>JAINEB010000019.1:10002500-20002500 GCA_022840565.1 Eubasilissa regina | reverse complement strand
CAAGTAGAAAAAAGTAATAAATTATGCTATGTGAAATGGCACCGCTTGCCAGTGCTAGTATCATCATTATTATCAGTCGTTTCTATCAACTGCTGGATAAAGGCCCCCCCACGTGTCTCCCACTTTTATCTGTATTGCTGTTCACTGCCTCTTATTTCCGTAGAATGTGATTAGCGGGTTTTAGGATGGCCAGTCGGACTCTGAATTGTTTGTCTTCCGAGCAATGTGGTTTACCTTTTGCCATTTTTTGGTGTATTCAATTATATCGACAACTCTTACCTATTCTCTTATCTTTTTTCCTCGTGCAATACCCTACCGACATCTTTCCATGCCTCTTTGCCGTACTCACAATTTTTGGACCTCTCCATGTAGACCTTTGAAGGTTCATACTTCACAGTCACACGTGAGCACCGGAAGCGTGCATTAATGAAACAATTCGTTTTAGACCCAGTGAAAGATCACATTTGAAAATTATATTCAGACATCCAAATCCCAGACTCCACTTTGTTCTGCAAACAATTTCTTTGTTCTAGATAGACATAGTAATTGTTCAAGTCGGGTTCCATTAGCATGTATGTCAAACAGTTCAATCATAGTCTGATAGTTCCTGCATTCTATTTTGGAGGGTCGTCTGGATTATTTGAGAAAATCATAATATTGTATGCAAAATGTAAATTTCTAAAATACGGTTACATAATGAAATTATACGGGAAAAATATCGATAGCGAAAATTACAAGAATTACACAAGAAACTAACCTAATTTGATACGTCCAAGGTTTCATTGACCAGTTTAATGCATCAAATAGTTTGTTTGTTGAAAGGATAATTCTTTGACGATGTTACCTAAAAATAAGAGAGTCATTTTCGGAATTCTGAATATACATTTTTGTATGATTATAATTTTTCTATTTATTAATTCTGTTTCAATATTGACGATATTTTAAGGTCATACTAATGGTAATATGTAAAAAAAGAACAGCTATATATTTTTATAACATAAGGATAGACAGAACAGACAACAGGCAAGACAAGAGAAACATTTTCGGAATTCTGAATATATATTTTTGTATGATTTTATTTATTCTATTTAATAATTCTGTTTCAAAATTGACGATATTTTAATGTCATACTAATGGTTATGTGTAGAAAAGAACAACTATATAATTCCATATATTTAGAATAGACAGAATAGACAACAGGCAAGAGAGATATTTTTGTATTTCTGAATATTCATTTTTGTATGATTCTAATTATTCCATGTAATAATTCTGTTTCAAAATTGACGATATTTTAATGTCATATTAATGATAATATGTAGAAAAAAACAACAGTGTAATTATATAACTTAAGGATAGACAGAAAAAACAATAAGACATGAGATACATTTTTGGAATTCTGGGATTTATGTACATTTATGCTCATTTTTGGTTCTGCTTTTGATATTTTAGAAGTGTAATTTAATTACGTGTTTTTTTTTCTGTATTCCCTAAAATACTCACCATTTTTGCATATGCCTTTCTCCTGTTGTATAAGTATATAAATATGTACTTTACATATGTAACGGTGATATTATAATTTATTTATGACGTGGCAATTCCGCAACTTGGTGGGAATGTTTTTCTAACATCATTAAAACCGCCCCGGGACCGCCGATACTGATGGACTTATTTGCATAGTTTATTCTGCAAACTAAAGTTTTTGACACCGAAAATTAACATTTGTACACGATGGAAACACGTTTTACTGTCGTCGATTCAGTCAACCGTACAACTTTCGGATTTGTATGGAGCGAGAATTATACCACGTCGAATTTAGAATAGAATTACGAATTTCAGTTACTTTTTTTTCACAGGACTGGTTTGATACTGTATATAACTTAATTTCGGTGAATTTATATTAAAAAATGTGTTTATTACATAATCAGTTCAAATATTTCTACATCGTTATCACACAGTTGTGAAACCTGAAGAAAATTGGTGAAAAATACTGAGCTGTTAACTGATAACTTTGGAAGGAAGAAACATTTTGCGATGTATCTATGGACTCATGAGTGACGAATGAGCTTGTAGAATCCGGTAAAATAATGAACTTTCTAATCTGTATAAGGAGCCCTGAACACACATACAAATACGGGGTGAGTATTATGTTCCAGGTCGATGTTGTTTTTAAATAACTATGAAATTCAACATAATTTTTTAATTTGTTTTTTATTAATTAATTATTTTGTTTATTACAATTATGCATAAAATAGGAAATGGCTGAGCGACCGCCTCTGGCAGGGGCATAAATACGTGATCTTTTAATAATATTTTTCGTAGCATTCTCGCACACTTCGCGTGTTATTTCAGCAATTTCATTTCAAATGTGTCCTGTAGCATCGGAATTATTATTGGATTATTGGCGTAGATCTTTCCTTTTAAGTACCCTCACAAAAAATAGTCGAGAACCGTCAAATCAGGTGATCGAGGGGGCCGTTGGACATCACTTCTTTTGACAATGTTTATTTATTTATTTAATTCTTAATATAGTGCATACATAAGCACTCCTATATATGCTCTAATATAAATAAGATTAAAGTATTTTATTTCACTGAAATTTGTCTTTTACATACTAAGTCAATTTAATTTTATAAAATTTTCAACCTTTCATTCAATTACTTATTTTTTACATTCAATTTCTCCTCTTTTCTTATGTTTTCAGGCATTTCATTAAAAATCTTCATCGCACTATACATCATCGATTTCTGAGATTTGGCCTTTTTTCTGAATGGCAGTCTCAGTTTATCCCTTCCTCTTGTACGATGCTCGTGCTCATGCGGCTAAACTACATGTGTTGCAGGCCAAATTGACCCATCAAGAAATGTTCCAACATGTGACTATAGCGATCACCATTAATCGGCATTGCCATTATTATTTAGATAAAACATTTTAATGACTTCAACACGTTGTTGAGGTGTTAGATGCCCAATAATAAATCGTCATCAACTACTCTGTACGACTACCAAATGCGAATTGATAAATGTCTGCCAAACAAAAATGGCGGCCAAACAAAATCGTCCTGGAACTCAATATTCACCTTGTACTATGACTAAGATGTTCCGAATTCCAAAAAGAGTACTCGATGAATTTCCATCAGGGGAAAAATAACTGATTGGAAGACTATGAAGTTTGGCAATAAATAAAAATTGTAAGGTAAAGTATATGAATTAATGTTGGAATAAAAAAAAATAGGCTCCGTACCATAGAGTACCTAGCACAGCCGTGCGCCTTGACATTTGAAACCTTTTTATGTCTATTTAAAGAGTAGGTCACAACGAGACTAAGCGTTCATCTCACAATTTTATCTCTAGTTATAGGTTTCAAGGTGATAAATTATGTCTAGCCAGCCTGTCTTTGATATATGTTTTTTTTTTTAATAATTTTGTTTTTATTAGAGAAAGCATTCTACCTTTACATTAGCTTCATAATCAAACTTGGTTACCCACAGCCCATTGATACACTGCCGATCTAACGTGTGGCTCAAATAATCAAATCTAATTTAATAATAAAAAAAGTCCTCTCTACAAGTCTACAAGTCCGTGAATACACTGTTAGCGAAAATATCACAAAAATAAATTTTTAGGTTTATCAAAATAATCAGAGCGGTCGAAGGGGAGGGGGTCATTGAAAATACATGGTTCCAGAAGCTTCGTGAAATTTTTAGATAGTTATTAAGTATTATTTAAGACATAAGTGAAAATATAACACTTGTTTCTTGATTTGATGACAGCTGTCCTTTTCTATAAATTACCATTGACATTTAAATATCATTAGTGTTGAAACGGAATCGTTACTTAAAATAATTACAACCAATCAAAATGTATGAAAATCCTCAGAACTACAAAGAATAATGTTGTCCCTTTTCATCTCATGCAAAATAAATTGCATAGCTGTCCCCCATTATAGTTAAAAATACAAGTTGTTGAGTTAAATTATTAGATTGATAATGTCCTTGTAAAGCGAAACGCGTCTCATCAAATAAATTAAATGAGTAGAATAAAAAAACTAGTGTTTTATTTTCACTTATTTGATTATGGAGTTCTACAAATATACCCCGGAAATAGTATATATATTCTAAAGGAATTTTTTTTATTCATTAAAAAATATAAGAGAAATATAAAAATATTAAGCCCAGGAGGATAAAAAGTACATTTATAACTAAATTTAAAAAAAGTACAGTTATTTGTGTATCTCTTCGAATGTTTGTGACTTCCTTTTTAAAATTTGTCAACGTTAAATTGTATTATCTGTTGCGGTATGGTGTTACATAATAGTTTTTAATTCGTTGCAAATGAATCGCGATTAAAATTTTCTACCCGCGCAATGCCGAGTATATTAGCTACTTAATTATAACAATTTGAATGGGTTGTGTTCTTGTTCTTGGCTCTTTTCATTTTGTTTTTTTACGCAATCTTTAATAAAAAATCTTTCGAAGCCCTCGCGAAGCTTTATTAGGCCTCCCGGGCAAAATACAGCCTATAATTTTTGTCCGGAATTTTCCCAGGAAAATAAAATCCCAACGTTTAATCGAAGAACTTGAACCGTTAAACAGAAAAGGTTTATGACAAGACGCTGCATAAATTTTGTAACTTATCTCGGTACTATAAAAAAATCCCTATTTTTTCCAAAGTGATTTTTGGACCCCGTTTTCTAAAGCGGCATGTTTAGTGTTAAATGGTTTATGAAAGAAATATTATTTTTACTACGTGCAGAAACGAAATTACAGACAGTTTGAGGCAATGATGTTAGTGACTTTTACACTTGACGAGGATAGTCACAGCATCCACGCGGGATGCAATCTAGTTCTATACTTATTTGTCAGTTGGCAAACACTTTACTACTAGCCCGCAGAGGCTGCGAAAATAATATTAAATCTTAATAAATTATGAGAAAAGATATTTAAGTAAAGGACGGATTTAAAAAAATTAGGAACATGGAGTCGATTATGTAAAATGAGTACAGCCAGTAGGCTGAAAGAAAGTAATATCATAAGTTTAAAATATCATTTAAAAGGTTTACCTGGTTGTGTCAAGGGTTTCGTTCTCTATTTCTGGTGTCATTAACACTCCTCATTCTTCCTTTCCATATGACCAAATTACTTAATCGTCTATACTTTAGTTAAAATATCAACCTTATTTTTAGCCATTATCAATCCACTAGCAGATAAAGGCCTCTATAAATCTGTCACCATCGTCCGTCACCCAGACGATGTCCTTTTTGTGGGTTTCTTGTTTTTCAGATTTTATCACATAATCTAGATTTTTTGATTGCATTACTTCAATAGTGTTACTAAACAGTAATGATGTACATATAGGTTCAATTTTCTATTTTGATTGCAATGATAAATAAAATCCAATTAAAAAAAGATCTGAATTAAATGATACTATATAAATTTAATTAATAACTCTAATTAGTTTTCTATGAAATTTATCAACAAAGAATGCGCTAGCACAAAACTGGACATAAATGTCGAATTAAATTTATTTAAGTTCGATTCTACAGCGACTGCATTACATATGGAAAAAAACATTGGCTTAGTCGCAAAGATTGGCCGGAACAAATACAGTGGCTGACAAAATAAAATAAAACACAAACACACACGTGTTATATAATCCCTGCATAGAATAAGTTTAATGGCTGGCTTTCTTTTTATTCAATATTGCAAAATATAAAACGATTTATTTACTTACATATTTCATACAAGTAGCGCCTAATTCCAAAATCCCTGAAACGGATTTAGGATAATTTGAGTAAAATATGTAGTTTTATAAACTTTTTTGTCAGTTACATGCTGAACATATTTAATCTCGCAAAATCCACTGAATTGTATTTGTATTGCATGTTTAAAATTGGGGTAAGTTCTAAAATACCCTAAAGCAGACACTGTATAAGTTGCTATTCTCCCTTAAATTGAATGAATCAATCACAACTCTTATTGTTGATCACGTGATCTAAAATCCAGTATGACTGCTAGAACGATATGTATGGAAAAAAAAATACAGAATTGTCTCATTAAAAAATGCTGATGTAAAAAAAAATATTTCGTATATTTGCTTTCAAAATATACGTTTTCATCTATAACTCAAAAACATATATAGTCATTTTAGGAAGTTTTGGAATTAGGCTGTACACATATTATTTCATTAAGGAAAACACATTCTTATTGTGAAGTTGTAATTATTCAGAACAGACGGTCTGTGATATTTTAAATACTAAATTAATGTATTAATTATAAATATATACATATAAAATCAATTTTGTCGAAAAATATTGTTTTTGCGTCACCGGGATTCGAACCTGGATCTCTGTTTCAAATAATGGAACGACAGGTGTATTAATTTGAAAAATGTAACATATAGGTTCGAAAATTTGTCAAGAAAAATACTGGCGTTATATCACAATGGTAGTGCACTTCCCCGGATTGGAAATAGAGATCCAGGTTCGAATCCCGGTGACGCAAAAACAATATTTTTCGACAAAATTGATTTTATATGTATATATTTATAATTAATACATTAATTTAGTATTTAACATATTATTTCATCCTTAATATTCTAGCTAAACACACAATTGAATGTTGGATTTAGTTTTATTATTCTACGTATAACATTTAAAGTAACAACGTTTTGATGACCTCCACAAGATGTCTATTAAACATATTCTATACTATAAAACATATTTATGGTTGTCCTAAGGTCGAGTAACTTGGACACATATGCATAGAATTTATTAGAATACATATAGGTAAATACAACTCTTCCCGCCGTGCACGCTCGGCACGTTTATGGTTGGTTTTAAACGCCTATTGGCGAGCCATAAAACAAATAAGATTTTAATAAACAAGCACTATGAGATATGACCAATAAATAAGAAAGATTTTCTATGTCAGGTGATCCTGAAAGTAAAGACATTTCAGTTTTATAAAATTAAGAAAATATTTTATAATACAAATTCATATTTTTTTAAATACTGTATCGCTCAGAATTAGTCGACAAGGTAACACCAATTAATTGATGTTTTGAAGATGAGGCAGTATTAACGAGGCGTCAGAAATACGTGAGTGATTTCAGTAAACAAAGACTATCATTTTTGATAAAACACGTCACGGCGGCGCCTGTCGCTGCTAATACGGTGGAAAAAATATTAATACATGAATGTACTATTTTAACTGAAATAAAATGATGTATTCTGCAGACGGGAATGCCATTATAGATTCTCTCGCCGCAGTGTCCCTAGAAATAAAATACTTGTGTGTTTCTTCTGACCTCATCATCATCATCACCAGTTGAGAGAAGTGTAGATCGGCGAACCACCCTTATTTTCTTGTTTTACGTACGAAACACAATACCTTAATGTATTTCTTCACATAATCACTTCCAACATAAAAGCATTTATAATATTTGTTAACAAGATTTAAATTCCCGCTATTACAGTAGTCCATGTCCGGCCATTTAACCAATTGTTGGCTGCAAGCCGCAATTCGTCATCACTTCTAAACGTTTTCTATTCAGGAAGCCTTTAAGTTTAGGAAAAAGGTAAAAATCGCTCTGAGTAAGGTCCTGACTATACTAAATCTATGCAAGGCCATTCATTGCTGGCAGTTTTGGGCAAAAATAAACTGGCAGTTGATGGCTACAATAGCTGAACTTAAAAATTCGCGAACGTACTCGTATATGATAAATACGTGATATGTGATAAATATGTATAGTGGTCAGGGGTTCCAGCCTCGTTCCAGGAGGCCATCAAGTTAATCCTATTTTCATAGCACAAGCATTTAGTTTTGAAAATAGTAGTATTTGACACGTATTCCGTGTACGCATCTCTATTTAAAAAAAAATTAACTGCAAGAGGTGATTTTGTGAGGTGAGTTTGCAAGAGATAGATTAAGGTCCTAATATAAAATTGTACAATTAAATATTTTATTATTTTTTAGCTGAGAAGGCTTTACTTTCTCGTATTTATCTTGTGTGGTGGGTGGAAAAATATTATGTATAAGTGGAATAAAATAACTTTTAATCAATAAAATTTTGTTTTCATATTAATTATAGTTTCTTCCCTGTATTTATTATTTACAAGATGTATTATTGTATTTGTTATCTTATTTTTCTTTATCTTTCCAAAAGTGAATACAGATTTGTCAATATAATTAAGAAAGGTTTGGGCACGTGGAACGTGCAAGTGATGAGATAATGGTAAAGAAAATATATGTTCAACTTATTATTTCAATACAAATTAAATAAACATTTAGTTTTAAATTCTAATTAAATATATTAATTAGAAATATTTACATATCATACATATTTACAATTTTATCGAAAAATATTGTTGTTGCTATCGGGATTCGAACCTGGATCTCTTTCCAATCTGGGGAAGGTACATTAATCGACTATGCAACAGCATACAGTACTTTTGACGACAAATTTTCGAACCTATATACTACACTTTTTCAAATTAATACATCTATCGATCCATTATTCGAAAGACATCTACTTTATTTTTACGGAATCTCAAATACCTTCATATATTATTTCATTCTAATTAATACATTTAATTAGTATTTAAAATATCACAGATCTACGTTCTGAATAATTACAACTTCACAATAACAATGTGTTCTGTTTAATATAATATTTAATTGCTACTGAGATTCGAACCTGGACCTCTTTTAACTTTCTATCTATTTTCTTTATCTCTGGTTTTTTGTCTTCACTTCTATATAATGTAATGCTCTAGAGGTTTTGATGAAAATAAAATCGAACAAACCATTCAATTTAACAATTTAATGACTTATTTTTATGTTTTATAGGTAACATCTGATAATACTTACTACGTTAAGTACTTCCTACGTCTGTCCCACGTTCCTTAGTGTCTGCAGGAACGTAAATAAGAAAAAATGGCTGATGGCTAAACGCTTGCAATGCAAAGTTAGTTATAAATTCTGCAAACTTACCGTTTCATTAAGTATGCAGAAGATTAAGAAATAACTTTGTCTAAGTAATGTTACCCAGATACCAGTACGAGACAAGCTGAGAGCAGGGATCGAAAACTTCAAGTATGCGAAAAAAAATTTGAAAGTATGATCAAATAAGTACTCAAACATACTAAGCAAAAAAAATGTAGTACCTATTTAATAACTAATTCACCATCACGCCATTTACCGCAAGGGTAGGAAGAGAAGAAGGATAGAGCGCCACACTCTACTGTCTTGACATTTCCGACAGGACCATCTTCCAGTAACTAGTTTATCTGGTTGTGCAAAGTCTTTTGCGGACGTTCTCTATTTCTGCTGTCATTAACACTCGCGTCATATATATTTTTATCATTCTCAACATGAACAAACTACCAAAGGAATCCTCTTTTGTTCACTATGTTAAGATCACTCTTAATTCTAGGGTAAATGAATTTGACATATAAACCTAAGTTGCCTAAGTTTTTGAATTTTCAGCAATGTTTGAAATGTCATGAACACACAACGAATAAATTTTCACCTACAAAGGCACTACTATTAAATAAATAATAGATATCTCATTGTGACATATTTGCTGTTTCAGGGAAATGAATTATCTAATTTAGTTCATGAATGGCGATATTGTAGTGGTACTCGAAGCGAGTCCACATATTAACATATATACAACTTTAAAAATTCTATAGATATGGAGGTTGATGGGTGAGAATGGAGAACGTTATATTTATATGAAGTGATCACTTATTTAAGCCAGCCGAAGACAGGTAAAATAAATAATTCTTTCGTCTCTATGAGATATCTATTATTCCTTTAATAATATTTCAGTTTATGTTATCCCGGAGATGATTACACTGGTTATTTTGTTTATTGCGTTGTATTTGGGTTGTGCAGTGTGCTATTTAAAATTCAGCGATAATTTTTTTTCCTCAAACAACACGTGCATGCATAAAAAAAACCTCAGTAAATTTTAATAATTTAAAATACATAAATACACGATAGTTTCCGTTGTACATATAGTTGATTATATAATTAAGTTCAAAGAAATTTTAATAGATCTTTTAACAAATCGTACCGGAACGCCTCCCGGTTGTGGTAAAAGTATCAGTTCCACTACACCATTGCTGAAGAGTGTCCAGTAGAAATTTTTCTATTTTTTTTAACCAGAGACAAACTGTCACTTCTGAGGTTTATTGTCATATGATTGATATGTTTGTGTAGTTTGAACTGCTCACCTCCATTGTTCGCGATCCTAGACCCTGTTTAGTGCGATGTGCTCCGGTCATTTTCTGGACTTCACTATGTAAAGTGTAGAAAACGCTTGCCGGATATACTATAACTGCTACATTTATGATTTTTTTATGCGAGAGATTTGTGCTTTCTCAAGTTAACTTTGTACAGGGTGATTATTATATTCCAGGCCGATTTTGTTTGGCCGCCATTTTGGTTTGGCAGGCATTTGTCAGTTCGTATGCGGTAGTTGTGGATAGCAGTTCATTATAAATTATTGTGGAGCATTTAACGCCTCAAAAAGGTGTTGAAGTTATGAAAACATTATATCTAAATGATAATGGCAATGCTGCAATCATTAATGGTGATCGCTATCTCCACATGTTGGAAAAATTCTTGGTGGCCAATTTGAGTAGATTGGGTCTGCAACACACGTAAGGCTGGTGCCACCACACACATAGTCTGAGCTACGCTGGAAATTTTACCCAGACGCAAAATGTTAACAAGTGGTGATATCGACTGGCCTCCTAGATCGCCTGATTCGACGGCTCCCAACTATTTTCTGTGAAAGTAATTGAAATAATAGGTTTACGCCAATAAGTCAATAACAATTACAATGCTACAGAATAATATTCGAAATGAAATTGCTGAAATAACACGCGAAGTGTGCAAGAATGTTATGAAAAATATGATTAAAAGAGAACGCATTTGTTCCGCTGCAAGATGCGGCTACTTGGCCAATATCATATTCTATATATAATTGTAATTAACCAAATAATCGATAAATAAAAATGAAATTAAAAAATATTATTTATTTTCTTAGTTATTAAAAAACAACATCAATCTAGACAATAATATTCACCATGTATTTCAACGTTAGTATTTTAGCCCATCAATTGTATATCCACGATACGGATGCACAATAACATATTTATAAAAAAAGAGTGAGTACACTGAGTATTCATAATTAGGTTAGGTTAGGTTAGATCGGTTAAGATAGAAATGTAAATATTCGCGCGTGTGTACAGTTCACTGGAAAGAAAGGAAGGAATTACAATAATACATAAATTTTTGAAATTTAAAAAATTTATTTGTTCGAAAACGGTTGCTTAGCATTGTATTTTGTGTAAGTATGTACTAGGTATGTATTATATTTTGAATTTTATTTTTAAGTACGCACCATGTAGGTGCTGAATTGACAAATGGAGACGTGAAAGGGCATATATTTATTTTAACATGTAAATGTTGTTGCTTTAAATGCGTAATAACGTATGGACATGGATACTGTATAAAATACGTTTTCACCATGGCAACGAGTGTGACATATTTGTTTGGTCATTTTTTATACGAATTTTTAAAATTGTTACAGTTGCACATCAAAAATACGTATTTCATGGCACTCGTTCGAAAATGGCTCGAGAACCCTGAATTGGAGAATAGAAGTATACTCCATGCGTTCGCTATTAACTATTAACACACCTTCAGAATACGTGCAGTTTAGTGCACTGAAGAAGTTGTATTAAGATGCAGAATGCACGCCAAGACGCTCTGCATAAATTCTGCACTTAGATGCACTATTTAATGTTTAGACAGAGATCCAAAGATCCATCTTAGTGAGCACTTAGCAAACTTAACAAAATTGTTTATCATATTATTCTATAAACGTAGTGTATCCTACCCACAGCAGTCCATAACCAGATATTATTTTTTTATAAGCCTGCTTATAACTTTTTTATACATCCGCGCCGAATAATTTTTCATGTTTAACTCTAGGACACTTTGAATGTGCTGATAAACTGGCTAAGGAGACCACTCTTTTCGGAGTTTTTCCCCATCAATTCCATATTCCGATGTATGACAGACTAAAAAGGTAAAAAAACGTACGAATTCATCCAAATAATCGTAAGGGTGATCGGCTTAAAATAATTCAAGGATCTATTCCCCGCACCCCCTGGCTCTCCAAAAGAAAAGTTTCCAAAATAACTATATCAAATATCTCTAGAATGAGAATTGGGCATTGCCAGGCAGTCTCACATTTGTTCAGATTGAACTTGATAGATTCCCCAATGTGTGAGTGTGGTGCCGAGGAGGAAACCCTTGACCGTATCTTTTTTCCTGTTCATTGCGAATCACACGTTTTTTTTCAGTAATCTCGTACATGGTAATTTTCAACTCCCAGTTATCTTGTTTCATCTTCTTTCCCTTAACTCGCCACATTTAATCTATAAAATAGCAATTTTTTTGAACAACAATGGTATTAACTTGTAATGTAATATTTCGTATTCTATAATATTATAGTACTTTCTTCTGTAAAATGGAATATTAACTTGATAAACGGCACAAATCACTCTTGAATGGAGGATTGCCTATTTAAAAAAAGAATAAGAACTTATGGACACATCTCGCAGATTTCTTTGGTCTAATTTTAAACATACGAGTAAAATGAAATTGTATATTAACTGTCTATATATTTGTAATGAATAGAACAGTTTGCGTATTTGCAAAATATGTTTGATAGGAACGGAAAGGCTTAAAAAGATGAGGAAAAAGGTGATTGGAGGGAATAAAGTGAAAAAATTGATTGTAGTGGAAATGATGTCACTAAAGTATGGGTAAAGGTGACAAATTTATGTATGATTGGTAAATCTCTGATGTACGAGTTGTGCCATTACCGAAATACATTTTTTTAAAACATATTTGTTTATAACTGGCTGATAAGAAAAGTAATTTGGGAAGTTGTGTTAAAGTTTCCGAATTTAATGAAATGGTTTTATTAATTTAATTTTGGCATTTAAGGTATTTAAGATTCACAGTAGTGTAAAATTGATTGTTTTAAAAATTGGAATAGTAGAGGTATCAATTGGAAATATTACAGAATATAAGATCAAAATTGGTTGAAAATGTATTCGATTGCTATAGTGAAAGTGGAGAATGCGCTTCATCGGATAGGAGGTCCAGGTTCGAATCTTGGTAGCAACTAAATATTTTTTTGATATATAGATTTTTTCTGTATATCTTTCTAGTTAATTGTTTTAATTTGAAATATTTTAATATAATGTAAGGCATTTGCAATTTTTTATTATTTTCTTCTTTTATTTTATTTTTCTCCCTGTTTCTTTACAAATATTTATTTTTAAGTTGCTTTACATAATCAAGGATATTTGTTGTCTTTTTGAAAATTAAGTTAAATTTAAATAGTTAGGTATATGTTTTGTTTTCGTTACATTATATGCATATCTCTCTGCATATTTTTATATATAAACTGTCAAATTTTAATGTTTTTTTTTTGGATATGTATTATATATTAATAACACATCAAAAATAATCCTAATATTTGGGATTTATTGTACTTACTAATACTTGGAACGAACTAATTCTCTGTGCTTCCCACCTCCCCTCCTTTCCCCGCCGCTAGCGAGAGTCAGTCGATCGGCGACCCTGAATCTGAACAGTCAAAACGTTGTAATCAATCTCGGAGACTTCGTGAGTATATTGTGTTCGAAATATGGCAAAATAGTGTGATAATCTCATACAGTTCACTGCGTCCGGAGGTGATTGGGAGACTCAGGAGAGGCGGAGTTTGGTGAATCTCTTTTCCTGTTCCCGTATTTTCTGGCACCTAAGGTGCGATTGCAACACCTAATATTTGCTTTTAGTTCCTATATAAAAAAAGCAGTTATATAATGAATTATGTATGCAATGTTTTATATTTGCCTGTATTTTTAATATCGTTATATATATAATTTTCTATAAATAATCTTCGCCATACTTGTCCAATAATGTGTCTGTAAAGATATTATTTTTATAAAACTTTGTTAATGGTACCGTATTAAATTACGAATGAATTTAAAACTGATTATAGAAGAGTGAAAAGGCTTAAGAAACGATCACAAATGTGAAGGGAATGAAGGAGTGGAGATTAGTAATAAAGCTGTATGACGCGAATATTGATGGCATTAGAAATATGATTAACGAGCGAGGTGGTGGTGAATGTGTAAATAAAGATGTGTCGTGAAATAAACTATGAATAATAATAATAATAATAGAAGATAAGCAATCGGCTATTGCCGATTACTCGCTGATAGGCACCGTGAGCGGCTTTGTGGTCGCTACGTGACACCTGGTGACCGTTGTGCGGTCAGGGCCTTAGTAGAATCTATATCTATCGCCGATTGCTTTTCTGGTCATTCCGTATTGCTCTTTTTGAAGTTGTATAAACAGTGTTCTTACGTATTAACTTTGAAATATAGAGCTGGCGTATAAATATAGCGTCTCATAGAGCTGGCCGTTTAAACAAGCACTTTACAGCCAAAAATGACACTACTGAAGTGAGAAAGTCATAGATATAAATGTGGAAGCGTAATATATACTCGGATAATGTAAAATATAATATTTGAAATAACTATGTATATATTTCGCCACTCAATACAAAGATACGGAATTGTCGTCCAACGTGGGTGGACCCATAACTCTTCGGAAGAATAATAAAGTGCGATGTAATAAAAATAAAATCTTGATTTATAAGGGAATAAGATTTGCATGCCACCCATTTCTTAAAAAATGTGGAATGTATTGTAATCCAGCGTGCGAATGAATAAACTATATTACTTATATATATATAATATTTATTTTTTGTTTTTGGAAATAAAAAGATTCATTAAATTACATAAAATAGATGTTTTTAATGTAGTAATAATACATATTATACAAATAATTTACGTACAAAAACTTACTGCAGGCGGTGCCGAGGTGCGAGTAGATGTTTCCGGAGCGCAGAAATTAGAAGAGTGGTCGGGTTTAGCCTTCCTCGGACTGGTTGCGACTCGACCTATTGTTGTCTGGTTTGGTATGTAAGCGACTTGACCTATTGTTGTCGACTCGACCTTTGTTGTCTGGTATGGTTTGGTTGTATATAAGCCCTTATTAATATCGAAGGAATGGTTTATTTCCAAAAGGTGATTGGAAAATTTTGAATATTTATTGTTATTTCGGCATCTCAAATGCTCCTTAATTCTAATATCAACATTTAAAAAAAAATTTCTTATATAGAAATAATTGCAATCATTGCAAATTAATTTGTAGACTCCCGATTTTTTTTAAATATCGTTCTTATCGTTGTCATTTATTATATAATTTTTTTAATTTGTTATAGATGTAAAAAGCTAATATAAAAATTGATTAATGACAAAAGAAATGGACAATTAAACTGGTTTCGACAGATTTTATACATGTTTGAAGTATTGTTTTATAAATTTAAAATATTAAGTTTGTTCAGCGAATCTACAGAGTACTGCCGGGATAATTGGAATCTATATACGAGTAGAGTTTGCGTAAGCTTCTTTTGAAGATTTACCAATTATTTAGTTGTTAGTGAAAGTAGAGTTAAATGTTGCAGGTAAAGAGATACGAAGTAAGGGGTACATTAGAAAGATGTATGAGATAGATATAGGTATGAGATAAGAGGATTCATTGTAAAGAAAGGGAAGAATAAAATTTTATTACATTTAGATATTTCATTTCATATATTCAATTCACAAATATTTATAAACGACATATTTTAGTATTCGAATAACTTTCAAATTTCTAAAAAGTTTCAAAACGCAAGATTGACGTTAATCTTCTCCTTCTTCTTGTGCCCTATCTGTACAAGGAACTACAGTTGACTGGCCAAACCATTGCCTCAATTACTATAAAAAATTCCGATCTGCTCAGTTCTAAAATGAATTTAGAGTTGTTTAGGACTTTTGTGCGAGTATGGGTGTCTAGATGGGAACTCTTGTGAAGCCCGGTGATTCCTTAGTCCAAATATTTGATGGGGTCTCCCAGTGTGTTTTTCTCCTTTTTTTTTCTCTCTAACTCTAACTAGTTTACCCATTTTTAATTATGTTTTATGGTTTTTTTATGTGTATCAATCTGTCAAGTTTTTGTAGTTTCTTGTTTTTTCTTTGCGCTATAATTTGCCAACAGTTGTGCTCTGATTACAAGTCAGATGGTGTTTATTTTTGCATTTATTTTGTCGTTTTTTCTAGTGGAGTGTGTTTTCTTTTGTGTTTATTTTTGCATTTATTTTGTCGTTTTTCCTAGTGGAGTGTGTTTTCATCTCCCCCTTCACTTACTGACTAAATACACATATGTTTTAACAATATTTTAGTATGTTCAAGAACACACAATTACTGGATTTTTACCTCCAAAGACATTGCTATTAAGACAAATTATAGATATCTCATAACATAATATAAATAGCTTCGTTTCTACTGGTCTAAATAAGAAATATATAAAATTGAAAATTTACCTTTCAGGCGTATTTTAGTATAGTATGTTAATCATTCGTCATATATACATATAAAGAATATAGGTTTCATATTTCTAATAAATAAGGTTCTCATTACTGACATCTATGCTGTTTCAGGTGAATGAATATCAAATTTCAAATCATAGATGGCGACAGCGAAGTTGCCCCTGAAATATTTCTACACGGTAAAATATATATAACTTCCGAAAATTTGATAGATGTGGAGGTTGACTATAGGTAGAATTGATGAACGTTATATTGTATAAAGTGATCACTTCAGCCAGCCGAAGACATGTCGTAAGCACTGTAATACCCATACATACTTCCATACTTTCCATATAATATTATATAAATAGCTTCGTCTCGATGAGATATCTATAAGTTGTCTTAATAACACATATATATTTATTTGTTTCTACTAATGTTATTTATTTTTGTTATCCTTTATTGTAGAGTTTGTTTTAGTGGGACTATGCGATTATTAATGATGCACGTGAGATCACGATTGCGAGATTATAAGGAATAGGTCATCGAATCCACCGGAACGATAATCTATTAAGAAATTAAAAGAATCTCGGACTTTTGCAGGAATTTTTTAAGGTTTAGGTTTCCCGCTGGTGATTGCTAGGATGGACGATGCCGGGAAGAGCGGTGAAAAGGAAGATCTGACAGAGCATTCCACTGGTTCTCCCTCGCATCCTCTTGCGAACTGGACAGGGTGAATTTCTGTCGGATTGCGACCGAGTTCTGCGATTTCAACACATAAATGTGATGTTTACCCTCCTCTTTTGTATGACTTTTATCACTTCTCTCTGGCTTCCTTCTAAATTAATTATGAGTCTCACGTCAAATTAATACATATTGTACAGATATGGCTCTGGTACGATGATACCGGAGCCAACTTATATAATGTAAAAATGAAATAATAACAAAATGTTATAATTGAGCCATATAATAAAGGAAAAGATAAAGCCGGAACGTAACTGACTATTTTAACTTCAAAATATATTCCAAAAAAGATTTGTAGATTTTGTAAAATATTGCACGCGTTACTTTGACGAATGGAATCAAAGCGAGAGTATACAACTCTCAAAACGGTTCAGGGATCTAACTCGTTCAAATGTCAACTATCAATAGTTTGACGCGCTCAAACAGGACGATAATTTGTTAACTGGCAATAGTGTAATGCGCTCCATAGCACACCATTGAAATATATTTGTTGTTTAAAGTCGTCATTCTACTGACTGCTGACTGATCCGAGTAAATCTATTACTTTTCAATATAATACTCAAAGCAGTACTAATAATAATTGATATATTTCTTCCTCCTTTTAGTTCATATGAGGGAGAATAATATATGAATTCTCTCATCGTAGCATCCTGATCATATGAAATGCCTTCAGATTATATAACCGAGTTTAATACTTGCAGTAGAATGAAGATTGATGAAGAGGGATTTTTAAATTGCGTCTACATTATTCCACTTTAAGCGCTCACTGTTATCTCTTTGAAATAATACTAAGACAGAATTTTCCATGCAGTTCATTTAGTATTCACTGGGTGCACTTTTACTTTTTTTATAATGCGCGCGTACATAATAATGCAGTTTCAGGAAGGTTTTCTGATCTCCTTATTTTATGTAACAATGCATAATCACCAGTACTTGCACCCCAGCGAAAAAGACGATATATTATTTTTAATATCACTGCAAACAAATTATAATTAGTTACTTTTAATGAGGTAATCTTACTATTTTTATATTTTATGCAGTGACGTACAAAATTTTTTTAAAAATAATTTTTAAATATTTAAAATGAAACAAGCGATTATTTTATATTTCAGTTTAGTTTTTGATCAGAAGAAAAAAGATAAAGATAAAAATAAGAAGATTTTATTGTATAATTTTATAAATATTTTTAAAGGGAACACGTTATTATTGTGAAGTTGCAGTTGATATATAAAGGTGATGAAAATAAAAAGTGCTTGTTCAAGGTCAACATTAGATGACATAATACGCCAGAGGCCTGCTTCGTGATCTTTAGAATGAGATCTAACTAATATTAAATTATTTTTATTAAAATCGAAAATTCTATCAATGCGGTAGCGCCTCCCGAATGGGACTGGGAAAATATTGTTTAATAAATTCACCATAAAATAGGAACTCTTTCAGCGCTCGTCGAAAGATGCAGAGCTGACTTCAGACCGTCACCGTTGTTGACATCTGATTCATAAATTGATGCTCATATTTAGCATGGAGTCGAAATGATTATCTTACGGGACTGGAGTCATTGGCCCACCTCCAGTTCTCATCATTTTTCTCTTGGCGAGAGAATGAGGTTCTTCCTTGTCATCGTTGTTTTTTCATTTTATTGTCCTGGCATTTCAAGGTAAGCAAAAAACAAATGAAGCTGAAAGGTGTGTAAGTAGAATAAAAAATAGTATTAATTTCGATTTTATTTTATGTTGACATTTTTGTATGATTACTGTTATTGTTGCCTAGTCCTCGTATCTTTACACTCAAGCACTTTTGTTTTTAGCATAATTATTTTTTTTTTATAGATTATTTAACTTTGTTTATAATGACCGCTAATGAGTAATTTTAAAACATTAACCTGTTTCAGAAAGTAAATAAAGCGCGTAAAATTAACTAAAATATTACTATTCTAAAATTTTCAAAAGTACTAGAATGATTATTTGAAATTTTTTTTATTTTTAAAAAACATAAGAATAACGTGACATGTATGTTTTTGGTTAGTTAACTAATCCTAAAGAAGGAAATTATATTTTTCGAAACCGGTAATGGTTATTATAAACAAAGTTAAATAATCTATAAAAAAATTAATCTAATAAATTACAAAGTTTAATTTGCTAAAATTAAAAATTATCAGTGTTGAATGATTAGTTAAACAAATTTTAAACACGTATTAAATTATAAACATAAATATTTAGAACGAGAGAATATAAATTATTCGAGTTATATAAGTTTTCGCTAAAGACAGATTTTCCTCTTTCAAACTTAATATTAATTATTTTCACAGCCCTTCAGCGCAGACGTTCTCGTTATTTGCAGTTTGTTGCAAGTTCAAAAGCTCATCATTTCTCTTTTTACCCCGCGCCCCCTGCAGAAGCGACTTAATTGTTTCCCACCAATTCATAATGCAACAGAGTTTAATGACAATCTGGGTTATACAGTTACACAAAGCGTTGAAATCTTTATTCTATTTGACAAACTTTCAGTTGTATCCTATTTATTTATGTAATTGTATTTAACTGGAAGCAGAAATTTTCTACTCTCTGGGGGAGAGCGAGAGGGCCAGCTCGATGGTCAATGGTGGCCGCACAACTGCCACGGCCTGTGTTTTCAAAATTAATAAAATAAAAAAAATAACGTTTGTGCCATTATTCCTTATGCAAAGTTCAGTGAACAATTAATAATAATAAAATAAAAAATTATCTCCCACATTACACATTTATAATAAATTGTTATGTCAGCTCTCCTGGGCACAAAACCCAGGTCGAGACTGCTGTGATTTATATTTAATAATCAATAAAACCTTTTAAATATTTTTAGATATTTTAAAATATAATTTACTATCAAACAGAAGGGAGTAATCTACAACAGTACAAACAATAAATTATCACAAATACCTTTCGCTTTATATATATGTATAATGTGCTTTGAAAGTAGGTTTAATTTGATATAAAGTGCTTTGAAAATAGGACTAATTTGCTGGTATCTCCGAAAGAAACTCAAACACCAACTGAATCACTAAGCAAGTGTCTTAAGTACTAGACCAATAAGCGCATCAAGTAAAACATAAATAAGATAATATTTTGCGTATTTAAATACAATATTTAATATTGCGTAAACTACGGTCAGGGCAATAATCCAACTTGGATCTCATTTTAAGTCAAAGATCGATAGCGATGGGCGAGTCTAGTTATTGGTGACGTACGCTGCAGTGAAAATTGGTGTAACTATGTGTTATTGCGAAACGCCGTCGGATAATGGCGCAAATCAAAGCTTGAAAGGCCTGAAAGATTTAAAACAAGGTGTGTATGAGTGTATAGTAGCTTTAATGAATTATTTTGTAAATTGAGTAAAAACACTGTTTTATTCCTCTATATTTTATTGTGTTAAATGTTAGAACGTTTTCGGAAACATCTTCCCATTATCAATATTATAATTTAACTAAAATTAAAAATACTTTTATATGTACAGTAATATGTGGTGTGTTTGGTGTTAACGGAGATGGGGGTAGGGCTGGAGTTAAAATGGTTAAGAGAGGGGTTGTGGGTTGTTGTTGGGGTTGGGCGGTATTTGAATATTTATTATGTTTTTATTGGTATTTTTATTATTGAATATTTATAAATTTTCTAGAATATCTAACTTTCTTCCTTTGGCGCAACTATGTATATGTTGTAAATAACCATTACCAAACAAATAGCCCCATATATAAATTACCATTATCAAATGAATATTCTTGCGTGCTCAACCATTTCGGAGTTCAGACCGAAGTTTTTTTATAGCTTTCTTATGTTCTTCAAATCTTTTTCTTATTCTTCTTCCGCTCTGTCCAATATAAAATACTTGTAGACTCCGCTTTTTTCTTCTTGGGATATTTTTGATTTATTATTCAAGATACATTTTTTAATATTGTTTTTTGTATAGAAGGCAGGTTAAAATTTTTTATCTCTACAGGAATTTAATAAATGTAAGGTCCATGATTATAACAGATTTGGGATGTTAATCTATATAATATTAAAAAATAAGATAAAATAAATCATTAAAAATTAGATACTTTGGCGTATATAAGAAATTAGAAACATGAGAAAAAATAGGTTAGGTAAAGGGATGAAATTTGTGTGTCTCATGAATGTAAAACACCCGTTGGAGGGCAATTACATGATTTGTAATGCCCATTATACTCCGGAAAGTCGAGGTCTAGATTTAAAAAAAATTTGAGTTGTGGCTGTATCGATGTATTCTAAATTTCTCCTTGGTTGATCACATTATCAATGAGCAGATACGCGTGCATAAAGTCAACAATTATACGAAGGAAAGCCGGATTGATTGAATGCTTTTAAAAATGAAATAGTAGATGAATTAATTGGAAAGATTATATAATATTATTATAAATTGTTAACTTTGTTTTATTAATCACTTAATGTATTAAAAATACATCCACCGGTATCGAAAAATATCATTTTCTTCTTCGGGATGTCATTAACCAATCAAAAACGTATGTTATATTGTTTCTTTAACAGAATCTATTTATGAAAAACAATAATTATTTTAAAAAAAATTTAGTACCTAACTTAAATTGTTATTTGATGATACAAAACTACTGGAAATAATTTTAGAATGGGACTTGCGGTTAAATTTAGTTGGTTGTTTATAATATTTTGATTAACAATATAATATGGAGTAGTCAATAATTTAAAATAATGGATTTCACAAAGTTGATTTTGCTAATCTTAAAAATATATAATATTAGTTCAAAATTTGTCGAAGACATATTCGATTGCTATAGCGAAATAGTGAATGCGCTTCCTCGGATAGGAAAAGGTCCATGTTCGAATCCTGGTAGCAATAAAATATTTTCTATATATTTTTTTAGTTGATTTATTTAATTTGTATTAAAATAACACAGAATTATTTTCTGAAAATGCAACTTCACAGCAAAAATGTGTTTTAAGTACATTATTTATTTATTTAAAATGTTATCTTTATACAAAAGTGTTTTATTGTCTGACATTAATGAATGAAGAAATTAGGTGAGAAAGTAGAGCTGATCTTAGCTTAGTGAGTAAGATTATAAAAGATCGCTAAGATGGTTTGGTACAAATTGAATAAAATAATGAGGATAGAATAGTAAGAGGGATATGATGATGAGAGATACGCGAGTGTTGAATACTTGGCACCACCTACTAAACCAGATACTGGAAGATGGTCCTGTTAGAAGACCCAATAATCGTCCAGTTTGTATGAGAAGGTGTATGAATGAGTATGAGAATTGTATGTCAGGATATAAGAGTGTGGCACTCTATCCTCTATGCCCATCCCTGCGGGGAAACAGCGTGATGGTATGTTATTTTTAATTATATAATTTAATATACAAAATATTTGATGTACATGTTCAACAATTAATATTGTTGAATTGTTGTTTTTGTAAAACTGTTACAATTTCTGAACAACATAGAACGCGCGTTGTTCCCAAGTGATGCGATCCATTACGACTATATTTCTATCACTTACTATCATTCTTGTGCTCTTCCTTCGTAGAAGCCCTTTAAAAAGTGCAAAATCATATGGCTCACCTGTATATATGGAACGGGCAGCCTCGGTGTTGATTTTTCTCGACCCTGCGAAGAGTCAAATTATCAAACACGAGTCTACGTCTATTTAATGAATAAATTTCATCTTAACGTCAAGTTAGTACCCTGTTTGATTTACTTGCGTTTATCCTATCCCTACTCTTATATGAGCTGCAGCCCGGGTATGACTCTTCGAGAGTATACCACAAAATATCACTATCACGAAATATATTAGTTTTAATTTTGACAACTACTTTATTTTATATTAGATATCTCCCACACTTTCCCGTTGCCGTTTTATGAGATTTAACTCATGTATCGGTTCCATTTAACAAAGGAAAATAAATATAAACAAATACTCACGAGTATTAAAAAAAAAAAATTATTTGAGGTACGTAAAAAAATTTCATAATTACTCATTTTTATGGTTAAAATATTCATTATCCAAAGGAAAAATATATGAACATAATACATATACAAGTATATGATAAAGAAACAGTATATCAAGAAAGTAGGAAAACAATTAACAGAAAAAAAAACAGAGAGTGAAAGAAAAAATAAAATATCAAATGCTGGTTTTTAAAAAACTTATGTGAATCTCGAAACCCTTTCTTCCCCGAATTATTTGAAGTGCCTTCAAAAACTTTGAAAGAATAGTCGAAATAACTGTAAATAATCATAAGAAATACAAGTGTGTTAAACCTAACCTTGTAACAACGCATAAGTGACATTTCACATTCCGCAGTGTTGACATAATAAAAAAATAACTAATGTTAGTAGTCTAAATAAATCGAGTAGACTTTCATTTACGTAGAATTGATAGCTTCATCAGAGAATTGACATCGTAGTAAGATATATGACTAGATAATGTTGATGGTACTTCAAAGTTCCGCCAGGTAGAAAGGGTTAAACATCTATTACAGTGGTGCACGCAGTGTACGGATTGTTTTTGAGTTCAGCAGGATTGGTCAGCCGGGAGTCGGAGGAAACCAAGAATCGACCAGGAGACAGCAGGTAGTTTTACTGCATAACTCGGAGTGATGTGCTCAAGAAATAATAGAAAAAAATAGGGATAGCTATCGAATGAATTTACGGCGACATCTTGAATGACCAGGATACGTAGATTTATTTGCACTATCTGAAAAAAACATTTAAACACACTCCCATTTCGTATTGTAATTAAAATAGATAGTTACTTCCATTTGAGAAAAATAGATGTCTCAATTAGAAACGTGGCTGAAATTTAGCGATTTCTGTAAGTTAATCCATAAACCTGTCTGTTGGTATTATAAAGTTCCAGTGATGACTGTATTTTTCACAATAGATATATTTTTCTTAATTTTTCACAATAGATATCTTCTCAAGAGGTATATCTAAATTTATTTTGATTAAATATTATTATTATAAATAAAAAAGTTAAATATCATCACTCAAAACGTTAAAAAAGAGACATGTTGAGATTATTCAATAATGTTTTCATCCGGCAATAATGACAACACATAAAAAACAAGTGTATTCGAATGAACGCATAAATTTGTTTGGCGCGGAGTAGAATAGCCCTAATTATTCAACGTCAGAAAGTTAGCATTTTTTTGTGCTTAACTATTTTGTTTTGTCTCGAGTCGGCGGCATCTCGGCTGGGAATTCCAAGAAGGAAATTAATGTTACAAGGGCTGAATATGAATCGGGGTAAACGTTCAGGGGTACATTTTCAGAAAATAATAATTATGTTCTCGCAAACTCACTTTGTCATTCTTTATTCATATTCGTCGTGTTGGGATATAATGACAGGCGGAAGATATCTTTACTCTTGATAATGTTACGAGATTATCAAGAGAAAAATTTTATTACACTCAACACAGTTAACACGGCTCCAGCTCAATCCGATTTGCGGTCGTCGCCGATCGACTGATTTCTGATCAAACAATGCGCTCCCTCTTCGATACACTATTATCTGGTGTATTTTTAATTAACATTAATATTTTATATATTTAAGTTTTATTTAATAAATTATAAATATATTTTTTACTTGAAAATTTAAGAGTATCACCTATATCACTCATTGTAAAAACAAATATAAAGAGCTAAGCAAAATATTAAATAAAATTAAAACATATACTTAATGGGATTGGTATACAAAGTACAAAAAATTATGAGAGGAATGTAAGATAAATCCCATGATGTGTGTTGTAACCGAAATTTTTTGAGGTAAAGCTTTGACAATGGCACGTGTTACAGCGCCGAATCGTCGGCTTAGGTTTTTCTAAGGAAACCATATAAAAATAGCGCAATCTAACACAGAAGAGACGACAGTTGCATGTATACATATGTTTATATATATGGACATAAATTTTCATTGTAATATGACTACGAGTAGATATTTATTTATATGACGAAATTTTATAATCTGTAGTCGTAATCAAATCTAGTTTGCTATAGTTATTATAACAAAGGATAAGGTATTATCCATCACGTGGCCTCCTAGAATCATCAGTAATACATTTTTTTATAAATTTACCTTTTTATAACAAAATATGACCTTTACTTTAATTTTTTTATAAAAAAATACATTTAAAAAATCTTTTAAGTAAGACAGAAATTTAAAATGAAAATATTTATCAATTAGCATAATTAAGGCTTTTGAAAACGGGAAAATGATTGGACCCGGAGAAAAATGAAACAAAAGGTTTCCAACAAGTAATTTTTTTACATTGTCATTACTTTTTCTAGCACATCTCCTATTCCGAGGGGATGTTTTCTCTCTTTTTTTATATCAGTTTTAATGGAGCAGGCTTCCCTAGCCACGCAGGTCCTGGTAAGTCAGATTCGCTGACTAAATCTTAAAAAATTGCTTCCTTTAAATAATACGGTGACAGGAAAACTAAAATAGAGGCTGGGTCATCAAGCAATACTTTGAAAATGATAATTTAAAAAAATATATATAAGTCTTGATTTGTAAAGACTAATATCCCATAATATGAATGTATGCATGTATGTTTGTAAAAATATTAAAAAAATCTTTTTGTTTAAATTAAAATGCCACAAATATGACTTTTTAAAAAAAAATATATATTCAATGATATTATTATGAGTATTAACAATTCAATGATATATATAAACATAATTACATACACGAAAATAATAATAATTATAAACAAATATTTAACATTAATATATTATACAAATACGGTTCCAAAAAAAAAATGTTGTGTAAATGTTTTTTGTAGCTTAGTAACGAATTTATTGTTAGATACTAATTTAATGTATTAATTATAAATATATACATATAAAATCAATTTTGTCGAAAAATATTGTTTTTACGCTACCGGGATTCGAACCTGGACCATTATTTCCAATCCGGGGAAGTACACTAAATAAAATTAGTATTTAAAAACATCACAGACCTATGTTCTGAATAATTACAACTTTACAATAAGAATGTGTTCTCCTTAAGAATTTATTGTGTTCCATCTACGTCTTAGTGACTGTTAAATTTTTAAAACTTACTGATGCCCCGTTTCTCCGCAGCGATAGGGTGAGAGCATAGAATTCAGACTTTTCCATTTTGGCATTCTTGTTCATTTTTACACATTTTATATTAGACTATTTTTTAATATCTGGTTTACCAGAAAAGCTTTAAAAAATAAAGATATTTTAATAGTGAATCGACCGCTGTCATGTATCAGAAATCAAGGTAAATATTATTTAATTAATTTATGGAATTACTATTATTACACCATGGCTGGATGATCTAGGCCATCATACTATACTTGGAGATAGAAATATGGTGTGCTAAGAGATAGTTGTCCATTTGGGATCCCTCGATGAATACGACTCACGTGTCTTCTATATGTTTGCTGTGTTTGTGTTTTCTTTGCTGTCATACAACAACAATTAAATCATGATTTTGATGAAGATATTTATAGATATTATTAGAAAAAATATTTAGTTGCTACTGTGATACGAACCTGGACCTTTTTCTATTTTTATTTAGATTATTTAGATTTTTTTCTGCATATCTTTCTAGTTGATTAGTTTAATTTGTATCAAATACCATAGAACTATGCTTCAAAAAGTGACTTTCAAATAAAAATGTGTTTTCCTTAATTAAGATATTTAAACCATTTAATTTTTAAAACTTACCTCTTGTAGAAGTCTATCATCTCTACAATAAGCTACACCGCCAAGGACCCCTAAAAGTACCCTGAAGATACCTGGATGTAAAACTAGGCGACTACTTAAGACGGCGATGCCTAGAGCCATCTGACCTCAGCACCACTCCTCTCGCAACTGCCTCCCTCTCAAGATTTCTATGCTCCTCGGTGTAGATTTTTTTTGCATATTTTCTGACTGTAACTGTGCTCAAGCAACAATACACTTCTGTCAAATGTAAGTAGTTTATCTTGTTTAACCTGCTTTGACCACACACAGACACACACCCACACATATGCACTCCACAATCATATTCAAAAGAACACGTGAGCGCTGGATGAATATATGGGGGTACTGGGCTCTCACGCACATAACCTTCTGATTCTTACAATAATATTCAGATTCATTATATTTAATCACAACCGCATCCATAGAAAATATTTATCTTTTAAATATAATATTTATCTTTTAAAATATAATATTTATCTTTTGAAAAGTTGGCGGGTTATCGGGAGATAAAAGATAGGATGGCACTTACTTGTGGGTCTCCGATCTCTGGAAGCTGGTTCATTTCTCCCTGGTCCACCAATTCACAAGCGACGCAGAATTGTCTCGTAATTGATGACACTCGCGTTAGAAAAGTAATTGTTTTAAATATGTTAGCGGTAGTAAAATAGTATATATTAGCGGTAATTAATGTTAGCGGTTGTAAGCGGATTTACAGCGACGGCAGCGTACCGTGTTCAGTTTCGAAAGCGGAGTGGCTCGGGCGGTAGTATCAGCAGACTGCAGGAATCTTCTTTCTTCTTCGTGCCTAGGGACTAGGATAGGACAAGAGTAAGAGGGACAAGACATATTTCTGTAATCCAATGAGATACGCGCGCGTAGTACATTTAAATGGCGCTAACATCTTTTAAAAAAATACGTAATACGTATAACATATATATTCTTACAATTTTCAAACTAAGCTATGTTTGAAATCCTTGTGCTATGAAAATAGGGATATCTTTCTGGTCTTCTAAAATGAAGTTCTAACCACCGTCCACTGGATCACTAAGTGTAAACCACTCAACCAACAAGCACAACATGAGTAATGATTAAAATAAACAAACAAAAACACAGGAGGTTTATCATCTATATTTTTTGGTTTATCAGATAGAAAAGGCAGAATGGCGTTGGAGTCAGGGAGAAATTTTATTTATTTTTCCCTTGAATATATTTATGTCAGGCTTAGCATATTTTCTTTCGTGAATCTGGGACACATCTTCGGTGAGAATGGTGATAAGGTCCATTGCAGTATGTCCTTGACATATATAATCCCATCATTTTATATATGGATGTTGGGCTGATTCATCGTACAATGTACGTGAACACGTATTTGTCTTTTCCTCATAGCCCACAAGCAATATTGGCCTTAACTTACATACATGTGTTGAATACGAGAGTAAGGTTATAAATAATAAATGATATCGATACGAAATTGTGATAAAATTTAATACAGAATTATAATTTAAGAAGATTTTTGTAATATAACCTGACATACAAATATACTGAATTAATTAATTAATATTTATATACAATGCTTTGTAGGGAAGCAATAAATATATTAAATTTTTTAAAAAAGCACTTGTTTGCGAAAAATAATAAAATATTTGGTTAATAATTTGCTTATCTCTTTCTTCCCCGAATTATTTGAAATGCCTAGAAACTGTTTATTTTTTGGAGTATTCTTCAAATATCTAGATATATAAATATTATTAATTATAACTTGTGGTAGTTCTAAGTACAGTCAGACCTCACACAACGTACACAAAAAATAAAAAAATAACATAGTTCAAAATGTATGGGAGTAATATTTCTAAAACATTAAGAGAATAGTTGAAAATTTAAGAAAAAGAAAATCAGGTCAAAATAAATATTGATAATCGGAAGGAATACAAGCGCGTCAAATCTAGTCTTGTAGCAATGCCCAATTGATATTTCACCCGCCGCAGTGTTGACACAACAAAAAAATAACTAATGTTAGTAGTTTAAATAAATCGAGTAGACTTTAATTTACGTAGAATTGATAGTATCATCAGAGAATTGATACCATAGTAAGATATATGACTGGATAAAGTTGATGGTACTTCAAAGTTCCGTCAGGTAGAAAGAGTTAAACATATATTACGGTACTATTAGTTATGTAGACTGAGTAGTATCGTCAGAGAATTAACAGATAAAGTTGACGGTACTTTAAAGTATCGTCAGGGTAGAAAGGGTTTTAAGGATGTAAAGGTTGAGTGTTCGATATTCGATTCCACGCTGTACTTGGTACGTATTAATAGCACATACTAGATTTGGAAATGTCATCTGAACCAAATCAAATGCAAGAATGTAACGTGGTTTTGATGGATAAGAAGTGGGTTCTGTCCCAGGCTGAAGCTGCAGGCTAACTCCTGACGTGCCGGACCAGCATATGCTGCAGTTTTTAAAATTGATACATCTATTATTCAAAATTTAAAAGCTATTACCTTTTATTGCAAAAATCTCAAGTACCTTTAAGTAATATTCGCTAGGAAATGCCAGAAATTAAATCAATTCCTTTTTATTAAATTTTGGATAAAGTTTGATACAACTAATATATTAAGGAGAACACATTATTGTGAAGTTGCAGTTTTTACAGAACGTAGTTCTGTGGTATTTTAATACAAATTTAATGTATCATTTTCCTGGATAGGAAAGAATCCAGGTTCGAATTCCGGTAGCAACACAAATATTTTTTCGATATAAATTTTTCTGTATATCTGTCTAAATGATACATTTAATTTGTATTAAAATATCACAGAACTATGTTCTGAAAAACTACAACTTGACAATGATAATGTGTTTGTTCTCTTCAATATAATATTATGATTTTACGACTTCTATTTACAGTTATTCTTCAATTATTCAGCTAATAACAAGCTGTAAGTGTACTCGCCGAAGGGCCACTCTAATAATCACGGAGATAGGCGAATAAATAAACATTTTTTGGACAAGAAACTATCGCGGTGAAGGTTTTCGGTTCACTCAGATAAATATGAAGATCACAAACAGAATCTTTATTCGTTTAAGTAGGGCCACGTAGGGGTATTATACCCTAACGAATTCGTAGAATATTTGAGTAAGCCAGGAAAAGGTTATCGCTGAGACTTTTTACGCCTAAAAATGCTGTCTGGGATCAGTTTTTATTTATATATCAGACGTTAACCTATTGCTCCAGATTTTGTTACCTCAGTAAAAAAGATAAAAAAAACAAGCGAAATGTAAAAATAATTAACTGAAGGTGTGAATACAGTAGTTTTGAGAAACAACTTAGAATCTAAATAAAACTATGGAAAAACTAACAGAAAATATAATAAAATAAATCGTGCTGAATATTTGGTCTCGAGTCAGTAATGGCGTTAAAGATGTCCTACATTAACAAGCCACTATCATTGAAGTCTTCTTCTTTTTCTTCTGCTTCATAATATGCTCTTGAAGTATTTGGAACTTGGTGCACAATAACTCCTTGTCTTGAGCCGTATTGTTGGCAGCGTTGGCCTCAGTGAATATAGCGTTCTGCGGGGCGTTCGGAGCGTGTGAAATTAGAACGTTTATCAGAAGAGACAGTCATATTTGAAGTGTGATCATGGCTGACGATATAATCGATATGTATTTGGAAGAATATTCATTTTTAAAATTTTATTTGTGTATTAAAAATGGTCCAAGTTTCATTGTTAAACAAAGAATAATTTTGAGAATTTTCAACATTTTACCAGACCTTTGACTATATTTCAAAAAAATATCCATATTTCAGGTTTTAACAGAATTTAACCTAGTATTTGTTCGCAAACGCTACCACAAACGCTGCTAAAATATTAACTGGGTTGAACTTGCATGCGCACGCGATGCCAAACGTAAACAAGTACGCTCTCGCCACCGCTCTAGGCGGCCGCCACTCAGAACACTCGCATCACTTAACATGAGACTTTAATGAGACTGATTAATTATGAATGCTGGACGTTCGACTAATGCGTGCACTCAAGCCTTACACCCTACCAGTATACACCCTACCTTACACCCTACCAGTAGTTAAGGCAATATATAGTAGCATAAATAATAGCAATGGTTCTTAAAATTGTACAATAGATTTTTTATGTGCACACCGCTATCCAAAATCCATACATTGGTACCAATCTCAGGACATTTCACCATTCTCTATGTAGACAAAAATTTTCGCTATTATAAATTATACCCAAATCTGAATTCGCTAGTACATAATTCCTGGCGGAGAGTAATTTTTTAGTGCAACAATATATCTGAATTAAATCTGTAGGAAAATAATGAATTGATTGCTCATAAATGAATAGGGGCTGTCTTAGTTGCCTGATTGATGATGTTCTGTTAACTCTTGTATGTTGATGAACCAACCCTTCACTAACGAGTCCGCATTCAAGGCTGTGTACCGAGTTAGGGGTGGTTCGGCTTTATGATTAATATGCCCAAGTTTTAGACAAATTTCTGTCTCTTGATTGTTTACAAGCTTCACCACTGGATCCATCTATTAACTCGACACAGATGCAGAAAGTTATGGGGCGACTTGTCCTATTGCAGGAATACATTATTTATTTAAACATCCAATTTCAATCTGTTTTATTACACAGGGTAGGTCAGATGTGGTCATGGAAAATAATGAATTAATTATTTCTATATTATTACTACATATGGACATAAATATCACAAGCAGAATATAAAAAAATCTTTCGATCACTGGTTGCAAGAATCAGGTATATATTGCCTGTGGATGAAAGTATGTATTTACTTTTATTACTAGGTTCAATATGAATAGTAATGAGAGATTAATTTTTATGTACTTCTTAGTATTTTTTTTCATAGCACAAAATGTTGAATGAGTAATTTTATTTCTTTCTTCTCTAGGATCAATATTAATGAAGAGACATTTTTTTAAAGTTTTTGAACAGCCGCCATTTTGAAACAAGATCGTGGATCAGACTAGTTAATAAATTTTGCCGAAATATCTATCTAGCAATTAATTTTTATAATTTAAATCGATTTAACCTTTTTTAAACTTTATTTAAATTGCGAATCACTCTCAGTTTGAACGAAATAACCAATATTTGTATACATAAAATATTATTTCCGTATTTACTCTATATTCTATAATAAAAAGTCATATTCGAGAAAAATAGCTTTGGGCTGTCGGTTCTTCATATTTGGTGAAAGATTTTGTAGTAAAATGTATTGTGACCGAATTCAATCAATTATTCAGATTGTGGTTTCCAGCTTTCCCATTTTTGCTTCACAGCTTAGTAATATTTACTATTATTCGTCCTGTTTTGAATCTATCCTTTATAGTATGTGCGATTTCCGTATTGTACGTCTTGCGGAGTGGATACAATAATCTAGTTTTAAGTAAGAATTACCTTTAAATGGGGAAGGAATAACGGGAGATGGTTTGGAAAAGGGTTAATGAGGAGAAAGGAATCTATCGAAGGACCAGTGACCGGGATTTGAGAGGAACGCTTACCTTACCTCAAGTATGACGTCTCCGAACTTCCTGTATATACCGCAGAAACAATACACTGCAATGTGCGAGGATGTCCAATGATCTCTGCTCCTAAAAAAAACACGGTGATTTCACCCACACCATACACAAACAATAAAATAATAACCCACAAATCGACACTAAAAACAGTGCACAACAGCACTGAAGATACTGGACACGCAAATATCGCCGTATTCTTTGCGGCCGATATAAACGCGCGCCAATGATATCTTTATATGAATACGAAACAAAACAGGGTGGGGCGAAGAAAATAATCAAAGACACACTGAAGGTGAATCTGAATTGGTGTTTGGGGAGGCATAGCTCCTGGATACTGGGAAAATAATGGAGTCAAAAAGTATTGTATATTGCGCCGTAAAAACATGCGAATGGAAGAGGGCTGATAAAATTACCGAGGCAAATCTGCTCCTAAGAACCCCACTGCTCAGCGGAGACGCGTGCACAACATGTGCGGTTCGAGAACAGAACTTCTCAACTACACTCAGACTCGTAATCGATAAACATGGCAGAGTTATTTTTGTTATAAGGGTCTGCCAAAGGATGGTCATACTCTCAAATCGCATCTACAAGGAGTCTTTTGGTAATGTTTTTCTAGAAAATTAATATTTATTTAGTTACTATAAAATGTTTATTATAAAATGATAAGGGAAAATCTAAGTTAAAATAGAGTCCACAACGTCCTTAAAGATGAGAATAAATGGAGAGAAATGGCGTGAAAATCAATCAAATCAATGAAAATCAGATCAATAGAGGAAAACTCTTGAGTAGGTCACAACCTATCAGGTACAGTAAAACCGCGATATAACGAAATCCAAGGGACCAAAAAATAAAAATTCGTAATAACGAATTCCCACATATAACGAAAAAAATAAAAAACCTACTATATGTTACGCGCCGTCGCAAAAAAATGTTGCGCGGCTTCAAAAAAGATCGCAAATTCTGCAAACAAAGGAGGAAAAAGGCCATAGGGAACTGAATACTTACATATTTTTAGTAGTTTTGTTATTAAAACAGATAAGCAAATGGATAATCAAAGGAATTAAATTAAGAACAGAATCTATTCAACACCAATTGGAAGATATTTTTGTAAATTCCAGAATATTGCAAACACAAAACAATATTTTAATTGTGTTTAAATGTAGAGCCGCTTCAAACATAGTTTTGGGCATGAAACATACAAAATAATTCAAAAATAACAATCTTACAGTTGAATCGCGGCATTTTTATAAAATGAGTCGTATATAAATTACGTAGGTATTTACCGGTAACGGCGGCAACCACTTCAAAATATATTTATAATCGTTAAAATTGTTCACTTAAAAATATATTTATAATCGTTAAAATTGTTTACTTAAAAATTATCGTTAACATTGTACACTTAAAATACACGAAAACAATAGTTAATAGAAATACAAAATACCGTACAAAAATAGTTCATAAAATATTTTAACGAATTATTTATATTATTGACGAGTTCACACGAAAACAATTGTCAAACGAAAATGAATTTATGTAAATATTCAGTTCGGTCATGCAATAATCGCGTTAAAAGCTGAACAAACTTAACTCTACAGACGTTACACTGAGACCATAGATAAGACTGAGACTGACATTTCCAATAAGTACATTCTGCAACTTTCGGGGGGTTCCTGTTAATTTTTGTATTTTACAGCTGTTTGGGTCTGGGTTGCAATCATATTAGAGGCGTATGCGTACGTAAAACGCAAGGTAAAACGTGTCAGAGAACGCCGCAAGTATTATGTCAAATGGTTTTATGGGCCTGCTATGAACCCAAGAAAAAGTTTGAATTGTTTTACTACCTTGTCGGCCGACCGCCGCGCACCGCCGAAAAGGCCATAAAACTGTTCGCATACGGCAGATGCATCGGCGCGGCTTTGTAAGTGCGAAATAATATTTTCATCTTTTAACATTTTTTTATTTCGTTATAAATTTACGTAAATGTATTGGCATTTTTTCGTACGGGACAAAAATGATTTTGTTATAAATATTAACGGGATTTCGTTATATAAATGCAGTTTTGTATGAAAAATTGGTTTTAGGGACTAAATTTCGATTTTTTTTTCGATATACGTCATTTTTCGCTATATCGGGTTTCGTTATATCGCGGTTCTACTGTATTTAGAACCTATAGGACCAATTCTATTATGAAGTGGTAAGCACAGTTCTGAGCAACTGTCAGTGCGCCAGAAAGAAACCCGGCAGAATGGTGTCAAGCGTCAAGCTGAACGCTTTCCGCACGAATTAAGTAGCCAAGTAGTGTCAGTCTCGTCAGTTGCATTTTCTTCTTAATTTATAATATTAAACTTTAACCTTTACCATACCATGATATAAAATACCTGAACGCAGCCATGCTGTCAACTCGTGTTACCGTAAATAACAGTTAGAATAAATGTTTTTATTAGCTTAAATGGCACGAATTTACTATAAATATTGAGCATTCAATTTTGAAAAAAATATTAATAACATAATTTAGAGTAATCATTAAGTCCTATACAATGTGTCCTTCTTTCTTATCTCTCTTCATTTAATTAGTGAGAAAGAAACAATTATATTTGTATGTTTGTTGTTCTTTTTACTGTGAAAATAGTGTGTGATCTCTGTCTTTCATATCACAAATTGTATTTTTACCAACATATTAATTTTACAACGGAAAAAATAATTGTTTTTGTAAGATTCCCTTTTCATAATTGGTTTTTCACTAGTCATTTCTAAGCGCTAATATTTTCTTTAGGATTATCTTAAATATGAATTTTATATCGCATGTATTTACTGAAATATAACAGGTTTAATTATGATAATAGACCTGTGTAACTGCATGGTTTGGGAAGGGTTAACTAAACTTTTGTAACTTAACTTAAATAAATTCAGTGTAAATCGTAAATACACGTTTCTGGTTTAATTACTTTTTTTGTCCTTATTACCTGGTCACACTACAAAATTGACTCCGTAACTCACACGAGCACGAGAGACTTTGGAGGCAGCTATCCTGCTTCCGACACAATACAAACATACAACCTATCCTCCAAAATATAAAGTATTTATAATGTATAATGTAGTAGTAAATTATTCACAGATTGTGTCATTGGGACATTTAATGATTTTAAGATAAATTTACTAATTTTATGGCACCGAAAATAAATTGTGTTCTCTTTGATCAGCAAGACGATGTCAACATGCAATGACGTGAATTATTGTAATGGAAATGTTAGAAAATAAATCTATTTAGATTTGTCCACCATTGAAAATTGATCCTATATTTAAAAGGTTTTTTAAACAATTTGATGTTGAATTAAGCTAGTGACGTAATGTCAAGCACTTTTAAGAGAGTTACATAGTATTAAAGTTGATAACTTTAAAAAAATACCTACTGATAAATAGATATTATACTCTTAATTTTATAATTATGAGCTTAGAATAGGTATCCCATACACGTTTATTGTATTTTATGAATCCCGACTTATTTAGGTATTCTATGATTTTAAGGGACGAACCAATTTGAAATAAGCTTGCAAATCTATAATGAGCTGCAACATACTACACGCGTAATATACGCTTGTTAATAATAATTAATAAATAAATTTGTACTGTATTGCATTACAACAGAAGGCACCTCCAAAATACAATTAAAATATTTCACCCGTGGTTAGCCATCTCACGTCTCAATCCCAATATCAACAGCCTTTTTTAAAGAGGTGACCTTAATAGATTGATAATTCAATGACCGCCTGTCAGATCTGCCCAAGGCGAAAAAAAGTCTCCAAACTTAGCGTGGTAAATTTTTTTTTCAATAATTTTAACTAATAACTAAATCAGTCTCGAACATCTTTACCGTTAAAATAAAGGTTAAATGAAATTGATGAAAATTATTAGAAAAGATCTAATATTTATAGCCTCTGGTATCAGAATTATTAGATTTGTATTCATTTGTGTATGTAAACACGACCTTTCGTTAGATGAAATATATATCGCTCTTGTACTAAGAATATAAATTCCCTTCGATTCTGATTACAAACAATATATTTGATTTGCGTCACAATTACGTTGTTCAGCAAATTGGTAATCCAGACTTCATACTAAGAAATCAAATCAATCCTTTAAAGGGATTTAGGGGGATGCCACTGATCTGTTTTTCGCGTCGAACTCAGCTGTGAGATGTGAGCATCGCGTTTTAGAACGTAAGTATTATGCATTGCAATGCAAAATGGAAAAAATGATTGGGGCCGGAATGTAAAATGGAAGAGCTCTGTATTGTGTATGCGTGTATAATATATGAATAGTAAGTGCTACGCGGTTTTGTTCATTAAAAAGTAAGAACGTAGTAAGCATTTGAGATGTGGATTTACAAAAGATTGATCGAAATAAGATATAACAGTTACGAATGAAGATATTATGTTTTTTTATTTTTTATTTATTATCTTAGTTTTATTAACCACAATTGAGTTTAAAAAACATCTACCGGTTTCGGAAAACACTTTTCCTTCTTCAGGATGTCATAACTAACTAAAAATATAGTGTTGTTTCTTCACCAGAATCTATTTTTAAATTTTTTAAAAAACAACAATTATTTAAAAAAAAAAATTTAGTACCTAACTCAATTTACTGCTCAATACAAATTTAGTCGAATAATTTTTAGGAAAAAATTTTAGAATAGGACTCGTAGTTAAATTTAGTTGGCTGTTTAGAATTTCTTGATTACTTTTACATGCTTTATTTATCTCCAACGATTCCAAATTATTTAATTTGTGACCTACACCGTTTATATGCAAAATTGACAATCCCAATTTTTTATCAAAACCATGACTATTTTCTATCAAATGATTAGTAAATTCTGAAAACCCACTATTGTTCAAACATCTCAAATGCTCCTTTACTCTTATATTAAAATTTCTACCCATTTTACCAACATAAAATTAAATTAATTAAATTGTGGTTAATAAAACTAAGATAATAAATAAAAAATATGAATCTTAACCACCAAGTTAATATTGCTAATTTTAGAAGATATTATGAGTCGGATGTCAAAAATGTATAATTAAAACAATAAAAATTCGAATAATTCAGTTTCCCGGGTATGCAATGAGACATCCAGAGAAGTGTGAGATCTTGCACATCATAATTCAGGAAAAGTTTGTTGGAAATCGGGGAAGAAGTTGTTGGAATCGGCGGAATTTTCATGAACTTCATCCCTCCTGACTATGTTTCTTCAATTTTCTGCTTGTTGCCTTTTCCACTAAGTTAGTCCGATGGATGGGGAATATTCTTCTTCCTCTTCGTCCTTTAACTTGGCTCGCCACAACAAGCTTCTCCAAACTATCTTCCCTTCTCGCAAGATGCCCACAAAATTGAAGGATTCGTTTCAGGTAAATGGTTGAGAGCCTGTCCTTAATTTTAAATTCATCAATCAGTCTTCTATCCCTTGCCTTCAGGGTCCATAATTCCATACCATATAGAAATATAGAATGCACCAGAGACTATATTCATTGTCTTGGAAATACCGCGGTTTTTCCATTTTGTATCAAGTCTAGACATAGAACTTTTCGCCACACCTATTAATTTTCGTTTAATTTCCGGCTAATTGAAATCCTTGACAATTTCACGTTCTGGAAGGGCATCTGTTTGTGAAAGCTGGTTATGTTGATCAATGATTATTACTTTTGTTTTTTCTGATTTATATAAATGTCCAATTTTCTACTTTATTCTTCAATGCGACAGAGTAGTGTTGCTATTTCTTATTAAATCAATACATTTATATATTCAAATATGGACCCAATATATGATTCAATATATGATGCAATCAGAGGCATGGCTATCAAACATTCTAACATAATCATTATACACTAATAATTCACTAGTTCTACAACTCTTCCACTACATTTTTATTATTATTTTTTTCTTTATCTTAAATAACACCACAATAGCACAAAAAAACTGGCTACTCTAACACAGACTTCAGTCTAACAAAGTAGCCAGGATAATCTGTATATATCGGAGGTGGAGTCTATTACATCCCACACAATAAACTACAAGTATTGTACTTAATTGCGATACAATTGTATCCATTATGTTATATTATAATATATTAACCTCTGTTATAACAAAAATATGTATGTCGATAAAGTCTAAATAAATAAATATTAAATTTGGATGTGCTTTTATATCATATGTAACTTATTTTTCAATATATAGATATTTTCTGTAGATTTTTCTAATTGCTTAATTTAATTTGTATTAAAAATACTTCAGAACTTGCAACAACACAACAAAAATGTATTTAATAGAATAATATATTTATCTCGTTCGTTATAAAATAAACAGTTTAAAAAGAAGTGTTAAGTCACATGAAAAATGGTTTTGATTAAGTGTTCTACAATTAACAAGGATTTTGTCCGAAATTTAAGTCGAAAAGTATGCAAGAATTTTAATTGATAGTAATAAATCACGGAGCGCCACTCGGATTAAAAGGCCGAAAGTGGCTGAAATTTAATAGAACGAAGTTAACGCCTCCAGATGCAGGTCTTAGCTGCTATGAAGCGTCTTGCACGAATAGTTGAACGGTAAATTATGCCGCATTTAAAGATTCTCTTTATAAAATTAAAAAAGCTTATTTAATTTTCATACCATAGATGTCGGTAATGTAAGATTTAGGATTGTATAGAGAACATACATACATAGATGACATTGACGAGCTTGTGGTCTAGTGGTTACGAAAAGTGTAAAGTATAAAGTGATCTTGAAAAATGTTGATTTATCAATAAATAGTGGTATATACAAAATGTTTTTCTTATTATTGTTAAAACACACTGACGGCGGGAAGAGTATAAATACCCATTCATTTGATTAGCGTCAACTGCGGGAAGGATATCTTTACTTTTTTAATACCTTTTAGGTGAAGTTTTTTCTAATTGAAAAAATGTAATTAAACTTTATCATTTCTTTTGGATATTATATTGCGTTGTGTAGATAAGATGTCAAATTACCATATCACAGCAATTAAATCGAAATTTCGTGTTTTATTTCAACAAATCCATATAAGCTAATATTAGAACTTAAATAAAAATGGCAAAATACAACACAACAAACAAAAACCACAATCAAACAAAGACCATCATTTTTGTGATGTGTATTATAATATTGGAGTGGAGAGAGCATGTTACCGCCAACATCCACTTGACAATTTATACTTAATACGAGCAAATCATTATATTTCTGTCTCTCTTAGACTAATAAACAACATGATGTGTGAAAATGAAACAAAATAATAAACTGGTTGAAAGAAGTCATGTTGTACACCAAGGCTACCAGTATTAACGGTGACAAGCGTTCGTCTTCGTTTATGCAGGGATGTGTAAAAAATGTATTATTACCGCTAATCTTTTATTATACGTGTACTTTATTATTTTCATAACAATATGGAATGGAAAAAATCTTAATTTTATATGTAGGGAATCGAAGAACTCCAGTTGAAATGTGATGTTTTATGGATTCACTAGTAGGTATTTTAGACTATATCTATTATTTTTAATAGTATAGATATCTAGCGAGAACATTCTGTAATAACTGTAAGAAAATTAGATTGAAAAATATTCAACGGTTTATGAGATATGGCGAATTTGCGAATATATATATTTTTTGCAAAACCCTCATTGTTTACCCGCTTTACGTTTCCAGTTTGTAATAATGTGTTGTAATATAAAAATATTATTAAATTTTAAGTTTAAATTAATTATTACGTACTGCTACGTAGTATCTCAACGTAGGCAGAATTGATAAAACGCCACATTTTTCTATCAATTTATCATTATCATTTTTGTTCCCTTATCCTAAGAGCAATGGGGGTCCAAAGTCTAGACAAGTTGATTCTACCTTTTGAAAATCAACATCTATCTTTTGTCGTCTGATGTTATCCATAGTTAATTTATTTATTTATATAGATATTGACATCCATATTTTTCTACTAACAGAGGTGGATACATAATAAACATAAGACATTCTCAAGTTTATTGTGTGGGATGGAGTAGACTTCACCTCTAATATATTCAGCGTTATCCTGGCTACTTTGCTAGCAGAAGTCTGTGTTAAAGTAGCCAGTTTTTTTTTCGTGCTGTTGTGGTATTATTTATCAACAAGAATAAAAAGAAAATTACAAATATGTATAAAAAAGTAAAAATATAATAAAAATATATGTAGTGGGTGTGTTGTAGGACTAGTGAATTATTAGTGAAGGTTTTGTATAAATTATATTAAATTGTTGGATATCCATGCTTCTGATTCATCTCTACCTGATTGAATCATATATTGGGTCCATATTTGTGTAATCTTATAGTAATTGTACGATTTCCAGTTGGTACTGAGTGTATTGTATAATTTCGGAGCTAAGAACATGTAGAATCTTTGATAAAATGTCGTTGTTGCTCTCGGAACTGGTTTGTAGATGTTTGTTGTTTGTCTTGTGTTGTGTCCATGATTTATTGCTTGAGGAGAGTTGTTGTTAGTATGGAAATATTGAGCGAGTCTCAACATAAAGATTTGTCTTATATCTAGGACTAGTTAAGAAAATAAATCTTGCCACCTTAATTGAGATTTTTCTAAATGTAAAATGTAAGAGATGCATTCCGATGGTCTCTTATATCGGCATTTCTCACTCGATTCAATAATGTTACTCCCGCTACTTCCCTTAGATAACTCCTTTCGGCAGTCTGAATGCTTAATCTTATTTTCTTCGAATGGATCTAAATTTGGTGACCATAAATTAAAGTGGGTCTTTAAAAACTGCCAGACACAATTATTGCCTCATCTATATTCATACATTTTTATGGCTTCATCATACCTGCTTTTCTGTTTCGTGTCTAAATAAGTCTTAGTTAAGATAAACCTCAGTACCGTGTTGAGTTTAGTTGGTCCGACCTGCGTACACGACGATCGATTTGACAACGAGACTCGACAGTGCGCATAAACGTCACCTACAACCATAGATAGATAAAAAGTCAATAGATGTTTGATGTGAAACAAACGTAAAGGTGTAAGATTGGAATGCCTAAGACTTGGTGTGGACACGATGTACTATGAAATCCGAAAGTTGTTCAGTCCTAATGGATTTGTCTCAGATACTCCAGAGTGACCAATTTTTACCGCATTCAGTAAATTTTCGTTCTATATTTGTCAGGTCTAGACTTTATTTTCGTACATTGGTATCGGTACCAGGTCTCAGTACAATTTAAAGTTTCACAGAAATAATATTTAATTCTAATTGTACGAAGTGCACGCCCTTACCGTCATCAATATTTGATTTTTGGCCCTCTGATCCAACACCAACACCATTGCTGGACTCACTTCTGTATCCAAAGTTCTTACCATTGGGAATCACGGATGGACACACATCGTAAGGATACGCCAAATGCCTATTATTTATAAATGTTGCTGATAAAAGTATTGGCTACAAAATGTATTAGGTAATGCACGTGTGTCGCATCATCGCCAGATTGGAACATTAATAATTTATCAAATTAAATGAAGTTATAAAGTTGTTGTGATAAGTGATTGGTTGGATTTCATTGCATTCATCACATTATACAAACAATCAATATGATAAAAAAAAACACATTTTTTTCAGTGATATCCAAGAATTTATAGCACGACGATCGTTTACATCAGAGCCGTCTTCTACAGACGAAATGCTTCTCTGTAAATCTCAAATTTATATTTTTCAAGAATACATATTCCATTTCACAGAGTTTGGAATTTTAAACGCGCCAAAGTTCAAGAAAGATGCATTGTTTCCAACATTCCAAAGCATTTCGCATTTAAATATATTTAAATATCGAACGTATTTGAATTTGGAAGAGCACACACCACGGTGCGCTGCGCTTCCGGTTTTACCGTGCATCCGGCAACTGTCCGCCATATTTCGCGCCTGGCCACTTCCGTTTCCGTCCGGCACCATTTTCGTGCATTTCGTTTTGCTCCTTTTGTTTTTTATTATTTTTATGAGACCTTGATTTATCGCCGGCGGTTTTCTGCATTATGGTTGTTCGCTTCGGCGAATAAATAGAAATGCGGTCAATTATTTTGATCCTGTATTTAATACGGTTTGATCAATTGTTAGTCCAAACTATTCACCTTCAGATATTATCTAATACAATATTTTTATTCATTATTCATAATTAATAATGAGATAATTGATAATCTGAACTTCGTCCGAACTGAAAACAAACATTAAAACATAAAAATAAATGTAACGATCACAATTATCGATAATAATATAAATATTGTTGTGGTATCTAATAATCACATATTATTTGTTTGCGCGTTATATGTACATGCATCGGTTGGCAGTCCTGAGTTTTTGAAAATGCGAAGTATGTACCTCCGGTTTTATGTGGGTATTCCATATAACTTGAGACATCAGAAATAATCTAGCCGCCATCGGTGCCATTATCAAAGACTGACCAGAGGGAACAGCTCAGAGAAGATCATCACCAAATCACCCAGAAGATACAGTGCAGTTTGGATTGCAGTCTGAGAGACAGTGGTTAGACAAAACAGGCTAGTGGCTTTATTCGTATAATTATTAGAATAGCATACTTACATTACCAATAGAAAAACCCAGAACTAGCTATTGCAGAATATTCACACGAACATTACAATAGTTCAATAATATATATTTTTAATACCTTTGTCTTGATTAGTCAATCCCGAGATTTTAGGATACAATACGATACGGAGGAGCTGGCAGAAAAGGGACGAAAGTAGACTGAATGCAGTGGAAATGAGATCACTTAGGCACATGAGTGGCAGATCTTTTTATGATATAGTAAATAATGAAGACACAAGGAAATAATGTAAAGCTAATGTTAGTATAATGAGTAAGATTAAGAAAGGATCGCTTAGATGGTTTGGTCATATGAAATGGATGAATAAGGAGAGAATGATAAAATAGATGTATGACGTAAGTGTTGATGGCATCTGAAATAGAAGACGTCCGTGGAAGACTTGGTATGACCAAGTAGACCAGCTACCGGAGGATGGTCCTGTTAGATCCTCAACAATCAACAACAAGAGAATTGTGCCATTGACGCTTTATTTAATTTAGTCTGTAATTTTATAGTTATGAAAAAAGTTTCGAAAAAAAAACAAATAAAATTTGTATTTCATGGGTAATTTATATTTAAGTATATAAGGAATCATTGAACAAAAAAATAAAATAATACAAGATTGACAAATAATATGCCCGAAGTAATAGAAAATCATCGATTGTTTCATAATTCAGTTTTTTTAATTTTTTATTCCAACTTTATTTCACATATTTACAATTTTTATTTTTTGTCAAACTCTATAGCAGTTTTACACCGATATATCTCCAAGCCCTGATGTCGTATAGAATAAATAATAATCGCGATTAAAGATTTCATAGTTTTGATATTCCGTAGTCAGTTAATGTATTGTGGTGATATCGTCGGGAAATGGGAAACTGATTAAAAATATGTTTTAAATCTGAAACCGTGCATTACACAGGTTAATAGTAATGGGTTTCAAAAAGAATTTGAGCTGTTGTAGAAGATTACAAAATTTACAAAATTTACAAAAAAATCCTTAATTATATAATGCCAAAATGGAACTCGAATGAGTTAACACTTTTATAATAAATATGGATTCGCACCATTCGCAATTCCATCCAAGGCCGAGAGAAATAAGATGTCTGACTAGAAATCAGATTCCCTCTGGGAACGTAGATTTAAATCCTACCAGCTGCCTGTTTTATAAAACTTTTATGTTCACGCTGTATATATTTAGTCAAGACACGAACAGCTTTATTTACAAGTGCTGCCGATGAAAGCCTGTCGGTGAGACCCTGAATACTATATTATAATAATAAAGTTAACTATGGTAGATAGTGCACGAGTATCGTGTCATCGTCGGAATGGTACATTAATTATTTATTAAATCAAATCATTTTACAAAGCTATTGTAATGCGTGATTGGTTGCTGACTGGACTAGGCACGTATTTATATTCCGGCAGTTTTCAAATCAAACATTTAATTTTTAAATATGAATTAAATGTATTAATTAGAAAGATATACATACAAAATCAATTTTATCGAAAAATATTGTTGTTGCGCCAGCTGGATTTGAACCTGGATCTCTTTCTAAACCGGGGAAGGTGTATTATTCAACTATGCTATGCGACAATATTTTTAGCGACAAATTTTCGAACTTATATGTTACCTTTTTGATATTAATACATTTAATCATTCCATTATTTGAAAGAGCCATCCACCTTATTTTTACGGAATCTCATCAATTATAAATTCATTTTTATTAAATTTTGGACACATTGATACAACTTTATTATTAGGAGAAAACATTCTTATTGTGAAGTTGTAATTGTTCAGAACATAGGTCTGTGATATTTTTATGAATTTTATATCTTTATCTTTCTAATTAATACATTTATTCATATTTAAAATATCACAGACCTATGTTCTGAATAATTACTTCACAGTAAGAATGTGTCCTCTTGATAATTTAATTCTTAATTGAAAATCATCGGGTTATATAGGTATTACTGCAAAAGATGAATACAGTAGGTATATACTCATATCTTCGAAGAGTTGCAAATTCTATATTTACATATACACATACTTAAATAATGTGAAAGTAAGGAAAAACAAATAATATTGTAAATAAAGGTTAATAAATATTCAGTCTTTAGTCATAATTTAATATACAGGAGCCGACAGAAAAGTATAAAATTTCGGATAATAATATATTATTACAGTAATATAAAATGAGACTTCATAAACAAAATAAAAATGTAATTATATTTCGAGCTTTTTTATGAAAGAGTACGTCTGGCAAACTTTCCGACGATAAATCTTGAACACAAAAAATGATGAAGTGTTTTTTGTAAGCAGCATTATTAAAACCCTTTAAATTTCTTTCGTCTTAAAAGACAGGTCTGCTGGGACCTGTCACCTTGGTGGGATTAATGTTAAAATATCATCTACGTGCGACACACTGACACGATACAAGTTTGCCAAAACCGCTTGAACGCACCAAAAACAATATGTTTTTCATGTGTTACTTGTAGGGATTTTGTGTCGGGAATCCCACGGTTTTTTGCTGTTTGAGTCTCGGGACTTTAAAAAATAAAATAACACTCGGCACTCTGATATTTCTTCATAATATTTATTTTAAACGTGTTAAGTTAATCCCGTCATATATAATATTGGCAGGTAATATTACCCAGCGGCGAGCAGTGCACGTGTATTAAAAAAAATAAGTGGTAAGTTTCCAATTCTTGTATAACGATGCAAAATACATGGTCAGTTATAAAATTTGCATTAAGGTAAATTAGTTCTCAGATATTTACTATTAATAAAAAAATCTGAAAGAAATAGTTTTGTCGGTTTGTTCAAACAGGTGAATACGTTTCCTTTAAAATGTGATGTAAATCTTTATGATAAAATCGTGTCATTCTTTAACGAAATAAAATTTTGATAAGATGAAATTATTTGAAAAAGCTTATTAAGGGACTTCGGATTGTAATTGATTTTGACCAAATACACAATCTGTCTGGCTATCTTCCGATGTGTTTTTTTATATTTAAAAAAAAATGTTTGTGTTCTGTAATTTTTACATATGAATTGTTTTTTTTTTGTAATCAATTTATAAATATAAGAGTAATTTCATTTAAGAAAACTGCTTTGTAATTACTATTTAATTAAACCATTTTTATTTGATTTAATATGAACAATATCCCTAATAGATACTGTACATTATACATTAATATTTATTAAAATATATTTTATTTTTAATTAAATAAAATTTATGGTTTTGATTCCCGGCATTTCCGGGAATACGTAAATGTTTATTTTCGAGTCCCGGGAATTGAAAAAAGTCGAGTTACTTAATATATTTTATATGATGAGTTAAAAGTCTTCTATTACTTCGTCTATTACTGCTCACTGCTGAGCGTCGTGGTCTTCTGAAGTATCTGGCATCTGGTGTACAATACGTCTCCATTCCTCCCGTTGTTGAGCCATGTTGGCGGAAGCATTCAAAGAGGACCCTGTCAACTCCTATATTTGGTCTACCCATCTTGAAGGAGATCACCTTCTCGCTCATCTGTTTGACATATATTTATTGACATATTAGATATATTAATTTCTTTAAACGAAATAATGCTCTGCCCCCCCTTCCTTTCTTTTACCCTCCCGGCCTCGTTAATCAATCACTAGACGCCCCTGCATTGGTACAGTTAGATGAAAGCTGTTGTCATTTTCGGAGACTTCTTTTGGAGACAATTTTGGTGACCTTTTGCAACCTTTTGACGAGGTATTGTGTGTGGTAATCCTATATAGTCCACTTTTGGAGGTGCTTGGAGATCCAGGAGAGATCGGAGTACGGTCAGACATTTTTTCTATTCTTCCTATATTTCTTCTGGTACCAAAAATTGAGTATCCACTATTATCATTTTTTCTGGTAACATGTTCAAAGTACGTTAGAATTATTTTCCTGCATGTTGTAGAAAGTTTTTCTGCAATACTTAATTATTTGGGATATAGATGTACACTTACGCCTCACAGATCCGACTGGCAAAACAGATATGTAACTGCGATTCCACGCCGCCCAGTACCGTCAGAATTCAAATAATAATACATCGCGACGCAATCAGTCCGAGAAACCACCAGAACCAATCACTCTTTTCCTGGCTATCTTCTCAGATACATCTCTCAGCACCGCCTCCAGTGAACTTTCCTAATAATGTACTTTAACTTATAATTTAACCAACTGTGTATATTTAATTGTGATTCATTAGACAATAAGCGCAAACTTTTGTAAGTACTGTTTAATTATAATTAACCTGCTCCGGCTGCAACACCATCACCTATACTCACATGCACATTTGGTAATATTCGTATACACTACGACATTTAATATACACGCATGAAAATTTGAAGAAAAATAGGGCCTCGGTTCTCACCTGAAACAATCCTTATGACGCAACATAACCTTAAACTTTAATCGCTCCATCCGCGTGACTTACACAATAAATATAATCCCTATTGGTGACCCTTTCGAGTTTATGCGGTGATTTTAGTTATTCAAACTGCTGTCTTCTGTTTTCATTACTTATGTTATATTTATAATAGAATAACATTTTGAAAGGCTTACATCTGCGTACAAATCATATAAGTATTTACTTCCTCTTTTATTAATTCGCGAATCTTACTGTTTTAATGGGTTGATTTCATGATCGCTCTTTGTGTTCGAGGTGCATTTGGTGCATGGATTTGTTTTTGATTTGGAAAAAAATAAAAAGGAATTGCCAAAACTATTTCTTACGTTAAAAGTGTTCTTAAAAACGTCCATACATTTTTTAAATTGATTTTTATATCGGTAAGAAAATATTATTTTACGTTAAAACTTAAACTTTAAAAGCACTATTAATAGTACTCTTAAATTACTAATAAATAAATGATAGGTTCGTATAAGCGACGGATTCATTTTACCTAAAGACGTTGGTTAATAGAAAATTCATAATCCTATGTACAACATATATTGTATTACATATATTATATATGATTGTATAATATCATTGGTAACAGCATAACCTAAATCTATACCTACTGCAAGCCATTGCCATTTATCTATGGCTGATCACGGGGCAGTTAGTATTTGGGTAGTAAAGACTGTTGACTCAGGTTGACCTGTCACTTAAGCAATTAGTCGATTCGAAATATCACAGTAAATAATTACACCTTGGATCTTTTGTATTTTATTAAGTTGTTCCTGGTTGTACAAAATATAATATCAGATAGGTTGTAAGTTCTATGTAAGAACAGATCAACACAGTAAGAATATACACTTTAAGACATACTGCCACCCTGTCGAAGCCACGAGAGTAGAATGAATGCTCGTCCGCTGGTGCTGCCTTCGGCGCCCGTTTCTACCGATCGAAATACAAAGCTATGGGTACCGCATCTGTCAAAATCGTTCGCGGCATGTTGTTACTGGTATGTGTCGCGGCTAAAAGAGCTTTTCCGCATAACCTTACAGGTGTCGCTCTCTGTCTGCCTCATGTCTATCTCGAAAAAATGCTAAAGCAACTTGATGTAGATCTACAGATGGGTTCTAAAAATAAGCTGGATTGATAATTTGATGATCCAGATACTAAATTAAAAATAACTGTAAATAAACAGTAACAGTTTCAAACATATCGTGAAATGTACCAGATCCTGTGTCTCATAATTCAAGGTAAAATCGCGAACAGAAGATCTTGGAAGACGAAAAATATTCTGGCTGCAAAATCTAAAGCGTTGATTCAAGAAGTCCACAGTCCAACTATTCCGAGCCGCGCAAACAAAAAACTGAACGCCAATATGATGTTCGATAACCGAACAAGTACTAGAAGAAGAATAATCGTCTATCCAATCATCGGTTCCTCGCCAATCTTCGACATGTCACTCCCACTGCCTTTCTTTAATCTATCCACCGAGGCATTGAATATTCTCTTGGTTAGATTTTTGTCTCGTGAATATTACTTAAAAATATTTTTTTACTTTGAACAGATTCTAATTAATAATACAAAATATATTTATTAATACCACCGTTTATTAATAAATCGAGATATTTCGGTACCTATGGTATCTTCTCTAAGAAACAATGTATATTAAAATTAAAAATGCAAGTATAGATAAACACAAAACTATAAATATAAGAGGTAAATAAATAATTAGTAACTAATGCGAAACCAATTTTAAAAGGTGACTATTTGCTAAAAGGATTTGGTTATTAATAATATTTAATTTGCTATTAACAATTTTTCTTATTTCTAATATATCTAACTGTAAACCCCTCTAATTATTTCTAAGCCCTTATTAATGTAAAAATAATGGTTTATTTCCCAAAATGTGATTGGTGAATTTAGAATAGTTGTTGCTTTTTTAACATCATTAAAGTATTCTTTAATTCTAATATAATATATTAATAGTGGTATAAACAAAGTATTTCCTTATTATTAATACAATATGCTGCCACAAAGTAACGTTGCAATTATTGAAGAAATTCTAATTAAGTTACTGGTTCATTAAACAATTTATTTTGTTAATGGAACATTTCTTATATGACCAAAAGGTGGAACAAGGCTGTCAGTAAGATTAACTAAAATACTAGTAATTTTTAAATAGGTATTAAATTTTTTTATGAGTATTGAATTAGTCATAATAAATAATCGATGGTGTATTGGAAACAATTCACAGCCTTACGAAATGTTAAAAAAACTCGAAATATAACAGTTATGAAATCAAGAAGACCGAGATAGTCTGAAAATTATGTGAAAGTAATTCTTGCTCGAAGTACGTACTAGGTCGTTAGAGCTATTTAATGTGAATATTTCGAAATCAAATTATTATGTTAACTCAGTAATTCAATGACTTCACAGACTCGGGAACGAATTCAGTCGTGTGGATATTTTCTCTAGTTCAATGCTCAAATATAATGTTTTTGATGCTATGTTGAAACAATAGCATAATTGATAAGCGTATTAAACCCGTTTGTGTTTTAACTATGTATTTTTAGTTCAGTTTTGTGTTTTGTTAATAGTTAGTATTTGCGTATATTTAATGATTATATATTGAAGTTAACTATGGATATTATAAATTTAATGAAATGAGATTAAGATTCGAAAACTTCTAAAGATCATTAAATCAACAATGTATTATAAAACTTTATTATACTATTTTCGTATATATTTAATAAATAATATGTTTTGATACACATTAAATTAATCAATTAAAAAGATATACAGAAAACTATCTATCAAAAAAATATTTAGTTGTTACCGGGATACAAACCTGGACCTCTTCCTATCAGGGGAAGCGCATTCTCCGATTTCGCTATGGTAACCAAATACATTATCGACAAATTTTGAACATACATACATTCTGTGATTTTTTAAATTGATACATCTATTTTATTTTTATTAAGGGATTTTGACAGTGAAAACATATTGTAATAAACATAATAATTATTTAACATGCGATACTAATAAAGAAAATCCACAAAAAATATTTGAATACAAAGTATGTTTAGATAAAAGAAGAAAAAGGGTGGGGAGGTTGCAACTAACGTTGCGGTAAAGGGAGAGCAACATGAGTTTTTATAGGTATAGTGAATGGCCAAAGTTTAGATTGTGGTGGTTCATAAGAAGAACCCTTTGAGCTTAGTAAGGCTAATGTTGAACAAGTCAATTTCTGTAAATTTCTCATTATGGTATTTGCATGACCGGTGAATGAATGAATTTTGTATGTAAGATGTTCTACTTCTGGGAATGTGGAAGAGTACGGATTGCCGGGTTGATCTAGATGGCACATGGAGAAATATTAACTCCAATTGGCTGGGACAATCAATATGGCCTTGCAGTAGTTTGAAGAGAAGTATTAGGTCAGAACGTGTTCATCGATGTTCTAGGGTCTTCATATTGTGGAAGTTTGCTGCATCTAAATAGGAGCCGAATGATAGATTAGATCTAACATTCAGATGTCGAATAAACCTATTTTGTATTATTCAATTTTTAAAAGAAATCTACTTTATATTACGGAGAATCTCAAATGCTTTTGAGTAAAACTCGACAGCAGAAGCCACAATTAAATTAATTAATTCATTTTATTAAATTTGTCATTTAAATATAATAGTTTTTTTCTGTGTATCTTTCTAGTTGATTAATTTATTTTGTATTAATTATTTATTATTAAAATGAATAACCACAATGTGTTTGCTTGGAAAGCTGGTTCCCTGACCAGAGAATGGCAGCGCCTACAGAATAGCTACAGATACAATTAGTATTTATATATGTAGTATTTAATTTAAATGTATATATATGTGGGAACTTTTTATTAACTTTTTTTTTATTTATTATTATTTTCCTTGGTTTTCTTTTTCATAACATTATATTTATTTTATAACCTTAATGTATAGCTTAATATGTATTATCTCTATGGCGATTTGGGTTAAAAAAAACCTGATCACGCTGGAATAAACATATTATTATTATTATTAAACAAATAAATATATTAATTTACATGAGGCAATGTTGTGAACCGTAGGGAAAAATCTAAAAGAACAATTTCTTCACACGTTTTTTGCTTTATTACATTTCACGGTTGTCCGTTTCATTACAGAGATACGATTTAATCAGTTATTTAAAAACCTGAACATAGACTGAAGATTTGTAAAATGTCAATCGACAAAGGATCCAGTTTTATTTTGTCGGAGAAAGGCTTGTCGCGGGACAAGGATTGATTAAAGTAAATATTGATTCAACAGTACAAACTCAGTTCCAATCGAAAAGGTTTCTTGTTTTCTTATTCCACAAAACATATATGATAAAAGATTGGATCCACTTTCAGTGACAAGTTGCGTGAGAGATGTTTTAACACAAGTGTGTTTTTGAGTTAGGTGTTATTTTAAACGGTTACAAATTGGTAGAATTACGGCCGCTAATAACTGTTACGTTAAGGATACTTGTCGAATGCTGTAGAATTATTATTGGAAATTTTGAGTTACCTAGCGATTGTTTGCGAAAGCTCTTTGATGGTCCAGATATACAGATAGGATATATTCTGAATGTTGGTAGATTGTTATACATTTCAGTTTCCTTCATCAGGATGTTAAATAAACTAACTAAAAACACATGTCAAGTTGTTCCATTATTTTTAAATTTTATTAAAAAAAATAATACAAATTAAATTAATTAACTAGAAAGAAATTATTTACCGAAAAATATTTAGTTGCTATCGGGATTCGAACCTGGACCTCTTCCTATTCGGGGAAGCTAGATCTCCACTTTCGCTATAGAAATATTTTTGTAATATTTACAATTAATACATCTACTATTCCATAATTTTTAAAGCAATCAACTGTTATCATGAATATTAAATACCATTGAATAAAACCCGACAGGAGACGCCAAAATTAAGTTAATTAATTCATTTTATTAAATTTGAAAACTTGAATACAACTGTGGTGATACTGCGCGCCCCCCATTGTGAGTTGTGGTTTGTTTAATATGATTGACTAGTGATTGTGTCACATGGTTTTGTAGATGTGAGACAGAAGCCCCTAACATCTAGTCTCACGCGTATTAGTGTATGTCACTAGAGCAAAGTGTAGGGTGTCCAGCGGAAAAGTTTCAAGATTAAATTATAAATGCTCGTAAACCACCAGGATGAGGTAAGTGGGAGGGGTATTGTTCGACGCGCGTGATTTACTTATTTGCCAGTCGCAATGAGTCACTGGTCCGCGTGTTCGCGGTTTGAGCAATATTTAAAGTGCGGTGATTCATTGGCTCGTACGCGTCGCGCTTTTTGTACTTATATTCGACAAGTAAGTGATGGGCCGAGCAGGCAAATAATCTGGTGTTGGGTTCAAAAGTTCAGATAGGAAGGGACAATGGTTAACCGAACTCCTCCGGGACCAACGCATGGGACAGTGCACGTTATTTTGAAAAAGAAACTACAGTTTCACCCATGCAAACTGCAAATCGTGCAGTTTCTCAACGAAAATGACTATTCTTTAAGCGAAACCTTAGCGAAAATGATTCTGGAAAGTTTTGGAACAGCATGAATACTTGGAAACATATTGTTTACTGACAAAGCACATTTTCATATCGATGGCTATGTTAATAAATAGAATCTTACACCGCGCGACTTTTTTTGTGGAAATACTCGTACCTTAAGTCGAGAGTTTACAGCAACAACCCTCGAACAATTCAGGCCTTATAAGAAAATATTCGCCGTGAAGTTGCTGCCATTGAACCAACGCTTTGCTCTCGCGTGTTCGCAAATTTAAGAGTCTGATTGCAAGAGTGTCTTGAGAAAAATAGATGGTATTTAGACGATATTGTTTATAAAACGTAAAATTCGCATTGTTAAACTCCATTTTGTATAAATAAAATATGAGAATAACAATGCAGTTTTTTTATTTGATTTAATATTAAACTTGAAAATTTTCCGCTGGACACCCTTTATTTAATGAAAGAGCACTTATGAAGGTTGTCGTTTTTTGATTAATGAATTATACAGTTAAATGCACATATGTGGTGGAACGCTTGAGTTGCTCGCGCGAGATACTGATGAAAGGAAGGCCTGCAGAGAAGTGGTCGCTAGTTGCTTGGGCAGTGTCCGTCACGATGCATGTTGTCTGCTGATTGGTCGCTTGGATTTCCGCCCTATATGATATGAGTCCCTACACGACCATGTCTACGGGGCGCGTGCAGGGTTACCATACAACTTATATATTAAGGGTTACATACTTCTGTTGTAATGTTGCATTTTTAGAACATAGTTCAGTGCTATTTTAGCACATGTTAATTATCATCAAGCTCAATAGGGCGATAATGATAGAGGGGCAGACAACAAATATATATATGAAAATAGCTAAAGACAAAGAATGTTGGCTATCCTCGGGGGAGGTCTGTGTTAACAGTGGAGAGATAGACTAATGATGATGACGAAGAAACGTCATAATGTACAATAAGAGTTATAGAAAATGTATTATTATATTTGTAAATCAAACTGTTTCTTTTCAAACAATGCTCTTTGTTTTACGAATATTCTTTTGTTCCTGCTATTGACGTCCCGCCGTGAGTGAAGTTATCGTTAAATCCGTTACCTGGAAGGCGTCGGCGTCGCCGTCGCGATGAATAGGCTAGCTCCATATTACTTCTCCAAGCCGCTGGTCGTGCCATTAAGATAACGGGCGTTACAGAATTATTTTCCACTTTTCACCGTTCTAGGACAAACGACGGTGGATCTAAAAGGTGCGGTATGTGATAATACTTTTCCCTGGAAATATATTATTTTTCATTATATGTTTAAAATTAAAATTTAAAATACATATTTTTGATGAATATACATAGATTGAGGTTGATCATCTGATATCTAAATCGTGTGCACGCATGAAGAACAATTTTGTTGAATAATTAACACCATTTATCAAAGAAATCGTAACCGTTTTCTTAGTCTTTGTTTTGAATTTTGTGTGTCTTGTCTCCCATCAGGGAATTGTGGTCTCGCAGCATCCTTTGTCCGTCCATCTCATTCTTGAACGCACCAGGGGCAAAGTTTCTGTGAGCGTTCCCTTATAGATCTTACTGAGTGCTTTAGATTCATTTCACCTGACAAAATGACTTCATTGTCGACGCTATTTTATTGTTGGTTTACGGGGATGTGCCATCGACGATTATCCATAACTGATCCAGATATTTTCTGGAGAAATTTATTTGGACAGCCTTTAAAAGTTTAATAGTCATACGGCGGTTAGGTAACGATACCTGTGAGCCGAGTGGTGAACTCACGTTAGCCGCGGCACGCAGACCAGTAACAGCATGTGAAAAGTGACCGAGAGAGGTCACACAGTCACGTGACCTGAATCAAGCGGATGGAGGAGGCACTCCACATAATAGGGTGAGAGCTCGGGCCAACCAGCATCTGATGACGTAGGCTATTCTTTCTCGTACGCCTTGCCAGTACAGCTGCTTATCTTGAGAACTATCATTATACACAGTATTGTTATTATATATTTGGTATTGTGAAAAATCAATCTAAACTTTGAACTCGCTAATTGAACTTTTGTAAAATAAACAGTCAACTGAATTTGATTAAATATAAATGATGAATTTACTTTTAATATATAATAAAAGCATTTGTTAGCCTGGTAATCACCAAAGTCCCAATGTAAAGGCGAAATATGGATTTCCCTGACAGTTGCTTTGTATCCGAATAGTCTTTGTAAAGCGAAAAAGGTCGCTTTCCAATTTTTTAATCTAATTATAAGTTCCAAAGACATGTCATTCTTGTCAAATATGGATTTTTTGGCACTTGAAAGTTGAAGCATATTCAAAAGTTGAGCGTACCAAATGCATATCTCCGGGCGGATTGTTTTTTCTCGATACCCTTGACATTGAGGTTGAACCTTTTAGTTTTTTCCTCTATAGAAATAACTGGCAAATATCAAGAGAGAATAGGCATGGGCTGATGATGATGATGACTCACACGTTTAAAATATGTATTGTGACATTACAAATTAGGGTCACGTTCGAAATTGCCCCGTCACTTGTTATAATGCCAAGCACCTCGTAATCACAAATTATTATAAAAACGGTCACCATCTATGGTTCTTTTTTCAAATCATCGAGCAGAGCTGTCAGATTTGTGCGGTTTAATTGTCGCTATCAGCGTTTCTAATATGTAACTGTGAGCGATCCAGCATGAAACGAGACGGTTATTCTTACCGTAGGCTACATTTTCCACATCGGTTCACATTACAACTTTGGGCTATGTGATTTTATACAATTCCGCATAAGAATCCAATTGCGTCATCATCGTGGATGCCGAGGATCATCGACGATGATGAGCCAAGAAGATGAATTGCTCAGATGGGCATGAACTGGAGTGATGTTATCTATCGGAACACCATGTTGTCACCTGACTGCATTACAGAATGTCGAACTCGCGCCCAATTCGACGAAATTAGGATTTGTTAATGTGGTTTGTATCTTTATTTTATTTACTTTGTTAATGTTTCTTTTTTAAACAAATGCCATTTTTATAATGAATAACATCTTTTTATTTATCACCTCCAGGTATTTGTTATAAATTTTTTCCAGTTTAGGATGAAGGCAGAATGTTACAAGAGTAAATATGTTTCTGAGGAGAAGAACCCCCGGATCTTGTGTTCACCACTGACTAGTCGGTGAAAGAGTAGAACGACGGTTTTTACTCTCACAATATTTTATTATAACCCAGGCTGGATATATTGCATAATGGATGCAGTGAACTTGTTGACATATTTGTTGATTATTTCGATCTTTACTGCTGAATAAGGATACTGTAGTCTTATGGGTTGAAAAGAGAACAATCCTTCATTATGTCTAGTTCATAAATGTATCCTGCAATACAATCCAATGATTGATGGAAGAAATCCTGCTATCGATGATTAAAGCTTTGCAGGATAGAGAGCTGTAGAACTAATATAAAACATTAATGGATGTCTTTAATTATAATCATATTATATCGAACATGTGTATAATTGTCAAATAGTCTACTGCTGATACGAAAAAATAGAAATAAAGAGCCATTTCTATCGAATCTAACGCAACCATTTGTCTCATGTACATTATTTTGCCAATTAATAAAATATAATTGATATGGTTATTTAATTTAACATCTTCAGTTTCATAAATTATAATATGTTTTCAGATCTTCTCGGATCAGATTAGATTAAGGAACATTTATCTAAGATACAAACCATTCGGTCTTATTGGATTATTTAATGAGGTAATAATAATAATTTTCGCCGCAAGATTCGTTTAGATACTTAAATAATTTTGAGAATATGGCATAATTGTGGGACTATTTTGAAGCAGTCCATGAAAGCTCTTGAATTGAATACGTTTGATACGCCACTATGCCAATATTTCTATAGGTAAGAAAATACCATTTTATAAATTTACAATAGGGCTATTTTAAGGTTTGTGGGCAACACGGGGCAGTGGAGGCAGGAAGTGGGTATCGTAGATAGAAGGGACGGAAATTAGAAATCACAAGGAAATGTCAAAGAAGGTTTTGAGTCGTTGTTATTAATATCAAAGTTTACTTTTAAATATTAAAATAAGTATTTTTTCATGTAATTGAGATTTTTTTTCAATACCATGTATAACTATTATTATTAATAAATATATATTATTTTCTACCTAATTTTGGACAATAAATAGTTTCACCTATGATTTATTGAATATAAATAAATAATATATAATTTATTAAATAAAATAACAATAACTTTGTATGAAACCACGAAATTTATTGTACGTCAACCGGTTTCACTTATCTCAAGCTTCATCAGGACGTATTTAAAACTGATCATAAATACAAAAAATCATATTCTCGTGTGTGCTCGTCTATTGTCGAGATTTATAACAGAACAATATATCAGTATGTGGTTTATCCGATCGTGCAAAAATTTTCGGTGGATGTTTCTAGAGCCGTCAACTGGCGTCATACATTTCTTACGATTTTCTTTTTTATTAATTCTTTGTTAACATCAATGGATTTATCAAATATTTGCCGGTGACGTCAAAAGTTGATCTGAAAGACATGGTTTTTGATTTTTTCTTAAAATAATTCGGATCAGATTTGTGCCCACAAATCGGTGTTTATTAATAAAATAACATTTTAATATGCTGTGATGTGACATTTGAAATGCGCGGCGTACAGAGCGCTGCTTTACCGACTGGAGTAGACGCGGACGAAAGGGAGTTCTTCCGCACGGGCCGTGGTGACGCGAGGAGACCGGGCGGCTCTCGCCGCAATGGCGAAGGACGAAAATGGGAAACAAAAGAGAGTAAATGGCGGTAAATTGGGATATCTTGGCCCCCGATTTACCCGCGTGATCGTCTGTCTGGACTTGTGGGGAGATTGCCGGCTGGCACCCGCGTAACGGGGCGAGGCCTTCCAAATTGTCTCATGCAAGATGGCGTGCATTTGACAATAAAAGGAAGTTAGAACTTCGGTACGGGCGCCGGTCGGCTGGAGGACGGCCGTCGCAAGAACCCAACTGATTGAGTAGTTATCTGTGTAGCCAAAATCCTGTCATGTGTCTTCGCGTCGGTCTAAACAGCAGCGAAGTGATTCGGATGAACGTTAGTTTGAAACAGAAGAGTTGAATTATTTGTTCGTATTATTGTGTCGGGCATTTCTTGTGTTTACTGTAAATATACTGTGCATTATGTGTAAAGTAGTATTCATATTTCTACAATTCTGAGACAGGCATACCGGCGCCACATATACCGTACCTACAGACTGTGTCTAGCCGGTGGCGTGGTGCGCTGGCGTTCGATTCACCGGTGCCAGCGCGCAACGTAACAATACATCTTGCAATACTATTTATTTTTAAATATATCAGCACATTGTAAGCCTATCGGCCATTACCTGGTCTAACATAGGTATAAATTATTGATTACTTAACTCAAATTAATGAATTTGCTTGTAGGTACGAAATCAAATTATTTTCACGAATGAATTTTTCTGATTAGTTATTTATATTTCTTCACAAATCGGTAAACAATATTCAGATAATAGGACAATTAAGGGTAAAAACGATCGAAAACAGTAAACAAATATGAGAAAAGTATTAAATGTCGCATTTTTTCACAATGCAAATCATTTTGATTAGACCAAATTTGAAATGCAAGGTTTTTTTTATTTGTTTTATTTTACTTTGTTTTAATGAATAAAGAGGAATAAAAGGATTTTCAGGAAGCGCAAAGAAATATTTTCATGATGTACAATTAATTATACAACAAATTAACGAGACTCACGTCCCTACCGTCCATAACGCACACGTAAACAGCCATTCTAATGATAAATATTCGGCCACATATTCTCGCTCCGTCCTCGTCATAAATAATGTTTATTCCCTGACATGTCTCTCATAATAAATTGCGTTACATGGCCGACATTGTGAAAAATCTGGTGCTTTGTCATGCAGGTAAAGAAGGCCCATTATTAAAATCAATTTACGTACGGGGTGACAGGTTCATAGCGTCGGATCTCTTGAGAGGCAAATAGGGGAGGGCTTTGTGAGCAAAAAACGAGTCGTGATAATAATAATTATATCGGTATTCTGCGCGAGGGTGCGAGGGTAGGTTCTACCGTTTCCGCGTCAATTACAAACCATTTAACATAATATTATGACACACTTTCGCGCGCTATTTTTTCTATTATAAACAGGCAGTCGCCTTTTAGGCACAACTTAATATCCATTGCCACAGTATTCTGATGAATTACTTGTGTCAAAGTAAACTGAAAATGTTTCTTTTTCAACGACTTCATGGAACTCGGAAGTCCACGACCGCAGTCACAACAGAGTGCTATACGACTAGAGATTCTGTGTTGATATTATCCATTTGAAATAAGTTTAATTATATAAAATAAAGCATCAACTGAAAAGATATATTCTAAAAATTATATTTTGCTTCAGTAGTTGATGACCATTGCGGTACAGTAGGTAGCGACCCAGCGGCGAGCGGTGCACGTGTGACAATTCTTATAGCTTCTAACTACTAACAAAGTGTGTGGTCAGCTATAATATAAATCTGAAGGAAATAGTCTTGTCAGTTTAAATATTTAAAATAAAAACGCGTTATCATTTGACGTAACAAAAGTTAGATGAGATGAAATTATTTAAAAAATGTTATTAGGGGATATTGGTTTCAGTAGCGGTCGGTGACTTTTGTAGAAGGGATGCTGGATAATAAGTTTATATCTACTATCAAATAAACAAATATAACATATAATCGGAGAATATTCAATGTTTTAAATATTCAAGGTGCTGTTAAGGAACACGTATACGTACGGAGACATTGACAGGCGGAACCTTAATGCGCATGCACGAAAAAATCCAATACTTTCAATGTGGATGCAGAACGAATGATAGAATCTACTGTTGCTGGAATCTGTATATTTACGCGGTTTATAGATGGTCTAAAGTTGAGAATGTATATATATTTCGAGTCGCTTTGTGCGCTCCCTATCGTAGTGTATGTTATGACAGGTCTCGAAAGAACAGCGCGAACTTAACTGCAGCAGTGCTGTTTTCGGCTAGAAACAAAAAGTTTAAACCCTTTTTACTCTAGAACATAAGGGATGCGGAGCATTCAAAGCATGTATGAAGCGACCGCGCCTGATTAGTTTGTCATTGATTTGTCTTCCGATGTGTTTTTTTGCATATTTAAAAAAGATTGTTTGTGTTTTGTAATTTTTATAGATGTATTTGTTTTTTGTAATCAAATTATAAAATTTTGTTTGTTAAATTAATTAAAGATTGTTTGTGTTTTGTAATTTTTATAGATGTATTTGTTTTTTGTAATCAAATTATAAAATTTTGTTTGTTAAATTAATTAAAGATTGTTTGTGTTTTGTAATTTTTATAGATGTATTTGTTTTTTGTAATCAAATTATAAATTTGAGCATTATTTCATTTAAAAAAAACTACTAATAATTATTTCATTATACAATTGTTTATATATTATACGTCGCGCATGAATATTTATTATAATATATTTTCTTTTTAATTAAATAAAATTTTTAGTCTCGATTTTCGGGAATTCCCGGGAATTGAAAATGTCTAGAATACTGAATCTCCACCATAGATCAGTCATTCAAAAGACATGAAATAAAGTGTACCCATAGAAGAGGGGTTTGAAAAATTAGTTGCGGGGCGAAGGGCGTTCTAAACACGTTATTTGTGGAAATATAAATCCGATAGTTTATGACACATTTATGCAACAGTAAAAGTATTTACTCTTCGACAATTAAATCTTTGTGTAAACAAGACGTATTCTTTACATTAATGCATATTATATTGTCAGTATTAAAATTTTCGTTCCAATCGAGTCATATATCTAAAAAAAAGTCTCGGACCTATTTGATTGCGAAAGTGGTAGCAAAATGATCACGTGGGTGAAACCAAAACGCAAATATTGAAACAAGGAATTTGCATTAGTTCATGTCTACATATTTGGTAGTTTGTGATCCCTACATACAACCCTTTATATCACCTCCGTGGCCCAGTCAGATGGGAACTCACCTACTTCTTGGATGTCTGTCTTGAGATTACCTACCTATTTGTGCGTGTTATGGGACTCATCTGCTCTCGCTGGATGTTTCGCCTACTGCAGCTACTTTCGGGCAGTATACTGTACCTGAAGATCCAGGTTCATTAATCTTAATCCATTTTCCGGTTAGATTAAGTTCGGTTAGGTAAAACATTATTCAAATGGCAAATGACACAGTCACACGGATTTGAAACGAAATTGAATAACCAAAAATTCATCTTTAAATTTTCTACACAAAGACTGATGATGTAAACTGAGTTGACATTGCCTCTAATTGTGTGAATGTTATTGTAATTATGTAAATATACTAAATACAGAGATCATAATTAAGGTACAAGTATTTAACATATGCAACAATAAAAAATGTTTTCTCAAAGAATCCAAAGTGAATTTGTCACTACGTGTATTTGTGCGTGCGGTGAGGTGCGGACGGCGCAGTGCACGGGGCGCGGAGTGCCGGATGTCGATCGTCACTTTATTGGCAGAGCTTGCGCTACCCGAGTTAGACGTGTCTTATGAGTCTTTATGCTGTCGTTCTTGATGATCAATCTTTTTTCTCATTTTTAATACTTTTACACACTAATTAAGATATATGTTTACTTATATTATTATTTTAATGATTAATGTAAGTAATAAATGCAAAACATTTAAATTTATCCGACTTAAAAATCACTTAGTTCACATGTACACTGAGTTTATTTGCATTCGCAATCGCTACTTATTATTTAATATGATATCTATGGTTGACGAATGCGTGAGCATATGAAAGGTTGGCACGATGAGCATGCGAAAGAGCTGCTCCACGCTGGTTACATCTAGTAATTATCTGCAAAATATTATATGTATGAAAGTGTCGAGAAATAAATAATAATGTTTCCCAAAAATCTGGTATTATTTCGACGACACTATCACGAAGCATCCGATTATTCAGTGCAGTCGTTATAGCTAGCACTGTAGAGAAATCATCGTTGTAAGGGTTTTAAATTTTTTCTATTTCTATCAAAATAATATGACCTGTCATACATTTGTATTAATTAATTATTACTTTTATTATGTTATCTGTATATCTATGCTTAAAAAATAATTTATGTATCGATTTTATGTCTGATTGTGTAAGTTTTTTTCAAAATAAAGTTTACGGGGGACAGTGAATGGTTCTTAGTTGGTGGCTTTGCCGTGATGCGTTAAAATAAGACTAAACTGCAACATAGCAAGGCTGGCATGTAGCATTAAAAAAAAATCAATCTAGCGGTGAATAAGTAGGACAGATATGGGAACTTTTGCTCATAGAACGTTCCTGGGTAAGAGGTGGGTCCACAATGAGGTAGTGAAGAAATTATTATTTATTTTAAAATAAATTCTTCGAAAAATCTCATTTAAAAAATTGAAAGTATATTTTCGATATCTTGAAATATGGCAGAGTTACGAATGTTTAAATTTGTGTGTTTTAAAAACGACCGTTTTATACCACATGAGAGATGTGACGTCACATCTTCTGAGTCTACAAGTCGGTACTCGACACTCTAGTACTGATATTGTTAGTACTGGTCGGTACGTACGAGAGATGAGATGTCACACGGTGTATATTGATAATCTGAGCGTTTTTCAGCAAGCCCAAATTTGAACGCCAATATCTCCGAAAGTATTGTATATTTAAAAAAAATTCGAAAAGCATTGTAATCCAGAAATTTTTGTAATTTTTTAAAATTTACTACAAAAACTCATTTTTGCTCACTACCACATGATCTACTACTCATTCACAGTCGTAGATATAATGTTCTGAACATAAATGTCCTATCGGATATAGAATGTTCGAAAACGAGTCAGTTGAAGGAAGAACTTACTACTGTTTTCTAGTGCGTTAAACTTTTTTTATTAACGTTTATTATTATTAATTTTACTAAAAAAATTCTAAAATAATATACATAGACTAAATGCACACCGCGAGAGAAACATCTTGTATTTGTTTTTATTTATGAAATCTTCGTTAAATTTCACATTGTAATTGTATATACATGATATCATATACTAAGCACGAATTTATGAGATATCTTTTGAAAAATAAAGCTTTGACTCTCAAGATTAAAATGGGTCCGCTTAATTTTTGAGAGATCTAAAGAAAAATGTTTTCAGATACTCTTGAATAAGAATATCACAATGATTTTATTATCCAACATGAACATGCGCCAAAGCTCGGGGGCCTCTGCCTAATAATATAACATGCATAAAGAAGAGGGATGAAAAAATCTGGGGTTATTTTTATATAAATCAAATTGTTTTGTACGACTACATCATAATGATGCTTTTAAAATTCGGGTTTATCTCTGCCTGGTACAATTCGTCGTTGGAAAAACGTTCTACACTAATTTGTTTTTTTTTTCCGGATTTGATAACATTTCTGATAATGGGTTTAGACCGTAGGACCAATGTTCCCTTCAAGGTGGGCTGGTGTGCGCGTGTAGACAATTTGACATCATAGCGCACACACATTTTTTAACAAAACTTAATTTCTATGCGTTGAATCTACCGAAGGTTAGCGACCATGCTGCATATGTTGATTTATCCTGTATAAGATCACCAAAATTTTGGATATTGAACTCACTTGTTGAGGTTACACAGTTAAGATTATCTCTTTGTACCTACCTACGCCCAGTGGCGTGCAGCAGGTATAGATTTAGGTTATGCTGTTACCAATGATATTATACAATCATATATAATATATGTAGTACATAGAAATACGAACTTTCGTTTAATCAACGTCTTCAGACAAAATAAATCCGTCGTTTATACGACTCTACCATGTATATATTTGTAATTTTAGAACACTATTAAAAGTGTTTTTAAAGTTTAAGTTTTAACGTAAATAATTACCTGCTTACCCATATAAAAATCAATATAAAAATGTATGGATGTTTTAAAGAACACTTTTTATGACTGAACATGATTCTTTTATTGTTTGAAAATCCTTCACGTACTAACTAAACGAAATAATAATCAAGCACCAAATACACCTCGAACGCAAATAATGGCCATGAAATCAGTAAGATAGTAAAATTTGCGAATTAGTAAAAAATGAAGTAGATTTGCACGCAGTTGTAAGCCTTTCTAATGTTATTATGTTAAAAAACAGCATAGGTAACGGCTCCATACAAAACAGATCAACTGAAGGAAATTTTTAATTCCGTAAATAACCAATTATATGATTCGAGTAATTCACTAGCTTAAAGATAGAACAGAGTAATATGAATAGGTCAAGGCGGCGAATGCATAAGAGCGCCATGATTATAGCGGTGAGTTGTCATGTTAGTTTTTAGAACGAAGCAATTAAAGTATCTACTGGTTCACAGATGGCGCTAATTGTAAAATAATGTTTACGTTTATGTTAATCCATATATTTAATTTATATTTGTTTCCCAGAATTTTTAGTAATGCAGAGCTTTTTTGCTTGTATGCACTGTACGCTTCTGCCTACGTCTCTGTTGCTTCTGTTCTCCCCTGCATAATGAGTTATAAAATAATAATAAATCAATAATCGGAGAACGCGCTTCCCCGGATAGGAAAAGCTCCAGGTTCGAATCCCGGCAGTAACAAAATATTTTTTCGATAGGTAGACTTTTCTGTATATCTTTCTATTTGATTAATTTTATTTATATTAAAAATACAATAAAACAATGTTCTTGAATTGCGACTTTACAACAAAAATGTAATGATACAGCTTAATTTTAACTAGATTGATTAGTCAAGTGCTATAACACTATTATTTTCAAAGATATCGATTCGTAATCAGCAAGTTAATTCTATTGTTCGTACCTAGCACTGATTTTATATATCAGATACAATATTTTCATCAATAATTCAAAGAAACAATGAAAATGGAAATATTTTAAGAAAGAAATACCCTAGGAGTTTGCAGGAAAAATCAAATAAGTATAATCACATTAAGAATACAATCAAATAAATAATGTAAGAAGCAGATGAAAGATACAAGAAAACAATATTACCGTAATCAAATTTGATTTGAAGTTGGTTAGTAGGAGAAACTGGAATAAATAATTACATGAATATATGCATCAGAAGGAGATTTAAATCGAACGAAAATTATTTCTGGACCCTGAGAAAAGTTATTTTAATTTTAAATTATGTATAATATTACGGTCTTTGAAAAGCAAAAAGTACATGAAAAATGAATAGAAAATTATTGTTATCTCTCAAACAATAATTTAATGATCATTTTCTAACAAAACTGAAGGTTGTATAAATACAATAGAAGCTGACAATTGCTTCTGTTAGATAGTGGCCAATGTAAGTCGCTGCAAGTCTATTTAAATTGTTAAAAATATAATTTATTACAAAATAATGTGAATCGATCTACCACATCTTTACCAATTAATGTGAACAAATAGCCAAATACAATTAAATACGCGACATACGTACCACTAGATGACAGATTATAATTCCGGATTTCCTAATTCTTATGTGCACCTGCTTTTAATTAATTCAATAAAAAGGTTTGTATCTTAGATAAACTTCGCATTATCTTAACCTAAGTTGTTTTATTATATACGACTGATATTTTAAATACTCGTTAGTAAGAAATTTTTTTAATTTAATTTATAAAATTATAGATGTTGATTTTTTTTCTCTTTCATTAAATGGCTATTGCATAAAAGTCAATTAACGGATAATAAATAATTTTTTACTACGTTTAGTTAGGTTTGATTGAAATACTTATATTTTGATATTTTTCTTGCTGGAAATAAAAATTGTATATTAGCAACACATGCGTTTTTGACGTAATGTAATATAAGATAAACTACATCGCTTCGGATACAATTTTTTTTCACATCAGTGAAAATTATTTGTGGGATAAACAAGTTGATAACATAGGTTTAACTCTTATCTGAGGCGTTTTATATATTATTTAATGTTAATATAAGGTTATATATTTTTATTAACATACATACACATTCATCGTTACTAATGAATATTCTCATACGTAATGTAATTTGCAATACCTCTAGCGCGAGTACAGTCGAGACGTAAACCGTTTAACATTTATCCGCGATCCGAACCATCGAGAATTGCTCCCGGATGCACATCGTTAATGTTTGTTGGATTCCTGCTTTTGTTCGAGTGATTAACTCTGCAACACCGCTCTAATTGAAGTCATCCAGGGGTATTGAGGTACCCCAAAAAGCATTAAAAATAATATTTATTTATACTTTGTTTTTTTATGGTTCCGAAAAATATTTATAGTTATATTTTCTTTTTATCCATATAAAAGCAGACAAAATATCTACGATCTAATTTATTTATTTAAGAGAAGCATACAGTACATAATATATAATAACATATTGTAACCTAAGCAGCAACGCCGCATATCTCAATTTTTTTTGTCAAATTAAAATATTATACAATTTATATAATTGGATTTGAATTTTCACGGGAATCATTTCGCAATAGCGTCTGGTAAAAGTATGTAAATCAAAGAAATGTAATCACAACATATCTGTAACCTCCCTGTCAACTGCGCACAAGTCAAGAGAATCGTACCTAAGTTTAATTCAGTTTCAGTTTAGAAAGAATTTACTCCTCTTTACAGCTCTAGAAAAATAAGTAATACTTCAGTAATTCTACAAAAATAATTTAAAACTAGTTCTGTCTTTCTCTGATATGTGGTGTTGCTACTTAAGTGACGATATCTAATAAATTTAAAAAAACTTATTCGGAGCTGAAAAAAGTAACAATATCATACAATTAATAAACTAAAAAAAATTATAGGTACTGATAAACAATAAATGTTTTAACTTTACATATAGTGAAAAGGAAGGGAAAAGGTTTTAATAAAAATATAATTTACGTGAAGAATTTAAAAAAATTGATATAGTAGAAAGACTATAAAAAAGCTTCATAAACTTCTACAGTATCGAAATGAATTAATATTACAAACACGTTTAAGATATACTACAATTCTATTCTACAATATAAAAATAGAAAACATGTATAAAACAAACATATATAAAAAATAAAAAACAAACAGCACTAGAAGAAGAATAATCGTTAATTAACATAATAAGTCAAACACGTTTTTTTTTTTGGTTTTATATTAAAAAAATAAAAGAAGAATAATCGTCTACCCAATCATAGGTTCTCCGCTAATCTTTGTCATGTCACTACCACTGCCTTTAATTTTGTCTATCCATCGATACATTGGGAATTTTCTAGGTCAGATTTTGTCTCGTGAATGTCATTTAAGAATATTTTTTGTACTTTGATTATATTATAAATATCTTGAAAAATATAAATGAACAAATTCTAATTAATATTAAGAAAACACTTTGTTTATACCATTGTTTATAGATAAATCAACATGTTTTAAGACCAATGGTCCCTTCTTCAGGATACAATGTATACCAAAATTAAAATTACAAGTATACACATAAACGAGACTGTGAATATATTATATAAAGTTTAGAGAGAGGATAAGAAAGAGGAGGGTGAAGGGACCGAGTAATCAATAAACAGGGTATAAACAAAGTGTGTTTTCAATATTAATATAAAATGTTGTCATAAAATATATTTGCATTTATTGAAGAAGTTTTATTTAATGTTTGTGTGTTCGTGTCCAAGTCAGATTGATCTTCGGGTACTCTGGTTTGAGTTTCTGTCTCTTTCTACCAAAGCTGATGCTTGAGTTTATCTCCATATCAAAATCTCAACATATGTTGAGATGTATTTCAACTAAATCTCTGAGAATATCTGAGAAAATTTAATATTAACATTGACATAAGATGTTAAATTTAAACTGCAATGACATATGATTTATGATGTACGATAAGCGTGAAATACGGCCCGAGTCCATACAATCTTACAATATTTAACCAATCTAAAACAAATTTTATTCAGTTTTTTTTTAGGATCCTGCGCCAAACAAACAAATAGGTAGGTAGAAAGATACATCACCTAATACCATAGATATGTAAATCTACAACTATTTATATGATTGATTGAAAAAATAAATTATCATATTTATATTTATTTTATAATTATATTTAAAATTATAATCTCATATATGAAAATAAAACACTTGTTTTTTTATTTACTTGAGACGGGTTTCGCCTTGTAAAGGCATTATCAATCTTACGATTTAACTCAACAACTTGTATTCATATATATATATATATATATATATATATATATAGGGGGAAACAGCTATACAATTTTATTTGCATGAAATGAAAAGAGACAATTCATCAGAATTCTGAGGATTTTTATATATTTTTGAATGCTTCTATTTATTCAAAGTAACAATTATGTTTCAACACAAATTATATTTTAATGTCATAGGTAATATGTTGTAAAGACAGATATATAATTTTACAACCTAAGAACATAATACAGTAGCAGAGATAATTTTTGAGTTATTTTTTAGATAAATTGTTAGATTGATAATGCCCTTACAAGGCTAAATGCGTCTTAAGTAAATTAATCGAGTAGAATAAAAAAAACGTGTTTTAATTTCACATATGTTAATATTATTGATACCGAGAAACAACGGATTGGCTCGCTTACAAAGAACGCGTTGGCTTTGATGGAAATCTTGTGTAAGATTCATCGACTTAAAAACTTTTACTACAGTCGGAGACATCAAAGTTAAATAAATATTACGTGATATGCGTGTGCCTAGGGTCACACATTGCTCTGAATTATTCACGTGCGTGGCTGAAGGGTTGACAACTTTGACATTTCCTGCTTTTTATTATCCGGGTCTATTTGAAGGCCTTAATAATGTTGCCTTCGTATTTACCTACTTGACCCCATTCTGATAAGGTGGGGATGGATTCTCTTGAGTTGTAAACAAAAAACACATTTTTTTTTTGAAATTTTTAAAATAATATTAAGCTTCACAAGGTACACGATTAATATCTAGGTGAGATGAGTGTTATTGAGAGAATACAAGGAATTAATTAAAATGAATCTTGAAAATATTTATGTTTTATTTAATAATATCAATATATTAATGACATGCCAATAACATTATACTGAAACACGATTATGTTATTTTTTGAATGAACTAAAATATATATCTATTAATGAAAAGGGGCCTTTTCCCTTTTCACTGTAATCGTGACAAATATACAAATATGTAGTTCAAAGTAAAGTATTTTTATATTCTTTTCATCCATATTTAATAAACTAGATAATGAAAAGCAATTCATAATTTATAGTCTTAATTTAGTTTAAAAAATCAATAAAAATATAATATAAATATAATGTATCGTGATTGACGCGATAGACGCACACTTTCACGGACGGCTTTTAATGCATATATGTTTCGTGTATGACGGACATCAGAAAGTTATCCCTGTGGAGTACCAGGAATCACATAAAATAAATACGAAATAGATTCGTCTAAATAGTGTTTCATTAAAAAAATATTTCCATAAAGAAATCAGTAAGACTATTTAATAGATTTAAAATTCTGTTAAAATGAACATAAGCGTTATGTTAAATATCTTCGAATTTTCCACTTCAGACTTCATACTTCAGTGTTGAATGTATTCGTTGAAATAGTGCATTTAGTATATCATTATTTTAGCAAGAAAATACTAACTTTTTATTTGTTTCTAATGTGTATAATTTGTTTTAATTATCGAGGAACTATGTTCTAGAATTATAACTTCACAATGAAAAATTAAAATCAATTAAAAATGTACTACGTAAATTTACATGACTGTATTTACATTTTTTTGAGACTACTAATTCATATTTATGATAATATTATAATGTTGCAATTTGATTTTGTTACTTTTCATATAAAATAATATATATGAATATATATGTATATATTTACGTAAAAAAAACTATACCTACATAATTTGTAATATATTTACATACTAAATGTAATATCCACTAAAATAAAGTAATAGATACATAAGTCTCCTATACAATAGGGATGGACGAGTGGATTCCGTCAAATGATATTGAGAGAGGGTTGGAAATTAGTTCACCCCTGGATCGGAACCGTGATGGAGGCCTGTGGCGGGATAAGGGATGCAGAGCACGTCCCCGTTCACGTTCTCGTTCCAACTCGACTGCCTACGCGATGCCATTTCGTTGCGAACTTCCAAACTCGCGTTTCTCAAAGTTTATTGTCAAAAGTAAAAGGTTTATTAATTTAAATGAACCCTGCAACGGGATCTGAAATGTCAGCTAATAATGAGAATTGAGCTGCTAGGTAAATTAAAAAATACTATATATTTTCTTTTAAAATTAGCAATATTAACTTTGTGGTTAAAATTCATATTTTTTATTTATTATCTTTCTTTTATTAACCACTGAATTGAGTTTAAACACATCTACCGGTTTCGAAAAATACCATTTTCTTCATCAGGATGTCATAACTAACTAAAAATATATATCATTGTTTCTTCACCAGAATCTATTTTTAAAAAACAACAATTATTTAAAAAATATATAAATTTAGTACCTAACTCAAATTGTTGCTTAATACAAATTTAGTCGAATAATTTTTAGGAAAAAATTATAGAATGGGACTCGTAGTTAAATTTAGTTGGTTGTTTATAATTTCTTGATTACTTTTAGATGATTTATTTATCTCCAAATTATTTAATTTGTGACCAACATCGTTTATATGCAAAATTGACAATCCCAATTTTTTATCAAAACCGTGACCATTTTCTATTAAATGATTAGCAAATTCTGAAAACCCACTATTGTTTAAACATCTCAAATGCTCCCTTACTCTTATTACTTATATTAAAATTTACCAATATAAAATGTAGCACAATCCTTGCAACTAAGTTTATTACCAGAATTGTTAAATTTATCATCTTTGTCTTTAGAATTTATGAGTAAATTTCCAATATTTGTATAAAATGCCGGTCCAATGTTTCATGGTAGGTGTTTAGATATTTGTTTCGAAAAGTTATTTATGTATAAAATCCTACGCCAATTATCATTATGTTTTATCTGTGATTTATATAAAAATTGATTATTATATTCTTTTAATTTATTTTTTAAATTAAATTTAATTTTAAATTTAACTACGAGTCCCATTCTAAAATTTTTTCCAAAAAACTATTCGACCAAATTTGTATTAAGCAACAATTTGAGTTAGGTACTAAATTTATTTATTTTTTAAATAATTGTTGTTTTTTTAAAAATGGATTCTGGTGAAGAAACAGTGATATATATTTTTGATTAGTTATGACATCCTGATGAAGAAAATTGTATTTTTCGAAACCGGTAGATGTATTTAAACTCAATTCAGTGGTTAATAAAACAAAGATAATAAATAAAAAATTCTGTATTTTTTTAAATTATTTTCATGTGTCTAAGTTATAATATGAAATAAAATAAGACTGAAGGATGCAGGAATTTGAATATGATCCAATTATTAAGTATAACTGAGTCATTATCCTCTAGCTTTTTGATAGCTAATAGTTATATTTAATCAGAATAATATTAGAGTACAATCTTTGGATTGTAAAACAGAATGTGTTTTAAACTAGTCATTAAACTTAAGTAAGAATTTAAACATAAGTATAAATGTAACTATTCATTTTTTTTAAATAAGTGCATTTATTTTAACTATTTTGATTAGACTTAAATAATGAGGAATATCAGTTTTCTGGGAGAATAAGATGTAAAATGTCTATATAGTATTTAATATTTATATTAAATATTCGCAATAATTATGGTTGACTCACCCAATTCTCATGTACTCCATGCGCTTGCGCAAATTTATTTTTGTTAAATTGATTTTATTATTGTCTCACTTTTCCTCTCACCTGACCCAATTTCTGAGTATCAAATTACCTCTCAGCTCGGCACATTGTCGGCTACGGCTTGTGAAAATTACCGATATTTGAGTGGATATTGCCGATATTTGTGTAATCATCATTTATGAAAGTACTCATCAGAGTGTTAGTGTCAGGAGAAAAGAATTAGCGTCATCAACGGGCGAGTTAAGTTGTCGTTCTGTATCCCGTAAGTCCTCATATCTGGTCCATTCAATATCGAAGGATTCCCTAATTAATCCATATTCCATTCTACAACGTGAACTTCTTGTTTCTACCTTTCACGATCCTGGGTCTTGTTTAGTGCGACGTGTAGCGAGAATTTGGTTATGTTTCAGACGTGATCTATCCATCTTTTAAGATATCGACTTCTCGCCCTTCGTTCATGTACATTCGACAAGATCATTAATTTATCCAGGTTATTTTCATCTCTTTTAGCAACATATCAAAAGTACAGATGAATTATACACCGGTATGTCGTAGAGAGCCTTTCTTGTTTGTAAATCGATCGAAAAAAATCACTATTATTGTTTTTATATATTGCACACCTAGATCAAAACTAAGACAACTCAAAAAGTCATTTTTCAGTAGAGAAACTAATAAAAACATTTTTCTCCATTTTTTAGTTTTGATATGTATATTTTGATATATACAGTCCTTCCGATAACTACTTAAAAATGTAATGTTTTTTTATATTCTAGAGGAGCCTTCAATATATTCAATGTTAGTTAAGGAAACGTTCACGAAAACTAACGACTAAAGATTAGTAGACTGAAAGTACATCCCGAGAGAAACCTTAACAATCAGCTGGTACACCATAATGACGTAATATACCTGGAATTGTATGACGTAACAAAATGCGCCAACCAATAACTAATCAATTAATTACTGCTATTAAATAATTTGATTGGTACGAATAATACATTTTATTTTTTTAAATTAATATTAAAAATATAATACAATTTGAATAATCAGTGGATATTTATATACGAGTTAATTTATGTTTCAGTTAGTCTGTGTACATATTTTTTTACTTCAGTTACACATTTATGATAGTCCGTGATTTTTCTAATTGTGATGGGGAGATTGTTAAAAAATTTGATGCCTTGATAGTTATATTGATTTTGAGTTGCGAGTTGCGGTATATTTTAGTTCTGGGATATCAATTTGATCTCTGTATCTATATATATATATATATATATATCTATATATCATATGTTAATTATCCTTCTAATATTTTTCTTCTTTTTAATTTCAAAGATTGAGAATCGTGGGTCGGGTCTTGTCTCATTTTGGTACAGGGTGGTAAGTAAGTAATGCGAAATAAATATTTTATCAGTAATTTAAACGCGTTGACAGGAATGTGAAATTTGATGTAAACGAATGTTTAAATGGGATTGTATTTTTTTCAACGTAAGACTCTATTTAGGTGGCAGACAACAATATATTGTAAGAAAGTACGTGTGAAAAATAAAATCATGTTTATATATGCGTATTTTAAACAAAAATATATTATAGGCTTATGAAAAAATTCTAATGTATTTGAAAGACATATTTTATATAATAAAATGATATGCTAGATATATTTTTATTCTTCAATTAATTGTTGAAAAAAAACATTTTTTGTTGTACAGTTGTATTATCAGAACATAGTTCTCTGGTATTTAATACAAATGAAATGAATCAACTAGAAAGATATACAAAAAAAATCTATCAATCGAAAAAATATTTAGTTGCTACCGAAATTCAAACCTCTTCCTATCCGGGGAATATAGTATTGAAGTCTATTCAGGTAATGGGATGGGGTTTGAGAAGAGGGGAGAGGTTTCGGTCTTTAAAGGAAATATGAACAGTAAATGTGAAGCGTTAGGAAATGTTATGATTTAATTAGTGTTTTCTCATTTTTATCATTATTAATCCTTTATAAGGTATCAAGTGGAAAAGTTTTAGTTTATGACTATCGAAAGAGTGGTTTGTTTCAATTATGTGGTTAGAAAATTCCGAGAAGTTGTTATTTCTTAGGTAGCGGCGATGTTCCTTTATTCTTGTATTTAGAATTAGGTGGTTTGGTCATGTACATGGTTATATATACGACGCAAGTGTTGATGGCACCAAAAATAGAGGATATCAGGATAGGAAGACTTGGCGTGATCAGGTAAACCAGAAATGGAGGATGGTTCTGTTAGAAGCCTCATCAATCGGCAAGCTTGAATGAGAAGATGTATGAATGTGGATGAGGCGAGAATTGTGCCTAACTCTGCCTACGGGAAACGGCATGATGGTAAGCAAGTAAGTAAGAATTCTCATGGTTTAACCTATGAATTTTTTATCACAATCTCCACAAGTTATTAAATTTAATACGTTAGTAATTATTATTAATACTAACAAAAAATAGATACTTATTAAAATTGATTATAAGACAGGTTAAAATGGATTGATAAAAATAAGTTTATAAGAAATAATTGTATAATAAATATTGCAATGTACACATTTTTAAATATTAAATGAAATTGAAAAAATATATTCTCCTTTGCTTACAAAATACTCATAGCTCGCCTCACGCTCAACATTGTATTGTTTTTTGCGCAACTTTCTACGGTTTCCGAGTCATGCCTTTCAAGTGTACATGCGTCATAAAGTCCGTCTCTCTATAAGAATACCTAAAATATTTTTATTGTATAATTTATATTGAGATTAATAATTGTGATATTATTAATTTGCATGTCTCGACATTTGAACCTATATCATATCACCGAACCTATATCATAATATTATGTTGATGCACAATCCGCCATTTTTTCGCGACGTTTTGTTTATTGAATTTGACATTTAATTGACATTTATGATCATATAATTTTTTTAGGGTTAGGAAATTAAAATACGCATTGAAAATCATACACGTATACGCCACTTTATGCTGTACCACTCGGAGAAAGGGTGGAAAGCTGCTGAGTCATTTCGCGATCTCGACAATCTTTTCAGCGAAGAAACGATTAGCGAAAGAGCACGCCGAGAGTGATTTGTTTGCTTCATGGCTGGTGATACCAACTTAGACGACAAATAACAAAATGGTCGATCTTCGGACTTTGATGACCAGCCCCTTTTGGCGGCTGTGGAAGAGGACAAATGTTGGATCACTAGCATACTAGCTGAGAACTGCGACGATTGTTGGTCAACTCAAAAAACTCGACAAGGTGTGGAATTGACCAGATGGGTCTGGCACAATCTCTCAGACAGCAACAAGGATCGTCAAGTCCGAATTTTTACCGATTTGCTCAAGAGATATGAACAAAATCCGTTACTCGATAAACTCGTCACAGGTGACGAGTCTTGGCTCTTCTACAAAAATGTGTAAAGAAAGAAAGCTTGCGTGTCCACAGGTCAAACTTCTAAGAAAATTTTAAAAGTTATACATTGCAAGAAGGCTATGTGGTGTGTGCGGTAAGACTGAAGCGGAATCATTCACTCGGAGATCGTCTACAACGGCCATTGGTAGTGGTGGAATGTCAGTGATGAGTGTCAGGAGTGGCAAATCCCGAACAGAAATGGCCAAAGACAGTACAACATCAACAACGATGTGTACCTGGTTCAACTTGATCACCTTTATACTGCCATTTAGCTGAAAAGACTGCGATGGGGGAGGGATGGAATTTGCTTCTCTATCCGTCTCACTCTTTCACCGAAGCTTCAACGGATTACCATATCAACCATTCTATGAAAAATTGGTAGGTTGACAAAGTCTATAACGATTTTAAGGAGTTGACGGAAGATGTCAAATCGTGGATTGTCTCAAAAAACCAGTGCTTCTTCGCCCGCAGGATCAACCGCCTTCTAAGCAAATGAGATACAGTAATAGAAGTTGGTGATGACTACGCCCCCGAATGATAATTGTACATAATATGTTTTAAGTTTCTTGTCATTTTTGGTTATTTTACAATATAATTTTTGTGACAATACAATTTTTTAAAAACAGCCGAAAATTATGCACCAATCTAACAGTAGAAACATTGTTAAAATATAAAGAACTTATAATTTGTGTCAAACAATGTTCAAATTAACGTCATTTAAAAAAAAAAAAACTTTTCATCTCTTTGGTTTCTGATGAAACTTTTTCTGAACAGCATTATTCAAATAATTTCAAGAAAAAGATTGAAGCGAAATAACTGAAAAATTTAAAAACTACCCCCTATTTTTAACAAAGATTTTCCCAACGACTCGAGCTCATAATTAATAACAAAAGAAAGTCACTTGAAACTTAATAATCTCGTTTTGATAAATTGGAAAAATTTTCACAATCCTTCGACAGGGATGAAGTTTGATGTTCGTTCGAAAATTGGAGAGACGTTTTATATCTTCAGGGAAACTTTATTTTTCTATGACGCCACGTAATCATATTTCATTTAGAATTTTTTGATGATACTAGCATATTAAATAACTTCGGTAAGGCATATTAAAGGTATAAAGCATTAATTTTACCTAAAGCGCGAAAAAACTTATAAAAGCTATATGGTTTTTCAACTATAAAGTAAATATGTCTCATGTATGTGAAGATATTACATTCGTTTTTTTATTCTACTCGTTTAAATTACTTGAGACGCGTTTCGCCTTGCAAGGGCATTATTAATCGAATAATTTAACTCGACAACTTGTATTTATATCTATAGTGGGGGACAGCTATACAATTTTTTTGAATGAGACGAAAAGAGATGACATTATCCATTGGAATTCAGAGGATTTCCATAAATTTTTGAATGATTCTAATTATTTTTAGTGGTTAGTGGTTGTTCCATTGAATCCCCCTGTTCTCTATTTTTTTTCCTCTCCCTAATTCTCTCCATCCGTCCTACCCCCGTCCTCCTTATCGCGCGCGTGATCATATTGGGTTTGTCGGCGCACACAAATAATACTGAGCTTAACTCTCCCCCCAATAGAGTTAAGCACGATGTATTAACAGACCTAAATAGAAAAAAAATTGTGTTGAGTGTTGAGAATATCCTTCCTTACCGCCGAGCGCAGCTTTGCCTGCGCAGTGCAGGGTAGATGCAGTAGCGTAACTAAAAAAATTGGGCTCCAATGGAAAATGGAAAAAAGGAATCGGATCCCATAACAAAATAAACGGTCCCTTTGCATAAGTTTTCTACAAAATATTTTGTAGAAAACTTTTGTGTTTTTATTCATACATTTTAAAAAAGGAAGAATTCGGTGGTTAGATCATGTGTAGAGGATGACCGAATAGCAATCACTGAAGTCATTTCTGAACACAATACCATCAGTGCATAGGCCTGTCATTATTGCAGAAAAATAGATAGAGACCAACGATGGAAAATTCTTGTGGAGGCCATGAATTACCAGGGGTTGAAGAGCCAGTAATGCTGATTATGGATTTTTTCATTAAGTATTAACATATTTGATAAACAAATTTGATTTCTTGTTTCCTGTAATATTTACACCTACATAAAAACGTGTGTTTTTAGTAATTTGTATGCATAACTAAGAAATCTAATTCCAAGTCAAAATTGCAATTCCAGGATAACAGACTCGACTTTGATGATCAAAAATAAAGAATACTATTTATGTAAGATATTTGTAGTACATTACAAAGTAAGTAAAACATATTTTAACAAAAAATAACGTAAAATAATATTGCCAGATTGATAAATAACCTGTTCATGCACCTCCTCGAAATGATAGAGTTATATTACCATACTACAGTAACAATACTGTAACAATTGCTCAGTTTAATTTTTCATTACACAGAATACAAAGAATGTAACTGAAAAAAATTCTATTTATTTAATGAAACATAATATTTTAAAAGATTTTTAATCGGCTCAAACCACGCCATTTAGAGATAGTAAATATTTGTATGAAAAGCGCAACTTATTACAACTTCTCTCAATTAGGTATATTGGAAGCTAGACGGAAAAAAAAGAGCAAAGGTTGTTCACTTCTTTGATTCAGCATCGAATTTAAGATACAATAGATTTACAGTAACGAAATGTACACAAAAAATCAACAGCGAAGTAAATGAATACCAATTCAATCAAATTTAGTTTCATCCCCCCGGAGCGAGGGTAGACGTATATACCTAGCCAGTGCCTACCCTTAAGTGACCACAGGGGAAGGCACCATTTTGGAGTGCTCTTTAATTCCTCTTTTCAGTTTAATTTTTTATTCCCTTCGGAACCTTTATTCGTAACGTTCATTAAAAGGTTGTAAGTTCGCTTTTAGAATGACAATGAGTCTCCTTTGGAGGCTTTACGCGTGTATGGAAAGGGGGATTTAAAAGCAAAATGTACGTTACAAAATATACGTAATTTAAAAAGAGCCAATTCTTTTGTGTAACGTACAAGGTTAATAAAATTGTGAATTGGAAAAGATTTTCAGTAAAGAAGAAAAAACGTTCGTAATGAGAATGGGAACAAATTCGTTGAGATTGCAAAAAAAAAATAAATGACGACTGTTAATTTACAATACAATTAAATAATAAAAATAGAATCCACAAAATTGCGGCCTTCGTACTGAAGATGGTACTTACTTCTCATATCGGGGACCCTGGATCCTATTCCTGGTGAGGATATAACACATCTATGCCATTTTCTCAACCCTGGGTATTTTTATGATGTGTTTCTCTACGGTAATTGGGCTTCATGGCCTAGTGTAGTGTTAAAAATTAAAAATAAATAAAATAAAATAAGAAAAAATCAAAAAGTAAGAATATATCGAAAAACGTACAAACAAAATTGTTACAAAATAAAAAGTATTTAAAAATTACCTTTTATTTTGGAACTACCACCACCGGGACTCAAAATTGGTAAACAGCTTTAACCAATTAATTTATACAATTTCATCAGATTCCATCTAAATACAACATTTATTTTTTCCCGTTTGATGTGATGATATTATTAAACAAATATGTTATTAAGGAGAACACATTCTTATTGTGAAGTTGTAATTATTCAGATTAAAGAGATCTAGTTTCGAATCCCGGTAGTGCAAAAATAATATTTTTCGATAAAATTGATTTTATATGTATATCTTTTTAATTAATACATTTAATTAGTATTTAAATAAATAAAAGATATCTCATAGAGATGAAGCTATATTTTATCAATGGAAAATGTATTATTATTTGTTTAATAACAGTACCTTTGTAGAAGTGATGAGCTAAACGTTATTGTGACTGTGATTGTGCGTTTGGTATTTCTTTTATAAAGATGATTGGTAACTGATGTTTTACTGTTAGAGGTTTAGTTTCCAGTACATTAGTGAATGCTCACCGAATTACGAATAATCAGTTATTTATCATCTTTACAATCGAACATAAATTTCACAATCACAGTTACAATAACGGTTTAGCTTATCACTACTTTATAGATGAACATTCTGTAATTGTGCGTTCTTAGACATATTTAAATATTGCTGACTATATTTTTAATTACAATGTTTGTTAAAAAGTTTTGAGTGCAACTTGAAGACGGAGCCAGAACTTTTAGTCCATTTTATTAACAGGAAAAATTTAACTAAACTATATATATTAATTTCAATGAAACCAAATTACATTTGAGAAATTACGATTTTTCAGAAAAATGATGTGATTTCATTAAAATAAATAAATATTTTAAAATATTTTTTCAATTGCACTTTTTTATATAGGTACCGTGAAATAATAATGATATATATACATATACACATTTTTGATATTTACTGTATTAACTTCATGGTTAGTCATTAATAGTAATAAATATAAAATTTTCTATAATTTGATTTTTTATAAACATAAAAAAAGTAATTAACTTTCGTTTGGGAACGTGCCCGTAATTGTATTGGGAGGGAGACGAGATGGAAGATAAATGGGGAATACATTAAATAATATATATTTTGAAACATTTAATTTATTAGAAAGTAATTTTAAAATTTTTATATTATGGTATTGTAATCTAAAGCGTTTATTATTTAAAAGTAAAATTATAGTACAATTTTCTGTAAATATCTGTGGTCTTGAAGAGTTAAGGATTACAAAAGATAACTGTTTCTTTGGCATCGTGAGTTGGTCCGACGTTATTGTTCTTCCTAGCTCTGGGTTGTATTCCGACTAACCGAAGTGCGCACTCCCGGACGATGTACTGACCGCAATTGGTTCCGACTCGTTTGACTGCGATTCTTCAATCTGCGAAAGCGGCAATATTCGCACAACATAAATGACCAATACCGATCAACAAGAAATCCCAGGGGTACCAGTCGAAGGAACAAAAGGTGCATAAACATAAGGTACGTAATAATGGGAATAGGTTTTTTATTTTTTTTGACAATTCTAAGAAGTAATTCTGTCCGAAGACTAATGGTATTTTAATGAATGGTAATATATAGAAGAGGATAGCTATATAAATATATATAAATGAGGTAGAGACAATACTACTCATGTTAATTCTTAGGGTTTTTTGCAGGTATTTTTGTATAATTATAGTTAATAATTATGTTCAAACAGTAATGGTATTTTAAGGATACAGTAGTTTCAAATTACTGTCTCAACTGCTTTCTGCATATCTACATTCCGTTGATGATTTTGTTCCATATCTATGATATGCCTATAACAAAGAAAAAAGATACGGCAGAATCAAATCCTAACAAAGCATTTCTATTTACATCTTGTAGAAGATGGATATGCAAAATAACTGAGTCATCTTTAAATGTTGCGATCAACGTAGCTCCAGACCGAGAGGTTGGTGCACCAAGTTAAAGACATGAAACCGTGACGCTCAGCAGTGAGCATACAATGAAGAAGTAGAGCTGTGCATACATCAATTTTTTACATCGCGTGTATCGCACCTCAGAAATCCCTTCTTCTGATTAAAAATTTGAAGGAAATATTTTTTCATAATTACCACGTGAATGTGGTCTCGCGAAAAAGGCAAGGCAGTTATTATAACTCATCTCGCAGCATCCCTGAAATATTATCTCTGGAAATCATTAAAAGGGAATTTTTCTTTAACGAGCTCTATAATGATCCCGGTGCCCATAATGAGAACCTTTATAATGATAGATTGGCAATCGGGACGACTAATTTCAGTCGCATGCAAGCGTGCCAAGGGAATATTTTTTAAATGAGGAGTTTTGTGATGAAGGGAGATTTCGTTAATTAAAAATATTGTAATAATTTATATCGAAGAACCGCATCTTATCTACCACATAACAAAAATATAAAAAAACGCGTTACATGTCATAATTACGTTGATATACAAATATATTATTAAATATATAAAAAATAACTATATTTTTTTATTTTCGTATTTTTTCTCAGGTGTTGGTTTTTTCAATCTTCTGGATATTTTAACTGATTTATAATGATTTGTAGAGTAGCGTGAAGGTTACGTATTAACACATCCTCTGTGGTGGTGGGTCAGATCTGACCCGCTACAGATATTCATTTGATGCTGTTTTTCTTCTATCTAATCTTTTATTAAATATTTCCAAATACAAATACAAATAAATATTATCGGACGGCATATTTAAGTTATTTTTATCCGGTTATGTGTAAAAAATACAAATATATAATAAATAAATGACACATTTTAATTGTTTATAACCACTGTTACATACTAGCAGGTAGTGCAATCGCCAACCGACGAGAAGATCACATGTTCAGTGGATATTTGTGATTTAGCTGTGTAGGGCATTTGTTGATGTATGAGAATATGTACATTATTCGTAATATTTTACCATACCATATTTAAAATGAAATATCTAGAAAAAATCTCCCACAAAACTGTCGAAAAACCGAAAATTTGAGGTGGGTCTAAAATGACCCACCACCGTCAGATGTATTTTGTTTTGACCCACCGGGCAGTAAATGTTAAGATTTCAGAAAATACTCCGTCAATAAAAACTCAAGTTGTTTCACGTTGCATTTATTTAAGAGAACTGGTTATAAAACATTTACCGGAGTTTTATGCAGGCAGATTTTCTACCTACGTGCTATTTATTTTACGTGGCGGACATGACATACATAGGCTACTAAATTATATATAAGAACACGTTTTTTGTATATGATATAATGTGAAAATTATTAACAAGTAGAGCTTACAGGTGTTTTTTTCAGCCATTAAATGCAGCCCACAAGAAATGTTGTACGTGGTGCATCATGTATTACTGTATAGATGAATTCTCGGATAATATTTTTATTTACATTCGAAAGGTATATGTTTTTTTAGTTCGAAAAAAATAATGATTCATAAATTTATTTTAATATATAAAAAATAAAAATAATAATCTCATTTGTCTCAATTAGGTTCCCGAGAAGTCAATGAGATGTAAAAATAGTAGTTTAAAATATTTGAAATCTTTATTAATACTAACTTCTATTTTTTAAACAAATTTAATTTAGTTTTAATATCTGATGTTAAGAATGTATAAATATTTATGTAAATAAAAAATTAGAAAAATAAATGAGTGCACTTAATTCTAACACAAAAAATCGGCATGTAATTCAATTTGACACTGCAGTCTATTAGGGCAATAGCATGACGGAAGAACGTCTATTTCTCAGCCGGATCGACGCTAGGCGCCTTTTAAAATATTTTTGATTTCAATAAGATTTTGAAGGCACTTGGTATCGATCCAAGTACCAGTAAAAGTAATTAAGTATGTAAATAAAGCAAAAGGTAAATGTGAGCGTATTTAGAAAATATTCTTTGAGAATGCTGTAATTTGTATATGACATTGATAGTTACGTCTTATCGCCGTATCTAAGTACTGGAACAAATACTGTTAAAGGTGGTTGATTGTATACTCCAGGGATTTTTAACCGGTTATATCAAGTTACCGGGATGTCTAGTTTCTCGATATCGTAATAACCAGTGATTGAGTATCTTAGAATGCAAAAAATATTGGTGTTATCGGCCAAAATTAAAAAAAAAAGTTCTTTGAAACGTTAATAGTTTTTGTTTAAAGTTTTTGTAATAGTTTAACACAAATATTCGCATGGAACTGAAACTGGTATTCCAGCCTGATATTAAATATCGTTCAAAACTGTATCTATTAAGTTCTGATTGATTAATCAGTAACGAATCGGCACAAGACTGAGGAAGATGGAAGCGCCTTATCTTATTTATAGGATAAGGGTACGAAGATGAATGAATGAATAATGAATGCTCCATAAATGAAGCCTTTCGAATATAATTTGCGTCGGCAATTTAGTGTAACACAACGATGTTTAAATCTTTCCCAAACAGAAGTTATCTCGGGGCATTACTCGCTACTTCGATGCGATCTTTGGTGAGATAAATCTAAACCAGAATCGCTGAACGATCCGCGATTACGTTGCGGTTTTCTGGGAGGAAAACATCTTCATTGTTCTTCACCTTTTAACCTTTGTTCCTCTCCAGCGTGGCGCTGATAATTAATATCTGCCCAAAAAGGGTTTGACCCTATCCAAAATGTGGCCGATAACAATGGAAGCGCCGTCCGAGGCTGCGAAGGGTGCAAAAAATAATTTAACGATGTGAACTTTTTGTTTTCGGCGCCGCGGCGAGAGAAAAGTCTTCGGTGTGGCGGATTATTGCTTCGTAACGTCGGAAAAAAAAATAGCTCGAAGAAACGCAAACTATTGGTAAATTATTCGTGGAGATGCAGGACTGAACGCTGTTGAAACCATCGCACTGTATTCTCTTCGAAGAAATAATTAGTTACAAGAAAGGTATATACAGTTTTATTGTATTAACAGTAAGATCAATAATGCCTTCACGACTATCAAATCTTTCATTACTCGTACAAGAGTAAATTGTTCTATCGCAGTTCTTAAACGAGTGACTGACACATTTATTTTAATTGTTTGCACAAGAGGTTGGGAATTGGGATATAGAATGGATGGAAAAAATTTGGAACTGGAACAGAAAAGGAACAAGGAGGCTCAAGAACCAACCAGATACCAAAAAGAACACGACCTACCTGCGGTAATATTAAAATTGTTTTTTTTTTTCATAAAACAAGATTTAAATTAAAATGAATTTCCACGTACTAAACACTAAAATTAAAACATATTTTGAAATAAATGAAATCGAAAAGTAGAGATTAGAATGATTTTCTCTCAATCAATGCGCTCATGTTTGATTATTGTGGTCCTCTAATCTGCTTCTACTGTGCAAAATGCTCATCTTCACTCTCCGTGATTCTGGGTCTAGTTCAGTGCGATATTCCTCGGACATGGTCTGTCATAGTCCTAGTGATGATAGTTTCATTAGAGTAATTTCATTTCTTGTAGAAATATCTCCAAAGTAAGCGAGAATTCTTTGCCAGTATGTTGTAGAGAGCCTGCTGAAGGCTTTTTACACAATATCTGTCTTATAGACATTGCCTGTAACATATTAGGGATGTAATGAGGTTATTATTGATTATTTCATGATTAAAATTATTTCATAATTTTGAAAAGTGACCTTTAATATTATGAGATTGGATATAATTATGTTTATATTACATAATTTTGTAAAAAGTATAATTATTAATATAAACATTTTACACAATTTCCTTGAAATAATTATGTCAACTTTTTCCTTTGAAAGGTACAAATTGGATATTGATACAATTTTATTACGTCGTGTTTTGGAGTATGGGATGTAATTAAAAAAGCATTTATATATTTTGGTTATTGTACACTGCAGAATATATTTGAAAAAAATGTCCTAATGATGTTATTATTTCAGTGCTTTGTAAATACAATATATACGAAATAATGATTTTATTCCTGATGTGCATTGTTACCGTTTTATTTTTTTAAAATTAATTATTTATTGAATAAAATATTGCAATTCTATAACAATAATGATAGATTCTCACGAGACGAGAGATCAGTCTCAAATAAGAAAGATAAGAGAGATCAGTTATCAAATTTTACAAATAAATTATTAAATACGCGATTATTTATTTCTTGGAGCGTTTGTACACAGTACACACTCAAGATTCAGAAATTGATATTAACGTTAATGGTTTACATGTGTCCAGCACGTGTAAACCAGTAACAATTAGTGGGCATGTGTTACCTGATGTTAATCGAAGTAGAAGGCATCCATGTTCAGTGGCTCAGGAGGTCCAGGTCCTGAAATATTTATAATATCCATACCTTTTCGAATGATAATTGACTACAAAAAGATGAAAATACGAAAACATGTGATATTTTTTCGGTGTTTAAATTGGTACCCCGCTTGTAGTCGTAAATACTTCGATAGCTAGTCCTGCGATTTTTATAGGTAATGTTGAATACAGTAATTCAATCTATGCAAATCCAAAATACACCAACCTTTGTGAACCTGAACTGGTAGACGCCGATGTCGCTCTCCTTGTAGTCTGGTGGTCCTTAAATCTGCTTGCCAGCCTCCGAAAACTTTCTCACTACCAATAATCCGAAAATATATAATACAAAATGTTTTTATATCGCCGCCGTAAATAAGTCAGTCCGAACCGAAAAACTGTATCTTTCAGAAGCAGCTTCGCTTTTGTTTTCTGTTTTTAAATCCACACAAAGAGAATACACATATTCAACATTTTATACCAGGCCTACTGAAGTATAAAAGGGCGTAAACACCGCTTAATAGTTAGGAATCAGACAATCGCTGTGAAGTAGAAATCCTTTAAATGCCTTTTTTTATCATGAAAGTGTGAATATTATAGAAGATAAGAGATACATTTTATTCTTACTATTCGTTTTGCTTACGCATCTCTATGAGCTCATCGATTGTTAGCTTCTGACAAAGTGAATCCAACAGCTCATTGACATCGTTAGTATTGACTTCCAAACCTAATTGCCTGCCAAGATTAATAACTTCTTCTACCACATGAACGATGTTAGTTTCTAGAAATCATAGTAAGAGAAACACTGAATATAGCGGACGGGAGTCTAGCGGCAGTGCTATCAACGGTCATCATCTAGTGGCAGTTTCGCCAAACGAACCGCGTAACTCCCTTTCGGTGCCTCTTAATTTGGAATATATAATATATACTGTAGTTTCAAAAATATCATTACAGTTCACTGGAGATGACTAATCTGGGGAGTGTGTACCGCAGTGTGTACCGATAGAAAGGAAATGATTATCGCCATCTATTGTTATTGTTGGAAATTTTGTAAATTGTAATTTTCGGTGCTCTGCAATGGAAAAGACCAGGTGGAATCTAGCAAAAACCTCTTAAAGTATTTTTGGTTTCGGTATCGGGCGATACCATGGCGAGGTTACTCACTGCTAAATGCAGTAGTACAATTGTAGGTTTTCCAGATATTAAACCATATGGGTTTCTTTACGACTCACTGTTTGAGGATTGCCAGCTTCTTGATGTAAAAAAACTGATACTTTATTTTCATTTCAACAAAGAGCTTCATAAATATCCATCACATAATTATGGTACGAGAGCAAAAGAGAATAGGTTTACTGTGAAGCCTAAAATGAGAACGAGCTTTGGTCAATCCTCCCAAATGTTTCTGATTGTATGAAATAATTGTCGATGAGCAAACTCAAATACCATCTCAGGAGCTGATTATTGGGTATTGAGGTGTTGGCAGAAAGGAAACTGAGTAAAGATTCATGGAAATGATCACATGAATAGAACATAATTTCTTTATATTACATTTCTCTTTTGTATTTTGTTTCAATTACGGGAAAGTGAGAATATTTTAGGTATCTTATTGGAATTATTTTATAATCCTGTTTACTTCATTTTTAATATTTTTGGTTTGGATTGAGATAAATGGTTTAATATTTGTATTGATAGATATAACGGATGAACCTGTCTCCTTTAGTACGGACTTCGGTCTAGTTAAGGAAACAGTGAACATCTCTTACATTGTGAATCATGAATGAAATAGGTTTGTTTGAATGTTCGCTTTATTTATATATATACAATATTATTTATAATGTATAATCTGTTATAATAAGTAAAATAAATAAATGAAATTTCAGTTACGTACAATTAATCAGTGGTTTATAGAGATATTTGAAAAAAAAAATAGGTCTGTCACGCGCAGATATATAGGTAGGTACTGCAAAATATATACAGGGTATTTAAAAAAATGTACACACTGTTTAACGGGTCATAACTGTCTTATTTTTCTTTCTTTTAATTGTAATTAATTGGAAATAATGAGTAGACCAAGATTAACTTTTGAAAAAAGAAAATTTATTTTTAAATATAACAGGGAGTTTCAAGCAGATCCACCTACACGACTTACAATTAATAGGATAAAAGATAAGATTTAAATGAATGGAACTATTCAGAATATTCATTGACAACATTACGGAAGACCAATAATATCAACAAGCTTCACCAGCCAAGAAAGAGTACTGGAAAGTTATTGGGAAACATCCAAAAAAATCTGTAAGACAAACAATTCGTGAGATTGGCATCAGCAAATCAAGTGCCCATCGCATTTTAAGACGTTGTAAATGGAAAAATTAAATTGCAACAATGGTACATGCTATCAATGAAGATGATCGTCTTGACGTAAGAGCATGTCTTGATGAGAATCTTCCAAACAGATGGCTTGGACGAAGAAGTGGCCTAAAATACCCTACTCGTTACCCAGACCTGATGAAACTCGATTTTTTCTTGTGGGGATACATTAAAAATAAAATAGAAGAAAAATTTTACGTAGATTCTTTTAAAATTTAAATATTAATCATATGTGAATAAAAATTGAAGTAATAATCATTAAAACTGTGTATACATTTTTTTGGGATAACTTGTAGAATAGTGCGCTTACGTAAGGTATAATTATTTTTTATCGATGTAGAGCACAAAAGAAATTGGTATTTTTATCACCGTGAGTTGTAAATTGGCAACCTTATAGCGGTTGAAGATAGTCAGTGAGCCAATGAGATATCAGCGGAAAAGTTTTTGAAAGCTAAATGAAAATAAATTTGAAGGTTTAGAGAGATATGAGATGATGTGGGCACTACTGATGTGTTGCAACAATCACATAAAAATCATTGTTATTGTAAAACTATTTTATGCGCTGGACGTGTGTCGTTCACGGTGAAGCGATCCATTGCGCGTGCTCCCGCCCGCGTGCTCCTCCTCGGCGCAGTTCCCGCACAGAAGCGATTTAAAATGTGCAAAAACTTACGTCCCGCCCTGTACATAAAAAAGCAGATACTAAATTATTTCATAATAATTTTCTCAATAAATAAATATATAAAGTTATAATGGTATCAAAAAAAGTTTTCTAAAAAAATGTGTTTTAAAATAATATTACATTCTACTCATTAAAAAAATTTTACAACACAAAAAATTATGTACATGAAAAATATTAATTTATTATAAGTAGTTATATACAAAAGTGTTTTGCTTCTATTAAATGTAAGGTAATATTTTTGTTTCTTTGCAATTTCCGAAAACGCCAAAATGTTGGATTTTCGCGATGATTTTTATTTTAGGACTTGAAGAACCATTTTCCATTAAATTTTCATTAAATTCCATCCTATTAAGTTAAACAAGACTGCCAGTTGAAGCTCACGACAGAATTTCATGTCGTTATTACCGCCAACTACCTTTCTACGTTGTATGATTATAACCTGATTTTCAAAAATCTAATTATTTTCTGTATAATATATATATTGTTTAATTAAGTCAAAGTCAAGTGTAATTAAATAGTTTCGTAATATTTTGATGGTTTCTTTATATTTCTTATACGCCTAAAATGTAAATGTAATTTATAATAAACTATAAAGGAAAATAAGATCTTTTAAACTGTTTTGGTACCTAGTTTTATATTAACTGAATTGCTAAGTCTGTTCAGTATTTTATTTGATAAAATAACAAGTAGCTAGTTTTAATACTAGATTATAATCACTTTTGAGATGTTTCAACAATATTAATTATACTGAGTGATAAAATCACATTTTGAGGCTCGTGTCTACGGGAGGAGATATGAGATAATTTCAGAGATTTAGTTGAGATACATCTCAATACAATATACATATTTGGAGATAAACTCTGTTGATAAACTGATCCATTAGCTTAAAATTGGTAGAAAGGAACAACAAACCAGTGTATACAAAGTTCAATTTGACAGTGAAGTTACGTCACCTAAAACAACCGTAAATATGTACATAAAACTGTGTATTCTGAAAAGTAAGCATAAGTCATTATACATTAACGTTAATATGAAAAACGACGAGCGCGAAATGAGACGCGAGTTGGCGAATCTCTGAGATACGGTGTGTGTTTATACAAGGGAGAAGTGAAATGGGATGTAGGGGATGGGTGGTAGGAATTTGGCTTAGGGACAGAAAAATAAACGCTCAAGAACCAACCGGAAAGCACGACTTACCTGAATTTTCTTGCTGTACTCACAGCTCTCCTGAACTTCAGGAGACTTCGTCGATAATTATCACAAAACACTGTATATCACCCAATAAGATTTACAATCACAATATTCGGCACACTGCGTGAAACCTAATAATAATTCATATTTCTTGACAGTTCACACTCACAGATAATACACACATAAAAAGTTATGCTCTATAGTAAGAGTGGAAGGGAAGGGAAACAGATAGGTATAGTAAACAGATAGGTATAACTTAAAGTAGCATCTATACATGCTTACGGCGATTGGCGATATGGTCCTGTCATAAATACCGAACATTGTGTAAACGAGATCTCAGAGATTGTCTCACAATCAAACGACACATAGGTATGAGGAAATGTTTTATATGTTCAGTTTGTCATGAGTTCGCTTAGAAATTGTATTTTTATAATACAACAAAATAAACATAATATAATATAAAAAAAAAAATAAAAAAAAAATAAATAAATAAATAAATAAACATAATATATATTATTTACACAAAATTGTCGAATAATATAAAGCAGTGACTGATTAAAGCTGTGTTTCATATATTGTGTACTTAAGCGTGAATTTTTAAATAAAATAAAAATATATAAATACACTCTTTACATAACCATCCTCCATATATATAATATATACAGAGCTAAAAATAATCATTATTTTTCTTAAATTTCAATGGTCATCCAATAAATTAATTTTATGTATTACGGTTAAATACGGTGTATATTCGTGTGACCAGGAATAAAAAATTAGCATTCAACGATACTGAAATAAATACTGAATTTATAAAATTATGCACCTACTTTAAAATAAATATCTAACAATAGATAAATAATTTATTTTAATTGGCTTGATAAGCGTTATTTTTACAATTATACTCGAACGATCTGAAATTCTAAATTTTTAATCTTATAATCTTTTATCTAATACTTTACGTCCAGAGATGTTGAAGATAAATTACAAACGAAGAATGAGGGAAAAAAGAAAATTTTGTATTATTTGTATTTACTCGTACAGTATTGAAGTTGGTATATTTTCGTTTTCTGTAATTTTTTTTCTTTCATTTTAATTATAATTACACTATGCGTAAGCTCTTATACCAGAAATTCTCATTTAACTTAATATTAGTATCGTATATCATATTATAAAAAAATATATTTAGAAAGAAGATATTTCTAGCATGTCTATATCAAACAGGAAAACAAAATTCTTTAGCAGGAGCAGCATATCCGAAGAATTTGTATGTAGAATAATGAAATGCATTCGGACGACTGACCATGAATTTCAAAAAAGATCTTCCACTGCATCTAAAAAGAAATATGATTAATCAATTTACACTTCTATGTACGTATGACTGCAAAACATAGATTCTCAGCAAAAGAGAAGTCCAAGAACTGATGTATGTTGGGCATAGCGTAAAGAGACAGGAAAGAAACAGATGGATGTGTAAAAAACAGACAAATATATTATTATTATTATTTATTAGATTTAATTTAATGAAGAAATATGACATTGTAGTCGGCAGACCATATTTTCTTGAAAACAGACAATCACTGGTCGAGTGCAGTCATTCAGTAATATCCGAGTGCAATCGAGAAGCCTTAAAGCCGGCTGGATTGACGAAATAATAAAATTGAATTGAGAAAAACAATTGAGGCACTTGGGAGGTCTTTATTCAGTAGTGGATAAAACAGCTGATAAAGACCAGTAGTCACATATGGTTGTGAAGCGTAGTGCCTAACCCAAATCTAAGATAATAAATTAGCAGTCTTTTAGCATAAAATATTAATGTTAATAAATATTAATAATTAAATATTATATTTATGGATTTACACTAGAAAATGGAACTTACAGAATAAGAATGAATCATGAGCTTAAAAGATTGATTGATTAGGAAGCAATCGTAAGATTCTGTTGGTTCTAAAGACTGCGATGTGCTGACCATGTCGAAAGAATGTCAGATATCGGGACACTAAAGATCACGACCAAGTGGATACCCCAGTGGAAGCGACCTTGAGACAGGCCAAAAAAGAGGTGGACTGACTGTATGAAAGAAGCCTGGAGCAGGATGGGAGGATCTGAGAACTGAACAAGAATGGCCAAAAATAGGATTCACTGGAGAGCACTTGTGGAGGAACCAAATCCCATGTAAAAAGTAGTGCCATGGAAAAGAAGAAGAAATATAATGATGATATAAAATATACGTTATTAGCCTGTACCTCCTAAAAAACCCGCTCCTTACGCAGTATATGTAAAAATATTCATGGAATCGTACTAATATTTGAAATATTATACAACTAAAAAATATTCTGCGGTTTGCTATAAAAAAGAAAAAACCTATTGTTGTAGTCAGAGTAATAATATTTTTACTCTGCTACTAAAACCTTCGGCAACAGCCATTGATATGTATAATGTGAACCGTATTTGTAAAATAAATGATCAATTAATATATTATTTAGTAGTCAATCCCGTCTGTAAGATTGTAACTGAATTATTTCTCTTGAGCTATTCTGCCGTGGGTTAGTTTTTGTCGTAGAGGAACCCAAAATATAGTTTACTATTATTGAACGTATTCCCATTAAACGCATCATAAGATGCGCCAAGCAGATTAGTTGACTTGCGTTTATGTCAACCGAGCAAAAATGACCATGACATGTGAAATATTCACATCGAGCCCACCCACGCAATATGTTTCGCGAAATAATTATATCGGGCGCCCCGGCGGCGCTGCGAACGGCCGTTAGGCGCTGGCGTCGGCGTCGTTCGCGGCTAACGACTTAACGAGATCGAATAAGGGCGCCTTTCGTTATGAAAACTCATCGATTATCACGTTGGTTAGGCTGATGTCACGAGCGGGCAGAAGGTGTTGTGACGAGAGATAGAATTTACCGCTTGCGGTTCATGCATTTATTGGGTTGATGCATAATTGGCTCTTTAACAGAGTTATTAGAAGGAAAGTATTTTAACTTTTTTGATTTTATTTAATACTACGTAAATTTAATTTTTAAATATATATTAAAGTACTAAATTAATGAATTAATTATAAATATATACATATAAAATCAATTTTCTCGAAAAATATTGTTTTTGCGTCACCGGGATTCGAACCTGGATCTCTATTTCCAATCCGGGGAAGTGCACTACCTTTGTGCTATAACGCCAGTATTTTTCTTGACAAATTTTGAGTAAGCCGACTGCAGACGCCAGAATTATCAATTCATTTTTATTAAATTTTGGACACATTGATACAACATATATTATTAATTATATTATTATTTTTCCTTAATAATATATTAAAGTTATACTGTGTCGCAAATCCATTGTAGTATATATATAACGTATAAGTAATTTGTTGGTTGTATTTGCATTAATTTTTACTAATTTATGATAAACCATATATTTTCCAAATAACATAAAACATATTTTAAAGAGAACACATTGTTATTGTGAAGTTGTAGTTTTTTCAGAACATAGATATATTATTCTTTGATTTATGACATTTGGTTTTAAAATAATCTTGTTCTTCCATTGAGTCCGTTACAAATAGTAAATATTCACAGACCAGTCAATTAATAGACATGAAATAAAGTGTACATATAGGAGAGGGGTTTGGCACATTAGTTGCGGGACGAGCATTTTACAAACATTATTTGTGGAAACATAAATCCAATAGTTTATGACACATTTATGCAACAGTAAAAGTACTTACTTTTCAAAAATTTAATATTTGTGTAAACAAGATGTATTTTTTACTAATTATATATTTAATATATTTTCATTCCAATCGAGTCATATATTTAAAAAAAAATTCAGAGCTACTTCATTTCTTATTTAAAAATGCAAATATTGAAACAAGAAATTTACGTAGGTTCATGTCTATATATTTGGTTGTCTGTGTAAATATTTATGTTAATGTAGAAAGCATCCCAATTAATTAAAACCTTATTTTTATTAGAAGCTCCCATTAAATAATATTTTTTTAAACATGGTGTATTTATTGTATAATAATATTTTAAACATGGTGTATTTATTGTATAATAATATATTTTTTAAACATGGTGTATATGCAAATACAAATAACTATTTTAAATAATTTAAAAAAACTCGTGTAATTGTGACGGTAACTAATGTTTTATTCTCTTACCTTCTCGGTGCAGTATTTTCTAAACTGCTTATGGCCATTTATAAAATAAGGACTGCAAAACCCTACTGGTTTATGGTCATAACAAAATACTCACAGAAAACTGAGGCCCCGTTTATTACAAAACGAATAACAAAAACTTACAGATGTAGGGACGTTCTAGACCTTTAAGCCGATGCTTTTAATAGTAGGAGGGGATGGGTAGATGGCTCTTAGAAGTTTTGGGGATGTTTTTACAACTTTTAATTTTACGTCGCTCAGAAGTTAGTTCGAAGTCAATATATGTTCGTCTGCGTTTGTCTAAGAGTACATATATATAGATTGATGAAACTTTTATTTCAAAATTGGCGTCGAGTTGAGCGTGGAACCTAAAAACTAAACCAACTAAAGTAGCGCTGTTAATTAAATATTAATTACAAATAATTATTTAATAAATATGGTAAAAAAATATTTTTATGATTTTTGAAAAAAATTACAAATTAAAACTTTTAGAAATTTTGCTAAATCTATTAATCAAAACACATAGTTTCACAGGGTGAAATAGTACTTTTTTGGCCCACAGAAAACTAAAATACAAGATTTCCACCCAAAACTAAGCATACAGCTGAAAAACGTGAAAGAAATACAAATTATCGGGAAATATTTTTTGCGCCCAATCGCAAATTCACGTCACGTAAGTATTAGTAAAGAGAAGCCTGATGGATTTTATAAATGAGGGCCTCGAGTACAAATACATTATAAAGGGGATGTAATTATTTAATGTTGTATGAGAAAAAAATGTTATAGATTCAGGTGGACTTGGCAACACTGAGACCCAGAAATTATTAATTAGTTTTATTATTATTTATTTTTTCGAATTTCGCGTAAGATAACTGATTTTTTTTTACATATTTGTTTTTTTATTTATCTCATTGAAATCATAACGGTGTGAAAAAGTTATGATTCATTGTCATTATATTTCGCCTACATCTCTGTACATCTGTAGGTAATTAATATCTTTGTTTTCTTGACATGACTCTGGTGAATTGTGTTTCTAACTGTTAATTCTTATTATTAAATTAAATTAATTATTTAATTATCGGTTATAATCATAATCATCATCTTTATTTATTTATTTTTTCTTAATCCAAAAGCGTGAAACTCTTTGCCCTCCGTCATAAGAAATAGTGCATCAGAGACTTTATTTTAGAAGAGACTAAAATCGCACTTTTTCAAAAAATCATTTCCATTAGTTTACAATACAATACAATTAATGACAATTTTAAATACAAAGATACTATAGAACAATAAACGGTTTATGTGTAAAGCGCCCTTGAAGTGAAAGGTTTTACGAAAATGGCACTATACAAATTGTTAAATATTATTATAGTTTATATATACCTATTCTCTAATACATATAAGATAAAAATGTTCCTTTTTTCATAACATATCTTACACGTATTTGTTTTGTTTCATTTTTAATCTATGTAGTTTCTTCCCCTTCCTTACATCATTTGGCATTTCATTGAAAATCTTTATCGCGCTGTACACAACTGATTCCTGAGATTCAGCATTCTTCTTGAATGGCAGTCTCAGACTATCTCTTCCTCTATCAGTCTCATTGCTGCTGGATAAAGACCTCCTCAAGTGTTTCCCATTATTATCTGTCCATTATCATTTGCTACCGCATATTTCCGTGAATTTTCATGATTTCGTCATTCCAGTGGCGGGTAGCGGGCTTCCTATTGGCTAACGGGACTAGGAAAAGTTTCATATTCGTATCCTGGTAGCAACCAAAATATTGATTCGATAAATATATATTTTTTGTTTATATTTCTAATTTATTAATACCATGTGTTTTTGTACCAAAATATATATTTATTTAATAATATTAAGATACACAGACATTTGTATTATTCACATAAAATTATAAACTCGTAACGTAGAAAATATTTGTATTCTTTGAACACCGTGGACAGATGTTTTCGTCAATTCTCTAGTATTATGAAGAGCTAAGTGAATAGAATTAATGTACTTACATTATTTAGTGAGACGATGGAGCGACATGAGGATTATAGATACATAGAAGAATTCGGAGAAGACTACGAACTAGATAGAAGCATGATTTCGTGAAGATAGCGAAGTGGCACTGACAAATGAAGCTATTGCTTAATGTTTCATAAGAAGATGTTTATGAGAAACCAACATTTTCCTGTTTTTCGGCAACTTAGTAGAATTGTAAACAAAATATACCAAAATAACACTAAACAAAAGAAACAATGATGTCCTCGTTTAATAATACAATATTCAAAATGAAAATGTAATAATCGTGTTAAATGTAATAATCTGTGGGATTCCCCATTGTTTTGAAACAATAAAAAAAATGTATCGAACTGAATCCCAGTTAATCTGATTCAAAGATTCGATGCGGAAGGGACTTTTTTCTGTTTTCATTTCATCCCCAAATCCCTGGGGTTCCCGGAGGAGAGGAAAGAATCTTTTGAAAATCAAAATTTGGCGCGTAATCTGTGCGCGAGGCTTTAGCGGACATTAAAACGCAAATAAAACAAATTTAAGCTCTTATAAAAACGACAGTTTCTCTTTCAAACCAAACGGTGCAAAAATACATCCGGAAAACCTCAAAGAAAATGGGTACGGATGAAAAATGTGGATTGAAAAAATGCGGTGTGACTTAACGTAACGTTCTCCTTAAAATATTTTAAATAATTTCATTGCGATTTTAATGTTAACGCACATTTTTCAGGTGAAGTCTTTTTATATTAATAGACTATTTATTTAGTCCGACTTTCTGTAAAAGTGTCAGAGAAGGTATGAGTATTCAATATTTTAGAATAAGCCACGAAGTTTATCACCCAGGAGATTAAATTATTACAGTAACACCGGTACATAATTAATTAATTTCGAGCTTGTAATATTATATAATTTATTGAGTTTTTATCTCTTGATAAAACCTTACACTGCTTGCGTTAATTTCTTATGGCTAATCAGACGATTTACCAGATGCGTAATTTGCCGGTCCTTCTTGTATATGCTGTCCAGGCCTCCCCTGTCACTCGATCATCAATCCACAGACATTATATAAAATACACATTTTATTGTATTCAAATGATCAGATATTTCATTGGGCGCCGGTGCTACCCTGGCGTCGCATCTGGGTACCAACTGTACTATAGGCTGTATAAAGCCGAAAAAGACTGCATAATAACGGAGATCTCCAGTCGTCTCGGATCGCCCTTACCATCGGGTAAAACTCTTCATTATGGTACTGTACAATTCCACCTACACCTTAAACAATTCCACGTATAGACCTCTACCATGGTCAACCCACGAAACCATGTCAGACGTCATCCTCGTAACGAGAAACCGCCGAAGAAGATATGGACACTATTTTGCACATACACCATAGCTCACTTGGGCCATGCGTAATTAAAATGATTAATGCAATAGCCCCTTATAACAGGAATAAAAAAAGTGATTTAAATGACTTAAACATGTTTAATAAAAATGACATGTATTAATTAGAGAGATATACATATAAAAGCAATCCAATCAATCAATCAAAAATCCTGGATCTCTTCCTACCTGGAGAAATGTATTAACCGATTAAGTTTATATGATATGTTTCACTTTCAAATTAATACATCTGTTGTTAAATTATTTGAAAGCCATCTTCCAATGCATTGCGTAAGAGATCCAGGTTCAAACCCCGGCAGGAACGACAATATTTTTTCAATGAATTGATTTTATATGTATATCTTTCTAATTAATACATTTAATTAGTATATGGAGTTTCCAAATTCTCTCAGATAACATCCCTTTCACATCAGCTATATTGGCTCCGATTCCCTGAAAGAGTTGAATTTATATTTTGCTGGTTGATGTACAAGGCGACACACAACATGGCGCCTCTGTATCTTCAAAAATTTTGTATCTCAGACAATTTGAATGGTAGACGTCAAACTCTCAGGTCAGTCTCTACTTCAGCCGCAGGAAGGGTTGTAGAACTGACCAACCGTTGCTAGAAGTCTAAATTTAGTGAACGGGCATTTACGGTGGCAGGCCCAAAAGGGTGGAATTATTTGCCCCCCGTCGTAAGAAACAGTGCATCGGAGACTTTATTTAGAAGAAACTAAAAACGCACCATTTCAAAAAGTCATTTTTATAATTGAAAATAACAATTTTTAATTTAAAAAACAAATATAATTGTAGAATTATAAACAGTTTATGTATAAAGCGCCCTTTTTTTTGTTTGTTTTGTCTGTTTGAAAGTTTTTATAAAAATGGCGCTATACAAATTATCCATTATTATTATTATTATTTTTTTTTAAATATCACAGATCTATGTTCCGTAAAATTACAACTTTAAAATAAGAATGTGTGTCTGTGGGTAAAACCCGATGAAAATTCAGTCGTGATGGCTAAATACAATGCGTCATGCACCCACACATCCAACTACATCGCTCGAAATAATGATATTACAGTATGACGTATTCTGACCAACTACGTTACGAGGTATGTTGCTGTATTTATACCTAAATATCATCCGCTCGACTGTCGGCTCGTTAGCTCAATAGGTAAGAGCGCCAGACTCATCAAAATATGGAGGTTGGAGGTTCGAGTCCTCCACGAGCCGTTTTTTTTTTTTTGAACGCATATGACATTATTCCGGGAGTAGTTTAATATAATTTGTTCAATATTTAAATATTTAACATGCATATATTAAATAAGGCACATATATATAATAGTTATATAAGATTTGATCCAGTGTCTTCACCCACTGGCGAATCTAATAAAAATATTTTTTTTCAAAAAATAACACTATTTACTGGATGAGATGTTCAATTATAATGTATTAATTAAATTGTTAAATTGAAATTCAAGAATTATTTAAGTGATTATTTATTACATTTTTTTTTTGAGTGCAGGATCAAAAGAAGCGCATTCATTTGCAGATATAGCATTTAAGCAGAATGTTCTCGTAAAATATATAATTTAAAGAAATCATCATTCTTATTGAGTTAAACATTTATAATAATTAAATACAATATAATAATTAAATAGAAAAAGTTTGTTCTTATAGATAAATAGATAATAATTGTATAGGATTGAGTTTATCTTTATACTGAAGTCAACATTAAAATAATTCTCGCCATTTGTACGCATGTCACACTTGTAATAATGTAATCCTATGTCTCGATTGGAACGAAAACTTAAACCCTGACAATATAATATGTATTATTGTCAATAATACGTTTTGTTTACACAAAGATTTAACTTGAGAAGAGTAAATACTATCAAATTTATGTTTCCACAATTAATATGTTAGAATGTCGCAACTAATGTTCCAAACCTCCCTTCTATATGTACACTTTATTTCATGTCTATTCATTTACTGGTCTGAAACGTACACAAATTGATGATTGAATTTTATACATTTTCGATAATTTTGTTTTACATACTCTCGTAATGTGGAGAAAGCTGAAAGGACAAAAGCATAGAAATTCTTCTTAATCTTGGGGACTTGCTTCAATCATGAATTTCTGAAGGCTCTCTTTGTCGCTCTTTTCTGAGAATGTTTCGTACATTTTTGTATATTTTTCCGAAAGCTTTTTATTTTCACCCCTCGAAATCATTCAACAGAGACATGCAATTTTTCTCAAATAACGCCGGAGAGTAATTCAATAGTAAATATTCATTCCTCTTTCATTCCAAATACTTTTTTTTTTTAACTTTTCGTTTGATCCCGCGCGATGTCCAGGTTAATATTGTCAAATAAACATTTATTATCATAACTTTATCGTCTACAATCCAGTGCAGTGGACAACAAACTGTGGCTCGCGAGCCATATGTGGCTTTTGGCTATTTGAGTGCTGCTCTTGGACGAATGGCGTATTTAAAATACATTTTTATTTATTTTAAAATTGGATAATAATAAGTATGATCTTACTTCACAACAATTTTTAACACTTGCAATAATATTCCTGACACACATGATCAGATAAAAATACTAGCATTTGCTGTTCTTTCACTATTGAGCTCTACATATTCATGCGAATAATTTTTTTCAAGCATGAACCTTATCAAAAGGAAATAAAGAAATCGTCTTATCGATGAGAATCTGGAATCGTGCCTGAAATTATAAATAAAAACATAGAAATCTGACTTATCCAAACTTTCCCATAAAATTCAAGAACATTGTTCACATTAAACATAACAAAGTTTTCATTTTACAATAATAAAAATGCAATTTTATCAAAAAAATAAGATAATTATAAAGTATGACATATAGATTTATTTTAATCGACATCTAAAAACAGGGTTCTTGTAAAGAAATTTGGCTCTCAAAAGAAATCTAAATCGTTGTACTGCTCTTTTGACTAATGATTTTTGCCGATCTCTGTCCTAGTGGGTCATAGTTTCTTCAAGATCTTTGTCATCATACAATTTCTCTCCAGTTTTCGATCTCCAAGGTGGATATACATATCTTTGAGACCGTATATTAATTTTTTTATCATCATACTTTGCTCAGTAACCCCTGGTAGGTCTTAATGTGCCTCGTATTAGTTTCAGTCTTCTCAAGGTCCTCTGTTCTATTGGTCTGTGTTCACTTCGGTGTTTGCTGTTCGGTCATCCTATTCACATAGCCTAACCGGGTAATTCACAGGTTAATTACGCGAAATTATGCGCTCATCGAATGTTTCCTTCAATAAATTGATTGTGGCGCGCGCCGTGTGCCATTTAATTGGGGAACGAAAAAGTCAGTTTTTATGGGTCTATAGCGCTCCAATTTTTGAAGAAATATGGAGAAATGATTCCACCAGCCCATAAAGCACATCATGCAGTAACTTTTGTAGATATATCAGCCTCTTAATAATGGTTTGTGAATTTTATTCACTTCAAATATGGCTATTTGCATATTCCCACATTATTGACACAGCTCCAATTGCTGTGCACGATGGTGAATCAACTCATTCGGGTCCTCCTCAATACTACGCTCTATTTCTTCTTATTTCTTTGGTGTGCACTGTACGACATCTCTGTGGATGTGTATTATCAATTAGAGTATGCGTGATACGAAAACAATCCATGGTTATTCGAATTACTTGTTCGGATGGACGATAATGTCGACCGTAAAATGGACATAGCGCACGGTAAGTTTCGCGAACTGAACCACGATTTTCGAAATAAATTTGCAAGTCTACTTATGGTGAAATGGGAAACCAAATTAAACTCAAATCAGCTATTAGCTGTAAAATTGGCTATCGCTGGTAAAAGCGTGGCCAATTCGAAAAACAAACCTCTAAAAAAAAAATGTCCTTCATATTCATGGTCACCAATCCAGTGCATTCAAGAGCATATAATGAGTGGGACGATATTTACTATCAAAGCGCGGATGCTTGGGAACTATTGGAATACGAAAAGTGCATCAAGAGGTGTATCGTGTATGTGATGATATCTTCTATAAATAATAGTTTATTAAATTTATTTTATAAACCACTGTGAGTTCCTTTTATATTCAACCGGTTTAAGAAAAATACCCTTTCCTTCATCAGGATCACTAACTAAAATAATGTGTCAAAATCTTCAGATGTTCACAAATTTAATTTAAAAAAATAAATAATGAAACAATTAAAAAAATATATCTAGTACGTACTTAACTTAAATTGTTACAATGATGAATGATATACAAACTAATTTAATGAACCAAAATAATAAAAAAAAATGGTTACGAAATTTTTTAGGATAGGATTAGAATTGAAATTAAACTTCACAGTGATTTATAAAACAAAGCCTCCCTACACAAATTAAAAAGATAAAATATATTAAAAAATTTAAAAAGAAATTAGATGAACTCTTCAAAAATATATAATTAGATAATTAATAATATTATAGAGTACTTCAGAAGCACACAACTAATAATATATAAATAATTATAGATTACAAATGTATAACTCTCTATATAAAATTATTACAGTATAACTCCCTTTCCAAGCACAAGAACTAGTCTCCTTTTTTGAGAGGTAAGCGAATAAAAAACATGTAATTTTAATAATGCACAATACTTAATGAATAACCCATATTATAAAAAAATTGTAAAAATTAAGAAAAACATCGAATAGATTAACACATTGTCGTGTCCAAACCATTCAGATCGATAAAATGCTGACGTCATACAGTCATGGTCTGATCTGTTAAATTTCTTGACGTGGGTTTCTTTTATTCAAGGTCCAAAAATCTTTGTGTTTGTCAACAATATACTTACATTTTCTTCTTTCAATCAAAATGTTATCTTAAAGTATGACAAATGAGCTCGACAAGCTAAACCGTTTTTGAGGTAACCGATAAAAAATTGCCGTTTGTTTGTGATAATGTAATTCGGCTGAAAATGCTAAATGCGCTCTATGTAGAACTAAAAAAATTAATTAGGGAAAGTACTTCTCCAGAGGGAGAAATATTTTCCCTACAATTTTCCGGAAAGCTTTTAACCCCGCGCTTTGCGGTGATGACACGAATTTTTTTTTTTTGGTTTCCTAGACAGAGTTTTGATTTTCACATTAAGAAAATATTTTACATTTTGTACGGCTTAGAATTAAATTTAAAGCCTGTTTATATCATATTCGAGTACTATTAAAGAAATTTATTTTATAATATAACTAATTAGCAGATAACAATCAATCGTCTAAGATTGCCGTGGCTAGCTCACGAGACCAACTATGTTGTGGCCGCTGTGCGGTCATTCAATGACTGGAATGCTACCGAATGATGTTTTATTGTTTAATACCTCAATTATGTGTAAAATATCGACATTTTATTTTTCTCGATGTATATTTCGTATCTGTGAGACCGCGTTTGGGAAAAAGTAACATTTCTACCATGCTAATGATAGGCTATGCGTCAAACGTATGCTATGGTGTGAGATTCTTTAATTAAATTCTATATTGATGGAAATTATTCTAGTTTATTCTTTATATTTTATTGCTAAACTAGATTTGAGAAAACATACAAACTAAATTAAATTAACAATGTTAGATAGTTTTTAAAAATTAAATTAATGGTTGTTTGACTGGAAAGCTCATTTATTAATTGAATACAAAAAATATTAACATTTTGTTAATAATTTAAGAATTTATGAAATCTTAAAATAAAATACAGTCATAAAACCACGCATAAAAAGCGACAAATTTATAATCCACCAATACTCTCCTACAGTGAGTACAGATTAAACATTAATGTTTATTATATATAAAAATTAAATATTTAGGTAAAAGTCGATATAAATTGAATTGCAACATTAAATAATCAGTACAAGTACGCAGAATACTAAAAAAGATACAATTATAAATAAAACATACAAAAATAATAATATGCAATTGGCTATAATATCATTAATTGACATGCCGGTTACTTTGTGGTGTAACATGATTATTAGAATTATCACAATATATTGGAAACTGTTGAAATATAAAATAATTTAAAATCGGAGAATACACTAATTAACAACATAAAATTCCCTAAAACTTCGACTTTATTGTCCATATTCCCGTTAACCTCCCACCTTTTCTCAAGCCCCGCCCCATTGCCCAAATAGACTACAATTCTGTATTTAGTTTAGTTATCACCTGATGATGAGAGGGACTGCACCTCTCGAAATAAGTAGTGAAAATAACCCAACGTGTGTGTAGTACAAAGTTCTATTGTGAATATTAAAATGATATTAGCTATAAACATTAAAAACGCGTAGATGTATAATATACATTTAATTGAATTGAGCTATATAAAATATTGTTGCAATGAAAGTAACCTTATCACAATTGTAAGTTGAAAGTATTGATACTAGATGAATGTTTAGAACAAGTAGGATAGTACTTGTATTTGGGAAGTATATTCAATAGAAACGGAAAAGTTGAGAGAGATATAGAAAAGTTGGTAAATTGCGCTTTGAATGCAGTTATTTCTAATTGAAACTTATTTGCCAATGCAAGACTAGCGGTATGTAATGGAGACCTGGTGTTAACACTGATGAATGGAAGTGAAGCCTGGTGCTGGCAAAAAAGAAATGAAATTAGACATTGAACGCAGAGAGAACGAAATCACTTGGGCGAATATCAAATAAATATAATAAAAAAATTTAGAACGAATAAAAAGCTAATTTTAGCGTAGTCAATTGGATTAAAAAAAGGTCGTTAAGTGGTTTGCTCGGGTGGAATGCATGAATGAGCAGAGAATGATAAAAAATATGTACGTCGCGAGCGTTGATGACTCTACAAATAAAATGTTAATGGAAGACTTGATGACTTTATGCCTACCTCCTTAGGGAAACGGCGTTAGGGATGTAATAATTAAATACTCTTCAGATACTAACGCTATAGTATAAATTATATACACTCGATTCCCCTCCACTACTGGTGTATTCTTAAAATGAACTAATGGTGGGAGCCTTCACCAGATCTCTCCGACATGTCGCCGATCCTGCCATTTTATAAACATGGTTAAATAAAATAAAAAACTTACCTAAGACCGACTGCAAACATTACAAAAAGTATAAAACGAATGTTGTCCATGTTACAGAAGATTAATGATATTATCCAAATAGTTACACACTCTCTTTTGAAAAAGATCAAGCAATTATTTTATTTTAAATACTAAATTAATGTATTAATTATAAATATATACACATAAAATCAATTTTGTCGAAAAATATTATTTTAGCGTCACCGGGATTCGAACCTGGATCTTCATTTCCAATCCGGGGAAGTGCACTACCTTTGTGCTATAACGCCAGTATTTTCCTTGACAAATTTTCGAACCTATATGTTACATTTTTTCAAATTAATACACCTGTCGTTCCATTATTTGAAGGCCATCTACATTATTTTTACAGAATCTCAAATACCTTTGAGTAAACCGATTTGCAGACGCCAGAATGATCAATTCATTTTTATTAAATTTTGGACACGTTGATACAACATATATTATTAAGGAAAACACATTCTTATTGTGAAGTTGTAATTATTCAGAACATAGGTCTGTGATATTTTAAATACTAAATTAATGTATTAATTATAAATATATACATATAAAATCAATTTTGTCGAAAAATATTGTTTTTGCGTCACCGGGATTCGAACCTGGATCTTCATTTCCAATCCAGTCACAGACCTATGTTCTGAATAATTACAACTTCACAATAAGAATGTGTTTTCCTTAATAATTATTTTATTTATTTTACACATCTTATTTAAATGAAAAAATGGTTAACGTAATACAATGAAAACATTAATAAATTTTACGCATTTCATAGACTTCTGAAGTGAGTTATGTGAATCACAATAATTGTAATGAAAAACCCAACCAAATAACACATGATCCAATTAACATAACTACGGAAATGTTATCAGAAGAACCTCTCCTTCAAAATATTTACTTAGGTCGGAATATTTACTTAGCCAGAGATTCTCATAAGCCCTCATTAGGCTTACCAATGTTTTTGTTTTTTTATATTCTGCTCTGCTTATGTATTTCGGGAAAAGTTTTCCCAACGTGTACTCGAAAGATTACGTATGAACATACGCGTAAAGGATGTTTGTTAAAAACAACTTAGATTCCTTTGAAATGTGGAATTAAGATATTAAAGACTTAAAAAATAGGAATAAAAAATAACTTTAGTTGTTGTGCTCCGCTAGTACAATAATGCTAGATATTTTTTTTGTCAACATTTCTTTGTTGGAAATATAAACATGGCAGTATTTAAAAGGAGAAAACATTTTATGAAAATACGGAGGTTGGCGTGAAACGCTGTTGATCGGTCCAGACATGGCAGAAGAGTGGTGAGTAAGAGGGAGAATGACTCATCAGCTGTGTTGGTGGATCTGTTGCGTTGTTTTATATTTATATGACGAAAACTTATACGACATACATTTATACGAGTGGAAATTGTGGAGGTTATTTGCGTTATAGTAATTTGGAGGTTACGTGTGCATTTGCATGATATTAGATCGAGTATGTGAAATGATAAACTGCCTCCAAGTCGGCTAATCATTCATTTTCATGTGTTTCGATATTTACTTGGTTTACTTGTTACGAAGAGAAAAATGTTCAGACTGTGGCATGAGCAATTGAAACAAATTGTGCCAAAAACAAAGATAAAGCTGGTTAATATTTATGTGGTGGAATGCAAATACAGAGATCGGAGTGAAACGTTATCGATTGGTTCAGCGGTTGGCGCAATACGCTCGGTCTGGGCGTCGATGGAGCCAACTGCATTATACCGTGCGTTTCGGGGTGTGGCTGATTTGGTGATGCTCCGCCAGGTTTGTCAAGTACTGTATCCAGTCTATTATAAGACCAGCACTTTAGATGCTTAGCATTTGTGGGATGGTATAAGTTAATACATTTTATATATCAACAACATAAAGAAAACTGAACCTTTTATTACCGTTTTCAAAAACTCTGAAAACTGAACCTTTTATTACCGTTTTTAAAAACTTACTATAAAAAACTCCTTCACTGTGGTTTGTAGATTGTTACAGTGTACGTATAAAGTGTACTGTTGTACCCACGCTTGGCGCAAAAAGTGTCGGACATATAAATATCAATTTTCCACTCGTACCTACATATTTCATGGTACCAACGTTGGCGTAGAAAATTCTTCACATGTTCATCACAATAAGCACTAAGTCTCGTTAGGCACGACAGAAAATTTCAAAATGAAAATTAATAAATATGAATAACGTTCACCAGTCGTATTATAGAATGTTACCATAACCGTGAATAACAAAATGAATTAAATTATAAATTCAGCAGCACAACTTCTGGTGTGGAATTTATAAATTTGTAAGTATCATTCGTAAAATCAAATCAAAACTCAGTCCAAAAATAAATTTAGCTAATTAGACAAATCTTCATAACTTTGAATAAACGAGACCCTTTTTAGAGAGACACTCACGAAAAACTAGATACAGCCTATAATTACCAGTATAGGGGACAAAAAGGGTGGGCGCACCGCAATTAAGACGACCTTCCTTCAAGTATTAGCCACTTGACCTTTCAACCAATTTCACTTGATATTAATTACATGCCGGATTCTTAAGGACATCACAAATCAGGGGAAAATGTACAAGGGCGCTTGATATCTTGCAGAAACAAAGTTTGCTAAATACCATCGCCGATTGGCTGATTCGCTCGGGGAAGGGGAAATGGAAAGTAAAAGAAAATATAAATAGCACATGTAAATTTCGTTTATAAGAAAAATTACAAGTTAGTTTGGAGCAAGATCTATATATATAAGCTGTGTTGAACTAGGATATACAATATAATATAATATATTATTTATTTACAGTTAAATATTATATTTTATAATATTTTGAGTATGTCCAAACCTTAATCTTAATCTTAAATATTATATTATTAAAATAGAGAAATATTAAATAAATAACGCGATTGAAAAGCGCCAGTGGTTTCAGACAAGTATGCGGCGAGCTATTAGGAAATATGCCACGAGCTATTAGGAAGTATACCGCGAGATATTGTCGCGTGCAGTAAAATGGAATCATGTACTGAATAAACAAATTAAATTATGTAATAAATAATTCGTTTTATTTATTTTTATCCACTGCGAATTTATTATATTTATCAATTAGTTTTGAAAAATGTAATTTTCTTCATCATGGTGATACAAAACTAGCTAAAACCATATGTCAAATTATTCTTATATTCATTTTTCAGTTTTGTAAATAGGTTGGTGATATGATTACTATGATTAAAATCAAAGCTAATTAAATTTATTTATTATAAAAATGAATAACCACAACGTGTTTGTTATTAAATATAAAGTAATATTTATCTTTTTTTCTAAAATAAACAAATAACATATTATTACCCCAACCTTATTAAATATTAGGGAACATGCTTAATGACATGTAATTTTTATATGTTTCTATAGTTTTTTTCTATAATTACGCTTTAACTAAAAACTTTAATTATAACATAATGCATCTGATTATATTTTTCAGGTGAAATACGCCAGATATATAGGCACATAAGTATTTTTCAGCATGCCGTTAAAATTTTATAACTTGAATGTTGTGCAGTGACTTGAAAATATTGGGTATGTACCACTAAATTACTCTTATCAAAAATGTATATATTTTTACATATACACAAGTAACAGTAAGATTATTTTGCAATAATGTACAAGTAAATTGGGAAAATGGTATTTATAAGAGAAAAACAAATAATTTATTGACATGTAAAATTATTGCTGACATAGATTATTTTTTATCAACTAAATATACGACCGATTGGTAATATAAATGCGATATTGATTTATAATCTGGCCTTGTACTTATCCGATACGATTCCATCTCGCTAAGTGAGGATATAATCTTACATCATGCATAAAATCTGTTTTAACATTTATAAAAAATTTATCATCTAATATCGAATTTAAACGAAGTGTAATAACTTTTTAAATACTTGCGACTGGATTATTTTTTCAATTTTGAAATCAGAGCATTAAATTCTATAGAAAAATGTATTTTTTATAAAAATCTGAGACAACACCATATACTCAACATATGCCCCGGCATCTTTACATTCCATACCTGCATATTTTCTCTGATAAACACTCATTTTAGGCTTTTCTGTTTCCTATAGGCATTGTGTATCTGATGTATTTTATGAACAACCCTTACGTATAATTAAAAGCTTTCCTTTGATTTCAGATCCTCGGATAATGTACACGCTTAAGCACGTACTTGTTTATCTAGCCTTCCATGGTACCTCCAGTGTGCACGATTAAATACTATATTAAAAAAAAAAATTATAACAAAAAAAAAAATATACATTTTTAATTTATATTATTTATTTAATGTATCGGTGCAATTATACCCAATAATTAATTATTATTATCAGTAAATTATTATTATATTGTTTGTTTCGCCAAATAAATGAAATGAAAATAAAATAAGTAATATTAACAACACAAAGAAAGAAATAAACATTAAAAATAATTACAATATTTAGAATATTGATTAGGGTTTTTTTTTAATCTTTCATTTTGGGATGATTTATATTGGTCCGAGATCAAAAAGGGGTACAAAAAGGTAATTCAATATCTCAATGAAGGGACTACTTGTCATGATTACCGATGAGATTTACATATTTTTCTTTTACTAATATATATATTTTAAACATACTATATATTAATCAATATATTTAAAAAAAAAATACAATTGATGTGATTACTTTTTAAGTGTTACGTAATTTGATATTGAACACAAATAAAAGCCCAAATTTGAGACTGATAAAAATTCTTTTTGAAGGATAATTTAAAAAGGAAATGATACATTACATAATAGTATCAATTTCTTTTGAAGTACTACTTAGGTCGATATGTTATCTTTTTGTTCTGAATGTACATTTTTTATATTTTCTATCGTCAGATAAGATTAAAATAAGATTTTGTTTTTCAAAATTTTACAAATTCATACTATTTTAACCCCGGTACGTATAGTGAACTGAAATATGTATTCTATTATAAGGACTATGATTGTAGACATTGACATTGACATATTGACTCGTGAGGATCTTAATTGTGCGATCTGAGTTGTCGAGTCACTCGGATGAAGTGATCGACGTTTGTATGTTACGCGATTCGTATCAGAAGGTTTTGTACCCTTCTAGTTTCACGCGTGTTGGTGCATGTCGCAGTGTATATATTATGAATGTGCGTGTAAGTATTTATGCTGTATTTAGTGCAAGGTGTTAAAATAAAACACAACTTACGAAAGTTGGCGTTTATTGCGGAATGATTTACAATGGCAGGTACGACGAGTATGATATTAATTGCGGAAATAAATGGTCTGCGAAGAAGTGGTCGGCTAGCTCTTAGAACTTCGTCACGATGTATTGGCATCTGCTTATTGGTCAATTCGTTTCAATCCTATACGGAGTGCGTGCAAGACCACCACACTATTAAATGTATTTTTTACAAGTTCTGAACCGAATTATTTTAATAATATTAATGTATCTAGATTAACATACCTGACAATGTGTACCACTTCTACCGAATTAAAAATCATTCCGCTCCGTCCCGATCGGAGCGTGGACGAAGCGAAACGAAAGAAACCGAGGCTGGCTGTACACTTACGGCGAGAGTAAATGGCACGAGAAGACCCGAGTCGACACGAGAATAAGCGATGTACGCCGAGTGCTGTTGTACATTCTCGTGCTCGGCTCCTCTCGCTATGCGTCGGCGAGAGAGTGGACTGCTGGCATTAAAGTATGACTCCTTTTTTAATCATCTTCTTCTGCCGATATGTGTCCAGTGTTGAATATAGACATCTCTTTTTACAGATTTTTATTTCTACAGCTCTGTCTTAATACAATCAGGCACATCGCCGTATAACGGGTAAAAAGCTAATATTAATGTAACTAATCTAGAATTTTTTTTTTAGTAGTTTGTAAAATATTCTATTATATAGGGTGTTCCAAGAGGTAGATAATTTATTTTTATAATCGTCGTTGGCATCAATTGTTAAATCATGGATTTAATATGCATCAAAATGTGATAAAATTCTATGTAATTTCAGCTGCTGCGCACGGTATTTGTCGTCTGTAGCTATGCTTTGCCACGTACAGCATTTAGGTATTCGTATATTACGCATAAGCCTGTTTTTTACAATTTTGCCATTAAACGCTGGATTGTTAGCGACAGCTAAATCTATCTACAAAAATGCGTCTTTGCGTAGTTCTATCTGTAACAAAAATATAGTAAATTTTTCCCCAAATAATCTTTTAAACATGTTAAGAATTGATTTACTTATTATATATTATTATCGAAAATCAATCTTAAATATATAAAAAAATGTTTTCCTCTTTCTCGAAAGTCTGACAAAACGTAAATAGATTTTTGTATACTAAATTAATGTATTAATTATAAATATATACATATAAAATCAATTTTGTCGAAAAATATTGTTTTTGCGTCACCGGAATTCGAACCTTTGTTGTATCAATGTGTCCAAAATTTAATAAAAATGAATTGATAATTCTGGCGTCTGCAGTCGGTTTACTCAAAGGTATTTGAGATTCTGTAAAAATAATGTAGATGGCTTTCAAATAATGGAGCGACAGGTGTATTAATTTGAAAAAATGTAACATATAGGTTCGAAAGTTTGTCATGAAAAATACTGGCGTTATAACACAATTGGTAGTGTACTTCCTCGGATTGGAAATAGAGATCCAGGTTCGAATTCCAGTGACGCAAAAACAATATTTTTCGATAAAATTCATTTTATATGTATATATTTATAATTAATACATTAATTTAGTATTTAAAATATCAGAGACCTATGTTCTGAATAATTACAACTTCACAATAAGAATGTGTTTTCCTTAATAGATTTTTGTATTATAAAACCATCTAATTGATCCGTGTAGCTATTCTTTTGATATAGAAATACTGTTTACAAGATAGCTGGCAAGTATCATGTTTAAGGATTCTGAAGTTTCGAGGTTTTTTAATTCCCAGGACTCGAGACACAAATTTTTAAAAGTCCCGGGGATTCCCGGAACTCGAGACTTTTATATTTTTCGTTTATATCACGTAAAAGAATTAATGTTAATGTGTTCTAATGGGGTGTAAACATATACCAATTAGTATTGCTAAACCCCTTTTATTACCATGGATCGCGAGATATTTATTAATAATAAAAAAATGTATAATACGAAACGTAAACACAATCACAAAAAAAAACATGTACATATTTTATTTTTGCATAACAAAATAAGCTTTTAGAAATAAAAATAAATTTAAAGTCGAATCAGATAACCTATTTCTAATTATTGTGATAAATATTGCTGCTATTAACGTTTTCTGTTGATGTTGGTTTTAACGGTAGCCTTGATTTATATAAAAAAAAAAATTTGCGTCCGCTCTCCAGTTGATTGGAAAACTTTATACTCATTTGGTTTAAATATAAAGTATAAAATGTATTAGTAGCTTTTAAATCAGAAAGTCTTGAGTCCCGGTACTTTTAATAAAAAATCCCGGGACTCGAGACAGCAGAAAAGCCAGAAATTCCCGGGAACTCTCAACGCAGAATATCTAATCATGTTACAAAAATTACCGCTAGAGTAATTTAAAATCGGCAATCTCTTATTGGAATACCTATTACTATTTCTAACTATAATATTTAAGCAACCCTGTAGTTGAAACATTTCTCAACTAAATACTCTACTCTCATCTCTTGTTTTGTCTGTCAGGCAAGTAAGTCAGGTTAAATATCACGTTCCCCTCACAGCAAAATTAATGTTACTTGTGAGTAGAAATAATTAACTTTCCTGTATCGTCTTCAATATTCATCACCTACCCTCGATCAAGATCGAATTTCACCCCTGCCGGCGGAGTGCGGAACCTCGTTTTCAGATTTCCCTTATAACGTGCGAGGCTGTATCAGACTTTCTATCACCTGTTTTACATCCAAATGGCTTCTTTAGAATTGAAAAGATTTTCTTTTCGTATATTCGACGTTGTATCCTTAAATTTCCGATAAGCATCTGGGAGTTAGCAGGTATTTTTGAATGCTATCAGATGTCGGTGGAGGCGTGAAATGTAAACATTAAGGCGGCCTTAACACGCTTTAAGGATTAAAAGGATATCTCAATGACGTGAAATGATGGATTACCCTTTCAACGTCATATTTTCCATATCTTTCAACTATTAGTATACTTTTAATGGTTTTGACTTCCACATAAGATCCGAAGAATGAAGATATGAATTTTATTTTAATATTCACAATAAAACTTTATACAATACACACGTTGGGTTATTTTCACTACCAGTTTCAAGAGGTGCAGAATTCTGTATTGAGTTTAGTTATCACCTGATGATGAATTGTAGTCTATTCGGACAGGGCTTGGGAACGAGGGGTAGGTTTCGGTCGTTAACGGAAGTATGGATAATAAAGAAGAGGTGTTAGGGAATATTATGTTCTTAATTAGTTTTTTCCGAATTTAAATTCTTTTGTATTCAACTGTTTCCAAATTGTCCATTATTAATCCTTTATAAACTACAATTCTGTATTCGGTTTAGTTATTACCTGATGATGAGAGGGACTGTATCTCTTGAAACTAGTGGCGTAAATAACCCAACGTGTGTATAGTACAAAGTTTTATTGTAAATATTAAAATAATCTTGTAATTCCATAATGTAATGTAATACCATAATCTAATGTAATGCCATAATATGTGAATTTTAATTTTCTATAAAGAAATTTTCCATATAACCAAATTAAACTTTACATTTAACCATTCATATTTTTACATTTAGCTCTATACTTTTATTACTAGAAATACTTTTATTTTGCAAACATGAAATACATGTCACATCAATATTCTTACTATTATCAAACTAAGAAAAAAGCTTATGCTATGAAAATAAGACTAACTTATTGGTCTTCCGGAATAAGGCTCGAACCCTCGACCACTGCATAATTTGGTGAGCGTCTTAACCACTAGACTAACGAGCACGTTTTGATTTACGATTTTACCACCAGAATGTTTAAAAGGACGTTGTTTTAGACGGATTTCAAACTGTGTGCTATTGCCGGCCGAGTGGAGAGGATAATAAACCACAGAAGCGGTACGAATCTTCGTAACTTCCTGCTGCAGAACTCCGCTTCTCACCAGTTCTCTAGCCTAAGCATACACGACTATAATAAGCTTTACAGTGTATCTTTTTATAACCGCAGGCTAATCTACATGAGATTATTTTACTGTTTCAGTTTGTATGAACTATCGTGAAAGTTAAGTAGGACTAAGTCGGACATGTAGTGAGATTAATTAATGACGTTGGAATAGTGATTTTCTGCACCAGCGCCCATGATGACTACAAGGATTACAAATTTGTGACCATGTAATGAAATTAGTCTGTAAATATAATGCATAAAAATACAAATAATAATATTTTTTATATCAGGATACTGTTTCTTTTCTAGTCCGTAATCATAATTTAGGTCGTGATCTTATTTAGTAAAATTATTTCGTTTTTGAATATTTTCATTTTTATTAAGCAATATCAGTGAGTGAATATTTTCCATAAAAGTCGCTATGTTTATGTCAGCGAATGTGAATATTTCCCTTCCGACAGTTGGGCGCCAAATTAGAAAAGAAACAGTTTATTAGTAAACAAAAACAAACGGAGTGCTTTCGTGCGAGTTATCGCCCAATGAAAAACACCCCGAATTTTTTTATCGTTGGCTGCTGTGCTGATCGCTGGCTGCGTTCTTTCGGGGGGAGATTTAATATAGATAAGCAACACATAGAACGTGCCAAGGTATCAACAATAAATAAAATCATTTCATTGTGTTTTGTAACTAATATCGCTGACAAATGTAAAAAGTACATCAGTGAACGCCCCCACTATGCGAACTGGTGTTCTCGCATCAGTTCTCTCAGTAAAGCTTCTTGATTATTGTTTACAGTTTCTTTAACATTTCCTCTCCGATGATGTGAATTGAGTTGATGTTGCTCTAATTATACGAATATCTCTGTAAATATACTAAATACAGAGTCCATATTTTAGATATTCCTCAGTAATATATTTATTGTAATGTATCGTGATGTAGCGATTCGATGACGCGCGCAAGTTGGCAAGAATGACAGCGTGAAAGGGATAAAAATGCGTCGCGCTCAGGTGTGACTCTCTCCCTCTCCGGAATCATAGTTCAGAACACATCTCTTATACTTAGTGGCGTGTAGTAGGTATAGATGTAGGTTATGCTGTTACCAATGATATTATACAATCACATATAAAATATGTAATACAATATATGTACTTTCGTTTAACCAACGTCATTTGAAAAAATAAATCCGTCGTTTATACGACTCTGCCATTTATTTATTTGTAATTTTAGAGTATGATTAAAAGTGTTTTTAAAGCTTAAGTTTTCACGTAAAACTTAAACATCAAAAATTTGAATTTGAACTTCTTACCCATTTAAAAAATGTATAAACGTTTTTAAGAACACTTTCCATGACTGAACATGATTCATTTATTGTTTGAAAATCCTTCACGTAATAACGGAAATAATTATTTTTATTAAAGGTTAACGTAAGAAATAGTTTTGCCAATTGCTTTTTGTTTTATCCAAATCAAAAACCAACCCATGCACCAAATTTAAAGAATAATCATGAGATTAAATCAATCAAAAAAGAGGAAGAAAGTACTTCAATGATTTGCACGCAGTTGTAAGTCTTTCTAATATTATTCTGCTAAAAAACAATTTAGATAACGATTCTTTACAAAACGGATCATCCAAAAAGAATTTTCAATTTGGTAAATAGCTAATTATATGACATGAGTAATTCACTAGCTTAAAAGCAGAACAGAGTAATGTGAATAGCTTGATGTGGCGAATACACAAGAGCACCATGGGTATAGAGATGAGTTCTCGTGGGTAGTTATTAGAACTAAGCAATTGAAGTCTCTACTTGTACACATATGGCGCTAATTGTAAAATAATCCAATTATTAAATTTATATTTGTTACCCAGAACTTTTAGTAATGCATAGCTTTTTAACCAGTAACCACAGACCAGTAAATGAATAGACATGAAATAAAGTGTAAATATAGGAGAGGGTTTTATATTCTTTGTGGAAACATAAGTCCGAGAGTTATTTATGCAACAATAATTTTTGTATTTTTTACATGAATGCATATTATATTGTCAGCGTTTAAATTTTCGTTCCAATCGAGTCATATATTTAAAAAATGTTCCTGAGATCTTTGACAGCGTAAGTGGTATCAAATTGATCAAAAATAAAATATTGAAACAAATAATTTGCGTTAGTTAGTATTTGGTAGTCTGTGGCACCAACCACCCCACGTTTTTACTAGTTACATGACAAAATTACGCGGCAAAAAATACGCAAAGAATGATTTACACATGTAAAGAATTACACAAGGAAAAAATTGCAAAAGCAATAATCTTCATTCGTTAATTCATTAATTCATCAATTCTCCAGTAATAGTGCATATAAAATATCAAAACCGGAACAAAAATGTGTATTCAATTGGTGATAGAAAATGATTTAATATGTATTCAAGTGGTGATAGAAAATGATTTAAAATATATATTTTACAATAAAATTAGCAATTTACATTAGTATGGTTCACTTTCTTATATTTACAAAAATAATTTGACATTATTACTGTACTGTACTTTTAAATTGAATTTTTGAACTTGATGATGAAAGATGCGGAACATGATATAATGATATAAATTTATTGGATATTTTTAGGAATATTTAGGATAGGACTCGTGTTTAAATTAATTTGGTTATTTATAATATTTTGGCTAATTTTATACACTTTACTTATTTTTGATGAATTATTCAATTTTACCAGCATCGTGTGTGTGAAAAACAGATAATTTAAATTTTTCATCAAAATTATGATCATTTTCTAATAAATAATTCGAAAAATATGAAAAATCATTTAATTTAACTCGTTAAGTGATTAAAAATAAAGTTGTATATAAACCATTTATAATAAAATTAATAAAAACCACATTGTAAACTTTGCAACAAGTGTTAGAAACATGATATACGAGGTGTGTGAGAAAAGTAATGAGACTGATTTCATACTAACCAAAGTTTTTATTATTTTCAAACAACAATGTTATCCCCTTCAAAGTAGTTCCCTTGGGCAGCTATACACCGGCGGAGTCGTCGTTCCCACTCTTGGTAGCAGCGCTGGAAGTCTTCAATTGGTATGGCTTTTAACTGGTCGGTCACAGTCTTTTGAATGTTCTCCAAAGTTCCAAAATGACGTCCTTTTAGGACATGTTTCAATTTCGGGAAAAGGAAAAAGTCACAAGGACTCAAATCAGGTGAATAGGGGGGTTGAGGAACAACAGTAATGCGTTTTGAGATCAAAAATTCACGGATGGAAAGGGCCGTGTGACACGGAGCATTGTCATGATGAAGCATCCACTTGTCTGCAATGTCTGGTCTCACACGGATCACTCTTTGCCTCAACTTTCCAAGGACACTTTTATAAAACACTTGGTTGACAGTTTGTCCTGGTGGAACAAATTCTTTGTGCACGATACCCTTGATGTCAATAAAACAAATCAGCATGGTCTTGATCTTTGATTTGCTCATTCGACATTTCTTCGGCCGAGGAGATGACGGAGTGTGCCATTCTTCGCTTTGCCGCTTTGTTTCAGGATCGTACTCAAATATCCAGGATTCATCACCGGTGATCACACAATTGAAGAATTCTTGGTCATTGGCCATCCTCTCAAGAAGATCAACGCACACGTTTTTTCAAATGTCCTTCTGTTCAGTTGTGAGATTTTTCGGCACCATTTTGGCACAATCTTTCGCATGTTCAAATCATCTGTCAAAATTTGATGCACGGTGAAAGTGTTTAAATTTAACTGTTCACTGATCATCCTTATTGTTAAACGACGGTCTGATCTCACAAGAGCCCTCACACGATCAATGTTTTCGTCAGTTTTTGAAGTCGAAGGTCTCCCTGAGCGAGGTTCATCTTCAACGTGTTCTCGGCCTTCCAAAAATGATTTGTGCCAGCGGAAAACTTGTGCTCTCGATAAGCACTGTTCCCCAAAGACCTGTTTCAACTTTTCAAAAGTACAACTCGCGGATTCACCAAGTTTAACACAAAACTTTATTGCATAACGTTGCTCAAAATTCCGATGCTCCATTTCTGTGACGCACAATGAAAACACAACTTTACTAATGGCGCTGTCAAAACTAACGTGTTCACTGTACGGAGTTGTAACTCGGACTGAGGAAGTGGAAGGGATAAACAAACCGATTTAGCATAGCCTGGTAGACACAACGTTACCACATCTCCCGCAGTGTTGCCAATCTCATTACTTTTCTCACACACCTCGTATATTGCCCATCAGAGAAATAGTTGGCCCTAATAAATTGGAACAGTAAAATTTCGAAAACGTATTGTTTAATATATACTTGTTTATAATAATAAACAAAGTTATCAAAATAATAATTTAATTTCTTCGATTTTAGATATTACATTCGTAGAATTTAATTCAATCTTGATTGGTGGTTCGCACGGACACATTTCATTAAAACGGTGGTTTTATAAAATATGCTTTGTAACAAATTGTTTCACCCACAAAGGGATTTCTGAAAATCAAATAACGCGCTCCACCTTATCCCCAATTTAAATTAAACACCCACTTTTTAAACTACGTCCTTATTGATATATTTTTAATAAAAATATTATGATTGAAGTTGGGAATGCAATTAATATGGGCGTTGTTTAAAAATACATACCTAAAACAAATCAATCATTTTAAGGTTCAAAGTTAAAGTTAAAAATATTTTAAAGCATGGTTTTAGGTTAAAAAGTAATTTATTTATTTAATAAAAATAAAATGAATCAATTAAAAAGCTGTACAGAAAAAATCTATTTATCTAAAAATATTTTAATTCATATTAAATGTATCAATAAGAAAGACATACAGATAAAATAAATTTAACGAAAAAATATTTATTAAAAAGAACACATTCTTATTGTGAAGTTGTAATTATTCAGAACAAGGTCTGTGATATATATTTTAAAATACTAATTAAATATAAATAGTAAATTTGTCAACAAAGGTACTGTCTGCCGTAGCATAGTTGAATAATGCACCTTCCCCAGATTGGAAAGAGATTCAGGTTCGAGTCTCGGTTGCAACAATGATATATTTTTTACTTTTAAAATTATTGGGAGTATGCATTAATTCATGCGGTTTTCTAAGAGAGGGCGTTACTAGTATTATTTCGCGCCGTGTTCATCCGTGACTATATTCATTTGAAAGCTACTGTCATTGCGCGTCTTTTTCAGTATATGTCATTTGATTGAAGTGTAAATAACATTTTTTTCTATTCATTTGAACATGTTGAACTTTGTGCCAGAAAAAGTGTTTTTGCGGGGAGTTCTTCTTCATTACTTTAACATGAAGAAAAGTGCTACCGAAAGTCATCGTATTTTAGTAGAGGTTTATGGTAACCATGCTCTAGCTGAAAGAACGTGCCAGAAGTGGTTAGCACGGTTTAGAAGTGGCGATTTCAACTTAGAAGACAATGAACGACCCGGACATGAAATCGGGTCAGACGATCAAAGGGGACCTCTACCAAACACAATTAATTCGTTTGAAGAGAGCGATTGCGGAAAAACGACCAGAATATGCAACCAGACACGAATCCATAATTTTCCATCATGACAACGCTCGGCCACATGTTTCAAGACCGATTCAAAACTATTTGGAGAACAGTGGGTGGGAAGTTCTACCTCACCCGCCTTATAGCCCAGACATAGCCCCTTCTGATTACTACTTGTTTAGATCAATGCAGAATGCCCTCACCGGAATACGCTTCACTTCAGAACAGGGTATCAAAAATTGGCTTGATTCGTTCTTCACCACCAAGTCGGAGAAGTTCTTTTGGGATGGAATCCACAAACTGCCAGAAAGATGGGCAAATGTTGTAGCTACCGATGGACAATACTTTGATCATTGAGTGTATAACCATTTTTTTACAATAAAGCCTTAATTTTCGAAAAAAAACCGCATGAATTAATGCATACTCCTATTAGAAATATTAATTTTGTGGTTAAAATTCATATTTTTATTTATTATCTTTGTTTTATTAACCACTTAGTTGAGTTTAAATATATCTACCGGTTTCGAAAAATACAATTTTCTTCTATTTTAAATTTATTTTTTAAATAATTGTGTTTTTTTAAAAATAGATTTTGGTAAAGAAACAATAATATATGTTTTTAGTTAGTTATGACATCCTGAAAGAGAAAATGATATTTTTCGAGACCGGTAGATGTATTTAAACTCAATTAAGTGGTTAATAAAACAAACATAATAAATAAAAACATATATTTTTCGATAAAATTAATTTTATACGTATATCTTTCTAACTAATACATTTAACTAGTATTAAAAAAAAATTGTCGCCAGGGGGATTCAATTTTTCCTGCATATCTTTTTAATTGATTAATGTAATTTGTATTAAGAATACTAGAGAACTATGTTCCGAAATTGTTATTTCGGTTCAAAAATATGTTTACATAAAAATATATTTATAATGATTTGTTGAATTATTGCAAAAGATCTTTCATGTCAGCGCTTGTCATTCCATATGAATGATAAATTGGAGCTAAAGTTAACTCTATCATGGCATTCAATTGAAATTAATATTGTTAACCTTGACCAGTGCGTTTTCGTGTCATTTCTTTTAATGGCTATAATATAATAGGGAATCATATAATATTTACACCTGTTGAGTTACAGCAAAGCTAAGGTAGTTAGTTAGCTTTGATTGCCACGTTCGCGTTTAAGACATCACTATGGGTATGGTAGTATACTGCAATTGTTCCTTCTTCTTAAGGGTCATTTCTTTATTGCTGTAGTTACCATCGATCTCTATTCTGTACTAGGTCTTTCATTTTCATAAGTATACTATACAAAATATAATATATTCCGTAATATACCCACTAACAAACAAATAAAATACTTGATAATGCTGAAAACCTACTCTAAGTAAGCATGCAATATTAAATTAATTAGATTTCACGATTGTAATATCATATAATTATATTATGTTATATGTCTTTTATAATTTAAAAATATAAACTTAACCGTTAATTTTGTATATCTTCATGATAATATCATTTATTGTCACTCATTTTGTAACCGAAACATCTTTTATGATTTTTAAATAAACCTTTTATCATTAGGAGAACACATTATTATTGTGAAGTTGTAATTATTCATTTAAATATGAATTAAATATATTAAATAGAAAAATATACATATAAAATCAAATCTATCTAAAAATATTGTTGTTGCGCCACCGGAATAATTACAATTTCACAATAAGTATGTGTTATTCTAATAATAAAGCTGTATCAATGTGTCCAAAATTTAATAAAAATGAATTGATAATTCTAGCGTCTGCTATCAGATTACTCAAAGGTATTTGAGATTCCGTAAAAATAAGGTTGATAGCTCTTTCAAATAATAGAATGATTAAATGTATTAATATCTAAAAATTTGTGCTAAAAATATCGTCGCTGTAGCATAGTTGGATAATGCACATTACCCGGTTTGAAAAGAGAACAAGGTTCGAATCTCGGTGACGCAACAACAATATTTTGCGATAGAATTGATTTTATATGTATATATTTCTAATTAATATATTTAATTCATATTTAAAACCTTTTATCATTAAATTAATTTACGATTTATTGACGAATTTGATGCATTCATTATTTACTAATAAAATCTATATTTTTAAATACTTATTAATACATTTAATCAGTATTTAAAATATCACAGACCTATGTTCTGGATAATTAGAACTTCACTATAAGAATGTGTTTTTCTTAATGCTATATTTTTATTGTAAATTATCGATTCAAGTAGAAAATTTGACTTAAATTATATAGTTAACGTGGCGTAATTGGTAATTCTCCTGGTAAAAGACAGTTTCATATTCAAGGTCATAATTAATCACTAAGACAGTAAGATAATCGGGAAAAATCAATCGAAAAAATATTAAGTTACGGTCTATTTTTTGATAGATTTTTTCTGATTATCTTACTGTCTTATCGATTAATTTTTCTATGTAATTTATATTTTATTGAAAAAATATTTTCTTAAAAATTTCTATTTCATAATTAAAATATGATTTTATTAAAAATAATTAAAATTTAACCATCAACTAAAGTTTTACCGTCAATTTGTGCTAAGCGATTAAAAAATGTCGGTCGCTTCCAATAATCTATCAAAATAAATTGGCGGCTGAAACTTAATAACGCGGTAAACTTATTTAATTGCTCCTGTAAAATTATGAAAATATTGGTTAAAACAATTTAACTTCAATCTCTCGATTTGAATTTTTTTTCTGAATTGTTTATTATACTGGGCTATCTTTCAGTATATGCGTACATCATTGGTAGACATTTTGAATCTCATTTTATAGTTCTAAGCCATGGATAGTTAAAGGGGTAGGCGCGCGCACTGAATAAATATAAAATATATATATATTTTTTTGTTTATCCCAAATCAGACAATGCCTAGACTCGTATTTAGAGGTCCATTTACAACCCTCATAGATACAATATGTAGTTTTTCATGCAAACACAAATAATAACTTTCCTTGTGATTTATAAGGGCGGAACGACACTGCACTGTATTAAATAAATCACCGAAATATCGCGCAAAAACCCAACAGTGAGTCTCGCGTCGTTGAGATGGAAAAAATAGTCGATCATAAGACGTTACCCGATATATCATCGCTGTTTACCCTTCCCACGCCACGCGCGAACAATGGAATCTAACCCGCGATGTTCCACGTGTATGTTACACGGTGTTTTGTGTTACCGATACTATCGATTCATAGGGTGCCTACAATTAAGATAAAGTGACCTACATTTTCGGAAGCGGTTAATCATGAAGGAGTGTAAGCTATTGTGTGATAACTGCATAAAAAATAGGTAAAGAAACAAGTGAATAAGAAAACATACAAAATAATTAGATTTAATATCCAACAATATGCTAAGAAAATTAAATGGAAAAGTGTGGGCCACATTTCATATTTGACACTCCATATTCCTAAATTGTAAGTGATTTTAATGAAAATCTTAGACAAAAAAGTGACAAAAAAGACAAAACAAATACGTCATTCTAATTACCATGGTCATTACATAAATTTATTCAGTACCCATAAACGTCAAACTACTGACACATTTAAGAAATCCATTGAAAAGTTCTTTCATTTCTAGGTAGGTAGGTAAAGAGTTAATCTGTGGATTCTGTACTTACACAGTAGATACATGCATAAATGAAATGTCCTTGGAATTGTACAGTTGTGTGTGTGTGTGTGTGTATGAATGCCGCACTGCCGCACGTGAATGCATATCTGTGAGCGCATGTGTGGGGTATAAAGGGCGGCGCGCGTCAGGCTCGCGCTCTCTCTCTGCGAGTCCATCGGCTTTATCGTTTACCTTACCTTGTATATAAATTATATCATACTGTAATAAACGCGTAATTGTCACAATGAGTTTATTTTGGACCCCCTACATTTACGAGGTGTCCACTAAAGACGAACATAGAAGATAAGTAGGTAACAATAAATAAAAAAATACATACCTAGTACCTACATACTTTAGTTCAATGTCAATAAATCGCAACAACCAATAAGCAACAAAAGTTTTATATTATTTTTATGCACTACAAAAATATTATATCGAATTTATTAATGTTTGCATGTTTTATATAAATACATAATATATATAGTAAGTAGTAACTAGTGATTACTTATTTTAAAGTTTATAAAATTGCTTATAAATAAATATATTTTTATAATTTAATGTACAATGCGTGGCGTTATCTAACAAATACATTTTTAAAGATGTCAAAATTTTATTCCTTCCTTCCTTTCACATAGCAATGAGAGTATGTGTTAATTGTTTTGATTCGATTTTTTTTATGTTGTTTGAATTTTTAAATTATAATTGGCATCCATGTATCTAAAGAAGAATAAATCAGTACGCGTAATAATAAAAAAAAAAAAAAAATATATTTATATATATATAAATATAGTCACGAACATTTTTTGAAAAAAGTAAAACTATCGCCGGTGGAAATTTTCGAACACCTTGGATATTTGTCGGCACAGACGTTGATAGATGGTCATGATTGATTCGGTTCTCAGCTTTAACTTTCAAGTTAACGACTTTCAAATTGTTTGCTTTTCTACCTTTGCGGCTGTGCACGCTCGCTCGCTCTGGCTGTATAGGCTTGCTCGCTCTCGCCGTATGGGTTCGCTCATTCTCGCTGTTGTGAGCTCACTCGCTCTGGCGTTTTCGAATTGTCCTTGTAATTTGAGTTGTTACATTTTTTGTCAATATCCGAAAGTCTCAAGGTGACGTATTTTTTGATTTATTGGGTGTCACGTGTCATGGGATGTTTACAATATTAATTTTGGTTACTGCGCCACGTAGATTACACGGGGTATAAAAAATTGGGCCGCATAGGAATAATTTAGTATTCTGATTTTGAAGAATATCAAGTGTAATCTGTGTGTCATATAATTGCGATTTGTTCAAAATATTCGTTTAACTTACATAGTACGTGTCGTAGCGGTATATTGAATATGGCGTTTGTCACTTTTATAAAAGCATGTACAAATGTGGAACCTTCTCCATAACCGGGTATCAGAGATTGACTTGTAACTCATCCCCAATAAACCCACTGGAACAATCAAAGGCGCCAATCAGTAATTATTAATCTACTTTTAAAATTAGCAATATTAACTTGGTGGTTAAGATTCATATTTTTTTATATTTATTATCTTAGTTTAATAACCACAACTGAGTTTAAAAAACATCTACCGGTTTCGGAAAACACCTTTTCCTTCATCAGGATATGTCAAAACTAACTAAAAATATAGCATTGTTTTTCTATTTATCCAGAATCTATTTTAAATTTTTTAAAAAAAACAACAATTATTTAAAAAGTAAATTTAGTACCTAACTCAAATTGCTGCTCAATACAAATTTAGTCGAATAATTTTTAGGAAAAAATTTTAGAATAGGACTCGTAGTTAAATTTAGTTGGCTGTTTAGAATTTCCTGATTACTTTTACATGCTTTATTTATCTCCAACGATTCCAAATTATTTAATTTGTGACCTACACCGTTTATATGCAAAATTGACAATCCCAATTTTTTATCAAAACCATGACTATTTTCTATCAAATGATTAGCAAATTCTGAAAACCCACTATTGTTCAAACATCTCAAATGCTCCTTTACTCTTATATTAAAATTTCTACCCGTTTTACCAACATAAAATGCAGCATAATCCTTACAACTAAGTTTATAGACGCCAGAATTGTTAAATTTATCATCCTTGTCCTTAGAAATAATGTAGATGGCTTTTAAATAATGGAACGACAGGTGTATTAATTTGAAAATAGTAACATATAGGTTCGAAAATTTGTCATGAAAAATACTGGCGTTATAACACAATTGGTAGTGTACTTCCCCGGATTGGAAATAGAGATCCAGGTTCGAATCCCGGTGACGCAAAAACAATATTTTTCGACAAAATTGATTTTATATGTATATATTTATAATTAATACATTAATTTAGTATTTAAAATATCACAGATCTATGTTCTGAATAATTACAACTTCACAATAAGAATGTGTTTTCCTTAAGAACTATGTATAAACACAGAGCTAGTAAAATATAATTTCATTATTGTGAGAACAGTATAACATAATATAAATATTTTTAGTTTTAAATTATGTTGTCAGGGGACAGGAAAGTAGGTATGGTACGAAAAACTTCTTGTATTTTACAACTTTTGAAGGTTTTGCATCCACATTGCAATTATGCTTAATTATATAAGCTACCAATGCCAGTAATGACGATGCCAATACCAATAATATTCCCTCTAAGGTGTGTAGGCACACACGATTTGACATCATAGCGCAATATAAAATATAAGGTTTCTTCTTCGTGTGCCACCTTTTATCGAAAGTTGGCGACCACGTTGCCGTATGTTGATTTGATTTTGGGCATTGAGCCACTTCATGAGGTTACGCAGCCAAGATAATCTCTTTGTATCTACACTACCAGTTCTGCTACCTTCTATCCCTGTGTGAAAAAAAGTTGTGAAACATCATCTTTTTTTAATATTGATTATTTAGAACTTTGTTTTTAACCACTTGAATTAAATGAGTTAAATTTAATACACCAACTGGTTTCGAAAAATACGATTACTTCATTAGGACGTCAAACCAAATATGTCGAATTGGTCTCATGTTAAAAATGTTCTTAGAATACACAGAATAAAATATATTTTTTTAAATAATGAAAAAAATAGAATAATTTGAAAATAAATCTAGTACTTAAATTGTTAATGATGAAATATGGGGAAATTGACTTATTATTTAGGATAATTATTTCTAGAATAGAATTTGTGGTTAAATTTAGCTGGTTGTTTATAATATTTTTATTAATTTTACATACTTTACTAATTTTTAATGATTCTAAATTATTTCATCAAAGACGAATATTGTTTACATGTAAAACTGATATTCCAAAATTTTTGACAAAACTGCGATGTCCTCGGGTTTGTATGGTTGCGTAGGTGAGTGCCGCACCGCCGGCGCGTGTGCGTGCGAGGCTATAAAGGGCGGCGCGCGGCAGGGCGCGGCCTCTTTCTCTGCGTGTTCATCGGCTTAATCGTTCGACCTATACTGGTGATATATCTTGGACTTTCACATTACAAAAATGTACGATAATTTGATAATAAATTATTGGAAAATTCTAAAAACAAATTAGTATATAAACATCTTAAATGCTCTTTGATTATTATGATAAAATTTTGACCTGTTAAAACAAAAATTAATAAAAACTATAATGTAAAATTTCCAACAAATATTAAAAATATCATATTTTTATTGCGGAGAAAGTGTCCGAAGTATTCAGCTTTCCTATTTGATAGTTAATATTAATTATGCGTCTAAATACATAGTTATTAGTAATATGTTCAACCAAGGCCCTACTGGCAGCCTTATACTGGTGTGGCAATGTTTTTGTCATTTTCTCCACTAGCGTACAAATACCTAATAGCACTGGTCATTAATATTGTACAAAAGATTTTTTATGTCCACACCTCGATCCAAACTTTGAGAGAAAATTTGTGGTGTACACTCTGTATTACCAGCAAAAAAAAAAACTAGGCGGCATCCCACGGCAGTCGCCTTTTAGCTATGAAACTCGGGGGCGTAAGTATGTTTGTGTGGATGATAATAGTTGGAAAAAATTGAAAGCAACGCCTAAAAGACAGAAAACCGCGAAAAGCAAAAAAGGAAGGCATATTTTCAACACTGGATGAAGATTGGTAGAAAAAAGAAGTAAAAAATGTGCACTTATAATTTTAAATACATATTAAATGTATTAATTAGAAAGATATACACATAAAATCAATTTATCGATAAAATATTGATTTTGCTATCGGAATTTGAACCTGGACTTTTCTTAACCGGGAAAATGCATTAACCGATTATGCTACACCAACACAGTGAGTTGACGACAAATTTTCGAACTTATATGTTGCAATTTCAAATTGATGCATCTGTCGTTCCATTATTTGAAAGTCATTTTTAATAAATTGATTTTATATGTATACCTTTCTAGTTAATTAATTTAATTTATATTAATAATATCACAGATGCGTATTATCTTAAAAAAATCTTATAATTTAAATTTTTCACATATATAGGACACAAACGATTAATATGATTTTATCGATTGAGAGCCAATGAACGTAAATATACGTGCAAAAAAGTGTTTCGTAAGTCTGTTACGTACTTAATTTTTTTTTTATGATTTGGGGTAGTTTGTTTTATCCTCAGGTCGAATTAAAAACGTTTGTTTGGGGCGGCTAATCGCTTAATAGGGTTCTTTTTTTCTGTATTCTCTGAATTAGAATTAATAAAAGTTTTTTAAGGTTTGAAGATTTTCAAGTCGAGTCAAAAACACAATGGTTTGAATACTTTAAATTTCATAATGAACCAACTATGTCACACCGTGTATAAAATAATGAAAGAACTTGAATTGAGTTTTTTTTAAACACGTTTCAGTGTTCATTTTTAATTAATATACGTCTAGCAGTAAAGAAATCTCAACCATTAATTACGGACCGGACTGTTCCTACATTATCTTTAGTTCGCTAAATCAACACATTAGTCTCCTTCTATGTATATAAAGGAGTTACATTTTCATTTAACCCTCTAGTACCTCATGAATTATTTTTATTATAAAATATATGTTCACTAACGTGGACACAATAATTATCTACAATTGACTGGCTTGAAGAGAAATTATAAGAGAAGACATGCGAATATGATTTTTAAAAGTGGTCTTCCAGTGCCTAAAATCAAAAGTGTTCAATCAATACGTACTTACAGTGGCTATGCTCACGTACGGTTACGATAAACGGACTAGAATAAAATAAAGGTCCCGGAAAGATATACGTTGGGCATCATATAAGGAGACAGGAAAATAAGATAAGAGTGGTTAAGTATATGGTTAAGAGTAATTGATATAATAGAAAACGCCAAAAAAATGAAATGCCAAATGATAGATAATCTTTGAATGAAAGCAGTCATACAGTACCCGAGGAGAATCAAGAGGCCAACAGACCGTTGAAAAACTAGCTTGACTGACGAAATCATGAGAATACAGTGAATACATGAGAATACGGTGACAGTGAAAGTAAATAGTATCGTGCAAATATGGACAGAGAAAAATGGGATACGTTCGGAAATGCCTTTATCCAGCAGTGGATAAAAACGTCTGAAACGTGATGTAGTGTATGTTAGCATCCAAATACATTTGTATTTTTAGTACGTATTTTTTCGCTTTAATTGTTTAAATTAGGCTATATTGTAGTAGGCTATTTTATTTTGATCGATAATAAAATACCCCAGTGGATGCAAAGGGTATGGTGTACGAGAATAGGGATTCTCAGTCATCTGAGAATTATGACCAAGTAATTAGCGTTCACCGAAATGTATAATGCATATATTTATGATTAGTGTTAATTATATATAATACATACGGATAATGTCAAGACAGAACTGCAATAGATGAGTGGATACTGGTCGACTGGATGACGGTGGCGATGTATGCACATAAGTTGCGACTGCATGGACATGGATGGTTGAAGACAAAGAAGAATGCTTATATATCACTGTACTCTATTATAATAAGTCAAAAGTATCTGATTCTCAGTTTAACATTCCTTAATACTTCACCTTCACTATTCACATTCCTGTTAACGACCGAAATCTTCCCCGTCTTCCCAAGCCCCGCCCCATTACTTGAATAGACTTCAACACTGTATTTAATTTAGTTAACACCTGAGAATGAAAGAAGCTACACCTCTCAAAACTATATTAGTAGCAATAACCTAAAGTGTATGTTGTACAAAGTTTAGTTGTGACAGTTAAAAAAAGTAACCTAAGTTTATAAAATTGCAGATTGTTTAAAAAACGCACAACCATTTGAGAGAGTGCTATAAATACTTAATTTGGAATTTATAAAATTATAAAGAACGTTAACATAGGTATAACTAGATTCAGTAGCACCTAAAACGTTCAATTAAATCTCCATTAACTTGAGAAATAGTATAGCATACAGCGGTTACCTTTGAACCTGTCAGAGTGGATTCTGAATTCAAGGGTAGGTGCCTCTCAATTTCACAACACACTCCCACGTCATGATGGAAATCATACGTCTCTTGACATTCCACTAGACATTTCTGTGTTATTGTCATATCTCTTTCAATGTCACTGTATTCCGCGACACAAAGTATAGAGTTCATAGGCAATTTAAATCACATGTAAATTTTATATTAATCTAGTGCATACAGTATATACATACATAATAATATTTTATTTACCCATTTCTTATCTACGACTTACTGGACTGTATTGGACTATATATGCAATGCTATTTCGTCGTATAATTCCAATAAGATTACACAAATATGGACCCAATATATGATTAATCAGGTAGAGATGAATCAGAAGCATGGATATTCATAATTTATACAATACCTTCACTAATAATTCACTAGTCCTACAACACTCCCACTACATATGTTTTTATTTTATTATTACTTTTTTATACATATTTGTAATTCTCTTTTTATTCCTGTCTATAAATAACACCACAACAGCACGAAAAAAAACTGGCTACTTTAACATAGACTTCAGTCTAGCAAAGTAGCCAGGACAACGCTGTATATATCAGTGGTGAAGTTTACTCTACCCTACACAATAAACTGTGAGTAATGTATTATGTTTATTATGTATTCACCTCTGTTAGAACACAAATATGTATGTCAATATATTTATAAATAAATAAATAAATTTGTCAGTAAAAAAAAGTTGACGTATTTGCCAAAGTATGTCGAGCGTATTTTTAACATTTACAGGTTAAGATTACTTAAATGTTTTATCTTTTATATTTTCATTAACAGTACGTACTCGTAAATATAAGTTCAATTTGAAATAAAGGGTAAATTGTCTTTATTACGAGTAAGAAAAAACATACATTAGCGAAGTCTTAGAATTTTGACGATTGCCTAGTGTATTGACCATCTGTCATCTTCTTTCCTTACTAATAATGTCGTCTCTCTTACCATAGAATAAAGTACTTTCTTGGTCGAAATGTCAAAGCGATGGGAGATTTTATGTTATTGTTGGTTATGACAGTATAATTTTTGGTTATGTTTGCCACTTAATATTTGTCAAAATCTGAGCAAAATAATTCATTGTAACCAAAAATTAAATGTGTTCTACTAGGTTGAGTGAGAAAACCATTTATCCGATTTCGTCATTTCTTAAATGCACATATTTTTGTGTTTACTATTGTCCATCCGCGATTCTTAAATCATCATCAAAATCATTTTTGATCGTTGGTGGCTGCTGCGCGATTAGCGTTTTCATGGAAACTATTTCTAAACGCAGAAAATATGATTTTGTAACATAATTTTTTTTTTCATATTGGAAATAAATAGAAAGCGTAATACATGATGCATTAATATAATAAAGGATTCCCGTTTTGAAATATATAATCTATTGAAACCCTGACCTCACAGCCGCCCGCAGGTCTTAGCAGCAAGCAATCGGCTTTCGCTGATTGCTTGCTGCTAGTATATACCTACATAAACTCTAATATAAACATCTGTATATTTATTTTTACTATAAACTTGTCTTGCACATATTAAATCAGTTAAATTTATTTTAACTTATGTTAGATTAATAAAATATGTACTACATTAAATTTTTTTAATTTTTAATTTAAATTCCTAATATTAAAAAAAAATTAATAAAAAACATAAATACAATTTGACATATGATTTTAGTTAGTTTTTATAACAATGATGATAAAAAATGTATTTATTTAATTCGGTTGGTGAATATAATAAACTCAACAAAGTTATTAAACTATTTATTTTTAAAATGATCAATTAAATGTATTTTCGTTAAATATCAAAAAAAAATAAATTATTGTTTGACCTTATAAATACTTAAAAGCTGGGATGTAAAGGCTTAAAACGAAGATAGAATTTTCTAGAGTATCATTATCAAGTGAAAAGCGAGACAGATCTGTAACAGTAGAAATGAAAAATGAGGAAGGGGTTGAGTTTTGGCAAGACAGGGGTTGCAAATCTCAGGATTTGGCATCATTTCAATTTGGTTAGCCTTTAATGTGAGATAGTTTGGACCGAGGGGTTGGTACCTATGGTTGTAGCGTTGCGAAACTAACATAATGAAAATAACTAAACTGTCATTACAAAATATGCTCATGAGGGTACAGAAAGTTTTGTGAATGTCGTTATTTTTTTTGGGCACGGAATTTTATCAGTTTAATTGTTTTGAAATCTAAGGTAATGTACATGTAAATTAATATTTTCAAACAATACTGTAGGTAAATCAAATAAAATAGGTATCCGTTTTTAAATCGAATGGCTAAGAAGGAAGAGAGAATGATAAGAAAGATATATGACGCATGCGTTGACGGCACCAGAAATAGAGGACGTCCGCGGAAGACTTGGCACGACCAGGTAAACCAGATACTGGAGGATGGTCCTGTTATCCTCAATAATTGCCGAGTTTGCTTGAAAAGATGTATGAATGCGGATGAGACGAGAATTGTGTGTCAGGACAGAAAAGCATGGCGCTCTATCCTGTCTATCTACCCCCGCTGGGAAACAGCGTGTTGGTATGTTCAGTTTTTAAATTCAAGCTGATTTTTTTTATAATTTACGGTTTTGACAAAATTGATTATTAAATTATAGATTTTTTTTTAGATACTCGTACAGATTAGTTTAATCGAAACTAAATGTACCGAAACGATATTTAAAATAATATTGACTACATTTATGTCAACCATAAATATTTTTATCACAGCGTTGTAATGTTTTTGACAAAAAAAAAATTACACTAAGAAGACATTTTTATAGTTTGGAAAACTGGTTTTGTGACACGCTGTATAGCATTAATAATGTTTTATAATTGGCAATCAAAAGACAATTAAAACGAAATAACTGAGATTCATCTCCAAACAATGAGACTCTAAAATTAAAAAAATATTATCATAGTTAATATTACTTCCTGGTCCCTAAAATTGTATACACTTTATTAAAATCAGAATGTCAAAGACAATGGGATATTAGATTATTGCTTATTAAAATATATTTCAAAACAGTTTTTAAATGTCTAAAAGGAAATTGAGAAAAGGGAATTATAATATATTGCCAGGTAGTAACACGTATAACTTTTGTTTTTCATAATAATAGGTGTACCGGAAAAGAATGTCGTTTTTTTGTTATCGCTTTTGAGTGGTCAGTTGTGCTTCGTCAGTCGAACTTTTACAGCGTGTTCTGTGTTGTTTCTCTGACTACGTATACCTGGAGTGTACTAGGACTTTTAAACAAAAAAATTTACAACCCTATATACAATAGAGAGCTTTGTACCGAATGAGGAATTTATTCGAAATATTATGCTTTACCATTTCATGAAGAAAGAAAGTGCACGATAATGCACGACCGCATACCTCAAAAATTACGAAAGAAAAAATTAAAGCCCTAGGTTGGACAACTGTACGTCACCCACCATATTCACCGGATCTTGCTCCATCGGATTACCATTTGTTCCGGTCAATGTAACACTTTTTAAACGGAAAAGAATACAAAAATTATGAGGATGTTACAAAAGGCATATCTGAGTATTTTACATCGAAACCAGCTGAATTTTACGAACGTGGTATTAAAAGTGGTGAGAGGTGGAAAGAGGTTATATAAAACGATGGCAATTATATTTTGAACTAAGTTTTAATAAATAAATACATTAAATGCACCAAATTGTTTTATTAAAAAAACGACATTCTTTTCCGGTACACCTTATATGCAAAATAAAATGCTAATTCATATAACAATATAAAATATTCTTTGTTTGTTTCAAATAGTGCTGTAAAAATAAATGAAATGTTACCCGATAATGTATAGACAAGATAAATGTTATGTTTAGTTTATATTTGGATTTTAAAGTATGTTGTACTCGTTTTACATTATTTCAAAATTATTAACATTGTTTTATTAACCAATTTGATTCGAAAAATATCATTTTCTTCTTCAAGATGTCAACAATAAATCAAAAACACATGTTATTGTTTCTTTAACAGAATTTATTTTTTAAAACCAATAATTATATAAAAAATGAATTTAGTACCTAACTTAAATTGTCAGTTGATGATACGAAATGACTTGAATAATTTTTAGGAAAAAAATTTAGAATGCGACTTATGGTTAAATTTAGTTGGTTGTTTATAATTTTTTGATTAGTTTTACATGCTTTATTTATTTACAACGATTAAAAATTATTTAATTTATTACCAACACCTGCAAAATAGACAATCACAAATTTTTATCAAAACCATGACCATTTTCTATCAAATTAGGTTTATATTTTAAATAATTATTGTTTTTTAAGAATAGATTCTGTTTGAGATACAACATATGTTTTTGATTAGTTAATAACATCCTGAAGAAGAAAATGATATTTTTCGAAACCGGTAGGTGGATGTATTTAAATTCATTAAGTGGTTAATATAACGAAGTTAATAATTTAAAATAATGGATTTTAACCACAAAGTTGATTATACCAATCTTAAAAAATAAATTAATTAATCATTGATTTAAATTCTCTTTTATTTTCACATAACGCAGCTAAAAAAAACACATTTTTTACTTTTAAAATTAGCAATATTAACTTGGTGGTTAAGATTCATTATTTTTATTTATTATCTTAGTTTAATAACCACAATTGAGTTTAAAAAACATCTACCGGTTTCGGAAAACACCTTTTCCTTCTTCAGGATATGTCAAAACTAACTAAAAATATAGCATTGTTTTTCTATTTATCCAGAATCTATTTTTAAATTTAAAAAAAAAAACAACAATTATTTAAAAAGTAAATTTAGTACCTAACTCAAATTGCTGCTCAATACAAATTTAGTCGAATAATTTTTAGGAAAAAATTTTAGAATAGGACTCGTAGTTAAATTTAGTTGGCTGTTTAGAATTTCCTGATTACTTTTACATGCTTTATTTATCTCCAACGATTCCAAATTATTTAATTTGTGACCTACACAAATTAAATAATCGGGTTCACAACGTCAACTAACTACATTTCTAAATTTAATTAATTCGTTTAATAATAAAATACAATTTACATTAGAAATGGAAAATAATTCTACCCTAAGTTTTTTGGATCTAACATTGATTAGAAATAATAATAAAATTGAGTTCAAAATTTTTAGAAAATCAACTTTTACAGATACTATCATACACAATGAATCTAATCATCCATTATCACATAAACATTCAGGGTTCCATTCCATGATACATCGTTTAGTCAATATTCCTATGTCAACATCCAATTTTAATATTGAATTGAATACAATTTAAAAAATAGCAGTTAATAATGGGTATAATACATGTTTGATAGACACTATTTTAAAAAATAAATTAAAAGAATATAATAATCAGTTTTTATATAAATCACAGAAGAAACATAATGATAATAATGATAATTGGCGTAGGATTTTATACATAAATAACTTTTCGAAACAAATATCTAAACACCTACCACGAGATATTAGACCAGCATTTTACACAAATAATAGTATAGGAAATTTACTCATAAATTCTAAGGACAAGGATGATAAATTTAACAATTCTGGCGTCTATAAACTTAGTTGTAAGGATTGTGCTGCATTTTATGTTGGTAAAACGGGTAGAAATTTTAATATAAGAGTAAAGGAGCATTTGAGATGTTTGAACAATAGTGGGTTTTCAGAATTTGCTAATCATTTGATAGAAAATAGTCATGGTTTTGATAAAAAATTGGGATTGTCAATTTTGCATATAAACGGTGTAGGTCACAAATTAAATAATTTGGAATCGTTGGAGATAAATAAAGCATGTAAAAGTAATCAGGAAATTCTAAACAGCCAACTAAATTTAACTACAAGTCCTATTCTAAAATTTTTTCCTAAAAATTATTCGACTAAATTTGTATTGAGCAGCAATTTGAGTTAGGTACTAAATTTACTTTTTAAATAATTGTTGTTTTTTTTTTTTAAAAATTAAAAATAGATTCTGGATAAATAGAAAAACAATGCTATATTTTTAGTTAGTTTTGACATATCCTGAAGAAGGAAAAGGTGTTTTCCGAAACCGGTAGATGTTTTTTAAACTCAATTGTGGTTATTAAACTAAGATAATAAATAAAAAATACACATTTTTTAATTTTAGCATGTGTGTAGAATGCCCCTCGTCCCGCAACTAATGTTCCAATCAAAACTGCCTACTTTAACACAGACTTTAGTCTAGCAAAGTAGCCAGGACAACGCTATATATATCAGAGGTGAAGTCTACTCCATCCCACACAATAAACTATGTTTATTATGTATCCACCTATGTTAGTACAAAAATATGGATGTCAAAATATATATAAATAAATAAATAATTAAATCCCTTCGCCTATAAGTACACTTTGTTTCGTATCTGTTCATTTACTGGTCAGTCCAATTATAAATTTTATTTCAATTGTTTGGTTATATTATACATCAAAATGATTGCCTAAAACATAAGATTATCTTGAAAATAGTTTTGAGCCGAATAAAACCTGAAAGAGTGCCATAAAGGTGAATAAATACGTTGCATCTGGCTGGAGAAATCCTGGAAATGGAGTCAACTGTGAGGGCAACCCAGCACTGGGATTTGTGGAGGTTCATTGCGAGCCGAATCTCATCTGAATGCGGTCACTATATGTCAATAATGATATGAAGATGAAAAGTAAGAAAAAAAATATAATAAAAGACCAGTTGTCAATTTTTTTTTGATAGAAATTTTTACTTTTCTTATTTATATATATAAATATTAAATACATAAAATATTAGTAACAAGAATACGTAGCTAGTAAAAGCGTTAAATTGGATGGCACTGTAAATTTTGTACTACAGCCACATACATAGATGTATTTTAATATTTTTTTTAGAGATGCGTACACGGAATACATGTCACATCAATATTCTTACTATTTTCAAACTAAGGTAAATGCTTGTGCAATGAAAATAGGACTAACTTGCTGATGTCCTGGAACGAGGCGCGAACCCCCGACCACTAGATCACTAGGCCAACGTCTTGACCACTACACCAACAAGCTACTCAAGTAGGTATACTCTGAGAAATTGAAAAAAAAAAACAACTAACATGATTATTTCATTATCCTTTCTTTCTTACTACTACATTTCTATCTTATTTGAAAATGTATTAATTGATCCTCTTTTGTAGTTAATTGACATAATACATTTCTTATCTTATCTTAATTATATCGTTTTATTCACGAACTGTCACGGCGAAATAATAAGTGATTGCTAGATTAGCTCCAGAGGGTATTCGAATATTTGTGAGATAAAATTAATCGAGACTGTCAATCTTCCAGTTAATTATTTGATTAACCCAGTAATTATTATAAATAAGCAAATTTCTAATAATTTTTCTCTCGTTATCAGTAGTTATATATTTTTATTTTTATTGCTTAATTTAAATAACTTTATAAATTTTTACATACTTTGCATCACGTAATAAAGACATTGAAAATAAATATTAAAAATTCTTATTTATTTAAAAAATTATAAAAAATACAATTGCAAAATAACTTTATAAATTTCTAGATAAATTACGTACTATTTTTTATCATTTAGAATTTAGATTTAGATAAAATTTATGCAAATATCTATTTATTTTATTTATTATGTCAATAAATAATGTTCTACAATTACAATAATGTAATACTAAACTGCCCAGCTATTGCCCGGTAGCAGACGCATCCTTCAGAGACGCAGTACTCTGTTGTCAATTTGCAGAATAAAAAAATAAAAAAATCTTCAATACACTTAATAAAACTATAAAAAGCGTTTTGATAGGAAAATAAAAAGAAGAAAAAGAAATGTTTCATGTTTTTAAATATATAACATATTCACCTATTGATAGAATAAAAATAATAGGCAGCATTCCAATTATCTGAACTGTGCGGCGTACTATCCTCTACGTCGTTTGTGAAAATCAAAGATAGTGGCGATTTAAACGATGATGATGATGATGATTTTAATCCTGTAAATAATAATAAAAAGCACTCTTATCGATAAACGTTAAAAAATCAAATTTCTACAGTCGGCCGGTCATGAAGAAAACATCGCGCAAAAATTTCAATTTAAAAATTGACTTTTTATCCTTATGAAATTTCAAAATCTTTAAACGCAATCTCGTGCGCTCTATTTCAAAAAATTGTTTACAAAAAAAAACATTTAAAATTAATTCATAAATATTATATTGTGTATTTCCACCCTTTTGAGGAAACTAAATTATATTTATTACGAAATATTAATAGTAGAAAATCTGAAAATACTATTTTATTCGGTATATTGTAAAAACATATTTGCGTTACTAAAATTATTTAATATAAATCTATTTACTGAAACGGCATGTATAGTGACATCTATGTTTAAAAGTTGTAAAGAAAACACGTAATAGATCGCGGCAAACTTATTTTTTCAATTTTGATTTTTATTCATATCATTTATTAAATTTTTGAAAACTCTATATGACACCTTTAATTTAAAAAAAAGTAGTTTCCGTAAATAAAAGAAATTAATTTCTACCAAAATATCGTAATACTCTGCGGTAAAAGATTGCCAATAATATGCCTGTAGAAAAATGTAGATGTCGAAAAATAACAATACATATTTAAATAAAAATACTCTTTTTAATTCGGATTTGGCATATATTTCACTTCATGGTGGTCAAATGAACCGATATCTATATTCTTTGACAATTTTTGAAACATCGGTTCATACCGCACAGTCTGGAAAGATTGATTTTAAACCTAAAAATGTTTAATTTTTCATGTGAAATTCGACATTTTTGATTAAAATGAAATAATATTAAAACATAATTTAATAAAAATACTATTTTTAATTTATATTTCATTCATAATATTTTTCTTCAGGGTGCATAAACGCGTCGATACCTACAATATTACGGTATTTTTAAAAAACCGGTTCATACCGCATAGTTTATAAGGATTGTTTTCAAATCAAAAATTTGTAATTTCTCATGTGAATATCGACATTTTTCATAAATCGCAAAGTTTGTCATCGTTTCGCCTGTCAAATGCATGAAAATGCAAAAATACGCATGCATCTGTTTTCTCGTGCGGTCTTGGGATTTTACTTTTCGGGGTGAATTGTGGCAGTTTTTTCGCATTTTCGGTGCATCTAGGTAGGTCCGTACGTTTTTCAAAAAAGAAATACGCATTTTTTACAATTTAAAGATGAAATTGAAATGGGAGTTTATAACCTCCAGAATAAATTTCGTGCTATCGCTTTGTATAACTTGAATAATAATAAAAAATTTGGTCGTAACGTTGCATAGGAAAACTCAAAAAACGAAATTCACTTAATCAGGGTTTGCGAAGAAATTAGAAGAAGAAATTTTTTAATTTTTTTTAAAAATACCGTCCACCGTCGACCGTCGCGGAAATATTTAAAAATAATTATCGTTTTTTAACTCGCAGAGTTGTGAGCGAAAATGTTAAAGTTAGGCTAAATTAAAAAAAACATAGCAAGAAATTCACTAAACTTAAACGGTCGTAACAAATAGAGGAGAAGAGAAAGAAAAAAGTGTCAAGGGGAAGTTTATGTCATTCTTCGGCTATCTGGCAAAATTCAAAAATACCCAAATCGCTCGCAGGCTCGCGAGATACAGCGCTTTCCGTGTGTGACGGATATTGTTACAACGCGATATATATACAACACGAAATATAGCTGACGACTTTAATAATATGTAGATTCATTGTTTTATCTCTACTACTGAAAACAATCTACTTTATTTTATTAGTAAACGCAATGTACTAACTCTGAACTGTTAAAAATATGAATAACCGTTTTATGTGTTACTAACTGATATACCTACACCGTTGTTAGGTTAGGTTAGGTTAGGTTCTCGAGCCTTGAACACGCTCTCCCCCGCATCCTCTTTTATGAACGAATTCATTCTCCCTTATTATATTATATAAATAAGATGGGTGTCAATGTTCAGTAAAAAGTGTAAAATGTTAACCTCAGCACAGGAAACGCCCAGTCTGGAATTAAAAATTCAATATACATATATAATAGTAAATAAATAAACCATTTAAAAAATGTCTACTTATAAAAATTATATTTTTACATACACAGTTTAATATTTAATATCGTGAAGATATTCTAAAAATATATAAAAAAAACTTTAGAATAAAAATTGAAATGTTTTCTTAGACATAAATCTAGAGAAAAAAGGTGAATGTTCATGAAGTTTCATTTTTCTCTCTCGAGATAGCGAGTTAGAAAAACTTTACCGTGCCCTAATTCGATATCTGAAAGGAATAAATAAAATTGTATTGGTGCTTTAGTTTTAAAACAATAGATAAAACAGTAAAAAATAAAGAGATTTATACGTTAAGATTTATATGCTTGTTTTATATTTTATATTATTTAAATAATATATATTTCTATCATGAAAATGTTTATTAGTATTCTGAAACCTCGTTTTTTCTTTCATACTTGTGTACTTCATTTATAATCATACACATTTGAGGGTTTTTCAACTGTTTGCAAAAAAATAAGAATAAGAATAAGTAAAATAAAAATGAGTTCAAATGGAGGCAATTAAAAATGAAGTGAAATTGAACGAATTAAAAATGTTGTGAAATGGAGTAGACGAACAGATAATCTGATTAAACAGAGTAAAAGAAAAATAAAAAATCAAACTATTCCTAATTTTATAACTTAAAATTATTTTAGTACACTACACCTACATTATGAAGGTAATGACAAATTTTGTTAATTTTAAAAATAAATAGTTTTTCATATACTCGTATTATAAAGGAGAATACGTTTTTGTTGTGAAATTGCATTTTCAGAACATAGTAATGTGGTATTTTAATACAAGTTTAATTAATTAATTTAAATCAATTCCATCAACAATTACCCAAATTTAAATTAATTAATTGATTAATTCAGGCGTCTCCTAGCGGGTTTTACTCAAAGGTATTTGAGATTATCGCAATATAAAGTTGATTAATGGAATAATAATGTATCAATTGGAAAGATTACAGAACACAAGTTTAAAATTTATCGAAAATGTATTCGATTGCTATTGCGAAAAGGATAGGGGGAGATCCAGTTTCGAAAACTGGTAGCGACTAAATATTTTTTCACTTCTTCAATATTAGCAAAATTACTTTGTGGCCTCATTTTATATAAATAATTAGACAAAATACTTTGTTTAAACCACTATTCATTGATAATTCAACATGTTTCGATACCTATATATAATATTAACAAGGGTTTAGAAATTATACATACAAATACTAGGAGTTTACACTAGGGGGTTTATTTACTAGGGGTTATCAATTTGAAATAAGAAAAAGTGTTAATAGCAAGCTAAATATTATAAATAACTAAATCCTTTTTGCAAATAGTCACCTATTAAATTTGTTTTCATATTAGTTCTTATTTATTTAACATTTTATACGTTTGTTTTTATTTATGCATGTATTTTTAATTTCAGTATACGTTGTTTCCTGAAGAAGAAACCGTAGATATCGAAACATGTTGAATTATCAATAAATAGTGGTTTAAACAAAGAATTTTGTCGTTCAGTTGTAGATTAATTTAATTTGTATGTCAATAATATACTTCAAAAATGAGACAAAAGTTGTAAGAGCCAACGGATTCCATTGCTTGATCACTCTATGATCCTCTACTTCTTCTGCCAACCACTTTTCCAAGAATAAGTTTATCGTGTGTGTTAAAGTGTATGAATACGACTAATATATACTATTCTGCCATTTTCGCTCTCAAGCTAGAGCATATAGCCATCATAAAACTGTGATGCGCAGCTCATACTTCGGCTGACCCACTCATGTCAATACTATTTACATTGGCTCCGCCGAGTACAATATTTGTTTAGTTGTTGCGGGACGTTCAAGACGCTGGGTTTCTAATGGCTTATTGATGCTCGATTTAGGCTTTCTGTAAATATCTGCAAAACGTGTTCAAGCCGGTATTGATCAGGAGCTGTTGCATTCATTACCATACTAATATTTCTCATAAGTCAAATTAACGCACACTAAGAATTATTTGCCAAATTCAATATATGATTGCTTTCCTCAGTTTACGAATGCTCTCAATACTATTTTATGGAATAGGAACACGGATACTTACCGAAGAAATGATGAGAAAAGGGGGAACTTGAAACATTTGAGATGATCTACACAAGAAGCTGTATGGATAGAGTTAGGAATGAATATGTTATGGTGATAAATAAAGAAAAGTAAGTACCTACCTGGTGAAATCGGACTTCAAGTGCCAAAAATATAGGAGCAGGAAAAACGGACCCACCGAATTCCGCTTTTTCTAGGTCTCTCTGTCACTTCCGGATACAATGGACTGTATAGAATTATCACTATTTTACTAAACGTCGATACATTGACTAACTGAGTCTTTCGAGGTTGATAACATCATGTAAATACTCCGATTCAAAACCGATAGCTAGCGGCTGGGAAGGGAAGGGAAAGTGGGAGGCAATGAAAATTAGCTCGTTAAAGGTATATCATATATGTCGAGAGAAGTATGAAATGTTGCATTTCATAATGCAGGGAAAGATTACTCGAAGTTAGGACTCTGAAGATCATGGTTGATGGTAGCTAAAGTATAACTGCGATATTGAACATCACTCTTAACATGCACATCCACCGGCTTGCTCAGGGTATTTTTTTTTTTTTCTTTTTTTTTTTTTATACTATTATATATAATACATATAAAAATTTAACAAAACATTGTTTGGACTGTGCCCGTCTCACTAGAGAAATTCTGTGTCGATTGCATGAAGTGCGTAGGTCTGGTTTACAGAATTCACCATATCGCCTGCCACTCACTTTAGCCAGCATTCTCACGGAAAAATAAGATTATTTCAAATTTTATAATCACAAAGTTTAATACAAAAAAAAACAAGAAAACAGAATATTAAAGTAGAAAACATCAAGTGTTCCATTACAAAATGTGGTGTGATGAAGGATATAAGATTAGCAATTTTGTACAAGTAATAATGTGCTAGAACACTTGATTCTTAGTAATGTGAAATCTTTTCTTAGAAAATAGCACACAAAAATTTGTCACCTGACAGTTTGTCGGATTAGATGTAGCACAGACATAACTTATCAAATACATTGGTTTAAAACGAGCAGAAAAACCTTTAGTTTTAAATAAAGAAAAAAAATGTAAATAAAGAATAATACTATAGAAAAATAACTAGATTTTAAATTATTAAATGAATAGAAAGATTAATACTACAATAGAAAATCATAAGTTTTAAATTATTAGTACACAACAAAATTCATTTTTACAAACATTTCACGAGTAGTAATTGTCCATTGCGGCAGAGATTCACAGACTTCATTTAGATTTGGCTAGTCCAAGGCACCCGTTAAAACTTGTAACTCAGGAAGGCTGGGTTGCTTGCTGGACTGCTTGCATTCGTCATGGATGTTGTAATAATCATCCCGTCGGGTACTGTCTAGCGGCAGATCAATTCGTGCCCCTCCTTCATTGTTCAGAGGAAATCCTTCCTGTGGTCTACAGTATGTTGTGACATGACTCCTTTCCCGTTATGCCCGCAGAAGGAGTTTTAGTAAAAAGGTAACAGTAAAATAACTATTGAAGAAATTTAAAGGTGAAATAACTAGGAACGAGGAAGAGAATTAGAAATAGGAATGAGGAAGGGATGCGTCCATCCTGAAATTACGCATATAATTAGCGAACAGAAAGTTAAAATATGATGCAGGACAACAAAAATGTCAAAAATATTCAATTATTCTCACCCTTCCTTACTTATATGAAGTCACATTTTCGTTATTTATGGATTGGATTGACCGTACATGTAGGTTGATATCTGTCACCCGAAAAAGACCGTTGCTCGAATTCCTTTATGTTGCCAACTTGTGAATGTTAATTCCCAACACATCTCGTGCCCAGTAGGTACCACATATAACGTAATAATATATATAATATTATTATTAACATCATTATTTTAATAGTCGGTACAGTTTTGTTTATTTTAAAATAAAATAAGGATTTCTCAGTCTAATATTTTGGGAATCCTATTATATGCCCTGCATGTAAGCCTTGGGGAAATTTCTGATTAGGGCTGATATAACAATTATGTCTAGGTTTAGAATCATACACCAAAATGTATTTACAACATTTTGATCTAGCTTGTTATTATTTTAGTTGGTATTAAATTACCTACCTATTGCTGAATATTTTATGTCGCAATTACTTGAAAATATATTAAAACTTGGATTCGTAATATGGGTAGAGTCAGTATTGGTGCACTCACTCAAACATATTGACTCATACCTATATTAATTATTTCTACAAAGTGATCCAAAAATTAAGTTCATTTTAAAATTGTTCTTCATATACACCTTTCATATAGTAATAAATGAAATTCTATCTACTTGTAATTCTAATTAATTGAACAATTGCTTGTAAGCTATGCCCGTCTCGACACAGAATTTCTTTAGTGAGACGGGCACAGTCCAAACAGATTTTTACATAGTATTATATAGTTACTAATAAATAAATGGGAGCTTTATTATAATATTCTTGTCTGTATTGCTGTGTTGCTATTATGAATACATTAATATACTCTAGATGTGCAATATTAGTTTTACTGGCGTCATTTATCAATATTGTTGAATTTCCGTATTGAAACACTAGTCTGTTGCCTTATTAGACTCGTGTTGCTATTCGGACCACGTGCAAGGCTGTATGTAACTTGTTTCAAATACTAGTTTTCAATGCTGCAGTTTGGTGGTCCTTCGGAATATTAATATTAGTGCATTTGCAATTTGCGCCGTATTGTCAATCGCCAACGTTATAATATACTGGTCTAATCCTATTATAATGAAATTCAGGGGACCGAAAGAATTATATCGTTATTCTGAAATTTTGTTATATTGAATATAAGAAAAAACATATACCTACTGTACTGTATATGAAAAACATCACGATATGAACACGTTGCGTAGACACCATTTGGTCACGTAGACATAGTCTAGACCTATCACGTGATCATTTGTTTCTACGCATGCACTAGTTAGCATTAAAACAGTGTTAGTCAAGCTTTGTAGTCTTCAAGCAGTCTGTCAAGTGTCTTAAATTTTTTTCGGTCCTTCAAAATGGTCGATAATGTCGATGGTGCAATGTTAAATTTCTTGGCAACATCACCTTTTTCCATTCTCGAATCTATCTTTTTTAGTATTGTTAATTTTCTTTCAGCGTTACCTGACGTTGTTTTTCATTTTTGTCCATTGTCACACAATGATTGAGAAAAAAACAATATTAAAAAAAAAGAAAAGTATTTAAAAGATCGAGTGATATGTTAGTAGGTACGTCTATGCGCTCCATACGACCACTGCTTTGGTATAACTACGTCTAACTACGCCGCTGCTCGAGGAAGACTGAATGCGACGATTGTCGGTCAGCCATTGAGAATATTTTATACCACCAAATAAACGTAAATTTGGGCTAAAAAATTCGTTATGGCTATGAAATTTCTATTCGTTATTTCGTTTAATAAATTTACTATGGAAATTCGTCCGGTCGGTCAAAAAAATTCGTTATTTTGAAAATTTCGTTACTTTGGTATTCGTTATAATATGATTTGATCTGTATGTGTATTGTAATGTTTTTAACAAGTAGATGGGTTTGTATATTTGGGAAGTATGTTTGATGGAAATGGAAAGGCTGAGAATGATATCGAAAAAAGGGTGACTGTAGGAAATAAAGTGAATGGCGCTTTGAATGGAATTATATCTAACAGGAATTTGTCAACCGAGGCAAGACTAGCGGTGCACAATGGAATCCTGGTACCGACAATGATGTATGGAAGTGAGGTCTGGAGCTGGCAGAAAAGGAACGAAAGTAGACTGAATGCAGTAGAAATGAGATCACTTAGACGTATTTGTGGCAAATCAATTTATGACAGAGTAAAGAATGAAGAAATAAGGAAAGAATGTAAAGCTGACGTTAGTATAGTGAGTAAGATTAAGAAAGGATCACTTAGGTGGTTTGGTCATATGGAACGGATGAATGAGGAGAGAGTGGTAAGAAAGAAATATGACGCAAGTGTTGATGGCACCAGAAATAGAGGACCTCCGTGGAAGATTTTGGCACGACCAGGTAAACCGGTTAATGAAGGATGGTTCTGTTAGAAGCCTCAACAATCTGCTAATTTGTATGAGAAGATGTATGAATGTGGATGAGGTGAGAATTGCGTGTCAGAACAGAAGAGTGTGGCGCTCTATCCTCTCTGCCTAATACGCAACTATTTTCTATCTTCACATACGTTAACTTGTACGCACGTCAACACTCCTAATTCTAGTATCGTTATATTCAGTCTGAATTTACTTGTTCACTTTTTTCAACAATCCATATGGAGGGTACAGACACAAAAAATAAGGGTGGTTCACTTCTCTCAATTGGCGATGATGGTGATGATGAGGTCAAAATAAATGAACCAATGAAAGATGTTTACTCTAGGGACACTACGGCGAAAGGATGATTTCCCGATCGCAGTGAACCTGCTTTTATTTTGCTTTGTAGAATAATCACTATTATTAATTCATTAAACAATAAATCATTTATTGGTGCAATGCGGGCCGTATCATGATATTTTCCCAACATTTAATACTATATTAATATTATTTTCAAATTATTATATCACAAACAAAACATCACAAATGAAACGTGATTTTATTAATTTATATAATCATTTTCTATAAGTAATAAACGTTTTCTGTTAATAAAATTGATCGAAACTCCTAATGTTGCCCTAAGAAACTTTACAATTAAAAAGATGCTTGCTTCCAACGTCAAATATTGGATATTTAATTTAGAAACATGTGTAGATGAAATTTGACGACTTTTATTGACATAAAGTTTCTGGTTCTAGTAAATTTGTTTTATTTATACCGGAACTACGAGTGTGTTCTGAAAAATCGCAACGTTACAAAAAGTGATTTTATTGAAGTTAAAATAATATTATACAATTTTTAGGTTTACAACGATCTCCAAGAATAAAATTACCCATACTACGTTAGTCTGTGTAGAAAATCCATTGCGATTTAATCAACTCCGCAAAGCGTTCAACCCTTAGACTTAAATGAAGAGATTAAAATCTCACCCTCATGCACATTTCTTTGTAGATTTCAGATGATTTTTCACAGCTTTGCATATCTCTTCTAGCGGAGGCTTTCTCGAGAAGACACCTCCATCTCGCAGTCATTACCGAGCAGTAACAATTAAGAGCAGACGCTCAAAATACTCGAGAACTTTTTTGGGGGGTTGGGTCTTTAATGCCCCTTCCTTATTCGGATGGATTCAAAACTTTTTCTGGTTGGACGGATAAGTGATAAAAAAGCCTTTATTCAACATTCGAAAGTATTAATAAACCTAACTAAAAAGTAATGTTCATATTAAAAATACAAAAATCTAATTATCCTTCGTATAATATTCCGGTGTTCCTCTGTTTGCGCCTACGTCCGCACGTGTCTTATAACAAAGTAACGAAATGATACAATACAATAATATTAAAATTGTATGCTATATAATATAGGTGACTGTATGGCAATGGGGTCTATTTAAAAAAAAATCTATTGATCTAATGTAGATGGTCACGGAGAATTTACTATTTTGATTGTAAAGATTGTTGACTCTGGTTGATCAGAAACTTAACCAATCACTCGACTCCAAATATCAGAAAGGATTTTAGGTGAAACTAACATCAGAGATGTGTAACAGTAAATAATCATACCTTGGGTCTTGCCTTGTTATTTATTGAGTCGCTCATGGTTTTATAATGTAGTTCAGGTAGGTTGTAATTTCTATATAGGTAAGTACAAATCATTACTATAAGAGGAACACAAGGTGATGCTGATAACTTGCGAGGGCCAGAGGAACAAATATATATATATAAATATATATATTTTTCGATCTTAAAATAGAGATGCGTACACGAAACACTTGTCAAATCAATATCCTTACCATTTTTATACTAAACTAAATGTTTGTCGTATGAAAATAGGACTAACTTGCTGGTCTCCTGGAACAAAGCGCGATCTCCATTCTCCCCACTTCACGACATTCCCTCTCCATCTAACCAGTTGAGGCTGCCGCGATGGGCGATCTCTACGGCCCGTTCACCTCATACTGTTTCTGGGCATAGATGTCGTTGTCTACCCGTCACAGATACTATTGTAGTAAAATTATATTTTTTATTTGAAATGCATAAAGATTAGTTTTATCGTTACTATAGCGGGAAAGTTTTTTGATTAAAGTTATAACGCTGTCAGTATAATAAGAATTATTTCATAATATAAAACAGTTTACTCTCAGTATTTGGTTTTCCTAAATTTAACAACCAATTTTAAATTACTATCGTATTATTAAAATAAGTTTATTTTAAAAAATCAACAAAAATACGACTATTTCCTTTTTTATTCTTTTTTTGTAGGTCATCTCGTATAGAGATCTTTGGCAACAATTATAGCGATCTTAAATTTAGATGCTGTGGCTTGAAATTGCTTAATGAAATTGCACCCGAACCAATCTCAATTACCTATCAAGAATGTCAAATTTTACCTAGATTTTTTTTTCAATCTTACTTTTTCACCATTTCGCACATCTGATGTAATCCGATTGTCTTTTTATCAATATATAATTCTTTGCAACACAATAAAATTTGAATCTGCATTCGTATAACCAAATATCCATCAACCCTTTTATCAGATTGATTAAAAGTTCTAGCTTTTATACAATGTAATTAGGTTATGCTGATGAGGTTGTCGAGGTAAAGTTTCAATCATCAATCATCAATCTCGTTCATGAAGACGATAGTGCTTTTAGTGAACTGATTTGTAAAAAAAAAATACATTTATTTTTTAAAGAGAATACATTATTATCTCTGATATTGTAATTTTTTTAAAACATAGTTCTGTGATATTTTAATGCAAATTTAAATATAATGCTTCAATTAGAAAGATATACATACAGATAAACTCAATTAAAAGAAAAATTATTTTAATTGCCGCCGGGATTCGAACCAGGATATCTTCCTATCCGGGGATGTGCGATATCCAATTACACTACATCAGCTTCATAATGTTTCAAATTGATACATCTTACGTTACATTATTTGAAAGCTATCTCTTTTTTATTGCGAATACCTACTTTATTACTAATTAAGTTTATCTGTATGTATATCTTTCTAATTGGGGCATTTAATTTCTTTTCAATTCGTTGGACTAAATAATTCTTGGATAAAACCTCATATGCTCCAGTTGCTACCTGCCAGGACAGCGGAAAACCTTAATGACGTAATAACGAATTTTTATGTTTATGAACGTGAGAGTTTTGTGTAAGTGCCATTTTTTTCCGACACACAGTAATAAATTCGTTACAAAATATATTGGAAGAATTATTGTGTGGTTGCAGTGATAAAGAATTCGTTTAGAATAATAGCGAGTAAGCGTTATTAATATTCTCACCCCCATCGTGAAGGTAAGTACGTTTGTATCAAACAAAATATTTGAGAACTAGGGGTTGAGAAATTTGGGGCACGATTTATTTTTCCTTTTACAAGTTTTTCGCGCCACTGAGAGCGGGGTCGGTTTTAATGATGACCTTTTGTTCGCATAAATTGTCGCCAGTTTGAGGACCCACATTCTGTTGTGTATCATCTCCAAGGCCGACTCATCTTTTTATATTTAAAATATAAAGGCATGCATAATATTTGTGGTTGCGTATCAACCTACGTTGGAAAAACACACCCTTTGCCGCTATAAAAGTGTGCCTGAAATTCTGTGGATTTAAAAACATTCAGTTGTTCGTATATTAGGTGCAAGATAATTAGAAATATACAATCATTGTGCATGTTGCGTTATTCTGTCAGTTGATTTATGTCTGTGGATGAACTTGAAATATAACATAATTCTTTTGTTGGTACAATTTTAATTATGATACAGATGTGTCAATTTGAAAGTGTACATATAAGTTTGTAGGCATTGTGGTTGTTGAATAATAATGACTAGTGACGATCTTAATTATGTGATCGCATCAAAAAGTTTTGTGAATGGTGAGACTGAAGCCCCTAACTATCTTATAGTCTCACGCGTGTTAGTGCATGTCGCAGTGTAATTGGTGTACGTGTGTAATTATTTATGTTGTATCTAGAGCAAGGTATTTAAATAAAATAACAATTATAAAAGTTGGCGTTTTATCGCTGGATGAATTACAAACGCGGGTTCGACGAGCATATATAAATGCGCGTATGAAGTTGAATCCTTGAAATGGTCGGCTAGCTCCGTGGACTCGTTCGTCACGATGTACTGGCATCTGCTTATTGATCAGTTCGCTTCGGCCCTAAATGACTGTTAGGTGAGTCACTACACGGCCATGTCTGTCGGGCACGAGCAGGATCACAAGCTCAAAAATTTGTCGTTAACTTACTATATTAACGTGGTGTAATATGTCAGTCCTCTTTTACGTATAGAAAGAGTTCCTGTGTTCGAGTCCGGGTGGCAAGAAAAATATTTTTTCAATTAATTGATTTTATCTGTATATTTTTCTAATTGATACATTTAATTTATATTAAAATAAAGTTATAGACAACGTACATTGCACAGATAAGGCACGAGAAGAAGTTGAATCGGTTCATCATTTTGACAGGTAACGTACTGTGCTCTTCGTTTTGTACACGATCACGTAAGCTAACGCCTTATACAGACAGTTTCGTTACTAGTCAAGTCACTCGAAGCATATTTATAGATCGACTGCGAAGAAGAATTTTCATCTTTATTCAGGTGTTTAATAAATATTATTTAGAATACTTTAATATTTTCATCGCTATTAATATCTTTTGGTACCTACTTCAGCACATTTGCATACTTTTGTACATTAACGCCTCGGGTGTTGTTTTTCTTTTCTGTCAAAAGTCTAATTTTTTCGAAATAATTTTCGTTTCATATTTATGAATTTTAAAATTAGTATTAATTTATTTCTCAAATTCGTGCTCCGTCGTAGCGTTAAATCTTATAAAGAAATATTAAGTTAGCATTGTATGTACTTTCTTGTTTCGTGGAATTTTTGATGGAACTGAAATCTTTTTGCTTTTTTATTGGTATCTAAATATAAAATTTTAAATAATTATTTCTGTATATTAAATCCACAAAAAACCGCGCATGAATGAAAAATAAATGGATGTGTTTCTGTGTGTAAATAAAAGAATACGAAATTATTAATTTTTAAAAAAAAAGATAGCAATTAACAGTGTCTTGGCAAATTGGTGGACATGGATGACCGTACAGTTTTTAAACTAATATATAGAGAAAATTAAAGAGTACTTCTATCTTGTAAAGACAGAAATTCAGCACAAAAGTTGGAAGAAGATGCTGGGCAGCATTCAGAAAACAAAATAAATATAGTTGATTCCGTTCAACTGGGCCACCGGTTAATCGAGGCTCTCGCTTATTTGAGATACACATAAACTAACAAAAATCAAATAAATAACAAAATAGCAATTCTCATCGCTTATTGATGGCACTATTCCAGAATATTTAATCGGGGCACTATGTGTTTACGCGTCTTGTTACTTCGATTGGCACCAATGGGTTTCCTGATTCATAATAATGTACATGTGTGTGTGTGTGTGTGCGAGTATTGCCGCCCTTTTTCGGAAGCTAAGAAGATGGTAAGAAGCTAAGAGATAACTGACAGGCGTCATCCTTGTTACATCCCGTTTTTCGACCAGTCCAGCGGTACAAACAAACCACCAGAGCGCGCTTCGGTCGGTCGAAATCTAAAGACAAAGATAACCCAGCTAAAACAACGACAACATTGGACAAGAAAGACAGCAAAATTAAAGAAGTTAGTGCAGTTCATATATCATATGAACTGCACTAACCTCTTATTGTTAATCGGAATCCTGGGAACCAGCTATCGAAGGCATTTCCATAAACATTATGTTTGAGATCAAAATAAGAAACATAATTTTATAATCACAAGAAAGAAAATGTACACAATTTAATTTAATATGAATTCTTTATGAAATGCAGTATTTTCTTAAATCTTGTTTATTAGACATAACATATATTTGCTGTCGGCACGGTGCCAGGAATTCATACGCTAATCACCAGGGATTGCCACGTAAACATTGTTAGGCATGGTGGACTTAATACACATTCAGTAACAACTACACCGCCGCACGTACGCGATGAATGTGTGAACATGATTTTTCAGTATTATATTTTAAAATTTATAACACTGGTCACGATGCCAGGAATGCTTTGACTGTCTTGAATTCAGGTAAAATTGCTTTATTCGATTAAACAAAAATACATCGCCGAGTTGTTTGGTGAACCGATATTCAAGAATTAACTAAAGCGTAAGAGAAATACTTATTCTTTAATTTTGTGCGGAATTCCACGTATTTGGAGCAGCCGATTAATAGGACAAATATTATAGGCCCAATGTTGCCCGATTACTCATGTAGAATATCACACAATGCCTCAAAACTAAAGTCTTCAACCGGCGCATTCTCTCACTGATGACATAAGATACCGCAGCTTGAACATTGACTGCGGACCTAACGCATAATACAAAAGACTTGCCAAAGAACTAAAGTGCAAGCTGAAGCGACAGTGGGTCGTACATGAACAATTGCCGGGATTAATGTATTGTAGTGGAGACCCTGAACGGAAATAAGAATTGTAATGGTCCGTATCCACGGTGGAGATTTTTAGATTATTTTACGACTCGAGATAATCTATGAGATACGGATTGTGCTTCCGTAAGATGTTTTGGAGACAACTCTCAGACCGTGTGCCTTACTTTACGCTCGTGCATTAAATATCGATTGTCATTGTCATCATGTATGTCATTTGTGAAGTAGAAGTTAAATCGCAAGTTTACAAATCAAATAATTTAAATATAACGCTTTATGTTAGTGTTTAATGAGTTATATCTAACATTTAGAATAGATAGTTGTAGGGATCTATGATAGTTTTAGGTTAAATTTAAGTGCATGTATCAAATCTCGCTATCAGAACATACGCAGTGTATGCAGTGGCGTTCAGTAGGTACAGATTTAGGTTATGCTGTTACCAATGTTATAATATAATCATATTATATATATAATATAATATATGTACTTTCTATTAAGGAAAATACATTCTTATTGTGAAGTTGTAATTATTCAGAACATAGGTCTGTGATATTTTAAATACTAAATTAATGTATTAATTATAAATATTTACATATAAAATCAATTTTGTCGAAAAATATTGTTTTTGCGTCACCGGGATTCGAACCTGGATCTCTATTTCCAATCCGGGGAAGTGCACTACCATTGTGCTATAACGCCAGTATTTTTCTTGACAAATTTTCAAACCTATATGTTACATTTTTAAAATTAATACACCTGTCGTTCCATTATTTGAAAGCCATCTACATTATTTTTACAGAATCTCAAATACCTCTGAGTAAACCGACTGTAGACGTCAGAATTATCAATTCATTTTTATTAAATTTTGGACACATTGATACAACATATTATTTAAGGAAAACACAAAATTTAACAATTTTTTAAATTTAACAGCATAGGTAACGACTCCATACAAAACGGATCAACCGAAAGGAATTTTCAATTCAGTAAAGAGCCAATTGTACGACTTGAGTAATTCACTAGCTTAAAGATAGAACAGAGTAATCGAAATAGTTACAATGCGGCCATTGTACAAGAGTTCCATGGCTACAGCGGTGACTTGTAGTAACTTTTAGAACTAAGTAATTAAAGTTTTTACTGGTATACAGATGGCGCTTATTGTAAAATAATGTTTCCGTTTATTTTAATCCAATTATTTAATTTATATTTGTTTTCCCGAATTTTTAGTAATGCAAAGCTTTTTTGTTTGTATGCACTGCACGCCCCTGCGTGTAGGATAGTTTAAGTTTTTTTTCTCTTTCTTACAATTTCAAGCTGATCTAACATACACTCGGTATTGATATGTATCTCAACTAAATCTCTGAGATTGTCACATTCCGTGGACACGGACTTTATATTGTCCATCAATTTGGTAGTTCGATGACGTAAGGCGGATTGCCGGGAGCAGCTGGAGAGACACGGCCTAATGAGGTGAAAAACGATTGATGCACGCAAATCTCTCTATGGAATGTTATATCTAGGAAAGGGTGGCTATATAATTTAATACAAATATAATTGTTATATAATATTCAATTATTGTTTGATGGTTATGTGAGGTTCTTGAGTAGGAATGTTTATGAAAACGTGGTCCGATTAATTTCTAAATTAGATGGAATAATTTATAATATTGGACCTTGCACACATATAATTTATTATGTGTACAATGCATAAATCAAATTAGTTAATGGTATGGATAATATTTGCAGTATCGCGTATCTGTAACACGCATCACATAATATTCTATTTAATGCAATGTATTATATATCATAATCTAACTATGTACTGTGCGCTCGCGTACATTTGTAAATATGTTAACTTGATATCGTATGTATGTCGGTGAACTTGTTCAATTGTTAAGAATAAGGTTTTTTATACACATTTTAACAATTCAATAAATTGTTACTTACTTACTTACTTACCATCACGCCGTTTCCCCGTGGGGGTAAGCAGAGAGGATAGAGCGCCACACTCTTCTGTCCTGACACACAATTCTCGCCTCATCCACATTCATACATCTTGTCATACAAGCTCGCCGATTGTTGAGGCTTCTAACAGGACCATCCTCCATTATCTGGTTTACCTGGTCGTGTCAAGTCTTCCGCGGACGTCCTCTATTTCTGGTTCCATCAACACTTGAGTCATATATCTTTCTTACCATTCTCTCCTGATTCATCCTTTCCATATGACCAAACCACCTAAGTGATCCTTTCTTAATCTTACTCACTGTACTAACATCTTTACATTCTTTCCTTATTTCTTCATTCTTTACTCTGTCATAAATAGATTTGCCACAAATACGTCTAAGTGATCTCATTTCCACTGCATTCAGTCTACTTTCGTTCCTTTTCTGCCAGCTCCAGGCCTCATTTCGTTAATTGTTAAAATGTGTATAAAAAACCTTATTCTTAACAATTTTTTTTATAGTGATATTAATGGAATAATTGATAGTGGCATAAATAGTATTTATCTTGATTGACGTTTCAGTTGTTTTATTAAACCAACACAAAAAAAAGTTTTTTTCAATAAAATTAGATATCGAAATATATATAAAAAGATATAGAAAAAGATATCGTCGGCCACTTTGGGTAGTTTTCTCTAGGTAGATAGGTGAATCGGCGCGTAATCAAAAAAACAACAGTTTTAGTTATTAGCCAGTAAGGCGACCAAATGAACACTGAAATGCGCCGCGCTAGTTGGCGAGCAAGTAGGTAACCATGTTTGTGTCTGGAATAGGTTGAGGAATCTATATAGGAATTAAGAATTTTCTCTGACAGTTATAACATTACATTCAAATTGATTACATTAATTTTGTATCAAAATATGAGCATAAACTTATTTTTTAAATCAGAATCAATATTATTTCACATATAAAAGCTGTTTATGTTGCATGGGTTCATAGAACAAACGTGTCGCATAACAACGTCAAATATGTATAAATTGACTGCTGTAAATTCAATCACGCAAAAGTGTGCGGTTATTCCTTCAAACTATATTGCTATTATATTTTCAAAAGAATATAAAATATTTGATTTGAATGATTTCCAGTCATTGTTGATGAGTTATTTTTATTTATTATCTTTGTTTTATTAACCACTTAATTGAGTTTAAGTACATCTACTGATTTCGAAAAATATAATTTTCTTCTTCAGGATGTAATAACTAACATGTAATTTTAATTTCTGGTTTACTAAATTCATCTAATTTACCTAATAATTTGATAAAAGATCTGTCGTTTGTTAACCTTTGTACGAACCAAAATTATTTTCAATTTTATAATATAATGTATAATCAAACAGAGGGTCTTCCTATGAGAGCACCCACATGTTCACTTATAGCAGATATTTTTGTAGACAATTTGGAGAGGAATATTTTTGATTGTGATTCTCCTTTGTTAAAAAATGTTTTGTTGTGGAAAAGGTATGTGGATGGTATATTATGTATTTGGTCACGTTCACAACGTGAACTAACTACACATTAAAATTTTATTAATTTATTTTATTTATTTTTTCGCAAACAGTTGGTAAACCTAAACACCTACCACGAAATATTAGACTGGCATTTTATACAAATAATAGTATAGGAAATTTACTTATAAATTCTAATGACAAAGATGATAAATTTAACAATTCTGGTGTCTATAAACTTAGTTGCAAGGATTGTGCTGCATTTTATATTAGTAAAACGGGTAGAAATTTTAATATAAGAGTAAGGGAACATTTGAGATGTTTGAACAATAGTGGGTTTTCAGAATTTGCTAATCATTTGATAGAAAAGGTCATGGTTTTGATTAAAAATATTGGGATTGTCTATTTTGCATATAAACGGTATTGGTCACAAATTAAATAATTTGGAATCGTTGGAGATAAATTAAGCATGTAAAACTAATCAAAAAAATTATAAACGAGTCCCATTCTAAATTTTTTCCTAAAAATTATTCGAATAAATTTGTATTAAGTAACAATTTGAATTAGGTACTTAATTTATTTTTTAAATAAATATATTTTTTTAAATAGATTCTGGTAAAGAAACAATAATATATGTTTTTAGTTAGTTATGACATCCTGAAGAAGAAAATGGTATTTTTCGAAACCGGTAGATGTATGTAAACACAATTAAGTGGTTTATAAAACAAAGATAATAAATAAAAATATGAATTTTAACCACAAAGTTAATATTGCTAGTTTTAAAAATATTAGTTATTTTTAGCCTAAAATACATTTATTTACGTATTTAAATTACGAAGAATTTGGATTAAAACGAACAACACAATTAAACATGATTTGAAACAATAACACAACAAAAATAAAATAAGATTTTTTGTTGTAATTTTGTACTTAAAGCGATATAAATTTACCTCTCTTTTATAAAAACATTTTGCTAAAAAGTGAATAATCTATCTAGCTTAAAAGCATTTCTGTTTAAGACACTATTTGGTTAGCACACTCGTTTATTATTCTCCTAGACTGGTGTTGAATTAATACTTTTAAATACTTACATAAATTTTTTTAAAGAGTACAAATTATTATTGTGTGGTTTTTTGGAACATAGTGCGGAGGAAGGTTTCTCGGTCGGATATATTTTGATTTGAGGTTAAGTAGTTAAGATGTAAATTACCATTAATCCTGTGCTCAACTAGCTCGATCGGAGCATGGATTATCCTTCTCATATGGGTGTCAGAGACAAATTCAAGGAAACACTTCAATGAAAGATGCTGTAGGGTATTCTAAAACAATGCGCATTTATTCAAGAAAACAGAAATTATAAATGGATCAGAATTATTGGTATAAAATATGAAGCTTGACAAAAATGGGTCATATGAAACACTAAGTAAATGCAAGATACAGGAATACACAACGGGCAACTCAGATAGTAAATGTATAAATCAATTCAAGGTGATCAGTTCTCCCTATCCATATCCAATCGTAAAACACTAGTTTATTTCACGGAACGGATATCACTTTTATCAGGATTACAATGATAAGTACAATTTCGGTATAAAGGTGTAGACCTAGTATGTATGTATGTAGTATGTATGTAGGTGCACATAGGTCGGAAGAGTCGGTGATGAAAATGGGATGGCCAGCAGGATGGGGCCGGCGACGGACCTTGATGGATGGAGGAGTTCTTCGCAGCAGAAGTGCACAAAGCGAATATTGTGAGTAATAATCTCCGTGAGATAGGAGGTTACAGATATAGCGGTGAATACAATACGATGATGTTATGCGGCGAGATTCGGTTGATTACTGAAGCGTGATGCAATAACACGTGGGCGCGATACAAAACGGCGTGCGCTCGTGATGTTGAAGAGATTCACCCTCCCAGGCAGTACAGTAATGAATGTACTCCGTGAACCATGGTACACAGATGTTAACACAATATACAGATGAAAGTCAGTAATAAAGGTTTGACGTTCGAATAATGATCAAACAACTCTTGAATATCGAGATTGGAGAGCGGACGGAGGAACGTGCCGACTTCAACGTAGGAAGCGGAAGTCTAACAGGGCTTCTGTCTATGGGGGTGGGCGACGGGTGACTAGAGTCAAAACGAGACACGTGTTTATGAGAGAATTTTATGTTATAAAAATAAACCTATGACAATAGTTATGTGATATTTGTAATACAAATTAAATGTATCAATTATAAAGATATACCTACAGATGAAGTTAATTTATCGAAAAAATATTTTGTTACCTCGAATAGTTACCGAGGTTGGTAAAAAAATGAAACGAGGGTTTTTGTATAATTGTATATTATGCAATGTGTATAAAGCAGCGCATAAAGTTGAAACACAACAGATTGGAACTTAGATCCAACAGACGGGATGCGGCGGCGAGGGCATGCGTAATATGTCTCACATATATGTATGTCGGTCAGAAGCCTGCTAACTCGCTCGCTCCTCGGTTACAAGTACGCGAGACAGTTCGCGCATCTATTTTGACGACTGAATATTGTTTTTTTTATCGACATGTGTTATTGTATTTAATTTAAATTTCTTGAATGTAAACCTTCCATTTTAACATTGCCTAAACGCAAGTGCACTTTTAATGTTGACATACAAACTAAGTACCCGTTTAGAAAGCAAATAAGTACTCCATTGAACGTCAGATATAAAAATTGTCGTACGGAATTTAGCGTTACTCGTGGAGTAGATGTCCTGTTTTGAGGAAAAAAAATAATGGTCACTTCACGTATTCCGTGTATGCATATATATATATATATATATATATATATATATATATATATATATATATATATATATATATATATATATATTGTTACGGTGGTTTTGTGCCCTAGAGGATAGGAAGCAATAGGGGCCGCCACCGATCTAGCTTAGTTTGGATCCTCAAGTGTGTGTATGTGTGTGCTCTGATGTTGCCTGTTACCTTGGATGGGATGATAATGCAATCAAAGGCAACTCTGCTTTTCACATTACACATTTATTCACAAAACACAATTAATATCGATATTGGATACACGTAAAATATTTTTTAGATCTTCTTTTGACATCAACAACAATAGTTGCAACCTCCCCATCCTTTGTTCCTCTTTTTCTCTTTTTATTTATTTTCTGCATTTAAACACACCTATAAATCTAAATATTTTTGTGGATATGTTAAATAGTTATCATGTTTGTTATAATAAGTTTACACTGTCAAAATCCCTCAATAAAATAAAATGAAATCACTTCTATTTGTTTATCAATTTACCAACATCAACCAACGCGGCTGTGGGATGTCGATGCAGCAGAGGTCCCGGGCCGGCACACGCCCGCACCAGGATTCATCTCTTGCTCCAGGAGATAGACACGACATCATCAGTGATCCCACTCTTAGTCTACGCCATCTCTCGCCGCCATATTCCTCCGGAGCGCGGCTCCACCGACCCGCTCCCTCTTTTCAAGCGTTCCCAACCAAAAGTTATGTGTCGCCCCGCTGCTCGCCAGAGTAGGATTCTCGTCTCTGATTCGTCCATTTAGACAGCCAATAATCATAAGTCAGCAAAGTGGGGTACGCAGATCTCACCACATAAATTCAAACATCACAATATTAAAATTTTATTTATTTCACTAAATTTATGAAAGTCTCGACAAGGCGACCACTATTTATTATCTATGAGTTTTTTTTTTAGTATGTTGGTGTTGTCTGATAATTATGGTGCTCATATCACTTTATCTATTAGTTTGTTGCAAATCATTATTAAGATTAAATTAATAAGTATTAAAGATAATCCCAAGGATTTTGTTCATTAAGAAATTTCATTAAGTTTCCATCTCACATGCACTTAACGAACTTATTAATCCCCCGGGATATTAGTCCTTTGGACCCGCTTCTTTGAAATTTATTATCCTCCACTTTTGTGCGCCATGCGGGAGGCGGAGGTTTTGAAGTGTGTTGTTCTCCGATTTATAAAAACGTCCTAATAAAAATTTATCGTCCACTACCCCCGATGTTGACATTGGGTCCTTCCGGCCTTTCCGCTTTAATATTTCAAGTAACCTCTCTTCTTTTTTAGGAACGGATTATATTAAAGCATTTCAATGAACACAAAATGAATAAAATTCAACAAAAATTGCATATGTGGACAGCGTTCATTTAGTCGACAATAAAACATGCAAATGAATGAATCAACTAGGAAGATGTACAAGAAAAAATTTTATATTAAAAAATATTTGGTTGCTACCACCGTTAACGTTTTTGACAAATTTGGAACTTATATATTGTGTCTTTATTATTTTTATTTTTTATTCGGAAAACATATAGTATATCAGTAAATACGAAAATGATAATAAAAGCTAAACAATAATTAAACCAGTTACATATTTTCTCAGAAGATATAATATACTTAATACAGTGAGTACAATTTAAAATTTAAAAAGAACTATAATGCAGAAAAATGTGAGAGAAGAAGTTGAGAATAAAAATATAAACAGAGAGATAAAAGTTATAAAAAAGAAAATAAGATAATATTTCATGGGAACGTTAGGGTAAGGGGAAAAGAAAAAAAATACGATAGGGAATAAAATCTGTGTGAAAAAATTAAAATAAAATGAAGACCATTAAAGTTTATGTATTGAATTTAGATTTAATTGAGGTAATTGGAGTATTGAAATTGTCTAGTTCGTTTAAGTATGAATTGAAATAAAAGGGGGCTCGGTAGAAAAATGAGTTCTTTTTGGCGTTGGTCTCACGATGATATATCTATTGTTTCATTTAAAAACAAATAAATTTATATTGCAATGTTTCCTAAATATCTTCAAATTATTCAAGTAATATAAAATTAAATTAATCAATTAGAAAGATATTTAGAAAATATTTATTCATCTTACAATTCACATTTTCTAACGTATATTGTAAACTAAACGTAAACTTGGAATAGAGAGTTTAAAAATTTTTGAAAACGTTAATATGTCAAAATGGTGACGCGTTTTCCTGAATAGGTAAAGTTCTGCGTTCGTATAGTGGTATTCTCGGTGAAACTTTAAATATTTTTTTTTTTTAAATACTATCTATCACCTAATAAAAGTACTTTTATATCAAAGAGACACATCTTATAACAAGAAAAACAAATTATTTCAGTTTCAATGTCATACACATACAATTATTTTAATTATTCACCGAATAATCAAATGGACAAATCACGTAGAAAATTTGAGAAATTACACTAATAATGTGAGAAATAACATAAAGATTTAAAAAACAAAATTTGTAATTTCGTCTGAAAAAAATTGACATGAAAATGAATGTGTCTGAATGACCTTTTTCTTTTTAAAGAATTATGGATTATTCTTTTCGGTGCAAAACTCCCCACAATATTTTTCTAAATTACATTTCGAAGATCATTCATTGTATCTAAGAATCTTGGATTTTAGATGACATCTATTATGTATAATTTATTTGCACCACCTATATGAAGAAAATTATTTAATATTATAATCAACTAATTCATATTACAGAATTAGTAGATAAATAGCAAAATGGCATCTCTAGATCTTATTTCGACTTGATAATTCTATCCTATCAGTAATTTAATAGGTTTTAATTGTAATTTCGCAGAACCTTTGAAAATCAGCCCCAATTTAATTACTCTTATTGGATAATATAATAATAAATAAAATTAAAACTATCGATACTCTTCGAAGACTTTAAATCCAGGTGCGCAGCTTGCGCTATGTGTTTACAGATGTGACATGCCGGCCACTTTTCTTCAAAACTGTAAGTTGTAATTTTGTTATGCGAATTGAGAGATGTTAAATAAAATATATATCTATATATATTTTACGGGTAAGGATGATATTAACACAAACATATGATGATTTTTTAAATTTTACATCTAGAGAAAGGTATCAACTCTCAGATGGTTTACAAATGTAATATAACCACAGACCAGTAAATGAATAAATATGAAAAAAATGTACATGTGGGAATGAGGTTTGGAACACTAGTTGCGGGACGAGGGGCATTCTACACACATTCTTGATGGAAACATAAATCCGATAGTTTATGTCACATTTATGCAACAGTGAAAGTATTTAATCTTCGAAAATTAAATCTTTGTGTAAACATGATGTATTTTTTTACAGTAATGTATATTATTTTATCAGCGTTAAAATTATCGTTTTAACGAGTTATATAATATTTTAAAAAAAGTCGTGGAGTTATTTGGTTGCGTAAGTGGTACTAAAGTGATCACATGGGTGACGCCAAAATTAAAATATTGAGACAAAGAATTTGCGTTAATTCATGTTTATCCATTGAACGCCCATTCTAATAACTAATAGTCTTTGCAGGTATCACTTAACATTCATCATTATTTAAGATTTTCATTAATTTATTATAGTTATTTAACGATTTATTCAATTTTTGTTATTGATACAAGATTCATTAATGCCCTAACAAGCGGCCTGTGTTCGATGTTGTCCAGATTTAGTTATAATTAGAGTTGATTTATTTTATTAAATTTTATAAAAATACCACGAAAAAATATTCAGAAAATAATATTCTGTATATCCAGGAGAATTAATTTGGATCTGAAAATATTACTATAATGTTGTCCAGTAGATAGATATTCCAAATAGAAATTAGAGATTAAAAATGTGTAATTCAAATGTGTAATTCGAGACCTAAAATTTATAGTTATTAAATATGAAAAATACTTTTAATAATGATATAAAAATACTCAAAATCTTTTCAAGGGCATTCCATTCTTCAGTTTCCGCCCTAAATCAAACAATATATCTCTTATCACATTTCTCTGCGAAACGTATAAGAATTTTATTTATTTAAGGGATAAGGCATTTTCCGGCCCAATAATCCCACTCAAGCTTCTGATGGAAATACTTCCTGGGAAATATTCTTCGGGGATTTTTTATACCAAAATGTGACGGAGATTTTCCGGAAAGCCTTCTTCCTCTAGTGGAGCTCCCAGTCAGCAAATATGAGTGAACATTTTGATTGTTTCGTTGGAAAAAATATCCTACTCATTTTTTTTTAACACGTGTAACATAATTTATTTCGGATGACTAATAAAATAATGTCATTGATTATGTAATAAAACTTTTTATTTTACGAAAATAAAATATATTATAAAATTGTCCGAATATGCGTATAACTTGGTTTGAATAATATGCTTTGATATAAAGGAGAATATATAAAATGCATACTGTATTATTTTAATTAGTTGAGTCAAGGCATTCGGTTTAAAAATATTATCTCTGTATGTACATATATTTTTTATTTAGTAATAAAAATTATAATATTCTTATACCTAGTGTGCAACACTAACATAATTAAAAAAAATTATATCGTATATCAATTAGAACTTGAATCAGTTATAAAACTTAGACACTACATATTTTGCATTTAACCAAAGAAAAGTAGCAAGACTAGTTGCTTCCTTTATATTTGGTGGGAGTTTATTGAACAATTTGAAACGTTTAAAGTATAAACTATTTTGTGTTCCTGCCAGATTTGTTTCTCTAACATTAGGTTAGACTTAAACTTAAAAAAATACCTTCCTGCTCTGATCGCAAGAAATATATAGTTATCATCTGTGTACTAATGTAATATTTCACAACTTTCTATGGGATTATATATATTGTACAATATATTTACTATTTAATGATTTTTTTTATCAGGATCAATAATTGAAATTATGAAACTAGATGGTGGATTAGGCTATTTAAAAAACTTGGCCTAGAAATCGACCAGATCAATGATTTAAATAAGATAAGAACTACGGGTGTTACGTTTCCACAAATTTCATTTTGTTTAATATATATATATATATATATATATATATATATATATATATATATATATATATATATATATATATTGGGTGTACCGGAAAAGAATGTCGTTATTTTTGTTATCGCTTTTGAGTAGTCAGTTGTGCTTCGGCAGTCAAACTTTTACAACGTGTTCTGTGTTGTTTCTCTGACTACGTATACCTGGAGTGTACTAGGACTTTTAAACAAAAAAAAATACAACCTTATTTACAATAGAGAGCTTTGTACCGAATGAGAAATTTATTCGAAATATTATGCTTTACCATTTCATGAAGAAAGAAAGTGCACGATAATGCACGACCGCATACCTCAAAAATTACGAAAGAAAAAATTAAAGCTCTAGGTTGGACAACTGTACGTCACCCACCATATTCACTGGATCTTGCTCCATCTGATTACCATTTGTTTCGGTCATTGCAACACTTTTTAAACGCAAAAGAATACAAAAATTATGAAGATGTCACAAAAGGAAACCAGCTGAATTTTACGAACGTGGTATTAAAAAATTGACTAAGAGGTGGAAGGAGGTTATATCAAACGATGGCAATTATATTTTGAACTAAGTTTTAATAAATAAATACATTAAATGCATCAAATTGTTTTATTAAAAAAACGACATTTTTTTCCGTGGTGTCTGGTAGGTTCTATGAGCCTATTTCCCGTACTGTTCTGTCCCTGTACCAAATACTTTTCATCCTTCCTACATCCCGTTTTCTCCACTCCTTGTTCAAACACATGTAATAACTACAATTTTTTTATTTAAAGTTACAGAAATTGCTCGCCCAAAATTGAATTTCAAAATTAAACAACTACTAGAACTATTGTACGACACTCAAGATATGACCGCCGTGTACCATTAAACGATGTGCAATTGGTCAACCGCATGGAGGGGAGAATTTCAACAGAGATCTACAGCTAGACACTAGCAGCTAGCAGCCGTCGCAACTCACAGCCTAAACCTGTAGCGAGATACCGTTTTACATACTTACGCTCTGTATTTCAAATTTTTGTATGTCTTTATTCTATTCTCTTTTGTATATTTTAACGAACTAAAAACTAAAGACTTATTAATAAATCTGTATATTAATAGGTTTTGTGCTTTTTTTTTGGAATTATCGATAAAAAAACATAATTAAAAACTTATAAAAATAGTTATCTCTTCTTATATAGTTGAATTGAATGTTGGAAAATAATATATATTAAATATGAACACGTTTTGCACGAATTTCATTTGAAATTATTACTTACTTTGCGTTGCGATTCTAATGCATATTATTTATTATAATATCTCTTTATACGGTAAACTCGATTTTCGACTGCTTGCTGTATAAGGTTTAGTCCAAAACAACATAGTAAAATTAAATTTAATGTACTCTGAAGGGACAAAGACAAAAAAATATTTGTAACAAACAGGACTAAATATAATTATGGGTTTTTCTGTTCCATTAACAGTACGTGTAGAAATATATATGAAGGGGTAGATAGTTAGAATGAAAATGGAAAAGCACGGTTGGTGTAGAGTCATTTATTGTGACAGAGGATAGAACAGAGAGTACAGAAGGTATTCGTGTATATTAAATACAGAGAAGCCAGAAATGCGAAGAGTAGATGAGCGAGTTGGCAGTGTTCGGTGTCGGCCCCGCCGGCCTCGAACGCCATGGCGAAGCAGCGGAACGGAACATGTGTCGTCAGTGAGCGATCGGGCCAGACTGTCGACTCAGCACTGTGCCGTAGGCTAGGTATTGAATACAAATGTTGCTGGTGTCAATGCCGGCTAGTGGTCAATAGTTGGTGGTGAAAATGAAATGGAAACATGCGGCTAAGAACGGTGGTAAATTTGAACCGCTGTCCCTTACATATATATATATATATATATATATATATATATTATATTAATAAAATGTATACATTATATCACTATTTATCATAACAGAATATTTGTATTTAAAAATTAAATACTGTAATTACGAAAATTATATAATAGTTAACACTGTAGACAGATAGATTATATATACATGTATGGATATATGCAGGGGCGTACAGTGTATACAACTGAAAAAGCTGTACATTACTAAAAATTCTGGGAAACAAATATAAATTAAATAATTAGATTAACATAAACGAAAATATTATTTTGCAATTACCGCCAGCTGTGTATCTGTAGAGACTTTAATTGCTTAGTTCTAAAAACTACCACGACAATTCATCGCTGTATGTTCTGTCTTTAAACTAGTGAATTACTCAAGTCATATAATTGGCTATTCACTAAATTAAAAATTCCTTTCGGTTTGATCCGTTTTGAATGGAATCGTTACCTATGCTGTTTTTTAACAGAATAATATGAGAAAGGGTTACAACTGCGTACAAATCATTGTAGTGTTTATTTTCTATTTTAATAATTAGCGAATTTTACTATCGTACTGTTTTTAACGTGTGGATTTCATTATTTTTCTTTAAATTTGGTACATGCATTGGTTTTTGATTTGGGAAAAACAAAAAGTAATTGGTAGCACTATTTACTATGTTAACCTTTAATAAAAATAATTATTTCGTTTAGTTATTACGTGAAGGATTTTCAAATAATAAATTAATCATGTTCAGTCATAGAAAGTGTTCTTAAAAACATACATAGAAACAAAATGGATTAATCGAAAAGAATTTTCAATGCCAATTATATGACTTGAGTAATTCACTAGCTTAAAGATGGAAAGGAGTAATCTGAATAATTATAATACGGCAATTGCACAAAACGCCATGTTTACAGCAGTGAGTCGTTGTGGTAATTTTTAGAACTAAGCAATTTAAGTCTCTAATAGTATACAGATGGCGCTTATTGTAAAATAATGTTCCCTTTTATGTTAATCCAATTATTTAATTTAAATTTGTTTCCCAGAATTTTTAGTAATGCATAGATTTTTTGCTTGTTTGCACTGCACGCCCTTACGTATAATTGCATGTTTGTCTGCTCTGTATACAACCTTTGACTGATCTAATCAAAATTTTGCATAGTTACTCTTTAGAACCCTGCGTAAAATTCAGTTATAATTTTGAATAAATAAAATATTTAAATTAATTGAAATAATGGCATAACAATGGCATAATGTTTTTTTTTTAATGCTTATATTTTTAAGATGGTTGAGATTAGACTCATATTTCTTGAACATTATCGATTCGTAATTGAGTCAAGTATCCACTCATAAAATATTGTGGATTAGGTCTGTTACACCCTGTATACATAAATACAAAATTCGGTTATCCTTTTTTCTTCGACTGGTCTCCCACGCCCTTATCACCCAATTGCACTCTAGGACCTTGAGGTGAGGTGACATCTTACCCTGGCTAGGATCCAGACATCTTATCTTACCACTGCCTGGAATTTTTTTTGCTTACATCGTTACTCTTGAGGGTCTTCAAAAAAAATGCACCTCCTACTCCTACCCCCTAACTTAATGTGAAACCCAGCCAACCTAGTTTTATATATATACTTTTAACTTACAGATGTCTGTATACTGTATTTCTTACTCATATTATATAATACATGTTACAAGGTGTTATAATACTATTTGATTATTCATACTGTATTCAAAACAAGTTAAAAGGTCGTGATTTGAAAACAGGGCCACCTTTATAGTTTCCTAAAATGAGGCTCTAGCCCATGATCACTGAATCACAAGGCGTGTATCTTAACCACTAGAAAGATATTGAATAACACAACAAATTTTCTAGATGTTTTCAGAATTTTCTAAACGTATCGCAATATTTTTCATCTGTTTGTTGTTTAATATATGTATTAATTTGTAATATTGTGTAATCTTCAGCTTGATGGATCAACCAGATTAAATAAGTCACTGACTATGTTATTGGAATAGTAATCCGAACTGCGAGCTGTAGAGAAATATGGGGGGAGAATCGTCAGAGACATCAACAGGTCATAATGCAGAGGTCATGATCCACAGTAATGATGGTATTGACTGAAGAAGAAGTAACGTCGTACAATCATGCATATGCATAGTTTAAAATTCTATTAATTTTAATGTATAGTGGAACTTGGTCATGATGAGCACGCTTATAACGAGCAAAAAGCTTCTGTTCTAGAAAATTCCTTCGATAGCTTGTTGTTCACCGGGTTTCTTATTAATAATTTGAAGGTCAATGCAAATATAAATGTTACCACTAACCTGATATTAAAGATACTCTTCCTTGTGCTCCGATTTGGTTCAGATGCACCGATTGCTGTCAAAACAGTTAACTACCGTGGCGGATTTGTATGTTCTTATCTGACGATAGGCCGATTGCGATTGATATTCGCAGAAAGAGCGGCAACCTTACACTCGTACGCACAAACATAGATACCAACATGCAAATTCATGAGCTGCCAACTATAGAAACAATAATGTGCGTATTTCCATACAATCGTGCACGGTTATGACGAGCGTGCTTCATGGTGCCTAATGAAAGACTGAGAATATTCATAATTGAAAAGGTAGAGTTCATAGTTATTGTGAAATTGAAACACGAGAAGGTGTCTTCACGATTATGATTGCATCGGGCTAAGCCCAGATATCAACCTGACGTTAGCCCGATACTTTTCATTCAGTGATCTTTGCTTTAAATTTATTTCAGTATTTTCCAGGATTCTTGAATCGGTAAGAAAGATTCAATTAATTTATTTACCGATGTCGACAAGGAGTTGAACAACGTCAACACCACGTCAAGAAATCAAAATAAAAATGCGATAAAATTTCAATCGTTGATGATAAAAACGAAGGAAGTTTATTATTATTCGAATGGATGTTATGTAATAGCGTTTGTGCGAGTAGACGGCGGTAATAATGACAACGATGCTGATCGTAAAAAGTGAATTAAACTTGGTGTCAACAATCTGTAAATGTCAAAATGCAAAATACAAGGTAATTTTTTTTGAAAAAAACTGAGGTAAGAAGAATAAAAGAAGGTCTAAATATCGCAGATATAGCGAGTACCTAATGGTTATAACGAGACATTTTTGTTGGTCCCCTGGTTCTGGTAATACCCAAGTTCGACTGTATTTGAATTTAATATTGGTCAGACTTTGAAAATGCTTTGAATTCTAAATATTCGCAATGGCAGGATATCCATTAAGACATTCATTTGTCTTCTGGAGGAAATATACTTCAGAGTTGCCAACGTAAAAACTGTTTTAATTATAATTTTCTCCATTTTGTTTTGAAAAGGTTAAATAACTTTTGTCATTTTCATTAAAGCGTACCTTATGATATATTGGTTTTGCTGACAGATGGCCCTCAACAGCGCTCAAGATAAATTGCTCCACTTGGATTTAAAAACTTGGTCGTTCGAGAGACATCTTGCATTAGTTGGACGAATTGTTCGGAGGATTTTCCTGTTGTCACCCCGGTTGACAGCCTCGAAGCGAAGCCTTAAGTTAGTGATCAACTTTAAAATACATTTTAAAGTTTCTGTAATGATAATGGCAAGACAATGCTTAACTGCCCGAGATCATTAATCTTGCTGTTTCTTGAATAAACAGTTGAAAGGCATAGAGGAACACGGAACAAGACCCCGGAAATAAGAAAATATATTCACACTTTTTGGAATGTTTTAATGGATAAAATCAGGATACGATTGTATATTTTCTCTACGGAAAAAGCATTTATCAAAGATGTTGTCTACAGACCAGTAAAAGAATAAGCATTAAATAAAGTGTACATATAGGAGAAGGGTTTAGAATATTAGTTGAGGGACGAGGAGCATTCTTCAAACATTATTTGTGAAAACATAATTTCGATAGTTTATGACACATTTACGCAATAGTAAATGTATTTACTGGTCGAAAATAAAATTTTTGTTTATTTTTTTACATTAATACTTATTATAGTGTCATCTCTCAAATTTTCGTTTCAATCGAGCCATATATTTAAAAACTGTCGCGGAACTATTTGATAGCGTAAGTGGTACTAAAATGATCACATAAGTGACACCAAAATGCAAATATTGAAACAAGGAATTTGCGTTAGTTCATGTCTATATATTTGGTAGTCTGTGCTGTTGTCATAGAATTAAAGGATTAAACTTTCTTTTCGTGTTTTTACATCCTTCAATTGGTAGCTCTGGTTTTCTTGTTGAAAGTGTAAGCTTGTGTATTTTCAAATTGGCGGGTACGCCATTTAACTTGCTGCAGAAATACTACAACTATCATCGGGGTCGGACAACTATGTACCAAGAAACGCTCCAGGGAGTATTGGTGGTGTACGCGAGAAATTTTCGGAGACTGGCAGAAAACATACAACATCAGAAAAGTCAACAGTGGATCCGACAAAATAGTCAACATAACCAGCATTATCTAACCTAACTTAACCTAACCAGCATTATGTCTGCAATTCATCTGGGAGATTCGTCGACTATCTAAGTTAGTGGGTATCTGACTGTACTAAAGTGACACATTTTAAAATTATCAATAGAAAACCCAAGATCTATGAATTTTCGCTATCAAAGGTGTTTTACACCCATTAACTGTGTACAACACTATGTTCTTTGATTTCAGTGCCGATAGATCGGCGTTTATAAGCAAAATAAATTTATTTTATAGATTGCATTAATATAAACATTTTTTACATAATTCATACACTGGCACGAACAATAAGTATATATATTTATTATTGTTTTTAATGTTTCTGAAAACTGATATGTGCGTAAGTAGGAAGCAAAGTGGAACTAATTAAAAAAAAATAGTAAAGAACAGAAAAATCAAAAAGAAGACAAGTAGAGAATAAGTAAAACGAACAATGTAAAAATTTTGATACAGACTAAAGACATGTAAGAAGTAAGGAACAGAGCATAAAGAACATTAAAAAAATAGCAAATTTAAAAAATTGAGTAAAAAATAATAATAGGTTAAAATAAGTAAATATAAAAACAAGTAAAAAAAAACATATAGATAGAGACCGCATGCATACCGATGCTGGCGAATCGTTAACAACTGATTCAAGTATTAGGCTGTCTACAATTTCTTCAACGAAGTGATTGTCAAGCCCTCTCATCTCTATTATTAAAAATTAATGGGGATTATATTGAAAAGTATTTTAAGATATGTTTTAATTGTAATTAGATAGTTCTCGAATTACAATATATTTTATTGAATTTACGTCAAAACAAAGTAGTAAGTTGAACGTAGAGAAAATAAAACAATTGTTATTTTATTCTATTCGTGAAGTATAAAAACAAGTGTTTTATTTTCAAATGTGATTATGAATATGATTATGATTGTGATTGTGAAACAGAAAATATACTAAGTAGAACTTAATAATTGGTTATAGTAGGGAAAGGCGTCGAACACGTATCCATGAATCTGTACACGGAAGTCACATGAGAATAAATTGATTAACCGCGCGACCGCTCGGATGTGGACGTTCGTATTTCCTTCTTCTTACAAATTCGGGTATTTTTATCACTTAGGGCTGGGCCGTTCTTTTCCAGCAGCCGTTCACCCCTACATTAGCCCCAAGGGTGACATGGACCCTGTCCTATCGTGGGGCGGGTCCTTTCCGAGAAATTGTATAAAACAATAATCAAAACATTGCCAAAATTTCCTAAAACATTTTATGAAATAGGGCACGGTAACGATAGGGTAACTTTATAGTATTTTTACTGGGCCCAAAATATTCAGTTATAGTTGGGGTAATATTTCCTCTGGCATTCTTATCTCATCATGTCCAAGCCGGCTCATCTGGGTTCTCTGTGTGAAAAGAAGCAGAGGTTCTATACCGAGGGTCTTTCTGATTATAAATTTTTCCACTTGTTTCTATAGTGTTACCCCCTGTCACTCATCGTCCTTAATAAATGGCAGTAGATTAAGATACATTGTTGATTTTAAGAAGAACACATTATTATTGTGAAGTAACAGTTTTTTCAGAACATAGTTCCGTGGTACTTTAATAAAAATTATATGCCTCAACTGGAAAGACATACAGAAAAAATCATTATATTTATTTTCCTCTTGATTATGATCAAATAAACTGCAATGAAATTTTGCGGAAATTGCGAAATATCGCATAACTATCGAAATTTATCAAAAATTTTCGCGTGCATATTTATGTATTATACATAATTTTTAGAGAAACGATTTCGTCAGATTTTTATATATTTTCGATTATAAATTAGATATTTTATCTAAATTGATTCAATTTTTGAGTAGTATTTTTGTGATTATTTGTGAGTTTTGGTTTTGTATTACCAATTTATAATGTGCTAGTTTTACTGGATATGATATTAATACAAAATTCAAATTCAAATGTTTTTGTATTACACACGTGTTAAATGATATAATGTTACAACTGTGATACGAATTGATAATTTTTCCTTGCCAAAAAATTGCGTTACCACCTTGTTATTATTAACCATTTCAGATTCCGAGAAATTTGAGACATCTACGTAGTCTTTTTGTAAATGATACAAAAAATAAAGCTTAACCCCAATAGACATGCTCGCCCCAAATTCTTATATAAGATTGATTATTTATTTTATATTTTTTATCTATGACCACCCGTTGGGATATAGTTGGGATTCCACAGGGTTGGTCGGTTACGATACGATTTACTCTTGTAAACCTCTAGGTTTTTTTTACTTGCTAATGTTAAAGTTTCTATTATATTAAGTTGTCTTTTATCGTTATTCTCCTCTGGGTTGAGTTTAATTTTCTGTATTCAAAAGATCATTAGAAAGACCTATTTTTGATACTTTCATGTATTTTTATAAATTGCTGTACATTAATATAATAGGTAGTCATTTTATAAACTGATGACTTTCGTTAAATGTTTTCAATATTTATGTAGTGTATATTTTTTATAAAAATGAAGTTATTGTATATGAGGGAGATACCTCTATGGCTATGGCTGATAATATATGGAAAAATGCAAAAAGATTACACATTGTTAGCCGAAAGGCAAGAAAAAGGGAATGCCTGGAGAGTAGTTGTGAAGTCAACCTTGAAATAATTATTTAAGACAGATAATACCAAACGATATGTTTCCAATAAGTGTATGCGTATGTAAGTGTATGTATGTAAGCATATGCGGCTGAACGTACACGGTAGAACCGTATCAAGCTACCACTCACACAGTCAAACATCGTAAAGCGTAGGGCAAAATCTAAAAAATAGATATTTTTCTAATGAATTTTTCGACAGATTGTCATTCGACAGGTTTTCTATTGATAATATAACAGTTTCAGATAATAATATAAAGAGGCTGTTTCTTTGCTCGTCGTCGGTTGTAATGATCTTCTTTTGTGCTCCGATATTGGGTTTGGATGCGCCGACTATATCTTCACGTTTTGTTTCGACCGACTAAACAATTGAATACCGGGGCCGATTAATAGGTGTCGTTATCTGGCGGAGTACCGACAGCAATTGTCGCTCCGACCGTGGTTTGACAGCGATTCTCTGGTCGATCTTCACACTGCATAAATTAATCATACCAACATAAAAAAATAGGGGTGCCAATATAAATGTGTATAATATAGATTTCCACAAAATTTTGCTCAATTGCACTTTAGAATCATGAGTAAAATATAGTTACCCTACTACACTCCACAGAATTCTCATCCTCACCCTATCAGGCCTAAATTTTCAATTATTCGTTATTCTTTAGGGTCTTTTCAAAACAAAAGTACGCACACATCCACGTCCCCTAACTACTACTTTAAATTATAAAAAAATTTAAATTTCGAGTAATGGAGTGCATAGACGTAGTATCTGATTCACATAAACGTTTAAAATTTATTATAAAATGTGTTCGTATTTATTTATTTTATTTTTCTTTTATATTTATTCGTATTCCTGATACAAATTTTTTGAATAAAATCAGAGTAGGCACCTACTATTATTATACAAGTTTATTTTAGGATTTATTTAAAGAATTATTATTTTGAAGGTTTTAAAAGTTGTCTCAACAAGGATCTGAAGACTTGTAATAATGAATAAATAAAAAAAAGTTGAGTACGAGAAATATGTTTTAGAATTTCACTGAAGCAATGAGAAACTTGAGGAAAAGTTTTTCCACAGATTTTTCGTTTCGCGAACACCTTGAAAGTCGTTTTATATGTGTCATCTGGTAATGTGTCTTGCGCAGACAAAAGTGTCTGAATCGGACAACCATTTTTGATGGGCTTTTGGACAAAAATTTAAATTTTTAAATTTAGCTTATTACTGAATAGTATTTTCATTTAATTCAGATATTTAGATGTTTTGATTATTTTGAAATTTTGTTTATCGCCATCAGTGTAGTCTAATGCAGTCGGCGAGACCTTTTTCTGCTGGATTTTTTGTCGTGGTTGTACAGTTGTTGTACTAAACGTTCGTGGAGCTTTTGTCTTGACACGGATTTCGGAAAATATCGTTTCGTTCATTAGGATGTTAAACAAATTGAAACCGTACGTCACGTAATTGTTCTTATTTTTAAAATTATAAATAACCCATAAAGGTGGCTAAAAACAAAATTATAAATGTTTTATAATAAAATGAAAAAACTAAAATGTTAATAAAGTTTGCCATATTGATTACGAGAGCAACTAATATCTAGTGTAGTATAGTATAATGCCCAATAGTTAACGCTATATAATAATATTTTAACCACTGTTCACGTAATAATTAATCTTCTGAACGTATTCAAGTCGTATAAATAAGTATGGTGTTATAATTTTTTCCGCACTTAAAAATACATTTTTTTTAAGGAGAACACATTCTTATTGTAAAATGGTAATTATTCAGAACATAGGTCTGTCATGTTTTAAATAATAATTTAATGTATTAATTATAAATATATACATATAAAATCAATTTTGTCGAAAAATATTGTTTTTGCGCTACCGGGATTATTACAATTACAACTTCACAATAAGAATGTGTTCTCCTTAATAATATGAGTTGTATCAATGTGTCCAAAATTTAATAAAAATGTATTGATAATTTATTTTTACTTTTTACTCAAAGGTATTTGATATTCTGTAAAAACAATGTAGATGGCTTTCAAATAATGGAACGACAGATCTATTAATTTGAAAACGTGTAACATATAAGTTCGAAAATTTGTCATGAAAAATACTGGCGCAATAACACAATTGGTAGTGTACTTCCCCGGATTGGAAATAGAGATCTAGATTAGAATCCCGGTTGCGCAAAAACAATATTTTTCGACAAAATTGATTTTATATGTATATATTTATAATTAATTCATTAAATTCGTATTTAAAATAACTTTTTGTCGAGTGTTTCATGTTTGTTTATATTTATTAAAAGTACGGTAAATTACAAACGGAATTCACTATTATTATTTCATAAATGATTTGTCTGTGAAAAATGTTTAAACATGGAAGTAAAATCTTTTATATTTTTAAGAAGAACACATTATTATTGTGAAGTTGCAGTTTTTTCAAAGCTATTTGAGACTTTCCGTATGTATGAAATAGATTTCTTTCAAAATATGGAATAACAGAGGTATCAATTTGAAAGTGAATAGTTTCAAAAATTTGTTTTTAATATACTATGTTGGCATGGTCTAATAGTCAGCGCACTTTCTCGGATAGAAAGGGTACCTGGTTCAAATCCCCGTGGCAACAAAATATTTTTTCGATAAATTGATTTATTCTGTATATTTTTATATATGATTCAATTGGATAGAGGTCAGTTAAAAACATCACGGTCCAACATTCTAACTTCATCACAATACAATACTTACACTAATAATTCACTTCAGATTTACAACACATTCCCTACATTTTTTTGTCTCTAATTTTTTTTATAACTCTGTCGAATAGCACGAAAAAAAACTAACTACTTTAATTATAATTGTATGTTCACTTCTGATGTACAAATAAATTTTTGTCAACAAAGGTTTATCTATCATATCGAATCTTATTTTTATTAATCAGGCTTAACGCAAAGCTTACCAGGGTAACAATTAAAAAAATATACAAATAATAGTATAGGAAATTTACTCATAAATTCTAAAGACAAAGATAATTAATTTAACAATTCTGGTATCTATAAACTTAGTTGCAAGGATTGTGCTGCATTTTACATTGGTAAAACGGGTAGATATTTTAATATAAGAGTGAAGGAGCATTTGAGATGTTTGAACAATAGTGGGTTTTCAGAATTTCTAATCACAGAAAATGGTCACGGTTTTGATAAAAAATTGGGATTGCTAATTTTGCATAAAAACGGTGTTGGTTACAAATTAAATAATTTGGAATTGTTGGAGATAAATAAAGCATATAAATCTAATCAAAAAATTATAAACAACCAACTAAATTTAACTACGAATCCCATTCTAAAATTTTTTCATAAAAATTATTCGACTAAATTTGTATTAAGTAACAATTTGAGTTAGGTACTAAATTTATTTTGAAATAATTGTTGTTTTTTTAAAAATAGATTCTGGTAAAGAAACAATAATATATGTTTTTAGTTAGTTATGACATCCTGAAGAAGAAAATGGTATTTTTCGAAACCGGTAGATGTATTTAAACTCAATCCAGTGGTTAATAAAACAAAGATAATAAATATGAATTTTAACCACAAAGTTAATATTGCTAATTTTAAAAGTAAAAAAAAATATATTTTAAAAGTGTGAATCAAAGCAATAATATTATTCTGTTTTTGTTATAATATTGTGTGAAGGGCCATAAAATGTGTACTATAGAATTAGTTTTGCATTTTGAAAAATGCTATATATTATATTATATAATATATTTAACATATATTCCTCCTGCGATCGAATCCCAAAAGAGGCCGATAATGCGGCGTTATATATATATATATAAATATAGTATAATTGACGATCATTATAACTAGTGAGGTAACGTATTCAGTAGAAGTTGATTCTGGATGATGGGATATATTCTTTTTAAATAAAGGTGCAAATAAAACAAAAAGCAAGGTGAGATTAAAAATGTTTTGAAATATTCTAGCACGCATCTGGGGGAGCATCTTAAAACATTTTATGTATTTATATATATTTATTCGCGTTCCACTTCTATGGTTTGAATAAACAAACATTTATTACTGGGGGAGCATCTGAAAACATTTTATGTATTTATATATATTTATTCGCATTCCACTTCTATGGTTTGAATAAACAAACATTTATTACTGGGGGAGCATTTTAAAACATTTTATGTATTTATATATATTTATTCGCGTTCCACTTTTATGGTTTGAACAAACAAACAATAAGAGCTGTAAATTTTGATGCACTTTAAATTTAATTACAATGAAGTTAATCAATCAATGAATCACAACTCAATTCAATGCCGTTTGTTTGACTTTTGACCTTTGCATAAGATATGTTATATGACAGGAAAACACGTGAATTCAGAGTTTTTGTTGGTTTTCTAGTAGAGAAATTAATAATAATTAAAACTAACGTGAAAAACTTGAAAAAACATTGTACAGTTGTACAATGATATATAAATAAAAGCTCAGCTTTGAGTAACGCTTTCTTTTTAAAGGTATGTTTGAAAGGAAATTGAAAAATTATGTGGAAGTTAAGTGGACACGTAACTTTTTTGTTCGAAAGGAATATTTTTTAAATAAAACAACTTCTCTTATGGTGTCAGAAATTTCATAATCAGAAAATGTTTCTGGATTTTACAACTTCATATGTTAAGTATATTCCTACGTTGATTTTTTTACTTTTATATTTGCTTTTTTTTTTACTATTACTGATAAATTTCCTGATGTAGGTGTCTGACTATAGCATCTAAGACGGGCGAAAAGCTAATATACGAGGTGTGTGAGAAAAGTAATGAGATTGGCAACACTGCGGGAGATGTGGTAACGTTGTGTCTACCAGGCTATGCTAAATCGGTTTGTTTATCTCTTCCACTTCCTCAGTCCGAGTTACAACTCCGTACAGTGAACACGTTAGTTTTGACAGCGCCATTAGTAAAGTTGTGTTTTCATTGTGCGTCACAGAAATGGAGCATCGGAATTTTGAGCAACGTTGTGCAATAAAGTTTTGTGTTAAACTTGGTGAATCCGCGAGTTGTACTTTTGAAAAGTTGAAACAGGTCTTTGGGGAACAGTGCTTATCGAGAGCACAAGTTTTCCGTTGGCACAAATCATTTTTGGAAGGCCGAGAATACGTTGAAGATGAACCTCGCTCAGGGAGACCTTCGACTTCAAAAACTGACGAAAACATTGATCGTGTGAGGGCTCTTGTGAGATCAGACCGTCGTTTAACAATAAGGATGATCAGTGAACAGTTAAATTTAAACACTTTCACCGTGCATCAAATTTTGACAGATGATTTGAACATGCGAAAGATTTGTGCCAAAATGGTGCCGAAAAATCTCACAACTGAACAGAAGGACATTCGAAAAAACGTGTGCGTTGATCTTCTTGAGAGGATGGCCAATGACCAAGAATTCTTCAATTGTGTGATCACCGGTGATGAATCCTGGATATTTGAGTACGATCCTGAAACAAAGCGGCAAAGCGAAGAATAGCACACTCCGTCATCTCCTCGGCCGAAGAAATGTCGAATGAGCAAATCAAAGATCAAGACCATGCTGATTTGTTTTTTTGACATCAAGGGTATCGTGCACAAAGAATTTGTTCCACCAGGACAAACTGTCAACCAAGTGTTTTATAAAAGTGTCCTTGAAAAGTTGAGGCAAAGAGTGATCCGTGTGAGACCAGACATTGCAGACAAGTGGATGCTTCATCATGATAATGCTCCGTGTCACACGGCCCTTTCCATCCGTGAATTTTTGACCTCAAAACGCATTACTGTTGTTCCTCAACCCCCCTATTCACCTGATTTGAGTCCTTGTGACTTTTTCCTTTTCCCGAAATTGAAACATGTCCTAAAAGGACGTCATTTTGGAACTCTGGAGAACATTCAAAAGACTGTGACCGACCAGTTAAAAGCCATACCAATTGAAGACTTCCAGCGCTGCTACCAAGAGTGGGAACGACGACTCCGCCGGTGTATAGCTGCCCAAGGGAACTACTTTGAAGGGGATAACATTGTTGTTTGAAAATAATAAAAACTTTGGTTAGTATGAAATCAGTCTCATTACTTTTCTCACACACCTCGTATGTTTTGTTAACTTCTGAATTTGAAACTTAGTCATGGATTGACGTGGGCAGTGTTTTAAAAATCACAAGATAAGATAATTCAAACTGAAGTAAAAAAATATGTACACAGACTAACTGAAACATAAATTAACTCGAATATACTCCTTCTCTATACACGAGTCTTACTCTCATAGAGAAGAAACAAATGTTAATATATATATATATATATATATATATCCACTGATTATTGAAATATATTTTTAATATTAATAAAAAAAAAAATCAACAATAATCACAATAAAAGTGACAGTAAAAATAAATAATTTAAATTTCTAGATAATTAATCGATTAAAAATACTTTAGTTTCACTTATTAGCTATTCATTATACAAGTCAGTAATCATCGTGCTGTCTTGAACTTTTCGATAATTTGTTGAACCTGATTAGTAGAGGATTAGCTGGTTTTACTAAAATACTTAAAGGCTTAGCAAAATATTTACACATTTTTAAATACTGTTAAACTTTGGTATTATTTGAGGCATCTTTGAAAAATTATAAGATTTATTCACTTTCATTGTGATCACTAATAACTAATTGTTTTTCTATGAATTGTGTAAAAACATTAAAACACAGTAAGTAAAATATCACTTGCCCAACATATCAATTAGTTTTGAACAATTATTATGATTGTTCTTCAAATAACGCTGAAGCCTTTATTAGCCTTTTTTCCCTTACGCTTACGCCCTCCTACCGTGCCCCTACTATCATCTGGATGCACATACGATACCCGTTTTAAAAATAATACACGATTTACCATTTTACATTCAATTGCACTTCTAAAACAAATATTATTTTATATTTATTTTAAATGTACAGATTGTCAACAAGTCTTTACTAACCCTGATAGATTGTCAGTGATTTATTAATGTAAAATATAATAACATTTTAAAAAAATTAGGGAGACAAGATATTACTGAATACATTATTTAATTTAATTGAAGAGTTTTAATTAATATTATTGAGAAGAATGAACAGGATATTAAAACAGATAAGTCTAATCACGAGACCCGCGACAGTCCTTGGCGTACCAACGCGAATAATTTGCCTCGATGTGGCTTCTCATCTAAACGAAAGATGCAGGCACACGATTATGTGGTCGATTCTCGATATGCTGGGTGAACCAAGACCAAGATAAAACTCTTCTATTTCGGAACCATACCACTACAGAACTAATTTAGAAATGCTACTAATAGAAAATGATTATTATGACTATGACCTCTCTGTTAAAGATTATATGGCGATTGACTCTGGATAGCTCTACTCAGTATCTGATATAAGTGAAAATTATTCAGGGAAACCATTTTAATATGTTCCGACACATGAGGGCATGGACAGTACAAAAAACAAAAATGGTAGATGCCGGGTGGATATTATGTTCCAGGCCGATTTTGTTTTTGAATAACTAAGAAATAAAACACAATTTATTTTAGATTGTTAACTTTGTTTTATTAACCACTTACCGGTTTCGAAAAATATTCCTTCTTCAGGGTGTCATTAGATGTATTTAATTAATTAAGTGGTAAATAAAACAAAGTTAACAATTTAAAATAATGTATTTTAATAACAAAATTGATTTTACTAATCTAAAAAATAAAATTCAATTTTTTATTTTGGTTTTTATTTGTTGATAATTTGGTTTATTATAATTATGTATGGAATATGACATTGGCGATGTGGCCACTTCTATCAGCGGTAGCGGTATGTGTGGTGATTTAAGCATATTTTTCATAACATTCTTGCACACTTCGCATGTTATTTCAGTAATTTCATTTCGCATATTGTCCTGTAGCGTTGAAATTGTTGATGGCTTATTATATTTACATAGATCTTTCCTTTCAAGTACCCCCACAGAAAATAGTCCTGAGTCGACAAATCAGGTGATCATCGAGGCCAGTCAATATCACCGCTTTTTAACATTATGCGGCTGGGACAAAATTCTCGCAAAATTTCAAGCATAGCTCAGACTGTTTGTAAGGTAGCACTGTCATGTTGAAACCATGTAGTTGCAGGTCTAATCGACTCGATTCGGCCATCAAGAAGTTTTCCAACATGTGGCGATAGCGATCACCATTAATAATTACAGCGTTGCCATTATTATTTAGATAAAATGTTTTAATGACTTCAACACGTTGTTGAGGTGTTAGATGCTCCATATTAAATTGGAATCAACCCCTCTCTACGACTACTAAATACGAATTGACAAATATCTGTCAAACTAAAATGGAGGCCAAACAAAATCGGCAGGGAACATAATATTCATCATGTACATACTCTTACAACTAAAGATACAAAATACTATTGAATTGATGTAAAAAGACGTTTTCTTGGGTTATTGACACTGTGAATGCACAGAAAATTGTTGTATTTATAGGCTAGCTCTTCGGAGATGGTGTAAGATTATCTTATCTACGTGTGGGTCAGTGGATATTGTCAATTCAACGGAGGGCATTTTCAATTAATACAGGTATAATTATATCCAAAAAAGTTAATTCACAAAAAGGGGCATCAAATATGAAACACGTCTTAAGTATATATGAGAGTGAATGATACTTAAAATAGTTACAAATATGTTATTACAACGACAAACATAGATTTTGGATTTATACTGTTAAGGAAAATTCTCGATACATTCAAGATAAAATCATCAAACTATATTCCAGAAGTACTTGTAGGTTCTTATGTACTATATATTGACGCCGCGTGTATTATATTACAAAAGTCACATTAATATCTTACTGATTCTATATAAATAAAACCTGTAGTCACTACGGAGGCGACCTGCACAAAAGGTCAGCGGATTACAGCAGCGGAAGGAAGTCCGGAGACGGCTACCAGGAGAACAAGAATACGGTAAGGAGGATAAAGCGGGTAGAACGAATATAATTCCCTTTACAAGAGAGTTTAGGATGTTGGCACGATTCCAGGATGGAGCGGCTCACAGTAATTTCCAAACGCGAGAGTTTGAAATGTGGCGCTAAGGCGTCCGATTAGAGGCAAGATGTAGTGATGTTAACTTTATGTTATGTACATATGTCGGTACACTACAATGATACTAATACTCAGCTCATAATGAGTATTTCAACAATCAGAAAGCTGGACGCAGTAAGTTCCAGAATGTTCTTAACAAATAGACCACGTTGTGCAAACCGAGATGTTGATCACGATAAGTTGGTTAATAACGTTGTAGATAGTATTTAAACACATGAGATAAACAAAGTCAGAGTTTTTAGATGATAGATTACTCAAATATATGGATGATAACGATGGATCCGATAACACGACTCTTTCGGTATTCGAGTCGGACTGTTTTTGGAGAGTATACCGTAATATATTTTATTTATACCTTAGACCCTGGCGATGTCTACAACTCTTTGTCACTTCCAATTTAATTAAGAAAAAGAAAATTAACAACTATTTGTAAACCGGAGCACTGCTACTTACATACAAGCAAGTACTGATCAAACTTGCCTACATAATAAAACCATATTCGACCATCTCTAGTTAATTAAACATCTCGTGCTTTTATTTCCTGATAAGGTAACCCTTATTCAATTATAATAATTAGACCCGGTCGATTATGATTTTAATATCTGTTCGGTGTCTCCCCGGTGTCCATTTTCTGGTATTACACGTAGCACAACTTTGTATGAACCACTCCTCAATTAAAAATAAGATTACAAAGAAATATTACTCTCCATTTAACCGAAGACAACACGTAAATTCTGTTTATGTATATTATGGCCTCAATATCGCACACTCAGAAATACCTATTTCATATATTGTGTTTTCTAAATTATGCTATGTGTTCATATGTAATTTTTTAATATTATTTTCCGTAAACATCTCAACGCTATACTGTCCATGTTCTATTCGTGATACTTAAATTGAATATATGTCATGTTACAGTTAAAATTTCTTTCTGTTCGATGTCAAGATGGGATGGCATCGCAGCCCCGAGGGCCACCAAAAGGATAGGTTCAATGAAAAAGAATGAACCTACAGTGTTTAGTAGCCTCTTGGGCGATGTTTAATAAGGGGAATTAACAAGGACAAGTGAGCTTAAATACTAAATAAATTAACAGATATGGGGGTTGATCAGTGCAGTCTATTGAATTAAACTTGACTAACGGTTGCCACTAAAAAGGAATGCTGGTACAAAATCCATAGGCGACTCACCGGGGAAGTGGCGACGTTCCTGGATGGATGATCCGGTCCTTGGCCAGGTTGTCTAGGCTACGGTCGATGGGAGACGAACGCCGCCGTAGTGGTGGAGAGAATGTGTCGAGGTTGAAAACAAGTCAGGCGCACAGCTACGAAGGTGTTGTATTGGATGCTTTGGTCTCTATCTCCTGGGAGGGATACGTGTTCCCGCCGCAGATGCGTGTATCCACACTCCTTGCCCTCCGGTGACTGCCCCTCTCTTTTCCTCCACTGGCGCGCTGAGGCTTGAGCACGTGACTCGTGCGCACCTGCGTGACAGCATGATCATTCCGGCCATCTCAGCGCTGATGATGATTGCTTCATAACAGTCATTCTGTACTAACTGTACATAAACCTTTTATTTCGATACCCTGGCCTCTAAAAGCATATATTGAGTCGGACTCCGAGTAAACTTGGGACGAAAGAGGAAAAGTGTTCTATCCACCTGAGCTAGCAACTTCAATAAAAGTAGATGCTGGAGAACCCAATCAAAAGTCTGTCAAAAATTAATAACTTGTCCTGAATTAAATTATAACATCAAAAAAAAAACGAGTAAAAGTTTTTGTTACAACATTTGGTTTTAGTAATATTTATGTGTGATAAATATCGTAATTTGAAAATAGACTCATGACATTAAATAGCTGTTTGATCGGTCATTATTATCACCCTTCAAAACAACTGAATACTGGACTTTTTTTTTCTTCTCGACTCTTCTATACCTTTTAAGTTTCCACAGCATATTTAATGTTATTTGATTCAAACGACTCATGTCGACTTCTTTGTTCAACTTTCAGTCGCTACTCCAACGACTGTCTCATGTGACCTGTCTACTAATAGTTAAGCTGCTCTCTTTGCCTCATTCGTAACTTTTATTTGTTCCCTTATGGGTTTGTTTATCTTTTGATCCCTGAGGGATATACCCAATATTCTTTTCCCATCCCTCGCTGCGTTACTTTTAAAATCTACATATATAGTTTGTTCAGTGCTGTTGTTCCAATGCCACACGCATTTATATAAAAATTATTAAGGAAAACACATTCTTATTGTGAAGTTGTAATTATTCAGAACATAGGTCTGTGATATTTTAAATACTAAATTAATGTATTAATTATAAATATTAATTAATGTATAAATTAATGTATTAATTATAAATAATTAATACATTAATTTAGTATTTAAAATATTACAGACCTATGTTCTGAATAATTACAACTTCACAATAAGAATGTGTTTTCCTTAATAATATATGTTGTATCAATGTGTCCAAAATTTAATAAAAATGAATTGATAATTCTGGCGTCTGCAGTCGGTTTACTCAAAGGTATTTGAGATTCTGTAAAAATAATGTAGATGGCTTTCAAATAATGGAACGACAGGTGTATTAATTTGAAAAATGTAACATATAGGTTCGAAAATTTGTCAAGAAAAATACTGGCGTTATAGCACAATGATAGTGCACTTCCCCGGATTGGAAATAGAGATCCAGGTTCGTATCTCGGTGACGCAAAAACAATATTTTTCGACAAAAATTGATTTTATATGTATATATTTGTAATTAATACATTAACTTAGTATTTATATAAAAATTATTTAATATACTTTTATTTGTAATAATAATATAAATATATTTTTGAATCGTTTCAAAGACATTATTAAATTTTGAATATCTCACGAAAATAACAGTTTCTACATTTTATCATCTGTATTGTGGACCACCTTTCTAGACACGCGTTATCTTAGCATAAATAAAAAATACTCTAGAGAATTATTTCACGGATTATACCGCTCTAGAGACATTAGCTTCGAGAGAGAAACGTTTATTTTGGTTTACTTAAAAGTTGACATTTTTTAAAGTAAGAATAATGAAAAAAAGTTAATCTGGCTTTTAAAATAATTGAGAAATTATATAAAGAAAAGTAAAAGGATCGCGTTTTTTAAAGTTAACTTGTCAAAGTCATTTTGTATTTTTTCATATTTTATGTCGAGTTAAAAATAAAATTATAGGTTTTTAATAACGAGACTCTTATCCAATTTAGTAAAGTATCTTTTAAAAATACAGTAGAATATTTAGAAAATTTAAAAAGTAGCAGGTCGATATTAGTATTTTTCTTATTATGAACGATTACAGAGAGAGAGAAAAGATTAACGCCTTTGAAATGTGGTAATGGAAAAGTGTTTCATGGACTGCCGGAGAAACAAATGAATTCATTCTCCAAGAAATCTAAATTATAAAACAATTTGAAACCGTTAATAATCTTGAAGTCACATTGACTACTGAAAAATATATGTAAGAAATCAAGTCGAAGACTCATAGTGAAAATATCTGTTATTTACCGTTAAGAAACTCTTCAACTAGAAATTCCTATCTATCGAATTAAAAATCACAGTCTACCTCACAATAATGCGCCCTGCTGTTATGGTCCGTATTCACAATGATCTCTCAATAAGTCTAAAATCAGTGGGGGTCGCTAAAGTTACGTTGCAAAATTTTAAATTTAGATCCTCCAACGTACCTTAAGTGCTGTCTTTATTCATATAAAACATATTACATAAATCCATTGTATACATACTTTTACATATATATGAAAATTTGATAGTAAATTAAGGAGCAGTAGTTCAAGGCAAACACTCAAGGATCCAGTCATAAAAAACACTTCCAAAAGAGAGACAGTGGACAAGATATAAAATGGTTTGAGTCACACTTACATGGACAGATTAACAGAGTTGCAAAACACGAGGTATGAAGAGAGAGAGTACGCTTTGGTACCCACTTCAAGGAGCTCCAACGTGTCACTCATACCCGAATAAACTTTAATAAAACAAGCTTCGTTCCATTACAATTTAGGTCTGCATTCCCGGACGGGCGGTATCTAAATACAGAATATATGTCAAAATAGGCTGATTTTTGATATTAAAATCTGTGCCATCATTATTCTGTGCCACATGTGAGACATGGACTCTTCTCGAAAACCTTCGGAAAAATAACTGAATGTTTTTAGAGTCCAAATTCTCTGAGAAGTAGTATTATATGGGCCGGTGAGAGATAATCAGTCAGGTCACTAACATATTCAGAGTGAAATGATCTTTATTAAAACTATGATTTAGTTGATGTGGTAGAATTGTAAAAGTACATCTATAATTTTTATATAAATATAAGTACGTCTTCGTGTTTCTGACTCCAAATGTAATGGCCCAGGACCAAGTTATATATCAAGTGAAGACTCTTAATGAACCAGGAAGATAATAGTATTGGTACAATTCAGTACGTATATCAAATGTACTATTACTCTATAGTAAATGCTGTATACAAGTATTTGTACGAATAACTTATCTGTCTCGCAGTCCGTGGACATGCACATGACAAATATATGTTTAGGAAATATTATTTCGTCTTAAAAAATATATATGGGGAAAGTATTTAGGTAAGAATAGGTAGGGAAAATATTTAGGTAGGTAGGAACTATTAAAAAAAAAATCTTTTCATTGCACTAAATAATCTTCAAACTCCTATTAGTTTCGTTTTAATACGATTTAAATTTACCTTAATTCTATTATTGTCAAGTTATATTTTTTATCCTTTTGACTTGAAAATAACTCTGAATGAATGATTTTTTTTATGTAGTTACGTATCAAGTAGAGAAATTAACAATTTTTAAATATTCGTATGTTGAGTATTAGTAAAAAGTAATAATTTTTCACTGATTATATTCAGATATCAATTCGGTTGAATATAATCAATAATTGATGCAATTATTTACGATAAAATAATGTTGACTGTGATTTTATGTTCGGTATTTGATTACACTAAGATTTAACTGTTAGAAATTTAGTTCCTAATGTACCGATCATTACAACCGAACACAACTCTCAGAATCACGGTTAAAATAACTATTTAGCTCATTACTATAAAGAACACTGTTATAGTAAACCAGTAATAGTGCGAGTAATACAATTTGTCAGTATTTTTTACATTTTACACACAATATAAATTAATATAAATCAAACAACAAAATACAATAATAAATTTTCTATGATATTTCGAGTTAAAACTTTTTCAATAATATTGAGTATATTCTTGTAGCACAAACAAAATATTGTTAATTTTTAATGAAATCACAATTCAATCATAATTATGTAGTTTTTTTTAATACATTAAAGGAAGGTTGTAATCTCAGTAACCACCGAATTTTTTTATTAAGAGAAAAACATGAAAAACTGATGAGACCTCCTTGCAACAACACCGTGTATCAGTTTTTACAAATGTACGGAGCATCGACCATCTTGGATGATATACAATATTGTTGTAGGTAATATCAATTAGAAATTGTATGTAATAGTATTATTATTTGTTTTATATGATTGTTTAATATAACATTCGATGCCCAAGAAAATATGCAACGCATATGCATTCATAACACAGATCTGCCCAAAAACGATATGCAGTGTTGTTACAGGGGTAGTCTCATATTTATTAAAACACATTGTTATGGATGAAAATCACTACAGCCTGGCTTAAAATATAAAATAAATACAACACCTGTTTCCAAAAACAGCCAGTTTTCAAACCGGCGGCCATTTAAATTTAGGAGTGGGTAACGAAGACTGCTGTTGGTCGATTCCTAATTTAAATGGAGGCGGGCAAAAGTAACTAACGCTGATTGCGAATAACCAATTTGCATCAAAAAGAGCTGTTTGTTAATAAACAAACACAATACGTAAAAGCTATATAAGAAGAAAGCTGCATTAAATGTTGGAAAAAAGTAAATAATGACTTTGCAATCAGTACTCTTACGTATAGTGCATAAATGATATTTATGAAATAAGATAATTATTTAATTTAATAAAAATATAAACACCAAAACGTTATGTTATAGTACTTGCCCGAAAAAAACTAAGAATTTGTGTAATTAATTTTTTTCTGCGTATGACATCACCAGTACGATATTTTGAGTATAAATCTGTGAGCGTCACTTCTGCCGCATCAGACGTGTACTAATGGCCCGGCCGAGCGCCGGCATGTTATGGCGGGGTATTTTAAAATCTGTAAAAGGAGTCCGCTATCCGGACGGAGAAATGTTGTCAAGCCGAACTGGTGAGCTAGTATTCTATGGCGATACGATGGTTTTGTATACCATTGATCCTGCCAGGATCTTCTGATATCTGGATAAGTGTTGTGACCCAAAATGAGCGTTGTCTGACTGGGTAGAGGGTTTGGTGCTGCCCGGGGAGACATTGGATGTTTTCTGACTGGTGGAGGACTACTGAGGGCGCACCCTGATGTTACTACCATTCATAGGTTAGAGTCGCGCTGAGTTATATACCTCGGTGCGTCATTGGATGAAGATACAATCACGCTATACGGAACGGAAGATCGGCGTGCCTGTACATAATGTCTTATGTGCTTCATTAATGTAAAATTATCGTAGATATAAATTTTTCAGCATGATATTGTTCTCAATTTCATTCTTGTTGCATAAGTAAATTAAATTGTATTAATAATGTTCATATTACAATCAAGTTTTTTTTTTATTATTAGCGAATTACCTTAATTATGTGTTAATTTAATTAATTATTTTTTCCTCAAGTGACGAATGAAGATTTAGAGAATCGTCGGTAGGTGAGAAATTTTGATAGGTATTCGTCTCATTAGAACCCACATCTCATGCATACTACTATGCTATACGGTGGAGATGTGGAACCCCGGCTCCATGTAAGTCCTTACATTATTACGTATTTTTATAAAAATGGGAATATATTGGAAAAATATCCAACATCAATGGTTTTTTCAAAATATGTAACATTTTTGCTGGAAGCTTTACACACTTCTATTTAGTACACGTGTTGCGTTTTAAAAAAGCTTTACATGTGAATTTGAATATATAAACATATAAATAGGCTGTTTTGAGGGACTTTTCAAGAATGTGCGAGCGGTTATGTACTCGTTGCATAATACATAATATTATTTACACTTGCTGTAACTCCATGTATACTTTTTGTGGAACCGTATTTATTAACCATAAAAATTCTTTTGAGAATTCCAACAAGATTTAAAAAAAGATTTTATCTTTATTTTCCTTAAATATTTAAAATTACGTAACTATTTATTCATATGAACGTGATAGTTATATGTAACGTGCATGAATATTTTTTTTCGTGTTTTTATAATAAATAAAACATTATTTTAGAACGTACCTAATGTTTCGATAAGAACAAATAGTATATATATTTACATGTAATATTATTAAATTATAAATATGTACAATATAAAAATAGTGTATAATAAATATAATCGTATAAATAAAAGCGCACAAATGAATTTATATGAAAATAAAACAGAACCCCGATTATCCGGTTGTGTGGTAATATGGGCCGAACCTCGGATAATCAAATACTTGGATACGGATAACCGCGGTTGTATCGTACTGGATTGAATTGAAAGGATTAATAAAATTATTTGAAATAGTATGCTATGTAATATATTAAGAAGAAATATTAACGCCATTTATAAGAATATTTTATTTCATTTTTTTTTTTTGTTTGTTTTTGTTTAATTTGAAAATTCGGATAATGAAAAATCACAAAAAACGGAGAATCGATGTTTTAGCGACAAAACGAAGTAGAAAGATTTATAAAAAAATATATAAGTGTGTATATTTTATTTAGTGATGTATATTTTATTAATAGCGATCTACAAATCTGAACAGAAATCATATTCTCAGAGAAATATAATTTAAAATCAGTCTTGATCCGTTAGTATTAGTACTATACGGTGGTTATCGAGGTAACGTAATTGAGGATATTATGATAAAAAAATCTACAAATCTCCTCAGGACAAATGTTAAAACGAGTATATGTATATATACGTGTGTAATAAATCTGGTGATTAGATTTATTGCTTTGTCTCATGTAATTAGGTCGAAATGTGTAGCAATGAAACTCGGACAGATGTACAACATTTCACTGTTTAATACAATAATAAAAGGTACACAGATGAATACAATAATTACACATACAGATAATATTAACTAGAAGAAGATCCAAAAATAATAAGACCGCTTCTCTCATCTGCACGGCTTTTAACCTTTCCAGACTCCCCCCAACGCGCACCTCACGCACGCCACCCGGCCGGCATTCACACACGTATCCATCGTCTGTCAAACTCTGGCGCGCCGCGCACACCCACACACAAATTAACAAAGTAATACATATCACAATATATATACTCGTGTTGGGAATCACACGAAGAGATATGAAAATAAACATATAGATAATGGAACAGACAAGGATAGTTGATATAATTGAATTCGCCAAAAAAATGATATTACAATTGACAGGCCACATCGCTCGGAGGATGGACAATAGTTGGACGAATGTAGTCATCTAGTAGTATTCAAGAGGAATCAAGAGGCTGTCCCAAAATGTATTGAACTCAAGAAATGATCAAATTCTGCGAAAAACAATGTTTGTGACTGACGCGCTTGTTTTCATCTACATATTTGATAAATAAAATAGTTTGCCTGAACAATGACACAATAAAATAACTAGCTTTTGTCATTCTCACAATATTTGGCTCTACTTATTTATGCGGACAAACATTCCCTTCCATAAATCAAATAAAAAATAAGTTAAGAAGCAAATTAACTGACGATAATTTATAATTCGTCAGGATTGTGGCCCCACTGTTATGCAGACGATACGCAAAATTATTTTTTCTGCAAGCCGGGTAAGATAGAGTTATTAAAAATAAAAATTGCAATATGCGTAAATAAAATAGGCGAGTGGATGGCACAAAACAGACTTACATTGAATCCATCCAAAACAGAATTACTATTGACAGCAACACCTAGAAGGCAAAACTTAATACAGGAATCAATGTTAGCGAATACTAAATCTGCAGTTAAGTTAATAGGCGTGCACATTGATTCAGATCTATCAATGAATACACAAATAAGTAAAACTGTCAGTGCATGCTTTGATCAACTGAGAAAGATTAAAAGTATTCGGAGACATCTTCCTCTTGAGGCAGCCCGTCAACTTATAAATGCATTTGTGGTGTCACGTGTGGACTGTTGTAACAGTATCTGTACTGGCCTGCTAATGTTTCAGCTGGATAGATTGCGATCTATTCTAAGTGCGGCTGCACGGATAATATATGGAGTTTCCAAATTCTCTCATATAACATCCCTTTTACATCAGCTACATTGGCTCCGATTCCCTGAAAGAGTTGAATTTAAATTATCCTGGTTGATGTACAAAGCGACATACAACATGGCGCCTCTATATCTTCAAGAACTTTGTATCCCAGACAATTTGAATGGTAGACATCAAACTCTCAAGTCAGCCTCTACTTCATCTGCAGGAAGAGTTGTAGAACCGACCAACCGTTGCCAGAAGTCTAAATTTAGTGAACGGGCATTTGCGGTGGCAGGCCCAAAAGCGTGGAACTCTTAGCCCTCCATTATAAAGAACAGTACATCGGAGACTTTATTTAAGAAAAAACTAAAAACGCACCTTTTCAAAAAGTAATTTTCATATGTGAAAATAACGATTGTTGATTAAAAAAAAAACAAAGTTAATTGTAGAACTATATACAGTTTATGGGTAAAGCGCCCTTGAATTTTTTTTACAAAAATGGCTCTATACAAATTATTCATTATTTTTATTATTATTAATCCTGCCTAAAATTGAAAACAAGCGGTTAATTATCAGACAAAGCAACGCTTTCGAAAGCGATGCAGAGTCACCGTTCTAATTTGTAAATGTTACAAAGCCCAAAAAGTGTTTAATAATTTACGTTTATATTTATGTTTTCTTGTTTTACAAGCAGATCACTGAACTACTGAAGCTTATGTCTTCCATATATTCTATTACTTCAAGTAGCCCACGACTGTATTGTGAATTTGAGTTTTAAATAAAAATCTTGATTTTATTCCTATCTCGTTTGTTTTATTCGTCATTAAAATATATATAGCTACGGTGAAAATTTATGTTGCGGCTTTATAAAATTTATTAGATTCTGTAATATTTGGCTCTTCTCACTAAAAGGTCTGCCGACCGCTGGTCTAGTGATAAAGTCGCTCATTCCAGAAGACCAGCCAATTTTCACAGCACAAACGTTTAGCTTAGTTTGAAAATAGTAATAATATTGATGTGACACGTATTCCATGTAGGTATCTTTATTTATTATTTAAAAAATAAATAATGGATAAAGAAGTAGAATATATTTGGGGAGGCTTTTATGTTGTTGATGATGATAAATACACATTACGCAAAACGTTACATCGTCAATTTTGAATTAACGCGCCTTAACGCAAAAAAAAAACATGTATTATTAAGGAAAACACATTCTTATTGTGAAGTTGTAATTATTCAGAACAGACGGTCTGTGATATTTTAAATACTAAATTAATGTATTAATTATAAATATATACATATAAAATCAATTTTGTCGAAAAATATTGTTTTTGCGTCACCGGGATACGAACCTGGATCTCTATTTCCAATCCGGGGAAGTGCTCTACCATTGTGCTATAACGCCAGTATTTTTCTTGACAAATTTTCGAACCTATATGATACATTTTTCAAATTAATACACCTGTCGTTCCATTATTTGAAAGCCATCTACATTATTTTTACAGAATCTCAAATACCTCTGAGTAAACCGACTGCAGACGCCAGAATTATCAATTCATTTTTATTAAATTTTGGACACATTGATACAACATATATTATTAAGGAAAACACATTCTTATTGTGAAGTTGTAATTATTCAGAACATAGGTCTGTGATATTTTAAATACTAAATTAATGTATTAATTGACAAAATTGATTTTATATGTATATATTTATAATTAATACATAAATTTAGTATTTAAAACATGTATTGTTTTATTAATTTTATAAACTTTATTCTTTATTGATAAACCCTTTCTGCGTTGTGGATCTGCTGTCAATTGTGTCACCTGACTACACTCACTACCAAAACAACCATTGTTCACAATTCCACAGCATTCCTTACACCAATATAATATCATACATCATTCCAGGAGAATGTTATTCGACTCTGGAATAACCCGCCCCAACACTTCCGAGACAGTGACACGCCACAGGCCTTCAATAAACATTATAGACAACATACATTAAAAAAAAAGAGACACATTTAAGAGTGTAGTTTTATACATACATAAATATTTATTTATTTATTGTATATGTTTATTTTGAAGTTCGTGCGAGCACTTTTCTGGGTTAGATCGCGTTTATTTTGGTATGGTGACGTGATTCAAATAAAGTTATATATTATAGTTGGTTATTGATGGGTTAAATTCAAACTAAATTAACTCAAGGGTGATATTTTTGAGACATGGAGAATGATAATGCTATGTACGTTAACTCAGAAGAGGCACCGATATGCGCGACGCCTAATATGATATGAAAGGTTCTAAGAGTATAATAAAGGGTTTACCATGGCCATGTTTTGAGGGCGAATAATATAGCTATTTCAGACGTTGGATGGATTTTGTGAAATTTTTAGATGGTCATGATTAAAATTTTGTACACTCCGGGTGTGTTAGCTAGTCATATATATGTAGCGACCAGAATTCGAATCCACCGCCATCTCAGTCGGCATCGACGCTAGCGACAGCGTTGCCGGTTGCTGCCACAAGCCTGGCTCAGAATTCACCGCTAGCCACTCTCTCTAGTTTCAGCGTTCTACAGCGGCGGTCTCGCCGGCCCCGGAGCGCCGGCGAGGCAGCCAAATTGCTTCACATTATTTAATTTCGTAATATACACGCAACTTCTACATCATTTCATTTTTACATTTATTCATTTCATTTTGTCTTTCTTGCTTTTACCATACTGTCATAATAAAATCTCAATACGCGCAAACAAACATCGATCTTTCATTTAACCACCGACATAACCCCCAAATATATATAGCCAGTGGTTTTTTTTTTTTTTAACTAAGTATAATAATTTAAATTATTTGAATTACTACATCAACCCTTTCTACGTAAACTATCGTAACCCACAAAAGTGTCATTTTGATTTTTTTATGTTATTCGTTTGTATTTTATGAATATTTTATGTGATAGATAACAAAAAAAAATGTAAAAAAAATTTACAGGTTTTTTCACAATGCAATTTATTGTATCTTAAATATACCAATATTATTTGACAGCGTACACTATCGTAAGTTCCTGTATCATAGTTTACACGGGGCGGCGCGCGGCGATCTGTGTAAAAGAGACTGCGTATGTGTCTCTTAGGATCATCTTCGTCGGGCGAGCGCGTGTGTCGCGGGCGTCCTTTTATATTATACAAACTTTTTGTTTCAATACTGTTTTACATAAATGAAGCGCAGTAACACCAAAAAGAAAGGAATGCACATATCTAGAGCATGATAAATTTGTGATATAGCTCGGGGTACGGAATCAGACGATATAGTGCCGTCAACCAGCTGTGATTTCGAAAATTATAATGAAGAATTAAATTTGCAAAATTTCGACCATAATAATTCATAAAAAATACAAGGTAAGATGTGGTATTCTTTATTTACAATATAAAATATTAAAAAAAGTACATAATTTATTATTTTATTTATAAAAATGACGTAAAATATACTAAGTATCACTTACGATAGTTCATGTCGTTTTTGTATTTCTAATAATTATCGTATGTAATATTTACGATGTTCTACGTTGATAAATAGAACTAATAATATTTCTTATGTAATACTTACGATAATATAAGTCATCAGATAATTTTTCTTACGATACTTTACTACTGAAAAGATAGTTTAAATTAATATAAAGACATCTTTACTTACGATCCTAGAATCTCAATTATCAGCCGGTGCTAATTTGGAAGAAATAAGTGCCTTTCTTGATCCGATGAGAATAGCACTGATGATGTCACATCGCCTTATTTAACATTGTGTTGTTATAAATAATATATGATACCACCGTCACTCATTCCAAACAACACATTTTTGTGGATATGTATAAAGAATTTTATTTTATTGTATACCTAATATTATCAATTTATTTAAAATTATTATTATTAATTATTGACAAAACTTTCCTAAAGAATTCGCTAATCGATGGAAATGAGAACTGTACCAAAAGAGTGACGCAAGTCATCGCAAGCAGAATGGTGTTTGATTATTTTGTTTTAATTTTGAATTATAGGGTTTAATAAATAAATGTGATTAACAACATAATATTTGGTGTATTTATTTTAGGTAAAGAAATGAGGCCAAAATTGCAGTTTTAGCTAACATGGAAAAATTTACGTTTAAAAATTATTTGAACTTCCAAAAGTATGCGTATGTGACACATACGATAAAAAATATGACCCAACCCCGCGCAAATAATGATATATAACATATACAATAAAAAACATTGAATGAACTCTAGTATAAATTATCGTATATGATACATGCGACGTTTACCTTAAATTTGTTTCCAACGTATAATGTCGTATATGCATAATTATGAAAACTGATAAGATTATTGACACTTTAACACATTCTATAAAATATTACATATAATTTAAATATATGTTTAACATTAGGATAAAATCTGTCTTTATTTGGAATTATAGGAACGCGAAGAAACTTAAAATTGCTCTCCTCAACAAAACGGATTTTGAAAATATGATAGTTCACGTAGGAGAGGTCGAAATGTTGAAATGGGATACTTTTGAGAAAAGTAAATTTTTATTCTAAAATAGCTTATAAATATAATAAGATAGGTATATGAATAATATTTTGATCATTACATTGATTATGAAATATTTTCAAAATGTTTATAAAATGCAACATTACAATGCGATTTTTGTAATTTTTTATATATAAGAAATACACAATTAAAAAAGTGTTTCAATTTAAAAAATAAAAATATTTGAATAAATAAATAATGAAATAATGAGTCTTTAAATTAATTAATTTTTCCATCCTTAAAAATATTCAATGACAGTGATAAGGAATAATTGTAAGGCACCGATTTCAATTTTAAACCAAAATTTTAAACATTTTTGTCTAAATAAGTAAATGCTTAACAAATTCTCCTTTAAGAGTAAGTTATTCATATATATAATATGATTATTATAGAAGTTCGATATTTATGACAGATCCACGGATAGCCGATCGCTGTGCGTGCGTGTGGATGCTTCATTATGTAGACTTTACTTGTCTGTCCCCCCTAATACCCTATACATCAGAGCACGACTTTACTGTGGGTGTTGTCTATGAACTTGGAACTGTCAAGAAGTGTGATCGTCCTACTACGTGCTCACTGTACTGTTATTTTATTGTATAGTTACTAATGCAAGTGTGTTTCGGTTTTTCGCGGTGCGTGGCTAAAGTGCTTCGTGCGACACAGATAAATTGTTCCTGAAGTTCAGGAGAGCTGTGACTATAGTAGATAACATTCAGGCAAGTCGTGTTTCATGGTTGATCCTTGAGCCCTTACTGTTCTGTCCCTATACCAAATTCCTACCATCCTTTCTACATCCAGTTTTACCACCCCCTTGTGTAAAAAATGGTCATCTTTTTTTCAAAAAATATACACATTTAAACAAAATAAAACATACATTTTTTTTTATACATCATGAAAAAAGCAATTAACAATTTTTTTTTGGTAGATCGTTCACACACCGACGAAACGACGCTTTTGCTGTGTTCTGTCGATATAAGGAGCAAATAAAAAGTTGCCAGGCATCTTATGAGGTAAAGCGGGATTTATTAGCAGGGCCGGCTATAAATCAAAAAGAAAACCATAATCCGATTAGACGCCCCCGACTTTTTCAAACCATCGACTCCATCCACGTTTCGCCACGTGGAATGAAGAATAATGTATTATACAAACTAATAACCTCCCGACGCGCGCCAACTTAACAAGATTTACTTAAATAAATAAACACGAATTTTTAATATATCTTCCATCAAACTCTGTCATGCCGTTGTTTCCAAAGAAAGATTATTAAGATTTAATACGGCTGCGGCTTTCGTACACAAGCACTTTTCTGTAGAATATTTTTTAATATTCACTGGTACCGTTGCGCTACCCGCAGGGGTAAATAGCTACGATCAAAATCATAATCATATTAAATTTCAAAACTTTTCTTCAGTCATTTAATACGTTGCGAAGGTTCATCGATACCGTGCAGAATTTTTTACAGTACACATACCTTTAAGCTTTTATATTATGGCCCACCATGGGTAATTTAGATAAATATATTTTTTTTACTAATTGGTACCGAAAGTGTTTCTAATTTTTGCCATAAAAAACCTAAATATATGGTTAAAAATAATTAAATGGCTTTTAGGCCTTAGAGTGGAACTAAAGGGCGACGCGTGAAATAATAATAATCTTTTTTTTTTTGAGCCAAATAAGAAGCATCTAATATATATAATAAAGAAATACGCCTAAAGGACGCAGGAAGTATTAAAGACATAGTTTCGAAATTGAACTTAATTAACCTAATTCACAGTAAACCTTAAATACGCGATTAATTAGCACTGATGAGTGGAGCCGATAACCGAGTGAAGATTTCTGTACCGGCTCCGGGATAGGGTGGGTCTTTTTGCAGTCTAATAACATACTCGTATACTGTACCGATAATTTCCACAATAAGAACCTTTGAAGAGCCAAGCTACTCAAGATGCTAATGCAGACGGTATCGCGAACTGAAAAAGCATAACGGAGGACATACCGGAGAGGCGAAACTTACTTGAGGAGGCCATGGCCACACCGGGCTGTTGCGCCATCGATTATGGTAACGAGGCTTTGAGTGTTTTATAGGTCGTTTTTTGTCTAGTGGACACTTTTATAAAGAGATTCTACATCTTTGTATGCCGATTATCTATGCATTTTGAAATATAGTCCACCCATTGCCATTTGTGTTTTGCAGTGGTACCTTCACCTTGGTTTGTGTTCTAACCCAGAATATTCCTTTTCTAACTCTTTTAGTGATTTCAGTATACTGCTTTTTATACTACGATGAGTTGTCTGAGGTTTCCAAGTAAGCTAGTAGTAAGAATGATAAAATATATCATTGTCTTATATAACACATATGTAATTTTCAATGGAGTTTTATCACTTGTTATTTTTTATTAATATTTAAGAACTTTGTTCTTATGGGTGCAATTATCGCCATGCGTCTATGTCCTGGACACCATCTAGTATACAGGTATCTATATTAGCTTTGCCTATTATTTGGTGAATGTATTTTTATTGAAATTTTCCTTTCTGAATTCTTAATTAAATTTATCCTTTAATTACATTTTTGAGGTATGCGTTGTATCTAAAAATGTGTCCTATCTGTTGGCTTCTTTAGTTTTTTGTAGTGTTTATTTTTCTTGCTCTCTCCTTATTGTAATTCTATCAATCCAGCTTATTATTTCCAACCTTCTCAACAACCACATCACGAATGCTTTCAACTTCTTTCTAAAATTAAATAAAGTCACAATTATTTTTTTCAAATTCTTTTATTTTTTGAATATAGACGGTATTCATTTTATAGAACTCATTTGTTAATCAACATAATAAATCAAACACGATTTTTTGGTACTATTTAATTTTTTCAAATAATTGGACATTATCAACTGATCTAGATGTCCTAGACAGCCGAAACAAACGTCTATTTATTTGGAAAATTTAAATGGAATCAAATAATTTTATTGTATTGATTATCTATTTCTTCTCATAGATGTCATGTTGATTTGTTCTATATAACGTCTACTAAGTGGTCAGATATTACAGTAGCCTTCATAGTCGGCTAATTAATATGTATCTAAACCAGCTAATAGTGTCATTATCGTCATAATTTTCATCCCCTAATCGGTGCCCCAAAGTCAAGGCGCATTACTCTTCCTTCTATCTGTCTTGCGCCATTTCAGTATGAACTTGTTGACCAATCAAGATATAATTTGTACTCTTCTTCTTATTCTTCTTTTAAATAGGCAATCCACATTTTAAGAGTGATTTGTGCCATTAATCAAGTTAAAATATTATTTTATAGAAAAAAGTACAATAATATTATATAATAGGAAACATTATATTACAAATCAATACCATTGTCGTTCATTGCAATTAAGGGAACGAAGATGACACAAGTTGACCGGGAGTTGAAAATTACTATTGACGAGATTATTGTAAAAAAAATCTGTGATCCGTAATGGACAGGCAAAAAAAATATGGTCAAAAGTTTACTCCTCGGCACCATACTCGCACATTGGGGAATCTATTAAGATTAATCTGAATAAATGTGAGGCCACCTGGTAATGTCCAATTCTCGTTCTAGAGACATTTGATATAATTTTTTTGGAGACTTTTCTTTTGGAGAACCAGGGTGTGCGGGGAATAGATCTTTGAATTATTTTAAGCCGATTACCCTTATGATTATTTGGATCGATCCATTGTACAAGTTCAAATAGAATTCGTACATTTTTATACCATGTTAAGTCTGTCATATATCGAGATATGGAATTGATGAGGGAAAACTCCGGAAAGAGTGGCCTTCCAAACGAATGATAGCTGTTTATTGTTTCTGTACAAATTAAATAGACATTTCTGATGGAACAGATTATCTCATTGTCTAGACAAACTTTCATATTAGCAGAGAGAGATTCAAGAGCTGCTTGCGAGTTGGAAAATATAATAGTACTCATATAGTTTTTGTTACAGTTTATCTGACGTCAAGCCATCTCAATTGAGATCTTTCTGTATGCAAAAGTAGGGGAAGTAGTAGTTCATGTTGAGGGTTTTCCTTATCTCGGTTTTTCTCACTCTATCCAATAATGTCATTCCTGTTACTCGGATACTTGACCTTACTTAACTTTACATTAAAAGCATTAAGTCTCTACACTTAACATGAATCACTGTCACCCTACTATAAAGGAAACATAAAACATCACAGAACGTCGAGATGATGGATTGTTGGAATATTGACTGATAAGATAAATGTAGGGGAGATGATTAAAATCTACCGCCAGTATCGCCACTTATACCCGATGGACGACGCGAGCGATACATGGTTTGGGAACAAAGACTGCAGCAAAGAAGTGGAACCATCGACAATAGTGCCAATCACCACCTACCCACATATATACCGAATTTTTTTATATAAATACATTTTTTTCTTAATTATGATAAATATAAGAGAAGTAATTCAATGATTCGCCATTTAATTATTGGGTTAGTAAGAAATAAAACACCGATTAAATAATTTAGACTTCGTCCTATGTTTTTATCGACAGTGAAAAAATATCAGACTCAAAGCGTGGTCAGCAAATAAACTAAATTTTATCAGAAAATAAACATATCTTTAGTCAGGTTCATATTTATGCGTATTCAAAATAAATGAAACATTAAACAAAGTTATTACTTGCTCTTATAAATGTATTTAATAAGCTATGTAAATAACTTTACAGTTGCTTAGTATGACATTAATTAATTATGCTCGTCAATTTTGTTGTACTCGCTGACCACAAGTGGCGGTTTAACTGACTGTATTTGGCGGATGATAACATTTTAGAGTTGGCCAAAACCTCAAAATCATAACAACTATTTAAATAGTAGCCTAATTATAATGATATGTACCTTTTTAAAAGACAATAGATGGAGGAAGTTTTCAACCAGGCCACGATCACTGATATTTAAGACAGACAAAAGTTGAGTTATTTTGTACACCATCACAAGATGGCCGGTTATTCAACGCTCATTCATTCCTTTCTTCTGATACATCTGGTCGGTCTAAAGAAAAAGAATAAACGGTGAAATTGTTAAGCGATATTTTATAGCGGGAAACATCAGGAAAGGGAGGCTCTAACACCGAAGGCTCAGCCGCCACATAAAACCTACCGATACGGAAGCAATAATTCACGGCCCGGCATTATACTTAACCATCGGCCGGTTAAAGGAAGAAGACTTCCTCTAGAGCCTTCAAACTTCGCAATATCCGGCGCGATTTTTTTTTGAGAAAAAGAGTAAAAAGGATTGCGAGTTTTTAAAGTTAAATTTGTAAGTATTATTAATAAAAAATCAATAACAATTAAATTAAAAATATATTTTTCAGTCTTGCTTCCGAGACATTTCTGTTATCGGTAAAATTCTCTCCTAGCTGAGTTAAATAATCTTGTCTGATTAGTTCTATACATCTTATATTAGTTACACATTTATTGCAACCATCTTTTCAAAATGTACCTAATATTTCTAAAAATAAACTTAAAATTAAATGATAAATTTACACTACATTAGTAAAGAGAATATATATATAAGAATTAAGAATTCCTTACACCTGGACAATTATCTTAGATAATTAGTCGTCCAAAATACATACATCGAAAAAATCCATCGTTAATAATAAATCAACAAAATTCCCCTATAATAATCAAAGAACCACTAAGCAAGGTAATTTCGCGTGCACAAAGCTAGCTATTAAACAAATAACTAAATTACAAGTCACTTTTCGTTACCATTAGATACAGTTAATCGCGACGTCAACTAATTATGTTAAGCACCTATTAAGATTTTAACTCACTTTTATTTTGATTATTGCATTGAACGGTCGAGTTAAGTCATCAGTTTAGCGTATTTAGGCCCTTGAGGATGAGTAATGATATTTACTCGAAACGTAGAGAGTATAAAAGTCCTTTTCAAGACTATTTGACGCGGGTTTTCTCAGAAAATAATTATGTGAAAACCTTAAATACAACATATAGTTTCATTTTTGACATTTGACTCAAAGTATTTTTTGATAAGTTAATTAAAAAAGTTGCAAAAATGTGGTATTCACATTTTCTCTACTTCCATTTTAAGATGATAAAAGAGAATGAAAGTAGGATTGCGATTGAAATGGATTCGTACAAATTAAACATAAGCACTACACGGGAGGTATAAAGACTAAACCTAGTTAAATTACTATCACGCCGTTTTACCGCGAGGGTCGGGAGAGAGGATAGAGCGCCACACTCTTCTGTCCTGACACACAGTTCTCGCCTCATTCACATTCATACATCTTCTCATACAAGCTCGGCGGTTATTGAGGCTTCTAACAGAACCATCTTTCAGTATTTGGTTCACCTGGACGTACCACATATCCTATATTACAGAATTCAATATGTGGAGTAATGTTAATTTTGGAAAAACTTTTTGCCATTATTATTGTGAAGTTGCAGTTTTTTCAGAACATAATTTTGTGGTATTTTAATACAGATTTAAAGCTCTACAGTAGACTGACTAAAACACTAGGTTCTTCACTCTTTCTTCCAGGGTCCCAACTTCTAAAAATCTTTCCCAGTAAACAGTCATTAAACACCTCAATATTTTCAAAGATACTTTCAATTATATTATATATACTAATTAAATGTATTAATCAGACAGATATACATATAAAATCAATTTTATCGAAAAATTGCGCCACCGGGATTCGAACCTGGATCTCTTTACAAACCGGGGAAGGTGCATTATCCAACTATGCTACAGCGACATTATTTTTGACGACAAATTTTACATTTTTTCCAATTAATACATCTATCGTTCCATTATATGAAATTAAAATGTAATACATTTAATTAGTATTTAAAATATTACATAGCAATGTTCTTAATTATTTAAAAATATCACACCATTACGCGATTATTTAAAATTGAATTATTCTGCTAGGTCTTAAATTTGAGAATTTTGATTATTTCTCGTGCATCAAATAGAAGCTACGACCGTATTATTTGACGTCGTTAAAAAAATTATTCTACTTGTAAATAGTGAACGTTATTTATGCCGACTGTATAAACCTCACACCAGTTTGACATCACAAATTTTTAAGAATTGAATACCTCGTCATTTATTTAACTGGCACTCAGCCAAGCTCTGGCATTTACACGTCTTTGCCATTTACAAGTTTTGCCATTAAAGTGTATTGTCATTTGCAAGTTTCATCATTTACGTGTCTTGCTGCCAAGCACATGAACATCACCGTAAAGTGTGAATGATTTAACAAATTTTTTAACCCACAAAAATAATATTCACTTAACATTATTTCTGACGGGCTATTAGAGAAGCTATTTAATAATAAAAAAGTAATAAATATCAACCACACATCATTATTTATTTTTGGTTCAATCGAAATATATAATATCGTAGACTACCAAATGAACTAACGCAAATTTCTTGTTTAAATATTTTCATTTTGGTGTTACACACGTGATCACCTTGGTACCGCTTACGCAAATAAATAGCTTCGTGATTTTATGTAAATATATGACTCGATTGGAACGAAAATTTTAAAGCTGACAATATAATATGCATTACTGTAGAAATACATCTTGTTTTCATAATAATTTAATTTTAGAATAGTAAATGGTTTTACTGTTGCATAAACTATCGGATTTATGTTTCCAAAGATAATGTTCCAAACCCCTCTCCTATATGTACACTTTATTTCATGTCTATTCATTTACTGGTCCATGCTGCCACATTAATATTATTAGTTTTTCAGAACATAGTTCTGTGATATTTTAATATAAATTAAAGTATCAATAAAAAGACATGATAATTAAATATTATTACTATTTATAAACTAAGCATCATTGATAAACCAAACACGTGTCTCATGGTATAATCAAGAATATACCATCAGTCAACTATATATGATTTATTTACTTTAATGGTAGTCTAGCAAATTAGTCAGGACAATGCTGCATATATCAAAGGTGGAGTCTACTCCATCCCACACAATAAACTACGAATATATACTTAATTGCAATATAATTGTGTCTTATATTTATCAATTTATATTATAATATATGTTACAACAAAAACATGTATGTCAATAAAGTATAATAAATAAACACCTTTTGTCTATTATAAAGATTCCAATTAGATGCACCCAGAGGAGCTGAATATGTGTATTGGTAGTTGGTGAACTATTTTCATTAAACATGTGAAAAAAAAAAAATAAATAAATATATATATATATATATATATATATATATAGTATAATATTAAGCGTACTGAAAATAATTTATATAACTAACTTGGTGGTGTCCCAGAATAGAGTTTCTTACCAACAACACACAAGCACTTCATTGTAGAATCAATAATATACCGTCATCAAACTGTAAGTGACCTGTTTGTGAAAGTGTATTTTGACATTTATAAATATTATAAATGGATCTATACCTTTTATACATATATATTCATCAGTAGTTTAAATGACGATAAATGTAAGTTCTAAACAATACAAATGTAATACACGTCCAAAATACACAATAATATTAATAATAATTTATATAAATAACTTGCTGGCCTTTCGGGAAAATAGTCTTTTACCGGTAGACAATGTCACGAAGCACATTATTAAATGTATAATTAATGCTAATGCTGAGAGTCGTGGTCCCTTTTTCTGTCTAAAAACTTGGCGCACAAGACTTCACATTCTTCTCAGACTCGAGCTATGTCGATTGCAGCGCTTAATCCTTTATTTGGTATATCCATTGTTAGAGAGCCCTCGGGCTCCATAGTTATAGGGGCCGGTTACTGTTCAAGCTCAATCTGAGTTCTCAAGTGTGTCACATTAAATGCACTTAAAATATCTTTTGGATCTTCTTTCTTGAGGTCAACTTCGCTCTGAGGGGGTTACTTAGGTAACTCATTTAGCACATTGTTAGCCAATGCTATAGTGGGGTGCCGAAGGAGCCGTGAGCCCGGGCTGCCGCACGCCTGCGCTAAAATTAATTTCATTGCCATCCCGTATAGGCCATGTTCAGGTCGCCCATTAATCGCACATTACTCGCATGCCGCCTTTTTTCTCTTTTCAACCTGCGGGTGGACTAGGATCGTATATCTCTAAGTCCACCGCGGTAATTCCAATCTTGTGATCTCCGATATCTCCCGCCACCATTTTCCTGGTGGACTGACTGCTATCAGACCCTCAAGCGCCTCTCGTAAGAATCACGTGTTCCCCTTCTCCTCTGCCGTCCGTCCTTTTCCACCACCACCTGACGCCAATCGTCGCCTTGTGTTGTGTGTCGGTAAAACAGGCCGCCCTAGCGGCGCCGCGTAGATTCAAGCATCACACTATCTCTCAGAAGATTGTCCTCTTGCTCGCTTTACCTCAGCTGTCCCTGTGATCATAAGCTTATCGATACACATTATTTCTTCTGGCAACCTGTCCAAAGTATTTGAGAAACCTTATCCTGCGTGTTGTCAAAAGTCTATTGGTAATCCTTAACTCCCGAAGGATAGATATTTGTGCGTCTCGCGATCCACGGGTACCACATTTCAAAATTTTATATTTTTAATTATTTATTTTTGTAGTATAAATAGTACATATACAAATATAAAAATTTACTAGACATGATCTGTTTTAAAACAATTACATGTACAGTTATTAAAATATGTAATTGTTTTGAGGTAAGTAAGTATAATGTTAAGTAAGTTATAAAAAGTTATGTGAAAAAAGTAATACAAATATTATTGTCTGTAATATACAATAGTTGGAGACAAAAATGTATAGGTAGTTAGGTTAGCACAAATGACAAATTAGATTCATTTTGCTTTCTACCCACATCAAGACACCACTTTGTTATTTTTGGTTTGAAGTTGTTAATAATTTTAGACCCTGGCAATTTGTTAAATATCGCGGAGTACAAAATAAGAAAGTTTGTTGAGCGAATTTAGTATTAAATTTAACACTGAAAATTGTTTTTTATTTATACTCAATAATAAGTCAGCAACTATCGAGTTACCATCACTTATTCGTGGTTAAAATTAATAATTCAATAATTACAAACCTCTACATACAATTTTGTGAACTCACCTTCAAAGAAGGGAATAAGACCCTTTTATAGTCTGATTTTAAGCATTTTAAAGAACGTTACTTTTTTGATAATTGACATAATTTATGAAGAGAGATTCATCTTATAAAAATTCTGAACGAGCTTATAATTTTATAACAGATTTAAAAGAAAAAATATTAATTGAGTTAATAAAGCGCGTAAAAAATGATACACAATGATAAAATAAAAAAACATTTAAAAATATTTTAGGTTATCTTGCGAGCCACAGTTTGAAAACTTCCCGTCCACAAGAGGATTCTGGCAGGGCTGCCAACGACAACAAATGATGAATTGTGCCCTCGCTTTGTTCGCAGAAGTCAAATTTCTATTTTATCCGTGGAAATGGCTCGATTCAGCCGCATGTTCGCACTTCCGTTCGTTCAACTCAAATTTACGGTTTGTCCCGAATTTAATACACTCAAAACGGGTAAACGTTGATAAAAGAGCATAACCACAAAACCTTGATATCAAACACATCAGTGATGAACAATTTTTTCAATTCAATTCAACCATGTCAAAAACAGAGATTATTTATGATATTAAATAAGCTAATCAATAAAAGGCTGGCAATTTATTCCTTTACTATATCAACGTTCTTATGTTCTTTTATAAATAATTAATATTCTCATATGCAGGTTGTAAAAAACAAAATAGCTTTTGAATACAGGACAGTAAAAGTAAATATAGTAATACAAATTTATGTACATGTGTAATATGTACATATCTCAATTTTTAAAGTAGTGAAAATAATTTTTTTAAATGTTTTTATCTTTTTCCCTGCTTAAGCTGTCCAAGCGTCTGACATTAATTTTTTTTTCAAAATGAGAAAGCGGAAAATATTTTTTATTTTATTAGATATCGATGATTCTACGATTGATTATTTATTAAATAAATGTTAACACGATCTCTCAACAAAAGAGGTCCAATGGAGCATAGAAAGTTGAACTTTAGATATCACACGGAGAGAAAGAAAAGAAACGCGTAGATAAGAGAATATAAAAATGTAGTCGACATTTGAAATTATTAATAATGAAGTGGCTACATCACTCGAAGTACGAACAATCATTGGTGAATGCAGTCATCTCGTAGTTCTCGAGAGGAATCAATGACCGACAGGCCGCCCTAAAACCCGAGGTACAGATGAAATCATCAAACTCTGCGGAAATCAATAAGGGTTAAATCGTTATTTAAACCGTATTTGTGACTGTGATTGTGTTCGATTGTAACTATGATTGGTAACTGGTACTCTAGAAAGTAAACTTTCAACAGTTAAATATTAAATATCAATGATCATCAAATCTCACGGTTTACCATCACTAGTAGAAATTCATGGTACCAAATACCAAAAGATAAAGAAAAGTGATAGACATTTAGGGAGGTCTTCATCCAGCATGGAATGAAAATGAGCTGATGACGACGATGAACTAAACAAAATAGAAAATCGAATGACAGTAATTGGGATTTTCTGTTTTTTTTCTGTGTGCTATCTCCTAACAAAAGTTGACAAATATCATGGCGATCTTTACTTTCGATGGTTTAGTGTAGCGCAAAGTAATGAAATTGCACCAGTCTACAATTAATTCATAAATTATTTGACCAAAAATTCCGTCTTCAGGTCTGACTTCTTTATCAAAGATATGGTTCTGAATAGATAAAACATCAAAAACACTCACATTCTTCCAGAAGACTAAGCTGCACTTGCATATTTTCAGTGTCATTTATGTTTTATTTTAAATATCAATGAACGAAATTTTTCGAAAAATCGCAACTTCGTCAATTTTATGCGAATCCAATAAATTAATTGTTAATATAATGTTATTTTTTTGAATTACACCCCTGAAAGAGTGCGATTATAAGTCGCAAAGTGGAAAAATACCCCTTTTGATATAGGCCTTAATTTGTAGTTAAGTGGTAACCATTCTTACACTAGACGTTTTTTATTTTTCTATGACACGCCGCTCGGTCGGTTGGTATAATATTTTTGTTTTTTTCTAATGTGCCATTTGTGGCAGATTTAAAACACAAGTAGATATTAACATTGTGTTTAATATCATATCATTTAATAATATTAATAATAATGTGTTTATTCCAGCGTGATCAGGTTTTTTTAACCCGATTCACCTTAGAGATAACACATATTATGTTATACATTAAAGTTATGAAATAAATATAACGATATGAAAAAGAAAACCAAGGAAAATATTAATAAATAAAAAAAAAGTTCATAAAAAGTTCACACATATATACACACATAATATAAATATTACATATATAACTACTTCAGTCACGGTCATTATTGTATATGTAGCTATTCAGATCTATATATGTATATGTCAGAGAGCGCCGCTTGCACCAGAGAGTTGGTGCTGAGCGCCAGCCGTAACTTTACGCCTGCAACTCGATGTCTCAGAAGCGGAACGAATCCATGTATACGGCCTTCGGTAAACATTGTAGATACGCTGCAATAACGCGCCAATCAAAACAGTATTCTGTATGAGTTGTTGTACTGAATTCGGATACGGTTATACGTTATACTCAATTTAGTTGTGCAAAATATAATGTTTTCTAAGAAAATACTTGAATTAACCAAATTTAATTTCATGATTTTTATGTTTAATATACAGTAGAGATAATTTAACATGATACCACAGGGACTGACACATGCTAAATGAATTTCATGTTAAAATAAATGACAAATTCTGAAGAAAGTTAAGCCGTAAAGACAACGTAGCAACGTTATGATTTTTTTTTAAAAATAGAGATGTGTAAACGGAATACATGTCACATAAATATTCTTACTATTTTCAAACAAAGCTAAACGCTTGTGCTATGAAAATAGGACTAAATTTCTGGTGTTCTGGAACGAGGTGCGAACCTCCGATCACTAGATCACTAGGCCAACATCTTGACCATTATACCAACAAGCTACTTAAGACTTAAAATGATAAGAATTGTACTATTTCTATATGGTGTGGAACCATGAACTCTGAAGACAAGGGAGAGAAAATAGAATGATGACTTTGAATCACTTCTCCAGTGACAGAACTAAGATTTGCAGGATACCGAGAAAAGTGGAGGAACGTAGTCACGAGGGCAAGTGTATGTGGAGATCATAATCCTCAGTCATGAAGGACCAACACTGATGATGATGATGATTGCAAGCGGAATTTTTGTATTTATTATTAGATGTCAATAGAAAGTTGAGTTTCAAAATTGTAAACAATTTGGTGATGACATGGCGATGGGTACATTTGTTTGTTCATCTAGCATCCGTTTTATTTCATTTTAAGCGTTTTATGTTTCATGTTAAAAGAAAAAAACAGTGTATTTCGTTGGGACCACAATATATTTTTATACAAATTAAATTAAATTAATTAATTATAATATTTGCAATTATTATTGCATTATTTGCTACCGAGACCCGAAAATGGACCTTTTCTTTTTTCTGTATATCTCGTTATGAAGCAGTTTTAATCATCAGCGATGAGATATCTGGAATGATCACGCTGTTACGCAGGTGTGCACGAGTCACGTGCCCAAGCACGAGCGCCCCCGTGGAAGAAAGAGAGGGGCAGTCACGAGAGGGCAAGGAGTGTGGGTACGCGCATCTGCGGCGGGAATATGTATCCCTCCCAGGAGATAGTGACTAAAATAAACCGATACCACATCTTCGTAGCTGCGCGTCGGACCTGATATTAACCTCGACATATTTTCTCCACCGCTACGGCTGCGCTTCGTCTCCCATCGACTGTCGTCTTGACAACTTGGCCAGGGACCGGACCATCCATCCAGAAACCCATCTCCCCGGTAAGTCGCCTATGGATTTGAACCAGAATTCCTTTTTTAGTGGTAGCCGTTAGTCAAGATCGACCGGATTTTAGTTCAGGTTTAATTCATACCAAAAGTCTGTAATGGTCAACCCTTATATGTGTTAATTGTCTAGTATATAAGCTCAATTGTCTTTTGTTACTTTCGTCATTAAACATCGCCCAAGAGGCTTCTAAATATTATCTGTCCGTTCTTTCATTGAACCTATCCTTTTGGTGGCCCTCGGCGCTGCGATGCCATCCTAACTTGACAACGAACAGAAGGAAACATTCATCGTAACAATCTTTCTAATTGATTAATTTAATTTGTATTAAAATACTACAGAACTATGTTATGAAAATGCAACTTTACAGCAAAAGTGTGTTCTTCTTACTCGGTTGGCGTGGTGTAACTGATAACGCATTTTCCCGGATAGGAAAAGATCCAAGTTCGAATCTCGGTAGCGTCTTATGAATATGACTATTTGACTAAAATGTTGACTTATTTTGATTTGAATTGTGTGTGATTAATTATATTTTGTCTAGAGCACGGCGTTAAAATGAAAGAAAACTTTTAAAAGTTGGCGTTTATTGATGGATGAATTATACAAAGGCAGGTTCGACAAGTAGTTAGCTTTGTGGACAGTGTCCGTGATGATGTACGGTGTTTGCTGATTGGTCGGTTTGGTTTCAGCTCTATGTGGTTGTTAGGTGAGTCCTTACACGTCTATGGGACGCGTGCAGAATCACCATACACCCATAAAATACTGTGGTTTAGATCTATTACATCTGTATAATTTATAATTATTGTGACTAATTTGTGAAATATATACATACGTACATTTCACAAATAAGTAACAATAGGAGAGAGCAAATTCAATGATAAATCAAAGTCCTAAAACAATTTCGTATGTTCAACTGGTAAAATATGTTATAAAATTTATACGATAGAATATATTGCAAAGCATTATGCGGGATGTATTAAATCTGGAGTGGGTAATATTAAATAACCTTTTTGGAACATTGCCTTATCAAATGCGGAGGAGGCTGCAACTCTATTGAGATATGTTTTATGACGTCATAACTCCGAAAGGGGGTAGTTACGTGCGGTATAAAATGACAAAAGATATTCTAAAGCAGATATATTTTACTAGATTACATTTTTTGTTAGTTCTCATTTTTTACTCCCATATTTGTGAATTTATAAGGCTACTTCTATGCATTGTTTCAAAGAATTACTATATCTTCGTAAGTTTATTTTAAACGATTGCTATGACATGACGAATTTGTATATTACCAACCAACATAGGTCAGTAAATGATTTTAATAATGCAACATATTCAGGATTAAACGACTACATATGTATCGCCTAATTACAAAACCCCCTAAACCGACTTCATGTGTTTTTGAGTTATGGATGAAAACAAATATACAAATTTTTAAAGAGAATTCTGTAAGGTATATATTTTTTTCTGTATTTGTCGTTCTGGCAGCTATACTGGATTTTAGATTACGTAATCATCGATAAGCGTTGCGATTGGCTGATTTAATTTTAGATGGAATAGCAAATTATACTCTTAGGAGAACACATACTTATTGTGAAATTGTAATTATTCCGAACACAGGTCTGTGATATTTTAAATATGAATTAAATATATTAATTAGAATGATATACATATAAAATCAATTTTATCGAAAAATATTGTTGTTTCGCCACCGGGATTCGAACCTGGATCTCTTTCCTAACCGGAGAAGGTGCATTATCCAACTATGGTACAGCGACAATATCAAAAAGGTAGCATATAGATTCGAAAATTAGTCGCAGAAAATATTGTCGCTGTAGCATAGTTGGATAATGTACCGGTTAGGAAAGATATCCAGGTTCGAATCCCGGTGACGCAACAAAATTTTTTTTCGATAAAATTGATTCTATATGTATATCTTTCTAATTAATATATTTAATTCATATTTAAAACCTTTTATCATTAAATTAAATTACGATTTATAGACGAATTTAATGCATTCATTATTTAATAATAAAAGTTATATTTTTAAACACTGTCTGCTTTGGGATATTTTGGAACTAATCTTGATTTTAAACATTTATATATTTCAGTGGATATAAGTGGTTTTTGCGAGAAACAATGTGTTCTGCATGTATCTAACAAAAAAAATCTATAAAACTGCATATTTAAGTCAAATTATTTGAAATCCGTTTCAGGGGGTTTTGGAATTAGGCGCTACATATACAATGTTGTTGCAGGTAGAGTCTCTTAGATACATATATAAGTGGTGGGCTGGAGGGGGCTCAGAGGGTCTCACGCGAAGTCCCTTGTTGAATTTGACTTAAGTCAATATTCTTAGATCAAATTAGTACCTAACTACAATAACTAGATGGATGGTCTAAATATATTATGAAACATAAGACTTCGCCGCCTTTTCAAATGTTTCGTAAAATACATTTATTTCGGATGCATAATAAAAGAGATCTAACAGTTTCAAACATATAATATAATGATGCTTTAAAATGCCTGTTTGATATTTTATGGCTTCCATTCAACACAATATTTTTGTGAACGATACTTTGAATAATTGTCCTTCATACATCACATGTGCACATTTTTTTTCCCATTACCGTAATAATTGTGCACAGTTTTGAAAATAACAGTTTTTAATGTTCATAACTGCAGCTTCAATTCAATGCTGAATATTGAAACATGGAATTAGAGAGAAGTTAGCTAAAGAGGTTCATACAATTTTCAACTACTGTGGGCAATGAGTTGTGGCTTCTAATTTGCTAGGAACATTTAGTTGATCCGAGAGCGTGCAAAGGTCTCGTCAGTGGCGCATTTCAATCCAACTCCCACCCTCCACGCGTCATGGCACACCGTTTAACACCTCATAGTTTATGTCCACTTTAGAAATTCGTTTAGAATCGTAAGGTAGATATTGTTAGCCAGTGGCATCCGCCATAATACTATATATTTGAATGCTCTGATGAAAAATGTTTGCTAGAAACAGCATATTGATAATATATGTAAGGAACTGAGATCCATGCTAAGTGTGTTTTATATGTTAAGCTTGTGCACATATCAAGATACACTGTACTGTGCGATGGACGACTAGGTTATCAGTTATGGAGTGAGTAGCTATGGACTAACTTATAAAACATAAACCTATTGATAAGATTAAACAGTTACAATTAAATTTACAGAGCGAAGTGATTGCATAAAGATGATTATTATAAATTATTTATAAAAACTTATCAGTTAACAAAAATTTATCAGTTAACAAAAAAATAACATATAGTATAATTATAGAAGAGATGGCAGATAATGTGAATATAAATACTGACCTTCACCATAGCTATTCTACCAGAACGTAGCGTCGAGCAATGAGAGTGCCGATCGCGAACAACGTGTTCGGTGAGAGGGAATGTGCTGTGCCATGAATATTTAATAATATCAATAAAGATTTACTACTCTCTGGCATATTTTATTTTAATAATCTAAACGGAAACCAAAAAACACCTTTTAGTTTTAGTTTTTTCGGCAGGATTAAATTTTTATATTCTTCCTCACTGGTATCTGATCGCGACACACATTATGAGGCTGTAGTATCTCTCATAAACAAAGTCATTATCGATTTTGCGCTCTTTCAAAAAATGTATAATGTAAATGTGGATATGAAATAGGTACTGTACAAACTGAATATATTAATATTTTAAAGAATACTCAATAAAACAATTGTCTCAGTCACTTAGAAAGTTGAACATAAAAAATATAATAAATAAATAACTGCTAAAATAATGGTAAGTATATTTTTTTAGTACATAATTTTTTTAGCGATTTATATTATCTTGTATATACTTTTCCAAATTGTATTAAGCGTTAGTGATCAGTTTAATAAAAACCTTTATAAACCAAGCAAAGTTATAAGGAATGTTAAATAAAGGGGGCCCTAATAAATGCCGGATTTAAAAATTGCTCCATTTTTTTATTTTGCGGTTGATAACTTTGATGTTTTAACAGTTAAATATATAATTAATCAGATAAAAAAATGTTGACTATAATAGCATATTTTAATCCGGTTAATAGTACGCCAGATAATTTGTAGAGCATAAAGTAGACTCTCAATTTGGTCGAAAGATTGTCTTCATCGGTGAGCCGTATTTTCAAACATAAGAAGCAAATATACCTCGAACGAGTCAGTTTATGGTGTGAATTTTGGGCAGGCGGGGTGACAGACCCATATTTCTTTTATGCGAGGTTGAAAATGTGGTAATTGTGAATAGCGATCATTACCCTAATATGATAAAGTATTTTTTAGCACGAACTGGAAGATATGAACCATAAAAAATATAATTCTAGCAGGATGGTGCCACCTGCCATACAACTCAACAGTTGATTTACTGCATCGATAATTTCCTCATCCGCCAAATACTGACATCAATTGGCTAGCAAGATTTTGTGATTTAACACCGCGCGACTTCTTTTCGTGTCTTTTCATTATCTGAAATCTAAGGTTAATGCCAATAATTCACGCACAATTGACGACCTCAAAAACGAAATCAGACATGATATCGATGAAATTGATCAGAGGTTGTGCGAAATCGTAATTTTGTGAAAAGAAACAAGATTTGTCTTCATCCGATATATTTTTTAATATTTATTTGGAGAGTGTACACCTTAATACCCAAAAAAAATCCAATCATAAAATCAATAAGTACATTGTTATATTTCCAATTTAAATCTGACGTTTAATTTGGGCTATATATGTACTTATTTGTATGTGAATAATACGTTATTCGATCATACGAGGCGCATTTTTTAAGTAAGTACCGTTTTTTTTTTTACAGAAATACAACATCATTTTTACAACACTTTACTATCTTCGTACACTACACTTCTTAAACTAATTCTTAATGCCTTTGAGTTCATCGTCGTCATCAAAAGGCTCGCCACTAAGGAACCGCTAGATAAAGGAAAATATGGAAACCACTTGGCGCCAAATCAAGACAAAACAGGACACATTTGGCGATGAATGTCAGCTGGTTTCATGTTTCGTGCATTCAAGAAACGAACCACGTCGAATCGGTGGGCTGATCTATTGTTTTGAACATTTCAACGACTCACTATAAGATGGTCACACTATGTGAATATCTTTAACGTTGCTTGTTGAGTCAATAGATGCTACACCAAGAATATTCGCGCCCCGTATTTCATTGTTTGATGATAATGATTTAAGTTGAGCGAAATTGCATCCTACCTATTGTAGGTAACTGATGCAGTGTTTATTATTATTATTTCTTTAATCTCCGAGGAACTGGGTATATATTTTTTTTATGGTTTATAAGCCCATTTGGGTATCAGTTTAAAATAAAGTACCAGGTAATAGTTAGTAAAACAAAGAATTTTATTTTCTTCTTTGTTGTTCTTGATAAAAGTTACAGAACAGAGAAGCGAAGAAAGAACTAAGTGCTTGTTAAATAAATAAAAAGGATTCCGACTATATTTCTGGTTTTGCAGGGGATTACTACAGTACAAGGCGCAATTATAGATCCCTTTTCGTGAGCCCCTAAAAGGTTTAGTTTCCGATAACGAAATACAACCTATTGTAAAAATTCAGTAGGCAGTCACTTTCCAAAATCATGTCCAAGAACCTTCAAATGCCAATGATTTTCATTTAAATTTTACTTAAATTCTTTTAGCTTTATATGTCAATAATTTTTATTTGAATTTACTTTTGTTTTTCTTTTTAACATATTCATTTTGAATGTTCGTTAAAAAAGCGCGTTAAAAAGCACGTTTAAAAGTTAGAGCCACTTTTCTGAATTAATAAAATAAAATAAAATGAATGTATGTAATAACAATAATTTTAATGATTATAATCAACAAGAAACTAGCAATGTGCAACAATGATCTAGCATCAAGCAACACATAATTAATAATACAAATAACAGACAATACTCGTAAAATGGGTGATATGATATACGTATTTGAGACATGTAAAGAGATTTTTTTTGTGTGTTTTGTTCGAACAGCGTTATTTATTACAAGAGTAAGAATTGTGCTTTATTTTACATTCATAGATCGTTCGCCCTAATTGTACGTGAGATTTGATCTATACAATTTTTGACATTTTATGAGAATATCAAAATTTATCCGAAAATATCATTACAATAACAATTAATCACTAGTTATGATGTCACTTAAGCTATGAATGCTATTTTAAGATCACATGGCTAGTGTTCTAAAAAATCTCACAAGGGTCTGATACCAAATTTTAAGGCAGTTTGAACCAGTAAATTGCTCTGTAATGCTATTTAAAAATAAAATTTTAGTAAAATTTTTGTCGATCGTTAATTTTTAAAAAATTTCAAATTAGAATCTTCCAATTTTACACTACTATGTCTGTCTCACTATAGTAATCTCGTGAAGACAGAAATTTTATTCTAAAACGTAATGAAAAATGTTATTAAAAAAAGTACACGTCCATCCGTCTATATATCCGTGTCGTATAGCAACATAAAATAAACATACATTGGCGAGTATTCGTGTGTCATAAAACAATAAAGATCCGCTATCTATCCTATAGTAAAAGAGGATTATAAAATTATTTATTTTCCATCATTATTAAGGGATTGTGTCTAGGGAAGTAGTATTGTATCTATGATACTATAAGAAAATAATAAACAGTGTATCTTTTCTAGGTGAACTCAATATGTGGAAATATAATCTCAACACCATACTCAGAATCCAACATCCATCAATAATCAAACTCACGACCTTCTAATCAATAAGTAGTATAGGGAAGTTAAACCAAAAGCTTCGCTTTTATAATGTTTGTAATTTTAATTTAAACAATTTACATTATTATTCTATTCTTCATAAAAATTCTCTATTTTCGCTATACATATATGATATATATATATATATATATATATATATATATATATATATATATATATTTATTCCTTCCCTTTCATTAATACTTTTACTATCAGTAGATATTTTTATATCTTAACTATTAACTTTTACTCTGATTTTTATTTATTTTTGGATACGTATTTTCTATTTAAAACTCATCCAAAATCATAATAGTATTTGATTTTAGTTTTTATGTAAAAAAAAAAGCAATTGCTTAATGGATTATTTCAACTATTTTCTACTTGTTTATGTTATTTATATGTTTGTGTGAATATTTATAAAAAATCTTTACACGCTTCTTAAATCATATATCTGTAAAGATTTTACTATTTTTATAACATTTTTGTTAACGATATACAGGGTGGCCCAAAAAAAATTAGTACATCTCGTAACACATGAGTTATTTCAAAAATTATTATAATTAATTATAATTCTTAATGTAATTTTTTTGCTCAATATTTAGCAAATCAGAAATCATCAAAACTCAGTGGCCACATGCCTGGCTCGATGAAATTAACATTCTCACGACGAAGAAAGTTGATCGTATTTCTGGCTGTGTGAGATGGAGCTCCGTCCTGCTGTAATGTCCAGTTATTCTGTAATGTCTAACCATACTCTAGGCTTTGTTTTGAAACTTTTTGATCCAGCACCTCAACGTTTTTCATTCGCAAATTTTTGATCAGAATACGGTCTTCTGCAGTGATTTTTGTCATTCTGGGCAACAATTTGAAAAAACCAAATATAAATAATAGGAAAATAAATAATTAAAGATGGCAATCGGAAATTATTATTAAATTAAATTAAGCAATTAGAAAAATCTACAGAAAAAATCTATATATTGAAAAATAAGTTATCAAAGCACATATGTTTTGTTGTAACAGAGATGAATGTATTATAATACAACATGGTAAACATAAGATACAATTATATTGCAATTAAGTAATTAATTTACTCATAGTTTATTGTGTGGGATGGAATAGATTCCACCTCTGATATATACAGCACTGTCCTGGATACTTTGTTAGACTGCCGTCAATGATAAAGTTGCCAGTTTTTTTCGTGCTGTTGTGGTGTTATTTAATTCAAGAAAGATAAATATTCGACAGGAACAATAATAAAAAGAGAGGAAAAAAAAAAGTAGTAAGTGTTGTATAACTAGTGAATTATTAGTGTAGATACCTTATAATGATTATATTAGAATAAGTTATGATTGATATCTACCCAATTGGATCATATAAAATACATTATTTTTAAAATAACAGATGTATCAAATTGAAAGATCTGCAACATATAAGTTAGAAAATTTGTCGTATACTTACTCGATTAACGTTGGGGAAACTATTAACGCATTTTACTGGATAGGAAAGGATCCGGGTTCGAATCTCGGTAGCAACTAAAATATATTTTCGATATACTGATTTTTTTTTGTATATCTTTCTAGTTGATACATTTAATTTGTATTAAAACAAATAACATTTTATAAATATCTAATTTACTTAATTAAAATATTTCATGTACTATATCATATGTTTATTAGTATATATACATTGGAAGGGTATTTCCTGTACTCGTATACCTCTAATCGAACCGCATTCTGAAACAATCCAACCCCTAAAGCATTTGGGTGATGTTTGTTTGTGTGGGAGATCTACCCCTGGCAAATAAATTTAACATGTTTAACGTTTATTCCCGGAGTAGGACGACATGCTCCCGGCAAGGAATTGTCTGGAGGAAAACAATTCCGTTGTTATCCATAGATAAGTGGACAACCCCATTATCAGCTTGTTAAGGCTTACAGGACGAAGGACGTTTGTAACACGAAGATTTCTGTGTGGTTTGAACTTTCTGTAATTTGTTCGTATTGATTAATACTAAAATTGTTGTCTTACGAAAATTATTACTTCACTTTATGTAACCAACCATTTATAGAGATTAAGTAGTATCTTTATGTCAGAATTGACCTTGGAGTAACAAAGCATTACCTGACATTTTGGTTAAAATTGACTCACTTGCATCAAAGATTCTTATAATAAACGTATCTTTAAAACTGTGTTATGAGCATGTTAAATTTTCTAGAAGCTACTAAGATAACAAGAAAATAATTATATTTCAGTACTACCTACTATTAAAATAAATAATAATTAAAATATTTTTTCGATATTTTTTTTTCTGTAGACGAGGGTGGGGTACTATAATATAATTGTAGGTTTTTATTTTTTATATTTTTAATGAGCGTATATCTAAGGAGCAACTTATAGATTACATTTTTATTTATAAAATTTGCTACAGATATTAAGAAAATATTGTAAATATAAAAAGTTAAACTCAAAATTTGTATCAAGGTACCCCATGGGCGGCATAACTACACTAACGGATCCCTAAAAAAGCATGAAACATTATGAAAAATATTTTATTACTATAAAAGTAACATGAAACAGATCTACAAAAGCCATGAAACATTATGAAAAACACATTTTTACCATGAAAGTAACAAATTTCTCAACAATACTTTCAAATTTAAAAAAATTAATATTAGTGAAATCAACTAGGTAAAATATATTAATATTTAATTTAATGAATATTAATTAAATTTTTTATAAAATACTACATTATTTTTGTGTCTTTCACAGTACAAGGTTTTACCATCTTAGGACACCTGTTCAGAAAATCTTCCGACAAAATAACACTTAGTTTGCTTTTTTAGCACTATCAGAGAATTTCACAAGGACAAAATCTTGTGCTAGTGTCATTATTTTCTTACACAACTAAAGAATCATAAGAATCTGCAAAAAAAAAATAATCAGGGTTATCACTTTTTGAATTGTTTTTAGGGAAAATAATTATATCAGAAACGGATGTTTACATAAGGATAACCAACAGAGAAAGAATAGCATGACAGATTTTTTTTTCTGCAGATTTTCTTTAAGAACATTATTCTTTTAAGACTAAGTCAATAGCTGCTTACATCGCATCACTCGAGAATGTTCCTTTATTAGTTTTGCGCTTATAATTTATTGTTTAATTTAAATTGTTAAATTGTCTAAAAAAATAAATTAAGTACGATCATGGTTAGTTAACTGATACGCAAACTTACAAAAATTAAACTAAATAAACATTGATGAAATGTGAACACCATGTATGTAATGTTTTAGTGTTCACAAAAAATATTTATTTAAATAAATTAGTTTATATTATAAACACTATAGTTCTATGAATGTATGCAATGTATGTAATAAAAATATACAAAAAACAATTTTCGTATTACAAAAAATATTTAATATAATTGTACTTACCTGATTGAAGATTTTCGTAAAAATTAGATTTCTTGAGAGATATTTCGAATTATGAACAGAAACAACGAAAATTTACTTTGATATCAAAAAATCATGTATGTCCGTCCCGTGCAGTAGCATAAACAAGTACTAACCTAACCTAACCTGAACTACAAATCAAACAATAGACCGAGTGGTTCCCAAGTTTGTCACATGGCCTACATAAATAATTGCTATATATTATGGTACACCATGTATTATGATACCCCACCCGCCTAGTCTATATATATATCTTTCTAGTTGATACATTTAATTTTCATTAAAATACTAATATTAGTATTTTCACTATAACTAATCTTGCAGATGTTTACTTAGATTAATTTTAACTTTATATAATTTCTCTAATTCTTCCTATTTGATTTATGATATTTGGCCTTCTTCCTGAATCGTAGTATCTTCTTTTAGTATGATTTACGTTAATTCTGCCGATGTTTGCTTAGTGAAAAAAAAAACACCATAACATTCATTAATTCATGTTATAAAAAATTGTAAAAATGTCAAATAAATAAAAAAAATATTTTAAAGAAAACACATTTGTGAAGTTGTAATTTTTTTCAGAACACAGTATTTCACACAATTTTTTAATATTTTCTGCTTAAAAGTCATCATATTAAGGTCTTTCAGTATTACCGCGATGCGAGAACATTTATTATTTTATTTATAATTAAAACTTTATTTAAAATTATTTTCATACCCCTGAACTAATCACTTAATTCTAAGTACTAAAAGCTTCAAATAAATATTTCATTCGTCGGAGGTGTTTCTGCGATAAAACTTATTCATCGCGACAGGTTAACCGTAAAGTTTCAGAAGTATAAAATATTCTATTCGCATACTCAGTTATGTAAATTTACGTGTTATAAATGTGACGCAAATTTCTGTACACGGTCTCACATTAAACTATATAAATCTAAATTACGGAATGTAAATTACATGGCGGAATGTTACAGTAGGTAGGTTCGTACCAATTTCGTAATATTAAATCTGCAAACTTTTCTAAAATTCTCTTTAAAATGTGTGTTTGTACTTTAGACACGTGAAAATAAAAAAAATAATTATTTCGAAAAATGGTGTCAGCGTTAAAATATTCATTCATAAAAGTCGTAAATACATTGTTTTTTTTTGTGAAATGTTCGCGTTGACATTTAAGACAATTATACTAAAAATTATATATACATATCTTATGAAGAATCGAAATCGCCCTTAAAAGAACACGTATACAATCATCTTAAATTTTGTCTAATCCTGTTACATGGTATGTTAAGGTGATTGTGTTTTACGCAGGATTCAAAAAAGTGACTAGGAAAAATTTGGTTTAAATCAGTCAAAATAATAGGATTGTATAAAAAATAGATTGACAAACGTACATTAAAAGCAAAATTATAATTAAAATTTAAAAAATAATAATAATTCATAATTAAATAAATTCAGAATAACAATTTTTTTTTTAATAACATTTGTACTACATACACATTGAGTTATATTCTTACTACTTTTGTTTCGAGAAGTATTGTATCTTCCATTATTAGGAGTAAATGATGGGTGTAGAACAAAGGTTAACTTATTTAAATAAAGATTCATGTTATATACTACACTGTTATGCAAATCAACATGAGCACGAACATCATACAAGAGGAAAAGTTAGAGTGAGACTGCCATTCAGGAAGAAGGCTAAATATCAAAAATCGATGATGTACAGTGCGACGAAGATTTTTAATGGAACGCCAAAAAACATAAGAAAGAAGGAGAAACTACATAGATTCAAAATGAAACAAACTAAGCACATATGTGAAAGATAAGTTCTAGTACGGATTTGTTCTCTACTTTATTTTACGTTGAATATTACATTTATTGCTCATTAACAAAATGCATTAATGTTTTCAAAGAATTTTATAATATAATATATAAATATGTTTTATGACATATTTGAAACTAGAACATACTCTAGAGCTAGAGAACCCAGAGACATCATGGTCTAGAGCCGTACTCGTAAAGCCGTGTAGTTAATTGAGAAGGCATGTTTGCTTGTGGGTATCTTATAGGATCTCCGCAAGCACTCGGGCCCTTCCCCGACCGCACAACCCTTGCTACATGTCCCGGAGTGTTGTATCATCCCTGGTCGGTATGTAATTTTATAATAAGACTTAAAGGTTTTATTACGAGACACAACTTGTTTATTGTGACGTTAACTATTTTCATTAATACAACATTGGAATATTATTGTTGTACTATTTAGTTTATGAGAAATTTATTTATACATTTGTAATAACTAGAGGTAATATCCGATTGCTAACCGTTGGATAGAGTCTGCAAATAGATTTGATTCAATATTTAGATTCGACCAAATGTATACATGAATTACATTAATAGTATTTAATTATCGATGTAAAAAAAATGGAGCATTATATTTTCTTTATACTAATATATCACTTTATTCCAAGAGATATGGTTAAAATTGTGATGATGAAGTTGCTTTGTGTGGGAGAAATTGCTCGTGGTGACAATAGTATTTATTCTAGAAGATTCGATACAAGGCTACATGTTTAATATATGTTTAATACTTATCAAATTAGCAAAATTAACTTTGTGGTTAAAATTCATTATAATAAGTGCTTAATAAAACAATGTTAATAAATAAAAATAATAATATATGTTTACTGAATCGTGGGTCGGAGCCAAGAGAGTTTGTCGATGGCGGTGCACGACAGATATCTCTTTCACACACGTCATTTTTACCAATCGTTACCATAGATAAATTACAATTAAAATATATACATGTAAGCAAACTATTTCCCAAAAATAGTATAACATATAGTGTTAACGTGGCGTAATGGAACACATTTTCCGGATAAGAAGAGTTTCGAGTGCAATAGATTTTTATGTTTATCTTTCCAATTGATTAATTTAATTAGTATTAAATTTTAAATTAAAAAAAATAGTTGCCCCTGTTGAACTTTATGTAATAAACCTTTATTAATAAATAGCTAAACACATTTGTATACTACTGTATCAACATCTTGATTTATTCCTCTGCAGTGTAGTGGTAGAAATCTGGGGTTTAATTTTTAATTTAACTGAATTTATTAATATTTTTTTAACAAAATCCTTGTATGTTCTTTTTGTGTATTTGTATATTCATTTTAAGAGGTTCCTTTAAGTTTTTATTTCTGTAATAATGTTCAATTAACGTATTAGTAGTTTCTCGTAGGTACTTAATGTAAAATCTCTTGACACGGTCTATTGACAATGTTTACGTTAAGTCTCACTATAATCTATTCATAAAGCTTAGTGATACCACCTTGTTCACATTGAATTTAACAAGAAAGCTGTTGAGGTACACAGCGGATATTATATTGAAATGGATTCTATGTTTCGTCTGAACTAATACCTTCCTTTGACAACCACAAATTATAAATTCGTTTTATCTACATTAAATTATTTAATTGATTTGATTACTAAAAGGTTTTTTTAAAGTACTCTTTGAAGGTTTGTCATTGAACTGTATATAATATCAACGCTATTTGTAAAAACATTAATTTAATTTAATGTAAAGGTACTAAAAGTAATTATTTCTATGAAACGCTTCGTTCAGTTAACTGAGCAGTGGTTCACCAGGGAGGCGAGGGTCTCGGATCAAAAGGGTGGATATACAATTGAGTCTAAGTCCAAAGAGCTGATTTAAAATGGTAACAGCAAAAACGAGTCCGTAACCTTTTTGTTTCAGTGCGGGGTAATGCAATTACCCCAGATATAAAAATATTATTATATCTCATAAATGTGTAGCGAGTAGACAGCGACACCTGTAGGGCCATGCAGCAAGCTACTTTAGACGCGACACACACCGGTAGCAGCATGTCATGAGCGAGTTTGAGAGCGCCACCGACAGATGCGAAACCCATAGCTTCGTAGTTTGGTCGTCACGCAGTAGGCAGCACCAGCGGACGAGCGTTAATTCTACTCTCATTTCTTTTTTACTATGTTGATCTGTATTTACTTACATAGAATTTACAATCTTGATTGGTTATTTACTGTTACACATTCATGATGTTAGTTTCAAATAAGAATCCCTTCTGATATTCGCAGTCGAGTAATTGTTTAAGTATCTGGTCAACCGTTAGTTAACAGTCTTTACCATCCAAATAGTAACTGCCGCATAACTAGCCATTATGTCCCATTGTGACTTTTTTTTCGTAATATTTATATATATCTTTTCATAATTATATTGTCACTTATATGTATTATATTGTTTATATTATTTTTATGGTAAATCGGGTCATGCATAGACAACTAGATTAACTACCATATGGAGCGATCAATATTTTTTCTTGTCACAGAAAATATTTTAATTAAAATTCTTCTCGTGAACTGTAGTCAGTAATAAGCGAGCGGATTATTGGTGTGAAAATAATTTATTTTGTTGAATTTTATCTTCTTCTTTTCATACCCTATCCGTTCAACGGACGTTGTCTATCGTCACTTTATTCACTGAGGCTCGAAAAATCTTCAGTTCTTCAGCCATGATCTTCTCCTTTTTCCAAGGTCCCGACATCCAGAAATTTTCTGCATTATGAGGTGCAAAGTCTTATACTTCTTTAGATGTCGCATTACACGTCCGCAATATCGAAGTTTTCAGATTAGTACTGTTTTGAATACTTAATTTTCTTTATTCATCTGAACCATAATATTTTCATTCGTAACTCTATTTATCCGTATATTTTAAGCATTCTTATGTAGATCCACATCTCAAATGTCAAAAAACTATTTTAGAAACATAAAAAAATCTAATAAATTACTTTTAAATAAACGATGATAGCTTTTCGGTACCGCAATGGAAAAGTTGAACATAACTTGGCAGAAATTAATTTATGATATAATCGTGGATACTGTTCGTACTTTCTTGGTAAACGTATCTTAAAAATTTATTTTAAAGTTTTTAATACTCTAGGGAATAAATTATAGCACTAGGATATGTCACGATTCTTGTGAATTTTTTATTTCATATCTGAGAATCTGTGGCCGGTATATTCATCCTATAAATAGTCTGGATTTTCCAAGAGATGGCTGTCATTGGACTCTGATAAATTACGTCCTACTATCAGGAACAAATTGAGATAATCCTTAAAACCTTAACATTTTGAGAGATTCTATGATAATCTACAGAGTCTTGAACTGAATTTTCAATAAACGTTGTGTAAAAATGTCCTATTATTAAGCTTGAGGAAATGGCAAAAACAGATTGAACGAACGTACGTTCAGATAATAGGGCCGAGCTGGAGGAAGGTCCAGACGAAGGTGGAAGGCAGCCCGGCGAGACTTCAGACCCTACCCGCGGGGGGTAGGTTGTCCCACGGATAATATAATAATTCTCACTTTACTCTAATAATATTTTATTAGTAACTAGTGGGATGTCTTTGTTTTACGCAGGTTCTAAATATGTTAAATGATCTTGTATAATTATTATAATAAAAATAAAATACAATGAGGTTTAGGAGGCTGCGCGATATTGCCCTATCACTGTGTGTGGGGCGCTATCGAACAGCCTCTTTTGTAGCATTACAAAAAAAAATGCCAACCGGGCGGAGTAAGAGTAGAACCGAAATACGAGCCTTAAGCTAAATAAATAGGTCCTGGGAATATGTTAGGTCCGCTCTCATTGATGAGTATATATTCCTCAGGATCTTAACAGTCTAACTGGTGTGAAGGAAATTAATAGGGTAGAAGTCGGAAAAAGAAGGATGAAGGAAGATGTCTGTATTTAGCGTGGGGTCTTAGAAGGTAACAATTCAATAATTTGTTAAGATTGGACAAATGGTGTAAGATTTTGTATAAAATAGACAGTTAGGTATACGCATATCACATTCTATATGATGCACAATTTATATCTGGTTGGGGTAACCAGGGGAGAGGTTTGTGCGGGATCCTAAAGAGTAATTATGCAGTATTGTACAGAAAACAAATAGTCATTTAGTTTTATTTGTACTCTTATTTTAATGACAATACACTTGTAAAGTAAAATGTATTTTCTTTAAAATTAAAATTTAATAACAAAAATGTATAAATAATAAATAATATCAAAAATGTTGAATAAAATAAAATTTTAACAGAAAAAAATCAGCATTGCAATAGACGGCACTGACTTAATTTGTGAAAGGTACTCGGCGCTTCCAAAATATTTTTGATTTCAGAAGAATTTTAGAGATGTCTGGTACCAATCCAGGTATCGGTAAAGTTAAAAATAAAACACGCGGTGATACATAAATGATACATTATTTTGTAACGCGGTATTTTAAACGCAGTTTTCGTGATAAATTTTACTGAAAGGCCAATTCAATATTCTATGTTAAAAAGTAAAATGTTACATAATAAAAAAAATACACAAAAAAAATTCTATTGAAATTTAAGAATCTCACATGAGGGAAAAAATATCTTGTTATTTTTATTCTACGGATATTCTATCAATTATTTAAATTCTGAAACTGAAATATCAGGTTTTTTGTACGTTTTGGTGCCTATTATTTCAGACCTTTGACATATTATATTATATATTTGAAATTTTATTACTCAGAATAATGAATATAAAGAAATGATTGAAATTTGAATGACATGTTACTAGGATTACCCTAATCTTTTTCGGATATAACTAAAATAAAATATTTGTCCTTTTGGAAGATGGTATTTTTCAAATAATAATAAAAGTAAAATCCTAAAGTACTCTAATATTTGTTCGTCATAAATGGAAATTAAGCGAGTAATTCATACATTTTATTGAACAGAAGTGTCAAATTTCCTTGAAAGCGTATGACATATTTAAGAGGTATTAAGACATATTTAAAAAAAAATAGTAAACAATAAATTCTACTCTCAGGTATTTGAAAAATTGGAACGTTGCTATGCCGCCGTAAGGTGACTTATATGTTAATATGGAATTAAATTAATAAGATGTTTTAAATTTTAGAGGTAATAATTATAATTGTAGTCTTTAGTTTGTGATATTTTATTAATATGGAAGAAAATCCGGTTTAAAAAAAGTAAACAGTAAAAATGGCGAGCTCAATAAAGTAACGACATTAAATAAACTGCGTAAGTATATCGTTACGCTAAAAAATATGGCAACATATAGCTGATGTTCTTTACCACCCCAACATCTCTATGAACGTTGTAGATGATCATTTTAGGATAGAGTATAATCAATAGTAAGAAATATTGGGTTAAAATATAAATTAAATATGGGGTCCTTCTGTTGAAATCAAATGCCGCATTAAGCAAGCTCGTGTAACCCTTATCCGCATGTTCTGCAGTCATGATCTCAACCTTAGATTACGAATGAGAATTGTCAGATGCTATGTGTTCTCGATTTTATTTTATAGAATTGAAGCATTGATACTTACAGAAGAAATGATAAAGTGACGTGAAGCATTTGAGATGTGGATCTACAGAAGAATGCTCGGATGAATAATGAAAAATAAGTAAGCATTTAAAACAACAAAAATCCGAAAATTTCAATATCACGGACATGCAATGAGACATACGGAGAAGTACGAGATCTTGCACCTCATATGCAGGGACAGATTGCTGGAGGGGGCCCTGGAAGAAGAAGAACATCATGGCTGAAAAATCTGAGCCAATAGTTTGGCCAGTCCACTGTAAAGCTTTTCCGGGCCGCAGTTAACAAAGTGATGTTAGCCAACGTCCGTTGAAAGGAGGTACGAGGAAATGAAATATTATAATTATTATATTTATATTATAAAAAATTGAAACATAAATGAATAATTTCACTTAAAATTACAAACAACCTATTTACATACATTTTTTTTGAAAATATTTTAAGTTTCTTCGTTTTAAGTTTGGAAGTTATCACGAAACCCTGGCAGAAGCGTAGCTACCACCAGGCAGCTGCCCGAGCCGAGCGGTAAAAATCGTAACAAAATAAATATTCTGTGCAGAGTTTTTTAAGCTATTGGGTTGTGTGTATCCGACATCTCTGGCCGACGTTTTGGATCCCATCGCAGGGTCCATCATTAGGGCTGACGGACTCTGTAATAGGATCCGAAATATCGGTCAGAAAGGTCAGATATACACGGTAAATTAGCAGTAGTTATTACACTAATTAGTAATCTGCACACAGAAGATTCTAAATGGCATTAAAAACTAAAGAACATTAATAACCACAGAGTTGATGCAAGATTTGTTGCTGTTTTATTGTTCTTTACCTTGAAACTTTTTTTATCGTCGTTTTTAAAAGTGACACATGATATAACCAGTTTCTTTTCAACTTCAATTCATTTGCAGCACTGTATGTTGTAAGAATTTAAAAAAGGAAACAACACAACTGTCAGGACTAAGAATATCTGTAGTGTATCGTAAAAGTACATTAAGGGCATGCTTTCAAAAACAATGAATATTTGCACGTTTTTTACAAAAATTTGGGTTTTTATTATTCATTTATATCAGAAGTTATAATATAAAACTATTACTTAGATATAACCTTTATACTAATGTAAAACTAACAAACTGAATGTTATTTGCCATTTAAAAAAAAAATACAAGCATTATAAAAAAGACCGCGATCATTAAATACATTTTCCCTGTACCACAAAATTGCCTTAATATAGAAATTTTTTGCCGATATGAAATATGTTATATAATTATAATTGTGAAGCCAAAATTACGGAAAACAAACTGGATTGGACCAAATTAGTTATAAACTATTCAATTTGAAATACATATGATCATATTTCGACGTTTTTAAAACACTTTGTGTTATTGAATACAAATTATTTTAATAATAAATTATTTTTACTTACATGTTTTAAGGCTTCAGATACTATTTAAAATCAAGTTTTATGTTAAAAATACAATAGTTTCTCAGTAAATAATATTTAAACCAATCCTATTAATGTATGTTTTTTTATTTAAAATCACCGATTAAACGCGGAATTATTAATTATTTTTGAAAGGGAAGCCTTAAGAGCTAGAACGAGTCATGTGCTTTTTTTAGTAAGTTTCGTTTGGAGAATTAATTTCTGGAAGACGAGCCTGCGATGGACGTCTCATAGAAGATGGTGACAAGCAACTCCGGGCCACGGTGGATACATACCGTCAACTGACCTCAAGAGAACTTGCTGTTATAGCTAATAATAGAAAATTATTTAATTGACTAAATAAACAATGTTTTTTTCAAAATATTAATATCTTTAATTAACAAAAAACGCATCAACCAATAATCTACTTATTAGTTTTTAGTATTTAGTTTAGATTAATTAAAATAAAAACATTTTAAAAGTTTTTTTTACATATTACAGCATACGGTTAAGAATTTTGATAAAATAATATGTATGAGTATCTTTAATTTAAAGATAGAATAATTTCATTGTATCATCGCCTACTGCTAATGATCCAAGATCTTATACAATATCGAGATTTAATTCTTCTTCAGTCGGTTCTCTCATTACTGTGGAGAATATGTGACCCCAATATCTGTAAATAACGCTTATACGGGATTTAATAATGGAAATTAAAATTTTAATAATTATTTACTAACTGTACGATATGCGAGGGAAATTAGTAAAGTTACTTACTTACCATCACGCCGTTTCCCCGTGGGGGTAGGCAGAGAGGATAGAGTGCCACACTCTTCTGTCCTGACATACAATTCTCGCCTCATCCACATTCATACATCTTGTCATACAAGCTCGCCGATTGTTGAGGCTTCTAACAGAACCATTCTCCATTATCTGGTTTACCTGGTCGTGCCAAGTCTTCCGCGGACGTCCTCTATTTCTGGTTCCATCAACACTTGCGTCATATATCTTTCTTACCATTCTCTCCTCATTCATCCTTTCCATACGACCAAACCACCTAAGTGATCCTTTCTTAATCTTACTCACTATACTATAGTAAAGTTAATTTTTTAAATTGTTTTTTTTTTTTATCATTTATCATCATATTTATATTTTCGCAGAAAGTAATCGCTTTATGGGATAAATGAGATTAAATAAAACAAAATCACCTTGTATAAAACCACGAATTTTATTAAACGCCAATCGGTTTCGTTTAGCTCAAGCTTCGTCAGGACGTATTTAAAACTAACAATAAATGCACATATATACATAAAGAGGAAGACGGAATATAAAATTACTCGTGTAAGAAAGAGGCAGACTACATATATATTTAGACAACATCAAGGGAAGGGAAAGTGCATTGTTGACGAATATTAAATTGATTTAAAAGGAAACAAAGTAATTGTATTTAATTTAATCCAAAAAAATTGAAGAAAATGTTTTATTATATTGTTTTATATTTTTTAAATAAACAATATCTTTTTCTTAATATTATCATCTCCTACATTTAAGCAATTTTCATACCTCTTTACGAGTTCCGAGTTCAATGTCCCGCTGTTGTAGTCATCCACTGCCAATCTATTTAACATATCAAGAAGTCACATTGAGTAATTTAACGTCGACCAGTTTTGATATCACTGTATTTTCACCAGGATGGGCGTATATAAACTAATCCATGAAATAAAATATGTAACGTAGTTAAATATTGGGAGAGGGTGTGGCTACAGTCACGATAGGAAGGTAGGAGGAAGAGTAACATTGAAATGGGAAATATATTAAATACTAGGTTATTCGCTAAATTTAATTAGTTAATGATTATTTTAGATTTAGTGTTAAGGGATTATTTAATTTTTAACATTTCTACGTATTGTTGTAATGTATTTAGCCGCAACACTGTATTGTTTTTTTATACCGTCTGTGCAACGGCAATAATCTTACAGATTCCTTGAAGATTTGGTGAGATGTCGGCTATAGAAATAAGATAATATAAGTATACAAAATGAGATATGTTATCTTGAGAACCGAAGAGTATTGAAAGAGATCACAACTGCGTTTCCAATGTCTTTTAACACCTCCCGGCCCCCCACTCCCACTTGGCACCGGTCAGTCTTCTCACATACTTTCCCATCTGTTACCAAGCTGCCACTTACACATATAACTTTGACAAATCTCACAATTGTTAATATGTATAATTTCAAAACCGTTTTATCTTTTAAATATATGCCCTGTTTCTAAAAGATTGTTAGAGAATTCTGAGAAATTATTATTATTGAGATATTTTAACTATTTATTATATTCTAATATTAAAACTACGTATGTCAGCATTTTACATATGGAAAATAAAAGTAGGTAGTAGGAATTTTTGGCAATTTTGTAACTGTCTTATTTACCGCAGAATAAGTTTGTTCACCACGAAGCTTTTGACGCTTCTTCAAAGTTCATTGAAGTTCGCATTGAAGTTCGTATTGAAGGATTCAAGTTTAAAAACTACAGACAACCCAACAAAAGTGATGCAAAAACAGCTTGAAATACTAGCTTACCGAGCGACAGCCTGCAAAGAATAATGATCAGTCAAAACTACAGAAAAGTTTCTTGTACCTTTAAATATATTGTGAACATTAAAATAGTTATTTGTCAACTGCTGTCATTGTTATCATACAACATACATAGTAGTTATACTTATGCTTTCAAGATTCACATGAAAATTAAATAACAACGAAATTATTAAACAGAACAATTAATGTTTTAGAAAAAAACCAGGCTTTAGCGATTTGTAGATTCCACTAACACAAAATAGCTGCAAGATCATTTATAATTTAATCATAAGTTTAAGGCGGTTAGGCGAGGTCAAGTAAGGACACAATAGAAATTATATATGGTATTTACGAAATACACACACTTTAGAGAAATATATTTTGCAACGTTATATTCTAAAATTACATCGGAACGGGCACTTGGTTCTGGCTAATGAATTACCTTTAGGTCGGCTGGGTGATGATATTACAATTAACGCGATAACATGCTTGTTCCGTACAGGAAACAAGAATGCAGGCAAGGGTGATTTGCCGATCTCAGCTTCTCTCAACCGGCGATGATGATGATGATTATGAGATAGAAAGAAATGAAACACAAAATAAGTTCTATATCGGTACACTATAGCACACGACACAATCGATTTTATTCAGATTCATAAAAATACATATAGTCATATTTGCAAGTACCTACGGCCGCCCGTGTAACGTTTTATTAAGACGTCTTTGTTTTCCTGAAATCTATCCCACAGGTTTTTTGGCGCCACGCCGATGATTACACATTTAAATTATTGACACATGTGTCTTATCATATCAATTATATGGCGCCTCCTCGGCGAGTAATTCTGTGCGATACAATGCTGTTCGCCATCCTTTCAGGTAGCGCTTCATATATCTATAAATAGAACTTTAGTGGAATTAGAGACCTCTGGCAGAGGTCTCTAGAGACACCACAATAGATGATATATTCACCCATAGAGGTTTTTTATCACAATAATGTAAAAGGATTTAAATTACACCTTTTCTTTATGGGATTTATAAGATAATAGGAATATATGAAAAAACCCTCTAGAAATTTGGTGCTGGTGACCAATGTTCCCTTATTATTGGAATCACGGTGTGGGCGAAAAAATCTATTGTGCAATTTTAAACTGGCCTGCCAATGTTTCATCTGGATAGATTAATTATAAATGGAATAGCAAAAATAATATGTAGAGTCTCTCAATTCTCTCATATAACATCCCTTTTGCATGAGCTACATTGGCTCCGTTTCCCTGAAAGAGAGTAATTTGTGTTGGTTAATTAATGTACAAGGTGATACATAATATGGCGTCTCTGTATCTTCAAGAGATTTGTATCCCAGACAATTTAAAAAGTAGATGTCAAACTCTCAGGTCAGCCTCTACTTCAGCCGCAGGAATGGCTGTAGAGCCCAAAAGAGTGGAACTCTTTGCCCTCCGTCATAAGAAACAGTGTATCACAGACTTTATTTAAGAAGAGATTAAAAACGCATATATTAACAATTTTTTCAAATAACAATATTAAATTTTAAATACAAAAATAATATAGGACTATACACATTTTATGTCGATAGCGATATGAGCTGATTTTTTTTTTTAAATTATCCACGATTATTTTTAATAATATTTTAAAGAGAATACATTATTATTTGTGAAGTTGTAATTTTACATATAGATAAACTCAATTTATCGAAATAATATTTTAGATGCAGGGGTAGGTACAGCTTCTCTCAAGGAAGCTTTCCCTCGCGGGTAGTTTGTGTACTCGTTTCCTCGTTTTAATTTCACCATTTCAACTTACCAAAGTTAACCAACCAGATGTCAGATATCTGAAATAATGAAAAATTAATAATTTTCATCGCTATACGGATGGATTTCTAACAATGTTCGAAAAAGCTCTACTTTAGATGCTGTAAACTCGAACAGATAAGACTTCACGTTGCGCTACTTGTTGTTTGCATTTTTGTTTACTCGCTGAAATACTCATTTATTACAGGTGTACTTCGATAAGCTACGCGATCCGCGGGGCAGAAATCCTTTCACCGAGGATGCGAGAGTTGCAGCATCCGACCGCTAACAAAAGTATCCACACAGTCAACATTATGATTGCCCAGGAAAAATTGCTTCCGTGAGCAATATTACAACGTAAAAGTATATTAAAATGTACTATCTTTATGTTCATTCATACCTCGTCGCCTCTTGTAATAAATTATGCCTTTATATTCAGTAAAAATTGGTGTCTAAGCAAGGTTTAACAGTTTTCAAATTTATTTATTAAAATACGGCATACGAAATTAATTATAAAAATTCACAGATATGTTCAGGCAAAGTAGTATTGAAGTTTATAATATAAGGTAATATAGCTGTTAATAATTGAAGGTAATATAATATTAGTTGAAGGTAAAAACTGTTGGGAGAAAGGGTGGATGGGTTGAAACTATTATTATGGTAAAAAGAGAGCGAGTCGTGTTTGTAGGTATTATGATTGGTTCAAATTGAAAATGTAGTGGTTCATAAAAACTCTCTTAGCGTAGTAAAGCTGATGCTGAAAATTTTAATTTCTGTTGATTTCTCATTATGGTATTTGTATGAACAGTAAATGAATGAGTTTTGTATGTAAGATGTTTTACTTCTAAAAATGTGGAAGAGTATGAGTATGTACATCTATAACTATTATTACTGTTATGTTCTATTAATAATTAAATTATTTATTTATTTATTATCTTTGTTTTATTAACCACTTAATTCAGTTTAAATATATCTACCGGTTTCAAAAAATACGATTTTTTCTTCAGGATGTCATAACTAACTAGAATCATATATTATTGTTTTTTTTTACCAGAATCTATTTAAAAAAAAACAATTATTTAAAAAATAAATTTAGTTCCTAACTCAAATTGTTACTTAATACAAATTTACTCGAATAATTTTTAGGAAAAAATTTTATAACGGGACTCATAGTTAAATTTAGTTGGCTGTTTATAATTTTTTGATTAGTTTTACATGCTTTATTTATCTCCAATGATTCCAAATTATTTAATTTGTGACCAATACCGTTTATATGCAAAATTGACAATCCCAATTTTTTATCAAAACCATGACCATTTTCCATCAAATGATTAGAAAATTCTGAAAACCCAATATTGTTCAAACATCTCAAATGCTCCCTTACTCTTATATTAAAATTTCTACCCGTTTTACCAAATAAAATGCAGCACAATCTTTGCAACTAAGTTTATAGACACCAGAATTGTTAACGTTATCTATCATCTTTGTCTAAATATAAATAAATATAATAAATAAAAAAAATATGAATTTTAACCACAAAGTTAATATTGCTAATTTTACAAGTAAATAATGAAATTATTGTTATTCATTTCAGGTATACAATGAGTATGCAATATTAAACATATTTTTACAAATATAATTAAAATATGTTTGCTGAAAGCAATAAAGATTTTCCAAAAAAAAAAAAAACATATATATATATATATATTACATTTGTTTTTAACAATAGAGATTCTTACGTGTCAAATTATTATTCTGACTATTATATTTTCAAAGTAAGCTTAACGCTTGTGTTATGTATGCTATGATGAAATATAACTAAAGTGCTAATCTCCTGGAAAGAGGCTCGAACCTCTGAACACTGATTTACTAGGGGAATATCTTATCCACTTGATCAACAAGCACATCGAATATAAAAAATAAAAAAATATATATAAATAACTCTGGTGAGCTGGACACGGTACTGAACACACCAGGCAGGGCTATATTAAACCAGATACCGTATAACGTTCGTCACATTATGTAACGCAGGGTTCAACACAGCACTCGCCACCAACGGGCCGACTGCGCGCTCTGCCTTCAACAGCTCCATCGACCGAGGCAATTAACTCTATATTTCCATTCCATAGCATAAATTTTACCATTGTAATGATCGTAATCAACACTGTCTGAACATCTTCCTCATTCTATCAAGTAAACCAAGATGAATACCATTATATATTAATACGAATGATACGCCGACTTGGGGGTAGTTTTGGTATACTGAATGCATTTAATTATTTGTTAATATTATTGAGAGTATATAACATGTACATATTCATTATGCGTATGAAAAAAACAAAAGGTAATGATATAAATGACTACTGTGCGATCATAATTTATCGGGTAACTCAGCCTAAGCAGTTTATTTTTTAAAGGTTGTTCATTTTTTGTAATGTTAATTAAATGTAAAATTACCAATACAGTTATGCACGATTACTAGTATATTACAATTACGTTATGGTTAATCATTTTCAACCAACTTATTTTATTAATATTATGTTTTCATCTAACTAAATATTAAATTATTTCGGCCTTGGTGGAAATATATTTTTACTAAATAATTATTTATAAATGTGTGATACTAATAGTAATTTTATGTAAAGTGTTCACCTAGAGCAGTGATAGCAAACCTATAACTCGCGTGTCAAAGGTGACATGCCGCATCGTTTTGGGCGACACGCCAGCGTTCACTAATATCAGAGTTATCAAAGAAAACGTGTCCCGCCACCAGACGTCTACCTCACAATAGCGTTACTATGAATTTATTACTATGTACATATTACATATGCATCTCTTTTGGGTCTCACTTTGTGAATTTTTTTTTTAATTGAATTAAGCAATTAATTAATTGATATCAAGTAAAATACTATGGGTTCCATATTTTTTTAGTTAAATTAAAATTAAAAATATATAAATGAGTATGTAAATTATTTTTTTTTTAGGTTGTGACACGCCCGCAAAGTTAAGTTAGATTTTTTGAATTTTCTGAAAGGTTCGCCATCACTGACCTAGAGTATGCATTATGCGTACAAGTATATATAATTTTGGATTAATTTATCCGCTGTCCCATTTTTTCTAACAGAGGTTTCCAATGCAGTAAATGAACTTCAGTTTCACATCCTCCGTTTAAATCAAAAATAAAAGTATTTGTCTTTACAAAATTCTTATTTTTTTTTTTACAATACAAATGAAAAATAAATTGTTAGACAATGTATTATATTATTTACTAACTAAGTCAATATTATTATCAATCTTCGCAAGTTTTCAGAAGACACGTACTTCTAAAGTTTTCCGAGAAGAAAATGGATACATAATTCAGAACATGTAAAACAGAGGACTTGAAAAACAAACAAAACAAATAATTTATGTAATAACAATTCAGTATTGACATCTGGTGTCAGTTAGTAGTTTTACAACTCTTCACAGGACTAGATTTAGGGTTTTGTGCCACTGAGCACTGGGTGTTCAAAACAGTAGAGCTGCAAAATTATATTGTTTATTGATGATTGGTGAATTGTCAGGTTATGTAGCCTTTTTATTTTATTTTCTTCTAGATCTCGACTTAAAATAATTATTATAAATTAATTCAGAAAAACAATTTTTTGATTCAATGATACGATCATCTTCTTTTTTTCTCTTTAATGTCAGTATGGTGGCCTCAATTAGATGAGACTCGCATTGTAACAATAATATTAATAATAATGGGTTTAATCCGGCTTGATCGGGTTTTTTTAATGAAGACCCGATGTGCCATAAAGATAATTCAAATAATATAATATATTTAAGTCAAAAAATACTATTTTTGTTGTGAAAAGATTAGAAAAAAAGAAGATTAAGGCTATTATTGTATCTGAAGCTATTCATTAACTAAGAATTAATCGTTGCCATTCTCCAGTCAGGGAGCCAGGTTTCCATGAGAGCGCTGCTTGTACTAGAGACTTGAGCTCTAGCCGCAGCTTTACGCCAGCAACTCGATGTCTCAGAAATGGAACGAATCCATGAATACGGTCTTTGGAAAATTTTGTAGATACACTACAATAATGTAATGCACCACCACAAATCCTGGTCCGGGGTCGCGACTAACCCCGTCTCTCACCCTTATGGCACTCTTCTTCGGCCCAAAATTGTTCCCCGAATAATTTCCTTTTCTGGCTGTCACTGGTCGGATTTGTGGCAGAATTGAGACATTTGAGCGTCGTGTTATCGTCGTCTTATATATTTATGCATGGGTCTAAAACATTTTTTTTATAAAATTAATCTGTTTTAATATTATTTAATATTCTAGAAAGTAGCTTCTAGTATTGAAAAAGTAAAAATATAATATAATTTGGTGCTAGTTATACTGGTAGGCAATGAGAAATCAAATTTATGGTATTATAAAAATTTGTGTTAAAATGTATCCAAACTATAATTGTTATTGTACATGAAAAAATACATTAGATATTTTTTTAACGTACACTTGTAAGAGTCTTGCACAGTACACAGTACAGAACTTGTTAGATGCTGAATATACGACAGCTTCTCCTCTAACACGCTGTACATTTTTGGAACCAGGTAGATATAATATTATTCTGTCCAAAATTGGTGTATTTTCTGGGCAAGATTAGCTATTCCCTGCGCGTAGTCCTTGTATCGCGATCGTGCCCCACTTAAGTTTAATCCTGTGGATTTTAGTGGTTTAAGTTAATAAGATTCATCTATTCTGATTTGTTATACGAAAACAAATGTTGCGTATACAGTTAATGGAAAAATAAATATAAATTTATGAAAATAATCATAGCCTTACTGACCGATAAGTTTTATAATCTTTGACAGATACGTAGCTCCTAATTCCAAAACCTCCTAAAACGATTTAGGATAATTTGAATTAAATATGCAGTTATGTAGATTTTTTTCATCAGCTACATGCAGAATATATTGTTTCTCCCAAAAAACACTTTAATTCATTGATATTGCATGTTATAAATTAGGGTTAGTTCCAAAATATCTCAAAGCAAACAAAGTATAAGTTGTTATTCATCCTAAAATGAAATCAGCCAATCACAACGCTTTTTGATGATTACGTGATCTAAAATCCAGTATGCCTGCCAGAACAATATATATAGAAAAAAAAATTAATTACAGAATTTTCACATAAAAAAATGGTGATGTAAAAACAAATATTATGTACATTTGATTTCAAAATATACGTTTTTATCCATAACTTAAAAACACGTGAAGTCACTTTAGGGGGCTTCGGAATTAGGCGCTACATATGTCAAATAAAAAAATATTTAAAATGTTCAAAGGCCTTTAAATTCCTAAATCTACCCCTGTTCACTTTTGGAGCAAAGCGTTCGTTTTCTTGTCTGCAGTAAATCATCACAATTTACAGTTGAAGCTTTTAAACTTCGAACAACTTGTGCTGTGATCCTGATTGACGTAATATATTTTACATGCGAGATACGCTAAAGACTTGAAGCCAGCAATTTCCATTGATGGATACAAGACACACCACGTCAATTTTCATTAGAAATATTTCGACTCACTTATTGTATCCGTATTTAATACATTTCTGGATGTAAATGTCATGTTATTTCAGGAAATTAGATACTAAGAAATTTCGATTAATGATTCATAAATCAAAGAAAATGGCATAGATTGTAAATTTTATGATATTCAAAGGAAAATTATTATTCTTAACAATTAACTTACTTGTGTAATGTTTAATATTTTATACGAAAACTGTATTGTAAATTTTACTGTTAGTTTTTTTAACAAAGACTTATTAAATTACACTGACTTTTTGTATAACAGGACGATATTACTTTTTATATATCATTTATTTAACTCTTAACAATTCATTATGGAACATATGGAATCCCGCAATCAATAAGGTATTATACGATAATTCATATTTAACTCAAGTTTAATTAAATGAAAATTTCCTATTTTTTTTGGATTAAATTATGCATCTTCAAAGTAATTAAAAAATTTGAAACGGCGTATATTATACAATTTTTGCACAATTTTTACAAGTTTGGTAGAGCTCGTATTAAGTATTGATAATATTGAGAATGTATTGACTATATCATCACATACTTCGCGATGCATTTCCTGGCCACAAATTGACATTTGGGTCGGTGGTTGTTATTTCTATTGGTGAGAATGAAACGCGCGGTTGGTGTAGTCATTTATTTGGTTAGAGATATAGGAGAAAATATGAAGAGTTGGAGGAGCGAGTCGGCGGCGTTTAGTCTCAGTTGAGTGCGAGATGTCGCTCGCATCGTTCGTTGGATAGTATCGATGTCGGCTGGAAACGGCGGTGAATTTAAATTGTCGTCAATGAAAATCATCTACGGTAATAAATCAATAATAATTGATAATATTTGTCAAGAAATCGACCAAATTATCCCGAAAGACGCTAAAATGTAATGAAAAATTTTATTGCAAGAGTTCGCCATGTGGGGACGATTTTACACAATAAATACTATAACTTTTTGATAAAAATTATTGCTCGATTGTAAAGGCTTTTCAAAAACTGTGTATATAAAAACGTTTTTTTTATTTTTTAAAATAAAGGCATTAATTCCGTATATTTGTAGTTTTTTTATATTTAATTTAATACAGATAAAATATTTTATGAGTAAAAAAATGTATTTCTTTACTTATCTTATTAATATGTACAGGGCGGTCGAAAAGTCACAACACCATTTTAAAATTGAATAATTTTTTAATTTCGTAATAATTCACTTTTATTCTTTCATAAATAGAAAACACACTTCTTGGAAATAAATTTTATTTAGTTTTGAAAATTACATCCATTAAATAACCACCATTTTGCTCTTCACACGGATGCGCTCTTTCTAAGGCGTGAATCATCACCTGTCGTAATGTTTCTTGGCTTATTTCTTCAATTTCTTGACGGATGTTGGCTTTCGATTACTGAATGGTTCGAAGATTGTTACCGTATACTATATCTTTCAAATACCCTCACATGAAGAAGTCTGGTGTAGTTAAGTCAGGTGAGCGTGGCGGCAAAGTAATTTCAGAATTTCGCAAAATTATCCTTCTCCCAAAAATTTACCTTAAGAGTTGAGTTATCAAACGAGCTGTATGGGCAGTAGCACCATCTTGCTGCCACCATATCTCCGGTGTGTCCAAGACTAGTTCGGGACATCTCCAACTGCTGGGACCGCCTTCGAGTTGACATTGAAGGCTCTTCTTCAATGCTTCGGCGTACACGCTGAATGTTGTCCTGTGACCTCCCAGCACGTGGTAAATCACTCACAGACACTGGAAATTTGAAACCTCCGGATAAACGAAGTATAGTTTGTTTATGTAATGGTTTTCTGATTTCAAAATGATGAATGTAGGCTTTTTGCGTTAGCACAATTGATCGTTTATTTTCTATATAGAATTCGATTATTTTAACACGTTGCTTAGCTGCGAATTTCTCCATAATTAATTTCCAAGAATAACGTTTTAAAAATCTTAAATCAAGTTAAAAAAAAAATTGTACAAAGTTATTTGAATTTTACATGGTATTGTGACTTTTGGGCCATCCTGTATTATGGTAAGTTTTAAAAGACGCAACATAACAATTATAAAATAAATAACACACAATAGTATAAAGAATATGATTTTTGTTATCTCATTGCGATCTAACTTATCGGGAATTTTTCAAACATACCTAAGTAATCAAACATGTTTCATAGAGTAATATGATTAAATGTAATATTAGATTTATTTTAACGTAACTCTGAGTTAACACTATAAAGTTTAGAGATTTTGCGTGCGATGAGAAGTTATTACTATTTTAGAAGATACAGTTTAACGAAAATTGTTGCTTCCGATATATTGGCAAAAGTAGATACTAGAGAGGTCTTATTCCTCTTTTAAATAGGCAATCCACCACTCAATAGTGATTTGTGTCATTAATTTTACCTAATTAAAACTTTATTTTATAGAAAAAAGTATAAAAATATTATATAATAAGAAACATTATATTCCAAGTCAATAATATTGTAGTTCATTGTAATTAAGGGAACGAAGATGACACAAGTTAACCGGGAGTTGATTATTACTATTGACGAGATTATTGTTAAAAAAACCAGTGATCCGCAATGGACAGGCAAAAAAGATATGGTGAAGAGTTTCCTCCTCGGCACCACACTCATACATTGGAGAATCTATTAAGTTCAACCTGAATAAATATGAGGCTATCTGGCAATGCCCAATTCTCATTCTAGAGATATTTCATATTTTTCCTTTTGGAGAACCAGGGGTTGCGGGGAATAGATCTTTGAATTATTTAAAGCCAATTACCCTTATGATTATTTGGATCCATACATTGTGCAGTCCAGATAGAATTCGTACGTTTTTTTACCATATTATGTCTGTCATACATCGGGATATAGAATCGATGATGGAAAACTCTAGAAAGAGTGAATTCCCTTACGTGAGCTAGAGAGGTCAGAACTTCGTAAAAAACTGTGCTACTTGCAATAAATTATTAACATATGATGAATATTTTGAGATATGTATTTCATAATTTTCTAAAAATAGAATTAAACAAACTTTGAATAGTATATATATAATTTTATTGAAAAAATCACAGTAATGAATTCATAAATTGTCTACATTATTACAATATGGTATTATACATTTTAAAGTTATATTCAAACAAGTAATAAATATTTACCAGTATAATATTATTAAACATTTCATAAAAAATGTATATTTATTATAAACACGCCATTATAAAATATGTGATAAATGAAAAAAACAAGTTTTATCAAATAACTAAAAAATTATAAAAGAGTAGAAAATTTCCAATATTTATTTTACAAACATAATTCATTTTATTAAAGGTTCATAGCGTATTGTAGTAATATTTTATATTGACCATTTTTTAAATGTCCTAAGGGTTTTAGAAATATTTTTATGCGCATAGTGGAGCAAAAATATTTATTTTGATATTTAAAAAAAATGTTTGGGTTTCAACCTAACAGTGCCAATTAATTTCTGAAGCCAAATTGTGACCAAACAAAGAATTTTTTTTATAAACATTAATCATGACTACCTTTATTTATTCTAACGTAAAAATATTGTTCCACTTTGCACGCAATTATCCTACATTAAATGTATTTTTATTCACATTTTTTATTTACAAATTTTTGATATTTCAATAAATATTGTGATATGCTAGACCTAATATTTAAAATAATATTATATAAGTAATAAAGGAAAAAAATGTTGAGGTAAGTTAAATTTATTTAATATATTTATTTTTTTAATTTTTAAAAAAATAATTTGTAAATTATATAAGTTATCATTTTGTCACACTAACTTGTAGTTAATTTTTAAAAAATTATATAAAAATTTGTTTTTTGTAAATATTGCACACATAAAAGCATTTATCTTACTAGAACACGCTAGAAAAAAATATGTAAGTAAGTAGCTTGTATAAAAAAAACATTAAACGCAGGTGTGACTTTCACATTGATGGATAAAGGATTAACGAAAAAGGTTTTTAAAGCCTTTTTTTTAGATAAAAATGGAATGTTTTTGGATAATGTATCAATGTTTCCATGATTTAGTTAATTATTATTGTAGTATGTTTTCAACATTGTTTTTACCCTCCCTAAATTCTAAACAACCTTAAAATGTTTAAATAAAAATTTCAACATTTCTTATATGTATATAATATTTTTCTGTCTTCGACACGGTATAGCAAAGACAACTGTGTTTGATACTGTTCTGTGAGCCAGTGGGCAAGTTAATAGAATATGAATTAAAATGAAAGTAAATACCAAATTTTATTTATGAGAGTAGAGTTGATGATTACCTTTTTACAAAAATAATATTATTTATAATGAAGAAATTCTGAGAAATTATGTGTACATAAGTATACAAAAGTTCTAATATAACCCTTCCCAAATCGGGCGTGTTTATTTTTATTGCATGTCGCATTAATTTATTTTTATGGGGATTTTATGGTGATTTTGATACCTTCCGTAAAATATGCAAGGAAATAACAAATACATAATATAAGTAATGTACAAATACATAAAGAATTAGACATATAAAGAGATTACAAATTTATTTTCATGGGGATTTTATGGTGATTTTGATACCTTCCGTAAAATATGCAAGGAAATAACAAATACATAATATAAGTAATGTACAAGTACATAAATAATTATACATATAAAGAGATTACAAATACACAGTGTTGTAAAATACAGCCATTTTTTTGGGCTGATTTTAAAACAATCAAAAAATCACTAACTTTACAAAAAATAATAGGTATGGGCAAAGGTTAATTACAATTATTATTTAAAAATCGATACATAATATTATATACAAAGCAAAATAGACACCCATAGAAAGATATTGTATATAAATAAGATTTTATATAATGTCACGAATTATTTATAAATATATAATCAAACATAGAATAATTGGACACCTATAATGATATATTAATAAATTTGTACTTAAAAATATAGTAATACAATGATTTATGATTTTAAAATTTACGTCGTTCTACCAATAATGAAAATTTAATTTGTTTGTCTGCTTTTGCAATATTGCATTCGTTATTAGTAAGATTGCAAGGGAGATTTTTCATAAAAATCTGTAATCTTCTGATGATGTTTAATTAACCCCCACCCCCCTCCACATTATTACGCTGATCGGAAATTTATGATATGATGATAAATATAAAATAAAACATTGAATTTAATCCCATCTGCACATGCGCAGAAGAATAGCCGTCATCATTATTCAGCCAATAATCAATAAATACTAATTAAATGTATTAATTAGAAAGATATACATATCAAATTAATTTAATCGAAAAATATTGTTGTTGCACCACCGGGATTCGAATCTGGATCTTTTTCCAAAGTGAGAAAGATGCATTATACAACTATGCTACAGCGACATTATTTTTTACGATAAATTTTCGAACCTGTACGTTACATCTTTTTCGAATTAATACATTTATCGTTCCATTATTTGAAAGAGCCATCTACTTTGTTTGATATCCAGGTTCTAATCCCGGTAGCGCAACAACAATATTTTTCAATAAAACTGATTTTATATGTACATATATTTGGGAGTATGCATTAATTCATGCGGTTTTCTAAGAGAGGGCGTTACTAGTATTATTTCGCGCCGTGTTCATCCGTGACTATATTCATTTGAAAGCTACTGTCATTGCGCGTCTTTTTCAGTATATGTCATTTGATTGAAGTGTAAACAACATTTTTTTCTATTCATTTGAACATGTCGAACTTTATGCCAGAAAAAGTGTTTTTGCGGGGAGTTCTTCTTCATTACTTTAACATGAAGAAAAGTGTTACCGAAAGTCATCGTATTTTAGTAGAGGTTTATGGTAACCATGCTCTAGCTGAAAGAACGTGCCAGAAGTGGTTTGCACGGTTTAGAAGTGGCGATTTCAACTTAGAAGACAATGAACGACCCGGACAGCCAAAAAGGTGTGTTGTATTATGAGCTGTTGAAATCGGGTCAGACGATCAAAGGGGACCTCTACCGAACACAATTAATTCGTTTGAAGAGAGCGATTGCGGAAAAACGAACAGAATATGCAACCAGACACGAATCCATAATTTTCCATCATGACAAAGCTCGGCCACATGTTTCAAGACCGGTTCAAAACTATTTGGAGAACAGTGGGTGGGAAGTTCTACCTCACCCGCCTTATAGCCCAGACATAGCCCCTTCTGATTACTACTTGTTCAGATCAATGCAGAATGCCCTCACCGGAATACGCTTCACTTCAGAACAGGGTATCAAAAATTGGCTTGATTCGTTCTTCACCACCAAGCCGGAGAAGTTCTTTTGGGATGGAATCCACAAACTGCCAGAAAGATGGGCAAATGTTGTAGCTTCCGATGGACAATACTTTGATCATTGAGTGTATAACCAATTTTTCACAATAAAGCCTTAATTTTCGAAAAAAAAACGCATGAATTAATGCATACGCCTATTATTTTTCTAATAAATATATTTAATTAGTATTTAAAATATCACAGACTTATGTTCTGAATAATTGCATCTTGGCAATAAGAATGCAATAATAATCAATAAATTTAGAGATGTAACATGGCGCCACATTCATAATTTTTTTTAAATATTATGGTACATATAACATAATACTATATAATATTACTTAGGTGTTTACGTTTCAAACATAGAAGATGTGATGCAGAAATCTAAAGATGAATCGGAATGGCAAAATCAGTGATGAACAATTCGACGAAGATATGAAAAAATCGCTTCGTTTTAAAAATAATTAAAATCCGTGAAATCTGAAAATTTTTTCAAAAAATTGCATAAAATAGAAACATGCACAATGAGAAAGAAATAAACATGCCGGATGCTTTCGAGATGCAGTGCTGGAGGCGCATACGAAATATATCGTGAACCGTGAGGCCCACAATTATCTCTAACCTCAAAGAATCAATGAGACCATAAATATCTCTATCCTACATGAATCAACGAGACAATAAATGACTATTCTCCAAGAATCAATGATTATCGAAAGACTTTCAACAATAAGCAATTGGTTGAATATGAAAACAATTCTAGGATAGATTAGACATGTCGCCAGAAGGATGCCTTCTGACGACATGTCGACGATCGGAAGGAACGGAGACGTATTGTACGCCATGTTCCAGAGAGATCAGGACTTTTAGCATTATTTCTTTGATTTATTATTTATTTTACTGGACTTAACACAAGGGATATAGAACTCTTATATGGTTTAACAACAGAAATCGAGGAATGTCAATTTCTCTCTGATAGTCCTAGAATAATGTCGCATTACTGTACAAATCGATTAGTTTATTTGAAATAAATTTAATTGTTAAAAGATTATATTTTTACTGGATTTAAAAAATATAACTGTATCATAATCATCACGATTGTATTTTTAAAAACCTTTGTTGAGGGTGTAAAAAAAAAAAGAAATTTAGAAAGAATCATCCCTTATCACGATTCTCGCTTACATTCTGTAAACAGCAGCGCCATCTGCAGCCATTAATAATCCAGCTTGCAGAATATTCGTGAACATCTGCTCCCTTCGCAGCAATAAACCAAGTTTAATTGACGAGGGTGTGCGAGAACCTTCTTGATACAATATGCATGCTGGAAATAATGCACTTCAGTTTATGGTGGAATACCTGCACCTGGGGACCTGGTGGAGAGTGGTGAAACCTACACGTGTGAAATATCAAATGGATTCTTGGAAGATTGCACATTTTACGTGTCACCTTGGCATCTTGTAAATTTTCACGCGCTGATCTCTGAAAAGTCTGTTCATGAAGCAAGGAATATTGCGTAGCGTTGTTAGGTATAGTAAATCTTTTATTAGCTTTTGAATACATTTAAACATATTTTTTATTATTATATATTCTTCAATTGGAATATTATTAGATGCCAAATAATAGGAAATGTGATTGTTATATTAAAAATAGTATTCTAGCAAAATTGTGATAATTGAGCTAAAAAAATATTAAATAAAATAAATAATATACAAAAAAGGCGAAAATCAATTCATCAAAACCTACATCTGGAATATAATACTTTGAGGGAGTAAAACCTGAATAACTAGAAAGAAAGATAGAGAAATATGTTGGAGCATTTGAGATATGGTGCTGGAGAAGAATAGAGAAAATAATCTGGACCGAGAATAAATTTCATATGAGGAGGATTTGAGAGAGTGCATGTCCATAATAGACTCCATCAAAAATCGAAGAAAACGATTGGCTATATGAGTGTCTTTGTAATCGGAACAGTACGTTGTAGTATACACAATTAAAAAAAAAAAATTAAATTAAACCTTGGAGCTTTCTATTGGAGGGTATTAAGAAAGTACATACCATTAGAGGACCATGCAATCTGTAGGACTGCTGTATTCAGTTCATATTTTTGCAATGATCAGTCTACTGTCACTGATGGTACAGATTATTATGTATGATGATGAGAGACCGTAATGGCAAAATAAGTAAATACAATTGAAACAAGTACTCACACTGAATTTATTAACGATATATTATAATGATTGGTTGTATTCTACTGTTAGAATTTCCATGATGGACCAATAATTCATACCAAATGGTTGCAATCTAGAGGGGAACAGAAGAGAAAGTGAAAAGCCAAGTTAGCTGCCGTCGGATAGCGACGGTCCATGCAGCCAGTTCATTGTGAATCTATGGCGCACTTTGCATGCCGATGTATACGTAACAGTAGGCGATCGTTACAGGGGTAAGATTTTTTTGTTTTTTCTTTACTTGTATTTCTCTACCTAGATAGCCGTTTATTAGTTGAAACAATACATATTTTTTGTATGAATATTAACAAAGTAAAATATTATTTCAAGTATTTGCTGTGAAACTCTGATGACTAACAAGAAAATAATATTATGTTTTTTATACGAATGTCATTGATTATTTATTCCATTATTTTACTAAACACTTAATTTTAACTAAATTTACAACAGTTTTCAACAAAATCATAAATCTTATTAGTTCAATTTTCTATGAATAAATACAATATTTACACTAACTTTTAATACAATGTAACAAAAATCGTACATTTATTTTCTTACGAAAATTCACCGAGTTTTTTTTCTTCTTTTTTTCTCTAAAAGAAAATTTAACTGAACATAGGCACGTGACCTATTCTTAGTCTTTTGTTCAGTTCAAATAAGACATTATCACTTTTAGTCAGAACTTCTTGGGAATCTTTAGGGTCAACTCCAAAAAGGAATTAACAAGGAGAGACCCGAGATGAACGCAATGAAGCTGTAGACGCTGCTAGATAATGAAATTTTCTTCCAATCTGCCGAGCTCTGCATAGCGGCGGGGTTTTCTCCTAAAACAATGAGACAAAGAAATTTATTTTATTGCATTTCAATTTTATTAGTCTATATATAGGGTGAATATTATGTATAAGGCCGATTTTGTTTGGCCGCCATTTTGGTTTGGCATACATTTGTGGGTTCGAATTTGGTAGTGTTAGAAAGTGGTTAATTACACTCCATTATAGAACATCTAACGCCTCAAAAACTTGTCGGAGCCATTAAAACATTATATCTAAGTAATAATGACAATACTGTAACCAATGATGGTGATCGCTATCAACACATATTGGAAAACTTCTTGCTGACTAAATTGGATCGATCGGGTCTGCAATGCATGTGGTGTCAATAACGGTACCACCTCATACACCTACAGCTACCCCACCCCATACAGCTTCGCTTGAAATTTTTCCCGAACGCATAATGTTAAAAAGTGGTGACATCTACTGGCGTCCTCGATCACCTGATTTGACGGCTTCCGACTATTTTCTATGAGGGTATTTGAGAGGAAAGGTGTACCTAGACTAATAAGCCAACAACAATTTCAATGCTGCAGGATAATATTCGAAATTAAATTTCTGAAATGTGCGAGAATTTGGCTTGGCCGATGTTACATTTTATACATAATTGTAATAAACCATATAATCGATTAATAAAAATTAAATTTAAAATATATGTTTAATTTCTTAGTTATTTAAAAATAAATAACATCGGCCTGGAATATAATATTCACTTGTAAGTATATATCATAAGACTGTCTGTGATGTCAGTGCTGGTAGGGGTTTTTCCCACCGACTTAGAAATATTAGAAGTACGTGCCTGTCGCTCTCTGAGGAAGGGATTTGATGTGAACTACCTTGGTACTACCTTCAGACCTTCAAACGCTCAATTCCAGCACTTATGTTTTTACTAAGGAAACTGACAATTGATAAGTGACAAGAACAGTGGGAGTTGGCACCAATGAGAAGAGGAAGACACCCCTTTCTTACCAAAGGGGATCTTTAGTGTGAGTCCAGTCAAGCTCTTTGATCTGGAACTCAAGCGAGACCGTGGTACGTCTGTAATCGGATCAGGCATACACCGGAGCATATTCTCTAGAGGACGGATCATAAGATTTTGTACGCGTGTGGGAGTTTGGTCCTAGAAATTTAATCACAATGGATGGCTTCAAGGGGGAACAATGTGCATTCTCCATAAAAACATTTTTACAAAAACAACGATTCTTATGTTATATTTTTTTCACTACCGATTACATAGTACAAATCAATGTCTGAGTGTTAAAATAATTAAATAATGGCTCAAGAAGATCTAGGATCTAGGAGATCTATTCAACGCTAAATAAGAAGAAAATCGAGCGGCCACAGAGCAGGAGAAGAGAAGAGAATGTCGTGCATGTTAACAAGTCTATACGGGAAGATACGAACATGTCAACTCGCAACCGTTCTTCTGCAAGATCAACTAAAATAATAATAAATGATAAACCAGTCACAATAACCTAATTTAAGGCGAATTTTCGTTAAAAGATAGCCGACACCCACGCGTTCTACACCCTGTAGAAATACAGAAAAAGTATAACTTTCTAGTTGATTAATTTAATTTGTATAAAAAACATCACAGAATTATGTACTAATATTGCAACTTCGCAACAAAAATGTGTTTTATTACAAAATATTACAGACCAGTAAATGAATAGACATGAAATAAAGTGTACATATAGGAGAAGGGTTTGAAAAATTGGTTGCAGGATGAGGGACATTCTACACACATTCTCGGTGAAAACATAAATCCGATGGTTTACGACACATTTATGCAATAGTAAAAGTATTCACTCCTCAAAAATTAAACCTTTGTGTAAATAAGACGTATTTTTTTTTACATTAATGCATATTATTTTTCCAGCGATTAAATATTCGTTCCAATCGAGTCATGTATTTAAAAAAACTCGCGGAGCTATTTAATTGCCTAAGTGGTACCAAAGTGATATCAGGACAAGAAATTTGCGTTGGTTCATATCTATATATTTGGTGGTTAGTGACAAAATATATATTTATGATCAGTCTGTCAACATTGAGAGCACAATGTTAGAAGATAATACTACTTAAGAAAAATATTGAAAAATAACTCGTAGTTTTAATCGTTCTGCGCCGTACGCAACGCTCATCTCAACCTTGTATATCCTTCTTACATAATGTTCTCTGGTGTCTTACATTCTTTCGTTGCCAATTTTAACTTTTTCAGGCAGGCTATGAAGTTTCCGAACGGAAATAATATAGTTTTAATTAATTTCTCGTGAACCGAGAACACAACATCTGTAGAGTAAATTTCAATTCAGAAGTTTTCGTGCTACCACGAAATTCCTCTCAGTTTGTACTTGGAAAGTTGGAAATATTTTTAAAGTATATCTAATTTTGTGAATAAAATAAAATTAATAAAGACACTATGTAAATTAAAAAATAATAATTGATGTATGTATCAACACTGTGGAATAAGTATATTGGTAAATGAAGTATTCAGTTGATGAATCAGAGGAGTATGTTGTAATGTGAGTAGTGAATGACCCAATTGATCACTTGTTTACTCACATGTTCGTTTGAAGATCGTGCGATGTATTAAATAAGTGTGTGTGTGGTGAGAATGGGTTGAAGAAGATAAACTAATAGTTCACACCACACGTTTATTATGTAATGATAAGGTAGAGGAGCGTTTCCTGGAGGTGGTATCTGGAAGATAGCAGCGAGAGGAGTGAAACTCAAGAGTGAGTTTTTCAGATACTTGCGGGCACGTGTTATTTATTGCTAACTGATGTCGGTACCGAGCGTGTTTTTGTGGCTGTTAGAAGCTTTGGTTTTACGCTATGCTAAATGAGAGGCGCGTTCAGGGGTTGTCGGTGGTAACGATGACTGTAGAGGTGACGAATCTCCACAACACTATAAAATATGTATATAATTCTAATGGCCTATTTCTACAATGATCTTTCAAAGAGACAATTTCAGAGATAAAGAATAGAGGTACGCGTGTACTGGATGCATTATTGTAAAATATATGGAGTAATGATTCATGTTGAATTCTGTAACGTTCTTTAAAAGACCGATGCGGTAAGTGATGAGAATGAGGGAGTGGGCCAAAATGTCATTTCATAAATTAAATCAAATAAATTTCATAAATAATGTAAATATAAATCTCATACGTTTTATTATAAACTAGCACTCAGTACCCAGTGTAGCCACCGATATAAAATAGGGAGGGGGTGCCCTAAAATATCTAATAACGATTTATGCGAATTTTGTTACAGGCAGGGGAAGGCTGTGATATCTGGGTATATTTTTCTCAGGATCCTATAATGCAATAGAATAAAATTTTGTGTTTAATAAAATACACATTTATATCCAGGGGGGAGGAGTTTTAGTGAGCAGGGTACAAAAAATTACTACATAAAATTTATAGTAGATGGAAATCAATATAATATATATTTATATCGTGGACGAGAGTGTTGAGGACAGGGTGGGAGTAAATTGAATTGAAGGAGAGTGAATAGTATCTTTATTTTGCACTGGATTAATATTCAGTATAAAATAATGCACATTTATATCTAGGGGAAAGGGTGTGATGGCCAGATGGTGTGGTGGGGTGGGCGCTTGTTATTCGGCAGGATCCTAAAGAGTGCATAATTTAAAACGGATGGCATTCAATGTTCATAAAATTTACTTTGTTCAATTTACTTATTATCTTTAATAGTCTCCTATTGATTTTTCTGTTTTTTTATCATTTAATTTAATTTGTTACATTACTTCCAACTTATATTCTAGCTTTGGAACCTTATGGCTACCTACCTCAGAACAGATACTTTATATGTATCTAGCGAGATAAATGAAATGAATTATAATATTTGTACTAAGGATTTTTATGTTGATTCAAGCTATAAAAATAATGAAATACTGAATACATTACAATACACGTTTATATTGTTGGGTGATGGTGGGAAGGCTGGGATGTGGAGGTGATATACATAAGTATATACGCAGGGTCGTGAAGACTCTTATTAAAAATTTGGTTGAGATGAGTCAAAGTTTGTTGGATTGTATAGAGAATAGACAGACAGACAGACACTTGATTTTATAAACATATATACCTATTGGATGTGTTTTATTATAATACAAAAATATAAAACAAATATTGATTAACGTGGTAGTTTCTTTGTGGTGTTATATGATTAATTAAATTATTTAAATATTATAACTTCGTACTACACACGCATCTGAGTTATATTTTTGCACGACCGGTTTACGCCTATATACCTGAATAGATTATTAGAGAGGGACTGTAATTCTCAAAACAATTATTGCGACAAAAATAGATGCAACTCAAATGTGTGTGGAATACAAAGTTTAGGTTTAACATATAAATTAAACCTGAGCAAAGAAATAATTTTATTTTGTACTGCGATGACATGACCTCGGTTCCAATAGGAAATTAAACAAATATATAAGTAATCATATTCTGTTACAAAATATGTACGGTTTAAAAAAAAATTGTCTTATAAAAATCATATTTTTTAATCTTAATATTTTAAATTAAATTCAATTCATACATATTTTTTAATGATTATTTTAATGCAATAATGAATATTTAATATTGCCAAAATAATTTGCGATCATCCGTTAAATAAATTTAATATTGAAGATGAAAAAGTGATTGGTAAGCTAGTATGAGAAGATGTATGGGTAAGGCGAGAATTGTGTGTCAGGACAGAATAGTGTAGCGCTCTATTATCTCTGCCTACCCCCGCGAGGAAACGGCGTGATGATAAGTTAGTTAGTAGTTAAAAATGACAACATAATTTGGGATTTTTTAAAAATAAAAATTGATGTTTAAAAAACGACATAACGATTTGCGATTGTCTTTAAAATAAGGAGCTAGGTATTAAATTTAATTACCATTGCTTAGAAAAATAGGTTCAATGAAAAGAACTGTCAATCGGTGAATCTATTTATCACAAAATATAGATGAAGCTTAAACATTTTTTCTCATACTTAAAATATTAAAAATAACAAATTAAAATTATTTTGTTTATATTTCATTTATATATCACGACGAATTTAATAACGAAAGACCTGCCAATAATTACTATAATACAAGGTCAAGTGAATATCAGATTACGCAGGTCACAGGCGATCTTTAAAGGACACAATGTTTTTATGTTGTGAAAAATATTTTTACTAGGTAATAAAATTTTATGCGAAATCACGTATGAAAGGAAAGCGCTTCAGTTTGAGGTCACGACCCATTCACAGGAGACAATTTGATGCTGCAAACCATTTTCAAACTGAAAAATGTCTCTTGGATGTCGAATTGAGAATGGTTCGCTGCGTCTGTTGAATCTTATAACGTTAGACTCCAGACGAATTGGCACGAATGTACGTTCGTTGCCGTTACCGTTGCCGTACAATGTAAGTACGTTAGGTGGTTCTATGTGATATACACACGTTGTGCCACCGGTATATTGCAAATTTCTTTAGTCATACATCGATATTTTTTATTTATTCTTAATTTTGTACAAATGTACATATGTAATATACATACTCTAATATAAACAATATAAATTTTTTCCTTTTTTTTATAACTCATATAGCACATATTTGCCTACTTTAATTTTATCTTATGTAGTTATCTTTTCTTATATCATCTGGTATTTTGAAAAGATGTATGAATGTGGATTATGTGTCAGGACAGAAGAGTATGGTGCTCTATCCTCTCTGCTTACGTTAGTTTTCTTCATTGAAAATCTTCATCGCACCTGTACATTACCGATTTCTGAGATGTAGCTTTCTTTCTGTCTTGGCAGTCTAATTCTATTTCTCTTCTTGTATGATGTTCTTACTTATATTGATTTGCATCAAGTTTTCTTAAAAGTGTTCTTTAAAGTGGTGATTTTAAAAATAAACACAATATATTTTCTTTTGAAGGTCATCATATTAAGATTTTTCAGTTCTACTGATCCGAGTACATAACAAAAATATAATGATGTTAACCAAAGTAAATTTAATTTATAATTGCTATTGATTTTATCATCATTCATCATCATTATCAGTCGTTTTATAACTGCTGCTGAATGAAGGCCTCCCTAAGTGTCTCCCACTTTTCACTGTCCATTGTTATTCGCTGTCACGCATTTTCACAGAGTAAGAAAATTTAGTCAGTCCAGCGGGTTTAAGGGTGGCCTTATGATTCCCCTAGGGTATTACTGGATGACTGCATTTATCGGTTATTCGTCTTCTTAACGATGTAGCCTGCTTATTGCTGTTTCATTTTCATGACGTATTTAATGACGTCAATTACTATAGTCACATATCCAAGCATTCTTTTCCTGTCTCTTCGTGTGATGCCCAGCATCTTTTCATGCCTCTTTGCATTGCCTCTCTTTTATTGAGAATTCATATCTGGTAATATAATAAATTTAATTTAATTTTATCATAAGCAAAAAGATGATTTCATGTTACTTCACATCAGATTACTTTTATATCACGAATTTTTTTATTATGTGATAAAAAATAATTTTAAATAGAAACGAAGTGTTTAAGTTATCTAAGAAGATAATTTCGAGTTACTGCAGTTAAATGTATAGTTATCACGTTAAATGCAGTATGTGCAGTTTTATGTGTCAGTTCTAACGTTATTGGGATGATATTCCTACATGAAATGTTATATATGTTTGAATTTATTTTTGCTCAGACAAAGCGGGAATATTTGCGAGGTACTCTCTGCAATACGCCCACTTACTAGGAAAAGGCGTGGCATGGTGTGGTATCTAGTGGAGAAACATGTGATTCTTATGGGAATGCGTAGATCGTTGTATAATATTAGTAAGAAAACATCACATTGATTACAAATAAAGTTGTGGTAATTGATATTGAATTAGTCAACACAACTTATTACTGTAAAAGTAACTTTGAAACACAACTGAATTGAAATTCAATTTAAGCAAATTTACAGTAAATTTAATAATTTATACATGCATAATTCACTTAATGGCGTAAATTTTTATTCTTACTTTTTATGTTCGGAAATTCATCGCTCTTACGGCGCAATTTTGACACTGCGGCGCACTCCAATCGAGTCACGTGATGCATGTATGTGTGTCAACCGTACGTATTTTTTCACCATCTTTATGATGGTTTGTGCTCAGTTTTTCACATACATATTTAGTGTGTATTCAATCTTAAGTATTTATTATTCTTCTTATGTACTTATTCTTCTTATGCACTTAATGAATGATTGCTAAAACACGTTTCTAGATTTTTATAAATGTGCCCTAGAAAATAAAAAAAAGGCAATTATTTGCTTTATGTTGGTGGTCTATGTATGTAACCTGTCATATATAAGTGGGGCGAATTTGAAATATGAAACCGACAAATAACTGAATTTACTCACTGTCAATTTACTCATAATCTTGTATACTTTAACAGTATGTTACGTCATGGAGAAGTCTTTTTACTAATACATTTTTTGTAAATAATACAATTTGAGATTTGTTTGAGATTTTATTATTTTAGATAACATGATGTGTTTTTTCGTTGAAAGCAATCATTTTGTGGTTTGACATATTAGATAAATAAAAAACAATTACTTTGTATAAAATTGCGAATTTTATTAAACACCAATCGATTTCGCTTAGCTCAAGCTTCATCAGGGAGTATTTAAAATCAACAATAAATACAAAAATAGTGCACTTATATATACATAACGAGGGAGACAGAATATAAAATTATATGCGAAAGAGTAAGCGAAAGACAGAATACTTATACATTTATGGAAAAGAGGGAGACAAATTAAGAATTCCTTGATCCCTTAATGTTCTGCACTCTTTTTGTATTTATTGTTAGTTTTAAATACACCCTGATGAAACTTGAGCTAAGCAAAACCAGTTGGCGTATAATAAAATTCGTAGTTTTATACAAAGTAATTGTTTTTAATATATTATAATCTAAAAATTAAATTAAATTTAATGTTAGTAACCTTAATTTATAAACATATTGATACGAATAGAATATTTTTTTAATTTCTAAAAAGATTACTTTACAGAAAATATGCTATTTTTGACCCACCCAATGTTTATCATGTTCAATTGTTTATAAATTGTTATTTTTCGACAAATATTTGACATCTATATAATAAAGGGTGGGCAGGGCCAACTTGGGGTGACTATTTTTACAAATTTATAACATTGGTAGGGTTTATTTTTAATTGTATATTTTTTTGCAGATAATAAAGAATTTATGAAAGTTTATAATGGTTACATACCCAGTCCTAGATCACGTTAAAATTATTGAATTTTATTATGTTTCGCGACGATCTATTTTCGGTGACCGGCTAATTTAAAAAATGCAGAGTTTGCTTGACCTCCACGTTCCCCAGATTTGACGGTGCCTGATTTCTTTTTGTGGGACTACATAAAAGGCCGAGTTTACATGAATAAACCAGCAATAATTCAGGAACTTAAACCAAACATTTGTGCAGAAATAACAAATTTGTAGACAGAAACGTTGCGTAATGTAATGCAAAATACTTTAGAAAGAGCAATTATTTGTCAACAAGAAAATGGAAGTCATTTAAATTATATTATTTTCCACACATAGATTGAAAAAAATTTAACAAAGTACACTTTCATGTAATAATACATTTTTTAAATAAATATTGTAATAACAAAAGTCATATGCATTTTACATCATTCAGTCCAAGTTGGCCCACCCTGTAGTAGAAATATAATAATAATAATAATAATAATGTGTTTATTCTCATTCTTCAGTCACAGCCATTGTATATGTAGCTATTCTGTAGGCGTTGCCATTCTCTGGTCAGGGAACCAGTTTGTAGGATTTTTCTTCCTTATTAATCGATCATAATTATCATAAAAATTGGGTTTTATTTCACTGGTGGTACTTGTCTGTTTCAATAGTTTTCTTCCGTTGATTCTTTGCAGTCCATAATTTTTAGACAAATTTTTCTGAAAATTTCGAATAATTTAAACTAATTACGTTGATCTGTACTTTAAATTATTTGTTCGTTTATATGCGAAATTTAAATAACTTTAGGATATTTTTTCATCAAGATAAATATTTTAGTTTTATCCTTTCTTGATATAATAAAAAAAACTGTAATATTTATATAATAAAGATATATTTTGTCAGAGATAAAGTACTCAAATATTCATGGTTTTGATACTTGGGAGATATCGAGATCAACAAAGGGTACAAGCAAAATATAACTAAAATGTGTGAGATCAACGTAAGTGGAAGTTATCAAAACCGGGGTAGCTTTTGTAGAGCAGCGAAACGTGAAAGGTTTAAGTTTGGGCACTATGCGGCAATTCCCGTCCAATTTGGCCACACTTCCGGACACTTTCATCCCCATTGACACAAGTCGCCCCACTTTACCCCGGGTCGCGCCATGATTGGAATATATTCTTGAGGTGTATTATTCGCATTGCTGAGCTGAGAATTGTGTTAAGAAATTGTTGGCTAGCCAAGAAATTCTACTCTAAAATGCATTAAAAATATATTGAGTACGCGACAAAATCTACACTTACGAGATATAAAAATGAGCTTTCGAAAAGGCATCTATCTACGTAAAAATTCTCACCAGAAAGCAATTGGTATTGTAAGGTGTCGTCTGCTGGAAGATTTGTTGAAGCCACAGATAACTTCTTTGAAATTGGTAAAACGGTAAAGAGAGAAATCTATAGAATGATATGTATTAAAAAATGTAATATCGTCAAAAAATAATCCATTTGAATCAATTACATTTTAATTAAAATATAAAATCATAAAATTTATGTTTGCAGACAAAATATGGATACATCTCGTAAATATGGGTACATCACATATTTAAGGATATCAGTAAATAAATTTACACATAAAAGACAAAAATATATTTAATAACGCCAATAAAAGCACTATCATACTAAAATGTTTAAAAATGTAAAGATATCAATAGATAAATGTAAACGCAAAATCTGAAAATTCCAGTACAAGTTCAGTTTGTATCATACTTGCTGAATTTCTTATATTTAAGGATGTCAATAAATAAATACATTAAATACAAATTAAATACATTAATTAGAAAGATAAACAAATAAAATCAATTTTATCAAAAACTGTTGTTATTGCGTTACCGGGATTCGAACGTAGATCTCTTTCCAAACCGAGAAAGGTACATTATCCAACTATGCTACAGCGACAGTACTTTTGATGACAAATTTTCGAACCTATATGTTACACTTTTTCAAAATAATACATCTATCGTTCCATTATTTGAAAGCCATCCACATTGTTTTTACGAAATCTCAAATACTTTTGAGTAAACCGATAGCAGGCGCCCGAATAATCAATTAATTTTTATTCAATTTTGGATACATTGATACTACTTATATATTATTAAGGGAAAATATTCTTATCGTGGAATTGTAATTATTCAGAACATAGATCTGTGATATTTTAAATACTAATTTAATGTATTAATTAGACTGATATACATATAAAATCAATTTAAACTGAAGTTGTACTGAAATTTTCATATTTTGCGTTTACATTTACCTATTCACATCTTTACAATTTTACACATTATAGCGCGGTAGTGGTTTACTGACGTTATTAAATATATGTTTGTATTTAATGTGTGAATTTATTTACTGATATCCTTAAATAATTGTTTGGTAAAAGATCCAGGTTCGAATCTCAGTAGGGCAACAACATTTTTTGATAAAATTGATTTTGTATGTATATTTTTCTAATTAATACATTTAATTATTATTTAAAATATCACAGACCTATGTTCTGAATAATTATAAATTCAAATTAAGAATGTGTTCTCCTCAATAATAAATACATTGTCTATTTAAAAGTTATCTTTAAAATTATCAAAACAGTAGATCTATCCTTTGACGTTAAAATCGTTTTTTTATTAGTGCATCTATTTATATTTTTTAAACGTTAACTCGTTACGATGAAAGTTTTAATACAAGAGATTCGTTCTAATGAAAACAATATTTGTTAAATATATATTGTGACATTTCAAATATACGCGCCAAGACCGAGGGCGCCATCTACCGAGGCGAGTAGGCGTGCCCGGTTAGGAGAGAGGTCGGAGGAAGGTAGCAGGGGAATTCGTAGCGAGCGCACGCGGGAGGTAGAGCGCCGTGGCGGCGTCTCACGAGGCGGTATGGCGAAATTAAGGATAAAACACAAATCTTGGATGAGGCGTGGTGAATTAGAGGGGTCGAAGCATCGATCTACCCGCGAGTGACTGTTTGTGGGTATTGGCGGGGAGACTGCCGGCAAGCGATGGCAGACGGATGGGCTCGAGGGACTCCACAGTAACCGGATGGCATCGGGGTGACCTTCGGGAAGAAGAGTTCACTTCTGGAACGGGGCGTGGCAAACTGGGCAGTGGTCGTATCGCTAAATCGTAGTGGTGTATCCCCACAAGGAGAAGAGCGTGACGGGAAGAAAGGAGATCTTAAAGACAATAACCGTGCTTACAGTGTCGGGCTTTGTGGTTTATGTGTGATTAAATTGTTCAGAGTGCATAAAGTGTTTCCATTGTTCAAACCTCCTCCATCCATCTGAGGCAGGCATTCCGACACCAAACTTTATTGACTCACAGACTGAGTCTACCTGTGGCGTGGTGCGCTGGCATTCCATCCTCTGGTGACAGCGCATGACGTAACAATATATATATATATATATATATATAAAATTCATATTAACTTATTTGTATTTGTCGCCGCGTTCTGTCAAGGAAATACGTTATAATAGGAAAACTCTAACTCAAGACTCTCAGTAATATCTGAATGCGATGCTGGAGTTCGCAACAAGCAACTCTTAAAACAAGGGTCACTTTAAATGAATTTCCTTGTTTTTCCAGAAAATGATCTCACATGAATACAGTGATTGAAGACAAGGATGCAGTTAAAACCTAGTACCTGGAGTAAATGTAATAATGCTAATATGCACAGAGATGACGTAGTTGTGGTACTTGCTATTGGTGTATTTCATACAGTACTATATTTGATAAGTCTTGCATATAATATTATCTCAAGGAGCAATTGTCATTGTCATGAAAGGCCTGGAATATTCTCTAACGGTGTAATATTAATTATAACCTGATTTGTGAGGAACCGTTACATACTACATCTAGCTGTGGCATGTTAAGAAAATATGTTTTAGACATGGATGTATATTATATGACATATTATTTGATAATATAATATAAGACAAAATAAATAAACAATTTAGAAAGATGTACAGATTTAATGAATGAAAAAATTTATTAGAAGAAAGTGAAATTGTAATTATTCAGAACATAGATCTGTGATATTTTAAATATGAATTAAATATATTAATTAGAAAGATATACGTATAAAATCAATTTTATCGAAAAATATTGTTGTTGCGCCACCGGGATTGGAACCTGGATCTCTTTCCAAACCGGGAAAAGTGCATTATCCAACTATGCTACACGGCCGATATTTTTAGCGATAAATTTTCGAAACTTTATGTTATCTTTTTGATACATTTAATAGTTCCAGTAAAGAGCCATCTACCTTATTTTTATGGAATCTCAAATACCTTTGAGTAATCTGATAGCAGACGCCAGAATTATCAATTCATTGTTATTACATTTTGAACACATTGATACAACTTTATTATTAGGAGAACACATTCTTATTGTAAAGTTATAATTATGGCGCAATAATAATATTTTTCGATAAAATTGATTTTATATGTATATCTTTCTAATTCATATATTTAATTCATATTTATAAATTTTTGGTTGCTACCGGGATTCGTGGGATTATGTCTTTCGATAAATTTTGAACTTATATTTTTCAGTCTATTTTATAATTGTAACTCTTATTATTCAGTTCGAATCCCTGCAGCAACTAAAATGATTTTTTCAACATATAATTTTTTTTGCATATCTTTTTGATTGATTGATTTAATTTGTATTAAAAATACCACAGAAATATGTTCTGAAATTGCAACTTCACAAAAAATGTGTTTTCATTAAAAAGATTATAGATTTAAGATATTTAAAAAAATTTGATAATATTTTGCAAAAAACATAACTTCAGAATAATAAGTATTTTAATAATATCGTGGACATTCAAGGGTTTGGTTATTTTAAAATGTTTGCAGTAGAGGATAGAAGAGAAAAGTTTAAACACAAATGTGGAATGCTATATTATGTAACTAATTACCTTAGGGACTCTACCTCTCGAAACTATAGTAATGACAAAAATTCAACGTGTGTGTAGTTTCAAGTTTAGTTGTGAAAGTGAAGTATTCATGTTACACAACAAAGTAACCACCACGTCAATTAATGAAATATAAGGTAATTAAGACAAATATGCATACAACATTAAAAACGAATTTTTATTATGCTACTTTCATTAATTATTAAAGAGAACTCATTCTTATTGTGAAGTTGTAATTATTCAGAACAAAAGTCTATGATCAAATTTTAAATAATGGAACGATAGATGTATTAATTTGAAAAATGTAACATATAAGTTCAAAAATACTGTCGCTATAGCATAGTTGGATAATGTACCTTCCCCGGTTTGAAAGAGATCCAGGTTCGAATCCCGGTAGCGCAACAACAATATTTTTCGATAAAATTGATTTTATACGTATATCATTACAATTAATACATTTAATTTTTTTTTTTTTTTTTAAATAGAAATGCGAACACGGAATACATGTCACATCAATATTCTTACTATTTTTAAACTAAGCTGAATGCTTGTGCTATGAAAATAGGACTAACTTGCTGGTGTCCTGGAACGATTTTAATTAGTATATTACTTTAATTCAGACTGAAAAAGTGACCATAGATTGATAGTCCACAATTATGTATTTAATTGCCCATCCGAAGGCGGCGCATAATAGCTAACAACCACAGCCAACCGAAACAAATTAAAAAAATGTCAACCGAGCACTCTCAGTAAACCAATTCTGAACTACTTTATCTCGCAAATTAAACTATATTATAGATACACAAAGCGATATCTCCCGTTACCGTTTAATAATTGATTAAGTCCGGTAAAAGATTCATGAAACTTGACTATATTTTAAATGTATATATATTTATAATATAATAAAGTAATAAATTATATATATATATATATATATACATTTATAATATTTAAATAACTCATTATACTGATTTTTATTTTATGAAACTAATTATGGAACATATTTACTGTTTCCGAGGTAAGTTCGTAGAAATCTATAATCACATATGTGAAAATAAAACAGCTGTTTTTTGATTATAGATAATTCGATGATTTGATTCCGCTGTAACTTTTTTTCTGTTATAGATCTACCAAGACCTGTTATCGATTTGACGTTGCTGCATTAATTAAAAAAATATCATTCCTATTGAACATAACTATTTTCTAGAATCATGCAAAGATTATATAAATTCGAGAATACCAAAAATGTCTCTTTTGCCGTAGTCTTTTTAGTTTGAAAAAAATTAAAGCTATTATTTTCTACAAATTAACCATTAAAATACCATTAAGGTTGAATCTGAATCGTTACTTATAATAATTAGGAGCATTCTAAATATATATTGAAATTCTCAGAATTCTAATGAATAATGTTGTTCCTTTTCACCCACCTCATGTAAAGAAATTATATAGCTGTCTTCCATTATAGTTATAAATACAAGTTGTTGAGTTAAATTGTTAAATTGATAATGCTCTTGCAAGGCGAAACGCGTCTCGAGTAAATTAAACAAGTATAATAAAAAACAAGTGTTTTATTTCACATATGTAATAATGGAACATTACTAAAGTGCTGTTTTGAATTATAACTAGTATCGCAACATGAAGTATAATATTTTAATTTTTTGTGGAAATATTTGAAAGCTGTTCATGAAATATTAACAATTTAGTTATAATTATTGTGAAAACTTATTACAGAAATTCATAAAACATCCGAGTAACGCTTCGCAAACTGTGTTAATATTTCAGTATACACAATTGTCTATCAAATACCGCAATTGTGAATTTAATCCAAAAGTTAGTGAAACATTTTCAGTTTAGTTTAGGGTGTACCTATGTCTTTGAAATGGAACTTGAAAATATGGCCAGAACAAGTGAAATCTACGACAACTTTTTCCGACAGCCAAAACACCTCTGTACTTTGAAAATGTTAGTGGAGCAGTGTTAACTGTCAACGTTATACGTAATTGTGACAAGATAGAAATATAGATAGATTAATAGGGTGATTGAGGGTTGGTTATGTGATCAGTAGAAATTTTTACAAAAACGGGTTGTTTGACTGTTGGTTAAAAAATATTTACTTCTCGAAAGTACATCCCGTAGTAAACTCATTTTACTCTCCGATATCCGATAGTAAAAACTTGAATCGATAGTTAAATATGGCGGACTTTCCACACGTGTTCCAAAAGTCGTCTGACACATTAATGAAAGTTGCAGTGTAGACAATTAATTATTCAATATCCCGCTATTTTGTCCGATGATGATCTCGTTGTTTAATATACATTACCACATAATACGAAAAAAATTCACCACCAAAGTGACAAATTTCGAACGCAAAAAAATCCATAGATAATGCATACTTAATGATTATTTGTCGCGCCTATAGACATCTGATCGATACTTTGGGCTTGGGATACGGCTTGGGAACGATTTTGGTCTTGTAGATATATTCCGATGTTCAATGGTTAAATATAAGAGTAATGTTTTTATGTTGTACAGAGATAAATATATAATTGTTTAAGGTATTAAGCCATTCTGTGTTTAAATAAAAAAAAATTGTTATTGAGTCGTTTTTAAATATTTAATTTTTTTATATTTTTCTTATTCACATACCATATAAACTTTCTACTCAATTGAATATTATACAATTCTACAAATTTTTATTTTTCTTGTTCCTGTCGATTTTTTATTTTTTTTATATGTATATTCCATGTCACTTGTGTGTGTATTATACTTCAACTGTATTGTACCTTACTATGGTGAATTATTTTGTTCAAGCTGCACATGTTCTTTATAATTAATTTTGATTAAGCCCATAAGGGCATTAATATAATATAAATAAATAAATAAATGTGTGAGTGTTTGGGTGCCCCCAATATTCACCTAAATACCCTTGTGTTCTTTTGTAACGGGTGGAATTGTATATTGTTCGCATTTTTATAGAAATAAGAATAATGAATGCAGGAGTGTATATAGATACGGAAAAAGATCAAAAATGATCGATCATGTGTTCAAAGTAAGGTCCACCTCTCCAAGCTGACACAGTGTATATGATTGACAACATGATTCGCGAGAGACTATTACAACCATTTTTCTACAAAAAAAAAAGTCAAAATTGTTTATACTTTGAAAAATTATTTCTAAGACAGGTTTTTAATATAACATGACTGATCAATATTTAAATGTAAAATGTTTACCTCAGCACGAGCGAAGCTCAGTGATGTTGGCATTAAATTAATTGAATGTGAAAAAAATATTATAATTCTTATTTAAGATTTTTGAGAAAAATTAAACAAAAAAATATGTCCCATCAGTTGCCGAGGTCCGTGTTTAGTATGAAAATGAGTCGCTGTAATGATTTTATAATATCTAACATCTCAAAAAGATATTAAAATAAAAAAAAAAAGCTTTCATTTCAACTATGCGCAATGGAATTTCCCTACTTTTGTATTTTTGAAAATTTCAATACAATTAACGTTTCGTTTGTGAAATGGATTTTACTTTAGAACTTCGCGATGCCTAATTTTGTGTAAACGTTAATAAAAAAGGGATTTTTGTACAAATTACCTGGATCGTAAAAGACCTTGAAACGTTTTTTTAATTAAAAATATAAGAAACCAAGAAAGGCTATAAAAATAACGATTACATTGTACTTATGAACTTTAAAATAACAACAGGTATATTTATGAATGGCATGCCTTTGTCACGTATTTTTTGAAACTGTCAAACGTTTTTTTATAATTTTAAACCGACACAAAAATTACACACAGCTCAGTATGTTTGTCACCTTTTTTAAAACAGTTTTGTCTGTCACCTTTTTTCAATTATTAACAACTGTAAATGGGTCGCAATTATTTTATTTTTGTTCACGTTAAAATCACCACGGTATGTAACAATAGTAAATAGTGACCCTTTGCTTACTCAGAACCGTTTTATGAGCAAAAACTATCATATAAGTCCTACTCATTCATCGCTAGGTTGCCATTTTATACTCTACAAAGCAACTAAGTCATGCTGCAGTGCAGAATTGCGATAATACCACATGACATTGCCACTACTAAAAGCCATTCACTGTCCTTTCAGTACAGATTCTGCCTTTATTTATTAAAATTAATATACAAAGTAAGAGTATATAAACAAAAAAAGACTTAAATTAAAATTATTAAAATTATTGGACCAACACAAGAATACAGCGATGAACGAAGGAATACAAAATAAATTAATAAAAAAGTCTAGCACCATCAGACAGCGATAGAAAGAAGCCAGCACTCCCCACAAGTGATGAGGACATTACAAATAACAGTAGATTGACCACAACTGACAGGATCTACTCTGGAAAACAGTAGCGGGGAGTGGCATCGGTTTATCCCTACCGTCATCTCCGCTATCTAAAAAATAAAAACAGGGTTTACTCTAAGAAGCTCCTAGCGCGATACCCACACCCTAATGAACTCTCAGAAGAGTTCGAAGTTACATCTACATACACAGTCAACGTGGAGTCTAACAATAACACAGATGCCGCCAGTTGTACTCGGTCGGACTGAATCACGACCACTCTATCTATTGACATCGTTCAAGCAGCAGCCCCAAAGCCACCCCACAAATATTAGGTCACTCATCTAGAAAAACTCCTACCTTTGTACAAGTAACTTAATTAAATTCTATACAATCCGTAAGTAGCATCTATTCTTGTAACCTGCCGCCTGTCACGATCCACGTATTCTCATATCACTCCTCGATACTAAACGAATACTAAGGTTTTAGATGATTATTGGGGCATTCACTATCCTCACACAAATCGCATCATTTTTATCAGTCTTCAAATCTTTCTGATCTGGAATCAAAAAACACCAATATCCTTTCATTCATAATCACGAAATCTAAAAAGTATTTTTAATAATAATAATTTATTTAAAAAAATCAAAGTCTACATAATTTCTTTATATTTATTTTATTTAACGACAAATAGTAACATAATTGACAGGAAACAAAAATTATTTGAATATTTACTATGTGTTGGTAATTGAAAAATACTTAAGTAAATACATAAACACTATTTCAAATAGGTGTACTATAAATGTCAACATTATTTACAAATAATGTAAAATATGCCCATGAGTAATTTCAAAAATTGAATGGATATATATTTTTCAATTTCTTTCACTGTGAAGACTGCCAAAAGGATTCGATATTAATAAGAAATGTTGATTAGTCGTCATATGCTAGAGAGAAAATTCTGTATATTTAGTTTTAAATCACAGAATATCAAAGCGAAAAGAGAAACATATTGCTTAATACATGTTCTTAAATGTCTGAATACTATTCTGTTTACTGTCGAGATGAAAAATTAATTTTCTTTTTTTTTCAACATATAAAAATACGGGTTTCATTTTTACAAGTATTAATAATAAACTTTTTAAATTCCTACATTGTATCTTTAATTGCATTGCGCTACAAACGACAGTATTTACTCGATATATTGCCGATACTTTGCCAAGCACGTCAGTCGCTGAACGAGATGTGTCTCCGCCGGGATGGTACATTACGCATTTAAATAGTTTTAAAAATACATCTCAATGCATATTTGTTGGAATTAATTAGTTAAATTAAATCTTACCGCGATAGACTATTATATTTCCCAACTTAACAAATTATATTCTCAACGTTGAAAAATGGGTTTCATAGACATACTGGCCGTGGTCACAAAGCGGCCACTGTAATAGTCGCTCGCAGAGTTTAGCAATAATTATTGGTTGATTGTGTTCTGCCAATGTTATCATTTGAGTGTTATTTTTTAATAAGTTAATGTACATACTGAAATTTTTATTTAAGGTCTAAAACAACTTAACTGAACAATGAATTGCAAATAAATGTAGCCACGCAATTATAATATAAACTAATGTGTAAGCACCAGGTTCTAAAACAGTTTTGGAAGAGTGGTAGGGATTTTATATAGGTAACTACATAGTCGGCAATCATCTCTGACTATTGTTTATTATCAAGAAGAACACATTCTTATTGTGAAGTTGTAATTATTCAGAACATAGGTCTGTGATGTTTTTTAAATACTAATTAAGTGTATTAATTAGAAAGGTATACATATAAAATTAATTTTATCAATAAATAATATATAAGTTGTATCAATGTGTCTAAAATTTAATGAAAATTAATTATTAATTCTGGCGTCCCCTATCAGATTACTCAAAGATATTTGAAATTCCGTAAAAATAAAGTATATGTTTGAAAATTTATGCACTATGTTGCTGTAACATAATCGAAGACACTTTCCCCGCATTGGAAGAGATCCAGGTTCAAATCCCGGTAGCAAAAACAATATTTTTCGATTTAATTTGTTTTATTATTTATTGCTGAGTATCAGATATAATTAATACAATCGTAATACAAATTAACTAGAAAGATATACAAAAAAAATCTATTCATAGAAAAAATATTTAGTTGCTCCCGGGATTCAAACCTGGACGTCTTCCTATTAATTTAATTGTATTAAAATATCGCAGAACCATGTTCTGAAAATGCAAATGCACAATAAAAATGTGATTTCTTTATTTAAAAAAATGTCTTAAATTGTCTATTTTTCTATTCATTCATAAAAATAGGATATTTAGTTCCATTTTTCTACGTCAGTGACCATAACTAATGATATACCTACTGTTGTCGCCTTTGGACGATGTTCTCAAATTTTTGATATCTATTATGCTTTGGTGTATTATTTAATAATATACCCATATACTTGTTCATTTTCTTAGTTCATATTGTAGCTGTCTGCTTTATCGTAAAAATGAAATATAATAATGTATTGATTGTATTTAAATATCGTTATTATTATAGCAATGGTTATAGCAATTGGCATATTAATATTTTCAAAAACTGAACAGTATGATTTCAATTTATTAAAATAATCACAAAAAAAATCATCATAGCTGTAACAAAAAGGCAGAGAATATATTAAAATAACTCCTAAAGAAAAATATAAGTCCAAGAATAAATTGAGAAACCAGGCAATCAGTACATTCGAAGGTAATCAATGAAGAGAGAAAAATATTTTATCAAATTGAAATAAAAACTGAGAACCTCAATTTTTCTTTATTTTATTTATCGTCTATTTAAAACGCGTCAAAATTATCTATATATATATATCGTAATTACAAAAAAAATTACCTGTTTGAATTGTTCCTGTATGTGTTGCATTCCTTAACTAAACGTTCAAAAAAACTTCATCATGATTTTATATTACTACATTCATCATTCATCATTATCAGTAATTTTCTATCCATTGCTAGATGAAGGCCTCCCCAAGTGTCTTCCACTCTTCCCTGTCCACTGTTATTAGCTTTAAAAAAGTCCAGCGGTTTATGGGGCGGCTTGTTGGTCTTATTATTTCTTTCGAATGCCACTGAAAGACTACATTCGTCCAACAATTGTCCAATCCCCGAGCGATGTGGTCCGCCTACTGTTATTTCATTTTTTGGACATTGCAGACAATTAAATGCAAGTCAAACTCTTACATGACAACTGATGTGCGCACCACGCCAAAGATTGGCGACCGCGTCACTCTAATGATTATTCTTGCCATACTTCCAGTAAAGACACTTTGCCGGGTTCCGCTACATATTTACATGCATAGTTTCCTCGTATTTCCAATCGGGTTCCATAAAGTAACTTTATTGAATAAATCGGATTTAATGTTAGTACTCTTTTACTCATACTATGCAATCTCTGGGTTGCATGTCCGAGTAGTCCAGAGAGAAATATAATAATTCCATTTGAATGTATGTTGGAATAACCGCAGAGTGGGGAACGAATATCGGGACACGTATATATGAATGGGTTGGTGGAGATTTGGATTTTGATCGAAGTATCAATTATCTCGGGGAAAGTTTTGTTGAATTCTTACCGTTAAATATATGGACGTATATGCTGGCAGGGTGCGCGTTGTTCGGCGTGCAGGAATAGTTCCCGCCGTGCGTCGCGCTAGTGGCGGGAATAGTCAGCGAGCTGGTGCGAGTGCCCAGATCCGTGCTAACGTTCACCCCGAGATCCATGTCAAAGTTCACCATCCGGCTGTTGTGGTACCTGTTGAAAAAATGTACATCAGTAACCCTTTCATTTGTACATACGAAGCGGAATGATTTGCTGGCAATGGGTTTTCTCGAAGATTAACCTTCCCTTTACAATAGGCCTCCTTCCACGTAATATATTAAATAATATTTATTTAGCTTCTTTCTTCTTAAATAATGGAAAATTTGTCCTTAAAGAGTGAATCACCATATTTTGCTTTGTTTGCTTCATATTTTTTTTCTTCTAAAGGAATTATTTTGTTTCTGAATACTAAATATCATAAACTTAACAAGACTTTTAACAAAGGAGATATGTATACATTAATATTTAAAAAATATATAAAAAACGTTTTTCAACTGACTTAGTACAACTGAAGTAAGAGGGGTGTTTTGTAGAAAATAAATGATCGAGTTAGAAACGAAAACTAAATAGTGTCTAACTGAACGCCGACAATAGCGCTCAATATAAAAGTAAACGAGGACATTTATTTCTATGTGTTTCATTTTAAATATATTACATACTCATTACATTAAAAAAATCAGGAAAAAAAATCATTCAGAAAGAAAGTCAGTTTTTTAATCAGTTACCTATCCTAACCTAACAAAAAAATAAGTTTTTTTTGTTAGGTTAGGATAGGTAAGTGAAATTTAAATTATCTATCGAGTGTGTTTTAATTTTTTCGTATAAATTTTTGTTTTATGTTCTTCAAGATTATTTTATATTATAAGATTTTTTTTTCGTTGGATATCAAATATAATACAAAAATAATAAATGTCCTCATTTATATTCATTTTAGGGTTCAAAATTCGGTTACCAAATTTTTAATTTTGTGGTTTTGTTCTGCGCGTTATTGCCGGCGCGTATTTGTCTACGCGCTGTTATCGAGATATACTTACTGCGCGCTTTAGCCTTTCGCGAAGTTGTCTGCACGTGTTTGTTGGCGCGTAGTTGTCTGCGTGTGATTGTAGGCGCGTAGTTGACTGGGTATGATTGTAGGCGCGTAGTTGACTGGGTGTGATTGTAGGCGCGTAGTTGACTGGGTGTGATTGTAGGCGCGTAGTTGACCGGGTGTGATTGTAGGCGCGTAGTTGACTGGGTGTGATTGTCGGCGCGTAGTTGTCTACGTGTAATTGTCGGCGCGTAGTTGTCTACGTGAGATTGTCGGCGCGTAGTTGTCTACGTGAGATTGTTGGCGCGTAGTTCTCTACGTGAGATTGTCGGCGCGTAGTTGTCTACGTGTAATTGTCGGCACGTAGTTGTCTACGTGAGATTGTCGGCGCGTAGTTGTCTACGTGAGATTGTTGGCGCGTAGTTGTCTACGTGAGATTGTCGGCGCGTAGTTGTCTACGTGTAATTGTCGGCGCGTAGTTGTCTACGTGTGATTATCGGCGCGTAGTTGTTACGTGAGATTGTCGGCGCGTAGTTGTCTACGTGTGATTGTCGGCGCGTAGTTGTCTACGTGAGATTGTCGGCGCGTAGTTGTCTACGTGAGATTGTCGGCACGTAGTTGTCTTGCGCGCAATTGTCGGGGTACCAAACTAAATGTATGTAAATCAGAACGGAGAGTAAGAGATATAATAAATGATAATGGCTTGAAGTCTTTGATGCATTCTATTATATATTTTTATATGGTGTAGAATCATGGACCTTTAAGACAAAGAAGAGAAGACGAATTAATTCCTTTAAGATATGCCATCTTGCGAAAAGAAAAGATAGCGTGGAGAAGCTTGTCGTGGTAAGCTACATTGAAGGATGAAGAAAAAATGAAAGATCCCTCACCCGTTAGTCTGACCAAGTGGAAAAGGCAAAAGGCACTTCTCTGGTGAGAGCCTTAAGATTTAAAGGAGCCCAAAAAAGTGGAGAAGCATAGTCAAGAAGGTAAGAGTTCACGAAGAACACGATTCTGTCATGAGAGAGCGACGTAGATGATGACTCGATGTCAAAATAATCGGATAGCTAGGAGTTGAGAAAATATGAAAAATTAAGTAACAAATAGATGTATTACGTGAGATATGAATAATTAACATATTTTTTTATGGTAACCAAATAAAATTAAAACATACTGTAAATGATTTACACAGGTGCAAAAAATTAATTAATTTATGTCAGAAATGAATTCTGTATTTGTCAAAATATTTAAACAAATAAAATGATTACCAGAATATGTAGGATGGCGTCTCTGTGGCTTTGAGCACCACGCACTGTAGTCTCAGCGTGGAGCCTGGCTTCAGGTACTTCTCAGACGGGCCTGAGATCTGAGCTCTAGCCTCTGAAACAGAAAAAAAAGTTAGTCATGTATTTATTTAATTATATTTCTTCCAAATGCCTTCTTTTTTATGTTATTTAAAATTTTTATTTCCCTACTTTTCTTCTTCTTTAATTATTCTAAATTTATATTTGCTAAACCAATTATGTATAATATGATTATTGATTATCAATGTATAATGCTTGCCCCAGCACGGGCGAAAACCAGTGAGGCGGATATTAAATACTAAATGTACACATAACATGATATGAAATAAATAAATAAATATACTGGACTTTTTAAAAGGAAAATTTTGAGGTGTATCTTTGAGCCTATTTTGGCGTTCTAAAATAATATGATTGAGGGTGGCTGAGGGTCTCAAAGTTTATAAATTGATCTGATGATTATTATTACGTACAGAATAATGTATTTACGTATTATTATTATATTTTTAGGTTCTGGATTTTTCATTCTTCATACGATGTTAGTTGACTTATAATGATTATAGAGAGATATCTGAAGGTTTCAGGATGTACTCTGTTGAGAAAAAACTCAGTTGTCACACGTTAGATTTATTTCAGAGAACTGCTCCTAAAATATTCACCATGTCCTCATATAGGCAGATCCACGATACACGTACTGTTTACTTTTGTGGCGAACGTGACATAAATAGGCCGTTGTACAGTAGGTACTTAATAACACATATTTTTAGATACGGTATATGGTGGGATTCGGTCCCGAGTATAAAGCACTACAGCACGCACTTGTTTTTTTAGTCGTTTAAATCCGTCATGATATAGTTTGTATTATACATAGTGCACCATATATTAGTTTGATTATGGGTAGATGCACCAAGTATTCACGTTCGTAAACAATGATGAAACATATTTTTTTTTAAATACATGCATATATAGTATACATATCACACATGTATTTACACTGGTCCACGATGAACATATTTCTGACTTGAAAATATTTGATTGATTTCAGTATGTTAAAACTGAATATGACCTTTAGAATGCTTAGTTAGCTCTCATTTCCGAGCTATAGCCCGTATGTGAACGAATGCTACACATGTACTACCATGCTCAATGCGTACTACCATACTCCGGCGAATTATGGTAGTAGGTAAATAAAATATAAGGGTTGGCAAACCTGATAGCGGGAATGAGGAGTCATTTTAGAACTTATTTTGTTCACTGTATGTTTATAGACTGTTTGGAGTGAAGGATAGAGTGTTGTGTTCCTTTTATTGTTCGAAGTTTTGTTTTGTGATCATACTTAACCTGAAAAGCCAGAATGCCACGTAAATGTAATAACAAATTTAATAATTTCTGTTATGCGTGTGGTGATGTGATGTGTGGTGATTTGCTGCCCAGAAATGCCCAATTACTCTACTCGACAGGCTACCATAATTATTTTCGTATGAGATTACGGGATCAAGACAAAAGTGGGCATCTAATATATGTTGCAATACATATTATGTGAATCTATGTCGATGGATCCATAAAAACGGACGTTCAATAATTTTTGGCATTCCTATGATTTGGAGAGAGCCGACAAATTACGTATATAACTGTTATTTCTACATGTTACAACCTATTAAGCAAGGTATATCAAGAAAGAAAAGGTTGAGCATAAAATACCCTGTTCCGAATAGAAAATAAGAAAACAAGGGTGGTTCTCAGCTTCTCTCAACCAGCGATGATGATGATGATGATAATGAAGTCGAAAGAAATGAAACACAAAGACGTTTAATATAAGCACACTACGGCGACAAAATAGAGAATGCCTGCCGCAGCAGAACACTCCTGTTTTTATTCAAATTCATCATAATACACAGTCATTTTGCAAATACATACGCCGCTTGAGACGTTCTTCTAAGACGTCATTGTTTTCCTAAATCTATCTCACGGTTTTTTTGGCGTCGCGCCGATGACTACACCTTGAAATTATTAACATGTGTCTTATCATATTAATTAATATGGCGCCTGCTCGGCAAGAAATTCTTGTGTGATACATACCCCAATATCCCATCAGATATTCGACTAGCGTCATGTGGGGACGATCTGCCTATACCTACTCTTCCACAGTACTTACATGAAGATGAAGATAATACGGATGTGACATCACCTTGAGGCTTCGATACCTTGAGTACCTTGAGGCTTCGATATTATAGGATCCTGATTTTGCACATGAGTCATTAGGTGAACCACACTTGATGAGATTTACCCAAGGTGAACTGAGTGATTTAATTCGGGACCTTAAAAATGTCGAGGTTTTAAAAGTGTTTTGTGTGGCTTATTAAGTGATCGAAGATCTGAAAATTACGTTGTGCTTGTAAACAATCTTCTAGACAAGTATCAACGGTTAGGCCGCAAGGTGTACTAAAATGTATTTTAAATATGAATTAAGTATATTAATTAGAAAAATATATATATAAAATCAATTTTATCGAAAAATAATGTTGTTGCGCCACCGGGATTCGAACCTGGATCTCTTTCTAAACCGGGAAAGGTGCATTATCCAACTAAACTACATAAATAAAGTTGTATCAATGTGTCCAAAATTTAATAAAAATGAATAGGTAATTCTGGCGTCTGCTATCAGATTACTCAAAGGTATTTGAGATTCCGTAAAAATAAGGTAGATGGCTCTTTCAAATAATGGAATGATTAAATGTATTAATATCAAAAAGGTAACATATAGGTAACATAGTTAGATAATGCACCTTCCCCGGTTTGAAAAGAGATCAAGGTTCGAATCCCGGTGGCGCAACTACAATGTTTTTCGATAAAATAGATTTAACATGTATATCTTTTTAATTAATACGCTTAATTAGTATTTATCCTATTATTATTATCAATGACGCAACAGCCCTGTGGGGTCACTGGTCAGCTCAAGTGACTTCTTCCACTTTAACCTGTTTTTCTTTAATTCATGATTTCTAATTAATATATTTAATTCATTTTTAAAATATCACAGACCGTCTGTTCTGAATAATTACAACTTCACAATAAGAATGTGTTCACATAATAAAATGTATTTTCTCCACTCTCATCTAGATTTCTTCCCAGAAAGTGTGATGCACTGAGTGGTGAGCATTGTGAGATATTTTAACAATGGAACGATGATATCAGGGTCGGTGGAATTCTGCTATGCTTGTAGACTACCATTGGACATTGATTAGAGATGTCTTAATAGGATTACAGGCGACAAGCAAAGAGAATTAGCATTAATTTAGGCCACTATTTCAGTATTTCATGTAGTAAATTCAATTCCTGCGCGTTATTGTTATTTTGTTCGTTTTATTTTGTATTATTGGCGATTGAATAATGAAAATTAATTTAATTTATATTGTGTGATAATATGACAGTGTTACAATTCTGGCGTCTATAAACTTAGTTGCAAGGATTGTGCTGCATTCATTTTATATTGGTAAAACGGGTAGTAATTTTAATATAAGAGTAAGGGAGCATTTGAGATGTTTGAACAATAGTGGGTTTTCAGAATTTTCTAATCATTTGACAGAAAATGATCACGGTTTTGATAAACAATTGGGATTGTCAATTTTGCGTATAAACGGTGTTGGTCACAAATTAAATAATTTGGAATCGTTGGAGATAAATAAAGTATATAAAGCTAAACAAAAAATTATAAACAACCAACTAAATTTAACTACGAGTCCCATTCTAAAATTTTTTCCTAAAAATTATTCGACTAAATTTGTATTAAGCAACAATTCGAGTTGGGTACTAAATTTATTTTAAATAATTGTTGTTTTTTTAAAAAATAGATTCTGGTGAAGAAACAATGATATATATTTTTAGTTAGTTATGACATCCTGAAGAAGAAAATAGTATTTTTCGAAACCGGTTGATGTATTTAAACTCAATTCAGTGGTTTGTAAAACAAAGATAATGAATAAAAAATAATTAAAATTTTAGTTTTCACTAGTATATGTATATATAGAAGAACAAGTTGTGTATCTCAAAAACTAGAGTTAATAAAAAAAATCTATTATCAGATTCGTTTTTTTCTCGCCTGAAGTTTGAATAATTTTATTCAGGAAATAAATCAAATATATTGTGTCATTAGAAGCTATTATACTATTGTTTGTCCTAACTTAATTCAAAAATTTACTCTATAGATGAAAATTAAACCTCGATCTATTAGTCACTAGAATAATCCAGAATTTATTATCGTTAGGCCAAACAATATGTTTTTTATTTCTATTTATTTAATATTCTATTTTAAAAACTAATATTATATAATACATTATTAATCACAGACCAGTAAATGAATAGACATGAAATAAAGTGTACACATGGGAGAAGAGTTTGGAACATTAGTTGCGGTACGAGGGGAATTTTACGCATATTATTTGTGGAAACATAAATCCGATAATTTATGACAGTAATAGTATTTACTCTTCGAAAATTAAATCTTTTTACATTAATGCATATTATATTGTCATCGTTTAAATTTTAGTTCCAATCGTGACACGCATTTAAAAAAAGTCGCGGAGTGATTACGTAAGTGATACCAAAGTGATTACGAGGGTGACACCAAATTGCACATATTGATACAGGGAATTTGCGTTAGTTCACGTCTATATATTTGGTAATCTGTGTTATTAATGAAATCCAAACATTCAAACGTGTTAGAAAAATATTTTATTTTTTTAGAATTTTATTACTTAACTTATAATTCTAGCTTTTGTGTGTTCGCATGGTTGGGATGCCTTTGGTACAGAACTCGAATCCTACTAGCGCCATCTATCGAAATTCATATTAAATCGAGTGAAAATATTCTGACATTTATTGCCGGCAACGGATAATAATATTTATTGCCAGTAACTGGTATTCAGATATTAATAATATAAATCAGGGATGTCAATCTTGTAGTTAATTATTTCATAATAACAGACCCAATTCAGCAGCAATTATCCCATCACTTAATCTCAGTGATATCGATTCATTCATCAGGAAGGTATTATTTATTACTTCAAAGGCTAGATACTTGCCAATATTATTACACATATTTTGCCCCTCCAGTTCAATACTAGGGTTATGCAAAAAAGTATTTTAAATTAATGATGTTAGATAATTGTTTTTTTTTTTTTTCCAAGATTACTACATTATCTCAAAATGAACATTACTACTCTAAAAAAATGTATTATACATTTATACAAGTATTATATACATTTGAAAATATGTTTCTTGGTTATCCCGCGTGTGTTTGTCCTGAGAAAGATCACTCTTGTCCTATTCCGATCGCTCGCCGATGACACTTATTTCGTTCCGCCGCTCGCCACGGTGAGTCTGAGACAGACTGAACGCCACCGACTCTCTTTTACACCCTTTACATTTCACGCTTCACTATCTCCTGTATTTTTCCTTCTCTGTCCCTGACCCTTAGAACGACTCTATGTCTACCACGCGTTTCATTCACAAAGCCACAAACGAACCCCACAGTAAGCTACTATTGTACGTAAAAAAATTGTAATTAATGGTAGTTTGTGTAACAGTGATACAGTAACATGTTTGCTGAGTGATAAAATAGTGCATTAATGATTAATGATTTAGGTAAAAGATACAGTATACTAGTGAAAAGTATTGATTGCAACTAAAGTTAAAAGTGTGAAGACGTAAGTTAGGAATGTAACCGCGTACAATTTTACGTTGGAACAGTTCTTTGTTTAGCTTTCAAATCATAGCCTAGAATTTGGCTTGGCCTCAATAGAAATATTATTTGAATAGTTACTGAAAATATTAATTGGCTATGAAAGGCAGCAAGCTTGTAAGTTCTTGTATTTACGACAGCACTATTCATAGTCTAATTAATATAATACTATCCATTGAAAATTTTGATTTAGAATTAAATGTCGTTCTCTAAATTATGATCAAAGCCATAATCCGCTTAAAATTATTGCTTTGATCGTAACCTAACCACAATATATTATATTTTCGTAGAAAGCAATCACACTGTGGTTTGACATATTATATTAAATAAATTTCGTGGTTTCATACAAAGTCGTCACAAATAATTGATTTTTATTATACAGGGTTAACAGACCTAGTCCACAACACCTTTAGGAGGTTATACCTAATAAAATTATAAGTTAAAAATGCTCAAGCTGCCATGTCCTATTCTCAACCATTTCAGATATATAAGGATATTAATAAATCATAATCAATGGAGAGTTTTGACTAATTGAAAGGAATATTTATTAGATTTTATTATTAATTTTTTAATTTGAATACCAATATTAAAGGTCATTGAGCTTCCAGCAGCTGGACCGCGTGCTTTTCCTTCGCGCGGTTCCCACACAGAAGCGATTTAAAAAGCAAACAAACTAATGACCCACCCTGTAGAAACAAAATATTAGGTAGGTACGTTTAAATCTGAATTACGTCTAGGATTCAAAGAAATCTTGCCTCGAAAATGTTTGAATACGAAATATTTTTAAGTTATACATTTTTTATCCCTACTAATAAACCTTACTTAGCCTAGTATTCGTACGTACGCGAAAGAAGACGCATTATAAAAAAAAAACGTGAATATTTTACACTTTATGTTGACAGCTTACGTTTTCATAGCGAAGGTTTGAAATTTTATGATGTCATTTGATAATATTTCTTTTTTGTATCAAGCACATACGCCCGAAACTCTTTTGACAATAGCCGTTCAGAGCAAAATACAAATTTTTTATTTTGGGTTGCAAGATTACTCGGAAAATTAATTTGGATTTTTTAAAAATAACTAATGAAAAGGGTCCCTGGATTAGGTAAAAAAAATTATACTAACCCAGTAGATTGATAATATTATATTAAGGCTTACCTCACAACAACAATTTAAATTTTCACGTTAATTACGAAAATGTGGGTTTTTTATTATTATATTTACAAAAAGTTATTCACTAGATTTGACTTTTTTTAAAACTATTACTTTGATATGACTTTTATACTAATGTAGAACTAATACACTGAATATTATTTGCCTTAATTAGGGAAATACAAACATTATAATAAAGATTGCGACCATTAAATTCATTTTTCGCGTACTACAAAATTGCCTAAGTATAGAAAATTTAATATATGAAAATACATTTTTATAATCCAAGCCAAAATTACGGAAACGAATCTGCATTATCAGAAAACAACAAAACATTAAAAATGAATATAGTTATGTATTATTCAATTGCAGGACATATTATCAATTTTAGACGTCGTTAAAACACTTTTTGTTAGAGAAAATAAATTATTTTTAGTTATATATTGTATTTACTTACATGCTCTGAGGCTTTAGTAATCCATTATTATATAAAAAATATAATAGTTTCTTATTAAATAATATTTATACTCCCTATCTTATTAATGTGTATTTTTTTATTTTTAATCGGCGATATGAAATGAAAAAACCCAATAAGATACACACATTAATAGGATAGATATAAATATTATTTATTAATAAATTATTAAAGTAAATTATAATGCGACTCATTGTTACATACATTATCGATTTTATGTAATAGTAAAACATTGGTTTGGCTGTCTGTAAAATATTCTTATTCTCAACCAGATTGCAATGGTATTTTTACAAAATAATTTGAAATCTTTTAAAAATTGACTATTTTATTTAGGAAATTACTTTAAATTAATTCTTATTAAATCAAATTCACATTAACACTAAATATTTAAAATAAAAACATTATCTACATAATATTTTTAATGCTGTAATTTGTCTTTTAATTTACAAAGTATTGTAGCACCCACATAGTCGCCCAGTGGCCATGACGCTACTCGCGGGATATAGCAAAAAAACGTATTTTAAAATAACGTAGTGATGTTTTTGATATTTTTGCACTCTCAAAATTATTGTAACTTTCAATATTATACAATAAAAATATATTTAATGTATCATAACACCCCTTTGCCAAGGTAGTATTGAACATTTAATGTGTATTTATTCTTTATCGCATGCCCAATGGTGATCATCACGGTTTCCTGAAATATCTGGAACATGAAGCATAATACGTCTCCATGCATAAGTGAAAGGCTTTTAAAGGCTTTTCATGCGAATCTATTTTTATAATTAGTTTTATTTAAATCAATGCAACGACATTTTATCAAAGACTACATGTTCTTAGTTCCGAAACTGTACAACACACTCAGTACCAACTGAAAATCGTTCAACTCCAATACGATTACACAATTATGGACCCAACATATGATCTAATCGGGTAGAGATCAATCAGAAGCATGGCTATCCAACATTCTAACATAATCATTATACAGTGCCTACACAAATAATACACCAATTCTACAACACTCTCACTTCATTTTCTTTTATCCTATATATATATATTTTTTATTTTATTTTTATTTCCATTTTTATTCCTATCGAATCTTAAATAACAGCATGAAAAAAACTGGCTACTTAACACAGACTTCAGTCTAGCAAAGTAGCCAGGACAACGCTGTATATATCAGAAGTGGAGACTACTCCATCCCACACAATAAACATATTACAATATTATATCATAATATATTCACCTCAGTTATAACAAAAACATGTATGTCAATAAATAAATAAATAAATGTCCTGCTGTCGTCCAGTAATTGTGATGTGGTAGTTGAATCAAACTTTTTGTCAGGTGACAATTAACACAAATTTATTCAAGTAAGATTACAGAGTATTTATAACAGTATAGTACTAGATTGTGTAGGAACTCAGAAGCAAGAGGGTTTGCCCAACGAGCGCGCCCGCTTATGAGCTTTGCTAGTCTTTACACAGACGTATCACTTGTCATATATAGCCAATAAAACTATTTTATAATATTGTTTTGTGTGATTGAACTTCATTAATTGCATTGTGATTCTTAAATGTACATTATTAATGAAAAACATTTTTTTTCCATTTAACCATCTGCTCACCTCACGCTAGAATTGAACGCGCAAGTTTATGTTGTACGTATAATAAAAAAGAGATGGGATAAACTTTTTTAAGCTGATGTTGTGTAAACTCTAAAAAGGTTTTTTAACATTTTTAGTAAATATGCATTACGAGTGTAATCTATCAAATGTATAAAATGTGTCAACACATTTTATAGATTATAAAAATAAAACATTTACTAATTAATGCGGGTGTGTTAAATTCAAATATTCAAAAAGTTGTGTACAAAAAAAAGATTTTAATATATTTTTTCAAAAAAGGTTGTATTATACAGTGTATCTCAAAAGTCTTTCATTTTGGTTTATTCGCTACATTCTGGAGAGGGGGGGAGGGGGGTATGCCAATTGCTAGGCGCGTCCTTGGGAATTCAGTTGTTGTGGAGCATATTCTTACAAGTTGTTCGTGTAATTTTTCCTGGAAAATTGATATCCCGATGAGGTGACATAAACTGGACACCATGTAGCCCCGACTTGATACCAATAAACTTTTTGCTATAGGGCTACCTTAAATCAAAGGTATGCAGTAACAATCCTCCCTCAGAAATTATATCTCCCGTTTAGAAGAATATCAGCGAAATAAAGGATTACATTTAGAAAACATATTTAAAAAAATAAACATTCCTAGGGACTGTACTTAAATGCAAAATAAGCATTTTTTTAATAAACACATCCATTATTTTATTTTAGAATTTTTATTATGTAAAAAACTTTTTGTACACCTTGTAATCGTTGCCTTCGATCTAAAGTGAAGTGTGTGATACAATAGATTTAACGATATATTTTGAAACACATTGAGATAACCTCAGAAGTATAGTTGAGATATATTTCAATACTATGTACACGTATTGAGATTTTTTAACTCAGAGATCAACTCGAGTTTGGTAGAACGAGACACAAACTCATATACGACGTTTAATTTGATAGTGATAATTCGTGTAAAGCATAAGCATATACCCGCACAACTACCTATTCTAAAAAGGTTGTTACGTCGCGCGCCGCCGTCTGAGGATGGAATCCAGCGCACAACGCCACCAGCTAGACTCAGTCTGTGGGTACATAAGGGTTGGTGTCGGAATGCCTATCTCAGATGTGTGGGGGAGGTCTCAGACAATAATAACACTTTAATCACATAATTTACACTTTATTCACTAAACAGGAGAAATTCGTCATTGTAACACGTAGAGGGTTCCAGATCTTTCCGTTGCCGGACCAAAGCATCATCTCGTCTTCTGGAGGCTTCCAAGTAGACCTGTCTTGACGTCAAGGCGTGGACCGTGCTCGCCTCGCTTCCATTCACGCTCGCAGCCTCCCGCTCGTTCCCGCGGAGAGTCCTTCCTTCCTTGAGATTCACGGGCAGAACAAGGCCCAAATATCTCTTATTCTGCCGTGAATATAATACTACGCGATGAGTCCCTCCTTCCTTGACACACACGGACAGAACAAGGCCCAAATATCTCTTATTCTACCGTGATTATAATATTCCATCTTATTCGTCGTCATTTCTCTATCTTTTACACCAATACCCAGATCTCGGCGGAGCGCTGCTTGGCCTCCGTCCACACGCACCGCACAGCTCGGGCGCTCGCTACGAAGTCCCTCACTACCTTCCTCCGACCTCGCTCTACCGGCCGCGCCTGCTCGCGCCGGAAGATGGCGCCTTCGGTCTTCGCGCGTATTTTCGAATGTTACAAGGTTTGCAGCATAAGTCATTAAACATTTACATAAAGCATATAAAGCATAAACGTTACCAACATTTATTCAGTTTTAACTGCTGCTAGGGAGATTCAGATCACTCAATTGACAAACGACAATAGTATTTGACGTTTGACTTGACAAGCATTAAGTGAGACGTGAAACGGCGAATCTCTGAGATATGATGTGTACGGGGTGAATATTATGTTCGAGGCCTATATTGTTTTAGAATAACTAGGAAATAAGAAAAATAATAAGAATGAAGAAATAAGAAAAGAATGTAAAGCTAATGTTAGTATACTGAGTAAGATTAAGAAAGGATCACTTAGGTGGTTTGGTCATATGGAAAGGACGAATGAGGAGAGAATGGTAAGAAAGATATATGACGCAAGTGTTGATGGAACCAGAAATAGAGGACGTCCGCGGAAGACTTGGCACGACCAGGTAAACCAGATAATGGAGGATGGTTCTGTTAGAAGCCTCTACAATCGGCGAGCTTGTATGACAAGATGTATGAATGTGGACGAGGCGAGAATTGTATGTCAGGACAGAAGAGTGTGGCGCTCTATCCTCTCTGCCTACCCCCACAGGGAAACGGCGTGATGGTAAGTGAGTAAGTAAGTAGAAAATAAAACACAATTTTTAAATTATTTAGTTTATTGCAATTATGTATTGAATATGACATCGCCCAAGTGGTCGCCTCTGGCAGCGGCATAAAAGCCATATCTTCTTAAAACATTTTCGCACACTTCGCGAGTTATTTCAGCAATTTTATTTTGTATATTATTCTGTAGCATTAAAATTGTTATTGGATTATTGGCGTAGATCGTTATTTTCAAGTACTCCCATAAAAAATAGTCGGGAGCCGTCAAATCAGGTGAACGAAGAAGCCAGTTGATATTACAACATTTTTTATGCGGCCGGGAAAAATTTCTTATAAAATTTTAAACGTAGCTCAGGTTATGTGTGAGGTGGCCCCATTCTATTGAAACCAAATGTGTTGCTGGTCTAATCGACCCAATTTGGCCACCAATAAGTTTTCCAACGTGTGACGATAGCGATCACCATTAATGGTTACAGTATTGCAATTATTGTTTACATAAAATGTATTGTTAAAGCGTTAGATACTTAATATTAAGTTGTAATTTATTAATCTCTACGACTATCAAATACAAACTGACAAATATTTGACAAACAAAAATGGAGATCAAATAAAATCGGCCTGAAACATAATATTCACACTGTACTACGAAACCTGAGACGAGTCGAAATCTTATGGAAGCAAAATTCATACCTCAGAGATTGTCTCGAGTCAAAAATCTCATCGTGGATAGGAGCCATTATAATCAACAAGGCTCGTGAGGTGAGGTTTTGATGGTACCAAAGATATAGCACCCTAAAATGACAAAGGAATGCTTACCTACTACGTTGAGCTGTATGAATATACTTGTCGGGGGATGAGATGACACCTGACACTCGTACAACCCAGCATCCCTCTTCTGGACGAATTTTATCTGCAAGGTCCAGTCCTGCGAAGAAAAAAATAATAATATCAGTACAATATTTCCACGTGTGCTGTCTCATGAGAATCAAAATGAGTTTCTTAAAGCCCTTATAAAGGGTTGCCTTTATAAATATTATTTGGGTTGGATACATGTTTTTATATATGGCTGGAGATGTTACTACCAAAGAGGTTAGAATATGCTACTACAGGCGAAGTGTTGAAAAGTTATCGATGATTACATCGACATTTTACGAGAACTGAAAGTAATTTCAGGAGGGGATTCATACAAAATATTAAACTCAAGCAATGAAAATCACCTAACAGACAGGATGTGCTATATTTAAATTGTATATGTATAATGTATTGAGATTTCACATTTTTCTGTATGATGTCTCATTACATGTTTACGTATTTTTTTTTATTCATCCAAAATATAATCGATGATGTACATATAGTGCGATAAATATTTTTCAAATAATGGAACGACAGGTGTATTAATTTGAAAAAATGTAACATATAGGTTTGAAAATTTGTCAAGAAAAATACTGGCGTTATAGCACAAAGGTAGTGCACTTCCCCGGATTGGAAATGAAGATCCAGGTTCGTATCCCGGTGACGCTAAAACAATATTTTTCGACAAAATTGATTTTATATGTATATTTTTATAATTAATACATTAATTTAGTATTTAAAATATCACAGACCTATGTTCTGAATAATTACAACTTCACAATAAGAATGTGTTTTCCTTAATAATTAATAAATATTTTTGATAAAATACCAGAAAACACAAGAAAGAAGGAGAAATTGAATAGATTTAAAGTGAAACTGACTAGATATGTAAAAGATTAGTTTTAGTAAAAGAAAAGACTTTAATCTTGTTTATATTATATATAGGAGTGCTTATGTATGCACTGTTAAGAATTAAATAAATAAAACCTTCATTCGTAACTCTACACATCCAGCATATACATTACATTTAATACATTCACAGACGTACCAAATAAACCTGATACTTGTAGTCAATGTCATAAAATAATTATTTCATGTATTATACGCTTATTTTTCAAGTTGTATCTCTTAATTTAATTTCGAAACTATATTAAATTTTTTCTTAAATTTATCACGCATTTTTTAAAAACAAATTAATTACTGCTGTAAAAATAATACTATTAATATAAAAAAATTTTTTTTAACATTTTATATACGTGAATGGGAAACGTAAAAGGTCCGCTTGGACACGTACACAGCCTTATCATCCCCAATGGAAAAAATAAACCAGATTTTACCCTGCCCATAATAAATTGTGTGGAGTAGGAAAAATAAGCACCCACCCAGACAGAAAATATTATTTGACACACAAAAACAAAACTTTTTACTAGAAAAACTCTAGACATGCTTTTACACTTTGTCATGGTGTTGCCTGTAAGCTGACTGGAATTTTTGTGTCAATTACTTGTCAAAAAAAAAAGAGAACGATAATACTAAAGAAAAAAGGAGAATATAGGTATATCTACACACAATAAAATATATAAAAACGTAATACTATGTAAAATTATGTATATAATTGTTCCGTATTCGTAATTATTTTTTTTTAAATATATGAACATATTTACTTCCATAACTTGAAATAAATGTTTTTGTAAAATGTAGTGTTATTGTCACCAGTTTTAGTTTTGTTCCTACCCCTTGACCATTTTCAGTCAGTGCACATTGTTTCTTTGGCTCTACTGGTTTGATTTGAATTCGTAAAATTCGTCGATATTTGTTGAGACGTCGAGACGTGTTCTTATGTGACTATTTGTTGAATCATTATTTCATATATCATATATCATATATATATGTGTGATTTTGGTGTGCTGTGGACGTTAAAACTCATCTGATCGTTGAGTGATCTTCCGGAAGAGTGACAATTTTTTATTGGAATGATTCTCAAATACCTTTGAGAACTTTCCATACTAGAGTAGGCAGGTAAATTAAATGCGGATAAAAAAATGTGTCTTAGTTAAATGTTATTTTGATAAATAAAATCAAAAGTATCAAATATATTAATTTAGGTATGTAATTGAAAAGTTAAATTAAATATGGTTTAAATCTAAATAACATTTTTAAAATACAATTATGACGTTATTTTAATGAGTTAATTAATGTTATATAACGGACCATGTCTACGGATGAGATGCTATGTACGAATCATCAGCCCACAAGTTGAGCGCGGATTGCAATGACGCATCCAGTATACACGCACCTTTAGTGAATCTCAGAGATCAATGTCGTATTAAGAGATCACTGTGGACATGGGTCTTAACTAAATGATACTCATGAGACGTCCAAAAGGAAGCCTTCATTCAACAATAAAATGACAGTGAACAATGATAAGTATGTAAAAAAAATATCTACTGAAAAGTAAATAAAATAATGAAATAAATAAATTAATAATTGAATTATGATAATTGTGATTTAAAAATCATTTTAAAACATAAGATGTCAAAGATCAAACTTTCAAATAAAAATTTCAATATTACTCGGAAATTATTGCATTGCAATATGCACGCTTGTTGCAGATCAATGGTGTACGGCATTGTGATGTGGGCTATGTAACGTAATCAATCACGTATGTCATCGCATAGCCACCAAGCTAAAGATCACATCGTTTTTTCACTATTTAAAATAAAATTCTTGTTGTAGAGGAACTTAAAATACATTACGATTAGCTCTGTTTCATTCAGAAATAAAGATAATTAATTTAAACATAAATGTATATTATATAAAGCATGTGATAAATTGTTAAATGTTAATGATTCGACCGTCAATATTAACTGGCAATAACAGACCAGTAAATTAATAGACATGAAATAAAGTGTACATATAGGAGAGGGGTTTGGAACATTATTCGCTGGACGAGGGGTATTCTACACATATTCTTTGTGGAAACATAATTCAATAGTTTATGGTACAGTTACATTACAGTAAACATATTTTCTCTTCGAAAATTAAATCTTTGTGTAAGCAAGACGTATTTTTTACAATGAATGCATATTATATTCTCAGAGTTTAAATTTTCATTCCAATAGAGTCATGAATTGAAAAAAAATTGCGGAATTTGATTGCGGAAGTAATACCAAAGCGACCACGCGAGTGACATCAAAGTACAAATATTGGAATTTGGAAATTGCGTTTGTTCATATCTACACCTGTGTTTGGTAGTCTGAGCTGGCAATATATTTACAAAGTTACATTTTTTACATTATAACTAGTGCGTACATTTCGTAATATTTGTAAATATGCACGACTTGTGTCTATTTTAACTAGTACCGAGATAGATACCAGATTTCGTTAAATCCTTTTTGAAATAAAAAAATATTTGGATGCACCGAATATCGATCTTGGTACCTCTCATATGCTCTGGTGTGGTGAATGTGGTGCCAAATTATTTTTCGTGTTACAATTTAATGTAGAGCTTTAAATTGCTGATAACTGTTTTTTTTTATCATTATTTTATCAAATTTTAATAATATAATTGAATTTTATTTAAAAAAAACAGTCCCCCTGTAGATCTTTGTAACATGTAAGTAATTGACAACCTTAGGATATTTGTAAACTGCTATTTTCATGTCTTGCTCGATTCATTCGCGATATAATTTTTATGCAGGCGCCTGGGGTTCGCTTCCCTGCTAGAGAGATTTTTATGTTAATTAAATTTATTTTCTTAACTAAAATAAAGGATTTTTTTTCGAACCAGTAATACATATTTTATATAAAGTTTTTTAAAAAAAAAAACTCGTCAAGAGTGTTCACTTTAGTCGACCCAGATAACAAAGAGTTGATCCAAACTTCAATACCCACTCTGCAGACTAACTTTACGCTCGATGGCCATCGAAGTGTCGCTATCTTCATCTTATCTGTGACCGTCATCTCCTGCTCATAATCGCTAAAGTGCTTTCGATGTAATATTAAAGACTCAGAAATGTGTAATATAATTTTGTAAATGATCTAATTTAACTAAACGCATCTGCTGATAAAAACAAGTTATAATTACTTTGTGCAACTTTATTCCTTATAATACAGTAAAGCGTAATTGGATGGGGAGGCTCGGATTTATCAACTTTAAATAATGATAATAATTATAATTAAATCGTATCGTAAGATTATGGAATTCTTTTACATTTTATATATATATACAATATTCCGTAGAAAAAATCTTTAAATGAAAAGAAAATACAATTTTCAAAAATTTAATAATTACTTTTAACTGCCATACAAGACTATTATATAATATTCTTTAATAAGAGAGTACAGGAACTTAAACACCATAAATAAAATAATGTATAAATAAATAACCGAGGCAAGACTAGCGGTACAAAATGGAATCTTGGTACCGACATTGATGTATGAAAGTGAAACCCGGAGCTGGTAGAAGAGAAATGAAAGTAGACTGAATGCAGTGGAAATGAGTTAACTTAGGCGTATATGAAGCAGATAATTTTATGACAGAGTAAAGAATGAATAAATAAAATATAATGTAAAATTGATGTTAGTATAGTGAGTAAGGTTCAGAAATGATTACTTAGGTGATTTGGTTATATGGAATGGATGAATGAGAAGAGAATGGTAAGAATGATATATAACGCAAGTGTTGATCGTACCATAAAAATAGGATATCCGCGGAAGTCTTGGCATGGTCAGGTAAACCAGATACTGGAAGATGGTCCTGTTAGAAGCTTTAATAATCGACGAGTATGTATGAGAAGATGTATGAATGTGAATGAGGCAAGAATTGTGTGTCAGGACAAAAGAGTATATATTAATTATTATATATTTATTTCAAAAGAGAGAGAAGACAGACAATATGATACAATTAAAGAAGATAAAACAATAGCTAAATACAATACATACAGTATTTTTCCAATTAATTATTTAGGGCACTTTCGTTACAACTTAGTCGTGAAATTATTTATAAAAGTTACAACAAGCCTATTATGCATAGTTTTAGCGAATATTGCTGTTATCGCTAATAAATTTGTCATCTAAATAAGATTAAACGCTCCATAATAGGGTTCTATTATAAACATTAAAGTAATTGAAGCCTGAAATTAGCTTAAGAACAGGTCTCGCAGGCTTTCCAGTTAACCGGAAAAAACACACTCAGGTTTTGGTTTCGCTTACTAAAAAAACCGGTTAAAATCGTCGAAAAAATAAAATATTTAGCTTGTTTATAAATTTCTAATATGCTGTAATAAAATAGAAAATATTAATTAAACCACAACAAAAATCCTATAAAAAATAATTTAAAATGATTTATTTTATTGTGATACAAAAATTAGACAAAATATAATATAATACGAAACCATAAGTAAAAATTATTCGTTCGCAATCAAATTAAAAAAATATATGTATTCTACATGCTGTATAATAAATAAATAGTAAGTTGAGTAAAATATACCGTATTTTTAAAAGGAGGGTTAAATGGTTAACGTTTTAACCTATTTTGAAGATATACTTGGGCGAATTGAGTAAAGAATGGCCCAATGTAAATTTATTTATTTATTTATATATATTTTGACATCCATATTTTTATACTAACAGAGGTGGGTACATAATAAACATACATAATACATAGTTTATTGTGTGGGATGGAGTAGACTTCACCTCTGATATATACAGCGTTGTCCTGGCTACTTTGATAGACTAAAGTCTGTGTTAAAGTAGCTAGTTTTTTTTTTCGTGCTGTTGTGGTGTTATTTGGAATAAAAAGAGATTTCAAATATGAATAAAAAAGTGAAAATATAATAAAAATATATGGAGTGGGAGTGTTGTAGAACTAGTGAATTATCAGTAAAAGAATTGTATAAATTATATTAAATTGTTGGATATACATGCTTCTGATTCATCTCTACCTGATTGAATCATATATTGGGTCCATATTTGTGTAATCTTATAGGAATTGTACGATTTCCAGTTGGTACTGAGTGTATTGTATAGTTTCGGAGCTAGGAACATGTAAAATCTTTGATAAAATGTCGGTGTTGCTCTCGGAACTGGTGTGTAGATGTTTGTTGTTTTTCTTGTGTTTTGTCCATGATTTATTGCTTGAGGAGAGTTGTTGTTAGTATGGTAATATTGAACGAGTCTCAACATAAAGATTTGTCTTATATCAAGGACATTGTACTCTTTAAATATAAGATCTGATGGATATCTAAAGGGACGACCAATTATTACCTTGAGTATTGTTTTTTGTGCTTTTTTAGCCGACTTCAATATTGTTTTTGCTTCTCCAACCCAAACTTAAATAGCATAATTAATTAAGGAGTAGCACAGTAAATACATTATAATCATATTTAACAGGACTAAGAGAGATTGGCAAAGGTGGTTTAGATATAGAACGTAAGGTAATAAGAGAATGGTAAAGCAAATATGTAGGTATATAAAACAGGATATAATCATGAAAAACATGTATAAGACAGCAAGATTAAAGAAAGAAGAATATATAATTATTTTTTACGTATCTTTTAACTTTTGCAGTGAAATGGAGTGATAGTTAGTTAGCTTAGTTTTAATCGTCTGTGACATTTATTGATACTGGAACAAAAGGAACTTAATTTACTATAGAAGTAAAAATAAATATTTAACTAATCAGTAAAAAAAAATATCAAAAGTAATCAGATTTTAGATAATCAAGACCTATTTCTGTTGTCCTTACGCAAATGAAATATATGAAATACAGGGTTATTCAAAATGAATAAAAATGTGACTTTTTCTTGTGGGGGTTCGTAAAAGAAGCAGTTTATGTACCACTTCTACTAACAACCTGTGGAACCGCATCTCAGCTGCGGTAAACTCAGCCGATGATGCACGTCAGTAATACAAGACGTTCATCATCGGGTGTGGAACGAGTTCAGTTACTGATTAGATATTTAGATATTTTCTGTTCATATTGAACGTTTATAAACTGTATTTGGTAAAGTTTATTGTGAGTATTATCGAATATAATTTAATTCATATTTGTCACTTGTTCGTGTTTTGAAATATGTTAAGAAATTCAGTCCATTATTTTGAATAACCTTGTATTTATAAGAATTATTATTATTTTGATATACGAGTATACATAGAGGATCTACAAATCGAATTAAGGTTAAAATGAAAGTTGTAGTTTTGTTACGTATTTCAGAATTTGTAACACTAGAATATACGCTGTGGGATGCTGGTGCTACATACTGTAGCACATGCTACCCTTAACTTTATCTACGGGGTTCGTTTCTAACGAACAACAAACTCCACTCTGCCTGCATCAGTATTTAGTTAAATACAATTTGTACTCACCCGTTAGGAGAAACAAAAGCCGCGTTTGGTATAACATATGATTTTTAAAGTGGTTTTAAAATTATTTAGTTGGAAAACTTTTGAATTTATATTAAAAGCACTGAAGAACTAACAATTTTTAATGATGGTTCAAAAACTATTATCTTTTAAAATTTCTGAAACCCCTTTGTTACGATTTGTTCTGTTGCTACAAGTGATGAAATGCTCCACCTTCTTTGCTTGTGTTTGCCCGTGTTTAATATTTTTAGATTGGTAGCTCTCGGTTTTTATGTTGGTGGTATACCTGTTTTGATGTGTATGGGCGGAGCGCCACTTAACTAGACAGAAAATATCCAGCCGTCGTCGGAATCGGTTCGCTATCAAAACTCGTTCTAGGAAGGTTTTTAGGCGCACGCAAGGAATTTGTGGACACCAGCCCATACAACCTCATACAACCTCAGAAATCATCAGGAGTCAGCCAGCAAGCCAGCAGTCCAAGTTAGTGGTGATGTGTCTTACTAGAGCGACAATGTCTTATTATCAATAGGATTCATTGTTATCAAACGTACGTCGATATTGGTGAAAACATAATTATATCCTACATCTTACCTCTCAATCAACGAGTACCCAGGAAGTAAAATAACATCTGAAGTTCTCTGTATATATGGAAGTCCTGAACGCGCTTCACAGTTATCTGGTTGGCAAACCAGATCCGTATCAACTTTAATAGTACACCTGGTACCGACCCGCGAACCAGATAATACTCGTAGCAGCATACCTGTTCTGGGAGCCAGCATTACGTTTCACTTCTCTCTCGGCCGGCTTCTTATTTCATGTACCTGTTTCAGCCACTCATATATATGAGCGCTCTGCAATATCATATACAATTAGCACAGTGAACGCCGGGGAGATTGGGGTTCCAGCTTAATATTTAAACAGAGCCTTTTGATTCATCTGCCAAACACGCACACAAATTAACAACTGAATTTGAACTGTAAATCCCGATTGACAGAATCTAAATGAATGAATTGTGCAATATCCGAGTCGCGCGTCCCGCGACAATTCTGGTCGTAAATTGAAATCACCAGATATGGGAGGAAAGTAGGGAAACCTTGATACAAGATGCGGTCGTTGAGAGGACAAGTGTCCTAGTCGAAAGACTAGTGATCTCGGTAACCGAGATTACACAAAATAGTACACGGATGAGCCGATCTCCACTTTCAATTGAATACGGTGATGTCACAAGTTCAACCATAGCACACAATCGTTAAATAATACGTGATCAAAACACAATACCGCAAAATACAGTGCTGGTGTACTGGAGCTGAAAGATCCACACCACGAATGCTATCGCGATGTCGAAATCGAACAAATATCGAACAAGTTGACGTTTACTGGCGTCAAAGTCACAATTCATCAGGAAATATATGGATGGGAATTTGGACTCGGAAATGTGTCAATGACAGTGGACGCGGCTAAATCGAAAGACGCTCCAAAAGTGTGTTTTACGAATTCGGAACAACATCTACACAGGTACCAAGCATAAATCACTTTCTCCAAACTAGTGATCCTCTACGTAAATAAAACGCTTTACCCAAAGGTATACAATTAATGGGAAGCTTTTAATGCAAAAAAAATAAAATATTCATCAATTCATTAAAGCCTTCATCTGGAGTTTAACACTCTATGGAAGCGAAACTCCAATCATTAATTAAACAAAGTGAAATAGTGTGATAGTATTTGAGATGTGGCACTGGAGAAAGGTGGAAATATTTAAATGAATCGAGAGAATTACTAATGAAGAGATTCTGAAGAGAGTGCAAGAAAATGTTTTCTTAACAGGCATCATCAAAAATCAGAAGGGCTAATACATAAGAGTTAATGTTAGGTAAGGTTAAATAAAACGCACACCTCAGAAATGTAATTGGGGGAAGAAGTCAGAGAGGAAGGGCCAGACAAAAACCTTACCAAATATTGATCACGTTATAATAGGAGCCAAGCCAATTCTTTAGGTTTTTCGTATCGACTTACATTAATTTGAAAGCTTTAAATCAAACAAACAAAATCTTACAATGGAAAAAAGATACGGAACGAAGGATATAAGCATTTATTTATAAAATAAAATACACTGCATTTTTATTCTGGTTATTTTTATAGAAAATATTTTATGATATCCAATTTGAAATATTAATAGTTACTGTTGGATGTTTGAATCCATTCAATGGGACTTAATCGTGAAACTGTAAAATACGAAATTATTTATTTAAATGTTAAATAGCTTGACCCAGGGATAGGCTGGACAGGGCTTGGAGGGACTCTCGTGAGACCCTTGTTAAATTTGAATTAGGCCGGCGAGCCTCTTGTTAAATTAAGGAAAAACAATATTCTCAGATCAAATCAGTACCTAACTATATGTATCGCACAGAATTATTCGCCGAAGAGGCGCCAATTAATTGATACGATAAGATACATGTGTCAATAATTTAAATGTGTAATCATCGGCGTGGTGCCAAAAAACCTGTGGAATAGATATCAGGAAAGTAAAGACGTCGTACTAAAATGAACCGGTGGTCTGACGCCGTGTAGGTACTTGCAAATATGATTATATGAATTGTTATGAATTTGAATAAAAACAGAGTATTCTACATGCAGCAGCCATTCTCGATTTTGCCACCGTAGAGTATCTATATTGAACATCTTTTGCGTTTCATTTCTTTCGACCTCATAATCATCATCATTATCGCCAGTTGAGAGAAGCTGAGATCGGCGAACCACCCTTGTCTACATTCTTGTTTCCAATACGGAACACTGCGATTTCTGTAGATGGTTTAAATGTATTATGAAACATAAGACTTTGTTACCTTTTAAAATTTATCATAAAATACATTTATTTCGTGTGCATAATAAAATAAACCTAGCTGTTTTTTTTGTCTATAGTTTAACAATGCCTAAAAATGCCGATGTATGGTTTATAATATATTGTTGTTCAACGCAAATTTTTGTGAACAATTATCTTTCATACTTCACACGTACACATGTTGTTTCTTTTACCGTAATTGTGCACAGATTTGAGAAGGACATTTACTTATATTTATTAATTTGTACCATTATTTACTAAAGGGAACTTCAGTTTTAATTCATTGTTCTGTTTTGAAACATGAAATTGGAGCGAAAAGAAAAGCCGGTATCTATTATTAGGTAGTTATTTTACGGTATATGACGTATTGTTACATAAGTGTATTAAGTAACATTCAATTACTTTAATAATTATTGCGTATAATTGTGTAAAAGTGATAAAAGAATTCGCTCCACTGGAATTCGGAACACCGCGAATAGTTATGAGATTAAGCGAGGCCCTTGTTAACGAATCGACAGCCCACCGATGGTTTGATCTTAATATAAACATATATATTTATATATCTCTTTTTTATTACTTCATCATCATTTTCATAGCATTATTTTAGGAGGGTTGGAGGCCTAAAGTCTCGACAAGGCGCATCATCCCTTATATTATGCTGCTTCGATAGTTGTTAACTAATCAAGACCCAATCTGTCTTTAGTATTTTTTGCTGTTTATCCCAACCTAGTCTGGGGTGACCCACCGGCCGCTTTCCCGCTGATAAGAATATACATTTTGGTAGTCAAATTCGAAAAACATGTCCAAGCTACCTAACCTCTGGACGTAAGTGAAATTTTCACTATATATCATTAATTTTCTTTTAGCATGTCCTTCGTACACGTCATAGAAAATATTATTGACGTCTTTATATATCTATTTTTAAATAAGTAACCATTTAATATATAATACAATTAGGGTTGCACAACGAGAAACGAATTCTTGATACATAAAAATATTGCCATGTGTAGGTATATTACGCCTGCGTAATTAGCCAAAATATACTGTATGAAAAATAGTGATATTTGTATGTTTCATGTTCAACTAATCAAAGACACATTAACATTAAAATATTGAACTGTAATTGGAGACAATTATTCAATAATAAAAAAGTTATCATGGAACATTTTATATACATATATTAATGGAACTTATCCTTTTACTGAATTAATTTAAAAATTATTTTCAAAATATAAAGTATTCCTACTTTTATCCTCTGTATTTTTCTCATTTTATTTTAAAAATTCTCCTTAGATTTCAATTATTGTATGTGGTGTCTTATATGCCTAGTATTATATAAACTATTTTGAATAAAATAATGATTCCAATTTTACATTTTAATGACAGTAGCGAGGTGATTTTAAAATGATTATTTAAATATAAATAATTGAACAAAGCTTTTGTTCTTCCAGCAGGTGGCGCCAACGCTATCGTAATGCAGGCTTTACTTTAATTGTTACAGATTGAATTTGTGAGAACACTAAAAGCATGAATAACGTGGGTTCGTTACTCGGCTAGAAGCAAAAACTGAATAATTTAATTTGTACTGGATGTACCGAGCAGCATTATTTGTAATCTGCGTCGCTACAAAGTTTAACTGAATTTGTGTAACTTTGCGAGGGACCATAACATTATTTATTATTAGTTTTGCAACAAAGTTATGTGCAGTTTTAATTAATTTAACATGATTTTAGTGAAAACGGTTACCTCTGACATAGGTGGATTAGAATGTGTTTGTACATAAAATAAAATAAAAAATATTTGAAAACGATTGGAGATTATTTAATTAAGTAAAGTGGATTTATTATTGAATGTAATATGTTTTTTTTAGAGAAAACTTGGATATTATATAAATAATATTACCCAAATAATATCTAACTAAGATTCACATATTCATTCATTACACATTTTAAATTTGTTTTTTTTTTTCAATTGATAAGATAATTTTTTTTATTTAAAACAAACTTAGACACATATCTTGAATAAAGAAGTGGGTTCGGTCCCAGGCTGAAGCTGCACGCTAACTCCGGACGAGCTGGACCAGCCCGTGAGTTGATAGAAGACTTAACATGTGTTTTCTGTTTCAGATACTGGACAGGATACTTCGCAGGGAACAGACTTACCTCGGGCTCCTGGCGTCATGATCGTCCCAGTCATCGTCCAGAGAAAATACCTAAAATGGCTGAGTGAGGTATGAAAGAGGGTTGCTGTTAAGGAAGGGGAGGGTGTGATGCACTTGGAATGGTGGGATGGTGTGTGTATATGTGTATGTGTGCCGCACTGCCGGTGCGGGTATGTGTGACTATAAAGACGGCGTGCAGGAGTGCGCGCGTCTTTTTTATCTGCGGTTCATCAGCTTAATAGTTTGATCTATACTAGTGATATACCTTGTATTAAATTGTAGCTTATTGTAATAAAAGATTAATTGTTACAAAGTCTATTTTTTGGACCTTCACATAACGAGGTATACACTAAAGTCAAGTACGTAACAGAAAGATATATAGAAAAAATCTGTATATAAAAAAAATCATTATTGGTTACGACTATTTTTTGAATGTGTATTTTATTTTTTCGAAATATAAGTAATTAAACTTAATTTGTTTTTAAGATTTTTGTTCTGAAAAATCGTAACTTCACATATCAATCGTAATTTCATTAAATTAACAAAATATAATAAATGAACAAAGTATCTTTATATAATTATTAACAAGAATTTGTTAGAAACCTTTTGATAATTTATATAATATTAAATAAATAAAAATACCATCAATAAAATACGAAAATAATATTTACATTTTTTTTAGTTTTAGAAAAAAACCAATAAGAAATGGAACTTAGTATAGGTATATTGCAACTAATGAAAAACAATAATCAATTGTGGGAGTGTATGTCTGACGTCAGATTAAAAGTAGGTCGTTCAAGTTGGTAATGTGAATTTAGAACAGAATTTCGACCATCAAAATATACCCGTAAAAACGTAGCCAAGGAGAAAAATTAATAAACCTGATGAATATTGTGTTTTTCAATAAGTGGAATTTGCACTAAAATTATTGATTTTATAAATAAATAAAAATATGAAAAATATATTATATTGAATACACGAGCGTAAGTACAACATAAAACAAATCTAAATATATTATTTAATAATAATATACATTGTATTTAATGACTAGTATTTTATATTTAATTTCGATTCATTTTCGAGATAACCAACTCATTTTCCGGGGCAGTAATAAAGAAATCCCTAATTTGTGTTATGATCAAGGATCTTGGATAGGGTGCAGATTGAAAGGATGAATTTAAAAAAAATCTGAATTAACAGACAGCCCGCCAATGATTATTTGCGTTCTTGGAATCTGAAGTACATTGAATGAATTCGTATGACTGAAGAATATTTAATATAAAAAAGTATTAAATTTTAAAAATATTCACGAAAATACAGGTCCATGAAAATGTTTTTCGGACTTATATTTACATCTTTGTACCGGTTAATGTACATCTGATGGAAGATTTGATATGACCAGATAAACCGAATAATGTAAATCTCATGGAAGATTTGGTATGGCCAGATAAACCAGATAATGTAAATATCGTAGAAGATTTAGTGTGATCAGATAAACCAGGTAATGTACATCTAATGGAAGATTTGATATGACCAGATAAACCAAATAATGTAAATCTCATGTAAGATTTGGTATGGCCAGATAAACCAGATAATGTAAATATCGTAGAAGATTTAGTGTGATCAGATAAACCAGATAATGTACATCTAATGGAAGATTTGGTATTACCAGATAAATCAGATAATGTACATCTCATAGAAGATTTAGTATGGCCAAATAAATGAGATAATGTAATTTTACAATAGTAAATGGAATGGAATGCTGATATTCACTGAAACAATACTAAAGCCACTTGAAGGATTTGAATGTGGATCTATAGATGAACACTAAAAGTAAATTGGGTCGATAGGGTCACTAATGACCTAATTCGAATATAAAGAGAAAAATAAAAGAAAACAAAGAACACTAGAAGAAGAAGAAGACTGTATCAAGTATTTTTTCTCTCCGTCTTCTTTCAAGTCAGGTATAGTGTTCCTTTATTGAACCAGCGGTTAAATATAATGTTTTTTCCACAATATTACTGTTTCAAACGTTGATAGTTTTTCGACATCATATGAATGGTGAACTCTTACCAAGGGATGTTTCCAACCCTTGAGCCCTCGGCGATAAGCCTGGTCTCATTTTCGAGTGTATGATTAATGTCAAAAGTTTTGAGAGTGGGAGCAGTAGTCACAAATTCAAAGATTGTGTAGATAAATCTTGAAATCTTGCCAAATTCGTGTGGTCAAACCACTGAATGTGTGTTCTGAATATCCAACCCTTGTCTGCGGCTGTATCAATGTTGTGTCTTCTCTATAGATATCGATGAATGGATAGTTTTGTGTAATATTTGTTACTTTTTTTTAGTATACAAATTAAATAAATCAATTAGAAAGACATAAAAAAAAATATATTTTTCTGAACATTTTCTTAATTGATTAATTTAGTTTGTATTAAAAAAATATCATTGAATTAAGTTCAGAAAATGAAAATTATTTATTTCATTGGGTACCTAGAAAAGTATGTACACAATTGTTGAAATTTTTACACCTATCTAATGATCGTGTTTGATTACAAAATCCACTTTTTGAGTCATTCAATCAATGCACTTTAAGCAGTTAACATTTATCTGTTTTTTATTATTACTCATTTAATACGGCTGATTAAAAACAAATTATTGTACGAGCCTCAACATGAATCTTGTTTACACAATAAGATGGACAATGCGATGTAAGATGGATGGAAGAGATTTTCTACAAGCACTGAACAGGAGGGTTTAATGACCAACCAGACACCAGAAAGAACACGATCTACCTGCAGTGGTGTTCCATTGTCTGGATTTAAATTTTGATATGGCCACAGGTCTTTCATTTTCATAGAAATACACATAACATTAATCTGTATAAAACACTGCCTGCACTACACACAATAGCAGGATGACATTTTTTTCGGTACATATCCTTTTTAGCGTAATGTACTTTATAAAATTAAAGACAATACACAAAAAAAAATCATGCTCTAAGCTATAAAAGGGGGTGGGGGGAGGTAGGTAATAGGATAGGACCATTATAAATATCTAAGTATAGTGTGTCCGTGCTTGCGTGCCAACCGCGATCCATGTTGTAAAAGGTTGGTTCCTTGAGGTGTAAATAAGATATTTAGAGGTTAAGTGAACAAATATTACCTCGAATCCATGCACGGCTAGCTCTATAGGCATACTATTCTCTTCCTGTAATTGGGTGTTAGATCACCAAAGCACGATTGATGGAAAGCACTTCAATAAAAATACAGGAAGTTATGCTAAGACAAAGGTTTATTATAAAATTAACAGTAATTAAATAAAAATAAAATTAAAATTAACACTATACAACAAGACTCTACGCGTGGATGAGATGATATAATACAAATAATAATTATGGCAGTACAAGAGTGATATAGTTCTTTCGGATAAATCATAATAGCAATACACCATTAATAAAAAGTTGCTCTTCCAGAGAAGGCTTGTATCTCAAAGATGACACTGAATTTCGCTGAGTGTACCTCACAACTCTCAGTGGTGCTGAGGTGAGCTAAAGAAACAAACAGTGAAATGGCAACAGAATAAATACCTCAGATTAAACACACACGATTATTCACAAGATGGTTGGAGCTGACCTACACAAGGTCTGGTTGAGATAGTGGTGGTGCGGAGTTAGCGTAGTTGATGTGGCGAGGGGTCGGGAAGAAACAGTATGAGTGCACGAGTCACGATGAAAGCAGAATACGATAGAAACAATGGATGCTATCGGACGCGTCTGTTGATCTGGCGCGTGGTCTCAACGTGGCGGACAAATTATGGTAAATCGAGAAATCACCTGGCTGACAGAATGATAATTCAGCGCAAGGACCATCGGATGATATATGAGACGGCAGATATAGTTGGATTATTGCAGATTGCGTGTTCGGAGTACACAAGGCACGGTACAAAATGATGATTCTGGGAACGCTTGGATTCCAACGGCTCGCGTGATTTAAGGTGATATGAACACGAGCGCAGGAAAAGATTTTCACAAGACAGTAGTAAAGTTAATAACACAGATTTTAACGTCATTAGATCTTTACACAATTCTTGATTTCGAGATTGGCGAGATAAAACTTATACATGATGGAGAAACGATCCGGCCTGTATTGGTTTCTGCCTGTGGAAATGGGGAAAGCGAAAAATTTACAAGAGAACCTCTCTTTAATTTCTTAGGAGAGAAATTACGCCATAAAAATATATTAAATACTAAATTAATGTATTAATTATAAATATATACACATAAAATCAATTTTGTCAAAAAATATTGTTTTTGCGTCACCGGGTTTCGAACCTGGATCTCTATTTCCAATCCGGGGAAGTGCACTACCTTTGTGCTATAACGCCAGTATTTTTCTTGACAAATTTTCGAACCTATATGTTATATTTTTTCAAATTAATACACCTGTCGTTCCATTATTTGAAAGCCATCTACGTTATTTTTACAGAATCTCAAATACCTTTGAGTAAACCGACTGCAGACGCCAGAATTATCAATTCATTTTTATTAAATTTTGGACACATTGATACAACATATATTATTAAGGAAAACACATTCTTATTGTGAAGTTGTAATTATTCAGAACATTAATTTAGTATTTAAAATATCACAGACCTATGTTCTGAATAATTACAACTTAACAATAAGAATGTGTTTTCCTTAATAAAAATATATCTATGGCAAAGTATCAGACCTGCCGAAAAATGTGTATGGTTTTCGGAAAAGTCGCCGAAAAGATACGAAGTAATCGTTACTAGTTCCAAAAATATACTTTGGGTTGTGCAGGAATCGTTCATCGTGAGTTTCCATCACAGAATGAAACTATCACAGTTGTGCACAGAATATATTATTGTGACTAATTTCAACAAGTTAAGAAGGAATTATTAAAAAAATAGACAACATTAGCAAAAAGGAAGAAAATATTGTTTCTTCGAGATGATACATTACAAAATAATTGAAACATAAATTGGAGCTCTTGCCCTATTCACTATATTCACAGAACTTTCACCTATCCAACAGATTTCCATATGTTTCTTAATTTGGAGAACATACCAGAGAGAAGCAGTTCAATAATGACTAAAAAAAGACGTATCGAGATTTTTTCACAATAAAACTAAAGGCATTTACAAAAAATGGAATTAGTCAATTTATTGTTAAGCCACTGGAAGATGGTCGTGGAGTTTGAAGGTTCATATTTTGATATCAAAATTGTTGAAATAAAATACTACAAAATCTTTTCTACGGGTGTGTGTCGTACGAATATTATGAAAATCGATTTAAACTTTCACGCCCGTCAGATGACAGCAACGTTTTTCTGGTAACTTTGATGTGGGTTGATTTTTTGCGGAGCCGATGTCTCTTAACAAAATTGATGGTGGTCATTGAAATGTGGTCTAAAACATTACTATGACAAAATGCAAAAATGATTTCTTTTCAACATTATACCCTTTTTTACAGAGCCGACTTTTTATTAGAATGTAATTGGCGCATCTCAGACATCAGTTAAAAGAAGCCACCATTAAATAACATGCGTTTGATATACGGCTATATTAATGTATCCTAAAGATCTTCTGGATTGATTACATTACCAAATAAAATGTATTAAGACGCTTTAATAAGATTAGAGAACTAATAACAACTATCAAATGAAAAACTGTGTACTTCCAACGTGTCCATTGCTCTGGTGATCTGGAATTTGAGCCTTATTCTAGGAGACCACCAAGTTAGTCCTATTTTCATGGCACAAGCGTTTAACTCAACTTGAAAATAATAAGAATATTTATGTGACGAATATTTCGTGAACACACCACTATTTAAAATATATAAACTAGAATAAATACGATATTTTATAACTCATTGCGCTGGGGTAGAGAGAAGGTAGTAGAGGCGTAGGTAGGTAGGTATGTGGTTATCTAATATATTAGTGAATTTATACATTTTACACAGGATACTACAAGATATTCACTGTTTGCATAAGGGGTAGGGAAGTGGGATAAAGAATGAAGTTTAAAGAATTTGGAATATGGACAGAACAGTGAAGACTTAGGATCAACTGGATTGATTTTCTTAACTGTAGTCACAAATCTTCTGAATTTTAGGAAAATTTTTTGCTGATTCGCACGAAGAACTGGAATACACAATAGCTGTTTTAACACGCATTGCGAGAAACCGAATACACACTGGTAACAGTAACTTTACAAATCAGTATAACGGACATATAGCAGGACGTTCAAACTCCTCGACAGTTCAAAAGTCATAGACCACCGAAAGTTGTGCTCTGAGGCATATGATATAGAAACGGAAGGCAGATAAGTATAGTGAACCTATAAGAGCATCATTACAACCTTCGCCATCCTTTGATATATAGTGATAGCGTAGAATAAGAACTTTTAAAATTAGCAATATTAACTTTGTGGTTAAAATTTTTTATTTATTATCTTTGTTTTATTAACCACTTGAATTGAGTTTAAATACAAAAAAAATTTAAAAATAGATTCTGATAAAGAAACAATGCTATATATTTTTGCTTAGTTATGACATCCTGAAGAAGAAAATGGTATTTTTCGAAACCGGTAGATGTATTTAAACTCAATTCAAGTGGTTAATAAAACAAAGATAATAAATAAAAAAATAGAATAAGAACCTTAGATATTTCTTATATCAAGCGTAAGTCGCTTACCTAGTAATTAGAGATACGATCTTTGTCTCGTAATACAAGCTTTATATATACATATAAGTATTATAACCATAAATATTTAAATAACGTGTAATTATATTAACAAAAAACTATCATGTTTGTTTCAAGAAAAAAATTGTTTCCCCTTTAGGACTTCTTTAAAACAATTTTTCAAAATAAAGTTATCAGTGATGCAAATTATGTATCGAAAAGGTGTCCAAATAAACACGTTATACTTTTTACCATGGTGACTACATATTTCATTCAGTACTCATGAACTTACGTCATGACATTATTTTTACAAATTCATATAACTTACATGTTAGAAAATTAAATTACGTCCCGGTAGGTAGGTTACGAACTTTTTTGTGAATTTAGTAACAATATTGTACCTCTCTGTTAAATTTAAATTTAAATAATAACACACCTTATATCTATCTATCTATATAATATTTAATGTTAACCAAACGTTTTCTAACTGATGATTTTTTCACATAACAAAAATGAATTAAATAAAATAACTACAAAAAACATGTCGATTTTAATGAGGTTTATCTCAATTAATAAAGTTAATTATTGGCAAAAAAAAAAAAGTGAATTTGGAAGATATAAACTGTAATTATTTTTTAACAAACTTAATAATTCGTTAATATAAAATATATTTAAAGGGCAATATTTCTGATTAATAATTTTATTACACACAATCTCTACTAAAGAAATTAATTAAAAGACTTGTTTTTCGAATTGGCAACACTTTTTCCAGCGACAGCCAATTTAACATCTGACAGCTGATATTTAGTCAGTTTGGTTTGCAATTTCACCATGAATAGACTTACGCCAAAACAACACTTGCAAATTTATTTAGAAAATTGTTGTTCAGTTCCCTAAACTAAACGTGCGCTACGTCCATTTTACGGTCGACATAATCGTCCATCTGAGCAAATAATTCGAATAATAGAGGATGATTTTCACACCACACATACTCTAATTGACAATACGCATCCGCAGAGACGTCATACAGTGTGCACTGATGAAAATGTTGCTGCAGTGGAGCGTAGTATTGAGGAGGGCCCGAATGAGTCGATTCGCCATCGAGAGCGCTGGGCATCCATGATTACTGATTTTTTCCTTCCCCAATGAATAACATTGATGTAAAAGAGCTGTGGTTCAACAAAATGGCGCAACATGCCACACAGTGCACGCTATAATCTATTTATTGAAAGAAACATTCGATGAGCGCGTAATTTCGAGTAATAATAATAATAAAAATAATGTGTTTATTCCCCATAAAGATAATACATATTATGTTATACATTAAAGGTTATGAAATAAATATAATGCTATGGAAAAGAAAACCAAGGAAAATATTAATAAGTACAAAAAAAATATAAAAAAGTTAATTAAAAGTAAATGTTCACACATATATACACACAAAATATAAATATTATCTATATAACAACTTCAGTCACGACCATTGTTGTATATGTAGCTATTTTGTAGGCGCTCCCATTCTATGGTCAGGGAACCAGCTTTCCATGAGAGCGCCGCTTGCACCAGAGAGTTGGTGCTGAGCTCCAGCCGCAGCTTTACGCCAGCAACTCGATGTCTTAGAAGCGGAACGAATTCATGTATACGGCCTTTGGTAAACATTGTAGATGCACTACAATAACGCGCCAATCCGAACAGTATTTTCTATGAGTTGTTGTACTGAATTCGGAGACGGTTATACGTCACTTACTTGTATTTCGACCAGAGCTCGCAGGTATACATGCTGGTGAAGAACGATTTCAACAGGATACTCTTCACCTCCTTACTGCATCAGTAGAAATGACGTGATAGCATATTTGCACGAACTTGTGAATTGGCCTCCAAGATCGTGTGATTTATCAACTTTGGATTATGTTTTGTGAGAATATGTGAGATTGATAGCCTATATCAATAAACCAGAGACGATAGACGACTTGGAAGCCAATATTCGTCGCGTTACTGCCGATATGTCCCCAGCTGCTCCAGAAAGTGGTCGAAAATTAGACTTCCAGATTACGCTTTATTCGAGCTAGCCGCGGCGTTCATATGCGCGAATAACTAATGACATAAAATTATCTTTCCAATTAAGCCTATACCATGATTTTTATGTATTTTATTTCATTTCAAAGTTTTATACCTCTAAAAAAACACCTCTACATAGTTTATTTTCATTTTTCATATACACTAAGTGTCACACATTTATTGGACAATGTTTTAGGAGTAGATATATATTGTATTTAAAATATGAACGATAATATTCAAGTCTATTCTTAACCGTGTCAGAGATATATGCATTTAAAAATCATCGTTTTATTACGATTGTTTCAATTAAATGAAGATTTTGTTGATTCCAAATTCGACTAATTTATGTTAAATGATTTAGGGGCTGAAGCAGAGATGTAGAATAATAAGGGTCAATTTCGCAAATATTCATTTTCGTACAGTTACAGCTACAGTTATCACAAAGTACGTAAGCTTAACATAACTTAGTAAAAATACTGAATTTATACATTAATATTTTCGACTCGTGATTTAGTCAGGTATCCACCCGTGAAATATTGTGGACTAGGTCTGTCACACCCAGTATAATATATCTATTTACTTAAATGAAATAAATAATACTTGCGTGGGTAGTGATTCCCACGCGAGATTAAGGGTTTATGATATATACGCTACATTGCAGTCACGTGACGCGTGGAAATGAGAACGAAAAAAGAAAAAAACGTAAGTGTTCAATGTAGAAAACTCATAAATGAATAAGCAATCTTATCATTTCTGTTGACTTCAATTTGCCGAAGGGTAATAAATAATTAAAATTATTTTTTATATTAGAAGATGTGAATTCTTTCGTAAAAATAGTTTGCAAAAATATGAATATAATTACATTATATTAGTTCGTGATATGGTTGAATATTATCGTCGAGTAATCTGAATTTCTGCTCTGACAGAGTGGATTAAATTTGAAATAATATTATCACGTTGATTAAAAACGTTTAAAGTATTCAACTACGATTATAATATAAAAACTGATATTGTATTAAAACATTTATGCCAAAAATAAGCATTTAAGATTATAACTTAATCGGTTAAAATTTTTAACCGAAGTAGAATATTCTGAGTTCGAGGCCCAGTGATGACTATATTTTTTCGATAGATAGATTTTTTGTGTGTGATTTATGAAAATTTGTTTAAAATATTATATTATACGCACGTTGATTGAGATTGTAAAAATAAAAACAAATTTGATACAAAAACTGAAGTTTAAAAAGTATTCAACGAAGGTATAGTTGAGCTGCATCAGTCGCCATCTAGACCTTATGTTAACAAGTATTCAGGCTAGTTGTGTTCTCTCAAAAAAATATAAAAATAATATAAAACTACTAAATAGTTTTTATATTGATTTTTTTCGATGTTTCTTGTGATAGCATATTATGTTTATTTATTTATTAGGTTAGGTTAGGTAATTAATAATATTAGGTTTAATTTTCTTCTTGTCGTATCTATTCAACGGACGTTGGCTATCATGTTGGCTATAACCACTTTGTTCACTGCGACCCGGACAAGATCTACAGTATACTGGCCAAACCATTTACTTTAAGTTCTTCAGCTAATATGTTTTCCTTCTTCCAGGGCCTCGACTTCCAGCAATCTTTCCCTGCATTATGAGATGCAATATCTCATATTTATTTGTCGGAGGTATTGAAGTTTTCGGATTATTATTGTTTTAAATATTTATTTTTCTTTATTCATCTTCGATCACTTATTAGATTATTTTGAGCATTTTTTGTAGATCCACATTTCAAAAGCTTCAATAATAGATGTATCAGTTTGAAAAAACTGCAGAATATAAGTTTGAAAATTTATCGTCAACTTAATATGTTGGTGTGGTGTAATCGATTAACGCATTTTCTAAAATAGGAAAGGATTCAGGTTTGAATCCCAAAAGCAAATTGTATATCTTTCTAATTGGTATATTTAATTTGTATTAAAATACTACATAACTATTTTCTGAAAAAACTGCAACTTCACAATAATAATGTGTTCTCCTTGAGGGTAAATTTTTAAATTACTGTGAAATACATGGAATAATCGTGTAGTTTTAACGTAGCTTTTAATATTTCAAAACTTTTGTAATTAACTTTGTGGAAGTCCATTGTAATTAACTTTTACAAAAGTTTTGAAAAATAAAATTAAATAAAAAACAATGTTGTTTATTTCACACTATACTTTAAGTAAAAAATAAATACTAATTAAAATGCGTCATCATCAGTAATAAACTAAAACGTAAACTAGAAAATAGAATAGGGATAGAGGAGGGTTGGTATGAAAGCGGTGTTGGGGAGAGTGGGTTTCGGTAAAAAGTGGTTGTGGGTGAGGTTAATATGGACAGAAGATGAAATGTAATAGGGGGTGTTTGTATGTTAAGTACATTTTTATTGTTGATATTAATTTATATATTCTCTAGAATGTCTAACTTTCTTCCCTTTTTGCATGTATGTAGTACTTCTACGTTGTCATGGGCGAAAAGATTTTAGGAAAATTTTAAATATCCTATTGTAATGGTTCTTGTGACGCAATTCACGTAAAATTTCAGAGTTGATTTTGTACATATCACGGATAAATTCGTTAAACAGTCTGATTCACTAGCTCATTTCAAATTGGCTACTATTTAAAATAAATAAATAAAATCGTAATCCTCTTCATGTTGGTCTTATAAAAAAGGAAAAGTTTCTATTATTTTTCATCTTCTGAAATGATATCTGATGTTGCTGTCAATTGCGGAAGGAATTTTTTCAGTATGTTATTTGATAGTGTTGTTTTTTTGAATTAAATTGAACCTACCTCTGTATGCTGGAGATGGATTATTTGATATCTCTGATCTGCATTGTAAGTAGTCACCCCCACGGTAATCAGATGCCGGTCCTTCCTGCTGATCCAGGATACCTGGAAGATAACAAGAAAAAACTGAAAGACGAGATCAAGGTATAAAAGTTACTCTTAACAGTGTTAGGGGTTGCTAGTTTTAAGTTACGAAAACATGAAAACAAGAGGGACACAAAATATATTATGATACAGTAAGTCATTGATCAAAATTGACAGTTTGAAAATTGAAGATGTGTTCAAATATTAGCATAAAAGACACGTGTTGAAATTCACGGTAATTCATCATGAAGTTATTTTTCCTCTATCGCTCAGAGAGAAAATAAATGTTTGTGTCTTGGATATTTTTATTTCAACAAGTTATAAAGAAATGTTAGAAATATGCTCTGCATAAGAATTTGAGCTTTTGATATAAGTTATTTCTTGAAGTAATTTTTTATGATATGGACAAGAAACACCTCAAATCAAATAGTAAACAACGGTAAGAATACGCGATGAAATATATTTTTTTAGTGAAACAAATTTTTATTTTTCGGAACATAGCTCTGTGATATTTAAAACAAATTAAATTTATCGATCACAAAGATATGTGAAAATAAAATAATTGTTTTTTAATTCTATTCGTTTAATTTTCTTGAAACGCGTTTCGCCTTGCAAGGGTATTATCATACTAACAAATTAACTCAACAACTTGTATTTATAACTATATTGGGGGACTATAAATACAAGTAGTTAAGATAAATTGATAATGCTCTTGAAGGTAAAAGGCGTTTAAAGTCAATTAAACAAGTTGAATGTAAGATAAATATTTTATATTCACATCTGTGACTATGGAGTTCTACGAACTTACTTAGGAAATAGTAAAAAAAAAATTAGAAATATACACAATAAAAATCTATCTATCTAAAACTATTTGGATGCTATTGGGATAAGAACCCCAAACATTTCTTATTTGTTGAAACGCGTTATCATTTCAACCAATTAAGTTTTCGACAAATTTGAAACATGCATTCCGTTTTACTCAAATGTGAGATTCATTACAAAATAAGGTTGATTGCTTTTAAAAATAGAAGAAAAAATTATGAATTTATAAAGACTATAGAACACAAGTACTTACCTAAGTTCCATAGATAGATTTTTTCTATACATCTTCCTGATTGATTAATTAAATTTATTATATATAAATAATTACTTATCGATCATAATTTAGGATTTTTTATAATCATAAAATAGTAAAACAAATTAGATGATATAGAAAATCTATTAATAAAAACGTATTTGGTTGCAATCGATGGAAAAAATAATGTATATATTAGATGACTGTTTTGAGGATTTACATATATATATAAAGTTTAAAACATAAATGGTTGACATGGTGCAATGGTAATTTATTCACCCGGCAAGAGAAAGATCGGTGGTAAATAAATATTTTTTCGAGTGATAGATTTTATATACGTCAGTGAAGTAATTCGTATAATTTGTTTTAAAATATCAATATTGTTATTTCATTAATATAAACATTATTATTAGTATTTTTAAGATTAGTATAATCAATTTAGGGGCTAAAAAACCATTATTTTAGAATGTTAACTTTGTTTTATTACCGCTTAATGAATTTAATACATCTACCGGTTTAGTAAAATATCATTTTCTTCTTCAGGATGTTATTAAATAATCAAAAACATATGTTACATTGTTTCTTTAACATAATGTATTTAAAATATACATATATATTTTTAAAATAAATTTAGTACCTAACATTAAGTGTTAAATAAAATCGATAAATCGATTTTAATTATATCTATTATTATAAACTGTGTGCAAGATATCTGAGTTTGGTCGAATCCCCATATAGAATATCTCGGTAACTACGATATCAACGCAGCAACTATGCGATTTTGACCTTTGACGATGAAAAAAAATGTAAAAAAATTCAATACCCTCCATATGCGCTTTTCTTTCTGCATATCGTGCCATGCACAATGACATGGCAGGTTTCCTTACTAATACAGAATTCACCACGATGCATTCTATGAATTGTCATTTCATATTTTTAGCATAAAAATATGAAATGACATTTAAAATAAAGACTTCTTCAATACTTTGTTAATTTTGGTTTAGATTCATTAATCACTTTTGACCCTTTGACATCTAGTGTCAATTGATTATACATTCGCGGAGCACAAAATAAAAAAGATTGTTGCCCAAATTGTCTGTTCATTTTTGGCACTAAAAAGTTTCCGATGGTTTTACTTCGTGTTTCCTTTGATTCAGGTCCTGGATGTGAAGTTAAATTTAACAATAATAATTTATGATTGATCTGGTATAAAGTTATCCAATGTTCAAAACTTGAAAGGATCTAAAAAGTTACACGTGTTTCACTCCCGGATTAGAATATAATTAATAATACCTTTATTGAGAGATTAAAATCTTATTGAAAGATGTCTGTAGACACGGGTGGGACATATTTACACATTTATACATAAATAACTTCCAGTGCAGATAGAATCAATTGTTTGTATTACTCACTCAACAAGACACATGAGATTTTGCTTTCATTAAATAGATAAAACTTCTGTTAGTTTTTTGAAAACTGTTTTGTGTGGTGCACGTTACGTTAAAGTGCTAAGTCCTAACCCTTAAAATGGAGAGTAAAAAGTGCATATTCGTCATGTGATGTTTTGGGAATTTAAATAAGACAATAGTGCTATGGCGAGAGTTGAAAAATATGCGGTATGTACGGTGAAGGACTAAGAATCGATCTGAAAGCAAAACATTCATGGAATAAAGATTTTATTGTGTGTATGGTGAGACCGTCGAGATATAATCAATTACGAGTTGTTGAATTCAAAATTTACGATTACTGTAGATGCATACGTTCAGCAGCGTTATCAAGAGAAACCCATGTTTGTACTCCATCTTTGAGTTCATCATCATCATCATCAAGACGCTTGTCACCAAGGAACCGCTTCTTGAAGGAAAGATGGAAATCACTTGACGCCAAATCAGGACTGTATGCGGGATGCTGCCATTGTTCCCAGTCAAATGATATGATGAGGTCCTAGGTTTGATGGGCTGTGTGCGGTCGGGAATTATCATGAAGCAAGATGATTCCACGGAAAAACACCTCTCACACGTTTCGTGCATTTAAGAAACGAATCACGGACCGTATCTCACATCCACTCACTACAACGTGGCCACTGTATGTGATTGTCTCTAAATTGCATGTGGTGAGTCAGCAGATGAAGGAAACCATTGCACATACACAACATCGTAATCGCAGTGCTACACCGGAAATATCCGGTGCTTACTTGAAAAACGCGCCTCGTATAATAATTAATAAACGTGTTTTATCACTATTTTACTTGTATACTGTATTATAATATATAAAGTAGCATATTATTTGCTTAGATTACCTCTATATTTAAATTAATTAAAAAAAAATTAATTCGCTTTGGAACGCTGATTGGTTTTTTCTATATCTATCCATATTTCAAATTATCTTTGTACTAAGATTTTTTATACAAAATACACGGATTGGTAATAAACTTCACAAATGTTGGATTCAAAATACAAGATGCTCCCTTGAATAATTCGAAACATTTCTTCAGCCCTGCGGTTAGGAGATAGTAAAACAAGACCTTCAATCTTGATACAGCCATGTAACTATGAACTATCTTAGAGGAATTGAAGCCCTTAAGTCTTGGGAAATTACCCTATTGTCTTTAATATCTTGTTGTTTGGGGCGGGTATATTTGCTTTGCAGCTTCATATATCAACTGAAGGGTGTGTTGATAAGTTTTGGGATGTTTTCTGGGTACGGTACCGAAGTAAGTGACTTACAACGCCGTAACGACAGATATTATTTTGGATGGACCCAAAGGACATACATACACACAGTGTAATATTTATTTAGAAATACAAAAATATAATTTTAGTTTCTTCCATGTACATATACTGTTTACGAACTTTTCCTTCGACTAGCATCCGTAGGATATCTTGTTAGTTGATATTGGTCATTTTATGTGTGTGAATATTGATGCTTTTTGGAGATTGAAGGACGCGGTCAAACGACCAGCGAACCAGTTATTGGTTAATAATCGAACTGTATGGCTGTGGTATCAAAATCACATCAACAAATTACTGATGTGAACTCAGTTAGGCTGGAGAGCTTTTAGTAACAATTACTCAAAGCTAAAATTCCACAAATATTAAAAAAAAATCCTTAAATCATGCCAATGTCCTCAAATGCCGAAACTTTGAGTTTTAAAACAGTTCTCAACTCAAAAATAATTCCATAATTCTTTAAAATAAATGTAAAGCTGAAATAAGATTAAGAAAATATCACTTAGGTGGTTCGGTTCTATAAAATGGATGAATGAGGAGAGAATGATGAGAAAGATATATGACGCAAGTGTTGATGGCATCAGGAGTAGAGGACATGGTTCTGAAAAAAGCCTTAATAATCGGCGAACTCGTATGAGAAGATGTGTGAATGTGGATGAAGTGAGAATTGTATGGTCACAGAAGAGTATGGCGCTCTATCGACTTTATCTACCCCCGCGGGGAAACGGCGTGATGGTAAGATAGTTAGTTAAAACAAATCTAAAATCGTGCGTTTTCGTAGTTGATGTAATGCCAAAAATTGGTCATTCATAACACAATGTTCAATTCAAAACTAAAATTGTATATTCCTATACATGATAATAAAAAAATATTTTAAATAATACGTTTTCTTAGTCAAAATAATGCACAATATTAGATATTCATAACAGAACTCAACTGAAAGCTGAAATTCTTCAATCTTTTCAAAAAATGTTTATAATCTATGCGTCCTCCTAGTCCTGATGCTAACCTATGGTGCCGAAACTTCGACATTCATAATTGGCTACAAATCTGTGTGTGATCAATGTATATATAACATTTCGTGTATTATGTGAACTGAGCACCTTATCGACGAAATAATAATTAATGGTTTAAAAGAATCGGATTGATTGGAAGGATTGCAGGGAGACCGAGGAGAGAGACTTTCATTCAACGTGGAATGAAGAAAAGGTAACTACGTCTTTAGTTTTGCTAATTATATCAAAAAACATTTTATAAATCACCATTATGAACCTGAGTTCCTGTTAGACGTTGTATTTAAAATTTGAATGAATAAATATTTTGAGAAAAAATATTTTTCATCTTCTTGTTCATTTTAATAAAAGAAAGATAATTGCGTTTGGCTTTTGAAAAACGGTTCACTACAACTCAAGATGATAACGCGTCACACGCTCCAATAGCTATTACAAGGGACACGCTCCCGGCATAAACTATACAAGGGTGGGAAAGGGGCTTTTTCTATGATTGAGTTTTATTATCATCCACTCAAGTGTTTCAGAGGTGTGGGAATTTTATGCAAGTGCGTGCCGGTGAAAGTGTTTCACATCAAACACTGAGCTTTGGTCCGAATACATTCTTCTACTCTCCACCCCTCCCGGTCTTGAGCCACGTTCACAAAAATAATAATAATAATATTATTGGATAATTTTTATAGCGCCATTTTCGTAATAAATAAAAGATGCTTTACACATAAATTCTTTAAAGTCATACATTATATTTGTATTTAAATCAAAAAATGTTATTTAAACTTATGGAAATGATTTTTTTGAAAAGGTACGTTTTTAGGCCTGCCACTGCAAATATTTGTTCACTTTATTTGAACTTCTGGCAATGGCTGGTCTGTTCTACAACCTTTCTTGAGATTGAAGTTGAGGCTGACTCAAATATCTAAAGAACTGCCAAAGTCTATTAAAAATACTTCAAAGTGGGCTCTAAGATGTATTTAGATCGTTAATGCTATCATTTTTATTTTATAACATAATTGTAAACCATAAATTTATTTATTAACACTGTGAGGTATAATCTGGCGGACTATCCTCCACCGACCAGATCAGTAGTGAGCATGAGAGTGAGAACGTGAACCAGAATCTACCTACATATCATCATGTTGAGATACACCTTAACCATCTCCTGGGAATAAAATCTTTACTTAAAAAAATTACTATATGTGTATATGTAAATAAGAAAATATCCAAGGTGACATAATAAAAGAGTTGTAGTAAATCAGATATTATAATTTATTGCAGAAAAATATTTATAAAGAAATCAATCGTTAAATTGCATTAAAAAATTAATAATATCAGAGATAACAATAAAAACTTATGTTGATAAAAATATACCAACATATTTGATGATAAAAAGCGGTGACGACAATAATAACAACAACAATTTTATATAGAAAAAAAACGTGGTGACCTTAGACTTGTCTGGCGTTGGACCATGTAATCGGTTTAGCCATTTCTCCTCATCAAATCAACCATTATAATCAGTTTTTTATAAGTAAAAAACTGCATGCGTAAGTCAAGTATAACATCCAAGTTAGGCTGGGTTGCGTCATCCTCGGTAACTATAACTGAGATTCAAACGCGTTTACTTTCAAAACCGTTTACTTCTAAACGAGATTCAAATAATTTGACAGAAATCGAGTTGCGTCAACAAAGTTTATAGTTATCCAGTGTAGCAATTACATAGGACTCTTAAAATCTTATTTTCAAAAACAAATGCCGCGCGAGTAATTTTGCTTATGGCAACACATGTAGGTCGCTTCATTTGACATTTGACGTTTACGTTTATTTAGTGTGTACTTTCTCGCAATTGATGTTTTGATCGATGAATGTCAATATAAAGTAAGTATTCTAGTATTTTAACTATATTTAATAGTTTATGTTGTAAATTACGTATTAGTAAACATTATTTTAAATATTTATCCAGAGAATCCAAGACGAAGAGAAACAACAGAATGGACATGAATCGTGATGTAGATATCAATGGATAGCGGGTTTCGGTATTTGATGATGATACAGTTTCTTACTGTAAGTACTCTGCAAGGCCTTGCAATGCAAATCTTATCACTTTAATTTAGAAAACTTTTTTATCACTCGTTTTGCATTTAATATGGTACCTTTTAAAAACAAACAAATACCATTCACACCCTAGTTGTAAGCAGATCAATTATACAAATGGAATATGTTTGTATGTTCATAGGTGGAAGATGTTGACCACAAGCCTCAAGTCTGAATATCTTGGCATTGCATTTAAATGCCAACTGATGGCATCACCTCTAAAAAGTGAGTAGAATGATAATTCACAATATAATGAATTAATTTTCTGGTGTATGCACACTTACATAATGTAAAAAAATATAAATATTAGATATCGATAATGCTTTTATTTAGTTTAATTATTTCATTTATAATATATACCCTTTCTTTGTTCGCAGATAAATCAAAATGCAAAATGAATTCAACCACCTTAAATGAACAAATAGACAATACACAAGAACTGTGTGTTGTAATTTTAGTCAGACGTCAGGCTGAGAGATATTTGGCCCAACTAAATTTTAAATTAGTTAAAGAAAAAAATAATATGTAATCAATTTAATAATTTACTTCTTTAATTTTATAAACATTAAAAATTTCTCTATTTTTAAATGTTTACTGCCTCGCTGTTTTTAGCTAATGTGGTTTCACCACCTTTCATTTTAACGATATTAACATAAACCGTTTTTCTATTTACTAAAATAATAATGTGTAGTTATGTCGTTATTTCTAATTAACTTTAATTTTACTTACTAGACTTTTCTCTGTACAAATAAATTATGGTAATTTATGTATGTGATTTATGTTAAAAGGTATATATATAAATATAATAAAAGAGTTTTTACAGAGGAAGAATTGTTTTATTATAGAGTCAATATTATTGTAAAATAAATGTGACAATTTAGGCTAAATCTCAGAAATGAATGATGTACAGAGCGATGAAGATCTTTAATGAAATGCCAGATGAAGATACTTCATAGATTCAAAATGAAACTAAGCCAATATGTGTAAGATAAGTTTTTTAATCTTATTTATATTAGAACATATACATATATATATACACAATTGTACGCACAATATTAAGAATAAATAAATCAAATGCTATGGCTGGTTTAATAATTGGGAAAAATAGCCATTTATTAGATCTCGTCTTATATTATTTCCATCCTGTGCAGGTTCAGAGTCAATTTCATATAATATTGCCACAAAGTCTGGTGGCTCGGTAACATTATGCAGCACTGCTGTGGCTATAATGACCGCTTCCACTCTTTCAATACTCAGCCTGAGTTTCATACCTATTGCAGGGAAACGCCTTTTCCACACCCCAAATGTTCTTTCTACAACATCCCTAGTCCTGATTTGGCTCTCGTTATATTGTTTTTCAGCCACAGATATTGGATTCGTAAATGGAGTAAGTAAGTATGGTTTGAGTAGATAACCACGGTCACCAATGAGATGTTTCTCATTAGAAATATCATCATCTAATTGCCCTTTTAATCTAGAATGACTGAAAATAGTACTGTCGTGTATTAAGCTTGGTTACCTTGCAAAAATATTTGTGTATTTCATTATGGCATCTATTACTGCCTGCACATACATGGAGAAGTAATCCTTCATATTTTGATAATATTCCACATTATTTCCTCCTGGAGATAGGATTTCCACATGAGTGCAATCTATTGCACCAATCATGTTTGGAAATTTTAAAATGTTGTAGAATTGATTCAGATATTGCTGAATTTCTTCGGTAGATTCAGGTAAACATGAATTGTGATCTGAGAGCGGCTATTGCTCTGCTTATTTTGTTCACAATCTGTGAAACAGTGCTCTTGTATACACCAGATATATCACCTGTGCATCTTTGCATTGATCCTGTGGCATAGAAATGTAAAGTTATCTAGACCTGGTTCACAGGACGAACTGCGTGATTTCTGATCTTTATCAAAAATATTATTATGTACCTATGAAATAGATAACTTTAGATGATATTATATTGTCTGAAATAAGCAAGACCAGTTACCTAACCATACTTTTGGACAGGCGGAATCTTCCAATAAAATCTAATTCTTCCCATATAAAATGATAGGTTTGTGGCCTAAAAGATTTGCTCTTCTTGTTAAGGATGTATTGAACAATTATTTGATCGTCAGAAGAATCGGTATCAGTGCTATCTGACAATAATATTAATTTCAATAATACGATGTCGAAAAATTTAAAATAATGCTTTCAATGACGGATGTCAAGCGAATGCGCACAATGCAAATGTGCCTTAGATGACAAATCCAGTGGATGCAATCCGTTATCGGAAAAAGATTTTTTTAAAACCCATTTCTTCCCGCAAAAAATAATGTGCCGAGGTCCGAGTTTTACTTTTCCTGTTAAGAATATACTGTATAATTAGTTTATCATCAAAAAAGTCTGCGATATCACTGCTATCCGACATAATATTGAACATTTCGATACTACAGTGTCAAAAATCGAAAAATACTCGATTTCGGTGACATCTGTCAGTGGCTCGCGCGCAGTGCGCATGTGCATTAGTAAAGTTTACATTTAAGCGGAGATTTTCGGCGGTTTATAGTTAAAGTTAAAAGTAAACGACAAAAATGAGATGACGCAACGCGTTTTTGGATAAACTAAGTTTAAAAGTAAAGTTTATAGTAACCGGGGATGACGCAACCGGCCCTTAGACTTTCGCCATCACTTTGGCGCGTCTTCCCAGGTAAACAAAAGTAGGAAGGTAAAAATAAGTAAGAAGTAATAAAGAAGAAATAAATAGGAATGAAGGGAAATCTAACGTATTTCCTAGAACAAGAGAAATTTCTACGATACAATTAGGATTAAAAATACTAAAAAAGAAGTGTAACAAAAATTAACTAAATTAGTTAATTTACTATTCGCTCCATCGTTATGCAACGCTCTCTGGCATTTGCCTTTTGTCTCAAACTGTACCTTCTATTATATATATCACAGATTTCGCGAATTAAATTGGTCGATGGCATGGAGCCACTGACGTAACGCGACTATCCCAGCATGTAGCTAGTAGAATGAAGTACCCGCGCGAGCAGACATTTGTCGATGCGCCGCGAATAGCTCTAAAACTACTATTGGGTGACCTTGTCGAACGTAAAAATATATAACCAGGGTGATTCCTTTACAGATTAAGAACTTAAGTCACGTTCTTTTGCCATGCCATAATTCGTAACGTAACAACACTCCACTACTCTACACAAGCATAGGTTTTCAAAAGAAGCGTAGTACGAAAAAAAATTTACCTACTTATCTTTAATAATATTTCATAATTTGAAAAATAAAAAAATAAAAGTTGCCTGGAATACAAAGCTCTTGAAGATACAGAGGCGCCATGTTATGAATCACGTTGTACATCAACCAGAACAATGTAAATTTAACTCTTTCAGAGAACCGGAGACAATGTATTTCGTTCAAAAAGGATGTTGTATGAGATAATATGTAAACTTCATGTATTATCCATGCTGCCGCGTTTAGAATGGATTGTAGTCAATCCAGATAAAATATTGGCCATTCAGCATAAATGCTGTTACAATAGTCCACACCTGACACCACGAGTAGATTTATTTATAAATAGACGGGCTGCCTCAGGGGAAAGATGTCTCCGAATATGCCTCAGTTGATAAAATAATACATGAATCAACATGCTCGCCCAACAACTTAACTGCAGATTTTGCATTCGCAAACATTGATTCATGTATTAAGTATTGCCTTTAAGGTGTTTCTGTTCACAGTAGCTGTGTTTTGGATGGATTTAATGTAAGTCTATTTTGTGACATTAACTCGCCTATTTTATCGATGAATCTAGCAAATTTTCTTATTAATACTTTGTCTCATCCGGCTTACAGAAAAAAGAAATTGCGTACAGTCTGCATAACAGTGATACCATAACGATATTAATATATATTATATATCTTTCATATATAAACTAAACAATAGTATTCCAAGATTCCTGAGGTACCCCGATGTTGGCATGACGATGGCAGCTTTTAAAAAGGACCCTGTTAACTCCTTTATTTGCTATATCCACCATGCAGGAGAGCGTCCCTTTGCTCGCTTCCTCTCAACTGTTCCTGTGATAACGAGTTTTTCAAGATTCATTGTTTCTTCTAGCAATATGTCCAAAGTATGTAAAAATTCTTCTCCTGCTTGTTGTGAAAAATATTTCTGTTATTCTTAATTCCTGGAGGACAGAGATATTTGTGCACCTTGCGATCCACGGGATACACATCATCTGTTTCCAGAACCACATCTCAAAGGCGTCTGACATATTTCTTTCTTTTATTCTTAGTGTCAAAGCTTCCATTCTATCCAGTGCTATGGGAAATACTAGAAAATTTACCAGACAACACTCGTAACAGAACTTGTCAAAGCTGTTCTGCTCATTAAAAGTACTTCAAGCTATCTGTCTGAATGAGGGATTGGGGAAATACGAGATGTGGGAAGGGTGGAAGGAGTTTTGGAAAGGAACAGGAATAGAACACAGGAGGGCTGAAAGATCACCCAAAACCAGAAAACACGACCCACCAATCTGGATTCTTCATTGGATCCACAGATCTTCTGGCTCTAGGACACGTACTCCATTGTTCTGCATGAAGTACATACTTTTGTTATTACACTTTGGTGATGGTGCAAAGTGTAATACAATAAGCACAATGCACAATAGCAAGGTACACAGGATTTGGGATGCATAAACATATCAGCCCCACACAGCAGGACGATAATTAACACAATTTCACAGCCTATCGTACCACACCGGTAAACGATAACTGTCAGTTTATAAGTTCAACTTCAACTGGTCTAAACCATCAACAATATAACCCCAGAAATAGATCGTGTTCTGGTATAGAGTAAGGGGGTCATGGGTTGGTAATAACTATTCTATATGTCGCGTTAATATTGTCCGACCGGCGATCCATGAATCATAAAGATCGAACACTATCTATACATCCTTCGGCATCATCATCAGAAAAAGGTGAGTCGAGCATACGTCGCCTTATTAATTTCTCTCCTCATACATTCTATCATATTTGAGTCACAATTTAAAAAAATAACTCAAAGGCAACTCATTTAATAAATTAATCGCTTCCATTCAAAAAAATGTGCCTTCATGAAAATATAAAACGTTTCTGTATTATTGACGTTGACAAAAAAATATTTTTACAGCCTAAAATATTTTTATTGTGTTCCGAGAATATTGGAATTCATTTAAAGAGATGTGACGCGCTTTGTGTCGTGTCCCGTCGCGTTTTACGAAAGTCAAATTGCTTTTTCTCAGTACTGTGCCGTAAGCAGTAAGTACGTAAAAGTGAGGCTATCTATATTGAAAAACATTCATTTATCTCTCTGAGAAGCAATTTTGAAAAATTGGTGCGCAATGTTGACGGAAATTTTTTTTTACTTGAAATTCTTTACCCGTAATAATTTGGAAATTTCTAATGCGACGCTCTTTATTTTGCTCAAAACATTTGTGAACAAGGTTTTTAATTCATTTTTGGCTCTTATAAAGTATAATATATATTTTTTAATACTGACAGAAAAAAATATCTCTTTTAAGTCTCCAGTCCATGAGAGGAGACATAATGAGATTTAGTTGAGATACATTTACACCCTGTGTACCTGTTTAATTGAGACCTGAGAATCAGCTTGAAATCGGTAGAATCGGTAGATTTGACATGCATACAAACTAACATAGATTCCTACAACTGCCTATTCTGAAAAGACAAGTCACATATGTGAATATAAAATACTTGTTTTTTTATTCGATTCGTTTTAATTACTTGAAACGCATTTCGCCTTGTAAGAGAATTATCAATCTAATAATTTAACCCAACAACTTGTATTTATAACTATAATGTGAGACAGTTATACAATACAATACTTTTTTAAAATTATTAATTAGATAGGATCTTCACACCAATTTAAAACAAATGAACTTAATATTATTTGTCATAGTTCAAACAATACAAAGACCGCGAGCAATAAATTCATTTTCCTGCCAAAATTATGTTAATACAAAAAATTCTTGCATATACAAAATATATTTTCTTATAATCGTAAATTCAAGATTACGGAAACAAATTTGAACTAAGAAAAATTTTAATTTTTTTAATAATTAATAAGAGTTATAAACCGTTAAATAAGCATTACGCATTATCAATTTTTGACGTTTTGAAAATACTTTATTTTAGTGAAAATATACGTTTTTAAATAATATTATATTGTAAATATGAATTAAATATATTAATTAGAAAGGTATACATATAAAATCAATTTTGTCGAAAAATATTGTTGTTGTGCCACCGGGATTCGAACCTGAATCTTTTTCCAAAGCGGGCATTATCCAACTATGCCACAGCGACGATATTTTTAGCGACAAATTTTCGAACATATATGTTACCTTTTTGATATTAATACATTTAATCATTCCATTATTTTAAAGAACCATCTACATTATTTTTATAGAATCTCATATACCTTTGAATAATCTGATACCAGACGTCAGAATTATCAATTCATATTTATTAAATTATGTTCTATATAATTACAACTTCACAATAAGAATGTGGTCTCCTAATAATATAATATTGTATTTACTCGCAAGCTTTGAGGCTTCAGCCGCTATTTAAAATCAAGTTTTATACAAAATAATATTTATATTGATCCTAATAATATGTATTTTAAATACTAAATTAATGTATTAATTATAAATATATACATATAAAATCAATTTTGTCGAAAAATATTGTTTTAGCGTCACCGGTGACGCTAAAACAATATTTTTCGACAAAATTGATTTTATATGTATATATTTATAATTAATACATTAATTTAGTATTTAAAATATCACAGACCTATGTTCTGAATAATTACAACTTCACAATAAGAATGTGTTTTCCTTAATAATATGTATTTTATATTGTTTTATGCTCATTCCGTTTCGCTCTCTCCCAATTTTCATGAAATAATGCCATGAATAGATGTTTTTTTTAAAGAGAAAACAACGTTTTCTAGAATAAATATCAGATCCAAGTTCGAATCCCGGTAACAACAACAATATATTTTTCAATACTAAATTAATGTATTAATTATAAATATATACATATAAAATCAATTTTATATATATCGTCTTTCCATTATTTGAAAGCCATCTACATTATTTTAACAGAATCTCAAATACCTTTGAGTAAACCGACTGCAGACGCCAGAATTATCAATTCATTTTTATTAAATTTTGAACACATTGATACAACATACATAAGAAAAATTTCCTTAATAATATATTTTTCGATACATTGATTTTATATGTATATCATTCTAATTAAAATATTTAATTTGTAATAAAAATATCACAGACCTATGTTCTAAATAATTTCAACTTCACAATAAGAATGTGTTCTCCTTAAAAATAAAAAAAATGAAAATTTAAACGCTGACCATATAATGTGCATTAATGTAAAAAATACGTCTTGACAAAAAGACTTAAATTTCGAAGAGTAAATACTTTTACTGTTGTATAAATGTGTAATACATAGTCTGTCGCATTTATGTTTTGTTGGATAAATGTCTGTAAAATGCCTCTCGTCCCGCAAATAATATTCCAAACCCCCTCTCCTATACACACACTTCATATCATGTCAATTCATATAAACTTTGCATTTAAATATGCCCAAAAATAATATAAATAAAATTGCACAAAAATAAAATAGTGAAATTAGCTTAATTCACTCTGTTAACGATTTGTTTTGGAAAAAATGTACATTTTTGTTGAGCAAAAAATTTAGTTTTTTAAAAATATCATTCCAATTCCTATTTTTCTTATTTTTTCTTTTTCAAGTCAATATTTATACTACATAATTATAATAATGGACTAAATCAGAAGAGACATCTCCACAAGTCTATAATATATGACATGCTATGCTTATATGAAATGCTATCTGCTATCTCTGACATGGTTGAGATAAAGCACATATCCTTTCATTGTTTTCGAGTTGTAATTTAGTCAGGTATGTAAAAGAGCTTCAAAAAAATGTATTATTTAAAAAATGATGACTATGTTAGGTGCAGGTACCACTTTACCATACATCGAAAATCATTTAATTTTTTTATTATCATTTGTAAGTTTGCTGGAAGCAATACACGTTTTACATCATTTCTCAAAATGCTGGAAACTTTTGCAATCAACTCGAGTACTACCGAAGCGTTTTAAACTCTTTGTCTAACAATATTAGCGTCAAACCGAACTCTTATCGATACTTTGAAACTCTTTCTTAATTAAAATGAGTTGTAAAAGTTTGAATTTCAAAAAAATATTTCATCAGGGGCCATTAAGGTATCAGAGCTCTTCACAACTTTACTAAACTATGAAATTGATCGACTACAAATTTGGAAAAATATTATAACCTTAGAATTAAACTTCATCGGAAGCACCTATCAAAAAACAAATTAAGAAAAAGCACCTAACGAAAAAATATGATTAAATTTTATTTTGGCCATGAGTTCTTAACCAATTAAGCTATAGGGACACTAATCAATGACTTTGGATTCTATTGTATATATGTTATCTTTTTAATTAGACTTTTTTTACCAGATTTTTTTTACCAGACTTTGAATTAATGAATTACCTATAAGGACAAATAGAAAATAAAATTCCGGATTGAAGTCCTGATAGTAACATATTTTTTTGATGGATAGATTTTTTCTATGTATCTTTCTAACTAATTCATCTATCTTAGTAGTTTTATTAAAAATGTAATTTCATTAATATTAATCAAAAAGCGCCTACTCATTATTAATCATTTGTATTGCATTGTACAATTAGTTTACATTCTTCTTCTTTTACGGCACTATATCCCACGATGGGATTTGGCCTCCTGCACAAATAAACTCCACCGACTCCCATCCCTCGCCATTCTTGTCCAGTTACCAGATCCTCTCATCCTTCTTAAGTCCTCTTTCACACAGTCCGCGTCTTATAAATATTACGAATAAAATAAAATATTTAGGAAAGATATTGTGTACAATAAACGTAAATATCAATAAATACATTTATTTAAAGGCACAATAGCACATTATTTCACAAATTCTTATTTCTTTTTTAACTCTCTGAATAAAAACGTTTTGGTAATATTAAGATTTGAAACAATACGTACCATATCGAGTTTAAAAAATCGTACATTTTCGCATTTATTTAAGAATTTAAATAATGATGGATTTTAGATCCGCCGTATTAATGAAAAGAGGTTGTTTTTTTTCAAATGTGTGATTCTTAGGTAAGCATATTTCACTTATTTTATATTTTGTAAATATTTAGTATTATATTACATGGTAATATGTTTATTTTTTCACCAGTTTGGTAACGCTTCAATCCTCTCGGTAAAGCTGAACATCAATATTAATGTTTTTCAGTACTCTAAAAATGAGCTATCTTTCTTTCCTGGAAGGACATCCCACAAGGATCGGAAAGGGTGTACTTTTATATCCACAGAAAATATTAAATAATTAATGTAAAACTTATTTTTGTATTAAGCGTGGGAAATGAAAATATAATATAATTCTTATTTCAGTTGCTGACGTGAAATGAACTGAAATATATATTTTTATAATAACCATAGGCAGAAAAATTATTTATATTTTCGTCGGATTTCACCAATATATAATATATATAGCGTATAATTTAACATTTTATAAATTTTAAATAGAACATCTGTTGTGAAGTAGTAATTTTTTCAGAATTATATGATATTTTAATACAAATTAAATGCATTAATTAAAAATATATACATACAGATAAACTCAATGTATCGAAAACATATCGAAAACAATGTAAGATGTATCAATTATAAATAGCTGCAACATCTAAGTTAGAAAATTTGTTGACTATTTACGAGGCTGACGTAATGTAATTGGTTATCGCACTTCCCCGAAAAGGAAGAGATCTCGGTTCATATCCCCGTTGCAGCTTAAATATTTTTTCGATAAATTAAGTTTATTTGTATGTATATCTTTCTAACTGATGCGTTTAATTTGTATCATAACGTATTGTAGTTATGTTATATGAGTCAAAAAAAAAAAAAAAACTGATATTAAAACACTTTAGTGAAAATACATAATAATTTAAATGTTTTCTAACTAAAAAATGATAAATAATATGCAAGTTTCAAATTTTATATGCCTTTTACGAGGATTTAAGAAAAGATTGTATAAATTTTGGTGTTATTGTGACGAAAAAAAATTAAGTAGGAAATTTTTGCATGAATGCGGTCAAGATTTTTTTTTGACAGAATGTAGAATTAACCTCACTGCGCCCGATAATTTTTTTTTTTTAAATTTGTGACTGACTGCAAAGTATGTTCAATTTGTGGAAGTTTTAACTACATAATGAAGTGATACCTTGTATTCAGCAAAGGCTTCAGTGTCTTTATTAGTGATGGGAAATATATTTTTAAATTAAAGGTGTAAATAAAATACAAGATAAAATTGAGATTAAAAATATAAATTTAAAAAAAAATAACAGTAAATAAATTTCTAAATTAAAATTGTACAAAATGAACAATTTCAAAAATGAAGAGAACTCAAGAACTTGCTTCAAACGAAAGCGTCACCTTTTTTTTATTCAAGGTTTTGTTTTTGCATTTTTTGCTCTTATACATATTTAAACATACTTTCCTAAGGAATAATACATTAATTTACATATTTATTCATATACATTTTAACATCGAAGGGATATGTAAAGTATATTTAAATTTATCTACTTGCTGAAATACGAAAGTTATCTAAAGCAAAGGAATGGCGCTATTTACAAAAGGAAGCATTACACCATAATATGGTGTAATGTTAGAAGTGAAAAATATAACGAGATGGAAATATGTATTATTAGATATATGGAAACAATATATATTATAAAAAGTGCTACATATTTATATACCGTTACATTTTTTACCTCTTGTGTATTCGTTTACCTATTTAAATATGATCCTCCTCGACACACGATGAAATCTTTCTCTGAGTATCAGTAATGTGTGCATTGTATTAAGATTTTGATCTGAAGATAGACATTTTTATTTTTCCTTTAACCACTGTTGTAGGGTGAATCTTGGTGAGATTTTAACCCCTGATAGGTTCTCTTATTCTTCATTAGCGTTGTGCGCTTGCGTGCATTGATCCGAGCTAGAATTTATTTTATCCTTATGCAGTTTTTTACGTGATCGGATTACAGGCGCTTTTTATGCAGTTTATTTAACACATTCTACACACCCAACAACAGGCCAACACGGGCTGGTGTTCCATCTTAATTACCTACACCATTCAGTTTTATAAAAATAAATTAATCATCAATTATAATATATTCAGTAATAATGTACAATGCGATGATGCATACTTTTTTGCATTTAGCTGAGTCGAATGCAGAATCAATGTATTATTTAGTCTTTTTAAGTAGTGCAACTCAAATATTTGAAGATTGGAGTTCATCCAAAGGTTAACCTTGTTCATAAAGGTAAAGCGGACAACTGTATTCCCTATTTCCGTACTCGGCGAAGCAAAGCAGTGAGCAACTACCACTGGGAGAGGTTAGCGCGCATGCATAATGCAGTCACTGACGCGACTGATCGCCCCCTACACAGATCGACCGCTTTATCTCGGGCCATCATACCAATTGACTGCGTTTGTTCATAAGTCCGCTCCCACCGCGTCATTTCAAACAATAGATTTTACTCAAATCTTTGTAACGCATCTTCAACAAATTCAATGTAAACTGTAAGTACGTGTTTCTGTTCAAATTACCTTTACTGCCTGCCTACTTTCACCTAATTACCAAGATATACTTGATCTACGTACAAACACGGTCGACACAAAAGGTAAACCTATTTGGTGGTAATTTATCACACCCATCTAATAGTTATGATATCATACATAACATACAACACCCAAACTACTAAAGTGGTTTCCTGGTTCATGTTTTGTAATATAAATAAATAGATTTAAAAGATGGTGTAAAATCTAGGCTGACGAAATGTGTTATCTTAGAGAGTGACAGAAGTCACATTATTGGATCGAGTAAAATGTACCAAGATAAGAAGAAGGCATGAAGCTCATACTTTTACGTATATAATTATCTCAATAACGGCGGCTTGGATTCGAAAATTCCATCTTCGTCCAAGATTCGAAAACATCTTGGGAATGCTTGAGAAATGACTACCAAAAATGCATATTATTAGAAACTCCAAAGGGAAAGCGGCTGGAGGGTCCAGACTAAACTAAACAGCAACAGAGATTAAGTTTTAATCGATCGATAAATAAGATAGAAGAAAGTAGAATAGCCTTGTCGAAAATTTAGGATACGATAGGGAAATGAAAATAATGACGATAATGTCGAAAAAAAACGTTTTACATAACTTTTTAGTATATAATTTTTAGAGGGTTATGAAACTATTAAAAATTGGGGTCAAATCTGACCCAGTGATACCGGTTACAGCGTGCTTAATTAAATATGTATAAAAAATTAGGTAGGTAGTAAAAATATATATCTAGATACGGGTTAAAGTATTTCCATGCTAATTTTGACAAGGTACGTGATTTTTCAGGGTACAAAATATTATTAAAAACATGAATAAACACTACCTCCGTATTTTTCACAGTTTTTACAAAGCGTTTATTAAAAATGAAATTTTGAAAACGTTAAAGAGGACCATTAAAATTTTCGCGCATTTTCCTGTCGCGGATGCCCTTAAATCCGTTGTTTACTTTTCCCTGCTCAGTAAATTGTCATTTAAAAATGGTGTAGCAAAAAAAAAAAACAATTTAGTGCCAAAATAATAATACGCTATTTACTTAATTTTATATATTTTTTTAATTCGTTAAAACTGTGAAGTAATTAAATCCTTATTTATTTTTGATTTTTGAACGGCAATTAATAAATTATTGTTTTAAATCTATAAGTCTTAACCTAAGTATCGCCTTTCACTGTATCACAATCGAATTGTTAATTCGGAGTAAACTCGTAATTTGTTGACTTAATTATTATAATTTTATTACTGTTTTATGTTTTATTATTTGTTATTAAAATAAATACAAATAAAACAAAATAATCAATAAATGACATGCTCGTAGGTCTTGTGGTTAATACACTCGCCTAGTGATCCACTAGTTGGGGGATCGAGCCTCATTCTAGACCAGCAAGTTAGTCCTATTTTCATATCACAAGTGTTTAGCTTGGATAATAGTAAGAATATTGATGTCACACGTATTTCGTATAGAATTTTTATTTAAAAAGAAAAACGAAAATTTAAAACGAATGAAAAAAAACCAAATAATATGAAAAACATGAATTCATTTTGAAAAATAATGTTTTTAAAGGCACATGGTAGTATTTTTAATAATGGTGTCATTGAGCTTTGCCCCTGCTGAGGTAAATTTTTAACCAAAATGCAATTAAGCATTTTAAAAATTTTAAAGGAATTTGAAATAATAAATAATGCAACATAAAATAACCAAAAACTGCTAAAGATTATGAACAATTTATCTCGAAATTTATATAGCGCGATATGACTAATATAATTGATATAAATTAAAAAAAATTGATTTGGGTATAAATAGTCCTTCAAAATGTGGAACGATGTAGAGACATATCAAGGCTCTGAAAAGGCACCACGAACGATATTCAAAACGAAATAGAAGGCCAAGATAAACGCGCAAAAGATAGTATGCTTGAGGAATTAAATTAACGAGCATCGAAGACGTTATCATCCAGCGAAAACTTCGATGAGTTGGTCACGTAGTCAGAACGTCTGAAACTATCTCAAAGAAAACTCTCACATGTGGGTCAAAAAAAGTTACTCTGTAAGCGAACCTTCTAGAGGCTGTAGCGGACTCATACCGGATCACAGCGAGCTTACAGTAGACACCACTAGAGGGACACGGTGCTAGTGGGCGATCAAGCCGGGAGATCCTGGCCGGGAAACGAGAACACCATGCCCAGAATTTTATTCTGTTTTCATTTTGCATTCCTCTAGAAGTGAAACTTATTTTGTACATATAAATCTAACAGCTACCTGTATTTTATGGTGTTTCGACTGCGGACCACAAATGAACCAGACAATAAAACCCAAGATAAGTTTCTCTTTATTAAAAACGCCCAAGATGTTATTCTATCTTACACATTATTTAATTGGCTAGTGCAACCTGAGTCAGCCTGCTAGAATGCAAAATTACCCAAAATAATATTTTGTTTTTCAAGGCTACATAAACACTTAGTCGAAGTAAGGGACGGGGGTTGCAATAAACACCGGTATTGTTAGACACACAGCGTGGGAATAGCAATAAGGAATCTGGCGTACGTGACCATAGTCACGTCGGCAAATGCACCATAAGGGATGCATCACCTTATGCGCCAGTCTTCTCCAAATCTCAGCGGGGAGAACTCGCACCACAAAGACGGGATCTAATTTTCAATTAGAAAATAAAATTAATATCGTCTCTGAAATATTAAGTAAGCGTTTTATGAATTGTGATTCCGGGGAAAATTTAAACTGTGCGCCTCGAGTTTAAGCTTAGACTGTGATGTTTTCTGCGTTTAATCGTTGGTGTAAAAGTATAAAAATGGTTCCGGTGGATTTATAAAAAAAATCGATCAACACAATTTGATGTAGCGAGAATAAATTGTCGCCATCAGGGCAGAGGGTATCCTATATGGCACGCAAATATTGCATAAGAACATCACGTCCAGAGTTCCAGTTTGCTTGTATAATTGGGCATCGTCTGGTAGTCAATCAACTACAAGTCTGAACTCCGTCACCCTACGCTGGCACCACAAGCATCTGGTCACACTTCACGTCCAGGATTCAGGACCATCATCTACACGTGGAAGGCGTCTCCTGAGAGGTAATTTCTTACGTGAGGGACCTGCATAATCTAAATCAGACAAGCATCAACATAGACAATTTGGTAGATAACTTTATGCTGGCATGATGGGCACCTAATTAATGTTAATTTAATTGTAATTATTTTTGAATTGTCTCGTTAATAAGTAATCAGGTAAAATGCTTATTTTACACTTTTAATACATGCAAGTATCGTAAAATATAATATTATAGTATATTATATAGTATTATATATAGTAAACAATGGTATTTTGTAATTTCATTTCATAACCATTTGACTTTACAATATTTAAAAAAGAACTGGTTAAGCTAACTAGATGCCTACCCCCTAAATATGAAGCCGAGGCAGAAAGAAGAAATTATAACAAGCCGATCATTAAACATTTTTACTATTAACTACTATACTAGCCAAAAGGCTAACATTATTTGAGTTTAAGAACTTAAGACCTGGTTCCAGGCAAAAGTCTTAACTGGCAATAGTACACAGTGGGACTGAATACTTAGAAGCAGAAAACCAATAGAATCCTGCAACAGAACAGCCCGCAGCCGAAGATCATGCTCCAAAACTTGTGGATTCAGGATTGGACTCTTTACCCACCAGACGACCCACAATCGTAAAGATAGTCTTCCTCGGATACGAGAGATAGCCGATGATGATAATGAATAGAAGATTAAAAAAAATAACAAAAAAAATTAAGCATATTTAAAATATAACTATTATATGATATTAAACATTAACTCTTTATCAGCGCAACCACATTATTAGATAAAATATTATGTGAGCTTGCAAAAACCTTTTTTAAAACCATTTGTTAAAAAGGTTATAATTTTTATACCCCTTGTTGGTGCTTGTTATGTTTAATAAAAGTTGACAAATTTACCAACTTTGATAAATACTGCCTATAAATTCACTGAATTCATTACCCAGGTTGCATAGTTTGTGTACAACGTATAATGGTTGAAGTAATTTTGAACATAACATTATTCATATTAATTTTTGCTAATATTACAAAATACAGCTCACTACGATACCTTGCTCTAGTAAGCTGGGCAGGAATACGTTGTATATGAATTTATTAAATTCATACTTTTTGTTACTAATTATTATATTAACCATTTTGTTTTATTAATTCACTATTAGAGATCAATTAGCTATTGCCCATTGCTGATAAAATGCTGTGTCGCGAACAATGCCGGCTTCTGCGCGTTCACGGTCCCTTTTTTAAAGCGATGCGATGATTTGAGCTAATGTTCGGAGTCTCACCATTAGGGCTTTATCGGCCAAACATAAACCAAGTATGGCATCACCTTTGTCTTCACGCAGAAAAATATATCTCCTCGTTTATCAGCGGTGTGCAGTCAATACTTTGAAATAAGCTGTACTCAACTAGCATCTTATAATATTCCTATAACAATTATTCAAATATTAATATATCATAATATTACATCAGAAAAATATTTAATTTCGTCCCGTTTCCCAAAATATACAGCTTATTTCAATCTACTCACTGCACGCGCTTGGTCATACACTTGGCTAAAACTAGTAATGTTCATAATGTCAAACTATTGTACGGTAATGGTCATTTATTGAGTCGACAAGCATCATTCACTCGAGAACTCTTCAGCATTTAGAGAATGATATAAGGTTTCCCTACATTTTTGGAGAGAAAGAAAAATCCAAGAATTCATAAACTATTCACAAGACATCTCGTCACTTACAAACGAACTAGCTTTTTTATTCCGACCGCGTTTGCAATATAACTCGCAATTATTTAATAATATATTAGCGATTCCTAGTCGGTATTATCGAGATTCATATTTAGTTACAATGTAAAATATGGATTTAGGAGGAGAAAGGACGTATGCAAAGTTCGGTTCAGGCAAGGGGAGGAAGATATGCGGGGGAATTAAGTGGGATGACTATAATAATATCAGGATCCTAGAGTAAAAGTGAACAAAATTTAGATGAAATGACTATATTTCGTGCAGGATCCTGAAGAATTCCTATACAAAAATTGGGATGGATGATATTCAATATAAAACCACATAATAACAAAAAATAAAAACCACATAAAAACAAAAAATAAAAATTCACATGAAAAATGACCCGTCCCCAGGTAACCCTGTGCACCACCTCAGTAAATAGAAACAGATGGGTTTCGACGTGTGTGGATTCACGATCTTCCTGTTGGCCAATTAAACGCCCGCTAAACGGAGGGCGTCTATGATTAAGACAGGATAAGTGATCTGTCACTTTTTATGGTGGTGTGGAACAGGTAATAGTAATAAAATCGGAGAATGGCAGCTCTCAGGGGCCGAGGCGAATTGCCTGTCGTCCTCAACCTAGATGGAAGGAGAATTTGTCAGTGAGTTTTGCGTCGGTGAGTCGGTGAATCACTCCATTCATCATCATTCCCTGGAGAAAAAGAATGACGACAGGAGTGAACAATGAAGAGAGAGGGAAAAGTGAAGTGTACATGAGAACTTTTCTTTTCTCCTGCAGACAAAAGTTCCATATTCCTGACTTGGCGAAAATTCACGCAGAGTAAGTGCCGATGGAAGCTAGATGGTGACATGAGGCCCGGGAATCTGATCAGCTTGCCTGGCTAACCCGGGCAGCATGTGACAACATATATAATTTACATCAGAAGGAAAGAGAAGGGTGCTTATGTTTTGCGCTGAGTCCTAATGATTAATTAATTATTAGATTAAGATCTATTAAATAGCATACGATTGCATACATACAGATATACAGATTCAGTTTTATTTACGATACAAAAATATCATCAATACAAACCTTTCGTTCGATAAAAGAGTAGGGTTGACTTCACTAATGTTTTATGAAAAGATGGAAGAAGAGGTCTTGATTAATCTCATTTTTATATAATTTTAGGATATTTTAAGGAATGGGGACGCAAAATAGTTAGAGTGAAAACATCATAGCTAATAATTAGCATTCTGCATCGACACGTGTTCAATAACATTCAAATGAATTGTTTAAAAAAAATGTTTAATTTCATTCCAAAAATTTCAAAACTTGTGCTTACAATTTTTGAACCTACTGTATTTTAAAATTTCATAGGTGGTATTCGCAATATATTAATTAAAGCAATTAAGGTACTTTATAGTTTATCCCTGTCGAATATGGGGTGAATTATGATGTACGTGAAGGACGGAAGTATGACAAAGTGCTATACACGTAATTATATATAATGAATATTTAGTATATACTTGAGCTTGTCGCACCCCTAGATAAGGTATAACTTTCGTTTTTAATTTTGAATATTAAATTTACGCAAAAATAATATCTCAAAATACAAAAACTTATTTCATTGTTCATTATTTTTAATTACTAACAATACATTATTTTTTTAGACCGGATGCTATTTTTGTGAGTTATGATTACAGTTAAGACGAGAAACAACAATTTTTAGAAAATTGTATACATATTTTAAAAATTAAAATAAAAGTTTACGAACGTGGTTTACAGAGATAGAACGATTTATAAACGTAAAAAAATATATGTTTTTTTTACGTTTTATTTCACTAATACCTATAAGTTAAAACTGATCAATGGTTTGACAACTATTTAGACATCTCAAGTACTCAAATTATGTCCTAATAACCACAACTATTCTGAGTTCGCCAATCAACTTTTGGAAACAAAACAGCCTTTTTATATCATATTTAGATACATATACTAGATGTTTACAGTTAGATAAAAGTTTTAATAGCAAATTAAATATTATAAATAACTAAATCCATTTTGCAAATAGTCACCATTTAAATTTGTTTTCATATTAGTTCCTACTTATTTATAGTTTTGTTTTAATCTATGGATGTATTTTTAATTTCAGTATACCTGTATTATTTCCTATGGAAGATTACCTATAGATTTGTCAATAAATAGTGGTTTTAATCAAAGTGTTTTTCTTATTATTTATATAATATGTTGCCACAAAGTAATTTTGCAAATATTGAAGAATTTATATTTTTGTTGCGTAGAAATTCAAGTGATAGAATACTCCTCAGGATGTTTAAGTACCTTCACATTTACAGCTTTTTTTTACTCGATGACCATTCGTGAAATCTTTATGGGATCCCATTACGGTGACACTAAAGTACCAATAGCAATTCAAGTGATAGCTTTTATTCTTTGAGGTATTTCCCTAAATTTTTTATCTTCACTCTTCGAATGAATAATATAAAATAGGTATGATTTTTTTACCTACTCATATAATAGCATTTTTATGTATTTATAGGAATAAAGGTAATTTAAATATATATATATATATATATATTTTTAACCTTACTCTAGAATATCTATCTTGGCATGGAATAGTGATATGATCAACAGAAAACTTCCAGAAACCATAACTCCATATAATATGGAGTAAATATCTTAGACTAAATTTGTGAATTTCTAAAAGTATTCTGTATGAGCTATAAATTGAAGTTGGCCTACGTATGTCTTTTATAATGTGCTCGATCTAGTCGGCATAAATTAGATAAATATTAAAAAAAATACATGAAACTTATTATAGACGTGCTTGTTGGTCCTGTGGTTAAGAACTATAAGGACTAGTTTTATTAGTTAATATAGACTCGAAAGGGTCACCAAAAGGGATTGTATTTATTGCATGAGTCGCTCGAATGGAGAAATTGACGTTAAGGATTATGTTGTATCAGAATAATAATTCAAGATGAGAACCGATGGCCCTATTCCTCCTCAAATTCTCACGCGTGTACATTAAAATATCACATTGTATACTAATGTTATCAAGTGTGCGTGTGAGTATGGGTGTTGGTGTTGCCGCTAGAACAGGTTGATTATATAATAACGTGCTTACAAAAGGTTGCGTTTATTGTCAAATGAAGTACAATTGAAATTACACGGCTTGCTAAATTATATGTGAAAGTTTAGGATTAACGAAGTTCACTGGAGGCAATGCTGAGATGTACGCGAGAAGATAGCCAGAATAAGAGTGATCGGTTCTGTCAGTTTCTTGGATTGGTTGCGGCGCGATGTATTATTGTCTGCATTACTATTGACAGCCATACCAGACAGACTGGTATGGCTATCAAGTGTTTGTTTATATGGCCTAGTCTGTGAAGTACGTATAGGATCTCCACATAGCTATTTGATGTATTTATTAGTTCTATAGTTAAGACACTCGCCTAGTGAACGAGTGGTCAGGAGTTAGACCACCAAGTTAGTCCTATTTTTATAGCACAAACGTTTAGCATAGTTTAAAAATAGCAAGAATATTAATGTGACAGGTACTCATGGTTATTAAAAATTGCAGAATATCAAAAAGTTAATTATAATAATAATGAGTTTATTCCATCGTGATCGGGTTTTTTATGAAGATCCGATTCGCCATGAAGATAATACATATTATATAATACATTTAAGTTACAAAATCTTATTTATGTTATGAAAAGAAAAGCAGAAAAAAGAAAAGTTCACACATACATATAAATATAAACAAAACAAAAACAAAACATACTAACAAACTTGTTTCAGCTGAATTTACTTTTGAAGAACTAGTTGAATGATAGACAGAACGAAAACTGTTAAACAATGCCAAACTAATCTAAAATGTAAGAAACATAAAACAAACGAAGGGTGTGATATGTGTGGAAAATATAAAGGATGTTTAAACAAACTAATATTAATGCTAAATGTATACCAAATTAATGTAAAGACAATTGTAATAAATGATTTTTGATTTTTTAAATATTTTATTTTTATTTACCTTTTAGGTGTTTTTGCAACTAGAGCAGGCGGATTTATTTAATACGTACTTACAGAAGGTTGGCACGAAATTGTTAGTTGAGTGCACGATTAGAAAATTAATTACGCGAATAAAGTTGAAGACTGGAGTGGCTCGCTTGTCGAAAGAACGGTTTGCGGAGAAGTGGTTGGCTAGCTCCTAGGACTTGTCCGTCACGATGTATTGAAATCTGCTGTTAATCGGTGCGTTTTGGCACTATATAGCTATAGGTGATTTATTACACGGCCATGTTTGTGGTGCGTGTGCTGGACCACCACAACCTTCTAATATCAAAATAATGATTGCGATTTTTATATTATTAAGAATTAAGATTTTTATTTACGTACCTACATAAATAAATAATTTAAATTAAAGCTAGTAAGGCCCCTTAAAACTTAGCATAATATTTATTTTTAATAATAATATGTTTATTTCTTGCTCATAACTCATTGCATGAATATTGTATCTATTTTTAAAATTACAATATAAGAACACCTTCTACAAATAATACAATGTTCAATAATCCTTATATTATTAAGATGAAAAATACAACACGATATTCTATTTAATAATTTTTAACATAAACATTTTACAATTATTTGAGGCAGGTATGGCGAGACCCCTCGTGACATTATATAAAATGAGTCGGACCATGAAGCGGTCAGGGGTGAATTGTACAACGTCCCTTAAAAATATTTTTTTCTCCGAAAATTACCGTCCCGTCCGTGAGATAATTAATGGATTTCTGAATAATAACAACCCTTAATGGGTATAAAAATAATTCCATTAGGTCGCCTTCATTATCATTTAATTAGAAAAACGTTTATTTATAAAAGGCTTTTGGAGCTTCGTTCTACATAATTTCGCAGTAGGAAAGATATTACCATATTTTTTAGGGAAAATAAATTCAATGTCTAATTTATGTTTTCTGTAAATATTGAGTAGTGAAAATAAATAAAATATGTCAACAAACTTCACATTACATATAAATATATATTTTTCATTTAAGAACCGAAGTTTGTAGAACTCCATAAACACTTGATTTTTGATTTAATTCGTTTAAGACGATTTTTGACAAGTAAGGGCATTATCAATTAAGACATCAATCTCTTGATCAAATGACTATAAATTACTGAAAAGCAGAAAAGCGTTAACGTAACACAAATACAAAGAAATAAATTTTAGCATTTTAGGTTCTACTCTATTTTTTCTTTTCGTGAAGTTTTTAAAAATCACTTTTTTTGAGAAAACCATAAAAACCGGCTTAGGTGGCGCAACAACGATTTGTAAAGCATGTTCAGACTCCAAGAGCATTCTTTATGATCATAAATTCTTCTTCATTGCTGAGGGATCGGCTGCACCGGATCAGATATCCAGGGAGGACTGGCACGAGGAAGGACTAATGATTTTTAAAGCACTGCTCGGCATCCTCGTTCGCATCTGATACTCGATAACTCTAAAGAAATACGATATATATTTTTTAAATCTATTATTATACCTAGACAACTTTTAATATATTATAACTTACAATTTAATATATTATAACTACTAGACCAACAAGCACTTAAATACAATATTGATTTAGATGTTATACTATATACTTAGAAATAGTGTCTGGAAGATTGTTGGTCCACAATTTTGTGACTATAATTATTCGTCGTTAACCCACAATTGTTCGCCTGGAAAATTGTTCGCAGCATATTTTGAAAAAAAAAATGCATTCGCGGTTATTGCTTTTTTTTAAAAAAAAAATTCTTCCAAGATTGGTTACGTTATCATTACATATGGTTCAAAATCAGCAGAAATGTGGATTTATAACAAAGGATTAGATTAGATTAGTTAAGATGTTAGAGTTAATAGGTTAATTTATTTGAACTTTATTTTATTCTTAAGTATTTTATTTCATGTACCATACTATTGTGCTACCTTTTTTGTACATTCATATAAACAAATATATAAGTTATGTCTAATTATACATCAAGAAAAGTTCATAATTATAATTTTTTTTTTAATTGTTTTCCATTTGTGAATGAATTATGATCCAAGAGCCCTTAAAGATGTGCTTTAATAATTACAAATGATTTTATAAATAGTAAGAAAATATATTGTTTAAACTACGATATATTGTAATGCAAATTAAATGCATCAATTAGAAAGATATGCATACAGAAAAACTCAGTTTATCCAAAAAATATTTTAGCTGCCATTCCTATCCGGGGAAGTGCGATAACTAATAAAAATAATAAAATAACAGCTTTTAAATAAATGGAACGTAAGATGTATCAATTTGAAATAGATGCAACGTATAAGTTCGAAAAATTTGTCGACTATTTACGAAGCTGACGCAGTGTAATTGGTTATCGCACTTCTCCGAATAGGAAGAGATCCTGTTTCAAATATTATTGGTAGTTAAAATATTTTTTCAATATATAAATATATATTGAACCAATGGTTTTGTTTGGAACAGGAAAGGAAGGGTTCAAAGCCCAACCAGAAAGGAGAACACAACCTGTGTGGCAGTCTTTGTCTCTTTGTTCATACTTGTTGTCTGATTTCGCTCTATGCCCCAGAAGCGCACACTTTGCTGATGCGCACGAAGTCAATAATACGCAATAGGATTGATTCAGTATAAAATACTGATCAGTCCCACACACACAATTGTATAATGTACAATAGTTTTCCATGCTCAATAACGGAATCACAACTGATCAGAGTTTTAACCGTTTGAATGCTACGCGTCGCAAAAGCGCTGCGATCGTTTGTATCGGAAATTGCTTAGCACTTAAACGGTTAAATAACACAACATGCAGAAAAAGGATCGTGCTCTGAGATAAAGAAGGGGGATGAACAGATTGGTACTAGGTCAGAGACCATGATGTTTATATAATTATGCGTTTAGACGTGCGCTCATGGTGACCGGGATCCGTGAATGAGTCATAAAGATCAAACAATGTTCATTATCGTCGTCACTTTTGGTTCTAGAACTCTTGATAAGTCTTGGCCTTTAAGAATTTTAAGTCTTGTATTCAGAAATGACTTCATTGATTGCTCTTTGCATGGCCCGACGACCGAAGTTATCTTATTTAATTAAGTTTTTTCTAACTATAACGTTACATACATAAATACTTTTAATACTTTGGATATAGACTTAAGGCAAGTAAACACTGATTAAGCATTTTAGATGAAAAGTGCAATACCTTGTACATATTTATAAAATTTAAATTGAATTAAAAAAATTATCAGAATATATATATTGTTGCTATAAAATTAAGATCATAAAACAATATTTTTGCTGATATTTGTAACGTTTACTTTGTGGTTGGACATGATTATTATTTTTTATAAACTAACAAACAATGTGTATGCACGCCACATTGTGCTTATACAAAGCAGATATAAGCTTAATGTGGTTTATGCAAAGATTGTTAGTTAACCTTTACCATACCGTGATATAAAATACCCGTACGCAGCCATGTTGTCAACTCGCGTTACCGTAAGATATTTGGAGTTTTTTAGCCTCTAAAATATGAAAAAATGCTTTTATTTGCTTTAGTAATTTTAAAATTGTTAATGCCATGAATTTACTCAAAATAGTGAGCATAAAAGTGAAAAAACGATTAATATATAATATTATGATTTGGAGAATTCATTAAGTCATATAAAACATTCCTTTTAATCTCTCTTCACTTAATTAGTGAGAAAGATACCTGATTAAATTCGAATGTTTGTAATTATTTTCTTTGTAATATTAATGTGTCATCTCTTTCTGTCTTACCACAAGTAATATTTTTGCCAATGTATTAATTATACAATAGATTAAATTGAAAAATAATATTTTTTGTAAGATTCGTTTTACGTAATTTATTTTTCACTATTCATTTCTAAGCGTAAGTATTTTCCTTATGATTAACTAAAATATGAATATTATGATGTATGCTTTTAATGATGTATTGGCGCGGTAGACCTGCATTACAGCATGGTTTGGGAAAGGTTAATAATAATATTATTATGTGACTATATTTATCTTCAGAACACTGAATCCTGGATCTAGTTGCAATATAAGATAAGTATTATTTAACACAACGACTTAATCTCGCTTTATTTTTCTGGGTAATATTGAAGGAGATAATTTAACAGTACAATAAATGTATAGTTATAATGTTCCTCAATTCTATGCATCATAGCACGTGTTAGCAAGTATTATGGTACATCTAGGGATTGCAGTCGAGTGCATCGGTTCCTTTTATGAAGGCGCTATCTCTCTACATCACTTTCTAGGAACGATCCCTTCGGAACACCCACCAAGCCCCATTGTTTTGTGATTACTCAGTGCGTAGCCGTTAATCTCTGATCGTAACAATATATTATTTTTGTATATTTATTGAGAACGAAATTTGGAATTCTCAAATTTCCTATGCAATCCATAGGTACTATGCACTTGATTCATATAAAATTAGACCAAGTCCGAAAAGCTTTTTTTTCTTACAGCTAATGATAGTAAATCCGATAATTGTTTTGTTGTTGTTAATACCTTGCATTTCAGGTTTTGATTTGCAACCCTCGATACTTTGATGTTTTCGAAAGCGGCCGTCTTCAGCTTGAGCTCTGAAACGGGTTTTCATTTGAACTAAACAGCTTTCCGCGCGAATGCATTTGGCGTAGATCCAGAAAATATCGAACAGCCACGTATCCGAAAATGATATCTCAGAAAGTTAAGTTATTGATGATCGTCGAACAAAGTTTGCGATTTGAAAGAAAACTATATACAATACTAGAGAGAACAGTTTCGCTAAAAATAACTTTTTAAATATATACGATTTCAGTCATGGAGTATCACTCACTTGACAACATTATTAGTGTATAGGATTTGTCAAAAATAGAGAGAGCGCATACGTCTAATATTAAATCGCCTCACTCAATGATTCTCCATGGAATCTGAAGTTTATGTCTTTGAGCATACTCAGAACTATATATTATAGAATACCTCAAAAAATTTATAATATTGTGTAATAATTCCCAGGGATAAACTGGAAAGTTATTTGTGGGATAAGATCCCGTGGACTATCAATTATAATATTTATCAGTGGGCGCAACCCGAATTGGATTTTTGACGGAAAAAAAGGGCAGATGGATCTGGCCTACCTTGCTCTAAAATCTTGGGTTGAACGTCGTTTTCACCCCCAGTTAACTAGCATGTTTGTTGTGAAGAACCGAGAGATCACTGCACTTCCGAAACTATTGAAAACACAGCTTCCGAGCGTTATGCATGGCGTCACTCTCGGATGGCAAAGAAAGAACAGGATTTTAATAGTTCGGTGTCAGATGGCGACCTGTTTCCCCGTCGGTGAAATCATTGGTTGGCCAGAGCGGGACAGGTATATTAAGGTTTATTGGAAAGACAAATGTACAGAGAGTGGGTACTCTACTTGCGTCAACAATTATACTTAATATATGTTGGACGGGCTCCACTTGTGATATTTTGAAGTACCACTTGTGATATTTAAAAAAAATAATAGACATAACTAATTAGTTATTTAGTATGAAACAATTCTATTGTCTAAGTATGCAAAATATTATTGGTTAGTTCAGATAATCATTAAATAGCTTTTTTACGTACACGAGTGGCGTATATAAAATAAAATAATTATTTTATTTATTCTATTTTATATTAACCACAGTCCCGCGGGGGGTAGCAAAGATGATAGAGCGCCACACTTTTCTGTCCTGACATAATTATTACCTCATCCACATTTATACATTTTCTCATACAAGCTCGCCGATTATTGGGGCTTCTAACAGGAGCATCCTTCAGTATCTGGTTTACATGGTCATTTCAAATTTTCCGCAAACATCCTGGTGCGTCTTATATCTTTCTTACCATTCTCTCCTCATTTATCTGCACCGAATACCATCATTTTCGGCTTGTTGACATTTATAATATAATAAGGTTACTTTTATTGTATACATCGTACAGTCTACTCACCTGTCACCCACTCACTAGACTCTGAATAGTAAACTTATATACGCAATTGCATCTCTATGCGAAGGAAATTCTACGTATGTAAGGGTGTCAAACAGGTTTGTGTAATATCTCTATGGCTGTTTAACTTGTATATGAATAAATGTGTGTAAAAACTGGATTGTATGAATGTAGAAGCGAAAATGTGCAATTTGATTGTATGCTGTTTATTGTACACTGATGATGCAGTACATATGGTGAATAATAAAAATGTACAATCATCTAGTCATTGAGCTATGCTATTCATATAAAATATTTACATCGTGGTCAATGTACACCAACATCATAAAAACAGTCTAATTACTAATATAATTTAAAAAAATAGATAATTTTTATAAATCATTGGTGTAATAAAGAATAATTTCTTCAAGATTGAAATCACGAGACATTTATACCGAATATTTTATAAATAGTGTGGTGGACATTTGGTGCCATCAGTGCCCAGTTCAGTTAAATGCGCTGCTAAGCGGAGGTGTGAAATAGTGATGAGAAAAAATGCTACTCTTGACTAACCGGTGTGATTGGTATTCAAAAATATCAGTGATTAAAAACTGTGATTCTGATTACAGTTTCTGATATCATAACACACAAAATAATTTAAAAAAATACATAAACATAAAACTTTATTTGCGTAAAAAACATATTTTAGCATAAATAATTATAATAGTTATTAGAAAGTTATAGCACATATATATCATAATATACAAAATAATTTTAAAAAAACAATTCATAAATATAAAACTTTATTAGCGTAAAAAAACACATTCTATCATAAATATTTATAATAGTTAGTAGAAAGTTATAGCACATATATACATACATACCTATAAAATTTAAAAAAAAATATGAACAAAATAGCATTAACATTACCAATAAAAACAGATTCCAATAGACGGCGCTGATTCAACTGATAATCGATTTAAACGGCGACGTCAGAAAATTAATAGAATTTTCAACAAAAACAAATATTCCCAGATATTCAATCACTGAAAGTGAGCGTGACTCAAAAATATCAGTGATTTACTCACGGTTCGTGATTTTGAGCACATCATGGGAACAGACCATACTTGAGTAGAACGGGTTAGAGTAAAGTCATGTGATTATTTCACAGTTCTGTGAAATAATCATGCGACTCCATTTTTTTTTTTGACTACTGACTAATTTTAATACGAATACTTAACATGTTTTATTTCTGAACTTGTGTATAAGCTAGTTAGTGATATATGCTGTCTAGCTCACTATACATGTTTCATAATACGTTTTCTTTCATCAACTTATCCTCAGATGAGACGCCTTTTACAATAGTATTTTGGAAAATTTAAATAAATTATTAAATAGTCTAGGAATGTTTGAGGTGCTGGTTTCTAAAATATACGAAAATATAAATGATTTAATACTTCGGGTTTTACAAAACAATTTTCATTTTTCAACCCTTCATAATTTCACTTTAGTTTCAGATGGACCTTCTTCAAAGTCTATCTATCAAAACTGCCCGCTGAAATCCAGCCAAATGTATCTTATTTTATAAAAAAATGTCAAAATCAACCGAATTTGAATGTTTTTCGAGAATTCGCTTCTCTTGGCTTATTTTTCTTGAATATTTTTACAAAACGCCATTTACGTCACGCATTTCGTAATTTGACTGCGGACGGTGAGAATGCTTTTTAAGAAAGTGATAAAATAAGCAATGCTATAAAAAGAGATAAAGTCAACACTTATATACATATATAAATAATACAAAAATGAAATATTAATATTTTGTTTAAATATATGTGTGCGTGAACTTCTTTATTTTTCTATTCTTTTTTAACAAAAATATTATTTTGTTACTTGAATGTGTTGTATGCCTTATTTATATGGTGAATCAGGTTTTGCTTTCATGATGAAATAAATACATTATTATTTTCATATTACGCTAAACCCTATGCACCTACTCGTTTCTTCACCAAACTATTTACTTATTTATTTCATGTCATGTGTTGTAAGTACATTTCATATTTTAATATCTGCCTCACTTCTCTTCGCCCCAGGCTGAAGCAAGCATTTTAAATTTTTGATAAAATATCATATTATACATAATTAATTTATAACTACAAATATAGAATAAGTAAAAAAAACAAGAAGGAAAAAATAAAAAGTGCAAGTAACAAAATACGATGCAATATTTGATCTTGAGTAATTTATAACCTACTTGAAATTTGTAAGGATAATGCACATTTCAACAAATTCAAATAATACAGTACCATTTAATTTAACACACACACATGTACAGGCTGCTCACTCATTGATGTTAGGTCTGAAGTCTTGACTCTTTACGTATTCATATCGAAGGGGTGACCATGCTATGCATATACGATCGGCATGAGTTTTTTAGCCAGAATTTTATTGCACCTTTGAATTGTCTGTGTTGCTCAATATTTTTTATGTATTTAGGGAGAGAATTGTATGATTTGGATACTACGAAAACATTGATTTTTTATCCGAATGTGGTGTACATCCTAGGAATTTCTTAGTTATTCTCCTCTAAGATTCTGGTTATTAATGAATATAATTAATGACCTTGTTATAATTTAATGTGGTTACTGAGTAGGTTACTAACATTGGATGGATTCAAATTAATATTAGTATATTCTCTAAAAGGCAGTATCCTTCTAGACAAATATATTTTTATTAAGGAGAACACATTCTTATTGTGAAGTTGTAATTATTCAGAAGATAGGTCTGTGATGTTTTAAACATTTATTAAATGTATTATTTATAAAGATATGCATATAAAATCAATTTGATCGAAAAATATTGTTTTTGCACTACCGGGATTCGAACCTGGATTTATTTTTCAATCCAAAGAAGGTGCATTACCAACTATGCTACAACACAGTATTTTTGACGAGAAATTTTCGAACCTATAGTATAATACTATTAGGTTGTATGGCAGTAATGTTGTATGGTAACCTCCACGTAGCTAAGATTTTAGCCACATGTTTTTAGAATTAATAAAACGGTAAAGAGATATTGGAATTTATTTACGTTGTAAATAAATAAATAAAATAAATCACTAAAAAAATATTTAGAAAGAAGGTATATTTAGGAATCAATATCTTTCGGTTCCTATTGGTTTATCGTAAAAGTAAAACAATTATATTATGTCGACAAAATGCGAACATTTTTGAAAAAAAATGACGACCATGTTTCTTTACATAAGTTGTTATATATATATATATATATATATATATATATATATATATATATATATATATATAATAGAATTTTAAGATTAGAACAGTTTTAAAAATCTAAACGAACGGGAAAAAAATACACTTTTAGAACGTTCCCAAAGAGCAGTCGTACTCAATCTTCAAGGAGATTCCCCCGTATGTAAACTACTATGAATAGAATAAAAAACAGTTGAAATCTCTCACTATTCAAATTATAAAAGGAAACGTCAAAACTACTATTGCTATTCAAATGACTCATTGAATGACTAATGAAAATGACTATTGCTATTCAATGAAACGTGCGCTACAACATCGATCGGGGTATGGTTCGTATGTTAAATATGCTTATTTTAATAGTCAATATTTATAAATTTACTACCGCAAAGACTCATAAGTATGTGTATTCAAAGTTTCAAAAGGATTGTAAGAAAAGTGATTTTTTTGGGAACGTCCTTAATAAGAAGTAATGGAAATAATTAATAATCATTATAAATATATCCAGTTTGATAGCACTGATGGCTAAAAATAATATTAAGTACCCTAGTTAGTATATTTGATTCAGAAAATATGCGTTATAAACTTATATAATATACAATAATTTAACAATGGATGAAATATGTGAAATATAAATATTTTTTGTGCAAAAAAAAAACACAAAATCAGTAAAAAACCCATCTTTGCAGAAGGTAATGTTTCGTTTAATGTATCCAGATTTTTTGTAAATTTTTACTGTAAAATGAACCACATAACTCTTGCGCTGTGCGCGTATCTACGTAAGAACCTTTTGTAGAAAACATCGCGAAAGAAAATCAATGATGGAGCACTTTGCTAAATGGCAGCGGTCTTGTAATTTGCATTAGCTAACGCAGAGTAAAGTAAACAGACACAAATGATAAACATCTATTAGTCATACGAAAGCGCAAAGAGTGTGAAGTGTGACTCCGTATAATCATTATATAATTCAAACTTAATTTTAATAAAACATGTAATTTTTATTTTTATTTCGTACCACACACAAATAGGTATTTTAGGAAAAAGGTAGGATATATCAAATAACTCGTGGAGATTGTAACAAAAAAATACATTGGCCAAACCAGGAGAAATTTAAATACCCGGATAAAGAATATCGAATACTGTCTGAAAAATAATAATTTTTCCCAATTCTCTAACCATATTTATTAACCGCGATCTAAAATTATTTCACTCGGTACCATATAGGGGAATAATAATAAATAACCTCAAAATTATATAAATCCAGGAAAAATTGAATTCGGAGATAACATTAATGAACAATATTATATTTTCAAATCCTTCGCCACTTTTATCAATGTTTCCTAGAAACAATAAAGCCACTTCCACCCCCATGTGCCCCGCTGTATTTAATTTTAGTTCAATTTACACCCGTAGATGGCAAAGACTGTTCTTCCTGAAACTAGAGATACAACACAAAAAAAAATGTGTGTGTGTAAGTACAATGTGAAAATAAAAAATGTATATTAAAAAAATATAAATATATATTACACCACGAAGTAACTGCCAAATCTATCAATGATATTAATTTAAACTTAATTATATATACAAGAAAACAATATTTTTTCTTTCATGATAAAATATTATTATTTCATGATACTCGTATCTATCAGAATAGCTGTTCTGTATTTTCATCTTTAGTAGTTTGTGGACTTCTTTATTATCAACAAAAATAAAAAATGTCATCTATGCCATTCAAGTTAATAAATGAATAAAAGTCGTAATGCACGAAAAAGTGGATAACATATCTTGAGTATGTAGGAATTAATCACCGAAAAATTAAAATGTTTTCAACATAGGATCGTATAAAATGTTCATAAAAATTATGATGTTCTAAATGACAATTATTTTTTAAACTAAAACTGGAACGTTCGGTTTGATATCATAAATATTTATTCTTTGTTCTGATTTTGCATTCAGCCGGATTCTGTATATTAATTTCACACAAGAAAATAAAGAAATCTTATTCATGTACGTATAATATTCTGTGTAAAATGTATTCAAATATTTTACTGATTTCTTCACGAACAGTTCTCAGATGCTGTATGATACTTATAAATATTGTTTTTTTCTTCATTAACCCCAGTTTAAGAACTATTGTCTTAGTATTAGGTTGTCTAATATGTTTTCGTGGTTTTTTTAAAATTATTTTTAATGAAATCAAATTACAACATTTCAATCAATGTCCATTATTGTTCCGGACTTTATCCCATCTTTCAACCAATTTGTTGATATCTTTCCTATAAAAATCGGCTGGTTTGATATTAAAATAGTATTCGAACCCATTTCTGAGGTCATTGTCGTTGTTGAACATAACGCCACGCATTTGATTGGAGAGCGATTGAAAAATATGATAAATCTAACGAAGCGGAGTCGGGACTGTAGGGTGGATGCGACTGAATTTTCCTTTAGAAGCATTATAACTTTGATTAAATGCAAAAAGTACTATGTTTCGAAAGTGATAATTTTTTTCAAATTGACACTCCATTATTTAAGCCTTAAAATTAAGAAAAACTATAAAAAACAGGAAAACGGCAACATACAAAAAGAGCTATCTGCCACACATTTTTTGTCATAAAAAAAGGCGGGCAAATAGCATATCAAAAAAACTTATTAGATAACGTTTTAAATATACACATATTCTACTTTTTTACTTTTATTATTAATTAATTTCTAATAATATAATATCATCCTTAGTCCAACAAAAATAAAACATTATTTTTTTTGTCGATTTTTATATTCAATAATCCGGTATTTTGCTTACAGTAGCCTCCCCTCTCATTATCACGTTTTATGACTCAATCCGAACAATACGCCTCCAAAAACGGTAAACAAATTTAAATCGTAGACACTTAACCAAATTTAAAAAAAAATCCTTCAAAATTATTACCATGCTGAAACTTTCTTTAGAGACCCGTTATTAAGCGGTTATTAACCTACACGCTGGATAGATTAGATAAAGGTTTAGTGGATGTGGTTATTGTCGTCTGAGGATCGACGATTAGAGATGGTAAGGTTTGTTCTAATAAATTACCTACTTAAATGCCAAGTCTCCAGTTTCGGAGTGTTATAAGATGAGCGCAGGCATCATGGGTGTGTAATAAAATAACTACGTATATGTGGTTTTGTTTCGATGTTCGATTTCACAGATCACAATAAATTTAAGTTATAAAGTACAATATTTGACTCAGTAGAGAGAACACAATTAAAAGCAGTTGATCGACCGGATTTCACGAGAGGTAACCGGGCATTGCAGTCCTCGTCGACCCAAAATTCGTCATGCTACTTGATATTTACCTGTATCGGCAGTGCACTGAAGCTCATTGGTGCACCATCGAGCCGTGCAGCCTTGGACTTTGGTGTTCGGGCTCTAGAAGTCGCCCTCTGTCCGCCTCAAAGGTTTTCACTAATAGTCCTCTTCAAAAATGCGCTATATATTAGTTTGGAGGTTATAGTGATTAGTCATGGCGCCAAAATGTTTCGATCCGGGACCCCGACTGCCACATCATACCATTGTAGCCACGTGCCATTCAAGTAACATTTCAACTTCGTACATAACCATAAAAATAGTGTCACTTTCGTAACCAATAGTGACAACACTCGGTGGATAGAACTAAGATGTGTAAATAAAATGAAATACTCTACTCGTAACCAATAGTGACAACACTCAGTGGATAGAACTAAGATGTGTAAATAAAATGAAAGACTACTCGTATTAATCATTGTGTCGGGTTTTGTTGTGGTATTTAAATAAATTGTTCAATGTGATTAATGTGTAAATAAAGTATTTTTATTATTTGAGACCATTCCCATCTATCCGAGCCATCCACTCTTACAACTTACATACAGACATCCACAAACTGAGCCAAGCCGGTGGCGCAATGCGCTGGTGTTCGATCCACCGATGCCAGCGCGTTACATAACAATACATATAAAAAATAAATAAATATATATGTATGTTACTCGTATGTAAATATAATCAATGCAGAACCATAAACATAGAGTACTATAAAATAGCGTGAAAGCAAATGTAATATAAATTTGCAGACTACATAAAGTATTAAAAATAAAACGAAAAGTTTATTTAGTAGTTAATCATATAATCATAATCGGCCGAATTAGGAAATGATTTTGATCGATTGCGCAACTACTTATGTCCCTTAAGAAATTGCCCATTTGTCGAGAGGCATTTCCGATTCAACACAAAATTGAGACGATATTTTTCTTATAAAGTAACAGGTTCCGCCTAAGGAAGACATCGACAAACAAAGCCAGCTAAAGACGATAAACGTGAATGAATTGACGCAATTGGTGCAGACAGTTGTTTGTGGCCATTTACGGCTATGCAAGGAGCTATCAATGTAAGTTATGTTATTTTCTAAGCCAAAACGCTCGCCGGGCCGGGATACAACGAGATACGGTGTAAACTATCTTTGTGGTTTGAATTTATTGTGTTTACAGTAAACGGAGACCCAATAAATTCACTCAACTGCGTAAGTATTAAAAACTTGTTTTAATTATATTATTGTGATCTTTTGTTCAACGATTACAACATTTTATAACGCAAAACATTGATATTTTATTTTTAATAGGAAAAATATCAAGAGGTAATTAATGACCCCGATAGACAACCTAAGTATGACAATAAAAAATTAAAAGATATAAGGAGACTGCTATTCAGGAAGAAGGTCAAATTTCGGAAATCAATGTGGTGATGTACAGTGCGATGAAGATTTGAAGATTTTTAATAAAATACCAGAAAAAATATATATAAAAGTTATATTATAAATTGACGATAATTAATCATTATTGACGATTAAGGAGATTAAACAATATATTTAAAACTATCGGTACAAGAGTGCATGGTTTCCAAGGTAAATGAAGTGTCCTATATTTTTTATTAAACTTTTGTCGTACTTAACCCCGGTTGACTCACTTTTAACTTTAAAAATATCCAAATAAGCAAATATATAATATAAATATATCAGGAAATAATTTTTAAAAGTGGTCAACTCTAAATTTTTTGTTGTTTTTTAATGGTAATATTAGATTATATGATTTTTAAATCAAGTCAAATACAACGTCAAGTCGTTTAAAAAAACCTTCTAAATACGAAGCTGTCTGAAAAATTTTCAACTTTAACATGAAGATAGCAGCACACGTCAAAAAATGTTGGGAAACACGTTTGCACATGCTTTGAAAAGTACTCACCAAAATTTCATTTTGGACGCGCAGTTGTTGTTTGACAATCGTTTGAGTGAGTCGATGTGAGTGTTTTTGTGAAAATGGAAAAAATCGAGTATCGAGCTGTCATTTAGTATTTGTTTTTGAAAGGCAATACGCCTACAAAAATTAAAGAAGATTGAACGCTGTGTACGGGGACTCTAGACCATCATTTATCGTGGTGAAATTTTAGGCAGCTGAATTTAAATGTGGCCGTACCAGCTAGGGTGACGATGAACGTCCGGGACAGCTAAAAACTGCAACCATTGACGATAACATCGCTCAAGTTCAAGTAGAGTTAAAGAAATAGCAGAGGCTATGAACATGTTCAAAAAACGTGTTTGTTACATATTGAATCAAGATTTAGGCATGAGAAAACTGGTCGCATGTTGGGTGCCGCGTTTGCTCACTCCGGACCAAAAACGTGTTCGAATGAACATTTTCAACCCTTTGTTGGCGCTGTTCAGGAGCAATAAATTCAAGTTTGGTCGCCGATTAATTACTATAGATGAAACTTGGATACACTATTATACTTTAAAAACAAAAACACAGTCAAAACAGTGGATTGCGAAGGGAAAATTGCCCCAAAAAGACAAAGGCTATTCCTTCGGCTGGGAAAACGATGGCGACTGTTTTTTGGAATAGCCAGGGAGTTGTCTTAATCTTGAAAAAGAAAAAACCATTACATATGCATCATTATTTGACAGGCTGAAGGCAGAAATCGCGGAAAAATGGCCACATTTGCAGAAAAAAAAATTTGTTTCACCAAGGTAATGCGCCGTCTCACATTTCAGCGTTTGCTTAGACGAAAATCTTTGAATTACGGTTTGAATTGCTTGACAATCCTCCTTAAACTCATCAGATCTAGCCACAAGCGACTTTTTTTTGTTCTCTAAGCTAAAAGATGCACTTGTTGGACAGAGATTTTTGTCAAATGAGGAGGTCATCATCTTCGTAAATAACTATTTTGCAGAGAAAGTTTCCAAGTACTATTCGCTACGTATTAACGGGTTAAAGGAATGGGATCATCGCTGGAAGAAGTATCTAGACTTACAAGGAAACTGTGTAGAACAATAAAAATAAATGTGAAGAAAAAATGTCTTGTTTCTTTGTTACGTCGGAAACTTTTCAGACAGCCTTCGTATAAGATAATTTTTCAAAAAATTTTTAATACCTATTTTAATCTATTTCTTTACATATTGCATTTAAAAACTTGTGATGCCTGATCACTGACTTTAAATTTCCGCTGCTGTAGTCTGATAGTTTATTGTTAACTGCAAGCCGCAATTTGTTATCACCTCTAAAACATTTTAGGAAATCTTAAAGCATAGAATAGAGGTGAAAATCGCTTGAAGCAAGGTCCGGACAATACGGTGGATGATTGAAAACCCTTCCCAATCTTCGCTGAGCAGTTTTGCTTAAATGGACTGGCGGTGAGCGACTATAATAGCGGTAAAAATGTTGATTTTGATTTAAAGATGAAAAATACTCATGTAGAAATTATGTGACAATGGATTATGGTATAGTGTATTTAAAAAAATATGAAATTATATAATAAAATATTTTTAAAAGGTCCTTCTACTCTGGATTATCCTCGTACATAATTTTTAATACATTTTAATTCATTGTATAGCCTATATAATTATTGTTTCTGTCGTAAATAAATTTAATAATCTACAATATACAGTGTTTAATATTTTTACAAAATACAGCAACGTGATTCGCTTTTTTATGTGGACCAGATAACTCTTGAGAAATGGCAAAAGTTCTTAGAACCCCGTATAAAAAAACGTTATCAGTAAGTTAGAAATGTAATAAGATCCCGTGCTAGAAATATAGCAGTTGTGGAGTAGATATACAAATAATATAAATAAATTTAATAAAGCAACGTTGCTCTATCAGCGTAGAAATATTAATAAAAATCTGTCTAGGTTTATATTAATCTACATTTCAGCACGTTATGATCGCAATGTTAGAATTCCCCGAGGAGTTCATCTCGTGTTAGTATATTTTATTAATGTAATACTATGTGTATGAATTTTTTTTACCGTTTTTGTACGGCTCGAAAACATATCCTTTAATTTTATTTTGTTATTTATAAATTTGAAAAAATGTGCTCGTGGAAAGAAATTTTTAAGGTATTATTTATTGAAATAGATGGTGAAAGTATTTATATTACATGGAGCACTTGTTTTTTTATTTTAATATTAGAAAATATAATACATTTTAAAAATGATCAGTGAGATGTATATATATATATATATATATATATGTATATATATAACACAGACTTTAGTAAGTATCCAGGACGCAGGAAGCAAAGTAGCCAGGACAACGCTGTATATATCAGAGGTGAAGTCTACTCCATCCCACACATTAAACTATGTATTATGTATGTTATGTATCCACCTCTGTAACTACAAAAATATGGATGTCAAAATATATATAAATAAATAAATAAATATATAGATGTAATTTTTATAATTGTGATGGGAGATTGTTAAAAAATTTGATGCCTTGATAAATATAGTGATTTTGGGTTGAGGTATATTTTAGTTTAGGAATATCAATTTGGTCTTTAAATCTTGTAGATCGGAATTATTTTATGATATTTAATTGATTTTTAATTAAAAAAAAGGATTATTGAATCTGTGAAGAGTTGTAAACTTGAATAGAATTTTTTTTAGAATTATTTTTATTATTATTTTTTGAGTGATTTTTAATTGTGATATTGAAGTTTTATATGCTCCTCCCCATCCATTAATACCGTATTGAAAATATGACTATACAAATGCGTAATATATCATTTTCAGTCAGATTTGCAAGTGATAAGATGTTTCCGAGTCTTAAAAATATGTAGGTAGTTTTCCATATTTTGTTTGTAAGATTAGAAATATGTTTTTTTCTATTTGAGTTTGTTATCTATTATGATTACTAGGTACTTGATACATTATTTTTCTTCAATTGATGAACATTGGTCACAAGAGTCTTCTTGAGTACGGGCTTTGGTGTTAATTTTAATAAATACTAAATTAATGTATTAATTATAAATATATACATATAAAATCAATTTTATCGAAAAATATTGTTTTTGCTATACTTGTTATACTTCCCCGGATAGAGATCCAGGTTCGAATCCCGGTGACGCTAAAACAATATTTTTCGACAAAATTGATTTTATATGTATATATTTATAATAAATACATTAATTTAGTATTTAAAATATCACAGACCGTCTGTTCTGAATAATTACAACTTCACAATAAGAATGTGTTTTCCTTAATAATTAATTTTAATATATTGTATTATAACAATAACGTAAAGGAAATATAAACACGAATAATATTAAAGAGTAACGCATTATATAATATAAGCAGACTTTTATAAACAACAAAATAGTGACCTTTAAATATATAATAAGATTCATAATTAAATAACTCACAAATGCCATTTGTTCTCAACAAATTTTCTGTGAATACGCGATGTTATATATTCAAATTAAAGAAGAAAGTATTCACATCTGTAACATGTACACGGTTGACATATAATACTGCTTCGGAACACTTTTAAAACTACAAATATTTTTACTTATATTATCATCTTCATATCAGGAAGTGTGTTAGGGTGGGAAAAGGTTAGTAAGATCTCAGAAGGGTACGCATTGCCAGATGTGTATTTGTAAATCGACAAATCCTCCACCTTCGCGTAGTTCTAGTTAGTGATGAAATACCCCTTGGCTATTGCTAACGGAAAAGAGAGAAGGGTGAGTCTCCTGCTTCCCAGTAACAAGAATACATGTAAAAGAAAACCTAGAAAAAAACCGCATACCAACCCTAGTGGATAGTATGTTTTGCTAAGCCAAACACCCCCCCATGATGATATTATACTGTAGTAAGTTATTTTTTTGCGAAATTATATGTGTTTACCGTGTTCATTCGGTAAAAAATAGGGTTATTCATAAAAAAAAATCTATTTTAAAAAGAAGGAGAGTAAAAATAATCAAGAATAATGATTTTAAATATTACAAATCATTTAACGTAATAGTCCATTTCTAGTAAGGGACAATCAACATTGAACGCAGAAGTAAAAAAAACAAGCCATTTCAAAAAGTAAAAAAAAACTTCTTAACTTAAATTTTCCTGAAACGCAAACAAAAAATATATAACGCACCCCCTAATAGATTTTATCCCGAGGTTCTTGTAAAAACCCCAGACAGAACCTCTTTAGACTTCAGCTCTGTTTTTCACGATAGACTTTTCGTTGTGTAGCCCACCAAATTGCATTCACTTATCTCCGTCGGATAAAGTAAGGGTATTCTTTTTGTTTTCCGCCCTTAAATCCGCGATATCGCAGAATGATTCAATTGTTTTTTTCACGCGTAAAAAAATTTCAACCCTTAAGTATTTTTACTTTGATATATTCTTTCAGACCTTTGAAAACCACTCTCTGTGAATTGAGATAGTTTTCAGACGAGTATCACGGAAAACAGACGATCCGCGTTTTACCCTTCTTGCTCTGTTATTGAAGAATGATTTTTTAGATGATGTAGAAATATCTCTAATACCTGTTATCAAAGCTGCTGTTTTATTTATTCGAGATGGCAAAGCTATAATATGCCAAAATATTTTTATATGGATCTCTAGGAATTACAACTTCATAATTTAGAGAAATCCATGTAAAAAACACGTGAAGTTTGTAACAAAAAAATATTTTTTATACTTACTGCAGAAATATTAAACAGTAACTGTGTATTTAATTTAATAATATTTTTTCAGAATTTACGAATCATTTGTTGGTTTTATATAATGAAATAATTTTTATAACTGCATTTTGTGTGATCTTGCATATTTCCTTTTACCTTGTATGTGATTATATTCTTTTATATATTGTATTGTACATTGGTATTTTTTGTAGCTGTACAATGCTTATATTTCATATGCATCTAAATAAATAAAAGATAAAAAAACAATTAAAATTATCATACTTGGAATAATATATTTTACACGTAAATAATGTTGGTCTTAAATTGGATAATTTAGAATTATTACAATAAATTAATAGTTTAAAATTAAACAAAATATCATAAATAAGCAGTTAAATTTAATCACGTGTCCAATGTTAATTTTTTTTACAATAATTTCGGAACATTGATGTTTATGCACCGTGTTACTTCGATTGGCACCACTGTGTGAATATTTCCGCCCTTTTTTTGGAGAGCCAAGAAGACGGTAACCGAACAACAACATCGGACCAAAAAGACAGCAAAATTAAAAAAATTAGTGCAGCTCATATATCATATGTGTGCTTATTGTTAATCGGAAACCTGGGAACCAGCTATCGAAGGCATTTACATAAACAATTAATGTTAAATTTTTTTCACATATATATTTTTAATTCATTTTATAATGTTTCCAAAAGTAGAAGACAATAGTTTGATGTTTGGTTTTAGTATTTTATCATCCTCATGAAAATAAAAATTTATTTCGAAACCGGCTAGTTAGTATAAAACTCGCGTTATTAAATTGAAAGTACTTTTTAATTTGTTATTAAAAAATATTTAGGATGTGTACAATACGCGTCACCGGGCATGCGACCGTTCGCCCAAATATATTATTAACTGCCTAATCCATTAGATACCCTAAGTAGAATAAAATATAGTTATTTATGACCCTGATGAAAGGTCATACATAAATAATTAATAATCCTAAAACAATTTCAACACATAGAATTTTTTTTCTTTTTTTTTTAAGTATTTAATAATAACATAACATATTAGGTATATTATAAATAAGAACTTTGAAAATAAATTTACTAGACAAACTTTGGACATTATTATTATCGTATATACGTATAATTAAAGTAAATTTTTATTTAAAAATATTGTAATTTTTTAACAATAATTTGTCGAAAATAATACTTTATTTATATTATGAAAGACGTAAATGAAACATAATTTTAATATTTACTACACGAACGATCTATTGCTGTGCTCGATGGTGAATCTACACATTCGCGTTCTCCTCAATACTACACTCCACTGCAGCAACAGCTTCTTCGGTGCGCACTGCACGGCGCCTCTGCGGATGTATATTATCAATTAGAGTATGCATGGTGTGAAAACGATCCATGGTTATTCGAATTACTTAAAATGGACATAGCTCACGTTAAGTTTCGCAAACTGAACCACTATTTTCGAAATAAATTTGCTCAATTTGCAAGCGTTGCTCTAGCGTATTCACGGTAAAATGGCAAACTAAACTGAGCACAAATCAGCTGTCAGCTGTAACAATTGATGCGCAGCTTTATTTGTCAATTTTAAATTCTTCCGCTAGTTATACAGTTCTAGTTAATACGTTATCATGACAACTGAATTATTTTCGTTTCGATCTATATACTTAATATGTCAAATAATAAATAATAATAATGGATAATTTGTATAGCGCCATTTTCGTAAAAACTTTCACCTCAAGGGCACTTTACACATAAACTGTTAATAGTTTTACAATTATCTTGGTTTTTTTTAAATTAAAAATCCTTATTTTCACTTATGGAAATGATTTTTTGAAAAGGTGCGTTTTTAGTTATTTCTTGTAATATATATTTAATTTACATTTTTTTCGCGAAGATTATAGTTATGCACAGCTAGATTATAGATTATAGTTCGTAAAGATTATAGTTATATTTTCGATTGTAGAGTGCACGCCCCTGACTACATTAAGGATAAAGAAATAAACAATTTAAGGAGAACACATGTTTGTTGTGAAGATGCATTTTAAGAATATAAATATAATTTTTATGTTCTTAAAATGCAACTTTATAAAAAAAATCTTTTCCCTAAAATTTGTATTTATTTATTCAGTGGTATTTTAATACAGATTGAATTAATCAACTTGAAAAAAAAAACTGAATTAATAGAATAATAGATGTATCAATTGGAAAGTTAAAATTTGTCAAAAATATATTTGATAGCTATAGCGAAATGGTGAACGCGTTTACCAGAATAGGAAGAGGTGCAGGTTCGAATCTCGGTAGTAACTAATATATTTTTTTTTAGTTGATACATTTAATTTATATAAAAATAAATAAATGCTTCCATTCGCTCAATTTTTCACAATTTTCCACCCCATCATATCTTTTCATCTTAGACCATAATCCGTTTAAATTTCGCGAAATACTCTCGTTGAATTTTCACCAGGAAATCGACACTTCGTTTTCACCGAGTTCATAAATGGCAAATAGATATTGACAGGGGCAACGAGGCAAATCCTATCAAAGATTGCAACAGCTTATGTTAATCTAACAGAGTTTCGTGTTCTACTCTGAATCGTGTCACGTACATGAGTAATTCATTTCAAGTATAGTGTCAATCGAAGCAAAATTACAGCAAATTAAGGTTAATTAATATGTGGGAAATTTTTTAATCGTTCATATTATATATGTATATATATATATAAATATGTTCAATTTATTGTATATATTGATTCACAAGGTAAAAAAGTGAGTCAGTGTATAGCAAAATTAAGATTAATTAATTTTAAATTAAATATCGTTCTAAGGATATCAATTATGATTATCTCATTATCCTTTTAAAATTGTTAAAATTATCAGTGAGGTGTACGATGACCGACCTTATATTTATATACAGGATCATCAATGGTATGATACATTGCTCCCAGATTGTTGGTCTACTTGACTTTCAAGCACCATTAAGGTCATCGAGATAGAATAATTCATTGTTCTATTACAGGGGTAATGTCGGAACACACGCATTAGCTAACTCCGCAGTCCCTAGGTTGAATTTTTTTGGAAATGAATATGCGTAGATAATCGACATTTTTGTTTTAAATTTAACTTTTTATAGGACTACATTATTACAATTTTTTGTCTCAACTCAATGCTGATGGATAAATTGCACTACTTCACCTTTTTTATTTATTTTTATTGAATAATTTTGATTATGAGAAAACATGCTGATGAAATTTTCTATTATTTAATGCCTGAATAGGCCGTGTTTAATAATACTAAATAAATAAATAATAAAATGAACCATGCATATGTTTATGGACTGCCAACAATATTGAAATATTTTCATTGTAGAATTTTCTAGGATATTATTTCGAGTATCTCCAACCTACTAAACCGACATATTGGATCCCATTGCAGAATAAATTATTGTTGTAAAAAGTATATAACATTAATAAATTTTAATTTAATAACAGAAAAAGTGTAAATGCATTTAAGTTATTTTCAATTTAGAAATTGTAAAAAAAAATCGTTAAACAAAACGAAATTAATAATATCATAGGATTCTAATGGGAGATTTTCAACCCAGGTAAGACTAGCGGTACACAATGGAGTCCTGGTACCGATACTGATGTATGGAAATGAGCCCTGGAGCTGGCAGAAGAGGTACGAAAGTTGAATGAATGCAGTGAAAATAAGATCACAAAATGTGGCAGATCCAATTATGATAGAGTAAAGAATGAAGAAATAAGGAGAGAAATCTAATCTTACTATAGTGAGTAAGATGATCACTTAGGTGGTTTGGTCATATGGAACGGATGACTGAGGAGAAAATTATAAGAAAGATATACGACGCGAGTGTTGATGGCACCATAAAAAAATGACGTCTGTGGAAGGCATGGCGCGACCAGGTAAACCAGATACTGGAAGATTATTCAATCAGAAGCATTAATAATTGACGAGCTTGTATGAGAAGATGTATGATAGTGCATTATTATATATATTAGAGGCGAAAATTATATATCAAGACAAAAGCGTGTTTAGCTCTATACTCTCTGCATATCTCCGCGGGGAAACGGTGTGATGGTAAGATAGTTGAATTATAGATTTTATTTATTAATTATTGAATTATAGATATTTGAATTATAGAATTAGGCGTTAGTGAATTTACATATTTCACACCATCGTGTATTTATTGTGATATACATTATAATTGTGATATTTTTTCATTCATTATGATATAACTGCTCGTAAATAATAAAACAATATACCTAACTAAATATTTTTAAATTTATTGTTTTTAAATTTATTTTGAACGCAGAGTAAAATGACTTAACCGTCTAATCTCCGAGATACGATAGCAGAGTTTCAAACATGTATGTGCATCCTTTGAATCATACACGTATTATACTTTGGAAAACGACAGACTATTTTAAAAATTAAGAATATTGTTTGTTTCATAAAAAAATAATTTAAATAAAATATGTATAAATTAAAAATCTCTACTGGCAACTTGAAATCTTGTGTTAAAATATCACTTGCCTTTGAATTGAAATACTCAGCCACAAAGGCCACAAAGTGGTCAGAAGGTTAGGAGAACTTTCACGCAAGGCCCAGCGGGTATGACAGATAGGCGGCAGTCACTCGTTCATGCGAACCCGTTATTGTATGTTTTGTTGTGATGACCAGTCTGACAAAGTTGTGGAGGAATCGGTCCTTTTAAAAAATAGTTTAAATCCGTTTGTAAAATCTCTGATATCCTCCATAGCATAATCTGTATATGTATAAAATAGTAAGATAGACCTTGTTTCGTATTCGTATAAACCCACTTTTAGCGTGCATTAATATCGGTCACAAAGAACGTTATTGTCACATGTCCGCGTTCAAATTTCCGTTCTCGATCCATTACCTAATGCTAGACCTCAGTATGAGTTGTAATTCTGGTGCTGTTGGGCGTTACTAAGTTAATACTAAAAATTGACCTCGACAACGGCGATATCATTCGCGTTGTGAACCAGTCATCTCCAGTGCGATGGAGTATTGTTTTTAGTGTCGATTTGTGGATTATTGTTTTGTTGTTTGTGTATGGTGTAGATGAAATCACCGTCTTCATTTAGAAGCGGAGATTATTGGACATCCTCAAGGATTGCAATGTGTGGTTTCGGCGGCGATTACAGGGAGTTTGGAAACGTCATACTTGAGGTATGCCGAGAATTCCTCCCGAATTCTCGTTCTCCGAGATCTTTGATAGAACTTTTTCCTCTCACTTACCCTTTTCCATTCGATCTCCCGATATTCCTTCTCCATCTGGCGTTATTTCCGACTTGCAACTGGAATTATTGTATCCTCTTTATTGATTGCATAGAGGTGGAGAGATAACGGAAGAAATATGTTGGATTGTTTTGAGAAACGCGAGGTGCAAAAAAGTCTATATTCTCCTAGAGTTAATGTTTTCCGAAAAACTTTCAACAATATGCAGGACAAGGATTCTCGCATTTTTAAGACGAGTGCCAGAATAAATGTAGAAAGTCTAATTACAGAGACAGTTCATGAAAAACGATCGGACGATCTCCTACAACGTGGATACACATGGCCAAATAAAGAAGTTAACAGGGTCCTCATGAAGCGACCGGGACCGGGTAGTACAGAAGGGTAAGCATTAAGATCCAAAAAATCAGGGCACCATGATACTATTCGACATATACTTCAGGCATACATCGAACACGGGATGTTGAAGAACTAGAATATTATGCCCGGTATCCGTGAGTGAGATTTTTATGAAATTTTTGACTCGAGATAATCTCTGCGACATGGATTATGCTCTCGGCTATTTTAGTTCACTAAGTCTTAAAGATTCACTATCTCACGTCTCATTTTATAATTTTTATGTCAGTCCATTGACGTCTGTCAGTCAGTCAGTCAGTCGGATGAATTTGAATCTCTCTCGTAGCAGTTAAGATCGAGTAAATGTTTGTAATTTAATGCCTTCTGTTTAGGCATATACTCGTATAATTATAGATGATGTTTGTGCGCATATATCTAATCTTGTTGTCAAAACAAATGTCATGTACACGGATTTGAGATTTTGTCTCTTTCTACCAATCTCAAGCTGATCTCTGAGTTTACCTGTAGATCAATATCTTAACACGTTGTTTGAGTTAATCTACCGTATATATCTGACCTTTTTGGCTAACGTTTCGGATACATCACCAGGGATGATGTGATGTATGACTATTGGTGTTGTAGTTAAGTACTGGTTTGTAATACTGTGTCGAAAGCAGGATGTGTCGTTTTTGGTACTGGTTTGCAGTATTATGTGTAAGTTCTATCTACTATCGAATCACTATCTGTGCGGACTCTTCAACTTGTTTGGGTTTGATGCGTCGAATACTACGAGGTTTTTAATTTAAGGCAGTTATCCTTATTAATGTTCACTGGGTGTTTTTTATATATTTCAACTAGCTTCTTAGCCAATCATGCGTAATGATTCTTTGCTTTTTTTTTTAAATCTCTGTGATTTTTCTCATCTTGCCTCATTCCGTGAACACGTGTGTGATAATATATAAACAGCAGTTAATAATTTCTGCTTGCATGTGGAACAGCATTAAGGTTATAAATTCCGAGTATCTTTATTATTCCCGACATTAAATTGATATTAAGATCGGTTCAGGGTAGATTTTAATAAAATTTTCTCCCTAAGATGTGCAGACTGCATCTAGTAACAAACAATATTTCACGCTTGAATAACTGCAGTCGGTGCAGGGGGTAACATCTGTTACAGAGCGGCTGATATTCTGGATCCCAGGAATCATAAATTACTTTATCTAGCTAGAGGGAGATTCTTCCACTCAACTGCTCACATTAATATAACAAACATACATAAAATATATGGAAAAAGTATTCTGGAAAAAATATACAGTAACTACAATATTTTGGAATATTTAATCCTGTATGTTAAAATGGTTTATAATTTTTTTCAGGTGACGTAATAATCCGTGGATGAGTTAGTTTTTTTCTTCCACTGCACTAAATCCCAGAATTTAACCTCCTCCACCGACTCCTATTTCTGGCCATTCTTCAGTTCCCAGTCTCTACCATCCCATATCTTCGTTGGCCTGCTTCTAGGACGATTCTTCTGAGGTGGACATGATCATGATTATTGGTGTCTGGCATTTTTTCGACACGGGCAGCTCATCGTAGTTATCTTTATGACCTATAGAATCTGAATATTATTTCTTGCTTAATTAAGTTTTCGTCGAAGACGCAAAATCAGAAATTACCAGTTTGACGAAGACCTGGAGAAATCCCAAAAGGAACCGAAATCTGCCTGTTTTATCTAGTATTTATATAGCATTGTACGGAATGGAAACATGGATTATAAGAATATAAGAAATTTATTTAGAATTTATTGACATACATGCTTTTGTTATAATAGAGGTGAATATATTATAATATAATATGATAAACATAAGGTACAATTATATTGGAATTAAATACTCGTAGTTTATTGTATGGGATGGAGTAGACTCCACCTCTGATATATACAGCGTTGTCCTGGGTACTTTGCTAGACTGAAGTCTGTGTTAGAATGTTAGATAGCTATACTTCTGATTGCTCTCTACTCAATTAGATCATATATTGGGTCCATATTTGTGTAATCGTACGATTTCCAGTTGGTACTGAGTGTGCTGTACAGTTTCGGAGCTAAGAACATGTTGAAACTTTGATAAATGTTGTTGTTGCTATCGGAACTGGTATGTAGATGTTCGTTGTTTGTCTTATGTTGTGTATCTTATTTATTGCTTGGGGTGATGGATATCTAAAAAGATTCAGGTTCGAATCCCGGCAACAACAACAATTTTTTTTCGATAAATTTATTTTTATGTATATCTTTTTAATTAATACATTTATTTCGTATTAATAATGTTAAAATTTTTAAATTATATGAAGTACAATACTTTAAAAAAATATATAATAAAATTTCAGTTCACATTAGGTATAGTAGAGAGAAATACAGGGTGGCCCAAAAGAGACCAAAGGGTTAAAAATATCCACAACATTTTTTGGTTTTATGTATTTTTGTTTTTTCTTTATGCAGGTTATAAAACATTTTTTGAAGATATGATGGCTACTTATGATGCGCAGTAATGTGTCAAAATTATTATTTTATTATATTTCTTTGAAAGGTCTTCCGTTTAGAATACTTAGTCTCCCGTTTTGAGGTACAAGGCTCACAGCCAGATCTTTCAAGAATAAGTATTCTATATGTGTGTACTGAAGCAGCTATGGAGGTTGTACAACAGAGTGTAAACGGTGATCCATATGTCTCTACTTGTTGTAGTTCTACTCAATTTGGCGTCTCCAGAAAATTCGTGCGACGAATTTTGGTACTGAATTTTAAAATGTTTCTGTATAAAATTAAAATGGTGCTGGAATGGTGATCCTCAAGAAAGCCTGCAGTATGCCATTCATATTAAACCTTCAGTCTCATTTGAGCCACCCTGTATTATACGTAATATACGCATTGTGTCAGTTTATTGGTATTGCTCAGCATTTTAAATGGTCATTCTATCGTCAATGGGCATTGTCATTTGAAATTAGCTAAAAACATCATATTTACAAAAAATATGTTCGTAATGTATAATGTTTGTAAATTAAGAATGTTTTGTATATTAATGTTTACATCTGTGATTTTTCAATTTTCCTATAATGTCGATATTTTTGGAATATATTTGGAAACATTTCTACGAAATAAATTCCAATTTAAAAATTAAATCGTTTGTTCTATTTGAAAAATGTACCTTCTGAACAAAAAGGTCACGTATCCATCTAATTCGTATTTCAAAGAAAATTGACCCTTCACTCCGATGTAATAAATCAGTGGCCTTTCAAATTTGCTTACAAAAGAAAGCGCTTGTATACATAGGTATATATTATTACTTTGTAATATTAAATCGGAAATTAAATTTCATTACATCATACCGTTATAATAATATTTGATTGTGTAAATATATAATATACAGTAGGTACCACAAGTGCTTATTAAGTGGTAAGTGCATGACGTCATTCAAAAGGACTTGCTAGAAGACGCAATTGTTTCGAACAAGTATTGTCTTATCTCAAGGATGGGCGGCACAATAGACCATCAAATTAAGATTAATTGTTAGAAATTGTATTCTCAATTGTAACACGGAGGTCATACGGTATTACATATGTATTTTATTACAACATATGTTTTTTGTTAGAATTGTATTTCTATCTAATTGAATTGGTTGGTGCCACAGATCAGTAAATGAATAGACATCATATAAAGTGTACATATAGGAGAGGGGTTTGGGATATTGGTTGCGGGACGAGAGGCATTCTACACATATTTTTTGTGGAAACATAAATCCGATAGTCTATGACACATTTATGAAACAGGAAAAGTATTTACTCTTCGAAAATTAAATATTTGTATAAATATGACGTATTTTTTACATGAATACGTATTATATTGTAAGTTTTTAAATTTTCGTTCCAATAGAATCATATATTTAAAAACAGTGTGGAGCTATTTGATTGGGTAAATGGTATCAAAATTATCTCGTGTGTGACGCCAAATTAAAAATATTGAAACAAGGAATTCGCTTTAGTTCATGGCTATGTATTTGATAGTCTGTGGTTGGGTTATGTTACGTGGAATATCGCATTTTATGGAGAATTATAATAAAAAAACATTTAATTTTTTTTAATGAAAATATTTTTCTTCTGCTTAAATACACTTCTGTGAATGATTAAGAAAGGTAAAAATACAATTTAAAAAATATATACATTTTTACACTCCACGACCTTTTTTAATCTCTTTTTTATTGAGATTTTTTTCTCGCTTGAAATGAAATGATGGTCTGTAGGAAATAAGACTGGTGAGTATCCTGGATGCTGGAGAATATTATAAAAATCACTATTTCATAACCTTTGTTCGCAAAATACGGGGTCTTGCATTATCGTGTAATAAAATAGTCTCTATCTGTTTACAGTGGACTGAATACTGTAATATAAATTTAATGTATTATATATAGTTAAATTATGCTTTCACCGGTACGTAGTAATGAATAGCAGAATTTTCTGTGGTAGAAGCGCAGGCTTTATAGCTCATCCTGAACCTTGCAAATCGCGGCCACCACACTACGAGTACTTTCAATTATATTCATATCAGATTTCAATGCGTATTTCAGTAGATTCATTAACTTACTTAAAAATTTACATCACTTACTCAAACGAGTCATACAATATTTAATGAATTACATTTTTTTCCATAATATAATGTTGTAAGTTGGTATTCCGAACAGTATAGAATTTTGAAAATTTAATAATTTAACATATAATGTATTTTTACAAGTATAAGTCACACCCAAGTATACATTTATGGCCGAAATCTTTTGAAAAAAGTTTTTGTCGTAAAATAATATATTATTTTGAATTTATAGTTAAAACAAATGCAGTGCTATGCGATCGATTATATTTTCGAAAAATAAGCTTTTTCGAATGATCAAATTTGCACAAGTATGCAGTTCGATAGTGCGCGTAATACGTATACCCAAAAGTCAGTTGTTTAGTATCACGTCCGTCCATAGTCGTTTATCATAGATAGGATAGAAGATGAAAAAGCAAATGTGTTTTATACGAATCTAAATAAAGTGCGAATATTTTATAACGTACAAATTTCGTTTATTATTTTCATTTTTCGGATTTACAGAGAACTTGACAATCTTTAAATCGCTCGCTTCGATAACTTTCATTTTCAAAACATGATACACAATATAGCTGGTGTAGATATTTTTATATTATCTATTTAATTGTAAGGGTTAATTAAGCTTAAATTGATAAAGATAGAAATAAAGTATTTTATCGCTACATAAACGAGGTAAAATATCAAAACCTATTAAACCGAGTGGAAAGTAATATAAAGTCCCAAAAAGTCATTCGTTTGTTAAATTTTCAAGCGTCGGCGGTAATAAAATTGATCTTTTACAGGAAATATAATATTTCTAACGTTATATCTATTATTTTTAAACCGACCGTCACGTGCATGTTTTCTTCCCCATTTCATTTTGCCGTAGAATGTCTTTCCTTATAATCCTGTACCATCCCCTTGAGTAGACAGCGTTTTCTTATTGCCCAGTGGAGCGCAATGCCTGACCTAAATATCGTAGGCTGTCATTCGTTATATCCATTCTCTGGATGCTGGATACGGTAAGATGATGAATGGGGGGATAAGTGGAGCTTTTTAACCCCGGATTTTGCGGACAACGATAAGGGAGAACTCGTGACGTCATCGGATGGAGCAATCGTAATAAATTTTCGGTTTATTGCTTTCCTTTATTAATTTTTACAATTTTGCTATTTTCGCAAAAAAAACTCTCGAACGTTAGTTTGTCTGTTATTTAACCCTTTAAGTCATGAAGTATAAAAACTATTTTAAATATCTAATGGTAAATAACTTTTGGGAGGCTTTATGGTGGAACGAAGCGTGGGTTGTGTGTATTGTCGTTTATTATGTCAAGGATAAGAGAGGAAGAGTACATAATATAACCGAACGAGTTATCTCTCAGTCTGAGCGCGGCTTCTCTCGGCGGAAGCCTCGTTTCTTGGTGTATATGTCACCGGTGTCGTCGGTTAGCTAAGAACGGCGACGATGGCGGTGGATTTAAATCACCGTCCTCCACACTACTGTGCGTACACAATACAATAGAGAATGAACCATTCTCATCCTGTGCCCAACTTTATATTGTCCTTATGTGTCTTTCTGTGATAAGTCTCACAGATATAGCGCATGCGCTATAATAATGTAACATATACTTATCATCTCATTAATTGACCTGGCCTTTATTTTGTGATTCAACGTAATTATTTAAGCTTTATAAATTTATTCATACCTGTTGACGGTAGAGACTGCACATTTTAAAGTCACGATAAAATAAATTTTCAGTTATGTGTGCAGTGCAAAGATTTTTTTCACATTTTTATTGTGAAGTTGTAATTATTCAGAACTTAAGTTTGTGATATTTTAAATATGAATTAAATACATTAATTAGAAAGATATATACCTAATAATAATAATAATGCACCTTCCCCAGTTAGGAAAGAAATCCATGTTCGAAGCTCGGTGGCGCAACAATAATATTTTTCGATAAAATTGATTTTATATGTATATCTTTCTAATTAATATGTTTGTATGAATAACGATATTTGAGAATACATAAAAAAATATATACCTCATCATTTTCAATCTTTTCACCATGGACGTAATATATTTTGTGAAAATCATCATCTCGTTGTCGTCTTCTTTATAGATAAACTGGATAGATAACAGTCATAAAAAAATACGACTTAAGATTATTCTTATTTTACGATTTTCTCAACAATATTATCGTGTCAGTTCTGTGAAAAAAAAGAAAATTGATGATTCGTTTACTTTCATCATACACTACTTATTGTATAAAAATGTACGAAAAAATATTGGCATGCCTAGCGACCTAGGGATTGTCTAAGGATTGCCTGAGTATTATGGAGGTGGGTTGTAATCAAAAGGATTAATAATGCGGATGATAAACCGTCTCCATACATCGGTCTATTGTCCGTGGTCAGAATGATACAATACTTAACTTGGTTTAACAGTGAGAGGTGAGAACAATTGAGACAGTAATAAGGCGTGGACATAGAAAGTAATATTTACTGGATTTAACCACCCTAAAATATTAATTGTTTCCTTTGTTGTATTTCATTAAAAAAAATGTTGTTTTTAAAAAACTCTGTAATTCCTATCCGAAGGGCAATTCTTGCTGTAAAACTATTATGCAGTTTGGCAAACAATAAAATTATAATGTATTATTATTTTATATATCATATGCTGAAAGTGCATTTCACATTTTAATATCTGGTAAAAATATAACACTTTTAATCAACAATCACAATTACATACATAATGCATAATTAGTTTATCAACTATAAATTAAAAATAAGTAAGAAGAAAAAAAAAATATAAAGATTCGATCTTGAGAAATTTGTAACCTACTTGAAATTTGAAAGGATAATGCACATTTTACCAAGTTTAAATAATTCAGTACAATTTAATCTAACAGACACATACATACATGCACAGGCTGCTCACTCATCTGTATTGAGTCTGAAGTCTTGACTATGTATTTATTTATATTGAAAGGGTGACCATGCTATGAACATACATTCGATTTGAGTTTATTAGCAATGCATTAGAATTTTATTGCGCATTTTTTATGTATTTGGGGAGAGAATTACACAATTTGGGTGCTACAAAAATAAAGCTTGTTTGCCCTATGTAGTGCACATTCTTAGAATTGCTCAGTTGTTCTCCTTTGAGATTCTGGTATTTTTGGCAATTCCATGTGTATTTAAGAATGTTTTTAGCATAGATCTGGACAATGTCCAGTATCCCCAAGCTGTTGAAAATTATATTCGAGCTTGTTTTCATTGGTAATTTGAATATAATCATATGTAATATTCTTTGTATTGAAATCAAAGATTTTAGGGCAGTTTTTGTAGTGCACACCTATCCTACTACTCTATATTCAATGACATATTGGGCTAGGGCGTAGTATACTGTCATTAGAAGTTGTTTATATATATGTTATAAAGTTTAAAAAAAAAATTTTTTTTTCAAGGTTTAATTTATTTAGGTGAACATTGGACCGCGCGAATAAAATTGGCTTTATTGAAAAGTTATAGCGAACGATGTTGTGCAGTCTGCAGTACGGCAGGAAATTGATGGGTCTGCGAGGAGTGCTCAGAGTCACGAACGAACTCTTACTCCGCGATGAAAGAAATCGCTAAATGTCACCCTGTGACCGCTTCCCCATAGTATCACGAGTTTACCTGAAGTTTAGGTTCATGAACTATCGCTCAGTTATTTTTAAGTATTTCATATTTTTCTATGATTTGTATATTAAAAACGAGAAAAATACCGCCAACCTCCAACTGGACCTTGATCTTGTGCAGCAGGGATACGATTAATTTAATTACTTTGTCTATTGCGTTACGGAGAGAAAATTATAGCAACCTTTAAAAATATATATATCTCTTATGAAAACAATCAAAATATTTAACGATACACTATGTAAACAAAATATTATCATGGAGATGGACTACTTGGTTTAACCGTATAAATATGCCCTACAGCTATAATGTAATATTTACTGTGGTGTACTTATAAATATCATTTGTAATTAATGTTAGGCGTGCCGATCGCCGGATGTTTACGCGCTTTTATACTTCGATAAGTAGGCCTGGTATAAAATTTTGAATACGTGTGTTCTTTTTATGTGGATTTAAAAACAGAAAACAAAAGCGAAGCTGCTACTGGGAAAAGAGTTTTTGCAATTCGGAGGGACTTTTACGGCGGCGATAATAAAAACATTTTGTATTATATATTTTCATATTATCGGTTGTGTGAAGGTTTTTTGTGGCTGACCAGCAGATTTAAGGACCATCAGACTACAAGGAGAGCGACGTCGGCGTCTACCAGCACAGGTTCACAAAGGTTTGTGTATTTTGAATTTGCGTAGATTGAATTACTGTATTCAACATTACCTATAGAAAACCCAGAACTAGCTATCGAAGTATTTACGGCAACACCGGGTACATGAGCCCCCGCGAGAAATAAATAAAAGGGAAGACGCGCGTTGAAGGCGCTCTCTTTTTATTTTCCTTGGGCACCACCCCCTACTCCTACTCGCGCGGGCTCATTCGCCCTGCGATCGGCATGCTGAAGATTAATTACAAACTGATATTTATAAGTACCACCAGCACAGGTTCACAAAGGTTTGTGTATTTGAATTTGCATAGATTGAATTACTGTATTCAACATTACCTATAGAAAACCCAGAACTAGCTATCAAAGTATTTACGGCAACACCGGGTACATGAGCCCCCGTTAGAAACAAATAAAAAGGAAGACGCGCGTTGAAGGCGCTCTCTTTTTATTTTCCTTGGGCACCACCCCCCACTCCTACTCGCGCGGGCTCATTCGCTCTGCGATCGGCATGCTGAACATTAATTACAAACTGATATTTATAAGTACACCACATTTATACAAATTTAATATAAGTAAATGTAAATGTCAACTAAACGTTTTACAATGAAAACTTATATTTAAATATATGAGAGTAATCCAAAAAGTAAAACTTTTAACTTTAAAAAATTCGGGAAATAATTTGTTAAAATTTAAAATAAATTTCATACGTAGTACCGTAATATTTTTCTTTACATAACCACATTCTATATTTTAGTATTAATCATGTCTATTAAGGAACTTTAAAGTCTCATTGTGGTGGTAATGTACCACTATTCATAGATTTTAACTATGTAAATAACGATGTTGTCTTTTATTATTGCGAAACTAACCTTCACAATGCGATCGACCTAGGATAAGTTTAAAACAAATTATTTTTATGAATTTTATAACATTACTTTATAATATTATATCAACCCTATATAGTCCAGGAATTTATGTTTGCAATCTGCGCGAACTACAATACTAGTGGGCAGTTGTCTGACACATTTTTTTCTGTGGTGAGCAAGCGATACGCACGAATTGAAGTAGTAGTGAAAATGTAGTTTTAATTTATCAAGAAAAGGTAAATATAATTATAAAATGTAATTTATGCAATCTGTGGTTTAGTTACTACAAATGTGTGTCATCCTAATATTTTGATTTTAGGGCGAAGTCCTTTTATTTTATTTTGGGATAGCGATTTGGCCGTTGACGACGCCATTGCGAAAACTATTTGTTCGTTGAGCCGGGAGAGATGCCCTGCAGTTTTTATTTAGTTTTATTCAAACAAAATAATCTGCCATGAGGACTGACAGCGGAAGAAGGCAGGATGGTTGGACGAAAGAAATTGTACATAACTTACATCACCATTTAAATGGGAGAACGCTGAGAACGCAACGCCGCATGTAACATAATTTGACTGATCCGGAGACGCTAAGTTTGAAATTGTACCTTGTGAGTATTATGAAGCACTTTTAATCATCAGCGCTGAGATATCTAGAATGATCACGCTGTTACGCAGGCGCGCACAAGTCACGTGCCCAAGCACGAGCGCGCCCGTGGAAGAAAGAGAAGGGCAGTCACGGGAGGGCAAGGAGTGTGGGTACACGCATCTGCGGCGAGAATACATATCCCTCCCAGGAGATAGTGACTAAAAGAAACCGATACAGCACCTTCGTAGCTGCACGCCTGACCTGATGTTAACCTCGACATATTTTCTCCACCGCTACGGCTGCGCTTCGTCTCCCATCGACCGTCGCCTTGACAACTTGGCCAGGGACCGGACCATCCAACCAGGAACGGCGCCATCTCCCCGGTAAGTCACCTATGGATTTGAACCAGCATTCCTTTTTTAGTGGCAACCGTTAGTCAAGATCCACCGGATTTTAGTTCAGGTTTAATTCATACCAAAAGCCTGTAATGGTCAACCCTTATATGTGTTAATTGTCTAGTATATAAGCTCAATTGTCTTTTCTTACTTTCGTCATTAAGCATCGCCCAAGAGGCTTTTAAATATTATCTGTTCGTTCTTTCATTGGACCAATCCTTTTGGTGGCCCTCGGGGCTGCAATACCATCCCAACTTGACAACGAACACAAGGAAACCTTCATCGTAACATGAGTTTGAGCTGGGGTAGATCCAAGGTGGATGAAGTAACTCCAACAAAATCAGATGTGTCAACGATGAATGTTATTAATTCCCTGTTAGCTTGAACGTAAATTGATAAGATCTAGTTTCAAGCATCAATTTGAGTACAGTTCGCATTTGTATGACAGGCATTCTATGTCAAGTATATTTTTAGTTTATCAGTTGTCATGTGTGATTTCAACCACAATGATGTCTGTTTATTTTGATAATAATTATAATTTTTTTAACCATATACACTCTTTTTACTGATGTATTTTTTCTCTAAAATAACTATTTAAGGCAGATGATAGAGAAGTAATCAATTGTAATCATAGTATTCACAAAAACCTATACACTACCCTGAAGCTACCAGGTGTACGTACAGATATACGCATACGTCACAATATATAATATAGGTAATATTATTTATCGCACCTTATTATACTAGAGGTAATTAAGCACTCGAAAATTGTTTGTGAATTTCATTTTCGCATTGCTGAATTCATCCCTTGCGTTTTTTGCGGGAGCCGCGATTCGATCTGTATAAATACCACCGTTAGAACAAAGAGAACCACCTGAAAGCTTTCTCGCTTAACCCTTCAAAGCAGTGGTGGGTAGGTTCTACTTCCAAGCATTTAATGCAGCCACTTACCACCCCGTCGCCTACATTGTGCACCATGCAGGGGAGATGCGCCGTGGATCCCGTCTGTGAAGTGACTACCGTGCTGTTCTCGGTACCGAAGTACATGTGGGAGAAGTCTACGCTCCCCTCCTGGTCTATCCGGTTGAGCGCTCCATCCATATCCCCCGCGCCGCTTGAACGCAGTGGCAGGGCAAGGCCGATGTCTACGTTAATCGTCGTAGCACCTGAAAATTTTAAAAACTGTTATAATAACATAAAATACGTTAATTGAGAATACTAATTGCACTTTTAATGCAGTTACCTTCTCAAATTGCTTTTACACATTGTGTTACTGCATTAATAATTAAACATAGCTCTTTTTAATATATAGCCACTTAACCATAGACTATACCCAATGAATACATAATTTTAAATAAAAAAAAGGTTACCGCTTGATATTTTCTAGAATTATATGTACAATGTGTCCCAAAAGTCTTTTACGTAATAAAAATTCTTTAATCAAATAATGGGTGGGTTTACTACAAATATGTTTATTTTGCATTTAAGTACAGTTCCTGGGAATTTATTTCCTAAAAATAATGTTTTCTAAATGTGATCCGTTATTTTGTTAGCACTCTTCTAAACGGAAGGCTAAATTTCTGAGAACTACTCGGGACGTATCCTCTGTGATTGCTGACATTTCTTTTCGGATATTTTCTTTTACATACATATACACACGGATACATTATTACGTTATATTTAGAAATTATATAGATTGGAGACAGAATCGTTGCGTAACGTAATGCAAAATACTTTAGAAAGGGCAATTATTTGTCAACAATAAAATAAATGTAATTTGATAATAAAGGTAAGAAAATTGTATTATTTTCCACACATAGATTAAAAAAAAGTTAAAAAAGTACACGTTCATGTAATAATATTTTTTTAAAATAAATATTAAAATTACAAAAGTTATATGCATTTTACATCAGTCAGTTCAAGTTGGCCCACTCTGTATTGTACATTTATAATGGATTCATAATGTCAAATGTTAAATAATGGCAATTGTCTATGGGTGTCGATAAAAGGTCTTCTGAGTAATAAATCTTAGATTTGGGACTAAGTCAAGTTGGTTTTGAACTATGTAAATTGTAAATAAATGCCTTTTGGTAAACTATTTTAGAATATCGGTAAATAATAATTTCGATAATAATTGTTATATATTTATAATTTTCTTCAAATATAATTTATAATCAATAATTCTGGATGAAAGTCTTTATGTGATAATTTTATTCAGTTTTCTATCATTTTCTGCCCTATAGCTCGTACTATTCCGATAATTTCATTTACTCATCTAGATTTTGACCGTTCTGTGGATATCATGCAAGCCATTTTCATTTTTTACCAGTGGTAGTTTTCAAATTCACGTGTTTTTTCTCGTCTTTTCTAGTGATTCTCAGCATACTTATTTCCGCACTATGATAAGTCATTTAGAACTTATGAGTTAGCTTAGTCTTCAGAATCCAGGTTTCATTATTATATCGTACCTAGACAACAAAAGTGACAGAATTCAAAAATGTTGTTTTAAAAAATGTAGTTTTAACATACACGCTTGAGTTAATTCAAACCATAAAATTACAAATTTGTATAGTTTTCAATGTGCGATATATAAATAATGAATGATTGCACTTGTCAAAGAATATTTTCGTAAGATAAAAGCCATATTAAATACTTTTAAGGTCTATCGCCTCTACTGTCATCATCAAAACCGATGACCTTGAACGCATCTTGCATACATCGGTGTTTGAAACAGAACTCTTAAGAGCTATAAAAACTTCAGGTGTCGGACGCCAGGCAATAATAAACATGCGATTAGCAACCATATAGAAGACATCTCCATCTCATCTTTAATATATCTAGAAAATGCCTGTATAATTGTAATTGAGATTTTTTTGTACCGCCTATCCACTTCTCAAAATTTGTAAACTGTGCCTGTCAATAAACTAATGTCGACCGTTAGTAGTTTTCATTTCATAACTTGCTTTGGCCACACACACTTATAAAAAATACTCCGTTATCATCAAAAATAGACCCGTGCATGATGAGTGATTATTGGGGAACCCGACACTCATAATCGGCCAAATTATTTTGATTCACATTTATCTACAGTAAGTAGCCTACACGAACATCAATCATAATTCAAAATCAACATATTTATGTAACATACCTGTTGTACTAGAGAATTTCTTCGATAGTTTGTTGTTCCCCGGTTTTCCTATTGAAAATATGAAAGTCAATGCAAGTATACATGCCACCGCTAACCTGATATTAAAGATATTTTTTTCTTTGTTCTCGTGGGTTCGTGTTTTTCCTAATGTTCCGATTTGGTTCGGATGCGCTGACTGTTGACTCCAAGCATTATTTAAACCGGTTTAAACAATTAACTGCCGTGAACCTTACACTAGTACGAACAATCATGGGTACCAACATGCAAAAAATAGGGATGCCAACCGAAAGAATAATAATGTGCGTAAACACCTGTCGATTCTTGAATCCGCAAAACTACAATCTACCTTATGCATTTCAGCTTATTATTTCTCTTTCTCCAGCTTTTATTCTTCTTGTTATTTTCTTCTAAAGTGCTGCTTTTTTACGTAATCTAAGGTAAATAAAATTTGTGAGAATATGTCTCCTGTATTATGGCACAAAATCCCCTTTTTATCTTTATTGTGTCGTGTCTGGATTACCTGTAATAGGATATTCAGACTTACTAAAAATACAACTGAATAGAATTTCGTATATTTTTTATACTGCAGCCTGAATTCTCTCAGCTCTTGACATTTATCCATGTTGCTACATTTTTGAGGACCTCTGAATCCGCTTTTCGGAGAGAATAGAGTTCAAAATGATGTTCAGGTGCTTGTTGCCGTATATGGCATTACGTTTTGTGGTTCATATTGGTAGAAAACAAGGCAACAAAATAGAATACGAATTTCGAATTATGGTGAGTAAAATTAATCAATTTTTTAAAGGAAGCGACTTTAATTAAATATTTGGAAGTTATAGATCAGTTAACAAATAAAAAAATCTCACTTCTTGGAAGAATTAGAAGATTAATTTTTATTCAGCAGAATTTATATTCGGCTAATGAAGAAAAAATGCAACAATTATCAGCAGGTACTGAAAAATAAAACTTTGTGATAAAATAAATATACTCAAATCAGAGCAATATTGAAATAATAGTTCGACCTTTAAACAGAAAATATATTTCAATGTTATGGTGTTTATATCGAATAGAATTACTCGGCGAGGAGGTGCCAATTAATTGATATGATAAGACACGTGTCAGTAATTTAAATGTGTAATCATCGACGTGGCGCCGAAGAACCCATAGGATAGATTTCGGGAGAACAAAGACTATCATTCTTAGTAAAACGCCATGATAGCGGCCTATCGCTATATAGATACTTGCAAATATGGTAGGAAAATATTATATGAATATATGTATTGTGTGTAATTGAAATAAACAAGGCATTCTGCACGCGGGAACGTCCTTCTAGATAGTGTCACAGTAGTGTGCCTATATTAAACATCTTTTGTGTTTCATTTCTTTCGACCTCATGATCATCATCATCATCGCCAGTTGTAAGTAAATATGCGCAAGATATACAATATACAGTATAAATGGAAGTATTGATATTACTTATATATATATATATATTGTGACCTCACAAACTGGTATCACGTTCGAAATTGTCCCGTAACTTGTTTTAATGCCAAGTTCCTCGTAATTACAAATAATTGCCCTAATGTTGGTATTGCAATTTGTTTTGAAGATTATAAAAACGGTCACCATCTATGGTTCTTTTTCAATTCATAGAGTAGAGCTGTCAAAATTACATGGTTTGTTGTTGCGGCCAGCGGAACTAAGATGTAACCGTGAGCATCTAATGTGACCAAAGGGTGAATACTTTTATGTTATTCAATCACTAGTGCATAATTTACTATAATTTGTTAATCTAATCGCATGGTGTATAATCTTTACAGAAAACGAGACGTTTCCCTTTGGTTACTTTCACTACTTCGGTTTTGGTGTCATTATTACAACGGGCTACTTTACATCTTATTTTCTACAATTCTGCATACGAATCTTATTGCGTTGACCTGAAGGTTGAGAACCATCTATGATGATGGGTCATATAGATAGGATGCTACGAAGGAATGTGTACTGATGAGCATAGTTTGAAGATATGAACTCTGTGGTAACATTTCGATCTTGTTGTCACCACCCTGCATCATAGAATGCACGCGGGAACGTCCTTCTAGATAGTGTCACAGTAGTGTGCCTATATTAAACATCTTTTGTGTTTCATTTCTTTCGACCTCATGATCATCATCATCATCGCCAGTTGTAAGTAAATATGCGCAAGATATACTATATACAGTAAAAATGGAAGTATTGATATTACTTATATACATATATATATATATATATATATATATATATATATATATATATATATATATATATATTGTGACCTCACAAACTGGTATCACGTTCGAAATTGTCCCGTAACTTGTTTTAATGCCAAGTTCCTCGTAATTACAAATAATTGCCCTAATGTTGGTATTGCAATTTGTTTTGAAGATTATAAAAACGGTCACCATCTATGGTTCTTTTTCAATTCATAGAGTAGAGCTGTCAAAATTACATGGTTTGTTGTTGCGGCCAGCGGAACTAAGATGTAACCGTGAGCATCTAATGTGACCAAAGGGTGAATACTTTTATGTTATTCAATCACTAGTGCATAATTTACTATAATTTGTTAATCTAATCGCATGGTGTATAATCTTTACAGAAAACGAGACGTTTCCCTTTGGTTACTTTCACTACTTCGGTTTTGGTGTCATTATTACAACGGGCTACTTTACATCTTATTTTCTACAATTCTGCATACGAATCCTATTGCGTTGACCTGAAGGTTGAGAACCATCTATGATGATGGGTCATATAGATAGGATGCTACGAAGGAATGTGTACTGATGAGCATAGTTTGAAGATATGAACTCTGTGGTAACATTTCGATCTTGTTGTCACCACCCTGCATCATAGAATGTTGAACTCGCGCCCAACAAGACGAAATTAGGATTTGTTAAAGTGAATTGAATTTTGATTTTAACTATATTTATGTTCTTTTTATGATTAAGATTCCATTTTATAACGATTGACACCTTTTCATTTATCTCCTCCAGATATTATTAATAATTTTTTCCCTGTTTAGGATGAAGGCAGATCGTGATAAACTAAGGTTTTATCAGGTGAAGAACCCGCGGAACTTATGTTAACCACTGATTAGCTAGTGAGAGGGTAGAACGCCGATCTTCACCCTCACAATATAAAGGGTGTTCAGCGGAAAATGTTCAAGTTTAATATTAAATTTAAAAAAAACTACAATACTATTCTCATATTTTATTTTTACAAAATGGAGATTGATGAAGCGGATTTTACGTTTTATAAACAATATCATCTCAATTTCTCTAAAGACACTCTTACAATCGGACTCTTAAATTTGCGAACACGCGAAAGCAAAGCGTTGGTTCAATGGCAGCAACTTAACGGCTGATATTTTCTCATAAGGCCTGTATTATTTGAGGATTGTTACTGTAAACTCTCGACTCAAAGTATCCTCACAAAAAATAGTCGCATGATGTAAGGTCCGGTGACCGAGGAGTTCAGGGTATGTCTCCGTATTTGCTGATTAATTTATTTGGAAAAATTCCCCTCAGCTTCTCCATTGAAACTCTAAGTATGTGTGGAGTAACCGTCTTGCTGAAATTATGTTTTTTTGTTGATCTCGGGAAACAGCTGTAGTTGCGGTACCAAAAAACTTGTCCATAATTCGGAAATACACGTCTGCAATGACTGTCTCTCGCTGGTTAAAAAAATAAGGGCCTGTTATCCCTCGGGCAGAAATTCCACACCACACCGTCGTTTTTGGACAATGCAAACGTTTTTGATGGCGTTCACTCGGGTTGTCAGGGCACCACTATCTCATGTTATATTTATTAACATAGCTATCGGTATGAAAATGTGATTCATCAGTAAACAATATGTTTTCAAGCGTTCGTGCTGTTCCGAAACGTTTCATCATCGTTTTTGCTAAGGTTTCACGTAAAGAATAGTCATTTTATTTGAGAAACTGTACAATTTGTAGTTTGTATGGATAAAACTAGTTTCTTTTTCAAAATAATGTGCACTGTTGATTTTTTTATTTCATTACAGGCTGGAATCTTCCTTCTTGATTTACGCGGATTGCGCATAATTTCACGTCGAACTTGAGCCACATGTTCTGGCATCGCTGGTGACGTTAACGATCCCGGAATAGTTCAGTTAATCATTGTCCCTTCTTGTCTGAACTTTTGAACCCAACACCAGATAAGTTGCGTGCTCGGCCAATAAATCAACTAATGAATCATCGCACTTTAAATATTGCTTAACCGCGAACGCGCGATGTGCTCCCGACTAGTGATTCATTGCGACTGGCAAATCAGCATATCACGTGCGTCGAAAAATACCCCTTTCACTTACCTCACCCTGATGGTTTACGAGCAATTACAATTTAATCTTAAAATTTTTATATGTGTGTGTGTGTGTGTTTTGGTTTCCGCGAATACTAGTTTACGGAACTGGCATCTTTTCTAGGTTAGATCGCGTTTTCAGTAGACGGTTTTCTTTAAGAAACCTAGGTTGTCTCAAAAAATAACGGTACCACAGTACTTTATCGCAGGAGATATAAATCTTCATAGTCGAGTAATTATCGAAATTTGCGCGTAATACCGTGCCTAAATTTGGCACGGGGAATTCGTCTTATTTTTTGTAGCTCAAGCATTTAACTTAGTTTGAAAAATAGTAAAAATATCGCAGTGCAACTTTATATTACAATAAAGATATAATAATTTTTGATTACTGAGTTGCACGTTGCATATTGCCGGCCGGTATAAGTTATAGTTATTACTCTACTATTAACGCTTGTTAACACCTTCAGGCAGCTACATCATTCTGGCTTTATTAAAGAGGGATGAAACATCAAGCATTATAAAATCGTAGCTATAAATTACAAAATATACCAAATTTGTAACCTTGTTTCACAAAATAGTAAGTCTATCGATAATATGCAGATTCAGGAGTTGTTATGACTTTAAAACTGCTTCAACACGCCAGCATTTTACAAACTAGTGAACAAGTTTAAGCAGTACAGATAAGTTGGAGTTAGGATTCATATAGACGATCTAAAATATAGCGTGAGTTTGAGAAAATACTGAAATATCGATTAGAAGAAGACCGGCTCAACTGCAGCTCTGGGACTACGAGCTTCGCCTAATTTTGAAAATAATATGCTGATTTATAAAATTCAATCAGTGCAACAACTGATTTCTGATAACAGTGCGTTATTTTTGTGGAATATTTTTATTGTGCTGTCTAAATGAGAAGGAAAATAACAAAAATAAAACATTTGACAAAATCTAATGAGTTATAAAGTGTAGGCACTTTGTCAGTAAACAAAACTGCAGGTATTGGGCAAGATAAAATCAGCTTCGTAGAAAAGCACTGCTTTCTGCTCGAGTAAACTGTTTTGGTGTAGTATGGAGGACGTATAAGACTACTTCACAAACAAATGTTCACTATTCGCAATTGTTACAGTAGACATACACAATTTATATATATTCTATGCGCTTTGCGAATTATTATTGTTAAATTCAGTTTATTGTCGTCACCCTTTTTTCTCTCGCCTGATTCAATTCCCCAGTACCTAGTTGTCTCTATATCGGAAAGTACTCAACAGAGTATTTGTGTTATGTAACTCATTGTGAACATTGGAAGTGGATTCATCAGAGTCGTCAGTGTCGTTGCAGAATAAAAGTTGAAAAAATGGACAGCGTCATCATCAGGTGAGTAGAGCTATCCATCCGTATCTCATAAGTACTCATAACTGCTTCATTCAATATCGAAAGATTCCCTAATCATTACTCTACTCATCCACCCATCTGCATATTTCCCATCATTCCATTTCTTTCCATTCCACGCCATCCGCGTGTTACCGGCGACTTGCGTCAATAAAAACTGTAATGTGAAGAGTTATAACGGTTTGTAAGAGTATATCAACCTCCGATAACAGCCGTACTCTCAAGCTCAGTTGAAAGCAGACAGTACAAATGACCAAAATAAAACGCTACTTACAGTTGCACTGATTATATTATAAAAGTTACAACCCAGTCTTAGTTAATTAGTACGCGAAATATACGGTGAGACCGGAGTCGATGTGAGTTGAGTAATGCTGACCAAGATTGGACCCGCGCTGGGCTGATCGTATATGTGCGCAGTGTCTAGTTGATGCGAACGCGCGAGTCGCTCGATGTGCGTCAGTGTGACTCAGGGGCGGTTAATCACCGCGTTGCCGGGTGCGGGTGTTTAGCAAAATCTTCACAGTAGCATTATGACAGCAAAGCTCTTCAACGGACCTACGAGAATGATGTTGGTGTTACTCAAATAGTCGATGGTGAACGATATATTCAACATTTTTAATGGTACATAAAATGTAAGAAGGTGTCAATAACATTTGGTTCCAACAAGATGACGCGACAAGCGAGAAAAACAATGCATATTTTGTAGCAAATCGATTGACATCGAAAACCGGTGATATTATATAAGATAGCTACCCGATTCACCTGAGGAAACTAACTACAAACCGACAACTCGTTCACCAGATTTGAGCACGCCAGACTTCTTCCGGTGGAGTTTACTAAAAGAAAAAGTATACATCAACAAACCGCCAAATTTACAGCAGTTGAAAGCGAATATTTGAGCGGAAATTGCCTCGATATTACAGGAAACACTAAGAAACGTAATAGAAAACTCCACGAAGAGAGCGTACTTCAGAGTACAACATAATGGCTCGTATTTACCTGATCTTATTTTTCGCAAATAACGTAGAAAAAATAAATAATAAACTTTTATTTCCAACTCACTTTTTTATTTCTTATATTTTGTTCACAGGTTATATAAAAAGTACGTCTACATAAATATCAACACGGCAACTGAATGAAATGTGTTTTTCTGGATTTGACATTTTTGTTTTATTGAAAGTGAGAAAAGCGAACAAACAAGTTAACAAATTCAATACTTTTGTGTAGATATGTAGGAGTAGATATTTTTATAATTAAGAAAATGTAATATAGTCAGTCAGAAAAGGTATTTATTTTTGATTTAATATATCTTGTTCTTATATTGCTACTTTGTAATCACGGAGTAGATACGCATTGAATGTTTAGTAAATATTTACAAAATTCCAGGATTACCCTAAAATTTTTAAAGGTTTTCTGGAAGGGCCAATACTTCAGGATTCCCAGAAAAATGAAATAAAGAATTCCGGGAATTGAGGTTCTACCATCAATGTGATGGGGAAAAATATTTTTGAGCTTTCTCGTCAAGTGTACTAAGAAATATTTTATATTTCTCTTTTTAATGTCGCTATCTACTTCTCCCACTCCCAGAACTACGCTCCCGCCCGATAATTGATTTGTTCGCATATTTTTTATGGATAAATCAGTGTGAATCCGTCCTAACGAAGGTACCGTAGTATCAAAACCAGTCCACATTGAATTAATCAAAATTTAGTAATTTAAAAACAATTAATAAGTGTATTATTATTTTTAATACCTACCTAATTTCAAAGCAGTTAAACTATCAAATGTTATATTAAAATAATATAACATTTGAACAAGAACTACAGAATCTGGTGAGTAGAATGTACGATGTATGCAAGGAAAGCGACCTCATGATGAATGTTAACAAGTCGAAAGTGATGGTATTCGAGAAGGAGGAAAGCAAGACACCGTGCAAAATACTTGTAGGTAATGAATGTTTGGAACAAGTAGATGAGTTTGTATATTTGGGAAGTATGTTTGATAGAAACGGACAGACTGAGAATGATATCGAAAGGAGGGTGACTGCAGGAAATAAAGTGAATGGCGTTTTGAATGGAATTATATCTAACGGGAATTTGTCAACCAAGGCAAGACTAGCGGTGCACAATGGAATCCTGGTACTGACACTGATGTACGGAAGTGAGGCCTGGAGCTGGCAGAAAAGGAACGAAAGTAGACTGAATGCAGTGGAAATGAGATCACTTAGGTGTATTTGTGGCAAATCTATTTATGACAGAGTAAAGAATGAAGAAATAAGGAAAGAACGTAAAGCTGATGTTAGTACAGTGAGTAAGATTAAGAAAGGATTGCTTAGGTGGTTTGATCATATAGAACGGATAAATCATATAAACCAGATAATGGAGGATGGTTCTGGTAGAAGCCTCAACAATCGGCGAGCTAGTATGAGGAGATGTGTGAATGTGGATGAGGCGAGAATTGTGTGTCAGGATAGAAGAGTTTGGCGCTCTATCCTCTCTGCCTACACCCACGGGGAAACGGCATGATGGTAAGTAAGTAAAATAATATCAATATTAAATACAAGGTGTAACAGACCTAGTCCACAATATTTTATGGGTTGATATCTGACTAAATTACGAGTCTAAAATGCTGGGCGAATATGTTCAAATTCTACATCGTTATTTCCGAAATTAAAAAAAAAAATTTACAAAATCGTGTTAATTTTTATATCTACGTACATTGAAATAAATATTTGCGAAATTGATAGATTATTAATCTGTGTATTTTGTTTCAAACCCTTACGACTGCTTCAGGCAACTAACAAAAAGTTCATGTTCGATGACCTTTACTTTTATTGTATTCAATATATAAATTGGAATCAATAAAATATTTCAAATAATCGAAATATTTGAATAATTAAGATTTTTTGAAACGCTTATATTTAAGCACATATTCCTTGAACATTTTCGACTAGTAATTAAGTCACTTATTCACCCATAAAATATTGTGGACTATACTTGTTACACCATGTATAACGTAATTATGTAATTTGATTATTAAATAAAATATTTACTCATTAACAGGAGGTGTTAAAAATATTTTTTCTTTTACTGTGCAAATCGTAGGTTATCAAATTATTTACCGTTCACATTTTATTAATCCTCGAGATACTCGATGACAGATGCTTGGTGGTTCACTATTGCTCAAAATAAAATAAATGGCTCTTTCAAATAGTGGAATGATAAATGTATTAATTTGAAAAAGGTGTAACATATAGGTTCGAAAATTTGTCGTTAAAGTAATGTCGCTGTAGCATAGTTGGATAATGCACCTTTCCCGGTTTGGAAAGAGATCCAGGTTCGAATTCCGGTGGCGCAACAATAATATTTTTCGATAAAATTGATTTCATCGAAAAAGTATTAATTAGTATTTAGCTTTTAATTGGTATATAAAATATCACAGATCTATGTTCTGAATAATTCCAATTTCACAATTAGTACGTGTTCTCCTCATAATAAAGAACTAATTATTATAACGCAGTCCGCACACGCATACACTATTTACATGACCCATAAATTTTCTTGCATTGGTGGTTAGGTATTTTTCGTCACCACCCCTCGTCAGCACCCCTATTTCCGAACCGATGAACAGGTCTTATTAGAGCATCATAAAATTGGTTTTATTTTTCCGCTTGAGGAAACAATATCTCAATATCTTTGTCAGCTCAAAGTGGCATGTTGGTAGTGACAATTTTTCTTTTGATCTCTTTACTGGTATTATTACAATGATTGGCAAAATTCCCCCCTCTCTCTCTCTCATGTAAAAATTTTAAAATTATATTAATTTATATTAAATAGAAAGCAAGAGAGCGAACAGGGATTCATTGAGATGTCGTGCTCGACACATGTTACGCACACAATGGACGGTGAGACGCACGAATGTCTCTATTCTGCAGGAATTAAACATCAAAGATAGATTCTTAAACATTTGCCTTAGATGAATCCTTCAATTTTTTGATCATCTTGCGAAATGATATATAAGATGGCTTGGAGAAGTTTGTTGTGGTGGACTACGTCGAAGAACGAAGTGGATAAGGAAGACCCCCGAAAAAGAGGAAAAGCCAACAGGTACTTCTCTGGTGACAGTCCTAAGGTTTGCTGGTTAAGAGAGCGAGAGTGCACGAAGATTGCGATCCTCAGTCATGAGGGATCGACGTAGATGATGATCAGGGATCAGCCATTTTGAATTATTCATGGCGCGAGTAAGTCATTAAATATTTGTAATGTAAAACATTAAATTCAGTGCTAAGAAAACGATCAGCCATTGTGGGTTTTTCTTTATCGGTTCTATTTATTACATTTCTTTTCTATGCGTTTCAGAGACTAGGTGATTTTAGTACAGACCAAGGGTTCTGCTTATAAGGGATGCCAATATATAAGTAGTGATACGACATATAAAACAACCACACACACACATATGTAGGTTTCGAAAATGAACTTTCATACGGTTATAGTGAATTTAATTTTTACCGACTTTTTTGAAGCAATAATATCTTTAAAATAAATATCTCCCCGTATATTTGGCATAGTCCTCATTTTAAACAAGAATGATACAAAATTATGAAACATGATATTTACCTCACAATATAGATAAACACTTAATAATTGAACAATCATTCTGCCTAGACAATATGTAAGAAAGTGTTATACTCTGATGGAAGTTGTCAAAAGGCTTATCTTCTGACACGTAACTTTAAAGCACATATTGTTAGATACACAATATGGGTATACACGGCACATATAAGTGAAAGCCTCAACATAAAGCGTCAGCTATGAATCTCTTAAACCGCTCAAATAACTTCCCTTTGATAAGCTCAGTAATATTGAGTTATCTTTGCTAAGTATTACGCTGATTACCGGGGCTTTTCCGTCAAACAATTTGGATACAAATAAGTAGTATCTGTTTAAACTCCGTACAAGATTTATGTCAAATAATTTTATGTGGTTATTTGGAATCAAAACATATAATTTTCTTTGAGTGTTTGTAAACTAGCTACGGTATTTTAGTGTTACCTAATAATATAATAATCATATATATATTAAAAAACAAGGCCTATTTTGCGATGTTTTTATGTTTATATGTAACCGTTTGAGTCACACATTAGATCGGTTATATCTATGTAATATTATATTTAAATTATTACATACAAATATATACAAACAAGAAATTAGTTTCAATAGGTTTTTATAATTTCGTGTAAATCAAAATAAATATGCCACACTTTAATAATAGGCATTATTTTATTTTCATAAAGTTTATTTATTACTTTAAACTAAAATAAAATCATTGTATATTTACTTAATTACTGTATTAATTTGAACCCAAAACTAAATATTTCATTATGATAAAAAAAAATATGACAAGTTTTGAAGGTCACATTGCGTTATATCAGGTTTTGCTTACTCTAACTTACTACTTAATATTGCTAGTTAACAAAACATATTTTCAAAAAAAAGATACATTTTTAAATTAAAAAATTATTTCAAAACCAATCATGAAAATAACTCAAATTTGTTAAAAAAGTGTTGTAGCGAATTTTGAAATTCAGTGACACTAATATTGTTGCACCTTGCCAACTTAGAAACAACAATAAGATATTTAAATGAGAGAATTATTGCGAATACGTGTTTGATTGCGTTTTCAGTTGACTTATATTAATTATTGTTATACACTAGCGTATTAGTACGTATTCGCGGTACGCCCCATGTGTGACCACTATTTATATCCGCACATATGCACATACGCGTGGGCAGTGAGGTTCACATACACACATGCATCGGTACAATCCAAGGAATTATTATTGAAGCATTATTATTAGTGGAAGGATTATTGTGAACGGATGCAAGGTACGCGGTCAATGCGTTTTCTTGTCGGAGATAAAATCCATGGTAGAAAGGATCCTGGAGGAAATTCCTCATTTTACATTAAAATACAGAAAATAATAATTTAAAAATAAAGATGGTGTTAGAAAGTAGAGATGTGCCTATTCCAATGCGGGTGTTTAGCTTTAGAAATATAATTATTGTTCTTAAACTCGATTTTCAAATTTGGTGATACTGTCACGATTTATAGCATTTTGTATATTGTGAGTTCTGTCAGTTATTTGTTTGTGTGTGTATGTGTGTCTTGCGCGTGGCAGGACAAATGAGTGGGGAAGGGGGGTGGAAGTATGGACAGCGCTAATAAGCCGGCGCACTCGCTGGGAGCACCCTCTTTCACTTCTGGACTCTGAAGTGTATTCATAGAGGGTGAATATTATGTTCCGGATCGATACTGTTTGGTCGTCATTTTAATTTGTCAGGTATTTGTCAGTTCGCATTTGGTAATAGTAAAAAGCAGATGATTAACTACAATTTAGTATGGAGTATCTAACACCTCAACAACATGTTGAAGTCATTAAAAGATTTAATCTAAATAATAATGTCAATGCTGTACACATTAATGGCGATCATCATATATCATATCACATGTTGGAAAACTTCTTGGTGGTCAAATTGGGTGGACTGGGCCTGCAACATATGTGGTTTCAACAGAACGATGCTACCTCACACACAGGTCGAGCTACTCATGAAATTTTGCGAGAAATTTTTCCCGGCCGCATAATGTCAAAAAGTGGTGGTCGAGGTCGACTGGCCTCCTCGATCACCTGATTTTTTGTGAAAGTACATGAAAGGAAAGGTCTACGCCAATAAGACAACAACAATTCCGATGCTATAGGACAATATTAGAAATGAAATTAGTGAAATAACACGTGTGGTGCGTGAATGTTATTAAATATATGGTTATAAGAGCACGCATTTGTGCCGCTACTAGAGGTGGCAACTTGACCATTGTCATATTCTATACATAATTGTAATAAATGATTTATTTGATAATTAAATATTTACTTAAAAAATTATAATTTATTTTCTAGTTATTCAAAAACAGCATCTGTCTGGAACATAATATTCACCCGGTACTAGAATTTAGTGTAAATAATTGTATTATTATCTTTATGGTAATAAATACGTGTTAATTGTCATTTGACACGGAGTTTTATTATAAAACTCTGAGTACACTACAGTGGATTGTAAGACAATACATTTGAACAGTTGCCTGTACTGACGCAATCTATTACATATAAAATTAATTCATATGTAATTGATAAATAATAATTAAAATAAAATTCATATTACATATATATTATACATATAAAAGTTCAACAGCGTGCATCAGAAGATGTATGAAAGTCAAGAATGTAAAAAAAAAAATTAAGATTGATTACATCATGCAAAAAATCATTTACGTTTAATTTAAATTCATATAAACTAGTATGTACCTTCAAGATGAGACAAATTTAAAATTTTGGTTCTAAATTGGTTGTTGAAATTCTGCGTCAGGAATTTTTTTTTACAATTCGGACCATTTTATGAATTTGTAATATCAGAAAAAAATCGTGTAGCATATAAATAATAAAACATACAAATAAAGCACTAAAAATAATTTTCTAAAACACGTCGATAAAGTGTGATTAAGTAAAAAGCCCACATGGAGAGTCGCTCGGCATTATAAGCCCATTCGGCATGGCAAAAAAGGTTACCCTCTAACTAACGAGCGCACGCGATTATGACATTAAAATTTTTAATGAGATCATTAAAAATATGAAAAATTAAATCGCAAAAATATTGCGCCGGTATTTAAAAGGTTGGCATAAAGGTATTCACAATTAAAAAAACAAAGTATATCTGATGATTTTTAGCCAAAGTAGAATTTACAAAAATAATATTATAGTCTAAATGTCGTAATAAAAATACCATATCTCACTAACAGAAAGCAATCGACTTCACCAATTGCTTTCGATAGATAGTGGCTGTTTCAGGACAATATTAACGGCCGGTTATTCTCTGAAACTTTTTTTATAATGATTAAAATATAAAATGTGAATTAAATATATTAATTAGAAATATATATATATATATATATATATATATATATATATATATATATATATATATATATATATATATATATATATATATATATATATATATATATATATATATATAAATCAATTTTATCAAAAAATATTGCTGTTGCACCATCGGGATTCAAACCTGGATCTTTTTCCAAGCCGTTAAAGGTACATTATTCAACTATGCTACAGCGACGATATTTTTTATAATTTTCGAACCTATATGTTACCTTTTTGATATTAATACATTTAATAGTTCCATTATTTGAAAGAGCCATCTACCTTATTTTTACGGAATCTCAAATATCTTTGAGTAATCTGATAGCGGACGTCAGAATTATCAATTTATTTTTATTAAATTTTGAACACATTGACACAACTTTGTTATTAGGAGAACACATTCTTATTGTGAAGTTGTAATTATTCAGAACATAGGTTCGAATCCCGGTGGCGCAACAACGATATTTTTCGATAAAATTGATTTTATATGTATATCTTTCTAATTAATATATTTAATTCATATTTGAAATATCACAGACCTAAGTTCTTAAGAATGTGTTCTTCTAATGATGAAAATATAATTTATTACCAAAAAAAAGAAATACCTGTGGTTTATCACAGTACAATCTAACTTAACCAATTAACGTAACTATCCAATTAGACACATTCTTATTTATGTATATTCAAAATACTCTAATTCCGGAGGATCTTGCCACCCTAGTGGCGATAATAATAATTATCAATCGGTTCGAAAGGTTTAATCACCGTCCAATCAGCTATAATTATTACTTTCAATAGTCGTTTTTGTCTTGTATAAATATTGCTATACAGCATGATGAAGCTGGGTTCATGCATACATAGCATATTTAATATATATTAACCTTTACCATACCATGATATAAAATACCCAAACGCAGCCATGCTGTCAACTCGTGTTACCGTAAATAATAGTTAGAAAAAAAGTTTTTATTAACTTAAATGGCTTTAATGACTCGAATTTACTTCAAATATTGAGCTCTCAATTTTGAAAAAATGATTAATTACATAATTTAAAGCATTCATTAAGTCCTATATAATGTGTCCTTCCTTCTTATCTCTCTTCATTTAATTATTGAGAGAAACAAATATATTTGTATGTTTGTTGTCCTTTTCACTGTGAAAATAGTGTGTGATATCTGTCTTTTATATGACAAATAGTATTTATATCAACGTATTAATTTTACAACGTATTGCATGGAAAAAATAATTATTTTTGTACGATTCCCTTTTCATAATTGATTTTTCACTAGTTATTCTTAAGCACTAATATTTTCTTTAGGATTATCTAAAATATTAATTTTATGTTGCATGTATTTACCGAAATATTACAGATTTAATTATGATAGTAGAACTGTGTTACTGCATGGTTTGGGAAGGGTTAGTAACTATATTAAAAAAAGTGTGATATCAATTCAAACAACGCATGTGTTGTGTGGTCTCTTTGGTGATTTTTCTAACATGGTATGAAAAACTAATAGTTATCTTACTAAATGATATGAAATTTAGACGAACTGACTATCATACTCTTTCTACAGAATGGTAGGCAGAGATGATAGAATTCCACACTGTTCTATTTGCAATATTTACTACCATACATTGATTGTTTTTTATTTGCAAGGGGGCTGATTATTGGTGATCGAGAGTTAAGTAATCGTGGACGTCATCTGTTCTTGTTGTTTTTAACACTTGCGTCATATATTTTCAGTATAATCCTCTCCTTACTCGTATACTTCATACTTGCAAAGTGAACAGTATCCATTTATATATTTTTTCTACCTTTTAATCTAGTTTTGTTCTCATATACGTATTACACACTGTGATAGCTCTGTTGATGTAAATTGATAATTAAAAATCAGTTTCACTTTATGTCATTATTAATTTGTTAAAATGTACTATTCTATAGTTTATTATATTTATTTCAATGTATTATATCTTAGTTTGTATGATACTCATCTTTGTTTAATTCCGAAACTTCACTGATATTATTTTTAAATATCTTGTATTACATCGGTTATTTTATTGTACTGTTTGTTTCTTAAAAATTAATAAAAATACAGTCAGTTTCTTTTATCGCCTTACCTTATGTTAGGATATGACCAATAGCAATCTTTGCTTCTACGAAATTTAAATTTACGCCAGTATGGAAAACTAGCATGTTTAAGAAATAAGATTTATTTTGTACTTTAAACCAGATTACAGTAATGTTTATTCATAATAATAAGTGTATAAAGTGTAATAATAAGCGTCTATCACTTTTTCTTGTTTTACTCCAAATGAAAAAATTTGAAGGTTGCTCAGATTGCATGGAGTACCCTCATATATATTCACTGATGAGGATAATAATTTTTATGTATTTAGAGAACCGTTATTAAGATAGACAAAAATAATAATATTCAGTAATGTATCGCTGTAAAGGAAAAAAAATACTTGAATCCTCTATGTTTCATACACTTATATTCTGCAAAACAATACACTTATTTATTTAAAATATTTCTGAATTGTGCAATAGATATCACTGATGTCTAATATTCATTAAAAACAGCTGTGAATAATTATTGGATTACTCAATAATTTTAGTATTGCAGTTCTATACGGTTTTACACAAAATATCACATTCACTTGAGATTTTAAGTCAAATTTTTTACTTGTTCCTATATTATTTCATTTTTTAAAGTTCATATCAATTTAAGATAGTTCTATATTATGTATATAGCATGTATAGTTTACACTGTATGATGTACAGTTAAAGCAATATAATAAGGTATTTTCATGGACATGTAGCGGTCACTATTGGCCGCGAAGCAGCCATAATAGCCGCAATTCAGGATTTAGCTTAAAATACAAACTCTTAGGAAGCTGGTTTTCTGCCTTCATCCGTCATGGATGGTCTACAGAAGCCACAAACATGCATTTGAAATAACTTTTCTTACCTTCAGTTGAGTTGGAGTATGCTGACGTTATCCACGAGACTATTAATCCCAAGTACACACTTGAAAACCCCATGGCTCTTGTTTGTATATCACTCACATTTTAATAACACTCTTTAACACTAAATTTTTGTCCACAAAATCACCAAATTTTTAAAATGTTTCGTCCATTTTTATTACTTTTTAAGCTGTAAAAAACTCTACAACGTACATTATTAAATTTTGTTACGTATTGTATATGATAACATAAAAAATTAAAAAAACCAAAAAAAGTTAAAATAAACATTGCACATATAATGTCATCAAATTGTATTTCTTTAATACAAGTAAAACTAATTAACTGTATACACAAAAAAAAAAACTATTTTGTTGATTCATTTAATTTATATATAAAGAAGAGTGGCTGTGGGTTTATTTTTTATACATATCTACAATTTTATTCCGAGCTTGATGAAATTATACACACTTAACACTCGAAACAAGAGAAAAATTATTGTCTACATCAGATATTGAAAAAAAAACCTACCACCATTCCCCTCAATGAAGCCTATTCACTCGTAAAACTCGGGTAACGCCGGGTACTTCAGATGGTTTAGATTAACCTTTACCATACCATGCTAAAAATACCATACGCAGCCATGCTGTCAACTCATGTTACTGCAAGAAATTTGAGTTTTTTTAACACTTTAAATGGGAATAAATGCTTTTACAAGCTTAAATGGCTTTAAAATAATTAATGTTTCAGTTACTGTAAATATAATAAGAAATAATAAACATTATGATTAAATACGTTCATTTTATTCTCAAACATTATTCTTGTAACACATTCGTCAAAAGACCCATCTAACATGATCTTTATCTATATCTCTCATCATTAAAATTGATGTGTGATCTCTTTCACGTAGCACAAGAAGTATTTTTAACGTAGATATCACGCAACGCAACCATTTTATATAGCATTGAATTCAAAAATGATTATTTTTATTATGTTTCGCTTTACATAATTGGTTTTCCACTACTCATTTCTAAGTGCAAATTATATTTTTAGGACTAGGTAAAATGTTAGTTTCACATTGTGTGTATTTATAGAAAAACGATTTAATTGGCTCGGTAGACTTATGTAACTGCATGGCTAAGGAAGGGTTAAAAATACCACAGAACTATGTTCTGAAAATGCAACTACACAACAAAAATTTGTTCTCCTTAAAAAAATATTTCTTTATTAAGGAAAACTCATTCTTATTATAATGTTATAATTATTCAGAACATAGGTTTGTGACTTAATAATAAAAATGTGTTCACCTTAATAATATATAAGTTATATCAATGTGTTCAAAAATTATTTTTAATTCTGGTGTCTCCTATCAGTTTACTCAAAGGTATTTGAGATTCCGTAAAACAAAGTAGATGGTTTTGAAATAATGAAATGATAGATGTATTAATTTTAAAAGTGTAACATATAGGTTCGAAAATTTGTCGTCAATCCACTGTGTTGGTATAACATAATTGGATAATGCACGTTCTCCGAAAGAGATCCAAGTTTGAATTCCGGTAGCAACAACAATATTTTTGGATACAATTGATTTTTTGTGCATATCTTTCTAATTAATACATTTAATTTGTATTTATTTCTTTAGCATATTCCACCCAATATAAATCCCGAAAATTGTATGATAAATTAAAATTGTATCACGAGACATTGAGAAAAGTACCGGATCCCGCAGTTCATAATTCAAAGCAAATTTGCTAATATAAGAGGTCCTGGAAAATACAAAAATAATGATTATCAACATGACCATTAATAATTTTGGTACAATTACTAATGCACGAAAGTGAAACCTGAAGCTGGCAGAAGTGGATCGAAAGAAGACTGAACCAGTGATGATCTGGTAAACCAGATGCTAGAAGATGGTTCTACTATAAGCTGCAACAATCGACGAGCTCACACAATGAGATGTATAAATGTAGATAAGGTGAGAGTCGTATATCAGAATAAAATATTGTGGCGCTTTATCCTCTCTATCGACTTCCACATGGAAACAGCGCTATAGAAAATTTGTTGGTTAGTCCACTAGTTCATCTAAAATGATATCCATTCACCGCAATTAATTTTTTTCAATTTTTATAAAATATATTTGAGTATCTCCTCAAAAGGTTGGTATGCATTTCCAGTATTTAATGTTTGGAACTGGGAACAAATTGCCTACCAAGATGTCATCACAAATCCTGAAAAACTTGATCTTGGCAATGTAGAAAATGGCAATCGATAAGTATCGAAAAGTCATCGAGTATTGGACCGCATTCAATCATCTGATATACTATCATACATCTAACGTCAATACCACACTGCTACACATGACCTAAGATTATGAGTGGATACTTCGGTGTCAGTGGTGGTGTCTGAAAAATAGTCACGTCTGAGAAGAAAAATTAAGTGATTTGCTCACTTCACTGTGATAATAAAATAATAAGTTATTTCACCAGAATTTGAACCATCAACAAAGTAAAGATATGATATTTGTGTTAAACCGTATTTAGTAGAGGAAAAAAAATTAGAAGATATAGAATTTTCTATGGTTTAATACAGTTTTTAATTTTCTTTCAAAACACACCCTTATTGTGAAGTAGCAATGTTAAAACATAATTCTATGTGATATTTAAAACAAATTAAATTAATCTATACAAAAAATGTGTTTTCATGAAAATATATATAGTATAAATGTATATATAACTACAGATGAATATAACTAGAGTCTAGTGAGTAGAATGTACGATGTATGCAAGAAAAGTTACCTTATGATGAATGTTAACAAGACGAAAGAGGTGGTGTTCGAGAAGGAGGAAAGCAAGACACCGTGTAACGAGAATACTTGTAGGCGATGAATGTTTGGAACAAGTAGATGAGTTTGTGTATTTGAGAAGTATGTTTGATAGAAACGGAAAAGCTGAGAATGACATCGAAAAGAAGGTGACTGCAGGCAATAAAGTGAACAGCGCTTTGAATGGAATTATATATAACGGGAACTTGTCAACCAATGGAGTCCTGGTACCGACACTGATGTATAGATGTGAGGTTAGGTGCTGGCAGAAGAGGAACGGAAGTAGACTAAATGCAGTGGAAATGAGATCACTTACGATGACGTAAGTATTGATGGCACCAGAAATAGAGGGCGTCCGCAGAAGAGTTGACACAACCAGGTAAACCAGACACTAGAAGATGGTTTTGTTAAAAGCCTCAACAATCGGTGAGCTTGTATGAGAATATGTATGAATGTGAGTATGGCGCTATATCCTCTTTTCCTATCTCCGCGGAGAAACGGCGTGATGGTAAGTTAGTTATATAGGGGACAGCAGTTCAAATTCACCGCCGTTTCCAGTTAGCACCGATACCGGCGACATCTGCATTCAATACCTAGCCGGCGGCACATTGCTGCCTCCACAGTCTGGCCCAATCGTTTGTATGGACTGGCTTAATCGTGGAGTCTGCTAACGTCATGAAATAAAGTATGCATCTTTACAAAGACTACATTATATACAAAGATCACATTATATGTCAGAAATTTAAACGGTTAACGTGATGAAACAACAATGCGTTTCCCTGGAAAAGAAAAGTTCCTGGTTTAATTATTTCAGTTTACGATCGTTTATGAAAGAAATTCAGTGAGACATTTTCTTCAATGTGTATTTTATACATTGTAACGATAAGCCGTTAAATTCTTGTCAGATTTAAAAATACAATTTCAATGGTAAATCTTTCACAAAGAAGACAACTTTCATCTTGGTAATGAGAACATTTAAGGTACTTATTGTCTCGCCCCACTTCAGCCCATGTTCGTTTCCGGTTCCATAATTATTAATAAGCCTTTGGTGATATTCACGATCGCTGGCCGCATTCCGTCGGCAGCCTCGGGTATGAGATTTAATCATCGAGCTGGTCTGAAACTGAAGAACGTGACATGGAGCTGAACACGTGACTGAAAGTTTTAATACCGGAGATGTTGTGATGAAAAATGAACAAAATGTCACCAGAGCAAAAATTACTAATATACATTGTGGACAAAGAGAGATTTTTATATTGAAAATTCTATTTAATTACGATTTTGTAGGTGCCCATAATTATTTCATGACTAAAACTTATATATATTTAATTCAAATTAATTATATCAATAAGAGGGATATACAGATACAATCAATTTATCTAAAATATATTTTTGTTACCACCCGGACTCGAACCAGGAACCTTTCTTATCCGGGAATGTGCGTTGATCTATTACACCACGTCAATATATTAAGTTAACGACAAATTTTTGAACTTATATGTTGTGTAGGCGTGGAATAAAGTGAACGGCGCTTTGAATAGAATTATATCTAACGGAAATTTGTCAACCGAGGCAAGACTTGTGGTGTATAATGGAATCCTGGTACCAATACTGATGTACGGAAGTGAGGCCTGGAGCTGGCAGAAATTAGATCACTTAGGTGTATATGTGGCAAATATATTTATAACAGAGTAAAGAATGAAGAAATAAGGAAATAATGTAAAGCTGATGTTAGTATAGTGAATAAGATTAAGAAAGAATCACTAAGGTGGTTTGGTCATATGGAACGGATGAATGAGGAGAGAATGGTTAGAATGATATATGACGCAAGTGCAGGCACCACAAATAAAGGATGTCCGTGAAAAACTTGGCACCACCGGGTAAACCAGATAATGGAGGATGGTCCCGTTAGAAGCCTCAACAATCGGCGAGCTTGTATGAGAAGATGTATGAATGTGGATGAGGCGAGAATTATATCAAGATAAAGGAGTGTGGCGCTCTATGCTTTCTGCCTACCTCCGCGGGAAAACGGCGTGATGGTAATTAAGGTAATGGACAGGAACCATTCTATATGTCGCGTACATATTGCGCGTACATATTGCGCGCACACGGCGATCGACGATGATTGGATAGTAATAAATATCGAACATATTGTTTTATAAAACATCTTTTTCTTTATTCCAAAACAAATTCTTGGTATTTTGTTAGCCGAGCAGTGCAAGAGTAATGGAAAAAATGTATCTTTTTCAAAATTAACAATGACAAAGATAAAAGTAGGTGAAAAACAATTTGGGAACACCTTCAAAGATATTTACGTGGTCCTTTTGTGACCCCTGACAAAGTTATTATTTAACAAAACTAGCTTATATTGTTTATTAAAAGAAAAAAAAATAGCGATCTTCTGCAAGGCGGCTAGATCAAATAAAATAAATAACTGGTTAATCAGCAGTGCAGCAGAAGACTGGAAACAATGGCGAAAGACTGTCAAGACAACTACTAAAATGCGTATTTAAAAAAACTATTGAGCTTGTCTTAAACAATAATTTTTAAAATACCAATTTAGTACAAGTTTATGCATATGTGAAAATAAAACACTTGTTTTTTGATTCTACTCGTTTAATTTACTTGAAACGCGTTTCACCTTGTAAGTGCATTATCAATCATTACAAAGTGAAAATTAAATTAAATTAGTATAATAATAAAATAAGTATTTCATTTAACATAATGTGACTATGGAGTTTTATAAACTCAGAAATAAAATTTTATGTACGTACACTAATTTACAGATTCTAATAAATTGTTCGAAATCCAAAACACAGAAGAGATGTTTCATATTCTCTGCATATATTCATACATTTTCTTCATTCCAATCATTCAAACTCCCATTATCGTAATTATATATCTATATGATTTTAACTAATCATATAATATGTGTATCCAAAGTATATTAAAAAATATTTCTTAATCTTTAATTAATAGAAAGAAAGCGTCTCGTTGGGAGCAATCTTTCAAGTAGAATCCGCTAGATGATGTTAGCATTTTAAATTAATTTTATTAAACAGAAAAAAAACACAAAATAGTGTAATGATTTTTAAATAGTCCTATGATAATTAAAACAAAATAACATCACTTACGAATAAATTATAAATAAAGGGAACAATAGACCACATTAAAAATGTAAATATATAGTTTCAAATCAGTCAATAATCTAAAGATTTATTATGATTTAATTGAGTCTCGGTAATAACTACATTTTTTATAGGTTTTTTTCTATGCAGTATTTAATGTGATTTATTATTTAAAGTGTTGAACATTTAATTTTACTCTGTCTTAGTCAAGACCACCTAACGTTCCATGGTTCGGAACATGGATTGTGAATCCCCAGGCTATGATTATGTTGAGAGGAGCATATTGTCGGTCCCTAGTTAAAACCACCCCTAACTTTATTACCAGTAGCCAAGTTCATAAAGTGCATCCTTGGCAATAATGGTTTTCCTCGCCAATATTGAGCTTATATACGTGTATTTTAAAGTTCTTAATTCGTGTAGTTTATGATTAAATTTGAAATTACTTTTTATTTTATTTACTAGTTAGTTATGCAGGTTATATTTTTCAGATTTGATGTAAATCTATCAAAATACAAAATATAATTAAAATTATATATTTCTACAATTTTTTAAAAATATATTCAATAATAATGAACGTAAATCAAATATCAAAATGTGTCATTGAACTTACGAATTGAAACAAAATTAATTTTTTATGATGATTTCAGTCTCCAGTAACATATTTAAACTCAACTAATAAATAATATTAAGGAAAACACATTCTTATTGTGAAGTTGTAATTATTCAGAACATAGGTCTGTAATATTTTAAATACTAAATTAATGTATTAATTATAAATATATACATATAAAATCAATTTTGTCGAAAAATATTATTTTTGCGTCACCGGGATTCGAACCTGGATCTCTATTTCCAATCCGGGGAAGTGCACTACCTGAAAAATGTAACATATAGGTTCGAAAATTTGTCAAGAAAAATACTGGCGTTATAGCACAAAGGTAGTGCACTTCCCCGGGATAATTAATCCCGGTGACGCTAAAACAATATGTTTCGACAAAATTGATTTTATATGTATATATTTATAATTAATACATTAATTTAGTATTTTAATAAATAATATCTCTTATAGCGGATGTCTTAAAAATCATCTGTTATTATAGTTAAATAATGAAGAATTAGATAATCTATTAGTTGAGGTAAAATTGATTGATTGATTGATTGATTAATTCATTATTATTTTAAAATATTTATTTAATAAAAACAATTTTTTATTGTACTATTAAAATTAGCAATATTAACTTCGTAGTTAAAATTCATATTTTTATTTGTTATCTTTGTTTTAATAACCACTTAATTGAGTTTAAATAAATTGACTGGTTTCGAAAAATACCATTTTCATTTTCAGGATGTCATAACTAACTAGTAACATATATTATTGTTTCTTTACCAGAATTTATTTTTAAAAAAACAACAATTATTTAAAAATAAATTTTGTACCTAACTCCAATTGTTACTTAATACAAATTTACTCGAATAATTTTTAGGAAAAAATTTAGAATGGGACTCGTCGTTAAATTTAGTTGGTTGTTTATAATTTTTTGATTAGTTTTACATGATTTATTTATCTCCAACGATTCCAAATTATTTAATTTGTGACCAACACCGTTTATATGCAAAATTGACAATTCCAATTTTTTGTCAAAACCATGACCATTTTCTGTCAAATGATTAGAAATTCTGAAAACCCACTATTGTTCAAACATCTCAAATGCTCCCTTACTCTTATATTAAAATTTCTACCCGTTTTACCAATATAAAATGCAGCACAATCCTTGCAACTAAATTTATAGACACCAGAATTGTTAAATTTATCATCTTTGTCTTTAGAAATTGAGTAAATTTCTTATATTTATTATTTATATAAAATGCCGGTCTAATGTTTTGTGGTAGGTGTTCAGATATTTGATTCGAAAAGTTTATGTTTTAAATCCTACCCCAATAATAATTATTATCATTATGTTTTACCTGTGATTTATATAAAAATTGATTATTATATTCTTTTAATTTATTTTTTAAAATAGTATCTATCAAACCTGTATTATATCCGTTTTTAACTGCTATTAATTTAAATTGTATTCAATTCAATATTAAAATTGGATGTTGACATAGAAATATTGACTAAGCGATGTATCATGGAGTGGGACCCTGAATGTTTGTGTGATAATGGATGATTAGATTGTGTATGATAGTATCTATAAAAGTTGGTTTTCTAAAAATTTTGAATTCAATTTTATTATTATTTTTAATCAATGTTAGATCCAAAAAATTTAGAGTCGAATTATTTTCCATTTCTTATGTGAATTAAATTTTTAGAAAACCAACTTTGTGTATGTAAAACTTGTATGAACTTTGTTATTTTATATATATATATATATATGATATATCTTATTATCGATCATTTTTTTAGAAAAACGAATGAATGTTTTTTAACGAACTATATACTGACTAATTTACCATCATACCGTTTCCCCACGGAGGTAGGCAGAGAGGATAGAGAGCAACACTATTTTGTCCTGATAACACAATTCTCACCTCATCCACATTCATACATCTTCTCATTCAAGCTCGCCGATTATTGAATCTTCTAACCACCTAAGTGATCCTTTTTTAATCTTATTAACTATACCGAAATCAGCTTTACATTATTTTCTATTTCTTCATTCTTTACTCTGTCATAAATAGATCTGCCACATATGCGATCTATTTTACATTACATTCAGTGTAATTTTGTTCACGTCGTATACGACAACATAAGTATAATGTATGACATACCTATACCATACGACATACATGATGACGGATAAAAAATGTATATATATATATAAGGGAAGGTGTTCAAATTGGGGACACCGAATGATTTTTATAATGCATACACGAAAACATCTTTTTTGTCTTTGGCCATATTTGTTTACTTATCATCGAGATACATAAGTAATAGTTCCCACCTTAGTGTTAAGTGTTACGTTACGGTAAAATCTCTGATTTTTACGTATTTATTGTATTAAGTACGTTTAGTGGTTAGTATCGAGTTCTTCTCAAATGATTCAGATGACCTTTACAACAGAATGCATAAACTATAGGAAATTAAAAGTAAACATCTTAAGGATACAAATATTGATAAACTGCATTGTTGACTTAATACATTCACGTTAATGAACCACAGGTTGAACAAGTTGATAATTATGTTTACCAAGGAAATAAAATTTACATAACCGGAGCCTTATCTATGTAATTAATAAAATATAATGAATAATCGTGATTCCAACATCGTAAATCCATTTCTTTAAATAAAGTAACATCATAATGATTATATAATTTTAAAATATTCATTTAAAAATTACTAAATAGTGAGTGGATACTTCGGTGTCAGTGGTGGTGTCTGAAAAATAGTCACGTCTGAGAAGAAAAATTAAGTGATTTGCTCACTTCACTGTGATAATAAAATAATAAGTTTTTTCACCAGAATTTGAACCATCAACAAAGTAAAGATATGATATTTGTGTTAAACCGTATTTAGTAGAGGAAAAAAAATTAGAAGATATAGAATTTTCTATTGTTTATTACAGTTTTTAATTTTTTTTCAAAACACACCCTTATTGTGAAGTAGCAATGTTAAAACATAGTTCTATGTGATATTTAAAACAAATTAAATTAATCTATACAAAAAATGTGTTTTCATGGAAAAATATATAGTATATATGTATATATAACTACAGATGAACATAACTAGAGTCTAGTGAGTAGAATGTACGATGTATGCAAGAAAAGTGACCTTATGATGAATGTTAACAAGACGAAAGAGGTGGTGTTCGAGAAGGAGGAAAGCAAGACACCGTGTAACGAGAATACTTGTAGGTGATGAATGTTTGGATTTTAAAATATTAATTTAAAAATTACTAAATATAACATACTGTAGTTGGGTATGAAATAAACAAATAGCACAAACATTTTGTTTTTTTTTTTACCTACAAGATTTACACGTCTACAACATTTTTTGAATAGGTTGTTAAATAAGTTATTTGATTTATATTAAATAAAAATATATTCTGGATGATTTTCCAGAAATGTAATCATAAGTCGAAATATACAATCTTGTTGTGTCTCGTGTGTGTATATAAAAACGACAGTTATGTCAAACTGAAATGTAGTCTGTTGTCGTTGAAAAGATATATGATTCTCTAGCTAAACAAAATCGTGGAATGTATTCATGGCTTTGGGAAGTAATGTAGGAAAATATTTGGTATACACATTTACTTCCCATCTCTCGATGTAGAAAGTATAAGATTATGTAGGATAAAAAAATGTAGATTTAATACCGTCGGTGTTCTCGATGTAATCAGTTTAAAAATTAATGGCGCGTTTCGTTTCAACGCTCGATTACAACACAGTTCACAGATTCAAGTATTACAGTCTTGTTCTATTTTTCTGAAGATCGTATCCAGGAGTAAATAATAGTTTATTAAGAAGAACACATTATTATTGCGATGTTGCAGTTTTTTTCATAACACAGTTCTGTAATATTTTAATATAAATTTAATGTGTCAATAAGAACGATACAGGTAAAAAAATCAATTTACCTGGACTCAAACATATATTTAATTTGTATTAAAAATATCACATGACGTTGTTCTGTAAAACTGAAACTTGACAATAATAACGTATTCTCCTTAAAAATATATAAGTTTTATAAATGTTATATTTTCGTAGAAAGCAATCACTTTGTGGTTTGACATATTAGATTTAATAAAATGATAATCACTTTGTATGAAACTATGAAATTAATTATACTTCAACCGGTTTTGCTTATATCAAGCTTCATCAAGACGTAATTAAAACAAATCATACATACAAAAATAGTGCACTTATATATATATATAAAAAGAGGGAGATAGAATATAAAATGTCCTCCCTTAATGTTCCGTCTATCTGTATATATATTCTGTCTCTCTCTTTCGCACGTTATTTTATATTCTATCTCCCTTTTTATGTATTATTTTTATGTATTATATATATATATATATATATATATATATAATAAGTATAAAAAAATATTTATAAGTGCACTCTTTTTATATTTATGATTAGTTTCAAATACGTTCTGATGAAGCTTAAGATAAGCGAAACCGGTTGACGTATAATAAATTTCGTGGTTTCATACAAAGTAATTATTATTTTATTTAATCTGTATAAATATTTCTAAAATTTTATGAAAATGAATTAGCTAATTTAATTCTGGTGTCTATTATCGGATTTTACTCAAAAATGTTTGCTTTCATATAATGGAATAACAGATGAATCAATTTGAAAGTGCAACATGTAAGCTCGAAAATTTGTCGTTAACTACTATGTTGCCGTAGTGTAATAGGTCAGCACTTTACCGGATAGAAAGGGTTCTTGGTTCGAGTCCGGGTGTCAACCAAAATATTTTTTCGATAAATTTATTTCATCTGTATATCTTTTTAATTGATACATTTTATTTGTATTATATATATATATATATATATATATTTTAAATTCACATTACGGTATTAATTCATTTTATTATTAATTATTTTAAATATAAATAAAATTACTATTTAAAATCACTATTTACTGATACATCAATATGTTTCGATAAATATGGTATCTTCTTCAGGAAACAATGTATACTAAAATTAAAAATGCAAACACGGATAAAAACAAAATTATAAAAGTAACTTGGCTCTGTTTTAAAAATAATTTATATTTGTATTAAGTATCATTAATAATATTTATTCCCGTATAAAGTGTATATCCGAGGCAATAAGCTCGAATTACTTATGTATATGGGAAATAAAATTGTCTGCTGTATTCATGTATATTATCCTTTTGATAGAAACTTGATAACTAGCTCTAGTTGACGTACTATTGAGGGTAGATATATCAAAATTTAACTGTAACGTTACCTGAACATGCGGTGAGTGTGACTGTCATGGTTATGTATCTGACCAAGCGCTCGCTGACGTATTTAGGCTTGAATATTTTGGGCCTTTATGTTGAATATAGAAAGAAATGATGACACGAAAAATACGCATAAACTCATACAGACGTCATAAATCCCTTAATACAACATGTCTTCCCTTATCAATCTCTTAGAAAAGATTATCTTTTCTATTCAGAAATCATCTGACGTAATTCTCTTATTGAATTGAAGATACATTCCTGTTGTTATAATTACTTGTGTACAAGAGTTTTTGAACAAAACACAATATCCATTAATCTTCCGAACAATTAACTCAATGAAAGATATCACGTTATGGATAATAATATTCTCCTATATAATGTTGTTTAAAAAAACCGAGTTTAGTCATATGACTTAAATCATCATTACTAATTTTACGCCTTTATTCCAGAAGGGCGGGGTATCAAGTTTTGACTAGGTGCTAATATCATCCCCTATCTTGCGCTGTTTCAGCACATGACGACCAATTAACGCCCGATTTGAATTCATAAGGTATTTGCTAGTGTTTGAACAATGTTTGTCACAATTTAGTCTTCTCGCTTATTTATTATTCTTCTTGCATTCGTAAGATGTATCAAAGCCACCTCACTTTCTCAGTGAAAAATCCATATTTGATGATTATATATTACATCATTATTTTTATTTGTTAACTTTAATTTTTGTTAATTTTAAAAGTAAAAAAAAAACATATTAAATCAACCTGTATTCTTAAACTTGTAAACTTGACATAACTCTTCCACGAGAAACAGAGTCTCTCTCCATATTCTAAAACTTTTGGTTACCTACTTTGAAACCGTTTTTAAATATTCAGTCAGTTAAAGAGTGATATTTATTCACTGTTCATTTAAGTATTTTATACCCTTTTTATAGTGACACGAGGTTAATCTTAACGATCAAGAGGTCGTAGTATCAATCCTCGCACCGGCAGATCATTAAATTAGTCTAATTTTAATGTGCACTTATATTAATTTAGAAAACAGTAAGAATATTGACATACTACATAAATTAATACATCACTTAAAATATTCTAGATGCAAGATTATAATGCGGTGTTTTATAGATTGGTTAACGTCTCAGAAAGTTTGTACTCGAAGCCATTGAGGAAAGGTTTAAAACTGAATGATTATTGCTTATTGTCATTGTTTGTGCGTTGTGCATGCCACGATTGGCAGTCCCGGGTTTTTGAAAATGCAAATTATGTACTTCCGTTTTTATGAGGGTATTCCACATAATTTGATACGCCAAAAATAATCTAGCTGCCATCAGTGCCATTATAAAAGACTGACCAGCGGAAAGAGTTCGGGGAAGATAATCAGCTGAGCACTCAGAAGATACAGCGAAGTTTGGATTGCAGTCTGAGAGATCGTGGAAAGATAAAACATGTTAGTGGTTTTATCCGAATAATTTTTGGAATTGTATTTTTTGGAAGGTTACCAATAAAAAACCCAGGATCAACCAACTAGTTATCGAAGGGAGTTTACATGAATATTCATTCTGTTGTAGCTCGTGCTTTAAATCTTAGATAGATAATATAATTGACTCATTTTGCAATTATAATATAATATATTGAATATGCCAATAAACTGGTCAAGGAGTCACTATTTCCGGAGTTTCCCTTCATAAATTTCATACCCCGGTATATAACAAACTAAATATGGTGAAAAAATATACGAATTCAATTTGGACTGCGCTAAGGATGGATCCAAATAATCACAAGAGTAATCACCTCAAAATAATTTAAATATCTATTCCCCGCACTTCCTGGTTCTCCAAAAGAAAAGTTTACAACATAACAATATTAAATATCTCTAGACCAAGAAATAGGTATTGCCAGTAGCTTCATATTTATTCAGATTGAACTTAATAGATTCCCCGAAGTGTGAGTGTGGTGCCGAGACTGAGACCCTTAAACCTATCTTTTTTGCTTGTCCATTGGGATCACAGTTCTTTTACAGTAATCTCGTCAATGATAATTTTCAACTCCCTGTTAACTTATATCATCTTCTTTCCCTTAACTCGCCACGTTTAATCTATATATAGTTTTTTTAACCATAATGGTATTGACTTTTAATATAATATTTTCTATTCTATAATAGTATTCTAGTTTTTCTATAAAATAAAGTTTTAACTTGATTAATGGCATAAATCACTCTTGAAAGGAGAATTGCCTATGTAAAATAAGAAGAAGAATATAATATATAATTTTTATATTAACTTTGTACTACACACATGCAATTTTTAAGTTACTATCACTACTAGTTTCGAGAAGAGCAGTTCTTCCATCTACAGGTGTAAAACAAACAATAAAGCCACTCCCACTCTTTACACCCCTCATAGCCAACTATATTAAATTAAGTTCAATTTACACCTGTAGATGGGAAGTATTGCTCTTCCCGAAACTAGTAGTGACATTACCTGAATAATTATGTGTGTGGTACAAAGTCAATATAAAAATGATACATTTTTAAACTTAGGCAGATAGTTCACTTCCATAGACGTGGACTAATCGATACGATTAGCGTATATATTTATAATTAGTTAAATATTATTAAATAATAATATAAGATGGTACAGTTTTTTACGTACAATATACAAATAGTTTTCTATAGTATTGTTAATATTATTCTGCTTCCACGATGTGTTTTACCGCCATGTTGAAGTTGCGGAAGACAAACAACTAACGCAAATATTCTAATGATTGCAATAGTTGAGGTACAGATCATTTACACCTAATAAACTACTGTGTATAATACATTCTTATATATTTACTTTACATTTAAGATAACGGAATTCTTAAAAATTTATTTAGCTCATGTTAAAAATATTACATTACAGTTGAGAAACTCGGAATCTAATTCAATTAATTGCAAACCCTCACATCAGCGCGTGGGGATGATTTTCGTCAGCAGACTAAAATTAATTCATTGTTATTAAAGCCTTTGAAAGTCTGAAGTCGCAACCGACGTACATTACATGACTTTACATGACTATGGGATAAAAATAAATGATGCGGCAAGTCGTCTGACCCTGGAAGCGAGACAGGGTCTGGGGCAGTGATGGTGAACATTTTTCTACTCCACGCTAAATAAATGCTCTCTTCTCTACAATATGCAGGAAAATAAATCATATTTTGGGCATCTTGTTAGATGGGATGGAGAAGTTGGTGATCACGGGAAACGTAGAAAGGCAAAACCTACAGTTAATAGAAGTCAAGTAGAAATATTCGCTCCAACCAATACGGAGGTCCAAAAGTTTAATGATAATCGTCGTTTGTTCAACTGATTGCCTACTTATAGGAATTAATAAATAGTTTTAACAAGTGACAGGAGTCAGATGTCAGAATACAATTAACTGACTTATAAACTGAGACCTTCATTAAATGCTGTTTTGGAGTCGCATCTGTATACCTATTGTGCTGTAGTACTGTAGACGGAAAAGGATGCAAAATAACGAAGAGCTCCAGTCGTCTCGGACCACCCTTGCCATTAGACTAAGGTCTCTATTAGTGCGTACGGGTGGTACCGTGCAATATCACCTATATCTTAAACAATTCCACGCGCATGTCTCTACCGTGGCCAATCCAAGAAATCATGGTAGACGTCGTCCTCGTAATGAGGGATCATCGAAGAAGACAAGGGCGGAGGGCGAAAGGACGATTTCCAATGAACAGACTAAATTCGATACATGACCAGAGCCTTACTACACGTTGCACTAAACAAGGCTCATGATCGTGAAGAGTGTAAAAAAGTAGCTCGCGCTGTGGAAGCAGATTAGAAGACCACGACGCTTGGTCATGAGTACATCAACCAAGAGAAAGATGCGTAATGATAAAGAAAAGCTCGTTTAACGTGATAAATTTAGCCTGTAATTACGTCGCGTTAATCAAAATTACGTAAATCGATAAGAAAACAATAAAATATAGGATGAAGTTCGAAAAAGTACGTATATCTACATACACCACATTCAAGTTAAATTAGAGGATACAAAATTTTTATTTACAATTTTTTCATATGCACGTTATTCTTTTAGTTAAGGAAATCATTCTCGCTCAGCTGTTCTAAAAGGGAAGGCAAACAATAACAGCATAAACCGGTTAATCGGTCACTTTAATCTGGAATTATTAATATTTTACATGAGCGTGCTAATTGATTTTAGCACAAATCAAATTCGCGTTAAGCGGGGCTATATTTTCGTATCACACTTACGCATTAGCAGACAAATAGAGGTCCAAGATGCTCGGCCCAGGAGCAAAAAAATACGCAAAGACTTTATAAAATTAAAAACAGACGACTTAGATACGTTTTCAAAACAAAATTTGATGTTTGTCTGGTTTACCATCCCTGGGAAATTATCTAGGGGAAAGATTTTAAAACAATTAATATAACCGGTTATCCCTACGTGAATTATTCGTTTGGAAATATCATTACAACCGGAACTAAAGATGGAAATAAAACAGAAGTCAATTCAAAATTCTCGTTTTTCTTCTAGATGGTTCTCCATAAGTTTATAAATGTTTTTTGAAATTCATAAACATCGACGCTGTTAAAAAATAAATATATAATTAAAAACTTTCTCACGGGTGCCGTTTTAATTACCCATCTACCAATGTATGTATTTTGAAAGTGAAATTTATATTTTATTATTTCGCTAGAGTATTGTATGGGTGAAATCATAACATCAATGTTATGATCAAAACCATTATTTTAAATACAATCGCGTATCACAAACTGTAATGTGAAATATAGAATCAACTTAGCGGTCGCCCGGGACGGGGATCGAAAATCCGACCACTTAATTATTGACCAAACAGGCACGTCTTGAGATGGTTTGTTCTTGTCAATCGGATACACAAATGGTTGTGGTTTTCCAAAAATATCAGCTTTGAATTCAATGAATTAAAAAATGTATTTATTTAATATTATATAGAATATCAATTAGAAATATATACACGCAGATAAACTCAATTTAACATATATTTTAGTTACCGCCGGGATTTTGACCAGGATCGCTTCTTATCCGGGGAAGTGTGATAACCAATTACACTACGTCAAATTTTCTAACTTATACGTTGCAACTGTTTCTAATTGGTATTACATTTCACACATCCCGGTGGCAGTCAAAATATGTTTTCGATACATTGGGTTTCTAAATTATGCATTTAATTTGTATTAAAATATAATAAAACTATGTTTTTAAAAAATTACAACTTCACAAATGATGTATTGTATGTATTGTCTTTAAAATATATAAAACATTAAATTATACGCTGTATATATATTGGTGAAATCCGATGAAAATATAAATAATTTTTTTGTCTATGGTTATTATAAAAATATATATTTCAGTTCCGTTCATGTCAGCAACTGGAATAATAAGTATATTATGTTTTCATTTCCCACGTCCAATACATAAATAAGTTTGTCATTAATTATTAAATATTTTCTTTGGACACCGTTTCCGATCCTTGTGGGGTGTCCTTCCAGGAAAGAAAGATACCTCATTTTTAGAATACTAAGAAACATAAATATTAAAGTTCAGCTTTACCGAGAGGATTGAAGCGTTGCCAAACTAGTGAAAAAATTAACATATTTACACGTTATTATAATATTTAATATTTGCGAAATATGAAAATATTTACTAGTTATATGCGTCAATTAGAAAGATAAATATATAGATAAACTCAATTTATGAAAAAATATTTTACTTTTAAAATTAGCAATATTAACTTTGTGGTTAAAATTCATATTTTTTATTTATTATCTTTGTTTTATTAACCACTGAATTGAGTTTAAATACATCTACCGGTTTCGAAAAATACCATTTTCTTCATCAGGATACCATAACTAACTAAAAATATACATCATTGTTTCTTCACCAGAATCTATTTAAAAAAAAAATTGTATCAAGCAACAATTTGAGTTAGGTACTAAATACATTTTTTAAATAATTGTTGTTTTTTTAAAAGCTACTACCGGGATTAGAACCAGGATCGCTTCCTATTCGGGGAAGTGCGATATTCAATTACACTTTGTCAGGTGAGTAAATAGTCGACAAATTTTCGTGCTTATATATTGCAGTTATTTCAAATTAATACATCTTACGTTCCATTTATTAGATAGTTATCACCATTTTATTGCGAATGTCTAATTTGAGAAATAATCACTAGGAGACGCCAGAGATTTTTCAATTTAATTTTATTAAATATTTGAATATACTTTAATACAACATATTTTTTAAAGATAACACAATATTATTTGTGAAGTTGTAATTTTTTTACAACATAGTTCTGTGATATTTTAATACAAATTAAATGCTTCAATTAGAATGATATACATACAGATAATTTCAATTAACGAAAAAATATTTTAGTTGCCAACGGGATTTGAAATAAGATCTATTCCTATCCGGGGAAGTGTTTTCAAATAAATGGAAGGTAAGATTTGTAGATATAATTCAAACATATTTTTATAACATAAAAGCAAACAACCAAAGTGATAATGTTATGCATCAAGTTCGTGAAATTCAGCCATTTTAATATTGATGTTTATTGATTACATCGTATTGTTCTATTTATGAATTTTTATTCGATAATTGTGAGAACTGTCACATTTATATGTGTATGTGTATGTGTTTGTGAGATGAGTGGTGGGGGTCATGAGATATAAGAGGCTATCACTGGGGAATGGCTCTCTGATTCCATCGTTCCTTCTCAATAATAGTAATAAATATTTGAGTTCTCTAATTGTACCTTCTGTAAATAAGTTGTTGTAATAAACGATAATTGTCACATATATCTACTGAGTTTCACTTACAAGCAACTCGAGAAGTACACATAGAGGATAGAACACCAAAGGGAATCTGTGATAGTATTTACAAAGTCACCACACTGCTACAGCTAAATTGGAAAGTTACTACAATAATCTTATATAAAAGTATCAGAATAATACTTGATAACAGCCAAGCTGTATTTTGATAACTTGTTATGAATATCTTGTTAAGTTTACCTTATTTTATGGATTTTTCATTTCTTTCTCTCTCATGTAGCATCTTAAGAGTGATAAAAATGTACTATCTAAGCACTATGCTACTTTTACGGCCTTAAATATAATTAAATCAATGGATCATCCACACCATGGTTTGACATTACAAAGTGTGTCTAGCAGGGTTGCGTAATGCCTCCATGGCTGTTCAACTTGTATATGGATATTTGTGTGAAAACTGGAATATATTAATGTTGCGAAAATGGGTGATTTGATTGTATACTGTTTATTATACGCCGATGATGCAATATTAATGGCGAATAATGAACATGAATTACAGAGTCTAGTGAGAGTAGTGACCAGGTAAACCAGATACTGGAGGATGGTCGTGTGAGAAGCCTCAATATTTGACGAGCTTGTATGAGAAGATGTATGAATGTGAAGGCGAAAATTGTGTATCAGGGCATGAGAATTTGGTGCCCTATCCTCTGAACGGTGAGATGGTAAGTAAGTAAGGAAATAAATAAAATAAATTAAATACAATACATATGGATAAAATAAATGGGAGCCTAATTAGGAACACACTATTTCACGTTCGTTTAAAATTTCATCAAAAATTAGTATTTTAGTCGAGTGTATTTTTCAAATACGATTTCAAAAATTTAGTACAGAAAACAAACAGTTGTAAAATAGAAGTAGCTATTGTGTCTTAAAAGTTTGAGCCTCAATGAAATGTACCCAATATGTTTTATTAAACATCCCCAAGGCACACAATTCTGCAATTTGACAACCATATTAAAACATACAATAGTCACATTACATACAATTTGTTGAATATAAAAGCATTGGGTGTTTCGTTACTCTTGATAATTTTAATACGCTGTAGAAATATCAAGATACCAAAAATCATCGTTGTCGCCCCTTTCAGACTCTTAATCTTTCATATTTTCTTTCATCACCGCCCCTCACATTAGGAAGAAGAAAAAATATTGCAAATCTTTACGGTTACGGTGCAAAAACTCTATTCCAGGGGTGGCAACTACGTGACAAAAATAATATGTGATTAAATATTATTTTATTATTATGTTACTAGCGATTCAGATTTAGTTATAATTTAAGATAGAGGTTTAGTAACGAATAGTAACGAATTTGGTCCACGATTGAAAGCGGGTGAGATGTCTGGGGGTAAATTGTAAATAATTGTATTTTCGTCCGAATCCTAAAGAGTAAATATGCAAAATTTTGATATATTATAATTCAATATAAAATAAATATTAATTAAATATTTTAATTAGAAAGATATAATAATAAAATCAATTTTATCGAAAAATATTGTTGTTGCGCCACCGGGATTAAAACCTGGATCTCTTTACTAACCGGGGAAGGTGCATTATTCAACTACGCTACAGCGACAATATTTTTAGGGACAAATTTTCAAACCTATATGTTACCTTTTTGATATTAATACATTTAATCGTTCCTTTATTTGAAAGAGCCATCTACCTTATTTTTACAGAATCTCAAATACCTTTGAGTAACCTGATAGCAGACGCCAGATTAATTTTAATTACCAATTCATTTTTATTAAATTTTGGATACGATTAAATGTATTAATATCAAAAAGGTAACATATAGGTTCGAAAATTTGTCGCTAAAAATATTGTTGCTGTAGCATAGTTAGATAATCCACCTTCCCCGGTTAGGAAAGAGATTCAGGTTCAAATCCCGGTGGCGCAACAACAATATTTTTCGATAAAATTGATTTTATATGTATATCTTTCTAATTAATATATTTAATTCACATTTAAAACATCACAAACCTATGTTCTGAATAAGTACAACTTCACAATGAGAATGTGTTTTTCTAACAATATAAAATACATTAATGTTGTGGTGGGAGAGTGACGTGACTAGTGGGAGGGTATTTTTATTTTGCGTAGGGTCCTAAAGAATTGCTACGCAATATTTGGAACGGATACTACTATAATATAATAAATCACACATTTACAATAGATGCAACTTTCTGAACTGTATCTGCACATCTCATTTTTCATTCTCTTGTAATATCTTTTGTATAATTTTAGAGTATATTGGATTAGGTTAAAGTTCTCTATTCTTACAATACGCTAAGCACATCTTAACCTCCTCAGTCTATCTAATATAATTAGCATTGGATAATACTAAAGTATTTTGCATATTTTTGACAGATTCACACTGATTTATAAATTATTTATAAATTAAATTGTATGAAATATTAGTACTAAACGGATGTTGGACTAAATCTCAATAGCCGAAATCCTAATAATATAAAAGCCTGCCCAGTTAAAATATTGGTAAAATATAATCCCAACAATTTAAATATAAAAATAACAGCTTGTAGGTTATGTATGATTTTATTAAAATTTTTTTAGATAATTTAATTTTAATAAATAAAATGATAGAGATATGAACAAGGAATACGTATCACGTATTTTCATAACACAGCTAAACGTTTGTGCTATGAAAATAGGACTAACTTGTTAGCCTGGAACGAGGCTCAATTCCCCGACCACCAGAAAACTACCCACCTTTTCCCGGGATCGGTTTAGAAGCTAGGCCTTCCATGTCGGTCCCACTCATCAAAACGACTTTAATGCGATAACATATTTAAATATGCAAAACGAAAAAATATAAGAAATTCAATGTGGTTATTAGCAATTACCATAATAATTTTAAAATTTAGACCCTCCATCGTCCCTTAAGTGCTGTCTTATTCATAAAAGTCATATGTCATAAATCCATAAAATATTGTTTTACATACAGATGGAAAATTAAAGTGCAGTAGTTCAAGGTACTCATGGATTTATTCATCAAAAAATACTCCCAAGAGGGACAGTGGACGAGACACAAAATGGATTGAGTCACACTTACACGGACAGACAAACGCAGTTAAGTATAGCAACCACTAGACCATAAGCACGTTTTGAAACTGTAATATACATGAATATTAACATGTTCTTGTGTATTTAATTTTGATTTGTAGGGATTTTGAACAGCCGATATTTCGGCTAGTCTGGATTTTAACATGATGGAATTCTAGCTATCGGGATTACGACCTAAACCCATTTTAAATAAAGTGCGTCTCATTTTGAAGGTTGTGCAGTTAGGCATCAAATAATGGTCACATTGTACATATGCGTGAATGTTATTAGGGGACCGTATAAGTTTATGGCGCTATCTGAAAAAACTCTCTCGTACCAATATAAAATTTTATCGACGACATAAAATCGTTCAATTTTTGGGACACCAACCCTTTCATTACTTTTTGTCAGATTCGCGAGACGACCAACCTTCTGGTTTCTTGCGAGACATTTTCGTATCTGTATACCGTTAAAAATCAAAGTTCCACTTTGGTCACGACGTTGTGACATGTTACAAAGGGCTTTTTGAGATAACTGGGCAAGCGTGGTTGTGAATATTTGATCCCTTTTTTTTCTATTGTAAAATTGTCGACTGGGATAATTACAGTAAAATCAAACGCTTAGAATGAAACTAGTAAAAATAAATTTGTATTTTATATCAGTATACAATATAATTACTAAACATTTTTTTTTTTTTAAATGTGGAATTTGATTTATTACTGATGCGATATTTTAAATACAAATTAAATGTATTAATTAGAAAGGTATACATATAAAATCAATTTTATCGAAAAATATTGTTGTTGCTACCGGGATTCGAGCCTGGATCTCTTTCCAATCCAGGGAAGGTGGATTAACCGACTGTGATACAGCACACAGTACTTTTGACGACACTTAATTAATATTTTAAATATCATAAGCCTACTTTCTGAATAATTACAACTTTACAATAAGTATGTGTTCTCCTTAATAACATGATATTAATTCGGCAAACAAAATAAATGACTTATTTGTTTAATATTAAGTTTTTTCTAAAATGTTGGTTCAATATTTTGAACCTCCTTTTAAATTAATTGGTCTGCAAAAAGTAGAAGTATTTCATACATAAGTGAAATAAAATAATACTAGGAGAAAAGAGCAATCGGCAGTCGCTGATTGTTTTCTATTTATTGCACTAACAGAAAAACAATCGGCGTTATCCGATATTATACAACTCTCTGTATTGCTGTTCTTGAAATTGTACAAACGATGATCTTACGTAAATAATATTAATACTTTGAAATATATATATCCACTTAAAAACATTCTTGAAAAATACGAACAAAATATTAATACATCATAATTTAAAAGTTCCACCATAGATAAGAAACTGTGACTATAGAGCGCGACGCGATATAATCATGAGATATAGATAAGATGATAATATGGCAGATGCTCAATATACTTGCCAGTCGTAATACGATGTAGCGAATATATATTTACGTACTGTTATTTAATATATAAAAGAGAAACCATTTTATCTTAACCAAGAATATTAAAAAACACGGTATTTTGTGCCACAATCGCGTCCTGGCCGAATAAACAAGCACTAAACAGCCATAAAGTCATGGAAATAGACGGGAAAACGTAATATTATTATGAACAAATAATTAACATAAAAAATCAATAATTGCCAATTATGAATTATTTAGATGTTATATTTTTTTATAATTTTCATTCGTGTGAGTTCGAAATAGTTCATTTTTAAATCAAACGTGGAGTTAACAGTATTTGTAATTAAAGTAATCAATAACATTCCTGAATATATTTTTAAAAACTAGTTGTTACGTTAACCTAACTACAATTAATTAAAGATATAGAAACCAGTCGACGTCAATTTAATTCAAAAGTTTAATACAAAGTTTGATATTTAAATAAAATCATTACCATTTAAAAAAATACATACATAAAAGTGAAACGTGTTTTAAATTTTAGATTTTTATTTTGAGGCTAAAACGACGACAGTACATCATTTGTCATTGTTTCCGAGACAATCGAGGATTTCTCTTTTTTTTTAAAAAATACCGAGCAATATACAAATTCGGATTTTTTTAATCCTTCCATAAAATTTATTAAATATGGTATTGAAATATTTTTTCAGAATATAATGAATTGGCCTTCTTGAATTTTGATTGCTCATTAAAGAGCGCTCGCATTTTTCAGCGGAGTACCTACCCGCAAAAATATTCACACCCTCATTTCGAAACACGCGAGAACTGTAGAACGGAGAATTCAGCCCAGCGGTTCAAACCAATTTTACGCCGTTTCTCATTGTTTTTCTAGAAAACAGCTAAATTTTTTGCGAGTTAGCACTAGCAATCTCCCGTTACAGAAACACCAACCACGGTAATTCGTGTTTAAAATTTGTGGTTGTTTTGAAATTAATTCTAATATTTTAATAAAGAAAAATAATGAAGCTTACTGGAATACATGTCACATATTCTCATTCTCAAACTAAGACATGTGTCTATGTGATTACAGATGAACTCGTTGATCTTCCAGGACGATAAATCCTCGACAACGCGGTCACTAGGCGAAACGCTGGACTATAAAATAATTTTTAATACGAAGAATATCAAAATGGTTGAAACTTTGTGAAATCCTTTGGAAACAATATTAATTATTATATTATTAATACAATTTAAACGTATCAATAAGAAAGATATACAAGTAAAATCAATTTATTAAAAACATATTTTTGTTGTCACCCGAGTTAGAATCCTAGAATAGTTTTCCTATCAGAGGATGTGCGCTGACCTATTACACCACGGCACCATAGTAAGATAACGACAACTTTTCGAACTTACATATTGCACTTTTAAATTAATACAACTGTCATTACATTATTTGAAAGCAATCTACTAGGGTTCCTGGTTCGATTCCGGATGGAAAAAAAAATACTAATTCGATTAATTGATTTTATCTCTATATCTCTCATACTACTACGATACATTTAATTTGTATTTACATATCGAAGAACTATGAAAAACTGCAACTTCACAATGATAATATGTTCTTCTTAAAAATTATTATATTATAGTAAAAATTCTTTTCGGCTCTAGTCACAAGAATCAGGTAGATTTCATATCTGCGTTTTTAATTTATCCTTACCCAATATTACGATCAATAATGGAGGATTAATAGAATTACGAATTACTAAGTTTCAAAACAGCCGCTATTTTCAAATAAGTTGACAGGTTAGTAAATGAGCGCATAGCAGAGATTTCAGAAAAAAAATTCACAATAGCTACTGAAGTTATCGTGTTCAAAAAACTGTTATATTTCTTACGTATGTATAAATCATTACGTACGTAAAAATATAGGGTGTCCAGCGGAAAATTTTCAAGTTTAATAGTAAATTTAAAAAAAACTGCAATGTTATTCTCATATTTTATTTACACAAATGGAGTTTAACGATGCGAATTTTATGTTTTATAAACAAAATTGTTTCAATGCTGTCCATTTCTCGTAAGACACTCTTGCAATCGGACTCTTAAATTTGCGTACATGCGAAAGCAAAACGTTCGTTCAATGACAGCAACTTCACGGCGGATATTTTGTTGTAGGGCCTGAATTGTTCAAGGATTGTTGCTGTAAACTCTTGATAAAAGGTATCCCCACATAAAAAGTCGCACAGTGTAAGGTCCAGTGACCGAGGTGCCCAGGGTATGTCTCCATACTTGCTGATTAATTTATTGGGAAAAATTTCCCTCAGCTTCTCCATTAAAAGTCTAGCTGTGTGTGGAGTGGCCCCGTCTTGGTGGAATTGTGTTCTGTCATTGAATCCGGGAAACAGCTGTAGTTTCGGTACCAAAAACTTGTCGATCATTTAGCAATAAACGTCAGTAGTAACTGTCTCTCGCTGGTTAAAAAAATAAGGGCTAATTATCTATCGGCCAGAAATTGCACATCACAATGCCGTTTTTGGACAATGCAAACGTTTTTGATGGCGTTTCCTTGGGTTGTCGGGGCATCAGTATCTCATGTTCTGTTTATTAACATAGTCATCAATATAAAGATGTGCTTCGTCAGTAAATAATGTGTTCCCAAGCATTCGTGCTGTTCCAAAACATTCCAGTGTCGTTCTCGTTAAGGTTTCACATAAATAATAGTAATTTTCGTTGAAAAACTGCACGATTTGTAGTTTGTATGGGTGAAACTAGTTTATTTTTCAAAATAACGTGCACTGTTGATTTTTTTATTGCAGTATAGGCTGCAATCTTCCTTATCGATTTACGAAGATTGCGCATAATTTAACGTCGAACTTGAGCCACGTGTTCTGGCGTTGCTGCTGACGTTGATGGTTCCGGAGGAGTTTGGTTAATCCGGAGGAGGCATTGCGCCTTCTTGTCTAGACTTTTGAACCCAACACCAGATAAGTTGCGTGCTCGGCCCATCACTTACTTGTCGAATATTAAAATGAATACAAAAAGCGCGACGCGCACGAACCAATGACGAAATCTCGCGCGTAGAACAATACCCCTCCCACTTATCTCACCCTGATGGTTTACGAGCAATTACAATTGAATCTTCAAATTTTTCCGCTGGATACTATATATTGGGTCATTCCATAAATAATGTTTCAATTACATGAACTAAAAGTCAGAGAGAAGTAGGATAAACTACCTACATCAAATAAAATTACTAGCTGCTATAAAATCAGGTTAAGTAACTTAGTCTTCATATAAGTTTTGAAGAGTGTAGTTCGATTTTAACAGTTATTTTTCAAAGCTATTATGGCAATGATAAAGGAGCATATTCGGCATATTTTTATTCACGTGTCTAATAAAGGCAAAAATCCAACGGAAGGTGCTAGGAATGTTAATGCGGTATATGGGAATAGGACAATAAGCGTAAGCCAGTGACAACAGTGGTTCCAGAAATTCCAAGCCAGTAACAACAGCCTAGATGACGAGCCTCGTCAAATGTAAGACTCGGCGAGGACGTCGTGGAAACCGTGGTGGAACAAAACCTCATCTTAACTAGCAAAGAAGCTTGGGTTTGGTCATTCAAACATTCACCGACATCTGTGTGCCATCGGAAAAGTCAACAAATTGGGTCAATGGGTTCCTCACAAACTTTGAGAGCCCAATTGCGTGCAAAGAGTAAATGTGTGCTCTTCTTTGCCGTCACGTCTCAGAAATAAACTTTTTTTGGAAGTGATGCCTCCCCCATTATATTCAACAGACACTATCCTATCTGATTATCATTTATTCCGCAGTCTTCAAAATCATTTAGATGGAAAAAATATGAACTCTGTAGATGAGGTCAAAACAGTACTGGAAGAGTATTTTTCGTCACGGACAAGTGCATTTTGGAAGAGAATATTACATTTATAACGTTTTGGAGAGTATATTTATATTATAAAATAAGTCATCTAAATTTTGAAAAATAAAGTAGTATAAAAATACCGCACTATTTTTGAGATAACCTAATAAATATTGCGTGTGATATATCGTCTTAAACTTATTAATAATAATAATTTTTGATGTCTCTTGATCATGATAAAAGTATATTGAACATTTCCGGAAGCTGCGTCATAAGACCCTCTAAAATTAATAGTATTTCAATGCAAATCTGCATTATAATGGACTTATTTGATGGCTGATACATAGAAGCCTATGGATTCGACTACACGAGTAAAATAAAGTTTTACTTTCAGAGTTGAAAATACACTAAAGACTAATATAACTACAGTTGAAAATAATAAACATAAATAGTACAAACATATTTTAAATCGTAATTGACGTTCACCGTTAAAGGGATTGAAAAATGATTTATTCGTGATTTTATTACTCGTATAACTTCGGTTAAATTGTGTCATAAAGTCCGTGATAAATATATAATATTATAATGGTTGGGTAGAATTAGGTTATGTAGGTAATACCTAAAATGTTAAGGCTGGTCATTTCACCAAACCGCAGTCATTAGGAACATGGGGAGACAAATAACTTGACTGGGATAAGGATTAAAGTTCCTAGCTTAACGTCATTACGCCCACTCTTCACTGTTATCTAAATATTGGGGGATGCAAGGGCGTGAGGCGTGGGGCGTGTCACGTGGTCAAGTCACGACCTGACTCGGCGGCAAGGGTGGAAATAATATTCGTATGATCTTATTAGAGTTATCTGAATTATGTGAATTAGAGTCTATTAATCTGTGTTTATATGTATGAACATGTATTCGAATTAAACTTCTCTATATATTACCAACTAATATTCCCGACAAGGGTAAGAAATTTTAACTTCAAAACTATCCAAAATATTCATCTATTCTCTAGAAACTTCTTCCATCTATTTTCAATAACACTTAACTCTCCTTACTAATTCTACTGATAATACAAAAACTTGTCATATTATGTATATTCAATGTAAATGGTCAGATCTACCACATTTTATATAATTTATTTTTATTAAAATCACTATACATCAATTTGACTACATAAGTAAGTCCAGAGACAACCAAGATTATTATAATTTTACTTTCAAAATTATCAATATTAACTTTGTGGTTAAAATTCATATTTTTTATTTATTATATTTGTTTTATTAACCACTTAATTGAGTTTAAATACATCTACCGGTTTCGAAAAATACCATTTTATTCATCAGGATGTCATAACTAACTAAATATATATATATATGTATATTATTGTTTCTTTACCAGAATCTTTTTAAAAAAAAAACAATTAATTTAGTACCTAACTCAAATTGTTACTTAATACAAATTTAGTCGAATAATTTTTAGGAAAAAAATTTAGAATGGTGGGATATAAGTAACTCACGACTGCTGTCAAGTCGACGCGGTCTCAACCGGGTCGTTCATGTCACATACTGACACGTTCCTCTTTATAGGTGAGTACAGGTATACGAATGATGACAGTATATTGACAACAAATAATTGTTTCTCTAACAATACGAATGGAAAGTATAAACCCCTTACACCAGTTAGTAAAAATCATTAGATCGTCCATCTTCGTCTTGGTTTTCCCCCGATCTCAATCCTGTTCGCTTATGTATGAGATCTTTGTGAATGTTATGGAACTCATGTGCCGTCTACTTCAGTCTCGTTGCTTTCACCCTCCTCAAGATATATGGAGCGATATATCGTTCACGAACTTTCAGGTTTTTTAATATTCTCCTTTCTCCGGTTAGGATATTACGTATTGGACTATACGTTTTACGTAACTTTTTATTTTCGAAGACCTGCAACCTATTTTAGATATAAGAGACTAAACTTCACACCTATGTATAATGATCGGCTGTTGGGTTGGGTGAGGAAGAAAGTGCTATCGGAAGAAAGTTCCATTGCAAATATCTCATAAATGTAACATATGAACGAGCATGTGAATACCGCGTGATGTGGTGATATCCCCTTTGCCTCGCTTCGAACTTCGTCAGTCGCGTAAATGTGTTAGTCGAAGGTGCATGTGTCTCTGTACATTGTTTCTATTGTTGACGAGTTAAATTTCAAAATTGCACAATTTTTGGTTTTTTGACAACATTTTCTTCTACTGCGTATGACACGAAAGTTATCCTATTTACTTTAGTCATATCATTTTTTTGTTGTTTTATAATTTGATATTTCGGTATGGGGTTAAAAGTGCTACGGTGGCATTTTCTGCCCCACTCCCGGTACTATTTGTACAAAATGTGTACACTCACATTTGTTTCTTCTTATTTGCAGAATAAGGACGTACAAGATAAACACTGAGCGGGGAAAGACTTCCATCAGCGTTATGAAATAAGCTGCTGATTTGGTGATGAGGGAAAATAAATCTTTGCGTGTTGTTTTGAAGGTTAATCGGTTATCAGAAAATCCCGAGACAGCAGCACGTGGGTTATTCAAGACACCGAATAAAAGATTTTGGTACAGGTGGTACTTTTTACCCCCATACCTGGAACTTGTAACCCCACGAGTGGGGTTAAAACTTCCATGTGATTAATCTGATTGATTTTTAAATAAAAAAAAAACTCAATGCCATTCAATAGTTTTTGGTATGTTAAATGAGTTCAAGATATATCTTTTTCAACACATTAAAAATTGAATAACATAAAACCTCTATAATCACGTTATTCTGTCATTTGTAAAAAGTGACACTTTTATCCCCACCTTACCCTATACAGTTTAATATTACATTTAAAAAAAAATTAATAGTAATATTGTTGTATAATTCATGTAGCATCACAATTTTACAACTAAGCTGCGTCTATGTAGCCACGTAAGATACAGTATTACAAAGTATCTAGTATATTTAACATTCCCTTTAAAAATATATACATTGAAACTTTATCAATAAAATATAACATGTTACTGTACAAGAAGAAAACCGCAGTTTCACTGTTTATGAAATGTGTGCGAAATGTAAGTTTTATTATTTTCAGAGAGTGTTTTAAAGAATCTTAGATTTCTGTGAATTTCAGAAAACTTCCGCACATTTGATGGTTTCTTTACTCTCGTATTTTTATATTTTACTCGAATCCTTGAGTCATATACAATAAATATTTTAGATTGTCACTACATCGAATATTAAAATATAATTGTTCATTATATTAATATTGACAGGAGCCGAACAAGATTATTTTTCTACTTAAAAGTCCGGGAATTCATAACTGAATAAGTACAGGACAACAAATATGCATATATTAATGTAATTATTTATAAATAATATTCAAAATCATTTTATACTTATCTTTCTGCATACAAACTTACTATTATATAAAACCACAAATAATAATAATAAATTAAAAATTGTTCACGAATGTAGTTTCAGGTTAGGATATTTTTGAAAATTGTATAAAAATTTGTAAGCTAGACAGTATAAAATAAAATAAAGAAATGTAAGATCATAAAATTTTATCACGTCCTGGAAAAAAGTTGATTCAAATAAATATAAATAAAAGTATGCAGAAAGGCAGAGAAAAAATTGACAAAAAAATTGGTATTTGCAGAGGACGTGTTTCTTTGGTCTAGCTGACGTAATTTATTTTTATTTATACGTCTTAAAAAAAGTTACTGAGAAAAAGCATTGAATACAAATATTTTTAAAAGGGAGGAATTTTGTTAGAAAGGAATTGGTTTACTTTTAAAATAAGAAATCTTATATATGTATATATATATACATATATATAGAAAATAGTATATGGGATAATTTTTTTCCACACAAGGTATCACCAAATGTTACATTCTAGTCTAAGCCTTTGAGGCGGTGGGTGGACGCCGGGAAGTGGGGGGGGGCACTTCTCGCGAGAGACGGGTACTAGAGGCCCGGCTGAGGGGAAATGTTTAAAGTCTAAAAAGGTGTCCGATACCAGGATATATAATTGTTGTCATATCAGTCATGGGCGGGTATTGTGCACATGCGGTTGGTTATTGAGACCCAAAATATTGGATATTTTCTAGGTGCCAGTGGGTTTGGTCCTGCCAGGCCATAATTTGGAGTTTGACGCGCTGGTCTGATGCCGTACCCTGATGTTAACTACCATGAATCAGAGAGAGTCGCGCTGAGTTCTGTATCTCTGGGAAGGAAGATCTACCTCCACGATGTGCAAAATGGAATAATGACGTGTGATTGGTTTGAAAATAATGATGTCCCTGTTTGATTAATATGAATACTGTCCTAAGCTTGATTTTTGTGTTTGACATTCCATTCTAATTTTATCACGTTAGTTTAGTTAGATCATTGTATTCAACTTGTTTATTTTAACAATCTTTTATTATGAACAACCTATTAATTGTTGTTATTTTTAATTATCATTTTTCCTCAAGTGACGAATGAAAGTATGGTGGACCATTGATAGGTAAGAAATTCTGATTGATGATGAAGAACTCACATCTCTCACGCATACTACTGCGCTAGCCGATGGAAATGTGGGGCCCCAGCTCCATACCTCACAATATATATACAATGTATATTCGAATGCCACTATATGGAAGGTTCCAGAGGCACAAGTATATATTTATGCGTTTGATGTTAGGTTTCTGCGAGCACTAGTATACGAAACTGGCGTCTCTTCTAGGTTAGATCTGTTTTTTTTGTAGATAGTTTCTTCAATGAAAACTAGGCCGAAGTTTTGACATCGTAAAACATATCATAATCAAGGCGTTGTCTCACAACAGGTATTACCGAAAAAGTACTAAGCCAGTTTTATATATTTTTATTGAAAACGCAAACGTAAAGTTGCAATTTAAGAACATGTGTAGTTCTTCGATAATCAATACAAATTTAATTATTTAAAAGGATAAACATACAAATCTAAAAAATACATAGTTTGAGTCCGGTAGTATGTTCGAAAATTGAGCATCACAACAAAAATATTTTTTAATAAAAAATATATTAATAATAATCCTTTCGAAATTTAATAATATTTTTTGTAAGAACTCTTATGCAAATATATATATATATACTTAAATAATATATCCTCACTTTAAAAACATTTAAAAAATACTTAATAAGTTAATCCGTCTTTGTCTATAGCAATATAACACAAATATATATATATATATATCACAAGGTAACATAAATAAAATAAGGTCGGCTGTCAATTATATCACGTGAAAGTGTGCTGTTGTGTATTGTGTGATATTGTGTATTCGTTGATTTATGAAACAAATTAATATTATGTATACCGTTAATTTTCTATCATGGTAATTTCCATATTACAATAAAAACTTAGAATATCTAATATATATATATATATATATTAGATATCCGTGTTAAAAAAGATCACCATTAAACATCATATAAAATTCTGTTGAAAAATATTGTTAAAATTATTGAAATATAAGAAAAATATTAAAGCGTTTGAATTATATTAAATATAAATATAGTTATGGGTGTAAATGACTATTACTTAAATATTTTAGATCTATATCTCATACACGTGTAATATGTCACCCCTACATATATATGATATGTTCTTATGGTTCGCCTCGCCCTACCTCGTATGCAGATAATCTCTTCAAATATCATATAGATTTTATTTCAAATTAAGAAGATGTTGTTTTCTTTCTAGAAAAATATTACGAATTATTTTTTTAACTCAGTTTTGCGACTCATTTTACCCGGAATACCTTAGAAAAGACATATTCTTTGTTAAAACGAAATTATACGATTATTAATAGATAATCCAAAGATCGATGTTGATATATCCTTGTCACGATCTTGGCTAAAAACTTAATTAGTAAAGCTAAATTTAATTATTCAAGATGTGAGCGTGATTCAATAAATGGTAAAACATATATTTTCGTAGAAAGCAATCAATTTGCGGTTTGAAATATTATGATTAATAAAATAATCTATGTTTTCTTTAAAATCAATTTAATATCGATCAATACTGTATTTCCCCCCCCCCCCCTTAATGTTCCGTTTATCTGTATATGTATTCTGTCTTTTTCTTTCGCATATAATTTTATATTCTGTCTCTTTTGATGTTCTATTTAACTTTATGTGTATTCTGTCTCTCTTTTTCACTTTATGTATATATGAGTGCATTCATTTTGTATTTATGATTAGTTTCAAATACGTCATGATGATGATTGAGATAAGCAAAACCAGTTGACGTATAATAAATTTCATGGTTTCATACAGTGTGATCGGTAAAATATATATTTTTTAATTTATAATGAGTTGTACACTCATTTCAAAATTAACGCAGTATATATACAGAAAAACACTATGTATCGAAAAAAATGTTTGGTTGCCACCGAGATATGAACTTGAAACTTTTGCTTGTCGATATGCGTAAATATTATACCATATTAGCCATTTACATATTATAATGAATTATAGATTTACAAAGGGTCTTCCGATAAGATCTTTTTCTAAAATTCGATGAAATGTGGTGTTCGTTACGTATGGCATCTGATGAAGATAGTGATGTCTGTAGTCACGCTTTCGCGCACAGCTTCAGTGCTTTTACCGAAGACGTGTAGGTATTTGTATAGCACACACAGTGCCTGTTTCATCGAATTGGTGCTAAATTATTCATTCAGTAGGTGTCAAATAGTGACTGAAAATTGTACGCAATCTTCTTTTAGTACTCACAATTAATCCGATATTTTCAATAAGTAATCATTGCTGAACCGTGCAGTGTTAACCCCCAAGTATCAGCCCCAAAAAGTACCGCTGTAGAAATGACAGTTTCAAATCGGCTTATTAGAACACCTATATAGTCGTTATTTAATGAAATATCAATTATATACATTTATATATAAAATTAATGTTTACAGTAAATTTCAAAACCTTTGAGGGACGTCAGAATTATTCGATCGATTTTATTGAATTATATAAAAGTAGCTGCTGTCTATGTTACATAATTTAAAATTAATATTGACAGTCTGATTTCCATTTAGGGAAAGGCTGTAAAGGGAGTATATATGGTTAAGCACCAACTACCATAAAAATATTAAAATTCTGAAATAAATAAATTCAATATTTTTAAAAAAGATAGTGATATGTAATGTAGACATATTTTATCCTAAATAGTAAAGTTGTTTAGAAATATTGCTGAATAAGCTTAAGATAAATGCGAATACGAGTTTTTGATTTTCACAAATCGCCTTTTCTTGCAGTTGGCCGAGTTATCGAATTTCGAGTTCATTTGGTATATAGCTTATGCCTTATCGGACAATTTTATTGAATCTCATATAACAAATATGGATCAGAAAACGTCTGGAATAATACTCTAAGGCAAGATTATTTGAAAAATGAAGCTTCAAACAGTTTGTTAAATAAATATAAGAAAATGAAAAAAGTAACAGTTTTGATAATAAATACTTGAAAATAGGTGGGTATTTGTGTTATGTATAAATAATTTATTAACTAAATAATTTAATACTCTAATGTTTTAAATTTTTGGTTTATAAAAGTCGCAGTAATGGTATTTAAAAGGTTTTTTTTGGTAGTTATCGTTATAGTTATCGTGAGGGCATAAGTTGCAATATGAGCAACTTTATTTTTTTTCAAACTTTTAATGTTTTCTTACTAATTTATAAACACTCAATCTGAGCTTTTTGATGTTAATTGGACATTTAAAATCGGTGTTCATTGCAAAATTTGTCACTCTTATCCCCAGTTATTGATATTTATTACTGAGTAGTAGTCTTTGCTACTCAGAAATTTAAACTGCAATATGAAAACTAACTTATTTTTGAAAACGATGTTGTATTTATTTTGTATTTTGAACTAGATTATAAGGATTATTTTTAATAATACGAAATGTATTAATAAATATATTGTATATGAACATATGAGATAATAATAATTTTGCTAATTAGCCAATCACTTTATTGAAAATAACCATGGCTTTGATAAAAATACAGGAGTCAATATTCTTCACATTGATAATTAAAATAAACGCTTAGATAACTTAGAGGCTCTAGAAATTAAGAAGTCTAAAAATAATAATGAAAGCATAATTGACAACCAAAAAATCTAACCTACAGTTCTTAATATTAATTAGTTCTTAATATGTTCCCTTTCACCACATCATCTGTCTCTTTTCCGCCCCCCTCCCACCACAGTCACTCACCCTCGCTTCAACACCTGAAACTAATGTATATTTGCCTATATTATAAAATACTTAGTAACTTGTACACTCTGAAGAAGGAACGGTGGTTCCGAAACCGAATAGAATTAGCAAAAATAAAGTGGTCTTTAAACAAAGTAAACTGTTTTTAACGTTTTTCTCCAAATAAAACAATATGGAAGTCACTATTACCCTCATCGTCCGAAAACTTCTATAATTAGTGTAACGTTTGCTGAATAAATATATGCTTTGTTAAAAAATATACAAGTGCATGTACATATATTATATGTGGTTGTATATATAAGTGGTTGAGACTTGATGACTATACCATAAATACTGAAAACACTAATTAACATTGCCTAGAAATATAAATTTCACCATATTCACTGTAAATGCAGATACGTGGCTGGAATTAATCAATTTCGCCACGATCTCGAATTTCACTTATATACTTTATGCATGGAATAAGATATGTAAAACCGGGGTGCGTGTTCACTCGATTGTGAATACGTGGGTTTTCAGTAAAACATTTATAATTTTCGTTTTCAGACTGCATATTTAAAATAAAATAATTGTATTATTCTTATCCAATATGTACAGGGTCAATTTTAGTATGTGTGACTATGAACAAATAAGTATTATATGTGTTGCTGGATATGGGGTCATCAGATTTAGGTGCTTTAATTGCGTTGTGGCGAAAGAAAGTATGGGTTATGTCGCGGTATATGTTTATTGATTAGAGGTTGTAAGCTCGGGAACGGGGCCCATATATCTCACAGATCTCCACTGTGTTCGGGTGGTCGCGGAATGTGAGAACTAAGAAGAATAACTCACGATTGACACTAGATTTATTCAACACTGTGGTCGGGAAGACGTCAGGTAGGCGAGTGTCTTTCCGATGGTTGCCGCTTGATATTTTTATGACATGTCATCTAATGTCAGTACTGAGAGTTTTTATGGCTGTTGAGAGCCTGTCTTAACAGTTAGGTAATTGTGAGGCGTGTTCATGTCGTCAAAAAATCTGAAGAAAAAAATTTTTTTTTTCAAAATTGGTTAGTCAGAACTTGAGATATAGCACTGAAGAAGATAAAGACTCACTTGACGTGTTATCTTCAAAATATCTGAAAAATATGGCAATTACCTACGTTCTGTCTTTATAGGCTTTATATTTACGGTTCATTTTCCAAAAAACATATTAATATTGTTATGTATAGATTGTTTAAAGTATTTTTAGATTTAATGACACTTGAAGAAGTTGAGACGTAGTGACTATAAAATTTCTCTTCTTTGGTATATCAAGGAAAGGAACAAATAATACATGAAAACAGTTTTCCTCGATCGTAAAACACCCTTCGTTACAAACACGTTTCCTGCAGCTTTTAGCGACTCTCGTCAGGACGTAAGCATAGCAGTATAAATGTCAAAATGAATGACAGCCTTCTATTGTCCTGAAGTCAAACTTAACGACTCCTTAGACAGTGTACCCGCCGCTCTTGCAGATCAAGGACTTAAGATAATAATGTAAACTTTTTCAGCGATCCGAAGGCTGTTAATCCTGTTTGTATTCACGATAGTGTTTGGAAGCGAATATGAACGGTCTAGGGGTGTACAAAGTTCTGGGACGGAACCTCCCTCCCACACTCTTAAAATTTGAATTGAATTCGAAGGGGTTGATACATTTCGGAGCGTGAATGGAAGGGTCTGTCTGTGGAGAGTCAGACTGAGACCAGGCTTTTAATTATATTTGGAGGGCAAAGGACATTTCGTAATTTCAAATTATAAATAAAAGACCTTTTTAGATAACCACGATTACAATGTGGTTTCTAAATTAAATTCATTGTTTTAAAACAATAAAATTTTTTGATTAAATTTTCATTTTGAAACAAGTAGAAATTGGTTAGTCCAATCTTACTATTTGGTACTCGCTAATCCAAACACAGTTTTGTTTGCTTATAAATATATATTTTAGTATGAAAATGCTTCTGAATAAAACATATGGGATTTAAGATAATATTTTTAAATAGTACAGAACATAGCAATACTAATATTCAAATATTTGACAGTTAAATAATGAGACTGCCATTCAGGAAGAAGACTAAATCTCAGAAATCGAAGATGTACAGTGCGATGAAAATCTTTAATGTCTTTAATAATCTACATAGATTTAAAATGAAACTAAAAGCTTAAACTTAAAACTTAGCAAATATGTTGTAAAAAGGAATATTTTAATCGTATATAAATATAGGTACTTTTATTTGCACTATGTTAAAAATAAATAATTCGAAAAACATTACCCTCTAATGAGACGTGCAGTAATTACTTACAAATAAACAATACGCATTAACAAACGTGCAATTGAGGTTAAAATAGATAGTCAAGATAATTCAACCAGGTATTTGGTTCAAATTATAAAAACGAGATTATTAATGATGGATTTATGAATTATGATCCACTGCAATATCTACAAACGAGGAATTCAGTGTATTTTGTTAAGTAAATGACATATTTGTCAGAAACACGCACCCTTACTGGCTTAATGCATAGATGGAAATATCAATTTTCGAAGATGATTTATTTACTTGTGGAAATAGCACAGATATAAGTTTAAAGGCATTAGACATTGGACAAAAAAAAATTGTGACAAATAATAACTTACATCATAATAATAAAATATTTTACATGGACAAGTAAACAATACAAAAACCATAAATGTTTCAAGATTAAGATGTCTCACAGAGACGAAGCTATTATTTTTATATGAGAAGTATGGAAGTCTTGGGCATTACAGGGCTTACGACATGTCATCGGCTGGCTCAAGTGATCACTTTACACAATGTAACGTTCACCTATTTACCCACGCTACCACTTCTATAAAATTTTTGGAAGTTGTATATATTAAATCAAGATGGAACATTTCACTTATTTATTACCAATTATGCTGTCTCCATCTATTAACATTTTTTGTAAATTTGATATTCTTTCTCATGTAATAGTATAGATGTCGCTGAAGCTGAGACTTAATTTGAAGTGTAGTCTTGGAAAACTCGTCTCTGTGAGACATCTTAATCTTGATGACAATCTCTTAGGGGATAAAACCCAGTAATTAGTTACTACAAATATTTGGACATACTCAAAATATTGCATACATATTTCGTACAGGAAACAATAAATGTGGACAAGGGTAGTTCGCCGACCTCCGCTTCTCATAGCTGATGATGATGATGATGATGATGATAATTATTAGGTCAAAAGAAATGAAACACAAAGACGTTCAATATAGGAACATACACTATGGTGACAGAATCGAGAATGGCGTTTCCGCTTGCAGAATATATTATTTTATTTCGCTAACGAACAGTACATTTATTCATTAATATTTTCCTATCATATTAGCAAGTAGATAGCGACGGATGTCAGTCTCACGTATTTTATCAAGAATGATAGATTTATTTCCCGTAATCTTTCGCTGGTGATACACCGTTTTTATACATTTCAATTACTGCCTCGCGTTCAAAGCATGAATTAATTGGCGTCACCTCAGCGACTATTTCTGCGCGATACAATAATACTCTGTAACAAATGTTATGAATACAAAAACAAAGAGAAATCATTTGCATATTGCATGGAATTATTATGTTTTGAAAAATCAGTAATGAAACAGATTAAATACTCACTGCAGGGAAGCGTAATTCAAAATTAGTTCAACTTGTAGGAATGCTGAATAAGGGTAACAATGAAACTGGTTTCGACAGATTTTGTATCAAGTTTAAAGTATCAGGTGGTGTTTGTCTGTTTTTTTAAACTTAAAATATTATTCTTTTCAGTGAACAAAGTTTGAATAATATATAATCGAAGACGGTGAATGCGAAACATACAGGTCACGAATAGGTTAAATAAATATCGGTTAACCCCAATGCAAGACAGTTAATTAAATAGAATGCGATGAGAAATCAGCAAGATCAAATGAACGAAGAAATCAGAGATATGAAGTTTGACGTATTAGGCTAAAATAATATATAGGAATTTTCTAACAAGTATTTGCCATGTATATATATATATATATATATATATATATACAGTTCTGTCGTATGAATACTAAAATATATAAAAAATTCCCAGTATTATCATGCTATTTTAAAACTGGTGTACAATTTGTCTCAGATCAATATATTTGAAAAGGGGGTAGTAACCAAATGGTTGCGTTTTGATATTTTATTCCAAACCCGTGGAATTGTCTGCCGATAGTTGGATTTGCATATTTTAATCTCCCTGTCTTCTCCCAAAATTTACCCCTTTCATGAGGAACAGCCTCGCGTGTGTTATGTCGCAGACAAGGTCAAGTGCCGTTCGTGACAGGGGATAGGGGTTGACTATTATTTGTTTTCACAAGATATCAACCCCTTACAAGGGTGGTGGGGTATCTCAATTTCCAATGTCAATTCGTATACATGTTTTTATTACAAATATGGCTTAAGAAAGTAGAATGTCAAAACTCATTTATATAAAATATTACAAAAGTAGGTCGGTACGTAAAAAAAGAGTAGAGACGGGTAGAACTATTCTTTACGTCTCTGTAAAATAAATACTTTTTTCTCCATGAAAACCCAATTAAAATTAATTGACATCTATCACTCAATATATCGATAAAATATATTATATTTATATAAAATATTAGATACTTAAAACGATAAACAGGAAAAAAAATCAAATCTTTCTATTGCTAGCAGACAGCTAACCAATTCAGCTAAATTTTTAATTACAAAGTTACTCAAAAACCCGCTAGATGGCGCCAGGACTTCTAATCTATTTTATCAGAAAACATTAACATAACTATTTAAACATATGTATATATCGAACTTTTATGCTGTTTTGCTTAATTTTTCAATTATTAAAATTATGCATTTTTAAAATTAGATGTGATTATTGCTTTATAAACAAGTGATTGCTTATAAAATGTGTTAAGTATCTGCCTCAGCATGGATATGGCCCAGTGAGGCTGAAATTATGAATGCAAGTGTATAAGACAATTTATATACAGATAAATAATTATATAAATTACAATGTAATTAAATATTATTTTTATCCTGGTTGTGACTATATTATTGGTAGGTAGATTCTTTGTGTGTTTTTATATGTGATTTATGAACTATAAAAAATGCTCTGCAAAATCTTAACTTCATAAATAAAAATTGATTTCACTAAAAGATAAAAAAAACTTATTTTGTTATTAACGGATTTTTATTATTATTATTTTTTAAGTAATATGTAAATATCTTGAACGATATTGTATCTTTATAAATATTTCAATCTCGGATAAAATATAAAAAATAGTTATTAAGTTAAATAAATAACAATCGTAGATGAAATCTATTTCAGTTCAGGATTGTTTCACAAGTGAAAAATAATTGTGAAAATACCCCACTACATCGTATACGTGACGAGAAAACTCGAAGCCATTAAGGTGTTAAAGCCTGTCTAATAAATCTTTTTTTCGATCGCTAAGAATTGGCACCATTGGCACCTAATTCTGATTCACGTAGTACATTTGTTAAAGTAAATGAGATTTTAAAGGGTAAAATGTAAAAAAATACGTGAGGTAAAAAACAAATTCCAAAATACTTAACGCAATGCAGATAAATTTAATAATAAAAATATTTTTATTTTTACATATATATAAACATAGTATAGCAAACCTGGCCTATAATATTTTATGGATGGATACCTGACTAAATTATGAGTCGAAAGGGTTCAAAGAATATGTGTCTAATCATGTCAGAGATATAAAATCATTTAAAAAAAATCGTAATAATGCGATTATTATGTTTAATTGAAATATTTTATTGATTTAAAATTATTTATTGAATACAAAAAAATTAAAGATCATCGAATTTTGAGCGGCCAGACTATTTTTCGTTAGATCATTTAGGGCCTGAAGTAAAAATTAGATTAATAATGGATACATTTCGTAAATATTTATTTCAAAGTACGCAGACTTGTAGGCTTAACATAATTTTGTGAAAGTTTAAACAGTAATATCTATTTTTTAAAAATACAATTTAAATGTATTAATTAGAAAGATATACATATAATATTGATTTTTTGTGTGTATACTTCTAATTAATACATTTAAATTGTATTTAAAATAATATCACATACCTATTTTCTGAATAATTACAACGAAATAATATTATTTTATTACTTGATCGATCATATTTAACTTAGTAAATTATAAAAGTATTAAAATACTATGAAATAATTAATATATTCTATTTCTAACAATACTAGGTACAATTGATTACGTAATTAAAATAATAACGGAGTTCATTTTGTCGAACTTGGTGGTTTTCAATATAATACAATTTACTATTTGTTTAAAATTTATATTTACAAGATTATATTATTTTTTTCTGAATTAATTAATTATCATGTATGAATAAATTATCAAATTATTACGTTTAAACATCCTTAAATATATTACCGTAAAAATGTACCTAAATAACACGTCAGATTAGGGGAGGAGTGTACTAGTTGACACAAAAAACAATTTTCTATTTTTAGATAAATACTAAAAGAATTTTAAAATATATTTTTTAATTTCTATGTAAGTCATTCTTCACCTTTAATAATAAATTTACTCAAATGATCAAATATATAGAAAACAGAAAAAAGATTATTTTTTCACGGAAAAAATCTGAGACAACATATCCCTTTCAGGGAGTTAGTTGTCTCAGTGGTTGGGATATGTTATCAAAAAGGATTATATATATATTTTGACCTTTAAAGCTTTATTTACATTATTTTTTTATTGACGTTTATCTAGTAGCCGTTTTAAGAGGGGTATTTTAAAAATAAGTAAATCATCATATACATATTTATAAATACATATTAAATATAATGCAAGTATCTGTCATGACAGCTAACGTTTTACAACAATGACAGTTCTTGACGTAGGTACGTATATCGGAACTCTCTTTTATTATAATAATTTTATATTATAACTAATATATTTATTTAAAAATATGTTAGTTATAAATTTAAATTTGGAAGTATAATATAAATTCTAACTACTCAGTATTATTCGACGTTTAAAGTATTATAAGTAGTAAGTTTCAGATTAGATATTTGTTTTGCGTTATTCAGTTATGTTAATTTGTATGTTAGCTTGTACTTGTTTTATCTAACTATACAATATTCTGGTAAGTTTTTTTTAGCAAACTATGACACCTTTTTCTAATATGGTTAGCCATTATGGTTCGCTAATCAATGTGATTCTGATTTATGAAAGCTAAGTTTTAACGAGCTCTCTTTGTCGGGTGACACTTTTATGGTGCGGTGCCATCATCTTGAAATATTATACATATTTAATGGATATTTCAACGAGCTTTGGAATTTAAAATATTCTTCTATAAAACGTAAGGTAATTAATACATAAAAAATTGTTATAAATTGAATATCAAATGTACTCACATTATCTCAATTCTCCATCAATTTACTCATTATTAAATTACATCTTAATAGCACGCAAAAAAAACTGGCTACTCCACTATAACGTAGATGGCAGTATGTATAGTAAAATATATGATATGACTCTATCTATCAGAGATGGATACTTACTGCTTCCCATTCAATAAATTAAGAAACAGTAATTAATGAAAATGTGACAATAATAAGAATTATATTATACTTTTACCCAATAATCATGTTTTGGGATAAAATAAACAAGACATATTTAAAAAAATAATCCTTTATTATTAATTAAAAATTGGCGGAAGTAATACGAATTTCTAGAAATAATATTAAATCTAAAAATACTTTAAATATGTTCGAAAGATACATAGATATGTAAGATCGAGACCCAAACTCAGAATTTTATTATGCTAAGAGTTACCAATTATACTATATTAACCATTTACAATTTCCAATTTTTTTATTCAAATATGTTTTTTTATATGAGATATCTATTATTTCCTATTTAATACATAATTAATTGAACTATCATAGAATTAAATTCTAAAGTTGCAACTTCACAATTGAAACTTTTTATTATTACAAATATAAAAAAAAACCTTAAAGATGATTTTATAAATGGTGAAGGTTTTCTTATTTTTAATATTTAAAACGTTAACTTTGTGGTAAGCCATTTTAATTATTCATATGAATACATAAGTACGTAGTGAAGTAAGTTTCAGTACATTCCTTCAACAGGGCTAAATTTACCTAAACATTAAATTATTATCTTATGTTTCAATTGATTATTTAAAAATATAATTAATTATTCCAGAACCCAACAGTAGCCAATATAAATAAGTAACAAGTGAAGTGTCACAAAAGAAATGGAAAATAACTTAAATGATCAGAAAGTGACTGAAGTGTAATATTTATCGGAGATATTCTTAGAGAAGAACTGATGTTTAAATTCAGTTATTTATGATATTTTAGTTATTTTTAAAGATTCTAAGTTGTCAAATTTTAATAGTCCAATAATAATCTCAAATTTAGGTAGATAAATAGTATAATCATTTTCCAACATATGATCCAAAATTATGAGATATTATGATTATTTATACATCTCAAATGCTTTTTGGTGCTTATATTAAAATAACGACCAGTTTATTCAAGATTTTATTTTATTTGTATTATTTATAATTTTTTCAATATATACCTTATATAAAGCATTTACCGTTCAGATATATTATCATACTCAAATATCAATCATATACTTCATATTTTATTGCAACGATTATGAGAGCCAGCAATAATTCAAACTATTATTTCGTGGTATGTACTTCATATACGTTTGTATCTTAAAAAATATTCCATAATTGTATATTCCAAATTATGCAGATTTTAATATGTATATTATAAAACTGACGAATACGCTTACATTCATGTTGCCAGGTTATTTTAATTACTTGTATTATTTATTATTATATGATTATTATACTACGATCCATTAGTTATACGAGGCTTGTATTCCATGCGGCCATTAGTGAAAAAATCACTCATTTATTTGGTTTTTATTTAAAAAAAACATTTATTTTCTACTGGCAACATACAAATTTGAAATCCAAATTACGATTTTCTTAGAATCTAGCTTAATTGACGTATATTTTTACATGTTTCATATAACTGTGACGTCATTAAATTAATTAGCTATTCAGATCCGGTTACTAATCTTAATAAGAGCCAAAATTATGCTACACGTTAAAATTCATTGGCCACTAAGTGTTATTTTTGTCGAGTTAGAAATATTTAAAAGAACTATTTAAAATAAAAATAACCGAAATCTACTATGGATAACGATTTGTATCGGACGAGTGATTGCTCAACTGTCTAAAGACTGATCGCCTTCAATGAAACTTAACCTCAATTCCATCCATATGCAAGTCATCCATGCCCATGGAACTAAGCCCGCTATATAGTTAATCAGCTGCGAAAAACGTTTGCCGTGAAGTTTACAAAAGGTGGAGTAAAACTGGATATTAAAATATAAAAATATAACTTATAAACAAAATGTAAACTTATTATTTAATACAAATTAAATATATTAATTAGAAAGATATAATGATAAAATCAATTTATAGAAAAATTATTGTTGTTGTCATCTAGACTCGAACCAGGAACCCTTAACTTATTACACCACGTCAACATAGTAAGTAAACGACAAAATTTTATAACTTATGTGTTGAATTTTCTAATTGATTTATCTGTTATTATATTATTTGAAAGCAATCTACTTTATATACGGAGAATCTCAAACAAAAAAAAAAAAACGTTTTAATACTACAAAATATCTAATTTCATTATTTAAGTACATGGTTTAAAAATTAAATAACATTTTGTAGTTTATTATTAATATTTTTTTACATGATGGTGATGATTTACAAAGCGTGGATTTTTTTATTTGTACATAAAAATATTATGTATTAAATTGCCCTTTTTTATCTAAAAAATGCGAGAATAGAAAAAAAAATCTCCTTGCTGAGTAGAATATCACATAAAATAAAAAATTAATCTATTTTAAAAATGTAAAGTGACATTTTGGCCCACCCTGTATATACAATTATTAACCATAAGAAAAATATCTAGAAAAGCTATGCATAATGTGTGATATAAATATGGTATACTTATTCTGAAAAGAGGATAAAATCAAATTATGCAAGGACGAGACGTGATAAGAATGGAATGATATGTTGAGATGGGTCAGGCGCACAGAAAAAATGTTTGAAAGGATATTTCAGACAGATATAGAAAGTAAACGCGTTGGCTAAGAAATTTATTTAACTTATATATAAGTGTATTAAGAATACAAAGAAAAGGATTCATGAAGATGAAGTAAACATGGTGACCGGGCAAAATTGTATAGCCATAATTTAGTCTCTGCGATGTATGAACATGTATAAACGTGTAGAAATATTTAACATAAATATTTGAGAACGAGGAGCTAGCTGCTTATTTTTTAGTAGTATTTTAAGTAACCAAGCGAAAAATATTCGTTCAGATATTCGATACACGAGAAGTATATTTTACAAGCTTTTTTAAAATTATTTTTACTACCGATAAATTAACCCTTAATCTGAAAAATTATAATGCTGATAAAATTCATGGAATGTATTTAAATGATTGAAGATAGCCTTATACCGAATTAAAATTTAAATCAGTAGGTACTAATAAATACTACATACTGCGTTTGATAACATTTTTAGTAATGAAATTTCATCTACTTTAATCAATATAAGGAACATCTGTGAATTGTAATGGCATTAATCAATAACGAAGAAGGATTTTAAAAAGTAGTAAACTTAGTAATGAAAATTAAATAATTTACGTTTTTTATTGGCGTTTCACAATTGTGTAACCTGTGTCAAACAAGTGTATTTTGTCTATGGGTAGAGCTAAGATAAAACGCTGGGCTAGCGATCGATCGTTTAAGGGTTTATACAAAGATATACAGAAATGTGATATGTACAAAGATATACAGAAAAAATCTATCTATCGAAAAAATATTTGGTTGCTACCGTGTTTCAAACCAGGATCTCTCCCTATCCGGGGATGCGCGTTCTCCATTTTAGCTGTAGCAATCGAATACATTTTCGACAAATTATGAACTTATTTTCTGTAATATTTCCAATTGACACATCTACTATTCCATTTTTGTCAAAAATGTATTCGATTGCCATAGCGAAAATGGAGAAAGCGCTTCCCTGGATAGGAAGAGGTCCAGGTTCGAATCCCGATAACAATAAAATATTTTTTTCGATTAAGAGTTTTTTTCTGTATATCTTTCTAGTTGATTTAATTAATTTGTATTAATATACCATAGAACTATATTCCGAAAATGCAACTTTGCAACAAAAATGTATTCTCCGTAATTAACAATAATTATCATTCACAGAAATTATTTTCTGAATTTCTATTTTTTACTGTCCATATTTTACTGCAATTTAAATAAAATGAGTTAAATATGTTTGTTAAATTTATTTATTAAGCACTATTTCTTATTATTATTGTGGTCATATATGACAATATGATTAATGAAGGGTTTCTCACGTTAAGTTTACAAAAAATCAGACAGCTAGAATGACATAATATTCGTAAGTTTGAATAATGTTGGAGAATTATTTAAATATTGTAAGGTAAACATTTTATTAATAACCTAACCTAACCTAACTTAATGTGAATTTGTCTAAAGAAAGAGAAGTGCCAAAGAATTTGGTATTGTAATAAAGATATAAATTTAAAAAACAATGTTGAGAAAGTTAATTAAGATCTATAAATACATTTATCCCGTCGAAAATTATTACTTTTATGAATATCTATGAACTTAAACATACTGAATTTTTACAGTAAATAATAATCATTTAAATAAATAGGTGTGTCACATTTTTCATATTATATTATTTAATATGAACTATTAAAGAAAGTTAATTAATAAATATCACATGTAATTTGCGTTGGTGCGTATACTATCGGAGACTAAAGCGCATTAAGGTTGGTACAGAGATGAGCCCGAAACGAGTTATCATTGCCAATGTAGAATGACGTAACTGGTACATATTGACCTTTATCGATAAATCTCTTAGATGTGAGGTCAAAGTCCCATCCGTGGATACACACCCTTGGAAATTAAACGTATAAAATATGTTTTATTTTATTAACAAATGATTTAGAATATTGAATTAAATACATTTATGAAGTAATAATGAAATACGAATTAATTAACCGATCTCTTATAAAATATGTGTCAATTCAATGTTGAATTGACAAATATTTTTTATAATTGCCCGTAAGAGATCGGTTAATTACATTGACATAATTATCAAACCACGAACAAGTCAATTTATCTAATTCATCATTTTTTGTACATCAAATTACTATTTTTAAACAGTAATAATTAAAAACATGTTTGTCATGGCAAATTTTTAAAAGTTTTATATTTTTTAAATATAGTTTTAAAAAAACTGTGTATTTTCATTTAAATATTGTAATATAATTTGTAATGAGTACCGTAGTAAGGTGGATTAGTAGAAATGTTAGTCCAGCCGTATCCCGAAGGAATGAAACACTGGTAACCACAACAAACTACAACATACAAATTATTAAAAAGTATTTTGGAAAAAACAAAATATATTTTTTCGCAATATGTATTCGAGAAACGAAGAACATGTCAGATTGTGCATGTAAAATAATTCATCACATGCGTGGAGCGACCGATAAGAGAGTGCCGCCGCTCCGCACCATACAATCCACTGTGCTATTTATTATACAGGCGGAAATACTCGACGCGGCGGATGGTCGAAGCTTTGCGTGCCGAGGACAGCTGTGCGCATGCGGGCTCCACGTGCTCACGAGCGGCCTGGGCGGCGGGCGGGCCGGTACTAACGGATCCGTCGGTTACGCCGTTACGCCGTTACGGCGTTAGCGCTGCGCAGCCTCCCGTCACTGTCGACGTAGACGGACTTTCGTTACGGAGCTTCCTAAGCTCCGCTGATAGACGCCGAAAGTCGTAACGTCGGAAATTGACTGATTAGAATGATAATTTTCGAATTCTACTGAGAAATCGTTGTAATTAATGAGCTAAGGCGGGGAACTATGACTGGTTTATTGTTAAATATCGATCTGCCGTGAAATTCGAACAAAATTCTGCGGAAAAGACCAATTAGTATGATTAAATGGATTCAAAGTTACGTCATTAATCTTACTTATTTTTATTTTCAATAATTATGCAAATTTTGTATAGAGACGCTACGTATTAAGTCAATATTGTATTTATTTTACAAAAGTAAAAATGATGCTAAGAAAACTTATACTTAAAACTTAGGATTAATGTTATAATTAGTCTCCTGAGACGAGGTTTCAATCCTCGACTATTTGAAGAAAATCCAATTTTTTTAACGTTAAATTTAATTTATTATTTCATTTAAATATTTCAATATTATATTATGTATTTAATAACATGATATATAATGTTCATGTTACAGCTCCGCCTTAGGAATGGAATGATTAACTTTACCTCATATTCTATCTTTTATTATTTAAAATACTATTATGTAATTATCTGTCATCACTAATTTTAGCTCCCGGATAATGATCAATTTATAACTTATTTACGTAAAAAATAAATAAGGGAACGATGTATCTTCTAAAAATAAAAATACCTTTTTATATTATAATAATAATTTCTTTTATAATGTAGCTTCGACCTAGAGATATTCAATGACGGAGAAATAATAGGCAAACGACCGACGAAAGTGGACTTAATTTATATAAAAAATTATTGATGTATATATAATAATATAAATATAAAATATAATAATTGATATACCTACGTACATATTTTATCGGCCATTTTCAGCTGACTGCTGGATGAAGGTCTCCCCCAAAGTGTCTCCCAGTTTTTCGGTGCATTATTGTTCGATGTCATGTGCTATTGTTAAAATAGTAATAACACAGAATAAATAGTAATAAAGTAATTACTTTTTGAAAAATTCATAGTACCAACATTTTGTGATCTATTTAGAATAAATTCTACACTTCAAATATGTAAAGGTACAAGGTTTAAATTTGTATTTTCATGTTCAAAAATCAACATATAATTAGCACAACACCACTATATGTACGTGGAAAAAAAATATAACAGCTTATCCGTAAGCATCTGGAAGATTAATGAAAATATAAAATGAATCAATGCTATCAAAAAACACGTTAAAGATAGACATTTACCCCGAAACTTATAATATTTTTATATCGTTATTGTTATTTACTTATTATATTTAATTTTAGTATAATCTAGTTATTATTATATATGCTTTTTATAGAAGTGTAGCACAAAAAAAATAAACAAATTATCGTATTGTATCATTATACTATAATAGATTAATAAATAAATAAAAAGTAAAAAAAAATATTCGACGATGTCAAAAAGATAGCTTTTGAGGCACTTTTTTGACTTATGTATGTTCCCAGATAATATTTGTTTTGGTCCAACGATCATAGATTTTCAGAGTGACGTGTCCATTGCCATTTCATTTACTTGGCGTATTTACACTAAGACAAATTGATGAACGCTAAAAGGTGAAAAGAAAATCAACAAATTTCTGTGTCATTTATTTAAGCAAAGATCGTTTGTCACTTTCAATACTGTTACTCGATCTTAAAGAAAAGAAGGTGTCCAGCGAAATCATCAATATCTTTTCAGTTTGGCGTAGTCAGCAGAAAAATCTCATTGCCTAGAAAAGAACACAGACTTTGCCAGTATACACGGATGTAGTGTCAGACAAAGGTATTATCTAATATAAATATTTTTTACAGTGTAGATGAAATACGTGAATACAAGTCCGACAGAAGATAACATGTTACATAACGTGTTACATCAACTGAATATTCCAGGTAGCAACCAAATATTATTTCGATAAATATTTTTTTCCTACATATCTTTCTAACTGACTCAGTTAATTTGTATTAAAAATATTACAGAACTACGTTCTGAAATTATAACTTCATACCAAAAATGCGTTTTTATAAAAAAGAAATATTTATATTTAACTTTCTATAAACCTTTTTTATTATTTTTACGTTAACCGGTTTCGAAATTGACGTATCTTTGACAGGACTGACAATAAATTTTAAACATTATTAATAATGGACATAGATTGGACAATTTAGAAAGTTTAAAAATCAAAAAATCACTCAACACTGAGTGCAATATAATAAATAACCAATTAAACAACCCGCTGTTTAATATATTCCATGTCAATCACCTCCCCATTCTTACCAAAACTCCGCCTACATCCCGTAATGGATGTCGTTTTAAATTTTATTTATTCAATTGTATAAATTTTATATAATTGTTTAGTTATACGCCAGTCCTGATGAAGATACGTTAGTATCAAAACCGGTTGACGTAAAAATAACACAGTGGTTTTAATAAAGTTATATATAAATACAATTTTAAATTATATTTGACTACAAAGTTAACGCTACAAACATCAACAAAAAAAGAATACTTATATGATACAATAAGATATATCTGAGTGTAGAGTGTGTTTTGAGATTTTAATCAGAAGTTAAACAAAGAGATCAGCTTGAGAAAACTCAAACCCATGATTTGAAAGCAAGACTCGACATGTGCAATTATTTATACTGAAAGCTAGGCAAATAAAAAATATTAAATGACAAACAGAAGATTCAAGATCACCCAACTGGCGAATGTAACATCAATGGTCAATATACTAATATTTGACATGCAGTTAATGTAACAAGTGACGGGTGTCAGATATCAGACTACAATTGATTGAATGTACTTCATCAATGATGTATGGAGATCCCGCGTATGTTATCGGCAGCGCTGCTGCCATGTACCGCACGCACAGGCTTCCGCCATGGCCAACTCAATTGATCCGTCACTCAGAATCCTCCTCCTAGATAAAGAGTTGTAATTTAAACACCTTCTTTTAATAAATGAAGTTATTTTCATAAAGCTAAATAAATTTCAATATGTGGATACAGAAGATTATTATCAAATAAATGTTTTATTACTATTTATGTTAATACAAATTAAATGTATCAACTAGAACGATATACAAGAAAATTTATTTATCAAAGAGATATTTTTGTTGCTACCGGGATTCGAATTTGTATAATTTCCTATCCGGGGAAATGCTTTACCAATTACACCACGCGAACTGAGTAGGTTGTCGACAAATTTTCGAACTTATATTTTGCAATTCTTTTAAATTGATACATATGTCATTCCATTTCTTGTTCTCCTTAAGCATTACAATTTAAAAAACAAAACTATTTACGTTTTTTCAGTGTTAAATATATTAAAGTTGAGAAGGTTCCATGCCCTAATTATAACGATTGTGCAAAATTTAGTTCTGGAAGGACTCGAAGTTCTAGAGTGCAAATGAGGAAAATTTAGAATAGGTAGCAATCAATATAAAATACATTAATATTTTGGGGAAGAGTTGGAACAGTCTTGAAAATAGGGAATACTTATATTTTACGCAGTATTCGAAAGAGTAATTACGCAAAATTTGCTGTACATTAGTCAAAGTGTATAGACTTGTATAGGCAAGAGACTGGCATATATTTAATGTCTATATTCAATTCGATTCTGGCTAAATACGGGCGGCTATTATGGCCGCAAAGCAACCGATAATTATCGCTATGTGGCCAGTGTTGACCACTGCGAGGCTAAGGGTTCCATAGAATATATATTGTAATACGGAAATACTTTATTATATTACTTTAACAATGGTGTATTTTGTACCCTTTTTATATTTCTTTAAATGAAATATAGATTCGAGTGAAGATCTGGCTGCATAGCGGCCACAGTAGTCTCCCGCAGGGTATAGCAGCAAGCAATCTGCTATAGCCGATTGCTTTTCTGCTAGTGCATTCTATATTGCCCTTCTTGGAATTGTATAAACGGTGTTCGTAATACTTACAGCCCAGTGGGTTAAAACAAAACACATTCGGCGGTGGTGGGTCATTTTAGACCCACCTCAAGTTTTCGGTTTTTCAACCTTTAAATTTTAAATATGATTTAATGAAATGACATGATGTGCCGTAATGTTTCTGCTAAAAAATTTAAAAAATATTCTCACGCATAAACAGACGCCCTACATAGCCAAAATATAAACATCCACTAAACATGTGATCTTCTCGTCAGAACCCAAACAGGTAGTGTCATAAAACTTACAGGTAGGCGTAACGCCCCTCAAATAATTATATTACTGGCATTGTCTAGGAGGCGCCAGACGAAAGTAAGCCAAAACAAATACATGGATGCATACCTGGTATCCTTTGTCTACCCGCTTAAAATTTTGACAATAAATGTTTCAGCATAAGTGCTGAGATTCAATCCGACAGTTTTAGGTCAGTTTTTGAGCGTTTTTTCACATTTTTTATCAATAACTCATTTGAATCTAATTCGATAAGATTTATTTGTATCTCAAATTATTTGAAAATATTTCATGAAATATTATCTAGAAGGAAAACAGCATTAAATGAATATTTGTAGCTTAATTCATATCTATATGTACACCGTGGCCAAATCTAACCCTGTATGTGTTAAGTATCAAATTTGAATTATATATAGACATTCTTGAAAAGCTGAGATTATGTTTATATTTATTATTATTACTGAACAAACGTTAACATTACGAACATATATTTGACAGATGATTGACTACGCGAGATGACAGATGGTTAATATATTTGCCAGCTGGAAGTATTAATACAATTTCGCAAATATATGTTTTTTCTTACTCATAATGAACACAACATATATTTCATTTCAAATTGAATATATATGAAATATTAATTAGAAAGATAAATATATATATATATAAAATCAATTTTATCGAAAAATATTGTTGTTGCGCCACCGGAATTCGAACCTCTTTCCAAACCGGGGAATGTGCATTATCCAACTATGTTATAGCGACAATATTTTTAGCGACAAATTTTCGAACTTATATGTTACCTTTTTGATTATTTGAAAGAGCTATCTACCTTATTTTTACAGAATCTCAAATACCTTTGAGTAATCTGATAGCAGACGCTAGAATTATGAATTCGTTCTTATTAAATTTAGTAACAGCAATAATACAATTTTACTATTAGTAGAACACAGTGGATGGTTCTATCTGTTCTGCACAATGGATGGATCCAAACAATCACAAGGGTAATCGGCTTAAAATAATCCAGGGGTCTATTCCCCGCACCCCTTGGTTCTCCAACAGGAAGGTATCTAAAAGAACAATATCAAATATCTCTAGAATGAGAATTGTGCATTGCCAGGTGGCCTCACATTTATTTAGATTGACCATAATAGACTCCCTAATGTGTGAGTGTGGTGCCGAGGAGGAGACCCTTGACCATGTCTTTTTTGCCTGTCCATTGCGGATCACAGGTTTTTTTTACAATAATCTTGTCAATGGTAATTTTCAACTCCCGGTTAACTTGTGTCACCTTCTCTCCCTCAACTCGCCACATTTGAGCTATATGATAGCAAATTTCTTGAACGACAATGATATTAACTTGTAGCATAATATTCCCTATTCTATGATATTGTTGTACTGCTTTCTATGAAATAATATTTTAACTTGTTTAATGGCACAAATCACTCTTAAAGGGTGGATTGCCTGTTTAAAAGAAGAAGAAGAAAAACACATTCTTATTGTGAAGTTGTAAATATAATTGTATTAATTCATGCATTTTAACATCACTTCAAGTGGCATTTTTGTTCTTTGCAGTCATTTTGAAACGAAGCGGTCGTAATATCCACGTAGTGTTGAATTTACAAACATACTAATTTCTCACAATAAAAACGTCATTTGAAATTTTTCGCTTCCAGGGCATTTTTGACGCGAACCTTTAATCCAATTTACATTTAAACTCTACCCAATGTAATTTATTTCCATGGAGCGTTGCAATATTCATTTGCACGCGCAACACAATTTTAATTTAAATTGACTCGCCAGCGACTACTTTTTCAACTTTTACCCTTTCATTAAACCCGTAATATACGCCGGGCTTGAAAGGGTTCAAACGCATTCATATAAAAACACTTACGCCGTGAAAATATATTCAATCAAACATTTTTATTTTATAATTCTATATTATTTGAGTTTGTACTCGACTATGGGAGATATTAATACCAATGCCTCGGTATCGTGCTAATTTTTATTTATTAATTAACTTAAATTGATTTAACTTTCTGTTTTCCCGTAGGGGTAGGCGTAGAAGATAGAATGCCACACTCTTATGTTGTGGCACATTTTGCGCACATCCTACGCACTCTTTTCGATTGTTGATAATTTTATCAGGATCGTTGTACAGTACATACGTTAATATTATATAATTTGTTTCGCAAACGTGTTCATATCAGGAAATACGAGAAACTCAATTAATTCGTTCCGTGATCGCATACAGAAGAAGGACACAATTTACGCAATACAATCCGTCTAAGTCCTTAAAATACGGGATAAATTTTAGTATGTTTGATGTAAAAAAATATTATCCTATTATTGGCCAAATATACACTGAAAAATCTGCACCTGGAAGAGAAGTTAATCATCGAGAAAACACATAATATTACAACAGACAACTTTTCACGGCTCTTCCTTTGGCGCAACATCTTGGAATCTGACTATCGTTGGCACATTGAAATGAAATAAAATATATATTCCGGAGGAAATGAAGGAAACCAATACTTAAATCATTCATACATGATTATTTGGATTCCATGGTAATGTAACAATATGTTCATATGTGACAAAAAGAAATACAATTACAATTTGGTCATCTACGCATCGTGATGACGTCACGTCGGATAATGGATAAATTAGTAGGTAAATATAGCGCAAAGAAACGGACGAAAAGATGACTACTTGTTTTTTTTACAACATCAAGAGTAAGATAAATCAACCCCCAGTATTTTTGAGGTGACTAGGTAAAGAGTTGTGTCTCCTTATTATCGAATATCGATCGATCAGGTTACTATAAATTTATTTACAAAGATAGCATTCAAAAGTACAATAAATAGATGTATCGCTGCCGTCTCTACTTTCACACCAACTGCTTCTATTTCTATACCATCTGAATGTGACTTAACTGGACGAAAAATCGTAATTCACAAGTGGAGAAGAAAAACTCGCAACTTACGTTTTCAATGTGAGAATTCCGTATGCGATTAATATTCATTTACATTGGCGGTTTGTAAAAAATATGCATTATCTACTGGCAAATAAATTTGTATGCATTAAGATGAAAGAACGCACGGGTACCAGGATACCCCGGGTTGTACAAGATTAAGCTCGTATAAATATATATTTTAAAAATTAAATTACATAAAATAATACATAAATCTCTTTCAAATAACTTAAATAATGAGGATCCGAGCGGATAAAAGTATTTGGTGTTAATAAATAAAAATATTTTTACTCGACGTAGAAAACGGGTACCCAAATACTCCGGTAGCTACATAAGGGTTAAGCCTCAAATTCAGAAACTTTTAAAAATACAGATTTTGAACCTTTACAATTTTAATTTTGAAAATACACAAATAATACCAAATATACCTATTTATAATTAACTTTGAAAAATTTGCTACTCTATGGTTTATGTAAATTTAAAATATTGTTGACTAGTTTTCAAACATTAATTGGATTATATAGTAGTGTTAATCACTTTTGTTAGAATGTTTACAGTAGAGTAAGTTATGAAACCGAAGAGTTGATTTTTGAAAATCTCGGACAGAATTTACGTTCTGGGAAATACAATATCGGGTAACTTATTTTATTATATAACAAGAAAATTTCATTAAGGTTGTAATAATATATATAATAAATAAATTAATTAATTAATTAATTAATTTTTTGGTTTTTTCTCAGTTGTTTTTTAAATTTTTTTTTTTACTTTCTTTAAACAGAATGTTGAGCTTCGTAAAATATTGATATTTAATTATTCATTTTTTAAATAATGGAATATTTAATATAATATTAATATATTTTTTAAATGGTTTAAAACTAAACATTATATTATTTAATTATAAGTCAAGCCACAACGTGTTTGCTTTCATAAAAAAAAGAAACATAATTTTTTTGATTTTCAAGAGCATTTATTATATTAACCTATTAATAAAGACCTAGCACCTATATAGTAATATATTTTGTGAATCGCAGACTCAAGCATTATTATTGTTAAAGTGGATATAATAATTGTAATAAATTTTTACTTTCAATACGAATTCTTTTTATTGCATTTATATAAGTTTACTTAACATTTTAAATTTTCTTTTAGATATTATATAACCAATTATGGCTTCAAATACGTATATATACCCGTATATATATATATATATATATTGTTACGTCGTGTGCTGGTACCAGTGGATGGAACGCCAGCGTACCACACCATCGGCTAGACCCAGTCTGTTGGTACGGTAAAGTGTGGTGTGCCTGTATCGGGAGGATGGGAATGGTCTCAGACACTAGATTCACACAACACTAGATTCAGCACATTATTTACACTTTAATCATATAAAACATAACAACCCGACATTGTACGCACGATAACTGTCTTTGACATCTTCTTTATACAAGTTAAACTCTCCTCCTAGTGAGGACACACAATGTTACCGATTTAGCACACCTCAATTTCCACCCAGTTTGCCACGGGGTGTTGTCACAACCTTGGTCCAGAAGCCACGCCTCCGTACCAAAGTGATCTCTTCCTCCGGAAGGTTACCCCGCTGCCATCTTGTCACTGTGGAGTCCGTCAAGTCCATCCGTCTGCCATCGCTTGCATGTGACTTCTCCGCAGGTTCCAGCGGAGTCTCCTCAAATCCCGCAGATAGATCAGGCCCATTTTAATCTACCGCGGGAGAAAACCCTCGTTTTTTTATCTAGGTCGTCATCATTTTTTTATTCTCTCCGGTGGAGCGCCGTCTCCCGCACGCACCTTGCACCTCTTCTCGACCGTCTTCTTCCGGCCGGTAAAACAGCGCCCCCTATGCCGCGCATTTGAAATGTCACATCACAATATATATACATACTATATTGTACTAAAAACTTGTAACTAACTGCAGTATTTAAAAGCAAGCTCTTAAATAATTACCTCAAGGGTTGCAAGACAAGGAATATAATTTGTCACCGTAAGGGGTAGTACACACTGAAAAGGTACCCGTATTTTTTAAAAAAAATTTAATATTAAAATACATTTAATAATAATAATCAGTAGAATATATATATATATATATATATATATATATATATATATATATATATATATATATATATATATATATATATATATATATTTATATATATATATATATATATATATATATATATATATATATATTTTTTAAAATTTGTTTCTTCTCTATGAGAGTAGACTCGTGTATAATGGAGTATACATATAAGATAATTTATGTTTGAGTTAGTCTGTGTACATATTTTTTTTACTTCAGATACAAATTAATAGTAGTCTGTAATTATTCTACTTGTGATGGGGATATTGTTAAAAAATTTAATTCCTGGATACTCGTAAATATAGTTATTTTGGGTTGCAGTATATTTTTGTTTTGGGATGTCAATTTGGTCCCTAAATCTTGTAGATCGGAATTCATTTCTAAAATTTAATTGATTTTTTTTAAATATGTTTATTATTTTAGGTATTTCGAAATCTATGAAGAGTTGATAATGTCTGATTGGGTATCGCAATTATTGTTTTATGTTAGGCTGTATTGTGATAGACTATTTCTCCTTTTTGTAGATAATTTATTATATTTTTAAAACATAAAATAGGTTTAACGGTAACGTCTCCCATAACCGCGCAGTAACCTCTATCTAGCAAAAACAATATAATGGGTTATCCAATTCAAGCTTGATAAAGTAAACTTAAAAAAAACACACAAAATATTCGGAATGTATTGTAATTTTTATTTCATTTTACAGATTGATCCTTGCCATTTTTAGTTAAACAAGATATCATTCAAATGTCCTCCACGGGTCTTCTTACAGGCCTTGATTCTTTTGAGGTAATTTTCAATGACTTTTCGGCACATTTCGGGCGGTATCTCGGCCATTACATTACGAATATTAGTTTTCAATTCGTCAAGAGTTTTAGGATTGTTTGCGTAAACACGATCTTTCGCGTAGCCCCACAAAAAGAAATCCAAAGGCGTTAAATCACAGGATCTTGGAGGCCAATTGACATCAGCCAATCGCGAAATCAAACGTCCAGGAAATTTCTCTTGCAAAAGATCTCGATTTGCTCGTGTTACGTGACCGGTTGCTCCATCCTGCTGGAACCACATATTGTCAAGATCATAATCTTCGATTTTCGTAAAAAAATAATCGGTTAACATGCGGCCATAGCGCTCAGAATTGACGGTAACGGTTCGTCCATGGTTGTTCTCAAATAAATACGGCCCAATCACACCACCAGACCACAATGCGCACCAAACAGTCACTTTTTCCGGGTGTAATGGTTTCTCTACAATCAATTGTGGATTAACTGAGCCCCAAATTCTACAGTTTTGCTTATTAACGTATCCACCAAGCGAAAAATGAGCTTCATCACTGAAGAAAATTTTGTTCGAAAAATCAGCATCGACGGCCTGTTTTTCCAACACCCAATTTGCGTATGTTCTTCGTTGTCCATGGTCAGCAGGCTTTAGCTCTTGTGTCAAATGGACTTTATACGGATGAAGATGTAAATCCAGATGCAAAATGCGCCATAATGAGCCATAAGATAGGCCTAAATGTTGAGCTCGACGAGGAATTGACAAATTTGGATCTTCTTCCACACTTTCAGCTACAGAAGCGATATTTTCAGCATTGCGAATGTTTCGATGATGCACAGACCTTACAATATCAGTAACAGATCCAGTTTGTTCAAATTTATTCACTGTATTCAATATGGTTTGCTTTGTAGGACGATTATGACGACCATAATCTGCTCGTAAAGCGCGAAATGTGGATACGGCAGAATCACTATTTTTATAATAAGATTTAATAATTTTAACGCGTTGGTCGATTGTTAAATGCTCCATATTCTTAAATGGCAGAATGTCAACTAAATAAATGACAGCGTACTTGACGTTTATCTTTGACAGATGTCGGTATACAGATTTCTACTTTATCAACCTCGAATTGGATAGCTTTGTACATGGAAACATGCTAATTGTTTATGACCGCGCAGAAGCCATCGAAGTGGCCTCTGTCCAGTTAATTAATTAATTGGTTACCAGAGTATATGTCATTTGATTTGATAGCGAGACTCCGCAAATGTACTATATTATTTATTATGAAAATTGTACAAATAGAAGGCAATTACAAACTAGAGGGGGACTAAAATTCACCTAACGGACGAACTGAACATATGACTCACATGACTTTACGCCACTAGAGGTATCCAGCTGAACGACGAAGTTGAACAGGTGATCACGCCGTTAATAAGTTTAACATGTTCTGTATTGGTTTGTATGTACTTTTTCTATTTTTAAATACGTATAAATTATTTATGGGTGGTCGCCCAAACCTGTAGTATACAATATATTGCGGGGAAACATGATAATAACATAAAGAAAATAGTAAAATGCCTACAATATACCTAGGTACAAGAGATTCTTTAAAATAAAATAAAATGCAGAAACCTGTTTCTGCCGGTTAGTGTCGCTAGGCGGTGGAGGCGCCGATTAGAGTCGGGGCTAATAGTAAAAGTCTCACCCGTTTTGGTCAGGCGCAGACACCGTCGGTTGACAATAACTACGAGTGCCAGCGACCGAGGCGAACATCGAAGGTTTTTTGTCACAATTTTTCACCCTTCCAATTCGTACATTAATATAAAACACGTATGGTATTTATTACAATAAGGTAGTTAGTAAAAGTGTCAAAGCGATGAGTACTGATACACTTGTAGTAGTAGATTCGACGGTCTAGCCGCATGTAGGTTATTCGTAGACTGTGAGAAATTGGAATGAAATAAAATTGAGGAGAGCATTCTCACCGCTGCACGCTTTGAGCATACACGTTTAGACATTTATTTCTTCCTTGCCTCGATCCTGCAAATCACTTTTGGATATTAGACCCGGATTTTTAAACATTTGGCTGCTATCCGGACACCGCTTTGGACTTCTCTGGACTCCGCTGTATAGAAGAAGAATGAATCGGCGAATCATCCTGTTTTGTTTTGTTTCCTTGTATAGAACAAAACATCAGTGGTCACTGACATTTGACGTATAATAAGCGTTTTTCAATCTCTAAGACACGGTGGATTGCGAAAGCTAAGAGTTGTCTCTAAACAAACTCAGGAACATAATTCTCTTCTCGGAGATTACTTTGACTCGACTGTCGAGATTACTTCGAGTCTAACTGGGTAACTGCAAGAAACTAAGTGAACAGCGCTTTAAATGGAATAATATCTAACTTGTCAGTACATAATGGAGTTCTGGTACCGACATTTACGTATGGAAGTAAGACCTGGAGCTAGCAGAAGAAGAACGAAAGTAGACTGAATGCAGTAAAAATGAGATTATTTAGGCGTAGTGTGGTAGATCCATTTGTGTCATATGTAGTAGATCCATTTATGACCGTAATGAGTGAAAAATTTATTAAAGAGGCCTTGAACATCTGCATACTCCGGAACATTGATAAGGCTGTTATATTCTTCGACTCGCAAGCAGCTCTTGAATCCCTCTCTGCTTATATGAAAGTTTGGCTAGACAATAAGATAATCTGTTCCATCCGAAGATGCCTATTTAATTTGTATAGCAACAATAAACAGGTGTCATTCGTTTGAATTCCTGCGCATAAGGGAATTCAGGGAAATGAATGTGCTGGTAAACTGGCCAAGAAGGCTACTCTTTCCGGAGTTTTCCCCATCAATTCCATATTCCGATGTGTGACAGACTTAATATGGTAAAAAACTTACCAATTCTATCTGGTCTATACAATGAATGGATCCAAAAAATTACAAGGGTAATCGGCTTAAAATCTATTCCCCGCACCCCTTGATTCTCCAACAGGAAAGTCTCTAAAATAACAATATCAAATTTCTCTAGAATGAGAATTGGGTATTGCCAGGTAGCCTCACATTTATTCAGATTGAACATAATAGACTCCCCAATGTGTGAGTGTGGTGCCGAGGAGAAAACCCTTGACCGTGTCTTTTTTGCCTGTCCATTGCGGATCACAGGTTTTTTTTACAATAATCTTGTCAATGGTAATTTTCAATTTTCAACTCCCGGTTAACTTGTGTCATCTTCTTTCCCTTTACTCGTCACATTTAAGCTATATAATAGCAAATTTCTTGAACGACAATGGTATTAACTTGTAATGTAATATTCCATATTCTATAATATTTTTGTACTTCTTTCTATGAAATAATGTTTTAACTTGATTAATGGCACAAATCACTCTTGAAGAGTTAAAAAGAAAAAGAGTGAAACAATTTGGAGAGAATGTAAAGCTGATCTTAGGATCGTTTAGGTGGTTTCGCCATATGGAACGAATGAATAAAGAAGATATATGACCCAAGTGTGCACCAGAAATAAAGGACGTCCGCGGTAGACTTGGCACTATCGGGTAGACCAGATATTAGAAAACGGTTCTGTTAGAAACCTCAATAATAACAATAATAAGAAGTTGTACGAACGTGGATAAGGCGAGAATTATGTGCCAGGACAAAAGAGTGTGGCGCTCTATCCTCTTTGACTGACGGCATGATGGTAAGTTAGTTAATTAACTTAGATGTATTTTGAAAGCTTTAGTTAATAATGTAAAACTAATCTCAGTGAACAGTGATCATGTTAAATCGTAGTCCATTGATAGTTTCTCTTTATTCTGCATCTCGTATTGATCTTCTGAGACTCTGAATCTCTCAATCGGTGGTGTAAAACTCGGAATCTCTTGAATTTTCTCTTCCGCTTCTTAGGTCGAACTCCTTCGCTGTCATGAGAATAACGTTCACGTAGCTGCCACTTAAATTAACGTTAATTACAGCAGAGTTAATTGCCGTGAAATTTATATGTAAACTTGGCCCTCGTCGAGCGCCTCCCCAACTTTTTCCAACGTTAATGCGTTATGAGAAATTTACACACTATTTATCATAACTTAATGCAAGTTTGATTTCACTTTTACACGAGTTTGAAGCAGGCAATAATTTGAACTTCATATTTCATAGCTTTTTGGGCAATATGTTAATAATTTTGCATATTTTTTAAGGTATTCAATCATTTTTAGTAACTACATTATTCGTTTTATATATGGAATGCAGCCATAAATATGTTTTATTTGATGTGTATGAATAAAAATTTTAGTTCGCGACGGTAACAAAAGTTTGGTAATCAGAAAATTTTGTGAAATAAAAAAACAAACAAATATGTGACATTTATGGGGAAAAATAGTATGCGATTATATTATTACGAATATGATTGTGTGGGTATGTTGATGATTGTGGGACAGAAGGATATGCTTTTGTGTGTAAGCGCTGGGCGTCGCAATTATTCACCCAACGCATTAGTGTTCGATGAGTGATTAATCGCGGAGATGTATTGTACAGGGTGAATATTATGTAAATAACTAGGAAATGAAACATAATTTTTTAATTTGGTTCCTATTTATCAATTATTTGGTTTATTACAATTATGTATGAAATATTACATCGGCCAGGTGGCCACGTCTGGCAACGGCATAAATGCGTGCTATTTTAAACATATTTTTCATTATTAGAACACATTATTATTGTGAAGTTATAATGGGACGATTAAATATATTAATATCAAAAAGATAACATACAGGTTAGAAAATTTGTCACTAAAAATATTGTCGCTGTTGCATAGTTGGATAATGCACCTTCCCCGGTTTGGAAAGATATCCAGGTTCAAATCCCGATGGCGCAATAATAATATTTTTCGATAAAATTAATTTTATATGTATATCTTTCGAATTAATATATTTAAAATATTTTTTATTACATTCTCACACACTTCGCGTATCATTTCAACAATTTAATTTCAAATATTGTCCTGCAGCATCGGCAAATTGTTGTTGCCTTATTAGCTTAGACCTTTTCTTTCAAGTTCTTGTACAGAAAATAGTCAGCAGTCGTCAAATCAGGTGATAGAGGAGACCAGTCGATATCATCACTTTTTGACATTATGCGGTTGGGAAAAATTTATCGAAAAATTTCAAGCGTAGCTCGGGCTGTGTATGAGGTGACATGGTCCTGTTAAAACCATGTGTATTGCACGTCCAATCAATTCAATTCGACTACCAGTAAGTGTTTTCCAACATGTTACAATAGCGATCACCATTAATGGTTTCAGCATTGCAATTATTATTTAGATAAAATATTTTAATGACTTTAAGACGTTGTTGAAGCATTAGATACTCCATAATAAATTGTAAATAATTACTCTCTATGACTACTAAATATAAACGAAGAGATATTTAATAAACTAAAATGGCGGCTAAACAAAATCGGTCTGGAAGATAATATTCACAATGTACATGCGTGTGTGGCTAAAGCAGGTTATGAAACGAAAGACTTCTTACTGTTGATGCTAGATTTATTGTTGATCATAGTTTTACAAAAATGTGGATGAAATTTGATCGTATAATATACATTCGTGCAAATAGTTAATAAAGACTGTTCTCAAATTGTGATACAAAGACGGCAGCGAGCAGTTACTGGCGCATGTGATTGTTATCACATATTTATTATGACGTCGGTACCGGGCATGTTTTGTGGCTGCCAGGAGCGCCAGTTTTACGCATCGGTAAACGTAAGGTACGTAGAGTGGTAGACTTTCACATAGTCATTACTATAGTGACTATATATTTTATTCAGTACTCGTAGACATAAGTCTTCGTTGACATTGTTCGCAAATTAAAACATAATATTTCACGTCCTGGTGGAAAGGCATAGAACACAGTTATGAATTCAGCACCTACACCGTAATACATAAAGAAATGAATTAAAAAGTAATACCTACCTACCTTCACAAAGTACAATGCTATACAACCATTTTCTAGTCAATGTAATTTTAAAATATCAAAAATAAATTGTACATGTAATACACATCCAGGGGAATGCAGTGTATAAAGCAAAAAAGCTGTGCATTACAAAAAATTCTGGAAAACAAGCATAAATTAAATAATTTATAATATGGACATAAACAGATGCGTTATTTTACGATTTATTATAATTTGCGCCATCTGTGTACCAGTAGAAATTTTAATTGCTTAGTCATAAAAACTACCACAACAATCCATCGCTATAGCCGTAGCGCTAATAGCTATAATGCGTTGATTGTAGCTATTCACATTACTATCTTCTATTTTTAAGCTTGTGAATTACTCAAGTCATACAACTGGCTATTTACTGAATTGAAAATTCCTTTCGGTTGATTTGTATGGAGTCGTTACGTAATAATTGTGCCGTAAAATGAAGAAAAAGAATAAAGTTAATATGAAGGAAAGCCATAAGTTTATTTTGACATAACTATGAGAGTATAATTGTGAGTGTTTATTTATTTTATACATTTTATTTATTTATATATTTATAAAGATATATTTTATAGCACATTTATAAATTGATATGCATTATTAAGGAGAACACATTTATTAATGTAAAGATGCAGTTTTTTTTATTATTGTGCAATAAAATTTGACTTCTTAATTTTGAATAATAGATGTATCAATTTGAAAAAACTTTAGTAAACAAGTTTGTCGAAAATATGCCATCAACTTACTGTGTTAGTATGGTGTAATTGGTTAACGCGTTTCTCAGGATATGAAAGGATCCAGGTTTGAATCCCGGTAATATTTATATAATAAAATTTTGGAAGTAAAAATTATTTTTTCGATAAATTTAATTTTCCTGTATATATTTCTAATTGATATATTTAATTTGTATTTATATGTATTAATAAATTATATTTTATATAACAATTGTGTTTAATATATTTCAATCACAGACCAGTAAAGGAATAGACATGAAATAAAGTATTTGAGAGAGGGGTTTGGAACGTTAGTTGCGGGACGAGGGGCATTCTACACACATTCTTTGTAGAAACATAAATTCAACATTTATGCAATAGTAAAACTATTTACTCTTCGAAAATTAAATATTTATGTAAAGAAGACGTATTTTTTACATAAATGCATATTATATTGTCAGCGTTAAATTTTCGTTCCAATCGAGTCATATATTAAAAAACAGTCGCAGTACGATTTTATTGAAATAATACAAGGAACTTGCGTTAGTTTATGTCTGTATATTAGGAAGTCTGTGATTATAGTATTTTTTTTTAAATAAGCTCCGACTAAGCTAAATAATCCGAATTTGACCAAAAAACCATTAAAATGTTTTCGGAATTAAAAAAAAACCCTTTTTTTGACAATATGTACGTCTGGCTATTCTTGTGTACGCGTGTTCGTATGTGAGTGAAAGGAAGATATCGATTGAAACGTGGACTACGAAATGTAAAAAGACCTCAACCGCCTTCTCAATATTTATATATTCAAATTATTATGAAATTCATTCAAATATGTATGCCTGGAATTTGTGAATACGTGCGATATATATTTTTGATATTATGTTTCTCATGGTTTCCGCTCAGGTGCATTTATCCATTGAGTCATCGAAACTTGTGGTGAAGTCGTAATATGTGAGGAAATAAAATGTAAATTTTTTCATTATTTACAATTAAAATGTGATTGATTAATTCGCTGAAATATTTAGTAATATAAACTAAATGAATCTACTAGAAAGAAATACAGAAAATTTTCGATCGATACATCTATTAATTAGTTTTAAAGTATTTATTTTTTATTTTCACGAAACGCTCTGCGGCTGCGATGCATTTTGTATAAATATTTTTCATTAATAATAAATAACTACAATATCCAGACATCGATTTATTGCATTCATGCTATTCATTTTTTTTTAAATTAAAAAAAAAGGATTATTAATTAATTCTGGCGTCTCCTATCGGATTACTCAAAGGCGTTTGAGATTCCGTAAAAATAAAGAAGATGGCTTTCATATAATGGAACGACAGATGTATCAATTTGAAATTGCAACACGTAGGTTCAAAAATTTGTCATCAACTTACTGTGTTACTTACTTACTTACCATCATGCCGTCTCCCCGTGGTGGTAGGCAGAGAGGATAGAGCGCCACACTTTTCTATCCTGACGCACAATTCTCGTCTCATCCACATTCATACATCTTCTCATACGAGCTCGACGATTATTGAGGCTTTAACAGAACCATCCTCCAGTATCAGATTTACCTGGCTACCAAGTCTTACGTGGACGTCCTCTGCCTCTGGTGCCTTTAAAACTTGCGTCATATATCTTTCTTATCATTATCTTCTCATTCATCAGTTTCATATGACCAAACCACCTGAGTAATCCTTTCTTAATCTTACTCACTATACTAAGATCAGCTTTACACTCTTACATTGTCTGTTTTACATATAAACAATGTCGGTCTTAAATTGCATATTTATAATACTTGAAAATAAATAAAGACTATAAAATTAACCAAAATATTATAAAAAAACTAAATTTAACTACAAGTCCTATTATGAAAAAAAAAATATTGTCAATTTCCACATCTTTCATCATCGTAACAATTTTAAAATAGGTACTAGATTTATACATAAATATTTTTAAGGAAAACACATTCTTATTGTGAAGTTGTAATTATTCAAAACATAGGTCTGTGATATTTTAAATACTAAATTAATGTATTAATTATAAATATATACATATAAAATCAATTTTGTCGAAAAATATTGTTTTTGCGTCACCGGGATTCGAAAAAAATTACTGGCGTTATAGCACAAAGGTAGTGCACTTCCCCGGATTGGAAATAGAGATCCAGGTTCGAATCCCGGTGACGCAAAAACAATATTTTTCGACAAAATTGATTTTATATGTATATATTATATTTATAATTAATACATTAATAAAGTATTTAAATATTTTTGTTCGAAATATGTTTTTAAAAACATTAGAAAAATTTGACATATATGATTTTAATTTGACATACTGATGAAGGCAATTGTATTTTCCGAAATTGGTTGATGTATTAAATATAACTCATTAAGCGGTTAAAAACAAAGTTTTAAATAATCCATATTAAAATGAATAAATTAATATAAAATTTGTTAAAAATATTCAAAATACTAAATTATATTAATTGTTCACTTGATGTCACTGTTTTTCTTTATTCTCGTGTGTTGTTTAATAGCAACTTAGCATAGTTGTAAGCGATTTCGAATGTGTATATTAAAATGTAAATATATGTTAGAATATACTGACTTTTTTTGTAGGTTACAGAACAGTATCAACTAAATAAACGTGAAGCTTTGTCTGTCACTTTGGCGCATAAAAGCACGTTGCATGTTTTGTAAACAAAGCTATCTTCAAAGATTTACGGTTTGTAACAAGAATGACTAACAAGAAAATTGAGAACCTTAAAGGTTGTTTGATGTACGAAATGTGATTCACCGAGTATACTGACAATAATAAAAACACAAAGGTTTTATGAGTGTGATATTATCCTTGGTGAGACAAGACAGGACTTGTAATATGCACAAGTTCCTTTTGAGAGAAAGAGCCATAAGATGATATATCACAATATCAAGACTTAACTCGACATGGCTTAACGCAACTGTGTTCTCACCTTTTTTAATTCCCGGGACTCGAGAGCAAAATATTTCAAGTCCCGGGAATTCCCGGGAATTGACACACATTTTATTTCATTGAAATGAATATTTTATTATTAATTTTAATATTTAAAAAAAAATTCATTTTAAAAATAATCAGTAGGATATATATAATTTCTTTTAAGATTTATTTCTTCTCTATGAGAGTAAGACTGGCGTATACAGAAGGAGTATATACGACAATTTATGTTTCAGTTGGCCTGTGTACATATTTTTTTACTTCACATACAAATTTTCTGTATTTTTTCTAATTGTGATGGGAAGATTGTAAAAAAAATTGATGCTTTGATAAATATAGTGATTTTGGGTTGTGGTATATTTTAGTTTTGAAATATCAATTTGGTCACTAAATCTTGTAGATTAGATTTCGCATCTAATATTTGACTGATTTTTAATTTTGAATATTATTGAATTCTTTTCCGTATGTCAATTTTTTTGGTACTTTGTATTCATATTATGTATTTGGAATGTATTTTTAATAGAAACGGAAAGGCTTAGAAAGACATCGAAAGGAGGGTGACTGCTGGAAACAAAGTGAATGAAGCTTTAAATGAAATTATATCTATTGGGATCTTATCAACCAAGGCAAGACTAACGGTGCACAATGAAGTCCTGATACCAATGTATGGAAGTGAGGCCTGGAGCTGGCAGAAGTGGAAAGAAAGTAGACTAAACGCAGTGGAGATGAGATAACTTATGCGTGTATGCGGCAGATCCATCTATGACAGAGTAAAGAATCAAGAAAGAAGGAAATAATGTAGGGCTGATTATAGTATTGTGAGAAAGATTAAGAAAGGATCACTAAACTGGTTTGGTCGTATGAAACGAATGATTGGGAAGAGAATGGTAAGAAATATATATGACGCAAGTGTTGATGGCACCAGAAACAGAAAACGTCTGCGAAAGACTAAATATGACCAGGTAAACCTTATACTGGAGGACGGTCCTGTCAGAAGCCTCAATAATCGACGAGCTTGTATGAGAAGATATGTGAATGTGGAAGAGACGAAAATTTTGTGACAGGGCAGAAGAGTGTAGCGTTCTATCCTCTCTGCATACCCCTCGTGGGGAAACGGCGTTATGGTAAGTTAGTTAGTTAATTATTTTAGGTTCAAAACATAATTATTTAAATAAAAATAAAAAAACATGTTGTAAGACAATGTATTTGAATTTTCTATTTAAATTTTTCAAATAATTTCATCTTATCTAAATTATGTTTGGTCAAAAGATGACATAATTTAATCTTAAAGATAAAAAAACTGTTTGAATAAACCAACAAATTTCCTTCAGATTTTTAAGTTAGTAATAAATATTTGAAGACTAATTTCTCGTTAATTAAAATCTTTATAGTTGATCATATAACTACATATTTTGTATTGTTTGTAGTTGGACAAAAATTGGAAACTTTTTTTTATATACTTTCAAGTGCACCACTCGCCATTGGGTCACTACCAGCTGTACGACAATGGTCAGATGGGATTAACTTAACATGTTTAATTAACAATTTCAATAAAAATTATTCTCGAGTCTCGGGTTATTCCCGGGACTCGACCCAGTAAAAATCCATATATTCCCGGGTTGTCTCACAAAATTCCTACATACAAGTAAGACATGCCTGTGCACATCAGGCGGTCCGTATAAATACACCTAGGGGGCATCGGGTGAATGTGCAATAAGCATAGAGCGACCTTCGCACGGCAGGCCCACTCACTATTTCCGGCGACATTAGATCTCCAGCAGCTTTCATATTTGTATCATTGTGTAGTGATTAGTTAAGCCTCGATTGTAACTTGTACATAATAAACTATAAGTAACTGTGTATGCAACTGTAAGTAGTGCAGTGTGTAAGTAGCGTTTTGCCGGAATCTTTCTACTCTTTGCTTACACGATATACGAGGCGCGTTTTTTAAGTAACTACTGGATGTTTTTTTTAAAGAAACGAAATTATTTTTACAACACTTTAATTTATTCGGAAGCTGTAAACCTTTAAATACTTTTCGACAAAGTCGCCATCATTATTAAGGCACTTGTTATAACGGGGCATCAATTTTTGTATATTTTCGTCATAGAACGATGCCGCCTTGGATGAAAACCATGTTAGTACTCCATCTTTGTGTTCATCATTGTCATCAAAATGTTTACCTCCAAGGAACCGCTTCAGATAAAGAAAAATATGGAAATCACTCGGCGCCAAATCAGGACTGTAGGGGAGATGCTGCTTCAACCGCACACTCCAAGTCATATGTGACGACAGACTATCGGTCGTCACGCACACGTCGACGACCTTCATTGAACATTCGAACACATTTTCTCATTATTCCATCCGTCATTGCATTTTCACCATACACCTCACACACTTGGCGATGAATTTCAGTTAGTTTAATGTTTCGTGTATTCGAAACGAATCACGGGCCGTATCACACAGTCGGCGGGCTGATCTATTGCCTTGAACATTTCAACCACTCATAACAAGATGGCCACACTATATGAATATCTCTAATATTGCATATGATGAGTCAACAGATGAAGGAAACTATTGCGCATGCTCAACATCGCAACCGCAGTGCTACACTGGGAATATTCGGTACTTACATAAAAAACTACCTCTACTATCCACACGTGTGGTTAATTTAACTTTTTATAATAAATAATTATAAGTTCTAAAAAATAAATATAAAATCTCAATACGTACTGAGTTTTATTACTCTGTGCCTCATTTTTTGACACAGGTCATTATAGTAAATCGAAATATCGAAGGACGAAGGGGTTTGGACACGTTCGTTGGCATCTTGGTTGAGGAACTTCCGTGAGTGGACCGGAATCGGAAGGGTGAAGGGTGAAGTTCCGTCTAGCATATAATAGGGAGGCCTATGCAAAGGTAATATGGTACTGAAAAAGTACACAAAGAAAAAAGGAGATCAACCTTACTTCTCTTTCAAATACATCAAAGCGATTAGGCATTTATCAAACATACACTATTATAATAATATTCACAACGAACGGTGTGGTTTTTGTGAAGTAAAAAATTTCTAACAATATTTATAATAAATACAGGTCGTAAATTTTATAATAGTACGAAAATAATTTATTGAGAATATTAATTATTCGAACCGACATCATTTTACACTGTCGGAAACAGACATGCTATATTCGGCGTAATATCATTTATTATAATAGAATAAAAAGGGTTGTGAGATTATTTTTGTTTTTGTCTGTGGTGGCTTTTACACCGAAAATACAAATATTATAGTTAATTAGCAATGAAAGGTCTTATAATTTTGGGTAATAAATATAAAATGTAAACTTATGAAATTGTATATTATTAAATTTTTTCAATAGCAATTTAGATAATAAAAATAGTTGCAATATTTTTTGATGTATTCTTGGTAAGGTTATTTTGAGAATGTTTTTTTATTTGTAAAATAATATATTAGAATTATGGTAAGCATATATATGTGAAATTTATTGCAAATTTTAAAATCTTTATGACTCGAGTCAACGATAATCTCTCAATGAGACTTTGATCTCTGACAGTTAGACAAGGTACGTGTATACTTACTGGATGCGTTATTCTAATCTAGGAGTAATACACGTGATGATGATTCATAGAACGCTACGCACTTAACTTTTCCTCATTTTCAAATAATTCTTATTTATGGACACGCGTCATTAAAATTTGAAAATATTTATGTAAAGACTAACACATTTTAAAATCAAATTTGATAAAAAATTAATTTATGTACCGATAATGTGGAGTGAGATATCTTGTCTCGTTATATATAAAATGAGAGTTAAATTAGTTAACATGAAATGTAGAAATAATATGTAAGTATGTAATAAAAGATATATAGAGCATGCTCACTTTAACCGCGTGTATGATAAATGAACATCATTCAAAAACTTCTATATTACACTGTCATAATTACTCAGATAAAATATACACGAGCTCTAATGTTATAAAGTAATTACCTACTCGACTTTTTAGGCTATCTGGCTACAGATCAAAGTTTCAAAGCAATATTTTCCGATAAAATGGATTTTTACACAACGTCCATCTGGCTCAAAGTCAACTGTCAACTGTCTATGATAGCATTTTATACGGCGAATCTATTTCAATAGCATACGGATAAACTAAAAATATTAAACTCTCACTATTAAATAAATGTCGTATTTGTTGTTCTCATATTATGTAACTGTTTAGGTACATATAATTAATTAATTTTTTTTTAAATAGTCACTAAAATTGAGATACAAAATGATAATAACTTGAATTACTAATTAAATGTATTAATTAGTATTTAAAATATCACAGACCAATGTTATGAATAATTAAAACTTCACAATACGAATGAGTTCTCCTTAATAATATATAAGTTGTATTAATGTGTCCAAAATTTAATAAAACATAATTATTAATTCTGGCGTCTGCTATCGGTTTACTCAAAGGTATTTGAGATTCCATACAAAACAAAGTAGATGACTGTCAAATAATGGAACGATAGATAAATTTGAAAAGTGGAATATATGGGATCGAAAATTTGTCATCAAAGTACTGTCTGCTGTAGCATAGTTGGTTAATGTACCTTCTACGGATTGGAAAGAAATCCAGGTTCAAATTCAGGTAGCAACAATATCACAGACTTATGTCCTGAATAATTACAAGTTCACAATAAGAATGTGTTCACCTTAATGATAATAACTTGAGTTTTTGGCGTAACAATAACGGTGCACATCCATAGATGAAATTATAATCTCTATAAAACTATACAAATGGCCTATGCGCATTAGTTGGTATCGTTCATACACAATGTACGTCTAATTGAATGATTCAACGCTGCCATTGGTCTATTCTTTATGGATAATTTTGAAAATAAAATTTCGCCCCCACAAGCATACTATATGATTAGTTAAGGAACGTTTGAGTTGCTTGATTAATTTATTGTAACGTATTTATCTTTTTAAATATAATATAGTATGATACAATTTAGTTACAAGGTATATCACTAGTACAAGTCAAACGATAAAGCACGCAGAGAAAGAGCGCGCCTGGCGCGCGTCGCCCTTTATATCCCCGCACACACGCCCACAGATACGCATCCCGCCCCGGTGGTGCGGCGCTCACACATACACACACTTTTATACAATTTCAAGGACATCACATTTATTGTCAGAAAAATGCAATATATGCCTCGGACGCATGTATCGTACTACCTACCCTTAAAATAAATTCAGTTAAATTAATTTAATAAATATTTCCCCGGCAGAAAACTAAACCCTGGTTCCTGCCTGATGGACGAAAATACTAACTGATGTGTTTTAACATGAAAAGAGATATCTTAATTCTTTTTTAATAGTTATGCTTGATGAAAAGTAACTATTCTATATATAATATATATAATATTTAATAACTATATAAATATTAAAAAATAAATCAACGCCTAAAATTTAAAAAAAATCTGTATTATAATATAATGCCCATTTTATAGTTTATATATGACAATTTGACACCACAGTCTAAGGAAGTATCATCAAATTTAGTAATTACTTATGATAATTAGTTTTTGGATGGCAAAGAGAAAACTCTCGGGTTAATAGGGATGAAATAATTATTTCAAGCTGAAGATTGATTTTGATTAAAAAACATTTTGAAAGTATCAAAATTACGACATCTTTGTAACAAATTTTATTTTTGCAATATTGGTCGCCATGGTAACAAATTCCTCAGTAAAATTATATAATCTTATCCACGTGTTAAAAGTAAGTGCTCAGTTCCGGCAGTATGAATGTAAATATATTTTACAACGCTATGAATTCGCCTATAAAAATGTCAATACATACAGAACGGAGAAAAATAATGTTATTTTTGACTATCAAATACACCAGGACAAACGTGTTTTGAACTTTATTGTACTTTAAAAATGTTAATAATATTTACTATCGCTCCATATCATGGAATTCATTGTTGCATTTGCACTATTATTGAATATGTATTTATAATACATATAAAAATAATACACTTGTTTTTTTACTTGAAACTTATATATTATTATCTTATATTTTTATTTATTTACTTCTTTATTTAAAACCTATCCCGAATCGTTTTGAGAAATGTTTACTCTCATTTCGATTCGTCAATATTACTTTTTTTTATATCACATTCAGTTATTAACATCTTAATATCATCATAGATTGGTTCCGGTATTATCGTACCAGAGCCATACTTGTATAATTTGATGTGAGACTCGTTGTCAGATTGAATTTAGAAGGTAGCTAGAGAGAAGTCGTAGATATCATACACCCCCAAAAGAGGAGGGTAGACGTCATAGATGTGTGTTGCAGTTGCAGAACTCGGTACAGTTCGGCAGAAATTCACCATGTCCAAAATGCAAAGGAGAGCCGGTAGAATGCTCCATTAGGTCTCTCTAGCCATTGCTCTTATCGGAATCGTCCATCCTAGCAACCCCCAGCGGGAGATCCACACCCTAATAAATCCAGGAAATGTCGGAGATTCCTTAAATTTATTAATAGGTCATCATTTCGGAGGATCCGATTACCTAATCTTTCTAAACCCGCAATCATGATCTCACGTGTATCATTCATAATCACACAATCCCAGAGGACGTGCTTCAGCGCCTGCCTCACCTGAGCGCAAACTTACCACGGTTCATGAACAAGTCTTAAGTCGAAGAGTTTACTCATGAAATACCCATGTCTCGAGATCATCTGCATCTCGTAGTGGTCCAACTCCGGAGGACCACCCCCACCTTTCATGTTTACTACCACGAAGGGGTGAAAGGTGTAAATCCATTTGCCCTACGTGGCAGCGTCCACCTTTCTTGTCACTTTATCAGTGTCACTATTCGCATTCGAGCAACCAGAGCCTGGAATCGGTCATCTGAGGGCATGAGAGTCATTCCAAAATGATTGACCTCCAGACCCTTTCTCAGAGAGCGTCGAGCCAAAAATTTCATTACCCCATCATGTTGGAAGCACAAGTACCCCAATTTGTGGTTCCAACATGATGGGGTTACAACTCATATAGCCCGAAATGCACTCAATATTTTGAGAGAAATATTTCTCGTACGTCTGGTCTCTCTGAGGGGTGATATGAGGTGGGCTGCGCGGTCACCAGATTTGAGCATGTGTGATTTCTTTATTTGAGAATAGCTAAAGGAAATGGTATTTAAACGTCGCTCTCATACTCTATCAGAGCTAAGAGAGCGGATTATTGAAGAAATTAACGCCATACTCTACGATATGTTTGAATTATTCCAAGATACTTCTGAAATCGTCTTCAACAGTGTGTTGCTGCTAACAACCACCATCTTGAGGACATTATTTTTAAAACTTAATAATTATAAATGGTACGTACTGCTAACTTTAAAAATAAAATCATTTTTTTCTCTGTATACTCTTCTTTACTTTATACTTTTCTTTTTTCATATACTCCCATTACTTTTCATAACTCCTCAAAACTGCTTAATTGGTTTTGCCACACCCTGTATATGTGGTAGAAATTTTACAGATCGATTTGTTTTCGAACGATAAATAATTATACATAAAAAATACTAAATTAATGTATTAATTATAAATATATACATATAAAATCAATTTTGTCGAAAAATATTGTTTTAGCGTCACCGGGATTCGAACCTGGGTCTTCATTTTCAATCCGGGGAAGTGCACTACCTTTGTGCTATAACGCCAGTATTTTTCTTGACAAATTTTCGAAACTATATGTTACATTTTTTCAAATTAATACACCTGTCGTTTCATTATTTGAAAGCCATCTACATTATTTTTACAGAATCTCAAATACCTTTGAGTAAACCGATTTGCAATTTCGAATCCCGGTGACGCTAAAACAATATTTTTCGACAAAATTGATTTTATATGTATATATTTATAATTAATACATTAATTTAGTATTTAAAATATCACAGACCTATGTTCTGAATAATTACAACTTCACAATAAGAATGTGTTTTCCTTAATAAATAATTATACATCCAACTTTATTGATCTGCAATAGCGCATTATTCTTGTAAATAGAGTGACCATCAGTATTATTTAAAAAAAAAATGACAAATTATACAGAAAAATCAGTGTACCGAAAAAATAAGTCTTTCATCAAGACTCGGATCTGGAACTTTTTATTGTTTCAAGCTCTCTACCGACTTAAATCATTATCCAAAGAACAACCTGACCACCAAACCTGGGCAAATAAACGTACTATGAAGGCTTGGTGTGTATGAACTAATTGATTCTCCACTTAACTAACCACTATGGTCTCTAAGTGGTATATGCCACAGTACTTTTAACAAGTCGCCAGCATTGCTCACGTCTTCGACATATAATTTATATGCGTCGGTGTAATTTTGTGCCAAACATATTTTGGTGAAATACCGCCAAGGAGCCATTAAAAAGTCAAGATTACAAATATTTTATCTGAATTGTCTGCGTATGGGGTGGCATCAGGTGGGAGGTTGAGGAGACTGAGGGTTGGGGTGGCTTATCTTGTTACGGCGCCCGCGGATACACTCTGAAATAAAAAAAGAATTATGTATGAAGAAAACCTTTTTAGACCATAAAATGTGGGACGCTGCTCCGTTTATTTTCAATTTGCATTCGGAATATTAGATTAAATAAAGGCTTATCCAATTTTCGAATTTCGTTTTTTTCGCAGTCGATAACGGTCGTGAATTCGGTCCAATATGGCGGTTTTTTTCCATACATTCTTTCAAATTTTATTTTTTTAACACAGCACGCGGTGAGTTTTTATTTAAAAAAAATAACCAGTGATGTCACCTCAGGAAATTCGATTAAATCAATATTCTAGTCACGTATCATAATTAATACGAGTAACTCAAAACAAAGATTACGTAATACGAATTAAATGTATCAATTAGAAAGATATACAGATAAAATCAATGTATCGAAAAAATATTTTGTTGCCACCGGGATTCGAGCCAGGAATCCTTCCTATCCAGGGAAGTACGTTGACCATTGCAACATCTCAATATAGTAAGTTAACGACAAATTTTTGAACATATATGTTTCAAATTGACACATCTTTTATTCTATTTTTTGAAACCAACCTTCTTCATATTTACGAAGAATCTCGATAGGAGACGCTAGAATTAAATTAATAAATTAATTTTTGATAAATACTAATTTAATGTATTAATTATAAATATGTACATATAAAATCAATTTTGTCGAAAAATATTGTTTTTGTGCTACCGGGATTCGAACCTGGATCTATTTTCCAATCCGGGGAAGTACACTACCAATTGTGTTATAGCGCCAGTATTTTTCATGAAAAATTTTCGAACCTATATGTTACACTTTTTCAAATTAATACATTTTTTTTATATTTAATACATTAAATTAGTATTTAAAACATCACAGACCTATGTTCTGAATAATTACAACTTCACAATAAGAATCTGTTCGTAATAATTTTAGATATTTTAGAAACATTAATAAATTTATATATTTATAAGGAAAACAAATTATTATTGTGATTTTGCAGTTTTTCATAACATAGTTCTGTTATATTTTTAATTTAAAATTAATGTATTTTAATTATAAAGATACACAGATAAAATCAATTTTTCGAAAAAATGTTTTGTTCGTAAAAATATTACAGAACGATGTTCTGAAAAACTGCAACTTCACAACAAAAATGTTTAATTATTTTTTTCTTTTAGAGTAATGATATTATTGTTTTTATACATCGTTATTAATGGTACACCGAAATTCAATTAAGTTTCAAAATTTGGAAAACAATTTTCGGAAAAAATGTTTGAAGTATACGAGGTTGCGATGGATTTGTCTGTGTTAAATATAAATTGTTAATTTGATATTTTGTTTACTTTCTCTTTATTAATTTTTAATTTGATTTTTTTGTAATATTTATTTGATTTAATTCATATTATTAAAGTGTGTACTGAAGAGTTATAAGTAAAGGGTCTTTGTACTGTAAATAGACAAAACAACATTTTGCTGTGTAAAAAACAATTATTCAAATCACAAGTAAATAATAAGATGAGAAAGTAATTCATTAAAACTTGCATTGGGAACGTAGAACTTGATTTTAGTAAATTCTGACCAATTATCCAGAAAGAGGGAGATAAAGAGAAATATGTTAAAACCATTTGAGATGTCGTGCTGGAGAAATAGTACCTACTTGTGTTAAAATGAAAGACTAGACGACGAAAGACGAAAGAGAGGTTTACTATACCTATCTGTCACCCCCCTCCTTTTATCCTTATCTCATATAAGTTCACAAGTCATAAATCACACACTTTTTCTGTGTGTGATTTATGACTTGTGAACTTTCAAGTGTGTCAAGAGTGAACATCTTACTCTTGCTCGTCACTGACTTGAAGTTATTGTAAAATTACTGGTGTTATTGTATTTCGGTTGTCTCGAAGTGCGTGCCCAAACTACTATTGTGTATTAGAGTGCTTCGTGCTAATTAATCATCGAAGAAGTATCCTGGAGCTTAGGAGAGTTGTGAATACAGCAATATTTATAGGTAAGTCGTGTTCTTTCTGGTCGGTCCTTGAACCCTTATTATTCTGTCCCTATACCAAATTTCTATCATCCTTCCTACATTCCGTTTCATCATCCCCTTGTGTAAATAATAACAAGTTAAACATAAAAAATCAAATAATAAAATAGGCACTTGAATGAATTTTAAAAGTTTATAATGCAATGTCGAAATATTAACTAATAACTAAAATTATTAACGAATCGCTTATGCATTGACCTCTTTGTAACACTTGATCACACATTTTTTATATTCAAACGTCTTGTACAAAAATCAAATTACTCTCCCTATCGGAAAATTCTTCACATCTTTTATTGTCTTCCTTCGAGCTGATATGACCCCCTTCACTTCCCTGTAGATGAAAAAATGTCGAGGATTAAAATAAAAACACGGAGATGAATGGTGTTTGGGCCAAACATTATTTTGATTTTTCGTTTTCACGGTTAGTATGTATTAATTAATTATAATGTTTGGAACAAGTAGATGAGCTTGTGTTTTTAGGAAGTATGTTTGATAGAAACGAAAAGGCTGAGAAAGATATCTAAATGAGGCTGACTGCAGAGAACAAAGTGAACAGCGCTTTGAATGGAATTATATCTAATGGGACCTTGTCAACCGAAACAAAACTAGCGGTACACAATAGAGTCCTGGTATTGACATTGATGTATGAAAGTGCAGGCATAAGAGGAATTAAAGTAGACTGAATGCAGTGGAAATGTGATCACTTAGGCGTGCATGCGGCATGTCTATTTATAACAGAGTAAAGATTGAAGAAATAAGGAAATAATGTAAAGCTGATCTTAGTATAGTGAGTAAGATTAAGAAAGGATCATTTAAGTGGCTTAGTTATATAAAACGGATGAATAAGGAGAGAATGATAAGAAATATATATTTTTTCAGAACACAGTTTTGTAGTATTTTTATTAGAAATTAAATTATTAAAATATACAGAAACAATCTAATTATTTTAGTTGCTACCGGGATTTGAATCTGGATCATCTCCTATCCGAAGAAATGCGTCATCCAATTTAACCACATCAACTAAGTTAACGACAAATTTATGAACTTAAAATCTGTGGCTCTTTAAAATTGGTATGAATTATATTAATGTTCGATATCAATACATCATAAAAGGTTGAAGATGTAAAATCAAGAATCATCACTGATTTTGAAATTTTTGTCAGAAGAAATTGTTCTAGTGAATTCCTTCCACGGCTTGTTATTCCCGGTCTTCCTATTGATAATATGAAGATTAATAAAAAAATCATCACTAGTCTGGAATTACGGTTACTGTTTCTCTATTCGTCGTGAGTTCTTATTTTGTACTCTGATTTTGGGTCTGGATGCGCTGATTTGATCTCCACGAATTATTTCGACCAGCCGAAATAATTAAATACCAGAGCCGATTAACAGGTCCTTATTTGGCGGGGCAATCGCCTGCATTTATCAACCGTTCCTACCGTGGTTTGACTGCAAATTTTTTCGATCGCAAAAAGCGGCGACCTTCACACTACATTAATCAATCATGCCAACAATGTACAAATATTGGGTGCCAGTCGAAGAAATAAAAAAGCGCGTGTTTATTTTTTAATTTCTACCTTAATACCTTAACCATATACAACTAATTTATATTTAAAATATATATATTGACACTTGCATATAACGTATCATTTCACTTTCAAATTTGTTTAAGCATTAGAAAAACGTTAGACACAAAACTGGGGTTTTATTTTAATATACAAGTCAAAAATTTTTCTTCTTGAGACTCCGTTGTTTGAGAAACTATGCACTTACACAGGAATGACTTCCTGTAAGTACCACTTATGAATCAAATATGCACGTCGGTCATGACAGCTTCGGATGCTATTTATACTGCTCGATAGCTTCCTGGAGAGGTTCAAACAAGACTGCTTGCTCTGTTGTCGGATCGCGTCGTGACAGATATCAAAGTAATAATTCATTATCATGCGATCAGAAACAGGAAAATGAACCTGTTTTAACTTATCTGCGAGGATACCAGTTGAAAAGTCAGCAGACCTAGTATTATTTAATATAACTTTTAATGCAATTGCCTTGTCGTATTATTTTTACGCATTGTATTAATTTATTAATAATTAAACTTGGGTCTTTTTGATATGAGATTGTTGTTAAAGGAATATGATGTATAATTGACTACAAACTCTTAAGATCGGTGTACTTTGAACTCTGCTACTCCTTAATTAATTGTGCTATTTTAATTTGGGGAGAAGCAGCAAAAACAATATTAGAGTCTGTTAAAAGAGCACAAAAGGCAATTCTTAGAGTAATAAATGGTCGACCTTTTAGATATCCACCAGATCTTATATTTAAAGAGTACAATGCTCTAGACATAAGACAAATCTATATGTTGAGACTCGTCCAATATTTCTATGCTAACAACAACTCACCCCAAACAATAAAGCTTGGACACAACACAAGGCAAACAACGAACATCTGCACGCCAGTTCCGAGAGCAACAACGATATTTATCAACGATTCTACATGTTCTTAGCTCCGAAACTCTACACACTCTCAGCACCAACTGGAAATCGTTCAATTCCAATAAGATTACATAAATATGGTCCCAATATATGATTCAATCAGAAGTAACGCTATCCAATAATCTAACAAAATCATTATACAGTGTCTACACTAATGATTCACTAGTTCAACAATAATCTCAATACATTTATTTTTTCTATTTTTATTTTTATTCCTGACAATCTTTACCTTTATTGAATTAAATAACACCACACCAGCACGAACAAAACTTGCTACTTTAACACAGATCTAGCAAAGTAGTCAGGACAATGCTGCATATATCACAGGTGGAGTCTACTCCATCCCACATAATAAACTACGAGTATATACTTAATTGCAATATAATTGTATCTTATGTTTATCTTATTATATTATAATATATTCACCAATGTTACAACAAAAATATGTATGTCAATAAAGTCTAATAAATTCAAAATTGATTAATTAGTTGCAAAATTAAATACTTTTTACAAGTATATTTATTAAGATTAAACTAATATAAATTGTTCAATATTTATAACAGGACCAGATTACCGGTCGCCGTACGCATGTGGATGCTCCATTAGGTTTACTATACTCATCTATCACCCTCCCTTTTAACCTTACCTAAGAGCATGACTTTTTGCTCGTGATCGTCACTGACTTGAAGTTATCGGTGCTACTGTGTATCGGTTTTCTTGCAGTGCGTATCATAGTGCTTCGTGATAATCGTCGAAGAAGTATCTTGAAGTTCAGAGGAATTGTGAATAGAGCAATAAATACAAGTAAGTCGTGCTCGTACTGGTTGGTCCTTGAGCATTGTTCTGTCCCTATACCAAATTCCTATCACCCTTCCTACATCCCGTTTCCCCACCCCTTGTATAAACAGTAATCTTTGCTACTTTAAAAATTAAATGACCGCCAGTGTGGGAATTATTTTTTTTTTGGAAGAAGGTGTTGAATTTATTTTTAAACCCGAATATAGGGTTTATTATTCATAATAAAATGTTTGTATATTAATAAAAATATTGTTCTTCTAGCTCTTATCGGTTTTCATGTTTTTACTTAAATAAAAATATGCTGGTATGTATTTTCATGATATAAAATATAATTATAACATGAAATAAAATTGGCCAATGGTAAGTGACTTGAGATGAAAATATGCACTTTTGCTCTTTCCGAAGTTCTAATTATTAATTTTATTTTAAACTTATTTTTAATTTTAAATGATATCTGATTAAATGTATCTCAATTACTATACTTAATTTCTATTTTTAATAATAAAACACATTTTTGTTGCAAAGTTGCAATTTCAGAATATAGTTCTAATTAAAATTATTAATAGTATCCTGAAATCAACCAAATACGTATCGATGTATCGTTCTTTTTTTATTTTGGTATCATTTAATTTATTTTGTAATTTCTATAGATCATCCCTCTCTTGCATTTACAAACTTCCATTGCATATACATAATTATGACTTAAATCTTAATTATACACATGCACTTTGTCTATAATTATCAGCACATAAATAAATCTTATGTACAAATAATATAAATATATAATATGTACATATAAATAATATAAATAAATCATTTTCACAAACAACGTCACCTCTACAATTAATTATTACTGAGCTACTCGTTGTTTTCAGAGAAATCTTATTATTTCAAAATAAACAAAGACCTCATCAACTGCTTCTGCCTAGAGTATTGCTTCAGGGAGCTTTGTTAAGGCGAAATTTAAACAGCGTATGTAAATGATGTATAAGAAAAAACTTATCTGCTTATATTAATATTAGGTGTTCTACTTGAACCTTTTTTCCCCTTGAAGGATATTTCATAGCTTTGTTTACATATACCACTACATATGTACTATGTACATTGTTTACATGTGCACTATGTATCGTACCTATAATATTTTTACCATGACTGACGGTCACAGGTGTACCAAGGCCCGGTTGTGTGATCAGTGGTAAATTATTACGACAGTAAAAAAAGCTATTTTGGGATTGTTCGATCGTTGGTTAAACATATTTACTCATCAAATTCATTTGATAGTAAATTATTAATTCAAGTCCATTCGATAGTAAATTAATTTTACCATTCAATACCGGATGGTAAAAATTGTAAATCGGACTCTTCACAGCCGTTTAAAAAGTTATCAGACATCTTGATACTTAGAAAATTGCAGTTTACGACAATGAATCATTAAATATAGTTAGTATGAGGAAATTATTGGCATTATTTTTTTTGTGATTTCCACCCTCTCTGTGAAAAATGATGTGGTAAATATTCTCCCACAGCCCGCAAAGGAACTAATATTATATAATGTATTTCTTACGACTTTGAAAATGAATGAAACACAATAAAATATTTGTTATTGACATCAGATTATAAACATGTTAAGTGTTATAATGAAAGTCGGCAAAGAAAGAAACAACACACAATGAGACTTTGACTTTGAATTTTGTACCTTTTGTCCATCTCCCATGTTCTGAGATAACGAAACCTATATATAGATGCTATAGACATATGAATACTAACGTGGGACAAACACAATTCATCTGGAACACCAAAAACGCTGCTTTTTTTAAAAAATACAAGTGCTTTTTTAGATTTAAAAGAACAATTATCGAGGAGACTTCTTTCTAAACGCAACCGGAAAGTTCTGTGTGTATTGCGTCGTACATCGTGGCCTTGGATGAATGAAACGTATGAGTTAAAAAATTAAATAGGCGAGAACAATTATTTTTTGATTTGTGTCCTATTGAATAAGAAGAACGTTAATGGTCAAAGTGATCGACACTCCTGGCCAATTCTGGCTAATTTTTTACAAAAATATACACAATTAATAACAATATCGGTACAGCGACGTGCGTGGTTTATTTGATGGATACTGTCATATGTTGATATTAGATAATTATGTTGTTTGGTTCATAAATCGTCAATTTTATACATGTTCTAAGGTAGATATGATAAATATACTTCTGCTGCCTGTCTGTGGATCCCTAATTTCTATGTGGTAAGTATTCTCCCACAACATTACAAAGGGTTCATTTATATTACTGAAGATTTTTCACCACCAAAGTGAAAGATTTCGAACGTAGGGACGAATAAAGCCATAGATAAAGTATACGATTATATGTATTGCCAATGGTGAATATGAAAAATAAATCACACAGATTTTTTATGATTATTCGTTTTGTCACACTATTAGCGGGATTGGCATTGGCAGTAGTGAATTTAACGTACGAACAACTGGCAAATGTTTTTTATCACGGTAATTTTACCGTAGTAAAAATAAACTATAGTCAAAATTTATTACTGATCACACAGCCGGCCCTAGGTAATTAATACTTTTGCAGTTTTGGCATAGCAACACCTGGACTAAATACATTTGCTGTGCTACGCTCTACCGCGCAGTTTTCATGCGCAGTCCACATGGACTTGTTTAAAAATATGTAAAAAATAAATAATAGTAACGCTTTTCTCCGGATAGGAAAAGGTCCAGGTTCGAATCGCAGTAGCAACCAAATATTTTTTCAATACATAGATTTTTTTCTGTATATATTTTAAATTGATTAATTTAATTGATTGACTGCATGCATTTTGAACTTTCTTGCTATATCTACATGCATTTTTCTGCTACATTTATTATCTGTAATTCTACAAAATCATCACACCGTATACATATAAAGACTAACGGGTTCAGCATTTGATAATATATGTTCGTAAAAGTTATAAAAGTTATGTTTTTTTTTTTTGTATTTTTGATAAAGATTGTTGCATTATATTACGGTTGTGGATAGTCTTTGCGAATTTTCTTATACTTAGACGAAAAATATGACTCATTTCATAAAATGGCTATGTTAATTATATTTGTAAAACGTGTTTTAAAAATCAGTATTAAAACAATTCTTAAAGAGTGCTAACATGGAATATAGTAATGTATTGTGAGGGTTGGTGGTTAGAATGAAATGAAAAGCGTGGTTGGTGTAGTTCATTTATTGGTAGAGATAACATATAGAGAAGGAAGTAAACAGGAAATAGCGGAGCGAGAAATATGAAGAGTTGAGGAGCGAGTCGGCAATGTTCAGTGTTAGACCCGTCGTAGCGGAGCGGCGGAACGGAAGATGCGTCGTCGATGAGCGATCGGGCAAGACTGTGGGGGCAGTACTCAGCCGCCGGCTAGGTATTAAATACAGATATCGATGCCGGCTGGGACGGCGGTGAATTTGAACCGTTGTCCCCTACAGTGCTTTTCGGTCAATAATGTTGTATGGATTGAAAAAAGGTGTTGGTTGGCGCGATGAATTGTTTCCAGAATATATTAAGTGAAGCGTTTCAATCTGAAGTAATGTCCTTACAGACCTGTCAAAATTGGTACGCTAAGTTCTGTTCTGTTGATTTTTAGTTAAAAAGCAAACTACATTCTGGTGGACTATCGGCTATTGATAACGATATTTTAAAGGTAAAAAAAATTGAACGTAAAATGACAAAAAACTTTGGAGTTCACCATACAGCATGATTTTTAAGCTGGATTTTTAGGTACCATACAGATTAAATGAAAAAAATTCATTCAATACGGTGTCGTGACTACTACGCTAATTTTTTTAAATGATTTAAGTGTTGTAAATACATTTATTATGGTATACATAATTTTGTCATAAAATATCAAAAGAGACTAAAATAATCAGATAAAATAATAAAATAAAAATGAAATATAATGACGCAGGCAGTGTAGGCAAACTGCCGGGTAATTTTCCGCTCTGTCATCCCTTGAAGGCTCGCAACTTTGACTTGCCTTGCCGAAGTTCCTGTGGTAATTCATTGTATATTTCGGTTGCAAGGTAAGTATGGCTACGTAAATTGGGTGAACTTTACATTTTCCGCGGTGTGCATGCATAATGAAGTCTCGCAGCGGGTCTGGTACTTTTGGTATTTATATCTCATTTGTAATCGTTTTACAGGTAAGAAATAGCTACATGAAAACGAACAAGTAATTTTTAATTAACTTATCAACATGCCAGTTCATCGCAGGTATATCACGTCCTCTGTCCCGGTACAAAACTCTTGCATTGTCCACTTTCTTACATCTTCTCACGCATGTTCTTCAATTTATCTGGTCAAGCCATATCTTCCGCGGGCATCCTATGCTTTTGATATCTTTAACTCGCCTTAGCGAGAAGGTAATAAAGAAAAGCTTCATCTGTTAGGTCATATCGAAGAACAAATAGGAAGAGAAAGATCTCCCAACCATCTGACGATCAAGTGGTAAGGTACTTCTTCGGTGACAGCCCTCAGATCTGTGTGATGCCGAGAAAAGATGAGTAGAATAGTCGAACGGACGTTCATAGAGATCGCAAGCCTCAGTTATGATGAACATGAGAAGGAAGAGTGCCCAAAACCATATCTCTTCTTCGTCATATACTTAATGCTGAGTCGTGTTTTTATAATTTTGTAGACTATATGCCTTAATTTCTCAATATTTATTCCAGTTGTTAGGGAGGACTCTGTTAACTCATTTATTTGGTCCATTTATCTTGCAACATAATGTTTTCGTTCTCATGCTCGTACAGTGACAATATATACAAACAATATAAAAAATATAAAATTTATTAATCAACACAATAAATCAATCACTTTGGTTCTATATTTAATTTGTCCAAATAATTGGACGATCGCTTCAGCTCTCTAGGCCATTATCAACTGATAAAATATAGTACAGTGTAGTGACCTTATAAACAAATTTGGGTACCTATTACATATTAGGTGATTAACAATACAATATTTCCTTAATGCTAAAATGTTGGAAAATGTTTACAAAATATTTTGACATTTCTATTACACCTACATCCAATACGAATTAAAATGTTGTCAAATAATATAATATGTTTTTTTTGTGTAGACATATACATTAATATACTTATAAAAATTTAAATATAGTTTATAAAGGAGAATTGTTTTGAAAAATTAAATTAAAAAATCGTGTTTGATTTATTGTGTTGATTAACAATGGAGTTCTATAAAATGAATACTGTCTGTATTAACAAAATAAAAGAATGAACAATTTGTTTTTAAATCGGTATTGGGTACATATAAGAATAATTGAACATCAACAAATGATCATTAACAAGTGAAAATCATTAAATTATGCTATCTTCATTCTGACAAATATGCAAATTTTATTAATTGAGTCAACAGATAATACAAGACAAAAAAAAATTATTGGTTTCCTGAATAAAAGTAGTCTAACATTACTAACTTTGAAGAGAAAAAAACGTAATTGATAATAGATTTTTTTCTTTATTTGTCTCTATTTTTAAGGAACTCTGCAGTAAAGAAATACTCTAAATACATGCAGGGAAACATTTAAAAAATATATATTTATTTTAATTTCATATGCTGTAATTTCATTTGGTATTTTAATATATGCCTCACTGGGCTTCGCCCGTGTTGAGGCAAACATATAAATTTTTTAATCAATAATAATATTATACATAATTAGTTTATCAACTATAAACATTAAATAAGAAAGTAGAATAAGATGGAAAAAATAAAACGTATAACAAAATATGATGCAATATTTGATCTTGAGAAATTTATAACTTACTTGAAATTTGTAACGATTATTTTTCAACAAGTTTAAATAATATAAACTGCTCAATCATTGGTGTTGTATTTCATACTTTGAGCATTTACATGAATAGAGGACGATCTCGTACTCGAATAACGTACATGAATAGAGGTCAATCTCCAATAAGATAGGCAGACAAGTCCGAGACACGTCACACTTAATACGGTCTGTGGAGGCCCTGAACGTGCCTCACAGTTACCTGGGTATTAAGCTAGACTCTCAGCAGTCATAGACACTCCTTGTGTCGACGTCAGGCGGCATGTGGCAATAAAATCAAGCGGCAATAATCAAGTAGACCAACGTGTAAGCCTCATTCGTGTGACTGTCGTCTTCCCAACAGCGAGTAGCCTTCAGTAGCTATACGCATATAACAATGTTGAATAAACCTTATACCAACCGTATTTGTTTCTTTTCTCATTACCTGCCCGCCATCACACATATTTTCCATACTCGGTGAGGGAGCCAAACACACATTAACATAATCCCTATAATTGGTAACCATATTTTGACATAATTCATACATTCTTTCGCCACAACACAATATCATTCTCCAAAGGTCCAAGATTGAGGAAAGTGGAAACAAAGACCACGATGCTTAACCATGAGAATATTGATCGAGATAAATTATCACCCAATATCACTAAATTAGTATATATAAACACATATTGGGAATTCTACATCATATTCAAAGTGTAATTATCTATCTGCACAATAAAGCAGAGAGGACAGATGGCCAAGTTTTTCTGTAGGTACTAACACACAACTCTCAATTCATTCACATTCATATAGACTAACTTTTCTAACAGGACCATCTTTAAGTATCTGATTTACATGGTATTGTGACATTTTCCGCGGACGTCTTCTATTTCTGGTATCATCAGTACTCACGTCATATATATTTTTAGGACCTTCTTCTCATTTATTCGTTCCACATGACCAAACCAATCGATCATTTTTTTTACTAAGCTAAGATAGGCCTAATATTCACTCCTAATTTGTCTAAGAAACACTAGCACTTTTAAATATCCTCACAAAAATTAATTACGTGGTATCTAATAAAAATAGATAAAATTACTTCATTTTTAAATGTTTAGGTGACCTTGCGCTCACCCTGTACTCTAAATAGTATACCTATTATCAATCACCCATTCCAAAACAAAATAATGGCATTCATTTCAATCTCGTAGCTACGTGATTTATTTACGGTCAGTATTGCAAAGATTAAAAGGGTCAGCGGTCATTCACGGTCAATGTATTCGCAGTCAATGCTGCTAAGGTCAAAATCGGTCGCTTATCTGTCACGTTAAAGGCTTATCTCATGTTAAAAGAAGCGTTACAGAAATTATAAAATTTTACTTCGTGTTTATTTTATTTCGACTAATACGAACTCCACACTAATTTTCGAGTGCCAGTAGGTAAACTCGGTGAAAGATAAATCATTATTTAACAGTAAACTCAGACTTATAAAATAAAATTTAAGCACTGTGGCTTGTTTAAAAGTTGAATTATTGCATAATTTGTTTTTCAAAAATATTCCATTCGCATTCAAATATCTATTAAGCATAACAAAGTTTTATTGAAATGTAATTTTAAATCGGTCATTAAATATACATTTATTATATATACGCTTATTTAGTGTTTCTCCCAATAAAATTTGTCACTAAAACTGCGTTAGAAATAGTCCGTTAAAAAAATAGTTTTTATATACTGTCGCTTTTATTTTCATGTTTACCGATACCGATAGGGGCGCGAAATTAAATAAAAAAATTGTGTCTAATTGTTGTGTAATGGTTTATCACCTTCACAATTATCATCACCGCTGATGACCCCTAAACTCACTTTGCTGACAGAGATCCTGACAGCCTCAACAATACGCCCGGTATTGACGACAATTTGTGCCAATAACATGCGCCCGTAGCCTTCTGGAGGGCCAGATCCCGAGCGCCAATCCTTTTTCTGCTGCCTTCCTGTAAGGATCCTTTTATTGCATATTTCTAAACTGTAATAATAACAAATCAATAATAAACTTTCTTTACTGTAAGTAATTTCTCTTTTTCAACCTGCTATGCACAATGTATCTTCGTGATCTTTATCAAACGAACACATGAATGACGGGTGATAATTGGGGCACTCATTATTCACACCACAGCATATCCTTCTGATTCAGCTATTAACATTAAACTAAAATCTACACAAAGCAAATAGTCACGTTTGAATGCATACGTCCCCGTATGTGGGCCCACCAAAACTATAAGATGATAAATATCACGCTGTGTATGGTGTCTACTATAGTCCCGTTAGCCAATAGGAAGCTCGCTGTTCTATCTATGATCAAATGATCTATGCCAAATCAATATGACGAGCTGTGACTTCTTTAGTGAAAACGGATCGAGACTAGCTCTGAGACGGGTATACTGGTCAAAATGATGAAAAAAAGGAAGGCGAGTCTCGGAAGATTCTGTACGAGATGCTAGGAGTCCCTGACTTTACTTTGGCTAATATGGCAGTTTCGAGTTTGGCGAGTTATCCTGACTAGCTCCCGTCAGCTCAAATCCTCTGAGACGCTGCTATATGCAAGATGTCAAAATGAAGAAGAAAAAGTGCTTCAAGTGACCGATGGATGTAAAACATGGACCTGAAAAGTAGAATAACTCTGTATGTCTGGTGCAAGAAACGCGAGTAGTTGTAAATATAATTGTAATTATAGCTTATAATGTGAAAAAAAATTGTTGTCATTGTGTATTGACCCCCCTCTGCAGAAAAAAATAACTCTCATGTAGCGATCCCAGAAATATTTAAGTACCGATTGAAGCTAAACCGGTGGCGTGGAGCTCGGGGCTTAGCGTTCTTGGGGTCTAGCTAACATGGAAGGCTGTCCGGGCAGCCCGAGCTACACGTGAAGAGATATTCGATAATTTTTAATACTCTATAATTGGTGACCTCGGTCTATATTTTATAACATCACCACATTCCCCAAAGTCATATATGTTTAAAATTGTATTTTTTTATGTCAGAATGAAATGCGTTGATATTTTTTATATACTTTATTATTTAAATATTTAATTTAATTTAATTAAATTTAATCTGGTGAAATTCTTAGGAAGCTGGTATTAGTAGATAGCTTAAGATATTTTTAAATAGCTGTTTTCATATTTTTTTTTATTTCTCGGTAGTTAAGTTATACACATATTACACAGATAGTCGGAGTTCGTTTCGTGCCAACAAAATTTTATTTTTAATCATATTTATTAAAATGAACACTTTTTAATTGTAAAATTGTATTTTGAGCATATAGTTCTGTGGTATTTTAAATACAAATTAAATTAATCAACTAGAAAGATATACACAAAAAAAAATTGTTGCTATATTTAAAAGATTAAAAAACAAATGCAGGGATGGCATAAAACATGTGTCTGAGACATGCAACATTAATTTATTTAAATGTTAATCTATTATAAATGAATACAGTTTAAATGATCACGTACAGCTGCAAAACATGGATTCTTAAGTAAAGAAAAGTCCTAAAACTAACGTAAACAGATATGCCAGAATATATGTTGTGCATCATATGAAAATTAGATAAGAGTAATAGATATAATTCAATATGCCAAGAAAAAAAAATGGCAATGGTCAAGTCACATCACTCGGACGATGGACAATAATTGGACGAATGCAGTCATCTTCTGATACCCGAGGGAAATCAAATTACCAATATGCTGCCTTAAAACTCACTAGACAGACAAAATCTTTAAAATATGAGAAAATTCTTAGCACCAAATAATAATAAATGTAGATAATTGGCTGACATTTGGGGAGGCCTTTACCCAGCATGGAATAAAGACGGTTGATAGTGAAATGATGATGAATTGAATAATGTAATTCAGTCGTAAAAGAGAATTTCTAGAAATAAGCTAACAAAACGTTAATACATACAAAAAACAAATACAAACGTTAAGTGAAAAAATAAAATGCGCTAGAACAAGAAGTAGAATAAAGGAACAGAGTAAAGTAAGTAACAAAAAGGAAAAGGCAAGTCTAGAAGAATAAAAAAGGATCTTGCATTGTCATTCTTGTTAAATTGCCAAATAAGAGACAAAGGATTTTACTACCAGTTTAAAATCTTCCGTGCCAATCTTGTATAAAGCCATCAAGCCAACGACATCTGCGTGATGATGGACTCTGAAATGGGTATCGAACCGAGGCCAGATAGAAGTTTAAACTTGGAGAAGTTTCGTGGAAGTTCTCAAAAGGTCCATTAAATATAAATAACAATTTGGTCAAATTGACCAAATATTCAGTGGGGTCTGTGGAACCACTACGCCGCATTTAACCGATAATATAATTTTTTCACAATTATTTGATTTCAAAAAGTTTTATAAATTCAGTTCCTATAAAAATTGAGATTATAATGGTAATACCTATCGCGTTTGATAATATTTCCAACATGATTTTAAGATATAAAATTGTCTTTCAATAAAAAAAGTTGATAAACCTTACACTTGGGAATATATTTGTACGTTATCGAGTTCTATTGAATAATTTGTACTGCACCTGGGGAGATAATAAACAAATTTATTTTTCGTAGATGGATCGTAGGTGGATAATAAATACTACACATTTACCATAGTTAGGTCGAATAGTCAATATTCAGAATATTATGAAATAATATAAATAGTTATGAGAAGATAATATTTTTCATGAATTTAATGTATTTAAAAAAATCAACGAAAATGAAACAATTCACATTGTTTAACGTGATATCCGCTGACGCGATATAAAAGATCTTATTTGTTTTATGTTGCTATGCGACATTGATGGCCGGAAGAAAGGACGGACGGACGGATATAATTAATAAACGGACGGACAAAATTTTTATACATCGTACGTCTATTGTAAGTAACGGCTATTATTACCCAGCTTTTAAGTAATTCAATAAGGCCGAACTGTTTGCTTCTTTGATAAATGTTGGCCTGACAGATGAGAGGTATTTGCCAGTACGAAGATTTGAAAATATAATTAATAAATTTGTAGATGTTGAGTTATTTCTCATTAAAGATTCTTATTTAAATAACTATTAGATTCATGTAAACAAACAGAAAATAAATAATATTCGGTATAATAATCTACATAACTTTTATTTAATTTTTTATTTCAACTGTATTACATAACACGTATGTAAGTGCATTATAATTTTTAATATTCGCCAAACTGCATAAGAGTTTTATGGCAAGGATTGGACCTTCACATAGTAATTAAAAATTAGATATTTATCAATATATATATTTTTTTAATGAAATACATCAAAGAAAACCAAAATTATATGGGAATGTGTTCAGTAACTTCAAATTTTAGTTTATATTATATAGCTTTATTTGCTCATGTTGATTCGCACAAATTTTCCTTATGCATTTGGAAGATATTTTTTTAGTGATGATTTTAAAAATAAATACCATCACATTGCAATATATTTTCTGCTTAAATGTTATCATATTAAGATCTTTTAGCATTGCATTCTATTATCTATTCATTGCATTGTATAATCATTATAAAAAGAGTGACGCAACTATATGGAACACAGAGGCCGAGGGGTGAACATCCCTACATTCAATCTGTTTTGGGTTTAAAGAATCCTGTAATTTGTATTTTAAAATAAAAGCCTCTACTCAATCATTAACTAATACGTACATAAAAAGACTTTTTTGTATGTTTTTTAAGCTTTATAGTAAGTATGTTTGATTGACCTAAAACTGAGACACTTAGCTTGATCTTTCTCGTTGATTTTCCCTTTAGACACGGGATGTATTTTCACTGAATTAAGGGGGTTGAATTAAATATTCTATTGGGAAAGATCACTTACGTAGCATTTCAGGTTTTATGAAAACGGTGGCTACGGTCACGTAACTCACGGCCATGTTGACCGAAAAGCGGCCACTATATCTACTCTTAAGACTTAGCAACGAGTAATCAGTTTTCTGTTCTAACCTAATCATTATACAATAGTCCGAAAGGAGCCTTGGCTGTCTCAAGAAGATTTCTTCAAATCATCTCTGCTCTGAGCCTTGCCGCGTCAGTTGTCAATTGTGAGAACATATGGATTTCTTCGGATCCCATGCAGCCAATGGAGACGCAGTCTCACCTCTGATTTATGGTTCCCTTTTGCTAGTGTCTGATAAGTATACTAGTTAGTACAGAGAACAGGTATATTTACATATAAATGATAGGCTTATAAATATTAGTAATCTCTGTATGTGTATTTTGCTAATATATTTTAAAACTAAATTGTTTCTATTTAAATGAAATTTTAACTAATAAACGACGACTTATTACCACTGAGCTGAATAGAACTGAATTAACGTCAAACTTTTCAAACCTTATAAACTAATAATCACACATAAATTTTCAGTTTTGAATTGAACTTTGAATTTATACAAATAGTATTTCAATTCAATGTATGAATACACATTCAAATTTTGAATATGTGAAAGTAAATATGAGAAAAATACCAACAGGTTCAAATGAAAAAATAATAAAAATTAATTAAATGTTGTGACGTGTTGGGCGTCAAAATGTGACGCCGTATATGCGAATCCACCGACTTGCTTAGGGTATCGCATGAAGTGCGTGGATCTGGTTCACATAATTCACCATATCGCCTGCCGCTCATTTAAGCCAGCATTCTCAGGGAAAATAATAAGATTATAGTTCAAATTTTATAATCACAAAGTTTAATTAAAAAGACAAGAAAACAGAATATTGAAGTTGAAAACAGTAAGCGATCCATCACTAAAATATGATGAGATAAAAAAGATCAAATTGACAATTTTGCCTCAATAAAAATAATAAAATTTTACTACTATTTCAATATCTAAATCAACATAATTTTGTACGAGTAATAATATGCTAAGACACTTGATTCTAATAATGTGAAAATCTTCACCTAGGAAATAGCACATATAAATTTACCACGTGACAAGTTAGTCAGGTTAGATGTAGCAAAAAAAACTTGTCAAATATATTGGTTTAACACGAGAAGAAAATGATTAGTTTTAAATCAGAAAAATGAAAAGAAAGAATAATACTAAATACTAATTTAATGTGTATATATATATATAAAAAATCAATTTTGTCAAAAAATATTGTTTTTGCGCTACCGGCATTCGAACCTGGATCTTTATTTCTAATCCAGGGAAATATACTACCAATTGTGTTATAGCGCCAGTATTTTTCATGACAAATTTTCGAACCTATATGTTACACTTTTTCAAATTAATACAGATATCGTTTCGTTATTTGATAGCCATCTACATTGTTTTTACGGAATCCTTAATACCTTTGAGTAAACCGACTGCAGACGCTAGAATTATCAATTAATTTTTATTAAATTATGGACACATTGATACAACTTATATTATTAAAGAGAACACATTCTGATAATAATTAATATATACATATAAAATCAAGTTTAATACATTAAATTAGTATTAAAAACATCACAGACCTATGTTCTGAATAATTATAACTTCACAATAAGAATGTGTTCTTAATAGGAATAAAACTACAATACTCTCAATATCGTTAGTACACAACAAAATTCATTTTACGAACATTTCACGCGTAGTAAATGTCCATTGCGGCAGAGATTCACAGTCTTCATTCAGATCTGACTTGTCCGAGGCGCCCGTAAATACTTGTAACTCTGACTCGCCAGAACGCCAGGGAGGCTGGGTCATCTACTTGCATTTGGCTCGTTATGGATTGCTCGCGTCTTCCTCGGTTATAAAAACTATCCTGTCGTGTACTGTCTAGCGGTAGAGATCAACTCGTACCCCTTCCTTCATTGTTCAGGAGAAATCCTTCCTGCGGTCGGAAGTATTGTCGTGGCATGACCCCTTTCCCGTCAAGCCAGCGGAAATAGCTTAAGAAAAAAGGTAACAACAAATTAACGATTGAAGAAAAAGAAAGGAGAAATGAGAAAGAACGAGGAAGGGATGCGTCCATCCTGAAATTACACACATAATTAACGAATAGAAAATTACACATGATGCAAGACAACACATATTCAATTATTCTCACTCTTCCTTACTTATACGAAGTCACATTTTCGTTATTTATACATCGGATTGACCGCCCGTGCAGGTTGATATCTATCAACCGAAAATGACCGTAGCGAGAATTATTTTCCTTACGCGGTCACTGTTGCCAATTGGTGAATGTTAATTCCCAACCTATCTCGTGTGCGACAGGTATCAAATATAAAGTAATAATGTATTAATTAGAAAGATATACATATAAAATCAATTTTAACGAAAAATATTGTTATCTCTTCCAATCGGGGAAGGTGCATTAGCCGATTATGTTATACCAACACAGTGGATTGACGATAAATTTTCGAACCTATATGTTACAATTTTCAAATTAAAACATCTAACGTTCCATTATTTGAAATCCATCTACTTTGCTTTTACAGAATCTCAAATACCTTTGAGTAAACCGATAGCATATATTTTTAATTAATACATTTAATTAGTATTTAAAATATCACAGACCTATATTCTGAATAATTATATTATTAAGGAAAACACATTCTTATTGTGAAGTTGTAATTATTCAGAACATAGGTCTGTGATATTTTAAATACTAAATTAATGTATTAATTATAAATATATACATATAAAATCAATTTTGTCGAAAAATATTGTTTTTGCGTCACCGGGATACGAACCTGGATCTCTATTTCCAATCCGGGGAAGTGCACTACCTTTGTGCTATAACGCCAGTATTTTTCTTGACAAATTTTCGAACCTATATGTAACATTTTTCAAATTAATACACCTGTCGTTCCATTATTTGAAAGCCATCTACATTATTTTTACAGAATCTCAAATACCTTTGAGTAAACCGACTGCAGACGCCAAAATTATCAATTCATTTTTATTAAATTTTGGACACATTGATACAACATATATTATTAAGGAAAACACATTCTTATTGTGAAGTTGTAATTATTCAGAACATAGGTCTGTGATATTTTAAATACTAAATTAATGTATATATTTATAATTAATACATTAATTTAGAATTTGAATAATTATAACTTCACAATAAGAATATGTTCTCCTAGTAATATATGAGAAATACAAATGAATCGTTAATTCTGGTGTCTAATAGGTTAATTTACAAGTTAACTTTAATTAGTATTTAAAATATCACAGATCTATGTTCTGAATAATAACAATTTCACAATAATAATCTGTTGTAATAAAATAGAATATTTCTTATTTAGTAAACAGTATTATTAAATTTAGAAAAATACACAATACAATATTTGAATAATATCCGAAATTTAAAAATCTTCATAAATAATAATGTTGCGATCAATGAGTTTATCTGCAGATCAAAATCTTAATGTACGTGATGCAGAGATTTATCTCATCATGTTAAACACAATACATTTCCACCGTACTACACATACATTGAGAATAATTACGTGCTAAATCGTAAAATTAAGGAGAATATCGAGTGCAGACCACATCAGATTTGGTGTTTCGTGAACGCTCGGCGCGACATATTAACAAAATAAATTTGTAGGAATACATGAATACCATTAACTTGAATAAAGGAAGTGTGGTGGGAATTGAGAGATTATGCCGCCAGAGTTAGTTGGTGAAACGGCAGGGACTGATTAGATCAAGAAGGTGAAAGTATAAGAATAAATTATTATTATAATGAGGTTGGATAAAGAAAAAATAACATTATTTAAATCTGATAATAATATTAATTCCGATTGAACACAGGAACATAATAAAAGTAAAATCTTTATATTCTACAGCGGGTAAAATATATAAAACGCATATTCAAATATTGCGTGATATTTCAATGGAAATTTTATGGCATTGCTTTTATTCTGTGCTTCGAAAAATAATTTTAATATTTGAAATTTTAACCGGTTATAGCCTAAATTCTATAAAAATCGGCTGCATTGTTTTGTATTATATTTTTTGATGCTCGCATAGCTACCTAACAATATTAGAAAAAATCGAATTATAATTATTTTAATATAGAACTAGCAAATAGGCCCTGCGGGCTACTATTGTGGCCGCTTACATAATTTATATGATATGTAAGATTTCTACCTTACCATAAACAGAAAAAAAGATGACAGATGTCAATGTACGGTTTCGCTAAAATAAGTTTTTTTTCTTACTAGTAATAAAGACAATGTACATTTAATTTCAAATTGAAGGTAAATATTTACGTACCGTTATTGAATATATAAAAGAGAAAATGTTTAAGTAATATTAACATAGAAATATGAAATATACGTTTGTTTTTGCCTAGCTCACGCCTCACAGACCTGGCCGTTTAAGCAAGCACTTTACAGCCACAAATGAAAATACCGAAACTACCACGGTCGCCACATCCAGAAAGTCATAGATGCAGATGGGGATGCGCAAAATTATTATGGATTCGACAGATGTCCCAATAAAATTTGTCACAAAAATTGTTTTAGCGCGTTAGAAATTTTTGTAACATTTTTATAGGGGTACTTTCACTTTCACCTTATATTTTATTAGTATCGATCCAAGTACATCTCACGTGGTACGGTCTCTGTCATCTTAGCTATTCCCCTATAAAAAATTATCATATAAGTATACACAGATTTTTTGTGTTCGAATTTAATATATTTATTTATATTTTTAATTTTTGATACTTTATTACATACACATTCCTAATATCAAATTTAAATTGATTACATAACCCGTTAAAATTTCGAAGAAGCTTCTATAAATATTGGGATAAGGACATTTCCTAATTAATATTTTTCACATTTAATTAATTTTTAAGTAGGGTAATGGTAATTATATTATATCGCGGTTCGGTTCTCCGCATTTATTTGACAAATATATATCTTTTTCTGTATCAGAAAAAACATTCAAACCTTGGTAGTAAAATACATGTGTATGAGATATGTAAAGCGTTCCCTATTATTCTTGTACTATTGTACGCGATTGATAAACGCAAACCTCACTGGAATTTTCCCAAGCTGGCGCATTTTTTTTTCCTTTTCGATTAATTCCCTTGTCGTGACAATAATTGTCATCATTATAATTGTACAAAAATAATATAATTTATAAAATTTTGAAAAATGTTGATGTAATTCAGTTCATAACTAACTTAAAATTACGAAATACATGCATTTCACTACATTTTTTTAAAACAATTTATGACGATATCTTTTCACGAGGATTTTTTCATTCAGCTGTTATACTAATAATTAATTAAATGTTAGAAAAATTTTTCATTCAAATTAACGTTAGTTCCAGCAGATCTAACTTTTGGAGACTTTCAATAAGACTTCACTGAAAGCCTCCTTAAAGAGTGAAAAGGTCTCATAGAAGGCTTCAGAGGATCATTTGCAGCCTTCGAGGGTGGTTTAATCCTTTTCCGAGGAAAGCGGCTCGGATTAAGAGGGATGATACATTTATAAAGCTTTTCCATGAGTCTCTGAAGTCGTGCGGATAAAATTGTAATTTTGATTTGAAGAAAGTATTCTAAAGAAATGGTGATTCTGTCAAGTTAAATTTTAATTGGACAGTTAAGATTCAGTTACTTACTTTTAATTAAAAAAAAAAGCATTTTCTTATTTCCTCTCTCTCGATGACTGAGCATCGTGGTCTTCTATTTTGTTTCTACAGCGCTAATTGCTTATTTCTACTTTTCGCGATCTTGTCTCTTGTTTAGTGCAACGTGATGTAGCGAGTCCGATCATGTCTCGGACTTAGTTTGTCCATCTTATTGAAAGAATATAAATATAAGCCAAAAATAATTGAACCCATGTCGTATTAGGCTAATGCATAATTATCCACCATTTAAAAAAATATATATTGTGATATAATCAAAAACGAAAACAAATACAAAACGTATTATGTACATTATCATTCGGGGGCGTAGTTACGATCAACATCAATTACTACTTCTCATTTGCTTGGAAGACGGTCGATTTCGCGGGTGAAGAAACACTGGTTTTTTGAGGCAATTCACGATTTGACATCATACACTTTGCCAACCTGTCAATTTGAGAGCGGTTGATGTGGTAGTTAGTGGGAGAGTAAGGTGAATGGAGGAGTAAATCACATATCGTGATGGAAAAGAATTTGGTTCTTTTTGCGCGGTATTTTTAGCTGGATGGCAGTATAAAGACGATCAAACTGAGTCAGGTACACGTCGCTGTTGATGATATACTGCCTTTAGCCATTTTTGTTCAGGATCCGCCACTCCTAACTCCTGATGTTCATCATTGTCATTTCACCAGTAGCAGTATCGAAAAAAAAAGTGTTGTCTAACTGGATAAATGTTTCCACTACACTGGAGTAAATGGTCATTGGTTAATAGCCGTGCTGTGTTGCATTGCTCCCATTGCGGCATTGCGGCTAAGCATGGTTGCCAAGTAGTGTTAAAAATATTCCAATTTGGCGATGAACGCGAAGGACCTATATGGGAGCTTTTGCACATAAAACGGTCCTGGGTTTGAGGTAATCACCATTCACTGTCAATTTTTTTGGAAATCGACCTCTCGCTGTCCGTCCTGCATATTGCCCGTGTTTACCGATTTCCTAATATCTTCTAGCAACATGACCTAAGTATGAAATAATTATTTTCCTGCGTCTTGTGGATGTACATTCTTTAGTGTGTAGTTCCATTCGTTCGTTTTGCAGTCCATGGTACGTTAAGCACGCAACGCCAACACCGCATCTCGAAAGAGTTGAACATGTTCATTTAATTTATTGTACATTTCGACTCCATACAATGCTGTGGAGAATAAATAGCAGAGCATTAACCAATCATACTTCTACGTTTAGAGAGATGGAGGTGAATTTGTTTTTTAAAAAAACAATATAATATAAATTACCCAAAACACTAATTTATTAGCTAGTGAATTCAATTTTGAGCCAAAATTTGAATCCTTATATTTCAGGATTCCATTTTGATGATCGGGATTCTGGGATCAGTCGCAGGATTTGGAAATGATAAATTACTCAATAATGTTACATAATAATAAATAATTAATTAAATTAATAATTATAAAAATTGCCAGAAATAACAATATCGTATAATTTAAGATATTTATATTTAATGTTAGGAATCTTAGAACAATATTTTAAATAATAATACATGATTAAAAAATAATAATTTAAAGGTGAATTAATTACATTATTACGAATTATATGTGTCTAATTATTTAGTGTAGATTTGATTTTAGTACCCATATAACTCGCTGTTAAAAAAGCACGTTCAGCCTCTACACATGATGGTATTATTAAAATATCATTGTACATTAGTTCCGGGTGATGACGATTTTATCACAGTTATGTAATTTGGCAGGCAAGTTCATAAGCATCTTTTTTCATATTTTCGGAGGAAACTGGTCGAAGCGGATGAGGTACCTCTGAAAGCCCGCATGTGGTAAATGCTCGTGTACCGGATATTTCAATTTTTTTCTCGATTTTTCACATGAACTATATGATTAGATGATAAGATCTAAATTAACAAATTGCGCAAATTCCAGGTCGCGCGTCCCGCGGAATCGATTACGACAATTCCGGTTGTAAAGCGGAATCACCGCAGCGTAGTGAAGGGAAGTAGGGAAACCTTGGTACAGGATGGGGTCGCTGAGGAGATAGAGATTCTAGTCGAAGGATCAGTGATCTCGGGAACCGGGATTTGGAAGGACTGCTCGTCTTACCTTGTACATGACGGGTCCGTAATTAAGATCACACATTGGCACGCGTATAAGTCGTTCTCCTATCCCAATTGAATACGTCGATATCATAAGTTCACCCACGGCACACAAATAACCAACAATATCACAAAATACCAAATATCAAAACATAATATCACAAAATACAGTGCTGGTCCGCACCGCGAATGTTATCGTGATGTCGAAATCGAACAAATATCGGTCAAGTTGATGTCTACTGACGCACAATTTACACTGACAAGACGAGTATTATGAAATACATGGATGCAAATTTGGATGCGGAATTGTGTCAATATATAATTCGAAACACGCCCCAAAAATGTGTTTTACTAATTCGGAACACTATATATAGATCTTTTTTTATTTTTAAGGAGAGCACATTTTTGTTGTAAAGTTGCATTTTCAGAATATGGTTCTTAGATATTTATTACGAATCAACTGAAAAAATTAATGAATAGGAAAAGGTCCAGTTTCGAAATCCAGTAGCAACTAAATAGGTTTTCGATAAAGAGATTTTTCGTTAAAAAATTTAATTCGTATTATATATAGATCAACCAGATTTTCTAAGTATTTTATTATCAAATGTAAGATGTCAAATATAGGCAAAAAAATAAATTCAGAAAGCTTCGGAATTATTCGTACTAATACCGAAATTCATAAATACTGTAAACTGAGCCGAGATCTCGGGATTAGAACTCCTACTTATAGGTATACATTGTCATACATATATAATATTACTTTACTTTTTAAATTCGCTATATTAACTTTGTGGTTAAAATTCATATTTTTTATTTATTATCATAAATTCTAAAGACAAAGATGATAAATTTAACAATTCTGGTGTCTATAAACTTAGTTGCAAGGATTGTGCTGCATTTTATATTGGCAAAACGGGTAGAAATTTTAAGGGAGAATTTGAGATGTTTGAACAATAGTGGGTTTTCAGAATTTTCTAATCATTTGATAGAAAATGGTCACGGTTTTGATAAAAAATTGGGATTGCCAATTTTGCATATAAACGGTGTTGGTCACAAATTAAATAATTTGGAATCGTTGGAGATAAATTAAGCATATAAAACTAATCAAAAAATTATAAACAACCAACTAAATTTAACTACAAGTCCCATTCTAAAATTTTTCCTAAAAATTATTCGACTAAATTTGTATTAAGTAACTAGTAACAAACAGTTAGGTACTAAATTTATTTTTAAAAAAATTGTTTTTTTAAAAAATAGATTTTTTAAAAATATATTCTGGTTAAGAAACAATAATATATGTTTTTAGTTAGTTATGACATCCTGAAGAAGAAAATGGTATTTTTCGAAACCGGTAGATGTATTTAAACTCAATTAAGTGGTTAATAAAACAAAGATAATAAATAAAAAATATAATATTACTTTCATTATAGTGATTAAGATAGTTAATCTAATAAAAAATATGAAATTATAGTTGATCTATGTAACCTACGTATCCCCACACGCCATACCAGTTACGACCACAGCCTCCGAGTTCCACACCGCACCGTTCCACCATATTCGGTTAGGCCTTCGTTATCCGCCGTGAAAAGTAAGTCCTTAGAAACTTTCTTCTCGCCAGGCATCGCTTATATATGAAGGTGTTCAAAAGCAAAACGATCACAATCCAATTGACGTATTTGAAATGGATTATCGTGATAACTTCTCTTGGAAACATGTTTTACAAGAAAAGCATATCAATTTTTAAATAAAAATAAAACTACACGTTCAAATACATTTATTTCGATTTTATCATTTGGATAATGGGTGCTTTTAAACCCTTCATACAGGCAGATAATGGATATCCTCAAATATATATATAAGATCTAATACAAATTGTTTGTTTAACCTTTCGTAATCTTTTGTACTTGAATATTTATTTACGGCATTTAAATATTAGTTTATTCGGTTGAACTTTCCATTTTTTATTTTTGAAGTGACAAAGTGATTAAACCTCGTGTAATTATTAAAAAGTAAATATACCTTGTTTCAAGAAAGACATTAATAGACATCATATGGAACGGATGAATGAAGAGAGAATGTTAAGGATTATATATGACCCAAGTGTTGATGGCAACAGAAGTAGAGGAAGTCCGCGAAAGACTTTGTATGACCAGGTAAACCAGATACTGTAGGATGGTCCTGTTAGAAGCCTCAATAATCATCGGGCTTATATGAGAAGATGTATGAGTGTGGATGGGGCGAAAATTGTATGACAGGACAGAAGAGTGTGGTGTTTTCTCCTCTCTGCCTACCCTTGCGAAGAAACGGCGTGATGTAGGTAAAAAACTTTTACAATTTTTCCATTTTATCGAGACAAATCTTTGAAAACTAGGTAATGTAATATCATTTTACCAAATCCGATTAATTTTCATATGTAAACAAATATCGGATATCTCATAGAGACAAAGCTATTTTTTATTATATTTAATTATAAATATATGGAAGTATGTGGTTATTACAGGGCTTACGACCTATCATCGGCTGACTTTAGTGATCACTTTATATAAATATAACGTTCACCATTCTTATCCATTATTCAATCTCTATATCTATAAAATTGTTGAAGGTTGTATCCATGTTAGTATGTGGACTCGCTTCGAGTACCACTACACCATCGCCATCTATAGACCAAATTTGATAATTCACTTTTCTCTTTTTTAAACAGCATATATATCTTCACTATGAGAATCCGATTTTTTTAAAACTATTTAAAAGCAATATTCTTTATCTGTAAAGTATTTTTTTAACATATTATACTAGAATATGCCTGAAAAATCAATATTTTAATTTTTTAAATATATTTTATTATTTTGACCAGTATATATGTGTATATATATATATATATATACATATATATATATATATTTTTTTTTTTTCATTAAATATAATAAAAAAATATTTTTGCTTTTATATTATCTGGTATTTGTTTAATAACAGTGCCTTTGTGTATAATATATAGATATATAATAGTTTATTAAACATCAAACTACATTCATTTTTACCATTTGGTGCTACCAAGCGATAAAAGGTGTCCAAAGCCGACTGCACAAATATTGTCGAGGAGTTCCTGTCTCGAGCAAATCTCTCCAGTCCGAAACTTCTATTTTATTTACACATTTCTTGACTTTATTTGCTGATCTAAAAATGTCTAGCCGTGTATAATAATAGATGAGGATTGGTGGTCTAAAAATGTTTTCAAATGGCGCCTTTTGACATCGAAAAAGGTTCAGGAAAGATGACATCTGGATGTTTCCTTGGAAGCGGAGGATGAAGATAACTAGTCCACGGGAGGAGTGAAAAGGATGGGAGAGGTTTGTAGTGGGCAGATATAGAATGATGACGATGATAATGATAGGCGTTGGTTACCCGGGAAGTTCAAATTATAAGTTTTCTTCCGAAAAAGATTAATCGTCATTTGAAGCAATTTATTATAACCGATTTAATAAGTGTATATTTTAACATTGAATGTGTTTAATGTCTGGCATCCTTTGAATATCTGTTACGCATATGCATAGCATTTAAAGATAAATTTGCTGTTAAATTAGATTTCACATATAGAGTCGTAGAATCAAATACAATTTTATGCTTGATATCGTAAACATTGTGTACTTTTGAATATGTGTATTTATGGCTATATTTTTGTTAAAAATTGAAAAATGGCTAGAGTGCCATTATATGAAGAAGATAATATTTATTGAGCCCAATACTGGCTAGCGGTGAGACACGTGCTTGACCTAGTGATATCATGGTCGCAAAGTGATGAAGCAATCGAAGGTTCGAGACTCGTCGAAGAAGACCACCAAATTAGTACTAATTAAAAAAGTATTTACAAGACGTGTATTCCATGTAATTTTTTTAAATATTGTAATTTTTGTAAAATCATTGTGTGCCTTATACATTTTTGTTGATGTAAATTGAACAAAAATATTTGTTAAATTAACAATACTTTATAAAAGCACATTTCAAAGACAATTACAAAGCCCGCATCTTCTTTGATAAATTATCATCATTTCTCTACGTGAAACGTTTCTTTGCTTCGGTGTTTGGTGACTAATTTATCTAAGTCAAAGATCACAGAAACGTGTCTAATTTCGAGTCAATGGAGCTGGAAATCGATGGATGAAAAATATTTTTTTAATACCTAACTATTTAACGAGACACCCAGTATCGATCTTGCTACGCATATACTAATTTTTGTATGATGAATTTAATGCAGTGATTTACATTTTTACGTAAGATAAAAATTGTTGCAACAGTGCTAATACATTGAACATTACATTTTTTATTGTTTGCTATATACTATTTCTATTTTTGAACTTATATATTTTTAATTTCCCTGTACTAACTACAATATCGGAAATGCACTATCTGCTTTAATGTAATAAAATACTAATAGTATACTAATAGTAATACTAATAGTAATACTAACTAAAATATAGACAGGGCACCGGAGTGTTTTACTTTGCTGCCAAAATCTTACATAAAACAAAAAAATAAATAGATAACTCTTAACATCAAATTGTAATATTAATTTAATTTATTTAAATAAATAGTATCCCTGTTAAACTTAATAAGCTAATTAATTAATAAAATGCTTAAGATATTGATGAACTACTATATTTATTATTACACTTTATTGACTTTTTGGCGGCGTAATGGTTAGTAATCCCATTTGTTAACTCTTTCTGTTTGGTACTCTATTAGGGAGATTTTTATTTTGATTTTATTTATGAATATTTAATTTTACAAAACAGGAAAAAACTGTTCTAAGCAGGGGTGGTGCGAGTTTTTTTAGTACTCTGTTTTATTATCTCATTGGAATTATCTTAGATACAGATTTTATTCAAATACATTTTGTTTTAAATACGTTTCTAAAATCTAATTACATTAATTGTATGCATGTTTAAAGTGCTAAAGTTAAATTGCTTACGCTAAGCTGTCGACTCGAACTAATCTGTAGGTTCTGGATGCAACTGGGAATAGAGGAAAAAGATACTTAAAATGTATTTTACAGTCGTATGACGTATAACAAAGTCTGGAACGGTCCGGGATACCGTTTTCTATTGTATTCCGAATAGTCATTAGTATCTTGAGCACCGACAATACTTGAGAGGAAAAGGAGAATTTCAAAGGAAATTCTAGTGTCATGTTGGTTTGCTAGAGGCACTACTGATCTTTATAAGGCAAGTCGGGCCAGCATAAGTTTAGGTTTATTTTTGATTAAAGTGAAATAAAACTACGAGAATTTCTTTTATTCGTCGGCTAAGAAATATAATAAGTAAAAAATTAAAAACAACAATTTTGTTGTGAAGTTGAAATTTCAGAAGATGATTCTGGGGTGTTAGTAAAATAAAATAAAAATAAAAATATATTTGGTTACTACCGGAATCTGGACATGGGAAACACGGTATACGCTATATGATGGAAGAAACTAGCAGAAAGAAGAGACGTACTTTTTGGATTTTAAAATAAAATAAATAACTTCAATATTGACTATTCTTCATATTCTTTTTTTCGTTGCTCTTAACAGAGCGATCGTGGGTAGCAGTCACTACAGGCGAGCTGTAGACGTTTATATTTGGCAGTGGATATATTGTGCTGTTTGATTAGATCCATAGCATTTCTGGCACAATTTTGGAACAAAGTATTGATAAAAAATCTTTTATTCAGGGAGCGAAATTATCCTTGTGTAATAACTCAACATTAAATTGATATTTTTCTGTTTCTGTATTTTTGTAGCGCACGTTTCAGCAACGGCGAAAAAAATTTAAAAAACGTAAGACCTAATAAGTCAATATTTAATCAATCCGGTGATTTTTTACTGTCTTATTAGCGAGGGGGGGCATGGAGGATAGAACACCACACTCATCTATCTTGGTTCATAATTTTTACGTCTTTCATATTAATTCCTATATATTTACTCCATCCTACAATACAAAGTTTATTTGATTCTGGTATGTCTCTGTTTGTTTGGGACTAATACTTAAGTGATACACCATGAACAAACTAATGCTTACTATCCCACATCTTCCCTTCTCCATCGCTAGTGAGCGGTCAGTCGATAAGCGACCTTGAATAGGAGAGATTATACGCTGTTTTCAACCTTGAAGGATTCCGTGAGTCAATGTGTCGAACTTTTGAAAAATAGTGATATAATTATATACAGTCCATCGTATCCGAAGGTGATAAGACACAGGAAAACCGGAATTCGGTGAGTTCCCTTTTCCTGTTTCTGTGTTCCTGGCATCTAATGTTTGATTGCTGTCCTCAACACTCACTTCATAAAAAAGTGTCCAGTGGAAAAATTTCAAGATTAAATTGTAATTGATCGTAAACCATCAGAGTGAGGTAAGTGGGAGGGGTATTGTACGACGCGCGTGATTTTCGGATTTATAGGTTCGTGCGCGTCTTGCTTTTTGTACTTTTGTACTGTTTAATATTCGACGAGTAAGTGATGGGGGGAGCACGCAATTTATCTGGTACTGGGTTCTAAAGTTCAGACAAGAAGGGATAATGGTTAACCAAACTCCTCCGGGACCATCAACGTCAGCAGCGACGCCAGAACATGTGGCTCAAGTTTGACGTGAAATTATGTGCAATCCGCGTAAATCAACAAAGAAGATTGCAGCCTGTACTGGAATTAAAAAATCTACAGTGCACGTTATTTTGAAAAATAAACTATAGTTTCACCCATACAAATGAGAACAATGCTGGAACGTTTTGAAACAATACGAACGCTTGCAAACATATTATTTACTGACGAAGCACATTTACATATCGATGGCTATGTTATTAAACACAAAATAAGATATTGGTGCCCCGACAACCCGAGGGAATGCCATAAAAAATATTTGTATTGACCAAAAATGACGGTTTGGTGTGCAATTTCTTCCCGAGGAATAATTGGCGATCTCTGCGGTGACTGCAGGGATTACGGAGGCGTCATATACAAGGTAAAGTGAGCAGACCTTTCGAATCCCGGTTCCACGAAATTCACTGGTCTTTCGACTAGAACCCTTATCCCCTCACCGACCTCATCCTGTACCAAGATTTCCCTCCTTCCCTGCCATACCTTGCAGTGATTCAGATTTACGACTGGAATTGTCGTAGTCGAATGTGCTACTCGGAGATCACGTAATTCGTTCATTTAGATCCTATCGATCCTGATTTACAGTTCGAAATCAAATATTATATAATGTAAATCTACTTATAAACATTAAACTATTTATATTTAAAAAATATGATATTTAAATTTCTAAATTAATTTATATTTACGGTCACTCCTATAAGTGGAATTATAAAGTCAATGCGAATAAACAAATATAAATACATAATTCTCGCGAATGAATGAAAACGCTGGAAAAGTATTCCTTATACCTCCGTGAATTTTCATCAAAGGACATTTAAACCGCCGTAAATATCCTTTTTACCGGTGGCTGTGTGAAATACGATGGTTGGACATGTCAAATAATAAAATGAAGCCATTGTTTTTAAATTTTTGAAAATAAAGTGGGCAATACACACAGCACCTACACAGGTAACCAAACAATGAGCTTTTCAACTTAATTAGGCTCAGTAGAATTTCTATTATCCGAGGAGATTTAATTTAATATTACCCAGACATAATAAATTATAATAAAATATTTTTCTTCTTCTTCATTGTGTGATCAATGCTAAGCGTCATGGTCCCTTGAAGTATTTGAAACATTGTGAGCTCAGTGGTAGACGATCCCGTAAACTGCTTTATTTGGTCTCTCTCATCTTGCAGAAGATCATCTATGCTGAACAGGATTTGAGCACCTTTCGCGGCGCTCCTACATGATGCTCGCTTGAAATATTTGGTGACCACAATAAAATGGTAATAGAACAATAGTATAATAATATAGTATAGTTATAATAACACGAATAAAAATAAACATTTGTTTAGGAGGCGCGCCTAACTAAGCACTTTGTTGGAACGCTTTTAATGTTGGGATAATATCACGATAAGACCCAACATTAAACGTAATGAATGATCAAAGTATAATTGTTATGAATAAATATGTATGAATAATAGTGTCCTATTATCTGGCGTCACCCTGCTCCAGAGTAATAAAATTAACCGGCAGTGAGGTGAGCCATACATTCTCATTTGCGCTTCAGTTTTCTTCTCAATAACATCTGCATTTTATTTCTTCTTCTGACTTCGACCTTATCATCAGCATGTATATCTGTAAATATTTCTAATTAATACATTTTTATAGATCTTGGAATATCACTTGATGAAAAACTATCATTCGTTCCACACATTAATGAAATCACGAATAAAGATGTGTAATGTCTTGGTTTTGTATTAAGAACGGTAAAAGATATCAATTCACTTAAATCGCTCAAAGTTTTATACACATCTGTGGTTCGTAGCAATTTAGAATACAACTCAACTATTTGGTCTCCATTCTATAAAGTGCGCGAATTAAAATTAGAAAGGGTTCAGCATAAATTTTTAAGGTTTATTAACTTCAAACTGTGTATACCCGTTGAAAAATTGCATTATGATTTTCTAATGAGTTAATTAAATTGTCGTGTAGAAGAACTTTAAGTGATTTTTTATGTTTATTTAAAATAGTAAATGACATACTGGACGCTTCTAATTTAACTGAATTGATTGTATACCACGTTCCTACACGTAATACCAGGTTGTCGGGGCTTCATGTAAATGCATCATATACAAATTTTTATAGGAATGCACCCACACAAAGACTTAACAGGCTTGCAAATGGCGTAGATATATTCCGATATTCAAAGTTTAAATATAAGTGTGATGTTTTTGATGCTGTTCTGAGTCAAAGATATAATTGATTTTGATACTCAGACATTGTGTCAAACCTACATTTTTATTGTTTGTTATATATATGTATATTTTCTATTTATATATATATATATATATTCCATGCTACTTGTGTAGCTGCTCATATTTTGTTTTTTTTTATACCGAACCGACTTTGTAAAAGCCCATAAGGGCGTCAATAAATATATAAATAAAATAAATTATTTGTATTTAAAAAAATAAATTATATTGCAAAGATATTTAACGAAAGCTTGTTTTACTCTTTTTTTAATACATTGAACGTAATATTTTTTTTTTGTTTTTACCTTGTTCTGTATATTATTTAATTATATCCTGTTTTAATAATTTATTATTATTTTATTTTAACATTAATTTCATTGTACTAACTACTATACCGGAAAGGCACTGTATGTTATAATAAAATAAAATAATAAGGTAGCAGGTACGGCACCGAATTGCGTGTTCTTACTTTGATGTAATATTTTCTCTTTATAGTATGCATCTAAAAATAAATTATTATTATTATTATATAGCACTACAGATTCATGGCCATTTTATAGAACTATAGGGGCGGCGAATTGTATCCATAGCTAGCTAGATTAAGGATGCAGGCTGCAGAAAAGAGCAGCCACGTCAGACTGACACATTCCGTCGCACTCCATGATGAGTCTTAGGTGGATACCAAATGCCGCCGACTCGCTCTTCTACTTTTCATATTTAACGCTCCTCTATCTCCTGTATTTTCCTTCTTTATCTCTGACCAAATAAACAACTCTACACCAGCCGCGCGTTTTATTTTCTCCACAAGAAACTATCCTACAGCATACTAAATGTAAGAATATTAAAATTGTTAGAACTAAATAAAAAATATACATACATATATCTCCACAGGACTAGAATTTGATCTGTCTGAATAGTTATTTGGTCTTATAAAGGATCTGTAGGACGAAATACGTGATGTTTATATTCGTAATTCTCGTAGTCAGTTCCAAAGAAGGTCATAATTATCTCGTTAAATTGCACACATGTTTTTTTAACATTGAAAATATAATTATTTATGTTTTTAATAATAATAAAACACTTTGTTGATAAATCAACACGTTCCGTATTCGTAAAAAAACACACTTTTAGCTTTTGGAATATCGGCCGTGAATAATTTTATTATCATATATCCGCGTCCAAATTCTTACACTTTTACCCATCCCAATGTTCGTCTTCAATATGAAATGTGACCTTGATGCCACCAGACGTCAACTGGATCAATAGTGTGTTTGATCACGACATCGCAATATCATTCGAGGTGTGGATCAGTTCAACTTCAGTACATCATCACTGTTTTTGTGCGATCAAAGTATTTATTATTTACTTATGCCGTGGATGAACAGTGACATCGCCATATGAATATGAAGTCGGGAGTGGAGATTGATCATCGGCGTGTGATTCTGGCGGCGACCACAGTCAAATTGCGGAGGCGTCACACTCAAAGTAAGGCGAGCAGTCCTTCTAAATCCTGGTTCCCCGAGATCGCTAGTTCTTCGACTAAATTCCATTCCTTCCACCGACCTCTCTCTATACCGCGTTTTTTGATTCCTCCCCCACCTTACGGTGATTCTGATTTACAACTGGAGTTGTCGTAATCCATTCCGCGAGAAGTGTGACTCGGAGATTGCACAATTCACAACATGTTTCAAGATCAATGGTACCTTTTTCAGGATACAATATATATTTAAATTTAAAATGCAAGCATGACAAAAAAAAACTATAGCTATAAGTGGTGTGTAAATAATTAGAAACCAGTGTGAAAACAAATTTAAATAGTGACTATTAGCAAAAAGTATTTGGTTATTTATAATGTTTAATTTGCTATTAATATTTTTTATTATTTCTAAAATTTCTAATATATCTAACTGTAAACCCCTTGTACTTATATGTAAAAGTTATAGACCCTCATTGATGTCAAAATAATGGTTTGTTTTCGAAAGATGAGATGAATTCAAAATAGTTATTGCAATTTAGACATCTCACGCGCACCTTAATTCTAATATCAGCATTTGTGCAAATTTTTTCCTATATATATATAAATAATTAAAATTATGGCAGTGGTTTAGACAAGGCGAAAAAATAGTTTAATACAAACCTCCTATAACTTAACACAAAAAAATCAAAATATGTATATTTTTGTATTAACAAAAGAACATCGTCACATCAAAATCGTACACTCATCGTACATGACTACAAAACAAACAAGAACACGGCTTCCTCATGCCAATGTGAAAAATTGACACGAGTTAAAATTATTCGACATCTGGGAGTACTGATCGATGATATATCTTACTACATATATCGAACTAAGCTAAATGCATAAGAAAATTACTTTTTTAAAGGAAAACGATGTATAAATGTCTAAAAATTATTAAGATCGGTGTACTTTGCATTCTGCTACTCCTTATTAATTATGCTATTTAAGTTTAGGGAGGAGCAGTAAAAACAATATTAGAGTCGACTAAAAGAGCACAAAAGACAATTCTTAGTGTAATAAATAGCCGTCACTTTAGATATCCCTCAGATTTCACATTTAAAGAGTACAATGCCCTAGATATAAGACAAATCTATATGTTGAGACTCGTCCAATATTTCCATGGTAATGAAAACTCACCCCAAGAAATAAATCATGAAAACTACACAAGACAAACACTAAAATCTACACGCCAGTTCCGAGAGCAACAACGACATTTTATTAAAGATTTTACACGTACAATATCTCGGAAACTGTTCAACACACTCTGCACCAACTGGAAATCGTTAACTTCTAATAAAATTACAGAAATATGGACCAAATATATGATCCTATCGGGTAGAGATCAATCAGAAGCGTCGATATTCAACATTCTAATATAATTATTATACAGTGCCTTCACTAATAATACACTAGTTCTACTACACTCTCACTACATTTTTTTTCTATATATGATGTATATATGCTGTATATTTAGGAGGTGGAGTCTACTTGATCCCACACAGACCACGAGTATAATTATATCTTATGTTTATCATGTTATATTATTATATATTCGTCTCTGTTACAACAAGAACATGTATATCAATAAAGTCTAATAAATGAATTTGTAAATCTCCTAAACCTTGATATATGAGATATGTATGGGCTATATCATATATATGATAAGAAAATTAGCTAATAATATGCGGTATCTCTAGGTTATTTATCTTAATATACATATACATATATTATTTAATGAAATCTACATTATTTGCATAACAAAACAAGCACTTTTCTTATATATAATGTCGCGATGTGCACATGCTTTATTTGTGTACCTACATAAAACATGGGCACTACAATATTTTGTACCGAATTAATGATATTCGTTTTGAACGTTGTACAAGAGCTATTTACTCCGTTTTAATTAAGCTAGTAAATCCTTACGCTGGTAAAGAAAACACAATGTTTGACGGTAAATTAAGTCAATGAATCAGTCTGGTGAAGTCCTCGCCGTGGAGGTGTTAAGTTATTGCTTTCATAAAGCATTCTGTCGAAATAGGTTACGGGCAGAGTGTTATGAGGTATTAAACTGTTGCAGTCAAGCCGGGTTCAGAACTAAATAAGTTATAGGTTCAGTTAAGACGTTAATTCAAGCAGAGTTAATCGATTTTGTTTCAGTGTCCTTTTGGCTAAATACGAAAGTATCTATCTGCTTACAAACGATGAAACTATAACATATTAAATACGTTTTTATACATTTTATTTATTTATAAATGACACATTGCTCTAACATAATGCATACTGTGTATTCATTAATCAATTATGTATTGCAACATCTGTTATTTTTGGATGTGGTGTCATTTTCCCGTAAAAAAGGACCGAAAATGTTGAACGTGTTTTTAATATCTCTTGGTTAAGATTATTTTAATGTTTTGTTTTTTATATATTTAGTAAAAGTACGTGAATATATATTAAATTTAAAATGAAGGGTACATTGAAAACATATTTTAGCGAAATCGTACAGACATCTGTCATATTTTCTTATCTATACTGTCTATGGTAAGAACGATTAGTTATCACAGAATGAAGCACTTTCTTAGTCGCAATGTCAAGACAACGATTTTTGGTTATGTTTGCGTCCTAACATTGGTCAACATCTTCTGTGAAAACCATTCATCCAATTCCATCTTTACTAAAATGAACATTATACTGATTAAATATAATTTATATATTTGAACTGGTCCATTTCGTGAAATAACACGCTCACCAAATTTGGTTTTCAATAAGTCAATTGTTGCGTGTGCCGTGTGACTGGTAGCACCGTCTTGTTGAAACCACATATTGGCCAAGTCCATACCTTGCAATTGAGGCCAAAAATAATCAGCCATCATGGAGCGATAACGATTACCATTCACAGTAACATGACGATTAGCATCATCAACAAAAAAATATGGTCCAATGACACCTCCGGCATGTAATCCACACCAAACAGTGATTTTTCCGGGATGCAATTGTGTTTCGTGAAGCACGTGTGGATTGGTGCCTGCCCAATAATGCATATTTTGCTTGTTTACATATCCATTGAGCCAAAAATGAGCTTCGTCGCTAAAGATGATTTTTCGATGGAATTCAGCATCATTTTCAAATTGTTGTGCAGCTCAATTGAGGAATTGGCGACGCTTCAAATGGTCAAGCGGCTTTAGTTCTTGTGTCAACTGGATCTTGTATGGATGTAGGCTAAGATCTTTTCGCAAAATTCGCCACAATGACGTCACAGAAATGCCCAATTGTTGAGAACGTCGTGTTAGTGACTCATTTGGGTCATCAAGAACAGATGCTCTAGCGGCGGCAATATTTTCCTCACTTCGTGCATTTCTTGTCTCACTGGCACTGAAACATTGTGTAGCGACAATGTGCTTTAAAATGTATGCACCAAACGTTGAATTGTTGATGTGGCAGGCAAGTGATGACGACGATAAAATGGTCGTAATGCTCTTAAAGTTGCGGTGAGCGAACGCGAATTTTGGTAGTAGATTTGAATAATTTGCAAGCATTGCTCCGGTGTGTACTGCTCCATGATGATTTGCCAACTAAGTACAAGTGTTAACCTCAAAAAAAATTGAAGAAATATGGCGTAGTTTCTTGTCCCTGTTGAAAGAAAGTTTGAGCGTCCCTATTGAAAAACCCTTTATTAATTATTACATTTTCGTGTCATTTATTCCCTGCTCACTTCACTAGATCAAATGGGGAGTGTTTTTATATAATTTGTAACAAGTTACTTACAATAGCTCAATGTACAAAATCACAGATACGTGGTAGTAAATACGGTATGTTGATTCATCTTCGTCAGTTCCTCGTGACTAAATATCGTAATATCCATGAACTCTCGCCCTTTTGACTATGCTCCTTTTCTTTTCTCAGTATTCTGTAGATCTTAAGGCTATTATGAGCTTTGACGTGGCCCACATTAACAAGCTTCTTCAAGCTGTTACCTTCTTGCAAGATGACCAAAAAATTGAAGAATTCGTCTCAGGCAAATAGTTGAGAGTCTGCCTACATATGTTTAGCTCCTGCATAATGAAATATTGAACTACCTTACGAATTATTTAATTATATATATTTAAATCCAGTGGAAAAGTAAAACAAATATAATAAAAATACAGATAAAAGTTAATAAACAAAAAATTATAATGATAGAAAATCATTCAGCAGAGGTTATAAAACGCAATAAAAATTACGTACCTGACCACTTAAATATAAATAAAAATTATACGCTGTAAATAAAGGAAAATAGTTAAAAAAAACTTTTTTAAATATTTTTTTCTTTCTTCTTCTCCCACATGGCATTCTTACAGATAAATGATGTAGGTCACATCTTGATTCAAGATAGCGTTCTTGTGGCGAATAAAAAAATACAACAGAAATTGTATCCCACACAGATCTAAGCATCCTTATGTACGGGAAGGCATCTACATTATGTATTATGTATGTAAATGTATGAAGCGATACGACTTTCGGGACTTAGAGAATTTGCTCTGAAGCATAAAGCCTAGATTTCACCAGACCCTACTTAGCGAAGGGAGGGTTTTGGGACGACCCCCATTACTAGTTAGTGTATTGAGACGAAAAATTGTTTCTGTATAATCGAATTCGGCTGAAGACATTTCAAAAACCCAAAATGTATTCAAATGCCTGTTCTATTTCTCAAATCTTATTGCGTGAGGAAAATTGTTAATCATTTTTTGAATGGGATTTCATTTGAATAGGGTTGTATTTTCTAATATTTATAGGTGAAAATAGACATATTAAATATGTTGTTAAGAGTTTTATAATTTAATAGATATGTGATAATTTTTAAACAATAATTTATCATATTTTTAAAATTGGCAAAATTAACTTTGTGGTTGAAATCCCAAGTCCCATTCTAAAATTTTTTCCTAAAAATTATTCTTGTAATTTTATATTATCAAGTAACAATTTGAGATAGGTACTAAATTTATTTTTTAAATAATATATATATTTTTTTAAATAGTTTTTTGTTAAAGAAACAATAACACATGTTTTTGATAGAAAATGATATTTTTCGAAACCGGTAGATGTATTTTACTTCAATAAGTGGTTAATATAACAAAGTTACTTACTTACTTACTCACATACCATCACGCCGTTTCCCCGTGGGGGTAGGCAGAGAGGATAGAGCGCCACACTCTTCTGTCCTGACACACAATTCTCATCCTCATTCATTGCCACATCCGCATTCATACATCTTGTCATACAAGCTCGCCGATTGTTGAGGCTTCTAACAGAACCATCCTCCATTATCTGGTTTATCTGGTCGTGCCAAGTCTTTCGCGGACGTCCTCTATTTCTGGTTCCATCAACACTTGCGTCATATATCTTTCTTACCATTCTCTCCTCATTCATCCTTTCTATATGACCAAACCACCTAAGTGATCCTTTATTAATCTTACTCACTATACTAACATCAGGTTTACATTCTTTCCTTATTTCTTCATTCTTTACTCTGTCATAAATTGATTTGCCACAAATACGTTTAAGTGATCTCATTTCCACTGCATTCAGTCTACTTTCGTTCCTTTTCTGCCAGCTCCAGGCCTCACTTCCATACATCAGTGTCGGTACCAGGATTCTATTGTGCACCGCTAGTCTTGCTTCGGTTGACAAATTACCGTTAGATATAATTCCATTCAAAGCGCCGTTTACTTTATTTCCTGCCGTCACCCTCCTTTCGATATCATTCTCAGCCTTTCTGTTTCTATTAAACATACTTCCCAAATATACAAACTCATCTACTTGTTCCAAACATTCATTACCTACAAGTATTTTGCATGGTGTCTTACTTTTCTCCTTCTCGAATACCATCACTTTCGACTTGTTAACATTCATCATGAGGTCGCTTTCCTTGTATACATCGTACATTCTACTCACCAGATTCTGTAGTTCTTGTTCATTATTCGCCATTAGTACTGCATCATCGGCGTACAATAAACAGCATACAATCAAATCGCCCATTTTTGCTCCTACATTCATACATTTTAGTTATTTCACACATTTATACATATACAAGTTGAACAGCCATGGAGACATTACACAACCCTGCTTGTTAACAAAGTTAACAAATAAAAATATAATCTATTAGCAAATAAATATCAGATATCTCATGGAGATGAAGCAATTTTTATTATATTTAATGGAAAATTTATGGGGTAATTACAGGGTTCTCTATGAGATACCTGATATTTATTTAATAACAGTAACTCTGTAGGTAAAAATTCAGTAATTGTGTGTCCTTGAACATATTCAAATATTGCTAAAATCTATTATTATTATTGAAGTTTAACTAACTAAAAGGTAGGCGGAGAAGATAGGACGTCACTCTTCTATCCTGGCATGCGGCCCTTGCCATGTCCACATTCACATATCTTCTCATGTACGATTGAAGTTGACATGGTGACTGCACATTATCAAAACACCGCTGTATAACGCAGCCTACGCCACCGACCGGCTGGCAGTGCGCTCTGTTCAGTCATTCCCGGACTTGTTGATATCGTTATACTTCGAACTATTAATAGTAATAGTATTAATTGTTGTAAAAAGTAATAAAATAAACGTAAGTGTCGATCGTTTCATTATGCTCACGCTACCATGAATACCTTCCTATGCAAGTAAACTAAGATAAATATTTGATCCCTTCAATCTCAACCATACAAATCCACATACCGACTGTCATGTATATTATTTCGCCACAGTCAATATACTCGTGTTTTAAATTCTTTGATCCTAAATACTAAATCTTCGTAAAAGAAACATCTATACCTTGTATAACATGCCACCGTCACGATATTAATAATCAAGAATTTGTAAAAGAAAAATTAATTTTATAACCATTTTAAATATCAAAATTGACTCCGCGCAAATGTTAATATTATGCAAAATTGCTTCAGAAAATTCTGTTAAAATTGCGCGTTCACAAGAAGTACATTCTAAAAATAGATTATTCAAGGGCACACGGGCTGTTCCAACAAAACCAGGATGAACGCGTCACGAGCTCGTACTGTATAGAAATTATTGTGCAATATTCCCTATTTTTAAAGATGTTGTGTAGTTACGGTTTTTTTATTTCGATACTCTGACCATGCAAGCATATATTGAGTCGAACCTCGAGCTAACCTTAAGACAAAAGAGAAGTGTTCTATCCGCAGAGACGGCATCGGCATCTTCACTTCTATGATTCACTTCTTGGTGAACCTAATCAAGGCATTTTACTGTTAATAACCTACATTACAGATATTTAAATAACAACCAGAAGTTTTCGTTACCCGACACATCGATAAACTTCATAATTTAAAAATCTTTTTTTTTAATTTTATACTTTAACTTTAATATCAAATAATATGTTAAGGCACGTCGTAAATATTACACCCTATATATTTTTAATTTTTGATTGATAATTTAGAAATATTTTAAATGGTTTTCTGATTATTTTTTTCAAAATCCATTAGTCGATGATTCACACACAATAATATGATTTCATTTCATACAAAACAGCACGATAAAAACTGGCTACTTTAACACAGACTTCAGTCTAGCAAAGTAACCAGGATAACAGTGTATGTTATCAGAGGTGGAGTCTACTCCATCCCATATAATAAACTAAGAGTTTGACTGACTACTTCGGAATTTTTGCAAAACATCAGTATTGACTCTAATTGTTTCCCTTTAGATAGGATACTAATTCACTTTATATTAAAAAATCACTTCTGGTACTGACCACAAGAATCGGGTAGATTATGACTGTTTGTTTTTACTGTCACCTTTTTAAAATAAGAGGGTGAATTACGCTAGTTAATTAGCTTATTAACTAAGATAAAATAATTAGGGGGCTAATTATTCAAAAAAATTTTGTCGACTTCTGAACTATGTTAATATTATTCAAATTATCTTTCTGTGATGTTTTTATAAAATGATTCTTCCAGTTGCAGCAATGCCATCAAACTGATTGTTGTGACGTCACCATGATCTTGTACATATGTACATTATTTATAGTTTGTGTTATTTGATGAAATAAACGTTATATATAAATAACTATGTTTGGAATATCTCTGAGACATCGAGTAGGTACCTATCGTTCAAATTTTTCAGAGAACCAATGTAACAGACGCTGCCCAATAAATCTGTAAGCGCAAGTGGCAATGGGCTGGACATATTTGTTGAAGATACGACGGACGGTGGAGAAGGAGAAGGTCTAGAATGAACGCCTTGCACTAGTTAAATAAGCGTTGGCCGTCATTAAGCTTGATAGAGTGACGACATCGACAGGGTGGTGAGCGACAGTATCGAAGCTGAAGACGGATGTCTATATTCAGCAGAGAAGAGACACAGGTCGATGATAATGATGGAAAAGGAATATAAATGAATTCTAATTAAGGTATTCCAGATGTTAAAAAAAACTTTTTTTTTACTGTTTCTGAGGTAAGTTTGTAGAACTCCATAATCACACTGGTATGTGAAAATAAAACAATTTTTTTTTACTCACTTGTAAGGCCATTATCAGTCTAACAATTTAACTCAACAACTTGTATTTATATCAATTTTATTAACATGAGATAAAAAGGACAACATTATTCATTAGAATTCAGATTTCCATTAATTTTTTGAATAACCATTGTGTTTCTATACGTAAATGTCGTAGGTAATATGTAGAAAAGAATAGTTATATAATTTTACATTCCGCATTCCGTTCACCCCCCCCCCCCCCCCCTCCAGAGCCGAGAAAAAATATCACATTTGCTAAATACAATGATGTTGTTGCTTTCGCGCATTTTGATTCCTTCGATTGGCACCCCTTGATTTTTTTGTTATGGTATGTCTGTCTGTGCAGTGTGAAGGTCATTGCTTTTTAGATTCTTGCGATAGGCGGCGCTTCGAGTCGGTCGAGAGAATCCGCGGAGACCGGTCCGCGGAAACATCGGAGATCAATCCATCATCAGCGGAGGACCACGGCGACCATCAGTCCAGGTTAGTGGTGATCTTTCTTGCTGATATATATATATATATTATAATAATCATATTATCAATGGAAAACCCATGGACAAGAATAAGCTATCGAAGGAATTCACGAACAATTGTGAAATCAAAAATAATAAATCATGATACTGATTCCAAGAATACTGCCTTATTAGTCTATAGACTCATTACTTGCGAAAGCTGAATAGTATTTCGAAACTCGAATTTTTTACGCGACACCAATTTCAACAGTTTTTTTTCCATAAAATTGACCGCAGTTTGGAGCGAATTCGCGAGAAGGTTGATCATTGCTCATTTCCTTTTATGTGGCTGTAAAGTTTTATTTACGTGCGTATTGAATACAATTTGAATAAAAATGGTAATCACTTTTGGGTTCAACGAATCCATTTCACTCCAACTAAAACCATAACTAACTAATTTACATAATATTATTCCAAAACTTTTAAATGTTGAGTTCTTCATTCATTTTCAAAAGGACTTTAATGTGATTAATTAAAGTACTATTTTTTTTTTACATAAAATTAAAAAATATATAACATAATTTTAGTTTCTAGAAATGAAAATCAATATTTTTTTTATTTTTATGACCGTGTTATGTCATATTGAACGTATAAAAAAAAACTCATTTAAGCTATTTCGGCGATTTGTGGTGATTTGTTGTGTGAGATGAAATCAGAATGATCGGACATTAATAACGTGCGGCCTTAAAGTAAGCTTACCATTCGTATTCGTATATATTCGTATTTGCCATGGTTTGCCGTGATAAAGAGGTATGTATTAATGACAGTGGTGGTGGAGAAATTTAATTGAAAAGCTTTACTTACATAATGATACAGAAATTATTATACTGCAGTTTACATTATTTTCTACACTACGCGTGTACAACTGTTAGCTTAATGAGTGGAAGCGAAGAGAAGGCATGGGACACGCGTGGCATTCAGCACTTAATCAGTAGATGAATTTAGCTTGAATGTTGGCTTCCCAGGTGTATTCAGAACTGTGTTCCGATCACCATAGTTTTAACGGGTTTCGCACCTGTATATTTACTAATATAAGGAAACGAAGATCAAATAATCAGAATCTTAAAAGAAATTTGTTGCCTTGCAGATCAAATTAAGCGGAATATTTATTTATTTAATTAACTATATGAACATACACTACTTGTAGTCTAATTATACAATATTAAATACTAAATTAATGTATTAATTATAAATATATACATATAAAATCAATTTTGTTGAAAAATATTGTTTTTGCATCACCGGTTTTTGCTTTTGGCGTCTGCAGTCGGTTTACTCAAACGTATTTGAGATTCTGTAAAAATAATGTAGATGGCTTTCAAATAATGGAACGACAGGTGTATTAATTTGAAAAAATGTAACATATAGGTTCGAAAATTTCTCATGAAAAATACTGGCGTTATAAAACAATTGGTAGTGCACTTCCCCGGATTGGAAACAGAGATTCAGGTTCGAATCCCGGTGACGCAAAAACAATATTTTTCGAGAAAATTCATTTTATATGTATGTATTTATAATTAATACATTAATTTAGTATTTAAAATATCACACACCTGTTCCCTTTTATATGTATATTCTGAATAATTATAACTTCGCAATAAGAATGTGTTTTCCTTAATGATACAATATGAGTTTAATATTTCGAGCTCAAAAATAAATTCTAAATAAAATACTCTTGATCAAAGCTGTTTGTACTCAACTAACTAATTACAAAAGCTTACTTTGTACATACTTTTAATTAACGATCGGAAATTTTAAGTATAATTCAATTTAAATTAATTATTTTTCTCTATCATAAATATATATTACGAACTTCATTGTCCCTAAATTAATTGAACATATAATATTATATATCATCTTTAGGTCTATTTTTATATATACAGGATGAATATTATGTTTCAGTCTGATTTTGATTGACCGCCAATTATTTAGTTTAACAAATATTTGTCAGTTCGCAGTTAGTAATCGTAGATAATAGTTGATTACAATTTATTATTTAACATTTAATATCTCAATAACGTGTTAAAGTTATTAAAGCATTTTATCAAAATAAAAATGATAATGTTGTAACCATTAATGGTGATCGCTATTTTCATATGTTGAAAAACTTATTGGTGGTTGAATTCGATTATTAAAGCTGCAACACATTTGGTTTCAACAGGACGATGCTACCTTATACACAGCCTGAGCTATGCTTGAAATTTTGCCAGAATTTTTTTTCAGCCGCATAATGTTAAAAAATGACCTCCTGACTGGCCTCCTCGATCATCTGATTTGACGGCTCCCGACTATTTTATGTAGAGGAACTTGAAAGGAAAGATCTACGCCAATAACCAATAAGAAAATAACAATTCTAATATCACAGGATAATATTCTAAATTAATTTGCTGAAAAAACACGCGAAGTGTGCGAGAGTATTATGAAACATATAGTTAAAAGAGTATGCATTTGTGCCGCTGTCAGAGGTGACAACTTGGCCGATGTTATATTCCAATATTCAACAAATAAAATAATTGATAAATATAATAAAATCCAAATTCCGTATTCGCAAAACATACTTTAGTGCGTTTGTAATATCGGGTGCGAAAAATATTGTTGTCACATTCCTGCGTCTAAATTTCTTACCCATGATTTGTCCTAATGCTTGCTCACCTGTATAAATTGTGGGCTAGCAGACGTCAATTGGATCAATATTTGTTTTGTTTGATCTCGACAAGGCGATATCATTCGCGTTGTGGACCAGTTACCTCCAGTGCACCAGCACTGTTCTGTGTGATCTGTGATTTGTTTGCATAGTGTTATTGTTTGTATGTGCCATAGATAAATATTGACATCGTCGTCTTCAATTGGGAGCGGATATCGATCGTCCTCGTGCCATTGTGCGATTTCGGCGGCGACGGCAATGATAACGGAGGCGTTATACTTAAGGTAAAGTGAGCAGTCCTTCTGTAACCCAGCTCCCCGAGATTGCTAGTCCTTCGACTAAATTCCCTTCCTCTCACCGACCTCTCCCTGTACCTTGTCTCCAGATTCCTCCCCCACCTTACGGTGATTCCGACAGACAAATGGAATTATCGTAATCCATTCCGCGGGACGTGTGATCAGGTTGCACACATCCTGTATATTAATTTTTAGTACTAAGATTTTAAATATAAAATTTAGATTATATGTACGCTAGTTGCGGTCGTAGTGGTCTAAGGGACTAACAATTAATTTAATATATTTTGCATTATTCATCAAGTGATTAATATAAAAAAGGCGAAATAATTGTTTGTTGGTACTATTTTAATTTTTCTAGACTCCAATAATGTTGTATATATTTATCAGATACTCTATTTGCAGTGAACGTTTTTTACATCTCTTAAGCTGATACTTCTAATAAAAAACCTTGAATGAGGTTGTGATATCTATAATGATATTAGAAGGATTATATGGGAATGGCAATCCACCTCCAAGTAGGTCCACTATTCTAAGTTCGTTCAGGTATCACGAAGTCTATCTGAGTGGGTTGTGTAGAATGATGGCAGACAGTATTGTCAGAACAGGTATGTAAATAAAACAAGAAATGAATAGTCATGATTTACATTGAATTTGGGAATTTGTGAATTGTTAAAGCAGTTGGTGTTCTCAACAGCTCTGTACTTGTATTGTAGCTTCGCACTAAAAAAACTCCATAATATGCAGGAAAATAATTGTTTTATATTTTAGGTATTTTTATAAATAATATGCGATGGTAAGTCATGCACGCGTCTACCGAGAGAGAAACACCGAATTTATTTATGTTATATTGCAATGATTGATTATAATCTACTATTAGAATTTCCAGGTGTAAACGGAGTTGCAAAATGTTGTGATCGAAGAGGGAACCGGAGAAAAAGTGAAGAGCTTGAGCAGCTGGCAGTTGCCGTCGGATGCTAGACGGCGCATGTGGCTAGTACTTTGCTGTATGGTGGTGCGCGTCTCGTGTATGACATACTTTGCTGTGTATTGAATAATGACTGAAAATTGTATTACTGATATCGTTTTTGGTTGAATAAGAATCTAACATTTGTACAGGGGATGTTAGTCACATCGGGATGGTTGTGTGATCAGTAGTAAATGTTTACCACGGTAAGATTTTCTATAGTAATTTTTACCATGTGAAAAAACGTTTTTCGGTTGTTCGTACATAAAATTTACTATTATTAAAGCATAGATAATAAATCTCGCATCATAGTGTGGCAAGATCATAAAATATGTTCGAAAACTATTACTTCGCTGACGAAATTTTTTCGGATTACGTGCTAATGTATATTAAACAAGTTCATCGTACAAACTTTCATCACTAAAATAGCGGGATATTGAATGTATAATTGTCGTACACTGCAACTATACTATATGCAAGATAATTTTTGAAACAGCTGTGAAGAGTCCGCTTATTTAACCAACGATTTTCGGTTTTACCATCTGATTTTCGAGAGTTAAATTAATTAACCATTGTATTTTTTAAACCAATGATCAAACAACGCATTTTATAGAAAAATATTACTGCTGATCACACAACTGGCCCATATAGATCGTCAGATCGTGCGTCACTAGGATGTGGGATGATTTGCCAGATTTTGTTGTGTTCCTTATTTTTTATAATCCGGGTACATTCGTATCTCCGACTCCACGGGTGACTTGGATCACATCCTGGGCGGGTCTTCTGGAATAAAAAATATATATGTAAAAAAATAAACCACATTTTTACACACTTCCACACGATAAATAAACGAGATGGTTTGGAACGAATATTAAGAAAAAAAATAAGAAAACATTCAAAGTTTTTGGGCAATTGCCAGAATTCGATCCTATGCTCATTTGCCTAAAATATTTCAAACAAATTTATGAATATAAAATATTTCAATACTTTAAGAATACCTTCAAAGTTGAGTGTTATGTTTCGGACGTTTCCTGATTTATGGTGGAAGAACTTTGATTTGAAAACATTTTGGTTGGCTTGGGTAAAATGAGATATTCGTAAATATAAATTTATGTTATAAAATATCGGTCCTAATATTTTAACTACGTGATAATTATTAACGTGAAGGATGTCATTGTCACTAAGTAATATAAACGTAAACGTCTCTACGTCTTGAAATATATATAATCAAAGAAATCCACGAGACAAAAAACGATTTAGTTAGTTTTGACACAGAGTACACATTTTTTTTCTTAAAATAATATTCGTGTTCTTGGTTAAATATATTTATTAGACTTTATTGACATATATGTTTTTGTTGTAATATAGGTGAATATATAATAATATAACATGATAAACATAAGATACAATTATATTGCAATTAAGTATATACTCGTAGTTTATTCAGTCCACCTCTGATATATGCAGCATTATCCTGGCTACTTTGCTAGAATGCCGTTTGTGTTAAAATAGCCAATGTTTGGAATTATTTTCATATTCTTATGTATTCTTTTGTTTATATGTATTATGCATTTATGTATTTTCCATTGAAATATATTCATTCGCACAAGTATACTGTAACTTTTTCTTTTCAGGAATATATTTCAGATCATTGTCAGTGCACAATTTGTACGTACTAGAGTTTAAACAAAAACCGACTTTTGAACAAAACAATTTTCGAATTCCAATATTTCCTAAAACTCAGTTTAACCTTGTTTTCAAAGTTCCACAAAAAATGATAATTCAATTTAAATTGGAAAAAATTATTATTTTTAAGCTTCGTTTATTTATTACAAACACTATTACAAAATATGACTAAATTTTTATTCGGCGTTCCTCTTCAGGAAATATGTTTTTAGAAAACACAAAACTTCCACTGATCGATCACTTAGTGACGATATAATTTTGGTAACGAAATTTCCTGAAATAGAAAATTCTCTTTCGCCGGGTAATGAAGTAGGGTGTATAGTTTTAAATTCATTGTTAGAGGTTAGGTAAACGGGATGTAGAAAGAGTGGAAGGAATTTAGAAGAGGGAAAGGAATTAGAAGCAAGGAGGAGCTGAAGGACCATCCAAAACTAGAAAATTTGACCCATCTGTGAAATGCTCCTTTCGGTATCTAGATCTTCTACCACTGGATCTACATGTTTTCTAGCTTCAGAATAAGTACTCCGTTGTTCCACACGAAGTACTCTTGTTCATAACCTTCGGTGATGGCGCGAAGTGTCATGCAATAAGCATCATGCAAAATAGCAAGATGTACAGGATTCGGCACGCACAGTAGCGAGAAAACCGAACAAACACAGTACACTCATTATAAATTCATCATTATTACACGTGAGAGAGATTTATTCATTCAATTTTATTAGCCTACAGTACCACTGGTAAGCAATATTTGTCAGTTCAAGGTTTCAACTCCAACTGGCCGAAAATACCATAAAGAACACCACAGAAAAATATCGTGTTCCGGGTATAGGAGAAGGGAGTTGTGGAAAGGTAATAGACAGGAACCATTCTTTATGCGTGCATACGGCGAACGGCTATCGTTGGAATAGTCGTGAAGATCCAATACATATAGTCCTGTGGAAAATATTTCGAATATATTCACCAAATTACTCCATATATTCGCCCTTGTTATCAATGCTCTGTCATCAAGTTGCCCTGTTAACGTTGATGTATTGTACAATATAAATAAATAAATATTTTATCTAGTATGAAGGCCGAAATATTTCAGAAATGTTTTCACTCATCGAATTTTATCATTCACGCTACGAAGATTTTCACGCTTGTAGAAGCTATCTTGCCTACACGTTCTACATACGACAAAACCACCCCGGAGAGTATTTCAAAGGTCAGTTCTGAGGTCCACGAGGCAACCCCAGGGGTGTTAAACTGGCTGAAAAATCTATTTGTACCATTATGTCCATTCTTATCTCCATACTACTGTCGCCATCGAAAAAAGTAACTTTTGAATATAGCTTAGATGGTACATTTATTGAAATCTCGAAATTGTAAAAGGTTGAAATTCAATTTGATTCTATCCTTAATTTTAGGGTGGGTATTTTAGATCAGGGACGTAGCTTCATAATTATTTTATACAATATATATTTCCGACATTTCAAAAATCCTTTGAATGAAAGGCGTTAAGACAAGGAACCAATCTGCTGAAATATATTTTGTAGTTAATGAAATTACATGCTTCGGGAAATGGTTAACCTTATTATGAACAAAATACTCATTCAAGAACTGTCTCATTTTATGGATCGACTATGTATCTAGAATTAATTATAAGATAGTATAAATATCTGTTCTAAACATTGACGGTAATTAGGTAAATGCGATCAGTCTTTGAATAATGGAGTTAATAATTAAATAATTATAAAAAATAAAATCTGTTGTCAATTTTTTCACAATAAAGTATGCAGTTATCGCATTAAAAAAATAACTATGTATCCGTAACAACGTTATTATATATTACACTCCCTCCAATGAACCTCCAACAAAAACATTGTTTATAATGTTCTATTTTTAATGTAGTTTTATGACATATTATAGGCAATATAAATGTATCGTATTTATTTATTTCTTACGTAAACAATTGTTAAAGTATATATTTTTTGTTATTGTGTTTACTTTTCTAGAATTTCATGTTTATTTATAATTAAATTTAAAAAACCACATTATAATAAATATTATTGTTGAGTTCTGCGAGTTTGTGTAAACATTATTTAAATACTAAATTAATGTATTAATTATAAATATATACATATAAAATCAATTTTGTCGAAAAATATTGTTTTAGCGTCACCGGGATTCGAACCTGGATCTTCATTTCCAATCCGGGGAAGTACACTACCTTTGTGCTATAACGCCAGTATTTTTCTTGACAAATTTTCGAAACTATATGTTACATTTTTCAAATTAATACACCTGTCGTTCCATTATTTGAAAGCCATCTACATTATTTTTACAGAATCTCAAATACCTTTGAGTAAACCGATTTGCAGACGACAGAATTAGCAATTTATTTTTATTAAATTTTGGACACGTTGATACAACATATATTATTAAGGAAAACACATTCTTATTGTGAAGTTGTAATTATTCAGAACATAGGTCTTCTGAAATGAAAATCCGAAAAAAATCCGGATTGGAAATGAAGATCCAGGTTCGAATCCCGGTGACGCTAAAACAATATTTTTCGACAAAATTGATTTTATATGTATATATTTATAATTAATACATTAATTTAGTATTTAAAATATCACAGACCTATGTTCTGAATAATTACAACTTCACAATAAGAATGTGTTTTCCTTAATAAACATTATTTAGATGTTACAGCTGTTTCGGCGGTTAGGGCCATTTTCAAACAGTGGATAAACCACGTACAATCGACTTACTTAAATGATTTTAGTTACCCCTTCCTCTATGGGTAATTAGGTGGTTTTGGTGGAACCGATGTATAATAATATTCTTATTCTCAGAGGCACAAACTACACTTATCATTAAAAATTCCCTATGTAATATCTATGTTTGCTAATGGCCTTATTGTTGTAAAAATTTTAAAAGTAAAGTTATACTTACGTCAATTATTATTTTGTTAATTTATAATTGTTGAAGCAAATTGAATCTAAAACCTCTGGTTTCTATATACAAAAGTGTTGGCTCGTTGTTATCAAGCGGAACATGGTTTTATTTCATTAAGTAGGCTGCAAATTTGGAATCTACATTTTTATTTTTATAACAACGCGTATGTTCAGTGAATCTAGTTCAAAAAGCCTTTCCTGTAAGTCCGATATACGTGGCATTGCAGTCATTACGGTCGCTTATGTTAATTTATACATGCCGATTTTTTCAAAAACAAATAAATACCTTAACTAAAAAATAGTAGCATTAAATTTGTATTAAAATATCACAGAACTACGTTCCGAGAAAATTATAACTTCACAAATAATAATGTGTTCTCTTATAATAAGCAAATATATTAGTTGATTATTAAAGTGTATCCAAAAATTTAATAAAATAAAATAAAAAATCTCTGGGATCTCCTAGCGATTATTTCTGAATGTAGGTATTCGCAATAAAAAAAGTGATAGCTTTCAAATAAATGGAACGTAAGATGCATCAATTTGAAATAACAGCGACAGAACTGGAACTGGAATGTATGAATGTACGAGCAAAAATGGGCGATTTGATTGTATGCTGTTTATTGTACGCCGATGATGCAGTACTAATGGCGAATAATGAACAAGAACTACAGAATCTGGTGAGTAGAATGTACGATGTATGCAAGGAAAGCGACCTTATTATGAATGTCAACAAGTCAAAAGTGACGCTATTCCAGAAGGAGGAAAGCAAGACATCGTGCAAAATACTTGTAAGTAATGAAAGTTTGGAACACGTAGATGAGATTGTGTATTTGGGAAGTATGTTTGATAGAAACGGAAAGGCTGAGAATGATATCGAAAGAAGGGTCACTGTAGGAAATAAAGTGAACGGCGCTTTGAGTGGAATTATATCTAACAGGAATTTGTTAACCGAGGCAAGACTAGCGGTGCACAATGGAATCTTGGTACCGACACTAATGTATGGAAGTGAGGCCTAGAGCTGGCAGAAAAGGAACGAAAGTAGACTGAATGCAGTGAAAATGAGATCACTTATGCGTATTTGTGGCACAATGAAGAAATAAGAAAATAATGTAAAGCTGATGTTAATATAGTGAGTAAGATTAAGAAAGGATCACTTAGGTGGTTTAGTCATATGGAATGGATGAATAAGGAGAGAATGGTAAGAAAGACATATGACGTAAGTGTTGATGGCACGACCAGGTAAACCAGATAATAGAGGATGGTTCTGTTAGAAGCCTCAACGATCGGCGAGCTTGTATGAGAAGATGTATGAATGTGGATGAGTCTAGAATTGTGTATCAGGATAGAAGAGTGTAGCGTTCTATTCTCTCTGCCTACCCACACTTTTATACAATACATGTTCTGTGGCCATTTTGGATTGGGGTTCAATACATTTTCACCATTTTGCATTTGGGTCCAATTTGTTTTTAGTTACGCCACTGCCTTTAAGTAGCCACATAAGTATTTGCAAGTAAATTAAGAAAAATAGTGTCCGATTTAATTTAAGAGCAATAAATTTATATCCGTAAATTTTGTCATCAAAATCTGCCTCTAAAACATTTCTCCGTGTGAAGTAAAAGACGCTGTACGTAGTTAGATCTGTAGATGAGATTCTAGGACTCCCAGAGGATTAAGAAGCCTATATACATTTCCCAGGACATACCAAGTTACGGAGATTACGGGAAAGGATGTAACATGAAGCCTTAGAGCAATTTCTACACGAAAACTCAAATCACGTCTTTCATCTCGTCTTCAGATTCATGTATTAACTTATTTTACGGTGAAATAACGTTTTTTAAAGCAAATTCATTTGAATATAGAATTAAGAACACTTTTTGAAAATGAGTAGAAATAAATAGTAACAAACATTTTTCGGCTCTTCTGCCATGTCTCGGCTTAGTTAATCTATTAGTTCTGATTACTATCATTGCGAGAATATTTATATGATAATTATACATCCCCTTAAATCTGGTTACCACTTACTACCCGGAGGGTTAAAACAAATCACTCACTTATAATTTTAACAATTTTAGACGGCTAATGAGATAATAATAATTGATACTCTTAGATTGTATATTTAACTTAAAATTAATGAATCTTTAAAAATTTCTCGGAATTCTTTCAACCGCCGTTGAGTGAACAATTTAGTGTTGCGACCATGTGACCGAATTATGTTCTACTTGAGGTCTGCCTAGAGAAGCGTGGAGGACTTTTATAAGTATGCAGGTCTGAAAAGTTTATTGATTCTATTTTGTGTATGTATGCAAATCAAAGAGAATCAATCTGTAAACAGATTTTGATTGAAATACTGCCGAAGAAGCTATCGAAGAAGGTCTCATGACGTAACTTACGGAAATTTACACCGTGATATGAACCTAATAACTTCTATTGCCAGTAGAAAACTTTAATCGATGCTATGATTCCGTATATTATATCCAAATTTTACTTACATACGTTTGCTAAGTAAGACACTTACTTTTTTCGTTGGAAGCGATCATCTTTTTAATTAATTTGTTTTTAAAAAAAAACTTTGAGTAGAACCAGATGATGTTTCAGTGATGGCTATATTTTTTTAAGAGATATTTTTCTGTACATCTTTATAAAAACTATGTTCTGGAAAAAGAGTTAATTAGAGATGATAATGTGAAATTATTAAATTAACTAGTATTAAGAAGAACACATTCTTATTGTGAAGTTGTAATTATTCAGATGTTTTTTTTCCTATCCAGAGAAATTGCATTAACCGGTTATGCTACACCAACACAGTGCATTGACGACTATGCACTGTGCTTAAGTATTTAGTACATACTATAATAAGATTATTTTTTTATGAGATTCATTATTTTAATAATAATAATAATAATGTGTTTATTCTAGCGTAATCAGGTTTTTTTTAACTCGATTCGCCATAAAGGTAATACATATTATGTTATACATTAAAGTTATGAAATAAATATAACGCTATGAAAAATAAAAAGAAAACCAAGGAAAATATTAATAAATAAAAAAAATAAAATAATAAATAAGAAGTAAAAAGTTCACACGTATATACAAACAAAATATAAATATTACATATATAAATACTTCAGTCAGGGCCATTGTTGTATATGTAGCTATTCTGTAGTCGTTGCCATTCTCGGGTAAGAGAACCAGCTTTACATGAGAACGCCGCTTGCATCAGAGAGTTGGTACTGAGCTTTACGTCCGCAACTTGATGTCTCAGAAGCGGAACGAATTCATGTATACGACCTTTGGTAAACATTATAGATGCGCTGCAATAATACGCCAAATCAGAACAGTATTCTGTAAGAGTTATTGTACTGAATTCGGAGACGGTTATACGTCACTTGCTTGTATTTTGACTATAATAATAAATAATTTATAATTATTAAAGTATAACTACAATGTGTTTTTGATAAATATTATAAAAACATAAGTTTAAAAACTTAATTAATTAAAAACAAATTATTTAAGAAGTCGTTGACCGTAACTTCTGTCTATCGTACCAGACTGAATGCAAGTGACAAATAAATGATACTTAAAGTGCGGAACTCGTTATTTAATTGAAAAGCATCGATTGTATATTAATTTTCCTAATTCCGTAGGTGATCTTCGCCGTGAGCGAGGTTTGGCTATGGGCGATAAGCTTAGTATTTTTCATCATTATCGGTGTTTTCCGTATTGACGAGCGCAGAATAAAATAAAATCTCATTTCATTGTTCCCACCGGACCCTCGGGGCTGAATCAATGGAGCGAAAACCGCCCCTAAACCATTGTAATGTATTGGGGGGTAGTATGATCGGGTTGAAGTACCACGTATTGACTGCATTAGTGTGATGAAATTCCGCGACGAGCTTTTAGCTTTTTTGGGGGCGGCAACAGGAAAAAAATCTAAATGTAACTTGTGAAGGTCGTAGAGTTCAAAATGTAATCAACTATACTTTATCATATTTCTTCTACGGTCTTCTGCTAGTAAATATATAAATATATATATTTAAATTAATCATATTCACGTGACAAGGACACGTATCCCAGATACCATACCGAGCGTCCCTCTCACTAATTACTGGTACGAACCCAGCGTCGCGAACGTCCAGCAACGACTATACACAAGTTGTTCTCGGCGAAACACCGAGACATGGGACATGTGAGGACATAAAGTAATATATATATAAATCCATATATTTATTGTTTCCAAGCGAAGCTGTAGAACTCCATAATCAAATATGTATATTTAAAAAAATATATATATATATTCTACTCGTTTAATTTACTTAAAACGCTTTTCGCCTTATGGGACCATTATCAATATAACAATTTAAATTAACGACTTGCATTTATATTAATATTAATCTACGGTGAACGATAGCTATACAGGGTGTAACAGAGCTAGTCCACAATATTTTATGGGTGAATACCTGATTAAATTACGAGTCAAAAATATTCAAGGAATGTGTATCTAATCTCAATTATATCAAAGATATAAGCATTAAAAGAAACGTAAATATGCAATTCCTCCGATTAATTAAAAAATGTTACTGATTTCAAATTATATATTGAATACAGAAAATTATAGGTCATCGAATTTCGTGTGGCCAGAGTATTTTTTGTTAGATGATTTAGGGCCTGAAGCAAATATATATAATAATAATGAATGAATTTCGTTTATATTTATTTAGAAGTGCGTAGACTTAAAGTTTGACGTGATTTTATAAAAAATAAAATGTTAATATTTTCCGTAACGGTGCAGAATTTGCACATATTTCTTGAAAATTTTCAACTCGTAATTTAGTCAAGTATCCACCCATAAAATATTGTGGACTAGGTTTGTTACGCCCTATATAATTTTATTTACGTTAGATAAAAATAAAACAATTTTTGTTGGAATTATTCTAAGTAACAAATCTGTTTCAACGTCAATGATATTGAAATATAAGATAATGAAGGGATTCCAAGAGTAGATATATTTATGAATGTTCAATATGAGAGATTTTTCCCAGCATTTATTCATAATTGCGACATTCATATTACTCGAGGCCAATATATTTTTTGGAAAAATATTTGTTTTTTAAAATAAGTACGATTTATAATTCAATAGCATTATCCAGACTACATTTACTTTAGAATATCTTAAGGTACGTGTACACAGATGAAAAATTTGTTCTCAAAACTCGCATAAACGATAGTACAGACTTTACACCACATTTTAAATGTATCAAACCACCTTGTTAATCCATCTTAAAGATTGTTATCAAGTTAGCCTTTGCAGTAAAATATCACACAAAGAGAACGATGTGGCAATCTTTTGAAGTTCTGCCGTAGCGCAGTACGACGACGATCTGGTACAAAATATTTTATATACAGAGGCGATACATTTTTTTACATGTCACATACCAAAGAAAAGATTTATAAAAATAGCCAAAGTTAGGCCAAAGTATCCTATACTTTATTAATAGCTTTGTTCGAAATTTTTTTTTTTAAAATCCATTCCACACTTTCCTAGTTGTGAAAAAAATTCTACATTATTTTAGAGTATAATCTACAGGCCTTTACAATATATGAGAAATGATATACCTATGTATAAAATAAATACATAATGTTTTATTATTAATTGAGGTTGCAGGTATTAAGTGGAGTAAGAGGATTATATATTTTTTCCAATAAACTAAACTTTATACTATACGCATGTTGAGTAATATTTTTTTAAAAATAAAATGTGTAAATGATAAGTAAGCCAAATACAGATTTGTGTCGAGAAACCATAATATGAGAATTAAAGAGCATTGCTGTTGCGTAAAAAAACAATACATTTTCGAAATTTCTAATATTTTATTGAAATAAGATAGCTATAAACCAAAAGTTGTCCACTCGGTACATTACAACGGATTATTTTTTATTAACCTGGAAACTGTCGAAATACAAAACAATTTAAATTTGGAAAGAAAACTTATTAATAACATCACGTTCCCTAATATTTCCTCCCTACTATCATGCCTCGCCCTAGACTCCGACCAGGTTGATACAAAACAGTATTTGGTATAGTTATCATTTATATCAGACTTGATCATGAGAGAGCCTTCACCTATCGAAACTATAGTAGTGACAAAGGTGTCACACGCTTAACGCGTGTGTAGTATAACGTTTGATTTATTATAATAAAGTTTTATTTATATATCGCTTTAAAAATGATACTTTGATTATTTAATGCGAATCAAGGCAAACATATAATATTTTTAAAGAGAACACATTATTATTGTGAAGTTGTAATTTTTCAGAGCATTTTATTTATTTATTTATTTGACATTCTAATAATTTTTATAACATGAATTAAGTATTTTAAATCATTAAAATTACTTGGTTTTTCTTCGCTTACCTCCAAAAAAGATACTAGCTCTTGTGTTTGGAGAAGGAACAAAGGTCTGTGATATTTTTAATTCAAATTAAATGTATTAATTAGAAAGATATACATATAAAATCAATTTGTTGGAAAAATATTTTTGTTGCTACCGGCATTGCATCGAACCTAGAACCTATAAAGAGAACGTGAAACACCACTTGCAACTATGATTATTCTATCATTTACAATCTGTCAACTAAGAATATATAAATGAAATCAATATTTTAAAAATCCCTTCATTTTAAATTAATTACGAAGTTAAATATTTTGTTATCCTGAAAATGATTTAAGAACTTAAAATTAATAAAAATTGATGTGTTTACAATGTCCAGCTTCTGTTCTTATGTTTGGACTCTTAATTTTAGAGTATCAGACTCCAGCCAGGCAATAAAGCAATGTTTTTTAAAATACATTTTTTTTATTATCAACTCACCAACTGCTCCAAAATATATATTATAAGAGAGAATTTCGAAGACTTTATATAGTAATAAAAATATAACCAAGTTCCTCTTTAACGTTCATCAAAATTATGTAAAATATTTTTCTTCGCAATAAAAACATGAAAATTTTATCAAGTGCAAAAATTAATAATTTGTATTCTAACGTAATTTGTAATTACAAGTTCAAGAGTCTTAAGAATATGACTTTTTTCATAATTATTTAAAAAACATGGTACCACATAAATTTTTCAACGTGAATCTTTGATTATTTTTTCTTAGTTTATTAATAAGTCTAAAAATGCTTACATATCAAACTATCATTATTTCAGTGTCCACTTTGTGAAAGAAAGAAAATGTAAAGAATTGTACATATAGAGAACGGAAAGATAGACATGTATTCATTTTATATATATATTTATATTCCATTGTCATCGCCATTTACCAATCGGACACATCTCCATCTCTGCCTCCAATCGTTCACTTTCTCGACTTTTTTATCCTTATCAAAATACAATATTTGACGTCATGTATTATTTTATTAAAACACTCAATTCGATTTGAAATAATATATTCATTTATATGAAGTTGCCGTTTGCTAATACTCTTTATTATTGCAGCTGGCTGAAAGTATTTCACAAGTCTAAGCTTTTATATAGAATCATATTTTATTTATTGATTTTGTTTATTAATGCCTTGCCTACATATAAATATTGTCAAAATAATACTATACTGTATATATTGTTAATAAAACAAAAATAACAATAACGACTAAAAGTAAAAAAAAATATGTTAAACACAGAATGGCATAAATAGCTTGGTCAATTACATCATTCTCCCAATACAGCATCAAAAATATTGCATTTATTTAAGCATTGGCCTTTGGAATATATCGATAAAACAAAAAACATTTTCAAGTTTGTGAGGTTTTTATGTAGGTGCGTTAAAATATTAATTTGTATTTGAAGCATTTCAAACACCGTCGATGCTTCGATCAAATACTTCGAACAGAAATATGCTACGGAATCTATTCAGTTAGATTAAATACGTCCAGCTTTCACTTCTTGTAGTTCTTCTACATAAGTTAGTTAAATATTTAAAGCTCATTAAAAATCACTTTTAATATGTTCAACGACTATAGATAATTTGAAATAAATTAGCCTTAAATTTTTATATAGAACCCTGTTCAGTTTTAATTATTGAACTTTATTGAATGGAAATCAAATTTAACCCTGTATTAGACTATAGCTCTGTATAAGGTATATGTGCTTGTGGTTTAGTGGTTGGGAGTTCGAGCATCCTTCTAGGAGATCATCAAGTTAATCCTAGCATAGCACAAGCGTTAATCTTAGTTTGAAAATAGTAAGAATATTGATGTGACATGTATTCCGTGTACGCATCTCTATTTACTTTTTTTTTAAATATTTATTATAAGATTTTAAGCGATTTAAGTGAGTTGAAATCTTTCACTTTATGTGTAAAACAAATGTAAGTATTGCATCAAATAGGACACAAAATTTTTGATTTGTGACATTTTATTTAATAACAGGTTTTAATTTTCAAATAATAATGTAGCTTACCTTCCAGTATGCAATTAAAATATATTCGATTTATTAATATACGTTATATAGTTCTTTATGTAATTATCTATTAATGTCAATTATCGATTTTTTATACATTTGCTACTTCGGGAATGACATATTCACGTTTAAGAAACATCGGGGACGTTAAGATAATCATAAAAATAGTACGAACATATATTTTCTAAATGGTCAAAGTTTTCAAAAACTACGCCAGTCTAAGAGTAATATCGCTAGTGTGTTTTTAAAGTAAACAATTTTAAATTGGTTTCTCGAATAGAATTATTTAACGCCTGTCACCAAACTGATTGATCGCTTTTCTGAATAATTCAGTATGAGCAGCGAAGACAAACACGAAACGCCGGCTATCGGTAAGCTAAGGACTTAGCCGACAAATACTTAATTAATATGCCAGACCGATCCCGTGTAGGAATAGCTTATGTTTGTTTGCCAAGACAAGATCGTTAGCCCTATGTCAATAAGGGTTAATGGACTTAACCTAATAGCGACAGGTTTACAATTACGTTTGGGGATACACGGTATATCCAATATCCGCAAAAGCCCACCAGTAGTACACAATTTGTCTTAACTAAATGATATTTCAAGTTTAATAACTCTAACACATTCTAAGAAAGAGCAGTTAACTAACACCATCTTCTACGAGGGTTGAAATAGGAAAGATTTTACTTATTATTTACATAGGGATACTTATTGTGTATATACTCATACATACATATCGGAGTTAAGATCGGCGTTCTATCCACTAAACGGCTAGTCAGTGGTGAACATTAGATTCTCGGGTTCTTCACCTCAGAAACACATACCCACTTTATTTTATCACATTCTGCTTTCATCCTAAACTGGGAGAAATTTATAAATAATACCTGGAGGTGATAAATAAAAAGGTGTTATTTATTATAAAAATGGCATCTTATCATAAAAGAAATATGAACAAAGGAAATAAAATAAAGATACAATCCAAATTAACAAATCCTAATTTCGCCGGGTTGGGAGCGAGTTCGACGTTCTGCGATGCAGGCAGAAGATAACAAGATGTTCCACTAGATGGCATCACTCTGGTTCATGCCCATTCGAGCAACTCATGCCCTTGGCCTATCATCGTAGATAATCCTCAGCATCCAGGCCGACGCAATTGGATTCGTAAGCGGAATTGTAGAAAATAACATCACATAAAAAAATGTAGCACACGGTGATAATAATGTAGGCGATGAAACCAAAAGGAAACATCTCGTTTCCTGTAAAGATTATTCACAATGCAATTATATTAACAAATTATAGTAAATTATGTACTAGTAATTGAATAACATAAAATATTTACCCTTTGGTTATATTGGATCGCTCACAGTTACATCTTAAAAACGCTGGAACCGCGCAAATCTGACACCTCTGCTCGATGATTTGAAAAACAACCATATATGGTGATGGTTTTTATAACTTTCAAAATGGATTGCGATACCAACTTAAGGGCAATTGTTTGTGATTTTAAGGTGCTTGGCAATAAAACAAATGACAGGGCAATTTTGAAAGTGACCCTAATTTGTAATGTCACAATATATATATGTTTGATTTATGGTTTTTGCGAGCACTAGTGTATGGAACTATCGTCTTTACCTGAAAATCATTTGTTTCAGTGATAAATAACTTTTTCTGGAAACATAAAGCTGAAAACTATGCACACCTAGTGAAAAACTTGTTGAAAAATTTTCAAACTCTTAGGTGCAATATGAGTATTAAGTTTGATTACATTCACAACCATTTAGATTGCTTTCCAGATAACCTTGGTGACTTAAGTGAAGAGCAAGGAGAGCGATATTAACAAAATATCAGGATTACGGAAGAAAGATATCAAGGGAGGTAAGATGGCCTCATGATGGCAGATTACTGTTGAAATCTTCACTGGGACTGTTTTGCAAAACCTCACTCCAGTAAAAGTTTTAGAAGAAGATTTATAAATTCTTGAATTATATTTCTGTCCTATTTATTGGATCTATTCCTTTTCTCTCAATATTTTTCTATATTGTTTATCAAGTCATAGAAATTTATTACATATAATACTTGTATAATAATATTGAACATTTTTACAGTATAAAATTGAATATTTTTATTTGTTAACTTTGTTTAATATTTTGAGTTTATGAGCAAATAATTGTATGTAAAATAAAACCCCTTTTCGAATGTTTGTTTATTATTACTAATAAATATAAAACTATAAGCGTACAGAGTTGTTTTTCTTTGTAAAATATAATATAAAGTAAAAATAATTTTCTACACCAAGAATATATATATAAAAATTTAAAAAGCTGGGTGTGATATATCTACAAAATTAGAGCTGATAGAAACAATCTAATGCCACTTTTTAAATTAGTGGCATAATTGTATTCAGAAATAGGTCAAATTTTTCAGGCACCAAATTATGTATTGTGAAGTGTAATTGGTCTTTGAAATTTTACAAAAGGTTTTCTATGCGCACACCGTGATACAAACTTAGATGGAACATTGGCTTGTCACGCCACTGCTGCCATCAATAAAATTCCATATGAACAAGTAAGTTACTATACATACGTACTGTACTTTACAGTTCATTTACTTCCAGTAAGGAAAAAAATCCTGCAGATATTAAAATTACTCCTTAAATACACAAAGAGATATTTATTATCTTTGAACTTCAGGAGTCTTACAAATATTATTTCTTCATTCATCTTAATTTTTGACGTAAATATTCCCAGAGTAAAATTACTCCCTTAAAAGATCCTCAACAAAGAAAATTTGTATTGCCATTTATTAGGAAGGGAATCTTTTGTTATCATTAGGTACTTCTTTTTTCGTTTCCTTATCGGAAAAATTCGCTTCGTTAACCTTAAACAATATAAAAACTTTCGCTGAACTGGCAACAGTTTATAAATCCTTTATTTTGTATTGTTATTAAGTTGGCAACATTTTCCAAGTTGTCAAAACAAAGGGTTCGGCGGGGTAGGCAGGGTGGCGGTTATTTGAAACTGTAAAGTTTTCGGGGGCTGAAATTACTTGACAATCGTTTGACCTTATAAAACAAACCTGTGAATAGAATTGCCTGGTTTTTGGGCTAAATTAAATAAGATAATATTATTTCACCCTTTCAAATTGGTAACTCGTTTACATTGTGTTCTAAGGGTGGTTGGCTGGATCCCTGTTTAACATTACTCTAAACATTTGTTTTTATATAATTGTATGATTTAAATACTAACTAAATATATTATATTGACCTGAAAAATGTATGTCAATAGTTTGTTTAAATGGGATTACAATAATAAAATTTAATTAATGAACGCTTGATAGCGCAGCATGGATTTTCAATAAAATATAAGAAAACTTGAAATTACGCGAAAAGGTATTGAAAAGTGTTCGTTTCATCACACGAAGAGACTGGAAAAGAAACATATAAATAAGAGAAAAGACAAGTACGAGTAGTCTACATATAAAAATACGATAAAAAAATGAAATTTCGCGAGCACATCGCTCGGAGGACGCACATTTGTTGGACAAACAGTGGTATCTCTGGTAGGGAAATCAAGAGCCACAATAGAACGAATAGACAAACAGTGGTATCTCTGGTAGGGAAATCAAGATTCACAATTGGAACGACAGGTGTATTAATTTGAAAAAATGTAACATAGAGGTTCGAAAATTTGTCGAGGAAAATACTGGCGTTATAGCACAAAGGTAGTGCACTTCCCCGGATTGGAAATGAAGATCCAGGTTCGAATCCCGGTGACGCTAAAACAATATTTTTCGACAAAATTGATTTTATATGTATATATTTATCATTAATACATTAATTTAGTATATAAAATACTTTGTTTAAACTACTATTTATTATTTATTCTACGTGTTTCGATAACTACTGTATCTTCTTCAGGAAACAATATATACTGAAATTAAAAATACAAGCATAGATAAAAATAAAAACAAAATGGTGAATAAGTAAGAACTAATATGAAAACAAATTTAAAAGGTGACATATAAGCTGAGCTAATTTCAGAAACATTTTAACTGTATATTTTAATATTTGTGTCGTAAATCATTCTTACAAACCCTTCCTCATCCATTCATTTCGTATGATATTCACTATGCTAAGAATGGATTTACTTTTATTTATATTTTTTTCAATATTTTCTCAGTCGTATATTAATTTATTATGACATAGTTTTCTCTGCATTCAGTCTACTTTTCCTACTGATAATGGAAAAAAATTCAACAAATGGAGAACAAACTAATTATTATGTGTAAAATTGTCAGTAAGATATAATATGGTGGCCGACTTTATATTTCCATTTAGAATCATTAATGGTATGATAGGCTGCCCCCAGATTGGTGGTCTGTTTGACTTTCACACACCATTGAGGTCATCAAGACATAATTCATTGTTTTATTACAGAGGTAATGTTAAAACAAATGCATTAGCTAACTCTGCAGTCCCCAGATTGCATTTTTTGGGGGAATAAATATGCGGAAGCAGTCGATATTTTTGCTAATACTTTTGAAATAAGAAAAATTGATTTTGTGGTTCATTCATTCATTCATTATTTTTTTAAACTTTATTTTATAAACCACTTGTTGAGTTTAAATACATATATTTTTCGAAACCGGTAGATGTATTTAAACTCAATAAATGGTTTATAAAACAAAGTTAACGAATAAAAATAATTATATTTTTGATGTTAGTTTAACTGTTTATAGGACTAAATTGTTACAATTTTTTGTGTCTCAACTCAATGGTGACGGATAAATTGCTTTAGTGATTGTCTAAGCACAAGTGTGTTGTCAATTGATGTTTATTATGTTATACTCGTTGACTAGTGTGTAATTTGTAAACTATGACACTTCTTCCAACTTTATACGATACTCCACGCATTTTTGTTTAATTTTTGTTTTGTTCTGTTCATTTTCCATAATTTCCAATTTATTTAAAATCAACGATTTTAATAATTTTTTTTATGAAAAACATGCAAATATAACATAATTTTTAACTTTGTATTGCGCTTCTGGTGTGATTCTCTATTATGTAAAAAAATGTTAATGCCTGTACTATAATAAACTGAATAGGGCGTGTACTATAAATAAATAAATGAAATGTATTAAATAATTAGAAAAAGAAGTGTTAAAAAGCATACTTAAGATGAAGATACTACATATAACATAAAAAAATGTCACCAACTATCCCCATAAATATTAACAGATACTTGATCAATCCTTAAACAATAGCTCACCTCGAGACAATATCATTAGTGAGGGCGTATTATTTTTAATAAATGTAAAAAAAAATACATCAATTATGATACCAGATCTCTATAAGCACATGGTTTTATTACATTCAATTTTTACTTGACGAAAGTGTCAAAGCCAGCAAAAAAATAAATTGTCCTTTTAGGACTATAATCTACAAGGGTAATTAAATAACCTGTTGATAACCTGTTTAATTTAAGTACGTATAAAAAGGTGCTGCTTCTCTAATCTCTGTATAAATGGGTATCAAAAAAGACAAATAATTTCAGTGAAAATACTGCTTTTAGAGATATGAAGTCTAAAGGGAGGCAACAGCAGTTACTTACAGGAGGGGGCAGGAAATCGGGTGAAAATTGCTTTGAAATCCACAATTGGATTAAAAACCTATCAGAACAGCGGCACGGGAGAATGGAACACAAAAGGGCTTATATCACCCCTCTCGCGCTTTAAGGCTGCAGTACCGACGTCATATTTTAAAAGTGTTTCCAGATCATCGCTGATCGCCAGATTAACCGAATTTGGTGCTGACGCGGCGGGACTTCCTCTAGGAAATTTATAATAAATTAACGTTATAAAACGTAATTTACATTATGTGTAGTAATAAGAAGTGCTGAATTTGAAAATGAAAAATATCAGTATTAAATTTAAAAGTAGACAAACATTAAGGTTATCGTATTAAAAACATATTAGTAATGTCAAAATAATATTTTATCGTAAAAAAAAAAACAAATATTTAGATCATAAATAAGCAGAAACATAAAAAGAAATACACCTCAACCTATATCTGGAGTATAGTACTGTCGAGGGTAGCGCAGCGAAGCTGAACGTACCCAGTAAGGCGGTACTTGAAACACAACAACATACATACATACATACACAACCTCCCGCCATAAAGACGTCGAGTATCGACGGAATGTAATGACACAAACGTGGTCAGCAGCATACATACTGGTCGAGCCACGAGCAATACTCTACCAATCCCTAGCAATAGCACCAGAACCTACATTCAATGTCAGTACGCGCACCTAGCAGTAACCTCTACCAATGAACAATTATATAACTTTAACAAATTCAATGCATCCCAAGTATTACAGTTTATATTTTTGTAATCTGTCACCTGTCATACGACTCAAAGCGACTCAAAAGAACACTAAGATATTTGAGTGAATATTGGAGCATCCAATACCCTCACACAAATCGCATCATATTTACAACATCATCTTCAAACCATCTGATTATTGTCAGATACATTTCATCAATAAACTCCGCATCCACACAACACATATTTTTGAAATATATATGATATATAGAAGAGAGATAATATATATGGTAAATGGAGATAGTAATATGAAGAATAATATTTAAATATCTGCTGTACAGACTTCGAGAAATAATTTTTTAAAGCCTTCACATGTTTTTCTCGGTACATATCTGGATATATTGTTATTAATCCCTCCCACGTCTCCAAAATACGTTAATTTTTATGTACCTTAAATTTGTTGTATATTTTCATAGAGGTTCATCACATATATTTTAACCCATTTTTTGCTGACGTTGCGAAATCGCAACAATCACTTGGCCGAGTATATTTTAAGAATTTGGCAAGCAATCTTCCTTACTAGTTTAGGTCATAATTTACCCATAAACATGTATAAATATTTTATTTTTAGTTACAATTTAAATCCCTTCAAAATCGAACGAAATGCAATTCAGGTAAGCTGTTGAATATACTATAATTTTTCGTCGTTTCTTATCTAAAATTTTGTAATATTTAATACTAAATTGTCTTTGAACATATACATATGAATAAGTTGACCGTTGCGTTATCGTAACGTCGCACGTCGGCTAAATACGGGGGTAAAAACTTATTCATTATTTTTTGCGTGAATGGCATCAAAGAACGTCAATACAATGAGTTGTTGCTTAATAATATAAACAAAAACGAATTTTACTGCACAAAGGGCTACTGACTTCATCTCAGAGAAGTTGAAAGAAGAAGAAGAGAATATTTCAGTTGTGGTTATCTGGTCTCGAACTTACTAATGAAGAATTTTATGATAATGTCTCTAACTGTGTGTTCGGGACACACTATTACAGATAGCATTCTTAGGCTTTAGAAATTCATACATCAAATTCACTCAAAAAGATTGACGACTAAACCTTCAATATTTTCATACCAATCTTCATCTTAGGTACCGAGGAAAATGAAATGAACAAAATTTCAGCACATTTTTTGCAAGAATCAATCTATTTTCAAAATAGTAAAATTATAAAGTGAAAGTCTTATTAGGTTTTTAAAAATAATTTTCAATAATGAAATTTTAACCTTCATTCTAAGTGTTGATGGAACCAGAAATAGAGGACGTCCGCGGAAGACTTGGCACAACCAGGTAAACCAGATAATGGAGGATGGTTCTGTTAGAAGCCTCAATAATCGGCGAGCTTGTATGACAAGATGTATGAATGTGGATGAGGCGAGAATTGTGTGTCAGGATAGAAGAGTGTGGCGCTCTATCCTCTCTGCCTACCCCCACGGGGAAACGGCGTGATGGTAAGTTAGTTAGTTAGTTAGTTTCTAAGACAATTAATTATTTAAGCTATATAAAAATATAAGGCATTAATATCATTAAATGGGGAAAAATAAGAACATTTATAAAACTTTCATAGATTATCTCATATTGGACGGATATCATTAGTTATTTCGCGTTGGGCGGATATCACTTGTTATTTCATGTTAGTCTTTAGATAAGAAAATAGTGAATTCATTAAATTTGTATGGTCGTATGTGAGTAGAAAAACTTATAGAATTCTATTGTTTATTTGAAAAATAAATCGTAGTTGTTTGTTGGAAAGACATTGCTGTAGTTACAGTGACATCAAATTGTGACCAATTAAAAATATATCTAAAAAGTTATATTAATATTACTTAACGTTATGCTCTTATCGAATATAACCCTTTTATAGGTGGAATTGACTTGGTTGATAACTTTGTTTCGAACTGTATAATATAAGCTTGTGGAAAAAAATGATAGTGGGTCATATTATTCAACTTCTATGATATGGCGCTTTGCAATTTCCAGTTACTCACAACCAATTAGTTCATTCTAAAGAAAATAATATATGGCTTTTACATTTTAAAAGGCTTTATGAATTCATCAAAAGTGATCACCTGATATAATGGTTATCAGACTGATCGACCGACTAGATTTGCAATAATATCAGGTCCAGGCACTAATATTATTTTAAAAGAAATAAAAATAGAGAACGGGCAGGGTATGTCAATCACAAAACAATTTTATATGTGAACTGTTTAATATCGCATTGCATAATAAATGCGACGAAACCTATTACATAAGAAAATATAATGTAATGCATTTTTTCAAGTTTTGGTATCATGGTATTTATATAACTATATATCTTATGAGTAAGTAAAAACATTTGTAATTTAGTATAGAAGCCTAGTTATTAATAGTGTATCAAAACCACGAAGAATAAATATATTTGAACTCGTTTCGTTTCATGTATTTATCATTTACCTCTTATTTCAATGACGTTGCAAAAATGCAACAGTTAAAATTTTAAAATATTTTTTTAATGGTGTAATTTATAATAAGTTTCCGAATTTCTTGAATATCAAACCACGAAATCTGGTCCTGTCGGTTGATGAGTTAAATAAACATTCTGTGCCATGTAAATACGTTTATAATATTTATTAATTTTTTTTATTCATAAATAGTTATTTTAAGAAGCTAGAACCAATGTTGTTATGTTGTCAAGTAATGATTAGTTGAATTTTTTTATGTCTCTATCGAATCTGACTTTCTTTTTAATTTTTAATAAGAAACATAGCAACAGCAAGGAAAAACTTTGCTACTTTAATTCAGACAGTAGTCTAGCAAAATAATCAGGACAATGCTGTATATATCAGAGGTGGATACCTTCTGCATCCCACACAGTCAACTAATAACTATGTTAATATTATTGTATGTTCACTGCTGACGTATATCAAATTTATGTCAAATATCAAATACACCTAAATATAACATAATATGTTGCGAAAACCAAAGAAAGTGGAGTTTTGTAGATTTTTATACGAAGAATTGATAAAAAAAAAGGTCTTGGTGATTCTTCTCATAAATTTTATCTCACTGCTCCTTTATTTGATACTGAAGGTCCTAGATACACGTGGCTATTATATTAATTGGTCTGGTTCTATTGCGCAAACTATATGGATACACTCTATTCAATTCTGGGCCTTGTTTAATGCCACGTGTAACGAGGCTTCGGTCATTGTCTCTGTCCTAGTTGGAGAATGGACTCTTGCTCTTATATAGTAATGTTGCCGGACACGCTAAGACCACAAGAGAGAGTAACTCTCCCAGTATCCCACTCCTGGCCTACTGGTTTCGCTTCTAAACATTGAGTTGCGGTACCCCGAGCTTCGGTGCACTAGATGTCGCTCCCTGTCTGCCTCAGCAGCGTACAACGCTAATATCTTGAAGATGTTTAGCATGTTTATTTATTTTCTTTTCAGGGTATATGTTTCAACTCAGTACAGATTTATGGAGAAAATCGGGGCTTTAAGAAGTTGGACTTTAATGTTTGTTGAGATGGAGTCGTTCCAAATTCTTCGGTCTTCAAAGTTTTGAAAAATTTTTACACGCAGACTGCTATCATCGCCAAGCTTATCTATGGAAGCAATAACATAAATTATTTAGAATTATAAATGCCCAAAATCATATAATGTTTTAAATCCTGGTGTACATACTTGCACCATTACCAAGTTTAATATTGTTTGTGAGTAGATACAGTTGCTTTTATTAAAGTAAACCGACTTTCGCATCCTTGTTCCTTTCCTCTCAATTGTTGAAGACTTGGAGCTTTGTGCTGAGCTTCCTGCTTAATCTTGAAAGTTTTTCTTATGCTTCAAACTAAAGATTCATTAAGGAGGGAATATTATTATGTAATATTAAGTAGAAAATTTTTAACAACCAGCTTTGAAGGACAAAGTAATCATTATTAGGTCTTTGTTAAAAAAGTGTAATTAATTTAAACAATCATGTTGTTTTTATCAATTTTCTTCGAAACTTTACCAATTAGTAACTGTCTTTGTAAACTTTTGCTGTTTTTTTTTGTATTTTCGTCACAAAATGATTATTCTTTAGAAAGATATTCAACCTGACTGATGGGATATTTCAAAGCATTATAATAATTGTAATAAAGAAACATTAATGTCTCAAAAGTAAGTACTTTTCTTAAAATGTAGAATACACAATAAAGCGCGTTAAAAAAAACTCAGAAAAAACCTATATTGTGTTACTTAATAGAGATTGTTAACACTTATTTATATAAAAAAAAAATTGTTTCTATGAAAATCCCTCGAAAATGAGAATGATATTTTTCTGATGTTAATTACTTTTAATTATACAATTTTCATAACTTGTCTGCAATTTTTTATAATAATTCTCTCATTTTTTCTAATTACATCAAAAGTCACCTCTTCAAAAATTGCTTCATTAAATTAATTATAAATTTATGCTTATTGCATAGTTATTTACTTTCTCGATCTTATATTACAGAAAATTTGTTTTCTCGTTAAATTAAGTTCAAGAAATTAATTTTCAACAATTTTACAGTTCTCCGGAAAGTTGTTTGTATCTACCACTGTAGAAAAACGATTCGAAAATTTATTTTATTAAATAATTCTTTTGCATTTGATGTAGTTAAATACGATTATAAACAACAAGTGATTTTTGTTACGATATTTATGATATGAAAACATGTTTTTGAATTTGTTACGCGTTTAAATAACAAATATTTAAAAAATATATTAAACCATCTGATCATGTTTATTGTACAATATTAGCTTGTCTACATTGTGGAAGTCAATTTCATAATCATCACCACCTTCCATCACATTTTTATTGTAACTGTGTTTAACACACACATACATACTAAACACAATAAACTTATGTAGACTTTAAGTAGTTTCTCTTATTAAACCTGCTCTGGCCGTATGCACACATATACACTCAAACATACATACATCCAAGCTTAAACTCGAGGTACACAGTTTAAATTTTCTCCGGAATCACAAATTACAAAACGCTTGCTTATTATATCAGAGACGATATTGATTTTATTTTCTAATTGAAAACTAGATCCCGTGTTTATGGAGCGAGCTCTGCCGGCTGGGATTTGGAGAAAGATTGCCGCATGACGGTGGTGCATCCCTTATGGTGCATTTGCCGACGTGACTATGGTCACGTACGCCAGATTCCTTATAGCCGTTACCACGCCGTATCGTGCGTCTAACAATACCGATGTTTATTGCAACCCCGTCCCTTTCTTCGACTAAGTGCTTACGTATCCTTGAAAAACAAAATATTTTTTGGGTAATTTTGCATTCTAACATTGTATTATATAATTTTAGAAGAGATGATAAACAATGTAAATATAAATACTGATCTTTACCATAAGCGCACCGATCGCGAAAAACGTGTAAGGTGTGAAAACGAGAAAATGTGTTTTACCAAGAATTTTTAATAAAATCAGTAAAAAATTATTAAACATTATGAAAAATAAATAAATATCAATGAACACACTAAAATATAAAGTCAAAAATATTCTAATCTAATTATTTGATTTATCTATTGTATTACATTTATAAATAAAATTTTTACTTTACTATGTTACTTAATTACTTTAATAGAAAAGCAATCCTTGCCGTAAAACTGCTATGCAGTTTGGCAAAAAATAAAAATTGTTGTGTTATGTATGAAATTAAGTTGGAATATAAAAATAAAAAAACATATCTTTCGCTTATGACGTCGCTAAATCCCTCAACGCCTTCATACAATTTATTCTACTTTAAACGTACAAACCAATGTGTATTATAAATCATACATTCACTTATATTGTAATCTCAATAATAGTGCCGTTTCATTTACAGTACGCCAAATGTAATATTTTTGTATTGGACTCAGAAGGACGTAACTAAACTAGTAATTTATTCATCAAAGCTGGACTAATAAATTACAATTGTCGAGATTCATACAAATTAATGGCATCAGGTTAGAAATCCCTAAATTAGCTATGAGGCATGTTGATGCCATATAATTCCAGAAATATGTCATTATTAAAATTACCACTTTGAAAATATATTTATATTATTAATGAGGACAATTTTTTTGCTTCTATATTTAATTTTTACCAATAACTTTAATAATAATTCATTTATTAGGTTCACATTTTTTAAATGTATTATGTACTTACATTAATAAATAATGTCTAGTGGTCTGACGTATTACTTTTCCAAATTAATATTCATTAATAATACATTTTCACCTAAATAATTACTATGAGTGTTGCGTAATATTTCAAATATCTGACAAATGTATCGAGGGTATGCATATAAAATTTAGCAAATTAAATGCAATATATCAGTAAGAAAGTAAGTCATCTGTTTGGGTACCCTGCCTGCTACACTAGTAATTTACTGTATTATAGCAGATAGTGTTCCTCCGGTATAACAGTAAGCAAAGTGCATTTATCAATGTACAAAATATATATATATATAAAGTTAATCAAGAGATGCAATTAGGTATTTCAATATACTGTTGAAGCAGTTTTATTCTCAGGTTTAGACCTTTAAAAGTTCTTGGGCGTAATTTCTCCCCATTTCGTGGAGCCAGAACTGTACTTTTCGTGAAAAATATACAAGACTATGGTTGCAATATTTCACTTTTGCATTTAGACCGTTATATATTTTTGGTGCTAGAAATAAATGGAATCTTTATGTAAAAGTTTTGTTTAGTTTCGGCACAAGATAGTGACATTTAGCCTGTGTTCTTGTTAAGTGAGGGTGCGTAATTTGCTGATAATATTGATAATGCCGGTAAAAGTTTTTTAGTATACCAAGAATATATATTTGATGGATGTCTAGGACGTGACATTCTTTGAAGGGTTTATTTGAAGGATAGGCAAAGGGTTCCTTATGAATTACTCTACAGCTCACGAGGGCTACTTAGAAGAATATAATATATGTGAGCTTCAATAGCCTAGTGCTCTACTTAGACAATAAAAAAATACTAAATAATTAAACACTTCAAAACACTTTTTGGACTTAGAAAAGGTTACTAATTAAAACGGTGACCTTGCATGTAACTACTTGTTCAATTTTAGGCACGATTGTAAATTATCGTCGGTTAATTTGGCTGTAAATTAATTTTTTATATGATTCATGGAAGATAATGTTTGTTCGCATAAATAGGTAGAGCCAAATATTTTGTCAATTATATTAGATTTTTTATACTAATGATAATTAAACATATAAAATGTTGTTTTTCCCAACATGATTATAATGACATGTAAATATAGATATTATCCTTGGTGTTTCCAACATTGTCAATTTTAGCATGAAGGGAATATTGTATTGTTAATCACTTAATATGTAATACCCAACTTTGTAACAAAAATTGTGTATAAGTTCACCACACTGTTCTATATTTTATCAGTTGATAATGACCTAGACAGCCGAAACGATCGTTCAATTATTTCTAAAAATTATATATAGAACCAAAAAATGATGTTTGATTTATTGTGTTGATTAACGATGGAGTTCTATAAAATGAATATTATATCTATCATATTATCAAATTGCAATATCAAGATATAATTCTGCTATATTGAAAAAAAAAAAAATAGGAAAAGTTCTTAGTTTGTATCCAATGTTTTCTTTAATTATGCACATAAAAATATTTTGTGTAATTTTTCAATGGCCGTGACTGAAGTAATTATATATGTAATATTTATATTTTGTGTGTAAATATGTGTAAACTTTTTACTTTTTATTAACGTTTTTTTATTTATTAATATTTTCCTTGGTTTTCTTTTTCATAGCATTATATTTATTTCATAACCTTAATATATAACATAATATTTATTATCACTATGGCGAATCGGGTTAAAAAAAAACTGATCATCCTGGAATAAACACATTATTATTATTATTATTATTATTAATATTATTATTAAGGATGAATGTTATGATTCCTGTAGGACCTGGCTTGACCACATTACTAATGAAGATATATTAAGAAGTACAAATAGATATTCTTTCGTAATATGTATATTTATTTATTGAATAAAACAATTACAATATATAAGTATTTATCATACGCAACAATGAGAAATGTTTTATTGAAGAACCTGACATGAATTTGTCAATATGTGTATGTGTACGTGTGCAGTAGTTCTGAAGGCGCAGTGCGCGGGAAACGGTGTGCCGGATCTCGATCGTCACTTTAGTGGCAGCGCGTTCGTTGGCCGCGTTCGACGTGTCTTATACGTCATGATGCTGTTGTTCGTGACGATCAATGTATTTTCTAACTTTATGCACTCTTACACAATAATTTACCATCGTAATTTGGTACCGTAAGGGAAAGATTAAAGTGGAATATTATGCTGTAGCTTTTTACACGTCCCATGACGGGCATGCTAAGAAGCGGAACTGTTAGATTAGACTGTTAATCGGAAGCACTATTTACTATCCCTTATATACAGCGTCTTATTAAAAGACAAAGATATGTCTTAATCTAAGAAAACGTCAGTGGATTAAGAATAAACAATTGATTGCCTTTAAAGTAAAATAAAAATCTGAAATCATTTTGAAGAACGACAGATTCAAAAGCGAACATATTTTTATAAATAAATGTTTTGATTTTTAACAAAGGAAACAATACTTTAGGTAAAAATTCTATTATTGTTTATTTTATATCAAAATCCACTGTATAAATCTTCGTTAATCTCGGCAGTGAATTATCACAAATACACCGCGAAGCCCCAAACCACATTTTAACAGGCATTATTACTTCAGTTTTGAATTATTAAATTTCACAATTCGTTACGCAATTTCGGGGTGAAATTACGTTTTCAATTTTAGCTTGTTTTCACGATTCTGGATTATTTTGCGCCGCAGCTGATTAAGATTCAACCTGAAATATTCAAAACATCAAACAACTGTAATCAAACGAATAATATTGTTCTTGAAAGCCGACTGCGAAATGGTACATGTACAAACTATAAAACAATAAAGTTTTATTGTCACGATCAGTTTAAATTCACTTTGACCTTTAATAAATATGAAGGGAAATCATTATTTCCGTTTGATTTGTCATTTAACATTTCAATGCTGTTTTTAACGCGGTTACGAGTATAATTTAAATAATTGTTTGATATGATAGGTACTTGTTATGAAGCAGTTTTAATCATCGGCGCTGAGATATCTGGAATGATCATGCTGTTACGCAGGTGCGCACGAGTCACGTGCCCAAGCACGAGCGCGCCCGTGGAAGAAAGAGAGAAGCAGTCACGGGAGGGCAAGGAGTGTGGGTACGCGCATCTGCGGCGGGAATACGTACCCCTCCCAGGAGATAGTGACTAAAAGAAACCGATACAACATCTTCGTAGCTGCGCGCCGGACCTGATATTAACCTCGACATATTTTCTCCACCGCTACGGCTGCGCTTCGTCTCCTATCGACCGCCGCCTTGACAACTTGGCCAGGGACCGGACCATCCATCCAGGAACGGCGCCATCTCCCCGGTAAGTCGCCTATGGATTTGAACCAGCATTCCTTTTTTAGTGGCAACCGTTAGTCAAGATCCACCGGATTTTAGTTCAGGTTTAATTCATACCAAAAGTCTGTAATGGTCCACCATTATATGTGTTAATTGTCTAGTATATAAGCTCAATTGTCTTTTGTTACTTTCGTCATTAAACATCGCCCAAGAGGCTTCTAAATATTATCTGTTCGTTCTTTCATTGAACCTATCCTTTTGGTAGTCCTCGGGGCTGCGATGCCATCCCAACTTGACAACGAACAGAAGGAAACATTCATAGTAACATACTTTGTGGTGCAACATGAGTATTTAAATTTATCAATATACTAACGTTATTTTATCAATACTATAGTTTCGAGAGATGCAAATATATATATATATATATATATAAATACGATCATGCTGAAATAAACGCATTTTTATTATTATAAGTATAAACGTATATTATGTAAATATAATACTTACTTTATTCAATATATCAATAATGATGAATGATTCGAAAAAAAACATGCACACAAAATACGTGTCACACCAATAAATTACTATTTCAATCTGAGCTAAGGCTAAAACGCATGTGATATGAAAATAAGATTAATTTGCTGGTCTCCTGGAATGAGACTAGAACCTCCGACTATTGGATTACTAGGGGAATATCTTAACCACTGGACCAACAAACACGTTAAAAATTCAAATGCGATAATGAAAGTGAACAGTTATTTTTTCTAATTTATTAGTTTCGGAAATATTGAACATGACCACACAGCAGCTATCATATTCACTCGCGCACCGTATCGATAAAAGCTTTTTTAACAAAATTAACAGTAAAAAAAAAATTTATAATTTATGATGGTTTATTATGTTTTCATACATTTAGACTTTTATATAAAAATTTCAATTTTAATATATTAAATAATGATTCCTTTGCTTATTTTGTACTATGTTTTAATCACATATTTAATATGATGGCTCATTTTTACATATGTTTTAGATGTTGACAGAATGCAGACATTTTTTTACCAATTCACCTAAAATTTGTATAATAAACAAAACATATTTAAAAAAATATATTTGATTATCTAAGCAATATAGTTATTTTTAATTACAAAACCGGATACAATTAATATCAAGTCAATCATTAAATAACTCATAACGTTACGAAATTATCTCGAAGGATCTACAACGTAACAAATGTCTTAAAAGTTCAACCATTGTATTGGGGTATTTTTTGGTTAGACTTTCCAGAGGCAAAACCCAAATGAGACTTGCTATTGGCGTTGAGAGATTATGTTTTCCAATTAACGTAGGAATAAGATTAGTTCGGGAAACATTTTAAAAGGAAATAGGTAAGTGAAGGGTTGGTCAATGTTCGATAATTAGATCCTGGCTATTTTTCTTTTATTCAGACATCTCGGTAGGAAGATTTATAAAGTATTTTAAATTAAATTAATTAATTTTAAGCTTGTTGAAATTATATTTTTTTTGTGAGTCGAATTAATACAATCTCAATTATATTAAACGATACTTAAAAAAAGATAAAGTAGATTAAATGACGAATGTTTTAGACAAGTAGGTGTCGTAGGTCTTTAAATTCTGCAAATTTAATATGAATATCAAACCAGTATAGGATGTGAGGCTTGGGGGTTAAACATGAGAAGGTTCTCCAAACACTTAACCTTTCCATTATGGTGGTAAAATAAAAACGTGCGTTCCGGTGCTGTAAACTAAGTGTGCATGTAGACTTTTGCGATTTTTATGTCGGATAAATATGAATATTTTATATTTATCCGACATAAAAAGTTGATTAAGCAAAGCAGTTATTGTTTTAAGAATATAAAAATAATTACTAATTTTAATTTGTTTCCCAAAAATAAAAATAAACTACAGATGCATCTACATATAATATTTGCTACTGATTTTACTTCAGAATTATATATATATATATTAATATGTATTTACTTGCTTTTAAGAGGCGCTTGCCTAAACTTTTTTCACAAATATAAAAAAACCGCTTTTAAAAAAAACATTTTTCTTATTTATTTCCAGTTTAAACATTTTTCAAAAGGTCCCTCAGTGAGGTATTCTCACGAAAAAAAAAGTGTCTGGGTTTGGTACTTAAATTTATATATGATATACCTTGACAGAAATAAGGTTCAGTGCCTCCCACCTTCCCTTCCCTCCCCGCCGCTAGCAAGCAGTCATTTGAGCGGCGACCTTGAATCGAAATGGTTAAACGCTGTTGTCAACCTTAGAGGCTCCGTGAGTTTATGTGTCGACCTCTGACGAGACATTGATAAAATTATATACAGTCCACTGCATCCGGAGATCATCGAAGGACCCTAGAGTGGCAGAATTCAGTGATTCCTTTTTTTATGTTCCTATGTTTCATTCCATCAATCTGAATATTACTATATATCTATATATTTATTTGTATTGATTCGGTATTTTTTATGAAATGCGCTTTATTGTACGTGTATAATATTATTATGCATGTACATTCTACGTTATACATGTTGCAATGAAGTGCTACGAGTATATATTTATATCAAATAATGTAAATGAAATTTGTATATTATTCGTAAACAATGTAAAATAATTTATATATGTATATAATTATTTTATATACATATATAAATTATATATTATATATAAAACCAAATGCATGGCGTTTTATCGTGACTAGGTCATGGATTTCCGAATTTTATAAGACCATAGTAGAAGAAGTAAAATCAAAACATATTTTCAAAATATATATATTCCACGTGTAATATATACGTATTAGTTTTTTTAATAAAACCACAGACTACCAAATGTATAGACATGAACTAACGCAAATGCATTGTTTCAATATTTTTATTTTGGTGTTATCCACATGATTACTTTAGTACCACTTACGCTTTTTAAATATATGACTCGATTTGAAAGAAAATTTAAACGCTGACAATATAATATGCATTAATGTAAAAAATACATTTTGTTAACACAAAGATTTAATTTTAGAAGAGTAAATACTTTTACTGTTGCGTAAATGTATCATTAACTGTCGGATTTATGTTTCCACAAAAAAATATTTGTAGAATGCCAATTGTCCCGCAATTAATGTTTCAAACCCCTCTCCTACATCTATAATTTATTTCATATCTATTAACTAATCTCTGAGTTAAACTTTCGATCTCCCCCAAATTGCATTTTGCATAACCCATAATATTTTAAATCAACGAATAAAAACTCTTTTGATGCATTTTTTACTCTTTAATTTAATTTAATTTCTTACTATCTATCATAAATTATAAAAAATTCGAGAATTTGATTCTGTCAAAGCATTTTTCTATTATAGATCTATCAAGAATGTGGAACATGATCACCAATTCGAAATTGCTCTATTTATTTAAAATATCACTTTTGTTAAACATAATTATTACCTAGAATCATGCAAACATTATATAAATTTGAGAATACCAAAAATATCTTCTTATATTATAAATTATTATATCTGTCCTTTTTTAAACATTGCCTACGATATCAAAATATTATTAGTGTTAAAACATAATGGTAAGTTAGAATAATTAGAAGTATTCAAAAATTTATGAAAAACCTTAGAATTCCAATGAGTAATGTTGTCCCTTTTTACCTCATGCAAATACATATGTATAGCTGTTCTCCACTTTAGATATAAATATAAGTTGTTGAGATAAATTATTACATTGATAATGCCCCCATAAGGCGAAATGCGTCTCATGTAAATCACATATGTAAAAAAAACAAGTGTTTTATTTTCACATATGTGATTTAACTCTATTTTCACTTTGTATAAGAGAAGTTTAATGCTTTGAGTAGCTGATGATTAGTTCTAGTAGGATTTGCTTCCATATCAGCAGCCAGGATTGTTTGTCTTCCATATCAAGATTATTCTTGATGTCATCATTTCCCGTTCAAAATATTTTGAACCATCTTTGACACTTACGGATGTCTGACATATCGCTAACCACCATATAGGAAAGTAGCACGTAGTTGTGCACTAACAAATTTAACAAAAGAAGTTGGCAGATATCAACGAGATAAGTTCACCTAACCAACGAAATTTAACTTATTAAAAATTGACATTCATTTCGGATATGCTTACTTCTCAAATGTTTAACATCTCTTTTGATTTTAAAGTATAAAAAAGATTAAAATATACAAATACTTCCTGCAATTCAATTTTCTATTTGTGTGAGTATTATTTAAAAGGTCTACTACTTAGGTTTAGTTTTATGTACTCGATAATAACTGAAAAACGAACGTGAATGTAATCCATGGAAGGAGATAATTGATTCTGGAGCACTTACATTGTGCAGAGCTGCAGCATCAAAGGATCCAATTAATATGGGTGCGGCGTGTAGCTGGAATGAACTTTCCATTTATCCCGCAGACAAATTTCAATTGGTTACCAGGATGTCCTGGTTTGCTTTAGAGTCCACTTTGTGTCTGGAAAATAAGACGACTTCAATACCAACCACACTAGACAGACCGCGTTATTCGTCTCCAGCCACACATAGCGTGCAACGTACAGTTGTACAGGGTGAATATTATGTTACAGGCTGATTTTGGTTTGACCGCCATTTTGGTTCTCAGACATTTGTCAGTTCGAATTTAGTAATCATAGAGAGTAGTTGAATATACTTTATTGTGGAGAATCTAACGCTTCAACAGTATGTTGAAGTCATTACAACATTTTATTTAAATATTAATAGCAACTGTAACCATTAATGGTGATCGGTATCGTCACATGTTGGAGAACTTCTTGGTGTGCCGAATTGGGCCTGCAACATAACGGTGTCACTTCACACACAGCCCGAGTCACGCTTGAAATTTTGTGCTGTCAAAAAGTACTGATATCAACTGGCTTCCTCGTTCGCCTGATTTGACGGCTCTTGACTATTTTCTGTGGGGGTACTTAAAAGGAAAGGTTTACGCCAATAAGCCAACAATTCCGATGCTACATGATAATATTCGAAATGAAATGTGCGAGAATATCACATAAAATATGGTTAAAAGAGCATCTATTTGTGCCGTTGCTAGAGGCGGCCACTTGGCCAATGTCGTATTCCGTAGTTAATTGCTATAAATCAAATAATTAATAAATAACCAAATTAAAAAAATGTGTTTTATTTCCTAGTTATTTAAAAACAACATCGACCTGGAACATAATATTCGTACTGTATATGTGATACGATGCTTTGATTAATATTTCACGACTACTAATTATTTAATTTTCCTGATTCTGTTTATGGGAGCTTTAGTGATGGGATGAAACTCACGGTTTGTGTTCTTTAATGATTAAGAGATAGGAATGGAAGAAATAACAGAAAATGAAAACCGAGAATTTTTCAAATAACTTTCCAAGTTCATCAAATAGTTCATCCAAATTCATTCAATTACATTCGTTCTACAATATTCACAATATCTTGAAAACCATTGACCATTACGCACTTTTGCCACCGCGCCGTGTCATTCATTAGAGCATATGAGAGACCGATAGATAGGGAAGACGGCATTAGTTATGCTTTTCGTCACCAGCCAAAATTTATTTGTACAAATAAAAATAGGACAATTAGTTTAATATAAACTTATTTGAAACTGAAGACACACAGGAAAAAATGTCTGAAAAAGGACTGTCCTTTCCAAAAAAGGATCTTTGGCAACCCTACCTGATTGCGGAATGATCGCAAATGAGTTCCTATTTTTAACCTTAGTAACCAGTTCTGATTTGCTAGGGTTTTTCAGAGAAGGACTTTTAAACTCTAATGTTTCGATTAAATATCTGTTTGTTTCCCTCAAAAATAAAAATAATAAATCGTTACTTATTCTGAAGGGTCTTTATTATTGGGATAGCCTGTGTATGTAAGCTGTTTTTTTTTTACATGATGTATTCGATCAGTATCTTATTATTTTAAGATATCTCTTTTTTCTCTCTTATCAGTAATATTGTCACCTACTTCGATCCATCTTCATCATTTAGCTAAGAAAAAAAGTATTTATAAATTTCCCGGACTCGGCACGCTCATTTCAGCCATAAGTCTGTCTAAACAAAAACATGTTTAATGTGATATAATTATTTTTGTATATCTGTACTGTAGTAATTGAAATAATGTTATTTTAATTAAAGTTTTGTATTTATTGAAATTATTATTTGAAATGACAAGAATATTATTAATTTGATAAAATGTTTTTGGCTAATCATACAGTATTATATAATGTGAATAAATACCCCAAATATAAGTATTTTGATATTTATAATGTAATAATAACGCAGAATACACATACATAACTTAAATTGATAAAATTACTAATAATTTGTTTTGCGTAGACGATATTCGTCTCGTGAGAGGCGAATACAGAATAATACATATTAACACTAACTGCCCGGTGGGTCAAAACAAAACACGTCCGGCGGTGGTGGGTCATTTTAGACCACCTCAAGTTTTGAGTTTTTTAACTGTTTTGTGGGAGATTTTTTATAGATATTTCATAAACATGATTTAATAAAATGGCATGATGTGCCGTAATGTTTCTGCTAAAAAAATTAAAGATAAAAATTTAAAAATATTACGAATAATGTCCATATTCTCACGCATCAACAGACGCCATACACAGCCAAAATATAAACTGAGCAAGTAATTTTCTCGTCGGAACCCAAACAGGTAGTGTCATAAAACTTACATGTAGGCACAACTCCCCTCAAATAGTTATATTACTGGTATTGTCTAGTAACAAATACATGGAAGCAAACCTGGTATCCTTTGTCTATCCGCTCAAAATGTTAACAATATATATTTCGGTGTAAGTGCTGAGTTTTAATCCCGTAAAAGCGACTGATTTTTTAGCGTTTTTTCAAATTTTTATCAATAACTCATTTGAATAATCTCGTCTGATAACATTTATTTGTATCTAAAATTATTTGAAAATATTTAATAAAGATAAGCTAGAAGGAAAACAGCATTAAACAAATATTTGTAGCGTAATTCATATTTTTATAAACACCCGGGTCAAATCTCACCCACCTCCGCAGAGTATGTGTTAAAGTAAAGTTTTACTTTTTTTTACATATTTTATAATATATATATAATTACATTGCATAATTTATGAATGTTTTATCGTTGTAACAATATTATAATATTTATTGAGACACGAAAATTTAATAAACAGTTTTCCGAATGAATTTTTTTTATTATTGGAGTACAAATAAAATTCGGAATATAATGGTCCGTATCCAATGAGACTTTGATCTCTGAGAGTCAGTAAAGGTACATATGCACTGAAACAAAAATCTTACAAATATTTTTGATCTATTTAAAATTAAATAAAAATGAATTAATATTATTCATGTTTTCCCAGCCGACCGACGACGCGGGCGATATCTATGCTCGGAAACTAGGCTTTAGCCAAGAAAAGCCGCGACGAGTCTCGCAGTTTTGGTCTGTTGCTTCAGACTCCACTAGCTTTTGTACTCTTTTTTATAATACTTTACTTAATAAATTATTTAAGACCACACGAAAATCCGCGTTTCATTACACTTTCAATCTCCATATTCTAATCCATTACAATCGCAATAATATTAGTTACTTATAACGTTTTCTTTATAGAATCAATTCATGCAATCCATGAAAATAAAAAAAATGTATTCCATTGAACCAGAAACCTTGAGTATATCGAACTAAAGTAACAATACCTTGGCCTCTCATTGTTATCCTGAGCGTGGAGACTCGCTTGCTACGTAAACTCTACGTTATACGTTTCCACTTGACGTTAATCGATTTCTACGGTTACGGGGAAAGCGTTTCAGGACAAAGTAAGCTAAAGCGGGGGAACGCGGGTTCAACGGGCACCCCGAATGTATATTAATTAATTTACTTTTGATTATAGTAAACACGCACCATAGTCACAAAGTCTGATAATTGAAGTAACTGGCTTTCTACGATATCAGTTGTGATAGCGCGTACAAGTCTTCACCTGGTACTGATTCAGCGTGGAGTACCTATAAAAATTTTGTTATATTTGAATACTGATATTTGATATTTGACTACTGGACAGTGTGATTATTTTTTTAGTTACACAACTTTATTTTATATTTTACATACTTCTTTAATTAAATAAAATAAATTATATTAATTTGTATTGCAATACAAATTATTTCAATATACATATAGTTTTACATATAATTTTAATATGCCCGGAACGCAGTTTTCTTTTATTTAAAATCTCGTCCTTTAAATTGTAAGATGTAATATAATAAATGTATTAATTTTAATAATTGCTTATCCACAGTACGACAGCTTTATGGTATATATGTATAATTTATTATTATAAAATAATTTTCCTTTTCTATATTGAGATTTAAATACAGGCAAACGAGAATATTTTGTTTTTTAAATTATTTTATTAAATTATTAATTGGTTATTGTAAGTTTGTTGTGATATTGTAAGCACGATTCACAAATAATAAATACGTTTTAGACTAATTTATTTTAAAACAATACCGCTTGTTTAAAAAAAATGTGATACTAAATATGCACCAATAAGTAAAATTATAATTAAAAGAATATCAAATTTACAAAATTATTCATGCCCAAGAGCGCAGCCATCGATAAATAACGATTGACACAAATTTTGATTGATTGTAATGTTAAAAAATATATAACCGTTATTTATACCCCGGTAGTCTGTTACGCCTCGCTTTACTCTCTTTTACTTTGCTAAGAGAAGCAGTTACGTTAAAAGTCAGTTTGGGAACGTAAATGTTCGATTTTTGTTATGTAACATTTCTTGCTGAGGCTTACGAATCAATAAAGTACTGTAACATCACGAAGAGTATGTAAAGATCATTGTGGTTAGGTAGATATTTTTTATTTCAAGAGGCCATTGTTTACGCAACCACTATTATTAACTTGACCGAGTTGCGCATAAACAATAGTATCTTAAGTACTATTTAAATGTATTAATTAGAAATATATACATATAAAATCAATTTTATCGAAAAATTTTGTTGTTGCCACCGGGATTCTAATCTGGATCTCTTTCCAAACAGAGGACAGTGCATTTTTCAACTATTCTTCAGCTACAGTACTTTTAACGATAACAACAATATTTTTCTATAAAATGGATTTTATACGTATATATTTCAAATCAATATATTTAATTAATATTTAAATATATTATTCCGGTAGCAACAGCAATATTTTTCGATAAAACTGATTTTATAAGTATATCTTTCTAATTAACACATTTAATTTGTATTTTCAAGTTTTGTAAACGAATAGGTCCACAAAGTGAATAAGTCTATGTATGCATTTGTCACTGTGTGCAGTTGTTTACATGTCCACATGTCTTATATGCAGTTGACATACAATCCTCGTTGTCTACAATATAGCGAGCTCTTGGCCTGTCACGTGTAAAATATCATTTTTTGACGAGCAGCGCAATTTGAAGACTAGCTTGTTTGTGAATCAATTGAGTTTTTCTGCGTATCTCTTCGTTTCATACACGGCCACGTCAACTAACGCTCAGTATGGGCGGTTCCATTGCATATCCGGGGAAGGTGCGTTAACCAACTATGCTACAGCAGACAGTACTTTTGACGACAGATTGGAAAGAGATCCAGGTTCAAATCCCGGTAGCAACAACAATTAGATAAAATTGATTTTGTATGTGTATTTTTATAATTAATACATTGTACATACATACATACAGGTAGATGGCTTTTTCAAATAATGCAACGATTAAATGTATTAATATCAAAAAGGTAACATACAGGTTCGAAAATTTGTCGCTAAAAATATTGTCGCTGTAGCATAGTTATATAATGCACCTTCCTCGGTTTGGAAAGAGATTCAGGTTCGAATCCCGGTGGCGCAACAACAATATTTTTCGATAAAATTGATTTTATATATATATCTTTCTAATTAATATATTTAATTCATATTTAAAATATCATAGACCTATGTATTGAATAATTACAATTTCACAATAATAATGTGTTCTCCTTAATTATTAGTATCTCGATTGGATAGTACACAAAGTTGCAAGTTAGATCTAGTTTTTAAACAAAATATTGTTAAAATGCAAAATTACCCAAAACAATATTTTGTTCAAGGGTACAAAAGCACTTAGTCGGAGTAAAGGACGAGCTTGCAATAAATATGGGTATTGTTAGATGGACGGTGCGGCGTGGAACGCCAATAAAAAATCCAACGAACATGATTGTAGTCACGTAGGCAAATGCACCATAAAGGATGCATCACCCTCATGCGTCAGTCTTTCTACCAATCTCAGCCGGGAGAGATCGCTCCGTAAATACGATCTAGTTTTCAATTAGAAAACTAAATTAGTATCGTCTCTAGCATCAAGCGAGCGTTTGTAATCTCTAATTCCGGGGTAAATTTAAATTGTGCGCCTCGAGTATAAAGCTTAGACTGTGATGTTCTCTGTGTTTAATTGTTGACATTGAAATATAAAAAGGGTTCCGGTGGATCTATATCAAAAAAGACAACATCAAAAACGGCACGCGCAAATTGTAATTAAGAACATCGCGTCCAGAGTCCCGGTCTGCCTGGATAATTGGACATCGTCTGGTGGTCAATCCTGAACTCCGTCACTCTACCCTGCCACCACAACTATTGGCGACACTTCACTGCCCGGACCATCATCTACACGTGGAAGGCGTCTCCTGAAAGGTAATCCCTTACGTGAGAGACCTGCATAGTCAACATCACACAAGAATCGATACAGAAAATTTGATAGTTAACTTCATGTTGACATTATGGGCACATAAATAATGTTAAATTGATTGTAATCATTTTTGAATTGTATTATTAATAAGAATTAGGTAAAATGCTTTTTTTGTTCAAATTTTAATACATGCAAGTCACAAATAATAAACTTAATTGTAAACAATGCTATTCTGTTATTTCATTTAATAACCATTTGACTTAATGATAATTTAAAAAAAGAACCAGTTAGGCTATATGCCTCCCCCCTGAACATGAAGCCGAGGTAGAATGAAGAAGTCACGTAAAAATATTAAGAACTCATTGCAGTAATGACGGGATAACTATTTTACATTGTTTTTCGCCATAACCAAACAATGCCTTTTTGTTTTATGTTTCAGTATAACTTCTTGATAGTGATGTGAATATATTAGTATTTTCATCGTTTTATACAGAGTTGAAAGATGGATAATAAAGGAAATAGAAAGAAACAAAATTGAAATGTGATGCTGGAGACACGTGCTTAGAATACCGTGTCTAGCAAGGTGCATCAATGTTTTATACTGCAGAACTTATACATTTCTGACAAGCTCACTAATCTCAACGATGTGTGTGCTTAAGACGTATTATTCAATACTTTAGAAATATTGCTAGAATAAATGATATCCTGCATGGACTTGTGATGATCAGAAATGGGAAGGGATCCAGATAGAGAGATACACCCCCACCAGCTGAACCAACAGAGTGTAGACAAGTTATCGTCTTCATTAGCTGTTCCTCGTGTCCAAAGAAAACTGTCTTCCACGATTGTGGGTTCTCAGGTGTCTGATGTTGGATCCACTAGTTTTGGGGTATCTTGAATATGGAAAAGCAGTAGCTGCGAGCTGATTTCCGCTTTTTTTTGTTCTTCCCTATGTTTGAATCTTTTTTTTTATATTTGCACCTTTTGACGTCGTGGTTTGTCGACTGTGTTCGGTGTGATTGAAGAGCACTATTCTCGAACCACATGCCGTTCTACATGTTGTTACGTGCATCAGAAACGTTGCTTTCTCATTTTCTTACGTCTTTCTTGTTTTCTCAATTATTGCGTACTGTATACCATTGCCATTCAGTTATATTTATCTCCTGCAGTTAGTTTTGCTCTTAATGTTGACCTTTTTAATATTCGTTTTCAGGAAGTCTTTAAAGCATTTTTATGGCCTTTATCTGTTCTGGAATACTTGAGAAATATCTCTTTTAGTAGTTTGACTTTGTTTGGTTTGGCTTCAAGCACCTCATCAATTATGCATTTATTCTGCCATTTTATTGAGAGATATGGAGTAGCTTCGTTACAGCATAATTGATTGTTAGCTTGGGTGTTATTTTTACGCAATACATTAATATTTTCATTATACACGATTAGCAGGGTGAGGAGATAGTTTATCGTGAATTAAAAAAAAATTTCAAGGCAAAAATTTGAATTATAATTCCTTGCAAGTCGTGGGAAAAATAATTTCTTATTAAAAGTTTATGTATATCTTTACTTAATATCTCACATTCAATTTTGTTTCTTTCGTTCTCTAACTTATTTTTTTACCTCCGGGACGCTTTTTATTATTCGAAAACCATCTTTTTACGTAACCAAGACCACATTATTAAAAATAATTATCATTCAACTTCGGGATAAAAATAATGGGAAATTCTACAAAAAGTCTAGTACGGTAATCACAATCTTCGTTTCATATCTAAAACTTTCCAAATTATTAGTATATTTCTGTATGTATATACGTTACTTTCAGGAAAGTTTTAACTAATCATTCCATTAATATTATATAATTTTACATACTATTCTTCTTTACCGGTTCGGAGCCATCTAAACCTTAACATCACCATGTAGTCCAGTATTCTAGGCACTCACATATCTCTCGTAGAACTGCCTTGATGTTATACACCCTACTACGTTTCCCCTCATTTAACACTTTATCTTATTGACATATATATATATATAAGAGCTTTGTATGTTACGGAACTCATGTACTCTCACTATATGTCCCGCCCACTGCAGTCTTCTTGCTTTATCTTACTGTAGATGTTTGGTGTACAATACCATCCCCGAAACTCCAAGTTCTTTAATATTCTCCAACATTGGAACTTGGTAAGACTTCTCCAAATATCCTGAAAAAAGTGAAAGCATGAAGGCTATAATGGATGGTAAAATAAGGGATGCAGGAAGGATGGAAGTAATTCACAGGAATAGAGAACGAGGGGCGGCTGAAGGACCACCCAGAACTAGAAAATCCGATCCACTTGTGAAATGCTCCTTTTGGTATCTGGATCTTCTTCCACTAGATCCACAGGTCAAAAACAATTTGAATTAATATACTAGAAAAGTACATAGAAATAGGATTCGAATACTTTACCCCAGATAGGAAGAGGTCCAGGTTCGAATCCTGGTAGCAACTAAATATTTTTTAGATAAACTTTTTTTTTATCTATATATCTTTCTAGTTGATTAATTTAATTTGTATTAAAAATAACACAGAACTATGATTTGAAAATGAAACTTCACAACAAAAATATATTCTCTTTAAAAATGTTATCAAAGATCAAATGTTTTGGTGATATTTATGGTATTACTGATCTTACGGTTGTCTTTGAAATTGTAAATAATTTTTTATTATATTTATTTAAAAATGTATTCAGGATATTAAAAATTCTCGATTAATGGAAAGTTTTCAATTCTTGGCTCCAATATTTATTTGACGTTCTTCTTAAAAATTTATTTAGTACTTTTATTTCAGTTTATGTGGTCGCCTTATATGCTCAGTATTCAATTCAGCGTATATGGGGCTGACAATCGTTTTAAAATACATTTGCCCAGTACAATCGAACAATTTTAGCACTCTGTTACGAGCATTTAAGTATGCACGTTTAAAAATAAAATACTGCTCAGTGTAAAATACTTCAAAATTGCAAGATTTTATTTTGTCACTGAAATCAAAATGCGGAAATTAAACTGAGAAAAAAGGACATTTAAAAGTAGAACATAATATTCTTATAAAAGTACTAAAAAGTTACATCTGAAGTTCAGAATCAAAAGCATAGATGTCAGAATGACAGAAATAAAATGCAAAAAACCATTGTACCACAACTGTCATATTTGGAATCATATTGAAAATGATCAACAACCAAAGGTCACGTGACTAAATACTGACATATTATTGGCTGAAAACATATTTATCTGGATTTTAATTAATTATATATTAAACATGTCAGCTAATGAAATAAAAAGCAAATTTTAATTGCGTTTTTACACAAATTTCCATGATATTTTGCTAATTTTGTTAGGCAATGTCTTGTATTATATTAATTTGCTTAATATTTGTACATATCTAACGCAAAAACCACAAAAATTGGAAACGTTTGATTTTGATTCTATACTTCACACATAACACATTATACTTCAAAAGAAAACCAATATTTTATTTTAAATTGTTAACTTTTATTAACCACTTAATGAATCAAAAATACATTTACCGGTTTCGAAAAATATCATTTTCTTCTTCAGGATGTCATTAATTAAACAAAAAAATATAAATGTAAAAAAGGTTTACAAATATATATAAATATTTGAAAAAATAGATACTATATTTCAGTCACGGCCATTATTGTATCTGTAGCTATTCTGTGCCATTTTTTGATCAGGGAACTAGCTTTCCATGAAAGCGCGCTTGCACTAGAGAGTTGGTGCTGAGGTCCAACCGCAGGTTAACGCCAGCAACTCAATGTATCAGAAGCGGAACGAATCCATGTACACGACTTTCAGCAAATATTGTAGAAGCGCTGCAATAACGCGCCAATTCGAACAGTATTCTGTAAGAGTTGTTGTACTGAATTCGGAGACGGTTGTACTTCATTTGCTTGTATTTCGACCAGAGCTCGCGGGTATACATGCTGGTGAAGAATGATTTTAACAAGACCCTCTTCACCTCCTTACTGCCGACACCGACATCATATTTGCACGAACGCTTAACTCTCTCCTTTGTCATTCTATGGCATCATCGTCTTGTCCATTTTCATTGAGTATATGGCCAAGGTATTTGACCTTATTTTGAACGCTTAATTTCGTCCCGTCCAGCCACACGGGAGGAATATTATCTGACCCATTTCTATATATGTGGCAGCGAATAACAATGGACAGTCAAAAGTGGGAGAGGTCTTCATCTAGCAGAGGATATATAACAGCTGATGATTATAAGCTACACTTTTACTTACATGTGATAATTTATAATTTCCATTTCTATCTAAAATAGCAAAGTCTATCGATCATACAATATCAGTTTCATAATTAATTTTTATAATGACTTATTTACGCTAAACTAGCTAACAAACTTACCATAACGCCTTATTTCGCAGGGGTAGGCAGAGAGGATAGAGCGCCACACTCTTCGGTCTTGACATACAATTCTCGCCTCGTCCATATTCATACATGTTCGTCGATTATTGAGTCTTCTAACAGGACCATCTTTCAGCGTTTTCCGAGTCTTCGGCGGACGTCCTCTATTTCTGGCGCACTCAACACACGCGTCACACTTCTTCCTTATTATTCTCTCCTCATTTATCCGTTCCGTATAACCAAATCAACCAATTGATCCATTCTCAATCTCACTCACTATGCTAAGATTTGCTTTACGCGATGTAGTATATTGATTTTGTTTCCGTAAATACTTCGATAGCTAGTTCTGGATTTCTATTGGTAATGATGAATACAGTTATTCAATCTATGTAAATTCAAATTACACAAACCTTTGTGAACCTGTGCTGGTTGAGGCCGACGTCGCTATCCTTGTAGCCTGATGGTCCGAAAATATGCTGGTCAGCCACCGAAAACCTTCGCACAACCGATAATCCGAAATTATATATACTAAAAGTTTTATTATTGCCGCCGTAAAAAGTCTGTCCGAATCACAATAACTCTTTTTCCAGAAGCAGCTTCGCTTTTGTTTTCTGTTTTTCAAATCTACACAAAAAGAACACACATATTTAAAATTTTATATCAGGCCTACCTATCGAAGTATAAAGCGCGTAAACAGATTTATTTAAATTATGTGTAGAAGTGTTATTGATAAAAAGTCGAGACAAACTTGAAACCGTAACAGAAACATTTATCTTGACAATTACGGAAGTTAACTTTTCACTCACACTGTGGAATAGTGTCGGAGGATTGTGGACCAAAAAAAGCAAACAGTAGCCAGTGAGAAAAACTTTCATCTCTCGCACTGAAAACTTTTCCAATCTTGGGACAGACTCGGGCGGTCCCGAAAAGATGAAATCGACTTCAACTGTCGCTACTTCAAGCCCTGAAGCCCGGCGGTTGAGAATTTATCACGTTTTATTTATTTATTTACGACAGTAACAAGGATTCAGGTATGTAATGGGCAATTCCTAGAGATCAACAATAAAAATCAATTCCACTTATTTTGCACAGCAACATAAAAGATTGTTTAGTTTGTATCTTGCCGATGGATGCCTTCTCTTATGTTGATAATGTAAATATAAAAAATACATTTAAAAAAAAAAATTGTTATAATAGACTTGTAACAATTATTTAATATTAATATTTTGACAAGTAATTGCTGTAATAGTAATTGCTGTTTAGATTATATGTTATTTTTATAAAAAAAACAATGAATATCATTTTTAAAGATCTTAGCACAAAATTCAACATGTACAGGTGAATATTATGTTCCAGGCCGATTTTGTTTGACCGCCATTATGGTTTGGCAGAGATTTGGCAGTTTGCATTTACTAGTCATATAAAGTAGTTTATTATAATTTACTAAAGAGCATCTAACGTCTCAACAACCTATTGAAATCATTAAAACATCTTATATAATAAATGATGACAATGCTAATCGACATAGTCACATGATGGAAAACTTCTTAGTAGCCAAATTTGGTCAATTAGGCCTGTAACACATGTGGTTTCAACAGAACCGTGCCATCTTATACACAACCCGAGCTACACTTGAAGTTTTGCGAGAAAATTTTCACGGCCGCGTAATGTTAAAAAGTGGCGATATCGACGGGCCTCCTCTATCACCTGATTTGACGGTTCTCGATTATTTTCTGTGAAAGTATTTGAAAGGAAAGGGCTACGCCAATAAGCCAACAACAATTCCGATATTACAGGACAATATTCAAAATGAAATGGTTGAAACAACACACGACGTTTGCGAGAATGTAATGAAAAATATGGTTAAAGGAGCACGCATTTGTACCGCTGCCAGGAGTGGTCACATGGCCGATATTATATTCCATACATAATTGTAATAAACCAAATAATCGATGAATAAAAACAAAATTAATAAATTGTGTTTCATTTCCTAGTTATTTAAATAAAATTCATCATGTGTATGGAACAGTTGAAATCCACCTCCCTGCAACAACACTGTATATCGATTTTTACAAATATTGGTAGATAGGCGGAGCGTCGATCATTTAGGATTATATGTTGTCTTGTTGCAGGTCAGATTCCTTAGAAATTGTGTTTAATGGTGTTTTAATTCATTTTATATGGCTGTTTAATATAACGTTATATATAAAGTTTCGGCATTTATAACTCAGAACTGTCCAAATCTGATATACAATGTTTTTGTAAGATTGATCTCAATTAGAAAACAAACAATATATAAACAATATATATATATATATATATATATATATATATATTTATATATATGTATATAATATAATTAAGTTGGTTCAGACGTACATCAGAAAAGCAACAGTAATTGTATAATCTCACATAAATATTTTTATAATGTATTTTGTTATATTGAACAAATTAAAGTTATAATAAAAAATATTTATTTCCCGTCATTATTAGCGGGTTATTTCTTTTTTTTTTAGTGAATATAATAATAGCATTGAATTTGCTCATTACAATGTTAGTAAATATTAGACTTACTTATACACAAACGTAGAAATATGTGTTAAGTGTTATTGTGTAATATTACGACACACGTTTAAATATAATATGTTCGTTATTTTCGCATAAAGATGCCGCACTTTTCAGGAGATAGTTACTGCCATTGCAGTGTTGATTCAATAATTCTGATAACCAGAAGTACGATGCATCGTCTTGAGATCCTTTAGAATTTGTATCTTTATATAAGTCCCTGAATAAAAAAAAACAATTTACCCTAGCCGTTTTTGATTAGAATATCCAACAGGGATTGTACAGGAAATGTTAAGATATTATTTAATATTTTTGTATACTATCTTACCAAGAATAAAATGCCTGGCCGGCATTGTCATTGAGATTATTGTCTTTGGGAGGAAATATTCTATATCACTATGACATCGATAACGAGTATTTATATTCCAGGGTTAATAATAATAAAAAAAATATTTTACCACCACGCGAACTGATTACTAAATTTTTTTTAGTCTGTATATTCATTTTGAACAGAACCAAACGTAAGTAGTCTGATTTAACGCTATTTTTGTAGAATACAGTATAAATAGTTAAATATAAACTAGAAGAACTCCCGTCAATATTGACAGAATAAAAATATATTCAGTAGACCATTATTTTTTCCAGTATTGACAATACATTTTATTTACTGCAAAATAATCAAAATAACACACATAAATATGCTCGTAGTTGATATAAAGTATTTTTTACAATTAATGTATTTATACGATTTTTAAAAACACTGTTATTTCACATAATATACGTAATATGAAAATTTATATATTATGGAATAGCTTCTTAAGGACTAACTGTTAAAAATATGAATTAACCAATTAATCAATTCCGAATAATTAAAATAATAATAATATTTATTAGGAGATCACAAACTTATTGTGAAGTTGTAGTTATTCAGAACGTAGGTCTGTGATATTTTAAATATGAATTAAATATATTAATTAGAAAGATATACATATAAAATCAATTTGATCGAAAAATATATTTGTTGCGCCACCGGGATTCGAACCTGGATCTCTTTTGCTATGCTACAGCTACGATATTTTTAGCGACAAATTTTCAAACCTACATGTTATCTTTTTTAATATTAATACATTTAATCGTTCCATTATTTGAATGAGCCATCTACTTTATTTTTACTGGTAGCGCAACAACAATATTTTTCGATAAAATTGATTTTACATGTATATCTTTCTAATTCATATATTTAATTCATATTTATATTAATATTTAATTTATGTAAAATTAAATAAATGTTGCATTTTATAAGGCAAACTTATTGTAATCCCAAATTATATATAGTAAAAAATAATAATGCCAAGGAAAAATAATTTTTCAAGTTTATTTATTAGTTAGTAGGTACGTAGTAGGTTTTCCTGGTATCTAATGAAGGTATTATTGAACTAGATATTTAATTAGGTTGATTTTGCAAAGTTTACTTGATTCATTTGAAAAATTGGATCGTACAGAGGGTAATATTTTCTTACGTGCAGTCAAATGGTAATATTCCAGACGATCCATGGGCCATTATTAAATATGACCTACAAACGGTGAAAATTATGAGTTTTTAATATTAGTTTTCTATAATTACAACAAATTTCTCTCTCAAACGCTAAACAAAACTATATAACTCTTATACAGCAGATAAAAAGTGTTTTAAAAATAATAAATACAAATTCAGATTGAATAATAATAATAATTTTTATTACTTGAATATTTACATATTTTTTTAATAAAACATGAAATAATTTAAAAAAAAAAATTGAGTAATTGTTAACTTCAGTGTAATATAGCTTTTAATTATTATTAGTGTGTAAAGGACTCTTCTAGTGTTTTGGATTCAAATTTATTCAAGTGGTGTCGGTTTTGTACTAATTGGTCACCAGAATTAGCCAAAATTACTGTCCCTTGCTAATTTATAAATTGGATAACTCCCTTATCTGCCTAAACTTTAAAAAATTTTGTACAATAAAAAACAATACATTTTTTTTTCTCTTCTCTAACAATGTTGGTTGTTTTAAGAATCAATGAACCATTTCTTCCGAGTCATTCCCAAGGGTGGCAGGGGTAGCCCGCCCTAAATCGAATAGGCTCACTCACGATTTTATATTTATAACTTGTTGACGTATTCGGCATTGCACGGATGGAAAATATTATCTTAAAAAATTAAATCCACCTTAAAATTGTCTTTAGATATTATTATTCTGTATTCTTAATAACCTCTCCTTTTTCTTGAACCATCACCCTAACCGTAACTCACAATTACCGTCACCTTTTTATAGATTTATCTCTGTCTTGAAAAGATACACCCATTAAACCTTAACTGTTTATTGATAAATTTTACACTAGAGGTGATTTGTTTTATATTATAAATTTGATTGCAAGTAGATTACATTTCTTCTTATCTTCGACGCACCATGATTGCTACAAGACGCGCTACCTTTCGTATATCTGCAAAATGATGCGGCTTTCCTCTCAACGTCAACGAAACGTTAACATTATACCATCTTAGTGAACTCTTGAGGCCTCACCTCCCACGAATCTATACCTTTCACGAAACTCCACCTGCGATCTACCTTGTGTCTCTTGTACCCTACCTCGTATTTTTTTGTGTGATTTTAATTTCTACAACTTTCTTCTGCCAAACAAATATTATGTATAATTATTCAGAACAGACGGTCTGTGATATTTTAAATACTAAATTAATGTATTAATTATAAATATATACATATAAAATCAATTTTGTTGTATCAATGCGTACAAAATTTAATAAAAATGAATTGATAATTCTGGCGTCTGCAGTCGGTTTACTCAAAGGTATTTGAGATTCTGTAAAAACAATGTAGGTGGATTTCGAATAATGAAACGACAGGTGTATTAATTTGAAAAATGTAACATATAGGTTCGAAAATTTGTCATGAAAAATACTGGCATTATAACACAATTGGTAGTGTATTGTAGATTGGAAATAAAGATCCAGGTTCGAATCTCGGTGACGCAAAAACAATATTTTTTGACAAAATTGATATTATATGTATATATTTATAATGAATACATTAATTTAGTATTTAAAATATTATTTTATATTTTGTTCATTTTTTGTGAAAGTAATTCTGTATTGGACCTCTCTTTACTATCTTTGTTTTTAATCTGTAAATATGTTTTTTTTTGTACTATTGTTTTGTGTCAACACTATCAGACTTTCATAATTTCGTTAACTCCCTGATTTTGTTTCAAATATTGATTTTTCGACGAAGAGAGTTTGCAGTGAGGACCCATAGAGTCACCTGATCTGTCGCCAATTAGCCTAGGCACTATTTACATCTTATCTGCGTTCTCGTATATTTTTCATTAGGCACTCAGGAGTGTGCACATCCACACTCAAGCTAAAGTGTATTTTACAAGATGTCGCATGATGTGGCGAAAATGTGGTTATTGACCCAACCTATTTTTAGATTTGTATATCGCATTACCACTTTAGCATGGTTTTAGTGAGTATTCGTGATTCCATTTCAACAAATTTAAATTTAAAATGTGGCTGCACATTACTTTATTCATGCGGAGTTTAAATTCTGTAGATGGATTACAGTTTTCATTTAATCTACATTCCAGCTAGACTATTTAATCAACTATTTACATCTATGCACAGCCCGCTATGTTTGCTAATGATCATGTAGTTTATATTGTTTGTGTTTAGTTAAAGACCGTTTGCTTCGCATGCACATGCTTCGCGCATTAGCCACTCAAGTCAGAACTTCAACGTAGTCACTAATTATAAGTTTCTGACAGAGAACACCATTACTGATAAATTACATCAAATATTCCTAGCTATCCACACATCAGGCTTGTGAAATGAAAGATGATGTAGGAGCACAGCGAGGCATTTATTCCACCCCATTATGAGGAGTTGTTTTACCGGGATCAGTTCAGTCTGTTGCGAACACAAAACGAGTGTTTCTCGCTTAAAATCGAGACCTAATTAAATACTAAAAAAGCAATATATATATATTTATATTTTACTATTATAATAATTGTACGATTAAATTATGAATATATTTTTTCACTGAGAATACTCTTTGAGAATAAAATCTAAAATCATTTATATCCTTTAACCCTTAACTAGCCACGCAGTAAGATTGGTCTACCGAACCAATTAAATCGTATTTCTATAAATATGTAAAACTTACATTTTACATTGTCCTAAAAAAATCATTTGCGCTTAGAAATGACTAGTGGAAAACTAATTATGTAAAGCGAACCATAATAAAAATATTTTTTTTTTAATTCAATGCTATATAATATTAATGCACTACATGCTATCTGAGTTAAAAATACTACTTGGGCCACGTGAAAAAGATCACACATTAATTTAAATGAAAAGTGATAAAGATAAAGATTATGTTAGATGGATCTTTTGACGAATGCATTATAAGAACAACGTTTGAAAATAAAATTGACGTATTCGATTATTATATTAATCATTTCTTAATATATTTATATTAACTATGACATTAACTATTTTAAAGCTATTTAGGCTTGTTAAACCATTTTTTTTCTCACTTAAAGTGCTTACATAACTCGAATTTCTAGCAGTAAATTAACACGAGTTGACAGCATGGCTGCGTAGGGTATTTTTACCATGGTATGGTAAAGGTTAATTATGTATTAGGTTAGTAATGGGAAAGACTTAGATTGTTTTAAATAACACCGACCGTTAATCTTTCCGGTAACTGTATCGCGTTATAGATAAAATACAGTAATAAGTCAACAGTCAATAATATTGTTTTATTGTGTTGTCTGGAATAAAATATTATAATATAATAAACATTTAGCTCAGATTTGTTCGGAATGCTCTTGTGGAAGTCTATCACCTTCGCGATCTGCACGCACATTGCATACACCTGGGCGGAAAACAGGGCTCTTATCAACTTTTAAATCACGTCGGTATTGACCGAAAAACAAACAATACAACGGGCCCTCAGTCACTTTTCTCACGGCCGCCGTCCCGTCGAGTTTGTTAGCAACGCTTTTCTGTTGTTGACTTAGTATTGCTTATACTTTTATTCATAACTATGGGTTCAATCATCAATAAACATCGATCTACTATAAGTAGTATTTTATTATTCATCCTGCTCTGGCCACACGCACACTCATACACACACGTTATAATTCAAACAAACAGGTAAGCGCCCGGTGTAAATTTATTTGGAGGTACTTGGACGCTCACACAAAACTTTCTGATACATCATAATTATACCTTCCATTTACATTATTACACATTAAACACTACATAATTTCATTACCCTAACTCTGAAGTTCGTCTAAATCTAAAAAACAGATGTCGCCCCAATAGCGCATTATTGTCGATAATATTTTAACAAGTTCTGATTACTAATAATGAACAAATGTCGTATTATTTTTATATAAAAAAAAATTAGGCGCAGGCTATAAGAATTTAATTACACATACATTTATTTCCATACATATATATTTGCAGAAACATACAATTACAATTTATTATAAATTAGAATATATTTAACTTTTTACAATTGAACTTTTTTTTTTTAAATCCTGAATCTGCCTAACTAGGTAAATCCCTGTTTTAGAGCGGTCTTTGTAAACAATATATTTAATTGTAGGAATTACACGACAGATTGACATTATTTAAAAATCGTTTATTTACGAGTATATAAATAAAAATAAGAGTTATGATAAGAATGAATATATATAGAATTAATTTTGAAAAGGGGAAAAAAAAATATTTTCAAGATTTGTTATTATGTTCGAATATTTTGTAATCCTTAGTGCCAAGATTTATTAGCAAATTTGTTAAGGACTTTTTATTAATTTCATTTGCTCTTTCTAAGTAATTGCACAAAAAGGGCTAGACTGAATTTAGTTTCCATTTTGTGTACTTACAGCAAATTGTAATATGTTGTTCTTGTGCATTGATAATAATTTATGATGGTAATATTGCGGTGTCTCGTAGAAAACTCACACTAGTAGAAAAAAACAATTGCTTATTACGAGGTCTTGTTGGTGGCTGTTGTTATATTGCTTTAACAATGCACCATGTAATGTAGAATGTAAAAATGTTGTAAAATGATACAAATAAAAATAAATTAACATAAAATCTTAAATAAATACGATATCTTAATTAATGTCATCTATTGCACAATGCGGAAAGATTGTAAATAAATATAATATATTAATTTATATTTTTTGATAATTTGTACTGCAATCAAGCTGGTTTTTTAAAAACTACTTTGGTATTTGACAATGACACTAACATATACAAATTCAATAGCGACGAAACGAAATAATATAACAAGTTTCCCAAAAGTCTTTTTCATAATAAAATAATAGATGGGTTTGATAAAAAAAATGTTTATTTAGAATTTAAGTAGTCCTTGGGAGTTTATTTTTAATAATTATATTTTCTAAATGTGATCCGATATTTCCTTGCACTCTTCTAAACGGGAAGCAACATTTCTGAGAACTGCTCGGCACGTATTCTCCATTATCGCTGCCATTTCTCCTTGTATATTTTCTTTTTATTGGTCCAGAGACTGAAGATTGTTACTGAGTACCTTTGATTTAAGGTAGCCTCATAGGAAACAGTTCATTTGTGTCGAGTCGGGGCTACGTGGAGGCCAGTTTATGTCACCTCGTCGGGATATCAATTTTGCAGAGTAAATTTCACGAACAGCTGGTAAATACACGCTTCATAGCGACTGAATTCCCAAGGACGCAACTAGCATTCGGCATACTTTACGCCCGCTCGTTGTGTCGGTGCAGCAAATGAACTAAAATTAAAAAGACACACTGTATTAGATAAATATTTAATATTAATTCTTCGTTTGTTTATTCTCAAACAACGTTTTATAACACAACAGTTCAAAAATGTTATAAAAAATTTAGTTTCTGTTATAAAATTTATTTTTATAATATAACAACAACGCGATAAAAACAGATTTCACGGCCAGCGTTTACAGAAACTCGAGCGCGTACAACTTCGGTCCGCTCCAAACTTGCCACTTTCAATTATTTTATTCATCCCCTTTAAAAACGGAAGCCTTAATTTCTGAAGAAAAAAGTCTCGCAGTAAAGTGGGGTCATTTTAACTTTGTACTCAGGGGTTAAGATAATTCCAAAATACTTTGTACTCAGGAGTTAAGAGCTAACCGGCGATAATTCCAAACATTCTACAAAGTTTCTTTGTCCCTTCTGTTCCTGGGGCCGTAAGAAAAATACACTACCACAAAAGAATAAATTTCAACGAAGATAACATAGTTACTTACTAGTAAAAGATTTCACCGCTTGAAGTAATATATTTTCTCAACAATAGCATATTTTTAATGTTATTAGTTCTTACTTATGCATTAAAGAGTATTTTTAATACTACTATAAGTTAGTTAACGATTTTTCCAAAGGAACATAAGAAATTTAATACGTTATTAAAAATTAAATAGATAAATATGTTCGCCATTGCTACGAATGTGAATAACAATATTATCCGAAAATTTACGAACATGGTGCATCTACCTTTAGAAAAACTAATACATTGTGTACTATGTATAAATGGCTAAAAAAAATGCATGCATGCTATAGTTCTATGTACAAGCGAATTCTCACGTTATACGGTACCTAAAAACACGTGTTCTTAGGTACCGTATAATGGGCTATTTATGTCACGTCCGCCACAAAAGTAAATAGTACGTAAGTGGTGGATCTGACTATATAAGGACATGGTGAATATTTTAGGAGCATAAATCTAACGTGTTACATCCTACCATTTATTGACAGAGTACATCCTAAAATATTAATATAAAATCTTCACGTATCTCTCCACAAAATAAAATTATACGAAGATTGATAAAACCAGCACCTGAAAAGATAACGATAACATGAAAATATAGTCATTTTTCTGTACGTAGCAGTCGGTATATATATCGCCTCATTTTGTTATTTAAAAATTTCTCTCAGGTGTACTATGAAGTTTGCACTTATACTTTTTATAATATAGTGTAATGTCATAAATTTTAGATGCAAAAAAATAAAAAACGATAGTACCTAAATAAAACTAAGATCTCCATGGTTAGTAAATTTTACGCGCAGAGCGGAACGCCTATCACCAGTTTCAAAGTTGGTCGCTAGAGCGACAGGGTACGTATCAGATCGGCGCGAAGTAGCGGCACTTGGCATTCGCGTATCGCGCTGGAAGTACACGATCTGCGGGCGGCGTGGTCGTCCCGCGCGTTTCAAAACTTATTTTTCTTGGAGATGGAACCTGAACAGTATCCAGGAGCGAATACGATGCCAAATTGGACTTGGAACGTCGCGCTCAGGATGACGATGAAGTGTAATAATAACGTTTTTTTTTGGTCAATCTCATAACGCACTCATTTCTAGCATTACAAATTCTAATTGTATCGTAAAAATCTCTATTGTTGCAAAAAATAATTGAAATTTCCCTTCTTCCCTACCTTTTTTTCTTTCTTCCATCTTACTTTTCAAATCTTTGCTTATTATTTTTTACGCTTCATTGAAATTCTTTCTATCTTGTGATCTTTTTACGGAAGACATGGATTTTGCTACAATTCTACATAAACTTACAACGCAAAATCACGGTTCATCCACCCGTCTAATCACGGTTCCAACACCCGTCGACATTATCTCACAATGGTCCACCTTGGAGAAGAGGACGCGTGCATGTGCCGATGGTGGAAGGAGTACCTGACCGAAATTGCCAGGCACTCGGGATGCGGGAAAATGCCGTGTTTGCCAAGAGTACTAGAAGAGTGACGCTGGTCGTCGCATCATTATTGTCGTCACATTTAAGTAGATTCGTACCTATAATTTTTCTTGAGTTAAATTTTTTCAATAGTATTTATGCTCCAATGGTCATTAGAATGATTTCAAACAATATTTATTGATTAAGGAAAACACATTCTTATTGTGAAGTTGTAATTATTCAGAACATAGCTCTGTGATATTTTAAATACTAAATTAATGTATTAATTATAAATATATACATATAAAATCAATTTTGTCGAAAAATATAGATGGCTTTCAAATAATGGAACGACAGGTGTATTAATTTGAAAAATGTAACATATAGGTTCGAAAATTTGTTAAGAAAAATACTGGCGTTATAGCACAAAGGTAGTGCACTTCCCCGGATTGGAAATAGAGATCCAGGTTCGAATCCTGGTGACGCAAAAACAATATTTTTCGACAAAATTGATTTTATATGTATATATTTATTATTAATACATTAATTTAGTATTTAATATTTATTGACTTTTTATTCTGAAATATCACATCTCAAATCTCATTTTATTTTTTTCCAGTAATGGTTAAGATAGATCTTCACACCATGGTAAGAAGGTAGCATCTGATGAAGAAAAACTCACTACTCATGTTATCCGCTGTAGCTAGTCGGTGGAGGGGCTCCCGTGGCCAACACCTCACAATGGCGCTCAACCCCATAATAGCTATCAAATATTTATCGTCGAACATCTTAGATAATGTTGATTGTGACTTATACATTATTACAGAATACTATGCTATTACAATTAATAATTCACCATGCTAGCTACTACTATAACACGAATTGCCAACAAAGTAATCAAGTACAAGGTATTTTAATTTTTCAATAAAATCATAAGACAATGAATATAGTTCGAACAAATTCACCCGACATGCAAATACTTTAATGTTTATTTTGAGGAGATGAATAGTTTCATAATATAATAATATTATTTCTTTAATGTTTACAAATTGAAACAATGGTTTCATTTTATATGTTTAATAATATTTTATATTTACTTTATGCTGTTTGTTTTAATAAAATGGAGAGATAATAATTCCATATTACTGTTATTTTCTGAGATCGTGTTCAACGGTTTTGAATTTAGGAGTGTATACCTTCATCATAAAATATACCTGACGGTATTATTAAAAATAAAATGACTACATTATACAAGTGAATGTGTAAGAAATGCGAAATATGCAACGCACTCTAAGATCTGCGGTTACGAAAGTCATAAAATTTCTAGTACGATAGCCATCGCGATAGGATTGTCAACGGATCAATCCATAGAGTTGGATATGGCCCGTTTCATCTCCGGTATTTCCAGATTCCAAGTAATCTCCTCCAGTACCATATTTCAGAGACGCCAAGTTATTTCCCTCACTTGCTCTCAGTGTCAGAGTTATAAATATTAAAAATATTAATTTAATTTAATTTTAATATTGATTATAATGTAAAAAAAAGATGCATATATTGAATACGTGTCATTACGTGTCATCAATATAAAACTCAAGTAATAGCCTCCTGGAACGAGGTTTGAACTTCCGAATACTAGGCGAGCATCGTAGCTACCAATAGACTACAAGCACTTATGTATTATATATAGGAATGTAGGTACAATATTGCAGATATATTGAAGAAGCTTTATTTAAATAATAAACCAATGTCTGAGAGTTAGTTTGAAAAAAAATTTTGCTTTATTATTATTAATAACATATTTATCTAGAAAATTAAAAAAAATAAAATTTATGGCTCTAATTCTTAAGATATTAAGAAGTGTTAAAAAACGTTACAATCTTTTACAAAATGTATTAAATAAATACAAATTTTCGAACCTTCAAAAATTACTTTGAATGTTTTCATTTTGGTCCAATTTACATTGTCCTACCCATCACAAAACACATTTCTTTCCGCTTCCTTTTGCGGCCTAAAGCTATTTCCGGTGAGCGTTTGCCGCGCGAGATGCGCATTTCCGGCTAGGGGGAGAGAATCCAATTTTTTCATCATAAACAGGACCGAGGAAATTTGTATTCATGAGAAATGTCAACAATGGGATGACGAGTGATAAAGAAATATTTAGGCAACAATTTGGAAGACTTAAGTGTTGGGATTTTGTCGAAATTAATTTTCGTCTGCGCGGTAGGTACCTACAAACGTAAAGAAACTGTTATTGTTTCTTGAAAATGAGAGTTTTATTAAAATATAAAAAAGTTCGTTTTGATACACTGAACCTAATTACTAGCATTCTTATTTTTTGTAGAATTATAACGTTAACTAGGTGAAAGCCTGTCAATATGGACTGCAAATAATTATAATTATTTAAAATAATAAATTAATATATTAATTATAAATATATACATATAAAATCAATTTTGTCGAAAAATATTGTTTTTGAGACACCGGGATTCGAACCTTGATCTCTATTTTCAATCCGTTATTTATATTATCCGTTTATTAAAATATCACAGATCTATATTCTAAATAATTACAACTTCACAATAAAAATGTGTTTTCCTTAATAATATATGTTGTATCAATGTGTCCAAAATTTAATAAAAATGAATTGATAATTCTGGCGTCTGCAGTCGGTTTACTCAAAGGTATTTGAGATTCTGTAAAAATAATGTAGATGGCTTTCAAATAATGGAACGACAGGTGTATTAATTTGAAAAATGTAACATACAGGTTCGAAAATTTGTCATGAAAAATACTGGCGTTATAACACAATTGGTAGTGTACTTCCCCGGATTGGATATAGAGATCCAGGTTCGAATCCCAGTGATGCAAAAACAAAAACAATATTTTTCGACAAAATTGATTTTATATGTATATATTTTGTAATTAATACATTAATTTAGTATTTAAAATATCACAGACCTATGTTCTGAATAATTACAACTTCACAATAATAATGTGTTTTCTTTAATAATTATAATTATTTATTTTATACAGACCATTTGGTATGTTTCGAACTTTTGAAAATGATCAAAAGAGATCTTCCACTATATTTAAAACGAAAAATGTTTAATCAATTAATTCTTCGAGTGCTTACGTGTATAACATGAAGTCACGCAAGGAGTCATGGAAACACGTGTGTTGAACATCAAACGAAGATACGGGGAAAAAAATGTGGATAAGAGAACAGACAAGGGTAGTTTATTAACTACCCTTGTATTCAATCAAATAAAAAATACAATAAAAACACTGGGTTTAGAAACACTATTTATTCACATAATATATTTTGTTTTTGTCTATCCTTGCATGTTTAATATTAGTATATACTCGTACATTGTTTCCTGAAGAAGGGAATAGGTCTTGAAACATGTTAGTAAATTCATAAATAGTGATACTTTTAAAATTAGCAATATTATCTTTGTGGTTAAAATTTATATTTTTTATTTATTATATTTGTTTTATTAACCACTTAATTGAGTTTTAATACATCTATCGGTTTCGAAAAATACCGGTAGGTGTATTGAAACTCAATTAAGTGGTTAATAAAACAAAGATAATAAATAAAAAATATGAATAAATAGTGGTTTTAAATAAAGTGTTTTTTGTTATTATTTATATAATATAGCGCGTGATTTGCTGATTTGCCAGTCTTAATGAGTCACTGGTCGGGAACGCACCGCGCGTTCGCGGTTGAGCAATATTTAAAGTGCGGTGATTCATTGGTTCGTGCGCGTTGCGCTTATTGTACTCACTTTAATATTCAACGATTAAGTGATGGCCTGAGCACGCAGCTTATCTCATGTTGTGTTTAAACGTTCAGACAAAAAGGGACAATAGTTAATCAACGTCAGCAGCGACTGCGGGACCATCAACGTCAGCAGCGACATCAGAACATGTGGCTCAAGTTCAACGTGAAATTATGTGTAATCTGCGTAAATCGATAAGGAAGATTGTAGTCTTTACTGAAATGAAAAATCTACAGTGCATGTTATTTTGAAAAATGAATTACAGTTTCACCCATACAAGCTGCAAATCGTTCAGTTTCTCAACGAAAATTACTGTTATTTACGTGAAACCTTAGTGAGAACGATGCTGGAATGTTTTGGAACAGCACGAACACTTGGAAACATATTTTTTACTGACGCAGCACATTTTCGTATCGATAGCTATGTTAAAAAAACAGAATATGAGATACTGGTGCCCCGACAATCCAAGTAAATGCCATCAAAAACATTAGAATTGACATTGCAGTTTCAATTTATTTATTTATATATATTTTGACATCCATATTTTTGTACTAACAGAGGTGGATACATGGAGAAGCTGAGGGGAATTTTTTCTAATAAATGAACATAATCAGCAAGTACAGAGACATACCCTGAGAACCTCGGTCACCGGACCTTACGAAATATGACTTTTTTATGTGGATACCTCAAGTCGAGAGTTTACAGCAATAATTCTCGAAGAATTCAGGCCCTACAAGAAAACATCCGCCGTGAAGTTGCTGCCACTGAACCGACGATTTGCTCTCGCGTGTACGGAAATTTAAGAGTTGCAAAAATTGCAAAAAAAACCTATTGTGAAAAATGGACGGCATTTAGACGAAATAGTTTATAAAACGTAAAATTCGCATCGTTAAACTCCATTTTGTATAAATAAAATATGAGAATAACATTGTAGTTTTTTTTATTATTTAATATCAAACATGAAAATTTTCCGCTGGACAGCCTTTATGTTGCCACAAAGTAATTATGCGAATATCGAATAAATGATTAAATACGTCAAGAAAATGAAATGCAGGCTATTACGTTCATTTATTATTATCTAGCAATGGATAGAAAACAGCTGGTTACGATGAACGTAGAAATCTAATTTACATTTTGGTGTCGGATTAGATACCTGGTTAGGTTAAATACCCAAAGATCAATTGAATTATTTATTTTAAAAAATTGAACGTCCAGTGGGGCTTTTTTATGTTGATTTAAACAGAAAATTGCTAGACAATTTAAAAATTGTTTTATTATAATAATATACTACAATTATTTGAATTTAATGTACTGCTTTTATTATTTTGTTTTTGATTTTTTAGTTTTTTAGTAGATGCATGCATTTTTATAGTAAAAGTATATACAGATAAAAACGCATAAATTTAAATGAACGATTTTATGATGCGCATTAATCCCATAATTTAAGTAGACAAAGTTCGGATCTGAGTTTTACCTGTATAGCTGTGTGAAGTCGATTTCCATTATTGGCGATATATCGATCCATTAAATCCAACACTGCTGTTACTACAACTTAAATCAAAGAATTACTAGAAAACAAGCTGACAATTGATATATGCTCAGTTTGGTGTGCCATTTCACCATGAATAGACTTATGCCAGAACAACGATTGCAAATTGTGAAAATTTAATTCTAAAATCGTAATTCAGTTTGCCAAACTTATCTTGTGCTAGGTCCATTTTACGGTCGACATAATCGTTCATCCGAACAAGTTATAAGTTTTCACACCATGCATAATCTAATTGGTAATACATGTCCGCAGAGACGTCGTACAGTGCGCACCGAAGAAGTATTTTTATGGAATCTCAAATACCTTTGAGTAAACCGACTGCAGACGCCAGAATTATCAATTCGTTTTTATTAAATTTTGGACACATTGATACAACTTATATTATTAAGAAAAACACATTCTTATTGTGAAGTTGTAATTATTCAGAACATAGGTCTGTAATGTTTTAAATACTAATTTAATGTATTAATTATAAATATATATATATAATCAATTTTTTCGAAAATCGGAATAGAATTGCGTTATCAGGATAAAATAATATAAAAATTATTTAGATGGCTTTCAAATAATGGAACGACAGATGTATTAATTTGAAAAAGTGTAACATATAGGTTCGAAAATTTGCCATGAAAAATACTGGCGCTATAACACAATTGGTTGTGTACTTCCTAGGATTGGAAAAAGAGATCCAGATTCGTATCCCGGCAGCGCAAAAACAATATTTTTCGACAAGATTGATTTTATATGTATATATTTATAATTATTACATTAAATTAGTATTTAAAATTTGAATTATTCAAAAACCATTTTTCCGTGAATAAAAACATTAAATTCTGTAAGGAGTTCTAATTAAACAAAGTGACTTCATCCCCTATTTGAACCGCTTTCGAAATCAGTAGACAAACTTGGAACCATCGTGTATAAAAGGGTCCATGCCAGTGGTAAAACGGATATATTATACGTTTAAATGCTGTATGGGGTAGTTTCCCAGTAGTTCCCCTTTGAAACTAATTCATAATTCGACGGTCGGTTTAATTGGGGTGGGATTAACACATTGGAGGCTAGGGGATGTCGGAAATTCGATAGTATCAAGGTCATATTATAATAAATTATTATACCGCAGCAGTAAAGATTTATGACGGAAGTATAATATTTCACACATAATATAATATGAATTCTTCGTAAATTATTAAAAGTATGTATTTACCGAAAAATTATTAACTAAAACTCCATCACGTTGTTTCTTCGTAGGAGTAGGCACATGATAAAATGTCAGATCTCTCCTGCCTCCTTCACTTTCAGATACTTTTTTTATTTAAAAATGTATAAACAACAAAATATATAATGATATTATTATAGATTTCTATGCATCTATGAATACTTACCATTGCTGATAGTAAAAACAGTTAAAGTAGTAGAATAGTATTTTTGAAGATGCTAAATAAAATTATATTCTAAAAGCCAAGAGTTTAAAAAACAAAAACCATAATAATATATCTATATTATATTAGTACGTGTGGTAAAAGAAAAAATCTAAAATAAACATCTCACAAAATATTTAAAAAAATATTGTGCTTACTTTGTTTGTTTTCGGGACCTCAACTAACAGTTTTGTGTTTATTCTCTTTTTCCTTGAAGTTAGTCCCACGTCTGAAAAGGAATATTATACACTTTGTCAATTTTGTTAGTTCTTGCACAGTGTTGCCATAAATTATGAGTGCACAGTGTGACTATATATGTATTATGTGCTCTCACATTTACATAAAACGTACATTTTGTCGATTGTTAGTTTTACCGATACAATGATGTTTGGTAAAGGTCATCTTTTTGTACGAATGTATTTTATTTCTTTCATTTAAATTATATTTAAGGGATGAATAATGAAGTTGTAATACTTTATTTTAAGAATATTTGAAAAATCCGATCATCGACGATCATTATTTATTTATTTCATTATAATCTTCGTTGTCAATTTTTTTTTCAATATCTATATTAAATTGTATATTTAAAGAACAAGGCGTTGGGGAAAATGGGATGTAGGAAAGGTGAAAGGAATTTAGTATAGAGACAGGACAGTAAAGAAAACAGGGGTCTTAAAGGACCTACGTGAAGAAACACGACCCACCTAAGAGTTTCCATAGAGTTGATATATTCTTTGTTGGGAATTTCTTTTTCAATACTTATATTAAATTATGTGTTTGAACAAGGGGTTGAGAAAAATGGGATACATGAAGGATGAAAGGAATTTGGTATGGAGACAGAACAACAGGACAGTAAAAAAAATAGGGGATCTCAAAGAACCAACAGGAAGAAACATGATACATCTGGTACCTAGATTTTTACTTCACTGGAGATACAGGTCTCCTTGTTTCAGAACAAGTACCCCGCTGTTCTGTCCAAAGTACTGTATAATTATATCATTATATACACACACATCGGTGATGACGTGAAATGTGATACAATAAGCACAATAGCAAGATGTATGGGTTATGGCACGTACACCAAGAATCTGAACAAACAAAAAGTACACTATCCAACAAAGACAACAATTAGTTCCCACATGGCAGGAAGAAATTCGCGGGAGTCAAAACGCCCCGATCAATTCCGAAAGTCAAACGTTAACTCTCCGTCAGGAAGATAACTAACAGAGTCTTCACTAAGTTCGCTGGTAAGTAATAATCATCAATTTATACTTCAACTGGTCCAAAACCATAGAAATCACCACAAAAAAGGTTATGCTTTAGTAAAAGAAAGGGGTAATAGTTAGAAATAATTTTCTGTATCGCGTTCATATGCATGTGAGATGACGATTGGCTATCCATGAATCATAAAGATCGAGCAATTGTGTATTGTAGATAAATCAACGCTTGCTCTAATTGTATATATTTTTGTATAGACTTTTCTAAATTCTCCTCCTTCGCATCAGTATTGACATATCTCAATCAGATGTGACTATTCATGATCGCTGTTCTCGTGGGATGAATACTGTGGTAGGTTCCCGTTACTCTCCATACCGAATTACCATATCCATTTTCGCTGCTCCAGTTGTGAATATGTCATAATCCGGAGACAAACTGGTCTGAAGTCATTATTTTTGCACACTGTTCCGATACTGATGGATACTGTTGTTCTCTATCAGTAGATCTGTTTAGTCTGAAACCTCACATCACCTATCACCGATACTCAGACTATCACCAGCATAGTTCTCAGAATTATTGGAACACACAAGCCTCCTCACCGCAATAAGGTTGAGATCCATTTGAGGAGGAATTTTCCAAACTAAAAATGAATTAATTAATAATTATAATTGATAATGACGCATTTATAAAGATCGGTTGGCTATTAACGTTTCACTAACATATGATAAGAAAACATCAATTTTTTTAAAAAGAACACAGTTTTATGATATTTGAATACAAATTAAATTAATCAATTAGAAATATATGTATAGAAAATTTACTTATTAATTTTTACCCCACGTGGTTAATGACTGTTGGATGATGGTCTTGATATAATCCAGCAGTTTGCTGAAGAGTCATGGAATGATGATTTCTGTTGATCTATCTCCGTAGAAGTTGTTGGCTATTGACACATGAAAGGTGAGGGTGGTTCTCCGACGCTGGACCACTACCAGATGCAGATGATCTCGGGTCATGGGCATTTCATGAGTAAACTCTTCGAATTAGAACTTGTCCGCGAACCGTGGTATGTTTGCGCTCTGGTGAGGCAGACGCCGGAGCACATCCTCTGGGACTGCGTGATTATGAATGATGCACGTGAGATCATGATTGCGAGATTAGAAGGAATAGGTCATCGGATCCACCGGAACGATGACCTATTAAGAAATAAAAGGAATCTCGGACATTTCTGGAATTTGTTAGGGTGTGGATTTCTTGCTGGGAGTTGCTGGGATGGGTGATGCCGAGAAGAGCAGTGGCTAGTGTTCTAACGAAGCATTCTACTGGATCTCTGTCGCATCTCTTGCGATCTGGACTGGGTGCATTTCTGTCGCACTGTAACCGAGTTCTGCGACTGCAACACATAAATGTGACGTCTACCCTCCCCTTTTGGGGGTGCATGATTTATATAGCTTCTTTCTGGCTGCCTTCTGAATTTGATAACGAGTCTCACGTTTAATTGTACAGGTACTGCTCTGATACAATGACACCGGACCAAAACTATGATGGTATTATGATAATAATGTAATAAAATTAACTAAATATGTAATTATGACTAATCTAAACGAGAGTAAACAACCCTCAAAATGATTCGGGATAGGGTGTAAATAAATTAAATAAAAATTTTGACACATTAAGTTGCCTATTTATGATCTCGTGAGTTCTGTGGCTGTGTTTTATAAGTATATTTTTGTCTCCATAATACTTCACGAGTTTTGGTAAATATTGCTAAGAAAAGAATATAATTATATGAATGCTGTGATTTTTTTATACGCAGACATCACAAAAATCCTGACACTCTAATAAAAAATAATATTTTTGTCTATATTTCTCTCATCTTATTTCTGTAGTCGACCTTTTGCTGAACTAAATTATATATGAACTTCAGCGGCCTTATGAATGATGAAAAAATATAAAATCAAAATCCTTCAATATTCTCTTATACAAATATCAATCCTTTTTTAAGCCCGGATTTATAATTTAACATATATAAAAAATGTAATACGTCGCTTGAATGTCTTCCTTATCCTGGATTAGGCTTATTTGCTACTCTGTTGGTTATACATACATACGTCTCCATGCAATGAACTCAGTATTTTGTGAATATGTTGTAGTGAAATTTCTTAACCATATATTTCATTTTTGGGGAGATATGACTATATATATCTTGATTTGATCGAGTGGATCACCAATTAAGGCTGAGATGTATGCGATATAAATGTAGGTCATACGTCTATGATGTTACTTGTTTATCAAGAAGGTTAAAATATTAGAGTAAGGTCGATCTAAGACTAACCGTGCTCGGTGTATTGCGAAGTATATTAAATATTTGTAATATTAGTATGTGGTTGTATATAAAATACTGTTAGCACTGAATTTATTTAAGCAAGATATAATGATTGAGACTTGATGATAAATGCGTGAATATGTATATGGCATCGGTAGGTGAAGTGAGTAGGCGACTGCATCATGGGCCGCGCTAGCCACGTTGTATCCACTGGCTGCTTTCAACCAGGTCACATGATGTACCGATGTTTTTCTGCGCTCGGCTATGCTGGGTTCGTTCAGCGTCTGATGATGATTGCTGACGAGAGTGGAGGCGATAAATTGTTATTTATTTGACAAATAGTGACAAATTTTAGCGACAAGTAGCGAATCCCGGGATCTTATTGTTCCCGGAATGAAAAGTATTAATATGCACATTAATACAACCAATGTAATTTATGTAACATATTTATATTTACGTAAATTAGGAATGAACAATAAAATTTGAACAATGAAATAATTTTAATATTATGAATAATATATGTGCTTGAGGCTGCATAATTTTCATATTCCAAAATATTAATTTCCAACGTTTTAAGATTATATGTACTTATATCGAGGTGTATATCCCGGGATTGTATTCCTTGGTGGCAAGTGTATGTAAAAGTAAAAGCATAAATACCAACGGGTGGGTCATATTTGAAGAACAAAAAATAATACGAATGGTATCTAAAGTCTTAATAGATATAAACGAAATTGTCGAAGTAGTATAAGTGGCATGGAAAATATTGACGGAAAGCTAAAGTGCCAGAGTGATGAGTATTATCTTTCATATATCAGTGGATTGAAAATATCTGCTGCTGCCGATGATGATGATAATATTGATGATATAATAAAATAAAAGGTTTTCGATGTTTGTTTGCAAGAGGCGTAATAAATATACATAGTTGATATTAATTTCGTTACGTTATTAATAAAACTGTGATAACTACGCTTTTTTTGCTCTGCTTAATCATCTAAAATATTTTGTTAATATTATTGTACGACAAAAAATAAGCATTTCTCTCAAAATACTCACGTACATATTATCCAATTCATTATCCAAATTCAATTCAATTAATAAAAAAAAAAAACAAATAAACATATCTAGAAATATTAAATCAGCTATCAAAATATGAATGATATTTTTGTTGCGATACCTATATGTTTCTTACCTAATTTATATATTAATATTTTGTAGATACCTTTACTTTACGTTAAAATCATGTATTACATAATTATACATCGTTAGTTTATTCTGAACCTAAATATTATCTCTTACTTTCATACCTAACTTTAACTTATAAAAAATAAAATGTCCATACTCCCCAATTCAAACACGAGAATTGATTTCTCCAAGATCCAGGTTCTGAAGATTCAGGTTCGAATCCCGGTGGCGCAACAACAATATTTTTCGATAAAATTGATTTTACATGTATATCTTTCTAATTAATATATTTAATTCATATTTAAAATATCATAGACCGTTTGTTCTGAATAATTACAACTTCACAATAAGAATGCGTTCTCCTAATAATAAATAAGTACTAGGTGCTGAAAAACCTTAGATTGATTCTTATAAAAACCTTAAATGTTTACCTTACATAAGTGTCGATGGCATCAGAAATAGAGGACGTCCGTGGAAATCGTAATGGTTACACTACATTATTATGGAAAATCAGCTAACTCCCAATAATATTTTACAATTTTGGTAAATATTTTTTATAAGTACGATATTAATCGAAACATCAATAAAATTTCTCAGCCATTCTGCATAAATAATCTACCAAAGTGTATTTTTGAATTTTCGTAATCCATTTAATTACAAAATGAAACAATTTGTTGTCATATTTTTTATTTATTATCTTTATTTTATTAACCATTTGAATTGAGTTTAAATACATCTACCGGTTTCGAAGATAGTAAATAAAAAATATGAATTTTAACCACCAAGTTAATATTGCTAATTTTAAAAGTTGTTGTCATTTCATTGAACATTTCATAAAAATGGAGTTAGCCGCTTTGCAACATGTAACATCTACTTTTTATAGCCATTACAAATATTAATTTCTTTTATTTTTACAAATAAGGAACTTTTCTTATTTCTATTTCAATATCACAGAACTGTATTTTGATATTGCAACTTCATAATATAATGAAAACAATTTTATTTTATTTTTTGAATACAGACGGATTTATTTTATAAGACTCCATTGTTAATCAATACAATAAATCAAACATTATGTTTTAGGTTCAATATTGAATTTTTATAGAATGTCTGATGATTGTCCAATTATTTGGAAAAATGAAATAAAGAACAAAAAAAAAATCGTTTTCAATTTATTATGTCGATTGACATATTTCATTGTCAAGGCACATAACCTACATACGGTGGATAGTCACATTACAGTTAACACAGATGAGTATTTCAAAGGGGTGCAGTTAATTTTTAATTCTAACCTATTTTGTATCATTAAACTATTAATGGTCTCTATAATATAAAATAAAAAATAACATTAAATTCCATTTTATTTGTTTTCCGTATTTGAACGTGATAACTTAGCTTTTACATATAGTACTTAATGTAAATATTTCCTTGCTATCTTTTAAAACACCATCAAAATAAATCCAATATAATTTTAAACATGTTATGAGATAAATATGCAGACCCTCAATTTTTACAATTTTCCGACTCGATTTTATCTCTTGTTCAATTGGTCCGACGGACCACTTCTGCATTTAAATGAGACATAAATATCAAATGTGAAAAAAAGCCCCGTATATCTGATTGAAACCACTACCAACGATATAAAACCAACCATTTAATCGGGAATCCTTCAAAATTGTATAATTTCGGTCGCAGCTGTTGAAGGGTTAATAGGGGTGGCTTTAAATTGGTTACGGGATGATTTGTTTGGCTGGTTAGTGGCGAGGGATGCAAAGAACCCTCAGGACGCCGCGAAATATATTAGATAACCTACTGTAAATTTATTCAGTTTCTCCTAGCGAGACGTGTGGATGTAAGACTGTGTATTAAACACTTCATCATAACACCGTGTCGCTGTCAAGAGAACCAAGCTACGAGAAGAAGCAATGGCTAAACGAGAATATATCTATGAGGTAATTTTGTATATGTTATTTTGACATCTTAGCTTATTAGTCTTATTTATTAGAAATTTAGAGAAAAAAATGGTGAAAGTTTATTTACATCCTAACATAATTTCACACGGACGAGGAAAAAGCATAGTGAATGTAAAAATAAGTTATGAACGCAGAAACATAAATAAGAATAAATTATTTATATATTGCATCGATAAATATTGTAAATTAGATTTTAAAATGTTAAATAATATAATGTTTTAGCTTTAAACCACTTTATTATGTACATATACTAAAGTCAACTAGTTTCAGTTGGACCCAACCTTCTTCAGTACAATATAGTACATACACTAACCTAAGTATAGATATTTAAACAAGAGGTTAAGAAGACAAAGCAACAGTATATCAGAGTGGAATAGTGTCAGGTAGTGGGTAGGAGAGAAGGGTAGGGATTACACTGGAACAACTTTAATATCGGACTATTGGATAGATTTATATGGTTATTTAGTATCTGTGTTATTAAACAGTTTTAATCATCAGTGCTCAGATGTCTGGACGATCGCAGGACAGGCGCGAATCAGTCACGTGCCCAAGCACGAGCGTGCCCGTTGAAGAAAGTGAAAGGACAGTCACGCGAGGTCAAGGATTGTGGGTACACGCATCTTCGGCGTGAATAGGTATCCCTCTCAATACATAATGGTGGCACGGACACTTGTAAATCACTAAAAGAAACCGACACACCATCGTCGTTGGGCGCCGGACTTGATAAGAACAGCGCTTACTATGTTGTGTCTACACAAAGCGTTCGTTACCAAAATTGACATCGAGATATTTTCTCCACCATTGCGGCTGTGGTTTGTCTCCCGTCAATGGCGCCACCTCCCCGAATAAGTCACCTATGGATTTCAACCAGCATTTCTTTTAGTGGCAACCGTTAAACGAGATCAACCGTATTTTAGTACATGTTTTTTCGATATCACAATTCTGTAATCAAGAACCCTTGTATGTGTATATGAAAATTATTTAATATATAAGCTCTTGTTAGTCTGCAAGAATATTAGGTTCAATTGTTTTGTTAACGTTTATCATTAAACATCGCCCAAGAGGCTTTTAAGTAATATATACTCATTGTTTTATTGAAGCTATCCTTTTGGTGGCCCTCGGGGTAGTGATACCATCCTGACTTAACGACGAACCAATACGTCGGGAACCCTGCCAAGCGTCTCATGTTCTCGCTGAGCAACCAGTTACGAGAAAAGAGAAGGAAATATTTTTCGTAATATCTGGCTATTATTATTGATTGATTTATTAACTTCTAATACTTGTAAATTATTAAGGTCTAAACCTATTCCTCTTTTATGTAACACTTGCGCCCCTGTGTTATTATTAAGAGTATAGTTAGAATTTCTTCAAATTCTTAAAAACCTATACTTGTTAAGCATCCAATATGTTCTTTTATTCCAATATTTACGTTTCTCGATATTTTACCTATATATAAAACTTTTAACTAACTACAAAGATAAATAAAACATACTAAGCCATTCTGGTATCTATAAACTTAAGTGCAACGATTGTCCAGCTTTCTATATAGGCAAAACATCGAAGGAAGTAAATCAAAATGACCGGCATGCTGGGCCGCTACCCACGCACATTACTGTTGTCAATACCTGATCGATACCGGAAAGATTATGTGGCTGTTAAGAGTGTTTTCACCTAGTTATTTGCGTTGGCGATGATGTCCTTGGCAAGTCCTACGAAGCCGCTATAAAAATAATATTTAAAAGTGTAATTTGAACAGTTTGTTCGATTACTCATGTATACTGTTTGAACGAAGAGGTGGGGAAAATAATGGATGCAGGAAGGGTGGAAAAAATTCGGTGGAGGGAGGGGAGATTGTAGAACCACCCGAAATCAGAAAACACGCCCCACGTGAAATGCTTCTTTCGGCATCTGGATCTTCTTCCACTGGATCCACAGATATTATGTCTCCAGGACACGTGAAACGTTGTTCAGCACGAAGTACACTCGGACATACACTTTCGGTGATCGCGCGAAAGTGTAAAACAATACCTTCCACAAATATCACGATGTACATCACTAATCGGTTAGCATGGTAGCGAAAAACTGATTACACACAAACAATACGGTAACAAACAAACAAACAATATAATATAAAACCCACGCAGCAGCGCGATACTTCAAGCCAAGGTGGTAATCAACGTACCCAAAATGGTTAACGTTACTTCCGGTTCGAAGGTACAACTTCAACAATAAAATAAATCACAGAAAAATATCATATTCTGGTATAGGGGGAGAGGGCAGCGGATAGGTAATACACAAGAACCACTGATCTACGTGTCATGTTCACATGCGTGCGCACGGCGACCGGCGATCCATAAATAAGTTATAAAGATCGAACACACTCCACCCGGTATTCTCGCTAGAATGTCCCGAAATAATATACAAATATTATCGGACCTACCACTACGTGAAATTAATAAAAATATGGTTTACCACGCAAGAACTCTATTTGTACGGAAATGATTTAATATTATATGGCTGGCGAAAAAATCCGGATAGTACTTACAATAACATAAACCAAGGATCCGAAATAATGAATACAGCAATACAACCTATTTAAGGCTCTATTCGCAAAGATGTACGATCAAATTTATTTTTTGGACACGGGCCAAAGACGCAGGAAATTTTACAGAAAGATTCTTCCCTCTTAGGTCGTGCGTGAAGAACGTAAATCATATATGCCTCGAAAGGTTTATGAAATTTGACTAAGTCTTAATGTCGACTACATTTATCACGTTTTGTCTCCTTTAATAAATGCTCTACATAATTTCCCCTTTATTCGCTCTGCTAGTATCTAAATGTGGAATAAACAGAGGATATTCATGAACTTTTTCGTCCTCAACAGCTGAGCGTCTCAATTTTATTTTCGCTAAACTTCTATGGACTGATCCGAATAATGTTCAAGTTTATTCATTATCGAATTCCATATGTATGTCAACCATTTAGTGCTTATTTGTGTGGTTGTATATTATAATTGGAAAAATGACAGCACCTATGTTTACTACGTAAGTACCGGATTTTTTTTTTAAAAACACATAATTTTTACAAAACTTTAATTTATTCGAACGCTACACACCTTAAACTACTTTTCTACATAGTCACCACCATTATTAGAGTACTTATCACAAAGGGGTACCAATTTTTGTATACCTTCGTCATAGAACGACACCGCCTGGGATAAAAACCATGTCTGTTCTTCGTCTTTGAGCTTCCCATCCTCGTCCATCGCTGGCCACTAGGGAATCGTTTCAGATGAAGGAATATATATGGAAATCATTTGACGCTAAATTAGAACAAAACAGGACACACTTGGCGATGAATTTCAGCTGGTTTCATGTTTCGTGTATTCAAGAAACAAATCACGGACCGTGTCTCATAGTCAGCGGGCTGATCTATTGTCTTGAATATTTCAACCACTTACTAGAAGATGGCTATGTTAATGTCTAACGTTATATGTGGTGAGTCAACAGATGATGAAAACCATTTTCGTATATGCTACATCGCAACTGCAGCGCTACACCAGGAATGTGTACCACTCACTTGAAAAACGAGCCTCATATATTCGAATCAGATATATTTTGTTCAGATTTTCATTGATTTCTTTATTTTATTAGTACGAAAAATAGTCTGCAAATATGCCAAAAAAATTATTATTCATATTTTAATATTAAAACATACATTATGCCTAAATCATATGGTTTTTAGAGACAACAATCAGATTAGTGTTTTAATCATTATCATCATTATCTATGGCTTATTCATTACTGCAAGATGAGGTTATTTATGTGGCGACGTGGAAAACTAGGTTATAGTTTATTATTTCATTTTTCATCTAGAGTCTTTGCTTTTTGTAGTATAGAGTTATAATTAACTAACTTATCTTATGCCGTTTCCCTGCAGAGACGATAAAGCGCCACACTCTCCTTTCCTGATATACAATTCTCGCCATAACTACCATATATTCATACATCGTCTTATGCAAGCTCGTCGATTGTTGAGGTTTTTAACAGGACTATCTTCGCGCCAAGTCTTACGCAGACGTCTTCTGTTTCTGGTACCATCAATATTTATGTTATATATCTTTCTTACAATTCTCTCATCATGCATCCATTTCATATAAGCAAACTACCTAAGCGATCCATTTTAAATCCAATGCACTATACCAAGAGCAGTATTTATCCATAAATAATTACTAAGTGTATATTATTATTTTGAACTTGTATTGTTTTTAAATATATTTTTTAATAACATGCAAATCTAATAAAATAGATAACATAACATTAAAAAAACAGTTTTTAAAAAACTATATAAGTAAATATAAAAATCTATCTTATAAAACCATTTTTAAAATCTTTATACAAATACAAATAAAATATTTTTTTATGTTAACAAAATAATATAATTCTTTATAACAGCAAGAAAATATAAACCTTTATATTATATAAAAATGTAAATTTTTATAAAAACAAGAAAATTTACATATTTATATAAACAAAATAATGTTGATATGGTTATGTCATAAATAATTTGATTAATAGGATATTATTCGTATATTTAATATATTTTCTGGAAAGCTTTAGTTCTGATATTCGAATTTAATAATATTTTATCAATCATTTAAATAGTTGCTATCCATTTATATTGTGTAGTGTTATTTTGTTGTTTAGACTTTTAAATAAGATTGAATGAAGAAAATGAAGTACGATCTTAGCTATCCACTGACTGAAATTATTGAAAAATATTTGGAACACCTACTAAACAGTGTTCTCTTTTATAAATAGATTTTATGATTAAGATACATCCAATAAAATACATATATTTAGTGAAATTCACCTCAAAGGTAACACGCGATAGATCGTACCATATGGCAGGCTGTATTCATTATTTTATTACCATTTTGAGCAGATCAAATAAAAATCAGAAAATATTGAAAAACTTCAAGCAAGCCACCAAATTTATGTTGGTTTTGCACTGTTGTCTTTCCAATCTTCAGGTACGTGGCAGAGAGTTGCACAGTCTGCAATAGCGAAAAGCGTAATATAGACATTTAGGAATCAGTGTGCGATGCGGTTATGAAGTAATGTGTGTGAGAATCCGGTGCCCCCATATATTACACCCAGCACTTACGATTATTTTAAATATGATCGCAGAGTGAGTGTGCACCTGTGTGTATGTATGTGGCCCAAAGAGGTCGAACAAGAAAGACTACTTACAGTTGACAGAACTTTATTGATGCTTAATAGTTACAGATAGGAAAAAATGTAATAAGAAGTCTACACCGAGGAGCGTTTGCTTGAGATCTATTCGGGAAGGCAGCTACGGAAAAAGTCGTTGCGGGTACAATGTGTTGGTGTATGTTGTTGGGTCGGTACTGACGTGTTTTTGCGGTTAATGAGAGTCTTGTTTTACACTTGGGTATCTGCAAGGTGCGATAGACCTTCACACACTCCTTCGAAATATACTACCGATGAGGGATGTCACGTATCACGTAGATGCCTCAATCATGCAATTAACCCAACCATAGCTCTATCTATTATTATAAAAGATTCTTCAAGTTTTTCAGCCACATCGTGGGTCAATATAACAATTTTAAGATAAAGGACACTTTAAGAGTACTGAAGCGTCTGGCTGAAAGACCCTGGGGTCTTTCGTTTTCATGCCATTAGTATATTATATAATATTTGAACAAATGTATCATCGTTCATCTTTCAAAGAGGCCTATTAACAAATTGTGTAGAATTTTTCACTGTTGAAATATGATAAAAAAAATATAATCTTACCGATTTATATGGACATTTTTTAGACAGTGTGAGGTATATTTATTCCATAAAGTGTGATATAATATAAGGTGTATTTATTTCAAAAAAATATAACTCATTACTGTCATTTGTAAAAATGACACATTGAAATAAGAGTGATTACGTCATAATGTTTTTTATGTAATATTACTTCATTATAATCAAATTCAGATATGCCTGTTAGAAAGAATTATGGGCATGTGTTTGGGAAATGTAATCCTACCCCGAACGTACCTCAATTTTAACAGAGATAGGCATTTTTTAAAGATGGATTACGATATGTACATATGTAAGTTTTATTATTTTGACATTATTCAAATAAGTAATCGTGTACATGAGAACTTGACATGTATTTTATATGAGGTGTAATGCATGATTTGTTTCTAAATTTATACAAATGTGATAAATAGATTGATGAACATTTGTTTACAATCAACACACGTGTACGTAGCTAGATGTTAACATAACAATCATAGACAATAATGTCATATATCATCTCTATAGAGATATGATTTATAAATAGATTATGATAATGTTAAATGATTATGTAGGGTTCGACATTTATGACCAGATCGCCGATCGTCGTGTACGTGTGGGTATGCTCATTTATATTGACTTTACCCACCCCCCTATTTCCTATACCTCAAAGCACGACTTTCTGTGTGTTGTCTATGACTTTTGAACAGTTAAGAAGATAAAGTTCTGCTATGTTCTTGCTACACTGATCTATTATTTGTATTGTTATCGTTGCTATTGTGTATTCGGTTTCTCGCAGTGCGTGCCGTTAATTTAAATCACTGTTGGGTGATACACTGTGCTTCGTACGACTCATCAAAGAAGTTTCTTGAAGTTCAGGAGAGCCGTAAGTACAATTAGAAAATCCAGGTAAGTCGTACTTCCCGGTTGGTCCGTGAGCCCTTACTGATCTGTCCCTATTCCAAATTCCTACCACCCTTACTACATCCCGTTTTACCACTCCCTTGTGTAAACGTGTAGTATATGTGATATTTAAATATATTAAATACCGTTACAGGTAAAAGAAGGGAAGAATTATGTTTAAAAACCATTAAAACATTATTGTGTAATTAGTTTGTTTATAATGTTTCATATTTATGGTTTAATTTGTAGGAATATTTTTTTGTATGAAACGTTACCGTAATATATAAAACGTAGTTATATTTTATTTTCAGTAATACCAACTGAATGCTATGTGCCAAATTTAGAAAAAGATTTCCTGGAGACATCCGAAACTTCTTGTGTGGCCTTGTTGACAATAATAAACGTACATGAGCATTCCACGTATACGATGAAAATCTCAAAGATCGAATAATATCAAAGAAATAATAAAAAAAATATATAACTATTATTTCGTGTAAAAATATATTTTTTATCATTTTTAACAATTAATATAAGTAAAATTAATACATTTTTAGTTAAATATAGATAGTAAAAAATATGTACTTATAGTATAAAGAATAAATACTTATAATATAGTAATGTACACAATAAAAAAAATACTTAAAATATAAAAATAAAATTTAGTATCGATCAAGTTCGGAATCGTTCGAAAGTATTTTGATATTTTTAAATGTGGTTTTGTTCTTATTCCAACAGGAAGGACTAAAAAAATATTATTAGACTTTGAAGGAACTTAAGGAAAGCATATCGAGAAATAATTTTTTAAGGCATATTTTGTTAATATTTTTATTCTGTGATATTTTATTACAGATTAAATAATCACTTCTATCTATTCACAATATTATTGTAAAGTTGTATTTTTTATTTGAACACAAATTAAATTAATGAACTAGAACACAGTTAATTAACGAACTAGAATAACAAATTAAATTAATGAATTATAACACAGTTATATAAATGAACTAGAATAACAAATTAAATTAATGAACTTGAACACAGTTAAATTATATTAATAAACTAGAATAACAAATTAAATTGATGAACTAGAATACAGAAAAAAAACAGTTTATCTAAAAATACTTTGGTTGCTACCTGGAGTCAAACCTGGACCTTTTCTTATCTGGGGAAATACGTTATCCAGTTTCACTACATCAACAGAGTAGGTTGACAATAAATTTTTGAACTTAGGTGCTGTAACTTTTTCAAATTGTTACTTCTGTTATCATTCGAATACGAATACGAATTGGAAAAGGTCCAGGTTCGAATGCCGGTAGCAAGTAATATATTTTTTCGATAAATTGAGTACATATTTTTCTAATTTATGCATTAAATTTTTTAAATGTTTTTTTTTTAGTTGATTCATTATTTGTATTAAAATATTCTCTAAATAAATAGATTTTTTTCTATTTTTCTAATTGATTAATTTAATTTATATTTTTTTTCGTTTAAAAACATGCTATGATTTTAAGAAATAAACCTTACTTTTGGTGAATGTGTAGACTTTTCTTACATAATGCGTTGTTGTAATGTATGTAAATCTTCTCTTTGCCAGGATAAAATTAGAAGAAAACAGACAATGGAAATCTGTGTCAAAATCTGCCTCCCTTGCTCTCCGCAATGTCTGCCCCCACCCCCTAAACCCTATATCTGTGTGAAATCAGTCGGATGAGAAGGAATAATGTATTCAAATAGTGCGACCGCTCGATTGCGGAATGTTTTGAAGGCTTTTGCGTTCCCTGCTACTCGCAATCCGGGTATTTTAAGTCTTCGGGGGATTAGCTATTCCACCCACCGTAATAACATTAGCCCCGCGGTTGATACGGACCTACCCTAATGGGGGTTTACGTACATTCATATATTAACATCATGATGTATACACACATAATATTTTCTTCAACGCTTCACACAACACCACAACACTATTTTAATGTTCTTTTAAATATTTCCATTTAAGTAAGTTATGCATCATCGAGCATAAACATCATTTGGATAAGTGGCCAAGAATTCTCTGTCGGCGCTCAGTGATTAACATAATATTCAATGAAGTGCGTATTTTGCCTCTACAGTCCTCTCCGACTTGATCGTGAACTGTCTTCGCATGGAAAAATAAAGTCGTGTGAAAAAATTAACATGTAATGATCGATCCACTTTCTATAGTACATTCAGAACGATGATAATACATAAATTGATAAATTGGGACTACTTTATAGGGATGCATATGTGTTATTACATATAGACAATTACCAAACAAACTTTTTTAACCAAGTCACATACACCTAAATATAATTGTGTAACATTTCTAAACCTAGTTCCACTGCACTCACTATGCATAAGTGGTAGTAATGTCTAGTCATTGTGGTATTACCAATACTTATGCAGAAAGTATATAGGTATTATTTTTTTTAATATTACGAATAAGTAAAATATGTGAGTTAAAATAAAATGATTATATGTACTTACTTGAAAGTTTCTTATAGATCAGGTTGTTAGCGCCATTAAATGTACTACGCAGGTATACGCGCGCACATCTCATTGGATTACAGAAATATATTCTTTCCCTTTTATTCTTGTCCAATCCTAGTCCCTAGGCACGAGGGAGAAAGAAGATTCCTGCAGTCTGATTGATACGCCTGAACGAACTACTCCGCTTTTTGAAACCGAACACGGTACGTTGCCGTCGCTGTAAATATGCTTACAACCGCTAACCTTAATTACCGCTAATATATAATTTTTTACTACCGCTAATAGATTTAAAACAATTACTTTTTTAACGCGAGTGTCAACAAGTGCGTGACATAATTCTGCGTCGCTTGTGAATTGGTGGCCCAAGGAGAAAAGAACCAGCTTCCAGAGATAGGAGACCAACAAGTAAGTGCCATCCTGTCTTTTATCTCCCGATAACCCGCCAACTTTCCACAGGTATAATATTATAATACTTATATAATAATATGAGTATAATAAATGTAACGTTTTTCGCTATTATTTGTTAAGCTTATTACAATTTTTCACTTGACTTATAACAAGTAATTTTTAAATTAATATTTTATTAATAAGATTTTGTTTGCTCATTTAATATACTAAAAAATGTAAAATTGCTGCAAAAAATAATTTTATGTATGTTAGTGAAAATTTGAACCTGTATATAAGCATCTAGAAATATGCTTTATGTGTCTAGAAGTATGCTAAGTGTAGCATGTCTTTTAATACATGTATCATATTATATGAATAAGTTTTTCTGGATCGAAAAAAAATTACATCAGAAAATAAAAAAAATAAAAGTACATATTAAAAAAATGAAATTAGTTATTTAGTAATAAATTTAAAAATCAGTAATATAATATAAGATTTAAAATATATTAATAATGCAGAATATAAAATTAAAAGTCAATGCATTAAATTATAATATTTTTAAGATTTTAAAAACAAAGATAACAATAGCAGTTAAAAAAAAAATTATAGCACAAATAAAACTGTACATATAGGATGTAACAGATCTAGTCTACAATATATTATGGATGGATACCTAGCTAATTTAGGTGTCAAAAATGTTCAAGGGATATGTGTCTAACGTGTCAAAGGTATAAGCATTTAAAAAAAAATCGTAATTATGCGATTATTTCGATTAATTGAAATATTTTATGATTTTAAATGATATATTGAATACAAAAAATTAAAAGTCATTTGAGCGGCTAGATTATTTTTTGTTAAATGATTTAGGGAATTGGTGAACGTTATATATATATATATATATAAAGTGATCACTTAAGCCAGCCGAAGATAGGTTGTAAGCCCTGTAATTACCCTATACTTCGATATATTTTCCATTAGATATAATAAAAAATAGTTTTGACAATGAGAAATCTGATATTTGTTTTATAATAGTGCCTTTGTAGTTAAAAATCTAGTAATTGTATATTCTTGAACATATTCAAATATAGCTAATAATGAAACAGTTTCGTAAATATTTATTTTGAAGTTCGTAGTCTTAACGCGATTTTAAACAAAAATCAAATATTTTTTTCCGTAACAGTGCGAATTTTGCACATATTCCTTGAACGTTTTTGACTTGTAATTTAGTCAGGTATACGCCCTTAAAATATTGTGGACTAGGTCTGTTCCACCCTGTAAATACTTACATGATACTTTGATACTGCATTCTATTAGGAAATAGGATTAAAACGCACTTGCTAGGCATGTGACAGGTATTAGGATCAATACTCGGCGCCTTTAAAATCTTTTCGATTTCAATAAGATCTTTGAAGTGTCTGATATCGATTTTAGTACCGATATTTGTTTTAAATAAAACACAAAATAAAGATAAGAGTATGTATTATATAAAAATTTGCTAACGCGCTATTTTTAATCGTGACAAATTGACTGGAACATCCGCTGTAATAATATATTCTATGTTAAACTTACTTATCATTATTTATGGTCGAGAGTTCAAAATTTCAACAACACTCGCTCATCTTCTCTTGTCTTGCGTTGCTTCGCTATTTGTTGACCAACCAAACCCAGTATGTCTTCATACAGTCTGTGCTGTTTTTTTTCCACCTTTGTCTGGGGTGTCTTTAGATATCAAGAATTATCTTTCAGATTCCTAGATGATATTTCTTGCTAGATATTCTTCTAGTTTTCTTAAGACGTGTCCAAGACACTGAGATTTTTCTATATGTTGGAGTAAGTGATCCGTAATTATATCGGTAATTATTGTTAAAATGCAAAATTATCCAAAACAATATTTTGTTTTTCAAGGATACAAAAGCACTTAGTCGAAGTATGGGATGGAGGGCAATAAACATCGGTATTGTTAGATGGACGGTGCGGCGTGGGAACGCCAATAAAACATCCAACGAACGTGACTTTAGTCACATAGGCAAATGCACCGTAAGGGATGCATCACCCTCATGCGTCAGTCTTTCTTCCAATCCCAGCCGGGAGAGATCGCTCCATAAATATGATCTAGTTTTCAATTAGAAAACAAAATACTTATCGTCTCTGATATGTAATTTGTGATTCCGGGGAAAATTCAAACTGTGCGCCTCGAGTATAAAGCTGAGACTGTGATGTTCTCTGTGTTTAATCGTTGATGTAGTGAGAATAAATTGTCACCATCAAAGGAGACGATATCATATACGGCACGCGCTAATTATAATTAAAAACATCGCGTCCAGAGTCCCGGTTTGCCTGGATAATTGGACATCGTCTGGTGGTCAATCCTGAACTCCGTTACTCTACCCTGGCGCCACAACTATTGGACACACTTCACGTACCGGTTCCAGGACCATCGTCTACCCGTGGAAGGCGTCTCCTAAAAGGTAATCCCTTACGTGAGGGACCTGCATAATCCACATCAGACAAGTATTGACACAGAAAATTTGGTAGTTAACTTTATGTTGGCATGATGGGCGCATATATAATTAAGTTAGTTGTAATTATTTTTGAATCGAATTATGAATAATTAATTAGGTAAAATGCTTTTTTTTAAACTTTTAATACAAGCAAGTCACAATATAGATAATAAATTTTATTGTAAACAATGGCATGCTGTTATTTCATTTAATAACCATTTGACTTAATGATAATGTTACTCCCCCCTGAACATGAAGCCGAAGCAGAATGAAAAAATAACGTAACATTATCACTCTGTTTAATAACACTCCTGATAAACTATTCTCTTAGATGATAGTCCTGTGGGGATGACGATTTAAGTTAACCGCCGTTCCCAATTGGCATTGATACCAGCGAGACCTGCATTCAAGACCCAGGCGGCTGCAGACAGCAGCCGCTCGGGGATTAGAAACAGCGGCCGAATTACAACGAACCAGACAATGTAAATCTTTATCATTTGAAAACCAAAATGAATGAAACAAGAAGCGCGTGTTATATGATCAAAAACAAATGCGATTTCATCCCATTAAGCATAAATTAACAATAAACTATTTGAGAACTGCATGAGTACTGAAATGGGTATATTCTACAGCTTTGGTCTATTTGTCGGGGCGTGTTTGTTCTAGCTCTTAACCCTTTCAGCGCTGTTGTCCGTAATTTCCACATCGTCAGATTTAATTCAATTTCTCGGGTAGTCTGTTAAGGCAGTTTAATAATATACCATTTTCTTTCTTCATCTTTTTTTCCTTCAACATCTGTTACTTTGGTTTTCTGGCAAATTTGTGTTGAAATTTGATTTTATATTTTATAATATACAGAGCATTAACAGCTCAATTAAGCCTCCCTCAAAATGTTATAGTAGATTAATAGAAATTGTACGTATAAAATTCGCGGTTCGTTTGTAATATATCATATAAGAAAATCATAATGTTTTTAGACATTAACGAGGAAGATGTATGTAGAAAAAACATATGCTATATACTCGTAAGCGATTCATGACATAATTTTGTGTAAAAATTATTAATTTTTATATAGAGAAAGTAAGTGGTTCATATTTTTACATACAGTAAAAATAATGTAGATGGCTTTCAAATAATGGAACGACAGGTGTATTAATTTGAAAAAATGTAACATATAGGGTCGAAAATTTATCATGAAAAATACTCACGTTATAACACAATTGGTAGTGTACTTCCCCGGATTGGAAATAGAGATCCAGGTTCGAATCCCGGTGACGCAAAAACAATATTTTTCGACAAAATTGATTTTATATGTATATATTTATAATTAATACATTAATTTAGTATTTGAAATATCACAGACCTGTGTTCTGAATAATTACAACTTCACAATAAGAATGTATTCTCCTTAATAAGAAATTAATTAATTTAGTATTTAAGATATAATATTTAACCATATATCTATTATATATGCCTATCGTCGGAAAATAAATGTCATAAAAAATAATGTATATGAAAATTAGATACTATATGTGTTATATAAGAATAAAATGAGACTGTTACACTAATTCAATTGAATTACTAGGTGGAAACAATGCTGCTAATACTTATTTTGAAGAATATCATAAACATTTGACGCAAAATACGTGATGATACCAGGTTCCAGATATTTCAGGGGACAGCGACGCTCAAAAAAGAGAACTAATCGTTTCTCGTTTGCATTCGCGTATCGTTCAGAACTCCAGCACAATCATTATGAACACAGCTTTAACCCACGACATACTGTCTCTCTCCATGTAAACGCGCTCATATTAAAGTCCAGCCATTTCATATAAAAGGGATTTGCGAGAACAAAAAAGAGGTTACAGGACCGGCACGGAAATTTATATTGCCGCAGAAATTTTTAAAAAATGGTCGGGATCGCATTAAGTGCATATCTACAACCAACTCAGAATCCACATTTAAAAATATATATAAATTTAATATAATTTAATTTGAGTAGTTTAACCTTATTTTTATATTGTTTTCAATTTTGTATTAAGCGACTAACTATTGGGTTGATCATTTCGAAGTGTTTTTGTTTTGTTGATATATATATATATATATATATATATATATATATATACATATGTATTATATTTAATGAATATAATTTTAAACCCATAGTTTCGTTATGGAATACAATAATTTATTTGGCTTTTTATGTTGGCTAAATAAAGATTGGTTATTATTGTCTACGAACATTTAACCTAGGAGTTATGGGCTTAAAAACGGCTATTCAAGAGTTCGGTTGGTAGGTTATTCCACATCCGCCCTATTCTCTTGATCTTGCTCAATTACATTTTCAAACTTTCCACTTTACAGATAAATCTTCTATAATAACAATCCTACCTTTGAAAATCGGTATGATGACTTATGAAATCAATAAACTGCCAGAATGTCATAAGTCAATACATTTTTAAATCATTTACATTATTAAAAAATAAAATATATGCTTTAACTCAATTATTAACTAACTTAGCATCGTACCAGTTCTATACAAGGGCACTTTAATATTCAACTTACATTCGCAAATAATTCAGGCTGGACCAGCCTTATTTAGATAAAATAATTTCATTATATCCAAATAGAATGCTGCATAAAAAATTGTTTTCGGGAATAAATTCTGGTGTTATTTTGTGGCCAGCTCATTGCCGATGTCGCAGTGTTATCACATAATGCCCACTAAATATATTCTAAGAATTCGATTGTCAGTCCACGTATGTAATTTCCTGTACTGTTTCTCTTCCGTTTGGTAAAGGTGTTCTGCTCCACGAACAAAATATAATGGACAACTATTACAAAAATTGTTAAGCTTAAACAAATAATTTAAAAAAAGTAAGTTTTTTAAAAATTATTTTGGATCTTTTTTATATATATTTATATTAATTCCACAACTGAAAAAATATATATTTATATTAATTCCACAACTGAAAAAATATATATACAGTAAGTAAGAAAATAAAACACACATAACTAAAATAATTTGTCGGGCGTATAAACAAATTTCCTCTAAGGGTTGATAGACAAAATAGTTTTTTCCTTGTAGCTTTACATTTGAAATTAAAATTATATTTGAAATCTTTTAATTTAAATAAATCATGGTTTTATAATTAATTACACTATGTTTTAAGTTAATTAAGTTAACTGAACTAAAATATTAAAACAATAAATTAAAAATGGTTCAACACAATTCGTATAAGTAATAAATAATTTTTAACATAACGATTTATCGTAAATATGAAAACGTTCTTAATTATATGGAATTATATGTAATTTCGTACGATAGCAATATTTTTATAAATTTGCTCCCACTCTATTTATAGCATTCACTGATACTGGTACTTGAAGAAGCTTTGAGTGATCAATTGGCAGATGAATCTACTACCCGAGGGATCAACTGTTCGAGGAATCAACTGTCGGAGGAATCAACTGTCGGAGGAATCAATTGTCGGGGAACCCACCAGAATTATGTGAAAGAGTGGATGAAAATTGGATCGAAGAATGCATTGTATCAAACGTAGTCTTGGTGCACATTTGAAATGAATTATATTCCATTATTACTGGCATCGAATTGTCTTTTAAACAATAAAAATCATTGATATCATACATTGTTTTTAAAATTTATTTCCATATTAAAGTTCAATCGCGCTTGTTGGATAACCATGTAAAACAATTTTTATCGAATGTGTCAATATTTATTTGAATATATTTATAATTATTTGTCGATACGCGTCTGATCAGCGGTTCTGCTCCGACCATAATGGAGCATGTCTATAGAATCATCCAGAACTCTGCCTCCCCGAGCTGAACGGTTATGACGCTGAGAAGAGGAAGTTTTAGACGAGTCTTGAAAGTCGTATTATCTCTTCTGTGAAAATCGACTTAATCGTCAATATGGGCTTGGTGAACAATGAGAGTAATTTTGCGTCTATAGCATGGGACCGGATCAGATTTTATGTATGTTTAAAAAATATATGTTTCTTTGAAGATGCAAAATAATATATTAAATAAAATCGATTAAATTTTCTGGCGTCATCTAGAATGTATTTCTCAAAGGTTTTTGAAATTCATTGCAAATATAAAACTGAAAGCTGAAATTAGCAAAATTAATTAAATGAACTAAATAATCAAATTCCGGCGCCTCTTATCGGGTTTTACTCAAATGTATTTGAGATTCAGCGTAATATAAAGTTGATTACTTTTAAAAATGATATAATAGATGTATCAATTGTAAATATAACAGGATTACTTTAAAAATTTGTCGAAAATGTATTTGATTGCTATAGCGAAAATGGAGAATGCGGTTCACCCGGATAGCGAGAGGTCTATTTTCGAATTCGAATATTTTCGATAAATATATTTTTTTGAATAATTTTCTAGTTGATTTATTTTGTATTTTAATAAAATATTTTCTTAATTATTTAAAGCTAAAAAACGCTTTAATTTTTGAATTACCCTCGTATATAGCTACAAAACCACATATATTTTAAAATAACATGATTAAAATTGTAATAACAAGAAGTTGGGTGCATCACACTGTCGAAAATATTAATATATATTTATACGAAATTTAAATAAACACGCTCGTGAATAATAATAACATTTCATGAAGGATGAGAAATTAGAATGATGAAGGTAAATTTATTCATTAATTTGAAATAACATGCAAAAATTCTTCGAAAAGCACAGACTTAATTAAGACTCCTTCAACTAGAGTATTACTAATTTATTTATATAGTGCTCAGCAGCAAAAAAAAAAATAAAACTGACGATAGAGTGATGGTATAAGTCAGCCTAGCTAGTTCATTAGTAGTGTGATAGCGGCCATGGTCGGTGTTTCCAGAATCAATAAAACTGAAAAAATAAAAAATAATTTTCTGTCTTAACAACTCTTAAGCAAAGATTAGTGAAAAATAATTCTAAAAAAAACTAAAACGAGATTTAAGGTGTCAGTCTGCTGACTTCAAAATTCAGGTTGAAGAGGGTGTGATGTAGTTAACATAATTATTATGTGTTAAGGGAGAGATCACTACAATACAATCTATCTTAACTAACGATATTCTCAAAATAAAATATAAATATATATTTTAGTTTGAGAATAGTGACATTAAGTTTTATTCGAGTTCGTTGACTTCAATGTACTACATCAGCTGAATTTTGTGGAACTACGTGTTTCTGTGGGTATAGACGCGAATCAAAATCTATAATGATAATCGAAAGTTTTATTATTCAATAAACTTTCTATCAAAGTAATAACCATAATGTTCAGACGTTTATGAAATTACTGATTTTTCTTTATAAATATCGTATTTACAGGCATAAACATTTTTTTATTATTTAGTAGAAAATGCTCACTCACCAACCTTCTTATTTTGCTCTTGTGCATCTATCTTAGATATTGAGAACTGGAGACAAATTAATGGAGGAAAATTCTTGAAGATGCTAAGACCCACCAAAAATTGTGGAGCTAATTGTGATAATGATGATCTTAGTGACCTTAAAAGACAAAATGATATTTTAACATTAAATGGTATAACAGATATTTTACAATACTTTTAGTAGTGTAATGTAAGTTTTTAGTTAGTGCACGCCACTGATATTCGAAGAAGTTGGAATATATTCTTATTAACCCTCACTATGATAAATATTACTGCGGTGTTTTTCATTGAAATAAAATCATCTATATGTTTTGATTTATTTGTTTGTAGTTTTCAAATTCTGAATGACTAAAGAAAAATTAATGCTGTAATTTTTTTTTTAATGCTAGATACAAAGGGCTCAAATTTATATCGCGATTTTACTAATATAAACATAACTTTAAAAATTTAAATTTTAGTATAAAGCCACGTACAAGATTATGCATTTGCAAACCAACTACTGCATTATTTATTTAAAATACACGGAGGGAGATTGTTATGGTCCAGTGATTTGAATAATCAGGATTGCGCTATGAAAAGTTATATATTAAAGATATTGAATGTATAAATATGCTTAAATCAAAAGTAAATCATTGAAAAACAACAAAGTGAAAACTTGTTACCAAATTCAATCTATTTTTTTCAATAAATATTTTCCGTATAGGTAACTGATTATTTTTTTTAATTTTTGGTTTCTGAATCAAAAATTTAAAAAAATTTAATAATTATTAAAAATTAAAAAAAACGTTCTCTGGAACTGATCAAAAATAACAAATTATCTAATAATATTATTGAACTTGGTGGTATCTATAGTATTCATTGTAGCTGGATATATAAATGTCATTGCTAGTAAGAAATAATATCAAAGTAGCACATATATATTCAATTTGAAATGTGTGTATAAGTGTACATTGTCATTGTTAGGAATAAGAAAATACATTTAAATAGTGGAGAAATTGTACGAATTTTTCCGACTGGCAAGTATATTGACCATCTGTCATCTCGTGTAGTCAATCATCTGTCAAATATATGTTCGTAATGTTTACTTTTGTTCAGTAATTATTTATTGTAAACATGATCTCAGTTTTCTCATGCATGTCTTTTAGTGGAATGACGAAGAATAATTAATTAAAAATGTGGGGGTAGGTGGTGTAAATGAAATGGAAACGCGCGGTTGGTATAGAATCGTTTATTGGTAGAGGATAGAACAGAGAGTACAAAAAGTATGCGTGTAAAAATAAAATATAGAGAAATGAGAACTGCGAAGAGTAGATGAGCGAGTTAGCGATGTTCGGTGAAGGTCCCGCCTGCTCTCGAGCGCCGTGACGGGGCAGCAAAACGGAAAATGTGTAGTTGGCGAGCTATCGAGCCAGACTGTGGAGGCAGCACTGTGCTGCCGGCTAGGTTGATGCAGATGTCGCTGGTATCGATGTCCATTGGGAATAGCGGTAAACTTGAACCACTGTCCCTTACAGTCACACGTAATTCAAAATTGATACTATTTGTACAAGTACAAAGAGAGCAATGCAGAATACACTAGCAGAAAATCAATCGGCTATAAGCCATGCGGGTAGCTGTTGTGGTCGATAATGATTGCTACGCGGCCAGAGCTTCCGTACAATCTATATTTCAATGCGGAATTCGCTTTAGCAATATAAAAAGGGTTCACAATACACAATTGTTAAAGTAATATAATTAAGCCCTACCCACATAGCGGCCATAATAGCCACCTGCAGGTTAATATTAATTTAAGTTCTCGCGAACAAATTAAAAGCTTAAACGTATTGTTTTTCTTTCCTTGAAGTGAAAATGCACACTTTAAACGAACGCCCTCTGCATAGAGATTGAAACACTATAGAACGCACCGTGTATGTAGATAGAGAAAATCGTCGAATTTCGATAAATATAACGAAATATAATTATGAAAATGACGTCATATTTTTCACCAATCGCACTGTATACACTACACTCAAGGTACAATATATTGTGAGTCATATAAGAAACGTTCCTACTCGTATCATTCTCCTGCACTTTGTTTAAAGCTTATTATGCTGCGGTGTTTACGAATTAAATTTCTCACTCCAGCGTAGTGCCGTATTAAAAGAAGAAGTGTTTCCTATCTACACTATACAAGAGAAAATAATAAATCTATGTAAGAAGAATTTCCCATGACTGATACCCAAAATATAGTGATCAGCTAGGCAAAATATAGTGATGGCTTCGGGCCTTTTATTATCTATAATCCTTTGTTCTTGGTTAATATAAACATTTTTTTTTTTAGGGAAGCTTTTAATTCCAACAGTCTTTATGGGTTCATTGAACCCGCTGGTTAACCTACATATCGACCCTTATCTCAAATGGGCTTCCAAGTAACCGAGTTCGTTGGCCTGACAAAGTAAAAATAAAAACGAATATAATTATATTAATGTAAGTATGAATTTAACTATTATAAATTGCATTTACTTTGATAAACAGTAGTAAGTGGTAGCAATAGTATGAAGTAAGTAGTATAAGAAGGTAGGTAGCCGGAATATAACACACGCACTATTCAAACACCTTAATTTGGATTTTATGATACTTGTTGTCCTGCGACCCAATCGTCAAGGAGCCACTTAGTTGGTAGGTTATCGCCTATTTTTGATATGTGGTCAGCCCAACGGTGCAGTTGTCTTAATTCAGGAGTCTAAATAACTGCACACAAAACAAGCGCACACATGAGAACTGCACACAAGACACACAAAGATAACTGAATATGGAGTCAGTTGTACACACGTAATAGAATATTGTTAGATTAATATAAGTTACCACACGCTAGCTTACATTCCTTTAATAAATATTGCATTAGGTTAGGTTATTTAATACAATATCACGACAGCAGAAGAAGCTGATTGTGTGTAGTTATATATATGTGCAGTTGTCTACATGTGCACTTGATATTATGTACACCTAACTCGTATGCAGTTTACTTATGTACAGTTGTCTATGTGTGCACTTGTTATTATGTACGCCTATCTTGTGTGCAGTTTACTTATGTTCACTTGTCTTGTGTGTACCGATATTTTGTGCAGTTATCGTGGAATTCCCAATAATTTAATGAGTCGTACGATTTTTAACGTAACTCTGTGTGCTGTTGCCATATGTGCACTTGTCTTGTGTGCACCCGTCTTATGTGCCATGCACAAACCTTGTCATTTTTTGTAATTTTTCACTTGATTTCAATGAATAACTCAAACCTTTATTTTATAATATTAAATAATCAAGATACCAAAAAATGTGTCTCGAATTTGCAAACACAATATTTAATAGAACTGACGCTTTTACTAATTAAGCTAACGGACTGACGACGGGTGCCTCTATTTCCTCATAACCACAACAATTTCCTGTTGATTTTATGAAATTCGTCAACATGTGCTCGTTGCTAGATTATTTTAGACTCTAAGTGGGTGAGTCGGTGCATAACGTTGAACATATGATATAAGATAATTGCAACGATAATGCAGGCGATTTATTTTACACATTATTATTACACTATTTTATAAAATTTTAATGAATTTTTTTATATATCGTCGCGATATAGATTCGAAAATTTGTCGTTAAAAATATTGTCGCTGTAGCATAGTTGGATAATGCACCTTCCCCGGTTATCTAATTAATATATTTAACTCATTTTTAAAATATCACAGACCTATGTTTTGAATAATTACAAGTTCACAATAAGAATGTGTTCTAGTAATATTTTTTTCTCTTTTTATAAAAAAGATCACTAGATATTTATTTGTGGTCTTGTCCACCCATATTTATGGTGTCCCAAGAATTGCGCGCAAGACAACTGCGCGCCGACAATAGCGCGCAATAAAAAAAAAACTAGGACATTTATTAATATATATTTCATTTTAAAAAGTTTATTAAATATAAAACATATCATTAGATGAAAAAAATCTGAAAAAAAATCTGCGGAGAAAAGCCAGTTATTTAATTAAACTATAAAATTAAATGAAAGTCAATTTGGTTATGTTAGGTTTCAAGTAGGGTAAGGTTGGGTTAGGTTAATGAAATTTAAACTGTCTGTACATTTAAATTTTTGGTTTATGTGATCCATGATGTTTTAATATTTATTGGATATAAAATACAATACATTGGTATAAATGTTCTCATTTATATTAATTCTAGGGTTCAAAACCGGCTTACCAAATTTTTAATTTTGTAGAATTTGTTCTATTGTCGATGCGCATTTGTCTTGCGCGCAATCGTCGGGGTTCCATTTTTATAGATGGCATCTGTAGCATCGTATAATTCATATTCGAATTTTTTTTTTGTTATTACTGCACAATACCCCTTTCAAACAGCAATTAGTATTAATAGAAAGATCTTAAATACATACCAAAAAAAAATTTGTGCGCGTTGGTACTTCAAGGATTTTATTTACCGCCAAAGTAAAACTGGCCATCGTAAGCTTACACGAGCATCTCTTATCGTCTAATAAATCTTCATAGCGTTTGCTAATAAAACAATCTTTGAAAACAAAGAGATTCTGGAAAATTTGTGGCCGCGATGAAAAACTTCATAAAAGCGATAGTTTATAAAGCGTTTCATCAAGTACTGAAAAAAATGAGCACAATAGACAATGTTGAAAAGTTATGGTATCAGGATCTTATGTTGAAAAGTTATCATATGTTGAAAAGTTATGGTATCAAATCGGGATATAGAAAAAGGTAATTAAAAGGTTGTACAAGAATAAAATTAATCAAGATTATTGGTGTCTTGAAAGTTTAAAAAATGCTGACATTCTAAATTAATTACTTATATTAATACAGATTAAATGTACCAATAAGAAAGATATAAAGATAAAATCAATTTGTTGAAAAAATATTTTTGTTGCCGCCCGGACTCGAAACTTGACTTCATCATTGTAAGTTAACAAAAAATTTTCGAATGTTTCACTTTATAAAATACGTACGAAAAATCTCTAACACATTTGAGTAAAATCCGATAGGAGACGCCAGAATTAAATGAATTAATTCATTTTTATTACATTTTGGAAACATTATATATTATTAAGAAGAACACATTATTGTGAAGTTGCGGTTTTTCAGAACATAGTTCTGTGATATTTTGATACAAATTAAATGTAAATTTGCAACTACCAAATAATAATTTAATAATTACTTATATACTTAACCACTTTTGCCTTTCAACTTTCACCACTTGGAAGGTCTCCCAATCAAGAAGATAAAAAAAACATAGTGTTGTATTTTGATATATAACTTGGGTTTCGTCCTTCCTTTGTGCTTAATTATGATTGAAATTTTAAAGGACCTACCTCCAATTATCGTATTAAATTATTTGGCATGCCTGTCTTACAAAAACAACAATTAGGGCATAAATAAATAGGACAATAGGGCATTTGTTTTATTAAGGATAAATGAAACACTTGTTTGAAAATGAATGAATAATGTTGTTCCTTTTCATCTCATGCAAATATAATTGTACAGCTGTCCTCCATTGCAACAAGTTGTTAAGTTAATTTGTTAGATTGATAATGCCTATAGGACAACCTTTAGGGAATAAATAAATATAAATTGTGTCATACATTACGTTATATCGATATTTTTGAATACAACCCTACAACTTATAACTTCATAATTAATTATTGAAATTCAATTAAAATTTAATATAAATATTTGATAAAACAAATTAGATCAAACACTTAAAATATGCACAGAAGAAATATGACTATCGACAAAATATACAATTGATAGTCAAAATTGCAACATCATGATAAAATGTGATTTATCTAAAATTTAAAAATATTTTTCCTCAAATTTTCCAATGTTATCGGGTAAAAAAATCTAGTACATTAAATTATAAAAAACAAAATAATAAATATACATTTAAAATTAATATTCTAGATATTGGTCACTTTTTGAGATAAATTAAATTAAATAAATTCTTAAATTATTTAATTCATTAATTTTGTAAAAAATATTGTAAATTAATAAACCTAAGTATGTACATACGTATAATAATTGAGTAAATCTGCAGTTGACCTATTGATTTATATCCCCCGCAAAAAAGTATGACAGAACCTTAGTTTTTTAAGCAAAGCCTTAACATTGGCACTTATTACTGTGTCAAAATATCGGTCTAGGTTTCTCCAAGGAGATCATTTACAAAAACACAATCTAACCTAGGAAAGTTTAATTTTGTCCTAACTGAAGGAATGTTAATTCCAAGACCTTGGTGTCTGCTAATAAAGGCAAAGTCGTTAAATATGAAGTTTCGTATAGAATTTAAACCATTTAATGAATATACTTGTAAACTTTATTCTCTAAGTTTTTTATACTTGAACAATAGATTAATAAAAAATAATTAATCTAAATTAGGAGGTATAATATTTTAAGTGATTTTTTTATTAAATAAATTTTACGAACTGGTAATAAAAACATAAGTTATAGAAAAAAATAATAATAATTAGTGAGGTTGAAGAATGTGAAAATTAGTTCTTAAAAAAAAGTTGAAGAGGTAAAAAACAATCTAATTTTGGTGCAGGAGTATTATGGATCAAGTCAAAATGGGGTTGATTAATAAGAAAATATTTGATAAATTCGATGTGTATTTTGGATTTTAAAGTGTGTTTGAGTTTAAATGTGGAGATTGATAGAAAGATATTTGCTTTCGACACGGTATTGCAAGCCGGTATGTAATCAAAACACCAAAAGTCAAACATCATATCAGCCCTAATGATGATCCTGCGTTGTGATCCGAAACGTCGTCCAGAAAGATCAGATATACAGGGCAGATTAGCCCAGAACATAGAAGGTTGTCCATTTATGTTATCTGTAAACAAATGTGCATTTTAACAAAACTATTTAAATATCATTAAATTAATTACTTTATTTATCCGGTACGGAACCCGGAATTTAGCATAACTACTGTATTATATGTTATTCACAAAGGGGCATTATTTCCAAAATTATACTTATAAACGCTAGTAAGACCTTTTAGAGGTCAGATTGCATTGAGAGTTCAACCGAGAAAGAAGTCTGCTTGTTTTAATAGGAACTTCTTCGTGAACACGTTATTTTATATATTTTGCACATGTCTTCAATAAAAAAAATTCTTTACAAGTATCGAATCGTTATTTTAAAATCTCACTTAGTAGAACATAAAATACATAGTTAACTACTAAAGCCCAAAAAATTAGTTCTCTATAGAATCTCCAGAGAGTATAATCCCCGTCACAGAGATTATGTTGATTCTAAAATCTCGAGTTATATAAGGCACTCAATGTGAAAATCATAACTAACTATTAAAAAATAAAATAAAATACATGAGTCCACCATGCGGATTGTTCTGACCGACCCACTCGTTACAGTGAAACTATGCCACCGCTTGTCAAATGCGCGGAGAAAGTTGGAATTACAATCTGGTAAATTTGAAAAGTTTCTTGGTTCATTGTGATGCCTTCTTTTATGGAGACATGGTTGTCACACTCGTTTGAAAACTTTTTGATATTTAGTCTGAAAATGGTCGGGGCGCGTCCAACTGCTACTGTGAATTCAAAATTGAATCTAAACTTGGTGGTAAATTAGGTATATTCATTTTAAATGTTTTATTTACGCGCATTGTTACTTCGATCGGCACTTGGTTTATAACAATGTACATGTGTGTGTGTGTGTGTGAAAATATTGCCGCCCTTTTTTTGGAAAGCTAAGAAGACGGTAATCGACAAGCGTTATTCAATTACATCCCGTGCTTCGACCAGTCTGGCGGTCTGTCGAAATCTAAAGAAGACGACCCAACTAAAAGAACGACAACATCGGACCAGAAAGATAGCAAAAATAAAAGGTTTGTGCAGTTCATATACATATGTGAACTTATTGTTACCCGGAAATCTGGGAACCAGCTATCGAAGATATTTACATAAATATGTATAATTATAAATATTCTACTAATTTTTATAGAAATCATATTTTGTTAGTGATGTTTTAGAGCATAGTTCCATTATAATTCTTGAAAGATATACAACAAAAAAAACGTTTTTTTTTTTTAGTTGATACTGGGATTAGAATTTGAATATCTTCCTATCCGGGAAAACGTGTTACCATTTACAATTATGTGTTACAGCAATTGTTTAAAATTACGATAAATATAGAACGGTATATTTTTATAGTATACTTACTTACTTACTTACCATCACGCAGTTTCTCCGCGGGGGTAGGCAGAGAGGATAGAGCGTCATACTCTTCTGTCCTGACACATAATTCTCGCCTCATTCACATTCATACATCTTCTCATACAAGCTCGACGATTATTGAGGCTTCGAACAGTACCAACTTTCAGTATCTGGTTTAACTGGTCATGGGAAATCTTCTACTTCTGCTGCCATCAACATTTGCGTCATATTCTTACCGTTCTCTCCTCATTCATCCGTTCCATATGACCAAATCACCTAAGTGATCCTTTCTTAATCGTACTTACTATACTAAAATTAGCTTTACATTCTTTCCTTATTTCTTCATTTTTTACTCTGTCATAACCACTGCATTCAGTTTACTTTTGTTCCTCTTCTGCCAGCTCCATGCCTCACATCCATACATAAGTGTCGGTTCCAGGACTCTATTGTGAACCGCTAGTCTTGCCTCAGTTGACAAGTTCTCATTAGCTATAATTCCATTCAATGCGCCTTTTACTTTATTTCCTGCAGTCACCCTCCTTTCGATATCTTTCTCTGTCTTTCCGTTTCTATCGAACATACTTCCCAAATACACAAACTCATCAATTTATTCCAAATATTCATTATCTACAAGTATTTTGCACGTTGTATTGCTTTCCTCTTTCTCGAATATCATCACTTTTGACTTTTTGACATTCATAATAAGGTCATCTTTATTATTTCTTTTTTAAAAGCAATCAACTTTATATTATTTGAGTAAACATTTGAGTAAAACATGCAAGGAGACACCAAAATTAAATGAATTAATCCATTTTGAATTATCTTAAATTATCTTATAACTTTGAATTATCTTAAAAAATGGGTAAAAATAAAGTTAAATATATAAAGTTCTGAATTTATCGTAATCGAATAAATAGATTTTTCAAGTTGATTTATTTAATTTGTATTAAAAATATGACAGAATTATGTTCAGAAAATGCAACTTAACAACTAGTCGGATTTCGTTTTCAAGGTCGTCAACTGTTTGTGGATTGCTGGCCGAGACTTTAGATTTCAGACAAGCAAACAAAAAGGATTCGCACGGTGTTAAATTACAAGACCTTGTTGGATTAATGTCGGCATTCCGGGAAATTACGCGACTAGGAGTTTGTGTAGTAAATAAACTATTGCTCGAGTTGTATGGCAGGTGGCGCCATTCTGCTTGAATCACATTTGTTCAAGGTTCATGTCGTCCAGTTGATGCCAAAAAAACTCCGATATTATATTATAATAACTAACACCATTCACAGTTACCGTATTTTCAGACTCACTTTCAAAGAAATTGGCCAATCATCCCACCTGCCCTAAATACAGTAAATCGTTCGGAATGCATTTACTTCTTATGAATCACGCAAGGATTTTCCGGGCCCTATGTATATTCTACAAACCAACTGGCGAACTATCGCCGGGATAATGGTCACCACGCTAATCGCATTTTCTAATCGGATGAATTATAAATTACAACTGTAAAATTATCAGAATTATCAATCGTAAAATAATAATAATAATCCGGTGTTCAATGTGAACCATCCTTTACATGCAAGACTTTATATTATCAAAGTATTATTTAAAATCTGTGATATTAATGAATTTAAGTTACACTAAAAAGTTAAAAATTAAATTTATATCAATATATAATTCAAGTACCTACCGATTACAATTAAATATAATAGAAATATAGTTTAATTTCGAAAGTAACATTATTTAAAGATGAAGATTTTTAATATGATTTAGTTAATATGTACAACATTGTACATCGGATGAAGTTGAAGAAATTGTAAAAAACTTTAAAAAAAATTGGAAATGTTTAAAATGAAATAATTGTTTTCATGATAATTAAAACACAAGAAGCGTATTATTTTACAGAGACAAAAAGAAATTCTAAATTTTCAATTAAATTTGCTCACTGTTGGAAATCGAATTTCCTGGAAAATTAAAACGACTTTTGACTTTATTTGGAAATAAGAATATCGCACCGATATTGTTGAAGAAAAGTCAGACAAGATGAAAATTCATAAAGCCACGTCACACCGGGACGACGACTGCTCTGCGGATGGACGTCGGGATGCTTTTGACACGTTAGTAACCTGATAAAAAAATACATTAAAATATATTTTTACAAATTTTTTTGTAAAAAAATATAATTTTAGTAAATGGCTTAAAACTACTTTTTCCACTACATACAATGCGTCGTTAATTTGATGGTGGCTGTATAATTCCTCAACTTCACTCGTGGTCGATGCGACATATTTGTTCGTCTGTTAATTCTCGTGGTATTTGTTCAATAATAACTAAAAACTGGCACATTTAATTGATTTAATTGCACTCGCGATAAGTACTAAATGCGCAATGTCTTCATTAAAGTTCACCATGTAAACAAAAAGTCCCAAAATTTTGCACCTCAACTCGCGTTTTGGGTGCCCATACCGAACAGAGTAAGAGTAATACGAATCGTATTCAATGTTGCCATAGACATATTTAATATATAGTCGGAGCTTGAGTCACTCCAATGTGAGTGCGGTTTTCTCTAACGAAACTTATCGTGGATGCACACTCGTCGGTTCCATGCATGGAAGGTATTTCAGAAGTCTACAAGGCAATCCCTTAGGACAGGAGTCGACAAACTTTCTAGTAAAAGGAGCCAAATATTAAGTAAACAGAATGTCAAAATTTACATAGAGCCGCAATATAAATTTTCACTTTTACAAGTAACTAATTGTTCAATTTTAGGCAGGGTTGTAAATTATCGTCGATTCATTTGCTACTTGCTTTATTTTTTATTCTTAGAAGAGAATGTTATATCGCATAAATAAGTAGAGCCAAAGATTGGAGAGTTGTTTTATCGTGACATATGTTTCAGGAAAACTATTCCATGTATCAAATATGATTCTAGATGAAAATATAAGGTTGAATTGAAGGGTCGCAAATATTTATGAAAAGAGCTGCATGCGGTTTGCAAGCCACGGTCTGCTGACCCCTGTCTTAGGCGTTAAACTAAGTATAATGCCTGCTCCTATCATTTTTATTACGTATATACAAATATATATAAAGAAGAAAATTTAAAATAAAATTGTTTTGTTTTCTGAATGTCTTGAGGTGTTACCCCCAACGTTGGATGCTAACAGAGCGACCGCCATTAAAAAGGCTCTATTGCTGTATTGTCGCCACCGAGAGGATATCCTTATTGTCTCTGATGGCTGTACTGTTCCGTTTTTTGTTTTCCCGCATCAAATGTCCTGAAATTGGGATAGGCTTTTGTTTATGGGGGATATGAGGACATTAAAGAGAAATATTAAGGTACAGGTGGATCCGTGTGTCATTTTTGAGAATAAAAGGCAATACCGCGATAAAATTTCATTAGGTGAGGACGGGTCTATTTTGATGATTCATATTTTTTAAATGTATGAATTGTAGAAATAATGTTAGAACGTTGACATGTGGACATGTTAATTACAATGTAAAATATATTTTTTTACCTACAGGCGAAATAATATTACAAAATCTGTAATAGGCTTAAATATTACAATTTGATTAAAATATGAATTAAATATATTAATTAGAAAGATAAACATATAAAATCAATTTCATCAAAAAATATTGTTGTTGCGCCATCGGGATTCAAACCTGGATCTCTTTCCAAAGCGGGGAAGGTGCAATATCCAACTATGCTACAGCGACAATATTTTTAGCGGCAAATTTTAGAACCTATATGTTACCTTTTTGATATTAATATATTTAATCGTTCCATTATTTGAAAGGGTCATCTACCTTATTTTCACAGAATCTCAAATATCTTTGAGTAATCTGATAGCAGGCGCCAGAATTATCAATTCATTTCTATTAAATTTTGGACACAGTGATACAATTTTATTATTAGGAGAACACGTTATTATTGTGAAGTTATAATTATTATTATAATATCACAGGCCTATGTTCTGAATAATTACAACTTAACAATAAGAATGTGTTCTCCTAATAACAATTTTATTGATTAACACGACTATTACACAAGTGGGAGCGGTGATTAAAATTCACATTAGACATAATATATATAATATATTACAGTAATACATAAAGTAAGATAACGAAACATATAGAATAAATACAATAAGTACTTGATAAAAGTTAAGTCATTAAATATATGGCAAAAATAATACACAGTAAAGAGAAAATGTAGGAAAAAGAAATTATATATAATATATTTACAAAGTATAGACATTTTATCAAGCACTACATTTTAAAATCTATTTCTTATATACATAATAATTAAATATACATAAGAAAAATTCGACAAATTTTTGTTTATAAATGTAAATATTAATTAACACTCTTTGTAGCTTGTGCTGGTCTGAAATCAGTCCATCCGATCTGTCAGTCGTAAACCAACATGTTAGAACTCCTCTGTATTCCGGTAGTGTTATGATCCATACATCAGCAATATCCGCATACTCGTTACCCAAGCATTGAATTCTGTGTAATGGAGAATTAAACTCGGCAATCGTCCCGATATTGTAAGGCAATAAATCAAGAATATCAATGTTTTGATGCAAAATTTAAAATATACATACTAAATCAAAAATAATTCTTCTTTCGCCCAGCTTTAGTAAGTTCATTAAACATGAGTTACCCGTTAGGATGCTAAATGATTAAATATATTATCCTGAAAGACTAAAATCTGAAACGAACGCCTTTGAAAGGTTGCAAATCTTGGCACCTGGACCTTCAAATAAAAGGTGTCGGATGTTTCTTGTGTCATCCGTCGTTCAAAGGACATTGGCTATCATCACTCTGTTTACTGTGGCCCGGAAAAGGTCTTCAGTGAACTGGCAAAACCATTCTTCAAAGTTCTTCTGCTGTATTATTCTTCTTTTTGGGCCACGATTTATAGAAATCTTTTCCTGCACTGCGTGATCTGATATTTTTCGGGATGTCTCATTAGGTACATGTCCGTGATATTGAAGATTTCAGATTTTGAAAACTTATTTTCTTTATTCATCCAAACCATATGTATTTGTAATCCGATCGTAATATTCATAAAATAATAAATCAGTTGAATAATAATAAATAATTTGAAGTCACTGACGATATTGAGAATAGAGATAGATGCGTTAGAAAATAATACAAAAAATTATTTAAATTTTTTTTTAAGGAGAATACATTTTTTTGTGAATTTAATACAAATTTAATAAATAGCTAGAAAGATAGGTTAGAATCCTGGAAGCAATATCATATTTTTTCTATAGATAAATTTTTTCTAGTTGATTAATAATTTTTTTTGTGGTAATATATAATATTATCCTATACTTATTTTAGAATATTCGTGCGTATCTCGTATCATGTATAATTATTAATATATATATATATATATATATATACAGATATATTCGCAATGCTTGACAAGATAAAAAGTTCTAAGGGTCACGTAAAGGATTTACTAGAGGTATATTTTCGGACAACATGAAAGTGTGACTAATATTTAAATGGTTTTCTTAATAAAACACATTTTTTTGTGAAGTTTCAATTTCAGAACTTAGAATTATGTTATTTTTAATAAATCAAATAAAGCAATTAGAAAGATCTTCAGAAAATATTTATGTATCGAAAAAATAATCTTAGTTGATGGCGGGAAAAAATAAAATTAATTGATTTAATCCTGACGTCTTCTAGAATAATAGATGTACAATATCATTTATAAAGACTTCAAAATATATTAGCAATATTTGAATATGTCCAAAAACACACAATTACTGGATTTTTACCTACAAAGGCACTGTTATTAAATAAATATCACGTATTATATAATAAAATAGCTTCGTCTCTGAGATATCTGATATTTTTTCAAAATACATGTTCAAAATTCATTGAAAACTATATAGCGGAATGGTAATACATTTTTCCAAATTGAAAAAAATCCGCGTTGCGACCAATATTATTTTTTTCGATATATACTTATATTTTTCTTTATATCCTTCTAATTGAATAATTTAGTTTGTATTAAGTATATAAATTGTTCTTAAGCGCTCTAAAAATAAAAATTTTCTACCCGTACGACGGCAGATATATCAGATAATTCATATTATTAGCAATTTATATAAAATTAAAGTTTTTGGGTACCTGCAGTAGAAGAAAAACAATCTGTTCCCTATTGGTAAGTAATTTAATTTAATATTATTTTTTATAGGTGAACATATTTACTTTCATAGTCGATCTTACATAACTATTGCTAACTGCAATATATTGTCACCAGTTTTTAGTTTATTCCTATCCCCTTAACCTGTTCCCAAACCAGTACATATTGTTCCTTTGGCTGGAGTGGTTGTCTTTTTGAAGTCGAGGAGGGGAAAGTGTTCATCACACCACTGTGATTTGTCGACTTGTGAATGTGAAACTCGTCAGAATTTTATACTGTGTCAATTTCTACATTAGGTGAACTTCGGTAAGAACAACGTGATGGCGTCATCAACCAGGTCGTGCAGTACTTTGGTTTCGTGAGTCCATTCTGGTCCGCTATCGAAGGTCCTCCTCTTCCCTCATCCATTCCCTCGCAATTCCTTATTTTCTACCTAATAATAATAATATTGGATAATTTGTATAGCGCTATTTTCGTAAAAACTACTTTCATCTCAAGGGCGCTTTACACATAATAAATTAATAAAATAAATAAATAGTTTTACAATTATTCTTATTTTTTAAAATTAAAAATTGTTATTTTCACTTATGGAAATAACTTTTTTTAAAAGTTCCTTTTTAGATTATTCTTAAATAATAACTCTGATGCACTGTTTCTTATGACGAAGGGCAAAGAGTTCCACGCTTTTGAGTCTGCCATCGCAAACGCTCGTTCACTAAACTTAGACTTCTGTTAACGGTTGGTCGGTTCTACAACCCTTTCTGTAGCTGAAGTAAAGGCTGACCAGAGAGTTTGACGTCTACCATTCAAATTGTCTGGGATACAAAGTTCTTGAAGATACAGAGGCGCCATGTTGCGTGTCGCCTTGTACATCAACCAGCACAATTTAAATTCAACTCTTTCAGGGAATCAGAGCCAATGTAGGTGATGTAAAACAGATGTTATATGGGAGAATTTGGAAACTCCATATATTATTCCTTCAGCCGCATTTAGAATAAATTGTAATCTATCCAGCTGAAACATTGGCAGGCCAGCATATATGTTATTACACTAGTCTACACATGACACTACAAATGCATTTATAAGTAGACGGGCTGCCTCAAGAGGAAGATGTCTCCCAATACTTTTAATCTGTCTCAGTTTATAAAAGCACGCACAGACAGTTTTACTGATTTGTGTATTCATTGAAAGATTTGAATCAATATGCACGCCCAAAAACTTAACTGCAGGTTTAGCATTCGCAGACATTGATTCTTGTATCAAGTTTTGCCTTCTAGGTGTTGCTGTCCATAGCAGTTCTGTTTTGGATGGATTCAATGTAAGTCTATTTTGTGCCATCCACTCGCCTATTTTATCTACACATTTTGCAATTTTCTTTTTGATATCTTTGTCTCACCGGGCTTACAGAAAAAATAAATTTGCGTATCGTCTGTATAACAGTGGGGCCATAATTCTGACGATATTATTATATATTCTATATATTTCGTATATAAAATATACAATAGTGGTCCGAGAACAGTTCCTTGAGGTTCCCCGATGTTCGAAGTAGATGAATGTAGGGGAGGTTGAATTTTGAAATCGCACCGATTGCGATCGAATCCTTACCTTACGATTCCACCATCATCCACCACTTGGTGATCGGCGAATTGAATCAATAAGTCAATTTTAAAGCAAGGAAAGTAAAAAAACATTAATTCCAGTCATGATCTTCTCTGAGTTTAATATACAAGACGTTAATTTATATTCAGCATCACGATGGCCGCTGGCATCTATTAAAAGAGCGAGAACACGGCTCTTTCACAATTCAGTTTTAATTTGCATGCATTTAAATGGACAACAAACTTGCCTTCGCTGCTCACGAGTTCATGCCTCAAACTTGCAAATACGTGCATTTCACGAGTCATTAGGACGCCTGGATTCCAACTTCTCGGAGTACAGAAAACAGGCATTTGCATGGGATAAGATAAAACTTTTATCTGGGAAGGAATCTGTACTTATTGAAAAATATATTTGTATAAAAACAATGGTACAAATTAAATGAATCAATTATAAACATAAGATATACAGAAAAATTTGTACATCGAAAAAATATATATTTATTTTATTTATTATCTTTTTTTTTATTAACCACTTTATATAAAAATTTAAAAAATATTTGGTTGCTATCATGATACGAACTGGGAACTTTTTTTATACAAAGAAACGCGTTATTAATTGCTATAAATCTGCAAATGATACACAGAAAAAATCTATCTACAAAAAAAAATATAGTCACCTCCGGGACACAAACTTAGACATCGTTCTATTTTTGTTGCTCACAATACAAAGTCATGGCAGTAGAGTAATTAGCTGTATACAGTTGACATTCTGTGCAATCGTTATGGTGTGCAGTTGTCATATTATACAATTATCTATATGCGCAGTTGTCGCTGTGTGCAGTTGTCACTGTATGCAGTATCATTAATAATTACTTAAAAAATTTAATGATTATAAAACGAAAAGAAAAAAATCTAATCTCAAAGTGTCTACAGTCATCGACCACTTCTGGACTGATTTTGGTTTCTCAACTATGTCGCATTTATTAGACTAACTTTTGAGCAAGTCGAGATTGGATCTTAGCTCACTCGTGAAGTGTTTCGTAAAGCTGGACCATACACCTTATGCACGAGAACATTTCTAGTAAGCATCGTATTGTGGAATGTGTAGGAGGTCAATAGTCAGAGGTGGAGTGGATTGCAACATCACAAGAGGAAGAAGAATCCTTTTCCCTTTGACTCTGCTCGTTGGTAAGGTTACCAGATGAAAAGTCCTTCTTTTAAGGGCATCCGGGGTCGTCCAGCAGCAATTTGTTATAATACTTGTCGGGTATTTTTGCAAAAATATAATAATAATAGGTATGTAAGAAAATATTGTTATAATTGATAATAATTACTTTAATATTTATCTAATTGTGACATGTGAAAAAAGTAATTAAGTAAGCATATTTGCATCTCGCAGGTCTTAGGGCTGGTCCATAAACAAATATAGTCTACGAATAATATCCTACGTTGAAGATGTAGAACCGTCATCATGGTAGTTTCAGACAGACTCAGACAGAAAAAATGAAACAATAATAATACATGATTTTACATGATACAGGGTTTGGGACGCGCTTCCTCCTCGTTTTGAACTCGTTATTTATAATCCTTGCCGCCGCATACTGATTTCGAATGAATTGGCTTAAAGGCCCGGATCATCCGCTACCCCTATCAGTAGATCGTGGCCAGCGATCGGACACCCATCCACAATCAATCTAACATCGTCAACTTCAACCCGCACATAAAAGGGAAATAAAATATTTCCAGTGTCCCATTATGAATGTATTAAATTATACGACTTTAAATTAACACGTTCTACGGTCGGCTGCGCCATTCTGGCGGCTGATTAAAAACTCGCGTGGTCCGCTTAACGTAGCTACCCGCTTAGGCTTGTCTCTATGCGAATGAAACTCTCAGCGCCGCGCGCGCAAGCCTGACGCGACAACCTACCGCGCAAGTGCAAAAGTGTTGCGATATTTAAAATTGTATTCTCCGTCTGAATTATTTAGATGATTTAAATAATTCACCTGCTAACGTATCTATAATGTTACAATATATATCAGAGGACAGTAGCCAGGACAATGCTGTATATATCAGAGGTGGAGTCTACTCCATCCCACACAATAAGCTACTAGTATTATATTTAATTACAATATAATTGTACCTTTTGTTTCTTATGTTATATTATATTTTATATTCACCTCTCTTAAAATAAAAACATATCTAATAAATAAATAAATAAATTTTATTCATGTTTTTAATAATTGTTACACACTAACTTCAAAAAATGTTGTAATAATTCCCTATTTTTCCAAAATATACCTAACGAGATATATTGTATCAATTTTTTATAAGGCAAATGATCAATTTCCACAATTTACCATCCCGTTCATTGATATTCCTACATTCTAAAATGATATACAATTAAAATAAAATGAGAATTTAACAAATCACATGTTTCAGAAATATTTACATTAAAATAACTAATAATAAAGTCGTTAAGTAGTGGAAGAAAATCATCCCTTTCTTAAAGTAATAAAATTATGCAAATTGTATAATTTTACTATGGGTACATTATTCAACATGAAAAATTAAGCGCGTAATACACTTTAGACAGAATTAATAATTAGTTTTGCCCATATGTTAGCACAGCCTTCATAGGATTAATGTTCTGTAAAATAAATAGGAATATTAATGATAATAACCGGTATATGTTCTCCGTACGCACAAAATATGTTAAATTTATCTGAAAATATTCTTGGCTTAGACGAGAATAACGAGAAATATTAGTCTATGAAAATAATTCGAACACATTCAACATATTTAAACATTTATTGAACTATCTATATTTTTTCTCAATCTTTTGTAGACGTCAGTCGTTTCGCTGGAGACTTTGAAGTGGTTCTTCTTGCACGACATACTCCGTGTGAGTGTATTCTAATAGGTATTTTAATATTAACGGATTCATTGTAGGTGACGAAATAGATTTAAAATCATGTTATAAGGGATCATTATCAGCACAATGAATCAACGTTAGTAACTAGATAGAAACAAGACGACTAAGTAAAAGGTAAAAGTTAAGGTCAGAAAATAATTGGCGTTTTTGACTAACATTTTCCAATTTCAAGATACCAATCGCAGTATTGACGTAATAGGTACCACCGAATATGTTTCTATATTTATGAAAATTCCTTCCGATCCTCAAACAAATGCTAGAATGAGGTAGATTTCGAGTATGTAACAGAAAAGGACATTTTCTGTTTTATGGTTCCGTTTTACTTTTTTCTCAAGGACTAATAATACGTAGGCGATTTTAAAAATAAAAATCGTTTGGTTATGTAATCGTAAGTAAGCATTTAGGACAAGAACACGTCTATAATCTTGACAATCAATTATATGCGTCAGACATAATTTTTCAGTAATATTTTATTAACCATATCTAGGTGCGATCGGTAATTCATTTTTTAAACTCGAAACATGGCAAAAAAGTTACAGAAATTCACGCCATCCGACATTAATCTTTTTCCGAAATTAAAAGGACCGACGGCGGTCCCCATAAAACTGTTAACAGCTGGTTCAAGGAACTGGTGACAGACTTCTTCAACGAGGGGGTTGCTAAGGTCGTTTTTTGGTTTCAAATGTGGTCTCATTAGGCTTACGCCACAGTTTTATGACTATGACGTGAGTATCATGTATTTATGTTAAAAGCACAGAGTTTATTTAATTATTATTGTAATGAAAGCGCTGATAATATTTACACGGCAGAATGCTAATACAGAGATCGAAGTGAAACGTTGTTAATCGGCAGATTATCACAGAACGCACGGCCGACCAGTGCTGCATTGCGGCGTGTGGCTGACGTCACACAACAATGGTTTGATGCTGCTACTATTGTATCCATATTAGTAGTAAAATATAATTTGTATTTGATACTTAACATCTATCGTCGTTTTCGTGATATAGTTTACTTTATAAAGCATTATATTCACATAAAAATACAGGGCGAAGTTACCGTACTGGAGGCTGTTACATGTTAAGATTACACCTAACAGCCCCTAGCAAGGTCGGGTTGGAAAAGACGAGTGCAAAATGACCCAGAAGCCGTTTCTCAGAATTTTCCGCTTTGACATGTTTTATCTTAAATAAAAACATTCCTCTGTCTGTCTGGTTTACAAAGAGCGCGCATAAATATTTTTTATAGTTACGATATTATGTGAAAGGGGAATGAAGTGAGACAATGTACAATGTTCACAAAAAATATTATTTTATTTTTAATATTTCACGCAAAAACATTGTAGTTAGACATTTTATCAAATTTATACAAAACTTTACTAAATCCAAACATGTAATTATTATCTTTACATTAAAAAATCGATTTTTAATAAGTATATTTATTGTAATACACGACTATGTAAAATATAAAATTGCTATCACGAAAAATATTGGAAAAATATGATGATACGAAATTATTGGAAACATATTTAAGATATTTTGGTTACATTTATATAGGGGACCGGATTTTAAGTTTACCGCCGTCTCGGCCAGTATCAATGCTAGCGACATAGCGCTGCCGGTTGCCGCTACAGGTCTGTACAGGTCCCTCATCAACGATCTCTCTCCTGTTCATCGCTCCACAACGGCGGTTTTGCTGACCTACGCGCGCCGAGCGAGACCGCCAACTCGCTTCATTTTAAAATACCACAGCATGCACCGTAATATCTGTATTTATTGTTCTATCATACTATCACGATAAACATCAACACGCCATTATCATTCTTTCATTTAATCACCGACCTAACCCCCAAGTTTACATGTTTTACTTATTTCTTAATCCAAATTTTTATATATTATTTTATTTATTTAATTTTTATTATTTTTATTATTATTCTTTTTCCAATAAAATTCTAAAAACACTATAATTATTGAAATATTATTTTTTTCACAGCAGTCCTTTCCTACAAATATTTCCAATAATTTACAATTCTGTAAGTATCGTTATACTCCATGTCCAAGATGATCTCTCAATGAGATTATCAAATTCCCTCCAGGTTCTATCCTCTGCTCACTGTCTAAGTACTTGGGTTCCAATTCCTTGTAATATAAAACTTAGTATTTCCGGGTAATAATATTATGTTTATTACAAGTATTACGGTAATTATAAATTATACACTTCAGCGATAGACAAGTTATTCTGGAGAAGCTGTGATGGAAGAAACCCGTTCCCCCAGAGACGGCCTCTTATAATGTTCATCTCCCATCACTTATCTACTCACTTTCAAGACACACACACTCACATAAACATTTACAAATTGACAGTTCTCACAATTCGTACGTTTTGAGTGAAACACACGTGATGATGATTCACTGAATGTTTCGCGCTCAATTCTGTCCTGATCTTTACCATCTTTCATAAAATACTGATACAGACTTATCTAATCTAAGGAAGACTATACTATTTTTTTTTATTTATTCAATATTTTTGTGTATACTATTGTCTTGTCAAAATTATTGGAATATTATGGACTAAAATATCTCTTTGTTTCATTGCGGGCAGAAAGATCATTTGAAAATTGTGAAATCTCTATTTGTCAATTGATAATGTCCTTACACGGCGTACATTTCCAGTAAATAAAATGAGTAGACTAAAAAATAGTGTTTTATTTTCACATATGTATGTGAGAATAGATGGTGCAGGATAATTTTAGTTGTGATATTGGTACTACGTCCATACTTTCTTAATCACTAGTACAATGACCAATTATAACGAACATCTAAATGTGAGTACATTACTTCAGTTTTAGAATTCTCATTTATTGTGGTTGGGATGTCCTGCGAATTACTGACACTGAAAGGATTCCAAAGATTAATTTCAAACAAAATATGATGGTGAGAAGATTTTATGAATATCAAATAAATATCGAGATAAAAGATTGAATATACTTGTAGCCAAAAGATTAATAATTATTGGAACGAGAATGTAGATTGAGACACTTAGAGCTCAACAGTAATAATGCTTTGACCCCAACTAAAAATAGAATGGTTCAAATAACTAAAAAAAAATAATAATGATGAACTGTTACGAATGGGAATAATAAATTTGTCCAATAATTTATGTACACAGTACATCTACATGTAAACAAACGAATATATGATGCTCTTTGTACAACATTTCCTGTGGGCCACATTTAACGGCTAAAAAGTACACCTGCAAGCCCTACTTGCGACTAATTCAAAACTTATTCTTACATATAATATAATGGCTTATTTATGCCACGTCCGCTACATAAAATATACGAGTAAATAGTACGTAGTCAGTAAATTTTCCAATATAAGATGTCGGTAAATATTTTGTGTTCAGTTCTATTGAATAAATCCAACGTGAAATAACTTGAGTTTATATTGACGGAGTGCATCCTTAAATCTTAATACAAAACTTTCACGCATCTGTACACATCATTATCAGTCAATTAAAATATCTAGTAGATAGAAAAAAATTAGAACCTGAAAAAAGTATAGGAACTCGAGGAAATTTTATTCAGTAATATATAATAATCAACATTTATAATCGTATGTTTACAAAATAAAAATTCACAATTGTTCCAACTCATACGACGATACACGTCAATGCAATTATATAAAACGTACTGACCGAATAAAATACTTAGGAATTATATTTGATTCTTATCTCAAATGGAGTCATCATACACAACTCATTACAAATAAAATAAAAAAAACAATATACTATTTTAGAAATATTAGGAATTTCTTTAATACACAATATCTCAAAATGGCGTACTACGCAATCTGGCAATCAATCATAGGGCATGGTATAATTGCTTGGGGTAGATCAACTATGTCTGCAATTAATCCAATAATAGCAGCTAAGAAAATTATTTTAAAAGTTATCCTCAAATCCCCAATCACAGTGAGCACTGACGAAATATTCAATAAATTCGATATCTTTGATATTAGACAAATATTTGTTAATACTACTCTTAAATACATATATAAATACAAACAGACACATTTTAAAACAACTCAAAATATAATTTTCACACGGACAAATACAAATAACCTACAAACCCCAAGAGCGCATACAACATATGGCCAAAGGACCTACAAATATGGACCTAAACTATTTAATAGAATGCTGAAAGATTTTAACCAATTGAATTGTCCCATGAACATGAAACTAAATATTAAAACTTGAATTCATAATGTGGGTAGAGCCAGTAATGGTACACTCACTCAAACATATTAATTCATATCTTTATTAATTATTGCTACAAATTTATCCAAAATAATTTATTTGAAAGTCCACTTTTAAATTGGTTTTCATATATATCTATATATATATATATAGTAATAACTGTTAGTTCAACTACTACTTGTAATAATAATTCATTGTACAAATGCTTGTAAACTATGCCCGTCTCGACGCAGAATTTCTATAGTGAGACGGGCACAGTCCAAACATATTTTTAAAATTATATTATATAGATACAAATAAATGATTGATAACTGAATATATTTGTAATATTTCAAGCAGTTACTTTGTAGTTTAGTTTTATTCTATTTGTCAAGGCAGAACAGAGTCTGTTCCTTCTGAAGAACTTCTGAAACTTATTTTCGTTAAATGATAAAACCTAAGTGGTTTAAAACAAAATTAATATGTATCGTGTATTGTATTTGTATTGATAACTTTATAGTACAGTTTGTATACTCTACTAAATGTATAATTTTAAATATTTAGCACAAAACTAAAGCACTTGTGAGTGATAAAATATGAGTACCTTAGATGGACGCTATTGAAATTATTTAAATCTATTTGAAGCTATAGTAAAATCACATATCAATTAATTATTAACAGAAATAATATTGCCAAAATATAGCATTAATATAATAAATGACGTCAGAATATTTGTTCCTTTAAAATGTCCCAATTTTCGCACATCTCCGTTTGCCACACTCTCGACCAATCACGTCCCTTGATTCTGACACAAATACCCCGTAAACCCCTCACCCCCCGCACAGCCCGGGTCCTAACCGCCACCCCGGGAATGCCGGGCAATAAATATGATAAATTCACCCCAGTTTTTACGACAGCCTCGAGCGGAAGCGATAAAACTGTGGTTCGCATCGGTAATTGGTGTTAAGGACGCTGTTTCAACGGTGGCTCGAATTGATTTTAATTGACACCGCTGGCAATAGGTTGTGTAATAAAATAAAGTTGCAAAGTAAATTCCGTTGGTAATACAGGACCATCAAAAATAATGTTTCACTTTGAATTATCTTTTCAAAATACTTTTAATGCTTAATTAATTCAATATTTTTTTAACAATATTTTGATAAACCATCATCCCTGAGAAATTAGTCAATAGCCTGGCTCCTCTGATGATAGATTAACTATATATAGTTAGGTTCTTAGATCAGCTTGTACTGCTGCAGGAAGAGTTGAAGAACGGCTCAGGTAATAGTATTATATATGACTAAAAGATCTTTCAGTGCTAACCGTTCAACCGTTGAACTTTTTGACCGGTACCCAACGAGACTTTTCAGTACGACACGGTTGAACATTAAATATGGATCAGTGGTGGTCAATGTTCAAGTTAGAAATCAATGCACGTGTCAGGTCCAATATAAAACAATACATTAAAGACAACCGGGCAACCGCTCGAAGTGATCTGGTTATTTTGGAACCCTCGACTGAAAACTGTCGTCCAGCTACAGTGTACCTTTGAAAAGGAATATCTAATAATTTAATTATTATTTATTTGTTGCGTGAAATATTTGACCTCCACAATAAAAAATAGTGCATCAGAAACGCTCTTTTTCATAAAATTATATCCACAATTTTATATCATGAAGAACCCTTGAGGTTTGATACTCACAATCCCCACAAAGGTAAGCAGAGTGGATAGAGCACCAGTCTTCTGTCCTGATATACAAATCTCGCCTCATCCATATTTACACATCATCCCATACAAGCTCGTCGATTATTGAGGTAACAAGACCATCTTCCAGTATCTGGTTTACCTGGTCATGCCAAATCTTCCGCGGATATCATCTATTTCTGGTGCCATCAACACTTACATCATATTTTTTTCTTACCATTCTCTCTTCATTCACCATTTCTATATGGCTAAACCAACTACGTGATCTTTTCTTCAGATGACAATAACAAAATTTGAGTTTATAAAAACTTTTTTTTTTGATAATTTATTATTAGAATTGTAAATGTTTAGTACTTAAGTATGCTGATCTTTATTATATATACTGCAATGATAGCTAATTAAAAACTCTCACCCACAAAATAATATTTTCTATATATTTATATCTTCAATTCTGGTAACTTATAACATATAAATGATGTTATTGAATTTTATACAACCATGCCTTCCACTTCGGTACCTCTAAATATGATATATTATATATTAGCCTTCGGTACCTAACCTTTTATAAACTGAAGGCAGCTGCACTATTCCCAGCGCAGTTTATCCAGTATGTTCTAAAATTGAAATATATACTTTCTTGTTTTCATAGGGGTGCTCAAATAAGGTGTTTTTCATTAGAATATGTACCTATATTTCACTATCTCAGAACCACTTTTCTAGCAATTATATTAAATTACGAAATTCAGGTTGTTATACTTTTTTTAATGTGCTATGGATAGCATATTATTTTCCAAGTTTTATTAAACTGTATTAAATTAATTTACAATTTTGTTTAATTACATTTTTTACTTCTTGGACAAGTTATTGTGGATCTGTGATTTTATTTTATAAATCTTAATGCAATTAAAATAAAATAAATCAGATCAAGTATGTAGTTGGATGTGGCAATGAAATTTTATCTATCAGTAGAATTTTGAAAAAAATTAAATGGGTCCAATCTTACAGAGAAAAGCTTAAAATTCAATATAAATACCGACGCACATATTTTTTAGAATTTTATTATTTTTTTGTAATTGAAGTAAATTGCCCATTATTACGTAGCTAAGAAAAATGTTATTATATTAAAAATTAAATTAATTTATTAATGTAATTAATTATTACCAAATAGGTAAAAAAATAATTATGATTTTTATTCCATATTTTTTTAAAATTATATTATACTAAAACATAGATTCTCGCTTATTTAATTTAATTTTTGTTAATTCAGTAAACTCTTCTGTTTTGGGAATGTTATGTGTTATGGTACCATTCAGAGGTAGTGCGTTGCACTATAAAACAAAAATGCATTTTTTACTTCTACAATACGACATGAAAATATGTATATTTTGCTACGCCTACGTACATTTTTTTCTTCTTACGACATCATATATGCATATTTTATATATACATTATACATTCTTTTTACGACATCATATATGCATACATTTTTTCGTTTAATACAAAATTTAAATTAAATAATTCAAAAGTTAAAATACTGCGCAACACAGTACCTCGACTATTGAGCCCATGTACACATGACACACATTTATGTATTTTTTTTTATTATGCTATAATATAGTGTAAACTGTAACGAATAAAGATACAAAATAAATTTGGTAGGTACTAATATATTAAATTATTTTTAAAAATATGAACAAAGAATCGGAATAAATATCAAACATTTGTTTTCTAAAACTGAAAAAAATTTGGATATTTTATTGTTAGTTAATTTATCTTTATTTAGAATTTGTATTGGTTAACAATTATCATTATTATTTTTTACTAAAAACACTATAATATTAATACCGTGTTTTATATTAGTTCTTACAATTATGGTTAATTCGAAACGTAAACACAGATCGATAGGATCTAAATAAACGAATTGCGCAAAATTTCCAGGTAAACCTTGGAACAGGATAAGGTCGATGAAGGGATAGGTATTCCAGTCGAAAGATCAGTGATCTCGGGAACCGGCATTCTGGAGGACTGCTCGCCTTACCTTGTATATGATGGCTCTATCACCCCCGCAGTCACCGCAGAGAACACACAAATGGCACGCGGATGAGCCGATCTCTGATCTATTTAAATACGGCAATATCACAAGTTCACTCATGGCACACAAAGCAACAAACAATTCGTGATCAAACACAATATCACAAAATGCTGTTGAAAGTTTACACCACGAATACCATCGCGATGTCAAAATCGAACAAATATCGGTCAAGTTGACGTCTTCTGACGTTAAAGTCACAATTCACACCATTCACACTGACAAAAAGAGAAAATAAAAGATATGGATGAAAATTTGCATGCGAAAATGTGTCAATAACATGGGTCGCGGCTGATTCAGAACGCGTCAAAATAAAAGAAAGAAAATAAAAGATATTAATGTGATAACATTAAAAATATACATCGTTTGAATCAATCAATAAAATCTATATTAGAGAAAGATTGACATTCAACGATTCGCCTCAAATACATATGCGTCTTCTATGTGCGTTAATTCCACGACATCGCTACGTAATTTGCCATCCCGAATTTGACACCCCCTACATTCCTCACCCGCCGCGGGGCTGCTCAGATACTGGGGTAGGAGTGGAGCCCCTAGACTGCGTGGTGCGTTCTACTACCGCCGGCTTCCAGATATTGCGGAACAATATCGCTTCAGGATAGATAGCGAGATTCCCCTCATTATTATGGGAACTGATATTTGATTTAATGTGTGCCCGCAGACAATGTCAAGAACCTTAAATTCTGGCGAGCATGTTTAAGGAGATAAATGATTGTATTAGAATCTGAAAATGTGTGTCATGATGGGTATGTGTCATTTTTTATGAGTACAAATTGTTCATCACACTGTATTGGCGGTGTAAATCATATCGAAAGAATAGTATAAAATTAATATTGTTTATATTACTACTTACGGTGAAAATATATATTACAAAGCATCAAATTTATCATCGTGACCATCACTATTGACACCACGACCCCTATAGAATCTTACCTTCTCAAGAATTTTCTTTCAAGTTCTGAATTTATGACATATAACATTGTAAGCTTAAAGAAAGACGTAAGTTTGTTATGTATATTTTACACAGATTTTAACCAACTAGGCAAGCCTGTTTTAGAGTAAATTGGCAAACAGAATACATTTCACAAAACCTAATAACTCATTGAATGTAAAACACAATCAAATAGAAAACGAAACGTACAGGGCAAGTAAACGTGAAAATATATCAAATGAGAGAAAAAAATACCAATTTGTAAAATAATGTAAGCACATACAAGGTAAAAGAAAATATGCAAGACCAAATCTATTTTTATTTTTTGGAGAAAAAAACAGTGTAACAAAAATAACTGATAATTACATAATATATAAAAATAACACCAGTGAAGTTTCTTCGGAAATTAAATAAATAGTACATAATAAACTAAAAAAGAGTAAATAGTACATAATTAAATACAAAGTACATAATAAACTAAAAAATAGCAGACTGATAAACAAAAATCCTTTTACATAAAAGTAAACATAATAAACTAAAAACTAGTATATATTAATAAAAAAATAATAGTATTAATAAACTGAAACAAGAAAAACAAAAAAATAAAAGAGTGATTTTAAACTGAACATACAAAGAGGAAAGGGTAAGGAGGGGAGGGAAATGGGATGCAATATATACAGTTTATGTTAATAGTTATTGAAATGTTGGCGTAGTTTAAATTTAAAAGGAAGCAATTTATCGTTGAAAATGTCAATGTTATTAGAAAAATTCACGGCATTATATTTTGATGTACAGCGGATAATAAAACAATTTTTTATGTAATTAGTTCTACTCAAATTTGGGTAAAAAAGATTATTTGATCGTGTTTGTCGCGTTAGACAGTTGAAAGTTATTTGTTCTAATAAATAGGGCTAATAATAAATAATGTAGTAAGTATAATACACAAAATGCAGTTATAATAATCATTTCATAATATAAAAGAGTTTACTCTCAATATCTGTTCTACCTAATTTCAACAACCAATTTGAAACGTCCCTTTTAAAAGCCACTTAAAGTTATAATATTATTACCAATTTGATTGTATATTCTGGGAGCTTGAAAGGATTATATGGATCAAAATATATCATCTATAAGAAATAATTTTTAAATAATGTAAATAATATAATATATAAGAAAGGATCATATGAAAATTTGATCATATGCAATGGATGAATGAGGAGAAAATGGTAAGAAAGATATAAGACACAAGTGTTGATGACACCAGAAATTGAGAACGTCCTCGGAAGACTTGGCACGACCAAATAAACCCGATTCTTGAAGATGGTTCTGTTAGAAGCGCCTCAATAATTGACGAGCTTATATGAGAAGATGTATAAATGTGGATATGGTGAGAATGAACCACCAGAATAGAAGAGTGTACCAGAATAGAAGAGTGCGGCTTTCTATCATCTCTGCCTACATGTGGGGAAATGGCATGATGGTTATTTAGTTAGTTAATGTAATAAACGGTGCTCGAATATTGGTTGCAAAAATTGACCTATATGGGGGTCATGATTTTTAAAATATAGACAGTACATTATTTAATTTGTAATGATTGATCGTTAAAAATTAATTTAAATAGTATAGTAAAATAACATTTAGAATGTCTCGAGAGTGCTGATTTGTTTAAATTAGCGAAGCATTTTTTAGAGACAGGTAACGTATTTAAAAAAAAACAGCTTTTAAATTTTACGCGTAAATATTAGAGGCTTTAGATAAGCAAATTTAGAAACTTTAAAAAATTAAAAATCACTTAATAGTAAAGCAAATTAATAATCAATTTAATCTAACCCCGATTTAACATATTTCTCAATTTACTGTCATTATTTCCTACTGAAAATGTGGCCACGCCCACGTTAAGTGTATATATAATTTATTTTACGGATTATTTAATATTTATTCAATGTAGTATAAATAAACAGTCGTATCAAAACCGGTTGACGTCAAAATAATCAAAATAGATAATACAAAAATAGTTATTTATTTAAGTGATATATAGTTTTTCCTTTAAGCAATTAGCTACAAAACTTACTGTACTTTTAATAAATCACGCTGTATATTAAAATGATTCAATTGATTTTACAAATATGTCAATTCATCATTTTTCATACATTTTTTAATTGCAATCAACTTGTGAAAGACAACGGTATTATATCGATCAACGTGGAAATAATAAATTCCAGTGTCCTCGCTATAAAATTGATAGGTATTTTACGAGGCGTGTATGAAGTCTACGTAACGCAATTTTAAAATTTGTCGAATTTCAATTTCGGTGGTATTTTCGTTCGACATTTTTATTGCGACATACCTAATACAACAAGGCGTCCTTTTTAATACACCATACAAAACGGCTGTTTGAGTTAAACAACGAATTCAATGCAATAATAATAATAGTTATACCTTGGCGGTCATTGAATTGAACTAGTTCATATTGTTTGCGGTTATCTCGAGATATTTATATTCAATGTGGTTTCGAATACGCGTGCAGAGTTGTTTTTTTTAATCAGTACGGTACTCAGAAGTACCGCAAAGGAGATATAAATTAATGATTTAAAAAAGATATGTAAAAACAACGAAATTTATCTATGCTAACGATTTAATCTTAAGTGTAGCATGAATTTTGATAGATGTGAATCACTACACGAGTGTCTTAAGCACTAGACCAACAAACATGTCTAATCCTTGGCTTTAAAACCGGGTATAGATAAGTACTAGTCACTTCATTAACACCTGGCTACTTCCCACCTGTTATTACTGACGCGAAAAATTGATAATATATCTTTATATAGTGTGAATATTATGTTCCAGGCCGATTTTGTTTTCCCGCCACTTTAGTTTCGCAGATATTTATCTATTCATATCTAGTAGTCATAGAGAGTAGTTGATTATAATTTATTAAGGAGCATTTGATGTCTTAAAAATGTATTAAAGCTATTAAAACATTTTATCTAAATAATAATGACAATGCTGTAACTATTAATGGTGATCGCTATTGTCAGATGTTGGAAAAATTTTTGGTGGCCAAATTGGATCTATTAGGCCTGCAACAAGTGTGGTTTAAACAATACAGTATCATTTCACACACAACCCGAGCTACGCTTGAAATTTTGTGAAAAAAATTTCCCGGCCGCTAATTTCAAAAAGTGGTGATATCGACTGGTCTCCTCGATCATATGATTTGAAGGTTCCCGACTATTTTTTGTAGAGGTACTTAAAAATAAAGGTCTACGGCAATAAGCCAATAATAATTTCGATGCTACAGGACAATATTCGAATTGAAATTATTGAAATAACACGTGAAGTTTGCGAGAATCTTATGAAAAATACGGTTAAAAGAGTACGCATTTATCCTGCTGCTAGAGGCGGCCACTTGGGTAATGTCATATTTAATACATAATTGTAATAAACTTAATAATTCATAAATAAAAACCAAATTAAAAATAGTGTTTTATTTCTTGGTTAATCTAAAACAATATCGGCCTCGAACATAATATTCATCTTGTAATATCTTGCTACCTTATTTTTGGTCTATTTGCGTATTATCACCATAACGCATAATATCATTATTGCGCATCATTCATATGTTCGTTATACGACCGAGGCATCAAAACCTCCCTAATTCTATTAATTTTGTAACTTTCAGCTCATCACATAAGTCATAGTATTCCCGGTTATAACGACTACGCCACACTCCATTTTCTTGAACAGTTTCAAAAATTCACACGAGAATCAATATTCCCTCTAATTTTGGATCACAGTGTGCTCATTAAAAATTTTTATGCAACTTTAAAAAACAATGTATACGTGCGCTGGGAAAAAAAATAAGAAAAACATTACTATACCAGTACTAGGCTACTGGTAAGGTCTGAGTTGGCCACTTAACGTTTGATATTATTATTTACGATCACAATTCAAGAGAACTAATGATAACTATTAGTTTGATTCTCGCGATAAATGCACACTTTTACGTGATACAAATGATTGATGTACTCTATTATTTTTTTATATTTTACAGATATATTTTGTAATGTTCTATTATTTTCCTGTTTTTTACCATTTAATTTAATTTGTTACCTTACTTTCAATTTATATTCTAACTTCTGAAACTTTATGGCTACCTACCTCAGAACAGGTACTTTATATGTAGCTAGCGAGGTAGGAAGCGGCCAACAGGCTTGCACGTAAATGAAATGTATTATTATATTTGTACTAAGGATTTTTATATTGATGCAAGCTATAAAAATAATGTTGTTATGAAAATAAACGCCGATTTATCGGCACTGAAAAATGATTATGCGATTCAGTATATGACTGTTTCACGGTGCTACGTGACATGGAGAGATTGAGAGAAGACGATAATAAAATTAAATATTTTTCTAAGCATGTTTGGTTGATTGATTACACTACTACGAATCAGAACTTCATCCAGGTTGACAATGATGTATTTATATATGATCCAATTGGGTAGAGATCAATCAGAAGCGTTGCTGTCCAACATTCCAACATAATCATAATACAATACCCACACTAATAATTCACTAGTTTCACAACACTCTCACTGCGTATATATACTTTTTTATTTCTGTTGAATCTTCATTTGTGTTGAATTAAATAACACCACAAAAGCACGAAGAAAACCGGCTACTTTAACACAGACGGCAGTCTAGCAAAATAGCTGGGACAATGCTGTATATATCAAAAGTGGAGTCTACTCCATCTCACACAATAGACTACTAGTATTATACTTAATTGAAATATAATTATGTATTAGTATCTTATATTTATCAAGTTATATTATAATATATTCATCTTTGTTACAATAAAAACATGTATGTCAATAAAGTCTAATAAATAAATATATATAATATAGATAGAACCTTAAAAATTATTTTGTCAGTAAACTATCTTATTTTTTTGTATAAACTGCATTGTTCTGTCATGAATACCTACATATCCATACATATAATAAATTATACCGCTGTACGTACATAAGATAACTTGTGTAACATCGTCTGCAATTATAATAATTTGCAATATAATGAGAATGTACTTACTATGAGTTATTTTAATAAATATATTTATTTACAATATAATTAAAGATAAAAATGTTACGAAAAATTTATTAAAATTTAAGGGTTGTGGATTGACATATAATATTTTTTTTTATTATACATTTATTATACTTAACACATATTCTGTGTAGATATCTCTCTATAATTTATATTTTATAAAAATAATTAAATATTCTTATACTTTATACTGATAATACCAGCTCATTAATATGATGATATCTCATTAAGCTAAGATAATCTATGCTTAATGAGATAGTTCAGTTAATGGCCCTTCTGACTTCCTACATAAGCTAGCATAGGCATTAAGATAAATCGTCGCAATTTTTTAAAATTATATTATGATTTTTCCATAAATATATTTTGTTAATATATGACCAATTAATAATGAAACCAAAATTATCGTTTAATTTTTGATCATTTGAAATAATTATGTAAATTTTATATATACCAATTATTATTGAAAATATTATAGTAAATATAAAAGGAATTTTTTTATACTTTACAAAAGACTGTTCATTTTTTTTTTTAAATTTTTCTTTATACAGCAAATTTTTCAAGATTATGTAACACTTTAATAATATATAATTTTTTAGAATTGTTATTAATTTTGAGTGAAATTATTATTTGAGTATGATTTGACACGTACACATGACGTGCTAGTTTGGTTTAGTGAGAAGTCACTCATCTAGTGACAATGCAGTCGAAAGTTCACTAAGATAGTCCCATTGTCACAATACAACTGCTTAAATTAAATTTGCAAATAAACTTATAGAGTACAGTACAGCATTTAAATATGGAAAAAATTGTAAAAAATAAACTGAAAAGTAGACTAAATAAATGTATAAAAGAATGTTGTAAAGATGTGTTACACATTATAATTTTTTTTTATTTAAACAAAGAATATTTTTATTATACATTTGAATACCATAATAAAAATATTCCTTGTACATACTATTTTGAGAATATAATTTACCCTTTGTTTACTGAATTTAAAAAAAATTGAAATAGCCACTGGATTTTTTATAGAAATAAGTGCACATATTTTTCAAAAACATAATAAAAAAAAATGATTTGGCTAGGTTGCCATCTGTTGGTAAAATAAGATACTTGTGCTACTTTGTACTGTAAAGTGGTGTCAGAATTCATTTATGCTTTTCGTTTCTATGAAGTTTATATTCTTTAATTTTTTGAATACAGACGGATTTTTTTGGATCTACATTTAATTTTTCCAAATAATTGGACAAACCTTTTGTCTGTCTAGGCCATTGTCAATCAAATCAGTTGATAATGGTCTAGACAGCCGAGACAATCATACAATTATTTGGAAAAATTAAATATAGAACCAAAAATCGTGTTTGATTTATTGTGTTGATTAGATTTGTATTCATTGGGACTTCAGAGTTCCGCTGGTAAATAAAGGGGAAATTACTTTAAGTAATTCAATTACAAAACTTTTATTGTTTCTTTGCGGGTTCTTCTTTAAAAATACTTTCCTTCGAAGGCTTCGTAGAATACACGTCCAACTTATCAAAAATGATCCCATGCATTCCCCACCCCTTTAATTTATTAACGATGTCCTTATTGTTGTTGTCTTCTCCCCAGCAGAAATGCACGAGGCCTGCATTACTGACCAACTGCACCTGAGTCGAGTCCCTCAACAAATCTTCGGTGTGCACGACAATCCCCAATAACTTCGCGCTTTGTGCAAATCTTATTGCAGCTGGTATGCTATTGCACCTTGCATCGTTAATTTCATCATATTTGTTTGTTACTCCTTGAGTGAGAAACATTGTTGGATACAAATTCTGCTTTAGCCTTATCGCTGTACACACATCAGGATCAAAGCATGAAAAAAATATTTTTCTATTCCCGCCAAATCTGAGGACTATTTCAATTATTTTGTCTAGGTAAATATTTATATCCATCGGATAATCAAGATCAGTATGTTTATATATATTTGTCATTGGCCATTTGATTTCTATGTTAAATCCAACACGAGGATCAATTTCTTTGAGTACTTCTAGTAGAGTAGGAAATGGCTTTGGTACGTCTTCATCGAAATCAAATATCATACCTTTAGATTCAGCAACATGGTATATTTTTAACTCTTGGAGATGTTGAAAGTGTAAATTTTGCATTGGCATTTTAATCATTTCTTTGTGGATATCTCCGTTCTTCTTTGTCGTAGCTATGCACAAATTGAAGTCATGGTATAAAACGGGAACTAGATCTTTGCTCAGTTGAATATCAAACTCGACCATATCTGCTCCGCTTTCTCCGGCTTTTTTCAATGATGCTACGGTATTTTCTCGTAATTTATTTTCTTCCCAAACCTTGAAACTAGATCCCATTCCACGATGGCCAACTTCAAGACCTTTCCAAGAATCTTTCCAGTGACTGGCGTAGCTTAATTTCATGTCACTAAGGGCCTCAGTCATTGGTTTTACTATGAGGTATTCAACATTTAAGTAACCGATCGAGCGATGGTTTGTAGTGCACATAATAACGATTTGCAACTTGCCCTTGGAGTCTTGCAAGTCTGATTTCAGTATAAAGCCATATCCAACACGATCAGGTATATCAATAGATTCAGAGGTCTTAGAATAAAAGTCAATGACATAAGTTTTCACATTTTCATTTGCTTCTGTGATACTGAAAACCCAATAATCATCTTTTTGATAAACGCAACCGTAAACAGGTTGAGGTTTGAAAAATACACCGTCTTCATTTAAATTCGCGACTTCGGTTGTTATTTTATCAGCTTCTTCGACGCAACAAATTTCTGATGCACAAGTAAACGGGACATCCACTGGTGTTATTTTGATGCTTGTATCTCCTTTCAGCTCTTGAGTTTTAATCGGATTTCCAAATAATTTAAATTGAACAGCGGTTCCAGCGGATAACCAGCCTATATCGTACTTCATAATTTCGCCAAGTAGTCCAAATAAATCTGGTTCGGTCGGAATTTGGGATGAAATCTTGATAACACGTGGGATGATGCTGGTTTCCCAGCATCTCACGGCAACATTTCGTGATTCTGAATCCACAATACAGACACAGTATCTAAACAGCACATCGACGTTTGACGGTATTTTAACAGTTGCAGACCAAATATTGTTATTTTTTTCTTTGCTTAAAGGTATCACATTTTTACTTTTCCACGATCCCAATTCAACAGAGTCACCTGTTACGCAAGCAGTTTCAGATTTGTGCAAGTCTGGTAGTTGAACTCTAAACTTCCAATCCCGCAGAAGATCTTCACTTTTGTTTACTTCTTGAGGTTTATTTTTTACGTCGCGTTTATGTTTACAGCAATGCGACTTCGACTCCATTGTGACAGAAAATATTCAACTATTAATATTTTCCGTCAGTCACGTATTTATACAAAAGATAATGGGAAACATATCTTATCTACTATAAATATACATCTGAGATTAAAAACAATAACGATATTACCGCAAGTATTGAACAAACAAATTTTTGTTGACTGTTTTTGTGATTGTTCCGCCGATGCGCGTCGGTCGCCGTGTTATTGTTTTGTACACACAATGAACAAAAAATAACATTATTAAGGAGAACACATTCTTATTGTGAAGTTGGAATTATTGTGAACATAGATCTGTGATATTTTAAATAGGAATTAAATGTATTAATTGTAAAGATATACATATAAAATCAATTTTATCGAAAAATATTGTTTTTGCGCTACCGGGATTTGAACCTGGATCTCTATTTCCAGTCCGAGGAAGATGTATTACCAAATATGCTACAGCGCCACTATCTTTCGTGACAAATTTTCGAACCCATATGTTACACTTTTTCAAATTAATATATCTGTCATTTTATTATTTGAAAGCCATCTACATTGTTTTTACGGAATCTCAAATACCTTTGAATAAACCGATAGCAGACGCCAGATTCATTTTATTAAATTAATTCAATTCATTTTATTAAATTTTGAACACATTGATACAACTTATATATTATTAAGGAGAACACATTCTTATTATGAAATTGTAATTATATATTTTTTTATTTTTTTATTTGCGATATTTTAAGATACTGGCGCTGTGTGCATCTTCCCCGGATTGGAAATAGAGATCCAGGTTCGAATCCCGGTAGCGCAAAAATAATATTTTTCGATAAAATTGATTTTATAAGTATATCTTTATAATTAATACTTTAAATTCGTATTTAAAAATAACACTTAAAATGTATTACATCTTATTTTTTTTTATTGATTCTACTATAATCTCTCAGATGATTCTCCCGAAGCGGTAAAACTTCTAGTATTTAAAAAACCGAGGGTTTGATCCTTGTCTTGACAGAATCAGAACAGATCAGAAATTAAGTATTATTTTCATCGCTCAAAGGCAAGGTATAATTCAAATAAAATATTCTACTTTACATAGGTAATCAAACATTTTCTAAATCAAAATCTCACATTCTACGAATGTAAATTTTATTTGTAATTTTATTGATAAACACGATTGTCGTGATACTATTAATATTTACATAAAATCTTATATTTCTCCTTGTTCGACAAAGTTGACAATTTAGTTTATAGATAAATGTATTTATAATTGTACACAGCTTAAATACAAATTATGAGAAATTTCATATCTATTATGAAATAAAAACTAAAATGCTGCCACATAAAATGGCGCAAAGAGTAAGAGAAGGTCCTTCAGAACTGCCCAATAACCCTCCCCCATGATATCATCTACCCCGCTTTCAATTTCATAAGCCTTTATGGACACAAGGAGTACAATTTATGCGGCCCACGTTCAGTTCGGAGAAGGAATGGGATGCCGCAAACTCGAAAAATAAATAGTTTGTTGTCGACCCGACGACAAAACAGCCTTATTTCAACTACCCCAGAAATCTATGAATCGCATCCGAAGCTATGATTTGTACATATTTGTTCCATAAATATGACAAAATGAGCCATTTTTATGTCGCGGATACTACATCAATTAATTAATTGTTGGTTGAATCTCCACGAAACGATTTAACTACAGAGATCCTGCTTACTAATGCTAGTCCTATAACTTACCACACTGAGAATAAGAATAAGTCTAAAATGACGTGATGTGTTCAGTAACTATAAAACAAGTAAATGCTTTGTGTAGTACACATTACGTGAACGCCACCAGTTGACTTTGTTACTAAGTTTATACTATGTAAGAATGTGTCCTCCTTAAAAATATATAGGTTGTATTCATATTTAAAAAATGTAATAAAAATGAATTATCAATTATTTCTGGCGTCTCCTATCCTGTCCTGTTAGTAATTTGTTCTTCTTAAAAAAATAATTTAAAAAAGTTTAATTGGTTTGATTAACTACTTTAGTAATTTATTTACGAGGATAGATTGATAAGTTTCCGGAATATGAATGAAAATAAAATAAATATGATTTCTGTTGCGTTTTATTTTTCAACAAAATTTAGTCTAAGTTTAACAGAATTGGTTCAACGTTTCTCCTGTTTTTCGATTTCCTCCTAGAAATGGCTTTCTTCAAGATTCTCAAAATAACCGTTTTCAGCCTCTATTACTATTACAGTTTCATTCGACTCAAATTTCTTTCGAGGCAGGATTTTTTTAGTTTCGTTTCGGTCGCCTATGCAGACAATGACCTGGTATAGGTGTCTCGCATGAGCTGGCGAGAACTAGAAAAAAAGGCTGAGAGGTCGATAGATTTGATAGTGGATTGGTGTGCAAGGAACAAGTTGGCTCTTGTTCCTCACAAGACCTAAGCAGAGAAAGTGTTATGAAACAGTTTTAACCATCAACCCTCAGATGTCTGGACGATCGCGCTGTTACGCAGGCGCGAATCAGTCACGTGCCCAAGCACGAGCACGCCCGTTGAAGAAAGTGAAAGGCCAGTCATGCAGGTCAAGGATTGTGGGTACACGCGTATTCGGCGTGAATATGCATCCCTCTCAGTACATAATGGTGGTGCGGATATTTACAAATCACTAAAATAAACCGACACAATATCCTCGTCGTTCCGCGCCAGACCTGATAAGGACAGCGCTTACCACGTTGTGTCTACACCCAGCGATCGTTACCAAAATGGACATCGAAATATTTTCTCCACCTCTGCGGCTGTTCGTTTCCCATCGACCGTCGCCTTGGCCAGATCTGGATGGCGCCACCTCCCCGGGTAAGTCGCCTATGGATTTCAAGTAGCATCTATTTTTAGTGGTAACCGTTAACCAAGATAAACCGTATTTTAGTACATGTTTTTTTGATACCACAACTCTGTAATCAACAACCCTTGTATGTGTTTATAAAAATTATCTATTATAAGCTCTTGTCAGTCTGTAAGAATATTAGGCTCAATTGTATTGTTAATGTTCATCATTAAACATCGCTCAAGAGGCTTTTAAGTAATATGTACTCATTCTTTTATTGAAGCTATACTTTTGGTGGCCCTCGGGATAGTGATATCATCCTGACTTAATGACGAACCAATACGTCAGGAACCCTCCCAAGTGTCTCATGTTCTCGCTGAGCAACCAGTTACAAGAAAAGAGAAGGAAATATTTTTCGTAACAAAAAGAACCCAATAGTACGTATGAATGGTGTAAACATTAGTTTTGAACGATAGGTGAAATATTAGAGTATTATTATTGATATCTCGCGTTTTTTTCTGGCCTATGTAAAGGCTGTATCAGAAAAGGCAGCGGACTATTTTTTTTTTTTCTACCTTCTACCTAAATATGATATGCGATATACTGTTCTTATGGGTTAAATCTACCGGCAGTGGTGCGTGGAGAGTGATTCTCTTATATGTTTTTTTTTTCTTTTGTGCTGTCTCGTTTCCCGGAAGGGAGTGCCTCTTCACTTTTCCTTTGTTCCCCGGCCTTGTTAATTTTTAATTGTATTATTTTATATATTATCTTTATGTTATGTATTGTAAATTTTATTTATTTATTTACTATTAAAGTGAGTCAACCGGAGACAATGAGGGCAAATCTTGTTTTGGCAGCTATGCGGTATCGACCTGTTATATTAACAGCTGCTTAGTAGTATTAATAAATGCCAACTGACCGGTAGGACCGAGATAAGAGCCTTCAGTTTTTTGCATTGGTCCTAGGTAAGGGGTGAGAGAGAGTCAGTTTCAGAAATAGGTAGAAGTCCGAGAAAGTCAAACCACGTATCTATGCTGGATGCGAAATGATTTCAAACTTTTCTGTCAATTCTTGTTGGACGATTATAATAAAATGATTTCGTGTTTTGATTATACCACAAGGCGCCAGGACAATATAGAAATATGGTGGTTTAAGATAGAGTGAATGGATCCCATTCCCGGTGTAGGCCACTCACATGACAACATATCGGGTGGATGACTGACCATCTTCAATAGTTTATCCATAAAATGCCCCAGAAATGCAATGAATCGAGTCAAACATACAGTGAATAAATGGAAAGCAGGCAACAAGTTAACAAATGGTAAATCATAGGCAGATATTATTTTACATCTGGTTAAATATTTACTACCAATTTATTATTCGTAATTTTATGACCTTGGAACAGCAGTTATCGTCTGACATATTAAACAAAATTGACTTTTTTATATAAAAATTTTCAGTATAATTTCCAATATTTAATATTTAACGCTAACATAAGATTGTGGTTATTTATTTTAATAATGAATTATTTATTACTTTATTTTTAATCACTTTTATTAGTAGGTTGAATTCACAAACCGGTTTCGGAAAATACGTTTTTTTTCATCAGGATGTCAAATAAACTAACTAAAACCATATGTCAAATTGTTGTAATGTTTTTATATTCTATTTAAAAAATATATAATTTAAAATAATTCTAGAACCTTACTTCAATTTGTTTAGGAATGTTTTTTTTTGTTGGTTATTTATAATATTTTGATTTATTTTATATGCTCTACTTATTTCCAATGAATCTAAATTATAAAATTTATGACCAACATTGTTTTTATGTAAAACAGACGATTCCAAATTTTTATCAAAATTAAAATTATTTTCTAATAATTGATTCGAAAATTCTGAAAAACTATGATTGTTTAAACATCTTTAATGCTCTTTGACTCTTTTGTTATAATTTCTACCTGTTTTACCAATGAATTATATAAAGCAGTACAATCTTTACAAGTTATTTTATAAACACCGGAATTATTAAATGGATTATCTTTATCTTTTGAATTTATGGTGAAAGTAAAGGTATTTTCCGAAACCAGTTGGTATATTAAATTAACTCATTTAAGTTGTTAAAAATAAAATGATAAATAAATTAATAATTTTCTCTTTAAAACTGTGTTATAAATATGTCAAATTTTCTAGTCGTTTAAGAGATAAGAAAAAAACATAGTTAAATTTTAGTAACACTTAAAATATTTTTCAGAACAATAACTGTTCATTTAAATACAAATAAAATGTATGAGTTAAAAATTATAACTTTAAAGCTCAATATCTCAGATTAATGTAATGTCAAGGGCATGATATTAGTGGGGCCATTACATAATTTAAACGCGTATAAGCGTCGAGAAGTTCCAGGATAGATGTGATCAGTTGAAGTATAAAAGTGTAGTAGGTATTGAAAAAGTCGCCTTTGCTGAGAAAAATGATTTCTAATTTAATTTAGCATATACCCTATAAAGTGAAGTATGAGACTCAGATGGAGCAAATAGGCCCCCAGTATTATATAATATTAGTGTATGTTTAAAAATATCGAAGAACACGTGTTGACCGAATACTTATCTCTAAACTCCTGTAAGGTCATATTGACTGCCCTAGCCAATTAGAACTAATATTCTTTCACATACGCACATCAGATTCCTTAACGCTGTTCCCACGCTGTATCGGTGCATCTGCGTCTAACAATACCGAGTTTTATTACCCTCCGTCCTTTACTTCGACTAAGTGTTTATGTATCCTTGAAAAAAAAAATATTATTTTCAGTAATTTTTGCATTCTTACATTATGTACTTCATTACTACTTTGCCTGAACATATCTGTAGATTTTTATAATTCGTTTCATATGCTATATTTTACGTTATTCTTATTAAAATATTTTATACTGTTAAATCCCCTCAATTTATTAAATAAATAAGTTTTGTGCCATTTTAAGGACTAATACTAGGCATTATTTGTGCGCTGAGGGAGAAAATAACAGAAACATTAACATACCAGTATAAGGCTTCTGATAGGTCCTGGGTGGACTACATTACTAAAGAAGATATATTAAGTGGCATAAATAAGTCTCAAAAACTAATAAAAACTACCAAAAACTGCATACTTCGGACACATCCTCCGCAATGAAAAATATTACATTATAAACCTCACTATACACGGGAAGATAGAAGGCAGTAGAGACAGGTAGAAAGAGATTATCTTTGCTGTGTAACTCCAGAAAGTGGTTCAATGTCGAAAATGCTGATGATCTTACATATGATAATCAACATACTGCAACATGGTCGACAACCATCGATAGGAGGCGGCACATGAAGTAAAAGTCTTGTTAAAAATTGTGTGCGCGCTATATTTCTTTGTGTGCGCTATAATTTCAAATGGTGAACGCGCGCGCACCCGGATGCCTTATAGGGAATGTTGTTTGAGGATGTGCGAGAATATTATATAACCCGACTCACCAAATCAGTTTGGAGATTTTGAAAGATGTATTGTGTCCTGTAATCAGAATGATACGAATTCAATAGTATATGTGCAAAGAGTACCTGCATCTAATATTGGGTTCCTATTCAGTGTTCGATATGTAGTATGTGTATATCGCGTATATGTATCTAGGTATCTATGTGAAGTATGACAGACAGTAAAGCATCAGGTAATAAATATATAATGAAATGACAATACTCACGATTTAGATGCCTTGAATTTATTCGAGATAAGATTACAAAGATTCAATTATGAATTTAACCATGATGATGCAGAGTGCGGCACGGAAGCTGATGGCGTAGCCGGTTCCTAGGAGTTAATGAACTAAAAGCACGCGCTCATGCTGCAGAAGCATCCCATAAGTATTTCGGCAATGATATTAAAATGACGAACATTGTAAGAATTTATTACTATAAACTATATATATATATATATATATATATATATATATATATAGTTTATAGTAATAAATTCATATATATGTATCTTCCACGTTTCTACAAAATACTAGTATAATAATATTATTTATATTTTATTAAAATATTAATAAAGTTTGGTTACCGTGTTGTTGAGAACTTGGTTAAAAGTTCACGAAAGAAATGATCCAGACTGTGTAATTACAGGAGATGTTAATAAAAGATCAGAGGGCAAATCTTAAACTTTGATTGTGAACAAACTTTGTAATTTCATTTAATGGAGCGGGCTCTACAAATTAAATTTAAATTGTGACCGATATTTTTAATTATATTGAAGAAATTGCGAAATGAGGTAGTGATGTTTACGTTTTATAATAAAGCCAAGAAAATTACGGTTGTTTTTAGATATTAAAATCTAAAATAATAACCTTAATATATTTGACATAATTCAATGATAATAAATACAAATATTTTATTTAAATCACTCAAAAGCTAAAATAATAAATAAAGATATTTGAGTATTTAATATCACTCATGATTTTCAAGGCTATAGTCACAGATATCATGTGCTCTCTAAATGAGTACATCAGCCATGCTGGCCTTAAAGCAGTTAAAACTATCCGTAAGTCATATAATAATTTAATTATCGATTAAAATGTATGTTATTATTGAATTCGATGGAATCCAAAGTCTGCTAACTGTACATAATATTTTATGATTATTATTTTATAAGGCTCCAACGGGCTTTTAGGACCTTAAAACCGATCGGACAATTGTCAAGGTCTCCCTGTAGTCTCCCAATAATCTATTCAAACACTTATCTCATTCTCAGGTATCTCAGGGGATGAGTTTCCGTTGGCGTTTCATCATAGTCTTACCGAGCTCTCAAGAGTCGTCACATCTAACAATATATCATGCCCATCTTGGTCTTCTCGACTACAATATTTCTAAGATATTTGGTTGTTGGAATGCTTCAATAAGTTCACCATTTACGCGGATGCACCATCAGTGATTATTTTTAACTATTTCAAGTATTTTTCAGAGAAATCATAAATTGTCTTCAATTGATAGGTTTAAATAGGTTTCACATGTGTATGGTACTAATGGCTTAGCGGTCACTTTGTAAAAAATGGGAATTTTGTTTTCATTAACAGAAATATGGATACAAACAGATTTTTTAAAGCAAAAAAGACCTCATCTTAATTTTTTTACCTTGTGAGTAACAATAATATCTCATTTATGTTAGATATTGTAATGTTATGCTGCACCGATTATGATTCCGGCTTATTTTCTTGTTTACAAGTTAGGAATTTGTCTCCTGATAAAGCCTAATTATATTCCAAGTAGTGAGTTGAATAATCAATATTTTTTTCTGGTGACAATAAGCAGTTTAATATATACTCGAATATAACATAATACAAGTTACAAGTTAATGATTTCGCGGCGGAGTAGTGAAGAACCCGCTCTTATCATATTTCCCGCACACACACCTGTAACTTCCCGTGTCGCGCTCCCGGACCTCACAGATATGTAGATTCCCAGAAACTCAAAAAATGGAGTATATTCGAAAGTTGAGCACTACGTACATAGATCTCCTAAGACGTCTTTAAATACATAACTTACTCTTATGTAATGGTCCATAATAATTAATTTAAAAATCAACGTACCCCTGATAAAGCGAATACAGTATTCCAATTTCCCAAGCACAAATGCTTTTTTCATTAGCTTTTCGCAATTGAGACGCAACATTCAACCCTTCACACACAATTCGAGGTTTTGGCTCCGAGCCAGGGGAGGTAATGTTTCATTTTAAACTTTACTCCACGGAGGGTGTTTTTCTAGTTTATAGCACGAGTATCTAGATTGAATCTGTTGACCTTTGATTTTCACGCAATCCTATAAAATCGAAAAATCTGTTTTAATGAAATCTATTATGTTCCTTGATATTATAAAAATAAACATATTATGGAACTCACGACTTCACGGCTTAAATTATTTATATACTATAAATTCATTTTCATTACTCACTTTGTGTAGGTTACTGGTATTTTCATTTATTTATTATTTGTATGTAAAATAAAAAAAATCTTTCTATTCACCCTTCATCCATGAAAACTTGAAACATCTTATTGACGTGATGTACATATAAAAATTGAAAATACTTTATCGAAAATTTATGAAAGAGAAACGGTAGAATTTAAAAATATTTACAATTTGATTGAAAGATTGTTTGTAATATACTGTCAATCAATCATGTCACTGATACGATGTACAATTTTGAAAATTGTGCGAATGTGAGAATTTAGGTTTATAAAAAGTTAATTAATTCTGTCTACGCAATTTGATCAAGATAATTTTATTTGTTACGATAATATTTTAATTTTTTTAAATTTACCTGTTCACAATGATAAAAAGATAACTAAAAATAATCTTATTGTACAAGTCAGAATCGTTAGAAATAAGTAAACATATAAAATATTACGAGTAACCAACAATAACCTTATTTTCAGAATTTTTCCAGTAAACATGATTCAGAGCTACTACGGACAGCAATATCTAAAAGGCAACATTTAATAAAGGAATTAATATCTGCGAATGTTAAATTTGCAGATAAGTTGTTAGGGGTATGCATTGATTCAGATCTTGTAATGAATACACAAATCAACAAAACTGCTAGTGCATGTTTTTATCAACTGATATAGATTAAAAGTATTCGGAGACATTTTCCTTCTGAGGCAGCCCGTCTACTTATAAATGCATCACGTGTGGACATTATATAGCATTTATGGTGGTCTGTCAGTGTTTTAGATGGATATACTACAATTCATTCTAAATGCGGCAGCCCGAATAATAAATAGTGTTTCTGAATTCTCTCATGTAACATCATTTTTGCACGAGATACATTGGTTCCGGTTTCTTGAAATAAATTGGTCCGGTTTCTTGAAATTAAAATTGCTCTGGTTGATGTACAAGGTGACATAATAGTGGCTAAAAGATTATAAGAAAATATATTTCGGTTATGCAGTAATTTACTGTATTAACATAATATTATAGCACGCGGAAAATGCGTATAATGGTCGCGGTCTTTCTTATAATGCTTGTATTGTACTAATGTATTATTAGAAAATAATGAACAAGAACTAGAGTCTATTGAGTAGAATGTACGATGTATGCTAGGAAAGCGACCTCATGATGAATGTTAACAAGTTGTAAGTGATGGTATTCGAGAAGGAGGAAAGCAAGAAAACGTGTAACGACAATACTTGCAGGAAATGAATGTTTGGAACGAGCAGATGAGTTTGTGTATTTGGGAAGAATGTTTGATAGAAACGAAAGGGCTGAAAATGATATCGAAAGGAGAGTGAATGTGGGAAATAAAGTGAACGGCATTATATGTAACGAGAGTTTGTCAACCGAGGCAAGATCAGCGGTGCACAATTGAGTCCTGGTACGTATGGAAGTGAGGCCTGGAGTTGGCATAAAAAGAACAAAAGTAGACTGAATTCAGTGGGAATGAGATCACTTAGGCGTATACGTGGTAAATCTATTTATGACAGAGTACAGAATGAAGAAAAAAGGAAAGAATATAAAGCTGATGTTAATATAGTGAGTAGGATTAAGAAGGATCTTAAGTAGATCTTAGGAAGACTTGACACCATCAGGTAAACTCGATAATGGAGGATGGTTCTGATAGAAGTCTCAACAATCGGCGAGTTTGTATGAAAAGATGTATGAATGTAGATAAGGCGAAAATTGTGTATCAGGACAGATAAGTGTGGTGCTCTACCCTCTCTGACTACACTCGCGGAGAAACGGCGTGATGGTAAGTCTTAATTATGTCAAATAACATTCAGTTTATTAGTTTTAAATAAGTATAAAAGTCCTATATAAGAAAATTTAAAAAAAAAAGTCAAATCCAGTTTATAACTTCTGATATAAATGAATAACAAAAAACCCACATTTTTGTAAAAAAACGTCAAATTTGAATAACTATTTAAGGCGCAGTTTTAATTAACTATACAATATTGGTACAGGAAATAGTAACAAATACACTATTAGAGACGGTTGGAAGAGCACAAAAGGCAATTTTTAGAATTATTAGTGGTTACCCTTTTAGATACGCATTGGATCTTCTATTTAAATAATGAAATATTCTAAATTTAAGATAAATTTGTATGCTGGTACTCGATATACGTTAATATTACCACCATGAATAATAAACCAATCACAACACAAGGTAAAGGGTGAACAATTTTACACAAGTAATGAGACCAATTACTTTCATCAATGCTTTTATTATATATGTACTTAGCTCCGAAATTATATAATACAACTGTTAACACTAAAACGTATTGTAAAACGTTCAGTAATTAATAAATAATTCTTATACGGACTCAGTATATAATTCAAACGGGTAGAGATCTGTCAGAAGAAACATTCCAATCTAAAAAAACTGAAACAATACAACAAAAAATAGATAAATGATCAATTTTTAAAGTTATTAGAATCCAAACAATTTTATTGTTGATTAAATAAAATTCAATCACTTTGTATCAAACCACAAATTTTATTACAAGCCAACCAGCTTCGCTTAGCTCAAGCTTCGTCAGGACGTATTTAAAACTAACAATAAATACAAAAATAGTGCTTTTATATATTTATGTATATAAAAAGAGGGAGATAGAATATAAAATTACACGTGAAAGAGATATACGGTATTTATTTTATTTTCTAAATATTTATTTTTAAAAAATTTTGTCTCAAAAACACAAAAAAAAAGGTACTTTATTACATATAAAAGTCTATCAGAGGTGACACTTACTGCAACCCACACAAAAAATGATATCATAATACAAATATTTTAATAACGTATACTACTTGTCTTGCTGGGACAAATAAATTATAATCAATATGAAAACAGTACGACTGAACTTCAGTACTGTTTTCATTCAAAATCTTATTAGGATTTCATTGGATTTACTTCCAAGTGAGGAAGGAATTCAAAATTTGCTAATTTAAATTCAAAGCATTTCATGAAATGACACCAAAATATATCACTGATCCCCGTGTGTGAGAAAATCCGTGAAAAGTAAAGAGGAATCCGAGGAATGCTCAATCAGTTTTAAATATATTATGATCGCGCACTCTGCGTGATTTCCCGTTGTAAACAAATTCAAATTTTTAAGGTTATATAAATTTACCACAAACGCGAAATGCTGTTTTGAGTTATTTGGATTTCGGTAATAATTCCAATAGTTAAAATCTTGTTGGATTAACATTCTGAAAATGATGTAAAGAATTATGTAAATGGACCGAAAGTCACTTCACTATTGAAAATTGATATAACTTTATGTTTCTTTATATATAGAATAATATATATTATAAATTGTCTCCGATCTTCATAAATGCTAACTATAAAAAATCTTTATACTATGTATAATTGAGTAGCTTATTTATCTAGCGATTTAAACACTCGCCTAAGGGTCTAGTGGTCAGGGATGGAGCCCCGTTAGGACCACCGAGTTACATTTTTTTTCTTAGCATAAGCATTAAGTTATTAATTGACATGCAGTTTTGAAAATAAAGATATAGTAAAACGTAAATACCATAAGCTTTTTTATGTATAGATAATGAAAAATTACTATTATATGTTATTAATTTATCAAAGTTATTAATTTTTAAAATGGTACAGTAAGTTTAGGTTTACCTACGTAAATAATTGCGAGGGGTGGGGGATATCTAGTGCAAAAATAATACTTTTCAGTGATTCATTTAGCTATAATTTATTTTATACTAGTAGAAAGCAATTCGCTGAATCGCTTTCGCGGTCATTTAGGTATATCTAAAATGAAAATTGTTCCATGTAAGAAAATAATAATTTATTGATTATTCTAGTTATTATCAGAAGCTAAAACAATAGAACAGGTGTATGTGCGTAGAACGTTATCAAAGAATATGTATTAAGTATTCCATTGTTTGTTAAAATTTACGACATTCAGGGTTAGAATGAAATCGTTAAATGGAATATTTGGTTTACCTTTTGATAAATAATTTGTAAAACCCTAGGAAATTTAAAAAAAACACTATAATCTCACCTATCTATGTCGAAAACGATTGAAATTTATATTTTAAATCGAGAGAATAATAGATCACCTTGTTTTGCTAGCCATAAAAATCGTTTAAAAAATCATACAGGTCTTAATAAAATAGAAAAAATACATATAAAAACGATATTACATTGTTTATAAATGATAACTGTTTTTCCCGTTTATTATTAAGCTTTTGATGTGGCTTTCTAAGCAAGGTATCTAAATTGTTTCAACTATCAAAGAACTATGTTTTAAAATTGCAAATTCATTATATGATTTAATTAAAATATATCATAACTACCCTAAAACTATCGATCCTAAACTTCTCTAATTCCCATAGTGCACTAAATATAAAATAACAAGCGGTTTGCAAACTATGTATGGCAAACAGCTTTGTGACTTGGTTTGTTAAATCTTACATTGCGATGCTATCCAGATTATGGAGTAAATTTAGTAAGGGTGAACATTCACGTATCCATTACTATATTATGTCAACAAAATGATTTACTGCAGCATTATAATTTCGTTTAAAATTTTTTTATTGTCTTTGACATTGTTATTTCGACTGATATAATTTCATTATTTTCCGTATAATGAAATAAAATTAATCTATACACAATTTTTAAAATATATATTTTTTAAAGCACCTACCATAATTGTTTTATTTCGTAATTTAATTTTGTGCACTTATTGAAATTAATTTATTGTTTTTAATGCTCTTAAACCAATTAGTTGTAGCTTCTGTAACACGAATTATATTTTTACATCCAATACAAAATTATTGGTTTCACCGATCGGTTAGTATTTGTATTATTATTATTATTAATTTATTAATGTTACAGCATGTCCTCCAACATACATAAACCTCTTTTCTGTTTTTATTAGGAACGGACTATACAGATATGGTATCATACCGTAGCCCCACAGACCAGTAAATAAATATACATGAAATTAAGTGTACATACTGTGTATATATAGGAGAAGGTTTCGGAACATTAGTTGCGGGATGAGGTTTATGGAAACATAAATCCAATAGTTTGTGATACATTTATGCAACAGTTAAAGTATTTACTCTTCAAAAATTAAATACTTGTGTAAACAAGACATATTTTTTATATTAACGCGTATTATAATGCGTGAATATAAAAAATTTTCGTGCCTTTAAATTTTCGATCCAATCGAATCATATATTTAAAAAAATTGCAGAGCTATTTGATTGCGTGAGTAGTACCGTAGTGATCGCGTGAGTAATACCAAAATAAAAATAATGAGACAAGGAATTTCCGTTAGTTCATGTCTATATATTTGGTAGTCTGTGCATATCTCATATTTCCACTATCTTTCATACTTCATATCGAGAAATTTTGCCTGATGATTATATTATAAATGAGTGAAATACAAAATCATCATCATTGCGGGCTCTTGGTATCCTCAGTTTTGTCAATTATTGACGCCAAGAATAGATAGGTCTATATTCATATTTTATTTCCATTTCATTTTCAATCTATCTGTTCTTCTTCTTAATAAGTTTATTAATATGCAGTCTTTCGGAAATTGCACATCATTTTTATGTTCTACATGGCATAAACATCGATGCCTCTCCAATTTTATGAATTATGTAACTTTAGACTAATCACATAAAATAATAAATGAAATTCACAATACACATCCCTCTGTATTCAATTGTTATGTATATAATAATATTTTTTCAGTATCCTTGTCAAGAACTATAAATTAGCTTTCAATTAGATTTTAAATCTTTACAAATTTTTACTTTCTTTTAAATTTATTATGCATAAATATAAATGTTTAATTATTTTACTTAAGAAAAAATTATCTGCGATGAATATATAATTTACAAAAAGGGAATTTATTGTTTTTAATAAATATTCCTGCGAGGATTTTTCTTACATAGTTTTTTGCCCTTTCTAAAACTTTAATAGGTCTTCTCCCTAAAATCAAGGTTATTGTACATCTTAATTAATTTAATAATTTTAAAAATATTTAAGTAATAAAAAGGTACGAAATCTTGTTTTTCCTGGATATTTCATTAAATTTCTATTCAAACGTGTAAATCATTGTATTTTGTTTTTACGGCAGTATTTTTAAATATAACTCGCCTTAAACAAAACTTCGAATTTTCTTTTTTCAATTATATTTTATATAGTATAGTGAAAACCGGTTTCAAAGAAGAAACCTTTTTTATTAATTACGTTTTTTTTTTCAAAACTATGCAATTATAACCTTGATTTTAACGAAATTCTATTTAAGATACTAAATAAATGCCTTTTATTTTAATTTCGCATACAATTTAAATGAAAATACAAAAAAATAAACAAAGCTTGAATAATATTCATAAATACACACCTATTTGTGCAGCTTTTAGTAGTTCTAGAGTTTATGTAATTTTAGGTTAGAAATAAATATACATGGGGTAATCTAAAAGTAAGTACACTTAAAAAATTAAGAAAATGTTATATTCTATAACATTTAATTCTTTACATTATAATTTTCCTTACATTTTAAGTATTCATCAAGTATATTCGAAAGGTTTAAAGTCCCGCTATTGTAGATAGTTATTATAGAGAAAATATTAAGTTTATCGGCTCTCGTTTCCTCTATCTGCTTTCGTATGGTCTGTTATGCAATTCCGCTACGCATGCATATTTGGTGTGCATCCCGGGTACCGTGGTAGAAGTTCCCATCATTTCGCCAGATGGCGACTGTTGTACATAACGTCACCAGTCCATTTAAATAAATTAATTTCAAATTTGAGGTGAACATAAATGGTTAACGTAGCTTAATGGTATCGCACTTTTCCAGCGAGGAAAATTTCCACGTAATCATGGTGGTTCAAATTTTTTCGATAAATCGATTTTATTTGTATGTATATCGTTCAAATTAGTGAATTTAATTTGAATTAATAAATTTTACAATCGATTAATGTAATTTGTTTTGCAGTGAATATCGGGAAGCATTATTAAAATTAGATTAAAAGCATCTGGCAACTAGCACTTTACTGATTTTGCAATACAGCGGTTTCATCTCTTGCGCCATACATTTCCGTTAACTTTTGTATCGGATAATGGATTAGCTGAATTCGTTCATTGTTTAAGCTCATCAAGTGTGGGAGCGTTCGCCTTGGGCCCAGCGAGGCAAGATGATCGCTCTATTGGCTGGAGCACTGGCTCCTCTCTTCCGGACTAACGCATTGGCGTAACAGCTTGCTCCGGGGGAAATTTACAAAGAGCCAATTTAAAATTTCAAGAAAATATATACATCTACATTTTTTTTTTTAAGTCTAGATAGTATACATACGTAATATACGTTATTTTTTGTTTATATACATTTTAACTATGTCTAAATATTTATTGTTCAATTTTTCTTTTGATATGAATTTTTATTCACATTGAATTAATAATTTTAGTATTAAAATATTTACTTTTAATTCTTGTGTAAAAAAACAATTACATATATACCTCCTTCTGTGGATTATTTCATTTTAGAAAATTTTTATGCAATATTCTACACTGTATGTATGTATGTTCTTATAACGTTTAATAATATTTTAGTGAGGATATTATTATAACTTCATATCGTATAAATGTAGTGTGTCACAATTTTTTATTTTATTTTTGTTCATTCGCATTACCAACACAACGAGCATGAGAGGGGTGGGGAGTTTACTAATCGCTAGCTGCGTCCTTGGAAATTCAGTCGCTATGAAGCGTATCCTTACCAGTTGTTCGTGAAATTTTCCTTGCAAAATTGATATCCTGACGAGGTGACATAAACTGGTCTTAACGTAGCCCCGATTTGACACCAATGGACTTTTTACTATGGGAATAACTTAAATCAAAGGTATACAGTAATAATACTCCCTCTCTGGACCAATTAAAAGGAAATTTATGAGAAAAATGGCAGTGATCACGGAAAATACGTGCCGAGTAGTTCTCAGAAATTTTGCCCCCCGTTTGGATGTGTGTCGGCGAAATAACGGATCACATTTAGAAAACAATTTTTAAGAAACAAATTTCCAGGGACTGTACTTAAATATAAAATAATATTTTCTTTTATTAAACCCATCCATTATTTTATTATGTAAAAAGACTTTTGGGACATCTTGTATAATATATAAATAAAAAAAATATATAATGATTAAAACCTATTATATTTACTGTTTCCGAGGTACGTTTGTGGAACTCCATAATGTCATGGAAGGTAAACAGGGAAGACTTATGTCTAGCAATGGATGCAGGCATGCTGAAGAAGAAGATATCATCATCACTATCACTCAATCCACTACTAGATGACACTCTTCTCATGATTATTTCACATTCTCTCTTTGTTCTTTTATCAATCGTTACCATGTCACTTCTACTGCTCTGATAGTTTTTTCATAATGCAGAGATAATAATAGATATATTCTCGAATTGTATCTATGACAAAACATAATCTAGAAGATGACTACAAATTTCGATGGATACCTACATTTTTATTTAAAAAAATAAGTAATTAACTTTATTTTATAAACCACTTTGAGTTATTTATATTTAACAGATATTGGAAAAACACATTTTCCTAATCCTTCTTTAGGATGAAAAAAACTTACTAAAATAATGTGCCTAAATTGAATTTGAAAATGTAAGAGTTTTGGTATTTTTCCGAAACCGGTTGAATATATATAACTCACAATGGCTTATAAAATAAAGTTAATGTACTATTAATTAATAAAAATGAACCACAATATATTTGCTATAAATATAAAAAATGTTTTTTATTAAATTTATTCCAAATTTTAGTTAATAATTCGCTAAATACCTGCTTTCTTAAAGATTGTTTCGAACATTTAATTAATTTTTAGGACAATTTCAGATAACTTTTGGTCTTTGAGAATTGTTAAAAATAATGAACAGTTTATTTAAATTAATATTTTATTGATATTAAACAAATATATTTTAGAATATGTTGTTATTTCTTCCCAATTTATATTGTTATTATAATATATTATCAGTTGCAGTAATTTAGATGACGTACATCTTTGTTTATTTACTTTACAAACAATCCTTCAGGATAATTTACCTACTGATAGTTAAATTTTTTTTCGGATGAGATTTAAATAAAACTAATTTGAACTATCTTTTAGCTAACTTTAAACATTAAATTATTTTGGCCAATTACCCGAGAATTTTGAATAAATCAAAAATAAAAATCATATACTCCTATTAAAAAGCTGAAAAATAAATAATGACATTTTTATTTTATTTATTTATTTATTAGTAACTATATAAAAATTTGTTGATTGAATTTGATTTTTAAACTACATTGTACAGATAATATACCTACATATATGTGGAAGGCTACCACTTCAGCCTTCGTAAATAAATAAAAATGATTTAATATCCATCAACATGTATAAAAGTATATGTATTCTGTCTCTCTTTAGCATGTAATTTTATATTATGTCTCTCTCTTAGATTATATATAAATGCATTTTTGTATTTATTGTTAGTTTTAAATACGCCCTGACGAAGCTTGAGCTAAGTGATTGGCGTAATTGTGATTTATTTAATCTAATATGTCAAATCAAAAAAGGAATTGCTTTCTAAGAAAAAAAACCTTTTATATGCAAAGGTGCATATTAGCGAAGCAGCATGGGTTTACACGTAATCTGATAATTAAACCAACTCCAAAGAATGGTAAATTTTACCTGGATCGTATGTAATAAAATATAAAGACGATGAAGGATCAGTAGGAAAAAAAGATCTCTCAAGTAATGAAATTTCCTGAATCTAAAAGCTAAAATAGGTTCACGTGGGTTTTTGTAATGCTAAGTTCGATAATAAGGGTGGTGTCGCTAGAGATGCCAAAGAGAAAAGAGTGCGTTTTTCGGTTTTTGTTGCCACAGTAGTAGAAGTTGCCCATCATTCCGCCAGATGGCAACTGCTGTCCATACAGCAAAATCAATTTAATTTGTCAAATACCTACGACATGCTTTGCCCAGTTACGTAGGTAGATACCTCAATGACCTGACCTACTAAATAAAGTATTTTTGTAAGCGAGATTGTATTTGTATGATATAATTAAATATATTAATTATAAAAATCATGTAAAATTAATTTTATCCAAAAATATTGTTGTTGCGCCACCGGGATTCGAACCTGGATCTCTTTCCTAACCGAGGAAGGTGCATTATCTAACTATGCTACAGCGACAATAAAAATGTGTTCTCCTAATAATAAAGTTGTATCAATGTGTCCAAAATTTAATAAAAATGAATTGATAATTTTGGCGTCTGCTATCAGATTACTCAAAGGTTTTTGAGATTCTGTAAAAATAAGGTAGATGGCTCTTTCAAATAATGGAACGATTAAATGTATTTATCATCATATCGTGTATATATGATGTAACATCAAAATGATGTAACATCAAAATGATGTAACATCAAAATGATGTAACATCATATATGATGTAACATCAAAAAGGTAACATATAGGTTCGAAAATTTGTCGCTGTGTCATAGTTGGATAATGCATCTTCTCCGGTTAGGAAAGAGATCCAGGTTCGAATCCCGGTGGCGCAACAACAATATTTTTCGATAAAATTGATTTTATATGTATATCTTTCTAATTAATATATTTAATTTATATTTAAAATATCACAGACCTATGTTCTGAATAATTACAATTTCACAATAAGAATGTGTTCTCCTAATAAGTGTTTAATTAAGTGAAATTTTTCGAAGATTTTACGCACGGCTTTACTCTCGACAGACAAACACGCGTGTTGACACATCAACGTTGAAAAGAAATCTGTTACACGTCGGCTGAAATCCCTAGGCATTAATTAAGCAGAGCAGGACAGGTATAATAAAGGGTTGTGGAATGGCGGAAAGGAAGAACAAGGTAATATTCGACCTGCGTCAATAATGTCACTGAAAAAATGCAAAAAATAATATTTTCTTTGAACAAATATGAAACCCTTACTGGAATTTGAATTTTTTTTATATTACAAGTATGATCATTATCATCATTATTACCCATTTAATATTCACTGCAGAATAAAAGCCTCGCCACTCTTTTCCGTCTTTTGTTTGAAGTCATTTTTTTTAGTTTGATGATTACGTCAGTCCAACAAGTTTTAGGGTGGTCTTGATTTCTATCAGACACCTCTGAATAATTTGATTTTTACAACGATTTTTCGGTCCTTTAAGCGATGTAACCTGCCCATTGCCATTTAATTTTCTTGTCGTATTCAATTATATCGACTATTCTGTCACATGTCATGTGACATGTCTGTCTCTCCGTGTGATGCCCGACATACATATTTACATGTATTATTGGATTACTCTTTTGCTGAGAGGACATGTTTCGCAGCCGTGCATGATCACTGAATTTAAAAATTAATTGAACAATTTTAATTTTAAACCCAGTTAAAGATCAATCGGTGCAAATATTAAATTACATAGAATGAAATAACCTACCAAAAATTACACACAATTTAAAAATTGTGCAATTTTTTTGTGTATTTATATCATGTGTATTTTTTATTTATTTAATTAAATCATATAAGCTCAGTTTTGTTAAGTGAGCAAATGTATTAATGTGTACCCCTAGACAGCTGTCCCTAGTAAACAGGACATGTTATTTGAAAAATATATTATTTATTTTCATTGTAAAATGTTATAATCAATTTATACATATATGCAAAAAAATAAAACCTTTAGATTAGTGAAAACTGATTAAAACTATACAGATGTATTTAAATACTAAATTAATGTATTGATTATAAATATATACATATAAAATCAATTTTGTCGAAAAATATTGTTTTTGCGTCACCGGGATTCGAACCTGGATCTCTATTTCCAATCCGTTATTTATATTATCCGTTATATTTTTATTAAAATATCACAGACCTATGTTTTGAATAATTACAACTTCACAATAAAAATGTGTTTTCCTTAATAATATATGTTGTACCTTTGTGCTTAACGCCAGTATTTTTCTTGACAATTTTTCGAACCTATATGTTACATTTTTCAAATTAATACACCTGTCGTTCCATTATTTGAAAGCCATCTACAATATTTTTACAGAATCTCAAATACCTTTGAGTAAACCGACTGCAGACGCCAGAATTATCAATTCATTTTTATTAAATTTTGGACACATTGATACAACATATATTATTAAGGAAAACACATTCTTATTGTGAAGTTGTAATTATTCAGAACATAGATGTTTTTATATAATTTAGTTTGTAGGTGTACTCGATGATTCAAACCATACAGAGTGTGTATTTCAGAGCTAAATAATTAATGTTAATCGTGATCATTGAAATTCTCGTGTGCTCTTGAACTGTGTCCCCTCCTATTTTATACGCCAATGGTGGTAAGCTATCCTTAAAATGGCACCCTTATCCACGTTCAAAGCTACCTGATATGATCACATGAAATGCATAGCAAATACGTGAAAGGAATACTCATTACAGGTAAAATGAGGTAATATTAATACTGTATTTTAATGGCCATTTGCGTCGAGAAGCCGTGCAATCTGCTACGGAGATGAATGCCAAGAATTAAATTAAATTGGCAGGCATTTAATGGTCTGTAAAGATACCATTTTTTCATCCCTTTAAACGTTGGAAAGAATTCGTTTGTCGTATCTTCAAACGTTTGAATATAATGGAAATTGTCCCAACTAAATCTGTTCGAGTTAGAATTTTATGGTTTAATTACCCTAAAATGAAAACCGGTCGACAATCAAAGGCTGATGAATCTGTCCGATTCAATTAATTGGAAATTAATTGAAAAATAATCAGAATTGGTAAAATTGACGAATATATAAATCTACAGGGTTGATGAAGCACGAGAGGGAAGTATTATAGTACTCGTGAATAAGGGAATATATATTATAATCTCTGCTAAGATGAGGCATATCGGGTAGGTACGTTGAACACACTGAAAAAGGAAAATAAAATATTCAAGCATAAAAAGATTAAGGAAAACACATTGAAAAAAATAAATTATTATTAAATATTTTTTAATGAAAATATGTGATGTTGCAATTTCACAAAATAGTTCTGTGATATTTTTAATATAAATTAAATTAATTAATTATAAAGATACACATAAAAAAAATAATCGAAAAAATATTTAAACAAATACAGATATGTCATAGAGACGAAACTGTTTTTATATTTAATGGAAAATATATGGAAGTATGGGTAATTACAGGGCTTTCGATCTATCTTCGGTTGGCTTAAGTGATCACTTTCTGTAAATATAACGTTCACCATTCTCACTCATCAATCTCCATATTTATCAAATTTTTGAAATTTATATATATGTTAATATGTGGACTTGTTTCGAGTACCACTACACTATTACCATCTATGGACTAAATTTGATAATTCATTTTTCCTGAAACAACATATATGTCACGATGAGAAACTAATTATTTTTTTGAAAATTATTTAAAGCAATATTCTTTATCCGTAAAATGTTTTTAACACATTATTTAACTAGGATTTGGCACGATAACCGCCCACTTTCACATCATAGATTTAACATACATAACATGATAGATAATCGTTTTATTAACTAATATAGCATAATCAAATTTTAATTTATTAAATAATTGGATATAAAAATTAAAATTGTGCGCAAATCACATAACTTAGACCCTAAAAAAAGTTATTTGTTTTTTATTGAAAATATTTTCATCTTGGTGATTCTATTATATTAGTGACCGTAATTGAATTGTAGAATCTCTGGGTGAAATATATCCCGCTGAATTGCTAAATCGGAATCACCGCAGGGTAGGAATAGGAAGTAGGGAAACGTAGTACAGGATGAGGTTGGTGAGGGGATAAAGATTCTAGTCGAAGGACTAGTGAATTTCGTGGAACCGGAATTCGGAAGGACTAGTCACTTTACCTTGTATATGACGCCTCCGTAATCCTTGCAGTCGCCGCCGAGATCACACAAATGGCACGCGGATGAGCAGATATCGGATTCCAATTGAATACGGTGATGTCACAAGTTTACCCACGGCACACAAACAACAAACAATACGTGATCAATATCACAAAATACAGTACTGGTGCACTGGAGCTGAAAAGTCCACACCGCCAATGCTATCATGATATCGAGATCGAACAAATATCGGTCAAGTTGACATTTGCTGGCGTCAAGGTCACATTTTACACTGAAAAGACGAGCATTAGGAAAGGTACGGATGGGAATTTGGACGCGGAAATCTGTCAATAACATCGGTTGCGGCTGATTTGAAAATACGTCCCGAAAGTGTGTTTACAAATTCGGAACAGTAATAATAAATTGCACATTTAATTTCGCTATGACAACGATGAAAGGAAACGTACAATGGAGAGGTGATTAAAATTTTATAACAATTATTATCAGTCCTTCATGAACGATAATTCTACCTCCATTAGTTGAAATACAATACCAGGATCTTTGATCCAGATCACAGTTTATTTGGGAGAAAAAGTGCAGTGTATATTGAGTTTGTAGAAATCTATAATCACACATGTGAAAATAAAACATTTGTTTTTTTATTCTACTTGTTTAGTTTACTTGAGACGCGTTTCACCTTGTAAGGGCATTATCAACCTAGCAATTAAACTCAACAACTTATATTTGTATCTAGTGGGGGACGGCTGAACAAGTTTATTAGCATGAGATGAAAAAAAGGACAACATTATTCAATTTTTTGAATGCTTCTTATTATTTAAATAACCATTGTGTATCAACACTAATGATTTAATGACGTAGGTAATATGTAGAAAAGGACGGCTATATAATTTACAACACAACCAGAGAGACAACTTTGGTATTCTAGAATTTATATGTTTGCATGATTCTAGGAAATAATTATGTTAAATAATAATCATTTACAAGAATCATGCAAACATTATACAGAATGTAACAGACCTACACCAGAATATTTTATCGGTGGATTCTGGATTTGACTAAATTGTGAGTCGAAAATATTCTACAAATATTTTATTAATTCCAAATTACATAATATATAAGGAAAATTTAAGGTCATCGAATTTTTGTTAGATAATTTAAGGTCAGAAGCAAAGATAAAGATAAATAATGGATAATTTATTTCGAATGGTAAATATTAACACGATTTTGTAAAAATACCAAACAGAAATATTTTTGGTAACATTGCAGAATTTGCAAAATTCCGTCAATATTTTCGACTTGTAATTTAATCCTATAAAATATCGTAGACTAGACCCTGTATAAATACCAGAATATCAAATATGACTCTCTGTCAGAGATAAAGAATGAAGAATACAGTAGATAACGGAACGTGAAATATGAAGAGTAGAGAAACGAGTCGGCGGCGATTGATTTCAATCTGCAAGAGATCGTGCCAAACTGGGTTCGGCTGCTCTCTACTGTACCCTGGGTCTTGAATGGGTTTCAATGAAGAAGAAGTAGAAGGCGATGAATTATGGTGAGAATCATACAAACGGCACGCAGTGGGCAGTTCTTCACTTCTAATTAAAGACGGCGATATCACAGCTTCACCCGCTATACACAAAATAACAAATCACTGAGCACACAATACAGTGTTGGTGCACTGGAACTGAATGTACACACCGCGGTGTCGCAATCTAACAAATATCGGTCATATTGATGTCTGCTGACGTCAAGGTCACAATTTACACTGAATACAAGAATTAAGGAAAAAGCATGTGTGTGAATTTGGACGTGAAAGGTGTCAATAATATGGGTCGCGTCCGAATCGCAAGATGCGCCAAAAATGTGTTATACGAATCTGGAACACCGACTTTGAGCTCATGTATATTAATTGAAAAAACCGAATTATTTATAGGATGACCCAATACGTCTTGGTAAGCGTTCCCTTAATGTTTTTAAGACATGTCCAAGTGAAGTAGGGGCTCCATGTCGAGTCTCCTTATATCGGTACCTCTCACATTGTCCAATACTCCCAATCAATAATACTTGTACTACTCCCTTGTTTCTTGATCTTACTCTCTCTGAAAGTAATTAATATGGTGACCATATATTAAAGAAGGCCTGTATACAGTTTTTAAAGTTGTCAATTTGGTTTGACACTTAACTCTGATTTCTTTATCACCATACTAAAGAGAGATTATTATGTTCCCGGCCGATATAGTTTGGCTGCTATTTTGGTTTAGTAGACATTTGTCAGTTCGCATTTGGTAGTCGTAGAGAGTTTTTAATTCAAATTGATTACGGAGCATCTAATGCTTCAACGTGTCAAAGTTATTCAAACATTCTATCTATGTAATGATGGCAATTCTGTAAAAATTAATGGTGATCGTTATCCTCACATGTTGTAAAACTTTTTGGTGACCGAATTGTGTCGATTGGACCTGCAATATATGTGGTTTAAATAGGACGGTACCATCTCATACACAGCCTGAGCTAGGCTCTAAATTTTGCGATATATTTTTCTAGGTAGCATATATCAAAAATATCGACTGGCCTCGACGATCACCTGATTTGACGGCTTCTAACTATTTTCTTTGAGAATACTTGAAAGAAAATATCTACGCTAATAATTCAAGAACAATTTCGATGCTACAGGACAATATTTGAAATTAAAATGCTGAAATAATACGCGAAGTGCGCGAGAATGTTATAAAGAATGTGGTTAAAACATCACGCATTTGTACCGCCTATAGCAACTTGGCCATTATCATATCTTATGCGTAATTGTATTTAACTACATAATTGGTAAATAAAAATAAAATTAAAATATTGTGTTTTATTTCTTAGTTATTTAAAAACGACATCGGACTGGAACATAGTATTCACCCAGTATAAAGGGCTTTGTCACCACTTTATAAAGGGCTTCATCACCACTTTAGCTAGTACCACCACACTAGTAGCTCCGATTCTCATGTCTGTTTCACCTTCTTATCTCTCTTCGCTGAAAAATTTCACTCCAAGGTCTTTGAATTTGTGGACTTGCTGTAGTTGCGATTATGTGCTGGGTTCTGATCATCTTTTCCTACCATCATTGCCTCCGGTTGTGAAATTTTGTTTCAGAGAGAAATTAATTAAGGATTTTTGGTAACAATAGTTATTCCAATTGGAAATTTTAAGATCAGCTGGAACTATTTGCCATGAATTATACGCATTGAAAAAATATATTTTGTAAATGTAATAATTTCTTATATTTAAATAAGTTATTAGCAGGTAATATACTTTAAAAAAATTATAATCTTATTCCTAGACACGGGTTATATATTACTCTGTCAAAAAAATATTAGAAACTAATAAATAATATTCATTTCACCTGTTAAGATCTAATAAATGTACAAATACCGTTATAAGGCAATGATATTTAGATTCGTATATCGTAGACTAAAGTATCGTATATTCTAGGAAAAATATATATACTTTTAAAATTAGCAATAAAATAAAAATATATATGTTATGCAAGAGCGTACATTAGGTGGTCATCAATCATTCGCTGTGATCGGCTGTGTACTCTCATCAATTTATTGCACCAATGAAGAGAAGTATTGAGTATTGACCAGATTTTATTTACTGTATATTAATTATTTTTTTATTCGAGACGTTTTGACTCCCATTTTTAACATTTATGTCGGATGATATTTTTATTTAATTAAACTAACTTTTTTGAATACAAATTCTTGTAAAGCTCTCTCAAAGCCAATTCTCAACAATGATATTCAAATAAGTTGTCAAACAATTCATTTCGAATAACTATTCGAAACAAATTGTTTGTCTAACTTTTGGTTGTTCTTCGTCGCTATAAATCTAAATAAAGCAATATAATCTTTAATACTTGCAAATTCACTATATAATACAAGAAGAACGATCATTTTGAAGGTACCGCAATTTTTTCTAAATGATTACTTATAAGCTTACATTGGTTGTATATTTATTAACTAAATTTTCATTTTCGCATATAAAACATTTTCATCCTATTTAAATATGTTTGAGGAAAAGCACCTAAGAATAGAGCAAGACTAAAAAATAATTGGAAAAAGGTCCTACTAAAAGGTCAAAAATTCCTATTAGAATAGATAAAGGTTGGTTTGTAAGGTTAGGTTATTTTAGCACAAGAGCAGGTTGCAAGTCTTCGAAAGTAAAGTCTTGCAAATAATTTACGGCCTAATTTGTGCTAACTTATATTTGAATTGAAAAATAAAAGCTGTTAAAGGCTTTGAATTTCGATAATGTCTGATGACCCAGATATCCTGAGGAGAATACAATTAAGAAGGTTACAGGTAATACGACAGGTAGTCCTGTAATGTGTACAAAGCCTTCATACATAACATGATCGGGGAAAGAGTATATAAAGGGATATAGTTAAAACAGACCTGTAAGAGGTAAGCGAGCGTTCAACAGATTACTACAGCGATATTAAGGGATATATGGCGTCCTGTAGTGACAGTGATATGTATTTCCGAGTCTCATGAAATCGGTAAAGAATAATTATTATTTAAAAATACCTTACGAAATTAATATTTTTTTACAAATAATATGTATATACAATATCTGAATTAATATATTTATAATATAACATGTATTTCATAAGTACAAGTATAATTTCATAAGGCTTAAACTATTTGCGCTTACTTTGATATGAAATTAAATGAAAGCGGAGCATTTGTGCTAGACATAAATATGAGACCAGAAAAGGAGCGGAATTTATACAGAAATTGGTGCCTTCCTTAACGAGATCTCTAACTAAAAAAAAAGCGTCGAGTGTACCTGTGTAAGGCAGAGTAGAAATATGGGCCTACCCCTATTAAGACAGAAATATCTACGTCCACCCTAATGCGATATCCAAGGAGAACAGAACATTTACGCCTAGACAGAAATATGTCCCCAACTCTATGATGCGATAGTATATTTGTTCGTATTCCCATACTACCCTAGGGACGGTGCGACGCGGAACAGGTCGCGTTTGAAAATTTAATTCAACAACTTGTTTTGCATGGCAAAGCGACCTTTGAGGGACGGCTCAATTAACGTGCGCCTGGAAATGGGCACGTGGTGCGGAAAGACAAGTGATGTGAAATATTTTATATTAATTTTTGTATTAACGTAGTTATGCAGACGGGAGCAGATACAGATAACTGAGATGAAAGCACTTTTGTCAAATGGTAAAACTACACGACAACTTGAATAATAATTTATATTTTTTGAGTGATAGTCCACAGTATATTATTATAATAAGATATGTACATTTTTGACTCATAATTTGGTCAGGTATCCACCCATAAAATATTGTAGACTAGGTATTTGTTCAATACTGAGCGTCGTTGTTCCCTAAAATATTTAAAACTTCATTCCTCCCGGTCTTGAGCCATCGCATCGATTAAAAAGAACCTGTAAACTTCTTTATTTGATCTATCCATCTTGTAGCTCACCGAACCTCAAATTGTCTTTGTAATCAAAAGCTTCTTGAGATACATCATTATTTTTTCTGCCAACATGTACAAAGTATTTACGAATTATTTTGTGTATTGTCAAAAGTCTTTCTGTAATTTTTAACTCTTGAGGGATGGAGACATTTGTGTGTCTTGCAGTCCACGGGACGCCACCAACACTACAACTCGAGAGTATCCAACATGTTGTTATGAAGCAGTTTCAATCATTAGCGCTGAGACAACTGGAATGATCATGCTGTTACGCAGGCGCGCACGAGTCACGTGCCCAAGCACGAGCGCGCCCGTGGAAGAAAACAGAGGGGCAGTCACCGGAGGGCAAGGAGGGTGGGTACACGAATCTGCGGCGGGAACACGTACGTTTTGGTCACTACCTCCCAGGAGATAGTGACCAAAAGTAACGAATACAACACCTTCGTAGCTGTGCGCCTGACCTGTTATCAACCTCGACTCATTCTCTCCACCACTACGGCGGCGCTTCGTCTCCCATCGACCGTCGTCTTGACAACTTGGCCAGGGACCGGACCATCCATCTAGGAACGGCGCCATCTCCCCGGTGAGTCGCCTATGGATTTGTACCAGCATTCATTTTTTTAGTGGCAACCGTTAATCAAGATTTAGTTCATTCAAGTTTAATACATACCAAAAGACTGCACTGATCAACTCCTATATCTGTAAATTATTTAGTATGTAAGCTCATTAGTCTTTGATAATTTCCGTCATTAAACATCGCCCAAGAGGCTGCTAAATACTATCTGCTCATTCTTTCATTCAACCTACCCTTTTGGTGGCCCTCGGAGCTGCGATGCCATCTCAACTTGGCAACGAACAGTACGAAACATAATTCGTAACAATGTTCCTTTCCTTCTTTATTAGGTCCAGTTGCGTTAAGTTGGATCATAGTAACCTTAAACCAGGAATTACATTTAAACCTGTTTTTTAAAATAATTTGACAGAATCTTGTGTGAACTTAGTTTATAGTTATGGAGTGTGGGAATTAAACAGGCCCTATAAAATCTCATTTTCATAGACGAGTTATTTTGATCTAGGACGCTTCGTTAAACATTAGATCTAATGTTGTGTTTTCGTTCTTGATATTAGAAATTCACCGTTTGAAATGATGGATGTCTATATAAAGTAAGTATTATTATATTTTAACTATTTTAAAAGTTTATGTTATTAATATTTATTCAGGGAACGCAAGATAATTTTTTCTCCACAACATGTAAGCCTCTTAAAATCCATTTGTGCTGTTAAGTAAAAAAAAACAAATGCGGTCCACGTGAAGGAGAGGGAAGATCATGCAGCGAATACAACGCATTATGCGCAAGGAACAAATGGAGAAGCAAGAAATAGTTTTAAAATAAGTTCGCTACAAGTGCGCTTCGAAGGTTTGTACAGATTAATGGGAAATAGATATGTTTCCATAAATATAGTGTTTGCGGGTATTTTGTTAACATAAACGGGAATGTTTTAAGGAATCATCCCGTTTCATTCAGGAGGTTCACAGAACTGGTGGAGAAAATCCACTTGCAAAACTAGATGAAATAACGGAATGCACGGGAAGTGTAATGCAGATGACAATGGAAGGGCGGGTCCCGGAATTTGATGATGATGCAGATTCCAACTATAAGTACTCTGCAAGGCCTTGCAATGCGAGTTTTACTACTTGAATTTAGAAAACTTTAACTTTTATATCTAAATACATGTTCATGTGTACACTCACGATGTTATATAATAGATTTTCTCTAGGATTATTCTGCCATGGATCAGTTTTTGTTGTAGCCGACGTTTCAGGTTATATTTTAACAGGCTATCATCACTGGCTCATTAAACATCACTCACTATCTCCGTTAGAACAACTCATAATAACTTAATAAAGCCTAATTATACATAAACTAGCAAATACGTTCAATTATGCCCTTATAGCTATGAAGTGAATGTTGTCGAGGTCTAAGAGGGCAATTTGATGTTGACAGCTGTGCGGCACCGCCCTTTTTTTTTTGGACCCACCCCTTCCCGGAACCGTTGTAGAAGTCTCAACTTCTTTTATCAGTTCCACACACAGTACTATAAAAACGCGAAATTTACAATTAATAAACACAAAATAAAAACAATAATGTAAGAGATTTCGAAAAGGAACAGAGATTCAAATTTAAACCTTCCTGCGCCCTTTAAGTGCTATATTTATTTATTTTTAAAATAAAAGTATATATCAATATTACAAACAAACGGATAATCAAGTTTCATGTACCGAAGTAAAGCGACCAATGGGTATAAGGCAGCCATTAAAGTGCTAACTATCAAGTACACTCCCCCATGAAGGGACTTGGACGAAACACAATGATGTATGAGTCACGTCATATATATATGAGAACAGAACATCGTTAGTTTTTTGAAAAAAGTCATTTACATTTTAACTATATTTGCCTATGTAATGGTGCGTGTATATATTTCACACATTGTTTCTGAGAGCGTGAACTAGACCCAGCCTTCCATACAGGCATTCACTTCACTTACATTAAAAGCAGAAATTGACACGGACTGCATCGCAATGTCTTGAGTCAGTATGTGTGGTATGGAGTAAATTATATATTATTTTTAATAATTCATTTTGCCTTTAATACGGTACCTGTTAAAAGCAAATCAATACAATGCATACCCCAGTTGTAAGCAGATCAACTATACAAATGTAATATGTTTGTATGTTCATATGTCCTGAATTCTGAATATCTTGGCGTTGCCTATAAATGCCAACCAATGGCATTGCCCTTCAAAAGTAAATAGAATGATAATTCACATTATAATGAATTATTTTTTCCGCACATATACGCATACTTTTATAATAATAATATGTTTTTAATTTAGTTTAAATATTTTATTTACAATATAATAATATATACTCTTTCTTTGTTCGCAGAAAAGTCAATACGGAAAATGAAGTCTACCACCCCTACTATGGTCTTACAAATATTTTTTTCTTTGACTACTGAAAAATTGTATCACATCCCAGGCAAAAAATTATCTATAAATTAAATTGATTAATTTCATTTGTATTTTAAAATATTTTTGCGATTTGATACAAATTAAATGTATCAATAAGATAGACATTCAAATGATACATTTAATTTTTATTAAAATATCACACATTTGTTCCGGTAGATTGTAACTTCACAGTAATGATGTGTTTTCCTTAAAAATGTTTATTATGAATATTTGTGTGTGGCTCTGGCTGTTTTTGAAATTATTTTTACGGCTATCATGAATAAATTCTAGTTACTTACTCCATTTGTAATGTATCGAGGAATGTAGATAAACAGAAAAATTGTTAATTACCCTTGTCATTGGAATAACAATACCGACATATAGAGCATAATCTGACATTTACAATAAACCGAGAATTTTCTGGGCTATTCTTTCGTGTGTAGCCGATCTATCTTGCCATTGGGGCTGATGTCACTGACACTGTCATGGACCCTCCAATGATATCCTGATTTTGATTGCGAATATGAGATATTTAGCTTCAAATATTTATATACATAATATACTGTATAGTATAATTACTTACTGATTTCGGGCACGTAATATAATATAACTTTGTTTTGTTGATATCTCCCAAACAACTAAGAAATTTGACAAGTTTTGTAACACGGTTCTTAAGAAAAATTATTGTTTGAATTTTGAAAAAAAAAATGTAAATTTTGACCAAAATGTCAGATGTTAACTTTGTTTTGTCTGAAGTTCACGATATATTTTTTTCAGTTCAGTGCCGATAAATCGGTGTTAAATGGCGAAACTACTTTTTTAATATTTTGCATTAATTTTTTTTTTCATAACTTATTAGTTATGTTATGTTATTGTATATGCTGATGTATTCATCAGCATATACAATAAGGGAAACATGTGTTTATACGTAATCTTATTAGCTGATAGGTGCCTCGCTAGGTGCATATAAAGTACCATTAATGAATATCATTAGTTAGGTATTTAATATTATTTTTAATAGTTATGAATTCTGATATATGCATAAATAAGAAGTAAAATGTAAGATTTAATTAAGATAAGGTAAATAGTAAAAACAGAAAAAAAACAATATAGAGACAATTAGAGAAAAATTATAAGCAATAAGTAAAAAAATAGACACAGACTAAAGATATGTAAAATAAAAGGAACAGAGTAAAGAAAAGTACAGTAAGAACATATTATAGAAACGGAGTAAAATAAACAACAGGATAAAATCAGGTTGTTGTCGTATTTAAAGGTTTACCTATTAATTGTTCTAAGGACAGCCAACATGTACAGCATTTTGAGAGTTGAGATGAAATATACTTTATGATGAGATAATTTTTGTATGTTGAATATGAAAAACAAACATATTTATTTATAATCGAGATATATATAATGTGTTATCATGGTTAATATTTGACTCACCAGTAAGCGATATTAAACAACTTGTAACAAATAATATAATAGAATCTATTGTTCGTTAGAAGCTATATGGAGTGAACTTCTTTATTTACTCAGTAAACTCTGACTATTTTCCGCGTCCGAGTACGAGAAGCGGAAAATCGGCTTAATTAAGGCTGCAACGGACGGTATTAGGTGGGTACAAGTGAAAATGAAAATTATTTTGAAAAAATGAAGATTTGGGTGAACAAAGCGATATATAATTTTAATACTGAAATTTGATGAGCATATAACAAAATAATTTATTAAGAAGTTCAGAAGTAAAATTACCACAATCTATTTTCAATCAAAATAACTTCTTCTCGTGCCATATTCGTAGAATGAACGTTAATTATTATGTTAGCTATCACCATATTTTTCATTGCGGCCTGAAAAAGCTCTACAGTAGACTGACTAAACTATTGCCTTAGAACAAGATGTTTACCTTCTTGCAGAACCTCGACTTCCAGCAATATTTCCCTGTATTATGTGGTACAAGATCTCATACTTCTCTGGATATCTTATCACATGTCCAAGATATTAAAGTTTTCGGATTTTTATAGTTTTAAATACTTATTTTCCTAAAATTATCTGAACCATACTATTTTTATTCGTTACTCAACCTATCCAGACTATTTTGAAAAATCTTCTGTAGATCCATATCTCAAATGCTTCAAGTCACTTTATCATTTCTTCCTTCATGCTTCCATTTCATAATATAACGAGAACACATATCATTTAACTATTCGAATTCGTAATCTAAAGTTAAGATCATGACTGCAGATCAAAAATACGTAAATTTTAAAATTATTTTCTCTAGATATAAAATCAGTTAAAAATACTAAATTAAATTGTTTCTTTGAGAGATACAAGAATGGCATGGTAGGACAGAGGAGTGCATCATTATATTCTATTTGCCTACCTTTGCGGATAAATGTGACACTAAGTTAGCTGTCTTGATAGATAATGATATTAATATGCAATGGTTATAAAATAGCGTTTTGTGGATTGATGTTTGATATTTGTGTGAGCGTATAGAAGATAAATCAGAAAGATTATATTGTTTTGTGAGTAATGAGGACCCAACACTCACCCTTCAGTCACATGTTTGTTTGAAGATCGCTGAGTATATTGAATATGTGTGTGTGGCTAGAGTTGGTTGGAGAAAATAAACTTCTTATGGTTGACAAAAGTTTAAAGTTAAGGATTGTTACAGAATAGAGGTATACAATATCCATATAATAAAATGCCTACACTGAGGAGCGTTTCCTGAAGATGTTATCTGGAAGGCGGCAGTGAGAAGAATGGCGCTCGGGAGCCAGCCTTCTGAACGGCTGCTGATCGCATGATTATTATGGCGTCGGTATAGTTAAGAGCTCTGGTTTTACGCACCGTTAAATACAAGCTATGTTCAGAGATCGTCTGCGGTAATGCATGTGGGGGCGACAGATCTTCACAATATTATGACATGAATATGTGTTCGGTATTTATGAGATTCATGGATCACCGTGCGTATATGTGGATTTTCAACTATGTTCATCTACTTATCTGTCCCTCTCGCACCCTCCCGCCCCCTCCAGCCTCCTCCAGCCCCCCGCCCCTATATACCATCACAATAGAGCACGATTTTTTACTGTGTATTGTCTATGACTTTTGAACTGTCAAGGAGAGTGAATGTTCTCTGCTATGTGCTCGTCACTAACTTACAGTTTTAGTAAAGTTACTTATTGCTAGTGTAATCGGTCCCTCAAGTGTGCGTACTGAAACCGCTATTGTGGATAACAGTGCTTCGTGCTGATCAACGAAGAAAGTTTCTGATGTTCAGCAGCTGTGACTACAAAAGAGAAAATCCAGGTGAGTCGTGCTTCCTGATTGGTTCTTAAGCTTTGTCATGTCCCTCTTCCGAATTCCTACCACCCTTTCTACGTTCCATTTTCTCATCCCTTGCCCAAACATAAATATTTGTTGAATCCTACCCACTGAGAACTCTATTTCTTACGTCATAACAATTTCATTACAAATGCTTTTGAATTTCGTATTTACAAATCAAGTTGTGCTACTGTTTATTCTACGTACAAGGCTCATTAGCGAATTGAATATCTTTTGATCCTTAATACGTGCCTCACACATTGTCTTGTTTGAACTCGTTTTTGGAAAATTTGCGTACATCTCACCAATTGATGTTTTGCTGAAACGCAAATTGAGCAAGAATTGTGTCGACTGACAATCAAATAATATTTTCCTCGCGTTGGGAATACCTCGTTGGCTAAATTTAGATACAGAAAAGATAACTTTTTCGACATTTTTGTTTTTATTTATTTATTTATTATTATCTACATAGATATTTAAATTAATTTTACAATGTCAACGATCTACTCCTCTAAACGAAATTTATCAGCTTTATTATTATCTTTATTAGCGTTTTATCTCCCCAATTGACATTGTTTAATGTCAATTGATATTCACTGCCACATATTTTCGCAGAATTTGATAATTTCATCAGTCCAGCGGGTTTTGGGGCAGCCTGTCAACCTCTTGACTCTTTGGGTACCACAGAATGACTGTATTCGTCCAACGATGCGAGCTGCCAATTGAAATTTTATTTTCTTGGCGAATTCAATTAAATCAATTAAATAAAGCGTAATTGTAGGTGTATTATATCAGTTGTGTACCAAATCGAAGTACTCGTATAAGTTAAATTAGAACTTTTTTTTTGATCCATAACGTCCTTAAATTGATGCAACACAAAAATTATTCATATTGAATATGTGACTGTATTATTAATAGGAAACCCGGGAATCACAGGTGTCAAAGGCATTTTCGGGAAAACTAATCCTTTATAAAGTATTGAGTGGAGAAGTATTGGTTTATGACTATCGTAAGAGTGATTTGTTTCAATTACATTAGAAAATTCTGAGAGGTTGTCATTTTTCAGACAGCAATCTTTTATTCTCGTATTCAGATTTCACTCAGTTAAACTAATTAATTTCTTATCGCAGTCTTTAAAAGTTATTTCATATATTCCTTTTTTTTAAATGAATTAATTATTTTTTGTTTATGAATTATATAAAACTGCAATGTCACAATTAGAAATTACTCAAAGAATGATAATAAAAATTATTAAAAAAAAATTATCCAAGTATATAACTGTTCACAGATTTTAAAGTACCAAAAATAGTAGACATATACAAAAAAAAATCAAATTTTCAAAATTAAAAATCACTTAAATTGTAGAAGCGAATTCCGATTTATAAGATGCAGAGATCAAATTGATATCGCAATACTAAAATATACTACAACTCAAAATAAATATATTTATCAAGGGATCAAATTTTTTAATAATCTCCCCATCACAATTAGAAAAATTACGGACTATCATAAATTTGTAACTGAAGTAAAAAAAATATGTACATAGACTAACTGAAACATTAACTAACTCATATATACTCCTTCTCTATACACGAGTCTGACTCTCGTAGAAAATAAACAAATGTTAATTTAATATATATATATCCTGATTATTCAAATTGTATTATATTTTTAATATTAATAAAATAAATTTAAAAAAAAATGGATTACATTTTTTTCGATGTTGTTAATGGTATAAAACATGGGTTTTATATGCAATACAAAATTATTAGTCATTTTATAGGAAGTTGGACCAATATACAATATTTTTTGCATAACATAAGTAATATTTTCGGTAAGTACAAATATTGTTTTTTATTCATTATTATTGATTTAAACATGTTATCAATTAACTTGCAACTATAATCTTTATTATTTGCAAAATATTGTATTATTTTAAATTTGCGATAAATATTGGTGGAATATCAATCAATCGGTTCAGCATGAAGTGAAAGCTGGCCATTTTGTATGGAAGGGGATGAGACAATGATAGAGGGAAGCCAGTGTGTGTTCCTATTATTCATGGTTAATTCAATATTATTTTTACATTCATTTAATTGATAAGTAAGTTAATAAGGCTTGTGTAATGTTTGTATATAAATAAATTTCTTTATCATAATGTTTGTACACCGGAATAGCACAATCTGCTATAACACAAAATGTAATATTTATGCTAGTGTAGCAGGCAGGGGACCGAATGAAATGTTTTGCTTTGCTGCCAAAACCCTCAGCAACAATGTTTCTAATTTCAGTATATAACAGTGAAAGAATTGTGGAAACTAAATAAATAATCGAGTAGCGTGTTGTTGTAGTAGTTAAGATGTTGGCCAAGTGATGTAGCCTGATATGAGTTTTAACGTCTCTTTTTTTTACGATCCTCATGTTCTTGATCAACGGCTGCTTGGCCACAACCTCGCCGTTTAGGGCAATGGTATGGCTGATATTCTCCGACATGACCATGTAAACGTTTAACATGTCCAGGTAGATGCGACCGAGTTAAAACACGTAAGGATGGTCCAGGGCGTTGGTTTTGAGAATGCTGACAAGCTGTTTGACAGCATACGGATCCATAAGTATATAACTTTTTGCTTACTATAGTTGAACAATTGAATGTAAATAATGTTATATAGTGTTACATTGTTAATATTGGTTATTAATTTTGTTTTATAAAATTTGTAGAATTACCCCTGCGACTTTTTATTTACAGGGTTAATCAAGTACATTCAATATTGTATTGAATGAGATATTTGCTTGTAGTAGAAAGTTATGTTTCTAAAGAATTTTCGTTTGCGTGGTTTCCAATAAAAAGTTTAATTTGTTATGCCAAGAGTGAATGATAAGCGTTGCTCTGACTATTATCATCATTATTACTGTTCTGTCTACACTAACTGTACGGATGAGATCTGTCTCAAAACTCGCCTAAACAATAGTACAAAATTGAGCGCGGAACGAGCTGTCGTTTGTTTGAAGAGTGACCAACGTATTGCATATCTTTTTACTGTCATATCAAATATAATAAGTTTATCCGTGTACGCGCACTTTTAGAATCAAATACATCTTGGAATTTCGAGTACCCTACATGCTATTTTCAAAAGATATTTTTAGTCTCTTATTTTTATTATAAAAGTATTTTGTTATCATGTGTATCGCATTGTCATTTTTATTTCTTTAGAAAATTGTAGAATTATCTGTTGAAATATCATTTCAATTTTATTGAGAACTGGGGAAGATATTGTTTCAACGGAATTTTACTCAATTTTCTGTATAAATATGAATATAAAAAACATTTATGTTTATTAGCAGATAAGTAATAAACTATCACCGATTGCTTGCTGCCAGGTCCTGCGCCGCGTGACTATTGTGACCGCTTCGCTTCGGTGGTCGCTTTTCGATCAATCTCAATCTCAATATAATCTGTATTTCAATGATAGAGTTACCCCCAAAACAAACCACACGTAAATAAAATTTTGATATAATTAAAATTATTCCACCTTTGTAAGTTAGTTCTCAAAATGAACAAAACATATATTTAGATGACAATATAAGAATCATGGATATACAATAATAAACACATAAATGTTATTTTATCAATATAATGTGCATTTAAATAAAAACGGAATCGGATGAGTCGCAAATATAACTAAAAACCGTTACCTTGATGTAATGCCACTAAGTAAGTTCTGTATTCTATGGTAAGAGATTTATATTACCATAGACAGCATAAATGAGAAAAGATAACAGATGTCAATATACTTGCTAATATATGATTTTTCTTACTCATAATGTACACTTCATTTAAAATTAAATATATATTTACGAATGAATATTGAATATATAAAAGAGAAATGATTCAAGTAATCTTTACCTAGAGATATTAAAAACACGTTTATTTGTACTCTATTTGCGCCTTATAGACTTGACCGTTTAACCAAGCACTTTACAGCCAAAATACATTCAGAAAGTCAAATATAATAGATGAGGAAGCGTAATATTATTTTGGATTATTGTATTTTAGATTTATTGCTATCGTTTAATAATAATTTCTTATGCAATCTAAAGCAGTCAGAAAATGTAGTCAATAATATATTAAAAACTTTTAATTATTTAAAATAATACATTTATTATTTCATCTGTTACACAAGAAATGACGCACATAAGTTAAACGTGGAATGGCAGAAGTTCTAGCCAATGTTTTCACAAAGCAGTAGTTAAAAGAAATGCTTTATCATGAAACTTTATAGTAAATAAAATACACTACATTCGAAACCTCCTAGAAAGCCATTGTTTTATTTACTTGTTAAGCTTGAAAATAAGCCATTCATAAAAAGCTTGTGATATTATTTTTCTTAATATTCTTCATAATTTTCACATCTGATATTTTATAAAAACATTGTTTATCATTGTGTTTAATTGTTATTATAAATTTTTAAAAAATACAAGCATGGATTTGTTTTAAATGCTTATTAAAAAAATATATATATTGCAGTTTAAAAGTAGCCATTAACCATAAATGTATATTAGTTTAAAGTGATATTTTTTTTCTGAATTTCTTCGACAACATTGTCATTGGATCATGACTATACTGATAAAACTATTCAGGAATGTAACAATATCTGTAAAAATTAGATCAATTCATAAATTATTATTTCAAGCATTCGACGTTCAATGGTATACTATGAAATTGATAATTTTCCACTCTAAATCCTATAAAATAAGTATTTCACAATATTAAATTGAAGAACACCGATTGATAATTTAAATTAATGGAAACAATTAATTCTTCACTTTAAGTTAAACAGTAAAAAACTGATTTGCGACTATTTTGGGTATTATTACTTTCAGAGACACTGGCCATGGCCGCGCAATGACCACAGGGCTACTCCTAGCCACATGGCCTAGCAACAGCAATCAGCTATTTTCGATTGCTTTAATCTAACTGATATTATATATACGTATTGAATACACTATTAATGCGAGAATCGCATCTCATCATCATGATCAAGTCGTTTGTATGTAGATTATGTTATTAAATTATTATTGTTTGTTTATTGAGGTTTATGCGGTAGTCTTTTCAGAAAGGGGCATTTAATGAGAAAAATATAAATAATATTTTCAAATCTTCTTACTGGCAATTATTTTAATACTGGTCATGTATCAGAAACCAATTAGGTTAAATTGATATTCATCTAACATGACACTTTTGGACTCGGAATTATATTTTGGTATTAGGTGGCACGTATGTCGTAGGAATCATACATTACATAATTATTTAAATCTTTTGTTGAATATTTTGGTAGTAGGGTTATTTCATCATAATTGGCAATTTTTTTCACACATGATATCAATATTTATACTTTATTACAACCTATTAATAAAAATAGTTTTTTTTTACATTTTTAATTTTATTCTATCGCCGAAAAGGTAAAATACGGTAAAGGTTTGTATAAATTGGTCAAATTAAGTTGTACTGTAGACTACTACTCCTACTAAATTATATATTTAATATTGAAAAATTCAAATACCACACGAGGCCGCGCAGTGGTTCATATTTACCGCAAAGCGCTTATTAGGATTTATTTGTTTTTGTTTTGTGGAAGTCACTTCGATGGAGTGACTAAAGTTTATAGGTTATAAAAATCAGACGGATTTGGTAAATATGAATCTAAGACCCTAATCCAAATCCCTAGTTCTAATGTCGCTGTGTATATAAATGTTGCGGAACGTACATGTAAGTATAGGTGCTGGTGTTTGCGGCTAGACCAGGTTGATGAAATGAAACAGGACTTACAATTGGTCGAGTTAGGTTAGGTTACATAAATTAATTTACAGAGTTTGAAGGTCAAATTGCAAGTGAACTAGATTCGGTCAGTACTGGGTGGGGAGGAATGATTTTAAAGTTGGTTAAAAAGCTAAAGTAAACGGACATATCTGAGAGGCGCGAGCAGGGTCTCGGCAAATGCAATCGGCACGGACACACTGACCGTGGCCGCAATGAGACTTTCATGCGCCCTCGCAGAGCATCAGTTATAATTGAATACGTATAATAATACAACGTAATACCGACAAAAGTTAAACAACAATATGTAAAAATATTTATCTAATCTCTGAATATTTTTTTTTTAGTTAAAAATAATAGATAGCTATTATTATTAGAACATATGAATATTATTACGCCTACCTGGTACCTAGAGCAGAGTTTGTTTTCTAACCCTATAAAATCTAAAACATTATTTTCAGCTAGTTGTTATTTTTGATTAAATATAAAAAGTTAAATTACAATAAATATTATTATTGAATTCTGCTAGTTTGTATGTTACAGCTGTTTTGGCGATTAAGGCTTTTTAAAAAAAATAGATAAATCATGTATAATTAACTTAAAGCTAGTTGTTAAATCGTGAGCCAATGTTTTGTTTTTGTGTTCATTTATTTTAATATACAATACACAATCAGTTTTTCTGGATATGCATATCTGTATTATGTAGTGGAGTGATTAGAATGCCCATGACTATAAGTATTAAGAATTCAAATTCTACTGTTAACCAATACAGACAGTGTTTTTTATCACAACTTGGATATTGTCGAAAAAATATAAAACTAATCACTTAAACCTTTATTTTTACATGGTGATTCACAGAATATATAGCTCATATATTATTTATTATTTTTCAATCTAAGCAAGGTGCTTGTGTTCTGAAAAACAGAACTTTCATGGTAGTCACCCAGGACGTGACTCAAACCTCAGATCACTAGCATTCTAATACGCTAAATAAAATCAGTATTTAAAGTATTTCGTTCACAATTTTTGAAAACTACTGACGACATGAACGACAATCGGTATTATCGCATAAAAATAAATGTCCATTTTTGTGTCTGAACGTTGGCAAATTTGTAAGGAAACTGTTACTATGAGTGAAGTGTCAATTTTTGCAACCTTTTGGCTCTGAACTTATAATAGGGACACTCTCATATTTTCTGCGAATAATTAAATTGTCAAAACGTAAATTTACATTTTTAAAATAAGAAAAATTAAATTCTCAGAAGAAATTGTAAAAAATAAATAACTATTAGAAATGTTTTTTCCCGAAATCATAGTTTCCAGTAGGAAAAAAGTCACAAAAGGATCATTTAGTAGGTACCTAGTGGATCGACAACATTAGTGTAGTTGATAGTAATGATAATAATATTATATTTGGCTTCAGAATTCTGTAATATCATTTTGAGACGAGTTTGAATCTGTAAACACGTGTCATAAAAATATGACCTCCTATGTTCAAAGGATTTTTTTAACCAATGGTAGGTATAAAAATTGTGTCGTTGGAGTTAATGAGAAATATAATATTATTTTTAGTTTGTATAGGTGAAATATTAAATTATTAAAGTGTATAACTAAAAAAAAAATTTCTTCCAATATTTCAAACACAATACATTTTTTATTCGTTCATTTAGCATAATTTGTATTGTAGATGTAAAAGCCGTAAAATCATTAAGTTTTAGTATCAATCTGAATTCGTTGAAAAACACTAATTTTTCAGTGAAGACTCAGTCTCCCGGAAATAAAACTCAGGCTGAAAACCAAATTATAATAAACTTCAATGCCAGCGCGAATATTAAAATTTTCAAGAACCCAATACTTTAATATTTTTGGACGAGATAAAAGTGAAAGAAAGCAAACGTTTTTAAAACATCGTGTAACGAGTTTCAATCAAATTTTCTGTTTTATGGTCCCTATAATGCGAATGAATAGTTTTCTAAGATTTTTTGGTAAAAATAACTATTCTTCACCTAAAATTTAAAAAAAAAGCTGTATTCATAACATTACAAAATACAATCGTAAAAGTATATTATTACTGAGAATCTTTTAAATTTTTGAGACAACCAACACAATAGACGCTACTTTAAGTTGAAATAATAAAGATTAATTTATTTTAAAATGTTAAAATAAGTATGATGGAAAATAAAAGAATGTTGAAAAAATGTACATATAATGTTTAATTGATTAAATGCAAAGATGTTTATTAACAATTTAATGACAGAATATTTGTTTATATGTATATATATGGTACATAGTACTATTAGCATTAAAAAACAATTGATTTTTTAATTTACTGTCATGAATAAAAAAATTGTAGTGGAAATTATTATGATGTCCTTGAAATTGTATAGATGTGTGTGTGTGCGTGCGTGCGTGCGTGCGTGCGTGCGCGCGTGCGCGCATGCGCGCGTGCACGCACGTGTGTGTGTGTGTGTGTGTGCGTGTGCGCGTGCACGCACGTGTGTGTGTGTGTGTGTGTGTGTGTGTGTGTGTGTGTGTGAGCGCCGCACAGCCCGGTCGAGATGCGTATCTGTGGGCGTGTTTGACTTGTACTAGTGATATACCTTGTATCTAAATTATATCATACTTCAATAAACGTGTAATTGTTACAAAGAATTTCTCTTGGACCTTTAACATTCACGAGGTGTATGCTAAAGGTAACGTGTATGCCGTATGTAACAATTATAAATATTAAAAAGATATACAAAAAATTAAGTAAAGATAGTAAAAATATTTAACAACAAATGGTGAAAATAACACGTAAATCTATTTTTTGTGAAAATGAAAAAATTATGTGATGAGTTATAAATAATGTGTACATGCAATGTAAATGAAAAAAATATATTTAATAGTAAAAGAAAAACATTTTTTGTCGGTAAACATAAAACATTTAGCAAACGAAAATCTGTTTGAGGATTAGTTCCACAAAAAAATTAGCAGCTCAAAACTGACATCTTTTGTGTAAGAAGTTCACCCACCTCTCGAAACCTACTGAATTCGTGTTGAATATGTCTATTATGAATGTGAAATCATTCGTCATTACATGAATAACTTTACCTTCCCGAAGCGGGGTATTCACATTCCCCATAGATCGCTTTAAATTCTATAACTCAATAATTATGAAAACGATTTCATTCTTATTTTTTTTAATCTTCACGGAAATAGTGGCAAAAAATATGTAATTTTTTGTTTTTCAAATCTCTAAGCGTTTAATATTTAAAAATATTGTTTTCAGTCCAGTGATTTAAGCGTGATACATTCACCTGCGCATGTCGATACCATACCCCTGTGTCTTATCTTTAAGTATTGTGCTTATTATTTGTTTCACTCTAACTAATGCACTGGGTAGCTCCATACCATAGATGCGAACGAGGGAGACAGCTATATTGTTTATCGCGACTCGTGGCATTCGGATAAGAGTCGTCCGGCGAGGCGGACGGGGTCACGTTGCCCGTCATGAACTTTTTATTATCGTTTGTATGCATATGATCTGGGGTATTTCTATACCCCGCTTCGGACAACAAGGAAGTTCTGGCCACTTAGTGACGAAAAGGATAATGAATTGTATTTGGTAGTGAGTAATCGAATAATATATTTACAATGGTGTATTCAAAATATTGTCATAATACCTCTTACAAATGTTCTTCAGATGCGAAAATTACAATTTCATAACCTACCAACACTCTTCTATAGTGGGTAAATTGTTTTTTTTTAATAGAGATGCGTACATATAATACATGTTAGATCTGTGAAAGTATATTGTCTCCACTGTCATCATCATCGCCGACAACCCTGAATGCACCTTGCATATACCAGTGCATAAAACAGAACTTCAATTCAATCAACAAGTCAATAAATGTAAATTCTTTTCAGATTTAAATAATTGTACAATCTGAACATCAATTTTAAATAAATTTTTAGTTTAATTTCTTAAATTTAGAAGTCACGGTAGCTGAATCAGTCTAGAATCTTAAACCAATAAAAAGTAAGTAGTTATGTAACCAGTGCACTTAGCAGATTGAGAAAAGAAGGCGAGACATCTGGTTGCGTCAAACAAATAACACGGACCTTCTAAATAAATGTGTCTACAGAGCTACACGCACTACACACTGATACGTATAGTGTGTATGTATATGTTTCTACAAGTAGACTTAGTTGTTAACAGGGTTGGTCCAATTAAACTTATATAAATATTTATTTTTTTGAAATCTTAAATTCTTGTTACTGATTTGAGTGAAAAAAATTCTATATTACTTAAATCATTACTTGATCATATTTCATAGACTTTATTACAGACCACCACATAAGTAACATGAATTAACGCAAATTCCTTGTCCAAAATTTTTATTTTGGTGGCATCACGTGATGACTTTTGTGCCACTCATGCAATCAAAGAACTCCGCAACTTTTTTCAAAAATATGACTCGATTGGAACAAAAATTAAAACGCTGACAATATAATATGCAAAAATTAAAACGCTGACAATATAATAATCTAAAAAATACGTCTTGTTTACACAAAGATTTAATTTTCTAAGTGTAAATACTTTTACTGTTGCATAAATGTGTCATAATCTATAGGATTTATGTTTCGTTAGATATGTATGTGTAGAATGCCCCATAAATAATGTTTTAAGCCCCTATCCTATATATATATACACTTCATATTATGTTAAATAATTTGTTTGTGTAGTGGTCAAGACGTTGGCCTAGTGATCTTGTGGTCGGTGGTTCGCGCCTCGTTCCAGAACTTCAGCAAGTTGGTCCTATTTTCATAGCACAAGCGTTTAGCTTAGTTTGAAAATAGTAAGAATATTGATGTGACATGTATTCCGTGTACGCATCTCAATATTCAAAATCAATCAGGTTAGTTCCAAAATACCCTAAAGCAGAATACAAGTTGCTATTATTCCTGAAATGAAATCAGCCAATCGCTTGTTAATAACGCTTGTTGATGATCACGTGATCTTAAATCCAGTATAGTTTGCCAGAACTAAATATAAATTAAAATTACAGTACACAATTGTCTCATATGTAAAAACATTTTGTAAATTTGGTTTCAAAATATTCGTATTCATCCATAACTCAAAAACATGTCGTTTAAGGGGGTTTTGGAATTAAGCGCTACGTATCTATTATTTTTAGAAATAAAATCGAATCGATCGCGTTGCTTCCACCCTTTTTGACAACCCTGGTGGTGATTCGGAGGTTTGGCGATGTCACAGCCTGCTGAAATGTCTTGCGGAATAAGCAAATCCTGAAAACATCCCTATTAATTGGTATTTAATGTACAAAGCTCGAATTTGTAAACAATGATATGTATATTTACGCTTTAAGAGGTATATAATGCAACGTTGGAAATTATAATATTTATGCTTGTTAAGTAACACAACACTAATTGAAACACGGAACATACATAGAATCGAGACTTGTTTATCCAATGATAAATAGAATGAGTAGCTTGTTGGTACAGCCGTTAAGATGCTGGCCTAGTGATCTAGTGGTCGGGGGTTCGCGCCCCGTTCCAGGAGGACAGAATGTTATTCCTATTTTCATACCACAAACTCTTAGCTTAGTTTAAATATAATAATAATATTAATGTGACACGAATTAAGTGTTCACATCTTTATTTCTTTTTTAAGAAAAATAAATATATGCGATTTGAAATCTATAACTTAAAAATAATAACTTAATTATATTAAGGAGAACACATTCTCATTGTGAAGTTGTAATTATTCAGAACTTAGGTTTGTGATGTTTTTTAAATACTAAAAAGATAATTTATTTATTTGTAACTATATAATACATATAAAAATTTGTTTGGACTGTGCCCTCTCACTAGAGAAATTCTGTGCACAATGTAGATGGTTTTCAAATAATGGAACGATGGATGTATTAATTTGAAAAAAGTGTAACATATGGGTTCGAAAATATGTCATGAAAAATACTGGCACCATAACACAATTGGTAGTGTACTTCTCCGAATTGGAAATAGAGATCCAGGTTCGAATCCCGGTAGTGCAAAAATAATATTTTTCGACAAAATTGATTTTATATGTATATATTTTCAATTAATACATTAAATTGGTATTTTTAACTAAATTACAAATAATATAAATTAAATTATTCAAAAAGAAAGATAATTAACTAATTTACCGTTAGGCAGTTTTCCCGCGAGGTAGATCGAGAGGATAAAGCGCCGCACTTTTCTGTCCTAACACACAATTCTCGCCTAATTCATACTTACACAACTTCTCATACAAGCTCATTGATTATTGAGGCTTTTAACAGGATCATCTTCGATTATCTGGATTACCTGGTCGTACCAAATTTTCTGCGAACGTCTTCAATTTTTGGTGAATTTAACACTTGCCCTATATATCTTTTTTAACTCCTTATTTTCTCTTCGCTCATCCGCTTTATATGATCAAACCACTTAAGTGATCTTTTTTTAATCTTATTCACTATGCTAAGATCAGTTTTACATCCCCTAACTTATTCATTATTTTCTCATAAGTGATCTCAATTCCAATTGCCAATATAAACACAAAAATTCTATTTTTCTAATAAATATTTGGTTGCTACGTAATATTGCAACTTCACAACAAAAATATATTATATTCATTAGCCACTTTGTTTAACATAAATTTTCATTATGTTGCTTAATTTTCAAAAAATATTTTTGTTAATTTATAATTTTTTTTATTTTGTCCTTTTATATTCTTATTATTCACAAATATACTTCTACTCAAGTTCATATTATGTACTTTTATAAATTTTTTTTTTTTTGTTTCTTTCAATTTTTAGTTTTTTTTACATATTCCGATGTTACTTATGCATGTAGGTTCTTTTACTGTATTGCACTTACAATGGTGAATCATTTTATACGAGTTGCACAAATTTTTTATAATTAATTTTGTAAATATTAAAATTGGCGTTAATATAATATAAATAAATAAATTGATTAAAATTTCAAAATTATGATCAATAAGTTGATATTATGCTTCATCATTGTCACCATTAACCTGCGTCACTCCACTGCTGGAAATGAGCCTCCTTCAAAGATCGCCAGTTCTGTCATCAGCCCTTGTCGTCTCTATACCAATACTCGCTTGAGGGCGGGCAACACTCTCTTCTGACAGTGCAAGACTTCTAGTCCTAATCCTTTTTGCCCCATTATTTATCACCTATTTATTCTACAGGCGTGAGCAGCTCATTCCCACTTGACTGTCTGTTACCTGATTCTCTGGCGTATCTTAGTATCCTTGTAGTACTTGTATCCTAGGTACTCGATCTCTCAGATATCAAACTGATGTCAGTGTCACAATCTTAAACTCACAGCTACTTATAAATGATGTTTTTTAAAGGTTTGTTTTTCGGATTGGCAACACTCTTTTCAGCGACAGATAATTTTACATCTGACAGCTGATTTGTTCCCAGTTTGGTTTGCCATTTCACCATGAATAGACTTACGCTAGAATAATGTAACATTGCTTGCAAATTGTACAAATTTATTTCAAAAATGTGATTCAGTTCGCGAAGCTTACCGTACGCTACGTCCATTTTATGGTCGATATAATCGTCCGTCCGAGCAAGTAATTTGAATAACCATGGATTCATATCCGTAAATACGTATCCGCAGAGACGTCATACAGTGCGCACCAAAAAAGCTGTTGCTGTAGTGGAGCGTAGTATTCAAGAAGACCCGGATGAGAAGATTCGCCAAAGTGCACAGCAATTTGAGCTATAGATCCATGATTACTGACTCTTTCATTCCTCAATTGAATGGCATTAATATAGAAGAGCTGTGGTTTCAACAAGACCGTGCAACAAACTACACAATTGTTTGAAGGAGAGATTCGATGAGCGCATAATTTCGCGTAATGGACCTGTGAATTGGCCTCCAAGACCGTGTGATTTAACACCTTTGGATTATTTTCTGTGGGAATATGTAAAGTCGCTAATCTAATAACACTGATAAAAAAGAGACAATAGATGACTTTGAAGCCAACATTTGTCTCTTTACTGCTGCTCCAAAAAGTAGTTGAAAATTGAACTTCCAGATTGCGCTTTATTCTAACCAGCCGCGGCGCCCCCACATTTGAAAACGTTGACTTCAATAAGTAAGTAGTTTCTGTTCTTACATTTCTTCAATACTTTATTGCGTAACCGACATTTTACTTTACAAAGGCTATACATACGAATATATCTTATCTTTGAAATGAATTTATTTAATATTGCCTTTAAATTTTGTGACTTCTATTTTGTTGAAAGTATGCATTTCAGAATACATTTCAGATAAAATATCAAACACGTTATGGAATACTTTGATTGGTCGATATACAGCACCGCTTGCTATTGTTAGTCCTTCGATATATTCAAATAAATGATCAACAATTTATGTTGAATGGGTTACCTTGTTCGCAAGATTTCTCGGCTACGATTGGACGAAGAGGATTGTTCTCTTCCCTGCAAAATATTAAAAACGAGGGAACACCACAATCTACGATGTTTTATTCATAAATTTAAATTTTCATTCCGCCGTTTGCTTCATTTGCAATATTGGCTTTTTTGCTAAAGCAAAATCGTTAGATGTCGGAGCTGCGCTTTCTTGCCTCGTGAGTAAATAATTGGCAGCACAGCGACTCGTAATTATTCAGAATAATTTTACAACTTGTTATTCAAGAAAAATGATTCATTATTTAACTCACCTGCACATTAAAAAAAATATATTTGTTCGCTTGTGTCAACAATTTTTATAACAGTGTTCTCAGTGTGCTTATTACAATATAAATGTTTTTATTTTACCTACACGCGATCTTACTTCGAGAAATCTTTTATAATATGAAATAAGAAAGACAAAAGTGATTTTAAAAATACATATTATAAATGTGTCATAGAGACGAATCCATTATTTTTATATGGGAAGTATGGAAGTCACGGGTATTTCAGGGCTTACGACCCGTCTTCGGCTGGCTAGAGTGATCACTTTACACAATTAAACGTTCACCAACTCTACCCATGGACGACTGCCACACCTAATAAATTTTTGGAAGTTGTATGTATATTTTTTAAAATTACAATTAAAAATGATTATTTATGTTATACAATGCTTAAATCTAGTCAGGAGAATAAATAGGGAACAAATGGTACCAGTAAATATTAAAATTGAATAAACCTCAAAAATTCAAAAACTAAATTTGATAGGGTAACTATTATTTAATACCAATTAGTATACAGAAAAAAAACAATTTATCGAATAAATATTTTAGTTGGTACCGAAATTCGGGATCCCAAAATTGTATCTAAATTATAATCATTTTTTAATAAATGATTCGCAGAAGCTAAAAATACTCCTGAATAGTTTAAAAAGAAACGGAGAATATCAGATTTTGGACTGACAAGACACAATGAAGTCTAAAATGTGCAATCGGCTTTGGACCTCAATAGACTGAATTGCAAGTAGCGCCAAATAAGGATGACTTCAATACTCAATCATAGTCTATTCAGATACAAATTACAATAGATATAAACAGTAATAAACGCATAAGTCTGACCGCACTTTTTTTTTATAATAAATAATTATTTACAGATATTCATCGAATGAGTAACGTCAACCAATGGAGTTCCTTTCATAAATAAATATTTTGATTTTTTAAAATGAAATCACATTTTATTTGTAAAGTTATGAATTTTGGAACATGGTTCCTTGATAATTAAAACAAATTGTAAAATGGACCGGAAGTGCTGGCGCCTTAAAGATTTTAGAGAAACATCGTAATTAAAACAGATGGTCCTTTGAAAGCGACTGTTGTAACGGGAAGAAATATATGTCTCACTTAAATATATATGTAAGCGAAATTTGATAAGTTTTTATACGGTTTATTGTCATAATTAACATCGATAGCTAGGTTCTAGATTTTCTATTGGTATTAGTTAAATATGCCCAATAAACTTTGTAAATAAAATAAATAAATAAAATTGTTCAGTGGGTATTCAGATATTTATATCTATATTTTAAATTGATTAATCAAATTTTTTTTGACCAATTTATTATGGTGTCAAATAATTTAGTAATTAAAAATAATTATGTACCTATTCGTCATGAAGGCATTATTAAATACAAATATTTTTTTTAAATAGAGACGCTTTAATACACGTAACATTAATATTCTGTCTAATTAGTGAAAATGGGACTAACTGAGACTCGAATCTCCGACCACTCTATCACTAGGTGAGTGAGAGATTTACCTCTAAACTGCGTTACTATAATGTACGATAAACTACCAGTATGAGGCACTTTTACAGTGTTGAGAGGCACATGTTATGATAGTGCAGAGGAATACACCGTAACCTTGAACATATTAAACTGAAGATATGCAGCAGGAGAATACGTTTCCTTGAGGAGACTAAAAAACAGAGGGACGGAAATCACTGAAGTTGAGATTTCAAATGTAAGGATTATCTAAGTATTATATAAGATTTGTGGAAGTTGGCTGATAATTTATGAAAGAAATATGTGATTGTGTATACTGTTTACTGACGGTGTAGTCTAGCTAAATAAGTTTTGGGTATAGTGTTCTATATAATATTAATCGCCTTATTTTGTATTATTTGGAGCTGCGTGTATTTCGTTTTGTGAATGCTATCGAAGACAGGCGTTGCATGTGTGATAGTATGCAATACCATACTGTGGAATAATATGAACAATATTTGAATATGTTCAAGAATACACAATTATTACATTTTTACCTACAAGAGCACTGTTATTAAACAAATATCAGATATCTCATAGAGGCAAAGCTATTTTTTTAATATTTCATGAAAAATATATGAAAGTATGTGGTAATTACAGGGCTTACAACTTGTCTTCGGCTGGATCAAGTGATCACATTATACAAATATAACGTTCACCATTCTCAATCTATTAATCAATCTCCATATTTATCAAATTTTTAAAAGTTGTATATATGTCAATATGTGGACTCGCCTCGAGAACCACTACACCACCGCCATCTATGGATCAAATTTGATAATTCATTTTTTCCTTTTTTAAACAGCATATATGTCATTATAATGAGAATATGATTTTTTCGAAATTATTTTAAAGCAATATTATTTATCTGTAAAATGTTTTTAACACATTATGCGCGTGAAAAATCAATATTTTTCAATTTTTTATATATTTTCTTATTTAGACCAGTATATTATATTATAGATATTTGAATGTGTCCAAGAACACACAATTACTGGATTTTTACCTACAATGGCACTGTTATTAAATTTTTGATTTTTCAGACGTATTCTAGTACATATCCCACACCAGAAGTGATAGAACGGTTCGTTGAAATATTTTTTCTTCTACATAAATCTAGTACGAATTTCCTCTGTTTCACATACGCTTACTTCAAAACAGATTCTCTACTGCTGAAATAAAACATGAAAGGAATTATGAAAATAATATATTCTTTGCTTTCATTGAAGAATATAAAATGAGAACGAATAAATGTTGACATTAGAGATATATTGAAAGCCGTAACATTGAAATTAGCTCCGGCAACATAAAAAGTAAAATACAAAAGCCCTTTTTACGTAATGCATTAGCTAATGGAGAAACGGAACGTTGACAAATTATGTGTTTGTACAGGGGTCCATAAAAATTTGATTTAATACCACTGTTTAATTTGTTTTCATAAATGACAATAAAACCTCAAATGTTTTCACAAGAAAAATATCATAATGGTAGAATTTGTTCTGTGTCGAGGATTTGAGTCGGTGGCTGCCAGTCTACTCTATTCATTGAGTTGTCTATTAAGCCATCACCATTTTAAATATTTAGTTGTCCTAATGAGTTTGCATCGTCGTAATGAAATAATTCGAAGCAAATTGATTTTTTTATTAAATAAAGATGCGTACACGGAATATATGTCACATCAATATTCTTACTATTTTTAAACTAAACTAAATGCTTGTACTATGAAAATAGAACAATCTTGTTGGTCTTGACTACTAGATCACTAGACCAGGGCCTTAACCACTAGACCAACAAGCTATTCTTAAGTTTTTAAAATTAGCAATATTAACTTTGTGGTTAAAATTCATATTTTTTATTTATTATCTTTATTTTATTAACCACTGAATTGAGTTTAAATACATCTACCGGTTTCGAAAAATACCATTTTCTTCTTCAGGATGTCATAACTAACTAAAAACATAAATCATTATTTCTTCACCAGAATCTATTTTTAAAAAATATTTAAAAAAAAAAAAAAACAATTATTTAAAAAATAAATTTAGTACGTAACTCAAATTGTTGCTTAATACAAATTTAGTCAAATAATTTTTAGGAAAAAATTTTAGAATGGGACTCGTACTTAAATTTAGTTGGCTGTTTACAATTTCCTGATTAGTTTTACATGCTTTATTTATTTCCAACGATTCCAAATTATTTAATTTATGACCAACACCGTTTATATGCAAAATTGACAATCCCAATTTGTTATCAAAACCATGACTATTTTCTATCAGATGTTTAGCAAATTCTGAAAACCCACTATTGTTCAAACATCTTAAATACTCCCTTACTCTAATATTAAAATTTCTACCCGTTTTACCAATATAAAATGCAGCACAATTCTTGCAACTAAGTTTATAGACGCCAGAATTGTTAAATTTATCATCTTTGTCTTTAGAATTTATGAGTAAATTTCCTATACTATTATTTGTATAAAATGCCGGTCTAATGTTTCGTGGTAGGTGTTTAGATATTTTGTAGATGTATTTAAACTCAATTCAGTGGTTAATAAAACAAAGATAATAAATAAAAAATATAAATATTCTTAAGTTCATCCCCGAATCAAAACAGTGCTTGAAATGTCTGATACGTGTCTGTATGCTTAATTATCGGATATGAACGGTCATCTTTACATCTTATATTCCATCATACAGCATCTTAACACATGCCGACATACAAAATAAATTTGATATATATAGTGACGATAAAAATTCGGGCCACGTACGAAATTGCCCCGTCACTTATTTTTGTCAAGCACCTTGCAATTCAAAATAATTACCCTTAAGTTGGCACCACATCCTGTGACTAAGGTTATAAAAACAGTTGCATCTATGGTTCATTTTCAAAACCATCGACGAAGCTGTCAGACTAAAATGTAGCTGTGTGCGATTCACTATAGCCACAGGGTAAGTATTTTTAATTGTTCAATCACTAGTGCATAATCTACTATTAAATTTTTAATCTAATCGCATGGTAAATAATCTTTACAGAAAATAAAACGTTTCCCTCTGACTGTGCCTCTGGTGTTGCTTCTGGATTATGCCTTTGGTTTTTGGTGCATATTTCTGGATTCTACATCTGGATTTTACCCTTGGTTTTTGCCTTTGGTATACGATTTTAATTATTACCTTAGAATTAGTCACCTCACTGTAGGCGACAATTTTTATTTATGATGATCCAACAAACTCCGTCTACGAATCTGTTCGCGTTAGCCTGGATGCTGCATGTCAAATGTGATGTAGTGCCAAGACATCTGGTGTCCCATGGAAAAAGGACGTCGTACTCGCGCCCAACCCGACGAGATGAGGATTTGTCATCTGGATTTTATTTTATTTCTTGGAGTCTTGTGTTTTTCTGATTAGATAACTTTCTTTTTCTAATGAATAACATCTTTTATTTATCACCTCCAAGTATCACTATAAATTTTTCCCAGTTTAAGATGAAGGCAAAATGTGACAAATTGAGATGGTTATGTGTTGCTCAAGTAAAAGAACCCGCGGAACTTATATTCTACATTGTCTAGCCGGGGAAAGGGAATGATGCAGGTCTTTTACCCCCAACAATGTGTAATATGTACAAATCAAATTTCCAAAAACAGTAAATGAAAATGCAGCATACTACGTGCTAAAAATACAATTTTATGTGTAAAAAATCAAATAGATTGTTTGTAATGGATTCGTATCCGCTATACAGCTAGAATATTTAGAAAATACAAATTTTGATCAAGTCAGCAAAGAATAGTGTAGTGAAATATAACAAATGAATATACCAATCTTTATTTAGCACAGGGTCAATTAATATTACCAAAAATAAACAAATTTAAAAATTTAACGAAATAATGGTTTGAAAAAGATATTCTTCTTATACTCAGAAATTTGTTTCATTTAATACTCAAATAAAACAATTAAGAAATAAAATTCAATGAGATAAAGAAAGTGTATTTTTCAATATTGAAATATTTACTAAATTTTCTTAGTGTAGGTATACAGTAACGGGTAGATTACTAGTATAAAATGTATAATATAGAAGTCTGGCTAGAATCTTACATTAACGATAATTAAACACGTTTGATGTAGCGTGTGTGAACTTCAACTATGGTTTGTGATTTTACGATAATGAAACACTAATAAGATTGATTTTGGTTCGGTAAACTTAGAATTATTTGCCTTACAGAGTAATGCATACTTTATGAGAGAAAATATTTCAATTTAAAATTTCGTGTTACAAAATTTTAAAAAAAATCACACAATAAGAGTGGAGTTTGCGTAATATATGATTATGGAACAAACATGGATATTATTTAATTATTTTAATTTGAATGATATCTACAAATTTATAAGGTACCTATTATTTTTCCATTGTACTCGTAGTTCTTATTCGATTTTCAAACGTTAATGATCATGTGGCCGATCGATATTTTACGGGCAGCAAATCGAAAGAGTTCGATTGTAGATTTCCCAAACCATTACTTTAGATTCTTCAGCTAGGATATTTACTATCTTCCAATGCCTCTTCTGCTAGCAATACTGCTTTGAGGGATGAGATGCGGAATTTGAAGTTTTTCTGGTTGTCTCATAATGTGGTAAAAATACTGCTAATTCTTGCTTTTTATTGTTTTAATGGAAAAATATTTTAGTTGCTACCAGAATTCAAACCTAAATCTTTTCCTAGCTGGAGAAATACATTATCCAGTTTCGCCATACCAACTAAGTACTTTTACGACAAATTTTATAACATAAATTCTAGAGCTCTTTCTAATCGATACATCTGTTATTCAAATTTTAAAAGCAACCAACTTCATGTTGCGACAATAAATAAATATTTTTTTATTTAATTTGAATAAACTTTGATAAAATTTATATATTTTTACGGAGAACACATTCTTGTTGTGAAGTTGCGAATATTATTAGTATTAAAAATTCCACAGAACTGTGTTTTGAAAATAATTTTTATTTTTTTATTCGTATACAAATCATCACATCCAATCAACAGCTATTTTTATAAGTCGTTTGTATATCGAGCTCCTTCTTATTAATTTGTTATCCAAGAAATTTTGACGATATTCACATTTCAAGAACATGTTTTTGGTTCATCGTGGCTTGATATATTTCAGATTCACTTAACATAACTAAGATATATAATAACTGAAACTGAATATCTCTCGATATGACTAAAATATTTATGGTTTCCAAGGTTGAAGATTTAAGTATTTATTTTTCATTTTACTTCCTAATCATTATCATTATGATCCAATCAGGTCAGCGCATTTTTAGTAGAGCCATATTCAAATATTGTAAGTCACTTTAGCATCATTTTAGTGAGTGTCTACGATTCAATTTAATTGAAAAGTACTAGGAGCACGTTGAAGACAAATCACTAATGTACCTAAGTGTTCCACAGATTGCAAAAACGATGAACAGAAGGCGAACGCTTTTATACGTAATAAACTTTTATAAATATGACATTCGTTCATATTGATTTTGCATGAAAGATCACGGAACCATGGAAACGAAAATAAAAGTTTTAGAATATTTTCTTGCTTACATAAAAAAAGCCTAAATGTCAACAAACATCAAACACAACACATTCAAAATTAAATTATTACGGGAAATTTTTGATAAATATGTAATAATGAATTCCTAATTTTCAATCGTAAAAAAATAAAAAGATATTTCTTTATAAATAAATATAAAAAATATTTTGTTTAAACCACTATTTATTGATTATTCTACATGTTTCGATACCTATGGTATTTAAAAAAAAAAAAATTAAATATAAAATAATCACATCAATATTCGTACTATTTTCAAACTACGCTAAATAATTTTACAATGAAAATAGGACTAACTTGCTGGTGTCCTGGAACGAGGCGTGAACCTCCAACCACTAGATCACAAGGCCAACGTCTTGACCACTACACCAACAAGCTACTATAAGAAAACTATATACTGAAATCAAACATACAAGCATAGATAAAAACAAAACTATAAAGTGGTGAAGTAGTAAAAACTTATATGAAAACGAATTTAAAAGGTGACTATTTGCAAAGAGGATTTAATGTTAATTGTTCCCATTTGATAATTATTTCAGATCAGAGTGAAGTTATCCCTTACTATTTGTACCTATCTCAACTAACTCTTTATCAGACAAAAATATTTTGTTTCAATATCTCAATTTTCAATCTCATATTTTTAAATAGAAATCTGTACATGTAGTTCTTTTACGTCTTTATTATACTCTAAGTGAGAAAAAAACTGAACATGTATCCAACGACTGAATGACCTGTCATCACCTATCCAAGTCTGTGAAGCATATTGTGCACTCCAGGGCTCAAAACAACATGAAGTTCATGATATATAAATATATTATTACTTAAAAAACAGAATAATATATACGTATGTTTATTCACAAAAACTTTAGGATACAATTTCCAAAATAGTCGAAAACCTAAATGATTGATGTGATGAAATTGTAATGTGCTTCTCCAAGAAGGAAAAATCCCGAGTTCGTATCCCAGTAGATATCCAAATATTTTTTGGATAGATAGATTTTTTTCTGTATCTTTCCAACAAATTTATTTAATTTATTTTAATCATTACAGAATTTTATTTAGAATTTACGACTTCAAAATAAAAATATAATTACCATATTTAAACAAAACCAAATAAGCAAGGAATTCTTATTTCTATAGACTTGTTAAAATATACGCATTTTTTATTCATTGAATACGTAACAATAGCTTTTACAAAACTTTGAAGGTAACCTGTAAATAAGTTTTGTTCACCAGAATGCCAGTACAAATACCGCGGGATATGTTGTTGTACTACACTTTTAACATAGTTTTTGAACAATTTCAATTAAAATTTTAACCTGTCTGGAACTCTAATTACATTTAAATATTTACAAAAGCTCGAAAATAAGATGCTTGCTGATTTATATTATAACAATTAAAAAAACTTTTGATATAGTTTCTTGGTTTTTAATTAATCTACATGATTTTTTAACGAGCCTGATTCAATCCAAGATGCTCCAATGTGATAAAAATGAAAATGTTAATTATTCTGAGTACTAAACCATAATAATTATTACACAAATCTGATTATTATTTATTTTACATTTCATGTTTAGTTTTAGGAAAAAATATGTAGGTACATAAGTACTGTAAATAAATATTAGGTTAAAAACAAATTTTATGAAATTACAATATAAAACGTAAATGATTTAGGGGAGGGTTCAGAAAATTTGTGTGATGAAAGAACTAAATATGTTCAGTTCGATCGATCGATAAGTTTTTTAAGAGGCATTGGAATATATATTTTCACTACGCAGAATTATGTTGGACTGAGGATGCCTATTGATCGTTTTATTAGTTAGTAAAGAAGTCATTAATGGTGCATATTTACTAATAAATGTACATTTATTTTAAACTAGCGTGTACCCGGCATGCGTTGCAATGCCACTCAAAGAAAAAAATTTTTGTATTTTAATTCTGATTATTGAAATGCTTTTGGGTACACAATATTTTTAGTTTTTCCGTCTGGTACGTATACGAGTAAATCAGAAGGTTTTCCAACGCGTGAGTAGGTCACATACAGCTGTACATGTGAGAAGCGTGGATTTTCCAAATCTAGTCCACACACTTATAGCGATTGTCCCTGTGCTTTGTTGATAGTCATTGAAAATGCGAGTCGCACCGGAAACAGCAGATGTTTAAATTCTAATGGCGTATCTGTCGGAATCATTGGGATGCGCGGCAACAGTACATCTTCTCCTTTAAATTTTCCATTTAAAATTGTGGCTTTGATGATATTTTTCATTGTCTTTTTCACTAAAAGCCTGGTACCGTTGCAAAGTTGTGGTGGATTCATATTTCGGAGAAGAATAATAGGTTCGCCAATATTCAATATTAAAACGTGCGGCGGCATGCTTGGCAAATCAAGTGAATTTAAGAATTCAGTTGGATAATTGACAATTTTGTCTTGATTCATTACAGTATCGATGGAATTATACGTTGTCTCTTTGCCTGGTAATAAATGATATGAAATACGCACATTTGTTGAAACAACGTGCGCGCCACCTATTCTAAAATGGTTGTACCAATTCAGAAACCTTCGCGGGCGTGTGCACAATAACTCAACAAAGTTTCATCCCAATCGGATGAACGGTAAAGGAACGCATACGAGACAAACAAACAAACAAACATTCATTTTTATATACATAGATATGTTGTAAACCAGCATTAATACATTAAAAAAAAATCATAGACCTTAAACAATAACGTGTAAATAAATGTACGTACTAACTTAAAACCAATGGACGAATTTGCATTTCATAGGAAACCTTCTAAATGAACTACGGAAGATTTTAATTATGCATCTAAATTTTCATTAATTATTTGGCTTTTTAATTTTTTATGTAAAAAGATCATGCTTGAAAATGATTGTATGAATTTGAATGTATTCATTAGAAAGTATACATATAAAATGTATTTTATAGAAAAATATTGTTGTTGCTACCAGGATTCGAACCTGGATCTCTTCCCATTCGGGGAACGTGCATTATCCGATTATGCTATATAAACACAATGGATTGATATTTAATTTGTATTTAAAATATCACAGACCTGTGTTCTGAATAATTACAACTTCATAATAAGAATGTGTTCTCCTTAATAATATATAAGTTGTACCAATGTGTCTAAAATTTAATAAAAATGAATTGTTAATTCTGGCGTCTCCTGTCGGTTTACTCTAAGGTATTTGAGATTCCGTTAAAACAAAGTAGACGGCTTTCAAATAATGGAACGATAGATGTATTTAATTGAAAAGTGTAACATTAGAAAATTTGTCGTATCTGATCGGATAATGCTCGTTCCCCGGATTTGAAGAGATCCAGGTTCGAAATCCGGTAGCAACAACAATATTTTTCGATAAAATTGATTTTATATTTCATTTAATGTGTATTTATTATTTTTTGATGAGTTTGATGAATTGATATTATTAGTCTAGGATTTAAATAGATACTTGTAGGCTGGTAACTAAATTTATTTTCAAGCCCAATACTTGAGAGTCACGCACATGCACACGCGTTTTATCAAACCCTGATCTAGGGTAAGAAACACCTATGATGATCGAGTAGTCGGGAGTTTAAATCCCTGTAGACCACACCTTGAAGTTCAGGAGAGCTGTGACTACAGCAGAGATAATCCAGGTAAGTCGTGCTTCCTGGTTGGTCCTTAAGCACTTATTGTTTAAATCCCTGTAGACCACACCTTGAAGTTCAGGAGAGCTGTGACTACAGCAGAGATAATCCAGGTAAGTCGTGCTTCCTGGTTGGTCCATAAGCACTTCTATCCCTATATCAAATTCCTACCAACATACCTATATCTCGTTTTCTTACCCTTTATGTAAACAAAGTGTGACATCTATTTCACGTAGGGATGATAATGTAAATCATTAATTAAACCGTGATTGTGAGACTTGAATTCGAGTGTAACGATTGGTTATCGATCATTAAATCCCAGTTACCAATCATCAATCACAATCATCACAATATTAATGACACAGTCATTAAAACGGTTTGGCTCATCTCCAATTTCATGCCCACTTTTTTTTAATATTACGTACCTTCGCATTTCTGTTTACAATAAACTTTACCAAACCTCATGTTGAAATGGTTGTCATTGATAACTTTAGAATAATTTAAAGACAATTTATTTTATATTGTTATATAAAGTTATCTGTATCAAATTTTTACGAAATTTCTTCAATTAGTATCAAATCTTCTCTTCCTAGATTTAATACATATTTAATTTAATCTGATTGTCGATTAATTTGTTTTCAATTTCATTCGTCCAATTTCTTTTCTGGATAAAATGTTTCTCTTGATTTTGCGAGTCGCATTACATCCAAGGTGTCACTAATAAAATTTTAATTAATTCAGCACAGGATCCAGAAGAGGTCGTAGACCTGCTGTTCCCCCGATTAATGAACAATTTCTTTGCTAACGGTTGGAGAATTCATGGTTGCGTCATGGGGTTACCAGATATCAAGAATCATTAGAACACAAATTGTGCCTTGTAAGACTGACAACATATTTGGCTCGGTGCTTGCACGGTTAGATCCGTTAAAACGTAAACAAATTGTAACATTTAATTATATAAGTAAAACTGGCATTTTACCCGTCCTAAGACGTGATAGTCATGCACGTTGTCGCTTCTGATATCATCAGCGACAATATCCTTGATGATGGACCCTATAACGTTATCCGAATAGTTGGATAGGTACTGCAGAATATCCGAGAAAATTCTACATAAAAGATTCTGAGTTGTAATAATTATTTTATTTAATAATATTAAATGAATTCTCAAGTATGTATAAAATGAAACACCTTTTTTTAATGTAAATTATAATTACTATTATTTACTCTTTTTCTGTAGGACAAATAATTATGCTTTTTACCTAGGTACTTGAATACCACGCGGTGATACTAAAGGACAATCGGCATTCTTTAGCAGTAAGGTATTTAAATCAATAAAATGTTTTATTTTCAAACACCAGGGTTTTTTAGCATAACAGATTTTGGGACGACCAGTTTTTGACTGTTCCTGTTTATTATATTCTCAGAAAAAATCAGGTAAATTATAAATGGTTTTATAATTGGATTAGTCGTTAAATTAAAATTATTTAATCTAAGGAACCATTCATAAGGATTCTTTGTGAGTAAAAATGTTAATCAATTATTTAATATTAATTTAATTATTTTTGAGGGACTTTAATTATATAACATTTTATATTATAGTATAATATATCGTGTAAAATATAAAATTAAATCCAGAAACATTTTTAAACGCACCAAAACTAAAGAAATGTCACACATTCGACAGCGGGGTAACAGAAAAGTGTATCGAGTAAATTATAAATACATAAATATTTACTTTATAATAATAGTAATATTGAGTGAAAAATTTTACCTAAAGAGAACTCTGTATTTATACATTATCTTTGAATTAAAAAATAAAAATTGTTATTCAAACGTATGGAAATGATTTTTTGAAAAGGTACGGTTTTAGTCTCTTCTTAAATAAAGTCTGATGCGGTGATTCTTATGATGTAGGGAAAATAGTTCCATGCGTTCACTAAACATAGACTTTTGGCAGCGGCTGGTCGGTTCTACAACCATTTCTGCACCTAAAGGAGAGGCTGATCTGAGAGTTTGACGTATACTATTCAAATTGACTGGGATACAAAGCTCTCGAAGATACAGAGACGCCATGTTATTGAGTCCTTGTACATCAACCAGCAAAATTTAAATTTAACTCTTTCAGGGAACCAGAGCCAATGTAGCTCATGCAAAAGGGATGAGACAATTTAGAAACTCCATATATTATCCGTACAGCTGCATTTTGAATAGATTGTAATCTATACAGTTGAAATATTGGCAGATCAGCATAGATGCTGTTACAATAGTCTATATGTGACACCACAAATACGTTTATAAGTAAACGGGCTGTACGGGGAGTAAGATGTCTCTCAGTTGATGGCAGCATGCACTGACAGTTTTACTGATTTGTGTATTCATTGAAAGATCTGAATCAATGTGCACGCATAACAACTTAACTGCAGATTTAGCATTTGCAGACATTGATTCCTATATTAAGTGTTACCCTTTTGGTGTTTTTTATTTGTACTTTATTACAGGTATTTCTCATACTATTTTTATACATGTAATAAAGTAACTTTAATTTTCAGTATACGATAGTAGAGTATAGTTTTAGTGAAGGAAGGAATGATAGGGGAGATAGTATTGGATGGGGAGAAAAGTTGAGGAGGTTGGAGTAAGGCTAAATTGCAGAGGGTATGCAGTAAGGTAGGTAGGTTGAAGTTTATTTTTTTTAATCTGTAGATTATAAGCGTTTTCTGTAATTTAGCGATATTATAATTTTTCATTCATCCGTTGATCTGTTTTCATGAATTGATTAGAAAAGTCGAGAAAATTTATATTTCTACGTATTTCCATTAGCAGTAGTGCTCGCCTAACAATAGACTAACATCTCTCATTGATATGGTAATGTACGGAGGCAATATATCCTCGAGAGCGAAATCAATTTGTCCACATTAGTATTATGTATATCTGTACTAATCGACTGCAGCAGGTATTGCCATGCCACTGGCATTGTTGTCACACAGCTGAACTGCTCAGCGGCGCCATTCTAGTGAGTGCTTTCAGTACAGTCGAGTAGTCTATAGACAATTCTCTCTACGATTCTAAGCCGGCTAAGGTTGATTCCAGTAGCGCACCTGTCGCGGTAAACTAAAGTATTTTAGTAAATTGAAGTCCCTAATATTTATCTATGTATTTTTGTTTAGAAAATATTAAACTTCATCAAATGAATTATTTATCCCTTTTGCAATAAATGACTGGAGTCTATCAATTAAAAGCTATACCTGCACCGTATGATGTCCGTCGTCGAGAGTGATGGCTCAGGAGTATGCGCATATCACCTTGGAGTAGGTTCGCCAGCGGTCGTTCCGCTCGACGTTTCATTTATCTACCGTACCTCGTACAAACGACATTCTCAATGTACAACGTATGCAAGAAAAGCGACCTTATTATGAATGTCAACAAGTTAAAAGTGATAGAATTTAGGAAGGAGGAAAGCAAGACAACGTGCAAAATATTTGTAGATAATGAATGTTTGGAACAAGTAGATGAATTTGTGTATTTGGGAAGTATGATTGATAAAAACGGAAAGACTAAGCAATATATCGAAAGGAAGGTGACTGAAGGAATCAAAGTGAACGGCACTTTGAATGGAATTATAGCTAACTTGTCAACTGAGGCAAAACTAGCGATATATAGTGGAGTCTTTGTACCGACACTAACGTATGGAAGTGAGGCCTGGAAGTGGCAGAAGATGAACGAAAGTAAACTGAATGCAGTGGAAATGAGATTACTTAGACGTATATGTGGTAGATTCATTTATGAGAGAGTAAAGAATAAAGAAATAAGGAAAGAATGTGAAGCTGATCTGAGTATAGTGAGTAAAATTAAGAAAGGATCAATAAGGTTGTTTGGTCATATGTAACAGATGAATGAGGAGAGAATGGTAATGAGGATATCACCAGAAATAGAGGACGTCCACGAAATACTTGGCACAACCAGGTAGACCAAATACTCGTAGATGGACCTTTAGGAAGTCTCAATCATCGACGAGCTTGTATGAGAATATGTATGAATGTGGATGACGCAAAAAATGTGGTTAATTATTACATTCGAATAATATCTGAACATGAATGATTATATATTTTTTTTATATAACCATCCTTTATAACAACATTTTACAATATCGTCCGATTCCGTGGGCGGCCCATAGATTCAAAAAGTCTATAATACAAAAACTGGACATAAAACTATGTTTTGCTGGTCTATCTAAGTATTTTTAATTCAACAATGTGATTATGAACGGGAGCGATAAAGCAGCTGATTATTCAGAACCGAACTGAGGTATTTTACTCTCAAGGCAGATTCTCCACTAAATGGATGGATTTGGTGAGGTCAGCAGTAGGTATCAGCCTCCGAGAAACCTAGAGGTTTGCCACAGATTGAAATAAGGGACATCGTTTCTAGGGTGGGTTTCGGAAGTCAGAGACCACGGCAGCTCAATAATGAGCCAACTCACTTAACTGCCCACTCCGATAGGGGTTCAAAAAATGTATGTAATGTTAAAATAGTTAACTAGCGAAAAAACTTTAATGAGCTCTCATTTTACTTTTCTCTCAGTGCGAACGTATAAATTAATATAAACTTTATGTAATGTGTATACATTATATAACTAAAGCGTTGTTCGATTATGTGGTTGAGTCTCTGTTTGTTAATTTTCAATAGCAAACATAACGATCATAATAATTTTCAATTACTCTTACTAACAACAACTAACAATTACGACCGGGTGACTAACAATTACAATACGTCCAATTTTGATAGCCCAGAATCATAATTTAGTGTTTTTATCTCATGTATAAAATTTCAATGTCTTTCTGTCTGATTTCAATGTTACCACACTTACAGATTGTTGATTGCCTTAGAAATATGATATTTTTTTCCTTCAAGTATGTTTTTCAAAATAATTAACAAAATAATCCACTGTACTTAATTGAAACAATAGTATTTATATTATCTGCCTTCATATTATTGTCATACCATAACAAATATCGTTATTTTGAAAATGAAGGGATTTTGTGTAATTTTCTGAGCTATTATATAGTATACGGCATATTATATAAAATATTGAAGGGCTGTGTAAATATGATACTACTAATAAGTAACAATAGAAAAGCACATTTTTATTATATCTCTTTTTTTATAATAATTAATTCATTTGACAATTCATAGATGATCAACATACATTTTATAGTGACACGACCATTTATACGGTGGCAGCCGCCAGGGGGCTAAGTAGTAGGCGTTCGCTTAGCAAGGGAGAGATATGGAGATTGAAACCCGGCGTGTTCAAGTAAAAATGAAAATAAAACACAATGTAAATTGAGAGTAAAATATTATGAAACCTCTTTATACCTAATCTTTATACTTAATTTAAAATATGTAAAAAAATACAATGAAAATTAGACAAATTATATATTTTTTAAAGATAACACGTTTTTGTTGTAAAGATGCATTTTCAGAACATAGTTCTGTTGTATTTTAACACTAATTCAATGAATCAACTATGCAACTTTACAACAAAGATGTATTTTCCTTAAAAATATATATGTTGTACCAAAGCATACCCAAATTTAATAAAATTAAATAATTTATTAATTCAGGCGTCTTCTATCGGGTTTTACTCAAATGAATTTGAGATTCACTGCAATATAAAGTTGATTTGATTTGATTTCATCTTTCCAGATGATTAATTTAATATGTATAAAAATATAATACTTTTTAATCATAAAATGGAAAATCTTTGTTATATGTTATAGACATGTGCGGTAGAAATTCACGAAAATAAAAACATCGATGCCCTTTAAGAATATATTTCGTAAATAATATATTTTTCTATCTTAACCGAGCATTTTTGAAAATTGTTGGCAAGAATATAAGCTAGTGTCTCCGTCTCTTTGTTTTATTTGGAACGTTCCGTCTCCATCACGCGGTTTGCTCGCGGTCCCGCTTTGTCGGCAAGAAAGTCGGTTACCCCAACAGACTTTGAAAAATGTTCAATTATTTCCGGAACGGGCTGTGCGGATGGAAAAAAAATGACGGCAACAAATAAAACGGTCCCTATGTAAATTGAACTAGGAAACCGAGTGGGGTAAATATACAAAATATAAAAAAATACCTACCCCCTATAAATCTTGTATGCCATGAGTGTCCCGAAAAGGAGTGAGTGATAAAGAATGATGATGCTCTCGGAGACGAGTGGGAATCTCTTTGATCCTTTTGCTATTTTTTACACCAATGAAAATCACTTATGGTGTCTTTGCAAGACACGTAAAACTGTGAAACCTTTTAAGTTTTTGTTTAAGACTTATTTATGTATATAAGGTAGATTAGAGTAGAACGAGTTAACTATTTGTATGAGTTTTGTAAAAATAAATAGATTATATCATTTTAATGCATATTTTTAACACACAATCATCATAATAATCGACATTGGTCCTTCGTGACAGGATCGCGATCTCAATGAACTCCCACCCTCTTGAATGTGCTCCTCCAAATTTATCGGCATTCTGCAGATCTTAGGGCTGTCACCAGAGAAGTACCTGTAGCCTTTTTCACTTGGTCGGTCCAACGAATAGGGGATGTTTCTCTTCATCTTTAGCCTTCAACGTGGCCCACTACAACGAGCTTCTTCAAGTTATCTTCCCTTCTTGCAAAAAGTCTCAGAAAATGGTTGAGAGTCTGTTCTTAATCTTCAGTTCCTGCAGAATAGAGACATTCGTTTGTCAAGCAGTCCATGTGTCTCCAGCGTAACATGTGTCTCCAGCATCACATCTCAAAGGCATCAATCCGTCTCATCTTCATTGCCTCCAGGGTCAATGTTTTTGAGTTATAGATGAAAATGTATAAAATTATTTATAAAGAGATTTTATAAAGAGACAATTCTGTAATGTCCATTTTTTTCTGTATATATCGTTCTGGCAGCCATACTGGATTTTAGATCACGCGATCATCAACAAGCGTTGTGATTGGCTGATTTCATTTTAGGAGGAATAGCAACTTATACTATGTTTGCTTTGGAGTATTTTTGAACTAACGTGTTCTGTATATAGCTAAAAAGAAAATCTACAAAATTGCATATTTTACTCCAATTATTCATAGCTGTTTTAGTAGGTTTTGGAAGAAGGCGCTACATGTCACCGCTCATTTAATATTAAAGAGGTTAGAATATATGACGTGTCATGTGTTTGGAGATTTATGGTAAGCGTTTGTATTAAAGAGCAGAAGAATAGGCTTTGAATGGCGAGCTACCTCCACGTCAGTGTACAATTTCTATTTGTATACATCGCAATGTTCGCCATTATTTGTCATAAGATTGAGGTAGACATAATAGCAGTGGCAGGACAATTGAGTTAAAATGGTTTACTTACACGATAACATTGAATTTATTACAATATTTGAGATGTATTTTGTAATTTGCTAAACTATACATGTATAATCTTTATGGTGGAATCTTATATGGAGTGTTCGACGTCGTCGGCTGCATAAAGCAAAAGGTAAGCACGGTGGCAGCAGGTCGCGCCGGCTGCGTTCAGAACTGCGTGTTACTGACGTCCCACAGTGGTGGTTAATATTGCTCTAATCATGTATTCAGAACTGCATCCCGATTAAAACAAAATAATACGTCATACTTAGTTTTTTTATGTAATATAATCAAGTATCATATGTAAATAATCTAAATTTATATGTACTGGGTGTAACGGACCTAGTCCATAATGTTTTATGGGTGAATAACTGATTAAATTAAGAGTCTAAAATGTTCAAATATATATCTTCCGGTAAAAATGTAATTGGATATGATTTCACTAAAACGCAAGTGAAAATACTTCACTTGTAATATACGTTCACTGTAACATGCATAATTAAAATACATTATCTTTATAATTTTTTTGATGTTCTTATTTAACCTTCCAGCCTACTGCTTATTAAAAATTATCGATTTTAAAAATTCAGCTACAAAATTTGTATTACATTTCAAAATCTTTTTACGAAAAACAATATTTAAAGCTTTTAAGATATAAAATCAGTTCCAAAATAAATTTCTATCTAATGAATCTATTAATGAATCGAACATTTTAATAAAAGTTTAGACATATTATTTAGGCATGAAATTGGCTTGTGGGTTGAAGTTTCTTACACAATCTCTTATTCTTAATTAATCTTCTAGTACTTATACAAACTTTTTTTTTTAAATATTGAATACTTTGTATTTAATATATTTATAATCTGAAAGAAATGTTATTATTTTGCCTGGCTCTAAGTAAGCTTAAGGTGCTATTATAAATATTCAATAATTTTACAAACTCCACCTTACTTACAGTTAATCCGCATCCCAAAATGTGGTAGAAATTGCTATTGTTGCTCCGTATACTCACCACACTAGTAGGTTCTATAATAAAATCTGCAGGGATGTAATAACCCGTTATTTTTTAATTAGTATTAGTAGTAAAAAGATAGTGAAATTTTGTTGGTGATTTGATGGTGTAGGTGTTACAAATATTAAAATAAAGTTTGTTACGTCATGCGCTGTCACCAGAGGATGGGATGCCAGTGCACCACGCCACCAGTTAGACTCAGTCTGTGGGTCAATAAGGTTTGGTGTCGGAATGCCTATCTCAGATATGTGGGGGAGGTCTCAGACAATAATAATACTCGTTTACAACACATTATTTACACTTTAATCACTGTAAACATGAGAAATTTGATATTGTAAGCACGCAGAGAGTTCCAGATCTTCTGTAAACAATAATTATTTCTAATAAAGTTCGCCGATTCCCCAACTGACGAGGAGACACTTTTCAGAAGTGCGGTTTCCATGATGCTCGACATATACATTGGTAATGGGTTACCGTTGTCTTCCGGATGCCGTGCGCTCGGACCAGTATTCCATCTCGCCATCGATGACCTTCGAATGCACGCCATCTTGAGCAGGTCAAAATAGGAATACCTTGCCGTGTTTACCACGGCCGCTCGCCGGATACACGAATCCCAGTTAGACGATCTATACATAACGCGGGTGAATCGAGGCCTCATCTCTAGTATTCACCGCGTTTCATAGTCTTTGTTGCGATAAATTCTTCTCCATTTCTCGATCTCCTTCGCCAATACTCTAATCTCGGCGGAGCGCCGCTTGGCGTCCGCCCACATGCACCGCTCAGCTCGGGCGCTCGCCACTAAGACCTCCTCTACCTTCCTCCGTCCCTCTCTCTGCACCAGCCGCGCCTACTCGCGTTGGCAGATGGCGCCCTCGGTCTTGGCGCGTATTTTCGAATGTCACAAATTTTCCTTTAGCAAAGATTAGTGTAGTGGCATTTGACATCATTGCTGAGATAATACAAGGCAAGAAAAAAATATTATTTCGAGAACAAATTCAGGTTGCTACAATATTAAAGAGAAAATTAAAGACAAGTAGTTAAATAATTAAGAATTATACAAAATACTTTGTTCAAACCACAATTTATTAATTATTCTTTGGTTGTGCTTTTTTCCGAATTAATTGGTTTTTTATTCACGTTAGAAAAATTTGTTTCTATATTTTGTATAACTTCACCACATTTATATTGATAGGAATTGTCTTCTTTATTCAAGGCACAAGTTAAATCGACTTCCAACAGTTCTAATTGTTTGTTATTATTTTCAGTATGTAGATTACGGTTTAAACCTTTTAGAAACAAATCATTCCTATGATATGAATAAGGGTTTAGAATTTATTCGTACAAATATTAGGAGTTTACAGTTAGATCAATTTAAAATTTTAGAAAGTTAAATTGTTCAAAATTTGTTTTCATATTAGTTCTTACTTATTCACCATTTTAGTCTTATTTTTATCTATGCTTGAATTTTTAATTTCAGTATACATTGTTTTCTGAAGAAGACACCATAGGTATCGAAACATGTAGAATAATTATTAAATAGCGGTTTAAACAAAGTATTTTGTGTAATTATTAATATAAAATGAGACCACAAAGTAATTTTGCAAATATTGAAAAAATTAAATAATTTGAAATATTGGATTAGCATGAAAAACAGTTATTAAATCATTTGGATATTATACTGTGTTTTTGTTGGCTGTGAAAAAATATCAGGCTCAGCAAGTAAACACATTTTTAGTCAGCTTCATATTTATGCATATTCCAAATAAACAGTAATGTAAATTAAGAATCGTAATTTAGTCAGGTATCCACCCATAAAGTATTGCGGACTAGGTCTGTTACACTCTGTATAATATTATATACATACTTATATGTAAAGAAAAAAATAACGAAAAAGAAAACAACTTTAGGTCATTTTAACATGTACATTGCACACAAATAGAGGGTCAATTTTTCTACGAGCTTTTACTACTGTTAAAACCTTTATTTCAGCGCCATAGAAAAATATGATCACAGATAAAACTGTTGTATTTCAAAATAATAAAATAAAATAAATACAACGATGTTTGCAGAATATTTATCCTTCGGTCTGTAAGGATGGAATCTGAAAAATAAACCCGAGCACGGATCAGTTTCCAAACATTTATTAGTTAACGAAGCACTATATATTTTTGCACTCACAATAAAATTGTTTAATTTCTCTGGCATCCCTTCGAAATATTAAGAACATCCAATTAAGTTTATCCAATGATGCCCCATCGCCATTTTAATAAAATAGGTTATTAAAGTTTAAGACGGATGGGTAGGCTTGCTGAGATAAGTATCCAATTTGGCAGTACAATAATTCTCGGCTTTTGGCTGTGTTAAAATCCACGGATAAATTATAAAGATTTCACACGGCTTATTGTAACAAACACCGAAATATTTTCGGGGGAAATATTTAATCCAGTTGACATTTCAAAAAATACGTATTGAATAAAATAAAATATATTTAAAAACATGTTGTAAATCGCTTTTAAAGTAAAATCTCTCGGAACTATTAAAAAACACATTATTTTTTTGTCTTCACTGTGCAGATCAATAGCTGTTTTTTACACAGCTGTTTTTTGCTAGGAGACACTAAAATTAAATCAATCCATTTTATTAAATTTAGATAAACTTTGATACAACTTATCTATATATTTTTAGTAAAAACACATTATTATTGTGAAGTTGTAATTTTAAAACATAATTATGTGGTATTTTTTAATACAAATTAAAGGAATTAATTTGAAACAATCTATTTATCGAAAAATATTTGATTTAACTTTCAACGGGAAAAAAAAGATGTCTCACTAAAAAGAAAGATAAATGAACAAAATCCGATAAAATTTTAAAGGTTACTTACTAGGGAAGATACTGGCAATATACATATATAACTATATATATAGTTTGAGTACCGGTGGTAACTATAATTACAAGAGCAATAATTATTATAGAAGGTAAAAGTCTGAAGGAAGTGACTGAAATAAAATATTTAGGAGTCACAATGGATTCAAAATTGAACTTTTTGGAAAATAAAAGATACATGACTAAAATGATTACTAAAAATATCACACTTCTGGGAAGGCTTAGAAGATTTATTAGTACCAAGTCTTGTAAAATTGTATACAACTCTGTTATTATTCCTCACATATAAATACTAATGCAGCAATATTTTATTTTTGGCTAATGAAAAAGAAATGGAAGAATTATCAGTACTACAAAATAAATTATAAATATATTCAAAAATGACTTATTTATTGTTTTTAAAGAGGATGAAATAAAAATTCACCATAACTATCAGACTAGGAGCAAAACTAATGAACATGTTGTTATAAAAATGTCCAAATTAGGAATACAACAGAGACATGCATCATACATTGCTCTTAAACTATATAACCAACTGCCAATAGCAATTAAATTAGCAGAAAATATAAATGTTTACAAAAAACAAGTTATAAAATGGATTAAAGGTCTTCAAAGTTATTAAACTATGTATCTAACATCTTTCCCTAGTTCTAGTCTGATCAATTTTTCAATATTTTTACATATTGTTAATTTTTATATTGGATGATTATAGATGTACGTATATATTATAAACAAATTCTTATATCTAATTTATATTGATTTTGTATAATATAAATGTTGAAAGCCACCCCCATAATTCTAGATCTTTCAAATTTGGGGATGCATAACTTTAATATTGTTTTTTTTTATTGTCGAATATATAAATAAACTCTAAATGAAAAAATCTTTGTATAATATTAAACTACTATTATATATTAGTGCAAAGACACATTAAGAAGATTAAGAAGACCTGGAGATAAGGTGTACTGGTTCCACATGAATTTAATGACGAAAACAAATTGCGACGTGGCGAAATTGACTGGATAAAATCAAAGAACTTGGCTGGAAGGTTTTATCTCATTCATCTTATTCTCCAGACCTTTCTCCTTCCGACTAACATCTATTTCCATACTAATTCCTTTTAGATGGAAAAAAAAATCGAAATACAGACGATGTGATAAAAAGACTATCCAAATTTTTTAATCGAAGTCTGCTACAGAGGTAGGAAAAGGTTATATCTTTAGATGAAAAATATATTTTGGATCTTTATTTTAAAGATAAATATCTAATAATATATTTTGTTTCCTTAAAAAATGACATTTATTTCGGATACATTTAATATATTAAAAATAAATAAATACATATTTTCTGTATAGCTTTCTAAATGATTAATATAATATTTTTTTAAATGTACACCTATTATTATTTTTGACTATATTTGGCCAATACGAATTGATTTTTATGTATCAGTAGTGTACTGGGATCAGCGCCGGGAGGGGACAATGACTGGGCTGCTCGTGGAACGACGACGCCTTCAAATGGACGTTAAGCGTTTTCCAGAACATTCGCGCGGGAGATGTAAATCCTCCGCGGCCATTTGTTTGTTCGTAATTTATTTCGTCGACAAATGGTTGCCGAGATCGCGCCGAATGTGAAATTATTCGAATGCGACTAAGACAAATACAGACGTGGTCGGTTTTTAACTGTAAGTTTGTACAAACTGTATAGCGTGAAATAGGCATGGAAAGGAGATATAATATGTACAGAAATAAATCAGAAGCTTGAAAACTTTTTTTATTTGTGAACTAAGTCAGGTGGAGAGGGTTGGGTGCCTTTTTCACAATAATAATTCAAATTAAAATTGTTATCTGTTATCCAAATTGAAATTTAAAAAAATATAACAAACCGTTCAAAATATTATTTCCGTTTATCGGGTACATAATAATAAACTACAAGGTCGATTAAAAGTCATATATATATTACTTTTGAAATATTAGCTTTATGGCCACATATCATATAAACAATATGATAAAACACTTTGTTTAAACCACTATTTATTAGTAATATTTGAATATGTTCAAGAACACACAATTACTGGATTTTTACCTACAAAAGCACTGTTATTAAACAAATATCAGATATATCATAGAGACAAAGTTATTTTTTTATTATAATTAATGGATAATATATGGAAGTGCGGGGTAATTACTATTACTATTTATTGATTAATCAATATTTTTCGATACATATGGTATCTTCTTCAGGAAACAAATGTATGCTAAAATTAAAAATAAAAACATAGATAAAAACAAAACATTATAATTATACGTGGTGGGTAACTAATTAGGAACTACTGTGAAAACAGATTAAAATGGTAACTATTTTCAAAAAGGATTTGGTTATTCATAATATTTAATTTGTTATTAACACCTTTTCTTATTTCTAAAATATCTAATTTATTTAACTGTAAACCCCAATATTTGTATGTATAATTTCAAAACCATTGTTAATGTCAAAATAATGGTTTACTTCCAAACTTTAAACCTTTTAATTTAACTTAATTGATTTATCAATAAATAGCGGTTTAAACAAAGTATTACATCTTACATACATATAATTCAGGGCGAGTTATGTTCATTAGAGATAAAATTGTTGTCGCATTGGATCCAGTTGTAGTTCAACATCTAGATGTTTCCGTGAGTCCATAATGGCACTTCGTTTAGTCACCTAAGAGGGACATTTTGTGTCATTCTCTCAATAGGGTCCAGCCCAGTGGAGAGGATAATGAATCTGTGAGTGAATTTTAATTTGTATTACATATATTAGTGTTTGGTATAAAAAATCTTTAAATTGTACAACTATTGTTAATATTATTTTTGACCTGATGATGCCAATAATGTATTAACAGTTGATTTTGAATAAAATTTTATTGTGAGATATAATTCAATCAATTCCACAAATGCAAACATTCTTTTTCTTTCAAGTTTAATTAGAATTTTATAGTATGATTGTTAGTCAGGATTAACACAAACACGCTTCAGTAAATTTTGTATTATCTAGTTTAATTATAATATCATTTATAATACCACTGTAGGCGAGCCGGTGAGACGGAGAAGACTTCGTTTCTCTATCAGGAGTCCCTTGCTTATTTATCAGTATTGATAGTATTCTATATATCCTTAACAACGAAAGTAAAACGTGGCCTGAATGACAATTAAGTATGATTTAATAGTTGTATTATTCAATCGGTTTCTGAACGTCAACATTTTTAAACAAATAAAAGATAGAGATAAAGCTGTTACTTTTTTATACATTTAATGAATCTTTTATTTTACGAACTCTTTTCAGCTGGCTTAAGTGATTACTTTACACAATGTAATTTTCCCCATTTTCATTCATTAATCAATCTCTATATCTATCAAATTTTCTTAAGTAAATATATTGTAACATTCGAAAATACGCGCGAAGACCGAAGGCGACATCTTCCGACGCGAGCAGGCGCGGCCGGTAGAGCGAGGTCGGAGGAAGAAGGGGGACTTGGTAGCCCGCGCCCGAACGGTGCGGTGTGTGTCGGCGGAGGCCAAGCGGCGCTCTGCCGAGATCTGAGTATTGGTGTAAAAGATCGAGAAATGGCGAAAAATAAGACTGAGTATTATAATCACGGCAGGACAAGAGATATTTGGGCCTTGTTCTATCCGTGTGTATCAAGGAAGGAAGGACTCTTCGCGTAGTATTACATTCATGGCAAGAACAAGAGATATTTGGGCCTTGTTCTGCCCGTGAATGTCAATGAAGGAAGTACTCTCCGCGGGTACGAGCGGGAGGCTGCGAGCGAGAATGGAAGCGAGGCGAGCACGGTCCACGGCATGACGTCAGGATTGGTCCACTGGGATGCCTCTAGTAGACGAGAGATGCTTTGGTCCGGCCACGGAAAGATCGGGAACCCTCTACGTGTTACATTGACGATTTTCTCCTGTTTAGTGAATAAAGTGTAAATTATGTGATTAAAGTGTTATTATTGTCTGAGACCTCCCCCACACATCTGAGATAGGCATTCCGACACCAACCCTTATGTACCCACAGACTGTCTAGCTGGTGGCGTTGTGCGCTGGATTCCATCCTCGGTTGACGGCCCACGACGTAACAATATATATATATATATATATATGTGTTAATATGTGTGATCACTTAAGACAGCCGAGGACAGGTCGTAAGCCCTATGGTTATCCATACTTCCATATATTTCCATTAAATATAATTAAAAAATAGCTTCGTCTCTATAAGATATCTGTTATTTGTTTGCCTTTCTAGGTGAAAATCCAGTAATTGTGTGTTCTTGGAACATATTCAAATATTTACAAAATTATTATTTTAATCAAATAAGATGTCATCATAGGTGATGTCATTGGATTGCCTTCTATTTGAGAACACAATTTGATCCTATTGAAATTTGAGAAGAGTATTCCTCCAAACATTACTTCTATACATCGCATAACCCTCCTTCCCAGGTGATATTTATTTTAAAGACAGATTTTGAGTAAAATTAAAATATTATCACATAGGTGGTTTGGTCATATGGAACGAATGAATGGGGGGGAGAATAATACAAAATATATATGACGCAAGTGTTGATGGTATCAGAAGTAGAGAACGTCCGCGGAAGTTTTGACACGACTAGGTAAACCAGATACTGGAGGATGATTCAGTTAGAAGCCTCAATAATCGGCGAGTTTGTATGAGTCGATGTATGAATTTGTATGAGGTGAGATTTGTGTGTCAGAACAGAAAAGTGTGGCGCTCTATCTTCTCTGCCTAACCTCGTGAGGAAACGACGTGATGGTAAGTTAGTTAGTTAGTTACTACCGTTTGTATGTAATATCCCAGTCAGATTGTAGTGATCTTCTGTGTACAGTTTTCTGGGCTCATCTGCCTATTTGTGGTTATTCTTTTGGCCTGATGATGGATCCAAAATATCCACCAAAAAAGTCAGATAAACATGGCAGATTAGCCCAAAAAACTGTACATAGACGATTATGAACGGCCGTGAAAACCTAAGAACATTTTTGAATTGTAATTATATTTGAACGAAAAACCTTTAATTATCTGAAGGCGTGTAAGATAAGAATATTATTATTTTAATATAATAATTAAATATTTAATTTTCTTTTTAACCACTTAATGAGATATATATTAAATACACCAACCGGTTTCGGAAAATATTATTTTCTTTATCAAGATATCTAACTAACTAAAATCAAAGTCGGATTGATACCTTTGAGATGTGGTGATGGAGACATACCATAGACGGCGAGACGCACAAATGCCTCCATTATGCAGTAACTGAAGATCAAGGGAAGAGAAGCTTGGTGTGGTAGGCCACGTCGATGGACAAAGAGAAAGAGAAAGATCCCCCATTGGTTGGACCGACCAAGTAGAAAAGGCAACTCTGATCTGCAGGATGCCGAAAAAAGTAAAGGACCAAAGTCCAGATCGCGATCTTTAGTCATGAGGGACCGACATGGATGAACTTATACAGTAGTGATACCTTGCTTAAGGTTTTATAACTTATGCAGTAGTTAAACCTTGTCAAGGTCTTATAATTTATACAGTAGTTATAATTTACAATTAATAATTTAGCACTGCCCTAGCTATTTTGCTATATTTTTGTCTCTGATAAAGAAAATAGTGTTGCGAGGACGGCGATTAAAATCCATCGTCACCGATAGACCATCAGCCAACATCAATACCAGTGACATCTGTGTTCAGGGCTCAGTCTGTAGCAAAGACCACAGCCAACTCGCTCCTCGAAGTATAAGGCTTGAGTGTACGCTTGAGTCGAGCCTTCTGTGGGGTGGGACGTGCAGCGTGTATAAGAATCTCTTGTTTATGAATGCGAGTATCTTGAGTAGCGGTCGCCTAGAGCGGTGCTTGTTTGAGTGTAGTGTCGCGTGCGCGTTTAAGTTCAAACCAGTTTGTGTTTGAACAACGTTTTGTTTTGACGTTCCAGATGTCCTTCAAACAAATACTACGTGAAATTATTATTTTTTAAATATATTGTCATAGGTTGACACTGACATTCTTGTTTATTTGCGTAACTTATATTCGTTTTATATTAAAGTTTCATATAACGTAAAAAATTTTACAATTTTTTTTCTTTGCTTAATTGTCACTCGGACCTTTCTTTAAGTCAAATTCTAGAAAAAAGTTTTCTTCTAAATACATATCAATAATATCACATAAAGACATGATTATAGTTTAAAATACTGTCACACTCTAACATTGTCCATACACTAAGGCCACTCAGTGAACACACACTTGTTGTACGGCTTGCACTTAACCTAACTCTTCATACTTTATGCTCCGCTATCTTCTGTATTCTTTTATTCTTATCACTGACTCTACAAGATAAAACAACTCAACATCAACTGTGCATTTTATTTCCATCATCAATCACTATTCTCAAAGCGTATTTCCTCTTTTCTTTAACGGTCTTATAGAACCTAGAAGTTCATGAGCGCTGTTAAAACGGAGTTCCATGCATCCCCTGACATCGCCTTCATAATACAGTTCGCACCCCACTCGTCTATTTCAGATAGTATAAAAAGTTGATTATTCGACTAAGTTTCATTTTAATTATATTTTAAATAGTATTAGATATTACAATATCAATAATACAAATAAAACATGTTTAAAATATTTAGCAGATATTTCTGTTTATATCAACAAATCAAACTGATATTTCGAACCTGTCCGTTTGCGGCAAGACAAGAAAAATGGCTCTCATTTGACGGTGGATACATTGCGTGGTACCTCGTGTTGGATAATTGTTTAACCCTTTTCATTGTTACCGATTTCATCGCCTGGTCCATTCATTTTGTAAACCAAACACCCCCAGAACACTCTCAATTACCACAAATTTATCTTGCCCCACGAGGGAGCTCCGGGCGAGTGCGCGCGCTTAGAGGGTTAATAAGCGCTTAGAGGGTTGAACAGAAATGGATGACCACATTAATTCTGCATTCAAATAATGAGGAGGCCATGAGACGAGACCTGCAAAGATGTTGAACAGAGAGCTCCGATGAATTGCTACCATGATTGAGTGTAGATAATCAGTTTTGTTTACGTAATTCATTTCACCTTGTTTATACGAGTAAACCTAATTTTATTTATCGTAAATAAATCATTATTACCTCATATTCGCAGAAAGCACCTTCAAAAATAAAACCAAACCACTTACATGAGATAAATATTACAGGGAAAGTAAAAACAAATTACTTAATTATTTTAATAATAAATCCTATTTGGTTCATTGGCAGTACGGCATATTGCTTTTTTGATAAATAAGATGTAATAGTGTAATTTATTTTTGTATGAAAGGTGAATTTTAGGTATATACTTTGTTTTGACTTGGTTTTAAATTTCCCTAAAACAATGTAATATTCAATACTCTATTTTGCGATTAGAATACTTTATTATTTAATAAAGCAACTGAAGAAACTTACACTTTAGTAAAATTTAAAATATTCAACAATTAAAACGTTAAATAAACAACGTTAAATAAGCTTAAATTTTCCAGTTTTAGTCACTTAAATAATAATACAAATTAAATTAATTAACTAGAAAGATATACAAAATAAAACTATAAATGGAAAAAATATTTATATTATTGATATGTTCGTCGATAACTTTGTAAAGATTCATCATCAAAATGGATGGATATAAATAAAACAATGTAATACTACTGCACCTGTCGATTAGCGTTACTGTTTCTCTCGGAACTCGAGTGGTTCAAATAAACTCGTGTAGAGTTATAACATTGTTTTATTTATATCCATCCATTTTGAAAAAATATTTAGTTGTTATCGGGATAAATATATACATATATGTATTCTGTATATGAATTAAAAATACCACAGAACTATTTTCTCAAAAAATGTGTTATCCCTTAAATCATAAAAAAATATTTCTTTTAAATTAAAAACTAAAGAAAAAAAAAATATCACTTTTAAATTCTAAAACTTTGAAATTAAAATGAGAATTGAGATGTCAAGAAGCTAACTTATTAAATAATTAACTTTCCATGAAGTCGTTTCCCACAAGGATAGGCTGAGATAATTGAAGGTCTCCTGTCCTGGCAGATTATTACCTTGTTCACTTTCATCACATCATTTCATACACGCTCGTCTATTAATCAAGCTTCTTACTTCAATATACCCTCCACTTCTTCCAAAACGTCATCTATACTATAAAACATTTGTAATAATACGTTTTTATTTTCTTCTCCAAAATTTAATAAAATCCCGTATTTTTTCCAAAAACACCTAGTGTGTAAAACGCTTAGTAGACCAGAGTGTTTGTTTGCATATGCGTCTAAGACATGGGTACTAATTAAGAAAATTGAGTGTGCACTGTACTTTATTGTACTGTGTGATTTTATGATTTTATAAATGAAAATTTTGAGGCATATTGTTGAACTGGTTTTAGAAAATAACTTTTGACGTAGACGGTACTGTAATGAGCTCTATACTTTGTATACTGAGATAAAAGTCTAAAAGTTTATTAAAATAGAGAGACTTCGGTAGTTGGACTATGTGAAGAGGATGAACGAACAGCAATCATCGCTGAAAACAATACCAGAATGACGCAGAAACTTGCGAAGAGAAAACCACGATAGAGCAACAATGTCTTCAAATACATTGTTACGAACGTGGATAAAAATATTATCCGAAAATTTTTGTACGAGTATATGGTTCATCTACTAACAAATTTTTAGGTTATTTTTCTCGGCTTCATGCTCAGGAGGGAGGTATCTAGCCTAACTGGTTCTTTTTTAAATATTGTCAAGTCAAATGGTTATGAAATGAAATTACAAAATGCCATTGTTTACAATAAAGTTTATTATCTATATTTTGTGATTTGCATGTATTAAAAGTGGAAAATGAACATTTTACCTGATTACCTATTAATAAGACAATTAAAAAATAATTAAAATTATTAAATTAACATTATATATGTGCCCATCATGCCAGCATAAAGTTATCTACCAAATTGTCTATGTTGGAGCTTGTCTGATGTAAATTATGCAGGTCCCTCACGTAAGGGATTACCTCTTAGTAGACGCCTTCCACGTATAGATGATGATCCTGGAACCTGGACGAGAAGTGTGTCCAATAGTTGTGGTGCCAGCGTAGGGTGACGGGGTTCAGGCCTGTAGTTGATTGACCACCAGACGATGCCCAATTATCCAGGCAAACCGGGACTCTGAACGTGATGTGTTTATGCAATTTATGCGTGCCTTATACGATATCGTCTCTTTTAATATAGATCCACCGGAACCTTTTTTATATTTTAACATCAACGATTAAACACAGAGAACGACACAGTCTAAGCTTTATATTCGAGGCACACAGTTTACATTTTCTCTGGAATCACAAATTACAAAACGCTTGCTTATTATATCAGAGACGATATTGATTTTGTTTTCTAACTGAAAACTAGATCGTGTTTATGCAGCGATCGACTTGGAGAAGACTGACGCATGAAGGTGATGCATCCCTTATAGTACATTTGTCGACGTGACTATGGTCACGTCCGCCAGATTCATTATAGCCGTTCCCACGCCGCATCGTGCATCTAACAATACCGATGTTTATTATCCTGTCCCTTATTTCGACTAAGTGCTTTTGTATCCTTGAAAAAAATATTGTTTTGGGTAATTTTGCATTCTAACAAAATAAATAAATAAATGACGACCCATATGAAAAATATCCCATGTGCCGCATTAATAGTTAGAAAAGAACACCTGCAAGCTCTACTAGCGACTGAATTCTCACGTTATATCGTATCTAAGAACACGTGCCCTCAGGTATAGTATAATGGCTTATTTATGTTACGACCACCATATAAAGTACACGAGTAAATGGCACGTAGGCAGAAAACCTGCCTATATAAGACGCCGGTAAATACTTTGTAACCAGTTCGTTTTGAATAAATCCAATGTGAAACAACTTGACTTTTTATTAACGGAGTACCTCATAGAAAGTTTTAATACATATATTCACGTATGTCTCTATAACTAATTATCAGTCATTTAAAATATCCAGAAAAATGAAAAAAATTTAGCTCGTAATAGGGATCAGTTGTCATTACATTCAGTACACCAATTTTGTCAGAATTATTTTAACTATCTTTATTTATCATTTTAAATACTAGAGATAGCCCTGTAAATATGCGAAATTTTAAAACGATGGCACCCATCGTTTTAATATTTTTTACATAAATTTTCCCATACTTGGTCGACAAAAGGTAAGCCTTTCCGCAAAAATGTAAATGACAGATCGTCATTAAAATCATAAAATATACAAATTGTTGATAACGAGAGTCGTTCTGAACCCGAGACTACTGTTTTTCAAAATTATTCATTAATTTCACAAAATATATTATTATAAATTATAAAATTAGGAATAAAATAATTATTATGTAAAAATTACATCTATATTTATTTTTGTTTAAGCTACTGTGAATTATTTTTACGTCGATCGGCGAAGAGACAGGCCAACCGGTCAACATTTTGGAGACAGGCCACAATTTTGTAAAATAAAACGGTATTTAAATTTTACATATTAATAATAAAGGCCTTAGATTAAATCATTTGAAAATTTGTCATCACTTGATCTAATATAACTAATAATCAATTGAAATTATTTTTATGAAATCGTTCAGTGAAATGTCAGTTTTGACGAATATACGTAAGTATAGAAATCGATTGATGTAAAAATAACTCACAGTGATTTACACAAAGTTAAACATAGATACAATTTTTACATATGTCTGACCACAAAGTTAACGATACAAATATCAACAATAATTATTTAGTATTTCGTGTTTAAAAATTTCACTATTTTGACAGAGTACCTTACATATAAATTCACCAGCGTCTGAAGGTAACAGATATTACCCAAAAAATCTGCAAGACATTTGTCGAATTGATGACGGACGGTGGGGAGAAAAGATTGTAGAGGCATTTTTGTGTTTAACAATGTAATGTTAAGAGTTCGTGATTCAATGTATTACATCGAGGTCACCAATATAGAGGATTATATTTATGCATATTTAATAATGATCAACTAACTATTTTGTGAGTCGCCAGATGTAGGGTCAGAAGATTTAGATGTTTTGATTACGTTGTGGCGAAATAATGTGCGAATTATATCGCGGTGTATGTGTGTTAATAAGAAGGTTGTGAGCGCGTGAACTAGGGACCTATATTTCTCAGTTCTCTACTATGTTAGAATGATTGTGGAGTGTGAGGAATATGTATGATGGAAGAGCTTGTGGTCTGGAAGACGGCGCAGGTAGGTGGTGACGCTCGCGCATCGATCTTTCTAATGGTTGCTGTTTGATATTATTGTGGCATGTCGCCTGACGTCGGTACCAGGATTTTTTATGGCTATTGAGAGCCTGGCTTAATACCCAAGTAATTGTGAAGCGCGTTCAGGGGCCCCACAGTAAAAAAAACATTAAAAAAAGTGTTGGTCATCCTCAAGCTCTATGAAGTGAAGTAGTGGACAACAGATGGTTGAGATAGGCCGAAGATAGAAATGATCATTGGTGATAAATGGCGATCCTTGGAAGAAGCCTCTATCCAGAAGTCGAGAGACCCAAGATGATCATTTTGATGTTGTTATTACATGATTATATATTGGGTAAAGAAATATTTTTTTTTGATAAACTAATGCTGAAATATATTTTTTACTATATTTTTGATTCGTAATATTATAAAGTATTATATACTCTTTTATATGTGCATTATATTACTGATTGCATGTTCACAATTAAAATATAATGATCATTATTAATTTAAAAAATAACAGGTATAAATTTTTAAAATGCTTTGAAAATTTAATTGAAATATTAAAACAGGGGATAGAATCTTGAAGTACCGATGCATTTTGTCAGTGGAACTGATAGCTTATGCAGATAATCTTTATGGAAAATGGAGGTCCACTAAATCCTCTTTGAGTACAGGTCTGGAAACATGCATTGCGGACTGAAGCATGCGGTAGGAAGATTTCAGATATTCAGAGTGGTCCCATAGTCCACGTTATTCATGTTATTTTACAATAGTATTAAGTCTTCCCTAAATTAATGTTGGTTTTTTAATAAAACTTCAATTAGCGTTCAGATCTGTATATCAAAGCAATTTGATAAACTATATAATTCAATACCCCTTTTCCACCTTGCAACAAAATCCTAAATCTATTTTTTTCAACACATTTTTATTGTGAAGTTGAAATTTTAGAACATATTAGAAATTTTATTCTTATACTCTAGTCTTTTGTATATATGATTAATCTATTATTTCATTTTAAATTGATCTAAAAGGTAACCGATACAACGAAATAATAACACATTTTCCCGGATAGGAAAAGTTCCGAGTTTGTATCTCGGTATCAACCAAATAATTTTTTCGATGCATAGATTTGTTCTGTATTCTTTCTAATTGATTAATATAATTTGTTTTAAAAAACGTAAATTCATTTTTTTGTAAAGTTTCATCAGGGCCAAGTTTTTCTTTCTGTGTTATTTTTACTTGTTTAAAAAATGTTGCATAGACCGTAACAAATGGTAGTCCAAAGATTTAATGAATGGGGAGGGTGCAATAAAATTTCCCAACCAAGACTGTCTATTTTTTCCCTATAAAATTTCACAATGTGCAGGATTCGGGTGTTATATTATGCCATGTTGGTGGCAGAAAGTTATGAAGATATTTCTAGAGAGTAGATCAATTACAAATTTTCTCTTTTATAATACTCCAAATCAAATTTTTCACGTGATATAAAAAAAATTAATGAGTTTTCTTTAGAATATATAAAACGAATGTAAACGTATATAAGTATAAGCTAGTGTGTGCTTTCAACAAAATTTCAAAATGAACTTTTCCTAGTATGTGTACAGTTTCCAACGTCTTTTGTTGGACTAAGTACAAAAGAGATCAATTCATTGTGTTGACAGACAATTTACAATCTCTGGAGTATCAGAGGAAAATAGTTCAGTACCTACCTATGTTGTATATATTTTATATGAGTTTTAATGGATAGTTTTTCGAAGGCGACTTCATCATCCCCCACGACAACACATCATCCCCGTTTCCAAAACATATTTTATAATCCTTTTTCTATTTTACAACCTACCAATCTAAAAATGCCAATTTAAATGATGACATCGTGTATTAATTACGAATTACAAAATGCACACTGCGGAACGTTAGCGACTAAAAGTTTTCATTTTGTAACCCAGTTTCAGTAAGCGTCATTAATCATTTTTGTATTTGTTTGCAGAACTAAATAAGCTGAAAATGCTGTCTTTCTAAATACATTTAATCTAAAATAAACTTCTTTCATTGAGCTTAACGATGATGGACAAAATCTTCAAAATCAAATAGAACGATTAAGACATTGAAAATGATTATCAAATTTAATTATTTTAAAAAAAAGTATTATTTTGTATTTTAATAGATTAATTAATGTAAAATTAATTGTATTTTCTGTAATATTGTGAATTTTTAAAATTATTAATATTATTATCTTTAAAAATATGTGTAATCATAGATTTGTTCTTCTTTTAAATAGGTAATCCACCCTTCAAGAGTGATTTGTGCCATTAATCAAGTTAAAACTTTATCTTGTAGAAAAAGTACAATAATATATTATATTACAATACAATATCATTGTCGTTCAAAAAATTTGCTATTATATAGATTAAATGTGGCAAGTTAAGGGAAAAAAGATGACACAAGTTAACTGGAAGTTGAAAAGTACCATTAAAAAACCTGTGGTCCGCATTGAACAGGCAAAAAAGATATGGTCAAGGGTTTTCTCTTCGGCACTGCACTCACACATTAGATAATCTATTATTTTCAACATGAATAAATGTGAGGCTACCTAGCAATGCACAATTCTCATTCCAGATATATTAGATATTTTTCTTTTGGAGACTTTCCTTTTGGTGAACCAGGGAGTGCGGGGAATAGATCTTTGAATTATTTTAAGCCGATTACCCTTATGATTATTTGAATCCATCCATTATGCAGTCCAAATAGAATTCGTACATTTTTTACCATATTAAGTCTGTTATACATCGGGATATGGAAATGATGAGGGAAAACTCTGGAAAGAGTGACGTTCTTGTCCAGTTTATCAGCACATTCATTTCCATGAATCCAAACGAATTATTATAGACTTATTTGACTTAATATCTATCTGAGATACTTCAAATTTTCCTTTAATTTATTTATTTATTTCATTTGAAAGAAAAATGCAGGTATATAGTATATTCCTTTATTTATCTATCTCAAGGTATTTTAAAACAATTATTACGTTAGTTTTTACAAGTACATTTTTCAGTATTCAATAAATCTATAAAATATATTTTTTTGTGATTATGAATATCAGTATTATGTTAAGATTCGAAAATGCCTGTCAATAATGACTGGATATTAATAGGTTTAAGACCATAATTTTTTTTACTAATTAAGTTTAATACTTTTCTTGTTTATTTTATGGTGCCACGCATCTCGGACTGCTCACAAAAAAACATGTTTTTAATATTGCTGCGCGACATGGATGGACTGACGGACATAAGAAAATTATACTATATATAGAATATAATCTTTTCCAATATAAATTAAATTAATTAACTAGAAAGATATACCTTCATAAAAAATGAATCTAGCGAAAAAATATTTAATTGCTACCGGGAATCGAATCTAGAACTCTGCCTATCTGGGGAAGCATGTTCACCATTTGCGCTATAGGCATTTCTGGAGGATCGCCTCAGATTAAGCTAGAATAAACAGTAACAAATGCCGTATGGACATACTCGTAGATTGAGTCCTGTTTGGTCAAGCATCGAAGAGGTGCAAAACAGGGGAAGATGGAAACGCCTTGTCGAGACTGGGCTTCCAATCTCCTGGATAAGGGAAGGTAAATGATGATGATGAACTATTATCTTAACATATTTTGTGTTATATTTTAAATTATATGCTTTGTTAGTGCGGTCAAACCACCTTGTTAACTAAAAACAGCTTTTAATTAAATTTTCAAAATCTTAGCAACGTAATCTTGTGGCTTACGATGTATTGGGGCTGGATGGCTATTAATCATAGTTGTGTTTAGGGCGTCGTTTAAGCGTCGCTTTTTCTGAACTGGATCTTATCAATATTAATTAAAAACCACAATAACGTCTTGAAACGTAAAAAAATAGTGTGATGTTTTAATAAAATGATAGTAATAAATAGGACACTTCTAAAGTATCTCATTTTAAACCATGTTATTAGGTAATTAATAATTGTAAAATAAAAATAACCCACTAATATATCATTAAAATAAAAACGTTACTATTTTTAAACAACAATTTTCAACATCTGTTAAGAATTTAAAATTTTTGATAATATATATTGACTTTTCGTTTTATTTTCAAAAAAATCTTCAGAAAAAAAAGTGATATATACAAGCACGATAAATGTAATATATCGTACATATATTTGTATATTTTAAAGAAAATCGACAATTTATTTCCATTTAATATATTACTTTCCTTCCTTATTTCTCTTTGCATGCCGCACAAAATGATAATGGGATATATATATATATATATAAAATAAAATAATTAATTCAGTACTTTATTATGATCAAAAGGTTGCTTTTAAATAACATATAAAATAAGACGTAAAATTAAATGAATATTCTACTCCTAAATTATGAGCTCTTAAGAAATTCATGAAGAAAATTGCAAATTTCTAACAAGGAAATATTTGCATAGGTAGCGACTAAATCAAAATTTATCGTTTCCACGAATACTGTCGCTTCACTTGCTTATCGTAATGTATTTTCTGTGTCGTTCCTTCTACTTCATATTCTTATATATCTCACTTCTTGTTTTACATTTTTTTTTCAGTATTAATCCCGATTCTTCTCCTCTAATCACTTTATTAACGATCTTTTACGAGCCAAAGTAATAGTTTCATAATTTTACTCTGGATAGTTCAGGGATTCCCAACTTTTGAAAAACATACTTTACGAGTCAGTTTTTTTATAAGTGAGAATCGTGGCATGTAAATTGCTGACGTCCTTGATGATTTTAATCCACTTTTATCTGCAACTTGCAGTTCAGAAAACAGCCAGTAGAAGTTTTGATCATTTCAATAGTAAAACCAGTAGTATATTTGGTCATTCTAATAGGCTGGCTAGTAGCATCTTTGGTCATTTCAATAGCATGGCTAGTAACATCTTTGGTTATTTCAATAGCATAGCTAGTAAAATCTTTGGTCATTCCAATATAATGGCCAGTAGTAAATTAGATCACTCCAATACGGTAGCCAATATAATTTTTGGCCATTCCAATAGCACACCTATTAGCATCTCTGGTCATTTCAATAAGATATCCAGTAACGTCTTTAGTCATTTTAACATATTTGATCATTCGAATTGAATATGACATGTTCTTTATGAAAATACGACTGAGTCACTGGTCTCCTGGAATAAGGGTCGAACCCCCCGCCCCTAGATAACTAGGCTAGTATTTTAACTACTAGATCAACATCGGGAGTAGGCATAATTCTTACCTCATCCAAATTCATACATCTTATACAAGCTCATCGATTATTAAGGTTTATAACAAGACTATCTTCCACATGATTCCATTTTTTTAAATGAATTTAAAACAGTTCAACTACTAGTTCAATTGACACTATACTGCACACTTAGGTTCTATTAAATGTTTAAAGTAAAATATACATTTTATATTAACTCTTCGAGTATCATAAAAATAAAAATAAATTTAAATACGGTCGTAGTGTGAAATATTACGCTTAGTGAAATAATTGGACTAATAATTAATTTGAGTTTATTTGTCATATTAAATTATTTTGTCTAAAATATTAAGTCGCAAATTTTAAGTAAAACTACATTTATAACATGATATATTTCTGTTAAATGATTGGAATGTTCAGATATTTTAGTTCTTTAAGCATTGCTTGTCTGAACATCTGTTGGCACATTTACAATTTGAGTCTCAAAAACTTTCTGATTTATGGATAATTTGTGGTTTATCTGAATGATATCTTTATAAGAATTAATTTTACCATTTGTTTAGAAAATGTTTATTTTTGAATAGAGGTGTTAAAAATTATTTAGGAATCGAAGTTTTAGAAAGTATTAATGATTATAGTCATTGTTTGCACGTGTTTGATATCTTTCGATTTTATGTGTGTGGTATCTTTGCTCTATATGGGCGAAGCGCCACTTAACTTGACAGAATGTATCCAGCCGCCGTCGGATTCGGTCCGCTATCAAAAATCGCTTTTAACATCAGGAATCAGCTAACAGTCCGGATTGCATCTGAAAAATCAGCCGACTATCCAGGCTAGTGGCGATATAGAAAGACACAGTTTTATTATCAATTATCAATTACAGATTGTTTAATTAAAATTAATAATATTTTGTCAAACACATAACTTGTAATACTGTTTGTTAACGCATCTTTTGTTCCTTCGATTGACACCCCTGGGATTTATGGCATTTTATGTTGGGAATATTGTCGCTTTTCAGAGATTGAGGGATCCCGGTCAAATTACCAGCGTAGCACAATCAGTACATCATCCGATAAGGAGCTCAATAATCCGAGGGTTGGGAGTGCGTATTTTGATCGGTCAGAAAACTACCCATAGTTAAGAATAACAATAACATTCGTCAATCAAAGGTTAGTGGTGGTGTTCATTCTGCATACTTGACCATATTATCAATGGAAAACACGGGAATAAGAGCTATCGAAGGCATTCACGGGTAAACTGTTAATCTGTTCTTTATTGATACACATGATCAAATTAATAAAAAAAATCCTTTGAAGATTGACCGAGTGGCAATATAAATTTAACGAGGAATAATTATCACACTTTATATTTATACACTCCGATAAAGTACTTTATGATTGCTTTAGTTATAGTTTGCGATGAGTCAAGTAAATTAGCTAGCCCTAGTGAAATAAGGGTTTTCATAGTTTTGAACTTGTTGAAATATGTGTAGATATATAATCGACCAATACATCGGTTTACATAGGACGTTTTCGCTGATGAATGGTTTTGCAAATTAATAGGAACTGCAAAAACTTTTAACATAATGTACAGTATGTTTTATCAAAAACCATACCTAAAAATGTGTTAAATGTGAGACGTTCCAACGAGAGACAGCATATTGATCCGTTGACATCAATTGGATTTAATACAAATTCAAATAATGATCTATCGACAAAATTCGATGTAATATGATATACGATAGGTTCAGTTGTTGCGCAGGGTATCTGACGGAGATAGTGTTGTCTGTCACCGCTGCAATACTTTAATCTAAGCACTATTCACGGTGATATGTACGTATTTATATAGTACACACAGAGTCTGTTTTTCTCAATTTTGTTATTGAACACTGGATTGTACTCTTGGCAGGTGAGAAATGATAATTGTAATACTGTCTACATGATAGCTTCCAAAAGCGCCTCTAGAGAAATTGTAGCAGTTTGAAATCGACTATCATTTATTGGAACGCACATTATATAAATAAAATAATTTAAAAAATAGAACGATAGAAATAGCACAAAAATTTATAAACATATAATAAGAAGTTTGCGGGTAGACTGAAATACATAAGAAGTTCTTAAGAGTATTTTGTATCTTTATAGACAACAACAAAGGCCAAATGCGTATGAAATAACATATTTCATACAGAGGTGGTATCGTACACGTGTCAGAGCTGCTAAACGCAATTGGTAGAGATGAATTTAATCACCGACACATCGACGTCAACCACTCACCAATGCACATACTAAATGCAGCCATTCACAGCCGCTACGCAGTCTGTACTCCGCACCAAGCGTCACTCTTCTACCTCTTGAGCTAACAATAGCGTACACTCCGTATTAGATTCCATCAACAAGCGTAGTCTAATAAAATTTATAAGCTTTGTTGTAATAAATAAGTTCAGTGATTCGCTTACTCATATTCTTACTTACCTTATCCTCACACTAAACCAAGGTAAGTCTATTTTAGGGTAGATTATCAATGTATTTTTCGATCCTTATGTTACTATCTTATAATCACATCACTAATTAAGTATTTAAAAATATGCATGAAATTCTGAAAAACAAATTTAAACATCTCCCATATGCGATGTACGGGTGTGCGAGTGCACACAATTTTTAATAAGACCTTTCTTCATGTGCCACCTTCTACAGAAGGTTGGCGATTTATCCAAGTAACAACTAAATGCAACTAAAATATTGGTTACAAAATGGTTACAATATTGGTTACAAAATGGCGTGCTAAAACCACGCTCTGTACTACTGGTGCTCCACCAGTTACAGTGGGAAATCGGGGACTTATTTCTGCCGGACTGTATCATATTTTTGCGGATAATGTGTCCGAAGTACGCATCTTTCCTTGATAGTTGTTATTAGTTCTTTTGACTTATTTATACGTCTTAATACATTTTTATAAAAAATGTGGTCAACCCATATCCTACTATTAGGCTTTTTTATTATTTTCTCCTCCAGCGCATAAATAATAGCATTAGTTCTTAAAATTGCACAATAATTTTGATTAATTAAACATATAAGAAATCATAAAAAAAAACAAAAATAAACATCGTTTTGTCGAATTATCTTAAAAATATACATATTTTTACGTTACTTTCTATAATAAATTGTTGTACCAAATTAACTGCTATAAATTGGAACCATTATTCGAAAATCACAAAACAAGAATATTTCAACAACAGTCTTTTCAGCTCAAGATGAGGTACCGTACAAAAGATCTCGTCTAAACTTCCCTGAGATTTTACAATACCCGTCGTGACAACCAGGTCGCAGGAAAGCTTAATGAAGTTACCCCATTAAATGATATTGCCGATATTGTAAGGCGGCAGTGGGGTTGCTTTTCCAACCCTTGCGCTCCGGTTCGGCAAAGCGTAACTTTTGACGGAAATATAGATCAAGCTGAATTTACGTGAAATATTGATTCTTCGGTTCCTGTATAAACTTCGAGCTATTCGTGTCAACAGATGTACTGTCAACTTGGGATTTACTATATTATCTTAGAGGTGATGTTTTGATACGAGACAGACAATTTGCAGCCTTTAGAATTTGTAGCCGGATAAAAATATACAGCTTTAAGGTTGAAAAATGATATAAAAAACTATTTTACTGTTTATATTTTATACTTAGCTTAATCATTCGGATATTGGACTATTTAAAGATAAAATTCTTTAACTTTTCCTCTCTAATGATGTAAATTGAGTTGACATTGCCTCTAATTATATGAATATATGTGTAAATGTACTAAATACAGAGTTCATATTTTAGGTATTCCTACGTAATTGTATAGGTTAAAATAATTACAATATATAAGTATTTACCATAAGCAACAATAAAAAATGTTTTCTCGTTTGTACGTTTGGTAGGGGTAGTGCGCGGGGCGCGGGGTGCTGGGTGCCGATCGTCACTTTAGTGACAAAGCGTGCGCTGGCTGAGTTAGACGTGTCATATGCGTCTTTATGCTGTCGTTCGTGATGATCGATGTTTTAACTCATTTTTAGTACTTTTACACGATAATTGACATATATATATATATATATATATATATGTCAATTATCGTGTAAATATATATTAACTATTTTTTTAATGATCAATATAAGGAATAAATGTTAAATATTAATATTTATCTGATTACATGTACACTGAGTTTTATTATTTTAGCACCGCGAGAGAAAGGTTAACGGCTCATATAAAAAATTCTTACAGAATTAAAACTCATTTATTAAGGTAAAAATCTACCATAGAAGCTACACAATTATCGCCTTTCACCGTTGACTCTATTACGAACTTTTACTGTGTCAAGCGAGTGTTTGGAGTGAAAGGGACGCGTAATGTTATCACATTCCGTAGTTATGTATGCGAATAGATACCTGACTAAATGACGAGTCGAAAATGTTTAAGGAATATGTACAAATTCTGCACCGTCACAGTAAATATCATTGATTCTAATTTTTACAAAATCAAGTTAAGCTTTAAGTCTACGTACTTAAATAAATATTTGCGATATTTATCAATTATTAAGCTATATTTTTGCTTCAGTTCCTAAAGCGTCTAACAAATACAGTCTAGCCGCTAGAAATTCCATGAACTTTAATATTTTATATTCAATGTATAATTTGGAATCAATAAATATTTCAATTAATCGAAATAATCGCATAATTACAATATTTTTTGAAATGGTTGTCTCTGATCTGGTTAAAATTAGGTCTTTCAAAATTTTCAATTCGTCATTTAGTCAGATATCTGTCCATTCAATATTGTGGACTAGGTTTTGTTACAACCTGTACGTATAGAACTGGTAATACCCATATATATATATATATATATATATATATATATAGAACTAGTAATACCTGTACATATAGAACAGGTAATACCTGTATACATAGAACTGGTAATACTTGTACATATGCAACTGGTAATACCTATATATATATATATATAGAACTCTCTTCTAGGTTAGTGCGCGTTTTTTATAATGTTGGCCTACGTTTCGTTCGTCATTGTCAAGGCGTTGCCTCAAAAAGTTACGATATAACCTCCTCCGGAGTACGATTGTACTATAATTTTTTGAGCCAGTGTCTTTATAATGGCACGTGTCATCATGTCAAAATATCAGTATTGATTTCTTTAGAAAAAACATGCATTAAAAACACGATCTAACATAGAAGAAAAGCTCGCGGAAATCTTAATTCAAATATATGTATAAATCAAAAAGGCAAAATATTTCACATAGAGCATGCACAGTACACGCTCCAATTTGCCCATTTAATATTTCATGCAATATTTTTCCTTGTTATTTCATCAATTCGAATTAATCATTCAGTATAGCTGCCTCCATTGTCATAATCCACCAAATCCTTAACAAATTAAGCAATAAATAAATAAAATAATATAAACATAATGTTAACAATAGTCACTCTTTTTTAAATACCAAATAATATATAAATATTGTTTGGAACATATATTTATTTGTGTAAATACATATTTATTTTGAACGAAAATAATGGACTATGCCTTTTCCCCTGTCCCCTTCCCCTCCCGGTACTATTTTGAGACTTCGCGTTTATATACTCGTAGTATCAAAACCAAGAAGAAATTGTGATTAAAAGTACTGTCCACATTTTGGAGATGTCTGCAGAATCTGGATTATGGTGAGTGCCTATTCCTTCCGTATCCTGAATTCTTCCGGCATCTATGCATGTATGCAACAAATATGATATAATACATTTTTAGTTTATAAGAAGGCCTGTTCACGGTCTTGAAGATTTGGTGGAAAAGGTCAATTTGCATTATTTGCTTATTCTGATTTACATACAAAATACAATGTATAACGAATAACAGCCTTTAATTGTTATTTATATGAGATTCGAGACAACAGTTTCTCTTATATGAATAAAATCAGAATATTTTAACAAAGATCATTTTGATTTATTACATTCTATTATTTCTGTCATCAGATTAAAATTTTTTAGCAGTTTTAAAAAGTCATCTCAGTATGAAAAAAAAAATCGTTTATATAAAACACCCCCGTTGAAAATTCTCGCAAAAAGCATTAACGCGGTACGAATTAAAATTAAACCCATTTCTCTATTCCTTTGAAAATGTGATCGCGTGTAGTGAAAAACGGATGAATTTATCATCGAGCGGGATTCTGCGATCATCTATCAACCTGTCGGGATGAAAATGGGGGTGGAACCAACCCCCTAGCCGGGAACATTTCCAGTTCCTATGAAAGGTGACCGCTGAACTGACTGTAGGAAGACTTCTAGAATGACATATCATCTTGTTATTGATCTGACAACATTATTAAACAATGTTCTGTTTTCTTTTATGGTTAATTTTATTTATTAATTAATATGAACGTTTACATGTCATGTCCTTGGAGAAATAAAGTAATATTGTATGCGTTGATATCTTCCTCAGGAAGAGTCTTGGTCAAGCTGCATACGGTAGCCGAGATCTTATTAGATTAGCGTTACCTGAAAAGCGCAATACCTGAAGTACATTTTAATCTTAATTCTATTGTTAAGGAGAACACAAAAGTGGTAGCGCGAAAACAATATTTTTCGACAAAATTGATTTTATATGTATATATTTATAATTAATACATTAAATTAGTATTTAATTCTATTGTATTTCGAATCAGAAAATAAACGAATATTTCTGTAAGTAATCGACTTCGTCTTATTTCCACATGAAATCTCTGACCGATTTTTAATGCATACTTAGAGGTCCTAAACATGCTGCACAGTACCTGGCCATTTAACCAGGCGCTCCATAACTATTCAAGTCCATCTAGTACCGACCACAAATCTAGACGATAATATATCGCAACGCAACCGGTCCGAGAGGCCAGCTGAAGCAATCCCTACTTTCCTTGCCGCCTTCTCGGAACTATCTCCAGTGAGCAGCTCTAGTCACTAACTCTATCGTGCAAGTTAATTTTCGACCTGTATAAATTCGTTTTTTCTATCATTCTATAATAAATACAAACCGATTGTAAGTTATTTCATTTCATCAACCTGCTCTACCCGCAAATACCAACCCCTATACAACACTACGACATTCATATCCTTAAACAAATCCTACAAACATCAATCACCCCATACTAGTAACTTAACACATAAAGAAAAGCAAACTCGTTCAATCCTCACAAGTATAATACGTGTAAGTTAATACAATTTAAATTAATCAACTAGATAAATATACAGAAAAAAATAATTGATTAATTTAATTTGTATTAAAATACCACAGAACTATGTTCTGAAAATGCAATTTCCCAACAATAATGTGTTATCATTAATACATGTAAATAGTCGTAGCCTTATAGGCACGCCAGGGTATGCAGAGTAATTAGTTATGCTTATTTAATCATTAGCTATCTACATTTTACAAACTGAAATATTGAGCATAAATATTTTTAATATTAATTTTTCGGGAGTTTCGTTCATCACCTATGAGATGAAATCTTTACAAAAATGATGTTATATAATTAAGAGTAATAAATATGGTTTTTAAAAATATATGATAAGTGCTAAACATAATTTTGTTTTATTCTTGTCTCCTAAACAACTAGGAAATGTTTGTAACACAGTTTAGTAAAAGTTAAAGAAAATAAAGCGCCCTTGAGGTGAAAGTTTTTAGAAAAATGGCGCTATACAAATTATCCAATATTATTATTATAAAAATTTTGATTCCAAAGTGTCACATTTGATTAAAATGATAGATAATACCGTATTTTTCTTAGGTCACGATATTGATAAAAGGAAAATGTATTTTCCGAAACCAATTTCCTTTACATAATATAATGATTTTTTTGGGATCTAATTGCTTTGGCTTCTTTGTTTTTTTTTTAGATAGTTTTTTATTAAATTTATAATAAGCCACGAGATTCTGACCTCACCAGAAATCAAATCCACGGTATGAAAATCCAGCACCCTGAAAACTGGACTACGAGTGAACTACGAATGAATGAAAGTTAAAAATCTATAAATTAATATTTTATAGTATTTGTGGAATTTATTAACAATATTACCTATACGTAATTTAATTATATATTGAGTCCATATTTTAACAATGTTTCTATTAGTATATTGTATACTTTGAGAGTTAAGAATATTATATAAGCGTTGGTAGAATGTCGAGATTGCACGAGTCATTTAATCTATTCAATGAAAGTTAATAATGGATTGCGCGATTAAAAATGAGTGACACAGAAAAAGATTTCGAAAGCTCGAAGTTTAGTAGAGAAACGAATTAATTGTGTATACCTCACAATATTATTTCCATAAACAATAGTATTTTACTTTAACATAATTATTAATAATCTATGAAATATATAAACATATTTTATAACACAAACATAAACTTATAAAAGGAAAAAATATATAAAAAACCTAATAATTAATTAATTAAATTGAATAATTCTATCACTGGCATAAGTACCCGTGAAGAAAGGTTTCGATGCGAATATTAATAACGTGAGAGCTCACTGAAGTACTGCAACTAGAACCTTAACGTGGACGTCATCTAATGCAAATATTTTGCGTACAGTCAGACACTAGGATAGTTAAGAAACTCAAATTGTTTGTAATATAATTAAATGGTAAATTTCTGTGAAATATCTTATCACTATTATTATTTTATTATTAATTTTCTTATTTCCATTTATCCGACTATCGTAAAGCAACATATTTACAAGTGTCTGTATCGTATTCTGTCACATGAAAGTATACGATTACTTTATAAAATAAAGTTAATAATTTTGCAGCTGTCTTTTAGTTCATTTTTTAAATTAATTAAGTATATAAATAATTATATAAAAATGATTAATTATTGAGTTTTTGTCATCATTGTTGATGAGTTATTTCTAATATATATATTATAATTTGCTTATATTTGTACGGGTTGTACAGCAATGTAAAATAAATATATAAACAATTCAAAGTTCTTAGAGATTGTAAGTCTATGGCGCTAGTTTTATCTGGTAGTACCATGTAAGTTTCTGTGCAGTATCGTGTATCAATTTAAGAAATTTTAGACGTTGATTGTTTCCAAAATCAATGAGTTCTATTTGACTCCGTGTCGATTATAAAACTAACGTATGCATTGAACCATCACACTGATTCAGTCAAACTCCAGCAAAATCGGTATTGTATTGCTGCGTGGTATTTTAGAAACCTATTCTAACCCTGCTGAAAAGAGGAATGACTATTTAAATATTCAGATCATCCACACATTGTTTAATACGAGGTACCGTATTTTGCCGCTATGAAATTATTGAAATACAAGAGAATTCTAAGAAAATTGTGATAAACTGGGGGCAAAGTGAACGATGTGATGTAGACTTGGTTCAAATTCGTTTTGACAGTATTTCAAAATATTAGGGGTAGGTACCATAAATCGTAAACCTTTTTAAATAAATTAATTTAATTCAATTCGACTCAAGTCTCTGATGTGAAGACGTGCTTTACTATTATGTAATGTAAATTAACCTAAAAGTGCAATTGGTTAAAACCTCAGCGTCCCTACAATTCAGTGTAATGTTGAAAAATGAACCCTCAGAAGGAAAGAAAATAATATTTTCGACGCCTTCAAGGTGTGAGGTTAGCATCAACTAACCGTACCTTATCTTACCGTAGACTGTACGAAACTATTAGTAAAAAAAGATTAAAAAATACAAATATGTAATATATTTACCATAACACGGCACTGGAAATAAATATTTTGCCAAAAGAATTCCGGACTCTAGTCATAATAAAATAATAAAGTAAACTCACGTACGTATTTAACTTTGAAATGATTGATTATAGAAAATGTATAATTTATACAAATTAAATATATCAATTAGAAAGGTAAAATAGCACATAACTATTTTCTGAAAAAACTGCAACATCACAATGAGAATATGCTCCCTTTAAAAATATATGAGTTGTATCAAAGTTTATCCAAATTTAATAAAAAAATAATTAATTTAATCTCTGGCACCTCCTAGTGTATATTACTCAAAAGTATTTGAAATTTGTCGAAATAAAATAAAATAATTTTAAAAAATTTAATAAAAGATGTATCAATTTGTAAAAGGTGCACCGTAGAGATTCGAAAAGTTGTCGTCTACTTACTGGGTTGGCGTAGCGTAAAGGTAATGCATTTTCTCGGATAGGAAAAGTTCTCGGTTCGAATCCCGGTAGCAATCAAAATATGTTTCGATAAATTAATATTATCTGTATATCTTTCCAAATGATACATTTAATTTGTATTCAAATACCACAGAACGATGTCAGATAAAACGGCAACTTTTCAATAATAATGTATTTACCTTAAAACATGTGTAATTTACATATTTTTGTAAGTACAAATAAATACATGCTCCCATTGTTGCTGAAGCAGCGTGCGATTTTTCTTGTTTTTCTGGATCTTAAAATAAGCGGTAATCGATAACTATTGAAACATCGAAGATGGACTCCCCAAGGGTACGTGATTTGCTTATGAATAACGTATTTATTATATATGTTTTAGGTATTAAGTGATTTTTATTCGCTGACGGTTAGACGTATCTAGAATGAGGGGTTATGTATTTGCCTTCTGCCACGAGAATCTCCACCGAGGGCGGAATAGTTAGGAGAATACTGAACGTAAATTATAATGTCTTTGAATTAAGGTCATTCCTAAGGATGTATTTAATGCCATATTCAAATACTGATAAGATGATTTCGGCTTGAAGAAAATTATTGTATAAATTAATATAATATTGAAATACTTATTAAATAAATACACTAGAAAGATATACAGAAAAAACTTATCTATACTAAAAATATTTATTATAATTATTAAGCATTTTGTTATATCTATTACATTAACTCTTAAAATTGATCCTACCGGGTCTAATCTGTTTAATATGCACAACAATCGTTCCACGTACGCGCTTAATGGTGAAAAATATCCATAATGTAATAATTATTAGTTAGCAAAATCTTTTTCAATATGAAAACCATTCAAATACTCGTATAGGATGTTAATATTGTTGATTTTGGAATAATCCATTTCCGACTATGATATAATTGTACGGATTTCTACAGAAATACTATAAATTTTGTAAAGTGTTTCATGATGAATCTTCCGAAAAATGTCGATACATTTTCTTCGATCATGACCAAGAAATATTGAAACTATTCTATTTTGTTTGATAAAGGTTGCGTTTATATAAATATGGGATATAACGATTTTAATGAATAATCCTTCCACTGTGTTTACGACGAAATATAATTTTAAAAAATAATACCTTAATTGGACATCTATGAATGTTACAGAATATCTATATATAGTGTTGATCAAGATCATTGATAAAACATGTGCCTGTGGCTAACTCACCTCAGTATTATCAAGGTAGTTATATGTAGAACAATCTATATATTGTTGTGGTAAGTTTGAGAGTTGTGTTGACAAGTTATAATTAATCAGAACAATAAAAAATTTATTACCAATATTTGAATATGTTAAAAACACACAGTTACTAGATTTTACTTCCATATGTTTTCCATTAAATATAATAAAAAAATAGATTTGTCTCTATGAGATATTTGTTTAATAACAGTGCTTTTGTATGTAAAAATCTAGTATTTGTGTGTTATAGGACATATTCAAATATTACTTATATAATACATATTATTATTACATATAAAATATTGACCTTTCGGGCGAATTCTAGTATAATGTGTTAAAAAAACATTTTACAGGTAAAGAATATTGCTTTAAAATAATTTCAAAAAAATTTAATTCTCATAGTGATGACATGTATGCTGTTTAAAAAAAGGGGAAAAATGAATTATCAAATTTGGTTCATAGATGGCGATGGTGTAATTGTACTCAAAACGAGTACCAATACACCATACTATACACGATACTAACATATACGCACCTTTCGAAAATTTGATAAATGTAGAGATTGAGGAGTGAGAATTGGTGAACGTTATATACACATATATAAAGTTATCACTTAACCCAGCTGAAAATAGGCTGTAAGCCCTCTGATTATTCCATACTAATATATATTTTCTATTAAATATAATAAAAAAATAGGTTTGTCTCTATGAGATATCTGATATTTGTTAAATAATTTTATTGTTTAAAGCAAGTAATATAAATTTCAAATGTCATATAGAAATGCACAAATGTACAGTACATCAAATATTATAACGGTTTTTATAATATACAATTATTTATCCTATATACGACGAGGAGTTTTGACATATATTAAGTTTTATACAATAAAGTAATATAATTAATGTGACAAAGACACAAAAGACTAACTGACATTTTATAATAAATATTACAACAATTATAAATACATTTAATAACCAGACACAATCGGTTATGTAGTATAGTTTTGAATTAAAACAATCTTTATTTCTACGAGTGGATAATCTGATATGGGTTTAATGAAGAAATTGGGTAGTAGTACACTATACATATTTTACCTATTAAAGTATTCGCTAAAATATGCTATAAATTCACTTTAATTTTGTTACTAGAAAAAGTGAGTAACTAATGGTATTATCCTAATAATTCACACAATACAAATCATATTATAATCCCAGAAATTTAACTGAGAAACATATTTTAAACATAATATTTTATTTTCAAATATATAGCTAGAGAGGACACGTGGTAAGACAGAAAAATAAGAAAATACTTATAAGAATAAAAATATTTATTTTAAAAATGACACAAATTTGTCAAGATACCTAGTGTTCTAGGTTTCAATAACAAAACTTTCCTAGTCAGGAATCAGTGCTACTACTCTTTCTCGCAAATACCCGACCATACTCAAAACACGGCACGGTACGGCGCGGCGCGGGCGGCCTGACAAACATCCGCCCCTGCGAGACGTACACGGGTATTCGATTAAATGTAAATGGCGAACGGCCTGATCCTTTGTTTCCAAAACTAGAGGTAATTATTAAGGCTGGTTTAATTGTGCGGGTGCCGGAATTACAAACTGCTATTTTTACAGCTACAGAGTGTTTACATTACACATTATTTATAAAAAAAACATAATTAAAATATTGTATTTGGACTGTAAAGTAGTAGTATTGTTAAATATTTTTATAAAGCCCGAAGAAATTTAGGTATTATGGGAATTATTGGTGTTTTGTATTCGTATAAGCTCACTTGTGGTACGCGTCAATATTGGCCGCGAAAAATGTTTTTGTCACATGTCCGCGTCTAAATTCCCGTCCTCGATCCATTTCCTAATGGTCGATCTTAATATGAGTTTGACTCCTGGCGCTATAGGGCATCACACAATTACGATATCATCTACCAGTCATTTCTAGTGCTGTGGTGAACTATTTTTAGTGCCGATTTTTGGGATATTGTTTTGTTGTGCTTTGGATGAAATTACTCCTTTAATTTGGAAATGGAAATCATTGAACATTCTCGCGAATTGCAGTGTGTGGTTTCGTCGACGACTAAATGGAGTTCGGAAACGCCATACGTGAGGTAAAGCGAGGATTCCTCCCAAATCTTGATTCGCCAAGACCACTGGTTCTTCGATATAATCCTTTTCGTCCACTAACCCTTTCCAATTCCATCTCCCAGTATTCCTTTCCCACCTAGCGGTAATTCCAACTTACAACCAGAATTATCATATTCTCTCCACGGGACGTGCAACCTGAAGATTGCATACATATTATAAATTAAGTTTTATTTTCTACTGGCGAATAAAATGATACTCTGAAACCGGCTGGCGTAGACCTTATATAAATATATTTATTATACACTAGTATTCATATTCAGAGTAGTTATAATATACAAATATAATACATTGGCAGTTAAATATAAAGTTTTTTTGAGAATAATATGTTTACCACCCCAACAAATTCACTCAACAAATTTGATACCATATATTTAAACTTGGGTATAGAAAAATATTTTATATTTCATACATGGAAACTTATAAAAGATATTGTGTTATTTGTAATTTTTTATATAAATTACGTAATTTATCAATTTTTTATGCATACCCGCAGATAGTTTTGGGATCAAAATTATAATGTGATGTATTATTTTTAAATAAAATGTTGATATAATTTTCACTGCTACATTTTTTTCAATGCGTTATAAGGTACTATTGTTTATTTATATTTATCTCTACTGATTGATATTTGTATATTAGAAAATTATTGTTTATATTGGTTATGTATACATGTATAAGAAAGATAAAAATAAATATCGGCTTAATGTGTATGTTTCTGGAAAATAATTATTATTTTTCAAAATATTATTTTATTTGTATCTTGGAACACTCTGTAGATTAAAATATTGATTCAAGGTGGGGTACATTTGCAGTTTGAAATAATGTACGTTTAATGGATTAAAAATATGTACATTTTTGGTTTCGAATTCGTTTAGAACGAGTTTTGTAATTATTTGTTATAAAATAAAAAACAAACGTTTCTGTTCATGTTTGTTTTTCAAAAAAGGTATGCAACCATAGACCACCAAATATATTGACGTGAACTAACGAAAATTTTTGGTTCCAATATTTTCATGTTGGTGTCACCCACGTGCTCACTTTGGTACCACTTACGCAATCAAATAGCTCCGCGACTTTTATTAAAAATATCACTCGATTTAAACACTGACAATATAATATGCATTAATGTTTAGACAAAAGATTTAATTTTCGAAGAGTAAATACGTTTACTGTTGCATAAACATGTCATAAACTAACGGATTTACGTTTTCATCAAGAATGTGTGTAGAGTACCTCTCGTCCCGCAACTAGTGTTCAAAATCTTTCTTCCATATGTTCACTTTATTTCATGTCTATTCATTTATTGGTCTGTGTATGCAACGCATTTTCTTGGCATTAAATTTGTGGACTTTTTATCTGCGTGTAGTATTTTTTTCAAATGATAGAGATTGTGGTTATATGTAAAGTTTACTGGAAAGAAAGAATGGAAAAAATAAAATTTTATTACATTTATTTTTGACGTTTTAACATTTTGAATGTTATAAAACGGTTATTTAGTATAGTATTTTGTATAGGTAGAAATTATTTAAAAAAATAATATTTTAGGTAGATACCGTATAGGTGCTGAGTTTGGAAATCGATTATTTACATACCTACCGCGACGTGAAAGGTTATGTATAAATTTTCGGACATGTGTGACTTTTTGATTATGAGAATATCTATAAAGAATTAAAACGTAAATTTGTCGTTTATGGGTATTGAATAAATATATAGTAGATAATTGTTTGTCGGGTCATTTTTTTAGATGTATTTTTGAGATTTTATTACTTTATACGATGTATATTAATAATAAAAAAAACACTTTTGATTCTCAATGCACAGTGTTGGTAAACCTTTATGTGATTGTGATTTTGAAGATGATTGGAACTGTGGCTTAACGATGATTAGTTTAATACTTTAAAGAGAAAATATTAGAATTTTATGTGCAGTGAAGCAAATTACATTGAAGATAATATAGGTTATGAGATATCAGAAGGTCTAAGTATTCCCAACTAACCTATTCGTTTGAATTATGTGTGCGTGTACGAGTGTGTTATTTATTTATTTTTATTTAAAATTTATTACACATTCATATATATATATATATATATATATATATATACATTATAATTGTATTTATTACCAAACTGCATAATAGTTTACACGGCAAGGATTGCCTTTTACATATTTATTATTGAGATTTTACAGACAACATTTTTTTTTATAAATTTAATATAACAAGGAAACAAAAAAGGTGATATGCTGAATGTGTTATTTTACTTTATATTTTAAGGTGATCTCATAATTTTTTTAAATGTAAAGTATTAAATGTTTTTAAATAAAGACTTTAAGAAGTTTGGCACAACACATACTCTCGTTCTCTCACCGTACACATTGTTTGCGATCGGTACTCTCATGGTTCTACCTGTCGATCTTTAAATATGTACATATATATATATATATATATATACTTTTTTGTCAACTGATAAGATTTTACATATTGTAAATAATTTACATTGTAAATTATGATTATAAATCATCTTTCTACAAAAACTTAATTATAACTGTTTAATTTTATTAACATATGTTTAATATGTTAATCTATAGCTACTCACTTCATAACTAATAACCGAGTTGACCATCGCAAAGTGCGGTGAGTATAGTGTGGCCCGAGAGGTGCATAACCTATGTGTTGCCATAGCAGGATGAACAATGATAGACTACTTATAATAGATTGACGTTTGAAATGCAGTTATTGATATAAGCTTCAACAACGTAAAACGTTGGTTAATGAACCTTGTCTGGAGGGTTGTCGCGAGAGGGGTGCGCACGGGTCAGTCTCAAGATGGCTGCCGGCGCATTGTATTTTTATGTATTTTTCTGTCAGTACCGGTGATTTTAACTTTACTATCTAATGCACCAGTTATTGTACAAAGAATTACGAATAATCAGTTACAAGTCATCGTTACAATCGAATTAAATCACAGTTATAATAACGGTTAAAATAACTATTTAAATATCTGTTTTAATAGTGATTTAAATATCACTAAAGAATGCTTATTTTTAATTAAAATTAAATTAATCAATTGGAGAGGTATACAGAAAAAATAAATTTATTAAAAAAATATTTGGTTACTACTAAATTTCAATTTCCCAACAAAAATATGTTTTCATTTATATTATCTACTTGTTTATATATTTACTAATTCTGCGACACCTGTAGATGTATATTATATGTATATAGAATAATCATAAAATGAGAAGATGAATTTTGCATCACAGTTGCTTATCCATTTTGAGTGTTCTACAGCAGCCGTTGACTCCGAGAATCGCGCATTCTATTTGATCAAGAATTCTTCTAGAATTTTCTTTATTTGCAAGTGTCGTGAAATGTTTGTACGTTCGAATAATACGTTAGAAGATGGATACATAGTAAGCAGAAGCAGTTCTGCAATATTGTGCAGCCCATCTCACCAGTTTTATTTCCTGCCAGGGCGTGACCTCCATATCCGACGGTTCTCATCTATCAGACGTTCATCAAATTTCATTTCAAATCCCGCACGAGTTCGTGAACTTGAAACGCCTTTGAATTTTATGGAAATAATATCGGAAATTCTATTGAGATGAGATATGTTGTACACAACTATACTAAAAAATTTTTTTTTTTCATTTATTAAAATCAAATCTTATAAATAAAATCCTTTAGACTTCTGTCTGTTCGGTACATTATGAAAAATGAAAAAATGAATCATATATTTAATTGAAGAGACATTGCAAATTCATTTGAAAGTGTATATTAAGATCTTTTTGTTCCGATACTATTTGAAAGGGTTAACAGAGAAAGTAATCATTATTAGATATTTAAAAAAAACGGAATATTGCAAGGTTGTTGTGGTGATTTTAATTAATGTAGATTTTAAATACTAGGGTGGTTGAAATTTTATGTAAATACGTAGGTTATCCATAATAGTACGCTTCTCCATCTATATCTATGAGTTTCTGGATATGACTGCTTCGGACGTTGTATTATTTGTGGCTATAAAGTGCTTTCTTAAACGGCCAGATCTGTGAGACGCGAGCAGGGTAAAAATGAACGTGTTTTCACTATAGGTTAAGATAACTTAAATATTTTTTCTTTTATATAGTCAATAACAACACATAAATTTTTAGAGAGAGTTTTTTTTTTTGAGAAACATGGACATAAAATTTTTACATCTTATACATTATAAACATTCTTATATAAATATACAAAACTACATTTATACTTACCAATATACAAAAAGTACACAAAAAAGGCAAACAAGCTTCATAATGTAAGAGATGTTCACGGTCTACTAACTAGACCGAAGTCTGTACTGAAGGAGAGAGGTTCATCCATTGTCTGTCATACAAATATGAAAACCATAATTATTATTAACATACATATGTATTTTTTATTTACATCGAAAATATTAGAAATGAAGTAAAGAGGGTTTAAAAACAATTCTAATAACATAATAAATAAGTCAAATACTCTCGCTATCCCACGATTGAAGCACTATGTAAAACAGAAAAATTTATATAAAGAAATGATGTTCTGTTCATGTTATCATTTACATGAAATATATAATCAATTTGAAATAAAGTGTACATTGTCTTTATTACAAGTAAGAAAAAAACATACATTTTATCTGTCATATTTTCTTGTGTATACTGTCTATGGTATACCGTAGAATGAAATACTTTATGCAATGATTTTTGTTTATATTTACTACCTAACATTTGTAAAAATCTGCTACCAAACTACAAAACAATTCATCCGTTTCCAAATAGCATTTTTGTGTTATTTGTTCTCTATCCGCGATTCTTATATCGTCATCTAGATATCATTTTTGTTCGTTTTGGTAGCTAACTTCGTCGCAGTTGCCCATTGCTTATCTATGGGTAGAATCTTTATACTCGACTTCGCGAGATATTTTGTTATAAACTTCAACAAGTAATAATGCTTTAATTATGACAATAATTTATTAGCAGTGTGGTAGTACTGCTCGTATCACATGGCCGCATAAGGAAGTCACTATAGCCATACGATCTGACCAGTACCCACTTAAGCAGACAGCAATACTCCGCGCCGCAACCGGTCCGAGGAAAGCTGGAACCGACCACTCTTCTCCTAGCCAGCTACTCGGATACAATGACTCGCACCTCCAGTGTACTGAGTCAATCATATATTTTGTAATATAACGATTAACGTGAGTTCAATCTCTAAATAAACGCCAACCAGTAAGTAATGTTTCATTTCAATGACCTATCCGCTCTAGTTGTATACGAAAATACAAATCATAATAAGTTTTAGCATTTCATATACATACGTGAAAAGCGAGGAGATATAGGGGCCTCAATTCTTATCCCTATTGGTGAACTCAACTAATCTAATCAAAAATTAACCACACAATAACACCACAATATGTCAACACCTAAAGTAGCAACCCCTAAAGCAGTAACAATATTATAATAATGATTAAGTTGGAGCTACGAGAGTGGTGCCGAAGAAATATCTAAAAAGAGAGCGCGCCAGCCTTTTTATATACTAAGGGCACCCGCTTCCGCAACCCCTGCCGTCAGTCTGTACACACATATTAATTACAATATATATTATATATTACATAATTATATTATATTATATTCATAATTACAAATACATCACAGTTAGTAATGATAATTATTATTACGATAATATTACGTTGGATATTAAAAAGTATTTGTGATGTTTTAGTTTGTGTTGTTGTTTTGTGTTAGTTCAGAAAAAGCAACATTTAGATAGAGAAAGTCAAAAAAGTGGCAGTCTAGATGGCGAACCATGTCTATTATTACCATACACTCATGTAAGCGTGTATTAAGTTCATTCAAATATACTGCATTTATTTAAAAACTATATTTTTTGTGAAATTTTATAAAAATGAAAAAACCACAGTGATACATGAATATAATAATGAGGGTAAATTGATATTTTTATTAGGTTATTTAATTAAAAATCAACGAAAACGAAAACAGAATAATTTACTTTCTTTGGCGCGATAACCGCACAGCTTCAAGTGATAAAATGAACATCACACATTGTCTTCTGTTGCCATGCCAGGCACACAAAAGACAACTGGACACCAAGTACATATATAGACAACTACAATCTATCTAATATTCTATTACATTGTTTTTAATTGATTATGTATGTATGTGTGCAGTTATCTTTTCACAAATTTACTTAATATTTGATTATTTGTTAACATACAATAATCACTTTATATAACACATGTAGGTACTGGTACCTACTCGCTTACGAATTTTCAAATTCAGATTTATTATTTTAATAAACAAACAACTCTTTGGAAATTTAATCGAGAACGACCTAATTAAGTTACATCCTTCTCTTCCTTTACGCGAGGAGCATAAACAAACCAAACATTTTCTTTAAAATTCATTAGCACACATTAATTTAAAATATGTCAGCGCTACACTCAACAGCCGAACAACGCCCGGGTAATATTTAGCAAAACGGGATTCTCATAAGTGTTGAACAATCAAATTTAATTAACTTGACAATATTAACCGACATAAATTTCGTCCCGTCTACGGAGTATACAAAATTAATAAAGAAGACGCGCTCACCTAACGGGTTAACACAGAAGAAAACAATTAAATTCACAACGAGGCCGTGTTAAACCTTCTGTTGCGCGTAACGGGTTAAATTTCACGACTCGCTTTGATTGTTATTTGAATATTTATTTTTATGGCAGTATCTGTTTTTATGTTAAAACAACAGTCAGTCAGTCGACCGGCCCAGGGGAGTAGTTTTGTGTATTATTTTTATACGGTGCATGTTATTACAGTGCAGTAGATTAAATATTCGAAAGACTGCATAATTAACCAATTTGTCACAAAATTTGATATTTTATTTATAAAATTCATAATTGTACAATTTTTATTCTCTTTGGGTTAGATTACGTTTGTTTGTGGATTCTTTGAGGAAACCTAGATGGACACGTGCCGTTTTCAAGGCTGCGTCTCATAACGGTTTCAGTACTGTATAACCGTACTCGAGCGTCGAGGAAATCCCCAAAATACTCTTAAACACAGAGGAGATATCAGTTATGTAAGTGCTTATAGAAATCCAAAAAATATTTAGCTGGTGTCTTTCAAGGTAAGATCGTATTTTTTGCAGGTGGCTTCCTTGAGAAAACTCCCACAGTTAAGTTGATTTTATATCTCGTAACTTTTTGAAGCATGCCTCGATAATGGCACGTGTTACGGAGCCGAAATATCGGCCTAGATTTTCTGAAGAAAACCATTTACAAAATCGCAGTCTAACCTAGAAAATACACCAGTTCACGGAAACAATAAATGAAACATTGTGTATATGTTTATATTAATAATTATAAAAACACATTTTTTTGTTGTGTATTGATAACTCAATGTGTTTTGGGGTCAATGGTCCCTTCTTCAGGATACAATGTATACTCAAATTAAAATTGCAAGTATAGTCATAAACGAAACTGTAAATATAAGTAGTCGGAGAAGATAATAAAGAGAAGGGGTGGGAAGGATGATATGTTTTTCATATAAAAGTGCAGTACTTAAATTGAAATTTTGGTGTAAAAATTGTTTATATCAATTATTTACTATTAAGAACTGCTTATTATAATTTAGATGTCAATTTATTAATTTCTTCCTCAAATTGCTTTGCAGATTTTGAAAAGTAAAGGAAATGACATAATTACTTCTTCTGTATAATTTCAAAAAAATTTCTTATTCAATACATTTTTCAGTGTTTTACAGGTAGAAATCTGTTGGACGAGGTCTCAAGAGTAAGGAGGGTGCGGAAAAGCCGTGGGAATAGTTTATAATAATGAGATTGAAACGCGTGGTTGATATGAAATAATTTATTTAATCACCGTGAAATATGAAGAGTTAGATGAGCGAGTCGGCGGCGTTTGGTCTCCGTCACGCCTGGTGCTCGAGAGAGACTGGCGGAGCGGTGAAACGGAAGATGTACCGTCGGCGAACGATCGGGTCAGACCTGATGGCTGGTTCTCTGCTGAAGTCAGAAACCTAGATACAAATGTCACTGGTATCGATGTCGGTTGGGAACGGCAGTAAATTTAAATTTTCCCCCCCACATTACTTTCCACGAAAGTCTCAGGCTTAAATTGAATACAATAATCAATAATTATATATTATTATTTACAAAATAAAAAGTATTTCGTAACTGGTAAGGAAGATGACATTGATTTGATTTTTTAAAAACTCTTACTTATTTATTTATGGATCAATTTAATACATGGTATAAATGAAAATTGAAGCACGCTCGCTAAAAGGTATTTATTTTTATTATCCATGCATGGCTAATGTAAAATTGTAATGAATGCTTGCAATATACGGTAATATAGTTACCGCCGCAATTAACTAATGTTTAATTGACCCTACATTTGCGGTTAACTGCGGCTTGGCGTGGCTTTAAACCTGTTAAATATATTATTATTTGTTCAGAATTCCGACAGTCCATGATTTATGACTGATTATAATTTATCTGTTAAGTGTATTGAAGGGGAATTATTAATGAGGCAGTTGGTGATGATTTGTTGGTTTGTAAATTATTAATTTATACACAGAATAAAAAAGTAATTAAGTATAATGGACCTCCATATTTTTCAGCCCCTTTATTCGTCTGATTTGATATTTGTCACATTTTGATAACAAACAAATGTTTCTATATTCTTTGATATTTTCAATATTCGTCACTTCCATGGCCCGGTCCTGGATAGCCACGCGATCAGAACAAGAAGCTAAAACAATGGAGGAAATTTCGTCCGGTGAAAAAAGCTTTAGTAAAGTAAAGCTTACTGCTACTGACTATGCAACTGCTGACATTTAGAAAATGTTTTCTAATTGGGCCCAAGTTCTGAATATGATCGAAAAGTGGCTCCAAAATGTTACTACACTCTTTAATACAAATTAAATGTATTCATTATAAAGATATACATATAAAATCAATTTATCGAAAAAATATTATTGTTTCTACCAGAATTCGAACCTGTATCTCTTCCTATCCGGGGAAATGTATTAACCGATTCCGTAAATATAAAGAAGATGCCTTACAAAGAATGGAAGGACAGATGTATCAATTTGAAAGTGTAACATATAAGTTCAAAAATTTGTCGTCAATTTACTGTGTTGGAGTAGCATAATCGCTTAATGCATTTCCCTGGATAGGAAGAGATCCAGGTTCAAATCCTGATAGCAACAATAATATTTTTTTGATAAATTGATTTTATATGTATTATTTTCTAATTAATACATTTAATTTATATTAAAATATCACAGACACATGTTCTTCACTATATGAATGAGTTCTTTTTCTGAATCGACCAAAATATGATAAGCCGCAATTCAATGATAATGTGATTAACTACTTCAGGAAGGTTATTAAAAACAGTTATAAGCAGGCAACATTGGACAATTCAAATCTAGTGCTACTGAATCATATGCATAACGAAAACCATCCACACAATTATAATTAGATGCCTAATATTTTAATTGATGATGACTCTCCTGAACAATAGTGTTTATATAAGGGAGTAGTGAAATGGGATGTAGGAAGGGTGCTAGGAATTTGGTATAGGGACAGAACAATAAAGGCTCAAGGACCAACCAGGAAGCACGACTTACCTAGGCTTTTTCTTTTGTTGTCTCAATTCTTCTGAATTTCAGGAAACTTCTTCGCCGATTCGCATGAAACACTGTCAGACATAATTGTAATTTTGGCATGCACCACGAGAAAACCAAAACACACAATAGCAACAGTAACTGTACAAAAAACAGAACAGTGTAACGAGCTCGTAGCAGTACGATCGCACTTCTTGACAGTTCAAAAGCCTATAGACAATACCACACAGAAAAGTTGTGCTCTAAGGTATAGGGTAAAGGAAGAGGGACAAATAGGCATAGTGAATCTAATGAAGCATCCACACGTGCACGGTAATCGGCAATCTGTGGATCTAACATAAATACCGAACAAATAGTAACATTCCTCTTCCGATTCTACTATCACATTTCTTCAACACAGTAAAGGTAAAGCTTTACAAACTATTCATACATGTATGTACACATGTTTCATACATGCATATAAACATGTCTCATACATGTATGTAAAAATGTTTCATACATGTATGTTATCATTTTGGGGGTCGGCAACGGATTAATAGAATTTCAGTTATTTCTTGTGGGAAAAAAGTGTCAAAAACGGATTAATGATGAATATAAAGGTTCTACTGTATTAGTAAATTTTAATCAGTGTATCAAAATTTGAAAGCATTTGTAGGATTACAATTATAAAAATTCGATTGTAAAACTATTAATGAAATATTTTACAACAAATACTTTATCCGATCAGTCTACTTTTTTAATTATAAAATGTTTAATTGTAATTTTCCTGAACATTGAACCATTAAATTATTTGACTGAAATGTGATTTTATATAGATTGCGTTATGGTTTTTCAGTCACAGATTAATGGACATTAAACCGTTATAGCGTAATCGGTGATACAGATCGTAGTAATGTTGGTACGACAATCTGACGCAGCAGTAAAAATTGCATGATCAATTAATTTTTTGTACATATTAATGATTTTTTATTTGTAAAGAGTATCGGTAGTTGACGATAAATGAATATAGTAGATACGAGTTTCGAAAAATACCGAAAAAAAATGTCAAAAGATAAAATGAAAATCGAAAGAGTACAATTATTATCTGTGTAAAAATCACGTGTGTGTTGTATGTAAAATTCACTGTGAAGGAATGTATGAAATTTTATTACATTTAGTTTTAACTATTAAAAATTGGGTTTATTAGAAACCAGTTGCTTATTAATGTTATATATAATTCAGTCAAGTAGCTACTGAAATGTGAAAGAACATCTTTTTATTTTCGAATTTTCGAAAACGTGAATTTCTAAATAGTGCCAAAAGGTAAGTTTGACATTTATAGATAAAATATGTAGTTACTATGGTAACGAGTATGTCGTATTTGTTTGGTTACTGTTTTATCAAATATTTTTCTGAAATTGCCCCAGTAGGAATTTTTTTTTTTTGGATTGAGGAGGAAGGCCAGATAAAATTTCAGTAATGCATTAAAAAACATAAACGTTGTGCTTTGATATTTATTAACAATTATTAAATACATATAATGTATATCTAAATAAGCGCTAATAATTGAGATCGCCAGATAAATGTAAACAATATTTTCTATGAATTAAACAAAGCACCAAAACAATCTGTAATTTTAGTAGTAATTTATTAAATTTAAATTTAGCATGTAAAGTGAAACAAAAATGGTTTCATTTTAGATACATAATATATAATAGATATATAATATATAATTTGATACAAGACTTCATTTATAAGTATTTTTTCTTAAAATATTATTTAATCTTGTTTCGTTACCTAGTTAATTTATAAACCATTGAAATATTGGAATATGTATTTAATGAAATTTAGATTAAATCCAAAGATAAAATGAACTCCTTTATTGACCTAATAAATATGATCATCCCTTTATTTGTATCTAATGTATTGGACAGACAATGTCTTTTTGTTTGTTTATTATTATCTAGCATTAGGTTTATGTCAATAATTTCATGCTTTGTTGATTCTCAGCGTTACCAACTAGAGCACAATGTATATGAGTATTTGTTTCCTAATATGATTAACAAAATAATATTCTCATGTTAACTACATTGATACTTGAGTATATGTTTACAGTTTCCGAGGTAATTCTATTGCACTTTGAAACCAAAGGTTTTATATTGAATTTACTTCAAAAGTTAGAGATTATCAAGCATGGAATAAATAGTAATTACATTGATTGATTTGCCAGTTGCTTCATGGTGTAATATTAAATTTTTTTTAAATATATGATTTTTATTTTCAGAGTAAACATTAATGAACAATATTACATTTTCAAATCCTTCGCCGCTATTATCAATGTTTCCCAGAAACAATAAAACCACTTCCAATCTTACGTGCCCCACCACAAACCATAGCTAACTGTATTTAATTGATGTTCAATTTACACTTGTAGATGGGAAAGACTGCTCTTCCCGAAACTAGTCGTGATATTACTAAAATAATTATCTGTGTATAATACAAAACGAAAATAAAAATGATTAAGTTTTTTAAAATAATTATAACTTTTTGAAATACATTTGTAATATTTATTTAATTTCATTTCTCACTATTATAAATTATAGACAATTAGAAGATTTGATTCTACCAAAATCTTTTTTTGTTATAGATACACCAAGAATGTGGAATAAGATCACCAATTGCATTAATTAAAAATATCATTCTTATTGAACATAATTATTACCTAGAATCATGCAAATATTATATAATTTCCAGAATACCAAAAATATTTTTCTGGCCGTATTACCTTCTTATGTTGTAAAATTATATAGGTGTCCTTTTCTTTATATTATCTAAGGCTTTCAAATATTATTAGTGTCGAAACAGAATTATTAGTTACTTGGAATAATAAGAAGCATTCAAAAAATTATGGAAATCCTCAGAATTCCATTGAATAATTCCATTGTCCTTTTTCATCTCATGCAAATAAAATTATATAGCTGTCCTCTATTATAAACACAAATAAAAGTTAAGTTAAATTTTTAGATTGATAATTCCCTTACAAGATGAAATGCGTCCCATGTAAATTAACCGAGTAGAATCAAAAATAAGTTTTTTATTTTCACATATCGATTATATTACACGGCGTTATAGCACAAAGGTAGTGCACTTCCCCGGATTGGAAATAGAGATCCAGGTTCGAATCCCGGTGACGCAAAAACAATATTTTTCGACAAAATTGTTTTTATATGTATATATTTATAATTAATACATTAATTTAGTATTTAAAGGATAGTGTTATTATTGGCTTTATAACAGAATGCAATGAATATTTTTGTCGATACGGTAGATTTTAATGGAACCCAGTATGAAGTCTTTTTTTTATTCTTCTTTATCCTTTTTTTCGTAATCGGATCGAGGACCAAACGCACTCTTAACTTGGACAGCACTCTTCAGTTGATTATTCGGGGTTACTAATAGTTTCATCTTTTTTTGCAGAGTTTCTCATTTTATCTTTTCAATATTCTCTTGGATCATTCTACAGGTCTACTTCTCTTTGACACTGATGAGAAAATCTGTTTAGTGCATGTAAGTCTAAGTGTGCTCGGGCTAAAACTAAAAAAAAACTAGCTGTCTCGTCAATGAAAACCTCATTTGCTCGAAGATATGTATACAATAAGTAATATAATAAACAAGAGATGGCTTATTAAGGAATGGCTTTTTAAAATTGGAAAAAATCAACTAGAAGAGGTCTTTAAATGATCAAAGCTACTCATTCTATGTAATAATTGTCTGTCCTTATGTTATGTTCTGTTTGCTCCCTGCTTTTTTCTTTTTTAACTCTGCTTGTTTTTACTCTGTTCTTCTTTTTATTCAACTCCATTTCTTTAATATGCTGTTAATTTAGCTTTCCCTGTATTATGTTCCTTACTTCTTACATGTCTTTAGTCTGTATTAAATTTTTTACTTTGTTCCTTTTACTTATTCTCTACTTGTCTCCATTTTGATTTTTCTGTCTTTTACTATTTAATATGTTACCTTAATTGCTACTTGTAATACTGCTAATAGAACGTAATAGTTACCTTTCTCAGAACAAGTATTAGCGAGGCAGGAAGCTACCAACGGGCTTGTATATAAATAAAATGAGATATTAATATTTATTGTGCTTACTAGTGTATAATAGTTAGAAAAAAATATTTACATTGATGTGAGTTTCAAAAGACTTGGAAGATTTTGTTCTATTTGAAGCAGCAGGGGGTTCACCCCAAGAACCTCTAGAATGATATCGTTCCTGATTTGATTTTGTAGAGATAATGGTATCCCTTGATATGAGTCAAAATGTGTATATGCTTTAGGTTGTCAAGTCACTCAGATAGAATGGCTGATGTTGGAAGGTCATGTAATTCGGGTTAGAAGGTTTTATACATGGTGCAACTAAAAGCCCTATCGCTCTTCAGTTCTCACGCGTGGGGATATATGTCGCAGTGTATATGAATGTGTAATGTGAGAGTAAGTATGTATGCGGTGACTTAAGCAAAGTATTTAATTAAAACAGCACTTACAAAAGTTGACACATTTGAAAGTATAACGATTAGAAAGTTAATTTGCACAAATAAAATTTGTAACTGGACATGCTTACTTGAGGTGTTTCCGAAAGAATGAGCTGGGGAAAAGTGACTGGCCATCGCTAACTTCGAGAACTCATCCGTCGCGATGTATTGTTAACTGCATATCTGTGGGTAACAGATGGACTAGTCAAGTGTCTGGATTGGCAGTCAGATATTTTAAGGCATGTACATCTTAGGTATCTCATCCTGCAGTCTTAAATCATCAACGATTCTTCTCCGTCAGTAAATTGATGGCCATAGATCAAGGTGGGAACGTAAACTGACTTGAAAATCGTCAGTTTTTACTTTATTTTGAGCTCTGATTTCCTTATTACCGAGCTATATGGTGACCGTAGAAGTTGATGATTATATTACAATGATACGGAAAGAAGGTGTCATCCAGCGATCGTGTCGTAACTATAGCACCGTGACGTCACCCCACGCAGATAAGAGTACGTATTTCGACACACCAGACAGCAAAACTATCAACTCTAATCAGACCACTTCTCTGCCTAATCTAGGTCTGACAACGTTGTCCGCTTCAACTGTGTATTTTGAACTAATTTTATTTTATCCTTATATTTTTTTAATAAGAGATATGAATGTTAATTTTGTAATATTTATATTTTGATCTAATTGTATCATATTCTTATATTTTTGTTGAATATGGGAGAGAATCTATAATTCCGAATAATATGCTTATTATATCGTGAGCCTCTGTTGAATGATTGGTTATATTTTATGTTAGGTAAGTGCGACAGAAATAAATATTACTATAATTTATTGTATTGTATTAAAAGAGGTTTGAGACAAGAAAAATGATTCGAAAAAATTAAATTCTTTAAAACGAATAATTATTAGAAAACACAATCTTTAATAGTACTGAATGCTGTGGTTTTGTGCTGCCATTACTTTAAAAATATAGTTGTACTAAAAAAAAATGAAGAATTATTTGCATTCGTAATTAAAATTGATTATTTCTGTGAAGTTAATTAAATTAATTTTAATTTTATACAGATATATACTATTTCTCTTATAGTTGTCCCAATCTACTACACTGTGAAGAGGAATGGAGAAAAGTGAAATGCCAATAAAATACCTTCTAAATAAATACTAATTTAATGTAATAATTATAAATATATACATATAAAATCAATTTAAAAAAAAAGTATTGTTGCGCTACCGGGATTCGAACCTAGATCTCTATTTTCAATCCGATTTATATTTTATATGTATATATTTATAATTAATACATTAAATTAGTATTTAAAACATCACAGATCTATGTTCTGAATAATTACAACTTCACAATAAGAATGTGTTCTCCTAATCTTATAAGTAACTTACTAGTGCATCAATAAATTTAATTTTAAGTATATTTTACTAAAATTGTCACAAGCATCTCCACTTTATGCTTCTATTTAATAGTTACATAATTAAAATATTAATATAATAGAAGAATATTCAACGAATAATTTAAATTATTTACCTCTTTTTGCACGTTTACCTAAGCACACGTCGTCATTAAAAATTTCAGTTAGTCACATTTCGCTCATAACCATTAATACGTACATAACGATATAATTTGTGTTTACAGTAGCTACGTTTACCAAACCACGGAGAAAATAGCTTAACAGGGTGAAAATAGGGTAACCTCATAAAGACAGGAAGTATCGAGTATCATAAGTATCTTCTTTATATCCGAAGCATCTCAACAGGAAATCCGTGTTGTTCTGACCGGCTGCTAGAAAACCTTTTTTTTTTCACGTGCAGATCATTTTACTTCATTGCTCTACGTCGATAAATAAGTTCTTAACTTAACCCTGGCAACGAAATCAAATCAAGTGTGTTTCACTGGAGGCTTATTTTTATACGGGTTCTAATACGAAGGGTGGAAGAAAGGTATTGAATCGGAAAGACAGATAAACACCCCTTAAATTTTTATTTTATTTTCTTGAACTCGATAAAACTGAACGGAAGTTTTTCCAAGCAGCGTTTTGACTTGTGGTGTTCATGCGTGTATCCGCATAACAGCTCTATTAAAATTATCAATTTCCTAAATAAAATACAGAAATAAAAGTAACATTTAAAACTTCAACAGATAAAATAATTATCATTGTACTTAATAACAGCAAACAAATTCAGACGACTATAATAAAAATAACATTAATACTGTGATAAGTTTATCCATTTTTATACACATATTGAGGTACGCTGACGCGAATTACGTGACAGCGTGTGATGCTGCACATTTTTTAATAAATAAATGGCGTATCACCCGGTAAATAGGGTATTATTGCCAAGCTTGACAGAGCAGACTCAGACAGAGGAATCTAGCGATGGAGATTTCTCCATATAGACCAACTCAATATTCGAGAGAATCACTGCCAGTTAAATGCACAGCTGGATAGAATTCATTTTTAGGAAATTTAATATTAGTTTTAGAATTGAATAGCGGTAGTCTGCGAGTAATACTTGTATGCTTGTTGAAAAAAGAATTTTAAGCTCACTTAGATCTTGAATGCTGCACATTTATTTGTGATAAAAACTGTCAACTCCTTTCTCTTTTGACAGCATACAACAAACTATTGGTTTATTTAAAAGCAGGGTTTTAAATATTTTCCGCCAAGCAGTGCGTGTGTTACCTGAACGATAAATTACGTTATTATACATTTTTTTAAATATTATGTCTGTTTGTAACATTATTTTTTGAGTATGAGTAGTTTAATAATCAATATTAATATTAATTTTTATTAGAAGGAACATAAATACGTTTTTGATTTTATTCAAGTAAGAATAATTTTCTATTATCTAAAAAATACATAATAGACATTTTAATATAATAGATCACAATGGACAATAAGTAAAGAATGTTGAATATACGCTTTTAGAAAGCGCGAAAGTTATTAGTTTCCAAAAATAATAATTCATCACTTTATACCTTTACAGATAAAAAAATACTTTACACTGTTTTTTTGCGACAATTGAAAGTTAAATAAAAATATTTTATTAAACTATTCATATATTTATTTTGTAAGGCACACACTTTGAAAATGTGTTTTGAAGCGTTATAGTTGGAAGGTCATGTTGTAGATGAAAATCAAAGTTAAAGTGGAGGCAGAGTTGGTGAAAAAACAAGGGTGGTACGCCGATCTCCGCGTCTCTCGATGATGATGACAAGGCCGAAGTTAGGAGAAGAAATAAAACACCAAAAGATGTTCACTGTAGGCAGACTGCGGCGAGAGAATGAAGAGCTCGCATTCCTGGCAATGACTAACCGCCCAAGAATCTTAGATTACTGTATTAACTCTATCTTGTGTGTTTATCATACCATGCAAAGATCGTAATTCTTTTTATTAATAGTATATGGTCACCTCACATATGGCCTTTCTCTGGTTGTCAAACTTTGCAAATGATCATCGCACAGGAGTGCTGCGCACGGCGCCAAAATCCTGTGTGACACAGAGTGGAATGATTAACTGTTAACTTTTTTTTAAAAATACATGAACATACTCAACTCCACGGTTTCAAAATATGATGTTGGTGTTGCATGCTGCACGAACAATGGACTGCGAAACGGACAAATGTCTCCATTCTTCAGCAACTTCGTACAAAAAAAAAGCTCTCTACAACGTACAGGAAAATAATAATTTTATACTTTGAACATGTTGTTAGAAGAGGTGGAGATAGTCATGAGTTATATTTTTTAAATAGAGCCGTGCGTGAACATAATAGATGTCACATAAGAGTCACGTAGGACTAAATTTATGGTTTTCTGGAACGAGGCTCGAACACCTGACCACTAGATAACTAGATAAATATCGTAACCACTACTAGACTGCAAGCACGTTAATTGGTGATCACGGGTAACGTACAAAGACAAACGGTGAGAAATCGATATCCAATAAGATGGACAGACGCTCGTGACGAGTAGAAGCTATAGTTCGCACTGTGAAAGCAGAATTGAGGACCATGATACTCAGTCATGAGCACATCGATCGAGAGTGAGGCAGACTAATCTTTACGTTAAATTTATAATGTCTTGTCTGTCAAATTATACATGATTTTGAAATAATTGGAGTAGAAATTATCAATATTTGAAAATGTCCAAGAACACACAATAACTGAATTTTCACCTACAAAAGCACTGTTATTAAACAAATATCAGATATCTCATAGAAACAAATTTATTTTTTATTATATTTAATGGAAAATATATGGAAGTATGGAGTAGGACTTATGACCTGTCTTCGGCTGGCTTAAGTGATCACTTTATATACATACATATATAATGTTCACCAATTCTCACCCTTCAATAAATTTGTATATATGTTAGTATGTGGACTCGCTTCAAGTACTACTACACCAAAAAAAAATCTTATTCTCATAGAGATGACATATATGCTGTTAAAAAAAAGGAAAAATAAATTATAAAATTTGGTCCATAGATGGCGATGGTGTAGTAGGCGATAGTGGTGGTACTCGAAGCGAGTCCACATACTAACATATGCACAACTTTCAAAAAATTGATAAATATTGAGATTGAGGGGTAAGAATTGGTGAACGTTATATATAAATAAATTGATCACTTAAGCCAGCCGAAGACAAGTTGTAAGCCCTGTAATTACCCCATATTTCCAATGAGATATCTGATATTTGTTTAATAATAGTAGAAGTTATTTATTTATTTTAAAGTTATTTTTTAAAATGTATTATTCCTATGTTTAATGTTTTAGATAATATATAATGTAACAATATCAGATTGAAAATACATTTTATGTTCTTTGAAAAATTGTCTTCATTTCGATAGGAGTACTAACAAATTTTATTTGAACTTTCATGCAATAAAAAAAGTGTCGTAGAGTTCTAAAATAAGAGTGTATTTTTGAAATACAGAAAGACCGTTGTTTTGTTTCTTTAACCTTTTTTCCCTCGACACATTTCTAGGATATGATAATATACAATTTTTTATCTCATGACAACTTGCCATCTAGGTGTTTTACTAAAGTTTATTCTCAAACATCGCCTCGGTTTTTCGAGCTTACCCAGACATGATTTGTTTTACTACACTTCGTGCCTTCACTGCCTGTAGTTTCTTTAGTCTGAAATATTATAAATTATAATGTTAAAAAAAACTTTAATATTATATTTTAATATAGATTATTTAACTTTGTTTTTAGCTGCTTAATGAGTTGTTTTCGGAAAATATTATTTCGTTCATCAGGATCTCAATATAAACTACCTAAATCCATATATGTCAAGTTGTTGTTGTTATTAAAGATCGGTATTTTAAAAATATAATTAATATATATATATTATTATATTTAGATAATTATTTTTTTTTAATTAAAATATTTTGATTAACTTCACACGCCTTATTTAATTTCATTTTAAGATCAACATTATTTATATGTCAAACAGACAATCCTAAATTGTTATTAAAGGTTTGATCATTTTCTAATATATAATAGGAAACCAGAAAAACCATTAAAATTTTAAATGCTCTTTGACCCTTCATATATTATTATTTCTACATATTTTTCCAACATATAAAATAGTATAATTTTTAGAGCTACATTTACAAACACCAGAATTATTAAATTCATCTATATTATTATTTGTATAAAATGCCAGTCTAATGTTTTGTGGCTGGTATCAAGATATTAAATTAGAAAATTATAAATAAAATCCTACGTAAATAATTAACTGGTTTTAAACATAATTAAATAATCTGCATTCAATTTAATACAAATCATAATGTTCAAATTGCAACAAATATAAAAAATAATATTTTATTATTAAGGAGAACACATTCTTATTGTGAAGTTATAATCATTCAGAACATAGGTCTGTGATGTTTTAATACTAATTTAATGTATTAATTATAAATATATACATATAAAATCAATTTTGTCGAAAAATAATTGATAATTCTGGCGTCTGCAGTTGGTTTACAAACAATGTAGATGGATTTCAAATAATGGAACGACAGATGTATTAATTTGAAAAAGTGTAACATATAGGTTGGAAAATTTGTCATTAAAAATACTGGCGCTATAACACAATTGGTAGTGTACTTCCCCGGATTGGAAATAGAGATCCAGGTTCGAATCCCGGTAGCGCAAAAACAATATTTTTCGGTATAATTGATTTTATATATATATATAATTAATAGTATTTTAATGTCATAGATAATTTGTAGTAAATGACAGCTATATAATTTTACAATCTAAGAAGACAATACGGCAAGAGAGACTATAGAGAGGTATAACGATTATGGAGTTCTACAAACTTACCTCGGAAACAGTAAATTATTTAATTGAGTTGTATAGGTATGAGACTGAACTATAAACCTTACGAAATAATAAGTTCTCGAAATTTTTTAGCCATTCTATTACATTCATTCTTACTTTCTGACTATTACATTCATCTCATCTTTAAAAAAAAATTTTAAAGCTTCCTCTTTTACACTACTAATGTCATATTCTGCCACATACTACATACATATACACGTGTTCAGTATACTTTCATCTTTCATTTCATTTTGGTAGAGGATAAAAAAAGGAAATCTACTTTAACTTCTTTTTCACCTTTTGCAAGTAGGTACCGCAGTTCCAGGAATGGCCCTAGAGGGACAGGTTGGTATTTTGCCCAATAGAATAATCCCAGAACGGCTTTGCACAAACCGCAGGGCACGACATACCTCTATTACGAACTGACGAAATTAATAATTGACCACGCTGGTTGGGGGTTGTCGTGCGCCTCGTGGGAAAACTGTATAGTTTTTATCTGTCCGAAATACCTCACTTCGAGTTTCTTGGTCCTATTTGAATATTTTTTTAAGATATATGTACGGGAGTATAAAAATACAAAAATAAGGGTTATATTTCAAGGATTGTAAAGCAAAACCGCTACTATTCAATTAACGTATATAGAGCGTGACATGTTTAAGAATGATTATTTACAGTGGCAGTTTTATGCGTTTGCGTATTTTAGAAAATTTTTATCAAAAACACGTGAATTTTAAATTCTCCGCTCTGGTTATAAAATTAATTACATTACTTATATATCAATTTCGTTCAATGGTGGTTTAGATTTGAATTTGGTTACAGAACGTCATTTTTAGATACAAAACTAAAATACATCATGTGACATCCGTCATCGACAGAGAGCAGACACAGTTGCAAACGCATCATGTCAATGAGTGGGAACAGCACGGTTCCTTTAAGACATATTTGACACATCAGTGATGATGAAACGAGAAGTGAGAAAACTTGGACCACTCAATACTACTGAGTCAGTTTTATAATACGGATGATTCATAGTTTGTAAATTCTCTTGAGTTAAGTAGTTAGTAGGTTAGGTTAGTATAACTGTTTTTTTCATATAATTCTTATTCAGTTTCAAAATGGAACAAAATTGTATTTGTTATTTAAAGTTTCATTTTATATACCAATCAGAACCTAGAAAATAGTCGTGGGTAGATGAAATTTATATCGCATTTTCTTTGTCGGTTTTCGATGATTTACTCTACTTGGTCCTCTACGATGTTTGATGTCAAAAACTCTCACATGTAAATATGAATTCAACTTAAATCAATCCAATTATCCAAAGTACGATTAGGTATAAGTTTTTGAAACAGCTTTATATGAATATGAAATATTATGTTACATGGAAAGAAATTATATTATAGCAAATAATAAAAAAGGGTAACTTAATTTTTTGTACCGCCACTGCAAAAAAGGGATCCGCTTTCCGAGAAGCCTCACCTGGAATCGTAGATTAAACCTGAAATCCCTTCACCTTTCTTCGCACTTTATTTATGTGACGCCCCTGAAACCGGAGCTCTCTGGCTTGATTTGTTTATTTATTTATTTTCCTGTCTCATCTCCTCCACGGCAGCCCGTGGCACTGACCTGGACAAATTGAATAAAATATACATTCAGATATCGCTGAGTACATAATTATTGTAGATTACCTGATAGGCATGTAAATACTTTATTAAATTTTGTTCAGCTTTACTCTAGTATCCTGAGGAAAATATGGTCAATCTATGGGGTTTTGTGATTATGGATGATATTTGCGTAGGCGTTTTATATGTGAATCTGAAGGATTTACTCATGTGTGACTGGTGGGTGACCCATTAGTCACTCATCTCTTACGACACCTTGATTGATGATCGCAGAGTGTATTTTTATTTATTTTATTTTATTCCTAACATAGTGAATTCACAAGCACTCCTTATATATGATCTAATATTAACAAGATTAAAGTATTTTCTTTTACTAAAACTTATATTTTATATATTTAGTCAGTTTTATTTTAAATCTATTCAATTTCTCTTCTTTTCTTAAGTTTTCTGGCTATTCATTAAAAAATTTCATCGCACTATACATCATCGATTTCTGAGATTTGACCTTCTTCCTGAATAGCAGTCTCAGTCTATCCCTTCTCCTTGTATGATGCTCGTGCTCATGTTGATTTGCATCAATTTTTGTGTGAATTCCACTGATATTTTCTTATTAGTGATTTTGTAAATAAATACTATTGAATTAAAATATATTTTGTGCTTAAAGGTCATCATATTCAGATCTTTCAGCATTGCACTGATCCGAGAATATTTATTTTTTCTGAGTATTATTCTCACGGCTTTTTTTTTCAACACTGATAATTGTTACATTTCTTCTTCGTTAGCCAAAAACAAAATGCTACTACAGTAGTTGATATGAGGAATAATAACTATTTTACAAGACTCAGTACTAATAAATCTTTTGATCCTTCCCAGAAGTGAGATTTTCTTAGCAATATTTTTAGTCACGTATCTTGTATTTTGCAATAAATTCAATTTTGAATCTATTATGACTCCCAAATATTTTATTTCAGTCACCTTCACCATCTGTGATAATTTTTGGTGTGATTGGTATTTTTTTATTTCCAATGTTCATGAATTGTGTTTTGTTTACATTTAGTTTTAATTTTTTTTTTTCAGCCATTTGATATAGTTTAAGTCATAGATTAATTCTTTCTGAATAGTTGCATAATTGTCTCCCGCCATATAAATGAGCGCATCGTCTTCGAATAATCTTATTTTGGAATCTTTTAGCATTTTTACGATGTCGTTTATATAGATAATAAAAAGGATAGGTCCAAAAACTGACCCTTGTGGTACTACTAATGATATAAGGAGGAGATCAGATATAAAGTCACCTACTTTAGTGGTTTGATGTCTATTACTTAGGTATTCTTTAAACCATTTCAAAGATGTACCCCTTATTCCGAGTTTCCAAAGTTTTTTTATTATTATATCTCTGTCAATGGTTTCAAAAGGTCTTTTAAAATCCAGGAAAACTGCAATGATATATTTATCCTTGTCAGAATTGTCTTTCCAATCTTCCAGTATAATATTGAGAGCCATTTTACATGAGTGATTATTTCTAAAACCACATTGTTCTTCACATAGTATTTTCCATTTTTCTAAAAAGGCTACAAGTTGTCCTTGTAAGTTGTATGTGGCCAAAACAGGATATAAAATTTAAAAAAGGTTTACATTTGTTACTAGATTTATTATTGAGCACAGTTTATAGATTTAGAGAAATGGTGAAGCTTTAAATTTACGTTTCTACACACGAATAATTACAGAAGGGTACTTGGAGCTGATATTGGGAAGGCAGCGGCGAGAAGAGTGAAGTTTTCCAGATGGCTGCTGGTTGCGTAGCCATTATTACCTGGCATGGGTACCGGGAAAGGTTATGGCTGTTAAAAGTTTTGTTTTACACACCGGTATATGCAAGGTGCGTTCAAGATCATCGACGGTGATGTTGACAGTGTAGGCGACAGGCCTTTACACTTGCCTTTACAAATCCACCCTATTCCCTGAATATCACATTCTCTCCTGTAATAAATTAAGCATCACAATAAAAAAATTGTTAAAAATCAACATTTCATTTACATATCTATTTTAAATTATAACAAAATTTTAATCTCTGATAACGTCGTGCACGAACTGCTAATATAAAATAAAATCTATTTAAATATTTTTAATTAATCACAAAAATAAATAATTAAGTACTTTACTTATAAATCAGTACTGAACCATTAATAAACTCTTTTAAGTTTTGATATCAGAACAAAAACATGATTATAGAACTACACAATGAAAAATTAGGCAATTTCAATTGTGGGATGGCCCACAAAAAATGAATCTTATAAATACATAAATTAAGCAATCACAATACATACACATTTCCATTTAAAAAATATTTTTAGAGATTTAAGGATGTCACCATGCATATGGATCTTACCGCTCTGTTAATAAATGGCCTGTGAGATAATTAAGTGATGGGTATAATGCCAATACTAAGTTACAGCCCACTCAGGCATTAAGGTAAAAAAAATATGATTTAAAATTATAAGTACTCATTACCCGTAAAGAGAACGAATAATATAATGACACTTACAAAGGTTTATCGTTTATTGATAACTAAAATTTCTTTATAATGTGTTATTTTTCAAGATTATGCGAAACACATTGCCACAGTAAAGTATATAAAGTTATGCCGTAAATTATATATGTTTTCATAGAAAGTAATCACTTTCTATATAATTACGAAATTTATAAAACACTAAAAAATAAATCTCGTGGTTTCATACAAGGTGAATGTATTTTATTTAATCTAAAGTATATGGGACTACTTAGTGTGGAACCCGTGATGGTCTTTTTAATACCTTTGGTCTCCAGGAAGGGCGGCGAGAGAAAATGCGATCACACCGCCTGTTGCTGCCGTCCTGCTGCAAGCTCCCGACGATGGAATCCCTGAGGACATTAGCTGTCCAACAAGTCCTTGGTATGCGCCTGGTGCTGGATAGCAACACGTGTTAGTGTAAAATCACAGGCCTATGTTGGAACAGAATTTCAGAATTAAAAATGAAAACTGGGTAGAGTATCTACACGTAGAAATCTAGACAGTAGAAACAGGAAAAATATAGATTCATTCAAAAATGACATGACTAGATACATTTTTTTTATGATGATGGTCTAATTTACCCAAATCGTACACAACATTAATTATATTTTTTATTCCAATTAATCTTCAAATTTATATAAAATGTATACGGGAAAGAAAGGAGAAATAACATTTAATTAAGGTGAAAACGGTTGCACAGTATTGAACTTTGTGTAAGTACAAAGCACGTATTTTTTAAATTAAAATTTTTAAGAGGGTACCGCGTAGATACTGAATTCACACAGTAAGTTATTTATCTACCTAAGGCGACGTGAAAAATTGTGGATTTTCCAAAAAGCTAATTTTTATGTCAAAACGTCAATTTGATGTTTATAGGTACTAAATAAAATATGTACTAAATAAAATATGACTTTTTCGTCACGTCGTTCTGAGATTACTCTAGAACAATTTATAATAATTTGGGGAGATTAATAAATATACACTAGAAATATAATTAAAACACCATATTTATTTTTGCATCATTTAATGGTCTATTTAGTGGTCACCATCGTTAAAACATTATAGATTTAGAGCCCCGTAAACCTTAACTCGTATTATATTCAAATTGCTATCGTCTCTATACATTCTTCCCTTTTCAGTCTGATTTAAACCGTTCAGTCATTTTGTACCCATTAGTAAAACGGTGCATCGAATCAAATCTGATTTCGCAACGTTGCAAGAAAATATTTTTAAATTTTCATTCCGTTCTTCATACTGGCAACGCTATTTTCAAAATCGAGCATTGTAACAAACCAGAGATAAAAAGCAATTAGAATTCACAGCGCCTCTGTCGGTGGTTTCGGGAAGCGCAATCTGCCTGTGACTGCAGCGCCGATATCGCAAGCGGTGGCGTCGCGACGACCTGAATTTAAAATTGAACCCTTGCCCGGAATAACGTTGTATCCAACAATATTCTCGTTCTGAGAAAAATGAAAAAAATGAAACCATGTATATTTTATATTTTAAGTACAATAAACATACAATTCTTAAGTGTTTTAAATATTAAGTGGGGAAGAAAGGCAACTACATTTGAATTTATTTAAAAAAATAAATAAATTAGTGGAAAAATGTTGTATATTAAAATTTCACACACGACGTTATTCCGCAAAACGTTTTTTTATTTATTATGTTTCATTCAATACTGCCTTATAGAAAGCAGCGTGCTTATCTAACATGAATTCACACATATCATTGACGTCTTTGAGTTTCGCAGCAGCGGATAGGAGTATATTAGAGTGAGTTTCAGGCTCCCTGACTGCATACAATTCCTCCGAACGTTTGCCAACCTTCCCAGGTCTCCACAAAGAGACGGTAGAAGGCTGTAGGAGATCCATGATTCTAACTAATGGTGGGCGGTTCGAGCTCTGATTGGGGTGGGATCGTCAGCAGAGAGCTGAAGCCAAATAGCACCAGTGATCTTCATTTTCGCCGGCCTCTGCGTTGCATTTTCAATATCTGTGAAATGTTTCATGTCAATGCGTCCCATATTCTATATATGAAAGGGGTTATTTAGATGGCTTTCTTTAATTACTTAGTTCCACTACTCCAGCACCATCATCTTGAAGACTAAGAATTTTTGTTCAATAACAGTGAAGAATTTATTTAGAATAAGTCGAGTTATTGTTCTAATCAATACACCCGTCTGACCACTAAATTAATTTTATTTCTTTATTGGTTTCAATTCGTGACAATTTGTATATTTAGAAGTAAACATTTTACGGAAAGATAAGTCCCTGATACTGTTATCTCCGTCTGATTGCTAAACATAGCGTCGAACATTCAATTTCTTAATACATAAGTCAAGATGATGACTTTGTTTGTTGTGATTCAGTAATCTGAACTTGTGACATTAAATATTAGTCTTGATATTAAAATCGAGAGCACATCCCGGATTTAATAAACATTTTTCAGCACAAAAGCGACCCTGCGAAAAAGAATAAGGAATAATTAATAATTTTGAAACGGTATTATAGTAATTTACAATACAAAGAGCACTATAATACCAGTATTATTATTAAACAATATTTAAAATATCAACATGGATAAGTTAATTGAATACAATCAATTTACTTTCGACATATTGTCATGATATCGACAGAACTGTCAAATCGTATATAACATTATTCGACAAACCTGTTTTGGCGGGTCAATTATGGTATTGATAGACGCCAACGCCATTATGACAAATATCAGATAACGTTTTGCCACAATAATTTTAAATTGCTAAAACTCAAAGATTTTTTTCTCGCCATAGTAACTACCTTAAACGATACTAAATAACAAACTCAATATTATTCTGTCAATTACTCAACATTGATATTATTCCGGGCAGGGGCTTTATAAAAGAATTCAAATTTTACGTAATTGAAAATGTGTAGATGATAAATGAAAATAATTCTAATAAATCTATATAATTCAAGGCTTAGATTTCAAATAATTATCGAAATACTTATTAAATTAATCAATTTGAAAGATACAGAGAAAAAATATTTGGATGCTAACTAAAACTCAAGGTTTTACTAACTTTCACATACAAGTGTTGAAAATGCGAAACACAAACGCTTATGTCATCCCTTAAATTGATTCGGTAGAGTAAAGTGAGTGAGAACATTATACCTTAGATTGCTCATCTCATCAATTCTAGATGTTATTTAAAAATCAAACGGTTTTTGTTTTCGTTTGCGTAACTTCAACTGTTGAAAAAAATATTCTGTTCCAAAATCTGTTATATTTAGGTATATATATATACATGTATCTACTATAATTAATACTACATTTGCAACATACGCTATTAAAACTGATCGTAATATTTAATTGCTCGTTACCACCTTAAATCGAAAACATATTAACCTTAATCTAACCGTATAAATTGACATTCGAATACAATAAATTCAATACTTCACATCTGAAATGCAAGCAGTAACTAATTTAAGCTAGATTTTAACTACCTTCTCTAAAACGGTAGCAAAATCTTGTATTATACTGAAACAATAAATAAGAATTAAAATGAATCTCTACCTGCATCGGAAAGCTGTGCATCGTTATTTAAATGTGCAATGAATATTAATTATGGGATGCATTCCATCGTAGATAATAGCAAGTCTATAAAAGGCAGATAACAGATACATTTATCACCGTTTTCAACTTTCTGTAGAATAATAGTTTGTTTTAATTTATATTAAGGAGAATACAGAATAATAATGCGTTCTTCTTAATAATATATAAGTTGTATCAATGTGTCCAAAATGTAATAAAAATTAATTGTTAATTCTGGGGTTTGTTATTGGTTTACTCAAAGATGTTTGAGATTCGGTAAAAACAAAGTTTTCAAATGATGGAACGATAGATGTATTCATTTGAAAAAGTGTAGCATATAGGTTCGAAAATTTGTCGTCAAAAGTACTGTCGCTGTAGTATAGTTGGATAATGCACCTTCCCTGGTTTAGAAAGAGATCCAGGTTCGAATCCTGGTAGCGCAATACCAATGTGTTTCCATAAAATTGATTTTATGTGTATATTTTTCTAATTAATACATTTAATTAGTGTTTGAATTATATTCAAAAGATACTCCTTGTTAGTTATCTGATGTGATCTATAAACTTATATATATTTTTTCAAAACATTTTGACAGGATTTGCAGATATATAAATGATTAATTTAAGATTTTTTTCATTAACGTTTATCACATCCGTACATCCCTATTTGCAAACCTATATCAATACATCTTTAATGTATAATAGTCGTAATATTAAAAACTATTATACGTAAAGAGGGTTATTAGAAAATTATGAAATTAGATTGACTTGCATTTCAAAACAAATTAGGTAATTAATAAAAAATATATCTTTCTTAGGATAAAAATTACATTAAAAATCTTAATTCGACATAAAATTAAGTATTTGGCTTGGTTTAATGATACTGCATTCACCCGGCAATATAATGTTTAGGATTGGAGCACCGATGAGATTTTCTTATTTAGATAGATAAGATTTTTTTGTATAAATTTATTATATATATATAGATATATATATATAATAAATTAATGTATTATCGATTAAGTATAATATATAGAACATAACAGTGACACGTTCATGTCTTTTCAAAAATAAAGTTATTATACTTATACTTATAATATACTTTTTTTGACCACATATTTTACACGTAAGTTACACATAAGATGTCTTATATTTTTTGGTTGTGGAAAATATGAATGTTGTTAAAGTCATAATTAAAATAATATTAATATTATATGAAATAATATTAAAATGCAATTTAAAAATCGTATAAAAAATTTAATTGACTGTCTATATTTAAAGTATTATTTTTATGGTCAGTTTTTAACGACTTATGGTAAGCCGCCATACTTATATGTTACATATTTATATGGTATGTTCGTAAATAAATAAGTTAGAATTATTGTTTTCAATGTTTTAAAATTTCCCGTAAGTAATACTCGGAGATGGCGCTAATATCACATGGAATAAATAATACGGAATGGTGGGACTTGCGGCTCAAAGATGGTGCTAATGTCGCACAAAATAAATACACGAAGAAATATTGTATGTGTCAGATGTATTTTTAGTGTTTGCCTACAACATTTTAATCGCGTACAAGTACAAATATATCTCTAGGTATCTAATACGATTTAGTAATAATATTTATTAAATATTTTTTATGCACTTAAGTATTGTAAAAATTATGGGAGATCCGCAATGAGGTCAGACCAAAGTTACGATTTAAAGATGCCAAAAAATAAAATTTAAAATATTATTTATCAAGATATGACTTTAAAACTATACAGTTTTATGTGACATTTTGGTCAAAATTATCATTTTGACAATAAACTCTTTAGAATTGTGTTACAAACATGTCAAATTTTGTTGTTATTTAGGAGACAATAATAATACAAAGTTATATTTTAGAAGCATTGTTACGTTATTTCTTCCTTCGCCTCGGCTTCATGGTCAGGGGGGAGGCATATAGCCTAAATGGTTCTTTTTTTAAAAATATTATCAAGTTAATTGGTTATGAAAAGAAATCACAAAAAAATTATATTTATAATAAAGTTTATTGTATTTGTGACTTGCATGTATTAATTAAAACAATAAAACACATTTTACCTACTTATTATTAATAATACAAATTTAAAAAAATGATAACTATTAATTCAACACTATTTGCGAGCCCATCATGCCAACATGAAGTTAATTGCCAAATTTTGTGTGTGACTCTTGTTTAATATTTACTGCAGGTCCCTCACGTAAGGGATTACCTTTCCGGTGATGTCTTCCACGTGCTGATGATGGTCCTTGAAGTAATTTGTCGCCAATAGATGTGATGCCAGGGTAGAGTGACGAAGTTCGGGATTGACCACCAGACGATGTCCAATTAACCAGGCAAACCGGGACTCTGGACGCGATTTTCTCAATCACAATTTGCGCGTACCGTATATGATTTGTCTTGGCTTTTTACGGGACCTTGACTTGATCGGATCATGAAACTTGAGTGCTTTCACACAAACGATTAAATGCAGAAAACATCATAGTCTAAGCTTAAACTCGAGGCGCACAGTTTACATTTACCCCGTAATTACAAATTACAGAGACGATCCTAATTTCGTTTTCTAACTGAAAATTAGATCGCATTTACGGAGCGATCTCTCCCGGTTGAGCTTGGTGGAAAGACTGATGTATGAGGGTGATGCATCCCTTATGGTGCATTTGACTACGTGACAAAAATCGTGTAAGCTGGATTTTATTGGCGTTCCCACGCCGCCTTGGGGGTCTAAAAATACCGACTTTTATGGCTGGTTCGTCCCTTACTTTGGCTAAGTGCCTTTTACAACCTTGAACACCAAAATATTGTTTTGGGTGATTTTGCATTTTAACAGCATTTTTCATATTTTTAAAACAACTGTTGATTTGAATGTAAATTAATATTTATAACGTGTCAGTTTATTTCTTTATTATAAATCAAAATTATAAAGCCTAAAAAATTCACCTAATAAAATGAAAATTAACATTAAAAACTGTGAAGCACAATATATGAATTTGATGTAAATTTTTTTATTAAGGATTGTATATGTTTGTTGTGATGTAGTTTTTCAGAACATAGTTTCGTGGTATTTTTAATACAAACAAAATGAAGATACACAGAAAAAATCTATTTATCGAAAAAATATTTTACTTACAACGGGTAGCTAATAAAATATCTTTATAGTTAATTAATTTCACTTGTATCAAAAAATCACTTTTTTTTTTTGTTATTTTATAAACTACTAGAAAATTTGACATATTTATAACACAGTTTTGATGAGAGAATTACCTGTTGTTCAAATTGTCAAATGATATCTGGTTGTTCCAAGGTTACGATTTATTTTCGTACTTAATTAACTTAAATACTTATTCAAGAATAAGTCTTAGTGATGCTCAATTTCTAAAACTTGGAGTAATATATAGGAATACTAATAGTATTACCGTCATTGTCTTCGAAACAAATTAAAGTATTGTTTTCCAAAGAGCGTCACTTGTGTCGTCATCCCCGTCTCGTATTTCGCAAAACTTTCACAACGTAAATGATTAACTTTAGTAGGGCTTTCAGTACATTTTTCACTCATTTGAGCATGAAAGATTAAACAATTTTACTCTTCATTATCTCCAGAGTCTGTTTCCTGGCGCCCAAGGAGCACCAGTCTCCAGTCGCCAGTCTCCAGTTTATCCTGTAACAGGATACGTTTTAATTATAAATTCGTGGAGCCTCGACAAGGCTGTATTTATTCAATGTTTGTTGAGATTGTTTAATTAGAGGGGGCAACTTTGTTTTGAATAAAATTTTACTTGTCGGGTATTAGGCGAATTTGAAAAATATCTTTGACTTTTGAAATATAAAATTTGTAAATTATTTCAGCTTTAATTTTGTTGGCACTCGAGTAGTTTTATTGCTAGAAATTTATTTTAGACATTTATACATAAGTCAAGCATGAATCACATCAAAAAAGGGTCGGTTAATTATTATTATTTTTGAACTACCACCTATATTTACGCTCAACTATAAATCATGTGAAATTTACCAAAACAAAACTTTAAATTACTGTCGTATTGTTCATGTAATATTATTAATTACAAATTTAAAAAATAATTAATTAAAATAAATTATATTTTTTATTTATTATCTTTGTTTTATGAACCACTTGAATTGAGTTTAAATACATCTACCGGTTTCGAAAAATACCATTTTCTTCTTCAGGATGTCATAATTAACCAAAAATATATAGCATTGTTTCTTCATCAGAATCTATTTTTAAAATTTGAAAAAAAATTTTAAAACAACAATTATTTAAAAAATAAATTTAGTACCTAACTCAAATTGCTGCTCAACACAAATTAAGTCGAATAATTTTTAGGAAAAAATTTTAGAATAGGACTCGTAGTTAAATTTAGTTGGCTGTTTTAAATTTCCCGATTAGTTTTATATGCTTTATTTATCTCCAACGATTCCAAATTATTTAATTTGTGACCAACACCATTTAAATGCAAAATTGACAATCCCAATTTTTTATCAAAACCATGATTATTTTTTATCAAATTATTAGAAAATTCTGAAAACCCATTATTGTTCAAACATCTCAAATGCTCCATTACTCTTATATTAAAATTTCTAATCGTTTTACCAATATAAAATGCAGCACAATCCTTGCAACTAAGTTTATAGACGCCAGAATTGTTAAATTTATCATCTTTGTCTTTAGAATTTATGAGTAAATTTCTTATACTATTATTTGTATAAAATGCCGGTCTAATGTTTCGTGATAGGTGTTTAGATATTTGTTTCGAAAAGTTATTTATGTATAAAATCCTACGCCAATTATCATTATTATCATTATGTTTTATCTGTGATTTATATAAATAATGATTACTATATTCTTTTAATTTATTTTTTAAAATAGTGTCTATCAAACCTGTTTTATACCCGTTATTAACTGTTATTTTTTAATTGTATTCAATTCACATGTTGACAGGAATATTGTCTAAACGATGTATCATAGACTGGAACCCTGAATGTTTATGTGATAATGGATGATTAGATTTATTGTGTATGATAGTATCTGTAAAAGTTGGTTTTATAAAAATTTTGAATTCAATTTTATTATTATTTTTAATCAATGTTAGATCCAAAAAATTTAGGGTAGAATTATTTTCCATTTCTAATGTAAATTGTATTTTATTATTAAATGAATTAATGAAATTTAGAAATGTAGTTAGTTGACGTTGTGAACCCGACCAAATACACAATACATCATCCACATACCTTTTCCATAACAAAACATTTTTTAACAAAGAAGAATCGCAATCAAAAATTTTTCTCTCCAAATTGTCTACAAAAATATCTGCTATTAGTGGACTTGTGGTTAATAAAACAAATATATTAAATAAAAAATATGAATTTTAACCACAAAGTTAATATTATTAATTTTTAAAGTAAAATAAATTCAAATTCGGTTAAAATCTAAAATAGGGATATATGGAATAGGAATTTTTGTTTTGCGCATGGATCTAAATTTTTTATTACGATTCGTTTATTCGTGTTCATATATATAATATAGATTGAAGTATATAATATAGGTTTTCTGTAAAGATGGTATAGATATTAATGTCAGGGACGTAAGTGGAAATAAACGATCGATACAACGTGATACTAACATTAATATATTATAGTTTATAATGATTTATATAGTGCGCGTGTAGAATTTATACGGTTTTATCTGATACAGAGCTCGACGGAGAAGGTGAAGAAGAGTGAAGGCTAGAAACTGTGCGCAGAATGCAGAGAGCCGGTTCGTATTTGCATTCAGCCTGTGCATTGATGTGTGGCTGACGTCCCACAGTGTTTGTTGCCCATATAATAATATTAAAGCTATCTGAGAAATTTCCGATCTCAACATGAAGATGTCAGCACTCGTCAGTAAAAGTTGAGGAACATGTTTGCACATGCTTTAATAAGTACTCACTAAAATTTCTGGCATTTTGGACGCGCTGTAGTTGTTTGACAATCGTTTGAGTAAGTCGATGTGAGTGTTTTTGTGAAAATTAAAAAAAACGAGTATCGAGCTATCATTAAGTATTTGTTTTTAAATTGAAGACGAGTTAGACGTTGTGTACGGGGACTCTGCATCATTATTTACCACGGTGAAAGTTTGAGCAGCTAAATTTAAACGTGTTCGTACCAGCTTGGGTGATGATGAACGTTCGGGATGGCCAAAAACTGCATCTACTAACGATAACAACGCTCAAGTTCACCAAATGGTGCTGGTCGCATGTTGGGTGCCGCGTTTGCTCACTTCGGACTAAAATGTTTTAGAATGAACACGTCCAACGCTCTGTTGGCGCAGTTTAGGCGCAATAAATCAGAGTTTTGGTATCGATTAATTACTGTAGATGAAACTTGGATACACCATTATATTCCATAAACAATAACACAGTCAAAACAGTGGACTGCGAAGGGAGAATCGGCTCCAAAAAGGCAAAGGCTGTTTATTCGGCTAGAAAACTGATGGTGACTATTTTCTGGGATAGCCATAGAGTTGTATTCATCGATTATCTTGATAAAGGAAAAACCATTACAAGAGCATCATTACTTGTTCCAAGATTACGAAATATTTTTGTACTTAATTAACTTAAATACTTATTCAAGAATAAGTCTTAGTGATGCTCAATTGACAGGCTGAAGGCAGAAATTGCAGAAAAATGGCCGCATTTGCAGAAAAAAAAATTAAGACAAAGCGTCATGTCACACCTCAGTACTTGTCCAGGCAAAAATTTATGAATTACGGTTTGAACTGCTTGACCACCCTCCTTACTCGCCAGATCTAGCCCCAAACGGCTTTTTTTGTAGCCTAAGTTAAAAAATTTTCGTCATATGAGGAGGGTATCACCTTCGTAAATAACAATTTTGCAGAAAAAGACTCCAAGTACTATTTAGATGGATTAAAGGGATGGGAGCATCGCTGGGAGAAGTGTATAGACTTACAAGAAGACTATGTAGAAAAATAAATAAAAATTTGAAGAAAAAATGTCTTGTTTCTTGGTCGGAAACTTTTCAGACAGCCCTCATATGTGTTAAGAAAACAAACTTTATCTTAAGATAATTAACATTGCATCTAAGTGAAATTCAAATTCATGTGAAATTCCACCCATTGAAGTGGAGTCCATATCGCCCGCTGGGCAGGTATTAATCAGGATTATGGAAAGGATGTACCTTTGCTTGAGTTACGATATGTATTTTCCATTCAAGCATGAAAATCAATTTAGTAATATTAAGTTTAACTCAAACTAAAGTAAGGTACACATATAACTATTTATTTCATTATTCAAAGCATGATTCAAATCTAATTAGTTATATTATCAGTTAATTTATTTAGTTAATTAATTAAGGAATTTTAACAGTTTAGTAAACATAATATAACTAACAAGATATAGAGATCAAATTAATATCCCAAGACTAACATATACCGCAACTCAAAATAAATATATTTATCAAGGTATCTTTTTTTTTAACAATCTCCTCATAACAATTAGAAAAATTACGGACTATCATAAATTTGTAACTTAAATTAAAAATATATGTACACAGACTAACTGAAACATAAATTAACTCGAATATACTCCCTCTCTATACACGAGTCTTACTCTCATAGAGAAGAAACAAATGTTAATATATATATATATATATATATATATATTGTAACATTCGTAAATACGCGCAAAGACCGAAGGCGACATCTTCCGACGCGAGCAGGCCCGGCCGGTAGAGCGAGGTCGGAGGAAGGAGGGGGACTTGGACGCCAGGTGGCGCTCCGCCGAGATCTGAGTATTGGTGTAAAAGATTGAGAAATGGCGACAAATACGACTGAATATTATAAACACGGCAGGACAAGAGATATTTGGGCCTTGTTCTGTCCGGGTGTATTAACAAAGGAAGGACTCTCCGCGGGTACGAGCGGGAGGCTGCGAACGAGAATGGAAGCGAGGCGAGCACGATCCACGCTTTGACGTCAAGATTGGTCCACTGGAAACCTTCAGAAGACGAGATGATGCTTTGGTCCGGCCACGGAAAGATTGGGAACCCTCTACGTGTTACAATGACGATTTTCTCCTGTATAGTGAATAAAGAGTAAATTATGTGACTAAAATTTTATTATTATCTGAGACCTCCCCTACACATCTGAGATAGGCATTCTGACACCAACCCTTATGTACCCACAGACTGAGTCTAGCTGGTGGCGTTGTGCGCTGGATTCCATCCGCGGATGACGGCCCACAGCGTAACAATATATGTATCCACTGATTATTGAAATTGTATTATATTTTAAATAAAAAAATACTAATTTAAAAAATCCACAGAAAAGTTCAAGCACATAATAAAGCAGTTTAAGAAGATAAAAACCTAATAAAGCAATATTTGAATATGTCCAAAAACACGCAATTACTGTATTTTTACCTAAAAAGGCACTGTTATTAAATAAATATCATATATCTCATACAAGAAGCAAATTTGGTTTATAGATGGCGATGGTGTAGTAATACATGAAGTGATTCCACATATTAACATATATACAATTTTCAAAACTTTGATAGATGTAGAGATTGATGGGGTGAGAATGGTGAACGTTATATTTATATAAAGTGATCACTTAAGCTAGCCGAAGAGGTCGTAAGCCCTGTAATTACCCCATACTTCTATATACTTTCCATTAAATATAACAAAGATAGCTTCGTCTCTATGAAATATCTGATATTTATTTATAAATCTAATAAATACTTAATCAATTCATTTACTAAAATATGGGATAAATAATTTCGGTAGGTATGTAGGTACATATATCAAGTATTTATTTAAACTTTAGACCAATATTAATAGAGTTATTTGTCGAACGACGATTACTTTGAGGTATAAGTGACAAGTAAAATAAAATTGGATAACTTTAAAAAAATTAACTATCAATACGACCCTAAAAAGGATATAATTTTTCAAAATTATTGGAAAACCTTAAATCTCGATTTATTATTAAATCCAAAGGATCTCCATCATATCGCATATTATTCCTACGTCCTTTTTATCGCTCCTATCCTAAAAGTGACGCATGGAATTTTACAAAAGTCCCCGACGGCAAAAAACTAAGGTCTTATATCCGATCGCGTTATCGTGAAATTCCCCCGGCAGTAAAAACTAGCGGTTCGTTATATGACTTAAACTTTTGGTGACCCTGCATAGCTTAACCAGGGGCGTTAAAATATTTGCGATAGTCTGATTATAATTCTGTGGTTAAATAATAAGAATTAGAGCTATGAGAATTTCGTCTCATATGCAGTCATGCGTGTGGTAAATCTGTGTTATGATAAAGTGAAAAATAAATTAATTCATAATTAATTTTTAACCAGCAGAAGGATTAAGAAATTATTGACCAGTGGAAGGATTAAGAAATTATTGACCAATGGAAGGATTAAGAAATTATTGACCAATGGAAGGATTAAGAAATTAATGACCAGTGGAAGGATTAAGAAATTATTGACCAATGGAAGGATTAAGAAATTAATGACCAGTGGAAGGATTAAGAAAGTGCTAATGAAATTATTTGGTTCAGTGGAAAGAATGAGTGTTTTTTTCCCTTAGTCTGCAATAATCTTGAGTGCTATATTGCCTAATCTAATATTTATTAAAGGAAGTGGTCTAAATATGAGCTACCACTTTTAATATTGAGTTTTTTTCTTCAAATATGAAGAAGTCATTTTCATCATAACTAAAAATTCATCATAACTATCAGACTCGGAGCAAAACCAATGCATGTTATTTTAAAAATGTCCAAATTAGAAATAGGACAAAGACATTCGTCATACATTGCTTCTAGGCTGTATAAAATATCGTCGCTGTAGCATAGTTGGATAATGCAATTTCCCCGGATTAGAAAGAAATCCAGGTTCGAATCCCGGTAGCGCAACAATAATATTTTTCGATAAAATTGATTTTATATATATATATATCTTTATAATTAATATATTTAATTCATATTTAAAATAGCACAGCCCTATGTTCTGAATAATTACAACTTCACAATAAGAATGTGTTTTCTCAATACTTTTTTTAAAATATAAAATGATGAATGACAAAATTGACAGCCCTGACTTAGTTTATTCAATAAAACTTAAAATTAAATTAAAAAATAGGCAAGAGTCATTGTTTAACAATGAGAAAGTGATATCAAATAAACAAGTTAGTTCTCATTAGAAAATCTAATTATTTATTTTTGAAGAATATTTTCTTAGGCCAGCAATTTTCAGAATTAGTTGTTTTTATTACAATTAAAAAAATTACATATATTTATTAAATTCTATATAATTGTTTAAAACATTCAAATTTATGTGACAAAATTTTTGTGAAGTCCATAAATATATTTACTGGATCTCAACAAATATTATTAAGGAACTACACCCATATGTAAATTTGTTTCTATAACATAATTTTATGGAAAATTAAGAGACTAAAAACGCGTGTTACATATTTTTATAAATTTAATCAGAATTTATTAAAGTTAATGGAAAACTATCCTTTTTCCGTATAGTATTATGTATTGAGAATTTTTTTAAATTTCGTATGACTCAATTCAGTTCAAATTTTATTAAATGTCGAGTGTTATTCAATTCAATCCAACATCAATGAACAAATTGAAGATTAAATGAGATAAAATAAGATTTACAGGGAATTTGAACTAGAATTTACGAGCACTTAATATTGGAAAACGATGATATGATTCTAAAAAAAAAAATTATTGAATAAAATTCTGCAAAGTAAATTATTGTGTGGGAGATTACAATTATTTTGTTAGAGCAAGTTGAACTGACATAGTAATATTAATTTGTAGAAGATTAAGGTATTTTGTAAAAGGAGGAGTGAGTGGAGTTATTTCCACAACTTGGAGATGAAGGGTGTAATGGTTAGTTGGTTAGTTAGTAGGGTTAGTTGGTAACTTGTTGGGAAGTTTGCTGCAGATGGTGCGGGAGTGTCGGATTTGTTTAACACCTGCGGTATTTACTTGCTTAATCCGCACTAGAGAATGAAATAAACGATATTTATTTGAAAATTTAATAAAACAATATCTTTTATGTGCGAACAACTTTGGATGCATCTGTAAATATTTTCAGACTAGAACAGAAACAAGCGGATACATAAATTTAGGCCTGACAAACCTAAGCACATGCACACATATGTAAATCAATATATATAATAGATACAAATTATATGTATGAATAAGAAAGATATACAGAAAAATTCAGTTTATCGAAAAATCATTTGTGTTGCCAACCGGACACAAACCATGAACCCTTCCTATCCGGGGAAGTATGCTGATCTATTACACCACGAATTTTTGAAGCTTTTCAAATTGATTTATTAGAGAATTTTTGGCTAAAACAAAAATATTTATTAAGGAAAACACATTCTTATTGTGAAGTTGTAATTATTCAGAACATAGGTCTGTGATATTTTAAATACTAAATTAATGTATTAATTATAAATATATACATATAAAATCAATTTTGTCGAAAAATATTGTTTTAGCGTCACCGGGATTCGAACCTGGATCTTCATTTTCAATGTAGATGGCTTTCAAATAATGGAACGACAGGTGTATTAATTTGAAAAAATGTAACATATAGTTTCGAAAATTTGTCAAGAAAAATACTGGCGTTATAGCACAAAGGTAGTGCACTTCCCCGGATTGGAAATGAAGATCCAGGTTCGAATCCCGGTGACGCTAAAACAATATTTTTCTACAAAATTGATTTTATATGTATATATTTATAATTAATACATTAATTTAGTATTCAAAAATATTTTTTCGTTAAATTGATTATATCTGTTTATCTATATAATCTTGTTTATTAATACATTTAATTTGTATTAAAATATCACAGAATTATGTTCTGAAAAACTGCAACTTAATAATTATGTGTTCTCCTTATGAATCAAAATATATACCTCCTTTACATTCCAGTAATATTCAGAAACATTCCAAACAAGTTGGATTTTCGCACACACCTTTATGTAGGCATTATAAGTAATGTGCACAAATTTCATATCGATATCATATTTGTTTCGTAAGTTATTTCTAAAGTCACGAAAATTAGTTTTTCGGAGATATCTCGCTTCGTCCGGACGATAAAATTACTCAAATAAAATTTATAGATCGAAAAATTCTTTATAAAAAATAATATATATGTTTTTAGTTAGTAATGACATCCTGAAGAAGAAAATGGTATTTTTCGAAACCGGTAGATGTATTTAAACTCAATTCAGTGGTTAATAAAACAAAGTTAACAAATAAAAACATAGAAAGTTATTAATTACGTTTACGTAGAAACCCGATTACTAGTTTAGCGTTGTTCTGGGTCCTTCTTTAGGTCATGGTCTCTGTTAAAGCAACTAATATTTTTTGTGCTGCTAATTAATGACGATATAATTTACATTATACAATATACATACTGTGAAACATAATTGCACCAGTGTATTAAAATTAGAGATTTAATTACTTGTATTGTATTTAATCTGAAATATTGACAATATTGTTTCTAACTCACTTATTTGGTGCCTTGATTAAAAAAAAATTTATCCAAATTTAATAAAATGGATTGATTTGTTTCTGTACTACTTAAAAGTATTTGAGGTTCAACGCAACATAAAGTTGATTGCTTTTAAAAATGGAATGATAAATGTATCAATCATAAAAATAAAATGATATATGTAAGTTCTAAATTTGTCGTAATCGAAAACGATTGCTGTAGTGAAATAGTAACACGTTTTCCCGGATAGACAGAGGTCTATGTTCGAATTTTGATAGCAACTAAATATTTTTTCATAATTTAAAATTTTTTTTTTCTGTATATATTTCTAATTGATTCATTTAATATGTATTTTGTGCATTTATTTATTGAAATCTCATTTTTAATCTTAATCTACATTATATGTCAGTCTATCACTGTAGTACTCATCTTGTTCCATGCCAAATATTTTCATGTCACCCCGACTACTCTGGTAATTACAACTATTGAGATTTTTAGTGACCTCTGATTTTCGTCCTGTGAAATCCATTGAAGAATATTATTTGTACAGTTGAACATTTTTAAATTTGGCCCACCCATAGCCAGTGAAAATAACTTTGTCCGCACTATAATACGTGCATTTTTCCTGTACTTTCTTACACTTTATTTTTATATTACGATGTGTCTTCTAGAGCTTATAAGTAGTTTAGTTTCATACGGGTTTCGCTTCAATGTGTAAGTTTTAGAATATTGTACTTTTTAAAGTTTCTTCTCTTAAGTCACAATGACGTTACTTTCAGGACTAGTTGTGAGATCAGTAGTAAAGTTTTACTATTGGTAACTTTTTACTTTAGTAATTTTTTACTAACGCCCGTGGTTAAGCTCGTTTGCGGAATGTTCGAAACTCAAATTTACGATTGTCAAAGCATAAAAGAGATGTCCATAGGCGTGACAAATAATCGTGAATTGTGCTTCTATCGATTTTTTCGCTTCTGCGTTCGAAATATGCCTTTTTGGTGGTGATTTTTTTTTTGTAGTATGTGCTAATGTATATTAAACGACGTGATAATCATTGGACGAACTCTCATCACTAAAATAGCGGGATATTTAATTATTAATTGTCGTATACTGCAACTATCAAAATATCAACGTGTCAGATGTCTTTTGGAACAGCTGTGAAGAGTCCGCCATATTTATCAATTCTCGTCTTTACTATCAGATATCGAAGAGTAAAATAAGTTTACCAAGGGATGTACTTTTGAGAAGTAAATATTTTTTTACTAATGATCAAACAACCCGTTTTCGCAAAAAGTTACTTTGTAACTTATTTATTAAAGTAAAAATGTACTACTGATCACATACCCGGTCATTAAAAACCACGTTCAAATTATTCTCCTCATTATTTCCTTTTAAAGTCCTCCTTTAGGGAGATTATTTGATTAGATATATATATATGAGAAGACTAATTCTATGTTCGTACCATACACCATAATATCTCCCTTGCATGTGAAAGTATCCTTTACGACTTTATTATGGATTTTTTAAATTTATTTTTGGCACAACAGTTCATTTCAGTAAAATTATAGATCTTTTATTATATAATATGAGACATAATATATAATATGTGACATAATATATAAATTTATGACATAATATATTATTATTATGTCATTTGCAAATATTATCTGGGAAAGATATATACAGATGCTGTTAGAATCCCAATTTAAACTTTTTAATATGGTTTATGGAAATTAAATATTTAAATAGTTTTAATTTTCTCTCGTCGCCCACTATCCAATTGCGAATACCAAAGTTTATTTCAAAAAAGTTTGCGGCCAAAACCTAAGCTAAGTTTAAGTAATCTTCGGATTATTTTATATAAAATTAGACTTTTTTCATGTGTAGGTACATAACACGTGTTGATTTTATGTACCGTATCATATAATATATTAATAATTAACTTCTAATTTAATGTATTAATTATAAATATATACACATAAAATCAATTTTGTCGAAAAATATTGTTGATGGCTTTCAAATAATGGAACGACAGATATATTCATTTGAAAAAGTGTAACATATAGGTTCGAAAATTTGTCATGAAAAATACTGGCGCTATAACACAATTGGTAGTGTACTTCCCCGGATTGGAAATAGAGATCCAGGTTCGAATCCCGGTAACGTAAGAACAATATTTATAGACATCACAGACCTATGTTCTGAATAATTACAACTTCACAATAAGAATGTGTTTTCCTTAATAATATATGCTGTATCAATGTGTCCAAAATTTAATAAAAATGAATTGATAATTCTGGCGTCTGCAGTCGGTTTACTCAAAGGTATTTGAGATTCTGTAAAAATAATGTAGATGGCTTCCAAATAGTGGAACGACAGGTGTATTAATTTGAAAAAGTGTAACATATAGTTTCGAAAAGTTGTCAAGAAAAATACTGGCGCTATGTTGCTTTGTTTTATTTTTTAAATTCATACAACATGCAATATTGAAAAATTAATTTTCTTCTCATTCATTGGTACTTTATTCGGGTTATTACAAGATTAAAGTTGAATGAAAACTAGCTAAATTAGAAAGAATGTGTTATTTTTAAAATCAATGATAAAATAATAAATTTTAAGGTAAAAATCAGCCATTTACGCATCTTAGTAGGACAGTTGAAGGGGGTGGGGGGCACTCACCCTTTCCCGGGACCAGTTTAGAAGCTAGGGCTTCCTTGTCAGTCCCACTAATCAAAAATAATAAAAATACGCGACTTTAATTCAATTACATATTTAAGTATAAGTAAAACGAAAAAGGAGAAGAAATTCAATGTGGTTATTAGCAATTATGATTTAAAAATTAGACCCTCCAGCGTCCCTTAAGTGCTGTCTGTATTCATAAAAAATCATATAATATAAATCCATAGAACATAGTTTTACATACAGATGGAAAATTAAGGTGTAGTAGTTCAAGGCAGACACTCCAAGATCCATCGGCAGTGAACGAGATACAAAATGGGTAGAGTTACACTTACACGGACAGACTAACGGACTTACAAAACACGAGGTATGGGGCGTGCCCATCCACGCAGGCCGGCCTAACTACCCACCCATATTCGAATAAATTTCTTATATAAAACAAGATTCGTCCCATTACTAATTAAATCTGCATTCCTAGGTGGGGGGTTTGTAAGTCAAGTTAAACCACCAATCATACGTTCACGTGCGTCTCTAAGGTCCGGTTGCGTCATCTTCGGTAACTATAAACTTTACTTTTAAACTTAGTTTATCTGAAAACGCGTTGCGTCATCTCATTTTTGTCGCTTACTTTTAACTTTAACTATAAACCGTCGAAAATCTCCGCTTAAATGTAAACTTTACTAATGCACATGCGCACTGCGCGCGAGCCTCTGACAGATGTCACCGAAATCGAGTATTTTTACAATTTTTGACACTGTAGTATCGAAATGTACAATATTATGTCGGATAGCAGTGATATCGCAGACTTTTTTGATAATAAACTAATTATACAGTATATTCTTAACAGGAAAAGTAAAACTCAAACCTCGGCACATTATTTTTTGCGGGAAGAAATGGATTTTAAAAAAATCTTTTTCTAGGGCACATTTGTATTGTACGCATTCACTTGACATCCGTCATTAAAACCATTATTTTAAATTTTTCGACGTCATATTATTGAAATGAACATTATTATGTCATATAGCACTGATACCGATTCTTCTGACGATCAAATAATTGTTCAATACATCCTTTACAAGAAGAGCAAATCTTTTAGGCCACAAACTGATCATTTTATATGGGAAGAAATAGATTTTATTGCAAGATTCCGCCTATTCAAAATTATGGTTAGGCAACTGGTCTTGCTTATTTCATACAATATAATGTCATCTAAAGTTATCTACTTCATACGTATATAATAATATTTTTGATAAAGATCAGAAATCACGCAGTTCGTCCTGTGAACCAGGTCTCGATAACTTTACATTTCTACGCCACAGAATCAATGCAAAGATGCACGGGTGATGTATCTGGTGTACACAAGAGCACTGTTTCACGAATTGTGAACAAAGTAAGCGGAGCAATAGCCGCTCTCCGCTCTCAGATCGCAATTTATGTTTACCTGAATCTACCGAAGAAATTCAGCAATATCTGAATCAATTCTACAACATTTCAAAACATGATTGGTGCAATATATTGCACTCATGTGGAAATCCTATCTCCAGGAGGAAATAATGTGTAATATTATCAAAATATGAAGGATTACTTCTCCATGAATGTACAGGCAGTAATAGATGCCACAATGAAATACACAAATGTTGTTGCAAGGTAGCCACGTTTAATACACGACAGTACTATTTTCAGTCATCCTAGATTAAAAGGGCAATTAGATGAATGATGATATTTTTAATGAGAAACATCTCATTGGTGACCGTGGTTATCTACTCAAACCATACTTACTCCATTTACGAATCCAATATCTGTGGCTGAAAAACTATATAACGAGAGCCAAATCAGGACTAGGAATGTTGTAGAAAGAACATTTGGGATGTGGAAAAGGCGTTTCCTTGCAATAGGTATGAAACTCAGGCTGAGTATTGATAGAGTGGAAGCAGTCATAGCCATAGCAGTGCTGCATAATGTTACCGAGCCACCAGACTTTGTGGCAATATTATATGAAATTGACTCTGAACCTGCACAGGATGGAAATAATATAAGACGAGATCTAATAAATGGTTATTTTTCACAATTATCAAACCAGCCATAGCATTTAATTTATTTCTTCTTAATATTGTGCGTACAAATGTAAATATATATATGTTCTAATATAAATAAGATTAAACTTATCTTACACATATTGGCTTAGTTTCATTTTGAATCTACGAAGTATCTTTATCTGGTATTTCATTAAAGATCTTCATCGCTCTATACATTATTCATTTCTGAGATTTACCCTAAATTGTTGTCACATTTTTTTTACAATAATATTGGATCTATAATAAAACGATTCTTCTTCTGTAAAAACTATTTTATTATATTTATATATATATATACCTTTTAACATAAATCACATACACAAATTACCATAATTTATTTGTAGAGAGTAAAGTCAAGTAAGTAAAATTAAAGTCAATAATTAGAAACTGTAAAGTCATACGACATAACTACACATTATTATTTTAGTAAATAGAAAAACGGTTCATGTTAATATCGTTAAAATGAAAGAGTGTGAAACCACATTAGCTAAAAACAGCGAGGCAGTAAACATTTAAAAATAAAGAAATTGTTAATGTTTATAAAACTAAAGATGTAAATTATTAAATTAATTACATATTATTTTTTTCTTTGACTAATTTAAAATTTAGTTGGGCTAAATATCTCTCGGCTTGACGTCTGACTAAAATTACAACACGCAGTTCTTGTGTATTGTCTATTTGTTCATTTGGGGTGGTTGAATTCATTTTGCATTTTGATTTATCTGCGAACAAAGAAAAATTAAACTAAATAAAAGCATTTCAATATCTAATATTTATATTTTTTTACATTATGTAAGTGTGCATACACCAGAAAATTAATTCATTGTATTGTGAATTATAATTCTACTCACTTTTTAGAGGTGATGCCATCAGTTGGCATTTAAATGCAATGCCAAGATATTCAGACTTGAAGCCTGTGCTTAACATCTTCCACCTATGAACATACAAACATATTCCAATTGTATAAATGATCTGCTTACAACTGGGGTGTGCATGGTATTTATTTGTTTTTAAAAACGAGTGATAAGAAAGTTTTCTAAATTAAAGTGATAAGATTTGCATTGGAAGGCCTTGCAGAGTATTTACAGTTAGAATCTGTATCATCATCAAATACCGAAACCCGCTATCTATTGACATCTACATCACAATTCGTATCCATTCTGTTGTTTCTTGCTTCATCTTGGATTCTCTGAATAAATATTAAAAATAATGTTTACTAATACGTAATTTACAACATAAACTATTAAATATAGTTAAAATACTAGAATACTTACTTTATATTGACATTCATCGTTCAAAAACGTCAATAGCTCATTTCGGGAAAGTAAACACACCAAATCAGCGTAATCGTCAAATGTAAAATGAAGCATCCTACACGTGTTGCCATAAGCAAAATTACTCACGCGGCGTTTGTTTTTGAAAATAAGATTTTAAGAGTCCTATGTAATTGTTACACTAGATAACTTTAAACTTTGTTCACGCAACTCGATTTCTGTCAAATTATTTGAATCTCGTTTAAAAGTAAACGAGTTTGAATTTAAACACGTTTGAATCTCAGTTATGGTTACCGAAGATGACGCAACCGGCTCTAAAAATCTCACAATTACACAAAATATTGTAACGAAGTTTGCAAAATCTGTCGGCCGATACAAAATTTCTGGTAAAAGAGAAATCTTTGGGACCTTCACTTGGTGTGCGAGGCCGCACACAACAGCCCATTGTTTAAGCCGTGAGAACATACACCGGCGACCTCGCCAATTAAGGGATGTTTTTGGGTACGTGCTTGAGCCTAAAATCTGCCTAAAAGCCTGTCATCGTAAAAGGACAGTAAAACTTCTCGGACGTCCTCGACTGCAAAGTTTTACTACTAGCGATTCTTGTCGAAACAATATTTTTTAACACCGAGCGGGACTGTTGAAGATGTAATTATTTTAGAAAGCTGCCCTCGTAATAAAATAATATTGTTATTTTTACCAGGAATAAAGATTGGTTGGAGGCCGACAGAGGAGAAAGCTGACAGGCCATTTAAACTAATAAGTGGGAAAGGAACATCTCTCCCTAAGGGTTACCCTTGAATGAGAAAGAGATGGTACCCAGAAATTGAGTATATAATACCCTGGTTATAGTCATAACTGGTATACCGGACGAACCCGAAGGAGACGGAGTGCGGGTGAGTCGCTGGACCCTGGTTATAGTCATAACTGGTATACCGTAAGAACCCGAAAGAGACGGAGTGGGGGTGAGTCGCTGGACCCTTGCTATAGTCATAACTGGTATACCGGACGAACCCGAAGGAGACGGAGAGGGGGTAAGTCGCTGGACCCTGGTTATAACCATAACTGGTATACCGGACGAGCTCGAGGGAAGCGCGTCTAGGAATGCTGACGTTTATCTTGTTCCTTGAGACTTGGTACGTTATTTATTCTAGATGGCGCGGAGGAGGAGGATAGAACGACTAAAGACTCTGGGCCATCTTTCTTCGGATGGAAACTTGAATACGAAGGACGTTTTATCGGTTGTAGCGGAGGCGACCGGAGGAAGAGGGTCATCCGCGCCCGATATCTCCAACTGAAGGTAATGACACTAGTTTCTGCAGAAGCTGTCGAGAGTGTGGGCCGCTCTGGAGCCGTTCAGTGCCGTCTGTCCGGTACCCACATAGCATTAGGAGGGGTCGAGGGATGGCACCAGGGACCACGCCACGGGTATCCAAGAGCCATTGACCCCGAGGACGGCTGGTTTAGATTAGGCTTAGATTTAGGTTATTTGTAAGGTAGCTAAGATTAGGATAGTTTACTTAATTAAGTTATAGGATATAAGTTATATTTATGTCATTGTTTCATGATTAAAATACACGAATTTATACAACCAGACTTCTCTTTGACGTATCAGCAACCTATGTGAGAAGACGAGTTGGCAAGTATTTGTAACGGTATGCCGGCAGACCGATCACCGCTCGGCTGCATTCATTGAGGAAAGCGCGTTAACCTCGTTGAGGTGGAATGCGTGGATTTCCGGGGGTGGGATGGAATCGGTGCGCTTCACGCGCCTCACCACAACTCCCCCTTTTACGTTACAATATGCTCAAGCGCCTGTTCCACTCTCCCACATGTATTTTACGGATCTCTAAATAATTACCCTTAAAACTGCAACAGCTTTCGCGTGAACCCAATAAAATCACAAGTCACTAACATTGATTATATAATTCCCAGTTACTCATGTATATGGATTTGTCATACATTAACATTGATAGTATGGTTATAGTGGAACGGGAACGGGCGTTGGATGGGGAACCTCTACCTAATGTCAATTGAATAATTAAAACGTAAAACTGTCTGCAATATCCTTCTAGCACCTATCGGTTTCTGTATTAACCTTTCCGGTTCAATTCACAATCACCTAACATTTCCCAAAAGGCAACGGCGCGGAAGTTAGTTGAATGTTATTGACCAATAAAGTTGCGAAAGTCAGTGGAATAATCCGCTAAATATTTTTCTAGTGAATTTTTATCAAATCCTCAGTTTCCTTGGCGTTAAAACTTTAACAATTTATTTCGCAACCCGTGAAACTAGGATTCCTTTTGATTTAGGTTGGCACTCCTTTAAGATATTTATTATGGACCTTTAAGACGTTTATATTGGATTCCATTTCTATATCTAAGAGATAGGAATCAAATTATCTAGTTCCGAAAACAAGTTTTTGTGTTTATGAATAATAGTCGACCATTGTAATATCACGCCATTTTATGTTACTTACTTACTTACTTATTATCATGCCGTTTCCAATAGAGAGGATAGAGCGCCACGCTCTTTTGTCCTAATACACAATTCTCGCCTCATCCACATTCTTGAGGCTTCTAACAGAACCATACTCCATTATCTGATTTACTTGGTCGTGCCAAGTCTTTCGTGGACGTCCTCTATTTCTGGTTCCATCAACACTTGCGTTATATATCTTTCTTACCATTCTCTACTCATTCATCCGTTCCATATGATCAAACCACCTAAGTGATCCTTTTTTAATCTTACTCACTATATTAACATCAGCTTTACATTCTTTTCTTAATTCTTCATTCTTTACTGTGTCATAAATAGATTTGCCACAAATACGCCTAAATGATCTCATTTCCACTGCATTCAGTGTACTTTCGTTCCTTTTTTGCCAGCTCCAGGCCTCACTTCCATACATCCATTGTGCACTGCTAATCTTGCCTCGGTTGACAAATTCCCGTAAGATATAATTCCATTCAAATAGCCGTTCATTTTATTTCTTGCAGTCACCCTCCTTTCTATATCATTCTCAGCTTTTCCGTTTCTATCAAACATACTTCCCAAATATACAAACTCATCTACTTGTTCCAAACATTCATTACCTACAACTATTTAGCATGGTGTCTTGCTTTCCTCCTTCTCGAATACCATCACTTTCGACTTGTTAACATTCATCATGAGGTCGCTTTCCTTGCATACATCGTACATTCTACTCACGAGATTCTGTAGTTCTTGTGCATTATTCGCCATTAGTACTGCATCATCGATATACAATCAAATCGCTCATTTCATGTTACCCGGTACATATTCTATAAAGTGATAAAAATTATTAATAAGCATGTTCTTTCAACATTTTCTAAGAAATACGGCAATATCTACGCGTCTGGCGAAAAATAGATTATTTCTGGGCAAAAAGTTCGAGACCTTTCCATAATCGCTTTACGCCAGTAATGGTAATATACACTGTATATTTAGCCAAGACACAAACCGCTATTTATTAATTTATTTTTGCAAACATCAGTCAAAAGCTACGAATTAAATCTTTTCAACTATATAATATATTAATGTTACTTGTGAATATGATTTAAAATTTAATTGTACGTATATAACATAAAGCGCTCGGTATCCGGTATTGCTCGGAATTTAGATTTAATTATTAATTAAAATAGGAATCTCGGGAAAGGCTAAATAGGAAGGATAAATATACTTTAATTAGAATCCTAGAGTGCAATTGAACAAATGTTGGTGTTCAATATAGAACACATTTATTTTGGGAGGTAACGTGAAGAAGTACAATAATTCATAACACATATTTATATCCGGGGAGGGAGTGAAGTGGCCAAAGGGGACTAAATATTAATTTACGCAGGAACGTAGAGTTTACAAAATTTTGCACTGAATGATATTAAATTGAATGAATTTAATAATATGGGAATTGTGTGTCGAGTTTTTGGGGAGAGAGGGTATGTGCCTATGCTTTGTAACTATTTAAAATTCAATTTAGATCAGTTAAACGGGATTAAAGAGAACAGATATTCAGTTTTATATTATAATATATAGATTAATAAAATAACATTTTCAATTACATTAAGTCATAATGTAATTTGTATGGCGGATCGAGCCTTACACACACAACCTAATTACGCTGAAATAAACTAGTTAATATTATTATATACGGCAACATTATGAGTTTAATATATAAAACAAATTTTTAATAATACTTTTAATAAAATTAATTTATTATTGTTAATATTTTTTGCCAGCACTTTTCAACCCGTTTACGGAAATGTAAATACGTCGCGGCAGAATCGTTTACATCCCCAGTTGGATTCGTTTCCAAATACTTTTCCTGAGTTACATAGATTCAGTTTATCGTTTGAAGTTCTGTATTTTGAGTTCTTAATGAACGAATTTTTGAGAACTGAATTTCATTATTTTATTTCACGATAATAAAAACGATGAAAAAAATTTAGAGTTTTGCTCTCAAAAGCCTTTTAATATATCAAAAAATGTCATATAAATCAAATTACTCAATGAGAAAATGAAAATAATTTTACTTAGCTCGTCTTTGGATGCAATTTTTGATTCTCTGTGGTGTACTTTAATAATTTCGATTTAAAGTATTATTTTTTTTATCCACGTCGGTATCTCATAACTGAGGATCGCTATCTCCATGAACTTCCGCCCTCTTGACTGTACTCCATCACTCTTCTCGGCATTCTGTAGATCTTTCGGCTGTCACCAGAAAAGTGCCTTTTGCCTTTTCCACTTGGTCAGTCTAATAAGTGGGGGATTTTTTTCTTCCTCTTCGTTTTTCGTCGTGGCCTGCCACAACAAGTTTCTCCAAGCTATTTTCGCTTCTTGTAAGACACCCAAAATCATCTTAGATATAAATTCATCTTAGATAAATGGTTAATTCCTGCAAAATGGAGACATTCAGATGGTATGCGCAATACGTGTTTAAAGCACCATATCTCAAAGGCAACACTCCATATTTTCTCCCTCGCCTTTAGGGTCCATGATTCCACACCATATTAAAATATAGAATGCACCAAAGACTGTACAAGCCTGTACAATATATTTTTTTATGTTAACGTAATTAATTCATATTTATCGTGAAATATACAGAAAACTAAACTACCATTTTTATTTAAAATCATGGTGTCATCTTAATAAAATGTTTGCATCAAACGTACAGTAGACTTATATAGTACAGTTACATACATGTATACTAGCTGTAAGGAAATGATTAAATTAACATTATTAATTTATCCAATTAGATGTATAAGATGATAATTTATTACCTAAGCAATAATATATTTAATATTTTTATAGATTAATTTATTATATCAATATTAAATAAAATGTAAATGGCAGATATGTTTTTCTAAAAACAGAGTCATCGGGAATGGAACCCGACACCTTTATATTGCCAGAAGACTATTTTTTCTGTGACAAGCATACTTTGGTTTAATTATCAAAGAACGATATGTTCTGAAAAATCGTGACGGCATCAGCAGTAAGCGAATTGGAATCATTCATTAATATTATAATACCAAGTATTATACTTTGAAAGATTTTTTTTCAAAATATTCATAATTTTCACCAACCGTGGAGACGTAATAAAACCAATTTTGTAAATGAAAAAATCAACTAAATTTGCTATTATTTCAAACTAAATATTTAAAATTATAAGAAAAAAAAACTTTACGACGTTTGATTGCGCCTTGACAAAATATTACATATAGTTATATTGTCTAATAAATCTATTACTACATCATAGTTATTTCAGTTGATATTTTTTTTATATCATGATCAGCACATACATTTATTTGTACTATCAATCACAGACATTATAGGTATGGCCATTCAATCTAAAATTATGTCGATTTAAATATATGCAATATGTACACAATACTATGACCGTAAGGGTTAATAACTTATCATTACAACCCTTCAAAGTGCACAAAGAGTCCAACAAACCTTATTAAAGACCCGGTATTATCCATAACTCTGAACGAAGAAAGCATGGACACATAAGGGAAAAAACATACTCGACGCCTTTTAGCATCGTAATCTGTGTAAATTATTTGAGACAAATTTCCATACTCTTCTAGAACTCCAAAATAATGGCTCTCTACAACATGCAGGAAAATTATTTTTTCTTACTTTTTCATGTTTCTAGAAGAGAAGGAGACAATCTGAAGAAATTGGTAATCATGGGAAGCGTAGAAGGACAGAGGGCGAGAGACAGACCAAATCTGAGACATGACCGAAACCAAAGAGTGAAGGCAAGCAGTAGAAACAGAATAAATTAACGCGATGCTCAGTCACGAGTACAACGTCTGAGAGAAAGATAAAGAGACGGAGAAAGATATAATTTAAAAAAATAAAAAATTTGGTAATATAAAGGCACCCACAAAGAATCAAGTTAGATTATAAAACAAGATTTTTAATAACGATTTCTTTCACGACTCTACGAATATATTTATGTAAGTAAAATTCCGAAAACCAAATTTCTCGTCTGGGAATATTTTGAAAAGAGACAAAAAGATAAGGAAAAATACTTATAAAATACGAAAATACCATCTGCTGAATATTATGGGAGATAACATAATTTTCGCGTGCCATTAAACTAAATGCTACCTCTTTCAAAACTGCCCCCGTTTCGGTATAAGGTGGGTTTTCATATTTATCAGACAATCCCGCTAAGCCTCCTAAAGGTGTTAACTGGAATGTTTGGTCGGGGGATGAAATCGAATAACTTCCGTAAGCTCGAAAGCTATTACTTAAAAGCTCAGAATTTATCTGAGGGATTTTTCTTTTAAACCGAAACTCGTATCTGGACACAAGATCGTGTTATTATTATTTAAATAAATGTGAATACATTTTACGGAAGATCTCGCCTATCTCGCAGAATGGTGCCAAAATAAGGAAAAATCCGGAAAAAATAAAATAAAAACTAAATTCAAGCATACTTTACTAAGCCACATAAGTTGTTCTTTTTACAATTACCAATCAATTAAATTATCGATATTATTATTGTTTTTAAATTAGTTTTGTAGCAATAATATAAGTAACCGGACTCTTTATAAACATTGCTTTTTTAAGATAATGATGACAATACATAGTTTAAATATTATGTATTAAATATATATACTGGTTGAATGTCTGTCTCTTGTGTATACAATTCTATACCCTTTGATTAATCTAAACCAAATTTTGCATAGTAATTTTTTAGGATCTCGCGTAAAATATACAGATTCTTTCCCCTTCTTTGGCCGCTCTACTTCCTAATGTACACAAATGAGTAATATTTTATAATGAATACCACTCATTACAAATTTTGTTAGGTTGCACTCTAGGAATATATAGTCGTCATCTAGTAATAGTAAACCATTACGTTACTGTGATTGTGTCTAACTGAGATTTAACGATGATTGGTAACTAAGATTTAACTGTTGTTACTTTTTAGTATACCAGTCGTTGCTTGAATAATTACTTTAATTAATTATCAATCATCGTTACAATCGAACATAATCACAGTCACATTAACGGTTCAAATAACGGTTTAAATAACGATTTTACCATCACTAAAGTCATTCTATTCCACTCCTTCGGACATCATATTTTTTCTTTGCCTGGACCGAATTTTTGATACATTGTTATTATATAGGACCTGCGCAAAACGGTATAGGACCGGCGCAACCTCCCCCAAACCCCTATTGAAAATTATAGGCTAATCTGAATTCCGAGCAATGCCGGATATGTATTGCTAGTAATGAATGGAATAATGATAATTCAGTAAAAACAAGATAAAATTAACGTGAGTGGATAGGTTCACTCCAATAGACAACTCTTTATGATAGAACAAAGCAATTTCAATATTATACTTTAAAATATGAAATATGAACATCATTTAAAAAAAAAAACAGATTAAAGTTAATAAAAAAATACTATGAAAAAATTTCACTCTAAAATATCTTATTCGCCTCAATTTTTTAGCATTTAAAAAAAACATAATACTTAACTTATTTTAATGTATTATAGTTAAATGATAATAAAGTATTTTCACTAAGTGGTAGGATTTTACTAGACATTTTGAAAATGTTTTTTAATTTTATTACAATTACAGGGTAATTAATATAAAATTATGCTAATTATTCCTCACCAATGCTTTATCAGCACGTGTACCTATACAAAAATATAATTTAAAAACTATTTATGATAGATATTCATAAATATTCAATATTTTCAAAACTCTTTAAACATTTAAAAAAAATTTAAACATTTTTTTAAAACAGGGTACTAACATCTGACGGTAAAATTATGCAAATTAGGAAACCCTATTTTAATGTGTATTTTACGAATTATGAAATGGATGAATTGAATATAAAATATAAATTACCATTATAAGATATACGTGCCTGTCAGTAAAAGGTAAAATTACACAAATTATATACTATTGATTTCGTATTCTCAAGACGCCACATTAAATTGTTGAATTTTCGATATATTCAGCTCTTTTCAATTTGTGTAATATTTTAATCTCAAGACTTCAAATAATATGGAGACCATTGATCTTAAAACATGTTAATAAATCAATGGTTTAAACAAAGTATTTTTTTTTAAAATTATTTATATATCTTGTCAAAAAGTCATTTTGCAAATATTGAAGAATAGATTTAATCAATTTTATTCTCTTTTCAAATTATTTGTCTTTTCCCCAACCTTCCCGAAAAACTTGTAAAATATTGCCTCATACACAGGTGGCTGATGGAGGCATTTCGGCGAAACCAGGAAAATGTGGGTAAAATAATTATTGTGAATGTGCTAGTTAAATTCTTTCGATAGCAGATCCTGGTGCTGGGTTTACTATTTATAATAAGACTGTCACTCTAGTTAGATATATCACCACTAACTGGACTGGCGGTTTTCTGGCTGATCCTTTGCTGATTCCTGATGATTTCTAAGGTTGTATATTCTTGGTCAGTCTTCGAAAATTCCTCGCGAGCACCGAATAAACTTCCTAGAGAATTTTTTGATAGGGGACCGATTGCGATGGCGGTTGGATAATTTCTAGCATATTAAGTGTTCCGTCTATAGAGCAAAAACAGGCGTACCAATAATATAAAAACTCAGGGTCAGCAATCGAAGAATATCAAATACACGCAAACATTGAGACAGTGTATGGGATATTCTTTATTATAATTTATCCACCCAGTAAGTCATCTTTATTATAAAGGAGAACTATAAAATGTTTAAATAAATACCTAAAAAGTAACCCTTATTTTATCAAAAGAAAACCATTTTTCAATCTAAAATTCAATTATAATACAATATACGATAATATAAATTTGTAATTTCTTTGTGATATATATGGTGGGATATGTAAAGAGAGCAGATGATAATGTCAAGACAGCCATGCAAGAGGTAGGTGGGCGCTCGATGGACTAAACCACGGAGGTTATGTCAAGGGATGTACAGTGCTCTATTGTGGCTGCGGTCATGGACTTCCGACTCTAATGAGACAGTTAAAGACGTAGATATTTTGATATTTATTAAGAACATAGCAGCTATTTTATGCGTACCGATTTACCGAAAAATGGCATTACCGGTAAATCGGTAGAACGCTTACGGCTACGCGGTAAAAAATACAAGTCTACCGGTAATTATGAAAGTAAGGTAAAAGTTAATATTATGGCATTATATTATGATATTAAACAACAAATTGAAAAAATACATTTGTATAAAAGTAAATTGTTACATATTGATATTTGTTTTACACAAATATTACTGCAATTGGAATTCACAAAACTTCAGAGGACACTAACAAGTATTTATCAAAAGACAGAATAGCCGCCAAGGATGAATAATAATCAATCAATTACTGTAAGCCTAACTAGTGATTTTTGCAATAGTTAGTCTCGGATCCCTAACGCGTGTGCGCGCGTTGTATTATGCCGGTGAAAATTTCACGAAATTCCAGGTAAACGAACCATACAACAAAATACTCAACGATCCTGCTTTCTGCAAATATCGTCAAATATTATCGAAGATTAATAATATTATTATATAATACATTATAAAGTGAAGCATAATTTACCGCAATTACCGGACTTAGAAATTTATTTGCTGGTAATTTGGTAATGGAATTTAGCTTCATCTTCTAGTTATTTGACCTCAAAAATATTTTTATAAAATTATATTATTATGTGATTTCATTAAATTTATGCTGAAATATTAATCAATCGGTGAAATTTAAAAAAATCTTCAACCTTCCTTGAAAAAAGACAAAACAAACGGTGTCCTAATAATGATTAAATATTATTAGATGGTGTAAAGTTCGATTCAAGTATGATCTAAAATTAATTAACTGTGAAAGTACCTACCCTTCAGTTGGGTCTGAACAAACTACCCTTCAATCGGGTATTAAATCAAAACTTTGTCCTAAACAAAAATCGCGACGATTATATTTTACGAGGCTCCCATTTCATATTATATTTCATCTGAACTCTCATAAAATATTTCAAGTTTTTCTCACACAGATTTTGTTTGCAAACAACAATGGAGCCGGCGCAGAAACGGGCAAACTTTAATTTCTTTCTTCTAATACTTTTCCAATAAGGACTACTTTTCCTCGGACGTTAACGAGAAAAAGTAAAAACTAAATGCTGTTGGCATTCAAACTTTTTTTGCTATGAGGTAATGCACTGTAGACATACCATTGTGCCTGTAGTTTAAGCTAATAATATCTGGAAAAATCTGCAACCTATAAGATGTAATGGTGTAACTTAGTGATGAGGAAAAAAAATGCTACTAATTCACTAGTATGATTGTGATTGGTATTCATTAATATCAGTGATTAAAAATTGTTACTCTAATCATACTTTCATTACTAATATGCGTACGCCACACGAAATTACATAATATTCACAAAATAAAATAAAAAAACATAATTTTTAGAGTATTTATTCATATTATTAAAACTTTATTTGCGTAAAAAACATATTTTAGCGTAAATAATTAATATAAATCTAATTTAATATCATCACAAAGAGAATAAAAACGCTTATAAAAAAATATTTTTCGGGTCAAATTCTCAGCAAATATGCTTAGGTAAAATCTAGTAGATGGCGCTGATCACGAATTATAACATCATATATTTATACATATTTTCATCTCAAATGCACACGCGCCGAATCACGACATAACAACCAAATATCAACAAGTAATATTGTGACCGATCACGGCTTATTTACGCATACGCGGAGTACGGTTAACAATCACTGATATATCAAATATCAACATTGTGTTCGGCATGACGCATCACGGTTTGAATATATGTAAATAATCATGGTATTTTAGAATATTTAACCACTGATAGTGAGTGTGACTCAAAGATATCAGTGATTGATTCACGGTTTGTGATTTTGAGTTCATCACCTATAATTCAATTTTTTCCAACTTAAAAAATTAATGAAAATCATAAACATTGATGTTCACGGCTTTAACCATTGTATGGATTAAAAAGATATAATGAAGATGATAGTGAGCGGTTTCACCAATTATAGGGATTGTATCGTATGGGTGTATTGTATATGGTTTATATCATAATAATTTTGCAGGTGGTATTTCGAATGATGAACTGTGCGTAATGTGAAATTATTGGATGACTCGATAGTTATCCACCAATCTCATGTCCGATTGATAGCCGTGAAAATGATAAACTACTTACGGTTGACAATGACAAAATGAAAAAAATTCAACCAATATATTGACAACAAAATACAATGACGTGAAATACAAAATAAACGAGGTGAAGCTTGGCGAATCGGAAATACATATCCTAGGCAGAGGTAGTATAATACATGCATTTGAGATATGTAATGAGTTGCTTTATTTTTTCTTCAATATTTGAAAAATTATTTTGTGACAACATATTATAAATAATAAGAAAAACCACTATTTATTGATAAATCAACATGTTTGAACATTTCTTCAGGAATCAACGTGTACTATAATTTAAAATGCTAGCATAGATAAAAACAAAACTATAAAAGTAAAAATGGTGGGTAATTAATTACTGTGAGAACAAATTAAAAAGGATTTAGAATATTTTTGAAATAAGAAAAAATATTAATAGCAAATTAAATATAATAAATAACCAAATCCTTTTTGCAAATAGTCAACATTTTAATTTGTTTTCAGAGTAGTTCCTACTTAGTTACCCACCACTTATACTTTATAGTATTGTTTTTATCTATTCTTGTATTTTTAATTTTAGTATACATTGTTTCCTAAAGAAGATACCATCGGTATCGAAACATGTTGATGTATCAATTAATAGTAGTAAATAAAATTGTTTTCCTTATTATTTCCTTTTTTTTTAATGCGGAATTTGGAAAACTATAGATGTCGAACTCTTCACTCTTAACTTATAAATGTAAATGCCACAATATGATGTAATATTTCTACTTTAATAATTTTTGTGTGAAATAAAGTGTCACAAAATTGCACGATAAAATAAAATATTTATTTATTTTCGGTATAACACCACACTTAAGCATAGTATTTGACTGAATTCGTGGACATGCATTATTTAAACATTAACATGTCATTGTTTCGATGAGATGGTATGAAATATCATAATATGATGCATACAATTAATTGAAGTGATTTTCCCATAATATAATTGTTGTGGAACAACATAATTTAATTTCTATTATATTTTAACATACACATAAATAAAATAAACCGGATTTCAAAAAATATGGACATACCGCTTCACCCTTAGAACGGTAAAACCGACAATTTTTTTTATGTCACAGAAAGGTAAGGGCGAGACTGTGTGAAAAAATTTAAGGGGGATTAATCTGTTAATTAAATCTAGGGCCTAGAAGAGAGCAAAATTAAAATATATATCCAAATGATTGCAAGACACGGTGAACCCAATAGATGCAGGTTTCTGATTGGCGGTGGTCACTTTGAAATATTATAAAATATATCAGCAGGTATTATAAAATAATACACAAGTTAAATGTATCATCTAGTTACGATACTCTATCTATCTCTCTCCATTTTATGAAGTGTTTAACGAGCGTATTGCCAATAAATACGATTCATTTAAATCCTTTCCCTAATTTTCAATGAACATTCGATTGAAAATAAATTTTTCGTTTAATTTCAAAAAGCCCCTATCAACATTAAAACTAATCACAGTATATGGTTTTATCACATCCAGTTATCGCAACTGTACTGTCCGGATATGCTTTCATTTTTCAGGTTTATAGAAAATTAGCAGTTTTGGTGACTTTTTGACGTTTCAAAATCATGTTTTTCTATTTAAATGTATTATTTTGACTTAGCTTATGCTTCTTATAGTGCTTATCATGTCAACGAGCAAAAGTCAACGATTATATTAATGATTACTATTTTAGTTAGACTGAACATCCTAACCATTCATTGCCTTAGATTTGTGGAGCTTTACTCGCGCCTTGCAGACATGGCCGCGCAACTATGAACTTGATAGCCATCAAGACCGTCAAAAATACAGACAACAATTCGTCGCGCCTTGACCAGTCCGAGAAATCGCCAGAACTGATCACTCTTCTCCTCGGTTACAATTCTCAGCACCGGCTCCAGTAAACTTCATTAATCTTGAACCTTAACTTATAATTTAGTTAATAGTGTAAATTCAATTATTCTTCATTTGACAATAAATGAAACCTTTTGTTAGTACTGTTTTATTCATAATCCACCTGCTCTAGCTGCATTCGCTAACAATACTCGAACTCATTCGATTGCTATACAAACTCATTATATATGTGTAATTGGTCACCTATAGTACACTAATATTGCATGTCAATCACAATTTATTATATTGCAGTACTCTATAGATTATTGAATCGATATTACAATACGGAATACTGGGATGGGAAGGAACTTGTCCCATATATCATTTAAATCAAATCAACATTTATTATTGAACATTTTTTAGGAATAGGACAGAGACATGCATAATACATTGCTCCTAGACTGTATAAGTGACTTCTAATCCAAAATCAATTATATTAGTAGCAAATATAAATATGTACAAAAATAAGTTTTATAATGGATTAAAGGTCTTCTACATTATTTAAAAATTATCTTTCCCTAGCTCTAATCTCATCAATTTCCAAACATTTTTTATATTTTGTTAATTTTTAAATTGTATTATTATAGATGTATATATATATATATATATATATATATATTATTAATTGTAAACAAGTTCTTGTAGATCTAGTAGATCTTGATTTTGTTTTATACAGCCACTCCCATAATTCAAGACCTTTCTTATTTGGGGGTCCATAACTCTACTGTTGTTTTTATATTGTCGACTGAATAAATAAAAAAACAAAAAATAAAAATATTTATCAAGGTAAACTCCGTCTTCTTATGCTAACAATTTTATTTTGAATGATGAGATACAGGATCTGGTGTTTTCTGAATATTTTATGACATGATCAAAAATAGATAAGATTATTTTTAGTAGTCGTCCGTAGATCCACATTTGTAACCCTTAAGTACAAGTCGATTATTTAGTCATTACACTTCAAGAATATGTTGTATACCGATACACGTCAATGTGCGCGTGAGGTTTATCTAAGCGAGAAAGAGATAAAACTATATGACCGCTTCACGCTAGTCAGTAATGTAACAAAATACTTGACGTCAGTTGATGCATGGTATCGATTTTGTACACCGCGCGCTGTGTGTTGTTGTTTTATGTCGTTAATTTAACACATTTGATAATAATAATTTTGTACCATTTTTAAAACATTCGGAAATTTCTTGGTGGTAATCCATTATATTAATATAATAAAATATTCTGTTCACTTTTAACCAACATTTATTTTCTTCACCTACAAGTATCAGGTGATGAAAGGCATCGACATAGTCATTATTATTATTATTATTATTATTAATAATAAAACATTAAATAAGTGTATGTACTATTATTATATATAATATTAAAAAAAAATTATACTAGCAACAGATTGTCAGTGGTCGACTGTATAGTGCCATGAGTAAAAAATCGACCTGTAGGCGATCTAGCAAAATCATACAAGTATGCACACGTGATCAGTGATTTAAACTTATTTTTAAGGAGAACACATTCTTATTGTTAAGTTACAATTTTTCAGAACATAGGTCTGTAATATTTTTAATACAAATTTAATGTAATAATTATAAAGATATACATATAAAATCAATTTATCTGATAAGTTGAGATCCAGGTTCGTATCCCGGAAGCAATAACAATATGTTTTCGATAAATTAATTTTATATGTATATCTTTCTAATTAATACATTATGTTTGTATTTAAACTTATGCTTTATTAAGAGGTAGAAAAAAAAAACTCAAATAAAGTATTATTAAGGAAAACATATTCTTATTGTGAAGTTGTAATTATTCAGAACATATTTCCTATCGGATTAAGCAAAGATATTTGAGATTCCGTAAAAATAAAGAGATGGCTTTCAAATAATGGAACGACAGATGTATCAATTTGAAAAGCGTAACATGTAAGTTAGAAAATTTGTCGTCAATGTACTGTTTGCTGTTGCGTAATCGGTGAATGCACGTTCCCCGGATTGGGAGAGATCCAGGTTCAAATCCCGGTAGCAACAATAATATTTTTCGATAAATTGATTTTATATGTATATCTTTTTGATTAATACACTTAATTTATATTTCAAATGGTCTTCTCATTATAGTAACAAAAACAAAGCATTTTTATAGGCATTGGGGAACAATTAGAGATCTATTATTTAAAAAAATATATATTTATTATTATTCAGATTATTCACTGCTATCACATTCAGTACATATTGTTGTACTGTGCTCCATACATCCAAACTACTGGCATTTAGAGCATTGAAAATAATGCTTTTTATTCATTTCAACAAAGCTAGACTCCTCTTCTACTTCTGCTTTTTCAACACTAGATTCCACTCTGATTTTGTTATGGCTGTCATGGTTTCAATTGTTGCAGTAATCTGCAGCTTATCCCTCCTACTACATCTTTTTTCTCTAGCCATTATTCTATTTGATGTATTTTTCGTTGTTTCATTTTCATAAATAATAGCCTAAAAAATAATAAAATGAAGTAAAATCTTATTCTAATTTGATTTGTTCTAAATCATGGCTAACCTAAGCAGCGGCACATTCACACGTAGCCATATTACGATCACTACTAAATTCAAAATGACGTCACAAAATAGGAAGCTACTGGGACTGGAAAATATGCAAACCTATGTGTTGACGTTAGACATTGACCCCATCACCTACTTAAAAGTCACTCTGGCATTGTTTCAGTGAGTGTTCAGTGAGAAAGAAAAATAAATATTTTTCCGCATAAATTCTATTGCAATTAGACTAAGAATTGTGGCAATTTAGTATTTAGAGACATATAAACGATTGTTTTTATTTAGCAGATGCATTTCCATAGATTTACTGTTTCAAATGTAATACAAAATAAATATTATTTTTAATTGTTAACTGTGTTTTATTAACCACTTAATGAATTAAAATATATCTATCGGTTTCGAAAAATATCATTTTCTTCTTCAGAATGTCAATAACTAATCAAAAACATATGTTATTGTTTCTTTAACAGAATCTATTTTTAAAGAACAATAATTATTTAAAAAATAAATTTAGTACCTAACTTAAATTGTTAGTTGATGATACAGAAAAAAATTTTTGAACGGGACTTGTGGTTAAATTTAGTTGGTTGCTTATAATTTTTGATTAGTTTTACATACTTTATTTATCTCCAACGATTCCAAATTATTTAATTGATGACCAACACCGTTTACATGCAAAATAGAAAATCCCAAATTTTTATCAAAATCATGTCAAAATCATTAGTTGCTAAACCTATTGCTGGCGCCACCTGCTGGTGTTTATGTTAATTTCTTACTCCTTCTCTATCTTTTCGGTCCTCTCCAGTCATAACACCATTTTACCACCCTCTTCACCCTTGCATGAACTGTATTACGTAAACGTTGTTATCAATGTACAAAAATATTTTTCCATTAAAATTATGTGGACAACCACAAGTGAGTTAAATATATTTGCTTAATCGTGCATTATTCTAATAATTTATTTTAAATATACTAACACGTGAATCTTATTGAATTATTATAATATTATAAAATTGTTTCGTACAAAACTACAAGTATTTTAAGAACAATAAGTAATCTTTAAAGTACAGTGTTTTCATATTGTGCCATGTAAGTAAGTATCTCTGTAAGAGAAACATCTTGTGTTAAGACCGGTAGATCGTCCTTTTCAGGAGAGAGAAAAACAAGTATTTTTAGATTTAGAATATATTTTTAGCCAACTAAATGTAAAATGCAAATTTTACCAGATATATAAATAGTATTCTCACTTTTAAATAGACTGAAAAGTTAAACACAACGACATTTGACATGTCATTGTGTTTATTTTTTAACATTGAAGTCGTGATATAATATGTGTTCTAGATTATTTCACATCCTATAATTCTTGGGAAAATATTTCTTTATGTTACATTTATTGTGAGAACTGTCACTTTTATATATGTGTGCATATTAATGTGTCAGAGTAGTGGTGGGGGTCATGAGCTATAGAAGGCTGTCACTGGGGGAACGGGCCTCTTTTCCATCGTGCCTTCGCAATAGTTGTAATAAATATCTGAGTTATATAATTGTACATTCTGTATATAAGATATTGTACTAAACTTTACTTATTACACGTATCTATTGAGTTTCAACTAAACAACTAGAGAGTACAAATAGAGGAAATAACTCAAAGGGAATCTGTGATAGTATTTCTAAAGGCATCACACTGGTGCAGTAAATTGGAAAGTCACTACATTTATTTTGAATAAATCTGTATTTTTCTTTATTCCTTCAAGTTGATATTGACACACTGTGGCCTTAATCAGTTGAACCTCGGCTCGTAATGTACCTCCACAAGTTTCGGTCCTGGGTCGCCTTCACAGCTGACTCCAGGATCTCCTCACCATTCTGGCACTCTGCAAAGTTGTGTCCAAGAAAATCTCCTTTTGTAGGCTGTTACAGAAAATTTAGAAAAATCTTTTGTTTACTGTTGCTTGCTGTGGTTGCATTGCAGAATTGAGATATTTGTACGTATGTCACGGGATACGTGACATCTTTCTCCAGCAATACATTTCTCAGACGGCTATTTTCCGCTTGTCGCTATTGCGGACTGTCCAAGTCTCCGCTGCATACAAAAAGATTGAGAACCAACATATTTTTCGTTGCTTATTTTATGTCACAATTTTTCCATATTCTCTACCATACTATTCATCTCACGAGAATAACAATCATAAAGAGAAAACACAAAAAAAGTAGATATATACATATTAACTCATAAATGAATTTTTCGTTGATAGGTTTATCTGTTATTAAATCATAAACTGTTAATTTGAAGTAATTTTGATTAGAAAATTTAATATGGTAAGATTTTCAAAAAACAATTTTTGCTACTTTTTGAGGCAACGTTTTGACAATGCCACTTGTCACGATGGCGAAACGCCGGCCTGAATTTTCCTATAGAAATCATATACAATAATCGTGATCTTACCTAGAAAAGATGCCAGTTTCAGATATATAAATACACACATATGTATATTTACATGTGTCCGAGTATATTTATATACCTACCTATATATATATATTATATATGCAAATAAACATATTCATAAATACTGTAAGTATTAGATATATTTGTACATACATCATGTAAAAATAGCGTATTCGTACCAATCCCATAAAATATTTCGCGATAAATTTATAAAAAGTTTTATTCGATGTAAAATTCAATTTTAATTTTTGACTTTGGATTCGATTACACTGGAGTCGGAAGAGGAAAATATTTAGTCAGAGGTTGAAGTCCAACTCTCTTAGGTAAACTTTTCAGGAGAATCACTTCAAGTTTATACTTTCTATACATTTAAGTTTAGTAATTACCGCATGTGTAATGAATTCAATAAATTATCCCGCATAAAAAATATTAAACAAGATAATTCTAGAAGATATTATTAATTATAAACTTTGAATTGTTTTCCTACAGTTTGAAGCAGGAATTTTTTTTTTTTCAGAATAAAAACTATCAAAGCTTTTGTGTTAAATCTGATTAAGTATAACAAAAAATAAATCATTTCAAAATATTAGGAATAAAAAGTATTGTTTGCAATTTATTGTACGGACGCGCGGCTAATTGGATTTTTTATTTATTTATTTATTTACACCCAATCCCAAATCGTTTTGAGAGTTGTTTACCCTCGTTTCGATTCGTCATAATTGCATATATTTTTTTAATTTATTTTATCACATTCAGTCATATCATCATAACACCATCGTAGGTTGGCTCCGGTATCGTCGTACCAGAACCATACCTGTACAATATGAGAGACTTGTCACATTAATTTCAAAAGGCAGCCAGAAAGAAGCTATAGAAATCACACACCCCCAAATGGGGAAGGTAGACGTCACATTTATGTGTTTCAGTCGCAGAACTCGGTCACAGTCCGGTAGAAATTCATCCTGTTCAGGTCGCAAGAGTGCAAAGGAGAGCCGGTATAATTCTCTGTTAGGTTAGGTTAGGCTGATTGGACTTAACTTAGTTTCTTTTAACTCTTCATTCGGCCAGCTCCGGATTTAGATGTAATAATTCCTAGTCCCTGGCCCTGGCCTTCTTTATTCTCTTCAAATATCGCCACTCCGATCTGTTCTCTGCTGTCCTTTTCCAGTTCGCGATACCGACTGCATGAGCGTCCTGGGTGATGCCGACTAACCACCGCCCTTGGCTCTTCCAACACTCCAGAGGTCAATAGGTTTTGCATCAAACACTTTCTTCGCTGGTTGTCCATTTGTTGAACGTGACGAGCCCACCTCAGTCATGCTTGATAACTTGAAAATTGTAGGATTCGCTAAATTCTGTGTCTAATTTGAAATACATTTAAAAAAAATGGGTTTATCAATTATTTTGCGTCGCATTGTTTTAAATAAATATAATATGATGAAAATTGTAACAATTGTGAACTGGTATCATTTCAACGTTAATTTTTTTTATTTCCTTATAAGTTACATGTAACTTATATATGTCGAAATACATCATAAATCTAGTAAACTAAATAAAGTTTGAAACATTGTGTTGTGTAACATAAACATCTTTTGGAATCAATTCAAACGCAAACCTTTAAATATTAAAAAATGGTTCGTCATAAGTAGATTATTTGTTATACGGAGAACTCAGTTGACTAGGTGGACCCGGTACATAAAAAATTACTTAACACTATTATTTAGAAATGTTGACATAGGAATATCGACTAAAGGATGTATCATGGAGTGGAACCCTGAATGTTTGTATGATAATGGATGATTAGATTCACTATGTATGATGGTATCTGTAAGTTGGTTTTCTAAAAATTTTTAATTCAATTTTATTATTATTTTTAATCAATGTTAGATCCAAAAAATTTATGATTGAATTATTTTCCATTTCTAATATAAATTGTATTTTATTATTAAATGAATTAATGAAATTTAAAAATGTAGTTAGTTGACATTGTGAACCTGATCAAATACATAATATATCATCCACATACCCTTTCCACGACAAAACATTTCTTAACAAAGGAGAATCAAAATCAAAAATATTTTTCTCCAAATTGTCTACAAAAATATCTGCTATTAGTGGACTTATAGGTGCCCTCATAGGAAGATCCTCTGTTTGATTATACATTATATTATTAAATTGAAAATAATTTTGGTTCATATAAAGGTTTAACAAACGACATAGATATTTTACCAAATTATTAGGTAAATTAGATGAATTTAGTAAATCAGAAATTAAAATTTTACTTTCATTAATAGACACATTAGTAAACAAATTAACAATATCAAAAGAAACAAGTTTAACATTGTTGGGAAGATCTATGTCCTTTAATATATCCAATAATTGTAAAGAATTTGTTGTAGTGTATTTTGGTTTAAAAATATTCAGTCTAAATACTTAATTAACGTATTAATTATAAATATATACATATAAAATCAATTTTGTCGAAAAATATTGTTTTAGCGTCACCGGGATTCGAACCTGGATCTTCATTTCCAATCCGGGGAAGTGCACTACCTTTGTGCTATAACACCAGTATTTTTCTTGACAAATTTTCGAACCTATATGTTATATATTGCGTTATAGCACAAAGGTAGTGCACTTCCCCGGATTGGAAATGAAGATCCAGGTTCGAATCCCGGTGACGCTAAAACAATATTTTTCGACAAAATTGATTTTATATGTATATATTTATAATTAATACATTAATTTAGTATTTAAAATAACACAGACCTATGTTCTGAATAATAACAACTTCACAATAAGAATGTGTTTTCCTTAATAATATATGTTGTATCAACGTGTCCAAAATTTAATAAAAATGAATTGATAATTCTGGCGTCTGCAAATCGGTTTACTCAAAGGTATTTGAGATTCTGTAAAAATAATGTAGATGGCTTTCAAATAATGGAACGACAGGTGTATTAATTTGAAAAATGTAACATATAGGTTCGAAAATTTGTCAAGAAAAATACTGGCGTTATAGCACAAAGGTAGTGCACTTCCCCGGATTGGAAATAGAGATTCAAGTTCGAATCCCGGTGACGCTAAAATAATATTTTTCGACAAAATTGATTTTATATGTATATATTTATAATTAATACATTAATTTAGTATTTAAAATATCACAGACCTATGTTCTGAATAATTACAACTTCTTAATAAGAATGTGTTTTCCTTAATATTCAGTCTATTTATAATTTTTGTAATAAATTAAAAGTTGGACTATTACAGTATGAAACAACCAGTCTTATTTGAATATTAATTTAATGAATTTTTAACACGGAATACAGTTTTGGAGGTTTAGGTTTCATTAAAATTAGATCTGATAACACTGTATTATCAATAAATATATCACTAATATAATCTTTTAAAACACTTTCATATTTATTTGATATTTTTGAGTCGGATCCTTTGTCATAATATTAAACTGGTCACTTTTGAGGAAATCTTCAGTTTTCGAAAACTTCATTCATCACTATTAATATATTACCTTTACCAGCTTTACTTAAAATTATTATTATTATTATTATATATTATTATTAGTATTATAGGTTATTATTATTATTACTATTATTATTATACACTATTGCGTGAGTGGCACCAAAATAAAAAAAAATGGGTTAAAGAATTTGCGTTATTTCATGTCTATTTATTTGGTGGTCTGTGGTGGTTAGTTATTTTTAATAAAATTATACAGTAACTTTGTTTATATTTAATGTAATGAAGAAAAATATTTTTTTCGAAAATAATATTAAACTCACACGGTTAAATACAAATTTGTACAACTCTTTAAATAATTTTTTAATTTTAGTTTACTTACTTGAAGTAAGCAAAAATATAAAAATAATAATCGATCATAAAATATTTTTTCTCTGTTTACGATTATTTCAAACAGCCATTGCGGATTATTCGGTGCGTTTTAAGTTTGGTTTATTTGATAACTCTGTATGACTTCTAAAATACTATATTGAAACTTCACATTACCCATAAAAGGGACGTGACACCTCCTTTCCATGGACCCTTAGATAATTTTGTACTATATTTATATTATATAACGATTTTCTAGATGTAATAAAATTTATTCGAAACATTTTTAATTAACACTTGTCGCTTTCTTTAAACAGTTATTTCAATCAGTCTTGTAACAAAGAAAAACTCCCCACTAACAAACAAACAGCAATATTCACATTTTTTAAAATGAAATCCGGAAAAACGTTTTTTGCAGTATTTCAAATCAGAAATCCAAGATTTGCCCATTTGGCGATTTAAGTCACCGTGAAGTCTAAAGAAAACGTTCAAATGGCATATTTTATGTTGATATACCACTCGACACAGTTTTATGGATATTTAATACTGACGGCTGATTCTTTATATCCCACTTTTGAATAATAATAGTGTTTGTGGATGTATATTACGCTGAGGAAAAGATATATTATTTTCTTATATTTTGAGCAACATAAAAAAATATTTTACATATACACCACATTTAGATAGGATTATAGAATTACTAATATTTAAATAAATCTATTGTGTAGCACTGCCCACTTTTACACGATAATATACCTAATACTTTTAAAATTAGCAATATTAACTTTGTGATTAAAATTCACATTTTTTATTTATTATCATTGTTTAAATAACCACTTAATTGAGTTTAAATACATCTACCGGTTTCGAAAAATACCATTTTCTTCTTTAGGATTTTGTAACTAAGCAAAAACATATATTATTGTTTCTTTGCCAGAATCTATTTTTAAAAAAACAACAATTATTTAAAAAATAAATTTAGTACCTAACTCAAATTTAATCGAATAATTTTTAGGAAAAAAAAAATAGAATGGGACTCCTAGTTAAATTTATTTGGTTTTTTTATAATTTTTTGATTAGTTTTACATGCTTTATTTATCTTCAACGATTCCAAATTATTTAATTTGTGACCAACACCGTTTATATGCAAAATTGACAATCCCATTTTTTTTATCAAAACCATGACCATTTTGTATCAAATGATTAACAAAAAAGAAATACGATAGTAATAATATATTGAGTAGCTTGTTGGTGTAGTGGTCAAGACGTTGGCCTAGTGATCTAGTGGTCGGGGGTTCGCGCCTCGTTCCAGGACACCAGCAAGTTAGTCCTATTTTCATAGCACAAGCATTTAGCTTAGTTTGAAAATAGTAAGAATATTGATGTGACATGTATTCCGTGTACGCATCTCTATTTAAAAAAAAAAAAAAAAAAATACCATTTTAGATAATCCATAATGATATAACGCTTCCCCATCTGTATCTATGACTGAATATAGCAGCTTCAGTAGTGTCATTTGTGGCTGTAAAATGCATCTTGTCATCTCATTTATGTCTCGTGGTCATGTCGCGTCGCATTCTATGGTCTCAGTTTTTTTCCTTGTGTATGGTAGAACTGTCAAATATAACATGAATGCTTTGTTCGTGTTTTTCAAGAATGTCTTTAAAATGATATAGATATTGCAATGTTTATACGTAAGAACACTGTTTGTACAATTACAAGGCGAGTAATACAAAATGCACTAATAGAATAGCAGTATAATATAGTATAATGTATATATTTGATGCTAGGACCTACGGGCGGGTATTATGGCCGTGAAGCGGCCAATATTGATAACTGCATGGCCCATGGCTGTGCAGCCAGGGCTTTTGTAGAATCTATATTTTATCTAAAGCAATATATTAAAGATGCACAATGCACTATTGTTGAAGTGATATAATATGGGATTTCCGCATTGTAATATATGTAGATTCAACTCAGACCCTGATTGCACAGCGGTTACCAATGGCAGCGTAGCTGCCGCTATTGGCCGCGAAACGGCCACAAAGTTGCCCGCAATACCTAGTAGCAACAGCCTTTCGCCCCCCATCCTCGTTAGTCGCCTATGATCACCAATTTTCAGATTTTTTTAAGGTAGGTTTTTTTTGTGCATATTATGATCTTTGTTAGTGAGGAATTCCTGAATAATGAAGATATTTATTAATCTCGCTGTCCACGATACACGTAACATGCGACACCAACACCACTTCTCGAAGGCATCGAGTATGTTTTTTTTTCAGGGTCCATGTTTTGACCCCGTATAGATGTATTGAGAACACCAGGTTTTAAAAACCAATGTTTTAAAAGATTTTAAATATTTATTATTTATTTTTTTACGTAGGCATTAGTTACTTTATAATTATTAAGTAAATTCTGAAAAATATTTAATAATATCGAGTGAAAAGACTCGATTATAGATTAATAAATATATTATATTTCGTCAGATTTAAGAATAACAAACCGATGCGAAGCCACATCAGCTGCTCTATTGATGTAAAATGTAAAAAAAACTTCTAAAAAATGTGCTTTTCTTATTCTTCAATTCCAATTTATTACCAAAATAAATCCTCCGAAGAACCGGTACTTTTTGGTAATTTTCTGAAAAAAACCTTGAAAAGAAAACTTTATTAATAACAACAGAGGCTATATGGACATCGCGTGTAGTCTTCCGCTTTACTTCTTCCGTATAACCACAAATCTTTTCCACTCCAAGACATTTCATTCACATTGGCTCCGGTGTTTACCGCCTGGGTGTAAAGCATTTTTCGTTAACCCTTAAGCAGATTTGTTTTTAATTCTAAACTCCTAGTTCCATGCTTATTGATAGATATGGAGTAAATTTGCAGCTTTTGAATATTCTACATATCAGACAATAAAGACAAAAAAAAGAACTTCTACCGTATAATACAAATTCAAAATTGTTGAGCTAACTCTTTTTAAGGTATATATAGAGAAACATACACAGTGAATGGCGATCTTCCGCTTATCCAGGACCCTTTTATAAGTAAAATCTCCCATGTAGGTCCTACTCATTCGCCGACAGGTTGGCATTTTTTCCTCTACGCTAATTCAGGCCGTGCTGCATAGCTATTATCGATTAAGTATTCTCGACTTTTTTCAATTCCCGAGACTCGAGAGTCAAAATTTTCAAGTCCCGAGAATTCACGGGAATCGACACCAAGAATTTTAAATAATTAAAAAATATATATTTTAATACATGACATATGTATGATGTATGTAAATCAAATAAAAATAATTTGATAAAATAATTATTAGTAGATTTTTTTTAATGAAATAAAGCTTACATTTATAAATTGAACACAAAAACCAAATGCATGTATCAAAATTACAGAACACAAAAAAATTATTTATATTTAATGCAATATAATATTTAATTAAAAAAAACTATTGATTGAGAAACACATCGGAAGATAATATCGTATATATATATTATTTATTAATCTGATATAATAGATTATTTTTTCATGCTACACTTTTCTTGAAAGCATATACTTATACAGTTGAGTGAAGTGAATGAAAATAAAAATTATTGTTTACAATAACTAGGATATAATAAAATAAAATATATTAAATTAACAATATTATAAGTTTCGGGGCACATATTTATCTTTAAAGAATTTCTTAATAGCATTGATCATTTCTTTATTATTATTAATCTTCCTGATTTTTTCAGGGATAATGTAATTTTTTTTTTCCTAAGTACGTACATATAGTGGTGTTGTGCAAATGATGCGAAGATTTTTGAGCATGAAGATACAAATTTAAACCAAGTACGATTTTCAGTAATAAAATTATATTTTTCGTTTAATATTTGATGAATAAAATTCTCTTTAAATAGATCACAAAATGTTGGTACTTTTAATTCTTCAAAAAGTAATTTTGTCGAATAATCTTTTGGTTTTTTTAATATTACTTTTATGATAAGTTTTTGAACAATTTCACTGGAATCAGGGTAGTATTATAAGCTGATCCCCAACTAATGATGGCATATTGTAATATGGATTGAATAAATGCTTAGTATACTAAGTACAAATTTTTTATCGATAAAAATGTTCTGATTTTTTAAAATATATATATTAATTTTCTAATCTTTTTAACAACTTAACAAAATTATTTTTTCCATTTAAGATTTTTACCGTTGATTACTCCAAGATATTTAATTTTATTTGTTATTTTTAAAATTGAGCAGTTATATATTTGGTGAAAATCCACTAATAACTTTTTTTAAATAATTTCATCTCATCTAAATTTTGTTTCGTCAAAAGATGACACGATTTTGTCTTAAATATTTACATTACATTTTACAAGGAAACATTATAAACCAACCAAATTATTCTCTTCAGAAACTATATAACGGACCATATTTAGTAGTAGAAGCAACAATAATTGACACTAAAATATTTTTTCGATAAATTGATTTTTCTATATATTTTTTTAGTTGATTCGTTTATCTGGTATAACTTCACTTGTTTAAAATTGATAATATCAAGAAAAGTCTGTCTCGAGTCTCGGGATATATATTTTTTAAGTTCCTTGACTTGAGACAGCAAGAAACTATTGGATTCTCGGGAATTTATTCCCAGGTTGTCTCGACACAAAATTCCTAATCGTAATGCAGCAGGGCCTAGTTAGTAAAAACATTACCAGTGCCACAGTGCCAAATGCCAGTGCCAGTGAAAACAGTGCCAAATTTTTTTTGAATAATTTAAATACAATATAAAAAAATGAAAAAAGAGAAAACATTTTTGTATATACAGAAATCTAAATAAACATAATATACCTACATATATATATACACACAGAACACCATCAATAGATGACTGTGTAAATCACGTTGGTGAGAACGTCAGCGGGAGTCAGCTATCATGCGAGCTGACCAACTGTGTTTGAGATAAGAAAATAAAGAAAAAACTATATATGTGATTCTTTTAAAGATATGTTTGAATTGAATTGAAATTGAAATTGAATTGATTATATATTTTTTATATTTCCTTTCTAATTTATCATTTATTATTTATCATTAAAATATTTTTGTAAGTATGTTAAAGCTTTTAACTTTTGACTCTTAATTTATTTTATAATATTATATCTAGAATGTATTGAAGATGTTGCTAACTAGATTGATTGATTTTGTATCACAATTACGCACCATATAGTATTTTAAAACTGTAAATATATTTTTGATAAGAACATTGTTAAATAAATATTATTATTGTGAAAAGAGAGTAAAAAAATTAGTGAATTTTACTTACAATTTTTAAATGATAATTGTTTGTTGCTATTATTTGCGTGGCTACTTGTATTTTTATTGATTAATAAATAAAATTTTGAATATAAATAAATGAACAAATACTATCTAAACATATCTTTATCTTAAGATAACAAAAAATATTTATATAATTACGAAACGTATATTATAATATATATTATATCCTATAATAAATATATATAGTTTTTTAAATTAGATTTTTTAATGTAACTAAATCAACATGCATATTTATGTTAGGTTAATTAACTATTTGAAATATTGGTTACATTATACAAACAATTAAAACTCAGAAGGTTACATTCAAAATTATTCCCATCAGTTTAGGGGTTAAAGAGAGATTTCTTCCAAAGAGACATAAATCTAGCACAGCCTCCCGAAACTTGTACATTTTTAGCCTCCTTTGTTTCTGTCGGTGGTGAAATTTTCATAATGCGGCCTTATTGCCGTCGGGGTGGTTTGAAAGAGTGAAAATGTTGCCAGGGTGAAAGTGTTAGCGGAGAAAACAGTGTTGCCAGAACTGCTGAATCTGAAAATCCGATACATATTATGTAGAATAACCCACATTATTTTCATTTGGATGATCACGTCTCAAAACGATAATGAACAATAATAATTGCTTCTTCTTGAATCAATTTCTTTGCGTAAAGAAAACAGTTTTTTGTATCATCTATTTTTTATACAAAAATAACAGATTGCAATAATTGTGTAACGCTATCACGGGCAATATTATTTATGCAAAGATGATAGGCCTTTATAAAATGATATCTCATCAAAGTGGTTTGCGGTTGCGTACTCCCTTTACTGTGAAGGAATCTTTTTCCATATAAATCAAAAAATTAAAACCATACACCACGTGAGAATAAACCATTTTAAAACGACCTTTTTTCATTATTTATTAAAATGCTTTTGAATTTCAAAAATATGTTAAAATCTTTTACAAAGCTGTAGATCATCATATTTGACTATTGTATGAATATTTGAATAATAAAAAAATACAAAATTTAAGGTTGTTTATCGGTCAGCGTCTTAAAAACCAAAGAGGGTGTGTAAAAAGGTGAACGGATGAGAAAAAAGGGAAATTATTTGTATGTGCATATTTAAGGTATATATTACATAAACAAAACAGGGGCGCACAGCACTACATATTTATATTAATACAAATTAAGTACATCCTTTTAGCTGCCATCGAATAGTTGTAATTTTTTCAGAATCGTGTTCTGGATAAAATATAACTTCACAGATAATAATGAGTTCTCTGTAATATACATATTTATGTATTTGTAAGTATGTCGTGATACATAGTCCTGCCAACTAAATCATCAAATAATACTAATAATGGCCTTCTATGTAGAGTTTACTGGCCTATTTTGCCATGTGTATCTGACCTATCTATCCAACTTTTCAGATTCTTTTGTTGAGTCCATCATTAAGGTAAGAGAACAACAACTAAAAATATAACAAGTATATATGGAAGATTTTTTCTATGTTACCTCCGAAATTACTATTAGTTTTAAAAATTTTATAACACACTCTTTAAGGATAAAAATATTGTCAAAATTTTGATATAAAAAAGTAAATTGTGACCAAAACATTTTTATGACATTTTCTGACCAAAACATTTCAGTCGACATCTTATTTTTCAAGATCATGATTTGTCAATATTTCAGGACTGTGTGATATCACAAATCAATAATAAATACATATAAGTTGGTTTGGAAAATAAGTACCTGTTCACTTTATAGAACTACCCTGATTGATGTCTTCACAATCACTATCATCATTTATCATCACTACCGACGATCCTGAATACACTTTGCTCTGTACCGGTGCATTAAAACGCACCCAGTGCCGATGCCGGGTGCAAATACCGCAACCATGCAGAAGGCCAGCTCTCGGGCCTCACTCTTTTCATCGCCGCTTTCCAGATAACATCTTCAAGAAATAGCGCTCTACTATACACGTGTTAACATTTCATTATTCGGCTATCGTATTGTGTTTATCAATTTCAGTAAACTGTGGTAAATAATAAATCCAGTGACATCTGTAAGTACGAGGACGTATCAAAAATTATCTACAGTTTCGCCATAACACACTTTCAAGGTTAAAATTAGTATGACTTGATCCCATTTTCCTTCTGATATTACAGTGTAAGCATGTCCTCTCCGCTAGAAGTTTGCACAAAAGAGGAACAACAAGCAGTGGTTCGATTTATCTGGTCGGATAGTGTGAAAGAGGCTAAAATTTATCGTATACTTTTATCATAAAACGGGGACAATGCTTAATCTCATAAAAGTGTTTTTTGTAAATTTAGAAGTTTAAAAATGGCCGTAGAGTGTGATACACGAAGAGAGAGCAGAACGTCCGTCAACATCCACTACGGACGACAAGATTCAACAAGCTCGAGAGATGGTTCTAGTAAATAGGCGAGTTACCATCGGTGAGATGGTATCTTATTTAAACATCAGTCATGGTTCTGCCCATCAAACCATGCACGATGAGCTTGGAGTCCGTAAAGTCTGTGTAAAAAAATTGTAGAAGGAAAAATGTAGATAATTTCTGACTTGCCCTTCTAGTTTTTCTTCTACAATCTGCTCTGGCTACACACATACACACACACTTACACAATGCACTCCGCTATCATTATAAAATAAACATGTGAGTGAGGTTGGATATTGGGGCACCTACTATTCAAATATCATCAAATCATTCTGATCGACACAACATCAATCCACACACGCAGTCACATATCTCAAGCATAACCTTATAATCTTTACTCACATATATTACGGACACATTTCATATATCTCATAATCCCTTTATTTCCCATAACTCCTTTATTTGGTCTACGCCTCTTGTAGGAGATTATTCTCTTGCTAGCTTTTCATTAAATGTCTTCTCAAGATTCATCGTTTCTTCTGGCAACAAGTTCAAAGTATATCAAAATTATTTCTGTACTCCCTGACTGTTGGAGAATAGAGACATTTTGATGTGCTTTTCGGTCCATGGGATACACAGCATCCGCCTCCAGTACCACATTTGAAGGCCTCAAACGTATCTTAACACATTTTTTTATTACTTCACAAATAAAATTTCCATCTCGAAACTATATTCATGACAAAAATAACTTATTTGTATGTAATACAGAGTGCGGCATAACCGACTAAGCGATTAGGAGGGGTCAAAGCTCGAGCCGTGATGGGGAGAGGCAGGTGCATGTGGTCTCCCTCTGTTCCGTCAGTGACCCCATTATAGTAGCCAACAGGGTTCGGACCGGAGCACGTCGGGTCTTTGTCGTGCGCGCGTATTTTGAAAACAACCGATCTGTGAATCAAAAATCTTTTCAGCGATGGTTCAACATTCCGCGCATCAAGATTTAAGCATTTTTGATTTCTTTCCTTAGGAATATCTGAAGGAAAATGTATTTAAACGTCGCCCTCATACCCTACCAGAGATAATGGAGCGGATTATTGGAGAAATTAACGCTATACCCCGCGATATGTTTGAACAAGCTATACATAACTTCAGAGATCGTCTCCAACAGTGTGTTGCTGCTAATGGCCGCCATCTTGAAAACACTATTTTCATATCTTAATTATTATAAATGGTATGTACTGCTAACTTTGAAAATAAAATCATTTTATCTCTATACTCGTATACCCCACTACTTTTTTAAAACTCTTCAACTGCTTAATCGCACACTGAATAAAGGCTAGTTCATTTTTATAAAAATATTCATCTCGTTAAATAGAATATATTAGGTAGAATTCAATACTTATTTCAGAATGTCTGATAATATACTTCTAGAAATTATCAATGTATATTTTTCGAATACTAAATTAATGTATTAATTATAAATATATACATATAAAATCAATTTTGTCGAAAAATATTGTTTTTGCGTCACCGGGATTCGAACCTGGATCTCTATTTCCAATCCGGGGAAGTGCACTACCTTTGTGCTATAACGCCAGTATTTTTCTTGACAAATTTTCGAACCTATATGTTACATTTTTCAAATTAATACACCTGTCGTTCCATTATTTTGAAAGCCATCTACATTATTTTTACAGAATTTCAAATACCTTTGAGTAAACCGACTGCAGACGCCAGAATTATCAATTCATTTTTATTAAATTTTGGACACATTGATACAACATATATTTTTCGATCACAACCGAAAATTAACCTGGTAGACACGATACCAGCTAGATTTACCTTGCCTCGATACTCATCATCGGCTATTCCTTTTTGTTTATTTGTAAAAAACACATTTACATACACAGACTAAAGCTATCTATTTTTTGTAGTCAGTTCTAGAATATATTTTTTTGATAAAGTAGGTACATAGTTTGTGTCCAAATTCGATCAATTAATTTGTATTACGTTGTGTGAGAGGAATAAATATTTATGGATTTAGATGGATAGGAGCTGATTATTGTAGGGAAGTGTATTTTTTTAAATATACGTATTTGGTGGAGACGTGACATTTAAACTGTTTAATGGATTTTACAATGAATTGCGATAATGGTAATAGCGTCTGTCATCTGTCCATTTTCAGGTTTCATTTTTACAGTGCTGATTTCATCATCATAATTTATGCATGTCTTTCACGTCCGTCCGATGACGGGATTCAAGCACTAGTATAATAACAGATACTTTAAACTCAACCAAATCGCATTATTTTGTGGATAATTGAGTTCCTATTTCACCAATAGCACCTCGGATGTTGACCTTAAGTGCATGGATCCTTTCTGCAGTATTATAAAGAATAAAAAAAAAGTCCAGAGGTGTTAAATAATATGATTTAGGTAGCCAATTGATGTTTCCGAAACGAGAAATTTCTGATGTCCTATCTCGATTAATTCCCGGCTTGTATGACATGTAGCCCCATCTTGCTGAAAATAGACATAATCGAAAAGCACTTCGAACTATTTTCGTAAAATTTACATCATTTTTCAAAATGTATTTTCACAATTTCAATACCCTGCTTAATCATATATCGATTCATTTTCGTTAATGGTATAGTTCTTATTTTATAAGTATTATAAACGGCATTTCTAACTTGAAAAATAAAAAAATAAAGTGATATTTAAATTAATGTTTTGATCATACATTACGAGTATAATGCATATATTTGTCATTACTGATCTATCAACACTTGAGTAAATGGAGCGAGGTAACTTTATTATAATTTATACATTTTTTAGGATACCTTCACCAGATCACGGATGGTGCAGATTTGTATTTAAATGGAATACACGGATTTTCTTGGGCAAAAAACTTGGAATAAGAAGTGGAGATAAGTTTGAGCTCCGACTCTTGTGTATTGGATCGTAAACTTCAATATATTTCATGCGCATCTGTCGATTTACGAGGCCTCCTATAGAAGCCCTCGTGATTTAAGATTTCTATCTTCAGGCGTGGGTTCTGCTAAGCCAAAAAACTTGTCTTAGCTAAGTTATACTGCTTAGCTTTTTTGCAGTCGAAGTGAGTATGTTTGAATTTCAAAGGGTCTTTGAATAATGGATTAGGTTTTATTTTGTTCGGTAATACCAAAAAAATATCTAGTCAGGTGTTAAAATATTAAGTATATTTTTACTAAATTTTATTCGGTGTTAAAATTTGTAAACGAATTCTTCAATTTTTATTTCCCGTCGGGTAATAACTGTAATTTTATGTGCTGAAGTTGGTAGACTCGCATGCTGGAAGCAATCATTTATGAATTCAGTGGTTGCACGATCGACATGAGTTTTTCCCAAATACGTATTGCATCGTAATTTTCCTTTTTTTATTTTTTATTAAAATTTATTAGAAAATTGATTTTAGTTTATTTTTTCTGAGATGAATCCAAAAGAGAAAGGTATAATATAAACATTGTTAGTTACTATAAAATATACATATTTATTTCTTAGTTTTATTTAATACTATTCCTAAGTGAATGTACAGGGATGAAATTTTTATCCCACTCTCAACAATGACTGTATTTCTTTTATATATTTTTAATTACGAATTCCGTCAATTTTATGCGTATGGTGATGATCGGTAAGTGACAAGCTCACAAAGCGATTGGATACCGATGGTGCCTACTAATAAATATAATCAAAAAATAAATGATGGGATATGAGCCCGAATGAGAGATATTGGAGCGGCGATCGCTCAAAATAATGACTGACATTGTCTATGAGGGACGCCTTCCTGGCGTCTGTTTAAATACCATAAAAAAATATTATAAAATGATATCATTGGAAATAATACTAAAATTAAAATCAATGATAAATTATTTGATTAATATATAACGGTGAGTATTGTCTGTAACTGAAATTAAAGAAGGTACACTGTGGTTAGCAATTTCGATTCTCTCACTGCAGTGTGCCTACGGTGAACATCTTACTGCATTTAATTTCTTCATTGACTTCATCATTATCATCGCTAATCGAGAGAAGTAGATATTGGCGGACCATTTCTGTTTCTTGCGATGAATCGTAAGACTGAACGCTCCAGTAGGTATACATTGAAACTTGAAAACTTTAAAAACTTGAAAATATTTCGGGAAAATTCAAATTTTTGCATTACATATTCAAACACTCTTGTGACAATTGCATCAGTTGATGAGTGCACTCTGCGTATACTCAAGTATGCATTGTTTATTACACAAGTTTAAATATAAAAGTTTCACCCTTTCGCACGCACCCCTTACATTTAAAAGAAAAATATTTATTTCTAAAATCGTATTTACAATACATATATTTTGATAGTTACTGAAGATATTACGCCTAATTTATGATTATTTTGTTCTAACACCATAACGTTGGCCAATTTTCACTTCACGTAAACACATTATGTAAATTTTCCAGCCTTATAGCAGGTTCTTCTCAGAAGACAGGCAACACATAGACCATTTAGCAAAAATTTATTGTTTCTACCTATGTTTTATCAAGAAAAGGAAATGAATCCAAAAAATACATCTGTAGAGATACCGGAATCGTCGATATATTCTAAATAGGCAGACATTTACGACTGCTAATATATTGGTTTTATTATTTGGGTTTTCGCTAACAAAGCTAACAAAAGGAATGATGGCTTTTTGTTGTTACATAATTTTCATTTGCGGCTTTGTTTTCGGGATTCCGAATGAGTAAATAAGGACAAATAACGGTTTGTTTCAACTATTCAAGGATTAACTAAAAGCAGAGAAGTTTAAGCAAATAAGCAAACTTTTAATAAATTACAAAACTTATTTTATTATATGTGTACATGTATCACATAATTGAAAGTCACGTTAAAACATTATTAATAAATATTTTGGCCAATATAATAATACTAATTAAATAATTCAATTAGAAAGATATACAGAAAAAATCTATTCATCGGAAAAAAAACTATTTTCTACCGTAATTCGGAAATGAACCTTTTCCTACCCCAGGAAACGTGTTGACCATTCCATTACATCAACCGATTACGTTTACGATAAAATAATAACTTATATTCTGTCTATTTTTATAATTGATAAAGTATTATTTCATTTTTAAATTAAAATTAAATCAATTATTATAATTAAATTTTAATAAACTTTGAAACAACTTATACATCCTAATTTAATGTGTTAATTATAAATATATACATATAAAATCAATTTTGTCGAAAAATATTGTTTTTGCGGTACCGCGATTCGAACCTGGATCTCCATCCCCAATCCGGGGAAGTACACTACCAATTGTGTTATAGCGCCAGTATTTTTCATGATAAATTTTCGAACCTATATGTTACACTTTTTCAAATTAATACATCTGTCGTTCCATTATTTGAAATAGAGATCCAAGTTTGAATCGCAATTTGTAGCGCAATAACAATATATTTCGACAAAATTGATTTTATATGTATATATTTATAATTAATACTTTAAATTAGTATTTAAAACATCACAGACCTATGTTCTGAATAATTACAACTTCACAATAAGAATGTGTTCTCCTTAATAACTCATACATCAATAATTTTTTATGCCGTTTTCCACTGTTCACTGAGCCCTCTTGATACTCTCATATCAAAGTAATTAAAATTGACGAACGAAAGTAAAATTTTATTTCCAATACATAATTACAATGCTTATAATAATATTGTAAATTATATTTAATTTATCTTTTATTATTGATTTTGTAAAATTGATTAGACATGGCGATGAACAGCTAACTCAAGTATAGATGCCACACATATTTTGGTCGTTATTAAAATTGCATATATTATAATATTTTTATTGCAATATTTAAAATACATAATGTTTAAATTTCTAGACCCACAAGCTTACATTCTAGACTTTCTTTGCTGTTGTACTCATATAATATACATATATATATATATATATATACATATATATATATATATATATATATATATATATATATATATATATATATATATATATATATATATATGTATTTTATATTAATATTCAATTATAAATAATATATTTATTTAATATAATATTCAAAGCTTGGTAAATCAGACAATATCATTAATAATTATTTGTCAATTTTTTATTTTTCTAAACTTTCAAAGCCTTTACCCGCTAGAACGCAAAAACTCTGGTAAATTGTTTAATGGTTAATGTATGTAGCATAGTTTTTAAACGTATAAGTACGTACTTTCTTATTTAATACATCTAAAACTGCTGATAAATCATAAAAAAATGTCATGTTAACGAGTTGGCTTACTTGCACTAGAAATTAGTATTTTTTTTGATATATTATTTCTTGAACTTCAGTTCATAATATATTGTGATATTACGAAGTAACGGTACGTATTTGGAAAAATAAATTTTAGTCAGTATCATTATCTATGAAATTTTGAATGTTTGGGATGGCGGCAGGCGGCCGCGGGAAGGGGTTCACTCTGGCTCTCACTAGAGAGACGCTCACGGGCCGCCGCTAGAGTGGATTAGCTAAGCCAGGCACTCGGAGCGGCGATGGCCACCGTTCCCAGGCAGCTACAAGAGTATTTTTTCCATGGTATAACAACGTCGTGTCGGCGAGGCGAAATTATCTTTTGTCGAATTGTGCTATTGGCTTGGGTAACATTGGATATTGCACTGGAGGTTGCTACTGTCATGTGGTAAATGGCTGCGATTTGAATGGACTCACTGTCGAGATATTGGACGTCTTGGTAGATTATGGGACTGGAAAATATGGAAGGATTAGGATACTGATTTCTGTATCTCAAGTCCCAGGAACTGCCGTGGACTCTGATGGAGAAGGATAACCCGAAAACGCAAGCTAAGTGATTTTTTTCAAAGATCTAATTTTATTTTGACATTGGACAGTTTATTGTGGCGTAGATTGGGAATAACTTTAGGCTGTAATTATTAGTTGTCAGAAAACTTTTCATACAAATCGCCATACGATTTAACTAGTTTATTCTATCTGTGGATAAATAGATATTGTTTTAAAGTTAAAGTCCGCTTTCATTTTGGAAACCTCTCTTCTTACCTTCACACCACATTTCAAATTTCAGATATCATAATTACACATTTCTCCAATGATGACCTGTTGATGAAGTAAAAAGTGAGTAGGTGATCTGAATCTCGAATTGAACTCACGTTAATTTCATGGTCTACCCTGTCTAGCCGGTGAGGAGCGTCCAGCCTCAGTAGGTGGACCGTATCCTACAATACATTATATTATTTCATATTTACATGAGAAAAAACACATAGATCTAATTAGCTATATGTCTACAGCTCAGTTATGCTGACTTGTAGTTTTATTTTAATATAGCTCTTTTTAAATATATCTTTTGCGACCAATTATTTTTTTTTGTGATGAGTTATATTTTATTAGTATTATTAATTGATATGGCGTTACTTTGTGGTGCTATATGTTTATATTATTTTTTTCAATAATTTTAAATTTGTTGTACACACACGTTGAGTAATAATTTTATCTTACTATCGTTTCACCTGCAGTCGCTAGGTGTTAACTTTTTAACTGACGATCAGACGGATCCACTTCTTGAGACGATAGTAAGAAAACACAACGTGTTTAATAAAGTTAAGGTTATAAAAATAAATGAAATAATAATTATTTTTTAAATATTTAGGAATTAAAAATTGAAAAAATTACTGCATTTAAATAAAATCCAACTAACTAACCATAAGAATAGAGGAGATGGAGCGCCGCACTCTTCTGTCCTGACACAATTGTCGCCTTATCCACCTTCATACATCTTCTCATATAATCTCGTCTGTTATTGAAGCTTCTAACATAACTATGTTCTAGTATCTGGTTTACCTGGTCGTGTATTTCTGGTATCATCAACACTTGCGTTAAATATCTTCTAACTATTCTCTCTTCATTCATCCGTTCCATATGAATGAACGACTCAAGCGATCCTTTTTTAATGTTATTCACTATGCTAAAATCAGCTTAAAATTCACTTCTAATATCTTCATTATTTACTATGTCATAAATCGATATGCCTGAGTGATCTCATTAAATACATTAATTAATTTTACTAAATAATACGTAGCAACAAAGCGATTACAAAAGATAAAATAAGAAAATTTAACATAATGACATAAATTACTTAATCATAATAAAAAATAATGATGATAATTGAATTGAATGACTGATTTTGAGTAATTGATAAAATAATTTTTACGGAGAACACATTTTTATTGTGAAGTTGCAATTTTACAGAACACAGGTCAGTGATATTTATAATACAAATTAAAAGTATTAATTTATATTACAATATAATTGTCGATTACGTCACCATGCTTGTTTTTTTTATTTTTTTTATTTTTCCAAACGCAAAAATATTTCTCATCACCATTTGATTACGAATATTAAATTACCGACGTGGTCTAATAAATTCAAATGCAGTTTATTTTTACAAATATCTAAAACATTTTTTAAATACGAATACAGTTTCCTGGCTATTGCGTGATGCTTCTGTTCGTAAACCAATTCTAAATTTTACTATTTACAGGCGAGAGTTATGTTTGAGATAATCCTATTCAAATACGTGGTGTATTCGTTCATTGGTTGTTTACAGCGTTAATATTCCGCAACTCCGATAACAGACTATTCATATCGTATCATTAAATAGTAAAACTCGCAAATCCTGGTTCATAAAATAAATGAAAAGTATAGAAATAGCACTATTTGAGGGATTGCGGTTGCTGAATTTGAACATAATATACATTTTGAATATGAAAACCAAGCTACCACTATTCAATTCAAAGTATTTGATTATATCAACACAAGTTTGTATATAGCTAAAAACACTTATTGTGTATATTTTATTGTAGTTTTAAAATATTTACAAGCTACCCAAACGTAATTGTTGGTTTTAAAATAATATTTTTTTTTTGAGTCTGGTTATTAGAAACTACACTGTCATCATCTTAAATAAATGTTGCTGATACACAAATTTCCCCCAACCGATCTTTCTTTTTGCATATTTTTGTGCATGTAATGCTATGAAATTAAAAATCGTTGAAATAAAAGCTTCATAGATTATCTAGAGTAGAATGTAATGTTTAAATAATTCTAACTTTATTTATTTTTATTACCATTAAATTTTAAGTAATTTTTTAAAATGTTTTTTTCATTTATATTCTTTGTTTGGATTAGTTTTTTGTGATTAAATATTTGCACCGATAACTTAGTAAGGTGAGTCGGGGTAAGTGTATCTATAGGGGAAGTGCACCTAAGTCTCCTAATTACGTTTAAAATTGGATTCCAGTACCGCAATGTATTAAGAAATATTAAAAATCAATATTTGAAGAGACAGTCCAGGGATAGTGTAAATCCAAACACTTGTTTGCTTGTAATATCATTTCAAAAATGACAGTTGTTTGAGTTGTTGCATTTGTGAGTTGCATAAACCTTTTCAATCTTACATATATCTCGATAATTTTTTGCGCCAGGAAGCTAATACTAGGTGAGCACCTATATTTTGAGTTGTAGTTTGTGATGTGTATATTTTTTTTGTGATGTGTATATTAGTTTTATGATGTGTTTAGTTTTGTGATGTATATATTAGTTTTGTGATTATTTCCACAGATTACAATTTATAAGATCAGATACACTTAATAAAGTGAAAGTGAATCTAATCCGTTCTTGTATGGTACCCCTTATATTTGTGTATTGAAAGTTTCTCAATTAGTGAAGTGTAGATAGTTCTATTATTTTTTTAAATAATTAACCAATTTCAAAAACAATTACTACGATGTGTCGCACTTCCCCCTCTAAGCAATTTTACTAAATTTATTTGGATATAAGCACGTTTTATCCTTCATCAATGATCTAAATAACTAATTTATATTGTCATTAAACAGATTATTAAAAATATTTTCATTATTTTAACAATTTTTCTGAAATAATACAACTAGATGCACTTGCCCTAAATTTAGAGTAAGTGCATCTAATCGTTCAACTTTCATAAAATGCTATAAATACTTGCTATCCTAAAAGGTTACATTCCGATTTTTAAAGACTTAAATTAGGAAACTGTTAATGATCCTTCAATCAAAGTTTCAAAGTCATAGCATAATCTTATGAAGTTTGAGAGCAGTTCAAAGTTTATGTCAATGATTTATATGCCGTACTTACCCCGATTCACCTTAATTGAAAACTATTAGATATATATTTAAGTATTATTAAAAACACGTATATTTTCGAAGCTTTTTCTTAACACTTACAGCCCGGTGGGTCAAAACAAAACACGTCCGGCGGTGGTGGGTCATTTTAGGGTCCCAGTGGGTCACACAATTCAATTTTTCATAAATGCATATTTTCTAATCCCCAAATTAGTAGCATTTAAGTTAATTTCGTCGACTGAATAGCGACGACTATGAATATTTCAACTTTAGGACTTGTTTAGACACTTAATAATTTGTTATAACACATAAACAAAAAGACAGAAAACCAACAATTACCCACCGCTTGCCAGGACCGATGCATTAAGTTCAAAGCTCCCATCTCGGTCCTACTAATTCGCTACTTGGTTGGCATTTTTGAATGCTACTAGGTAGCTGTACGATAGCCAAAACAAAATTTCCTCTTATTTTCCCCGACTGATACACTTTATTAGTAAATAAGAATATATACAATACATTACATAAATAATAAAATGTATTTATTTATATAAAAGTGATAATATAAAATAATACAAGTAGAATAGAATATAATAATGAAAAAGTACAAAATTGACATGAGAGAGACAAGGTGTAATAATGCTGCGGAGCAGAGAGAAGGTGAAGAGGCACTCCCTTCCAAAATATATAGGAAACTCACCCTCCATGCACAACTGCCGACAGATTTAACCCACAAGAACAGTACATCGAAGATCATAGTTGAACAAAAGGTAGAAAAGAAAAATAACAACAGGAAGCCAACAACAAATCCAGAAACAACCAACCACCAACAAATCACAGCAAGCCTTATCTACAGCAGGGAACAATAGTTTATTATAATGCTTTGGTAAAATTATACGTCAAAGTGACAGCTTAGAAAATTAGATTGTTCTAGAGACAACTTTAGGCCAAAAAATATTTTGAGAAGAGTAACAAAATTGTGGATAAATACGTTGCGTCTGGCTGGAGAGACGCTGGAGCTGGAGTCAGCTATGAGGTGACTCAGGATCGGAACTTGTGAAGATGCATTACGAGCCGAGTCTCATCTGATTGAGGCCACTATATGTCTATACCAATGGTGTGCAGTAGGTGTAGATTTAGGTTATGCTGTTACCAATAATATTATACAATCATATATAATATATGTACTTTCGTTTAACTAACATCTTTAGACACAATAAATCCGTCATTTAAAAAACCCTACCAAGTATTTATTTATAATTTTAGAGTACTATTAATAATGTTTTTAAAGTTGAAGTTATAACGTAAAATAATACTTTCTTACACATATAAAAATTTATGGATGTTTTTAAGAATACTTTCTATGACTGAACATGATTCATTTATTGATTGAAAATCCTTCGCGTAATAACTAAAGGAAATAATTATTTTAATTAAAGATTAACGTAGGAAATAGTTCTGCAAATTGCTTTTTATTTTTTCAAAATCAATCATTATTAAGCAAAATTATTGAATTAGTAAAATAAGAAGTAGACACATCAATGATTTGCACGCAGTTGTAAGCCTTTCTAATATTATTTGTTTAATAAACAGCATAGGCTACGACTTCATACAAAACGGATCAACCAAAAGGAATTTGCAATCCAGTAAATAGTCATTTATATGACTTAAGTAATTCACTAGTTCAAAGACAGAACAGAGTAATATGAAAAGCTTGATGCGGCGAATACTAAAGAGCGCCATGGATACAGCGGTGAGTTGTCGTGGTAATTTTTAGGATTAATCAATTAAAGTCTCTACTGGTACACAGATGGCGCTAACTATAAAATAATGTTTTCGTTTATGTTAATCCAATTATTTAATTTACGTAGTGAAAACGTAATGTATATCAAGTTACCAATATATTAGGGGACTATGACGCCCAGCAGTGAGCATAAGATAAAAAATAATAAAAATTAGTTTTTTAAAACTCGTATCTCTAAGGTGACTGTAAATGTATTAAGTAAATGAAATCTGAGTTTCAAATTGTGAATAAATGTAAGTACTTAATTTTCAACAAACTCTCCGAAATTACATAAAATAATGTAATATATATCTAATTAAAATACTATGTAAGTAATATATGTTAAAAATTAATTAAATACCTTTTATTTACACAAGGTAGTGGTGAAATGGAATGTAGGAAGTGTGGTAGGAAGTTGGACAGAATAACTCAAGGACCAACCGGCAACACGACTATTTACATATACATATTTATGTATATATATGTATAAATATACTACTATTTATATATATTTATTTAAATAGTAGTATACACACACACACATATATATATATATATATATATATATATATATATATATATATATATACATGTGTGTATTTTCTCTGCTGTAGTCATAGCTCTCCCGAACTTCTGGAAACTAGTTAACCGATTCGCACGAAGCAATATGAACAGCAGTAGTTTCGGTACGCACCGCGAGAAACCAAAACACACAATAGCAACAGTAAGTGAACAATAACAGATTATTGTAGCGAGCACACAGCAAAATGTTCACACTTCTTGACAGTTCAAAGTTTATAGATAACAACACACAGATAAGTTGTGGTCTGAGGGTATAGGGGGCTCACATACGCACGGCGATCGACGATCCGCGAATCAATCATAAATATCAAACACCTCTAATTAATTAACAAATATAGCATGTCGAATAAATATACACATCAGGCAAAACATGATTCGGCACAAGATTTGATTACAACTCTAAAAATTAAACCAAATTAATAGCTAGAAACGCAAGCGACTTAAAATAATAGTGTTTCCAATAAAACAGTAAAGAGGTTATTTGTTTACTTCAGTACTACTAGTATGTTTGCGTCTGTGATTAAATAGGAATACACTAATTTAATTACTGTTGTACTAAACAAATTTTATAGTTTTAAATATGTATAATTCGCATTGTTGGGGCCTTTTGTAACTTTTTAGGTCGGTACATATTTTGTAAATTTATGAAATAAAAAATAAAAAGAATAACCTAAACCCACATCATTTCTGAAGTGGAATACTTTGATTGCTATATCAATGTTTATATGTCTCGTTCTTCTGAATTTTTTTTTAACTTTTATCTCTTTTTAAATAATATATTTTTTTTATTTTACATTTTTTCTCTCCTTTATCTTATTTTTAGAATTTTTCTTATTGTTGCAATAGAAAAGAAGGTTATCACTCTTTTAATCATTTTCTATGCAGCGTAAAATTTATTTCTTATTACTTAAGTCTCAATAAGCTATTATATCAATTTAATAAGTCTTATTCAAATTATTATTTTACACTGTGTCTAGTACATAGTTAATTCAGAGAAATGTTGTAATTAATTAATTTAATTTTCGTTAGACTTTCATCATGTTTTTTTAAAATCGATGAACTATTTTTTTGCAAATAAAATATAATAATAATTCTAATATTATCACATTTTATTTCTGAATTGAGTTCTGCGATTATTAAAACAAATTATATTAAATCATTTGGCAGGACAAATCACGTCGAAAAAATCTTTCTCTCAAAATCCCGATATTGACTATAAATCATTATGTTTTTTTCTAATTTTAATACTGTTTCCTTAATAATTTTTTCCCACAATTTATTTTGTGTTTGTTATTTATTTCCACTATTTATTATAAATAGTAGAAAAAAGTTAAAAAATGTTTTAATAATTCATTAATCATTATTTTTGTTAATGTTTTCTTTTAGGTAGTAACGGTTTCTAAGTGAGAAGTTATTCTGTTGGAAAAAAATAAATGACTCAGAAAAGCTGTCTACCGGCAATATCAAGTTTCAGGTTCGAATCCCAGTTTTTTGATAGATAATTTTTTTGTGTGTGTATTTTAAAGTGAATTTTCTAAATTTGTTTTAATTATAATAGTGTAGGTAAATGTATGGATCTTTGTTATAGCTTTTCAGATATCTGGCGTTAATGTCGAGTATACATAAGTTGGTTAGTCTGTTTGCGTATAAAATACAAAATACTTTGAATTTAGCAAACATGAGAACTAAAATTTCTGAAATTGAGTTTTGTTATTGAATCTCAAGTATTTTTTTTAAGAAAATATTAAAAAAAATTAATTCATCTAAGTGGTGATAATAAAACATAATTGAAAAAAAAAACATATTTTATTATAGAGAAATAAAAAATATATTATATGATGTAAACTTTCTTTATAAATTCTGACTTTAAGATCGACTATTTTTTCAATTATTTTTTTATAAACATTCATAGATATATTCCGCTCCGTTAACATGGCGCACAGACGTGGAAATCAAAAAAAAAAAAAATTACAAAATATATTATGTAAGCGAATGTGTATTATATTTTTTAGATTTATCGAATAATAATAAAAAATCTTTTCATATGCTTTAATTGTTAATTTTTTAATTTATAACAAATTTGATAACTAATGTAGAGTGGTTAAATAAATAAGATTTGAGAAATTGACATAATTCAAAAACAATAAAATGACATTCAACGAGTGCTAAGTGGGTACTACTTGCGATGTTAGTTTTGAAAACAGCTTACTGCTAAGTATCAAAATTCTTTATGGTAGGGTAATTCTAGATCTCCGATCTTCTCTTTGAAGTTTACAAACTCAAGTATACTAGAGAACCCCTATCTCACGCAAACACTATAGTAAAAACAATTTACGACTTGAATTCAAAGCTCGTAAAGAATCGACACGGTCTCGCTAGATCGATGTTTGATGGCCACTACTTATGTACCAATAATATATTTCCACGAATTTTTTATAAAACTTTCAATGTTTATTAATGAATTTGATGATAGTCAAAATACCACAACAAATTAACTTGTTTAAATAGAAGCAAAAACTACTGTCAATAGAATACTGAAACAGGTTGAAAATCCTCATATCTAAGTTAATTTCCCGACTTGTTCAACAAGAGAAAAAGGAAAATGAATGAATGATTCACTACGTATGTCATCCTGTCATCGTCATAATCATTAATAGTTTTATCTTTCTTTTTCATCCCTTCTCATCCATCTTTGTCCGCTACTCTTTTGATGCTATCGCTCCATTCAGCTTTAGTACCAACACATCACCGGCCGGCTTAATATACCCAGCAGGTATACCATCAACAGTTTACACATCCAGTACCGACGATATCATGTAGCAATACTACTGCGTTCAGCAAACCGTCTGGAAGGCCGTCTGTCAATCGCCACTATTCTTACTGTCGCCTTCACTTTAAATTACGCAAATATGGACTCATATATATGATTTAATTGAGTAGAGATATTTCAATTTAATCACGATACAATCAGTACCTACACTGATAATTCACTTTAGATTTACAACAAATTCACTATATTTTTTTATATCTTATTCTTTCTTTTTCATTTTATTAAATAACAGCATGATAAAAAAAAACTGGCTACTTTAATATAGACGGTAGTCTAACAAAATAGCCAGGACAATGCTTTAAATATCAGAGGTGCTATGTATACCTACTATATCCTATACAGTAAACTAATAAGTGCGTTATATTTTTAAAATTAGCATATTATGTTACTTTTAAAATTAGCAATATTAACTTGGTGGTTAAGATTCATATTTTTTATTTATTACGAGGGGCAAGTAAAAAATAAGGTTCCTACATTTTTTTCAGGTATAAGGTATTTTTTATTGCAATAAATAAGTAAACCATCTGAAAGCTTGTACTTTATTCTATTTTTCTACATAGTCTCCTGATTTTTCTATGCATTTTTCCTGACGAGTTATCCACTTCTGAAAACCCGCTTCGAAGAATTCCGCCGCTAGGCCGCCGATGAACTTGGTGACCGCTTCTTTCACCTCTTCATCTGTATTGAAGCGTTGTCCACCCAAGTGTTGCTTCAATTTCGGAAACAAGTGGAAGTCGCTGGGAGCAAGATCAGGGCTGTAGGGGGCATGGTCAAGCAATTTCCAGCCGAATTTGTCCAGTAGGGCGGTGGTCTGTCGAGAGACATGCGGGCGAGCGTTGTCGTGGTGCAGCCTAACGCCCTTGGTCAGCCTTCCTCTCCGGTGATTTTGGATGGCTCTTTTGAGTTTTGTCAATGTCTCACAGTACCTGTCCGAATTGATGGTGATCCCTTTAGGCATAAACTCGGTCAGCAAGACGCCTTTTCGGTCCCAAAACACCGTAGCCATCACTTTCCCTGCGGAAAACGTCTGCTTAAACTTTTTCGGCCTAGGCGATTCGGGATGGCGCCATTGTTTGGACTGTTCTTTTGTTTCTGAAGTGACGTAGTGACACCACGTTTCATCTCCCGTAATAATGGAGTCCAAGAATTCTTCGGTATTCTCGGCGCATTCTCGAAGAAACCCCTCGGCACACTTGACACGATTGTCTTTGTGGGTTTCTGAAAGCATGTGTGGGACCCACCGCGCGCACACCTTGCGATAACCAAGTTTATCGGTCAAAATGTTGTCGATGGTTTTTTCACAAACCTCAGGAACCTGGACAGCAAGCTCCCGAAGCGTTACTCTCCGATCTTCGAGGAGAATGCGCTCAATCTTCGCGACGACTTCGTCCGACACCGATGGCCTCCCACTCCTTTGCTCGTCGTGGACGTCTGTGCGTCCTTCGGAGAACTCCCTGCACCATTTGCGGACGTGTTGGACGCTGATGCAAGCTGTGCCATAAACTTCTTCCAACTGTCGATGAATTTCAACAGGTTTAAGCTTCTTCGCGTTTAAAAATCGAATCACCGAACGGATTTCACACCTGGCGGTAACGGCGATGGCGGGTTCCATAGCGGATGGCTGTCAGGCCTTTACTGAGCGTCGCAGCGTTTGCTCCCGGTAGTGGGGACGTAGTTAAGGGACCAACAATCAAGGCAGTGTTGCCGGATTTCGCCTAGCATCTCGCGTGGCGAGTGTACAGCGTAGGGAACCTTATTTTTTACTTGGCCCTCGTATCTTAGTTTAATAACCACAATTGAGTTTAAAAAACATCTACCGGTTTCGGAAAACACCTTTTCCTTCTTCAGAAAATTCTAAAAATTATTCGACAAAATTTGTATTGAACAGCAATTTGAGTTAGGTACTAAATTTACTTTTTAAATAATTGTTGTTTTTAAAAATTTAAAAATAGATTCTGAATAAATAGAAAAACAATGCTATATTTTTAGTTAGTTTTGACATATCCTGAAGAAGGAAAAGGTGTTTTCCGAAACCGGTAGATGTTTTTTAAACTCAATTGTGGTTATTAAACTAAGATAATAAATAAAAAATACATATTATGTTAACTTATAATTATGTTAACTTCTGATGTACAAAAAAAAATATCCCTATGAAAACTATACTATGAATTTTACACACATCACACTCCCATATCATTCATTCAATATCGTCAATAATATAATTGCGAGTCTTTTAATGCATAATTTTCTTTTACCTATTTTTATATATTATCAATCCTCAATACACAGATGGAGAGGTACTCTATAAATGCTTTCCCGGTATAGCTTGAAATCATATTAATGTACATTTTTTAATACGTACGAGGCTGAATCTTCTTGAACATCTGCGTTCTCCGGAACGTCGATAAAGCTGTTATATTCTCCGACTAGCAAGCAGCTCTTGAATCTTTCTCTGCTAATATGAAAGTTTAGCTAGACAATAAGATAATCTACTCCATCAGAAGATGCCTATTTAATTTGTACAACAACAATAAACAGGTGTCATTCGTTTAGATTCCTGTATATAAGGGAATTCAGGGAAATGAATGTGCTGATAAACTGGTCAAGAAGACTACTCTTTCCGGAGTTGTTCCCCAACAATTCCATATCTCGATGTATGACAGACTTCATATGGTAAAAAAACGGACGAATTCTATTTGATCTGCGCAATGGATGGATCCAAACAATCACAAGGGTAATCGGCTTAAAATAATCCAAAGATCTATTCCCCGCACCCCTTGGTCTCTACAGTCAGGACAGGAAAGTCTCTAAAAGAACAATATCAAATATCTCTAGAATGAGAATTGGGCATTGCCAGGTAGCCTCACATTTATTCAGATTTAACATAATAGACTCCCCAACGTGTGAGTGTGGTGCCGAGGAGGAAACCCTTGACCTTGTCTTTTTTGCCTGTCCATTGCGGATCACAGGTTTTTTTTTACAATAATCTTGTCAATGGTAATTTTCAACTCCCGGTTAACTTGTGTCATCTTCTTTCCCTTAACTCGCCACATTTAATCTATATAATAGCAAATTTCTTGAACGACAATGGTATTAACTTGTATCGTAATATTTATTCCCTATTCTATAATATTGTTGTACTGCTTTCTAAGAAATAATGTTTTGACTTGTTTAATGGCACAAATCACTCTTGAAGGATGGATTGCCTGTTTAAAAGAAGAAGAAGAGGCTAAATCTTCTTAATCATTTACTCTATTTTGAATCGGTCTAAAATTTGGTGCACAATATTTATTTATTTATTTATTTATTAACGGCTCCAATTAAGCCCTTTATACTATACATAATATATTACAGTAAATTATAAAGTAAAATAAAAACGAAAAATATACGATAAAAACAATTACACGATAAAAAGTTAAAATCATTACGTTTATGGCAAAAATAATACACAGTAAAAAGTAGGAAATAAAAATTATATAATGTTTTCAAATTATAGATATTTTGTCAAGCACCACCTTTAAAAATCTATTTTTTATATACATACATAATTAAATATACATAAATATTAATGAAGATTCTTTGTAGCTTGTGTTGGTCTCAAATTAGTCGGTCCGATCTGTCAGTCATAAACAAACTTGTTAAGAGTTCCTCTACTTTTCGGTAATTCTATGTTTCATACATTAGCAACATCCGCATATTCGTTACCCAAGTTTTGAATTCTGTGTAATGGAGAATTAAACTGAGCAACCGTCCCAATATTGTTACAGTAATAAGGTAAAATGATTCTAGTATTTTCGGCTGGTACATGAAATCAGGGCTATCAATTTTATGATGAAAATTTTTAAATTAGATCAACAATTCTTCTTTTGCTCAGCTTTAATAAGTTCATTGAACATAAGAAGACATCATAATTTAATTTCTCTCGTGGTATATTTAGTTTACGATTGACAAATTTTAGAAATTTATTTTATACTCTTTTAATTGTGTAATAATATGCGGCGTAAAAAGGTGACCATGCAGTCATACTCAACCTGACTTTTCACCAATGATGTATATAGAATTCTCTATTTTACCCGTCCTGATCCATGTTTATTGCAGCTTTTAAAGAAGATTCTGATAATTTCTTTATTTGTTATATCCATCCTAGCTCTTGTCGCTTTTTCTTAACTGTCCCTGCTGGTACGAGTTTCTTGAGACTTACATCATTATGTCTGGTACACGTCGATTTTTTACTCACTTTGTTACTACTATATTTTTTTTATTATTACAATATACATAGTACAAGAATTTGTTTAATGTATAATTATTTTATGGATAAGGAATGAAATAATATTGATCACACATTAATGATAATAATGACTGTCGATGCCCTTCATCAGCTGAAACCAATAGGTGAAGAAAATAAATGTTGGTTAAAAGTGAACAGTATACAAGGTGTCCTATAAGTAGTGGTACAAATGAAAACCATCGATAGCTGAGACCATGTCCTGAATATATAACTTAAATAACCCATCATATGTTAAATTAATATCACACGGTTTTCGAGATATTTGAACTTTTGTGAATTTTTGAATAATTGGTATTTTTTGTTACTTTTTTAATGTCATTTTCAAAACTTTAAAAAATATCGCTTTCTGTTTGTTGATTATTATTTCTGATAAGTTTTCCTATGAAATGTGTGTCACTGCTTTTTAAAAACAGAAACGGTTTGTTTTGCCAAGAAAAATGTTTAAAAATATGAACTCGGATCATTAAATATTTAACATTTTTCAACAAAGTTTAAAGCACTGTGGTATTAAAAAATGTATCATATCCTAAGTGCCCATTAGCTTGAAAACTTTTGCGTTTAATGTCAATTTAGGAACATGAAAAAAAAAATTCTATTTACAAAGAAAGTTATTAGAAGTTCACCTTCATGTTACCCAAATAAAACATATCCAACCAAAATACGATATAAACCAACAAAAGACTGCGCGCGATGTACACAACTGATACCATGCGTCAACTGACGTCAAGTGTGAAGTGGTCATATAACTTCATATCTTTCTCGCTTAGATAGCGCTCACGCACACATTGACGTGTATCGGTACACAAAACATTTTTGAAGTGCTATGACCAAAAATTCGACCAGTAACCTACTCAAAATATGCAAGGATCCTCTCCCTCACATTATCGAAAGATATGTGGATACGTGTGTCAGACGCGGTCGCTTCATATATGTTTTGGATGCTCAGAATCCCTTGTATTCTAGAATCAAAAAACTTTAGACTTTTTGCTTCTAGTCGTACAGTACTGTTGCAAATAAATTCGTCATGTCCTTTAGAGATTAGTCATAAAACACACTACTACACAGAGCGCAAACGGAGCAAGTTGAAATACATATACATTCTCAATTTTCGAACATATATGAATCGCGTAAATACACAGATACCACCGACAGTGGATTCTGTCATTCGTTCCATATCCACAAAGTTTGAAAGTATTCGACTTACGCGCATGCGCATTCAGTTCCGTCTGTCAAGGTCTTCGAATACTGCATACGCAACGTCCAAAAAATGACTATAATGCATAGAAACGCATACATTTTAAAAAGCGAGCGGATTATCTTGAGAAATTTTTTTGCGTCACGAATTTTTCAATGAAAACTATATGTCATAGATTTATAATTTAATTTTCATTCATACAAATGACACATATCTGACATGTGTGTATCTTGCGGTCCTATTCTGATTAATTATATGGTGTAGTAAAATGTGGCTACGCGAATCGTGCATAAAATTGAAGACAATCATAGTAGGTAGGTATGTGACTCGACTTTGCATCAAAACTAACTATAAAATCTGTGGATATTTACGATTTTGCAAAAAAACGGGAGAGATTTTCGTCCTGCTGATTTTAGTAACCATAAATACTTTTACGATTTTCGTACATTTATTATCTGTAATACTAGGCTGGCATCAAATGAAAGCCAAAATATAAAAAAGAAATCGTAAAAATAAAAATAAATGTTCATGAGCTTACATAACACGAGTCAATAAATTAAATCAGTCGGTAAGTAAGGCTCGTTTGTTTAAGCTTAGTTAAAAAATGATGTTAACTTATTTTTATTACTATTGTGTTTAGTTTGAGAACTACATGTTTATATTTTAAGAAATTTAAAAATAATAATTTTAATAAATATCATTATTGAGTTCTGCTAGTTTGCATAAAGAATTATTTAAATATTACAGGTGTTTGGTAATGAAGGCCATTTTCAAACTGTCCAACGGATTACTTCGGATAGGAAAAGATACAGGTTCAAATTCCGGTAGCAACTAAAATATTTTTGGATAAATTCATTTTTCCTGTATATTTTCCTAGTTGATGAATTTAATTAGTATATTAAAATAGCACAAAACTATGTTCTGAAAACCTGCATAGCAAAAATGTGTTCTCTTTTAAAATTGTTCACCCTTTTTAGTGAGCCCTTTACATATTCTTCTACTACAACGGTCTCATGGGACTTCATGAGCGCAGAACATAACGGAGCGCCATACATCACTTGACATTGCTTTCATGGTTTACTTTGACATTATCCGCCCATCTACGTCATGATCTTCCCCTCGATCTCGATCCTGTTGGCTCATGTGCTTTGTGCGTGTTACAAGAACCCATCTACTCTCGCTACATGTCCTGTCCGCTGTAGACTCTTTGGTTTCATATTCTTCAGAATATCTGGTGCGGTATACCTGGCGTCTAGACGAGAGCATCCCGTTTTTAGGTAGTCTATTCCGTTATCCCCAAGCTCAGCTTCAGAACGCCAAAATATCCCGTTTTCAGAAAGGGAGCAACCCACGGGAACAATTTCAAAAAAGGCGGAAAAATAAAAAAATCCAACGATAGCGCCTAGTAGCGCGGCGATGACGGCATGCTCAATACATCTCACATATATGTAAGTCGTTCAGAAGCCTACTAGTTTGCTGGTTTCTCGGTTGTGAGTACGCGTAGATAGCTCGCGCATCTTTCTTGGCGATTGATTATTGTTTTTTTATCGACGTGTGTTATTGTAGTCTTAAATTTTTGTTAAAGTAGAGTACGGCCAATGTAAGTTTGCGCATGAGATTTTGACCACGCGCATCTACACAAAGACATTCGTAAAACTTCGGAAAAAGTGCGTACGTCCTGCTGCGAATGCTTACAGCAGGAAAACCAGAAAGCGATCTTCTGAATTTAGTTGACTTTTAAATTTGGGCATTATTAAAAGATACATAAAACAAAAAGCCAGTTTCATTTGTTTAATAAATATATAAGAAAATAACAGTTTACAAATATTTTCATCTCTTTATTAATCTTACAAAATTTAATAGAGGTCAGAATTAAAAAAAAATATTAATATAAAAATTTGATAATATGAAGTATAATGTAAATAATAATGAAAATTAAATTTGTTACATTTAACCGCAACAATATCACAATAAAAAGATTTCTGAAAATCAATTCATTTACCCCAAGAATATTATAAAAATAACATTAGAAATAAAGTTATTAACATTTTAACACAATGGAACAATAAATAAAATATAGTCATTTACATTTGACTGCGAAGGTATTACTCGTCTTTGAACTTTTTTCAAATTGGTAACCTCATTAGACATGAACTTGTATATATTGAATAATATTTCACGCGCTTGTAGTGCTTGTCCGCGCACCAATGAAGATGATGAAGACATTACGTAAATATTAAAAATTCCATAACTCTCGATTAGGTTAAGTGTACCTGAATACTAAATTAGTGTATTAATTATAAATATATACATATAAAATCAATTTTGTCGAAAAATATTGTTTTAGCGTCACCGGGATTCGAACCTGGATCTTCATTTCCAATCCGGGGAAGTGCACTACCTTTGTGCTATAAAAATATAAAATATCACAGACCTATGTTCTGAATAATTACAACTTCACAATAAGAATGTGTTTTCCTTAATAAGTGTACCTGCACTAAAAAGCAATCAGAAACGTCCAGAGCACACAAACTCCTTGAAGGACAAGGGGTGACTAATTAAAATGATAGCTGATTGGTAACACACTAGATTAAGCCATACGCCTTCCCCAAATTCCTTTCTGCGCAGATTTTTTAAAGCGCAAACTTAGACTGGTCGTACTCTAGTATTAAATTTATTTCTCGTGAACCCTCCATTCTTCGACGAAAAATTATCATTTATTCAACATTACAACAAAATTTATAACAAGGCGATAAAATCCTTAGGATTTGTGTTAAGGACAGCCAAAAATGTAACTCTCTCCGCTCTGTGTAGTATGTATTCTGTGGTCTCCCTACTATGGCTCACATATTATAAAAATCGAAAGAGTGCAACATAAATTTCTAAGATTTATCAATTTTAAATTACATATTCCGATAGAAAATATAAATTACGATTATTTAATGAGTCTACTTCATTTGAAAATAATAACCTGGAAAAGAGATGTGAGCGATATAGTATTTATATATAAAATTATCAATAGCATGTTGGACTGTCTTGAGCTGACACAAATCGTTTCATATAAATTACCAACTCCAACATGAAGTGTTCTCTGTAGGTACACCTATAAATAATGATGCTATTAACTCGCCAATAATACGGATGCATCGGTTTGGTAACAAGTTGAATTTCGTTGAAATTTTTCGTTTCAGAAAATTGAAGAAATATTTGTACATAAATTACACTTTGTTTTTTTTAATGTTATATTTAAACTGTTATATTACAAATTTACTGTTATATTTAAATAAAATCAATTTTAATTCAACAATGCCTAAACGCAAGTGCATTTTTAATAATAACTTACAAACTAAATACGCGTTTATAATGCAACTTCATCAAACGTCAGATGTGGAAAATGCTGTACAGACTTTAGCGTAGAGCATGGAATAGATGTCACGTTTTGAGGACCCTAAAAAATAGTAGATGTCCCATTTTGAGAAAAAAAATAATTGGTGACGTTATGTATACCATTCCCAAAGCTTCAGATCCTTTAATTTCCTCCATTATCTAGTGAGGTTATCATATGGGCCATAAATCTTACGTAAAACTTTATTTTCGAAGACCTGCAACCTATTTTCTTTCGCTAAAGTCAGATACCAATCTTCAAATCCGTATAAAATAGTCGATTGTATATTTACAATTTAATCTTTACATATTATGACAAAAACTTCGATAACATCAATCTCTACATTACTTATAATTCAATTATATATTTTTTAACACCATTCCAACTTTAAAAATAATATTAATAGATATTCTCAACATCCCCTATACGAAAGTGTTAACTACAGAGATGACTAAAAGTCGTGTCGAAGGATTTCAGAACTGCACAAATTAATTGACGGAAGCGGCCCAGAGGTGTCATTTTACGCCGCGCACTGCCATCATTCTAACGGCTGGCTGTATATTTCAACGGCAACGAGAGACCGAAATATGAGCTTAACGGGTAACGGCCGTTATCAGCTAACGACCGCATGTATGTAGGCACTAATATTGCCGATTGACGTAGTAATGCGCGAAAAAATATTTATGTCGTAAAAATGCAATTGTGCAGAAATAATTACGCGTACCGTTAATTCAAAAATTTGCTATACTTTAATATAAAATAATTTAGTGTTTATGGTGATATACGTTCATTTTACTTTTTAGGCTATTGATATTACGAGTATAACGTCTACACATTTGAGATGTAGGTGCGGCGATTCAAATCCGGTGGCTCCCAGCTGACTGACGACACGGGTAACATCTGGACCCGAGGGCGAGGCTCCTGTCGAAGTGAGCCGCAACCGGTCTCGCCCCGTCGCTCGTCAGACACCAGTATCGACAGTACCGACTCGCTTTGCTACCATTTAAACTCACTTGTTAACTTTATATATATATCAGTTTTGCGTAATACACGATCATACAAAACCTTCGTATTATTTCATCATCTACTTTCAAAAATAAATAGGAATATAATCGAGTAGCTTGTTGGTCTAGTAGTTAGGACGCCCATTGATTTATATGGTCGGGGGTTAGCGCCTCATTCTAGGAGATCAGCAGTAAGGATATTGATGTGACATGTATTCCACGTACGCATCTCTATGGCATTATTACAGTAGTTTTGCATTTATACTCGCACCCATGTTTTACGTGCACACATCCACTAATCAGCTGTCCACTGATGCATTTACGTATTACTAGAAACGTAGTATACAACTTAACTCGGTGAATTATCGCATTATGTAGAATAATTTCAGATATCGCAAGTACACTAGCACCTAAATCTTCAATAGTTAAATCACACTTATCTACTGACCATCGTAATAATTGAACATAAATCAAAATCAGAGTCACAATCGAGGTATAAAACTTATAATACAATGGAATTTTAAAGAAATATCATATACATGATTTTGGGACCGACTAATTCTGATAAAAATAAACCTGATTGATAACATTATTCATAATTGTAATATCCGGATTACACTGTATTTAGAATGTTGCCCAAATAAACGTGCTAAAGCAGGTGGCTAAAGCTGCTGGGTTAAAAATGAATATAAAAAGTTATAAAAATATCTTTTTACCTCAGCGAAATGGTCTGAATTGAAAAATGGTCTTCGTCTTATTCTTCTTCATCGGCCTCATGGGACCTTGAAGTTCATGACCACAGTTACAATAGAGCACCATCTATACCTTGAAATCGTATTTGTGGTCTATTGGGTACTCGCCCATGAACACGTGTTCTTAGGTACGGTGTAACGTGCAAATTCGGTACCGAGAAGAATGGTACAAGTGTTATTTTTTAAGCCGTTAAATGCTTTACATAATTTAGTTTGTACATGATGCACCATGTATTAGTTCGCTTAATAGGTATATGCATCAGGTATATGAATTCTAGGATAATATATAGGTATATATATTTTTTCAACTTTATTACATACATACACAGTTTTACGAAAAGGATTACCCTTCACATAGTAATTAAAGATTTTTATCAACAACATTTTTTAAAAATGAAATACAACAAAGGAAACAAAAATTAGATGAGAATGTGTTCTTTCGCTTTATATTTTAGGGTGGTCACTGAGGTCTTATTATTTTTCATAATTATTAATAAATATTTATTATTTTTTTTAAATATTCCCGGCACAACATATTCTATCGATCTTGTTCTGTTATAATATCTATTTAATTTTATCAGTATATGTTTCACAAGTTGGACCATTGCTACTCACTCCATAACCGATAACCGAGTAGACCATCGCAGAGTACAGTGTGTACGATGTGGCCCGAGAGGTGCATAACTTTAACATTTAAATGCATTTAATATGGATATCTGTTTATTATACCTATTGTTTGTGCAAATGCCCTCGATAGCTGGTTCCCAGGTTTACGATTAAGAATAAGCACACATATAATATATGAACTGCACTAACCTTTTTATTTTTACTATCTTTCCGGTCCGATGTTGTCGTTCTTTTAGTTGGGTTGTCTTCTTTAGATTTCGACCGACCAAAGCGCGCACCGATGGTTTATTTAGACCGCTGAACTGGTCGAACCACGGGATGTAATAAAAATGACGCCTGTCGATTACCGTCTCCTTAGCTTTTCGAAAAAAGGGCGGCAATACTCACACACACACACACGCATGTACATTATTATAAACCAGGAAATTCAGTAGTGCCAATCGAAGTAACAAGGCGCGTAAACACTTACATATTATCAATATGCGGTTTGCAGAAAAAAATATGAATTGTTAAATCTAAATGTTTAGGTATATTGCTCCACTTTTTAATTTCATGGCATTCGTAACCATGTTCAATAAGACTCATTTTAATTGTTTTTTGTTTAGCTTGTGGTGACCGGATATGTAAATACTTAATTTTATTTACATCTAAAATTATTCCGTTGTCATGAGCTCATTTTAAAATCTAGGTCAGATCATTTTGTATGTCGTGTTCTATGGTTTTGGCACAGTTTTCCGAATATAAGGTGCATGTATCGTCGGCAAATATAAACTTTTGAAAATGTTTTTAAACATTCGCCAAGCTATTTACATGCAAAATATAGATTCATCTGGCACACCGTATTATATTATGTCTTTTAAGGTATTTAGTAGCTTTACTGTAAACTTTCTGGATTTCAAGTAGGTGCTCATTGTCATTCACGTTCGTAACAATGACACAAAGAACGCTTTAGGTCTCAATGGATAGAAGAAATATCTGAAACAGAGGGAGTAACATGGCAATGATCGGTTTAGAACCGAAGAGAGAGAGCTAATCACGAGGAAGTATAATTTTAACACCGATATTTAAGTTTAACTACGGGTTATTTAAGTTTAATCAAAAATTACGTTATACCTTCTTATTATTCGAATAACATTGAAGAACGAAAATTAATTAAAATTTGTATACCTTGTTAGGCACCATTCATAAATGATTAAATTATAAATATACAAAACCCTTTCATTACTTTAAAATATTTAATTTTAGATAACATTAAAGCTAACTGGGTAAAATTCAAATGAATTTGTCTGCACACTTAAGATACTTTGAAGTAATCCATTTTCTTTTCTTTTTTAGATAGTATGTGCTTTGTGAAAACAATGTTTAGAAATAATCCAGTGTAAAATAATATTCCTGACAAAAGCTTTCAACTTTTCTGCCGGAATAATGATAGCCGATACCGGGAAAGAGAATAATATAAGGTAGTAGAGAACGTACCGAGCAATAAGATGCCGTATCTCCGGAGCTGATGAGGGGTCGTTTAGTCGGAGGGGAGATTCAGCGCACTCAGCGATTCGTATCGCAAATCTCATCCTTGCCTATTTTATTAAAACAGGTAGATAGTGCAGATTTGCAGAAAAATATAAGAAAAAAATTATTTGTATGCTAAAATTTAAAAATATAAATATATTTTGAATGGATTGGCATATGTAGTCGCGTGGTCAAGATGCCTACATTAGAGGAATGAAAATTCGTTTATCAAAAAAAACTTCCCCGTGTTTATTCGTAAAGGTCCGTGTCCATGATAATCTCTCAATGAACCTTGAATCTCTGAAAATCCATATTCACTGAAAGACAATCTCGGAGATTTAGTTGAGATACATCTTAATACCGTATACACTTAATGTAATTTTGCTTTGGAGATAAACTCGGAGATCAGACCATTGTACATAGCGTACGTTCTTATAGCGAGATTTGATAAGTGCTCCGCTGCTTTCCGCTGAACACCCTTTATATGTATGACACATATTAGTAATCAATTAAAAAATTAGCATTGAAGAAATCAGAATTAATGAAGAGTCATTTAGATGGTTCGGTCATGTGAAATAAAATGAAAATATGGTACAACTGTTGGCGGCACCAGAAATATAGGTCCTTCGCTAAAAATTTGCTATGCCCAAGAAAATCATAAAATGGAGATGGTTCTGTTAGAAATATAATCAACACGCATGTATTGATGGTGGGTGAATTTGGATTAGGTGATAATTTTCTGTAGTTTATTAAGATGCTAAACTTTTGCTAACTGAGAAGCTTGTTATAGAGGGATACGTCGAAGGACGAAGAGAAAGAGGAAGAACCCTCACTCATTGGTCCAACCGAGTGCAAAAAGGCAACAGGCACTTCTCTGGTGATAGCCCTAAACTTTGTAGGGGGCCAATAAACGTGGAGAAACATAGTCAAGAGGGCGGAAGTTCATGGAGATGTCAGTCATGAGGGACGGACGTGGATGATGTTGAGATATTTTGCGAAGAATGTTATAGAGGACGGACACAGTTATAGGTATTGTTAGTATATATTGTTCGTAAAATGTCAAACTATTTTTCTGAACATTTCAAGACGTTAATTACTTAACAGCATTTTTGGTGTTTAATTAATATGGAAGAAGATCTAAACGCTTTAACGATGTCCTAGGACTTAAACTAGGTTTTAAACACTAATTGTTGTGTATAAGCATAGATGCCGGAAGAATTCAGGATATAGAAGGAGTTTGGCACTCACCATAATCCGGTTCTGCTAGTACCTTCAAATGTAGACTGTATTTTAATTCACTATTTCGTCTTAGGTTCCTTTAAACGACGACGACATTGTATAGATGCGAAGTCTCAAATTAGTAATATTGTAATTCTTTCGATTCACGTATAACTGCATTTGTTCAAGGTCGCCAATCAACTGATCGATGGCGTTCCGGGAGGGGGAATGAATGGAAGGGAAAATAATGCAGTCTCAAATAAAACGAGGCCACAAAGTAATTTTGCAAATATCGAAGAAATAAACTATTTAAATAGTAAATTACCTTAAATATAAATTGATTTGGAAGAAAATATATTTATAACGATTAAAGATAAATCACTGCTACAAAAAAAAAAAAAGTAGAAATTATCTTTTATTCTTTGAACAAAATTTCTAATGATTAAAATTGAATACACCCGTACCCTATAAAACATCCCTAAAAACTCTTCATACCCTGCTCCGTTCTGCTCATGTGAATTAACGGTCTACGTTCGGTCGTTAGCACGCGTGAAAATATCCGTTAAACGCTGCCGTTATTCCGTTATGATCGGTCAACGAGCGGGGATGGAGTGTGGCGTCGTGGGGTTGAGATATTTATATTTTTCATTGCACTTCGTAAAGGATTTTCCGACAAATACGTTATTTAATGGCGGGCTTGCATTCAATGGGCATGTTTTTTTAAATTTATTTATTTGAGATTTTTATTTCTTATTCGATACCCAACAAACAGACTTTACAGAATTACTCAGTGTACTTCAAACAACTTCAATACACCTTCTGTTTTTCCACTTCACATCTATTTCAGAAAGGCTTTCCTAACACGGGTATGTATTTGAAAATAGGTTTATGGTCGAATGCTACTTGACGCCACGACAGTACAGTTCCTGGAACGATTCTGGAAGCCATCACTGACCTATGACAGTGGTTCTTCTGCCCCCATAATCATGTGAACAACATCATCTGAGGCTATGTTTCGGAGAAGCCTAGGGGTATGTTGATATTATCGATCCAGGAGACCTTATATTTCTTTTATAATTAGCAATATTAACTTTGTGGAGCATTTGAGATGTTTGAACAATGGTGGGTTTTCAGAATTTCCTAATCATTTGAAAGAAAATGTTAATGGTTTTGATAAAAAATTGGGATTGTCAATTTTGCATATAAACGGTGTTGGTCACAAATCAAATAATTTGGAATTGTTGGAGATGAATAAAGCATGTAAAACTAATAAAAAAATTATAAACAACCAGCTAAATTTAACTACGAGTCCCATTCTAAAAATTTTTCCTAAAAATTATTCAAGTAAATTTGTAGTAAGTAACAATTTGAGTTACGTACTTAATTAATTTTTTTATAATTGTTTCTTTAAAAATATATTCTGGTAAAGAAACAATAATATATGTTTTTAGCTAGTTATGACATCCTGAAGAAGAAATAGGTAATTTTCGAAACCGGTAGATGTATTTAAACTCAATTAACTGGTTAATAAAACAAAGATAACAAATAAAAATAATATATTATTTTGAAAATATAATGAGTATCGATTTGACACCTATTTCATGTACACATCTGTATTTAAAACATTTACTTTATTTATTTTTAAAAAAAATATTATTTTATTGTGAAGTTGCAATTTCAGAACATGGTTCTGTAATATTTAAGATAAATAAATATTAATCAATTTAAAAGATATACAAAAAAATATATCCACCGAAAAATGTTTGCGTGCAATATAAGGATAAGTACTTTTAAAATAATAAGAATAATATATGCATAATTTAAAAATGCAACATAATTAAAGTCTCAAAATTGTTGAAAACTTTTTGAATTAAAGGTTGACATGGCAAAATGGTAACGGATAGAAAAAGTCCCAAGTTCGTATACCAGTAGCAACCAATAGTTTTTCTGTTTATTTTCCAAATTGATTAGTTTTAAAATGATTTAATAATTATTTAGTTTATTATAATGCATGGCCGCTAGCAATCAATATTTTATTGGACTCCCAAAACCATTGTTTTAAATTCTTCATCTACGATATTTTCGACTTCTCATCTTCAACTTTGCCTTGAATGATTACATTTTTTTTTGAGTGAACCAGAAATAAATATACTTTATCTTGCCTTTATTATTTTTCTAGGTATCTCATAATACGAGTGAGTACAAAATATTGACATTTTCGATTTTTATTGTTTAAAAGGTTTTTTCCTTTTTCATCCAAATTAATGCATACTAGTTCATGACCATATTAACATGGCTAATTTTTAATTTTAGTTTAATATTTTTTGCACATTAATGATGGGAATAAAATATTTAAAAACTAGTTTAATACAGTCATTCATTTTTCAGTACATATGCTAATTTTTAATATGTTTTTCTCCATAATTTACGGTTATTTGGGGGTGCGTAACTCTATCATTGTCTAAAATATTTTTGTTATAAAAATGTATTTATATGTGTGTTTAATTATTTAAAAATAAATAATAATGTTTTTAGCAATATATGATAAATATAGATTAAAATATATCGTTAAATATTAACATATAATAATAAATAAATATATAATGCACTTAATTAAATATTGATATTGTAGTTATTTCCCGCGTGTAGAGAGCCTTTATTGTTTAGGCTGTTTGTTTTCATTTTGGTCCAACTTTAAGTGCACTAAACACGTTGGATGCACTCAGAAATGGAACGCCATGTTCGGTCGTATTCTAGTACCCTATTCTATTGACAATTCATTATTTGCAAGCATACCTTCATATCAGTGGTTCCCGATCTTTTAAGCATCACAGCACACTATTCAAATAAATAAAAAACTAAAATCACAACAATAACTTAATATAATAAAATATCAAGAATATTTAAAAATCTATTGTTTTTTTCATACTCATAATTCAAGATAATTTGCATGTTTCAACCTACATACTTAATAACCTTATGTCAAATCATCTCACGTCCACGCGTATCGATAGCAATGAAATAAAATAACAATATTTCAATAAAATAAAATTTTAAAAGCAGACTCGAACCTGTCACAATAAATTTGAATTGAAAGTAGGTATGCGAGTACTAACCACATTAAGTAGATGCTTGCATACTTTTAATTATTGAAATGCATAATACAAAGAAATTGAAAAAAAATCGTGTGGTTAATAGAACAGGCAAGAATAGTCGGTATAATGAAATACGGCAAGATACATCGCTCGGAAGGCGGACAATCGTTGGACAAATGCATTAATCCAGTGGTACCCGAAGGGAATACAATTGTGAAGAGAAAATTGGAAGACACTTAAGGGCTCTTTATCCAACAGTGAATATAAAACAATTTATATATTTTTAACACTTAAAGCCATCACGAGGTCCAATTAATATAGTGAAAATCGTAACAAAACCACGCAAGCCTGAAAAAATGACAGATTTTTTGTGTCATCGCCGAAAATTGTAGAGAATTGAGAAGCTAGTGTCATGCTCACTGGACTATGATAATGACTTATGATATCTTGCACACCTATTAATCGCTCGCGGCACATCGGTTAGGAACCACTGACTGTACAGTGTTCAGAATACGTGAATTAAGCTTCAAAGCGCATTGACATAACATGTTCATACAGAACATATAATGATTTTCTCTCACGTTCGAGTGTCAACTTTCATTTGAGTAAAGATGAATGTGTAATAATCAAAGAAATAATTTATGTTGGGTCTTTGACTACCGACATATTTGTATACAGATTTCAGTAAAATTAATATATTTGTTGTATTGTATTATTATACAATTTTACAAGCTATTAATATATAATAAAATTTTAGAAATGTGTGCGTATGTCATGTGACAAGGTAATTGCAAATTTCATGATACATAGGTATGTAAAAATTCTGTTATTCTTGTTTTTTATGATTTTCTTTATATGATTAAGTACTTTTTGTATTTTAAGAAACTGACGATAAATAAAATTCTCACAAATTCACAACTTTTTCCTTTTTTTTTTCTTCTTATGTCATACCTGTTTTTAGGTTTTTTTTTAAATAGAGATGCGTGCACGGAATACGTGTTAGATCAATATTCTTACTATTTTCAAACTAAGCTAAATGCTTGTGCAATGAAAATAGGACTAACTTACTAATTTGATAGTCTTCTGGAATAAGGCTCGAACCCCCAACCACACGAGGCGAGTATTGTGACCACTAGACCACAAGTACGATATTTATATGTAATGTAAAAAAAAAATTATTGAGATAAAATTTCACCCTATTTTCTTCTTCTGTCACATTTGTTTTTAATGTTATTAACTTTTAGAAAAATTAATTTATTTACTAAATAAATCGTTGGTCACTTCATTAAAATTAAAACGTTTTCGATGCATACACTTCATCATCTTCAGTAAAAAATAAAACATAAAACTATAAGATATTTAAACGACTACATGGTGGTGTTGAGGAGTGGTATGAGAGCGGGTAAGAGGGGGGGTTTCGGTGAAAAGTAAAAGTGGTTGTGGACGAGGCTAACATGGACAGGAGAAAATATGTAATAGGGGATGTTTGTATGTTAAGCACATTATTATTGTTTTTAATGCTTTGTTAATACTTTATCTTTAAATTCAGCCGCATCTTGTCTTCTTTATATTGCCGTATCCAATAATTTGCCCGACCATCATGCCTGAGGACGGGTAAAATGCTAGTAAGTTCATTATAATACTGACCGTCTATAAAGGGCCTTATAACAAAATCGTAGTTCCATGTGCAAGCAACACGAAAAATAAAGTAAAATTGATTGTGAGCAATAAGTACTTGTGTTTATTGGGAAGAAAGGATTTTTAATATTTAAAATTTAATTTGTCCGTAATCAGTTACTTAACTGTATAGTACCTAAATATATCACAAATAATTTATTTACCGAACCACCGGAACGCGAAAGGAGATATTTATATATTCGGAGTGTTGTGACTTTTTCAACACGTGAAATTCTAAAAAATGACAAAATTCAAGCTTGACGTTATTAGTACTAAATAAAATACCTGAGGTGCCTTAGAATGTTTCACAACAAAAATGTGTTGGAATTCTTTTTAATCATTTTAACATCCTTTCAGTCAAACATGTTTTCTTTTAAAATTAAACATCTTTCGTGAGAATATGTAAGTACAGTCTGTTTGTAGAGATGATTTTAATCAAAGGTTTAAATTAAATGTATCGTTCGGGCACTACCATAGCGAGAATCAAATTTCACCCCAAATGGCCGACTGTGTGACTGAAATGATACATTAGAGCCACTTAACACTATATCATGGTACATCAGAGATGAATAAAGTAATGTTAGAAGCCTTAAGAGCTGAAGAGAGTTTAAGAATTGCAAGGTGTGGATTGAATCGCCTACTATGACTATGTCTAGCCTAGGAATATTCTATGACGACTAGCAGGAAAGCAATCGGCGATAGCTAATTGCTTGCTGGTAGATCCTACGGGCGGTTATTATGGCCGCTTCGTGGCTGATAGTGGCCGCTGCGCGGCCAGGGTATCTATATAATCTAAATTTCAATGCGGAAATCCCTTATTGTATTGTTTTAATAATAATGTATTATGCATCCTTATTATATTTTTTTAGATGAAATATAAATTCAATGGAGGCCCTGATTGCTTTTTTGCTAGTACATTATGTATTTCTCTCCCTGTAATTGTACAAATGGTGTTCTTACATATAAACTTTGAAATATATAATATATACTCACTATATAGACATTCTTGAAAAAAACTGAGATCATGTTTATATAAATGATTATTGAATAAACGTAAACATTTTGAACAAACGTAAACATTCATTTGTCATCCTGCGTCGCATTTGACAGTGTGACCATAGATAAGAAAAGAATGTGCGACGTGAGATGACTGCTGGTCAATATACTTGCCAGTCGTGAAAATTTCTACGATTTCACTAATGTTTGTTTTTGACAATGTACACATCATTTCAAATTGAATATATATTTACGTACTATTATTAAATAATAAGAGAAAACATTCAAATAATCTTAACCTAGAGATATTCAAAACATGTTCGACATATTGGCTACTTTACCTAATACATCGATTTTTTTCTTATCCAATAATATATCCAGATAAATGTTATAGATAAAAGATGGGGAAGTGAAATATTATTATGGATAATATATGGTGAACACAAGTGTAATGGTCATCTATACAAATTATTCAATTTCAAAATCTATCAAATATAAGTAAATGTCTGATTAAATATTCACTGCATGGTCTTTATTCATCGTACATTACCAGTATTAGTTCTTGTTTATTTATTAATTAAAATCATTCCACTACCTCCTTGTTGAGAGTTTGTTGAGTTGTAGAGCAGAGACTGAGTGTAAACTGTTTTATATTATGAAATGATTTTTATAACTAAATTACGTATTTTTTGATCTTGCATATTTACCTTTACCTTATATGTGCTTACATTCTTTTACATATTGTATTGCACATTAGTATTTTTTCTCTTTTTTTATATATTTTCACATTTACTTGCCCTGTATTTTTTGTATTCAATTTGATTGTGTTTTGCCTTCAATTATTTATTTGTCCTAAAGCAGGCTTGCCTAGTTGGGGCAATGCATTTTAAAATCTGTGTAAAATATGTGTAACAAACTATCTTTTTTTAGTAGCTGTACAATGCTTATATTTTATAAGTGTCTAAATAAATAAAATAAAAAAATCCGCGTCGAGTTACAGAATAATATGATTTTTGGCCTTGATGTGTCATCCCCAAACCCCAAAATCAAAATAGGTCACCCTTCACATCCGCCACATAACATATATAGTAACAATACAAGCGCTAACTATCAAATGCTTTCTACCGTATAAAGTCTGCATAGGTTCGGTAATGTCTGCGGCCGTGAGGCATGCACTTAGTCGATTTTTACATAGTTACAAAAAGCTTTGTTGCAAATGATAAAATTAATTTATTTTCGTGTCTTTTTTAAAACGTTTTCCACTACGCTACCAAATTTTATACAAAAATACATTTTCATGTGTCGAGTACACGTTTTTTATTGAATGACTAAGTAACGTCAATAAATTACAGATTTTTTTTTTTAATTGTATGCATTGAAGTCAACACTTGATAAAATAATGTAATTAAAATTTTTTGCAGTCATTTTCATATTAAATGTATTAATTAGAAAAATTAATTAGATAAAATCAACTCAATTTGTCGTCAAAAGTACTGTCGCTGTAGCATGTTTGGATAATGCACCTTCCTCGGTTGGGAAAGAGATACAGGTTCGAATCCCATTAGCACAACAATATTTTTCGATAGAATTGAATTTATATGTATATCTTTCTAATTAATAAATTTAATTAGTATTTCAAATATCACATTACAACTGCACAACAAGAATGTGTTCTCCTCAATAATTTTCATATTAATCTTTTAAATGTATTTTGTACTCATATTATCTTTTCTCATTCAAAACACACGTGATAATCAATCTTTTATTGTATATACATTGTCTTGCATGTCACTAATTCTCAGGCATATAAAAATGTAAGTTTTTTTTTTTAAATAACTGTACAAAACGATACGTACTAATAAACTACATCGTAATTTAAATACACCTATATGAATGCTTAATAATAAGAGGCGCTACTTTCTCGATTGTTCCGCGTCTCCCGTGGTCAGCCATCAAGGCGAACGTTTTTTTATACGCTTAAACGTGCCATTTTAACCAATCTATCATCATACCGTTTTCCCCTTGATTAGACAGAGAGGATAGAATGGTACACTATTCTGCAATGGCATGATATTTTTTCTCGTTTACATTCACAAAATCTTCTTATGTATGATTGAGTAATAACATATATGCTTGTATATAGTAGTGTAGTGCTAAATAAAAAGTTATCAGAGCGGTATTTGATTTTAACCCTACCTCCCATTTTTTTCTTTCATGTGTCCCAACGGAATTTTGAAATTGAATATGTTTGAGGTTAAAAATAAATGATTTTAGCCATGCATATGCATAAGTCAATTAAGCTATAGAGCATGTATATATATTTAGGGATCACTGTTTATTTAAGGTGAGTTCATATATTTCATCCGTCTCCAAGTACACGTGGTCAACGTTTGAAATAATGAGATTCCGCCGCGCCTAGATTATCTAATTCTTCACAAAAAAATCCTATAAATTTCCCCATAATGACTTTCACGTTTTTATAACGCTCCGGTTATATATTTTTTTTGCATTCTCTTATTAACTGTTTGCTGTATATTACGAATGAATATATTTTTTAAATGTACTTAAAAATCAAGTTCCGTGTCAAAAATGTGGGAGGGCGGCGCCCTAGCTCCACTACTTATATGACATTTAATTGATTGCAGATCATGCTAATTATATCATTACAAGAAATTTCTTAAATTGCCAGGTATGCTATAGTTCAAGAATAATTTATTTGTGTGCACTGATCAACTTACGAGAATATGAAAAGATAGTGACATAGAGTAAAATAATAAAATTCTCCCGGTTCACACCCTTATCTTTCCAATCTTCATATGTGCAGCGGACACTTGGACAGTCCGCAATAGCGACAAGCGAAACTATATGTTAGCGAAATGCATTTCTGGTGAAGGATGTTACGCCTCCCGTGAACATGACGATGCAAGAATTCCTAATTCTGCAACAAATATTAACACTGCAAGCCACATTTACAGCAGTGAACAAAAGGTTCTTCCAATTATTTAGCCACATGATGCGTAAAAAGCAAGAAAATGAAATTATCTTGTGCACAACTTTGGGCAGAAGTAGACCTGGAAGAGTACCTAAGAAGATTTAGAAGAGCGCTATAAGGATGAATATATAATTTGCATCTACCTGGAGAGACCCCTGGGTCAGCTATGATGGCAACCTAGGACCGAGAAGGGTGGAGGTGCATTACGAGTCGAGTTTTATCTATTTGAGACTACTTTCTGTTAATACTGACACGAAGGAGGAATGAAGAAACCAAAGAAATATCGGTGAACTTTAATTGATTCACAAATAAAAAAGCCTAAATCGGAATGGTAAATCAATTAGCAAGAATGAAATTTAAGTATACAGTTTATCAATCACGAACCAGAATATAATACAAATAGTGGAATATTGTCAACCCACTGTGAAGTAAAAAATTCTCCCTTATATTTCAAACGAATATTTTTTTTTAATATAAGATTTTCAGAAATTTAATTAATTAATTTCATGGTATTGGTACTTTTTTATGTTTTATTACTAATTGGAAAATTCACCGTAGTAAGGATGTTCTCCTGGCAGCCTCAACTCTCCAATAGATTTCCACCCCCCTTCGCATAGCCTTTGGGAAAACTAATCTCGAGATATCCTTATTTGTACAATCAGAAAAATATCAGTTTTCTATTAATCTTTGTATAAATAAAAACCAAAAAGAAGCTTTATGAGTTGGATCCATTACACATAAAATACATCATATTTTATTCTGTAAGGTAATCTCCATAAAATATTCATTTTTAAGAATTATTATGTATTCAAGCCTTACAAAACCATTAATAAAAAAATTTTAATAAAAAAAAATATAGAAATATGTACTTTATCAAGTTTTATTTAATACAAAATTCTTAAGATATTAATTTAAATAGTCTTTGTCCATAATAAACTCTCAATAAGGCTGTGATCTTTGAGATTCACTTAAGTTACGGGTACTGAATGGGGATGGGGATTGTTAGACTTTTATGCGTATTCGAATCGAATCTCAGAGAGAAATATTGTTCCGTACAGCTACGGACCCGTAGAGCCGCAACAATCGGCCCAGGATAAGATTTTATGCGGGCTCCATCTTTCCTACATCATGGACACTTTTCGCCTGTCACCCCACGCCGCTGGAAAATCTACGCCCCTGCGCTCGGCAGACCGCCAAGTGGAGGGGGTACCGGGCCGACGCGAAGCTCCGCCCACACAACAGTGGCAGTATTAGATTTAGGTTTTTATGTAATAACTTTAGTTAAAATAATGATAAAGCCCTGTAATTTGGATAAATAGAAAGAGCTTGGAAAGGGCGATCGCCCGGAGATAATATTATGCACCTTAAAAATCATTTAGGAAATAAAAAGAGATTTTTTAAGTTTAAGGTGCAATAATTAAATTCCCAGGCCATCGCTCTAGTTGACATCTATCAGGCATCGCGAGGAAGATTAGAATCTGTGAGATGAAATACTCGCGATTCCTGCAGAACAGGATATAAAAATGTAACAAGAAAAACAGCGGATAAATTTCCGGATGGGACGGCAGATAAAATGAACTAAAGGTTTGGAGTCTGGCGTGGCGGGTGGCGACACTGGACCGAATCGGGGTGGTGCGGGGACTGTCCGTTCCCTCCGATTGGTTCCCAGCAATTGGGGGGGCCTCACAGGATATGCTTCCCAGCAATATGGGCCAGGATTTCGAATCTTAAATAAATACTGGTCCAGCGGCTATAGAGAGTTATTCCCTTCCCTTTTCACGCCACTGTGCTCTGAAAGTCAAATTGTGTTTTTATTTATCTTTAACTCGCTTTGACCCTGCTATGTTTACTGGATTTTTGGACTCTCGGCTTTTGCTACACCTTTGGACCGAACCTGGAAATTTCTGACTGGCTGTTACACTGGACGATGATTTTGGACCCCCCTAGACCACTGCATGCTGCTCCAGATAGTGACGTCCGAAGATACCAGAGTGTACCGGCGAATCACTCCTGCAGATTACAGTTCTTGTTTCCTGTATGAAACAATTCGGTACGGAATCCTGTACGGAACATCCGTACAGAATACAGAAGTTAGTAATTGTTAAAATGACTGTAGTGGGAAGTACTTTTTCTGGAAGTGTATACTTCCATAAAATACTGCGAAACCTTAAACCAATAAGTCTAATTTCCTAGCAGAGACCATGCTCGCAAATCCTGAGTAACAACATAGCAAAATACTAGTCATAAAGGAAGCAACCCAGTTAAGGAACGGATCTAATAGAAAAATCCTAGTGCAATGACTGGGGGGTAGGAAGATGTTAAATAACCCTCCACTAGAAAAAATAAACTTTAACGGAACCTCAAAGAAATACACCTCGAACTAAAGAGTTCACCTCGAGGCAGCCGAGGCCTAGCTCGGGCTGTAGTAACATAACGATGATGATAGTAGACAATAAAAGTCAAAGTGAATAAACAACGTTGATGTTCTTCTAAAAATAAAAACAAACATCAAACTCACTATTTTAAAGTTCGACTATACCATACAAAATCAGCATAGTTACACAAAAACTAAAAATTAATAGCGCTTCAGGTAAGGTGGTATTACAGCCAAGCTTGTAAATAAATCAAGGAGTATATTTCCGAACCATTTGCATTCATAACTATCCTAAGTTTATTAATTGGAGTCATTGTATCCGCGCTAAAAGATTCGGCAATATGCCCTATTTATAAAATCGAAAAACCTAGTGATATATCAAATTATAGACCGATCTGTCTTTAATGGGATTTTTCAAAAATTTTAGGAAAGATTGTTAAACGGAGATTCCCCAAATTCATAGATGAAAATAATATTCTCTTCCACCAACAATTTAGTTTTCGATCAAAATGAAATAAAGAGGATGCCCTTATGTCTCTCGTAGAATATATCGTTTCGAACGTGGACAAGGGAAATAAATGCGTGGGGATTTTTCTTGAAATTGCAAAAGTATTTGACACTGTGCTTCATATACTATTGTTAAAAAAAACTTGAAAAAATAGAAGTAAGAGGTACAGCGTATAAGTGATTTAAAGACTACTTAACAAATAGATGTGAAATCAATGAAAAATACAGCAATCCATCATTGATAATATACGGTGTTCTACAGGGAAGCTTAACGACTTTTGTAATGCAGTTTTAAATAATGGAAAAATAATCACATTCGCGGATGACACCATGTTTTGATTCTAGCGTAAGTCTTGGGAAGAGGTCAATATTATGCACAGCAAGGGTTGAACATGGCGAAAAAATGATTCGATACGAATCACTTAACACAAAAAAATTGAAATATGTATGTTTTTGTATTAACGAAAGAACATCGCTATATGAAAATCCTGCACTCATCGTACATGACTGCAAAACAAACGAGAATGCGATTTCCTTATGCTAATGTGAAAAATTTACATAAGTCCAAATTATTCCACATCTGGGAGTAATGACCGATCATCATCTTAACTGAAAACAATATATATTGAACCTAGCTAAACGCATAAGAAACTAATTTACTTTTTTAAAGGAATAAAATGTATTAGACTCTAGACTCTTTGCACTCCGCTACTCTTTAATTAACTATGCAATTTTAGTTTGAGGAGGTGCAGCAAAAATAGTATTAAAGTCGGTTAAAAAAGCACGAAAGACAAATTTTAGATTAATTTCTAAAACATTTTCACTACATTTTTTTACATCTTTGTCGAATCTAACTCTTTTTTTAAAATTTTAATTAAATAATAGCACGAAAAAAAAACTGGCTACTTTAACACAAGCAATAGTTTAGCAAAGTAGCCAGGACAGTGTTTTATATATCAGAGGTGGATATCTACCGTATCCTGTACAGTAAAGTAATATGTATATTATACTAGCTGAAGTACTCGCCGTTGCCCGGGCTTTAAGCAGAGTCAATAGGCTTCATTTAGGGGGGTGGGGTTTTTTTTTTCTGAATCAGATGTAGACAGTAATTTTCCTCTAATAAAGTACCAAAATTCTGCTTTGAAGGGTGGGAAAGGGAAACGGAGGTGGTTTTAGAAATCTCATATAGATCTTCTTCTTGTTTTGAAGGTCAAGTGTATACAATTTCATCAACTCGGAAAAACACTGTAGATTTGTATAAAAAACAAACCCCCAGACACTCTTCTTTATATATAATCTATAGTTTATAGCGTGTTCACTTCTGATGTAAAAAAAATGTATATCAACCAAGGTTTCTCTCATCTTATGATTTACCATCGAAAAACAATATTGGGTACCATAAACGGTTGCTGAGGCACCCTACAATTTATCATATTTATACCTTCTTCAAACAATTTTTTTTGTGGTTCTTATTTATAATTATTTTTATTAATTTATATTAATTAATTCATTGACATATAAATGCTTTAAAGTTTTATACAGATTTATAATAATTAACCGCAATACATTGGGTCGATTATAAAAATATGAGGGCATTGTTTGTTCTTCTTCAGCAGCCTCATTAGAATCAACAGTCCAATACTGGCTGCAATTACTACAGCGCACCATCTATCCCTTAATATTATTGCTGCGGTTCAATCTTATAGGCACTCGTCTGACTCTTGTAAGTTAGTCTTAATATTATTCATACATCTCTATCCTGTTGGTTTGTGTAAGAGGGTTTTGTATGTTATACATGACTTAATGTACTCCTTGGTTTCTTCTCCCTTAAGATATCAGGGGCGTTATGCGGCTCCTTAAATTTTTAACGTTCAACGTTAATTAGGTTCTAAATCTTCTATAATACTTTAATTTCTAAAACCTGAATTGAAGCTTGTTTATTGTAGAAAATATTAGATTCATTAAACATAAATTATTATTTTATTGAAATGTGTTGAAATATTAGTGTTTCGTAATATCGGGCACTATCAATATTATTGTCACATTGTCATATCCGCGTCCAAATTCCCGTTCTCGATACATTTCATAATGCTTGATCTAAATATGAGTTAGGGTTGGGTGCCACTAGGTCAATATTGGAATTTGATCTCAACAACGGTGATATCATTCGTGCTGTAGACCAGTCATCTCCAGTATGGTGGATCACTGTTTTAGTGTCGATTTGTGGATTATAGTTTTATTATTTGTATGTGCTGTGGGTGAAATCACCGCCTTCATTTGGGACCTCAGACATTGCAGTATGTGGTTTTGACATTTTGAAGACGTCATAGTTGAGGTAAGGCGAGCATTCCTTACAAATTCCAGTTCTTCGAGACCACTGGTCCTTAGAAAGAATCTTTTCCCCCCACTAACCCCTTCCGATTCCATCCCCCGATATTTCTTCCCCATCCAGCGGTAATTTCGACTGACAACCGGAATTATCGTATCCTCTCCACGGGACGTACAACCCGGAGATTGCACAATTTATCGATTTTGTCTTTGCCAACAAGTTTCTGAAGTAAATCTATAAACAGAAAACAGGATATTATTGTTTTATTTGGGGCTGCAATGTACTTCACTTGAAAATGCTATAAAAAATATAATATTGAAAAATACGAGATTAAACTATTAAAAATATATAGTCCATCGTCGACTGAAACACCTAACATTTTATTACCAGTAGACAGCTTTAACCAATGAAAATGTTATGATTTCATTTACATACGCAACTTCATAAGTGATACATCTATATTTTAATTATGGTATTACATAAAAACCTTTAAACAGGAACTAGTAGGTATCGCCAGGAATTTATTCAGCTTCATTATTATTTTATTAACAGAAAAAACGTAATATATGTATGTAACTAATTAATTATTTAATGAAAATCTTTTTTTAAATACAAATTATATGTATTAATTAGAAAGATATACATATAAAATCAATTTTATATAAAAATATTTTTGCTATACTTAATATATATTAAAAAAATTATAGACCTATGTTCTGAATAATTACAACTTCACAATAAGAATGTGTTTTCCTTAATAATCTTTATTTTTGATGTTAAATTTTTAAGAAGATAGTTCCTTCATAATAAAAACAAATTATATGAATCAAAAAGAAAAATATACAAATCTATCTATAATAAAACATATAATATCAAAAATAAAATGTGATTTTAATACATTAAACCTAGGTAACTAATTTATTAAATATACGATGTTTTTAAAATTACCTTTCCGAACCAATATTTGTCGTACATTTTTGTTAGCAACCCTGTAAAAGGCTCTGCTCTGAAACCTGCTCAATATGAACGGCTCTCGCGATACAGGGTTGAAAATTGGGCGATGGCTTGGGCAGTTTTCCGCGCAATTAACCACAGATCTATTATCCCGGTTCACGTTCCGGCGCGGCTTGTTTAGGCGCTTTCATTCCGTACCGTTTCGCGTTCCGGTAAATGGAGCCAATTGTCTATGAATGATTTGTAACATCTCCGCCACTCGAATTTAAAAATTCAAAGAGACAATGGACACCCGAAGAGTATTTTAAAATATCAGTTCTAATTTTTTAAATTATCAAAGTCATTATTTAAAATACTAATTGGATGAATCCATTAGACAAAATCTATCTAATTGATTCATTTACTAGTAGTAGTGTACTAGTTTTAAAGTCAGCAATCTTCAACATATTTTTTTTATATCTTTTATAATGGACTTGTCTTCTCATGTAAATGTAACACCTTTTGTTAATTTATAAAAAATCAACTTAGTTCTTTTTGATGTAAATCGGTCATTTAAAATCGGTCGTATTTTCCCGCTACCATATACATTAAAATTCAACCAATGGAAGTTTCGCCACTTAAAATTGAAACGGTCACCACGTATGGAAATACGCTTATTTTTGAAAGAAGGTATTTTATTTTGTATTTATAACCAAATTACAGGGATAATCATTCACAATAAGTGGTGCATCAATAAATATATTGTTAAATACTAAATTAATGTATTAATTATAAATAAAAACATATAAAATCAATTTTGTCAAAAAATATTGTTTTTGCGTCACCGGGATTCGAACCTGAATCTCTATTTCCAATCCGAGGAAGTACACTACCAATTGTGTTATAACGCCAGTATTTTACATGAAAAATTTTCGAACCTATATGTTACATTTTTTCAAATTAATACATCTGTCGTTCCATTATTTGAAAGCCATCTACATTATTTTTACAGAATATCAAATACCTTCGAGTAAACCGACTGCAGACGCCAGAATTATCAATTCATTTTTATTAAATTTTGGACATATTGATACAACTTATATTATTAAGAACACATTCTTATTGTGAAGTTGTAATTATTCAGAACATAGGTCTGTGATATTTTAAATACCAAGTTAATGTATTAATTATAAATATATACATATAAAATAATGACAAAATTGATTTTATATGTATATATTTATAATTAATACATTAATTTAGTATTTAAAATATCACAGACCTATGTTCTGAATAATTACAACTTCACAATAAGAATGTGTTTTCCTTAATAAAAAAGTTTTAGTTTAATTCACTTAAAATCCACGAAAATCTCAAATTTAACACACACATTATTATTATTATTTTTTTAAATAGAGATGCGTACACGGAATACAAACAAGTCTCATCAATATTTTTACTATTTTCAAACTAAGTTAAACGCCTGTGCTATAAAAATAGGATTAACTTGCTAGATTCCTGGAACGAGGCGCGAACCACCGAACACTAAGATCACTAGGCCAGCGTCTTGACCACTACACCAACAAGCTACTATATATAAATATAATTTTTTCTTTGTTAGATAGATATCAATCGGGATATAATACCGAGTCATTTAGAATATGGACCTCATATATGAATATGGAACCCGCAATAAATTATTCAAACATTGTGAAATAAAATATAAAACCACTAAAATTCTACCCTAGCAAAATTTTTTGATTGAATTTAATTTTTAATTCTTATGTACCCATGTACGTTTAATCATTTTATTTTTCACAGTATGAAAACAGCTTATAAAAATTACATTTACATTTCATAATGGAAGTGTAAAGAAATATATTTTGTTTTTTTGTTTGTTTGTGCTGCTCTCGTCTGCGAGGGTTTTAGTATGTTTGTCACTTATTTATTTGTTATTGAATCATTTTAATCTGCAGTGAATTAATTTATTTTTATATTTGATTGGCTCTATATACAGCCTTTTGCACTTAATAATAATATTGAATAATTTGTATAGCGCCATTTTCTTAAAAACTTTCACCTCAAGGGCGCTTTACACATAAACTGTTTATAGTTCTACATTATATTTGCATTTAACTGAACTTGAAATGATTTTTGAAAAAGGTTCGTTTTTGTTTTTTTTTTTCAAATAATGTCTCTTGTGCACAGTTAGTGGTCTCATAACGGAGGGCAAAGAGTTCCACGTTTTTGAACGTGACATCGCAATCGCCAATTTATTATATTTTGACTTCTGGCAACGGTTGGTTGGTTCTACAACCCTTCCTGCGACTGAAGTAGAGACAGACCTCTGAGAGTATGACATCAAACATTCAAATTATCTGGGATACAAAGCTCTTAAATATACAGAGGCGCCATGTTATGTATCGCCTTGTACATCAACCAGCATAATTTAAATTCAATTCTTTTAGGGAACCGGAGCCAATATAGCTCATGTGAAATGAATGTTATATGAGGGAATTTGTAAATTCCGTATATTATCCATGCTGCCATATTTACAATGGATTATAATTTATCCATCTGAAACATTCGCAGTTCAGCATATATAATAGTCCACACGTGACACCACAAAAACGGGTTGCCTCCATTCGCTTATTTTCTTAACGTATCTTGCAATTTTTCCTTTTAATACCCGGCTTACTGGGGCCATAACCATGACGATATTATTATATAATATATATCTTCCGTATATAAAATATACAGTAGTGGTTCAAGAACTGATCCCTGAGGTACTGATTCTGAACTACTGAGAACTGATCCCTGTTAGGAGTAGATGTAAGAGAGGTTGAGTTTTGAAATCGCACCGATTGCGATCTATTACAATTTTGATAACACATTTTTTTAAAGAACTTACAATGACGTAATTTTTTAGATTTTTACCAAAATTTTTATCATATTTTGTATTTTATTGGACTGCATCTTATTTTACTCTCTTTATTTTTGTTTAATTTCTACATTAATTTCATTACACTAACTACTACACCGGAAAATCTCTGTCCGCTATAATACAGTAAAACACCGACTTACGAACTAATTTTGCTGTAATATATGCTTCTTATTTTTATAATAATGTCATATAAAACACTCTATATTATGAATAAATAAATAAATAATAATATATGTTAATATTATTTTAGCATAAAAAAAATTGATGTAAAATAATACAAGTACGCGAAATAAAAAAATGATATTTAAATGATAAAAAAATATATAATTATTTATAAATCTAAACAAATATATTTTGGGAATTATTTTTTAATAGTAATCAATATTTCAAAACTGATTTCTTTACGAAAAAATGAATTCCAAAAACCTTTGAGTAAACCCACTAGGTGACGTTATTGCAATATAAAGTTAACTGCATTTAAAAATCGAATAAAATATATATATATATAATATAAGTCTCAAATTTATTAAAAACATAAAATCAATATTTGAATATGTCCAAAAACACACAATTACTAGATTTTTACCTACAAAGGCGCTGTTATTAAACAAATATCAGATATCTCATAGAGATATATCTATTTTTTATTATTATTTAATGGAAAATATATTGAAGTATGGGGTAATTACAGAGCTTAAGACTTGTCTTTGGCTGGTTTAAGTGATCACTTTATACATATATAAAGTTCACCAATTCTCATCCCTTAACCTCCACATTTATCATTTTTTTTAAAGTTATATGTATGTCAGTATGTGGACTAACATATATACAACTTTTGGAAACATAAAAGATTAACGTGATCTTTAGATATAAATAGTTCCGGGCTTGTAACCTGGTGGTAACCAAATAATTTTTTAATTGGTAGATTTTTTACTGAATCTCATTCTAATTTATTTTAATCATGTTTTAAGACTGTGCAACATCACAATAAAATGAGTTTTCATTAAAATACATCATTGACAACTTATTGTATTCAGTAACTATATATATATATAAACTCATATTTTGACATTTTTTAGAAATTTTCGTATCCGAAAGGCTCACATTCTTTAAAATATATATATGCATTTCCATATCACGGTAAGTAGATTAAATGCTTATTTGTGATTTCAGTGCCTACCACGTTATTTACTACTTTACTAAATTAATAAATTAAAAATGTAATAAATAAAACCCACTTTGTTACAAATTAAGTACTAATATATCAAAAATAAATGTAACATAATTAAATTCCTTTTCATTCTTTCTTCCTTCTCATATCTTGTAATAAATTAAATTGTAATATGTCAAAAGTAAATGTAATAAAATTGAACTACTTTCTTTCTTCCCTGTGAAACGCACGCACATATAATAAAATCACACATACATAGAGAGTAGTCATATTTGTATTAATTCTGATTTTTTTCTTCTATATTTAAATACTTTTTTTTGCATTGTTGAATTATATTATTAAATATTTTTCAAGCATAATCACGGATGCTGAACCTTTGAAAGAATTAATAACTAGAAATGAGAGATAGTGCAAATCTATTGAAACGGACCGTGGCCGCAGTAACATGGATCGTGTAAAAAATAATAGTTCCGCTTGGTACAGAACAGATGCTGTTCACATCAAAGGATCCCAATTGTGCTGGCTCAGTTTCGTTATTTGGATGCAGGTGAAAAGATTGCTGTATAAATTCGCGTATTGCTTCAAAAAATAGTGAAACTACAAAAATAGTGTATTGATTTTTATTTAATATTATACAAGAGTATTAATAGTTTAAAAATACAATATTGGTTTGAATATAAATGACCTGTGACCTTAAAACTACGGCCATTAAACCTACTAAAAATGTGTATAATTGTGCATTTAATGAAATGTAATATTACTTATGTATTAAAATGAGATGTTACACTATATAAGTTTTTGAACAAATTGCACTGCAAAATACACGAAAGCATATAATAATACACAGGAAGATAGGAACGTAAAAATTGTGGATACAGGCCATAACTAATCTCCACTCCTTTTAGTCCAGGATTTTATTCAGAGTTGTATACATTTAATGCCTAAGGACTTTGCAAATACTAAAAAAAAAATAGAGATGCGTGCACAAAATACGTGTAACATCAATATTCTCACGATTTTTAAACTAAGCTATGAATATAAAATAAAATTGGTCTCCTGAAATAAGGGTCAAACCCTTCTACTGCTAGATTAACAACTACATAGAAGTAGTTTTATTTGGTTGTAAATTAATCTCATTGTCAAGCAACAACAAGCTTTCTTTATACATTATTTTAGTTAGGTTTGGGTAACTGAAGCGCAAGGTGAGACGCGAGATGAAGCGCGAAATAACGAAGTTTTGGGACTCGTTTACGCAGTGAGCTTAGTGCATATATTGTGCATTTAGTACTCATCGTGTACTCATCGCGAGTGCATTTAAACCAATTTAAAATGTCAGGTTTTAATTGTTATTCAATACATACTAAGTAAATTGACAGCCAAACAAATATGTCATATCGAGCACGAGTAATGTTGGCAAATTCTACTGCCAATAAGAGTCAAATAAAAATCTTCGCTTTAACCAATTAGGAGTCCCGATAATGTAACCGTATTTTGTTAATATATAAATTAATAAATTTATGTAAAATATGAATTAAATATATCAATTAGAAAGATATACATATAAAATCAATTTTAACCAAAAATATTGTTGTTGCGCCACCGGGATTCTAACCTGGATCTCTTTCCAAACCGGGGAAGGTGCATTATCCAACTATGCTACAGTGACAATATTTTTAGCGACAAATTTTCAAACCTATATGTTACCTTTTTGATATAAATATATTTAATGGTTCCATCATTTGAAAGAGCCATCTACCTTATTTAGATCCAGGTTCAAACCCCGGTGGCGCAACAACAATATTTTTCGATAAAATTGATTTTATATGTATATCTTTCTAATTAATATATTTAATTCATATTTAAAATATCACAGACCAATGTTCCGAATAATTACAATTTCACAATAAGAATGTGTTCTCCTAGTAATACATTTATGTGACATGTGCGGCAAGTCTCAAGTGTCAGAACACAATTGATTAAATGTTTAATTCATGAACGTAATATATTTAATAATTAGCTTCATTAAATGATGCCTGACTATTCCTACTGCACTGTAGTTTATATAAAAACCTTGTGCATGTTACGATCAATGTTTCCTTCTGTCCGTTGTCAAGTTGGGATGGCATCGCAGCCCCGAGGGCCACCAAAAGGATAGGTTCAATGAAAGAACGAACAGATAATATTTAGAAGCCTCTTGGGCGATGTTTAATGACGAAAGTAACAAAAGACAATTGAGCTTATATACTAGACAATTAACACATATAAGGGTTGACCATTACAGGCTTTTGGTATGAATTAAACCTGAACTAAAATCCGGTGGATCTTGACTAACGGTTGCCACTAAAAAAGGAATGCTGGTTCAAATCCATAGGCGACTTACCGGGGAGATGGCGCCATTCCTGGATGGATGGTCCGGTCCCTGGCCAAGTTGTCAAGGCGACGGTCGATGGGAGAAGCGCAGCCGTAGCGGTGGAGAAAATATGTCGAGGTTAATATCAGGTCAGGCGCGCAGCTACGAAGGTGTTATATCGGTTTCTTTTAGTCACTCTCTCCTGGGAGGGATGCGTATTCCCGCCACAGATGCGTGTACCCCCACTCCTTGCCCTCCCGTGACTACCCCTCTCTTTCTTCCACGGGCGCGCTTCTGCTTGGCACGTGACTCGTGCGCGCCTGCGTAACAGCGTGAGCATTCCAGATATCTCAGCGCTGATGATTAAAACTGCTTCATAACATGCATAGACGGAAAAGGCTACAAAATAACGGAGAGCTCCAGTCGTTTCGGACCACCCTTGATATTAGATTAAGCTCTTCATTATTCCAAGAGTATATGTGGGTGGTACTGTGTAATACCATCTACACCTTGAACAATCCCACAGCACAGTTTTGGGTTGGCACAGGCCTCTGCTGTGGCCAACCCAAAAAACCATAGCAAAAGTCATTCTCGTAACGCCAATGAAGACATTATTTTAATATATCCAAAGATAGTAAAAATAATTACTTTTTCAATGTGTACTTCGTGTATAATAAAGGTATTTAACAGCACGTATGAGTCACTGACTTCAATATGAGTCAATAACTGAAAATCAAGCAAAGATGATTAATTACTTTCATCTTAAATAAAATAAATCTAATTATTGTATTAATTTCAACCTAAATATGTATTTTATTATGATAGAAATAAATTGCAGGTTTTAAAAGTCACATCGCGTTATACCGGGTTTTTCTCACCCCAACATTGTATTTAATATTATTAACTAACAAAGTGAATTTTGAAAATTATACATACATTTTTAAATAAAAATAATAGTTCCGAACACAATGATAGGTATGGTGTAACTCAAAATTGTTAAAAAAAAGTGTATAGGGGCTGTTGTTGTAGACTATTATTCAATCGTGCGGATCTTTATTGTGTGATCTGAGTTGTCGAGTCTCTCGGATGGAGCGACAGACGTTTGTATGTTATGTAATTTGGATGAGAAGATTTTGTACATGGTGAGTTTGAAGGACCTAACTCTATTCTAGTCTCACGCGTGCTAGTGTATGTCGCAGTATATATGAATGTGCATGTGAGTATTTATGGTGCGTCTAGAGCAAGGTGTTTAAATAAAACAGAACTCACAAAAATTGGCGTTGCTAAACTAAAAATTACTAGACGATTTATAATGGCAGATATTAGGAGTATAAAGTTAATTGCGTAAATAAAGTTGAAGACTGGAGTGGTTCGCTTGAGATTTGACGAAAGAACGATCTGTGTAGAAGTGGTTGGCTAGCTCTTAGGACTCGTCCATCACAATGTATTGAAATCCACTTTGGTCGGTGCATTTCGGCACTATATGGCTCTCAGGTGATTTGTTACGCGGCCATGTCTATGGGGCGCAAGCAGCACCACCACAAGTGTTATAGAGGATTTAAATTCAGTGACACATATCTAGATATTGTCTATTTATTTACATTTATTCTCTTTTCCAAGTCCAATTTGTATCAGCAAACAATGATTACGACAATTGATCGTATATAAAGAGGTCCCATAATTTTCCTCGACGTTTACTAAGTTCCAATTCTTATAACGTAATATTTAAGTGATTGATTATATAATAAAAGTTCGTCTTTGCACTGCTGAACTAAATCGTTCACTGGTTTAGTTTCTTTCCAGTCTTTGCTTTTTGTTCAACGTTCCAAAGATCTCAACTCTTACTGAATATTTACCGAATTGAATGAACATATTCGAAAATCTCCAGCAAAGTGGAACGCTGAGTAAAAGTAAACGAATTTGTTTGCAGTTTAAATATATAGTTTTTCTCTTACAAAAAATTCTACTTTGTTCTTCCAGAAAATTAAGATTTAAATTTTCTTGTTTATTTTGCTTAAAAATAAATAACAAAAAAAACCCAACACTAATTCCAAGAATAAAGTAAATATCATTTGAATATGAAGATTTACGTCTAATACGAACAGGTTTATGAATTTTTAATTAAAGAAAGAAGAGGAATTCGTTTTTTCTCAAGTTAACGAAGTTACGATTAAGGTTTTGAAGAGCCGCCGAGATGGCGGATTTAGTCAAGATATCTACTTAATCAATTTTTCAGTATAGTTTGATTGAAATAAGATAAGAACTACACAAATTATCCTGTCCACAAAATCTGTTATATATATATAGAATTGGCGACTTCTCTAAGTTAAATCGCATACGTGTTAATGTACCATTGTCAATGCGATGCCTCAAAACAACCTGTATAAAAAAACGCGATCTAACCTAGGAGAGACGCCAGTTAGGTTTCATAACTAGACACATTTTAACGGAATGCGGTTTGAAGGTCTCCTGGTCACGACTGAAAGAGTGCATTAAAATTTTCCGGAAGGTGTATCATAAGATTCTCTTCAATATATAGTATTTCTATCAAAATCTACTTAGAAGACATTTTAAAATATTTTTTAACATTATTTTTCAAACTAAAGAATTTAAGAACAATTTTCAATTTACTTTATAGAAATACTTAACTTTAGTAACTTCATATTTAATTAAATAGGGACGCATTGTTTGTTTAAGGATGCACAATGAATAACCAGTTTACGTTTTTTTTCTCATATTTCAAAACTCTTCTATCTCCGCTTTTAATACGTAGAATATTGCATAGATGTAATAAATATACACTATGCCATAAAAAATATGTTCCTGTATAAATTTGTATACATAATACATATATAAATGTTAGTAAAATTATTATAGAGCGCATGGAATCCAGGTTTGGTATGCAAATCTTGTTATTAAACGTATGACCGATGTATAAACGTCGAGAATTATTTTAATTGTTATGATTCGAAATTTTTTTATCATAAATATCTTAATATTCTGGTATCTATATTATTATGATAACGATAAAATATGACATATTAATAACAATTAATTAATAGAACTACAATAGCAGTAAGGCGATCAAAAATCAGCACAATAAATCAAACACCATTTTTCTGGTTCTATTTAATTTATCCAAATAATTAAACGATTGTTTCGGCTGTATAAAATAGAACAGTGAGCTTATACACAAATTTTATTATAAAATAGAAAAAATTAAATAGGACCAAACAAATTGTTTCGTAAATTGAGATAAACACTGTTTCGTTCAATTATATTTTATTGTATTAAACGTTGCAACGTTTTCGGGAAGAAATTCCCATTATCAATAATATAATTCAACTAAAGTTAAAAATATTTTCAGACAGTAATTACGAGTATGCTTGGAGTTAACGGTGGTGGGGGTGGAGGTGGAGTTAAAATGGATATGAGAGGGGATTTAATGGGCGGTATTTGAATGTTTATTATTTTCTTATTTATTTATTGTTATTCTTATTTAAAAAAAATTCTAAATTCTCTAAGATGTCTAACTTTCGTCCTTTGGCGCAACTATGTGGAAGTTCTAAATTATTATTGTTAAATTATCTTAATGATAAAATATAGTGGAATAAAACAGTATTTTAACTCAATTTACAAAATAATTGTGGAATTCTACAAAGCGTCACCTTTGAATAGTTAAAAAAATTGTGTTTGAATTATTGTGTTGATTAACAATGAAGTTTTATAAAATGAATACGTCTACATTTAAATTAAATTATTTAGTATCTCGTAAAATTTGCAGTTTTATTAGTAAACATTAATATCTGCCTATTAAATAAAATTTATAATAAATTTAACATGATTGGTTTGAATACATAGAAACCAGTACAATAGTGAGATCTTATAATGAAAAATAAATCTCTATTGAAATAAATAAATGCCATTGATATTGAAATATTTGAATATCTTCCCACGACAGATTTTCATCGTTTGGCTGGGGATCTAGGTTATATGTTCTAAAACAGGTGGATGTACATATGTGATAGTCACCACTGATCCATAGCTATTCACCTAAAAAATATTAATTTTATAAAAAAAAATATTAGTGCTAAAAATATTATTTAACTGTCAGATTAACAGCAAAAAATAAATATTGTGATTTCCATCTACCATATCTTTCTTGAGGTCTTATGAGACTGTGAAGTGGCATCGATATTTTGACAACGCCGTCGTGGTTCAGTATACCGGATACAGGATAATATCAACAATTATCCTCTCACCTACGGATGTTTTTTGTCTTCTCAACAGTCTTGATCCTGCTGGTTTTTTACGTATGAGGATTTTTTCTGTTTACGGGACTCATCTACTTTTACCGCATGTTCACGTTCACCAAGTTCTTTATCCTTCTCTATTGTACAGACAGTTGTATCACGTATTGGGCTGTAAATATTACGCACGACTTTATTTTCGAAGAACTGCTACCTGCTTTATTTTTATTTTTTTATGAGACCAAGGTTTACATTAATAAAGAGCGATGCGGTGCATCAATATCTATAATAATTGTATGCTTCCCCGTCTATATATCTATGACTTTCTGTATGTGGCAGCTTCGGTGGTGTCATTATCGGAAGTGTCATTATGGCCGTATGGTGTTTGATTAAACGGCCAGGTCTGTGAGACGCGAGCATTGCAAAAACGAACGTGTTTTTAATATCTATAGATTAAGATTACTTAAATTTTTTCTCTTTTATATATTCAATAACTGTACGAAAATATATATTAAATTTGAAATTAAGTGTATATTGTCTTTATGACGAGTTAGACAAAAAAAACATATTTTAGCGAAATCGTATATTGATATTTGTCATCTTTTTTTCTATCCATGGTAAGGGAGAAATATTACTTACCATAGAAATTGTCTATTGTATTAAATAATTTTAATTACATTGACATTTTATTTACGTGTGGTTTGTTTTGTGGGAAGTTCTACCATTGAAATATAGATTCTATTGAATCCTGGACCGCGCAGCAGCTACCAATGGCCGCGTAGCGGCCACTATTTGCCGAAAAGCGGCCAATATAGCCGCCCTCAGAGATTAGCAGCAGGTAATCTAATAATATTTTTGTCAAAAAAATTGTAAAAATTTAAATATAAAATTTTTTAAAATGTTAATTTTTTAGATTAATTTTTCACAAATTTCAAAACTCCCCCAACTTTTAAGATTTAACGGAAACAGCTTAGGCAAAAATATATAGTGTACGAGTACCTATGTAAAATTTACAAAAAATAAATTTGCGAACCGACAATAATTTATCACATACCCGGCACACAGTTTCCAACAGACGTAGATTTTCTGCAAAATACCATTTCACACGTAGATTTTCCGTAAAATACCATTTCACACGTACGGTTTTCCTTAAATTTCCACATTCAACGTAACGTAAACATCAAACCAAGATGGATGTTCTAGAGGCGAATTTATTCCATTCAGGAATCGACACCAAATAAAACAAGCCCGCTCTCTGTACTTTTGAGCAAACACTTTTCTTACGACATTTCTTATAATGTGTACATTACGAGTACACGATAGAGCTGCTCAGGTGTGGTGTGACAGATCAAAATTTAAGGTGAAAGAAAATATCGAAATTGGAAAAAAAGTAGTTTTGTGTTAACCTTTTGAGACCAGAGAGAACTAGTACTATAAAATACTAGTAGTTTAAAAGTATCTAAATAATGAACATCTGATAAAATAAAGATTTTTTTTAATTATACAACCATTACTCCGTATATGGAAAAGTGACACAATTTAAAATATTCAAATTTAATGTACCTACATAAAAAAGGTCACCCATATTTTTGTATTATAATTTTATCAACATTATCACACAAAGTTGTCATCACGTCAGCACCAGTCGTTCCAAGCCTGTATCAATCATCTCACCGCTCATGGCATGCATGAAAATCGCCTCACACGCCTCTGAAATTTGCATGCACCCTGCGTATACCTGACCGAAAACTGACAACAATACATCGTGCCCGCAGCCGTCTAAAGATCGGTCTAGAGGTCTAGAGTTCATTGACAAATTGTTGATTGATTGCCACTGAGCCCTGTGGACGGAAACAAGCTATTTTTTTAAAAAAGAATAGCGATTATTATTCATCATAATAAGGTAATTAATAAATATATTAAATGTATTATTTATAAAGATATACATATGAAATTAATTTTATTGAAAAATATTGTTGTTTCGCTACTGGGATTTGAACCTGGATCTCTTTTTCCAATCCGGGGAAGGTGCTAGTATTTTTGACAATAAATTTTCAAACTTACATGTTACACTTTTTCAAATTAATATATCTGTCGTTCCATTATTTGAAAGCCATCTACATTGTTTTTACGGAATCTCAAATACCTTTGAGTAAACTGATAGCAGACCCCAGAATTAACAACAATATTTTTCAATAAAATTGATTTTATATACCCATATCTTTATAATTAATACATTGAATTAGTATTCAAAACATGACAAACCTATGTTCTGAATAATTATTACTTCACAATAAGAATGTGTTCTCTTTAATAATAAATATATTGTTCTTAAAGCTTCTATCGGTTTCTCATGTTTTTCTCCAAATAAAAAAATATGGAGGTTAGGTACTGAGATTGCACTAGTACTTAATGTGTACTCTTTAATTCATTAACTCTAATCAAATACAAGTTTATTTGATCCCTTGCCTGGATCATATCTGAGATACTAGAATTTATTTAAATTGAAGAAAGGTGCTGTTTATTCGATCGTGTGTAATAATGAGTCGCAAGTTTGATTGAAATGAAAGAGATGCTTCCTTTTGGATCACTTTAAAAATTACTGCTGAGAGGGTGCCAGGTGTTGCCTAATATAAATACTATTATAACTAGAGTGACAACCGCTAGATGTCACCCTACAAGTGTATACGCCAAGTACAAACTTTAGTTTTTGTGATAGCTATCCTGCCTGCGTCCTGTGAAATTGTGATTGAAATTTAATAGTTTATCTAGCTATTTGAAAATTGTACTAGAATTTACTAATCACCAAAGCGAACAGAAAAATGTAGGCAAATTTGGAGAGTTTTAGAATGGATTTCAAAAAAATAATTATTTATTTCTACATCACATATTTATTTATTCTATCACTCTGCATTGGGGGGTAGATTTTTTAGTAAAATAGATTATAATTTTAATAATAATAAAATTTCGAGAGCGCGGACTAGACGTCATTACGGCAGCTGACGATCGGCGATCTGACGCTAATAAAGTAAATAAAAATTGCACATTATTATGATCGATATAAATATTAGTTAGAAATTATTGCGTTTTTGATATCAAAGTTCATTTTAAAGAGTAGCTGAAGCCGTAAAGCATGTGAGTCAATACAATATATTATTTAAAAACGAATGTTCTCAGTAAAATATAGTAATTTATAATATGTAAACATCGAAAATTAATATGTTATGCAAATTTAATGGTTATAATTTTTAACATTTTGTTAATTTATTTTAATCGAAATTTTTTTCATAATCTTGGCTTCAAGATTTAAGAAAATATATTTCGTTTATGCAATAGTATTCCATATTAAGATCATTCTGTAGAATGCAAAAAATGCATCTAATGATCGCGGTCTTTCTTATAATGCTTGTATTGTCTTAATTATGGCAAATAACATTCAGTTTAATAGTTTAAAATGAGAGCAAAAGGTGTTATCTAAGTAAAAATTTAAACAAAGTCAAATCTAGTGTGTAAATTCTGATATAAATACATAATAAAATGGTGAATGTTACACTGTGTATAGTGATCACTTAAGCCACCCGAAAATAAATCGCAAGCTCTAAAATACCCATACTTCCATACTTCCCTCGTAATATAATAAACCTTTGTCTCTATAAGATATCTATAATTTATTGAATAATAAAAACCCACATTTTCGCAAAAAACGCGAAAATTTGAATTATTTCTGAAAGTCGCGCCTTAACTTCTGAGAGCAATAGGTAAATAAAACATTATCCACAATATTTAAGTATTTTTGACAAATATAAACAAAACTGACACATTATTACAAATCGAGTATTTTTTAAATATGTGGGAGGAGTGCATTCGGACAAGCTATTATACAGCACATTTGAACATGTTAAAAAAAAAAAATTTCGTCTTTTCTTTTCTATGTTCGATAATAAATTAAGTGTCGTTTTGTTTACGCCATTTTATTTTTTTATGGTTAAGATTTATATTATTTTTACTCGATGTTAGATTAAAAAATTATATAAGATTTTTTTTTATAATTAGGATAAGCGAGGATGTTGAACGTTGACTGCGAGATGTTTTAGTAAATATGTTTGGTATTAGGGGAAAAATCGTAGAATGCCAATTCAAAAAGAAGATATTTACAAACACATTGCAGACTAAAATAATAAAAAGTATTGTTACTTCTGAGCACACACACACACACACACAGATACATATCTATAAAACATGTGACATGAAATAGTAGTCTATTACATTATATTATGTATGGAGAATAGCTTGAACTGACTGATTTAGACATATCCTTATAGTATTCATGATTAACATTAATAATTAATTGAATTAACGACGATATTAAGGTTATAATGCACTCATCCAAACAACTTAATATTAATAATAATTAATATTAATATTTTTTTTACAAACTATATTATATATTGTGACGTCGACGATCTGACATCCACCGGCTCACCCATTTTAAAGTATGATATGCGAGGTTCTGTTGCACAGAATTTGCCATACTGTCTCCATCCACTTCAGTGATCATTCTCAAGGAAAAAAACAATACAATAAGTTTGAGATTTACAACATTATAATTAATAAAGTTTTTTTTCATATAAAGATTGATCACATTAGAAGAAAAAATGTTAACGCCGGCTAGGCATTATAGCACAAAATAATGTTACCTAAACAAAAGATTTCAACAAATTATCTTCATCAAAATAGCAACAAGGCATAAAATTAGATCTGAGATGTATGAATAAAAATTTATAATGTTCGACTTATTCAAAATTATACAACTAGGAATTACTTCATAACAGATAGAAACAAAGAACCTTTGCTCTACAGAAGCATATATATATATATATATATATATATATATATGCTCCTGTAGAGCAAAGGTTCATTGTTTATTTGTTTATTTGTTTATATATTGGGAGTATGCATTAATTCATGCGGTTTTCTAAGAGAGGGCGTTACTAGTATTATTTCGCGCCGTGTTCATCCGTGACTATATTCATTTGAAAGCTACTGTCATTGCGCGTCTTTTTCAGTATATGTCATTTGATTGAAGTGTAAACAACATTTTTTTATATTCATTTGAACATGTCGAACTTTGTGCCAGAAAAAGTGTTTTTGCGGGGAGTTCTTCTTCATTACTTTAACATGAAGAAAAGTGCTACCGAAAGTCATCGTATTTTAGTAGAGGTTTATGGTAACCATGCTCTAGCTGAAAGAACGTGCCAGAAGTGGTTTGCACGGTTTAGAAGTGGCGATTTCAACTTAGAAGACAATGAACGACCCGGACAGCCAAAAAGGTGTGTTGTATTATGAGCTGTTGAAATCGGGTCAGACGATCAAAGGGGACCTCTACCGAACACAATTAATTCGTTTGAAGAGAGCGATTGCGGAAAAACGACCAGAATATGCAACCAGACACGAATCCATAATTTTCCATCATGACAACGCTCGGCCACATGTTTCAAGACCGGTTCAAAACTATTTGGAGAACAGTGGGTGGGAAGTTTTACCTCACCCGCCTTATAGCCCAGACATAGCCCCTTCTGATTACTACTTGTTCAGATCAATGCAGAATGCCCTCACCGGAATACGCTTCACTTCAGAACAGGGTATCAAAAATTGGCTTGATTCGTTCTTCACCACCAAGCCGGAGAAGTTCTTTTGGGATGGAATCCACAAACTGCCAGAAAGATGGGCAAATGTTGTAGCTTCTGATGGACAATACTTTGATCATTGAGTGTATAACCATTTTTTCACAATAAAGCCTTAATTTTCGAAAAAAAAAAAACGCATGAATTAATGCATACGCCTATTATATATAAAAAATACTATTCATAACGACAACTGTAACAAAATTACCTGTTACTACTCATGTACAAACTTAAGCCCAAAAAATAAATCAAATATCTCGGTGTAATTATTAATCAACATTTAAAATGACACAATCACATAAGCGATTTAGTGAAAATAATAAGAAAATGTATTTATATATTCGTAAGATTAAGGAACATTGTAAAACATAAGGAACATTGTGAACTCGGTAAAAATAATACAGAGAATAATCATCAAAGTAATATTTAAAAAAAGATCAACTTTTTCAACACAAACACTTTTTGCAAAATTACAAGTTCCCAAAATAAAAAACATTTACAAAAAAATCTCAATTAATTAAAGAAAATAACACTAAAATTTGAAACAAGCACATCATTAGGGTTTAAAAATAACTTTAAAATCCCTAAACGTAACACCAAATACTATCAGCAAAATTTTATATATTTAGGGATAACAAATTTCAATAGCCTCTGTTTGGGACATATATTTATTATTGAATTAAAATAGTGTACGGGCACGCCACCATTAGTCAAACAGCGACCTCGAAGCAGTGTAGTTATGCGTGAATTGGAGTATAATATTAAATTGAGACGTCGCGTCTAATACAGTGCAATCTAAAGGACTAGGACTCCTGAACGAAGATAATGATAAATATAAGTATACAGTCCACCTTAGAGGTGCCAGAAGAACTGGATTGTTGGAACCGGTTGAAACCTCCTTCCGAATATCCTATTTCTTCCGGCATTTATGGTTTAACGCAACAGTCTCCCTACACAAATTAAAAAAATAAAAGATACAAAAGAGTATAGAAAGAAACTAAATGAATACTTCAAAAACACATAATTGGAAAATAAACAATATTCCAGAAGCACACAAATGGACAATGAATAGAATATGTAAGGTATAAAATTATTGTAGTGTAACTTCCTCTCCAAGCATAAGAGCTGATCTCTTTTTTGGAGAAGTAAGCGAAAGAAAAATCATGTAATTTTAAAAATGTAAAATAAATTCATTCTGTAAAAAATTGTAAAAATTTTAAATGAATATAAAATTAAAAAATAATATTCTTGTAAGTAATTTTGTTTTCATTCATTCATTAATTCATTGTATAACGACTTATAAACAATCCTTAAAAAAACTTGTTTGAGAAATCAAACAAGTTTTTTTAATGAGACTAGTCTCAATTTAATGATTAGTCTTGTAAAAGATAAAATAAAAACAGATAAAATAAAATAAAATTTAATAATATCAAATTTCCTAAATATAAAATATTCTAATTTTTATAATAATAGTTAATTTATAAATTATTTTCAACCATAACTTTTTTGTGTTGAGTTTTCTGTGCCATTCTGTCATGCGTCTCTTACCTCTTCGTCCAACGTTTTGAAACCCATTGCAGGGTCCATCATCATGAGTAAATGTTGGTGATTTTAGTATTGGTTTGCAATACCGTATCAAAAGCAGGCTGTGGTATTAGTGTAATGTTAACTACTGGCAATACCGTCTCAAAGGCAAGGTGTAAATATTTAATCTATTGTTTGAATAGTAAGTGTTGATTTGACTGGTTTTGTAGTGCCGCATATCAAGAAGCTTTCAGATTTAGACAATCATCTCTGTTAATGTAAACTGAGTGTTTATAAATCTCAATTGCCTCGTTGGACTTTCCTAATGTCTTTTAACTAAATTGAAAGGAAAATAGTGGTTGGAATCCAGAAAGTTGTTCCTGTGGATGTGGATGTTCCTGAATGTCCAAGTTTGCAGGTCCATTGATGCTCGTCAATCCTTTTAAAGATTTGTCGCAGTCAAGATTATATATATTAGTTTCCAGGTGATGATTCTTTGCTGACCTTGATAGGTTTAAAATCAGTAATATTAATAACCATACTCTTTCATGCAGAAAAACTTCAGAAATATTTTCAGTAGTCATTTCACTATAAATATAAAAACAAAAATACTCCTAATACTTTATACATTTTACAGTGCTGTTCATATTAGAGTATGACAAAGAACAATCGAATATTAATTTATGTTCATGGAGATATAATTTATTGGATATTATGTCGAAATACCAATATGAAATTCATTTCAGAAACGCTCAAGGGTGTAGAAAGGCAGAACCTAGAGGGTGGGGTGGTTGGATGGAAAGTTTGCGATAGGGAAGAATATATACACATGTATAATAGAACAATAGTCTTTTGTTTAGTTTGAAGATATTTATCGTTGGAGTTTTGGATTCGTATTTGTTTGAATGTAGGTAAATTACGCACGCAGATAATATTATTATACATTTAAAACGAAAAGATAATTTTTTTCAAAGCGTCTGATCCTACACGAGAGACGCAATATTTTGTGAAAGATAATAATTTTTGTACGTAAGTCAGCGTACTAAAAATATCGGCAAGGATTACTGATGTACCTCACGAATTTATAAAATGTTCTTATTTTTACAGTCGGTTCAGTTTTTAACGTCAAATAATTTATGTTACATGGATATTCTTTTTTTTTTTAAATTTATTTATTTACACCCTATCCCGAATCGTTTTGAGAGTTGTTTACTTTTGTTTCGATTCGTCATAAATGCATATTTATTTAATTTAATTACATTATTATCATAATATCATCATAGGTTGGCTCCGGTGTCATCGTACCAGAACCATACCTGTACAATTTGACGTGAGACTCGTTATCACATTAAATTCAGAAGGCAGCCAGAAAGAAGCTACATAAATCATACACCCCAAAAAGGGGAGGAAAGACGTCATATTTATGTGTTGCATTCGCAGAACTCGGTCTAGAACTAGGTCAACCCCCAGCGAGAGACCCACACCCTAATAAATTCCCTAAAATGTCCAAGATTCCTTTAATTTCTTAATAGGTCACATAGATATTGTATATGTATATTTAAATAGCTGTACGTAATTATTATTTTTAAAACCACTCGTCAAATTACTCCATATGAAAATTATTTTCGAAGCCGTTAACGGGTAGTAAATTGAAGTCCTCATCATATTTGGGTTGAGAATGATAACAATACTGATTATCTTGCACCAGGGTAATACAGGAGTATCTTCTACCCGGGATGAAGAGTTGAATACTCAGTAGTAAATCTGGACTTATATTACAGTCGAAGGTTCAGAAGTAGTTCGCATACCCTTCAAAATGAAACGTATGTATATTATCGGAATGGTCTACTGCTCTAACACATATTTCAATAAAATAAGAAAAATATTTGAAAAGTATGGCATTAATTACTAACACAACAAATCCAATACTATCACAACATGATAATTTAATATCAGAAAAAATAAAAGTACTTCTTTAATTAAATTTATCTGTAGCTATTTAATTAGTATTATAAAAACAGTTTCAGTACTACGAAAATTAATTTGTGTTTTTTGCATGAAAAATAATTTTGTAATCAAAATTTTTTTTAAATCTTTCGAAGCAATTAAATAAAATTTTGTGGGAGTAATAAATACGAGGATAATTTAAATAGTTATTAAAATACAATGAAATAGGAGCATAATTTTCCACCATTGCTCGGATGTATTACTTTCTCCTCCAATCGACCGCGACTACAACCCCAACCGATCGATAGAATCTTAGCTTCTCTCCTACGGCTGTGGATCATGTTATCTCTTTCCAGGTGAGAAGAGATCCAGCAGGTAGGCACCGGGGGTTAACCACACCCCTAGTAGTTTATCTTCCTGCACCCATGAATTGAGAATACGGGGACTCAGATACGCATACCGATTTTCAGAATTTCTCTCTTTTTTCATTTACTGTTATTTCTTTAACTCGTACTGATGATGATGTTAACTCTTTGTGTGGGGGATTGTGTCGTCATAATAGTACCCGTTCGTGGTAACAAAAGTATTTATTCTGAGTGCTTCGATACAATGTAGTACAGGTCAATATAAGATATTTACAGTTCAACGGTTCGGAGACAAGAGGCTGCGATGCGTTTATCTCTTTCTCATATTCATAATCGTACCAAAAATCACGTGCTCACGCATTCGTTCCATAGATACATTACATTTACTCGGGTGAGGCTCTCGTAAGAAGACGCACTGTGGTGCTATATCCTGCATTGTCTCCTGACATAGGAATTTTTTATTTTCTTCTCGATGTTTGATCAGGATGCGTGTGGTCTTCCTCTTTATCTTCTATCAGCAATTATTCGTAATGCAGTTATGGTGATATGTTAATGTGGTCTCCTCATAACATAATACATTTGTCGCGAGTAGATAGTGATACCTGTGGGCCATGCGAAGAAACTGGTTTATCCGCGATATTAAGAGCTCCAACAGCATGGTAAAACGACCTACAGATTTCACCAACCGCGGCGGCCTTAATCGGTCAGATGGAGAGAGATGAAGGTCGTGGAATGGGAGAAAGAAATCGCCCCGATAAGCAAGGGAAACTATTCATTCTCTCTCGTACGCCTGGCCAATCTAGCTGCTTACCTTATGAACTCTCTCATTATTTTAATTATTATCAATCACTTAAACATTTGGTATTGTGACATATTAATCGAAACTTGTGAACTCAATACTTCAACTTTTATAGAATAAATATCAAAGCAAAATCGAAGTAAGACTTTCAATTCATTTGACACGTGAGATGCTTGTATTTCTTGAATTCCTTGTGTAAACTGGAGTCATTTTTGTCAAATCAAAAAAAGTGAGTTTACAAATTAGTATTATATATATATATAATGGAAAAAACAAAAACGTAAACCTTTAATAAAAATAATAATTTTATTTAGTTATTACGTAAAGGTTTTTCAAACAATAAAATAATCATGTTCAGTCATAAAAACTGTTCTTAAAAATGTCCAAATCAAAAACAAATTTATGCACCAAATGCACCTCGAAGGCAAAGAATGGTCATGATATCAACACGTTAAAAACAGTAAGATAGTCAAATTTCCGAATTAATAAAAGAAGAAGTAGAGACTTCAATGATTTGTACGTAGTTATAAGCCTTTCTGAAGTTATACTGTTAAAAAACAGCATAGGTAACGACTCCATACAAAACGGATCAACTGAAAGAAATTTTCAATTCAGTAAATAGCCAATTATATGACTTGAGTAATTCACTAGCTTAAAGACAGAACAGAGTAATGTGAATATCGCGAATGTTCTGGAATTAAGTGAAAATCTTAAGCTTATATATAAACATACAATTTATTTTTTATTAATAAAATAAAATAATAATAATATTGGACTATTATCATAGTGCCATTTTCTTAAAAAAAAAAAATCACCTAAAAAGCGCTTTACTTTATCTTCGTATTTAAAACATACATTGTTATTTGAACTTGTGGAAAAGATTTTTGAAAAATTGTGTTTTTAGTCTCTTCTTAAATAAAATCTCTGATGCACTGTATCTTATGACGTAAGGCAAAGAGTTTCACGCTTTTGCCTGCCACCGCAAATGTCTGTCCATTAAACTTAGACTTCTAGCAACGGCTGGCTGGAGAATTTGACGTTTACTATTCAAATTGTATGTGATACAAAAGTCTTGAAGATACGGAGGCGCCATGTTATGTGTCGCCTTGTACATCAACCAGAACAATTTAAATTCAACTCTTTCAGAGAACCTGAGCCAATGTGACTCGTACAAAAGGGGTGTTATATGAGATAATTTAGAAACTCTATTATCCATACTACTGCGTTTAGAATGGATCGTAGTCTACCCAGCTAAAACATTGGTAAGCCAGCATAAATGCTGTTACAATAGTCCACACGTGACACCACTAATGCATTTATAAGTGGACAGGCTGTCTCAGGAGGAAGATATCTTCCAATACTTTTAATCTATCTTAATTGATAAAAGGATGCATTGATAGTTTTACTAATTTGTGTATTTATTAAAGGATTTGATTCAATGTTCATGGCCAACAACTTAATTGCAGATATAGCATTCGCAGAATTTGATTCCTGTATTAAGTGTAACCTTCTAGGTGTTATTATCCATTGCATTAAAAATATATTTCACTATCTTTTCTTATGCAGACATAGAAGTTAAAATGCTACAAACTTCATATATTGTTTACTTACTTATGTCTTATTTATCTGATAATGATATGTCTTTAGTGTACGATGTTTGATCCTATTATCTCCAATATTTTCGTCATATATTTTTAAAGCCATTTTTTCCTCTCTCATATATTCCATATACCTAGATCATATGATGAGCCTTTATTAATTTTGTTAACTATAAATTTAATAAGTTACATACATACATTTTTTTTTTCAAACAGATAAAAAAAATAAACATTAGTGACAGTGATAAACTGTAATAATGTCTGTATCAAATCTGTTAAAAAATAGATAAAACAGACGCCAATTTAAAATTTTATGTTTTACGGACAAAATAAAGCATTAGGTTTACAACGAAATAATAAATAAATATTTTTCTATTTCGATGATGGGAATTGTAAAAGATGATTGCTCTCTCTGCCGATCTAAAAAGAATTAAGCATGGGTAAATATTATTTTAGTGACTGCTAAAATAATAAGTTATTCATTATTAAGTTAAAACAAATACTTGCTCAATAGAGAATTCAGAGAATCAAATCCCTTTGATAACCTAATAACACCATTAAACATTAAACATACTTTTCTCCAATTTATTCCATACTGAAACGCATGTAATTTATAAGCATTATTTGTATTAATTAATACAATATACACCATATTTTATAATTATCTTGAATTTTGAGATGGGACTTGCCGATGTAAGGATATGTAGCACATATATTATATTTTTGTTGAAATACTCGTATACTATTTCTTCAAAATGACAATTGGATAATACTGAATGTAATCTTCATTTTTTCCAGCCTGGAGCAATTTTAATATTTATATATTATCGAAGACACAACTGAATTGTGACCGACAGAGCAATACAATAATTAAATAAGTAATTGCAAATGGACAAAATCGAGAACTTCGAAATTAAAGTACATACAAATTTATTTTATAATTTGACATTTTAGTTATTGAGTGGATTTATCAAAATAATCTTGAAACAAAGAAAAATTAACCGAAAAAATATATTATTTCTGAATATCTAGCATTATTAAAATTTTATTGAAAATACATTTAAGAAATCAGACAACATTTCAGAATTTCAATAGATATTCTTATCCAATTATTTTTTTGTGTACAATTAATTATTTTTTTAGTTTATAATTATTATCGCCATTGTACACATGACTTTATAAAGTTTAGTTTTTTTTAATAGATTTTCAAAAGCAGTCAAAACTATTTAATATGGTGTTGATGATGATTAAGAGACGCTATTGTTAAGTACCTTAATTTTAATATTTTAACAAAATGCAATACATTTTGTAGTACCATTATAGCTTAAATGATTAAAATTGGTCATATAATGTTCTAAGGTTTGTCGCGGTCACTACATTTTTTAGTAACAGATTTTTTAAAGTATTTTTCTAAGTGATGCATATAATTTTCCATGCACAATAATTTGATTGTTTGAGTTCCACCATCAAAACTTGAACAAGAATTGAAGAAGAGCGGAGCGGGGTAATAAAATGATACCACCTGAGCTAGTAGACATCTATGAAGTTAAAGTATGGACTTAAAAGCTATCATTAAAAGACTGGAGGTATTTGAGAAGTGTACGTTAAAGATCTCCAGGTAATAAAATGCACGAATGAGTCAGAAGAACTAAAAACTGCTGCTATTGAGAAATATGATCTCTCGTTGTGTGGGGAGAAGTTCGAAGTAGAAATAAGTTATTAAAAAAAACACATTCTTATTTTGAAGTTATAATTATTCAGAAAATAAGTCTGATATTTTTAATACAAATTAAATGTATAAATTAGAAAGTTATATACATAAAATCAATTTTATCGAAAAATATTGTTGTTGCTACCGGGATTCGAACCTGGATCTCTTCCAATCCGGGGAAAGTGGATTAACCATTACGTAATCAAAGGTATTTAAAATTCCGTAAAAAATAAAGAAAATGGCTTTCAAATAACGGAAGGATAGTTATATTAATTTGAAAAGTGTAACATATAAGTTCTAAATTTGTCGTCAATCAAATGTGTTGGTACAGCATAATCGGTTAATGCATGTTTTTTGGATTGGAAGAGACCCAAGTTCGAATTCCGGTAGCAACAACAATGTTTTTCGATAAAATTGATTTTATATGTATATCTTTCTAATTAATATATTTAATTTGTATTAGAAACAAGTTATCTTGACTGCGTAACCTCAAAAATTGGTCCAATACCCAAAATGCCAGTGCAATAAAGGATAAATCATTATACTGCAACATGGTTGCAATATACAAGATAGTACACGAAAAAGTAGAAGGGTTCTTAACAAAGATAATTAAATTATCTGAGTCTCAAGATCAAAACTAATATTAATTTGCAATAAATCTGAATATAAAAGTTTTTGAACGCTGTTTAATTGATAAATAAAAGGGCATAACATCTGTGGGGGTGGTGATTTAAAATCACAGCCATCATCAACATTCCCAACTGACCGACAACATTCACGACATCTACACTCGGGGATCAGGAAGTAATAAACGACTACACAAAAACCCGCTTTCACCCGTTTCATTACACCACCAATTAAAAAGTGCAATGAAAGTATCGTAATAAAAATGGAACTATTTCATTCAGTTGTAAGAGGTCCAATTTCTTCAGCGATCTATGTAACATTACTGTGGGGAACGAGTGTCATATTATTAGAGGCAGTTCTCGTTTCAAAAGGCTACGTGTCTGGTAAAAGGAGGTTAATGTAAATTGAAAACAGTTCGTGAAAACGCAGGGAATTTAAAAGTGCATTTAAGTTTTTTATTTTTAAGGATTCACAAAAATCAGTTAAATGAACGTGAAATCACGATGACTATAAAGATAACGATATATGAATTTTGACGGTTCTTTTGTAATACAAATATTAAACTTTCAAATCGCTTTGTATAAAAATAATTACTTGAACTACTGATATAACCTTTTTTATATGACTTTTCAGTGACTACTATTTATGGTCGTATATAAAAGGTATATTAATAATTAAATAAATTAAAACATTATTTACTATAATTATCATACGTTTTTCAATGTTATTTTTGTATTAAAAATCTAATAATATGATTGCACTTTGTCGCTATTGCTATCTGATCGATATTTGGATTTGGTTGGTATTTTTGCAAGTAAGAAAACATGTTTTTAATATCTCCTGGTTAATAAAAGTTAAATTTTCTCTCTTTTATATATTCAATAACAGTCCATACGTAAATTTATATACAATTTAAAACGAAGTTTAGATTGTCTTTATCACCGATAATAAAACATATATATTAGCGAAATCGTATGAATTTTTACGACAGGCAAGTATATTGACCATCTGTCATCTCACGTTGTCAATTATTTGTCAAATATACGCTCGTAATATTTACGTTTGTTCAGTAATTATTTGTTGTAAATATGATCTCACTTTTTTCAAGAATATCTTTAAGTGGAACGACCAAAATAATTAATTAGTAAAGAACACCGTTTGTACAATTCTAGAAAGGGCAATACATAATGCACTTGCATAAATAATCACATAAGCATTATTACCACTGACCACATAGCGGCCGCTATCAGCTTCGAAGCAGCTCTAATAGTTACCCGCAGAGCCTAGCTGTAAGCATTAATATGAAATTAAATGTGGTATATTTTCAATATTTATTTATTTATATATATATTGACGACATACATATTTTTGTTTTAACAGAGGTGGATACATAATAAACATAAGACATTCTCATAGTTTATTGTGTGGGATGGAGCAGACTTCACCTCTGATATATACAGCGTTGTCTTGGCTACTTTGCTAGACCGAAGTCTGTGTTATTTTTTTCATGCTGTCGTGGTATTATTTATCGACAGGAATAAAAAGAGAATTTCAAATATGTATAAAAAAGTAAAAATAAAATAAAAATATATGTAGTGGGAGTGTTGTAGGACTAGTGAATTATTAGTGAAGGTATTGTATAAATTATATTAGAATGTTGGATATCCATGCTTCTGATTCATCTCTACCTGATTGAATTAATCATATATTGGGTCCATATTTAAGTAATCTTATTGGAATTATACGGTTTCCAGTTGGTACTGAGTGTATTGTATAGTTTCGGAGCTAAGAACATGTGGAATCTTTGATAAAATGTCGTTGTTGCTCTCGGAACTGGTGTGTATATGTTTGTTGTTTGTCTCGTGTTGTGTCCATAATTTATTGCTTGAGGAGAGTTGTTGTTAGTATGGAAATATTGAACGAGTCTCAACATAAAGATTTGTCTTATATCTAGGACATTGTACTCTTTAAATATAAGATCTGATGGATATCTAATTATTACCTTGAGAATTGTTTTTTGTGCTTATTTAGCCGACTAGAATATTGTTTTTGCTGCTTCTCCCCAAACTAAAATAGCATAATTAATAATAGCATAAATTGTAAATTGTAACATAAATAGGACACATCTTCCAATAAAACGCAAACTTAAATAAATATTTTACTTGAAATTAATTGAATAATTTATAATTTATAAAAAATGTGCAATCATCCATCATGTAAAACTTTTATACATTCAATGTAGTGTTTCTATGTACATTACAAACGTTTTAAAGGTTCATTTTTTTAATAAAAAAATTAGATTCAAATGTATTCTCATCGTCTTCATCTTGTTCATTCTGTGGACTTTTCGCTTTCTAATATAAAATCCTTATTATTATCTGAGTCGTTATAATCACTTGATGAAATTTTCGTCATGCACACAATCACTAATAATTACTTCGGCTCCAATGTCTGTCATGGTAATACTTTTATATGAATTTGAGAATCTTAAATATAGGATATTAAAAAAAATGAAAATTCTTACGCACAGAATCAATTACGTTTTTGCTGAGGTGACGTCTGTCAGTCGCCGCAAGCACTGCGTAAATAAAGTATTCTACCTTGACAACGGTCAATGGCACATATCCTTACAAAGGAAAGGAGAAGCAATACCGAGAGAGAAGGTGTTGCCGTTAGAGGTTTTCAATCGTGAACGTCTGTCAGAGCCACCTCAGCAATTAAAGGTTAAGGTATTATTTAACAAATACTTTCAAATAACAGCCAACTTGACAAGAATTGGAAACAATTGACAAATACACGTTAGAATTTAAATTCTAAAGCAATCAAATCTATTTAGTCAAGACTAAAATTTATTGTTATGTATCCCTTATTATTCAATTAATTATCAGTGCTCTTTTGCACGAACGACTCCAACAAGCTTTTAAAATAATCTCTAACATGGTTTATTGTGAATATAATGTTAATAAAATTAATGGAATAAACAAGTAAACAAAATTTATGGAATATTTTAAATAAAACTATGTTTCATTTTGTGAAGTTGCAATTATATATATAACATAGTTCTTTTATAATTAAAATAAATTAAATATACCACATAGAAAAATACAAAGAACAAAAAACAATAGCTTTTTTACTAGAGAAGTAATAATTTATTCTTTCATATTATATTTAATATTGGTTTTAAAAAAACACACATAAGTTTTTATTTCAAATGACTAATCTACTACAGACAATAATAGTTTCAGAGTTACAAAGACAAAACTACCCTTTTGTCGGTGTTACCTTTACACCGCTTTACACTGAAGAAAGACTACGATGGCAAAAGAGACGTTTCGTTCCTTTGCTTTTAAATATTTTATTTATACACACGAGCTTAATTTAAAAAAAACAATTATCGTAGGATTATTAAAGCGACCGTATTCTTATTGTGCAATTGTAATTATTCAGAACATAGGTCTGTGATGTTTGAAATACTAATTAAATGTATTAATTATAAAGATATACATATAAAATCAATTTCATCAAAAAATATTGTTATTGCGCTACCGGGATTCGAACCTGGATCTCTTTTTCCAATCAAAGTAAGTTGCATTACCAACTATGCTACAGGGTTAGTAATTTTGACGACAAATTTTCGAACCTATATGTCACACTTTTTCAAATTAATACGCCTGTCATTCTATTATTTGAAAGCTATCTACATTGTTTTTACGGAATCACAAATACCTTTGAATAAACCGATGGCAGACGCCAAAATTATCAATTCAATTTTTTATAAAATTTTGGACACATTGATACAACGTATATGTTATTAAGGAGAACATATTCTTATTGTGAAGTTCTAATTATTCAGAACATAGGTGTGTGATGTTTGAAATACTAATTAAATGTATTAATTATAAATATATATATATATATAAAATAAATTTTATCGAGAAGTATTGTTGTTGCGCTACCGGGATTCGAACCTGGATCTCTTTTTCCAATCCGGGGAAGGTGCATTACCAACTATTTATCAATTTGAAAAAGTGTAAAACATAGGTTCGAAAATTTGTCGTTATTACTACTAGCGCTGTATTATAGTTGATAATGCATCTTCCCTGGATTCGAAAAAGAGATCCAGGTTCGAATCTCGATAGCGCAACAACAATATTTTTCGATAAAATTGATTTTATATGTATATATTTATAATTAATATATTTAATTAGTATTCAATTATCGTATGAGTTTTATAGTTTTGCTCTTGTGTTCCTAACCCCATACATTAAAATCTTTTCTCTGGGTATTCCTCTCTGTTTTTTCCCTCAATTTTTTCATTAATTACATTTCTGAGTTATGCATTATGACTGAGAATATGATATATCCATTGGTCCTCTTTTGTTTTTGTTACGGACCACTTTTTTTACATTCTCCTAATAACTTCCTCATTTGTAATCTTTTCGGTACAGTCTAGCACCACATCTCAATTGCATCCAACCTATATCCGTATCTCTGGTTAATTATCCAGGTTTTACTTGTGTAAAAAATAAAGTTAAATCGGTGACGCATTGTGAAAGTTCTAGATTTAAGTCACAGTTATTGTATGTTTTTAAGAACGATAGACTTTGTGTTATCTAAAGGGTGCCCAGCGGAAATTTTTCAAGTTTAATATTTAATAAAATAAAAAACTATAATGTTATTGTCATATTTTATTTATATAAAATGGAGTTTAACGATGCTAATTTAACGTTTTATACACAATATCGTCTTAATACCGTCCATTTCTCTCAAGACACTCTTGCAATCGGACTCTTAAATTTGCGAACACGCGAGAGCAAAGTGTTGGTTCAATGGCATCAACTTCACGGCAGATATTTTCTTATAGGCCCTGAATTATTCGAGGTTTATTGCAAAATTGCCGCACTTTACATATTGCTTAACCGCGAACGCGCGGTGCGCTCCCGACAAGTCACTCATTGCGACTGGCAAATCCGCAAATCACGCGCGTCAAACAATACCTTTCCCGCTTCCTTACCCTGATGGTTTGCGAGCAATTGCAATTTAATCTTGAAATTTTTCCGTTGAACACCCTATATGAGTATCAGCCATAGTGGGTAGCTATTTAACTTATTGGTGTAGTGTTTGAGACGTTAGCATAGTAATCTAGTAGTTGGGGGATCACGGCTCGATCCAGGACACCAGCAAGTTAATTCTATTTTCATAATACAAGCGTTTTGCTCAGTTTGAAAATTGTAAGAATATTGATATGACATGTATTCCGTGTACTCATTTCTATTTTTTAGAAAAAAAAAATAGGCGAAAGGAGCCTCTTGCTCCTGGGATTACGATGGTCTCGGCCGTCCTCACCAGGGGTGTAATTATTTAGGATGGCTACGTGATGCATAAAAGGGGAATACAGTTAAGGGAGGGAGGAGTGTAATATCTATGGTTGACATATGCGAGAGCTCGCTTGGAAGGTTGGTACGACGGGTTCGAACGAAAGGGCTATACAAGTATAATGGGTTACGCCGTGGGCGCTGGCCTCTCTGCTTCCTGCCGCGATCCGGGATAGATCTGTTCATTACTTATACATATATTATCTGAGAAGTTTCATGAATAAATCTTTATTATCACTAAACACCCTGCTTTGTTATTCCGACGACACCACCCAAGAAAAGATCCGGATTGTCTAGTGTAGCCGGTATAGCTTGCACTCGAGAAGAATCATAACTGTTATATAGTAAGATATATATTTTTTATTTGTTTTTTTGCTTTGTTCTTCTGAATGTAGATATATAATCTAGAAAGAGATTATAACTTATACCAGTGAATCATATATATTAAAGTTATAGGCCCTATTTCGCGATGTTTATATGTTTATATGTTTATATGTAACCGATTTTGTCACACACGTTTTGGTTAATATCTCGCTTATTAGGCGTTCTATCCGCATTCTGATATTTTTCCCAGACGTCCGAAGGTTGACTGAGTCTTTACATCTTTTTCTTTTCATTCTTCTTCTTCTCCTCTATTTGTTACAACTCTTTTAGTTTGGTGATTTTTGGAAAATTTAACTTTTTATTTAGCCTAACTTTTTTTTCATTCGCTTATAAGTCTGCGAGTTTAAGAACTAAAATCATTTTAATATTTTTTAGCAATTGCCACCGATGAGTAGTATCGTTGCACACTTTAAAAAATAATCTTCTTCTTCTAATTTATTTGTGAAGCTTGATTAAGTAAAATTTCGTGTTTTTGAGCTTTTCGCTGCGAGTTTACGACCAAAATATAATTTTATTACATCTGTGCATACATCACAATGGAATATAATTTATTTTCGTATTTGTAAGCTTCTATCGTTTAAAATTCACCTTAAAAATCTAAAAAACGCGTATTTTTTTTTTTGAAAAACGTACGGACCTACCTAGATGCGCCGAAAATGCGAAAAAACTGATACAAATAACCCCGGAAAAGTGAAATCTCACGACCGCCGGAGAAAACAAATGAATGCGGTTTTTTCCATATTTGACAGGCGAAACAGTGACAAACTTTGCGATTTATGAAAAATGTCGATTTTCACATGGGAAAATGTACATTTTTTGATTTGAAAACGTTCTCTGTACACTATTCGGTATGAAGCAGTCTATTAAAAAGATCATATTCATGGAGGTATCTTCGCGTCCATGCACCCTGAAGGATAATATATACCCGATACGAATTAAAAATAGTATTTTTAATAAATAATGTTTAAATATTATATCATGTCCATGTAAAAATGTCCATTTTCACGTGAGAAATGAAACATTTGAAAATTATTTCTACACTCTATGTAACATTGAGCTTATTAAATAAATATTGTAATAATACAGGTAACGGTTCATTCGACCACCTTGAAGCGAAATATGTGACGAATCCGAATTAAAAAGAGTATTTTTATTTAAATATGTACATTGACATTTTTTGACATGTCCATTTTCTCTATCTTTATTATTATCTTTACCGCCGAATAAAACGATTTTTTGGTAGAAATGTATTTATTTTATTTACAGACTACTTTTTTTAATTTATGGCATCTTATAGCCTTTTCAGAATATTAATAAATGTTATAGATAATAAACGAAATTTAATAATTAATTTGCCGCGTATCCATATGCATTTTTTACAAATTTGACAACAGATGTCACTAAACACGCCGGATCAGAAAAATAAATATATTAAATAATTTTGGTATGGAAAATATGTTTACAGATTATGAGATTTTCTACTATTAATATTTTTCTAATAAATATAATTTATTTTCCACAAAAGGGTGAGGAATATTTTAAATGTTTTTTTTTTATGTAAACAATTTTTTTAAGTATTAGATTTTTTTTAGTACAACTTATTTTACAGAGATGTCACTAAACATCCCGTTTCAGAAAAAAAAATATATTAAATAATTTTGGTAAGGAAAATATGTTTACAGATTATGAGATTTTCTACTATTAATATTTTTCTAATAAATATAATTTATTTTCCACAAAAGGGTGAGGAATATTTTAAATGTTTTTTTTTTTATGTAAACAATTTTTTTTAAGTATAAGATTTTTTTAGTACAACTTATTTTACAGAGATGTCGCCATACATACCGTTTGAGCCAATAATCGATTAATATTTAAAATAAATAGTAAGGCAAACATGTTTTTACAATATACTGAACAAAAAACTTAATAAATATAATAGACCCTATTTCGCGATGTTTATATGTTTATATGTAACCGTTTTTGTCACACACGTTTTGGTTAATATCTCGCTTATTAGGCGTTCTATCCGCATTCTGATATTTTTCCCAGACGTCCGAAGGTTGACTGAGTCTTTACATCTTTTTCTTTTCATTCTTCTTCTTCTCCTCTATTTGTTACAACTCTTTTAGTTTGGTGATTTTTGGAAAATTTAACTTTTTATTTAGCCTAACTTTTTTTTCATTCGCTTATAAGTCTGCGAGTTTAAGAACTAAAATCATTTTAATATTTTTTAGCAATTGCCACCGATGAGTAGTATCGTTGCACACTTTAAAAAATAATCTTCTTCTTCTAATTTATTTGTGAAGCTTGATTAAGTAAAATTTCGTGTTTTTGAGCTTTTCTCTGCGAGTTTACGACCAAAATATAATTTTATTACATCTGTGCATACATCACAATGGAATATAATTTATTTTCGTATTTGTAAGCTTCTATCGTTTAAAATTCGCCTTTAAAATCTAAAAAACGCGTAATTTTTATTTGAAAAATCGACGTACCTACCTACATACAAATGAATTGAAGAAAATGCTTGATATTTTTTCTTAATAAACGCAACACTTCATATTTTCAAGCAGCAACCGTGGGCTGTAATTGGTCAATACCCTCATTGGTTACATTTCATACATGGCTGCCTGAAAATTAAATAAACAGCTGTTTTACCTGTCATTATTGCAGTGCGTAATTTTCGCGCAATTTTTTTTTTGACGTTTCAAATGTATGACTTTATTTCGACTCGGCATTGTAATAAACAGCTGTTGATTTTCGCGCGTTTTTTATGTCATGTATCGAGATTCAGATTTCACAGCTTACAATAGTCATAGATATTTTATATTTTCCCGCACAAGATAAAATTGATGATTTCACTCCGGAATTTGGTTAATTAAGGTGAAATCATACATTATACTTAGAAAAATTTTCTGTACGTTTTTTTGGATTTTTATAGGTTTTGTCTAGAACGACACAATGATGATTTTTTAAAAGCGTAATTGAATTAATTATTATTTCGCAGTTGTACACGTGACTTAAATACGCCCGTCTTACTACAGACCGGTCGAAGGAGTTTGTTCTTTTACGCGTCTGTTATTCAATATTTAGATTGAACAGTTCTGGTGATAGATAAACCTGTAACTTACTTACCATCACGCCGTTTCCGGGGTAGACAGAGAGGATAGAGCGCCACACTCTTCTGTCCTGACACATAATTCTCGCCTCAACCACATTCATACATCTTCTCATACAAGCTCGATGAGTGATGGATTATTATTCTTTTCCTTTATTTTTCTTCTTCTTTTCCTGTCAAATCACTTTTCATGGTTTTATCAATGAGTATTAACAAAATGTTTGTTTTTATTAAAACCTGGAGAGATGGGTTGATGGTTGTATATGTCAGCTCTGTTTTTTACAATTTTAGGATGCCGAGAATAGTGGTGTTTTTTTTTACGTGGTTAGTAATCTAACCTAACGCTTCTCAAAGATCATCAGGCCTTTGACCCTTTTGGGTTGTTAGTTGTATACGTCGGGTCTATTTTTTACAATTCTGGGATACCGAGAAAAGTGGTATTTTTTTTAGGTGCGCGGGGTGAGTCTGTGTAGCTCCTGCACAATTTCTCCACCACACCTTAGGTTGTTGGCTATGTACGTCGGCTCTGTTTCTTCCAATTCTGAGATACCGAGAAAAGTGTTTTTTTTTTTTTGTTGGGTGAGATTGAAAACAGAGTACTGCGTCTCTGCAGGATACGTCTGCTACCGTGCGGTAGCTGTGCGGGCATGCTAGTATGACATTTAATTTGATATGTGCACATGTATACGTCACTTAAATTCATCATAAACCATGAATAAGTTAGACATAAGTCATTAAGCATTTACAGTTATATATATAGTTGAATTACAAACATTTATTCTGTTTAACTACTGCTCAAGAGATTCTAAATGATTTAAGCAATGTCTTTTGAGGCTCAAGATAGCGAATTTTTATGTATGATATATTTAATGAGGTGTATACACAAAAACAATGAAAGCTGAGAGTTCTTTCCAAAGAATTTCATTTGAGAAATACACGTAATTCAGAATTTAATATATCTTAACTATCTTAAAAATCTTATAAAAGATAACGATTTAAAGTCTTCTTCGGCGATCCCTTGTATAGTGGGAAGGTTGGTTCGAGACGACTGGAGCTCTCCGTTACTTTGCAAATTTTTCCGGTCTATAAACAGGACTTTTTACAGACACCAATATAGTAGGTTCCCAGCCGCCACCATATGACATGTGCGGGGTAATCCATCAATTCAGTCAATTATTGTTAGACATCTGACACCTGTCACTCGTTACATCTATTTGTCTATTCCTGTTTGTAGGTAATCGGTTAAACATTATCAATAAAAGGCGATTATGTCAAGAGAAGACTTTTGCTTGACTCTTATTGGCCGCAGTGTTCGCCTACCCCAATTCGTGTTCCGTTTAAGATTTAAAGTAGTATCATAGATTAAAATAAAATAATCTGTTTAGTCGCAATAACATAAACGAGAGCCAATATGAAATAATCAATCAAGATGTTAAATAAATTTTTATGTGAAGTAAAAAAAAACACAAATAAATATTAATAACCGTTGATTTTTTTTAAGAACTTATTATTTTCATTAAACAGTCGAAGCTATTTAAGTAAAGTACTAAATGTAAACATAATATTTTGCTTCCGGAACAAATATTTTTTTAATTTTCTTTTCACTTAACTAGGTCTTAGATAAATTAAACATTGGACCACACTACAACGCTTAAAAATCCAATTATGAATTATGAGGTTTTTAAAAATGTTTTATTTTCATTTTAATGCAGATAAATTTTCGGACTATCGTTTTTATTTTTATAGCATCATTATTTCTGGTTTTTCTCATTTTATTAGTAATTTAAAAAGCCTTTATTTTTAAAATCAACGACGAAGCCAAATATTTTATTTCATAATTAATGGCTTACATATTAGATATTAAAAATATCATAATACCTACTAAATAATTCAATTAAATATTTTAAGTGAAATATAATCGAAAATTTAAAAAAAAAACTGATTAAAATAGTATATTTTTTATGAATACAGCATTAATTTTGTAGTTAGACTTAATTATGAATTTTTAATCATAATCAACTTGTTATGAAGTCAATTTTAACCGCCAGCGCGTAGATGTCTGAACAATCTACGCTATGTTGCGCAAGTGTGAATTAGTAACATACCCGAGTGCGAACGCGCCCGTTGAAAAAAAAAGGCCAGAGTGACGGGAGCTCAAGGATCATGGGTAGGCGTATCTTTAGCGTGAATACGTATCGCTCTCAATACATAATGGTGGCGCGAATACTTACAAATCACTAAAAAAACCGGCTCAATATCCTTGCCGTTACACGCACCATCTGATAAGACAGTACTTACCGCGTTGCCTCTGAACCCAGCATTTGTGTCCAAAATTTACATCGATATATTTTCATCATGGCTGCGGCTGATGTTCGGAACCCCGCCGACCGCTACACCCCGCCTATTTGGCCAGGGACCGGACCAACTGTCTGGAAAGGCGCCACTTCTCCGGATAAGTTGTTTATGGATTTCAACCCGCATTTTTTTTAGTTGCAACCGTTAACCAAGATCAACCTTATTTGAGTACATGTTTTTTGAGACCACCATTCTGTAACCAATAGCTCTTGTATATATGTAAGCTCATGTTAGACTATAAGATTATTAAGCATAATAGTTTTGTTAGTTTTTCTCATTAAGCATAAGTAACATTATGAGACTTCTATGTAACATTTATTCATTCTTTCATTAAAGCTATCCTTTTGGTGGCCCTCGGGGCAATGATACCATTCTGTTTTATAGACGAACCAATACATCAGAAACGTCATGAACCTTGCCAAGTTGTCTCATGGTATTCTCGCTGAGCAATAAGTTTACGAGAAAAGGAAGGTAACATTTTTCGTAACAAACTTTTGATTAATTACTTTGACTTAGACTTTGGAATTTAACATCGGATTCGATAACACTTTATCTGATGATCACTAATCGTGACTATTGTGACGAGCATGATATCTGCCTCAAAGTAGTTTAAATAAGGACGGTTATTTCATCTAAATAATATTTTTTAAATATATATATATATTATATTATATTACAATTAAAAAATATCAAGTTGTTCTATACTCTTGAGCATATATATATATGAAAATGTTCAAGAAACTAGGTTCAAAGACTATAACCAATTCTGAGAATTATGATTTAATATTAGGGAGATAAATATATATTTGCTTACCCATTAGAATATTACAAATGTTAAAACAAATATTAAATGTCAACTAATATAAGTATGTTTAGAGAATATACGTTTTTACTTATATAAAATTATAAAACGCTATAGGTTTGCTAAATGTGGCATAAATTAAATATTTATATCGCACGAGTATGTATCATTTTACATATAAATCCCGAATCTGATGTTACTCTACAAAATAGTTACATAATAATAAACTGACATTTCCTTAACACTTTCACAAATAGATTTAAACATCGCTGTCAACGGACTGAGTGTGATCGCACTGAGATCGCCAAATCTATTTCATATCTTGTTTTACAACATCAATCTGGGTTACTCTTCTACTCACGCCTAGATAGTTAAATTACTTACAACGAGATCATTCTTCATGACAGTTTAAAGTTTCAGCGTGAGTTTATTTCAGTTTAAAATGGAAATTTTACAATACATAGTCATTGAACATATATTTTGTGCTTACAATAGGTAAACAGGATTAAAAAGGATTGCTTAGGTGGTTTGGTCATAGGGTATGGATGAATGAGAAGAGTAAAGTAAGAAAGATGTATACACAAGTATTGATGGTACCAGAAATATTGAACTTGGCACGACCAGGTAAACCAGATACTTAAAGATGGTAAAAAATAATTGTATCTATATTTATCCTTTGTGTAAACCACTGTGAGTTATTTTTACGTCAACCAGTTTCGATAGTAACGTATCTTAGTCAGGACTGGCTAGATTGTACAGAAGCTCTGGCCGCGTAGCCAGTCAGCGGACAGCTATCGACTATTTTATTTTCTGCTAGTCCATCTAAATACCTTAAAATGCAACCTTGAAAAAACCACATGCATAGGTATAATATTCCACTCTATCATCTGTTCAATTGACATCAGGATTTTGACTGTTTTAAGAGAGAAATCATTCTAATTTATTATTTTTCATCATTCCACTTAAGTACATTTTTGAAAAAACTGAGATCATGTTTAAAATAAATAGTTACTGAACAAACGTAAACATGACGAATAAATGTTTGACAGATAATTGACTACGCAAGATGACAGATGGTCAATATACTGAACACTCGGAAAAATTCAAACGATTTCGCTAATATATGTTATTTCTTACTCGCAATAAAGACAATTTAAACTTAATTTAAAACTGAATACACATTTGCCTTGTACCTAATATTTCATATATACATGAGTAATTATTTAAGTAATCTTAATCTAGAGTTATTAAGAAAACATTCAACACATTCGCTAATTTGGTATTTTTTCTTACTGGCAATGATACTTACAGATCCAATAGCGATAGTGATGAGGTGCAATCATGTTATTATATTATAAAAAATTCTAACCACAAGTGTTCGAATATGAAAAAAATATTTTAAGATAAAATATTTTTTGTATCCATGTTTTATACTGTATAGATATTTTCAACATAATAATGTTTTGAAAATATTTAAGATTTTAGTCCCGCAGATAAATTAAATGCCAAACAAACAGCGTAATTTAATAAAGCTCATTAAATTTTTCAACCCTTACCTTAAGTGCTTGATTCAAAGATTAATGAATTTACGTTTGCACAGTTTACAGTCGCCTTCTCTGTATTTGAATTAACATACTGTGGCTTTGTGTTCAGTACACGAGCTCTATACAGAGAGCTTAGGGGAATTAAATTACCACAAAAAGCTTATAAAGAAGGCCCTTCACTTCATCAACGAGACTTCATACTTCATTTGAAATGTGAAACTTTCCCACATGTAGAAAACTGTTTATTTTTAATGTAGTTAGTTACTATATTCTGAGTAATAAATTATAATGAATCATTTCTATTAAAATAATGTTTTGTGTTTGATATGATTCAGAAAAGTTTTGTCTGAAATATTTATTCATATTTATCACAGACCGGTAAATGATTAGACATGAAATAAAGTGTAGGTATAGGACAGGGGTTTGAAACATTGGTTGCGGGACGATGAGCATCTACACACTTTCTTCGTGGAAACATAAATTCGATAGATTATGAAATATTTATGTAACAGTAAAAGTATTTACTCTTCGAATATTTAATCTTTGTGTAAACAAAACGTATTTTTTACATTAATACATATTATATTGAAAGCGTTTAAATTTTTGTTCCAATCGATTTATATTTTTTTTAAAAAGTCGCGGAGCTATTTGATTGCGTAAGTGGTACCAACATGATCACACGAGTAACACCAAAACGAAAATAATGAGACAAGGAATTTGGGTCTATGATGAAAAATAAAAAATGTTTTCCTTGATTTTGAAATAAAAAAATATTCAATTGAAGATCTTAACCAAGATGCATAAGAGTATATATTTGAAATCTTCTAGTATTGTATAGTATACAGGGTAGGTCAATAGTCACCTTACCGTCAATAGTAGGTCAATAGTCACCTTACCTTTAAAATATAAATAAATAAGATTTTTTTTATTTATATTTTACAATGTGGTATTTAACATAACTGGAATATTTATTACTTATACGTGAATAACCTTTTGTAATATTTGTAAGACATTATATTGTATAAGTAAAAATTAATAAATAAATAATAGATTTTGAAGGAAAAAAAAACCTAAACTAATAATAAAAAAATTATTAAAATGGAAAAGATTTTTTGCCCATCAGTATATTAATATTGTAAAAAGCATGTGCAGACAGTATATTCAAATATGTTGCATATAACTAAACATATTTTTCATTTATTAATCATTATTATTTTTCTGATGAAATGTGAAATTTGTTATTTAATTTTAACAAATTTGAATGTTAACATATTAACGAGAGAGAACAAATATTTAATATAGAAGTAAAAATATGTATTTAGTATTCAATTCTCTTTTAAATGTTCATCACATACTTCATTATAATTGCAATTGTCTAGCCCTAGCCTATCAATGCTACAAACAATAAAAATCATATATTAGCTCTAATTATATTATGTTAAATTGAATTGAATTTAGAACCTTGTACTTCTTTAGAACTCCTCTTATCTTTGCCACTCAACTCCCACATACCAGTGTCTATTTTAATGCAATCCATTCCAAATCTTGCAAAGCTACTCTTTAGGATCCCAATGAAAATATACTTACCCTCCTACATTTCCCTTACTTCTATCCATGCCTGGACCAAATGCTGCATCCGTCGTTATTACGTAGTGTCTGCGCAAAACAAAGGCACCACTCTTTCACTAAACCCCTATCTTAAATTATAACTAAATCTAAATCGACCGCTAGTGTATAAGAAAGTTATTAAATTTTGATTTATTTATTAATAGTCATTGACCTATCTGATTCAAGGTGGTAATAATTATTTAGTTTTACATGAAAGTGTAAAATATTCAGAAACCTTTTAGAAAATATCTCACGTCTTGAAAGGCTGATTTCCCTCGTGTACACAAATAAATTCATTATGGCACATTTTTATCCATTATAAAGAAAGGGATGTTTTCACTTTCAAACAATAAGTAAGCTTAACGTTAATAAATTTACTATAGCAGACATTTCAAGTTGTGCGAGTATTTTTAATAATTTTATTTTCTTTTTCACGAGAATGTGTATGCCTATGAAGTAATTTATTGTTTATGAAAAGTCTATAAATAGAAAGGCATAAACACTCTTGGCTCTTTAGATCACTCTTCCCCTCTAGGTATAACCTGTGATAAGGTGGCAGGTTATGGTATACAGAGTGTACATGTACGTATTTCGAGTTTCACACACAGGTTTAAAATATTCATTTAATATATACGACAAGAGAGTCGAATGTTTTCGCCCAATAGTTAACCTTTACCATACAGTTATAGAAAATATCTGCATCCATATTGATATTACACATTCACTTCCTCATTATCCCTGTTTGTAAATCAAGTTAAAAAATAATTATTTTTAATATGAATCGTTTTACTTATAATTATTTATGTTGAAATAAGTGTTCCGTATTGAACATATAAATATAATTTAATATTATAGGTTTAATAGACCCGTGTTATTGTATGACTAAGAATGGGTTCATAATAAATTGAATAATAATTTCACAAATATCCCGTATATTTAAAAATAGTAAAAAAAATATTTAATACTTCAAGTATACAGAAAACAATATTTTTTAATACATTATTTCAAATACTCACAAACAGTAAAACAAATATTCGAAAAAACAAACATAAATTCAGTTAAATAAATTACATAAAAATGACGATAAATTAAGTTAATTAAAACAATAACCTATATGATATTGATTCATATGGTCTCTATGGAGTTTTAGTTTTGAAGTAACCGTCCCCTTGTTATGATGAATCTTGAATTTAAATAAATATCAGATATCTCATAGAGACGAAACTATTTTATTACATTTTTTAAAGGAATCGTCTCTATGAAATATCTGATATTTATTTAATAACAGTGCCTTTATAGGTAAAAATCCAGTAATCGTGTGTTCTTTAATATATTCAAATATTGTTAAATCTTTGATTTATTTATTTTATCCATATTTTGTATTAATTGTCACATGTAAATGTCGATTATAAATTAACATCCCAAAAATACGAAATGCTCTGATATCCATCGGGAATAAAAAATATAATTTAAAAAAAAAAGTCTAAATTTAGCGCAAAATAGCAGGTTGCAGAATTTAGAAAATAAATAATTGTACAATACTTACGACACAATACGTGATATCGTAATCGGAAAAGGTTGAAGAATATAGAACCTTGAGAACGGTATATAATTTGAGGAAGGTGAAAGCAATGAGGCTGCAGCAGGCGGGACATGCAGCGAGAGCGGATGAGTTTTTTAGGGATAGTCACAGTGGACTATATGAAAGAATGTTTGAGGAAGAAGTAGGATGACACAGTACTAAAGAACCAACTGAACCCCAGCCTCTTTCTCCACAATCTCAAAGATGCTTAAGATTTTTGCACAAATGATTTGATAATTTATAATATTTTCCTTACAAATAGTCACATTTTAAACTTGTTTTCATAACAGTTCCTACTTAGTTACCCACTACTTATACTTCACAGTTTTGTTTTTATCTATGCTTGTATTTTTAATTTTAGTTTACATTGTTTCCTGATAAAGATACCACAGGTATCGAAACATGTTGATTTATCAATAAATAGTGATTTAAACAAAGTGTTTTATCTAATTATTTATATAATATGTGGCTACAAAGTAATTGTACTAGTTTTAAAGAAGATATATATATATATATATATACATATTGCTACCGGAATTCGAACCTGGATCCTTTCCTATCCGGCGAAATACGTTAACCGATTACATTAATAGAATTAAGTTGACGATAAATTGTCTAACTTATATGCTGCATTTCTTTCAAATTAAATTAAATTAATCAAACACATGTATTTACACATACAAACAGATACTTAACGAAAAATATTTTTAAATTAAAAAATTTTTTTTTTTAGGAAAACACATTATTATTATAAAGTTGTTACTTTTCGAATATCGTTCTGTGGTATTTTAATACATATTAAATGTACCTATAAATTATTAAATAAATAAATTAAAATATATAGAGATGAAATAAATTTATCGAAAAAATATTTTGGTTATAAATGGAATAATATATTTATCAATTTGAAAGAACTGCAGCATACAAGTTCGAAAATTTATTTTTAACTTACTATGTCGGTGTGGTGATCTCTTTTCACGCATTAATTCGGATAGAAAAGGATCCAGGTTCGATAAAAATATTTTTTCAATCAATTTAATTTTTCTTTACGTATATCTTTTTAATTGGTACATTTAATTCGTATTAGAAGAATAAATATTAACGAATTTTCTTCTATTCACATTACTTTAAATACCTTTTTTTAAAGAATACAAACGTAGAATCTGCATAATTTAATGCAGAATAAAAAGAGACCTATTCCACATCTATGTAATTACGCTGTCAGGAAATGCAATTTATTGGTCACGAGTATGAAAAAATATCAGTTGTACAAAAGGAAATGGTTGCGTTTGTTTAAAATTATTACTGCGGATGTAATTACGCGGTCGCATGCTTACATAAAAGTACTTACTTATACTATAAAAACCAGGCCTGATCCTTCTTCAATCATTATTATATAGATACTTCTTCACGAATATTTTTTTTTCTTTCTAAATAAATCACAATTCTCCCTCTTGAATAGAAGCACGTCATTATCTAATAAAATTAATCATGTATTATAAATGGAATAACTATTAAGGATGGATTAAATATTTTTTTGGATTTAAATTTATTCGATCTTTATGACACGGTCGCCTTGCACGCACATCTGGATGTACCACGACGTAGACATCATAGTCCCTGTCCTAGTACCTATCTATTTTCTCTCTCCACCACCCCAGAGCATGACTTTTTTCTGTCGTATCCATTAGATGGAAGGAATTTGGAACAGGAACAAGAAAGGAAAAACTCAAGGATCAACTATAAAAGAGAACACGACCCATCTGCCAGTGTTGATATCTATAATGTCTTATCTCACTGTCATCACAGGTCTTCCGATTTCGCTGTTACTTATTAAATCCTAGGAACACATTTCGCTCATAAACATAAAGTCAGTAACATGCATCATGCGCAATAAGCAAGGTGTTATGTAAGAAGTTAGCGCGACATGCATGCACAATAGCGGAAAATACCAATCACATGTCAAATCGCGTAATGTACAACTATGTCAACTTTTCAGTCTGACTTGCTCGATAGCGAAACGTCAAATAGGCAAAAATACAACACATGGACGCGTTTTTTAAAAATGATTCATGTTTTCGCGGTTTTTATGAAAATGTTGGTTTTTATTATTCGTTTATATCAGAAGTTGTACACTAGATTTAATTTTTTAAGAAAAAAGTACAACAATATTGTAGAATAGGGAAAATTATATTACAAGTTAATACCATTGTCGTTCAAGAAATTTGCTATTATATAGATTAAATGTGGCGAGTTAATGGAAAAAAAATGACACCAGTTAATCTGGAGTTAAAAATTACCATTGACAAGATTACTGTAAAAGCCTGTGATCCGCAATGGGCAGGCAAAAAAGTGTTTCTTCCTCGGCAACACACTCACACATTGGGGAATCTATCATGTTCAATTTAAATAAATGTGAGGCTACCTGGCAATGCCCAATTCTCATTCTAGAGATATTTGATATTGTTCTTTTGGAGACTTTCCTTGTTGGAGGACCAAGGGGTGCCGGGAATAGATCTTTGGATTATTTTAAGCCGATTACTCTTGTGATTATTTGGATCCATCCATTGTGCAGTCCAGATAGAATTTATACGTTTTTTACCATATTAAGTCTGTCATACATCGGTATATGGAATTGATGGGGGAAATCGAATAGCCATCTTGGCCAGTTTATCAGCACATTAATTTCCATGAATTCCCTTATGTACAGGAATACAAACAAATGACACCTGTTTATTGTTGCTGTACAAATTGAATAGACATCTTTTTTTATAATTATTACTTAGGTAAAATCTTTACACTAATGTAAAATTAATAAACCTTACGTTATTTGCCATAATTAAGAAAATACAAGCATTATAAAAAAGACCGCGACCATTAAAAAAATTTTTCCGCGTGCCACAAATTGCCTTATTATACGAAATATATTTTCTTCTAGTCCTGAAGCCAACATTACGGAGGCAAATCTGCATTGAACCAAATTAACAAAATGTTAAAAATTAATAGAGTTTATAAACCAATAAATTTGCAGTACATGTGATCAATTTTCGACGTTTTAAAAACACTAGTTGTTAATGAATACAAATTAATAAAAAATAAAAATAAATATTTACTTGCATCCTTTGAGGCTTTTTTTACTGTTTTAAATCAAGTTTTATTTCATTAACATAATAATTTCTTACTAAAGAATATTTATATTGATCTTATTAATTAATTAATTAATTAATAGGCGATTTGAAATATAAAAAAAAAAAACAATATAAAACACACATTAATAGGATCGATATAAATATTATTTAGAAATAAATAATTATGTTTTTTTAAATATAAAACTTGATTTTAAACAGTAGCTGAAGCCTGAAAGCATGTAAGTAAATATAATAAATTATTAAAAATAATTTGCATTCACTAACACAAAGTGTTTTAAAAACGTCGAAAATTGATTGTATGTACTGCAAATTGAATGGTTTATAACTCTATTAATTTTTAAAATTTTGTTAATTTATGGTAAAGTATTAAAAAACATAAATTAAATTTAACAATAACACGATTTATTTGGAGTAATTTTACTGCTGGCTAGTTTATGTCAATCATATTCCACATCATGTCTGATATGATGAAATGTGAACATGCTGGCCTAGAGTTTAAATAACTATAAATACAATCATTACTTCCAACTGTTCAATAAAGTTTACATGGTTAAAACATATGATCTGGTTCCGAGAAGGTTTGATAAAATTCCCTATGAAATTATATATTTTATTTATTTATTATACACGCTCTATTCAGTCATTAGCATATATTTTTTTAAATAATAGAGAATCACATCAGAAGCGCAATACAAAGAAAAAAATAATTATATCTGCACGCTTTTTAATAAAAGTAATAATTTAATAATAATTTTAAATAGTGATGTAAAACAAATTGGAGATTATAGAACAAATTATACAAAAATACATGGAATATCGTAGAAGGTACGAATAAATGTCGTAGTTTGCAAATTACACACAACTAGTCGACAAGTATAACACAATAAACATCAGTTGACAACACACTTGTGATTAGACAATCAGTAAAGCAATTTATCCGTCACCATTGAGTTGAGAGACGAACTATTGTAACAATTTAGTCATATAAACAGTTAAACTAATAGCAAAAATGTCGACTACGTCCGCAAATTTATTCCCCAAAGAATGCAATCTGCGGACTGAATTTTATCAACATTTTTTATTCACACCCATCATGAAGTATTTTTCAATGAAAAAAGGTTGTGTTATATCTCATATTTATTTAATAAAGGAATTTAGTTTTAAATTTATTTATTATTTTAAGACTTTTTCTCACGGTACAGATTTAAAAAAATACATCACACTTGGAAAGGTAAACAATTAAAAGGTCGGTCTGTCGCACGCCAATGAAGAACGCGTGTCTACTGTCTACATATCAAATTAATAAGATGTATCAATATAATAAAGCTTGACTAGAAATATAGTTTGGTAAATTATGCGATTCAACCTGCTGTTTTATTTATTAAATATTTAAAACTATTATATTTTATTTTATTAATTTGTGAGGTTTTTCTCAATATCCGTATATACAAAAAAAACATCAGAAAGACGCCACGTCTTAGTTTTCCTGTGTAAACATTCATGTCTAAGATTCATTTATCTTCTGGTCCATTTGGGAATAGAAGATAAACCCACGGTTAAACCATTTCGTGAGAAGGTTAACCCAAATTAAATGACACTATCTTACTCTGGGTATCCCAAAATTATTATCCCCAAGCTAAGGGAGTATTAAAACACTAATTTTACAAATTCATTTCATTATATTTTCATCTCATTTTTGCATAGTATTTTTAAAACATAAAAAACAATATTGAGTTGCATAAGTTTTGAACCAATATTTTGTGTTTTATTTATAAATATTACATATATTTTTTTGTATTTTTATGTTTATATTTATTTATATAAATACGAGTATATCATATCTTTATCACATTTATTTTTATGTAAAGCGATTTAATGAGCCGGCTCAAGTTTTGATACGCGTATATATATATATATATAGAATTTAGAGATTTGCTAAAGCTAATGTAATAAAAGACTAAAACTAATCATACTTTAACTTTCAAGTGAATAGTAAATAGTAAAATCAAGAAGTTATAAATCAGTTTCACAATTTTATTCAAGGTGTAATTTTTATATTGTTGATTATTTACTTGTATTTGAATGTATATAATTTATTAAACACCGGGTATTTTTGTTATTGTTATCTTTCAAAAACAAATAATATAACACTATATGCTGCATTCACTAAAAATTATGAAAAAAATCAAACGAAATGATAAGATCATGGCTTGAAATAATTTTTGATAATTATTAAGATTGTGGTTCTAAAAAAATAAACAAAAGATGGAACCACTTTTTAACTATAACCAATTTTGTATTGCATCACAAAAATATTTTAATACAAATTGGCAACATATGGTACATAATTGAGAACGCAACTAAGTTATAGTAAAGAAGTTAGATGAACTAGAGATGAATTCAGTTCTCACACGCAGTAAAACATTTGAAGCTGGCCGTGGAAGTTGGTGCACAAGATAGTGGTGTAAGCGTTTGATGAACAATGTTTAAAGAATAAGTCACCATTTAAGTCACTGATGGCCAATCAACGTACGCTAATCCGATATTCATTATTACCGCTTGGATTTCAGACTTCTACTCTGTTTTATTTAACCTACAGCCGTTGGCTTTATCAGTTAATATAGACTCGATATGTGTACGTGCTTTATTTTGTCGACTCACTCGTATGGAGTAGCTGACGTTTAAAGGTTATGTAATTCGGATCAGAAGGTTTTGCACATGGTGAGACTGAAGGCCCTACATCTCTTCAAGTCTCACGCGTGTGGATGATTGTCGCAATGTATATGAATGTCGAATATGCTGCCACTAATGCAAAGGTATTGAATTAAAATAGAAAAAAAATTGACGTTTATTGCGGGTCGATTCACAACTCAAATTACAGCGACTATAAAGTTAAATTGCACAAATAAAGTTCATAATTGGTATTGACATAATATTCATTAAGTTATTTATATTTTGGTTAGCTGAAATTACAAATTAATGTTATAAGTGTACTAACGACCTCAACGTCAATAAAAAATACTTTAATTTATGTCTATTATATGATATTTTTATAAATATTGAACATTGCTACTACCTAATGTAAATAATTTGTTATAAAATTTGACTCGTTATAAAATAAATGCAAATAGGGATATGTTCATTCTGTGGAAAAGGGTAATTCCACTTGATTCAAAACCCAAGTCTCTTCCATTTAAACAAAGGAAAATTCCTTTGAAACAGAAGTATCTTCCTGGAATGAATGTTCTGTTAGTATGCACCCTTTACTCGCCGTTCTAACGACGCTGTCCTAACCGGAAGAGGTTTAGCCCCTAAGGGTCAGAAATCGTTACAATGAGAAATGACTTCACCAAAGAGAGGAGGTTGTTCGGAAAAACGAAAAGAAGAATCATTCATTCGAATATTTTGCTTTTCGAAATTCGAGCAAAACATTACTCAGTAGGTTTATATTTATAAATAAATATTTTTAAATGTTTATAAGAGCATTTAAAAAACTAATATGAAGCTTTATTACATATTTACATAGATTCATAAAATAAAAAATAAAAATTCATGTATAATCTTAGTAGGCAATTTGATACGATTATTCATTACGACTTCTTTTGATATTTTTTATAACCAATAGGAATACCGAATAGTTTTTAACGCAGGCATTATTTTTTAAGAACATTAAATTATTTATCTGAGTATTAATGTCAAGATTAAAATATTTTTTTTTTATACATAATGTTATAACTTTTTTTTTATCTTAAAAAAAATATTTTATGGGCTCGCCTGTAAATTTACACTAAAAATACATGTAATAACACACTTAAACATTTAATTTAATTTAATACATTTAAAAAAAAAAGTAAATCATTATACGGTATTTTAAGTGAATAAACTAAAACTTGTCATTAAAAGTCATAAAAAAGATTTTTATCTATAATATAGTTGGAGGAAAAATGTGTAGTTAGTTAGGATAGCACAAATGACAAATTATTTTCGTTTTGTATTCTACCTATATCAAGCACCAACTTTATTACTATTGGTTTAAAATCGTTAATTACTTTAGACCCTTTAAGATCTAGTGGGAATTTCTTAAATATACGCGGTGCATAAAATAAGAAAGATCGTTGACCAAATTTGGTAACCATTTTTAGCACTAAAAGTTTCCTAAGGTTTTACTCATCAGATTTATTCATCAGTTACCTCGTTTACATATTTTTATCATTCTCTCCTCGCTCATAATTCTATTTGACAAAATCGCTTCAGCGACGCAATTTTAATTCTATTTAATATTTTAATCTATTAGAAACAGCTCCATATTTGCTCCTAATGTTGTTGTTATTCTAAGTAAGTATATATTTTTAATACATACATTTAGGTGATCGCATTTCTACTGGTTTTAGTCTATTTTAGATATTTTTTTGTCGATTTACTTTCATTCATTAATGTTTACACATGAACTCTGTTTAGAGTTTATTTTCCCACACACCATTTTTTCGATATCATCATTGTATAATCTTGAGTGATTATTTTATCTATTTATGAAACATTACATTATTATCATTTGTCTGTCAAATAAATCTGTGATGTATCTATAGGACGAAAAATTGAGCGCGCGAAAGATGGTACAATGAAAGAGATAAATCTATCGCACAACGGTCGGCGCGGCCTCATGCCTCCAAACCGTTGAACTGTAAACATCTTATATTGACTTCTACTACACTGCATCGAAGCATTCTGAACAAATACTCTTCTTATCACGAGTATTTCTCTAACGAAATAATTCCGCGCACAAAGAGTCAACATCATTAGCAGCACGAGTTAAAGATATAACAAAAGAGAAATAAAAAAATAATAAAATCTTATTTTGGGATATTTCGGATATACTGCACTATTTTTTTATTTTAAATATGAATTAAATATCACAGACCTATGTTCTGAATAATTACAACTTCACAATAAGAATGAGTTCTCCCAATAAATATGTATTCGTACAGAACAGGAAAGATTAAATTAGTTCGTATATAATCCAGTGAGACAAGTATTAAAAAATTATAATATATTACGCAAATTAAAATAATGTGTAATATATTTTATCTGCTGTTCCTTGAATTTCTATCTTCCCTACCATATCGGTCGCTAAAAGCCGTTGGTAAGCTATAGCTCGTGGTACCACACACGGATCCATACATTAAACAGAGCAGGTAAATGAGACGGGGAAATCCCCTAGAAGCTCCTGCGGGAACGCCGGGACAGCCAGGAGAACGGGTTTAGCAAAATTCTTAACCTAAGTCTTAAATATTGCACAAGTTATTTGTTCAAAAATTTTCCCAGAATTATTACATTATTCTCAAAGTTATAAGTTATAACATAACAATCTTAATACAGACTGCGGTTTTGTTTCAACCTAATTTCTATTAAACTTTGTATTGTTATGAACAATCTGCTTGTTGAAGAGACTAACGAAAAACATGTTCGTCAAAGGAAAACTGGCGTTTTGCCTCAAGTATCGTAACACCTCAACGATATTATCTCAAATTAAAGCTTTCGGTTAATACGGTATTTTGTTATATATATTAGAATGAACTTGACATTTCAAGTTCACTCTAATACAACCAAAATAGTATTTTATTTTCCCTTTAAAAAGGAAAACAAAGGACTATTTTCAATATATCCTATATTGTGGTGAAAAGTACCTTTTTTTTCGAGCCATAACATATTAAATTATTGTTTTATTAGGTAAGAATAATACGTCTATCATCAATCCTTTTTTGTCTGCTAAATTTGAAAAAAAAAGAATAAAAGGTATTAATATTACAAACTTGAAATAAGTCACATACTAGAATACCTCTTCTCCTTTGAATACGATAATATAGTTAATTTGTGTCACATAGTAATCTACGTGACACAAGTTTTATGTTAATGTGGTGATTTTTGAGGTATCCAGCAATTTTTCTGAAGATCTTGACAGACACGGTGCGCATAGATTGCATAAGAAACTGAAAATTTTTGACATTTCCAAAATTCGTTTTCAGAAATATAATTTAGAATTCCGAAAAGTTCATAGCGAATTCCGAATTATAAATATATAAAAATAAAATATTGTTACGATCGCTGACTAACGACTAAACAGTGAGTAATCGCAGAACAATTGGGGCAATGAGCCAACGACGAATAAATGTATCTGAAACTCTTCAGTATTTAAGTTATTTTGGAAGAACAAACTGATCAGTATGTGCAATCCCAGTCATTAATGCAAAAGTTTGAGAACAAAATTCAATCGAATTTGACGTCCAACATACCGCCCTGCTCAACTCAACAAGCACCAAATCGCAGCTTAACTTCAAAAATTAATTCCGAAATTAAATTCTTTGAAGAGAATGGCGTTCGAGAAAAATTTTTAGAATTCGTATACTCATCGATTTTGAGTCCGAGCGAGAAGCAATTTTTGTGCAAAAGTTGGATGGAGATTAGGGGACGTAACTTTAAGTGATTTCGTTTCCTCTAAACATGTTTTAGGTAAAAAAAAACAATTTAATTTAATAATATTATATTTATATAATTGTATTTCAAAATTTTAATTTTTGTACAATGAATATTATCAATATATTTTTTTATACAAAATAAATTTATTACCTTAAATAAGCTGTTTGTTTTATTATTAGTATTACTGTATCATTCAATTTTCTAAATTCAACCGAATTCCGAATTTTTTTTTATTAGAATTTCGAATTTTTTTATTTCGTTAAAATTTGTAATCCCTAATTACGCCGATCAGCAATATGGTAAATAACGCAGTAGCATGCTCATTGCAATTTCGCTACCAGTGATTAACTAACTTAACTTACCATCAGGCCGTTTTTCCGCGGGGGTGGGCAGAGAGGATAGAGCACTACACTCTTCTGTCCTGTTACACAATTCTCGCCTCATCCACATTTATAAGCTCGCCGATTGTTGAGGTTTCTAATAAAACCATCCTCCTGCCAAGTCTTCCGCGCACTTCCTCAATTTCTGGTGCCATCAATACTTATATTATGGCGTCTGGTTTAAAAATATATGTATATATATATTTTATATATATATATATATTTATAAAAAAAAAAAAATATATATATATATATATATTTCTTACTATTCTCTATTCATTCATCCGTTCCGAGTAAGTACCGTATTTGATTTCTATATTGTTCTTACCTACCTGTAACGTGTTATATAGTTTAACTCCGACCTTATAAATTGTTTAAATTATAGAAGATCGTGAAGGTATTTAGTGTAAGTAATATATAAGTACTAATTTAATGTATTAATTATAAATATATATAAAATCAATTTTGTCGAAAAATATTGTTTATGCGCTACCGGGATTCGAACCTGGATCTCTATTTCCAATCCGGGGAAGTACACTACCAATTGTGTTATAGCGCCAGTATTTTTCATGACAAATTTTCGAACCTATATGTTACACTTTTTTAAATGAATACACATGTCGTTCCATTATTTAAAAGCCATCTACATTATTTTTACGGAATCACAAATACTCTTTCATAATTCATAACACAAATCCTCAAACATCTAAAATAACTATCTTCCTAAATATAATTTATCGTACCAGGTCTTTTACGGATGATTACCTGATATTTTTGCATTAGATTATATGTTCGTTTCATATATATTAAGATCTTCTCTTCACCCATATGCTCAAACCACATTTGTGACCCTTTCATAATTATATAGTCTACGCTACGAGTAGGTATACAGAAACGCCAATAAAAAACCTGGTAAACCTGTTAAAGGTATTCATTTTTCTTGTTTCTCTTGCCTTCACTATTGAGAAATATAGAATATGCTCCAGAGACTGCACAAGTCGAATACTATATGTAATATATTATAACAAATTGAATGCATGAATTAGAAAGACATTTCGGAATTATGCTCTGAAAAATAGCAACTACACAATAACAATGTATTCTCTTTAATAAAACAAATATATATATATACCTCTAATATCCTTGGAGTATATTTTTGTTCATTATTTTGTATTTCAACAAAGTAAACCATGTACCTACTCGTATTATTAACACTAAAAAAATATATTATTTTTCAATGTACCTGTAAATGCATTTATAGTACAATGTGTGGACTTATGCAGCACTTATGCTGGCCTGCCAATATTTCAGCTAGATAGACAATAATACATTCTAAACACTTTTCTAAATTCTCTTATATAACATCCCTTTTGCACGAGTTACATTGCCTCCATTTCTCTGAAAGAGTTGAATTTAAATTGTGCTGATTCATGTACAAGGAGACACATAACATGGCATCTATGTGTCTTCAACAACTTTGTATCCCAGACAATTTAACAATATGAATTGGAGACGTAAAACATTAAAAAGTCAGTATCTAATTCAGATGCAGAAAGAAGTGTAGAACCGACCAGCCGTTGCCAGAAGTCCTAAGTTCAGTGAACGAGCATTAACGGTGACAGGCTCAAAAGCATGGAACTCTTTACTCTCCTTCAAAAGCAACAATGAATGCATCAGAGACTTTATTTAAGAAGAGACTAAAAACATACCTTTAAAAAAAATCATTTCATTAAGTTTAAATAACAAGTTTTCATTTTAAATACAAAGATAATGTATGTCAACATTTTATATGTAAAGCTCCCGTTCGATCTTTATAATTTATTCATCGTGCACGCGCGTGTGAACATACTATACATAGATCGGTGATTCCTATCCAGTACACACCCACTACCCCCTCCTCTTATACCAGAACATGACCTATTTCTGTGGTGTGTTTTCAATGGTATTTTGAATAGTTAAAGTTGAATCTTCGAACTGTCAGTATAACCTTTACAATTTTGGGTGCGTTGACTGCTGTCAATTACCATTCTGTTGTATGGGGCTGTTATTTGTCTGCGTGTAATCGGATTCTAGCTACCGTGCGAACCAATTTAGTGCTGTACATCTTTCTATTGTGTTAGGTGTTATTTGACACTTTCGCGCAATCACCGAAAAGGTATGTCCAAGTGTACTTCGTGCTGAACAATGTTGTACGTATCCTGGAATCAGAAAACCTGTGAAACCATTGGAAAAATATCCAGATACCGGAAGGAGTGTTACGCAGGTGGGTTATGTTTTCTGGTTCTGGGTGGTCCTTTAGCCATCCCTCGTCCCCTATTCCAAGTCCCTCTCCCGAATTCCTTTTACCCTTCCAGCATCCCTTTTTTTCTCTACCCCCTCGTGTAAACAGCGCCCTTGAAGTGTTTTTTTTTTACGAAAATGGCGCTGCAAAAATTATCCAATATTATTATTACTATTAATTATAAATCAAAAAATATAATTTAAAATTCTGCCTATAACACCTATCAAAATATTGAAAATTTTATAATTACTGAACTTAGTTCCAAGCGAAACAATGTACATTCTAAAATGTTTTTTGAACTTTTTTGTTTATTTTACCAAAGAACATCAGACGCTAAAAAAATATCGAATAATGTATTACAAATAAAATATTTTGTTGGATATATTCTAAGAATTATATGGTGTACTCATTATATTAATTAATGATTAGGTTTCGCAAAATATAAATAATACCACAGTACTAGAGATGAATGATAATATTCAACAATTTATTTGCTAATTAAAGGTCAAATAACTTTTTGTAGTTTTTTTTTTATATTATTGTAATTTAGAAATCATTCTGATATTTATTTAATTCATATCTGTTTTAACTATGTCTTCAATACAATTATCGAGGTTTCCTTGAGGCATCTCATTTTCAGATTAATTAATTGGTATTTTAATGAAAGACATCTTCTCACCGTTTATTCAACGGTTTCAAGAACATAAATTAGTAATTTGATATTATTCCTGTAAATCTTCCTTAACATAAAGGAAAATTATTTATTGAAAATAATTTAGTATTCGTGATTAATTAACAGTTCTGATAAATATGTTCCATCGGGAGATTTATTTTAAATTAAATTTCTTTTTTAACTATTTATATTAAAAGCATAAAAAATTGTAAATATTTTTTTAAATTAAACTAACTTACTTTCACGTTATTTCTCCGAGGGGGTTGATAGAAAGGATAGAGTGCCACAGTTTATGCTTTAGCACACAGTTCTTGCGCCATTTATACATCTTCTCATACAAGATCACCGATTATTGAGGCTTCAAACAGGATCATTCTCCAGTATTTAGTTTACCTGGTCGTGCCAAGTCTTCCGCAGACGTCGTCTATCTATGGTGTCATCAACACTTACGTCATATATCTTCCTTACTATTGTCTCCTCATTCATCCGTTTCATATGACCAAACAATCTTTCTCAATCTTATTCACTATACTAAGATCAGCTTTACATTATTTCCTTACTTCTTTATTTTGTCATAAATGGATCTACCACACATACGTCATTTCCACTGCATTTAGCCTAATTTCGTTTATCTTCTCCCAACTAACTATATTTTAAAACAGAAAAAAAAATTGAATAGCTTTAAGATTAATGATAATAAAGAAATTATCAATGTTATCAAAAAACACTTTAAAGATAAACTTGTACCCCGAAAATTATAATATTTTTATATCCTTATTGCTATAAATATCAAAAAGGGTTTTTTTTAATTATACGTACAAATACTAGGGGTTTACATTTAGATAAATTTGCAATTTTAGAAATAAAAAAAAGTATTAATAGCTAGCTAAATATTATAAATAACCAAATTCTCTTTGCAAATAATCACCTTTCATATAGGTTCCTACTTATTTATAAATAAATAATAACTGAATAAATAAAAACTGGAAGTTTCGTATATTTGCCTTACGATATCATCTACGTGATGATTAAATTTGATAGAACGATTGAAGATTATATATATCTGGGTCAGAATAGTCAGCAATAATTTTAGTTGATTCTGGTTCACATGAATTATATAATAAAATATTTATTGTTAAGGTTATTAAGTTGCAATTGTAGTTCTTAAATAATTATATAGTGTACTAGCTTTTTCTGCCAGTATTTTTTCCAAGGAGTTTAATACATTTTAGCTCGGGTCGCGTTGTATTTAATATTATATTTATCTACCCTTGTATTCAATTGTATTATTTGTAAGAACGATCCCCGGGGGCGTCTCTACTCCCCGTGCCACTGCCGAGACCAAAGTATTTATTAAAGGCTTTCCTTCGCGCTACAGTAAATATTTAACTGAAAAAAATCAGCCCGGCAATAAATTCTTCGCTTTTTCATAAAGGCGAGTCTGTGGGAAATGGAGGTTGCGCGCTTCCCAGTCAAAGGGTCAAGTGTTTTGTAAACTGAGAGATTTTTCTTGATTTGAATGAATGAAGGTTTTGTGGAAGTGAAGACTCTCGAGACCGCACTGGAGAACAAGTTTACAAGGTTTTAAACGGTAAATAATTAAAACATAACAAATTAATTATATTTACTTATTAGTATTAGTGATTTAAATAACGCTTTAAAATCACAATAAGATCTGTAACAGCCCTATGTTATTATTTCAAGTGTCATCGAGTATTTTTAAATATGAAAACGTAGCGTTAATGACATCGTTGCAAAGAATAGGTGAGAAGTCTCTAAATGATTGATTAATAATCAAAATGATAAAGAGATTAGTGGAAAATAATTGCACTATTGTTGAAATTAAATACTGGGTGTTGACCTTGCCTGCACCCATAGACATGGCCGTGTAAGGACTTACCTATCAACCATATAGGGCCCAAACTATAGCTTTCAATCAGCATACGCAATAAGACAATATGCACCAGAGACGGATACTATCCAAGCAGCTAGCGATCACTCTTCCGCAGACCGTTCTCTCTTAGACATCTCTATTTAACATCATTTCGAGTAAGCCACTCCAAAGTTCAACGCAAATTTAACTGTATAATTCATCACATCAATAAAGAAAATGTTGTAAGTGCTCTGTCATTTCTACATCCTGTTTTAGTTACATCTACAGATATTCTACACTACTATATACAAACAACACGCGTGAGACTAGAAGATGTTAGGGACAACATTTCCTTTTCCCATGCAAATACGATTGCATAACTGTCCTCCACTATAGATATAAATATATGTTGCCGAATTAAATTGTTATATTAATAATGCCCTTACAAGACGAAACGCGTCTCAAGTAAAACGAGTAGAATCAAAAAACAAGTGCTTTATTTTCACATAGGTTTCACATAAGTTCTACAAACTTATTTCGGAAATAGTAAATATAATTATTAAGGGAACCCATTCTTATTGTGAAGTTGTAATTATTCAGAACATAGTTCTGTGATGTTTTATATACTAATTGAATATATTAATTATAAATATATGCGTATAAAATCAATTTTGTCGAAAAATATTGTTTTTGCGCTACCGGGATTCGAACCTGGATCTCTATTTCCAATCCGGGGAAGTACACTGGTAGGTAGCGCAAAAACAATATTTTTCGACAAAATTGATTTTATATGTATATATTTATAATTAACATATTCAATTAGTATTTAAATATAATTATATAGTTACATGATTTAAATAATTTACGCAAGCACAGACAGTGTATTAAGGTGTTGCCGAAAATAGCATAACATTTCACTAGTTATTTTGGCAACGTAATCTGTGTTGGTGTGCAATAATATTCGATGAACCGATATACTCGTATTAGTTTACTCAGTTGTGAAATTGGACGATTAGGTTTGATTAAACACCCTGTACAAACGTTATTTCAGGTTAATCTAGTTGAGCATCATGTCAATAAGCTTCCTTTATCATACTGGCACTGGGGTGACATCTTAGACACTGTTATGGAAGCATTTTCTCTGTTCATCTCGAATATTTCACTCGAGTTCACATCTACAATGACATAAATTTACTGTAATTTATATTGAAATTTTCTTCCATACAGTCATCACAAAATAATAATATTTACAACTAACAGATGTATTGATTTGCTCATCTATTTACGGTGTTAGAGAATATATATTTATACTGTCACTATAACTTACAAAACTCTGAGATGAGAGATCAACGTCTTGTTCGTGGATATGTCATAACAAAGTAAACGATACGGTAGTTTGGAGAGCTATTATCTCCACTTTCATCTAGAGAAGCTGAATGCACCCAGCAATACGGTACTTACAACGCAACTCTCAACAGTCATAAAGTCGTATATTTAGACGTTATATTCCAATATTACTTACATATATACTTATTTTAGATCGTGATTGTATTGAGCGAGATTCAAAATCTATATGTCAATATTCTGTTTAAATCTCCCTTCAAGGAGCATCTCTATAATATTACAAACTCTATGGCAGCCCTGGCTGCAAAATCTCTTTCTTTTAACTATAATTATAAATACCAAGTGGTCGCGCGGCGTTGAATCATAAAATCCTTCATAAAATCATATTTTCATATCATAGGTACTTCATACCTATAAGAAGCCTGTGATAGGTTCATTATGTACACAATTTAACTATTTACATCCCTTTCCCGCTCACCTTCTGCCGTTCAGAAAGCTTTTGTTTCAATTACGCCTAGGCGTCGAATCGCTTAGCGTTCAAGGAGTCGAAAAAATTACGCGCAATATTCTTCACTAAAGTTTTTCGCTGTTAGTGTCAAGAATGTGTGTATTTTTATCATAAACAACGACTCACAGATTTATTAGGTATGATGAAATGGTGCGAATACTTCTTAAAAAGATAAATAAAGAGGACCAACGATCAGTGACAAAAGTTCAAGGGCTTCAGATCACTAATCAGATATGGAAGATAAAGGTATTTGAGATTCCGTAAAAATAAGAAAGATGGCTATTTCTAATAATGGAATGATTAAATGTATTAAATGTATTAATATCGAAAAGGTAACATAGATTCGAAAATTTATCGCTAAAAATATTGTCGCTGTAGCATAGTTAGATCCTAGGTTTGGAAAGAGGATCAGGTTCGAATCCCGGTGGTGTAATAATAATATTTTTCGATCAAATTGATTTTATATGTATATCTTTCTAATTAATACATTTAATTCATATTTAGAGTATAAGTTGCTATTCCCCCAAAAATGCACAGCAAACTACAACACTTATTGATGATCACGTGATATAAAGTCCATTAAGGCTGTCAGAACAATATATTCAGAAGAAAAAAAAGATTATTGCAGAATTGTCTCTTTAAACAATGCTGATGTAAAAACAAACATTTTGTAGATTTGATTTCAAAATACACGTTTTCATCCATAACTCAAAAACACATAAAGTCGTTTCAGGGGGTTTTGGAATTAGGCGCTACACATCTTCTAATACAAGCTCGCCGATTATTGTGGCTTCAAACAAAACCGTCTTCTAGTATCTAGTTTACCTGATCGTACCAAGTCTTGAAATTATTCTCAAAATAATATTAATTGTTTTCGGACAAATGTAGTAAAGTCGTCATTAAAAAATGTGATCGTCGAGCTAACAGTGTTACATATTTAGTTGTCATCACAACATTTGGATCAATGATGTATTCTCCCTTATTATTCAGGACTTCATTTCATCTTTCAACCAATTTGTCGATGCATTATTCACAAAAATTGCTGGTCTGGTATCAAAATAGTTATCGAGCCAATTTTTAGATCATCGTTGTTGTTAAGCTTAACACCACGCATTTGATTGGAGAGCGATTGAAAAAGATGATAATCTGATGAAACGAGGTAGGGCGTGACTGTAGGGTGGATGTGGCAGAATTTTCCTTTGAAAGTGTTGGAACCTTGATTAAAGGTGAAAAAAAGTACGTATAACATTTATGTTTTAGAGCCGAAAAGAAACTACCAAATAGTCACTTTTTGTCACAAAATAAGCTGGATAAAATTTAGCAAAAAAAATATATATACAGAGACATATTCGACGACTTGTGAAACGTGGAGTTTAATGGATAAAGTTATAATTGATACATTAAATTAGTATTTAAAAACAACATCACAGACCTGTGTTCTGAATAATTACAACTTCACAATAAGAATGTGTTCTCCTCAATAATATAAATTGTATCAATGTATCCAAAATTTAATAAAAAATAATTGATAATTCTGGCCTCTGCAGTCGGTTTACTCAAAGGTATTTGAGATTCCGTAAAAACAATGTAGATGGCTTTCAAATAATGGAACGATAGATGTATTAATTTGAAGAAGTGTAACATATAGGTTCGAAAATTTGTCATGAAAAATACTGGCGCTATAACACAATTGGTAGTGTACTTCCCCGGATTAGAAATAGAGATCCAGGTTCAAATCCCGGTAGCGCAAAAACAATATTTTTCAACAAAATTGATTTTATATGTATATATTTATAATTGAGACATTAAATTAGTATTTAAAAAAACATCACAGACCTATGTTCTGAATAATTACAACTTCACAATAAGAATGTATTTTCCTTAATAAGAAAATAAAATTCTTCAGAAAAAATTGGGACCAATTAAAGATTGATAGCGTACGCAAACAAAAGCAAAGCTTAATGAGATGTCCAATCATATATATCAACTCTCGACACATCCAATAAGAAGATGGGAGGACGATGGTGACGATGGGGGACCATAGCTCAAGATGAACTTGGAGGACGGTTATGTGGTCGACCATGGGTCTAAAAGGTTTATCTATAATAATAATAACAATAATATGTAGGTAGTAAAGTGGCATCTATAATAATAACAATATTATGTAGGTAGTAAAGTTATAATATCCGACGTACGATAATTAATAATTAATAAATAATAAACTTAATGAAAATGATTAAATATATATAAACGTAATTTCAAATATAATATATAATATTTGTTGTATGTTCAGTAATAAAATTATAAATTAAAGAAAGAATCTCAAATCCAAGGATACTTCAGCTACTTCACTTACAAAATGAAAACTCAATAGAGAGGCTTTCCATCCAGAGGAGTCTATAAGGAATTTGTTTACAAGTCAAACCTTAAAACACGCCGAGTTCACTTAGTCAAGATTACTACTTGAAAGCCTACTCGATTACACAGAGCAACAGGAATATTTGCTTGCCCTTGCCGATAAGCTAAAAATAAAGAAAATATATATATCTTTGTTGTCACATTTTTATTAAAATTAAATTATTCAAAGTAATTTTTCACATTCTTTTTAACGGAGATTATTCATTTTTTTATCTGCCTAATTTTTTGCATTTGCCATGAATAAATGACCCATATAACCATTAAAACATTGTTAGTATCACAGACCACGAAATATATAGACATGAACTAACGCAAATTCCTTGTCCCAACATTTTCATTTTAGTGTCACTCACGTGATGACTTTGTTATCACTTACGCAATCAAATAGCTCCGCGATTGTTTTTTTAAATATGACTCGATTGGAACGAAAATTTAAACAAAGACGATATAATATGAATTCATGTAAAAAATACGTCTCGTTTACACATAAATTTAATTTTTGAAGAGTAAATACTTTTACTGTTCTATTAATGTATTATCTATCGGATTTATGTTTCCACCAAGAATTTGTGTATAATGTCCCTCGTTTCGAAACTAATGTTCCAAATTCCTCTCCTATATATATACTTCATATCATGTCTATTTATTGACTAGTCTGTGTCGGTAACTGTGTAACATTTCTTTGAGAATAGACTAAGGCGGTAATATGATATATTATGCAAACTCGATAAATTAATTTGAAATTCTCATAAATTGTCTAATATGCTAATTTACATTAAAAGCTGATGATTATTTAAGTTTTGACATAATGAATATTCAATATGTTGATATTCAAAGGTTACGTGTTTACGAACTTGTCGAACAGCCTTAAACTTTTAGGGGTGGTTTGGAATCCTTTCCAATGTTAGAATAATGAAGGTCACACTGGATCCAATATCAAGCACAAAATAAATAAGACTAGGGAAGATCCAAGCAATCTATCTGCAAACCTAATAACCTCATTTTTTCGCAAAAAATGCTTCAATTTGCAAATCGTTAGAAGAATCAAATTGCAAATCACTAAAGAACAGCTACGTACCGCAGACGAGAATTTTTCATATATTTTACAAGATATTTAGTTTTTAATAAATTACTAGAATATGCATATCTATTTCTGGGGCATAACTGAACTATTACGTAACTGAAAAATCATTGGAATACTGGAATGTAAATTCCGATAAACCACGATATAATAAATCCCAACGCTTACCCAGGACCGATTAATGAGCAAAAGCTCCCATATCGGATCTTCACAATCACCATGAGGTAGAAATTTTTGAACACTACTTGATAACCATGTCGCATAACAGCATTATAATAAGATATGGCTGCTGACCAAAGAGCATTCACTGTCCGTAGAATGCAGTAAAAAACATTTATTCAGTAAAACAACATAAGGCAAAATAAAACAAATACACACAACAATTTTAGAATAAATACACACATCATAATAAACGTACTAAGAGGAACAGCAAATAGCGGTTTCTAAGTCCCTCACACACCCCTTAAAGGGAAAAAAAGACAATGCACAAAATCAAAAAAGGTTCCTTCCGGCGAAGAGAAGCCAGGCCCGGCAGATATTAATACTAAGGTTTTTCAACCAAAAAGCCCTCAGATGAAGGCGGATGGCCCTCACCCTCTTTTTAAACACCTAACAGTTTCAAAATGTCCCAGCGAGACACCCACGCACTAACAAACTACCGGAAATGTCCGAAATTTCTTTCGTAACAATAACCTGCCACATCCTACCCCGTGAGCAAATCCTCCCTGGCGTCCCTCATAATCTCACACAGAGTATGTGCTTCGGCGTTTGTTTCATATGCTCATAGACGCACTGCTGATTTTCGAAAAGTCCCAGGTTAAATAATTTACCCCGATATACTAAAGCAGTTAATTTATCAAATATGAAATAAAATTTTCAATAAAACACCTTATTATATACCTAAATTGTTATTTAAATTTATTAAATATTTTAGTCTCCGATATTTGTAGTTTGTGTGCAAAAGGATATATATTGGAAAACGATTTTCGAAAAAATTTAAAGGATAAAATTGCCTACATTGGCTATTGTATAGAAACTGGATGAATTATTTGATTAGGACTAGATAACATGAACGATATTCTATACCCAACTGTATTAATACCATTAATAATAGTATATTAATATTCACTGGTACTGTTCAGATGAGATTGGTTCTAGCCAATCTGCTCTAGCCCTGCTCTAGCAGGGTAGGTTTGGTAAAAAAAGTTAGCTTATATGACTACCTACTATTATTAATACGTTATTCTCAATAATAATCTTTCAGTGTATCTGAAACGATAGGTGTTCACAATCAATGTATATTACCAGTGCTCACATTTAACTGCAAAACATTAACCCTCAACAAAAGAGACATCCAAATACAGTTCCATCAGGATTGAATAACTTATTCATAATGGTATGCAGGACACTCTAAGCAATCGCCTTTAACGCGTAGGTAATTTGAAGCTTGAAATTAGCATCGGAACATCTGTCTATATAAATAATAAATAAATGATTTAAAAAACCTTATTGAAATAAACCTCTTCAGTAATAGAAAAATTGAAAGGGACTACTTTATTTTATTTACTTAAAGACGTCGTTAAAAATATTTCTTTACCAATTCCGAAGCTTTAATTCCAATTTGAAGCAAAATAAGTGGAATTCACTCTCCATGTTTGGGTGATATTGGCATGTACTAAGGATGTATAGGGAACAGACCGCGCTATCTGAAAGCATAAAGGCTTGGACCTCGACTAATGGGTACTTACGCTGTCAAAACAACTTGTGTTGACCAAAATGTACTTGAAATTGGTACGTGCTTGACTACGAATATGTCTGAATCGTATTCCTGGTTTGAATATAGATTGTCTTAAAGGTAGTATCATGTCGTCAGCTGTCGAATTCGAACGGCTAACACAAAAGGTAAACAATACAATATAGATACACATTCGTATACAACACACATCAATCAATTTGTAAAATGATTATAAAAGTCAAAAAAATATCAGTAACATTGCAACAATTTCGGAAAAGAAAACGGAGTTAAATGTTTAATTTAGACAAAGAATTTAAAGTATAAAAAGTCCGAAAAAACGGTAGATGATCACTATTTTTAGACATCAGTTGTAAGGGGTTCTTCTTAAATACATAAATAATTTCTCTCGGCAAATATTTAAATAAAATTTAATATTTATATTCAACACTACACTGGTATGAAAAGTACAATTTAGATATTTCAAATCACATTAGATCAGATAATCTGCTACTCTTAACTCACTAGTTTGAGTGTGATTGATACTTGATGATATCACTAATCTAAAACTGAGACTGCGATCACCGTTTTATTATAATATCACAATACACGAAATAAATGTAAATAAAATTAGCACTTGCAGTTGCACTAATTATTATATCATTGCATTATATTCTTCTTTTGCATAAAAGCATATTCACATCTTCTTGACGTAAATAAGTAAATAGAAATCGAATCAAAAAATAGCCAACCATAATATATAAAGATACTCAATCATTGTTAGTGATTGTTACAGATATTAGTGAATGACTCACAGTTTGTGAGTTACGATATCAAAGCATCAGAAATAGACGGCGCGAGTATAAGTCGAAGTTCACATGTAAACAATATAGATCTTTGATTAGACAAATTAAACATGGAAAAGCTTTAATTTTAATTTCATAATAAATTAAATCAAATAAACAACTGGTTATTAAATAGATCCCCTTTTCAACATCACGAATATATCTTTCACCCATTCACATCATGACTGAGGTCACATTTCTTTGCATATTTTATTTTATGAATAAGTTAATATATAAATTAAATGTATTAATTAGAAAGACATACATATAAAATCAATTTTATCGAAAAATATTGTTGTTGCTATCGAGATTCGCACCTAGATCTGGTATTGAAACCAGTCTGCGTTAAATGAATTACAATTAACGCTATGAACATCAAAAGCATTATAAAGTAACGTTCATATTTATAGTCGTGACCGTATCTGTTTTATTTCTGCATTTAAATTTTTTTTTTAAATTTTAAATTCCAATTTCGAATCAATCTTTGTTACAAGCGCGAAATGCTTTTGTTGCTGCCGTTGAATTTAAAGGCTCGTTAAATCTGTTGACCGCTTCGTAGGGTCATCGAAACTTTTGAATCAACACCAAATCAACAATCCCTTTAAAAAGTGGCATTCCTTTCCCGGTTTTCAATTGTAGAATCATCAACCATTAACAGTTTTTTAAATCAAATCATCAAAATATACGTAATTTTTTCAATTATATGTTTTTTATTAATTGCGCTTGAAAACAGTTACATAATGATATATTATCTATGAACGTAGCACTTGAATTTATTGAAGAAGTGAGTGTCAAAAATGATGGTATTCAAGATAGAGGAAAATAAGACCATTGTGATTGTGATTGTTTGAAATAAGTTGAACAGTTTGCTTACTTGAAAGTAGAACGGAAAAGTTAAAAACAATTTTCAAAGAAGGATTACTACAGAGAATAATATGAATGATAATTTGAATGCAGTTAGTGCTGGTGAAAACTTGGCAGCAAAGGCGAAAATTTAAAAGCGAATTGGGTGCGATTATTAAATGTAATATATATATATTTAATAGAGACGCGTACATGGAATACATGTCATATCAATATTCTTACTATTTTCAATCTAAGAAAAACACTTGTATTTTGAAAATTGGACTAATTTACTTTTATCTAGATCACTAGGCCAGTGTTTTAATCAATAGATCAACAAGTTACTCAAACTAAGGAACGAGCAAATGCAATGATAATCTTAGCGTTGTGTGTAAGATTAATAAAGATTTACTGAGATGAGGTTTGGTAATGGGATAAGGGCGAAGAAGAAGATGATAATATATAAATTAAATGTAATTAATGGTGGCACCAGAAATCGGAGACGCCCGTGAAAGACATGGCGTAACTAGTAGTCGTACTACGTAACACTTTGAAGATGAGTAATGATGACATAAAATAGTTGTACGTCTATCCTCTGCCTACTCAGCAGGTGAAGAAAAACTGTGATTATTTATTATCATATTTGCCACACGATAATTTAAAAATCAAAATACGTGTACATATATACGTGAATATGTAAATAATGTATTATTAAAACTCATGTTGAAAATAAGGAGAACATTTTTGATATTATAAAGTATTCAGTGGGTACCTTATTCAGAATAAATCAGACGAAGGAAATGGTATGATCGGTGATTATTTTACTATTTATGTAAGGCATTCTAATATTTCTGCAAAATTATACAGAAATACGATGTGGAGTCGTATTATCTCTATCTCTATGATAATATTTATAGAATATAACATAGTGATAGCCTAGCGTTCTAGCCTCTATTAAAACGTGAAAGTGATTATGTATTCAAAAATAACATTTTTTTAATAAAGTATATTTTTAACAAATTTACGTTTGACGTAGATGCTTTTAAAAAAAAAATCTTCGATCAAATTGCTATCGAAATAATGGCTAGAATACAATTACACAAGAAAAACGATATATTTTAATTAATTTTATTTAATTAATGTTCTGCGTTATTATTATGGTACATGATAAAATTACTCATATAATGGGGTCGTAGAACCGACACTATATGTGCCAATGACATAAAAATCCTATTATCTTAATGATCTAGTCTTGGGACCTTACTAAATTATACCGGTTAAATTCTTCGATGCAGATGGATGACTTTAGAATGTTGTGGGAATTCGTTTATTCAGATGAACGAGGGGAACTGTTCACGGCCGTTCAGAATCTGTTGTGTACAGTTTCTGGGATAATCTTCCGTGTATACCTAAGCTCTCTGGCTAACGTTTCCCATTGCAGGGTCATCAGGTTCAATGTCGGCCAAAAAGTTCAGCTATAAATGCCAGATTAGCTTAGAAAACTGTACACAAGAGGAGAACTGATGTAATATACCATTGAGAAAGAAACGAGATGACCGAATTGAAAAAAAATATGGCGTAGATTTTTTAGCCATAGTATTAGTATTGAAGTAATGTATCGTATCATCACTCTTTTCTATCCACTATTAGGATAAAGGTCCTCTTCGCTGCCACATATTTCCAATGAGGTTGATGATTCCATCGGTATATTGGCCTTTTGATTCTCACCTTGGGTAACATTTTTTGATAATGTGTGTCCGTCTTTCAAGCGATGTGACCTGCTCATTGCCATATAATTTCCTTTGCGTATTTTGTTATATCGACTGCTCTTATCTACAAACATCGTTCAATATCCTCTGTTCGATCTTTATGATTCATGGATTGCCGATCACTGTCTTGTTCGCATATGAATGCGATATAGAGAATAGTTCATTCTCATACCCCCTTCCTTATACCCAGGACACGACCTATTTCTGTGTTGTTCTCTATGGTTTTGGATCAGTTGAAAGCTGGAGTTGAAATTGTACAGTTATCGATTAGCATTGTTTACGTTGAGCTATAAAAATTATGTGAATTATCTTTCTGCCATATGGGAATGATAAATAGATGGAGATTAACGTTGACCTTTGAAGTTGATCGAAGTGCATTAGACTACCGTGAAATTGACGTCTTGCTATCGAGCTCGCAGACTGACAATTGTGTGAAATCAGTTTCTCGCCACAATTACCGATTAGTATTTTCATCTTAGTATTATGCATGATGCTTGATAACACTTCGCGCTATCACCGAAGTGTGTGTTTAAGAGTATTTCTTGCGAAGAATCGAAGTACGTGTTCTGAAGCCTGAACGCAGCTCCGTGGAAAAATAAAATGCAGACACCTAAAGGAGCAACTCTCAGGTGGATCATGTTTCTTCCTGGTTCTGGTTAGTCATTCAGTCCCCCTGTTTCTTATTCCTGTCTCTCTCCCAAATTCATTCCACCCTGTCTACATCCCGTATTTCCCCAATCCCTTATTCAAACACCCCCTTAGCGTTACTCTTTTGAACCTTTATTTTCATCATGTTCTACAAAAATACGTAAGTTATGAATTGAATCAACACTTCACCATTTTTGAAAATTATTCAGACGTGGAAATACTTTCCGTGTCAGAGCTGTTCTGTCAAAAACTTGATGTACTATGCAGACATAATTATCGACTTGTTTATGCTATTTCATTAATATGAATATCTGCTGAACAATTCGACAGTTTTTTAATATTAATATTTGAGACGTTTACCGTCAATAATATTTCCTCTGCCACTGATTTCTGATAGTTGTTATATTCTGTTCTGAGAATTACCTGGATCGTTTAAAAATATCACAACTTCATATTAGAGAATCACGAGATGACTTATGAAGATTAACGGACGCTGTTGTATTACTGTATAAGTACTTTATCTACTGTATAAGTACTTTATCTACAGTACAAGTACTTTATCTACTCATAATATTGTTACTCTTTTTTTACTAACCATATGCTTAAATACACATTTGTTTCAGATTGTATTTTGATTATTAAATGACATGTTTTTCTTCTTCACTGAAAACTAGAGCAGTTGAGATATACAACGTGCAGAATCTATAACTGTGTGAAGGTCTTCGTGGGTACAGCAGCTTAAAGAAACAATAATATATATTTGATTGTACTCTTTAGAATAATATAATATTTGGGATACTGAAGACATCCGAAATATAAGCTATATTGGTAAACAGTTTCCCTGTTTTACATTACAGAATAATGTTCTTGATTAATAAAAAAATTAAAAAATAAATCATGTTGCACATCCCTCGACAAGTAAATGCAGTGCCTGCACTTTGGAGCGCTGTCCAAAATTAATACGATTTATATGACAGGGGACCATTTGTGAAATTTTCTCCGCACTACTCATGAATTAAAATCTGTGGCAGATCATTTTACTGGAATTTCAACTTTGCTAGAATTCATTATTATTTAAAATTGACACTTACTTGGGTCATACTTATGAGTATTAAGGGTATATTCAAGTACACAGGTTCATTTAATATTTAAAATTGTATTCAGTCAGGCGTGCGTTTTAAAAAAAAAAAAATTTAATTGTCAATTCTAAGCATTTTATTTTATTTTATTTGTTTGTCTAGGATAATGCAGTGTATATAGGTAAAAATATATTAACTACATTATAATAACTAATGATGACGTCTACCATGGTTTCTTGGGTTGGCCATGGTAGAGGCCTATATATGGTGTTGTTTAAGGTGTGGGTGATATTTCATAGTACTGCCAACAAATACTCTCGTAATAATGGAAAGCTTGAACCAGTGGCAAGGGTGGTCCGAGATGATTGGAGCTCTCTTTTCCGTTTACGCATAGGGCTTTCTAGAGACTACATCGCAGTAAGAACCTACATAAGACCCTAGGGCAGTATTTAATGAAGCTAATTACTCGTTATATTGCAGAATTAATCATTTAGTCAATTTTGTTCTATCACCTGAACCTATCACTGGTAAATAATGAATATTTAGAACAAAATAATGAGTTTGTGCATTTGGGAAATATGTTTCAGGGAACTACAAGGTTGGGAATGATATGAAAAAAGGGAATAAAATTAATACAACTTTCAATAAAAATATCGCCAATAGAATTTTGTCACATGAAGTAAGACTAATGGAATTCTGGTACAAAAACTAACATATGGAAGTGAAATCTAGAATTGGCAAAAAAACAACGAAAGTAGATTAAATGCGTTGGAAATTCGGTAACTTTAACGCACGTGCGAAATCTATGTACGGTATACTAAATAATGAACAAATTAAGAGCGAATATAGTTATTTTTTTAGCATAGCCGACAGAATCAATTAATGCCGTTGATATGTTTTGGTCACGTGGAAACGTATGAGCGCGGAAAGAATGGTAAAGAAACATTTAAGGCTAGTATTGAAGGTAACAGAAATAGAGGGATATCCACGAAATACCATCAGAGTACGGATATTTTAAATGGTATGCCAAGAAAAATAGTGTGGCATTCTAACCTCATTGACTACCCTTGTGGAGAAATGGCGTGAGGGCTAATTAATTATAATTTCAAAGAGATATGTAAGATAACAAGTTTTTTTTTTTATTTGTTTTGGTTTCATTATATCAAAGCAATATGAAATTATCCAAAAAATTATGATTAATTGATTTTTATGAGTAAATTTACCCATTTTTATTTTTAACTCCGACTATACATACATTGATTGAATTATGATGCTTTTGAGAGGAAAAATTTTAATAAATTTTAGAATTGGGTCTCTAAAACTTACCAATCTATTAATTAACTTTTAAAAAAAAAATTAACAACATTTTTACCTTTTTGAAAAAAATAATTATTTATTAATATAAAACACAGTGTTGTTTACTTCACACAATACTTTAATTAAAAATTAAACATTCATTAAAAGGTTTTCGACGCTAACTGCATCATCGTCAGTAATAAACTAAAACTTAAACTAGAAGATAGAATATCGACTACATGATGGGGTAGGGGAGCGGTGTGAGAGTGGCGTTGGGGAGAGGGCGGTTTCGGTGAAAAGTTTTAGTGCTTATGTGTGGGGCCAATATGGACAGGAGATGAGATGTAATAGGAGGTGTTTGTATGTTAAGTCCTTCTTTCGTGTGTATATTTTCCTTCCAGTTTATCCAATATAAGACGATTAACAATTAATCTTATATACTTCACTATTATCTAATGGATCTATTCTAGTTTTATTATTTAATATATATTTTCTAATGCTATTGTTGGTACAAAAAGCTGGTTTGAACTTTTTTTCTTTACATAATTTAGGAAGATTTGTAGTTAGTTTTCCTGTATATAGAATTATTTATTAACTTAGCATTTGACAAAAACGTATCACGCATGTTTCCTATGAACGTGTCGATACTGCCCGGGATAAGTACCTGATTATGATTGGGTGGGAACAGAGTAAGAAGTAAATGTGAATAACATTAATATTACAGTGACACATTTTCATCTCCATGATATTTTATCGTGAGAAAATTGAATATACATAGATACCAAATAAATGTGTTCCGTTTCATGACCGTCTACGAATACTCTTTTATAATAACGCTTCATTATGGTAATCTTCTAAATCCCACAACTACGTATAGTAAAAAACATTTTTTTTTTAAATACTCGATTATAGTCGAGGCACGACCCTCAATATCTCCCAACGGATTCGTAATAATTAGAACGTAAGAGTTTTTCCTTTGGCACAATCACTGGCACAAACAAACCCAAAGTAAAAAGTGTATATGAGCAGTTTCCTAAATGAATCCCTCTACGATTCCTCTATACAAATAAGTGACTGAGTGTACTAAACGATGCCCATAAATCAAGACAACCATTTCGTCTCACCACAAGCCAGAGTGTAGGGCTGCTGGAGAATAATATTATTCCGAAGAACGAAGATGTTGAGAAAGAAAAATGGAGTTCATTAACCCTTGAAACTGATTCTTTATCATGGACCAGCATCGTCGGCGGGACACAATACATTTTAAGACCGAAGTAAACTCAAATGATAACAAAAAAGCAAACTAGTACATTGAACTGACTTATCTGCCTTCGCTTCATTCGTTAAATTTAATTCGGTACAATAAATATCGATCGTGAGTATAAGACATTGCATCGGTTTTATGCGTTCACTTAAAAAATTCTAACAGTTTTTTGATTATTTTAAAATTTATTTATAATACACGAGTCAATTTTCGTGCAAAAATAAAAGCTCCAAGGAAGCTGTTGTGTCAACAAAAAAACGAGATGAAAAAAAAATCAACTAGAAAGATATACAATATATAGACAATATATTTAGTTGCTAACGAGATTTAAACATAGACCTTTTCTTATTCATGAAAGCGCTTTACCATTTTCGATATAACAATCAAATACGACTTCGAAAAATTTTGAATTTAATATTCTGTAATCTTTTTAATTGTTACATATGTTATTCAATTTTTAAATGCAATCAATTGCGGTGAATCCCAAATACATTTGAGTAAAAAAAAACGATATTATTACCATGTATAATGTTCACTAAATTTCATCAATAGTTAACATTTTAGAGTATTCTAACATTAAAAAAAAATTTCATAAATCAATCAAACAAATAAAATAACAATATAAATCACTCCGGGGGGAGAACTGAATCCATATTACCGAAACCATGCGACATACTAATCACTGCACTACCGACAAAATATTCGTTTACAAATATTTTTATTTATCGATAAGCTGTTTAATGACTAGGCTTGTTATAAAATTTACCAGGTATTTATAGGTAAACAAAAGTCAAAATTAGTATTACAATTTAATGTTAAGAATGTAACATAAATGAGTATATTACACTGTAACTAATAAAAATAGCATTTTATTCTTGTACAATACAAGTACCTACCCGTTAATAAGCGTATTCAATGTTAAAATTAATTAATGTATTTTAATTATCTGTCTACTATGAAAAAAACTTCAAACCCAACCCTGGTCTATATCAACCTGCTTAACTCACCACTCAGCATCCCTATTATAGCATATTTCTAGTCCTCCTCTTCCCGACCCCTGAATCTAATACTTTTTTTAGTTAACAGACTACTAATTGCTTTTTTTACAGACCCTTGTCAGAAAATTCTGTAAAAAACTTGTTAGAATATATTCTATGGAAAGAAAAAAAAATGTAATAAAAATAAATCTATTAACTTGTCTGAAGCAAAGATAAAATAAAATATGAATGGATGAATTATAAAATATGTATGTAAAATAATACAGGGAAGATGTACTAAAAATAACATATACTATAGTACAGACGTATAGCTTAATGTGTATCATGATCATCACCATCTTCTTCTTTAATGATTTCATAGGACTTGAAAGTCCATGAGTACAGTCACAGCAGAGCGAAGGACTAGTGATCTTTGGGAATCGGGAATCTGAAGGACTGCTCGCCTTACCTCGTGTATGAAACGTCTCCGTCACCCCGCAGTCGCAGCCGAGATCATACAGACGGCACGCGGGCGGATCTCCGCTTCCAATCGAAGACGACGATATCACAAACTTCACCGCGGCACACAAAATCAACAATCCATATCAATGTGCATACAATTCACAGAATATTCAACACAGTGCTGGTGCACCGGAGTTGAACAAATCCACACCACTAATGCTCTCGCGATGTCTAGATCGAACAAATTTCATTCTAGTTGACGTCTGCTGACGCCAAGGTCACTATTCACGCAGAGAAGACGAGCATAAGGAAAGGAGTATTTGGACGGGGAAAAGGTGTCAATAACACGGGTCGCGGCCAATTCACAATATGCGACAAAAATATACTTTACGAATCCGGAACAAATGTATTAATTAGAAAGATATACATATAAAATCAATTTTAAGAAGATTGCTTTCAAATAATGGAACGATAGACATATCAATTTGAAAAGCGTAACATATAGGTTCGAAAATTTGTCGTCAGTGCACTGTGTCGGTGTAGCATAATAGGTTAATGCAATTTTCTCATAAAGGAAGAGATCTAGGTTCGAATCCCGGTAGCAACAACAATATTTTTCGATAAAATCGATTTTATATGTGTATCTTTCTAATTAATACATTTAATTCGAATATTACTAAAATAAATAAAATTAAAAGATTTTTTAAATATATTGTGAGTAGGTTCTCTCTCTCCGGTCGATGTGCTCATGATTGAGCATAGCGGTCTTCTATTATGCTTCCACTCCACTCTTCACCATCTTGGGCCATATTTAGTGCTACTCGGTGTGTCCATATGATTGATGATATACCTCTTGCCCCTTTCCTGTGATTACTAATTTCTCGAGACTCTCTTCATTCTAGCAACATACCCAAAGTATGAAATGCTTCTTTTCTGAGTGCAAAGAATGGAGATATTCGTTTGTTTCGCAGACAGGTTACATTATCATCTGAATTTGGTTTGTGTGACCGATGCTAATCATGAAACCAAAAAGACAGCTCGACTCACCTGGTTGAAGACGTCATCTCTATGATCTTTCGGAAGTTCACCCAATGTACGAAACTATCACGGCACAAAAAACTCTGAGTTTCAACACAACACACCAAAACTACAGCGGTATATGGACTAGTAATCCAACATGAAACTTCCTTACAAATCTCGACGAATTTGACGAAATTGAAAACAAAACAGCCGAGACAAAGGAACAATGTGTACTGATTGGGACTGGGTTAAATGGAAGGCATTAAACTAAAACTACATTTTACATTTACTAAACTAAAACAATAACAGTACATTTTACAATAACATTTGTTTCATATTTAAAAGTATATGTATTCACCTATTTAATAAAAATACGGAACAGTCTGATTTTTGTTTTGATATCTAGATGTTGCCAACCAGTCACGTCCCTCCTTTTTACAAAGATATTAATAATATTAAGTGGCATATAGGTGTGCGTATTATCTACTTAATAAAATGCGTTAGTAATTCCTGAAAAAAGGTGGCAAATCCTTCAGAGAGACAGACTGTCCGAGACATATAATAAAATTAAGTTATTTTCGACAACCCTGCGTTAAAGCTTACTCAATGCCTATTTTAAGCACTCGTTTAACAAAATTAGTGGAACACGCTTTAAGCGTCTTCTTCATACAGTTTCTGAATGTTAGGCCATCTAAAGGGCAAGCGGTTAAGCGAATTTGGAGAAGTAACGTCGTTTAATTAGTGCCGCAATATTGTACTGAAATAAGATACTCGCGTACAAACTACTTCATTCTAAAGATCTTATAATATCTATCTAGTGAAAAGCTTTTCCAGATGTACTTACGTAGTCAAATGTACAAATAAGTACAAAGTAGAATTGTTAAAAACTATTACAAATCGAAATCAACTTAATTAAACTAGGAGATTAGCAGTATTTTCCGATCAATATTTTTTCAGTGTATAATAGAAACAAAATTTGATAATAATTTAGGTGTATATTTTGGACGTATAAATAAAACGATTAGGTAGTTTATAATTATAATCAAAGCAGTTCTAAAACTCTCCAAATATAATTATATTTCTTATCAATCCAATAATACTTTAAATAAATAGTAATGTATATATAATCGAAGTTCTCAGTGTAGATTTTAAATATGATATAATGAAAATATTAAATGTCTAGGATTAGTTTTATTCTGCTCAAATTAATGATCTCCAACATCGGTTCGCAGAAAAAATATTTTATAAAACTCAGTAGGTCAAAGAGAAAAATATTTTCTTTATGCTCTATTTTTTGAAATGTCTTACCTCAAGAGTTATGGACTCAAACATCAAAGTAATAATTATTTTTAATACAAATTAAATGTATTAATTAGAAAGATGTACATATAAAATCAATTTATTGAAAAAGTATTGTTGTTGCTACCAAGATACGAACCTGTATCTCTCCCTATCCTAAAATGGATTAACCGATTAAAATCCCTATCTAAAATGGATTAACCGATTATGCTACGCCAACACAGTGAGTTGACGACAAATTAAAACATTTTATTTATATTAAAAATATCACATGCCTACGTTCTTCTTAAAAATATATATTATTTCATGAATACTGTTATTTTTCTGACAGTTACATAAATAAAAGTTAAAATAAATAGGCAGCACTTTGATATCAATAGTATCTCATTCAGGTATTTGCACAATCAGTTATTATTTTTTTTTTAAATAGAAATGCGTACACGGAATATATGTCATCAATATTCTTACTATTTTCAAACTAAGCTAAACGCTTGTGCTATGAAAACAGGACTAACTTGCTGGTGTCCCGGAACGAGGTGCGAATCCCCGACCACTAGATCACTTAGCCAACGTCCTGACCACTACACCAACAAGCTACTCAAATTATTTAACTTTAAATAATAAAACGTTCTAGAAAAAAATCTATACGCTGAAACTTGTCAAATTCTTTCATATACATGGATATTTTACCTTGATACTTGTAAATATTTAAAAAAATGGATTTATGTACATATATAAAACAATCACTAAAAATATTCAAATTGAAAGAAATATTTTTTTCCATACTGACAATGACAGTATTTTTTTAAAAATCCTAAATAAACAGTAAAAAAAACTGATTATGAGTCAATCACGAATATTAATTAAAATAATACGATATTTGTTAAATTTCCAAATAGTAAACATATCTTAATATTATCCCCAGTTTATTGTTATTAGAACTAACTTATATAAATTAACGATATTTATAATACAATCAAATTGTTTATAGTTTTTTGATTGTTTAATGTGGCTGTTTTTTGAAACTACCTTTATTTTATATACATGATTATCATCATAATTTTCCTCCTCTTATTCCAAAAAAAATCAGGGGCCAAAAGTATCGACATGACGCTTCCATCTTCTACAATATTGCGTTATTTCAGTACATACTTGATTTGACAATTTTTAATAGGGGCATATTTTACCCTCAAGATGAATTAAAAATAGTCTCTTCTGGGACGAATACCATACCATCATGATCTTAAGGATACATACCAAAAGAAAGAAGTGGTCACATTTCATAAATTGCTGCTTCAAGTTGACGGAATAGTTAGCAATATACCTTAGAAGGGATGCTTAAATTCCTTGTAAGCAATTCATTAGTATTCAATTCGTGCATTAACACCTCGGTTAAACTAAAATAAAAAATATATCGCAAATTTTCATTTGTTGCTACTTAATTAACTCTCTTTTTTCTTTAACAATTAACACAAACTTTCAACAAATTAAAAATAATTAAGATGTATTCAATAAAACAATTATACAGCATTAAAATTACATTTAAATGTGTAAAAAAATAATTCATCCCCAAGCTCCCTTGCCTTATAAAATTAAAAAAAAATGATACTTACTAGGAATAGGAATATAATAACGTCATGAATATCGTCTTGATCAATAGACATATATTAATATACTTTTAAAATTAGCAATATTAACAGGTATATTTGATTAACTGCAATTTTTTTTTGAATTACTCCCTTGAAGCTATATCACGAAGTCCGATACATTAAAATGATGCCACCGACAGTGGGGTGCGGTTCCAAAATAATGATTTATCACAGAACTCTGGGTTTTAAATCATCCCCCAGCATCCAGCGCGTGCCATCATCAAATATGCCTGTGTCGGGAATATGCGGAGAATTTTGAGAATTGAATTGTATAATCGGACTCTTTTTCTACCACCTGTCTTACAGGCGTTTGTGGAAAATTAGTTCAGAAGAACTATTTACGCATAAAAATATTCGATTAACATTTTTTTAAGCATAAGTGATAAATTGTATAGAAATTAAAATCTAAGTCATTAGATTGTGGTGTTAAGTTAGATAAGTCGCGATGATCAGGCAATTGTTGGATGTGGAAATAAAAAAATGTGAAATTGATATATATAAATGGAAATATAACCAAATACACAATTCTTAAAAATACCTCTCATATCTATGATAAAAAAAAAAAAATTACTAAAACACAATAACTTTGTATGAAACCACGAATTTTAATTCGAATTCGTGGTTTCATACAGTGATTGAGTTTTATTTAATCTAACACGTCAAACCATTATATATCGCGAAATACCCTGTCGGATTTAATCCAGATACAGCATCACATTACAGACACACACCTCGAAGCTTCTATTATTAATTTCATTTCTTTCATGTCATATGTTGTAAGTACATTTCGTATTTTAATATCTGCCTAACGCCTTCGTCCGTGGTGAGGCAAACATTTTCCTTATTGTAATTATGGTAATATTTATTGTTTTTAAGAACACATTTTTGTTATTAAGTTGCATTTGTGTCTCCTAGCACATTTTTTTAGTTATTCAATATATATTATTATTATCCCGGTGACGCAAAAACAATATTTTTCGACAAAATTGATTTTATATGTATATATTTATAATTAATACATTAATTTAGTATTCAATATAGTTTTTGACTCGACCGGTATTTTGCCGCACGATGCTGTCGGTAAATGGCGGCCTATATCCATAATCGCCACACATAAACACTAACTTATAATCACGCCGTTTTTCACGGGGGCAAGCAGAGAGAATAGACACACAATTCTCATCTCATCCACATTCATACATTTACTCTTTGTAAGAGTAAATGTATGAATGTGGTGTAATGCTCATCGATTATTGAGATTTTTAACAGAACCTTCTTTCAGTAATTGATTTACCTGGACATGCCAAATCTTTCATGAGCGTTCTATGTCTCTGGTGTCATCAATACTTGCATCATGTATCTCTCTTACTACTCTCTCCTCATTCATCCATATCGTCTGACCTGTTACACACAGGATTCCACAGGAGTCGCCGCGAGCGGAGCGCCGGCAGACAGACGCGAAAAGACCTGCTTGGAGACGATATTTGCAATTTCATTGGACGAATTCCCCGATCAGGAGTCCCGAAATGGGCTCCTTTTATGTTTTTCTTTCAGCGGCCCTGAAAAGGGGCTTATCTTCTTCGGTCCAGTGGCACCAAGCGGGCCGATGGGCGCCACATTCAGAGTTGAATAGAAACAAGCGCCAGTGGCGGGCTTCGTAAAGGGCCGGCCACCACGTACCAGCTCGCGATGCCGAAGTTACCAGCGAGCGGTACAGGAAGCGGTTTGTTGCTTACCATTGACCTGCGGGGGGCACATGGTGGGGCCACCAATTGTATTTTGAATGGGGCGACCGTCCACCAAATGTAATTGTTTTTTGTATTGAGATTTCGGACGGTCGCCCACATTTGTAAGTATTTTGTGGTGGATATCGCGAGCTGGTCTTAGTAATAAATGTTTAATACTCGCGATATCCACACATCTGTATTGTGTCTTTGTATGGGGTGATCACCCATTGAAAATAATTGTGTAAATTACGGGCGATCACCCCCACCCCCAGTTTATTCCAAGTGTCATATTTGTTTTGTCTTTTAATAAATTCCTTGATTATGTTATGGAGCTAGGACTTGATATTTGTTATTGTTTGCGATATTCCACGACTAATTCGTATTTTATTTATTTTTGTGTCTGGTAAGGAGAGCGACTTTGGTACGGTGGTAAACCGTGCATTGTCTGGCTCCGGACACTAGTTCGACGGACCGCGGCGGTTACTTCGCAGTGGTTTAGCGGAGGAACCATGTCGGTATGAAACATGCAATAAATAGAAGCGTACCGCGGTTGAGAAGGTCAGTTCTTGCCTGCGGCTTTCCCGAGTAAATATCTCACTGGCTTTTACTTCTCTCCCGCACACATTCTCCTCCTGAGAGAGACCTCCTGTAAGCCTCGCATCTATACGATTAAAGTAGATCGGAGCACTAACGCCAGCGAATTTGGAGCACTCGCACTTTTCAGTTCACTGATATCTGAGTGTTCCCTAGCGGTGGCGTAACTGGGCAACCACATTCGTTATCGTCGGAGCGTACTTGCGCTTAACATGACCAAACCACCTAAGAAATATTTTTAATCTTATTCACTATACTAAGATGAACTTTACATTCTCTCTTAATTTCTGCATTCTTTACTCTGCCACTCATACACTTAAGTGATCTCAATTCCACTGCATTCAATCTTCTTTCGTTCCTCTTCTTCCTATATAAGTATATAATTTGTATATATCTGCCTGCCCGTCCGTCTGTCTATCCGCGTTACATAGAAATACAAAAAAATCAGATTTGTTATCAATTATATCACGTGTGCGGTTATCGCGACAAATACAATTAAGTTATTTTATAGTATTATGTTATTATTGATCTTTTAAAAAGGTGTATTAGCGTTATTAAAATAATTTCTAGTTCTTTAAAATAAAGCTAAAAAATTAGAAATTACATTGTATTTGTGTCTAATATGTTGTTGTGAACAATTCTCTGAATCGAAAAAGAAATAAGTGAATGGTTTTTTCTTCTGTCATTATTAATAGGGTCGTTGACGTTTTTAGGGCCCCCTTGACAACTGGAAGTATTGCGAAAATTTCATTAAACAAAACCCCGAGCAATCAGTCAGGTCCTAAAAGGGGACAGTTATAGATTGTTGGACTCTTCACATTCCTAACCGTTGCTTTGTGCTGGACTTTACGGAACAGCGATCAAAAACCGACATATTTGATCAGAAAATTATGTATTTTTTAATAAAGAAAATTTTATGTATTTGTATTATTTAACGCAAACATTACATTGTGGTTATCCATTTTAATATTTATTTATTTATTGTTTTATTTAAAAACACAATTTAAAAGCACCGGAAATATAGAACGTCCGCGAAAGATTTAGCAAGACGCAGGTATACCAGATACTGGAGGATGGTCTGATCAAAACCCCCAATAATCGGCAAGCTTGTATGAATGTGGATGAGATGAGAACTATGTGTCAGGACAGAAGTATGGCGATTTATCTTCTCTGCCTACCCCAGCGGGGAAACGGCGTGATGGTAAGTCAGTTTAGTTTGTTTAAAAACAAAGTGAATAAATAATTCTATATAACAATCAATTTGTATGAAACCAAGAAAATTTATTATACGTCAACCGGCTTCGCTTATCTCAAGTTTCATCAGAACGTATTTAAAACTGATTGTAAATAAAAAAATAGTGCCCTTATATATACAGTAATATTATAAATGGGGGTAGCGTACACAATTGCCCCGTCACTTATTTTTGTCAAGTATCTTGACATTTCACCCTCAGGTTGGTATCACATTCGGTGTCTTAGCTTATAAAAACAGTTGAAATCTATGGTTTGTTTTCAAACCGTCGCCAGACCTGTCAGACTAAAATGTAGCTTTATGTGATTCACTCTACTTGTAGGTTAAGTTTTTGTTTTTGTTCAATCACTAGTGCATAATTTAATGTTAACTTGTTATACTAATCCCATGGTAAATGATCGTTATAGGAAACAAGATGTTTCCCTCTGGGCTTGGCCTCTGGAATTTAACCTCTCGGTTTTGCCTCTGATTTATGCCATTGATGGATACCTCTGTTTTTTCACTTCAATTTCAACTTTGGATTTACCTTCGAGTTAGCCGACTCATTGAAAGCGACAAATTTTATCATGATGTTCTACAGCAAATCACGATACAAATCTGATCGCGTCGGTCTGGATGCTGCGGGCCAAAACGTGATATGATGCCAAGACGTCTGGTGTCCCATACAAGAAGGACGTCGAACTCGCGCCCAACTCGACGAGATGAGGATTTGTAGTCTGAATTTGTTTTATTTTTTGTAATCTTGTGTTATTTTTGATTAGATGTCTTACTTTTACTAAATACTAACATCTTTTATTTATCACCTCCAGGTATTATTATAAATTTTTCCCAGTTTAGGATGAAGGCATGTGACAAAAATGAGGTGGTTATATATGTTCAAGGTAAAAAAATCCGCGGATCTCATGTTTTACGCTGTCTAGCCGGTGAAAGGAAAAGACGTAAGTATTCTACCCCATAATACATAAAGAGGGAGATAGAATATAAAATTACACGTAAAAGAGAGAGACAAAATATAAAATTATATGTGAAAAAGAGAGACATAATATAAATACAGATAGACGGAACATTAAGGGAGCAGAAAATACATGTGATAATAAGATTATGTGAAAATACATGAAATATGTCAAACCACAAAGTGATTGCTTTCTACGAAAAATAAATAAATAATGATTTTTTTTTTAATAAAAAATAGAGATGCGTACACGAAATACATGTCACATAAATATTCTTACTATTATCAAACTAAGCTAAACGCTTGTGCTATTAAAATAGGACTAACTTGCTGGTGTCCTGGAACGAGGCGCGAACCCCCGATCACTAGATCACTAGGCCAACGTCTTAACTACTACACCAACAAGCTACTCATATAATAGTTCTTTATTAAAAATTTATATTATTTTCATTCGATTAATATTATGTTGTTATTTAAAAAAAATAATTTACTTTTTATTTCCACAAATTAATATCCTACCCATGTACATGTAATACAACATCAGTTATCGTGAGTTTACTCCCTTATCTGTAAGAAATTATTCTTTACTGGAATAAGTTTATTTTTTTCCTAGTAAATGCATTCAGATTTATTTTTTTACACTGAAAAAATATTTTTAAGTAGAGCATATTATTACTGTGAAGTCGCAGTCCTTTTCAGAACATACTTCTGTCATTTTGTATGTCCGCATTTCTGTTTTTTATACAATCGTACACACTTTTAAACCGATCTTGCGCAATGTGCGATTGCGTTACTTTCAAAATTGGCATCTTCCTCACTCCCTTTCGCTTCGACGGTATAAATTTGTATTCAATTGAATATTATCCAATTAAAATTTTGTAATGTTACTCTTTACAATCTTGCCTAAAACATAGACATTCCTTCTCTTCTGACCATTCTACCCATTCCATTTTAAATGTATATTAGATTGAAAACCATTCAAATTTTATTCATTTGTGCTCTAGGATTTTAAGGAAAATATATTATATCCCGGGAGATCTCATCGTCTTCTTGCCTGGAACAAATTTAAATTTAATAAAATTTAAATATCGTTATTTTATATTTAGAGCATGTGCATAAAAAAATCATCTTCTATCTGTTTATTTTAAATTATATACCTAAACGTGAAACCCAGGTAACGCCGAGTACTGACTGTAAGTTCTTAATCTATCAATCGCGGCGCGCATGAAAGTCGGCTGTGTGCACAACTGTCACTCTATTTTATCAATAACCCTTTAATACTGAAGTGCGTGTCCTAAAATAAACTAAAGTTTTTTAAATTTACCAACATTTTTCTAGCATGTCAATTAGGGGTCAACATAATAAAACTCAAACAGCTAATTAAGGAGACTCAAAATATGAGAATGATTTTCTGCAAAAAATCACAAAGTTTTGAAAAAAAATAGAAGAACTTAAGATGTTTAAAAAACTGGAATCGGAGATGGCAGAAGTGGTATCAAGTAGTAATTCCATCAAGAGTTTAAAGGATGTAACACAAAAATAAATGTCGTCATTAATATCCTATTATAATTGATACGTAATGAAAAGCCTAAAATTTATCAAACATTGCTAATACGCGTGTCAAATATTAATTTATGTATATCATTTAATAAGTAAAATCCAGTATTGGCGGTGTACCTCAATACTTTAACATTAAAAGGGATTGAAATTATTGTTTAAATTAATCTTTTATTTCATTTTAATTAACAACTCGAACTCGAATCAAAAAATACTTAACCGATCGATGTTTGAAGGCGGCGAACGGCGTTAGTGGCTCCCGTAACGCCCGTTATCACAAGTTAGCGTCACAGAATGTCGGTAACGAATTCCATTAGCAGGTTACCTTCATATATAACATTAGCATGTATGTACGCATATACTGCCGAGATTAGTCGACTGAGACCGCGTTAATTGACGCAACCCAATTAACGCAAAAGTTAGAAAATAATGATTTTTCGTTCGTTCTTAATTGTTCACAGGATTTAAAAAGAGGTATAAATTATTTCCGCACCATTTTGCTTAAAAAAAAGTTGTTTATGTAAATGTCTTCGATAGCTGATTCCCAGGTTTCCGATTAACGATAAGCACACATATGATATATGAACAGCACTAACTTTCTGGTCCGATGTTGTTGTTCTTTTAGCTGTGTTGTCTTTTTTAGATTTTGATCGACCGAAGTGCGCACTGGTGGTTTATTTGGACTGCTGGACTGGCCGAAGCACGAGATGTAATTGAATGACGCCTGTGGGTTACCATCTTCTTAGCTCTCTAAAAAAAGACCATTAATACTCATACACACATATGTACATTATTATAATCAGTAAACCCAGTGGTGCCAATCGAAGTAACAAGGCGCGTATTAATTTTTTAGCTTCTTTTGTATGTATACACCTTTTCATATGGTGACTTTCTCAAATGCTGGTTGACATGGAGTTTGCTTAGTATTACTACCTGGTGTTGGTAGTGGGTGTGTTTACGGCTACCAGGCGTTTGATTTCACGCACCGGTATACACAGAGTGCGTTTAGTAACGCCGGGTGGTGATGACAAAAGTGGAGGCGATAGACCTCTACAAATTGCTTGACAACCCAGTTCTATTGAATTTGTTTTATTACACCTATTTTTACTGTTTAATTTCTTACTAACTACTACACTGCCGAGGAATTAAGCAATATAAGAAAATAACATATATATTATTTTAGCTATTTAATAGTAATAATAATTATAACAGCGTTAACTATTTTTTAACTAAAAATAAATAGTTTTATTATAATTTGATGTAAGTATGTATAAATAATAAAATATAAATCAATAAAATTATTTAATTAACTATTTTATACCACACTATATTAAGGGAGTAGCTTAGATAAACAAGAGCACTAGTTCAGTATGTGAAATCTTATGGGATACTCAGCGTCTGCTAATTTTTGTTTTTTTTTCACAAAAGTTTTGGAAGCGCCTGGAATCGATCCCAGTACAAGTGAAGATGAATTAAAACACAAGATAAAAGTGAAAGTATCAAAAATAAAAATAATGTAAAGTACTGAATAAACGAATTATATGTTGAAACCATTATGACACCCATATAATAATTCACCAAACATAACAACAATAAATTCATGGCTTTAAAACAATTTATTGCTATAATAAATTTTCGATTCCCAAAACTATTAAATATAATAATATCGTGATCACGCTGGGTTTTTCTATTTTACTTCACACGTTCTCCAATACAACATAAAATTCTCCACATAACAACGAACATAAGAGCCGATATTTCAAACTAAATCGTATAGAAAAACAAAAATATGTTTTCTAAATGGTATGTTTCGCAATTGAATTTTATTTTCTATTTGTAATTTACGGCTGTGTTTATTGGATCCCGAATACATAAATCTGATTGGACCATTAGGGCCTCAAACTGAGGAATTTTCCCCATAAATAAACGGAACTACCATGGCTGGCTTAATTAATGTATCAATTTAGCTGATTGGAAAAAAAGGATACGTTATAATATAATGTAAATGAATCCTCTATGTGTATATTTATCTCGGATGACCAACGACTCGTCGATAATAATCAGACTATAATAACTTATCGCTGACTAAATGTGTGTTTATAATTTTAATGACAATTCGCATACTTTTGGGTGCCATTGCCTGGTTTAACCCTCTAAAGTTATCAGTAACCAGACCTTAGTTTACGTATTAGTAGAGTAAATTATTTTATTTGCACAAGAGGTTGTATAGATTTACAGTCTCTTATGTTTAATACTTTTAAAATTATCAATATTAACATTGTGGTTAAAATTCATAATTTTTATTTATTATCTTTGTTTTATTAACCACTGAATTGAGTTTAAATACACCTACCGGTTTCGAAAAATACAATTTTCTTCTTCATTTTATACAAATAATAGTATAGGAAATTTATTTATAAATTCTAAAGACAAAGATGATAAATTTAACAATTCTGGTGTCTATAAACTTAGTTGCAAGGATTGTGCTGCATTTTATATTAGTAAAACGGGTAGAAATTTTAATATAAGAGTAAGGGAGCATTTGAAATGTTTGAACAATAGTGGGTTTTCAGAATTTTCTAATCATTTGATAGAAAATGGTCACGGTTTTGATAAAAAATTGGGATTGTCAATTTTACATATGAACGGTGTTGGTCACAAATTAAATAATTTGGAATTGTTGGAGGTAAATAAAACATGTAAAACTAATCAAAAAATTATAAACAACCAACTAAATTTAACTACGAGTTCCTAAAAATTATTCGACTAAATTTGTATTAAGCAACAATTTGAGTTAGGTACTAAATTTATTTTTTAAATAATTGTTGTTTTTTTTTAAAATAGATTCTGGTGAAGAAACAATGATATATGTTTTTAATTAGTTATGACATCCTGAAGAAGAAAATGGTATTTAAACTCAATTCAGTGGTTAATAAAACAAAGATAATAAATTTTTAAAAATATCTTATGTTTAAATTAGTATAGGCTCTCAATAGAGTGACAGATATGGAAAGTTACAGGGTGAATACACCTATACACGCAAACGAATCCCTATACGAAGAAAGCACTGCGTGTGTAAGAATCATTGGATAATTCACACCATCGTTTGATATTACAAAAGTTGTCAAGTAATGTCTATTCAATTTGTATGTAGATAATAGTGTAAAAGAACTGGAATATATTAATGTAGCAACGAAAATGAGCCAATTGATCTATACTATTTATTGTATGCAAATCGTGTAATATAGATGGAAAATAGTGTCTAGTAAGTAGGATGTACAATATATGCAAAGAAAGTGACCTTATTATGAACTTTAAGAAGTCAAAAGTGTGTTCAAGAAAGAGGAAAGTAAGACGATGTGTGACATACTAATGAATAAATGTTAGAAACAAACACATGAGTTTGTGTATTAAGGAAATATGTTTCATATGAATGGAAAGGTTGAGAAAGATAATTAAATGAGTGTTTGAATAACGGGTTGGGGAAACGAATGTAGGAATGGTTGAAGACATTTGGTACAGAAACACGACAATAAGGGTTCAAGGACCAACAAAATACCAGGAAGAACATGACTTATGCGGATTTCCTTGCTTGGGTTTCTCTTAGTTGTAGCCACAGGTCTCACGAACTTCAGGAACAAATTTCGATGTTTGCACAAAGCATTATACCACACACAATAGGAATTATAATGAGATTCAGTAAGCACAACTAGAAACCGACTAGTAAGTCAGTATAAAGAGCTCACAGCAATAGTCAGTTGAGGTACGACTAGCGATAAACAGTAGAGTTCTGGTACCGACACTGGTATATGAGAGTGAAGCCAGTCGATAAAAAAAAAGGAACAAAAGCAAACTAAATGCAATGAAAATGAGATTACTCATAGTCTTATTTGTGGCATTTATAATGAATGAATGAATGTGACAAATTACAAAATAATGTAAAGCTGATCTCAGCATACAAATTACATTAAAAATAGGTCACTTAGTTGGTTTGGTCAAATACAACAAATGAATGAGATGATAATGGTAAGTAATATATATGACGCAAGTATTGACGGCACCGAAAAAAAAGATAAATTTTGCGAAAGACTTGGCATGACCTGGTTAAAGAGATACTAAAATATGATATAAGAAGTCTCAATAATCGATGAGCTTGTGTGAGAAGATATTAATGTGGATGAGCTGAGAGATATGTGTCAGGGAGGAAGTGTAATGTGCATCGATCTCACTGCCAACCCCCGCGAGCCTATTTGAGGCTACAGTAATATATCATAAGATTTATTATTTTTTTGCAAATATATGGGATTAAAATATATTTAAAAAAAAATAAGAATATTTTGTACTGTTCGGCTTTCAGTACATATTGAAAATGTTATTTTCTTTGATGTTTTATTTGGCATCTTGTAAGATCTCCTGATCTGTTTGAAGAGTTGTACAAAAGATTTTCTTCACAAAATTAATATGATGTTAAGTAGGTATCATATACCTTAATGCTCTCATTTATTAAATTATTTTTTATTTATTCATTAATGTATTCAAGTACATATACTCGGAAATGATATTTATAAACATCCCAATTATCAATTGGTTTAAATAACATTTATAAATATTAATATTACAGTGAGAGGCATAACAATATTATTAAACATTTATTGATTCTTGGCATCAGCAATTTGCAGAAATAGATGGAGGTATATTATTTAGCAGAGGCCAGGAACCGTACCGAGTTTATGATAAACAAGGGCATTTGAACAAATTAAATAATAATTTAAATGCTTATTTATTTATTTATTTATATATATTTTGACATCCATATTTTTGTACTAACAGAGGTGGATGCATAATAAACATACATAATACATAGTTTATTGTGTGGGATGGAGTAGACTTCACCTCTGATATATACAGCTTTGTCCTGGCTACTTTGCTAGACTAAAGTCTGTGTTAAAGTAGCCAGTTTTTTTTTCGTGCTGTCGTGGTGCTATTTGGAATAAAAAGATAAATCAAATATGAATAATAAAGTAAGAATAAAATAAAAATATAATAAAAATATGTGGAGTGGGAGTGTTGTAGGACATATTAACAATTAAATTAATAACGTTACATATAAATATAGACCTATATAATATTAAATATAAAACTCAAATATTTGTCTATGTATTTAATATACAATTTTAAATATTGTGCCCTTATTATTAACAATTAAATTAATAACGTTACATATAAATATAGACCTATATAATATTAAATATAAAACTCAAATATTTGTCTATCTATTTAATATACAATTTTAAATATTGTGCCCTTTAACCGATTTAAACTAAATTTTGCATACTTATTATTTAGGATCGTGCACAAAAAGAAAACTCTTCGATCTGGCCAACTCACTCTCTCATTACAAATTTAGTTGAATGCTTCAAAAATTCAATTCCAAATTTTGCGTTGTTACTCTTTAGGATCCTTCGTAAAAGACTAACATTACAAAAAATAGGTAATAATGATGAAGATAAATATATAACTTCTACATTTATTTAAAAATTTTACGACAAGACATTTTTAATGTGAAGTTGCATTTTCAGAACATATAAGGTGTTCAGCGGAAAAATTTTAAGATTAAATTGTAATTGCTCGTAAACCATCAAGGTGAGGTAAGTGGGATGGGTATTGTTGCGCGTGATTTGAGGGATTGCCGATCGCAATGAGCCACTGGTCGAGAGCGCACCGCGCGTTCGCGGTTGAGCAATATTTAAAGTGCGGTGATTCGTTGGTTCGTGTGCGTCGCGCTTTTTGTACTCACTTTAATATTCGACGAGTAAGTGATGGGCCGAGCAGGCAACTTATCTAGTGTTGGGTTCAAAAGTTCAGACAAAAAGGGATAATGGTTAATCAAACTCCTCCGGGACTTTCAACGTCAGTAGCAACGTCAGAACATGTGGCTCAAGTTCGACGTTTCACACATACAAACTGCAAATCGTGCAGTTTCTCAACGAAAATTACTATTCTTTACATGAAACCATAGCAAGAACGATGCTGTAATGTTTTGGAATAGCACGAACGCATGGAAATATATTGTTCACTGACAAAGCACATTTTCATATTGATGGCTATGTTAATAAATATAACATGAGATACTGGTGCCTCGACAACCCAAGATAAATGGTCCTTATTTTTTTAACCAATGAAAGACAGTCACTGCTGACGTATATTGCCAAATGATCGACAAATTTTTGATACCGTATCTACAGCTGTTTCCTGTGTTCAACAACAGAACACAATTTCAGCAAGACGGAGCCACTCAGTGGAGAAGCTGAGGAAAATTTTTCCCAATAAATTAATTAGCAATTACGGAAACATACCCTGGAAACCTCGGACACTGGACCTTACACCGTGCAATTTTTTTTTTGTGGGAATACCTTAAGTCAAAAGCTTACAGCAACAATTATTGAATAATTCAGGCCCCACAAAAACATATCCACCGTGAAGTTGCTGCCATTGAACCAATGCTAAGCTCTCGCGTGTTCGAAAATTTAAGAGTCCGTTTGCAAGAGTGTCTTGAGAGAAATGGACGACATTTAGACGATATTGTTTATAAAACGTTAAATTAGCATCGTTAAAATCCATTTTGTGTAAATAAAATGTGAGAATAACATTATAGTTTTTTATATATTTAATATTAAACTTGAAAATTTTCCGCTGGACTCCTTTTATTTTTTGAATTAATCTTTTCGCGTTTTTGTGAAAATGTAGGTTTTTATTATTAATTTTTATATACTAGATTATTTTTTTTTAAATAATAACTCTGATAAAATATTTGTACTAATATAAAACTGATAAACTGAATAGTATTTTTAATAATTAAGGCTCTATTGGCATTAATTGAAAGACCGCATTCATTACATTTGTTTCAGAAAAAATTCTAAGTAGGTAAGGTAAATTTATATGTAGGTACACAGAAAATGTTTTCTAATGGGTCCAAAGTCAAGGTTTCAAAGATATAAATTATCAAAATTTTAAAATTAATAGTTATAAATTTGTTAAATTTGCGTGACATTATTTCATTTTTTTATGGTTTTAAAATGCTTTGTATTTATATAAAAAAGGGATTTATTAGTATTTAAATCTAATTATTGTATCAAAATCAATAACATTGTAATTTCTTACTAAAATATATTTTTATCGGTCCTGTAAATATGTTTTTTTGGCATTATTTAACCGCCTCTATTCGACAAATAATAAAAATTCACATTAATGGGACTAATATAAATAATATTTAATGAGAAATAATTGTGATTTTGATAAAAAAAAGCTTTGTTTAAAGTAGTATTACTGGAAGCCCTAAAGTGTATGAATAAAAATTATATATTTACATAATTTTTTAATAAACATCCATCTTCATACCATTTATCATGCTATCATGCTATCATGCTTCATATCATGCTATGCTAGTTCTCTGCTACATTAGCAATTCCCCTAGTGGACTGTAGTGCTGATTTTTTGGGTTAAAATTGAACGCGTTGATTGAAATATTTTTATGATTTACTTTACTATTTATGCATTTTTATCATCAAATATTTATAATATCTAATATTTAATTTTAGTTTCAAATTTTTTATAATTTAGTTTTAATTTTTAATTAATGTAATTTTTTAATTTTAGTTTTAATTTTTAATATCTAATATTTAATTTTAGTTACCCCCGATGATCTTTGTAATAATCAAGTATTTAAATAAAGGACTCAAGAGATTTGGAAACTTATATTTTCACGTCTTGCTTTAGTCGTCGGCTGTGTAGTGGACATTATTGAATGTTTATTGAAATTAATACTTACATTCATATATTTTGGCAGGTTTAGAAGCTTAACCTTTCTTATTTTTCTATCGGATCTGAGCTGGCCCTGCAGTAGGTAAATAAATTTTCTATATATGATACAAATTAAGATTGTGCCAGACTACATACATTATATTCATCACAAGAAGTACACATATAAGCTTAAAAAGTATATACATATTATTTTATAAAAAAATTTATCATCAAAAAAATATTAAGTTCCTACTGGGATTCGAATCTGGATTACTTCTTATCCCGGGAAGCGCATTCAGAATAAAAAAAATTAACTTATATTCTGTGATCTCTCCAATTGATACATCTATTATTCCAATTGAAAAAACCAATCAAGGCGCTTCCTCAGATAGGAAGAAGTCCAGGTTCAAAATCTGGTAGCAACTAAATATTTATTCGATATATTGATTTTTTATGAATTAATTTATGACTATTTTTCTAGTGAATTAATTTATTTTTATATGATACATAAAACATATTAAAATTATTAGATTTATTAATTATTTAATTTTAGATGTACAACTTAAACGAAAGAAATAAATAATGCTATTGAACTCATTTAATTAAATATTGTGAGTGATTAAGATGCCAACATGAGTATTTAGAGATTTTTATTTAGAGATCAGAGAAATGTAAATTACTTAGATTTTTGATGAATATCGGTCAGGAGTTTATAAAGGGTTTTATTGTATTTGGCAGGATTATCGTTAAAGATTTATGTTGATTCGTTTCCATGAATAGGAAATGTACTAGCAATATAATAAAGTAAATATTTGGTAATAACCCAAATGTTTCCGGGGGAATATATTATTTTACTGTTTTATTGACATCATTATAAATAAACAATACAGAAGTTTGTGAATATAGTAACATGTTAAACAGTTTTGTGAACACTTGTATTGTTAGAGATAAGATTATGAGCTAATGAGATACTGAGAGATTAGAGATACGATACTCATCCCGGGGGACCACTAAGTTATTTATATTTTTCATGGTATAAATGCTTCTCTTAGTTTTACAAATAGTAAAAATATCGATGTGACGAGCATTCCGTGTATCCATATCATAAAAATATACTGTTAAAGAAGCCTAAAAATGTTATAAATTTAAGGTTGTTTTGTTCGTTTATTTATTAACAAATATATTTACTCAAGGGGGTGGGAAAATATGATGTAGGAAGGGTGGAAGGAATTTGGTATATGGATAGGACAGTAAAGACTCGAGGACCAACCAGGAAGCGCGACTTACCTGAATTTTTTCTGCTATTGTCACAGCTCTCCTGAACTTCAGGAACAACGTTAATTCGCGCAAAATACTGTGTACCATCCACAATAGCTGATAAACTGAATACATACTAGTAACAGTAACTGAACAATAACAGAATAGTATAACGAACTCATAGCAGGATTATCACGCTTCTCGACTGTTCTAAGTTCATAGACAGCACACGCAAAAAAGTCATACTCAGGTAAGAGAAGAGGGGGTACAGGTTGGATAGTAAGCATAATGGAACATCCAGACACGCGCACGGCGATCAGCGATCGTGGACTTGTCGAACAAAATATAATAAATAAAATTACACGTTAAAAGTTATTGTAGCCAAATAAATTTTTTTAGAACAGTGGATGTCGAAGAATATATACGAGCACCATTTATATAGTAATAATCTTTTCATCGTAAACTCATTTCAATTCTTTGTTTTCAAAAAATTTTAATCTAAATTCTGTACTTTTTTATAATTAATACATCTATTATTCAATTTTTAAAAGCAATCAACTTTATATTACGATGAAAGCGATAATGTTTGGTGATATCAGGATTACATAAATCAATTTTTTTAAATTTGGATAAACTTATATTTTTTTAAAAAATAGATTTTTTCTGTATTCCTTTCAAGTTGATCAATTTAATTTGTATTAAAAACTGTATTCTGACCTTGCAACTTTACAACAAAAATATGTGTTCATTGAAAACAATTTATTGTAACTCAATTAAAATAAATAATTAAACTACTTTTCAATATATGTATGTACCCGTTGACGTTCAAATATTTTTGAGACAAGGTTGAAGAAGTCTTTCGTCTGTCCCTTGAATCTGTTGTTGACAGATTAGTGGGGGCTGTGATCGGTCTGCATGCATTTGCCAAACAAAAAAAAATGTAATTTCCGGAAAATATGAAAATTCGATGGTGTCAGTTCTGGTTCAATAGCTCCCACACAAACTTTTGCAGGTTCTCTGCCGTGTTCAGAGTAAGATGAACATTTACACAGTGAATTATGAGTGATTGTTGGAGTACCCACACCCATATATTTCTGATTCACACGCAACATGCCTAATATTAACTAGTGATCATGTTGACTTATGTCAATATACATAATCGTACACATTCACATTACATCTTACCTTTAAAAGCAACGTGAAAAGTACAATAATATTATAGAATAGGAAATACTATATCACAAGTAAATACCATTGTCATTCAAAAAACTTGCTATTATATAGATTAAACGTGGCGAGTTAAGGGAAAGAAGATGACACAAGTTAACCGGGAGCTGAAAATTACCATTAACGAGACCACTGTAAAAAAAAACCTGTGATCCGCAATAGACAGGCAAAAAAGACATGGTCAAGGGTTTCCTCCTCGGCACCACATTCACACATTGGGGAATCTATCAAGTTCAATCTGAACAAATTCTCATTCTAGAGATATTTGATACTGTTCTTTTGGAGACTTTCCTTTTTGAGAACCAAGGAGAGCGAGGAATAGATCCTTGAATTACTTAAGACAATTATCCTTATGATTATTTGGATCCATCCATTTTGCAGGCCAGATAGAATTCGTACGTTTTTTTTACCATGTCATACATCGGGATATGGAATTGATGGGGTTGGGGAATTGACTTCGGAAAGAGTGGCCTCCTTGGCCAGTTTATCAGCACATTCATTTCCATTAATTCCCCTTTGTGCAGGAATCCAAACGAATAACACCTGTTTATTGTTGCTATATAAATTAAATAGACATCTTCTGATGGAACAGATTATCTCATTGTCTAGTCAAACTTTTATATTAGTATAGAGGGATTTATATTCGGTTAGGTTCATAAATTTGTATAACTAAAGCCCGTAAAGATATAATTATACACTAAGATATTACTTATCATGGCCTTACATACCTATTCACGTGCACAAGTGATTTTGTTCACATTCTTATTATTAACATATATCATATTAGAATAGATTTTTTTGCTCGCAATAGCGTTAGAGAGGAATTATAATTATCGAGTATACTATTGTCCTCTGGCTTTATGTACATTCCTCGTACTATAGCTGTAATTTTACCAAAATAAATAAGTAATATATAAAATGCTAGACACGAAGCGACAATTAAATATAATTGATATAAAAACAAAAATCAGCGTAGTTACGAGAATTTGATTAAATTTATGTACAATGTATAATACATGCTAGAATTGAATCCTTTGAGAATACAATATATTTGGAGATAATTTTCAGAACTCCACACAGCAATTTTTCATAAAATGGAACAATAAAATTTAGCATACTGCTTTGAATTAGATTTTTTTGAGAAAAACAATAATTCTAATTAAAACATTTCTTGATAAAATCGTAACTTATTAAATAATTTGTTATTATTATTACTAATTGTTAAAATGCAAAATCACCCAAAACAATATTTTGGTGTTCAAGGTTGTAAAAGCACTTAGCCAAAGTAAGGGACGAGCGAGCTATAAAACTTCACTATTGTTGGACTCCCAAGGCGGCGTGGGAACGCCAATAAAATCCGGCTTACACGATTTTTGTCACGTAGTCAAATGCACCATAAGGGATGCATCACCCTCATACATCAGTCTTTCCACCAAGCTCAACCGGGAGAGATCGCTCCGTAAATGCGATCTAATTTTCAGTTAGAAAACGAAATTAGGATCGTCTCTGTAATTTGTAATCACGGGGTAAATGTAAACTGTGCGCCTCGAGTTTAAGCTTAGACTATGATGTACTCTGCGTTTAATCGTTTGTGTGAAAGCACTCAAGTTTCATGAACCGATCAAGTCAAGGTCCCGTTAAAAGCCAAGACAAATCATATACGGTACGTGCAAATTGTGATTGAGAAAATCGCGTCCAGAGTCCCGGTTTGCCTGGTCAATTGGACATCGTCTGGTGGTCAATCCCGAACTTCGTCACTCTACCCTGGCATCACATCTATTGGCGACAAATTACTTCAAGGACCATCATCAGCACGTGGAAGACATCACCGGAAAGGTAATCCCTTACGTGAGGGACCTGCAGTAAATATTAAACAAGAGTCACACACAAAATTTGGCAATTAACTTCATGTTGGCATGATGGGCTCGCAAATAGTGTTGAATTAATAGTTATCATTTTTTTAAATTTGTATTATTAATAATAAGTAGGTAAAATGTGTTTTATTGTTTTAATTAATACATGCAAGTCACAAATACAATAAACTTTATTATAAATATAATTTTTTTGTGATTTCTTTTCATAACCAATTGACTTGATAATATTTTTAAAAAAAAGAACCATTTAGGCTATATGCCTCCCCCCTGACCATGAAGCCGAGGCGAAGGAAGAAATTACGTAACATAATTATTAATTTAATAAACAAAATAAATATTTTTATAAAATCATAATTTCATCAATTTAATAATTTATTTAAATAAAAAAAGCTTTCAATCCTTTTGTTTTATTGCTGTAAATATATGATATTGATCATTGGTCTATATAACAGATTTATATAATTGTCTCAATTGTCACGATCATAAACTTACAATAAAAGGTTCTAAATATTGTGGATGTTGTTAAGGCTTTTAATTTGTCCAGCATAAATATTATATATGTACCCTCCTTTACTTTCAACCAATGTCAATTTAATAATTTGAAGATTTTAAAATAACTATTTTACTTATTGATATAGTTTATTAACAACTTAATTAATTATTAAAAATTAAAACAGAAAACATTTAGAGATTTTCTCTATCCTTTTTCGGCTATCGTGTTATATATTCGTTGTTTTTCCTTTACCACTATATATTGTATTATACATGAAAACTATACATTATACATTTTCTTAATTATTTTTACTTCGTATATAAATTTTAAAATAAGATAATTGATTTTTATTTATATACATTTTTGTATTGACTAATGATTATTAATTATCTATGCTAAAAATGTTCATTTTTAGTAATAACAAATGATAAATAAATTGTACCAAACATTCTAAAAATAAATAAAATCATCTAAAGTTTGTTGTGACGTAATAACTTAATTTATTCCGGTACTTTTAGGTAGATTTCGATTAAACTACGGAATATAATAATTTTTGTATATATTATTTTCGTATTATCAAATTTCAATTATAATTCTTAAATTATTAAACTTTTCTGAAAACTAAATCTGGTAGATATAGGAGTATATCATCTTGTTCTAAAGTTTTAAAAAAAGTTAAAAATTAATGTACATATACGCACACGAAATCTACTCGATTTAGTGCCAGAAAGAATTTATTTTAGTGTTCCCTCTATTTCGGTAATATTCTGGAGGTGTAATTATTTGTATATGTACCTACCTACATATTTACCAATACGTATTTCCACCTTATTACAATTACATAATTACATTGCTATTATGTTTACTAATTTATTTAATGAAATGTTGTAGGTATCCACCTCTGATAGATACATCCTTTTTCTGGCTAATTTGCCGTCTATTAGAGTAACCAGCTTTTTTCGCGCTGTAAAGATGCCATTTTATTAAAACGAGTAAATTTATAGAGATACAAAAATAAATATTATCATGAATGCATTAAAAATCTGAAATGAATCATTCATATATTGTGTTGAGTTTAAGTAGGAATATTGGACAACGTTGCTTCTGACTGATTTCTACCCAATTGGATCATATGTTCAGTCCATATTTGTTTACTTTGTTTAATAATTGTGTTAAGTGTGTTGTACAGCTTCGGAGCTAAAAATATATAGAAACGTTGATAGTATATCATTATTGCTCTCGAAGCTGGTGTGTGTTCGTTTATTTGCTATCTTGTCGCGTTGTAGCCATGATTTATTGCTGGGTGAATGGAAATATTGAACAAGTCTCAACATACACGTATGTCTTACATCTAGAATATTGTACTCTTTAAAAGGGAGATCTGATAGATATGTAAAAAAGGCAACCATTTAAAACCCTAAGAATTTACTTTTGCACTGTTTTAGCCGACTTATTATTATTTTTGCTGCTCCTCCCCAGGTACCAATACAGAATACCCTATTATAGAAATAAATTAAGTATACATATTAGATGCGAACTTAATTATTTCAAACTGGATTTTGAAAATTCGGACTGAGTATTCCACATCTCATCTCAGATCGTCACAGATATGAAAGACCCAGCCTTAACGCGGAGTTGTGGCGAATATTACAAAAATGACCACACAACGCATGCGAAGTTACTCAGCTCTTTTCACTAAAACGTTCTTTATTGTGCTATAAAGCTTCATTTACCCTTCCGTAACAAGGTCATAGCAATCCGGCCCGACGACTGTTTGGGACGATTACCCCTGTTATTTATTTTGTCAGTTAGTTATTTGTGACAGGGTTCAGCTTGTTTGCGACGCCGCGGCGTGAAGGTAAGGGTAGGAAACATAAAAATTGGAAAATATGAGACAAGGGTTGTTTTGGAGAGTCTTGTTGATCGATGCAATTAAGGCGCTTTCGACGTTTTTTCTTATCTCAAGAGAAATACGGTTATTTTATGATGATTAATTATTTTATTATCATACAGGTTGTAAAATAATAAACAGATCAGAATATAATGTAAATCTGCTCTTTATATAGTAAATAAGAATAAAAGATTAAGTGAGAAAAATAAAAACAGTCATTTATAAAAAAAAAAATTATGTATAAAAATGTTTAAATATAATGTTCTGCGGGGGGTGCGGCGTGCGGCGTGGAAGGCTTCGTGAAATCAATCAAAATGTAACTTCAAGTTATCAAGAAAGGGTAAATATAATCATAAGTAGAATTTATGTAAATCTGTAGTTTGGTTACTGAAGGTGTGTGTCATCCTAATCTTTTAATAATAGGACATGGTCCCTTTCTTGTATAATAAGATGATGATTTTGCCACTTGTCGACGCCATCACGAAATTATTTGTTTGTTGAGCCGGGAGGAAGGCCCTGCTGCTTTTAATTATTTTAATCAAACAAAACAATATACCATGAGGACTGACAGCGAAGAAAGACATGATGGCTGGACGAAAGAAGTGGTACAAAACTTATATCACCGTTTGAATAGGAGAACGCTCTAGCAACGCTATAAGTAATATTTATTTATACGAGATAATTTGACTGATCCGAAGATACCATGGTTTGAATTAGAACCTTGTGACTTCAACCTGCGATAGATTCAAAGTGTATGAAGAAACTTCAACATAACCTCAACTGCCATGATGTGTCAGAACGATAAGTGCACGTCATTCTTTTTCTGTTAACCTGAACGTAAATTATTAAGATGTAGTTTTGATCCACAATTTGAGTCTAGCTCACATTTAGGCGTCTAGGGTTTCTTTGCCAAGATTCTTTAGTAATTTATCAGTTCTCATAGCTCATTTCAACTACATTGATTTTTTTTGTTTCTTTTATTAATAATTATAATATTTTGAACCATTTTCGCTTTTTTAATATACGAGTATCTATTATTCCCTAGAATAACTATTCGAAGCAGATGATGAAGAAGTAGTCAATTTTGATTATTAGTACTATCCTGAAACTAGCCGGTGGAAGTACCGACATAGGTCGCGTATGTCGCTGTATTTAAAAGAAAATACATTTTTTAAATTTTCCTTAAATAATGGTTCTAGTGACATTTCTAAGCAAAGATAAAAGTTAGGCATTGTTAAACAATGAAAAGAGTTTGCAAAATTTTCAACATATAATACTTTAAGAATAAATGACGCCAAATTTCACGAACATACAAGAATGTCTGTTCTACTAATCTGTTCTTGAAAAGCGGATGACCAGTCATTCATATTTCTGGCTTAGTATTGGTTCGAAGGACATCTCGAATGTTAACACAAAACGCTGTTCAAATACAAACTGGTTTGAACTTGTACGCGCACGAGACGCCGAACGCTAACAGGCACGCTCTCGCCACCGCTCTGGGCCTCCGACACTTAGGACACTCGCATTCAGAAACGTGAGATTGCTATGCACGCTGCAAGCTACACCTCGCAACGCTCGACTCAAGCGTGCACACAAATATTAGATCACAAAGATCACTTAGGTATCACAAAGATGTTGTATTGGGCATTACACTTAGGTATCACAAAGATGTTGTATTAAGTATATGTAAGTATTTCTATATTAAAAAGTATTTAATTTGTTCATGTGAACCATATTAAAATAAATTTGTCAATGCATGTTTTGCGATATTATAATTCAAATTGTGTTTCTATATGTACTAGTTCAATGTTCTTAGTAGTTTCGTGTTTAATATTTTTCTATTTTCACCTCTTACGGGTATTTATTATGTTTTCTTTTTGGTTTGATGTTATTACTACCATTCTTTAGTTCCATAATTAATAAAGAATATAAAAAATAAAAAAACTAGATTGTTAGCGGAAAGATACACCAAGCGAAGTTTTGTTCTCAAACAATTCGTTCAAGAACCAAATTGATCAAGATACGAGACGTTAGAGAACTGAGGTTTCACTGTATTAGGTTAAAGCGAACAATAAGCTTAGGTTTGGTAGAAGATTGATTTTGCAACATCGGTTGGTCGACCCCATGACAGCTAACCCCTGGCGGCCGTGTTTCGCCGATGTTTTTACCAATGTAACTCGTACGGTTGTTACTAGATGCCGTCCTGTGTCCACTTCAATAGCAAGGTGGGATATGTAGTTGAGCCATCCATTTTCTATGTTTTATTTAATGAACATTTCTGTCTTAATCTTGGATTGAGTGGAGCGGTATACAGGTTCTTAACATATTGAATAAAGATCTATTTGATAAGTCAAATGCTTTTAATGTTCATATTTACATTAAGTGATTCTTCGTTGATTTCTGATAACTTTCCGATACCTTATTACATTTATATGGTTATGCTTAATTTACGATTATTTTCCCTCTATTTATTTCAAGTCCTTATAAACCACACATTGTTTTAGAAAAATATGCAAAAGTGAATTCAAATGTACAAAAATGTAGACCAGTATTCATTTAGAAAGAACAATTGTATAAGTATGTGTAACAGCCCGACACAATTTTTTTTTTTTTATATTAAATAGATTTATTCTATATTAATTGACTCGTAGGAAATAGAAGACACAACACATACAGAGCTCTAATTTGTATGTACATCGTTTATATATATATTTTATATTTTCCGTTGCCATGTATATGCGTTCGAAATGGGATTAAGTTTATTTATGTACAGAGAAAAATTGTTTACTGGAAAATATAATGCTTTTAAGAATATTTATTTTTAGGAAAACATATTCTTATTTTGAAGATGTAATTATTCAGACTAAAGGTCTATGATATTTTAAATATGAATTAAATGTTTGAAATATATACATATAAAATCAATTTTATCGAAAAATATTGTTGTTGCGCCACCGGGATTCGAACCTGGATCTCTTTCCAAACCGGGGAAGGTGCATTATCCAACTACGCTACAGCGACGATATTTTTAGCGACAAATTTTCGAATCTATACGTTACTTTTTTTGATATTAATACATTTAATCGTTCCATTATTTGAAAGAGTCATCTACCTTATTTTTACAGAATTTCAAATACTTTTGAGTAATCTGTTAGCAGACGCCAGAATTATCAATTCATTTTTATTAAATTTTGGATACATTGATACTATATTATTGATTAATGAATTTTAATATATGGCTTTTTTATTAAGTATGTACGTAGTCATTCATAACAATGAAAAAACCAACAAATGTGTTCGACTAAGACAAATGTTGTTATTAATATAAAAATGTAAATAATATGTACATTAAAAAACATAAATATACATTTCTTCTTGTACAAAATTCCATTCCCTACATATTCTTTTAGTATATGGTGTTTTTAACTAATTTAAAATGAGAACCCACCCCACTGAACAATTAAAACGCAGAGCTGCTCAATACACGGTTACAATGTGCATATTAGAATTGTCTTTCCAAATGTAAATTAGTATACGTATGTATATAAAGCACATACAAGACACAAAACACGTTATTTATTTCGGTGTATTTTCTCTATTTGCGTAGCGAATAGCGACGTTAGAACCCCGTTTCTGGAATCCGCGCTAGACGCTATGTTTTCTATTTGGTAATGCGCATATTTTCTCCTCTGAAGACAGCGAAGGAGCGAGAAACGGGAACTTTCTCGCGAACAGTCGCGAAAGTATTTTCCAATAACACTCGTAGGATCATCGCATTCCGGGAACAAAATGTATCGCAGTTCTATATATTGAAATTATATACGGTGCAGTTGAGTAATATATAGTGAGTATAGTCCACCCGCTGTTGTGGGTGGCCTAAATTTGAATAATATTCACTAATATATCGTAAATGAGCGAAAAATATTTGAGAATCGGTTTTTACATTGAATTATCGAATTAATTTATTAACAAGAGCTATTTTATTAGGTATATTTTGATTAAAGTTCTATTGATTAAGCGCGTTTGATATTTATCGATTTTTAGCCCTAGATTTTAAGTTGTTGGTATGTTTATTTTTTTTTCTATGGACGAAGCTCCACTTAACTTGACAGAAACTATCAAGCCGCCGTCGGTATCGGTTTGCTATCAAGTCACCCTTTAGGAAGTTTATTTGTCGCACGCGAAGAATTTGAACAGACAAAGAACACAAAACCGCGGAAATCATCAGAGGATCAGTCAGCAAGTCGGCAGTCCATGATATGTCTTACTAGAGTGACACGGTCTTATTATCAATAGAAAATCTAGTAAATACTAATTAAATGTATTAATTATAAATATGTACATATAAAATCAATTTTGTCAAAAAATATTATTTTTGCGCTACCAGGATCCGAACCTGGATCTGTTTTTTCAATCAGAGGAAGTACACTACTAATTGTGTTATAGCGCCAGTATTTTTCATGACAAATTTTTGAAACTATATGTTACACTTTTTCGAATTAATAGATCTGTCGTTCCATTATTTGAAAGCCATCTACATTGTTTTTACGGAATCTTAAATACCTTCGAGTAAACCAACTGCAGACCAGAATTATCAATTCATTTTTATTAAATTTTGGACACATTGATACAACATATATTATTGAGAAAAACACATTCTTATTGTGAAGTTGTAATTATTTAGAACATAGGTCTGTGATATTTTAAATACTAATTTAATGTATTAATTATAAATATATACAATTCTGAATAATTACAACTTCACAATAAGGATGTGTTCTCCTTAAGAAAATCTAGTACCAGGATTTGCTATCGAAGGATATTAAGTAGCACAACTACCTTTTGTAGAAGATCAAAATTTCAGAATATTTCAATGCTTTTTTTTCTGTCAAGATGACATTAATTTCTATATAAAGAGACCCTGACAACACCCCTATTAAAAAGTTTATCTAAAAATATATGGAATATAACAGAAGTTAATACGGTAGTTTGCGGAGTCTTTGATAGATTTAAAATATAAATTAATTATCCTTATAAATATCTCGGTTATGTTAGATAGCCTGATTCATTATATGATATTAAAATGGTGACTGTCAATATTTTTTTACGGCCTGTGCCAGAAGAGATTTTTCTAGCATCCCGCTTCGCCTCTCTTGTTTCAGTCATTATCGTTAATTAAGTAAAGCAAGTAACGGGCATGAGTATAAAATAGCTTACAACATCGGTTTTAACAATTTTTAGATTTAAAAAATAAACAGTTATTTTTTGTCCTGAATTTATATTTTTATACAACCGTAAATTATAAAAATAATATTTTAATAATTCAAGTATGCATTTGCGATAATAAAATCTTTCATATATAAGGCGATATATACTATTTTTTTTACAGCTTTATAAAATTTTAATTTTGCGGCAAGATTAAAATTTTATAAATTATTTTAGATTGTTAACTTTTTAAATTTTAATATAAGAGTAAAGGAGCATTTGAGATGTTTGAATAATAGAATTTGGAATAATTAGAAATAAATAAACCATGTAAAACTAACCAAAATATTATGAACAACCGGCTAAATTTAATCACAAGTCACATTTAAATTTTTTTTCCTATAAATCATTCTAATAATTTTGTATCATCAAGTAATAATTTAAGTTAGGTACTAAATTTATTTTTTAAATATATATATTTTTGAAATAGATTCTGTTAAATAAACAATATTACTTTTTTTGATTTATTAATGGCATTCTAAAGAAAAAAATGATATTTTTTGAAACCGGTATATATATTTAATTCATTAAGTGATTAATAAAACAAAGTTAACAATCTAAAATAATGGATTATAACCGCAAAGTTGATTTTGGTAATCTTAAAAATATAATTGTAAATTATATACCTACAAAAACGAGGTTCTAATGGTCGCTAAAGTATTCATTATTAAAAAATGACGAACATCCTGTTTAAGTATGAAACAATTAATAATTAATAATAATGAAACCTTTTTTCAAAGCCTAAAGCTATTTCAATTGATTTCAATAAGGTTGTAAAATACGGAATATTACTAGATTCACACCATTTTACAAAGCAAACAATAATTCAAAGGCAATTGAAGTTCAATAATTGGCTCCTGGTATATCCAGATTTATTGGCATATTGATATTTCAGAATTGAAACAATAATTATTCTATCAGGCATTTGATAAATTTGGCAACTTTCGGCCTCGGTGATTAGTAGAAATTAATTGAATAGTTTATCTGACGTTAAGTGAGAAACGTGAATTCATAAAACCATAAATATAGATAACTTTGGTCAATTTTATAAATTATTAATTATAATGGTGCAATTTTTTACATTAATAATTCTTTATTTTAATGAATGATTAAATCAGAGTATGACGTATTCGAATCTGTTTTATTTTATTTCATAACATAAATTATAGTTATTTTATTTATTCGTTTATCTTGCCGAGTCCAACTCATATCGATATAATTAAAAATAAATAAAAATTAAAAATTATCGTCGTTTACGTCTGTCCGGTCAGATAGTGAACTCCTGCAACTCCCATTCGATTCATACTAGACTCTAGTTTTCAAAAATTAAATTAAATAAGTTTGAAACTTAATCGATCTTCCCTATGAGGATAGGCCATTGTTTTGTTAATTCTTACTGGTTTAAAATTTGCATTCGAGACTCTCCTATATGTGAATGTCAATTAGAATAGGAAAATTTAAATCATGTTTTTTTAGGATGCCCTATCAATAACCATTACTCAAATTTAATCCGAGATCTTTCTAACAACGAAATTCCATTCTCCATCAATATCTCAACTTTTTATCATCTAACAATCAAACTATTTAAAAAAAAATTAACGGAGTTCCTAAAAGCCAATGAAATAAACACGTAAAAAATAAATGTATCCAAAAGAAATTTAATATTAAATAAAATTACCCGGCAATGGCACTTTCTTAAAATACTCTCACTCTTTTAAATATGCTCCTCCACATTTCTCGGCATTTTGCAAATCTGAGGGTGAATACAAGTGAAGTATCATTCAGAATTTTCCTCTTCCTCTTCATCCTATAAATGAACCATCACAATAAGCATGTCCAAGCTTGTTGTCTTCTCGCAAGATGTAAAAAAAATTAAGGTTTCGTTGAGAGTTTATTCTTCCACACAATGAAGACTTTTTACCATTTATGGTATGTGTAGCATCGCAAAGGTGTCAACTCATCTTCTCTCCATGGTTCCATACCTTACGGAAATATTAAATGCACCAAGACTGCACAAGCCTAAATCTTGATTATTTCGAACACACCGTGGTCTTTCAATATTTTTGCTCACGTGCCCCGAGTGTTTCGCCATATCCGCGCGTCATTTAGTTTCTAGTTTACAGCTAGTGTCGTCAGTAATTATCGACATCACATAATCTGGAAGGGTATCTGTCCATGACAATATTAATAATATTGGATGTACATTTCTGATAATCTAGATAATAACACAATTAATTACATAAGCCGCAAAATGGTTATACGCGGTCAGTATAAATGTAGACGTGATAATCATGTTTTAGAATATTACGAACTAATATTTATTTTTGTCTAAATAACATAACTATTCAGAATTTCTAATCACCTTTCGGAAACAAACCATTCTTTTTATATTAACAAGGGTTTAGAAATTATACATACAAATACAGTTAGATAAATTTTATCTTTTAGAAATAAGAAAACGTGTTAATAGTGAGTTAAATGTTATAAATAACTAAATACTCTTTGCAAACAGTAATCTTTTTAATTTGTTTTCATATTAGTTCTTACTTATTCACCATTTTAAAGTTTTGTTTTTATCTATGTTTGTATTTTAAATTTCAGCTTACATTGCTTCCTGAAGAAGATACCATAGGTATCGAATCATATAGAATAATCAATAAATAGTAGTTTAAACAAAGTATTTTGTCCAATTATTTAATATATATTTAAGTTATTTTTTAATATTAGGTGTACCCATAAGTAATCAATTATTTTTGTGTGGAAAGTTTGCTTTAGTCTAGCTCAGAGCGTGAACGTGTAAAGATGTGTTTTATACGAAATATTACAATCCGTGGTCTTATAACTTCTGATAAGTAAATTTAAAAAATTTTATTACTCTATTGTAAAATGGCGGACAATCAACTAACTGAAGAACATGACGAGAAATGGGTCTAGTACAACAACAACAAGCGCACTAAACAATGGCTTTCTCCAAATCAACTAGCCGTACAGCATGCAATGACGTAAGTGTTCTTCAGTTAGTTGATTGTCCGCCATTTTACAACAGAGTAAAAAAAAAATTTTAATTTACTTGTCACAAGTCACAAGACTACGGATTGTAATATTGCTTATAAAACACGTCTTTACACGTCCACGCTCCGAGCTAGACTGAAGCAAACATTCCGCACTAAAAATAATTGATTACTTATGGGTACACCTAATATTGTACAATACGCGTTGGTTATTCATTTTAATAATAGTAAATCAATGTATTAAAAGCCTTACTGATTTTCCAATAATTTCGTATCATTAGATCGAATACCACAACGTTCATTTTTTTCATCAACTATTTTAGTCAGGTTTCTAGGTACCAGATTTTTTTTAGTAATTTTCTAATAATAAAATAAAAAACTCAAGAACAATTTGACATATGGTTTTATTAGTTTTTTGTTACCCCGATGAAGAAAAACATATATTTTTGAAACTGGTTGGTGAATATACTCGTAGTGGTTATAAATAATGTTAATGAATTATTTATTATTATTATATTAATATTTTATTTGACATAAATGAGCTAATAACATATACTAGTTGTGAATGATGACAAGCGTATCAGGAATAAGAAAAAATAATTTATTCAGAAAATCATGATTATAAATCTAATTGAATATTTATAATACATTAATATACACAAAAATAAATGACTAATAATAAAATACAAAATAAAGAAACAAAAATATATAGAAATTTTGAGAGTGTGTGTAAAGATGATTTACACAGCGTGTTTGTATAAAGATAATTAAAATTAATTATTTACATCATGCAAAATCTTACCAGTTGACAAAAAACTAACATATAATATAATTTGAGAAGATATGATAAACAACGTAAATATGAATTCTGACCCTCACCATAGTCATTCTACCAGATCCTCGGGACGAACCATGAGAGTATCGATCGCGAACAAGTGAACGACAAAATGTATTGAACTAAGAATTTATATTAAAATTAGTGAATAATTATTACACATTATGGAAAATAAAGTGACATCAGTAAACACATTATAAAGGTATAAAGTCAAACACATTATTATGAATTAAATATATTAATTAGAAAGATATACATATAAAATCAATTTTATCGAAAAATATTGTTGTTGTGCCACCGGGATTTGAACCTGGATCTCTTTCCAAACCGAGGAAGGTGTATTATCTAACTATGCTACAGCGACGATATATTTAGCGACAAATTTTCGAACCTATATGTTACCTTTTTGATATTAATACATTTAATCGTTAAATTATTTGAAAGAGCCATCTACCTTATTTTTATGGAATCTCTAATACCTTTGAGTAATCTGATAGTAGACGCTAAATATATCAATATACAACTAAGAATGGGTTCTCATAATACATTCTTATCTAATTATTTGATTTTTATATTGTATTACATTTTTTTTTGAAAATGTTGCCGATAAAGTTTTAGTTTACTTTTACCATGTTACTTACTTAAATTTTTGTTTTTTTTTATGTACTTAAACGTCAATTTACTATGTTAATTTCTTTAATTGAAAGGAAATCCTCCCTGTAAAACTGCTATGAAGTTTGGAAAAAAAAATTGTTATGTAATATGTAAGATTACTACATGACAGAGTAAGAAAAGAAAATATATGAATATGTTAAGAAAAATATACAAGAAGTTGACTAAATGACAGAGTTAGATACTATAATAAATGTAATGGATGGATATAAGAAAATGAAATAACAAGAATATTAAAATAAATTGTAATTGCGATATGAATGCATGAGAAAATTATCTTTAATATGATGAAATCAGAAACACAAAAATTTTCTTATTAATTTAATGAAGTATGAAGCAATGGAACGGAAATATTTGTATATAATTTAGAAAGATATTTAGAAATGTATTTTCATTTATTATTTAAATTTTCGTTCTATTAATAAAAATTCATATGAGGTTTATTTTTTCCCGAAAAGCTAAATTATTACGCCTACTTTCGTACAGCAGTAATTTATATACTACTCAAATAACGTATGGTATATAATATTTATGACTTGTACGTGTGGTAGCTTTCATACAGTTTTCTTTTAAAATATTGTTTTTCCAATCACGTCCCGAGAATCAAAGATAATATGTTCGATAAACGATTTTCAAACGTGAGTTCAGAATATTTTAGTAATATTTAATAATATTATTTTTCCCTGTTTAATCTTTTAATTTTATGTATCAAAGGTACGGCTCTACCTTTTTGCAAATGGCATTCCAATTAACGTGCTCGTTGTGCTAAATTAGAAAAATCGTGAAATGTTTCCGATATCTTGAAAGATCTTAAATTTGTTGAAAAATTCTACCATACTCGTATATTAAGATGAATGTATTCAATTAGAAACCTGTAAAATATTATTATTGATAATTTATATATAATATGTATGTACGTAGATTCAATTAGAAAGAGACCGTATAGCCATAAAAAATCTAAAATATCGGCTGAATTTTAATCTTAGGTAAAACATAATAATTATTTGAACTGCATTGTTTCAACAATGTCAAAAATATTATTTTTCCTCTTCTTCTTTAGCTTGTCTGCATCTATCGCTGGATTAGAGCCTCTCTCGTTTCTTTTCTCGATCCCAAGTTCTTCTTCTCCAATCTAAGATATCTCTTAATGTCATCGGTCTAGCGTGTCTGTGGTCTACCTGAACGTCTCTTTCCACAGATGCCACTGCAAAATTTAACTATTCCATCGGTTAGTCTCGCCACGTGTTCAACATAGTTCCACTTTAAAATGAATGGATACAAAAAAACAATGTTATATCTCTACTTAAGTTTATTTGCACTACACCAGTTTCGAGAGAAACAGTAACTCTCATCGACAAGTGAATTTAACAATATTACATTTTCTAACTTATTTCCTCTCCTCTCAATATTTCCATTAAAACCACCCCACCACCTATCACCAGTAATTCCACCCTTCCCCCCTTCTTCTGCCAGTACCTAATTATTTGTATGTCTACCACCTAAACCTTGTCTTCTATATTTGTATGTATTTAATACTTCACCTGTTGATGAAATTTACTGTTTCTCTCTAAACTTAGTAGTGCTAAAAACTCAAGTTGAGTCAAAACATTGTTTTATTCATATCCATCCATTTTGATGATGAAATTCTACAAACTTAACGCCAATTATATCAATAATATGTTATTGGTAACTTTGAATTTTCTTTTCACCAACTTACAGGTTTTTTGATACGCCCAGCATTACCTTTTCCATAGTTCTTGGCGTGGTTGCTAGTTTTGATAAAATTTGTTTTGAAAGAGTCGATTTTTAACTCCATATGAGAGTACACAACATACTGGTCGTGAACACGCGTTCCAAGATGCTATGATATATTCTTATTCTTGAGTATACGGTTGATATTTACGAATGCTGCCTAACTCAACCCATTTCTTCCCTCTATTTCACTCGTTTGATTTTCCTTACTTACGAATTAAAATTTGGCCTAAGTACAAATATTCATAAACATATTTTAAGGACACTAATCTAATAACTGAGTGTGAGTTCAGTTTATACATCACATTGATTTTGTTTAAGTTTATTTTCAAAAAATTATCAATAATAAATACCTATTTCAAAATGATTATAAATGGTTAACTCTTTATAAATGAAATCACATATTTTTAGAATATATTGAATGTGTGCTTCTTACTGTGTTCATTGTTTTTCTTAAAAATGAATTGTTAATTTATACATATTTTGAGAATTGATGTACAAGTACCTGCTGAAATATGTCTGTACAGATGATTTACAGATCTAGCATGGAACCTTATCAAAAATATTTATTCTAAACTAAACACAAAACTGTGTTTTCAAATTGCAACTCTTTAATACAAATGTGTATTCATTAAAAAAATCAAACTTCATTAATTTGTTTATTTAAGGAATTACAAATAGTGTATTTTAACGGGACATATGGTATTTATATAAAATGTATTATAGGTTTGTATTTATAACTTTGATTTTACATTAATATTGCATTATGAATATATTCTTAGAACCCATGATCCCAATAAACCCTTTCCAATGAAATAGCTTATATAGAAATAAAATAATCAAAGCCTTTTATTTTCTTTAATGCCATGTGACAGAGAAAGATCATTTTCATATTAAGCTTTTAAGAAAAATCGTCGGATTTCTACCTTTTTACCACAAAAAGTTTTTTTTTGCTTGTTTCAGATTTTATTGAATTTCCCTTTTTCTGTTTTACAGCTTTATAAGCATTTTTTTGAGTATTACCTTTGAAGTTTCCTTTATACATAAATATATATACACACATGATTCCATGATACTTACGCAAATAATATTCTTTATTGTGCGTACTTTTAGAAAAGAATTATTGATTATATCATTCATTCATCGAGAGTAGAAATCTTATAATTGAGTCGTTTAATTCCAAACTCCTCTTTGACGGATTTTCAACAAAACCCATAAATCAATAAAAACGTTTAAAAATAGAATTTTCATCCAAATTTTTCAATAGATATTATGAAGATACGATGTATGTATCAATGCTATAGAAAATTCAAAAAAATTACAAATATTTTTTACATTTTCGAGAAATTACAAAATTTATTGCCAAATTAATATCATTTGTAGAGGTGTTTGAAACTCAACACGCGTATTTTAGGTGTTTGTCGCTCACATTTGATATTTTTTTATACAAGTGAGTGCAATACTACAAAAAATTAATGGTCAGTTTTATTAATAAGCCATTTAGAGGTTAAGTACTCAATTATAGATGGTTTTGACGCGAAATTTAAACTTGTTTTTGTTTGTTCTATTACTTACTTTATTATTGTTGGTAGAGTATTAGAACCAATCGCAACTATAATTTTTTTCTAGTAAAACTGCATTTCAAATATACATTATTTTCATTTTTGATTATAGAGGGGTTTAGCGGTAAACGACTCAATTATAAACAGGTTTCGTCATATTTTAAACCAACGTTTTATAACATTTTTGGGTAGGTATATACATAGTTATTTATTTATGTGTATTTTTTAAAGAAAATAAATGCATAATTTGCTATAATAAAGTTAAAAAACTAGTGTAATTGACATCCCACTGAATTAAATATTTTTACTTTGCTACCAAAATCCTCAGCAACATTGTTCTTTATTTTTATAATAAGGTGACGAAGTATGAAACTAAATAAATGATTAATATTATTAAAAAAATTTAATTAAAATAAATTAATCATTTAAATGGCAAAAAAAAAAATTTTTTACATCAATAGTGGAACAACGAATTGACCAAATGACCCCCCACACTTGTTTTCTAATCAGTACTTTGCATATTATATTCCGGCAACTTAGTTTATCAAAATTTACTTTACTTCAGATTTTGTGTTGGTATGATTGATTTATGTATTGTGAAGGTCGCCACTTTCTGCGACCGGAAAATCGCTGTGAAACCACGGTCGGATCGATTGAATATTGCAGTCGGTACTCCGCCAAATAAAGATCTATTAATCATCTCCGGAATTTAATTATTTTGGGCTGTCAAAATAATACATGAAGATCGAGTCAGCGCATCTAGACTCAAGATCAGAGCATAAAAGAAGAATAATACAAACCACGACGAGCAGAGAAATGGCATCCTTAATTCCAGGTTAGTGGTGATTTTTCTACCTGCATTTACTTCATAATATTCGTAGGAAACTCAGAAATAAAAAATTTTGTAAAGAATTCACTATAAAAATGTATTATTTACACTTAGTCTTCTTTGGGAAAGGGGGACAGCTAGTTCAATGAACGCAAAAAAAAAGATTTAAATTAGCTCAAAAATCGTCCCTTAATAACAAGTATTTACGTTAACCTAGACAAAGGATTTAGGGTATAAAATACCCAAAGTGGTTGTAGATGATCACTGTGTTTTAAATATCGGTCGTAGAAAGTTATTCTTAAATAAATAAATTAATTATCTCGCAAAGTTTTAAAATGAAGTAAGTGTGCCATTTAAATTCGACGATAGGTGTGAGAAATATAATTTGTAAACCTTGTGACTATTTTATTTAAATTTACCAAATGATATCTGTAATAAAAAAATAATAAATATTAGACCTGAGAATCTAGAATTTTTTTAATCATATACAGGTGTAACAGACCTAATACACAATATTTTTTAGATACCTAACTAAATTAGTATTTTCAACATGAAAAATGAACCTATTACGGAAACACTCACCGTGGCTAAGATTAGCCACAAAGTCGCCGACAGAATGTAACAGACCTAATAAGGTAAGATACCTGACTACATTACGAGTCTACAATGTTCAAGGAATATATGCAAATTCTGCACCGTTACGTAAAATATTATTTTAAATTTTTACAAAATCATATGATTTTAAAAAATCTTCAAGTCTACGTACTTTGAAATAAATATTTATAGAATTAATCTATATTTTTGTTTCAGGCTCTAAATCGTCTAATAATAAATAGTCTGACCACTCAAATTTGGATGACTTTTAATTTTTTGTATTCAGTCTGTAATTTGGAATTAATAAAATATTTCAATTAATTGAAATAATCCAATAATAACGTTTTATTTTAATGCTTATATCTCTGATATAGTTGTGATTAGGCCCATGTTAGTTGAAATTTTCGCGTCGTAATTTAGTCTACCCATAAAATATTATGGACAAATATTATTACATCCTGTATAGTGAGTGCTTTATTATTTACTTGTAAATACTTCAAATGTACTAAACTAGCTGGGTTGTTTTATAAGCCGAATATTCCCTAAAGAAAATAAAACTTTTAATGTGTTGAGCTTATGATAAAAGCAGTATAAGCTTCAAATAATATTTCTGTGTATACTAAAAATATATAAACCTTAATCATGTTGAAAGAGAGCAAAATAAAATATTAGAAAATGGATTACATGTTGAATAAGTTAACCCGAAAGTTGAACAGAGGCTGCTTCATATAAATGACATACAAAGGCTTATCCGCAAAACATTTCCAACTTGACATCGAAATTATAATCAATCTAGAAACATAAAGCAACTTTAACATGCGATAATAAACATATAAATACTTTTTTTTTTAAATATCTGAAAGGCAAAAATATTAATTAGAAAATTTTAACGATTTGTGGCGGATATGGTGTTATATATATAACAAATAACGTATGTATCTCCATATTATTTTTCAGGTGCTTGTTTTGTCAATCTTTGTATGATTTTGCAAAATTTAATTAATACAGTAGAGAGATGTGTGTAGTTGGGTCTACATCAGGTAGATAAGATACAGGATGAATAATAAATAAAAACTGCGCCTTTCTACATGCAGATTTTAAAGATAAAGGCCATAATATTGGCTCTTTTGAAAAGATAATTTTATGCTATTAGTGTTTGAACATGATTTCGCGTATATGAGCGCCGCGGCTGGCTCGAATAAAGCGCAATCTGGAAGTCCAATTTTCGGCAATTATCGGCAATAATGCGACGAACGTTGGCCTCCAAGTCGTCTTTTATCTCTGGTTTATCGGCGTAAACTAGCGACTTCACATATCCTCACAGAAAATAATCCAAAGGAAATAATTACACGATCTTGGAGGCCAATTCATAGGTCCATTACGCGAAATTATGCGCTCATCGAATGTTTCCTTCAATAAATAGTTTATGGCGCGCGCTGTGTCGTTTATTGCACTGTTTTGTTAAAACTACAGCTCTTCCATATTAATGCCATTCAATTGAGGAACACAAAATCAGTAATCATTGATTATGTGATTACTGACTATAGCGCTCTCCATTGACTGTAACGTTCTGGCCGGCATAATTTTTGAAGAAACTATAACTTTTTCGGTGCGCATTGTACGACGTATCTACGGATGCGTATTATCAATTAGAGTAGGCGTGGTGCGAAAACAATTCATGGTTATTCGAATTACTTGCTCGAATGGACGATTATGTCGACCGTAAAATGGACTTAACGCACGGTAAGTTTCACGGACAGAACCACGATAATAAAAATTAATTTTCAAACTTTGTTCTGGCGTAAGTCTATTCATAGTGAAATGGCAAACTAAACTGATCATAAATTAGCTGTCAGCTGTCAAATTGGCTGTCGCTACAAATACAAAATTAGGTTCACGTTGACTGCGTAGAAACCTGCGAGTTAGAGCATCTAAGTTTTAAATGTATCTAAACTACGTATAATTGTTATGACGGCGTGGACTTGAATGTGAAGTTAATAAACATATATTATTTGTAAAGTTGTAATTTTAAATAATTAATTGTAAATAAATGGAATGTAAGATGTTTCAATTTGAAATAGCTGCAATACATTAATTCGAAAATTTGTCGTCTATTTACGAGGCTGATGTAGTGTAATTGGTTATCGCATTTCCCGGATAGGAAGAAATCCTGTTTCAAATCCCGGTGGCAGCTAAAATATTTTTTCGATAAATTGAGTTTATCTTTCTAATCGATGCATTTGACTTATTATTTGCATTAATATATATTAAATAAACATATACACAATGCTTCTACTTTAGATATGTGGAGATAGTGATTGAAACTTTTGAATATTTCATTATATTTAATCACGTTTATAACATAAACTATAACCACATTAATATAAAAAATAAGCATGTTCAATAACCAGCTACTCCAGGAGAATAAAAGACTCGTTAAAAAATTATATATTTTAAAATAATACCAAATTTTTATTTAATATTGATATAACTTTTCGACAGAATACTTTTGATGTTATTATACCGATAAATAAAATACATATCCGAGCGTTATTTCTCTATCCATAACTATCTTTGTTGTTCGTGCCCAAAAAAAATTTAGAGTCTTCATTCCGATACCTTTAAAAGTTTTCTCGTAGTTAACATCCACATTAAATTGCCATAAAAATACGTAAAAACACACACGAACTGGAGTCAGATACACCATTATTTTCGGTAATAGCCAAAGTCACTTTATTTAATATTATACACCTGTTCTTTCAGGTTCGCTTTACACAAAGTTTGGATATTAAAGTAATATAATGGTACAATTTGAAAAATAACTTTGAAGCTAAGATGGATCACATGTAAATAGTTGTTAGGTACGCACTGCTCATCAATAATGTTATTTTTTAATATTTTAAAGGTGTTATTTTTATATTTGGTATAAACCAACTTGTAATCTTCACAATATTATATTTTTAATTAGAAATCTCTAAAATCTCTACACAGTTTTGTATAAATGCATGTTTTGTATAAACATTTTTTTTTTTTTTTTTAAATTAAATTAAAATTAAATTTAAAAAAAAAAAAAATAGAGATGCGTACACGGAATACATGTCACATCAATATTCTTACTATTTTCAAACTAAGCTAAATGGTTGTGCTATGAAAATAGGACTAACTTGCTGGTGTCCTGGAACGAGGCGCGAACCCCCGACCACTAGATCACTAGGCCAACGTCTTGACCACTACACCAACAAGCTACTCAAATTTGTTAGTTTTATATAAATGCAATTTATGTAATTTAATGTATAATTTAAATGCACCAAGCAAGGTGGTACTTGCAATGCAACTCCCACCAGCCATAAAGGCATAGGGCACCCACGACATGTAACAATATCGAGTGGCCGGTCACTCTACCTATCGACTTCTCCTAAGTACAATCTCTAAGCCGCCTCTGTTCTTAGTTCCATTGCACTTTTGTATAATTTAACTTTAATAAATTCAGTGCAAATAAACGAGGGTATTTGGGTGAATGAATATTGGGGTATCCAATACACACACGCACACACACACATTCATTCATAATTGATTAATTTCAAAGTAGTTACCCTACGTTAATTTTTTCGTAAAATGCATGACGCCATTTATCCATTATTTGACTATTGACAACGCACGTTCTTATGTAATTATAAACTGCGTGAGAATCAAGAATAGAAGAAGTATATTATGTACCACTACCTACTACTCTATGGCTTCACAGCCAATTGAAAGCCTTCGCCTCAGCTCCAGGCACTCGGCACCAGGCTTCTAACCTGGGGAATAACGTTTCACTTGGAGACATAAACATCGCTTGATCTTAATCTGAATCCGCCAAGAAGTCGTCGACTATTTAGGATCCCTCAATGAACATGCCTCACAACACATTACGTGTTCATGAGTTGTATGTATTCTGCCCATCTTATCCTTTGCTCTTTTACCACACTAACTCAATTTTTTTAAATAATGGCAAATATGCTATTGATTAAACTGATAGTCTCTCACCAGTCTATATTCTTATATTCTTACCATTCCATATGTGATATATTATATATTTACAAAATTAAATTTAGTGTGCGCACCATCTCCGGCCGACGAACTCAAGATCGTGCGCAGGATAAAGGATACGAAGGAAGGGGACGGCTGGAAAGAATTAAGCAGAAGGACAGTAATAGGGGACAGTGGAGAATTAAAGAACCAACCAGACACCAGGAAGAAACACGACCTACTTGAGTTGCTTCTTTAGGTATCTATATTTTTTTCATCCACTCAACTTCTGGCTTCAAAACACGTATTCTGTTGCACGCAGTACTCTTGAGCACACTTCGGTGATAGCGCAAAGTGACATTTAAGCACCATGCATAGAATCAAGAAGAACAATAATACTATTAGCCCTACACAGCAGGACGATAACTTACGAGTCAACTATTCGTTTCCACACGGCGAGAAGAACTTAACGGCAGTCAACGCACTTCGATCAACTCCGAAGGTCAAACGATAACTCACTCACCTTAACTGATGCAGAACTATTTATAACAAACCGCAGAAAAGGTCATGCTTTACGTATATGAAAAGAGGTAATACATTAGTAATTGACGAACCGTTATATCGATTTATGACACGTTCACATGAGCGTGCACGGGGACTGGCAATCCATGAATATATCATAAAGATCGAACATTGAGTAAATTACATAATTATATTTGCGAGTGCTCGGCAAAATCCTCACGTTTATTTTATTTTAAAGAAAAATATAATGGATCGTATCTATGGATAAGAATTCTCTTGGAGATTCAGCTGGAATGCACGGTACAGAACTCGTCGTAAAGCGATGTGTGAATTATCAGGAGTGTCAATGGCTCGCTGATTAAAATAACTCGTCTAGTATATACGTTACTTTATCGACTCTTACATATCAAAATCTCATTGATGACAATATTGTGAAGACGGGCCATAATATTCTTTTACCATATTCTCACAAGGTTAGAAAACGTTACAATGGTTCCGGCATTACAAGGTATTTTACATTTGAAAAATCCCGATCCGTCTTATTTTGCTAATTAAATGTATTAATTTATGTCGTGATATTATAAATTTTATGTCGTGATATTATAAATGAGGGTCATGTTCGAAATTGCCCCGTCTCTTATCTTATTGCCAAGCACCTCGAAATCACAAATAATTACCTTTACGTTGGTATCGCAATTTGTTTCGAAAGTTTTAAGAACGATCACCGTCTATGTTCCTTTTTCAAATCATCGACGGAGCTGTCAGATAAGGCGATTCATTGCTACCGACAGCGGTTATAAAATGTAACGGTGAGCGATCCAGGGTAAAAATATAATAATGTCATTCAATCACTAGTGCAGAATTTACTATAATTTGTTAATCGAAAACGAGATGTTTCCTTTTGATTTCTTTCATTGGTTTCTCCAACATATGTTCCGAATAATTACAAATTCACAATAAGAATGTGTTCTCCTTAATAAAATATTTTGCTATTTTCATCTTTTAAAAATTCAGATTGCTTTAAATGCCAGAGTTTCCTTCCACTTTCTCGCTTCTCATTCTACTACATGATCCCCCACCGATAAAATTATTATGAATTGAGATTCCGACGATGTTTGAGTGCTACGAAATTTTGTTACATCAAAGGTTTCAATATTTCTGCGTCAATTAAATACATTTTCTGCCTTCTAAGGTCTGGCGCCTTGAAATAGTTAAGAAGGTGCTTACATTTTTCGGCTCTTTACTTTCGTTTTGATATAAAAAGTTAGCTTTCAAGTTTTGTCAGCAAAGTATAAAGAAACTGTGATTCATTAGGAAATAAATGTTTCTTTTCGCAAAAGGTCTGTTTCTTTTTACTTATAATAAGAAGCTGAAAGGTGCCTTGTTTTGTCTGGATTAGGGTTATATTTCTTTGTTTCTAAGTATTCATTTCGTGCCTCGTTGATTCGTATTTTAGTCCATGGGGCTATTTTTCTTTTCAAAGTTAGATTTGTATTGTAAATTGTAACAGAGGAACCTACCTTCCAGAGGGAAAACTTTGTGAAAGTAACCTTAAAATAATTTTATTACAGCTGAATTGAAAGCTTAGCTTAAACGTAATTTAAATGTGGGTACATTGATATGGGTTCATATCAGAAATCGATATAAATAATTATAATATGTATTTATTAAGAGAAAAATTTTTAATCACGGTGTAATTTTAATTAGTATTCAAGGCCACCATCAGATTTGAAACGAAAATTATATCATTTTGGATAAATAAAAATACATCATAATATGTTAGAACTCTCATAGTTCTTATAAGTTTAGATAAATCTTGTATAATATTTTGGCTTAGTTCGTAAGCCAGTCTGATACGTTATCTGTTTTGAAAATGGCAATTCAAAAAAGTGTAATATTTACTTACTTGATAACACGACTTCTTCTTCTTCTTGTGCTCTATCCGTACAACTGACATTGGCTATCATCACTTTGGACACAGCGGCTCGAAAAAGCTCTACAAAAGACTAGCCATATTATTATCTCAGTTTCTTAAGCCTTGATGATCTCCAACTTCTAGCAATCTTAGATTATGGGGTTGCTAGAATTCAAAGAGGAAGGAAATATTATTTTTCCATCCTATGGATACCATCCAGAAGTTATCAGCAGATGTTTGTATTAACTTTACCTATTATTTCACTCTCTTCAGAACATAGCCAGGAGGTACCACGCCAGAGAATATATTAGATTTTATTTATTTATTTATATATATATATATTTTTTTATACATTAAAAAAACAATAGAGTTATACACCCGCTTATAAGAAAGGTCTTGAATTATGAAGATGGCTATCGACATTTATTTAACTCATAATCAAGAATGATAAAAAACATTTTTTGTTATTCCGATTAAATGTGATAACTTATTTCTGTACAATCTATATCTATTTATTAAGTCAATATTGAAAAGTTATTTTATTATTTGTTTAAACATTTTGACCCGAACATTCATACATTTAATTAATCCGACAGTTATTTTTTTGTATAATTTTTTTTAATCATTCATAGGAAAATAAGGGCTCCATCTGTGACGACTGAAAGATATTATCCCACAAGAGCAAACAAGCTTAAAATAGTTCCAAGAATGAATTCCTAGTTTTGGGGAAAGATTATTTACCGTTCAAGCTCCCAGAATATATAATGAAATTGAAAATAAAATTAGAAATTTAACTGACATTAAGACTTTTAAAAATGATATTTCAAATTGGTTGTTGCAATTAGGAAGAGCAGATACAGAGTAAACTCTTTTATATAATTAAATAATTTGTATAACTACTTTTGTGCGTTTTGGACTTGTATATTTACATCTACCTTATATCTGCTTACGTTATTGGTATTATTTTTTTTTCTCTTCTCTCCTTTTTATTCACCTTTTTACTTACTTACTTACTTACTTACCATCACGCCGTTTCCCCATGGGGGTAGGCAGAGAGGATAGAGCGCCACACTTTTCTGTCCTGACACACAATTCTCGCCTCATCCACATTCATACATCTTGTCATACAAGCTCGCCGATTGTTGAGACTTCCTGGTTTACCTGGTCGTGCCAAGTCTTCCGCGGACGTCCTCTATTTCTGGTACCATCAACAGTTGCGTAATATATCTTTCTTACCATTCTCTCCTCATTCATCCTTTCCATATGACCAAACCACCTAAGTGATCCTTTCTTAATCTTACTCACTATACTAACATCAGCTTTACATTCTTTCCTTATTTCTTCATTCTTTACTCTGTCATAAATAGATTTGCCTCAAATACGTCTAAGTGATCTCATTTCCACTGCATTCAGTCTACTTTCGTTCCTTTTCTGCCAGCTCCAGGCCTCACTTCCATACATCAGTGTCGGTACCAGGACACCAAACACTTTTTTATTTATATATATATTTTTTTTTTTCTCTCTCCTTAAATATTTTCACATTATATGCTATGTATGTATTCGATCCTACTGTGTTTTGCCTTCGATAAGTTTTGGTTTTATAAAATATTATATATATATATATATATAATGGGAGTATGCATTAATTCATGCGGTTTTCTAAGAGAGGGCGTTACTAGTATTATTTCGCGCCGTGTTCATCCGTGACTATATTCATTTGAAAGCTACTGTCATTGCGCGTCTTTTTCAGTATATGTCATTTGATTGAAGTGTAAACAACATTTTTTTCTATTCATTTGAACATGTCGAACTTTGTGCCAGAAAAAGTGTTTTTGCGGGGAGTTCTTCTTCATTACTTTAACATGAAGAAAAGTGCTACCGAAAGTCATCGTATTTTAGTGGAGGTTTATGGTAACCATGCTCTAGCTGAAAGAACGTGCCAGAAGTGGTTTGCACGGTTTAGAAGTGGCGATTTCAACTTAGAAGGTAATGCTCTGTATTTGGTGGGATCAGAAGGGTGTGTTGTATTATGAGCTGTTGAAATCGGGTCAGACGATCAAAGGGGACCTCTACCGAACACAATTAATTCGTTTGAAGAGAGCGATTGCGGAAAAACGACCAGAATATGCAACCAGACACGAATCCATAATTTTCCATCATGACAACGCTCGGCCACATGTTTCAAGACCGGTTCAAAACTATTTGGAGAACAGTGGGTGGGAAGTTCTACCTCACCCGCCTTATAGCCTAGACATAGCCCCTTCTGATTACTACTTGTTCAGATCAATGCAGAATGCCCTCACCGGAATACGCTTCACTTCAGAACAGGGTATCAAAAATTGGCTTGATTCGTTCTTCACCACCAAGCCGGAGAAGTTCTTTTGGGATGGAATCCACAAACTGCCAGAAAGATGGGCAAATGTTGTAGCTTCCGATGGACAATACTTTGATCATTGAGTGTATAACCATTTTTTCACAATAAAGTCTTAATTTTCGAAAAAAAAAAACGCATGAATTAATGCATACGCCTATTATATATATATATATATATATATATATATATATATATATATATATATATATATACATAATTTGCCTAAAAACAGGCTAGCCTAGTTATGTGTTTAAAGATGTAAAAACGATATGTAAATATGATATATTTCTGTTAAAATCAAAATAAATTTCAAATAAAGTAAAGTAAGTAAAAAATCAGCCGACAGTATTCAGACGTAATTTGACAATTATCGTTTTTCTTTAATTTTTTTTTTCTGATCATTGTCATGTTCTTTGTTCGTTTTTATAAAATAATTAGCAGCATCATTAGCATTACCGATCATGTAAAGATCATCCTATTTTAATTCGTTTATATCATGAATTAACTGTTCGGAATTTTTTTTAGAGAACATATTTTTGATTTATTTACAGGATTGTTTTACTTATTTATAGTTTTATAATATATTAATAGACTTACCGGGAAATGATCAGTAATTTTTGTATGGTTTTAGATGAAGATTATCATCTGGTTTACACCATATATGGTCTATACATATTTTAGAATTTTTTTCGATTCTTGTATACGTATCTTGCACGACAAGAAACCGTTAATAGCTAAGTTTATTTTATATTCTTCTTCTTGAGTTCCATGACCATTTTTGATAATATAAATATTAAAGTCAACTAAAATAATTTTATTTCAAATTTTTTAAATTTGATTCTAAAATTGATCTAGATTTTTATTAAATGCGTCATTTCAGGTAAGTTATTTTAGTGACTGTGTTTATTAGTTATTACATACTCGAAAGGGTCACAAGTATAAGTATTGTATTTATGATATATCAGAAAGATGTGTATGGTGATAAACGAGGCCTTTAGGTCCTCGAATTCTCCCGTACGTATATGAAATTTTACCAATGTAGAGATTGGCAATTGTGTGAGTATTTGTAGCTAGAGCGAGAGTATAATGAATGAAACAGTACTTAGGATGTGTTTATTTACAGGAAGCATAATGAAAATAAAAATGTTAGTTACATTATACAAAGTTCAAAACAAACGTAGTTCACTGAAGGCGTTGTCGAGGTGCGCGCGAAAAGATGCGTGTCCAAGAAGATGGCCTAGAGAAGAATGAGTGGTTCTGGTGGTTACTCAGACTGGTTTGATCGCAGTATATTGTTGTGTATGTATTATACCAGGCGGACTGTATGGCTGTTGAATTTTTGTTTATGCAGGTCTGTGAGGCGCGAGCAGGGCCACCACATTATGCTACTTAAATTTAACTGTAATACTATTGCAGTCTGAAATCGGATTACGTTATATTTCTTTAATTTTAATATGATCTTTTTTGGATATATTTATTGTCAAAAGCGTGCTTGGTAAGCAGTATAATTAGGAATGTCAAAAATTTGTTTGTAATTACTGAGCCAAGTTTCGGTTAGTAGTTATATATAAATCTGTAATAATGCTGTGGATTAAAGTTCTCGAAATTCTTGTTAATGCTATTCGTGTTCAGATGTATTATGTTTAAGTGTATTAATTAATTAATTTATAAAAAAATGTTGTCTACTATGCTTGATGTCTACTATACTTTAATTGAGATATCATCATTAATTATTATGTCAGCCATAACAAGTTTTAAACTATCTTTACTTTTTATTAACTTTAAAAAATTTTTTTTTTTGTATTTATTAATATTTTCCTTGGTTTTCTTTTTCACAGCATATTTATTTCATAACCTTTAATGTATAACTTAATATGTATTATCTTTATGGCGAATCAGGTTTAAAAAAAAAATCTGATCACGCTGAAATAAACACATTATTATTATTATTTATTATAGCATATTTAATATTTGAATCCTAATCAAGTTTAATGTTCTCAAAATACTTATTACGATTTAATGACTATGGGTTTGTACGTAGTTCAACATGAAATGATGTATTTATAAACAAAAAATCAAATTTTTCACAGGTATATATTTTATAGATTGAAAGCGTAGTATTATTTCATTCTGACGCTGTATTGATATACTATGAAAATGAACACGGATTGTCATTATACGGTTGTGATAATCGTCATGTACGATAAGATATAATATTGTTAGGATAACTCAGTATATTATGAATATTTAGACACGTGAAATATCCATATATATCAATGTATTATTCCTTGGGTATAGATATACAAATTGTGTAACCTAGGGTAGTCGGAGAAAATTGATTTCAAGAATCAAACACCTTTTTGGAAGATATTATATTTATGCATACACAATTATATTATTAAGGAAAACACATTCTTATTGTGAAGTTGTAATTATTCAGAACATGGGTCTGTGATATTTTAAATACTAAATTAATGTATTATTTATAAATATATACATATAAAATCAATTTTGTCGAAAAATATTGTTTTTGCGTCACCGGGATTCGAACCTGGATCTCTTTTTCCAATCCGGGGAAGTACACTACCAATTGTGTTATAACGCCAGTATTTTTCATGACAAATTTTCGAACCTATATGTTACATTTTTCAAATTAATACACCTGTCGTTCCATTATTTGAAAGCCATCTAAAGGTTCGAATACCGGTGACCCAAAATCATTATTTTTCGACAAAATTGATTTTATAGTATATATTTAAAAATAATACATTGATTTAGTATTTAGAATTAAATTTTTTACTGTAAAAGCTTTTAACGCTAAGGACTATCGCGCGATTAGATTTACTTAATCTTGAAACTCATGCACTTCTGTACTTATGTGCACTTGTTTAAAATATCATACTCATCGTATTCCTCAATTGTTAACATGCAACATTACATTTATTTTCATTTTTTGTCATAAAATGTTTAGATATTGTACCTTAATATTATACTAGGACTATATCAGGATCATTAACGACTTATTAAAATTTAAAAATTAAATAAATGAAATATGTATTAATAGATGTCATCGTTTTCGGCCATATTGAACCTCTATATATATTGTTGAAAAAATTAGTTTAGAATATGATTAAAATATTACATTAAATAATTATTGTCCCAGCAACAATAGTCTAACAGCAGAGTAACATTAATATTAATCGAAAATAAAGTTTTCAACAAAGAAAAATCATTTATTATTTTTTTTACCACAAAAATTTGACAAACAAGATCTGTTGAGAAAAATATTCTAACTTCAATACTCGCAGCCAGCCATTCTGTATTTCATCCCTTTAGACATGAGACGAATCGACCTAATGACTTTACCAAACACTTTGGACTACGCGGGGTTTCTTTAGCCACGCGGAGCCCTGAGTGCTCCTTTCAAACTTAAAATGGCAAAGGTATCGCTACATTTTTCATCCCTTCGTAAATGGGGTTGACTTGGACAGGTGAGAAGGTTTAACGTGCACGTTTTTAAAAATCGATACTCGACTGATTACGCTGTCACTTTGTCAAAAGAATCGAGCAGTGGAATTAATTGGGTCAGGGAAACGTCGCCCGCCTACGAAATAGCTTTTATTTTTTTATAAAGTGCCATATAACGAGAGCAGGCTAAACAATTTCTAGTCTCAATGTTATTATCATCAATTTGAGCCTTTTTTTTTTCTATTGGTTACATTGAGATAATAATAGCGTGTTGTTAAAACGTACATCGTATATGGTAGAATATCCCGACTGTTGCATGTTCTTCTCATTATAATCCCATTTTATAACCATTATTTTGCCATATATGCCCCGGGTCAGACCTAAAAGTAAAGGTGAGCATTATGAAGTTGCAGTTTTTCGAAACACAGTTCTGTGGTATTTTATAATAATTAAATGTTTGTTAACTTACTCGGTTGGCGTGGTTGGTATAACTGGTTTCCCTGGATAGGGGTAACAATAAAAATATTTTTTCGATAAATAGTATTTTTCTCTACCTATATCATTTAATTTGTATTATATTTTTAAGATTTCAAATATGATCTACTTACGGTAATCAGCAATCCGATAACAAAAAATTGTTTTTCTTATACATTTGTGAGCGAATTTTGAGAATTTTAATGATAATTTTCACAACATTATCAATAACAACAGACGTAAAAAATATTCCAAAAAAATAATCATGTTCGACAAGAAATTTAAGAAATTATATGAATACTGTCAAAAGGTTAAGACTGATTATTCGTTTCTCTCAAATAACCCCCTTCTTTCCTATTGCAATAACTAGTTTCTAAAATACGAGACTGCTCCAGCGCGTGTCCTCCATTAATTCCAACATACAATTTATTGAGTTTTTTATAAGACTATGAAATCTGCCTTTGAAAATATTTACTGATTATTTCTAAATACTCATATTCACAATAATAAAACCTATATTTTTACAGTATTAATGTTCCCTTAAAAACAAAACTTTAAAAAACTAGCACATTTTTCAATAACCTTTCAAGGCACCATTTAAAGAAAATGCCAGCATTGTGGTTTCAATTGTGACATATATAGCGCCGTTTTACTATAGAAACTTACTAACTTTATAAATAATGTATTTGAGATAACAATCATATATTGGTTTCATGAAATAGGTATCATCATGGGACCATGTAGGTACCTGTAGCATGTATAGATTTTATTAAGGAGAACGCATTCTTATTGTGAAGTTGTAATTATTCAGAACACAGGTTTGTGAAATTTTAAATACTAATTAAATGTATTAATTAGAAAGATATACATATGAAATCAGTTTTATCGAGAAATATTGTTGTTCTCCGGATTGAAAAGAGATCCCGGTTAATAATCCGGTAGCAACAATAATATTTTTTGATAAAATTGATTTTACACGTATATCTTTCTAATTAATACATTTAATTAGTGTTTGTATAGGTTTTATTTGTTATTTATTTTAGTATCGCATTATTCATCTAGGTCAACCAGAACTAATCTCATATTGTAACACCAATCTCAAACAAAATTACCGAGTCTCTCATTATTTCATTTCACACTTAAATGAAGTAGAAATTTTCATTACTTCAGTTAGCACACTTAAATCAAAATTCAATATGTAAACTCTAATAAATAGCCTTAATTGTATTTTTATTACGCAAGTGTTTCGTACAAGAAACAAGAAATGTAGACAAGGGTGGTTCGACGATCTCAGTTTCTCTCAACCGGCGATGATGATAATGATGATGATTATGAGGTCGAAAGAAATGAAACACAAAATATATTCAATATCGGTACACTACGGTGGCAAAATCGAGACTGGGCTTCCCGCCTGCAGAATAGACTGTTTTATTTTAGATAGATACATTCATATAATATTTTACCACCACATTTGCCAGTTGGTACATAGAGACAGGCTGCCGCTATGACGTTTTATTGAGAAACTTGTTGCCCGAAATCTATCCCACGGGTTTTTCGGCGCCATGACGGTGATTATACCTTTAAATTACTGATACGTGTCTTATCTAATCAATTAATTGGCGCCTCTTGCCTCTTGAATTTTGTGCGACACAACAGATTTTATTCCCTATCCTATTTCCTTTTCCTTTCGCCCTTCTGTTCCCCTGGATTCTTTATAACTTGTATCACTCGGCTGATTATATTTTTATGTTCTACTTATTTTTTCATTTCAAATATTTTTACTGGTTTTTCTATTTCTGCAATAGAGAAAGTTTTCATTATTCTATCGTTTTTTATGCAGCGTAAAATTCATTCCATTAAAGTTTTAATAAGCTTAAGTCTTAAATTTATCTATTTTAAAAATATTTTTTAAATTTTTGACTTACACTGTATAAAATATATTATTGCAAAGAAAACATGTTATTGGTTCAATTTCTGTCACACTTTTATTGTGATTTTTATTTATGTCGATTAACTGTTATAAAATATGTTCCAAATAAAATAAAATAAAAATTCAGACAGACAAAACATGCAAAAGTTAAAATAACTATACACCTATGTAGGTGCAAATTTAAGACTAGAAAATTATCTGCTTATAAGAAGCTCGCTCATGGACCGAGAGGTTGATGGTTCGTCCCACGTTCCGAGAGACTAATGAGTAAATTATTATTTTAAGAACATTTGAATTATAATATTTACATGCACTAATGCATTTTTATTTATCAAATTATATATACTAAAGCCCGGATGTTTGAATTTAAAATAAATAAGAATTATACCCTACTAATTTTGAGCACTGAGTTTTCTCTGTGGAAATATTTACTAGCCGTACGTTCGGTGAGAATTTAAAAAAATGTTTTACTACACGGTGGCTACACATTCATCCGTTGATAGAATTCGCAGCAGCGCTGTAAGCGGTGACTAAATTGACACCTGCCAGTTCTTCGTAGAATGTTTCAAAAGTACCCGCACGTTAATATACAAGTGGACAGCAGGTCGGTCACGTTCTGAAATATATTTAGTCATAGGATGGCATCGTCTAAACTGTGATAATTCTGAAGAATAATCAACATTTACACACTTTCAAATATGAAATTTATACATAAATAAGTCTGGATATAAAAGCTCGTCGGCGATTTAAGTTTCTGAATTCAACTTCTTTTATATTTTATTTTAAACTAACGATAAGCTGCCTAAATATTATTTAAAACGAATCAATTATACTTAATTATATAACCTGTATTTTATTTCCTTTATTTAATACATTACAACCCTGTTTTCTGTTACTCTACTCTAGTATTACGTTTTGTTTATACGTACTTGTATACTTTATTTTCTCTAATAAAATTACAATAAAGAAGAGTCAGTATAATGAGAGCAAATATTGTTATAGGTGGCTGCACGGCCGCCTTTGTAGCATTAAAAAATGTCAACTATGCGGTGTAAGAGTAGGACCGAAATACAAGCCTTTAGCTTATTTATTGGTTCTGGGAATGTGGTGGGTTCACTCTCATAGACTTAAATACTAAACTATTATTTTAAAAATTGTATAATAGATGACTAATTATAATCTTCGGTGTACAGTTTTCTGGAATAATCTGCTGTGTATATCTGTCCTTTCTGGGCGACGTTTCGATTCCTACTCTAGGGTCCATCACAGAGCTAATGTAATGTGTGAGTGTTAGCCTTGTAATTAAGTACCGGCTTGCATTACTGTATTGAAAGCAGGGTGTGTAGTTTTTAGGTACTGGGTTAATATGTGAAATGAGTAGTGTTGTGATCTATCTATCTCTCTATCTGTGTGGACTCTCTAACTACTATGGCTTTGAACCATCGGATACCAGAAGGTTTTCAATTTTAGGCCGTCATCTCTATTAATGTAACAGAAAAGTACAAGTTACAAATTTGCCGAAAACTTAAATGGTTAGTTGGCGAAATGATAACGCGTTTCCACGGGTAGAAAAAGATCCGGTAGCAAAAAAAAATATTTTTTCGTACGATACATTTGTTCTATATATATTTATAAATGATTCATTAGATTGTTCTGAAACTGCAATATAAGGCATTATCATCATCATATATATTAAAATAATAAGCCCTATTTCGCGATGTTTATATGTTTATATGTTCATATGTTTATATATTTATATGTTTATATGTTTATGTTTATATATAATATTTATATGTAACCGATTTTGTCACACACGTTTTGGTTAATATCTCGGTTATTAGGCGTTCTATCCGCATTCTGATATTTTTCCCAGACGTCCGAAGATTGACTAAGTCTTTACATCTTTTTATTTTAATTCTTTTCCTTCTTCTTTATTTGTTACAACTCTTTTAGTTTGGTGATTTTTGGAAAATTTAACTTTTTATTTAGCCTAACTTTTTTTTCATTCGCTTATAAGTCTCCGAGTTTAAGAGCTAAAATCATTTTAATATTTTTTGGCAATTGCCATTGATAGGCAGTATCGTTGTACACTTATTTTATAATTCTTCTTCTTCTGATTTCTTTGTGAAGCCTGATTTAGTGAAATTTCGTATTTTTGAGCTTTTCTCTGCGAGTTTACGACCAAAATATAATTTTATTACATCTGTGCATACATCACAATGGACTATAATTTATTTTTGTATTTGTAAACCCTAAATATTTAAAATTCACCTTTAAATTGTGAAAAACGGGTATTTTTTTTTTGAAAAACGTACGGAGCTACCTAGATGCGCCAAAAATGCGAAAAAACTGACACAATTTACCCCGGAAAAGTGAAATCTCACGACCGCCGAAGGAAACAAACGAATGCGGTTTTTTCCACATTTGACAGGCGAAACAATGACAAACTTTGCGATTTATGAAAAATGTCGATTTTCACATGGGAAAATGTACATTTTTTGATTTGAAAACGATCTCTGTACACTATTCGGTATGAAGCGGTCTATTAAAAAGATCATATTCATGGAGGTATTTTCGCGTCCATGCACCCTGAAGGATAATATATACCCGATACGAATTAAAAATAATATTTTTATTAAATTATGTTTTAATATTATTTCATTTTTATCAAAAATGTCCATTTTCACGTGAGAAATGAAACATTTGAAAATTATCTCTATACTCTATGCTATATTAGGCGGATTAAAAAAATTTTGTAGTTATTTTTTTAAATGTGTATTGCCTACATATATTAATTTTAATGAACAATTATATCATCTTTAAAATAAAACTATACTTATCTTTGATCATCCCAACTTCAATTTATAGTAAGATCATGTTAATATACAGAAAATAAATAAACCTTTGTATGTAACACTCTCATTTTAGGCAAATTTGAAATGAATCTGGTACAATACACTGGAGTGAAGTGTTAATGTTTTCAAATTAGGTGAATATATGATATTTTTGCTCTGATGGTAAATATTTAAAATACAAATATAAAAGGTATTATTTTCAATATCAAAAATTTCAAAATCGTTTTGGATTTTACAACTTCAATTCATTAATCTACATACAGGTAGAACTAAAATGACGTATAATGAGCCGATTCTGAAACGTTTTTATTTTAATTACTTATAATAGTTTTTCGATTGTTTGTGTCTGTACATTTTATAGTATGTATTTATGTCTCAAAGATACCCAAAAATGTATTGAATATCTAGCCAGCACGCTGAAAGTCATTGTACAACTTCTGGCTTTCAGGAAAGCTCGTTATCGGATATCGGTGGGACTTGGTGGCACACTGTCAACTAGGAACACAATGGTCGTTTCTCCAATAACTTAGTACGTGTTGAAAAGAAGTAGACATTGTTATCAGTAATGAACTACTTAACAAAGTGTTGGTGTAACGAGTAACGGGCTGTTGGGTGTTGGGGTAGAAGAAACCACTCTAAGGGTACATATTAATCTTAATCTTTTACTTAACTACTGGGAGAGATTGTGTTTGCGGGTATCCCTTTGTAGTATCTCCTACGGAAGCTGGGAACTTGAATATATGGTTCAGATATAAATCTTGAGATGAAAGAGATGTGAATTTGATGTTGAGCGTAATTTCTCTTAATAATTTTGGAGTAGCTACATATTATTAAATAAAATCACATTTTTATTATGAAGTTACAATGTTTTGGGACATAGTTCATTAATATAGGTTTTTGGAATTCATTAGAAATATTAAGATGATATTTTTATATGAAATAGTAGATGTCTTACTAAAATGTAAAATACGTATGACTTCGAAGTGAAATTAATTTTAAATACTAAATTAATGTATTAATTATAAATATATATATATATATATATTGACGATAAATATATTTTTATGTGTCCAAAATTTAATAAAAATGAATTGATAATTCTGGCATCTGCAGTCGGTTTACTCAAAGGTATTTGAGATTCTGTAAAAATAATGTAGATGGCTTTCAAATAATGGAACGACAGGTTTATTAATTTGAAAAAAATGTAACATATAGGTTCAAAAATTTGTCAAGAAAAATACTGGCGTTATAGCACAAAGGTAGTGCACTTCCCCGGATTAGAAATAGAGATCCAGGTTGGAATTCCGGTGACGTAAAAACAATATTTTTCGACAAAATTGATTTTATATGTATATATTTATAATTAATACATTAATTTAGTATTTAAAATAAAAATACATGAATAAAGTAAATAAAATAAAGAAACAGGAATAAAAGAAATAAAATAAAGATACATGAATAAAGGAAGTAAAATGAAGAAATAAGAGTAAAAGAAATAAAATAAAGATACATGAATAAAGGAAATAAAATAAAGATACATGAAAAAAAGAAATAAAATAAAGATACATGAATAAAGGAAATAAAATAAAGATACATGAATAAAAGAAATAAAATAAAGATACATGAATAAAAGAAATAAAATAAAGATACACGGATAAAGGAAATAAAATAAAGATACAATTCACATTAACAAATCCTAATTTCGTCAGGTTGGGCGCGAGTTTGACGTTCTGCGATGCAGGCAGGTGACAACAAGATGTTTCACTAGATAGCATCACTTCGGTCCATGACCATCCGAACAACCCATATCCTTGGCCTATCATCGTAGATAATCATCAGTATCCAGATCAACGCAATTAGATGGAGGTTGTAATGTGAAGCGAAGTGAAAAATGTAGCCCGAGGTGAGAATAACTGTAGGCGAAGAAACCAAAGGGAAACATCTCGTTTCCTGTAAAGATTATTCACCACGCGATTAGATCAACAAATGTATAGTAAATTTTGCACAAGTTACTGAATAAGATAAAAAATATTTACCGTTTGGTTATGCTGGATCGTACACAGTTACTTGTTAGAAATGCTGGTCGCGGCTATTGAACCGCGCAAGTTTAACGGCTCTGCTCGATGATTTGAAAAAGAACCATAGACGGTGACCGTTTTTATAACCTTGAAAATAGATTGCGATACCAAGGTGAGGGCAATTATTTGTGATTTCGAGATGTTTGGCAATAAAACAAGTGACGGGGCAATTTCGAACGTGACCCTAATTTGTAATGTCACAACATATTGAATTTTTCAGCATATAAGTTTATCGCCTAACATGCATCCTAACCATATGTTTCTTTATACCTGCCCAATACTTCAACAAGTAGAATGTGCTGTTGATTATTTTATCTTTTATTTATTAAGAATGTTAAATTAGCGAAAGGTTAAATTTATCAGTCGTTTTTAATTAATGTGTGCATTATTACAACGTAGTCCCGAAAATCATTTCAAAGTGTTAAACTTGCTCCACTTTACTCTGTGTTTTTATGATTTAAGTTTTAAGTGCTGCTCTTTAAAACATTGTATGCCGTTTAATTAAACCTAGAACGCTTGTACAATAGAATTTTATTAAAATTTGATGATTTGTTATACCCATTTCAATAACTTTCTTGTTAGTTAATAATAGTATAATTTATAACAACTTGAAATTTGACGGATTGTTAGATTTTAATTCCTTTTTTGTCATTAAACAATACAGTTAATAATCAATAACAAATTTAAATTTAACGGAATATTATATTTTAATTCTTTTCTCGTCATTTAGTAATAAATTAATGAACCTGTGTTATATTTTTCTGTTCTAGTCTTAATTATTTTTTTCAATGATGACGGTATACATCTTTTATATTTCTGTTGTTATGACCATCAAATAGATTATAATTATGATTATATATATATATATATATATATGTATATATTTTATTTAATCTCCTAATTATCTCTAATATCCAATTACTTTTCTTAATCTCTAGATTTTTCTTCCTTAACAATTATTATTTTTTCATAATATGTACATATTTCTTATTATTTCTGAGAAAAATTGACAAAATAACTAATAATTCATCATCATATAACGAAAACTTATCACTATATAATAGAAAAAAACATTTTGAAAGTTTACAAAACTCCATTTCTACAATATGATTATTAAAGAAGTTCTAAATTATTTTTTAAATATATTTCAGTCGTATTAACTATTTTTTTCAAAATCGGTATTCCGATAAAGAAGTATTTGCTTTCATATCTCTCAATTTATACATAGCTGTGAGTGTATAGACAACTATATGGAACTTGTAACATATATTAAATATTATTTTTAAAAGATTCTAAACTATTAGATTAACCAGAACACAGCAATCCAGACAAAACTATTTTTATCAATTTTATGAAATAAATTTTTGCGATTGTTATAAAAATACAAACAATGCAGAAAAATATTGAAAATGATGATAAAGGAAAAATAAGAAAAGTTTAACCAAAAATCTAACTGATACACTAAACATAAATAAATATATATATTATACAGATTACTGCGACGGAGATAAAACAGCGTATCCACCAAAAAAATATTAAAACAAATTCAACATGCTATTAAGAAAACGATATCCACTTAACTCTCAAGACTCCCAGATGTACTCCTAAATTACATTAAATTATAAAGAAAGAAAACATTACTCAACAAAAAATTCTTATTTTAAAAGAAAAACCATTCTAAAATAATTTCTTACCCTATTTTCCACACCTTCGAATAGTCAAATGGGAGTGTACAATATTTATTAAAGTACCTTCGTAAAATTAAAATAAATATTCTTAGATATTTATATAACCACTTAGTTTTGTGTATTCTATTACGTAAGACATTATCCACTGGCTTGATACCAACAATGCTTTTTTTTGTTGTAGCTTAAACTTCTTTATAATTTTTTTGATAGGTTCATTGAACTCGAAAGTACACGACCTCAGTCACTATAGAGTGCCATCCATCCGTTAACATGGTTCAGTTTGCTAAGCGCTCACCATCACTTTGCTGGTAGATATTTACATATACCCATCTACATCTCGGTTTTTACTCTTTTATGAGGGTTTATCTGCTCTCTCATCGTGTCTTGCCCACTAGACTGATATCTCCTTGTTTTCGCCTTCCTCAGGATATCTGTGATGTTATACAGTTTTCGAAGTTCCATGTCCTTTAACATGTTTCATTTTTCGGTTCGATTATAAAGAATTATAGAGTCACACATTTGCTAATTGCTATCTATGGACTATAGCATTACCGAAAAACAGAAGAATTTTTACATGTTTGTTTATGACTGGCAAATCGGACGGTCTGATTTGAGACCAGCACAAGCTACAAAGAATGTTAATTAATATTAACAAATAACACAAATAAAAATTTTGTCAAATTTTATATATATATATTTATTATGCATGTATATAAAAAATATTTTTTTAAAGGTGATGCTTGATAAAAATTTTATACTTTATATTATATTTTTTATTTTCGAATTTTTTTTTACTATGTATTATTTTTGCCATGTATTTAATGATTGTAATTTTTAGCCCATATTTATTTATGTATTATTCTAATATTATGTCTAGTTCAACCGACTCAATCGATGTCGTTAATTTAAAAATAAATAAGTTCTTCTTAATATTCTAATTTTAAATTATTCTATTTTCGTTGTATTATAGAAATTATGTCGAAAAGAAAATGTTTTGTAATATAATTTGAATTTAAAAATAATAAAATAAATAGAAAAAAGACAGCAGCTAAGAAATCTTTTTCGTGAATTGTTTAAAGACTAGTTGGTGTTATGTATTGTAACGGAATAGCAAACATCAGCCGGCCAAATTCCTGGTAAAAGAGAAATCCTTGGGACCTTCGCTCGGGGCGCGAGACCGCATGCAACATGTACAAAACAATAGTTTTTTTTACACCAAGCGGGACTATTGAGAAGGTCATTATTTTAGAAAGCTGCCCTTGGAACAAACGAATATTGTTATTTTTTTACCAGGAATAGAGATCGGGTGCAAGCCGGGAGAGGAGAAAGCTGACAGGCCATTTGAACCAATATGTGGGAAAAGGACATCTCTCCCTTAGGGTTACCCTTAAGTGAGAAAGAGATGGAACCCAGAAATTGGGTATATAAGGCCCAGCAAATCCTAGAGAAGACACTTGGAGTGGGGGTGAGTCGCTGGACCCTGGTTATCGTGATAACTGGTATACCGGACGAACCCGGAGGACTTGGAGTGGGGGTGAGTCGCTGGACCCTGGTTATCGTGATAACTGGTATACCGGACGAACCCGAGGGAGGCGCATCTAGGGATGCTGGCGTTTATCCTGTTCCTCGGAACTCGGTACGTTGTTTACCCTAGATGGCGCGGATGAGGAGGAGGATAGAACGTCTGAAGACTCTGGGCCATCCCTCTTCGGACGGAGGCTTGAATACGGAGGACGTTCTATCGGAGGTAACCGGTGGAGGAGGATAGAACGTCTAAAGACTCTGGGCCATCCCTCTTCGGACGGAGGCTTGAATACGGAGGACGTTCTATCGGTGGTAGCGGAGGTGACCGGTGGAGGAGGGTCATCGGCGGCCGATATCTCCAACTGGAGGTAGCGGAGGACTATCGGGTCAGCACAATAAGGGCTTCAGCCCCGACAACGTTGACTCCGAGAGTCCGAGGTGCTTCGGCATCAAGGCCAGGACTGGCGACGTCCGTAAGGACTCGAGTAGGTGGGGCGCTCAGGAGGTCACTTTGTGACCAGTACCCACAGAGCATCATGATGGATTGGAGGAGGACGCCGTGGATCCGCCTTGTGGGGCGCTCGGAGGCTCCAGTCGCGGAAGGTGCTGAGGCTGTGCGCAGCCTGTGCTTTGCCAGAAGCTGTCGAGTGTGTGGGCCGCTCAGGGGTGTGTGTCACGCCCAGAGCTCACGGTGCAGTCGGAGTAGGGAGGAGGACTGCTGGTAGGTGGGGCATGCTGGCAATAAAGTATCCCGTACGGATGAAGTCCATGCGGCGATGATGCCCAGACCTACAGAGCATCGACCTACGATGCTGAGGCTGAGGACAGCCTGTGTGTCTGTTAGACACAAGCTCTGCAGAAGCTGTCGAGAGTGTGGGCCGCTCTGGTGGATACGCCTATCCAGCGTATCAAGAGCCCACGGAGCAGCCGGAAGTAGGGAGGAGGGCTGCTGGAGCAGGTGGGGCGCTCAGGTGGAGGTATCACGTTCGGAGGGATACCGTTCGGTGACGGCTGTCCGGTACCCACACAGCCTCAGGAGGGGTCGAGGGACGGCGCCGGGGATCGCGTCGCGCGGATCCAGGAGCCATTGACCCCGAGGATGGCTGGTTTAGGTTAAGCTTAGATTTAGATTATTTGTAAGGTAGTTCTTAAGTATTAGGATTATTTAGTTAATTAAGTCGTAGCTCTTAAGTATTTTTATGTTGATAATACAAGAATCTATATAACCAGACTTCTCTTTGACAACCTTCCCGGTTCCTATCCCGAATATCAGCAACCTGTGTGATAAGATGACTTGGCGTGTATTGTGTAACGGCGCGCCGGCAGACTGACAACCGCTCGGCTGCAAGAATTGAGGAAAGCGCGTTCACTTCATCGAGGTGGAATGCGTGGATTTCCGGGGGTGGGATGGAATCGGTGCGCTTCACGCGCCTCACCTTAATCCCCCCCCCCCCCCCATTTTACGTTACAGTATAGAATGCTGGCCGCGAGAGAAGTAACTGGTTAAGGCAGGCAGGGTTAGTATTTGGTGTACTAGATAACCCTAAGGCACATTCAGGGCCTTCACACACCTATCTTAAGATCACTATCAATTTTCATCTCTTCACTATTGTTGCACTGCACCTCATATTGCGGGTTTTTAGAATGCCTACACCTTTAGAATCGATCCTTGAAAATAAATTGCGGCCATGTTCTATAAAGCCCTCTAAACCTGCCGGGTTCTCGGGTACTAAGGCACTGCCCGTGAATACAAATCAGTCTGGGGTGGTGAAACATTGTAACTTTCTGTTTAGGGTGAGCTAAAGGGTAGTTTTTACTGTTTTATTGTATTTATTTTTAGCGCTCAACCGACAGCGAATTTGAAAATTGTATTTAAAAGTTTGATTTTATACTTGTTTGTAAAAATTTATTCTACATATTGGGATATTCAAATGATCATGGCTTCTGTTTTAGCCTGCTAAGCAGTTCTTATCTATTACAGGTTTTCTGCACAGACTCATAAATTAATAGATACGATATTTAATGTATATTTAAGAGAGTAGTTTGGAACATTATTTGCAGGATGAGGGGCATTCAACACACATTTATCTAAGGAAACATAAATCTACACATTTATGCAACAATAAAAGTATTTACTCTTCGAAAATTAAATCTTCGTGTAAACAAGACGTATTTTATACATTAATGCATATTATATTATCATTGATTGAGTCATATTTTGAAAAAAAGCTCGCGGAGCTAATTTATTGCATCGTTTGCGGATGCTAATTGATGGACACCAAAATTAAAATTTTGGGACAAAGAATTTGCTTTAGTTAATTTCTATTTATTTGATGGTCTGTGGTTTTGTGGTACTAATACAACTTTGTTTACGTATTTATTTAGATATTCAATATTTATTCTTAGGCTACTGGTAAGAAAAGAGGTAATAATATATGAGTGACTGAAAATCACATTTTCTCTGAATGAAAAAAAACTGAATATATTTTTATATTCCATTCAATTATTTGGTCTGTCATCTGTCCTGAGCCAACACAATCTCCTCGAAGACAGAAAGATGGAGAACCTCTAGATCTCTCTTCATATTATCGCTTCATTTCAATCTGGATCTACCAAGAGGTCGCCGTCCATTCGGGATCCTTCGATAAAGACGGTTCATAGCACGATCTGTCTTTATGCCCCGTACGTGTTTCACCCATTCTATCCATTGCAATTTTACCAACTAAATTAATATTTCTATAAAGACCTTTAATTCTGAATTATTGTGAATGCGCCACTGACCTGAGCGATCATTTCTCACCGGAACTTTTCCCTTTTCATAAACATTTAATGGTTTTTTAATCTGCTTTTAAAATGATATTTGTCTACATTCATTATCGCCTTATTTAGTGCGAATGTTACGATACTCCGATAAATTCTCGAACTTGATTTGTATATACCCCTTGTCCTTCGTCTTTGTACATTCGCCGGTGGTGACGCCTCATAGGCAATATCACCTTGGGTTTATTCAATAAACCTACATATATATAAAGAATGCCTGCACATAGGCTATAGGGTACAGGTGGCGGTGGAGGATAGGAATGATGAAATAGGCGTCAGCAGAAGCGGCTAGTATGGTTCAGAAGTGGATCCCGAAGACTTATGCGAAATGATGAGACGATGATGTGATTTGTTTGGGCTGATACAATCAACACAGGATTACGGCGGAGGTTGTCGAGCGTGGTCAAGACTTTGACAATGTGAAGCACGATGAGATGGTATGAAATTTCGAGCTTCGAGTGATTCTAGTGCAACCGGTTATGATATTGTAGTTGGTTTGACAGGACGATTTGGTGAGATCACGCGGAACATATAATGGCGGTCGGGTAAAGTACACTAAGAATTAGATAGAGGCAGATATCTTTGATCACTCGCGGGTTTACAGTGAGAATTTACACAAAAATATGGTACGTCAGATGATGAATCACAATGGATCGGTTTCAAACTGCAGCTCTTTAAAATCGAGCTGAGTTATATCAGTGAAATCTGAAATCCACTCGAAGCTCGCTGGGGAGAATGTGATCGTTGGGAATTTCGCATTGGTCCGTTCAGACGCGTTCCCAGTGGAAGCGGATATTCAAAAATGTGCAAGAGAGCGAGGAACTATCTCACGTCGTTTAATTGTTTATGACTGTAGGTACTCGAATATTAAAATAGACTCACGACACTAATTAAATGGTAGTAAGACTGAAATAGTCTTCAAAATTGGTTCACAAAAAAGTAATTTAATTATATTAATTACGAAAAATATTATACTATGATGATAATGGTCAACTTGCCACAATGAGCCATGGATCTATGTTGGGGCTATTTTGCTATGTGAACGAAACAAAAATGAGAGGATACGTAGCTTACTCGAACTCGAACTATTGAACACTGGATCGCAATGCTGAAATGGCAGTGAGTGGGGCATTTGGTGAGACTAGAGAACAACAGATAAGACCTTTGACAAGAAAGTGAAATTTATTAATTTTTACAATTTAACATTCGTCAGAAGAGTTGTAAACATTTTAAAAATAGGTATACCTCAATAATTTAATCTGTTTTTTCTCAAATTTTATCTAAGATAAAACGATTTAAAAGTACACAAATTATATTATAAAATAAGCATTATTCATTAGACGTACTTTGCTGATAAAAAACCGGAAATTCGAGGATATTAAGGGCTTAACGGCGAACGCTAACGATCCATAAAATCCGTAAAAATTCCTTACATAATATTGACTGAGCCGAAATTCACTTGGAGATTTAACTTATTTAATATTGCCTCGGTTAACTGACAAAAATAGAGAAATTTAAATGTGCCCATGTTATATTAGAAAATTAAATTCTGACTGACGTTAATAAAAAGTCACAAATATATATGTAACAAACATGTATCAATAATCCATATTATTGTATTATTTCCCATGGCATCTTCATACCTAGAATATTAATTAAATTTTGATTAATGATCATGGTAGGCAGGTGCACTAAATGTGCCATTACTGAGTGCATAGGACGAGTTCTGCATAATTCGCATGCTACTCGTGAATGCATCAATCATAAATATGGGGCTGTTAACGTTATCAGCGATTTTTCAAATATTTTCTATAAACTTTAACAACTCATAATCACCACTTTTTTCATCGTTGTTGTCATTTTAATCGTTTTTGTTAATAAGGATAAAAAAATATATGTTAAAAATATATAAAAGAGTTAAAAAGATTAAATAAAACAATATACTAGAAGATAAACTAAACAAAATATATATTCAAATGTATTTCAATACGAACAATAACAAGGTGAATATATACTTTAATGAAACATACAAATTTATCGAAGGCTCTTTTTGGACTGCAACTGAAAAAATTTAGCATATCCAGGAAAATGACTACCTTCATTGCCATCTTATATGAAATAGGATCGTAATATATGTACATATCTGTGAGTTTATTTTATATAAATCCACAGTTTTTTCAAAATAAGAAGAAGGTCACTCATTGTCTACGTGAGATTTCGAAAATCTACCACCTTCCTCCTTTCCTATCCCTTAAAGCAGAATTTTGATATTTCTTGATTAAATTTTGCACACTTGACATTCAAAATAAACGAAAAATTACTGTTTACATCTGATTTCGAAAAAATAACTACCACCTACCCTCTTTAAATGAAACATTTTACTGTGCGTAAAGTTCGGGCAACTCCAGATACTTCAGCTAGTTCAATAATAAATTACTCGTCACTTTTCTGGTTTTCATTTCAATCAAAAGTGTACTATTACTCATCAGTTCTCATATAAATAAATTATTACTATTTCTGTTCTGCCGTTTTCAGGGCTGCTTTTGTCAATCTTCATTGAAGTGTACTGTGCGTGCTTTGGTCAAGTATATTAGTATTGTGAGGACGGCAATTCAAATTCGCTGCTTTCCTCAGTCAGAATCGATACCAGCGACATCTGCATTCAGGACCCAGGCGGCAGCAGAGAGCATTCGGCTCCAGTCTGGCACGATTGCTCGCCGACGAAATATTTTCCGCTGCGATCGCCGGGCGAGGGTGAAACCGAATACCACCGACTCACTCTCTCGCTCTTCATCTTCAGGCTCCCCTCTTGTATTCTTCCTTCTTTATCTCTCACTAAATTAATAATTATATATCAACTGCGCATTTATTTATTTTCACCATCACCATCTCCCCACAGTAGAAAGATGGGTGTAGATAAATAAATTTTAGGTAATTCAGAATTCTAGTTGAAATAAAAGAAGTTTAGCGAGGATGGTTTAATAATCAGATGGATGGACTTTTATTTAAAAAAATTTGTTCCACTGTAAACAAATAAATTAATACTAATTTAATGTATTAATTATAAATATATATATATAACCAATTTTGTCGATAAATATTGTTTTTATGCTACCGGGATTCGAACCTGGATCTTTATTTCCAATTCGGGGAAGTACACTACCAATTGTATTATAGCGCCAGTATTCTTCATGACAAATTTTTGAACCTGTATGTTACACTTTTTAAAATTAATACATCTGTCGTTCTTATTTGAAAGCCATCTACATTGTTTTTATGGAATCTCAAATACCTTTGAGAAAACCGACTGCAGACGCCAGAATTATCAATTCATTTTTATTAAATTTTGGACACATTGATACAACTTAATTAACAATAATGATGTGAAGTTGTAATTATTCAGAAAATAGGTCTGTGATATTTTAAATACTAAATTAACACGTAAAATTAATTTTGTCGAAAAATATTATATTAATTGAAAAAGTGCAACATACAGGTTCGAAAATTTGTCATGATTGGCGTTATCACACAATTGGTTCGAATCCTGGTAGCGCAAAAACGATATTTTTCAACGAAATAGATTTTATATGTATATATTTATAACTAATACATTTAATTAGTATTTAAAACATCACAGACCTATGTTTTGAATAATAACAACTTCACAATAAAAATGTTTTCCCTTAAAAATATATTAATGAATATATCATATTATACCCACGGTGTGAACTTATATATTCATATACGTTCACAACATGTGCTATCTTGCGATCACTGTAAGCAGACTTGTTACACTGTTGAGTAATACTCTTAGGGTCATTGTCCCGATGAAGCAACGTGTTGACCCAAATAAGTGAAGCAAATTCGGGTTAAATTATATTTCTGTACTTTGCTATATTTGTTCGTAATAAATAAGTCACCCGATTAATCAGAATCTACTGTATATATACCAAAGACCAATTAACCATTTGTTCGCGTAGAGTACAACAAGCAAATAGAATTTTACGCCGAAGATTCATGAAAGCTATTACCTTCCGGAATTCTTTAGACTAAGATAAACTCTGCTATGAATGGTGTATTCATTATTCAGTGATTTTTTTGTTTAATATTATATACATATTATTTCCACTCGTATGCAATAAGCTAATGCTATTCAATACAGAAACAAATAGCTCATTTTACTGTTCTCTTCTCACTGCAGCAGTAGTAATTATTCATTAACGAAATTTTTTTTTTCAATCATTTTATAATCATTGCAGATATATTATGAAACAAAATCTCTTCATTTTAATTTGTTTTCAAATTTTATTTTCAATATTTGTTAGTGTTCGGTTTTTCATTAAATTGCTTTTTATACTTATAGAAGGCGTATTTTACAATAGACTGATTTTTCAATAAATTTCTCTTATAGAAAACGAATATTTTTTTTGAAATATATGTATATTTCACATAATTTTAATAATATTCTTCAAAAGTAATGAAAATAGCGATGGTTGAATTACTAGATCCGCTTATTTTTTTTATAAATGTCTTTGTTAAATTTTATTCGCAGACAAGTACTTTTGAATATTCCGTACTTAATTTATCTGTATTTTTTTAAACGTGACATTAAGAACAATTTCGACGTTTTCAGTCGGAGTCAATTATATTTATAATGGAAAATAATTTTTTTTTAGTGTTACGAAATATTATATTTGAGAACATATTGTTTTTACAATTTCCAATTACATACATTGTAATAAATAATAATAAGTAATTACTTATCTATTTTGGTTCTCAAGATCATTCAGAATCTTATAAAAGAGGGTTCTGTTTTAGTGTTAGACGAAGATAATGTTAAAACATTTGGACACAATGCCTCCATATATCTAATAATGTTATTATAAATGTTGTCAAAATAATTGTCAAGATCTTGTCTTGGCCAACTCTTCAAGGTATTATTAATATCAACATTTTATATCATCTCTACAACCTGAACGCACTTTGCAAATACCTAGGCGCAAAATAGAGCTCTCATCAATCTTAAAATCATGCTGGTACCGACTGAATACAACGCGCCTGCAGCCGTAGCAAGGTAGTTGATCCTAGCACCTCACTTCTCTCGCAGCCGCCTTCCAGACAAGTTCAATTACCAACCTTTCACATTGTAAAACATTCACTACTATTTGTACCCGTAACTGTGTTTCAAGCGTCAATAAACATCGATACACATACAAACTGGCGTCATAATTCAAACGAACAGTAATGCGTTTGGTGTAAATATATTTGGGGGCATTCAGAAACTTACACACAACCTTCTGATATATCATACCTATCTGATCAACATAATATATCAATTGCTTACTGTATATTTATTTAATACAAATTAAATTCATCAATTAGAATGATATATATACAGTTTAACTCAATTTACCGAAAAAATATTTTAGAACAGGAAGAGATCCTGGTTCAAATCCCGGTGGCAGGTAAAATATTTTTTCGGTACGTATATCTTTTTATTTGATGCATTCAATTTATATTAAATATCATGTAACTGTGTTCTGATAAAAATTACAACTTCACAAATAATAATAAGAATAATTGCGTTATATACAATTTCGTCCTTATCGAAAATAAAATTTATATTACTGCTGTAAAATTAAATCAATACATTTGCACAAACATCGATTTTAAAAAGCGTGGAAATATCATAGATATTTTCATCTGGAATTAATTCGACTAATTAAATTCATCTCTAGTACAGAAAACACTCGCCATTTTATTTTTCTTACTAGGGATCTGAATTTCTTGCCATGTTTTATTAACGTACATTTGTAATCTCCGTTGTTACGTAATGTTTAGTTCAGGATAGTGGTAACATTAAGGATTATTTAATGTTTTAATTAGAAAGTTAAAAGTTAAAGTTTAATTTAAAAGTAAATATAATATAGGCGCACAAACACACATGTAGGTATTCGAGGGCAGAATACGTTTATATAAAGTAATCATATATTAAACTATAGTTATTTTAGCAAAGAATTTTTATGGCCGGTAAAAACAACTAAAATCGAACAACAATGTTCAGAAAAACAAACATAATGCTGTGGTGATAGATGGAGCAATAATACATATATTTCAAAGAAGGATCCTTAGGAGAATTTTCGAAGCTCAAATTCAAAGAAAATAGAGTACATTATTATAATTAGGAAGGTATGACATGTCATGAAATTCATAAATGAGGGACTTTAAAGGCTAGGTCATACAGGGCATATGAAAGATATCTGCTGAATAATAATGAAACTTTGAGTAGCTTGTTGCTTTAGTGATTAAAACGCCGGCCTAATGATCTAGTGATCGCGGGTTCACACCTCGTTCCAGTAGACCAACAAGTTAGTCCTATTTTCATAACACAAGCGTTTAGTTAAGCTCAAAAATAGTATTATTATTTATGTGACATGTATTCCGTGTACACATCTCTGTTTAAAAAAAAAGGGAGAAGAAAATTTGGTAGACCCTAAATGAGGTGGCCTGACAATATAAATATAGATCTATCTATATATATTCTAAAGAAAGTCAGGATCCACACTGGGTTATGGATTGTGGAATGATGATGATAATCTTAAATAATACAGACTCTACGAAAAAGTAAACATATTGATTAACTATTAAATGGTTAGTCAATGGAAAAATGGTAGAATACGATATGCAAGCTGCACATTCGGCAAACCACCAAAGTTGATCGTGCTATATCTAGTATTATCCAAACAACTATATAGATGTGAATCATGGGTGTCATTATAGCCTCAATCTAAAGATTCTCCAGAATATTACAATAGATGCATGAAGGAAATTTAAGGTATAAAATATATATTAAAAGTGCAGAAAAAACCTGTTTCCTGAATTAGGCAAACATTACCAGTATCAAAATTACCATCCTAAAGCACCAACAATGATGCGCGTACAGATAATACACGGCTTTCTATCTCACTACAAAAGAAGACAGGGTGAACCGAGGAAAAGATTCAAATATAACCTGAACATAGTCCCTGAACACTGGAAAACCCCAAACCATGATCGAGGAGAATATTGTCAAAAAATATATTGTGCAGGGGAAATTAGTAAATGGAAGTAGACTAACGCAATTACCGGGAAAACGAGAAAGAGAAAAGAAAAGGAGGAATATCTGTTTCGTAGATAACGCATCTGCCCAACGAAAGAACATCGCCACATCAAAATCCCACACTCATCGTACATGACTGCAAAAAAAACGAAAACGCGGCTTCCACATGCCAATGTGAAAAATTGATACGACTCAAAATTATTATATATTTGGGAGTACTGATCGATGATCATCTTAACTGAAAAAAACACATTATACTAAACCTAGCTAAACACATAAGAAAAATAATTGGCTTTTTTAAAGATTAGTAATTGACTAAAGACTATTATCCTTTTAAATGTTATGAGCGCCATAGTCTTACCGTATGTGTTATCTTCCATTTCAAACAGAATTGGGAGTTAAAAGGTTAATATTGGTGCACTATGTACTCCGCTACTCTTTAATTAACTATGCGATTTTAGTTTGGGGAGGAGCAGCATAAACAATATTCGGTTAAAAGAGCATAAAAGACAATTATTAGGATAATAAATGTTTGTTCTTTTAGATATACAACAAATCTTCTATTTAAGGAGTAATAATTTATATGTTGCGACTCGTACAATATTTCCATCTAAACGATAATTCACCCTTAGTAAAAAATTAGTCGTAACACACGCCAACGAATAAACATCTACACATAAATTCCGAGAGCAGCAACGACATTTTTTCAAAGTTTCTATATGTTTTTAGCTCCGAAACTGTACAAATCTTAACGCTGACTAAAAATCGTTCACCTATAAAAAAAATATGTAAATATGAACTCAATACATGATTCAATTAGGTAAATATCAACATTTGTTTAACATTTCAGCTTAATCACAATACAGTACACTAATGATTCACTTTAGATTTACAAAACATTTACTACACTTTTTTATTGACTTTATTTATTTTTTTATATATCTCTGTCGAATCTAACGCTTTCTTAAATAACACCACAAAAACACGGAAAAAACTGTTTACTTTAACACAGATGATGGTCTAGCAAAGTAGTCAGAACAATGCTTTATATATCAGATGTGAATAGTTACTACATCCCACATAGTAAATTAATGAGTATATAACAATATGTTCACTTCTGATATATAAAAAATTGATGTCAAACAATTGTCAAATAAATATATAAGTGGACGCACATACACAACATATGAAAGGGTATGCGAATAGGCTTCCTCAGCCACACTCGAACTCACCATCAGTAAACCATAACAGATGTCATCCTCGTAACGAGGGCCCGCCGAAGAAGAAAACAGAAAATGGAAATACCTACAAACAACTTCTGGATGAGATCTAAATTTAAAATTTATTTTGTCATATACGTCAGTCATGTATTAAATGCCAATGCGATTTTTAAAGCGCTTATTTATAAAACGGTCGTACAGAATCCCGTGCTGCTTCTACTGCACCTCCTATGATGCTTCGAGTACTCCTCAGGAACGGTGTATATAAAATATATATTTTTTAAATATATATTTCCTACTTAAATGTAATAAAATCAACAATAACAAACAATTTGAATGAAATTGTAACAACCTATATATAAATAATTTTGGTCAGTTAAATTCTCCTTGTGTGTTTGGAATTTATTTGCCATTTCGTTTACAATTTTGATCTCCAGGCAACGGTTTCATGCTGCTAGTAATAAATATATGGTTTTATTCAATTCCCAGCAAGAATGCTTTTATTACCGACAAATGGTCCTAGACTAGGGAAAGTTTTATTAAAAATTCCTATCAACCTAGCTCCTTCAGTTTACAGGGTGCCCTGCAGGAAGAATTCTAATAAATACACTTATAGTTGAATATTATTTACTGAATTGTAATAAAAAAATAGAATTTTTTAAATTTTATTTATTTCGAAAAAAATCTGATAAAGATATACAATAAAAAAATGATAAAAATTCTAATGAAAAATAAAAATTATCTAATCATATCATTTCTCGCAGAACGTATCGTTATCTAGGAACAAGACGTCATCTGAAAGTTTGGTCAAAATCTACTATTTCACCAAAATTTTTAAAAAGAAAACAGTTTTCTTATGAATTATGAAATTATGAAAAATTTTCCCGTAGTTTGGGAGGTGAAAAAAAATTGAATCGTTATGTCATACCTGATATTATTTTGTGTATAAAAATAAAATAAATTAATGAATCATAGATAAATAGGATCATTGAAGTTATCCCTTCTGTTAAGCCTAAATCACCACCCATTGGACCGACCGAGTGGGAAAGGCCACAGTTACTTTTATGGTGTAAAAAAGTATATGAACATAGTCGAGAGGGCAGAAGTTCATAAAATTCACGATCCTTTGTCATGGATGATGATATTATGAAAGCAACAAAAATACATTAAAATATTTGTTGCAAATTTTATATTCTAGTTTTTATTCAGTTTACTCACGTACCATTATCTCTCTGTCGTTTTAGGCAGAGAGAACAGAGCGTCATACTTTTCTGTCCTGACACACAATTCTCGCCTCATTCACATTCATACATCTTCTCATACAAGATCGACGATTATTGAGGCTCCGAATAGAGCAATCCTCTAGTATCTTGCTTGTCTGGTCGTGCCAAGTCTTACGCGAACGTACTCTACTTCTGTTGCCATCAACACTTGCGTCATATATATTTTTCTTACCATTCTTTTCTCATTTCTCCGTTCTATGTACTACCGACCAAACTACCTAAGTGATCCTTTTTTAATCTTACTCATTATACTAAGATCAGCATTACATTCTTTCATTATTTCTTCATTCTTTACTCTGTCACAAATGGATCTGTCACATACACGCCTGAGTGATCTCATTTCCACTACATTCAGTCTACTTTCGTTCCTCTTTTGCCAGCTCCAGGCCTCATTTCCATATATCAGTGTCAGTAACAGGACTTCATTGTGACAATTTTTCATTTGCTATAATTCAATTCAAATCGCCGTTCACTTTATTCCCTGCAGTCACCCCCCTTTCGATATCTTTCTCTGTATTTCTGTTTCTATCGAACATTCTTCCCAAATACACAAACTCGTCTACTTGTTCTAAACATTCATTACCTACAAGTATTTTGCACATTGTATTGCTTTCCTCTTTCTCGAATACCATCACTTTCGACTTGTTGACATTCATAATAAGGTCGCTTTCCTTGCATACATCATACATTTTACTCACTAGCTCCTGTAATTCTTGTTCATTATTCGCCATTCATACTGCATCATAGGCGTGCAATAAACAGCATACAATAAAATCGCCCATTTTTGCTCCTATATTCACGTATTCAAAGACATTACACTACCAGTTTAGTTTAATATGGATTATTTAAAACATTATTTTTAACTACTTTATGAATTATTAGAATTTTAAAAATATTATAACTATTTGACGTAATATGATTTTAGTTGATTAATTTGACATCCTGATAGAGGAAATGGTATTTTCCAAAACCGATTGGTGTATTAAATATAACTCATAAAGTAGTTGAAAACAAATTTTTAAATAATCTATAGTATAATAAAAGTTTGATAACGAACTATTAATATTTACTGTATTTTTCAATCACACTATACATTTACATATTTGTGAGAACCAACCCTATGGTCTAGGTTCCTTACACATTGTCTTTTATCACCATCCCTTGTCATCAACCCCAATAGAAATTCCTCCGAAATTGACGACATCTTGTGTACCTACTGAAATAAAAACAACACGCATTATATATTTTAGTCATAGTCGTAACAGAATTCATTTTCTAGATCCGTTGCAGTTTCAATAATTTGTATTTTATTTTGCATGGCAAAATTTTAATTACCGTTTTCATTAAGGCTTTGAATATTTCCTTTATGGCGAAATGCCGCGGTTTTAATACCTCAATTACAAAGGTCGTTTGTAAGGTCTTATTTCTAAAGCTCTACAAAGTGCCAACAAAATTATTACAGTAGACGGATAATACAACAGGATATTCACAATTGTAATTAAGAAATGCAAGTGTGAAAAATATGAAGGAATGTTAATGATTTTTTTTACTATTGAATGCTAATTGAATTTTCATTCCATTGCAGTTGTTGACTAAAATTGTATGATAATATAATCCTGTATAATAATTTGCCTAACGCTGTAAAGCCGAAAATTAAGCAAAACATACGAAAGCTACTGCGTAATGTAAGTTTTCCAATTTCGAAATGTGTGCTTTGTATACTTGCAATATTTAATTAGGTTATTTATTTTTAAACGTTACATTCCTTTTGTATTTATTTACAAAACAAATTAAAGTATATTAATTGTAAAATAAGGGTATAATAAAATGAAATTTATATTGCAGTTGAGATACGATCATTGAAAAAGATGTGCGGGAACATATTGATAATAAAGTTAGAAATGTTGCAATAAGAAAATAATATTGGGCAAATAAGTTTCAGATACTTTGGATCAAAATTAATTTTACAAAATGTAAGTATTCTACATGCGTAATATAATATAATAATAATGATTTAAATTTGGATTCGAAATATGAGTAGATTAGGAATTGTTTTCGTTACGGGAGCATACTTGAGCTGAAAAAATATTTAAACTGTTGTATTGAAATGTCAATTTCAAATGTTCTGTTATATTTAAAATTAAATAAAAATATGTTCTTATGTAAAAGCCCACAAGGGAGTTGAAGGAAATAAAGGAATCGATTCATATTATATAAAGACATCAATAAACGTATATTTCTATCCAACATCTGGGTAATCTATTTTTTGTATTGTTCCTTTGAATAATATTATAATTAGTCTCTTGTATTTTTTAATCTAATTTCTTCATATAACTAACACTTTTACATATTTTTTTTCAATTATTCGTAAAATTTATTTTTTATTTACTTTAAGAAAATTACTTGTAAATTTTACTTGTTTCAATATATTAACCTAGTGAAACAAGTGTATTAAAATGTTAAAATTTAAAGAAATACCATAGCACGTGGAGGCAAAGTATTCAAGAATCCAAACTTGAAGTAGACTGCAATAGAATCGAAGAAAAATAAGAATTATATTTAAAATTCGATAAGAATACGTGCCCCTATACCATTGATATTACTGCAAACAATAACTACATTTTAAATGTATATTTTTCTGATACTTAAGATTGTTTTTAACTCAAATTCCGTATAATGATGCTTTGGAAAGCCTATTAATAACTAATAACTAAAATAGTGTCACTTCAATAAATTAAATAAATACTATTGTTCGATATCTATGACATATCCACGAAACGCCGTGCATTTTTGTAGATTCTCCACTATGTTTACTGTACATAACTGCCCCCCTCCCCAACCCCCCTCTATACCTTACATCTTAGAGCACAACTTTTCTTTACATATTGTCTATGACTTTTGAACTGTCAAGGAGAGTAGATGTTCTGCTATGTGCACGCCACTAACTTAAAGTTATAGTAAAGTTACTTGTTGCCAGTATGTATTCGGTTCCTCGCGTGTGCCTGGCCGAAGCCGTTATTGTGTATCACAGTGCTTTCCTGAAGTTCAGGAGATATGACGACAGGAAAGAAAATCAAGATAAGTCGTATTCTTCCTGATTGGTCCTAGAGTCTTTATTGTCCTGTCCCTTTTCCAAGTTCCAATCACCCTTTCTACATCCAGTTTCTCTACCTCTTGTACAAACAAGTATTAATTCTTATTGATCTAGTGGTTAAAATACTCGCTTAGTGGTTCACCGATTGGGAGTCATACATCATTCTGAAATATCATTTAGTTTGTCCTATTTTCATAGTATATGCTAGTTTTAAAATAGTAAAAATATGTATATGGCACGTATTCCGTGTTCGCAGCTTTATTTAAAAAAAAATATATTCGGCTTGTTCTGGTGTGATCTATTGATTGGGTATTGCCCACATATAGTCCAATCGTGCTGGAATAATGTTAGTATTATTATTTACAGAAGTGTGATGCTTGTGAGAAAGTTTTCTCTTGTTATGAAACCAGAACTTACATTCATGTTTTATCAAAAAGCTTTCAAGAAAGGAAAATGTAATTTGCAAACAGAGTTATTGCATTTCTGCTAGCATTTACGTTCAAGATATGCTAGTGATACGGCGTTATTTGCAAAGTTTACCTGAATTACCTGCAGTCATACATCATACCATCATCATATTAAACATTACGATATATACAATTCGTATCGTAAATTTTACTCTCTTTACCTGAATATCTTTGTATTTCAAAATTGGCCAATTTTTTTAAAGTATTTTTTATTTTAATCTTATTAGTGATTATTTTTATGCAGGACATAAAGGTTAAAATGACTGTTTTTTATAATATACTTTACTATAAATAAATATTCATGGGTTGCGCTAGCAGCTAATTATGAAATCACTGTAAGGGAACATATTCGTAATTATATATGATGAAACCGTTGTATCTAATTCTTGTAAGCTAAGTACTTTCCACGACCTTACCGACATCGTAATTATTACGATAATAGGAATCTGAATTAGATCTGAAGTAAACATAAGGTGCTGCCGTGTGGTTGCTCTTTAACTGTCTACTTAGTGTATCCATAATTGGAAATTATATCTATTAAACAAGGAGAACATTATCAAACTTTCTCTAACCCGTTGTAACACGACGAGGAATCCATCTAAGTATAATAATTAATTATAAATAGTCGTATAGGAATATAACTGATTATTTTCTGGGGGGACCCGCGTCAAATAGTCCTGAATAGGCTTTAATACTCTCGACGTTTCGAGTAAATATCATTCATAACTCATTCTCAAGGGCCCTTTATCCTGAATCCTACCCTAAATTTACGAGTAAACTCGATCGTTTGAAGCAATAGCCAAAATGAAAATGAGTTAAATATTAGTAATATTATATTATATACATTATAGTAATATTATAAAAGTAATATTATTAGTTGATATCGCGATTAACGGTATCTAATAATAAGAATTCCACACACCTGGACAAATATCTAATAAATATACAGCCGTCTACGAAAAAACATCCATTCAAAAAACCCATCGTTAATAATAAACCAATAAAATTTCCCTATAATAATCAAAGAACTACTTAGCAAGGTACGCGCACAAAACCGGCTATTAAACAAATAACTAAATTACAAGTCACCTTATGTTACTTTAAGATACATTTAATTGCGATATCAACTAATAATACTAAGTACCTAAAGGCTACCTTTAAATTCGACACTACGCTTGGGCGAGAATAATTGTTCATGCACCGATAGTCCATAGCACTGAGCAAACCACATTAGATCGGTTCGTTTCCAATCTTCGACCAGAAAGTTCGACCAGAAGCTGATAGTAGTTGTGCAAATCGGGAATGCGTTTACTTAACCTTACTATCTCGCTTGTAGTATACACAATCTGAACGCTTGATCTGTAATTAATTATTATTTTAAATACTAAATTAATGTATTAATTATAAATATATACATATAAAATCAATTTTGTCGAAAAATATGAGTCAATAGGAACACGAAAGAGGAAATGAAATATGATCACATTTTATGAAATTTCTGAATTACTTTTGCATCTCGTGGAGTTCAGTTATACGAGTTGAATGTAATTCATTTGATCTATTTTTGAACCAAACACGAATAAACGTGCGATCACTGCGAGTGATAAACGTGTACTGTTCGTGTAACGCCGGGTTCTGTGTGTACCGTGTAATGTGATTGGTGGGAAGCATGGTGTCAATACCGTAACAAAATTTCGTTTCATTTGTTTATTTTCAATAATTTACTTTACCTGGCGCACTCTAGGATATTTCACATCATAAGAGAACAATTGAACCCGCAAATTTGATCACGTTTGTAAACGTTTCCATTGTACTTACATATTGCATGTTTTAGTAAAACGACAAACCTCGTGCAAACCTGATTGTGTTCGCAGGCTAGGTCTGTGGGCTATTTGTTAATTAATATGCAGATATATATCGATGACTTAACATATAATATACATTAAAACCAACGAATATTAACCATGTTCGTCAAGGCAATAATACTAGTGTGGATCTTTAGAAATTTAATATAATAATTCATTTTTAATGTACATATTGGCCACATACTAATAGATGGCGCTTACGTCATCTGTATATGTAGTTATAAAGGTTACTTCTTATTAATAAGTAATCTATGGTCTCAAGTCATTCTAATACTAGTTTGTTGTTTGATTGTTTGACAGTAGTTTAAACAAAAGTGTTTCGAGTAAAAAATTGATAAAGTTAAAATTCATGGTGTGTCACGTCAAGTACAACGTTTTTAATTTTAAAAACATAAAAAACACTTTAATTAATTTATCGTACGATTCGTCAAGATGAACACTAACTTGTATCGATGTGTCCAAAAATTTAATAAATTGAATTGATAATTATGGCGTCTGCTATCTGATTACTCAAAGGTATTGAGATTCCGTAAAAATAAGGTAGATGGCTCTTTCAAATAATGGAACGATTAAATGTATTAATATCAAAAAAAGGTAACATGTAGGTTCGAACATTTGTCGCTAAAAATATCGTCAATGTTGCATAGTTGGATAATGCACCTTCCTCGGTTTGGAAAAAGATCCAGATTCGAATCCCGGTGGCACAACAACAATATTTTTCGATAAAATTGATTTTATATGTATATCTATATATTTAATTCATATTTAAAATATTATAGAGCTATGTTCTGAATAATTACAACTTCACAATAAGAATGTGTTCTCCTAATAATGAACACTAACTGATCTATAAAATAAAAAAATGTTAATAAATCAATTATCGGACGGTGGTGTAGCCTCAATTGTTATTAAAATCTGTAATTAAAAAATAATTGAATATATCTTACAATATTTATATTTTTTATTTATTATCTTTGTTTTATTAACCACTGAATTGAGTTTAAATACATCTGCCGGTTTCGAAAAATACCATTTTCGTCTTCAGGATGTCATAAATAACTAAAAACATATATCATTGTTTCTTCACCGGAATCTATTTTTAAAAACAACAGTTATTTAAAAAATAAATTGAGTACCTAACTCAAATTGTTGCTTAATACAAATTTAGTCGAATAATTTTTAGGAAAAAATTTTAGAATGGGACTCGTAGTTAAATTTAGTTGCTTGTTTATAATTTTTTGATTAGTTTTACATGCTTTATTTATCTTCAACGATTCTAAATTATTTAATTTGTGACCAACACCGTTTATACGCAAAATTAACAATCCCAATTTTTTATCAAAACTTTTTCCTAAAAATTATTCGACTAAATTTGTATTAAGCCACAATTTGAGTTAGGTACTGTATTTATTTTTTAAATAACTCTTATTTTTTAAAAATAGATTCTGGTGAAGAAACAATGATATATGTTTTTAGTTAGTTATGACATCCTGAAGAAGAAAATGGTATTTTTCGAAACCGGCAGATGTATTTAAACTCAATGCAGTGGTTATAAAACAAAGATAATAAATAAAAAATATGAATTTTAACCACAAAGTTAATATTGCTTATTTTAAAAGTAATATCTTACAATGTTATTTAATACACATATTCACTATTTCAACGTCGTTACCCCATCTCCGTATTTTATCACGACAAAGGGTATGTTTCCAACCGACAGTTAATATCTTTACATATTTATTTTTATAGGTCAGTTTGTTTGCATCTGTTCTGACGAAGTTACAGTAGCAGTTTAAGCTGTATCAAGTTCCCGGTTAACTGAGTTTCTCCAATTACTACGGCGATCCGACCAAGAACCTGTTTACGGGTGCAAAGGATTCCCAGGTAACGGAATGCCTTCACAAATCATTATAGTATTGTATTTATCATCTATATAATTCTCTATATTATATTATTAAACTCTTGCGATTCGAAACATGCACGTTCCCTTTCACATATCGGATATTAAAATTTGGTAGTCTTTCAGAATATAGTTTGTTTGAAATTCTTGCCATTCCCGCGAGATCCTGCTGAGCGACTAAAATGATTCAATGTACAGTAAACACGGCACATTTTTAAGATTCCTTACATTCAATATACCCTGAGGGCGGGTTTGTGCGAAGTCAGCGAAGGAAACCGACGCAACCCACCCCTTAACACGTCACGACAGTGCGCGGGTACTGATACACCATGCCGTTGTCACATCGGACCGCAAATCGCAGATCGTGACGTGGTGGTCGCTGGGAGGGGATCTCGCGTCGTGCGGTCTACAGGGGGTCTAACAAGACGACCTCCCTGAAATAGACGTAACGAGAACCTACCTCAGATACAGGGCTTAGATACTACAGCATGTACCAAAACTCGAAAGAAAACATACTCGTTAACAAATGTATATTTTATATTTTTAACCTTCTCTCTTAAAAATGTATATGTAATATATCATTAAATTCATTAGTATTACATATATAATTTATTTATTTATTTAAAACATGTTACGGGTTAGAGCACATTAAGTGACTAGTTGCTGATGAACTGATCAGTTACTTGTATTCTGATTGCTTTCATATAACCAACTTTTACATACAACAGATTAATTATCAGATAACTAGTGTTTAACGCATCCTAGGACGTCATTTTTTTCCGATTTAGATTTTATCTATATTAAATTAAACACCACAAATACTGGATAAATATCAATAAAAACAATGTTTTAACTCTATTTAAGTTTATTTGTATTTTTAAGTAGAACACATTCTTATTGTGAAGTTGCAATTTTTCAGAACATAAGTCTGTGATATTTTTAATACAAATTAAATGTATTTATTAATAAGATATACATATAAAATCAATTCATCGAAAAAAAGTTGTTGTTGCTACCGGGATTCGAACCTGCATCTCTTTCTATCCAAAGAAATGCATTAACCGATTAAGCTACATCAACACAGAATGTTGACGACAAATTTTAGAACTTATATATAACACTTTCAAATTACGTCTATCGTTCCATTATTTGAAAGCTATCTTCTTTATATTTATGGAATCTCAAACACCTTTGAGCAAAATACGATAGGAGACGCCAGATTCCATAAATATAAAGAATATGGTTTTCAAATAATGAAACGACAGATGTATTAATCTGAAAATGCAATATGTATGTTTGAAAATTTGTCATCAACTTACTATGTTGGTGTAGTATAATCGGTTAACGCATTTACCTGGACTGTAAGGGATCCAGATTTAAATCCCAGTGGCGAGAAAGATATTTTTTCGATAGTTGATTTTATCTGTATATCTTTTTCATTGATGTATTTAATTTGTATGAGTTTATTTGTAACAGTAACTCTCAACGACAGATGAAGTATTAAATTAAATATATATAAATATAGGAAACAGGACATAGGTGGTAAAATTATTAAATTAATTAAATTATCAATTATTAATTTAATAATTTTATAACATTGTTTCATATATATCCATCCATTATGATAAAACTCTACAAAGTTTACGCCGATTCTATCAATTCTACTACTTTTTGATATTAGCATACGTTGAGAAAAACGGTTAGACTTTCATCTTTTTAAAATGGCCATTATAAGCAGGGGATTTCTAAAAATTGTGGTATTAAATAATAATTAACTACCTATAAAATATTCGTATCAAAATTATTACTATTTTAATTCCAATTTTTTAAATGTTGACAATACAGGTGAACATTTTTGTTTAACATGTAAATTCTGAACAATAATTCGACACTTCTTTTCACTAAAATGTAGGAATTTTATATTAATTTTTCATTTGTGACAAATAAACATTAGAATAATTAAGTACAATAGACAAATCTTAAGTCAATAAGAAATATTATATATCCAATTTGTAAAGATTAAAAGGAAAATTCAATTCAGTGAAGAATAGGTAAAATTATACGTCATATGAGAGGATTGAAAAATATGAAAATTTAAAATGTTCGTAATATAAATAAAAATAATGTTATGTAATGGTTTTATTTATACTTTTAAAATTAGCAACAATAACTTTTTGGTTAAAATTCATATTTTTTATTTATTATCTTTGTTTTATTAACCACTTAATTGAGTTTAAATACATCTACCGGTTTTGAAAATTTAAACTCAATTAAGTGGATAATAAAACAAAGATAATTAATAAAAAATATATTTTATTTATTATTATTATTCTTTTATTTTCTTACATATTGTTTTATACATTGGTAATATTTTCTCTCTTGTTTATATTATCACGTTTACTTGCTTTGTATGTTACATATTCTATTTGTTTATGTTTTGCCTTCAATACTCATTGAATTTGTGCAATGTAATTTATTTGCCAATTTGCCTTAAAACAGATTTGCCTAGTTGGGCAATGCATATTGAAATCTGTGTAAAATATATGTAACAAACTGTTTTTTTTTGTAGATGTATAATGCTTATATGTTATGTGTACTTAATAAATAAAAATTGAATAAAATAAAATTTATATCCATCCATTATGATGAAACTTTACAAAGTTCAAACGCCGATTCTGTCAATAACGTACGTTTTGTGTTTTATTTAAAAAAAAGCTGTGTAATATATTTTAATCCCAAAGATTTATTATTGTTTGATTTTATTTTTATGTCGCATTAGCAGTTGTAGAAATCCAATCAAGTCAGAAAAAATACAAAGCTTCCGTTTCCGTTTATTTGTTTTACGGCGCATCTTTTTGATTTAATTTCATTATTACACAAGTTTATTTATTGTTCATTATTATAGTTTTTTTTATATTATAACATTTATACTCACATTATTATGTTTACTACAATTTTTTAAATAACAATTAGTACAAATTCAAAAAAAATCTCATTTAAATTGTGATCACTGAACCAATGAAATATGTATATGTTAAATATGATAAGCAAATACTTTTTACGAAATGCTCCTAAGTAACATTAACTATTATTTGAAAGCACTCCCACTTCATAAAACGCTCGTTAATAGCAAACCTTTTCACTCACGTCCTTCACAGCACAATACCTTCCCCACATGAAAGCTTACTCTCCAATTTAGAACCTTAATTAAGCCCCTAAATGACATCCTTTTTACCTGCACGACATAAATCAATTATTTTATGTGTCATCTGGTCACCTAGAGAGAACGTGGTTAGAATTTTTAAAAATCTGGCAACACGTGACGTACATACATTATAAAACGAAATTTATGAACATTTTTATAGTTTGGGCTTAAAAGAGAAAATTCCGGTAATTTTTAGTATGATCGTAAATTTTATAAATTCACGTGGTTTCTTGAACTCTGTATAAGAGATTTTATGAATATTTTATTAAACCTTTTATTTTAATTATGTGGTGATTTAAATTTGCTAACATATTTGCAAAGTTACTTCAAATATTGAAGATAATTATTGATAATGAGATAAGAAGAATGTATTTATTATCTGTTTTTACATTAAAAACTAATAAATTATGTAATTTTCCTTATCATTGTAAAAAAACATACATTGATAACTGTCCATGTCGCATTAAATCATGTAAAATTTTGCGGTTACCGCATCAACGAAAGTAGATTGATCGCTATTACATTTAGTTAATTTTTAACTAAAATTAGGTCATAAATGATTAAATCTGGTTAATAAAATAGTTTTATCATAATAAACAAGACGATTGTACATACAGACCGAAGCAATTATACAACATACAGTTCAATTTTATTTGTAAATAAAATATGAAGAGTTTGAAATATGAAGAGGCGGGCACAAAAAATATTTAATAAAACAATACAGTAATTTTGTATTTGACAATGTGATTTTTATATAAGCCTCAATCTTTTTTCTTCGTCAGAGTGATAAAAATCTAAAATCAAACATTAAAATTCCCTATTCTTAGAAAATTGATTAAACTAATTTTAAAATAATTATTTTACCGCACTACTATAAAGTATAATATTTTTATGATATTGAAAGATATATAATTTTGACTTATGGTGGGCATATAATTTGAAACAAAGAAAACACATTAGGCATTATACTAATCACGGTCAATCTACACTCATAATTTATTTATAAATTTGAAAAATACAAGCTATATATATTAATGAAGTTATACATAGATCATATCTTGTTTTAAAATAAAATAAAATGAAATTAACATTTAATAAATTAGTGGAGTTATTAATTTAACTTCTCTTGGGTCACGTCATTATTTTTCATACCTGATGTGTCAAAGGTTAAATAATCATTTAGAGAGGGTTTTATATTCATATTTATAACCTTTTCCTTGGCAATATTTCTATATGGTGCTGGACGATATACGCTGTGACGTTATAAATTTGGGCCACGTACAAAATTACCCCTTGACATTCACAAATAGTTACCCTTCGGTTATCACATTCGGTTTCTGAGGTTATAAAAACGGTTGCATCTATGGTTAATTTTCAAAACCATCGTGATGACATTGCACAGTTTACAAAACTATATGCGAATATAAAATTATTTTTAATAATATTTCACACAAACACGTCGTGTTTATTTATTTTAATAAATAATATGTAAATGAATGTTTATATGTAAAACAGGTAATCCAAATATTTAAAAATACCAATTACATATTTTATAATGAATTATTTGAAAATTCTGAGAAACCATAATTATTTAAACATCTTAAATACTCTTTAAATTTTACGCATAATATCATAAATAGCCAATAAAATTTAACTAAAATTGATTGCAATAATTTTGTATCATTAGTTTAATTTCCATATCTTTCATAATCATAACAATTTTAACCAGATACTTGATTTATTATTATTTGAATTTAGTTAATCTTCCAACAAATAAGAATAATTTGACATATGAAGAAAAATATATTTTTCTAAACCGGTTGTAAAATATAATAAACTCACAGTAGTTAAAAACAAATATACTGAATAATTTATTACAAATTAAATATATCAACTAGAAAGACATACAAAAAAAATCAATTTATCAAAAAAATATTTATAGTGGCTACCGGGATTCAAACTTGGATCTTTTCCTATCCGGGAATTTCATTATCAGTTATACCACACCAACTGAGTAAGTTGACGACAAATTTTCGAACGCATATGTTACACTTTTCAAATTAATACGTCTATCGTTCCATTATTTGTATATATATGTACATCTTTTTAATTAATACATTTAATTAGTACTTAAAATATCACAGACCTATGTTTTGAATAATTACAACTTAACAATAATAATGTGTTCTCCTTAATAATTTAAAATTACTATATTTTATTCTCACTATTAAAATAACAGCATTTTCAACTGAACTACCCTATATTTAGCGCACATGCCCGTGGGAAGACCACACATTACAACTTTAGTAGGCAAAAGCCTAAAGATCACGTAGTCAACGCAACGAAAATTCGGTAGAGACTGACTACGCGAAAAAATAAGGGTAGGTTTTAGATTATGTTACGGTGAATTTTTGACAAAATAAAAGTGCGGGATATTTCTCACAGCGGGGGTCGCCGGGGGTTAAGCACTGCAGTATTCCGGTGCCGTGCTTTACTGTGAGATTTATCTCGTGCTAGATATTTGACAACAAAATAGCATCTGACCATGTTTGTATGAACTTCATTTTTATCCCTTGGCGTATTTCATGAAGTACTTTATTGTAGTTACGTGGTTTCAATGTGAATATTATACTTTTATTTCATTTTTCTTGACAATGTTTTGGTAAAGAATGTATTCAAAGATGTTTTCATTTTTCGTTGTATAATAATTTTATAAATAATAAATTTCCTAAGTTGATAATTTCATTATTTATTTGATCTCTTAATATTACATAATTAGGTAATTCTTGCGAAAAAATAAATTTAGCTTCAGTTTTTATGCTTATAAAATACGAACGAAGTGTGATTTATTTTATCAATTAAGGTACTGTGTAAAAAAATATGAGTTTATACCAAGAAGATACAAAAGCTCATACAACTAGGACTTGTTGACATATTATTAGTGAATATTTTCTGCATTAAGTTTTTTTGGATTAAACAGTTTTCAGACTAATTTTTGACGTTTATTTTATTATCTGCAGAAAAGCTAAGTTAAGAAAAAATATATATTAAAAGTTATTTTTTATCACGTATATGTAGATTATTTTTTTGTAATGAATGTAATATATCAGCATGTGTTATAAACCAGGCGCAACAAAGAAACACTTCTAACCATGATTTGCTTTTTCTACTTGTACTTGTAATTGCCTCCATTTTTAAAGAAACTGGTAATTTTACTGTTTGTACGAGGTAAGTTTGTATAATTCTATAATCACATATATGAAAATAAAATACTGTTTTTTTTTATTATATTAGTTCAATTTATTTGAAATGCGTTTCACCTAGTGATGGCATTATCAATCTCTGTTATAACTTTACGTACATGTATAAGGCGAAACGCGTCTCAAGTAAATTAAACTAGTAAAATCAAAAAAAAGTATTTTATTTTCATATATGTACAGGGCCCTGTTAATAGTGACTTACAATTATTGGCCTCTAGTCATTTCTCGGACAGGATTTATCTATTTCTTAATAATTGGTATTTGTACCTTTGTAAGCATTTTATATACAGTCATTATGTAAACATATATTTACAAGGCATAATAAAACTGAATTAACTAACGTTCGAAAACTTTACGGAAGTTCAAATACGGGTGGAACAAGTTATGAGTGCAACGTTATTGTCATAGTTCAGGATTTCGCTGCGGGGGTTTAAAACGTTTACGCGTAATGACATATTACTGTAGGTACATAGTAAACCGCTGTGTTCAGACCCACTACAGACCATGTGCGGCTGTGTACGTATACGTATGGGACAAAAATGTAGTCACAAATGATCACCAGTGGCGTACATTAGGTATAGATTTAAGTTATGCTGTTACCAATGATATTATACAATCATATATTTTATATGTACTTTCGTTTAACACACCTTATCATGTGTTTATAATTTTAGAGTACTGTTAATAGTATTTTTAAAGTTTAACTTTTAACGTAAAATAATACCTACTTATCCATATAAAAAATGTATGGACGTTTTTAAGAACACTTTCTATGACTGAACATGATACATTTATTGTTTGAAAATCCTCCACGTAATAATTAATTTAAAAAATAATTATTTTTATTAAAGGTTAAAGAAGGAAATAGTTCTGCCAATTGCTTTGTGTTTTTCCCAAATCAAAAACCAATCCATCCACCAAATTTAAAGAACAATCATGAAATCAACATGATTTAAATAGTAAGACAGTAAAATTCGCTAATTATTCAAATATAATGTAGACACTTCAATGATTTGAATGCAGTTGTAAGCCTTTCTAATATTCTATTCAATTTTCTATTCAGTAAATAGTCATTTATACGACTTGAGTAATTCACTAGCTTAAAGACAGAAAATAGCAATGAAAATAGCTCGATGCGGCAAATACAAAATAGCGCCATGGGTACAGCAGTGAGTTATCGTGGTAGTTTTTAGAACTAAGCAATTAAAGTCTCTACTGGTACACAGATGGCGCTAATTGTAAAATAATGTTTTCGTTTATGTTAATCCAATTATTTTTTGCTTGTATGTACTGCACAGCCCCGGTGATCACTAGTTTCTCCAACTTGAGTAGTCTGTTGGTATAGTGGTTATAACACTGGCTAGTAGTCGGGGATTCGAGCCTCATTCAAGGACACCAGCAAGTTAGTCTTATTTTCATAGCACAAGCGTTCAGCTTAGTTTGAAAACAGTAAGATTATTGATGTGACATGTATTCCGTTTACGCATCTTTCATACGAGTCTTTCTTTAGTTCAGAGTTCCAGAAGAATGGATAAACTTCCTTTATCTCGAATTACATAGTATGTGCAGCGTACCCACAAAATTGCACCACGAAGAAGCAGTCTCTTTTTTCTTAAGGTTCAAGTTCGAACATAATACAGATAGTAAATAAACTAGAACGTTGTCCACCCTATCACTGTGAATACTTTAAAGAAGAGTAATAATGCAAAGTGAACCATTAGTTGATATAATAATTTTATTTGCATTACATTAGACGCAGTGCGACTAAAATAACTTATCATAATTGTATTATTCACGTAATACGTAAAACCAAGAACTCAAAATAATAAAAATTTGTAAACGTCAAGATAGTGACTTGACTTGTAGATTTAAATTAAATGTTTAATGACCTGTAACTTATGGAAATATCAAATGCGCCTCCGTTAATTTGTAGTTATTTTTTTTTATAATGTTAGATGTCAAATATATTATCATGCAATATATTGTGTGCTTTTACTAGAGTATAAAAAGTGTAAATTGACAAGAAATATGAAATAAAGTTCAAATCAATGAAATGTATATCGCGTTACATTTTTTATAAAATCGGCAAATGCCAAAGAGCCAGCCATTAAACATACTCGTATTATATGTACGCGTAATGTAATACAGATGTCCGATAAATGTTGTTGCGGGAGGAGTGAGAAAAATAGGGATGCAGGAAGGGTGGAGGGAATTCGAGAGAGGTACAGGAATCGGGAACAGAGGCAGGCAGAAGAACTACCCAGAACCACCAGCGAAATACTCCTTTCGGTATCTTCTTCCACTGGATCCACAGGTCCTCGGGTTCCAGGACACGTTCATTGCTGTTCAGCGTGAAATACACTTGGACATACACTTTCGGTAATCGCACGAAAGTGTCGAACTCCATGCACAATCACACAATCTACAGATTCAGTACGCACGGTAGCGAGGAACCAAAAGGCAATAAACTATCAGTCTCACACAGCAGGATGATAATTCAAGTCAACAATTCGTTACCACAGCAGGACGAGTTTGGCGGCAATAAACACGTCTAATGGTAAACACTTACTTGATATTTCGAAGGTAAAACTTCAACTCATGCAAAATCCATAGAAAACACAACCACAGATAAGATCGCTTGTTGGTATATAGGGAGGGGTAGTGGATAGGTAGTAGACAGGAATCATTCTATGTCGCGTTATGTATATACGTATGTAGTCATAAAGATCGAACAAATTTATTATTAGAATTCTATCAAAACATATATCACTACACACTGTATAACAATATTAATTGAAAACTAGTAATAAAAATAAAACATATTGAATATGTAGTAGATGAGTAAAAAAATTATACGAAGGAATTTTCATTTCGAATGTTAAAATAATATATTTTTTAAATATTTACTGCAAAAACATTGTGGTAAATATTTTTAATACAAATTAAATGTATTAATTAGAAATATATATATATATATATATATATGTATATATATATTGAAAATATTTCGAAAAAACTCGGAAAAATAATTCAAATAATGAACTTTGTATTTTCACGCGAGTTTTATACATATTTTAATATGTAAAGTATTAACCCTTCCCAAACCATGCAGTAACACAGGTCTACCATCATTATTAAACCAGTAATATTTCGGTAAATGCATGCAACATAAAATTTATATTTTAGATAATCCTAAAGAAAATATTAGCGCTCAGGAATGACTAGTGAAAAACCAATTATGAAAAGGGAATCGTACAAAAACAATTATTTTTCCCATTCAATCCGTTGTATAATTAATATGTTGGTAAAAATACCATTTGTGATACGAAAGACAGAGATCACACACTATTTTCACAGTGAAAATAACAACAAATATACAAATATAATTGTCTCTTTCTCACTAATTAAATGAAGAGACACAAGAAGAAAGGACACATTGTATCGGACTTAATGAATGCTCTAAATTATGTTATTAATAATTTTTTCAAAATTCAATCCTCAATATTTAGAGTACATTCGTGCCATTAAAGCCATTTAAGCTAATAAAAACATTTTTTCCAACTGTTTTTTACGGTAACGTACAGTTGACAGCATGGCTGCGTTCGGGTATTTTATATCATGGTATGGTAAAGGTTAATGTATGCAGTCAGGTATGCATAAACTAAAATTATTTTTTAAATTGAATTATTTAAATAAAATTCAATAATTTTATTATTTTTTTTATCACCCTGTTGAAGAAAATAGATTTATCCTATATTGTTTTTCATGAAAACTTCACGTGGTTAAATATATTTGTTTGTATAATTTTAACAAAAATAAGTCATAACAGAGATAATAATTGAGAGTATAAAAAAATATAATGTTACGCAAAAACCATGTAAAATCTAGGTAGTAAATATAAATGGGTATTATTTCAATTTTAAAAAAATATTAGGTTATTTTATTTATTTTTAATATGATTATAAACATTTGCACCAATTTTTAGATTTTTTAAACATTATTTAAAATATTATAAAATCTCTGTAATAATGTAATGGCGAGAAAACAAACGCATTTGTGAGCAGATGATCGTACATTTTATTATTAATCGTATATGAACAAAGTTTTTAATAATTTGAATTCTGGTTTTCCAACTTACGTAAAGGAAAGAGTAGAAGTAGTGGTACCGGGAGGTAATGTAAGAATCAAATGTCATGCTTGGTAACCGGAGCCACCACCATCTTTGATAGAGGAAGTAGGAAATGAGACACTGGTCTGAAGGCGTGAAATTGGACAGGTGATTCAGTGAATGTCTCTTTTGCATTTATTTGTATAAAGACCTCAGATTCACGTTTTATTCAGTTTATTTTAGTTCTATAAATATATGGGCAATTCCACTAATGTATCGTGGATAAAATTAGTCTTAAAATATAGACTCATGAAATATATTTTTGATTTAATTTATTTTTGGTTAGTGTTACAAAAGCTTGCTATAATATTCTCTTGTATAACCATTGGAGTTGTTTAGGTCTCGAGTTTCAAAAATAATATTAAATCATGACAATGTCTCTATCATTTAAATTAAATAAAACACATCAAAATAATATCGAACTTGTGTATTATTCCTACAATTAAATGTACAAAAAATCTGCCCTGAGATACAAAATATATACATTTTTTTAAAATTCAGGATTTGATGTATGCAATTAATGTGGTTATGATGTGTATGTAGTCTAGTGGTTACGATACTCGGCTAGTGGTCGGGGGTTCAAACCTTGTTCCATCTCTGTGTGTTCTCCTTCCTCCCCTACAACTCTCCGCCAGCATCATCTAGTCCTGGGTTTTATAACCATCTGTGAAAGTTTCCACACTGACTATCGACCAGGCCATCACAACTCCAAGAACTGTGATTGGTACACTCACGGCAAGGTATTCGTTACTTCTGTTCTCCTAATTAGTCGTATTTCGTTAACTTTAGACTCAGCGTTCTCTGTGTACAAAATGCTTCGGCTTTGTAATTTAATCATCCAGTGAAACCCATATTTTGGCATCCTGCATCATAGGATTTTAGAGTATATTTAAGGCCTTCAGTCTCCCACAATCTCTACGCCAATACTTGGATATTACATATTAAATTAACCGTTGATTTAAATTGTCAGGAGAGAATTGTATTCATTTCATCTCATTACATAATCATGAAGTTACCTCAGAGAAATTTTTTTACCAGCTTTAAATGGTCTTTCAGAAAAATAAACGTCATTATATAGAGTGTACAGCCGAAAAATTTCAATATTAAATTGTAATTGTTCGTAAACCATCAGAGGTAAGTGAGAAGGGTATTGTTCGACGCGCGTGATTCGCGGATTTGCCAGTCGTAATGAGTCACTGGTTGGGAGCACACCGTGCCTTCGCGATTGAGCAATATTTAAAGTGCGGTGTTTCATTGGTTCGTATGCGTCGCGCTTTTTGAACTCACTTTAATATTCGACGAATATTAAAGTGAGGCCGTTATCTGATGTTGGGTTCAAAACAAGTTCAGACAAGAAGAGACAATGGTTAACCAAATATCTCCACTGTATTTCCCCATTTGCTAAATAGCATAAAATTTAATGCGTTTTTAAATTCATAACATATATAATATGTGTGTTAACATCTTCGATAGCCGAATCCTGGTCCTGGATTTTCCATTGATAATATGACCGTCTCACTCTAGTGAGACATATCTCAACTATAAAAAAATTCTAGAACGTATCTTGATAGCGGACCGATTCCGACGGCGGTAGAATACGTTCCATACAGAGCAAAAACAGACATACCATCGATAATTGAAGAAGATCAAAACACTCGCAAACACATAATATACAAATTTATTTTTCTGCGGCCAAAGAGTTTTTTTATTTTTGAAAAACGGTAACATATTTTGAAAGCGGTTTTTTTTTATTATAAGAATCATATTTGTAAATCTGAGTAATCTGAGTAGATCTGAGTAGAAGTTTGAGATATTTAAAAAATATAAATTTCGAAGTTAGAAAAAAGTTAATAAATCGAAGGGACAGCTATGAACATATGTTTATCATATGTATAACTTAACTTTGGTAGAACATACGTGCGTTCATACCCACGGGACTGAATTCCTTTTTGAATTCATTAGGTTTATTATTTTTGGAACAGATGAAAATATGGAATTTTTCATACCTAGATATTTATTCTGGTTAATATTGGACACGATAATATGTATTTAAACAAATTAAATATGTATGGTCCAACAGTTTTTATTCATAGCGAAAGTATATTAAATTTCGTCTAAGCTTAACTTATTGAATGAGTTAAATTCCTTTCCTAAATTACGCCCCCCATATTTATCTACTTATCTTCCTCTAGCTAAACTTTTCTCAGTGGGGTAGTTACAGAAAGTACGGGTAGGTTTAGGGATCAGTTTTCCAAACTACATACGTCGGGTTTTCTGAAGCTGACCTCTGACTTATTCGGTAGCTATAAACTCGATATATTAGAATTTCTATCCCGTCTCTATTACGAGTATCTTATTCTAACAGAACTAGAGCAAATCAAAATAATATTTATGAGCTATAAAACATTCAATTATTCAGAACTTAATAGTAGTAAAGAATATTCCGATGAATCCACGACTTAAATAAATATATGATACAAATTGTATTTTGTATATATACGAAATAAAACAGAAAATACAATAGAAAAAAAAAGATGGTATAATTTTACTCAAACAAATGTAATATTGAAATTAGGAGGAGCAGATACTAAGAGTAAACTTTTTTTATATAACGAAATAATTCTTTTAACTACTTTAGCGTATTTTTAACTTGCATTTTTCCATTTACCTTATATGTTCTTACATTGCATATTTTATTGCACATTGGTATTTTTTTTCTCCCTTTTTTTAAATATTTTCATGTTAACTTACCGTGTACATTGCGTGTTCGATTTTGTTATGTTTTGCATTCAATGAGTTATGGTTTTATAAAATGTATTTTTTTACCAAAATGCTTTAAAACATGCTTGCCTAGTTAGGTAATGCATTTTAAATAGTGTATAAAATATACGTAATTAACTTTTTTTAGTCTTTTTTTTATTGCAGCTGTACAAATGTTATATTTGTCTAAATAAAGAAAAAAAATGTCAATTACTCTAAAAATAACAAAATGCTGTTCTTTTTTCCTTCTTCGTGTCATTTTTGACATATGGTGACCCTAATCAGATGATATCGGTTCGTAATTCACCTCCACAATTCCCGATTCTAAGTCACTATTAGGGGTTCTGTATCGAGACAACCCGGGAATAAATTCAAGATTTTTTTCTGTCTCAAGTTCCGAGAATTTATAAAAAAATAACCAGAAATTTAAAACTCTGATTTTTTTTGATATTATTCATTATAAACAAGTTAATTTATATGAGTTGATTGAATCAAATAGAAATATAAATAGAATAAAAACACTTTATCGAAAAAATATTTTAGTTTGCTGACCATTGCGGTACAGCAAGTAGCAACCTGACCTAGCGGCCAGCGGCGAGCGGTGCACGTGTGCCATTCTCGTGTATGGCCAGCTAGAAAGATTCTGATGGGAATAATTTTAACTGTTTGTTTAAATAGGGAATTACGTTTCCTTATAAAATATAATATAAATATGTAATATAAAATCGTGTCATCTTTTGACGAAACAAAATTTAGATGTGGTGAAATTATTTGAAAATGGTTATTAGGGAATTTCAGATTGTCGTTGATTTTGACCAAATAAACACGTTATCGTCTTCCGATGCGTTTTTTTATCAATTCTTTTTTTTTGTATATTTAAAATAAAATGTTTGTGTTTTGCAATTTTTATAGATGTATTTGTTTTTGTAATCAATTTATAAATTACAACATACTTTTATTTAAAAAAAACTAGTTATAATTGTTTTATCAAACAGTATTTATTCGATTTAATACTAATGGCTACTTCACATAATACATATGAATATCTATAATTTTTTTTTTTGAATTAAATAAAATTCATGGTCTTGATTTCCGGGAATTCCCGGGACTTGAAAATTTTGACTCTCGAATTCCGGGAATTGAAAAAGTCGAGAATACAGAATCCTTAGTCGCCATCATAGGGTTTCTTCAGCCAGATGCAACGTATCTACCCACTGTTGTGGCATTCTTCTACATATTCTTTATCCCAAGGTTATTCCCAGAATTTGACTAATAATGTGGTCAGAGAATTAGAAAACTCTTGTATTTATTTATTTTTATTTATCATATGTTATAAGTACATTTCGAATTTTAATATCCGCCTCACTGGCCTCGCCCGTACTGAGGCAAACATTTTACATTTTTATTTAATAATCATACAATACATAATTAGTTTATCAACTATACATTTAGAATAATTAAGAAGAATAAGAAGGAAACTGAAGGAAAAAATAAAAAATGTAAGTTACTAAATATGATGCAATATTTGATATTGAGAAATTTATAACCTACTCGAAATTTGTAAGGATTATAGACATTTTAACAAGTTTAAATAATTCAGTTAACTATCATTTAATTTAATTTAATATCACAGAACTGTGTTCTGGAACTGCAATCTCACAAAAATAATGTGTTTTAATAAAATATATATTATTTTTGCTTGACATATTTAAATAGGTATGCGTGATTTTAAGTAGTTTTTAATATATTTGTATGTTTCTATACAACAAAATCAGCAAAAGTTTATTATAGTGAGTTTGGTTTCTAATGTATATTGTTTCATTTACATGGAAAGAATAAAATAATCTTATGTATATTGTTTGATCTTTATGATTCATGGATCGCCGATTGCCAATCGCCGTCTCGCGCGCACGTGAATGTATCTGTATAATATGGTTTATGTATATTACCTATGCACTACCCTCTCCACCTATACCCAGAACATGAGATTTCTCTGTGGTTTTTTGTATTAGTTGAAATTAAAACTTTAAAATGGACAGTTATCGTTTACCAGTGTGGTACGATAAACTGTGAAAATTGCGTGAATTATCTTCTTATCGGGTGACAATAATAAATTGACGGACAATGTAATTGTGTGTGTTTCGGTTTCTCGCTACCGTACTTGCCGAATCCTCTACATTTTGCTATTGTGCATTGTGATTGTTGTGCCACACTCGCGACATCACCAAAGTGTATTGATAAAAGTTCTTCGTGCGAAAGGAGCAAGTGTCCTGGAACCAGAAAATCTGTGGATAATCCAAATTTATTAAGAAGCATTTCACAGGTGGGTTATGTTTTCTGGTTCTGGGTGGTCTTTCAGCGTTCCTATTACCTATTCCTGCTCCTCTCCCAAATTCCTTCCACCCTTCCTACATCACGTATTTCTCCAATCCCTAGTTCAGGCATATATGTTAAACTTAAGTCAAACTTAAAAATATTATGGTTTTTTTGAAACCCTTTAATTGAAATTTTAAGCCATTTAACACAATAAAATATAATCTGATTTATTATTTTTAAATATAAAATCTTGTTTAAAACACGTTTGAAAATATCTCAAGTTCTGTCTCAAAATAACAATTTTCCAGAAGAATTTTTCATTTGAAGTACGTTAACTTAATTTTTGTCAACTCTCGATGTATATTATCTCCAAGACACATCGCCTCTGCCAAAGGAAAGACTCAGTTAGTTTCAGAACTGACTAGAACATGTGTGTTAGGCAAAACAAATATGTCTCACGTTTGCAAAACCGGAAATTACAGCAACGTGCCGCCAGTTTCTGGGAAAATTCACCACTCGGTGCTGGAAGCTGCCTGTGGGCGAGGGTGGTGGTCGTGGGTCGCAGGTCGCGGGAAGGGGGATTTATCACGGGAGCTTTCATGTTACTCAAAGGATGAACAAGTCTATGACGCGATTGCTAATTAAAGGTGCAATAATGTGTAAGCTTGTTATTTCAAGATTAAAAATCATTATTAAATTTGAGTATATACTCGAGTTCAAGTTGTTAAATTATGTTATTTCCAATTTAAAGTAATAATAAAATTTATGTATCTACTCAATTTAAATTCATTTTTAAGTAAAATTAACAATATTAATCACTTGAACTTGAATTTAAATACTTGTAATCAAGAATCCAACCCAATTATAAATTTATAACACATATAGAATCCTTATTAACGGATATAAACAAAACTGACGAACAGATAAATGAGACGAAAGTTACAACATTCATAAAATTATGGAGGTTTTGATGGCTATGACCTATTCAAATATGTTGTAAATTATTCCTTATATGGTATAAATAATGGATAACCTCCGAAATGGCTGCTATTAACAATGATGAGCCTCAGGAGCGGCACACCCCGGACAGAAATGGTCAAAGGTAGTACAACATCAATAGTGACGTGTACCTGGCCCAGTTTACTCGCCTTTACACTGTCATTCAGGTAAAAAGACCGCGCAAAAAGAACCAAGTCATTTTACACCATGACGCTCGTCCTCATGACGAATGCCGTGTGATCTAATACATCGCTAGCGAGAGATTTATTCTCCATCCGTCCTACTCTCCCATAGACTACTCCACATCAACCGCTCTCTAAAAATTGGGAGGCTGGCAAAGTCTATGAAGATTTGGACGAGTCGACGCAGGATTTTTTTAATGTTTTATTTTAACGTTATTATATATATTACATATACCTTATAATTTTTATTATTTGCCAAACTGCATAACAGTTCTAGTGTGTCTTCCCCACAGAATTGACCGTATTTCAAGCAAATGGAAAACAGTAATTTACGTTAATGGTGACTACGCCCCTGAATAATGATGTACATAATGTGTTTTGAGTTTGTTTTCGTTTTCGGTTATGTTACAATATAATTTACAATATAACAATACAATATAATTTATGTTACAAAATAATTTTTAATGAATATATGCATCAACCTAGTATAATAAGGACAATAATAGATAGGTCTTAATTTATAAATAAAGAGCTTTCCATTCTTGCCAATATACATTGACGGGAAGCAGCCCAGTTCGGAGACCGATTGTAATATCTGGTAGTAAAGATAATACACGAGACCTTTCTAAAAGCAATCAGGTCTGCGTTTTTCAAAATATAGTTTTGTTGTTTGAATTTTTTTCAGTGACATTTACTTTGGTTAAACTATATAGAAACAATACGTTCTGTCGAATTGCAATTGATCAATAAAACGTGAATTTATCATGTATTTATAAAAATAATGTCAAACACACGGATTATTTAACTATTTAGTACTTAGCCGCTTTTACAACTAAACAATAATTTTAAATATAAAAGTAACAAAAATATAAGTAATTATTACAAACATCTATTATCGTACGATGTACATTTGTAAATTTATATTATGGTAATATTAACATATTTTCTAGAATCGGTTTTGGCAGTGCAAGTTTAAATCTTATCGGCTAAGAATTTTATCTCTATTCTGTACATTTAAAACAAACTTATTTTCCAGTTAAGAGAGTTCGTCAAGGTCTTCAAAATACTATCTCACTGTCACTATGATTTCGTAGTTTTAAGTACATTTTCGAATAAATTTTTTTTTTGCTAATTTTTAGCCCACCCCTGTACACCGGCATTTTATTTTCACGCAATTATTTGTAATTTAATTTGCATTATTATACTAAATTACGCATAATATATTTAGCCAAGATATTCACCGATTTCGTACACATTTGGAAAAACGAATGTCTTGCGTCGCACGATAGTTGTATTTTGGCCATGAAATGCAAATAATGTAAATGGTTCTAACGGTTTCTGATGCTTTAACTCGTCGGTTAAACTAAAAAAAGTGTTCCTTCTTTCCTACTTGATACTTAATTTTTTTTAAACTAAAAAATTAACTCAAATATTCTACAAATTTGAAAATTCATGACATATTCAACAGTGAACAATTCATCTGGCGTATCAGCAAAATAATAATTAAGAAATATTAATATTTTTATTGGTACATTTCATTACATTTAACAATAAATGATTATTTAAAAAAATATTATTTTATTAGTTGAAAAGTATGTATGTATATGTAAAAAAGCAATAGGCCGATTATTTATGAATCGCCTAAATAGGAAGAACAGGAAGAAACTTTAACATATAAATATAAAGTACCTACGTAAGTGCAGGTCATGTTAACACATTCTGGTCACGTGTGTGACGTGTGTGAGGGGTGTGGTGTACCGTACACGAGTGTATATAAATACGCGATAGAATTCTAAAACGTTTCCCACACCCTCGAAGGGTTAAAGGTCAGTGTATTGGCAGTGTTGGACATTTGTTACTAGGGTTATTAAAGGGCTATACTATAAATCATTTCAATAACAAGCACACTATGAATAGACGTAAAAAGTAATAATTTATATATTTTTTATTAAAAATTTCATTATTTTTAACCACTAATTTAATGTATTAATTATAAATATACACATATAAAATTAATTTTGTCGAAAAATATTGTTTTTGCGCTACCGGGATTCGAACCTGGATCTCTATTTCCAATCCGGGAAAGTACACTACCATTTTTATTTTTCATGACAAACTTTTGAACTTGTATGTTACACTTTTTCAAATTAATACATCTGTCGTTCCATTATTTGAAAGCCATCTTCATTATTTTGAAAAATTGATTTTATACGTATATATTTATAATTAATACATTAAATTAGTATTTAAAACATCACAGACCTATGTTCTGAATAATTACAACTTCACAATAAGAATGTGTTCTCATTAATGATACTTTTAACTATTTAGTTTCGCAGAATTTATTTGTTTAATTATGACTTAAATTGTAAATATAATTTTTGAATACCGAGTTCATACGTTCTGTAGTCCACAAACAAAAGGAAAAACACACTGAAGCTATCTGACAACGAAATTCTTACGGTTTAGAAATCTTCAGAGACCATAGCATTTACAAGAATTGGAAGAAGCATGGTATTGTTTGATTGAATATGTCTTGAATATTAAAATTTGTAAAATGTTTAATATAATTGTTAGTTAATGAAAATGAAATAACACATATAAAAAGTAACAATTCCGACCATTCCCTTTTTTTAGTGTAACCAAGGAGTTAAGTCATCGCAAATCGATAGAAATACTTACGACATTAGTGTTTTATGGTCAAAATATAACCATCGTGCAACGCCAGGCATTATTTTTTCCAAATGTCTACGAAAGCGGTGAAAATCTTGGCTAAATAAATATATGTAGTATAATATAAATTAAATTATAAATAATTGTGTGAGAATAAATTAAATAAACAAATAATCAATGTTAAAAAAAAACCTACTCATCAAAGAAAGTGTTAACATACGAACCAACATATAAATTTTGAGATTTATTAAATATTTTGCAATACATAATGTATTAATGGTGGGTGCTGAAAATAATTATGTTACAATTCTTTCATTTTCCGTTTATATTTTCAAAAATTAAAAAAAAAGTTTTATCTAACTTCATGATTTTTACCACAGTATTTCAGAAATTCTATAACGTTATTTTTAAATTAAAAAAATAGCATTTCCGATGAAATCTCTTCATGAATAAAATAACTTCTTTTACATTCTATTGTATTCTTCTACTTCCGATCTCTTGAGTAATACAAATACAGATGAGAGCCCTTACGGATGCTGCGATATCACTCTGTTCTTTCATGAAACGAAACCCTTGGTACTCAACCGGTATACAAATACATGGTGAGGACGACCAAGCACTACTTTCATAAAAAAATATTTTAGTTCCATTTCAAACATATTGTATTAGTATGGACTATCATTTTTTTTATATTATACAAAATCGAAGATATTAACAAAATATTTACATAAAATTATACTATCCTTGAGACTATATTGATACGCGCTTGTTTATGTTTTACATTGTATAATTTCAAGTAACCCATTTCTTTATAATATTGAAAGCTCATTTCTTAATTCCCATAACTTTTTCCAAATATCTACAAATAAAGTTTTTCATAAATAAGTTATGTGTCAACCAATCATTATAATAAAACTATATGTAAATGAAAGTATCAAAGTTAAATAGAAAACAAATATAATAATGTAAAAGACATTCACAAATATGTAATTTTCATATTAATTAATTGAGAAGTGAAACCATTTCAACCTTAAACTGTGTTTGATTTATACCAATATTATCGATACATCGATGTATAGTAGATTTAAACTATTAATATTCTTTATATAATAATTTGGAAGCATCTTTATATAATCTTTAGTATTTATAATGTTAACGTCATTTTTTAAGATGACAAAAATATTTCTCGTAGCCATATAAAAATCACTGGTCTCAAGCGAGACCAATGATTTTCTTTTCACCTTAGACAATGTACCTATTCAAGTGTTTTCTATGCAAAATATTCGCACTGTCCTGTATAAGTAAGTTTTCCGATGCATTCTGCCGTGTATCTCTGATCTCTCTTGTTGACGTTTCCAATCCCATTGCGGGGCTCATCATCAAGACTTATATTGTTAATGCAACTTTAAGACACTTGGCGGAATAGCCCAGAAATCTTTACAAAGAAGATTATGAATACTTTAAAAATTCTCATTGTATAAACGCCATGCAGATAAACTAGTGATAAATGATTGAGTGGTTTGTGATGATAACACATATTATGACGTAAGGATGCATGTGTCCATGTGTGGGTGCCCACTAAAAACGTGGATGCAAAAGGTCGCACAGACTATGGAACCAGCGGCAGTCCACCTAGCCAATAAGAAGCCAGATGATCTATGATGCGAGGTAAAATGAGAGAACTGTAACACTGTTTTGGAACGAGATCGATACTGGAGGTTGGGAAGGCGCGGTGCTTGCCGTGATGAAAGAAGAAAAGGCGAAAATGGGAGGACGAAGCGAATAAGGGCCACGATGGAAGAGGCCACGCGTCCTTGTTTATTTTTGGTGACGTAGAAGAAAAAGGTGCTTGAAGAAGAGAAAGTGTAGTGACAACTTGGATGATGAGAACATGAACATAATATTGTTTATGTTGAGAGCAATATGAGTGGGTTGTAAATGTTGACTTGTAGTTTGTAAAGTGATCAAATTGTATTGTATTGTGTATCCAACATTTCCCACAGACGAAGGAGCCTCTCATAAAAGTTGCCCATAAACTTCACCCGATGAAAAACCGTACTATCCATGGCATGGAAAGGAAGCCCGGTCAGTCTGAGCTGTACGTGATAATATATTTATATATATATATATATATATATATATATATATTAAATTATATTAATATATATATATATATATAAAATATATATTAAAATGTAAAAACAGTAGAAAATTTTCAATAGCAAAAATATCATGCTGGCTCTAATACATTTATTTTTTATTTAAATATTTTTTTCTGGATTAGGTATATAATGTATTAAAAATACCTCCAATCTTTTTACATGTGTTTTCTCAAATACTCTCGCGTCGGCCGCATCGCTAGCGTCCACTGGCTCTGTATGTGCTCGATCGATACGCACTTCTCGTTCTTGCCGATAGATGGCGGCCTGTATCCATGCTAATATCACAAATACAAGTTTTATAGGTTGTCTACTTATTAAATATATTTAAGTTCTTCAATATATCTGGGGTCGGCTGCTATAATCATTTTGCTGAGTGTAAATATCTCTACTTGGGCTATATATATATATATATATATGCTCTACATCAGAATCTATTGTGGTGTATGCAAATTATACTTAATCTTTTTTGTTTGAATAATAAAAAGACATATTGCTGAAATCAAACATTAACTCGCAGATGTTACCATTTTATTCTTGAATAAATACATTAAATGAAAATATAACTTGAATCACCCTAACATTCAGCCCGACCCCTTCTTATTTATCCCGGAAGGATGTCGTGACGCGTGTATACATATATATGGGTCAAATTTAATTTTGCGGATTGGAGAGCCTCACCCGAATCGATATGACAGATAAACATCATGCTGTGGCATTGTTCTCTTTGTGTATAGCTAATTTCGAATCGAGAATACTCGGCACATGCATGTTCCGGAATACAAAATAGACCAAAACTACAAAAACGACGCCAAACCATTTTTATTTTCAAATATTAATAAGCAGGGATTCAAAAATTGTTTGTTCCATTAAATATTGCTGATTATACATACGAAAGTCATTTGTAGAAAAATTACCGAAATTGGTTAATGACTTAACCAGTCGCGTTAAGGTCTAAATTTCTAATACCAAATTTATATTGTTCCCCGAATATCAATTTTAAAATATGATAGTTCAAATTCAAATTACAAAATAATTCATTTTCCCTATGAAGGATTGAAAATAAGAGTAAGAAAAGGAGCATTTGGAGACTGCGACTTCGCTGCCTGGATGGGATCCGATGATACCCGAATGTTTTCGGGTTCTACGGACGGCGGAACATGGCTCAGAGTTAAAATGAGTGGAGCTATCTTTTTGAGACAGCCAAGGGTCATTCAGTAGTCGGCTCAAGCGGTGACCAGATCGATCAAGTTCAGCACGTTGAACAAATCTAAGGTACATAACAAAACCACTGAATAAATAAATTATTAAAAAATAAATTTAAGTTTCATAATACTATGTTGAGTAGTCCTGATATTAGCTATTTTAGAATGACGCTCATACAAACCATAAACTCTATTATAAGCGTTCGTATTAAATACAAGTATTAAAGAATGATATCACACTTTAATATTGGATACGTTAGAATCGCATGAAGCACAATAGTGCCTATTTTATTGATTTATTGGGCAATTTTTATGACTTTTACTCACATAGAAGCCCGTGATTTAAACCAATTTTCTCGAGATTTAGACCTAAGCCTAATAACTCTTCTGCCAGGCTGTATGGAAGGTTGTGAAGGACACTTTATACAAACAGAAAAAATTCTTAGTAGGTAGGTACTTTATCTACTTTATTACTTTATGAGTTTTAATAATTATATTAATTGTATATAATTAATTACAATTAGTAGAAAATTAATTACTCAAATCATATTTAAGTAAAGAACGAACTTCCGTAGTTTGTTGATATAATAAATTAGAAGGGGACGGTAAGAAAGATTATGATGGCACCAGAAATAGAGGTAAATTTATTACTTTATGAGTAGCTTATTGGTCTAGTGATTACGGCGCTGACCTAGTGATCTAGTAGTCGGGGGTTCACGCCACGTTCCAGGAGACGAGCAAGTTATTTCTATTTTCATAGTACAAGAGTTCAGCTTAGTTTGAAAATAGTAAGAATACTGATGTGACATGTATTCTAAAATAATTTTTAAAAAAAGAGACGTACGCGAGAGCCCCGGAATAATTAAATAAACCTGATATTTTAGAAGCCTGAACATTGAAGACGTACAAATAAGGCTGTGGTGAGATTTATGTCAGTACAATAGATGATGACAGAAAAATGTGACGCACCCTATGTACATAGGCCTGAATGTATTATAAATAATTAATTAGTAGTGCAGTACAATGAATTAATAACTTAGAATTTATTTTAAGTAAATCTTTTATTTTATCTTATTCTCGAGAAACCCGTAATCACAAGCATAAGAGTAGACCATATAATAGAGTTAACAGAGTCCTCTTTAAACGCTGCGATCAACATCGCTCAGGACTGAGAGGAATATAGAAATGTTATGCACCAAGTTCAAGATATTTCAGAGGATCAAAACTAGTTAAAACTACGAGAAACGTTTGGATGCAGCTTGGTGAAAAAGTGAAGTATTGACCTCTGCCGCCCGCAACAGATATCAATGTGTTAGTTTGACTTTGTATCCACAGATGCCGATATGTGTCCAGCTCATCATACAGTATATTATGGAATAGAGACTCACTGTGTGTCCAAGTTCCAGACATATTAGGAGATACGACACTCAGCATCGGATACACAACGAAGGATTAAAATAATTTGGTGTATATTTTATACGCGAAGGGGTGGGAAAATAAGATATAGAAAGGATGGTAGAAATTAAGTATAGTGACATAATAATAAGGGCTTAAGCATCAACCAGGAAGAACACGACTTACCTAGGTTTTCTTGCTGTATTCACAACTCTCCTGAGCTTCAGGATACTTCTTAGATGATTAGCACAAAGCACTGTAATACACAATAGCAGTTTCGGCACGCACTGCGAGAAAACCGAAACACAATAGTACCAGTAACTTTACAATAACTTCAAATCAGTAACGAGCACGAGCAGGCGGGGAGACAGAAAGGTATAGTAAACCTAATGAAGCATCCACACGCGCACGGCGACCGGCGATCTGGTCTTGTCATAAATAATGAATATGTATTTTTTAAATAATATTTGTGGGAACCCTGGTTGTAAAGCTTAAAAACTTGTCCAGTTTCTATGGAAACAAAGCTTTCCGTTCATTTCGATAAAACTGCAGACATAAAAGTTTTTCGCAGCGGCCAATCCTAATAATACTCTCCCCTATTGGAAAAGATTATTATTTTCAGTTTTGAATTGTTACGCGCTCCAGAATCCGACAACCACCGCGCCTGGTACAAAGAGAAAATAATCATCATTAAAGAAAAAATATAAAGTAAATTTTGATTTAAAAATATTCACCCAATATTTACCCAAAAACCAGGAGAAACCTCGTCAATTATAATAGAAAAATTACATTAAAAATTTATGCAGAATATTCGATAAGTGCCGAATTAAATTAATATTATTAAGAAAAACAAATTCTTATTGTGAAGTTGTAATTATTCAGAACATAGGTCTGTGATATTTTAAATACTAAATTAATGTATTAATTATAAATATATACATATACAATCAATTATGTCCTATGTTCTGAATAATTACAACTTCACAATAAGAATGTGTTTTTCTTAATAATATATGTTGTATCAATGTGTCCAAAATTTAATAAAAATGAATTGATAATTCTGGCGTCTGCAGTCGGTTTACTCAAAGGTATTTGAGATTCTGTAAAAATAATGTAGATGGCTTTCAAATAATGGAACGACAGGTGTATTAATTTGAAAAATGTAACATATAGGTTCGAAAAACTTGTCAAGAAAAATACTGGCGTTATACCACAAAGGTAGTGCACTTCCCCGGATTGGAAATAGAGATCCAGGTTCGAATCCCGGTGACGCAAAAACAATATTTTTCGACAAAATTGATTTTATATGTATATATTTATAATTAATACATTAATTTAGTATTTAAATTAATATTATTTAAGACATGTAAACTAGGTATCTATTGACTTGATTAAGTTACTCAAGTTAATTTGTCTGATAAAATGCAACATCCAGATAACAAATGACGATTATATAAATATTGTTCACCAAATGTGCATGTATGTTATGAGAACATTTTTTTAATTAACATTTAAAACTGTGTAAACACTGCGAGAAATATTTTAATGTTGATTTTTGATATAGATACATGAATGGTAGAATCAAATAACGCACTTACTAGGGCAGACTATCTGAGGAAAATAAGAAATAACGCCATATTTAAGTTTTTATCAGGTATTTCTTGAAAAATCTGTACTATATATCCTACCTCTGTTTTCTACATAAAAACTAAAAGTAATAATGTTCTGTGCTTCCTGTAATTAAATTGAGAAAGTTACATTTTAAACAACTTCTGAGCACCAAGCACTATTTCTTATGAAAGGCACTAAGTCCATCGTCTCTGTAGTTCAACATTAGCTAAGTACCCCGAGCATATTCAAATGGAAAACTAGCCTAGTAATGTACAACTAAGGTACTAGTTCCTGTCTATGTTCATTATTTGTATTAATTAATATTAAATTTTGTCTTACTGAGATATAAAAATAACAAATAAAATAAAATAAAAATGTTATAAAACATATGTTATTGTGTTTAGTTTTTCAGGCATACTTTTTAATTTTAATTTTTGATACATTTTGTTCATTTTATAACATAATGTAAATGCTACTGACGTCATCTACATACAACCAGGCCATGTGTTTTTCTTATTTTATTTGCACTATGTTCTTTTAAACACCTTTTTCTTGTCGTTTGTATGGGGAGCTCACCTGACGCTTGTGCCATTTTCTCGGCCATTTTCATACGAATTGACATTAGCAGGCAATGGCATTTAGTACCGTTTTTAAATTAACAAACCATAGAACTTAGCGAAGACGTGATATTCAAACAAGCATAAAGGCTAAATATAGCATTGTAGGGACTTAATACATTACTAGGATTATTGGCGATAACATGTAGAATCAAACTGCATACTTAGTTTGAAAAATGAAATATTGGTACTTAGTGTCTATTTTACTTCAACCATTCACATATATATCTATGTTGTTTACTTACATTATATGTATGCGATGCCTGACGAGAGAAAGGGTTCTAAGAGGACAGTAAAGGGGTATTTTTTCATGGTGAATAACTTATCAGGAGGTGCTGGAGAGGTATGGGAAGACGTGATAGTTACCGAGGGGGGATTGCTATCCACGCAATATTGAGTGTATCAGTAGTGCATATTGATCGCTCAATGTCATATTCAAATTTTTTATTTAGTGTCATGACGATATTTAAAAAAGATTAATTATTTAGTTGATTTGGATATATAATTTGTTACGTAAATTCTCTATTTTCTTCCTCCGTGTCAGCATTGGCATATGTATAGTAGCTTCAACCAGATGTGAGTCAGCTCGTAATGCACTTCCACAAGTGCCGGTTTTCGGTGTGTGTCCCTCTCCCCGTAGCTGAGTCCAGCTCCAGGGTCTCTCCAGTTAGACGCATTGCATCTACCCACCGGGTGTGTCACTCTTTCAGGTTTTTTTCCACCGAAAGTTATGCCTAGGGTAATATCCTCTTTTAGGTTATCACTTTGACGAATAATATGTCCAAAGAATTGAAATAATCTTTTTGTTCACTATAGTCGTTAAGGCTTACTGTAGCTGAATTTGTTGCAAGATTAGGGCACTCATGCAATGAAAGACTAATAATAAATAAACTAAATTAATGTATTAATTATAAATATACACATATAAAATCAATTTTGTCGAAAAATATTGTTTTTGCGTCACCGGGATATTTATAATTAATACATTAATATATTTATAATTATATATATTTATAATTAATACATTAATTTAGTATTTAAAATATCACAGACCTATGTTCTGAATAATTACAACTTCACAATAAGAATGTGTTTTCCTTAATAATAAATAAACTATTTATTATTTTGATAGGCACCGAATTATAAAAACGATTATAACGCTTGACCGCTCATTCCACCTTGCAACAAATCAGAACATTTTGCAATTGTTAATATTATTTTGTATTTATAAATTTATGATGTTGTCTGGCTACAAATAAATTATACCTACACACGGTTAGTGTTATGTTCAATCTTAGATATTGTTTTAAACACTTGATACAAGTAAAATATCAAACTAATAAGTACTTATATTCTAAATAACTTTATACGAAAGAAACCAAAGAAAATGTAATTAATAAATTTGCATCAATATCTTTCGTATAAAAAACCGTATTAAAATATACATTTACTCGTCAAAAAATATTTTCACAATATTACAAATAAAAAATTACCCCTATTATTTGTCCCATATCCTTAAATATCTAAGTATAAAAGATACACATTTGTATATTATGTACTATTATATCTGAGTATCTAGAATTATGCGGGTATAACATTTAATCATCTAGAATAATCCTTGAGAATCATTAAAAAATTTATCATCTTCCCCCTCACCAACCACCATCACCCTCGTAGGTCTATGTTATCTACCGTGAAAAGATACCCCTAGTAAGCCCTTTATTGTGTCCTTAATTAAATTAATTAAGCTCACCAGACATCGAATGTGTGTATATATATTTATGTATAAATATACATACGATGAATGATATTAAAAAATATACATAATATAAAATAAGCAGTATAATATCAGACCTTGAAAACCAATACAACAATATCTTAAGTATGTTTTTCAGCATGAGCAATTTAAATCATATTGTGTAAAAATTCCATAAAAATCATGTAATTAAGCCATTGAGTATTTTTGTATAACGCGAAATGTCTTAGTTCACGTTAGAGGTAATTTAGAACAAAATATTTACAAATTTCGTATTGTCTCACTTTTGTTAAATGCGTCGTGTTATATCTGTCTTAATATTTTTTATGGTTATATTAACTAATTAATAATAAAATACAATTTAAATTAATCGACTAGAAAGATATACATGCAAAATCTATTTATCGAAAAAATAGTTACTACTGAGATTCAAACCTAGACCTCTTCCTATCCGGGGAATAGTGTTAACCCTTCCACTAAAGCTGATGATTATGACAAATGTAGAACTTAGAACGTATATTTTTACAATTAATATTTTACATTTATTATTCTATTTTTTAAAATCAAACTCGTTTCCCCGGACAGGAAAAGGTCCAAGTTCGAATCCTGATGGCAAATAAATATTTTTTTAATAAATCGTTTTTTTCCGTATATCTTTCAAGTTGATTTATTAAAATTATATTTAAAATGTCACAGAATTATGTTCTGAAAATGCAACTTTACAACAAAAATGTGTTCTCCTTAAAAATGAATAATAAAATATTGCCTAAATGTGTCAAATTAACGTATTTTGTTGCCGTATGTACCCTTCGATAGCTGGTCCTGGGTTTTCTGTTGATTATATTGAATACATTCATTCAATTCATACAAATAAAAATACACCGAACTTTGTGAAACTGGGCTGGTAGACGCCGATAGTCGCTTTCCTTGCAGTCTTGAAACTTCTAAACTGCTGGCCAGCCTCCGAAACTTTATCACAACCGCTAATCCAAAAAGATACAATATAAAACGTTATTATATCACTACCGTAAATATATCTGGTCGAACCGAAAAATGTATCACAACAGGAGCAGTTTCATTTTTTTGCTGTTTTAAATTTACACAAATAGAATACACATATTCAAAATTTATACCAGGCCTACCTATCGAAGTATAAAAACAAGTAAACATATATAGTTTGGATTTTGTACATGTTTACAGTTTTGACTACGTCTTTCATCAATATAATTAGCAGCAGGAGTTATTTTCTATCCAATGCTGGATAAAGGCCTCCACAAGTGTTTCTTACTTTTGTCTATCCATTGTTATTTGTCGCCACGTATTTCCACAGAGTTTGATTTAGAGCGGCCTGTCGGCCTCAGGTGACAATGTTTTCCAAACGATTGTCCATTTTCCGAGCGCCGTGGCCTGCCTATTGTAATTTCATTTTCTTGGCGTATTTTATTTTATCGACTACTCTTATCTATTCGCTTATATACACGTGTTTTTTCATGTTTCTGGATTTCATTTACATGAATGTTTATCGAGTCAACAAAGTTACTTATTATGATATGTATAAATAAAATTAATCAACTAGGAAGATATGCAGAAAAAATGTTTAGTTGCTACCGGAATACAAACCTGGACCACTTTCTATCCGAGAAAGCCTGAACGCTATTTCGCAATAGCAAACGAATACATTTTCAAAAAATGTTGTACTTGCTTTGAACGCCGGGATACGTCATAACTAATTAATCAGTCAATTTTATTAAATTTGGATAAGCCTTGATGCAAATAATATATTTAATATATTTAATAAAGCTTTTTACAATTGCCTATATGAATTTGAGTGCCTATAAATTTGGGCTGATATTCAATATGGTTACGACACATCTTTGGCTGAGAGATCTGAGAATCACGGGTTCAATTCCCGACGAATATAAATAAGTTATTTCAGTCTGTTTAAGGAAACATTCCTTGAATATGATTGAAAAAAGTTTATGTAACTTACTTCACAGAATGTCTTGATAAATACATAAACATGTCCTGCAAAACGAATCATGATATTTACTTTTCTCATTTTTTACTCGAGACTTGCTGAAAAAAATATATTTGTGACATGCACTTGACATTTCTTTTCATCATTTTAGAAATCCATTTGATTAAATACAAAAAATATATAAGGGTAAACATGTCGAGAAGAGGCGATGTCGGAGAAAAGTTTTTTCGTATTATAAAATGATATCTCGATATAATATTTCTATCGTGAAATATGTGCCTGTTGACGTAGTATAGCCTGGAAAACATCGTATGATATTTGTAAGAAAATAAGGAGGAATAATACTAGTTTATAAACAGTTATCGTATCAGGTATTTGATATAAATGATATATCTGATAACGTATTAATTTTTATTTATTCGTTTGAACCATGTCAACAAGTATAGTAAAATTTAGTTAATAAGTTACAAAATAAATTTTAGTCTAGTATATTTTTGATTATCTAGAACAGTGAAACTCTAAGAATATATAAATATATATACATATAATCTATAACTAGAAAATATATTTACAGAAATATAAAAGCCCATGTTTGTTCTACTTGATGAACGCCCATCTAAAGTAATATTTATCATAAATAGTATTTTTTCACTAACTTGTAACTGAGAATTATTTCACAAATAATAACGAATATGAAAATTATATCATGTAAAATATAAAGTATGCATGTATGGATGAAAAAAAGATGTAAAATAAAATTCATGACATAAAATTTGAAAGTATCTGAAACAGAAAACTTCCTGAAAGCCACGATATGATGAATAATAGTATATTGGAAGGCGATTGAGTCATGTGCTTTAATAATCGTTAAACAGACATAATATCTGTGATATGATTCAGTTGTATAAAATAGGAGTAACTTGTTTCTCTCCTGGAATGACCTGACCATTAGTATGTACACAATAAGAACAAAACCTGACAGCAAATTAAGCTGTTGATGAGACGATTGCTGCTGGTAGTCACGTCTAGCTGGATCGATTGCGAGCAAAAAGTTCATTTCAGAGTATCGTGGATGCGTTCTACACTACAGGAAATGTATAATTGTATAGAATTGTGTGTGGTATTGCCTGAAAGTGATCGAGGTAAATGTGTTAATTTTAGATTGTTAAGAAAAGTATGCAGTTTCATTCTCTCTATCTAACCAGTGATTAAGCAAACAGCAGAATGATATTCTTATTTTAAATTAAAATAAATTTCAGAATTCTCTGGTGACCCTGCACGCGTCCCACAGACATGTGCGTGTAAGGACTCATTTATTAACCATATAGAACCAAAACTCATGCAACCAATCATGACATATATCGGGAAGGACACTGCCCTAGAAATTAGCGACCACTTCTCCGCAGACCGTCCTTTTATCGACATCTTTTTCCATTTACATTGCGAGCGAGTTACTCCAGAGTTCAACTACATACGCGCAGTTTACTGTATTCCGCCATGGTATAATTCATCCGTCAATAAACGTTAACCTTTGTATGTATTCTTTCATTTCTATACCGTGCTCTAGTTACAGCAGCCGACATCCAACACTGAGACATACTCTAACATACATGAGACAGATGATCTTAAGGGCTTCAGTTTCACATCAACAAAACAATCACAACACAATCACGGTCAATCATATTAAACAACCGACACTCCTACAATTCTGACAAGTTAAACTAAACAAATAGCTGTACATTTAAAAAAATATGACATACGATATTCTGTAACTTCAGCGTATCTTCGCTCCGGATCTCCGCCGTCCGCGAGGGGCAAAATATTATTGGAAAAATATTTTTCTGGAGGCACCACCGCCGGGGTTGAGAGTAAGACAGTAAAAAGAGTATCGGAAGAGGGTAGTTCTTGCCTTAAAGCGGCGGCCCATTAGAAGCAAAGTGCCCGGAGAACCTTTTACCCTTTGAAAACGTTTCATTTGTTCGATTCAAATTATTGTTTCTATTTTCAATTATATTATAAAAGGCATCAATTATAATATCAGATCATCAGTTGGAATTTCAAAAGATTTTTCTTAATATTATGTTAACTGGTAATAGATGGATATAAATCTACTTGAGATTATTTGCACTACTCGAGTTACGAGAGAAACTCTAATCGACAGCTGAAGTATTATATTTATTTGATGTAGTGTAATCGGTTAACGCATTTTCCCAAAGGATCCAGGTTCAAATCGCGGTAGTAGCAAAAATATTTTTTCGATAATTTGAATTTTTCTGTACATCTTTGCAATTGATACATTTAATATGTATAAAATATCACAGAACTATGTTCTGAAAAACTGACAATTTACAATAATAATGTGTTTTCTTTAATAATATTAAGTATTTAATACTTCACCTGTCGATGAGAGTTAATGTTACTCTCAAAACTCGAGTGGTGCAAATAAACACTAGTAGAATTACAACTAATATATTTTTTATTAAATTAGAAGTTATTTTTATTTTTAACTTTGTTTCATTAACCACTTACTGAGTTTAAATACATCTACTGGTTTCGAAAAATACCTTTTTCTTCTTCAGGATATCAATACTAACTAAAAACATATCTTGTTGTTCCTTTACCAGAATCTATTTTTAAAAAACAATAATTATTTCAAAATTAAATTTAGTACCTTGCTCAAATTGTTACTTAATGCAAATTTACTCGAATAATTTTTAGGAAAAATTTTAGAATGGGACTCGTAGTTAAATTTAGTTGGTTTTTTATAATTTTTTGATTAGTTTAACATGCCTTATTTATCTCCAACGATTCCAAATTATTTAATACTAGACTAACACCATTTATATGCAAAATTGACAATACCAATTTTTTATCAAAACTATGAGCATTTGCTATCAAATGATTAGAAAATTCTGAAAACTCTCAAATGCTAATTTATACTCGTTTTACCAATATGAAATGCAGCATAATCTTTGCAACTAAGTTTATAGACACCGACTTAATTTAACTACGAGTCCCATTCTAAAATTTTTTCCTAAAAATTATTCGTGTAAATTTGTATTAAGTAACAATTTGAGTTAGGTACTAAATTTATTTTTTAGATAATTATTGTTTTTTAAAAATAGATTCTGGTAAAGAAACAACAACATATGTTTTTAGTTAGTATTGACATTCTGAAGAATAAAATGGTAATTTTCGAAACCGGTAGATGTATTTAAACTCAATATAAAATAAAGTTAAAAAATAAAAATAATCAATTTTAACCAAAATATTAATTTTGCTAACTTTAAAAGTAAATTAGAAGTATTGCGATAATAAAATGTTAAATAAGTTGCCATAAGATCACTGCTGATTTAGAACCCCATGAACACAAATAATTAGTTACACGGAGTCCAGATACAGCAATTAATTGTTCCCGCATCGAACAATAAATTACCAGTGTTCTAACGTACTTGCGAGGCTAATCCGAGTTTTGATAAGAAGGGGTTTATATTTGACAAAAAAAGCCTTATATTTGCCATATTACTTCTTTTTCTAAGTGTGCTACGTCAGGTCCTCCAGATGTCGATCACCCCGACGTAGAGCTGTTCATCTTGGGCTAGATGGAACAGTTCCTCCAGCTTTGTGATACCGGTCCATTCAGTGATATTTCTCATTCAAGAGACTGGTCAAACTGATGACGTAATGCGGGTAATGCTACAATATAATGACTTAAATATATCGATGATTAACTCAAATTTCATAATTTTGTGTACATAATTGTTTATAATATTTAGCTTATTACATATTCATCTAAGATATGCTCTTCATATCACAATTTTAAAGATCCTGTGATGATAATTTAGATTTTCGTCGATTTTTTGTTTTTCATTTCGGTCCAGATGTATCTGAAAATACTCAATAATATTAATTTGTGACTGCAAATTAATTAATAAAAATTTTAAATTTGTAAAAAAAATATATTTTTTTAAATCAATGTAGGTTCTGAAAGTTTGCTCCGATATGCTGGAAGCGGATACCTATAAAAATATGTTCCTATTATTAGAGATATTTACTCTTATTCTTTACTTCCGCAAAAGATTCCCGTCCGTTTTTCGAGGACATGTTTCAAATTACCGTTTTCACTATTTGTTATGAAAGTTTTTTTTAAATAAAAATGTTTTATTTTATTTATTTATTCATTGAATACAAAAATAATATAAATTGTTTACAGGAGGCGCTTCTGTTGTGTACATACATTATCTACTTCAACAGAAAGAGGAAAATATGTATTATGTAATATAATATACTGCAAATATACAAAGTATGTACATATACTTGTATTTTATATTCCACAGTAATGTATCGTTAAGAAATAGTTTTAGCAATAGACCGAAAAAACTGAACCCTAGTATAGACCAGCACCATTACTTATATCAAGCAGATAAATGATTTTTAATCATTTCTAAAAAAATTGGAGGTAAATTATACGAATTTGAAATCAATAGTATCAAGTAAATCAACAACAATAATATATTGAATATATACATAATTATATAAGTATCAAATATTTGTAATTCTTATTTATATAATTTTTTATTTAATGCTTTTTGATGTATTTTAACACTACATTGGTTTATTTTTCAACTTATAATTTGAATATTTTAATACTTTATTACTTAAACATAAATCTTTTTAAACCAGAGAATATCTCGCATTTCTTAAAAATTAATTAATGAATTATAGGAATTCGCCTTAAGGTGTAAATGTTACATTTTTCCTGTAGAAACTAATATCTTTATGACATAATCCTGTTTTATGAGCAAGGTACCCTGAATTCAAACATCAGCTACCCAGGTACCATTTCCTGAAGCAGAACAACGCGCTTAATCCTCCGGACTAAGATGCATACAGCGGACAGCGTTGACTGAACTTCCAAAAAATAATTTGTAAAATAAAAAATAATATTGGGTTAATGCTCAATTATTGCGGCTTTTTTGCGCCTTTTTTCGTTAAAAAATTGGTGTTTTGTGTACTTTTTAAAATAATTTTTCTCTATTTGTTGCAGTTAATAAAAATGCGTGTTGAAAATTCTACTCATATTCGCCATATTATGCCGTACCACTTTGAGAAAGGTCAGAAGGCGGCGGAGTCATTTCGCGATCGCAACGAACTTTTCGACGAGGGAACAATCAGTAAAAGCCAAGTTGAAATATGGTTCAAGAGGTTCAAAACGGGCGATACAAACCTTGCAGATGAAGTAGAAAGAGGACAACCATCAGATTTCGACGAGCAGGTTCTTCTAGCCGCCGTGGAAAAACTGGCAAACGAACAAAATTTACGACGATTTGGATGACTTAGTAACCGATGTCAAAGCGTGGATTGCATCCAAGAACTGTGACTTGTTTGCTCGTGGGATCGACCGTCTGCCAAGCAAATGGGAAGCAGTTCTTAAAGTAGACGGTGGCCACGCTCCGGAATAATCATTAAACCATATATTTGTTAAATATTTTTATCGTTTTTGTTGAATAAAATTTGTTGAAAAGTAACGGTAGACTTTAAGAAATTAGAAAAATAAATTGGAAAGTGGTAATCATGAATATGGTTTGTTATCATCGGCCATCGGGCCATGGTGAACATATTATACAAACTATATACTATACCAAATTATATCAAGCAGAATTAGTATCTCTGTTGATAAATATATAGTTTTTGTCATTAGAATGACGGCAAATGAAAAGTTTACCGGTTAATCATAGATCATAGACAATTATAATAATATATTATATTAAAAAAGTTATAATATACATATGTATTTTTAATATACTATATACATTATACAATATAACGCATTAAATACCTATCTCATTGAAAATGTGACAACTTGGATGTAACTATTTAGACAACGGAGCAGAATCTCTTAAATTTTCCAAAATCTCATCTAAGATACATTTCGATATTCTTTAGAAACATATTTAACCACGGGCGCAGTTAAACATGATATATTTAAATAAAAAATCAAACACAATTATTTCAAACGCGCCTGTCAAAGCGAATGAGAATTCCAAATGACAGAAAATGGTGGTAGAAATAAAAATGTTGAATTTATTGATGTAAATATTAAATTGAACGTAAATTTCACGTGACCTGATGTCACTGATCACCAGTTGAAATAAAACTCTACAAAACATTTTTTTCCCCTTAATTAGGCTTTTTTACGCAAATGGTTACATAATGCCTGAAAATTAAATTATTGGACATATACGCATATTCATATTATACGTAAATATACCTTGAAGGACTATCTAGAAAGTTATTTAAGCAATCTGTTCATCTATTTTATTTATAATTTAAAATTCTAACATTCGTACTTCATTTTTATAACTTAAATTATTTTATACTAAATCTATAAACGATCCACGAAACAATAAACTAATGATATTAAAAATTTTTTTTTGTTATTTTTAACTCACACAAATTCTATAGTTAATTTCTTGTATTTTTTAAAATACCGAGTTAAAAAGGTATAAATAAATACAAAAAATATACCAAAAGACATATCTTTTATTAAATTTTAAATAGAAACTATTAATGTTTGATATAGCCTGAACTTAACAAACGGTAAGCTTAATAATCTTAGCGAATCTTAGTAGCATCACATAATAAACACATGTAGGTACTTATAGTTTATGATAATCTAAAAATAGCTTAAATCATTATATCACCGATGTTCCGCACAGGAAACAAGAATGCAGAAGGGTGGTTTGCCGATCTCAGCTTCTCTCAACCGGCGATGATAATGATGATAATGAGGTCGAAAGAAATGAAACACAAAAGATGTTCAATATAAACACACTACGGCACTAAAATCGAGAATGGCTTCCGCTAGTAGAATACTTACAGTTTTTATTCAAATTCATAACAATACATACAGTTATATTTGGAAGTACCTACACGGCAACAGGTCGCCGCTTGAGACGTTTTTCTAAGACGTCATTGTTTTCCTAAAATCTATCCCACGGGTTTTTTGGCACCATACCGATGATTACACCTTTAAATTATTAACACGTGTCTTATCATATCAATTAAATGGCGCCTCCTCGGCGAGTAATTTGTGTGCGATAAAACCAATACCTGTAAAATTGCTTTTCCGCTGATTTTTGAAAACATAGTAATATTAGAGATACAGAATATGGCCTGGTAACAATTTTTTTTCCATGACTTGTCGCCATTCCTAAAATTATTTAATGTAATAAAACTGCTCGTAATAAATATTTTTAATATTCAAGCAGTCCTTTTCCAAGTGCTTAAAAGCACACTCCAATTGTCAGAACACTGGACGGTGGCCAAGTTTCATTTTATCAATGGCGGAGAGTTCTCAGAACGTAAAATGCAAGGGTATAATATAATAATTACTGAAATTAAAGGCTTTTTTTATTATTGTATTCAGAATATCTATACAGCTTTTTAGAAGGCAATCAAAGACAATCGATGATTTGTAAAAAATAAATGTAATAATATTTTCTGATTCCAAATTAAATTAATCGATTAGAAAGATGTAGGAATTTTTATTTAAAGCTACAGAACTTATTCTGAAATCACTACATTAAAACCAAATTGTTTTTTTATTAAAAATATACAATTTTAAATAAACAAATTATTCAACTATTGATATCTATGTTGGTCTATAATGACTGACGATGATAATAATTCTGTAGATCTTAGGTCTTTCACCATTATAATAATAATGCCTTTATTCCAGCGTGATCGGGTAACAAAAAAAAAAAATTTTATGAAAACAAAAATAAAAAAAGTTCATATTTATAATATATAAACAAAATATAAATACTACATTTCAGTCACGGCTATTATTGTATATGTAGCTAATCTGTAGTCGTTGCCATTCTCTGGTCAGAGAGCCAGCTTTCTATGAGAGCGTCGCTTGCACTTGAGAGTTGGTGGTGAGCTCCAGCCACAGCTTTACGCCCGCATCTCGATGTCTCATAAGCGGAATGAATCCATGTACACGGTTTTCGGCAAACATTGTAGATGCGCTACGATAACGAACTGAATGAGTTGTTGTACTGAATTCGGAAACGATTGTACGTCACTTGCTTGTATTTTGACCAGAGCTCGCAGGTATACATGCTGGTGAAGAACGATTTAAACAGGATCCTTTTTACCTCCTTATTTCATCGGTAGAAATGCCGTAACAGCATACTCGCACGAACACTCAACTGTATCCTTTGTCGTTCCATGTCATCATCGTCTTGTTAATCTACATTGAATATATGGCAAAGGTATTTGACCTTATTTTGAACGCTCAATTTCGTCCCATCCAGCCACACGGGAAGGATATTATCTAGCCTTTTTCCATATTTGAACGCCATTACGACAAATTTGCTGGCATTGTATAAAATATTGTGTTTACTGGCACATGTTTTGCATATCACTTAAAGCTTAAGTGCCTGTAGTCTTTTTCATTTGGTATGTCCAACGGGTTGGGGATCTTTCTCTTCCTTTCCATTCTTTAACGTAGCTCACCACGCAATATTATCTTCTCAAAAGATGCACAAAAAATTGAAGAAATCATCTTAGGCAAATATAGACAATCCACGATTCGCACTACGTGTTTGAGATTTGATTTAACAGTTTGAGATGTTGATCTCAAAAGCATCAATTCGTCTTCATGATTCATGGTTCAAAACTATACAGAAATATATAATACATCAGAGACTGTATAAGCCCAGCTTTAGCTATTTTGAATAGACTGCGATCTTTCCATATTTTGTCAAGTCTTGACATACATATAACTTTTCACGATACCTATGTGTCGTTTGATTTATAGCTCGCAACTACCGTCATCAGTAATTATGGATTCTAGATTATTGAATTCCTTGATAATATCAAGCATAAATTATTATAGTAATAATAATTTTTTTTGCATAGCCGCATAAAATATTTACAGAAATAGTGAAACATAAATTTACACAATAAGTTAAACATCCAATAGGTACATATTGCTGCAAATAGTTTCAAATTAAAAAATTTGCAGATAAATGAAAATAAAATATTATATAGTAAAATAATGGACACGCGATACTTAAAATGACTATCAAAAACTATTATGAATTTAAACATATAATAGAATATATTTTAGGAGGCTTCTGAGTAAACATTTTATGGGGATGTAATATGTAAAGAACGTCATTACAATTTGCAATTACTCGTACTATCTTTAGAGCAACGACGACGAAATAAGTAGAAAAAAAATATTATATGCACGAGTAGCAGAAATCGCGTGTTCGTGATATAAAACGCGTTTTTTTTAATCAATTTAGTTTTTTTTTAAATTATGTATAAGCAATGCATTAATATGTATTAAAAAAAATATACAAAACTTTTCACTCCAACATCAAAATAAATAAATGTTATATTTTTTTTAATCAACGTTTTATTTTATATTATTTTATTTTAAAATTTATATTTAAACCTTGATAAATGTTATAAAGAAAAAATCATCAAAATGTATTGCAATTTTAGTTAGTGTATCTTGTTTTAATTTATTTTTTCTATCGTTATTTAAAACTGTTTAGGTAAATTATATGATCAAATAGCTAGTACTTATTTGTTGACGGAAAATACACAAGGTCTGAAATATTCAATTATTCTGCCAATCAATCACTTTTTTAATATTTTTTCTCGACATTTTGGACACCTCTTCATGTTTTTGGTGAGAGAAGGGGTCGAATGCGCGATAAACATAATAATTGTGATGTACAGGATGTTTTATTTCACATTAAAATGTTAAAATTATGCGAATGTAGCAAGTTTTCAAATTTCCATCTATATATTTCTTATTGCTCGTCTTTTCACTGTGAATTCTGACCTTGACGCTAGCAGACGTCAATTTGACTGATATTTGTTCGATCTCGACATCGCGATAGTATTCGCGATGTGGACCTTTCAGCTCCAGTACACCAGCACTATATTTTGTGATATTGTATTTTGATCACGTACTTTTTGTGTACCGTGGGTGAACTTATGACATTCACTTATTTAATTGGGATCGGAGATCAGCTCATCTGCGTGCAATTTGTATTATCTCGGCAATGACTGTGATGATTACAGAAGCATCATACACAAGGTAAGGTGAGCAGTCTTTCCGAATCTCGGTTCCCGAGATCACCGGTCCTTCGACTAGAACCCCTATTCCCTCACCGATCTCACCCTGTACCAAGGTAACCCTTCTTCCCTCCCCTACTCTGCGGTGATTCCGATTTACAACTGCAATTGTCGTATTCCATTCCACGAAACTCGCAATTTGAAGATTGCGCAATTTTTTTGAATCCTAACGATACTGATCGAATTCATTGCATAATATTGCTGTTGAAAGGAAATAGTTATCCGTGGATCTCAAAGTGGAAAAAATCTGACTCATAGACATGCACCTAACGGAGAACGATAATTAATAGTGCATTTTGTCCTTAAAGGTTCGGTTTCTTAAGGGGTGAAAGTTTTCGTTTCAAAAAGGAGGTTGCCATATTTTACAATCCGTGAACTATGAGTAAGGTGATCACCATTATTATCGGCTCTCCCTTGTATCTGAGGAAGAACTTGCAGTTATAGGTAACAATGGAAGTTGACTAAATAAACATTGTTTCATTTAAAATATTGAAATCTTTTATATCTTTAATTAAGTTTGCGCGTTATACATTCTTCGAGTATCAGTTCTAGGTTGTTGAAGGAATGAAGTGTATACCTCCAGTTTTACGTGGGTATTCCACTTCAATTTGCGACGCCAGAATAATTTGGGTCGCCATCGGGATCGGATATTGTAATGGTGATTCTTTGATATAAGAATGTAATGCATTTATATATATTTTGATATGCACTATTATTTATACATTCTTAATAAAAAAATTTACTACTAATATTACATTTTATTTCAAAATTGTCCAATCCGAGGAAACGTTTTATTAATATCAACCGATTACGTTTAGTTTACTTTGAATTAATTCTGGCGTATCCTAGCGTGTATTATTCAAAGGTATTTGGGATTCATCGCAATATAAGATTGATTGCTTTTACAAATGCAATAAAAGATGTATCAATTATAAAATTCCACAGAATATAAGTTTCAAAATTGTCAAATATATTTGGTTAATGCAGCGAAATGGTAACACGTTTCCCCGCATATAATAAAGTCCAGGTTCGGTAAAAAAATTCGGTAGCATCCAAATATACAATATTTTCATTAAATATATATTTTCTAATTGATTAATTCAATTTGTATTAAAATTATATTTTTTGGTGGGTCGGTATATTTAGTAATCACACTGTACGCCGTTCGGCATGTTATTGGTCGAACACTTTAAACACGATACACGGGAAATTTGTACACGTGCGTGTTACGTCATATTAAAATTATGCAAAACAGCCACTGTGCTTCTAACGACTGGTGATCAATCATGTCCCAGTAAAATATGTCTGAAAAATGACTTTACATATCGCCATTAATATCGATATTGTATTTGAAAACGTTTAAAATGCCCCGCTAACGTGAATGGAAAAAATCTACGTACATGAGCAAGAATCTATTTTATACCTCTAATGTTCGATTAATTGAGGCGTCCGAAAAATAACACGAAATATATACCCTCTGATATTTTTCTGCATAAAATTTTAATGTCAGTTAAATATGTAGAGATATTTTCTTTGCGATCCGCTCACTTTACGGATATTGCATATATATACTAGTATAATGGTGTATCGTTTCATTGTTTTAATGTCACTCCAACAATGGTGTTTATTTTTATATTTTCTATTTTCATTTTTTATTTAGATTATTGCGTTCTTTGACGATTAATACAAAGTGTTTTTATGTATTTAGAGCGTATCAACGTAAAATAAGTGACGAAAAAACTACGTTAAAAATAGACCACTGTATCTGCATCTTTGTCTTTAGGAAGGACTTTGTGTAAAAGTCTTTCTTTAAAAACACGATGTTTCTCGAAGGTAGGCAGCATTGGTCAGAGGTAACGGGTGGCGTGCGGAAGACGAGCCGGAGGAAAATTCAAATTGTAATGCTATTTTTTGAATGAAAGTAAGCAAAGAAGCGATATTTAATTTTGAAACAATTCTTGGACATACGTTGTTGGCGGATATTTCCTAGGTGATACAGTCCGATGGTCGAAAATGCAAGTTTGGGAGAGATATTTTGAGAGCAAATGTAGGTAGACCGGGCAAATTATTATAGAATTTTTAAATTGGAATCGCGCGAATAAACATTTAGTAAACCTTTTGATTATTATTATCTCATGACACCGTTTCGATGTTTTGAACAGGTCATTACATTTTTTTTAGGAGAAATCGAGTTATCGATTCTACTACCTTTCGTCTACTTATTGCCCTATAAGACTTTAGTGTCACTCTTATACCTGTGCGTATACTATTATCGAACGTTAACAATCATGTTAGCGATCATTATTTTGTTTACAACAGCTAAAAATTATTAGACTGTACCATTTTTTAAACAGGATACCATTAATCTTCCAGGGCCACTTCTTCTCAAATTTCTGCATTTAATTATGAAATGCATTATTTAGAATTTCTCTCGATGTCTTGTAATTTGGTTAAAATTTGTTTTATTAAGAGATTTTAACAGTGTAAATAAACATAATAGAATTAACATTATGAATATATAACATATTATATAATTTATGAAAATCCATAGAAATTTGGCAGGCACATAATATAGCAGAAGATAAAAAAAATAAAGAAGGTGGAAGAAACGGGGGGAGGTTGAAACTATTGTCGCGGAAAAGGGAGAGCAAGATGTGTTTGTAGGTAGAATGATTGGTCAATGTTGAGATTATGATGGTTCATAAAAATAACTATTTAAACATAGTAAGGCTAATATTAAAAAAGTTAATTTCAGTTAACTTCTCGTTATGGTATTTGAATGAACGGTGAATGAATGAGTATTGCAATTTCCAGGATTTTAGCGTGAATATTACAGTAATTGACCGTTTAAGGATTTTTTAAACTTTGAATCTTTGTCTAAAAATTGACGATACTTATATTTGATTTCACTCTTGAATACAATATGAAAAGTGAAATCACGATTTTTATAAATAAGAAGGGAAAATTCAGTTATTGGCTGCCCAATGCGATTGGGGGGGCCAATAATAGAATTATCTCTAAGACTATTATTAAATGACGAAACCCCAAAGGGTTCCACCCTACCCTGGAATCGTTTTGTGAGTTATTTACTCCTCTCGATTTCATTCAACAAAGCAACGCGTGCAATAATTTACAAAAACTTCAAAGTTTTTTTAACTATTATAAAGTTAGATCAATTTGTTATGTTCCGGCAGTTAGTTACCAACTTATGGCTTTAGTATAATTTTTTATTTTTTTTATTATATGACACAATTATTATACTTGGTCATTTTTACGTACTTATCCGTACGGTATCAATTTAAGGTGAGACTTATTATCATATTGGTTCCATGGAAATCATACACCCTCAAAAGGGTTCTGATATGTCTTAAGACTTATAAAAGGATGACAGAACATTTTAATGTGGGACATGGTAAGAAACAGAGAGTATAACTCTTATTGTTAAGGTTTGAACTTAAAATGGCCAATCACTATAGCACAGCCAATAGTTCTATCAACTACCTTATTGTATCAATTTAAATAAAATGTATCAATTTTTTCGCATTCGGACATCACAATCAATTTGGTTGATTTTTAAAAGCCGTCTGTAAATCCACATGTGAAATGCTTCATTCGGTATCTTCTTCCACTGAATTCACGGATCTTCCGGCACTAGGATACGTACAACGCTATTCAGTATGAAGTACACTTAGATGTACACTTTTGGTGATTGCGCGAAAGTGTCAAACATATTACAAGATGTATATTATTAAATCGGTTCGCACAGTAGCGAGAAACCGATTACACATAAATAAAACAGTCATTTATAGCAGATGAACTTGGCGGCAAACGCTTACTTGACAGTTCGATGGTACAAGTTCAACTGATAATCATAGATAACATACCATAGAAATAAGTCATATTCTGGTATAGGAGAAAGGGGTAGTGGGTGGGTACTGGATAGGAATTATATCTACGCGTTCACGTGCGCGCGAGATGGCGACCGGCGATCTAATCATCATTGATACCGAACAAAATATAAGAATATTATGAAATCTTATTTTTAATTATTTTGATTATATTTTAATTTATCTTATTTTAATTAATTCAAGTAATGTACTGACTCAAAGCCGTTATTTTTAATCTACTCATTTAATGATTTAAACACGATGAAGGATTCAATCCAGAGAGTAACAAAGTAGAGAAAAGCAGCCGATCCCAGGTGAACAGAATAAGGCGAAAACAAAGACGAAGACTTAACAAATTTCAAAAATTGCTTCTCAAAGCTGTCTCAATAATCCGATCAAAAATTGCCTGCTTTGATGGCTCCTGGACGGATTGGGTTGGCAACCGGTGTAGTACGTCTAGTTAACGTTGACGCCTTGTTAGTTCCTTTGATAACGCTTCGAAATAAAATCCACTTAAATTAAGCACATCCGACCAATTTCGTTAGTTCTTTTGATTTTTATGAATCCTAGATAACGTAAAGGTGGGTTTTGTAAAAATATATTAATACAAAAAACGAGTAATAGATATCGAAACAAATGTTAAAAAAAAAATATTAGAAGTTCGTTTATACTAAATAATTAATTAATCTGATTTATAAATAATGAATATTTATGAAATCATGGGTAATTATGAATCCGTAAAACAATGAATAAATAAATAAATAAATCCAGTGGTAGCCGAGGTAAATCAAAAGACCGATAGGTCATCATAAAATCCGAAAAACTGACGAAATCATTAAATGCTGTGAAAATAAGTGGCAGAAATAACAACGAGTAGAAAAATGTGGGAACACTTGTGGAGGCCTTCATCCAGCAGTGATGATGATTCTACTATGGTTAATTTCAGTTTTTAACCGACGATTACAAAATTAAAGTTGGTGTGAGTAGCTTGTTGGTGTAGTGGTTAAGACGATGGCCTAGTAATCTAGTAGTTGGGGGTTTGCGCCTCTTTCCAGGACAATATATATACCAATAATAATGATCGGTGTCCATAGATGAGATTTTTATCTCTAAACAATCTCTGAAAGATGTTCCCATAATAACTCTTGGATTTCGTAATTCACGCATGTTACTCGACAGAAGTCATATTCCAGTCCATTCGGAGTTGATGTTCCGTTCATCATTTGGCAAATTTAAATCTTTCCTGCAGTTTAAATCTCCCACTACATATATAATAAATGGTTGTAATTTAATATCTCTATATGTTTAACTTTTTAGTAAAAAAATAGTTATAGAAATCTATGGATCTTGATCTGAGTTTATCTCATTTTAAATTTTATCACGTGTACACAATACCCAAATTTATCTCAACAAATTTTCTTTAAATTATTGCATTGTTTTTAATTCCGTGGTCATATTTGCCGATGGTACCTGATTTTTATAAATTTCTAGTATTTTCTTTGCGAGTCACGTTTATTATCTGGATTTACCATTATATCAGCAGAAAATGTGTGACCGATATCAGGGAAGATATTTCCAGATGACTGAACCCTTTTATGTTCGTTCATCCCTTTATTAATAATACAAACAAAAAACATATATTTTTAATCGATTTTAAACCAATGCTTTCATGGCAGAACGACTCAAATGAAAATATACAATTTTATCCAACGGCCATGAAACCCTATGATTCTCGTCATTAAATATTAAATTTTACGAATTTAGTACACGTAGGTCTAATTCTGAGCAGAGCTAAGACTAAACTGAAATTAAAATAATTTTTTATGGCCTCTCAATATTTCGTGCATAGAGAGAGAGAGATCGTTTTTATTGTGTTTACTTAACCGTAATTAATTTAAACAATGAACAAATGAAAATAATAAAAAAATAATTAAGTATTTTTTTATCCTGTAACATTACACAAGCAGTCTTATTATTATTATCAATCACCATTTCGTAATATAAAACAAATATATACATGTTTTTAATAAAGGTGTGCAATCTCCGGGTTGCACGTCTCGTGGAGAGGATGCAATAATTCCGGATGTAAGTCGGAATTACCGCCAAATGAGGAAGGAATATCAGGAGATGGAATTCGAAGGGGTTACTGCGGGAAAATGATTCTGTCGAAGGACAAGTGATCTCGAGAAACTAGGATTTGGGAGGAATACTCGTTCTACCTCAAGTATGATGTTTCCGAACTTCCTGTGGTCGCCGCCAAAACCATACGCTATAATGCTCGAGGATTTCCAATGATCTTTGCTCCCAAATGATGACGGTGATTTTACCCACGGCATACACGAACAAAAATACAATAAACCCCAAATCTACACTACAAACAATGTTCCACCTCACTAGAGATGACTGATCCACAACGCGAATAATATCGCCGTTGTCGAGACCAAATTCCAATATTGATCTAGTGACGCCCAATAGCGCCAGGAGCCAAACTCAAACTAAAGTCGAGCATAATAAAATGAATCGAAGACGGAAATTTACATGCGGACATGTGACAATTACATTCTTTGCGGCCGATATTAACGAGCGCCAAAGTGTTTTTATACGAATACAAAACAGAAGGATTGTTTTTCTGTGATTGTGATGTCTATAGAAAAAAAAAATTGATTCTCTACGAAATTTCTAGAGTTTTAGATTTAGTTATAATGTGGTTATAATCATGTGGGGGGTAGTTTCTGATAGTGTAAATGAAATACGCAGTTTGTATAGTCATTTATTGGATTAAGGATAGAACAGAAAGAGTACAGGAGATAGCGGAGTGTGAAATATGAAGAGATAGGGGAGCGAGTCGGCGGCGCTTGATCTGAAACCCGTCGTGGCGGAGCGGCGAGGCAGAAAACGCGTGAAGATCGGGCCACACTAGCTCGGCTGCTCATTACTGCAGCCTGTCCGCAATCCAGGTATCGCTCGCAATATTTGTGGGGTAGGATAGCGATACTGGCGGTGGATTTAAATCGCCGCCCCTAAAATCGAAAATCGGGCGACTTAGAAATATACTTATTTTCAATAGTAGGTTCCTACTAACATTAAAATGATCAATAAATTATTTTTAATTAATGTTTTTAAAATGTTTGAATACACCCCGTTCTCCAGAACTCTTCTTTCTTTGTAGTTTTGTATACTACATGTGTAGTCCATATGTTCAATTAATTATGCCCGCCGATAAAATACTTTTGGGGTCGATTTTATTATTCGTCAGAGACATGTTGTAGAATTTTAAAACAATTTATTGTTCACCGGTTATTATTACAGAATGTTATTTACAATTCATTTGATGAAAATCGACCAATGGTTTATCTTTCATAATTCTGGAGTCAGTTCGGCATACCCAAGTTCCCTGGTTTTATTTTAGTTTCCTATCGGGTAGGTACGTAGCCCCTTATGATAAAACTTTCGGAATAACTTTTCCCGGTTTTTGTCAAATCGTGGCCCCAAATCGGGGGTCGAACAGGACCCCGGGACACGATCCGGCGTGTTCGGAAAAGTTTTCTCAGGTGAAATCGTGGGAAAATCTAAAAGTTTTTAACAGACGTATTGGTATTCGGCATATCGCTGATTGTCGGGATTCAGACGTTGGCCTCTTGATTTTAGCTTAACGTGGAATAATATTTTCCGGATAAACTTTTCTACGGGTTAACCAGTTGTATGTAACCTGCCACATGCTGTCGCTATTATTTTACATTTTATCAGATAGCTGTGATAATTATGACACATTTTATGTAATAAAACAATTTTGATTATAAGAGATAATATTAAGACCATCAATTGTCAATTACTTTCAGCTTTATGCCATACATTTTTCTTAAATTGTACCCTTTGTTCAAAGAGTTTGGGGACCCATAGTCTCAATAAAGCATTTTTAAGTGTGACTGCAGTTTAATGCGCACTAAATCTCTCTTCACGTAGGTTCTTCTATTGTTTCTTCCAACATTGTCTAGCGCATTCTACTGGTCTTCTTCTCTCTCGTATTGCAGAGAAAATCGAAAAAGGGTATTTTTTCCCTAGCATTCTGTATAAATATCCAAGCCACACCCCTTCTGCGATATTTTTATGAAAAGATGCAGAGGGTTCCATAATAAGTTTTTTTCAATTGTGGAGTTTCTCAATTGGTTTCACAATATCTTTTCTGTCGCATGGATCCTGGAACAAACTTTCTCAGTTAAATTCATGAGGTAAATGTAAATTTTAACTGTAATGAAAAGGTTCAACTACGTAATAACTAGCAGGGGCGTGCAGTGCATACAAGCAAAAAAGTTATGCATAACTAACAACTCTGGTAAACAAATATAAATTAAAAAATTGGATTAACATTAACGAAAACATTATTTTGTAATTAGTGCCATCTGTGTACCAGTAGAGACTTTAATTACTGTTTTAAAAACTCAACGCGATGAGTTTGGCGATCTTTTTTTATTCACCGCATCGTGCTATTTACATAACTCAGTTCTGTCTTTAAGTTAGTGAATTACTCAAGCCATATAAATATCTATTTACTGAATTAAAAATTCCTTTCGATTGACCCGTTTTGTATGGAGTCGTTACCTATGCTGTTTTTTAACATAACAACATTAGAAAGTGTTACAACTGTGTGTAAATCATTGGAGTGTCTACTTCATTTTTTACTTATTCGCGAATTTTACTATCTTACTGTTTTTAACGTGTTGATTTCATGATTATTCTTTAAAATTAGTGTATGGATTTGGAATGGCAGAACTCTTACCTACGTTAACCTTTAATAGAAATAATTATTTCCTTTAGTAATTACGTGAAGGATTTTCAAACAATAAATAAATCATGTTCAGCCATTAAAATGTTCTTAAAAACCTACATGCATTTTTTATATGCATTATAATTTTTATAGGCATTATTTTACGTTAAAAATTAATCTTAAAAAACACTATTAATAGTATGTACTCTAAAATTGCAAATAAATACATGGTAGGGTCGTATAAACGATGGATTTATTTTGTTTAAAGAGGTTGGTTAAACGAAAGTACATATATTATATTACATATTTTATTATATGATTGTATAATGTAATTGGTAACAGCATAACCTAAATCTTTACCTACTGCGCACCACTGATAACTAGTGCTTCTGTTTTAGAATTTTGGTATTTTCATAATTTGATGTATTGATTTAATGCATTAACGTATCTTTTGTAGCTTTTTAGCGTAATTTTATAGAGTTCTAAAGCATGAGTGGTTTGAATATTTTTTTGACATTTTTTGTCAAAGAAATATTATGTGGCATTTCAATATAAATACCTACGTCTTGAATATTTCAATTTGTAGAATGTGATACACACAAACTTTCTGTCTTTGCGCAATAAAACATAACGGGTGACGATTGGTCACTGAGAAGATATGGCGGGGGAGACAAATGAATTACGTAACTAAGTCTGTCTGGAAAATTTATTACACATCTTGAGCAAGAAAAAATATTAAGTGAAATGTTCTTAATATAACTTAGACTCTACTTAATTTTAATCTTAACACAATCTTAACGTTCTAATTTGATTAATTGTTTTGCCGGAGGAGACATACGGACTGCGATATTCGCGTCCGCTCCTGGTGCTGTCGGTGTTAGATCCTTCGATTACTTCTCTTCGTCGGTGGCGGATCTCCGTCATCGTCACTGTTGTGGTGGTCGGCTACCATTGCCGACCCGTCATCATAGGTATCGATGCCGATTCCTACTGGTCATCAGTGCCACTGGCAACCGGTGGCTTCGGTTTCAGCTGGATTGGGAGCTTCTAACCTCGTTTTCCGTTCTGCTTCCTTGACTTCCTTGGCGGATATTTTATTCTGGTTCTGGCCTACCTCTGCCGCTGGTCGACAGCCGTCCGATGGCTGACGGTAGCTACTCACTTTGAAATTTAACTTCACTCGCCTCTGTTAGATAATTTACTCACTCTTAATAGTTAATTGACTGTTAGTTCAGAACTCCTCTCAAATTCCGATTTCCAATGCGAAAATTTCCACTGTTCCATTCATCGTCGTGTCCGGCCTTTTAAACATATCGAGACGTAGGGCGTTTCTCTTACAACGTTCTTCAGTCTATTCTTTAAGCAGTGATTGGGTCGTGCACTTACGCTGTAGCAATAAGATCCTACCAAAGGCTTGTAGCAACTCTATGCCCCCAATCCCAACCACGCCTCCGTGTAATTATGTCCTTGGCTCAGCCGCTGTGATGACATGTAGGCCTAAAATTTATGGCCCGTCTCAGGCTGTTATTTTCAGGCTAGCGCACTTATAATAATCCTAGATCTAATATTGATACACATTTAAAGTTAATTATTAAAAAAAAAAAACATATATAATTAATTATATCCATATTCTTAAAAAAAGTACTTTAATTGAACAAACAGAATGCTTGCGTAAATAAATTTAAAATTGTGATCATAATGATTGTTACATAGGAGTTATCAACATAGTAAATGTAATTTATTTTTTAATTTTCGTACTTCATACATGATATTATATTCAGTGCCATTGCAAGGTAAAATTATTAAATGTATTTATTATACATCTATAAAAATATAACAAATACAAAATTGTGATTATTAAAATTATGTAGGTACATCAATATCATGGACCATATATATTAATATTATTTTTACTATCGTATACACAAACATAATAGCCATTGTGCCTTGCTATTATTAAAATAATTATTATAAAAAAAATATTTCAAATTCCAGTTTGTACCCTTTTTATTTAAGTTTCCTTATTTTTTTTTTTGTATTTTTGTTTTTGTATTTTTGAAGGTATATAACTAATGTTTATGGCCTGTGAAAGCTGTGAGGCCGAAACTTCGCAGATGGCCTTAAGATTAACTAACACCGCGTCCGAATCATTTTATTAACTTGTGCCGGGATTAGGAGGATCCTTCGAGCTGGGCTCTAGGAAATAATGCACCTCGTCGGTAATATCTAGGATCCCCAGTACGCGATCCTTGCAGCTGGCTAACCTTAGTTATTTGGGCTGTCATAAATTCACTTTTTTCTGATTGTGTCCAACGGTAACTTATAACCTTCACAGTGAGATCCCATTGTGGGTAACACCCGAAGATGTCCCATCTGTGCGAAGTCTATCTATTTTTTCTAAGCTCGGAATAAAGTTCACAATTAAAACTAACGCATTTCTTAAAGGGTTGACTGTCAGTAAAAGTATTTCTCAGACCCTGAAAAAGAGACCATTATCCGGCTATCACTACCATTGTCTGGCCTTGCATATCCTCGCCTTTATGAGAAGCACCGTCAACGCGTACCAGATACCCCATCGTATCTCAAGTACTCACAGGGTAGAATTCACGTCACAGTACTCGGATATATCAACATTTTATTGTAATTGCTAGTCAAAGAAAATAATGTGAAACATTACCGACATGTTTATTTATTTTATTTGTTTAATACTGTCATTATTGCATTTTTTTTTCTTTTATTCTTTATTCACCTCACTAGAACAGATACTGCATCGAGGGGATATCGAAAGTATTAATTTGTTTGAGTTTTACTGAGAAGTTAAGGCATCGGAGGGCGGTAAAATCATTTAAATAATTTACGGGAAGAACGCCGTTGAGAAAAGTACGGTACCTAAATTGTATTCTCGTTTCAAAAAGGATCATTATGAGGTGACAGATTCTCTAAGGTCAAGAAGATTATCTGATTTTGATAAAGACTGCTTAAATGCATCAATTTACGATGGTCCACATTAATGATCTTAGGAATTTAGTATTATAATAAATTGTGTCCAATCATTCATCGTACGATAGAAGTGACGAAAAATCATGCTTTTACATCAACATCAAGAATGAAAAGGAAAATGTTTAAGACATTCATCTAGTTATGTATTTGAACCTCGTTCCAGAAAACCAATATTGATACGACATACATTCCATGCAAGCATCTCTATTTTTTTAATGTTAGACCCCTAACGAACAAGCTACTTCCCCGTGGAAAAGCTAGTATGCATCCACGTAAGGTAATGTCGTGCATCTGATGGAACAACGGAGGCGCTACCTACTATGAATTGCTAATGAGAAATGTAACCACCACTTCTGAAGTACATTGTCAACAACTATATCGCCTTGAAACCGCAATTCAATTAAAACGATCGGGAAGATGGCATCCATCGATTATTCAGCACAAAAAAGCCGCTCCACATACTTCTAATATTATAAAATAAAAACGTCAAGACTCCATTTGATTATACCATATTAGTTCTATTTTTAGGTTGCTTCATCCAATTTTTATATTTTCCGTTCTCTATCCAATAATCTCCGAGGAATCTCTTTAAGTAACGACCCTGGTTTTCAAAAACTGCTTGTCAACCTTTTTACTTCCAAAGCACATGATTTTTTCAGGCATGAAATATATCTTCAGAGTTAACGATACAGAAGATTATGTTACTGATTATTATTATTTTTAAGAAAAACACATTATTATTGTGAAGTTGCAATTTTTTCAGAACATGGTTCTGTGATATTTTAATAAAAAATTTTATGTTTCCAAAAACTTAATAAAAATGATTAAATTAATTAATTCTGGCATCTTCTATCGGATTTTACTCAATGATATTTGAGATCACATAAATATAAAATAGATTGTTTTCAAATAATGGAATGACAAATGTATCAGTTTGAAAGTGCTACATATACTTTAGAAATTTTGTCGTCAACTTACTGTGTTGGTGTAGTGTAATCGGTTAACGCATTTTCCTGAATATGAAAGGGTCCAGGTTTGAATCGCGCTAGCAACAAAAATACTTTTTCGATAAATTGATTTTATCTGTACATTTTTCTCATTGATACATTTAATTTGTAATATTATTAATTAGTTTGTGTAATTTGTTTATCTAATGCATCAACCCTGTATGTTATATTTTCAACAACCAGTTGGTACGAATATGTGAATATTTATGAATTTTGTATCACTCAACTGCTCACGTGGGCTGTTATTATAAACAAGTTAATTTATTTTCAGTTTCAAGCGTTAAATCCATTCCAGTACTCCTTTATCTAAATACATTTCCAACACGCTTTTATCTTGAAGTTAATTGAGCTGGAGGCGGAAGTCTGTGATCGACACGATACCTTCACAGCGAGCTACTTTGTTATCTTTATCTATTTAACGATAGCCTGGAAAACGTAACAACCTTTTATATATTTCTCCGTAACTAAAGCTCAATATATATTTAGTTTTTAATTGTTATTACGGCCCTTTTCTATAAAATAGATACTCAAAAAAATTACTTTTCTTACTATATTAACATAAATACATAAAATTTCAAATGCCGACTCGAATCAGCGATATGCGACAAAATTTAAAAAAAAATAATATTCATAGGAGCGCTATAAATATTATTTAGTAAGAAATTATTACACTTCTTTATAAAATACACTGTATACACTCAAATATCTTCTATTATGAAAAATCTCCAATACATTAATATTAAAACTGGGTAATATCTTTATTACTTACAGAAATCATGTTATAAAATCCACAATTGTATTTATTCTCCTGCACAGAAGATTGATTTTGTCATTCCGATTTGTGAATTGGAAAACTCCTTCAGTTTCCATTTACCGCACTTCAACACAAAATAACCACCTTAAAGGTCTTAGTTTAGAATTCAAGAATATTAATATTTTTGCACGAAGTAGGTACATCTTAAAAAGTTTACATTAAAATTAAAATTTTCTCAGTAAACTAAACTTTTAGCTACAGACATTTTGAGTTATACTTTTTCACTACTATAGTATAGATAGGTGCAGTAAGTGTAAATAATAAATAAACTAAATACGCTTCGGAAGAAGGGAAGAGGGGATTTTTTTCATTATTATTGGAGTTATAGTGTGTGGGCCACTTCGAAGGTAGAAGAAGAAGAGAAAGATCCCCTACCCACTGGATCGATCACGTAGAAAAGGCAACACTCACTTATTTGGTGGCAGCTCTAAGATCTGCAAGATTCCGAGAAATGGAGAAGTAAAATCAAGAGGGTAAAATAGATGATGATTAGAATAGAATAGGATAGATGATGATGATTAGAATCATTTTTAATTTCAATGATTACTAAGAGCAAGGCGCGGCCTCTCTTCTGCGTTACCGTTTGACTTCGATACTAGTCACATACCTTGTACCGTAATTGTATTATTCTTGTAATACATATTTAATTGTCGTATAAGAGTTTCTATTGGACCTTCAACAATCAACTACAAGGTGTACAACTGAGACGTACTAACTACCCAAGTACGTAATACAAAGTAAATATATATTTTTAAATACTCGTTAATAACATCACTTTATTCCCTTCTTTCCATATTTACAATAACTCATAACCATATTTTACAATTTGATATTCATACCGTTATTTTTTTATTATTATTATAAATTTGGTAGGTATTATTATAAATTTGATATTCGTATTCCGCATAATTTATGTTATTAAAAATATAAAGATTCAAATATGTTTAAATAATTTGTTTTAACTTTTTATATATTATCATTTAATAAAAATATCATATGATTGGTCTTCTACGGTCGTGTATGGTGTGCCAGAAAAAATTCTAATACGAAAAGAGGCTTATTTCGGTAAAAAATTCAGTAATTTACACATTAAGACATACCTTATGCAAAATTTGTGGAAATAAATCTTATTTAATGCTTTTAGTTAGCCAACAGATCATTAAAGTGTTTTATGTCTTTTCTTATGGGAAAAATTTTGTAGGTTGACTATGGGGTTACGCCCCAATGACCACCTCCGAACCCAACTCCAACCTCCTGTAAAATATTTAGTCATTTGCGTGTGTAAATATTTTGATCCAGATAAAAAGCATTAAATTAATTTGTGTTCATTTTGTTGCACCCTCCGTAATATGAAATTGTACAAATTTTTTATAAACTTGAATATCGATTGATTCTACTAATGGCATTACAATGTGTTGTATCCTTAACTAGCTCCGTTGTGATTTATATATTTTTCGTTATAATGCTTGAAAAATAATCTATATGTAGTTTTTTAAATGTATTTTTTTTCCTTAGGGATATGTAGGTAGTTAAAAATATAGCGTATATATTGATTTTTATATTTCGACTTCGTTATACTTATCAGTCAACACCTCATTATACTTAATTATCCGCATCCAACTACCTCCAGTAATATTTATTATTTCACCGGCCCAGCGCAGTACTGGAGACTCCATTCTAGTACATGTCTTAAAATAGGAAATTAATGACGTACTTTTTGTATTTAAAAAAATAAATACAGAATATGTAAAGGTATTTATTTAAATCTTAATACAGAACATTATAGTATTATTATCGGTAAATAACGTCAAAATACAAAACCACCAACAAATAGTATTTTCTAGTAAATGTAAAGGTAATATATCGATCTTTTAAAATTGTATCATAGTGAATTGTGAGTATATTGTTATACTATTATGACTTATGCTATTCAGCAAAAGTCTAAAAACTAAAAAAAGTATATTTAATTTGGCAATAGGACATTTTCTAAGAGACCAAATAATAACAACAATGGATTACTTTTGTAGCACCATTATCGTAAAAAAAATTCACCTCAACTATTTAGTACTATACTATTTTTGCATCTAATATTAAAAATTGTTATTTGAACCTGTGAAATGGTAAGTAGTTCGATTCTCAACTCGAAACTGTTGAGGTTAGCTATTTATGATATACAATAGCGTACATTAGGTATAGATTTAGATTATTCCGTTACTAACGATGTATAGAATCATATATAATATTTGTACTATATGCTGTATGTTTGTTTAACTAACGTCGTTCGGTAAAATAAATCCATCGTATATACGACTCCACTATTTGTAATTTTTTAATACTTTTCCTAGTGTTTAAGTTTAAGTTTTAATCTAAAATAATACCTTGTAACCCGTGTAAAATTCAATATTAAAAATATGAACGTTTGAAAATCCTGCACGTAATAGCAAAAGCAAGTTATTATTTTTATTTAAAGTTGACGTATTACTAACGTAACGGTTTGCTTTTTGTTTTTCCCAAATCAAAAACAAATCCATCATCCAGCTCGAATGCAAAGAACAATCACGAAAATAACACGTAACACAGTAAAATTAAATAGTAAAATAGCAAAATTCGCTAGATACTTCAATGATTTGGACGAAGCTGTAAGCCAATCTGAAAATCTATTAAATATTATTCTGCTAAGAAACAGCACGAATAAGGACTCTGACTTTTGAGAAATAATTATATACTCATTAGGACATCTATGTTGTTTCAGGGAAATAAATATCAAATTTAGTCCATAGATGGCGTTAGTGTAGTTGTACTCAAAGTGTTCCCATATAGTAACATATATACAACTTACAAAAATTTGATAGATATGGAGATTGATCAATGAGTGGGAATGGTGAATGTTGTATTTGTATAAAGTGATCATTTAAGCCAGCTGAAGACAGGTCGAAAACCCTTTAATTACCTAAACTTTAAAATTTTTCCATTAAAAGTAGATTCGTCTCTATGAGATATCTATTATTTGTTTGATATTTGATTATTTAATTTGTATTTTTGTTTAAATTTATGTACATAATGTAAACAATATCTTTATTTAAATATAAAATTTTCTCTTATATAAAGGTAGCACAAAAAATTTAAATTTTTTTTAAAGTTGAATATTAAATTAAACATATATCTATTATATTTTCAAAAAAAAAAAAATATTATAAGTTGTCTCGCCAAAATTTTAAATTAAATTGAGAGTCTGGTGACCTTGGATAAACATAGTTAAAATTTATATTATCAAATTCAAAGTTAGGTTATATATTATAACCATATATATATATATATATATAACCAATTGCATTTAAAATGATTTATTCAAATAATTATTTAATTTGAATTAATCTTCATTATATCTGCTATAAAACGAGGTGTGTTATTAAATATTCATATTTAAAATAAATCGGAATAATTTATAAGTACAATTGAATTAACGCGGGTCGCCACTAATCTTCACATTATTTTATAATTTAATAATTTAGTGTTATGTAAGTTTATTCGCGAAGCAGAGCGCTTTAAATATTCTTCGTCAAATAAAAACGTCCAAATAAATTATTGTGCCAAAACAAATCTATTATTTTAATTAAAATTTGATTAAATTCAAGGTGTTTAACCAGAAATTTGATCTAAGGGTGGAAAACACTTTTGTAAAAATAATATAATTTTAGAAAGATTTAAGATTAAGGTTTTATAAGAGGTTATAATTATGTGGGTCGTATGTGGATCAGAAGGATGTACATATGTGTGTGTTGTGGGTTTGGAGTGTGGAGTAAAAATGTGTATAATCAGAGAAGGTTAAAAAAGGTTAAAAACACCTCGCGAGTACGATTGACACAAGTTAATTGTTGAACTCTATTCAGAATTAGTGTAACGGCTATCATACAATAAAAATGTCAATACGCAAACAAAGAGTTGCAGGGGCGTTTTCAGAAGAGTGATGCTCGAGAGCCGGCCTTCTGCACGGTTGCGAGCGCATCAGTACTGGCACCCGACGGTCGACGACTAGGTGCGTTTTTACGGCTGTTAGGAACGAAATATGGGTTCAAGATTAAATAACTAAGTGAATTAGCAATAAGATAGATAACACTGCGCTATTATCGAGAAATTGTAACACGGAGATATATTTCTTATTTGTGATGAGATCATCTATTTTTATATATTTTTTCACCAATAATATATTCATTTTAGGTAAAAAAAGTTATTAATATATTATAGATGTTTCACAGAGACGAAGCTATTAATTATTTTACATGGGAAGTTAAGTATGGAAGTCTTGACTTATGTCCATCAGATATTAATGTTTACAATATCTAGGGATGCAGTTCTTAATGAATGGACATTAAAAAGGTGAAACTTACTGAATTACAAGTTGTGTGAGAGGAATTCTGTATAGTTCAGAAAATTGTAAAGCAAAATTAAGCCAGCAAATCAAAATGAAAGACTATAAAGCAATTTGTATCACTAGATCAAAATAGATATTGAAAGAGTCATCCCCAAAGAAAAATGTCAAAATGACGAAGTTATTCAGTAAGTTCGCTATATTGGTTGTCGCATTACGAATTATACGTGGCAAAATAATGTGACTTAATTTGTAAAGTAAATACCCTAGTTGTATATTTTTGCGCTCGACGAAATCGCCAAGCAGTAGTCTCAATGTTGGTCTAAGGGTTCGCGCCGGTCGCTTCGTATCGGGGAGCGCTCGCTGGCCTAGGTACGCTTATTCTACTAGCAGTATCGGGTTGGTGTGGTCGCCGTACGGCGGGGGCCTAGGGTCGCCGTCCTATTAATCCGCGTACCCTTTGAAAATCTTTTAAGGATGGAGACCTTCAATCAAACCAACAACTGCTGGAGGAAAATGTCAACATCAGTAAGCGTTACTCAGACGAAACGAGATGGAAATACTTGAAGATCCAGTTAATTTATAAATTTTTCAAGCACTGATTTTCTGGTATTTCGAATCCAAGTTGTATTGTAAAAATTTATCTTATTACAGGAAATAGTCAAATTTCCCTCCTTTCTTCCTTCTTATTCTTACTTCTTCTTTCTTTCGTCTGATTATTTTTACTGGCTTCAACTTCCTTAATTACTCGTGGACTATTTATCATTGTCTACCTGGGAGAAGAGGAGACGCGCATGGACTGCCGCGAGGAATGGATCGCCCAATTGTACTAGGCACTCTTGCAACTTTGAGTCGAACAAATGTCTCATTTTTCAGCAACTCCGCACTATTTACTGTATCCATGGTAAGTTTGTAACTAACTAAGTAACTTCCTATCGCGCCATTTTTTCACGGATAGGATAAAGCGCCACACTATTCTGTCCTGACACATAATTCTGGTTTCATCTACACTCATACATCTTCTCATATAAGCTCGCCGATTATTGAGGCTTCTAACAGCATCATCCTCCAGTATGGGATGTACCTGGTCATGCCAAGTCTTCCGCGGACGTCCTCTTTTTCTGGTGCCATCAAACATCTTTCTTACTATTCTCTCCTCATTCATCCGTTCCATATAATCAAACCATCTAAGTGATCCTTTCTTAATCTTGCTCACTTTTCTAAGATATTTTTTACGTTTTTTACTTATTTCTTAATTTTTCATAAGTAGGTCTGCCGCACATACGCCTAAGCAATTTTATTTACATTGCATTCAGTTTACTTTCATTCCATCGTTCATACATCAGTGTCAGTACCAAGACTCCATTGTGTATTGCTAGATTTTCCTCAGTTGACAAGTCTCCGTTAGCTATAATTCTATTCAAATCGCAGTTCACTTTATTTCCTGCAGTCAACCCTCCTTTCGATATCTTTCTGTCTTTCCGTTTCTGTCAAACACACAAATCGCCCATTTTTGCTTCTATATTCATGTATTCACAAACATTACACAACCAGTTTAGTTTAATATAGATTATTTAAATCTTTATTTTTAATTACTTTGTGAATTATTAAAATTTTTAAAATATTACAACTATTTGACATACCTATATGGTTTTCGTCAATTAATTTGACATCCTGATGGTGGAAATGGTATTTTCCAAAACCGATTAGAGTATTAAATATAACTCATAAAGTGGTTGAAAACAAAGTTTTAAATAATCTATATTATAATAAAAATATAATTATCAACTATTAATGTTTACTGTATTTTTCAATCACACTATACATTTACATGTTTGTGAGAACCAACCCTATGGTCTAGGTTCCTTACAAATTATCTTTTATCACCATCCCTTGTCATTAACCCCAATAGAAATTCCTCCGAAATTACATAAGTTTGTAGAATTCCATAATCACATACATATGTGAAAATAAAACACTTGTTTTTTTTTATACTCTTTAATTTATTGAGATGTGTTTCGCCTTATAGATAAATTCCAGAATACTAAAATTATCCGCCTGTATTGTCTTCTTAGTTTGTAAAATCCTCTACATATTACCTATGACATTAAAATATGATATTTATTAATATTATGAATTAATATTCCAATGGATAATGTTGTCTCTTTCCATCTCATGCAAATAAAATTGTATAGCTATCCTTCACTATATATATAAATAAAAGTTGTTGTGTTAAACTGTTAGATTGATAATGCTCTTATAAGGCGAAACGCGTCTCAAGTAAATTAAACGAGTGGAATCAAAAAACTAGAGTTTTATTTTCATAAATGGGAATTCCGTACTAATAACACCGAGTATCTTTATACACTAGCAAATTAGTCCTATTTTCATAGTACAAGTAGGTATCTCTATTTAAAAAAAAGTAAGGCTCCCTGCAACATGTAGAAAAAGAATTATTTCATACTTTAGGCTCGTTACTAGAAAAAATGGAGATAGTCCGAAGAAATAAGTGATCACTGGAGTAATATTCAACGACGGAGGTTAAGAGGTCAATCTTTCAATGGATTGGACAAACCAAGTCCGAGACGTGACCAAAGCCTCGTTATACTTACGCTAAACAGGATCTCGAGAAATGGAGGAAAGCAGTTCTCGTTTTAGAAGAGACTAGAAGACCACGATGCTCAATAATCAAAACATAAAGGGATCTTTAATGAGTGACGGGTGTCACAAAAAGGGATTGATTTATGCTGTGATGATAAAATTTTAAGATACCGACAAATCTTTTGCTAGTTGTTAAAAAATATCAGCATAGCAAGCCGCGTAAAAGGTGTGCCGCGAGAATATTTGTCTATGCGTTTAATATTACAATCGTCACTAGGACCTATACTCACCTACGCAGCTCCCATCTGGAGTCACGCAGAATACACATATTGAAAAACTACAGATAACTCAACTACACCACGACTCGGGTATTCCCTCCATAAAGGAATTCATTAAACACTTATCCTTGCGTTTTTATGGCGCCATCCCCCAGCACCAAAATCCCATGCTAAATATCCTCTCAAACTACGACATAACATTCTCTCTTGCGTTTAAAACGTCCAAAAATCATTCTCCTTTAGAGGTTAACTCCTGCCCTATTTGCAGTAAATTTAAACTTTTAAAAATTTTATGCACCGCCTATATTTTACATAGGCATACAACATTATGAAAGAACAAGGGGTTCAAACATGTACTAGATTTATGGAACACCTTAGAATTCGAAACTATTCAGAAGAGGGTAGAAAAGGCGAATGAATTAATTAATGTCTTAAAAGTTCACAGTAGTTTTCAGTAAATAATATAAAAAACAATCTGTAATGTGACTAATAACATATACACATTTTTGACCAACTTTAAAATAATTTTTAACCACGTCATATAACTATTAATTTCAGTAATATTTTCATTCTCTTTATAAATCATTTATATCCATTAAATTAATATATATTCTACAACGCGAGTCTTTAACTACTCTAAAGTAATAATAACAGGGCTTTAGTATAATTACAAAAATTCAAATTATTACAATTCGAATCAGGTGTGCTTACGAGGGTTTATCATATATTCGCGTCAAAACCAAAATTAAAACTCTTTAACATGCAAATTACTTATAAATCACACTCTACCGTGGCGTGACTTATAAACCGACATCTTATTATAATTACTTTTGATCGGTCCAACAAACAGTGTGCTAAGCCTCATATCCAAACATAATTAAAGGCAACGACTAAGTAGGCTCTAGAGGAAACGTGCTAGGAAAATGCGATTTGTTAAGGCACTACCATTAAGGAAAAGCCCACGGGGGATGATTAATGCGAGCGGAAAAATATTTTTAAACAGTGTATTCATTTACTTAGTGACTTCACTTCGACATTATATTTTTTTTTTGAAAGGACGTCATTAATCGTGTTGTACCCGTTTACCGATAGTTTATTTTATACGGATTTATACATATAAATATGTATGTCTCTGGTGTCTCTCAACTGAGAAAGATTTATATTTCTTGTGAAAAAGTATGGTTCTACCATAATTTTATGAGGCAACGCCTTGAAAATGGCAGGATAATGGAAAACTGTACATCAAAATGCTATCTAACTCAGAAGAAACGCCAGTTGCATATACTAGTGCTCCCGGAAATCTATAATAGGAGAAGTCCAGGACGCTTGACCAGGAAGGAGACTGGAGTCACCGCAAATATAGTGCTATTCCAGCGGTTGCTATGCCAGAATGTTTATTCATACATCCTCCATGACAATATTGCGTTGGATAGTACCATTTGGTTACAATCGAGAGAAACGTCTTTTGACGCGCTCAGAGAGAAAAAAACTATCATGTTTGCTCGTCGTTTCTTCAAATTGTGAGGTATGTACAAGGTTTATACAGTATTGGTTTTTCAAATCTATATAGTTTCTAGTTACATCGGCAGCTCAGCAGCTTTGTAATATTCTATTTACTTTTTTTGCTATTAATCTTCATAATAAAAATGGCTTGGATGGGAGACTTGAACCATTCATTAGAGGGAGATTTAAAAAATGATTCAACCCTCCCGCTAGTATACATGTCTAATATTTATATTTTTGTAAATTTAATAATATTTTTCTTTATTCATTGTTAGGTAAAAAATGTCGTTACAGAAAAGACAAAGAAAAGGGCCATCAAAATAAATACTTACACCAAGCAACAAATTTTGTATGTAATATAAGATGTTTATAAAGGAATGTCGATAATAAAGATTAAACTTTAGCTGTTCCATCTATTCTACTTCAACTCTCAAGATTGCAACACTGGAGATGATCAAGCCTTTCCCCAAAGCTTTAGTGGTAAGCAACCTGGAAATACTAATATTTTGACAAAAATACCGGGAAAACTATACTTACCTAAGAAACCATAAACGAAACCATAAAAATAATAAATAGGTATAACAAAACAAACATAAACCAAAACTCTAAAGTAAGGAGACAGATTTTTCAGTCTACTGATAGTGACAGCAAACGAGGAGAAGATATTCAAATTCATCATGCCTAGAACTCTGACAGTCCATGGAAAAATAAAATAGAACGAGATGAACACTAGTATTGTTTCCTATGTAAAAAAGACGAGTTGTAAGATATAATTATTTGCGCCTGTCGCCATCGTGTTAACCAAAAAGGACGCTGAAAAAATTACTTATTGTGATTATAAACAACAAAGTAACGAGAAAACAAAATAAGAATGTGTTTTAGATCTCAAAGATGAATGATATAAATGAAACAAAACGTCTGATTAAGCACAAGTTGTTACTTGTGTTGTTATTGATTAAGAGTTTTTATTAATTATTCACTATTTTCTTGGGTATGTTAAAATCTCTCGGTCCTCCAGCTCAAATCTCCTGCCTATTGGAGAGATTTGTGCCATTTTCCAATTAATTTAAAAAAAATTTATACTTTCGATTACGAATTCAAAAAATCGCGAAACTTACATTTTTTAGCTTAATAACCAATATTTCCAAGATGCTCATTTTATTTCTTTATGTTACAACTACTTTTATGAAAAAGTTGTTCAACTGTCCCGAACTCCCCCTATATATGTATTCTCGACTATGGAAGATTTATATATTCTACGAGAAAGTACGATTGTACCGTAATTAATACCGCGAAGCAGCCACAATAGTCGCCCGTAGGGTCTAGTAGCAAGTAATTTGCGACAGCCGATTGCTTATCTGTTAGTAAATATTTTATCTAAAAAATAAAATCAAAAATCACCATTCCAGCTGTGTATGTAAGTAATAACATATGTATTATTATGTAGGTATATACTAGGTGAAAGCTCATCAATAATTACAAACAAAATCATATCAAATAGTTAGTAGGTACCTATTACTTATTTAAATTGAATTCACGCTCTTATAGACTTCTACAAAACTAATTATTTAAAAAAAAGATGTGCACCTACACAAATAGCGTGGAATTATAACAGAAATTGATTTAAAAGAAAAAAAAGGAAAGATAAGCAAAAAAAAAACAATATATATTTAGGTTTAACACAGAATGGCTAAGTACCAAAATTAATTACATTCTTGACTCTGAATAGCATCAAAAACATCACTTTAATATTTAAACATCGAACATCGGAATATATCTACAAGACCAAAATCGTTCCCAAACCTATGAAATCATTGTGTGGGTACATTCATATAAAAAATTGTGTATAATGCATTTACATGGAACATAAAACAGCGCCAACGATCTGATACTCCATGCGGGAACGTGGTATTCAATCAGTTCAGTTAAATTAAGGAAGTCCAGCATGCCATTTACTATTTTAAATATTTAAAAAATCATTTACAGTTCTTCTACATGACAAGTTAGTTAAATAAAGAGTGCTCAATAGAAAATCATAATTCGTTCGTTCAACGGGTATACAAAGTTTGAAGTTACTAAATCTTAAAAAAATTAATGGAAAATAGGTACTTACCTAGAATACGTAAAAAATTGTCGATTCATTTAAAAAAAATGAATCGCCCAGAGACAAATATTTTTTCATATCCAGTCAAGTGATAAGCTGCCAGACGACTTTAGAATTATTTTATTTGAAATATATGCGCATACGAATTACGCTCGTTGGCCATTATTAAATGTGTGACCAACGTACTAACGGTGATAATTATTTTAATGATGACTGATTTTATAATATTTTTAAGGATTTTATCGTGTTGGTATCGGAGCAAACTGTTCTAGTATTGAAGAGCCTTTACTTGGAATGATCCATTAAATTGATGAAAACTATAGTTAGCAGTGGTTAGAAGCGAGTGTTGTGCGTATCTTGATCGATACCTGATCGGTGACGTAGAATGGGTAAATTTGGTATTATGAAAAATTATGAAATCTTTCATGGAATATTATAAAATTGTGAAAGCCATCACTGTTTTTTATAGGTAATGGGAACACGTGATCGCAAAGTTTAAGATTGGTAATTTAGAGAAATACACACTTTTTTTATTTTTGTAATTTATACGCACAGTCAGCCGGTAAATCATTTTAAATAACTTTGCATTAATCAAAATGTGAAATATCAAAGGTCGTTACCGTTGAGTTTTGTTTAAGAAAAGTTAGTAGAAAGTTCTATAAAAAAATTACTATTGACTATCTTTATCCGACTCACCCTTCACATTTTCTACTCGAGTTTAGTTTAGTTCATGGCATAAAGAGTATAAACATTCAATATTTATGATCATGATGTTTTAAAGATCGTTAAGGTTATAATAATAATAGAATAAAATAATGCAGTAAAGTAAGACATATGTGTATTTCAGTACCCTGCCTGTACTAGTATTTTACTATATTATAGCATACAGTGCTCTACCTGTATAGAAGTATTATTTTCTATATACAAAAAAAATATGCATAAAAAGTAAAACAAGATGTAAGTAGATAGCATAGAAATAAAACGTAAATGCATTGTCCAATGTATAAAAAAATATATATAACATTAATGTAAGGTGTTATAAGACTATAGTTATATCTATTTTGTAACAGATTTTTAAAAACATATAACAATACACATATTATATTTTAATAACATTGATTCTAAATTTATAAATAAAATATTTTTTTAGCTTCCGTTTCATCCTGATTTTTATATCAAGGCAAGCATTTAAAATTCAAACATAATATAGCTTGATTACAAAACATGCATTTTTATGATCCAATCAAATAAAAAATTGCAATAATAAGTGCAGTTGCAGTATTAAAAATCTTATTTTATCAAAAGAAAATATTTATTATAACAAAATCAAAGAGGAAGAAAATATTTATTAATAGCTCTTTATTTTCTTTTTAGTAAAAACATAAATTATTGCTGAAATAATTAAGTACGCATAATTTATTTTTATATTTTAAAATATTTTCTATTATGATGTATCTATGGAATGAATCCGTAGACGCGCATGAGGTTGCTACGATTGATAGTGTGTGAAAGAGATAAATGTATCGCGCCGCGGTCGGGGCGCTTTCTTATCTTCAGACTATGATACCGTAAACATCTGTATATATCTGTTCAATATTGTATCGAACCATATGGAATAAATACATTTGTTACAACGATCTGAGTATTATTCCAACGCTATATCCAGCATCAACAGCACGATACGAAATATCACAACTATAAGAAAGTATATCGTAAAACAAACAAAACGTACAGTTCATAAACGAATAATATAATAATGGCGTCTCAGAACTTGTGAAAGATCGAGGATAAAAGCTAGCTATGATTATTTTCTATCTATAAATAATTCGTAGTAAATTTAATAGTTTAATTTTCATATTTCTATAAAAGCCATAGTTTACCTATTTAAATAATTAGATTAAAATGTACGTATGGAATGAGGAAGTCGCCTCGTGTATTTTAAAACATTGAAAAAATATAACTACTCAAAAATACGTAATAACTTGTAGTGATGATAATACAGAAGGATTTTATTTATTTATGTATTTATTTATTTATATATATTTTGACATCCATATTTTTGTACTAACAGAGGTGGATACATTATAAACATACATAATACATAGTTTATTGTGTGGGATGGAGTAGACTTCACCTCTGATATATACAGCGTTGTACTGGCTACTTTGCTAGACTAAAGTCTGTGTTAAAGTAGCCAGTTTTTTTTTTCGTGCTGTTGTGGTGTTGTTTGGAATAAAAAAATAAATTAAATATGAAAAAAGTAAGAATAAAATAAAAATATAATAAAAATATGTGGAGTGGGAGAGTTGAAGGACTAGTGAGTTATTAGTAAAAGAATTGTATACATTATATTAAATTGTTGGATATCCATGCTTCTGATTCATCTCTACCTGATTGTATCATATATTGGGTCCATATTTATGTAATCTTATAGGAATTGTACGATTTCCAGTTGGTACTGAGTGTATTGTATAGTTTTGGAGCTAGGAACATGTAGAATCTTTGATAAAATGTCGTTGTTGCTCTCGGAACTGGTGTGTAGATGTTTGTTGTTTGTCTAGTGTTGTGTCCATGATTTATTACTTGGGGAGAGCTGTTGTTAGTATGGAAATATCGAACGAGTCTCAACATAAAGATTTGTCTTATATCAAGGACATTGTACTCTTTAAATATAGGGTCTGGTGGATATCTAAAGGGACGACCAATAATTACCTTGAGAATTGTTTTTTGTGCTTTTTTAGCCGACTACAGTATTGTTTTTGCTGCTCCTCTCCAAACTAAAATAGCATAATTAATTAATGAGTAGCACAGTGCAAAGTACATCGATCTCAAGAGTTTGTAATCAACTATACATCGTATTCCTTTAAAAAAGTAAATTAGTTTTCTTATGCGTTTTGCTAAGTATTATAATAATACATAATAAGAATAGCCAACAACTCCTCAGCTGTACGTCTCTTGGCTAAAAATACAATAGATGCGATTTAAAATTAAATTCCCCATATAAAATGTTTTATACAACATCCTTAGATGATGATGACGCCGGCTTCCATATTTTAGATCTTTTACTCAAAAGAGGAAAATCAAAAATATACAAAAACATCAACTTTCTTCCAATACACTCCACCAACAGACCAATAACAAATGAAAAAATAAAGATATGACAAATTTACGAACTTCCGCCAATTTACCTTGAGTATTTTAAATCTCTTAAAACCCAAAATTCTATTTCTAAAGAACAAAAAAAAGGTATGATCCCTCTCCAAGCAAAAGAGCTAGTCTCTTTTGTGGAGAGGTAAGCGAATAAAAAAGATGTAATTTTAATAATTTACAATACTTAAATAATAACTCATATTATACAAAAATTGTAAAAATTTCAAATAAATTTAAAAAAATAAAAAAATGATAAAAATCAAAATCTCATTACCATAAATAAAAATGTTACTGAATCTTTATTAATACAAATTTATTTTCTAAAGAAATATTTTTTATAGTGTTAAAGACAGTTTTAATACATTCAGATAATTTTGAAAACATTTCAACCTAATATATTTTTATTTTCTTATAAGCTACATACAAAGTTTATATGCCAAAATAAATTATAAATCTAGTAGACTAAATAAATTTTGAAACATTGTGTTATGTAATATGTAAAAATATTTTTCAAGGAATTCAAACGCAAACCTTTAAATATCTCGAAACGAACATAGCATATATTAATCCATACAGGAAACAAGAATCCAGACAAGGGTGGTTTCCCGATCTCAACCGGCGATGATGATGATGATTATGAGGTCGAAAAAAATAAAACACAAAAGATGTTCAATGGCGACATAATTAAAAATGGCGTTCCCGCCTACAGAATACCCTGTTTATTTCAGTTACACACAATACATACATTCATTTAATTTTTACCACCATATTTGCAAGTACCTAGATAGCGACAGGCCGCCGCTGTAACGTTTTACTAAGAATGAATGATAGTTTTGTTCTGTTTTGTTCCCACGGGTTCTTCGGTGCTACACCGATAATTACACCTTTAAATTACTGACAGGTGTCTTATCATATCATTTAATTGGCGCCTTCTCAGCAAGTAATTCTGTGCGATACATATATCTAAATTTTTATTTTTATAATTAACAAAAAACACAGCTCGGTTGATAAATTACTATTTCAGCTTAGTATTAATCAATAACGTAAAAGTAAAAATATTTTAAGTCAAATAAATACAAATACGCCAATTTCATATTATATATCCTATTTACGACAATATACCCATACTTTGACATTGCTGTATTGTCTACAGTCAACGAGGGCTATTTGGCGTTGCACATACACAAACAACTGATATCAGAATGTTAACTAACCAGGGACTAACTTTCAAAACCAACAGTCGCAAGATAGGACAAATTTACCCACGACGACAGCAGCGTTGCTGTTGATACTTCTGTAATGTTCGAGACAATCTTAAAGTTTTAGTCAGTTTACAAATTAATTTACTAAACTCATTTAGAAGGCATTGATTCCATTACAGATTCATCTGAATTGATTTTACTGTATGTAACTTAAAAAAGATAATATTTTTTGAAACGAATAATTTATTAAAATGGAAATATTAAGTTGGCCAAATGTTTAACAATGTTTATTCTCATGAAATAAACTAAAACGCAATAAAAATAAAATTAAACTTTTAAATTCATTAGTTACAATTTTGGTATGCGAAAAAATATGCATAATTTTGGATTAAATTGTAACTTTTTAAAAATACTGTTGGTTGACTCCTACCACATAAAATTTTTCAAATCGGTCAAATAGGTGGGTTTTTTTTATAAACTATTGAAAATACTTTAATCTATCAAAAACTGAACAATCTATAGTTCTTAAATATATTTCGTAATTCGTTTATTTTGAAAGTATTTCATTATTATTATTATTACGTATATTAAGATCGTGAAATTTTTGGCTTTATAATTAAATTCGAATAAAAACATTTCATCGTAAATAATCAAATCTCTACAAATAATTAACATTTTTTTCATATTTATACTAATAAGTATATTGTTTTTGAAAAATATTTTTTATTACTTCTCAATTTAATTATTCGACTCCAAAAATATATCTGAATTTTTCGGAATATAAATATAAACAATGTATTAATTCCGAGTGCAAATTCATTACACCTAAATGTTAGAAAAGTGTTTATTTTGTCTAATAAATCGAATTAGATAATAAAAAATATTACTGTACAAATATAATATACATTGAGTTAATATAGTGCGGGGCTCTATCGCCTCTACAATCAACAACAATGCCGACGGCCCCTGAACGCACTCTGCAAATACCTGGGTATAAAATTAGGCTCTCATCACCCGCAAAAATACCACGGTACCGATCGGATAGCAGACAACAATAACATGGCACTCCTCTCACAGCCGTCTTCGTGATTAGTTCACTAGCAAGCATCAATAAACTCGTGATAATAAATAAAAATAATATTGAAATAATTTTTTATACCTGTATCTTTGGTACCTGAACAAAACTTGAAATAAAACACTTAAAATATAAGAATTTTTAGATTTCAATAGAAAAAAAACATTTATATTATCCGTAATATAATGCTTCATAAAACACTTCAAACCTTAATGTGTAAGTTGAAGTTAATTTTTTAATTAATACTTCAAAACAAAATTCACAATTTATTAGGAAATGTATTTTCATTGAAACTTGACGAAAACACAACGAAAAGTACCAGGCAATAGTGTTTATCGTGAGTGATTATATTTATATATAAATTGTTAAGGCTTAATTTTCTTTTGCACGCACATTGACTGATTATTTCTAAAGATAAATATGTTTTTAAATGCTTAAGAAAGATTAAAATTTAACATATATATTTTTAAGGTAAATCAAGGCTTTTAATTCTAATGAATCACCTCTTTTCATTATTAAATTCATATAAGTAAAATACTGAACTAAAAAACAAATAAATCTCTGAATTCCCAACAGATGAATTATTTAATTAAATAATAAGAATTAATTTTTTATCACCCATCAAGATATGAATTGTAATATTGTATGTATACAAGATCTTTATTAACTAGAAAAAATGGACTAATAAGGGAATTTTGAAAAAAATGTTTTTTAAATCTGCTTTTCGGTATACTCGTATATGGTTATGTTATATCTTTATTAATCTAAGTAAGAGTACAGCATTTTATGTATTTAAAATGGATCTAAGATAGGAGGTGTTATATTAGGTGAGGAGATTATTATGTAATAATTATTAGTATTCCTGGTGGCATTAATTAGATGAATTGAAAATAAAATGAAACTTTTTGGAAGAAATTGAAAGAATCCACCTTTATCCGGAACTGTTATGGAAGTGGTTATTCTCGTGTAAGTTCTTCACAGTAAAGCAAAGCAACGCGGGTTTAATGTAATCATAATTTTAATGCGGTTTAAATGAATTATTTAGTTCAAAGCTGAATGTTTATTACTCCTCTATACTAGCTTTCAGCGGTTATTTGGTGGTATTTATTAAGAAACAAAGAGTAAACCACAATAAATGTTAAAATAAAGCAAATTGATATATTAATTAGTAACATATTTGGTATATATAGAAACATTAATCAGTAACATGTTAGGTATTAAGAAAAAAGTAAAACAAGTAGGTAATTACAGTTATAAGAGAGGACTATTGTAGCCAAGTACTGCCGTAGAGTTTGTAGGTTATAGCAATGGGGAGGGAGATTTAGGTGGAACATGGACGAAAAAATTTTGAGTCTCGCTCAGCACGATCACGACCTAAAATACAAATATTCTAATTAAAATATTGTTTACACAGAGACAAAAGTAGACGGGAAGTGGGAGACAGCAAACCATATTACTGCCTCCCACTTCTCGTCTACCTTCCTAGTTTTACCCAGCGGGTCACCCGTATCCTGAAAAATGATCTCGGCGGCGACTGCAGAGATTACGGAGGCGTCATATATAAGGTAGGGTGAGCAGTCCTTCCGAAATCCAGTTCCCCAAAATTCACTGGTCTTTCGACTAGAACCCCTACCCCCTCACCGACCTCATCCTGTACTACGTTTCCATACTTCACTCCCCTAGCCTACGGTGATTCCGATTTACGACCGGAATTGTCGTATTCCATTCCATGGGACGTGCGACCCAGAGATTGCACAATTCATTTTGGTCCATCGATCCGGATTTACAGTTCGAATTCAGTCACTGTATTATGGTAGACAATAACCCTTTTTGTGATAAATTATATTTCCAATATTGAAAAATAAGTTATAAGGGAAAACCGATCCTGGTCATGCAGCAGTTATTATACGACCTAGCAAAAGTAATCGGTAAGCCAATCGCTTTTTACTGGAAGTGTTTAAATATTCTGGTATACGGGAATCTAGTGGGAATTGAGCATTTCCATGTACAATGACTAGGGGATTAAAATGATTTCTCCCAATCCAGGATAACAGATTTAATAATATATATTTACCAATACCATTAGTTTACGTCTTAAATAATGATACTAGGTAGAATACTTTTTATAATATATATCTCTGTTTGATGTCATCACTCAATAAGTCCGAGGGCATGTTTATGAGTGTACATAACGAAATATTGGTTACATGTACGTTTAGTGAACTCGCACACTTTATTATCAGAATCACAATCGCATTTTTCAATTTAGAACAATATATTATTTACAATTCAATAGAAGGTCGTCATTACCATTTTTGAAAGGAAGCACATTTTCATAGTGAGAAAATTTCGGAAATGATTTGACGTATGAAAGAAGACAAGTCAACAAGGGTAGGGGAGGAAAATAATAATGGTGACCGTGACAAAGGATTTGGTAAACGAAAACGCCTGACAAATTGTTGCCATTTGGAAAAAACCGTGAAATTAATGCTGGATGGGAAAAAATTGAAAGCAGCGCCACGATAAATCATTTTGCAGAAACGTGAAAAAGCACCAGAGGTAGAAATGATTATATATTATATATTTTTTTATGAACGTTGTCAACTTTTAATGGAACTAACAGAGGCATAATATTTATTTAATCTTTAAATAACTCGCAAATTTACAGACGCCGTCTTATCGAGCGTGGTCATTAAATTATATCAAATACCTCGAGTGGAAGCATATTCCATTTTATTGTTCCGATGGGCCTGCATTATTGTATATTTTTCAAGTTAATATTTATTTTGGTTTAACAGTTATGAATATGTATTTGAAAACTGATAAAGTGTGAACTGGCAGTGACAAGGTAAGAACACATAAAATGAATTCAAGTTATACTGAATTTATTGATAATTGGTTGAATACATAGATTGTATATGAAATATTACAAGGCGAAAAGTCAAGTAAAAGATTGTAACATTCGATATCGACGGGCTAAAGTTGAGCAGAAAAGGAATCTGTCAGTCCACACTACAACTGCCGATCCTTAGCGGCCGTGTATCCTGTCAATGTTGTTACATACATGACTCATGTCACTGGCGCTAGATTCCGTCCTGTATCTACTTTCCATTATTGGCAATATAAATTTATTAACTTCTAAATTTACATACTGTAGACTGCGGTACCTGCCCTTTGCCATTTATTATCCATAGAAGCCATTTATTCGCCATTTTATATGATTACTATCTGTATGGGCGTTATACATGTTTCGATTAATTCTCGATTTTTAAAATACGAAGTATGCACCTTCCAGTTTTGTGTGGGTACATCACAAAACTTTGTCAATCTAACTATAGAAGTTGTTTACAGTTTACAGAAGTTGTTTACAGGAACACTATATTCAGATTGAGGATTGAGATAAATCATATATTACACATATGGTATAGATAAAACACCAATAAAAGGAATGGCCACTATTCTATTCATGAGACGAAATTATATAAAAAAAAAAAATTATCTTAAAATTGTATTTTGTATTGAAGCCGCCAGTGTTACAATACTACACATTTATAATTTTAATGGGAAACCAGAGAGACTTCCTTAAATAAAAGTTATTAACTTTGACCGCTTTCCCTAGGCACAATAATTTAGTAAATCATTAAACTTATCTTTATGGATTTCAACTGGGAAGTAGCAAATAAATGATTCTTAGTTTACTCCAAAACTATCTCAATTAAGCGAACTCGTTCTCAGAATATGTCAGATTGGGTTGGTTTAATGTTTTAAGTTTGATTTGTTATAATATTATTTTAATTGGTGACTTGAAGCATGATTGTTAGACTGGGAGACTGGCCTTTGATATGATAATAAAAATATCAAAAAACATAATGGTAAAATTAATTTAACTTTCATCTTATTTCACTATGGGTCAGTTTTTTGTCGTAGCCGATATTACGGACCACATTATGGTACTATCATGACGAAATGATGACAAATAATAATAAACCATAATATAAAATAATATGACATATTACAGTAAATCCTCCACATTAGTAATAAAACTACAACTGAATATTTTACCAGCTATTTATTGTGTTAAAAATAATTAAATACTTATATATTTCGTTGTTACTCAATTTTTTTTGTATTTTACGGATTTAGATTAAATAAATTTAATATTTCAAAATTTTCATGATAAACTTTGTAGAAGTCCATCGTAATCAATTTAAAAAAAAACTTTCTGAAAAAAATAATTAATTATTTAAATAAAACACAACGTTGTTTACGTCACACAACACTTAAATTAAATATTAATTAAAATGTTTTTGACGCTTACTGCGTCATCACCAGTAATAAACTAAAGCTTAAACTAGAAGGTAGACTATCAACTACATGGGTGGTGGGCGGTGGCGGTATGAGAGCGGTGTTGTGGAGAGGTTGTGGGAGGGGGCTAATATGGACAGTAGAGGAGATGTCATAGAGAATTTTAAGTACATTTTTACTGTTACATATTTTCTAGAAAGTCTAATTTTCTCCCCTTTAAATAAATTTACTTGGGACATTTCAGCAAAGCCACTGGAAGTAAGTTAGCAATAAATAGCCGTTAAATAAATTGTATCCTTAATTATATTACGCTATAAATACTAGTAGTAGTACCAGTGATATATACTCATAATGCCACAAAGGTTTGTTGACAGGCGGTGTTGCATGGCAGTCGCCTTACGTATATGAAACGCGGCGGATGCATACCACCGTCGGAACAATACTATTGAATTGTTGATTCAAATTACTTTAAGAATATGTTTAATTGGGTATTTGTTTGGGGTATTTGGTATATCACTTATATTTTTTGATAATAAATTATGTTTACATATTGAAAAATAGCATTCACTAACAACAAGCAATTTACGATCCAAAATCCATTAGAAGGGTAACTTTGACTCGATAAGTTCAGCGAGCAGGACGACTCTAACTTCATTTCTGATCTTCTATGTATCTCGTTACCGTCAGCCTCTCTAGATCTTCTGGAGAGCCTATTCTGGTAATGTGGCTCTTCCAGGACTGAGGCATTCGTTCATCTCGCGGTTGTCATTTGTCTCTAGTACCGCATTTCAAAGGCATCATTATTCTCGCTCTGAAGATTCCACGACTTGGACAAAGTCTTGACCAATCAAAATTTTATTTGTGACTGACCTATTTTTCCAAATACTTTTAGCATTGACTATTGCAGAATATTTACCAGAATATATATCTGCAGTGGCAGGTAGTGAAATGAAAATAAGATTGATTTTGTATAGTCGTGCATTGTAATATGAAAGATACAAGATGCAGCGGATCTGGACTAGTGTCAGATCGAACGACGGGGTGAGACTAACCGCGATTCTTATCAACTGGAGTCTGGTCCTCGGATCCATGTCACCCGCATCATATGATAGTAGATTTAAATCGCCGCTCCTACATTTCAAAGCAAAATGTACATACAAGAAAGTGTCCTCCAATTATTTTCAGTATTCGAGGTTACATATAGGACAATAAAAAATATACACAGAGACTATGTGCCTTAAACTTTTGTACTGTATACCTACCATTAGAGACGCCCTGAAACTATACTTTATATCCTTTTAGGGTAGACTTAAGTTATGAATGTGCATCTTCCGGGACATACAACCATATAAATCTGGTTTTAAATCTTACTGAAAGGTATTTGAGATTCCGTAAAAATAAGGTAGATGGCTCTTTCAAATAATGGAACTATTAAATGTATTAATACAGGTTTGAATTTTTTTTGCTAAAAATATCACAACAATATTTTTCGATAAAATTGATTTTATATGTATTTCTTTCTAATAAATATATTTAATTCATATTTATTTTATATAAATTAAATTAAAATTTTATTTCACATTATTTCTAAGTAATTTTACCTGCAACAACACTGTATGTCATCCAAGATAGCCGACGCTCTGTCTATCTGTCAATATTTGTAAAAACAGATATATAGTGTTGCTGTAGGAAGAGTCTCAATTATATTTGGAATAGTATATTTTTCTCAATTTTTTTCTAATATTCAATTAATTTATTATATATCTATTGAATAAATTGTAAAAAAAAAGATTTCTCATAAAAGAGAAATAAACATTATAAAAATTATGTGTAAAATAAACATCTCTAATATTTAATTCTGAATTATTGGACGGTAAGAAAATAATCCAGAATAATTAATATAACGAATCAATTTTAGCCCTTTATAATATTGTTCGACTGTGAATAATATCGAAAATAGAATGACTGCAGGGAATAAAGTGAAGGCGCTTTGAATGGAGTTATAGCTAATGGGACCTTGTCAACTGAAGCAAGACTAGCGGCACACAATATAATCTCTGTATGGAAGTGAGGCCTGAAGCTAGTAAAGGAACGAAAGTAGACTTAACGAAGTGGAAATGAGCTCACTTTGGCGAATATGTAGCAGATCCATTTATGACAAAGTAAAAAATGAATAAATAAAAAAAGCAAGTAAAGCTGATCTTAGTGAAGTCAGTAAATTTAAGAATGTATTTATTTATTTTATTAGTAATTATATAATACTATGTAAAAATCTGTTTGGACTGTGCCCGTCTTACTAGAGAAATTCTGTGTCGAGAATATATTATTTAGGTGGTTTGTTCATACGTAACATATGAATGGGTGGAAATGGTAAGAAAGTGTTGATGGCACCAAAAATACAGGATCTCCACGGAAGATTTGGCATGACCAGATAAACCAGACACTAGAAGATGGTCCTATTAGAAGCCACAATAATCGGTAATGTTGATGAGGCAAAAATTGTATGTTAGAATAGAAGAGTGTAGCGTTCTATCCTTTTTGCCTACCTCCGCGGTAAAATGGCATAAATGATATCGCATACTGTGGATCGCGAGCAGTTCATATTCAATTTTCAATAATTTCTATCATTAATTTATCCTGCTCGTTATTCACTTGTATCTTACTTATGTTATAACATAAATCAACGTAACTTATCAAAGATTTTCGGATTAAAAAAAATTGTAATCCTTCCATTGAAAAGTCCAGCCTTGCAATATTAGGATATTTGCGATATCAAAACTTGAGCGAGATCTCATTTAGTCAGTCTCCACCACTTCTACATTATTGCGGTGAATTTTCAAATAATTCAAATCTCATTTTGTTAGAACAGAATTCAAATGATTTACTTCAAAAACATACAAACTTATACTAAATCTACCGATGGTATTTGCTTAGGACCTGTATTGACTTGGGAGAACCAGAATGAACAAAATAGAGTTATTAATTTATTTTTTTCCTGTACTAAATGCCTTTTGGCATTCGAATTTAATATTTCAGGAATTATAGAAGCAATATATATATATATATATATATATATATATATATATATATATATAATAATGTTCTAAACTTTAATAATGTTCTAAACTTTTAAATGTAATAATTTATCACAGTAATAAACAACATCTCACGCATGATAATTAAACAATTATACAGAACAAAATTAATAATCACGTGGAAACCATTGTACATTACATATTTATACAATTAAGACATTATTTCTGTTAAACATGAAAAATTAAGTATTTAAATCAACGACCCGGTCATTATTTTCAATCTATTGTCCTTTATTATCTTGTGTGATGTAATTTTACAGTTAAAAGTCAGATAGATGTAAATTATTTAAATATTTTCAGGCAAATACCAGGAAATATTATTAATGATGTAGACACATATCTAAGAGTACTTTAGAATTTCATTTACAAGATATTGTATAAAAAATTGGCTACAAATTCGAACATTAATAATTTCGATTAATCAGATTTATCAATAATCCTAATTCACTAATTACTTAATCTGGGATACCGAGTGTAACGAGTTTGGTGATAATTGAAAAATTTCAATTTCTATTAAAATCACGACATTATAAAATTTTGAAAACCATATCGAAGTCTGCACAAAGAATAGAATTGCGTTTTTGTTTCTCGATTTTTAAAAGTTTTAAATAACGCATCCATCATATACTTAATTTTTTAAACTACCTTACCATCACGCTGTTTCCCCGCGGGGGTAGGCAGAAAGGATAAAATGACACACTCCTCTTATCCTGGTACATAAATCTCGCCTCATCCACATTCATACATCTTCTCATACAAGCTCGCTGATTGTTGAGGCTTCCAACAGAATCATCCTCCATTATCTGGTTTACTTGGTCGTGCCGAGTCTTCAGCGGAAGTCTTCTATTTCTGGTGCGATCAAAACGTCATATATCTTTCTTACTATTCTCTCCTCATTCATCCGTTTCATTTGACCAAATCACTTAAGTGACAATAAGTGATCCTTTTTTAATTTTACTCATTATACTAACATCAGCTTCACATTATTTCCTTATTTCTTCATTCTTTACCCTATCATAAATAGATTTGCCACATATACGCCTAAGTGATCTCATTTCCACTCCATTCAGTCTACTTTCGTTCCTCTTCTGCCAGCTCCAGGCCTCACTTCCATACATCAATGTCGTTACCAGGACTCCATTGTGCACCGCTAGTCTTGCCTTAGATGACAAATTCCCGTTAGATATAATTCTATTCAAAGCGCCGTTCACTTTATTCCCTGCAGTCACCCTCCTTTCGATATCATACTCGTCCTTTCCGTTTTTATCAAACATACTTCCCAAATACACAAATTCGTCTACTTTTTCCAAACATGCATTACCTACAAGTATTTTGCACGGTGTCTTGCTTTCCTTCTTCTCGAATACCATCACTTTCGACTTGTTGACATTAATAATAAGGTCGCCTTCCTTGCATACATCGTACATTCTACTCACTAGACTGTGTAGTTCTTGTTATTCGCCGTTAGTACTGCATCATCGGCGTGCAATATCATCAGAATACAATCAAATCGCCCATTTTTGCTCCTATATTCATACATTCCAATTTTTTAACATTATGTTATTATTCATTACAATACGTTCAACAACTTAATTTTTTGTATATATTCATTTTATTTTCATTTTTAATACACAATGCATACGGACTTTAGTACTTTTTACTATTTACCTTATTTTTATTAGTTCTTACTGATCCACATATCAGTATTCAAGAATATTAAAACAATAATAAAAAAACTAATGAAAGCCATTAATGGCTATCTACTTCAGAAGAAAGGTAGTAAGCTAATGTGTTTATATACAGATAATATTTATATATATATATTTTTTTTTTATTTTTATTTTTTTTTTATAATAATATTATTTAATAATTTTATAATATTTTAAGATAATATTTACACTAAAAAATATTTGTATTGATGCAAGCTTTTAAAAAATGTTATTTCACTAATAAACGTCGATTTATCGGCACTGAGTTGATTTAAACAGAAAGTATCTGTAGATAGTCAGTACGATTAAATCTAACGGATAAGCAAGGTTTGATGACTACATTTTTATTAAAACTCATTAATTCTGTAACAACGTTTTGTCAGTAAACACTTAAATACTCTGTAAAATATTAAATTAAATTTAATCTGAAATTCTACCCATAAAAATACCCCTTGTATTTATGATAATCGCTTTTGCAATTAGTATCGTCCTGGTGGTAGACTTTGTTTTTTTTTAGAAATAGGTTTGTCATTTACATTTTTTCAGTGACATATTTATTTTGAATACTAAATTAATGTTTTAATTATAAATATATACATATACAATCAATTTTGTCGAAAAATATTGTTTTTTGAAAAAATGTAACATATAGGTTCGAAAATTTGTCAAGAAAAATACTGGCGTTATAGCACAAAGGTAGTGCACTTCCCCGGATTGGAAATAGAGATCCAGGTTGGAATCCCGGTGACGCGAAAACAATATTTTTCGACAAAATTGATTTTATATGTACATATTTATAATTAATACATTAATTTAGTATTTAAAATATCACAGACCTATGTTCTGAATAATTACAACTTCACAATAAGAATGTGTTTTCCTTAATATTTATTTTGGTTTACAATCAATTTAATCCACATAATTTTTGTTTGATTCAATGATAGATTATTAATTTAAAATTAGTTCTAATAAATGTACTACAGAGAAATGTATTCAATAGGTGGTGTTTGGGGGTTTAGTTTAGGAGACCTTCGTGATGGAAGCGGAAAAAGCGCTTTGAAAAACCACCAAAATAATTCCGGTGTTTGGTGGTGTGTTATTAACACCCCCTTCTCAAAACATTATTTTATTTCTCGTGATATTGTCTCATTATTTAACATTCACAATACAGTTACCTGTTTATTGTTTTGTGACTTGGCAGATAGGCGGAGCTTAATGTACGTACATTAGTGTTTTTCTAAAATCTCTTTACGCGGGTTACGTTTTAATACGTATTATTTTTGATTTGTTGTTGTTAGCTCCGTGCCCATAGGCAATATTTTCAGTATTAATAAAACAAAAAAAAAACAATTTATGTTGTCTCCGTGATTGTATAAATTTTATTTTAAAATTATGTAGTTAATAATGAAATAAAAAAGTTAAATGTTGAAAATATTATTTATTATCAAACTATTTGCATTTATTATCAAACAAACAGATTATGTGTGGATGTACACGTGTATACCATAGTAGGTACAACATAACTTAGCAATTAACGCAAACAAGTATTCAATAAGACATATTATTATCTCACATTCACATCACGTTTGATGGCTAAACCGTCTGCCTGTCGGAGATTAACGTAACGCCAAGTGGTTCCGATAAACTATGTCTCGGAATTAAATTAAACTACACTTTACTTTGATTTCTGTCACATATAATATAGTATGAATCAAAATCTGTAATGTCCAAAGGTCGTAAATCATTTTGGATTACTTAAAGTTTCCCTTTCAAAAATAATTGATATTTCCGCGTTTTTTAATAAAATGTGTTTTTTATTATTCATTTATATCAGCTATTATATGAAACGTCGAAAATTGATCATATTAACTGAAAATTTAATGGTTTATAACTCTGTTAATTTGTATAATTTGCTAATTTGGTTCAATGTTAATTTGTTTCCATAATCTTGGCTTCAATATTTTAAGAAAATATATTTCGTACATGCAAGAACTTTCTATATTAAGGCAATTTCGTGGCACGCAGAAAATAAACTTATTGATCACGGTCTTTCTTATAATGTTTGTATTTTCATAACTATGGCAAATAACATTAAGTTTATTTATTTTACATTAGATTAAGATTCTACCTAAGTAATCATTTATAAAATCGTCATTTCTAGTATATAACTTCTGATATAAATGAATATTAAATACCAATATTTTCGTAAATTACGAGAAAATTTTGTTTTTGAAAGCGCGACCTTAAATGAAAGAAGAAAAAAAGAGTACCGAAAGTTTTAATCACGAATTTTCCTTCAAAGTAACAAAACGCAATCATACAGATTGTTTAAATGTGTATTTCATTGATTTGATTTTAATTCCACTGAGGATGAAGGAGATATCTGAATTACAGACATACATATACTTTGTTTTATTATAAGTTAGATGGATGGAAGTTTGATACTGAATAGTTTTTAGAATAATAAAAATTAAATTAATCAATATGTCTATATATCAAATAAATAATTTGTTTGTTGTTAAGGGTTTTTTACTATGTTCAGATATTGTAACATTACAATAAAAATGCGTTTATTTCCAGTATGTTGTATTCCAAAATGGGTTTGGGTGGACTATTCTAAAGAAAACAATAATACTATTCGGTTAAACCTTGTTTTTTGTTGATTTGATCTTGTGTACATTATTAAAAAAGTGATATACCACATATTTAAGCGAAAATATTGTATTACTGGATAAAAAAATCTTATAATTATTATCCAACTACTGTAAAAAAATTATATAAACAAACGCTACAGACAATAGTTATTTTTAGGATATTGTGTACATACCTAGATAACTTTAGACTAAAAAAAGATTTTCCCATTAAAATTTTACGAAATTAAATTAAAAACCGTTTAAGGTTTCCGGTGCATAAAAAAAGCCTCAGAGAGAGTCTCTAGGTATTGTATTGTAAATCAACCCGCAGCTCTCGTGTACCCTGAGGACTACTTTCGCCCAATAAACCCACAATTACCCCAATCTTCCCGCTCATCGTATTGTTAAATACATAGGATTTCCTTTTCCTTCTGAGAAAACTTTATATTTTCCCTCGCGTCCTGCAGGAGAGCGTAATTGAAGAGATTTTATATTTTTTCAGCCCTCCAAGAAGTCGAATCGCCGGTCTTTGTGCGATTTAACTGCATTTTATGAATGGAATTATCTTTTTAATATGTTTTTCAAAGAGCTCTTTTCTTTTGAAATGACGACATTACAAATTTTCTTTATTTATTTTAAATTGATGTTTGAAATCTGTTGGTTACATAACATATTGCGAATGGTTTTAATAATTAGGATGATTTTTCATCTGCTTAACTGCTGCATTAGCTGTGCATAGTCAGCTTAGGTTAAATATGAATTCTTATGGCTCGGTGATCTCTCAATGAGACTTTGATTACAGTTTGATTACAGTTGATTAACAGATACGTATATACTGGATGCATCATTTTAATGTGGTAGTGAAACACATGCGATGATGATTCATATAACGTATAGGGGTTTGCTTTATCAGTTGATATAGACTCGAAAGGTGTGTGTGTGTTTTAATTTGTCAAGTTACTCGGTTAGAATAGTCAACGTTTAAAGGTTATATAATTCCGATCAGAAGGTTTTGTACATGGTGAGACTATTTTTCGTCAATGCTCACGCACGTGGATGTTTGTCGCAGTGTATATGAATGTGGCTGGTGTGAGTGACAATGACTAGAGAGAGAGAGAGAGAGAGAGAGAGATATTAAGAATCTCGGCTGCTAAAATGAGTTATTTTAGGGGAGAAGTAGGAGTAACATCAAGTGAGAAATTCTCCCAGCATATATCCCCTACTTCTATATAGTCTTAAAATATATCATTAATTGATATGGCGGTTACTTTGTGGTGTAACATGAATATTTTAATTTTCACAACTAAACTTTGTACTACACACACGTTGAGCTATCGCCACTAGTAGATTCGAAACATGCAGTCCCTCTCATCACCAGGCAATGACTAAACTAAATACAGCATTATAGTCTATTCGGGTAATAGGGCGGGGCTTAAGAAGAGTTCGACCGTTAACGAATATGTGGACAGTAATGGCGAAGTGTTAGGGAATATTATGTTGTTAATTAGTAATTTCTCTGAATTTAAATTCTCTTGTATTTCATCGCTTTCTAAATTATTAATTAATAATCCTTTATAAAATACCTACCGAATTGAGAAGTCTTAGTCTATAACTATCGAAATAGTGGTTAGAAATTTCGAGAAGTTATTATTTTTTTAGGCATTGGATGTTCCCATTACCCGAATAGACTACAATACCGTATTTAGTTTAATTTAGAAGATAATAATGACAAATCATAATTAATAGAAGTAGTGGCTCTGTACTGATCATTAAAAAAACAATCACATCTTGTTTCATACGCATTTTATTGACGGCAAAAGTTAACTATCCACATTTAAAAGCAAAAAACTTGTTATCAGACAGACTATTGTTTTTTATTATTTGTTTTTTTTTTTGTATCAGTTGTACTCGATATTGTTGTACATAACATTTCTATTGAAGTTTTTCAATGAGTACTACGATCTCAGTAGGTCTGAATATTACATTTTCTGAGTAGTTTCTAGGAGGCGAAATTTTTTTTGAAAATTAGAATAACTTCAAAATTTGTCAAATATCGTGTAATAAATTTCATTTCCCATAAATTTCATAAACAAAAAATGTACTATTTTTTTTTTTATTCAAACTTGTATCCTCTTATATCTATTATTACGTCTTTAATTTCATACTGATGAAAGGTTCATAAGGACTTATTTTACTAATTATAGTATATGTATAACTAATGTCATAGGTATATTTTTATAAAGTAAGTTCTCTTCTAAGCAATTGTTCCTTTTTTCTTTGTATTTTTTTGTATGAAAAGAATCTCTTGTACATTTCCACTTCCTCCGTTTGCATAGACATAAACCGTTCAAACCCCATACAGGCCGAATTGTTCCTCCATCTTTTATAAGTTTTATCTCTCCAATCTTGGAATCAAGAGTTGTGCAAAGATCTAGTGACGGTAAAGTCTGTGTTATTAATTGTTCTACTTTGTCTTCAGAAAATCTTCTCCTGCGCTCGTGTTTATATCACCTTAAATCTCGCGAGCCGTTGGAATCCCAAGCGTTCCCAGAATCGCCATTTTTTAATCGCACCGCGTGTACTCCGAACACGCTATCTTCAATAATCCACCTATATTTACAGCCTCACATATCATCGGATATTCCCTGGGCTGAATTGTCATTCTGTCAGCCAGATGATTTCTCAATCCTCCATACTTTATCCGACACGCTGAGACCACGCACCAGATCAACAGGTGCATTTGATAGCAACCATTTTTTCCATTGTATTCTTCCTTCATCTTGACACTGGTATACTCCTGCTGTTTCTTCCTGAGTCCTCGCTACATTCACTACGCTGAATCCGCACCGCCACCATCTCAACCAGATCTTGTGCCGTTCTGCTCCAACCATCGTGTGAATAATCGTGTGTGTTTAAACGGAGGTATTTATTATGTTGGCATTTCATTTTTGTTTTTTTGGCCCACCTCAGCACGCCTGAGAGTAGTGAGATTCGCTCAGCGAAATTCAGTGTCACCTTCGAGATATAAGCCTTCTCTGGAAGAGAAAACTTATATCAACTGGGTATTTTCTATTTCTATTAAGATTTATTTGAAAGAACTGTATCACTATTGTATTGTCATAATTATTACTTGTATTACATCATCTCATCCACCCATAAAGTCTTGTTGTATGCTGTACTGTTGATTTTACAATAAACCTTTTTCTTAGCATCACTTTCTATCTTTTTATTGAAGTGCATTCCATCAATCACGCTCTGGAGACCTAACACCCAATTATAAGAGGAGAATCACATGCCAATAAGAGCTAGCGGCGCATGGATTAGAGGTAATATATAATGACTTGACCTCCAAACATCTTCATTTTATCCCGTAAGGAATCATTGTTTACACTAATGAAAACACACTCTGTTTATACTATTGATTTCTCAACATGTTTCGGGATCAACGATACCTTCTCCAGGATACAGTGTATACTAATATTAAAATTACAAGTATAGACATAAAATAAACAAAAATGTAAATATAAGTGGTCGGAGAAGATAAGAAAGAGAGGTGAGTGACTAATTATGAACTATTAAAAAGAATTTGGCTATTAATGTTTAATTTGCTATTAACGTAAACCAACTGTAAACCCCTGGTATTTGTGTGTACAATTACTAAAACTTTGTTATTGTCAAAATAATGGTATATTTCCAAAAGATGATTTGCGAATTCAGAATAGTTGTTGCTATTTGATATTTATATCTCGAATGCTCCTTAATTATTATATCAAAATGTCTGCAAGTTTTACCAACACAAAAATTATTACATTATACATTGTATCCTGGAGAAGGAGCCATCGGGGCCAACGAAGTATGTTTTCATTATTAATATAAAATGTTGTCACAAATTAATTGAAGACGAATATTTTAAATCCTTAAATCTAGGATATGAAATATGAATGTTCATATTCACGGAAGAGACGCGATGTGATAATCTTAGAGATTTACTTGAGATAACAACTCAAACCAATATAAAGCCGTTCATTTGACAGCGAGATTCAACACGCGCACACAAATATCACCTAAAACCACCATGGATCCTTACAACTACCTCTCCTGAAAATTAAACCTGAGTCATTACATAACGTTAATACAAGGCGTTAAATTACTAACTATTCCGTTATAACTGCTGCTGGGGAGATTCAAAATTACCCAACTGATGAACAAAAATGACACTTGACATTTAAGGTTAGACGCGAAACGACGAATCTCTAAGATATGGTGTGTACACGGAGACTACGAAAGCTGGGAGTTATCTTTAAAGAATTCATGGGAGAAAATTACATATCTCATAGTTTGTTTAGAGTTGAAAATTTTATTCGTGTACACGGGCCATTGTATAAAAATATTCACATTAAAATTCTGTCACTGTGTTTGGAGTTATATATCAAAAATATAATAGTTATCCCACACAGGGGATCCACGTCATCATTATAGTGAAATTCAGGTCACCTGAGGGGCTAGTGTTGTGGAGAAAAGGGTGGGGAGTTGGTGTGAGAAAGTAGCAGTGTTGATCCCAGATCTTATAAATAAAGGGTCTTTAATCTTTCTAAAGTCCATTGATCAAATAAGAAGACAAGAGATCTTTATCAATTAGACCCTCATGTATGAACTTGTAAACCGCACGTTACAACACTACTAAGAAAACATAATAAATATGTTAACATAATACATTATTTTCGTGTATTTCCATTAATTTTATTTCTTAATAATTTTACAGTAAGATTAAGTAAAAGTTATTTTTCTAACATTTATTTAATTATATTTTTAAATTACAAATTTGGATTGACCTACATTCTGGATTTTTAGTATTATGCAATGATAATGAAATGGCAAAAAAATGATGTTAACTGAATAATTATACTGCAAAAATCAAGAATTTGTATGACTATATTAAGGAAAAATCTAAATTTGAGGCATATTGGTTAATATAATCACCATCTTCGTCATCAGCCATTTCGATTCCCCGCCAATTTTTGCTGTCATCCCCACTGTTACAATTTTTATATATTTTTTATATTCTACTATTATACAACAGACTACAAGGCTCTATTACTGTAGTGAAATACTGATGAAAGAAAATCATGTAGATGTATCACCTGGAATCGAATCCAGTACTCCCGGAGAGAAGCCGACGCCTTCTTTATTGGACTATAAGGGTAGTTCTCGATTCACAGACATCTGTTGTAATATATACAGTTAGTTTATATTCACAAGAATATTACAAAATAAATAAACAAATCCAGTATGAATAGATACAGAAATTCTCAAGAGAAAATTTCAGAAGCTTAAGATCGTGTATATATATAGATTATGAAGTGTATATGTAAGTATATCTGCAGGATGTTCAGAAAATGTCGAGAAAACAAGCTTCTTAATTACGCTCCTCCGGAAGCGAGAGTTCACGGAGATCGCAATCCTCAGTCTTCAGGAGAATCGACGAGGATATAGATGATGTATGTGTTAGAACATAAATACAACAATTATATTGCACTTTCAAATTGTTACATTTATCCTTCCTTTATTTGAAAGCCATCTTCTTTATATTTGCAGAATCTCATACATCTTTAAGTAAAATCCGATACAAGACGCCAGAATTAATTTATAATTCATTTTTATTAAATTTTGGAAACATTAACACAACTTGTATATTTTTACGGAGAACACATTCTTATTGTGAAGTTGCAGTTTTTCAGAACATAAGTCTGTGATATTTTTAGTACAAATTAAATATATTAATTTGAAAGGTATACATATAAAATCAATTTATCGAAAAACAGTGTTGTTGCCAGAGGGATTCAAACGTGGATCACTTCCTATCCCAGGTTACCGATTATGCTACGCCTGTAAAAATTTAAATTTAAAATTCATCGTCAACTTACTGTGTTTTCTACAGTAACAAAAATATTATCCTTAAAAAACAATTATCATTACCAATCGTATAAAATGCAATATATATGTCAGGATACCGATTATGTTTAATAATTCAATTCAATATATTTTTCTACACGTATCAATAAATTTAAAGTAATAATTAACTTAACAAAATTAAAACCATTAAATTTAGAGATTTCCATATTCATATTATATTCGCTATTGGAACTTGATATTTTTTAATGTGTGCATTTTAAAATTAAAATATTATGGAATATACATTCTAAGATTTGAACTTTATTTCCACACTGACACCATTAGGGTCATCACATTATGCAGGTTTTACACTTCTACTCAAAAAGCTGGCTACTTGCGACGGTTTGTATGAAACCTCTGGTACTTGCGATACTGTCGGATAGACGCAAACTGACGTGCGACAGAAACAGGTAATTAAGCGTGTTAACTACAAATTTAAAATCAGTCTTCTAGCTAGAGGCAGAGTAGCTTTGTAGAAAATTTCGAGCTATAAAATAAAACTGCTAATATATTAAACAATATTAAGACCGGTGATCGCTTATGGGTGTGGGACATGGTGCCTAACCAAAATTAGTAAATAATTTTCTGATACAAAATATTCAGAAAAAATTATTACTTAAAAATGAAACTTTGAGTATAAATTGAACTTTTCTTCAATAAGAAACAATTGAATAAGATATGTGTTTAAGGCTGCATTAGACTGGAGATGTTAAAGTTTTACTAGATTAGGTTGACCATTTTCTTTGGAAGGTAATATAATAATATTAATAATAATGTGTTTATTCCAGCGTGATCAGGTTTTTTTTTAACCTGATTCGCCATAGAGATAATATATATTATGTTATACATTAAAATTATGAAATAAATATAATGGTGTGAAAAAGAAAAAAAAGGAAACCAAGGAAAATATTAATAAATAAAAAAAAAGTTAATAAAAAGTAAAAAATTCACACATATATATATACACATAAAATATAAATATTACATATATAACTACTTCAGTCACGACCATTGTTGTATATGTAGCTATTCTGTAGGCGTTTCCATTCTCTGGTTAGGGAACTAGCTTTCCATGAGAGCGCCACTTGCATAAGAGATCTGGTGTTGGGATCCAGCCGCGTCTTTAGTAATGCGGGACGGAAATTATTAATGATTTTTTCAGTTTTATAATTTATGTTATTTAAATAAAGCAGTTTATTTTAATAAACAGAACGATCAACAACAGTTCACCATAACAAAAATTGTCAATACTTATTTGTGATGACATGACACGTGTTTGGAAATATTTATCAAAGATACGGGAGTTGATTTAAAACAAAGTTTGTCCCAACCAGACAAATACATATGTAAAACATACACATTCAAATATCAGCGATACCGTGTAGTGCTTCTTGTGTTTTGTATGGGAGATCGCGAACCTGATGACATTATGCATCAACTGATCGAGTCTTGTATCACATACATGCCATTTGTGTTAAGGATGTTTAAAATAGAATATTACTAAAAAATAGAACACTAAATAATAGTAAATCTAAAGTTTAAAAACGGTATTCAAAATGCGGGATATGTAATGTCACACACACTCACTATATCAATATGTAATATGTAAATGAAAAAAACATATTACTAATCTTACAAACAAAATAAAGAAAACTGTCTACATATTTTTAAGACCCAGAAACATCTTATCACTTACAAATCTTGAAATTATTATTATGCGTTTGTACAGTTACATTTGCAATACAGTATTATTGGATGGATAGAAACATATAAAACTTCAATATTATAATTAGAAAACACTAAAAAAAAAATAATAAAAATTATTCAAAAAAAAAAAACTATCCAAGTACATAACTCTTCGCAGATTTCAAAGTATCAAAAATAATAGACATATACAAAAAAAAATCAATAATCCAAATTTTTTAAATTAAAAATAAATTAAATATTAAAAGTGAATTTTAATCTACAAGATTTAGAGACCAAATTGATATTCCAGAACTAAAATACACCGCAACCCAAAATCACTACATTTATCAAGGCATCAATTTTTTTTAATAATCTCCCCATCACAATCAGAAAAATTACAGACTACAGTAAATTTATATGTGATGTAAAAAAAATATGTAACTAACTGAAACATAAATTCTTGTATATACTCCTTCTCTATATTCAAGTGTTACTTGCATAGAGAAGAAATAAATGTTAAAAGAAATGATATATATATTGTAACATTCGAAAATACGCGCGAAGACCGAAGGCGACATCTTCCGACGCGAGCAGGCGCGGCGGGTAGAGCGTGGTCAGAGGAAGGAGGGGGACATGGTTGCCAGCGCCCGTGCTGTGCGGTGCGTGTAGGCGTACGCCAGGCGGCGCTCCGCCGAGATCTGAGTATTGGTGTAAAAGATCGAGAAATGGCGACAAATAAGACTGAATATTATAAACACGGCAGGACAAGAGATATTTGGGCCTTGTTCTGTCCGGGTGTATCAAGGAAGGAAGGACTCTTCGCATAGTATTACATTCACGGCAAGAACAAAAGATATTTGGACCTTGTTCTGCCCGTGAATGTCAATGAAGGAAGTACTCTCCGTGGGTACGAGCGGGAGGCTGCGAGCGAGAATGGAAGCGAGGCAAGCATGGTCCACTCTTTGACGTCAAGATTGATCCACTGGAAACCTCCAGAAGACGAGATGATGCTTTGGTCTGGCCACGGAAAGATCTGAAACCCTCTACGTGTTACAATGATGATTTTCTCCTGTATAGTGAATAAAGTGTAAATTAAGTTACTAAAGTGTTATTATTGTCTGAGACCTCCCTCACACATCTGAGATAGGCATTCTGATACCAACCCTTATGTACCCACAGACTGAGTCTAGCTGGTGGCGTTGTGCGCTGGATTCCATCCGCGGATGACGGCCCACGACGTAACAATATATCTTACTGATTATTTAAAAAATGTATTGTATTTTCTAATATTAAAATTAAAAAATCAGAGATTTACATATTGATATGGTAAGTATAAGACAATGGACTCTCCGACAAATAGTCAGCCTATGCAAGATAGTCGGATACCTAAGATATGCCTTCCGGGAAAATGTAAATTGGATTGGCATCCATGATTGATCCATTACTATTTCATTGTTTGAAAAACTCCGTGCTCACATAGATCCTTGTCCACATATGATATTATCGACTCGAAATAATTTCTAAGACAGGGTGGTGGGGTAAGATCCTGTGGACTGTATCGAGTATAATATTGATCAGTGGACGCAACCCGAAATTTAATTATGAAGGAAAATAAGACAGATATATCTGGCTTACCTTGCTCGAAAGTCTTGGGTTGGGCGTCGTCTTCATCCCCAGTTGATTAACACGTTTGTTGTGCAGAACCCAGAGATCACTTCACTTCCAGCACTGCAAGAACATAGCTTCTTTTTGGTCTAAACGTTACGCACGGCGCGTCTATCGGACGGCAGAAAAAAGGCACAAGATCTTGATATTTCGATGTCTGAGCACAATCTGTCCCCCTGTCGGCGAACTCTAAAGTTATTTGTCGGCCAAAGCGGGACAGATATAGATTGAGGTTTAGGTATTGGATGGAAAAAAGGGACAGGGGGTGGGTACTCGATTTGCGTCAACACAGGGATTAAGTTCCTATGAAATTATTTGAGAACAACTCTTGGTTTGTGAGTCAAACGTTAGTCCATGCTAACACTAACAAAATTCCATTCGTCAGGTGAATTTGAATGTCTCAAGCAGCAGTTATTATGAAAAAAATATTTTTAATGTAATACCTTGTGTTTATATAATTTTCAGAATAAATAGTTATAAGTATCTACGGTTCTAGGTGTAACGTTCGTGCAGACGTATTAAGTTTCGCTGCCAAATCAAACGTTATATACTCGTTTATAAGTCTTTGTCTCTTTCTGCTAATCTCAAACTGATCTCCGAGTTTATCTCATCTCCAAACCTCAACTTATGTATATTTTTCTGACATTGTCTCAACGAGTTCATTTCAAGGACACGTGCCATTTTAAATCTCGTTTATGAATTAAATATATGTATTAATTATCTGTGGCAGCTTCAAGTGGAATTCTTACCGATTATTTTCATTGAATATTTTTCCTACATATTATTTATTTTACTTCTGCATTCAGCCATTTTATTTTCCTATCTGACCGACAGTAGGATTCGTTGATTGTTTTCGTATAGCTTACGGGATTTAATATGTTTAATATATCATATGGAGTAAGGTTGAACAGTTCTGAAGACTTCTGAAGCGTGTTGCAATTTACCATGTAATTTGAAGCTATTTATCGTAATTCAGTATGTGTCTTCCTGAAGGCAGCAACAACTTGCTACTGAGTATTCAATATGTGTATGTATGTATAATGTAAAGGAATTTATCTGCGCCAGAGTCTGTTGATGCCGTGACTTCAAAAGGCGTAGTCTGCGTTCTGCCACTAGTTACTCAACTAACTAACTAACTTACCACACGCCATTTCCCCGGAGAAGTAAATGATAGAACGCCATACTCTTCTGTCTTTGCACATGGCTCTTGCTACATCCACATGCAAAACTTTTCAGTGTTTGAAGCTTTTGATAAGACCGGTCTCCAATATTTGATTACGCCAGGTCTTCTGGGGACGCTTACTATCACATGTTTGTAATTTCAAACTAAAATATGAGTGTCCTACGACTTCCATCTTACAGGGATAGAATTGCCTGTATAAGTGTAGCATTCATCACGTATTCAGACACTACCTTTCACAACTTTCATCATATTACTCTGTAATATACCTTTTACAAATAAACAAAGATTACTAGGAGAATACATTCTTAATGTGAAGTTGTAATTATTCAAAACGTAGGTCTGTGATATTTTACATTTAAAACAAAGGTTGTTTCGAGGTAGAGCCCGGCGCTCTATCCGCCACGAGATGCCTCACCCAACAGATCATGAAAGTGGGTTTTTCAACCCCAGAACTGTACTCAATCCCTTTGCTATCTTAATACAACCTCAGAACTACAATCTGACGAATTCTGATTCTTTCGTTCAGAAAAGTTTGTATGGTCAATACTAGGAGCTGCATTAAAAAAGATTTTGAGTGTACAAAGATTATTCTATTTTACAAATCAGGCACTACAAAATGATAATACAACCAGAGCAAAAGTTTACCATACATGATTCCTATCAGATTTCATACAAAAATATTTCCCTATAATAGCATTTTTACAAGAAGCTAAATTTGCAAGATTGGTGTACATCCAATAATCGTCACGATTCATTAAAATTATGACCTAATTGTTCTAAAAATATGTTGCGTAGCATTTTATCGATGTTAAGTCTCAAACGAAGTCATAAGCGTCATATGGCTGCGCATATATATCATATTAGTTGTCAATTATCAATCGATTTTAAAATCTCTTCTTTATTCCACACGTCTTCAATGAATTTCAAATAAGAACGAATATTTTATGAAACTGAAAATTTGCCAGACTTCAATGTTTAATATATATATATATTTTTAAATGTTGCAACACTGAGCTTTCAGAGAACTTATTTTCGTAGATTTAAAGCTATCGGAAGGAATATTCCATTCCGATAGTGTTGCTTTTTTGCTAGTACTTTTCCTTTGAAACGTAAGAAAGTGATATTTGAAAATTGAAATGTCAAACACAGTCCTTTTTATTTTCTTATTGACTTATTTATAAGTACCCTTATGGAATATTAAAATCAAATATGTTAAGAGATATTTATATTAAATTATACATATTATTATAAGTACCTACATACCATAATAATATTATAAATAATATAAATTATTGATGTTGTTAATGTTATATTGCATCACGATTATTGAGGAGATATTTAAAAAAATATTATTAAGGGAACACATTATTATTATAAAGTTGAAATTATTCAGAACATAGGTCTGTGATATTTTAAATAGAAATAAAATGTATTAATTAGAAAGATATACATATAAGATCAATTTTATCGAAAAATATTGTTGTTGCTACCGAGATTTGAACCTGGATCTCAAATTTGTCGTCAAAGCACTCTGTTGGTATGGCATAATCGGTTAATGCACGTTACCCGGATTGGAAGAAATCCAGGTTCGAATCCCGGTAGCAACAACAATATTTTTAGATAAATTTGTTTTTATATGTATTATATATCTGTCTAATTAATATATTTAATTTGTATTAAAAAAATTATGTTATATCTGAAAATAATAAAAAATTGTGTTATTTTATGTAAATAAAATAAAAGTTTACCCATTATTTACATTCATTCAGAAATTATGTTATTTTATAAATATAGGTATGGTTTATTTGTATTGTAAAAAATATTATTTTTTTAAGAAATATATATTGTAATAATTCTTATTCTTTACCGAAATACGTATTTATTTTAATGAAATGAAAATAAACTTGTGTATTCGATTTATTAAATTATTTTAAATATTTTTTTAAATGTAGTGAATTTGAATTACAACCTATTAATTGCAATTATTTTACTTGCTTATTTTGATATATTTACTATTAGTTAAATTTTGATCAATTTTACTCACAGAAACAACGCTATTCCCAATGTTAAAAATTTATATAATCAGTATATTGTTATATATATATTAAAAAGTTATGTTCTTATGTAAAATCCACATGGGCATTGATCAATAAATAAATAAATATATCAATTTATTCACGGTATTCGATAATCAAATTTTAGAACGAATTCTTAAATGAATTGGATTGAAGTTTTGTGATAAAAAAGAGAATTAATAAATACACGGTGTACACAATAATTATGAATAATAAAATAAATATAGGTACAAATAAACTGTGAACCTATACATGAATATACTTCAATTTTAACAGAATTTCATCTCCGTTTGCAGTCAGAGTGCAATTAAATATATCAATTACTTTAAGAGTAATAGTATCAGTTTCGCGTTACTTAGGCACGAGTAAACAGAGAATATAATAATTAGAAGTTTGATAGTCCACATTGATGGAGTTTCAAGACTAGCTGACTTTGATATGAATGTTATGAAGCATTGTATATTTATTTTGGTTTAATCAAGGAACGATATGTTCTTAAGAATTCCAATTTTGTTAATAGAACTCCAATTTTATAAATATATTATTGAAAGGAAGTATCTTGGTGATCCCGCTAGTATTAGTCCTAAGAAGAACCATTTTTGTCCCAATATTTCCGGTAAATCTCATTACTCATCTTCAGGGAGTGCTTTATCGGTGAAGTGGGTTTTCAATATTATTGTCAATGGGCAACCCATTGTCATCAACAATTTCTCAGAACCCGACACTTATCACAAAAACAAATAACAACAATAATAAAATAATGTAAAGCTGATCTTAGCATTGTGAGTAAGATTAAGAAAGGATCACTTAGGTGGATTGGTCATATGGAATGGATGAATGAATAGAGAATGGTAAGAAAGATATATGACGCAAATGTTGGTGGCACCAGAAGTAGAGGACATCCTCGAAAGACTTGTCACGGCCAGATAAACCAGATACTGGAGGATAGTTCTGTTAGAAGCCTCAATAATCATCGAGCTTGTATGAGAAGATGTAGAAGAAACTTCCATTCATTATACATTATACTCAACCCATATTTTTTTTAATAACACTTACACAATTACACATCACAAAAACTTGGATTGAAAAAAATCACATAAATATATTGTAATCTAATCGAGAATCAAACCCAAAACCCCCGATTTGAGAGAAAGTACCTTGCTTACTGGATTGCGAGGTATAACAATAACAATTTTTACTGAAAAATATTTTCCTTTGCTCACGAATCTAATCATTAGATATTTTGTGTACAAACCACATATTAAAAGTTGACGTCCTTTTTGGTACAGCGGTAAAACATTCGCCAAACAGTCGACAAGGCTTAATTAATTAAGCCTTGTCCCAAAAGATCAAAAAGTTATTCCTGTGTTCGTAGCGCACGTGCTTGGTTAAGTTTGAAAGTAGTAAGAATATTGATGTGACATATATTTCGTGTATGCGTCTATATTTAAAAAAAAACATTAAAATTTTAAATTATATCCTAAAGATTGGTATTATTTTATATTTTCAAAAATTGTTTTGATGACAAATAGTATGGTAGGTTTAAATATACAAAACGATAATATTATTATATATAACATAGATACACATATAATACTTAACAGATTCCAATGGTATCTTAGTGTGAGAACCAGGTCATTTAGTTTATGGTATAGCACAGTGTATACTTAAATTTAATTTAGATGTTGGAATATGTCTTCACTTTCATCTCTGAAACAATGTTATCCTTACAGAAATCTGATGTTTGGTTGGTAAGGTAAGTGCAAAACAATTGCTGGATGTGGCATGTAATGTAGATACAGTCATCTATAAATGTAAAATAGTATCCTTTATTCATCTTCAAAGCTTACATAGTGTTTCTTCTGACTTAGTAAATATTGAATTCTTGAACTCTAGCGACACAAGTAAATGATTTATATCTGTTTTTTATTAAAATTAATACTTATTGACGATTTTTCTTATTTTTATTTTCAAAAAAAATTTTTGCACTATACACACGTTGAGTTATTGTCAACAACTTCTACGAATTTCTAACTTCATAATTGAAAGTCTTTTTTGAGAGTCATAAACTAAAACATCTCCACTTGGTACCCTATAAAGGATTAATAATTAACAATTTAGAAACCATTGAAACACAAAGGAATTTAGATTCTAAAAAAACACTAATTAACAAAATTACATTCTCTCACACTTCACCTTTACTGTTCATATTTTTATTGGCGACTGAAACTACCCCACCCCCTTTTATCGAGCCCCGTCCTACTATCCGAATAGATTACAATACTGTATTTAGTTTAGTTACACCTAATGATGAGAGGAACTACACCTTCCGAAACTGTAGAATTATAGAAACCTAACACGTGTGTAGTACAAAGTTTATTGGTGGAAATTAAAACATTAATGTAACACTATAAAGTAACCGCTATTTCAATTAACAAATCTTCCTATTTTCTCTTTTATGTCAGCGTTGAAGTATAGTGGCCTCCATCAGATGAGACTGCTGTTTTCGTGGGATTAATAGTATGGTAGGTTTACATTTTATCTGCTCCTACTATGAATAATGAATACGGTAAACTGTAAGAAGTAATTCTTCTTGCGCATTTTCCTCATTACTGATGAATACTGCTGCCCTTCATTAGTTCATCTCATTTAGTCTGAAACCTTATATTTAACTTTTCTAGCTTTAGAGACTCTTGGATTTGAATATTCATTGGATCATATACCTCAACGTTGACAAGGCGGAGATTACCTACAATCTTATAATATCTTTACAAATATTTATATAATAAAATAAAAAAAATAATTCATAGTACAGTGTATTATATTATAATCGGATGAACATTTCAGCAAGTAAGACATATATTTCGGTACCCTGCCTGCTACACTAGTATTTTACTGTATAATAGGAGACAGTGTTTTTCCGGTAGAGTAGTAAACAAAGTGCAATGTTCAATGTACAAAAAAAAATATAAGAGTTAAACAAGATGTCATTAGATTAGATGAATACATTGTAAAAAATAGAGTAAATGCATTGTTCAATGTATAAGATATAATAAATATGTAAAGAGTAAAGCAATATACAATTAAATAACATATAATTACAACATAAAACTTATATACCTATGATATTTATATACGTATTTAAATTTCATGTTTTTCCGTGGATAATCAGAAATTGTGACAATTAAATTATTTTCACTCATATAAATTTCGTGACGCGAATGAGACTTTGTTAAAAATATTGATATTAAATATAGTTTAGTTCTTTCTTTATGTTTAATTTATATTTGCTGATTATTAAATACCTATGAAAAATATGTAAATATTTTATGATTATTGAGTAACTATGTAAAATATTTACCTCGTGAGTTGAATATTAAAATGCTTACGTGCACTTGTTTGTAACATTTAAAATAAATTAATATTTATTTAACAAATAGATAAATGGATATTCCTTATTGACATTATATAAATGGATATTTATATAATGTCAATAATATGAGGATCCAGATATTATATGTGTCGATTTTGCTATTATCATAATATTGTATAATACTATACGCTTCATTATACAGAGGTTTATGAACTTTCGTTTAACCGACATCTTTAGGCAAAATGAATCCGTCATAATAAAAATGCATTATCCTCAAACGCAAAGAGCAATCATGAAAACAACACGTTTAAAAAGGTAGAACAATTACGAATTACACTTTTAAAATTAGCAATATTAACTTCGTGCTTAAAATTCATATTTTTTATTTATTATCTTTGTTTTATTAACCACTGAATTGAGTTTAAATACATATACTGGTTTCGAAAAATAACATTTTCTTCTTCAGGATATGTGATAGATTCTGGTGAAGATACAATAATATATGTTTTTAGTTAGTTATGACATCCTGAAGAAGAAAATGGTATTTTTCGAAACCGGTAGATGTATTTAAACTCAATTCAGTGATTAATAAAACAAAGATAATAAATAAAAAATATAATTTACGAATTAGTAAATGAGAAAGTAGTTGCTTCGATCAGCTCTAAGCCAAGTTCGAAACCTTTCAAATGTCATTCTGTTAGGAAACAATATAAGTAAGGACTTCGTTTCCTAGGATTATTAGTAATGCACAGCTTTTTTGCTTGTACGCAATGCACGCCCCCGGTATCGATGGCCAAACGTTTCGTCACCAGCCAGCATTTAACCTTTACGTTGTCCTAAGTGGAAGACATTTTGGATCAACCTGGTAACAGGACGGTCAGTTTATATTCTCTTTCCCATATCGTATATCTTATACATATTAACTTCTTTATTATAAGTGTTTCTTTATTAAGTGGATACACAAAAAACCCAGAAATTTACAAGATTTACAATTTACAAGTCTTAGTAATTCTTCTTTTTTTTTAATCTGTCAATATAAAATTGCCAATATATTAGAAATCATTTTTTAATTTTGATAAAAGAAGATTTCTATTGTGTACATTGAAAATTATTAAAAATATCTAGGTATTAATGTGTGAAAAGGAAATAAATATTAAAATATACTTATACATTAAGGTATTTAATATCTACCAGTAAGATAAGTTATAAATTTAGTTGCTTTAACTAAAATTTGCTAAGTCTTAGATAAAATTATGAATAAATCGACGATAAAAACTTACAAAACTAAGGTAGTCCATTAGTGTGCACTTCTCTGTGCCCATCTTCTTCTAGCACAGTTTATCATTCGAGAAAGTTTATAATTATTCTTGCTAACTAAGATAGGCAAAAAAAAAAATTTAATAATTTTTGATATTATAATTTTGTATATGACTTGTGGACACGCATGAGAGTTTAAACTATTCTAACACATTTTGTATCAATAAATTTGTATAATAAAATATTTTACATTCTTATTGTAATTTTTTATTATTATTTCAATTATGTTTAATGCGACTACGAAATATCAAATATCATATATTATATACATGATGTTTGATCTAATATTATTGTATATGAATTAGGTCGCAACTATATTTGCTAATATTAAATATATATTTTTTAAATTATATCTTGAAAATTAAAAATTGAAAGACTGAATTCATAAAATTGATTAAATATAGAAATTATCATATTATATATAAATAAATGCTCACTAAAAATATGTAACACAATTTGTCGATTTTAAATTAATTTATAGTCATGACAAATTAGCTAGCATTATAAGTTTATACTTCGTATAATAAATAATACATTATTTTGTTTTTAACTAATGCGTTAATTATATTCACCAAGCGGTTTCGGAAAATACCTTTTCCTTCTTTAGGGTGGTAAAAAACAACATTATTTTTATTAAAAATGAATAATCAAAGTGTTTTTTGTTAAATATTACAAATATAATTTTTAAATACTAAATTAATGTATTAATTATAAATATATACATATAAAATCAATTTTGTCGAAAAATATTGTTTTTGCGTCACCGGGATTCGAACCTGGATCTCTATTTCCTGTCAAGAAAAATACTGGCGTTATACCACAAAGTTAGTGCACTTCCCCGGATTGGAAATAGAGATCCAGGTTCGAGTCCCGGTGACGCAAAAACAATATTTTTCAACAAAATTGATTTTATATGTATATATTTATAATTAATACATTAATTTAGTATTTAAAATATCACAGACCTATGTTCTGAATAATTACAACTTCACAATAAGAATGTGTTTTCCTTAATAATTGTTAAACTTCACTTGTTTTATTCTAAGAAAATAATGAACTAATTTACCACTTCACTATGCCTCAGCTCGGTCCAAAGTAGGATAAACAAACTTTACCGGTAGGTACGGTTTCGTACCGTAGCAATAATAATATTTTCAAAAAAATTAACACACAAAGCAAATGAGGACCTGGCCAAGATAACCACAGCAACGGGATGTGACGTTGGAACTTGCTTTTAAAAAATCTCTTTCTAAAAGTTTTTCCTTCCGGGTCACTGAAGTCTGCATCAGTGGCGGGTCTTTTTACATTACGCTCGTATGCTGAAACACTAATACTCTGTAACAATTATGTACTTTAAAACCAAACAATAAAATTCATATTATTTAACGGTTTTTAATACCGCTGATAGTTCTCTCTTTCTTTACACATATATCTCAAGATAGTGATAGAAACTGCTCAGTGGCGCATACCCAACACATCATTGCTTTCTCGCCGGCATGCGCCTCTCCAATTATTCGGAGAAACCGCCTCGTATTGTTAACTTAAAATGTATCTTCACAGAAGTAACGTGTGTAATCGTGAGCAATATGCTATAACATTATGACTATGACAGGTGGAGTGACTATATTTTCATCAGGGTCCTAAAGTGCAACCGAACAAAATTCAAAATGTTGTTTGATTAAACTAGAAGGAAGGGATTGCCTAAGGTGCCCAATGAATAGTTACGCAAAATTTGGTTTGAAAGGATTTGTATAGAGAACCGATAGGCAGACGTAGATTAAATTAGATGTGTGTTTTGCTCAACTATCTGATAGTAAAACAAATTAAGGTGTGTCAAAGAAAATTTTCAAAGATACTTTTAAAGAAAATCTGAATGGAAGTGATATGGTCCTTAAGGATAACGTAGCTTATGATCAAGTGCAATGGTGTCAAGAAGTACATTGTGACGGGAAAGCATGCGAATGAAAGAGAGCTGCCGTAATAACCGAAAAAAAAAGAAAGAGATAGGAGAAGGAGTAAAATCCGTCCCTCAGAATCTCTTTGCCCATCAGATGCATCTACACATCATGTAAAAGAGAATGCGGTTCGAGAAAATGTATTCTCATCATCTCCCATTGTAAACGCTATACTCGCAACGAGGTACCACCGAAGAAGATAAAGAAGGTACACGGTGTCTCTTCTAGGTTAGATCGCGTTTTTGTAGACAGGAAATCTAAGCCAAAGTTTTGACACGGAATAATTAATTGTGCGTACGGAATATTGATAATATTTTACATATTGTGCAGATGGTGGTTTAGGGCTTTTTTATTATAATTATAAGTTCAGCATTAAGTAATATTTCTGTCATAATCAAATTAAAATGTTTACAATTACCGGCCGCCACTGGTCCGCGTCCCCCTCCCGTGGGCCGCACCCATCCTTGCAAATGTCTCCCGCGGGTGGCGAAATCGTCCGTTCTGGAATGCTGGCCCCGGTAAAATCACATTTTCACACAATTTTAAGGAAAAGTTTCACCCATTTCGCTTGTTAGTCGCCCGCCGGACGCTGGCGAAGACATTCGCTCCTGGCACACACGACGTTAACCTTTCCGACACGGCGCCATTAAACTATCATATAATTTGCCGCGTGTTAACTGAATTACTATTAAATAATAACGTTATAAATATAATTGTTATTTAATAAGGAAAACTATCATCAACCATATCAAGGCTTCGTGAAAAGAGAGGAACCATGTAAAAGATCTGATAAAAAATCACTTATTAATAGTATCTAAGCATCATCCTCATACAGAATGAATTTTATATTCAAGGCCATTGTTGTTTCATTCATCAAAATTTCAAACGTAGCTCGGGCCGTGTATTATGTGGCACCGTCCTGCTGAAACCACATGCGTTGTAGGCCCAATCGACCCAATTCGGCTACCAATAAGTTTTTACAGCATTGCCTCTTGCATCTTGAAAGACCTTCTTTGAATTTAATATTTTGAATTTTTTACAATTTTATATAATATATATTTGAGTCACTTAAATTTGTTACAAAACTAAATGTTACATATTTTGTTAATCGCTGTACTTTTCCAAAAAAGAGACTAGGTCTTGTGCTTGGAAAGGGACTTACACTATAGTATTTTAATAGGGTTAAAGTTATATATTTGTAATCTATAATATTATTTATTATATAATTGTATGCTTCTGAAATGTTCTTTATTTTTTTTAAGTCCTTTATTTTTGTAGGGAGACTATTGAAAATTTTTATCCCTAAGTAGGTAGATGAAATTTTGCTGGTAGTGTTTGGTGTTACATTTAGGGATATTAAAATTATTTTTAAATTTTAATTATGTACTTGTTTCATGTTTTACAATATTATTTTCATTGAAAAATTGATTAACTGTGATTTTTTTGTTAATGTTTTCTATTTTAGGAACTGGATATTTTAAAAAAAGTACTTATTTGCAAAAGGTTGATATTTTTAAAATATTACTTGTAGTTAGGGGCCAGCGATTCCGCTGGCCCACATAGCGCACCATACAGTAACTCTGCATGGGTGTAAAGGTCGTTGGTGTATCAATTGAGGATTTTTTTAAGGTTGATTAATTTGAGGTTTATTAACAAAACTCACCAAGTCGAAAAGAACTTCGTTGTTCATGATGATTTATTTCCAAAAGTCGAGTTTGTGTTTATTTTAATGACTTCACACGTTGTTGATGCGTTGAATGCTCCATAATAGATTGAAATCAATTACTCTCCAAGATTACCAAATGCAAACTGACAAATTTCTGCTAAACGAAATCAGCCTGGTACTATTATTAGTCATTATTATTTATAATTACATTCATAATAAAAAAAATTTATGCAACTTTTCACTATTTTGTTTCCATTTCCGATGTACGATCGTCAATCTTTCATAATATAATACCACCATACAGTATGTACCCATTCATTTATTTATTATTAAAATAAAAAGGCACTGTCTACTGCAAAACAACAGAAAACTATTAAAGTAAACAGAGCAACGAAGAAGAGATTACTTTGGTGCCTTATCATATGAGTAAAAAAATACTATCTGACTACACACTAACATGTTACATTCATTATTGTACAAAAAATATAATAAAATTATTTATTAATTATTAAGGAGAACACAATTAAATAAATCAACTAGAATGTTATACAGAAAAAAACTATCTATCAAAAAAATATTAATATTAGCGGTAGCAACTAAATATTTTTTCGATAGATTAAATTACTATGACGTCATTTCTCCAGGATCGAATTTCAAACTCTTCTCCCTTGCCACTCCCACTTTGTTTATCTTATTTTATATTCTCATGTACACTCATTGATTACAGAAGCCTTTAACAGGATCATTCCATGCGTTTGGCGGACATCCTCTAAAATTTTTAATTTAATATATAGCATAATTTCGCATAAAAAGTCAAATTTACGAGTTCGAAAATTATGAATAAAATTATTCAGTTTTATAAACTTAGTCAAGATATTCACGCCTAGAGTAAATGTGTTACCCAGCACCGAAAAGGAAAGGTTAGAGAAAATGTATTGTTAGATGTAAAAGTTTTAGAAATATTGTGACATTCTTTCCGTTTTTGTTCCCGATCGTATTTTTCAGCGAATCGTGATATTTTCATGATTTTATTTTTTATTTCGTAATTCAGTTACTAAACAGGGATGTTATGTTATCTTTAAATATTACCAATTAATTAGGTTGGTATCGAAAGTGTATTAAAAATAAATTATTGTTACATTTATTATAATGTACGTGTATAAGCTATGTTTCTAACCAATAATTCAACATAAACTGGTAATATTTAATGCATTTTTCACATGTAAAAATCGGTTAAATCTGTGAATCGCGTGTAGACATTCTGAATAATGCAACATGAGTAGTTTTACTCGGTTAGTCAGTTTGCTTTAAAATGCTTAATTCTGCATTTTCAGTTCACCTGTTAAGCTCTAGTTCATCGTGAGACTTAGCGCAATTTTCAAATTGATCAAAAATTTAATTGAAAATGAATGAAACGATCCCAGTTCAGAAATAAGTATGTGCATAGTATCAAACTTTCACAATGTCTATCTCTCATTTCTTCCAGTCATTTTTTTCCATCAGTTCGTCTCTTGACAATTCAACAAATTTAAGTAATATATTTGTGGAATTGTGTATTTTTTATTGTGAAGTTGCATTTTCAAAATAATTTTATAAAATTGTGTAAAACAAGTTAAATAATTGTTTTTAAAAATACGGTACTTAATGTTGTTATATTTTGCAATTTTGTAATGGGTGTGAAGATTGAAAACAGATTGCAAGTCTTCAAAAATTAAGTCTTACGCAAAATTTATGTAAAAATATAATCGAAGAATAGAAAAGATTGAATAATTATTAGACGATAAAAGCAAGGAGGCCGCAATGGGCAGGACGAATAATGACATGCGAGTTATCCCAGTAGCAATCTACTCTCGCTACTTGAGTCACGAATTCGCGCAAATCTTTCAAATATAAATCAACAGGATTGAAACCGAAGAAAGACCAAAACATAGAAGGCCTAGATGACGGGACTACAAAGGTGATGTCATAGGATGGTTGGCGTTCTATTTTGACTCATAGAGCAATATGATAAAATAAAACAAATATTCCGCAGTAAGATAATAGATTAAAAACGTATAATATACGGCGTATTTTTTTATTAACTGTTAGAATGCAAAATTACCCTAAATAATATTTTGTTTTTCAAGACTACATAAACACTTAGTCGAAGTAAGGGACGGGGTTGCAATAAACATCGGTATTGTTAGACGCACGATACGGCGTGGGAACGGCTATAAGGAATCCGGCGTACGTGACCATAGTCACGTGGGCGAATGCACCATAAGGGATGAATCACCGTCATGCGTCAGTCTTTCTCCAAATCCCAGCCGGGAGAGCTCGCTCCATAAACACGGGATCTAGTTTTCAGTTAGAAAACAAAATCATTATCGTATCTAATATAATAAGCAAGCGTTTTGTAATTTGTGATTCCGGGGAAAATTTAAACTGTGCGCCTCGAGTTTAAGCTAAAAATGTGATGTTCTCTATGTTTAATCGTTGATGTAAAAGTATAAAAAGGGTACCGGTGGATCTATATGAAAAAATACGATCAACATATTTTGGTGTAGTGAGAATAAATTGTCGCTATCAGGGGAAACGATATCATATACAGCACGCGCAAATTGCATAAGAACATCGCGTCCATAGTCCCGTTTTGCCTGGATAATTGGGCATCATCTGGTGGTCAATCAACTACAAGCCTGAACTCCGTCACCCTACGCTGGCACCATAACTATTGGCCATATTTCATGTCTAGGACCATCATCTACACGTGGAAGGCGTCTCCTAGGAGGTAATCCCTTACGTGAAGGACCTGCATAATCTACATAAGACAGCGTCAACATAGACATTTTGGTAGATAACTTTATGCTGGCATGATGGGCGCCTATATAATGTTAATTTAATAATTGTAATTATTTTTGAATTGTGTCATTAATAAGTAATCAGGTAAAATGCTCAATTTCCATTTCTAATAAATGCAAGCGACAAAATATAGATAATAAACTTTATTGTAAACAATGGCATTTTGTAATTTCATTTCATAACCATTTGACTTGATAATACGAGTATTTAAAAAAAGAACCAGTTAGGCTAGATGCCTCCCCCTTGAACGCGAAGCCGAGGCAGAGAAAAATAACCTAACATAACATAGACACATACAATATAAACCCTTAAAACTTTTGTTTTGACTGAAGTAGCCATAGAATTTAACAAACAAGGATTCATTTCAAAAGCATTGTAAGTTTGCAGTCTACTTTTTCACAGGGCATAAAATTAGGGATACTAGAAATGTATCTGTATTGCATTTCCTATACATAACATAATAAAAATATTTATTTATTCAATGAACGCAATTTACTAGGTGTTACAAATATTTTTAAAAACATCTTTCAAATTAATTGTTATACGTATTAAAATAAAAACACATGATAAAAAATAATGAAAAAATGCAAAATAAAAGTATTAAAAAAAGGAGGAGAATACTGGAAAAACGAAAAAAAAGATTTTTTTTTAGAACCTCAAAGTTTGACAAAATTCGTTTTACTGAATATTGTTTAGAAAAGTATATTAATTATACTTGTACATATTTTTAAATTTATTTTTAATATTGAAGATTGGCAAAAACAACTTTGTGGTTAAAATCCATTATTTAAGAAATAAATAAACTTAATTGTAAGGATTGTGCTGCATTTTATATTGATAGAACCAGTCGAAATTTTAATATAAGAGTAAAAGAGCATTTGAGATGTTTGAATGATAGTGGGTTTTCAGAATTTTCTAATCATTTGATAGAAAATGGTATGGTTTTGATAAAAAATTTGGATAGTCTATTTTGCGTGTAAACGGTGTTGGTCATAAATTAAATAATTTGATATCGTTAATCGAGATAAATAAAGCGTGCAAAACTAATCAAAAAATTATAAACAACCAACTAAATTTATCCACAAGTCTCATTATAAAAAATTTTCCTAAAAATTATTCTAGTAATTTTGTAACATCAAGGAACAATTTAAGTTAGGTACTATTTTTTTTTTTTATAATTATTGTTTTTTTAAAATAGATTCTGTTAATGAAACAATAACATGTCGAAACCGGGAGATGTATTTAATTCAACAAGTAGTTAATAAAACAAAGTTAAAATAATATATTAATTATCACTGACTAAAAGTTTCCAGTTAACAAACTAGGTAAATGAGAAAACGTAATAGGATGTTTAATTATCCATACAGAGTGGAGTTTTAATACAAAGTATTTTAAATGACATATAAACATTAATTATGTTAACAAACTGGATATCGGAAAATGTTGTTAAAATTTTATACACGTGTAGCCTAAACGAAACTTTTAATATAAGTAAAAATAAAATTCTCAACAAAATATGTTAAAAAAAAAATTGTATTAAAAATAAATATGGCTTGATGGAGAAAACTCTTCAGGGTGTGGAAATCAATTGGTGAATGTTCCATGTTCAATGTTTAAACCATAATCATAACTAAGTATCTTAATATACCTAAAATGTTAGCACAATTAGTGCCTACTCTTATAAGTACGTATAAGCATCTTCCGTGTGTATGCGATATGTGTACAGTTCACTGGAAATAAGGAAATGAATTAAAATATATTATATTATTTTTTGACATGTAAAAATTTCATTTTTTTAAAATTGTTTAGCGTTGTACTTGCTTTATGTAAGTAGTTACTATGTATATTGATATTATTTATTTTTTTAACGTAGGTACTAACCGTGTAGGTGCTGAATACACATCGAGACGTGAAATGAAATATTTGAATATTTTATAGACGTGATTTTCTAAAAAGGTTGACGTTTGTGGGTAGGTACTAAATAAAATATAAAATAATAAAAATATCACTATGATGACGTATTAGTTCAGTCGTATTTTTATTGTATTAGATACTAACTCAACGAATTTTTTATAGGCGGGATGATGTTTATATTTAAAATACTGTATACCTACTCATTGTTTTAGTTGAACATTTTACAGTGATTATTTTTCCGATGCTGATATACTGATATATATATTATAACATAACATTATTGTATCTACCCGCCAAAAGTGCCCTCTATGGTTAACATATCATTGCAATGGCAATGGTAATACTGCTGCGCGTAAGAATTATTCTCTAAACATTTCCTGATATTTCCGTCGTCGAACAAGAGAAGCGCTGTCTGCATTCTCATGGGACCTATTTATTACAAATATGTAATTCCATATTTAAAAATAAAGATTAAAATAATTATATCTAATGTTAGGTACCTTGTGTTGTATCGTGTTATGTAAGTGTTTGTTATTGTATTTGTTTCTTACAGGATCTAAAACCCTTTCCTAAGAATGGACCTTTAAGTTAAGAGGCGCCGTTTTTAGTACGATGCACCACTTTATCCGATAATGTGGTGGCTTGTATAAGAGTTCTGGAGGATTGTCTGTGGATAGAGTAGGATCAACTTCATATCGATAAAGAAACCCTTACATTTATATCTCGCTGTTAACAACGTCAACTTACAAGTAACCCAAATTCATCGTGAAGTAAAATTTTTTCAGTGCAATCAACCTGTTGGCCAGCTAAAATGAACTTTCACTAGATTAGGATTGCTCTTCGAGCACTGGTCAATTTTTCCACTTACCGATGGTTTTGTCGATTAGGAGTGACAGTTGATTTGTTTTGCTATGGTTAAACATCATGAATTAATTCAATTTAATGCTTTTGAATGAATTGTATATTAAGATGCAATTTAGCGGAGTGGCGTTGGTAAATAATTGGACAACATTTTTTTTTCTCTTTGCTCATTTGTTTTAGTTATATAATTTTTTATTACAAGTTAAGTTCATGGTAGATCCCCCACAAAGTTATTATTCTAATTATATTCTCATTTTTGAAGCTAAAATAAAAAATATTACAACTTTCCTAATGCTATCATAATTACTTACATGAACTGGGGACTTTTTGAGTGGGAGGGAAAGGACTTGTGCCAAGACGCACTCCGTAAATAAATCTAGGCAGATGTTAGAAGTACATTTTTTTCCTTTGCTGTTGTGGGTGTCAATGATCTAGTCAAGCTTCTTGACGTGGCTTCAAACAATGCCTGGCGGTAGAATTTCGTCCGACGAATAATTATATATTTGATTATTATCGAGGCACTAATGTTCCCGTGACTTTCTTGGGCATATGTTACATACAACTATTTGTCTCACGACTTGATTTTACCTTAGATAAGTTCAGTAGAGAATGATTATTGAACACTTAAAATCTAATAACGTGCAATTATTGACTTGGGCTGTCGTTTAAATTGACTTTAATTTAAGGGAGCTTAAGTTGTCAAGTCAATTGGGATCTTAGTAATTGAATTATATGTTGGTTGATTGTGAACCCGAGAGTGAAAGCTGAAATGCGCGTGTCATATTTAAAATTAATCTGAATTTTAGAAAAACTTCTTTGTTGCCTCGGTGCTAGATCTGAACTGCCGCCGTTAGTTGTTCACGCGATTCTTTTCGTACCGTGTCAAGAAGATATTTTTGGGAGACAAATTCGCGCACCTTTACTTATGCATCCTGATTTAAAAAGAGAAGTCTATATTTCACAATTTGTCGGACACTACATTTCTTATCTGCAGGAAATGCTCCTGCACGTGTATCTACAGAATGCGTGCAGGATTTTCTCAAGTAGGTGTAAGTTAATTTTGCATCCTTTCATCCAAAGTGATCAGCATTCAGACCAAAACGACACGCGAGAGTCAGAACCTTTCTATCCGGCGCCTAATTTGCTTATTATGTGCCATCTAGCCCGGATTGTCCTTGACACGTGCCAAGGCTACTGGCTCTAACGGAGTTGCTCTTTATATAATATGATTCCTAAATGTTGCTTCGTAACAATATATATATATATATATATACAATGATGGTTTGCTTTGAAAAAAAAACCATACGCCCAGCATCAGATTATCAAATTAATTAAGACACATTTCAAATATTAACTCGTGAACCCACGAAGCTGTGCGTCCAATCTACATTAAGGCGATTAGCTTCATCCCCGATAACTCGATAGATAAACATTTACCCAGTCATGGAAGCGACGAAAGGGGGACTATTGTTTTGTTTATTTTATATACATATTTTTGGCAGAACCCTGGCTCGGAGAGAGGTTGTTTGATACCGGATTAAACCATGCCCGAAAGCGAGGAATCACGTACAATAGAAACACCAATAATGAACACTTAAAATTAATTTTCTTTGACATTCATTTGTACACATACTGTATTACATTTACTTAGTTTTTTTTTCTCTCTTAATAATAATAATGGATATTAATTGATCATTTTATTATTACTTACTCCGTTGTTTTAACGCAGAGAAAGATCGCCCGGTCGACAACATTGTTCGCCCCCAATTTTTTGGAGTCACCATTGTTCGCGGCCGCAATTATTTACGCCACAATTGTTGGCGGCCACAATTTTTATCCTACTTTTCTTCGCCTAGAAAATTTTTCGCTGAATATATTGAAAAAATAATACTTTTAATCAATGTTAGAATGACATTTTTGTTTATTTTCCTGTTTTAATTTAGAACAGATTTTTTCACATTTGTTTAAAGCTTTTTCGTTTAAATTTTGAATTATTTTGTAATTTGAACTTTATTTTATTTTATATACCATTCTGTTCTATCTTTAAAAAAAAATCATGTACTTACATAAATACAGAATTAATAATTATAATTTAAAAGATGTATAATAAAATGTATATTTTTTATTATATACGGCATTCAATTTGCCAGGAGATAAATTCTGAAGTAATAATATTATCGTTCGCAAATAACTATGCACAAACAATGTTACTAATCCCGGCAAAATAATTAAAAAATTGATCGTACATGTTTATCAAATTAATAATGCACCTTCCTTGGTTACACCAATATTTTTCGATAAAATTGATTTTATATGTATATCTTTCTAATATATATTTAATTCATATTTAAGATATTATTCACGTTATTAGAAATTAAACGACGGTTAGGTATGTCGAAAAGTTCTATGTTCAGACTTGATTAAATATCGAAAAACCGCGGTATTTCCAAGACAACAAAGGTCAGGCTTGTACAATCCTTGATGCATTCTTTATTTTTATATAGTGTGAAATTATTAATCCTGAAGGCAATGGAGAGAAGACGGATTGGTGCCTTTGAGATGTGGTGCTGGAGACACATGATGCGCGTACCATGGATGGCGAGACGCGCGAATGTCTCCATTCTGGAGGAACTGTCGATTATGGACAGATTCTCAACCTGTCAAATCGCGGTGGATGATAAAAATTTATGTTCATTAATCAATTTGAAAACAGATTCTATCGAAGATGTATTTTTAAAGCGATTTATTTATTTCAAACGTCTAGATTAATTAATTAAGATTATAATCTCTAGATTTAGAATTCGTGCAATGGTCCATGTCCGCGATGATCTCTCAATGATACTTTTATCTCTGAGAGTCGGTAAAGATACGAGTGTACTGGATGCGTTATTATAATCCACGAGATTGATTGCGCATAGATCGTTTCGCGTTGAACTGTTCTTTAAGCGCACTAAAGACGGATCTCCGAGTGATATCTCATTCGTGAACGCGGGTCATAAAATTACTCGATCCGCATTACGAATAAACACGACCTCTGTAATTATTTATATAGTGAAAAATTAACTACACTATTACTACAGCCTACTTCACAGTTAAACGTTTTATATATATGCTTAAATAATTATTTTAAAATATTAGATTTTAAATGTTGACAAATTTTAAAAACATTAAAAAGTATTTTCTGTGAAAAATATATTTTCAAATCCCTCAGAACCCTGATGTACTTAGACCGGATAAAATTGAATTTTTTAATATATTACCCTTCAAGAATGTGTCATTCGGGATGGGTAATTTATTTAATAACGGATATCAATCTTAGGGAGTATAATATATTTACGCATCTCTTACCTGTGAATAAAAATACCTTTATTCTATATTCCTATTAAAATATAAATATTTTTTACATAATTAGGTATAAGGCTATTGATCTTTAATAATAACATAATAAATATTAAAGGTTTTTATATACTTGAACATACTTATATATTATAATATATGTTTAAAAAAAGTAATAGGTACCATTAATAATAACTGTGTTCATTGTTTTTTTTACTTATGTTTGTTTGCTGAATTCTGAGTTTATATGATATAATGGAGAGTTAAAGTAAATCTTATTTTATTTATGTTGACATAGTATTATCATTGGCAATTTTTCCTTTATGGTTATCGATCTTTAGGTGTCTAAAGAGTCCAATCCTGGATCCATAATTCTGGAGCATTTTGAGCGTAAAAAAACAGCGACTGGGTTTTTTTGCTTTAAAGTATTAAGTGCCATTGTACACCATTACTATTTTAATTAAATTTATATTACATAGAGCGTTAATAGTATAATGATAGAATTAAAAAGATCTTAACTGTTCAAAAGTTTTTAGTGAAACATTGTGAAATTCTATGATTATTTTGTAAATTGAGTTGAAACACTTTGTTTTGTTTCACTATATTTTATTAGATTTCAAATTATAACGTTTTCAGGAATATCTTACCATTATCAATAATACATTTCAACTAAAATTAAAAACGTTTTCAGACAGTAATTAAAGGTGTGTTTGGAGTTAAGGGTGGTGGGAGTGGGGGTATAGTTAAAATGAATTAGAGAGGGTATGCAATGGGAGGTATTTAGATGTTTATTATTTTTATTATTAAAACAACAAGTAAAAATTGTTATTATGTACGTTTACTATATTGTAACTACCCACCGTAGCTTATAAATATTACAGTGAGTATGAATTGTGAATTGAAAATGAAATATATATAAAAATTTGGTGAAGCTTAGTATATATCTGAACAAATTAGTGGTATGCTGAAACCTAAAAATAATTATAAACAAATATTTTTCACTAACATATACAAACATAGTTTCAAGAATAAGTGTCATTTAAAAGTTTTTGTAGCTTAGTAATGAATCCAACCCATTTCCTGTGTTAATGTAATTTTTTAATGTGCGCATTCGTGAAACCAGATTAAAGTACGCAATATTTTTGTGGCAGGTATCTGGTCTGAATGTGTCATGCTTCCTTAACGATCCGGTACTTGCGTGAAGGTTTATAGCTCAATGTGCTGTCGACTAGATTATTAACAATTTTGAGTATGAAGAGTTTTTTTTTTGTCATGTAAGCTCTGACCCTGTGATAGCTTGGAGTGCATATTTTTTTTTGGTAGTCCGATTTTAGACATCTTGACTGCGTGATCAAATCATAGAAGTTGTCGCTAAATGATAAAGGCTTCAATGCTCCTTATTTTGGCTTCTCAGACTCACTATTATTAATACTTTTATCTCGCTATATTCTATGACTTTTTATTTGATAAAACTTATTTAAAAATAATATACCTGAAAAATTATTGTATCTTAAAAGTAAATAACTTCAAATCAATATTTTATAAAATTCATAAAAGTAAAGAAAACTATTGAATTTTAGATAGATCCCAAAAATCCAATCGACAGGTTGATATTTATTTGCACGGTGTTTTACAATTAAACATTTTATTATTAATAAGTCATATTATCAAAAATAGTGTAATATAAAACAAAAAATTAATTAAATTTAAAAAATAACCACGCCGAGGAACTATATATAAAAATACAGTACAAGAGTAAGTACATAAGGTAGGTATTGTAAATATAATTATTAAAGTTTAAAACGCATGACTTCCGAAGTCAATGAACACGCGACACGTGGTACGTGACAGTCTGCGATATTAGCTGTAATATAAATTTTCCCAATAGTTCGAAACTGGCAACCAAGTACAATACAATTTTCCATTTAAACTAAGTCTATATCACGAAGAACATGTCCAAATTACTGTTAATAAATAATATATCGTTATAACAATTAGATGATTATTAAACATAATTTTTAAAAGTATAATAGATAATTGAAAAATATTGGATAAAATTAAAATTAAAATTATTCCAAGGCCTCACTTTTTAATTTACCTACTTGCATCTAATCTAAGTGCACGCTAATTGATTAGGATTGACGGTCGACGACGTGTTCTCAATTTTTCAAGTTTTATTTTTTGTTACAATCGATCAGTTTAGAAAGCTCGTTTTGCGGGTATAATATGTCATGTAGTCAAATGAAAATTGTTTTTTTTATTATTTTACAAGTAATATCATACTTTTTACTCCTCGGATAATCGAGAATATACTGTAGGTACGCTTGGATAAAACGTTGTGACTAATTATAGGTGTATACTGAATTTAATTAATTTATTCAGTCAATTTAATACTTAATGAAATGTTTGTGGGCTCGTATATAAAATTTGTGGTTCACCAGTACGTAAAATTTAATATATTCAATATTGAATGATCTCAGTCCATTCTTGAGCCCTTCGAGTGATATATAGAAGGAAATTCGGGTCGTTAGCAGAATATTTTCAGGAAGAATGTATAAGTCAACCCCAAACTATTTGTTAGCCAAAATTCAACACATCATAGCCATATTACCTTCATATTATAAATTATGGTAGTTTTTATGTAATATATAGTAAATATATTTTTAAAAAAAAACTTTTCTTTAAATAATGTTACAATTATCTTAAATTAGATTAGGTTAGATCATTTTTTATTCGCCAGTAGATACTAGTCTTGCAGTAATAAATCTCATTCACAGATAAAAAATACGTTACATGACTCATTATGTCATTTACATCTACTACTGGCTATTATTTCACTATGTGGTTTGCAATTTGACCCAGGCAGTGGAGGGAATGAAGCGTTATGGAATTTTCTTAGAACAAGAAAAACACAAAAATTATTCCTGATTAAATAAATCATTCAAATATGTAATTAACTTTACTTTATGTGGGTAAGTACTAGGTTTGTATTATTTTTAGTGCTAATTTTTAGAAAGATATTCTTTTTGTTTTATAATATGTATATGTGAATTTCTAAAATATATCATAAGATAAGATAGACTTTTTGGGTACTGAATAAAATATGAAGTCACTATTGTAAGAAATATGACGTATTTGTTTGGAAATTTTTGTAAGATTACTATAGATAGTACGATGTTTTTGTTTAAGATGTATAAATACACATTAAATTTCAAGAGAAAATCTAAATATTATACAAACAAGTTTTTCTAAAAATACACGTACTCGGTATCGACCGTGATTTTTGGACGGTACTAAATAAAATAAAATATCTTGAAAAAATTGCACGCAACTTGCTCCGTTATTAATATTATAATATGTAAAATATTTTCAAAATTGTTAACATTGTAGCAGCCAGCTACATGTATTTTCATTAACAAATTCAAGTTAACAGGTGAGTGTCGAAATGGAGTTTCTTATCGTACTATATCTAATTATTTATCTTTACTATAAAAAGATTCAAATTTATTTTGAAAATTGACTTCTTTTATTCAGCTATGTAGTAAGCAATATAATGTAATACAATCCAACAGTAAAAACCAAAAAGTTTGTACAAGGTTTTTAATTGCATTAAAGCAAATGAATTTATTAAATTTGACATAAATTAATCTAAAGTTTTACAGAAAATACGTCAGAAATATTGAAAATAAAAATGCTAACTTTGAAGTCGCTTATTTCCATAATTGTTGATTTTTTTCTTGAAGTAAGTATTACAACATTTTCGACTCATAATAAAAGCAGATATTCATCTTCTAAATATTATGTCACCCTGTATATATATACGGCAAATGTTACAATAGGAACTCACCTCAGGTGATGCGGAATTTTTAAGAGAATTACACATCTTAATAATCGATGAAATAATACATTGGCAATTATCAAAACAAAATTACAATTAAAATGTAAATATTCTATGTATATTAAAAATCCCGCTCTCGTTTCGTTCACTGTTTAATCACTCTTAAAAAATACTTTTATTTTTATACTTAATGACGGAATTAAAGGTGTAAGGGATAAAGTCTCGCAGGCTGAACATAATAGGGGTGGAGAAGAATGGGTGTATGACTTGAATAATTTGGTTTTCAAAATATGTTTTTGTTATTCAAAAGATGGTCCGACACGGTAATTACCTCAAAGTACAGAATACTTAGACAGATTTTATATTACAGCCTAATTGAGAAGAACTGTTTTGAGTCATAATCCAATCAAGATTTGATATTTATTTAAATTGTTTAAAAATAAATTGGTTTCAAACCCAGACCACTAAATATATCGACATGAACTAACGCAAACTCCTTGTTTCAAAATTGTCATTTTGGTGTCAATTTGGTACCACTTACGCAATCAAATAGTTAGGTGACTTATTTTAAAAATTTGACTCGATTAGAATGAAAATTTGAACGCTGACAATGTAATATGTAGTATTGTAAAAATTACATCTTGTTTACAAAAAGATTTAATTTTCGAAGAGTGAATACTTTTTCTGTTGCATAAATGTGTTACGAACTATTGGATTTATGTTTCGTTAGATATATGTGTGTGTAGAATGCCCCCCGTCCCACAACTAATATTCCAAACCCCTTTCTTATATATATATATATATATACTTTATTTCATGTCTATTCATTTACTGGTCTGTGATTTAAAATATTATGCGACGTTATTTTAAATGTAAATTAGGTTGATTTTTCAAGCGTGCAAGCTCAACATATTATCCACTACAAACAAAACTTCACGGCACCTGTAAAAAGATAGGTGCACACATAGACAACTACTCAGTCTCGAGTTATGAAAATAGACAAATTCTCTCATATAACAGCCCTTTTACATGAGTTACATTGGCTTCGGTTCATTCATAGAGTTGAATTAAAATTATGCTGGTTGATGAACAAGGCTACATATAACATGGTGTCTCTGTATCTTCAAGAGCTTTGTATCCGAGACAATTTGAATGGTAGAGGTCAAACTCTCAGATCAGCTTCTACTTCAGCCGCAGGAAGGGTTGTAGAACCGACCAGCCGTTGCCATTTTATTAATAATAATAATATTGGATAAGTTTGGTGAAAAGTTATCATATATTATTATTATTAATAAAATATTAGGTATCTCTCTCACTCTCTCTCTCAGTCGATATGACTGCATCACGGACTTCTATTCGGCTTCCACCGTGCTAATTGCTTGCCTCTAGTTTTCTTGATCTTGGACATTGTTTAGTGCGACGTTAGCTAGCGACATGCTCAAAGTATGAAATAGTTATTTTCCTGCATGTTGTGAAGAAGCTTTTCTTAGTGCGATGTTCCTGAATAATGAAGACTATCTTAGTTTTTCAGTCCATGGTACGAGTGAAAAATATTAGATAAATTGATTCACGATAGCTTACATTACTACATACATTACGTAGGTTACATTAAGTAAAATTTTCAAAGAAAATGAACGCGTTATGGCTTGACATTACGTAATAAAATAACCACTTTATTGTGCACATATCAACTAGTTTCTGTTGGACCCAACCTTCTTCAGAACAATATAGTATATAGTCTATATACCTAAAGTAAGGTTAAGTTATTATTTATTTAATTACTGTATGCAGCTGTCTATGTGTACATCTGTCTTGCATCTATTAGTCACGAAATTAGAACTTTTTTTTTATTTCAACTTTATTACACACATGCACATTATAATTTTTAATATTTGCCAAACTACACAATAGTTTTACGGTGAGGATTGCCTTTAAATTTTTGTAATTGAAGAGTATTTATCAACATTAAAAAAAAAATTAAATACAAACAAAGGGAATAAATCTTTGATGAGAATATGTTCTTTCACTTTATATTTTAGGATGGACACTGGGGTCTTTTTATTTTTCGTATTGTTTAATCTTTGAAGTCCTTACTGATTATATTAAATATTCGTGGTACAACACATTCTCTCGTACCTACTATTACCGTACACATTGTTCACGATCGGTACTCTCATGGTTCGACCCGACGATCAGTAGAGAAGCTATGGTAAGGCCCAGTATTTATATTTACATTATTTTTATTTATTATTTAAGTCTTATAATATTACAGCATATGTTACTTTTTTGTCAATTGGCAAGATTTCGCACATTGTTAATAATTTGTAATAATCATCTTTATACAGACACTGTGTTCTGTTATCAACTATAAGTTTTAAGAATTTTAATTAAAACTGTTTAATATTGTCTGAATGTTTTATAAGCTAGTCTATATTCTCATTCCATAACTGATAACCGAGTTGACCGAGAGATGCATAACCTTAAAATGTATAATACAACATGGATCTCAGTTTCTTACATATATTACAGTCGCCATTGCTTACGTAGTTATCTGTAGCGTAATAAATTAACCTAATTTTACAATTTAAAAAAAAACTAACGCCGATAATATGATTAATTAATTATCTTACACACGTCCGTTTCGATTAGATTGGCATCACTTAAAGTTGCAACCAGCTCATCCCAATTACCTGTACATCCTTAATGAAAGGGAGTAAAAAGTTAACCGTGAGAAGAGTCAGTTAACTTGCACAGTGTTTTGTTGGTAGGAATCGTGTCTAGAATTGGAATCAGCCTGGTTCTATTCTGTGGTAGTTTATCGACGTGGGGCTCTTATTAAGGTGTTAAAGGGAAAAACAACGTCGAGTGTTTTTATGAGGAAACGGAAGTTGATTATAGTCTCAATTTTGTATTTCATAAAAAATAACCAAATAAAGAATATAAACAAAGGTTAAACATTTAAATAACGCACAAATATAATGCAGAATGTTATTAAAAGTTTTTAAGGTAAAGTATGTTTTAAAAAAAATAAAATGAATCAATTAAAAAAATATGTACAAAAAAATATATACAGAAAATATAACAAATATTTTTCTGTAAAAATAACTAAAACATGCGGTATTCGTTTTGTTATAAAAAATGTTAAAAGTGAGCTACTTTTGAATGGTTTTGAGATTTCCTTTTATAATTTGAATAGTGAGAAATTTTTGAACTTCTGCGCACGTGAGCGGAAGCGAAAAAGTACACTGTACCTCTTTTTTATTATATACATAGTAGTTGATAGTAGTTTACATACGGGAGAATCTTCTTGAAGATTGAGTACGACTGCTCTTTGGGAACGTCCTTAAAATAAACTATACAAAACATTGTCTGCGAATAATATTTATTAATACAGTTTAAAAACTTTAAACAACTATGTAAGTTTTTATTTCTGTTATACAATCCATTTATTACTGAGAATGAAATAATAATAAAATTTTTACTAAAACCTTAATATTTTAGAAGAGAATTAAAATTAAAATATACAATCTGCCAAAACATTAATTTCTAGTTATTTTATTACTAGCCGTGAAATAAATCAAACTGAATCAGATTTAATAATCTGAGGCAATATTTCGGTCCCAAAGGCCCTAATAACACATTACGCGCTTCTTGAACCAAAGGTCACAGGTTTTATGATAACCGCACCGTAATTTAATTATTGTACAATTATAATATTATGTATTGTTTTTGAGAAATAAATATTAAATGAGTAAACTAAATATGTTATAAATTAAAACGATAAACTCTTAGCTGAGCAGTCTGCATGTAATTGAAATATCCCTACTTGAATTCTCGTTGTAACTCAATTTATTATAGCAAATAATATATTTGATTTTTTCATTGACATACCTCTTTACATTGATTGTATGCGAGTCGATATTTTATGTGAAAATCACAAAATTATTAATAGATATATTTAATATTATTCATTATTTATTAAACTGAGAGTCAAAAAACCTTTTTTAATATATATAATTATAGTTTTTGGACTTCAATACTAGCTTTTTTATATTGCTTTTTCTAAGTAAGTAAGGTATCTGGAATTTCATTTTGTAGAATCCAGCAGTAGATAACCATTATGCAATACCCTGTAAATATTTTTCTCCTTCCTTCTCGCTCACTAACAAATTTCAGGTAATAATTATATCTTATATATATTAATTAGAAAGATATACATATAAAATCAATTTTATTGAAAAATATTGTTGTTACGCCACCAGAATTCGAACCTGAATCTCTTTCCTAACCGGGGAAGGTGCATTATCCAACTATGCTACAGCGATAATATTTTTGTCGACAAATTTTCGAACCTATATGTTACCTTTTTGATATTAATATGTTTAATCGTTCCATTATTTGAAAGATCCATCTATCTTATTTTTATAGAATCTTAAATACCTTTGAGTAATCTGATAGCAAACGCCAGAATTATCAATTCATTTTTATTAAATTTTGAACACATTGATACAACTTTATTATTAGGAAAAAACATTCTTATTATGAAGTTGCAATTATTTAGAACATATGTCTGTGATATTTTAAATATGAATTAAATATATTAATTAGAAAGATATACATATAAAATCAATTTTATCGAAAAATATTGATGTTGCGTCACCTATATTCTGAATAATTACAACTTTACAATAAGAATGTGTTCTCCTAATAATAATTATATCATTAAAAATTGCCTTAAAAATTGAAAAATAAATTTTCACTCTCGACTACCAAAATAGTTTGTAAAATACTTAAATTTTCCAACCACCTTTTAAAAACAGGCCACAATTTTGAAAAAAATATGTCATTGAAATCTTACACATAATAATAAAGGTTATTTATAATTATTTATAAAGGTTATTCAGAATTTCTAGAAATTAAAAAATCACTCAACACTTCAATATAACTAATAACTAATCCAACCTTACAAACATCCCGCTATTTGATATATTCCGGGTATTCCCTATTTCAATGTCTCCCTGTCAATCACTTCCCCACTCTTATTAAGACTCCGCCTACACCCCGTAATGGATGTCGTTTAAATTTTATAGAATAGTTCAATTGTATGCCAATCCTGACAAAGATACGTTAGTATCGAAACCGGTTGACGTAAAAATAACACAATGATTTAAATAAAGCCAAAAATAGATACATTTGTAATTTATGTCTAACCACAAAGGCTACAAACATCAACAATATTAAGTGGACTAACTTAACAATTAAGAATATTTGTAGTGTTCCACTTGGCACTAAATATTTTTCGATAAGTTGACAATAAATACACGTTATAACTGTAAACGATTCCAGGGAAATACTCCTTGCTGGTTCCAATAAGTAAATGTAAATATGATAAGTTAAGGAAAAACCATAAAAATCAGAGGTCATAATAATTAGAGTTTAATTAGAAAATACCTAGTTTTAGATGAATTTTAAATAAAGTTTTAACGGGTTCACCAACGAATAAGGGTCACCTCACGGTATCTTTGACACGAGCTTGAACCTCAAAGCGCTTTTGAAACGGTTATGGCGACCAATAAACGTTAACCTTTTTGTTTCCCGAACAGCACTCTAGTTCCCGTTTGGCCGATATCCATTCACGACAAGTTCAAAGTTAATCCTGCCGGGGACACAGTGGTGAATCTTCGCATTGTTTCATACCGGCTAAATCAAACATTGTTGCTAGATTTTTGAAAATGAACATTCTTTGCCGGCACATAGATAAAATTTACACACGACTAAAGATCGTTCACTAAGATCTATTACATTATACCCTAGAATTACGACACGCAGATGTCGAGAGAGCATATATACTGGGCTGCGAGTTGGAAAACATATATGGGATTAGGAAAGCAAAGCAAGTGCGGAGATCTATCGCCTCCACAATCTGCAATACCGCCGATGGGCCCTGAACGCAACCTGCACGTAAGTGTAAAACTAGGCTCTTATCAGTCTTAAAAATACGACCGGTACCGATCTCAGTAGGTAAAAATACGACGCGCACACAGCTGTGGCTGTCTTCCTGACTAAGTTCAGTAGCTAACACTCTGGAAACCTGAACCCGGAATAAATACAACCCTCCTGAGAAATTCAACTTTGGGTTTATGGATTCTTTCATTGGATCCACAGGTTTATAGCTCCAAGAAACCATACTTCGTGGATAGCGCGAAGTATTTTTTATTTCACACTTTGTTGATGACGTGAAGTGTGACACAACAAGCACAGTAGCAAAATGTACTAGCGAGAAACCGAACACACACAGTTCGCTATCTGTCAATTTACCATTCCCACACAGCAGGAAGATAATTCATACAATTTTCACAGCCCACCGTACTACTGGTTAACTAACTATTAGGTCAAACTTCAACGTTTACGTGTTGAACGTAATTCAAAACGATAGAGAACAAAAATACAGAAAAAAGGTCATGTTCTGATTATAGAGGGAGGGAGTAGTGGATAGCTAATAGACATGGACCATTATATCTACGCGTTCACGTGCGCGTGAGACGGCGATCGGAGATCCATAAATCATAAAGATCAAAGACACTCCTTGATGTAGACTCCTTACTGCATATACATTTATCTGTAACTGTATCCTAGCATCAATAAGCCCGTAATAATTGTAAGTAGTATGTTTTATTCCACCTGTCCTGGCCACACATCCGCACACACCCACACACATATTTTGCTATTATTTAAAAGAGCAGGTAAGCACTGGGTGTTATTAATAGGGGAACTAAACACTCACACACGTAATGTTCTGATTCTAAACATATAATCATAACATGTACACTCGTACCCGCACATATTTCAGGCATATATCTCATTATTTTTTTTTTACAACATTACATACTTTGTTCCCCAAAAAGGCAATGATGGAAGGATGGTTCGGCCACATTGTCCGATATGCTCTTACTTGGTGGCGCAGTGCCTGCGCATATCCTCCAATAGGTACCTTTTGCAAGTCACCGTGATTAATTGGTAATTCTGTTCCGTGTACAAAATACAATATACAACAAATGACAGTTTGCTCCATGAATCAAAATCATGAAGCATTATGAAGACGAAAAGGTAATTGTAAAATATTGCCACAGAACTGAACATTGGAATGTAGAAACAAACAAAAAAAAATATAGTAAATATTGGGGAAAAAAGGGAAAAATATAAATGAAATAATTATAAAATATCATGGAAAAAACTATATTCAATTACTCGTTAGAGAGCACTAAAATATCATGCAACCAAAAATTATTAAATTCAAATGATTACTTCAGTGATGAAACTTAAACAATATAAATGCATTTGCCACGACCAATAATACGTAATTAATGCTAACATCATTTTATCCGAGCTTGAAAATATATTAACCAGGGTGGTCGGCTATACCGATATAGGTTCGATCAGATGCACTCAAATTATCAATCAAGGGAGGAGGATATATTTTAAAATGAAAACCAAACTGTTTCAGTATTCATATTTATTAATTGTTAAACAGTAAATTTACAATGGCAGTTTAGTATATAGTAAAAATGAGGAGAAAATAGATGACATGACGGTAGAATTCTCGCGATTTATGTCCTTGGTAAATCAACTCAAACTTACTGTCAAAGATACAGAGAATTTTATCTCAACCTCTAATTTTCCTTATAATTTTTAGGAAACAATATAAATTGTGACTTTAACACTAGACAATCTTTATCTTGACTAACATGAACACAATCTTTACTAATACAATACATATATATATATATATATATATATATATATATATATATATATATATATATATAATGATTTCATCAAGTACCTCAATAATATTTCAAATGTGATCATTATTGTTTTATTGTAAAACAAAGCTTTATTTGTTAATTATGAAGGATAAAATATGAAATTCGATTAGGTAAGGGATATGCCTTCGCGCAAGCATAATAATCAATGGTCTTTCGATACCTTGGATTGTAGCATCATCTATGCATGGAGTAGCGAAAGCTGCCGCATTGATGATGACGGTTACACAAGAGATTAAAGTGTCCCAGTATGAGTACGCATATGATTAATTTTAATCCGGTTTTAAGTACATTCCCAAAAAATCACTTTTCTTACAATCCTTTTGAAACTTTGAATACACATACTTATGAGTGTCTTTTATACGTAGAAATATTTTTTAATAGTCATTGCGGTAGTAAACTTGTAAATAATGACTATTCAAATTAGCATATTTAACATACGAACTGACTGCAGCACCCGATCGGTGTTGTAGCGCACGTTTAATTGAATAGCAATAGTAATTTTCTTACCATTGTTTTGGAAAACAGAATCATTAATTGAAAATTTAACAAATATCTTTCTGTAAAAACAACTAAAACAAGCGGTATTTGTTTTTTTATAAAAAATGTTAAAAGTGAGCTACTTTTGAATGGTTTTGAGGTTTCCTTTTATAATTTGAATAGTGAGAGATTTTTGAACTTCTGCGCCTGTGAGCGGATGCGAAAAAGTACACTGTACCTCAACTATTTTTTATTCTATTCATAGTAGTTTACATACGGAGTAATCTTCTTGAAGATTGAGTACGATTGCTCTTTGGGAACGTGCTTAATGAATTTAGTTTATAAAGTATATTTAAAATGCTCGTATAAGAATTTGAGAATTGGCGATTTAATCGTTAGTACGTTCCTCAGGCAAGATAGTAAAGCTTTACTAGTACGTGGGTTCTCCAAAATTAACACTGACTCATATGTTATGAATTTAGTGATTTTGTTCGGATTGATTCAATTCCCGATTTGACGCTGAATTATGCAAAGATCAACACCTCGAGATTCAGTTGGTTTTGTTAATTCAAGACTTATCGAAATTATCACTATCGCGTAACAAGATTGTCACTTTTATTTAATTATTTTGACTCTTGATTATTAATTTTAGTAACAAGGGCGCTGCTATGAAAATACACAAAACTATTAGGCGTCGAACCAAATCCACTTTGAAGAAAGACGTACAACTTTGCCAAAGCTAGTAGCGATCCAAGCTCTTTCTAAACGGGACTGATCGATATTTAAAAATGTCTTCGGGACTCAATTCCGATCGCATCCTGACCTTTGCTTAATGACACGATAGCTATCCTTTTGTTTGCTAGTCACTAGTCATTAGAGGGAGAGCCCTTATTTGTTTACTTTAAAGAATGTGCGAATGATTATTTTACCGGAAACATTTCGCCCGTTGAATGGCTAAATAACAACATACGAGGATACATCTCCAGTTGAATATAAACGTGGAAGTTAAATGCGAGCAACTTTATTCTAGGATCGAATTTTGCATTTGGAAGTCGCCTGCAACTTGATGCCTTTGTATTCTGGTTCTTTCAGATGATCTTGCGCTAGTACCAACCCAAATGCCAGGAGTCACCTGCGCCTCGAGATATTTCAATATTTTTTTGTATCTTAACAAGGTGTAACATGTAGGTTCGAAAATTTGTCGTCAATCCACTGTGTTGATATAGCATAATCGGATAATGCACGTTCCCCGGATTGGAAGAGATTTAGGTCATTAATACATTTAATTTGTATTTGAAATATCACAGACCTATGTTCTGAATAATTTCAACTTCACAATAAGAATGTGTTCTCCTTAATAATGTTTTATAAAATTTTCTGACAAGTTTACAGAAAGCTGTTATTAAATTTTTCGAAAATTTGTTAGTACACTTTTCTCGGGTGACCTGGATCCATTCGCTCTCTGCGGCCTTGTAATATATTATCATGGATGCACGGAAAATGAAATTCTGGATGATTCCATATGTGCGTGTAAACACCTTCGATCGCGATGATTCCTGGTCGTGGGTTTTCTATTGATAATAAGATTTGTCACTCTAGTGAGACATATCACCACTAATCTGAACTGCTCGCTTGCTGGCTGATCCTCTGCTGATTCCTAATGCTGCATATTCTCTAGGCTCGTATCCATAAATTCTTTACGTGCATTGAAAAACTCCCTAGAGCTTTAATTTTTTGTATACAGACGCTATTCATTTTATAGAACTCCAGTGTTAATTAACACGATAAATCAAACACGATTTTTTTGGTTCTATATTTAATTTTTCCAAATAATTGAATGATCGTTTCGGCTGTCTAGAACGTTATCAACTGATAAAATATCGTTCAATTATTTGAAAAAATTTAATAACTAATCAAAAAATCATGTTTGATTTATTGTGTTGATTAATTTCCTAGACCATTTTTTTTAAATAGCAAAGCGATTCTGATGGCGGTTGGATACCTTATGTCACAAGTAGCAGACAGACAGAGCAAAACAGGTACACCACCAACATAAAACTCAGGGCTACCAATCGAAGGACATTAAACACGCGCAAACACGGTATCGCTACGATTCTTAGACGTTAACGAGATATCTATGACATGATCGTAATTAACACTGCTGTCATTGACCGCATTCGTTTCTTGAAAAATATCTACATTTTTCTTATTTTACACATATTTATTGTGTTATTTAAGCATAATCTACAACCAGTATTTTCATTTTTTAGTGGCCTCCTATTAATTAGAAAGCGATTAAACTATTTCGTTCCACTTTTAACTCAACTCAAAGTAGTTTTAACAAACCTAATATTTTACATAATTTTGTGTTTATTTTATTTATCACCAAATATAGATAGGTACTTGTTTAACGTAAGTAGTAAAGGACAATTAAATAATAAGAAACCTACAGCGAGATATTTCAGCAATTTACAAAATTTTGTTTAAGGTTCTTAAATATATGAAATATATTTTCCGCCTCTTTAACCAGACTGACTTATGTGTTAGTACAGAAGTATTTGTATTTTGTGAACCTTAGAATTAATATGTTTTTTTTAATAAAATAGAAAATAAAATTAAGAAATATTTAAATGTTATAGACGTAAGCATTGTTCACCCTCTTCCTAGCTTCTCATTAATTTTATAGGACGAATATAATTAATAATACTTTTCACAACCGATGCATCCCGCTACCCCGTTAATAAAAAAATAATTACCTTATTTATGGTTAGTGAGATATTTAAAAAAATATTCAAACAATGATTATTTATTGTAGATTGATCCCTTAACCGTTAACTAAGTTTATTCGGTGGTAAAATAACCCCTAAGAAACTCATATAGTATTTAACAAATGTGTATGGTTTCGAAGGGACCATTATTTTTCCAACACAGAATAAAACTAAATATTGACTGTGAAAAGATAAAAGAATATAACCCTTCTGAATGGATATAGACTTCGAATTCAAAAGGGTTTCATTAATATTAAATAACAGGAAACAAAATAACTCATATAATTTATTGACTTTCTTTTTATTCCATTTAAAGGTAAAGTGAACATGAGATATTAATATCTAATGATTTAAAGTATCTAGAAAGTTTCCATACCCCTCCTCTGTACTCTTATATATTTCAAAAGGCGATATGTACAAGTAATTGATATAAATGTTGGTTGTATCAAATCTAGAGATATAAATTTAAAAGGGTAAGATTTAACAATGCATTAAAATAAATTTTTTGTTCCATAAAACGAATTGTTTGTGCAATGCAATAATAAAAAACGAACATTAAATAAATATTACTTTATTTCAAAAATACGTAACCTAACCTAACCTTGCTACATTTTTATTATTTTATTGCATAAATAATTCATTATGGGGAACGAAATATAAGTTTTAATGTGCGTATTAATAGTTATCAATTTAAAATACTATAAACATTTATATTAACTGACATCAAAAGGGGTAATCTTTAAAAAAATAAAACTCCTGTTTTTTTTTAATGTACTAAAATATTTATTTTTTTATTGGTGCATTACATTACATTTAAAATGTACATTTAAAGCAATATATTATCACATATTAGTATTATATGCAGGTTAATCGCGTGAACATGTGTTGAGTTATTTTAATTAAGGTAACATTGGAGTGTACGTTTAAGTATTTACGTAGAAGAATTACGTACAATTGAATGAAAATTAATAAATTTGAAGCGAAACAGATTTGAAGCGCCTAATTCCAAAATCATCCAAAACGGATTTGGGATTATTAGAGTTAAATATGCAGTATTGTAGATATTTTTGTCAGCTATATGCTTAAAAAAGCCACCTAAATACATTGATATTGCATGTTAAAAATCAGGGTTAATTCCAAAATACCCCAAAGCAGACAGAGTATAAGTTGCCATTCCCCCTAAAATGAAATCAGCCAATCACAATGCTCGTTGATGTTCACGTGATCTAAAATTCAGTATGGCTGCCAGAACGATATATACAGAAATAAAAAGTTTACATTACAGAATTGTCTCTTTAAAAAATACTGATTTAAAAACAAATATTTTATATATTTGCTTTCAAAATATACTATATTCTTCCATTTAAAGGATAAACCACGCAGTACTATAATATTAGAATATCTGAGTTACAATACGTATGTATTATTCTGCATTGGGACCCAATTTTTGTAGTTACTCCACTGGATGATGGAAGAAATATTTATTCAATGTCTACTATAATCGTGATTTGGTTCTCCAAGCAATTCACTTGTGGTTTTCTAAAGTTGAAATGATTTCATTATGTCTGAGTTTATCGGCATTATCGAAGCCCATTGTCAAAATGTATCATATCGTTCGGGTGTTAATGAAAGAATATACTTATTAAAGTGAACAATTTTTTACTTTCATTTGTGGTAGTAAAATTAGTGTCGGTTCTAAATATTGGGGAATAGCAGTTAAATAAAATTGAAGGAATGTTCTCAAAGTGGTTCGAGTAGCGTTGTGGAAGTGTTGGTTTTCTACCCCTAGTCATTCACCTATCTGTGGTTTAATACCATATATTCCCCATTGTATCCAAATAACCTATATTCCCGTTTTACCGTTACGTGTTTGAGTCTAATTTAAGCTCGGACGGGGTTAATTTAAGCGACCTGGTTTATCGGACATTAGGGCCATTCTAGCCAGGATATTCTCGTTTAGTCCCATAACGCTGTCAGACCCTTCAATCTTCAAGCCTGCATGAGCGGTGAGTAAGGGAAGAGTGGTGAGACAGAGCAGGAGAACTAAGTAAAAAAGTTAAAAATAAACATGAAAATGAGACGTATTATTCTTGACGTTTGTAACGTTAACTATGTGGTTAACTTCGTCAGGACTAAAACAAAACACGTTAGTATCGAAACAGGTTGAGGTGAAAATAACTCACAACGGTTTATACAAAGTTTAAACATAGATACAATTTAAAAAAATATATTATTTAGAATGCTTTGAAAAGATGTTGCTGCTTCTAATATTAATCATCATTATCAACTGTTTTCTTTACATTGCTGGATGAAGTCCTCCTTAAGTATCATACACTTTTCTTTATATATATATGTCCTATATGTAAAATCTTAGTGTTTTTTTGAGGGCCATACACAAAAACAATAGGTACATTTCATTGGAGTGTAATATCAATTTCATTTAAAATGTGGATTTGAGCACAAAAAAGTTTATTTGAAGACACATTTCCACTTTTTTTATGACACATTTTTCAAAATAGAACACAGATAAGTGAATTGTAAGAAGGTAGATAATTATTTCATAATGATCGTTTTTCAACATTTTTTGTTGATGTTATAATTTAAAAAAATGATTATTGTTTGTTATTAAAAATGATTTAGTTTGTGATGTTGTGGTGTTTAATTTATATCTAAAAAAAAAACTTTTTAACATCCTAGAACAGGAATTTAATACTTGAATTATAATAATTTTTATGTATTTTATTAATACTTGAGTATGAATGTCAAGTAAGTGTCTTCCTGTCTGTTATTTATACGATACTACACTATTTGATCGATATAAACAAAATTTTGCATCGTTACTCTTTAGAACCCTGGACACAACATGCATATCCTCCTTCTGGGCACCCACCTCTCCCCCATTCCAATTTAAAAATGTTTTAATCCAAATTTGCAGAGTTACTCTAGTATCCTGAAGCAAATAAAGTCATTCCACTTCACTTCTCGGTCGTCTTGAGCTCTGAATTTTACGAACCATTTACCATTTAATAAAAATATATTTATGAATTACTCGAAAACAAAGGTACCCATCTTCCCCTAAATCTCTATTTTTAATTAGGCAAACTTTCTTAAATCGTACCATCAGAGTATATTTCAAATTAAGATAGATACAACACCCATAGTGGTAAAATACAGAAACAATATTCGGCCATGTTTCTATCTAAGCGAGTGAACTCTGCGTGACAACTCTGTTGAAAATTCAGTTTTTTCTCGTTTTTTTAATAATATTTTCAGTGTAAGCTGATAATACGAATACATATAGTAAACAATGAATATTTCTTATTGTTTTTTTGTGTTTTTATAATACACGTGAAAGCGAGGTGTTAAGATATTTGGTGTATTGGTCTAAATGGTCAAATACGCATAGTTCGTACCACTGTAGTTACTCTTAAATCGTACTATGACTGTGTATACAACGTGATGTTTGGTTTCATGAACGATGCGCTGCAGTTAACAAGGCAACGTCTATATATTTATGTGATGTTTGCTACAATTATATATTCACATGTCGGCAGTAGTATTTGTTTGCATGAAAATTGACAAATATATTACATTTTTCTTAAGTACGTTTTAAGGTCAGTATTTTACGATTGCTCTTAAATCTAACTTGTTTAATGTTTTTAATTTTGTACTGTTTTTTTTAAATGTTTATGTTCATTTCAAAAGTATTGTTTCTTTTTCATTTAATTTGTTTTACTAAATGGAAGAATAGTACACAACGATGCTAATGATATGTATTTTATTTTTCAGAAAAACTCGATAATTCTTTAATTGAAATTGTTCGATCTTTATGGTGTATGGATCGCCGATATAATTATTGTCTATTATACTACTACTACCCCCCAGCCAGAATACGTCCTATGTCTGTGTTGTGTTCTCTACGTTTCTACAGTTGAAGTTGAATCTTTGAACTGTTAGATAGCGTTTACCATTTGGGTGCGTTGACTGTTGTGAATTATCATCCTGCTCTGTGGGGGTGTTATTTGTTTGTGTGTAATCAGTTTCTCGCTACCGTGCGAACCAATTTAATGCTGTGCATCTAGTTGTTGTATAAGCTATTGTTTGACAAAAGTGTATGTCTAAGTGTACTTCTCGTTGAATAACATCGTATCGTGTCCTGAAGCCATAAGACCTGTGGATCCAGAGAAGAAGATACCGAAATGAGCATTTCACAGGTGGGTTGTGTTTTCTGTTTTGGGGTGGTCCATCGGCCGCCCTCTGTCCCCTATTCCTGTCCTTTTCCCGCATTACTTCCACCCTTACTGCATCCTTTATTTTCTCACCTCCTCGTACATATATAAATATTTCCTTAACACATACTCTGCGGTCATATTTGACCCGGGTGTTTGTAAAAATATGAATTACGCTAAAAATATTCATTAAAAGCTGTTTTTCTTCTAGTTTATCTTTTATTAAATATTTTAAAATAATTTGAGATACAAATAAATATTATCGGACGAGATTCAAATGAGTTATTAATAAAAATGTGAAAATACGCTCAAAAACTGACCTAAGACAGTTTGGTTGAATCTCAGCGCTTACGCTGAAATATATATTGACAACATTTTGAGCGGGTAGACAAAAGATATCAGGTACGCATCTATGTATTTGTTTTGACTTATTTTCGTCTGGCGGCCCCTAGAAAATGTCAGTAATATAATTATTTGAGGGGCGTTGGGCATACCTGTAAGTTTTATGACACTACCTGCTCTATGCACTACCTGATGTTTGTATTTTGGCTGTGTAGAGCATCTGTTGATGCGTGAGAATATGTATATCATTAATAATATTTTTAACATTACGGCATATCATTCCATCTCATCAAATCATATTTAAAATAAAATATCTATAAAAAATCTCTCACAAAACGATTGAAAAACGTAAAACTTCAGGTGGGCCTAAAATGACCCATCACCGCCGGACGTGTTTTGTTTTGACCCACCGGGCTATAAAGGTTAAAGGGTACGATTAAGAAAAGTCTCCGCTATAACTAAATCAGAATCACGAGCATCGCCGGATACCGATCGCTAGTTCTTCACAAAGCTCACCGTAATGTATTATTATTCGCAAGTATTAACATAAATTTTCGTCTTGCACGTTCTTGGTTTATTTTGACACGCGGCACTCTACTTTATAGGGTGTAAAATATTCTTGAATTCTTCTGCAAAAAGATGTATGCGAACGAATATCCGTTACAGTGGAGTACTCCGTAATATCTGAATATGAAGAATATGTCACCGTGTGGAAAAATGGAAATTGTGAGTGTACAAACCGTTACAAATACCGTCGTAAACCAAATTTGGAATATCTCGCATTCCACATTTCCCCGCGTAATGATGATAAAGAACACCCGGCACCAACAGTGCGAATTTTAAACTAAAACATCAATATTTATTTAAAAGATCTAGTAAAAGTAAAAATATGTATCATTTCCATGTAGATTGATTGATTGCCGTAATCTATCGATTATCACTTTCGAGAAACGCCTTTATGAAAGATAGACGACGAATTGTTGACTCGACATCGAGATGATGACACTATGATATTGCTTTGAAAAAAAAAAGATTCTATATGCGGAAGAGCCGATGGTACTATTACAGATGAAGATACATAAATAAAATAATGCTCTTTATTGTCATTGTATTTCCATATTCATAATAAAGATTTTGTGAAATTTTTATTTATTTATGATTATTGATAATTAAAAATTAAAGTCCGTCTTATAATTTGTAACGTGACAATTTTTCAGAATACTATTCTATAATATTTAAATGATATTATTATGAGAAACATTGTATTTAAAATAATTAGTCGCTTTCAAAGAAAAAAAAAATCAATCTCTCGTATCTAATCTAAAAATTACATTAAAATTCTTGATTTCGGACACGCTATATAACTCATACATGTTATCAGTATATGAGTTTTACATTTATACAGTTTTGTTCTTAAAAATATTGCTAAAATAAAACTTTTTTACAGAATTTTGAAAGAGAAAGTCAAAATTGATAAATATATCAAATGATTCATTAATGTTCCAAGTTCACAAGTTTTCAATTTATAGTGTGTAACATTTCGAAAATACGCGCCAAGACCGAGGACGCCATCTACCGACGCAAGTACCGACGCAAGTAGGCGCGGCCGGTGGAGTGAGAGGTCGGAGGAAGGTAGCGGGAGACTTCGTAGCGAGCGCCCGAGCTGAGCGGTGCGTGTGGGCGGACGCCAAGCGGCGTTCCGCCGAGATGAGAGTATTGGCGAAAGAGATCGAGAAATGGAGGAGAATTTATCGCAACAACGACTGTGAAACGCGGTGAATACTAAAGACGAGGCCTCGATTCACCCGCGTGATGTAAGAATCGTCTAGCTGGGATTCGTGTGGAGATTACCGGCGAGCGGCCGTAGTAAACACCTTTGGACCTGCTCAAGTTGGCGTGTATTCGAAGGTCATCGATGGCGAGATGGAATACTGGTCCGAGCGCACGGCATCTGGAAGACAACCGTGAGCCACTACTAATGGATATGGCATCATGGAAACCGGAATTCTTAAAAGTGTCTCCTCGTCAGTTGAAGAAGTGGCGAACTTTGGTAGAAATAATTATTGTTTAAAGTGATTAAAGTGTAAATAATGTGTTTTAAATGAGTGTTATTATTGTCTGAGACCTCCCCCACACATCTGAGATAGGCATTTCGATACCAAACCTTATTGACCCACAGACTGAGTCTAGCTGGTGGCGTGGTGCGCTGTGACACTCTAGTGACAGCGCACGACGTAACAAGTGTTACTACAGCGTAATTGGTTAAAACTGTCTACCAATCATATTAAATTAGAATTTCAATGGTGATCATATTTCTATAATATTGTAAGTGATTGATCTAATTTTTTTATATAAATACTGATTTTAATCGGAAATTATTTCAATTTTATTTGCAAAATGTGTTAATTGATTTCTTTTTTGATATAAGTAGATTATGCACATATTGATAAATTTCATTAAAAACTTAAAAATAAATATTATATAAAAATAATGAGACATAATTATAACATCGTACTTCACATATGATTTTATTTTTAACTTTAAATATTGAAATAAACTGAAATCTGTAAATTATTCGCCATTAATTTGTCAAGATATGAATTTCGCTCTGTAATATAACAACTTCGATTTTCCAATCCCATGAGGTTGTAAAACAGAAGAAAAATAAGTTATAATAGTTGGATTCTAAAAATCTAATATAATTCAAATATTCAGAAAATGTGTATAGTTGATTTTTTTGCATTTTATTAACACATTTTCGTTCAACCTTTGCGACGATGACAAGCCCTTTAATTTATTATGGAAATTGAAATTCTTTTGTAAGTATTTTTTTATTAATGTAAAATTATATTTACGTGAGTAACTAACTTGAACATTAAATATATACTCGTGACCCTGTGACCTATGTGGGGGGGTTTTATAAATCTATATAGCGGCATCGTAAAAAACCTGTTGAGGGTGGTTCCGCCGTTGATTAGGAGTTGGTTCTAAATAGGACCTATGTGGGGGGGTTTTATAAATCTATATAGCGGCATCGTAAAAAACCTGTTGAGGGTGGTTCCGCCGTTGATCAGGAGGTGGTTCTAAATAGGATCTATGTGGGGGGGTTTTATAAATCTATATAGCGGCTTCGTCAAAAACCTGTTGAGGGTGGTTCCGCCGTTGATTAGGAGTTGGTTCTAAATAGGACCTATGTGGGGGGGTTTTATAAATCTATATAGCGGCATCGTAAAAAACCTGTTGAGGGTGGTTCCGCCGTTGATCAGGAGTTGGTTCTAAATAGGATCTATGTGGGGGGGTTTTATAAATCTATATAGCGGCTTCGTCAAAAACCTGTTGAGGGTGGTTCCGCCGTTGATTAGGAGTTGGTTCTAAATAGGACCTATGTGGGGGGTTTTATAAATCTATATAGCGGCATCGTAAAAAACCTGTTGAGGGTGGTTCCGCCGTTGATTAAGAGTTGGTTCTAAATAGGACCTATGTGGGGGGGTTTTATAAATCTATACAGCGGCATCGTAAAAAACCTGTTGAGGGTGGTTCCGCCGTTGATTAGGAGTTGGTTCTAAATAGGACCTATGTGGGGGGGTTTTATAAATCTATATAGCGGCATCGTCAAAAACCTGTTGAGGGTGGTTCCGAAGTTGATTAGGGGTTGGTTCTAAATAGGATGTTAAGTTGTGCTTATTGAGGTATTTATTGGATAAGGATTCTTCTTTTTTTTCAACGGCCTCATGGAACTCGGCATCCCTCAATATCGTTTCCTTGGTCCAGTCCGCCGGGCACCCGCCTACCTCTTGCAGGACTGTCCTGCCTTCTATGGCTTGGTATTTCCCTTGCTCTCGATCCTGCTGGCTTGTGTAACTACCCAGTATATCTTATTTGCTTTCACCTATCTCAGGATATGTGCGACAGTATACCATTTTCGATGTTGACCGTTTTTTAATCTGTTTTTTATTCTCCGGTTATCACGATTTAGGTCGTAAGTCTTGCGCTAGACTTTATTTTTGAAGATCCGCAATTCATAAAGACCAAACTCAAATGACATTTGAAATCAAAATGATTATATAAAATAAATATAGTAATCATTTTAGAATTGTTTCTGCAAGATCTATGTTAGAACTTAATATAAAAGTCAGACAAAAAAATTATTCTAGTCGTCTAATATCTAGATGAACAATTCTCCAAGAAAAGTTATTGCCGTAAAAGAAGCAAGTCTGTAATCGCTTGTCGTATCTCTATGTAAAGTTTTTGTTGCAAGAAACTTGAATTTGCTGATAATAATAATTTCCCCAAGGATAGGTATCCTTACTACAATGGAGTAACTAATCCCCCCCCTTTCCTTTATAGATGACCAAATCTAAAAGAAAAAAAATAAATTTTCCGGTGTTATTTAAATTCATATTTAAATAAATATTGTAATAACATGCAATAAAATAACCAACCATTGCAAATAATTCAGTTTTAATAAATACAATTAATCATTTCTAATTCAATTTGGAACAACTATTTGGGTATTAATATTTTTATTTATATGCTCTCCTGTTAAATAAAAGTAATAAGTGACAAAATTAACGAAATTGTTGAAATAAATATTGTTGAAATCATGTAACCATTAAATTTTTTCTTAATTACCCACATTATAAGGGTGTTATGTATACGTACAATGTTTCGTATTAAGATATATTGATATAATCAACAGTTATTTCTTTTACAATAACAGATTTTATAAATAATTTGTATAATTTTGTATTTATTTTAAAAGGCATATGAATAAAAATGACAAAAGCCACTTATAATTAGTGATGAGAAAAAATACTACTCTTGACTCACTGGTGTGATTGTGATTGGTATTTGATAATATCAGTGATTGAAAACTGTGACTGAGATCACTGTTTCATTACTAATGTGCACGCTCCGCACCACATCACAACACACGAAATAAATAGAAATACAGATGTTTACGCGCTTTTATACTTCGATTGGTAGTCCTGATATAAAATTTAGAATATGTAAGTTCTTTTTGTGTGAATTTAAAAACAGAAAACAAAAGCGAAGCTACTGCTAGAATATACAGTTTTTCGGTTCGGATGGACTTATTTACGGCGACGATATAAAAAAATTTTGAATTATATATTTTCAGATTATCGGTTTTGAAAAAGTTTCGGAGGCTGACCAGCAGAGTTAAGAACCACCAGACTATAAAAAGAGCGACATCGGCGTCTACCAGCTCAGATTCACAAAGGTTTGTGTATTTTGGATTTACATAGATTGAATTACTACATTCATCATTACTTATAGAAAACCCAGAACTAGCTATCGAACTATTTACGGCTACAAAATAATTTTGATCATACTTATTTATTTTATTAAAACTTATATTATTCCAGCATAAATAATTAATATACATATATCTAATTTAATAGCATCACAAAGAGAATGAAAACGATTACAAAAATGTGAGTTTATTTTTCGGGTCAAACTCTCGGCGTTTCAGTTCAAATGCGTAAAAAGTTTTGGCAGAATCTACTAGATTACGGTGATCAAGAACTATAATATAATGTCATTCCTTTATGAATATTTTCATCTCAAATGCGCAGGCGCCGAATTACGGTTCACAACCAAATATAAATAAAATTAAAAAAATAATTCACGAATAACGATATTTCCAGATATTCAATCACTGATAGCGAGTGTGACTTAAAGATATAAGTAAATGATTCATAATTCATGATTTAGAGCTCATCACTGCTTATAATGTTTCAATTGTTTTTGCAATATATTTAAAAAAATACCCCTTTTATAGAAGTATATTTTAACTTATTTCCTTCATGTCATTATGGACATAATTATACATTATAGTTATAAATACATTATATAAATATCAATCAAATAAGAGTCAGCCCATAATACACAAATGCCGGTTCTGGGTCCCCCCCCTCACAACTGAGTCCTGTTCCAAGGTCTCTCCAGTTAGATGCGACGCATCTACCCACCTTTGTAGCACTCCTCCAAATTTTCTTTAGCCCGAGGTTGTGACCAGTCCTTTTATAGGTGGTCAATTTGACACATAATGTGGTCAAAAAATAAATTGAATGAATATTCTATTTGAAATATTAATTAAATGTATGAATTAGAAAAATATACATATAAAATCATTTTTATCGAAAAAATGTGCAGTTGCTATCGGGATTTGAACCTGAATCTATTTCCAATCCGGGGAAGGTACATTAATTGACTATGTTACAGCAGACAGTACTTTTGACGACAAATTTTCCAACCTATTTTTTACACATTTCAAATTAATAATAATAAATAAATTAATATCGTTCCATTATTTGAAAGCCATCCACTTTATTTTTAATGAATCTCAAATACCTTTGAGTATTACGAAAGGAGACGTCAGAATTAACAATTCATTTTTATTAAATTTTGAACACATTATATATTATTAAGGAGAACAAATTTTTATTATGAAGTTGTAATTATTCAGAATATAGGTTTGTGATATTTTAAACACTAATTAAAAAGATGTACATGTAAAATCAATTTTATCAAAAAATATTGTCGTCAAAAAAAAAGTACTATCTGCTGTAGTATGTTCGGTTAATGCACATTCCCCGGATTGAAAAGAGATCCAGGTTCGAATCCCGGAAGTGCAACAACAATATTTTTCAATAAAATTGATTTTATATTTGTATCTTTCTAATTAAAACATTTAATTAGAATGTATAATATCACTGACCTATGTTCTGAATAATTACAACTTCACAATAATAATGTGTTCTCCTTAATAATAATGTATTCGCTGTTGTAGATGAGGCTTACTGTGATTGGATATGTTGCAGATTTGTTGCAGGCATTCGTGCGTCATGCTGTCCACGCGAGGCGTCACATCTTTCTCCAGCGATACATTTTGAAGATAACTATTTTTCGCTTGTCCAAGTTTCTCCTTTATATATAAAAATTAAAAAGATAAGAATGTGAAAAAACAAAATTTTATTTGCTAACTTGATGTCACTGTCTTTTGTGTCTTCGAATTTCCTGGCCACTGTTACCAGTGTTCATGATCAGCGTTTCCAAATAAATTACTTCTTGATATACCTCACATCTCGCTTTTTGTGAAGTTTACTGTGATCATTAAAGTAATATTAAAAAAAAACACAATGAGCAAAATTTCCAGTTCCCAAAATAAAGCAAGTTAATTAATTAATGAAACAGGCACATCATTAAAATGTTGTATGGATAAAAAACTTTAATAGGCCTTCCTACACAAATTAAAGAGATAAAGGATATAAAAGAACTAGAAAAAAAATTAAAAAAACACTTCAGAAGCACACAATTAGATAATAAATAATATTATAGATTACAAATGTATAACTTTTAACTCTATATAAATTATTACAGTGTAACGCCCTCTCCAAGCACAAGAGCTAGTCTCTTTTTTGGAGAGGTAAGAGATTTAAAAATATGTTATTTGAGTAATGTACAAAACTCAATTAACTCGTATTATAAAAATTGTAAAAAATTTCAAAATAATATATGTACATATATATATATAAATATTAGAATGATCCACAACCAGTATTTTAGCATTTTAGAAAAATAATAAATTATTTCAATATATGTGTGTGTAGAATGCCCCACCCTCTGCAAATTACGTTTCAAAACCCTCTCCTATATATATATAAAACATAAATCCGATAGTTTATGACACATTTATGCAATAGTAAAAGTATTTACTCTTCGAAAATTAAATCTTTGTGTAATCATGATGAATTTTTTTACAATAATGCATAATATATTGTCAGCGTTTAAATTTTTGTTCCAATCGAATCATATTTTATAAAAAAGTCACCAAACTATTTAATTACGTAAGAGGTACTAAAGTAACACTAAAAAAAAAAAAAAAAAAAATAATAAAAAAATAAATAAAAATATATAAATATATATATATATATATATACATATATACTTTTTATCATGTCTATTCATTTATTAATCTGTGCTTGCGTTTTTTTAACAATTGAAATTTTTAGTCTGGATTATATTACATACGGTACATTGTATGGAAGAATTCATCTGATTTTATTAACAGATTTTCTTTCTTATTCATTGCATTCCTTCAGGTAATATTCGTGCAAGTTAGTAATATAAAAACTAATTAACACGTATAGGATATCGTTAAAATATTTTTATTGACACTTTTCAGGTAATATTTGGTGATACAGAGTCCGGGAATTATAGGGGAGCAGTATGGGCTGCACACCTCTCCGAAGATCGTATACTTGAACGTAAAAGGTGAATAGAATAGAAAGTGTATTATGAGATGTAATAGCTCGCTTCAATAGCATATATTTGTTAAACAAAAGAAATATAGATAAAAATTATGAGTCGTATTTATTTGTATCATATTATATCATCTAACGAGTAAAAGTGTAATATACGTTAAACTTTATTAAATTTATTCACGCACAGAATATGCATAGATAAAGAAAATCATGATGCCGAAATGGCATCATGATTTTCTTTATCTTGCGGAAAACTATCTCATTTCTTAAAAAACAAGAAGTACTACAAATACCTGTAGTGGTTAAGATGCTGGTGTAGTAATTTAGTGGTCAGGGGTTCGTGCCTCGTTTCAGGACACCAGCAAGTTAGTCCTATTTTCATAGTAATAGTTTGGAAATAGTAAGAATATTGATATGATATGTATTCCGTGTTCGCATCTATATTTAAAACTTAAGTAACAACATATGAGGCATTCAGATACGATTGCGCCAGTGTAAAATTGATGAAACACAGATAATAATTTGTTTGAAAGTAATTATCTGGCAATGGTTGTAGTTTTACAATTGATAACTATTTTTGAAAACATGTCTTTATGTTGTTTGTATTTTGTCATAACAATTTAAATCTCCGCTTAGGCTATGAAATTTATTACAAATGCGTTTATTTCAATTTTGTTAATTACAATCCTTATACGCAAAAGTTAAGAGTTATGCAGCTAACAATATAAATAATAATATAGATAAAATCTCTCACGAAGCGTAACGAAGCGTAATACATAAAGAAACTAATAAATGTTACGTATATGGCAGACAGACAAGCTCAGCCAAAGTGAAACTGGGTCAAGTGATGAGAACGACATTTGTAGTACAGACCAACAACAGGACAGACCTTTGTAGATATATAATTTGGGAAAAATATGTATCTTATCTCCGGGTTACACATCTCGTAGAGAAGAATACGATAATTCTGGTTGTAACTCGGAATTACTGCAGGGTGGGAAAGGAATATCGGGAGATGGATATAGAAAATAGTTTGTGGGGGGAAGGATTTTTATTGAAGAACCAATGATCTCAGAGAACTGGGATTAGGAAGCAATGCTTGCCTTTCCTCAAATATGATTCCTTCGAAATCCCTGCAGTTGCCGCTGAAATCACACATAGAATATACGAGGATGGTTGACGATTTCCGTTTCTAAGTGAAAAAATATGATCACAAATTACAATGAGCACGACACTTCCACTCCGAATCTCTGCGTATTTCACAATTCAAAAAAAAAACCAAGCCGGGCTGACAGACAAATGTGTACTTAAAAAACAGCGCTCCACCGCACTGGAGGTAATTGGTCCACAACGCGAATGGTATCGCCATTGTCGAGATCAAAACAATAATCCAATATTGATCCAGTGACGCCCAATGACGCCAGGCTTCTAACAGGGGGCAAGCATTAGGATATGGGTCGAGGATGAACATGTGACAATCATATTATTCGCGACCGATATTAAAGCGCTCCAAAAGTGTGTTTTACGAATACGGAACTCCTATAATCATAAACATTTAGAAGTAGTAAGTCTATTATTTAATAAAAATTAATTTTGTAAATAATCGTTTGGGTGATTATTGACTGGATTTGAATATTTTTAAATGGTGTGGAATCATGATCCTGAAGGAAACGAAGAGAAGACAGATTAATGCCTTTGAGATGTGGTGCAGTAGATACATATGGACGACGAGATACACGAATGTCAAGATTTTTAGGAGCTGAACATCAAGGACAGATTCTGTTATAAAGCAGTTTTAACCATCAGCGCTCAGATGTCTGGACGATCGCGCTGTTACGCAGGCGCGAATCAGTCACGTGCCCAAGCACGAGCGCGCCCGTTGAATAAAGTGAAAGACCAGTCACGCGAGGTCAAGGATTGTGGGTACACGCATCTTCGTGAATGCGTATCTCTCTCAATACACAATGGTGGCGCGAATACTTACAAATCACTAAAAGAAACCGACGCAACATCCTCGTCGATGCGCAGATAAGAACAGCGCTTACCCACACCCAGTGTTCGTTACCAAAATTGACATCGAAATATTTTTTCCACCTCTCCGTTATTTGTCTCCCGTCGACCGTCGCCTCGCCAACTTGGCCAGGGACCGGACCAGTTCTCTGGAATGGCGCCACCTCCCCGAGTAAGTCGCCTATGGATTTCAACTAGCATCTCTTTTTAGTGGCAACCGTTATCAGAAATCAACTGTATTTTAGTACATGTTATTTCGATATCACAATTCTGTAATCAAGAACCCTTTTATGTGTTTATAAAAATTATCTAGTACATAAGCTCTTGTTAGTCTGTAAGCATATTAGGCTCAATTTTTTTGTTAACGTTCATCATTCAACATCGCTTAAGAGGCTTTTAAGAAATATATACACATTCCTTTATTGAAGTTATCCTTTTTGTGGGCCTCGGGGCAGTACTACCATCCTGACTTAACGACGAACCAATACGTTGGGAATGTCATGAATCCTGCCGAGTGTCTCATGTTGTCGCTGAGAAACCAGTTACGAGAAAACGAGGAAATATTCTTCGTAACGATTCTCAACTGTTTTCCTAAAACTTTAATTTTTTAGGCGTCTTGAAAGAAGGGAAGATAGCTTGGAGAAACTGTTGACTTGCTTGTTGGTCCTATCGTTAAGATACTCACCTAGTGACTCAGTAGTCGTGGGTTTGAACCTTATTCCATGAGACTAGCAAGTTAGTCCTATTTTCATAGCTTAAGCGTTTAGTTTAGTAAGAATATCTGACATCTATTCCCTGTATGCATCTCCATTTAAAAAAAACATAAAATTAATGGAAAATAAGGAAAAGACCCCCCCACCAGTTGGAAAGACCAAGTGAAAAAGGCAGGATTCCGAGAAAAGTGACGGAGCATAGTCAAGAAGATGCAAATCGCAATCCTCAGTCATTAGAGACCCACGTGATAATGGAATAAGATCTTTAATTTTATAAGAGCAGTAATAAAGTAATTCTAAATATATAATTTTTAATTATTAATTAAATGTATTTATTTTAAAGATATACATATAAAATTAATTTTATCGAAAAACATTGTTATTGCGCTACCCGAATTCGAATCTGGATCTCTTTTTCCAATCCGAGGAAGGTGCATTACCGACTATGCTAGAGCGCTAGTAATTTTGACGACAAATTTTCGAACCTACATGTTACACTTTTTCAAATTAATATATCTATCGTTTTATTATTTGAAAGCCATCTATATTGTAGTGCAAAAATAATATTTTTAGATAAAATTAATTTTACATTTAATTAATATTTAAAATATCACAGACCTATGTTCTGAATAATTACAACTTCACAATAAGAATGTGTTCTCCTTAATAACATAATTGTAGTATTTTGTTTCGCTTTCTTTATCTTGAGATTGGCTTAATAAAAAAAATATTTTTGTAAAGATTTGCCAGTGTTCAGACACATTAATTGAAAACATTTTTTGTGCATCACGACCGCGGATGGATCCTGCTAAGATCCTGTTAGAATATCTTCTTTCTGTCTCGGCTTCATATTCAGGAGGGAGGCATCTAGCCTAACTGGTTCTTTTTTAAATATTGTCAAATAAAATGGTTATGAAATGAAATTACTAATTGCCACTGTTTACAAGAAAGTTAATTATCTATATTTTATGATACTTGCAAGTATTTAAAGTGGAAAATGAGCATTTTACCTGATTACTTATTAATAAGATAATTCAAAAATAATTACAATTAAATTAACATTAAATATGGGTGTTCATCATGCCAGCATAAAGTTTTCTACCAAATTGTCTATGTTGATGCTTGTCTAATTTAGATTATGCAGGTCCCTCACGTAAGGGATTACTTCTCAAGAGACGCCTTCCACGTGTAGATGATGGTCCTGGATCCTGAACGTGAAGTGTGGCCAGATGCTTGTGGTGCCAGCGTAGGGTGATGGACTTTAGGTCTGTAGTAGATTGACCATCAGACGATGCCCAATTGTCCAGGCAAACCGGGACTCTGGACGCGATGTTCTTATGCAATATTTGCGTGCCGTATAGGATACCGTTTGCCCTGATGGCGACAGTTTGTTCTCGCTACACCAAATTAAGTTGATCGAACTTTTTTATAAATCCACCGGGACCCTTTTGATACTTTCACATCAACGATTAAACGCAGAGAACATTACAGTCTAAGCTTAAACTCGAGGCGCACAGTTTAAATTTTCCCCAGAACCACAACTTATAAAGCGCTTGCTTAATGTTTCAGAGACGATATTGATTTTATTTTCTAATTGAAAATTAGATCCCATCTTTGTGGAGCGAGTTCTCCCGGCCAAAATTTGGTGAAGACTGCTCGCCTAAAGTAATGCATCCCCCATGGTGCATTTGCCAACCTGACATTCGTCACGTACGCCGCATTCCTTGTTGCTGTTCCCACGCTCTGTCAGTGCACCTGCGTCACCTGCGTCTAACAATACCGAGTTTTATTACCCTCCGTCCCTTACTTCGACTAAGTGTTTTTGTAAAAAAATATTATTTTGGGTAATTTCGCATTCTAACAAAATCAATTTTTTAATTTTTGAAAACTCTTCAATAATGCATTGTTTTGTCATCCAGAATGAAAATCACTTGATTTAAATGAATTGCCAACATAAATCTGTTTAAGGCCAACACAAACCGGATTTGAATCCAATTTCATTTTTCAAAGCTCCCAGTGAATATAAAGTCAACATTCACCTGCACGTGTAAGGTTTACTGGGAAAAGCTTTTTCATCAATACTTTCCCGAGCAATTCTATTTGTCAACGTCTTAATCAGGAGCTCTCAACATTTTTCACTCGTGTAGTTTTTTATGATGACTTTGACAGGGATTGATTTCGCACAGTTAATAATCATAATAGTGTTATTTTGACGTGGATTAATTTTTTTCATAGCCGATGTTACTGTTGCCGTCGTCAGTGTTGATATATGATATAATCAGTCACATTAGATGCACAGCCTTGATTATGCAAATTAAAACATTTCCCCGATCTCTCGGCAATATTTTCTATGGGATTAAAACCCAACTTGTTATTTTCAATTTTGAAATATTTAAATAGACTAGAAAGTAATTACCAATGATCTAGAATGAAAACATGATAATGCATTATTATAATTAATTTGTATATAAAAATTTAACATCGGGGTCACCAGTTACAGGGGTTGTCGATATAAATGTCACCAGTGTTGGTGTTAGCGGTATGTAGAGCAATTATGCTGTTGTGAAATAAAGTGTAGATTGTGTCGCGGTGTATGTGATTATCAGAAAAATCGGTGAGTGGATGCTAGTGCCCTATAATCTCCCAGCTATCTATTATGTTCCGTTAAGTAAGATATCACGGAGTGTCTATGTGTGGAAGTGAAACTAGAGTAGGTGAAACAAAAAATAAATGATTTACGATTGAAATACATTTATTGAGATATGATGCACTATACAGGTAAAATATAAGCGTAGATACGTGAGACGTCTATTAGTCAAACTGTACGAGAAGCCAGCCGAGAGAGAGTGATACAAGGTCGGTTTGCTGCGCGGTTTCTTGCATATATTATTGTTATCGGTTTGTGGGACGGTACCAGGAGAGACTATATGGCTGTTCAGTGATTCACGTTCGCATTCAGGTGTGTGCGTTCAGAATCTGTCGGCGGTGTTGCTGGTTATGAAGGCGACAGACCTCCGCACAGCCTTTGCTATCAATATCTGTTAATTAAAATAATATGATACTTATAATCGAAAAAATTAGTTATTGGTATAAAAATATTTTGTATTTATTATCTTTGTTTTATTAACCACTGAATTGAGTTTAAATACATCTACCGGTTTCGAAAAATACCATTTTCTTCTTCAGGATGTCATAACTAACTGAAAACATATATTATTGTTTCTTCACTATTTAAAAAAAAAAAAAACAACAATTATTTAAAAAATAAATTTAGTACCTAACTCAAATTGTTACTTAATACAAATTTAGTCGAATAATTTTAAGGAAAAAATTTTAGAGTGGGGCTCGTAGTTAAATTTAGTTGGTTGTTTATAATTTTCAAAATTATTTAATTTGTGACCAACACCGTTTATATGTAAAATTGACAATCCCAATTTTTTATCAAAACTGTGACCATTTTCTATCAAATGATTAGAAAATTCTGAAAACCCACTATTGTTCGAACATCTCAAATGCTTCCTTACTCTTATATTAAAATTTCTACCCGTTTTACCAATATAAAATGCAGCACAATCCTTGCAACTAAGTTTATAGACACCAGAATTGTTAAATTTATTATCTTTTTCTTTAGAAATTATGAGTAAATTTCCTATAATATATATTATTTGTATAAAATGCCGGTCTAGTGTATTTAAACTTAATTCAGTGGTTAATAAAACAAAGATAATTATTTTTTTTTAAATATGAATTTTAACCGCAAAGTTAATATTGCTAATTTTAAAAGTAGTATAAAAATAGCCTGTTAAAAAGTTAATTAATAAATTTATTAAACAGTGTTCCATATTCGCAAAAACGCACTTTTGGCTTTTTTGATATCAACTGCGACTAACGTTATTGACACACGCCCGCCTTCGAATTCTCACTCATGACCCATCCCAATACTTGCCCTCAGTGTGAACCCTGACGCCACCAGGTATCATTTGATCAATATTGTTTGTTTGATCTCGACATCAGATACTATTCGCGGTGTAGACCTCCAGCGCACCAGCAATATTTTGTGTGATCTTGTGTTGATTATAGTGTTTATTATTTATGTGTACCGTGGGTAAACAGTAACATCATCATCTTCAGTCGGAAGCGAAGATCGTCACCATCCTCTTGCACGCAGTGTCTGATTTCGGTGGCGATGCCAGGGATTAAGGAGGCGTCATACTTGAGATAAGGCCAGCAGTCCTTCTGAACTCCGGTCCCCGAAATCACTGGTCCTTCCTTTCTCTTCACTAACCTCTTCCTATACTCGTCTTTCGATATCCTTCCCCACCTTACGGTAATTCTAACTTACAACCGGAATTATCATATTCTATTCCATGGGAAGTGCGACTCGGAGATTACACAAGCAGAGAGAAATTTCACTGTATCCGCATTAATATATATTTTCATGCATGGTCATCAATTGTTAAGGCGAGACTATCTTCCAATATATGGGTAACCTGGTCATGCCAAGTTTTCTGCAGACGTTATTAGCAGACTCTATTTTAAAATAAATATGAAATATCTTATAGAGACGAAGCTATTTTTATTATATTTAATGAAATATATAAATATAGTGATCACTTAAACCATAATATATAGGAGTATGGAGTGATTACAGGGCTTACGACCTGTCTTCAGCTGGTTTAAGTGATGATTTCATTAAATATAATAAAAATAGCTCATCTCCTTGAGATATCTGATATTTATTTAATAATAGTGTCTTTATAGGTAAAAATCCAGTAATTATGTGTTCTTTGACATATTAAAATATTATTAAGACTCTATTTTTCTTTATATAAACGGTATCCAGCGAAAAATTTTCAAGATTAATATTAAATAAATAAAAAAACTACAATATTTTTCTAACATTTTATTTATAAAAATGGCGTTTAACGATGCGAATTTTACGTTTTATAAACAAAATCGTCTAAATGCCATTCATTAATCTCAAGACACTCTTAAAATCAGACTCTTAAATTTATGAACACGTGAGAGCAAAGCGTTAGTTCAATACAGCTCTGGTCGAAATACAAGCAAGTGACATATAACCGTCTCCGAATTCAGTACAACAACTCATACAGAATACTGTTTGGATTAGCGCGTTATTGCAGCGCATCTACAATGTTTACCGAAGGCCGTATACAAGGATTCGTTCCGTTTCTGAGACATCGAGTTGTGGGCCTCAAAATACGGTTGAAGCTCAGCTCCAACTCTCTGGTGCAAGCGGCGCTCTCATGGATAGCTGGTTCCCTGACCAGAGAATGGCAACGCCTACAAAATAGCTACATATACAACAATAGCCGTGACTGAAGTATTTATATATGTAATATTTATATTTTGTGTATATATATATATGTGTGAAATTTAATATATAAACAAGTGTGAACTTTTTACTTTTTAATAACATTTTTTTACTTTTGAAATTAGCAAAATTAACTTTAAATTAAATTAAGTGGTTAATAAAACAAAGTTAACAAATAAAAATGTAAATAACTTTTTATTTATTTATTAATATTTTCCTTGGTTTTCTTCGTCTTTTTCATAGCATTATATTTATTTCATAACTTTAATGCATAACATAATATGTATTATCTCTATGGCGAATCGGGTTAAAAAAAACTTGATCACTTTGGAATAAACACATTATTATTATTACAAGGTCCGGTGACCGAGGTGCCCAGAGTATGTCTCCGTACTTGCTGATCAATTTATATGGAAAAATTCCCCTCAGCTTCTCCATTGAAACTATAGCTGTGTATGGAATAGCCCCGTCTTGCTGAAATTTTGTTCTATTGTTGAGTCCGGGAAACAGCTGCAATTGCGGTACCAAAAACTCGTCGATCATTCGGCAATACACGTCAGCAGTGACTGTCTCTCGCTGGTTAAAAAAATAAGGGCCAATTATCCCTCGGGCAGAAATTGTACACACTGTCGTTTTTGGACAATCCAGACGTTTTTTATGGTGTTATCTTGGATTGTCGGGGCTTCAGTATCAGTTCTGTTTATAAACATAGCCATCGATATGAAAATATGCTTCGTCAGTAAAAAATATATTTCCAAGCGTTCGTGTTGTTCCAAAACGTTCCAGCATCGTTCTCGCTGTGGTTTTACGTAAATAATAGTCATTTTCGTTGAGAAACTGCACAATTTTCAGTTTGTGTGGGTGAAACTGTAGTTTATTTTTCAAAATAATGTGCACTGGTGATTTTTTTATTCCAATACAGGCTACAATCTTCCAATCGATCTACGTGGATTGCGCATAATTTCACGTTTAACTTGAGCCACATGTTCTGACGTCGCTGCTGACGTTGATGGTCCCGGAGGAGTTTGGTTAACCATTGTTCCTTCTTGTCTGAACTTTTGAAACCAACACCAGATAAGTTGCGTGTTCGGCCCATCACTCACTCGTCGAATGTTAAAGTGAGTACAAGAAGCGCGACGCGCACAAACCAATGAATCGCCGCACTTTAAATGTTGCTCAACCACGAACACGCGGTGCGCTCCCGACCACGCGTCGAACAATACCACTTCCATTTACCTCACCTTGATGGTATACGACCAATTACAATTTAATCTTGAAATTTTTCCGATGGACACCCTTTACGCATAGAAGTAAATAATTTACCAGTACTCAGGCTAATAGATTAAATCACAACAGAAGCCATGTTTGCAGGAAGAGCGAGTGTGAAAAAACCCATTCTGAATAAAAAGTTTTCAGAAATTTTACGTCATTTTAATGTACTTCAATGCAATTTAAAAAAAAATATTTATATTAATATTTATGTATTGTATAAATTAAGAACATTTAACATAATAAATAGTTTGTTTTTATTTTATTTTATTTCAACTGTGTAATAAAATATTTTGTATGATAACAAGAAATAAAACAAACAAATCTTATTGATTAGAAACAATATATTGTAAATTGGACACAATAATTATGAATAACTTTATTTTATATACAATAATTAGCGTCATCGACCACGCTCAAAGATCGACAAAATTTGATATTTTAAACCTCTATTGGTGTTAAAAATTTTGGCAGTCAAAGATAATCCATTTTTTAGCTGGTTTCATTGCTATTTTTACTGTTAGTTAGTATGGTGTAGATTTATATCTTATATTACATTTACAATTCCTTTTTTGTTTAACTTACACCTGTCTTTTTTATTTGTTTAAGCAACCCATATTTATTTATTTTTCACAAGCTTTACGCTTTTGCTTTATAAGGTCCTTTATTTAATAATAAAATTATATCTGAATTTCTGTGAACCATATTTCAATATCCTACTCCTTTAACATCCTGTGAAGTTATTATTTAAAAATAATATCAAAATTAAAAGTAAGAAATCATCATTTTAAGTAGATATAAATAAATATTAATGTGAAACTCATTCAATTCATGAGGCTCATTCTTCAGGCAGTATTAAACTAAATCATACCCATCGGTAAAAAAATATACATATGTATCAAGCGGGTCCTTAATATTTATAAAAAGATTAAAGTGTATATTATTCAATTGTAAATCTTTTTAGAAGAGAGATAGTAGTTAAATTATGATTTTTATTTATGAAATTTTGCTTTTTTATGTTCTAAGCTCATTTCTAACGATTCTAAGTTGTCCAAGTTAGTTATTTTGTAGTAAATCGTTTCATTTGTTTTGAACTACATATATTTAAAAAGTTATCAATTAAAACATGAATATAAAAATATATCTGTCCATACATATTTACAAATGTTTCAAAGTATTGTATATATTTATTTACTTCAACTAATTGTGTTTTTATATGTAGTTATTTTTCTGTATCGAGGCATATTATGAATTTCAATCGCTTTAATTTGAATAAATATTTATATTTTTACAATTGTTACACAGATATTTTATTTTAACTGTATTATTAAATCAAACAAATTTAATTAAATTATTTTTTACATTTGGAGATTAATATTAATAATATCTTTAAACATATTAATGTTTAAATACAATAATACATAAATTATGTTTTATTACTGCCCACACATACTTAATTCCTATAATAACCTACTCTGTCTCACAAAGTTGACCTTTTCTGGAGCAAATGATATAATTTTTTAATAAATTATTCTGGTTGTTGCATAGAAATTTTTAATATAATTTTATACCTCTGAGTATTAATTATAATAATTTATGCGTATCACGAATTCGTTTTTTTAATAAAGCTAAATTATTTGTTTTTGATAAGTTAAATTTGTTTTATATATAATATACATATAAAATAAATTTTATCGGAAAATATTGTCATTGTTGCTACTAATATTCGAACCTAGATCTGATGAAAGGTGGAAGGAATAGACGTTCCATCAGATCCAGGTTCGAATCCCGGTAGCAACAACAATAATATTTTTTGATAAAATTGATTTTATATGTATATCTTTCTAATTATTACATTTAATTTGTATTTGAAATATCACAGACATGTGTTTTTTTTAGTTCTTCAACTTCTCTAAAAAGCATGTGATTGTGCAGAGAGGGGATTACATATTATTCTTTATTGTTTACAATAACTAGCTTATAATAAAACAAAATACAATAAATTAATAACAACGTTATAAAAATATTATAAATTTCGGGGTACATGTTTATCGTTAAAGTATTTTTTGATAGCATTTATTATTTTTTTGTTTTTCTGATGTTTTCGGATAAGCTGTTTAAATTATTTTTTCCTAGTGATGTCGTGCAAATGATGTGTTAATTATTGAGCATGAAAATACAAATTTAAACCTAATACGATTTTCAGTAATAAAATGATATTTTTCTTTTTATATTAATATTTGAATAATAAAATTTATTTTAAGTAGATCACAAAATGTAGGTACTTGGAATTCTTCGAAAAGTAATTTTGTCGGATAATCTTCTGTTTTATTTAGTATTACTTTTATGATAAGTTTTTGTACATTTTTTACTGGAATCAGGCTAGTATTAAAAGCTGATCCCCAACCAATGATGGCATATTGTAATATGGATTGAGTAAATGCATAATATACTAAGTATACATTTTTTATAGATAAAAATGTTCCGATTCTTAAAAATATGTATATAAATTTTGTAATCTTTTTAACAACTTGACAAATTTGATCTTTCCATTTAAGATTTTTATTTGAGATATTTGATTTTTATTCCATTTAAGATATTTGATTTTATTTGTTGTTTTGAAAATTAACAACTTAGAAAGACAATAATTTTGATTGTGAGTTGTAGTGGAGTGTTCATGAATTATTATGTCGAATTTTTTCGGAAAATCATTTGATTTTATTGCAAACGGAATAACGTAAGTTTTTTCATTATTTAATGATAGCAAATTAATGTCGAAAAAGTTTTTAATTGTGTTTATATTTTTAGTAGCATTTAATTTTACACTTTTACAATTAATTTTACTTATTATTAGGACCGTGTCGTCATCGTATGATGTAATTTATAAGAAACCCTTTCGCTATCCTTCAAATGAACTCTTCAAAGAATGTCACGTCCTAGACACCCGTGAAATGTATATTCTTGGTATACTAAAACACTTTTACCGGCATAAGCAATATTACCAGCAAATTACGCACCCTCACTTCACAAGGACACAGGTTAACTGTCACTATCTTGTGCCAAAACTAAACGAAACTTTTGCACAAAGATTCCATTTATTTCTAGCACCAAAAATATACAACGATCTAAATGTAAAAGCGAAAGATTGCAACCATAGTCTTGCATATTTTTCACGAAAAGTTCAGTTCTGGCTCCACGAAATGGGAAGAAATTACGCCCAAGAACTTTTAAAGGTCCTAAACCTGAGAATAAAACTGCTACAACAGTATATTGAAATACCTGATTGCATCTCTTGATTAACTGTTTATATATATATTTTTTGTACATTGATAAATGCACTTTGCTTACTGTTATACTGGGGAACACTGTCTGCTATAATACAGTAAATCACTAGTGTAGTAGGCAGGGTACTCAAACATATGTCTTAGTTTCTTACTGATATGTTGTATTTACTTTGCCAAATTTTATATGCATACCCTCGATACATTTGTCCGATATTAGAAATATTACGTAACACTCATAGTAATTATCTAGGTGAAAATGTATTATTAATGAATATTAATTTGGAAGTGCAATACGTCAGACCACTAGACATGATCTGTCAATGTAAGTATATAATATAAAAAAAAGTGAACCTAATAAATGTATTATTATTATTATTAATAATTTGACCGAAAATTTATTTTGAAAAAAAATGTCGTTTACATATATAATAAACAGCACTGGTCCTAATACGGTCCTTAAGGGATACCGAAATCTGACGTTTCTTGATCACTATAGGTATTAGTTTTAATTTTTACGAGTTGGGCGCGATTTTTTAGATAGTTTCTAATCCACAGTGTAAAGATGCCTTTTAAACTAATATTATTTAATTTCTTCAATAGTTTTTGATGTAAGATATCGAACGCCTTCTTGAGGTCAATGAATATTCCCGCATATTTTTTCCCTTTGTCTAGTGTCTCGTATATGCTTGAAGTTACACTAGCTATTGCGTCTTGTATGCTAAGCAATTTTCTGAATCTGAACTGATTTTTATGTAATATTTTATTGTTTTCTAGAAATTCTATTTGCTTTTTACATTTTTTTTTAAATTTCACCATGTTAGAAATGAGGGAGATAAGCCTATCCTGTATATTTTAAATTATATGATTGTTAGGGTTGAGTGGTTAAGGAATATTTTTCGCTATATTATTTCTGACATTAGCGAAAAATGATTTAAAAATATTCGTACACTTTTTTTTTTGTAATTTTGTATCTATAATATTATTGTCATGTTCGATGTACTTTATGTTATTTTTTTTTTCGCATTATCTATAGCACAATTTTTCTTTTTCATATTAGTTTAGGATTATTTTCAACAGATAGTATTTTATTTTTTAAATAAATATCTTTACCCTTTTAATGGAGGTAGTTAATTTGTTTACGTATTTTTTGTAAAAAATCTTTGCATTTTCATCTTCAGGATATTTTAATATAGTTTTATAAAGTTTTTTCTATTTCTAGTAGATCTAATGAGCCCTTGTGTAATCCACGGTTTTAAACAACGAAATTTTGAATTTGAGTGGAAGATATTTTATAAGATATACGGATGAACTACCAAAATATTTTCGAAATTTTTCAATTATGTATCAACATCATTGCTTTTTAATATATTGTGCCAGTGTTTGTATTTTAATTTTTGTATTTTTGTTGTGTTATATTTTAAATAATCACAACTTCACAATAAGAATGTGTTCTCTTTAATAAATTTGTTTCGTTGATTAATTTTGTGTGAGAGAATATTTTTTTGTTATATGTTTATTTTTGTTATAAGTTAAAAATGGTTTATTTGGTATTTTCAAAGAGATTTTAGTAATTTTTATTATTAAGATATTCTTCTTAGTCATGCGTTAAACTGTTATTGTGACTGTGACTTTATAATTGCTTTTCGATTGCAACGATGATTGGCAACTGAGATTTAACTGTTAGAGGTTTAGTTTCTAGTGTACCAAATATCAAAATCACAATCACGGTTACGAATTATTTTATAATATTTATAAGATACAGTTGCTATAAACATTCACAGTCCTATTATTTTTCCGCTGCAATATACTACTAACATTTTTAATGCATTCTAAAAGCTTTGCAAATTTTATGGCGAACTTAACTGAACGTGAAATGTTTATGTTCCTTATGTTGGCCATCTGTTTTCCGACGATTGTTTTTTTTTGCACTTAAGCAACCCGACTGCCCGGTTCAGAGAACTTTCTTGAGCACATTTATCAATATCCACGTTATTAAATATATGTCAAACCATGTCTTTCTAGAACGTCCTCTATTTTTAGTATAACACCATAGGACACATTTTATATACTATTTACTTCTCAGTCATTCACTCAACCGACTTTGGGTTTAATACTAATTCATTACTTTTTATATACATCTTCATTTAATTTTTGTATTCGTGGGAACAGAAATTCACAGTCATTTTCACCGTCCCCAGACGATATCGATATCAGCAACAACTGCATTCAGGACTTAGGCTGCATCGAAGAGCAGCCAGCCCCAGTTTGGCCCGACAGCTCGTCGACTAAAATTCTTTCGCACTGTCACAGCGATTAGCGTTTCCGAGACCGAACGCCCCCGACTCGCTTCTCTAACTCTTCATATCTCATGCGACATAAATTGCCTAATTCATTATCACCATCGAATTGATACCAAATATTTGTTATTATTGATGTTCTCCATAGTTCTCTGTATTGAGTCGAAACATAGACACTGATATGGAAATAATATTTTTTATTCTACTTTTGAGAGTTCCAAGATATTTCATCCATCAGAGTTGAAACCGGACCTAACATTTCTTCAGATGACAAATAAATATTACACGTACAAAGAAACATCCTATAAACAAACCGACTGCAGTTCAGAGCAACTGGCTTCAAATAATTTCTGCTTTGAATTTCCGCATCCCCGATCGCGAGGTGTACACTCCTGGCTTTGATATGAGAGTTGATGGCAGTCGATGTAAATTGAATTGATAGTACAGCATACGTAATACTACAGCCTTTAAGAGCTTTGATCTTTTGCTCTGTTCGTGAAATATCCGTTGGCGCTTTTACCCAGCTTTAAAATCATGCGCACGGTAGCACACTGAATTTTGTAAAATTCTGATCGGGGACAAAGCACAATATTTTCTGCGGTTTTGAAATAAAAATGCATTTTTATGTTAAGCTCTTGTTGTGAAGCTTGTGAAAATGAAAAAAAATACGATTAATAAATATAGGCAAGCGATTAAGGATGTTTTTAAATACGATTTTAAATGTCATATATTTTTAATTATTCTACCATTTACGGAGGATAGTTTTCCGCATTTTAAGTCAAAAGTATAATACTATCTGATGTAACATTACATTGTGAATGATTGGCAGCTATGAGGTTATCGCAAATCCACAAAAAATACGTCACGAAATTACGTAAAAAATAGAACGTGAGAAATGGCGCCTTTGAAATATCACGTTAATAAATTTCGTAACATTTTATAGGAGGTTCACGAGTGGAATATATAACAGGTATTAAGTATTTTTGTAGACAAAAACAGAGAAGATAAAGGTATGCTGATGTTTGGTAGTGTGATGATAGTGGGGTATGAAAATGTGAGAAAAGATGAGAGGCGGTGTAGGTGAGAATGTGAGTGGAAACACTCGTAATGTTTATTTTAGACTATTTAATTCTTGAATCTGAATACAAAATGCATCATTAGATACAATATTATTGCAAAATTGCACCTATATTACAAAAATATTTTTATATTTATTTTTTAATTTTGTTTTTAACCTCTTAATAAGTTATTTTAATGCACCAACCGGTTTAAAATACCATTTCCTTCGTCCGGATGATAAATTAACTAACTAAAATCATGTATGTTGTGGAGTGGACGCAAGCAGTTTGCACTGTAGAAGCTCACTAAAGGACTGCAATTCTTAAACACGAGTACATCGACTGAGAAAAAAAGAGAACTAAATCTATAAATAAATTATAATCAGCATCAGATAAAATCTTAAAATCCTGAGGAATTTCTTTAAAATAGGAATTGAGAATCAGATAAAGAACATTTTTCTTTTCTAATCGCATAAGGGAACTATATTTATCCATTAATATTTCTTACTTCTGAAAATATTTCTGTCATCCCGTTCTACTTACTTCTGGGTGATGTTTTACGTCAAACAAGAATATACAGCTGACAGACATCACGGTACCAACTGGAATGACTAAGTCCGTTCAATCTGTCGCAGCCTCCTCTGTCCGGAGATCAAATAGCCAAATTATCATATATATTATAGTACTCAGGATATTATCAAGGTTTAACCCGAGAAATTCAAAATTCTAAAGCAATTAATGTTAAGTAAAAACTCAAACTAAATTGATTTTATCCACATAATAATTATTATTAATTGTGTAACACAAAGAGAGGGGCTTATTTTTTTTTTCTATCTACACATTTGTTTTAAAAGGCCCATTGATCTTGATACTCGACTACATTTATAAAATCACATTATTTAGTTTTGAATAATTAATTTTTAAATTATAGAGTAAATATAAATAACAAATTCAGTTAATTTGTTTTCTGCTGTGTACTCTTTTAATTAATTAAAATTTTATATATTTTATTCATCCTTATCCTAAGAAGCTTGAAACCCAGTCTCAAGAAGGCACTTTTTGACTCCTCTTGTGCTTGTTTGTAACTTGAACACCGATCAGGGCCTAATTTGCCTTCATAAAGTTTATAGTAGATTCCTCGATATTGTTAAATATATTAAGATATGCTAGGGTATATCAAGCAATCTGCATGAACATACCCAATGACCTGCGCGGGGCGCCACCTCACTTCGAATTTTGACCCCAGCGAGTTCACGTATCGACTCTGATTTCACTGCGTACTTTTCAGTAAGTGGGAAGAAAAATAACGTCGAAGGAAACCTACTCTATCCCAAAACCGTTATGAAAGTTGTACTTTTCAGTAAGTATTAAATAGTTAAGTCACACCTGTAAATCTATACTATAAATTCAGGACTAATCGTAAGTAGCTTCTCTGCTGCCTGCTTAATTTCCCATATTTCACGACACACCCGAGCACGATGGTAGGACTAAGATGAAGGCAGACTTTCAGACTTACTCTCGCAAACCCATATTATTCAAGAGAAGTATAGCATGAAAAAAGAAATATTGTATTGTATCATTGTACTTATATCAGATTAATAAATAAATAAATTTTTTTTTAAATGTTACGTTGTTAATCAGTGTTTTCTCCGAATTATTTATTTTTTTTTGCATTTCAACAGATTCTGAATTGTTAATTATTAATCCTTTATAAGATATCGAATTGAGAAGTTTTAGTCCATGACTGACGAAATAGTGGTTTGTTTTCATTTATCTATATCCGTTTTCGTTTTCGACTAAAGCTTCTTCAGTCGTTTAGTCGTACTTATTTGAACAAAGCTAAAACACTAGTCATCAAGTAGTCGTGAGTAGTGATTGTGATTGTATAATTGCTTTTCGATTGTAACCATGATTGGTAACTGAAATTTAACTATTAGAGGGTTAGTTTCTAGTGTGATTGCTCCAAAAATTACGAATAATCAGTAACTTTAAGCAAACACAATCAGAATCACAATAATGAATTAAATAAAAATGTAACCATCACTAGTCAAAAGTTCATGTCAGAATTCATCAAGCTAGCTCTATTTTAAAGTAAAAGCGCTTACCTTAGTTTAAAAATATAAATAATATATTGTAGTCTAAATACCACTTACAAAATTGTCTCCATTATTAAAATATTACTTTCCTTGACGATGATATCACTGGCAACATTTATAAAATCTAATCGACTGATTATTAGGCCGAATAATAATTTATTGATGAAATATTTTCCCTGAGAAAAATCCAAAAAAACGTTCGAATATAATGTAGAAATTCATCACTTCTTTATAAATTTCAAGGCTACATACGAGGGTACCTACAAATTTCAATCTCAGCAATCTTCATATTTTTTTATCTTAAGAAAAACGTGAAACACTTAAAGGAGCTTGAAGATCAATATATTTATTATTGCTTTTCTCATTTTGAATAATAATTTATATAATCTGGTTTAACCGTTAACCTAATTCAATCGGCCGTGAGCATAATTAACTAACAATAGAATAATGTATTGCGGATATCTTTCGTCACTCTCTCAATCTCATGAGAGGATATGGAGATAGTTTTGTAAAAAGTATTATGTTTCAAAAATGTCACAATTTTTATGTTTCTTCAAAAAACTACGTCATCTTCCCACTACCGGCCGCACGCAGATCGCTACTTGTTCGACCTTTCTGGAGTATGCTTTGTAATGAGGTACATATGATGTTATTTTATCATGTATAACAATGAAATAATATTAATAAATATTTTTATTCTTGTATATATTATTATTTTAGAGAAATTTATTAAGAAACGTCTCGGCTACTAAATGTAAAGAAAAATTTTCTGCTAACAAAAACCCAAGATTCAGACGAAGAATATCAATACTGTAGTAACTGTAGTATTGTAGTAAAATGCTACGATTTTTTTGTACCTTACTATTTCTAACACAGTTTTCATGACGGATGGGATACCTGCCGTATAAACATTTTCTATGTTAAAATGATTATTTTTTAAATTATTTAACCGCATGCATATGTATAAAGAAAAAAATTATAAAATCAAGAAAATCCAATCGTATATATATTTCATGTTTCAGGTATAAATTTATAAGATTATATTTGTAAAATATACGAGAAAAAAATCTAACTTGTAACAAAATTGCGTAAATTTTCAGAGTTCCGGATACACCTCTGTCATGGTCGAGGGCGATACATCTCCTGTATAATATTACACAGCCTCCGTTGTTTTGCAAGGTAGGTACTGAAAGTGATACGAATAAATTGCTCTAGCTCACGAGCACGCAGGGTTGTCAAACATCATCTCAAAGGAAAATAATACTTCTTTAGGGGTTCGAAAAAAGGCGTCGAATTTTCTACAAAACTGATCACGCAGCTTGTGTTGTTGAGTTGTTAAGGTGCGCGGTCTTCTTTTGAATAAAAAACCTTTTTTTAAAGGTTTCTCAAGCCTCAGATAAAGGCCTGGTTAGCCATGTGATCACTTTGGTATTATTTACGCAATCGAAAATCTCCACGATCTTTTTTAAAAATATGACTCGATTGGAAGAAAATTAAAACGCTGACAATATGCATTAATGTAAAAAATACGTCTTGTTTACAGAAAAATTTAATTATCTAGAAGTAAATACTTTTACTGTTGCATACATGTGTCATAAACTATCGGATTTGTTTCCATAAAGAATGCGTGTAAAATTCCCCTCGTCCCGCAATTAATGTTCCAAACCCCTATATATATATATATATATATATATATATTATTTGATAACTTTGTTTTATTAACCACTTAATTAATTTTTAATACATCTATCGGTGTCAATTTTCAAATGCAATTTTGGTTTCAAATACAATTTTCTTCAAGTCAATACAAACTAAAAACATACATTATTGTTTCTTTACCAGAATCTATTTTTAAAAAAACAACAATTATTTTTAAAATATATTTAGTACCTAACTCAAATTGTCAATACAAATTAAATCGAATAATTTTTAGGAAAAAATTTTAGAATGGGTCTCGTAGTTAAATATATATACATTTTATTTGATATCTATTCATTTACTGGTCTGTGGGGTGAATATATTATTTAGTAACGATAGTAATAAAACTAGCTAACTTACCATCACGTCATTTCTGCACATGGGTAGACAGAGAGGATAGAGCGCCACACTCTTCTATGCTGATACATAATTCTCGCCTCATCCATATTCATGTATCTTATCATACAAGTTCTTCGATTATTGAGGCTTCTAACAAGATTATCCTCCAGTATCTGGTTTACATGTTCATGCCAAGTTTTTCGAGGATGCCCTCTACTTCGGGTGCCATCAACACTTGCGTCATATATCGTTTTTACCATTCTTTCCTCATTTATCCGTTCCATACGACCAAACCACCTAAGTGATCCTTTTTTAGTCTTACTCACTATACTAAGATCAGATTTTCATTTTTTCCTTATTTCTTCATTTTTTACTCTGTCATAAATAGATCTGCCACATATACGCCTATGTGATATCATTTCCACTGCATTCAGTTTACTTTCGTTCCTCTTCTGCTAGCTTCAAGCGTCACTTCCATACATCGGTGTCGGTACCAGGACTCCATTTTGTACGTATCGGTTGACAAAATCCCGTTCCAGTGATGAAACGGTAGTTTTTACTAGTTAATTACTATTAATTATCAATAATTAAATTTACAGGTAATATTTGCCATATCGCATGTAGCTGAATAAATTAAAAATGTTATTTAATATACTTTTTTGCAAGGTTAACTGAATTAATAATAGTAGTTGGTAGATATGAAAAAGATTGTTAGCTTGAGGTGAAATTTTTTACGAAAATGGCGCTATACAAATTATCCAATATTATTTTTATTAATAAATATTTTCTGTAGTATTCAACGGTGTTTAGGCGTTCATGATATATTAACTGTCAACTCATGTGTTGACTGAAATTTTCTGGTAGATTAAAATTTAAAAAATGTATATATATATATGTTCATTTGAGCAACAACAGTGAAGGGTAATTCTATATGGGAACAGCCGTATTTGTAATCAACACTGCGTGTGAATAATGTCATTTGACGATATTAATGTGTATTTAAATACACATGTAAAATGACTATATTTTTCATTTTACTTAATTCTTTAGTTAAGCAATTTCCGTAATTTCGATTTAATATATTTTTTTTGATATTCTTTCCTTTTAGTGAATAGTAATCCTTAGATAAAATATAAAAGTAAAATTAATTATTGTAGATGTAAATGAAGTAACGATAATTTTGTTATTTATTGTAAAAAGTGATGAGCAAAAATAGGAAAATAGAAAAAAGTGATAACGTGCAAAAAATGCTAAATCGTTTATGCCGTCACTGCTAACTATTCCTTTTGTGAATTTTTTTCCGAGTATTAACAGCACCAAAGCCTTGTGAGTATTTAGTTTCCCAGTTCAACTAAATCCGCATAAAAAACATACACGAACCTTGCACACACGTTTTACTCCCAAAATATAATTATCTATCCGACAAAAACACGCTTTGTTGACAAAAAGATTGTGTCCTTTTCGAGAAATCGAAGGTTTTTTTTTATTAACAAAGACGATCGACCGAGATAAAAGTTAAGCCGAGAAAACCCTTACACCTCCAGGAAGGTTCCCCCGCGAATGTCACAACTAGATATGTCGGATGATCATTTGTTACCAGCCCCGCCTTTAGGGGATGTTTAATCCCTCGCGAGGAAAGTGTGCAAGACGCTGAATCTTAAACAGTATTCGGTGTGGATGAAGAGATAAGAAAAGATGGGGAAAGTTTTTCGAGAGAATTAAGAGTGGGAGAGGAATGTATTAATGCCATTTACGTTGATTTTTCCATTCAAAAATATCTTCGTACTTCAATATAATATCATAATTTCATTTTTAATATTATATTTATTGCAAAAACATTATAGTTTATTATTTTTAATAAAATTTATACATTTGACTTTGTATTTTATCACACGAGTTTTACATTATAAACCAATTAGTTTCAGAAAGCGATTTTTCTTCTTCAGGATAATAAAAACTCAACATAAATAAATACATTTTAATACAAATTAAATGTATAAATTAAAAAGAATCCCGTTAGTAACAAAAATATTTGTTCGATTAATTGATACATTTATATATTTTATTTGTATTAAAAACATTACAGACCTATGTTCTGAAAAATTACAATGTCACAATAAGAATGTGTCCATAAAAATATATTTTATTTTTTCGTAGAAACCAATCACTTCGTGGTTTGACATATTAGATAAAATAAAAAACAATCAATTTGTATAAAACTACGATTTTTATTAAACGCTAACCGGTTTGGTTTAGCTCAAGCTTCATCAAAGTGTATTTAAATCTAACAGTAAATTCAAAAGGAGTTCACTTTTATATATATATATATATATATATATATATATATAAAAAGGGAGTCAGAACAGGGAATGTATAATGTTGATAGATATGAAATTGATTTAAGAGGAAACATACCTAATATAGGGCTAATGGATAAATCTATTTGATTATTAAGAACTATACTACCACTATTCACTGCCTTTTTATCTCAAGGGCTTCTAAACTGTCCAACCGGAGGCCAAACCCATTTTTACCGATGATATTTACCGATAGAAACCGGTTGGCGTTTAATAAAATTTGTGGTTTTATGCAAAGTGATTGTATTTGTATTGTATTAAATCAAATAAAAACAATTAAAAAACTCAATTATAAAAATACTTTATAAATTAAATATAGTACCTGGTTGTATAAAATATAAAATTGGTTAGATAAAATATATGGATAAAGATTAGGTAATTTTTCTATATCTTTCATTATATAAAATTGTGAAGCGTAAGTGGGTGTAGGTCGATTTATTACTCATAGCGCTGTACAGTTAACAAACTGACAAATCTGTTGCTAGAATATATATATTTATTTTTACAATATAACAGTACACAGATTTGTTAATTATTTAATTGTTTTATGGATAGGGAATGAAATAATATTATTCTCAAATAATTAATAATAATAATGACTTTACATCTTATTGAAGTGCTATAACCAAAAAATCGACCCGTATATAGGTATCAATACAACTCGTATATTGAAATTTATTATTCCTTTTAGCGACCCAACGGAATATCTATAGTAAGTTCGATGATTGTTTGATGGTTGATTGGTCCAGCGTTAAGAATTTATGAAGGTAAAATATCAGCCCTGATGATGAACCCTGCAATAAAATCGGCCAGAAAGGTCAGATATACACGTCAGTTTTATTCCAGAAAACTATACACAGAAGATCTATGAAGGTATCTAGAAATTCGATATTTAAACCTAATTCCATGTATTAAACATAAATAGTGTTGTTTTCTAAATATAAATTAAGTTAAATAGCATAAAGTACTAGAGGTCCGTATTTGGTCCAAGCAGGGTAAGATGATCGGGAGGGTAGAATAGCGTAAGGATATCTTTCTCTGGGTCCTAGAGTGCAACCGAGTAAAATGATGATGATAACATAATGGAAGAATGGGGTAGCTGTGGTAAAAGTTGAATTAATTCAATAATTATTGGAACGTTCATTCATCATTTTTTTAAATATTCAATCTATTGACAAAATGCCAACGAGGTTATCGAATTATTTTATTAAAAATATGTGTGCATATGGTTTAATTATTATAAGTGTGACCGAGGTGCAAACGGAGAGTTGAATTTTAATGTCGATGTGAAATAGCGTTATTTAAATAATGTTCGTTATTAAAGATTTAATAATGCCAAATTTCAAAAAAATCTTTTTAAATCACACTCATTTACAATTATCATTTTCTTCTTATTCTTGTGCCCTATCCGTTCAATGGACGTTGGCTACCATCACTTTGTTTACTGCTGCCCGGAAAAGGTTTACGGTAGACTGGGCAAACCATTGCCCCAGGTTCTTTAGCCTTCATGTTCTCCTTCTTTTGCGGCCCCAACATTCAGCAATCTTTCCCCGCATTATAAGGTGCAATATCTCGCAATTCTCTAGATTTCTTATTACGTGTTAGAGATATTGTAGTTTTCGGATTTTTTTTATTTTAAATGCTTATTTTTATTTATTCATATAAACTATAACATCTGCATTCATAACTCTATCAATCTAGTTTATTTTAAATATTTTTCTATAGTACAATAAATCTGCTCTTTTTTTTTATATAGGGCACATGTCAATTAGTAGGATTATATAAATACCTTGTGCATATTTCACTGTCAAACTTGGAAACGTAATTTTAATGCATTATGTGATATGTGCTAGACTACGGGATTCTAAATATATACCTAAATTTCGAGGTAGCCCATCACGTTATGTTGCGTAATGTAAGACCTCGTTATGTCATGACGTCACCGTGACGTAATCGCATCACCAGCTACTTCCGTCTGTCACACGGAATGATGTCATTAAAATTTAACCGATTGGCGTAATCCATTTCCACTTGTTAACATCATTTCCATTGTGCGAACCAGAATTTACACATCGCAGCTGACATTTCTGTTTTAATAATGAATAGACAATCCAATTATATATTTTTTTAGAATTTGAAAAGTTTTAAAAAAAAAAAAAACTGTTATCATCGTTAAGCCAACGTACGCAAAAATAATTGAACCTTTAGGTTTTAATTATTTTTTATGTGATCATATAATGATAGCAAATGACATTTTTTGTATATTTTTTTTTTTTGTATTTAAGGATTTAAATTCAGTGTAATATGTAGAATTTAAATAAGTTTTTTAGAATTTGAAAAGTTTAAAAAAATAAAAAACTGTTTTAGTTAAGCCAACATGAACGCGTACGCAAAAATAATTGAACCTTTAGGTTTTAATTATTCTTTATATGATCATATAATGATAGCAGATGACATTTTTTGTATATTTTTTTTGTATTTAAGGATTTAAATTCAGTGTAATATGTAGAGTTTAAATTAGTTTTTAACAAAGATAATAAAATATTTTTTAATATTCTTGTAGTATATTTAAATTTTGCTAATATTCTGCACTTTAAATTTAATTTATATTTGCTTAATTATCTGTATGTAGGAAATTTTTTGATACACTAAATACGAATTCAACTGTGGAATCGTTCAAAAAATCCAGATACTTAAGTATTGTTATGTATAGTCATGAACTAATGCAAATTTCTTGTCCCAATATTTTCATTTTGAAGACACACACGTGGTTACTTACGCGATCAAATACCGCCGCGGCTCTTTTTAAAAATATGACTCAATTGGAAAGAAAATTTAAACGATGACAAATAATTAATGTAAAAAATACGTCATGTTTACACAAAGATTTAATTTTCAAAGAGTGAATACATTTAATATTGCATAAATGTATCATAAACTATCGGATTTATGTTTCCACCAAGAATGTATGTAGAATGCCCCTTATCCCGCAACTAATTCCAAACCCATCTCCTATATCGATGATGTATAGTGCGGTGAAGATTTTTAATGAAATGCCAGAAAACGGAGAAACTGAATAGATTTAAAATGAAACTGACCAAATATGTAAAAGATAAATATTAGTAAAAGAAAATACTTAAATCTTGTTTATATTAGAATATATATAGGAGTGTTTATGTACACAATGTGATAAGAGTAAAAAGTAGACATGAAATAAAGTGTACATATAAAATATATATGTACACTTTATTTCATGTCTATTCATTTACTGGTCTGTAGTTTTGAAGAACATTGAGGTTACACGGAAAATTTATTACTATTTTCAACTAAGATAAATGCTCGTGCTATGAAAATAGAGCTAACTTAGTGAACTCCTGGAACGAGGCTTGAACCATCGACCACTAGACGAGTATCTTAATTACTATACCAACGAGCTACTTACATTACATTAGTGTTAGTAAAGTTATCATAAAATTTTGTATTAAAATAATAACTATGTACTATGTTAAATAAGGATGTAAATATTTAAGTTTAAAAAATAAAATAGATCATTCAGTGAATCCATAGATTTGAAATAAAATACAAAATTTAATAGAATTGACAGGTTTTAATAATTAAACATTAAAATATTTCAAGAGAATTCATTTCAAAGTAGGCTTTTTCCAACTTCTACATACCTATACCATATTTTTATTTTGGCGGGATCGTTTGCGATTGGTTCCTGAATTTTTAAAGGCGCAAAGTGACTGCGATATCGCGTAACCCGATTTTTGTCGTATGTGATTTACATGTTTGTCGCTTCGCGCATTCAGGGCTGACGAGAAATAACGACACATATTACGTCACTCATCTGACACAAATATGACGCATTTCTTTTCTATATTATAATTTCTCAAGGTATCTAAAAAAAATTAACTTAGTGAGTTGCTAAAAAATGAACCGCTTATCTTATCATTATATTGTATTTCTAAAATGGAAAAAACGTATATGCAATATTATAAAAAATCCGTGAGACTATAGCTACGTATTTTTAAAAACTTATTGAATATAGTTGTATAATGCACCTTTTCCGGTTCGGAAAGAGATCCATGTTCGAATACCGGTGGCGCAATAACAATATTTTATGATAAAATTGATTTTATATGTAAATATTTCTAATTAATATAATTAATTCATATTTAAAATATCACTGACCTATGTTCTGAATAATTAAAACTTCACAATAAGAATGTGCTCTCCTAAGTAAATTTTTATGTGAATGTGTTCTCCTAATAATAAAGTTGTATCAATGTGACCAAAATTTAATAAAAATGAATTAATAATTCTGATGTCTGCTATGAGATTACTCAAAGGTATTTGAGATTCCGTGAAAATAAGGTAGATAGCTCTTTCAAATAATGAAACGATAAATGTATTAATATCAAAAAGGTAGCGTACAGGTTCGAAAATTTGTCGCTAAAAATATCGTGGCTGTAGCATCATTGGATAACGCACCTTCCCCGGTTTGGAAAAAAGATACAGATTCGAATCCCGGTGGCGCAATAACAATATTTTTTTGATAAAATTGATTTTATATGTATATCTTTCTAATTAATATTATGTTTAATTGACATCATTTGACATAAATATTATTTTGGTTAGTTTATTTCACACCCTGATTAATATTTTACGTTTCACCGTAAAACATGTTTTAATGAAATAATAGATTCTCGTGCTAATAGATAGTGCGTCAGTTATCTCTGACGTCACACAACGTTTGGGTAATAAATATTTAGACAGTGCATAGAGGCCATAGATTCAACAAAATCTAGCAATTCCTTACAAATAATATAACACATTTAACATTATTTACTTTTGTCGACGTCCCATCACAGCCTCTACCCCGAGGGCGCAACCCACCCCTACGTGACAGGCAGTATCCGCTACGGTCTACTCTCGGAGGTATTTTTTCAAACATAGATTTTTTTCACGTACATTTTTCCGCCGCAGTTTTTATTCAACATCCAACCGCTCTTTGCTGAAATGCCGTCACGTGTGATATGTATTCGGTTGAAGCACTAACGACGTGAAATGTACGCTTCAGCATAACTCTCATATGCCATTACACGGGGAAATTGCGTAAAGATTTAAAAAAAAATTTGTTTTGATTATGGGAAATCTTAACATTAGGAATTATGAAATAAACAAGTAAAAAAAAGTAAAAAACAGAGAAACAAGAAATAAAAAACAAAAAAGAAAACGTTTTGTTTACTTCGGGACGCTGAAAACTATCGCATGAGCTTGATTATACGTTGAATTCGCAACCCGTGCACTTTTTTACTTGTGTGGTAGTTTTACTTAGTGATTATAAACCGTTATAACTATACACATGATTTTAACGATTATTGGTAACTAAGGCTTAACCGTTAGAAGCTTACTTTCTAGCGTAACAGTCATTGTTTAAAGAATCACGAATAATCAGTTACCAATAATCGTTAAAATCTAACACAATCACAGTCATAATAACCATTTAAATAACGATTTAACCTTCACTTGTTTTAATACCAAGTTCTTTACAATTTTTCTAATTTTTCAACCTTAAATATGTGTTCTTACTATTCCTAATTATTTTTAAATGTATTTACATTTTCATATATCTATCATGGTCAATAAAAGAAAAAACAAAATAAATAAAAATACAATTAGGTATATAATATTATGATACATGAAAAATACCAGTAACACTATACTTACATATATTTTAATAACGTTTTTAAATACATAACGGTATTAGCTGATAAACAGATTTTCTCAGATTTTCTCGTGTGCGTCGCATTGTTTGTGTGCTTTGTAAATTCTACCGGATGATTAAAATTTCACCGAAATAGTATTGTTATAAAATATTTGAACATCCGAGTTTTATTGCTGGTAATAAAAATGTTTCGAAAATTACTATGTGTAGAAAATAAGCTTCGCGTAATTATAACCAAAGGCATCTCATGATGAAGGTATAGTATATATTATATTATAAACTTATAGCCACATTTTCTTAGAAAATCTTAAAGTTTAAGCTTTAAAATATTTTACATTTTATTTTATATTTTCGCTCAAGCACCCCAAATTCCCATCCACATATTACATTTTTTATCTGTGAAAAATTTAAGTCTTATAACTTGTAAGGAACGCATTTCTTACTCGTATGTTTAAATATATATTTTTTTTTTTAAATATTCAATAAGTTATACTAGGAATAAACGAATTAGGATTAATGATAATTCACAAATGAAAAAAAACGTATAGCTGAGAATATATAGAAAAAACTATAATAAACTAAAAAAATGTTGTATAGTTATAATTAAGCAAAAACCTTTTAATTGATTAATATTAGTTTGGTTTAAATATATAAAAACTTAGGTACCTAGTGTTGATAGTGCTTTTTGTTTACGCCCTGATTGCATCAATGGAATACAAATATGTTAGAAAATTTGTATTTATTTTAAAAATATATATTTTACACAATTAAAAATTATTTATTTATTAATAATCAGAAAACATAAAATAATAAATGAAAGAAATAAATAAACGAATCTATGAAACCTGTTCATTTAAATTCTGGAAAAAGATATTTGCTTTTTTGATTAAATATTGGTATCAAATCGCCATTGATATTTTCAAAAACGTGAGATACTGTTACAAGTTTATTTTCAAAAAGTAATAAAAGTTCAAATGTTAAAATTATATATCATATTTGATTAAAGGCAAATATTCAAGGTTGGTGCGCGCGCGTACAGACGCAGTCTGTTCTGTGTGATCTGTATCCCCAGATAGGAAAGGTTTGAATCCCGGTAGCAATAAAAATATGTTTTCGATAAATTGAATTTATCTCTATATGATAAATATAATTTGTATTAAATATCGGAGAACAATGTTCTAAAAATTGCAACATCACAATAATAATGTTATCTTCTTAAAAATAACAAATGTATGTTAATTTATCACTCTGTCCAGCCATTTAACTCTTCGGGAAATATTATTACTTAAAGAAAATAACACTGAAAAATTTGAAAAATGCACATCATTAAGGTTTAAAAATAAATAAATGTAACACGAAACATTATCAGCAAAATTTTATATACTTAGAGATAAAAAATTTCAATAGCCACCCTAAATAAATTAAAGATATAAAAGAGCTTAGAAAGAAATTAAATTAATACTTCAGAAGCACATAATTAGAAAATAAATAATGTTATAGAACACTTCAGAAGTACACAAATAGACAAATATAGACTATAAATTTATTACTCTCTATATAAAATTATTATAGTATAACTCCCTCTCCAAGAACAAGAGCTAGTCTCTTTTTTGGAGAGGTAAGCGAAAAAAAACATGTAATTTGAATAATATAAAATACATAATTCATATTACATGTTTTTAAATAAAATAAAAATTAATAAACTTAATGTTTTTGTAACGTTTATCCTAACCTAATAATGTGAAAGTAAGTGAACCTAACAATAATTAATAATCTAAACATTTTACATAAAATTTTTTCGAACTTAACCATCGCCTTCGGAAATCGACATTCTTGCACATCACCTGAGTGAAATTTCTATATCTGATATATTTATAGCGGCCAATTAAATTTCCTTTGTAATTGTTAAATTGGTTTCTCGAATACAATAGGTTTAATTTACTTTACTTAGGCCCACTTTATATATTATGATTTTGAACGGTGTGACATGGTCGCCTATACGTGACTGTAATCGTCAGGTTAGAACACCATGCTTCACACCACCAACTCGCTCAGCGGTTCCCATGGCTATCCATGGGCCATACGCCTATGCGTAGGTCATTGGTTGCAGAATTTACACACTGTCTTGCCTGTTACACCAGCTATCGTGCTCAGGGAAAATAAAAAGATTATTACAAAATTTTAACACTTATTTAATATAACTTATAGAAGTAATAAACCTCATAAACATTACTGCATAATTCGTAATTTAAACCAGAAATTTAGCTCAGCAAATTAGGCACTTAAAATCCAAAGTTTACAATTAAAATTTTATCAAAATCAATGGAAAAAAAAAAAATATCTGAAAAATTGTCAGGGCAAGCATAAAACATAATAACTTGGTAAATAAAACGGTAAATATTAGCTGGAAAACCATGAGTTCCATAATTTAATAGAGAAACAAAATATTTTCCAAGATGAATAATGAATTTTTACAACTATTATGTTAGCGTTAAACATTGTCCAATTCTTGTCAAAATACACTGGTTCTGTCCATCCGGTCTATTGAAGGAATACGCTGAAGATTTTACTCTCCCCGCGCCGTATATCACAAAAACAGGATTCTGACATCTAGTTTCCTTTGTGTCTCTCACATCGCTTGTGGTTGGAAATTGAAATTCACTCCGTCTGGTAGTCTATGCTACAGTACCACGTTGCACTCATCTTTTGCTCGGGAGAAATCCTTCCCGATGCATCTAATGTGAGTAGCATGGCTCTTCAATTATCATATCCACACCACCACCTTGTAGGATTGTATATTGCAAGTCATGGGGCAATGTGAATCTTTGATGAACAATCCTTTGTAGCAGTTTACATTTGAGGGCGGTAAAAGGAAGATCAAGATAGTTGAATGCAAAGAATTTACGTACAGAAATGAATGAATGTAAAAATAAACTAATTCGTTACATACAAAAAACTGCGTGGAGAAAAAAACTCTATTTAGAAAAAAGGGATTCCATCCTAAAATTACAGATATTATTAGTGAATAAGTCAGGTTAAATATGATGCCGGACATCACAGATGTTGTATATGGTATTTTTCTCACCCTTTTCCTCGTATAAAATGTTATATATTGCGTATTTAAACTATCGGATCAGTTCAATCCGTTACTATCGACAGCTGTCACATAACCTAACCGTTGGCTCTCCCGCGACGGCTTGAGCTATGTTACCAACCTGAGCATGTAAATCCCTAGCAAATCAAATAGCGCGGTAGGTACCAAATGTAATGTTACAACGGCCAGAATGGTAGTTAGAAGTGCGGTTTATTACATTGTCCTGAGAATATGTACCATTGTGCACAATGCCTAACCATGGCCGATCAATGTGATAAATTAATGCATCTTTATAACTGCGCCCAACATCGCTGGACATTACGTAAGATACTTATTAATTAATACTTATTATATAATTTATATAAAAACACTTAACAGGTAATATTAATATTTATAAACATATATATATTTGTGATGTCTATAGCATGTTGACGGACTGACAGGTGCACGTATGTTCGTGGCAAACGAGTATCTGTGAGAATCCGTAATAATATTACGCTTCGCCATCTATATCAATAACTTTAAGGATGTGGCGGCTTCGGTAGTGTCATTTGTGGCTATTAAGTGCTTACTTAAACTGCTAGGTATGTGAGACGTAAGCAGGGTAAAAAATAATGTGTTTTTAATATATCTACGTTAAGATTATTTAAATGTTTTCTCTTTTATATATTCAATTTGAAATTAAGTGTACATTGTCTTTATTACGAGTAAGAAAAAATTTTTTTATCTGTCATATTTTCTTATCTATACTGTTCATGGTGTACTATAGAATAAAGCATTTTCCGCAATGTCAAAATAACAATTTTTGGTTAAATTTATCTGCTGTCAAAACCATCCACCCATCCATTTTTGTGTTGATTATTGTCTATGCGCGGTTCTTATATAATCATCTAGATGTCATTTTTATTCACTTTGACAGCTTACTTACAACTTATATATGGAATAATTTTGATTGCATCGAGATTTTATTTACCTGTAGTTTGTTTTGGGGAAAGCTCTATCATTAAAATATAGATTCTATTGATTGAGACCCTGACTGCTGTTAGGTTATTTCTTCTTTCTGCCTCGGCTTCATATTCAGGGGGGAGGCATCTAGCCTAACTGGTTCTTTTTTAAATATACTCAAATCAAATGGTTAAGAAATGAAATTACAAAATGCAATTGTTTACAAGAAAGTTTATTATCTATATTTTACGATACTTGCATGTATTAAATGTGGAAAATGAGCATTTTACCTGATTACTTATTAATAAGAGAATTCAAAAATAATTACAATCAAATGAACATTAAATATGTGCACATCATGCCAGCATAAAGTTATCTACCAAATTGTCTATATTGATGCTTGTCTGATTTAGATTAAGCAGGTCCCTCACGTAAGGGATTACCTCTCAGGAGAAGCCTTCCACGTGTAGATGATGGTCCTGGATCCTGAACGTGAAGTGTGGCCAGATGCTTGTGGTGCCAGCGTAGGATGACTGAGTTCAGGCTTGTAGTTGATTAATCACCAGATGATGTCCAATTATCCAGGCAAACCGGGACTCTGGACGCGATGTTCTTATGCAATATTTGCGTGCCTTATAGGATATCGTCTTGGCTTTTACGGGACCTTGACTTGATCGAATCATGAAACTTGAGAGCTTTCACACAAACGATTGAACGCAGCGAACATCATAGTCTAAGCTAAACTTGAGGCGCACAGTTAAAATTTTCCCCGGAATCACAATTTATAAAATGCTTACTTAATATATCAGAGACGATATTAATTTTATTTTCTAATTAGAAATTATATCTCGTCTTTGTGGAGCGAGTTCTCAATTGGAGAAGACTGACGCATAAGGTGATGCATCCCTTATGGTGACTATGATCACGTACGCCAGATTCCTTATTGCTGTTCCCACGGTGTATCGTGCGTCTAACAATACCGATGTTTATTGCAACCCTCGTCCCTTACTTCGACTAAGTGCTTACGTATCCTTGAAAAACAAAATATTATTTTGGGTAATTTTGCATTCTAACACAGCACAGCGGTCATCAAAGGTCATTATTGGTCACGAAGCTACCACAATATCTTGTTTCAATAGTTTTAAGGTTTAAGTATTATTCACGTAACCATCTCAGCATATATCCCTTCAAGGAAGGACTTATCAACTAGCACAGCCAAATAACAGCTGGCGCCGTAAGATATAACAATATTGAATTCAGTCTAGTATTTATTACATATAATTTAAATTTTAAGGTACTAATTTAACAATACAGCCATTTACAATTTAACAATACAAAATGATAACTAAATATGAATGGGGTTTTGAAATTAAAGGTTATTTAAATCAACTCTTTATATATATACATATAATATTTACAAATATTTATTTATTAGCTTTGTTTTATTAACTACTTAATGAACTAAATACATCTACTTGTTTCGAAAAATATAATTTTCTTATCAACTAATCAAAAACATATGTTAGAAAATGATCATGGTTTGGATAAAAAAAATTGAGAATATCTATTTTACGTATAAACAATCTTTGTCTTAAATTGAATAATTTAAAATCATTAGAAATAAATAAAGTATGTAAAACTAACCAAAATATTAATACCAACCAACTAAATTTAACCACAAGTTCTATTCTAAATTGTGAAGTTGTAATTATTCAGAACATAGGTCTGTGATATTTTAAATACTAATTAAAAGTATTAATTAGAAAGATTTACATATACAATCAATTTTATCCCGGCAACAACAACAATATGTATATATAATATAAATGTTCATCTTTTTAATTAATGCATTTAATTAGTATTAAAAAAAAAATAATACTATCAAGTAAAAATTAAAGTTAGATACTAAATTCATTTTTAAATAATAATTACTTTTTTTAAACTTTTTAAAAATAGATTATTTTAAAGAAACAATATAACATATGTTTCTGATTTTTTGATGACATCCTGAGGAAGAAAATTATATTTTTCGAAACCGGTAGATGTATTTAATTCATTAAGTGGTTAATAAAACAAAGTTAACAGTCTTAAAAGAAAAAACTATAATATCGATAGCAGAGTTAAATGAAATGTATCTATGTGTAAGAATATGAGCCATTTGGTCTTGTATATAATAGTTTTCAAAATTATTATTTTTACACACGTCCATGTTATGTACATGTAGAAACTAGATGACTAATGTATGGGCGTTCATGTAGATGTGGAGTAATATAAATATATAGAATTGTGCGTGTGTGCATAACCAGTCACATATTTTTGTTTATTTTTCTGTCGGTAGGTGGAGTGCGTTTTCACCGAAGTGCTCTCTCTGGCTTGATCATTGTCCAACAGTAAAATTAACGCCATCTGGCGCGGGGCCAAAAATTATCGGAGCGATTTAAACGGCGCCAATATTTCATGTAACTCAGCGATTCTAGAACATTGTAAAACAATCTTTATATTCTATCTTAACTAAAAATTGTCTAAAGATTCTCAAATTTATTCTGATCATTATAATACAGTATTAGATACGTCAAATTATAACTAATCCAATTGATTCCTGAGCTTAACTACCAATAGTTTTACGTAACATTCATAATTTAACAATATTTTAAGTGTAAATACATTTTTAGTCTTTAGCTATGTTCTTTTAAAATTTCAAAATGAAAGAAATATATATTTCTATAATGTTTTATTAAATACCTTTTAATATATATATATATATACATTTTAGTGTGCGTCTTACGCTAGAGACTCTGATGGATTCAGAACCGCCCCAACAAAGCGCGGTCAAACGTGATTGCACTTTCGTCCGCCGTCTGACCAGCACGCTCTTCTTGGTAGCATGGAGCGCCTGCTCTACGTCGTAAACTTATAATTTAACTTCATGTTACTTTTACGAGTAAACATTTAATAATAACTTTATTAATATTGGATGATTTTTATAGCGCCATTTTCGTAAAAAAATTAAACTCAAAAGCGCTTTACACATAAACTGTCCATGATTCAATATTATATTTGTATTATTACATATTTTAATATGATTTTGATACATATATAATGTACTAAGTAAGTGCTTTTGTCATTTTGATGCTGTCATATCCTGCTCTTGCTAAGTCGCTTTGAACTTATAATATGATTACTAATGACTATACTTAAAATAAATGTTTTCATGATATATGTAATATCTAAATGACGATACTAATTTATTTTTAGCTACAATTTTTATTCATGAAGTTACATAATAATACTGATTGTCCTAATATACTTTCTAAATAAGGTGTAAAAAAAAATCTAAGAATGTATTAATTGATTTATCTTGATAGCGTATTGTTTTAGTATGGAGTTTCTTCAAAGCGCTCAATAAAAATACTGAAAAAATCTAAATCAAATGAACGCTAAAATATTTGGAGGTTTCGTGCGGTAACAACCCTTGTGTCCGATTTTTTGGAATCGATCGTTGGCCGAACGGCCCGAAACGCTGTGGCAGTAAACTTACCGCGCTGCACGGTCCAATTATATGACAAGGGTATAAAACGTTTGTTTGTTTGCTGGGCAAAGGGTAAATATCTAATATGGAGGAATATATCCAGAAAAGTTTACCGTTTTGGCAAGCGCAAAACATTTTTACAATCGACAACATTTTACTGTCTCGGTTTCTATTATTTTTTATTTTGATTGTTTGCAAAGAAAATTGAATTAACTCAAGATATAAAATTGTAAGCCACAGTAAATTTTAGATTTAAACAAGTGCAAATAAAATAACTTTGATATAAATTAAATTCATCAATTAGAAAGATATACATACAGATAAACTCAATTTATCTGTATGTATACTTTTCTAATTTTTGCATTTAATTTATATTAAAATATACAAAAATACGTTCTCAAAAAAAATACATCTTCACAAACATAATGTGTTCTCTTTAAAAAAAAAACTTTGTATTACATAGGAGAGCAATATTTATAATTATTAAGGAAAACACATTCTTATTGTGAAGTTGTGAAGTGCACTTCCCCGGATTGGAAATGAAGATCCAGGTTCGTATCCCGGTGACGCTAAAACAATATTTTTCGACAAAATTGATTTTATATGTATATATTTATAATTAATACATTAATTTAGTATTTAATATTTATAATACCCAAAGTTGATGGGCAGAGTTATAAATATGCGGAGTTCCTATCGCTTCCACTGTTATCATAACCGCCGATGATCCTAAAAGCACCTTGAATATACCGATGCGTAAAACAGAGCTGCCAATAGCCATAAACATACTCGGTACCGACGCCTGTCAACAATAATCATGCGGCCAGTCTGGAAGACCGACCAATTTAGGACCAATTGAGTGAGTTAACATTTACCATTTAATACGTTAGACTATTAAGACTGCCGCCAATTATCTTCCTGCGTATGGAAACGATAAATTGTATTGTAAATTATCGTCATAATGTGTCAGGCTGAAAGTGTAATTGCTTGCTTGCTTGCTATTGTACGTGTGTCACATTTTGCGCCATCAACGAAGTGTGAATTTTAGTTACTTTGTGCGGAACAATGAAGTACGTGTTCTGAAGCAAGAATACTTGTGGCTTCAATGTAAGATAAAATCCGGTTAGATACCTGGAGGAGCAACTCAGGTGGGTCGTGTTTCTTCCTGGTATATGGTTAGTCCTATTCCTGTCCTTCTCCCTAATTCCTTCCATCTGTCACTTTACTGATCATTATGGATCTGTCGACCGGAGATTGCGCCCACATCTTTGCAAGTTCTACAACATAACGTTGGCCTCCTAAAATCGACGACATTCTAGCATATTGTCTGAGTGAAATTTCTATATCCGATAAATTTTTAACGGTCATTTTTTTTTATTTGCAATTGGTAATTTTCATTGTGTTCAATTGATTACCACACTATCCAAATTCTCTAGATATTATAAGTAATGTTCTCGCATTGTGAACAATACTCCATTATTCACATGGCCCGTAACATACAAAATTTAAAAACATATATCGACTGAAGTTTGACGACTTCGTCGATTTCATTCTAAAAGAGATACCTGCAATCGACATACACCGCGCATCACATCAGGGAACATACGAGTATATATCCTTAGCGGTCCCCATATATGTAGATATGTGTTGACAAACGAGAAAGCAGCCCGAGGGAATACTCTAAATCAGGTAGGTAGCCACAGCCTCTGATTTAGTGCAAAAACAAACAATCGATTGTAAGATAAAATGTTATGTGCCTGCGAATTAAGAAGAATTTAGATAGAAGAGAGATTTTTTCATTAAATCGGAAAACATTATGAGTTCGCTAACGAGATTACAAAACTTTTTGAAGAAGACTTGTTTTTCAACAAACCATTTCTTTTCCACATCAATATTAGCACACGTTTTAATCTTTAGACAAATAATACAAAAAAATGAATTTCGATATGTTTTTATATATCTCGTAGATTCTTTATTATTTGTACATTGCTTGCTTTCATATACTATTCAGGATACACAAAGTAATATTTTTTGCAAAACGTTTAAGTGGAACCAATTTATTATTACTCAATATTAGCAAAATTAGATTGTAGCTACATATTATATAAATAATAAGACAAAACACTTTGTTTAAGCCACCATTTATTGATAAATCAACATGTTTCGATACCCATTATATCTTTCTCAGGAAACAATGTATACTAAAATTAAAAATACAAGTAAAAATAGAAACAAAACAGTAAAAGTATAAGTGGTGGGTAACTAAGTAGGAACTAATATGAAAACAAATTTAAGAGGTGACTATTTGCTAAAAGAATTTGGTTTTTTATAATATTTAGCATGCTATTAACACATTTTTGTATTTCTAAAAATTCCAATTTGTCTAACTGTAAACCCCTAGTATTTGTATCTAATGTATAATTTCTAAATTCTTGTTAATGTCAAAATAATGGTTTGTTTCCAAAAGTTGATTGAAAAATTCAGATAGTTGTTGCTATTTAGGCATCTTAAGTGCTTCTTAATTCTAATATAAAAATTTCTCCAAGTTTAACATATGTAAAAATGATAGAAATTATTGTAAATTAATTTGTAGACACTCGATTTTTTTTAAATATCATCCTTATCATTGTTATTTAATACATAATTCTTAAACTTGTTATGAGTGTAAAAAGCTGGTTGTAAAGAATTTTGGATATTTTTTGTAATTTAATTTAAAGTATGATTATTTAAAAACACGATTTTTGTCCCACTGCTTTTTACTATTAATATTACCGATGGGCATAAAATCTGATAAACCCTTTCTTATACTTTTTGTTTAACAAAATATCTATTAATATCATATTATAACCATTATTAATTGCAATTTGTTTAATAATATTAAATTCTATGTTGAAGTTATTTATTTATAAGGGAACATTAACTAATCTATTAAGCATGGAATGAAAAGCTGATAATATTTGAGAAAACGGATGATTAGAAGTATTATGTATTACTATATCGATGTAAGTATCTTTACGAAATATGTTAAATTCTAGATTATTTTTAACTATGGAAATATTTAAACCCAAAAAATTAATGCTGGAATTTAAACCTACGATAAATTTAATCTTATCGTGGAGTTTTTTTATGAAATATATTAAGTTGTCTTTCATGTTGATTTATCAATAAATAGTGCCTTAAACAAAGTATTTTGTCTTTTTATTTATAATTTAACATTCGTTTACATTGACCGTTAGTTTGTCGTAAAATAAACACGGGAATAATCCATTACTAGCATCCCAGTGGACCACAGTGTTAGAGTCAATACACCGCTGTACAAACAAATCAGACATCCAATTTAACCAATGTCACAAGTCACAAATTAAACAAACCCAATGGACTTTAGCGTGTCCAGTTGTGGCCGGAAATACATATTACTTTATCGCCACATTTAATATAAAAATATGTTAAAAAATAATGGTTATGAAATTACCTCATTTTATAATAATATTATTATATATATATATGGCTTTCTGGATGTAACGGCTTCAGTAGTATCATTTGTGGCTTTAAAGTGCTTGCTTAAACAGCCAAGTCTGTGAGACGCGAGCAGGGAACAAAATAACGTAATTTAAACATCTCTAGATTAATATTACTGAAATGTTTTATCTTGCATATATTCTATAATAATACTTTTAAAATGAGCAATATTAACTTTGTGTAAATTTTAATATAAGAGTAAGGGAGCATTTGAGATGTTTGAATAATAGTGGGTTTTCAGAATTTGCTAATCATTTGATAGAAAATGGTCACGGTTTTGATAAAAAATTGAGATTGCCAATTTTTCATATAAACGGTGTTGGTCACAAACTAAATAATTTGGAATCGTTGGAGATAAATAAAGCGTGTAAAACTAATCAAAAAATTATAAACAACCAACTAAATTTAACTACGAGTCCCATTCTAAATTTTTTTCCTAAAAATTATTCAACTAAATTTGTATTAAGTAACAATTTGAATTGGCTACTAAATATATTTTTTAAATAATTGTTGTTATTTTTTTTTTAAATTGATTCTGGTGAAGAAACAATAATATATGTTTTCAGTTAGTTATGACATCCTGAAGAAGAAAATTGTATTTTTGTAAAACCGGTAGATGTATTTAAACTTAATTCAGTGGTTAATAAAACAAAGATAATAAATAAAAAATATAAATATTTTATAATAGTACGTAAATTTATATTAAATTTGAAATGAAAAAAAAACATGTTTTGATAACGAAACAGGTGATTGCAACAAATACATGACGATGACAATACCAAAAAAGTTAATGGTTAATGCTGTATATTATATGTTTTTAATTATTATTTTTTGACATGTAAACATCTTACCTCGCGCCCCCGGCGAAAAAAATTCTTAAAACAACCTTAGAAAAATATGAAATTAAATAATGGTCAAATAAATACGCCATACTCGTAATCATGGAGGTATGTCTATTCAACACTAATAAATGTCAAACTGACGTGTTCAGTGTGACTTCAGAAGTTCACACGTTCGAAAATCCACAAAATATAATATTATACATACATAATACCTACCAACACCAAATACAACGCTAATCAACCGCTTTCTAATAAATTAATTTAAAGATTTAAAAATAAATACACAAAAACATCATACTTTCTTACGTGCCAGGGAACTGTACACCTAATATATATTCACTCACAAGCATAACTCAATCGATTATTTTATTTACTATCGCATATCAACAAAAGATATTTTATATTTATTTTTCCAACACGATTAAATTACATTGTTAATTAATAATTTTTGGAGAAATTGCTAATTTATATGACTGGTGATTTTATTACATACTGTTAATAATATTCTTTCAGTATTTTGTAAATTATTTTAATATAGCTGAAACTTTTGTTATTAATTTACAGTATATATATATTATTATATGAGTAGCCGTGTAAATAATAAAATGAATTCAGGATACTATTATTTTTGTCCCGTATAACACGAAATCGCCTTGGACAAGTGAGCAAATTTAATTATTAATCACACTTATTTTTTTTGATGTTATGGAGGAAGCAATGTGCAGGTCTAAGGTCAACTTCATGACTTCTCTTCAGGCATTCTGATCTTAGGCTCGTATCTAGAAATTTTTTGACGTGTGAGATTTTTTTCACATTTTTTTGCGCATAAGTAATAAAGACGTTTGTTTGTTAACTTTTCTCATTTCAGAATTATAATTACACTTCAATATTACTGTTGAATATTGTTATTTTATATATTATATTAAGGACTTAATAAAAATAACTCAATAACACGTGTTAAATCATTTTCATGAAAACATTCCCATTGTTCTTTAATTCATATTATTCGAAATCCAAGTAGGTACAAGGGCAGCATACATATGATGAAAGTTACGTCCTACCAACAAGCTTTTAGATTATCTTTCTTACTCTAACCTTAGTATATGTGTGAAATGAGTGGGATGGAAGTATCACAGGATAGAAGTATTAGGACGGAAAATTTCTCCTTTGAGAGTAATTTGCATGCACTGTGAGAGAGCTTTGATCGTATGAATATGTGAAAGGCTCAGAGCAAAATCGATACAAGTCTCAATAAGATAAATAAATATTTCGTAATTAAAATTTTTGTAAATTTGAAAATAATAATTATTTAAAAATATGTGATCTTTTACACCATAATTCAGTTTTTAAATTAACATATTTATATTTCTTGTTTACTATTATCTTAATATTATTTAATCATTATAATTTTCTTTGCTTACATTTGCACATTCAAATACAATGTTTATTTTTAATTGTGTTAATATATTTAATTTTAATTTTAGTACAAAATTTTAAGTATGTAAGAGTATTTTCATACAAGATTACTGGTAATTCGATACATTCCTTTTAAGATACAATAGTAGGGGTCGTAAGCTAATACGTTGTTCAATTAATTGCTTAGTAACAATTTTGAGAATTTACTTATATCCGGAAAAGAAAAGTAATTTTTATTATAACGTTGTAAGGTTTTAATGTGCTATTCGAAAGTATTATCAAGCTGAATAACGTGCGAGCATGTTGTCTAAGTATAAGAAAAAAAGTACAACCATACACGGTAGTTTTTTTTTAATTAACTTTGAAGTTAGAATTTTTGATATTATTAAAAAAAATTTAATATTGAAGATATTTAAGAAACGGTTCACATTTGGATGTGGTAATATGGGGCTAAACCGATCACTTACGATTCCCGCTATTGTGTCTTTAAAGGAATATAACGAATTACCAGTATTCCTGTATATAAAAAATGTTAATTTTTATCCCAAAAAATATCATTTTAATTCAATTTTAATACAAATTAAATGTATTAACAAATTAAAGATATTCAGATAAAAAAAACTGTAATTTTACAATAAGAATGTGCACTCCTTAAAAAAATATATATTTACAACAATAAAGATTATTTAATGAATTACTTAATCCATTTTATTTCTGAACATTGGTTCGCTTCACTTTAACATTATTTTATTACTTTTGTTTTTATTAGGTGAAGTATTACAATAAAGCTATATAATACACCCAGTATTTTATAAAAGCGGTGAGCAATTAACGTGAAAGTATTTTTTTTACCTCATTTAAATGCAATTAAAAATTCATCATGTTTACAAGATTTATACTATTAAATTCATTGTACAGAGTGTAAATCTACCAAATAAATGTACAAATACTAACAAAACTATTTATTTTTATAGGTTGGGTGTGTATCCAACCAGCGTTCTCCAAGTCAGACCCCAGTAAATTAATCATACAGTAATCGTACATTAAAATAAATGCAGTAGAAATTTAGTGTTTGTTCGGTATTTATGATGTATAGATCGCTGATCGCCGTCTGTGAACGCTATGATATATTTCTATGATTTGTTCTCTATGGTTTTTGTATGAGTTGAAGTTGTACCTTCTAACTGTCAAGAAAGCATTTACCATTGGGTGAATTTATTGCCGCCAAGTTCGTCCTGCTGTGGGAACAAAGTGTTGGCTTGAATTATCATCCTACTATGTGAGACTGATAGTTTATCGTGTATGTTTGGGTTTCTCGCTACCGTGCGTGCCGAAACTTGTACATTGTGTGATTGTGCGAGGGTTGTTTGACACCTTCGCGCTATAACTGAAAGTGTATTTTTAAATGTACTTCATTTTGAACAGCGTTGTACGTATTCTGGAGTCGGAAGACATGTGGATCCAGTGGAAGAAGATATTGAAAGAAGCAGGTGGTATTTCACTAGCCCCTCTTCTCTATTCCTGTCCATCTCCCGAATTTTTTCCACCCTTCTTGCATCCCTTATTTCCCCACTCCCTCGAATAAACAGTATTTTTATGTAAGTCCAGTTAACTTGCGATATATGGCTTATTTATAATACATTCTGGAATACAAAAGGAAAAATGAAAATATCCATGTAACTATTATTTACACATTTGCCTATCAGTATGTAAATATCAATATAATATATGTAGGGTTGTTGTATAGTAATTGATTGATTGTATATATCGTCGATCCTATGTACCAGCCCCCCATAGTACTTCTGTAAATCTCATGTCTGGTGAAGGAGTCAAATAAAACAAGAAATTAAAAATTGATACTCACAGAATCTGGTCATTTATTACTCTCAATCTGCTTTGAAAAAAGATAAGTTACATTGCTAGTATTGCAGATACAACACGGTATTAAACTTTACCTTATGGTGCTAAAATAAAAACGCGCTTTCTGGTGCTCTAAACTCAGTATACATGTAAAGTTTTGAGATTATTAACTTAGATAAATGTGAATATTTTAAATTCATTACTTATATTAATCATTCAAATAATAATTTATATATATATATATATATATATATATATATATATATATTTAAGTGAAAATAAATATCAATTATCGTGTAAAAGTGGTAAAAATGATAAAAAATATTGGTCATTACGTACGATAGCATAAGACACGTCTAACTCGGTTGGGGCACGCTTCGCCACTAAAGTGAAGATCAGCATCCGGCTTCCCGCGCCCCGCGCACTGCGCATTCTACATCTCTCCATACGTACAAATATATGTATTGACAAATTCACGTTAGATTCATCAAGAAAATATTTTTTATTGTTCCGAATAATAATTACTTACATATTATAATTATTTTATCCAATACATTAATATATTACGGAGGAACACCTACAATATGAACTCTGTATTTATTATATTTACAGAGATATTTACATAATTAGAGACAATGTCAACTCAGTTTACATCATCGGAGAGGAAAGGTTAATACATTTATGGAGATCGATAACGCATTGTAAGGCGTCGGTCTTTGTAAAATACATCAGCTCCCCAGCAGACGCGTCAAGAGGTGCGGCGCCACTATGTCATGGTCACGTAGCTTAATTCGTATTTTTGTGAACGTTGTGCTTTGTTAAAAGTCTGAAGAAAGTGAATAAAATAAAATATTTGCGAGTCATAATAGATTCAAAATTGAATTTATCGCAAAATATAAGACACGTGACTAAAAAGATTGCTATAAAAATCTCACTCCTGGGAAGAATGAGAAGATTCGTTAGTACTGAGTCTTTTAAAATAATATACAAATTCATTATTTTTCCATTTTGTTTTTGGCTAATAAAGTAGAAATGCAACAATTTTCAGTGCTGCAAAATAAAACTTTGAGAATAATACTCAGAAAAAATAGATATACTCGGATCAGTACAATGCTGAAAGATCTGAATATGATGACCTTTATGCAGAAAATATATTTCAATATTATGAAATTAATTTATTAAATCCTCACTAAGAAAATATCGGCAGAATTTATAAAAAAAATTGATGCAAATCAACATGAGCATGAACATTATACAAAAATAAAAGTTGTACTGAGACTGCCATTCAGAAATAAAGCTAAATCTCAGAAATGTATGATGTGCAGTCTGATGAAGATTTTTAATGAAATGCCAGAAAACATAAGAAAGGAGGAGAAACTATATAGATTCAAAATGAAACTAAGAAAATATATGCAAATTTGTTGTAAAAAGGATTATTTTGATCTTTTTTATGATAGAGCATATATAAATATATACGTTTACATATGCATTATACTAAGAATAAATAAATAAAATGAACCCTACTATACAAAATATTTCGGACTGTCAGATACCGATTATTTGATTCTAGAATGCATTAAAAGTATGATCAGCTAATATTTATCGTCATTTAAAGCAAGTATAAAGTAACTTAAGACTATCATTATACTTCGGAAAATAGGCATCAATCACTCAAATATCGTTATTTTAACTATTTTCGACTAGTGCCATACTGCTGCGACATAAGCTTTGTTGAGCAGTTTTTGGTGAGAGATTTTCATCATCCACCATCTATTCTAGACTTCAGATCTTGTTGCAATCAATTTTCACATTTTTTTCTAAACTTAAATGGTAAAAAACGTCTTAGAGATTGAAACTTGCTGTCAATAATCGGTTAAAAGTAATAATGTATGGCTGTAGGCGACTACAATAAATGGATTTAAAAGCTCGTGATCAGATATGATAAATACTTAAATATAAGTGATTTAAACTAAACTGAAATTAAACTGTTTAAAAATATGTAATATCGAATAATACAATACTTTCGTCATTTTTATAAAACTAAAAGGTTTTTATCATTTTTCAAATACAAGTTCCTTATTATTAAAACATTTTACACACTTTTTATAAAAACGTGAACTTAAAAATTTACTTAGGAGAGCATATTCTTATTGTGAAGTTGTAATTATTCAAAACATAGGCCGGTGATATTTTAAATAGAATTAAATATATTAATTAGTAATATATACATATAAAATCAATTTTATCGAAAAATATTGTTATTGTGCCACCGGGATCCGAACCTGGATATCTTTCCAAACCGAGGAAGGTGCATTATCCAACTATGCTACATTGACAATATTTTTAGAGAAAAATTTTCGAACCTATATGTTACCTTTTTGATATTAATACATTTAATGATTTCATTATTTGAATGAGCCATCTACCTTATTTTTACAGAATCTCAAATACCTTTGAGTAATCTGATAGCAGACGCCAGAATTATCAATTGGATAATGCATCTTCCCCGGTTAGGAAAGAGATCCAGGTTCGAATCCCGATGGCGCAACAACAATATTTTTGCATAAACTTGATTTTTTATGTATAACTTTTTATTTGTATATTTAATTCATATTTAAAAATTAACTTTTAGAAAAAAATATTATTTCGAAAGAAATGCTTTATATTTATATTCCATTGAGAATGGGGTATCGTAAAAGCTCTTACATCCGGAAGTACCCAGGCTTTTATACTAAAATAAAAACTAAAGTAAGTAAGTAAAAAATAAAGGTTTACATACGCATATGTATGAATGGCTTTTCAGGAAGCATTTTTACACAACTCAAGATAAATTATTTAAAGAAAAATATTAAAAATATGTCGATAAAAATATATTCATTTTTTTTTTTGAATAGTAAGTCGGTTATATTAAAATAATATAAATAATAATTAATTTTGTTATTATGCCTATTGCTTGCCTCTGAGGGAGGCTAATATACCCATTTTGCAGCTGATAGTGGCTGTGTGTAGCCAGGGTTTCCATAGAATCTATATTTCAATGCAGATATCCCTCATTATATTGTTTTAACAATGTAACATGTAGTGTAGTGTACTTTGTCTTTATTTCCAGTAAGAAAAAACAATATATGTAAAATGATACACCCTATATACACATGTACACCTAGTACTATCATAAATTGATGTGATTATCGTCAGAATATTATTAAAAGCGTATTAACATGAAGAATATAGTAGACTTTAAGGAATGAAATAATATGGACAGATAAAAAAAAAAAAATCTCGGCTGATTTGATATTGCATATAAAACCGTTTTTAACCGTTATAATGATCGAGTGATCATATCTAAGAATTAATCACAGCAATTTTTGAAAAATATTTAACTGCGGACAGATATTTTCGTACGGTAATGTAAATGCATTGAATATATAAAAAATAAAACAATCATTCTATAGTCAGTGCCGAATATATCAGTCGCAAAAAAACTTTCCACCAGCAACGTATTAATCCGTTGCGATGTAATTTATTTATCTCCTTACCAAAACTGACAATAATACTAACAATGCAAATGATAACGATGAATGCATATGTTAAAATATAGGTAATTAAGAATTTGAAAACAATGTAAATACTTTGTTTATAATTCTGTCTGCTGTGTTTGTCATCCACGACAGTACCACGCTGGTGAAAAAATAAAGTTCAAAGATATTGAGCGAATACCGTGATATTGGTATACACCATTACGCTATCTCTGCAAGGGAGTGTGAAGCACTGCATTATTCTACTGACTCTCTCATTTTCCATATACATAGTTCTTATCATGCAAGCTTATTGATTGTTGAAGCTTTTACCAGAATCAGTACTCATGATCACTTGGTCTTGCAAAGTCTTCCGCAAACGTTTTCTATTTTGGGTGCAGTAAATACATTATGTTCCAAGTCAATGGATATTGGATACAACGTATACTACAATAAAAATATACAAACATAGACAAAAAATAAAACATAACAGACAAAATAAAAATAAAAAGTGATAGGTAACTAATTAAGAACTACTGGCAAAACAAATTTAAAGGGTAACTACTTGCTAAAATAATTTGGTTATTTATATTGTTTAATTTACTAATAACACTTTTTTTATTTCTAATTTATCTAACTGTAAACGAATAGAATTGTATGGTTGGTTTCCAAAAGCTGATTGGAAAATTGACAATAGTTACACCTGTATAAAAATAATTACAATTAATACAATATTGAAGAAGTGACAATATTAAATGCTGAATGCAAACGACAATACTAATTACATTCCAGCAGATTGCTTCACACTTGATGAAAATTTATTTTTATATTGAAGGTGAACAGTGTACGGAATCTAGTCCTGCTAGTAGAATATATGATACAAATTTGGTGATGTAGCATTAACTAATACACCTGGCAACCGGAATTCTCTCGCCATTTGGGCCTTTCTCCATTTTCAAAAACTGACGATAATTGTCCAATTTATGTTTATTTTTAAATTTTGTACATTGTATATTTCCATTAACCTCTCTGTTTTCTAATAGTTCATTTTTTTATGTAGAGCTATAATTTTATATTCAATATATGTTTATAGTACCTATATTTCTTACTAAATTTTCCTGGCCGACTTTCTATTAAATATGTTTCTTACTAAAAATCTATTTCCCATGCATATTGTATGGAGAACGAAAAATCGACGCTATGAAGAGAAAAGTTTTTGTTATGCAATTATGGGTGTTTGAATGAATGTGTGTAAGTCAACAGATGTAAATGTGTGTCGACTCGAATCAGAAAGATTTCAAGGTTATGTAGTAAATGGTGTATGTACTGTGAGAGTTGTGAATGTCCCAATATTTCATCCAAGACTCTCGTGATCATTGGACTGTCGCAAAGTATGGCAGGTGGTAGGTTATGAGACAGAAACTATTAGCTTGATTCATAAATATCCGACGTTTTTTTAAAATTATATTGTAAAATAATCAAAAACGAAAACAAACTCAAAATATGTCATGTACAATTATTATTCGGGAGAGTAGTCATCGTAATCGGGAACTGATCGATGTTGAAGTTCTCACCCAGTGTTCTAATGGTGCAACATTCGTCCTCTTCCATAGCAGCTAAAAGGATCGGGTCATCAAAATCCAAAGATTGACCTTTGACCACTACAGTACTACTGACGGCTCCAAAAAGGGCAAAAGCTGTTCCATCGGCTGGGAAAGTGATCGCGACTGTTTTTTGGGATAGCCATGGAGTTGTCTTAATCGATTATCTTGAAAAAGGGAAAATCGTTACAAAAGCATACTATACATCATTACTTGACAGGCTCAAGGCATAAATTGCTGAAAAACGGCCAAATTTGCAGAAAAAAAAATTTGTTTCACCAAGACAATACTATCTACGAATTACGGTTTGAACTGCTTGACCACCCTCCTTACTCACCAGCTCTAGCCCCGAGCGACTTTTTTTTGTTCTCTATGATAAAAGTTGCGCTCGGAGGACAGAAATTTTCGTCAATCGTTTGAGGAGGTCATCACCTTCGTAAATAACTATTTTGCAGAGAAAGACTCCAAGTACTATTTGAACGGGTTAAAGGGGTGGGAGCATCGCTGGGAGAAGTGTATAGACTTTCAGGGAGACTATCTATAAAAATAAATATAAATTAGAAGAAAAAATGCTTTTTTTCGTTGTTAGATTGGAAACTTTTCAGATAGACCACGTGTACAACCAGTTAGGATAATAACTGGAAAACTCACACAATATTTTTCAATTACATCATACCAATTTTTATTTTTAAATTCGCAATTAGTATTAAAGGTACGTTTATATTAAAGAAAATTATCATAAGATGAAACATGAAGGTGAAAAATAAAATTATTAGATAAAAAATAAATCTTAATGAATAATAAAGTTAGATGAGTTAAATGACTCGGGTATACGTTTACAATATTAAATGATTTTGACATCCTACTTTTTTATTAATAAATCATTACCTTTTCGTAAAGCGTAATTACTCTATTTTAGTTGTGAAGTATTTTGGGAAAGGTTATTTAGTTAGTTTGGCCACGTGGAACGAATGAGTGAGAAAAGGGTGGTAAGAAAGATGTGACGTAAGGTAGGATGTTTATGTATAAATTAATAGATAAAGTCTGTAAAAGTCCTGGCATTATTAAGAAATGGCGTGACGATAAGTAATTAAATATGAAAGATTGTAAATTTTAAATATTAACGTGAGATTTAAATATTAAGTAAACATTCCCACTATTTTTCACACTACGCTAAGCCATATATAAACTTGGTCGGCTCATGGAATTGGGGTCAAACCATCTTCCGTTGAGCCACTGGATGAATGTCTTAACGCGAGATCAAATAAGTATGTATGTAAGTCAAATTTATTGTACAAATCTTTTTAGCCTTACATTAAGAATTCACATTTTATTATAATGCCAGAATCAAAATTGTGTCACTATTCCCTCATTTATTGCAATATATATTATTAATTACACTTAAAGTCTTTTATTGTACCAAATAATGGGAAATTTAAAATTAGAATGAATAGCAATGATAGAGATAATAAATTGTAAGAATCATTGTCATTTAAATGTGAAGATAGGTATACAAAATACATAAACCTCCCGAAAACCACATGGAAAACAGGTTATAATCTTGAAGATGATACGCAAAAAAGTAGTGATTATCCGCCTCCATAAATCGGATCACCATTCGTCTTCTGATATATATGTATTCTACTTGGCGTACAGAAAGGAATAAGAGATAATGCAAAATAAGTAAGGTTTAATCACAGATTTATTGGGTACAGATTACAATAGTACACGTAACTCTAAATATATATTAACTACATGGTGGAGGTCTACGAGTGAAGCTATCGTCTAGATGAGGTACAGTAGAGAATTGAAGCGCCGAACGGATCACTTGATGAAATACCAAAACGGCCCTATAATAGCTCTACAAGGGGGTTTCAATTCATCGCGCTCTGGCGGGGGTGGTGACATAATTTTTTTAGTTTGGATTTGTATTGATAGATGTCGCAGATATAAAGAGCTATTGACAACATTTGTAAGATAATAGAGATCAATGCATACAACAACGAATCAAAAATCCTATTTCAGAAAGCAAGTATCATTTAAAGAGATTTTTAATCAAAGTTATGGAATAATCTTATCTTCAAGATTAAAAAAATATATATTTCGTATATGAATTTTTTTTCTATATTAAGGCAATTTTGTGGCACGCGGAAAATGAATGTAACGGTCGAGGTCTTTCTTATAACGTTAGTATTTTCTTAATTGTGGTAAATAACATTCAGTTTATTAGTTTAACATTAGTGTAAAGGTTCTATCTAATAATTTAAAACAAAATTTAATCTAGTGTATACTTCTGATATAAATAAATAATAAAAAACGCGAAAATATTAAGTATTATTGAAAGGTAAGGTAGAAAATTAAATATTATAAGTAACTAAATCCTTTTTGCAAATAGTCACATTTGAGATTTGTTTTCGTAGTAGTTTCTAATTAGTTATAGTTTTATTTTTATATATGCTTGTATTTTTAATTTTAGTATACATTGTTTCCTGAAGAAGTTATATGTAAATAGTGATTTTAAATAAAGTGTTTTTCTTATTATGTATCTAATTATCATCGATAGACAGCATCCATGAATAAATACTCTTCCAGACCTTTAAAATGTTAATTTTAATTATCTCGGATCCATAATTACTGACGATGGTAGCTGTATAACAGAAATTAAACGATGCATAAAGTTCTATGTCCAAACTTGACAAAATATGGAAAGACCGCGGTATTTCCTAGACAACGAAGGTCAGACTTGTACAGTCTCTGGTGCATTCTATATTTTTATATAGTGTGGAATCATGGATCTTGAAGACAAGGGAGAGAAGATGGATTGATGCCTTTGAGATGTGGTGCTGTTGAGCATACCATAGATAGCGAGACGTACGAATGTCTCCATTCTGTAGGAACTGAGGATCAAGGACAGACTCTCAACCATTTGTCTAAGTTGAATCCTTTAGTTTTTAGGCATCTTGTGAGAAGGAAAGATAGCTTGGAGAAGTTTGTTGTGATGGGCCACATCGAAGGACGAAAAATAAGAATAAGATCCACACCCGTTAGACTGACTGTGTAGAAAAGGCAATAGAAACTTATCTGTTGAAAGGTTTAAGATCTGCAGGATGCCGATAAAAGTGAAGGACCATAGTCAAGAAAGTAAAAGCTTATAGAGATCGCGATCCTCAGTCTTGAGGGACTGACATGAATGGATGGATAGATGTCACTCAGTGTCTAGTTCATCATAAAAGTGGCGAAGTCATCAGTTTCTATATATAAACTGAATCCTTCCAAATAGCAATACGGTATTTGTCTTTAAATTCTTTCGGATTTATATAATAACCCGGCTACCGTTTGGAATAAATTGTCCCCTACCAATTCAGATATGACTCCGAGCAAATTTGTTTGAATTACAGTTTATTTATGCGACTAAACTGACCACAGACATATCTGAAAAAACTTTTTATAAATCGGGACTTTCATTTTAGATCACGAAAAATCTTCAGTTTACGAGAAAAATAAGATATATTTATGAGGGTCAGATTACCAAATAACTTCTCTACGTTTTTCGGTTCGAGTCTGGACTATTATTTTAATTTATTTTGTTTGAGTGTCCTGATCATAATCGTATCATAATTATCTCTTAAAATATGAATCCCTTATTATCTAAAAATCAGATTAATGCAGGGAAACTGAATCGAACATACAGATATACGAACCCAATAAGGTAAATATATTAACAATGGACAGGGAAACATAAGAGACACTTGGGGAAGCTTTCATTAGGCAGGCAATGGAAAACGGCTAACAATGATGATTCTGATGACCAAGGTTCCTTGAATTTTATCAGTCTCATTAGATAAAGCTGTAAAGGACGAAAGTTATTTATTACACAAGATACAAAATAAAAGATTCAGTTTGTTGTACTAGTGAGGACATTATAGAACCAATGTTATGTTGGCTTTATGGAACCAAATCTTCATATGATATCTCGTATTATGATGCTGGATCCTTATGTGTGGGATATGGTGTTGGAATAATACCCAGCTCGTTGTAACTAAAATATTTATTCCAGATTCTATAATATAATATTATACAGATATATATACTAGATGTTTATAATATCACGGTCTGGAGCTAAGAGAGAATACCGACCGCGGAGCAACACATGTATTTCTTTCACATTATATCAATCGTACCAACCTCGCGCGCTTCTGCGCATTAATCCCATAGATACATACTGTAATATTTAATTTCTTTATACATCATGCTTTCGTTGATAATTTTTACTGACATAATAAACTAAAATCAATAAAAAAATAAAATAAAACATGAATCTGTAAGCCAGAGAAGTCGAACATTTGTACCGGGTGGGCAATATTTGAATTTTTAAATAGATTTAAAAAAAAAATTAAAATAAAAATAATTTTAAAAAAAGTTGTTCCAATCATGGAGTACGGTAGACTCGTATTAACTGCGTGAACATAATATAGAAAAATATATAATTTACTGAATAATACGCGATTTAATGAGTTTTGGCTAGTGGGAATAATTATTATCGATTACCTAAGTTTTTACAAAAGCCAGTAAATAAAAACCGAGTATTAAACTAATAAAAAATATATTTATTATTATTTGTATATTTTATCGTGATCCTCCTACTCAGCAACTTAACCAATTTTTATTTTTATTTTTTAACGCATTAATTTTACATACCTAATTTAAAATTCCCGCAATACACCTGGCGACAGTCCCCTGAATCTCGTCGCCCTAGAGTCAATAATTATTAACATTAATTGGTCTGAATGATTTAAGGCTTTGGTGAATGTTGCATAGTATGCAGCACGTTTTTTTATTTGTAGCATATTCAAGTATAGGTCATATACAGTTTTTTTGTAAAAAAAAACAATAAAAACATCTTGATTTTATTAATAATTAATCTTTTTTTCTTGTTTTGCTTCATTTCGGTTTGCAAAATTTGAGAAAGATTCGTTTGCAGAAAATAATACCACTCGAGTACAACCTTCAATTCATTCTGCACATGACGACGTAACCTTGGAGAGGTCTTAACCTTAGAACCGGTCCATCCCCGTGACATTGCAAGGCGGATAGATGTTAACACAAGGGTGGAAAAAGATTGATGACCATGTTTTAAAAAATAATTCATTTGTTAGTTATTTTTATAAGTTTGTAGTTTTTTTTTTAAGTAGAATATATATTGTATTGGTGACTCTTTCGGAACGTTCCAAATAAAAAGTAAAAAATAATGTGTTTAAAATAGCATTAAAAATTATTTAGAAGGTTTACGGGTGGACTGTAATGTATTTAATAAATGTATGTACACAAACGAGGAATAAATGTGTTGAAAAAAAATTATATATAGGGATGGTATGATACGTGCGTTTGAGATATGAACAGCATTTTTTTAAATCATTATCACTACTACAGAATCACAAAAAAAAATTCAATAAAATACTATGAACTAGCCATGTCCACTTAATATTGACGTCACTTTTTCGTTGTGTAGGTATATTTGAATAGAATTTAATTGTAATTATTTTTGAAAATATATCAACCATTATCACATAAGTAACTATTGCTTGAGTGAATACCTAACATGTAACATCAAAGTAATTAATGTCTGTTTTTCATTAATTATTTTATGTTTCTTTCTTAAAATCTGACGTCATTAATTGAATTTAAAAATATATTATATTTCAACAATATAATAACATCATATTAAATTGTTAATGTTTAATTTTTTATATTAATAATGTTTGTATTCTAAGAAAATAAAACCTAGTAGGTCATCTATATTTGAATATACCATGAATTGCTGTAGAACCAACCCTAAACGTGACTGTAGAAATAATAACATATTTTTTGGAATGAATCACAAATTAACCTTCGACGTCCTGAGGGTTAATACTTCCCGGGACATGGCACAAAATTCTGAAGTCGTGTTACAACGTTACCACAATGGACATACTGAGGTTCGAAATTTCCTTATTTTTATCATTGAGCTCCATGAGTACTTAACATCATTTTAATTACATATAAACATTTTGATCGTTATAATATCATAAAACAGTATTGAACTTCGTGGTTCAAAGCATATTTTGTAGCAATTCATTTATTATTTTTTAACATCTTGTCGAAGATTCTTAGCGAAAGCCTGTTTCAATCTTTCTACAGGATCCGGTGCTTTAATTTCTTTTCGCATGGCCACTTGATACGCAAGGTTTGTGGCTCGGGTCCGTTATCGAATTAAAAAAATACTTTACATTACTTTAAATAGAAAATGACATAATCTTCTACTTAGTGAAGTGAATTTCTCTGTACTATAATTATTATATAATATTATTCTGATATGTGATAGTACGAGTATATTGATTACACGATTATTTGATTTTAGGTTTATCAACGGGAAACGGAATATTATTGAAAAATTTTCTCTTTCTATGATAGGAACGGCAATATTTGAACCATTACTTTTAAAATGACGTTGAAAACTTTTTATTATATGATCCTACCTCTTGGGGCTATCCAGATATTGGTAATTTTCTTGTTGGAAAGTTTGTCGACGTTCATATTGATATTGGTACTAATCCATGATTTATATATACATACATAAACCACTGACATAAACATCGATTGGTTCATTATGTCTGATATCTTGTATGCGGACAAAAAGTAATCAAGTTGGAATATGTTTAAAATATAATTAAATTTGACTATTTTTTCAATTTAAAAAAACAGTTATAAAATGTGTTCATTTTTTTTTATTAATATTAATTTTAAATTCTAGCAATACTAAAATAAGTCATATTATTTCTCAGAAAATAGCAATAATTTTGTCGGTAGACGTCTCAATGTAAGTACATAAGTACCACTACTTATTGTATAATTCATTCAAATTTATTGTCGTATCTACTTCCATCGTTTGACAAAGAACAGTACCTTTAAATAAAAAAAAAAAAAACAGTTTAGGAAATATTTATAACTTACTATTTTATATAATTGCATTAATTTTTATGCTTATATATGCGTGGTAGTTGCGTGGTGGCCGCGTGTTGGCCGCGTGTTCGCCGCGTGATCACACCGCAAGAGACACCAGTTTCACATATATATAAATATATATATATATATATAACAGGTTTATATGGTTATATAAATCTCAAAAATTTAATTTGTTACATTTTAAATATACATCTACCAGAAATATTCAACAAAAAATAAATTCTAACTACTCTTGAAATAAAAGAAATCGCTTAATATTTTAAGTAACGCTCAAAAACTGTGACAGCCTTGAGACTTACAAGTATATTTCGAATTCAGATATAAACCGACGCCTCGCAAGTATGTCGCGGCGCCTTACGTTAGAAAAGGTTTCAGATTGTGTGTCTACTTCCCTCAAAACGCTTCGATTTATCCCTTAACAGAAAACGTATTCAGAAATGGTCTATTGAAGAAAGAGAATTCTTATGCGGGTCAGTGATGAAGGGATTTTTTGCGAACCTAACGGGATAGGGACCCATATTTTCTACTTAATTGCTACGCCACGTGGAAGGTTTTCAAGGTTTGTGCTCTTAAAATATTATATAACTTTCATGTTTGGAGGTCGTAAGATAAAAATAAATAAATTATAATACATCCTTATAAATACAAGTATGCATGCCTTTGTAATCCTAATTTACTTTGATCATTTATCAATATAATTGACAGCAGAATCTACAAAAATTGCTTCCCATTTTGAAAAATAATTTGATAAGCAATTCTAATCTTACATATTTCAAATAACGAGCGTTTTTTATTCAAAAATAAAATACTTTCTATCTAACTCTTTTATTATTTTAAAACAATAAAAATTGCCAAATAAATTTATTTATTTTCTTCAAGGCTTTTATAAGAAAAACAATAGATCGACTGATAACCGAATACACATATCTACATAACTATAAGTTTGTAAATAAAATAAAAAAAACGTTGAGTGTGTACACATTACGTAAAAAAAATATATGTTTCGCGATCTATAAAAAAATTTAAATACATCATTATAAGTTTGTATACTATAAAATAGAAATAATGCTATAAAATTGGTAGATTGAGATAATATATTTAATATGTTCATTATAAGTTAACATACAATTTACAGTTAGTCATAAACCAGTGAATACAACTTTAATAAATAGAGATTGTTATTATTTTCTAAGAAAGAAACTGAAATAAAAAATGTTTCTTCTTTTTTACCCTTTGATCCTATCTTTCAGTTTATTTTACAAAGAATACATATTTGTGTTACTTTCTTGAAAATTTAAAAATTATTTTCAATGTACTAAGAAGTTGAGAGTGATTAAATATTTTTGAAAATTTACTTTAGTTGTTTTTATTTAAATTAAAAAGGAAATATTAATACGTACATTAAAACAACTACTTTGTTCCTTAGAATGAGATATTTGTGCAATAAAATAATAAAAAATTAGCAAGTTTAGGTTGGGTTAGGTTAAGTATTTTTTATGAATAAAGATATATTTTTAAAATATTATTTTTTATTATTTTAAATAATTAAATATTTAAAAATTATTTATTTTATGGAACACATTATTTATTTTAATACACATATTCCTTAAAATAATTCCCTGTTAAATCATTCTCAAATTAAAATACTAAAATAAAACATTTCGGACTCGATTACTAAAATCCAATTTAATACATGATTTCAATATTTTATTTAACAAATTAAAAGATGACTCATTTTAGAGATTATTTTTTAATTCTTTTAATATTTATGGCAATAACTTAATGGTTAGATATTTTATTAATTAATTTAATTACTAAAGCTATTCATATAATAAAGTTTTAGAATAATACTTACTGATCGTGAAGGTTACTTCCCATAACTTTCAAAGCAAGCAGAAAATATACAGCAAAACAAACTAATTTCGTGTTTATATTTAGTATTTTAGACTGTCCTAATGATGGTACAGTTTGTTCTGAAAGCGGTTGCTTTATTATATAATAACTAGTGTTGAAATCCTATCCTAGGATATTGCTCAGGCACAGGGTGCCTCTTTTACTGAATTGGATTTAATGCCATATTAATTATAACAAACTAAATACCACTTTTTAATAATTAACATTAAGATAAAAAATTTGATAGATGAAGGATATACGTATAAAATACTCAAAGCTTACCATTAAAATGGCAAGAATAAAAATAATATTTTGATTCAAAATATAAATTAAATAATAGTATGTTAAAAACAATAATTATTATCCTTGATAAAGAGATTTGGATACAATTTTAAAAAATAGCAGGTTAACATAAACGTCGACGCTTAATAATTGCACGCACTCCATTAGTATAATCGCCGATGTTAAACACATCCGCATTCAATTGCAAACCATTCGTGGATGGCATATCCGCGGCGACACTAACCGCTGTAGTAATAGCGAAGCATTTTACCTCAGTCGCTGCCTATTTATTCATTTATCTATAAACCTTGGTCCTTATTTGTTGGATTTATCTTGACGAGATCCATTCGTTAATATCACTTTTCATGATTTATAATCGTATTTAAATCTGTAAACTTGTAAACCTCACAAAATTGTATTGTTTTGTCTTAAGTTCTGATCAGACTTACGTTTCACATACCATGCATCCTAAAGTAGACTAAGCGCGTCAATTCGTTTCACCTTCGTAACATGTTCGCTTGAGATGTCATTCTTGAAATCAACGCGAATAAGTACAATCGTCTGACGACATTGTTTGTTGAGAGTGCTCATTTCAAAATATTACTGGCCATTATTTATTTAAAGGTATTACGGAGATTCTTAGTAAACCATAGTGTAAGGAAATGGCAATCAGTTCAGTGAACGTGACGTGAATCGGATACATTAATGGGACTACCTTTAATATTAATACTCGAGGTTTTTATACGCTAACGTCTCACAATACCTAATACAAGACGTGATGCTGTAGGCTTAATAAATAAATTAATAGAAAAAATAAATTATGATAATTATTTCACATCACGTATCACTTTCACTGTTTCAAAGGTAAATTTACGATACTGATCAGAAAATAGTTGTATCGGATCACATTTATGACAAAGCTACAGGGTGAATATTTTATTCCAGGCCGATGTTATTTTTAAATAACTAAAAAAAACACAGTTTTATAATTTGATTTTTATTTATCAATTACTTGGTTTATTACAATTATGTACAAAAAATGACATTGGCCAAGTAGCCGCCTTTGACAGTGGCACAAATGCGTGCTCTTTTAATCATATTTTTCATAGCATTCTCGCACACTTCGCTTGCTATTTCAGAAATTTAATTTTGAATATTGTCCTGTACCATTGAAATTTTTATTGGATCATTGGCGTGGATCTTTTCTTTCAAGTATCTAGAAAATAGTCAGGAGCCGTCAAATCAGGTGATTGAGGAGACCAATCGATATCACCACTTTTTGACATTATGCGGCCGAGAATATTTCTAACATAGCTCGAGCTGTATGTGAAGTGGCACCATTCTGTAGAAATCACATGTTTTGCAGGCCCAATCGACTCAATTCAGCCACCAAGAAATTATTCAACATGTGACGAGAGCGATCACCATTAATGATTACAGCATTGTCATTATCATTTAGATAAATTGTTTTAATGACTTTGTTGAGACAATAAATGCTTTATAATAAATTGTAATAATTTACACTCTACGATTACTAAATTCTAACTGACAAATACTTGCCAAACCATAATGGTGACTAAATTAAATCGGCCTGGAATATAATATTCATCCTGTATTAAGCAGGTTTTGATAGAAATTCGTACTCTGTATAGCAGAGGGTTTCACAACGTTACTTCCGAAAAATTTTAATGCACTTTATTTGATCACGACCAGGACACATTAAATCCACCCATTGGCTAGACACCTCACAGTATATTTTATTAAGAAATCAACTGCAATTAAAATCATAAATGCATAAATCTATCCGGAGAACTCCAGACATGTGCATTGGAAGAACTGAAAATAAATATTGCAATATCTCTAAAATTTTAAAAAGATATGTTAACACAGTGGCGCATTATAGTCGATCATAATTTTGATAGTGCTAATTTGTGATAATAATAGATATTTTCTCTTTTGTAAATAAAATGAAACGCGCGTTGTAATAATTAAATATTGATAATAAAATTACTGGTTTGTCATTCCGCTCATTCATTATTGTTGTATCGGGGTGAACTTTTTTCGCAGATAATAAAATATCGTTATATAATTTAAAAAATATATAATTTTTATATTGACTTTGTACTACACATACACAATTTTGAGATTAATATTACTACTTTTTGAGTCAATAGAAACTTCAAGATAGTTCAGTTGATACCTATAGATGAGAAATACTGTAATTCCCGAAACTAGTATTGATATTAATTAAAAAATTATATGTACGATAGTAAAAATCCAAATAAAAATTATATACAGTGGAATCTCGATTTCACATGTCAGGAATTCACGTTTTCCCTTCATTTGCGTATTTGCGTGTCATTTTAGTATATTCAAAACCCTATTTTACGTTTATATTTCCCGCGATTTACGTCGAAAATTTATTGATATTCTTCCAGCCAGTTAGCAGTTCGCCATAAAGCCAAGAGTGTGTTGGTCATTTATATGCATTTTTCATTCTCAAATCTACGTAATTTAAACGTTTATTTATTGTTTTTTTATAAGCTGGAATCAACAAGAAAGTTGCGTAGAATATAGAATAGATAACTTTGATGACTGGGAAATAATTTATAAATAACCTTTGCAGACTTCCTTAGACGTTGACTCCAATGCAATAACATCGGGCGCAATGAAAATTAATGAAATAACGAACAGTCGTATAAACAAAAATTTCCAATGAAGAAAAAGTATCTACTCATCCCACAAACTCAGTTCCTACAAACAACGATGCCATTGAATATGACTCATTGAAGGCCTCAAAGCATACTTTACTAATATTAGTAATGTACTACCAGAAACCTTTAATTTAGTTTATAATATTGAAAATATTATTTAAAAACACGCAGCGACAACATTGTATGGTTTTTTCAATAAAAAATAAATTTAATCTTACATTTTTTTTGTTGGCCCCTTCAAAAACTTTAAATCGAGGTTTCACTGTATTTTTAAAATTAAAATGTTACACCTCGAAGTAACTACCAAACCGATATGATGATATTATATATTTAAATGATATTATATATTTAAAAAATTTAAAACCGTGCATGGCACAAGTTAGTCGTCTAGTCTTTAAATAATCTTAAAAAGATGTTCAATTTTTCGCTTACCGCGTTCATCTCCCCAGCAGTTATAGAAGCCATGCCCAATTTTTAATGAAATTATTCATCCAGGATTTTTTTACACAAAACTCAATTCCCGTAAATCACGTATACAGAGTGGCGCAAAAAATGGGGCTAATTTGCTTATCCAATCGCGAATTTATGCCGCGTACGACCCCGGCGTCATTTTTGCTCGTATGTGTGTCGTGTTCCCAACTACCCTGTATGGGAGCGGTGGGAAACTTTTTATATAATGGTAACTTGTCTATGGATCAAAAGTTTCCAGGTTAAAAACGTGACTTTTTCACTTTCTTCACCGTTCAATTCAATGAGAAAAGCAATCGAACTTTTAATCCTGTCCAAACTTTAAAATAGCCAAATAGAAAGCTTTAATTGTGTGCCGTTTTAACTATTTTCCTATTTTTAGATTTTCAACATAATTTCATGGTATGTTCATATTAAATTTTTTTTTTAAACTTTACGATTTATTTTTAACATGAATATTCAGAAAAATATTAAGATATTTAAAAACATAAAATATAATAATATTTAGGCACAAAATATTACAATATATTTCTGATTTATTATTGCACTATAAAATTGTTAATAATCTGATCGACAACACACTCATCTCTAAAGTAAAGCTTCACGCAAGAATCAGATTATTAAGGAAGCACAAAACATTCACCCACCACATTAATATTGCGTACTTTAATCCGATTTCACAAAAGTACTTAGTATACTGAGATTAACATAGTAAGTGAGTTGGACATGTTCTCCAATTTATTACTAAGCTCTAAAAAAACTTTCACACATATTTTCTTGAAACTATGGTTTATTAATTAAACATTATTTTTAAGTTCATGTATGTAATTATGTATTATTTCATTTATTATGCGTTTAATTTGTTCAGATATATGGTGTAACATCTTATCTATATGTATATTATATTTCATTGTCTATGCACGATTCACATGTTCATACCCACTGTAATAGCTACAGGCTGCGGTGGATATTCGTATTATGCCAGCAGTCCACTCTCGCAGAGGCATGGCGGGAGGAGCCAAGCATGAGAATATACTGCTGCTCTCGGTTTGCATCGCCTATTCTCGTGTCGACTCGGGTTGTCTTGTGCCCGCGTCGCGAGTGTACAGCCAACCCTCGGTTTCTCTCGCTTCGCCTCGCACGCCTTGCCTCGCCTCGTCCACGCTCCATTCCGATCGAAGAGTGGACGAGACGAGGCAAGGTAAGGGACCTCGGCGAGAGGAGCCGAGCACGAGAATGTACTGCAGCTCTCAGTGTCTCATCTCTTTCGTCGTCTTTATCTCGTGTCGACACTGGTTGTCTCGTGCCATCTCGTTTGGCCACCCACGCCTTGCCTCGCTCCGTCAACGCTCCTTTCCGGTCGGAGCGTAGACGAGGCGAGGCGAGGAGCTTCGGCTAGAGTGAACTGCTGGCATTATAGTGAACACACGTGATGAGCGTTTTTAAGGAGTTTAATGACTTAATAATATTCTAAAGCATATTTTTTTTTATGTTTCGTGTCATTGAACTGTTAATTATATTATAATATTATTTTTATTGACTCAAAATCAAAATCGTTATCACTATTAATTTGCATTATTGTTGGTTGTCTTTAATCGACAATATAACATTATTGTAATATCATATACCTATTAAAAATACACAAGGCAAATATCTAAATTATTAAAAATGTTATTTATAAAAAAAAAAATTTCCATCGTATTATTTATACAGGTTGGCGTTTGACATTTATGTTTCTGTATGATTACTTCTTGACGCTTATGTAGTTAGTTATAAAATATTGTATAATTCTTCTCACAAAATCTTTATCGGATTAGGATTGAGGTACTGACATTCTTGGTCTGCAATTTCTAAGATAAATTTTATTTTCATGTTCTCTAAAATACTTAATATAGTTTAGTTGTGAGTTTCTTCAATTCACTTCTGTCGGTTTTCTTGATAAATCTAATCGTGCAATTTTGCTAGAGTTATCACTCTGCTAGTTTGCATATTTTTTTTAAAAATGCGACGTACAGAATTATATAAGATAGTATTATTTTTCTTCATTGCTGTTTGTTACAATACATATATACGTTTGTAGAATAGTTTTGATTGTGTTATTTATGGATGATTGCCTTCTGAAGATATGACAATATTTTTCTTGAAAATATTCAGAGTCATCATTATCCTGCACCTTTGTGGTGCTTCCTTCGCTTTCTCTTGTACTCGTTCTCAATTAAACAGCATTGAACAGCTCTCCTACATGTGTAAGTAGACGAAATTTCAGTTTCTTACCGGTTTGGACTGCGGTTATATTTTATATCACAATTTTAATTTGATTAATTTTATATTATATTTACGCTTTGTGTTTACTTATTATTATTTTTACAGTACAATTTCGTACAATTACGTTTGTATGGGAGATATGAGGATACAGTTAAAATTTAATATTATGAATCGGTGCATTGGTACGAGCGCTTAAAGCTCCATATATAGCAACTAGTATTCACACATTCATTTGGTTATGATCGCGGTGATGTATTGTGTAAGTATGGCCAAAGCAGGTTGAAGAAGAGGAACTTCATACGATTGATCGAAGTTTATTATTAAGTTACAGAATAAGATATGCGCAAGTAGTTAATAGATCTTGTAGTCGAGAAGACGACAGCGAGTAAAGTGGCGCACATAAGCCATCTCCCGGACGGCTGCGGATGGATGTTATTGGCAATAGACCTCATGATTTGATTATTCTAATATCATCATTAGTGATGAGAAAAAATGCTACTCTTGATTCACTGGTGCGATTGTGATTGATATTCGATAATATCAGTGATTGAAAACTGTGACTGTGAAGCTGCTACTGGAATATACAGTTTTTTGGTTCGGACGAACTTATTTACGGCGGCTATATAAAAACATTTTGTTTTATATACTTTCGGATTATCAGTTATGAGAAAGTTTTTGAGGCTGACCAGCAAAGTTAATGACCACCAGACTACAAAGAGAGCGACATCGGCGTCTACCAGCTCAGGTTCACAAAGGTTTGTGTATTTTGGATTTGCATAGATTGAATTGCTGTATTAATAATTACCTATGGAAAATCCAGGACTAGCTATCGAACTATTTACGGCTACAAAATAATTTTGAGCATTTTTATTTGTATTATTAAAACTTATATTATTCTAGCATAAATAATTAATGTACATATATCTAATTTATTAGCATCACAAAGACGAAAGAAAACGACTATACAAATGTGAGTTTATTTTTCTGGTCAAATTTTCAGCGTTTCAAATCAAATGTGTAAAACGTTTTGGCAGAATCTACTAGATGGCGCTGATCAAGAATTATAATACAACGTCATTCCTTCATGAATCTCTTCTCAAATTCGCAGGCGCCGAATTACGGTTCACAACCAAATATAAATAAAATTAAAAAAATGATTCACGATTAACGATATTCCCAGATATTCAATCACTGATAACGAGTGTGACTTAAAGATATGAATGATTCACGGTTCGTGATTTAGAGCTCATCACTAATTATCATTGTTACTTTACTCTGTACATACATTTTATTATTCTTCAAATACCCTGCGGCCTTAATTGAGCCTCGGCCTTCTGAACCTTTTGTCTTCACGTCCTTTGACTGACTTTATACCTCTAGAATTCCCTTTTATACCACTTAATACTACTTTAATAATATAATCAAAAATACCCGCTTTGATTAGCTCCTAGTTAAATTGGATTGGCAATCGGTAATGTCTTATTAGCTTCACTTATAACGCTTCAGTTTGAAATAAAATCCATATAAACCGACCATATTCGATCGAATTTTATTTCTATATAATACTTTTAAAATTAGCAATATTAACTTGGTGGTTAAGATTCATATTTTTTTTATTTATTATCTTAGTTTAATAACCACAATTGAGTTTAAAAAACATCTACCGGTTTCCAACATCCAATTTTAATATTGAATTGAATACAATTAAAAAAATAGCAGTTAATAATGGGTATAATACATGTTTGATAGACACTATTTTAAAAAATAAATTAAAAGAATATAATAATCAGTTTTTATATAAATCACAGATGAAACATAATGATAATAATGATAATTGACGTAGGATTTTATAAATAAATAACTTTTCGAAACAAATATCTAAACACCTACCACGATATATTAGACCAGCATTTTACACAAATGATAGTATAGGAAATTTACTCATAAATTCTAAGGACAAGGATGATAAATTTAACAATTCTGGCGTCTATAAACTTAGTTGTAAGGATTGTGCTGCATTTTATGTTGGTAAAACGGGTAGAAATTTTAATATAAGAGTAAAGGAGCATTTGAGATGTTTGAACAATAGTGGGTTTTCTGAATTTGCTAATCATTTAATAGAAAATAGTCATGGTTTTGATAAAAAATTGGGATTGTCAATTTTGCATATAAATGGTGTAGGTCACAGATTAAATAATTTGGAATCGTTGGAGATAAATAAAGCATGTAAAAGTAATCAAGAAATTCTAAACAGCCAACTAAATTTAACTACGAGTCCTATTCTAAAATTTTTTCCTAAAAATTATTCGACTAAATTTGTATTGAGCAGCAATTTGAGTTAGGTACTAAATATACTTTTTAAATAATTGTTGTTTTTTTTTTTTAAAATTTAAAAAAAAAATTTTTAAAATAGATTCTGGATAAATAGAAAAACAATGCTATATTTTTAGTTAGTTTTGACATATCCTGAAGAAGGAAAAGGTGTTTTCCGAAACCGGTAGATGTTTTTTAAACTCAATTGTGGTTATTAAACTAAGATAATAAATAAAAAAAATATTTCTATTTCAGTTTTACGAATCCCGAACAATGTATATTATTTATGAAATAATGTTTTATTAAAAACGAGTGGTATTTATCACACAATAATATTGTATGTACTAATGAGAATAAAAATGCGTCACCAAAAATGCATTTAATATATTTAATTTTTTGCAAAAAAATTAATACAATACACAAAATTTAAACAAAATATGGTTCACTTTCCCTGAACTGTGATAAGAAAGAGAGAGATTTTTCACGGAAGTGAGCCAAGATAATATATGTGAATTTTAAAATAGGACTCTTTTTACGGAAGATTTATTTTTTGAATTTTATATTTATTTATTTATGAAAATACGTCAGTTATTTTACACTCGCAAGTATTTTTATCAGCATTAAAAATAACCTGTATTTCACATCTATAAACATCAGAATAAATTCAACGAAAATATATAATTTAGACTAAAAATAATTCAATTAGGAATCTTAAGAATCCTGAATAAAGATCGTTGTATTTCATCGATGGAGTGTCGAAGTGATTTAAATATTAAATATATATATATATTTTTAAATTGTTTTTTATTATTAAATTAATTGAAATTCTTTGATATTGACTTATTTATATATAAGCATATTTTAGAGACCCGTTTAATTTAAAAGCATATTATTCAATAATATATTAAATTACTTAATTTAATGATTATACTTTTTCTAGATACGTGATTAAACTCAGGCAGATGTCATATTATATTATATATTTTCAGAGATGTACACGATTAAATAATGTTTAATATTTACAAAATGATATAATTAAGGAAATATTTGTTCTTTGATAGTACGAACATGTAATAAAATTATTCTAAGAAAAATTTTTCATATCTACGTTTTAGTATAACACAGTCAATTTTTTTTTTCTTCGTATTTTATAGAATTTGTATTCAAAAAAATAAACATACAAAGGCTTAATGATACTAACCCCGAAAAATAATAAAATTTCTAGAAATAAATATTGATATTGTACATTGGATCCAAATTTAAGAAATTGTGTTCTTTAAAAAGTATAACTAATAAAACTAAAGTGTTATAAATATGTAACTAATAAAACTAAAGTGTTATAAATATGTTACTAATAAAAAGAGGATAAATCTTTTTTCCTGATAAAACTTAGCTCTTCAGTGAGGACTTGAACCTATAGCTATCTATTTTTAGACTGATCTCTTACCTGAGCTGTATCACCTTACGTCATAGTCAGATTTGTTAGATATGAAATGAATACTGAAGAATCTCGACATATTGAAAAATATTTAAAAACATCCAAGCATAAGCATAATTTTATTTGAAATTTAAACTCTTTTAATGAAATATTTAAGTAAAAAATATGGTTAATATTTTCATTAGTTTCTTATGAAAGGTTATTTCGCAGGGAAATAAAAGTTAGAAGTTGTTTTAACGGTATAATAAGAAAGTTGTGAACAGTTGGTATAAAAAGATTTTTTTTACCGTCTGTAGTGTTTATTTGATTACAATTTAAGGAAACCACTGTTGATATTTCATTGTACACAATATATATATGTGTGTGTGTGTGTGTGTGTGTGTGTATATATATGTGTTAGATTTAAGGTTTTCGCTAGCATCTGTGTATGGAACTGACATTTTCCTTACAACTTTCTCAATAATTTTGGATCATTAAGTATTCATGCCAAAATAACCTGAGCAGCACGGTTGACTGCAGGTGAAAATGTAAATTGAAATATTTTAAAGTCTTGACATGTGCGGATAGATAAATTACGCATTTTAGTAAAAAATGGACAAAAATTCGGTCAAGTTACAAAGAATTAAAAATAATTGTAATTTATACACCGCGCGTTTACGTTGTCAGTTTACGTTTACGTTTTAATTTACGTCAGTGCTAATTTATACACAATATATACTCAAAATATTAACTACCATTTTTATTTTTTTATCATGTAGATATGGTAAAACAATTTATATGTAAGAAGACTGGAACCAAATTTATTGAACAGTTTAGAAATTCGAGCAGTTTAAGATACAATAACGACTTTTTACCAGTTTTCAATCGGAATGATATGTTCACGCGCCGCACTTAAGTGAATGACCCGCGCACGCGCACCTTGCGCAGAACTCGAGTGAAATTTTAATTCAAACTCCAATAAGGTAGTTTCTTTTTTCGAATCGAAGAATCGCTCATTTGAGGGCATGAGAGACGTTTCAAAATGATCGACCTCCAAACCATTCCTCAGAGAACTGCGGGCAAAAAATTCCATTACTTCAAGGTTAGTCGGAGGACGCCTGCCAAAACTGGAAGTACCATATTGGAGATGGTCCGATAGCACTAGCACTTGCAGAAAATCACCTTAGTTACTCAGTACGATTTAATATTATCACACTAATTTTACTAGTAAAGTAAATTATAAAAATAATGTGTGCCGAGAGCCACACCTGCTATAAGTTGAGTGCGTTTGGCCCACTCGACAGAGTTTTCAAGAAATTTAAAAAGCGTCAAGATGTTATGAGCCAGAATTCATCGGTTCTCTTCGTTTTTTCTTCTTAGATAAGTGCTAGGTTTCTGTGATTTTGATTCTTATCTACAGCTGTACATTTGCATTTACGTGTTGCATTGTGAGAAGAATAATTTCTGACTCGACTGGGTCGCCACCTGCTTCCCGGAGTTTTCTTTTTCTTCATCTTCTCCCTTCACTGAGACCTTGTTACTCCGACGAGTTTTCATACCATAGGAAGATAAAAAAAAATTAAGTCAATATTCACATATTTTATCATCGTAACAATTTAAGTTAGCTACTTTATTTATTGTTTAAATTATTTAAAAAAAAAAGAGTTTAAAAACATTACAACAATTTGACATGTAGTTTTGTTAGTTTTTTTGACATCCTGATGAAGTTTTCAATTGCATAATATTCCTCTGTGAACGGATTCAGATATTAGTTAAATTCTCTTTTTTTTTTAATCATCTTGTTCTTTAGATGGCGCAGTTCGTAAGAAACCTGATAGGTTTCACACCGCGTCGCCTCAAAATTGTTAATCTTATATAAATGTCCATGATTCTACCCTTGTTACGTATATTTTAATTAGCAGAACAACCCACGTGGTTCCCAGCCGCTGCTTTTGGGAAAAAATTTTATTACCTGTTAATTATAACTTTAATCGTACTTGTTTGTTATGTGCCGGAAATGGAAAAATAACAATAACATGTTTATTTTTATAAACCCGCATTTTATTTTAATCTAGTACCTCACGGCCATCACTACGTATTATATGTATAATAATATGTTGAATCATATTTTCAAGTTATATTATTTCGTACCTTATAATACAGTCTCAACGCCAGTCTTTTAACGGCAGCACTTGATAGATATTTGGAAAAATAAAGAATGCGGTTTGTTGTGGCGGCAACGTGTCAAGCTGCGAATTCCAAGTTCACGACATACCGGACGGCGAGACATTAAATATTTATTAATTCAAGTTTCAAAGATAGACAAAGTAAAAAAAAAATCGTTATTGAATAGATTCGAACCTGCTCTCTCAATGGTAATCTTGTTTCTAGTTCAATGTCTAAACAGCTATGCTGATGCGAAGTGTGTAAATAAACATTTATTTATTAGAAAGTTTTTCACTATAACATATACACATCAGTAAATATTAGCATACTACTTGATAGACTTGTTGGTTTTGCATGGACGGAATTCACAATATACTGCTAATTTCTGATTCTCAAATAGTAAATCACTAACGAGCGCTATAGCCCAGGGTGGACCTTAGGCGCCTCAAGTAGTTACCTCAATTTGTCTCTGTCTGCGGCTTGGTGAACCAGTCATCAACCCTTGGATTTCATCTTGCCAAAGGAGTCGTGGTCTACCAATACTCTAATAATAATAATATTATTTATGAAATAGGTATAGGTACAGATATGGAATGGTGAAAACTCTTCTATCCGAGTCAGTCGCCCATCCTATAGAAGGATTTGAAGAAATACCTATAATAATAATTTATGATTTTAATAAATAAAACTCATTGTGGAGTACATTACAAGCTTTGGGGTTTTAGCATCTACGCCAAATATTATATTATAAAATCGAAATGCTTCATATATCGACACTATTCTAATAATGGTTTAATATGTATTTATTTACTGTAATATATAAATTTTACAAAATTCTAAAATAATAGAGTTATACACCCCCAAATAAGAAAGATCTTGATTGATTAATCTTGTGGTTATCGACATTTATATAAAACAATATCAAGATCTGTAATAATACAATGTGAACATTAATAACAAAATATAGATTAGAATTTGGAAATAAGAAAGATATTGAATACATATTTATCTTTTAGACCTTCAGGCCATTTTAAAAGCTCTACTTATACACATTTATATTTGCTCCTAATTTAGTTGATTATGGCAGTTGGTTATACAGTCTAGGAGCAATATATGTATAATGCATGTCTCTGTTCTATTCTTAATTTGGACATTTTGAAAATAACATGTTCATTACTTTAATCTGATTTTTATGTTGTCTTCTTTAAAAACATGCAATAAAACATTTTTTTTTATATAAGGTAGGGAAATCTTTAAACACTTGTTTGGTTGGATAATCTTTTGAGTTATAATTATATATATAATAATGTTAATTTTATGTGAAACACAGATAGATTTAAAGTGTTTTTGGAGACCATAAGATTGTCTGTTGGATAAAATTTATCTTATAACAAGTATGGAGCGAGGACATTAGAATCATTTGTCTCTAAATTATTTACGAGTGTCCTTACAAACTTGCGAGTCCACTCCTAATTTTAAAAAGAAAGATTAAAAATATCCTTTTGGTTAAATATATGGCATATTTGTAGAATTGAATTAAACGTTTGATTTGTTAGTATTGGTGGGATAAGATCACGTGGACTGTATCGATTAAATTAATAGTAGTTGATGCAACCTGAATTGGATTCAGGAAGGAAAATAATGTCAGATTGATCTGACCTACCTTGCTCTAAACTGCTTTGAACGTCAAGTTTTCACCTCCAGTTGACTCGCACTTTTTTGTAAAGAACCGAGATATCATTATACTTCTTGAAATGTTTAGAACACCGCCTCTTCGTGGTCCTAGTGTTACGCACGGCGCTACTTTCGGTGTAGGAAAAAATGCACAGGGAGTAGGTACTTGACTTGCATCAACAAGTATATTTGAGGAATGAAATGATTTTGTTTGTATATTTAATATAAAGTAATCTGTAATCTCGTCTTTTTTTAATAAATTGTGACTAACTAATTTATCATTATCCATTTATTAATGGTCACAGTTTTATGTCCTGATACACAATTTCGCCTAATCCATATTTATACATTTTCTCATGGAAGCTCGTCAATTGTTGAGATGCCTACTAGCGGGACTGAACTCGAACATATCTGATTTACTTGGTCTTCCGCAGTCAAGTCTTCCGCAGACGTTCTTTATTTCTGGTGCCATCAACACTCGCGTCATATATGATATATCAGTCAAATATCTAACGTTCTAATTCAAAGAATGCATTCTACCCAGGTGTGTCCCAATTGGCGTAGGCAAGTAAGGCAGTGCCTAAGGGCGGCAAATTGATGATAGAATATAAATATTAGAATTATCATCCCGCATGTAAAAAAAACAGATAATAAATGTTAAGGGGCAGTTTAAGGGTCCATTACTCAGAGTTGTGTAAAAATATTTCGATAACAAATATACTTTTAAAATTAGCAATATTAACTTTGTGGTTAAAATTCATATTTTTTATATACATCTTTATTTTATTAACCACTTAATTGAGTTTAAAGACATCTACCGGTTTCGAAAAATACCATTTTCTTCTTCAGAATGTCTACGAACTACGAGTCCCATTCTAAAATTTTTTCCTAAGAATTATTCGACTAAATTTGTATTAAGTAACAATTTGAGTTAGGTAGTAAATTTATTTTTTAAATAATTGTTGTTTTTTTAAAAATTGATTCTGGTAAAGAAACAATAATATATGTTTTTAGTTAGTTATGACATCCTGAAGAAGAAAATGGTATTTTTCGAAACCGGTAGATGTATTTAAACTCAATTAAGTGGTTAATAAAACAAAGATAATAAATAAAAAAGACAATAAATATGTTGAAAAAATTTCCAAGGTCAATGCAATAAAAGTATCCTGCAAAAAGCGGCTGCATTGCTTTTTTTAAACAGAAACCTTGTGGACCCAGTCATACAACAATATAATTTTGAAAGGTAACATTAATTTAAACAATACATATTTATAGGAATAGGTTAAAAATAATTGGGACGGCATCCCAAAATTTGCTTAAGCGCGGCACTTTACCTAGGGACGGCACTGCTGCCAGTGATGACTGACAATACCGAAACTCTCGAGTCAATATATTGTTCTGCAAACAGGATTTCAGTTATTTTAATTTTCACTCATTTAAACCTTGCACGTTGAATTATACTGTCACCATTATAGTTTTGAATGGTGTAGTTCCTCTCATCATCAGATATAACTAAACTAAACACAGTTTTGCAATTTATTCGGTAAAGGAGTGGAGCTTGAGAAGGGTGGAGGTTTTGGTCGTTAATGGGAATATGGACCCATAAATAAATTGATTATTTCCATTCCACAATACGAGAAAAATTCATATATATATATGTATAATAAACCTGATGTTCAAAATGTGTAGCTAAATACACACACTCACACGCAGATTTGTTACTATAGAAGTAAATTCTACTGAAAATATTATAAAAATTGGTGTAACCATGGTGTCAAAATTTATTGTGGGGACATTTTATTTTTAAAAATTTATTAACGATATTATTTTACATATTTTTGTAGAATATATATTGTATAGTATTATATATATTCTAGTCTGAGATATCTCAGACCACCATAAAATTCTCTTATCTATGAAATGCATAAAACATTATGGTGTTATTTATTATATTTTAACAGTCTAATTTTTATTTTCCTTATTTTCTATAATTTTATTAATATATTTATATGTGATATCTATGTTTGACATATGCGAGATTACATGAAAGGTTGGTAAAAATGAGAGTTCTAAAGAAAAAAATGGAGTACGCCACTGTCGGCGGGTCTCTCTGGTCCGAACCGGGATCCGGGTTACATATAATAATTGTCTTGTATTTATATTGCATGTAATATTGTTACCGAGAAATCTGCTGTTATTCTGACGACATTAATTTAGAATCATCTTTAATGATAGCGGTATATTGCTGATCACAAAGATCACTAAATTAACGTTGTAATACACCACAAGTGGTGCAGCCGGTATCGGCCGCAATATCTTACATTATTATTATTTTTTTTTTTTTTAAATAGAGCTGTGTACACGGAATACATGTCACATCAATATTCTTACTATTTTCAAACTAAGCCAAATGCTTGTGCTATGAAAATAGGACTAACTTGCTGGTGTCCTGGAACGAGGCGCGAACCCCCTACCACTAGATCACTAGAATTATACAAACTAAAAATATATTGCATTGTTTATTATTAACATTATTATAACTTTGAGTGTTTTAATGTTTAATGACAATGACAAATTTGATTAACAATGCTCATATTGTTTATTGTTTTAGTAACCATTTCTACCACTGGTCATAAACAGGGCTACCATTTGGGGCTATAAAGGGATGAAGGTTAAATACGAGAATGCGCATCGCACTAATTATTTTTCAGCGCAAAAACACCCAAAGTTTCAGGTTAAATTGTCTTTTAATAGTTTCGAGACACTTCGCGCTCATGTGAAATAAATTTTCTCTCACAGTTGGTTGAGAAGTTGGTAATGAGGGGCAGAGTAACCAAACTGTAGATGTTTGAATGCATGGCGAGAGGGCTTGCAAAAATGATAAAAACGTAAATTCCAATTGTTCCACTGGTAGATTTATATTATCGTATATTTAAAGATAGGAACCATTCTGTAGGCAAAACATAACAGAATAGTAGTTCATTATGTTAAAGCAAATTATAAATTTCCTTTAAAATGTGAATTAGATGTGACAAATAGAAAGCTGACAACCTTATTGAATAAATTTCAAAATTTGTATTATTATTATATTTGTAGGTACTTAACGTAAAATAAAATTTGTAGTTATTTTTTTATACTGTTCCTACCTATCAACCATTTTAATACTAATATAATTTAATAATAACTTAATAAACGATCACGTTTAGTATGTCTGACAATATGTGACATAACTGAAAGATATTTAACCTTTTTTTAGCAGAACATGAAAATCATTTAACGCGGAAGCTTAACTTATAGCTTTTTACCCGTCATATAATGGGCATACTGCATTAATCCTTATGCATTATAAAGATTATGCATTCAAAAGTATTTATTATTCTGCTGATCTACGTCAAATTTTGAATACAATAGGGCTTCACAGATCTCGTTCTCTTGCTTTTAGTTCAACAACATCCTTTTAACCAGAGACCGTCGAAGAAGAATATGTGCTGTCAGTTTTACGTAACTATTTCCTTCCTGATGTCATCTGACTATTGCGTCGTAGATGGATTCAGTAGTAGTAAAATATACATTTCTTAAGATAATGTCTGTAGATTGATGATCGAGTGACAGGCGCATGCGCGTTCGCATCAAAGGTATGTATGTGTGTGTAGTGAGCATAAATACGTCTGTCAAGGGATAATGCGTAAGAAGAACCAGCAACTCAGCTCGAACCGAACCGAATATATGTAGATCTGAGATAATTTTGTAATATTATCAGTCGAGAATAAATACTGTAAATTATCACATTATACAAAGAGCGTATTATTCTAATCACCACATCTAACCGCAACAAAGGACGCATCTGGTAGATCATCATCATCGCCGACAAGCCATAACAAATTGGCGCAGGAGGTATAGACTTTAATAAAATACTTAATATGGAATATATAATTACTTTTATGTTTTCGCAATCGTTTTCATGAACGCTAAAATAATTGTTTTAATCGTTTATATTCAATTTATCTCACTTTTACACCTTTAAACAAATGTACTGTGTTTATTTTAATTTTAAAATAAGACGATACGATCTTTAGTCGAGCATTAATGAATAATATAGTAATGACAAAATATTTGTAAGAAAGTTAGATTTGAAAACTTTTCTTTTTAATGAAAGCATTACAAAACGAAGAAATCATTTAATAATTTAAATTCAGATAACTTCACAACTTTTAATTATCTCACAGACCTATGCATCGCTAATTTTACATGTTTTATACTATAGGTAAATGGTAATACAAAGGAACCTCTATATTCGTCATCAATCTGTTCCTGGTGGTTTAACGAATATAGAATACGACGAATGTAGAAACATTTTTTCTCACAAGAAATAACTGAAATTTAATTAATTTCCAAAATGGTATAAAAATTTCAAATGTTGTTTAAACTTTAACTTTATTATACTAAATAGATATATATAGTGGTATAAGCGGAAGAGAATGAAGGTTAATGTTAAAAACAAAAGTTGCTATCAATTATAACAAAATAGCCAATAGTAATTCCAATTCTGATCATGGGGTCTGTTTCGCTGATGATTCAGTAGCAATTATCCGACGTTGTCTGTTTTTATCTCCTCTGTAAAACCATCCTGAAGTAGTTAATCACATTATCGTTAAATGCATTTATATTTTGGTTGATACAATATAATTACGCGAGAAATTAACGCGAAATACACACACACGACAATACACGCACGATGACCACGCAAAGCTACCTAATACGTTTAGCTGATTGGCGTGCGATTGCATCGCCAGTGCCGATGGTGGTAGTGACAACAAATACGGAAAATACTAACGAATACGGAAGAAAAAAATTGTCATCGAATATTACGAATATACCGACAGAGTTGACCGTGAAGCGAACAGAATTTCTATCCTATGCTTACTGATTTTTACTGATGTATCTCGCACTTAGGTTTGAGAGATTTTATTAAGATTACAACTGATTTAAGGTGGATTGTCATTACTTTGGTGTAATATGTTTATATACTCATATAATCAAATGATTAACACCCACCATGTATGATATCAAAGATCAAACACGCTTGCATCAATCTTCAAAATTATCATCCGCTCTTATTATTACTCCATGAGGTAATAAGATAAAACAAAGTGATTTCAATACTAGCAGAACTAGAAGTGTAATTAAATTATTACAACACGCGTCAAATTTAATTTGAAAAAATCTAAATAATCGATATCTGTTTTTATTTTAAACCAGCTATCTAATTAATATATTATCAATAATAAGTAATGCACTATTGAGGCGAGAACTTTTATAATTTTTTTTTAAATATTGCGATGTCTATATCCAGTTCGGATGAATTTTAGGGCGTCCCGTATAGATCTAACGTTGTCTTGTCACTATGTGCGCTATGAAACAGCACAGCTACCTATTAGCATTTAAAAAATGCCAACCTGGCGGGGAATGAGTAGGACCATATATGAACTTTTGCTTGTAAATGGTCCTGAGTAAGTAGCGGGTCCACCCACCCAAATTGAATTCGGGGTGCATCTTATAATCGATGGAGTCTTACAATCGCTATAAAATTCCTCAGTAGTGATGAATCATCAGTGATTACTAGTAAAACGAGTCGAAAATTGATTCAGAAAAATCGGTCACTGATCTGTAAAAAATTCAGACTCTGATGGTGATAGTATATAAATAATATGGCTATTTTTAAATCCTAATTATTGTGATTGTATGACTTTGTCTGTTATAATAAAGTTTACATAATTTTTTTATTTTTTATTATTGGTATATTAAAATAAGGGTGTGCCTTATAATCGAAAAAATACAGTCTATGTGTAAACGATCTGATGATATTCATCCCCTATTGAGAGGTTGCACGTCTTGAAATAATATTAATTGATGAGTGTACATATTTGTACATATATATAACATTTATAAATAAATAAATATCACTTTTAAAATTAGCAATATTAACTTTGTGGTTAAAATTCATATTTTTAATTTATTACCTTTGTTTTATTAACCACTTGAATTGAGCTTAAATACATCTACCGGTTTCGAAAAATACCATTTTCTTCTTCAGAATGTCATAACTAACCAAAAATATATAGCATTGTTTCTTCATCAGAATCTATTTTTAAAATTTTTTAAAAATTAAAAAAAAAAAACAATTATTTAAAAAATAAATTTAGTACTTAACTCAAATTACTGCTCAATACAAATTTAGTCGAATAATTTTTAGGAAAAAAATTTAGAATAGGACTCGTAGTTAAATTTAGTTGGATGTTTACAATTTCCTGATTAGTTTTACATGCTTTATTTATCTCCAACGATTTCAAATTATTTAATTTGTGACCAACACCGTTTATATGCAAAATTGACAATCCCATTTTTTTTTTATCAAAACCATGATTATTTTCTATCAGAAATTCTATCAGAAAATTCTGAAAACCATATAAATATCTTTTTTTCAGGCTATGACTGAGCATCGCGGTTCTCTATTCTGCTTCCACAGCGTTAACTGTTTGTCTCCACTCTTTACGATCTTGAACCTTGTTCAGTGCGATGTGTAGCGAGGCTTGGATCTGTTCATCTTATTAGAAATTGATTTCTCGACATCCTTCCTTGTACATTACTCGTGGTCTCAATTTTTTCCATCTCTTCTAACAAACATACTCAAAGAATGAAAGGATTATTTTCCTGCATATTATAGAGAGCTTTTCTTTAATGCGAAGTTTCAGAAAAATTGAGATATTTTTGAGATATTTTGAGATCAAAAAAAGGGCAAAGAAAATTAAGTTTGTACTAAGAGCCAGAATCGAACTGACAGCACGAATTCGCTGGAGTAAGTCATCGAAGTAAGCTCGGCAAAAAACTTTCGCCAAGGGAATGGGGATTTAACATCTGGCATTGTTGCTATCGTCTGTCTATCACGTACTGTATGTAATAGCAATATTATGTTAAAGTATAGTTTATTTATCACGTAAAATCATGGATTACACTAATAATATTTTTAAACTAATCATCAATAACTGTCTGCTGTGATGAGGGCCGTTTTCGAGGTAATCTAGTGATAATGAATCAAATAAAAGTCCATAAATGTATATCTATCATGTGACGCTGTACCTAGGGTATTTCGCAATATACGAATATTTTTCCGTCACGTGTTTTTTATGCAACAAAATAGGTTTTTTTTATGTGTGCAGAAAAGTGCTTTATATTTTGTATTTTATGTTTAAAAATTCTATTAATATATTAAATTCTACCACATCTTCTTATTATTTTTTTGTTACACCTGTCTTTTGTATTTTTCTCTTTCTATTCTACTTTTTATTTTTTTTCACGCTTTTTTCTGTGAAATGAAACACATTTTTTGGTTTTAAAAGGAAAATAAAAATAAAAAAATTTCTTTAAATTATATGGATAGAACTTCGCAGTAGCTTATTTTTTTTTAAATGCCATATATAATAACTTACGTGTTCAACGTATCTCAAGATAGTTAAAATGGTAACAATATAATAATTAATCAAACAAATAAATTAATTAAACAATGTACATTTTGCAAACGATGTTGTGATCTTTTTTGAACTATTATAAATTAGCAATCTTGCGTGTATGTTTTACTGTATAAAGTTTTGTTGAATTATTATTATTAAGTTGATGTGTTATTTCGTAGACTGTTTCAGTTGACGTTAGTATAATTTATAAACCATTTTCAGTATTTTATTTTGTTGCCTTTGAAATACACATTTGTTTTATTTCCGGTTCCCCAGAAAGTTCATCATCATAAATCATGTATCCAATTTTGCTCTCGACATAAGCGTCGTATATTAGATTTTTTATATACGATTTTTAAACGTATTTACATTACCCACTCAATATAATAAACTTATCACATAATTATAATTTAAAATAATAATGAATCATATAAATTAATAGTCAAATTGTAATATAATAATATTAGATAAATTTCAATGTATAAATATGTTTCTTCTCATTTTTCACTTACAGCAAAAGTAATATTATTTTTATTAAAACAAAAATTTTAAAAGGAAAAATCATAAAATTAAATGATTTTATTAAATTTTTTCAGATTTTTGGGACGTGTCAGAAAAAATGGCTTTTTATAAGTTTTGTATGTAAATTGAAAATATTTTTTCCCTGCCATCTTAGAATTTTTTCAGTGTTTGATTAAATTTACTTCCATAATGTAAATTAAATATTCATCTTCCATAGGTACAGTTAACCTTTGACCATGACCACGCACCAACCTAGCGCCTTCGGAAACTTTCTGTTTCGAACGTTGCCGAATTATAATGATGTATTTGTTAACCTCTAGCATATGGTATAAATTTTTTAAATATTTTTTAACAACCATCACATAGGTACATTGCAATATTATTTTATATTTATTTTAAAACAGCATTTTTAAAAATACTTACTTACCATCACGCCGTTTCTCCGCGGGTATAGGCAGAGAGGATAGAGCGCCACACTCTTCTGTCCTGATACACAATTTTCGTCTCATCCATATTCATACATCTTCTCATACAAGTTCGACGATTATTGAGGCTTCTAACAGAGCCGTCCTCCAGTATCTGGTTTACCTGGTCATGACAAGTCTTCTGCGGACGTCCTCTACTTCTGCTGCCATCAACACTTGCGTCGTATATTTTTCTTATCATTCTCTCCTCATTCATCCTCTCCATATGACCAAACCACCTAAGCGATCTATTCTTAACCTTACTCAATATACTAAGATCAGATTTATATTCTTTCCTTGTTTCTTCATTCTTTACTACGCCTAAGTGAACTAATTCCCACTGCATTCAGTCTACTTTCGATCCTCTTCTGCAAGCTCCAAGCCTCACTTCCATACATCAGTGTCGGTACCAGGACTCCATTGTGAACCGCTATTCTTGCCTCAGTTGACAAGTTCTCATTAGCTATAATTTCATTCAAAGCGCCGTTCACTTTATTCCCTGCAGTCACCCTCCTTTTAATATATTTTTCTATCTTTCCGTTTCTATAGAACGTACTTCTCAAATACACGAACTCATCTACTTGTTCCAAACATTCAATACCTAGAAGTATTTTGCACGTTGTATTTTCAAATTGTTGATAATAAGGTCGCTTTCCTTGCATACATCGTACATTCTACTCACTAGCTTCTGTAATTCTTGTTCATTATTCACCATTAATACTGCATCATCGGTGTACAATAAACAGCGTACAATCAAATTGCCCATTTTTGCTCCAACATTCATATATTTCAGTTCTTTCACAAAATGCAATTTTGTAAAATCTATGCAAAAAAATCTTCTTGAGTTGTTGGTCCATAATTCATTTTATTCATATTTCTAATTTATAGAGTGATTAGCGATTTGTGTTCCACATATGTATTCCTAATTTTGTAACGGTACATAAAAGTAGGAAAGTGTTATATTAATATACGTACATACAAATATATTATAGCGCTTTTTAATATAGATATGTTGGAGATAACAGGGTACTGGTGTATATAAGCAATTTATAAAATTATTTAGTGTTAAAAATAATATGATTACCAAAATGATTAAAATGGGTTCCTATTAATGAAACATGTAAATTTGTCATTCGTTTAAAACTATCGCATGCACATAAATAAGTTTTGTCTTGAAATTTGTGTAAAGAAAATCAGAGACATGGACACTAATCTATCTGTAATTCGTTGTCTATTGTTGTGTTCATGCTTACTAATCTTTACTACCAAATCTCAGAGAAGTGTAATCTTAAAGTGTGTTGATAAGATATCGACACGTACGAGAGTAGATTGGCAATCGGTTGGTACAATGTTATCTCCATACAAAATGCAAAGGTGATATTTGCATCCATGCTGACGAACAAATTTCCTCAACCAATATTAAATTTCTGTCATTTATTTTGATTAATAATTAGTTCCAGCTTATCTCATTGTACGGTGCTTCGCTAATATGGCATTTCAATCATTTTAATTTAAAATTACTGGTTTCGAAATTGCCACGTTCTTACGGCATAATATTGACCCTGCGGCGCACATCACGAGTTGACGCACATATGGTGATGTGCGAGTCAAGCCTACACAGTCATTCGGTGTTCCTATGATATTTTCAGTCTTGACTGAGTACAGGTGTACAATAAAAAGCTTTTCTTAAAGAAGCAAATAAGTCAACGCTTATATTATTAATAGAACAGGGGTTAACTTTGTAGTTTTATCATAATGGATGAAGTATCACTTCACATGTTGATGAAAGTTACTGTTTCTCTCAAAACTCGAGTAGTACTAATAAACTCAAGTAGAGTAATAACATTATTTTATTTATATCCATCCATAAGTCAACGATTCTTTGGTAAGTGGTTTAATGCTTCGCATACAATAGGCATATTTTGTTAAGCAATAGAAAAATGTTAGTTGATTTCGAAATTGCCCTAAAACATCGAGACGGAAATTTTGCCGTTTGCGTACTCAAAATATTGTCTGTAATTTGGCTTAATGGACTATCATAAATATTAAATAATATAGAGTACCTGTGTTATTGAAATACACTTCAAGTATAACGTGTACTGAAAAATTTTAATTTTCAAAATATTTCACTGCAAATAGTGAATATTTTACGAATATTCATTAAGAATGGGCGAATAATTCGGTATTTAAATATTCTAATTGGAGTCCCTAGACGTAACCCGCCACTTAAGAGAGATGTGTATGTATTAAGGAAGTATTTATTTGGTCAGAAATAATTTTTTTATCGGAACAGTTTAAAATGTATTTATTATTCAAATAGACCTATCCATAGACTACTAAATGTACAACTCTTATAAAATACTGTATTTACAACATGTATACATATTTAAAATGTAATAAAATCACAAATAACACTCACATATTTAAATTGAAGTTAGAAAAGTTATTATTTATATGGTTATAATATTCACACACATAATATTTACACATTTATTATTATTTGATTATATTTTGATATCGAATTACATAATAATGCTCGCTGTTAAGTCTATGCTCGCCCTTGACTACATTTTAAGCACCGATTTTTTTCTAGAGCATGATTCTGTAATCCAATCAGTGATTCGGTATGTACAATATTTTACAATCAGGGTTGTCAGCTGAACAACGCTAAGGCTGTCGCTATTGCAATAACGATTAATGCATTACATCTTCTAGAACAAAGGGTGTGTCGGCATTCGGCACCGCTCTGCATGGCCGCTGGGTTCTCACCTAGGAAACATATAATAAATAATTGATAAATTCACATTTTGTTGGTGAAGTTGAATATAAATAAATAAAACGACATTTGCGTTGGATGAGTGTTATATAAAGATTTCTGAATTAGATTCTTGATTGTAGTAGAAAACCAAATTACTAAACTAGACTAAATTAATTAAATTAATAAAATAGAAATACAAACAAAAATAAATTTATCTATCGAAATATATTTGGTTACCACCGGGATATAAACCCGGAGCTTTTCCTATCCTGGTTCGTATCCCGCTAGTACGGTTAGTAACCAAATATTTTTTCGAATGTATATCGAAATGTATATATTTTTAATTGATTAATTTAAGAACTATGTTCCGAAATAGTGATTACATAATTTTAACAACAGGACAATACGAAAGTCTGTTTTATTATTACTTTTTTCTTAAATTTTTTTGTGTTTGAATTAAAATGGAATTATGTTAGTTTAATACAAAAATGTTATAATTGTAGAATTTTACTAGTTCTATCTTTAAAGCTACAGAAACCTATGTAGGTATGTATATACATTTTTATAAATGTGGTATTCTAGAATACATCAACAATAACCACGTCCTCTGATCATTCGGTTTTCGTTTTATTCGATAATATTTTCTTTTCTCAATAAAATGAATTAATTATTCAATTATAATTACCGAAAAGAAAATATTTGCGTGCATACTAACCAGAGAGTATAAAATTCTAGAAATAATCCCCTTAGATATATTTTTCACGTTCATAGAACTTTTTGGCCACGGCTATCTTGAAGTGAAGGATAGAAATTTTGTTTTAGACATTTGTATCGCACAGGTTTACTTGCCAAGGAAGCGCATATGATAAGACACGTTAATGATTTAAAGGTGTAATCATTGGCGTGGCGCCAGAAAAACTGTAGATTTTAGGAAAATAAATACGTCTTAGTAAGACGTATTTATTTTCCTGTCATGCCTGTCGCCTGTCGCATTCCTGTCATCACACGCCTGTCGCAATGGCAGCCTGTCGCCGTGTAGGTACTTGCAAATATGAGTACATGTATTGTTATAAATTTGAATAAAAACAGAGTATTCTGCTGGCGGAAGCTATTCTCGATGTTGCTGCCGTAGTGTGCCTATATTGAACATATTTTGTGGTTCATTTCTTTCGACCTCATAATCATCATCATCATCGCCGGTTGAGAGAAGCTGAGATCGGTGAACCGCCCTTATCTACATTATTGTTTTCTGTACGGAACAATATACTTTGAAATTCTGTATATAATTGAACACTTACGGTCACAATGCACAATGTTTTATGCACATGAACACATGTGCATACAATATTGTGACTGCCTTTAAGCAGCAATATAATAAAGAAAATCTTTAGATTTATGGTAAACAAAAAGGCAGCCATCTTGAAGTAAAGGAAGGAAATTGTGTTTTAGACATACTTTGAAATTACAATTAATAATTAGTTCCGGCTTATCTCACTTTATGGTGCTTCGCTATTCTATATTCTATTTTGTTTTTTGGTGATGTCATATTCGCTCTAAATAATATATGTGTAATATCCTGAATTAGTGATATTTTAAAATAAGAATCAACAATGTTAATAACCAATCAAATTCACCGTTAAAAATATGGACATATATGCTTGCGGGGTGCGCGTTGTTGGGGACACACGAGTAGTTTCCCGCGTGCGTCGCCCCCGTGGCCGGGATGTATAGGTCACTGGTTCGGCCAATCAGGTCGGTGCTCACGTTCACCCCCCTGTCCAGGTCAAAGTTGATCATGCGACTGTTGTGGTACCTGCGAAAGGAAAGAAAACGTAGCCTAAGTCACTGCAACACTATGTAACACAATTATTGTAGAAAAAAACGAAAATGGATTATTACCAACCCACTATTGTTTACGGCTGATTTATTTTTTACATAGAATTATGTTCTAGAATATTTTCAACATTTTTAGTAGATTTTTTTCTGGTGATAGTAATGATACAGATGATATTAAGGTATTTAGTGCCCTTGTGGACATCAACAAATAATATATACTACCGCAAAACCAAAGAACACCATTTGAACATGAAATAATATTCAAACGAGGTTTGAAGAGACCAAAACAAATTATAATGACTAGTACATGAGGTAAGATGGGGAAAACCGGAAAATTATTATAATATACAGAGGTGGTATGGTACATGTATCTGATACATTTTCTCATCGAATTTAAAAAATAATTAATTATAATAATACTTTGGGTTCCACTCCATGATACATCGTTTAGTCAATATTCCTATGTCAACATCCAATTTCAATATTGAATTGAATAAAATTAAAAAAATAGCAGTTAATAATAGGTATAATACAGGTTTGATAGACACTATTTAAAAAAAAAATTAAAAGAATATAATAATCAATTTTAATATAAATCACAGATAAAACATAATGATAATTGACGTAGAATTTTACACATAAATAACTTTTTGAATCAAATATCTAAACAACGAAACATTAGAACGGAATTTTATACAAATAATAGTTTAGGAAATTTACTCATAAATTCTAAAGACAAAGACAGAATTTAACAATTCTGTTGTCTATAAATTTAGTTGCAAAGATTGTGCTGTATTTTATATTAATTTTTATTTGCAATTTTTATGTTGACATTGTACTATACACACACACACACACACATTTTTTATTTTTGGAGTTAATATCAGTACTAGTTTCGAGAAGAGTAGTCCTTTTTAGTTACAGGTTTAAATTGAACTAAATCAAATACAGTTGGTTGTGCGGCAGTGGGGTGCGTAATAGAGGGATTGGCTTTATTGTTTCTTGAAAAAATCGATAATAGCGGTAGTCTGGAGTATTTGAAAATATGATATTATTCATTAATGTTTTCTCCGAATTAAAATTTTTCTGGATTTCTATAATTTCATTATTATTTCTCTATATGGTATCGAATGGAGTAATCTTAGATCATGGGTGTCGAAATAATGGTTGGTTTCAATGATATGGTTAGAGTATACGGAAAAAATAATTATTTTTCAGAAGACTTAATTTTGACTTGTTAGAGAAATAATGATCTATGTGCCACTGTTATTGATTTAAATAAAGGTTTAACATTGATGTATCCTTATTAAATATTGTGAAAATTATTTGCTTAACATTCATTATTATTTGTTGTCACGCACAATATTCCGATTACGTGGTACAAGATATCTGTCATGGTTGTCTGCGAAGTTGGCAAAACTGTGCCGGACCCGAATAAGAAAAGGTCTTAAATATTTATATTTCTTTCATGTAAAGTGATACTTAGTTCCTTAGAACGTGCCAAAATGACTGCCATTTTTTCCAGCGACATTATTTGCATACTCCATTTTCGCAAGGCTAAGATTGCGATCTAAGAGATCATTAACTCACATGCAGACTGGATACTGTTTTATCATCGCGGCTTATCCTTCCGGCAGATAGGGGTGAATATTTATGTTTGTCTTAACATAAATAATATAATGTTTGCATAATTTTTCGCACCATATAAAATGGCCCAAAATATTACTGCAGTATACTGGAATATTTCAGCAGTCATTGCTAGAACGCTTACTAAATTTTAACAATTTTTAACCATTAATAATAATGCTGTTTACCTTGTATGTAAAGATTCAAAATATTATACAATATAAAGGGAGATCCGTTTATTAAATATTTTTTACATAATTGGAGATCTACTTCACGAATGGCAGCTCGGATATTAATCTTAAGTACTTATGTAAGTACTACTGGAGCATTAGCGTATATCTCATCTGTCACATAACTTCAAAGAAAAAAGTCGCAAGATTTGGGCGGACAATTGATGCCTCCAGAATGAGATATTTCGACATCCGGAAAAATTCTGATGTAATAACTTGATTGTGTCCCGGCTTGTGTTGCACGTAACCCCATTCTCCTAAAAATATACATCGTCCAAAAGCAAATTTTGTTTCCGCGAAATTTTCAAATTTTTTAAAGTGAATTTTCACAATTTCAATGCGCGGCTTAATCGTGTATTAATTAATAGCAAAATTGTACACTGTTGAACATAGTACCAAGTATAAGCCTAATGAGATTCTTTGCATTCAAATTTTGATTCTAAAATGTTCATATTGAATCGAAAATATTATTACAGTAATTTAAATCTGGTAATGATAGGGAAGTTTGAAGACCAGAGAGGAAAGGGACGATTTCGTCGATCAATGACGCAACTGGCAATTCTATTGGAACGACTATCCGAACTGCGAGCTGCAGAAAAAAGACGGAGGAGAATCGTCAAAGACATCAACGAGTCTTCTCCCGGGGGTCACAATTCTTAATGAGAGAATAAAATAATAAGAAAAATATGATCTAATCATTTTTAATTTGTCAAATTGTTAAGTTTTTTTTTCTCTGAACCTTCGCATTATACAGAGTGGGCCAACTTGGACTGACTGATGTAAAATGCATATAAAAATATATTATTACATAAAAGCGTACTTTGTTTACTTTTTTTAATCTATGTGTGGAAAATAACACCATTTAAATGACCTTCATTTTCTTGTTGACAAATAATTACCTTTCTAAAGTATTTTGCAATACATTACGCAACATTTCTGTCTCCAAATTTGTTATTTCTGCACGAATATTTTGTTTAAGCTCCTGAATCGTTGCCGGTTTGTTCATGTAAACTCAGCCTTTTAAGTGGCCCCATAAAAATATATCAGGCGTCGTCAAATCTGGGGAACGGGGAGGCCAAGCAAACTCTGCATTTTTTTTTAAATTAGCCGGTCACCGAAAATAGATCGTCGCGAAACATAAAAAAATTCAATCATTTTAACGCGCTCTTGCACTGGGCATATAGCCATTATAAACTTTCATAAATTCTTAATTATGTGCAAAAAAATATATAATTAAAAATAAACCCCCTCAAAGTTATAAATTTTTAAAAACAGTCAGCCCAAGTTGGCCCACCCTTAGTACCAACAGTTAATTAAAACAAATTCAATTAAATTTTAAAATAATTTGTTTTATAGTTTTAGTTAGTTTTTTGTCATCCTGATAAAATAAAATTTATTTTGCGAAACCGAATGTAAAATATAATTGAGTAAAAAAAAATTGGTAAATTATTAAATATTTAAATGAATAACCACAACGTGTTTGCGTTAGATATTCAAAATAGTACTAATTTTAGTTTTCAACGGAATGTAAAGAAATGTTTTAACCCTAATTTATTTATACACCTGTTTTTATTTCATAAATGTTAATAAATAAATAAATAATCATATTTATTTATTTTAAGGTTACATTTTAAATTGCAGCCTAATAAAGCATCATGAACATTGGATCTAGAAGAACAATCCCAGTCTTCTGTGTATCACATGTAGGAAAAATTTGAAGAAAATTGATGCATTTCATTCGATTAGATAGTAAATTACGAATAGTTTAGTTCTGAGTAGACATTTTTCAAATAGAAATAAACAAGTTCATTTATATTGTCTGAATTAGAAAATTGGAAAACAGTAATGCTTCTGAATTATTTATAGGAAAGTAATTAATTAAATTATATCCTAAGTACGTCTTTCGCACCCGTTTTAGGATGGGTTTTAAGGACTAGTATGTAAATTTATAATCCACTTTGATAAATTATTTATGCAACCAAATAATTAGATAGTCCATGTCTGCCTGCCTTCCGAACTTAAAAGCAGACTTCACGAACATTTATTTAAAAAAAATAATATGCCTGGCTGTTAATTTTATTATATTATAACGTTTTGTTATGGTACCTATCAGCCATGAGATATTATTTTGAGTTGAAATTTCGCAAATGGCAACATTGCACAGCGGGAAGGAATTTCTTTATGGCAGTTTTCCGTTGACGGCTTGAGAGCGTGTGCAATAAGCTGCTCGTGAAATTATTATCAAAAATGTGATTTCATGTTTAGAAAAGGAAGGGTGAGATTAATTTAAAATATTAGGCATCTGTGTTACGCTGTACCACGTTGATCAAAAGTTTTCGTTATTGTATTTTGTATATTCAATGTAAAAGTTCCTTCCTATCACACATCTGTGAGGCGTAATTTGGATGACAATTTTAATTTCTTCGTAAAGGATGATGATTCTAAGCAAACACGATTGGGTTCCATTTGTTCAATCTATTTTACAACACGAATACGCAAGAGTTTCTGCGCTACTTTTAGAACCACGCCAGGACGCAGGTGACCTAGCCTTTATGACGTTGGCGGTGCGAGGAGACACCAAGTATACTACGGGGTGACTTGGAAGATCAAAAACTGAATTCAAGTTATGGATTACTCCTGAAGAGCAAAGGTTGTTGTCTCTAATTCTTAGTTGAAAAATTTTGAAGAAGTAGTAAATTATAATAATTATTCTCATATTCTCACCTCTGATTTGAATGCTTGTTGCTAATTTTGTTGTAAATAAATCACACTGATTGTTGCACTATATTACCTTGTAGACTCTAACATGCAAAAGAAAATTAATTATAATGTTGTAAATCTCAAACTTATTGTATTATTTTTTCCTTAAGAATGATTACTGATGTAGATGGGAGAGGGTATGATGAATTCTGGACCACGCATCTCATGCTTTCCCTTGAGCGAACTGAAGGAAGAATACGTCACATTTAACAAGGTTTTGTCACAATATGTTTTACTGTATACACTTCTTGAAACCAAAATACATACATGTTATATATTTAAAATATATATTTATATATATATTACATATTTCAAATATCTTACCAGAATACAAAAGCTGGCGCTTCTGTGGTCTTTAAGATGACGCACTGCAATCGCAAGGCTGAACCTGGTTTAATGTATTTATCTGATGGACCAGAAATTTGTGCCTTTGCTTCTGCAACAGATTAAAAGAAAAATTAATTTACATAAAAAAAATAAATTACTTTAGAAAATGAAAACATCTACAAACGGGATCGAAGCCTGAAACATTATGGTTCACATTAAATGAATTATTAAGTAAAAAAAAGCATGCCGGAGGAAAATTAATGTAATGTCACGTACATGTATACAAAAAAAAGTTATTTTAATATTTTTAAAAATAGACGGGGAGAATCATATTATTTTGTATTTTATAGGTTTTACTATTTATAATAATAAAATTATATTCATATTACGATAGCAGATTTAGAACGAATTTGAATACGCATAGCAGTACAATATCATACGACTAATAAATACATAATATTATATATATATATAATACTTTGGTGCCAAAACCCTCGGCAACAATTTATTCTAAACACGTTTTTTTTTAAATGAATATAAACTTATAAACTAGTATTATTTGGTATAATATATTAAAAAAGCTGATATTTTTTTTTCATTTTTTTAAATTACTGTACTATTATTTCACATTTTGGTTTGGTTAAATAATTTCATTAGATTGTCTCGTATTTGAATATATTTTTGTTAGTTTTAATTAGTGTTTCATTTTTTCTAAACTCTTTATAGAATATATATATTATATGTATCCATCGTCTTAATTTTAATCTTTATATACTGATTTTATTTTATAGTAAATTATCTACAAAATTAGAAATGACAATTTATGCATTGTATGTATATAGATTATAGTCAAGAATATTTGTAACATATTTTAGTTGCCTATAATTTCACTGTGAATATATAGATGTGTTTGAATTTTAAGTATAAAAAGTTTCAAATACTAAATTAATGTATTAATTATAAATATATACATATAAAATCAATTTTGTCGAAAAATATTGTTTTTGCGTCACTGGGATACGAACCTGGATCTCTATTTCCAATCCGGGGAAGTGCACTACCTTTGTGCTATAACGCCAGTATTTTTCTTGACAAATTTTCGAACCTATATGTTACATTTTTCAAATTAATACACCTGTCGTTCCATTATTTGAAAGCCATCTACATTATTTTTACAGAATCTCAAATACCTTTGAGTAAACCGACTGCAGACGCCAGAATTATCAATTCATTTTTATTAAATTTTGGACACATTAATACAACATATATTATTAAGGAAAACACATTCTTATTGTGAAGTTGTAATTAATCAGAATATAGGTCTGTGATATTTTAAATACTAAATTAATGTATTAATTATAAATATATACATATAAAATCAATTTTGTCGAAAAATATTGTTTTTGCGTCACCGGGATATTTTTCAACAAAATTATTCCAATTATCCAATCCAATTCTTGAAATTATTCCACAAAATTATTTAGCTTAATGACCATTTATTTACGTTTAAACAAAATCAAGTTATAAAAACCGTAATTTAACCATAAAGTGAAAACTGAAAAATAAACAGTTACAATATTTTTTATGTGTGCTTTTTTATTTTTTATGTACCATCAATAAAAGTGAAAAATGTGATCAAAAATGTAATTTTTTTAAATACATTTTTTGTAACATATAATACTCACTCGTTTAATATGCAAATTAAATATTTATTTTTAATATTAAAAACATTAATTATGTGGTTAAAATTTATTTTTAGATTATTTTAATTTGTTTAATTTAACTCATAGTTAATTTATACACCTATTAGTTCCAGAAAATACCAATTTCCATCTTCTGTATGTTTAATTATCAAACCAAAAACATATATATTTTTAGAATAACTAGATGTATGGTATTTTTTGAAACCGGTTATTATATTAAATAATTATGATAAGTGGTTAAATTAAATAAAGTAAAATAAGTTAAAAATGGTAATATTTATTATTAAATGTGTAATTTAAACTAATCAGTTTTTTTATTCTTGTGTCGTAATAACAATAAGTTTATAAAATAACCCAATATATGACAATAAATAAGATATATTAAACTACAATACAAAATATCGTAGATGTCACTGAAAAAGTACAAATAAGTAGATAAATAATATATATTATATAATACTTATTTTAGTCACAGGTTTCTATGTTCTATTCACAATTTTTTTTTTAAACATCTGCATATAATGAGTCAAGAGTAACTACGACTACTCTCAACCTACTTCTATTAGCCACCTGGCTATTCCTCTTTTCCGAGCATTTGTAGATATTTTTTCCCATTTATTTTTGGTTGCATAGTACCTGAGATCTAGGAGCATATGAAAGCATTGGCCAGATTTTGTTTTTATTTTTGAGTTGTTTGGAGCGTGTTGAACAAAGTTATGAAATGTGAAATTATTTGTGAAATATTCCAATAATTATTGCACATATGTTTGCCTCACATCCAATAAACGACTTTTTTTTTAAATATGACCTTTAACTAAGTTTTTCGATGTTTTTATTCGCGTAAGAATATCACGAAATTTTCACGACATGAAAACAAAGAAAAATAATTTGTCCTTACCGACAACATTCAGTTGAAGAAAAATACTGGTGGGAGGATGCGACGACACCTGACACTCATATAATCCTGCATCCCTCTTCTGCACGAATTTTATTTGAAGCGTCCAGTCCTGTGTGAAAAAGACATTCTTCGAATTACTTGATGTATGACATCATTAACCATTTTAATAAAATAAATTTAAGATTTTATGTGAATTCTCAATTTTAAGGTACAAAAATTGTGAAATTACTGAAAAGTCTTTTTTTTCTGTTTATTTGCATTACGTCCAGAGTTGAATATAATCTTTCTTTTTTTGCAACTTTTTTACTCCACTATTACCTGTCAATTGTATCTCAGGATGGCTTGTATATTTGTTGTGTTCTTGGTGTTCAACGGAAAAATTTCAAGATTAAATTGAATTTGCTCATAAACTACCAGAGTGAGGTAAGTGTGAGAGGTGTTGTTCGATGCGCGTGATTTGCGCGATTGCCAGTCGCAATGAGTCACTGGTCAGGAGCATACCGTACGTTTGCTGTTAAACAATATTTAAAGTGCGGTGATCCATTGGTTCGTGCGCGTCGCGCTTTTTGTACTCATTTTAATATTCGACGAGTAAGTGATGGGCCGAGCATGTTACTTACCCGGTATTGTGCTAAAAAGTTTAGATAAGAAGGAATAATTTTTAACCAAACTCCTCCGGGAACATCAACGTCAGCAGCTATACCAGAACATATGGCTCAAGTTCGACGTGAAATTATGCGCAATCCGTGTAAATCGATAATGAAGATTGCAGCTTTTAGTAGAATAAAAAAATCAACAGTGCACGTTATTTAAAAACTACAGTTTCATTCATATAAACCGCAAATCGTGCCGTTTCTCAGAGAAAATGATTATTATTTACGTGAAACCTTAGCGAGAATTATGGTGGATTGTTTTGAAATAGCACGAACACTTGGAAACTTATTGTTTGCTGACGAAGCATATTTTCATATCGATGGCTATGTTAGTAAACAGAACGTGAGATATGAAATTTAAGAGTCCGATTGCAAGAGTGTCTTGAGAGAAATGGATGATATTTAGACAATATTCTTTATAAAACGTAAAATAAGCATTATTAAACTCCATTTTGTATAAATAAAATATGAGAATAAAGTTGTATTTTTTTTTATTTAATACTAAACTTGAGAATTTTCCACTGAATACCCTATAGTAATAATCACATAACTTTTCCTGCATATTGTAAAACATATTAACCATAAAAACCAAACGACATTTATAATACACATTTTTAGAATAAAATCCTATAATATCCAGTAAAGAGAGAACTTAAGATGTATTTGTTTAAAGCCTTTCAGTAACGTGCACCTTAACAGATAATTTATTCACAATGCATTGAGAAATACAAAATGAAATCAAAATAAGACTTACACAAAGTAAAACGTACAAACTAAAATATTGTATTATAGTAATATGTCTGTAATTCTAAGGTACTTATCTTTTATATGTTTTCCTTTGAATGTGCTAGAAATACAGGATCCTACAATAATGCACACTGCCAGAAAGAAAATACACCAAAGTAGTCTTTCTTTCTGTTATATCTAATGGATTCTTATATGTACATTATTTTTCCAACTGACAAACTTAACGACTGATTCTCATCTATGACATTAACGATCTTTAACGTAACTATATTAAAGGTATTTTATTATTTATTTACAACAAAGACATTTTACATATAACTAAGATTAAATAAATAAAAAATGAAGACGAATAAGTATCGCAAACAAATCTTAAAAATGAATAATAGGAAAATAAACAAGATATAAAAAATAATAATACACATAAAGTAATTAACAACCTCGTCTTCAATTTATATTTAATTTAGACGAATGTATCGCAACCTCGCACACTTTAAACATTTAAAAAAAATTTCTTTTGTGCTAATTGAACCAAATTAGATAACAGGTTCGAATGCTATGCTATACATTTAAAAAATTTAATGAATTTCAATGGATTCGACTCATGTAATAAATATTATACAGTAAACAAATCTAATCAAAATCAATTAATTTACACATATTTAACAATTAAGTTAGAATTGTTAAAAGTGATATAGATAATAACTTATGCCAATATTTATATTAGCATAAATGCTTTATATGTAATGATCGGAGAATAATCGTAGAAAGATTAATGTAATTGTTATCATATAGGTAACAATGCAAAAATGATAATTTGTCAGTAGGTATAATATACAAGTAAAAACTGAATCATCATATAATATATTTTAGGACTGCGAGATCCGGAATTATAGTATTTGCGTTTGATTAAATTGTGTTATGACTACTTTTTTGCTTGGCAATAAATAATATTTTCAATATTAAAGTTTTACAGAAAAACCGTTCGTGGGTAAGCAGTCGTCAACCTTAAGGCGGATACTGTACTGTCTAGCAAAAGGAATCGGTACAGGAACATTGTGTTAGTGACAGCTTCACAGCCGTGGCTGTGAAGCTGTCACTAACAATCAAAAGTATCTATAAACTATTAAATGGTGTTTATCTATAGTATTATTATCTTTAGTGCTTTTTTAAAATATATAGACAAAAAAGTAATAATAGTATCATATTTGACAAGTTTTATGACAAAAATTTTTTTTGATAAAATATAATAAAAATAAAATAAAACTACGTATTTTAACTAAATAAATTAACTTCACTAAATAAATGTCACATAGTTTAAGATTGACGCTGTAAAGATAAGGCTGTCACTAAAATCGAAGAGAGTGTACCCCAATCATCTTGGCAAGAAAATAGAATACCCCAACCTCCATCCTCCGTCCACAGCTGTCGTACCTGGCGTGCCTGCCTCTCATCAAAGCACCACATTGAGCCATTCTTCGTACGATTAAACTACCCTTGAGGGTAATTAAATTCAGCAGTGCTGGCAATCAGAAACTACGTATATCTTCGTAACTGCTACTGTTGACCACCCCTTTATATTACTCTATGCATTAATTTTTATTTATTAATAATACTTTATTTTAAGCCATAATCTTACCTTATTCATTTAATCTTTCTATTGCGATGCAGTTTTTCCAATTGAAATTAAATGTACTTTCAACATTTTTTTTTCAAACTGTACTAAGCGTCAGCTCTTAAATATGACTAATTTACATAAACATATATCTTTAATAAAATATCATATTTTATTATAAATTGCATTAGATTTTATTCGTAAACTACGAGTAGGTATATATAACGTAAATAAATTTTTTCTTTGGCAAATATTTCAAAATTTACATGGCAACGAGCTGTGGAGAAATAATATTCTTACTGAGTCAATGTATCGTCAATATTGCAAATATTTTATATACATTTTAAACTACCCCTGTGGTTAACCACAAAAACTGTAATTAAAGTTATTCTTACAATCCTATTAAAACTACAGGGTGAATATTATGTTCCAGGCCGATGTTGTTTTTAAATAACTAGGAAATGAAACAAAAAATAATAATTTGGTTTTTATTTATTAATTACAATTATGTATGAAGTGTGACATCGCTCAAGTGGCCGCCTCTGACAGTGGTACAAATGTTCTTTTAACCATATTTTTCATAACATTCTCGCACACTTCGCGTGTTATTAAGCAATTTCATTTCGAGTATTATCTTGAACATCGGAATTATTATTGGCTTATTATAGCCGACCTTTTCTTTCAAGTTCCCTCACAGAAAATATTCGAGAGCCGTCAAATCAGGTGATCGAGGAGGCCAGTCGATATCACCACTTTTGGACATTATGCGGCCGCGAACAATTTCTCGTATAATTTCAAGCATAGCTCGGGCTGTGTGTAAGGTAGCACCGTCGTGTTGAAACTACATGTGTTGCAGACTCAATTCGGCCTCCAAGTTTTCCAACATGTGACGATAGAGATCACCATAAACGGTTACAGCATTCCCATTATTATTAAAATAAAATGTTTTAATGACTTCAACACTTTTCCATGTAGTACCTAGTATCCTAATATGTATAATAATATCGACCGATTTCTTCTAAAAATATTTCATCTCACCTCTGCAAACACAGAAATATTATGCTTATAATTTATATTTTAATCAAAATTCCTCAGTAGAATGCCGGATTAGATCTCAACTCACTTCCCACGATAAACATCAATAAATGGTACCTCCAAGATCATTATGGATGTTTCATTTATTGTAGTGTAAATATAAATAAGTAAATATATGTAAGTAAATATAGCAACAGATGAAACATTATTACAGAAAATTAACGCACACAATTCCACCACTATGCAGATCAAAAAAGGTGTGTAAACACCGCCCTGGCTACCAGAATCTAAAGAAGAAGCAAAAAATACTTAACGACACTCTGAAGTATAAAGATTGCCAGAAACGACAGATCATAGAACAAATACATACTAACGTGCAGTTCGAAGGCTTTACTTTAGATCCTCAGAAATCGCAAAATCAAGACAATATTTGGAACAAATACCTGCATTAACCAACAAAGGATCGAGACTCATTTGAAAAGGATGATGTACGTAGGCTCGATTGCCAAGATTGCATATATTGTGAATCAAACAGCGTGCATAATATTAGGCAAATTCAGTCGTACAATAAAATCTACATTGGTTGAGCATTTTTTAGATATTGGGTATCTTTTTGCATTTGACCCGTAGATCCTAGGAAATTCAAAGAGTCATCATCCGGTAAACATCAAAAAATATGATGGCCTACATTGAAAACTTTACGGTACCTGACCCGGCGAAGTCAAATAGAGTGCAATTATTTATAATGCAACACCTGTGATTGATACGGTATTGTCAGACGCATTTACTTTGCGGCATATATGATTTGAACACGGTATTGGTACCCAAAACACGTACCTACTTCATACTGCCAAAGAACTTTCAGATATTTCTCAAATAATCCATTTCACAGTCTTCCATGTAATACAGAAATATAAAAACACTCAATAAAATTTCACACAATTCATTTTTAAAAACGTAAATATTTGAAAAATGGCGTGCATTTATCCAATCAAACTAATACAACGATCGTAAAGTTTTGCAAACTTTTTGCAGAAATTTTTTACTTGTAAATATTTTATAATTTTTTTACTCGTTTAAAAATGTATCCATTTCGTTGAAGAACACTTAATAGTATACAATATGCAGTAATATAGCTATGGACGATATTACGGCCGCTTTTTATACTATTTAATTATTTTACTCCTGGATTACTATTGATTGAAACTGTAAAGTAAGTATCTATATTTTAATTTACATTTTACAATTATTTTACTACTTATTAAGTTATGAACTTGTAATTATAAAATAATTAAATGCTACATCTACTTGTAAGCTTCGATGTGCTTGTTGGAAATTAAGTAGTCTCGTTCCAGGAGACCACCGAGTTAATTCTATTTTCATAGTACAAGCGTTTATCTTTACGTTAAATTCATGTAATTTTTTTAAACAAAAGGTTTTTTAAATTTATTTTAATTAATTAATTAAATAGCCACAAAGTTAATTTGCAATTTTTTTGGATGAATATATTTTTTTATTCAATATATACGTAAATTTAATTTAATTTAAATATTATGAATTTAATTTTAATATTTAATATTATGAAATAATAAACAATTCATTAAAATAGTGTCTATTTGTTTAAAAAATTAATATTAACCAATTGTTTTTAAACAGATAATATCCTACTGTACATCATTATTTATATTTATCAAAATATATGTTTATTTTAATTAAATAAAATTCATGGTCTCGATTCCCGGGATTTCCCGGGACATGAAAAATTTGACTCGAATCCCGGGAATTGAAAAAAGCCGAGAATTCAGAATCCCTAGCCTGTACACAGTTTAAAAAAAAATAAACCGAATAATTTTGATTCAGGCAAAAATTAAATAAAAAAGATAAATCATTTACTAGATTTTCCGAGAACTCTGATATTTTTTGATTCACAATTAAACTTTTTAACAAGATTTAACCTTATATAACAATAACAAAAAAAAAAATTATGCATTTTTCGTAAACCCACGTATACATGCAAAGTAATTCATAATACGTTAAATCATTCCATTAATCATAAATATTCAGACTTTCAATGATCCATTGTCTAGTAAATATAGCGATGTCAAATGATAATTTTTAAGGACGTTCCCAAAAAAATCACTTTTCTTACAATCCTTTTGAAACTTTGAATACACATACTTATGAGTGTCTTTTATACGTAGAAATTTTTTTCAATCGTCTTTGCGGTAGTAAATTTGTAAATATTGACTATTAAAATGAGCATATTTAACATACGAACCATACCCCGATCGATGTTGTAGCGCACGTTTAATTGAATAGCAATAGTAATTTTCTTACCATCATTTTGGAAAACTGAGAATCATTAATTGAAAATTTAAAAAATATCTTTCTGTAAAAATAACTAAAACAAGCGGTATTCGTTTTGTTATAAAAAAAATGTTAAAATTGAGCTACTTTTGAATGGTTTTGACGTTTCCTTTTATAATTTGAATAGTGAGAGATTTTTGAACTTCTGCGCATGTGAGCGGAAGCGAAAAAGTACACTGTACCTCAACTGTTTTTTATTATATTCGTAGTAGTTTACATACGAGGGAATCTTCTTGAAGATTGAGTACGACTGCTCTTTGGGAACGTCCTTAAGTGGATATAAAAACAATTATAAAATAGGAGTAAATAACGGTAACATCCTCGACATTATAATTAAAATCTTAAATAAAAAAAACTTAATTCGTGATAAATATTTATATCCCCCTACAGCACATAATAATAATGAACAATAGCGTAAAATTTTATACATAAACAAACTTTCGGATAAAATAAGTAAAAAATACCTAATTATATTAGACTCGCGTTTTATACAAATAATAACTTAGGTAATTTGCTAATAAACTCCAAAGACAAAGTCGACCCGTTCGATCAATCCGCTATACATTAATTAAATTGTAATGATTGTCTGGCATTTTATATAAGTAAAACGGCACAGAGTTTTAATATTAGAATAAAATAACACTTAAGATGCCTCAATAATTATAATAACTTCTCATAATTCTCCAACTAACGATTAGAATTTTTAAATGATTATATCATACCGAACTATTTTGTCACGAATACCCAATTTACATTAGGATAGACAAATGGTTTTCGCACCCCAAGGACGTTAATGTTCTATGTGAAACATGAAGCGATAGAAGGATATTTACACGTGGTAAATGGAATATAGGTAACTTGATGACTCAAAGCAGTATTGCTTATTAAAATTAAATTAAATTTTGGAAATATAATACAGTCTAACCGAATTTAAGTCAATAACCAAATGTACTATATATTAATAAATTCATATATTTATTTTTATGTTTTAGAAACAAATTATATTTATTTTCTACTTCTCTAATGCAATTATTTTTTTCCTAGTAAATTATTTTTTTATGTTATTGTATGAATTTGTATTTTGTTCCAAGTTCGAGTCCCGGTGGTAACTAAAATATATTTTTTCTATATACAGTGTTTTTCTGTGTGTCTTTTTAAGTGATTCACCTTACTTGTTTTAATTGTCAAAGACTGTTTTATAAAACTGTAGCTTCACAATAAAAATACGATTAAGTAACTGAAAAAGTCAAAATATTAATAAATTATGACGGTCATTTTCTGCCACCGTTTTTCACCCACATTTAAATTGTATTATGTGAAAGAAAACTACGTGATGTTTTTGGTCCACCGAGTACGATATAAATGCCTGGTTTTATGTGCCTTTTCGTGCTGGTAAACTTGCCGCTTATTTACGTGAATTAAAACCATGAATACATACAGAAATAGAGCCTTGCAGTTGTACACGGGGATGATACATTTTAAATATCACCCGACGCGCCATGAATACCGAATATAACTCCGGAACAAAACGCTTTACCCGATTTATATGCCCGTGAGAAATAAAAAACAGAGGGTCGTTGCATTTTATGGTTTTTGTACTCCGACGATACTGTTTCAGCGATCTCGGTAAAATTAAATCAGTTTGAATAAATTAATATTAGAATTACTAGAGAGGATTGTACTCATAATTCAATTGTAACAGTTAAAAACAATGTTTACAAGTATAATAATAATTTTTATATAATTCTAACGATGAAAAAAAAATAATAGAAAATATAAAGGTGATCTTAGAATGGTAGATATGATTTAAAAAAGATCGCTTAGGTGGTTTAGTTATGTATAACGAATGAAAAATATATGGAGTTTTGATAATTTGCGATAGAAATTAAAGATGGGATCTTTCTGTTAAAATCAAACACCGCACTGAACAAGTTTATGCAATCTTTATTCGCACGAAAAATATGTTCTGCTATCATGATTATAACCTCAAATTACGAACGGTCAGACACTATGTGTTTTTGATATTATTTTATGGAATGTAAGCATGGACACTTATCTATAAAATAATATAGTGACTTAATGCATTTGCGTTGTGGATCTAGATAATAATGCTCAAAATAAGTTCGATAGATAGTTCGAAATTTTATTTGAATGTGAAGATCATAAACCTCAATTATGTACATTTCTACAAACCTCATATTAACAATAAAAGTTATATTTTACGAGCTCTAGTGTCATATTGATGGGCGAAAACAGACCTGTCAAAATATCTAAAATGAATAGGGAATGACAATTCGTTAAACTCTGTAGGTTTTGTCCATTACGACATTAAAATTTCATCCGTGTTTACACACCCTTAGGTATTTTTTTATAGTTGAACTGATTGCTCTTCTACTAGTTTAAATGAATACTGGTATAGAAACGAGCTTGTTTTTTGAAAAATGTGTATTTAGTATGTATTTTAAACCATATTATAGCGATTGTCACTCATAATAATAATAATAATAAGAATAATAATAATTAATGTATTATTCTTCAAGATCCTGACAGTTTTTCATATTTTTCTCCAAATAACAAAATATGAAGTTACATAGATTGCTACTAGAACCCTCATTTATCTGCATAATAAGTATGTAATTAATAACCGAATAATATATATAACACCGATGATAAAGTATTGCTAGCTGATAGAAGATCTACAATTTACACTAAAAAAACGAATAATGTAACTTAACCGTATAGATTGAAAATAAACATTCAGAAAATAGTGTTCATATAAATCAGTAGACAAAAGATTGAAAATGTTAATCTGTCAATTGTTGGCACTGACGTCAAAAGAATAAAAAAAAATTAAGTACCTACCTTGGACGCTGGCCAAAGTAGGACTGCGATCCAGACTTTGAAACCAAAATAAGAATTGAAATGGCAAAAATGCTTTTGTGAAAATTAAGTAACTCTTCAGCAACTGAGATATAAGTCTGAGCCTACGTTGGAGGGCAGTAAAATGCTACGTCATACATGTCCTGCTCAATAAATTCTAGGTATATAAATTACCAATGAAAAGTTACTAAGACGCGTATAAAGTCAAGAGAACTAATAATAACAGCTATATAACGAATGAAAGCTGCAAAGTTTAGATCCATTTTCCATAATGAAGACCAGGCATCATGTGATAAATTAGCATGCTGCAACTTGATCGCAAAGTCGGGACATAAAAAATAAGAAGAATATTTACTACCTATCACACACCAAAACCAATGCTGTCTGTTCGCACCAATTCACGCGAACTGATTTTTAAGATTGAAAATTTCTCACCGAATCGTTTATTTTAAAATAAAATTAGCTATCAAAATACCATATATGTTTCTGAACATTGAAAATCTTTATTTATTTTAGTATGTTCAGAACTAAATCGTTTATAATTAATCAAACTATTCGAGACTATTGCTTTTGAAAAAAGTTGTAAATAGTCGGGAATGATAACTAAAAATGTTTATAGTATATTGGGGGAAATGAGAGCATATTGGGGAAGGAGGTATACGAGTGATTACCATAATTATTTAAATGCACAGGATAGTTATTTTTTTTGGGGACATCACTGTTCAAAAGTAACCTGGATTCAACATGCCAAATTTGAAATCCCTAGTATAATATCTGCATAGAGAGCACATGACTTGCTATGTCATCAACCTCAATTATGTTTATTTATAAACAATCAAACATAGCTCTTTTTGACATAAACTAGTTATTCAAAATCTATCTTAGGTTCAAATTTAGTTGCTTTTGTCCGCAGACAATAGTAGTCTTCGCTTATTTGACATATAAATAATTACCAAAATGGGCACTAGATTATTTTTTAAAAAGGGTATTGCATTTATTTTGTATTTTAAAACATAGGGATAATCAGTTTTCATGTTTTTCTACAAATAACAAAATAAAAAGATTTCTGATAATGCAACTCACATATATAGTGCATCGGAATGGTACATAGCATACAGAATTTACTTAAAAATATAAAATGTTTCCTAGATGACTAAAACACCCGATCTAAAACTCGAAGATCTAAGAATTTTCCTTGATATTTTTAAGTAAATTTCTGATCAACCAGGTCAACAGTATAGAATACACAATAACATATATCACAATATTTTTACATTTGCGTCCCGTAATGGACTTCTAGTTCATAAATTGCTTCTCAATAACGCAATCTCAAATATCAACAATTTTCAACTACGAGTAAAAGCGCCAAATAACAACAATAATTTATTTGAGAACATTCGCATATTTATGGTAGGGGAGTTATTTCAATAAAAACAGTTCTTTCTGACACAGGTCATAAGAATCACATAGATTTCATCTGTATATGAAAGTAAAGGATATTTCCCGTTTTATGGTACTCCATAGGTACTTTAAGAGTTCCTGACAATGTTTCAATCCAAAGCACTTACTTACATAGATTATATAAGCAAACGAATATTTCTATAATAATGGCCGACATATTTATGAATACATTTTCGAATTGAATTATGTGTCTGAGATAGGTTTTATATTTGAAGTTTAGTTAAAGAATTATCTATAAAATATAATTATCAATATTATAATTTTTATGAACAAATCAAATAAGAGATTTATTATTTTCAATATAGACTATAAATATATATGTATTTAATTTGAATTGGGTATTTTTTTCACTTAATGAAAACATGAGAGAGTGGGTCGGAAGTCCATGGATGACTGACTATCAATATGGTACAACTTCGTCCGATTGGCTGAAAAATCTGAGAAAAGACCACCCATTGGCCGGGGTCTCTTACGAAAAGGGGGCAGTCGGAGGTCTATATATCTGGTGGCGATCTCGCGTGTAGGAAACTTCTTGTCCAAAATTCGAGAAGATGTCAAATCTTGGCAGTATGGAATATAACGCGAAGTCTACTTTTCAACTCTAGCTTGTTAAACAATACTTAAAAAAATATATTTCTATTTAGAAATAAAATGTACGTACAAGTTATTTATATATAAAACTAGCATCAATACCCGTAGCCAAGCAAGAGTAACATCTATCTTGGGTCGAAGAAGACATAAACATATATACATGTTTATTACAAATAAGTACTATTAAATTTATACGTGACTTTCCTATAACGCGGGGGGTGGATTCCCAGACAATCAGCGTCAAGCAAAACTCAGCCTTAACTGAGAAAATTAATAACAAGATTGTCAATGTTTGGAATTTTGCGTATTAAAAAAAATATTAAATATAATAAAAAATACCGTTAATGATTTCACTTACTTTGTAAAATTATTGTCTCAACCTAGAGTCGCAAAATTGCCACTTACTATTCTTTCAATAATTTTTAATTTCTAAGCGTTTCCCTATATTTATTTGTAATATTTTCACCTTCACTGTAACACAATCACACAATAATAAAATATATTAGATTAATTTTATTAAAAACTAGATCGCAACAAAATGTTGTGCCGATTATATATATTTTTTCTAGCATAAACAGTCGTGCCCTTTTCGAGCGTAATACTTGTCGAAGTATCGATATAGTTATTAATCGGTGGAAGCTTTCAACATGGTATTATAGAGCGGCATCTATCAAAGTTTAAAACGCAGCGTGGACCAGCGTTATAATCAAACCGCGTTCATTAAATCCGCGTTTACCTGTACTATATTTATATTTCGCTAATTGCGGTTGAGAAAAGAAAAAAATTGTAATTTTCAAGATCACAAATTTATATTTTAAAATAACCATAGCGCTGGCTCAATATTGTACGATACAACATTTAAATATATTTTTTAATTAAATTATTTTAGAACCTAATTAATTAAGGAAATCCTAGAAAATATTGCAATATGGCAAAATAATTTTAATATTTAATTTCATAAACTCTTTATTTTTATAATATTTATGTAAATTATATTTGTATCATTTCAATTTGGGGAATTTAAGGCTATTATATTTGTTAGAATAAATTTATTTTAAAAATGCACATAATTGTCAACATTAATAAATCTCTTTATAATTATTGTAAGCAGACCGAAACTCAACAAATTTAGACATACACCCAAATAACTATTTATTCAACGGCCTTAACGAGTTTTCTTGTGGATTTAGAGCCAATTTTACGAAATGTATAAAGTTTTTAATGTAAAGCCTTTATCTACCCTTAGAATCCCAATAATTCCGTCTGGTAGGTTTAATGAAATCGGAAAAGTCTCACCATTTCATTTCCATTTGAAAGTGAAAATTGTCAAATCTTGCTAACGAAATATTGAAAATCAAAAATTGTATATTTATATTAGATTTTGTTACAACGTACTTGTATTTGAAATTCCATTTCCTAGTACCCATTCAAATACATACATATTTCAGTTTAAGTAATTATCTGTTGAAATGCACAAATTTATTTTTACAAAAAGTTTCAAACAGTTTAAATATTATTATTATACCCACTTAAATGGTAGATAATATTTTTATAGAAGTTATATTAATTTTAAAAAATATTATACAGTTTTAACAGACCTAGTCCATAATATTTTATGAATGGATTTCTGATTAAATTACAAGTTGGAAATTTTCATTGAATATGTGCTTAATCTCAACTGAATCAGAGAGCATTTAAAAAAAAACGTTATTTTGCCATTATTTCGATTAATTGAAATATTTTATTGATTCCAAATTACACATTGAATTCAAAAAATTTAATATCATTAAATTTTGAGCGGCCAGTCTATTTTTTGTTAGAGAATTAAGGACTTGAAGCAAATATATATCAATTTTGGATAGATTTTGAAAATATTTATTTAGAAGTACGTGATTATGTAAAAAATTCAAATTATAATATTTTCTGTAACGGTGGATAATTTTCATATATTCTTTGAACATTTTTGACTCTTAATTTAGTCAGAAATCCACCCATAAAATATTGTGAACTAGGTCTGTTACACCCTGTGTATCGCAATATTTTTAATTTTGTTACACTTTTAAAAGAAAATTCTCGAATTTTAAATCTGAGTTATCTAGAAGTATTTATTGTAATTTTAATAATTTAACGCAAAGATGACAAAATAATTAATAAATACTGACTAACAGAAAGCATTTTTTATTTAGTTTAAAGCTATTTCAAAAGAAATCGACATCTCATCTATTAACACCAATATTTTGCATAACACGGGATCAATTCAAAAATGAAATGATATTGTTCATGTGCGATAAGCCGTTTGAATGCGTAATACGTGCCTACTTTATAGAAGCCGCGTATTACGCGAAAATGGATTTAGTTGACCTTGGAATCCAAGGTTTGGTGTACTTCTATGCGATAATTTTCAGTATTATATTTTTGAATTGATTTTCACATACTTTTTATTCTCATTTTTTACAGTATTTAAAATTATCTTAAATATATCTACATTTCACCCTAATGTCATACCTAGGACTACCTGTCAGTATATTTAAAGACCTGTCGAATGTCCGTATACAAAAAATATATAAATTACCATTATTCTGCAAGCTTTTCCCCGTCTTGGTCATTTGGGGCCAGCTTTTTTAGTCTGCATGAGACATATCTTGCAATCATAGCTTATCAAGTCTGTTAGAGGTTTTCAGGTCTTACAGGATCGTTGACGGTCTTCCACTTACTCTATTATTTAATGGTACTTTCAGTAAGTAGTAATCTTCCGTTCCGTGAACATGACCGTACCACCTTTGTCGATTTTCCCTTGCCTTTTCTGAAATGGTCAAGGAAAATCGTGAGGGGCTGCATCGACCTCTCACTCATTTTGTCTTCGGGCCCCAGCCCGTATTTTGTTCATATTATTTAATTGCCCAGTATTTAAAACCATACAACTATGCCTACCTCACACCAATATTTAGGTCAGCCTAAAATTATAACTCGCTCCGCTCTTTAACAACTTTATATCCATGTATTGTAAGAAGTACACTGAAATTTAACTCGACTCAGTAGTCTCCCTATTGTGGCTCACATATTATAAAAATCGAGAGAGTGCAACATAAATTTCTAAGATTTATCAATTTTAAATTGCATATTCCGATAAAAAAAAAATATATAATTATTTAATAATTCTTCTTCATTTGAAAAAAATAGCCTGGAGAAGGGATGTGAGCGATATAGTATATCTATATAAAATGATGAATAGCATATTGGACTGCCCTGAGTTGATACAAATGGTTTCGTATAAAGTACCAACTCAAATGAGACAACATGAAGTGTTCTCTGTAGGTACACATAGAAATAATTATACTGTTATCTTGCGGATACATTGGCTTGGTAACAAGTTGAGTTTCGTTAAAATTTTTCATTACAGGAGCATACTTGAGCTGAAGAAATATTTTTATGTAAATTATACTTAGTTTTTATTTTTTTACGTTATATTTAAACTGTAATATTTTACTTTTAAAATTAGGAATATTAACTTTGTGGTTAAAATTCATATTTTTTTGGATTGTACTGCATTTTATATTGGTTAAACGGGTAGAAATTTTAATATAAGAGTATGAGAGCATTTGAGATGTTTGAACAATAGTGGGTTTTCACAATTTGATAATCATTCGATAGAAAATGGTCACGGTTTTGATAAAAAATTGGGATTGTCAATTTTGCATTTAAATGGTGTTGGTCACAAATTAAATAATTTGGAATCGTTGGAGATAAATAAAGCATGTAAAACTAATCAATAAATTATAAATAACTGACTAAATTTAACTACGGGTCCCATTCCAAAATTTTTTCCTAAAAATTATTCGACTAAATTTGTATTAAGCAACAACTTGAGTTAGGTACTAAATTTATTTTTTAAATAATTGTTGTTTTTTTAAAAATAGATTGTGGTGAAGAAACAATGATATATATTTTTAGTTAGTTATGACATCCTGAAGAAGAAAATTGTATTTTTCGAAACCGGTAGATGTATTTAAACTCAATTGAGTGGTTAATAAAACAAAGATAATAAATAAAAAATATGTTATATTTTAAATCAAATAAAAATGTATTCTTGTATAAAAGCCCATAAGGGCATTGAAGGAAATAAATAATAAATAAAAAAATCTTATACACTTTATTGTACACCCACACTTTTGATTCACAATATTCCTGAGAGTAATATTCCTTTTGTCTAAGTAGTATAGATTCTATTTTAAACTATTCTTTCATGAAAACTGAGCCTATATGTTTAAATTGATTTTGCTGCACTAATGGGGGTACTTTTCAGGTATATTTGAGGTTGCGGTCAATTCAATGTAAATTTGTACTGTATAAATTAATTTAAGCCAGTATTTTTAATGAAATTGTTTCTAAAGCATTGTTTATTTATCTCACCTCTGAATGTAGAAAATGAATAGCTTGATATCTTTCGTCCGATGTATATGTTGTGAGTCCAACTGTTAGGAGATGTCGATCTTTTCTTCTTATCCACGACACCTGAAATAAAATCATAATATAAGATCTTATACATATAATTTTTTTTGTTCTTTAGTTCGTCATAAATCAAAATATTTAATGGAAAATTCATTAATTTTATTGAAAAGAATTGAAAAATCTTTTTGATAGTGTATATATAACATTTTGATTCTGAATAAACATATATATATATATATATATATTTTTTATTTTTTTATTTATTATCTTAGTTTTATTAACCACAATTGAGTTTAAAAAACATCTACCGGTTTCGGAAAATACCTTTCCCTTCTTCAGGATGTCATAACAAACTAAAAATATAGCATTGTTTAACAGCAATTTGAGTTAGGTACTAAATTTATTTTTTTAAATAATTGTTGTTTTTTTAAAAAATTTAAAATAGATTCTGGTGAAGAAACAATGCTATATTTTTAGTTAGTTATGACATCCTGAAGAAGGGAAAGGTATTTTCCGAAACTGGTAGATGTTTTTTAAACTCAATTGTGGTTAATAAAACTAAGATAATAAATAAAAAATATGAATTTTAACCACCAAGTTAATATTGCTAATTTAAAAGTATATATATATATATTGTAACATTACAAAATACGGTTGCAGCAGAATTATTAAAATTATTTTTAATAATGCGTCTTATATAATATTTTTAAATGTTGGCAAATGGTCTGTGGACAGGGGCCGCATCGGAACCGCAGCGCGGGGCGCCCACAGTGCTCTCGGGCATTCACTGTTTGACGAGCATAGAGAGCGGTCAGAGTTTTGGCAGGCGGCCGTAGCGCGGTGGCGGCTTTGCCAGCCGTTGAACGAATTGAAGTAAACTCAAATTCTTTAAATAAATCCGTATGAGATAATTTGGGTAAGACAAAATTACTAGTACATTAATTTAACATTTAGTACATTAATTTAATTAAACAGGCTGATCATCTAACAAATTCCGAAGCAGCAAGGCCTCACGAGTAATAAGTTCGAAACGTGGAGGAGGCTCATCCCATACCCCAGGTCATGCACAACTGTTGTTACATTTTTTTCATCTGCGCTGGAGTGGAAAACAATTGTGGTGATGGTTCAACATCTCCAGCCACGCCACAATTATTAATCATGTTCGTTTTAATTTTGTATTTAATGATCGCTATGATTGGCAATAAAACTTTGTTATATAAAGTAACTTCTTTGAATAAAGTAGAGTAGATTGCTGTCCATCCGAATCTCATAAACTGTTATAAATTTATCACAAAAATTTCGAGTGCTGTATCCACTTTCATATTTTCTCCGCTGATTTGGCCAGTGAAGAATAGACTGCCAGGTCACGCCTCAACAATATATATTAAAGTCTATTGCCTCTACAATCTGCACTCATCTAGGTGCAAACCGAGGCTCTCATCAACCTCAAAAACACACTATTTACCGACCCCCAACAGACAACAATACAACGCACCGCAGCCGCCCAGGGAGCTGGATCGTGGACGCCACTTCTCTAGCGGCAGCCTTCCAGATGAATTCATTAAACAACGCTTCACATTGTAGAACTTTTACCGCGTGTACTTGTATCTGTAACTATATTTCAAGGATCAAAAAATATCTATCTATTGTAAGTAGCCTTTTATTGTTCATTCTGTTCTGGCTACACACACTCGCACATACATATACGCACACACACATACCCGCATGCACAATCCTTATTATAATTCATAAGAATTGTGAGCGCTGGGTGTAATTATTTGGGAACACTCGGACACTCACACATATCCTTCTGATCCATCGACATTTTAATAAACATCACAACTCAACATTATCACTAGATATAAATAATTATTTTTAATTTTTTATAATTATCATACTATCAAACCGCATTTTTTTTCAAATTATTGGGTCAACTCATGCATAATGCGGTTTTTTCAATTACATGAACTTAAAGTCAGAGGGGGATGGGTTAAACTATCTGTAACAGGTAAAATTACTACCGGCTATAAAAACAGGTAGTAACTTATTCTTAGTGCAAATTTTGAAGAGTGCGGTTTGATTTTAACAGTTATTTTGTCAAAGCTATAATGGAAGTAAAAAAAGAGCATATTTGGCGTATTTTACTTTATGTGTTCAATAAAAATAACGCAATGAAAGCTCCGAGGAATATTAATGTAGTATACGGGGATCGGACAATAAGCGTAAGGTTACAGAAATTCCGAGCCGAAAACTACAGCTTGGAAGGCGAGCCTGGTCCTGGAAGATCTGTAAAGGTCGACAAGAACGTCTTGGAAATCTCTATGGAACAAAATCTCATAGTAACTGTTGAGGAAGCTTGGCTTGGTCATTAAACCATTCATCGACCATCGTTACTAGCTTACTACTTTGGTCATTTAACCATTCATCGATACCTACGTGCCATCGGAAAAGTCAGCAATTGGGGTCAATAGATTCCTCACAAACTTTCAGAGTCTAATCGTACGCAGAGAACGAGTGTGTGCTCTTCTTTACTATCACGTCTCAAAAATGAAAATGTCTTTTTTGGAATAGATGCCCAATCCACCATATTGCCCCGTCTGATTATTATTTATTCCGCAGTCTTTAAAATCATTTGAATGGAAAAAATATTAATTCTGTAGACGAGATGAGAACAGTACTGGAAGAGTATTTTTGGTCACGAACAAGTAAATCTTGGAAGTAAGGCCTTGCAAGTCTATCAAAAAGATGAAAGAGTATTGTAGAAAATGAAGGAGATTATATTTTAGATTTTTAAAAAAAATCTTTATTTTGAAAATAAAGAAGAATAAAAGTACCCTATTATTTCTGCACGAATACTGCAGACATACAAATAAAATAAGCAAATAAGTATAGATAAATAATTGGGTTATAACATTATTTGAAAATGGATAAAACCCTTGTGGGTATAATCCTGAAACAACTACTTAATCCTTAAAGAAAGCCTTAATCCCGAGGATTGACATATTTTATGAGAGACAGAATATTTTACGAGATTTCTTTGAAACGTGTTTTAATACATAAAGCTGTGTCTCTTGTTAAATATTACGGGAGAAATTAATATGTTTTTAGAGTTATTTTCTAAATTCAGTCGATAATTAGGATACTTGCATTACAGAATATTGTGACGTTACGCCTCTCTAATGGAGAGTCACAGGCCTCGACCAATAGGAATGGTGCAATAATTAAGATGGTCGATTTTGACATTTTCGGATTAATACCAGGTGGGGACGGCGGAAAAGCTAGCGAGTGGCGGCAGCCGCGATAGTTATCCAGCTGTAAGGCTGAGAAAAACATGTGGTGACCGCGTAGCGTTTAAGTAACCAAATTAATGATTTTGCAATATCCTAACGGATCGGCTGAGATGAATCTTCGCCGTAAACTATCGGAGGCTGAATGTACCCCATACGACTAAAATATCTACGTTCGGCTTGGCTTTGCAGCTGAGATGTGATATCGTGGCCTTTTCATTATGTATCTAACTAAAAAGAGGACTGCGACCCTGGTCTGTGGCGATAACATACAAGATAGTTCGTTTTATGAGAACGGAACTAAAAATTTGTATTGTTGGAACAAATGTGGATAGTTATTTTTAGATTAAAAATTTAGTTTATAATGTGAGTAAAAATTTTTGAATATTGTGCATCCAATCTCCCCTACGTCTATTTATTTTTTATTTTATAATATATAAATTTTGTTGAAACTGAGTTTATTTCAATGTTAGCAATTATAACCTATCTTCACAGTTACCAATACATAATTAATTTTTTTTCTTCTTTTCTCCGAGTGATGAAGGTAAAACTTTGCTGACAAAAGGTGAGTAAGTGATCCTGAGGAAAGTGACCCACAAATTTTATACTGTCAGCTCCCGACATTATATATGATTATGAAGCCTATGGTTAAGATATATCACTAGCAATAATATTGAGTGTTATCTGAAATGCATCTATTTCGAATTTATTAAAGCTTTTGTGATTTACAAAAATTTGTAACCTGTTTTTATTAAAATGAGTGCTGTGCCATAAATACTCAACCTATTGTTATGAAATTTAGTATACATATGGTGTGATAATTTATGATAAATAATTGTATTCTGCGGCCAATTAAAAAATATTTTATCTTCTAAACCGTTGAATTTCGGCTAATCTTATTTTACTTAATGGGTTGCTATTTATAAAAGTAAATTTTGTGAATACTTCTGTTTCTGGGAAATTCTCGGTATATTTATTGTATATATATGCGTGTGCATGTATATGCATGTGCCCGATTAACTATATAAGTGATTTACGTTAGAGAATGTAGGCAGAACAATGAATCATATAATAAAAGAATTCAAACAACTCCCAGTTCGAAAGCTCTATCGACATGTTGACGTAATAACCCCATTTTCCCCTGCATACTTTATTTCCGACCCTTAGGATAGATCAACATTCTGAAAACCTTTTGTGTTTTTACCTTTTAGAAAATACACATTATTAAAATGGTATTGGAGTTTATAAGGAGTATATGTATATGGAGTTTCTAAATTCTCTCACATAATATCCCTTTTGCCTGAACTACATTGCTTCCGTTTCTCTGAAAGCGTTGAATTAAAATTGTGCTGGTTGATATTCAATGCGACACATACCATGGCGCTTCTATATCTTCAAGATCTTTGCATCTCAGACAACTTGAATAGTATACGTCAAACTATCAGGTTATTCTTTACTTCAGCAGAAGGAATTGATTATAGGGCCGACCAGCCGTTACTAGAAGTCTATGATTAGCGAATAGGCATTTTAGGTGACAAGTTCAAAAGAGTGAATCTCTGTCTCCCGTCATTTGGAACAATGCATCAGAGACTAAAAACACACCTTTTCAAAATATTATATTCAAAAGTTTAAATAACAATTTATAATTTAAAATACAAAAAATAGTATATGACTTGACAGTTTTCGTGAAAAGCACGTTAAGGTGAAATTTTTTACAAAAAATGTTCTATAAAAATTATTCAATGCTATTATCATTATTTTTATAGGGCCTCTACAATATACGAATATTATCGGTCCACGGCAAGCTTTTAAAAACTCTTTATAACCCGTAATATAATAATAATAATCTGGTCAATTTTTATAGAGCCATTCGGTGATATGATCATTCCAAGGGCCGTTTGGTGATATGATCACCCCAAGGGCGCTCTATGGCGGAAATGAAAATTGGAAATCGTAATCATAACAAAATAAATATTGCGGCTGACCGTCGAATATTACAGATTAAACCAAATATAAAAATAATGAAATTAGCTTTTCAAATAATATTTATTTATTTTTAAATATAGATATATTATATTTAAAAAATATATAATTTAAGATCATAATATTTTAGAAGCGGTATTTTATATGTATAATACAATATAAAGCAGAAATCTTATTATTAAGGAAAATACATTCTTATTGTGAAGTTGTAATTATTCAGAACATAGGTCTGTGATATTTTAAATACTAAATTAATGTATTAATTATAAATATATACATGTGAAATCAATTTTGTCGAAAAATATTGTTTTTGCGTCACCGGGATAATGTAGATGGCTTTCAAATAATGGAACGACAGGTGTATTAATTTGAAAAATGTAACATATAGGTTCGAAAATTTGTCAAAAAAAATACTGGCGTTATAGCACAAAGGTAGTGCACTTCCCCGAATTGGAAATAGAGATCCAGGTTCGTATCCCGGTGACGCAAAAACAATATTTTTCGACAAAATTGATTTTATATGTATATATTTATAATTAATACATTAATTTAGTATTTAGAAATCTTATTCATAACTACTGATTATCCCAGCTATGGGATACAAGTGTTCTACTTGTATCCCATAAAAATATAACGAATATGGTATTATCATATTACTACACACAGCTATGGGATACAAGTGTTCTACTTGTATCCCATAAAAATATAACGAATATGGTATTATATATATTATTTATAACACTAGATTATATTAGTTTGCATGGTTGCTGCGGAAATAATCTTCATCGTTTTTTAACATTCTTAGCCATATACTGCGAGCGTGAAATAATATTATAACCGACTTCGATAAATTCAATTTCAACCTAAACCAACCATTTTTCGATATCGTCTCGGATAGGTGCGCCCCAATAAAACACACGTATAATTCAGTTTATATTCGAGACACACTTTTCTGGGGGCAAATTCATGGGAATAATAAAATAGATTCCAAGCATCTGGTGAAGAACGCCCCACATCGCTGAGAAAAAACGGCATTGGAAATAAAATAGAGAAAAGCTTTGGAAAAATACGGTCAGATGGAAAAGAAAACTATTGCTGGGAGCGGGGTTTGAACCGCCCTTGCATTTTAGCTCCTGGAAAATAGGGTACGGACTTAACCCATTTAAGACTGACGTTGCGTTATTTAAATCTAGGGGACAGAGCTTATTCTATCTGGGGCAATCTCTAGCAGTAAAATAAATCGGATCCTTACGCTTATTATGTGTAATTTATTCAAAAATATTAATATATCTACGTATTCGTAATATATATTTCTGATAAAATTTCGCATTAACCATTTAAAATAATATTTTCTACAAATAGCAGTATTTTAAATATTTTTAATATATCATCTTCATCTCCCTTTTATCATAGAAGGGTCTAACAACTCGACAAGGCGCTTCCATCTTTCTCTGTTTTGCCGTCTGTAAATAACTTCCAGTGTAGGTAGGTAGAATCTACTGTTTGTATGTTTGTAATTGAAAAATCTCTGGCGTCTTCGAGCGTATTCGCAATAAAAGATGATAGTTTTTGGAATAGCAAAAAAATATATATTTATCAATATATATATGTATCAATTTGAAATACCTGCAACATATAAGTTCGTCAATTTATTAGTCTGATTAAAATATTTTTTCGATAATTTCATGAATGCAAGATAAATGTCTGAAAGTAAAACGGATGGTATTTATTACCCGATATAAGTACATATCGGTAGGTATTCCTCTGGTATTCGCAAGACGTGTCCACGCCGCTTAAATTAATATTTTTCTGTATGTGGATTCACTCGAGCTTCATTCGATTCAATAATGTAACTCCTGCTACTCATCTAAAGTATCTCATTTCGGTAACATGAATTTTTGATCTCGTTCTCTCCCCTAGGATCCATATTTGGGGACCATATATTAAAGTGGGCCTTTATATAGTTTTAAAAATAGCTTGGTTTTGACACTTAACTCGGATTTCTTTATTACCGCACTATAAAAGAACCATAAAATCCCACCAACAGCCTCGATTCTTCTTTCACTTCCCTGTCTCCCGTCGCTAGAGAATTTGTCAACTTTAGCTGCGCCCCTTTCATTTTGACCGTATTCTGCGCTTGGTCACTTCCTGCAACCATTTTTTTTAAATATTCTTACTCGTTTTTTTGTATACGTTTAATGAAGATTTTTTAAATAACAAATTATTTAAAATAAAAAAAATGTTTTATCAATATTTTGACTATTTTTAAACAGTGCTATTTTATTAATTAATTACTAACTTGGAAGTCTGTCAGAACAAGGTTAAAACTTTCGACATCTTAGCCGATACGCGAGTTTAAATACTTGACCAAGCACGAGCAAATTTTATTTAATTAACAGAAAATACGTGAGTTAGGAACGAGTGTAAAATAAAATTGTAATGTATTCAACAGAATCAGGTAGACCTCTCTAAGAGAGCTTTTGCATTTAACACAGATTTGATGAACATTGATGAGCAATATGAATTAAAATCATCCGTGAAAGAACGTATCGAACAATTCACAAGACAGGTGCACAAAAAATAAATACACACAGAGATAACCGCACATAGTGACAAATGCACAAAACAAACAAAAAAAAATTTCATCCACACCAAATAATACAATAATTTTATTTTAGTTTTATATTAACCAAATTACTTGCTCGTTGTATAACCGAAGCGTAAGTTCAAATATTATTCCATGTATATGGATCTGAAAAAATTTAAACCTAGGTCAACATCGGTTGAATATTACATATTTTTTTATAAGTGATAGAGTTCAATATTTACAAGCCAAATCAAAATACTAAATTAATGTTTTATATTAATAAAATTAAGGATTGCTAAAACATTAAACATGTAAAAACGAAATAAAGTTTTTAAATTTTTAATTCTTTCCTGAAATCAATATATATCCCACATATTTGTTGTATGACAGAAACATCTCAAAATGATAAACCATAAAAATAAAATAAATTATAAATGTACAAATAAATCAAAATCAATTTAATGTATTAATTATAAATATATACATATAAAATCAATTTTGAAGAAAAATATTGTTTTTGCGTCACCGGGATTCGAACCTGGATCTTCATTTCCAATCCGGGGAACCAATTCACCAATTGTGTTATAACGCCAGTATTTTTCTTGACAAATTTTCGAACCTGTATGTTATATTTTTTCAAATTAATACACCTGTCGTTCCATTATTTGAAAGCCATCTACATTATTTTTACAGAATCTCAAATACCTTTAAGTAAACCGACTTCAGACGCCAGAATTATCAATTCATTTTTATTACATTTTGGACACATTGATACAATATATATTATTAAGGAAAACACATTCTTATTGTGAAGTTGTAAATATTCAGAACATAGGTCTGTCATATTTTAAATACTAAATTAATGTATTAATTATAAATATTTATAATTAATACATTAATTTAGTATTTAAAATATCACAGACCGTCTGTTCTGAATAATTACAACTTCACAATAAGAATGTGTTTTCCTAAATAAATCAAAATCAGATTATCCAACAATAATAATTTGCTAATCATATTAGAAATGCACAATTTATTATTTTTTTTAAATTAAAGACCTAAAGAATTGCGTTGCATGTGTTGTACATACGCATAAAAAGAATAAAATAATGAAAAGCGGAAAAATATTTAATTTTTAGTTCCAAATTGAATCCAATTATTAAAAACATTGTATTTTACTCATATTGTGATACAAAATACTTTAATATTTCTTTGAGAGTAAAAATACCCCACAATTCTGAAAAATTATTGTTTTTACTATCATATATAATTTCCCATAACATTTATGTATGACATATTGGATATTTTAACTCAAATATGTTATTTAAGACCTCAAAAATTATGAACATAATTTTACTACATTAATGTTTGTAAGCCAACCCTAATCGAATGCACAATGATTTTTATGAGTCTAAATCACAGACCAGTAAATGAATACTCATTAAATAAAGTATACATGCGGGAGAGCGGTTTGGAACGCTAGTTGCAGGACGAGGGGCATTCTACACACATTATTGGTGGAAACATACATTCGATAGTTTACGACACATTTATGCAACTGTAAAAGTATTTATTCTTCGAAAATTAAATCTTTGTAAGCAAGACGTATTTTTTACAATAATGCATATTATATTGTCAGCGTTTAAATTTTGAACCCAAACGAGTGATATTTTAAAAAAATGTTGCGGAGCTATTTGATTACGGTAACAAAATGATCACTTGAGTGACACCAAAAATTAAATATAAAAAAAATAATATGCGTTAGTTCTTGTTTATATATTTGGTGGTTTGTGGTCTAAATGTTGATTTTTTAGAATAAAATAAATTTTAAATCGCACTTAAGTTAAGTTAAATTAATTAATATCAAATAAGTTAACGGGAAATGGAAATAGGTTTTGATAAATAGTGGCTGTTTTATGTGGTTCTGCCTGTGGAATACAGCAACACTTATTAATACTTATTATTAATTACGATGTGTTTAATGTTATTTAAAAATTTCAAAGATTGTGTTTTTCCACTTTATCTCTAAGTTACCAAAAGTGAAGATAATAATATTTTAAATTAAAGAAAATTATTTCGATAGATTAGATACGAGTTTGATTATCAGAATTACCTAATCATGAACAAAAATCAAAGTATTGTCCGTATTATCTCAAAAGTCAGTCAAATTTCAGAAATACTCTCAATAAAAATATATAGACTCAAATATGGATTCGATAGCGTGGTGTGATTCAGCACTTCTTTGGGGCGTAAAAATGGGGTCGGGGGTTGAAAATGTGTGTAAGTAGGGGGAGAAATAGTGGGCTGGTTAACGTGGGCGGAATCGAGCCTTCACTGTTACCGATTTGTGTATTTCCTAAGCAAACTAAGTAGAAAGGCTTTGGTAACAAAAAATACTTTTCAAAACTGGAAGACTAGCTAAAGAAATTGAAAAAGTGTAAAGCGAAAATTGAGAGGTTCTTGTTTGTTTTCTTGTGCGCGTCCAAAAAAGGGAACATAAATAGTTCGAGGAATAGAAAAGGGTTTTTATTTTATTTTCAGTTTTCAATGGTTTTTTTCGTTTTTTTGTCTTAGTGTCTTTAAAAGATATTTATTTATAATTACTAACTCTGAAAGACATTTATATCTAAAAAAAAAACAGGTAACCAAAATACCTTTTTACTTAACGCAAAAAGCAATTACTGCTAGTAAAATAATCGCAAAAATAATTTACTTGTGTATTTACTACTTAAGATTCTACTCAAGGGTGGTGAAGAAAAAAAAACAATTTAAATGATTTTGACTTGCAAATCGAAAAAAAGAGGTCTTACTAAAAAAATATATATAAAGATAAATTAAAGATCAGAGTTATATATGGGTTGTAGTAGTTATAGAATACGTATTCTGGGATACAATGTATTCTAGATTTTTTTTTAATAATAAATAATTAATCAAATTCAATCATTTAAAATTTCCCAAATTTTATACAACCAGCGTTCTACATATTCTAATAATTATATATTAAATAACAAGAATAATGATGATATTTTTTTAAAAATTGGTGGTCTGCAAATTAATTTTCAATGACTACAATCATTTTTATATAGGCAAAACTTGCAAAAATTTTGATATTAGAAATAAGGAACACTTGAGATGTGTAAATAACAACAACTATTCTGAATCCTCCGATCATATTTTAGAAACAGACAATATTTTTTACATTAACAAAGGTTTAGAAATTTTACATACAAATGCCCAGGCTACAAATTTAACATACAAATACAGTTAGATACGTTAGAAAATTTAGAAATAAGAAAAAATGCTTTTTGCTTACTTTGCTGCCACACTTCTCCCCCCCCCCACCCCTTCTTTATTATCCTCGACAACAACTTATATTTACAGTTTTGTTTGTGTCTATACTTCTTGCAATTTTAATTTTAGTGTACATTGAATCCTGAAGAAGAGACCATTGGCCCCGTCTTTGTATAAACAAAGTGTTTTCTTATTATCAATATAAAGTTTTATGTTTAAATACCGCTAACAACTACACTTTTTTGAAATATGAATTAGTTATGTATATTCTTTAAGTAGTACATATATTTTTTTAATATTACTAGTAGGTAATTAAAATATGTCATACAAATGTATGGTAACGAGTATGTACACGTAAATTCTGTTATCTTTAGAGATGCTTAAAAAATAGTATACAGTCACCGCTGAGTCATTAATTAAAAAATGGTATTTATATTAAAAGAAGTTTAAATCGACCGAAATAAATACAGGTTTGCCGTCACTATCCGAAAAAAATGTATCTGTTAATTTTATTTTTATTGACGAATTCTATTTCGAATTTTTACAGCTGCAGAAAAGAAAAAAATGACAGTTTGTAACATATTTTTACACACATTTTAAATACATTGCTCAACTAGGCGAGCCTGTTTTAGGGCAAATTGATAAACAAATATATTTTATAAAACCAAAACTTATTGAAGGCAAAACACAGTAAGATCGAATATATGCATAGCATATAATGTGAAAATATTTAAGAAAATATAAATATATATATATATAAAATATAAAATATAAAAATTGGTTATCTGTAAAGTCGGTTTACGGACGATAGTTTAACGTGACAACGTCATAAGAAAACATTGATGAAATGATTGCATACTTTTATGAATAAAATGGAATCATTTTTATTGAATTATCATTATTTTGTATGGATACGAAGAAGGAGTGAAATGAAATCTACAATTTTTTATTGATATATTTTATTCGCACTCATTAATTCAAATATGTTTATTACTTTGAACGCTTGCCTTCGGCGTAACGCGACAAACGGGACAACGCTTGCCTTCGGCGTAACGCGACAAACGGGACAATGAGTCATGTTTTTTCGTGCGTGCAGCGGGCGTTCATCGATTTATAAGACGTTGTCACATCAAAAAGCGAATAAAAAAGAGAAAAATGAAAATAATAATATCCCATTGCTTCTGACATAAGTATATTGTACATATGTAAGTTTGTAAATTAACCAAAAAACAATTGCGATATAATGTGTCATTCCAACACCTTTTTAAGTTTACCGTAGAAATAATATTACTTGCTAAATGCATAATATATTATTTATTTATAATTTACTTATCATTTTACCAATTTATTTGATATTTTAAAATTTTTTGTATTCACAACGGTATCAACTGACGTTCCTGATTCTAACATTACGCCATAGAATTTTGACATGTTCAGTAGTTCTTTTCTCAATTTAATTTAAAATTCGTACATGTTTAGAACGGGAAGGCGGTATCAATAAACCACAGAGTAGAAAAAAGTTTTAATTCGATTTTGTTTAAAATTTTAATGTATTTAAAGTGCGAAGTTTTTTTCAACGCAAAGCCGAAAACGAAAATAAAAGTTTTTAATTTATTTTTCCCTTAAAAAGGACTTCAATTTACGGGGAAATAAATAAATTAAATTAATTTATTTTATTATGGTAAACTTAATAATTGTATTTGTTTAAAATGCGGTAATAAATATTGCAAAATTTAAAACCAGGTGTTACAATTTTTTTTTCCATAATGCCAGTTTTTATTTTTCTTATTATTTTTATGAAATATGACACTATTACGGATTTTCAGCAATAAAAAATATATTTTTTTTACATTTGACACATAATGCATTAAATAAAGAATGTCCCAACAAGAATAGAAAATTAAAAATTTGGCGATATTTTTGCTGTTGTGCTTTGACAGTCAAATCATTATTACAGTTCGATGGTCCGCCGATAGTTCAACATGACAGTCGGCCATTATTAATAATGGATCACTATTCGACACAACAATGCAATTTTATTATTAAATATTATTTCAAAAATTGTGAAAGTTTGACTGTCACGATTCGTGAAAACGATATTTGGGCATGATAACCCAGTATTTTGTGGCTCAATATTTGATGAATATCATTTAAAAATTAATATATACCATTAGAGAAGTTTTCGTTTTGATAGTTTAAAGTATTATATATTTGTATATGCGTGCTACTGTTATAATTTTTTAAATATTAAATGTATGTTCATTGTAATTATGAACGTGCAACCTTTTTTTTTAATACAGTGAAAATAAAATACTACAAAACAAGTTTATCGAAAAATATTGTTGCTACCGGGATTCTAACCTGCCAATCCGGGGAAAGCTCATTAACCGATTATGATACAGCACACAGTAAATTGATGACAAATTTTCGCACCTATATGTTACACTTTTCAAATTGATACATTTATCGTTCCATTATTTGAAAGCCATCTATTTTATTTTCACGGAATCTCAAATACCTTTGTGTAATTCGATAATATACGCCAGAATTAACAATTCATTTTAATTTTAAAATTTTGGACACATTGATACAACTTATATATTATTAAGGAGAATACATTCTTATTGTGAAGTTGTAATTGTTCAGAACACAGGTCTGTGATATTTTAAATACAAAATAAATATATTAATTATAAATATATAGTTACATATAAAAACAATTTTATCGAAAGATATTGTTGTTGCTACCGAAATTCGAAGCTGGATCTCTTCTAATCCGGAGAACGTGTAATAATCGATTATGGTACAGCCTACAGTACATTATTGACAAATTTTCGAACCTGTATGTTACACTTTTCATACTGATACATCAATTGTTCCATTGTTTGAAAGCCATCTACTTTATTTTTACAAATGTGTTGTTAATTTACTGTGTGCTGTAGGATAATCGGTTAATGCACGTTACCTGGATTGGAAAAGATCCAGGTTCGAATCCCGGTAGCAACAACAATATTTTTCGATAAAATTAACTTATATTTTTCTAATTAATACATTTAATTTGTATTTAAAATAGCACAAACCTATGTTCTAAATAATTGCAACATCACAATAAGAATGTGTTCTCCTTAATAAAGAAGTTATAAATTTAAATTAATTTTTTCAAGTGACATATTATAGCCCCTGTTCATTTAGTATGAACACACTATTTTATTTAACAACAATTTTCTTGTCGGTGTAGCATTTTTTATCCGTCTGTTCTTTGTCGTAGTCGAGTGTATAAATAAACGTGTAATGTTCTAGAAGGAGAGAAGTTTCCACACATTTTAGTGAGCCCTCTCTCGTTCAAGGCCTCTTTTATGATCTCGGCTCTTTGTGAAAGTCCATACCGGTAATAGTTAAGGGTGAAGTGATTCGGCCGGCGATTGTTTGAGCGCTTTGTCACAGAAAATTCTGCCGTCGGCGTCGTATCCAAAGTAATTGGGCAGCCTCCCATATACCTCCTATACCTCCCAGGAAATTTGAACATTGGTATGTAGAACACAAATTTGATGGAAAAGCATAAAGTTTTCGGCTCGTTAAATACGCGTGTGCGTAGAAACTCACGTCCGGTGATCTTTTACGTATTTCATCAGATCTTACATTGAAGATTCCAGTTGTTTAGGGATTAAGTATAGACCGGTAAATATCTGATTTTATACTTGATCCTAAGTTAACTATAAGTTGGCGGGGTCTTATAATTTTTTAACGATTTTGTTCTGCCGTCTTTTTAGTTTGATTATAATTTATGAAGGATCTAACGCCAAAACGTGTTGCTGTCATTAAAAGTCAACAAATTATTAAAACATTTTATTTAAATAATAATGGCAAAGTTTTAATAATTAATGATTATTGCTATCGTCACATATTGTAAAACTTATTGGTAGCCGAATTGAGCCGATTGGGCTTGCAGCACATGTGGTATGAATGGGACGGTGCCACCTCACACAGTCCGAACTGCGCTTAAAATTTTGCGAGAATTTTTTCCCGGGTTCCTCGATCACCTAATTTGATGGCTTCTGACTATTTTCTGTAGGGATACTTGAAAGGAAAGATCTACGCCAAGAAGTTAACAACAATTCTGATGCTTTAGAATAATGTTTGAAATTAAATTGTTGAAATAATAAGTGTTTTTTTCATATTTCATAACATTCTCGCGGGTTACGTAAAATATGGTTAAAAGAGCACGCATTTGTGCCGCTGCCAGAGGCGACCGCTTGAACGGTATCATATTCTATGCATAATTGTAATAAACTATATAATTGATAAATAAAAACTAAATTTTAAAAACATGTTTTTTTTTCTAGTAATTCAAAATGAATATCGACATGGAACATAATATTCACTCTGTATGTAGACGGAGCTTTGGCCATCTTGAATAATATATTATAATGTTGTTGCAGGTGAGATGACTTAGAAATTAAATATGTTATCAAAAATACTATTTGATGCCCAAAAAGATATACAATGCATATACATTCATAACTCAAATATGCCCAAAAACGATATACAGCGTTAAAAATATTTTTAGATTTTCTCAGCCATTCGGAATCGTCTGTGTACAGTTTTCTAGACAAACCTGCAAATAATAATACAACTGATGATGGACCCTACAATGAGATCCGAAATGTCAATCAGAAAGATCAATCGCAGATTAGCCCAGAAAACTGTATACAGAAATTATTGTTGTGCAGGGGTAATCTCACATAAAGTAGACTTTACTAATAGTTAACTCGCAATAGTTTATCACTGCACGTGTATTTCAAATATTTACTATTGGATAATTTATATAATATAATATATTTTTTGCACATTTTTTTGTGCATTAAAGCATGTCTGTCCACATACCATGTGACTACTATAAATGCACGTGTTTTCCAAAAAAACTATTAGGGCATATGTAGCGCTTAATTCCAAAACCCCCTAAAATGGATTTGGGAAAATTAGAGTTAAATATGTAGTTTTGTAGATTTTTTTATTAGCCGTATGCGAAATATATAGTTTCTCATAAAAACCACTTAATGCTATTGATATTTCATGTTCTAAATCAGGTTTAGTTCCAAAATAACCCAAAGCAGATTATAAGTTGCTTTTCCCCTAAAATGAAATCAATTAATCACAACGCTTTTTGATGATCACGTGATATATATAGAAAAAAAATTACATTACCGAATTGTCCACTTAAAAAAATACTGATGTAAAAACAAACATTTTGTACATTTGCTTTCAAAATATACGTTTTAGTGGATTTTGGAATTAGGCGCTACATATATCGACCCACTGCTTATGATTTATTTCTTTATAAATATAATATTGTGGAAAAACCTACAAATTTGCTTTAAAAATAATATGTATCTACCATTTGTACAAGATCATCGGTTAAGAAGATTAACACTTTTCCCCATTTGTTACTAGGAAAATATAAAGAAATTCATTTTTGTTACAATATTTTATATAAGTATTTTAATTCATAGTTAAAAAGGTAAAAAGAGAACGGAATGAATACTTTATTTTTATTAAGGAAAACACATTCTTATTGTGAAGTTGTAATTATTCAGAACATAGGTCTGTGATATTTTAAATATTAAATTAATGTATTAATTATAAATATATACATATAAAATCAATTTTGTCGAAAAATATTGTTTTTGCGTCACCGGGATTCGAACCTGGATCTCTATTTCCAATCCGGGGAAGTACAAGAAAAATACTGGCGTTATAGCACAAAGGTAGTGCACTTCCCCGGATTGGAAATGAAGATCCAGTTTCGAATCCCGGTGACGCTAAAACAATATTTTTCGACAAAATTGATTTTATATGTATATATTTATAATTAATACATTAATTTAGTACTTTATTTTTGTTACCATTAAATCATGTTATTTTTATGATACCATCGAAAATATAATGAACGGATGCCCAAGACAAAACACAGCAAAATTCAAATCTGTATACCGTTCAACACGCACATATGGACGAAAAATTTGAATATTATCCTAGAAAACCAGGTCAAGAATGTTGACGGCAGATATGAGATTCTTGAGAGTAATAGTTGGAGAATGTTAGCTGGCAGAATAAGAAATATTAATATTAAATGGGATGTGTTTAATGATTCTAGGAATTTTGTATGCCAAAATGACGTCGGAAACTTACACGCCAGCATTTAAATGACAAAATGTTTATGCGAGTGGAAATTTACGCCAAAAATTACGATGGTACATTTTATGCGATAATACGTAATTCACAATAAATTAGTGTACTGATTATTTTTAATATGTAAATACTATAAACGATAATGTTTTGTATGTTTGACAATATGATAATTGAAACAAAAAATGATGAAAAAAAAAATTTTTGGGACCAGAATTATAAATTTGTTTGGCTTTATGAACATTAATTTTTCATTTAAAGTGAAGCTTTAACTCTCTTTTTTACCTGTCTTAAAACGAGCGTACTATATTAATTATGATTATGTGCTAAAAAAATTGTTGGGCATTTAAGGGTTACACGCATTTGTATGAGTCGGAAAATTATATTTTTTAAACATAATTTCAAAGCATTATATCTGTAAAATTTAAGAAAGGTCTGAGCATTTTTCACGAAGTTACGTGAGTATGCAGGTAGTAAGCGCAATGTAGGTAGCTACACGCTCCCCCCTCTGGCCCTTTTACCTGCATATTTGACTCAGTATCGTTAGAACACAATATCATTAGAACACGATTATATATTCGTATTAGCGTTTTGGAAGATTTTAATTAGCTATCTAAAATTTCAACATTTTTTTCATACGTAGGTTCAAACATGAAACATTAAACGCGTTTTTCAAACAATTAGATTTTTAAAAAAGGCCGATACTGTGTACAAAATATCTCAAAAACTATTTTACTGATCAGGTTTATTGGCTTTAAGAACTAATTCTATGCATAGAGGATTGCTGAATGATCGGATGATCGACTTTTTTTTCGATGGAAAATTGCTATTTTAATAAAGAAAAATGAGAATTTAGAAAGTCTAAAGAAGTGATTTTTCAGTGCTGGTTTGGTAAAAATCTAAATTTCAAAAAATTCAGCAGATGTCATCTTCTAACATAATTATTATTTTTGTATATTTCAGATAAGGCGTTTTTAAGTTACACCCCAATTAATGTTTCCGGAGATTTGCTGTATCTCGCTCATTTTTAAATATATATTAAAATATTTTATTTGGCTTGTACTGTAAAAAATTTGCCTATAATAAGCTCGCGTAACTCCTTATAATCATTCTGAAATACCTTTTCACATTTTTTATTTTTTTCATATTTTTCTGTCTTTGTGCGTCCAGTGTTGAATATCTAATTTTTTTCTATTATGTTATCTGATCATCGCGTATTTCTTTTTCCGTTCTATGATTCGATGATCGTATACCATCAGATAAGTTGTTGTGGCGATATTGGAAGAAAAATACAAGAGACAGGGAGCTGGGAAAATTTAGAAAACAATTAAAGCACATCGGCTAAAGATTAAAACTACAAGGTTTTCAAACAATTTGCCTGATGTCATATAATCATAGCGTCATATAACATATATATTTGTACATAAAGATAAATAATTATCCTTACACAATTATGTCTAATGTGGGTTTTTAAAAATATAAAAAAAAATTTCTTTAAAAATAAATTATTATATATATGATGATGTTCATGGTTGTGCACGACATTGAGTCGTACGTGTAACAATAGTATTTAATATGAATACCTCTATATAATTCAGTACAAGTCAATATTATATGTAATAAAACTGTTGCAGTATTGTTTGTTCACGACGTTGGGGTATTGAGCGTCGCACTTTAGCGCGTCCTCATCGATTTCCATGCTCCCCTGGTACACTCTTGCTTTTTTATTTGGTCATTCCATATTTCGTGAATACCACCGATATAAATTTTCCCTTGTATGTTAACTTTTTACGAGTTTTTTTTTATCGGATAAGCGATCCTTGTATTAAAAACCATGGAAATTTATTTTTCTCATACTATTCAGTTTCTATCTGAACATACGATATTGGATGTTTTTCTAAACAATTTTTAATATTTAAGCAATTCTAGCGTATCCGAGATAAATCAGTGTTTTCTTTTATACAATACGAAACATTCTAGAAGCACGCAAAAAACACAAAATGAATATTTTTTTCTATGTGAGATTCTCTGGGCTGTGAATATTCAGTATTTCTGAGTGATGTTTTGGTTTGAAGGTTTCCTAATAGATGTTACTGACACTAATACACATAATACTGATATAAAACGTAATGATTAATAAATTTTTATAGCATGTTAATTATTTATGTGATGTATCCATCGAACGAGTCAGAGACGCGCGCAAGATTGCAAGAGATGCGCGTAAAAGAGATAAACGATCGCGCCGCAATCGGTACGGTCTCTCTCGCCTCCGAACCGTTGAACGGATATCATATAATATTGACTTGTATACAGGCATTCACATTAAATACTATTGTTATACGTACGACTCAATATTGCACACAACCAAGAACATCATCATATATATAATAATATTTTTTTTTTTTTTTAATTTTTATTTTATATTTTTTAAAAACCAACATTAGATATAATTGTGTAAGGATAATTATTTAAGCTTTATGTATAAATGTATATGTTCTATGACACTATGATTACATGACATCGGGCAAATTGTTTGACAACCATGCACTTTTCACTTTTTAATCTTTAGCCGATGTGCTTTCATTATTTTCTAAATTTCCCCAGCTCCCTGTCTCTTGTATTTTTCTTCCAATACCGCCACATCAACATATCTGATGGTATACGACCATCGGATCATATGCTGTATCTCGCTCATTTTTAAATATATATTAAAATATTTTTTTTGACTTGTACTATAAGAATTGTGCCTATGATAAGCGCGCGTAACCCCTTGTAATTATTCTAAAATACATTTCACATTTTTTCTTTTCTTCATCTTTTTCTGCCTTTGTGCGTCCAGTGTTGAATATCTGATTTTTTTTTTCTTTTATGTTATCTGATCATCGCGTATTCCTATAATTCTCCAAGTTACTTTTTACTACACACAAACACATTACTCAAGAGTGTATGTAGGATAAAGTATTATTTAAAAATAAATATAAAAATAACTCCTATTCTTTTGTTGCGTAGAAAATAAATTTCCCCAATTCTCTAGACTTTTTGAATAAAATGTTTGGAATTTATTATTGTTTCTTTGTTCTTTTAAACATATTTTCTTGGACTTCGGCACGGTATTTCGTTCTGTCAATGAGAGTCTACATAAAATAAGAAACAAGGATGTAAGCAAAACGATGTTCAAATTTTGGTCGTATCACTTAACGCCTGTTGTCAAGAACTCTCGCTTCTGTTTTGCATAAAATATTCGCCACCTAACGCTATGTAAATTGTCAGACTTTGCATTCCGTGTTTGAACTAAGGGAGAACAAATTCATTCTATCGAGATAAAATGTACAAAGAAAAAATGGAATCTATTTAAACACAGTAAAAAAAATTCTATACTTAAATAGTAATCGATTATTTTAGAGAGAGTGCGCGGAGTAACAAGTGATACAAAAAATAAGTTTTAAGACGAAACCATAAATATGTTAATAATTCTTTTTAAATTAGCAAAATTAAAATTTTGATTAAAATTGATTATTTTTATTTTTTGACTTTATTTCATTAACTACTTATTGAGTTTAAATACATCTACCTGTTTCGAAAAATACCATTTTCTTCTTCAGGTTGTCAATTCTAACTAAACACATTATTTTTTTATTAATTTTACATTTTTACAATTTTTTTTATAACATGAATCAAGTATTTTACATTCTTAAAATTACATAATTTTCTTTCGTTTACCTCTCCAAAAAAGAGACTAGCTCTTGTGCTTGACTTTTTTTTTTTAAATAACAATAATTTAACAAATAAATTTAGTACTTAGAAAATTTTTTAGAAAAAACTTTTAGAATGGGACACATAGTTAAATTTAGTCGGTTGTCTATAATTTTTTGATTAGTTTTACACGCTTTATTTATCTCCAACGATTCCAAATTATTTAATTTGTGACCAATACCATTTACATGCAAAATTGACAATCCCAATTTTATCAAAACCTTAATTGTTTTTTTAAAAATAGATTCTGGTAAAGAAACAACAACATATATTTTTTAGTTAGTTTTGACATGCTGAAGAAGAAAATGGTATTTTTCGAAACCGGTAGATGTATTTAAACTCAATAAGCGTTTAATGAAACAAAGTTAAAAAATAAAAATAATGTAAGTAATTAAATATATTAATTAGAAAGATATAGATATAAAATCATTTCTATCGAAAAATATTGTTATTGCGCCACCGGAATTCGAACTTGGATCTCTTTTCAAACCGGAGAAGGTGCATTATCCAACTATGCTACACCGACGATATTTTTAGCGACAAATTTTCGAACCTATTTGTTATCTTTTTGATATTAATACATTTAATCGTTTCATTATTTGAAATAGCCATTTACCTTTTTTTTACGAAATCTCAAATACCTTTGACTAATCTGATAGCAGACGCCAGAATTATCAATTTATCTTTATTAAATTTTGGACACATTGATACAACCATTATTTGTAAAACACATTCTTATGTGAAGTTATAATTATTCAGAACATAGCTAAAAATATTGTCGCTGTAGCATAGTTGGATTATGCACCTTTCCCGGTTTGGAAAGAGATCCAGGTTTGAATCTCGATGGCGCAACAATAATATTTTTAGATAAAATTGATTTTGTATGTATATCGTTCTAATTAATACATTTAATTCATAATTAATAAAAGATCATTTTTTATGGTTAACTTATTGTAGTAATAAAAACGCTTAAAAAACGTCTGAGGTACTTAAACAATTTTTACAAATAAAGAATAATATATATATATATATATATTTTTTTTTTAAATAAAGTTAACAATTTAAAATAATAAAGAATAATATAACTTTTCGTACGAAAATTTAATAACCTATTTATCTTTATATACCAAGGCTGCGAGATCCGCAATTATTACGTTAATTGATTAAGTTGAGTTGTGCTATACCGAAAGTACTTGCGTTAATTAATTAAGTTGAGTTGTACTGTATTAGACTTCTTTCCTTTTTTGGTATATATTTTACATTTATTATTAAAAAATAAGCTTTACGGTGTAGGCTGCGCAGCGGTCAATATTAGCCATTAAGCGGCTACTAAACTGTAGTAAAAATAATCGGTACGGAAATGCAAGCGCGTAGCCAATTTCTTTCTGCTAGTAATATTTTATCGTTTGGTCTAGTGAAGTGACCCAATGGTCAGGGAGTCGACGAATTTTGTCAAGTTTAACACATATCTTAATTTAAAATACAGTGAAATACGGTGAACATGAAATCGTTAACGTAAAAAAATATTCTAGTCCGACATACATACCTACCGTGTGATTTCATACAATTATTTTCTTTTAAGATGAAATAGAAAACGTTTAACATAAAAAGCTTAACACGCCTCTGAAAAACAAAAAACATCTGATAATAAAAAAAAACAGTGAAAAAAAAGATTTTCTTACAATGTAATATATAAAAAATTATTTTATTTAGAATATTCCATACCACATGTATGTTTATATCTAGTTGTAAATATACATTATAATGATTTAAAATAAAATAAAAACATTATATAATATACCCAGTGCAATGTTATACAGTATTTTTTATATTTGTTTAAGTGCGTATAATAACCGTGTCAATTTTAATAAGATATCGAAAATATCAGTTTTTTAAAAAATATATATTTTAACGTGAATTTCGTTTAACATGAGTACTTTTGTCCTCATGATTTAATGTTACATGATTTCTACTATACAGTAAGAATATGGATACGATATTTTACTTTCGTTTTTACTTATGTATGTGTTTTTTTTTTAATATATGCATAATCGAGTAAGCAAAATTATACAGTTTATGATTATAAAAATATTGTTTTATCAATTAAACATAAATAAGTCTGTTTTAACGTAGGTATGATTTTATTGTAACCGAAACATATGTTAAATATATTCTAATATAAATCTGATTGAAATATTTGAATTCAAGTGTGAATCCATAATTTAGAATCTAAATATTGCATGATACGTTTAGTGATTAGATTTAACCTGAATAAATAATTATACCTTGAGCTAAAAAAACGTGTTCTTTCTCACTTCCTACATTTTTATACTAATGTTCTATTATAATCCACCGTTATAATTTAAATAATTTGAACTTTAAATACTAATTAATATATTAATTGGAAAGATATACATATGAAATCAATTTTATCGAAAATTATTGTTGTTGCGTTACCGGGATTCGAACGTGGATCTCTTTCCAAAACGGAGAAGGTGTATTATCCAATTATGCTACAGCGGAAGTACTTTTGACGACTAATTTTCGAATGTATATGTCACACTTTTCAAATGAATACATCAAATATTATCTATCATACACAAATATATAATTTTGCAGATTTTAATAATTTCTGAATTACTTTTATAATATTTTCCATGATTTAACACAAAACTCTTTTAAACAATTTAGCAGAACCGAGACATAAAAGGGGGGATGGTATCTAGACGAACCTGCAAGAGCTGAAAGTCCAACAGGCTAGATCGATGATGCCAAGGTATGAATAACGTTATCCAATTCATTCCAGGTGCCTCATGAAGTCGTGAAAGAAAAAAATAATAAGAAGAAAAGTATTATCCATTCTTGCTATATCTCTAGCTTGTGTAAGAGTCGGCCTTCTCAGCAGCATTCTGTTTACTGCTTAAAGACTGTAGTCTGATATACGTCAACGTCTGACGGTGTTGGAGTGTGTTCTTACCGATTTAATGGAAATCCTATATCTTCCTCCTTTTGAAATAAAATCAATAAACTAATCAAACTTTGCCTTTGTTTTACCTAAATATGAACAATGTTTTCAATTTTTATCCAAGCAGGAGAAATGTGAGAAGACCTGAGAATGCGGCAGGTGATAAGATAATCTTAAAATGGAACTTAGTAAAATTTGTAACGGATGCAATTTTATACAATCCATATTAAAATATTTGGGGAATGAGGTGGTCAAAGTGACGATATCTATGTTTTACGAAGGGTTCTCAAAAGTAACGATGTGTGTAATATTTGGTTCAGGCAGGTTGAGTTGAGACTCCTGCAGGGGTTGGAAATGAAGTGACTATATTTGAATATATATTTATATCGCACCAACGATCTAATATTATATTAAGTATATCAGATAGACTAACGTTCAATTTTATATATAGAACTATACATATATATATATATATATATATAAATTTTATAATTATGTATTCCGTTATACGCAGTTCAGATAAATTGATTGCCTTGTAAATTTTGCGATGTTTCGAGTTGTAAGGAAATAATTCAGAAAAATCAAAAGCTATTTTTGTTATTTTATGAAAAGCATATAAGCATCACTTAGACTGTGCGCACTTAACACACATGTCGGTTTTTAATTATCCAATAATGATTCCGTATCTTTAGCATCATTGATTGTGTTTAAATTGGCAATATTATTTTTTATGTATTTCATGTACTTTTTTAGCATGTTAGTCAAAAAGTATAAAAATTAACGTAAGTAATAAATGTGGCAGCCTCCTACAAAAAAAATAATGTATTATCAGAAACTATTACGCCAACCCTGTCGCTAATACCGCTATATTGTCACGCCGAGAGAATGTATTACGGCCCAACTCGGAAAAGAATAAAAAATATCCAGGGACGCTCCTTTTTTATTTGCAATTCAAATCTGCCATAATTTGTGTGGGGCTAAAGCGAATTCCAAAATGTCCGCTACCTTTTACCTTCCTTGCCGCTTCTAAATTAGATATAATAATAATATTATTGTAGCCATATTTCGTTCGCGTACGAATATATTTTTCGTAATTCTGGCCAATTGTGATTAAATGAGCAGATTATATTAAATTTAAATTTACACATATTGTAAAGCTGTGTAAGCACTTGTGTAATTGCCTTATAATTATATTACTAAAATTTATGAGTTCCTCAACCTGTATCCTGCGATAATCGGGTAAGTAAATTAGGATTATGATTATATTGCTTTATTTAACGTCGTTTTTGTAAGAGTTATACTTCAAAAGTGCTTTACTGAATAAACTGTGCGAGAGGTGTGTTTCTTTAGCTCTTCTACATACATTATTGCTACGTCTCGAAAGTACCTTGCATGTTTCAAGCAGATGGTTAGCAGTTCGGAAACTTATACGCATTTCAAATTATTATAAGAGTGGAAATATATACTTAAAATACATTATACGCCATGTATTTGTACGATACATAACATTATACGACAAAATATTTTCTGTACCAACATAGGACAATACAAATAAAATATTTTCATTATACTATTTTACTGATTTCAAAAAAACTCTGCAAATTGAACGTACTATACAAATCTCCTTCATAATGGTTTGTGGAAATAAAAAGTATTTTACTAAGTAATAAATAAGGAAATAAAAAGTATTTTAAAGAGAAAAGCAAGCGCGTCAGTATTTTAAGATTTATTAGGTGTGAAAAACAAAACTTAAAAATATGCCCATGTGTCCTGCTTTACATCAGCCAATAAATTAATAACCTCAAAGGTGCGTGAATTCAAATTAATCATTTCCAGTATTGCACAATGTGGAGCACGTGGCGAAGTGTTATTCGCTGTCTATTGTATTTTGTCCGCAGAAAAAAAATTACTGATCTACACCAACCATTACCATCATATCTTCGAGACTAAAGAACAAAGTTTAATCATGGTACACGTAATCTAATACAAGATTAACATTCAATATAGAAAATATCCTGATAACGCCTTTACTACTTCAATTTTAGGTTTAGAAACGTACACAGAAAAACTAAAATAAATATTCATACATTGTGACGTTTGAATATACGCGGCAAGCTGCCGCTATCTGTTCAACCGACATAAGTCTAAGCAGTGATTGGTTGGGAGACAGACGAATGACGGAGGTTGGCGAGCGAGAGAACTTCGTAACGGACGGCTCGAGGAAGGCGGTGCGCAGTTTATGTTTTGGTTGCCCACCGGAGAAAAAAATTAAGACTAAGGTGATATCCATCATGGTGGACTCAAGTGAGCTTCGGGTTTTGAATCCACTCGCATAATGGGAGGAGACACTTTGCTGAAACTAACGGGGAGGGTGCGAGCGAGCGAAGGCTAACGGACGAGCTCAACCCACACGGAAGCATCATCATGGCGCTTTGGAAATCTCTCAGTTGCGAGGGATCAATTTTGGTCACGGATACGTGGTGATCCGTGACCACAGACAGCCATGGAATTACTCAAGTAAATCACAACCTCGTCTCTAATCATAATTTGTCTCAATTTTGTAACAAATAGTGTCCTCACCTGGAACAAAGTTATGCGTCAGAATAAAGAACATGAAAGACTCAGATCGTGCAATTATAATTAATGTAGAATCCATATATATGTATATTTATATAAAATATTTTAAATGTAATGTATCTTGAAGTATGAATGCGTGATATAATGGAAGGGATAAGATCGCGGCGCGTTGGCGCGCGCGATTTCTGGCACCTGGGTTTCAATCGCATCTCTTACTTTGTACATAGCTGTAAGCTTGTATAATAAATGTATTGTTATCATATCGGGTGAATCTCATCATATCATATCATATCGGGTGTATCTATGAAACCTCAATCCCGCACACGACAAGGATCACAAGAAGATATCTGATATCTCATACCGACACCGCTGGTTGTCATATATATAATAATATCTCAATCAATATACTCGTCTTTTAAATTTATTCTAAATAAAAAAATCCATTTGTTAGACAAAGTAACTTAATTAATAAAAAATAATTATTGAAATTAGATCAATCAAATAAAACGCAGTGAAGCTGACTAAATTATATATCGCTGTACATGTATGTGATTATTTTTATCATATCCCTTTTATGTATTACCATCGTTGTATTTCGTATTCCTGTCGGATTTTGAATACATATGTTCCCGTACTATCATCTCTGTGTTTTGTATTCTTGTGTTAATTTTGAGTATATGTGTTACCGTACTTATTGTACCTAAATATTTTATTTTGATACCCCAGACCACATAAACATATACTGAGGAAAACTCACGAATTAACCTTTGACCAAAGAGTATTGTTTTATATACTGTCTGAACTATGCTGAAAAAAGGCCGAAATCAACAAAGGTAGGTCTCTTCAGTTCCCGAGACTACGCCGCATCATCTACTTTAAATTAATAAATTCTTTTAAAAAATAACACAATACAAAAGATATCATAACATGATATGTCACAAATTAGCAACGTTGTGATATTAAAGTAAATAATGTGTTGTGATAGTATTTTTACTGCACGATAACTTTCCTTTCCGTCCATGCCTGCCATTCTGACATCACAAACACACTTCTATAGACTGCGCTTAGTCGATAGTGGTAGCCTGGCGTTCGATCCGACGAAGCCAGATTGCAATGTAAAATAACAAACCTTACTGAAATGAATAGTGACCTGTTGGATAATTTCAAAAGGAAAATCTCACGACACTTATATGAACCAATGAAAGATAAATGATGAATATAGAAAATCTAATACAATAACGAATATTACAATTTGTACATGGATCTCAGACTCTCAATATATATTAAAATTCTCCAACTGAGATGAGCGGGATACCTGTAATGGATGCATAATTCATGTATCTTAAAAGGATTCTCGATATAAATTCAATATAATCAAAATTTCCATTCTCGTTCCTGTGTCCGATTTTTTCAGTTCTTTCACGCAAGGGTGAAAAGTTATGGTGTTTGAAAGTGATGTATTAATATTAAATAATTAATTATTTGAAGAAGCGAATCAGCTTATGATTTTCAGAAGTATATTTACTAGTTACGGTATGCTTAAGAAATAAGATAACTGGGAAGTAAAGTGGATTTTGCTCTGAATGCAATTATCACCAATAGGAATATATCATTCAATACAAGACTAGTTGTACGTAATGAAGTTTTGGTGCTAATAGTAACGTATGTAATGTATATATGAACCTAAAAACGAAAAAAGACAAACGTCTGCAGGATAAATGAGGTCGAAGTATTAGCAATGAGTGCACCTAATTAAGAAAGGGTATAAAATATGGTTTGAGTACGTGGGACGTACGAACAAAAAAGAGGCAATAGAAATAAAGATCGATAATAGCACTAGACAGCCTTTTTAGAAGCTCGACAAGCGTGGATGGGAAGATATGTGAACCATATCTCCTGAAATCTCTGCCTTACCCTACGGAGATACGAGTGATAGTAAGTATTTTTCTTCTTTGCCCTATCTGTTCAATAATAATAATAATAATGCGTTTATTCGTGATCGAGTATTTTTTATGAAAGATAATATATATTATATAATACATTAAAGTTAGGAAATATTATTTATGTTATGAAAAAAAACTAAGGAAAATATAAATAAATAAATAGTTCAAATATAAACAAAATATAAATACTACTTATATAAATACTTCAGTCACGGCTTTCCATGAGAGCGCCGCTCGCACCAAAGAGTTGGTGCTGAGCTCCAGCCGCAGCAATGGGCGTCGGCTATCATGTTGACTTTCATCAATTTGTTTACTGCGGTCCGGAAAAGCTCTACAGTAGACTGGACAAACCAAATGTTCTTTTTTTTTTCAGGATCCCGACTTCCAGATATCTTTCCCTGCGTTATAAGGTGTGTGCAATATCTCATACTTCTTTAAGTGTGAACACGTGTCCGAGATATTGAATTTTTAGAATTTTTATTGTTCTGAATACTTCGTTTTCTTTTTCTTTTTCTCAGTAACTAAGCATCTAGATGAATAAAAGATTGTATAAGATTATAATAAGGAAGAAATAAAAATAATGAAAATTGAATGTAAAAGTGTATTGATATAATTCAAACCGTTGCCGGAATGGCTTTGCTCTCGTTCAATGTATAAACAGATTTTTTCGAAAATTATGACAATCGAAAAGTGGATTCCTGAAATAAATTTCCTTTTTGCGTATTTTTTGTAAATAACTCCCAGCAGGCGAGCGCTCCAGTTTTATTAAGAAACTTTACAGTCGATTTCGGCGCAATTTACATAAAATTGTTGAATTATTACGATTTTTCCATCGGCAGCGCCGACACTCGTTCGGATAATTTATTCTCGCAATATTTAAACATTCATTATTTAACTATACAATTCAGAGTCCAAAAAAACTTTAAATTCCTAATTCAATTAACAAAGGGAAAAGTCATTTGTTCTGTCTCTCCTTCTCTTGTAATACTTGAAACTAAAGGTTAGTTGGGCTTTATCAAATTCTTTCTTTTTGTAGCGAATCTAGCAGGACGGTTGTCTAGCATTAAATTAATTAATTCATTGTTTCAACTAGAAATTCACCTTGTAAATGAAAGGTATATTTCAACATTGGTTATAAAAAAAAACTGTTAGTATTTATAAATAATAAGAAATAATACTTTGTTTAAACCACTATTTATTGATAAATCAATATGTTTCGATACCTATGGTATCTTCGTCAGAATATATTATTGTTTAAATTTTTGTACAAAATCATGTTAAGCTTAATGCCTAAATAGTTATATGATTAATTTATATCTTTGTTGTAAGCTCTAAATCATCTAACATAAAATAGTCTCTCCACTCTAAATTTCATTTCCGTTACTTTTTGTTTTCAATATATAATTTGTTATCAATAAAATATTTTAATTAATTGAAATATTTAAATAATTACGATTTTTTTAATCTAAATTAAATTAAATGCTTATATCTCTGACATGGTTGAGATTAGGCAAATATTCTCGAGAAGTAATTTAGTCAAGTATCCATACATTAAATATTGTGGACTAGCTCTGTTACATATGCTCTCAAATAAGTCTTTATGTAACAAGTTTTTGTTACATAAATACTTATACTTTTTTCTGTAATTTTCTGATGATGGATGCAAGATGGTATATACCTAATATGATCAAAATATTATAACTAATTTTGACGATGGGAAGACCCTGACGTTTATTTTTCTGCATATGCATGATCAGTTTTATATAAATTTTATTGATGGTGGGGAGAATGCACGTTTTAATTAGATATTCGAAATTGTATTTGAGAATAAATCACTTTTTATCTCAGATTATATCGTAAAAATATGTTTAAAATGAATCATCTTACCATCCCGTCATCCATGTTTCTGATGACGCACGGCAACAGCGCGTTGGACCCCGTCTGTGACGTCACTGCCGTGTTGTTATCCGTGGCGAAGTACATTCCCGAGGGAGCGACCGTAGGTTCGATACCCGGCGGGGCGAAAGACGCGGTTAGGTGGTTTCCATCCACGGGATCTCGCGCAGGCCTCTTCGTCAATATGGAGCCTTGCAAGGCAGCCGCTTGCTGGATGGATGGAAGGCCTGCAAGGTATTAAAAAATCTATTTTAACAATCATATTTTTTGTAAGTATTTCCAAAATCATTTACTTTAAAAACCTAAAATGTGTACATTTTTATACCAATAGTAATCAAGCAGCTTTGCATTAGGCAAGTCAGGAAATTGCTTTTTAAATTATCTTTAAAAGAGCAGGATTATACAGTTATATATTCGTATATAATTTTACAATAGAATAACAAAATGTTGCCTTGTTTGTACGGTCTAGTGATAAAACACTTACTTGGTGCTAATTGGGCTCCGGTTCAATTGAGGACCATCAAGTTAGTTATAAAATCCATTTATAAAAATAGTGAGAATATTTATGTGATGTGTAGAGTATTCTAAGCTTGTTTAATTATTTGTATTTAAAATGCATATTGTATAAATGTATTAAACTGATTTGTTTACAAAATATTAGTTATGTTTACTTGCTTAATAAGCTAGCAAGAAGGGAATATATGGAAAAGAAATGTATTAAGAACAATAAAAAGTCAACATACTAAAAAAAAAATAAAAAAACCTGGACCCTAATTACACTCTACAGATTATAATAATTATAGAATATACGAGGGCCGTCCGGAAAGTAGTACCCGTTCGCGCCGTGCGGAGCGCTAATGACGCAAGTAGCCACCGCTCAAGGTGAAATGACTTCAGTTGACTGTCTGCTAGCTGTGCGGAAAGTTTCGTAGCGCTGTCACTGTTTTTATTATTTTTATGAGAACTTAAAATTTTTTAAAAAAAATTTGAAATCGCCACTTGTGAAGTTAGAGCTGTAAAAGTTAATAATATAAGTTAGTAATAAACTGAACACTCCCCCCTCAAACTCGTATATTCTCAAATATACTTATATAATACTGTCATTATTGATATCTCCAACACTATTCACAAAAACTTTTATAATACTAAACTTGGCTATTTGTTCTACTTAGAATTTTAAATTACTACAATGAGATCTCATGGATCAACACTTACATGAATATATTCGTCGTCACGTAGATTCAGTTTAAAAACAAAATTGTATCATACGTATTTAATGGTCGTACGAACGTGTAATACGCATTCACCGTAAACCAAGTTCACATTATTCGCTTCAAATATCACGTGATTAGATTTCGTTGACCCTGAAATCCTCGCACTTCTGTACTTCTATTAAGTAGTTTTAATTATATAGTTTACTCTACCAAATATCAATTTGCAACACAACGTTTATTTTTATTGTAATGGTTTGTGTTAGTACTGCTGACTGCGCCTTGCTGCCGCTGCTGATTCTTCTTATTATGTTACTCTGTGATGTACAATAATACTCATTTGTAAGGTGACAATCAATACGTATTTATTATAACCAGGTAAGTACAAGTGACATAAAATAAGGTACACTGTAATCAAATAAAGTGCCTTCGAGAAGTTTTGAAAGGAAAAGGCCGCTTCCCGCGATTGTTTTCGCTTATGAGTCTTCTGTGTACCTCCACTCACAGACTCCTTCCACGCGTGCGCTGCTGCGCGGCACACACAAACACACATATACATAACGACTGACAGCCTTATGAGTATTTTAAATGTTTTAACCATCTTCTTATTTTTGTGCCCTATCCGTTCAACGGACTTCGGCTATTATGAGTTTATTTACTGCGGCCCAGAAAAGCTCTACAGTACTTTCCAAACAATTGTCTCAGGTTCCTCAGCCATGATGTTCTCCTTCTTCCTGGGCCCTGACTTCCGGCAATCTATTCCTGCATTATGATATGTAAGATTGCATAGAGATATTGAAGTTTTCGGATTTTTATTGTTTTAATTACTTATTTTTCTTTATTCATCCAAACCATAACATCGTCATTCGTAACTCTTTTCATCCAGCTTATTTTAAGCGTTCTTCTGTAGATCCACATCTCAATTGCTTCAAGTCGCCTTATCATTTCTTCGGTAAGTGTCCATACTTCCATTCCATAAAATAAAATCGAGAACGCAGAGCATCTAACCATTCTCATTCGTAATCTAAGGTTGAGATCATACCAAAGAATGCATGAGCTTGCTCAATGCGCTATTTGATGTCAACGGTACACCGACGTTTGACCCTCCAACAGTTGATCCCTCCGACAGTTGGTCCCTCGGATACTTGATCCCTCAAAGTTTCTTCAAGTATCTATTTATATTCGTAAATACTAGCATAAGTGAATGTCATAAATAAGGTGGGAGCAAATTTATACACATATTACTCTTGTACGAAATTACATATGATTCCAGTTAATAATGTTTTCATATTTACAATAAATATATACAAGCAGATAAACATTTTAGTACTATTTTTAATTTTATTTTCATTTTAATATAATTAACTTAAAATATTGTGTAAGTAAGTATAAAATCATCATTTATTTAAATTAAACGATTTTAAATATAATTTTGTATTATTTCCATTACTGAAAATATGTATAAATTTGAAACTAATAACACATATTTTTATTCAAAAGCTACTATTTTAAATACCTTTGTATACAAATATTTGCGTATAAGCCGACTCTTAAAAGTAAAAAAATCGTCTTTAAAATATGGGATTAGCTTATACGCCCGACCAATTATTATAGTTATATGTGTTTTATTATCCTACTTAATATGTATATATTTTAAGTTATGAAATTAACATAAAATATTTTTTAAATAAATTATGGTTTTATAATTATTTACACGATATTTAAATAAAATTAAAATTAAAAACTAATCTAAAATGTAGATTTATTTTAAATATGAAAACATTATTAATGTAATTTCATATGAGAGCAATATTTGTATAAATATGCTCTCACCCTATTTATAATATTCACGGATCCGGTATTTACGAATATAAATAGGTACTTTAAGTAGCTTTGGGGGAACAATCAACCGGAGGATCAATTGGTAAAGGGATCAACTGTCCGAGGGATCATGTGTTCGAGGTATCAACTATCGGAGGGAATAACTGTCGAGGGATCAACTGTCGGGGGATCAACCGTCGGGGAATCAAACGTCGAGGGATCAAACGTCAGGAAACCGATTTCAACAGTTTTATCAACCATATAAAGTGTATTCTGTAACATATTGCTCCCTTTTTTATCTTAAAATATTTATACATCGTATTTTAATGTCATACTATCAATTAAGATCATTAATAAGCTGTTGATAATCTGTACATCAAAAATAAATAAACAATATTACGTTTGTCAATTAATGTTATGTATATCTGTAATCTATTCTGAATATTCTGGATGAAAAAATTACCTATCAAGATCCTTATTTATATACTTACCTATGTAAATTTATAATATTTTTACCATAGAATGCCTAAACTAATTCAACAAAAACTCAAAAATATTTTTTTTTGTCTTTTACTTTTACTTTGAGTTTTATTTTAATCTTTGCCAGTACCGGGATCAAGGATGATTTCAAGGTTTCGTGGGCGCCGAGTATCGATTATGTTACCTCTCAAGTGCCAAGTAACTGCTGTACTCTCTTGCTTTTCCCGTACAGATTGGTATCATATAGTCAATAATGCTATTTTTTGTGTTACAATTAAGTGTATTAATTTGAGTTTTATTATTATACAATATTACCATTAAATATTAATTTTAATATTTAAACTTAATTATTAAGTGGCACTTCGTAATCTTGTTTAAAAATTTATTTATTTTATTAATGTTTTATTTAAATAAATAAATATGCGAAAAATAATATTATTTTAACAAGTTGTGTGTGGAAGGAATGTAATATTTCAATTTATTAATGTAAAATAATAATTATGTAATGCGTGAATAATATCGATATATACGTAATAGTATTATATTAATGATATTATACATCGAACGCTATCTAATTAAAGCACATTCCTAAAGCATCGATTGATATAATTTAATTAGATCAGGAATGTTAGTTTACACGAGCCTTAAAGCTCATACAGCAGAGCTTCGGCTTAAAATTGTTATGTTATTCAAATCTATGTAAACTACGCGGAAGGTTTCGTCCCCTGCTCGGCAACCTTCGACTTCGACCTGACCCACTGAGGAAAATACAAGTCGACAAAGGGTGCAATCACAAAACCTATTTCAACTAATTTATCAGCATTTAGGCGCTGTGTTTCAAATGATGATAATTCAAACCTTTTGAAAAATACAGGGTGACTAGAAGAGCACGTGAAAAACGTTGTCTCGGAATTTTGGGTACCTACGCAGTTGAAAACCAGATCAGGCGCATTAGGCTTATGCGTGTTTGTATTGGAATTTTCCATAAATAGAATAAGCAAAACAAACATTTTTTTAAATAACATTTTAATGTACCACCAAATAAGAATAATCCAAAATTATGTGTTGGATAAAGAATTGTACTATTTTTCATAAAGAATTATTGATTAATTGGTTAAAAGAACTAGCGTTAGACAACGACAACAGCTGTATTTTAAAGACCGTGAATAGATATGATTATAAGATGAAATAGATTGAAGTTAGTTACGTATTTCTTTTTTTAAATATACTAAATTGCTTCGTAATATATTTTCTCAGTTAAAAATTACTCACGTATATCAATCATATTGCAATTATTATATAATAGTCTAATATGTGATATTTGCACTATTTCAAGAATTTCAAACAACTTATAAAATTTCCACTCATGGACAATATCATTGTAACACGTACCTATTTAAACAGATGGAATTAATTAGTACGTTGAAGTAAATTATAAAAACTTGATTTAAAAGTAGTCTAAAAAAATTTAATTGATCTTGTACGAGAAGATGTATGAATGTGGACGAAGCGAGAATTGTGTGTCAAGACAGCAGAGTACAGCACTCTATCCTCTCTGCCTAGAAATGGCGTGATGTAAGTAAGTAAGTAAATGGAATGTATCTAAAAAATATTGCGTTAAATTAAATTAGCAGGTGATAAATATTTGGCAGTAAATTATAGTATGGTATCAGTTGGCTCTGAGTTTAAAATACAATAGATGATAAAAAAACAGTTGGTTTCGCTATGCACTGTCCTTTACACGAGTTATGAGTATGACCGTGGACGCGCTTGCATACACTAACTATTCGTAATCCTTATCCGTTCGATGAGCATTGACCAACCAGTTAGTTTACAACTTCCGAACAACAACAAAAGTTCTGAAAAACACCCAAATCCCTCTCAATTTTATATTAGCCAACCATTGCCTCAAGTAAAAATTTAGGTGTAAGCTCACGCTAAAAATATATTAAAATAATAGAACCATTCAAAATCATAAAAACTCAGAGTTGTGTATGAATATTCGTAGATCGTAGCTATGTAGGAATATTAAACTGATACTTGTGTTTCAATGGGATGTTTCCATTAGCCTGTTCATCTCCAACATTGATTTACCGAATCGAATATTACTCATCATTTTATGCAACACTGTGGATTCATTTGTTAGACGATCGAATACTGTTTACCTACTTCGCTGTGTTTGAAAGCACTCTAAAATTCCACGAAAAAAAAAAAATAAAAAAATAAAAATAATAATAATAAAGCTATGTTCTTATCGGTACACCAGTAAATATATACATTATTTTTCTCGTGATTTATTCATTCTATGGATCATATTGGCTTTCATCGCGTTGTTTGCTGGGCCCGGAAATGCTCTACAGTATAATGGTCAAATCACTGCTTTAGGTTCTTCAACCATGTTTTTTATCCCAGGGCCCGGATTTCAAGCAATCTTTCTCTGCATTATGAGATTCTAGATTTTTTTTTAAATATCTGAATCATACCATCTTTATCTGAACTTTGCTTACCTTAAACATTTTTCTGTAGATCCACATCCCAAGTCGCCTTATTATTTCTTCGGTATGTTTCCGTGCTTTCATTCCATAAAATAATATCAAGAACACATAGCATCTGATTATTCGCATTCGTTATCTTTATTTAGATTTAGAACGTAACTGCTCATTTATATTACAATTAAAATGTACAATACTTTGTATTTTCTCCAAATGCGTTCCAGCAATGTAAAGACTTTCATCGATAACTGTTCTGTTATGTTATTCTAATGAGCGTATATTTTTTATTTTAGTTGTATAAAGTCTCACGTGCCTTTATTACTCGATTAAATAAAATATTAAGTCTTCAATGTTAGCACCGTAGCATCCGCATATAGCAGGTTGTTCAAAATCTTACCATTTATAATAACCCCTTGAAGAACTTCACTAAATATTTATTCTTGAAGCTTGTGAGAGAAATGTGAGACAGTACATTCCTCTCACTTGTCTCTTTTTATTCCTACTTCATGTATTAGGAGTTATTCTACCCTTACTGCAGCTTTCTAGTTCCAATAAAGTAGAGCTATTATTTTTACGTCTATATCTTCAATCCCAGAGGTTTTCAGGATTTGAAGTATTTTATTACAAAAAGATGCCGCGCTTGTATTCGACATGGTGGAAGGCAATTTGATTTTTATTTGTGTTTCAAATAAATATCTGTCACTTTATTCCTAATATTTTAATAAATTCGCAATGAGCTCCTTTTTGCAATAAAATAGCCATATATTTTCTTCTAAAGTAAAACAGAAAATGTTATACTATTTTAAAAACAACACTAAATGAGATTTTTTATAAAAATAACTTTCTAAGTTAGCGTGGTACATTTTTTTTACAATATGAAAAGTCGAAGTTAGCTAAAAAAAACTCACGAGTCGGGAAAAAATGTTATTTTTTCTTAAGGTTTAGCACTATTAGTTTTAATTTGGACTGTGATCAATAGCAGATCTATTCAAAGTTGCGTAAATAAGATTAGAATATTAACATATGAAGTTTTGTAGCTGTGATATTCGATAAATTGATATAAGGTATCGATTTTTACGAAATTCATAATAGTGCCTCGAAAATTAACGATTTTATACAATTTTGATATTCTGGGCAGTCAAAGGATGACATTGACTTTTGGGACAACCTGTATATATTACATATCCAGTATAAAATTATCCTAAATGTCAAATAATAAACACTCTAATACATGTTTTTTTTTTACTCTTACACATTCTATTTATTTAGTCTCTCAAGTTTATTTCTACAACATAATAATTCGTTCGGTCTTCGTGAGTTCGATATACTATAAGATATATGAATGTAAATATTTCCATATAAATACTTCATTCTCTATACTCAAGAATAATTCATCGATATATATTTGAGAACATTTATATTTTATAATTATGTATAAATATTTTTGATACTACTGAGCAATGATAAAGACTAAAACCTAGCAGTTAAATTCTAAAGTTGAAAAAAAACCTTAACTATTTTACTATACATCATTAAATTGACAGATAAGATAACATATAATATGTTCAATGCAATGCCTTTTTTATATAGTTTTCTATACTAGAACATGCTTCAATTTTCTCTAAAGGCTGATAAAACATCCCTTTAATTCGATTATATCCGTGTTGCTTTCTAAAAAAGAATTTTTTAGACTTGATAAAAATCAAGTGAGTACTTTATTAGTGTAGGGCGTTGATCGGAGATGCTTTTCTTAACATCAATACGCTATAGAAAAGAAACATGGATGTTACTTCTTCTTTCATTCTTCATGTCAGTATTGACATATAGTGGCTCACAGCTGACTCCAAGGATCTCTCTATCCAGATGAAATGGATCTATCCATCGTTGTAGCACACTTCCAGGTATTCTTTGGCTCAAAGTTGTACCCAGGATAATCTCTTTTTCTAGCTGTTGATAATGTAGTCAAAGAATTTGATTTTTTTTTATTTACTGTTATGAGAAGACTTTGATGTTGTGCGGTTGGATCTTATACTTCAGTAAATAAGTTAGATATTAATACAGATATTTATTGATTACGATATTATTGTATTATATAAAACTAATTGTTTATTATATTTTATATTTACTGCAAAAATAGTATGATTAGTCATTTTTATTAATATTTCAATAATGACTTTGTATTTAACCACGTTAATTTTTTTAAAAGCCAACCGGATTCGGAAGAAAATTTTTTGTTCACCGTAATGAAAAGAAGGTAATTAAAAAAAAATCACTTGGTTAAATACAAAGTTATGTAATTTTATATATTCATTTTTTTAGATGTTAAAATCAGAATTATTCTGTACTTTAAATAATTGTACTATTTTTCACACATAATCAAATAGTTTAAATATTAAAATTATTCTGTTTTAATTTTAGTGTATATAGTGTTTTATTTTTGGTGCCGATAGGTTTCATTTTTTCTTCAGAGCAAGTTAAAACATTTATTTTAATAAAAGTACATGTAGTAATATATACAGTTTTTTTTTTAAATATTGTCTTCAAGTAATTCAAAAACATAAATCATCAATTACTTAAGTCTAAATTTCTCAAATCGTGAATTATACACTTTTAACAAAGTTACCAAATTAATGGGTCAAATAGCATTGTAAGTATCTTTATCATTGTCGTACATAACTTTTCTCACTTTTTGTAATTTAAGTGATTTTAATTTAATTTAATACGAGAATGTAAAATTTTTCAAGGAAAACGTTGTAAATTAATACAAAAATGTCACAAAAATATTAAAACAGAAAAAATAATTAATCAAATACGAATGTCTCGAAACAGTTTAAATTAACATGAACAGTGAAAAAAAAATTTTTTCACCTAAAACAAACAGCCAGTAAAAATGTCGTACATTAATTTCTGTTCGTTGTTTTTATCTTACATTTTTAATAAACAATTTTTTTACTTTACAGATAATAATAAAATATTTTAAATAATAGAAATAACATTTTTAAGGGATATTCCATCACTATTCCAGTTTGCAATCCGAGATATTCTGTCCACATTTCATACTCTACGTAAATATTGATTTACTTTGCGATGCCATCCCAACTTGACAACGAACAGAAGGAAACATTCAACGTAACAGTAGGTACTTTTATATTTATAATAATGAAAAAAACAATAATTTCATTCAACTAAAACCGTTGATAAATCTAAACCGTAAATTTAAAAATATACAAAGATAACAAATACATTTAAAAAAATCACAGATTTAAACACAAACGTAAATGTAAACTTTCATAATTTATCAACATCAAACATTTCGTATATATTTTTTATGGATACCGAGTTTTAACTATTTTTAAAGAAAACCCCGCCTACTTACCAATTTAAAAGCTGAGCGGCATCAATACACTAGCACAATGTGCTTATTACGTATGGTATTACTTAAACCAACCCATATAAATCCTTAAATGAAATGTAATATAATATAGGTATCATTAATCATTATTTAACAATGTTTAACAGTAAAATTCAAAAATTAATCATTTTTACATACATGCCATGAAAGTGTTTTGGAAACCACCAAACAAATATTATTGAATAGTGAGTTGTTTCAATGAAAACTTATTTATAAAGAAATTGTTAACAGAGGTATCAATGAGATTAAAATTACAATTCGCATCAAGTAGTCCCTGTCAAAATTGTCATATTTATACAAGCTTAAATGAGTCGTTTATATGCGGGTTCAGTGGGAAATTTATGCAATGTTTTAATTACATATCACTTAATCAAACCTATTCCCCCACCGGGAGGATGTAAAAATTAAAAAGACACTTCAACCCTTTATTTTTCAAGATAAAACACGAACTCGCGGCATTACTCTGCTATTCCAGAATTTTCCTAATGGACCGTAGAATGAGCACAGCTTCTCCCGGACCGAGCTAATGGGCGCATTTCGTTTTGGGAATAATTAGATCAAAACGTACTACGCCCGAAAAAGTGGGTCTAAAAAGTGGTTGTATATTTTGCATTTTAATTTTGGAATTAACCAAGCCAAGGCTCGGGGTCAGTGGCTCTCTACGAGAAATATAAGACCAAAGGTTTGGGATTATGGAGGAGTTCTCATTGTAGGGGCTCTCGGAAACAATTTAGTTATTAAAGTGGGTTTTAATTAAAAGGACAGCTTTTGAATAAGCATGGTAAATTATATTAATAGTATGTTTTTTACTACCTTGACATATTAATATCTTAAATTTATGTTGTTCCATATCTAGTATTCCACAAAAATATACTTATTTACTTACGTACTTACTTACTCACTATCACGCCGTTTCTCCACGGGGGTAGGCAGAGAGGATAGAACGCCACACTTTTCTGTCCTGACACAATTCTCGCCTCATCCAAATTCATACATCTCATCATATAAGCTCGACGATTATTGAGACTTCTATCAGGGCCATTCTCCAGTATCTGGTTTACCTGGTCGTGCCAAGTCTTCCACGGACGTCCTCTATTTCTGCTGCCACCAACACTTGCGTCATATATCTTTCTTACCATTCTCTCCTCATTCATTCGTTCCACATGACCCAACCATCTAAGTGATCCTTTCTTAATATTACTCACTATACTAAGATCAGCTTTACATTCTTTCCTTATTTCTTCATTCTATTCTCTGTCATAAATGGATCTGCCACATACACGCTTAAGTGATCTCATTTCCACTGCATTCAGTCTACTTATGTTCCTCTTCTGCCAGCTCTAGGCGTCACTTCCATATTTCAGTGTCAGTACCAGGACTCCATTGTGAACCGCTAGTCTTGTCTCAGTTGACAGGTTTCCATTAGCTATAATTCCATCGAAAGCTCCGTTCACTTTATTCCGTGTAGTCACCCTCCTTTCGATATATTTCTCTGTCTTTCCATTTCTATCGAACATACATCCCAAAAACACAAACTCATCTATATAATAGCAATATTTTAATAATAATATTTTGAATGTGGAACATAAATAAGTGATTGCCTACTTCAATACTTTTACACTATCTAAATTCATATATGGAATAATAAGTGAAGAAAAATAATACGATTCTATATCAATCTAAATATTTAAATTAATTCTATTCTATATCAATCTAAATATTTAAATTAATTGTATCATCGTTGATTATTTAAATAATATTATAAAAACGATCAATTTTTCATCTTATTGACAGATTACATTTAATCATCAAAGCAATATTTTATAAATAAAATATTAGAATCTGTTATATTTAAATAACAAAAGACAAAATATCGATATCGGCATAATGTTAGAAAAAATATTGTTTTATGGAATGAATTATTAAAGATGTTCCCAAAAAGCAGTCGTACTAAATCTTTAAAAAGATTCCCCCGAATGTAAACTACTATGAATAGAATAAAAAATAGTTGAGGTACAGTGTACTTTTTCGCTTCCGCTCACATGCGTAGAAGTTCAAAAATCTCTCACTATTCAAATTATAAAAGAAAAAGTCAAAACCATTCAAAAGTAGCTCACTTTTAATATTTTTTATAACAAAACGAATACCGCTTGTTTTAGTTATTTTTATAGAAAGATATTTGTTAAATTTTCAATTAATGATTCTCAGTTTTCAAAAAAAATCGTAAGAAAATGACAATTGCTATTCAATTAAACATGCGCTACAACATCTATCGGGGTATAGTTTGTATGTTAAATATGAAAATTTTAAAAGTCAATATTTACAAATTTACTACCGCAAAGACTATAGAAAAAAATATAAAAAAGACTCTCATAAGTATGTGTATTCAAGTTTCAAAAGGATTGTAAGAAAAGTGATTTTTTTGGGAACGTCATTAAATGAAAAATTCAATATTTACCAGATTAATTTTCTATGTGTATTATCGTATCGTACCAATTAATTGTAATATACCTTTTTTGTACAGCTCTTTGCAGTACTAGCTAATGGATGAGCTAGATTAGAACTAAAAAGAAATTTAATCAACATTAATAATTTTTTTTTTCCGTCTATATTTTTTTCCAAAGAATTACATAGCGTCGACCAAATTACTCATACTCTAAATAAATTATTACCCAAGTCTGCAAATTGCTTTCAGTATTTGCAAAATTACATATTAAGGAAATGACCTTCTTTTGTGAAATATTATTTAAAAATATTTTAGATATTAATGATACATTCTCAATCCTTCCACTTAATCACCCTCGACTATATCTAATTATTTAATTCGTCCATTTCTATACATTCCAGAGTCATCTCAAATTACTTATAATTAATTTATCTGATACCTTTAGACGCCCATATAGGCTAGAAATGATAAAAATAATTTTATATTCAATTTCAAATGAAATAATAAAGGTACTTTACAAAAAAAATATAAAAATCGATTTAGACGCTCTATGGTTAAGAGTAGCTAAAATATAGTTGAACTTGTACTATGAATATATGGAGATTAATATTATAATGTAATCACTCTATAACTATTTTTATTTACACGTATTTCCATTCAGTCTGTTGTAACAAACACGGATATACGGAGCAAAATTTGGAAAATATTCTTAATTGTGTGGGTTGCCGAAAATACTTAACCCTTAGAATATTCCACAATATCGTCGTTTTATGACATAGGCTTTACCATTTCATTTCTGTACTACAGTTACTTATATAATTTGTATTAACTGAATTTTTAATTGATTTTGGGAATTACAATTTTGTTGAAAAAATAATTGATTTATGTAGATAACTTTATTGTCACTTTAAAGAAGAAAAAACTTATATACAAACCCTTTCATCGGAAGCATATCTGCTAATAAACAAAAGTGTCGTTCGACATATTTGCGGTGTTAAAAATGACGAAATGTGAAAAATTTAAATTTTTTATAACGAATATTTACTTCATACTATATAATTTAATAATTATGCGATTAATATAATATTTAAAAAAACGAGTATCTACAAAATACCTAACGACTAAAATTAAGTTGGTTTTACTGTAAGTAAAAATATTAATATTTTACAAGTTAAATTGATCAATTAGAAAAATTCACAGATCAAATAAATATTTGGTGGCTACCGGTATGTAAATCCGAAACTTATACTATACAAAACAATGCTTTACCATTTCGCAATATCAACCGTTTATGTTTCTTTTTTAAAAGTACTCAACTTTATATTGCAATGAACAATGTTCTGAAATTGCAACTTCACAAATGTGTTCATTAAAAATGTAATTTTTTACACAATTTATTATTTTTCTCGATGGGTTGTTTAACACGACTAAACAGTAACATTTTTAAACCTGATAGGGTAGTAATATAAGGTAATATTAAAAAGCTGTCTAGTGCGACGCTAATGCGAAATATAGTAACAAACGCATTGTGCTAATTTCACCGTCACCTGGACGAACAATGTGTACAAATTGTGCCCGGATAACGATGATTTATACATTTACCTTGGCCAACACCGCTGACGGCGAACAGGAGGAGGGTGCCGGCCCAGAGTCCGACGCCATTTCCGGCCGCCCCGGCGCTCGCTCGCCGCTTCCGGCGCTCCGACGCCATCTCGCGGCGGAAACTCGAAGCTCACTCACTTGTAATTATTACCATTGTTATTAATTCAGTCACTTCTGTTTAGCATGTTTCTCAGCCGCTGGTGAGGCATGCCAGTAAATTCCAGTTAATTGCGGATTAATTCAAGGTTAATTACACTTTGAACGTCACTGTTTTGTTTCACTGTTACACACTTTTCGTTTAAATTACTTTTCAGGTCGCGCTGTAATTAAAAACAACTTTGTTAATTGTGTGATAAATAAAACCTTAGTTTCTCTTACAAATATAGAAAACATACTTTTATCACGCACTAAAATACCGAATTATCTAAAATAAAATAAAATTATTGTATTTTCATTATCAAATAATACTAAAACTTTCACAATAAACTGACACTGAGCTAACGTGAAATATTTTCTTATATTTTTTAGTTTATAGATACGTACCCACAGTAAGGAATATAATCTTATCTAGGATGCAAGGATCATATCGTAGAACGATTTCTGGGAAACCATAAGTGTAAAGATATGTAGTGTCGCTCGGTATCATATCAGTCAGGAGTGTGAAAGATCCCTATAATTGTATCTTTAAAATATATATATACATCAAAATAAAATACTTATTCTAAACAGATTAAAGATAGCCAGGGGTAATTTTGTGTTTAAGGTAGTTTGATGATACAATGATTTTGTCAAAGATTTATGAAACTTGCGGAATATAAATTGACCAAATCAATGATTGTAAAACCACATATAATATACTTCCTTTGTGTTGTTTTCTTATATTTGTTTATTAACATCGTGCATATTTTATCTAAATATTTCAAGTATTATCAAAACATTAAAAAATGTTTTCTCTTGTTGGGTTAGATAAAAAAGGCTTCGCCTTTTTTGAAAGAAAACAATAATACGTACTAAATGTGAGTTTGGGTCACTTCAAACATAAGGTCTGTTGTTATTTCATTTTTTGAGTACGAATAACAAAATACATAGACACACTGAACAATGGATATTTTAAGACTTTTACAAAAAAAAAATGAAAATCACTCCACAATTCGAATTATTTTCATAAGCATTTTTAAAAAATAAAAGTTGACTTAAATAAATACCAAATGATTTATTACATAATATATATTCAAGGCCATTTTACATGGTTTTGAATATAGGCAATTCAAAGTGCCAATAGTCAACAATTTCTAAGGAGATAAAACAACAAAAATTACCATTCTACGATTGTTCAACAAACTGCTGGATTATATCCAGACCATCAGCCAACCAGCATAGATAAAAAGAATTACGGAATTTCTTATTAAATAGTACTATATTTTAAATATAGGAACAAACTTTTAAAAATAACCTGTTTTATACCTTTCATTAGTTTTATTATTATCTTTTATGATAATTACCTGTTATAATTATCACTTTTATTATTACCTGTTATTAATGTTATGATATATTAATATAAAATAGATTAAGAAACGTGATTTTGTAAAAAAAAACATAAAATGTAGAAATAAAAAGTGACAACTTATCTTTTCAGTCAAGTTTCACGATAAAAAGCGTTGAATAAATAAATACATACAACAATTATTATTAATACATTAATCAGTAGAATACCCTGCAGACTATTAGTACTATCAAACCACTGTTTACTAGAGCTTAAGTAAGGGTGTAACTTGTTAATAACCCTACTAGTTTCAGAGGTTTGTTAACTATTTGGATCTATTGGGTAAAGGGGTTGTTTCCGGAAACAAAACTCATTGTACGAAATACTCATTGCGTTGGTTGACAAGTTCATGAGTCAACAATGTTTATTATGTTAAGCTATCTGGCTATCTGCTGACAAAATTAAGTCGAATATTTTTTTGAGAACAAATAAACATTTTAAGATTAAAAATGTCTAAAATTGTTTTTCTTTCGTACAAGCTGCGTATTATTTATAAAATCACATAAAGGCGTAAATATAAATAAATAAATAAAATTATTACAAAATTTAATAATAAATAAAAATATATATTTTTGTAAAGACCATGGTGTGTGGGCTTATTTAAATATTTTTGTAATGAAACGTTTTAAAGCACTTTTAAATTAATTTAAATAAAAATTTAAACAAATTGTTAACTCTAAAAGTCAACGAAGCACATGACATTACTTGTTTAATATTTATAAGCAATCAAATAGACAATTTATCAATTTTAATAGACAATCAATTTAATAAGTAATAATGTGGTATCCATTCGAAGAGATGAATCTAAATACCAAAATTTACATTAGAAATGATTTATTGTTTATGGATAATATATTAAACTTTGTCATTTTTTATTGTACGTGAATAATAATAATAATATATTTGTATAAAATGACGTATCTTAGAAACATAAAAAAATCAAACATTTATATGCACATACAAAAAAAAGACTTAAGCAACGCGTGTTTTATGGCCAATTGCTATTTCAGTATTTTTTTGTTTCAACCAAAAACGTTTTCTTCTTAATTTTATAAACTTATAAACAAACTTACAGAAAAACTATCAGTTTTTTTTTCAATCTATGAGGTACCTAATTTTTCACATCTCATATAATTAAAATGATAACAATTTTGTTTTAAGATTTACGATAAAAAAATTATAGCATATAATAAGGTATATAATGAAATTTGCATCATTATTTTTTTTCAAATGTGTCTAAAAATATACCTAGTTTTAAAAAAAATTGACTTACTCTTTTTTCCTAAAAATACTAAAAGCTTAAACACTTTGTTATATTAATTTTTAGCCTTGACTGAAATAACTGTCTCACTTTTTGTGGTACAGGAATTATTTATGTTTAATAATAATTTTATTTTAAAATTAATGAACATCCTGTACTGTGTAATGGGTTAACACATCATATATATGTCATGTCGTTCACGCACGCTATTTAAGTAGCATTTTGCCGTTTGAAAACTGTAGACTTTAATTTACAGTCGCTCACTTTCGCCATTTTCATGGGAAATAATCGTATATAGGTATTTAAAATACTATATATCGTGAAATAGCACGCAAATAAAGATGTTTTAATAATACAAATTTTCAAGATTTTAATAAATGTACAAGATTTAGTGCCGTGTTTTTTTTTAATACCAACAAAAATTATGCATGTCTTATCGTTGTAGATTTTTATGTTTATGTATGTTTTGTAGGTATTGACCCTTTACATAAAAAGGTTAATCACTCTTCATGCTTATTATATTACTTTAGTAAAATGACCTTTTTGTAGTCATATCATTAACATAATGAATATGCCCGTGAACATAAACACGAGTGACAAATTTTAATCTTAAAATTTTAATTTTAATATATTAGTATGTATATTTAAGATCTTAGTTATTAAACCTAATTTATATTATAATTGAAATGATTTAATTAATAAATAAAAATATTTTTCATACGTACTGGAAAAACCTTTACCTATAGAATTATTAGAATTATGCTAATATATATTATTTTCAATTTTTCATTTTAAATATTTAAACATTCTTTCGTGTATCATGCATATATAAATTTGAAAAGATACTAATGCATTACGTTGATTTCTTTTAAATATATGAATTAGGTAGTCATTAGTTATACATTTGAATATTGGTTCAGAAGGTAGATTCATTAATAATTATAATAGTTTTCCCTACCCTTGTAGGATAAATTTTAAACACTAGGATAAATATGTTACGCGTATAAATATATATTATATGTTTTTATATAATTATTATGACTAAATGGAGACTGATGCAGCATCCCGCAAGTCTCTGTTCTCACTCATCTGTCATTTCGAAATGTGACGTCATCATAAATGGAGTGGTTAGTTGAACATGGACGTCATATTTCAGTGCCACGATTCCACACGAACGAGTAATTTACATGACAATATTACGGCAGCAGAACACTGACAGCTCTCTTGTGACAATGTTCCCTCTGATTTTACTGAAAATTGTGTGGCAGATGGTACGTTTTGTTTTTCCCTTCTGCATGTCGGGATGCCCTACTAGAAAATAGCATTTAACGAATGATAAAAAAACATGCTTAATCCTGGAATTAGCTTTCGTCGGAAATTGAAATAGCATAATTATGACTGAATAAAAAAAGTCTTTCTAAAATATGTTTCATACATTATACCGAGTGTTATACACATATGTTATAAAATATGATATTAAGAATTTTGTACGATAACTTTATGCGTATTAGGGGTGTTCTTGGCTCAGCGAAGTAGTGACCGGAGGAAAAGTGGGTCACCCCGGACTGTATAATGACAGATTGAGTCTTAATTGGTCAACAATATAGGAGAAGTGGAAGCACCTTCTTGAGATATTAGGCTCCTGATCCTCCTAGAATAATGGAACGAAATTTATGGTGATGATGAATATTTGTGCGATGAAGACTAACACGCCAGTATTAATACAAAAAAGCTTTTATGCGAGTGGAAATTTATACGCAAAGCATTTTTTGCACGATGGTTTACCTTATACGGAAATACATTGTGTATACCAATAAAGTTTTTCATTGTACAACCTTACTTTAAGAAAACTCGAGAATTTAACCTACTTTAAAAATGTTCTTCTTAGTTGTTTGTGGGTTGCTACAGCGCTCGCGTGAAATGTACTATATGAATTGTATAGATTGTTGATCGTACCTACAGATTTCCACTCAAATAAATATATTATCTTATCAGTGCTGACGTATATGTTTCCGTCGTATGAATGTTGATGTCGAAAATTACACACAAACCAAGATGGTATTAATATTATTTATGAAATATTTTTTTTTTAAAGTTTTTTGCACATGTTTTATGTGGTTTTTGTAATAAAATGGCATATCATTATCTACAATAATAAACTATACATTAAATTTCTATGTACTTTGATTTTAAATATTTACGTTTTAATTGCAAAATATTGATGTATAAAATGTCGCGATTTTGAGAGAAGTTTAATGAAAGATATATCTTTTAAAATTAGCAATATTAACTTTGTGGTTAAAAGTTTCAAAACCGGTAGATGTATTTAAACTCAATTCAAGTGGTTAATAAAACAAAGATATGAATAAAATAAAAAATAAAGATATATCTTTTAACAAAGCGGTTTTTTAAAGATTATAGGAAAGCTGGGCACAGTGTGTTACCTTTGGCACCGTAATAGAAAAAGTAACCACTAATCACGTTTCCAAAACATTAAGTCAGATTTTTTCTGTCGTCTACCCTTTCCAAGTTACTCAAGCTGTAGGAAAATACCAATGTTTTATGTAATACCATAAAATATTTTAATTCCAAAAAACATTTTCACGAAAAATATATTTAAATTAAAAGTTAGAAATGAAAACAAAGAAATGGACAACTTTAAAGAATTTTTATCTCCTCTAGAGAACACGAAGGAGAGAGTCTGTGTGTAATTATTGTTAAATATTCCACCAATCCCGCATAATTGTTCTCGTTCACCGTGAAAATTCTCTTGGTTAATTTTTAACTCAACAATTATTTCACTGAGTTTTTTCTCCCTTCCACCCACTGTTTTATCTGGACAAAAAATCTTTTGTCCAAATTTGATGAAGATTTTTGCCTACCCCAACCCTTACAGTTTACCATAAAAGCCTCCGGATGTAATCGCCAGGAGTGCGTTCTAAAATTCAAAAATATATAAAATGTATTTTCACAGCGGCGTATTTTATGTTGGTCTTAAAGTATTTTTGTTTTTGTTGTTTTTAAAAATTTTTTAATGAAAATAGTTTTTTATTATAAAGTTTTAATTTTAGAACTTAGTTCAGAGAAATTAAAATTAAAACAAATTAAATGGAATAATTAGAAGATGTACAGAAGAAATCTATGCATTGAAAAAATATATTAACGTGGCGAAATGGTGTTGCATTTTTACGGATAAAAGAAGTTGTGGGTTGGTATTCCGGTAGTATTTTTTTCTGTATATCTTTCTTCTTTTTTTTTTGTTTTACGTTTTATTTTGTTTTCATTATATTATTTGTTTTTTCTATAAATTTAATTTTATATTGCAAGTCTGTGTACGAGATCAATACTGAAAAAAAATAAAAACGATATTTAATCGATAGTACATTTTCCATAAAATTAGAATACCTATGAATATCATTTAATCAACATATATATGTTTAATTTAATGTTTCCGCGAGAACTTGTGTAGTGTACTGGCGTCTTTTTTAAACATTGGCACGTTTTATCATACCGAAACGTTGGCCTAGTTTTTTTTAAGAAAGCCATCTACAAAAAACGCGATCTAGTCTAGAAGAGACCCCAGATCCACATATACATATACTTTTTTTAAATTAATCAAAGATATAAGGTTAAGAATGATATCTCTGAAGAAGAATGGTTACAGACATAAGTCGGTGAAGAGCACTGGTGGAGGAGGCCAAATTCCACCCTGGAATGAGATGAATGATATCTAAAGGAGGATATGTGTGAAAAATATAGTAAAAGGTGAATCCAATTATCGCACAAATTAGATGCATAATGATTAGAATATATAGTAGACAGAATGCGATTTTTTTTATGTTTTCTTCATAAACTTATTTACAAAAATGAGAATTTTATGTTGAGAGAGTTATGAGAGTACGCTCAGCAAATGAAATTGTACTAACGAGCATTGTCCATCTATCATACACTCCGTATTAGCATAGAAGATACATATTTTCCTAGTAGTTTACAATACGAGGGCTATCTGAAAAGTTTCCGACCTAACAAAGAAACAAGACATTTTAACTTCAAATTTATTTTTATTTTTCAACATAGTCTCCTTGTAAGTCTATAAACTTCTACTAGCGATGCTCTTATCCATTTAACCCGTCCAAATAGTCTTTCTCTGCGTTTATTTACGAAGATGATGACCTCATTTGACGAAAATCTGATGAATATTTATTTACGAAGATGATGACCTCATTAAACGAAAATCTGATGAATATTTATTTACGAAGATGATGACCTCATTTGACGAAAATCTGTGTCCTCTGAGCGCAACTTTTAGCGTAGGGGAAAAAAGTCGCTCGGGGCTAGATCTCTTGAATAAGGAGGGTGGTCAAGCAGTTTAAACCGTAATTTGTAGATTTTCATCTGGGCAACCGTTGAGGTGTGAGACGGCGCATTGTCTTGAAACAATTTTTTTTTTCTGCAAATGTGGCCATTTTTCATGCATAGTGTGCTTCTGTAATATTTTTTTCTATTTCAAGATAATCCATTAAGACAACTACATGACTATCCCGGAAAACAGTCGCCATCATTTTCCCAGCCGAAGGAGCAGCCTTTGCTTTTTTGGAGCCAATTCTCCTTTGCAGTCCACTGTTTTTACTGTGTTTTTGTTTCTGGAGCATAAGTTTCCAAGTTTCATCTACAATAATTAATCGGCGCCAAAACTCTAATTTATTGGGCCTAAATGCCAACAGAGCGTTGGAAATGTTCATTCGAAACGTTTTTGGTCCGGATTGACCAAACGTGTCACCCAACATGCGGCCAGCTTTTTCATGCCTATATCTTGATTCAATATATGACAAACACGTTATTTAGACATGTTTCTCACATATTGAATATATATCTATCTTACCTTAATTCGACGGTCGTCCAGCACCAGTTGGTGAACTTGAGCGATGTTATCGTCAGTGGTTGCAGTTTTTGTCCGTCCTAAACATTTATCATCACCTAAGTTGGTACGGTCACGTTTAAATTCAGCTGCCCAAATTTTCACCATGGTAAACGATGTTGCTGAGTCCCCGTATACAGCGTTCAACTCGTCTTTAATTTGTGTTTGCATATTGCCTTTCAAAAACAAATACTTAATGACAGCTCGATACTCGATTTTTCCCATTTTCACAAAAACACTCACATCGACTCACTCAAACGATTGTTAAATAACCACTGCTCGTCCAAAATGGCTTAAATTTCGGTGAGTACTTATCAAAGCAAGTGTAAACATGTTCCCAACTTTTGTTGACGAGTGCTGTCGTCTTCATGTTAAGTTCGGAAATTTTTCAGACAGCCCTCGTATAGGAGAGAAGGGGTTTACTGTGGACACGAGGCTAGAATGGACGATTCGAATTCCACACTTAAATTTGTCAGGAAAAATCATGAGGCATCACTGACATTACAACACACGTAAAGTTTGATTCAATTAACTGTCATATTTTGAGCAGAGGCCACGCATTTGTGTTTATGCCTCCTAAAAGTGGGTTTGTTTAAAGTGAACAAATTTAAATATACAGCGTTTGCATTTAGATTGTGAGTTTCAGAACACAAAAATAAGAGTTCTTTATTATTTTAATTGTTACTATAATATTGAGATACAATAAAATATTTTGGTACCTAACCTTTATTATTTATCTAACGTTATCGAAGGGTTTGTGTGAACAACGAAAATGGGGCTAGTGTGGAGATGTCCAGAATATTTTCTACGTAGATTTTGGAACACGAATATGAGGACTGCGATTTTGAAGTTAAATACTTTAGGAGAAAGAGCGATAGGTTCATATTTCTAGCAATTGATGATATTGCTAGAGATATCCGGTTGCAAATCAATGTAGTGCATTTTGCTTATCACCGCTCGGTGCTAAACGCACCCAGCAGTACCCGTGCGCTAAACGAAGCTCCCATCAGCCGTGAACATACTCACTACCAATAGCATGCAGCAATACTACCGCGGCCAGAGGTAGTCGGGAAGGACGTCCTTTAGCCACCTTTCCATCAACTGCTCCAAGAATCGTCTCTGATAACAATTCGCATAGTACCTTAAGTTCTACTTTTATAAACTCTGTGCCAACAGTTAGTAGATTATTTGTATTAACCTGCAGACTGCTATATTCACATAAACACAATACATTCCTTTAAATGATCATTCATACTTTCAAACGTGCACAAGGGTGGTGGAAGAATTATTGGGGTATCCACTACTTACTCATTAATCACATCACATCATTAAAAATATCACTTTCAAATTCCCTTTAGTTCGCTTGTGGATTTCATCCATTAACCTGCACGCACACATTCATTCAAACATTCATAACTGGATAATGAATATTTCGCTCCATGGTATTGATTTTTTAATCTCAATAAATACTTTAAAAAGTTAAATTACGATGCTTATTTTTGGGGAACATGTCCCAGTAAAACTTTGGTCAGTCAAAGTTTACTGAATCATAAACCATTGATAGAATGATCTTGTCTGTATAAATTAATTCACGCGTATAGGTACACAAATAAATGTATGTATAAACTCATTTATATCTCGAGTCTAAAATCTGGCAATTTTAATTAAATTTAAAGCACAGATTACCATCGGAGACAGGAACCATAAATCGCGAACAGGAAGGAGCATGGTTTTAATTAAGATATATTTCGGATAGCGAAGTGTGAAATACAATTGAATCCGGTTGAATTATTTTCGCGTACTTGTTTGAAAAGATTTATGCTCTGTTATCAGGGAATCCCCCGAGATTAGCGTCTACGCTTATAAAAATGTTTTTAGAAAATAATTTATGCTTTATACCAGTACCTAGCCTGGCATATGTTACGTAATAATTTTTAATTATTTCTACATCGATATGTATATATGTGTACTCGCCTTACTAGGAGAATTGCCCGTAAAAAAACAGAATCCATTAAATTACAAATTTAAAAAAAAAAATCTAACTTCTCTAATATGTCGAAGATAATGAATCTGATATACTTAAGACATATCTGAAGATACCCTGAGACTTATGAGATACTGCACTTTGTCATGCAAGGGTTAGATAATGAACTATGAGCTCGTGGCTTGAGAGCCTTAAGCAAAGGTTCAACCGGAATCTAAAGATCTTTTCCGGCAGATGTAAACAGAGTTCAAAAATTATTGCAAACATATGTTAATGGATAGCACTTGAATCTCGAGTGCTTTTTTAAAAGATGAACAAATTTTAATTGTTTAATTACCCTTAAATAACAATTAGGTATGTCTAACAATTAAAACAATGTTACAAACAACAAAAATATGTAATACAAATTAAATTACTGTTTTCATTCCATTTTGGGTACAGTGAATTCAATACCGAACCAAAATTCCAATCACAGGATCCCAGAATACGATTTAGATGATCTCGAATCAAATTATTGACTGATATTTGAGAGTCAGACCTTTATTCGACATTTGATTTTACTGTCGTACAAAAATATTAACCATGGAAGAATTATATTTCTACCTCTTGTCTCCCATACCATTTTCACGTACCTGATAGTAAAAAAAAAATTAATCAAGGTATTTTCGGGATTATTCGTATTAATTCTGGATTCTGAGATTCAAAATTAGATTACCTATCTATATTGTGGTAACTTTAATATTACCACCAGATTCCCTCGGTGCTCTATTCTCTCTTTACTGTCGAGTTACTTGAGTTCAGTTCTTTGCAATACTAACTCTGTGTTCAGGTAACCATTACACGTTTATTATAAAAAAATATTTACAGTAATTTATAATTATTCAATTCAGATATAGACTAGTAATTATTGAGAAGTAGCGATGGAAAGAGACCCGTTTCCCCAAAGACGACCTTTCATAATCATTGTCCCCTACCACTCATCTACTCATTCTTCTGACACATATATATATATATATTCATACATGTCCAAAGTGACAGTTCTCACATATATAGATAAAATAAATTAAACTTTTTTTCAATAAAGATAAAATTTATGTTAGCATTGTTATATTAATAGAGAATAATTTAGGCTTGTAGTAAGTTTTCCAAAAGAAATTGTCGTAATTAAAAAAAACATAGAGCTCTATGGTAGTAGAAGACGTCCGTTAAAGATAAACCTTTTATCTGACAAGATATCAATGAAATAATAGTGTTTTTCTAGTGCTCGAGCAGAAATTGTACTATTGTATTCTATCTGTGTAATTTTGAAAACAAACTGTTTGACGGTAATTAGTTGGTCAGATAGTCAGATATAATTTTACAATAGAAAACAATATGAATTATATTTATTTGTACCACGGATAAACGAAACAATGGGCATAACCTAGATTGGATCCATCAATTTAATTTTAATTACAACCCTTCAGAGGCGGACACCTTTCTGACTGGATGACTTCAATTTGATTTTTAATGAAATACGTCCAGTCTATCCATCGTTATACTCGTAACTTCTTTCCTTTTCAATGAATATTTCGAATACTTTTAAGGTACCTGACATATGTACCTCCAGATTATTTTAATATTTCGATATCATGTCAATATTAAATTATATTCAATAATTTAATCTTGTGAATATGTTCTGTATATTTCAATGAATTATTGTTATTTATTTAATATTTAAAGCAAACAGGTTCATTTTTAATAATTTATAGTTCTCTGTTAGTTTTAAAAATTTATAGAACTTGATTTACTTTTAAAATTGGATATTTTGACATATTATTTTACATGGTTTTTTCATCCTTATGGAGAAAAAAGTACTTTTCCGAAACCAGTCGAACATAAATAACTCGCAATAGTTAATAAAACAAAGTTAATTAATTAATTAATTATTGTTATTATTTTTTAACATAAATTGAAATATTAATTTCGTGAAAGTTTCATACAGTAATTACACGGCGTATTCTCTTTCTGTGTACATATGTGTATTCGGATTATGCGAGCTAACTGAGTGTGTATGGGCTATCGTGAGTTGGAAAGATTCTTCCTTATTACAAAAGTTTGCAAGAAACAAAATGGTTTTACTCGTGTTGGCAAATATCCAATAAAACGGCTGTATTAACGTGGCCCAAAACAAAATTCATCAAATTTTATTTGTGTAAAACTCTTCCATTTTCGTTTCATCATTCCATCGCATCGCTATCGATCATATCACTGGAAGATTTACTATACTTTCTTTTATAACAAAATAAGAAAGTATGATAATTAAGAAAAAAATGTACATTTAAAATACGTGATGATGTTATGTATTTATATGTACATATCTGTTGTAAATCTATACTATGTCGGTTGTGTGTATAGAGGATATTTAAAAAATTATTTCCGTTTCACTGTGTTCACTATGGGGGACTTTATGAAAGCTGATACTTATTTACGCGCCTTTGTCCCTTTGATTAGCATGCCCGGAATTTCTTGTTGTTACTATTATTGGTCATTGATGTGTATGAATATTGTCGCCTTTTTCGAAGATTGAAGAGCGCGCAAAACGACAAGATGCAATTGCAACCAGTATACCGTACGGTAAAGAGATCTCAATAATCAGTGCGTATTTCGGTCGGTCGGAAATCAACCCGGAAGGAGAACAATAACATCGGACCAGCCACAACGCGCGCTCAATCAAAAGTTAATGGTAGTATTTATATTTCGTATCTGACCATATGATCAATAGGAAATCCGGAAACCACAGCTGTAGAAGACATTCACGAGAAAAATCATCATATAGACATTACAAAATGAAGCGTATTATGAAAGGAACGGTTTAATTGTACAGAGTGAATATTATATTCCAGGTCGATGTTGTTTTTAAGTAAAAAAAAATAGAATATAATTTTATAATTTTGTTTATATTTATCAATAACTTGATTTATTACAATTATGTATAAAATATAAATGATCTTTTAACCATATTTTTCATAACATTCTCGCACACTTCGCGATGTTATTTCAGCAATCACACATCAAATATTGTCCTGTAGCATCGAAATTATTGTTGGTTTATTATTTTTTATTAAAAATATCAAATGCACTACTATAGTAAACAATTAAACAACTAATAAATAGTTTTGATAGAAGACAATTTTAAGTAAATTATTAATAAAAATAAAACAATTGTTAGAAAGTTGAATATGTAAGGGATTCATTTCCAAATAAGCGGATGAAAAATAAAGACTTATGTGTTATAAATCAAGGCTTATCACGCAATAGAAAAATGTACATTTATTTCCTGTATGAACTTTTATGCTATCGGCATTACTATCAACATTTACACTAAATGTAATTTTATTTTTTATAAATCTATTTTACTAGCACTATATTATAATACATTATATACCTAAATTACAAGAACAAATGTGATATGGAACAATCATAGCCAGCCGACAAAAAATAATTAGCAGGATAAAATCAAGAAACGCGAAATAATATGTTCAAAGCTGTTGATGGATCAAATGAATTAATTGTATAAAATACCGAAATCACCAATTATTATATCGCACACCTAAATCAAAACAAGACAACTTAAAAAAAAACAAGAATTTCGAGATTTTATTGTAATCAGATACTCTATCATATACACAACTAACTTAGTCCCAGTTCTCGAATAATATCATTTTAGGATACATGTTTGACCTAAAACGTTATTTAGTAACAAAAAATGGAGAAAAGTGTTTTTATTTTTTTGTCTACTGAAAAATTACTTTTTGAGTTGTCTTAGTTTTGATCTAGGTGTGCGATATACGTGTGGATGTGAAGCTTATTTCCTCACCCTGGTGTTGCTTGCGGGCATTCGAAAATAATGTTTTTTGCAAGATTTACGACCAAATAGATGATAAGTAGAAAATAATGAATCAGTGGCGTAATTACGCCAATGTATTGAGGCCCATGATAGAAAAGGAGCTAAAAATTTCGCAACGTACAATCAATGCCCGTCTCGACACAGAATTTCTCTAGTGAGACGGGCACAGTCCAAACAAATTTTTATATGTATTATATAGTTACTAATAAATTAGCATTAACATGTTATATAGTATCGGATACCTTTTCTTGTGTTAATAGTAATCCAATACAAGAAATGGAATTATAAAATGTAAAATATAGTTTCTCACATCATTATGAAAAAATTATCGATACATACTAATATTTTGGCTTAAGGCCTGGACCATCGCCGTAAAGTGGATATAATAATAATAATACAAAGTTAATATTTTTTTAATTGCAAGTGTACATAAATGCCTAAGAACACTTATGTGTTCTTCACAAAAGTGTGAATATTATATGAGACAAGAGACTAATTTTGTTCTTACTATTAAAAAGATAAAAAACGCAGTGCCAATATTCGTATATGTTATATAAAAAACTTATATAGGGTTTTTTTTCAAATGTGCATTGGGACTCAGCTTTTGTAGTTACGTTACTGGATGCAGTATGCGTGACATCGAAAGAATATTTAAATTCCGTAACACGCACAAAGCATTTTATCATCAGCTAACAGTAGAAAATACTACAATAGCGAAGTCTAGATATAGTCAATAGTGGATGACGCTCTTTAGTGACTTGTCCTAGTAGTGCATGAGTGGTCATTGCCTTTCTAGTTCCATGAAGTCATACAGGAAGAAAACTTAATTGTTAATTAATAATCGTCCAAATATTATTTGAGAACTCCTTTTCGATTTCATCACCTCTTTCAAATCCACTTACAGGTCGGAATTGATTCTTTCTCAATTTTATTTTATGATATAGGATTATCTAATAAGCATGATAAAATTTTAAAATTAAACTTAAAAATTAAAGCGACTTTTTTTAAATATATGACTCGATTGGAACGAAAATTTAAACGCCGATAATGTTGTATGTATTAATGTAAAAAATACGTACTGTTTACACAAATATTTAATTTTCTAAGAGTAAATAATTTTACTATTGCATAAATGTATCATAAACTATTGGATTTATGTTTCCACAAATAATGTGTTTAGAATGTTCCTTGTCCCGCAACTAATGCTCCAAACCCCTCTCGCATACGAACACTTTATTTTATATCTATTCATTTACTGTTCTGTGCATTACCATTAAGATATAATTTAATTCAAATGTGCACCATGACTACGTTTGATACAATGCATTCTTTGGATCCAATTTTTAGACATTATTGTTCAATTGTTGTCGGTTTATCATCATGAACAAGTACAACTCCACATAAAATATTCTAACGGAGAGATACCACACAATCTAGGCGGCTGATTGACAGGTCCATTTCTGGAAATGATTGAATAGTTGAACGCTATTTTCAACAAATCGATCGTCTCAGTTTTTGATAATAAATTTTAATAACTTGTAAGTGTTGTTCCAATATGAAACGCTCCACGATAAAATGGCAGACTATATTGAATAAAAGTAACAAAGACAGCTGTCAAAATATAAATAAACATGCCTATAATTATCATTTGAAATTTTATCATATTTATTGAACAATCTGTATTTCAGGAATAAGACCCAGATTCGAATCCCGGTGGCGCAACAACAATATCTTTCGATAAAATTGATTTTACATGTATATTTTTCTAATTAATATATTTAATTCGTATTTAAAATATCACAGACCTATGTTCTCAATAATTACAACTTCACAATAAGAATGTGTACTCCTAATAATTATGATATGTATTTAATATTTTATTTTAGTATCTACAATTCTCAGCATTTATTCTGAATACTCATGAATGTATTGCGCATGACATATTTGTTCAGTAAATATATAAAATTACTTAGGTATAATAATTTAATAAATCTTAAATGTAAATTTATTTGATATTTTATTGTTAGTAATATCGATAGTGTTAAATAAAAAATGAGCGCGAGTATCCGAATTATTTAAAAATATAACCTACTCGCGGATGAATAAAGTTTGAATAAACCCGCCTTAGTGGATGAATAAACCTGCCTTTTTGTATAAATTGAAATTTTATAAGAATTATCTTAAAATATCATACAGATGCGAATATAATTAAATTCATATTAACTTGTTATAAATTACATTTTAATATTACGTAGAGACCGAAAATGTTTTGAGTGATTTACTTGAAATTGAGGATATATTCTGTCTTGGAACAGATAATTATAAAAATGATAATAAATCATAATTCTAGTATAATTTTTACATTATAATATATACATATATATATTTTAATTTCATTGATCCGTTCATGGGATAAACTTTCATAAAAATAAGTGATGATATATGTTAGAGAATAATATTTTTATAAACAGAATTATTTACAAACGATATATATTATGACAATGTCTCCTAAGGCTTGGTCTGATTTATAAAAGCCGCCTCATATTTTAAAATATTTTCTGCAGTTTAAAAAACAAACATAAATGATTTAAAAATATAAAGTAAAATAGAAACATAGTAACATTAACATAAAAAAAATACTTCCGGTATATAAGCACTTTAGCAACACTTCCTTATGTTCTCTCAGCCATTCAACAACTTTCTTTTAAAAAAATAGAGGTGATAAAATTTGCTTTGTGTCTAAAAAGTTATAAAATTTAGATGTAGATATAGGAATTGTCTTCATATAAATCAAGTCTTCATATATAGAAATTACAATATTTTTTGTGTTGTTGATCTATTAGTAATATGGTGTTATCGCAATAAATAATAATTTCTGATTTAGAGCAAAGTTGATTAATTTTAGGCAAATAAATAAATAATTTATATTTATTTATACATACTTGATAATAAATATATATTTTCTGAACGATTTTAAGTAAGAAAAATAAATTAAGTATGTTCGAGTACAACGCTTCTAAACACAATAGTTCTAAACACAAGAATTTTTTTATACATAATTTTCCTCTCTCCGAAAATGATAACTGTCTCAAATGTATTTCTATTTTCGTACTTTACCCATAAAAGATAAATTTGAATCGGTGGAAAAAATAGGAACATTTAAATATTCGGAAAATTATTTCAGCTTACCCCGAGGATGATGTGGGTACTCCCATTATATTTTATCCGAAAAATCCACATTTAAAAAATGAAATACCTTTACCTACATGAAATGTGATTGATGTTTTTGTATTTCTACTCTCATCATTTTTTAATTAAAAAACGTTTGTTAATTACTACGTATTAATTGGAAAACAAAAATTCTGGATCCGTGATTACGATTTCAAACCTTGATTAACAACAGTAGTATAAAATGCTTAATTAAAATATTTATTCATTACCTATATTAAAAGTTTTTTATGTTTTACATTATCAGTAATTTTCCTTGCTTGATTTTATTTGTAGAGGTTGAATATAATGTTCCAGTTCGATGTTGTTTTTGAATAATAAGGAAATAAAACACAATTTTTAAAATTGTTTTTTATTTGTCGATTATTTGGTTTATTACAATTATTAAGGAAAACACATTATTATTGTGAAGTTGTAATTATTCAGAACATAGGTCTGTGATATTTTAAATACTAAATTAATGTATTAATTATAAATATATACATATAAAATCAATTTTGTCGAAAAATATTGTTTTTATAGGTATTTGAGATTCTGTAAAAATAATGTAGATGTCTTTCAAATAATGGAACGACAGGTGTATTAATTTGAAAAATGTAACATATAGGTTTGAAAATTTGTCAAGAAAAATACTGGCGTTATAGCACAAAGGTAGTGCACTTCCCCGGATTGGAAATAGAGATCCAGGGTCGTATCCCGGTGACGCAAAAACAATATTTTTCGACAAAATTGATTTTATATGTATATATTTATAATTAATACATTAATTTAGTATTTATTACAATTATGTATGAAATGACGAAGTGGCCGCTCTTGGCAGCTGCACAAATGCGTACTCTTTTAACCATATTTTTCATAACATTCTCGCACACTTCGCATGTCATTTTAGCATTTTCATTTCGAACTTTATCCTGTAGCTTATTGGCGTAGACCTTTTCTTTCAAGCACCCCTACAGAAAATATTTGGGAGCCGTCAAATCAGGTAATCGAGGAAGCCAATCGATATCACCACTTTTTAATATTTAACAGGTGACACTTTCCCATTGAAACCACCTATGTTTCAGGCCCAATTAATCCAATTTGGCTACCAAGATGTTTTTCTACGATGGCGATCACCATGAATGGTTACAGCATTGCCATTTTTAAATAATAAAATCTAAATAGATAAAATATTTTAAAATTTTTAACACATTGATAAGGCGTTATATGCTCCATAATAAATTATAATCAACTAATTTCTACGACTACTAAATGCAAACTGACAAATAAAGGGTGTCCAGCGGAAAATTTTCAAGTTTAATATTAAATAAAAAAAACTGCAATGTTATTCTCATATTTTATTTATACAAAATGGAGTTTAACGATGCGGATTTTACGTTTTAAAAACAATATTGTCTAAACGTCGTCCATTTCTCTCAAGACACTCTTGTAATCGGAATCTTATATTTGCGAACACGTGAGAGCAAAACGTTGGTTCAATGGCTTCACGGCGAATATTTGTAGGGCCTGAATTGTTCTAGGATTGTTGCTGTAAACTCTCGACTTAATGTATCCCCACAAAAAAAGTCGCACGGTGTAAGATACGGTCCGGTGACCGATATGCCCAGGATGTGTCTCCGCAATTTCTAATTAATTTATTGGAAAAAATTCTCCTCAGCTTCTCCGTTGAAAATTTAGCTGCGTGTGGAGTGGCCCCGTCTTTCTGAAATTGTGTTCTGTTGTTGAACCCGGGAAACAGCTGCAGTTGCGGTACCAAAAGCTCGTTGATCATTCAGCAATACAGTCAGCAGTGACTATCTCTTGCTGGTTTAAAAAATAAGGGTCCCTCGGTTAGAAATTACACAACATATTGTCGTTTTTGGACAATGCTAACGTTTTTGATGATGGGACAATGCTAACGTTTTGACCTTTGGGTTGTCGGGGCATCAGTATCGCATGTTCTATTTATTAATAAAGCCATCAATATGAAAATGATCTTCATCAGTAAACAATATGTTTCCAAGCGTTCGTACCATTCCAAAATTTCCATTCCAGCATCGTTTTTGCTACAGTTTCGCGTAAAGAATAGTAATTTTCGTTGAGAAACTGTACGATTTGCAGTTTGTATGGGTGAAAATGTGGTTTATTTTATCAAAATAACGTGCACTGTTGATTTTTTAATTCCAGTAAAGGCTGCAATCTTCCTTGTCGATTTACGTAGATTGCGCATACTTTGACCTTGAGCCACATGTTCTGGCGCCGCTGCTGACGTTGATGGTCCCGGAAGAGTTTGGTTAACCATTTCTCCTTCTTGTATGAACTTTTGAACCCAACACCAGATAACTCGCGTACTCGGCCCATCAGTTACTCGTCGAATATTAAAGTGAGTACAAAAAGTGTAAGATGAATCACCCCTCTCTAAATATTGCTCAACCACAAACAACTGACTCATTGCGACTGGGAAATCCGTAAATCACGCGCGTCGAACAATTTCCCTCCTACTTTTTTCACCGTGATGGTTTACAAGCAATTACAATTTAATCTTGAAATTTTTTCACTGGACACACTTTATCTGCCAAATCAAAATGACGACCATAAAAAATCAACCTGGAACATAAATTCACCCTATATTGGACATTTCTTAAATAGTTTTTATTAGTATACCTACCATATATTTTGTTTTTGAGGCATATTTTTCAAATTAAGAAGTATTTTATTCGATCTTTAAATAAAGTAATGTTTATAAATTTTATGGAAGTATTTTTCAAAGAGTTGTATCGATAAAATAAATAAATAGTAATTATACTAAAATACTAATTAAATGTATTAATTAGAAATATATACATATAAAAATCAATTTTATCAATTGTTGCTACTGGAATGGAATTGATTTTATATGTATATCTTTATAATTAATACATTTAATTAGTATTAAAAATATCACAGACCGTCTGTTATGAATAATTACAACTTCACAAAAAGAATGTGTTATCTTTAATAATAGTAATTAAACTGATTTTACATCAAAAAATATGTGTAATTTTGTAACTTCTACCGATAGTATTGTTTTTCTTACAATACTATCTCACTCTTAGTAGGTACTAACTTTTATATTATATGTAAACTAATTTAATAAAAATATATTGAAGTGGATATTCTAAAAGCTTGGAAAGGACTTCCTTAGACTTAATAGAGCAACCCAATTAAAACATTGTCAACTTTTAAACCGACAATCCACTCAGGCTGATAAATATCCTGATAATTAAAAAAAAAAATTATGTGCGTGTTTCATTTAGTAACTTATAAATAATTTGAGTTTTAAAATGTTGAGTACATTTGTAAATACAGTGTTAATATCCTCCACTAGATAAATTTTAAATGTTTTTTCATGTAAGCGGTATTAGTTAGTGTCTAGTATTATTTAATATTTTCAGAAGTACAAAGTGATTGTAACTCAAAATATTTTATAAATACACCACTGCAGAGAAATGTAGGATATCTATATTCGAGAATGCGCTATCCGATGTAGCAGTAGTAGTGTTATCAAAGACACAAACCAATTGATACAAATAATTATTGCCACTAGGGTGCCAAGCAAATCTTTTGAACCTTTTGAAGGGCGGGAATTTTATTTTACGTAAGTGATAACATGTCTGATTGGATTTATATTAGTTAATTAAGTTAGGTTGTATTGTGGATACTTCCTTTCTCTGATAATTACATATACCTATATTCAATATTAGTCAGCATTGGCCGGGAATTTTCTAGTAGTATAATGTAAATATTCTTAAGATTTTTCAATGGCATTTATTTTAAATTATTATTATACCCTTTAAAAACATGTTCCTTATTGCTAGACCTGCAAAGCTTTATCAGTGTGGATTCAAAAATACTCTTAATATAATAAATAGGAAATTCATATAACGTGATGTCCTAGGGATTGTATGGTTGTGTGTGTGAGTACCACACCGCTGGCGTGCATGCGTGCGAGGCTATAAAGGGCGGCGCGCGGCAGGGCGCGGCCTCTTTCTCTGCGTGTTCATCGACTTAATCGTTTAACCTATTGTAGTGATATACCTTGTACTAAATTGTATCGTATTATAATAAATATGTAATTGTTACAAAGTCTATTTCTTGGATCTTAACATTACGAGGTGTACACTAAAGACGTACTTAGAAGACAAGTACGTAACATATATATTCTTAAAAATTATATTTATTACAAATTAAATTAATCAATTATAATGATACAAGTAGGTACGGAAAAAGTATTTGGTTACTACCGAAATTTAAACCTGAACATTTTCTTACCCGGGTAAACGTGTTGACCATTCTACTACATTAGATTAGATTAAACCTATTAGATTTACAACAATTTTTGGAACTTATATTCTGTCCATCTTTAAAAGCAATCAAATTTATGTTGCGATGAATTCCAACTATTATTATCAAGTTAGCATAAATATATAATTTACTATTTTTTTTAAATCATAAACAAAAATTATTTAGGCAGTGTACTAATAAATTACACATTCTATGAAATTGTTAATCTTTTTTTAAAATTGTAGTTGGCTCGACCCGTAAGCGCGTTTCTTGGTGATTAATGTTCAATCTGGGAATAATAAATTACAATGTCTTCACTAATTATTTATTTTAGCAATTGAGAGTAGTAAATTGGGAGCGAAGCGCGAATTTAGTCAGCGTAAAACAAAATTAAAAAATATTTAATTATTGCAAGTCTCCTTAATTAATAAAATGATAATATTTTGTAAACTGTAAAAGTTACATTTTACAATTATATTATTTTATACTGAGATTTGCAACTCTATACTTCATGTACGCATTACACACAGTTTAATTGTTTCGTAATGTCACTTGTTTCGATACAACTGATCATAAAATCCATGCGTTTTGCATTGCAATAATTATATTAAATTATTAAGGAAAACATATTTTTATTGTGAAGTTGTAATTATTCAGAACATTGGTCTGTGATATTTTAAATACTAAATTAATGTATTTATTATAAATATAAACATCTAAAATCAATTTTGTCGAAAAATATTGTATATTGTATTGAAAAATGTCCCGGTGACGCAAAACAATATTTTTCGACAAAATTGATTTTATATGTATATATTTATAATTAATATATTAATTTAGTATTTAATTATATTAAAGATTATTACATGTTGTTTAACTTCAATGGTAGCATTTTTTTATTATCTTACGGTGTATTATAAAAAAATTTCTGTCCATAATAATCTTAATTTTTTTTTTCGATTTATTGATAATCTGTCTTATTAAAATAAAATATTATTAAATAGTCCGAATGAATAAATGGACTCCCCAAAAATTATACAGTATAATATTACGTACAAGCTCGTAGCTGCTTCACAAGTAACTGCCTCCCGAAGGCTGTATATAGACAACACTTCAAACGCTTAACTATATCAATTAACATGCTATTGAAGGTGTTATTTCTAGGAATATGGAGTAGAATACAAACTCAAATGGGGTGAAGATGTATAATAGCAGCCATTTGTTTCATTTAAAGGTTTGATTTTTAATAATTAAAACATAAATTATATTTATACATGGAATATCTTAAATATATCATTCATCATTTTTCATATATCTATTATACGATTATGAAATTATTATGAAAAAATAATCTGACAAACAATATAAAAATATGACTGAACTGATAAACTAAAATTAAACGTAAACAATACTAAATTCATAAACATTGGAAATAAAATAATATAAATTATGCCAGCAATTGCCAAGGAAGCGCCTGAAATATTATGTTTGAAGTCATAATAGATTCTCGATTGAACTCTTAGCAAAATACCAAGATACATAATTAATAAGAATATCAAAAAACTCTCACTTTTAAAAAAAATATTAGAAGATTTATTAGTACTGAGCCTTGTAAAATAGTAGATGCATATACAACTCTATTATTGTTCCTCATAAAAACTATTAGCTAATTAAGAAGATATGCTTTAATTATTAGCATTGCAAAATAAATCTTTGATAATAATATTGAGAAAAAAAAATATAGTCAGATCAGTAGAGTGCTGAAAGGCTTCAATATAATATCATTTTAACAGAAAATATATTTCAACATTATGGTATTTTTGAAATTGAAAGAACAATTGAGACAAATCAATATGAAAAGAGTATCACATAAGATATATAGAATGGGACTGCCATTGAAGAAGAAAGCCAAATATCAGAAATTGATGTTGTACAGTGCGATGAAGATTTTCAATGAAATACCAGAGGACCGAAGATACACAGAAAGGGGAAAAAAATATAAATTTAAAAATAAACTCTATAAATATGTGGTGTAAGTCACAGATAGATTTTGAATATTTTAATATTTAATTTTTACATTAGAGCGTGTATTTATTTATGTATGCACCAGTTTAAGAATTAATAAATAAATAAGAGACCAATTTGCAGATTATTATATTGTATGGACGAAATAAGTTTCATTTAGCCATGGTTTTTCCCCATAATCTTGGATATTCCTTTGTTTACTCTCATACCAATATTCTTTGCATCAGATTCCAAATGAGTCAACAATTTTCAAATGCTAATGGTCATTAAAGAATGAAAGTCAGATTTATAGAAGTTAATTTAATTTCTGATATTCGAAAATCAACCAAGAAAAAATATGGTATTTGATCAAAACGTATTTATACGTCAACAAATATAATAATTAAATTCGTAATATTTATATTTAATAATTCCAAAAGGTTTCAATTTCTCGCGAATGTATTAATCATTAATAATTACGATTGATGGCATAGAAAGTACTGACAGTTATTTTTTAGCCGACATTTAATGATATTTTTTACAAACGCCGACGTTATATTCCAAAACCCAATCATAAAATGACTAATTGGAGCGATAAATGCCACCATAATAAAATAATCAAATATATATATTTGATTAAAATTATAAACGATTTCTTAGTTGGCTTAATAAGCTTTGATGTTCTACGCTGATCCACTAAACGATTTTAACAAAATGAGACAGTTAAAAAAATACAAACCAACACGCCATATTAACATATGGTTGAACAGATTGGATAGAACGCCACGCGTATCGATTAATTGGACTAAAATATTCAAGAAAATGTATATTAAAGAGATGAGTATTAGGAAGCGCATTCTGTGGTTCACAGATACGGCAGTCAATACATTTTGATAATATTAAAAAGAGTGAACAGGGCTAACCATTATAAACTTTTATATAATATTACAGGCCCGCATAGAAAATGTTACGACCATTGTTAATTCGAGCGACTAAAATTATCTTGTTAACTGCTAAAACATTCAAATTACCAATAAGAATAAGCTCAAATATACTTTTGAACAGCCTGGGTATACTGGACATTAACCAGATATACGCTAAGAATATTTTTAACTACATATTCATCAATAAGGACATGCCAAAAATACCAGAATCTTAGAAGAGAACAATTTAGCAATTCCTATGATCTGCACCATATACGGGAAAAAAAGCTATGTTTTTGTAGCACCCAAATTATATACTTCTCTCCCTAAATGCATAAAAAATTTGCACAGTAAGATTCTCAGACCGAACGTATATTCATACCATGATCACCCCTTCAACGTGAACACATACATAGTCAAGATTTCAAATCCAACACCAATGAGAGTGCAGCATATACATGCATGTGTGCTAAATTAAATTGTACTGTATTATTTTTTTTAATTGTTATCTTTGTTTTATTAACCACTTAATTGTGTTTAAATATATATACCGGTTTCGAAAAATACTGTATTATTTAATCTTGTTAAAAATTCAAAATAATTTCTCAAGATCAAATATTGCTTCTTATTCTGTTACACTTTTTATTTTTCCTTCTTTTTTCCTGTTTCTTATTCTAAATTTATAGTTGATAAATTAATTATTTATAATATAGTAGTTGATTAAAAATATAAAATGTTTGACTCAGCACAGGAGAAGCCCAGTGAGGCAGATATTAATATACCAAATGTATTTACAACATATGATATTAAATAAATACTATAACGTTTATCTGTGCTAAGTGACTTAAAAATATAGTAAGAAACAATTACAATACGATTACAACAATCTACAAAAATACTAGCGTTTGGCATTTACAACGTTGCAATTAATAAATTATCAGTATATTATTGCTCCTGAAACTTTTTAAAATGTCTGTTACAATAATTTTACTACGTCGTAAGGAACGCATAAAATTAAAGAACTACTTACTTACTTACTTAAATTAAATAAAATAATATAAATATGTAAGAATAGTGGTTAATATTACAATATGATAAAATGTATAGCGTAATTATGTTTTAATTAGAATGAAAAGCTGAACGGAAGTAATTTATTTCATTTTTTTTTTTTTGATAATTTTAAAATTTTCTAGCCTTTTGCTTCATATAAGGATACGTGGAATGATGATCTTGTCAATTATTTTATTTAATCTCTTCATCTTGTAGTGGATCACCTTTTTGCATTAAAAATTATTAAACTGAATTATTATATTGTATCGTTTTTAAATAATAAACAGTAAACACATTACTAAAAAACACTAAATATAAAACCGAGACAAGTGTATAATAAAAAGCAAATTAAGTGATAAAAATAAAATAGCCTGCTTAAAACCCAGACACAATGATTTCATTAAGTTGAAACGCTCTCCTGAACAATTTAGATAATGGTGCTCGAAGGCTTTTCAGGGGCGACACTTACACGGGGTGCGACTTTAGTACCCGAGATGAACGAGCGCTGGAGCCTCGCAGATATCGGAGGCATTAATAAATTATTGATCATCCCCTAACGAGAAGTCTCCCAAGGGTGTATTTATATTTACACACGCGACGTTTAGCTTTCACTACCAAATCGTACGGAAGCCCGAAAACTTTTTATGTCCCAAACAGCCATTATATATGTCTAGGCATAACTCTTTTAGGGTTAACTGCTCGAAAGCAAAGTTGGTTTGGTGATTTTCATTTCGATGGGTTGGCTGTATTTGAAAGAGGTGGAGAAACATGGGATACAGTTATTTATGTACGTGTTTAGATTTTTGGAGAAGATTTATTATTATATTGAAAGGTTAAAGTTTAACTTTTACTTTAAAAAAATAGCTACGTAACTTTGTTAACTCTCGTTCTAAACAAAATCATATATTTTTTTAAACACAATCATATCTTATAATATAGATATATAAACCTATCTAGACATGGAATAATTGATCTCCTAATTAGCATTTTAAAAATACAATAAAAATATTTATAAATAAGAATTAAATATATTAATTAGAATACGAATACGAATAAAATCAACTTTATCGAAAAATATTGTTGTTACGCCACTGAGATTCGAACTTGGATCTCTTTTCAAACTGGAAGAGGTGCATTATCTAACTATGCTACAGCGATAATATTTTTAGCGATAAATTTTCGAACCTATATGTTACCTTTTATTTGATATTAATACATTTAATCGTTTCATTATTTAAAAGAGCCATCTACCTTATTTTTATGGAATCTCAAATACCTTTGAGTAATCTGATTGTAGACGCCAGAATTATCAATTTATTTTTATTAAATTTTGGACACATTGATAAAACTTTATTATTAGAAGAACACATTTATGTCAAATGGCCAATGTCAGAGGCCAAATATACGTAAGTAAAAAGCCTAGCCTATGTATAACCGGAATTACCTGATATTTAACAAAAGTAATAAAAAAAAACCAATAATGTTGGCTAAATTTGTTTTATAATTAGTTTATATTAATGGCATTTAAATTTGTAAACAGCGGTAAAAGGATGAATGTAATGGAAATTTATTTGTTAAAAATTGGCAAAAATAGCATTGAATGATTAAAATAGTAAATGATATTAATATCATAAAATGAATGATGTTAATATCATAAAAAGTGGACTATCAAATCAATACATATAAAACATACTTTCTACGATTTGCTGTTCAACAGATAGATAAGAAATCAATATTAAAATTCACATCAAAACCTGTACTTAAGATTACTATAATTGAAGAAAAATACTGTATCAAGTACCTAATAATAATAATAGATAACAAACTAAAATGGAAAGAACCTATTATTAATCTTACAAACAAAATAAGGAAAACTGCCTACATATTTTTTAGACTCAGAAACATCTTATCACTTACAAATCTGAAAATAACATATTACGCGTTTGTACAGTCACATTTTCAATACGGTATTATTGAATGGGGAGGAGCATATAAAACCTCAATGTCACAATCACAATCAACCAAAAAATGATAATAAAAATTATTCTAAAAAAAAAAACTATCGAAGTATATAATTTTTCACATGTTTCAAGTTACCAAAAATAATAGACATTTACAAAAAAAATCAATAATCCAAATTTTCAAAATAAAAAATCAATTTAACTTTAGAAGCGAATTCCGGTCTACGTGATTTAGAGACCAAATTGATATTCCAAAACTAAAATGCACCGCAACTCAAATTCACTATATTTATCATGGCATCACATTTTTTAATAACCTTCTCATCACAATTAGAACAATTACAGACTACTATCAATTTGTATTTGAAGTAAAAAAAATATATAAACAAATTAACTAAAACATAAATTATCTCGTACATACTCTTTTATACACGAGTCTTACTCTCATAGAGAAGTAATAAAAGTTAAATGAAATATATATATCCTACTGATAATTATAAAATGTATTATATTTTATAATATTAAAATAAGATTAAAAAATATATATACTTATAAGTAGAAATTTATCCTTTGAACTTTATATTCGGACTGAAACGTTGTCAGGAACTTATCATTGTTTGTATAACTCTGGCTATCATCGGTTATAAATTTCATAGCATTTTATTAACCATGTCTATCATTAATCCCGCCGATTGCGAGGTGCGGTCGGTGATTTATTTTTTAAACTTGAAACACAGCAGAAGTCCTGCAGAAGTTTTGGTTGGAGCTATTGGACCGTCCTCCGACGACCCGGACCTGACGCCACCGAACATTTACCTTTTCCTATAAAAGATTTTTTGCATTTGAGAATGCATACAGACCGTTGATGGTCTCCATCGATCACTAAACTGTCAAGGAATAAACGGTAGATTTCTTAAATAAAGATATTGTTAAACTCATCTCGCAGTCTCAAAAATGCTTAGACACCAACTGGGAATATATAAAACCAGCTCTGCAACATCACTGTATATCGTTTTTGGACAGATCTGAGTAATAAATGCATACTCGTAGAATATCTTCTTGGGCATCGAATGGTTTATTAACCAACCATAAAAAATAAATCATAATACTATTATATATAATTTCTAAGTGATTTTACCTACAACAACCCTGTATGTCATTTAATACGGCCGACACTTCATATATCTATCAACATTTGTAAATACCGATATACTGTGGTATTGTAAAGGGGTCACATATTATTAAATAGTTATAAACATATTTTCATTGTGTAATATAATTTTTGAGTTACAATAAATTGTTACGAATTTACATTGAAACGATCCTTATATTCAAAATTAACGCATATAAAATAAATATTAGTGAAATGTGCATCTATGCAAAGGCTTCTGGCTTCATTATTATACTAAATAATAAAACTAAAAATTAAAATAAACATACAAAGCTATAAAAAAATATGTATTTCGCCACTGATGGTATGTTCATAATATGAAAAATAATATATTTTCAAATTTTTCTTATACTGCTTAATAGCATAAAATATAATATATACATATGTAGGTTATACGCAAATTAAAATTTTCGCGTTCAGTTAATCAAATCGAGCCCTTTGCTAGAAATTAACCAACCCTCACATTTTAATTGGCTGAAATTAAGTGGGAAATCTGCTTACGAGATTGATGGTAGTTCTTTAAGTACAGAACGTGACTAACACAATACATTTATTCATTCATAACACCAACATAGAACTTAATTCAGATTTAAAGTATTGATTTTAATCAATTAATTTACAGAATACCAATAATTGGATAAGAGGAGGGCTATCGCTTGCACTCTCGTCAGTCATATACTGAAGAACGAAGCTGAATGCGGCCGGCAAGGTAGTACTTTATTACTACCTTATACCTACCGTAAAGATACTAGCGTGTCAACCAGTGTCCCGGGCAAGCTAAGCCATTGACTTCACTTCATGGACTGACGTCCATCGCAGCGGCAGGTTCTGAGACACATCCAATCTTCAATACATAGTTCGTGCACTTAGAATTAAACCTTAACATTTGTAATAAGTTTGCTTCAATAAATTCGGTGCCTAAATACTAGCCTGCCTGTTACATTTATATATGTAGCGCCTAATTCCAAAAACCCCTAAAACGTATTTGGGATAATTAGAATTAAATATGCAGTTTTGTAGATATTTTACACAGCTACATACAGAATACATTGTTTCTCACAGAAACCATTTAAATCCATTGGTATTGCATGTTCAAAATCAGGGTTAGTTCCAAAATGTAGGTTAATTATTGAATATCTTAATTTTAATTCATAAATTTGCACAGAAAAACAAGTATTGGTTGATTTAACCAAAGGTTAATTTTGGAAGAGAAAGAGAATCGGATGTGAAATTGATTTCATGGGAAGACTCTAATACTTACGATCATTAGGTGACCTAGAGATATTCGCTATTTACACAAAACCAAAAAGGTCCATTTCCGGCATTTCGTGTATTTTGATGGGATCAATTCATCTATTAAGATGCCGTGTGGAAGAAAGGGAGAAAAAAGAGAAGAACTGTTAGGTTAGTGAGATAGTCTTTAAACAAAGCAAAGTAAATTGAAATATCTAAAACTATAGTAATATATATGAATCCTCACATAAAATTTTAATATACATTATTTAAAAACTTATTTTTAACCACTTAATGAGTTTAACCATTGAATACACCAAAAGGTTTCGGAAAATACCATTTTATTCATCGGGAAATTAAATTAACTAACTAAAACCAAATACGTCAAGTTGTTCTAATGTTTTTAAAAATCTATTTTGAAAAAAATGTATTTAAATATAAATCTAGTTCCTAACTTAAATTGTTGCGATGGTGAAAGATGTGAAATTATTTAAAATAGGACTTGTGGTTAAATTTCGTTGGTTATTTATAATATTTTGGTAAATTGTTATTTTATTTTAAGGAGAACACATTATTATTGTGAAATTACAATTTTTCAGAACATAGTTCTGTGATATTTTACACGCTTTATTTACTGTTAATGATTCTAAATTATTCAATTGAACTATCATTGTTTATATGTAAAGCATTCGTAATTTTTTATCAAAAGTATACAAATGTTCAAATTTCGACCTATTTTTCCAATTTAGAAAGAATTTTCTTATAATCTGCAGCGTAGTCACCAGACATTATTGAAATTTATTTAATCTTAATTAGTTGATTAAGCAATTCATTTAATGAAATTACATATAGGCTTCAGATGTCTAAAAATAGGTAAATAATATAATATTGAATAATTTATATAGCGCCATTTTCGTAAAATCTTTCACCTCAAGGGTGCAATAAAATATCTACTAGACACAAAAAGGTCCAATGTTATAATGTAATGGTAATATTTGATTTTGGAGAAAAAATAACGTAAAATCTAGTTTTTTGTTCATACCTAATTTAACTGCTTTTTAATAAAAGTGATAATTTTGGATTAAGTATTATAATATCTTTAGTTATAAAATTTAGGAAAATATGATCTCTTTAGTCGTAAATTTTGGGAAAAGTACATTAACTTTGATTTATCTGACAAGAAATTGTATTTTTCTGTGCGTCCGCAGCAAATACAGCATGATTTACTGGATATCATTAATTCAAAAATACATATTTCGGACAATAGATTGGCAATGATTATGCTATTTTATAAACGGCTCTTTGTATGTGAGAGAAAAGAAACGAAATCTTTGAATCGAGAGTCGTATAAACTCTGAATCTCCAGTTTTTCCCAATAATTCGGATATTTAAAGGCACACGAGTTTAAGCAGTGTTTAGAATTTTTTATGTAATATTTTTCCACTATTTTTGCTTGTATTGTTCCATACGTTTGCCAAACTGGTATATTTATGTACATAATATATTCGTGTTAGTATATTCGCGGAGCAATCAAAGTTAATGGAACATCGTACAAGTTTATATTATCTGATTCTATTAAAAAATATATTCTATGTCTATCTAGATTAGCTTACTATAAAGACTTTATAATCTTGTCGTGCCAAGATAACTTCACCTATATTTTTTTACAGCCTCCCACGTTCTCATTTATATTCCTTTTTTTCTCTCTCATCAGATAATAGCTTCCGTTCGTCAATCATTTTTGACATGTTTTTGTAATAACAAAAATTTGAACATGACAAAATTCTACCAGAAAAAATGTGTGATTGAAGATGAAAACCGAGTCTAAAAAAATATATAAATGATACTTCAAAATATCATGGATACTGCAACGTCACTAATGCTTTGGAGCAGGGCTCATCTTTTTTTAAAACTCTAGTAATAACATCCAAAGGCTAGTGACCCCAGTTTTAATCCAAATTAGTTGTTCCGCTAGCCAAATATATTCTAAATCTAATATTGTTAGGAAAAGATAAATAGAAAAAATAATTTTACCGTTAGATATAACATAATATTAGAATGCAAAATTACCCAAAACAATATTTTGTTTTTCAAGGATACAAAAGCATTTAGTCGAAGTAAGGGACAGGGTAATAAACATCGGTATTGTTAGACGCACGATGCGTCGTGGGAACGGCAATAAGGAAACTGGCGTACGTGATCATAGTCACGTCGGCAAATGTACCATAAGGGACGCATCACCTTATGCAGCAGTCTTCTCCAAGTCCCAGCCGGGAGAGATCGCTCCATAAACACGATCTAGTTTTCAATTAGAAAATAAAATTAATATCGTCTCTGATATAATAAGCAAGAGTTTTGTAACTTGTGATCCCGCGGAAAATTTAAACTATGCGCCTCGAGTTCAAGCTTAGACTGTGATGTTCTCTGTGTTTAATCGTTGATGTAAAAGTATAAAAACGGTTCCGATGGATCTATATGAAAAAAGGACGATCAACATAATTTGGTGCAGTGAGAATAAATTGTAGCTATCAGGGGAGACGATATCATATACAGCACGCAAAAATTGCATAAGTACATCGCGTCCAGAGTCCCAGATTGCCTGGATAATTAGGCATCGTCTGGTGGTCAATCAACTACAAGCCTGAACTCCGACACCCTACTCTGGCACCGCAACTATTGGCGACACTTCACGTCCAGGTTCCAGGACCACCATCTTCACGTGGAAAGCGTCTCTTAAGAGATAATCCCTTACGTGAAGGACCTAAATAATCAACATCAGACAAGCATCAGCATAGATAATTTGGTAGATAACTTTACGCTGGCACGATGGACACCTAAATAATGTTAATTTAATAATTGTAATTATTTTTGAATTGTCTCATTAATAAGTAATCAGGTAGAATGCTCATTTTCCACTTTTAATAAATGCAAGTCACAAAATATAGATAATAAAATTTATTGTAAACAATGGCATTTTGTAATTTCACTTCATAACCATTTTACTTGATGATATTTAAAAAAGAACCAGTTAGGCTAGATGCCTCTCCCCCCTGAACGTGAAGCCAAGACAGCAAGAAGATATAACCTAACAATAAATAACAATATTGTAATCTCACTTTCATCATTATGACTACTAGTATCGATACCAGGTACCTCGAAACATATTAACATACATATGTATAGCTTTCAAAAAAATTGGATATATTTGAAGATTGATTGGGTGGAATGGTGAACGTTATAGTGTGTAAAGCGATCACTTTAGCCAGCCAAACATAGGTCGTAAGCCCTGTAATCACCCATACTCAATTAAATATATTAAAAAATAGTTTTGTCTCTATGAGATATCTATTATTTGTTTACAAATATTAAAATTTATTTATAAAAAATATAACTTGTCAGGAAAGCTGCATACAAACAAAAAAGCTGTGCATTCCTTAAACTTCTGTAAAAAAAAATAATTATATAACTAAATACTAAATTAATGTATTAATTATAAATATATATATAAAATCAATTTTGTCGAAAAATATTGTTTTTGCGTCACCGAGATTCGAACCTGGATCTCTATTTCCAATCCGAGGAAGTACACTACCAATTGTGTTATAACGCCAGTATTTTTCACGACAAATTTTCGAACCTATATGTTACTTTTTTTTCATATTAATACACCTGTCGTTCCATTATTTGAAAGCCATCTACATTATTTTTACAGAATCTCAAATACCTTTGAGTAAACCGACTGCAGACGCCAAAATTATCACTTCATTTTTATTAAATTTTGGACACATCGATACAACATATATTATTAAGGAAAACACATTCTTATTGTGAAGTTGTAATTATTCAGAATATAGGTCTGTGATATTTTAAATACTAAATTAATGTATTAATTATTAATGTATTTATAATTAATACATTAATTTAGTATTTAAAATATCACAGACCTATGTTCTGAATAATTACAACTTCACAATAAGAATGCGTTTTTTTCCTTAATAATTATATTACTCTTTTCTTATGAAAAGTTCCTATAAAATTCTAACCGTCATTACCTGGATTAGCATAGGAATCTACGACAGACGTTCGTCTACATCTTCATACTGATTCTGCGAGGTAATTTTCTATTACGCACGCATACAATTTGTTTGTTATATCCGCATTATAATCTTATTGAACTAATTATCCTATTGAAGCTTTGCAAATATCAGGGGCATCTTTACGTCTGCCAATTTTTAGTAGTGTTCAAACAAATTTTACTTACCAACTATGTTTTTTTTTGAAAAGGATTATCTTTACTAAAAACTGTGTGCTTTGGCTGCTTTATAGACTAAACGTTATATTTTTATGGTGTACTCTAACGTCATTTTATATAGTATTTGCATAGATGTGTTCGTCAGTTATCTATTAAACGAGCGAAGTTACATTTTTTGGGTAGGTTATAATCACTATTAAAGGAATTATTGAAAAAAAATTTCTTTTGTTATGAATTTTGGTTATGGTAATGTGTAAAGCTAATTATTTAAATATGTTTTTGAGCACTATTAAGTATCCGTTATCCGAAGAAGAAATCGTAGATAAGTCAAGAGCAGAATACGATACAGAGCAATAAAATAACTTGCTACTATACTTTTTGAAATAATGAATTCACAATTATTTTCTAAATTTAAATTGATACAATTGTTTTCAAAATAATAATAATTTGATCACATTTTTTTGATGCTCAGTATACCTTTTGTGTTACCATCGTCGGTATCATAACGTAAGTTTGTACCTACTGCATATCACTGCTTACTTAGTTACTTACCATCACGCCGTTTCCCCGTGGGGGTAGGCAGAGAGGATAGAGCGCCACACTCTTCTTTCCTGATACACAATTCTAGCCTCATCCATATTCATACATCTTGTCATACAAGCTCGCCGATTGTTGAGGCTTCTAACAGAACCATCCTCCATTATCTGGTTTATCTAGTCGTGCCAAGTCTTCCGCGGACGTCCTCTATTTATGGTTCCATCAACACTTGCGTCATATATCTTTCTTACCATTCTCTCCTCATTCATCCTTTCCATATGACCAAACCACCTAAGTGATCCTTTCTTAATCTTACTCACTATACTAACATCAGCTTTACATTCTTTCCTTATTTCGTCATTCTTTACACTGTCATAAATAGATTTGCCACAAATACGTCTAAGTGATCTCATTTCCACTGCATTCAGTCTACTTTCGTTCCTTTTCTGCCAGCTCCAGGCCTCACTTCCATACATCAGTGTCGGTACCAGGATTCCATTGCGCACCGCTAGTCTTGCCTCGGTTGACAAATTCCCGTTAGATATAATTCCATTCAAAGCGCCGTTTACTTTATTTCCTACAGTTACCCTCCTTTCGATATCATTCTCAGCCTTTCTGTTTCTATCAAACATACTTCCCAAATATACAAACTCATCTACTTGTTCCAAATATTCATTACCTACAAGTATTTTACATGGTGTCATGCTTTCCTCCTTCTCGAATACCATCACTTTCGACTTGTTAACATTCATCATGAGGTCGCTTTCCTTGCATACATCGTACATTCTACTCACTAAATTGTGATATTTGTCAACTAATTTTTTCACGTCTACCAAGGTTTGGTTTACCGTCGGGGAAATTTTTATTTTAGATGACTATTTTGTTTCAAACAGAAAATGTCTGAAATTATGATTTTTTTACAGTAGTACTTTGTTCGTTAATAATATTTTTTTTTCTATTTGAAAAATTTATCTTCAGAACAAAAAAAAATAAATATATATATATATATATATATACCTACCTATTTTATATTTCAAAAAAAAAATTACACAAACTGTGTTTTAATTTATAGACGTGTAGATATTTTTAAATAATTTCAGTAACATTTCTTTGAAATTTGAAATGTGTCTGTTACTTTTAATGTAATAAAGTGATTACTTAATGTCGGCACTTACCTTTAACAGCTCTTTTCGCGAGTCCTTTTGGAACTCAACTAACTAACAGAAGCAATCGATTTCTTTTAATTGAGGGAAGAAGCATTTAAATTAGCTTTTGAATATCATCGCCTCTTGGTAAATTAAGACACTTTTAAATAGAAAAGATTTCTTCATAAAATAATGGGAATATTCAAACTTTAATAGATATTCATTCAAGGTCTCGCATTTAAGTGGTAAATCAATTAAATCTACCGGTTAAAACTATTTACGCACATAAGATATGTCAGCAAAACATGATATGTTTCTATCTAATATTATCGTTCCTGTACTACTTATTATATGGAAGTCTATCGCCTAAACATTCTGCACGTATCTTGCATGTATCTGTATTCAAAACGAGGCTCTCATCAATTGCAAAGGCACGCCTGGTACCGACCACCAATATGCAATAATAATATGCATAGCAGCCGTTCAGGGAGCCGGGCCTAGCGCGTCACTTCTCTCGCAGCCGTCTCCCGACTAATTCGCAAACAAATGCCTCATGTCGTAAACGTCTTACTGTTTATAGTTGTATTCGCAACCATGTTTCAAGCATCAATAAACATAATTTACCGTAAGTAGTATTTTATTTTTCATCTGGCTCTGGCCATACATACACGCATGCACATACCCACACGCACACTCCGTGTCATAATTCAAACGAATATGTAAGCGAGTGGGTGAAATATAATGCGGCATTCATTTACTCACGATAAAGTACGTCCTTATAATTCATCAATGTTTTCACAAATACACACATTGAACAAACATTACATATTTTCACTAAACCTTTTACGAAAATTCTACTTACCTTTGATATGCAATATTTATTTACTTATTAAATTGAAAGTCTATATGTCACTTATTTATACAATTCTATACATTTAGACCTATTAAACCAAATTTGCTATAGTTATTCTTTAAGATATTACTCAAAACATAAGAATCCTCCCCTTGGATACCCTCCTCCACCCCATCGATGTAAATATGTCGATATTGAATACATCCATTTCAAATGTTGATCAATTGCGCTCTAGGGCTCTAAAAATATATAATGATTGGACCACATTATACATTTTTTATTTGAAATTAAGAAAAAAATATAAAGTATTAGTTATTAATTAAGTACAGTATATTATTAAAATTACATGTTTTTTATTCGCTTACCTCTCCAACATTGAGATAAGCTCTAGTGCTTGGAGAGGGAGTTACACTGTAATAATTTTGTATAGAGAGTTATACATTTGTAGTCTATAATTATTTATTGTCTATTTGTGTGCTTCGGAAGTGTTCTATAATATTATTTATTTTCTAATTATGCGTTTATAAAGTGTTCATTTAATTTCTTTCTAACCTCTTTATATCTTTTATTTATTTAATTTGTGTAGGGAGGCTATTGAAATTTTTTATCTCTAAGTATATAAAATTTTTCTGATAGTGTTTGATGTTACATTTAGGGATTTTAAAGTTATTTCTATACCTTAATGATATACTTGTTTCAAATTTTACAGTGTTATTTTCTTTATGTATATGATTAACTGAGATTTTTTTGTAAATGTTTTCTGTTTTGGGAACTCGGAATTTTGTAAAAAGTTTTTGTGTTGAAAAAGTTGATCTTTTTAAACATTACTTTGATGTTTGTTTTCTGTATTATTTTTACCGAGTTTATTATGTTATTGTATGCTCCTCTCCACCCAATTATTCCGTATTGGAGTAGTGAGTGAAAAATATACCTTTTTTAATTATATATACTTAAAATGTTTCTTAATCTTATGAATATAAAAACACATTTTACATACATCGTGACGACGCAAAATAAAGATATTATCTTTGACATTTCTCATATACTACCTATTTCTACCAGCGTTATGCAATAATAAATAGATTGTAATATGTTTAATAATTGAATCCACAAAAAGAAATTCTAAAAATGTTAGAAATATTATCTTACACGACTTATTCCTTGGATAGATTTTTTATTAAATTATAATAGTTATTTATATATTCATACTGGTCATCGAGAAATTAAGACGGGCTATGAGAATTTTCTATTTAAACTCACAAAAATTGTGAAAAATGTTAACACATCGACCCTTAATAAACTAAACAATGTCAACCAGTCAGGTCAGGCTGAATGTAAGCGATGAAAAAATTATTTTAACTTGCACCTAGTATCGAAACAGTAATCTTATGGAAACTATTAGTATTCAATATTTTCGTGGAGTATTTTTATAAATCGTATTCTATATATTTTTGGGCTTCTTTATCCTTTCGTTTTTCTTGTCGCTGCAAGCGTGACCGTAAATCCCTTTGTAGGCGAATTGCAGACAACATATCGCATTCAATATCACATTTTTGGCACATCTTTATTTGTTTATTACTAAAAATATTTTAGATAAATTATTTTAAAAGATACACAAAAATATATATCTATCGTAAAAATACAGATATAACCGGGAAAATTAATAATTATTTGATACCAACTTTATTTTCGGTAGATCGGAATTATAAATAAAATAAATGCTTTATTATACGTGTAATATAAATAATTTATAACTTTGTTTTTAACCACTTTTTATGAGTTAAATTCAAAACACCAACTAGTTTCGGAAAATACCATTTCCATTATCAGGGTGTCGAATAAACTCATACCATATGTCAAATTATTTTAATGTTTTTAAATTCAATTTAAAAAAAAAAAAGAATAACCACAATGTAAAGTTTACAATAAATATTCAAAACGTACTTTATTGTATTGAATTTTATAATTGTTTATTTTTTTATTTATTTAAAAATAACAATACACGCATACGAGTGAATATAGGTTTTCGTTACTTAATATATAGCATGCCCTTACGGTCATCGAGTTATAGGTTATATTTCTATTAATTTTAAAGAGTAAAACAAAAGTAGGCTTATTTTAAATTAATTAAAATGTAAAGTTTTGATATTTAAACATTTCATCGTTAAACCTATCAGCAAATTGTCAAATTTTCTAAAGGGTCATTCGTTGGTAAAGAAATCCAATTAACGAATCAATCAACAGACGAGGTGTGACCTGAAAGGAAAATAACAATCCTTAACAAACGCGGCCTTTCGTAACAGGCTTTAGTTTGCTTAACGTGGCAACTTCAATTGCAGTTCACAAATAAATTAATTAATTAAAACTAATAGTTTTCAATTATTTTGAACTAGTAAATTAAAGAAGTCTTCATTTTTTGATCATTTCTAAAATTATCTGAGTCTTTTTTTTCTTTAAGCATTGACATGTAGTGGTCTTAATTAGACGAGATACGTCTCGTAATGTTCTGCAAGTCGCGTTCCTGGGTTGCCTTTATGGCAGGGTATCTCTAGCCAGATGCAATGCATCCATCCACCATTGTTGTACTCTTTCAGGTCTTTTTCATTCTTAAGTTGTTCCAAGGATAATTTCCTCTTCTGAATTGTCACGTTGTCGTATAATCTGGAGAGAGTAAGAAAATTATTTTGGTAGCTTCTCTTGATTCTTACAGATTCTCGTATATTGGTTTGTACTACGTAGTTGGATACATCTTTGCGAAAATTTTTCTAAAAGTAACTTTAATAATTTGATATTTTTACCATATCGCTGAAAATAATAATCTGGAATGGAAAAATTATAATTGAAGATGTTTTGGGAAGAGTAGAAGAAAGACGTGCATTGCAAATATCATCAAAAATTTAAGGGATCAATGGATAGGACATATTCTTAGATACAACGCGTACTTTAAAAATGCAGTTAAGGGAAAGATTGAGGAAAAAAGACAAAGGAATGCTTAGATGAATACATAATCACCAAAAATAGTTAATAAGGGATACAAACACGTAGAAACAACTCCTAGATTATATTCAGGATAGTTACATAGCAATAATTGTAAAAGAAAGCTATTTTTAAATACGGAAAAAGAAGATATCTACCGTTTTTTCTCTTGGAGTAAATAACATCTCGATACAAAGTAGTAAGTGATTTTTAAATGCAGGACCTTTTTGGCCAGAACTAAAAAGTCTCAGTTGCAATGGCTTGAAATGCCATGACCGTGTTCATAAAAAGTAAGTAAATCGACCGAGAAGTTGGTATTCTCAAACTGATGTGAGCCTAGAAACTGGGTTTAGATGAGAGCCAGATAGCAGTGAAAGGCAAACAATATATTAATACTCATTAAGGGATGGGGGATGCGTTAATGATTATGATAATGACTTTCTCAAATTGAGGTTTTGATGCAGATTATTCGACAACGAATCAAATAGGCTGTCTTTAAAATATTTATTGTAATAAAATTAAAATATCGTATTGTAAAATCTAGATGATACTTTTTAATTATTTATTCATTCATTCATATCAAGTCATAAAATTATACAAAGTTTCTGATTAAACAAGGCAGGTACCTGTATTGTGTAATTAAATATTGATTGAAAATAATCAGGTATACTGGTTGAAATACAAGCAAATGATATACAACCGTTTCCGAATTCAGTACAACAACTTGTACATAATACTGTACTAGTTGGCGCGTTATCATAGCGCATCAACAATGCCTTCCGAAAGCCGTGTACATGAATTGGTTCCATTTCTGGCACATCGAGTTGCTGGCGTAAAGCTGCGGCTGGAGTTCAACACCAACTCTCTAGTTCAAGCGGCGCTTTCATGGAAAACTGGCTCTCTGATTTGAGAATGGCAAAGATAACAGAATAGCTACAGATACAATATTAGCCATGACTGTAATACAGTATTTATATTTTGTTTATAGTTGTATTGGAACGTTTTTATCTTTTTTTTGCTTTTCTTTTCATAAAATAAATATTATTTTATAACTTAAATGTATATTCTATTATGTGTATTATCTTTATGGCGAATCGGGTCTTCATAAAAAAAACTCGATCACGCTAGAATAAATTTTTATTACTATTATAAAGTAATAAGAATAATATATTGCATATATTATATATAAATTACAATAAATGGAGAACGACGTGTTAACAATAAAAACATGCATGTACGTAAATATAAATATAAAATAAACTTTAAAAAGTAAACATAATATGCCGTTTGAATTTATAATATTATAAGTAATTATAGAAAAAAAATACTGATTGGTAACTAAAAATTGGATATGGTTCACTTTCATCTTCGTGTGGTAATCAACATTTAAATGTTTAAAAAAAATCGTCCCAAATTGAATTTTAAATCCAAAATTTTCTCAATTCATCCTAAATTCTGATAGACACATCATACAAAGGTATCATTTCATAATCACAAAAATCTTTTGCATAGAAACCGAATCGAACAAATGAGAAGATCTCTTAAGCCAAACTTATAAAATGTATAATATCCCTAAGTTATGATGTTTTTCCAAAATTTACTTAATTCCAAAATATATTGATCAATGTGATTTCTTTACTAAAAATATATAAATTGTAGAGTAAAAATGTAATAGATTTTACTCTAGAATAATATAAATAATTATAGCTAGAAAAACTTCCATTGTTTTAAGGTTGATGGACTCTCCGAACAAAAAGATATGGACGTTGCCGTCAAAACATTAAACAAATGAAATTTTCCATGGTACATGAAATATTTAGATGAAATTATTCAACAAGTATTTTACGTTTTAATGGGCCTTTATCTTTAACAGTAAAGTTCAAAGGAATCCGTATATTTTCTTTGATAACAACGAAGAATTAATAAAATTATTAATTACAATCTCTCAAGTCACTTTGTAGTTCAGTATTATCCTCAATAATTTTCTCTTTCAAAATCAACATACAATATAAGAATATAATATTTTGCAAAAATATTTTTACAAAACAATATTTTTAGTTCCTATTTGTACAGCACGTTTTATGAATATTTTTAAGGTATTTTCTATAGCCTTTTTCGTAAAAATAATTTTCTTGATTTCTAGATTAGCTTCATTCAACTACAGAAAGGTCTTAAAATACGTATCACTGTTAGCGCGTTTTACATGTGTCAGTTAGCATTCCCGGGTTTTAAAAATACGAAGTATGTATCTTCTAATTTTGTGAGGGTACATCACAAAAAACCTGCAACGTCAGAACTAATCGGACCGCCCTCGATACAGATCTATTAATGACGGTGCGCAAGATTTTTATCGGTTAAAATGTTGGACATTTATAGTCAGAGACACACAGAGAAGATAATTAGCAGAGCGCAGCCAGGAGAAAAGATATCGGATTGCCGCTTAGGAAATTGCAGGCCAGACTAATCGGGTTAAGGGCTTTACTTACACAATTTGAAACTGCATACCATGTATTTAACATTACGAATAGAAATCCCAGAACAAAATTTACTATCAAAGTGATTACACAAACATACACTTTTATATTAATTAGTGATTCACATCTTACTTTAACTCTCATGGCGCGCGTACACGGAATGAGGTACGATGAGAAAAGTTTCAGAGATTTAGTTAAGATAAATCTCAGTACCGTAATTTTAATGTCTCTCCAAGATGTTAACATAGTCCGTGTTAGCATAATTTCCTTATTTAGATCCTTCTGTATTGTATTGCAAAGTAAAAAAAGCACAAATCGATAGCAGTTCATGTCATATTATATCATGTTAAAACGTTAACAATAGCAATTATTGAATCATTATTGAATGATTTTAGTCATTATTGATTTAATTTATTTACAATTAATAATTTATTGTACAAATATATTCATGAAATACATTAAATAAAAGTAAATATAGAATTGAAAAATATATAAAATTATTATAAATCCTTTTTCTACGTATTACTCGCCAGCCTTCAAGAGAATTATTTATATTTAACCCATATTATAATTTAAGCAGTTTCTTATTCATGATCTCAAAGGGGCTATCAGTAATATTGTAGTAGGTCGTATACTCCTAACCTTTTCCTTTCAAACGAGCAGTATATATTGTTTTAGTGAGTTTATAATATGTAGATACTTTACCTTGTTAATAAACGAGAATCATTTTGCTTAACCTTTAAATGACCTTTTCACAAATACATATAATACAGATAACACTAATAATATATTGAGTTTTTAAATTATCTCGAACTATATTGGTTCCGATTCCCTGAAAGAGTTGAATTTAAATTGTGCTAGTTGATGCACAAGGCGACACGTAACATGGCGACTCTGTATCTTCAAGAGCTCTGTATCCCAGACAATTTGAATAGTAGACGTCAAACTCTCAGGACAGTCTATACTTCAGCCCCGGGATGAGCTATAGAACTGACCAACCGTTGCCAGAAGTCTAAATTTAGTGAACGAGCATTTGCGGTGGCAGGCCCAAATGATCAGTACATCAGAGACCTTATTTAAGAAGATATTAAACACGTACCTTTTCAAAAAATCATTTCCATATGTTCAAATAACAATTTTTAATTTTAAATACAAAGATTATGTAGGACTTTAAACAATGTATGTGTAAAGATCCCTTGAAGTGATTTTTTTTACGAAAATGGCGCCATAAGAATTATCCAATATTATTATTATATCTCACGTTAAAAAACGTCAAAAATCTCGATTCAAAGTTTTTTCCAAACTCTTGTATATTAATTTTATAACAGCTTTTAAAATCCACACAATTTTATTTCAATTAACAATTGTACCATTTATTCCAATTTAAACCCAAGTCACAAACGTTATACCTCTAGACTCACAAGTGACTTAGTTTTAAGTCTCACCTGCTCCACCTTTCTACAAATCAATTATATAAATTTATTATGCAGGAGCCTTCCTTCCCCGAATTTGATTTTGTGTTCTTATCTAGGGTACTCATCTCAAAAAGGTACACCGCAATACTTCAAGTAATAAATAGTATTTATGTTAATAACCGCCATTCTCTGTAAACGAATATGCATTAGAACCACACAACTGACCATTATTGTATGTCAGTTTAAATAAAATCTTCAATCAAAATCTTCATTGCTACAAATTCACAAAAACCATGTCAATTCAACAATTTTCACAAAAATAAGTAGCCGACCAAGACTGCGTAGCAATTTGGAAATCCATAAATTTAAAACTATCAACACCATGCATAGTAACACCATTACGCCTATCAAGGTATAAAAAATGTTAATGCCCTCCCATACAAAATCAAAACTGAAAAAAATACATAAAGCCTTCAAATCGCAAATCAAAGAAATATTAAAAAACTATTTTTTTTATTGAGTTGGGTAATTTTTTGTAAAAAATTATAATTAATTAAGTTATTATGTATTACGAGTATGTATTAAAATTACACTTAACATTTTTCACTGAAATTTATTTCCTGAGAATTCATATTTTGAGACATTACCATCTTTAGCACCTGGAATCGCAAATATAAACGATCACTAGATCCTTTTTCAATTAGATTGTTTTTGAAGTTACAACGAGAAAGAACTGAAAGTATGCTTGTTTCGATACGTCTCGATACTTCTATACAATTCAATATTTGAACACTTATATCTTCAATACAATTTGATATTTGCACACTTGAACATAATAAATATAATTATTTCAACTGTCAAGTCTTCATATTGAAAATCTTCCTTTCTGGGACATAACATTAGGACAGTACGTATTTATCGGCTAATATGGGAACTACAAATTCCGGTGTGTTAACTCCATCGTAATTTACTATTTATTAAATAAATAAAAAATATAATGCATATAATGATGACTAAAAATAAAACATAATGCACTTTTACTGCTTTTTTGGTTAATAACTGGAAGACTTTCAATTATCTTAAGTCCACAATAATTAAATACTGGTGACTGCCCGACATCGCTCGGAATTCAGATTTACATTGTGGAGGATGCCAATGTGTCGCGCACGCCCTATAAAATAACGATGTACGCAAAATATGTTTATGGAGGGGATGGGATGATATCTTATGGTATGGGTGGAGGGACTATATTTTTCTCCAAGTCTTCAAGTATAACTAGTATTTTACATAATACATAAATTTATATAAATATATTGCGTGAAAGGGGAGCCGGGAGTGTTTTGTGCAGAGTCCTATGTAATTATTATTCTTCTTAGTTTGCTCTATCCGTTCAATTAATTTAGACTAACAAGGGGACCTACCGCTAACCCAGGACCGTGCAATGTAGCTCAGCGCATAAGCATCCATGCAACGATATATGGCCACCAACCAAAACATCCCTTATTACACCTACACATGACCCCATATAAAATTCTTTGTTGTGTAAAATATGCAATGCACGAAATAATAATAATAATACAAAAAAGATACAGTAATAACACACTAAAACTGGAGAACAGAGGAGCAACTAGGGGAATACGCAAAACATTCCCTCTCGGGAAACAAGACGGCCACAAAAAAAAAAGTTGTGCAATTGAATTCTCTACCCGAGCACCACTGCCGGCAGATATTATCCAGGAACCAAACGACGTTGACTATCATGTTAGCTATCATCATTATATTTACTATACACTCTATATTTACTATAAAACTCTACAGTAGACTGGCTTAACCTTTGCCTCAGGTTCTTCAACTACGATGTTTTCCTTTTTCAGGGGCCCCAACTTCCAGCAACCTTTCCCTGCATTATAAAATGCAAGATTTCGTACTTCTCGTATCCGAAATATTGAATTTTTTGGATTTTAATTATTTTAAATACTTATTTTTCCGAACCATAACTCATTCGTTCATTCGTAACTCTATCCATCTAGCTTATTTTGAGTATTCTTCTGTAGATCCACATTTCAAATGCTTTATGTCGCCTTATTATTTCATCAGTAAATGTCCATGCTTCTATTCCATAAAATAATAAAGAAAATATCTGACCATTTGTATTCGTAATCTAAGTTTGTGTTCATGACTGCAGAACATCTTTTTCATGCCGATAAAGGTTGCACGAGCTTGCTCAATGCCGCATTTTATTTCAACAGAAGGATTTCATCTTTCATTTACATCCTAAGGAATAATTGAGAAAAATTTTATTAAGATTGGTCAAAAGATGTAGGATTATATAAGAAATAGACAATTAATTTTATATAATATATATCATATTAATATTGATATCATTATAAAAACGTTAAATAATTCTTCATCAACTTTTCCTTGTTCTATTTACTTGGAGCCGGCTCTTTCTTGTACGAATAGTCTTCTGACTAATACGGGTATCCTCATATCTTTCTCAATGTTTGACTACTAGGTTGCTTGAGGTTTATCTCGTTTTATGCCAATATTTATTCTGAACGCAATTTTGACGATTAGATCATCTGGTCTCTTCATTACATGATACCATGATACCATGATACGACCTCATTATTATTTTATCAACCTTCTCTGTGAGTATACAACCTTAAAACTTTTCGTGTACTCATTCTGAACGCAAGACTCTTCTAGCCTCTCATTGTGTGATCCTCGGTACAATTTAATTATTTTAAAAATATATTTGTTTATATAATATATTCACTTTTGATGTTCATAGATGTGTCTTCTTAGTGTGTTGGTTTGGGTACCGTAATAATAATCTCTTCTATACAGTTTATAAGTTAATGGATATTATATGTGTTCCGTACAACGGTACGAAGACGAGAGAACGCGCCGACCGCGGATGGATATTTTATCCCTTTTACTCGCACGTCATCCTTGCCAGCTTGCGCGTGTCTCGCATTAATTCCATATATACACACATATCACACTTAATAATAAATTTATAATTGAAGGTACTAATGGCAAAATCATCAGCCTCCAATTTTTGTATTATAATGCAGTACACATTGTGTTCATTTATTAATAGATAAACATAGGTCCTTTTCATTTAAATTAATCATTCTAAATCGGCGTTAGCTCCACCATTAGTTGTTGTTGCCTGCCGCCATTTACATTACGATTAGACCTTCGCTACTCTGAAATTGATATACTCTGAGATTATAGCGGTTGGCATTCAAAATAATAGGTGCACTAATGTACAAATATTTCTTGAAACATAGTTTTTCATGTTTTTCTACAAATAAAAAATCATTTATGACTTTTTTTTTATTATAAAATATAATGCATTTTTAGAATAATCAGTAGGATATATATATATTTCTTTTAATATTTATTTCTTCTCTATGAGAGTAAGACACATATATAGAGGAGTATATACGAGAGTTTATATTTATATTAGTCTGTGTAAATATTTTTTTTACTTCATATACAAATTTATGGTATGACTGAATGAAAAATGACGAAATTAGGAAAGAAAGCAAAGCTAATCTTAGCTCAGTGAATAATATTGAAGAAGGATCTCTTGGGGGTTTGGTCATATGGAACAGATGAATGAGGAGAGAATATTAAGAAAGATATATGACGCAGCTGTCAATGGCATCATAAATAGAGGACGCCCGCGAAAACCTTTGCACGAACTAAGTAAACCAGATACCAGAAGATGGTCCTGTTAGAAGCCTCAACAATTGAGATGTATGAATGTAGGTGAGGCCAGAATTGTGTATCAGGACAGAAGAGCGAGGCGCGATGGTAAATTTTAGTTAGTTAAAAAAAATTGAGCTTGCTAAGATTGTCACTAAGATCCTCCATTGTGACTTAATTTTTTTTTAAACGTGTATCTTTCATATATTTATATATTCACATAATTAACGAAATTTTATAATTAATCAGAAAAATCATACAGCCTTTAATTATTTGTTTCATCATCAGTGATAATTGATGGATTACATTTTGTATTACGAAAGTAATTCAGCTTACTAAAGTATTGCAATTTATTTTACCTTGGATTTGTGTGCGCAACAAAGCAGCCAACCCCTCCTAGTCGCCGACATTGACTGATGGGAAAATATACGCATTGTAAATTTTAAAGTTATCTAAACCCCTGATCCCAAATGCCAAATTCATGTCTTATTAAAAGGGGTAGGTACACATAAAGCATTTCGAAAACAAAAAGTGGTCGAACATGATTAAGCAATTTTGGCTGGTAAAATTAATAGCGGTGAAAAAATATTACAACGTAAGCTATTTTCCGAATTCAATTATGTAAGTGTATGAATTTAGTAAGCTATGTATTCTGAGGAAAAACAATGAATTGCAAATAGGGAAATTGAAATCCGATATCCACGTTTTCTCCCCTATATATTTCACTAAATAGGTACATTAGCATCACAACATTCATTTTTGTATTCTAATGATTTAAATCCCCAGTTAGCTTATTTATAAAAGCTATTTATGTGGATCAATTTTCAACAATATTATGTTTTAGTGTTAAACCACTAATTAAATATTTTTTTAATTTTGTATATTCTGTAGGTACTCATTAAAATCATAACTACAAGACGTCTGAAATATTGAAAATGATATAATTGGGTATTTTTCATTTCAAAAGCGATATATCGAAAAAAGTGTTTGTTTTTTGTTGTTTCTCCTAATAGTTCTATTGCCATATTATTTTATTTTATAAAAAAAAAACTTTGTTTCGATGTGCATTACGATCATCTTTATGGTTACAATATACTTTTGCCATTGTAATGAATCATGATTACATATAAAGGAACTATTAAAACAAATACTTTGTTTCTTAGAACTAATTATTTGTTCAATAAATTAATACAAATTTAGCAAAGTTAGGATAGGTTAGATATTTACGCACGAACAGTTCGTTTTATGGAACAAAGTATTTATTTTAATGCAGTGTTAAATTGTATTCTAAATATGATATTTAAACTCAAAAAATTCGATAGATCTAGCCAAAACGACTAACCGATATTTATTTAATTAAAGATTTAGTGTACGCTCAATTAGCTATTAACAACCATAATATTAATGAATTGAAGATGAACATTCATAAAACATTATTCATGGTAATCATTAGACAAAGGTAAAGAATGTTCACTTCCCAATTTACGGATCCGCATCGGACGAGATTCCACCGTCAGACCTTGTCTAAGGCTACACCAAAAAGAATGGCTAGATCATCGGTACCAATCACGGCAGAAGAAAGTGGTACTTCTAGCCCATATTACTTGTATATATTTATGGAGCGAGCCTTGGCCCTTTCCTTCCCCTTCAAAAAGTTCCCCAATTGATGTAATTAAACAAGATTTTTATTTTGGTTTCAAGAATGATAAGTATGATTTGAACTGTAACATGGTGGGATGTTACCATTCATAAAATGTTCTGTCTTAGCATGTTGAAATAATAACAAATCATGGATTAAATATCATGAAATCTACTTGTCTCCTTTCTACTTCAAATTGTTTCTGTATAATATCTAACCAGAACTCTGGAAGGACTCTTTAATAAATACTGTAAAATCAAATATCCTGTTCAAATTGGTTATAATTTAATGCATCTAGTTATACCTCTATTTTTTTAATCTTGATAAAATTTAAAATAAACGATTATATTAAACTTACAACATTTATTTGGTTGAAAATTTCCTCTTCCCCCTTCTCTGGATAATTGATGTAATGGATTGGACTCACTTCACTACAGCTGAACGACCTGGTAAAGGGAATCTTATGTTTTTGTTAAAATAATGAATAATCCTTGTGTTTGACTACGGAACACAGCATACTGCATCTTGGTAGCCAACTTTAGATAGAAGACGGAACATAAATAAGAATAGGTAATTATTTTATAACACTTGACAGATCACAGAGCCGAGCTGATTGTACGGGCTGGGGATAACTAATATCACAGTCATGATTTTTGCGACTGTAAATAATTATTATTTTCAATTAATTGATCGGATTGCGGGATACACTAAGTACACATTTTTACCCGTAATCAAATTGAGTTGAATTAAATACCGATAACGTAATTGGTCGATATAGCGAAAATAGTTAACGCATTTCCCCGAATGGGAAAAACTCCAGATTCGAATTTCAGTAATAACTAAATATTTTTTCGTTAAATATATTTTTTCTGTATATTTTTTCTAGTTCATACATTTAATTAGTATTATACACATTGTATTTAATCATTTAAATTAATTATTACTTTTTTATTATTAAAATAAACAGAGGGAATACTCGGGAAATATATCACACAACTATTAATCCCTTTTTCATTTCAAACATAATCGTCGTATATACGTTCCATTTACTGATAAAATTCAATGTTTTGACGCAGCTATAGTGATAAAATTAAAAAATAATACAAAAAAACCTCAATTGTTACAAAAAAATAGTGCAATATTTTTTAAATCTTTTAATATCATATTTATAATATGAAATTACCCTGGGCTAAACGGATGATATTTATTTTTGTTAATAATTAAGTAAATATAATATTTTGGACATTTAATTTAACAAATTTTAATGAAAATATTTCTAAATAATTACGCATTTCATTTTAAAATCCCTTGCATTTTTATGTTGAATAATTTAAGCGGAATCTGGATACTGAAAAACATTCAGGTAGCGATTTAACGCGATTTATACTCGAGAAACCTACAGATTATATATTGTTATTTTGATGAGTCTAATGCAAATAAATAATATTAATAAGATAAAACGTGGACGTAAAACTTCGTAAGGTGGAATATTAGATAGATTAAAAAATTGAAATTGTTTGATTGCATTGCAACAGTATATCAATATAGCTGAATCTAATGTTTAACGTGCAAGCATTGGGTAAGTACATGAAACCTGCACCAGTTAAAATACGTTTTATGAAGGTGGTGTTTAATGAATACATCATTAAATTATTTTTGTTATTACCATATTCCTCCGCGTATTGGGATCAAAAATGGAATTTTTCATTTTTATTTAACACTAGCAAGTACCCGGCATGCGTTGCAATGCCACTCAAAGAAATAAAATGTTTGTATTTTATTTCTGATTATTGAAGAGCTTTTGGATACACAATATTTTTTGTTTATCCGTCTGATACGTATACGAATAAATCAAAAGGTTTTCCAATGCATGAGCAGGTCACATATAGCTGAGAAGCGTGGATTTTCCAAATTTAGTCTACACACTTGTAGCGATTGTCCCTGTGCTTTGTTGATAGTCATTGCAAATGCGATAGGAATCGGAAACTGCGGACGTTTAAATTCGTATTGCATATTTGTCGGAATCATTGAAATGCGTGGCAATAGTACATCTTCTACTTTAAATTTTCCATTTAAAATTGTAGCTTCGATGATATTGTTTATTATCTTTTTCACTAAAAGCCTGGTACCGTAGCAAAGTCGTGGTGGATTTATATTTCAGAGAAGAATGATAGATGCCCCAATATTCAATGTTAAAACGTGCGCACCTGACAAATCAAGTGAATTTAAGAATACAGTTGGACAATTGACAACTTCGTCTCGATTCATTACAGTATCTATGGAATTATACGTTGTCTCTTCGCCTGGTATTTCGTTTTGAATCCTGAAGTTGATGGCATAAACATCTTTGTTTTTATCTGCTAATATAACACGTTCACTGAGCCATTGATGATTTTTGTAATTATTTGTAAAATGGTTGTACTAATTCAGAAACCTTCGCGGGCGTGTGCACAACAACTCACCAAAGTTTCATAGCAATCGGATGAACGGTATAGGAACGCATACAGGACAAACAAACAAACATTCATTTTTATATATATAGATAAAATTAATTAATGCCTTTTATCCGTGTATGACTGCATATAACTATGATTGGTTTTATTTCCTTAAAATATCAATGCATGTACACATCATGCATGTCAACGCTTCGAATAATTATATATCAAATTCCTCCAGTTACCCTAATTCAAGGATCTGCAGACCGTGACTTCAACTCCAGCTCATATTTTTATATACAATCATTTTTGATATATGAAATAGATTGCCTACATATGAAACAATGAAACAACTAGCATTTTCCATTCTCACAATTTTGGCTCCTAACTATTATGGACTAAATTATTATATGTAAATAACACACATCATAACATAAATTAAAGAGGAAACAGGACGCTTTAAAGCAAACCTTTGTGACTATTATATTTTATGTCCACCAAAAATATTCAATCAATAAATAGTTTACAAATGTCTTCCAAACTATAAGACTGTTTTTTTTCGATGTCTTTTTTTGAAATCTAATGATTAAATATAATAATATATATTTCAATACTTTTTGGACCCGTCTCGTTTATTTCTACCGTGTCCAGAAAAAAATAACACCTTTTGTGTACAAAGGATATGGAACAATACGAACATGCGTTTTCCATCTACTTTTTACAAGGCAAAAAAAAAACATATTATTCTGCAAAGGAACACACATTTTACATAAAAAGAAGAACAGACAAAAAGTGTTTTTACCTTGAAGTACAGGTAACGCTATTTATGGATATAATAGTATTTTTAAATAATTTATCACATTTAATATCTCATTAAAAAATTGTCACGTTCCGATGAGAAGTGTTCCTCCAGTTCCTCCACTTAATTTCATTAAATAAATAATATAATAATTATAATAACACAGTTTAGCTGTGAAGTTGCATTTTAAATTAAATGAAATTAATCAATTAAAAAGGTATAAGTACAGAAAAATTAAATTTATGGAAAAAATATTTTGTTGTTACCAAAATTCGAGCCTGGACCTTTTACTATCCGGGAAAACGTGTTACCATTCCACTACGTCAACTAATTATGTTTTACGACAAATATGGAACTTATAATCTGTATGTTTTTATAATTTTACATTTATTATTCAATTTTTAAAAGCAACAACTTTATATTGTGATGCATCTCAAATACATACTCTCATCATTTAATTTAATTTGGATAAACTTTGATAGGTATAACTTATATATTTTTAATCAATACATACTTTTGTTGTGTTATTTCCCGATAGGAAAAGATGCAGGTTCGAATCCTTGTAGTAAACAAATAATTTTTCGATAAATAGATTTTTATACATATATATATTTATTTTTCGCTTCGTGATGTTATGTACAAATAATTATATTAGTATACCTACGTAGATGACAAATTAGATTTAGAAAAAAATAGAAAAACACTAAAGTTAATTTTATCTCCTATGTACTCATTTCGATTATTAAAATATTTAAAAAAAGGTATTGTTAAAGGACACAATTTATGCAGAAAAAAAGGTGGGTGGGGGTGGGTTGCTCTAAACTAAGCTGGGATAAACTGCAAAATATATTGTATGAAGCAGATTAGTGTTTGACTGGGTAACTAATACCGAAGTACCGCAAGACATTAGAAGATGGAAGCGCCTTTAAAGTCTTTGAGCCCTTGACCCTTCTAAGATAAGGGTTGAAGATGATGATGATGATGATAATGAAAAATTAAAACATTCGGGTGGAAAACCAAACTTTAGTATTGCTCGTTACAGGCGAGGTTACTAACCACTATACGGCTGACGAATCAAACAGAATGTAAAAATATACATTTTATGCTGCTTCAATATTAGCAAAATTACTTTGTGGCCAAATATTATATAAATAATAAGACAAAATAAAACACTTTGATAAATCGACATGTTTAGATACCCACGGTATCTTTTTCGGGAAACAATGTATACTGAAATTAAAAATACGAGCATAGATAAAAACAAAACTATAGTGGTGGGTAACTAAGTAGAAATTAATATGAAAACAAATTTAAAATGTGACTATTTGCAAAAAGGATTTGATTTTTCCTATAATTTCTTACTTAGTTACTCACCACTTATACTTTATTGTTTTGTTTTTATCTATGCTTGGATTTTTAATTTTAGTATACATTGTTTCCTGAAGAAGATTCCGTTGGTATCGAAATATGTTAATTTAATAATAAATAGTGGTTTAAATAAAGTGTTTTGTCTTACAATTTAATTTAATACTGGTTTATTATTAAATTTAAAAGTGTTCAAATTTAATAATTGTATTAAAATGTCAATTTATGAATAAACATATATAATAAAGTAAATCGTAATATAAATGAATGTATTAAATTCATTCAACACAAAAATAATAATTTGAAACCATAGTCTACGGGGAATGTCACGTTAATGGTTAATGGAGCAGTAGTTTAACGAGTGGTACCGAGAACGACAGGCGCATACAAAATATTTTTGATTTTAAAAGATTTCATAACGCCATTTCTACTGTGGAAAATTTCTGAATTTACCCATAAAAAATTCTAACACTATTAAATACACACTTTTTCATCCCCATAACCATTAAAAGGGTAGCAGTTACAACCCCATTAATAGGCATTAAGATGACTTTGCAAATATCTTACGTAACCACATTTGAGAATGGAATGGTGATAACAGTTAAATGCTCACAATTAATTGTTTGGAACAATACCGAATCATACGAGGAAAACATGGGAACGCTTACGCATACATTGGGCATAAATTAATGGCAACCATATATACATTATCACCGAATTGGATTATCTCGGGTCTCATACACCCTAAAAACCTCTTCCCTGCCGACCTATAGAAAATAATTCCCCTTTCTTGTCTTTTGTCGGGTCAGGGCTGTGTTCAAATACAAATATATGGATTTTAATTAAGTTGTTAATATTAACTATTAGAAATTTTTTAAATACTCAGATTATTATCATGTATTATTATGGTACTTATCTACGGAATGACACACGGTGAAATAAATCTCAGATATTTCATTGAAATACATCTTATTACCACGTACGAATACCGTGCATGTTGAGATTTTGATCTGTTTGAGATTGGTAAAAAGAAACAAACAGACAAACCAATGAATACGATGTTCGATTTGATAACAAGCTTCTACATGTACACTCATGTCATCTAGAACGGTAGATATCAATTACAATTTATTCTAAAACGTTAGATAAAAACACGGCATTAAATTACAAACATATATTTCGTTTTATCTACTGGTGGTGAAATTCAAATTCACCCAACTGACGAACAAAATACCATTATTCAATGTATTGTATTCAATGTATGTACGTGTACAGTGGACTATGAAACCCGAGAGTTATCTTTAAAGAATCCTGATCTCGGAGATTGTTGCGATAATAATGTATGTACTTCAAAAAGCTGAATTTTTGAGAGAACTCCTACAACACTGTTTATCGTTTTTGAGAAGATATGAGATATGAATGCCACATCGTTGTATATCTTCGTTAACATAGAATGATATACTAAACAACCGTATAAAATAAATAAAAATACTATTAAAAACAATTTCTATGTGAGCTTCCCTGCAACAATACTATCAACATTATATTTTTTATTTACTATCTTTGTTTTATTAACCACTTAATTGAGTTTAAATACATCTACCGATTTCGAAAAATACCATTTTCTTCTTCAGAATATCATAACTAAGTAAAAACATATATTATTGTTTCTTTACCAGAATCTATTTTTTAAAAATAAAAACAACAATTATTTGAAAAGTAAATTTAGCACCTAACTCAAATTGTTACTTAATACAAATTAAGTCGAATAATTTTTAGGAAAAAAATTTAGAATGGGACTCGTAGTTAAATTTAGTTGGTTGTTTATAATTTTTTGATTAGTTTTACGTGCTTTATTTATCTCCAACGATTCCAAATTATTTAATTTGTAGCCAACACCGTTTACATGCAAAATTGACAATCCCAATTTTTTATCAAAACCGTGACCATTAATCAAATTATTAGAAAAATTCTGAAAACCCACTATTGTTCAAACATCTCAAATGTTCCCTTACTCTTATATTAAAATTTCTACCCGTTATACTAATATAAAATGCAGCCCAATCCTTGCAACTAAGTATATAGACACCAGAATTGTTAAATTTATCATCTTTGACTTTAGAATTTGTGAGTAAACTTCCTATACTATTAATTGTATAAAATGCCGGTCTAATATTTCATGGTAGGTGTTTAGATATTTGATTCGAAAAGTTATTTATGTATAAAATCCTACGTCAATTATTATTATTATCATTATATTTAACCACAAAGTTAATATTGCTAATTTTAAAAGTACTATCAACGTTTGTAAAAATCGATATACAGTGTTATTGTTTCAGAGGGGGGGAGGGGTTTATTCTGAGCGGTCAACAAAGACCACAAACAGATTTTTACATATAAACTATCTGAAGATGCTACGGTAGGCCTGAGGTGTGCCAAAACTAAGAAACAAATATTGCAGAGGCATTATAGAAAATCTGAAAAAGTTCAAACTCACCACATTATCAAAAATGACTTAAGAGGAAAAAAACCCCCCTCAAAAAATACGATGAACCAGCGTGGAAAAGGAATTTCAGGATTGTTATCTTAACCGCAGTTCCTGGGCTTTACGTGTTAGGAGAGCCGACAAAAAATAAATACACAGAATGTGACAAACGAGAAAATGAAGAAGATTATTCAAACAGTTGGATAAGAATACAAGAAATAATTTTTAATATGTGCTTAAAACCCTTATTATATAAATTATCATTTAAACATTTAAAAACGTATATCATGATAATATTAGGAAAATTCGTGTTATATTTGTAATATTGCTTTCTTCGTATGGCAAATAAGATGTGATATGAGTTTGCATATGAAACATCGGAGGGTTCAGTTTGGGGTGATTTATGAATAATATACCCACAAGTTGTGCGCGCGGATTAGAATGACAGATCCAGTACACACGTATCTTTACTGAGATCAAAATCTTATTGGGAGCTCATCGTGGACATGAATCTTATGGGAAATATTGCCATCATGGTTGATATAGCCAATTTTCTTCTCTGAATTGCAGTAAAAATTGTCATGTTGCATATATTATTATAGCTCCGGGTCGCGCGTTTGTTTGCTAAAACCGCAATAGATACATCCAACACCCCCCGGGCTGCTCTCTCGATCTCGCTGACTCAGGCTTCGGAGGTTCTCGGAGGTCCTCGGAAACGCTCGGCTCGCGAGCTAGTCAAAAAGTAGCCCGAACAAGGAAGGAGCTCAAATTGTCCCTGAAGAGACGTTTTTCCAGTTATGATAATCTGATCGGGCGTGTAGATGCCGAATCTATATGATTCATTTGGAAGGCATACGTACGAGAGAATCTCTTGACTGGTAAATACACGTGGGTGTACGTTTGTCTCCCGAAATTACTCACAAAATGAAGCGTTCGCGGAAGGACATTTCAGAAACGACGCCATTCGGACGCCACTCCCGAGAGTTTTTAAGTACGCAGTGTATAGTGTCGAGTTCGCCTACCACCGCCTAGCCTGACGTTCTAGCAGCTTCCAGCCGACTCGATCAGCACTTTATTTACACGACATCGCTTAGGTATATCTAATCCTTTTTTTGAAGATAACCGATTTAATTAATAAATAATAAGACAATCGAGGGTACTAGTTACAATTTCAGCAGCCTTTTGGAGCTTGAAAAAAAAATTATCAATTCACTTTTCGTAGGATTAAAAATTCCTATAATATGGTTTAAAATACTATATAAATGCATTTTTTATTTCAAAAAGAAGCTAGTTCCCCCACTGGCAGCCATTTCAATTGCGGTAGCAAAGACTGATCAAATTGATCAAATACTTAAATATAAATGGTGGCGATTAAAAGAAACTAATTTTCAACTATCTAATAATCAATTTATATCAACAATATCTAATTCTAACTATTAATTAAAAAATATAAAAAAATTGAAGTTGATGATTTTGCGACTAGTACCCTCATTTTTAAGTACCTTTTGGCTTTTATTTTCAATAGTGTCAATATTGAGTGGCACATAGTCTATGAAGTGCAATGCAGTGTTAAACGTAACTGCACCTCACAGCCATAGAGATAACATGTATTACATATTTAATTGAAACATGGCCTTGATACAATAAAGTAAATTTAAGGTTTTCAAAAATTAACAGTATAATGAAGTAAGTTAAATAAATGTGAAACTTCCGACGCTAAATAATTTACCGGACATCTCGAGTTAAATGAAGTCGAGTATATTTGAGTGACTTAGGCATCAACTGAGTCCCATAACATGCACACATACATAAACTGATAGAAAGCCAAAGAGAAAACCGAATAGTAAATGGATGTACAATATTTACACAGGAGATTGGACTACAAAGTCAATATCCAAAGGCAGGTAAAACAACGGTCATAGATTTTTAGCTTTTTGCCACAAGAGATGAACATATTGAGGACGCAGATGAACAAATCCACTTTTTGATAATGAGAAAAAATTGAACATTTAATGATATTACGATAAACTCACTCTTTTTTAGCAGCGAATAACGAACGTGTGTAGGTCGATTTTTTGATCATGATTAATATTATTTCATTGCCCATCAAGTCTTGATGGCACCAGAAGTTCAGGACGTCGGTAGAAGACTTGAAATACCAGGTAAACCAGATACTTAAGGACGATTCTGTTAGAAGCCTCAATAATCGGCGAACATGTATGAGAAGATGTATGAATGCAGATGAGGCACGAATTGTATGTCAGGATAGAAGAGTGTAGCTCGATACTCTCTACCTAAACGGCGTGATGGTAAGAAAGTTATCTAGTTAATCATTCCCTATCGATAAAATAATTCAATATTAAATAAATCTACGTACTAATTATTACATTGTAATAATAAATAAATTGTGTTAGCAACAGTTTCGTTAGTAGCCGACTGGACAGTGCTATGAGTAAAATATCGATCTTTCTGTAATTTGGAATTTACCACTTTTGAAAATTACTTCCTGAACTGTTTGTTTCTTCATACGCAATACATTTAGATCCCATATTGGCGCGGGATCTACGTTTTCTTTTCAATAATTATATTAAGATTCTCTCTTCGTTAAAGTTAATCATTATTTATTTTAATATCGTGTGCATATACATAATATACATTAGGATATGTGTACCATATCTATATGTTGATAAGAATTGTTTCGAAACTTACCTGCAGGATAGAGTAAATTTATCTATTTTATTTTGTATTAGAAAAATGACTAAATGATTCATCATACCCACCTTTATCGGTAAATCTCCGAGTCATGTCGTAATGGTATATATATATATATAAATCTCCCTAACAGAGAATCAAACCCTAGTCTCTCTCGTGTAATGCGGGGATAAACTGCCGAGAAATCAAGCAGGATAAACAATATAAAAATATCTTAGAGACCTTATTAATACTGGATTGCTACAAAGTTTAACAGAACACGTATTTTTTAAATAAAATAAAATATAAATATTAAAATTCGGTGCTTTTAAAATGTTCAAATAAAGTAGGTATATAAAAAGTACAAATAAACTAGGGATCGTATACGAAATTACGAAATTTTAAAAATTCAGAAATTCGTGCTAATAAATATAATTTAGAATTCCGAAAGTTTCATATCGAATTACGAATTTTAAATATATAAAATAAAATATTGTTACGATCAATGACTAACGGTTACACAATGAGTAGATAATCGCAGAATAATAGGGGCGTTTCGAAAGGATCGTTCCTAGAAAGCGATGTAGAGAAATAACGCCGGCATGAAACGAACCGATGCACTCGGCCGGCACTTAAACATACGAAAAATGCCGACCCGATAGACATGAAACAAAAGATATAAGCTGCATTAAATCGATGTCCGAAAACTGGTAGATCAGTATTGAGATTTTTTTGTCGAGTGCGGTAGTGCGGTGTTTAGTGTGTATTTAGTTATTTTGTCTTGATTTTTTGTCAAATTATCGATATTTCTTAACCAGATGAGTTGGAGCAATTTTAATTTATTGCCGTTATTTGATATATACAGTAAAACCTCAATTATCCGGACTATTTGGGACCACGGATAGTCCGGATAACATAACGTATAAATAAGGGACTTCTTAAACTCATATCAAAAACAAATAACCACAATGCATATTAAAGTGTTATAGGCTAAATTTGTTATATTGACGCATAGGAGATCTATTAAAGTCAAGTCAAGAAAAAACTATTTATTTTGAGTTAAAAAAAACTCTTATTTTTTTGCAATATATAATAATGAATTCATTATAAGCTATTTTTTATCATTAGTATTGATCAAAAAATAATATTAAAATTTTCGAAATTCTAACGAATTCCGAAAATTGTTTTATTCGAATTTGTAATCCTTATGCAACACTATATTTTAATTTAAAATCACAAACTACTAAAATAGCTAAGATAGTGAACTTTGGATTGCAAAAAAGTTTTGAAGGTGCCTGTTATCGATATCAGTACTGAAAATGATAAAAATAAAACACAAGATTAATGAAAGTCATACATAATAATGTTGCGCTTCCCCGTCTATTATCTATGACTTTTTGGATGTGGCGGCTTCGGACGTAGTGTCATTATGGCTGTATAATGCTTGTTTAAACATATTTTTTATATCTCTAAATTAAGATTAGTTAAATGTTTTCTCTTATATGTAAATATATATTTAATTTTAAATTAAATGTACGTTTTCTTTTTCTCTTTAAGAAAAATAGAGATCCGTTCACATGCCACATCAACATTCTTACTATTTTCAAACAAAGCTAAAAGCTTGTACAATGAAAATAGGACTAACTTACTGGTGTCCTGGAACGAGGCATGAACCTCCAACCGCTAGATTACTAGATCAGCGTCTTAAACACTACACCAACAAACTACTTTAGTACGAGTACGAAAAAACATACATACATGGCTTCTGTCATATTTTCTTATCTATTATATGCTGTCTATGTATGCTATTGATTTTTTTTTTGAATTTTGACATTTCATCAGATTCCGTCTTTACTTAAATACAAATTATACTGATAGAATAACATTTTTGTGTTTATTATTGTCTATCCGCGATTCTTGTACATTATCTAGATTTCATTTTTCCTCGTTTATTAATGTGGAATAATTTTAATTACATGAATATTTTATTTATGTGTGGTATGTTTTGGCGAAAACTTTAACATTAAAATGTAGATTCTATTGTGACCCTGACTATCTGCTATTATATAATATATATTACAAAATTTTCTAGCGGTCTATTTCTGACAAATCTAATCTTGTATTTTTATAAGCAGCTAACACAAAATATTATTTTTTTAATGTCCTTTCATTTCTTTCAGTTATTTATGTTCTAGGGAAACATCAACTCGGCAGGGCGAATGTTAAAAATAACCCATAAAGCTACACTTTGCTCTTTAATTCTCAAGAAATAAATGGTATGACTAATTCCATTATATTTCTATTCGCCTCCATTTCAGTCCATTTATTTCATAGAAAGAACGATTTTTACCTCTCCACATTTTCTATTATATATTTTCAAATTTATTTTTAAATAAAATTAGAACCGCTGATTTAAAATACGTTAATATATCGTGACCTTGGAGTAACGTGGTATAATCTGAAACGCATGAAAGATTGTGCCAAAAAAATAATACTAATTTGAATGGTCGCAAATGGTATTCGAAGTCACTACCTTTATAATTGAATCAATTCACCCAAATAAATCATATTTTTTTATCACACTAATTTTATGTTCATGTTTGCCTTAAATATTTTATGAATATATAATAATTATTATATAGGGAAGACAATAAGTTGTACACTTTTTAAATCGCTTTTGCGCGGGAACCGCGCAATGGAGGGGAACGCAGGAATTAGCCCGCGAAAGTTTGGTTCATGGTTCTCAAATTTAATTTCTATACCCCTCATAGTACTCTCTCTCCTTTTTATATTCGGCTTCCGTAGAGTGAACTTCTGCCTCTACTCTTCGCGATTTTAGGTATTCTTTAGGGCGATATGTATCGAGGTTCCGGTCATGTCCCATCCTTCATCACCAATATCTCCATATTGTTGAGAGCCTTAATTTAATGCGGAATTACTTAAGAATCAAGACATTCATTTGTTTCACAATTCGCGGTATACGCAGCATGCGATGCCAATACCACAACTCAAAATCGTATTAATTTATTTTCTTTTCAGGGTCCATATTTTGATTCCAAACAGAACTGGGGAAAATATCAGGGTTTTAACCAATCGTATTTTTACATTTCTTAAGATAGAGTATATGATAATTCGAGTGCTTTTTAATAAGTCCAACTTTGAACGCAAATATCTCTGAAAGTATTGCACTTTTGAAAAAATCAAAAAGCATGGTAATCTAAATTTTTTTAACATATTATAAAAGTTCATTTCTGACATGCTCAACATCCTTATTAAATTAAAGTTGTCAGTTACATAATTGTAAAAATAAACATTATTTTTAATTATTTACCTTTAACCATTTGTCGTGAGAATAATAATATTTTATTGTGTCCTTGTAATAAGTATAAAATACTGCATCATTCTTCTCAGGATGAAGTAAAAATGATCTCATCCCTAGTTTTGGGGCTGTAATCCGAATTGTTTTAATATGGTAATAAGACCCCCACAATCCACAGCCGAGAGACTGAGATAAGCTTTCTAATTTACTGAGCCTCCTGGCCGGAAAAATTATTGCTTCAATTTAGAAGCCAGGACAACGAACTCTCTCGAGTTTCTGAGAAGCACAAGAAATGCGAACCTTCTCACCACCCTGCGATAACGTATTGCCAGGAATCGTTACATCGCACGTAGAAAGTTCTAGAATAATTATTAATATTAATTACTATGCGAATTTAACACAAGTATGCTTGCTCATAGTTTGCGCCCGAGTTGTTCGCTGATTTCTAATGTAATAAATAATAAGCAATCCGTTTGCTTCGTTGTTCATATTGGAAACCATATGGGTAGATTTAGATGGAAATCCTTCTGAGTGCACAGAGTCTCATGATATAACTTCTGAAAAATTCAATGATGCATTTCGTTAGATCTTAATCAAGAAACCTTAAAACCACCCTCTGTTAAATATATATATAAGTATTCAGGAAAACACATTCTTATTGTGAAGTTGTAATTATTCAGAACATAGGTCTGTGATATTTTAAATACTAAATTAATGTATTCATTATAAATATATACATATAAAATCAATTTTGTCGAAAAATATTGTTTTTGCGTCACCGGGATAATGGATAAATAATGGAACGACAGGTGTATTAATTTGAAAAATGTAACATATAGGTTCGAAAATTTGTCAAGAAAAATACTGGCGTTATAGCACAAAGGTAGTGCACTTCCCCGGATTGGAAATAGAGATCCAAGTTCGTATCCCGGTGACGCAAAAACAATATTTTTCGACAAAATTGATATATTTATAATTAGTACATTAATTTAGTATTTAATATATTTAAGTGTCTCAAAGGTCACCATATATGTAATTCTGCTGCAAATTTACGGAATTTTAAAAAGTTAATCGAAATTCATAAATTTTCTATTCCAGATCCTTATCACTATAAACGGAATGAACCAGTTAAAAAATGATTTTAGGTCTTCATGGCCGTTCAAAATCTTCTGGGCTAATTTGCCCCTTCAAGCCGATACGATATATAACTGTTGGTGTTGTGATTAAGTACGGGCTTGTAGTACCGTGTCGAAAGCAGTGTGCATCGTATTTAGGTAATGGGTTGCAATACTGTATCGAAAAATCGGTGCTGTGTGAAATGAGTAGTGTTGTATTAAAATGTAAAAGTTTTATACACTGTCGAATTTCTATCTGTACATAGTATTCGACTTCTGTTCCTTTGAAGTACTGGATATCATAAGGTTTTTAATTTTAGGATATCATCCCTATTAATTTTAATAATAAATTAGTATAAATAAGACAGAAAGAATGTTACAGAAAGGTCAGATATATAAGACAGATAGCCCAAAAAACTGTACACAGAAAGAATGAACCAGTGTTCAATCTTGAAATCATAAGATATCATAATCATCATGCAAGATAAAAATATTGAAATCTTCTTGAGGTATGATACCATGACTATAAAAACTGTTCTGCTTTGAGAGAATAGTCCCTTCTTGCACGTTGATAAACACCTAAAAGTGGTAAGGCTTTTTTTTCAAATTACATCGTAAAATTGTGTGAATTGCTGCGTGTGGAATATTTATCACGTTATATACCCTCTACGAGTCGATAATAATTGCGGATCCTCTTCAAATGCCTCTTGAACCAATCTGATCTTTCCCAGATTTATCCTGTCATCATGCACGGATAGCCATGTCTGTTGGACCTTACTTATGAAACATTATTTAGAAATTTTTCTTTAATTTTATCGCCTTTTGTCTTACATTTTATTACAAATATTCATTCATCCATGTTCATCATCAGTGATAATACACATAATGCGAAATTTCATATAATAAATATCATGAAATATTAATAAACGTATTTGTATAAATACAAATTCGCATCAAAAGTACTTATATATTTACGCCACCATAACTTTTATTTAAATAAGCATCTAATATCACTGAAAAATACAAATTTTAAGATACCTATACATAGATAAATGTAGTATAACATAATATACAGCATAGCTATACAATATCACTTAAAATACGACATGTAAAGGATTTTTATAACACGATAATTCTCGTAATTTTTATCATATTATGATCAAACTTCTCTTTGATAATTGACGTAGTGTATATAATAGCTAGGTTTTTTAATCAGTCCGATTGCCATCTTGTCTCAAAAAGTATAAAAATTTAATATTTGGGTTTAATAATTGATTGAAAAATTTTACTGGAAACCGCATATTGATTATATATGTAAGAAACTAATATCCATGTCAAGTGCATTTTATATGTTAAGGTTATGGATCTATCGGGCTACACTGTACTGTACACTACACTCGATTTGGTTATCATTTATGGAGTGAGTAGCTATGGACTGATATATAGAACATGTATTATATTAATAAAATTAAACAGTTACAATAAAGATTTTTTAAATATGTAATAGATAACAGAACGACGTTTACGTATTAAGATGATTATAGTAAATTATTAAGGAAAACACATTCTTATTGTGAAGTTGTAATTATTCAGAACGTAGGTCTGTGATATTTTTAATACTAAATTAATGTATTAATTATATATATATACATATAAAATCAATTTTTGCGTCACCGGGATAAAAACAATATTTTTCGACAAAATTGATTTTATATGTATATATTTATAATTAATACATTAATTAAGTATTTAAAATATCACAGACCTATGTTCTGAGTAATTACAACTTCACAATAAGAATGTGCTTTCCTTAATAATATATGTTGTATCAATGTGTCCAAAATTTAATAAAAATACTGGCGTTATAGCACAAAGATAGTGCCCTTCCCCGGATTGGAAATAGAGATCCAGGTTCGTATCCCGGTGACGCAAAAACAATATTTTTCGACAAAATTGATTTTATATGTATATATTTATAATTAATACATTAATTTAGTATTTATAGTAAATTATTTACAATATGTAAAAATTAAGTTGACAAAAAAGTAACATATGCTTTAATATTCAAAGTGTTGATAAATAATGGAAATATAAAAACTGATCCTCACCACAGCTATTCTACCACATCGTTGGGTCGAACCGTGAGAGTACGGATCGCGAATAATGTGTATGGTGAGAGAACGAGAAAATGTGTTGTGCTAAGAATAATGAACAAAATCTATAAAGACCTGTTAAACATTAAAAAAAAATTTGAAACCTCAGGGACCACCTTAAAATACTAAGTAAAATAACGTATTCTTATCAATTTTTTTTCCTTGTTATATTATATTATACTCAGGCATCCACCCATAAAATATTGTGGACTAGGTCTGTTATTCTGTAAAAATTGTATATCTTTTCTAAAAATTAATTTTTTTCTTTATATCTTTCTAAGTAATTCATTTAACATCTTATCTTAACATATTTTAATTATATTAAAAAAGTGTTTAACTATGTAAAAGGCAATCCTTTCCGGAAAACTGCTGTGCAGTTTTCATGCATGCCGTGCATTACCAAATATGCTATAGCGCCAGTATCTTTCGTGACAAATTTTCAAACCTCTATGTTACATTTTTTCAAATTAATACATCTGTCTTTCCATTATTTGAAAGAGCCATCTACCTTATTTTTACGGAATCTCAAATACCTTTGAGTAAGCCTATAACAGACGCCAGAATTATCAATTTATTTTTATTAAATTTTGGATACATTGATTCAACTTATATATACTGTACATTTAATATGGAGAGAATATTGAACCAACTGACACGATACCGAAAACTAAATGTCTAAGAATTTTTGCAGGTACAAATATGTTTTAATAAAATAAAATATTAGTGATAAATATGAATTATAAATTATTAGGAGAACACATTCTTATTGTGAAGTTGTAATTATTCAGAACATAGGTTCTATGAACAATAAGAATGTGTTCTCTTTAATAATAAATAAATAACTATATTTCAATCTCTTCAAATAATTTTAAACTTCGTACCTCCATTAATATTGAACCTAGAAAAAAACCATGTAATTACTTAATACTTACAATAACACTGCAATGAAAATATACAATAATATTTCAGTAAATAATTGTGATAGATGTAAAAATAATGATTTTTTAGTTTTAAAAACCTTGTATTGTTCGATTTCACCGGGGTGTTCGGTAAATGAAAAAATATCATTTTATTAACCAGTGACGTATTTGTTTGATACTGCTACCCCTGGAGACGTGTGTAATTTTTTTTAAATGAATCTTCTTTATTTAGATGCAGCAGTTGATTAACGCAACATAATGACATTAACATTAAATTTATTTCGTATTTCAAAAATACGTATCACAAAACAAACAAAATCATGTCGAATACGACTTTTTTTATTTAAATAATGAATGTACTTAAAGAACGAAACGTGCGGCAGAATAAGTTAAAATATACACATGGCTGTAAAACATAACACGTATTTTATTATTACATTTGAATTTCATAAAAGAAATTCCTCTCTTGAGAAATTTGCCCGTCGATCAGAACATCTGATGATCGACGAGCGACTCACTCATTTGTCCATCCTCAAACAGTATTTTACTGACGTGGAAAAATGTGATCTTTAAATACTGAATAAACATATATAAAAAATATATATTTTTTGCAATATTGGATAATTTTTATAATCAATTAATAATTATATTTACTTTTAAAAATATTTGTACATTATAAAAATAGATTATTCTACTTATACTTTGCGTTTTGTAAAATGTACTTTTCGTTGAAACTAAATATTTTTTTTTTATATAATAAATTTGTTGAATAATTATAATTATGTACTAAATAGTTATTTCTACATATTGTAACGTGCTGACAGTATTTTTTTTTAAATTTTATATCCAAACCTAATGGCTGATTGCTTAATCAGTGGTAAATTTTTACTTAGTAAAAATAATTACGAAAATGGGTTGTTCGATCGTTGAAAAAAATTTTTTTATTAATTTTACTCTCCAATATAAGATATGGTAAAAATCGTATTTTTTAAATTAAAATTGCCGGACAGCTGTTTCAAAAGTTATCCGTCACATTGATACTTTGAAAGCATATACGGCAATGAATCATTCAATATCCCGCTATTTTAGTGATGAGAGTTCGTCCAATGATGATATCGCTGTTAAATTTACATTTAACACATAGACTGAAGATTTTTTGCCACAAAAGTGACAGATTTTGAACACAGGTGTAAATAGAGCCATGGATAAAGTATAAAATTGTGTGTATTGTCAATGGTAAATTTTTAAAATTAGTCAAATTTGACGACGTTCTCAGATATTTTATGATTATTCGCCTTGCTACACTATTAGGCGGGATTAACTTTGATATTAGTAAACTTGATGTATAAACAACCTGCAAATGTTTTTACTGCGGGTGGTAGTATAAAGTTACTGTTCGGTATTTATGACAGGACCAGATCGCCGATCACCGTACGCGTGTGGATGCTCCATTAAGTTTACTATATCTATTTGTCCCGACTTTTTCTGTGTGTGGTCTATGACTTATGAATTATGAACTATCAAGAAATATGAATATATTGCTACGAGCTCGTCACACTGACTTGAATTATTATTGTGTTTCGGTTTCTCGCCGTGCGTATCAAACACAATCACTATTGGGTGATATACAGTGTTTCATGCTAATCATCGAAGTATTTTGAAGTTTAGGAGAGTTGTGAATACAGCAAACAAATCCAGATAAGCCGTGTTCTTCCTGGTTGCTCATTGAACCCTTATTGTTATATCCTCTCCCGAATTCCTTCCGCCCTTCCTACATCCCATTTACCCACCCGTTAAACAGTTACATTTACTATGGTAAAATGTTACTACTGATCAAACAACAGGCTCTAAATTGATAGAGGTTCAATAGAAAACAAAATTGAGTTACGTTACATTATGCTTTATGAATTCTACTATTTTTGTTGGCATAAAGAATCTTCTCTTCATCTCGGGTGATAATATAACGGGTGATATTAATGGTTCACTGCACGAGATTTACTCAGATAATTTTAGTGCCATTTAAATTGTCACCAAAAATTTTTAATTGATCAAATTTGAACGGCAAATACTAGTTATCTACTGCCAAATATTTATAGTAATTACCCGACCATGTAAATCAGGCGAACTGTAAATAAAAAAAAAGTACTCTTTACATAAATCGAAATGTCATTTATATTTTCATTACTCAATCCGATAATCATTGACAACCTATAATCATAACTATAATAATTTTATTGTTTTAAAATATATCATATGAGAATGTATTAAAAATTATATCAGAAAATAAAACCTAAGGAAAAGAAAATCAATTTAACTTAAATCCACGAAGGAATGGAAATAACATTTCGATTATAGAAAAAAAAAACAATTTGTTTACAGTATATTATTTGTATTGAAAGTAAATTTAGTGACTTGTAAATAAATGCATTTTTTTATTCAAGGCGATCATTTGTACAACAATTGTACATTTGATATTTAAATTTTATATCGATAATAGATAAATATTCACTTATTTTTATAACAGAAATAAAATTGTAATATGCACGATGTTTAGATAATTCTATAATAATTTTCACCTCGACCCAAGATCGTCCTAGTGAGGCGACTTTATCACTAATCACTGTTTTAAAATATTATAAAAATAAAAGAATTAAAAATATCAAAAATGTTTTTACGGCAGATTAGGAGAATGACCCCTCAATCAATAGTTAAATTTGCACCCTGTCAGCCACCAATATGTTAATTTGTATCAAAATAATTTGCTTAATACAAAAACCCGAGATATTTTTTATTCTTCAAAAAAAAAAATTAAACATATTTAAAGCTAATAATTAATTTATACATTGTTTTCACTTCAATAAATCAATAATAGATTACACTTTTTATATTTACTGCTACAAAATATGTTAAACTTATACATATAAAACTTCAATATTTGTCTGTATCACTTATAGAAAAATTGATAGATTTCATTGCAGTGATGATGTATCAATTAAAAATGTGGATATGTGACCTATTGATTAGAAGATAAATTTTTCGAGATAATACATAAATAATTGTCTGAAATTTTAATATTGTAACATCGTAGTTTGTAATGCTGGTGTACTGTAGGTAGGTAATTATTAAAATTATTATTTTTTCACATAAACCGCCCTATATACGTCTTTTGCGTCCATTGGGTTTCAAAAACTAATTATGTATTATTATTATTAAACATAATATCATTAATATTTGCAAAATTACTTTGTGCTTTATTATGCTCATTATTTTAAAGATTATTTAACTTTGTTTATAATTAACAACTTAATGAGTATTTTTTAAACATCAACTGGTTGTATTGTGATAAATAATGTTGGTCTTAAATTTAACAATTTAGAATCACTAAAAATAAATAAACCATGTAAAATTAACCGAAATATTATAAATAACAAACTAAATTTAACCATAAGTCTTAATCTAAAAGTTATTCCCTAAAAAATGTGTAATTATTCTGCATCTAGCCAATTTCCACTTTCAACGTAAAAATTTAAGTTAAGTATATATACTAAATAATTATTTAATTAATTAGATTTTTTTAATATTAGAATAACGTGACGTGTTTTTCTGACATGATCTGACCTTTTTGACATGATTTGAAGACAAAAATTACGTTTTTCGAAATGTGTTGACGTTTAAAAAATATTTATTAAGTGGTTAATTATAAAGAAAGTTAAATAATATATAAAATATTATTATTATTATTTTATTTTGTATATCATGTGTAGAAAAATTTAAAAGTAAATAAATTATTTACACCAGTGTGAAGTGTCCATTTCTGTTAATTAAATGTTAACGAATTTGGTGAATATGTGACCGTTTTGTTCCGATGGTACATTTTCAAATAGAAAATAAACAGGTCCATTTTTTTTGTAAGAAATTTTATATTTGGAACACTATAATGTGCAGTACTGTGATATTGTTTACATTATTTATATCCTATGTGTATGTTTCGCGCAAATCAAAATATAAGTTTTAAATACTAGTTTTTAAATAAGCGATTTATTGTAATATTTTCAGATACTTAGGCTTTGATCCATGAACATACATTAAGCTTACAGATAGACAGATTTTCCTCTCTCAATTACTTAATTGTCTATTTCAAATATTTTATGAAAATGATTGTGGCAATTAAATAATTTCACGAATATAGTCTATCTAAAGCACTTTGATTGACTATTTGAAGTACGCATTTACAATTCCATCCCCACATCTGACGCCCCCTAAATTATTCTCATCCCAGATGAGCACCCTTAATAAAATGAGGAAACACTTAGCCTGCAATCTCGGCTCAGGTCTTAACCGCTGTAATGTTAATCAAATGTATGAACACTATCTGGATAGGCAATCTTGTCTGTCAGTTACGTAATATTGGCGATTTGTCTTCATCCCGCCACACCCAGTCTATATCTGCGCCACTTCCGCTTTCTATCGTGTGGAAGTACCCACTTCCGCTTCTAGTTTGGTGGGAGTGTCAGTAGTTTTTCATAATATATCGTTCGGTCATATAATCATTAGTCAAGTGATATTTTCATTGAATAATGTAATATGAGAGGCATCTGTATATTTTTAAAGAAAGCGTTTAATAAATTACTATTACACTGTATAATACACCATACCAAATCGAAATTTGTATTTAAATTATAATATATATTAAGATTTATGATATGTATTATCATAAATATTAAAAAAATAAGATTAATTGATACACACATATATCGAAAATAATGTGCACCACAAATTGAAGCAAATAAATATTTAATTAAATATATATTATTAGACGTTGCCATATTGACATAAAAAATCATAGAACTATCGCCATGAAGAGAGTATAAATTGTGAATTTGAATGAATAAAATTCCTAAAAAATGATTTATAATATTTTCATAAAATAATCAAATGATCCAATAATGTTTAATATTTAATATATAATTTACATTACCATCCATCAAATATATACATACTGTACTTGAGTATTGAACTATATCAATTCTATTTTTTTTTTTATTGTATAGCAGTAAACATGAGCTTTAATGAATCATGTTTAATTTATAAATTTTGTATACACGTATACAAATAGAACGCCAAAAGTTAAGCCGTATGTGTATGTACTATAAAATAATTATTGTTGTAACTTTAATGTTATATATTTCCTTCCTTATCTATATATCTTTTGTTCTTTCAAATAAGACTAGCAAAATTAACTTAATTATAATATTTATAACTAAACAGCCCGACTATATAAGATGAAACAAATCATATGTACTAATTGTTACATAGAATAGATATAAAAAAAATTGACACAATTTTTATTAAATATACTTTTTTTAAATCCCAAATAAGATAATAGTATGAATGTAAATGTAATAAATATATGTATGTAATAATATGTTAATAAAGTAATAAATTTAATTAATATGCATTAAATTATAATTTTATGCAAATAAAACAATTAAAATCTGCGAAATTTAATGATTAAATATGTAAATTTGAATACAATATTATTTTCCGTTCTTATCAAAACAACTATAGATTGAATTGAAATGTTTGATCTTATCGTCAATATTGGAAACAGAACAGTTAGGTTATGAATAGACTGAATCCATGTTTTCACTATTTTTGAATTCCTACTTAGTCAATCGTTAATATTTTTAAAGGACAAGTATTCGATTTGTTTACCCAATAGTCAAAGATTTAAATTACTTCATAGAGAAAATTATAAAAATATTTCATATACGAACTATGTAATAAAAATGATTATGAGTCATGTTGAACATTTCTCTGTTTACTACACGTAATTCTCTAAAAAAATTAAAAAGCATTGCCTTATTTTGCTTTATATCAAATAAAATTTTTTAAATTATTAAAAAATAACAACAAATATCATTAAAAACACAATAATAAAATATATCAAAAGTATCCTACGCAAAAAAGAAAGACTATTTTATAAATTATTTATACCAAAAAGCAAGAAAATTAAATAAAAAATACATTTTTACAATTAAATTATTTTTGGCCAGCCATAATTGTGCGATGTGTTCAATTTAGTTCAAAATTCACAATATAAATCGAATCGAATATTCTGAAGATATAAAATTTTGATTTATTTTAAATTTACCAAGTAAGTAAAGTATTTTTTGTAATGCTCTAAAACTCTATTATATTTTTAAAATAAAAATTATTCATGTATAAATATAGGACATACACTTTATGAAATTTAATGAAATTTATTTTTGACGAATCAGTTTTATCTCCATGTAATGGAGTGGAATAATAGACATTTGAAATTCAAGTAATTTATATCTTAATCTAATTTGCTTGACTGAACAAAAATGTAATTCTTGACCATTCCTTCATTCTTTATAAAGCAAATTCTATATTTTCGCGTAGGAACTGTTACTGTGCAGAAGCTAAAATACTTTTTTTTAATCAAACTTTCAATTCTTTTAAACCAATAATGACTTTAAATTCTATTATTTTGAAAATCCTAAAAATATAAAGTTCTTAATTATATTAAGTAATTACTCACATGTGGGTACATACCTTTAAACACTTTGTAATTTTTGTAAATTAAGTCCATATTAAACGTCACGTTACTTAATATGTTTCTTAATTTTTTATTTCCAATTTTTTTTAAGTAATCCAATGCATTTTTAATTAAATATATATTTACTGCGTCAACGGTTAAGAAAAACTTTTATTATAAGCGTAAATTTAATAAACCAGTATTTAATGTGATAATTTCAATAATTTTTTAAATTATTGAAGCATAAATAAGTTTATGAATTTCATTCATAGTCATTTGAGTTCGTAATCGGTACACTTATAAACACTTAACGGTGCACCAACTTACGGGAAGGATTCAGGCATATGCGCCGGTTTTCGCGAAGGCGCCGATTTTCCGTGATTCACGTCACGTGAAGGGGCGTCCAGGCGCTGAACTGAAATTCGCGAGGAGGGGTGGATCAGCAGAGGCAGTGGTGCGTTTGCGCGAAAGCCTGACGCGGGGTGATTTCACAGCATCCACAGGATAAGGGATGATTCTACACGTAGGATATGTCGGAGATAAAGGACTGAGGCTTTTAGGGTTTAAGTCGAATGTATTTGTTTTTAGGCCCGAAGAAAGGTTCTGCCTACATTTTAATCTCTCAGGAATACATTTCAGATCTGATTGAAAAATTGATTTGTTTTAAAATGCTTTTATATTTGACTGGAAAAAATCTAATTTACACACATTATGAAAATTAAATAATTCACATAAAATTTTTATTTAAATTTTAAAATAGTCTCAAAACTCTCTCTGCCAAACATTACGATAAAAAAATCCATGTTTTGTTTAAAATTAAAGATTTTAAGATATTTCATTTATTTGTTTACGTATATATTTATTTCTTTATATATTCTTAGCATTACGGATGGTGGAATATATTAATTAATTTATTGTGAGTAATATGAAAAATCTCACAACGTAACTTTTTAAAAATAACTGCAGTAATTATGGAATACAATTTAATATTAAAAAAACTGGTGTAGGTACTATTTGAATCAATAATCGTTCACAAATACCTATTTATTAGAACGTAAAATTTTTTTGAACTAGTTAGTATCATGAAATTATCAATAAATAAAAAATATAAGAAATATGAGTTTATATAGTTATATTGTTTAATTTTTAATATTTATTATATTTTAGTTAGTTTTGTAATCTTAATGAAGGAAAATGTATTTTTTCCGAAACCATTAAATATAAATAACTCACAGTGGTTTATAAAATAAAGTAAATGAAATATTGAATATTTTTTTATTAAAAATTTTTACTTGCCAATAATATTATTTCAAATAATATATTTTGTCGTGCTACCTCTCATATTTAGAGAGGGTTAAGTTCATATCATTTTAAATTTTAAATAAAACTACGAATTTAATAACCATTCAATATTTCATACTAAGACAGAAATATTGTAAATCTTATAAGCAGATAGTAACTATATAAAAAAACATAATTAAGGATAGTATCAGTATTATATCCATAATAAAAAGTAATAGATATAAGTTACAGTAAGCGTCTCATCTTTATAAATCTGTAACAGCATGTTCTTCTTGTAAATATATTCTACCTTTAATATACTAAACTCTCCGAAAAGTTCACTTGGTGGGAAATCTTTAGATCTTTGAACTATTTCCAGTGGAAGTAGATAGGTATTAAATAACCCACCCCATCCGACAATTCCATTCTACAATGTGGATTGAGCTATGGTGAAATACATAACATTAAAAGCGTTCTATAATAATACACTCTTTCGTTTTAAGGTTTTTTTATTCAAAATTTTTTCATTAATTTCATCAATCCATTTTTAGTTTTGTTTTCTTATTATTATTGAATATTATATGTATATTCATTAGATAGTAAAATAGTATTTCAGTTTAATTTTTTATTTTTGTTTAATTGATACAGTGATTTGATATAGTTAAATCGTCGATACCGTAACTTTTATTATTGTAATTTTTAATTTTTATATCAGAAATTATTAGCAAGATTTTTTTTCGTACAATGCAAATGTCAAAAAGTTAATTTTCAAAGTTCAGTAGTTTAATCTAATTATCTGTTTAATAATTTTAAATCCTTGTTAGCTGTCTCTATGTTTTCTCATTGATTGTGAATAATTAATTATCAAATTAGGATATAACTTTTCGTTCTGTCACTTCCAATCTTGTAGAGTTTTATAATTATTATTTAATATGATTTACTTTCAAACGCTTGTTTAAATCAATAATGATTTTCAATAATGCATGTATCTTATTCAGAAAAAGTAGTAAACATATAAGTTATTATTTAGGTTGATTCCTAAATGTCGATATTTTCTCTAAAGTATATTTTTATCTTTATAGATTGAACATAATACTTTTAGACTAATTTTTACCTTGTTTTATGTTTATAATAATACAATAAAATACTAACATAGCATGCAGGGTACCGAATTACATGTTTTTACTTTGTTGCGATGTTTTATCATTATTTTTATAATAGTACTAGCTGAAACACCCGGCGTTGCTCGTAGACTTGAATTTGCCATAAACATTTTGAATGTGAACATCGTCAGTAATATTCTTTTATTTAAAAGTCAAATATACAAAATTTCATGAAAAGTAGCAATAATTCTGCTTTAAGGGGTAGGAAAGTGACATGGGGGTGATTTTTCGAAATCTCATGTAGACAGTCACTTTCCTATTATTTTTAAGGTCAAGTGTTCAAATTTTCATCAAGCTCGGAATAAAATTGTAAATTTGTATAAAAAACAAACAAAAAAACCAACAGACACTCTCCTTTATATATATATATATATATAGTTAATGCAGTACTGTATGCAGTATGAATCTAAAAATGTGTAATTATTATGATTATTGATGTTTATATTAAATACAATTATTTTGCAGATAATTTGAGTGTTTAGTTTTGAAAAACTTATATGCAATGTTTGAGACGTGTGGTATCAAGCGATAATTCATACTTCTGAATTGTTTCTGGCCTTAAATAATATAAATTAAATAAATAAGCTAGAAAGGTACGGGCATGCTAGTATAAATTAAATAAATAAGCTAGAAAGGTATACAGAAACAATCTATGTATCTAAAAAATATTTAGTTGCTGCCGGTAGATTTTCTCTGTACTTATATTCTTCTAGTTGATTAATTTAATTTATATTAAAATATCGCAGAATTATGTTCTGAAAATGCAATTTCACAGATGAAATGCATTTTCCTTAATAATTGAAAAATGTTGACTATATTATTGTATTATTGTAGTATTGTATTATATTAGGAAAAATTAAATTTTGTAAGCTGATATTATATATATTTGATTATCGGTGTTCCGTGATTTAAAAATGCTAAATAATTTTAAATTTTAAAATGCTCCATGATTTAAAAATGAAACAACTCAGATATGAATTATATCTAGTCCATTATTATATTTTTAATATTAATTAACTAGCTAAAATTATTCTAACTTTTGTGAGATAAATTAACATTATCACAAAAATTTTATGTTAATTTTGTCTTAGTTTTAAAATTAAATTTATGTATTTTATTTAAATGTTGTTTGCCTAACATTAAGAGTTTTTTTAAACATTTTTATTATTTTTGCGGGCTTCATAAACTTTAGACTGGATGATATTACTTTTAATTATTACGGATCGATTATTTAGATTTTTTTATAATATACAGCGTGCGGCAGAACCGATTAAGCGGTTAGAAAAGGCCAATGCCGGTCGTATACGTAAAACAACCGATCTGTGATCGCGATCGAAAGAACATTCACGTATCAACCTTTTTATATCACAAAATTTATATGCTCGAAAATAATTTTAGAACAAAAAATCTTCAATTTCCATTACCACTGCGCATACTTCGAAGGAAGTTAAGCAAATTTTCCATAAAGAAAAAACCTGCGTACACATTTACATGCAGTTAGCGCTTTATATCATGTTTAAGTTGCTGAAAATAATGTTAGAAAAGGTTCGCAGAAAATTATTTCTTGAAGTCCTTCGTAACATTCTTTTCTCCATACACTTTTACGGCGCAAATTCTGGTTAAAATAATATTAAAAGTCGGGCTTTTCTTTCAGGGAAGAAATAATTTTATTATTATAATTTATTAATGTCGACACTGTTTCGTGATGATAAACAGTAAGGCGATACCTTATTGCTCATACGACTACCGTGTTTGTCTTTGCCATATAGATAAAACAGATCTATATTATAATCTGTTCTGTCATTCACTTCTCATAGCACAACTACAGAAATATATAAAAATACAGTAAGACAGCTGACGCTCTTCCCACAGTCTAGTAGAGTTTTATGTATCTTGCTAAAAAGTACAGTTGCTTCGTATTTTTTAAGGCAATGTCTTGAGAATGGTTACCATGCCGAAACGTCGGTCTAAGTTTCCCCAAGGAAATCATTTACAATAAACGCGATTTAACCTAAAAGAGACGCCAGTTACTAGTGCTCGCGGAATCCTAAATCAAACATGTATATATATATATATATATATACGTGTTATTAGCTCAAAAATTGTGTGACGACAAAATAAATATTATATTTTTAAATTGGCATGTTTTAAATTATAAATTTTACCAAAAAGACTGATCGAGTTGGGCGCGGTACGTGCTGTGAATCATTACTGCATGTTTTTTGTAATTTAACAATAGAAATACCGCTGGGCAAGTTTCTATCTTGAGATGTCGTGGTGCCAGTCTATGACGACAAGGGTTCGAATTATCCTAGCGGCCATCAGATAAATATGCGCAAGCCTATTAGTTCAATCAGAAAAACTAGGAATATTTACAAAACATGGTATGTTGAAAATTTTAAATCATGAAAATCGCTCAGTGACAAGAAAAAAAATCGAGGTTATGTATAAACATGATGTTGTATGTATAGTTTGCAGAGAAGGACAGAAAGAATATTTATTTTGACATTGTGAAATTTCATTTGTTAGAAAACAGTTGCTTAGTATTGTAATAGGTATGTGTATTCCTTTTTAATTAAAGTACCATGTAGATACTGAATTCATAAAAAAAAATTACCTACCTACTGAAATGCGAAAATACATATTTTAATTTTCAAACTTGCGAGTGATGTCGCTTTCAAAACATGTACATTTTAGAAGTGTTGAAACGTAAGTTTGATGTTTATGGATTCTGAATAAAAAATGTAATTATCACGGTAAAGAGAAGGTCATTTTTTCTGAAATTGCTTTAGTATGAATTTTTTTCAGAGCGAACTAAGATGTCTAAGTACGCGTCAATAACTCTCTTTATAGAAATCATCCTTCGTTGGTGAACAAAATATTCTTGTAATGACACAATAAAATCACTAAGGAAACTAAGTAAATTATGAAAACGCGTTTAATGATTTCTGTTACAAAGAACTTGGTTATTGGGAGGTAAGATGAATACAAATAAAATGATGTATCAAGCATCGAAGCCTCCGAGTGATAAATTGCTAGATTCAATCTGATATCCCCATGGAAAATAAATACAAAACCGCAACATTTTCTTGATAAATTGAAAAACTATCCTCCGATATTCCCTCGTCCATTTGATTTGAACTATCTTTTCAGATGAAAATGAAATTATTCCCGTTAGTTCTTGTAAACAGTAAAAAAATTGTATATTGTTGAGTGATTATTATATTATCAGTAAATTGGCTCACTTAAAAAGAAACTGAATTTCCTTTCAGCAATTTTCAGGTGGTGATTTTAATCCTCGTATTACATGTTTTGTAAAATATGAAGTAGAATACTGTAGAAGTGTGCGTGAGATCAAGATTTTGGATGTAAGAGGGTAATTATTGAAAATTTAATTCAGGTATGTGAAGCTGCTGCTTTATTAGAGAATACTACCTTTGAAATATATAGCTTTTTATAAGCCACCTTTTTTATATTCTAGTTTCTGATAAGTCTACGGTGTAAAATCAATTACTTCTTATACATAAATAGATCGTTGTAGATAGTTAGCAAGTAGTTTTACTTGGCAAATTTATATAATTACTCACAAGTCCACGGGGATTATATGTATTTATTACGAACATTTACTGGGGAATATGTATGAATACAGGAATTTTGGGATTTCTCAGAATATTTAATATAATTAATATCATACTTAAAACATTTTGTACTGTACTCACAACTCAGTAAAATTTTCGTGATGACTTGTTTCGAGTGGTGTAGTCCTTCTAACAGGTGTAAATGACAACTAAATTCTTCTTCTTTCAAATATGTAATTTACTCTTCAGGAATGATTTGTGCCATTAATCAAGTTAAAACTTTATTTTATAAAAAAAAGTTCAATAATATTATAGAATGAGAAATATTATATTACAAGTCAATACCATGCACCACACTAAAACATTGGGGAATCTATTTAGTTCAATCTGAATAAATTGTGACGCTACCTGGTAATGCTCAATTCTCATTCTAGAAATATTTGATACTGTTCTTTTAGAGACTTTCTTTTTGGAGAACCAGGGGGTGCAGGGAATAGATCTTTGAATTATTTTAAGCCGATTATCCTTATAATTATTTGGATTTATCCATCCAGATAGAATTCGTACCTTTTTTTACCATATTTACCATACATCGGAATATGGAATTGATGAGGGAAAACTGAGGAAAGTGTGGAATAAAAAATCAACAGAGCACGTTATTTTGAAAAAAAACCACAATCTCACCCATACAAATTCCAAATCAATAATTGGCCCTTATTTTTTTAACCAGCGAGAAACAGTCACTGCTGACGTGTATTACTGAATGATCGACGAGTTTTTGGTACCACAACTGCAGCTTTTTCCCGGGTTTCAACAGAACATAGCAAGACGGGGCCATTCCATACACAGATAGAGTAACAATGAAGAAACTGAAGGGAATTTTTCCCAATAAATTAATCAGCAAGTACGGAGACATATCCTAGGCACCTCAGTTACCGGACCTTATACCGTGAGACTTTTTTTTGTGGGAATACCTTAAGTCAAGAGTTTACAGCAAAAACAATTCAGGGCCTACAAGAAAATATCCGCTGTGAAGTTGCTGCCATTGAATCAACGCTTTACTCTCGCGTGTTCGCAAATTTAAGAGTCCGATTGCAAGAGTGTCTTGAGAGAAATGGACGGCATTTAGACGATATTATTTATAAAATGTAAAATCCGCATCGTTAAACTCCATTTTGTAAATAAAATGTGAGAATGACGTTGTAGTTTTTTTTATTATTTACTATTAGATTTGAAAATTTTCCGCTGGACACCCTTTAACAGTCTTATCTACGTTTTGGAATACGCTTATGTCCAATACCTCTTTAATTACCTAACTAGATTCAGTTGACTGAAGATCTTTTAGGTTGTCTTAGTGTCTTTATTGGGATTATGGAAAGTTCGGGTGATGTATCAGGAAAAGTAATGATATTAATTTGTTTGTTATGTATTTATGCAACTCCCATATACATACCTATATGATTGTTGAAGTTTATAAAACGCCGGTTTATGTATTTCTTGTTTATATTTATTTAAAACTCAATATATTTCCCATGTGTTCCCTGCCCACTTCATTAGATCAGAGTGTAATAATGATATCAATTTTTGCAATTGAAAATGATATATAAAAATACAGAATTCAAAGTAGAGTAATTCATGGATCGATAAATTACACAAAGTACGCGGTGTAAATATTTATTCACCAGTCACCTCATAGTATGGGTCAAGAGTAGCTCCGAACACTCTATTAGTCATCTGACTATTGTGCTTTTTCGAGCAGGTCAATTTAGGTTTGTACACGGTGATATCAACATTTACTTCAATAATTTTATCTTTCCATCTCTTCCTAGTTGAGGAGGTTTCGTGTAACCAATTTACTGATTCTAATATAGATTATTTAAAACTTTGATTTTAACCACTTAATGAATTATATTTAATACACCAACCGGTTAGAGAAAATGTAATCTCCTTCACCAAGATATTAAATTAACTAAAGAAAACCATATATTATGTCAAATTAATCTAATGTTTTTAAAAAAGCTATTTACTTACTTACTTACTATCACTCCGTTTCCCCGTGGGGGTAGGCAGAGAGGATAGAGCGCCACAGTCTTCTGTCCTGACACACAATTCTCGCCTCATCCACATTCATACATCTTGTCATACAAGCTAGCCGATTGTTGAGGCTTCTAACAGAACCATCCTCCATTATCTGGTTAACCTGGTTGTGCCAAGTCTTCCGCGGACGTCCTCTATTTCTGGTTCCATCAACACTTGCGTCATATATCTTTCTTACCATTCTCTCCTCATTTATCCTTTCCATATGACCAAACCACCTAAGTGATCCTTTCTTAATCTTACTCACTATACTAACATCAACTTTAGATTCTTTCCTTATTTCTTCATTCTTTACTCTGTCATAAATAGATCTATTTAAAATATATATATATATATATATATATATATATATTTAAAATCAAATCTAGTACCTAACTTAAATTGTCACGAAGATGAAATATGTGAAAATTCACTTTTTATATAAAATTGTTTTTTTGTAATAATAATAATATCCTAAATGAGTAACCTATAAGTGACCTCCCTCAGAGGAATGTTGACCTCAATAAAGAATATGTAAAAGACATTTTACGTTCATTCAATGTCGGGATAAATTGTGTTATTGTGAATAAAATATGTAATGTGTTGCAGCAGACTTTTCTCTTGAATCCATTATCATCTCATCCGAGGTAGGCGACACCAGAGCACACTTGAGAACCCAGATTGAGCTAGACCGGTGATGGCCCCTATGACTTCCTATCCGCTTCGTAACAATATATAAAACAGTCAATCCCATCGTTATCAATTGTATAATCATTTTTTAATCAATGATTGGAAAATTCTGAAAAACCATTGATATTTTGCAACAAATATTAAAAATTACTGATTCATTATACAAAACCTTTAACTAAACGATCCTTTCTTTATCTTGTTCAGATTACAAAAACTCTTTAGTGCACACTTTCTTGTCAGTTCCAGCCATACTTCCATTCACCAATGTTAGTGCGGTGCTCCAGCGTGCTAGTAACATTACCTCGGATTCCTATATCTATTTGCGCTTTTAGTTCACTCATTTCCTGCTGTCATTTACTTTCAATATCATTCAGAGCCTTTTCTTTTCTATCAATCACATTTTCCAACGTAATTTCTGTCACATGTTCTGAACATCTATCAACAACCATTATATCGCCTTTTATTTTGCTTTCGTCGTTCTCGAACGCCATCACTTTTGATTTGCCAACATTCATCCTAAGATTTATTTTCTTTCAAACATTGCTCACCCTATTCACTAGAGTCTAGACTATAAACTGATTATATAACATATTCGCTATCATACCGCATCATTTTTATACTGTTGTTTTCTACCATAAATATTGTAGTCTGTAATATTATATTCTCCTAACAGTTTTAATCACAAATAATGACATACATATATATTTCATATTATACTTTAATACGTCTTTGTTGGACTATATATAACAAAATAAATTTTATAAAATTTAACACATTTCCAGATAACTATTATAATCTTTTTTTTTTTGATATTTCACTGAAGTATGAGAATATAAAATAATATCTCGAGTATGAATATTATATTCCAGGCCGATGTTGTTTCATTCAACCAAATTTCAAGCGCAGCTCGGGCTGGAACCGTCCTGTTGAAACCACATGTGTTGCAAGCCCGATCGACCCACTTCGGCCACCAAGAAGTTTTTACAGTATTTCGTTTTGCATCCTGAAATAAATAGGGCCCAATGATTCCATTGGCCCACATGGTGCATCATATACTCTCCCCATACCACTTTGCGTAGGTTTGAAGATCGTTGGTGTATCAATTGAAGATTTTCACTCTCGTCACTTATGATAATTGTTTTTCCATAAGTTGGGTTTGTGTTTGTTTTGTTTCAACACGTTGTTGAGGCGTTATATGCTCCATAATAAATTATAATCAACTACTTTCTACGACTACCAAATGCGAACTGACAAATTAGTGCCAAACCAAAATGGCGACCAAACAAAATCGGCTTCAATCATAATATTCACCTTGTACTAAAGTAAAATGTTAATCGCGACAAGTCCACTTTACAAATCACCTTTTTGAATACCACTCGCTCTCCCCGCTCTGTCGTGTTACGTAAAAACATTTCGTAATTATAATTTTATTTAAAGTAACTCCGTTAGAGTCGAGGAGAGTCGGCATGTGTCAAGGACAATCCGGGCTAGATGGCGCATAATTAGCAAACCAGGCGCTGGATAGAAAGGTTCTAACTCTCGCGCGTCATTTTGGTCTGAGCGCTGATCACTTTGGATGAAAAGACGTGAAATTAACTTACGCATACTGGAGAAAGTTCTGCACGCAATCTGCAGATACGCGTGCAGGAACACTTCCTGTCGGTACAAAATATAGTGTCCGACAAGGTGCTAATTATATACTTTCTCTTTCCAACATCAGTATGTGTAGGTGAAGGAGCGCAAATTTCTATCCCAGAGTTATCTTTATTGATACGGTACAGAATAAATCGCGTGCTCATCTGCGAGCGGCAGTTCAGTCCTGGCATCGGGTCAAGAAAGCGGTTCCTCCAAAGTGCGGAATAACTCAATTTATAACACGCGCATTTCGGTTTTCACTCTCGGGTTAACCTACCTATAATCTAATAATATTAAGATTTATCAGTAAAATCACGTAGATTTAAACCACAGCCCATTTTAATGACTGCGAGGCATGTGATTTGGAGTGTTACCTAGCTAATAATCATATAACTAGTATTGAGTAAAATCAAGTGAGACAATGGTCACATCTCACACGTGACCAAGAAAGCCGTGGAAACCTTTGCGCTACAATAATAATAATATTGTTATATACACATGTAATTACGTGATAAACACCTGTTTTTGAAGCCACGTCGGACTGAACTCCACCATCAGGCCTTGTTTGAGGCCGACGCCGAAACGCTTGAGTAGACCATCGCCACCCACCACAGCAGAATAAAGAAAGGTACTGCTAACTCACACTACCTACATTTATTTATGGAGCGCGCCTTGGCACAAGTCCTTCCCTCCCGCTTAAAAAGTTCCCATTTATTTGTATTTATGTTGTAACATAGTTGTAAGACCTTTTAGCTCAAATTTAAAAATTGTGAATTTCTTTAAAACTATAAACTGGTGAGGATACTACCTTGCATGTAACATCTAATTTTACTTTATTTTTTATCTAGACCAATTAGAATAAATGTTTATAGAAAAATTCCAATATTAATTTTCATTGAAAATTCCTTCTTCCCCCTTGATTGAGTGATCGATGCAGTGAATCGAATCCATTTCGGTACAGCCGAACGACCTGATGAGGGTACTTCATGCTAATCAAACTATATATTAAATTGTGTTGGTTTGGTTACGTAACAGTCGGTAAATGTTGGATGCTGACGACGCAAGATGTCATGTACTCACTTTCTAGGCACATACTGCACGTATATATATACTATTATTATACTTTATTATATTTATATTATTATTATTATATTTATTATATTATATATACCATAATTCAAATTTTAAAAATTAAAAAGCAATTAAATTTTAGAAGCGAATTCCGATTTACATCGATTTATATCGAAAAAGGTTGCTATCAGGAATAAAAATGGAATAATAGTGATTTATCAATTAGAAAGACTACAGAAAGACTAGTTTAAAATTTAGCGAAAATGTATTCGATGGCTATAGTGAAAATGGTGAACGCGCTTCGCGCGATGAGGAGATCCCGGTAGCAACTAAATATTTTTCGATAAATAGATTTTTTCCGTATATCTTTCTAATTCATTAATTTAATTTGTATTAAAATACCACAGAATTATGTTCAGAAAATGCAACTTCACAAAAAAATGTGTTCTTAAAAATAATATCTTTCAAGAATATATATAAATAGAAATAAAATATTTATAAACAGTTAAGAATAAATGTATACATCAAATACTAGTATAGTAAAAATAAAACATAATTATTTTTTACGTAGAAATTATAAATAATATTTTAATTACATATGTGAAAAAAAACAATTGTTTTTTTATTCTACTTGTTTAATTTACTTAAGACGCGTTTCGCCTTGTAAGGGAATTATCAATCTCGTTTGTGAACAATATTTTATTTTCACATATGTGATTATTGAATTCTACAAACTTACCTCGGAAACGGTAAAAATATGTTGAAGTTTTGTGTGCAAAAAATACATGCAAATAGATTTCCTAAACAAAATATATTTAAATAAGAAGAAATTAAATTCTAAAATTCAAACAGAATTTCCGATTACAGTAATTCGTCCCATTAGCATTGGTTTAGCTAGCGTACTTACGTACGTCATTAACTTGGCAAACCTCAATAACGTTGTACTAAACGTACTTCACTGAAGCTTTCTCGCAGCCGGGCTTTGTGACGCTTCCTGGTACCACGCCACGAAAACTTTGAATGTCAACTGGTAAATTTTAAACTCAAACCACTGAGAGTCAGGCAGATAATACCTGAGAAGTGTAGTCACATTTTGATTCAGTGACGATCGTGATTTGATGCGGCATTAAAAGGTGACTTCAATTGAATTTTAGTGAACCACATAAGTAGTAAATAATCTAGATGACTACTTTACTTTGATGCACTATGTACAAATCATATTATGTGAAGTATTTAAAGAAAGAAAAAGAACAAGTGCATGCTGTGTACTTGAGAGTGAGTTCTCATCGTTATACAGTACCTAAGATCACGTGTTCTTAGTAACTGTATAATGGGCTATTTATGTAACGTCCGCCATAAAAGTAAATAGCACATAAGTCATGAATCTACCTATATTCGCGGTGAATATTTTAGGAGCAGTTCTATGGAATAAATCTAACGCGTGACAACCTGAGTTTTTATTGACGAAGTATATCCTGAAATACATACATATACACATAATATATACATACATATTTACGCATCTCATCGTACGATGATTAAATAAAAATAACGATAATAAGGAAATTCAGTTTTTGTTTGGTGCATTACACTAAGGGATTTTACAGAATCCCATTTCAAGTAATATTTAATTAATTTTAATAAATCATTATATTGCATTCGGATCATATCAAAATGTATTATTTTAAACAATTTTTAATTAATGTAAATTATTATTTATCTGCATAGCTAAGGTTCAATTCTGAGATGGGTTTGGTGGAGTCAATATTGGGCTTGTTCAAAATGTATGTATATACGTAATTTTGTTAGGGTGACCCTTATTCTTTAAAAAATATAGGAATAAAGAATCAGAGGATGTGAATAATATATTTGATGTGAAAGGAGAAACACCACACAATTCATAAAATCATGAAATCGATAGGAAAAGTCTGGAAAGATAACTAGTAACATAGTTTTTCTATTATAGAACTACGAAGAACTTAAAACACGATCGAGACAATGTTACCTTGAATCATATAAACTTTTATACAAACTGTAATGCCTGTGGATTGGTGAGCGAGTGACAGGCGCACATAGAGAAACGAGACCATTAATACGCCTATTGGGGTAGCATGTATTAGAAGGATCAGCAAGCGAGTAATAAATTATTTGTAATATTGTAAGTCGGAAATAAATACTGTAAGCCGTCATATTTTACAACAGCATATTAACAGCGTATGATTCTCGTTACCACATCCAACTCCAACAAGGGATGCATCTGGTTTATTAGAGTCGAAAAGCTATAACAAATTAACGGAGGCTGTATGAAGTTTTATCAGGAGATAAAAATACAACATAAACTCTCAGAATTTCAAAAGTCTAGACTATTTTTTCTTGCCTTTTCTTATTTACATAAAATTATATATTCTTTGAGATATCTTAGTATTGAAAAGTAATGGTTACTTAGAATCGCATAAAAATGTATATAAACTATAAGAAAGCCAATTAAAAATTATATAAATTAATATTAATGCTGGTGAGTTCAAATTGTTAGAGTATAAAGCTAAACGCGTGTCAAGTAAATAAAATTATTAGAGTCAAAACAAGTCTCTCATTTTCACAAGGATAGCTTCAGTCAGTTGTGATGTTAAAGTTTTGAACGTGACTATGCATGCAGCTCAAGATAGAGTAAAGTGGAGCAAAATGATGGAGTAGCCTATTTTAGATGAACATAACAAGGCGGGGACAAAGAAGAAGATTTATTACCTATTCAGAACATAATCATTTTGAAGTCATAACACATAGGCGCGTGATAATAAAATTGCAGTAATCCAATCTATTAAAAATGCTAATCATATCAATAATAGTTAGATATAAACATATATGCTAGTATTTACTTTTCCATAGTGAGTACAAAATGTTCATAAGTAGAAAATGTATGAAAAATGGATAAAAAATTAAAAAAATGTAATAAATACATAATGTAGAATATTTATTGAAACCATGAAACCTGTTAGAAGCCTTAATAATCGTATGAATGTGGATGGTGCGCGAATTGTGTATCAGGACAGAAGAGTGTGGCGCTCTATCCTCTCGATGGTAAGTAATTAAGTAAGCAATTAAAGCTGTTATTATTCATTTTTAAAAATAACATGTCTAAATAGAAAAAAATACATTAAGAATGTAACACAGTAGACTATTACATAAATCAAAATTCACTTAAATTTTCATAACATTTTTCGCCTAATTTTGTAATTTAAGTCTGGCGAAGTTTGAGACCATAATGATAAATGTAAATTAAAAATATGTAATCGTAATTCATGTTGCGTTGAAATAAATCGGACACGTGTCAGAAACTTACTTTTGGGGATGAAATCTATACGAGGGGTACTTGATTTATACTACAAGTTCCGTTTGGGAACTTCAGCTTATTCGGGTAGAATTCAAATTTTATGAATTTGTACAACTTTTTACTTCCTCTTGGAGTACAAGGGAGAAGGAGTACAGTATTCATTAATATATATTTTTTAGTAAATATTTTGTAGCCTTGAAAGATTTTTTAAAATTATTCTAAAATAATAATATTTTTTAAGTGTAAGTACACAAATAGAATATGAGATAACTAGTTTTAAAATATTTTGAAAGAAGAAATAAGGAAAGAATTTAAAGCTCATCTTATTATAGTGAGTAAGATTAAGAAGCGATCGCTTAGGTGGTTTGGTCATATGGAACTGTAGGGGTTTTGGTTGTTGAATATTGATCGACCGTGATTTATTGGAAGGTTTTGTGAATGTGAGACTGAAGCCCCTAATGTCTTCTAGTTTCGCGCTTGTTAGTGTTTATCGCAGTTTATATGATATGCGTGTGTGAGTTTTTATATTTTATCTAGAACAAGGTATAAAAAATGAAAGAGCATTTCCAAAGTTTGGCGTTTTTTGATGGATGAATTATACAGAAGCGGTATACAGGTAAATGCGTGAAAGTGGTTGAACGCTGGAGGGACTCGCTCCAGGTGACGCTGAAAGAAAGACCTGCGGATAAGTTATCGCTTGATGTTATGGCAGTATCTGCTGATTGATTTGTTGGGTTTTAGCCTTATATTGTTATTAAGTCAGTCCCTATATGGCCATATCTATGGGGCGTATGCAGGGTCACCACAGAATGGATGAATAATGAGAGAATGGTAAGAAAGATATATGTTGCAAGTGTTGATGGCACTAGAAGTAGAGGACGTCCGCGGAAGACTTGGTATGACCAGGTAAACCATATACTGAGGGATGGTCCTCTTAGAAGCCTCAATAATCGGCGAGTTTGTATGATCGCGTAATTCATTCATTTATATTCTATCGACCCGGATTTACGTATCGAATTCAACTGTGCATAAGAAAAATGTAAAAACAAGCATTTAATCTCATCCGTTTGTCTAATATGAGTCTTTCTATTTTTGGACATCTTGCGAGAAGGAAAGATGGTTTAGAGAAGCTTGTTGTAGTACACAATGTCAAAGTTAAAAGTCAACAGGTACTTCTTTGGTAATAGTCCTAAAATGAATAAATATGGAAAAACACAGTGAAGAGGTCGAAAGTTCATGGAGATCTTGATTCTCGGTAATGAGGGACCAACGTGGATAAGTTAATTTATAATTATAATATCGTAAATGCTTTGGCAAACTGAAATAACCATCCTATGATGCTATATGTATGAGCACCTGATACCCCCATATATATCATCGAGTGTTCGCATGTTCTTTTGATCACAATCGCGGAAATATTATGTGTACGTGCGGCCAGAGCAGGTTGAAAAATATAAACTACTTACGGTTGACAAAAGTTTATTTTTAGTAGAGCATAGTTTAAAAAATATGCAATAAAAAGTCTACATCGAGGAGCTTTTGCTAGAGCTTGACAGAAAGATCTTAATAGCCGCGAGAGAAGTAGCGCTCAGAAACCGGATTCCCGGATGGCTGCCAGCGCATGGTATTGGCAAATGTTATTTGCGATGATGGCTTAGTTTTACACCCAGGTATTTGACCCTCAGCAGTTATGTTGATTGTAGAGTAATTGAATTCCATAATCCTTTCGACGAAATTTATTAGTCAGTAAATAATTTTTATACCTAGGTCAAGTGCTAATGTTGGGAAAAGAAAACCAGGCCACGAAAGTTGTTCGAAGGAGATGATTGAAAAGAGCAAATTTCTAAAATCTTTTGCACATAATTGGAAAAAAAAGGTCTTTCAAAATCTTTTTGGAAACGCATGTATAATGATAGCATTTTACATAGAACATTAGTGTATCAAACACAAAAAGTTGCGGATTGTGGAATGTTGGTAATCTCAGATTTTCCATACTATCGCCAAGCTGAAGAGATCGGTGGCAAAGTTTGACAGAAGTCTACACTGATGAGTAAAAACGTGTAATAAAAAACAAAAATAATATTATGGATATTATATCTTAAAAGTGATATTTCAATTTTGAGTCAACTTTTTTGTACAACAAAAAAAAAATTACGTTAATAATAATGAATACTAAATCAAGAAAGACAAAAAAATAGCAATTTAGATATATCTTAAGCTCTTTATTATTATTGTTTTCTTATATATCACATTAAGGGCAACTACTTAAAAAATATATATTATCACAATTTAATGTTCAGAACATAGAACAAACAACAAACTATTATAAAATATAAATGAATGCATTAAAACCCTTTCTATCCTGACAGTACTTCAAAGTATCATCAAATTTATCTACTCTTATATCTTACTGTGATGTCAATTCTCTGACGATACTACTAAGTCTTCATAAATAATAGTCTATACTTGATTTATTTAGGTTTGACGCTCTTTTATTCCTTGTGATTATTAATAGTTTTTATAACAATTTTTTTTTCTTAAATTTTCAATTATTCTTTTAATGTTTTAGAATATTTTTTGTACCATGCTCTATTTTTATGTATATGTCATGAAAGATCTGACTACTTAAAAATACCTCACATTATAATTATTAATATATATATACACTTACCAAGATTTTTTTTTTAATTTTCCATAATTATTTTATGTTTGAAGAATACTACAAAAAATATACAGTTACTAGGCACTTTAATTTAATAATTTGATATAGAAAGGGTTAAATTGTAATACAAAAAACGCATTATATATATGTACATATAATTTAATACCGCAGTCTACTAGGGGAATAGCTAAGATGACAGAATACTTGCTTAGTTTTTGAGAGTTATCTGAATCAACACTCGGTGGTTTCAAAATTGTTTCTATTTCAAAAATATTTCGAGTCGTCTTTTATCGATACTGGTACTGATTAAAATGAAAATAAAACACAAAATAAGGGCGAGAGCATGTAAAAATGTTACAAGATTTTCTAACACACTATCCGGAAGAAATTTTACTGGGAGTTTACTGAACAAACATATTCTACGTTAAAGTTTCTATACCTCAATATCTATTAAGTAATAATTCATTTTAATTAGACTCCGTTGCTGATTTTTCGTTAATCCGAGAACTTTCTCTACAAATTTAGTGCTTTGTTCTACACACAGCTAAGAATTTATGACGGCATTGGGTTTCGCCCTACGAAGCCCGTAACAAACTTCGGCGTCATATTTATATTCTGACCGAGGGAACTCGGTCGATTATTCAAGAAGCTGAGACGAGATTTCTCTCAAAGGAGTGGTGGGAAGGACTCTCTTGGACTGCATAAGAATCGAGAAAATAAGGGATTCTTTACGCACAACCTTTTCTACCAAGTTACTATCGTAGTTCTTTGAACTTTGGACTAGTTCGTGCAATGCTTTAATTTTTTATTGTACAACACCAATGTTTTATTCTACATTATTTTTTGTTCTCATATTTAAATTCTGTCTTTTTCCGTATTTTTCTAAAGAGAAAAAAGAGATACATTTCATTGAATTACGTATAATTTTTTTTTTAAATATTACCATTTGATTCTGAAGCTACATTTTTAATGACTATTTTCAGAAAATCGTAATTAAAATATATATAGCGCCTAATTCCAAAACCCACTAAAACAGATTTGGGATAATTAAAGTTAAATACGTAGTTTTATAGACAGCTACATACAGAACATATAGTTTCTGACAGAATCCACTTGAATCCATTGATATTAAATGTTCTAAATCAAGGTTAGTTACAAAATACCCCAAAACAGAGAGAGAATAAATTTCTATTTGCCCTAAAATAAAATCAACCAATCAAAACGCTTGTTGATGGTCATGTGATCTAAAGTCCAGAACGATGTATTTTACAAAATAAAAATTTACATTATAGAATTATTTTTTTTAAATGCTGATGTAAAATCAAACATTTTGTATTCTTCCTTTCAAAATATACGTTTTAATCCATAACTAAAAACACAAAAAGTCGTTTTAGAATTATACGGTACATATGTATTATTTAAATGAGTAATTTAATTAAATATCTACATACTTGCATGATTTTTATTCTCTTTTTTCAAAATGTTATTAATATTATTATTATTAATTATCAAAATGTAACTACTTAAGGAGCAATATAAAAACCCACATCCCATTGAAAAATATAGTGTAATAAGTCAAATTTATCTGATTAAAGTTTAATTTTAGAATAGCGAAGAAAACGTGATTATCTATGATACATGAAAACCGTATCAAGGGTAGTTCATCCCTTCTTCGCAGGCGGCCACAAGTGTCTCTTTTCGACGGAACTACTTGTTCATCATTTTCCATATTAAAAATAGCATTAGTGATTCCAAAGCAGGTGTTACGCACAAGTACGCTCCAACGATAACAATGTGGTCGCTCAGTTACGCCGCCGCTAGGGAACACTCAGATGTCGCCGAACGCATTGAAAAGTGCGGGCTAGTCCGAGTTCTCCAAATTCGCCGGCGGTAATACTCTGATTTGCTATATTCGTACAGATGCGAGGCGTGCAGAAGGTGATGTGTGCAGGAGAGAAGTAAAAGGCAGAGAGATGTTTACTCGGGAAGGCCGCAGATGAGAACTGACTCTCAACTGCGGTACCCCCCCTATTTATTGCATGTTTCATTCAAACATGGCCAGCAGTGGTGGAGGGGCTTACAACCCCCACCAGTTGACCGCTGCGAGGCGACCGCCGCCATGCGGCGGTCCATCGAACTACAATATCCAGAGCCCGACAGCGCACGGTCTTAATATCGTACCAAAGTCACGCTCCAGACTTAAAAATAAATAAAATACAAAATAGTTGTGGAATATCACGAACAATAAACAAATACCAACAAAACCTAGCTCGCGATATCCACAACACAATCAAGACATTTATTATACAACAAACAAATACGAAACATGGAATAAACAGGGGGTGGGGGTGATCGCCCATAATTTACACAATCATTTTCAGTGGGTGATCACCCCATACAAAGACAATACAAGTATGTGGATATCGCGAGGATTAACATTAATTACCAAAACTAGCTTGCAATATCCACAACAAAATAGTTACAAATGTGGGCGACCATCTGAAATCTCAGTATACAAAACAATTACGTTCGGTAGACGGTCGCCCCATACAAAATACAATTGGCGACCCTACCGAGGGCCGCCTGCGGCCCCACCATGTGCCCCCTGCGGGCCCATGGTGAGCAACAAACCGCCCCTGTACCGCTCGCTGGTACGTGGTGGCTGGTCCCTTACAGAGCCCGCCACTGGCGCTCAGCGCCTATCGGCCCGCTTGGTGTCACTGGACTGAAGAAGAAAAGGCCCTTTTCAGAGCCGCTGAACATTAAAACACAATGGGAGCCCATTTCAGGGCTCCCGATTGGGGAATTCGTCCAGTGGAATTCCAAATACCATCTCCAAGGGGGCCTTTCCGAGTCTGACTGCCGGCGCTCCGCGCGCGGGGACTCCTCACGAGAAGCTATTTCCTGAGCCCATCGTGAGACGGAATCCTATGTGTAACAGCAGTAATATGTATTGATTCCGTTCAAAAATTTATTACGTTCACAAACCAATAATAAAAAAATAGTTAAATCCCCGCAACAAATACCATGTCGTTTTAAACTTAAAAAAAAAAAATTACTTTCGCTTTTCCTGTAAACAAATGTTTTTGACTTGTGACACTTTCAAACGGAACAAAGTGTTTGTAAAAAAACGATTATTACAAATTATTTACAATGTGAAAAATCTTACCAGTTGACAAAAAAGTATACATGGAACAATTTTAGAAGAGATGATAAATAATGTATATATGAATAATGACCCTCACCATAGCTATTCTACCAGATCGTCGGATCGAACCAAGAGAGTACCGATCGCGAACAACGTGTACGGTGAGAGAACGAGAGAATGTGTTGTGCCATGAATATTTGATATAATCAGTAATGATTTATTAAACATTATGAAAAATAAAAAGACCCCAGAGACCAACCTAAAATATAAAGCGAAAAAACTCATTCTTATATAATTATTTGTTTCCTCTGTTGTATTTCATTTAAAATAAATTTAGTTGTTGATAAAATTTTAGTTTACTTTTACTATGCTACTTAATGTCTTTAATTTTTATGATTTTTTTGTACGTATGTAACTTTAATTTAATACTAGCATGCCCGCACAGCTACCGCACGGTAGCAGACGTATCCTGCAGAGACGCAGTACTCTGTTTTCAATCTCACCCAACAAAAAAAAAACCACTTTTCTCGGTATCCCAGAATTGGAAGAAACAGAACCGACGTACATAGCCAACAACCTAAGGGGTGGTGAAGAAATTGTGCAGGAGCTACACAGACTCACCCCGTGCACCTAAAAAAAATACCACTTCTCGGTATCCCAAAATTGTAAAAAATAGACCCGACATACACAACTAACAACCCAAAAGGGTCAAAGGCCTGTTGATCTTTGAGAAGCGTTAGGTAAGATTACTAACCACGTAAAAAAAAAACACCACTATTCTCGGCATCCTAAAATTGTAAAAAACAGGGCTGACATATACAACCATCAACCCATCTCTCCAGGTTTTAATAAAAACAAACATTTTGTTAATACTCATTGATAAAACCATAAAAAGTGATTTGACAGAAAAAGAAGAAGAAAAATAAAAAAGAAGAATAATAATCCATCATTCATGGAGCTTGTATGAGAAGATGTATGAATGTGGTTGAGGCGAGAATTATGTGTCAGGACAGAAGAGTGTGGCGCTCTATCCTCTCTGCCTACCCCGGAAACGGTGTGATGGTAAGTAAGTTACGGGTTTATCTATCACCAGAACTGTTCTATTTAAATATTGAATAACAGACGCGTAAAAGAACAAACTCCTTCGACCGGTCTGTAGTAAGACAGGCATATTTAAGTCACGTGTACAACTGCGAAATAATAATTAATTCAATTACGCTTTTAAAAAATCATCATTGTGTCATTCTAGACCTAACCTATAAAAATCGAAAAAAACGTATAGAAAAATTGTATGTATTTCGCCACAATTAACCGAATTCCGGAGTGAAAACATCAATTTTATCTTGTGCGGGAAAATATAAAATATCTATGACTATTGCAAGCTGTGAAATCTGGATGTCGATACCTGACATAAAAAAATGCGCGAAAATCAACAGCTGTTTATTACAATGCCGAGTCGAAATAAAGTCATACATTTGAAACGTCAAAAAAAAAATTGCGCGAAAATTACGCACTGCAATAATGACAGGTAAAACAGCTGTTTATTTAATTTTCAGGCAGCCATGTATGAAATGTAACCAATGAGGGTATTGACCAATTACAGCCCACGGTTGCTGCTTGAAAATATGAAGTGTTGCGTTTATTAAGAAAATATCAAGGTTTTTCTTTTTTTTCATTTTCTTTCATTTGTATGTAGGTAGGTACGTCGATTTTTCATATAAAAATTACGCGTTTTTTAGATTTTAAAGGTGAATTTTAAACGATAGAAGCTAACAAATACGAAAATAAATTATATTCCATTGTGATGTATGCACAGATGTAATAAAATTATATTTTGGTCGTAAATTCGCAGAGAAAAGCTGAAAAATACGAAATTTCACTAAATCAGGTTTCATAAGAAAATTAGAAGACGAAGAATTTAAAAAAAAGTGTGTAACGATACTACTCATCGGTGGCAATTGCCAAAAAATATTAAAATGATTTTAGCTCTTAAACTCGCAGAGTTATAAGCGAATGAAAAAAAAGTTAGGCTAATTAAAAAGTTAAAATTTCCAAAAATCACCAAACTAAAACAGTTGTAACAAATAGAGGAGAAAAAGAAGAATAAAAAGAAAAAGATGTAAAGACTCAGTCAACCTTCGGACGTCTGGGAAAAATATCAGAATGCGGATAGAACGCCTAATAAGCGAGATATTAACCAAAACGTGTGTGACAAAATCGGTTACATATAAACATATAAACATCGCGAAATAGGGTCTATTATTTTAATATATATGACTAGCTTACCCGCACAGCTGCCGCCCGGCAGCAGACGTATCAGAGACGCAGTACTCTGTTGTCAATTTTCAGAAGAAAAAAAAAATCTTAACACACTTAATAAAACTATAAAAAGTGTTTTGATAGGAAAATAAGAAGAATAAGAAGGAATAATTCATGTTTTTAAATACATTACGTATTCACCTACTTGTAGAATTTTTCAAAATTAAAATCGTACAAAAACTAACCAATATAATCAAGTGTTGTGGCACCAGAAATAGAAGACGTCCGTGGAAGACTTGGCACGATCAGGTAAACCAGTTAACGGAGGATGGTTCTGTTCGAAGGCTCAACAATCAGCGAGCTTGTATGAGAAGATGTATGAATGTAAGTGAGGCGAGAATTGTGTGTCAAGACAGAAGAGTATGGCGCTCTATCCTCTCTGCCTACCCCCGCGGAGAAACGGCGTTATGGTAATTAATAATAAGATAAATAAGTATCGAACGTCTAAAAACAATATTCATACTATTTTGAATTTAAAAATAATAATAGACATACTCATACATAATAATAATAGAGAAAATTAAGTAAATTAAAAAAAAATCGCACTTAAACTAACCAATATAATAAAAAAAAGTGTTCATATAAATACATAAATAGAGCTATAATAATATATAAACTCCTGTTGTATACTAAAACTAACGCCAATGCTATTTCGATTGCAGTCAACCAGGCGTCTCTTTAATATATACACATATCTCTTTAATTCAAATTATTAGCTGTGCGTTACACCAATTGCCAACTCTCAGGCATATTATACTTATATCCAACACGATATGTTTAATAAGACTTGAATGACGCAAAACACTCTTTTCAAAATATTCATACTAATTTGAATTTAAAAATAATAATAGGCAGCATTCCAATTATCTGCACTGTGCGGCGTACTATCCTCTACGACGTTTGTGAAAATCAAAGAAGAAGGTGGTAATTTAAACGATGATAATGACGGATTAACCGGTGTCGGATTAACCGGTGTCGGATTAACCGGTGTCGGATTAACCGGTGTCGGATTAACCGGTGTCGGATTAACCGACGTCGAATTAACCGGTGTCGGATTAACCGGTGTCGGATTAACCGGTGTCGGATTAACCATTGTCGAATTAACCGGTGTCGGATTAACCATTGTCGAATTAACCGGTGTCGGATTAACCATTGTCGAATTAACCGGTGTCGGATTAACCGGTGTCGGATTAACCTGTGTCGGATTAACCAGTGTCGGATTAACCATTGTCGAATTAACCGGTGACGGATTAACCGGTGTCCGATCAACCGACGTCGGATTAACCGGTGTCGGATTAACCGGTGTCGGCTTAACCGGTGTCGGATTAACCATTGTCGAATTAACCGGTGTCGGATTAACCGGTGTCGGATTAACCGGTGTCGGATTAACCGGTGTCGGATTAACCGGTGTCGGATTAACCGGTGTCGGATTAACCGGTGTCGGATTAACCGGTGTCGGATTAACCGGTGTCGGATTAACCGGTGTCGGATTAACCATTGTCGAATTAACCGGTGACGGATTAACCGGTGTCCGATCAACCGACGTCGGATTAACCGGTGTCGGATTAACCGGTGTCGGTTTAACCGGTGTCGGATTAACCATTGTCGAATTAACCGGTGTCGGATTAACCGGTGTCGGATTAACCATTGTCGAATTAACCGGTGACGGATTAACCGGTGTCGGATTAACCGGTGTCGGATTAACCGGTGTCGGATTAACCGGTGTCGGATTAACCGGTGTCGGATTAACCGGTGTCGGATTAACCATTGTCGAATTAACCGGTGACGGATTAACCGGTGTCGGATTAACCGATGTCGGATTAACTACGGTCAGATTAACCTGGATCGGATTAACCAGAATCAGATTAACCGGGTTCGGAATAACCGGGGTGCCACAGTTTGTATTTATACTTTTGTTAAAAATAATACTTTTGTTATAAATAATATTTTTGTTAAAAATAATATTTTTAATCATCAATATATTTAATAAAACCATAAAGTGTGTTTAAATAATAAATTAATTTTTATTAAATAAATTAATATAAATTTAGCTAACAATAGCATTTAAAAAAATTAAAATCGCACTTAACGCACCTATAATACCAATTTTTAATTTTTTTTTTATATGAAACAGCTGTTATCAATAATATAATTAGCGGCCATCTTGCATGAATATTATTATAACCAATGCATGAATATTACTATATCTTTAAACCAATAAATGTCTTCCGCCAATAAACGGCCAGGGTTATGGGCGAATCGGATCACTCGTCCAATGAACGGCACTGAAAATACCACTCTTATTGATAAAAGTTTAAAAAACATATTTTTACAAAACATTGGCCGGCCATAAAAAAAAACATCGCGAAAAAATTTCAATTTTAAAATGGACTTTCTTATTCTTAAGAAATTTCAACGTATTTCAACGACTATTCAAGCGCTGTATTTCAAAAAAATGTTTACATAAAAAAAAAACATTTAAAATTAATTCATAAATATTTTATTTATTTTGTGGAAGACTTGGCACGATCAGGTAAACCAGTTAACGGAGGATGGTTCTGTTAGAAGCCTCGACAATCGGTTAGCTTGTATGAGAAGATGTATGAATGTAAATGAGACGAAAATTGTGTGTCAGGAGAGAAGAGTATGGCGCTCTATCCTCTCTGCCTATCTTTGCGGGGAAACGGCATGATGGTAAGTAAGTAAGTAAGTAAGAAGTTGATACTGTTGGATTAATCGAGTGTTTATGACTCCTGAAATAGAGGACGTCTGTGGAAGACTTGGCACGATCAGGTAAACCAGTTAACGGAGGATGGTTCCGTTAGAAGCCTCGACAATCGGCGATGCTTCTAACGGCAAGCATAGCCAGCATAGCCGGCAACCCAAGAGAAAAAATATAATTTTTCTCGGTATAATTCTTTTCCGTAAAAAAATTAATTAACTCTAAAAAATAATTAAAATCATCAATACATTTAGTAGTGTGTTTAAATAATAAATTAATTTTTACTAAATAAATTAATATAAATTTAGCTATCAATAGCATTTAAAAAAATTAAAATCGCTCTTAAACTAACTAATATATTCAAAAAACCTATAATACCAATTCCACATATTACTGCCCTCTATCGAATTCATTTCGTAAGTCAAAACGTCAGCATGGCCGTCTTGACACAACTGTCAAACTATATTTTAGGTTAAAAAAATTTGACATAAACAGCTGTTATCAATAATATAATTAGCGCCCATTTTGCATGAACATTAATCTAACCAATGCATGAATATTACTATATCTTTAGACCAATAAATGCCTTCCGCCAATAAACGGCCAGGGTTATGGACGAATCGGATCACTCGTCCAATGGAAGAGGTTACAGTGCGGACCAATGAAACGGATTGTCCAATCAGGTTAATTTGCGGCCTTAGGTTATGGCCATAGATTAGAGAAAAAATTCTAGAATCGATATTTTGGGGGTCTGTTGTTTTAATAATTTTACAATTTTAGGTACTCTGATAAAATTTTCACATTTTTTTTCGCGTTTTTTACATTTAAAAGACGTCGGTTAAATTATAGGAGTTTGTTATCTTTGAAATAAATTCTGGAGCGTCTCGATCTATCTCCTAAAATAAAAAAATAATTAATTCGTCGTAAGGTTACGGAGAAAACGTGAAAAAAATGAAATTCACCTTTTCGAGTTTTGCGAAAAAACTAAAAGCGGGAAAAATTTATAAAGTACGCCCGGCGATGCGGTCGGCCGCGGGCCATCGCCCGAATATTTAAAAATAATTATCGCTTTTAAATTCGCAGAGTTGTGAGCGAAAATGTAAAAGTTAGGCTAAATAAAAATATAAAATAGCTAGAATTTGGCCAAACCGAAACGGTCGCCGTAAATCGAGGAGTGGCGGTAGACGAAAAGTGTCTATGGCGAAAAGTTTACGTCGGCCTTCGGCCGTCTGGCAAAAATAAAAAATACCCAGATATCTGGCGGGAAAGCCCCTAAAAAGCGATCGCGCGGTGTGACTACCTAGCCGGTTGTGACATATAAACAACACGAAATAGGGCTTATAACTTTAATATATATGATGGTAATTACTATGTGATGGGCAAAAAATAAAAATTGTAATATAATATGTATGTAATAAAGTTGAAATAAAAAAAATTAAAAAAACAAATAAAATGCTGCTCTAATAGGAGTCTTATATTATTAAAAATGTTTATACATTGTTGAAAGCATTAAGGTATTATTTCTACGAATGAATACATATATTTTAGAAGAATTTAATTACATAAATATTAAAATAATAACGTAAAACACTTTGTTTAAAGCACTATTTATTGATAAATCAACAGTTTTCGACACCTACATTATCTTTTTCAGGAAACAATGTATACTACTAAATTTAAAAACACAAGCATAGATTAAAAGAAAACTATAAAAATATATGTGATAGGAACAACTATGAAAACAAATTTAAAAAGGTGACATTGCAAAAAGGATATGGTTTTTTATAATATTTAGCTTACTATTAACACTTTTTCTAATTTCTAAAATTTCAAATTTATCTAACTGTAAACCATTAATATTTGTATGTTTAATTTCAGAACCCTAGTTAATGTCAAAAGAAAGGTTGATTTCCAAAAGATGATTGGAGAATTCAGAATGATGTTGTTATTTAGGTATTTCAAGTGCTCCTTAATTCAATTAAATGAAGTGTTTTATCTTCTTATTTATATAATATCGCTAATATAGAAAAACATTAATATTTACTTACATAAATTGTTACGTTTTTTAATTTACGAAATCGTCCTTTATAAGTCTTCTTTCAGGAAGTCCTATAACGGGTTTCAAACTCTAGTTCACACTTAAATGTATATTTTTATTAATACATAGTAAAATGTTAAATTATTAAGACTTCGCGATAGAGCAATCTCAAGAAAACCAATGGACTGTTCCAATTTCCAACTGAAATTAAATTTCTTATTGGGCAAGCTCGAGCAATATTCTTCCGCATGAAGACATGCTGTGCAGCCATGACTTAAATTTAAATTGAGAATGATGTGACACGATGTGCTATATATACAATTGTATGAAATGGAAGAGTTGGCAGAGTGGATCCTCGCGGAAACATTGTAAGCATAAAGAATTTGAGATACGGATCTGTAGACGGCTACTGAGAGTAGGGTGGAAGTCATCAGAGAAAATGCATTTGTCGATATTCGAGAATTGAATAAATAATTCAAAGTCTGTGATGTAAAAACAATGAACCTATCTCCTTTAGTACAGCCTTTGGTCTAGTTTAGGAGACAGTGAACATCTCTTACATTATGAAGCTAGTTCGCCTTTTTTGTATGAAGAATGTTCATAATTTATAATATGTACGTATATTAAAAACATGAAAAGAATAAATAAAAGAATTAAAAAATATAGTCAGTATCAAATATCCTAGACAGTATATCAAGAAAGCACGAAAACAATTTTTAATTTTAAAAAAATGCCAGTGTAAAGATAATATATCAAAAAACAACAATTTTGTTTAAGTAAGTGTTATAAGGAATGAATGACACTTAAATTATTTGATTATGATAGTGACATAAGTCAAACAAGGATAGCCTATTATACATATATATAGGGTGAATATTATGTTCCAGGCCGATATTATTTTTAAATAGCTAGAAATTGAAACGCAATTTTTTTATTTAATTTTTATTTATAGATTATATATTTTATTACAATTATAAATAAAATATGATATTAGCTAGATAACCGAGTAGCTTGGTACGAATGTGTGCTCTTTTAATAATATTTTTCATAATATTCTCGCACACTTGGCGTGTTATTTCAGCAATTTTATTTCGAATATTGTACTGTAGCATCAGAATTGTTGTAGACCTATTGACGTAGTACCTCCACAGAAAATAGTCGGGAGCCGTCAAATCATGTGATCGAGGAGGCCAGTCGACATCACCACTTTTTGACATTATGAGGCAGGGAAAATTTATCGTAAAATTTTAAGCGTAGCCCATGCTGTGTATGAGGTGGCACGGTTGTATTAAAACTACATATGTTGACGGCCCAACTAATCCAATTTGGTCACCAAAAAGTTTTCTAATACGTGACGATAGCGATCACCATTAATGGTTACTGCGTTGCCATTATTATTTAGATAAAATACTTTAATGACACCAACACATTGTTGGAATATTAAAAGCTTCAAAATAAATAGTAATCTACCATCTACGACTACCAAATACGAACTGACAAACGTCTGCCAAACCAAAATAGTGGCCAAACAAAATCTACCTGGAACATAATATTCATCTGTATAATCACATACCTAATATATTTTATTAAGGAAAACACATTCCTATTGTGAAGTTGTAATTATTCCGAACATAGGTCTGTGATATTTTAAATACTAAATTAATGTATTAATTATAAATATATACATATAAAATCAATTTTGTCGAAAAATATTGTTTTAGCGCCACCGGCGTCTGCAAATCGGTTTACTCAAAGGTATTTGAGATTCTGTAAAAATAATGTAGATGGCTTTCAAATAATGGAACGACAGGTGTATTAATTTGAAAAATGTAACATATAGTTTCAAAAATTTGTCAAGAAAAATACTGGCGTTATAGCACAAAGGTAGTGCACTTCCCCGGATTGGAAATGAAGATCCAGGTTCGTATCCCGGTGACGCTAAAACAATATTTTTCGACAAAATTGATTTTATATGTATATATTTATAATTAATACATTAATTTAGTATTCCTAATATATTTACCGATTTTCAGATGGCTAATTCAATAAGTACATTTTATAAACAATATTACTATACTTTTATAAAATGATTTCATGCTCTACTCAAAATGTATTTTTATTTAAATATTAAATATAATTATTAATAATCTTCCTCGCTTAACGGATTGTTTTAATTTTACATAATTAAAACTTAAGCATATAATAAAACATTTAATGGCTCAGCAAACAATAACAGCTAAAGTTATACAAAAAAAAATTACAATGATTTCAAACTTTTATAAATATTTGTTAAATCCACACTCGAAACGATGTCCTCTAAATTTCTAACAAAATTGGTGCACGCAAAAAATAAAAATATATTTTTAATATTTTATATCCTCAAAGTTTACATAAAACTTTATTGTACTAGGTATTTATAAAATATATTACATATTTACATTCAATGATTGATTAATAAAACTTTTAAATGTGTGAGAATGTAAACTCAAAGTCGAGTTTTTTGTCTATCTCTTCTTTCTATACATATATATCAATTTGAAAGAAAACTAAATCGTAATATTGGAGTGATTTGTTTTATATATATATATATGTATATAAAACATATCACTCTCGGGTGTATATTTTTTTTCTGGAAGTTTATTATCTAAATAGAAAAACGATTATTTCTTCTCAGAAATTACAAAATTTTATTTAGTTCTGAATATTAAATATTCACGTTTTTGAAAATATGTACTGAACCGAGTATTTTAATAATATAAAATTATAAATGATTATTCTTAGTATGTCTGACAATGAAATATCGTTAATGGATTAAAACTTTTTTTAACCTGTGATAAACTTTCAGGAATCTATGAACTTTCCGAATTTAATTAGTTTAATTTAAAATATTTATTTTAATAATTAATTATGTATTAACTTAATTTTTTTTGAAACTTAATTTTGTAAATATTTAAACATATCGCATCTTAAGATGTGTAAAATGTTAGTATTATTGTAATGTAATGATTACAATTTAAAACTATCCAAGAGATAAGAGTATGGGGTGTCCAGCAAAAAATTTCAAGATTAAATTGTAATTGCTCGTAAACCATCAGGGTGAGGTAAGTGGGAGGGGTATTGTTTGACCCGCGTGATTTGTTGATTTTCCAGTCACAGTGAGTCACTGGTTGAGAGCGCATCGCGCGTTCGCGGTTGTGCAATATTTAAAGTGCAGTGATTCATTGATTCGTGCGCGTCGCACTTTTGGTACTTCGACGAGTAAGTAATGGGCCGATATATAGTGTTGTGTTCAAATGTTCAGACAATAAGTGATAATGATTAACCAAACTCCTCCAGGACCATCAACGTTAGCAGCGACGCCACACCATATGGCTCAAGTTCGACGTGAAATTATGGGGAATCCGCATAAATCGATAAGGAAAATAGCAGCCTTTACTGGAATAAAAAAATCAACAGTGCACGTTATTTTAAAAAAGAAACTACAGTTTCACCCACACAAACTGCAAATCGTGCAATTTCTCAACGAAAATGACTTGTCTTTACGTGAAACCTTAGCGAGAACAATGCTTGAACGTTTTGGAACAGCACAAACGCTTGGAAATATATTGTTTGCTGACGAAGCATATTTTCATATCGATGACTATGTTAATAAACAGAACATAAGATACTAGTGCCCCAACAACCCAATGGAATGCCATAAAAACGTTTACATTGTCCAAAAACAACAGTGCGGTGTGCAATTTCTGCCCGAGGGATAATTGGGCCCTATTTTTTTAACCACTGAAAACATGAGTTTTTGGTAGCGCAACTGCAGCTGTTTCCCGGGTTCAACAACAAAACACAATTTCAGTAAGACGGAGTCACTCTACAAACAGCTAGAGTTTCAATGGAGAAGCTGAGGGGAATTTTTCCCAATAAATTAATCAGCAAGTGCGGAAACACCCTGGACACTTCGGTCACCAGACCTTACACCATGTGACTTTTTTTTATAGGGATACCTTAAGTCGAAAGTTTATAGCAACAATACTCGAACAATTCAAGTTCTACAAGAAAATATCTGCCGTGAAGTTGCTGCCATTGAACCAACGCTTTGCTCTCGCGTGTTCGCAAATTAAAGAGTCCGATTGCAAGTGACTTGAGAGAAATGGACGGCATTAAGACGATATAAAACTATCATCGTTAAACTCTATTTTGTTTAAATAAAATATGAGAATTACATTGTAATTTTTATTTTTATTTAATATTAAACTTGAAAATTTTCCGCTGGACACCCTTTAGAATATAATTTGAAGGAGAAATTCTATGAAATAGATCTGAGAATGTATTTTTTTTTAAAATTAATATGCATACAAGAAATACATGTCATATCAATATTCTTAATATTTTCAATTTAAGCTTGTGCTATGAAAATGTAACTAAATTGATGGCCTCCTGGATCGAGACTCAAACCACTAGATTACTAGGCGAACATCGTAACCACTAGATCACAAGCACTTTTGTTAAATTGCAAAAATGGTGGTACGGTACGGTACAGCTCCACCGTGGAGAGAGACTCACACATTTCTCTCTGGAAGTGGAAGTGAGAATGAAAGGAAAAGGAGGTCCTCCAGTGTTTGATCTGCTTGGCACAAATGGAGTCGGGTCACTGAGAGTTCCGGTGCAAATTGCTTGACCTGGGACTTGACCCGTGATCCACGGTGTGTCTATAACCGGGTATTCAGATGACAGAGCACATCCTCTGGGTGTATACATTCATGAAAGATGCGAGAAAATAAACGATATAGGGTCGAAAATGGGTGGTTCATCGTTCCTTTTAATATAATAGTTGTCAATTTTGTCTGTAAATTTATTCATGATTTTAAATGTGCGATAATATCTTCATTCTGTATTTAATTAAAATGATTATGTAAAATACTATCGTAATAACTGAGTAGCTTGTTGGTGTAGTGGTCAAGACGTTGGCCTCGTGATCTAGTGGTCGGGGGTTCGCGCCTCGTTCCAGGACACCAGCAAGTTAGTCCTATTTTCATAGCACAAGCATTTAGCTTAGTTTGAAAATAGTAAGAATATTGATGTGACATGTATTCCGTGTACGCATCTCTATTTTTTTTTAAATAATTTAAAAAAAAAAAAAAAATCTATCTAAAACTCAAACAAAGAATATTCTTCAGCAGGTGCACCATAGTAACCCTATAAATTATTGTTAAATTTTGATCTGTATTTGTGACTTTGTGTGAATGATTATCTTGACTCTTTAAGGTCACCAATAGGGATTATTTGTGTCAAAAGGATGTGTGTTATGAATATCAAATGCCATTTATCCCCTCGCTTCTCCTGTATATATATGAAAACCAATAAATAAGCGGGTATTCGTTTGAATGTCTGTGGCTAGAGCTGGATTACTATGAATGAAATATTGTTAAACGTAGTTTGTTTAAGTTAATGTTGAAACGTAGTTAAACGCACCCTTACGTGCGAAAACGTGACCATGAGAAGAGTGGTCGGTTCTAAGTTTCCTAGGATTTGTTGCGGCGCGACGTATTGTTGTCTGGTTTTCTGCGGGTACTAGTTGGTTATCTAACATTTTAGTGAGACACCTTTTTTACCCTAATTATCTACAATTATTTTTCTCTTTTCATATGTATTCCTGATTAGAATTCTACACAAGCTGCATGGAGGGTATAGAATTTTCAACTTCTTATTCAAGAACCAAATACAAGATCAATGAAAGTACCAACTCGATGATTAACCTTTTTTCCTCGGATTAATGTTCAGCCATCAGTTGTTGATTCACATTCGTTCAATTAATATAATCTAATGTAATATTAATGTATTTATAATGTCTTTCAGTTAATTGTTTCCCTCCACGTTGCGTAAAAGATTTGTTTGTTAAACTCTTTAACTTAATAATAGTAAACTGTATATATTATTTACGAAATTATAAAACTTTGAATTATAATAGATTCACTCTTTTCGTATCTTATATTATTTGCCACACTTGTATATGCCATATCCATTACATGATTTTACATCATATCATAAAAGCGATTCATTTAAATCATGTATTATTTTAAAAACGTTACTCGTTGTTTGTGAATATATTTTTTTAAATAGTTGCGTACATGGAATACATGTCACATCAATATTGTTACTATTTTCAAACTAAGCTAAATGCTTGTACTATGAAAATAGGACTAACTTGTTGTTTTCCTAGAACAAGACGCAAACTCCAAGAAATAGATGATTCCATCTTAGAAATATAATGCATGGGTACAATGCAACTAATTATTTAATATATCATTTAGATTTCACTGTTACGGTCCGTGTCCACGGATGACGACAATCTCGAAGATTTAGTTGAGATACATCTCAATACCATGTACACTTGATTAGATTTTGTCCTGGAGATAAACTCAAAGATCAGCTTGAGATTGTTAGAAAGAGACAAAAACTCAAACCATTGTACATGGCCTACATTCTGGCAGCGACATTTGAACACGAACGTCATTTAAAACTATCATAGATCCTTAAAACTATATATCTATTCTGAAAGTTAGACATAAGATACAAAACATAACACAAAGCGTTTAATTATAAACATTTAGTGTGCTTATTTTTTTAATAGAGATGCGTACACGGAATACGTGTCATATCAATATTCTTACTGTTTTCAAACTAAGCTAAACACTTGTGCTATGCTTCCATTTTTTTAAACCTATCCCCTCTATATTGCAACGAATCTCAAATAATTTTGAGTAACATAGGCTAGGAGACACCAAAAATCAAATAATTTTCATTTATATTTAATTTGAATAAACTTTGATACAGCTTATATATTTTTATGCTTGCATATTAATGTGAAGTCGCATTTTTTCATGAAATTGATTTAATTTATGGTGTTTCCTAGTGTATATTAGTCAAAGGTATTTGAGATTTGTCGCGATATAAAGATGATGCCTTTTTGAAAAAGGAATAATATACGTATCAATTTGAAAAAGCTGCAGCATAAATTTGTTAAATTATTTTTCTCTTCATCTTCTCGAACAGGTGTCCCTGTATATCATAAATTTCACCTACGATCGGAATATACTGCAGATCTAGCGTTTTCTTGCCGTTCTACACATATAAGTATAAAATAAGTGTACAGTGTTATTCCATTTTAAAGATTCGAAGTCTTTCTGATTATTTGAAAAAACTGGAGCTACTTTAAAATAGAGAAGAAGGTCACATAAAAAGTTGTCAAGTAGATGAAACATCACGCGATACACCCTTAACATCTCCATTCTAGGTGAACTCGTGCGGCGCAGGAGTGTGCCGACTAGAAGTTGTCTAGAAGATTGATACAATACGACTACTGAGTATATGAGCGAAATGAGTATATACCTACTGAAAGACAGTTCAAAACCTACTAGTCGTAGTTATATATTAATTTGAAATTGCAAATTTAAATAAATAAATAAAATTCAAAATATTAAATCATATTAAATTGTGTTTTCGCATGCTCTTGAAAATCTACGACAGCCGAGACGACAGATATTTTAAATTGAAAAAATGTCGATATAAGTGGTTCTTACTTGGACCTTCGACTAATAAAAATTCCGAACCTCACAAAAAAATTCAGATCACTCGAGTAAATGGAGCCTTCGACAGAATTTTCTTTTGAATGGTATATTTTTTCATGAAAAACTTTCGCGAAACTGAACTCAGTATTCGGAAATGTATACTCAATTAAGCTTTTGTCGATTTTAATTTTCTTCCGTCAAAAACCCTCGGGAAAAATATGAATGTAATTTTCTAAATTAATTATAATTTTTTTTGTTGCCCGTTAATACTCGCGAGTAATCAATTCGATCATTCATTAAGTAGATTGATAAAGTTTTGTCTGCTTTTAATTAAGCACAATCTGAAGATCGCTTAAACAATAATTTATTCAACCAAAGTGGTTTAAATCCCGGATTAATAATAAAAAGTTACCACATTTTTAGCGTCGTATTTTATCTTCAAGTAGGTACTTGTTATAATTACGCTCAGAGATAAAAATAATATGTATTTTTTTTGTGGCTTTTGTTAACTTAAATTTTGTTAAAAAATTTGAACAATTTTGTGTGCGATACACTTAACAATATATTAGTATTTTTTAGGCTTTTTCTGTTCAGCAAATAAATGCTCCTGATAGGTCAAAAATAATTATTTAATAATAGCATAGCCATTGCTGTTTTTGTTTCATCATCGAAATATTTATATTTATAGATTTTATTTAACGCAATTCTTAAAAATTTAAAGGAATATACAAATGGAGATATTAAAAAGAGTAATGCTAGTCGGTGAAAATTGGAATAGTGCCTAATCTGCTTTTTTTACCTTGAACATATACAATTTTTTAACAGTCGTATCATATTTTAAAGACCGACAAAAACAACGAGTTAACAAATATTTGTTTACGTAAATAATGATAATAATCCCCAATTCCACAAACACGATATGCGTAACATGAAATATTTATATATATTGTTAGGGGCCTTTTGGCCCTAGAGGATAGGATGCCAAAGGAACCGCAACCGATCTAGCTCAATCTGGTTTCTGTAAGTGTGTGGGTGTTCGCGTGTTGCATTCTACCTCGGATGGCTAGAAATGGTTTTAAGAACAAACACGTGACACATTACACTAATTATTACATGAAACATGCTAAATCTCAACATTGTCAGCACGATAATGGTCTTAAAAATCATCTTTTTTTCGATTAAACTTTCCTCTCAGTGAAGACACACAATGTCTCCAACTTAGCACACATCGATCTATACTCAGCTTGCCTAGGGGTGAAGTCGCAATAAATGCCAGGCTGCCATGGGACGTTGTCGCAGCCTTGGCCCAGGCCGCCACGTTTCCATATCAAAGTTTGATCTCCTGAAGAAGGTTACTCTGATGACATCTGGTCACTGCTGTGGAGTCCGTTGAGCTCACAATATATATATTATATATATATGACGTTATAAATCGGGGTTACGTACGAAATTACCCCGTCACTTATTTTTTGTCAAGCACCTTGACATTCACACATAATTACCCTTAAGTTGGTATCACATTTTGTGTCTGAGGTTATAAAAACGGTTACATTTATAGTTAATTTTTAAAACCATCGAAGAAGTTGTCAGATTTGAGCGGTTGAAAAAACCGCGACAGCGTACTAAAATGTAACTGTGTGTGATTCACTACAACCAGAGGGTAAGTATTATTCAATCACTAGTGTAATTTAATGTATTATTCAATCACTAATGTAATGTAATGCTATTAACTTGTTAATCTAATCGCATGGTAAATAATCTTTACAGGAAACAAGATGTTTTCCTTTGGTTTTTAGTTTATGCCTTTGGTGCATACCTCTGGATTTGACCTTGGTTTCTAATACATACTTTTGGTGTATGCTTTTCATTTATGACCTTCAACTTCTACCTTTGGATATCGCCCGTGAGTTAGTCACCTCACTGTAGGCAACATTTTATATTATGATGTGATCATCTTCAACAAATTCCGTTTGCGAATCCGATCGCGTCGGCCTGGATGCTGCGGGTCAAGCATGATGTGAAGTCGAGAAGATGGGATCCATCAAATTTTAATATCTGGTTGTCACATGCATGCAGGACGTCGAACTTACGCCCAACCCGACGAGATGAAGATTCGTCAAGTGGATTTTATTTTATTGTATTTCTTTTATTTATTATGTTTCATTCTAATTAGATGCCTTTATTTTTCTAATGAATAACATCTTTTATTTATTGCCTCCAGGTGTTACTATAAATTTTTCTAATAAGGTGGGGTATGTGTTGCCTAAGTAAAGAACTCGCGAATCTCATGTTATACGTAGTTATATATATAAATAAATACGTATATAAATAAATATATAAACAATATTTACAAAGAACTGCTCGCGAGCTAAAAAATTGTGGGGATACTCAGAAATTTATCTATAGTAATGAGAGAGGTTGGCGAGTACGATAACACCACAATGACAGCAAAAATGTGCGGAGTAAATATTATAAGTCTTGAATACAATGCTAATGTCATTTTTTAAAATTGTAGATTTTAAAAACCTCGCATTATATTCGGACCGATATATATATTTTTTTTAAATAGAGATGCGTACACGGAATACATGTCACATCAATATTCTTACTATTTTAAAACTAAGCTAAACGCTTGTGCTATGAAAATAGGACTAACTTGCTGGTGTCCTGGAACGAAGCGCGAACCCCCGACCACTAGATCACTAGGTCAACGTCTTGACCAAGCTACTCAAATGCTAATATTTGTTTTCCTAAACGTGGTATCAACGTGTTAAAATAGATTTTTAGGTTGGTACCTTATACACAGTTTTATCGTATTTAATTAACTGACATACAATCTCTATTTACAATATTAAGCTAAAATTATCTTCTCCATAGTAGGTAGATATTGATTTATACTTTCATACGTGTACCGTAAAATAAATTGTGTTAAATTTAATGTATGATTTATATCCAGTATATTCGCGGGGTCGACTGTACACGAACTTAATTAGTATTGAGCATGCGGTGAACATTTATAAGCGGATTGATGTCTAATGAATTATCGTTAAATTTATAATTAACTTTGTCAAAATATTTATGTTCCAATATGTCAACGAATAATTCATGCGACAATTAAAAATTGGAGTTACGTGGAAAGTGTAGGAAGAAATTCTCAAAAATATGTTAAAAATAATTTGTATTAGAAAAAAATATTCACGGTGATTACTACATTTGTCCAAAAAATATTTAAAGAATAAAATATGCGAGTTTTTGAAGAGTTGATTTATGTATAAATAAATAAAATCTTTTGCATCTTTTTGCAATCTTTCTAAAAAACAGTTTTCTAAAGACATAGCTGCATAACTGTAATATTTGTACTATATATTTTGTCTACTTAAAAAGGAATATTAGATATGTGTCTTCAAAGTAATCATTATCTGAGACCACCCCCCACCGGTAACAACACTGTATATAGTTTTTTACATTAGCCATATTGGATAATAAACTCGTTTAGTGTTGTGCTAAGATTACTTAGAAATTGTTTGAAACAATATTTTTATTAATTTTATGATTATTTAATATATGTACCATTCAACGTCCAAGAAAATATACAACGCATTTCTATTCATAACTCCGATCTATCCAAAAATGTTATCCAATGTTATTGCAGGGGTGTCTTCATCTGTCAAAAAATAAAGTTACTTTGCTTAGAAATTTTCTGTTAATCGTTAAAATTGTCAATTTTTAAAATGGCTCCAAGTACAAAATCTGATCAAATTAAATCATCGAGCAACAGTCTTACCCATAAATATTTCAATCAGAAAATCTAAAAATATTTTTTCGTTTCCATGCTAGTGAGTGATATTAAAATGTACGATTAAATCGTATTTTATTAGTAAAAAAATATTAATACTTGTATAAATTTAATTGTTTAAATGTTATTATTTTTGGTTCACTCATAGCTGCACTATTAATCATCAATTTATATAATCATAAAATTATAATTAATATAATCATCAATTTATACTGGATTTAATTATAGCCATAGACATTCATTAATAAAATAATAAATATATATGCATGCATTATACTTCTGATACCAAATTTATAACTACTAAAACCATTAAATAAATCTTCAAACATGACACATTTACGATAATATATAGATTTTTTTTATATACGCATGTAGAGGTTATATAGTAAATAAATTGAAGTTGTTGTCGTATAAATTATTATCTTCAATAAAGTTAATGAAAAAGTTATATTCCGTATTAAAATTTCCAAGGAAATAATCAGAAATATTCCGCAGGTCACATTTTGACGTCATTAAGTATTCTCAATGGTCGTAACTCCCCCGTTAATACGCTAGATCCCGGAAAATATCCGCATTAAAAGTTTTTCCATACAAAAGTGTCCCGCGTTAGCTGAAGTGATTGAAAATTTCGAGAGCGTATAACTTTTGTATGAACAAGCTGTTTTTGGTCACGTCGCCGAGCCAGTTCGGTACTGTGACCACTCTGAATTATTTTTATTACAAATTTGGGAATTAATGCTTCATTATTAATGTTAACGTTAACAATGCATTATTTCTGAATGCTTTCTGAAATGACCCATTGATTGCAGATTTTACCAGACTTGTTTTTCTCCATTATCTCTGCTCGTACATGTGCAGTTACAATGTGTAAAGTAAAAGTTGCTCAACATTTATTTATGTAAAATTGAGCTGTTTGTTCCGTGAACTGTCCATGGAATTCGCAACATACACCGCCCGTACAACATCTCTAAAGCGTCTATCTTTCTGCTCTCTTGTTGTCTCAAAATTCATATTTCAGACCCATACATACATTTTGAGATGACTTGTACTGTAACAATCTTCACCATAGTGGACTTGATAATTTTCATTGATACCAAGTTTTCTTTTACTTGTTCATTGCTGATCTTTACTCATATTAATTTTGGCTTCACATCCATCAGTTATTAAATTAAAGGACCAAGATACACATATTTATACCATTCTGCGAACACGATAATATTAGTGAATAACTAATCCGTTATTTTAACTGTGATTGTGATATTTGTGTTCAATTGTGACAATGATTGCTAACTAATTCAGTGAACAATTACTGGTACATTAGAAACTAAATCTCCAACATTCATTCTTACTAATCAGTTATCTATCATCATTGCAATCGATTACCAATTACATAATCACAATCATAATAATGGCTTAACTCATCACTATATAATATAAGCCTATTCCCTAAGGGATTTACTAACGTTTCAGGACAATAGGTTTATTGAATTAAATAATTAGTATTTGATTTATTATTTCTGAAACTGACGCCTATAAGGCGGGCTATATATTCAAATAAGCTAATATTTTACTAGATTTTCTGGGAAATAAATCAGAATTAGTCTTAAAATATTCATTTTGTAATTATTAAGGTAATTTTATATAGATTATTTAACTTTGTTTTTTTAACCACTTAATATATAATATTAATATACCAACCGGTTTTGGAAAATACAATTTCCTTCGTCAGGGTGTCAAATTTTCTAATTAATTATTAGTTAACTAATTAATAATTTAGGTATTCTCCGAAACTGGTTGACGTATTAATTTATTAAGTGGTTAAAAAAACAAAGTTAAATAATCTTTTTAAAATTACCTTAATAATTACAAACTGAATATTTTATGACAAATTCTGATTTATTTTGTATAAGTGAATAACTTTTGTATGAACAAGGTATTTTTGGTTACGTCGCCGAGCCAGTTCGGTACTGCGACCACTCTGAATTACTTTTATTTCACAAAATGATTCAAATAAGTTTCTGGCTCAAATGTGGGAATTAATGCATTATTCCTGAATGCTTTCTGAAATGACCCATAGATTGCAGATTTTACCAAACCATGGTGTCAAATTTGCTAATTAATAATTAGTTAACTAATTACTAGTTTAGGTATTCTCCGAAACTGATTGATGTATTAATTAATTAAGTAGTCAAAAAAAAGAAAGTCAAATGAATTATATAAAATAAACATTAACCACAATATTGAATTTGCAAATATTATTAAGATTTTATTCATATTTAATTTTGACAGCGCTTGTTATATATTATATAAAATTACCCAAAAGACTTTTTGATAATAAAAATTCTGTAATAAAATAATGGATGGGTTGAAAAACTTTATTTTGGATTTAAAAAGAGTTCCAGGGAATGTATTTCTTAAAAACTATGTTTATTTAACTCTTCTAAATAAGAGGAAAAATTTCTGTTCTACCATTTCTTCTCGGCTATTTTCTTTTAATTGGTCCAGAGAGGGAGAATTTTTACTGTATATCTTAGATTTAAGGAAGCCCCATAGGAAAAAAACCATTGGTGTCAAGTCAGGGCTTCGTGGAGGCCAGTTTATGTCACCTCGACAGGATATCAATTTTTCAGGGAAAATTTCACGAACAACTGGTAAGGACACGCTCCATAACGACTGAATTCCCAAAAACGCGACTAGCGATAGGCATACTACGCCCCTCTCGTTGCGTTGGTGCAGCCATTGAACCAAAATAAAAATAAAACTTTTGGATGACACTGTATAATGCACACCCATAGTCTGTTTTTTATTGTTCTCTCTACGCACCGTATAGTAATTCTCCAGATTTTATTAAAACGATAATAAAATAGTATATTTTTTATCCATATGATAAAAACGTCTTTGCAGATGTCCCCGTCATATTTTACTGTCTTATTATTCTTTTCAATAACTGAACCAACAGAATTCTGATATTATTAGTCCTGGCATATTGAAGTATTGATCGCGTTTCGCCGAAAGGACGAAAAGACTGCCTCGGGCAAATACGATGGGTTTTATTCTATTTCTCAATAAAGTTGCTCTTACATTCAATCAAGATGTTCCATCTTGTAATGCGATATTGCGCCTATCTTTTGTCTGCTCAAAGCGGTCTAGGATTTTTTCCAAGAATAACTAAGTGGGTACTTACCTTGTTAATACAAAAAAGCTAAAATATTTTTATTATTAGCATCAATACACGAATTCAAATCTGAATATAAAGCTAATCCTTCTTAAAAAAGTTTTTTCTTCGCCCCACTATCTGAGCAACATACTATGATATATTTGAGGGTGCGAGTTGCAAAGACAGCAACCTTGATAATTTTTTTTTTTTTTATATTTTCGTTGTAGTGTTAATTTAGCAATGGTCAAAAAATTATATTTTTATGCAAATTGATCATTCGAAAATCGGTTATAGTTGTAAAATTAATTACTTTTGTTCGCCGCCATTATGAAAATTAGCTTGTTTTTGGATTTGGCCAAACAATCTTCACTAATCTGAAATGTAAATGGCCGCTAATGAGAAATAATTTATTATTGGAAAGTGTTGCATTTATTTTGTATTTTTTATCTGATTTTTAGTATTTTTATTCGAGCTGGCATAAGAGGAATGAATATAGACTGAATGCAGTAAAAATTAGATCTCTTAGCCGTATACGTAGCAAATACATTTATGACAGAGTTAAGAATGAATAAATTAGGAGAGAATATAAAGCTGATCCTAGCATAGTAAATAGGATTAAAAACGGATAGCTTAGGTCGTTTGGTTATTTGGAATGAGGAGAGAATAGTAAAAAAGATACATGATGCAAGTATTGATGGCACCAGAAGTAAACCAGACACTAGAAGACGGTCCTGTTAGAAGCTTCAGTAATCAACGAGCTTGTATGAGAAGATTTATAATTGTGAATGTGGCGAGAAATGTGTATCAGGACAGAAAGTGTTGTGCTCTATTCTCTTTGCCTACCCTCGCAGGGAAACGGGGTGATTTTATGTTAGTTAGTTATAAGAGTGCATTTATTTTTTCTCTCTTTTTTTATATTTCTTTAACATACATATATATACTTCTTTTTTTTAAATATTTTCACGGCGACTTGCTTTATATGTTATGTATTCAATCTTATTGTGTCGCTCTCAATGAGTTTTAGTTTTGTGAAATGAATTTGTTTGCCAATTTGCCTTAAAACAGGCTTATGTTACAAATATGTTATAAACATGTTATTGTTGATGTTTTCCTGATAAACAAAAAAAAAATAGGTACCACAGAACTATGTTCTGAAAAACTTAATAATAAAAATATATTCTCCGTAAAAAAAAACAAATGTAGTTTTTCTCCAAATAAAAAAAATGAGGTTACCGAGTTTGCATCTAGTACCCCCATTTATCATCATCATCTTAATAACAGCAGTCGTGATCATGAAACTGTAGCATTGATGAATGGAGGCACGGATGATCTGCCGTTACCTATTTCTGGCTGTGGATTTTTTTTGTGCATTTTAGGAGTGGGTCTGCATCGAAGGACATCAATGAACTATTATCTGATTACTTCTACCCTTCCTAAGATCACTCATTTTTCCATGGAGTCCTCGAGTCTGGTTACATGACCAAAATATTGGTCGCCGTATAGTTGAGGATATGAATCGTGGATCCATAGAAAAAATGTCATATTCTTAGAACTTTCAAACTAAGCTAAACGCTTATACTATGGAAATCGGACTAACTTTCTGGTCTCCTGAAATGAGACTCGAACCCCCAACCACTGTTTTAATCAGAGGATCAATAAGCACGACTTAATTCCACTATGAACAAGGTATTCGTTCTGCGGGGTATACTCGGTATGTGTAATTTATTTATTGACTGTATACATATTATCTATTAAAAGTATATATGTTAACGCTATATTTCATTTATTGAAGACAAATCATTAATGCAATTATTGTGCGTATTATAAAAATAAATAATAATGTACCTAGATAATACGCAATAAAATATCACATGAACAGACAATAAAATAATTTATCTTGATTTATTTTGGTCACTTTAACGATAATCTAAATGCTAAACATTTAAAAATTTATTCTAAATAGCAATTTTTGACATTTCAGATATCTTCCAAAATAATTAATTTTCTCATAAAATTCAAACGTTAGCTTGTATTGTATCACACGTATACATGATAACCGTGTGAGCCATACAGGATTATATAAGGGGGTAATAAACAGCAATAAGTTATAATAAAATAGGTAATACCTATTCCTTTTTTGTGGAACAATTTCGGAATTTTTTTAGAAACCTTTAGAAACAAACACGGAATATATCAAAATACTTATATCCGAAACCTTCATAATTTAACACATATGCAATTCATTATCAACTATCTTAATATTTTTTTATGTGCATAATATTATATTGATTCATTGTGTTATATTTTTTACTAGGATTGTAAATTCCAGTTATATTGAAATTTTAATATTTAAATTGCTTGAATTTAATGTGTGGTTCTCTTTGAGCTCTTCATGATAATATAATGTGTAGGTCATGGATTACCAAATATATAGACAACTAACGGATATTGACATAAGTGGTACCAAAGTGATTATGTGATAGACACAGACGCAATTAAATAACTCTGCGATTTTGTTTTAATATATTATATGATTCGATTGAAACGAAAATTTTAACGCCGACAATATAATATGCATTAATGTAAAAAATACGTATTATTTACACAAAGATTTAATTTTCGAAGAGTAAATACTTTTACTGTTGTCTCGGATTGATGTTTCCACAAAGAATGTGTGTAGAATGCCCCCGTCCCGCAACTAATATTCCAAACAACACTCTTATATGTACACTTTATTTCACGTTTATTCATTTACAATAGTACCTAATATAAATGTATAACATCGTACAGGATACGGCGTTTTTGTCACAATATAGTACATACATTCTTTTTAATGAATTTATGAACATATTGCTAGCTGGTGATTAAAGATTTTCACAAAAAAAAAAATCAGTTTCAAAATAAATAATAATATTAATTTACAAGCTTCATTTGTATTAAAATCACGGAATAATTTGATATTCCTTTATTGAGTTATTTTATTATCTTGCTTATGGGGCCTTAAAAAACCTGTGAGGTTTATTACATCTCTTGCCGTTTTATAAATCAATAAAAAATAAAACATGTACCAGGAATGAACGGTTAAGGGTTGATCATATTTATTGACTAGCCTTCAAAACGACCCTAGCAGAAACAAATACAGTAATCGTGCTAACCAAATATACTGTACTACTGAAAGATTCATAACATAAACACGATCTGGAGTAAAAGCCTTAAACTTTATACGTGAAATTCATTTTGATCAGTTCCTTGCGCGCGGCAAAGGGATGATTTCATTTGAAAAACTCCAATATTTGATCGAAGAAAACAGGGTTTAATATAAAAAGATTTCAAAGAGCTCTTCATATGCGATCTTGTCTCAATTTTTCATAAAATTTGTCCACTTTGCTTGAATCGACAGTCTGTAGTATGTCTCATATTTGCATGCGATATATGTATGAAAAAATGCCTCGGGTCAAATTGCGATGGAATATGTGAATTTTTTAACATTTTTACTTATTTTCTCAATATGGAAACAAAATTCTATTTAAAATGTTAGTTTAAAACCTTAAACATTTAAACATATTAATATTTAAAATATTTTGCTAAACAAATACAATTTTAAAATATTACAAATGAATTTGGAAACATTGTATTGATAAATTTCTATCAAAAATTTATGGAAACAGTGCAATAATATTCCTTGCCCGTCACCGCGCTGAATCCATCCCCGTCGGTCCCTCATGACTGAGAATCGTGATGTTTATGAACTCCCGCCATCTTGACTATGCTCTTCTTCTATGTGTCAGTTGTGCCTGTTGCCTTTTCAATCAGATCGATCCAACAGGTAAGGAATCTCAATTTTCCTCTCCGTCCTTCGGCAGTCTGCCACAAAAACTTCTCCAAATTATCTTTTCTTCTTGCAAGATCAAAAAAATTTAAGTATTCGTCTTAAGCAATTGATTGAGTTTGTCCTTGATGGTCGGTTTCTGCAGAATGAAATCATTCACGCGTCTTCCTCTCCACATGTCTCCAGCACCATTTCTCAAAATCATGAATTTACCTTTTCTCTCTTGCATTGAAAAGCTGTAAAAAGTTGTTCTTAAGAGTTCCTATATGACACAAATTAAATGTATTAATTAAAAATATGTAATATCGAAAATATATTTTTATTGCTACCACCATTCGAACCTGGATCTCTTACTATGCGGAGAAATGCATTAACCGATTATGCCACACTAACATAGTAAATTGACGACACATTTACGAACTTATATGTTGTATTTTCAAATTAACATATCTGTCGTTCCATTATTTGAAAGCCATCTTCATTATTTTACGAAATTTCAAACACCTTTGAGTAAAATCCAATAGGAGACGCCAGAATTAATTTATAATTCATTTTTATTAAAGTTTTGGAAACATTAATACATAGGAGAATATATTATTATTGTGAAGTTGCCATAAGAATGTGTTATTTTTTAAAAATACAAATTAAATGTATTAATTAGAAAGATTTACATGTAAAATCTTTTTTTTCTAAAAATATTGTTACGTAATCTCAAATACCTTTGAGTAATCGATAAAAGATACAACTTTTATATAATTAAAGAGAACACATTCTTATTGTGAAGTTGTAATTATTATTTTTATAATTATTTACAGACCTATGTTCTGAATAATTACAACTTCACAATAAGAATGTGTTCTCCTAAAAATTAAAAGTACCTATATGGTTTTTCGTACATTTGTTTTATTACTGTTTTATGCCCGGGCTCTAGTATGTAATTGTATCAGTATTTAATTTTCATCGTAAGATATTGTAATTAATTATAGATTATAATTATACGTACATACATACATTTATGGAAAAAATAACAATTGTAATATTATTAAACTAAAATCAAGGCACCACTGCTCGTTTCACATGAATATTAAGGCACAAACTATTTTAATCCATATTCACGTTTGTTATGCGAAAATCTGTAAATTGTCTAATATAAATTCTATACTAAATTAGCGCCTATTCAATTCAAAAATTATATTTCGTACGTGGAACTAATTTACATTTTGTGATTAAATATAAATTATTGTTTTGATTGAAAAACCATGAATATCTTCTAGAGAATACATCATTTCTTGGCAATATATTCCAGAGATATTATATCAATTGAAGACATGTGTGCATAAAGAGCGTAAGTTCAAAAAACTCATTCTACAACGCGTTCATTTATATTATTTTATTTCTATTTTCGATTGAGATATTATACACCGTTTTTTCATGATAAGAATAAATTAAAAATGAATGTTGGATAGTATTAATATCAAATACATTTTTTTTAATTTCAAATAGTAAATCTAATTATTGCTTGTTTGTGATTTTGTTGTTCATTAATCAGTGTCATAAGGTTGAGCCTCAAAATCAATAATACTTTAAACCACTCGTGTTTTTTGCTCCTAAACGATAAAACTTGTTATTTATTGATCCTAAATTATCGTTACCGTCATTTCTGTAACCAAAACTAAACGTTTTTCAATCGCTTTTAAAGTTCTATAAAACATATTGTCATATCGTAAAACTCCTCTGTATACTGTTTGCTGTTATATATCTTTTTTCTGAATTTTCCTATCCGACACTGTAAACTGAGTTGGCTTTGCTTTTAATTATGTGAATATCTATGTATATACATTAAACACAGAGTTCATATTTTAGATATCCGTCCATAATATATTTATGCATTGGATAAAATATTTACAATTTATAAGTAGTTACCATTACCATATGCAACAATAAAAAATGTTTTCTCGAAGAACCTGACATGAATTTGTTAATATGTGTATGTGTACGTGCAGAGAGGTGCGGACGGCGCAGTGCACGGGGCGCGGGGCTCTGGGTGCGGGCGTCGGATGCGATTATTACTTTAGTAACAGAGAGTATGCGATGATCAATGTTTTTTTCTTATTTTAAGCACTGTCAACTTTTGTCAACTATTATTATAATGATTAATATAAGTAATAATTGTAAAATATTCATATTTATCCGACTTAAATATCTTAAAAGTCTACATGTACACTGAGTTTACAGCCCCGAAACGCGTGTTTTTATTTTAACACCATAAGGGAAACGTTAACTTATTTGAAAAAAAAAACACTAACTATAACACAATCATATTATGTGCATAAATAACCAATTTTATGAAATACGAACACTGTTTTATATCAAAGTATAAAAATATTTTTAAAATTATTATTATTTAAAAAGTAACAAATTTTGTGTAATCTACTTTGACTAGTATAACATCGGTCAGTTTTGATGCTACTGTGTCTTCATTAGGACGGAGGAATACTAATGAATCAAAGTGGTTTACACAAAGTTTTCTAGTTTTTTGAAAATAAATAAATATGTCTATCCACGTTGAATAATCAATTAATACAAATTATGTTTTTATAACAAATTAACGCAATTTGTTTCATATACTTCGTATCTTTTGATTTAATATACAATTTAACGAAAGATAAATTTAGACAAATAAAATAGAAATATGGTCAAAAAATAGTGGGTTTACCACCAGCAAACTAAATATTCAAAACCGTTTTGGATAATATGTGATTTATGGTTATTCACAAGCTTAAATCCTCAACCATCCATAAAAAAAAATATTTGTATATGTTCAAAAACATTAGGAGCATTTTTTTCATAAAAACGGTGTTAAAGTTGGTGTCAATAATTTACCAGTTTAACTTCTTTTTTTTCATTATACAAACAATTTAAATGTATTGTCACGCTGGCGATATTCAAATCGTTTCATTTCACTGTACATTGAAGTTCCACGATCTATTTCCGGTCGCTCTCCTTCCGCCGGAAGTTGGCGGTGGATTTTCTAGTATATTTTTTTTACAGTTTTCGGCCTTGTAATAAAATGCCGCTTTACTTTCACTTCCTGTCATATTGTAAACCGAGCCTCCGAAAGACATTTTTTCCATACAATGTAAAAATAATAAACCTATGTTTATTGATAAAAATTTAAAATAAAAGTTTTTTTCGACAATACGGAGAAGTCTAATCTTTATTGAGATAACAAGAACACATTTTTATTATAAAGTTGCAATATCGGAACATAGTGTTATTTTATATACAAATTAAATTAACGACCAGAAAAATATCCGGAAAAATGTATCCAGTAGCAACTAAAATATTTTTTCAATAAATTGATTTTATCTGGTTGATGTATATCTTTCTGGTTGATTCATTTAATTTGTATCGTAATTTGTATCGTGATAGTCAATTGCCTTCACAATTAGCAACACCATCAACGACTGCTGAACGCACCTTCCAGATACCTGGGTATAAAACTAGCTTCTCATCAGCTGCAAAAACACGCCGGTAATGATCCTTGATTCCAACATGTGTCAGTGTAATGTGGCCGCAGCCATCCGGGAAATTGGCCATTGAGCACGCCACTGCTCTATGGCCACCTCCCGACAAGATATCTAGCAAACGCTACTCAGTATAGATTTCTTATTGTATATTTTTCTATCTTAACTACGTTCAAGCATCAATAAACTTCTGTCAACTGTATATAGTCTTTCTTATTTAACCAACTCCGGCCACACACACCTGCACACCCACACACACACTCCGCAATAATATTCAATAATGGGTGTAATTTATGGGGCCACTATGCACTCACACACATAAGCTTCTAATTCGTAACATTAAATTTTAACCGCATCCTCATATATTCCCATAGTACTATAATTAAAATTAATTTCAGAGACTGGTATATATAAGAATAATGTACCTATATAACTTTTGTTTATTTATTTATCAACAAGAGGCTTTAACGCTGAACCGAGCATTCTCCATCCTTGCCACCGGTACTTGCTCCCAACGCAAATTCAGCTTTTCCTCATAAAATTCTCATTATTTTCTATTGCCTACTATGGGCATCCAACTAGTTTTATTTCTGGAGGTCATTCTGGGAATAAATGCTCAGACAGACATATGTGTCCTAACCATTTTACTTAAAATTCTGAATGAAGAGCAGAAAGGTATAGTTTTCCAAGAACCTCATCCCTTATATAATTTCGTGCTATTTATATTTCAGTAAAATATTTTTTATTTATTTGATTACTAACATGATAATGGCATGATTGCCATATAACTATTGTATAATCAATTCAATTTGAAAAATAATTTAATTAGTGCTATTACTATTATTCTGAAATCTCATTATTCTTGTATCATTTTAATATTCTTGGCACGATTTTCGTTGTTTCTTGGTGTCAGTCCTTTGATAGTGTTGTATTTATGGCATTGTTCATCTAGCTTTTGAGTTTTTAACGGCATTATTTAGTTAATGTATCTCGCGATCATTTTTTAATATTTTTATTGGTATTAAAAGCAACATAATATGTTCTCTCGCGCGCTCTTAGTTTCTTCATAAAACTGTATACAAAGCACATTTCACCAACTATTCATGTTTGTTTATTTGTACATATAATTTTTTCAGGACGATATTGTGGCAATTTCTTAATAAGACTAGTTTTGATTTAGAAAAATCGCTTAACATTTTTAAATAGTTTTTGGACAAATAATAAATATCATCCACGTTAGTCTCCCATGACCGAGGATCGTGATCTCCATGATTTCCCGCCATTTTGACTATGCTCTTTCACTTTTATTGGCAACCTCCAGAATTAGGCTGACACAAACTTGGTCAGTTCAACGACTCTTCCTCTTTTTCTCCCGGCGCGGTCCATCACAATAAGCAATATTTTCTTCTCGCATGATGCTCAAAAGATTTAACGATTAGTCTTAAGCAAATGGTTGAGAGTCTGTTTTTATAAGTTCGACTCCCAAAAAATTGAGACATTTGTATGTCTCGCCGTCTACGGTATGTGAAACACGTATCTCGAGCACCACATCTCAAAGGCATCAATCCACCTTCTATCTCTTTCCTTCAGGATCCATAATTTTGTACCATATTAGATTATATAATTCACCTGGAAGTGTAAAAATGACAAAGAATAAGTAAATTTCTAAAGAATTATTAAATATTTTTAAATACATTTTAGATTCCAACACAAGACAAATTGTACAAGCAGTCCGTCAGATGAACTGAATTTTTATTGCTCATTATATTCAACAGCATACAACAACGAAATAAAATAAAATAATTCATTGTTACACCTACTAACAATGATAACGAAACTCGTTATATTATGCTTGTTCTTTGGTTTTTGTATTCAAGAAATATTTTTTTGTACTTAAATATATATTTTTTATAGTTAAATTATAACAAAATTAATTAACAAATATTAATGTATTAATGTCTCTTCTTTGGTAATGTATTATCTTATTTTAGGTAACCGGTTACCTAAAACGGGAAAAACAGCTTTTTTTTAAAGATAAACCATGTTTAAACTACACAAGTTAAAACACAATGTGCTAATGTCGTTTGATTAATAGCTTAATAAATATAAAAAATTTAAAAATATATTTTGTAAAAATCAATACATGATTGAGTTACAACCCAACAAGAAAAATTGTCCCGTCTTAAATACAAAGTTACAGAAATAAAAAATATTTTTACTTTTAAAATTAGCAATACTAACTTTGTGATTAAAATTCATATTTTTATTTATTATCTTTATTTTATTAACCACTTAATCGAGTTTAAATATATCTACCGATTTTTTATTCCTTTACCAGAATCTATTTTTAAAAAAACAATTATTTAAAAAATAAATTTAGTACCTAACTGAATTTGGATCCTGAAAAAGAAAATGGTGTTTTTCGAAACCAGTAGATGTATTTAATCTCAATTAAGTGGTTAATAAAACAAAGATAATAAATAAAAATATAGAAATATTTTTGTACAAATGTAGTCTTCATGCAGATTAGTTGTAGCATTGAATAGTTTTGTTCTAATAGACAACGGTATTTGATTTTATACTTCAATGAAATAATAGTTATTACCTAAGTATTATTATCAATCTTATTATTATATAACTATTAATCTCTCTTGAAATTTGTTCAAGCATATTTAAGCTTTTTCTCTGTTCAATAATAAATCATTTTTAAGGCGCCATTTCATTCGTATCTTGCTGTCTTATTTCGATTCGGCTTAATTAATATAAGCACTTTAATAAAAATGCAGCTATATAAAAGTAAATATTTTTTATTAAGAGATTTTATAGCAGACGCCAGAATTATCAATTCATTTTTTTAGTAAATTTTCGACGCATTAATACAACTTTATTATAAGGAGAACACCTTTTTATTGTGCAGTTGTAATTATTCTGAACATAGGTCTGCGATATTTTAAATATTAATTAAATATATTAATTAGAAAGATATACACATAAAATCAATTTTATAGAAAAATAGTGTTGTTGCGCTACCAGATTGGATAATGCAACTTCTCTTGTTTTGAAAGAGATCCAGATTCGAACCCCGGTAGAGCAACAACAATATTTTTCGATAAATTGATTTTATGTGTATATCTTTCTAATTAATATATTTAATTAATATTTAAAATATCGCAGACCTATGTTCTGAATAATTACAACTTCACAATAAGAATGTGTTCTTTTAATAATAAAGTTGTATTAATGCGTTGAAAATTTACTAAAAAAATGAATTGATAATTCTGGCGTCTTCTATCAAATTACTTAAAGGTATTTGAGATTCTGTAAAAATAAGGTAGATGGCTCTTTCAAATAATGGAACAATTAAAATGTACTATTATCAAAAAGGTAATATATAGGTTCGAAAATTTGTCGCTAAAAAAATATTGTCGGTGTAGCATAGTTGGATAATGCACCTTCCCCGGCTTGGAAAGAGGTCCAGGTTCAAATGCTGGTGGTACAACAACAATATTTTTCGATAAAATTGATTTTATATGTATATCTTTCTAATTAATGTAAAATCATATAATATAACATTTAAGTAAAGTTAATACAAAATCTTTTAGTAAGCTTCTTTAGTCCCGCAATATCAACACTTGTGAAATTTTTCTTTGTTTTTTTTTAGTTTACCCAACATCTTTACTTTAGGGTGAAATATATGTAGCTTAAAAGAAGACCAGAGATTGTCTTTGTATGTTTTATTCATCAAACTTTCCAGTATAAAGGTTTACAGGATGTTCTTTAAGGTACCAACATAACACAGCTCAAATGTTACGGCGAATTCGTCAGAATACATTTCCTATTTTGGAAAAGTCAAGTCGTCTCACCCTCTTCTACGGACCTTCTCCTACTGAACCTTTCGATGGTCAAAAATGGAAACTTTGCACCTAATACAATCATGAAATTTATCCGAACTTCCTGTTCTAGCTTTGAAATTCTATATTACAAAGCAATGAAAGTTTCCCCAGAAATTTTCTTTAATTTTAAGAGATGACGAAATTAATTTAAAATAACGGAGGAAGCAAAAATAATTTAATAATTAGTTTTTTATAATTTTATTTTTTTTTATTTTTAAGGAGAACACATAATTATTGTGAAGTTGTAGTTTTTCAGATCAAGGTACTATGATATTTTTAATTGCATGGTGCCGTGGTGTAATTGATCAGCGCATTTCTCTGGATTGAAAAGGTTCCTGGTTCGAGTCCGGGTGGCAACAAAAATTTTTTTCGATAAATTGATTTTATCTGTATGTCTTTCTAATTGACACATTTAATTTGTATTCAAAATAATTAGTATTAGAAATTACGATTAAAAAATGTCTTAATCTAGACAAGGCATTTATTAATCAGCTTTTAAAGATTCAGCTGCATAGCATCAATTTACACATTTTAAAAATTTTACTTATATACTTTTATATTATTTTCCAACTGATCTACACACAATATTGTACTTGTTTTGTAACAATGTAATATTGATTCGTTTGGCAATTTTAAAAAGGCCAATAATTTAACCTAGTAAAAACTATCAAAGCACAATTTATAATGGTCTCGACTCTAACCCTTTTCAAGGTAGGTACAAGAGAGGGAATATTTTTAAAAAAACTTTGCTATTATATAGGAGTTTGATCAGGCGATTTATGAATGTATCCTTGTTAATTCCACTTTGGGGAATTCTTAAAATAGATTTCTGGGCCGCCGTTATTTGCCCATCCCTTAAAATAACAAGGTTTCCTTTACTCGCATTATTAACCTAAGGCGTTAAAGTAAATATTTGTAAAAATACTTTGCGTGTTTGTATATACTGAGAAAATATTTTTTATAAAATATTTTAAATTTGGCTCTTACGTGCGTACATTTATTCATGGATGCAATATTTCTCTCCTTTCTTATATTTCTACGTTTTTTTATCATCTCCTATTTTATAATAAAACGGATTAAATGGATTGGAAAAAAGGTGGTGAAGATAATTATTTATTTTAGTTATTAGATGTAATAAACACGTAAGTCAAGGATGAGTAGAAAATATTATTTATCTTATTGGTTCCCTATAATAATAAACTAAACCGATACATTAACAGTTATTTTAAATATGACTATGATAACGATATGAGATTGAGTAAACTGATTATTTTAAATATACTAATTAGAAAGATATACATATAAAATCAATTTTTTCTAAAAATATTGTTGTTGCGCCACCGGGATTCGAACCTGGATCTCTTTTCAAACCGGGGATGATGCATTATCTAACCATGCTACAGAGACGATATTTTATACGAGAAATTTTTGAACCTATATATATATATAGATATGGAAATAGAGATCCAGGTTCGTATCCCGGTGACGCAAAAACAATATTTTTCGACAAAATTGATTTTATATGTATATATTTAATACATTAGCTTAGTATTTAAAGTATCACAGACCTATGTTCTGAATAATTACAACTTCACAATAAGAATGTGTTTTCCTTAATAATATATGTTGTTTCAATGTGTCCAAAATTTAATAAAAATGAATTGATAATTCTGGCGTCTGCAGTCGGTTTACTCAAAGGTATTTGAGATTCTGTAGATGTAGATGGCTTTCAAATAATGGAACGACAGGTGTATGAATTTGAAAAAATGTAACATATAGGTTCGAAAATTTGTCATGAAAAATACTGGCCTTATAACACAATTGGTAGTGTACTTCCCCGAATTATAAATAGAGATCCAGGTTCGTATCCTGGTGACGCAAAAACAATATTTTTCGACAAAGTTGATTTTATATGTATATATTTATAATTAATACATTAATTTAGTATTTAAAATAATTTAGACTTAACCCGCGCAACCATGAACACTAACGGTGAGTCAATAAATATTTTTGTCAAAATTCTAATTACAGCTACCAATGATTTAAATACAGGCCAAAGCGAATTCATAATAATACAATAGAATCCAATGTAGCAGATCTTTTGATGTAATTGTAATTATTTGATTGGATGACCAATAACCGTACAAACATCCTGTCTTCTATGGAAGCCATTATTAAATACAATTGCACAATCATTTATCGAATGACTTAATTTTAGTGACAATTGCATTTATCTCGAATGTAAATTATCCTTTGCAGTCAAAATGACAGTATTACGTATTATATTAGACTTAAAGGCTATATGTTCCTGTCACTTTCTACATGTCAGTGTTAAGGTAAGTCCTAGGATGGCAAAAGTGAGATAATTTAATTTGTATTAATATATGTAGGCACGATAAACCAGCCTAAAATAAATTATACAATGAGATCCAAAAGTGTCTGTGCAGTGATACATTTTTTAGTTTATTTAAATATTTTTAGTATTTCCTACAGAAAATGTTGAAAGTGTTCATGACAACACGTCTAAACGTGCTTCTTTATATTATCGAAGACTGTATGTAGGATACAATGGTGAGCACTGACGAAGTGAGTGGTAATTATTATATAGTTACAAATAAATAAATAAATAAATAAATTGCTAACTTAACCCATCAATTATTTGCTGATTGTTTTTTTTGCCTTTTTTATTATTTTGTGTTAATCTTTCTTTCAATGCGCCCCAACTTATTGTATTTGTTGACGAGCCACAAATCCAAACGAGTGAAGAAGTGTGTTCAGAAATATCTTGATGCTCGTGAGAGACACTTTCGATATCTGCTCTAGGAAATACTTAAAAGTGTTGCACTGCACATTAACTTTTGGGATGTATGGTATATTTTATATAATGTATTGAGGCTCAGTCTCAATTGAGGCTGTGATGCCATCGAAAAAGAAAAATAATAAATAGTACCTACAGTTAATGTTTTATTACGTAATTAAGAATTTACTTACTTATTTTAACCTATATAATAATTATTCTTATAAAAACAATATTTACGAATCCTAATATATAATTATGCATATTTCTCATTTGTATCATAAAATATAAAGTACTGTACCTGAATAATAATAATCTTATAATTATAATTTACCCATATATGTTATGTAACATGTAATTTTTCGATCCGTATCAAAACTATCGTATATAAAACTCTAAGTAGCAACGAATAAAGAAGCCAATGCATTATCTGTATTTTTTTTACTACTGTTTACGCGCATTATTATCCTTCGGTTGGCAGCCAATAATTTGCATGTTGGTATCTATAATTTTCTGTGCGAGTGTAAAGTTACCGCCTTTTCTGCGATTATCAATCGCAAATGGCCTTCCGTCAGATGACACGATAGTTAATTGTTTCGGCCGGTTTCAACAATACGCGGAGTCAGCAGTCGGAGTACAAAGAATAATAATACAACCCACGATGAGCAAGGAAACAAGTACCTTTAGTATTAGGTTAGTGGTGACAATTATACTTGCATTGACTTTCATATTATCAATAGGAAACCCGAGGAACAACAAGCTATCGAAAGGATTCTCTAGAACAACTTCACTTATATTTATGCGTACTATAAATATATAAAAATGTAAACTAATAAAAATGAACTTACCATAAAAATACTTTTATTATCTACTATTATACTCAAAAAGTATAAAGACTTAAATTATACGGCGGGCTTATTGTTACTACTAAGAGTTGGGAGATCGATCCTCCACATGTAAGTCAATCGTACCCCAACTACCAATTTCCCTCACGTCCCCTCCTTTGTGGCTTTCTGGAATTTCCTCAGCACAAACAAATATTTTACAGCCCTATACACGTTGTCACTTAAAAAAAAATACTATTACGTTAAACAAGTATTTAACTTTACTTCCCGATTGTCATGTTTCTTTTTGTTTAACAAAGTGTTCAGGGAGTTGGCAGAATATTTTGAAGAACACCTTGGAAATTAGGAAAGCATCGTTGTCGCTGGAATAAACTGAAAATTTAATTAATTAAATATCATAACGAGAATTATTCTCCGAAGTGTAGAAAAGTGACAAATTAGTATTATTATTATAAAAGAACGATAATATTTTCATCAAAACAGAAAAGGTATCAATTCAAACTCATTGAATTATATTGTTTCATCTTAAAATTATATATACTCAAAAGATACTAAAAAAACTTGAAATGTATCTACTCGTATTTATGTAGAGTAATTACTATTTTTTAAATTAATTTAAAGAGTACCTACCCATGAGAACTCTAACAATGTAGGTACTACAGATTCTGTCTAGAGACAATTCATGAATAGTTTCCCAGGAATTCCACGGTTTTAGATGTCTCGAAACCCGAGACTCTGATTTTAATTTATGTTATTAAATTTAAATAAGTTAAATTACTCCCATCTGACCATGGCCATGCATCAGGTAGTAACCCAATAGCAAGCGGTGCATGCGAAAATATATACTTTTATATATAATTTATATACTTTTCACTGCTAAGGCTAAATATATGGTCAGCTATAAAGATTTGCATTAATGAGAAATTAGCCCACAGATATTTACTATTAACATTTTAACTGCCATGATCGCGTTAACATGCTAAAATTTGTATGTCAGATTCATCAGATCAGATTTATTACCTATTTTATAAATAGGCCATAAAAACTGTGTTTTCATCGATCAGGAAAAGTTCCAGTTTTCAGTGAGAAGTTAAAAAATTTTGTTAATAGGTTTGACAATACCGAAATACATTCGATGATAAAAATTTTGAGCACATTAACAGGCCCAACAGATTTTTTCGGATCTTTTGGGTGACAGGACCCAGCTTTTGATAGATAAGTCAAGACTCTTAAAGCCTAGTCTTACCCAATGCGGTGTCTTACATTTCAAATAGAGTTGGCAGTTAAAGGGCTAAGAAAAAAATTCTGAAGGAAATGATTTTGTAGGTTTATTCAAATAGAAGACTATCTTTCCTGTAAAATATGATGTAAATCTTTGAGATAAAATCGTGTCATCTCTTGACGAAACCGTATTTGGATGAAATGAAATTATTACAAAAAAATTATGAAGGACTTCAATTTGTTGTTAACCTTAGCCAAATACATACGTTATTGTCTTCTAATGTGTTTCTTTATTAATTGTTCTTTTTTGTTTGTTTTTCTTTTTGTATTTTAATTATAATGCAAATATATTAAGCTTAATTTCATTTAAAAAGCTACTACCACATCATGAATCAATGAATATTCCATCAGATAGTTTTAATAAATGAACATTAAAGTATATTTTTTTACACTATTAGTAATATCCATAATTGCTTCTGTACATTATACATGTGAATGTTTTTTACTGAGACTCGAGACTCAATATCCCATATGTCATTAAAAATATTAAATGAATCCTGAAAATTAATTAATGCAACATACTTACTAAAACAGAGAGAATAGGACGCCATACTCTTCTATTCTAATACACATTTCTCACTATTCTTTATCATAAACGTTCATATATTTTGTATGCTTCTAACGGAATCATCTCCCAGTGTTAGATTTCATATTTGGTTATGCCAAGTATTTCGTGGTCATCCTTTATTTAGTATTTTTTTGAATTTGATACTTTTCCACTTGATATAGTACCTACTCATTATTTTTTTTTACATGTTTAACATATTCAAGTATTGATTACAGAACTCCATAGTTGCTATTGCTTCCGATAATATATTTTAATTATCAATAATTAGTGTGCTCTAATCATCATTCATTGTCATTTTTTTTAAGGATAACACATTATTTAATAAAAATTAATTATTAATTTAATTAATTCTGGTGTTTTCTATCGGATTTTACTCAAAGGTATTTGAGACTTCGTAAATATAAAGAATATGGCTTTCAAATAATGGAATGACAGATGTATTAATTTGAAAGTGCAACATGTAAGTCTATGTTGTCAACTTACTATATTCGTGTAGCATAATTTGTTAATGCATTTCCCCTGATAGAATCTCAGAGGCAACAAAAATATTTTTTTCGATAAATTGATTTTATACGTATATCTTTCTAATTTATATATTTGATTTGTATTATTCATTTTAGTCCCTACAGTCTTTCCGATATTTTCTCAGGCTTTCAGTGAACATACTTCTAACAACTCTACCACTTGTTTTTAACGTTAATTATTTATTAATTAACTTTTATAAAAATAAACGATTTAATAAAATAAAACACAATGTTGTTTACTTCTCACTACACTTAAATTAAAACATTTTTGATGCTTACTGCGTCATCTTCAGTAATAAACTAAACCTTAAAACAAGAAAAAAAATGTATCGACTACATGGGTCATGGGTATGAGAGCGGGGTTAAGGAGACGAGGGTTCCGGAGAGGGGAGTTGGGGAGAGGGGGGTTTCGGTGAAAAGCGAAAGTATATTTTGAAATATTATTAATTATTTATCTTTGTTTTCTATCTGTTATGACTTGATAACACTAATCATAAAATAATTTTTCATGCATATTCCTTATATCATATTAAACTCACTCAATAGACCATGAAAATAGTATTCACTATTAGCATGCACATAATAAACGGTATTCAGATATATTTCCGTACTTTTCAGCTCTTTCATAGAATTGTCCATTTACATACAAGTGAAATAGCTGTGGTGATATTACGCAACCCTGTTGGACACCTATTGTAGTGTTGAACCATTGTGCGAATGATCCAATTTTATATTAACGTGCACGATTACCGGGAAACTTTTTTTATGAACACACCCAATTCATTCAATGGCTAGGACATTTTCTGCGGGTTTATTCATTACAGTACACAATTTCTGCAGAACCGCGCAATCTGTGTCATTACAGATCACTATTTATCGCTAGTATCTCACTGTCTGTCTGGCTGAATAGCAGAATAACACCATAAAAACCAATTTTATTGCTTCTACTGGGTACGTACTGAAATTGTAGAAAACTAAAGTGTCTCTTTAGCACCTGGCTTTATATACTTCAATATTTGTTCACAATTTTCTTAACGTTTTAGATATTTTAAATACCAAATCCAGTAAAACTGTTAATTTTCATAATTGCTAGAGAAATACATACTTCCAAATATAAATCTAGTTCCTAAACTGGGTGGCATATTTATTGCCAGCGAATTAATTAAATTTATGTATGGTTAAAAATACGACATAATTGCATACATAATATAAGAAACAAATGAACCACTAACTCAAATTAGCAGATTATTGCTTACGTATGGGTGAAGTATGGCTTCCTAAATAAGGTATTTTTGAGCAGCTATTTAAAGCAAAATAAGATACTATGGGACAAATAAAAGATTAATATGCACTCTTAAAGCGAATCTGAATGGAGTGGCATAGATCCTGAACACTGTGAAGCCGCGACTCTTATGAGTGATGTGTGTTGATTATTTAAGTGCTTGTTGCACGTGCAAGTGCTTGTTGCAAGTTGATTATTCAAGTGCAATGGCATCGACAAGTATGTGCGTATAAAGAGTGAAAAAAAACGGAGAGAAAGGAAAATCAGAAACATTCACTTCTTAGAATCCCCTGCCCAGCGGATTTACCTACGCAATATGTGGAAGGTTTGTAGTTCGATGATATGACTCTTCAATTACGTGAGGGCTCACAACAGATAAACTATCCTCGCCAAAGAGGGTCATCTAAAGATTAAAAAGGGAACTTTAAGTTATTGTACAATACAAATACAATTTTAGAATTAAACCGACTAAAATGAGGAGTGGATCGTTTAGACTGATTTCTCCCTCTTGAAATAGTTCAAAGGAAATTATTAAGAAAAATTTTTAAGAAACTAAAAGGTTTCTAAACGGTAAACTTTTCCAAGAGTTTATTTCATTAAAAATAGTTTATTTTTACAAGAAAACTGCTCTATTACAGATCCATAAGGGCTACAGTAAAATATTTACCAAGGACTCATGGCTCTATAAGAAACTTCTTGTTTTTCTTCTTCAGCTTAACTGTGTCTATTTATGGACACAAGCCTTTTTTGACTCCCATCACCCCCGGTCCTGTAAGGTCTCTTAACATCGTCAATCCAGCGTATCTCTTGGTGGATTCTACTTCTCCTACCCAACCATGGATGCCACTACAGAATTTTTCTGTTCATCAGATATCTGTTATAATCAGATACTGATGATGGATAAAGCTGATACTGAAATTAAACTATTATCTATTATGAAATATGTATCTCTTTGTAACTACTTTACATGGCTTGGAATAATAATTGGTTTATAAATGAACATGTGTAATAGTTTTCACAATATTCCTAATATCTCTATAAACTTAGAACTATGTATTTTAATGATTTTAATAACAATAAAATTTGTGGAAGGCCATTGCAATGATATTTTAATAATTTTTTTCATTTTTTAAAAAACTAATTCATTATTAAAATAAATACAACACCTTAAGGGGATAAATAACTTCAGCATAAATTCAGAGATAGCAGACCATTCAAGATCAGAGAGTCATCTTGTTGCCCATGATAACGTAGAAGTACTACATATATGCAAAAAGGGGAGAAAATTAGACATTCTATAAAATATAGAGATTAATAATAACAATAAAATATACTTACCTTACATACCTACATCATCTCCTCTCCTGTTCATATTAGCCCCCGTCCACAACCACTTTCACTTTTCACTGAAATCCCCCCCCTTCCCCATCACTCCACAACACCGCACTAATGTCCCCTATTCTCACAATAGTCGATGACGCAGTAAGCGTTGAAAACGTTTTAATTAATATTTATTGTGTTATTAAATTTTTGCTTGATATAAACAACGTTGTATTTTATTTTAATAATTTTTTTATTTCAAGAAACTAAAAATTTTGCTTAAATTTTTTTTAAAGTTAATAAGATATTTATCTAAGCCTACAAACTAATTATTAACCTATCATTACCAACACTTTTTATATTTTATTTTAAGCTTCTAGATGCACTTTAACTTTGTAATGATTATAATAAATTTTTAGGTAATATAATTAACTTCTCTACTAAAAGTGATGTCCGTAATACGCCTATTATTATAAATAATTCTTATATTTTTTATACTTTTATGTATCTAAACTTTAAGAAAAAACTTAATCACCCTAAAAAAAACTCTTAAATCACGGCGCCTGACTAATCGTCACTTCTTATTATTGAGTATTTTCGAATCCCATTCTTTTTAGCTAAAAATTTCTCTAAAATTATGTAACTTCCCTCAACCTTTAAGCCAAACCCCTCCAAATTTTCCATCCACTTTACAAAAATTTTGCAAACAACTGCTATTACAGCTTTTTAATAGCGGCTGGTGATTTGAAGTAAACTCCAGTTTGATTTTAAAATAGTGTTCTTTTTAAAACGCACCGCTCGCGTTCTTCAAAATAATATATTCAAGCACTTCGAAAGTTTCAACTTCATAAAGTATAGATAACAGATTCAAGACGAAATTTTGTAACAGAATAAACTAGAACAAAAGTTTACCTCAGTTTATAACGTACCAACTTACCCCTAAACACAGGTATCGCTAGAGTTACGTGACGTTTTTTTTATATAATGGAGACAAAATACAGCAATCAGTTACGCTGGAAGACAAATTGGGTAAGTTTAACGAAATTTTTATACGGAATCAAATTTTCAACCCCTTAAAGTGTCTCTTGAAAAAAAGACGGGTTTTCTAGATCGCATAATTCTCCAATCATTTTTACACTTGATACCGAAAGAGAAATGTTTTTTTTTTTGTAGAAAAAGTTCGACATCGAAAGTTTCAAATTTAGCTCTATTTGTAACAAATTTTGTGAAACTGGCACAGTCATCATTATTTTTAAGTTTTTGTATAATATATCACCAAGCTATCAAAAAATATAAATAAATTATCAATTAATACAAATTTAATGAATCAACTACAAAGATATATAGAAAATAACTATCGATCGAAAGAATATTAAGTTGCTGCCGGGATTCAATACTGGACATCTTTCAATCATAATGCTTTTAAAAATAAAATTACAGATGAATCAATCGGAAATATTACATAATTCAAAATTTGTCGGAAATGTATTCGACTGCTATAGCAAAATAGTGAACGCGCCTTTCAGGATAAGACGTCCAGGTTCGAATTCCGGTAGCAACTAAATATTTTTTTCGATAGATCGATTGATTTTCTTAATTTTTATTTAAATACCACAGTTCTGTGTTTTGAAAATGCCACTTCAGAACAAAAATGTGTTCACCTTAAAAAATAAATAGTTATTTATTATTTGTATTATTATTATCACACGTAGGTATTCCTATAATACAATTTCATTTGTTCTAATGTATAGAACAACTTTTTGGTGTGTAATATTAAACATTAAAGTCATACGTATTAACTAGACATACAAAAGCCTTTGTTTACGCGCTTTATACTTCAATAGGTAGGCCTGATATAAAATTTTGAATATGTGTGTTCTATTTGTGTAGATTTGAATTTACAGAAAACAAAAGCGAAGCTGCTTCTGGGAAAAGAGTCTTTGTGATTCGGACGGACTTTTTACGGCGGCAATAATAAAACTTTTAGTATATATAATTTCGGATTAGCGGTTGTGTGAAGGTGTGAACGTGGCTGACCAGCATATTTGCGGACCATCAAGCTACAAGGATAGCGACGTCGGCCTCAACCAGCACAGGTTCGCAAAGGTTTGTGTAATTTGAATTTACATAGATTGAATAACTGTATTCATCATTACCAATAGAAAACCCAGAACTAGCTATCGAAGTATTTACGGAAACAGCCTTACTTAAATTATGTAAACATGTATGATTGTTCGTAAAGTTCAAAATGAAGGCAAAAACATTTTAAAATATGTGATTATTCATGACGTTTAAAAATTGAGACTTAAGATGAATAATAATGTAAAAATACGTGATTATTCTTGACGTTCAATATTTTTTTTATTTTTATTTCTATAAAAAATAGAGATGCGTACACGGAATACGTGTCACATCAATATTCTTACTATTTTCAAACTAAGCTAAACGCTTGTGCTATGAAAATAGGACTAACTTGCTGGTATCCTGGAATGAGGCGCGAACCCCCGACCACTAGATTACTAGGCCAACGTCTTGACCACTACACCAACAAGCTACTCAAATGGACGCTTAACATTTGTAATATAAAATATTTGATTATTTATTACTTAAAACGTTGAAAATGGAGAGTGGTATATAAGAACCTATACATTTATAAAAAAATAATAATATTGGGCTTACAGAATACATCAATATCGTTAAAACTTCCAATAAGCTCATTGTAAATATCTTACATGTCAAAATTACATTACAATTAATATTGACGAGTAAAAAAGGGTTAAGTCAGTTTTTTTGAAAATGACTAAATTAATAATTTTGAATGTTTTAAAATAATTTATCACACAAATTAAATGTGTTTATTATTTCAAAACTAAATCCATCCCCAAATCAAACAAACCTTAGATTACTCGAAATTCTATGATTCGTTGTCTGTGATGGTATTTTATTTTTTGTGGAATACGATATATTATACATAGCCTGCGGGCATTTGATAGTACGTGACCGCTGGTCATGTATAAAGATTGAAGATAGTTCTTATTTCAAAAGGAAGATCATTGATGAATTTATATTTCTACGTAGAAATAATACTGAGCTGAATTTTTGTTTTAACATATACCTTTGAATTATTTTATTTTATTTTTACAGTGATATATACTACTTATTATTTATTTTTTAAAAACATATATTGCTATTTTTTCTATGTAAAGGGTAACTTATTGTTGACCTTGTTTTAAAATCTATATTTGAATATTTTAATAATATTTTTGTTATAAATTAATACCACTGACGTTGACATGCCCGATATTAACGAATCTTATCAAAATTGAAATTCTATAATTCATTTTTTGTGAATGTTTTTGTATTACGTTTCCATATAAGATTTCATAAAAGCTGTGCGGAATTTGCAAGCTTTCGATTTGAGTACTCTGCCATTTATTATGTACACATCACAGTTTAATCCACATTCTGAATTTGGCGTTCACATGGGTGGGCCCCTAAGTTATAATTACCTCTAATTCAATTAAAAGTAGGTTACTTAACAATTTAACAAAATGTTTGCAATATGATGGAAACTTTTGCGTATTCACAATTATTATATCAATTATTCATGTACTTTCAGACTTACCATGTTTCGTTTACCGATATTTGTATTTCCTTTTTCTAATTATTGATCATCTTCACATAACTGTATTACCTAATATACAATCTACATTGGTTATTAACTCTGAAACTGTGTAACACACTCAGCACTCACTGTAAATCGTTCACTTCCAATAAGATTACACAAATATGGATCCAATATATGATCCAATCAGAAACATCGCTATCCAATATTCTAACGTAATCATTATACAGCGCCTACAATAATAATTTACTAGTTCTACAACACTCACTACTTTTTTTTTTCTCTATTTTTATTTTTATTCTTGTCAAATTAATATTTTTTTAGTTAAATAATACCACAACAACGCGAAAAAAACTGTCTACTTTAACACATATTACAGTCTAGAAAACTAGCCAGGATTATGCTGTATACATAAGAGGTGGAGTCTACTCCATCCCACATAATAAACTACGAGTATATACTTAATTACAGTATAATTGTATCTTATATTTATCATGTTATATTATAATATATTCACATCTGTTATAACAAGAACATGCATGTCAATAAAGTGTAATAAATAAATAAAATAAAAATGTTGAAATGACTAATGTCCTGGCGTGATAAAAAATGCACCATACGTTAATGTAGAATATAAACCATAAATTTTGTACAAATCTTTCACCAACACCTGTTTCAGAGTAGAATAGAAGCCACCGGATCTTTTCCACCGCAGTCTCTCTTCTTACGGTCTAATAAATATGCCAAGGTAGCTTCCAGCAAGGTTGCCGATTGTTACATATTATTATTAATATATTATAATTTATTAAATTTGATTTAATTCTATCTCTTCCGAATTATTTTACCTGATATATATATTTTTTGGTTAGCGCGTTTTCCCAGATAGAAATAGTTGCAGGTTCAATTCCCGGTAGCAGCTAAAATATTTTTACAATAAATTGATTTTATCTCCTATGCATATATTTCTTATTAATGAATTTAATTTGTATTAAAATATCACAAAACTATATTTTGATGAAACTGTAACTTCACTATAATGACGTGTCCTCTTTAAAATAAATAATTATTTTAACTACAATTATTACAAATAAGGTTTATGTAAAGTGAAACATAATTAGTAATTAGTTGTAAATATTATAAACGTAGTTAACTCCCCATTCTGAAATCGTTAATAATTTCAGTTAAACAATTCTGGCATTTGTTAAATCTGACAGTGATGGGTGGGTGGTATTCTTATTAAAAATTAATAGTTATATTTTTCCACCCCTGTAATATTTTCACGTGGGTGTAAGGGGGTGCCAATACCATCCGATGGTTTTGTGAATCTCTTGCGGAAGACAATGATAAATTACCGGGGCCGAGTCTAATAGCCCTTATGACCTAGTGCACAAAGGCTATTTTTACGGTGACATTTTATGTCGATTTTCCCATTTTTTAACGATGAAATGATATCAAGTATAATATATGGTCATTGTAACACTATCGCGGCTGAAAAAACTAAGGGATTAATTTTATAGAATACGTTTTAGATTTTAGAAACGTGGAAAAATGAATAAAATATGTATTTTTTAAATCTGATGTAATTTGATGTTTTCTGCAAGATTTTCTCATTGTCTAACTTTTAATGTATACTAATCATATTTTATTTTTATGTTTTTTGTGTGCATACGATCATACAACTAATTTCGCTTCTGCATATGTATATGTATGTATTTATAAAACATGTTTTTGTTTTACGTATTAAAATGATGCGTATCAAACAGAAACGCCACGACATTCAATATCATTTTGACCAATGACGCATTACGTATATAAATAAAATTCATACCATAACTACGTATCTTCTTTATTCCAAAATGTTATTGTTGCGTAAAAGCATAGAAGCCGGAAGAAAACAGGGTATACGGAAGGAGGTTTGCACTCACCTTAATCCAGTTCTTCAGACACCTCTAAGGTGGACTGTAAATTTATTATTATCTTTGTCTAGGGTCCTTTAAAATACACTACATAGATGCGACGTCTCAATTGAATAATATTCTTCAATTCACGAATTACCGCACCGCTTCAAGGTCGCCGTTCGACTGGACGGCGGCGTGCCGGGTGAGAAGAGGAATGCACAGTACATTATTTTCGTTCAAGAATAAATAAGTAATTAACAAATAAATATACGTCTCAAATAGTTGTATTATCATTTTCAGACATTTTTAAAAAGCTTATAAGTTTTATATTCCAAAGTAATAATAATATTATGTGTATTTTTTTCTAAATAAAACTAATATCTTTCTATACGTCATAAGTGAAAATTGAATTGGAAATTTTTTTCATTTCATTGAAAAGGTATGTCAAATATCTTTGACAGCGTATACATGACCTTTGGTTCTGAAATATACATTTTTTTCTAAAAAGTAATCAAAGAAATCTACTCTCAGAAATTTGAAAAAATTGGAGCATTGCAATGCTGCTGTGAGGTGATTTAAGTTAATATATGCTCTATGCCATTGGTAACGTACGTGATAATTCATATTTTTACCGGGAGGACTAGTGAATAAGAAGTTATTAGTAGCTATCTATTTAAGCTTTTTATTAATAAGGTTCGTATCATAACCTTTGTTTATCGATATTTGTTTGGTTGTTTCTAATTCTTTCGTAATAATAATATTGATTTCTCGATATTAATATTTTTTCTTCTCTTTGCGTGAATATTTTTTTTTCTAATATCAGACTAGCATACTACATGAACAACAATTTAGGAAAAAATTGAATATACTCAAAAGATAAAGATAACAAATTAAGCTACTCGGGTATATATAAATTAACTTGCAATAACTGTGCCTCATTATATATAGGCAAAACTGCTCGTAATGTCAAAATTCGTATTAAAGAACAACTTACATGTTTAAACAGTAATGGTTTCTCAGAATTTTCCTGGCATATTATTTAAAAAGACCATTCTTTTAATAGTACCACAGGGGTCATAACCCTCCATAAAAACGAGTTTTGCCTCCGGTTGGACAATTTAGAAGCCTTTGAAATAAAAAAGGCAATAAATAATGGTACCCTAATTCTTAATAATCAAATTAATTTATACATTAGCCCCATATTAGGTATGTTTCCTTTAAAATCTATTTAATATCCATCAACGCTGTAATTACCCCTCCCTTAATGTTCCGTTTATTTGTATATGTATTCTGTCTCTCTCTTTCACATGTAATTTTATATCATATCTCTCTATTTACGTATATATAAGCGAACTCTTTTTGTATTTATGATTAATTTAAAATACGTCCAGATGAAGCTTGATATAAGCGAAACCAGTTGACGTATAATAAATTTCGTGGTTTCATACAAAGTGATTGTTATTTTATTTAATATAAAAAATGTTTTCTAACGACAGATATGAACAATTTGATATCATATTGGATATAAGAGTGATGAGTACCAAACCTCAAAAATTATTGAAATTCGGCTTCGTGCAGTAGTTGCGCATTAATAATAACTCGGCTTCCAATAATGCGCCAAACCCATTCGGTGACCAGCCAGAGATTAAAATTAGAATATAAATTGCGAGTGGTGTAAACTGCAAATGAGGACGGCAGCACCAGTCGAATTCGGCGAGGACTTAAGAGATGCTTAGAGGACTTCCTTCTCAGTAAACTGTACTCGAAATACTCACACATGCGCGATGGTTCAAACTATTCGCTTCTTTAAAGAAGCGAAATCTTTTATTCACTCCCCAGTAAAGTTTGTAAGTTGTAAGTTCTTCAATTTGGGCTATAAATAAAGTTGTTTTTATTCAATTTTGGCTATAGTTATAAATAATTTCCGGTGCAGGAAGGCAGAATCTATTGTTTGTATTAATTCACTATGAGTCAATGGGACAAACGAGTCTTTGCTTTCACTAAATAGATCGAGGGTGATGTTAGTCTTTTTATAACTGTTTTGTATGATGCACGTTACATTACATTCGTACATTACTCGTCATGTAATGTTTTGAAAATTCAAACAAGGTAATAGTGCTACGGCAACAATTGAATAAATATGCAGTGTATACGGTGAAGGACTAATAACCAATCGGACACCCTACCAGATCCGAAAGCAAATATTCATGAAAAGAAGATTTTATTGTGTGTATAAATGGATTGTTGAGATATAATCTATCACGAGTTGTTGAATTCAAATTTAACGATTAGTGCTGATATATACGCTGCATTTGTAAAGAGTTTAAGAGGAACTCCACAAAAAGCACCTTGCACTCGTCAATCGCAAAAATATCGTTATATTACATGACAATTCGAGGCCATATTCGTGACTCAAGAAAAAAATATCTAGCTTAGATGGTCTGTTTTCTTGTTTTTGTTTTGTTTTTCCTGTTTTCAGTCTCCTCGGATCTTGTTCCGGCAGACTACCACCTTTTATGTTTTTTACAGAATTTTATTGAATGGAAAAACCTCCAATACTGAAGAGCAGTCAATCAGGCTCTCAAAAATCTCTTCCAGTTCAAACCCACCAAATTTTGTTAGGAAAGAATTGATAAGCTGTCAGTAAGATGGGAGAAGGTCATATATAATTGGGGTGAATACATTTTAAGAAAGCAAAATATTTAAGTTATTTATGAATCGACCCAAGTACATCTACATACTGATTGCGTATGTTCATTGAAAAAAATCTTCCAATTCATCTTCAATGATTTTGCAGCCCGTATCGGTTCCAAAATCTTTGGTATCCACATGTTCCGGTTTTCAGCGACTGACAGTTTTTAATATGAAATCTGCTGCAGCACTACTTTTTTATTTTTTTTATTACATAGAAATATATACATTATAATTCTTATTATTTGCCAAACTGCATAACAATTTTACGGCAAGAATTGCACTTCAAATAGAAATTAAAGTGTTTTTTTTTAAGAGTGTGTTATTTCACAATATATTTTAGGGTGGTTTCATTATTTTTCATAATGTTTAATAAGTCTTTATTGATTTTATTAAATATTCTTGGCACAACACATTATCTCGTTCTCTCACCGTACACATTGTTCGTGATCGGTACTCTCATGGTTCAACCCGACGATCTGGAAGAATAGCAATAGTGAGGGTCAGTATCTACATTTATATTATTTATCAACTCTTCGAATATTATACCACAGGTTACTTTTTTGTTAACTGGTAAGATTTTGCATACTGTAAATTATTTACAACATTTTATCTTTATACAAATATTTTGTTCTGTTGTATATTATAAGTTTTTAAAATCTTAATTTATTATTAATTTTATCAGTATATGTTCTACAAGTTTGTCGATAGCTACTCACTCCACAACCCATGACCAAGTCGACCATCAGTGAGTAAAGTACAGTGAGTACGGTGTGGCCCTCTTTACGGTATCTTCCCAACAGAGTCGAGATCTTTCCATTGTTATTCTACTATCTAGGTGTCTATAGGATTATACTTGAGATCCACACTTTCTGTATCCTCTGGACCTGACCCGACCATCTGAGTCGCTGTTGGTGAGTTCGAATAAACGCTTAACAATTCGTCATATCTTATTCGCCAAAGTTTTTAATCCCACATGGGTCAATAAACTTTCCGCAGTACTTTCTCAAAACTGTTCAACATTTCTCCCAATTTAACGAGGGTTGCCCACGCTTTATACCTGTAAATCATTACAGTACAAATGATAGTTCAATCCCTTAACCGAGTTTGACGAAATATTCCAACATTCCAAACAATAACTGTAGCGGGTATGACGAAATATTTCGTCAAGACCTTTCTAAAACTACCCTCTAATGGATGTGACGATCTATGGCTTATTTTGTTAGCGCATCATATATAAAATACATCCAGACATCGAGTTGCATGAACTCCCGCGCATTTTTATAGCGTTTGACTTAAAATTTTGTTATTCTCTCTTCAGTGTCGCATGGAATTTCATGCGGGTTAGACGCGCGCTTTTTGTTAGTATTTCAAACAATAAGTTTACATTTTTGTTACCGTTTTCTGCTACCGTTAGATTATTACTTATAAAATTAATAAGAAAAATCTACATGAAGACACAATCACGTTTACTATGGGTGTGACGATATATTTTGTGATCGTGATTATTACTGTGAGTGTGACAAAATAGAAATAATTACTCGCTGTATATAAACATAAGCAAAACAAAATTCCCGGATTAAGGAGTTTATAATGTTGACTTCCCTTTTATATGAACGTTGTTGTATTGTAGTATTAGTAATGCAAACTTATATGACATTTTCATTATATTTGGTTGAATTGGACTCTACACCTGGAAGATCCTTAGCTCCGCTTGGACCTGGTTTCTTCCTTGTCTGTCTGCTGTAAATGACTATATATATTTTATCCTTATTTGCTATTACAAGTTTATTCGCAGCGAATTCGAAGGAGTCAAATAAACATTATTGAGATCATCCGCATGTCCTACAATTTTATCTGGATTTTGAAAACATCCCAGAGTCAGCATTTACCAATGCCTACATATATGGGACGAATCTTGTTTTATATAAGAATTTATTCGGATATGGGTGACTCGTTGGAGCTCATTGGGTGGGTAGTTAGGCCAGCCTGCGTGGGAAGGACTCCACCTACACGCCTACCTCTCACTCTATGTACCTCGTGTTTTGCAACTCCGTTAGTCTGTCCGTGTAAGTGTGACTCGATCCATTTTGTATCTCAGCCACTGTCCCTCTTTTGGGAGTGTTTTTGATGAATGATCCCTGAGTGTCTACCTTGAACTACTGCACCTTAATTTTCCATCTGTATGTAAAACTATGTTCTATGGATTTATGTTATATAATTTTTTATGTATAAAGACAGCACTTAAGGGACGCTGGAAAGTCTAAATTTTAAATCTTAATTGCTAATAACCACATTGAATTTCTCCTCCTTTTTTGTTTTGCTTATACTTCAATATGTAATTGAATTAAAGTCGCTTATTTTCATTAGCTTTGATGAGTGGGACTAACAAGGAAGCTCTATCTTCTAAACTGGTCCCGGGAAAAGGTGGGTCCCCCCCTTCAGCTGTCCTTTATAAAGTGCCTCCATATATTATAGAATATTTGATTGTAAAGATTATAGAGCATCGGGGCGATGCTATCTCTTTGTTTTAATCCTTGAGTGATATTGAATTTATCTGTTAAATCTCACTTTATTTCACTAGTTTTACAAGCTTCGGAAAAATGTCAAAATCGAGCAGAATAGTCACTGCTATCATAGGCCTGTTTAAATTTAATGAATGACATCAAATTTCTACCAAATCTAATATAAATTATTTTCTTAAACATCTTGACTTTCGGTTAAAATTGATGACTTCCTTGTTTCAAAATTATGACAATATTTTCCCCATTAAAATTGTTTTACAAACATGTCAAATTTCATAAGTAGCTTACGAAACAATAAGAAAACAAAATTATATTTTAGAATCATTTATAATCATTTTTAGAACAACTGTTTATTTTAATACAAATAAAATATATGAATTATATTAAATATATAACCTTGCGATCCGCGTGATACGCATCATCCACCTCCAGCAGCACATCTCGAACACAAATAAATATATATTAATTTAATCAGAAATTGTAAATAATCATTGTCTTTTTTGGTAAATAAAATTGATCAATTAGATGCCTTCCACTTTTATAAAATCGCCTCATTATCCCCAATTATTAACGATATTTTCACCCATCTTCGTCTTAATAGAAAATTCGCGATCTTCTAGCATTATTTCTTCGTTTCCTCGCAGAAATAAAAAGCACATTTACTTGGCAACAACCTCACATAAAAAATGTAAGCACAAAGAGATTGACATGAACATGATGCTTCTCCCGCAAAATGAGATTCTCAAGGCAATATTTGTGGAGTATTTTACGCAGAGGTACACTTGACAACATCGGAAGAGGCTGACGACATGACATTGATGGATCGTAGCTGAGGAAGTGTTTAGAATTTCTGATGCCGAGAACATGAACAGAATTAGGCAATAATTTGAAAACTATTTAATGAGTTACGTTAAACATTTGTGGATGTTTTACGTCATACGTACAATATCTGCAAAACAATCGTTATACGGCTTTTTTTCTACCACATTAATATTATACTTTTTTTTATAATTATCCTTTCTCATTTATCTCTTACATTTTTAATGTTTTTTTTTGCTATCCCATTTTTAAATTTAACTTTGAGAGTAAATGACATCACTTTTTTTATTTTTTTTAACACTTAATTCTTTCATAATTTTGTATTGCGCCACTACACGAATATTCGTAAAATCTACAGAAACACGAAATTGGTTATATTTTTATTATTGTTTTATTTATTACTGCAAAGCTCTATTGAAATATTCTAAGATATATATCAAACTTTTATCTTATCGTACAATATTAGCGATTAATATCAGAGGTCGAAATAAAACAATTAATGAATTTTAGTATTTTTAATATTTTTTATTGAATCTATAATACCGAACGGGAGCTGTAATTAAAATTGAAATAATATTTCGAGCCGGGGTTATATTTGCAAGAATTCCACAAAGCTCAGCTTTATTTACAAAAATTCCACAAATCGGATCAGCGTTAGCTTGTTTTCCATATCTATTCCGATCCCTACACTGATTTGAGAAGGTAATAGGGCTGCAAAAAAAATAATACTGCTCTAGTTTCATTTCACTTCCGCGGTAGTACCGCTCACACCCCACAGACATGAACGCATAATGAAATCACTCTGCAGACATACAATCCGACTAGTATTCACCAAACTAGATAGCAATACTCCGCGCCGCAACCGGTCTGAGGAAATCTGGATCTGGATATAATAATCAGTGTAAATTCAATCTCTAAATAAACGCCAACCAGAAAGTACTGTTTCATTGCAATAATCTACCCACTTTAGCTGTACACGCAAACACGAGTTCTTAACATTTCATATACATACGGGAGAAGCGAGAAGATATAGGGCTCTCAATTCTCACCGTACAAATCCTTCTGATAAATAATCTCTATCGGTGACCTTAACGAGTCTACACAAGCATTAACCACTTAAACCTCTAAAGTGGTAACCCCTAAACTACCATTCAATGATTTAATTTTTATTTGGTGTTTAATTTGTATTTATTGATAAAAAAATATTACAGTTCACCTGTTTCGTGGGATTGCTATGTTTTTGATAAAATTTAAACAGTTACGATTTTTCAGACTATGAAATGGCGTGCAACATGGGACAAACGCAGTGATCAGATCGCGGGGTAAATATAGAGATTATTTTTATATTTAGAATCATTTTCTACGTAAAAGTTTTCAACTAACAAAGGATCCCATCCATTCACGTCTGGAAAATAAATTAGAGTTCACTCAACTTCTTCCAATATATCCGTTTTATTTATTTTTTTCCTTTGGAAGAGCACCTATTCAATGTAGACTGGGTAGATAGATACCTCTTTTATACTACCTTATTTCTCTTATAGAACTGTGTTCTTGGCAGTGCAATGCCTATCATGCGTCTCTATCGTGGACACCATCAGACTTTGCCTTGCTTATTATTTTATGAATAATTAGTAATTAATTATTAATAAATTAATAATATAATTTGGCAGATAACCAATCCTTCGAAAAACTATATCACTTGTTTTATCACCTATAATTCACGACTTCCAAAATGCAGGCCTGATAAACTATAACTTCAAAAATTTGACTGTAAAAATAATGTTTGAACTTAAAACAAATAAAGAGATGCGTGAAACCTGTAAAAGATTCAAACATAACAATTATATTTTAATACAAACTTATACACAATGAAATTAACATTAAATACAAATTAAATTTATTAATTAGAAAGATACACAAATAAAATCAATTTTATCGAAAAATATTGTAGTTGCTACCGGTATTCGAACCTGGATATCTTCTAATCCGGGGAACGTGTAGTATCCGATTACACTATACCAACATAGCGGATTGACGAAAAATTTTTGATATTTTTCAATAAAATTGATTTTATGTGTATATCTTTCTAATTAACACATTTAATTAGTATTTAAAATATCACAGACCTATGTTCTGAATAATTACAACTTCAAGAACGTGTTCTCCTTAATAACGAAGTAAATATAGCTATATTTTTACTACAATATATATTTTTAATATATTGCGATTCAAATCCACAGCCAGCATCGCCATCTCTAGCTGACCGACACAGACACCGGCGACATCTACATCCACGCTTCGACGGAGCGAAGCCGCGCTCAGTCTGGCGCAATTGCTCGCCCTGACGATAAGTTCCAATCCTCCGTTCTGCCACGACGAGTCTCACCCAGCTCTCGATCAATGAGCTGGAGTATATGAAAATTAAGTACCGGTTAGAAGATAATCTAGATAATTATTTTTATTATTGTAATCTTCGGCGGACAATTCGACAAATATGGATAAAAATTTGTTAATATCTATCGATTTCCATTTGTGAGACTTTTAGATATAATAATTTTTTTATTGAATATTTACCGTATATACTTATTTAAATTTAAGGGAATCCGAGTATATGTGTGTGTGTGTGTGTAAGACAAAATTAAGTTTTTTAAGGTTTCAAAGCGTCAGAAATCGATAGCGACAGAATTAGTCAAGGTTAAAAATAATAAACACCAGACAAATAATGCTCCCTGATCATTGACATCATCCCTGATGATAGATCTTATAATGGGATCTGTAATATAGACTAGAAAGTTTGGAGACAAACAGCAAATCCTCAAAAACCTTAACCCAGAAAACTCTATGTCGTGTCCAGAAGTGTCGTGAAAACATAAAAACATTTTAAACATATTTATATAAAGTATCCTAGAATCCGTATGATTGTATGCAAAGGTTATATGATTTTTTGTACGTATGTATAACATATAATATATTATATTATTTTCTAAGACCATCCATGTATTGTTAACTCAACAATTTTTTACTAAAAATATATTTGTACCGCTATCTAACCATTTAAAATTAAATACGATAATAATATTGTTATCATGACTACTGCACAGGTGGCATAATCATGATAAGGGTTTGAAATAGGTTGTGTGTTGGGGGTTGGTGGTTCCAGTTTGAACATGAAATAATTATTTAGGACTTTCAGTTACCCGCTCATGTTGGCGTGAAAATTGATTTCACTTCGTGGGTGGTCATTAATTATCCTATAGAAATATATGATTTATTGAATTCAATTATTTAAATATCACAATTATAAAATAAAGATATAATGTTACCATGAAATGTAACTCCAAGTGGTACCAAGTAGTTTTTTTTCAACTTAAAAAATATTTTTATGCACACTTTATTAGTTTTTAGTGTATTATTTACAATACAAATTAAATGTATCAATTAACAGAATATAAATACATATACAGATAAAATCAATTTAACGAAAAAAATATTTTGTTGTTACTGGAATTCGAGCCAGGAACCCTTGACCATTACACCATGTCAACATAGTAAATTAACGACAAATTTTCGATCCTATATGTTTCACTTTCAAATTGATACATCTGTTATTCCATTTTTTTAAAAGCAATCTACAAAACCCTGTACAATCTACAATACCCGATAGGAGACGCCAGAATTAAATTAATTAAACAATTTTAGAAAATTTTAGAAATATAAAAAAAATATTTTTTAAAATGGTTTTTATATGTAAGAATTGTTATAGGTTTTATTATTTTTTTATTTTAATATTATAAAATATAATACATTTTAAAAATAATCAGTAGGATATATTATATATATATTTCTTTTAACATTTATTTCTTCATTTTTTGTTTGAAATTTGAATATTAAAATGTAAATTAGGGAAGAGCTATAAATATTAACTTGTTAATTTATTCTGTTATTACTATCTATTCCATCCTTGATAATCTCTAATTATTCAATTAAATTTAATGTGATACCTTTGGTTTCAAAGTGCAATGGAATTGTTGCAGATAGGTTATTTATTTTGTGATTATTATCTAATGCCATGGTCCAAATCGGAGATTGATAATGACCTTACAAGACGAAAGGTATCTCAAATTATTTTAATCAAAAAACAAGTGTTTTATTTTCAAATATGTGTTATGGAGTTCTGCAAACTTACCTCAGAAACAATAAACATTATACTAATATTAAATGAAGCAAATATGCATCAAGATATGTATATTGTGTCATTGAAATTATCCTGTAATATAATGTCATCATCATTATCTCGTGGCTACGATTCATAGAGGATCTCTGCCATTTCCTCCAGTCATGAACACTAAACTTTTGTATCTTTTTCAATATTATCGTCTCATCTTCTTCGAGGTCTCCCTCGAGATTACGTACCTCGGGATTGATTATGCAGTACCATATATTGGGTTCCCTGAAAGAGACATTCTTTGTATATTAATGTAGTCACGAAAATATATATTTCGTCAAATAAAACTTGTAATTTGTGATTCTCTATTAATTATTCGCTGCCAATTGTAGTATCATTCTCTCCTAGATACTTAATATATTTTCTTCTGAGATGTTAGGTTTGACGTTTCGCTACTGTAATATAATCGGTCCATTTTTTATTTTCATAAAGAACAGCTAGGGGGTTCCCACCATTTCCCGGAACCGGTTTAGAAGCTAGGGCTTCATTGTCGGTCCCACTCATCAAGTCTAATAAAAAATTCGCGACTTTAATTCAATTAGATTTTAACAATTACAAGACGAAAAAGGAGAAGAAATTCAAGATGGTTATAGGCAATTAAGATTTAATTATTTTTTTTTAACTCTCCAGAATTTCTTAAGTGCTGTCTTCATTCATAAAAAATCATATTATATAAATCTATAAAAAAATATAGTATTACATGTGCAAGGAAAAGTAAGGTGCAGTTGTTCAAAGCAGTCACTTCCAAAAGAGGGACAGTGGACGAGACACAAAATGATTGAGGCACACTTACACGGACAGACTAACGGAGTTTCAAAAAAATCACGAGGCATGGATAGTGAGAGGTAGGTGTAATCGGTATATTAATAAATTATTCACAGTAAATATAATTTTAAAACATTTTAATCTGGATTATTGATTGTATTAAAATGAATCTGCAAATTTACATATCTTTTTAGTTTTTTATCACCCTGGTTAATCAAGGTGACGAAAAACATTGTATTTTTATTCCAATTGATGTATATTTAAAACTTACTGCGGTTAAATGTAAAGTCACTATATAATTTATTAAAATGACTAACCACAATGTTTTACGTTTAATATTAAAAATATTTTTCTAAATAAACAAGCACATCAAGTATTAATTGAAATGCAGAAAATTCTGGAATTCAAACCAAAAACCCTAACAAATACTTTATATAAAATAAAGGTTTTAAAATAACAGAATGTAAACCATGTTTAACATTTGCGGTTTTTTCACGTTACTTGTCTTCCGTGGTATTCTTTTCGCTGGCGTTGCTGTCCAGCGAAAAAGAATTGAAAATTTGCTTGTCTGACATTCAGAGCATTACAAGCGATGGTACTAAAGCACCAATGTAGCCCTTTTTGAGTGAATAAACATTATAAATTTCAACAAAAACAGAGATCTGCCCCATCAGCTTCGTCAATAGTCGTGCTGACTTAACACATTCATTCAGGGTGAATATTGTGATCGTGTATTCCATGCACAGTGTAAAGCAAATAAATTTATTTCTCCGTTTTAATGTCGGGCGGACATTAAACCGTGTTATTTGAGATCTTATTATGCATGCAGCTGTTCCAAGGTATCCTGTCACTAAATAATGCTATAAAAATGTAGCGTTTGTTTTTATTATTATTGCCGTATTTATCCAGAGGGTTTGCAATGAGAGCTCTAAAGCAGTGGCGTGCATTGGGGTCCATGTTAAATAAAGACCAAAAGATCCACGCCTTACAAAATATATTTAATATCGATACTTTTCTCAGAGCTAATACGTTTTAATAACTTTTTATATCTACAACAGTAAGTGAATTAGAACTGTAAATCCGGATCGATAGGATCTAAATAAACGAATTGCGCAAACTCCGGGTCGCCCGTCCCGCGGAATGGAATACGACAATTCAGGTTGTAAATCGGAATCACCTCAGTAAATAAGGAACCGTGATATAAGATGAGGTCAGTGAGGGGATAAGGGTTGTAGTCGAAGGACCAGTAATCTCGGAAACCGGGATTCGGAAGGACTGCTCGCCTTACCTTGTATATGACGGCTCCGTAATCCCCACATTCATCGCCGAGATTACACAAATGACATGCGGATGAGCCGATCTCCGATCGCAATTGAATACGGCGATTTCACAAGTTTACCCACGGCACACAAACAATACGTGATCAATACATAATATCACAAAATACAGTGCTGGTGCACTGGAGCTGAAATGTCCACACCGTGAATGTTATTGCGATGTCGAGATCGAACAAATATCGGTCAAGTTGACATCTACTGACGTCAAGGTTACAATTCACACTGACAAAACGAGCATTAAGAAATATATGGATGGGAATTTCGACGCGGAAATGTGTCAATAACAGTGGTCGCGGCTGAATCGAAATATGTGCCAAAAGTGTGTTTCATGATTTTGGAACACTAAGTAATGGAATTATAAAATTTATAAAATTACTATAACTACGAATTAGATGTAAACTTTGGTGAATTTTTAAGTCAGTCAGTCAGGTGGGCTGGTCCTCCCGACGAAGAAAGAATTTTTTGCAAAACCTATTGAGCAAAGCTTTACCCAGTCGATATTCCGAAGTATAAAAGGATAAAAAAGGACAGATAGGAACGGCAAAACTTATTTGATGAGGCCAGAACTCACACCGGGCTATTGCACCACTGATGACGACGACAAAATCACACATTTATTGTTAAAACACAAATATATGTGGTATTATTTTTATTATTAAGGATTATTGTATATAATTTATTTTTTAATCCACGCTCTAGTACTGTAAATTAATATCGTTACATAAATGGAATATCTTTCTACTTATATTCATATTATTGTTATTATTAATATCCAATTTAATACACTCAACATATTATATATTCAAATAATCCTGTCTCATTTTTATAAAAACCACTATAAATCTAATATATTCAGAGTTGTAGATGCACTAGATACAATATTTCATTCCCTGGGGTTGACATATTTCAACATTCAGTTGAATATTTTAAATAAGGACGATACTTAGCAAACAATATCAAAACGAGGTGATGTTTATTTTATTTACGATTTTCATATTAAATAATTATTTATTTATTCTCCTTTCATTATAATTTCACATTTCTGTTTGTCATTAATTAACATTGCACTTTATGCTTTGTGGTGCAACATGATCATTTAATTATCTTAAATAAAGTTAATATTGTACTTGGGTACACACAACTGGGTTTATTAAGTTGATGCATAATTATCCGCTACTTTTAGAATCACAATAAAGAGCGTGATGAAATGACAACAGCTCGACCTCATGTCGAACGCCGTGTGATCGAATTAATCGCTAGCACGAGATGGGATTTGCTTCTTCATCAGCTCTATTCTCCCACCGAGGCTCCTACGGGCTACTATATCAACCGCTCTCTGAAAAATTGGCAGGTAGGCAAAGTCTATGACGATTTGAAGGAGATGATGGAGGAAGTCAAATCGTGAATTGCCTCAAAAAATCAGTGCTTCTTCACCCGCGGTATCGACCGTCTTCTAAACAAATGAGAAACAGTAATTGACGTCAATCTTTGAGTTTAAGTATGAGTTTGTTTTTATTTTTTACTTTACAATATAACAATACAATATTATTTATGTTACAATATGTTTTTTAAAAAACGGCAGATAATTATGCATCAACATAAAAAATATAAGTATATATCATATATAATAATATTATGTATAAAACTAGATTAATAAAATGATTGTATATATATATATATACATATCCCTGCCCTCTATCTAAATCAAATATTACGTGGTTACTATTCATGACTCAATACATACACTTTCCTCCCTCCCCCTAGTTTCCACATTCTCTCTTAAAAATGTATTTAAATATATTGAATGCCATCTATCCCATATCAGTTGCACTCTTGGACTATGAGGAGAATATAGTCATCTCATTCTATCCTTATAAACATCATTCCTTTCCCTCTATCTGGACAAAACTTTGCATACATTTAGTTAAGGTAAATTTACATTTAGTTACATTTAGTTAAGGTACTGAGTAAAACAATGGCACCCCTCTCTCTCCATCATCTAACTCCCCATTTTAAATTATATTTCAAACTGAATCTCGGGCAACGCCGGGCACGAACCGCTAGTGCACAATAAATTTGTTTTTTTTATCGAAACGTAATTCGCAAAGCCTCACTCCGGAACCTAGTCCCTACAATCGTGGGACGATCGCCATAAATCAAAAGGTTTCCAATACTTCGGAAACATTACCAATAAGGAAAAGGAGGGTCCCCAACTCATTGTTCTTGTTCCATCCAATACCCGATAAGGTACAAATTTTATGAAAATGTGTGCTTTCATAATAAAAGTTGGAAATCTGAATATTTATAAAAAATATTTTTTCTTTCGTAATTTTGTCAGAATTTGCTTCAAATTCACATTTTACTAAAGTATTTTTATAATTATGATGGCAGTAACATATTAGTGATAATGTAAGAGAAAGCATTAATATCTAACGTATTATATAGAAGGCAATTACTTTTGCTAGATATTGTACTAGCCGCTTTATTGCTGTGCAACCAAGGGTAGTTCCATAAAAAAATATTTTTTAATGTTGATAATATAACGTAACACCAAAAAAGCGATCAAACACAATTCAACCTAACTTTACCAATTAACGGAAATATTATAATTTCAGATCTTGCAGCGTTAGTGCATATGTGTAATTATTCAGTTTTTCATAAATGAAAATTATACTGATTGTTTCTGTAAACACACGTTCGATATACAATACTTACAAGATAAGTATAAAGACATTTTTAAAAAAATAAGACGATATTTATTAAACTCCTCTTCTTCTGCTGCCATCAACACTTGCGTCATATATCTTTCTTACCATTCTATCCTCATTCATCCGTTTCGTATGACCAAACCACCTACGTGATCCTTTCCTAATCTTACTATACTAAGATCAGCTTTACACTCTTTCCTTATTTCTTCATTCTTTACTCTGTCATAAATTGATCTGCTACATATACGCCTACGTGATCTCATTTCCACTGCATTTAGTCTACTTTCGTTTCTCTTCTGCTAGCTCCAGACCTCACTTCCATACATCAGTGTCGGTACCAGGACTCCGATGTGAACCGCCAATCTCGCCTCAATTGACAAGTTCCTGTTAGATATAATTCTATTCAAAGCGCTGTTCACTTTGTTCCCTGCAGTCACCCCCCTTTCGACATCTTTCTTTCAGATACCTTACAAATATTTTTTATTGATTAGATTCATCGTATTATTATATAATATGACGAAACTATTTAAATTATAAAAATTTAGTTATTTTCACGACTTAAGCAACTGGTTGTGAATCACAGATAATAAAAATATAATTTGAAGATAACTCCAATAACCAACTAACTCCAATTACTTTAATTCAAATTTAATTTCAATAAAATGTACGAACTTTCACAATATATTATCATCATCCCTGGCTCTACATTCTGACTTTTACAATGGGCTGCTTCCGGTCCACAATGGATCGTTATTTAATCTTATTTTGAGTCTACATATTTTTGAACTTCTTTCAGGTTTGTTAATGAGCAATTATTTTGGGGTTGTATATTGTTAATATGGCCATCGAAACCTTGATAATTTTGTTATAACACAAGTCATGAAATTCCTGAATATATCGTCTTCGCTATACTTCATTTTCTTCAAAAGCTCCGAAAATTCTCCTGAAGCTTTCAAATACATATACATATTAATAAACTTATTATATTTATTAAATCGTATACTGTGATCTTTTAATTTGTAAAATATCATCATATCTACTTTATAAGTTTAAAATATATTAGTATTAAACTGTTAATAATACAAATTAAATGTATTAATTAGAAAGATATACGTATAAAATCAATTTATCGAAAAAATGTTGTTGTTGCTACCGGGATTTGAATCTGGATCTCATCTTATCCAGGGAAATACATTAACTGATTATGTTACATCAACACAATAAGTTAACGACACTTTTTTGAACATATATCTTGCATCTTCCGTGTATAGTTTTCTGAGCTAATCTGCCGCGTACATCTGACCTTTCTGGACGAAGTTTCGGATTCCATTGAAGGGTCCATCATCAGGGCTGATTGATGACAGGACAGGAGTTTAAACGTCGGTCAGAAAGATTAGATATACATGACAGATTAGTGAAAACTATACACAGAAGATTCTGAACGGCAGTGAAAACCTAAAAAAATTTTTGTATCTTGCACATTCAAATCGATACATCTGTCGTTCCATTATCAGTTAATGCATTTAATTAATTTAATGCAATAATCAAGAAGAGATCCAGGTTCGAATCCCGGTAGCGACAATAATATATATTATAGTATTATATACCAGTGTCAACAAATCCACAAAAAAAAACACATTTTAAACATGTTTCGTACAGTAATCATGGCTATAATATACATAATATTTATGTAGCATTCTCTGTCTACAATAGCCTCCAGCTAATGCTTTGTAAACTACCCCTGTTTGGCGAGTGGGAGGGAGAGGGTTGAAGGCGATGACAATAATGCAAAAATATTTTCATAAGTCCTGGACTAGCTGCGCTCACCATGCTCGGTTTCTGGTGGCTTAGTGGCCACGCTATCACCGAGTGCTTCTAAATGTACGTAGCATAAATATTTTATGTAAAACTTACCCTGTGGAGAATTCTTCTGTTTATTTGTATTTTTTAAGCGCAGAGATATATAGATATAAGCGCAGAGCATAAAAATATTTTAGAATCGTCGAAAGATTGTTCTTTGAATATATTTTTTTAAATATTTATATTATACATAGACATACCATGTAAATATACTCAGATTTAGATAGTTTATTGATAATAAAATAAAATAAACATATTTTATTAATATAAAATAAAGAACTAAATCCTTTTTGAAAATAGTTACCTTTTAAATAAATTTTTACTGTAATTCCTAATTAGTTACCCACTACTTATATTTGTAGTTTTTTTGTCTATGGTTTTATTTTTAATTTTAGTATTCATTGTATCCTGAAGAAGGGACCATTGGTCTTGAAACATGTTGATTTATTAATAAACAGTGGTATAAATAAAATGTTTTCTTATTATTAATAGAAATAATGTCTTTTTTTTTCAATATTATATTCGAAAAATACTTATATACAGAAAAAAAACGGTCATAACATATCCACACAATTCTTATTTTAAAGAAAATTGACACTTAATTATAATTTAATATTCAGTGGTTATTTCTTATATTTTTAAGAAGTTAATAACTTATTTTCAGATGAGTTTTTAAAAAAAATAAACATTTTTTTAACAAATCTATTAAACAATAATTTAATTTACAATTTTAGTTCACTACTGGACTTATAGAATTTATTTATGAATTCCGTAGCACATAAATAATAATAAAGTTTGACATAATTCTTACAGAACGTATTTCAGAATCCACCTTGGAAGATGTGGAAAGAAAATTACATTGACAAGCGAGTCGAGTACAAGTCTAACGAGGTACTCCTCGCCGCACTCTAGCCATACATAGTTTGCGTTAGTTCTATTGAAGTACATAAGGTTCTCCAGATCGGGATAACTTTGTTCGCGGTAGCGCATTATCTTTTGAAGAACATTCTCTGAAAGTCTCTAGATGATATGACAAGCCATTCTAGATTTTGCGATCCACACAACATACTTATGAATTGAGTAAATATTTTTAATAAATTATATTTATTTTAAGGCAGGCAACTCGTTAAAGGATGTAAGTCTCTCTACACAGCTCTTAGATATTATAATATACAAGGTGTAACAGACTTGGTTCATAATACTGATCTGACTAAATTACAAGTCAAAAATGTTCAAGGAATGCATCCAATATCAACACCATTAAGTAAAATATTATTGTTTGAATTTCTTACATACACATATTAAGCTTAAAATCTACGTACTTCGGAATAAATATTTTCAAAATTTATCTATCTATTACTAGCTGTCGGCGATTGCTTACTAGCTAGTAATAGATATATAGAAATAAATAAACAGTAATAGAAACCGATTGCTTGCTGTTAGGCCCGCAGGCGGCTATTGTGTCCGCTTCGCGGCCGATATTAAAAACAATTTTGCCACTTTGGCAAATATTTTTTTTTACTAGCAAATGACGCTACGGTCCAATTTAGTTATGTAAGTCATAGATAAAAGATGAAGAAGCTCAATATTACTATTTTCTTCATACTCTAAATCATCTAACAAAAGATTGTCTGGGGGATCGATATTCTATGACCTTTATTATTTTATATTTAATATATAATTAAGAATCAATAAAATATTTCAATTAATCGAAATAATGGCATTATTATGATTTTTTGAAATGCTTATATCTCTTACATGGTTGAGATTAGAGTACTCCTTGAACATTTTCGACTCCTCGTAATTTAGTCAGGTATCCACCAATAAAATATTGTGAACTAAGTCTGTTATACTCCGTTTAAGTTTTCTTGACAGTATCTACGACTATAATTAAGAGATACATAGATAATTTCAAATTTTAAGTATAGAATGAAATTGCAAGTAATATTATTTAATCATTAAAAAGGACAAACAAGTAAATGAATAGACATGAAATAAAGTCTACATATTGGAGAGAGGTTTGGAACATTTGTTGCGAGACGAGATGCATTCTACACATATTATTTATGGAAACATAAATTCGATTGTTTATGATATATGTTAGCGCCATTTAAATGGACTAGGCGCTCGTATATTATTGGACTACAGAAATATGTCCTGTCTCTCTTACTCTTGTCCTATCCTAGTCCCTAGGCACTAAGAAGAAAGAAGATTCCTGCAATCTGCTGTTACTACCGACCGAGCCACTCCGCTTTCGAAACTGAACACGGTACGCTGCCGTCGCTGCAAATCCGCTTACAATTGCTAACATTAATTACCGCTAATGTATAATATTTTACTACCGCTAACAAATTTAAAATAATTACTTTTCTAACGCGAGTGTCATCAATTACGAGACAATTCTGCGTCGCTTGTGAGTTGGTGGACCAGGGAGAAACGAACCAGCTTCCAGAGATCGGAGACCCACAAGTAAGTGCCATCCTATCTTTTATCTCCCGATAACCCGCCAACTTTCCAATATATTTATGCAACAGTAGAAGTATTTACTCTTCAAAAATTAAATCTTTGTACAAAATAAGACTATTTTTTTACATTAATATATATTATATTTTCAGGGTTTAAATTTTCTTTCCAATAGAGTCATTTATTTAAGAAAAGTCGCGGAGCTATTTGACTGCGTAAGTGGTACCAAAATGATCATGTGGATGACACCAAATTGAAACTATTGAAATAAGGAATATGCGTTAGGTGTCTATATTTTTAGTAGTCTGTGATTTCAAGTCTTTAATAACTTTTTAAATAATTTATTTAAATCTTGTATCAAATCCATTACTGTCTATTTTTAAAGAGAACATATTTTTATTATGAAGTTGCATTTTCATATATAATATGTATTCCGGTAGCATCTATAGTTTTTTAGATAAATAGATTTTTTTCTGTGTATCTTTTTAGTTCATTCATTTAATTTGTATTCTCATTACTTTTTATTAAAATTTTATGATCCATCCATGTGACACAGGCATATGAAAATAATTTAAAAAATGATATAATTCTTATTTTATTTACACAATTAATTATTAAAAAATATAATGTAGACCAATTTTTATTTCATTTAAATTCATTGTAATCAATTTCAAAAACCTCGTTAGTATTTCAATGCTTCAATTTATTAAGTATTGGTGCAATACAGAATGTACATACGTAAATTAAATGATTTTACACATATGTGTTCACAGTATTATATATTTACTTTAGTTAATGGTTTATATTATCAATGTCTATGTTTTTTAATAAAGTACTTTAAATCTACTGTGTACAATACAATGATTAAATAAAATTTTATGTTCATTTATCTATGACATTACCGTGGGCGAATTCAGTTCCTCAACTACTTTTTTTTTATCTTCTCCCATCTGGTTAAAAGGAAACGTTACAAATAGTTCTCCAACTTCCAAAAGAACAGAAATAAACGGATTATTTCTCTATGGTAAATCACTACAATTTCAGCTATTGGGTCTGTATTTGAAAAAAAAATTGTCTAACTACTCGTGGTATTAACCACAGGTTTGATCAAGCCCTATTAAATTTTGACATTACAGATTGTACTTATAAACGTCGAATGATGGTGGAAGGCTTTTCGAATAAAAGGCTTTCGGGAAACTAAACCGCTAAATTAAAGGTTTCAAAATATGGTTCACCACAAAATTAATATTAAATTTGAACAAGTTTAAGGTGTTTTTTATAAGCCGTGGTTTCTTGTCGTTACCTTCCATCATATATTTATTTATTTTCCGTATACAGGTCGTTAATTACCCTAATAGATAGTCCTAGTATGATATAAAAGTAATATGCAAAATATTTTTTTAAACAAGACAATTATGGTAATAATATGTTACGATATACATATAATTAATTGTGGGTTAAAAAATTAACACTTAAAAATTAAACACTTAAAAATGTAAATAAAAGTTATGTTGTAAATTGATAGAATGAATCAAGCATGGTAATCAAGATTTTTTAACGTACTATAAAATATCATTTCTGACATGCTCCACTACCCTATTGCGTTGATTTTAAGGTCAATGAAGTCTAATCATATTCGACAATTATTTTCATTTAGAGAGTTTATTCGTGGTAATCGCATATTACGCGGTCGAACGACTACTATCCATGAATAATATAATTTCATTTTTGAACTGTGTTATAAAATATATATCCATTTTAGTGTTAGTAAGATAAATAGTCTAGATTGGCATTGCAAAACTTTGTGTGAAATAGGGATAGAGATCTCAGTGATCGGATAAGGATATTAAATTTTATTTATGAGAGTATTAATTGTCCAATTTTAGTCCGTGATTTTTCGTATTTTTTCAAATAATTTAGTAAAAATCTTTTGAATCTCCTATCATATGTATCCTGCTATCTGCCATGCATTGTTTAATTTAAATTAATTACTCAATTTCAGTGATGAAGAGGTGTTCAGCTTATGCTAGGGAAGCGTGAAACAATCAATAACGACCCAGGCTGATAAAATTATATTTCGTCGAGCCCTATTTACATGCGATTCTGTTACACTTGAGCAACTTTGGCTACCCGTGCGATCATCTATTGAGCAAATTATTGACGCTGGGCGATCAAATACTATTACAAACTCAACTATCTGTTTTTATATGACTTCGCTGTTAATTTCATAATCAAACGTATTGAAAATTCATTTATCTGTCTATGACGTAATATTACAAAACTTAAAACAATATTAATATCAATACAAATTAATACCAATGAAATGTATCAATTAGAAAGATTTACAAATAAAAAACTATTTATCAAAAAAATATACTTTCCTATCCGGGAATGTGCGTTATCATTACGCCATATCATCCGTGTAATTTGACGATACATTTTCGAACCTATATGCTGCGGCTTTTTCAAACTGAGTTGTTGTACTGAATTCATAGACGGTTGTACGTCACTTGCTTGTATTTCGACCAGAGGGCGCAGGTATACATGGTGGTGAAGAACGATTTAAACAGGATCCTATTCACCTCCTTACTGCATCGGTAGAAACATTGTGACAACGCGTAACTGTCTCATCTGTCGTTTGGTATCATCATCGTCTTGTCCATCTTCACTGAAGATATGATCAAGTTATTTGACCTTTTTTAATCTAAACTATAATAAACAAATAATAGATATCTCATAGAGACAAAACAGTTTTTTATCACATTTAATGGAAAATATATGGAAGTATGTGTAATTACAGGGCTTACGACCTGGCTTAAGTGATCACTTTATATATAAATATAACATTCACCATTCTCACCCATCAATTTGGCCTAGTGATCTAGTGGTTGGGGGTTTACGCCTCGTTCCAGGACACCAGCAAGTTAGTCCTATTTTCATAGCACAAGCATTTATCTTTGTTTGAAAATAGTAAGAATATTGATGTGACATGTATTCCGTGAATGCATCTCTATTTAAAAAAAAAAAAATCTCCATATTTATCAAATTTTTAAAAGTTGTACATGTGTTGATATGTGGACTCGCTTCAAGCACCATTAGCACTATCGCCATCTATGGACTAAATTTGATAATTAATTTTCCCTGCAACAGCATGTATGTCACAATGTGAATCAATTTATTTTTATTTTTTAAATTATTTAGAGATTTTTTTTTATCTGTAAAATGTTTTAATTGTGTGTTCTTGGACATATTCAAATATTGCTGAACTATAATAAACTAAGCTTTAATAAACTCGTCAGCCTCTGCATAGTCTCTTAAGGAATTGTTTCTTGTAAAAATTTAGAATCAATTGAGAACTTTCGTTTTGTTCTTATTTATTTTTAGTCCTAGTTTACAACTCTATACGTCAACTTTATGAAGCAGCTCAGCTTCTTTACCCATTAGGGTTGGATCGTCTGTGAATCTTATGCTATCTATGGCAATACCGCCATTCCATCAGTCTAATATTTTTCACATTATGTGTTACCGTATACGTTGAATAAATTAAGTGATAAGACGTATTTATAATCATTCACAGTTTAAATAAAATATCTAAAGTGATATATTGATTCATGGCGATTCATGATTCAACATTAAACATAAATGCAATGATTTATATATTTGAAAAAATGATACGTTCTTAACATTAAATTTTAAAACAAACATTCAAGTTTATTTAACCTTTCCTCTCATACGATCTAAACTGAATTGACATTGTCTCTAATTATGTGAGTATCTATGTAAATATTCTTAATACAGAGTTCTTATTTTAGTTATTCCTCCTTAATATATTTATGTATTAGATAAAATAATTATAATATATAAGTATTTACCATACGCAATAGTAAAAAATGTTTTCTCGAATAATCTAACGTGAATTTGTCAATATATGTATGTGTACGTGCGGAAAGGTGCTTTGACGCAGTTCGCGAGGCGCGGGGTACCGGATACCGATCCTCATTTTCGATTGATCAATAGAGCGTGCACTGGCCGAGTTAGACGTATCTTGTGCGCCTTTATGCAATCGTGATGATTAACGTTTTTTTTTTCATTTTTAGCACTTTTACTCAATAATTAATGTATATATTCACTTATACGTATGTCAACTATTATTTTAATGATTAACATAAAATATTCATATTTATCCAACATAAAAATCGCAAAAGTCTACATGTACACTAAGTTTACAGTACTGGAAAGCGCGTTTTTATTTTAGCACCGTATGGGAAAAGTTAAAAAAATCTTTACCTCAATTCAAATTCAAATATCTTTGTCTGTAACGCGAAAGTCTGAAATTCGGTTCCTTGCCAGGGAGACGGTGTATTTTTATTGTATTTAATATTAATAATAATTTATTATGACTGATACTGCAAGATAAAATATTGCAGCAAAGTAGGAACATGTAATTCGTCACCTTGCATGGTACGTTAGTATTTTACTGTATTATAAGTATACAATACTTTTCCAATTTAGTATTAAATAAGATATTGTAGTAAACAAAACAAGGTAAAAATTAGACTAAAAATGTTATGTTCAGTTATTTAACTTAACTGAGTTTATGAACATTTTATGTAAACTGGAAAAAATATGATTTTTTGAAGTGTTATATTTTTTCCCACAGATTTGAAGCTTTTATTTGAACTCAATATAAACCATCAAATGTATAATGCGCTGTCCGATAAACTGAAGACTTAACTGGACATTTCTTTTTAAACCTGTTACTTTAAAATGCTTGACATTCACGTTTTAATCCAGCATGCAGACCAATAATTTCATAGCACAAATTCTGAACAGCGACTGGAGTTTAAATCGTGAGACGTGCACGAGGATACTTTTCAAATACATGGGATGTTCAAAAAGTTCTCGAAAAATTCATACAAATCAAATCAGACGTTTTATTTTTCATACTAGCAGATTATAGTTTCATCAATGATAATTTTTCTAAAAAAGCTTCGGGATTAACACCAAATTTAGAGAATTCGATTAAAAAGTAACTTTCCATTAAAAATTATTTTTGTGTATATAACTGACATTTCAACATTCGATGAAAAAATATTTTATTTTGTTATCGAAATTGACAGTCTTTCAAAATGACATTTGTTTTCAATGTCATCTGTCACCTGTCATCCGCTAACAAAACTATTAATGCGTTCATATTAAATAATAGTGTTTATAATGTCATATTTCTAATTTCAATATTTCAAATTTAACTAGAAGTTTAATGATTACACGTAACCTTAAATTTAATAGAATCCGTGTTATTAAGTGCAATAACTGACTGTCTTACTTTCACGTCGACAGACGATAGAATAGATAATTTTGTTACCTGGTACACAATTGCCTCATACATTTTCATTATTCTTCTTGTGCCTTATTCGTTTAATGGAATTTGGATGTTGTTACTTTGTTTAGTGCGGCCCGGAAATACTCTAGAGAATATTAGGCAAACAATTGCCTCAGGTTCTCGGCCATGCTCTAAGGAAGGGCCTGGAAGTATGTCATTTGGGAAACACCATCAGGCCATTGGATGCAGAGTATAAGGTTATGTGCAAGCGTTTAAAGGTGATTACTTTAGCAAGTTGGCATAATAGATGGGAGACGGCACCTCTGGGAAGATGAACATTTTTCTTCCTCTCCTCTGTTGCAGTCTGAGAGAAAGATAAGGGGTGTTCTCCGGTGTTTGATCACTACTCTGCGCAGCTTTTTTTTTGAAACGGGGAGTATTAGGAGCAAGCATTGTGATTTAGGTCTTGCATCGGAACCGTGGTACACCTTTAGCCGTGTGAGGCAGACGCCGGATTAAATTCTTTGACATTGTGCTATATTGACGGATGATAGAGAAAATTTAATTGAGGGTCTGGTAGGAGTGGATCGGGTTTCTATCAAAAATTTTGATCTACGGAGTTGTAAAAGGAATTTGAAATTGTTCAGGACTTTTGTGCGAGTATGAGTGTCCAGATAAAAACTTTTGCAAAGCCCGGTGATCTCTGAGAGTCCCAATATTTGATGGAGTCTCTCAGTGTGTTTTTTTTTTCTTTAAATCTAACTAATTTACATATTTTTAATTATGTTTTTTTATGTGTATCAATCTGTAATATTTTTGTAGTTTCTTTTTTTCGTTTCGGCAATAATATGCCGACAGTTATACTTCGATTGCATGTGAAATTGTGTTTATTTTTATTTATGTTTTGTAATTTTTGCCCTATTGGGAGTGTATTTACAACTTCCCTGTACTCCCCGACTAAAGACACATAATATGTTTGTTTGTTTCTACTTAAGTTATTTATTTTTGTATCCTTTATTTAAGTGTTACTTTAATCTATTATTTATGCTTTTGCTATTATATATATTTGTTTTTATATATATTGTATTAAAATTTATATATATTTATTATAAACGGTCATGGGTAAGCGGTGCGTCTGCCCTCATAGCCATAATGTTATCTTTTTTCCAAGGCTCCGGCTTCCAGCATTATAAGATATGAGATTTCGTATTTTTCCGGGTATTTCATTAACTATCCGAGATATTGAATTTTTCAGATTTTTATTGTTTTTAATATTTTATTTTTTTTATTCATGACATTTTCTTTCATAAGTCTATTCGTCTAGCTTATATTATGCATTTTTCTGTAGATCCAAATCTCAAATTCTTCAAGTCGCCTAATCATTTCTTTGGTAAGTATTCATGCTTCCATTTCATAAAATAGTATAGAAAACACAAAGCATCTGACCATTCGTATTTGTAATCTAAGGTTGCGATTATGACTGCAGAATATGCGGATAAAGGTTGCACGAGCTTGCTCAATGCTACATTTTATTTCAACAGAAGAATCCAATATTTCATTTATTTATATTGCAACCCAGGTATATAAAACTATATATGTACCTTCTTCAATTTCTTTCCAACAATACTTTCATCTTCAAATACACGCTCTTTGGTAATGGATGCTTTTAAGAGGGTCGTTTTCTAATATTTGGTTTATCTGATCAAGCCAGGTGTATCGCGAATGCCTACTATTTATATTTAATATTTTCATTAATAATAATATTAATTAGCACTGCTGCGAATAATAAACTGCGGATATTAATAAATGAACATTCTCATTATCATACTTTTAAAAATTAGCAATATTAACTTTGTGGTTAAAATTCATATTTTTTATTTATTATCTTTGTTTTATTAACCACTGAATTGAGTTTAAATACATCTACCGGTTTCGAAAAATACCATTTTCTTCTTCAGGATGTCATAACTAACTAAAAACATATGTCATTGTTTCTTCACCAGAATCTATTTTTAAAAAAACAACAATTATTTAAAAAATAAATTTAGTACCTAACTCAAATTGTTGCTTAATGCAAATTTAGTCAAATAATTAAGAAAATTTTTTTTTTAGAATGGAACTCGTAGTTAAATTTAGTTGGTTGTTTACAAACAAGGTACCTATATTGCTTTGCGTTAACAAATGAAAATATAGGGGTTGTGATTATAGAATATGACTCGTGAGGATCTTAATTATGTGATTATATCAGAAGATTTTGTGCATGGTGAGACTGAAGGCCTATTTGCTTTTATCTCTATTTTTATTTCTGTCGAATCTTAAATAACACCAAAATAGCACGAAAAAACTAGCTACTTTAATACAGACTTCAGTATAGCAAAGTAGCCAGGACAACTCTGTATATATCAGAGGCGGACCACACAATAAACTACGAGTATTTAATTGCAATATAATAGTATCTTATGTTTATCATATTATATTATAACATATTCACCTCTGTTACAACAAAAACATGTATGTCAATAAAGTCTAAATAAATAAATAAATAAAACTCTCTTCTACATGTTGCGAGGTATTTAAATAAAATAGAACTTACAAACGTTGGCGTTTATTGCGAAATGATTTACAATGGCAAGTATAAAGTTAAATTTACGAATAAAGGTGAATGCTGGAGTAACTCGCGTGAGATGTCGACGAAATAACGGACTGCGAGGAAGTGGTCGGCTAGCTCTTAGGTCTCATCCGTTACGATGTATTAGCATCTACTTATTTGTCAGTTCATTTTAGCGCTATACGGTTTGTCAGGTGAGTCCTTACACGGTCATGTCTCTGGCACGCGTGCAGAATCGTCACCCTTTTTTTCGAGAATTTTTCGAACATCCCTCGTAGCTTGCGGGTCGGAACATTAATGTCCGCAACTCCGCCGCAGTCAGTTTTAGCACTCAATAAATGGCACCAGAAACGTAACATGATTATCACAGAGACTAACAGAATTCTCTCACACTTACATATCAACATGATTGGAATATTACAAACAATATCACTCACACTAAATCAAATGTAATGTGATATTACGGAATAACACGTAACACTATTTTGTAACATCGTAACATGAACCTTCCAGCTTAACACGTCATATCTCTAAAATTGTATTTTAGTGAAGCTATTATAATATTTACTTTTTAAAAAAAGCATTTATAAGGATATACAGAAAAAATCTAACTATCGAAAAGATATTTGGTTACCACCGTATACGAATCCGGTACTTTTCTTATCCCAGGAAATGAGTTACTATTTCGCCACGTTATATTATATTTATGTTTCTGACAAATTTAGAAATTAGATATGTAATGTAGTCTTTATAAATGATATTATATATTATTTTATATTTTATTTTTAAAGGCAATCAATATTATATTGCAATAATCCCTTAAATTTTTGAGTAATACAATATATTGATACTAAAATGATGAATTGATTGAATTAAAACGATTGATATTAAAAATATCAAGTTCTGAAATTGCAACTGAGTAATAAAAATATATTTTCATTCAAAAAATAATTTCAGTTGATACCAATTTTATTGCATAAACACTAATCGTGATTTACAAAGTACGCATTAAAAGATTAGTTTAAAGCATTATTAATTTAATATATCATTTAATATTCGGTTTTTGTAAAGTATTATTTGCAATTATTTTGCAAATACTTTCTGAACAGCATACTACTTCAGGAACTGCATAACAAAGGTAGACTTTTAATCTGTGTTAAATGATTTTTTTTTAATTTTTAGCCATCATGTAGGAAGACAAAATGGCTTGGAGAAGCTTGTTGCGATAGACCATACTGAAGGACGAAGAAGAAGAGGAAGATCTTTCATCCTCATTTCATCTCATCTCCTCAGATCTACACAGAATACCGACAAATATGGAGGAGTACTTTCAAGAAGGCAGAAGTTCAAGAAGAATGATGATGATAACAAAGGAGGGACATGGATGATAATTCTGCGAGTAGTCGTATGTACATTTTTAAATAATTCAGTCCAAATTGTCAATAATTCCAACTGTTTTTTTTTAGTAATATTGGGTCTAATTTAGCTAATAGTCACAATAACAGTTTAAATGTATTTTTAATAACTAATTAAGTAACTATTTATTTAACCATTACTAATATTTAGTAAGTTCAACATAATATATACAAAATAGAGTTTAGAAACTATTAACAGGAATGTATTTATAATGTGGAGGCGGAAAATTCACCATCATTATTGTCGTTCCTAGCTGACTGACGATACCAACGACATCTACATAAGGGGGCCAAGCTCCTGTCTGACATAAGTCGGATCAAGCATCTCTAATGCTTTATATTACGCTATCTCTCTTATTTTTAGTTCTTCTCAGGTAAATTCACCTTTTTGATTTCCCTAAAAATTACCCAAGTTTTTAGAAGGGATATAAAGTACGCTATCAAAGCATCTCGGATGACAAATGAATTAAAAGGTTTACTTCGGTTCTGGCTCGCTGCTTATTATATTACAGTTGGAGTAGTGAGTTCACAGGTTTAGCTAAATAAGTCAGAATACTAAATTTACAAGTGATTAACTACTAAAGCATCTTCACTGCATGACCCTACAGGTGTCGCTGTCTACTCGCCACGCGCTTCTATACTCTTCTTTCTAATATATTCTACTACCCTTTGTACACGACAATACTAAAATGCGCGATTTATTTCACCACCAGCTTGAGGAGAGTGCAAGGAAAAGAGATCAAAGCGTCTTAAACAAAATACAGAAATGTAATTTTTTTCTTATTGGAAATATTACAGATGTTATAAGAGAATATTGTTCGCATTGGACATGGAAAAAATTAATGATGGAAAATAATCTTAATATATTTCACATGGACAAGAAAACAACACGAAAATAATAATAAAAGCATAGTTTAATATAAAAAATGTTATAAATGTAAAAAATAATAAGTAAGTCATTTACATATTGCATCGAGAAATATTGTTAATTTGGTTTTGAAATATATTATTTATAATTGAGGGAAATATTCAGGGAAGGCCTAGATAAAAATACGTTCAATAAAAATGTACAAAAAGTAATAACATAAAAACAATATAAGATAAAATATTACTCGACAAAATTACTTTTTAAAGACTTCCGAGTACCAACATTTTGTGAACTATTTAAAAGAAATTGTATTCTTCAAATATTAAAAGAAAAAGAAAAATATAATTTTATTACTGAAAATCGTAAATTTTCATTTTCAAAAATCAACAAATCATTTGCACAACACCACTACGTGCACCTTAGGAAAAAAATATTTAACAGCTTACTCGTAAACATCTGGAAAATTAATGATAACAAATAACTAATAAATGCTTTTAAAAACACTCAAAATACTTTTAAAAAACAAGTACTCCTCAACGCTAATTTTATTATATACAAGTTCAAGACACTATTTTGTATTACTCCACTTTTCTACACAAGCATATGATTTCAAGAGAATAGTCTACACAAGCATAATTTCAAATTTATTGAAATAATTATTTAAAAAATATATTAATAACTTCTGGATGACGGTCATTGACAAGAACACGCTTGTTAATTATAAAATATGAATACATAGCTTTAAGTTTGAATATTTTATGATTTGAAAATTAAGAATATTTTAAGACTGATCAATATTTTTTACGATATTAACCTTTTAAGTAGGTCAGTGTCTGACGTCTAAGAACCGTTGAGTGTGAAACACGCCTAACATTTTTAAGATCTGGTAAATAACAGAACGAAGGCGAAAGTAGATTCCAGAGAGAATAATTTCGTTTTTTATCGCATTAATGAAAGAGAAAGTAATTAAACTTTCCAATATTCAAATCGGTACGAGCATTGTATTTACAGATTTAAATAAATTAACGATTTCACTTTAAGAACTAATACTTTTCACATTGTTCAACCTTGTTTGAAGAAAGTTTGGCTATTATTTATCAATTAATTTAATTAACAATTTATGCTAGTTAACTTCGTGATAATTTGTTTTGTACGTAATAACACTGTATCTACAGATAACCAACTGTAAGAAGGAAGATCTAAATATATTGTAAACAATACTTTAGTCTCCGAAATTTTAAATACTATAATCAACTTACTAGTTAGCGTTAGGAGATATGTGAATGTTGACGAAACAAATGAAATACAAATAAAAGTGTTAACCAACTAACTGACTTATCAACACATCGTTTCACCGCGGGGGTAGGCAGAAACGACAGAGCGCCATACTCTTCTGTCCTAACAAACAATTTTCGCCTCATCAACATTCATAGATCTCTTACAAGCTCGTCGATTATTGAGACTTTTAAAATAATTATCTGCCAGTATCTAGTTTACTTGGTCATGACAAGTCTTCCGCGAACGTCTTCTATTTCTGGTGGCATCTACACTCGCATCATATATCTTTCTTACCATTTTCTCCTCATTCATCCATTCAGTATGACAAAACCATCTATATTTTTTTAATTTCTAAAATCAGCTTTACACTTTGGGAAAAACACCCAACCTCTCTTTTTATCCTAGACACTATGTACCCTTTATCTCCCTGATATAAATGTGCATTATATTGAACAATATCCAAATTTAATATAGTTCTCTAGGATTATGAGAAAAATATAGTCATCACACCTCCACCCCTCGTCACTTCCCCGGATATCTCACCATTCCCTTGCCATGACAACATTTTTCATACATCGTATTTTGATATTTAAGGCCCGAGCAACACAGCGATGTCCATTATTCTCTTACCTTAATTTAAAGATGGGGGTGAATTATGTAAATCTGAAATCGAAGTTAAAATTATATATTGAATTTATACATAAATATTACAATCCATCGAGCTTAACTAAGTCTACAAGCTAAAAAATAGCTTGTTGGTGTAGTGGTCAAGACGTTGGCCTAGTGATCTAGTGGTCGGAGGTTCGCGCCTCGTTCCAGGACACCAGCAAGTTAGTCCTATTTTCATAGTACAAGCGTTTAGCTTAGTTTGAAAATAGTGAGAATATTGATGTGACATGTATTCTGTTTTTTTAAAAAAAAAAAAAAAAGATTAGCTAACACCAACAGTTGTTTATTTTTGTTTTGTGTACTTGAACATTATGACAATACAACCCTTTTTAAATTCGAGAATTGTTTTAATAGGGTTCGCGTTAATATCCTTATTGTTATAATTATTAAATAATTGCATTCAAATATGTATAAACTGTTACGGACACCGTTAAGAAGAATTATATCATAATGTGACGCAAGGAATGATATCTCTAGACAGAAACGTCTGCAAAAAAATGTGTTTCTGCCCGAAAAGTCTACATTAACAAGTGCGCATGTGTGTGAATGATAATTTCGTGTCTTTGCTGCGTTATATAACGCATAAACAATTATGGTGAACTGGACACAGTGTGGCATCTCTAAACTAGCAACAGCTAGTCTGCCTAGCGCCCCATTTCTACCTCTTCACCTCGTTCCTAAATTATAATTGCGTATTTCTTTGTGACCTGTATTGATTAAATTAGGTGTTCTCGTGTAAATACTGTTTTGTTCACATCACGACAATGTCTTAATTCATTTTGTGGAGGTAGGTGGTAAAATGAAAAAAGGGTTGCTTCGAGCATTCAAATGTAAAAGTGTATAAAGCGGTAGAGGTTGGGATCGGGACTCGTGTCGGATCGAGCGCTACGATGAGACTAGCGCGACTCTTGTCGGCAGGAACCTGGCCCTCGGGTCCGGATATCGACTGTATTTTCAGTCAGCTGTTGAAAATATTAGAACGAATTAAGGAAACAGATCATAATTGCATCATAACGTACATTCCTAGAAACATAATTTAAGTCATATTATGTGTCTAAATATTCAACAATAAATCAATTTTCTACACATAGCATTTATCTTTCTAGTTACAAGGAAATGAAAACATAGTATAAAAATAAAAATAAATCGTTCTCATTTTCCGTTATAAGGTTACTCGACTTGGATGAAATAGTTTTACTTAAACTTGGTGATGCGCGAAATGATTTTTTCTCGGTGGCTTGTTTCTCGTGTTTACCGTGCCTTGGATTTTTCGATACCATTTAGTATTTGTTTATTTATCTGACTAACATTTCTTCTATACATCTATATTATACAGATCTCAAAATAACGAGTATCGAGGCTATAAAGCGTGGAAAAGGTCTTAGAATTTATAAATTTTTGGAACGTGACTGCATAATTGATTGTACAAATGATGTTTTAACGTGTGTTTTATATGGGTGGAGCGCTACTTAACTTAACAGAATGTATCCAGCCGCCGTCGGAATCAATCTGCTATCAAAATCGCTCTAAGAAGATTATCGGTGCACGCGAGGAATTCGTGGAGACCGACCAAGAACATTCAATATCAGACAATTTGGTAGATAACTTTATGCTGGCGTGGTGGGCACATAATTAATGTTAATCTCAATCTAATTATTTTTGAATTGTCTTGTTAATAAATAATCAGGTAAAATGCTTATTTTCCACTTTTAATACATGCAAGTATCATAAAATATAGATAATAAACTTTCTTGTAAACAATGGCATTTTTTAATTTCATTTCATAATCATTTGACTTGACAATATTTAAAAAAGAACCAGTTAGGCTAGATGCCTCCCCCCTGAATATGAAGCCGAGGCAGAAAGATGAAATCATTACAATATGTTTCACTAGAGTGACACGATCTTATTATCAATACCCAGGTCCAGGATTTATTGCCATCGAAGGTGTTTAACAAGCACATGATGTTTATTGTATGTATTGTTTACACAAGGGGTAGAAGTGATTGGAATTTGGTATATGGAGAGGTCAATAAAGACTCGAGGACCAACCAGGAAAAACGCGACTTACCTGGATTTTCTCCGCTGTAGTCACATCTCTCCTAAACTTCAAAAACAACTTTTTATATGATTAGCATGAAGAACTGTGATATACAATGGTGATTTTGGTACGCACACGCGAGGAATCGAATATACACTACCAATAAGTTTACTATACAATAATTTCAAGTTAGTGATAAGCACATAGCAGGACATCCACTCTCCTTGACAGTTCAAAAATCATAGATAATACACAGAAAAAGTCATTCTCTGAGCTATAAGGTATAGGGATGGAGAGATGAGATTGACATAATGGAGCATCCACACGCGCATGATCACCGGCGATCTGTGAATCTGTAGGATGTACGATATACACAAAGAAAATGACCTTATGACAAATGTTAACAAGTCGAACGAGATGATATTCGGTAAAGAAAAAAAATACAATATGCGAAATAATAGAAGGAGATAATCGTTTATGACCAAATGAACCAGCTACTGAAATAAAGTTCTGTTAGAAGCTTCAATAATCGATGAGCATGCTTGAGAAAGTTTAGGAATGTGTATTGTTGGATGAGTAGTTGTGCATCAAGGCACAAATGTGTCGTATTCTATCTTCTCCTTTTATCTTCGTGGGGAAATAGGGTGAAGGTTAATTTTATTTTTTTATTTATTTGACATTTTACAATTTTTTTTTATAATATGAATAAGTATTTTAAATTATTTTAATTACATGTTTTTTTTTCGCTTACTTCTCCAAAAAAAGACCAGCTCTTGTGCTTGGAGAGATTTAGTTAGTTAGTCCATTATAATGAGCGATGAGCTAGTCAAAGGTATGATTATTCGACGAAACCTTTACTGGGCGCCTATTAACAGACTCAGATTACGTACGGATTGCGTACTCATAGTAACCTGTATAGAGAATGGAAAGGAAACCTAAACGATTGATAATAAGAGATCCAACATTGATCTTGCTCGTCACCTTGAAATATCAGAATATATAACAAAATTCGTAACATGAACTTATGAACGTTTATGGTAGTAGACTATATAGTAGGGAGAAATCCCAATTCTCGTGATAAATTGGTATGCGACGTGAAAGGCACGTAAAATAATTTCGTTTACGAATACGAAAGAGAAAAATGAGCAGACAGTGGTAAACTCGACACTGTCAGGGTTTATATCATTCAAAGAGCTGTGCATAATGTTGAATAATTAAGACGGCATAATTGAGTCGTTAGCAACGATGAATGAAAAAAACTAGTGCATTATTTCTATTAAAGAAATTTTTAGATAAGGTTTTTCGTGTCTTGCAGTCACGCTGTTGAACGAATGTGTGAACGGCGTCAACGTCAAATACATTTTGCCAGCTAGCACTACGGGTGCAGTGTATGCTATGTAGAGCGATTGGTGTAATATTACGCAATAAGATTTTGTATCATTTTTAGTTTTTAATGTTGGTTGTTTAGCTGTATTTAAACCACGTTTAGTTTATTATTTGAAAAACAACACATGTGATTTTAATATGGCCAAATAATATTCACGTTCTGAGGAAAGTAATTTATACATTCGCTAATGTGGTCATTGGCGTCGGTATTGCAAGGTGTGATTAATATTGTATTGTAAATTTAATAATTAAAAATATATATTTACACGTCACAAGACATAATATTTGTATACTTAACCAAATTAACTTTTATTAACTGGTGATAGCCGATGGCTTTTCACAACTGTAATACGTTTCTGATGCATAGTTATCATTGATTGTATGTTTCTGATTCATGGTTACATTTGATTGTGCATTTTTGATTCATGGTTATATTTGATCGTACGTTTCTAATACATGGTTACTGTTCTATATTCATCGAACACATTTTTGGAGCTTCTTGAGAATCAGTCGCGACCTATATTATTGACACCTTTTCATGTTCAAATTCCCACCGATCCTTTTTCCCTACTGCTTGTTTTTGGTGTGACTAGTGACCTTGACGTCATCAGACGTTAACGACGCGATACTTGTTCGGTTGCGACACCGCTATTATATTAGCGGTGTGGATTTTGTTGTGGACGCAACTCCGGTGCGTCAGCATTGTATTGTGATCCTGTGATTTGTGCACAGTGATTATTGTGTGAGCCGCGGGTGAAATGAGTGATATCGCCGTCTTCATTTTAAAGCGGAGATCTGCCCGCCCGCGTGCTGTTTGTGTAATCTCGGCTGCGACTGCGGGAGTAACGGAGGCGTCATACACGAGGTAAGGCGAGCAGTCCTTTAGATTTCCGATTCCCTGAGATCCACCGGTCCTTCGATTGGATTCCCTCCCAACATCGATCTTTATACCCATTAATCCAAGTACCTTTCTTCCTTCCTTTACCCCCCCCCCCCCCCCCCTAATATTTTGGCGATTTCGATTTACGACCGGAATTGTCGTATTCCAATCCGCGAGACGCGCGACTCGAAAGTCACGCAATTCGTTCCCTAAATCCCATATCGACGCAGGATTTACATGTTCTTTTCAGTTACCTTTGATTGCTTAGAATTTATTGTAAAGATTTAGGAGACGTAGAAAATATTTTCTCTGCTTAGTCACATTTATCCAAAATAAGGTGGCAGAGCTCGTTATACATAAAATACTACCACGCCCCTAATTCATTGTGATAACTTCAAAGAACAATCGGCGAGCTTGTATGACAAGATGTATGAATGTGGATGAGGCGAGAATTGTGTGTCAGGACAGAAGAGTATGGCGCTCTATCCTCTCTGCCTACCCCCACGGGGAAACGGCGTGATGGTAAGTAAGTAAGTAAGTAAGTAAGTAACTTCAAAGAAAATTATTACTTCACTACAATGTTCATTATTTTTTATTCAAATTTCTTTAATTCTATATAATATTGTAAATTAGTAGGCACGATGGGCTCTTACTAAAAAGAGTGAGTTAAATCATTTGTATGCAAAATTAGGGGCCTAGTAAACTAGGCACCTAATTTTAAGATGAATCGTAAGGTATTTTGGTATTTGGTATTTTTTTTTGTGAAGATTATTAGTACAATTAATAAGCACAAGAGATGAAATGTTAATTTAGATGGATTAGCTAAAAAATTGTAAAAATTAATTAATATATTTAGAATAGTTAGAACTACTCTTAATAAAAAAGAAGGTGAAAACTGTGAACTATACTTTGTACTAATCCATCTTGAGCTATGGTATAGATAGTTGGGGTAGTGCATCATGTGTACATATATATCAAGTAAGTATTGCTCATAAGGTTATACTCAGAGTGATACACAGCCGTGACCTTTCGTATCTTTCAGAGCCACTTTTTATGGAATTTCAAGTTTTGGACATATGTACTAACTAGCTTTCATAGAAACATAAGCGCTTTATCTGTGAGGACTGAAAGATATTATTCCACAAGATCAAATAATCTTAAAATCGTGCTAAGAATGAAAAATACTTTGGTCAAAGATTATTCACAAAAATACAATAAAAAAGTAAAATATATGTAACAAATTGTCTCCTTTTTTTGTAGCTATATAATGCTGATATGTTATGTATAAATTAAATAAAAATATCAATGAATTTCTAAATTTAACCAAAACATTCAAATAATCAATCAATTTTAATCGGCCTTTATCGTTGGAGTTTTCTTCAAACAAAGTTTACAATATCTATAATGATTATAACGCTGGTAAATGATCTAGTAAGAAAATAAATGTTTGAAAACTGGAGACATTAAAATAGTAGCCAATATGAATAAAACATGACCACCTTAGTGACCTGACATGATGAATTGCATCAGCTCGCCGCCTTCATGAATAATGCAGCTGATAACTGGTTCAGTTTATTCCCATTTCTTGAAACTCTAGGTATCGTTAGATGATTCAAATGTATACACGGTAATCATAAGAAACGAGTATGTTTAGACGGCTAACTAGAACTAAGATCGGAGGCGGCTTTTGGAGGTGCCGCTCGGGAGACGTCGGTAGATAAAGTGATGAGTAGTGTCTCGGCAGGCTGACGCATATATGTTGCACGCAACCATCACCTTGTGTCTTTGTGTCTGATGGAAGTTATGTAATAGTGTTCCGCCTTATCGGAAGCGTTTTGTTTCTTTCAGCGACGAGAGTGAAGGCAACAGCCTTCCACAGAAGGGTTTAATTTAATATTATTTTTATTAACTCTTCTTAAATTACCCAAGCACAAAAACTTCTTTAATATTTCAAAGTTTAAAGTGAAACAAATAATAATAAAACACAATCTTCCAAATCTGTAACGGCTTCAATGGGAAATCTTAGCAATACGGCCATTGAGTTGTAGATTTCCTCCACTGATATTCCGTTCCTTTATCTGCAAGTAACAACCCCTTCTATCAACATTATCAACCTCCTTTCACGTTGACTCTCTCATTGTCTGGGGTAGGATAAATACCAATTCATCCCTGCAAACGGTTGCGCGCTAAAAACTCAATTCAGGCGTTTCCCCAACACAGTTTCACAAAACGAAAGGAATAGCGGACCTGCAAGCTAACATATTTAATATATTCTATTCTATAAACGGTTTTCGAGAAATTAGTCACTATGTGTCGTAATAGCTATTACGTCATTATGAAAATTGAATAGGTAACTAAAACTTTGAAAATTACCATGCTAATTAGAGCTAGGCACAGCCTTTTTTATATTATAAGTGTTACTAAATTTGTAACTTGTGGAGTAACTATTTCTAGATAATAAAATTTTCTAGCCATTATCAGTAGGTATTGAAAACTTTACTAATTATACTTTTTAAATTAGCAAAATTAATTTTGTGGTTATTTTTATTTATTAACTTTCTTGTAATAAGCACTTATTAAGTTTAAATACATCTAATAACATTTACATTTACTGCATGTAAACGGTGTTGGTTATAAAATAAATAATTTGGAATCGTTGGAGATAAATAAAGTGTGTAAAACAACCAATTAAATTTAACTACGAGTCCTATTCTAAAATTTTTTCTTAGTAAATTTATTTTATAAATAATTTTTATTTTTAAAAACAGATTATGGTAAAGAAACAACTTATTTTGAGTGATATTGACATTCTGAAGAAGAAAATTGTATTTTTCGTAACCGTTAGATATATTTAAACTCAATAAATGGTTAATACAACAAATTACAACTAATAAAAAAAATTAATAAATTAGTTAACAAATAAAAAAAGTTTGCTAATTCACTATAAAATATATTTAAATATGTAGGAATTTTTATTTGTTTTATGTGGCTTAACTAAATACTTTACTTAATAGAGAGTGAACTGAGGGTTTGCTGAAATGAGACTCAAATCCCTCGACTATTGGATTTCTAGGTAGGTGTCTTAACTTTTAGACTAACAAGCATGGCTTAGAAAATTATAAAAAATTAAAATTGTAGGTAAATGGGTAAGGTAAAAGATGATGATAATAATTCATTGAGCGCTGCCCCTAAAATGGCTGTACAATTGACAAACATTGATTTACCAAAAATCTATCAAATTTTAAGGCGAACATGGAAAAATTGGTCAAATTAAATTACCTGAAATAATTCAATTGTATGTTAAATTAAGACATTTCGTTCTTCTGTTAAAATATTTACTTATTTATTTATTTTTTATTTATTATCTTAGTTTTATTAACCACAATTGAGTTTAAAAAACATCTATCGGTTTCGGAAAACACTTTTCCTTCTTCAGGATGTCGAAACCGGTAGATGTTTTTTAAACTCAATTGTGGTTAATAAAACTAAGATAATAAATAAAAAATATGAATCTTATCCACCAAGTTAATATTGCTAATTTTAAAAGTATTTATTTATTGCTCGACAATGGAAAATGTTTATATCCAAAGAAGTGTGGTTTTTATTCATTGAAATAATGTATACATAAGTTGTTCGATTATGTTAATTAAAATATTATATGATCATAAAATTATTTTTATTTTTATTAATTTAATTTATTTTTACTTTAACAATGCACCTACAGACAAGGGACTCTAGTAAGACTTTATTGACTTTTTATTTTTTAAGATTGGGTAAATAAATTTATGATAATTGTTCGATCTTTATGATGTATGGATTGCCGATCACCGTCTTGCACGCACGTGAACGAGTAGATATAATTTACGTCCTTTACCTACAGTAGCTAGGTAGTAACCCCCTCCCCTATACCAAAACACGATATTTTTTTGTGGTTGTGTTCTCTATGGTTTTTTGGATCAATTGAAGTTAAAACTTTGAAAGTTATCGTTTGCCGGTGGTACTATAGGCTGTAAAATTATTAATAATTGTCGTGCTATGTGGGGCTGATAGTGTATTTGTTATGTGTATTTCAGTTTCTCGCTACCGTGCGTGCCGAAACTGTACATATTATTATTGTGCATTGTGCTTGTTGTGTTACACTTCGCGCCATCACCGTAGTGTTCTGTCCAACCAGAACGTATCCTGGAGCCAGAAGATCTGTGAATCCAGTGGAAAATCCAGATACCGAAAGGACCATTTCACAGGTGGGTCGTGTTTTTTGGTTTTAGGTGGTCCTTCAGCTTCCTTGTTTTCTATTATTGTTCATTTCCTAAATTCCTTCCACCTTTTCTACATCCCGTATTTTCACAATCTCTCGTTCAGACAATAATAATTGGCAAGAATCAGCCCAGTGTACAGACCAGTGGAGGTGCATGGTCTTAAAAATATCAGTTTTATAGCCAGAGATGATGATGATACATTTCATTATGTAATTTATCAATTTAATTTAAATATTATAATATACAATAATTAACAATAAACCATAATCATTCATAATTTTAAGAACAAGCTTTTAGATCGTGGGTGGATAATTAAATGCACGGTTCCATTTGGAGACGTATGAATAACAATTATGTTTACCCAAGAGTATGTGAAAGGGTTGTGGCATTTCTAGTTTTGCTCGGAGGCACCCTGGGGGATGCTCTGAGAGTGCAGAACTATCTTAATTAAATAACATATCCATTTTATTAGTTTTTCAATACGTACTCACCTTTCCAAGAACACCCTTATTTTGTAATCAAGGGTCTTATAAGCTCCACACATATTGCTCAAAGCCTTTTAAACTTTAATTAAACTTTTTAATATCAAGGCGGATATGGATATAGGGCGACACCTCGCGGCAGCGGCACGAAGGGATACCGGGCGAGCCGTAAACTAGAGACGGGAACCACAGAGGGTCGAAAGGGCGCGGCGAAGGCAATCTAGAACCTTTCCGCCATCTTTCTATTTGCCTTTCTACCTGTGTTAACATCAAGAATTCGCATTCTCATTCCTACCTAATTCACGCAATTTATTCTTAATATAGTGCGCATATAAGTATTTTTATACATGCTTTAATATAAACAAGATCAAAATCGTTCATTTCTACTACAACTTATTTTGTATATATTTGCTTAGTTTCATTTAAAAATATTCATCGCACTATACCTACATTATTTTATCTGTATTATCTTACACTCACATTTAAAATCTATACCCAATGCTAACTAACATCAATAATAAAATTGTGCTGAAATTATTATCTACAATATATCTATGAGTTTTTGGATGTAGCTTTAGTAGTCTCATTATTGCTGTATAGTGCTTGGTTAAACGGACACGTCTGTGAAACGCGAGCAGGGCAAAAACGAACGTGTTTTTAATATCTCTAGGTAAAGATAACTTAAATATTTTGTAATATATTAAATAGCATTTTTACAGTAAACAAATATGTATTAAATTGAAATTAAATGTTTTCATATGTGGTTCATCAAAGCAGCGAAAACTTATGCATTTTTACTACTGGTAAGTATGATTATCACTTTATTTTTTTATCTATGACTTATTATTAAATCAAACATGTTTTTAATATTCCTAGTGTTATATATTCCCCTAATACAAATTATCGGATTTTACTGAAAGGTGTTTAATATTTTCTGTAAATATATAAAGTAGATTTCTTTGCAATAATGAAATAATATATGTATCAATTTCAATAATTTACAATGTTGATGTAGTGTAATATGTCAGCCTGGACAGGAAGGGTTTCGGAATCGAGTCCGTTAGGCAACAAAAATATCTTTTCATAAATTAATTTTATCTGTATATCTTTCTAATTGATACATTTAATTTATTTTAAAATATTACAGAACAATGTTCTGAAAAACTGCAACTTCACAATAATAATGTATTCTTCTTAATGATATATTTGCCTAACTTAGTCTACTTTTGTCTTACTACCTTTGCCTGTATAAAAGGTTTCAAGTGAAGCAATTCGGCAGAAGTTGAACTCACGTAAGTAAGATTGTAATGAAGTATACTCACTGTAATATAATAATAATATTTTTGCTTAGCATGTACAGTTCTATGTGATTAGAAGTGGAGTAATATCAATAATTAACAAGGCAGTTACTTTATAATGTAACATTATTATTTTAATTTTGACTAAACTAAACTTTGTACTGTACACTCGTTGGGTTAGGTTCTAATCCATCACCATTATCGCAGATCCCAGATAACTGACGATATAGGTGACATCTGGACCCGAGAATCAGGTCCACTCGCCTTGATAACAGTCTACCCTCACCACCCGCACTCATACTTTTTCTGTTTTTTTATAATACATAGCTACCTTTACTTTATACACAAACTCTCATTTTTTTCACCACCAACCTTCAAACTACGACTACTATGATAAAACGAACTAAATTTCTCTAATCTATAGTAGTGACACTATAACCCAACGTGTTTATAGTAAAATTTATGTTTACTTTTAATATGATCACTTTAAGCACCTCTAGAATATTTCGTGTTTGCGCTTCCTTTCATCTACATACTCAATTTTATTTTCTAGGTGATAAAGAAAATACTGTTGTTTTGTATGTCGTCAGCTATATTCCGCTACGCCAACTGTTGAAAGTCTTCCTCTTGATGAATATAGGTTGTAGTGGTGACGTGAATAATATGCGGTGGAGCTGGTTACAATTTAGTATTTTTCCGATTACTCAAGTATAGTTCACAATATGTTATTAGATCTATCTACGTAGATAGATATGAAATAAAAGTGAACGTTCTCTCGTGGTCCGTCATACCTAAACATTCTCCCTAACGTACCTTTGGATACGCATACATACACACAGACCCATTCCCATACCCCGCACGCGCGTGCGCCTGTCATCCGATCTCATTCCATAGACATCACAAATACAATAAGGGTATAGTAGATATCTACCTAGGATAACAAATCTTGCATTTGGTCGTTTGACTACATATGGTTGTGAAACTGGGTGTCAAAAAAATATGACAGGAATATAAAAAATAATAGCTAAGAATAATTGATATAATTTAATACGCCGAGAAAACGAAAAATCAAAATGCCAACATGCCATCCTAAAACCAGTTGGACTGACAAAATCATCAAATTCTGAGTAAGTACTAGTGACAGCGAATAACAATGGATAAATAAGAGTGAGAGAGACTTGGGGAGGACTTCGTCGAACAGTACATGACTAGAGTGAGACCCACTTTTGCTTTATGGTTTCAAAAAGTTTCCGATATGAAGTTGCTGAGATGCTTGAGAGGGTTACAATCGAAAACAATATGTTTATTTATTTATAACTACAATATTTCATACGTTCCCCGTCCACCTCACTAGATCATAGTCTGTATCGAGATGGATATTATTTTATCTGTATCATTTGCAATATGTAGATTGGTTACAATAGATCGAGCAATATACATAAGATGACTTTTGAATATGGTAAATAAAAATAAAATATAATATTATAAAAGAAGAGTAAATAAACAGATTATTCAGACTGTATATACATGATATTGAACATTATGTTTAAAAAAATGGGAATAAAAGTAGAGTTATTTCATGAATTCATTAGTTATAAAAACTAGATAATAAATTATCACGTCCAAAGCAGCTTCATGATTGCTCTCATCGAAGAAAAATCCAAGGAAAATTAACTGAATTGGTACGATCATGTTAACAGAAGGAAATACGATCTACTGGAAGCACCATTGAATATTTTAAGTAAAAGGTTGTAGTCTAAAGAGCCTTGGCATGTCACCTTTGACGTCATGGATGTCAACGATTATAAAAAACTAAGAAACCCTAGACAACTCGTAATCTCAAGGCTTGGCATATGCGAACTAAAATAGCTGACCCAAAATAATTTAAAAAAGCTAAGAGAAAGATAAAGATGATGAATAAAATCTTATCGATGTTATTATGATATAATGAATTATCATAAAATTAGGTATTATATTTTCTATTTAAATTATAATTTTAAATTGATGAGTAATTAAAGTGTTCGTAATCATATTTCACGATATCTCGGATTTCAGTGCAGGGCCCATTATCAGATGTAGGAGATATATGGCAAAATAGCCCAAAAAAATATATATCAACGTAACGTATATCTAAACACCAATAATTTTAAAATAATGAGTGGCTAACCAAAAGTTTCTTAGAATCTTTCTCGACATTAAATGTCAATTAATTTTTATACTTTTAAAATTAGCAATATTAACTTTGTGGTTAAAATTCTTTTTTTTTTAACATTAGACCGGCATTTTATACAAATAATAGTATAGTAAATTTACTCACAAATTCTAAAGACAAAAATGATAAATTTAACAATTCTGGTGTCTATAAACTTAGTTGCAAGGATTGTGCTGCATTTTATATCGGTAATACGGGTAGAAATTTTAATATAAGAGTAAGAGAGTATTTTGGATGTTTGAACAATAGTGAGTTTTCAGTATTTGCTATTCATTTGATAGAAAATGGTCACGGTTTTGATAAAAAATTGGCATTGTCAATTTTGCATATAACGGTGTTAGTCACAAATTAATTAATTTGGAATCATTAGAAATAAATAAAGCATGTAAAACTAATCAAAAAATTATAAACAACCAACTAAATTTAACTACGAGTCCCATTCTAATTTTTTTTCCTAAAAATTATTCGACTAAATTTGTATTAAGTAACAATTTGAGTTAGGTACTATTTTTATTTTTTAAATAATTGTTGTTTTTTTAAAAACAGATTCTGGTGAAGAAACAATAATATATGTTTTTAGTTAGTTATGACATCCTGAAGAATAAAATGGTATTTTTCGAAACCGGTAGATGTATTTAAAATCAATTCAGTGGTTAATAAAACAAAGATAATAAATAAAAAATATATAAATTAATTTTTAGTTCATTTATTTTTTTCCATATACATAATGCATTGAATAAGGTATAGTATAGCAAATACGGGCGAGAAATCCAAGCATAATAGATTTCATTAAATACTAGAATTTTTTTCTAAATCAAGTTGAGTTCAACTTTCTGCAGTAGAAGTTCCCTTCCGAACTGACATTTACTTACTAGATAAATATTGACTTCCAAATCCAAGTGGTTTAATATTAACTTTATCAATATTGGTTGTTAGTTACACTGCAAATGAATGTAACAGTGAGAATCCTAAATATATATATATAATAGTATAACACTAAGTATTTTAAAAAGTTGGTAACTTTATTTCACTAAGTTCTGCGTAATCATTAAGTCCAGAAACGGCAACAGTATAGATAAAGTCAGTGCTCTGCCTAAAATAAGAAAAACTCTAAAGAGGTAGTTTAAATTTTCTTTCTTTTTTCAGTAGTTAATTCTTTGTTGGAGTTGTTTATCCTTTCTCTTCAAGTTATTAATGAAGTATACTTAAGACTTTAAAATATACGTATCTAGATAGCATATTTAAAAAAATGTAATAAAAAGACTGAGCTTGTGTGCGAATTGATAATTCTCTCGTAACTTACGAAAAATTATGAAGAAAATGAGATATCGGTTCTAGCTTAAAAAGCTTAGCTAAAAAAACCTCTCATTAGAAAACGTACAAAAATGTATAGAAATGATATTAATTATTTATTTGAAGAACATGTAGTTTATTCTCATTGGGTAAACAGTATATATTTATATTACTATTATTTAATATATTTATAAAAATATAATAGTAAATTCAGATATATAATAACAGTACCTGCTTTTTTCTGAATTTTCAATAAACCAATGGTACAGTGAATATTACGTACAGAATAAATACCATATTTCCTAATTTTTTAATTCTTTCTCAGTTGGTAGCTTTTTCGATCTTATAGATATATTAACTGGCTGATAATGATGTACTCCGTCAATAAAAACTCAAGTTGTTTCACGTTGGATTTGTCCGAGAGAACTGGTTACAAAATATTTGCCGGCGTTTTATATAAGCAAATTTTTAGCCTACATGATATTTACTCGTGTATGGCTGACATCACATAAATAGGTATTTTTACACACGAATAACGTAAGAATTAGTCGCATGTATGGCTTGCGAGCTTATTTTTTTTGTCATACAGCAAATGTATATAGATCATCACGTATTTGTCAGTTTATAGGTAGATGCACGTACATGGATTCTTGGATAATATTGGTATCCACGTTCGTAACAGTGATGTTTAGTAATAAAAATTAAATTTAAAACACAATGAAAAGATTTTAATCTTTATCTTCTATTGAATTATTAAGAAAATCTAATATTTATGTATATAAAAGTAATAGAGAATAAAATATAATAATCTAAAAATTATAAATTACACTGTTTTAAGAAGATTATTTTATTCCCCTGGGTGGAAGTGAAGTAATGTACCTCACATTATTGAGAACCAAACAAAAAATATATATAAGGGTATGAAGGTCAAATATAATACTTTTTTAAAAAATATAATATCGAATTACAATTAAAATCACTTAAATCCCTGCTTTTTTTTCGAAACCGGTTTGTTATAGCAAATCAAACCTCGTGGTTAAATATAAAATGTGTATAATAATATTTTATCTGTGAAATAATTATAATTGTCTTCTTCTTCGTCATTTGGCCTTAAAGTAGCTTTTATCTTCGTCAAGAAAAAAAATTTAACCCGAGTGGATACAAGTGTCCGTTGGACTTAAATGGCGGGTGACGGTGATTGATCAGATTGGACCATAAAAGTATTGGTCTGCAAGTGATGATTTACAAATTGTTTCTAAGAACATGGTACAAAATTAATTCAGTCAGACAGAAACGTCCGGCTTATCATTTACATAAATAAAACAATTATTTTCTTTCTTTATTAAATAATAATATATATATTTTAGATTAATTAACATAGTTTTTTTAACCACTTAATTAAATTAAATACATCAACCGGTTTGAAACAATTCTATTTACTTCGCCTGGATGACACATTAATGGTAATGCATTTAATTTTATTAAGTGGTTAAAAACAATGTTAAATAATCTAAATATTAATCTTAACCACAACATTAATTTTGCTAATATTAAAAAAAAAAATTAATAATATTATTACAATTCCCGATCTTTATCTATGACTTTGTAAATGTGGCGGCCGTGGCGACTTTGTTAATGTCATTTGCTTTTGTAGGTTGTTGCTTATTTGCTTATACGGCCAGGTATGTGGCGGTCTATGTAGCAATCTATGGTTTCTTTCCCTATCTATGACACGAATGTTTTGTTCGTATTTTTCAAGAATATAGGGATTTCCCCATTGAAATATAGATTCTACTAAGATCTTGACCGCGCAGCGGTCACCAATGGCCGCGAGGCGGCTATAATAGCCGCCCACAGGGCCTAGCAGGGCGATTGCTTATCTGCTAGTATTATATTTATTAATTATTTTATGACTGCCTGTATAACATTATATTTAGCAATAATACATATATATATTCCATACTAACAACAACTCTCCCCAAGCAATAAATCATGGACACAACACTAGACAAACAACAAACATCTACACACCAGTTCCGAGAGCAACAACGACATTTTATCAAAGATTCTATATGTTCCTAGCTCCGAAACTATACAATACACTCAGTACCAACTGGAAATCGTACAATTACTATAAGATTAGACAAATATGGACCCAATATATGATTCAATCAAGTAGAGATGAATCAGAAGCATGGATATCCAACAATTTAATATAATGTATACAATTCTTTTACTAATAACTCACTAGTTCTACAACACTCCCACTCTACATATTTTTATTTTATTCTTACTTTTTTATTCATATTTGATTTATATTTTTATTAAAAATAACACCACAACAACACGAAAAAAAAAAACTGGCTACTTTAACACAGACTTTAGTCTAGAAAAGTAGCCAGGACAACGCTGTATATATCAGAGGTGAAGTCTACTTCATTCCACACAATAAACTATGTATTATGTATGTTTATTATGTATCCACCTCTGTTAATACAAAAATATGGATGTCAAAATATATATAAATAAATAAATATACGTATATATTTATTTGAGTTAGAAAATGATCTTTTCCGGTTTTAAGGTCTGACACCTTGTAAACTTCTGAGATACCTCCGAGAAAAATATAGACGTGCAGATATCCGCAATGTGTTTCGTTGTTCGAGGAACTTCTCATTTATAGGGTACATTGGATGGTTACGTTTCAACGGAATGAATTAATTATAAGAAAAACTTTTAAATTGTTTTAAATTTCGGTGGATATTCTCCTGCAAGAGAGGAACTCAAGAATTATTGGATGAATAAATAAATAATTATGTTAAGTATTGTCAACTCGTTAAAATAAAAACGCAAAAGTCGTTAAATATAATTAATTTTTTTAAATAATCTTTTAAACTCTTAAAAATTTTGATTAAGCAGAAAGATGCTCCTCTAGTGAGTAACCACTTGATCGGGGATTGTTTTTCTTATATCAGGAAAACGACAAATTAGTACTTACTTTCACAGCACAAGCACAAAAAAATAGGTGATGATATATTAAATTAGTTTTTGAATACGTACATACAAATGTATCATTTTTGTTTTACTATAAATGTATTAATATTACCTTGTATTATTTAATTTTGTTTTGAATAAATGCACGCAATGGATTCATGTCGCCAGTTCAGATACGAGTGTCTGCATCTAGAAGTGGACAGAAAATCTTAGTGATTAGGGCGTCAAGAACACCGAGCAGCATTCAATTTAAAAAAATATCTAACAAAAAGAATCGCTTATATCGATAGGTATATAATTAAATGGTCACAGTACAGAGTACAGTACACCAAACTAACCACAGGGACATAAGACATCACTTATCTGCCGCTCTGAGCCAATTAACAGCGTTACGTTCCGACCCCTGTGCGTGCAATCCACCAAATAAACGTTACCCGCGTAACCATTGGAATCGTGATTTAATAAACTCAGTGCTTATAATGTAAGCGATGCTGTTTTGTTAGCTTTGGTAACTCAAGATGAATACCGAAATACACGAACATGAATAATATGCCAACTTGGGAGTGGTTTATCAATTCTACATACATAATCCTAAGTAAATCAAATGTTTATATAATTTTTCACTAAAATGTCGACAGCCAAAGTATGATACCTAACTAATATTTTTCAAACGTATAAGTATTATACGCATACTGAAAACATAATACAGTGTAGAAATTAAAACACTTATAATTGTTTTCAAAGCAGTAGTATTTATCATATTTTTATAGCATACAGAATAATTGCAGATGTATGAAGAAATTGACGACATTCAGTCATCCACGTGCAGTCAGTTAAAACACCCTAGATTCAAATGCTCGCCAATATATATATATTAACTTAAATACCTTGTTTATTAAGAACTATAATTACACGTATTCTTAATATATTTAAAATATTAAAATTAGCGAAAAATCTAAATTTGACTTATAAAAAAAATATTCAGGTTGTCCCGGTTTTTATACCATTTCCAGGGCCATTATGTACATCAGTTATTACAATAACAGGCCGAGTTCGCAGTATTTTACAAGCGTGAAAATGTAAGGATGTAATAAAAAATGAATAATTTATATATTTTGTCGTCATCTAAAGGTTTTTTTTTTTTACATTTTTGAGGATATGAATTTATGTATTTACCTCTTTGAGGGTTGGTGACCGAATCTTTGAATTAAAATATTAAAAAGACCTATATATTTTGCTTTCTTTTATGATACGTTTTTAATAGGGGAAATTATTTTTTCTCATCAATTCAGTCGTCATATTTTTACAAATCATTTTTGAAGGATAGATTGCCTATAAGAAAAAATCGTCATATTTACTATTTCTATTTATTGATAAATAAAAATATATTTTAAATACAAATTAATTTTAAATACAATTTTATTTTATTTGAAAGATAAATTAAGTTTATTTAAAACATTTTTTTTCCACTACGTTATGAACTAGGAACTTTTCCTATCCAATTACCATTACGCCATATCAACCTAGTAAGTTAACGATAAATTTTAGAACCTACATGTTACAGTTTCCGGTAGCAACCAAATTTTGTTTCGATAAATTGAGTACGTCTTTCTAATTGATATATTTAATTTGTATTAAAAATACCACAGAAGTTTGTTCTGAAATATTGAAATTTCACAATGATAATGTGTCTTCTTAAAAATATTTTTTTTTTTTAATAAATACATACTTGCGACCCCATAATTATTATTTCATTTTTAAATCATGCCACTCAATTCTGCAGAAAAGTATATTTTTTTTAAATCTGAAAACACACCATATTCTCAATGTCCCCATAACTGCCTTAGACAGCTGTGATTCTCGAGTTTCCTATTGATAATATGGTCAGATATGAAATATAAACACTACTACTAACTAACCTTTGATTATTTTTAAATGAAAACGAAATACATGTCACATCAATATTCAAACTACTAACTTGCTGGTATCCTGGAACGAGGCGCAAACCCCCAATCATTAGATCTCTAGGTCGGTGTCCTAACCACTACACCAACAAGCTACTCGCATGAGCGCGCTGATACTCTGGCGTCGTTGCTGATCCGATGTTATTGTGTTACTTCTGGGTAGATTTACGACCGACCGAAATGCACACATGATTATTGATATCTTTACTGTGTTCTAGATACAATTGTGTCTTGTCGTTTTGTGTGCTCTTCAATCTTCGAAAAGGCGGCAATATTCATACATATAAATGACCAATAGCAAAAACAAGAAATCTCAGGTGTACCAATTCAATGGTACACCTGAGATTTCTTGAACGAAAGAACAAAGGCGGGCAAACACTCGATGTAACCCGTATCTTTTAGCGTAGGCCTTCCTCTCTGCCTTCTCTCAATCTACCCCTCAATTACATTTTTGTAGTATCATTTGCTATTCTTGCAGTCTAGGTTATTCCTTCCATCATACTTTAGCAGAACATTATAGTTATTTATCGTAATATTATATATATCAATAATAAATTATCGCGTAAAAATTATATTGATTCTGCTGGACGAGGTGCGTTATAGATATTGCATCTTAGTTAACCTTTTCCATACGGTGCTAAAATAAAAAAGCATATTCCGGTATCGTAAACTCAGTGTACAGGTAGACTTTTGCGATTTTTAAGGCGGAGAAATATGAATATTTTACATTTATTAATTATATTAATCATTCAAATAACAGTTGATATGTATATAAATATCATATATATAAATTATTGTGTAAAAGTGCTAAAAATGAAGAAAAACATTGATCATCACGAACGACAGCGTGAAGACGAATAAGACACGTCTAACTTGGCCAGCGCATCCTCTGCCACTAAAGTAATCAGCATCCGGCACCCTGCGCACTGCGTCATCCTTACCTCATTGCACACAACTACACAAATTAACAAATTCACGTCAATTTCTTCGAGAAAACGTTTTTTATTGTTGCGTGTGGTAAATACAATAATTTTATCCAATACATAAATGTATTACGGAGAAATACCTGAAATATGAACTATTTATATTATTAGTATATTCACATAATTAGAGGTAATATCAACTCAGTTAACAGCATCGGAGAAAAAAGACTAGCCTCGTTTTATATTTACTCCCGTTAAAAATCCGAGATACCATATCAAGCTACTTCAGTCGGTACATACTCATATGTATCTACTGAAAGAATAAGATTTTGTTCTGGACTTGTATTTTCACACAGGTTCACAAAAAAGATTAAAAAGAAAAACAAACAACTCAAAAGATTTGGTTGTTCTTGGTAGTTTCTAATACAAGACAACTTTAACTACAAGGTATCATGGCTTTTTTCCCAGCAGGGTTTCGCAAACCCTTCTTAAGGTAATCCTAAAATCCATCCCCTGCATTTATATAAAATCGTCCCGCATTTTATTCCAACTTCACCCTCTAAATCCTGACCTTAACTGGACGATTCCTTATTAGATACACCACCCTAAGCTTTGTTGTTTGCAGCTATAACAGGGGTGGATTCCTGTCACCAATAATAAATTAACATCTTATTTATTTAACAATTTCAATTAATTAGCCGATAGCTTGATCCAAAAAAGACATGAAAAAGATTCAAAGTAAGCGGTTACGCAAATCATTGTGTTAACACATTTAAGCCTAAATATCTGGATCTAATGTTTGCTCCTTCATCAGTAGTCATCGTTATTAGTGTCAACATTTACTCATTGCATTTCTACCTACAGCGCAATGACAGTGGCGCATGATACACCAAAATATATTTACAAAATAAATAATAAAGGTATCCATTGGAAAAATGCCTTTGAAGACATCGTCACACCATCTCACAATATACTCAGTACCAACAAAATCGTACAATTCCAATAAGATTGCATACAAATATGGACCCAATATATGACTCAATCAGGTAGAGATGAATCAGAAGCATAGATATCCAACAATTTAATATAATTTATACAATTCTTTCACTAATAATTCACTTGTCCTACAACATTCCCACTCCATATTTTTTTATTATATTTTTATTTTATTTTTACTTTTTTTATAGATATTTGTAATTCTGTTTTAATTCCAAATAACACTACAACAGCACGAAAAAAAACTGGCTACTTTAACACAGACTTCAGTCTAGCAAAGTAGCCAGGACAACGCTGTATATATCAGAGGTGAAGTCTACTCCATCCCACACAATAAACTATGTGTTATGTATGTTTATTATGTATCCACATCTGTTAGTACAAAAATATGGATGTCAAAATATATATAAATAAATAAATAAATCTTAGCATTAGGCTTCTCAAGCTCCTGCGCCCTGGTGGTTTTGGGTTCACCACTGACTTCGGTGATTGTTGTTTAGTCATATTCTCCACATACTACTGAAGTCTTCCTATTTTAATAAACTTTGAAATGCTTATCTCATTAAACAAGGTATAGAGCTCATTGTTGAAGTATCTTCGCTATAATTCATTTTCTAAAACCATCCCAAAGATACGCCTCTAAATTTTACTTTCAAAAACGTTCAGTGCACATTAATCTTCTTAGTCAGTAGGCATGTCTCAGATACACATTTAATCATAAGCGTTTTGAATACTATTTTTTTTAATGATTAAAACTGGGATGCTTTATCAATAAACAGATAAATATGATTACTCAATTGAAAGCTTTTATCAACGTTACTGATAAATGGTTGATGAATTAATAATATCCAATAATGGTAGTCTGGCATCAAAGAGAAACTGATGTATAAATTGCTGAGGGCGACGGATCGGTTAGAACGGACGGTGTCTACTTATCAAATGTTTCCAAATGCGGTATTTTCCGATAATTTTGCATTTACAATACAAAGGTTTTGTGGGTTTGTTAATCATGTGACCACAATCCGCTCTGTAATAGGCATATAAAAATAGGCGTTGGAAATTTAAAATACCAGCGAGACAAGTAATATAGTTTTGATTTTACCCCAAAAAGGCTGCAGATTACAATTCATGTTTAAGATGAATACAATAAATTATATTTTTTATTTTTGTTTTATTAACCACTGAATTGAGTTTAAATACATCTACCGGTTTCGAAAAATACCATTTACTTCTTCAGGATGTCATAGCTAACTAAAAACATATATCATTGTTTCTTCACCAGAATCTATTTTTAAAAAAACAACAATTATTTAAAAAATATTTTTTTTTAAAATAGATTCTGGTGAAGAAACTATGATATATGTTTTTAGTTAGTTATGACATCCTGAAGAAGTAAATGGTATTTTTCGAAAACTCAATTCAGTGGTTAATAAAACAAAGATAATAAATAAAAAATATGAATTTTAACCACAAAGTTAATATTGGTAATATTAAAAGTACAATAAATTATATTATATAATGTAAGTTCATAATTTGTCAAAAATATATTCGATTGCTGTATCAAAAAATGTGAACGCACTCTCCCGGATAGGAAGAGGACCGGTTCAAATCTCGGTTGTAACGAAATATTTTTTAGGTAGATAGATTATTATTAAGGAAAACACATTCTTATTGTGAAGTTGTAATTATTAAGAACAGACGCACTGTGATATTTTAAATACTAAATTAATGTATTAATTATAAATATATATATATAAAATGAATTTTGTCGAAAAATATTGTTTTTTGAATTGATAATTCTGGCGTTTGCCCTCGGTTTACTCAAAGGTATTTGAGATTCTGTAAAAATAATGTAGATGGCTTTCAAATAATGGAACAACAGGTGTATTAATTTGAAAAAATGTAACATATAGGTTCGAAAATTTGTCATGAAAAATACTGGCGTTATAACACAATTGGTAGTGTACTTCCCCGGATTGGAAATAGAGATCCAGGTTCGAATCCCGGTGACGCAAAAACAATATTTTTCGACAAAATTGATTTTATATGTATATATTTATAATTAATACATTAATTTAGTATTTAAGATAGATTATTAGTTTTCTACTAAATACTTTTACAAATTCACCATAAAGTGTTTTTTCAATTAAAAAAATAAATACACATAATATACCGTGTATATTAAAAACAATTTATTGATTAATCTTGGCACCATTGAACGTATTACTCAAAGGTTCGTGGGATATTTTACAAATCACGTCACCATCATCATCTGTGCTATCTCTAGTTTGTATGTTCCGTGGAGAGAACACGATAATTCCGGTTATAATTTGGAATTACCACTAGGTGGGGAAAGAACTTGGGAGATGGGTATAGGAAGGTTATTGGGAGAATTTTATCGAACGACCATAGGTCTTGGCTGACCGGAATATGGAAGTAATGGTCCCCTTACTTTAAGTACGACGTCTCCAAACACCCTGTAGTCGCCGCCAATACCACACAGCATGTAGTGCGCAAGCACTAGATATAGGGAAGGAGAGGGACAAAAATATGGTTCCCAACAAGTAAAAAAATAAATAAATAGATATTTTCTAATTGTTTTAAATATTTTTATATTAAAATATCCAAATAACGATTAAAGACGATATTGTAGATAGATTAGTGCAAGCTTTATTATTATATATCAATATTACAAGTTTTATCTTAAGCCACTTCTTAACAAATAATCTCTTGTGTTATCTTAAATGTATTATTATATCTATATTAATTTCTCCCCATTTTTTAGGTACCTTCTTAATTTGTAAAACTAACTACTTGTACACTTTTGCTCTTTTCAACGTAGATTTATTAGTCTGGTGAGCCTGCCTCACTCTAATTGGTTAATTAAATGTCATTAATATTAATTATTTTTTAAATATCTTAATGAATTTATGGAATTCATATACATTGTTTTTCTCAAAACGCAACTGATATTGTTTTTTTCTTTTTTCTAAAAAGTCTCTTCAAATATAATAGATGATTTACAATACTTAATAGTAGGTATGTATGACTTTTATATTTATATTATTCTTTAAAGGTAAAATGTTTTTTCTAAAAATATATTATTTTACTATACCTATTATTATTATTATTATTTAATATGATAAATTTTAAGTCAAGAGAGAACAAAAATGTTCGCATAAACATATTATTATATTATCTTTATCAAACTTATATTATCAACATAACTCCTCATTTAAATGTGTGTAATCTCCAGGAAGATGCTATTTCAGAATCCCCAGATAATGTGTGGGATTTTTCGCAGTCCGATAATGTCCCTCTCCGTGAAAAGCGTCCAGTCGCAGATCCAAAAGGGGCACGGATAATAAATTAGTGAAGATAAGGGTGGTGAAATAACATTAATGCGCGGGGGATAAAGTTTGTATAAAAAGCCTGACTGAAACTGCGCCATCTGTTTATTTACTTCCGAATCTCCACAATATTTATTTCTTCTTATTGTTTATTTACTACTCAGTTATCGGACAGATAATAGTCGATTGTATTTTGATTTTTTTTTAAATCAATCTTTAACTTTTTACCATAACTATAAAAATAAAATGATTTTGCTATTTCCGGTCTAAGGGCCCAAGATGATTACTTAAGTTATAGGTAATAGATTGTGGGATGGATGGAATGAGTTTGGAACAGAAACAGGAATAAAAGGGGGACTCAAAAACCAACCAGAATATAGAACACGACTTACTTGCCAGTGTTGATACTTCTTGTCTGGATTTCTTACTTGTAGTGATCATGGGTCTTTCGACTTTGTTGTTACGCACGAAATCACTCGAACGCACACTCCGTTAATAAGCGCAAAATGCACATGCTCAATAGTTCAGTTCGATACACTCAACGTCAACTTCAACAATCTGACGCGCTCAATAGCAAAATTTCAACTAATTTTCAAAGAAACGAATACCATAGAAAGAAAGGTCGTGCTCTGAGGTATTGTGAGGGGGGGGGAAAGATTGGTAATAGTACAGGAACCATTATATCTACAAGTGGTACGTGCGCCCGATAATCGGAATCCATAGATCTATCATAAAAATCGAACAGTCAACAATTAATAAACAGAAAAATTGAGACGAAACCTTCATTCTCATGATAGATGAATGTGATCTCGCTGGTGGATGGTGATGGTGAAAGGAAATCCGATGATGAACTTGATGTTATCGTTTGAGGGGTTGTACATATTGTTAAGAAATTAAAGATACATCTTTGATTCTTTGCGTCTATGAAAGAAGAATTAAAGAAGATTAGTTCTATAAAATTATTTTGTTTGTGATTATTAATGAAAAGAAAATTATTCAATGTTATTAAAAAAAAACATCGAATGTAGTTGAGTTTATTTGAATGAATCAAACCACAAACAGCAAAAGTATGTGCGATAAATCTGTGAGCCCTTAAAATAGCAGTCGTGCGATCGGCCCAAGAGATAAACATAAAATTATATACCTAATGTAAAAATTTTCGCTTATAGAGAAGTAGCACATCACATACTTTATGCACTGGTATTATCTACTGAAATAAAATATATTATTTAATGTTGCATACGCAGTAGTATAATAATTAATGCAAATCAAACAAAGGCATTATGTTGCACATGCTATAAAAAAATATATATATCTTCATTTTTTTTCATAGTATAATATTTATGAAAACTGAATTAAATAATAGAAAAAACTGAGCAGTGGTAACACTATATTATATTCAATAAAAAATCTTCCTGATCGTTTAACTCTTGGTTTGATGGAACGTCATGATTTGATGGAACTGCTTGGAATACTCGTTTTCGTTTCTCTCGGTCCTGGACGTGCTGATCATACCCTTACTGACATTTGATCTAACCATATTTATGAAGACCGTGCTCGCCGCACTTCTCCTAGTAACTATTATCTTCATAAGATGGTCTCGCACAGTTCTGATTATGTACCTTGCACTCGGCCAGTAAGCTCGGACATATACAACAGAATAGCTCATATAACTATGAGAGTCGCCTCAATAAAAAATATATACATTTTATTAAAAATATATTTTTTTAAATACGCCGTACATTACAAAAATAATCATTAAATAATAAATAAGAGACGCGAGTCTTATAACAAATACTTTTTTAATCAAATATATAAAAAAGAAATCTGAGATATTATTAGAAGCCATTTTTCAAATATACCTTTTCACGAATATTATGCAAAGTAAATTATTTTATTTTCCATAAGTTACATTTGAACTATTTTTTACTATTTATTACTATTTATTTATTATTTATTTATTATTTTTACTATTTATTTGAACTATTATTTATTTGTAAACGAAAATGATCAATAGCTATGTGAATTTATTTGAATAACTTAATTTAATTTCGTACTTTAATATATTTCCGAAGGATATCAAAAACATATTAATAATGTATTTAATATGTATTTAGATATTATGAAATTCTAGTGTTTTTCTATTGTTTTATTCAAATTTATTCCAATCTTGCTTACAAAAAAACCAACGATGAAATGTTAAATCAAATAATATTATTATTTAATATGTAATTAATTGTATGATGGCTTCCAGTATTCTAAAAATATGTTTATTCATAATAGAAAATGATGAGTATTCAGTCTACATTTTTTATTTCATAGTAGACAAGAATAATAGAGACAAAAGTGTTATGAATGATCAGACATAACTGATACATGAGCAACAATTCAAACGTGATAAATCTACTGAATTGTTTACTTTTATGGTATAGCCTTGTACAATGGCTGATAAAAGGCTCACCCTATCCTGGAAGTGTTATGAGAGTGGTTTCTTCCTCGTCAGTATCTCTGAGTAAAGCACACCGCAAATTTTGTTGTAACCAAAATTAATGAATTTTATTGTATTGTATTTAATTGATTGTAATGGAATTGGTGAATTTAATTTTTCTTCTACAGCGGCCGTCAAAGTTAAAAACAAAACTAATTAATTTAAATCATGAAAATGTCGTTACAAGTTATGTAGAAGAAAACAGAATTGAAACCGGTCGATGTTAAATTGTTGATATAAAGTTTATTTATTACTTCTTCAATATTTACAAAATTACTTTGTGGCCTCATTTTATATTAATAATTACATAAAATACTTTGTTTAAACCACTATTTATTAATTATTCAACATGTTTTATACCTACGGTGTCTTCTTTAGGAAACAATGTATACTAAAATTAAAAATTATAAACATAGATAGAAACAAAACTAAAAAAGTACAAATGACGGGTAACCAAGGAGGAACTACTATGAAAACAAAATTAGATGTAAAGATCTCCTGGGTTTACAACAAAAAACAGGTACTAAGATGCGCGAATAAGTCAAGAGAACTAATAAAATTTTGAAATATGATCGTACAGAAGATAGAAAGCAATGGTGATGGTAAACCGTTATGTCAAGTTTATTAGTTTATTTTTAATAATTGATTTTTATATACGAGATTTTCACTCACTGTGAAGCAAACAGATACTTATGTACTTTTAAAATTAGCAATATTAACTTGGTGGTTAAGATTCATATTTTTTATTTATTATCTTAGTTTAATAACCACAATTGAGTTTAAAAAACATCTACCGGTTTCGGAAAACACCTTTTCCTTCTTCAGGATATGTCAAAACTAACTAAAAATATAGCATTGTTTTTCTATTTATCCAGAATCTATTTTTAAATTTTTAAAAAAAAAAAAAACAACAATTATTTAAAAAGTAAATTTAGTACCTAACTCAAATTGCTGCTCAATACAAATTTAGTCGAATAATTTTTAGGAAAAAATTTTAGAATAGGACTCGTAGTTAAATTTAGTTGGCTGTTTAGAATTTCCTGATTACTTTTACATGCTTTATTTATCTCCAACGATTCCAAATTATTTAATTTGTGACCTACACCGTTTATATGCAAAATTGACAATCCCAATTTTTTATCAAAACCATGACTATTTTCTATCAAATGATTAGCAAATTCTGAAAACCCACTATTGTTCAAACATCTCAAATGCTCCTTTACTCTTATATTAAAATTTCTACCCGTTTTACCAACATAAAATGCAGCATAACCCTTACAACTAAATTTATAGATTTAGTTGTCCTTAGTCATCCTTGTCCTTAGAATTTATGAGTAAATTTCCTATACTATTATTTGTGTAAAATGCTGGTCTAATATTTCGTGGTAGGTGTTTAGATATTTGTTTCGAAAAGTTATTTATGTATAAAATCCTACGCCAATTATCATTATTATCATTATGTTTCATCTGTGATTTATATAAAAACTGATTATTATATTCTTTTAATTTATTTTTAAAAATAGTGTCTATCAAACATGTATTATACCCATTATTAACTGCTATTTTTTTAATTGTATTCAATTCAATATTAAAATTGGATGTTGACATAGAAATATTGACTAAACGATGTATCATGGAGTGGAACCCTGAATGTTTATGTGATAATGGATGATTAGATTCATTGTGTATGATAGTATCTGTAAAAGTTGGTTTTCTAAAAATTTTGAACTCAATTTTATTATTATTTCTAATCAATGTTAGATCCAAAAAGTTTAGGGTAGAATTATTTTCCATTTCTAATGTAAATTGTATTTTATTATTAAACGAATTAATTAAATTTAGAAATGTAGTTAGTTGACGTTGTGAACCCGATTCTGGATAAATAGAAAAACAATGCTATATTTTTAGTTAGTTTTGACATATCCTGAAGAAGGAAAAGGTGTTTTCCGAAACCGGTAGATGTATTTAAACTCAATTGTGGTTATTAAACTAAGATAATGAATAAAAAATATAGATACTTATGTGCTTAATTTTCGAATAATTTTGATACTGAGAATAAAATAAAAAAAACACAAAATATCAAATTAAAAATCGATTAATTTGTTACATGGCTGAAACAGAAGAGAGCATTTTCTTTTAAAATGATTTATATCATGGTTTATTATTTGTATTTTACTGATCGTATACTATAAAAATATTAGTTAGAGTAAAACAAAATAATTTATTTATAAATGTACTAGCTGATACACCCGGCGTTTCACAGGTAGTTAAACGCCCCTCTCAAAACCTCCACCGTGCTCTCCCCTCAACACACACCCCATCGCACGACCCCAACTTTTTATTTATAAAAATGTAATGACTTACGTCGAATAATAATAATTAATTCAAGTAAGTGAATTAATACAAAAGTAACATATATTATAACTGTTGTATTTGTATCTCCTGAAATTTGTTACAACTTGTCGGTTCTGTTGATGATCTACCAGATCCGTCCTTTGTTGGGGTTGGGTGTGGATGTGGGTGTGGTATTAATTTACAGCATTCATTACTAGTGATGGTAAACCGTTACGTGACTGTGACTGTGTCAATGGTTGGTAACTAAAATTTAATAATGATTGGTAACTCAGACTTAACTGTTGGAGGTTTACTTTTTAGTGTACCAGTCATTGCTTGAATAATTGCATTAATCATTTATCAATCACCGTTACAATCTAACACAATTACAGTCATAACAACGATTAAAATAACAGTTTAAATAACAATTTTATCATCACTATTCATTACCGACTGATAAAATTACAAATATGAAAATAAAACACTTGTTTTATATTATTCCACTAATTTAATTTACTTGAGACACGTTCAAAATGGTTACTATAATAATTAGATGCATTCAAAAATTTATTCAGGATTCCAATGAATAATGTTGTCCCTTTTTACCTCTTGTAAATAAAATTGTATAACTGTTTCCCACTAGATATAAATACAAGTTGTTGAGTTAAATTGTTAGATTAATAATGCCCTCGCAAGTAAATTAAACAAGTATAATAAAAAAAACAAGTATTATTTTCACATATATAATTATGGAGTTTTACAAACTTATCTCAGAAATGATAAAAAAATGAATTACAAAATATCTCATATCTATTGTATATTCGGAGAGTGATGTTGAACGAAAGGAGGCCGAGCTCAGTTGCCGGTCCTTCTTATACACGCTCCCCTGACTGCTGTTTCTGGTGTGAAATACCATTTCCGACGTTATCCGACTTGAAATAATATCCCAAGTTAGCACTTTGCTGTGCCCTTATCCATTTAGCTTGCCAGATATTACGTGTACGTACACAGATAGATGATGAACATACTTAAATAAACATTTACAAGATTTTATGAAAATGAATTTTCAATACAATATTAAAAACTGTGTTCAAAAAGTACAACCCTAGTTGACGAGAGATAATTCAATTCATAGATGAAAATTTATAAAAGTTCGCTTGATTTTGCACTTCAAAATTCATGCGACATCGTTCTGGAAGTTGGAAAGAAATTTCCGCAATTTGGAAGTTCCCGCATGCATTTCCATTGATATTTGAATTAATAATATGTCTCACTACATATACCGGAGCTTTATTAGATAATATTCAGGCAGTGGAGCGGGGCCCGACGCCATTTGCATTTAAAGTAGTAGAATGGCCGAAGGCAAATGATGAAATTCTGCATTTGTAGGTGCGTACTATATCTACTTACCCCGAACCCGAGAAACTTTCTGCGGAGAAGTTTGCGAAGAAAATTATTCTGTACATTTTTTCTGTTGACGAGTAATTTATTTTGAAGGATCGATACATACCCACAATTTTTTGATTCCTGATTCAACGACGGTTCCTAATCTTGTATTTACCAGCTGATTCATTATGAATATGATTAAAAAAGGATCGCTTATGTTGTTTGGTCAAGTTGAATAAATAAACGAAGAGAAAAATATGTGCCCATTATTATGACAGTAGTCCAAGTTAAGAAATTGACACATTGTTAAGATAAATTAATATAATATGATGCAAATTGTAACAATTGTAAAAAATCTGAAACGTTATATTCAGTGTATTCCGTTAGTGTTTATTTTTATAATAGAGTAAATAATTTCAATCTTGAATTTTGTATTTCCTTATAAGCTAGGTGCAAATTGTACGTGTCGGAATAAATTATAAATCTAGTAAACTAAATAAATGTTGAAATATGTGTTGTAAAAATGACGTTGCGTTACTTTAAAAAAAAATCCGGAATATACTTAAAAAACGAGCCTCGGTGTTCGGGGAAAAAATACAGTGTGCCAATTTGTAAAAATACTAGTTACAATAGATCGATGTTTATTATCGGCAGTAAAAGTAAAATGTTCGTTAGCAAATTTATCAGGGAGACGACTACGATAGAAGTGATGCGCTGGGGCTGGCTACCTGAGCGGCTATGACACGCTGTATTGTTGTCTATTGGGAATGATAGACCTCTACAGGTGCAAATTATTTTTAGTGATTCTTTACATAGAATGAAGAACAGAACAATGAAGAAGAAGACAAAGAATGATAAAATAAAAATTGTCAAATTACTTGACGTGTTACATAAGCTTTTACGTAATAATGAATAAAATATTCTGATCAATACACTAGAATATACAGGTACAGGTATAATATAAGGGGATACAGGAAGGATATAAGGAATTCAGGAGATGGACAGAAATAGGGAACAAGGGGGGCTGAAGGACTACCCAGAACTAGAAAATACGACCCACTTGTCAAACGCTCTTTCCGGTATCTGAATCATCTTCCACTGGATCCACAGATCTTCTGGTAGCAAGACACGTGCAACGCTGGTCCGCACAAAATACACTTGGACATACGCTTTCAGTGATCGCGTGAAAGTATTAAACAATACTTTGTATAGATAGTACGATATACAGCACGAATCGGTTCGCACGATAGTGAGAAACCGATTACACACAAACATATCAGCCCCATACAACAGGACAATAATTAACAATTCCACAGTCTATCATACCTCCGGTAAACGTTAACCTGCCATTTCAAAGATACAATTTTAACTCTTAACTGCAGAATCACAGAAAACCCACCACAGAAAAAGTTCGTGTTAGGTATAGGAGGAGAGGGCAATGGGTATGAACTGGACAGAAATCACCGATCTACTTATGTCATGTTCACATGCGCGCGCACGGTGACCGAAAATTGTTGAACAGTCATAAAGATCTAACAATAGGTGTAGATTTCATTAATAATTACAATTTAATAGGTTACAACTTTTGTATAAATCATCTTATTAGATAAGAATTGCTTTATTTGTATTACTAACTCAACATCAATGTGCTTTAATATAAAAAATACATATCAAACAGATACGAGAAAACACATCATTAAAAACGCACGCATCACATGACATTCGACAAAGAAATAATTTCGTAAAAAAATATACAAAGTCATTAAAATTGGATGCTTGATTTTTGCGATAATATTTTTTGTTTGTGGATAACAATCTTTAAAAAAATCTATTAATTTGCATATTGTCAATGTTGAAAAAATAATTAATATTTATTTTATATCAGCTCTGTTATGTTATTGCTCTGAATAAAGGCATCGGAAGGATTCTCTAAATAATGATTATTCGGCTTTTCAAGTATTCAACTTGACTTACAGTGACAAATAACATAACTTTTTGCAAATTTTCATTGTTTGTGGATAATAATCCTTTATAAAAACAATTTTTTAATTTATATTATACATAGTGCATTAATCTATTAATAATACAACATAGGTGTAAAATAAATAAACTACATTAAAATATGATCAGTGAACCTCTTAAAACGGCACATTACACTACCCACCGTAGCCGACAAATACTACAATAGGTATGAATATGCTTGTGGTCTAGTGGTTACGATACTCTAATAGTCGGGGGTTCAAATCCCATTCCAGGAGACCGTGAAATTATTCCTATTTTCATAGCACAAGTATTTAGCCTAGTTTGAAACTAGTAAGAATGTTAATTCCATGTATGGATCTTCATCCTTTATTCTTTATTTTTCAAATTATGATATCAATATATTTATGGTAGAAACAACATTTTTTGTTCGTACTACGCTTCTCTTGAAAGCCTGGGCTTGTGTATAGTAGTGGAGTCTATATAATAAAAATAATATAATGGCATTAGCGATGTAAATAATATATATATATATATATATATATTAAGCTCACCTTTTTAATAATATTTGACAGTTCATTAAATATAGTAAGATTTTAATTTTTTTTTCTTGGTGCGTATAGCGTTGTGCAAATGATGTATTGATTTTAGAGCACGAAAATACAAATTTAAATTCAGTACGATTTTCAGTAATAAATTGATATTTTTCTTTTTCTTTTAATATTGAAGAATAACATTTATTTTAAATGGGTCACAAAGTGTTGTTACTTGGAATTCATTAAAAATTAATTTTGTCGAATAATCTTGATGTTTTTTAATATTATTTTTATGATAAGTTTTTGTACGATTTTGACTGAAATCAGACTAGTATAATATGGTGATCCAACTAATGATGGTATATTGTGATGTGGATTGAGTTTATGCGTAGTACCTACATTAAGTACCTTATCGATAAAAATGTTCTAATTCTTAAAAATATGTATGTTAATTTTCTAGTCTTATTGTCAAAACTTGTCATGTTTAATTTTTGTTTGATATATACATATATAATGTATATAAAAATGAGATATTACAGAATATATGTAGCGCTTTTCCAATTCCAATTCTAATTCTAATACCCCCATAAACAGATTTCGGATAATTTGAGTTAAATGTACAGTTTTGTAGATTTTTTTGTCAGCTACATGCAGAATAGATTGTTTCTCGCAAAACCTACTTAAATCCATTAATATTGCATGTTCAAAATCGGGGATAGTTCAAAATACCCCCAAAGCAAACACTATAAGTTGGTATTCCCGCTAAAATAAAATCAGCCAATCACAACGTTTGTTGATGACCACGTGCTCTAAAATCCAGTATGGCCGCCAGAACGATATATCACACTCCTAGATCAAAACTAAGATAACTCAAAAAGTCATTTTTCAGTAGACAAAAAAATAAGAACGTTTTTCTCCATTTTTTGTTACTAATGTTACAAAATAACATTTTATGTCATAAATGTATCCTTAAATTCGAGAATTGGGGCTAAGTTAGTCGCGTATATGACTATATTGCGTATAAGAGTATCCGAATACAATAATAACTCAAAATTCTTGGTTTTTTTAGTTATCTTACTTTTGATCTAGGTATGCCATATATTAAAAAAATAATAATTAAAGAATTGTTTTTTTTAAAAATGCCGAAGCATTTTGTACATTTACTTTCAAAATATACGTTTTCACTCTTAACTCAAAAACACGATGTCATTTTAGGGGGTTTTGGAATAAGGCGCTGTACACGTTTGAACAAATTACAATGCTAGTGTGTACATCGACAATGTTGGAAAAACAATTAATATAACTTATACATTAGCTTCCAGTTTTGTGGGTGAGTTACTGCTTAGAGTAAATAGAGTAAATGAATCAGAAGGTTACGCTAAAGAACAATGGTTATACACCTCTTAGGTATTCAACTTGGCTTACAGTGAGGAATAAAAGGATTAATATAACGGTGTGGTGTGATCAAAAGATAGCTTACGGTTTTATTGCAGATTTATTGAGTACACATTACAATGTTTATGCGACTCTAGATATAAGACGATCACGAGATGGCGCTTGTGTTCGTCTGTATAGAGCTCGGTAAGGGTAGGAAAGAAGTGGGATACTGTAAAGCCGCGATACCCATTCCACGGTTATTATACAAAATGTCCCAAAATTATTTTTCTCAATAAAAATTTTGTAATAAAATAATGAATGGATTTAATAAAAAAATATTTATTTTGCATTTAAGCACAGTCCTTGGATATTTATTTCTTAAAAATCATGTTCTCTAAATGTGATTTCGCTGGTACTCTTCTAAACGGGAGGCAACATTTCTGAAAACTCCTCGGCACATATTCTCCGTGATCGCTGTCATTTCTTTAATTGGTTTAAAGAGGGAGGATTGTTACTGTATACCTTTGATTTAAGGTAGCCCCATAGAAAAAAGTCCATCGGTGTCAAGTCGGGGCTAGATGATCGGGGATAGATCAATTTTCCAGAGAAACAACACGAACAATTGGTAAGGATACACTCCATAGCGACTGAATTCCCAAGGACGCGACTAACGATCGGCATACTCCCCGCACCTTTCCCGCTCATTGCGTTGGTGCAGCGAATGAAACAAAATGAAATTTTTGGGACGCACTGTATGAGACGAATAATATTGAAAAGTGTATCCACTAGAAAATTCTGTTGGTAAAAACTAAAGCTAAAGTACATTTTGATTTTATTATTTTTAACAGTTAGTTTTAGTAAAGTATTTTCGTAATATTGAAATTTTAATTGTTCCACATCTTGGTCGAGAAGTTAATTTGTAACAAAGTTATTAAAGTGTATATTTTGTTTAGCTGTAATATTAGATTATAAATATGCCTAGTAAAAAAGCTGAATGTCTCGGTCCAAACTTTATCATATTAAAGTCATTAAAAATTATGTTAAGCGGTGCTTTCATACCATAATTCTTTTCATGAATTTCTGAGGAGGATTAATAATCGTATCGTGGCTGTCTGGTTGAAGAACATATTTAAGTTGAGTTGGATATAACAAATGACAGTCGAGGCATATTGTGTAGAATTTTCAATCAAAAGAATGTCTTCTGTCTGATAAAGAAAAATTTACCGTTAGACATTGAAGGTAGTTGGGATATAAACCACGATAACGAAAACTGTACATATTTTTTTCCCATCTCGTTATTGTTTTAATGATGATAAATGTTCATAGAAGGGACTACACTGCTAATGGAAGGCAGAAATGCATCCGGAGAACTTAGATTGAAATTGTTGACGTACTAATCAGATTGAAATAGTATTCTTACCTTCTAATACTACTTTCATCTTAAAGCCTTACTTACTTACTTACTTACCATCACGCCGTTTCCCCGTGGGGGTAGGCAGAGAGGATAGAGCGCCACACTCTTCTGTCCTGACATACAATTCTCGCCTCATCCACATTCATACATCTTGTCATACAAGCTCGCCGATTGTTGAGGCTTCTAACAGAACCATCCTCCATTATCTGGTTTACCTGGTCGTGCCAAGTCTTCCGCGGACGTCCTCTATTTCTGGTTCCATCAACACTTGCGTCATATATCTTTCTTACCATTCTCTCCTCATTCATCCTTTCCATATGACCAAACCACCTAAGTGATCCTTTCTTAATCTTACTCACTATACTAACATCAGCTTTACATTCTTTTCTTATTTCTTCATTCTTTACTCTGTCATAAATAGATTTGCCACAAATACGTCTAAGTGATCTCATTTCCACTGCATTCAGTCTACTTTCGTTCCTTTTCTGCCAGCTCCAGGCCTCACTTCCATACATCAGTGTCGGTACTAGGATTCCATTGTGCACCGCTAGTCTTGCCTCGGTTGACATATTCCTGTTAGATATAATTCCATTCAAAGCACCGTTTACTTTATTTCCTGCAGTCACCCTCCTTTAAAAACTGAAAAAGGAGATGTACTTGCTATGCGGGAATGGTAGAAAAGTTTTAATATTATAAAAGTTATCAGAAACATCGATGAAGCGTGGAATGAAGTTATCCAGTCATGTATGAAGGGTATTTAGAAGCAGTTATTTTAATAAATTTTTGAAGATCGCTTCGATTACGAAAATGATGTTTAAAATAAAAAAGAAAATGTCAGTCATAGAGCCACCGAGTCGCACTTTCCGCAGAATAGATTACGACAATTCCAGTTGAAATCGAAAGAGAAATTGGTGAATGATGATGCTTTCGAAATGGTGGTGACGATCTCCGCTCCCGACTGAAGATGGTGGTGCCTCTGTTCACTCACGACACACACAAAAAATAAACAATTTGATCACGCAAAGCAGTCCCGGTGTACTGGAGATAATTGTCCACACCGCGAATGGTATCGCGATGTCGAAATCAATCAAACAATTATGATTCAGTGACGCCTCAATAGTGCCAGGATCCAATTCACACTGAGGGCAAGCAGTAGGATGAATCATGGATAGGAATTTAGACGCGGACATTTAACAATAACACGTGACACGCGCGTATGTTTTTACGAATACGGAACAGGTAATGTTCAGACTTTGTTAGTATCCCACGACGAACCCTTAACTAGCCGAGCTGCAGAAAACGGATAGCCACATTAATTCTCAAGGAAATAACGTATCGGTACTACGCGTTCCTTTGCGAAATTTATGTGTGCTTTAAAATTATTGCGTGAGCCCTTTCTATTCACAATCATGCATAGAATTGTTAAAAGAGAATAATGAAGATTACGAGCTGGCTACGAAAGGATGCACAGGTTTTAGGATGGGATGGTTCGATAGGGGGTGCAATGGAGAGACTGGTGGTACAAGGCAGAGTCGAAAAAACCCACCATTACTCGGATTACACAATTTCTGATATTACGTTATATTATGTCATTATTAATATTAATATTTAAACATGTGAAAAGTATTCTCTATTAAAGAGAAATTATGTTTTATTATAAAATATACGAAATAAAACGAAAAATGCCTGATTATTTCCATAATTAGTCTGATACTATTATTACTTCAGCTAATGGCCCAACATATTACATAAAGCTTACGATAATACGGGGCGTTAATTAACGAGCACCTGTTTAAAAACGTTACCTATATGGGCGAGAATAACGGTTATTTTAAATGACAAAGCCTTATTTTTATTGTTACTTTAGAAACGAAAATCATAAAAAATATATGTAACGCTTTTTGTTGCCAGCAGAGAAAAATAATAATATTTTATTAAATTTTGAATAAGTATATAAAGTAGGGTTAATTCTTTCGATAATTTATTAATCTAATACAAATAGGTAAATACTTCCCCCAGCTCTCTGCTTACATATGTGCAAGTATGTAAATCAATTAGTCGATCGGAGATGAGAACATGCTGGTTCACAAAAAAAAACCCTTTTGATACTTTCGGGATGCTCTTACAAACCTGCTGAAGCCAGCCAAATAGCTAGCCTTTTAGATGAGAGATTGCAGCCTTATCTTCCTAAATATCAGACTAGAAAACGAACTCTCTTCGTTTCTCTAGTATTCTTTACTATCTATACGGTTTTGATCATCTTGTTTTTATTTTGTTGATGAAAAGTTGGATGAAAGGGAATAGAATTGCTGGGCTATCATGCCCTTTTAATTGTGTGTAGACAAACTTTTTATATTTGAGTGTGGGATAATATTATTTGTAGAATGAACGTGGATTTTATTCGTAGAACAATGAAACCTTAAAAGTCTCTCATACAATTAATGATAAGAGAAGGCATTGTATTCACGATTATTTACAGTGTTAAAAACATGAGTCCATAATTTAATTAAATTACATTATACCTACTAGAAATATTATTTTTTTTCGTTTAGAAACGGTAGGTATCATCCCTGATAGTAATTCAGCCTCGTATACTACATTTCATTCATAAAGAACAAGTGTATTAGTGTAACCATAAATAATATGCACATTTTAACAGTGTATTGATGCCGCTCAGCGTTATAATTGATCAGTGGACGAGGATGAAATTAGTTATAAACACGGTATATATAAAAAATATGTACGGAATACATATTTGAATTTTGTAAATTAGGAAAGTTTATATCTGTTAATTTTTTAATGCATAGTTATCTTTTGTATTTTGACATTATTATCAATATTTATCTTAGTAGAATGCATTTGTTGGTATTTCCATTGTTATAGATATATAATTAGGTACTCCCAACATAAAAGTCACATATATAAATAACAATTCTAATAATCATTATATTATATGTTTCAATAAATCATTATTTATCTGTACATAAATATACTTATTTCTATCACATATAGATACACGGTGACGGAAAGATTAAGATATATATGATATATTATTTGTTACAAAAAAACGGATCACATAAAAACTTGAGCTCTGCATGTGTTTTGTGTTCAATTTTCTACAAGTTTTCAGGCACCCTATACTTATTTAATATTTTTATTCAAAACGTTTTACATGTTTTTTTAATGCTGTTACATACACTAATACAATTGTTCGTGTCACATTGCGTAATGTATCAGCAAATATGGATATGAAAGACTCAACAGACGATATATTATGCTATTTTCGACTGATCTCTACGCATTTGGGTCCATACTTAATTATTTTTCTATTAGTCAACGATTTCTAATTAGTGTAATAGTATTTAGAATAGAAAGGATTCTGAAATTTACAATATTTAAGTTTTTCAGGATTAGTACGTCTAATCTCGAAACTTTTGGTGTAGGTACTAAAATTAGAATAAGACTGAACGATGAAATAATCGGTACTTCGGGCATATTATTCATATGTAATAAAATCGTTCCCTCTTCGTGCTCCTATTTATCAATCTAACATTGTTATTTACGTTATTTTAGTTTAAAGATTTCCGACGTACTCAATTGTTATTTTAGACCTTTTTTGATAAATATAACGTTAATAAGCAAATTAGTGTTTTATAATCCCGTATAATGAACCAGGGTTTCGGGATCATTGAAATCAAATCTCGAAATCCTGGAATTACAATTTTGGCTCAGGATTGTATTAATATCATTATATAGTTTCGGAGCTAAGAAAATATAGAAGCATTGATAGAAAATAGTGTAGTGCAGTAGGTGCTGGTGTGAAGTTCACTTATATTATTATATGCCGAGACTTCTTGACATCTAGGACATTGTATTTTTTAACAACATTGTGTTTTTGTCAATATGTTGAGACTTGTTGATATTTAGATGATATTTTTTTTTTAAAAGAGATCCATTATTTAACAAAAATAATTACCTTTTGTACTCTTTCAGACAATTTTAATCATGTTTTTACTATTATTTTCTAAACTAATATCGCATTATTGTTGAACTATCATATATATTTACTTATTTTATACACTTTTACTTTATATGTATATATTATTTACTAATTTACTCTTACTTTACTTTGTTTTTTATAAATGGAACATTACATTTACTTTAAGTTATATTTATATACTATTAATTGCATCCTGTTTTACTCTTTATATAATTTTTTTTTTACTTTTTATGTACATTATATGCTATCTAAATGCATTTGTGTTTTTCTCTTTATACATATGTTTTATATATATGTTTATATAAATGTTTATATATTTTTCTACATTAACAATGCATTTACTAACTTTAAATTTTACAATGTATTTATATGCTAACTAATAGCATCTTGATTAACTCTTTATATATATATATTTGTGCATTGAACACTATACTTTGTTCAGTACTTACTATACCGGAAAAGCACTGTCTGCAGTAAAATACAGTAAAATAGTAGTGTTGCAGGCAGGTTTCCAAAATATAAGTCTTACTTTGCTGTAATGTTATATGATTATACCGAAATATAAGTCTTACTTTGCTGCAATGTTATCTGATTATAACAATATAATAATACACTGTACTATACTATGAATCAAAAAATAAAAATATTATTATTATTATACAAAATCTTTCTAAAACTATTCAAAATATTAAACAAGCAAGAAAAACAACCTCACCAAAATCACCTGTATTCGTTCGTTTTTGAGATTTAATATAACAGCCAAACAGTGGATTTAGAATACGTAAAAACGTTGTCCATATCTAAATAGTTTTAAAATATTAATTGATAAAAACAATTGAAAAAAAAATCTTCATATTTTAACTCTTTATCATAATGATATTAAAGTACACCATGTACATTATTTTTTGTCAACAAAATGAAGAATATAAAATGGTGTAGGTAAGTGCTCATTGTTAAAATTATCAGAAATTCGATATTGACCAAATACGATATCGCTACAAATATTAATTTATTTATTCCAATGATAATGGGTAATAATGGAGCTTCTTGAAATTCATAAAAAAATATTTGTTCGCGAAAAGAATAACCGGATGAATAAATATTTGAAAGTTTTCAGAAGACCCAAGACAAAATAACAGATTTTCGGAATTTTATTAAAAACTTGAATTTCTTGGATTGTTATCATTTATTAATTATCAAACTCATTTCGTTTTCATTAAAACTGTTTTTTTTTTATTTTTTCCGCTTTTCTTTTCGTTAACAGATATATTTACATGCACATGTTACGTAGGTTTATTTTGGTACTAAACACATGTAATTAATTACAAACAAAGTTAGCATTCATTTAGCAGGTACACAGAAAATTGCAAACATTGTTGTGGTAACATCGGTAGTACAAACTATCCTCTCTTTACTGTCGAAGTACATTGGTTCAGTTCCTTGTAATAATAACTCCGTATCCAGGTAACAATTACACGTTTATTATAAGAAGAATTTACAGTAATTTATAATTATACAATTCAGAGATAGACTAGTAATTATTGAGAAGTGGTGATTGAAAAAAAACCCGTTCCCCCGGCCTCTTATAATCATTGTCCCCTACCACTCTCCTAACACACACACATACACACATGTCCAAAGTGATAGTTCTCACAATTGAAGTTTTTTTTACATACCAGTGTATGAGTATATACGCTTACTAAGAAAATATATAGTAAAAAAAAATACATTTTGTACTTACAGTAAGTAGTACGCATAAAAAGATGTCCAGCCTTAAAAATATAGTAATTAGATATTGTCATCTTTTCACTTCAAATTAAAGTAAAATCCTTCATGATTATGGTAATGGTGATGAAGGTTTATTGTGATGATGATGATGATGATGATGATGATGACGATGATGATAATCATGGTGGTTATGATGTTGATGGCGACGATAATGATGTTGATTAGTATGAACTATTTTTATTTCGTCTTTATGAAATATCAATCTTGAAAAATGTATTCCACCTGTATGAGTGTTAATAGTCTAAAATGAATCTTTGATACAATAAGTAACTCACGCACATAGTGATATAACGAATAGTTTGATAACGACATTATTTGTTTTCACAAATTTTATAAATTTTGTGTATTTTATCATCAAAATATTAATGTTCTAAATATGTGTTCTTCAATTTTTTCCAGCCGCTACCCTCCAACAATGCAAATAAAAAATCTAATTCACCTTTTTGCGACCCCTAACCTCAACCAGTGTCCCAAGTGATAGATAAATTTAAAATAAATGCGTGACTAACTTAGCACGAACGGACCAAAAACTACGCAGTCAAAATCACCGAATCGCACGACGACACCTTGTTTAAATATTTTTTGATTTGTTTGAACACCCTTACATTTATCAAAAATGTTATTTTTATGTTTTTCCATTTCCCCTTTTCTGCCAAAAAAAAACCCGATTTATTACTAGTACGAAGAATGTATTTTTCCATTATATTTCCGCGGGTTTGAGACCTATCATTCCACTTTCAAACAACGATTCATCACCGCGGGAAAACAGTGGCAACCATTACAGGGCTTCCGGCCTCGCCGATGTTTCCCGGATATCAAACGGGCGGGGTAAGACACTCGGAAAAGTGGGATACTTCCTACTGATCCGATTTCCATATGGGCTTCCATAGTCGGCAACCAGCTCCCGCACATATAGGCGGAACTCCGTACTCACCGTGTGAAAGCATTCTCGACTTAATTCCCACTATAAAACAAGATTTATAGCGTGTTTCCGCCGTACTTTTTCTTCTTGTTGTAGCCCATATTTTCCTATTTAAAAGCGTAAAGAACTCACGCAGGGCTGGTTTCAGGGGCTTACAACGCCCGTTTTATAGCATTTTTGTATTTTGGTGAGACAATTAACACGTAGAAAACTATTTCACTTATCTCATTATTCGTGTGTTCAATGATTAGCGTCGTGGTCCCCTGATACGCCTGAAACTTCGTGCATAAAACGTCTCCATTAAGCCGGTCATACACGCAACGGTATACCTGACAAGTATACCTGTACAAGCAAACCGGAACGTATACGTGACAAAAATGGCAGGTATCCCTACCTATACAGGCGACCTGACAATAATTGAAAATTCATATTATCTGCCTGTAGACAAATGCTAACCTTAGCGCGTGTGTTACTCCAGGGTGTAGGTCTCAGTTGTTACGTCGACCGCAAAGGGAAAGGTCTCATTACGTAGTTCGAAAAAATGGCTTCTGGCATACGCAGCATAATTGCGGGAAGATTTTACTGAATTTTTTTGTCATCTTGAGGCTCCACTTTTAATTCCTTTATCAAATTGACGTGACTGTATTTGCTTCTTTCTAATAACTATTTCTCATACAGCTTTTATTGCGGTTTTCTTTCTTTCTTCTAACAAGAATGCAAAATTATCCAAAACAATATTTTGTTTTTCAAGGATACAAAACCACTTAGTCGGAGTAAGGGACGGAGGGCAATAAACGTCGGTATTGTTAGATGGACGGTGCGGCGTGGGAACGCCAATAAAAAATCCGTCGTACGTGATTTTAGTCACGTAGGCAAATGCACCATAAGGGATGCATCACCCTCATGCGTCAGTCTTTCTCCCACTCCCAGCCGGGAGAGATCGCTCCATAAATACGATCTAGTTTTCAATCACAAAACAAAATATTTATCGTCTCTGATATGTAATTTGTGATTCCGGGGAAAATTCAAACTGTGCGCCTCGAGTATAAAGCTTAGACTGTGATGTTCTCTGTGTTTAATCGTTGATGTGATGAGAATAAATTGTCATCATCAAAAGAGATGAGATAATATACGGCACGCGCTAATTGTAATAAAGAACATCGCGTCCAGAGTCCCGGTTTGCCTGGATAATTGGACATCGTCTGGTGGTCAATCCTGAACTCCATCACTCTACCCTGCCACCAGAACTATTGGCTACATTTCACATCCCGGTTCCAGCACTATCATCTACAAGTGGAAGCCGTCTCCAAAAGGTAATCCCTTACGTGAGGGACCTGCATAATCAACATCAGACAAGAATCGACACAGAAAATTTGGTAGTTAACTTTATGTTGGTATAATGGGCACATATATAATGTTAATTTAATTGTAATTATTTTTTAATTATCTTAATAGTAAGTAATTAGGTGAAATGCTTTTTTTCAACTTTTAATACATGCAAGTAATAAAATAGATAATATAATAACTTTATTGTAAACAATGGCATTTTGTAATTTCATTTCATAACCATTTGACTTGATAATATTTAAAAAAGAACCAGTTAGGCTAGATGCCTCCCCCCTGAACATAAAGCCGAGGCAGAAAGAAGAAATAACGTAACATCTTTTATCGGAAGACGAGAATACCTACTAACGCTACTGCATCGTCGTAGTTGCACTGTACCAATTCCATGGTTGACTGATAAATTGTCACAGGTTGGCCGCTACGTATATAGCCAAAGTTGAGCTTCGATTAACTTGTCATGTTTACCTGAACAGGTAGACCTGTCAGGTATATCGTTGCATGTGTGGTCGGCTTTAATTTTATTGATCGCAGAGCTTAAAGAGAACCCCGTTAACTTAATCATTTGGTCTTTCTATCTTGGAAGCAACCATCTTCTGGTTCGCTTTTCCTCAACTGTCATTGCGATAACGATTTTCTCGAAATTTTTGTCGTTATTTGGCAACATGTCCATAGTATACAAGAGTCCTGTTCCTCCACGCTATTCTAAGTATTTCTATAAACATTAACTCCTGAAAGATTAAAATATTTTCGCGTCTTGCAGTTCACGCTATACGTAGCATCGACTTGTATTATATTAGATAAAAGTAATTAATTAATTGAAATTATATTTTCATGCCTAGCTTGGTCCGGGATTCATGTAGGCAGTTACATAATAGGGGAGGGGAATACTGGTTTTTTGCAGGCCCTAAAGAGTAATGATTGTATAAAATTTGATCCATGCAGAGAAAGGGTGAAATGTCCAGAAGGGTGAGTAAATGCAACTGAGTCAAATTTAATAAATATTTATACGCCCTGGGGATGGGTTGGTTAACCGGTGAGAAGAGGGAAGAGAGTGCCTACGTTTAATTAATTTTAAAAATTCTAAAAAAATAAACTCTATTGTAATCTCGTTTGCTATACTAGTTATTCGTGAAAAAATACATTTTACCTTTAAACCATCACGTGAGGCAGAATCTCATCGCCCAGCCTGTCTGGGCGGCCCTGCCAACGCGAAGACCAATTTTGTGGAAGTTGAAAATAAAACAATTTATTTCAAGACATCTTCCGGAATTAATCTAGAACAGTTGGTGATCTTGGCAGCATTATTCTGGAAATATTTTAATACCACCGAGATGGCGATGTAAAAAAATGTTGGGAATTTATTTTAAACAATAGATTTAAGACATTTCTGTTTAAAAAATTTGAGGTCTTTTAATATATTTTATTATTTATGTATACAGAATCATCTAGCTAAATAGCGGTTATGTTGTGGCCACTACAGGTCTACGATCATTGTCTTGAAAATAAGTATAAAGTATACACAATTGTAATAATAATGTTAATCTCATTACGCTAAGTCCATATTGAAGTAAACATTTTGTATGTCGATGGGTACATATTAAATATTATATATATTTATATTGTGATGACTTCCAAAGTATCACCAGATTCTTTAGGAGTTCTATCCTCAGCTTACTGACTAATTACTTTAGGTCTCATTCCTTGGAATATAAACTCAGTATGACCTTGTAACAATATTAAGTTTATTACAGTAATTATAAATTATACACTTCAGAGATGGACTAGTTATTCTGGAGAAGATGAGATAGAAGAGGCCCGTTCCCCCAGAGACGGTCTCTTATAATGCTTGTCCCCCACCACTCATCTACTCACTCTCCTGACACACACATGTACAAAATGATAGTTCTCAGATATATATATTTTGACATTACAAAACTAACGTCACGTTCAAAATTGCCCCATCATTATTTTTAATGCCAATCAATTTAATAATCATGAATAATGCCCTAATGTTGATAATGCGAGGGGGCTTCAAGATTTTAAAAACGGTCGGAGTCTATGGTTGAGATTAATTTAATTTTTCGCTCGGATTTGTCAGATACTTGGCTTGCTTGCTACGGCAGCGAAGTTATTCATCATGAATCTAATATGTAACCAAATTGATTATAATTCAATTACTAGTGCACAATTTACTGTAAATTGTTTTAACATAATCGCATGGTGAACGATCTTTTCAGGGAACCAAATTGTTTCCCTTCAATCTACATTCATTTTCATAACATTATTATTCTACAATTCTTTCTATTTTCTTATATTATTTATAAACAAAGCAACGCTGTCTATTTTTACTGGTTAAATTCAACACACATACTATAACATAATAATAATCCCTTTTCAGATTATCATCTCATCCTTTATATATTTTATTGTAAATTCATAAAGTATATATTTTAATAAAATTACATTATCTAAAAAGCATGAAAAGCACTAATTACTTTAACATAGTAAAAAGTTTAGCACAGTAGCTAGTATGATACCCACTGCATCTCACATAAAGAAAAATTGTAAAGTTTATAACATTATACCTGTAACAAGTGAATTAAATTATTATATATTAATACGAATTAACGCATCAATTAGAAAAAATATATGCAGATAAACTCAGTTTATAGAAAAAATATTTTAGCGGCCACCTGGATTTGAACCAGGATCTCTTCCTATCCGGGGAAGTGCGATATTCAATTACAGTACGTCAACCTCGTAAATAGTCGAGAAATTTTTGAACTTATATGTTGCAGTTATTTCAAATTGATACATCTTACGTTCCATTTATTTTAAAGTTATCACATTTTTATTGCGAATACCCACTTTGAGAAATAATCGCTAGAAGACGCCAGAGATTTTATAATTTTTATTTATTAAATTTTTGCATATATGAAACAATGTTCTGAAAAAATGACAACTTCACAAATAATAATGTGTTCTCTTTAAAATAGAATTATTGAATGCTCACGGCTGATGTAATGTAATGTGATGTAACATGTTTAAATATTTAGGGGACTGCAGTTAAAATTCACCGCCGTTTCCAGCCGGAATCAACACCAGCGACATCTGCATTCAATACCTAGCTGACCGCTAAGTGCTGCCGCCACAGTCTGGCTATATTATTAATCAGTTATATTATTGATAGAATCAGCGTTAAATTTATAGAGTTTCACCATCAGAATGGATGGATATAAATAAAAATATATTATAACTCTACATGAGTTTATTTGCACTACTCGAGTTTCGAGAGAAACACCAATTCTCATCGACAGGTGAAGTATTAAACTAAATACACACAAATGTAGGAGACAAGGCTTAGGTGATAGACATACAAATAATTAGGTACTGACAGAAAGAGGAGTGGTGGATGCAGTTACTTGTGGAAAGTGGAGGGATGGGAATATTGAAAGGAAAAGAGATAAGTTAAAAAGTGTAATATCGTTTAACAAATTAAGACCTGAGTTCAAATTCATTTTTATTTCTATACAAATAATTTATTTTATTACCTTTATGCGTGACTGGGGGAGAAGTTTAATGGTACACGAATGAAATGGATGATTATTATCCATGATGTGGTTCGCGAATTCGGAGAAGTTGTTACTAGTTAGACAACGAAAATGCTCATTTAATCTAATATTGAGATTTCTAGAGGTTTATCCGATGTATTTACTATTGCAATCTCCGCATGAAATTTCATTTTATTTATTTCCATACATTTTCATAAATATTATATATTATAATTAATATAAGGTTGACTAGGATTATAATGAATTAGAATAACATTCTACCGACAATTTCAAGGCTCTGTGGCAGCACTATTATTAAAAAAAAAAAAAATTCGCATAGATATTTAAGTACATTTCAATTTATCCTTGCGTTGAATCAGCCTAGTAACTTGACCATGTGAATCCCTTAGAATATTAATATATAATAAAAAAATCTGTAAATCATCGTAAAGACAAAACGTTTAATTTTAAAAATCTGCCGTAACACGGGCTATTAGGCTATAAAATGAATAATGAATTTAGATAATGTCACCTTTCAACAGAACGTTTAAAGTATATATTTTATTAAATGTGTTTTTAGTGGAGTTTTACAAGTACAAAAATATTTTGTGCTTTTGTTTAATGAATTTTGAGAGAACGTGACATTTTGTAAGATGGAGTTCCACTTAATAATAGTCACATATATTCAATACTCCATCCGACAAAACAACTTTGAGGATGAAACCATGATTTGTAATTATCTTCACTTTTTAAGCAGAACGTTATATGTACTATGTAAAAAAAGTTTATAAAATACAAGAAAAGAAAAGAAATATTATAAAACAATTGTTTAATACAAGTTAATATACAAGAAAAATCAGTCGCTAAAGTGAAGGACTAACTGCAAGCTGTGAAAATAAAATTAATTAATTTCGACGGAAAGGGGGAAATTATATTCAACTACAGAAATATGACACCTATGTCATATTATGGGCATATGAGGTAGGTCAAAGGATACAAACATGTGTTTTTTTATAAACCATTAAATATAATCTCCGTATGAGATAGATTGTTATAACTATTCAAAAGGCTGTCAGAATTTTATACTTGTAATAAAATATTTTTTCTATCACGTGTGTTGATGCCATAATTTACACATCCACTTAAGGTAATTTTAAGTTAAGAATCATCGGCCCATGGCAACATTTTACGTAAAATATACAACATTTCATAATTCCTTCTCTTTGGGGAGGTTTTCTTTACATTCATAAAATAACTTTATGTTTTAAAAAAAAACCAAAAGATTATCCGACAAAATAACTTTTTGAAGAATTCAAAGTACCAATATTTTGTGATCTATTTAAAAGAAATTTTATTCTTCAAAAGATAAAAGAAAAATATAATTTTATTACTGAAAATCGTACTAGGTTTAAATGTGTATTTTTATTTACAAAAATTAACACATCATTTGCACAATACTACTATACAAAAATACATACATAGGAAAAATATATTTTACAGCTTACTCGAAAACATCAGTAAGATTAATAAAAATAAAGAAATAATCAATACTATCAAAAAAAACTTTAAAGATAAACACATTTTTATTTTGTTTTTGCTATTAACCGTTTGAATGCTACGCGTCGCAAAAGCGCTGCGATCGTTTGTATCGGAAATTGCTTAGCACTTAAACGGTTAACTTATTATACTTTATTTTATTATGAGCTAGTTATTGTAAGCAATAATTATTAATACATACTCTTCTTCTCTGCACAGATGTAGAGTTTTTATAAAAATATATTTTTCATAACTGGTTGTTGAATATAATAAATAATAAACTCAAAAACAAAGATAATGTAATAATAAAACGGTTAAATTGTGACATTTTTCTAAAATTATAAATATTTGACAAAATAGGGTACGCTGTTTGAATACTGAATGATAGATTGTTGTCAGTTTGATTAAAATTCACACTTCTAGGTCGTTGTATGAGATTGCCTACAAAAACATTGGCAAAACTTGGAGCGACATCTTTCCAGTTCTAACACGTCTATAACACGAAGACATTTCCGTCTGCAAACTTTTCAAACTACCACATTACGGCCATATATCAACGGCGAGGTTTGATAATATGTGTCAACCGCGAACAAACTTGATAGCCGTGTCATTGGCGTTTCGTATTTCGACACGTCGTGGTTGTTTATCGGAGGATTGTTTTTGTTATTTATATAAAAGTTTTTTGTTAAAAACTTTTGCTTAAATTTGTGGCTTTTATTGCGGAATGTTTTGGAGCCACGGATACAATAAAAAGAAGATGGATGTAGATGTTTTTAAAGAGTTTCTTTGGAAGAGTAGGAAATAAATAAAAAAAACTAAATATCCCGAAATACTTTGTCATTTAATTGACTTATAATGATTTAGTGTGCGTTTTACAAAACTTAGGTGTACAAGACACGTGATAACCTGGTGTAAAATTTTCTGGTGAGGATTCAAATCAAATAGTGCCTGATTACAAACATAATTACCATTTATAATTAAGTGCTCTAACTTGCATATACGAGTAAGCCATATTTGTTCTTGAAATGCTGGATGAAAATATTATATTTTAATAAATTAAAAAATAAGTAATAAAATATATTTAATGTAAAACTGATATATTATGTGTACGCTTGATTGTTTCAAAAAAATAATTCATATTTTAAATCTCTGTACTAAATGTGGATAAATACGTGGATGGAACCACAGACTACCAAATATATAGACATGAACTAACGTGAATTCCTTGTTTCAATATTTTCAATTTGGTGTCATCCATGTGATCATATTGGTACCACCTACGCAATCAAATAGCTCCGCGACATTTTTAAATATATGACTCGATTGGAACAAAAAATTTAAACGCTGACAATGTGATATGCATTAATGTAAAAAATATGTCTTGTTTTGTACAAAGATTGAATTTTCGAAGATTTTTTCGAATATTTTTACTGTTGCATAAAAACTATTGGATTTATGTTTCCACAAATAACGTGTGTACAATGTCTCTGAATCTGAAAAATCTTCTTAAAATTCTAGCCTCTGTTACTCAGATTAGCGTAATCAACGGCTAGAGTTTTGATTCTGACAGCCCTTCGTAGCAATTTCATATCGGTGCTATAAGATAATTTGCTTGTTTGCGTGCATCCAATTTGTTTGTTTTTGCATAACAATCTCATTGAACTAAATCTCCCTACTAAAGCTGCACGAGTGTTAAGAGTTTCTTTATGTCTGCCAATTTTGTGCAATTTTCTAGCAAATTTTACATACTGCACTCTGTTTTTCGAATCTTGACTGAAAATTACGTGGACCTTTTACTAATTCTACATACTAAGCGTTTTCTTCATCGTATATATTTCGACATTATTTCATAGTTCATATTTCATATGGTGTTCACACAGATTAGAGATTATATGTCAAGCGAGCGAGTTGGATTTTTTTGGGTAGATTTTGGGTAGATTTTTGGGTAGCAACTATTTTCAAATATTAAATGTTTAAATATATTTATTTATTTTATACAAGTTTAGGTAATTTGTAAAGATAATTATTTAAAAATAACTTTTTATCAGTATTTTAATGAAACATTCATATGTATCTATGTTGTTTAAAGGAGAAATTGGAGATAATATTTCAACCGAAATCGAAAGCATAGTACGGAACGGGACAATGAAAGAATTTGCCTTTTTATGTATTGAATTTATAATTACTTTCTAAATTTAAATTGATAAATTTATTCTCAAAAATTTAAATTATACTCTCACACACAAATAATGGTTTGAAATTATGGAGGCGAAATATCATTCACTGATAACGCAACCTACCTACATAACCACCTTCTATACTTATTTCATGGAGAACTACAAAATTTTTATCATATAAGTCCAAAAACAACATAAACCTGCTGATTTAACCACACAGCAATAGAAAACGCTCCAAGTTTAAAAATATATCATTACAAATTTCATAAAGAACATAAACTAGTTCTGTATAAGAACTTATACACAGCAACAATCACAGATCACGAAATAAATATATATAAACTAACGCAAATTCCTTGTCCCAAAATTTTCACTTTGGTGCCACTAGTGCAATCAAAGAGCATCGAGACTTTTTTACACAAAGATTTAATTTTCAAAAAGGTAATAATTTTACGCAATTCGTAGTAAGCCCTGAGATTATCCATACTTTAATATATTTTCCATTAAAAAAAATAAAAAAATAGCTTTGTCTCTATGAGATATACATTATTTGTTTAATAATTTTACCGTTGCATAAATGTCATATCGGATTTATATGTCATTCTATAAATATACGTCCCGCAAATAATGTTCTAAACCCCTCTCCTATATATTGATATCATATCATGTCTATTCATTTACTAGTCTGTGGCAACAATATATTTTTTATGTATATACATACCTCATAAAAATTACAATAAAATCAATATTAAAATATTTCGACTACGATTGATACCAGGTGCAAGGTTTTAGAGGTAAAACATTGTTTCAATCAAAAAGATTTTGGTCGCATCGAGAATCGAACCCGGTACCATTCACATGCCGACCAAGTACGCCGCCATTTTACTGTTCCCCGAACTATCATATAATTACTGTAAAATATCTGTGTTACTGTATTTTATACCAATTCAGTTGTACCCATCATCAAGAAACAAAACAGAAAATTGTAGAAAAAACATATAAAAGTTTGTTTGTCTGAATAAAATGCAATAAATAAAAATTATATGTAAAAGAGCTTGAGTAATACGTTACAATATCTCCTTGCGTCAATACCAAATATTCTTTACAATAAAAACGAATTCATTTTTACAACAATAACAATTATTATGAATTTCAACACCCTTGGAGACATAAAACAATTATTTTAAACCATAAATTGTCAAATATATTAATTATGATTTTAGAATTAAATTAAAATTGAAAAAGCGCCCGAGCGGTCGCTCAGTCGGGCGGACTCGGGCCCGACTGAGACGACTACTCTTTGCTGCAGCCTGCGTCCTCAATCCAGGTGTCGCTCGCGTCGTTCGTTGAATAGAAGCGGCGATGTTGGCGGTGGATTAAAAATTCCTCCCCTATATATATACGTTCCTATTACCTTTTATTAACTAATATTTAAATTAATACCATTTTAAAAATAGTTACCTCTGTTAAAGTTTACAAGAATCTTTATAGTGTTAATATTTTTATACTCATATTTCACGTCCTATTAATTTTTCGACAGCATAATGGTCTGTATCCCTGCCTGTCACGCGGAATACCGGGATTCCTTTCTCCGCCAAGGAGATTTTAATTTTTTCCTCCTTCATTGACTTATAGTGGCCTTAATTAGGTAAGTGACGGCTCTCCTTCCCAAGGCTCGATCCTGGGTCACCCTCTTACCCAACTCCGAGGGCTTTCCAGCCAGATGCAATGCATTGATCCACCGTTGTGGCATTAATTAGGATAATTTCCTTTTCAAGGCTGTCATGTTGAAACTTCTACCGTAGACAGAATTTACAGTGATCGAATTTCTTGCAGAATATTATTTTAGTTATTTAAAGTTATTTATTTGAAATTATGATTATTTTTTCGAACCAGTATAATATTTTCTCCGCAAGTTTAACTTTTATTTTACTGTAAAATACAGTTCTTGACCCTTACATCAATGTACGATTTGAAAATATTATCGTCGCGGGGCTTTGAATCCGTCTAAAGGCTCTATGTATGACTTCACCCGAGGCACCCACTTCCAGTGGGGGGATGGTCGGAACTTTGTGAAATTCCCAGAAGCAAAGTGACTCCCCTTTTCATCTCCTGTCAATATCCATTACCGCACAAGAACGATGCAGTACCTACTCTACAAAAGAAGGATGCTGTTAGGGTTAATTTCATTTTCCGGAGCCTCTCCGGAGATATTTCAGGAGGCTATCGTAGGTTTGGTTCAGATATTGAAGTGCTCATTTTAAAAACTTTGTTATCTGAGGAAATCATATTATTATATCCAATTTAATATTTACCCGGAAATCACTTTTGAAAATCAAATATTACCCTTCTTTAATTTTTTTGTAACTCTTTTAAATATGCATCTCTATTATTTTATAGTATTTCGTATAATTTTCAATACAATATATATTTTATAACAAAACCAATACTAAATAAATTACCAGTCATTGTAAGTTCTTTGGTCGTTTTCTCCTATTTGTTCATGTTTGTTTTATTCGGCGTAGTTACTCGAGGTAGGTGATCACAGATCAGAGGACAGATTTCTGCCTTAAAGGCTGTGAAATTCGGTACATAAACACGAAACATACTATAAACCGTTCGCATATAAGTACAAATTAGTTGAGTGATATTTCAATATTCTTTGGGCGCGAAACGCGTCAGATGATCTAATTACAAATGTTCTGGTTTTCGAGTTTTTTTTAAATATCAATACAACTTCAATGCTTTAATCAATATTTTACATGTTGTGACATTCTGTTTTATCTGACTACTTCTACTCTGGTATTTTTAAAATGAAACTACTTTAGCCACGGTGCAGTAAATTCAAATAATTTTCAAGGGTACTGTCATACCGATTTGAAATGAAAATAATCAAATATACATATTATAAATTGCATGTCTCACCATGCCGAAACGTCGGTCTAGAAACTGTCAAAAAAAAAACGCGATCAAACCCCGAAGATACGCCAGTTCCATTCATATATGATCTATCAGCTATACACTGATGCTCGCGGAAACCTTATATATATATATGTGCGTGTAATTTTATCACCCCATCCCAACCCTCGGACATCTCACCCTTCACCTGCCTGAACCAAATGTTGTGCACACATCATTACTACCCTCCCCTTGCCCATACCTCTCCACAATATTAAAGGCGTATAATATCGTATAGCATATATTCCAAATTTTGCTCAGTTTCACTCTAGGATCCTGAAGACCATATACACTCATATTCGAACATCTCACCCTACCTCTACCTTGACCAAATATTGTATATATTGTTCATCTTTAGGGCCTTCGCAAAACAATGGTACTCTCCTTCCTCAAAAAATACAAAATGTAATAAATATTGTAAAAGGCTAACATTTACCAACAAATTCTTAATTTTATTGTTTATTATTTATGTTTGTTATCTTTAATAAAACGAATTCATTCATTTGGGTGTTACATACCTAGTACGCAATATTTTAAGGGTAGATGACATATTATACATATGAGTAGATACAGATAGTCAAGCCGCGTGAGATATAAGTAGGTATTTTTTAAAGGTCTTGATTTTGCGATAATTTTAATTTATTGAAATATTGTGTTGATTCTAAAGTATAAATTAAATAAAAAAAGGTCATCGTACTTCGAGCGGCCAGTCTATTTTTATAAAATTAAACAAAAAAAAATCACTTTGAATAAAATTAGTCGTTTAATGCAAAGTAATTGTGTTTTATTTAATCTAATAAGTCAAAACACAAAGTGATTGCTCTGTATAAAAATATATATTTTATTAGATGATTTAGAATTCGAGTCAGAGGCGAAGAAAAATTCGTAAATATTTTTTTCGCGGTACGTAGATTTAAGTCTTAACATGATTTCGTAAAAATTTTTAATAATAATAGTTTCAAATATGAATTATTAATTAGAAACATTAATTAGAAAGATACATATAAAATCAATTTTATCTGAAAATATTGCTGTTGCGCCACCGGGATTCGAACCTGGATCTCTTTTCAAAACAGGAAAGGTGCATTATCCAACTATGCTACAGCGACAATATTTTTAGCGACAAATTTTCGAACCTATATGTTACCTTTTTGATATTAATACATTTAATCGTTCCATTATTAACTTTATTATTAAAAGAACACATTCTTATTATGAAGTTGCAATTATTCAGAACATAGGTCTCTTCAAATAATGGAATGATTAAATGTATTAATATCAAAAAGGTAACATATAGGTTCGAAAATTCGTCGCTAAAAATGTTGTCGCTATGGCATAGTTGGATAATTCACCTTCCCCGGTTTGGAAAGAGATCCAGGTTCGGATCTCTACAGCGCAACAGCAATATTTTTCGATAAAATTGATTTTATATGTATATCTTTCTAATTAATATATTTAATTCATATTTAAAATATCACAGACCTATGTTCTGAATAATTACAACTTCACAATAAGAATGTGTTCTCCTAATAATAATAGTTTCCTTAATTGGTGCAGAATTTTTACAGACTCATTGGAAATTGTCGATTCATAATTTAGTCAGGTATCCATCCTTAAAATATTGTGTTAAGACTATTACACCCTGTATAATAAGACATTATATAACATACCTAAATGAAAACCCATTCAACATCTCTACACCTTATCCTACCCCAACTAACCTTGTATTCCCATGGCCGTGAATCATATTACGAATAACCTCTTTTAAATGGAAGGGTGTAAGGGCTAGAATGGATCTCCAGATATCCTCACATATTCGTCCCAAAAATACGCGTATTTCTACGAAAACGTTCATTTTTGTAATAACTCTATCTCTCATTAGTTCTTGAATTAAAGACATTCGCACAGAAATATAATATATGTGAATTCTGAGTAAAATTGTATAAATTATACATTGCAATCGAACAGACGTGGGTGTTATTTATTTACTTAATTTTAAGTCACGCTCTTCCATAGTAGTTATGAAAGCGCTTATATCAATACTCTGAAGCAATATCTGAGGTTATCCGGAGATAAATCTCCAAATTTCTCACGTGAAAATTATTTTCAAACTTATTTTGGCAAATTGGAGAATAATGCTCAGAATATCGGAAACGTGTTATTCTAGATATATGGACCCGCTCTCCTAATTACTTTGGTATGATTTAAGGATCTGCAGAATTTAAATGAGTTTTACTGCTAATGTTTAATAGTATTTTCATAACAAATTATATTGATTGATTAGAAATTTATTGAGAAGAATATAATTGACAATAACGATAATTATCTTAAATACCGACTAGATTGTGGAAAAATATAGAAAATGTGAAATATATGAATCAGAACATGTATAGTATTGTATTCTCTCGTAACCATATACATAGGTACATTTGTATAATTCGTACAAAAGGTTGTAGTAGAAATTTAACCTATTACGTAATATTTTTCATAATTTTTATCGGACGTGAGTATTGTCCTTGAATTAAATGTAAAAAAATAATTTGCTATTATTTTTAATGTGAATTAAATATATTAATTGGAAAGATATACATATAAAATCAATTTTATCGAAAAATATTGTTGTTGCGCCACCAATGCAAATATTTTAATTTTGAAAATCAAACCAACGTACAATTAAATGACGTTAAAGTTAAAAAATATCTTATCTATATTTAGTGTATTATAAAATATTTACAGCTGTAGAGTTTGCCAACATAACAAATATTAAATTTTGCTAATAAAATTATAAAATTAATTAATAAAAATAAATGTAGCCATCATTCGTAAAACTGTTGTATTTATTTTTTAGCAATCCGATATGTTCTCCTTACTATTCTCTTGTATAGATTAATAATTAAAATATGTATAACGGCAAACCAATTCGTGAAAATTATCCTTTAAAATATGAATATTTAATAAAATTATTCGATAAAATATTTTCACATACCTACGTAAACAGTGAAAATAAAGTACAGATATTAAAATTCTTGTGTACTTATCTGAATTCTTAAGTTGCTGGCTTGCATCATAAAATACATGAATACCAAATAATGCCAAAGAAAATTAAGTGTAATATAGGATACACTTCTGGGGAATCGGAAATAAAATAATCTTAAACGTAAAAGATTACTAAATAAATTACTAAAAATTGTTTACAATTTAAACTAACTGGAATCAATCTATAAAATAATATATCAATAACATAAAGCTGGACTTACACGCACGCGATTACTAACGGTGAAATAAATGGAAAAAAAATTAGCCAACAAAAAACCATCGCAACACTACAATACAAATCTGGCGGCTGCAGTATAAAAATAGAGGAATCGTCACTTATTTGTAACGGGGTAAAATTATACAACGGTAACAGAAAAGATAATATACCATCGTCTAAATGTGGTAAACATAACAGACGAGCACAGATGCAACAAACACAAATAAACTGTGAAATGTAATATTAAAAAAAATTATGTTTTGTAATGTTTTTTTACCGGGTTCTGATATTTATAAAAACAAAATTTTTTTACTTTGATTAAACACACAAATGATTAGAGTGCGTATTAAAAAATATGAAATCTCCTTTTTTATATATTTCTGTTTAAATACAAAACAGAAAACATTTAATACTCCAACTATTAAACCCAATTAAATCAAACCCTCATTTTCCACATTAAAAAGTAAGTACAATTTCACCCGATACGGTGGCGAACACCCACTAAAACTCATCAAACAAACTGAGAAATTCTGTTCCGTTACGTTATGTAAAAATAAAACATACTTCTTACTTAAGGCGGTTTCACGATCGGACGGTGACTACAAATATGATAACTTACCGCAAATTAAGCAAGATTCTATATTTTCTTACTATCGCAAGGATTGTGTTAAGTTACCTATTCCTAGAGATTTTTATAACGTTTATATTCTTTTAGAATGATTATAATCCCAGTATTTATTTAATATGGTTATTTTTTTTATAACTTCATCTTTAGAGACTTAATGGGACTCGGAAGTCCTTAACCGAAGATATAATAGAGCACCATCCATCGCATTATCGACATCGCTTTATCCACACAACTACATCATGATTTTCATCTCAATGGGGCACAAAAAAAAGTTTGTCAAAACCAAATGATAACCAAGAAATCAAAAATAAGATTGGTCAGAACTTTTGTCTTTCCAATCTTTTTCTTTGGTGTTGAAACATGGACTCAGAGAACGGAAGTATAAAAGAATAGACGCTCTGGAATCGTGGTGGAAACTTCTCAACTATATCGGCTTCGAATCCTGGCTGAAAAAATTAATGATCTAAGGAAGTGTGGAAGTAACTAAGTGAAAGGTTATCAACAATATAGACTGTCCTGGTTTAAACTTCGATGCAGAGCCCACTGCTTTAATTGCTTTATGTACGAATCAATGTTTTATTAAGAATACAGCAGCGATGGTTGATATTTGTGTCCCGGTTATTTTTAACCAGTTACCACCAAGTCGCATGGACACCGAGTAACTTGATATAATACAAATTGATTTCATTGGCGATCGCCAATCGAAGACCAAAGGCCGGTTACCGGAACACGGCTAGCGATACGATCCTATCCGATCTGCTCCATTAGGTCGAAGTACTCCAATCATATTACTAATAGTTAGTGATATGGAATTTAAATTCAACTAATTATGTTATGTCCAGTGTGTTTAAATGAATAAGTTAACTCAGTCAAAATCAAAACACTACGCAAAAACTGTACCAGTCATTTTTATTGGAGGCGTAAAAAGCTGGAATCGTGTATTTTTGCATCCGGTTTTAAATTATATCGACAAAATTATTGTAAATATCAAAATGCCATTATTTGTTTATTAGTCATAGAATCTATGATAACAGCATACGATTAATATTAAATATCCCCCGACGACGAATGTTTTAAATGATGAATGTCAAATTAATCAACCTCAATTGTGTATTTTAATAGTTGGAACTGGTTCTAAAAATAACCGAATAAATTACCCGATATTCATCTAGATTTGTAACTGGACCTGGTGTACCGAAGAATTGGCGATATCAACCATTGCTAGAATGCAGCTAAAGTTAAATCAGAAATTAGTTAGTTAGTTTGGTAATATTTGCGTTTGATGTTACAAATGCCGTCCGATTCCGAATCCATCTTTATGCTTGCCGCTTACGTGAACGTCTGTAATATTTTGTAGCAATAAGGTAATTTTGTACTGCGGTCTTGCCGCCGCAAATTTTGAACCATATGTACGTATTAAAGTTCTCGCTACGGTAGGATACGCTGTTGAACGGTTGTGTAATACGGACTTTACATATTTATTTTGGTGTATACTTTGTTTAATTTATTTAATGTTTTCACGTAAGCTGTTCGGTAAAGCAATGTATTGTGTACTTAGGTTTTGTGTATTGTAATGTAAGTACGTATAACATGGATTATTATAGTGCTGAATCATAAATCGGGTACGAAATACTTGTAAAATAAAAACGATATTATTTCAAATAGAAAATAAATGCAGCTGTGATAGTTAAATTATTTTAACTGTATTTTTAGACAAAATCCGAAAACAATATTTTTTCTTTTTGCCTCTTATGGATATTAATTACTGAATAATTACAACTTCACAATATGAATGTGTTCTCCTTAATAATATATAAGTTGTTTCAATGTGTCCAAAATTTAATAAAAATGAATTGTTAATTCTGGCGTCTGCTATCGGTTTACTCAAAGGAATTTGAAATTTCGTAAAAACAATATAGATGGCTTTAAAATAATGAAACGATAAATGTATTGATTTGAAAAAGTGTAGTCAAAAATACTGTCACTGTAGCATAGTTGGTAATGCACCTTCCCCGGATTGAAAAAGAGGTCCAGGTTCGAATCCCGGTACCACAACAACAACATATTTCAATAAAATTGATTTTATTTGTATATCTTTATAATTAATACATTTAATTACTACTTTAAAAAAATGTTATTATTTTAAATACTAAATTAATGTATTAATTATAAATATATACATATAAAATCAATTTTGTCGAAAAATATTGTTTTTGCGTCACCGGGATTCGAACCTGGATCTCTATTTCCAATTCGGGGAAGGTTTCAAATAATGAAACGATAAATGTATTGATTTGAAAAAGTGTAGTCAAAAATACTGTCACTGTAGCGTAGTTGGTAATGCACCTTCCCCGGATTGGAAATAGAGATCCAGGTTCGAATCCCGGTGACGCAAAAACAATATTTTTCGACAAAATTGATTTTATATGTATATATTTATAATTAATACATTCATTTAGTATTTAAAATATCACAGACCTATGTTCTGAATAATTACAACTTTACAATAAGAATGTGTTTTCCTTAATAATGTTATTATTTTATTCGGTTTTATTCGATACACGTTACAGTGATGAGTTGGTACAGACTTATTACAGTTTTCTTCTCTGACATCTGTGGTAATCTACGGTGTAATAATTCTACTTCCGGCATGCCCCAACAGCAACAGTTTATCAACTTTACTTACCCGCGCAGGTTTTATGAACATACTCACGTGCAAACGAATAGGTACGTACCTCAAAAATATATCATTTTTATTTGCGTGTTCCGTAGCCATAAAGCACTGAAAGTTGACATTGATTGAACAGTTTTCATTTTAAACACAATGGAAGATCACTTTTGAAAATCATATTCCTTACCGAATGCTATGATGAATACACTCCAGCCAATTTCTTCAGATAATAATAGGTAGTCATAATTTCTACAGTCTCGTATACTATTCTTATTTTATTAAATGGTACAAGCTGCTGAGCAATGATTGGTAATGAATTTTCTGTTAATATTATTATATTAAATAGTTTTGTTAACTATTGTACCTCTGTATATTCTAGTAGCTTTCAACTTGGGTTAATAAATTATATTATTTGGGCGGTTTTGTTGTTTTTCTTTTTTTTTCCTATGACAGTATCACACTTATAATGTACCAGTTCATTTATTAAAATACTTTGACAACAAACAACAAGAAACAAGTTAACTTTAAAAGTAAAGCTGTTGGTATAAAATTATTGGTTACAAGGAAGTATTAAGTTAATAATAAAATACTAGAGTATAAGCTAACAGATTTTATGTTTAGTTTTTGCAATTTGTATATATATATATTTTAACTAAACATGTATTAGGATGAACTTATTGCCTCTTATTTAAACCATAGTATTCGTTAACAAAGTACTTAGCAAAGTTTATAAAATAATAGTAATGTATCTTGATGTACAAATGCGTGATGTGCGCATGTTGGCAAGATTGTCAGAGTGGAAGGGATAAAAGATCGCCGCGCTCTTTCGCGCGCTCTCTCGCATCTAGACCGTGGTTCGATACGCATCTCTTACTTGTATTTATAACTGTAAGCTTAGTATAATAAAATATATTGTTTCCACATCGGGTCATCTTATGCTTCCTCAATCCCGCACACATCAAGGACCGCAAGCAGATATTTAATATCACAAACCGACACTGCCGGCACAAGTATATTACAATAAGGTACCAATCGTCTATCAATTTTCAATTATCAGTTTTTAAATTTTTTGCACCAATACCAGGTCTACACATCTCGATTCTTATCAGAATACTTATTTTTTGTTGTGCTGTCAAATATGTTGTTAAAGAGTTTAGAACCAAAATACCTGAAATTTCTGTAACAATATATTTAAATTTCTTTACCCATAACTGTATATGTTCTAGGGATTTGAAGACTACTTTTGTTTTTGTATGTAACTGTATTTCTTTAAATTAGTCTAATAAAAAAAAACACAAAAATGTAAAATACCTCATCCATCTTTGAAGTTATTGATGTTTTCAGAATTTATTTTAAAATAGTTATCCTATTATTAATGATTTAATTTCAGTCATAGTCGCTCATCCCCATGCAATTACACCATGCTCAATGAATGATAGATGATTGCATAATACGCATTTTGTAGAAGATCTACATATATACTAGAAATTTGTTAATACAATATTATATTTGAAATTATAAACTCAAAATTCACATATATAAAAATGGCGTACGGTGATACATAAAAATACAATATCTTGCATAAGTTTCCAAATTTTTTTTTACTAAAATATGTTTTCGAGATATCTAAGTAGTAACAACTATTTTGAATTCTCTAATCATCTTTTGGAAACAAACCATTCTTTTGATATTAACGAGGGTTTAGAAACTTACTTTACATACAAATACTAGGGGTTTACAGTTAGGTAAATTTGAAATTTTTGAAATAAGAAAAAATGTTGATAGCAAATTAAATATTATAAACAACTAAAACCTTTTTGCAAATAATCACCTTTTTAATTTGTTTTCACATTAGATCCTAATCACTTATACTTTTGTTTTTATCTATGCTTGTATTTTTAATTTGAGTATACATTATTTCCTGAAGAAGATACCATTGATATTGAAACATGATGCGTCAATAAATAGAGGTATTAAACAAAATGTTTTTGTTATTATTTCTATAATATTTTACCATGAAGTAATTTTGCAAATATTAAGGAAAATATTTTTTTGGTTGAAATAAAACCTATATTATTATTGTACAAAATAAACGTTCAAAATTTACGTTTAGACTGTAACCAAGGCGCCAGCAAACACTTGTGTTGAATATTTTAACCAGCGCGGCAGCATTCCTGTTATTTCCGGTACATTTCTGAATGTGAGCTTTTAGGTAAATTTAGATGTTTTATATTATATCGCACAATAAAAAACTTCAATGCACTTTTTTTATTTCATGACTTCCAAACTACTGTATATTATGTAGGTATGCAGTGTGCATAGTTTATTATTAATTAAATAAATATCAGATATCTCATAAAAAAGAAGCTATTTTTATTATATTTAATGAAAATTATTTAGAAATATGGGGTGATATGGAGTGTTCTTGGTCATATTTAAATATATTTTTTATTAATTATTATTATTCGCTCCGTAATTTTTGTCTAAATGGGTAGTAATATTTTACTTAATATTCTTGAAAAAAAAATTACAAATCTAATTATATTATAAAATAATTTATAATAAACTGAATACCCTTTTAGACTTAAATATTCCTGTCCGATCATTGATATCTCCAACCCTATTTCACAATATATTTTATAATACCGATCCTAGCTATTTCTCTCCCAGCCTAAAATGTTAAATTATACAACGAAATCTCATTGATTAACAATAATATAGTTGTACTCTTCATGATTCAGACTGTTTAGGTACTTTTTTTCCCTTAGATTTTGTGTTGTTGGTATTATTGGTTTATGTAGTGTGAAGGTCGTCACTTTTTCCGACCGGTGGAATCGCTGCCAATCCACTTATCTGCCAAATGAGGACCTGTTAATTGACTCCAGTATTTAATTATTTCGGCCCGTTGGAATAATTCGTGGAGATCGAGTCAGCGCATCCAGAAAAAGGAGAGCTCAAAAAGAAGAACAATACAACCCACGATGACCAGAGAAGCAGCATTCGTAATTCCAGGTTAGTGTTGATTTTTCTAACTTCATTGATTTTCATATTATCAATAGGGAATCCGGGAATAACAAGCTATCGAAGAAATTTGCTAGAACATAGAATTATTCAAAAATGAAATTATATCGTTCATAAGTAACGGCCCTTTGAAAATGTAATGCCAATCCCTTCAATGTCAAGGATAATCGGCATTGACATATCACGTTGACCTTGAAATCCGCACGCTTGTGTACTTCTGTGTGATAGTTATAAATATATTGTTTTTGTATTTTTATTTAACATAATTTTTATTTCCATTCGTTACAATATTTTTAATTTTCTTAATAATTACATATTACATCGTCTTAAATGCTTAAATATTGTACTCGTACCATAATATTATACCTTTGATTTAAATATCAGGATTGCCAAAGACCTTTTGAAAGTCTGTATACAAAAAATAAAAATACATACCTGCATACTGTAGTCGGACAATTTATTATGGCTACTCCCAAATTTTATTAATTCGCTCAATTTCAATTTATTCGCTGATTTTATCGACTAAATTGGATTTTTTTACATCAAAATATGGTATTTACCCTATACTTGATCGGTAGAGGTCAACTCAGATATTTCTACTAAGTTCACCAATCAGTCTGTTCCTCCTTTATCTTGTTTCTTAAAATGGCGGTTGTCAAAAATAAATGAATGAATTCGTAACTCTGTAAATATTAGTCATAGAGAAAAAAGGAAAAATTTGTCGCTAAAAATATTGTCGCTGTAGCATAGTTAGATAATTCACCTTCCCTGGTTTGGAAAGAGATCCAGGTTTGGATCTCTGTAGCCCAACAGCAATATTTTTCGATAAAATTGATTTTATATGTATATCTTTCTAATTAATATATTTAATTCATTATTAAAATATCACAGACCGTCTGTTCTGAATAATTACAACTTCACAATAAGAATGTGTTCTCCTAATAAACTAAACGTACTTGATTATGGTTACCAATGCCAGAAAGAATTTTTTAAATATTAGCACGCTCCTTTGAGTATTAAAAAAAAAAACGCTTATTTCCCGATATGTAATATCACATTAATTTCCCAATCCTGCATATAATTCGTTACATTAATTATTTAGTCATTTAAAATACCTAAATTATTCCAAGTCAAAAGCATTATGCATTATATATTATTGTACGCGTCACTACCAATTAAAGACTCTCAATTCCAAAAACAATATAGAATATATTGTTACGCATTGATCAATAAATTGTTAATATCCTTATGCACTTGCGAGTCAATGTCAAATTTTGAAAAATGATATAAGTTGGCTTATATTTAATCACATAGCATAATCGTATAATTGAATTAATAATTAATGTTAAATATTTTTATTTGTTTACTTTGAGTTTAATTGAGTTTAAATACTTCTACCGGTTTCGAAAAATACCATTTTCATCTTCAGGATTTTATAACTAATTAAAAACATATATTATTGTTTCTTTAACAGAATCTATTTAAAAAAAAACAACAATTATTTAAAAAATAAATTTAGTACCCAACTCAAATTGTTACTTAAACAAAGTTAACAAATAAAATATTAATTTTAACCACAATGTTAATTTTGCTAATTTCAAAAGTAAAAAAAGAATTAATGTTAATTTTATTTATATTATATCTCTGTTTTTCATCACTTTAATGGGTTAAATTTAATTCACCCATCGTTTTTTCCTTTATCAGAATGTCAAATAAATTAACTAAAACCATAATATGTCAAATTGTTATAATGTTTTAAAATTATTTTATTATTTACTTTATTAATATTTTAGGATCAAACTTGTGGTTAAATTTTTTGGTTATTTTTAATATTTTGGCTAAATTTTGTACACTTTACTTTTTCCTTTAAAAATTATAAGTTATTCAATTTAACACCAACATCGTTTATATGTAAAACAAACAATCCCAATTTTTATCAGACGTATGATCATTTTCTAATAAATGATTTGAAAATTCTGAAAAACTATAATTGTTTAAATGCTCTTTGACTTTAAATTAAAGTTTTGACCAGTTTAACAAATATAGAAAGAAGTAGGTACCTGCAATATTTACAAATGAGTTAATAAACATCGGAATTATTAAATTTATTATCTTTATCTTTTAAATTTATGAGAAATTTTCCAATATTGACATTAAAGATGTTTAGATATTTGATTCGAAAACTTATTTATGAATAAAATTCTACGCCAAAAATCATTCTTATTATTTTATTTATCTGTGGATAATATAAAAATTAACTTGTAATATTTTATTTTAATTTATTTTTAAAAATCATTTCTATTAATTCTATATTGTACCCGTTATTAAAATTCCAAAGTAAATTGACTGCTATCAATTCCAAAATTTTCATAGTTACTTTTTAGGATTATGCTTGAAACTTTCTCCCTTTGGGTACTTTATCCCCACCACACGATATAAATATGCATGAAATTGAATGCAATATGTTTCAATTTCTGTTCCTCCTTCTAAATACATTTTTTGTACATTGTTATTATAATATCTATAATCTAGAGCACGCACATAACAATAGCACTCCGCTTCCCCACGCCACTAAATCCCTTTTTATATTATTACTTAATTTGAATCCCGGACAACGCCGGATAGGGACCGCTTTTTAAATATTTATTTAAAGTATGGTAATAACATTTATGAATGAAATAAGCTTTTCAAAGCAAGTCAAAGAATTTATTGTAAAACAAGTTTTGTAAATTGAATAATTTTAAAAAAAAAGTTTTACAGAGAGCAAATATAATTATTTAAACTTATCATGTTTTCTTGATAATGGTAAAAATATAAATATCACTTTTTTATATTAAAACAGCAAGAATACTTATAAAGAGATATTTTGGTTTTCTTATTAAGCTACCATTCTCTTAATCATACTTCATACTCAGAATTCATCAAGATTACACATATCATCCCCAACGTGAGAGGCTGTTTCGTAGAGCTGAGGTAATGGTGGTGGGTTAACATAAATATACGTGATCACGAAAGTCTGAGCGACCTTACGTCCTTCAACTCCGCTCGATAGGGCGGATAACAAAGAGAGGTATAGATATGATTACAAGAAGATAAATCAAAGGCGACATCATATTAATTAATCGGTTAAGATAATCGCTTGAAACAAATGTTTTTAATGCACGTACAGTCAGTAAAGGTCCTCTACTTTAGCAACTTTTTTGATTCATCTGAAAACAAACCAAACGAAAGAATATGTCTATCATTTTTTTCTAATTTGTATCATTGTGGAGACCCTGAACGCGCATTATAGTTACGTGTGTGTTAAGCCATAAGCACTCCTGGTACCGACATCAGGTGTCATGCCACAATAATATCTAGCGGCAACCATCGGGGAAAACCGACGCGTGGGCGTCACGTCACTCGCTTACCTGCCGTCTTCCCGACCGCAAACTTCAGATCAGCCTTCATTAACTACTCGCGCACAACTTTGTAAAATTGTAACCTGGTCTAGTTTGCCTCATACATATTTCTCACACTCTAAGATCACTCGAACATAGTGGAGAACTGGGAAATATAGGCCCCCTGTTTCTGCGCTTACTACCTTCTGATCGACACATGTACATCGCGACATATTTCACACTTTCTTTCACCACAATGCAATTAAAACACCTAAATCTTATGACTCCATATCTGATTATACATATAATACTTATTTGATCGTAGTTAAATATCCAAAAACCAAAACCCTCCATTTCATATATATATATATATACTCGGGACTCTTTTTATGCGTACTATTTTTATTTGATTTTGGACCAATTATATTGAAAGGGTCAAAAATTCGTAAAATTTTGTCTGTATATGCAAACACAGTCTGTGTCAGTATAATTCAGCCGAAACCAAGTGAAATTGGGCATGTCTGAACCCGTTTTACCCCTCCATTGTTATCAGAAATTAGAGGATAATGTCACGAATGGCAATGATATCATTGGTATAACTCTTGATACCGTCGAAGAAAAAGAAAACAAAAATGAAACTCCGGTCACCCTCACTGCGAGTGTAATTCGAGAAGGTCTTCAACTTTGCAGTAAATTGGCAAACCATTGAAAAATATGATAATTCTGAACGAGCATTCAAGTTCCAACGCAAGTTTCAGAATTGCATTTCTGGATATCAGGAATTGTACAAAAAATTAGCGAATTCATAACAAAGTTGATTGAATAATGAATTGAATTGATAAAGAGTCACTGATTATATTATCAAAAGGGAAAAATCATCATGCGAAGTTGAGGCTAATTTTATTTGTGAAGAATCATTAAATACAGGACATAGATCTGATGTACTAAGTATCTCTTCTAGTGATGAAAGTGATTTCGAATTTGTTCGCAAATTATGCTGAACATTGTCATATAGCGATAATAATTATTAAGAAAAACATATGCAAAAAAATAAACTTTTTTTTATAAAATTTTTATACATTAATTTTGAAGGAATATGTTAAGACTATATTTTTCTGTAATTTAATAACTTTTTTTATGCGTTTTTGGATATATTTTAACTTGTTTAATTAGTTTTATGCAATTTTATAAAATTATGTAACCTATCCTTTATACGTGTGTCTAGTCTTTTTTATACGTTTTCTTGTAGGACATATCTACCGCATAAAAAGAGACTTGAGAGTATATGTATAAATTTAACTATAGTCCCGTATTTTCAAAATAGTGATCTTAATATATATATAATATAAAGGTTAATCCAAATCGGTTGATTTAGTAATAATAAATAAATCTTGAGTCACGATTCCTTCAAGATGTGGTGTTGGCGTAGTGTGCTACATATATCTTAGATTACGAGACGAATGAATACGTTTCTCCAATAACTCTAGTAGGCTATTTAAAACATTTAAGAAAATACTTTGATTGATCATAATCATATTTGAAAGAAAAGATCCCATGTTGGAAAGATCCCAAGGAATGGAAAACCCAATGTTGATAAGACAAATAGGAGCCGAGATTTTTCAGTTTCCGTAAACCCTTTACATTGAAAAATAAGCTACGCCCCGTAAAACATATATGGCTGCCACTTAAATACCAAAAACAATTAAATTAAACAAGATAGGGTAATTGCACATAAGATATAATTTTTTTTTTTAATGTTCAAGCAACTATTTATTTAATTTCATATACACTGTATAAATATATTTCCTTTACTTTTATTTAGTTTTGTAATACCTATATAAATAAATAAAAATCAATTTTAAGAAAACAAGATTTCAACAGAACATTATATTTCACTTTTTTGAAACTGAACGTCAAGAAGTACTCCTCTCCCCCTCCCTTACATATTATATCACCTACGGTATGAATTATAGTAGTGTATTCACTTTGAATGAGGGAAATATAGGAGCATTTTTTAAATTTAAGTAAAACACCATCTGACTATTTTTTAAATAAATGTACTTTTTCAAAATAATATATGTATACCAAAACTGTGATAATAATTATATCTGCAAAAATGTGGTAATTCTTTCGTGCTTTATCTTTTGCTTTGTATGTCGTGTAACTCGGTCAGGTATAGCAATTAAATTCGGACTCAATTCAACAATTCTCAATTTATTACAATAAGAACTCGATACATAGATTAATACAATAGTTATACATGAAGCAAGTATTTACAAGTTAAAGACGCGTAGATAGAAGAGCGCTTCCCAAGGGCGTGGTGCCTTATAATGGCTCTCCCACACACCCACACTCACACCACCATCTATACATCCACATATCACGCCGTTTTCATTGCGGACACACACATACTTATATACAAACAACTGACAGATCTCTCGAATAATATTATACAAAACATTTTCAAGCCATAGATGTGCTAAAATCTCAATTAAGTATATTTACACCCAATTGCCAGCTTCCGGAGAAACGTTTAATTTCAATAATTCATCCGTAATATTAAATCACGTTCGACGTTGTTACAATAATGAACGTAGCCGAGATCTGGGACCGTGGTCAAAGTACTAAAGCTGACTATTAAGTTCGTAGATTTTTTAAATTATATTTTCAAAACATACTTATTCGTTATATGGTATTACAAACATGTTTTATATTACAGTATTCAAAGTCGTATTTCGTTAGGCCGCTTAAAGTACGTATAGTAATCCGCTCCATGTCCACTCGTGATCCCTAAATGATAATCTTTCATGTCATGCTTGATTTTAAGAGTTTAAATTGGATAAATAGGTCGAGTGTTCCATCACCGATTAAAATTTTGGCAAAAAAGTCCTTTATAATAATAGCTATTAAATAACATCCAGCTTTCATTCAAAAAATTTTCAGAATTCAGGGCAGATACGCCTCACTCGTGACGTGCCATTTTAATTACCTTAAAATATAATAGAATGTAGCATCGGTTAGTGATTGGGAATAAATTCTCAATGCATAATTTGTCAAAAGAATTTAATAGTCGGTTTTTATATGGCTAAATATTTTTTTAGAAAAAATAATTTGGTGAAAAAAATTACGAAATATGAATATTTTTCACAAAATTTTATATTTGATCGTATTCTCGTGATTTTTCGTAAGCATTTCAACTACTATTATTTTTTATTTTTTTAAGGTCTCATTTTTGTCGTGAAGTTGCATTTTCAGAATATGGTTCTGTGATATTTTAATACAAATTAAATTATTCAACTAGATATACTGAAAAGATCTATCTGTAGAAAAAATATTTAATCGTTTATTAAATATTTTTCTATAAATATTTTACCTTTTTATTTGATTAATTTAATTTATATTATTATTATTTTTATCGGGAAGAGAAATCACTTAGCTATGTGGATATTCGAATTAAGTGATTATTCTGGGGATCTATAAATGTTGTATTTCTAACTTCTATTCTTGATTCTCGGAATACATTGTAACGTTATAAATACGTTAGCAGGTGAATTATTTAAATCATCTAAATAATTCGTGTGGAGAATAAAATTGTGAATATGGCAACACTCTCGAACATGCGTGGTAGGTTGTCGCGTTAGACCGCGCGCCAGGTCCGCGCGCGCGTCGCGGAAGGCTTCATTCGCATGGAGAAAAGGCTAGCAGTGGCCACGCTAATCGCGGGTGGATTTTAACCGACCGCCAGGATGGCGCTAGACGGCGGCGCTACCGACCGTAGGACGAGTCAATTTAAATTCTTGTAAATTAATAAATTCGTAATGGAATACTGTGTAAGATAAAAATTCACAATTACTAGTGCATCAACTTTCTACTAATCTTATAATAAATCCTACTTTGCATTATATTCATATCTTCTGCAGTAATATTTTATTTCCCCTTGGGTGTCGGATAAAGAACTCCGGAACTAATGATGGACGATGTCGCAAACGGATTGTGGATAGGTATCCGATCGCTGGCTATGATCTACCGATAAGGGTAATGGATGAGTCGGGCTTATAATCCAATTAATTCCAAATCAGTACGGCGACAATGGATTATAAGCAACGAGTTCGAAACGTGGATGAATTGCGTTCCAAGCCCAAGGTCATGTATTATTATAATTGTTTCATTTTTCTGTCTGCGCTGGATTGTGAATCCACCGTGATGGCGATTCTACATCTTCAACGTAGGATATTATTCGTAGACTATATTTGTTTAAGATTACTCTAGTTTGCATTTGTAATGATCGCTATGTTCATTGTAATAAACCACTTTGATTAATACTAACTTCTTTGACTAATGTAGATTAGATTCATATCCATCTGTATTACACAAATTGTTATAAATTTATCACAAATGAAAAGAAAAGTCGTCGGTAAGGTGAGTTCCGAGTGCCGTATCCACATTTCGTCTTTCTCCGCTGATCTGGCAGGTGGAGGAGACCGCCAGGTTATACTTCAACAACATATTATGAAAAAATCAGATACATGTATAACTTAAAAAGAGAGAAGAAGAAAATAACAAACATATCACATTTTAAAATGCGAATAAATATACATAAAATGTGATTTCACTGAATACATACAATATAGTGAACTGTCTGGCACAGGTACAAATTTTAAATAATACTAACAGCCTTAAATAAGTTTAACCGTTTGAATGCTACGCGTCGCAAAAGCGCTGCGATCGTTTGTATCCAAAATTGCTTAGCACTAAAACGGTTAAACATAGCTTTACCAAGACTGTACACATTAATTTTGTAGACATATGAAGTCATAACATTTTTTACAAAACGGACCAAAATATTATTTATTATTACTTTGCCGATGATTCCAATTTAAGTACATTTTTAAAGACTCCTCCGACATTCCTACATCTCTTTTCGCCCACATACAAGTCGATTCGTATTCCTTCTTCTCTTTTTCCAGTTTTCGCTGGCATACACAAGTAAGTAAGTCAGTACCTACTGAGTCCATAGGACAGTATCCTCCTGACACCCCTTAGGGAAGGTTTATGTTGATGATTAATGAATGGCGCGTGAGCCTCACAACGCTTAAGTAAACCGCTTATGCGAGCTCCTACCTCCCTACCCTTACTGGCACAGGATATTGGGTAATCAACTACCTAGTCAAATAAAATATTTTAAACTTATTAGATTAGCGTACATAATTTAATTTTTTTAAGAGACTAGCTCCGCATTAGGGTGACTGTTCGTGTGTCGGTATTACAATACAAACTAAACAAGGCTAATCAATTAATTAATGACTAATCGAAACTTTACCTTTTTGGAAAATTTATTTTATATATTTTTTTTATTTATTTATTTATTTAATTTAGCGAAAATACAATGGCAAAATAAATTCAATTTTTAAATAGATGGTTACATACATAAATAGGGTTATATACATACATGGTTTTTATTTTGTTTACCTCTCCAAAAAAGAGACCAGCTCTTGTGCTTGGATATAATAAATTATCTTACATATAAACTATAAATAACGAAGGGATTTAAAATTAAATAAATTTATTTATTTATTGATTTGTGTTCGATCTTTATGATTCATGGATCGCTGATCGTCATCTCGAGCACACGTGAATGTGTAATTATGATGGTTGCCTTTTATTACCTACCCACTACCCCCTCCTCATATATCCAGACCACGACTTTTTTTGCGGTGTTCTCTATAGTTTTGGAGTTCAGTTAAAGTTCGACAATTATCGTTTACCAGTGGTACGGTAGGTTGTGAAAATTGCGTGAATTATCTTCCTGCCGTATGAAAATAATAAATTAACGGAGAATATACTGTGTATGTTAGGTTTCTCGCTACCGTGCGTTCCGATTAGTATATCTTACTATTGCTATGCTCGTTGTGTCGCACTTTGCGCTATCAAGGAAATATGAAAGGTGTATTTCTCAGGTAGGTCGTGTTTCTTCCCAGTTGGTCTTTCAGCCCTCCCTGTTTCCTATTCCTATCTCTCCCAAATTCCTTCCATCCTTTTTATTATTTTTTTCACCATCTTGTTCGGATACTTTGTAAAAAATGTCTTCCATTTTAGGCTTCGCAACGATGGGCACTAGTTATAGCATTTTCCATAACATCTGTCAATCTTTCTGACTATAGAGTTCGAATGATGTTCTTGAGCTGGTGGATTATATGAGGATATCTGGTAACCTCAAACAAAATAGTCGGGTGTATCATCAACTAATTGATGAATTTTCTGAGATATTCATGCGTTAACAACTTTTCTATGAAGCTCTATTGTAGCTTATATTTCTAAAATCATACATATCTCAGGCCTGACTTCCATAGTTGTGTGAACACAATGTTCGAACATGAATTGAATTCACTCGCACTACAGCACTACACTACATCACTATAGCATTGCCAATTTATTTTTAAGAGATACAAGACTCAATGATCTGACGTAACCCACACCAGATGTTGTCTCTTCTTTCTGGAATCGTTCAATTAAGCGACGAGTCATTAATTGAAGCGATAAATTCCTAACATTGAAATACTGATGGTGCTCTTAGCGCGAGATTAAATGATCACCGATTTTGAAAACTAAATTCTATCATTTTTGTTCATTTTTCTGTCATGAATTTATGTTAATGCATCACTACAAACTTTAAAAATAACGGGATGTGAGGTAGTTCAAGAGGCAATTTATATAGGTATAAACACTGGTAAAAGTGAGCAGGAAATTCAATGAGGCATACAACGCATTTTAAAATCTGTGTAAAATATATGTAACAAACTATCTTTTTTTAACTGTACAATACTTATATGTTATATGTATCTAAATAAATAAATAAAATAATAAAAAACAGACTTAAGTTGCCATGCTTACGAGAATATAGAAATAAACTACTCAAGTTATTCAAACTCGTATCTTTTTTAATCTTCATGGATGTAGCTTGGATACTCCACAATAGAGACAAGCGTAAAATAGATCCATTTGAAATTTATTATGTTCTTCGGCTACATTATGCATCAAAAGATAACTTAAAAATTAATATTTTTATGGGCATATATTTTGGTCGCAAAAGACCTGCAGGGTGCCGTTGCGGTACCTTACTTCCAGAATAAATATATTATATCATCCCATATATAATGCGTTTTTTTATGCATCTTTTATTTTTCAAAATTAACCAAAACAAAGTAAATTTTAATATAAAATATACTCTCCTTCATTTTCTACAATACTTTTTCATCTTTCTAGTAGACTTGTATGGTCCTTCTTTTAAAATTCACTAGTCCGTGACAAAAAATACTCCTCCAATACTGTTCTCACCATTGGAACCACGAACTCATCTAAGGAATTCATACGGTTTCCGTCCAAATAATTTTGAAGACTGTGGAATAAATTATAATCAGATAGGGTAATGTCTGGCAAATATGATGAGTGGGTCATTTTTTCCAAAAATATTTATTCCTGGGACGTGACAGCAAAGAAGAGCACACATTCACTCTCTGCACGCGATTAGACTGAAAGTTTGTGAGGAACCCATTGAACCAATTTTCTGACTTTTCCGATGGCATTCAAGTATCAATGAATGGTTGAATGACTAGATCCAAGCTTCTCTGCTAGTTACAATGGAATTTTGTTCCACCAGAGTTCGTAAGACGTCCTAGTCGAGTCTTTGAGATTTTCCAGGACGAGACTCGTCTTCAAGGCTGTAGTTGCCGGCTCGGAATTTATTATGTAACCATTGTTGACACTAGCTTATATATATTGTCCGATTTCCATATACTGCATTAATATTATATTACTCGCACTTTCCATTGGGCTGTTGCCTTTATTGAAATCGTAAAGCAAAATATGCCAAACATGCTCCATTGTCACTTCAATCCTTTGAAAAAATAACTCTTAAAATCAAACTGCACTTTTAAATTTTATAATAAGAATAAATTTTTATCTGTTTTTATAGCAAGTAGTAATTTTACCTGATGCAGGTAGTTTATCCCATCTCCTTCTGACTTTTAGTTGATGTAATTTTAAAAAACCGCATTATTTATGGGATGACCCAATAGTTGGCCGGTGTCCGGAACAATGTTATTAGATCCGTATCTGGCTGTACCCGTCTAGGCAACCCCAAACCAAGACTTTTGGAGGTATATTTTGAGCCTTATCGTATCTGATTGAGGTCCTTTCATATCAATAATGTCATGAAGGAAAAGTAGAACATTTATAATCTTAATAAAATATATAAACTAAAAGTAATTAATTTTTTAAATTTTTTCGTGACTTATGGAACTCCAACAGTATAAGAGCTACGCTGATAAGTTTAAGAAAAACATATTACATATAATGTAATTAATTCAGTCATTGTTTAAGTTTCTAGACCCTTCCTTTTCATGTCTTCGTCTTCTTGATTTCAGAAACCTTTATCCACATAAAACCGAGTCAATAAATCCTGTGAATAATCTCCCTTCCTAATGTAGTTTAAATTATTTCACAATAAAGTAACCACAGTGGAATGTTTGATTGCTCCTGGTAAAGTTATGTCGTCTCGATCGCAAGTTTTACGAACGAATTTGTGCCACGTGAAAAGTTTGACAACCCCCGTTGTTAAAATACTCACAAGTTACACTTCTTCAGTTCCCCTAATTATTTACAACTTTAAGGATTTTACGTGTGAAGATCTCAGAAATTCAAAAATTATGTTAAATTATCAAAAAAAAACGAGAAACATAATTTATTAATATAATTATGTCCTCGTAAATTTCTAAACGTTTATGTATGTAATTATAATTTTTCAATTTATAGAAAGTTTATAGGTTCTAGGTATAAAGGGGTTAAAGGTTCTAGGTATAGGAAAACTTCTAAATAAAAAAAATGTACTGTTTTCATTGGAAACGCAATATGTAATATGTTACGATAGCGAGATAATGTGTTGAAATATAACAAACAAAAGATTATCTGACAAAAAAAAACAAAATTAACAAGAAAAAGTCTACAAATAATCACAATAAACGCTCAACCTTCTGATATCAGTTACCTTTACCCAAGTTGAGCAAAAAAAAGTTAGTTAGTTCATAACAGAACAGAACAAAAAATAAAACACGTATATTAGAGCGAAGACCAATGTGAATGATGTTATTTTCACTGCTAAAAATCGTAACCGGCAATGGGCGGAGTATATTTTAAGACGCAGATTTAATTGATAGACAAAAAATATTCTAGAATGTATCCACGAATCAAAAAACTAAAAAGTAGAATAAGTATTTCACAATAATTTCAGAGCAATATTTTACTTGTAAAACATCCCCTGAAGATGGGTAACGTTGGGACAATTATGATCCTTCTCAAGACCAACAGATGCGGGATAACCAAGAAACTTCATTTCTAACATTATACTCAACCCATATTTATATAATATATAGGCGTATACTCGTATGTATATTATATTAGATCTTTATTTAAATATTTAATTTTTGCAGAATGCACGCATTCTAACCATTACTAAGCTGTACTTAGTTTTATTTTTTTTATTGAAAACACATTTCTAGTTGATTTATTTAATTTTAATTAATATTTAGATATTTAATGGTTGTACCGAGATGAAGAAAAAATTGCTTAGGAAATTTTGTGTTTAGTGTAATGATTATTTTCTTGAGAGAATTAAAAATAATTATTATTTTACATTTTAAATAGCGCCTCTCGGGTTTCCAATTAGATGGATCCCTATTTCGTTACAATTTACAGGATAGACAAAAAAGATTCTAGTATTATTTATAAATGAAGTTTATTTTATTTATGATGGAATGTGTGTATTATATAATTAATATTCTGCGAACGCGGTCTAAAATCTACTATCTCAATTATTTTCAAGTTTTGATAATAAATATTGATTATTAGGAATGAATTCGGCTCTATTTTTTAACCAAAAAGATCCTTATTACATCGTCTATTTTATTTTATTGCAAATAGGCTTATTTTTATATAATTAAAATATTTTTTAAAAACATTGTCAATACTGTTAAAATTTGTAATCTCCGCCAATTTCACGGCGTACCTTACAAACAAAGGAAAATATATATTTATTATATATACAGGAACATAACATTATGATTTTGATATACAGTCGATTGTAGTAATATTTTATGTATTTTCCTTTGTATTCTGAAGCTTGCACACCTACTGCCTCACAATTGCATTCGTTTGAATTCTCCCCACGGGGGGATGTTTAATGTGTATGTCAACGACGTATATAGGTGCTGCGCTGAGCGTTGCCGTCTAAGGTTTAAACATATTTATTATTTATGATCGTTTACGAGTAAATATCACTCGGCATTTCGCTCATCCCTTAACGCTCACACCAGAACACATTACGTTTGGGGGTTAGGATTTAAGTATATTATGTAGAATGTGGATTTAAGTATATTATGTAGAATATATCACGTGATCTGTGTTCGTAATTCCTAGTTCAGGTCGATTAATTTCAATGTCATCAAGAATGTTAGTTCTCGGCATCTGGTCAAAGCAATATATGCGTATGTGCATGTGTGAATTTGTGACAGATGCCTGCCGCCATCTATATGACGTCAAAGAAGCACCCCTTAGCTAAGACGCGCACTATTTGAGTAATCTGCGTCACTTTAACTTCAACCAGCCTCCCAAGCTCTTAACTTTCTCCCCGGCTTCGGATTTGTCAGCAGCTTTTATAACTCACTCCATTTCTACCACGTATGGTATATTTAACCTTTATAATTTAATTTAATAAACTAAATAAATTCAGTGTAAATACCATTAACCATGCGATTCAGACTCGGCAACATTTCTACACATACAGACTGCCGTAGGACTTGCCATCGTGGCTGTCTTAAATTTCCCAACCCGATCGTATATGTGTGTATGTGTTACTCGTAATATGTTACATAAATTAGCATCCCCTAGATTGTTGATATAGTAGAATGTCCAACTGATCTGCGAGTGAGCGAGGAAATATCTCCCAAGTACCGATAATGAGGCTCTCAGCAGCTCAACCTAGTATTTGTTATAAGTGCACAGCATCTGGCGACGAATCTCTGCATTTGAACACGGTTTGAAATCTACTCCTTGATATACCACAAGCTTATTCACTTATTTAAATTAATAAAAAAACGCTGTATGGGCACTAAAGGTTTAATAAGTAAAATTCATAATAAACTACACAAGATACTATTAACGTCCCGAGTTCATCTGTAGAAATGAGATTTTGTGAATAGACTGAAAGCTCGCTGCAGGTTAAATTAGGCTACACTTCCTGTTTCTGCATGGTTCCGATTGCCTGCTGAAACGAAGCAATTAGCGACGGATCTGCCTTTCTGTGACAGGATATTACCTTGCTTATGGAACTAGTTTGGAACGGCTAACATCTACAATTGCTTTGACAAGAGGAAGACGATAAATAAATATATATTTTTTTTTAATTAATTATGATACCTACATTGTATTTGATAGTTGCACCTGTAATATGAAACTTTCTTTAAACTAACAAAACGACGAGTTGATTCACCATAAATAAAACAAGTGATATTGTCAAGAAATAGTATCAAACTTCAATGACAAAATCAATAATAAGTAATAACTCACGGGTTTAACGAAAATTGATAATATATCAAAATTTTCGTAATTAACTTTGTGTAAGTGTATTGTAATTAACTTTTAGAAAAATTAATAAAATAAAACACAAAGTTAAAATACGTAATTTTAAATATTTATTATTAAGCACACTGGGGAAGACAACAATAAGAACTAACTTGCGAGAGAATGAGATACGAATCTCCGACCAACATATGACTACGTCAGCGTCTTAACCACTACACCAACAAGCTACTCGAGATAATTAACTCCCGGAGCGCCGCTTAGTAAAATATCCTTCGCCGACGAGCTACTGACCGCAATTGGCATCAGTCGCAAAAAGCGGTGACCTTCACACCGTGTAGATAGGCATACCAAAGCAAAAAATACAGGGGTGCCATTCAAATGAATCTAAACGCATGTAAACAGGCGTTTTACACATAAACTGCTTATAGTCCAACACTATTTTTATATTTAAAATAAAAATTATGTATTTTTAAAATTGTCAAAATTAACTTTGTGGTTAAGATTCATTATTTTTATTTTTAACTTTGTTTTATTAACTACTTATTGAGTAAAACTACATCTACCGGTTTCGAAATCAGGATGTCATTAACTAATGAAAAACTTATGTTATTGTTTCTTTAAAAGAATCTATTTTAAAAAAACAATAATTATTTAATATAATTAAATATAATTTAAATTAACATAAAAAAAGACCCAAATAAATATTGATGCTTACATCAAATTTGTCACGAATTAAACAATTCACAAATATTTAATGGATATTCATTTATACGTTCTGGTATTAAATTACATATCAATACTTTTAAAATTAGCAATGTTAACTTTGTGGTTAAAATTCATATTTTTTATTTATTATCTTTGTTTTGTAAATTTGTATTAATCATTGTATTGAGTTAGGTACTAAATTTATTTTTTAAATAATTGTTGTTTTTTTAAAAATAGATTCTGGTGAAGAAACAATGATATATATTTTTAGTTAGTTATGACATCCTGAAGAAGAAAATGGTATTTTTCGAAACCAGTAGATGTATTTAAACTCAATTCAGTGGTTAATAAAACAAAGAAAATAAATAAAAAATATAAATTACATATCGATGAAATTTTAAATAGAATAATTTATTTTTTTCCCATTACAAACAACAAGGGGTAGGCTATATTTATATTTATAGTGTTTGATGATGATTTTATAATGCTTATATATCCAGAGTCTTTAATATATTATTTAATTTGAAAACCAAGAATACATTTTTTTTTTAAATTAGTATGAACAAGTAACGTCATTCGGAGGACTGATAATTATTATTATCATAATCGTTGGACGAAAGAAGTCATCCGGTGATATTCAAGGAGAATTGAAAACCCGACAGGCTGTTCTAAACCCCGCTAGACTAATAAAATCAACAAACTCTGTAGAATAACAATGGACAATAAAAGATAGGAGATATTTGGAAAAACTGTTTTCCAGCATTGAAAATAAAACGACTGATAGTTTATTTAAAAAAAAAAACTTAAACAATTCCCCAATTGGATGTATGTACTCGTATTAAATAAAGACGTCAACGAGTAGGAAGAATTTGCCAGGGTACAATGCCAGATGCTGAATAAAACTGAAAAATTCACAATACGTTCATCCTAGTACAAAAAGTGAATATAGAGGTCTCGTAATATATTGTACAGTCTAAGATCCTAAACCAAAAACTGCACATATCACATGTATTTTTGTAGTTGAAAAGTTACCAACACCAAAAGATATGTACGAGTATACGAAAAAACCCAATCCTCAGGTACTTATTCATTCTTGACCGCATTTTGTTATATGCTGGTACAATATATTTATTAAATCTAACATTTTTTATTATAAATTCTAAATTACCGTACCTCTTATTTTTAAGAATAATTTTTAAGAATTATTAATTATTTTTCTAAATGCTTTTAACTGTGGTACATACCACACGTCAAGCCTTTGAGCACTTTTTTCAAATGTGATTCGTTAGATTTTGTATAAACGATTTTCTTTCGCAAGAAAATTGAGTTTTTCTAACGGCCGTTTTAAGTGCGAAAATTCCATTCCGGATAAGTCTGGGTTCTTCATCCTCCCTTGCAAAGCAATTTGTTGGTAAATTATTTTTCAACCCTACATGAAGCAAGTCATTAATTCCAAGGGTGGTTCCGTGATGGCTTATTCATAATATCCTACCCCTAAAAGTAATCAAAGCGGCGATGGTATCGTATTAAATTGACACAAATTCATTTAAATTCACCCTTAACATACGATCAACTTCTAATTTTCACAAATTTAAGATTGATAATAGGGCCTGTGTTGTTTTTAAATAAAACGTTTTACTTTATTAAGATTTATATGAGGGGTCAGCCTGTTATTTTCAAAGAATAATTTAAATTAATTTATACAGGATTAATTTCTGGGCTGGTTTTTGGCAAAATTATGAGAATGTTGAATTACATGTACTGCGATTTGACGTCGGATAGTTGGAAAAGAAAGTTCGAGAAGAGTTTTTAGTTTTAATACATTTTCAATTGCTGAAAGATGATTATGTATCTAACTAACTTAAAATCACGCCGTTTCTGTTTTACCACATATGATTCTAAGTGATCTCATTTCCAATGCATTCAGTCTATTTTCGTTCCATTTCTACTAATGTAGTGTATCTCGTAGAGAAAATTATTTTACGCCAAAACAAATAATGCTCCGGGGTTTAATTTGATTATCTGGGGTCACATTGACTGGTTTGCGGATTAACCGGAGCGGTATAAAATTACATTTATTTATTTATAATATTTCTAGATATTATTTAAAAAGTAAAAATATTTTTCATTCGATTCTACATATTATGTAGGTACAAGAAAATTAAACTAGTGAAATAATTATTTGAGCGCACTTATATTAAGTGTTAAATTTTTATTCAAGCGGGCAGTATTTTAAATAATAGTAGTAATAGTAATGTATTTTTTTTTTAAATATTTTAATTTATTTTATTTTATTTTTGGGAGGTTCATTTTTTTTTCTAACCACCCCAGATGATCTAGAGCGTACTGGTGGTAAACGGTGTAACTAAGGTAATGCAGCCAATCCGGTGCATTGAGACTTACGTTAGATAGGAACTCAAAAGATTCATGATCTACAATAGATTTTTTTAAATCTAGTATAACAAGAAATTAAATTATAAATAAAACATTTTCTCACATATTTAAATACGTCTCTGTAGAGGCAGTTCAGGAACGTGCCGCTTAATTCCTGGCCGTTTATCCAAGTGTTCTACAGCCATTTGGTGCCGAAGCGTACTGACTCAATGCGGATAACAATACATCGAGGCGTATACCTCCGAGAAGCCAGTCACTTCTCATCGACCCGTCCTTTTGGAACACCTCTAGCGAGCATCTGTGCAAATTAACTTTCTAAACGTTGTACTTTCAATTATGAATCGACCCGCAATAAATGCCAATTTGCGCCCTGTTTTAATTAAATAGCTTGCTCTAGTCACAGCATATATACTTATTCGAACATTACACATTAATATATACTGTAATATGTATCAACACGTGTGAAAACTAAAGAGAGATATATCCCTTAGTCTCACCATGTACAAAGTCTTCTAATCCGAATTACATAAGCTTCAAATATCCTTTACTCTCTCTGAGCGACCTAACAAATCGAAGTTAAGTTTAGTCAATTCCAACAATTCATTGAAAGATGGACGACAAGAAGAGTGTATGATTCTATCCTTGCGGAACACGGTATGATGGTAAGTTAGTTACATATATTACTATAATAAACAAAAATGTTAAGAATACGATAATTAATACTGGACAATATTTAATTTAATAATATAACCATTAATTTTAATTATTATATTTTAGTGATATTAATTATCATATCCAACGTCTACCTCGACTGCCGTAAAATACAATTAAACAATTTCTTACACTAGAAACATTTCCAGAGCCACTATCTCCATCGCATTAATTAAAAAAGACTCTAAATCTAAAATTAAAACTACGGCCCATATTTTCCAGGGCCTGTCAAAAAGTGCCCGGTAAGTTTTTGCGATTTTTCGCCCGGTGTTGCTGTTAAGGCGGGCAGATATTTCCTGATAAACAATTAAAAACTTTGTGTACAGCCTCGGAGCGAGGAGAACTTTTATCACGGCCTCCCTGTTTTGAAATTAACTTTATCTCCTTACGGCTTCGTTTATAAATGGTTTGTTTAAGCTAACATTATTAGTTTCCATGGTAACAAACCAAAATGTAACAAAAAATAAGGTGAGAATTAGTTCTATATACGCAACGTTAATCCCAACGACTATTTTGTTACTTTTTAGTTAAAGCATATTTTTGTTGTAAAGTTGCAATTTCAGAACATAATTCGCTGGTATTTTTATAGTATCAAATAGAATATAAAACAGAAAAAAAAACAATTTATTGATTTTCGTACATCTTTCTAGTATAATTGAATTTGAAATTATAACTTCACAACAAAAATATATTATTATTAAAAATATAAAAGTTGTACCAAGTTTATCCAAATTTCACAAAATGTATTGATTTAACGTGTTAGAGATTATCGCAATATGAAGTTGATTGCTTTTGAAATGGAATAATAGATGTGTCGATTTAAAAGAAGTACAATTCTGTAGTTCATAATTTCAAAAAATTGTCGTATACATAATTGCTTAATATAGAGAAATCAGTTAACGCTTGTCCCCAGTTAGGAAAAGGATCAGATTCAAATTCCGGAAGCAACCAAATATTTTTTCGATGAATAGATTTTTTCTGTATATCTTTCTAGATAATTCATTTAATTTGTATTGAGTCCTTTTTGAACCTTGCTAACTTGATTTTTTAATTCTAACATAAAATGTTTACTGACGACAAATTGGAATTATAAAATCAACGACAACCAGTTTGATGAAGAAATGGGTCTATACTAAAAATAATCAAAATCTCTAGTATTCTCCATAACACTGCATCAAATGGGAACATGGTCATTAAGAAAAAAAGAAATGTTGGATGTCTTCGAGACCTGATGCTGAAGGCGGATACTGCGCACCTCGTGGACCGTAAGACGCGCTAATGTCTGTTCTCCAAGAGTTAAAGATTACATAAAGACTTTTAACAACATGCAGAAAAATGATTGCTGCATGCTTTAGACGTGTTGCCAAAAGAAACTATGAGTGTCGAGATACTCGTGATCACAGAAACAATTGAGGGAATTAGACCAAATAAAGGAGTTAACAGGGTCATGTTTAAATGTTGCGATCAACACAGCTCAAAACCAGGAGGAATGGAAACGTATTCTGCAAGTTCCAGATATTATAGAGAACCACAACGATCACCACTATGCATACGGTGGAGAGAAATAATAGGTATTTGTTCTTCCCTTGTTGTTATAATATGGAAAGTGGATTAGGGTTATTTTATCTCAGGTTCTTCAGCCGTGATATTCTACAGCTTTTAGGACCCTCCGACTTCTATCAATCTTTCCTTGTATTATGCGGTGCAAGATCTGATACTTCTCTAGATGTTTCGTAACATGTCCCAGATATTAAATTTTTCGGATTTTTAATGTTATAAATACTTATTTTTCTTTATTCATCCAAATTGTAACATCTTCAATCGTAACTCGATCCATCCAACTTATTTTGAGCATTAGATCCATATTTCTGTAGATCCACATCTCAAGTACTTCAAGTCGCCTTACCTATAATTTCTTCGGTAAGTATGCATGCTTCCATTCCATAAAATAATACCGAGAACACATAGAATGTGTCCATTCGTATTCGTAATCATAGGCTGAGACCAATTAATCTCAGATTGAGATTGCAGATCACTTTTTCATGCGCATAAAGGATGCATGAGTTTGCTCAATGCGACATTTGATATCAACAGAAGGATTCCGCATTTCATTTATATTGCAACCCAGATAGACAAAACTTTGCACTTTACTTCACAAAAATTATATGCTAGATTTTATTTTACTACTGTTAATCTGCTTTATTTGGTTAATATAAAAATTAATAATAATCATAATTTACTTTGACTCTGAGTGAAAACTATGACCTTTGTTTTCAGGCAAAGTTTATAATTTATAGTTACGGATGTAACTGCCGCAAGAGGAATCTTCACAGCATCTGAAAATGGTCACAAACTCTCTCAATTATGTATCCCAGGAACTACTCTTGATTATATATTTGCTTGCAACCGTTTTATGCGATGAGTGAACAAATCTAATGTTAAATCACAAAATCTGAAGTGAAAGTTTTTTGTGAAGTCAAAAATGTCTGTGGTATGCGATTAAATTATTAAATGATATTTATAAATATATATATTTGAACATAAATGACATTTAAAACAAGGGTGTATACTTAATTAAAAATATACAAAATTAATTAAAAATAAAAATATCGAATTCGAAGGTTAGTAGGTTCATTTTTTTTTTCTATTTTTTTATAAATATTAATGACCTTTCCTTCTCAAATAACTATCACCTGCTGTACTTTGGCCTTCCAAAGTCCTGCGCTTTATTGTTCTGCTGTTCAGGATTGATTTCGATGATAACTGCTCGGTGATTTTCCACATGGTTTAACCTCCTAGTTTTTCTTTTTAATAAGCGCTGAGATGTTATCACATTTTAAATAAAAATAATTTAGTTCATTTTATAAGATAAATAAGATACTCGTACTTATTAATTGTAATTCAAGAACTTTGAGTAAATAAATAAGACTCTTGTAACACTACAAATAACCCATCAATAATTAAGAATCTTTAAGACCTTAATTTTTTTTAATCAAGGAAATACTATAGTAAAATATTACTGCATACTATCATGACAGTAGGTCTTTTTGCAACATAAATAGCTGTTGCATTCGTGTTGCAACATGAAGAGTCTAAATTACATTGATACGGAAATTCTTCCGTTCCATTCGGAAGGGCGGATATGAATGTATCGCACAGAATTGCGAGGTCGCAGCAGAGACGCCAATTAATTGATGTGATAAGACACGTGTCAACAATTTAAAGGTATAATCATCGGCGAGGCGCCGAAAAACTCATGGGATAGGTATCCAGAAACAAAGGCAAAGGCGGCGCCTGTCGCTAAGTACTTGCAAATATGGTGAGAAAATATTATATGAATAAATTAATGTATGTACTGTTTTTTAAGCGAAATGAAACAAAGTACGAGTATTCTGCGGGCGTTAAGCCATTCTAAATTCTGTCGCCATAATGTACCTATAATGAACATCTTTTGTGTTTCATTTCTTTCGACCTCATAATCATTATCATCATCATCGCCGATTGAGATAAGCGGAGATCGGCGAATGATCCTTATCTACATCACTTGTTTCCTGTACGGAACAATGGATATTAGGAAATATTTCTCTCGTCTTTTTTTTTAAGTACATAAGTGATTTATTTTGTAGTGTAATTTAAAACCTCACAATTTAATTTTTGATCAGGCTAAAAACTACTTCTTCACTGAAGAGATAAATACGAAATAAAAATAATTTAAAATACCAGATATTTAAAACGCAAATTGATTACAATGTCACGTCACGATATTATTTTAATATTTTGGCAAAAATTTATTCCATATTTTTTTGTATTTGTAACTTTCGTATATTTATTCATCTTAACTTTGTTTTGACGTTTAGAGCGCACCACAAATTATGGAACATTCGTGAATGGCCAAAGAGCGCGAGAGGTGCGCCTTAGTAGCGTCACATGCGGTAATGTAGAACTAAGTTACGACTGTGGAACGAACTAAGTTTTGCAAAATGGTGAATGCCACCGAGGATTTAACCTGCGTTTAATTGAACTATTAGTGCGAGTATAACTTTAATCGTTCGTTATTTTAACCCAAGATTTGCATTGTGTTAATAAAAGTATCAAATATTTATTTTGACTTAATAAATACCAACCCGTGTGGTCGTTAATTAGTCAGTTCTAGTATATAGCGGCATAAGTATATACTGCAATCTGGCAATCATTATTATATTTAATGAGATTAGTGTGTAATTAACGAATGTTAAGAATATACGAGAGCAAGTCAAAAATTATCTTCATTTTTCAATTAACGATTTATTTACACAGACTTTACGGAAGCCAAGCTCAACGTGGATAATTTGATGGACACAACCATGACTAATGTTCAAAGAAGACGCTACCTCACCTATGGTAACTCACCTATTCGCTAGAACCATCTGTCTAGCTTGCTGAATTTTGTTGTCCGAGGTGACCTGCTCCCTCTTCATGTGTCACAGTCGTCCGGCCAGTTTTAAACTTCTTGATTCACAATAAAACACTTTTACGTGATAAAGCTGAGTCCCCGTTATGTGATAAAAATCTTTCACACCCTCCAACCAGAGAAATCGGATCACTGTTCGTTTTTTCTCCTTGGTGCAAACTGCTAGCAGAGCGGACATGGTTACACTGTAATAACCGGAAGGTGAATGATACAATCAGGGTTAAATTTCGCACACATGATCATAGTCGTACCAACTCTGAACACGCATGCGCAAAAGGCAGTGTGACAACCTTGAAGGTGTGTTATGGCGAAAGTGTAGATAATTTTTAACTCGCCTTCGTATTTTGGATTCTCTCAATGGAGTACCATTATTATTATTATTATATTCTTCAACCCCTGATAGGTCTCAACTTCTCAATAATGTTTTTCTATATTTCCCTATTACATTAGCACTGCACAGATGTCTTTGAAGACATTGTCGCTCCATTTTAGCTTTGGTCTTTTTAAACTCCTGCACCCTGTTGATATGTTCAGCAATAACTTCGGTGATTGCTATTCTGTCATCCTTTCCACCAAAGTCTTTCAATTTTAATAAACTTTGAAAGGCTTATCTCATTATACAAAGTATAGAGCTCATTGTTGAAGTATTTACACCAAAATTTATTCTCTAAAACCGGTCCAAAGATATGCCTCAAAATATCCCTTTCAAATACGTCTCAATATATCAATCTATACTGTATTATAATACGAAAACCGTACAACTGAACTCAACGCAGATGGCCTCTCACCAGAATATCTCATACTAGAATATATAATTTTCTAGGCTTAACGTTAAGAACTATTGAAAAGTTAGTATACTTAGAATGTACGCGTTTTTTGAATAATATAATTACATAATCATGTGATAAAAATTTGTGCTTTGTCACTTTTTGGATATAAAAAATATTGTGCTTTTTGACGATCTATTTTTTTAATTTTATCTAAATCATTGCTTAAAGCCTGTTCCACGTCTTAATGAATATTTATTGACCAACAAAAATTTAAAAAAGTATAAGGATCATTCTTATACTTCATTAAGTTGAAAATTGAATTTATATTTTTAATCATTTAAGATTATAGATATACCATACAAGGAATATTCCTAGACACTAAAAAAATTCAATGATTATTTATGAATAGACGTAGAATTTTTATACTAAATTTTGGAAAGAAAAATAACATATTAAAAGGTATGGAAATAATTTATGAATTTTGAATGAAAATAGAAAATACGCTTCTGGCGCCATCTTAGTTTTTCAACTTAGACTCTTCTTCATGTGTTCATCAATAATTTAATTTGATATTAGAATTTACGTACCATACCAACAAATCTGTATTAATTTGAATATAAAACTTTTTTTAAATCATTATTAACTGGCTTTCACTTAACTATATGTAATATCAATGGTTTATTTAAGAATAATTAATCTTTTACTTTCTTACTTCCTTCTTTTACTTTTAATCGTACTTATTTATATTTATTATTCATTTACCTAATAAATATTATTCTCGTTCGTCGAAATTTAATGTATTTAATAATTAATGAGAGGAATTACACGCACGCCTCTGTTCAGTCGCACAGCTAATTCGACTCTCTCAATTTCTAAAATAACTGCCTAATTAATAAGTACAAAACTGGACTATTAATATTAATTTTTCTTACATAAAATTTTCTGCATTATATTCAAAATTTAAAAAAAATGATTAAGCTTAAGAAGATTAAGATAAGCACATAATAACGACATGTTTTATGTATGTACTCATATGTAATAAATGTAATATGATTTTAAATAATACATTTTATGTAATTAAGAGTACGTAGAGCACGCAAGTATCTAGAAATTAACTAAAATCATATTTTTTGTAAAAAATTTCATTAAAAAAATATATTTCTCATACATTATTAATCGTAGTTATACAGAAAACGAACTCGAGGTTACAGCACTTTTGTGAAAACTAGGAATACTCAAATCTACACAACTTGAATATTTTTTACCTTAAAGCTGATATATTATGTATAGGAACAAAAAAATTTATGACTTTAGGAGAAGATTTAATAATTGATTTTAGTTTTTGGTGTTTTTACATATTATTAAGTTTTTTATATTTTCAAATGAAATATGTTCAGATGGCGATATTATAATTTTGTGTACGAAAGCGTCGATAATATATATTTTTCTAATTGAAAACTGGCCACTTTCTGTATAACTACATCCAATTGATGAATACAATAGAACTAGTTCAAAACATGTACTACATAATTGGAGTACATAACTAGCTTCCGTATTTTCAAATATTTGCAAAGGTTGTATCTGGAAAAGTGAAAACGCCAAAAATTATTTTACCTGTTGTTTACACGATGGGGTGGGGAATATAAGGGATGCAGAAAGGTTGAAATAATTCGAGAGATGTACAGGAATAAGGGACATGGGACGGCTGAAGGACCACTCAGAAGAAAAAATACTACCCACCTGTGAAACGCTCCTTCCAGTATCTGGATCTTTTTCACCAGATCCACGGGTCTTCCATCACCAGGACACGTACAACATTGTTCAGCGCAAAGTACACTTGGAAATAAACTTTCAGTGATTGCGCGAAAGTGTCAAACAACACCTTACACAATAGCAAGATGTATAGCACTAAATCGGTTCGCACGATAGCAAGAAACCAATTACATACAAATAAATAGGGCAATAAAACACAACAGGATAATACGCACGACGCACCTAAATCTTAAACGCCATTCTGACAGCAGGAAGATTCAACTCAACTATAGAACCATAGAGAACATACCATATAAAATATCGTGTTCAGGTTATAGGGGAATGGGGGTAGAAGATAGAGGAATAGACAAGAAATATTTCTACGCATCCCCGTGCGCGCGAAATGTCGATTAGCGATCTATACATCATAAAGATTGAACACCCGTTATTTAAACTAATGTTGATTATCTCCCTCTCCAAACACAAGAGCTAGTATTTTTTTTGAAGCGAAAAAAAAAGTAATTTTATTAATGTAAAAAACTTTATTCATGTTACAAAAGAATTCAAAATCTGAAAGCCGTTTGAACTTATTTAATTTACTTCCTTACCAAATAATGTTGAAATTTTTCAATTTTTAAGGCAGTAGTTACATGTCTGTCCATTTTCGAATAGCAATACTAACTGGCTTTGAAGCTCAGGAATTGGTTCCGCAGAAACGCAAGGGGAAGAAATTAAACTGAATTTACGAAGTTCGCTTATCGAACTTTCTATGTCCAGAAAGATGCTGCGATATCCCGTGATCTGGGTTTATTCCATTGAGATGAAAGCATAAAGAGAGAGGTTATCCTTCCTAATGGAGAGGAGACACCATTACCATTCCATTTAATCTTTCCATTACGGTGCGAGTAACGCAGTTACTCAAGACGTAAATATCTTGTAATACTTCATTAATTGAATAAAATGTGATATTCATATGTTACGTGTTTGTAACAGAATATTAAGGACTAAATGAATACGCAAAGAAAATGAAATAGCAAAGGGCAGGCCACAAATAATCGTTATTATAAATTTATTTATTTATTTAATATCATATGTTGTGTACATTTCGTATTTTAATATCTGCCTCATTGGGCTTCGCCCGTGCCGAGTCATTCATTTGACAGGTCATTGTAAAACTCTCTAAACTAATAAAATCGTTAAATTATATAACGAATGACAATGGACGTGATGAATACAACATTATTAAAGGCAAATCCCTGAATAAAAATAGAATTAGAAAAATATCTTCTAAAGCGAATGATATTTAAGGGAAAATGTTCGAAACGTTCATCTGTTTTTGTAAGAAGTGGTAGTCTTGCATGCACCTTCACATACCAGCCAGATGTAACGCATCTATCCACGTACCATCCATATGTATCCATCCATACGTATCCATATATATTTCATACACTTCCAGGTCATCTTTACACATCATAAAGCTATTTCAAACTGTTAACTTTGTTTTATTAACCACTTAATGAGTTGAAATACATCTACCGGTTTCGAAAAATATCATTTTCTTCTTCAGGATGTCATTAACTAATAAAAAACATATGTTATTGTTTCTTTTTAGCAGAATTTATTTTAAAAAAACAATAATTATTTAAAAAATTAATTTAGTACTTAACATAAATTGTTACTTGATGATACAAAATTATAAGAATAACTTTAGGAAAAAATTTTAGAATGGAAATTTGGTGGTTAAATTTAGTTGGTTGTTTATAATTTTTTGATTAATTTTACACGCTTTATTTATCTCCAATGATTCCAAATTATTTAATATATGACTAATATATTACATTTACATGCAAAATAGACAATTTTTCAATTTTTATCAAAACCATGATCATTTTCTAACAAATGATTAAAAAGTTCTGAAAACCCACTTCAAAAATCTCAAATGCTATTTTACTATCATATTAAAAAAACAACATAAAGTTGTGCAAAGGATTATTTCATTATCTGGAATGATAAAATTTATTAAAAACAAATCATTAAGCGCATTTTCATATCGGCCAAGAATATTGTTATTGTCACATGTCCGAGTCCAAATTCCCATCCTCGATCCATTTTCAAATGCTTGGCCTCAGTTTCAGTTGGAAGCCTGGCGCAATTGGGCGTCACTGAATCAATGTTGGATTATTGTTTTAATCTCGACAACGGCGATGCCATTCGTGTTGTGGACCAATCATCTCCAGTGCGATGGAATACGGTTTGTTGTGTCGATTTGGATTAATGTTTGCTGTTTTTAAGTTCCGTGGGTGAAATCAACGTCTTCATTTGGAAGCGGAAATCGTCGACCATCCTCGTGCATGCAGTGTGTGGTTTCAGCAGCGACTGCGGATACTTCGGAGACATCATACTTCAAAATGCTGGTTCCCTGAGATCACTGGTCCTGCGATAAAAATCCATTCTCCCTACCAATCCTTTCCTATATCCGTCTCCCGATATTCCTTCCCCACCCTGTGGTAATTCTGACTTACAACGAGAATTATTGTATTCCTATTCCACGGGACGTGCAATACAAAGATTGCACACTGATATTAAAACGATGATGAGAAAACATAAGAGTGAACAAACGATGATGAGAAAACATAAGAGTGAACAAACGATGATAAGAAAACATAATAGTAAACAAACGATGATAAGAAAACATAAGAGTAAACAAACGATGATGAGAAAACATAAGAGTGAACAAATGATGATAAGAAAACATAAGAGTAAACAAACGATGATGAGAAAACATAAGAGTGAACAAATGATGATAAGAAAACATAAGAGTAAACAAACGATGATGAGAAAACATAATCAATCACATTACGAGTTCGTACACACAAATAATTTTGATTTCTTACTTTTTTACTCACAGCTTTTACTAACTGACTTTAAGTTCAATAAGGTGATCAAATATTTTAGACATATTAGTCTGGCACTGCCTTAAAACAGGTGACTACCACAATACCCGAATAGCAGGTCGAACCTGTGATTAGTAAATAAGTCTAGTTAAGACTTTTAGTAAGGACTTTATACTAAATACCCAGGATTTTGGAGGCTAACTTCATCCTAGTTTCGATAAAGCCCTTCTATATATGTACACGATGCAATATATATTTACTTTTACATAAAATATGTTCGTACTTTACGTACATATTTTATGTAAAAGTACGTATGTACACACCTACTAAAGTTCAGTTTGAAATTCAATATACATGCATTGTGGTTTAATATGGTTAATTACGTAATACGTTATCAAATTGATACTAAATTAGATCCATAAATAACAATCTGCTTCACATTATAAACACAAATTCAAGTTCGTTAGGCGAAATAACAATTAAATAGTTATCTTGCCTTCAAAACATTGCCATCTTTTAAAATATAATTTAAATTAATCTCTTTGCATTCTGACGAAAAAATATCTCCGTATGAAATAATAAATGTAGATGTAGCACATATGCCTTTGGCATCGGTGGAAATCACGAATTCAGCAAATGCAAGAAAACGCCATTGGAAAAGTTAAAAAACTCTCGCAAAGAGATGCATTTTCAAAGCGAATGCAGCTCCCATCATTCGCTTTTGCAGCGGAACTCATTCAGAGAGAAATCTCAATGCAATCTTTACCCATCGACTCACTAGATTGTATTGCAAATAAGCAGTATATGAAAACACAACCGACGTAGTCGAGAAGTTCAAACTGGCGTGTAATTTCTAATTTATTTATTACGATATTTTGATTTGGATACAAATTTTGTGAAATGACAAAATTATATTAATAGCATACTGCATCTGCATTATTGATCCGTGGAAGTAAGCAGTGAAATAAAACAAATGTTTTGTACAGTCGTTAATTGTTCAATGTGTATAAAAATATAGCGAGCGAGTCGACACGCGACGGATCAGGCGCCGGAGCGAGACTGACGTAACTCATTAGGCAGGAGCCTGGCCCCCGAGTTCAGATGTCACCTGTATCATCGGTCAACTGAGAGCGGCGATGATGATGGTGTATTTGAATCACCACCCCCATAGATCCATTTAATGTATATAGATATATATACAAATTATATTATTCTACTAGAAAGATATAGGTGCCGAAAAAATCTATCTATCGAAAAAATATTTAGTTGCTACCGGGATATGGAGTGATAGATGTATCAATTGGAAAGATCACAGAATACAAGTTCAAAATTTGTCGAAAATGTATTCAATTGTTGTATTGAAATGGAGAACGCGCTTCACTGATAGAAAAAAATCCAGCTAGAAAATATAACAAAATATTTTTTCGATAGACAGATTTTATTCTTTATATATTTCTAGTTGATTAATTTAATTTGTATTAAAATACCACAGAACTATATTCTGAAAATGTAACTTCACAACAAAAATATATTCTCTTTAACATTACTGAATTAATTTAATATATATTATCCTTAATGTATTACTGAAACTAGACTACCAAAAAAAAATATGTGCTCTGATCTATCACACGTGTTAAAGCGTTAAACATGATTCGTTTGGTAATCCTGATTTTTTAAATACAGGAGTACCTATGTGTATTCCTGTTTTATGGGTAATACTACAAAACATGCGGATTGGAACGCTCTCGATCACGCATTTATTAACGACGGTAAGTGCGAGATATAGATCGCGTATTGTTATCAATTCAAGTATCGGAGGCTGGCCAGTCGGAAGTACTCGAAAGACCGGAAGTTCGGATTGCGGGCCAGATTAAACAGGTTAGTGGTTATTGTACGGTAGTTATGGTAATCGCATACTCTGTATGTATTACAAATAGAACCTGACTATCAAAGTAATTCACGGATACAACATGGAAGTAAAAAATGATTGAAAACTGAAACTTTTAAAAGGCCTAAATTAAAAACGACACTCGGCAAAAATCTCGAAAAGACAGGCCTAACTGTGGGCCAACACTTCGAATCAGAACTCAAATAGCATGTTGCAGGCAGGAGAAGAAAACAGGATACAAAATTCAATCCGCAACCGCTGTCTTCCCATGTCAAAGATATTACAGAACATTATCTGATACGAGAGTCAGTTGATGATGATGATTTTGACATGATGTTACATAATTTCTTCCTTCGCCTCGGCTTCATGGTCAGGGGGGAGGCATATAGCCTAAATGGTTCTTTTTTAAAAAATATTATCAAGTCAATTGGTTATGAAAAGAAATCACAAAAAAATTATATTTATAATAAAGTTTATTGTATTTGTGACTTGCATGTATTAATTAAAACAATAAAACACATTTTACCTACTTATTATTAATAATACAAATTTAAAAAAATGATAACTATTAATTCAACACTATTTGCGAGCCCATCATGCCAACATGGAGTTAATTGCCAAATTTTGTGTGTGACTCTTGTTTAATATTTACTGCAGGTCCCTCACGTAAGGGATTACCTTTCCGGTGATGTCTTCCACGTGCTGATGATGGTCCTTGAAGTAATTTGTCGCCAATAGATGTGATGCCAGGGTAGAGTGACGAAGTTCGGGATTGACCACCAGACGATGTCCAATTAACCAGGCAAACCGGGACTCTGGACGCGATTTTCTCAATCACAATTTGCGCGTACCGTATATGATTTGTCTTGGCTTTTTACGGGACCTTGACTTGATCGGATCATGAAACTTGAGTGCTTTCACACAAACGATTAAACGCAGAGAACATCATAGTCTAAGCTTAAACACGAGGCGCACAGTTTAAATTTACCCCGTAATTACAAATTACAGAGACGATCCTAATTTCGTTTTCTAACTGAAAATTAGATCGCATTTACGGAGCGATCTCTCCCGGTTGAGCTTGGTGGAAAGACTGCCACATGAAGGTGATGCATCCCTTATGGTGCATTTCACTACGTGCCGAAAATCGTGTACGCCGGATTTTATTGGCGTTCCCACGCCGCCTTAGGGGTCTAAAAATACCGACTTTTATGGCTGGTTCGTCCCTTACTTTAACTAAGTGCTTTTACAACCTTGAACACCAAAATATTGTTTTGGGTGATTTTGCATTTTAACAATGACATACATACTTGTAATTTTAAACTATAATTTTAAACTGTCACACCCAAGGCGATTAAATAATTTATTTTATCCATGTTTTAGCATAATTAATTGTTTATAAATAGTTTTATGACCTGCTCCGTATCAAAATGTAATATTAAGGAGAACACATTCTTATTGTGAAGTCGTAATTATTCAGAACATAGCTCTGTGATGTTTTAAATACTAATTTAATGTATTAATTATGAATATATACATGTAAAATTAATTTTGTCGAAAAACATTGTTTTTGCGCTACCGGGATTCGAATCTGGATCTCTATTTCCAATCCGGGGAAGTACACTACCAATTGTGTTATAGCGCCAATATTTTTCATGACAAATTTTAGAATCTATATGTTACACTTTTTTCAAATTAATACATCTGTCGTTCCATTATTTGAAAGTAAAAAAAAATGTAGATGGTTTTTGTCAGAAGATCGCGTTTTTTATCTTTGATGATATGAAAGTTTCTTTAGGTACACCAATTTTAATTTGTTAATCTAATCGCATGGCGAATAATCTTTACAGGAAACGAGACGTTTACCTTTGATTACCTTTGCTTTTGGTTACTCTCACCTTTTTCACATTACTACCTCAGGATATGTGATTTTCTACAATTATACATACGAATCCTATTGCGTCGGCCTGGATGCTGAGTGTCAACTACGATGATGGGATAATGAGATGGGATACTCAGAGGGACATGAACCAGAGCGATGTCATTTAATGTAACATTGTTTTGTCACCTGCTTACATCACAAAACGTCGAACATGCGCCGAAATCGACGAAATAATAATTTGTTAATCTAATTTATATTTTGATTTTATTTTTATTTTGTTAATGTTTCTTTTTTCATGATTAGATGCCATTTTATAACGGATAACACCTTTCTATTTATCTCCTCCAGGTATTATTTATAAATTTTTCGCAGTTAATATTAAATAGTGGTTTAAACAAAGTATTTTATCTAATTAAATATAAAATGAATCTATAAAGTTATTTTGCAAACATTGAAGAAGTATTTATATGTATTTATAAATTACATATATATATCCATTACATTCATTTTTCATAAATTTTCAATTGCAATGAATCCAAAGAGCCTTTAAGTAATATACCCTAGGTGACACCATGATTAATAAATTTATTTAATTTTATCTGGAATATCTTCGACACAACATGTATATTTTTTAATTATATTAAAAAATACCTCATTTTAGAGTGTAAGGATTACGCCAGCTTATTTCCCGAGCCCAACCACTTCCTATTAAGCTCAGTGGCTTAACCTTAAAACCTTTAAAAAAATTAAAAAATCACATTTAAAAATGCGTAGAAAAATTCATCTGTAGAACAAACATTTTTAATGAAAAGACATTTTTGTTATGAAGTTGCAATGTCAAAATATATAAGTTGTGTAAAAATGTATCATAATAAATGAAAATTATTTAATTCTGGCGTTTCCTAGCGTATATTACTCAAAGGTATTTGGGATTCATTGCAGTATAAAATTGTTTGCTTAAAAACATGGATCAATTACACATAAGACTACACAATATAAGTTGAAAAATTTGTAGAAAACTTAATGGTTTTATATAGCAAAATGGTTACGTGTTTCCCCGGATAGAAAAAGTTCCACGTTTTTATCTCGAAAGCAAAAAAATAATAATTTATCAGTTGATTTTTCTGTATATATTTTTAACTGATTAATATAATTTATATTATATAATTTTTGTTATCTCCGGTAGTTGAAACCGGATCGTTAATTCTTTGCAAATTGCTTTACCAATTACATCATAGTAACCTTGTAAATTATCGTCTGATTTTTATGTGTGTATACATATTATAATCTTCCCTGCAACCTTGTATACTGATTTTTACTTGTGTCGATAGATGAATGAACCGTTGGTCATCTTGGACGATATGCACTGTTGTTATAGGGAAGATCACTTAGAAATTGTGTGTAATAGTATATTTATTTATTTTACATTATTGTTTAATATATCGTTGCGGCGTTTATAACTCACAGCCCAAAATCGATATACAATGTTTTTGCAGGGGTGGTCTCACATATTGTCCTTTTTTTAGTGAGACATATATTTTTTCCTTTCAGAAGCTGTTATTTTGAAAACTATCTCCAGTTACATCGTTACTGCGCAAAATTAGGGGAATGTCGAGTGAGAGTACAGTATTGACTGTTCCAAAGTTTACATTTCAAGTTAAAACACGTCAAAATCCGAGGAATTCAAAGTTTTCTTCGCAAAGACGGATAGTATTGAAACGGTTGAGTCAGGCACGAGTAATTCAATATAGCACACTCGATGCAGAGTTTCTAAACTAAAGGGTGTATTCAGTTTATTAATAATGTTATATTTCTTTATTAGAATGCAAAATTACACAAAATAATATTTTGTTGTTCAAGGATACATTAACAATTATTCGAAATAAGGAACGAAGGGTAATAAAACTCGGTATTGTTAGACGCAGGTTCACCGACGCAGCGTGGGAACAGCGATAAGGAATCTGGCCTACGTGACGAATGTCAGGTCGGTAAATGCACCATGGGGGAGGCATTACTTTAGGTGAGCAGACTTCACCAAATTTCGGCCGGGAGAACTCGCTCCACAAAGAAGGGATCTAATTTTCAATTAGAAAATAAAATCAATATCGTCTCTGAAATATTAAGCAAGCGCTTTATAAATTGTGGTTCCGGAGAAAATTTAAACCGTGTTCTTCGAGTTTAAGCTTAAACTATGATATTATCTGCTTTTAATCGTTGATGTGAAAGTATTAAAAGGGTCCCGGTGGATCTATAAAAAAGTTCGATCAACATAATTTGGTGTAGCGAGAATAAACTGTCGCCATCATGGCAGACGGTATCCTAAACGGCATGCAAATATTGCATAAGAACATCGCGTCCAGAGTCCCAGTTTGTCCGGATAATTCAGCATCATCTGGTGATCAATCAACTACAGGCCTAAACTCCATCACCCTACGCTGGCACCACAAACATTTGGCCACACTTCACGTCCAGAATGCAGGACCATCATCTACACGTGGAAAGCGTCTCCTGAGAGGTAATCCTTTACGTGAGGGACCTGCATAACCTAAATCAGACAAGCATCAACATAGACAATTTGGTACACAACTTTATGCTGGCATGATGGACACATAATTAATGTTAATCTCAATCTAATTATTTTTGAATTGTCTTATTAATAAGTAATCAGGTAAAATGCTTATTTTCCACTTTTAATACATGCAAGTATCATAAAATATAGATAATAAACTTTCTTGTAAACAATGAAATTTTGTAATTTCATTTCATAACCATATGACTTGACAATATTGAAAAAATAACTAGCTAGATGCCTCCACCCTGAATATGAAGCCGAGGCAGAAAGAAGAAATTCTAACATCTTGAGAAACGTAATATAGCACTTCGAGCCATCCTGGTAAAAAAAAAATAGAACCATTAAAAAAATGTAAAAAATAGGTCACCTCTCACTTTTTGCAGACGTAGTGGCTCCAGGCCGAGGATTTCCTTTATATCGGTACTCTCACTCGGTCCCATAATGAAACTCATATTACTCCCCTAAGATATCACATATCAGCAGCCAGAATTTTTAATCTGGCTCTTTCTATATCACATATTAAAGTGGGCCTATATAATCAGCCAGTTTGGTCTTGACATTATTAAAATTATTCAACATTGATTAGTAATACATGGTATACAATTAAAATAATATTTAAAATACTGTTTAATTCAAGTAAATGGTGAAGTACTACATATTATATTTATGAATGTATAAAAAACTATGAATAACTAATATTACAGATAGTTTAAAATTTTCGTATAATATGTGTTACAAACATGAATAACAATATTATCCAAGAATCTGTGTACGTGCATCTATCTACAAACAAACGAATAAATAATGCCCCATGTACTACTTTCCCCTTTGTGCCACATTTAACGGTATAAAAAGAACACCTGCAAGCCATACTTGTAACTAATTCGTTTTATGTAAGGACTCGTATGTAAAAACACGTAACCTAATATTCTATAATATAAGGGTCACGAGATGCCATAAAGTAGCCTGAATGCAGTGGAAAAGGAATCACTTAGCGCATATGTAGCAGATCCTTTTATGACAGAGTAAAGAATGAAAAATTAAGGAATGAATGTAAAGCTGATCTTAGTATGGGAGTATGATTAAGAATATATTACTTGAGTGGTTTGGTCATATAGAACGGATGAATGAGGAGAGAATGGTAAGAAAGATATATGACGCAAGTGTTGATGGTACCAGAAAAGAAGAACATCCATGGAAGATTTAGTACAACCAAGTAAACCAGATACTGGAAGATGATCCTTTTAGAAGCAACAATATCATCCACATTCATATATCCACATTCAACAATACAACATATACAACAATCATCCACATTCATATATCGTTCCATACAAGCAGAGCTTGTATCGAACGATATATGAATGTGGATGAGGCGATAATTGTGTCAGGGCAGAAGCGTGTGGCGCTCTATACTATCTGCCTAACCTCGCGGAGAAATGGCGTGATGGTAAGTAAGTAAACAGGCAGGAAATTTTCCTATATAAGACGCCGGTAAATATTTTGTAACCAGTTCTCTCGAATAAATCCAATGTGAAACAACTTGAGTTTTTATTGACAGAGTAAATCTTGAAATCGTAGTACATAACCTTCACGCATGTCTCTTCAAATCATTAAAATATTCAGAAGATGAAAAAAACCAGCACCTAAAAAGAATACGAAATGTTGGAAATACACTATATTTATTCTATACGTAATAATATGTAAAAAAGTTAATATAGTACATGTATATTTTTAAAGATCGCAATCTTGTTCATATAAAGATATCAAATATTAAGTCATCTTAATGGTAAAAATATATACATATACAAAATTGAAGATAATGCTATTTTCTATTACTGCTTTTTATAGTCGTATTCGTGATTCCAAAATTCTCCCCAGAAACAGTAATAACCACGTTTATATTCCCCCATTACGGACCCCGGCTGAGCCAAGCTGTAGACTCAATCGACACTAATCAATGTCGACTAAAATATTTAAAATGTGTGCTCAGGGCCCGAACTGCCGTCTTGGGAGCAGTTCTGGTGTGGGAAGCGGTTTCTACGTTTCGTTAACCCTTAACCGCTCGCGCCCGATACCACAATTTCGCAATTTATCGCGGGGGCATTGGAATATGCCAACTATAATAACAATGGTTACTTCGGTATAATCATACATTACATCACTTTAATATTAAATATTGTCCGTTATTCGAGTTTATATTAACACAATGCTAAATAAAATAAATATATCCTAAAAATATTGTTCAAATCTCTCCTTCACACGACTCACCCATAAACTGGATTAGCGTTAGTCGCATATGGACAAGTCATTTATTTTATACTGTTATATTTGTATGTATACTTTTCTGTTTATTTTATTTTAAGTTGTGACACGATACATCATTTATTTGATTTTATTTATTATATTTTAAGAAGACTAATTATAAACAGGTCGTTAATGCCCCTAATCCTAAAAGATGGTGATGAAAGTATTACAACCCTTAATTTGTGTTATTAAAAAATTAAAAACATAATGTGACAATAAAGATAATGAAATGTTACAGATTATGTACTTTTTTGTGTCCATTTTTATTTGTTTATTAATTTATTATTATTTATTTATTAATTTTTTGTGCCGTTTCCAAGTCATGAATGTTACCTTTTTTTAATTTTAGGAGACAAGTAGTAAGTATCTCTAACGGTTTTTTTTAAATCTGCTATGTATAAATTTATCTCTGTTGAATATTGTTGGTATTTATGCTTGCTTGTATGTATTCAAATATTATAAGACGTTTAAATAATAAATAAAAATAAAATATATTTACTCACATGACTTATTAATTTATTACATAGTTATTATTTTTACCAACATTTAAAGCATGGTAAGGCTTGCGGGTGATTAAAGGTTATATTACTTTACACCACCAAGTTCAGGTAACCTAACAAAGGGCTTCTGAATATCGAATATTGTTTAAAGGAACATTCAAAATAGTAGGTATAATTTGATATTCCGAGAAAATATTTATAACTGATGCTAGTTACGTGACGACTTGAAACCGATTGGTGAATATTTATAATTATTTAATAGACTTGTGGTCACAATAAATAAATAAAAAATTATTTAAATGTGTACAAAGAAAAATTTTAGTGACGTAAGAAAGCCTTAATTTATGTTAAATAAATACTCGGCATTTGAATAAGTTAAAAGGGAATAAAAAATAATATTTGTTTGTCTATATATAAATACGCATGTTTACAAGGCATGTGTGGAAGTTATAACACTATTATCTTATTTTTATATTTAATTGTAATGTATCTAACTAAAATATACAATTTTATAAAAATTATATAAATTATTTGGTTTTCGTGGTGGAATTAGTGAGCAAACTGCAATTTGAAATAGTCTCACCAGGTATTACAATTGTACCATTTTTTTCTTCCCGCCTCCCACGCTCGATTCACATCAGTTGCCATTTGAAGAGCCTCAGGATTGCCCACATTTATGTGAATGTGCCTGAACGTTAAATAAGCTGAACATATCAACCCCTTCTACGTAAGTCTATCATGACCAACAATTAGGTCATTTTCAGTTCGTCTTTAGCGGGCAATAGCTATTAATTTTGCGTTTTAAATTAATTTTAAATGATCAAATTAACACAATGTGTAAAAACAATATGAAAATATACTGCATTAAAATCTAGAAAAATATATAATGGTAGTTGATAACTTTACGTCTAGTACCCTTATTTATTATTATAGAAATATAGGAGATAAGAGAAATATAAACTTTAAATTAACTAACAGTACCGGTCAAATGATATAAATAAATGACACCGACAAGGCTAGAAGCTGGACAATAACAGTTAAAGTTTTGATAATTTAACACTCAAACTATAAAAAACTTTTCGTATAGTCAATGGTGATAATAATTTTTATACAGTTGTTTCAAAATCGCTTACAAAAATAAATTAATAGTTATACAACGTTTATTCTAAAAGATCGGAAAAAAGATTTTTTTTTCACTTAAAAACTATAAAATAATCACTTTGAACGAAAAATATATACAACACAAATATCCCAAAGAAAAAAGTTATCTGGGAGAGATTTAAACAAAATAAAGCATGAAAAAAAAATTCCAACCGCTTAAATGAACATTTGACGTGAAAAACTTCCGAGTCTAAGTGACGCCAAGTATTAAAAATGATATATTTAACGGGTTCATATTTCCGTAAAAGTTTCCAAAAGCAAAAAAGTGTTATAAATCTACGGTTCAAAGTTTAATTAAGAAATCATCCAGAGCTTATGCTCGACTCGGTACTGAATTAATTCGCGCTGTGGAATCGACTTTATAAAACAAAAAAAATATTCATTTTGTGACTGCGTGCTAACCCTAAACATTGCCTAAGTAAGTATTTTATTAAAATTTTAACTTTTGAATAATTTTTACGAATTCTTGTACATATATTTATTTAAAAGTGTATTTTATTAAGGCTTACCTTTCAAAAATAATTCATATTTCCACATTTTTAACGAAAATATGTTTTTTTTTTATTAATTTATATCAGAAGTTATACAATAGATTTGACTTTTTTTAAAACTATTAATTAGATAATATTTTATCCTAATTTAAAACTAATGAACTGAATGTTATTTGCCATAATTTTGAAAATGCAAGCATTATAAGAAATACCGCGACCATTAAAATTGCCTTAATATAGAAAATTTTTGCATACACGAAATATATTTTCTTATAATCTTGAAGCCAAGATTACGGAGACAAATCTACATTGAACCAAATTAGATAAATATTAAAAATTAATAAAGTTATAAACCATTCGATTTGCTGTACATGTTAACGATTTTCGACGTTTTTAAAACACTTTATGTTAGTGAAAATAAATTGTTTTAATAATATATTATATTTTCTTAGATGCTTTGAGGCTTAAGCGACTGTTTAAATATTTTATATCAAAAACACAATAATTTCTTAATCAATATTATTTATATCGATACTGCTAATGTGGTGTTTTATATTGTTTTTTAATCGGCGATTTTAATATATTATTACATTCATCTCCTCTCCACCCAATATTCCATTACAACCACCCCTCCACCCCCCACCAGTGACTCCAACCCCTCCCTTTTGTCAGTACCTAATTACTTGTATATCTACCACTTAAGCCTTGTTTCCTATATTTGTGAGTATTTAGTTTAATACCTCACCTGTCGATGAGAGTTAATGTTTCTCTCGAAACTCGAGTAGTGCAAATAAACTCAAGTAGGAGCTATAACATTGTTTTATTTATATTCATCTATTTTGATGATGAAACTACAAAGTTAACGCCAATTCTATCAATAATATATAATTTTTATTTTAACTTAGTACTACACATAAATAATTAATGTAGAATTCTTACTACAATACCAATACTTTACCTTATTTTACGCACCTCCAAATAAAATAGGTTATAGTTAAATTATCAGGAATGAAAAATATTAAATATTATACAATAATTTATTGAAAACAACAAGAAAGTGCAAATAAATAAAACACTATTAAGCTGCGTAGAATACTTATATAAATATATGTATTTTTTCTGATTTGCGTGAATAATTATTGTCTGAGATTCTCAATACATCTGAAATATTAAGCAACAGTTCAAAATCCCTAATACCTACATTTATCTTTATGCCTTCTTATCAGCATGCCGTATTTTAAGAGAATTTGGTAATCATCGTAGCGATTATGACTTAGTATGTTGGCGAATAATTCAACGAAACTGTATCCGAACCGTGCTTTTATAATTTTCGGTCAGGAATTTTACCTACCGCGTAGACTTCTTATTTTAAAGATTTTCTTCTGCATTATAAGCATCAAATTAATATAAATTCAAGCTGTATGGTAAATGTAAAAAAATATATGTTTCGGGTTTTAAAACACCCATGACGCCAATTAAGGGTTTAAGTTCTCGGCTGTGGAAATCCTCCTAAGTTAATTAAAACATATGAAAGCAAACTATCTTCTTTAATTGAATTAGTTTTAACGACGTCTAACAACTTGGACAACTTTCAGCGCTGATTACATTTCATGTTTACTTCAACAAGAGCAGTGCGCTACCTTCAGCGGGGACTATTTGTGGGTAATTAAAGCAACACTTGGATTCTGGAACAACGCTAAAATTAACCAAATTTGTTAAGAACAACTGAACACGTTAAGACATATTTAAACCATTTTAATTATTGTACTACATACAATTTCCCGTGAGCAAAATTCAACACAAAGTTAAGAAAATCAGTTAATTCGTCAAATCAATCATAAAAATGAACCACAATATATATAAGAGTACATTTAAATATTGTTTCCAATTCTGATAAGATTCTATGAGAAAATCACACATATTAATTTAAATACATACTTATAACATTTTAAAAATTCCACTAACTATACAATTAGTTATGAGCAAGTTTCTTATATTTTTGCAAAAATCAAAAAATTATTAAACATATTGTATTATTCATTTAATTATATAACTTCTTTTTTTATATCCGAAGATTTTTTTTTATTTCAGGAGACACGTATTTAGAATTTTTGGTACACAATAATAATAAAAATGCAATTATTCCATCGAGATTATTTTTTTATAAGGCCATAAAGATAACACATATAATAATTAATACATTTAAGTAACAAAATACTGTTTATATGTTATTAAAAGAATACCAAAAAAAGTTCATATATATATATATATATAGTTCTCTGGTCTGAAACCTGCTTTCCGTGAGAGCGCCGGTTGAACTAAAGTTGGTTATGTGCTCCAGTCGCAGCTTTATACCGACAATTTGATATCTCAGAAGCAAAACTAATACATGAACACGTCCTTCTGCAAACATTGTAGATATACTACAGTGACGCGCTAACCCGAAGAGTATTCTGTATGAGTTGTTATACTGAATTTGGAGACGGTTGTACGTCACTTGTTTGTATTTCGACCAGAGATCGCAGGTATACATGCTGGTGAAGAATGATTTGAACAGGATCTTCTTCACTTCCTTACTGCATCGGTAAAAATGCCGTGTAATATAATAACATGTTCACACTAACGCTTAACTGTCTCCTCTGTCGTTCTACAAATAATGTAACTACAATTTTTTTTCGTTTATTTGTCCGTGATTACAGTTTTATAATATTCTCCTTAATCTCCAATGCTATTCTGCACATTTACTTCCAAATTAACTAATTAAACACTTTAAGGTTGTAGTTTTACTACTGTTAGCTTTCTTTCAATCATTCATATAACATAATGTACGATATAAAGACCTTTTAGACCTGCGGATTGGAAGGATTTAAAAAAACTGATCGCCGTTTTTAAATCAGTTCCCTAGAAGACCTAAGCTTATCTTACAGATGAAGGCTATATCTCACGAGTCTAGTCCGTAGCCCGCTGAGGCTGTATATCACTAGTTCCGTTTCCGTTCATGGCTTCCATTAATGCTCATCCCTCTAACTCTCGATTCCGGTAGCTGCTAGGGTTACCACATATTTTATGTCGTTAACAGAATTGTATCTAATATTCAAATACCTACAAAAAAATTTTTTCTACAAAAAAAATATGTAAAAACTGTTAACGAAACTTTTAAAATTGATTTTATTATGTACATCTATTTTAAATATATTTATATTATTACATATACCTGTAAGTACATTATAATAATAATTTATTATTCTCAGTATGTACAAGTAAAAAATGCAGCACTATAATATTTGACCAATGTGCATTTTTTGCGAATATTCCATTTTAACCTTACAGTGCCCAATTTTTCATTTCTATTTGATAAAAATATTTTCATTGTTTTTTTTGTGTAGATTGTAGAAAAAATAATTTTAAAAATTATAAACTTACATTTCAATTTTATTTTTACTTTTTCAGTATGTAAACAATATAATACATCGGGCAACGATGGTTAGAAAAGAATACTTCAAAAATTATTTCGCTTTTAATACAATTATAAGTTTTAATGATAAAAATTGCGAAAAAAATTATTATTTTTATTCAAAGATAAATGAACAACATATTTCATACAATTTATAAATGTTAAGCTTATACATTGGGAAATTTTAATGGTAGTAATTTTCATTATTTATATAATGCCTAAATTGTTGTAAATTTTCTGGTAAATCTTTAATAATATTCTCTTCTTTAATTGTATCCTTAATGATTTTAATACATTAAGAATCCATAATGATTTAATATAAACGAGAAAATTCTCCCAAAATATCCATAGGTAAGTTTAAAACATCAAATTCTTTCTCGCTAAAAATATTAACCTCGATAAAATACTCATTTTTTTCATCAGAATTATTTAATTCGTCTTCACTTCCATTCCAATATGCTTGCAAATTGGATATTTGTTGATCGGTATATTCACAGTTTGTCATGTTTCAGTATATCACCAATAATGCCCACTACACCGGATCTGATACACACCAAATTATTTAAAATAATACTGTATAATTAACTTTCACGTTCTACAAAGTTTATCAACACAAATAGTAATGTCAAATACAATACTAAGTAAATAATGATACTTAAGACTGCATAAATTACTAATCAAACAACAGCTGAACTATACTTAAAGAGGTGACATATCAACTTACATTTGATTCAGATTTACTTTGACAAATTTCCTTTGGTGACTATTTATGAAAGCTAATATGTAGACGATATAATACACTGGGCACCGAGTGATACAATTTTCTGTAAAGGATTTTGTTTATTTTTTGTTGGTACGAATCAGGTCGTCTACAATGGGCAGTGTAGGGTTAAATTAGTACACCACGCAAACTCCCTGGAATTTTTCATAAAATTATATTTCTTTCTCGTGTTTTTAACTATCACGGTATGGTAAAGGTGATCAGAAATATAGAATCTTGAGTGATTTCGTTAATTAGTATTTGTATTAGTTTGTGAGTATTATTAAATAGTAGTAATAATAAAAACTTATTATAAAATGTTTTTTTTTTACTTATTTAAAAATTTAATTAAGTCATTACCAGTATACAACAAACAAATAATAGTACAATTTCATAAGACCATAGATACGGTACATCCGAGTATGTCCCATTTTTAAGAATTAATTCAAAGAAATAATGCGCTAGACGATCAGGTAATATATTATCTATAGTATTAATATTTATATATATATATATGTGTGTACATACATATTCATATAACTGATAGTAGTTAAATAAAGAATACAAAACAATAATAATATATAATATATATATACACTTTATATTTATCTATTATATATGCCTGAACGCACCCAGCAAGACGGTACCTACTTGTAGCGCAACTCCCACCATCCATAGAGACGTAGAGTACCGGCAGCATGTAATAATACAAACGTAGCTAGACAACGGACGGGCCCAATCACGATCACTCTTTCTGTCAACGTTGTCCAATCAACGGTTCTTGAAGCCGCCTCCAATCTCAGTTTGCGTCTTCTACCTTTATACAATAACTAATAAATTCAGCGCAATCCGTAAGTAGTTTATGTTCTTGTAACTAGCTGTTTATCACACATTCATACCCACATCCTCACTATTTACTCATGGAATGTTGGAAGGGTGGTAGGAATTTGGTATAGAGACAGGACAATAAGGGCTCAAGGATCAACCAGGAAGCACGACTTACCTGGATTTTCTCTGCCGTACTCATAGCTCTCCTGAACTTCAGGAGCAACTTCGCTGATTCACACGAAGCATGTTGAACACAATATAGTTTCGGCACGTACCGCGAAAACACCGAAACACATAATAGCAACACTAACTGTACAATCAGATCAGTGTAACGAGCATATAGTAGGACACTTCTTGACAGTTCACAAGTCATATAAAATACGCAGAAAAATCGTGCTCTGAGGTGTAGGGTAGGAAGGAGTGGGGAACAGATAGGTAGAGTAAACCTAGTAGAGCATCCACACGTGCACGATCATCGGTAATCTGTGGATCTGTCATAAATATATAATACAATACAATTCGCAATACAAAAAGATACGAGGGTGAATATTGAGGCATTCAATACCCTCCTATTGCCATCATATTATCTTCAAAACCTTTTGATTGGAGTCAAATACATTTATATCAACACACTCCCCATCTAACATACATCCTATAATTCGAAACCTCATAATTACTATACCTCCATCGTGATGACCCCGACCTCCATACACTCATCAGCCACATTTTCCTCGAAAGATTTTTTATTTAAATTAGACACATAAATTGTTATGTTATTTACAAACTTGATAAAGCAAAAAAACTGCAGATCACCTAATACGTTGTTAGTTAAAAATATTTTTTTTATTGAGGCCGAACTATTTTAATACATATTAAATAAATATATCAATTAGAAAGATATATGTGTAGTTAAATCAATTTATCGATAGATTATTTTGCCTGCCACCATGATTCGAACAAATAACTTTTCCTAATGTGTCAAAGTATCAAAGCACCTAAGCTGTATTAAATTTATAAATAAAATTGAATAAAGAGAAATTGAAAAATCTTTTGCATCTCCCAGCATACATTACTCAAAAGGTGTGAGTTTTTATTAAATAGAATAATAGATGTATCAATTTGAAATAGCTGTAACATGTACGTTCGAAAATTTATCGTTTATTTACTAGTGTGACTAGGTGTAATGGTCAGCGCGTTTCCCCGGATAGGAAAAGTTCCTGGTTCGAATCCAAACCAAAATATTTTTTCGATAACTTGATTTTATATATATTTATATCTTTCAAATTGATACACTTAATTTGTATTAAAATACCACAGAACTATGCTCAGAAAAACTACAACTTCACAATAATAATGTGTTCTCTTTAAAATTTAACAGATTTAGATTAATCGAATATCATTTTACCTGTCATCCTGATATATCAAGAACACAGCAAAATATTCAACCCTAAATAGAAACCTATTCAGACAGTATCTATTTGAACAGCTTACACTACACTGTAACGAGATCAAGTATGTGAACATGTACTGTACTTTACTGGCATTGAACAGTACTCTCGTTGTTGGTACAGCACACTACAGATCGGTACATAATAATAATCGCATATAATACATCGGAATCATACTCGTAATCACCATCAATAAATTTACAATCCATTGTGTAAAATTAAATTGAAATGAAGTTCCCAAGAAGCACTGACCACAAATGAACTACGCAACACAAATATAACATTAATATTTAATTTTCATTTATTTATTATTTACTCAAAAAATGAAGCTATTCTTAATTAGCTTGAATATATGAACTTGCTTGTGCCTGGGTACAAGTTATTTATGTTATTCTTTGACCTATTAAAATCTATTAATATTATTTTTATTCTAAAAATACAACAATATTGTAGTAATGTAAGAAAGGCGGTATACATGGGTACTCAGTCAGTAGAAGGAAAAAATTTAAACAGCAAAATGTGGTTATGTATTAGAATAAAAAATAAGTACACGTCTTTCTCTCAGATATACAAATATCTGTATGTGATAATATGTAACATCTTCGCTTACAAATATATGCTCGAGTGAAATAAGTTTTTTTTTTGCAATTTAGTTAATAACAAGAACGCAAAGTTCTCTACATAGATTAACTTTTAAATACTTAAAGTTCCTGTTTAAATTACATCGTAAGTTATAAGTAATGACTAATGAATGTACAGTATCAAACTTATAGTTTTAGATAAGTATTTATAAGTTTACAAATTCAAATTAAAATGTAATGTATTTCAGCTTTGTATTAGTATAAACATTACATATTTAAATAACCAATACACAATATTATAATATTCAATTATACGAAGTTCGAATTTTGTTTGAAAAACATATTAAAACTTAAACATACTTATTTTTTATTTATTATCTTTGTTTTATTAACCACTTGAATTGAGTTTAAATACATCTACCGGTTTCGAAAAATACCATTTTCTTCTTCAGGATGTCATAACTAACCAAAAATATATAGCATTGTTTCTTCATCAGAGTCTATTTTTAAAATTTAAAAAAAAAAACAATTGTTTAAAAAATAAATTTAGTAATGTAGTTTTGTATTGAGCAGCAATTTGAGTTAGGTACTAAATCTATTTTTAAAAATAGATTCTGGTGAAGAAACAATGCTATATATTTTTAGTTAGTTATGACATCCTGAAGAAGAAAATGGTATTTTTCGAAACCGGTAGATGTATTTAAACTCAATAAAGTGGTTAATAAAACAAAGATAATAAATAAAAAATATGAATTTTAACCACAAAGTTAATATTGCTAATTTTAAAAGTATTAAACATACTTTATTAATATAATTAGCTAATAGTGAAGAAATTTGAGGTGTCACTTTTCTATTGTGAGAAATTGTGGAGAACATCTCGTTAGGAGATATTTTTAATATTTTGCAATGCTGATAAAAAAATGTTTAACTGGACATTTTGAAATTCTCAATGATTCTGACAAATTGTTGTACTTCAAGCGACATAAAATCCTTACAGCAGTATGAGGAAATTAGTAATCTCTTTAACCACGTGTTTTTCATTTATTCAGACATTTTGTTGACGAAGTGGTTAACCTAAACTTTAACAAACGGTAAGAATTGTGATAACAACATATTACGGAGAGAAATGGTTGTTGTTGATGTAAATACACTATAAAAGGAGACACTTGTCCAAAATTTCATTTACTACATACATAGGGGTGGAAGTCGTTTTGTCGATTGGGTGTAGGTTATGGTAGGTGCAGGGAGGTGCAGGGAGGTGCAGGGAAGTGCCGGGTGGTGACGAGTAGCGCGCAAGGTGGAGAGGTGTCGGGGGTGAGTGACAATGATCATGTGGGGAAGGGGGTGTTACGGTGAAGGGGGTAGCATTAAAAGGTATAAATTTTCATGAGATAAACTTGATTTCAGGCACGTTATGTGAAATAACTTACTTACCATCATACCGTTTCTTTGCAGGGATAGACAGGTAAGATAGAACGCCACATTCTTCTATCTTGATGTCTTGGCAGACCATTCTTATCTAGTCAATTCCTTTACATATATTTTATTTTGTATTTTTTAATATAACAACGTCCCTCTATAATAATAACAGAAGGAATAAGAACTTACTAAATCAGTATTGTACATAACATATACGAATATAAGTCATGCGTGATTAATCCTTTAAATAGTATGAATAAAATTAGTCTCTTGTTTTCTATAATATTCACACTTTTATGGAAAAAAAACAAGAGTGTTTAGGCATTTCCGTGTACTTGCAATTTTAAAATTTTTGCTTCGCTTTAAAGAAATTTTTTTATAGTAATAGTCTGGTCCCTTACCCAACACATTGACTACCACTCGTGTATTCATTGATAATTTTTTCACGTGTTTTCGTAGGTAACAATTTATTAAATTTAATAATTCCATTTCTTACTGTGGTGGATTTTAGAAATCATTCCATATTCGCAAAAATATTGATGCCAAATGGATTGTAAGGCGCAAACTTTTAGACCTCTATCTAACATGGGCCGCGATGTACCGCATTGGTTGCATTGGCGTAGTTATACCACTGATATAACTTGTAGGGATTGCCGTTGTAGACTTTTATTGACTTGTGAGGATCTTAATTGTGTTATCGTATCATAAGGTTTTATGCATGGTGATTCTGTTGATGCATGTCGCAGTGTATATGAATGTGCGTGGAAGTATTTACGCTATGTCTAAAGCAAGGTATTTAAATAAAATAGACCTTACCAAAGTTAGCGTTTATTGCGGAATGATTAACAATGACAGTTACGACGAGTATAAAGTTAATTGCGCGAATAAAGGTGAAGACTGGAGTGGCTCGCTTGTGATGTTGATGAAAAAACGGTCTGCGGAGAAGTGGTAGGCTAGCTCTTAGGACTCGTCCGTCATGATTTATTAGCATCTACTTATTGGTTAATTATTTTCAGCCTTATATGACTGTCAGGTGCTTCCTTATGCGGCTATGTGCAGGACCACCCCAAAATTACATATATTTTTGTTGTACTCTAATCTATAGACGTTGTTCTAAAAATATTATAAGTACTATTAAATAATCTTACTTAATTTTCTTATTATCGTTAGACTACCAGAAATTTTAACATATTATAACACTTTAAGAATTTTGATATAAAAAAGTTAATTTACACCAAAATGTCAGATGTTGTTGTTGCAAAGTAACGTTATGGTAACTGAATGTGAGTTATAACAATCATGTAATTATTTCCGCAGAACTCTAATCCTCTTGTTAATAAATGCTTTCGTGAGATAGATTGGTTGTATCTATGGTCAAATATCAAACTAATCGCAGCAGACATAATGGAAAAAATGTTTGGATTAATTAGGAAAAACATTCTTTGATATTCCACCTTTTATCATTTATCCCTGAAAGTAGATAGAAGAAAGGGAGTATCAAGATAAAATATTATTTTCAACAATCAAAGTAATTGAAACAGATTTCCAAAGTAAAACAAGGCCTTCAAAGTATTTTCGCATTCCCAAAAACAAACGAAAAATTACAGAAAATTCTGCAACTAATTTTAAAAAATTCCACTTTTTCTGACTTATTTTAATTATTCCCCACTGAAACCAACTTATTTAAAAATTCATCTTTCGCCGTTTTAAACGAAAATAGAGCTGGGTATTAGATACTGGTAATTTTGAGACCTTTGAAATTTAATCTTATATTTAAACGACCCAAACATTAAATTATAAGAGCTTATCTCTTGTTAGGCATTAACTATGTAGAAAAGGTTTTTATATTTTTATTATCGTAATAAAACAGTGTTATATTGCACTCGTTTGTCATTTCAATAGTTAATTAATGCGTTATACTTTATTAATAATAATGTATTTATTAATTCGATTTGTTTATTATTAGGAGAACACATTCTTATCGTGAAGTTGTACTTATTTAGAAAATAGGTCCGTGATATTTTAAATACTAATTAAATGTATCGATTAGAAAGATATACATATAGGTTAGAAAATTTGTCGTCAAATATATTGTAGCTATAGCATAGTTGGATAATGCACCTTCCCTGGTTTGGATCCAAATTTAAATCCCGGTGGCGCAACAACAATATATTTCGATAAAATTTATTTTATATGTATATCTTTCTAATTAATAAATGTAATTAATATTTAAAATATCACAGACCTATGTTCTGAATAATTACAACTTCATAATAAGAATGTGATCTCCTTAATAATATATAAATTGTATCAGTCCAAATATTAAAAAAAATTCATTGTTAATTCTGTCGTCCGCTATCGGTTTACTCGAAGGTATTTGAGGTTACGTAAAAACAAAGTAGATTTCTTTCAAATAATGGAACGATAAATGTATTAATTTGAAAAAGCATATAGGCATGTAGGTTCGAAAATTTGTCGTTAAAAATAATGTTGCTGTAGCATAGTTGGATTATGCACCTTCCCCAGTTTGGAAATAATATTTTTCGATAAAATTGATTTTATATGTATATCATTCTAATTAATATTGAAATTTGTTTACGTTTATATGTTTTTTAAAAATAATTATAGTAATATATTTTTAATTAGTGTCGTAGATGTCTGCAACACCCAAACGATTTAAAAAAAAAATTACCTATTTATTGCTTAGTATTTATAAACATTTCAAATGTTTAAAAATGTTTTGTGAAATGAACTCAGTCAGTAACATATTTTTTTTATTTTCCCGTACAAATAAAGACAAAAATTTTGACGACCCGTCAGTTATTAAAATTATTACGATAATATACTGTTAGTCCCATCATCAACGGTCCTCATAACTACAAAACTCGCGTATATGACCCTACTTTACTACGTATCTAACACATCCTAAGCTACAAACCTAGAATGACGGGAGAGTGTGAAATATTATTGTAAGAAACTGGTATAATAATTGCGTTTTAGTATCCACCCTTCACAAGCTTCCACATTTTAATAATTTAATAAGTTTTCCTATTATATATCATATTTATTTTAATTTATGTATAATTATACCAAAGTAATTAAAATTAAATATTTTTGTGCACAAATGATAAATTATTATTATTATTATAGAAAAATAATACAAAACGGGATAACACGGAGATTCAGGATCACGTAGAAGGCATAGCTTTAAAATGATACATAATGTATGATTTGCCATAATATTAAAATATTAAATAAATAAAAAAACTGCAATGTTTTTCTCATATTTTATTTATACAAAATGGAGTTTAACGATACGGATTTTACGTTTTATAAACAATATCGTTTAAATGCTGTCCATTTCTCTCAAGACACTCTTGCAATCGGACTCTTAAATTTGCGAACACCCAAGAGCAAAGCGTTGGTTTAACGGCAGGAACTTCACGGCGGATATTTTTTTGTATGCTTTCGATTTAAGGTATCCCCACAAAAAATAGTCGCACGGTGTAAGGTCTGGAAACTGAGGTGCCCTGGGTATGTCTCCGTACTTGCTGATTAATTTATTGGGAAAAATTCCCGTCAGCTTCTCCATTGAAACTCTAGCTGTGTGTGAAGTGGCCCCGTCTTCCTGAAATTGTGTTCTGTTGTTGAATCCGGGAAACAGCTGCAGTTGGGGTACCAAAAACTCATCGATCATTCGGCAATACACGTCAGCAGTGGTTATCTCTCACTGGTTAATAAAATAAGGGCCAATTATCCCACGGGCAGAAATTTCACATCAAACTATCGTTTTTGAACAATGCAAACGTTTTTGATGGCATTGCCTTGGGTTGTCGGGGCACCAGTATCTCATTTATTTCTTTATTTCTTCAACGCCCTTGTAGGCTTTTACATAATAATACATTTTTATTTCATTTAAAATATAGCAGTACATTTTTAATTAACATTTTTATATAATAGTTTAAATATAACATATAACATTAAAATAATAATAAAAACTAAATAAATAAGTATAATTTAAATACAAATATTTCTTCAGCTCAAGTATACTTCTGCAATGAAAAATGTCAACAAAATTCAACTTGTTACCAACCAATGTATTCGCGTTATTGACGATTTAATATAGCCATCGATATGAAAATGTGCTTCGTTAGTAAACAATATGTTTCCAAGTATTCGTGCTGCTCCAAAACGTTCCACCATAGTTTTCGCTAAGGTTTCACGTAAAGAATAGTCATTTTCGTTGAGAAACTGTACGATTTGCAATTTGTATGGGTGAAACTGTAGTTTCTTTTTCAAAATAACGTGCACTGTTGATTTTTTTACTCCAGTACAGGCTGCAATCTCTCTTATCGATTTACGCGGATTGCGCACAATTTCTAGTTGAACTTAAGCCACATGTTCTGGCGTCACTGCTGACGTTGATGGTCCCGGAGGAGTTCGGTTAACCATTGTTTATTTTTGTTTGAACTTTTGAACTCAACACTAGATAAGTTAAGTACTCGATCCATCACTTACTCGTCGAATATTAACGTGAGTACAAAAATCGCGACGCGCGCGAACCAATGAATCACCACACTTTAAATATTGCTCAATCGCGAACGCGCAGTGTGTTCCCAACCAGTGACTTATTGCGACTGTTAAACCCGCAAATCACGCGCGTCGAACAATACCTCTCCCACTTACCTCACCCTGATGGTTTACAAGCGATAACAATTGAATCATGATTTTTTTCCGCTGAACACCCGATATTTAAGGTTTCCACCGGTAAAATAGTCTTATAGTCCTGAGAAGGAATTTTATACTCCCAATGTTTCGAGTAAATATCATTACTCATTCTCAAGGGTCTTATATCATGTATCATGCTCTAAACTGACGAATAAACTCGACCGTTCGAAGCAAGAACCAAAATGAAAGTGAAGTATGGGGCGCATGTTCACAAATCTGAATCATCACGAAAATAGGTTAGACTTTAAATGCTTATATCTCGGAACATATATTACGAACAGTTGCAAAATTTCTTGATATTACATCAGCGGCGTTCGTTTTTCATCCGAGCTTCGCGCGAGAGGCTGACGTAAGCAACACGAATTCGCGCGCTCGGTTAACTTCGAAACGCCGTGGCTTTTGAACCGTAAGTCCAATCAAGACGAAACAATTGTTAAACAATAAATTCTAGACCTTCTATGGAAACAATAGATTACAAAGAAAAGACAATAGGTAATGTTTACAACATTTACGTGAAAAATTGCGGCAATGTCGAAGTATTAGGCATAATATCCACGAGTAGTTTGCAGTAACGAGTTTATGCAGGCACGACGAGTATTATATATGACTACACGATGTTATTCGAGATGTTTGGCGATGGTGCGATCATACCGATGGAGTGCGATGAACAAAGGAGTGATGATACAGTGACGTATTGGAATGCCTGAAACATGTTTACATTAACCCTATGGCCAAGTTTCTGAACATATTTTTACTTGTTTTAATATCTATGTTTATGAACTTGGTCGTTTAAAAATGATTATATGTAGTTGCTGGAAAAATGGTTCACTTTAAATATTAAAAATAGTATTTTTCTAAGGATATCCTGCTTCAGTCTATTTCTAGGTTGGTTACTGGCTATTTTGAAATATGTGGACCATAATTCTTAACTTTATAATCTGTCTACCGCACCGGAGAGATTTAAAACTCCCTCAGCTTGGCTTCCCTTTCGGTAAATCCTTTTTGTTTATCTTTCGTATTTGTGAATCTAAAACGGATAGAAAATGCAAAATTTAACTTCGTAATTTCAACAAAATAAGTGAAAATCACAACTGTTGTGTCAATTAATTAAATTTAAATTATACCATATTACTTTTCATCAAAAATGTACTTCTGGCAAATGCAACAATATTTTTTTTTCATAGACCATTTTATTGCTGTATATCTCGACGGTATTAATAAATTAGAAATTTATCTTCTCTATAACATTATTAGTATCGTATATGTGGACAATGTATTCAGGATACAGGCAGAGTATTCGAAATATGGTATCGAAGAAAGATGCTAACTTAGAAGCACCAGAGTTTATTTAGGAACTCGGTATAGGCTAGTGCACTCGCATCTAACAATACCTTGTTTTATTACCCTCCGTCCTTTACTTCGACTAAATGTTTATTTATTTTTGAACAACAAAATATTATTTTGGGCCATTTCGCATTCTAACAAAGTGTAATATGTAGGTTCGAAAATTTGTCGTCAATGTACTGTGTGCTGTAGCATAATCGATTAATACACGTTCAAGAAATTCAGGTTCGAATCGCGGTAGAAACAATAATATTTTTCGATAAAATTGATTTTATATGCACATCTTTCTAATTAATACATTTAATTTGATTAAAAACATCACAGACCCATATTCTGAATAGAATGTGTTCTCCTTAATAGTTTAGATATTTGATTCATAAATTTATTTATGAATAAAATCCACTCCAATAATCACTATCATCATTACGTTTTATCACGTAAAAAGTGACCAGTAATATGTTATTTAAATTTATTTTTTTAAATCGTATCTATTAATTTTGCATTTTACCCGTTCTTAAGGGCAATTTGTTTAACGACATTTAATTCAATATTGAAATTAGATAGTGACGGGAATATTGACTAAACGATGTCTCATGGAGTGGAACGCTGAATGTTTTACTTAGTTTTACTTGCCAACCATAGAATTTTAAACGACATCAAATTAACAAAAATCCCTTCCAGCACTCGCCGCTAGATTCACTTAGATTTAGTTTTTACATTGTTGATTTTTGTGAATGTATATTCTATTATTTTTCTCTGGGATTAACATTAACTTAGTAAAAAAGTTTTTGAACAATCGCCATTTTGAGCAAAATGGCAGATCAGGTAAGTTAAAGAATTTAACTGAGATAAATTCGTTATGTCTATCACACATATATTTTCCAGTAGTTTTTATACGGTTACAATAAAACTTTTCTGAAGAATTGAGCTAATAAACTGTGCCGCACATAATTTCGCTCGCGGGAGCTGTGCCTGTATGCGGCCCTGAAAATGGCCCTTTTTGGAATCACCAAAACGATAATGAATCCCTAGGTTCCCGCGAACTCGGGAAACCAGTGATTGGAGAAATAATGTGAGGTAATTTCCTGTAAATGAACGCTATATATATTGAACAGATTGTATTTCGTGTAATGTTTATATTTTTAATATTAAAATCAATAAATAACAGGGGAACGCCTCACTCTGTAAAATATGAGATATCACGGGCAGTAATAATAATAAAAAACTCACGATATCCCTATTTTATTTTTTTTTACAGATTTTATTTAAGATGAAATTAAATGTAAGCGCTAATAGAATCTGCCGACCCGAGCGCAACGACACCTGACTGGGCAGCAGTTTCTCCCTTTTGCCACCAGGTGGCCGATGAGCCGGATCGTATGGGGACAAGGCTAGGGTTGTAAGCCTGCTCCCATTAGTCCGGCGTGAGACGGGGGGCCTGTCGTAGCCAGATTCGTCTCACTGGTAACAAATAGTGTGCTGGGAGAGCTCATACTCATCACCGCGCTCTCTGAGTACACCCGCTGAAGTTTAATTTCTCTCTACCTCGCTTTAACTCTACTTTTACTCTGAACTTTTAGAAATGGATTCGACTCTTGGGAGCTACACTGGACAACGATTTGGATCCTGCGCATCGCTGCACTGATATCGTCAGCCCGAGCAACAAGAGTGAACCAGCGATCCACCCTAACAGTTCTCGATTCCTGTACGCAACATAAACATATCAGTTAAATTCATTAACTAAGCTAATCCGATAGATATCTAATAGACATATAGATAAATCGATGTCAAGATCGCTACCATCAAACAAGCAACCAAAATTATATTACTTCATACTTATATTTTTTCAATCTTGATGTATGCAGCGGACAATTGGACAGTCCGCAATAGAAACAAGGGTAAAATAGAAACCTTCGAAATGTATTGCCGGGGAAAAATGTCGCATATCTCATGGACAACAAATACGCTGCAACAAATCCAACTATAGCAAGCCTGTGAACAAGAGATTATTTCAAGTATATGGCGATATTATGAGTTAAAGTGACAGCTAATATAAGCTATAAAATAAGATTATCTCGGGAACAACTCTGGGCCGAAGAAGACCTGGAAGAGTGCCACAGCAGTGGATAAATGGCTGAAGAAATCTTGGAGTCAGCTGTGAGGGCGACCCAGGTCCGGGAGTTTCATCTGATTAAGATCACTACATGTCAGTACTGACATAAAGGAAAAAATAATAACCTGAAAACTCACGGGAGAAATTTTTAAAACAATGTACTTTTTTCAATGCGTTTTCAACAAAAATAATGCAATATTTATGTATAATAATATTAAATTTTAAAAAATATTCATAAAAGCTCTTGTTAAACATGTTAATTACAAAAATAAAAATTATTCATATTATATATAGATGGCATTGACTATTTTAATATTGCTTTACATTTTTGCATTCCATTCACATTATATAATCGCATTTTTCTCTCCAGAATTCGAATCGAATAATTTTCACTCGCTTGCTTCCTTTCTGTTTAGAAATATAATACAGTCAAGAATTTCAAATCATTGAAATTAATTTTAAATATTTATTTTATTTATTACAGTTCAATTTAAATTTAATTAATTGAATTTAAATCGTGGCATTCATAACTCAAATTCGCATTGTGAACATTTCCCTCTACATTTGCTACAGTTTTAAAATAACAATAACTTTATTGAACTTACTATATAAATAATGGCTTGCAAACCTTGTAAAAAAATTTTGAGAGATAATCGATTAACTACCTCATTACATTTCATTGCAAGCAATTTGTCAACTAAGAAATCAACCTTTTTAACGTATGTTTACCAAAGATTTTTTTTATTTGCAAAGAATTGAATTATAAAAAAATATTATAGAAATTTGAGCAAGATTTTGAAAAAGGTGACTTGTAAAATAAATATGTATATTATATTTAGTACTTGTCTTTCAACACCATTTTTTTTGTCATATTTTTGGTAAAAACTGAAATTCTTCAGTTCATTTAGACTTTAAACATTTGATATTTTAAAGACATTGGGAGAGAGCAAGTTGAAGGAAATTCGCAAGTAATACTAGCCCGAGGCGAGGCCAAAAAAAGAATGTGGATGTTGAGATTTTAAATGGAGTATCCATTTTAAAAATTTTCCAAATATTTGACTAGACGAGAAAAATTGGAGAGTCTGCAGCAATATATGATAAGAAAAATTTCTCAAATATACCCAACTAAAAAACTGCTTTTCATAACAGTACAAAAATGCAAGATGGCTTAATGGCACGACTGATGATATTATTATTTAAATGAGTAGTTTGAAATAAACAATATATTTTTTTTAACCTATCTGCTCTACATAGATAACTGAGTATTATTTTATAATGACTATAGTTTTGAGAGGTACGATTCATCTTATTGAGTGGTATAAATAACAATTGTATTTGTTCTAGGTGTAAATTAATATTAAATATGAATTAAATGTATTACTTAGAAAAATATACATATAAAATCAATTTTGTGGAAAAATATTATTGTTGTATACCGGGATTCGAAACTGGATCTCTTTCCAAACCGAGGAAGGTGCATTATCCAACTATGCTACAGCGACAATATTTTTAGCGACAAATTTTCGAACCTATTTGTTACCTTTTTGATATTAATGCATTTAATCGCTCCATTATTTGAAAGAACCATCTACTTTATTTTTACGTTATCTCAAATACCTTTGAGTAATCTGATAGCAGACGCTAGAATTATCAATTCATTTTATTAAATTTTGGACACATTGATACAACTTTATTATTAGGAAAACACATTCTTATTGCGAAGTTGTAATTATTCAGAACATTGTCGCTGTAGCATAGTTGGATAATGCACCTTTCCCGGTTTGGAAAGAGATCCAGGTTCGAATCCCAGTGGCGCAACAACAATATTTTTCGATAATATTGATTATATATGTATATCTTACTAATTAATACATTTAATTCATATTTAAAATATCACAGGCCCATGTTCTGAATAATTACAACTTCACACTAAGAATGTGTTCTCCTAGTAAATGAATATACCCGTATGTATATTACAATGGTTTGTTAGATAAAAAATAATAATAAATAAAATAAAACGGGATTTCCAATATATATTTTTTAAATAAATCAAGCGATACGAAAACGGAAATATCATTAAGGAAAGTATATATAAATAACCAAAATATTTTTAAATATAATGTATATTTGTATTCAAAATTATGATTTCTGAATTTATTGTATTCTTATTGATTTTAAAAAAGTGTTTAACAATTCTTAAAGTATTCATTATCCAAAATCCAAGTAAATACTTATTTCCTACATGTTTTTGAGCAGTCTAATTGTAATAGTAGTATGGTTCATATAAATTAGATCATCCGGCTATTTTAAAGACTTTTTTGAAAATGAGTGCTTAATGGTACAATTCAGTTTTATAGTTAAATCTTATTTTGCGATTGTTTTAAATTATATTCAACTATTGTAAAAATGGCCATTTAAACTAAAGTAGCTTTAAATTCTTCCATCCATGACTATATTCCTACCACGTTCCATTTTTATTTTGGTGAAAATTACTACAAGGTGAATACTATGTTCCAGACCGATATTGTTTTTAAATAACTAGGAAATAAAACTAAATTTTATAATTTTTAATTCGTGTTTTACATTTTTTCAGTGGAATATTTTGTTTGCTTAATTATTTAGGGGTGATGTGTTATAAAATATCACAACAGTATCAATGTATTGAATGTTGCATTTTTCTTCTGTGTAGTTGTGTTGATATGCCATTTAACTGAACTTTTTTCAATCGTTTTATATTGAGCATTACAATTTTACATAAGTTTGTATGTTATTTACTTATTTACTCTTACTTTACTCAGTTTTTAAATTTTTTATAAATGGAACATTTATTTAAAGTTTCACATTATATTTATATTCTATTAATTGCAACGTGTTTTACTCTTTATATAATTTTTTTTTTTTACTTTTTATATATATTGAACATTGTGTTTATATGCTATCTAATCGCATCTTGATTTACTCTTTATGTATATTTATTAGTATATTGAATAGTATACTTTGTTTATTACTATACCGGAAAGGCATTGTCTGCTATAATACAGTATGATACTAGTATAGCAGGCAGGGTACCGAAATACATGTTTTACTTTACTGCAATGTTATCTGATTATAACAATATAATAGCACTTTTAAAATTATCAATATTAACTTTGTGGTTAAAATTCATATTTTTTATTTATTATCTTTGTTTTATTAACCACTTAATTGAGTTTAAATACATCTGCCAGTTTCGAAAAATACCATTTTCTTCTTCAGGATGTCATAACTAACCAAAAATATAAAGCATTGTTTCTTCATCAGAATCTATTTTTAAAAAATTTTAAAAAAAACAATTATTTAAAAAATAAATTTAGTAATTTAGTTTTATATTGAGCAGCAATTTGAGTTAGGTACTAAATTTCATAACTCCTTATGACATCCTGAAGAAGAAAATTGTATTTTTCGAAACCGGTAGATGTATTTAAACTCAATTCAAGTGGTTAATAAAACAAAGATAATAAATAAAAAATATAAATAATATAATAACACGCTGTACTGTACTATGAATCAAAAAATAAATTATTATTATTAATAATATTGTTTTTATTTCTCAATTATTTAGTTTATTACAATTATATATGATATTGACCAAGTGGCCACTTCCGGCAGCGGCACAAATACATGCTATTTTATTCAAATTTTTCATAACATTCTCACACACTTCGCGTGTTATTTCAGCAATTTAACTTCGAATATTGTCTTGTAGCATCGGAATTGTTATTAGCTTATTGGCATAGATCTTTTTTTTCAAGTACTTCTACAGAAAATAGTCGGGAGCCGTCAAATCAGGTGATCGAGGAGACCAGGTGACATCACTTTTTGACATTTTGCGGCTGGGATAATTTCTCGCAAAATTTCAAGCATAGCTGAAACTATGTGTATTGCATGCCCAATTAACCCAATTCGGCCACTAATAAGTTTTCTAACATGTGACGATAGCGATCACCATTAATGGTTATAGCATTGCCATTATTATATATATAAAATGTTCTAATTATATTAATACACTGCTCAGGCGTTGGATGCTCCGTAATAAATAATAACAAACTCTACTCTCTACGACTAGTAAATGCGAATGTCTGTCAAACCAAAATGGCGACCAAACAAAATCTAACATAATATTCATTCTGTATATGGACTTCAACGCTACCAGAAGAAAAAGAAAAATTAATAGGTTTGTAATTATTGAGTATGTACCTTCTAATATAATGTATATTTTTACTTATACTTCTAATATAATGTATTTTTTCTGTGAAGTTGCTTTTTTATCACTAATTAAATTAATCAATTAGAAAAATATATGATGTATCAATTTGAAAGATAATATAAGTAAAAAAAATAATATAACAAAATTGATAATTCATTTACAGATTCAAAAGATATAGATTGCATCTGTTTATCTTTTTAACTGATTAATACAATTTAACTTACTTTGTGATCACACATTTTAAAATTATTTTAAGTCATTTTTTGTTTTATTAATTTACATTTAATTATTTTATTAAAAATATTCATAAAATGTATTTAGAATAACGGGCACAAAACAGTTCTGAAACACCATAACTGTCCCCATTAAACTTTTCAAACTCAAACAAATCCTACATGAACCGACAAAATTCTTGTACTTTCAGAGTTTCTTGAACGGTACAATAAAATCATTTCCAACGTAGCCTACAATCCAGGAAACGGAAACCACGCCAATTTCAAGACTTGCATGTTCAAAGTTTTAACAAGAAAATTGTGTCGGCCAACTGCAAATTAACTGGAGTCGGATGGCCATTTTTACTTAAGGTTTGCTTAAGTTAAACCTTTTACCAAATATAAACACGCTCGACAAAATATTTTTAGCGCATATCTTTTTGGAAAATCTTTATTTAAATTTAGCTTAGTTTGAAAATAGTAAGTAAAAAAAAAAATTTAATTAATGATGACTCATTGTTCTTCTATACACAGTTTTATATTATTATTAATACAAATTATAGATATCTTCTAGAGACGAAGTTATTTATATTACATGGGAACTATGGAAGTATGAGTATTACAGGGCTTACGACCTGTCATTGATTGGCTAAAGTATCACTTTATACAATGTAACGTTCACCATTCTACCCACAATTAACCTCCATATATATCAAATTTTGGAAGTTGTATAGTTGAACGTTACAGTAAAGTGATCACTTAAACCAGCCGAAGACGGATCGTATGCTCTGTAATACCCATAAATCCATACTTCCCATATAATATTATATAAATAGCTTCGTCTCTATGTGTTATCTATAATGTGTCGTAATAACAAGGCCTTTGGAGGTAAAAATCCAGTAATTGTGTGTTCTTATATTAATTATATTATATTGTAATATTATTAATGTAATATACTGGTTAAAATAAGAAAATGTATAAAAATTGAAAATATTATTTTTTTAGGCGTATTCTATAGTATAATATGTAAAAAAAACATTTTACAGATAAAAAATATTGCTTTAAGATAATTTCAAAAAAATCAGATTCTCATAGTGATAACATATATGCTGTTTAAAAAAAGTGAAAAATGAATAATCAAATTTGTTCCATAGATGGCGATGGTGTAGTGGTACTCGAAGCGAGTCCACAATGTATACAACTTGATAAATGTGGAGATTGAGGGGTGAGAATTGGTGAATTGAGAATATATATAAAGTGATCACTTAAGCCAGCCGAAAACAGGTTTTAAGCCCTGTAATTACTTCATACTTCCATATATTTTCCATTAAATATAATTAAAAAAATAGTAATTTGTCTCTATGCGATATCTGATATTTGTTTTCTATCAGTGCTTTTGCAGTTAAAAATCCAGTAATTGTGTGTCCTTGGACTTGATCAAATATTGCCAACACAATTTAGTTTATTGCGCACACATGTGTCATAAATCAATTATACTTTTCATTATTATTCACGATATTTTGATAATTTTTCTATAAATTTTCATTTCCGCTTTTATAAAAATGTGCTGGCAGTGATGAAAAATATGATTCGACAACTTGATTTCGATTTTTAATTTTATTTTATTATCGATTTACATAGATCTAAACAAATAATAATTCAATATGATGGATGTTGTAAAACTTCTCAGTCAAGGTGCTTTATTTTTCTTGAGCAGCAACAAATATCCGAATTTTAATTAAATTCTTTGACCGCGTACACTCTGAATCTTTTTGACACAGTACGCATCTCTCTATTACAATCGCGATTCAGGGTGAATATTATATTTAAGCCCGACGTCTCAATTTTTCGTGAAATTTCAAACGTAGCACGGGCTATATAGGACGTGATACCTTCCTATTGAAACCACGTGTGTTAGATACCTAATCGATACAATTCAGCCACCAAGAAATTTTCCAACATGTGACGATAGCGATCACCATTAATGGTTACAGCATCGCATGGCGCACCATACGGTAACTCTGAGTATGTGTAAAGGTTGTTGGTATATCAATTGAGTATTTTCAGTGCCCCGAGAAAGGCTATTTTGTTTATTAACAAATCAAAATGAGCTTCGTCGCTCATGATAATTTTTTTCCAAAAGTCGGGGTCATCAATATTGAGCTGCAAAACATTTATGCTTCAATTTTGTCAGCGCTAAATTCTAGAGAGATAAATTGTAATTAATTCCTCTCTATGATTACAAAATGCAAACTGACAAATATCTGCCAAACCAAAATGACAGCCAAACAAAATCAGCCTGGAACATAATATTCAATTCTACAAAATCATCATACCGTATAAATTATATTAAGATTGACAAAACCGGCATCTGAAAATACAGTTTTTATTTAGTACACAACAATGATGATATTTTATTAAGAGCCTTCTTTCACTTTTCCAGTTTGAAATTCTGTGTATTTTATACGTGCTTCATATTCTTTCAAGCCTTTACTAATTAATATTTTAGTTTTAATATAATCTAAATATTAAAGTGTGTTAATTTGTACATAAATCTTGCTAGAGAGAAAGATTTTGATAGAAAGAGATGAGAATAAAATAATTATTTTACTCACATTCAAAATAAGCTGTTAATTATAGTGTTTTATTAATTATAGTAGAAAGAAATAAAATGTGCCGTTATTCGAATTAATTGAAAATTAAATAATTTATTGAATTAGATCTTACACTATCTAAAAATTCCAATTCAAGTGGAGCGAATGTTTAAAAAAAATAACTATTTTAAAATACGATACGTATTTTTTTAATGTTATAATATTTCATAATTTATTACCAAAGTTTTAGTTTTCCTATATAAATTTAAAAAGATAATAAATTTTATTCACGGGGTACATTGGTTACAATAATGGGGAGGATACTGACTAAGGATTTTACAAGAGAAAGGATTTGCAAGAGACACGGGATTGGAGGATTTGTGCAGGACAAGGGGTTGATAAGCCAAATTGAAGTATAAGTATGTATTGGCTCTTGATGGTTTTAAAATGAAATGTAAATGCTTTGCAATAATAAATAATCGATTTTGTAAGAAAAACTGTTTATCAAGATTAATTTATTTAGTCTTTTGCTATAACACATTAAAAAATTATTATTTTTTCGTAAAATTAAACCTTTAAGTTTACAATAATATACTTTAGATATAATTGGTTGGATTATATATATTCACACTGTCTTAAAACTTTTTTTTTTAAATATCACTAATTTTTTAATATTTGTGAAAGGTACAAACAACGATTTCAATTGTTTAAATCTAACTTGAAATATATTTCAGGAATAAACATTATTTGGAATGTTGAGATATACAAGATTTGAAATTCAAATTTGTGAATTTAAGGTGTTCGTACTTGTTTACCAAAACCTTAAAGTTCCAAAGAAAATCCGTAAAAACATTTGTGTTGATGAAAAAGCACTTTGGTTTCAGAAAAAAAGAAGAAAATAATACATACATTGAAAAAGATTAAATAATAAGTTATTTTACTTCGAGAATTTATTTAAAAGATGTTTGGGAGAAAATTTTAGATTCCTAATTTTTTGTATCAAAAATACATTGATAAAATATCAAATACTCTTGCCGTAGGGAAAATTCATTTTAAAATATTATCTCGGTTAAAAAATTCTTAGATTTTATTTTAAGTTTTTTTTATTCTTCTGTCACATATCATTAACGACAACAATTCAATACATATTCACAAAGAAAATATTCTAACTGAGATATATCAATTATCTGGTCATTTCTGGAAATGATTGAATCGTCGAATCTCTTAGTCGATTGTAGCATTGTCTATTTACTCAATATCTAGAGTAATTTGCAAAAAAACTTTTTTAGATGAATTATATTCGTATAATTCATAATATGTAATGTAATGTGTAAAACACGATTTTTTAATATTAGTGTGATTTGAGATGAATATTTATTTTTAGAATAACTTACATAACGCACGTTGTACCGTTATAAATTTTAGATACAAAAAAAATAAATAACGATAGTACCTAAATAAAACTAGGATCTCCATGGTTAGTAAATTTTGCGCGCAGAGTGAAACGCCTATCACCAGTTTCAAAGTTGGTCGCTAGAGCGACAGGGTACGTATCAGATCGGCGCGAAGTAGTGGCACTTGGCATTCGCGTGTCGCGCTGGAAGTACACGCTCTGCAGGCGGCATGGCCATCCCGCGCGTTTTGAAACTTTTTTTCTTGGAGATGGAACCTGAACAGTATCCAGGAGCGAATATGACGCCAAATTGGACTTGGAACGTCGCGCTCAGGATGACGATGAAGTGTAATAATAACATTTTTTTTAGCCAATCTCATAACGCACTCATTTCTACCATTACAAATTTTAATTGTATCGTAAAAATCTCTATTATTGCAAGAAATAATTGAAATTTCCCTTCTTTCTTACCTATTTCTTTTATCCATTCTTTCTTTTTACCTTTTTTTTCTTTCTCTCATTTTACTTCTCAAATCGTTGCTTATTATTTTTTACACCTCATTAAAATTCTTCCTACCTTGTGATCTTCTTACGGAAAACATGGATTTTGCTACAATTCTACATTGACTTACAACGCAAATACACGGTTCATCCCAACACCCATCGACATTATTTCACAATGGTCCACCTTGGAGAAGAGGACGCGTGCATGTGTCGATGGTGGAAGGAGTACCTGACCGAAATTGCCAAGCACTCGGATACCTCGGCAGATGTTGCTCCCAGGTCACCACGAGAGACGGATGCCGTATTTTCCATGCGTACTAGAAGAGTGACGCTGGTCGTCGCATCATTATTGTTGTAGTCATCACATTTAAGTAGATTCGTACCTACAATTTTTTTTGAGTTTAATTTTTTTAATAGTATTTACGCTCCAATTGTCATTTGAATAAATTCAAATAATATTTATTGACTTTTTATTCTGAAATATCACATCTCAAATCTCAGTTTATTTTTTCCCAGTGATGTTTAAGATGGATCTTCACACCAGGGTAGTAGGTAGCATCTGATAAAAAAAAACTCACTACTCATGTACTGCTGCCGTGGCCAACACCTCACAATGGCGCACAATCCCACAACGATTACGATGAAAACGGTATTACTCGTATAGTGCAATTTTATAATTGGGTTTATTTATTTATTTAACATTAAGTCAACCAAGAGGCTAAGATGATCATCGTTGATTGTCGTGAGAGTCGACTTGTAAGTTCAATTTAGTGAAAAAAATTAAAGATATCTTTACAGATGTTGGCATTTGGAGTTTCAAGAATTATTTTAATGATTTTTAGAAGTTAAATTATTTGGTATTGCGGCAGCTTCACCTCTAAGGTCAGAAATGATCTCGATTACCGAATTATGTAGAGAATGGGTATATAAATTGTATGTACATAAAATAAAAATACAGGTACGTACCTATGTAACTCAAAATTTATTTACTGTAATTAAGAATGTAACTTTCATATCACACAGCAGGTATTTGAAGATTTACACGCGGTAAGTTAATTTATTATTTAATTTATGTAATGTGACGAGACTAGCTTCATGAAACGCGGCTCCGCAGATTAGGTCATGAAAGGGGAGTATGGTTTGTCTCCCGCGCTGCTCTCGGCTTCCCTTCACTCGCCTCTGGGCCCCTGGCGATGGAACGCCAAGGATCGTTCATCTCGATCCGCCTCCTGGGCATTCAGCTCTGGTGAACCACTTATAGGTGGTACTAACAGTCCGCTATTGTTTTAACAATATATCTAACTTCGTGTGGATTCGTTGATTTCATAATATGTCGTTAGATTAAATACTAAACCAGAGGAATAATTGACAATTATAAGATGAAAAATGATATTTTGTGTTTGTCTTCTTTAAGGGAGGTCAAAAGCATGAAAAAAATCTAACTTCATAATTTGTAAGATATTTAAAGAGTTCATATAATATAATAAATTCGTGGAAACTATCTGTAGATGCTTTTAAGTATTTTATTATGAATTTCACCGTTTTATAATCAGATTGATGACTGAGTGACAGGATGCGCGTTAGGATCAAACGTGAGTGCGCGTAGTAATCATGAAGACACCCGTCAGGGAAGCATTTATAACAAGGATCGAAAACGGAGCTCGATCTCTTTTTACTTCGCGTCACTCTCCGAATACATATCTAAGTTTATTTGTAATATTGTCAGTCGGGAATAAATACATTGAATTGTCAAATTGTACAATAGCGTACATGTACATGCAACGCCAACTCGGGAGATAAAAATACATTATTGTATTGTGTTATTATATGAAGACACCTCTGTGAATGTGTAAATATATCGTGGTAATTCTGATTGGTACTGTTACATTTGGATCCTGATTTGTTTGCTTTTTAATTGAATAGCTTTATGTATATGTAAATTTGTTACTTTACAAGTACTATTATATTATAGAGCTACTAACATGCAAATTATATTAGTGTGGATGAAGATAAAGACAGCTTTGTGTTCTAGGAAAGTTCACCGACAACAATTCACCAACCGGAAAGTTCATCGACCGGAAGGATCGCCGACTGGAAAATTCACCAATCGGAACGTTCACCGAATGATGGTAAATTTTTCGAATGAAAATTTACTGATTCGCAATTCGTCGATCATAAAGTTCTCTGATTTCACAATTGATCGTATGTATTTGACGGATAAAATGACATTTCGTGGTTTTTAAAAAATAAAGCATAGGCGATCAATTATGTATTCGGTGAACTTTCCGTTCGACGAATTGCGGTTCAGTGAATCTTCTATTTGACAAATTTACCACCGGTCGGTGTACTTTCCGGTCGGTGAACTTTCTGTCGGCGAATTGTAGTCAGTGAACTTTCTGTATACCGATAAAAATAGCTTTGCGTACATGTAAATTTATTGCACTATTGTAACATTGAGATTGTGATGAATAGAGCTTTGTGTGAACGTCAAATTTATTACACTAGTGAAAATTGGGATGACGCCAGTTTGTATGTACATTTTTACCCCGGAATTCAATAATTCAATGCAATATGAAAAAAAACGAACGAAAATATAAATGATGTCTAATCAATTTGACTTTTAAACCCGATTTATCAGTTAAATTCTGGTCCATTTTCAAATTGCATGATTTAAATTTAGAACGGAAAAAAGTAAAATCGCGATTCTCCACTTACTACATCAATCTTATTATGAATTTTCAACACAAACAGAATAACAAGATGGCAACCGTCACGGGGTAAATTATTTTCGGAAAAAATGATAAAATGGCGCGAAACGGAACTGAGAGAAATGGCGGGAATCCCAAATTGTGTTTTCATTGAAATCAATTTTTCGGCAATAATCAGATTTTTCTTTTGCAATCGCGTAAGACTTTTCAATCCAATTTGTTTTTTCTCGAATAATTTCCAGTTTTCCTTCTTCTTATTCAATTACCCGGAATTCAAATAAAATACGCCGTCTATGTTGTTTCAGCCGCTTGAGAAATTTTTTCAGATTATGAATAATCTTTCAATTCTTCGTGCCTATCTATAAATAAAATCGAATTGATCTCCGACTATGCTACATTTAGATAAATCAAAGCGTCTGAATGAATTCTGCCCTAATTAGTCAGAGGGCCATTTTGAGGATAATTGAGTTAATACTTTTGCTTATAAATGAATTCGCAAAAAAATACGTTTTCAAAGACTGAAATATTAGAATGGCTGTATTGAGATAAAAATTATACATTAATTTATAAAAATATAATTCATCAACGTCAACGTTCCATCTGTGATAGAAGTACCTACCAATACGCGCCATGTAAAGTAAGTTGAGCAAAGTGAGCAGTTTTATTTGACACAAATTTTTTTAATATTATGAAAAATGTATTAATTTTAGTAACTACATGTTTTCATTTGATAAATCATAATATATAAACATGACAGATTTTTATTTACATGACACACGTTTATCAATTTAGAAATAGGTAATTTAAATAATTCATTGGATATTCATTGTATTTTTTTTATTTCTTGATCAGATTATAAATAACATTTCAGGTGAGCGCTATCGGGGAGAACACTGCGCACGCGCGCGCGCAACTTATGGGGAAATATCGTCCATCATCATCCCTGGCTCTATAACCCAACATGGATCCTGGCCTCGTAAATAATGCATTTCTACCGGTCTCTGCTCTGAGTTGCTTCCTTCCACCTGCTAATGCCAAGAATGAAATAGATCTCTATTTGTATTATTTTTCCAACTCATTTTGGGTTTACCTTCATCTTCCTTCAGATTTATTATTACCGACTTTTTTAATATTTTTGTATACAGCGTTAACGCATCATTTATACGCTCTATATAGGCTAACAATTGAAACATTCCTAATTTTGTGAATTTGTTGACGTTCGTCTCGCAAAGCTTATGGTTATAATACCAAAGTCAAAAAAAATTTTTTTAAGGAGAACACATTATTATTGTGAAGTTGTAGTATTTTTAAAACATAGTTCTGTGGTATTTTAATACAAATTTAACGAATCAATTAGAAAAACCATATCATTGAAACCAACCATTCTTTCGACAGTCACGATCTACAATTACTCCACTCGGTACCATATAGGGGAATAATAATTAGTAACCATGAAATTATAAAATCTAAAAAATTTTGAATTCGGAGAAAACATTAGTGAACAATTCACATTTTCAAATCCTTCGCCGCTATTATTAATATTTCCTAGAAACAATAAAATCATTCCCACCCTTACGTGCCCCACCACCTCAAGTCAACTGTAGTCAATTTAATTTCATTATTTATTTATTATTTTATTAGTAACTATATAATACTATGTAAAAATCTGTTTGGACCGTGCCCGTCTCACTAGAGAAATTCTGTGTCGTGACGGGCATAGTTTAGAAGCAATAGTTCAATTAATTAGAATTACGAGTAGATAGAATTACATTTATTACTATATAAAATGTGTATATGATGAACAATTTTAAAATGGACTTAATTTTTGGATCACTTTGTAGCAATAATTAATATAGGTATTAGTCAATATGTTTGGGTGACTGCACCAATACTAGCTCTACCCATATTACGAATCCAATCTTTAATATATAGTTTCATGTTCTTGGGACAACTCCATTGATTTGTCTTTTAGCATTCTATTAAATAGTTTAGGTCCAAAATATTTGTAGTTTCTTTGACCAAATGTAGTGTGTGCTCTTGGGGTTTGTAGGTTATATGTATTTGTCCGTGTGGAAATTATGTTTTGAGTTGTTTTAAAATGTGTCTATTTGTATTTATTTATGTATTTGAGAGTAGTATTAGCGTATATTTGTCTAATATGAAAAACATAGAATTTATTAAAAATTTCGATTAACACCTATAGATGGGAAGGACTGTTCTTACCGAAACTATTAATGATATTACTCCAAAAATAGTGTGAGAGGTACGAAGTGAAAATATTTATTTCTTTATTTTTTTTTAAATTAAAGGTAATTTATTTTAAAATCAAAATATATTTCACATTCACGTTAAATATATGAAAAAATATTTTGAACATAATATAATACAACATTTTTTATTAAACGATGTCCGATATACATGTTTAATAACCAAAGATGATAATGAAGTAGATGTGTGAATACAGCAGAATATACGAGCGTTAAATATTGTGACAAAGTTACGTAAAGACAGAAATGAAAATGGCAAATTCCTATCTTTAAAGATTAAAGCTTTAAACCCCAATAAAACGAATGTAATTATTGTGGTATTCCTGTTTTGAGTGCCTGGCTACAGATTAAATGAATCGGCGTCCTCAGTTCTGGAGGAAATAAACATATAATTTAATCACCGTAGGAAATTAAGGAAACATGTTTGTTGTTACCAAGAATCCACCCCGAAAAAGGATTTATCTCTCGCTAAAATATAGGGGTGAAGATCCGAACATTTCCTTAAAGGTTGGGGTGAGGCCAAAAACAAAGTTCGTCTTCATATATAACTTAATCGTATTGTATGAATGTAGAATATTCCCGTTGAAAAACATAGTGCAAGCACTTATGAGAATGTTATGTTAATTTTTTTTTCGTATCTCCTTTTTTGCCGTGGTGTATTCAGATTTTTCTTTACATATCTCTTTATTAGAGTATGAGAAAAGATTTTAGGTAGACGATGATATTTAAATATCAGAACTCATAAACTAGAACAAATAATAACTTAAGAATTTATTATGATATCGTTGGTACTTACAATTTTAGCCATTCAATCGCGAAATTTTATGAATGAATTATTAAGTGAGAGAAAATGATTTTTTATTGAAATATATTATATTATGTAACGACCCCCCTAAAAAATGGTGTCACTTAAGCTTTACTCATCATAATAAGAATAGTATAAAATTTATTGTATTCAATAATAAATAAAAATATTTATTTAACTCTGGAAATGAAAAGATATATTTATTCATTATTACATTTAAAAAAATGCTTTTAACTTAATAACGTTCATTCTTATTATTATCTTTAATTGTTACAAAATTTCTTCCTTCGCCTCGGCTTCATGGTCAGGGGGGAGGCATATAGCCTAAATGGTTCTTTTTTTTTAAAATATTATCAAGTCAATTGGTTATGAAAAGAAATCTCAAAAAAATTATATTTATAATAAAGTTTATTGTATTTGTGACTTGCATGTATTAATTAAAACAATAAAACACATTTTACCTACTTATTATTAATAATACAAATTTAAAAAAATGATAACTATTAATTCAACACTATTTGCGAGCCCATCATGCCAACATGAAGTTAATTGCCAAATTTTGTGTGTGACTCTTGTTTAATATTTACTGCAGGTCCCTCACGAAAGGGATTACCTTTCCGGTGATGTCTTCCACGTGCTGATGATGGTCCTTGAAGTAATTTGTCGCCAATAGATGTGATGCCAGGGTAGAGTGACGAAGTTCGGGATTGACCACCAGACGATGTCCAATTAACCAGGCAAACCGGGACTCTGGACGCGATTTTCACAATCACCATTTGCGCGTACCGTATATGATTTGTCTTGGCTTTTTACGGGACCTTGACTTGATCGAATCATGAAACTTGAGTGCTTTCACACAAACGATTAAACGCAGAGAACATCATAGTCTAAGCTTAAACTCGAGGCGCACAGTTTACATTTACCCCGTAATTACAAATTACAGAGACGATCCTAATTTCGTTTTCTAACTGAAAATTAGATCGCATTTACGGAGCGATCTCTCCCGGTTGAGCTTGGTGGAAAGACTCATGTATGAGGGTGATGCATCCCTTATGGTGCATTTGACTACGTGACAAAAATCGTGTAAGCCGGATTTTATTGGCGTTCCCACGCCGCCTTGGGAGTCCAACAATAGTGAAGTTTTATAGCTCGCTCGTCCCTTACTTTGGTTAAGTGCTTTTACAACCTTGAACACCAAAATATTGTTTTGGGTGATTTTGCATTTTAACATAATAATATGTTTTAATAAAATTACCAACTATAAGTTATATCTTATTCTTTTTCGATATATAAGTGGTCCATAAAAAACCCTATGTGTCTTAAACATTTTTATTTTTCTGACCTAATAAAATATCATTTTTGTTATTCAATAATATTTTATGAAAGATACAGAAGAAATCTATTTCCATCCTTAACCAGAACAGTACGTTAAGATCTGACCAAAACGTCAAAATATTTTGTTATTTCTCTCACTTAGATTTAGTTATTTTGATAACACTCGAGAAAATGGTGGAATTTTTACCATTAATAAATATTTTATATTGTTTAGGGTCACATAAATCTGGATCAAAAATCTGGCACGAATTTTTCTGATTTTACGAATATTCTTCGCAAAAAGTTATTATTTTCGGTATTCACATAATATGCTGTAGATAAAAATAATTTGCAAATAAAATGATGAACCTGACCCGATGAGCTATAATTTAACACATTATTGATTTCGCGGTTACATACTTTAAGTAATTCAGTCTGGAGCATGGTAATTCTACATTCAGTAATTCAGTAACTTTACTGCCAATACCTTAATGAATGTATGTTGAAGAACTTACGTCACGAATTCCTTCTCCTTCGTCAAATGAATATTTTTAAAAATATTTAATGTCTTACCTAAAAATCGTTTATATAATCCTGCGAAACGTGAAATTTATTATTTAAATATATAAACTAAAAAGAAAAATAAACAAGCTTACGTTTGAATACTGAAATTATATACTTTCAAGCGTTTCGTCATGATATTAACGCTTCTTTTCATTAAACTTTTTCGGTTATGGAAACTTCTACATGTTTAAAGGAGGAGATATATATTCATGTTTCATTGAAAGCGTACAGTTTAATTAAGCTATCCGCGTTCATTAATTAATAATATTAGTAATTGTTTAATTTACTTTACATTTCTCAAGTAATTTTAAAAAAATACGGTCTAGATATTCGGTTAAATTAATGTTAATTTAATAATTTATTATTCCATTTCAATTAATGTATTGTGAATTATACTAGAATATGCCTGCATTGTTTTATTATTTTTAGTATATATTATAACTGATATATCTGGCGTTACACGGGTATTAATTCTAGAGACTGGTGGAAGATCTCCAATTAAATTGATGGATCTAGTGAAGGTTGCAACCAACTTCAGGACGTCGTCAGGAATGCTGCTAATCGGAGCAGATAGCGCCAAATAGTTTTGTCAGTGGTGTCATCGTTGTATAGCGAACACGGAAAGACCAAGAGGAAGAAGAAGAATAATTCCCAAGCACCCTTCACCTTCCACCCCCCTCCCATACCATACTCCCCTCAACCACCCGAAGTAACGCACAATCTACCTATCGCTCATCCATCTTCTCCTGGCGGCCTTCCTATTATCCGCCGTAAATATACTTCTAATAACCTTTATTTAATGTGCGCATATAACCTATACAAATATTCAGAATAGTTGTTGCTATTTATCTATCTAATTAAATTCGCCAATCGTCTTTTGGATACAAATATTGTGACATTCACAAAGGTTTAGAATTTTTACATACAAATACTAGAGGTTTACAGTTAGATAAATTTGAAATTTTAGAAATAAGAAAAAGTGTTAATAACAAATTAAATATTATAAATAACCAAATCCTTTTTTGAAAATAGTCACATTTTAAATTTTTGTTCACAGTAGTTCCTAATTAGTTACCCACCACGTATAATTTTATAGTTTTATTTTTATCTATGCTTGCATTTTTAATTTTAGTATACACTGTTTCCTGAAAAAGATATCATAATTTGAATTTGTTAATTTATCAATAAATTTGTTAATTTATCAATAAATAGGAACAAAGTGTTTTTTCTCATTATTTATATAAGGATATATGGTAATCTTAAAATATTATATAAGATACACACATTAAAAAGTTGAAAAAATAAAGAAAGAAGGAAATATAATTGCTCAACTAACATTTTCCACCACTTTTATTAATTACTGCGGTGAACTGCTAAAAAGTAACTCTTAAAGCAAAAATATATACTAATATGCAACATAAAACTTCAACTTACAACATTTAAAATGCATTTCACCCTAAAGTTAAGAATAAAACGAAAATAACTAACTATCTTTCTACTCTGTTCAGTGGCTCTGAAATATTTGTAACAAAGTCACATTTTTTTCACAATTTAATTTTTTTAAATATTTATTAAAATTCTCAACTTACATGTACATTTTTACATGATTCATATAATTCATGTCACCGAACTATTATTTATGTTTTAGGTTTAATAATAAGTCTTTCTGGTTTTGTTTGATTATTTATTGCAAAATGTGTATGTCAATGGTAATTTTGAAACAAAAATTACAACATTTCAATCAACGATGGATTCTCTACTATTGTTCAGGACTTTATCCCATATTTCAACGAATTTATCAATTCAATCAATAATTATCGAGCCAATTTCTGAGGTCATCGTCATTGTTGAACGTAATGCCACGCATATATTTATAGAGCTACCAAAAAATGTGATAATCTGATAAGAGCGGAGTCGGAACTTTAAGGTGGATGAGACAAAATTTCCCAGTTGTGCTCCAGAATGACCATTTTGGAACCTTGATTAAAGGCGAAAAGAAGTATACGTCGAAAATATTCGTTTTTTCAACTTCACAATGTTATTTAAGCCAAAAAATTAAGAAAAACTATAATAAACACGGTTTTCGACGTTTTAAAGCAGAAAAATGCTATCAAATAGCTTATATTTTTTGTCATAAAAAATCAAAATAGCTTTTTAAAAAAAATCGCAAAGACTTGTTAGATGACTTGAAATTATCCAGTAGCTGAGTGCAAACGCCTGACTACCGAAATTTGATATAATATGCTAGAAATAATTCAGCATGATGATTTTTAGTTTAACTGACACCTTACGGCAAAATAAAATCGTTTTTATAATGTTTAATAATAAGATATACAGTATCAATTAGAAATACTATTATTAAGGAAAACACATTCTTATTGTGAAGTTGTAATTATTCAGAACATAGGTCTGTGATTTTTTAAATACTAAATTAATGTATTAATTATAAATATATACATATAAAATCAATTTTGTCGAAAAATATTAAATATATATCACCGGGTTATTCCGGTGACGCTAAAACAATATTTTTCGACAAAATTGATTTTATATGTATATATTTATAATTAATACATTAATTTAGTATTTAGAAATATTATTAAATAAAATTTCAAAATTTGTCAAAAATATATTCGATTGCTTTAACGAAATCCCGGATATGAAGAGGTCCATGTTCGAATCCCTGTGGCAATTAAATATTTTCTCTGTATATTTTTCTAGTTGTTTCATTTAATTTGTATTAAAATACCACAGAACTATATTCGTAAAATCCAACTTCATAACAAAAAAATATTCTGTTTAATATTTACTGAAATTTTAAAATTTCAACTATTATAAAATTATCTTTCTATCCATGTAAAACTATATGTATGTTGTTTACACAAAGGGTGGGGTAACGTGGTATAGTAAGGGTAATAGGAATTAGGTATAGTGACAGGACAATGCTCAAGGATCAACTGGGAAGCCCGAATCAACTGGATTTTCTCTCATGTAGTCACAGCTACTGAACTTCAGGAACCTTCTTCGGTAATTAGCACGAAATACTGTGATACACAATAGATGTTTCTGCATGCACACGTAAGAAACCGAATACACTAGCAACTAATATACTTTACAACAGTTTAAATTTAATGAACACATAGCAGCATCCACTCTCTTTGACAGTTCAAAAGTCATAGACAATACACAGAAAAGGTAGTGCTCTGAGGTATAAGGTATTAGGGGGAGGACATATAGCTACAGTAAACATAATAAAGCATCCATCGGCGATCTGTAGATCTATTATCAATACCGAATAGATGTATACTTATAATGTAATAATTCGAGAGAAGGAATACAGCTCTTTTACTTTTTAAAAACATTACCTATAACTGAATTAATAATAGTTAACATAAATATTTAAACCAGTAGTAATCAATTTATGAAAAAAAACTAACAATACAGACATTTATGTTTTAATTATTTTGCAAGATATCATATTAGTATATTAAAAATGCGGTATACTTACACGTGATGTACTGTACCAGTTAAATTTTCAGTATATTAGACCAAAAAGTATTAAAATAAACAAGATAACTTACAGTAGGATGCTCTACATGCTTGACACAAAATAAGGGGAACTAAATTTGTCAGAGAGAAATGTATGCGATGCAATCCACTCCCGATGGTTTGCGTATTTAGTGCAGCCATCGCGGTCGGAAATTGGAAACGATCTGCTCGTGTACTTTGACGGCCGTGTATATGTGGCGCCAGTTACCGCCATAAGACCCCCAGCGACCAATGAGACTTGCAATGGCAGACTGAATGGGTTACTCGTACAGGAGGCAGATACTGCAGCAGACGGAAGCATGATTTGCTGATGAGAATAGAAAGGAATGATATAATGCAATAAAATGCTTGGTCCAGAATAGAAGAAACGAAAATGGCACATAGTGATAGGATGAAGAATGGTGAAATATTGAAGGATAATTAGGTATTATAGTCAAGGGTAGAAGAAGTGAAAATACTCAAACGTTTTTGTTATTTATTTGTACCATTCTATGGCCATTATCTTTAACTTGCCTATATATTATATTAATCTTTTTAATGAAAACATATTTTTGTTGTACACAACATCGAAAAACATGACGTTTACATCAAAAAAGTATTGAATTGCGCATAATTTCACGTCGAACTTGAGCCATATGTTCTGGCGTCGCTGTTGACGCTGATAGTCCCGGAGGAGTTAGGTGGTTTTGAACCCAACACCAGATATGTTGCGTGCTCGCCACATCACTTACTCATCGAATATTAAAGTGAGTACAAAAAGTGCGACGAGCACAAACCAATAAATCACCTCAATCGGTGACTCGTTACGACTGGCAATCCCGCAATTCACGCGCGTCGAACAATACCTAACCCTGATATGTGATAAAAAGATTTTATTGAAACATCAAATTTAAATAAATTTAGGAACATAAATCAACATTAAAATTCTATATTTTACCAAAAAATTTTACGGAATAGAAGACTATCTTTCATCTTTAGATTAAAATTATTTTTATTGCATTATTTTATACGATAACTTTTTGTTTATTGTTTTCCAGTTCCAATGATATACATAATCTATGTTGATACTTAGATCGATTACGGATCGCTTAACGCAATTCTCACAAAAATATCGTGTATTTTGTATTTTTAAATGTATTTTTTTTGTATTATTTTGAATTTTTTACAATTTATATAATACTAGCTGAAGTACCCAAAGTACCCGCTTAACACAGAGTCAAGAGGCTTCAATTAGGGGGATGGGGTAGTTTTTTTTCTAAATTAGATGTAGACGGTAATTTTCTTTAGTTTGAACGTCAAGTGTGCAAAATATCATCAAAAAATACCAAAATTCTATTTTAAGAGGTGGGAAAAGGGGATGGTGGTGATATTTCTAAATTTCATGTAGGCAATAATTTTTCTCTTATTTTGAACGCCAAGTGTGCAAAATTTCATCAAACTAGGAATAAAACTTTAGATTTGTATAAAAAACAAACAAACCAACAGACTCTCTTCTTTATATATATAAAGAAATATTCACAAAACAAGAAATTCACAAAACTCGTATATATATATATATATATATATATCTCCAAAAAAGAGACTAGCTCTTGTGCTTGGAGTGGGACTTACACTGTAGAAATTTATATGGAGTTAGAAGTATTTTTTTTTATAATCTATAATATTATTTATTATCTAATTATGTGTTTTTTAAGTGTTCATTTAATTTATTTTTTTCAGTTCTTTTATATTCTTAATCACTTTAATTTCAATAGGAAGGCAATTGAAGTTTTTTATCACAAAGTATATGAAATTTTACTGGTAGTGTTTGGTGTTACATTTAGGGATTTTAAAATTATTTTTACATATTAATGATGTACATATTTCAAATTTACAATATTATTTTCTTTGAGTAATTGATATTTTTTTGTAAATGTTTTCCATTTCAGGAACTGGGAATTTTGTAAAAAGTGCTTGTGTTGAAAAAGTTGAAATTTATTTACACAAGGGTTGGGTAAACGGAATATAGAAAGGGTGACAGGAACTTGGTATAGGGACAGAATAATATGGGGTTATGGACCAACCAGGAAGCACGACTTACCTGTATTTTCTCTCCTGTAGTTACAGCTCTCCTAAACTTCACCGTGTATCACTTAATAGTGAATATAAATCTTCGACACGCACTGCGAGAAACCGAATACACAATAATAATTCAAGTTAGTGTTACGAGCTTGTAGTAGGACATTCACATTTCTTGAGAGTTTATAAGACATAGATGACACACACACAAAAAAAATCGTGCTCTGGGGTAAGAATAAAGGGGGGAGCAGATAGGTATAGTTAACCTGAAGGATTATCCACACATCCTCCGGCGATCTGGTCCTGTAATAAATACTAAACTGTATTTATTATAATATATTAATTCAAAATTGTTTTTCGTAGGTATTTATAATTTAATTTAAAATATTGTGCTCCTATAAAAGTTGAGCCCCGACTTTTGAGGCGCTCCGCCCTCGCGAGTAACTTTCTCCATTAGCAAAATACTTGATGCTTCCTTTAGGAGTTGGCTCCGTAAATTATTGCCAAATACGAATGTAAGAAAACTAAAGTACCACACTCTCGAACAATGTAAGTATTAATGCTTAACTATTAAAGAAAATGTATTGCCTACAAAAAGGTAATAATTGTTATACTTACGCATATCGAAACATCTTATCTCAGATATATTTGGCAAGTTTGTTTTTCAATCAAAATTTATTGGTTTTCCTAAGGAAAATTCGTACCTTAATAGTCCATTTTTAGATATTCAAAACATGCAATATATACTTTATTGTACATTTGTTTGTTATCATCTGCACGCCTGTTCCGAGAGCAACAACGACATTCTTTCAACTTTTCTATATGTTTTTAGAAATCGTTCATCGTTCATCAACATATGATTCAATTAGGTAAAGATCTGTCAGAAACATCGCTATTCAACATTCCAGCTTAATATATACTAATGATTCACTCTATATTTACAACACATTCACACTTATTGAATGTCTCTATTTATTTTATTATATAATATCTTTATCGAATCTTACTTTTTCCTTTTAATTTTAATTAAATAACACCGCAACAACACAGAAAAAAATGTCTACTTTAACACAGGCGGTAGTCTAGCAAAGTGGCCAGGACAATGCTTCAGGTCAAAGGTGGACACCTCCTATATTCCACATAGTAAATCAACTTATTATATTGTATGTATTATATCATTTTATATTCATTTCTGATGTATAAAACATTTATGGCAAATAAATAATAAATTTATTTTAATAAAATAACATCTCAACAGCACGAAAAAAAATCGGCTACTTTAATACAGATGGCAGTCTAGCAAAGTAGCCAAGACATAGTTGTATCAAAGTGCTCCCATGAGATGCATTAGAGTCAACTCTCGGCTTTCGTATTAACCGTGTCTCAGAGATTCGCCGTTTAGCACCTTACTTCACAAATGTCACTGTTCTTATGTTCGTCATTTGGGTGATTTTAAATCTCCCCAGTAGCAGTTAAAACGCAATGATTGCTTATTTCTAACATTCAGAAAAGATCATTGTAGAGATTTATGGTAGATTTTGGTGACGTTTATGTGTACATATCAAATCTTGCTATTAGAACGTACTCTGTATACAATAGTGGTCTCATTCTTATAATCTCAGTCTCATCTTCGAGTTTATCTCATCACGTATATACGGTATTGAGATGTATCTCAACAAAATCTCTGAAATTTTCTCCTTCCGTGGACACGAACCTTAATAGCAACTTATTTGTAATAAATGTATTAGGTATATCATTGTACGTTCACCTCTGATGTAAAAAAAATATTTGTCAATAAAGCGTATAATCAAATATTATCTTAATTATTGTTGATTTTGTTATGAAGAACTCGAATACACAACGAAATTATTTTTACGTTGATATGATTAGATTAGCGTAAAAGTATTTTACTTTATTAGAGTGGTACAAAGGCGTCACTGCTACGAAACGATAAAATTTTATATTTATTATATTGATACAGGAAGTTGATTTGTTCAACTATTGCTTGAATATCTCAGCGTCTCGTGCCATCAGTGCTGCGTGAGTTGTTAGGGTGCGTGTACACTTAAGACCAGATCACACATGTCAAAATATGTACTCATCCTATTCATTGTGGTTGTTTTTAAAGTCTTTCAGTTTCACATTAGTACAAAAATACTAATAATATATAACACTAGGCGAATTTTAATCGCGTTTTAGGCCCGGTTGTGTAATTAATGGAAAATGTATACTATAGTAAAACACATTACGATAGTAAAAAAAATTGTCAAAACGGATTATTCGATCATTGGTAAAATATATTAACACATGAAAATACGACTATGAATCAGTCTTTTTCTTCTTTTAAACAGGCAATCCACCCTTCAAGAGTGATTTGTGCCATTAAACAAGTTAAAACATTATTTCATAGAAAGCAGTACAACAATATTATAGAATAAGGAATATTACGCTACAAGTTAATACCATTATCGTTCAAGAAATTTGCTATTATATAGCTTAAATGTGGCGAGTTAAGGGAGAGAAAATGACACAAGTTAACCGGGAGTTGAAAATTACCATTGACAAGATTATTATAAAAATAAACTGTGATCCGCAATGGACAGGCAAAAAAGACATGGTCAAGGTTCTCCTCCTCGACACCACACACACACATTGGGGAGTCTATTAAGTTCAATCTGAATAAATGTGAGGCTACCTGGCAATGCCCAATTCTCATTCTATAGATATTTGATATCGTTCTTTTAGAGACTTTCCTATTAGAGAACCAAGGGGTGCGGGGAATTGATCTTTGGATTATTTTAAGCCGATTACCCTTGTGATTGTCTGGATCCATCCATCGTGCAGACACGATAGAATTCGTACGTTTTTTTACCATATTAAGTCTATCATACATTGGAATATGGAATTGATGGGGAACAACTCCGGAAAGAGTAGCCTTCTTGGCCAGTTCATCAGCACATTAATTTCCCTGAATTCCCTTATGTGCAGGAATCCAAACAAATGATACCTGTTTATTGTTGCTGTACAAATTAAATAGGCATCTTCTGATGGAACAGATTATCTCATTGTCTATCCAAACTTTCGTATTAGCAGAGAGGAATTCAAGAGCTTCTTGCGAGTTGGAGAATATAACAGCCTTATCGATGTTCCGGAGAACGCAAACGTCCAAGGCCTCTTTAATTACCAACATTCTGCTGAGAAAACCGATGAATCCGCAGGAAGTCGAAGCTTCACATTTATTCCTAATTAACTATGAATCACACAATATCCCGCAATGTTAGTGATAAGATGATGATACGGTTGATATTATTTCGAACGGATGGCTGAATAAAGCCATAGATAAAGATACAATTGCTTGTATTGCCAATAGTAAAAAATTGAAATAAATTGATTTTGATCAAAATCGCAGGCATTGGATGATTATTCGCCTTGCCACACTATTAGGCGTGATTAAATTCGACAATAATTAATTTGACGCACAAACAACCCGAAAACGTTTTTTTTTACCCCGGACGATGGTAAAAAGTTACTAAAGTAAAAATTTGCTATGGTCATAATTTACTTCTGACTACACAACCAATCCTTAATCATACTTGTCAGCATGGACTACACTTTTTCAAACATGTCATATTACCATTTCAATTTCAACTTTTCAATTTCACTATATTTTTTAATTAAAATTAATAAAATTAATTTTACCTCAGAATAAATGTGGATCACGTAAATGTAAACTGAAGTTTACGGTGAATCGAATCATTACGGATAATCCAAAAACCAATCGATTTTTATCATATTTAACAATATATTTCAAATATCTTTTACACCTACTCGCACTTTATTTAATGAAAATAATGAAATGGGTTCAAATTAAAACAGTCCCGATAAACTAGACTAAAACTTTTATCAGTACATTTAGCGCCCTTAATGCAGTGGGGTGTTTGCCGCGCCTTGGCCATGGCGGGTAGCGACCCCGCAATTAACATTGGAGGTGACGGTATGGAAAAATTTAAGCAGTTGGCAAACTGCTAATGGCCCCCCCCAAATAGGGTTGTCACATTTTTATTCCTATAATATATAAATATATATATATAACATAACACACGCGCGTAGATGCTTTTAACCGATCATTACGCATTTCTTTTAAGGCACGCATATGCGTGCATTACGAAGGCATTTATTAAGGTAGAATTTTTTTTCTCTGTGTTTCAAATCGATCTACTATTAAGAAACCATTAATGTTTGCTGTGCTCAGTCAACCATGATTTTAATAATCATGGTTGGGTAGCCATTTAGATTAATTATATAAAAAGATTTTTTTTTAAATAAATTAAGTTCACTTTCGATAACAATTTTGAATAGAAAATTAATAACTGAATAGAAAAGTTACCATAAAATATACACAAAAATACTGTTTAGTTATTTAAAATAATCCTACGTTAGTTAGTAGTTTTAAAAAACTAATAAATTACAGTTTTTATTAATTTTGAAGAATATTATTACATTTTTTTCTGGAGAAAGTTAAAGGATTTTATTTGAACTCCTACGCGATGCTCGCTTGCAATATTTGGTAACCACAGAAGGGCTATTTTACGACAATCCAGGCTCATAATATATACTATTAACAATTTATGTATGATATGCGCCTTAGCAGCACCTCATTGGAATGTGTTTAATGTCAAGAAAATGTGAAATAACTCGATAGTAAACGTAATGAATGAGTAAAGTAAAAATGTATGACAAATGAATAATATTATTGTCCATGACTGAATAAAGGGAGGTCCACTGCGGCCGGGAACTCTTTATCTCTCCACAGTCTTCCCACAGTGAACATCTTTCGGTGTTTTTCTTCTCCTGACTTTGACATCATCATTATCATCGAGAGAAGCGGAGATCAGTGAACCATCCTCGTTTTGTCATATTTGGTCGTAATCCTGTACGCAACAATTATTACTTGACACATCTGGCCATCTAGGTCTTAGGCCAAATACAAAAATGTTGTCTAAATGTCTCTAGCCAAATATCTTTAGTTCAAAACCTGCAATATATCAGTGTATTTCTTCTTGTAACCTACCCATCTCATTGGCCTAGTGATCGAGTTTCGGCTGGGTTTTGTGAATTTTGTTTATACTGACTTATATTGACTTCACGGTCCTGTATAGATCTTAAATTTGGTTTGATAAATTAGCTATTTTGACCTGAAAAGTTTGGTAAGTTGAAATCGTAATTTAAGCTGGCTTTCCGAAGAAGTTTTAAGTTATTAAAATGGTCAATTACGTCATGAAAAATGAATGATTCAAGAATTTTCGTATTTCATTGACTTTAAGATAAGAAGTCGAAATTAATTAATAGTGATTAAATTTTTACAAAATTTAGCAGAAATTATTTCAGTTAGATCATTTGATCCATATTGTATAACGCCATTTATTATGTTTAACCATTTTCTTCATGGCCTATATATAACTCTGCAGCAACTAGTTACTGCGTTTCTTGGATCCTTGTCCAAAAAAAGGGATCTGACTGCTAGGGACTTTGCTTGGTTTTTAAATTAAGTAAAAGTGTCTGTTTGATCAAGCAGTGAGATATTCGAGTGGTGATTAAGTCATGTCCCGGAAAACTACCAAGTTACTCATATTTGTGATAACACAAACGATAAAAAATATTAATTTGACATGTAGGTACTCCATGTATTTTTTAAATATATTGTACGGGCAAAACTAATTTCTTTTAATATTGATAACATTGATACGTAAGTATATTATAGATAGCTAGGTCCATATAAAATATAATCAAATAATATTATGTCTGTATAATAACTAATCTTTTTCGATGATCTTTTTAATTTTATCAAATAATTTTAAATTTCGTGCTACACACACGACTGAGTTTTATTATTATCACGTCTTTAGTATCGAGAAGTTCAGTTTCTCTTGAAACTATAATCATAATACAAATAAAACTCAATTGTCTGTGTAGTACAAAATTTAGTTTTGTAATTAAAATAATCATGTATTACCATAAACTAACCTAGATACCTAGATTTTTTGGTATATTTAAAATTTTAATTATTAATTATTCAAATGGTTAATTCGATATCGCACCCAAAACTCTTAAATAATAATTTAATATTATTTAATATAAATATTAGGTAAATTCACACCTTTGTTTTAATCATTTGAGAACCTCTGTAATTATCAGTCTCGAGACAGCTGAATTACCATCACCAGGTTCTGATTGACCGTGAGGGTTTCTAAACAAAATGACAATTTCTTCCAGCAGGCTCGTATTCCGTTTCCACTTCATTATTCGTATTAGTTTCAGAATGAGTGTCCAACCCTAGCAGAATCTCGGTTCGGCGCCCAGGCGCCCAGACCCGAAATTGAATGGTGCGCTGCAATGGGATTATTCCAGTTTTTGCCGGCCAAAATACCCCAAGGTTTAGCTGCCTGTAATTAATACATTCATGCATGGCATTTGCGCCCGTTGTTTCCATGAAATTCTAGCGGTTGTACAATTAATTATATCACATACATTACAGCGTTCGTACGAAACGTTGATTTAATACGAATTCATGATAATTTCATTTATTTTTGTGTATATATTTTATATATTATAAACTAAATTTCAGGAATATGTGTGTAGGAGTTGTCGGTGTAAATGTTGTTGTTGTTTAAATATGATCGACTCGTGATTGTGTCGGAAGGTTTTGTTGCTATGAGACCGAAGCTCCTGACATCTTCGAGTCTCACGCGTGTTGTTTGTGTGTCGCAGTATCTATTGTTGTAACTAGAGCAAAGTATTTAATGAAAGAGCACTAACAAAATTTTGTTTTTCATATGATTCATTATAAATTTAAATGTGCGTTGAACTCTGGAGTGGCTCACTCGAGATGCTGTTGAATGAAGATGTCGATGAGAGGACGGTCTGCCGAGAAGTGATCGCTAAATGCTTGGGCAGTATCCGTCTCTGGTGTATATTATCTTATTGCGTCTTCTAATTGGTCGCTGTGGTTTGGGCCCTATATGGTTTATAGGTGAGTCCTTACACGGTCATATCTTTGGGCGCATGCAGGGTCACCGCAGAGCTCCTCCGCAGTACTGACGCGAGTTGGCATGCTGGATGGACATGAATCTACGACTTGAGCGGCAGAACGATTTACAACTGACATGGAACGACTGGTACCAACGGGCGACTGCTTGCTGGTGGTGGTGATGATATTCAGGGCCAGGTGGAAAAGCAAAATGCCTTGGAATCCCCTTGATACCTCTGGTGTGGTGCTGACAAATGCCTAACTTGTCGCTGTCCGATGAATCGTGGACGCAATGAAAAATTAGTGCTCGTGGTGTTGCTGATTGATTGCTGGTGAATTATTGGTGCACAGCATGCCGGTCTAAGTAGTCAAATATGTATTGATATATTGATTTTCATTATTTATAAGTTTGTTTTGAATTTGTGAACATATTTTTTGCGGGAATTTATATCGATTTTGTAAGAATGTGTAAGTGTCAGGCAGGGTTGTATAATATCTCCATGGCTGTTCAACTTGTATATGGATAAATGTGTGAAAGAACTGGAATGTATGCTCTTTATCGCATGCCAATGATGCAGTACTAATGGCGAATAATGATAATAATTACGGAGTTTAGTGAGTAAAATGTACGATATATGCTAGGAAAGTGACCTTATTATGAATGTCAGAAGTCGAAAGTGATGGTATTCGAGAAGAAAAAAAGTAAGACACTGTACAAATTAATTATGTAGGCAATGAATGTTTGGAACAAGTAAATGAGTTTGTGAATTTGGGAAGTATATTTGATAGACACAGAAAGGCTGAGAAAGATATCGAAAGGAAAGAATAAACAGCAGGAAATAAAGTGAATGGCGCTTTAAATGGAATTATATTTAATGGAAATTTGTCAACCGAGGCAAGACCAGCGGTACACAATGGAGTCCTGGTACCAACTCGAATGTATGGAAGTAAAGCCTGGAGCTGGCATGCAACTTATGAATATATACGGCAGATTCATCTATAACAAGTAAAGAATGAAGAAATAAGGAAATAATGTAAATCTGACCTTACTATAGTAAATAAGATTAAGAAAGGATCACTTTGGTAGTTCAGTCGTATGGAACAGATGAATGAGAAGAGAATTATAAGAAAGACACATGATGCAAGAGTTAATGGTACCGGAAATAAAGGATGTCCGCGGAAGACTTGGCACTACCAGGTAAACCAGATACTGAAGGATGTTTCTGTTAGAAGCCTTAATAATCGGCGAGCTTTTATGAGAAGATGTATGAATGTGGATGAGGCGAGATGTGTGTCACGACAGAAGAGTGTGGTGCTATATCCTCTCTACCTACCCCCGTGGGGAAACGGTGTGATGGTAAGTTAGTTTAGATTTCTGATGATTTTTAAAATATTATCATTTTTCAGTTAGACGAAAAATGAACGGCGTTGGAGTTAAAAAATCTTTTCACATAAATTCAGTTCACTTGAGCACTGGATACGATAGTGCTTCACCTGACTCAGATCAAAAGCCTGACACAGACAGGTACAAGGGTGGGGAAATAATATTACCTACATCGTGATCTCGGAACTTGATCTCTCAATTATAAAGCATAATTATTCATCGTGTGTATTGGAAGATGAAACCGACTGAATTGCTACTCTTAAAAAGAATTTGACTAGCAATGGTGATGTATCCACGATTTGGCTAAAATAATTTTTGTTATGAAATTACATTTTCAGAACATGGTTCTGTGGTATTTTAATACAAAATAAATTAAACAACTAGAAATATATACCGAAAAAAATCTATCAAAAAAAAAATATTATTCTGTCGTCTTCTAGCGGATTTTACTAAAATATATTTGAGATTCATCGCAATATAAAGGTGATTGCTTTTAAAAATGGTATATTAGTTCAATATTTGTTGAAAAATGTATTCGATTGCTATAGCGAAATGGTGAACGCTCTTTACCGGATAGGAAGAGGTCCAGGTTTAAAATATTTTTTCGATAGATAGACTTTTATCTTTTAATTAGTATTGTTCATTTTTAAATATTCTTTCAGTCCACATAAATTACATATCCAAGTGACATCTATTTTTTTTTAAGTATAAAATACGAAAGTATAAAATTTATGTTAAAATGAAAATATCGAAAAATTTTATTATAATAAAATGCAATTTCAAAAAATATGCATAATAAGGTAAATAAATAAACTATATATAAATTAGTATTTTAGATATATTAGTAGCTCTATAAAGTTGTTAAGTTTACAGAATTTCGATTCGACATTTGTATAAAAAAAAATATATAATTATATTATGTATATACAATATATATATAAGTGTAAAATATATTTTATAAATATATATTATACATTGCGTGTGCTTAAATGGACAAGTGAAGTATTTATTTTACAAAATTTTGTATTAGAATCTTAACAATTATACCGTATTTCTTTAATAATAACACGCAATCTATTATACACATGAATCATAATTATAGTATCACCAACAGAAAAAAATCTTCAACGAATGAATAAAAAAAAGCTAAAATAGTAATAATAAATATTTATTAGGCTGTGGGTCTCCCGCTGGGGATTGCTGGGATGGACGATGCCGGGAAAAGCAGTGGCTAGATAGACCTAACGGAGCATTCTACTGGCTCTCCCTCGCACCTCTTGCGACTTGGACAGGGTGAATTTCTGCCTGGCTGTGACTGAGTTTTGCGACAGCAACACATAAATGTGACGTGTACCCTCTCCTTTTGGGGGTGCATGATTTCTAACCTTATTTCTGGATGCCTTTTGAATTTAATGTGATAACGAGTCTCACGTTAAATTGTACAGATATGACTCTGGCACGATGATACTGGAGCTAACCTATGATGGTATTATGATAACAATGTTAATAATGACTGAATGTAATAAAATAAAAAAGTATGTAATTATGACGAATCGAAACGAGAAAACAACTCTCAAAATGATTCGGAACAGGATGTAAATAAAAAAATATTAATAATGATTTTTTTTAAATGGAATTCAATTTACTAACAATAATTGTGATATTTATCACTTCATTCTGAATCAATATCAGAGTCTGATTTTTCTGAGCGATTGACATTTGCTTTGACAAAGCTCTTGAAATAACTCATTCTGCTTTATTCTCTATAATTGTAAAATGCGATAACGGCCAAACTTAGAAGCAGGGTTTTCGCGTATTGCCATGTGCAAAGGGCGAGAAAATTGAAAAAAAAATGCGGTTGTAAGACGAATTATAAATATTGATTCAAAAACGTACCCCATTTTTGGAGACATGTTTGTTTGAAAATACGATAATTTTATGCTATTAATTTTATAATATAAATATTAAGATATCCTTACTTCTATGAATGCAATGCACATTGCTACAATATGGAGAAATATGTAATAAGTATATATGTCTATCCACTGAAAAACATTTTAATATTTGAGAGCAGATTGCATATCCGCTTGTTTCTAATAATTTTGGATCATTAATTCAATTTCCAAATCTTTCATCCCATCGACCAATTAGCCTTTTTTCAAACATCGGAAAAATCTTTGAAAAAATACTACTCACGAGACTAACAGAGCACATTAAAGATGTCTGTCTCCTCCCCAACGAACAGCGCTGTTTCAGAGAAAATCACTCTACCCTCCGCCAACTCATCAGAATGGTGGAGATAATCTCAGAAGGTTTTTGTAACAACATGTCCACAGGCGGTATTTTTCTGGATATCGATAAAGCGTTCGGCAAAATATCGATCAACGGTATGCTTTTGAAATTATATAATTTCGGAATTCACCCCCCAGTTACTAGGTATTCTTAAATCTTTTCTACGAGACTGGACCTTTCAGGTAAAAATCGGAAACACTATCACCATAACTCGAACAATGATAGCGGGAGTCCCACAAGGTTTCATTATTTCACTAGTTCTCTTTAATATATTTACTCAGGACGTATCGATCATAAATAACGAAAATTCTCACAAAGCACTCTACGCCGACAACACAGCCACCAATACCATACAGCAGGCATGATCATCATCCGCCTTCAGAAAAACAAGTGCAATAATATTTTTCTCTAGAAGGAAAAAAAAGAGCACTCCATACCATAGAGTTTTTATGCACGGGGTTCCTATTCCATGGGTCGATACTGCGAAAAATCTTTGACTCTCACAAAAAACTTCACTGGACACAACACATTAACAGCCCAAATCTCCCACAACAGACTACTCCCTCCTAAATTCCTACAGTTCACTATCCCTACAAACTTACAACTTAAAAAACAAATTACTGTTTTACATAGTAATCATCTGCCCTATACTCACATACGCGAAACTCATATGGGGTTCAAGTAACACAAAAATTTTAGAATCCAAACAAAACTACATCCTTAGAAGAATCACAAACTCACCCTGGTTTGTCAGAATCACAATTATTCACAGAAACTTAAACATACTCTCACTCAAACGTTCACTATCCTCACTCACTCCTACAGTTCACTATCCCTACAAACTTAAAACTTAAAAAACAAATTACTGTTTTACATAGCAATACTCACATACGCGAAACTCATATGGGGTTCAAGTAACACAAAAATTTTAGAATCCAAACAAAACTACATCCTTAGAAGAATCACAAACTCACCCTGGTTTGTCAGAATCACAATTATTCACAGAAACTTAAACATACTCTCACTCAAACGACACATACATAACTTATCGTCGAAATTAATTTCCATCCCAAACCCTTCCATAAACTCCTTCGATCTATATGATCCCTCATTCGATCCCCATCATCTTCGTCCCATCTCACTTGTTTACTTATTTACCCTGTTCTTGATCATATTGAATAAAATTTATAAAAAGATTCTATAAAAACTTTAAATACAAATTAAATACTAATTTAATGTTATATTAATTATAAATATATACATATAAAATCAATTTTTTGCGCTACTGTGATACGAACCTAAATTAGTATACAAAACATCACAGACCTACGTTCTGAATAATTACAACTTCACAATAACAATATGTTCTCCTTAATATTATAAAAACTTTCACTAATTTCACGAATTTGTTAAAAATTCAACAAAATTAAACGAAATAACAATTTATTTTTGCTACTACTTTATACAATGTTAAAATTACCAAATTCACTAGGTTCCCAGCATAAGGGCCCCAAAAAAAAAACTTACGCCATTGCTGTTACCTCATATGTCGGAAACAAGAGGGCTCAGTCCTTATTCCTTCCTCCTAATAATCGAATCAGAGACATCATTCATCAACGTAACAATTTAAGTTAGGTATTTGATTTATTTTTAAAATTATTTAAAAAAAATATAATATCTAAAATTAAGAACATTTTTTAAGTTATTTTTTCATCCTAATGGAAAAGGTATTTTTCCGAAACCGGCAAAATTTAAATAACTCACAGTGGTTTATAAAACAAATTTAATAAAGTATTAATTAATAAAAATGAACCACCACGTGTTTGCTCGAAATATTACAATAATAAATGTACACTCTTCTGCTTTCGTAAGGTTTTCATCGCAAAAAACAATTTACTACCTTTTTCATACTAACATATAATCAATATGCTATAAAAAGAACTCATAAGAGATATCGAATTATCAGAACGAAAGAATATAGTTAATTAAGAAAAATATACATAGGAGCGTATAGAAAAAAAATTCAAATCTGGTTACCAAACCTTAGAGTATGATTATCAGAATCCTGGCTGGTTACGTGTACTTCCAATACCAAAATTCAAGTAACGCAAATAATATATTTTTATATAGTAGTAAAGTGTATCTAATAGTAACATTTTATAAATAATGTATTTATTTAGCGTTGCGTATCGTACAAAGACGATGAGCCAAGATTCAAATTAAATATTTGTTATTAACAATTATATCTTTTAATTTTTAATATTAGTTTTTAATTAAATAACATAGAATTTTAGTATAACTGCTTTGTTTTTTATATCTTACTATAATCTTGTAAGTGCGTATATAAGTGAAAATGTATTATAATTTTCAAATAAGAGCATAGGAATTAATTATTAATTCTCGTTTACGCGTGTTTAATATCCTTAAAATAGTAGACCTGAGTTTTTGCGGTATTGGTATTCTTAATTTTCTCTATGGACGGAGCGTCACTTAACTTGACAAACTATCCAGCCGTTATCGAAATCGGTCGACTTTTATGAAACGCTCAAGGAAGTATATACGGCACACGTGAAAAATTTGTAGATACCGACTAAGTATATAGAACATCAAGAATCAGCAGAGGATTAGCCGGTAAGTCAGCAGTCCAGGTGAGTGGTGATATGTCTTTCTAGAGTGACACGATCTTATTATCAATAAAAAACCCAGGACCAGAATTTGCTATCGAAGGAATTTTAGTTACACAATTCTGTTATACCGAATGATTTTTTTTTTTTTAATCCGGTAAATTATCATTAAAACGTAGATTTTCCTACTTCTAACCAACAACACCAGGATATATAATCATCTTGTTATAATTATTTATGGTCAACTTGCCAAGGGCAACGAGGGTCTTCTTTTAACGACCTTTTCACGACAATGGATAATGTGTTATGAACAGTCGGTCCCTTCCCACGTCGGTAATTAACTTAATGATGGTCAACGTGGAATAACAGACCCTCGAACCATAAGGCTGTATTCACACGTGCAACGATTCAAGTGAGAATATTTTATATATTATGCATTTGTACATATTTATTATATGCAACCTAAAGTACCCACAACAGATGCTCGTGGAAGATCTTAGGTATAGATTACAGAACAAACTTGAGTATCCCGGAAGAAGCGTATATTTTCAGTGTTGAAACTACGAAGCTGAAGCACCAACTACGATGAGTAGGTCATTGTATACGTATGCTCGATCTACGGCGCTCTAAACATATTTTTTTGTGCAGCTATCTCATAGCAAAAAAAGAGAGGGTGGGCCAAGGAAAAGATTCAAAGACATTTATCTAGCGAATTTGATTAGAAGTGACCTGAAGAATGGAAGACGTGGCCCTTTATCGAGTACAATAGCGTCAACAAATACATCGCGCTTGGGAAACATGCAAAGATATAACAAAGGAGAATGGAAAAACAAGAAAATTTTTCCATATAGCCTTGTCTCCAAATCAGGTAAAGTCCATCAATAAATTTAGCCCAAAGCGTTCAGTATGTTCACACCAGAATTAGAATAATACATCTAGTTCATACGTTCCTTTACTAATTCTCAGAGATCAAAGTCTCATTGAGAGATTGCCGTTGACACGAACAATTAAAAATCCCCTATGGGATGACATTATTCTTTATTTCAGAAAAATTATAACTTTTCACTTTATTCTTAATCTGTTAACATTATTTAATTTGTATATTTTCCGTCGTGTGAGTAGATTAAGAATAGAATATGCAAGAAAGAAGAGTGAAGAAGACAAAGTGTTCTAGTAAAGAGTTATTAATGAATTTGGGTGAATTTAATGATAATTAAAAAACAATATTCGCTACGGGCTGTGCGTGCAATCTAGACGATAGCGCACACTTGTAATATTGTCAGCGCACTAAATCTATCATTTACATTTGCAAAATTATGATTAATTGAAATCTTCTAATCTATCAAACAAAAATATTTAAATTAAATGCATAATTTAAAAAAAATGTATGTTTACTTTGCTTAATTATATTGCTGAGCGCACATGTTATTAGATCTCTCTTTTTAGGGAGATGTTCAGTAAAGTTCAGAAAAAATAAAATTAAAAATTATAATTAACACAAATTAAAAGTAACAAAAGATATACTATAAAATATTTTTTCGATAAATTGATTTTTCGAATTAAAAAACGGCAACTTCACAATATTATTGTACTATCCTTAAAAATAATTAAAATTTATTAGTTTTAATTAACTTTTGTATTGTTTTTATTCATCGAACTTAACCGGCTGAATGTACCATTCCTACTCTTTTATAAACCTACTAGCTCAGTAGTTTAGTTGCTAATATACGTTTAAAGTACTTCAAAGATTTAAAGAATAATCTTAAAAACTGCAAAAGAACGACTATATGGCTTGATATATGGAAGAATATGTCACAGTCACTCATAACAGATCAACTATTGCGGATAGTAAGTATTTATTAAGATAGTCAAAATGTGTTTCTCATCACGTTAGAAAAGGTTTGTTAAAATATTTAGAGTTCTAAATATTTGAACTTTACTATCCCAAAAATATTATAAAATTAGAGAGGCTTCGATGGCTAGGCTGTATCATTATATACAACGATGTGCAACGCAATCAATAATATAATGAATTATTAAATCAATAAGTTAATAAAGGTAATAACTGCGAAGACTTCTGACACTTTGCTACTTTCAGAATATCCCGAGTAAATTAAAGAGAAGGGGTTTGCAGAAGGCGGGGTGTGCGATGACATGCACATGCTCCCTTCACATAAGCCTACAGAATGTACACCAAAAGGGAGGCCGCGAAGAATACTGATAGACAGACCTGTAAGTGGATATAAAATGAGTACAAAGAGAAGTGCCAATCAACAGTGAGGACATATGTCATATTTTACATAAGTCATCGAAATAATAAAAGTGCCGAATTTTGACAAAAAATATTTCAGTGATTCATTAACTGCGCAAATATTTAAAATTGCGAAATACATAGGACTTCAGAATCGAATGGCAATACATCAACAACTGAGTGACCTTTGACTGGAAGCAGTACATAACTTATTGGCAAAATACACTATTTTCTACTAAAATATACAGAAAAATCTATCCATTTGATCACTACCGGTATTTAAACCAAGACCTTTCCAATCCGGGGAAATGCATTACAATTTTTGCAATATCAACTGAACACGTTTTCGACAAATTTTGAGCTTGTATCTTTCCAATTGATATATCTATTATTTCATTTTTAAAAACAATCAACTTTATATTGTGATGAATTTCAAATACCATAATGTAATTAAATATCACAGAACTATGTTTTGAAATTGCAACTTCACACGTGTACTTTCGTTAAAAAAACATTGTTTTCTACTTATTTGTTATGTTATGTAAATATACTTTAACCATTATGTAATATAAATATTTTTTTAATACACAGATTTTTGCATTTTATTTTAATTTGGATGTTTGCTATCTCTTCTAGGTTAGATCGCGTATTTTTTAGATGACTTCCTTTAGGAATTTGAGGAATGAACTCTCGCCCTCTTAACTATGCTTATTCACTTTTCTCGGCATACTGCAGTCCTTAGATCTGTCACCAGAGAAGTATCTATTGCTTTTTTCACTTGGTCGGTCTAACGGGTTAGGTATCGTCCTCTTCATCTTCGTTCTTCGACGTAGCCCACTACAACAAGCTTCTCCAAACTATTTTTCCTTCTCGCAAAATGTCCAAAAATTTAAGGATTCGTCTCAAGCAAATGGTTGAGAGTCTGTCCTTGTCTGGACATAGAACTTTTCGTCATACCTATCCATTGTTTAATTTCTGGCTTGCAAATATCATCGTCGGTGATTATGGATCCGAGATAATTGAAATCTTTGACAATTTCAAAGTCTGTAAGGCATCTGTCTGTGAAAGCTGGTTATGCTGATCAACGATCATTAGCTCTGTTTTTCTTTATTTGTCTCAAGGCCCAATTCTCTACTTTCTTCTTCAATGCGACAGAGCAGTGTAGCCATTTCTTCTTCTGATGTAGCGCTCAAAGTGGTATCCTTGGCTTACCTGAAATTGGAAATCTTTCTGCCTTCAATTTTTACTCCACCATTCCAGTTTTCAAGTGCATTTCTCATAATACATTCTCCATTTTTGTTAAAAAGATCTGGAGACAATATACATTATTGTTTGACTCATCTGTGCACTTGAAACTTTTGAAAATAAATGATGTTGATTATCTTTGTATCTACTCTAATATATTATTATAATATTAATATCAGAGATTGCCTCTTATTTGTTCTGGTTAAATTTAATGAAGGTCAATGTGTGAGTGTGATTCGGAGGAAGAGTCCCTCGACATTACTTCATTACTGAGCCTCAATTATTTTTTCTGTGATCTGTTCAATGCTAATTTTCAACTCCTGACTAACGTGTGTCACCTTCTTTCTATAAACACGTCACATCTGATAACCGTAATATAAAAATATCGAACGAAAATAGTATTTACTTTTGATTTAATCAATTCGCTATTTATATTGTTAAATGGCACAAATCACTCTTTAAAAATAATAGATAATAGAAGAAGAAGAAGGAGATGACCCTTCAAAAGGTTTATTTATGGTAGTTTATCCATGCTTAGTGATCCGATAATAAAATTCGAAAAGTAAATAATGCCTGTGACTATCGGACGAACTTTTTATATCAATTTATTTTAGGGGCTGGACGATATCTGCGGAGATTCTATAATATAACTGTAGGGATTCTGTAACTTTTTGCAGGCTTGACTGATGCGAATATAATGGGTGTATCAATTTGATTGATTCTATCGGAAGGGTTTTTTCCTTCGCGTTATTTATTACCGGGGATGACCTATAAGAAAGTCGTTCAGTTAATGTAATTTCATCAACAGGGTGATCTTATACAAATTGAACAGACTTTTGTACGCACCATTTGATTTATTCCATACTTCCTAACGAGTTATATAATATAGACTTATATAACTCATATAACTTATTTTCTTATTAACCTTCTGGGTCATATTTAATTGGAAATTTAGTTCAAAGGGAAATGTTTAATAAATTATATTTTTTTAAATGTATTCCTTAACCTATAAGGATACTTTTTCTAACGATTAATTAGATTTTATTCATCCATTACAGGGATTATTTTTCTTACTTTACAGAAAATAATATCCTAATGTGATACGTGTCTATTTCCAAACCATATAAGATCCATTTCCATTTATGATTGAAATCAATTTTTATTTAGAAATGTTACATTCCTCTAACATAATGCGTACAAATATTCATAAATCAATATCATTACAAAATATGTTACCTCTCTACAAGAGATAAATAAATATTTAAATATGGAGATATAAATCAAATGACTCATACAGAAAAATATCAATTATCAAAAAAATATTTAGTTGCTAACGAGATTCAAATCTGGACCTCTTCCTATCTGGGACAGCGAGTTCTCTATTTTTTACAAATTCTGAACTTATATTCTGTAATATTTTCAATTGATACGTCTACTATTTCATTTTTAAAAACAATCAACTTTATCTTATGGAAAGCTGGTTCCTTGACCAGAGAATAGCAATGACTACAGAAGAGCTACAGACACAATAATAGCCGTGACTGAAATGTAGTATTTATATTTTGTTTATATATATTTTTTTTTTTGCTTATAATACATATATAAACAATGACATTTCGAAAATACGCGCCAAGACCGAGGGCACCATCTACCGACGCGAGTAGGTGTGGCCGGTGTAGAGAGAGGTCGAAGGAAGGTAGAGGGGGACTTCGTGGCGAGCGCCCGAGCTGAGCGGTGCGTGTGGCGGACGTCAAGCGGCGCTCCGCCGAAAGTAGAGTATTGGCGAAGGAGATCGAGAAATGGAGGAAAATTTATCGCAACAAGAACTGTGAAACGCGGTGAATGATGAGGCCTCGATTTACCCACGTGATGTATGGATCGTCTAGCTAGGATTCGTGTGGAAATTACCGGCGAGCGGCCGTGGTAAACACGTCAAGGTATTCCTATTTGGACCTGCTCAAGATGGCGTGCATTCGAAGGTCATCGATGGCGAGATGGAATACTGGTCCGTGCGCACGGTATCCGGAAGACAACTGTGACCCACTACTGAAACCCGAAACTGGAATTCTTAAAAGTGTCTCCTCGTCAGTTGGGGAAGTGGCGAACTTTGTTAGAAAGAATTATTGTTTATAGAAGATCTGGAACCCTCTACGTGCTTACAATATCGAATTTCTCATGTTTATAGTGATTAAAGTGTAAATAATGTGTTGTAAACTAGTGTTATTATTGTCTGAGACCTCCCCCACACATCTGAGATAGGCATTCCGACACCAACCCTTATATACCCACAGACTGAGTCTAGCTGGTGGCGCGGTGCGCTGGCATCCCATCCTCTGGTGACAGCGCACGACGTAACAATACGTATCGCGTTTCCTTTACGTTAACTTACGCGTACATATATACATCAACCCAATATATCATACTTTTAAGATGTTTTTATGTTGTGTAGATGATTCAATAACCTTGTATTTTATTATGTTAGCAATATTAATACAACTTAATTGAAACAATTTGAATTTTTTTTAAAAAGAACTCACTTTTATTGTAAAGTTGCATTTTCAGTTCACAGTTCTGTGGATATACAAATTAAATTATTCAACTAGAAACATGTACAGAAAAAATCAATTTATCAAGAAATATTTGATTGACTAACCTGGACCTCTTCCTATTCAAGGAAACGTATTATCATTCCACTACAACCACCAATTAATTGACTTATTGGCTCAACCTATTGAAATTTAAGGCAAAACTCTCTTAAATCCATTTATAGAGGATCTGGAGTTGTGAAATATGATTTAAATATACGCCAGCATTATCTCACACAGTCGGTTTGTTAGCATCTAAGCTAAGAATGTGCTATAATGAGTAGCTGAAAAATCTAAATATGACGACCTTTAGTCAAAAAATATATTTCAATATAATGGTATTTATTTATAAAATCTTTACTAAGAAAATATCGGCAGAATTTATACGGAAAATTGATGCAAATCACCCTGATCATGAACATTATACAAGACTGCCATTCAGAAAGAAGGTTAAATCTCAGAATTCTATTTTTTATAGTGCGATGAAGATTTTTAATGAAGTACCATAACATAAGAAAGGAGGAGAAACTAAATAGGTTCAAAATGAAACTAAGCAAATATGTGAAAAATACGAGTATGTTATAGTAAAGAAACGATTTTGATCTTGTTTATATTAGAGCGCATATAAAAATACTTAGGTATGCACGATATTAAGAATAAATAATATCAGTTTTCAATTATTGGAAATAATTTACGTAAATAATACGTGAAGAAGTTAAAAATAAGGATTTCACTCACCATAGTACAGCCAGGAAGTAACTGGAGCCACGGAGATCCTGCGCGTGAAGACGTGCCCCGTATCCCCGGTGAGGGCCACGCCAGTAGCGTACCTTCCGTAGCTCCAGGCCACATAGACTGACTCTGGACGCATCGATCCACGGAAATTTCTATGTCAAGATCCTAATTTAAGGCAAAAAAATGTTTTTGTTAAGAACTGTTATGTGTAATTATAATTTATTTTATTATATTTTATAATTTATCCTATAATTAATCATTTACACAGAAAAAAATTTATATATCAAAAAAATAAATTCACCACCGGGAATCTAACCCGGAACCTTATATTGAGTTATTGAAATGTTTTGTAGATTGTCTCATTTTTTTGAAACTAAAGACAGAAGACGTAGAGTAAATTATCTCAGGTCTTCCTCGGCTAACTATTTAATATTTTTATATTAAGAAATATCAGGTACTTCGGGAAGAGTATAATTATTATGACGTCGGAAATCATTCCGTTTGTTTCAACAGCCTCCCCGGGCCCTCAATTGCTACGCCCATCACGTGCTGTACGCGTACGTGACTCCTGGTATTACTTGGTATCTTTTCTGTGCTCAAAATTGGCTAAAAAGGAACACTCTTACATATTACCGGGGCCCATCAGTATGATGGTCACTGACTATCGACTTTATTCGATAAAAACATGGAACGAAAAGGATATAATAAAATTGATGCGATATAAATTGATTTATGCCGGCGAAAAATAAGAAATTTGAGAGGATTAAGTAATTCGGAGAATATTCCGGAATGTAATCTCGTTTCGAAGAAAGATTAACACCAGGGTCGGAAAAGGTAGAGGCAGAGCAAATTCGCCGTTATTCGGTGAATTTGCGATCTGCGCATTAGGCGAAATATTTTTCGTGTTAATGAAACACCACAAACGCTTTATCAGAAAAATTCCAAAAAATACTTTGACATTTTAGCTTAGAAAATACAAATAATTAAATAATGTAGGTATTAAATAATTATTATCAGCAAATATCTAAAATATGCAATATGCGATAAATATATTTTCTTGTATAATTGAGTGCCCTGTTTTCAAAAAATTATCCGGTCGCAACACAGACCATCAAATTATTAGACGTGATCTAACGCAAATTCTCTGTCCCAAAATTTTCATTTTGGTGGCACCCACGTGATCACTTTGGTCATACGTCATGTAACAAAGATTTAATTTTCGATGAGTAAATACTTTTACTATTGTATAAATGTGTCATATGCTCCTCGCCCGGCGAATTATATTCTAAATCCCTCTCCTTATATATACACTTCATACCATGTCTATTCATTTACCAATCTGTGGGTCGTATTTAAAAAGTTATTATATTTTATTTCGATAATTCGCCATACATTTATAAATATGAAACTGAAGATATGAAACTTGTGGATATGACGAATTCACTCAAATCATAGACAAGTCTGAAACATTATGAATACATACTAAATTCTTAGATTTTTTTATTAAATACATTTTTTTATTTGAATTTCATTTTTATACTGTTTGTTAAATTGCTTAAGTTAGTTCACTTTAACAATCCGATGATGTCTTCATATATTGATGATGGTGTAAGATTTTTGGATTTTTTTTTTGACTATGGTACGGTATTATTATTTGTAACGAAAACTTCTGGTTGTTATTTAAATATATATAATGTACGTTATTATCAGTAAAAGACCTTGATTAGTTTCACCAAGACCTACCTTTGAAGTGAATATACCGATGCCAGCTCTGCAGATAGAACACTTCCCTTTCGTCTCAAGGTTTGCTCGAGGTTTGACTCAATATATGCTTTTATAGTCAGGGTATCGAAATAAAAGGTTTATATACAGTTAGTACGGAATGACATATATTCAGTTAAAAAGTTATGAACAGAACAAAAGTAAAGTGACAAATAGTTCTACATAATCAATATTTACGATGCCAATGAAATGTATTACAATACAAATTAAGTTAGATGGAGTAATTCGAGGATATTACAATCTATACGGTGGTCGAGTGTAACTTTACATTGTCAGTTGAGTTTCAAACGGAGAAAACTGGAGGGATCACTTTCGGCGAGAGCGGGAATGTTTATGATATATACATTTTGTATATTCAAGACCACGGCATATGATGCAATACACATAGAATATTCCGGTTGCGCTTAGGAAGAAGTTTCATGGATCATTTTTCTTATAAATATAAAAAGCAATTGTGTTTATCCCAAGTTGGTATTCAGTATCTACACATAGAAAGTGTCGTTATTGCAGCATATGGTACATGAACAGAAGTCCCAAAACTCAATACAGAGTGCAAAAACTCCCATCGTGTGCTGCTCTTTGCTTTGCTGACTTTCATTATAACTCTTAACATTTGTATTTATACTATTTTCTTAATATTAAGTTTATTTATAATCTGATGTTAATAAAAATATGTTTTTTATTATATTTCATTCATTTTTAAAGACGTAAATAATAGATTATATTATTTACTGTGCGGGCTGCGGGAGTATATTCACTACATCATTTTTCATCAGGAGGGGGGTGGAATTTACAAAAAAATAAATTGCCAATATTTTCTTAATACTAAATAGTGGGATAAGATCCCGTGGACTGTATCAATAATGATTAATTGACGCAATCCGAATTGGATTCAGGAAGAAAAATAATGGTTGATGATCTGGCCTAGCTTGCTCTAAAGTCCTTTGTTGGACGTCAAGTTTTCACTTCCAGTTGACGAGCATGTTTTTTGTGAAGAACTGAGATATCATTGCACTTCCGGAGCTGTTTATAACACCGCCTCTTCGTAATCCTAGCGTTACGCACGGCGCTGTTTTTGGACGGTAAAATAAGAACACAGATCTTTACAGCTCGGTATCAGAAGGCAATCTGTTTCCACGTCGGCGAAATCCTAAAGTCATTGGTTGACCAAAGCAGGACAAGTATATTAAGATAATATTGGAATTAAAAAATGCACATGGACTAGGTACTCGACTTACGTTAACACTAATATCTTTAAATTATAAAAAAAATACAGGTTTCTGGAGCCCGGTAAAGGGTTAAAGGTCATTTTTGCTTATTTTAAAGTAGAAAACCTAGCTTTTTCATAAATCTGAAAACCATAGATAAAGTTATTTAAATGTCAGAAATTATTATGGTGAAATTTCAAAACATTAAAGTTTAATAACTTTTTTAAAATTTTCCGGATTTTTTTTCATTTTTATAATCAGGACATTCAATTCTACAGGAATATATATATTTTATGTAAAAATCTGAGAAAATACCATATTCTAGACATTCACCTTATTAGCTCTCGAGTATAATCATCTACTTCATATTTTCGCAATGAATCAAAACATGAACCCTAGGAAGGAAAGAAAGAAACACTCTCGATATCTTCGATATGTGGCATTGGCATCAAACGCCACATATACCATGGATTCCAAGATGAACGAATATAAGTTAATATAGACTCGAAAGGTATGTATGAGTCAAAAGAGATTAGAAGGCTTTGTACATAGTGAGACTGAGGGCCCTATTCCTAATATATAACATATATATAAATGTATATATAATATCAATATTTTTTTAAATACCACCCGTTATATTTAGTCTCACCGGCATATTGAAATTTATTATATATTATACACGAGAGTATAAATAAAAGTGCGAAAGAGAAGAGATTACTGGATTAAATTTGACGCTTACGTTCGGCTTCTACTTTGTCTTGCTCTACGTGGGGTAGATTTTCATTCCACCCACCTTCGGAGGATTGAAGTCTAATATCTTGGATTTTATAAGTATTTCCCGGCATAATTTACACAAAAATGTTTCCTGATTAAACAATAAGTAGTTTGTTTATTAAAAATAAATTAACGTGAACTTTGTTTAATTAAAAAGTTTTGTTTCGAGATGTTTCCAATTTTCTATCCCGAAATTACAAAGTTTTGGTAAAATAATCATTAACATTAATTAATTATTTAGAAAACGTTAACTTTGATAACTAATTATTATAATACAATTATTTTGGTTTTACCCGTTGAACTTGATATTAGTCGGAAAATGTAATCGTCCTAGGTTTGGCTTAAAAGACGAATACCGGACGGTGTCGGTGGAAAATTTTGAAATTTATCATTGCAATGTTCACATTTTTGACAATCAAAATAGAATTTGAAAATTATACTATCAGAATAAAAAAAGACGGCTAATTGTAATTTTCAAAAGAAATTGATACTTTACTCAAATCAATTGTAATAGTTTCCATTCAACTTCTCTTACCTATGATACACAAAAAGACATTGAGACATTATATATAAGTTATATTATTGTGTAAATATGATGAATTAAAAATCTGGATAATAAGAGCAGTGGAATAACTAAAAAAATTTGGCCCCAATGCAAAATGTCCGTAGTTCTTTATTGTAATCCTTTAATTGTTCAATACATCAATTTTAAAGTGAATAACAAGGTGAAGTAGACTATATTATTTTTCTGACTCTTTCATTATCAATCAAATATCAATAGAGATATATTCTAGAGTTTAGCTTAGTTCAAGAATACACTTTTTTGATAAAAGCAAGTAAAATTATAACTCTTCTGTAGGAGAAGGGTCTCGATATCTATAACTGTAATTATTTGTAAAAGTGATCTAGAATATTTATTGACTTCGCTGACAACCGATCCGGTGGAATTTTAGTTGTCTTCTACTTCGGAGATTATGAATTCTTCAAAACTACAAATAAAATTTATTGTAACATTTTTGTATCGACATTATTATAATAACTTTAAAACCATTCGTAAAAATAACATTAGTCATTAATCAATGAATTTTAATTCAATTGATCATTGATTCCAGTATCCAAATTTTCTTGAAACGAAGAATTCAGTCAATAGTTAATTATAATACACAGCACTACATCAAATAATGTTAGAAAATCAAAATTCTAACCAATATTTAGTCATTATAATAATGAATGCATTAAATAAATAAAATATATGTTAATAAATATTTTTAATTAAAATGTACTCATAAAATTTAAGAATTTGTTTTTGTTTTATTTCCCATAACTTATTAATCTGTTTTAAATTATGCAAACATCCTGTCCGTATTTCACTTTGATGCGGAGCTCGATAGGCTAAACTTTTTGTTGTTTTATTAAATTCCGAATCTAACACATTCTATAATAGGGTGTCCCAAAAAATGTATAGACTCTTTGAGGAGTCATAACTTTCTGATTTTTATTTCATTTCATAATGTAATTAATTGGAAATAATGAGTGGACCAAGGTTAACTTTTCAAAAAAGAAAAATTATTTTAAAATGCTATTGGAAGTATTAAAATGTAGCAGAAGCACAAAGAAAATATCGCAGAAAGTTTCAGGCAGATCCACCTACGCGACTTACAATTAATCGGATAAAAGATAAGTTTGAAACGAATGGAACTGTGCACGGTGTTCATAGACAACGTTCCGGAAGACCATCAACGAGCTTCACCAGCCAAGAAAGAGAGGGAAGTTATTGCGAAACATCCAAAAAATCTGTTAGACAAACAAGTCGTGATCAAATCAAGTGTTCATCGCATTTTAAGACGTTGTAAATAGAAAAGTTATATTCCAATAATAGTGCATGCTGTTATGGAGCCAAACACAGGGAGTATTATATTCATTATTTTAATAAAAACATGAGATACCCTTTACCAGATCGTTCGGCTGTACCAAAATAAGTCCAATACATCGCATTAATTATCCAAATAAGTAGGAAGAATGAATTTTCAATCAAATAAATGTTGTAAATTTATTATTTTATTATTTAAAAGTATTTGTTTTGATTATTAAGGAAAACACATTCTTATTGTGAAGTTTTAATTATTCAGAACATAGGTCTGTGATATTTTAAATACTAAATTAATGTATTAATTATAAAATCAATTTTGTCGAAAAATATTGTTTTTGCGTCACCGGGATTCGAACCTGGATCTCTATTTCCAATTCGGGGAAGTGCACTACCTTTGTGCTATAACGCCAGTATTTTTCTTGACAAATTTTCGAACCTATATGTTACATTTTTCAAATTAATACACCTGTCGTTCCATTATTTGAAAGCCATCTACATTACTTTTACAGAATCTCAAATACCTTTGAGTAAACATACATTAATTTAGTATTTAAAATATCCCAGACCCATGTTCTGAATAATTACAACTTCACAATAAGAATGTGTTTTCCTTAATAATATATGTTGTATCAATGTGTCCAAAATTTAATAAAAATGAATTGATAATTCTGGCGTCTGCAGTCGGTTTACTCAAAGGTATTTGAGATTCTGTAAAAGTAATGTAGATGGCTTTCAAATAATGGAACGACAGGTGTATTAATTTGAAAAATGTAACATATAGGTTCGAAAATTTGTCAAGAAAAATACTGGCGTTATAGCACAAAGATAGTGCACTTCCCCGGATTGGAAATAGAGATCCAGGTTCGAATCCCGGTGACGCAAAAACAATATTTTTCGACAAAATTGATTTTATATGTATATATTTATAATTAATACATTAATTTAGTATTTATTTGTTTTGATTTTAATATACCGAGACAGGGCATTTATGAATGGTAGAACCCCGCCATGTTTATAGTTAAAATCAGAAGCCAAAATAAAATCTTACAACTATCTTAATGCTAACTTATTTAATTACAACAGTTAGAGAATTTTTTGAGAGGGAGGGAAAGGGACTTATGCCAACGCGCTCCAACCTTATTGACGTAACCTTAAACAAGGCCCTGACGGTGGAATCTCGTCCGACATAGATCCGGAAATTGCTGCTTACCGTGTGGATTTATGATTGATTATTGTCGTGGCACTAAGGTTCCCCCGATTTTCTCGGATACCTCTTACGTGTAACTTATTTATATCATGACTTGGCTTTATTTTTGATGAGTTCTGCACAGAATGATGTAATACACTCAAAATCTAATAATCTGTATTTATTAACTTGAGTCTTTTAATTCGACTCTAACCGATCACGGTCGTTCGTAACATATTAATCGGAGCTTAAATTGATAATAGTAAACTGCGATATTAGTAATACTATTATCCATTATTTGATTGTGAGCCCTAAAGTGAAAGCCAAATAATGCGTATCATATTTCGAATCAATCGAATCTTCAAAAAAGTTTGCTTATTACCACAGCCGACCACGCGATCGTTGTAGTACAATATCAAGCAGATCTTTTACGGAAGACAGATCCGCGGGCTTTCACCTACACAATCTATTTTAGGAAGAGAAGTCTATATTTAACACCTCGCAGGACACTATATTCCTTATCTACAGGAAGTACTCATGTACGCATATATAAATATATAATGGATGCTGGACTTCTTCAAGTAGGTGTAAGCCAATTTTATATTCTTTCGTCCAAAGCGATCGGCGTTCAGATCAAAACGACGCGCGAGAGTCAAAATCTTTCTATCCAGGTGCCCAATTTGCTTATTATACGCCATCTAGCCCTGGTTGTCCTTGACATATGCCGAGGCTACTCACTGTAAAGAAGTTGCCTTTTCTAAAATATAACTCTGAGATATCGCATCGTAACAATGCTATCAATGAAAATGATCCGGACAGGATGAAGCATCTTCACACTCTCATCGTGGTGTAAGAGCATATCTTGAGGAGAATCTTCCAAATAAACAGCTTGGAATTAGATTGTCCGTTCCCCAGACCTGACGCCACTCAATTTTTTCTTGTTTTTTACCTTTAAAATACAGTCTATGTCAGAAAACCGACGGCACTGGACGAATTAAAAGCCGCAATTGAGCAGGAATGCGCCACAACACCAAATGAAATGTTTGTTGAAGTTTGTGAATCAATAGCCCACCCTTAACCGTATTGTATTGACCAGAACGGTAATAATTTTGAACATCTACAGTAAAAGGAAAAGTTATACACTTTATCTAGATTCTTTTGCAATTTCAATATTAATTAAGTGTGAATAAAAATTGAAGTTATAATCATTCAAAGTGTGTATATATTTTTTGGGACACCTGTATAAAAACACCTACTCTCACTACAATCTATTCTGTTCTTATTACTTTTTTATAATAATACATAGCTGATAATATGATTTTCTAAATTATAAATGAAGCGATTTATAAAATGGAAAGTGACTTATTTATTCCCTTTGAGGACATTTACAAATTATTTGATGTTATTAAATATTATATTTCTTATTTGGGAATACTTACTTGATGTGCTTTAAAGAATAATTGAAAGGGTTCTTGATTACACCTATTCGACGTCTGAAAGCTACCGTACCAGATTTCATTTACAATTGATTTTAAATATGCCAACGTAATCTTTTCGGTAAGCAGAAGAATACTGTTACAAACTATGTAGACGATTGCGTAATACGACGCAATTTATATTAGACGAATATAAATTTCAACAGTGCTAGAAATGGATTAATAAATATAATTCTTTAACCACCCACCTCACTCACTGCCTTACTCACCGCCGTCTGCTAGTATTATCATTTCAGCACGACCTAAGATTTTCAATGTATAGGAAATATGGAATTTTATGTTACGAGGCGTTTACTTTGGGATGCACTCGAACTGCATGCAACCTTTGATAAGCTCACGTTAAACATTAAATCTTGAGAATGCATTTAGAGACACCAACACCCCTGAGTTGGAGAGCATTTGCTAGGTTTCCTCATAGAGAATACTTCATAAAACCCAAACTTTTCACACAAATATTAAAAAATAAGTGCCCACTTGCCCCAAAACAGGCTTGCCTAGTAGAGCAATGCAATTTTAATGCAAAAGTTTTTAAAAACTTATTCAAAAGGTTTAATGAAATGATTATCAATAGTTTGATTCGGATGATGTCTAAGTGAACATACAGTATATATATTTTATATTTATTATCTTTGTTTTATTAACCACTGAATTGAGTTTAAATACATGTACCGGTTTCGAAAAATACCATTTTCTTCTTCAGAATGTCATAACCAACTAAAAACATATATTATTGTTTCTTTACCAGAATCTATTTTTAAAAAAACAACAATTATTTAAAAATAAATTTAGTACCTAACTCAAATTGTTACTTAATACAAATTTAGTAGAATAATTTTTAGGAAAAAATTTTAGAATGGGACTTGTAGTTAAATTTAGTTGGTTGTTTATAATTTTTTGTTTAGTTTTATATGCTTTATTTATCTCCAACGATTCCAAATTATTTAATTTGTGACCAACACCGTTTATATGCAAAATGGACAATTCCAATTTTTTATCAAAACCGTGACCATTTTGATTGACCAAATTCTGAAAACCGACTATTATTCAAACATCTCAAATGCTCCTTTACTCTTATATTAAAATTTCTACCCATTTTACCAAAGATCTATGTCGTTTGTTAAACCTTTGTATGAACCAAAATTGTTTTAAATTTAATTTTAACCACAAAGTTAATATTGCTAATTTTAAAAGTAAATATTATATATTCTATTATGTTCCAGATGCACCATTCGATCTCATTGTCTCTTCAATCATCATCATTTATGTCGGTCTCTCATGACTGGGTATCGCGTTTTCCCTAAACTCGCGCCCTCTTGACTATGCTCTTCCTCTTTTCTCAGCATTCTGCAGATCTTAGAACTATCACCAGAGAAGTATCTATAACCTTTTCCAATTGGTCAGTCCAATGAGTGGGGGATCTTCTATATCCACTTCGTCCTTCGATATGATCTACCACAATAGGCTTCTCCAAGCCTCCAAGCCTCCATCTTCCTTTTCCGATGCCCAAAAATTTAAGGATTCATCTCAGGTAAATATTTAAGTCTGTCCTTGATGTTCAGTTCCTACAAAATGGAGACATTCGTGTATCTTGCTGTCCATGGTATGCGCAACATGTTTCAGCACCACACCTCAAAGACATCAATCCGTCTTTTCTCTCTTGCTTTCAGGATCCATGACACCATACCATATAAAAATATAGAATGCACCAGAAACTATAAGCCTGACTTTTATCGTCATGGATACCTTGGTTTTACCATATTTTGTCAACTCTCGACATGTAACTTTTTTCCATACCTATGAATAATTTAATTTCTCACAGCTACCGTAATCAGTAGATCCGAGATAATTGAAATCCTTGATAATTTTAAGGTCTGGGAAGGGTATCTGTTCATGAAAGCTAGTTACGTCAATCGACGATCAACGTGTATACATAAAATAAAAATAAAAATAAATAAAAAATAAGGTAGATGGCTTTCAAATAATGGAACGATAGATATATCCTTTTGAAAAGTGTAACATATAGGTTCAAAAATTTGTCGTCAATGTACTACGAGTATATGCTGTAGCATAATCGCTTAATAAACGTTCTCCGGATTGGAAAAGATCCAGGTTCGAATCGCGGTAGTAACAATAATATTTTTCAATAAAATTGATTTTAAATGTATATATTTCTAATTAATATACAATATTTAATTTGTATTTAAAATATCACAGACTGATCTGAATAATTACAACTTCACAATAAGAATGTGTTCTCCTTAATAACGAATTATTTGGTTAATTATTATATATATCTGCATGTTCCGACCTTTCAACTGTAGTGTATGATTATGACAGTATAATTGCCGTTAGCTTAGTGCTCAAAATAGAGTCCTTCACACAGTACCATAGGTCCGTCCAGTTATCAGAAGCAACTTTACATATAAATCCTCTGTATCATCTCCCAACGCATACGGTACAACTACTGCCGGTCAAAACAGTTACCAGAGAGTCAGCCTCCCAATGAAATCCAGACTGAGGACAAATGTTACTGCATTAACAAGTTAAAATTAGCATAAACTCAATTTAAAATCCATGCTGGTAATATTCAAATTACGCTAAGAAGTAGGCATAAGTCATATAGGCTATTGTTCCGTTATATAAATAACTATATCAATGCTTGCACGTTCAGATAGTTTTCTAGCATATTTAAACATAAGATTTATACTCCGATTCATCAGATATCATCATATTGCGTATATCATGGTATATCATAAACTTGAGATGTGACAAGTCGCGATCAACATACCAATAATATTAGAAAATCATATATAAAGTTAATAATGTCCTTACACTCGTTATCATTAATAAAAACATATTGAATAATACTTCATTTGACAATATCCTGAGCGTTGTAAAAATCTAACCGTATATACGGTTAGATTTGAGTTAACTCCTGCCATATGGCTCAAATGATCAACAAAATGATGAACCAAATTATCTTATAATACATGTTATTAGTTAAAATCAATTAAACAATTTTCCATAAGAAAACTCTGCCAGTAGACAGTTCTGCTTCACGATAAGGTCCCTCTCAGATTACCCCCGGTGTACTTCCCGAGTCCTTGTATAAGCAAAAGTTCAAACACTATAGTCCTCTTTTAGCATGCACTCTCACGAAGTCGATAATCGTTCTCGAATAACACGCTCGCCCAACCGATAATTAAAGTCCTAGTCCACGCCCTGGTCGGCATTCGGTCACTTCCGCTTATTAAAATCGCCAACGTAACAAGCCAGAAAAGTTACTTTCCCCAGTGACAGTCCTTTAATTGTTTTCGTACGCGACGAACTAACTGATCGTATCTCAAACGCGTGAAAAATTTAATCTCGCAACAAAAAAATAATTCATTCTCATCTACTCCTTAAACTCAACTCCTTTGATTCTCTCTAAGATCCCCTCTAAGGCGACTAAACCCAGACTGTTTTAATTCTCCCAAAAATCGACCACCCTAAAAATAGACTCATTCACTCGTCAATCGCGCTTTTTCTAACGCAAATTTCGACTCTCCCTCGCCAGCCTACTGAAACCCAGAGACGGCCACGTCCACCATCGGTATGCGAAAATATGATTAACAATATATTTATGTATGTTTTTGGCGGTTTTTAGTGATATAAAGATTATTAGGAGAACACATTCTTATTGTGAAGTTATAATTGTTCAGAACATAGGTCAGTGACATTTTAAATATGAATTAAATATATTAATTAGAAAGACATACATATAAAATCAATTTTGTCGAAACATATTGTTGTTGCGCCATCGGAATTCGAACCTGGATATCTTTGGATAATGCACCTTCCACCGTTTGGAAAGAGATCCAAGGTCGAATCCCAGTGGCGCAACAACAATATTTTTCTATAAAATTGATTTAATATGTATATCTTTCTAAATAATATATTTAATTCATATTTGATATAAAGATCATTACAACTTAACATATTTTTTCATCATAAATGAAAATATGAATTATAATAATTTCTACTACTATTAAACTGAAATCCTTAGAATGGCATGCTTTTAAGAACGTGACAATATTTCGATAAAATTAATATAATAATTTCCTCGTTTCATTTTAAAAAATATTATAATTATACAGGTGGCTCAAAAAAGTGAGAACATCTCGTAACACATAAGTTATTTTAAAACATAATATAATTAATTATAATTCTTAATGTACTTTTTTGGCACAACATTTAGCTAATCAAAAATAATCAAAATACCCCATATTGCATAATCTACTGGGTTTAAATCAGGCCTGTTCGATGGCCACATACCTGGCTCGATGAAATTAACATTCTCACGACGAAGAAAGTTTAATGTACGAGTATTTCTGACTGTGTGAGATGGAACTCCGTCCTGCTGTAATGTCCAGTTATGCTGTAATGTCTATCTATACTCCAGGGTTTGTTTTGAAATTCTTTGATCATTTTCCAAGCACCCCAATTTTTTTCAATTAGCAAATTTTTGATCGGAATACGGTCTTCTGCAGTGATTTTTATCATTCTGGGAAACAATTTGAATAAACCAAATATAAACAAAGGGAAAATTAATAATCAGAGATGGCGACCAAAAATTGTCGAAATAAAACGAAATATAGGTAAATAAGGAAGTAAGCAAATAACTTAGTATAAATAAAACTAGACCTTCAGATTATAAATCTTTTATTTATCCAAAAGTATTATGGATGACTAGAATATCTTATAAATGGAAACTCTTCGAATAAAAACCACTTAAAAATTTTAATTCCTAATAACCATGTTCCAATTGTTATTAATAAATACTCTCCACATTTCCTACACAAAAGAATATTTTATTGCTTAAATCAAAGGGTGTCAACTTTCCTGTGTTTCCATTCATGAGTGTCATGTCATTTCAGAAAGTGAGAAATACAGCAGGTAAGTAATAACAACATATCAGGTAAAACAATTCCTTGCGTTTAAAACCATGGACGGTACGCGATAATATTTCTAAAATATTTCATCTACTTTTATTTACCATTTAAGTTTTTAACAACATTTTTAACTTTTACCATACCATGATATAAAATACCCGAACGCAGCCATGTTGTCAACTCGTGTTACCGTAAATAACTATTATTAAAAATATTTGTATTAACTTAAATTGTTTTAATGGCACGAATTTACTCTAAATATTGTTACGAAACAATTTTAACCATCAGCGCTCAGATGTCTGGACGATCGCGCTGTTACGCAGGCGCGAATCAGTCACGTGCGAGCACACCCGTTGAAGAAAGTGAAAGGCCAGTCACGCAAGGTCAAAGATTGTGGATACACGCATCTTCGTCGTGAATACGCATTTCTCTCAGTACATAATGGTGGGGCGAATATTTACAAATCACTAAAATAAACCGACACAATATCCTCGTCGTTCCGGATTCGGATCTAATAAGGACAGCACTTACCACGTTGTGTCTACACCCTGCGATCATTACCAAAATTGACATCGAAATATTTTCTCCACCGCTGCCACTGTTCGTCTTCCGTCGACCGTCGCCTCGCCAACTTGGCCAGGGGCCGGAACAGCTGTCTGGAATGGCGCCACCTCCCCGGGTAAGTCGCCTGTGGATTTCAACTAGCATCTCTTTTTGGTGGCAACCGTAAACTGAGATCAACCGTATTTAGTACATGTTTTTTTTGATACCACAACTCTGTAATCAACAACCCTTGTATGTGTTTATAAAAATTATCTAGTATATAAGCTCTTGTTAGTCTGTAAGAATATTAGGCTCAATTGTTTTGTTGACGTTCATCATCAAACATTGCTTAAGAGGCTTCTAAGAAATATGTACGCATTCTTTTATTGAAGTTATCCTTTTCGTGGGCCTCGGAGTAGTGCTACCATCCTGACTTAACGACGAACCAATACGTTGGGAATGTCATGAATCCTGCCGACTGTCTCATGTTCTCGCTGAGCAACCGGTTACGAGAAAAGAGAAGGAAATATTTTTCGTAACAATATTAAGCGTTCAATTTTGAAAAAATGATTAATAACATAATTTAAAGCATTCAGTCGTATAGAATGTGTCCTTCCTTCTTATCTCTCTTCATTTAATTAGTGAGAAAGAGATAATTATATTTGTATGTTTATTGTTCTTTTCACTATTAAAATAGTCTGTGATTTCTGTCTTTCATATCACAAATGGTATTTTTACCAACGGATTGAATGGAAAAAATAATCGTTTATGTACGATTCTCTTTTTATAATCGGTTTTTCACTAGCCATTCCTACGCGCTAATATTTTCTTTAAGATTATCTAAAATATGAATTTTATATTGCATGTATTTACTTAAATATTACAGGTTTAATTATAATGGTAAATCTATGTTACTGCATGGTTTGGGAAGGGTTAAAATAAATGTATTTTGACATTAAGTATAAGGATATTTCACGCTGCCTATTCAGTTGTTTTCTGCTCTTCTTTTAAACGATCTATTCATAATTCAAAATATAAAAAAAGGATAAAAGGTTGAAAGAACTTTTAAATATTATAAATAAAATTTGAAAAAAAAATGGAAAATAGCATGCATTTTTTTATAATTCCTCGGCCTTAAATATTGATTAATTAAATTATTAGAATTACGTTAGAATTGTGTTAATATAGCCATGTTGGTCATCCGGAAAATAGCTTACCGCTACTACTTAAGATTTCCAAAAATAATACATATTGTGCAAGTTTAAATATATTACGAACCTGAAGTTATTAACGAGAGAGAACGATCCAGAAAATAATTACTAACAAATTTAGAAAAGCAACCGTTACATAATATTTTGCAAAAAAAAATTACTACGTTAAGACTACGCCACTGAACACAGACATTCAATTCAATATAAAACGCCTGAAAATTTTTATTACTGATCATTTCATTTCAAACCGTTATCTTGCAAGTGGTTCCCAACATTACCAATGAGTGAAGAACAGAAATCATTGCGACATGAAGAAAATACAAAAAAATTTAAAACGTTTTACGAACATTATCCCATCGTGGCATTTTCCTCCGTCATTTCTGGAGCCGTAATCATGAAGAATGAGAAACTTGAGAAATATTACGAAGCCATTCCGTACTTTTACACATTTTATTTTATATTGACTTACTTAATATTTTTTTATACTATGTACGACAATGTCCTTACAGATAATATGGTTGACGCTCTGAAACATTTAAATTTTTTAAATATTATTTTAATAGCCACTACTAAAACAATTTTGACTATAGTTCACAAGGAGAAAATGGCCGTAATTTTAAAGCAAGTAGACCAGGATTATGAAGATGCCAATAAATTAGAAGTGACATATCAAAACTTGATGGAAACAAGTATTCGAAATAATAAATACGCCCTAAAAATATGGATTTTTCAGTGCGCAATCGTTGTTGTGTGTGTTTTATCAAAACCGTTTTACGACATGATGAAAAGCGCATTGACTGAAAATACATTCACAAGGCAAATGATAATTGACATGAAAATCCCATTTATGAATGAAGTTAAGAATTCACCTTTATATGAAATCTTATCTCTTTACATATTTATCGAAATGTTCATCATGGTTTGTGTTGTTACGTCTTTCGATTCAATTTTTCTGATGTTGATTATACACTCTTGCGCTAATCTGGAGATTATAAAGTCTTTATTGCGAGACCTGTTTATACACGAAACTGAAGAATACAACGCTGCAAGGGTCAGGATAAGGATGAAAAGGATTGTGTGTTTGCACCAGAGGATCATCGAGTATGTATCCATTATTTTAAAATTAAATTGTACAAACAATGGCAAAACTTAATAAAGATATCTTTAATAATAAACTATATTTTGTTACAGACGTATCAACACTATGCAGTCTATATATTGGCCATTCATTTTTGCAACATTTTTTGCAGCTAGTCTAGTAATATGTGTATCGCTGTATACGTTAGTTTCGGTACATTTTCATTTGTATTTCTAGTGCATGCGAATCTACTAATTCATCAAATTTTAGGGTACTCAATTAAAACGTTTTGTAATTTTTCAGTCAATGGAGAATGGTTTATTCAAATATGAGATTTTGGGTGTGTTTATAGCTCCAATTCTATATGTATATGTTTTGAGTTTCTGTGGAGAGAAAATTATCGAAAAGGTAACACAACAATATTATTAATTATAAATATTAATAAGTAAATTACAAGTTACGTTGTGACGTTCATTCCATATGTGAGTGTATTACTATTTTAACATTTAACTGGCTACTTTAACACAGACTTTAGTCTAGCAAAGTAGCCAGGACAACGCTGTATATATCGGAGGTGAAGTCTACTCCATCCCACACAATAAACTATGTATGATGTATGTTTATTATGTATCCACCTCTGTTAGTACAAAAATATGAGTGTCAAAATATATATAAATAAATAAATAAATTTAAGAAATTCTGAATGTATGTTGTTTTAAATAGCCTACGTGAATGGGTCCTTAGAAATGAGTTTGATCTAACGGTAAGATACTCACCCCGACATCTTGAGGTCAGGAGATATTAAGGTGATTCTACTTTATAATTCATAGAACAAGAGCTTACTTTAGTTCAAAAATATTAATGCGACGTTGTGCATTCCTATTCACAATTTTTAAATCTCTATTCTAATGATAAATTTTTATTCCAGAGTCAAGAGGTGGGGGAGGCGGCTTATTGCTGCGGCTGGGAAAATTATCCTGACCTTTCGGTGCGTAAGAATATTTCTCTCATCATCATGAGATCGCAGCGTCCTTTGGAATTTTCGTCCATGTTCAGAAACCTTTCCATGACTTCTTTCTCTACTGTGAGTATTTAGTACCAGTGAACTCAAGATCACAAACCGTGAGTCAATCACTGATATCTTTAAGTCACACTCACTATCAGTGATTGAATATCTAGGAATATCGCGATTCACGATTCATTTTATTATTTTATTTATATTTGGTTGTGATTCGACGCATGTGCATATGAAATGAAAATATTTATGAATGAATGACGTTATAATTCGTCATCGATGTTATCTAGCACATTCTGTCAAAACATTTTACGCATTTGACTTGAAATACTGAGAATTTGTCCCCAAAAATAAACTCACTTTTTTATGGTATTTATTCTCATTGTGATGATATTAAATGAGTTATAAATGCTAGAATATGTTTTTTACCCAAATGAAATTTGAATATCATATGTAAATCTCAAATTGATGTTTTTTTTTTTTATTAATTTATTTCGTATATGATGATATCGTGCGGTACATGGATATTATAAATGAAACTGTAATCACAGTCACAGTTTTCAATCACTGATATTATCGAATACCAATCACAATCACACCAGTGAGTCAAGATTAGCATTTTTTTCTCATCATTAGTATTTATTCAAATATGTAGCACATTTAACTTTATTAATAAATTCATTTACCTTGTTTCTACACACTACACTGAACAATGTATACAACAGCGCAGATGACGAGAAAGAAGGGTGCTTTCTAGGAATGCGGTAAAACGATAGATGCTATCCATGCTTCCATTTTGCTACAACTCGATCTGTCAAAAAAATATTAGTCATGAATTATTTAAGACAGACTTAAAAACAATGATCGAATTATATTTATCTAGAGATGATTCATTATTTAGTAGGGGTCGACTTGTTTACCGAATCTTAGCGTTTCATTATATACTTCTATTTTTTTTATTATAAGTGTACGTATGTTAATTTTTGCCAAAGAAAATAATTAATACATTGTAATATTATTATATTTTTTAAATATTATAAACTTGGTATATTATATTAAAAATTTGTATATGCGCAAATAAAATTTTCACCGGTAAAAACCGTTAAATATTATTTTCCAGTTTATTAGCAAAAACCTTGGTAAGAAACTTAAAAATATTATTTCTCTTAGAAGATCGATTGCGTTTGACTTGGGTAATAATAAAATATACATATATATATATGTTATTTATATTTTTCAGATTATCCAAACATCCTGGTCGTACTTCACTTTAATGCGCAGCATGGGAGACAAAACTGCCCGAACATGATATGCTATCTTTTAAATAAATATGTTAACGTTATAACTTACAAGTAGCTGAATTAATCGCTAAAAATTAACTAAAAAATATTTTTCTCTAATTAATTCATTTAGAATAAATGGACCAGTATTTTTTAATTTTTTCTCATTGTCATAAAATTATATTTATTATATTTACATATCATAACTGTTTTTAACAATTTGATTTATAATATAGAAATTACAAAATACAGAAGCGACTTCTATCAAATCTGCGAGCAGTCAGTCAATATAATATTTTATTTTTATTTAAATATTAAGAAATATAATACATTTTAGAATTACCAGTAGGATATATATATATAGGAGGAGAGAATTGTAAGAAAGATATATGACGCAAGTGTTGATGGAACCAGAAATAGAGGACGTCCGCGGAAGACTTGGCACGACCAGGTAAACCAGATAATGGAGGATGGTTCTGTTAGAAGCCTCAACAATCGGCGAGCTTGTATGACAAGATGTATGAATGTGGATGAGGCGAGAATTGTATGTCAGGACAGAAGAGTGTGGCGCTCTATCCTCTCTGCCTAGCCCCACGGGGAAACGGCGTGATGGTAAGTAAGTAAGTAATATATATATATTTCATTTAACATTTATTTCTTCTCTATTAGAGTAGGACTCGTGTATGTATATACGAGATTATTTATGTTTCAGTTAGTCAACGTATATATTTTTTTACTTCAGATACTTGATAGTAGTCTGTAATTGTTCTAATTGTGATGGGAAAATAGTTAAAAATTTGATGCCTTGATGAATATAGTGATTTTGGGTTGCGGTATATTTTAGTTTTGAAATATCAATTTGGTCTCTAAATCTTGTAGAACGGAATTCGCTTCTAAAGTTTAATTGATTTTTAATTTTGAAACTTTTGGATTATTGAATTTTTTTTGTATATGTCGATTATTTTTGATAGAATAATTTTTGAGTGATTTCTTATTGTGACATAGAAGTTTTACATGATCCTCCTCATCCAATAATACCATATTGAAAATTTGACTGTACAAACCCGTAATATATTATTTTCAGATTTGTAAGTGATAAAATTTGAGTCTTAAAAATATGTAGGCAGTTTTCCTAATTTTGTTTGTAAAATTAGTAATATTTTTATTCCATTTTAGTTTGTTATCTATTGTTATGATTCTTATGTACTTGATACAGTATTTTTCTCCAATTGATGAATATTAGTCACAAGGTAATCTTCTGAGTACAGGCTTTGGTGTGAATTTTAATATTAATTTCATTGTTATCTTTCTGTTAAATAGCAAATCGTAGATAGTATATTTTGTCAGTATTAATTGATAGTTGGTTATCATCCGCACATTTTTTGTGGTTTCTTCACCATTATTTATTTAATGTTGTAAATGAATTAACAGTTATTTTAAATGCAGTAAATGTAGTGAGACATTAATATTAAAAAAATTAACAAATTAACATAAATTGCAGAATAGTTAGAAACCCTTTCTTTCTCCACTATCCTAGATATTTAAAGAATAAAAAACTTTTTTAAGGAAAACTAACTGTAAACATATGTTAAATTATTATTATTGTCAATCCTATTCTAAAAAAAAAAATGAGATAATTTCCGATTGTGATGTGACACGTTTGCAGATTTTTTTACACTTTTTTTTTAGTACCATATAAATATAATTTAATACTTATTTTTTTATTAATTCCCATGTGGACTTTTATAATAATACACTATTAGTTAAATACACACGAATAGTATATGTATTAAATACATAAGCGTGCATGTATAAATACAACTTAATTATCGACAAAAATTTTATAGCACATTTTTTGGATCTCAATATAAGTTTATTGAATTTAATATAAGAAAATTTATACATACATATAAAAGTATACGTGCACGAATGTTATTCAAATTATATTGTAATTCATGTGTTAAATAATATACATAGTGCACAAATTTATGTATTAAAAATTTCAAATGAAGACACATTGGCACTTACAACTTTATTTTATCTTTGAGCAAAGAAAAAAGACAATTGTTTCCAAAATAAAATAAATTAATACTGCTTCTATCAAAAGGTATGTGCTCAAAATATTATGCCTAATATCTTAAAGGTAAGTTAAAAAATAATTATACTTCTTTTAATTTTACAAAATAATGTGTTTTTCTAATTTATTAATTACAAAAATTTTCGTAACGAATCATAAGGCTAGAATATTATTAACTATTATTTATTTGTGCATTTTATATCATTATTTATTTTATTTTAACTAATTTAGGCATCTTTTTGGTGACACTAGTTCGCTTTTCTCTATTCTGGTCCATATTAAGAATATAATTTAAATATTTAAAAATAATTTTTTAAGTAGAAAAATAATATGTGAAAATAGCTTTAAAAGCATGTTTGCAATTTTCTCTGTTCCGTGTTTAAAATGTTTCATAATATAACCAATTCTTTACAAAATCACCCATAATGATTGCACAGTCAGTTCACGTTTTTAACAATTTTCAATCCTTGAGTGAGGAACGTCCCAGAAATGATTATAGATAGCAAATGTGTTTGCTCCCTTTTGACCAAATGCCTTGTAGTGTAACAATAGAAACGAATATTTATAAAACTGAATTTAATAATGTTTTACTATTTTGCTAATTAAATTAATATACTTGTAAAAAAGACACAATAAAAATTATACCACATACAATGGTTTTTCAATTAATTTTATGACAATTTATTATTTTAATCCACTGATGTTTTCGGAGAATACTTATTCATTTTGTTTTAAATATTACAGAATCCGTGTTGGATGACTTGATCCATAATTATTACGATTGCGATCCTACCTAAAATACGTCAAGTACAACAGCCACTATTCCGATACCAAATGTAGTTTATAAATTTTTTTTCTCTCTCTTCATTACGGCCTTTGCCATTCTTATTCTTCTTATCCCCTATTCTTTCAACATACATTGGCTATCTTCAATTTGTGTACTTGCCAAACCATCGCCTTAGGTTCTTCAGTCATGATGTTCTCCCGCTCCGACTTCCAGCAATCTTTCCCTGCATTATGAGGTGCAAGATAATCTATTTGATTTGGCGATTCTTAGATCTTCTGTCTGGAAGGATTCTGCGCGAAGAGTGAAGCTTGAGAGACGGCATACTCACGGATTCTGGTCGTATGGTTATTGTTACATCGCATCGATACTAAGTATTTATTTATTCTTAGTATAAAGCATACAAAAATATATTTACATATGCTCATATATATACAAGATCAAAATCGTTCCTTTTTACTTCATATTATTTTAAATTCTATTGTTGTTTATACATTATTTCCTGAAGAAAATATCATTGGTATCGAAACATCATGATTTAAACAAAGTGTTTTTTCTCAGTATTTAGATATATAATAGGCTGCTGGCCATAATACTACGAAAAGATTAATATTTCCTCGTATATTTTAAAAAAATATTGCAACGAATTTTAACCAATCATTTTTGTCTTTAGAATTTAATATACTTACATTCTTTAATTCTCTATTTTTTCATATAACTAACATACATAAATAATTTTAATAATACAAATACACCAAATACATATTAATTCATTATTGTTTAGGACTTCATCCCACCTATCAACTATATGTATTTCTATAAAAATCGGCTGGTCTGGTATCGAAATAGTTATCCAGCCAATTTCTGGAATTATTGTCGTTGTTTGGAAAGGTACTGAAAAAGGTGATAATAATCTAACGGTACGTCGTCAGAACTGAAGGGTGGATGTGGCAGAATTTTTCTTCGGAAGCATAGGAACCTTGATTCAAGGTAGGAAAAAGTATGTGTCGAAAATGTTCGTTTTTCTCAACTTGTTTTTCTCTTTTCTTCTTTTTTCTCAACTTTTCTCAACATAAAAAAATTTTAAAAAAAACTTTTTTTTAAAAATGTACGTGTTATAGGTTTTAATTCCATTTCATTTCTGACTATTATATATTATAAACAATATGAGTATTTGATTGTGCTGAAACATTTTTCAGTTATAGATCTACCAAAGATGTGAAACAAAATCACCAATTGGACATAGCTACAAAAATATAATTTTTGTTGAACATGATTATTACCTAGAAACATGCAAACATTATATAAATTCCAGAATATCAAAAATGACTCTCTTGCCGTATTGTCTTTTTATGTTGTTCAATTATATAGCTTTCTTTTTCTACATAGTACATATAATAATAATAATAATAATAATAATAATAATAATAATAATAATAATAATAATAATAATAATAATAATAATAATAATAATAATAATAATAATGTGTTTATTCCAGCGTAATGTTATGAAAAAAGAAACCAAGGAAAATAATAATAAATAAAAAAAAAAAAAGTTTACACATGTATATAAATATAAAAAATATATAAATACTACATATATTTCAGTCACGGCTATTGTTGCATGCATAGCTATTTTGTAGGCATTGCCATTCTCTGTTCAGGGAACCAGCTTTCCATGAGAGCGCCGCTTGCACCAGAGAGTTGGTGTTGAGCTCCAGCCGCAGCTTTACGCCAGCAACTCGATGTCTCAGAAGCGGAACGAATCAATGTATACGGCCTTCGGTAAACATTGTAGATGCGCTGCAATAACGGGTCCGAACAGTATTCTGTACGAGTTGTACTGAATTCGGAGACGGTTATACGTCACTTGCTTGTTTTTTGACCGGAGCTCGCAGGTATACATTTGACATTGAAATATAATTAGAGTTGAAACAAAATGGTTACTTATAATAATTAGAAACATTCCAAAATTTATAGAAATCCTCAGAATTCCAATGAATAATGTCGTACCTTTTCATCTCATGAATGAAAATAGTATAGCTGTCCTCCACTATAGATATAAACACAAGTTGTTGAATTAAATTAATAGATTGATAATACTCTTACAAGGCAAAACACGTCTCAAGTAAATTACAGGAGTAGAATCAAAAAATAAATGTTTATTTTTACATGTGTGATATATTCCTAAAGCCTACAGTAATCTTTTATTACTCCTCTATATTACGTAATAATACAAAATTAAAGTAAAAATTATTATTTTTCTATTATTTATAAGCTAGACGTAACTAGGGATTATGAAAAACTATACTTTTTTTATTCCTTATCATCAATTTTCCAATCATTATCAATGAACATTTTCTACACAAAAGGATATATTATTACTTAAATAAAAGGCTGTAACCGTTCCTCGTGTGGAAAATATTAACAAAGCAGGTTAAGTAATTCCCTGCGAATCAAATCATGGACGGTACGTGATAGTATTTTAAAAATATTTCTTGTAATATTATTTACCAGTTAAATTTTTAACATTATTTTTGAAAAAACGATTTATATAAAGGTGTGCTTTCATTTATCCAGTGTGAAATTCAAAAAAATTCTACGCGAATTACAAACGCTTTCAAGATGAGACTAATTCTTCAATTCTTATAGATATCAGAGAAATAAATAATAACGTTACTTGTTACGTAAATCATGCGAGAGAGGAAGGTTTAAATAGATAGAGAGGCAATACAATTGTTGATTTTCTCACATTCGATTCATGTATCAAAAATAACTCGTATCTAGTCTTTTCCACGTTTATGTGTACCAATAAAAATGTGTGTTATCATTTTAATTAATCCACCGAAAATCAAATAATTTATTGGAGTACCTAATTAATATATGTGAATTTATTTTGAAATCAGCCAAAGTACCTACACGTATTAAAATGGTCGCTTTAATCAATATTTTAAATTATTATGTCATATATATTTTCTGGTTTTGTTTAATATTATTGATTTAAAACAACACGTTGTCGTTTTGCGAGTTAATAGTTTCATCCGTACATAGTATTTATGAAACAACAGCTAGGTTTTAAAAGACAACAATATTATATAAAAACGTAATATTTAATTCCGACTTACATAAAATTAACGCACATAAAATGTTTAAGGAAACATTGATTTCTCTTAAAATCAATAAAAAAACTTCTTGTTTACGAGCTTTGGTACTGATGCTATAAATAAGTTCAATATTAATTAATATTGTGGATAAAAAATGTGGGAAAACCTATTTTCATAATTTTAACGATAGTTAAGACTGTCATGCCAACGTCTGCCATACTACTTGAGACTGGTTGAAGGACGTACAAAAACTTTACCAATTATAAGGATCGACATACATATTATTAAGTAAAAAAATTATTTCATTTTTGATATCAAATATGATTTTAAATAGTAGCTGAAGCTTCAAACCAGATGGATAAATACTTTATATTATTAACGTATGTTTTCACTAAAAAAAGTATTTTAAAAACGTCGAAAATTGATCATATAACCTACAAATTGAATGGTTCATAACACAATTAATTTTCAGTATTTTGTTAATTTGTCTTCATCATCTTGGCTCTAAGATTATATGAAAATATATTTCATCTATTCAATAATGTTCCATATTAAGGCAATTTTGTGGCACGTTCATGATCGCAGTCTTTCATAAAATGTTGAAAGTAGCTATCATCAAACAAAATTTAAAAAAAAAATTATAAAATAGCATGTATTTTTTCCTTGAAATTTAAAAAATTATTAGATTTACCTCAGTAGCCCAATATTATAAGAATTATGTTAGTATTATCGTGTTAGTAAAATTATAATCTTTCATTATGTACAAGTTTCATGAAGTCATTAATAAGGCAAAACGACCAAGAAAATAATTACAAGCAAAATTTAAAAAAGATTTTTAAAATTAATATTTAATGTAAAATATTTTTCGAAAAATTATGCAAATTTACTATATTAAGACTAAGCCACTGGACACAGATATCTAATCCAATATAAAACCCCTGAAATTGTTTATTACTGACCATTTCATTTCTAATCGTTCTTTTGCAAGTGGTTCCCGACTTTGCCAATGACTTAAGAGCGGAAATCATTGCGCCATGAAGAAAATACAAAAAAATTTAAAACGTTTTACGACATTATCCCATCGTAACATTTTCTTCAGTCATTTCCGGAGCCATAATCATGAAAAAAGATAAACTTGAGAAATATTACAAAGCCATTCCGTACTTTTACATATTTTATTTAATATTGACTTTTTTAATATTTTGTTATAGTATGTACGACAATGTCCTTGCAGATAATATTGTTGACGCTTTGAAACTATTAAATTTTTTAAATATTATTGCATTAGCCACTACTAAAACAATTTTGATAATTGTTCATAAGAAGAAGATGACCGTAATTTTAAATCAGGTGGACAAGGATTATGAAGATGCCAATAAATTAGAAGTGACATATCAAAAGTAACGGAAACATGCATTCGATATAATAAATATGCTGTAAAAATATGGATTTTTCAATCCATTATCGTTGTTGTGTGTATTATATCAAAACCGTTTTACGACATGATGAAAAGCGCAATGACCGAAAATACATTTACAAGGCAAATGATAATTGACATGAAAATCCCATTTATCAATGATGTTAAGATGAATTCACCATTTTATGAAATCACGCTTCTTTACGTATTTATCGAAATGTTCATTATGGCTTGTATATTTACATCTTTCGATTCAATTTTTCTGATGTTGATTATACACTCTTGCGCTAATCTAGAGATCGTGAAGTATTTCTTGCGAGACTTGTTTGTACACGAAGCTATAGAATACAACGCTGCAAGGGTCAGAATAAAAATGAAAATGGTTGTGATTTTACACCAGAAGATCATCGAGTATGCGACTAATATTTTAAGATTAAATTGTACAATTAATTACTTAACATAACAAAGATACATTTCATAATAAACTATATTTTGTTACAGACGTATCATCACTATGCAGTCCATTTATTGGCCATTAATTTTTACAACATTTTTTGCAACTACTCTAATAATATACGGATCGCTGTATACGTTAGTTTTGGTACATTTTCATTTAAAGTGAATTCGAATCTACTAATTCATTAAGTCTAAGGGTATTCAAATAAACTGTTTTGTAATTTTACAGTCATTGGAGAATGGTGTACTTAAATATGAGATTTTGGGTGTGTTTATAGCCCCAATTCTATATGTATATGTTTTGATTTACTGCGGAGAGAAAATTATCGAAAAGGTTAGTAATGATTTTCTAAATTAAAAATATCAATAAGCACATTACTAGTTACGTAGTGCGTTGAAAAATATTAATAATATTGCTGTGACGTTTATTCAATGTATTTGTGTTTCTATATTTATATTTTAAAAATGTTGAATGTATGCCCTAAAACAGGCTTGCCTTGTTGGATAATTCATTTTAAAATCTTTGTAAAACATATGTAACAAACTGACTTTTTTTTAGCTGCACAGTACTTATATATTATATATCTAAATAAAAAAATAATTAAATGTTGTTTTAAACAGCTTACAATTATATCGATGACAACCATCTCGAGGTCAGGAGATATCAAGATGATTCTACTTCAGAACCCATAAAACTTAGCTTACTTTAGTTCAAAAATTCCAAAAATATTGATGCGACATTGTGTATTCCTATTCACCTAATATAAAAATTTTGTTCCAGAGTCAGGTCTCCAAGGTGGGAGAAGCGGCTTATTTCTGCGGCTGGGAAAATTATCCTGACCCTTGGATCCGCAAAAGTATTTCTCGCATCATTGTGAGATCTCAGCATCCTTTGGAATTTTCGTCGATGTTCAGAAACCTTTCCATGGCCTCGTTTTCTACTGTGATTATTTAGTAAAATATATAACACCCATAACTGTATTAATAATATTATTTATATACGTTTATAACACTGAACAATGTATACAACGGTGCAAGACGTGAAAGAGGGATACTTTCTAGGAATGCGGCAAACCGATAAATAGGTGTTCCATTATGGTGCAATTCGGTCTGTCCAAAAAATATAACAGTCATGAATTATTTTATACAAAATTAAGATTAAAAATCATATTCGAAATATATCTATATAAAATTAATTCAATAACATCTGAGTATGCCATATTATATTAATTACGAAACTTTCTAGAATATCAGTATATATGTGCAGAAATATTTTTTCATTATCTGGTAGGGGTCGGCTTGTCTACCAAATCTTAGCGTTTCATTATATACTTTTTTTTATTGTAAGTACATATGTGTATAATTTTTTTTAAAGAAAAAATTGATATATTGTAATATAATCATATTTTTTTAATATTTCAAACTTGGTATATTGTATTAAAAATGTGTATATGTACAAATAAAATTTTCGGCAGTTTCAACCGGTTAATCAATTTTTTCCGTAAACAAAACCGAAAACCGGTTAATATTTTTTTTCAGTTTATTTGCAAACCCTTACGTATGATAATCTGTCATTCAATTCCCGAAGTAAGCAAATTAAACATATTTTTTCTTTTGGAAGATCGATTGTGTTTGGCCTGGGTAATATTTAAGTTGAGTCATGAGTACCTACCGTCGTATTTTTTAATGAAAACAAAAGTTAATTTTTTTTAAACAATTTTTATTAAATAAATATATTATATACTTTCCATTATTGCTTATGACTGTTCACCATCTGTTGATTAATTTGTTTATCCCATCGGAATTAAAACTCGCCGGTTTTGACTCAAATAATGTGTCCAAGTTCTTTTTCACCCCCTATGTTGTTTTATATTTTTTTCCATCCAAATATTTTTGTAGAGATAAAAAAGGTGAAAATCTTATGGTGCAAGATGAGAAAAATAGGGTGGGTGTTTTTAAATATCTCAAATAGCTCATCATTGCAATATGAGGCCACGCATTGTCTGAAACTGTCGCAAAATGAGGCCATGCACGTCGTACATGGAAACCAGGCCAATGCAATGCAGATGTCTCACCATGGTCATTTGACTGATACTATAATTAATGCGATGACCCTGGTATATCGATTTTATTATATAGTATATATTTATTATATACTATATAATAAAATCCCGTTCTCCATCGGCTACTGATAAATGACTTAGCAAACCATCGTTGACTAGTTCGAACATCGATAGCACCCTACTGTATATATCACAAATGTTGTAGGTTGCCACTGTCGCGTTATAAATTCAAAAAGTAAGGAGTGTTGAATATGCACACTTTTTTTCAACATTTTAAAAACTCACAAGGGCTCTGTTTAGTCCTACTGCTGACTATCAACAGAAGAATTTGTCAGAAGAAACTCTTCTTCATATATTTACTATAAAAAAAAAATTAAATACAGATGTTAACAGAATTAATTTAGAAAGAAAAATCATTGTCTATGTAAAAATACGACGGTACTTACGAGTCAACCTAATAATAAGAAATTCCGGTAATTCGAAATGTGTACGAAGAATGTTTTCTTCTTTGTTATCAAGATAAACGACTCAATCTAATTAATAAACGTATATTTTTCAGATTATCCAAACATCCTGGTCGTACTTTACTTTAATGCGCAGCATGGGAGACAAAACTGCTTGAACATGATATGTTATTTTTTAAATATCACTTTTCACATTTTCAACATTTAATTAGCGTTAGGCTAAAAATTGAGAAAAATATATTTTTCCCTTATTAATTAATTTAGAATAAAGGAATATACTACGAGTATTATAACATTTTTTCTCATTGTTATAAAAATATATTTATTATATTTACATATCATAATTGATTTTATTTAACAATATAATTTATAATATAGATGCTGATAAGATATGGCGTCGTTCAAATCTGCCAACATTCAGTCAGTCGTCATACAATGTAAATGAGTTAATATTTATTTTAAATGCAGTAAATGTAGTGTGATACTAATATAAAAAAACTTAACCTATTAACATTTGACATAAATTGTAGAATTTTCTCATTTTGTAGAGACCCCATTTTCTCCACTATTTCAGACATTTAAATGAAAGGTCAAGAAAAAATTAGAAATAATAATATTTTTCGTGGTAGTATAACCTGGTTTTAAAATAGTGATTATAGTAAAGTGACATGTTTGCAAACATTTACAGATTCTACAAATGCCTGTTTCTTCATCAGGGTCATAAAAAACTAGCTAAAACATTTGATAAATTATTCTTATTGTCAAATTGTCTAAACCTGAAATATTTTCCAATATTTCCGATCATGATGTGACACATTTGCATACTTTCTTACAACTTTCTTTAATGTCACATAAATATTTTTTAAATGCCCACATAGACTATTATAATAATATGTTACTTAAATACACATGAATAGTCAATATTCACTTTAAATGCACATGAATAGTCAATATTCACATTAAATACACATGAATACTCAAATTTCATGTAAATATTTGTTAAATACATAAGCAAGCATATATAAATACAGCTTAAATATCAATAACGTTATTGTGACACGATTTTGGATCTTAATCTAATTTCACTGAATTGAATATAAGAAAAAGTTTACGTATATAAAATGTTCTTAAAGCTGTATTGTAATTCATATATTAAAATATATATATATATATATATATATATATATATAGTACACAAACTTATATAATAAAAATGTAAAATGAAGACACATGGCACTTGTAAATAAATATATTGTATCCTTGCTACATATAATACATGAGAATAGGAAAAAGGAAAATTATTTCCAATAAAGTATAAATAAGTATTGCTAAAAGGATATATTAGAAATTTAATGTTTAAGATCGTAAAGAGTAAGTGATAAAAAAAAATGTATTATTTGTTTAATTTTTCAAAATAACGTTTTTATAAATGAATTTAATATTTGTTCGTAACAAATCATAAGCCAAAAATATTATTTATTATTTATGTGTGCATTTTTTATATTATTTTTTTAATTTTATCCAACTTAAATGTCCTAGTGGGTGGTACAACTTTGCTTTTCTCTATTCTATTCCATATTGATCGTTTTAAAGTAAGAAAATAATATAAATATTTAAAAAGTAATTTTGTAAGTAGAAGAATAATTTATTTTAAGTATTTTATTGAATACAATGAAATTGCAGAATAAAATACTTTATTGTATTATATTTCATAAAATTGAAACGTTTTTTTATATTTGATAGAAATGCCAACTGAAAATGGTTTATCTTCGCATTTGTCTCTCTTTTATATTTAAAATATTTCGTAATATGACAAATTCTAGAAAAAATCACCCGCAATGTTTGCACTGTCGGTTTAGACCGTGGAAAGTTCCAGAAATGATTAAAGCTAGTAAATATTTGCGACTCCCTCTTGACTAAATGTGTAATAGTGCGACCATACAAATGAATATTTATAAAACTGAATTCAATAATATTGTACTAATTTGCTAATTTAATTTACATATTTAATGACTTCTTGTAAAAAAAAACACAATAATATTTATATCACACAAAATTTTTTTTCAATTAATTTTTCGAAAATTTATTATTTTAATCAACTGATGTATTCAGAGAATACTTATTTATTTCGCTTAAATATTACAGTATCCATGTTGGACGGCCTGTCCTATAATTATTCCAATTTCAATCCTTTATCCAAAAATCCCATATATCATGTACAACTTTGGATATTTTATGAACATGAAGTACTAAGTGAGGCGAACTACTCAGAAAATAATTTTCTAACAGATCTTAAAAAGCAACCTTTGCAAATAATTTTACGAAAAATGTTGCTAACATCACGACATCACCACCTCTGACAAAGACATCACCTCTGGAAATTGACATCCAATCCCTTACAAAGCGAATACGATCATTCAATACCGACCATTTCTTTTAAGCTATTATTTTTTAGGAAATACCCGACTTTTCCAACGACTGAAGAACAGAAATCATTGCAAAATGAAGAAAATACAAAAAAAATTAAAACGTTTTACAAAGATTATCCCGTCGTGGCATTTTCCTCCGTCATTTCTGGAGCCGTAACCATGAAAAGCGATAAACTTGAAAACTATTAAAATGTTGTATGATTATGTATTTGTACCTATTTAATTTAATATCATCTTATATAATATTATTAAATGGTATTTACGACAATGTTCTTACAAATAATATTATTGACGCTCTGAAACAATCAAGTTTTTAAAATATTTTTTCATACCCAGTACTAAAACAATTTTCAGAATGGTTCTCAAGGAAAAGATGACAGTAATTGTAAAAAATTAATCAGAATTATAAAGGTGGCAATAAACTAGAAGTAACGCATCAAAAAGATGTGGAAAGAAATGTCCATGACAATAAATGCCCCGTTAAACTATGGATTTTTCTTTGCTAAATCGTTACTGTATGCATTATATCAAAACCATTTTACGACGTGAAGGAAAACGCATTGACCGAGAATAAGCTTACAAAGCAAATAAATGACAATTGAAATGAAAGTTCCATTTATTAATGAAGGTCATCTATTTGGGAAAGCCGGTTATGTCGATCAACAATCATTAGTTTTGTTTTTCTTTATTTATCTCAAAGTTCAATATTCTACTTTCTTCTTCAATGCAACAGAGTAGTGCAGCCATATTTTATTTTAAAGTAGCGCTTAAATTTTTATTCTATCTTTCCAGTATTCGAGTGCAATTCTTATATATTTCACCAATACGTGAGTATAAAGACGGCCACTATTGAGCGGTAAATAGCTTTTCTGTACAGCCTCCGACTAACCGAATTACAAATTACTCCTTGAGCATAACTAGAACTTCATTTTGTTTGATCACACGACTACAAATTTTAGGAAAATAACATTTCTTTTTCTGACGCGTCCAAGAAGTATAATTTATTTATTTGATGAATCATTAATAAATGAATGGATCACTGAGTCATGAACGATGCATCTCGAACAGTCAGGAACAATCTGATCAGAAAAGTTAATGAGGTACGTGGTCGTGCATGTTGACGCTTCTCAGCGTGTTCTATACTATCGTACCTTTCTCTAGGTGATCTTCACATTATCCTGGTGTAAAAATAGCAATCTCCCAACATCCACCTTACTGACCCAACTTCCGAGAAGACCAAGGCGGAATATTATGGAACACTAAGGTATCCTGTCCACCAGGATCTGCTTCATCCGCTAACGTTACAACAAAAATATATATGTCATCTAATAAATAAATAAATAAATAATTGATTAAATAAATAAATATATATATAATATATTGAGATTTTCAACTGCAGTGTATGGTTATAATTACCGTCAGCTTAGTACTCGACACGGAGTCCTTCACACGGTGCCATAGGTCAGTCCGATTTTATCAGAAACAATCTTATATATAAATCCTCTGTATCATCTCTCAACGCATGCGGTACGATTACTGCAGATCAAAAGAGTAACTAGAGCCTCTCAATGAAATCCAAATTTAGGACAAGTATTAGTGCATTATTCGATTAAAATTATTAGCATACACCCAATTTAAAATCCATATTGGTAACATTCAATTTGCATTAGGAAGTAGGCATACGCCAAGTAAGCCATTATTCCGTTACATAAATAATTATACCAATGCTTGCACTTTCAGATAGTTTTCTAGCATATTTAAACTTAAGACTTATACTCCGATTCATCATAATATCACAAGAACCTTCCCACGGGTATTATCATATACTTTTCATGTGACAAGCCGTGATCTACCTGTCTATTATACTAGAAAATCATATATAAAGTTAACAATATCAACGCTCGTTTCTATTAATAAAAATATATTGAATTATAATTAATTTGACAATATCCCGAGCATTGAAGAAATATATCAGTATACGGTAGGAGTTCACTCAAATGATCAATTACATGTAGATCCAAACTATCTACTAATAAAATCTATAAAATACTTTTTCAAAAGAAAACTCAGCCAATAGCTAGTTCTGCTCCACGAAGAGATCCCCATCAGCTTACCTCCTGTATACTTCCCGAGTTCTTGTACAAGTAAAAGATCAAACGGTCCTCTTTTACCAAGGCACTCTCACAATGTCGATAATCGTCCTCGAATAGCACGCTCGCGTGACCTATAATTCAAGTCTTAATCCGCGCCCTGGTCGGTATCCGGTCACTTCTGGTTCTTATTAAAATCGCCAACGTAACAAACCAGAATGATAGTGTCCGGTGTCAGTGTTTTAATTATCTTCGTACTGGTCGAACACCTAAGCGAGCTCTAACCGATCGCATCTCGTACGCGTGAATAATAAAATCTCCCACCAAAAAAAATAATTCACCCTCGTCTGCTCCCCGAGCTCGACTTCTTTAATTCTCTCTAAGACTGACCCCCCACTAAGGCGACGAAACCCAGACTGTCTCAATTCTCCCGGAAATCGACCCCTCTAAAAGATGGCGGTGTCCGGACATTTATATACGAATAAAATGTTTTTAAGAAAAACCCACGACGCGCAACTGAAGGTGTCATTTGTTAGTATTAAAAGGCGTATACGTATTATGATTACAATCGGTAAAACACTTGAATTTGAATTTTATTACTTTTTTTTTAAATCGAACTCGCAAGTGTTATTTGCTCATGTTTTTTTCCGGCCACCGGCGCGCTTTGGAGGAAACCGCTAGCCCAGGAATAAATTTTGATGGAGGGGATAGTTATTTTATACCCTTTTTGCAGAGACAGTTGGGAGCTCTTTGCACGCGAAATACGACCGTATTTATTGCTCCCCTGAACGAGTTTCATTAGGTGCTATTTTCCCGTACAGCCAAAGTTCTTCAGCGAGCATGCAGGTGTTTAACAGTCGAATTTTATATTTATAGATCGGGTGCTTCTCATTTACAAGAGATTTTACCAACAATAAATCATGTTTTTTGCACGTAATATTTACCAACTACCATATTACAATGAGTCATGTTATTTGCACATGGCGGAATGAATTTGAAAATTATCTAAAATGATTATTATTTTATTTTTTTGTAATAGTATTATGTTGTATAAGAAATGTATATTTATTTTATGAAGATTAAGTAATTTTTGTTAAATGAATTTAAAAGACGAGTATGTTGATTGCGATTAAATTATATACGACACGCCACGCATTTGTTTGGAGAGCGATCGAAAAAGATTATGATCTGCATAAACGTGGTCGAAACTGTAGACCGAATGTGGCAGAATTTAGCAATTTAGAATCTTGATTCAAGGTGAAAAGAAATATACGTTGAAAATGTTCATTTTTCTCAATTTGACACTCCATTATTTAACCCTAAAAATTAAGAAAAATTATTAGATACAGGAAAATGGTGACACTAGCGTTTTGGAGCAGAAAAATTGCAAATAAAATGCCTTGATATAGTGTTAAAAAAATTTCGCTTCCTGAAGCAACTTCTAATTTCCTCTCGCATCCATGTCCCCTTGATCTTCCGCAGGGCTGTTTCAGCTGAAGCTGAAGTATTTTTCATATCGATGTTCCCATAGTTGAGAATTACTTTCTCCTTTAGGCATTTCTTGTTGAACCACAGATTCTGTTCGACAGTTCTAAACTTCAACTTTAATTGTCGATAAAGTACAACCTGGGTGGCTAATTCAGTCGCTTTCAACACATTCTCTGTATGTATCTTTATCTCTCTGTATCTGTATAATCACGTATGTCAAAATAAAACACTTCCTTTTAGATTCAACTTGTTTTAGAAAGAAACAAAAATAGATTCTCAATTTTCGAAAATTTTTTTAGATAATAATCACAACCGACGAATCTGCACCAATTCCATTGCACTTTTAAACCAAATGTTTCAGATTAAATTAAATTTACTTAAAGAGGTAGAGATCATCAAATATGGAATAGATTGTAATAACATAATATATGAACAAGTTCATCAATATAAATCTCCCCGAACTGAAGTTCTCAAAAACCATATATTATAGACAATTCGAGGATCTGATTCTGCCGAAACCTTTTTCTGTTAAAGATCTACCAAGAATGAGGAATAAGATCACAAATTCGACATTGCTGCAATAATTGAGTAGCTTGTTGGTGTAGAGGTTAAGACGCTGGGATAGTGATTTAGTGGTCGGTCCTATTTTCATAGTACAAGCGTTTAGCTTAGTTTGAAAATAGTAAGAATATTGATGTTACATGTATTCCGTGTATGCATCTCTATTTAGAAAAATAATAATAATTAAAAATACCAATCGTGTTGAACATAATTATTACCTGGAATCACACAAACATAATATAAATTCCAGAATATAACGCTCTTGCCGTATTGCCTACTTATGTTGTACAATTACATAGCTATCCTTATATACATAACATCTATTATATTAAAATATTATTAGTATTAAAACAGAATGGTTACCTAAAATAATTAGAAGCATTCTAGAATTAATGGAAATCCTCAGAATTTCGATGAATTACGTCGTCCCTTTTCATCTCATGAAAATAAAATTGTATACCTGTCTTCCGCTATAGATATAAATAAATTAAATTGTTGAATTAAAATGCTAAGATTGATAATGCCCTTGCAAGGCGAAACGCATCTCAAATAAATTAAACAAGTGGAATCAAAAAATAAATGTTTTTTTTCGCATACGTGATATATTCCAGAAACCTACACCAATCTTTCATTACTGCTGTATATTACATAGTACTACAGTATCATGCGAAAGACTAACACTTGTGGAAAATAATTATAATAATAAGATAGCATGTTAAATAATTTCTGCGAATCAAATCATGGACGTATGTGATATTATTTTTAAAATATGTCTTGTAGTGTTATTTACAAGTTAATATTTTAATTTTTTTTTTAAATAACTGTATTTGGATATAAAGGGCGTGCTTTCATTTATTCAGTTTTATATTCTAAAATTTAAATTCTTACAAGTATTAGAGAAATAAATAATGACGTTATTTGTTACGTAAAACATGCGTGAGAGGAAAGTTTAAATAGATAGAGAGGCAATACAATTGTTGATTTTCTCGCATTCGACAATATCAAACGAAACTAGTATCTAGCATTTTACACAAATGTGTACCACATAATACATACATAAATAAATATGTGTACCATTGAAATTAAATATTTTATAAATAATTTATTGGAGTACCTAATTATCTAAAAAAATATTATTTTTCTGATAATTATTAGTAAGACGTAACTAGACCTTCAGATTATTAATTGTTTGATTATCCGAAAGGATTATGGACAACTAAAATTTCTTATGGATGAAAACCCTTCGAATCGAAACTAAAAAATTATTTTATTCCTCATACCATTATTCCCATCAATATTAATGAATATTTTCCTCATTTCCTATACAAAATAATATATTATTGCTTAAATTAGAGAGTGTCAACTTTCCTGTGTTTTCGTATCTAAGTGTCATGTCATGTAACAGGTTAAATAATTCCCTGCGTCTAAAAACCATGGACGGTACGTAATATTATTTCTAAATTATTTCATGAAGTTTTATTTACCAGTTAAGTATACATTCTTTTTTTTTAATATATTTAGACATAAAAAATACAGTGTTTTGTGCTAGCTGTTCAGTTGTTTTCAGCTCTTCATTTAAATTATCTGTTTATGACTCAATATACAAAAAAATAGTTTTATAGGTTGAAGCAATCAATATTTAAAACGAAATCTGAAAGAAACATGCATTTTTTTATAATTCTTTAGCCTTAAGTATTAATTATTTACATTATAACAAGTACGTTAATAGTCCAGAGTTAGAAGAATTATATTAGTATAGCCCTGTTAGCAGAATTATTATCTTCCGTAAAGTAGCTTACCGCTACTATTTAGTTCAGATTTTCAAAAGTATTACACTATGTATGAGTTTCAATATATTACAAACATGAAGCTATTAGCGAGGTAGAACGACTCAGAAAATAATAACCAACAAATTTAAAAAAATAACCATTGCAAAATAATTTGCAAAATTATTATGTTAATACTACGCCACTGGACACGGACATCCAATTCAATATAAAACGCCTGAAAATTTTTATTACTGATCATTTCATTTCAAACCGTTATTTTTCAAGTGGTTCCCAACATTACCAATGACTGAAGAACAGAAATCATCGCGACATGAAGAAAATACAAAAAAATTTAAAACGTTTTACGAACATTATCCCATCGTGGCATTTTCCTCCGTCATTTCTGGAGCCGTAATCATGAAGAATGAGAAACTTGAGAAATATTACGAAGCCATTCCGTACTTTTACACATTTTATTTTATATTGACTTACTTAATATTTTTTTATACTATGTACGACAATGTCCTTACAGATAATATGGTTGACGCTCTGAAACATTTAAATTTTTTAAATATTATTTTAATAGCCACTACTAAAACAATTTTGATTATAGTTCACAAGAAGAAAATGGCCGTAATTTTAAAGCAAGTAGACCAGGATTATGAAGATGCCAATAAATTAGAAGTGGCATATCAAAAATTGATGGAAACAAGTATTCGAAATAATAAATACGCCCTAAAAATATGGATTTTTCAGTGCGCAATCGTTGTTGTGTGTGTTTTATCAAAACCGTTTTACGACATGATGAAAAGCGCATTGACTGAAAATACATTCACAAGGCAAATGATAATTGACATGAAAATCCCATTTATCAATGAAGTTAAGAATTCACCTTTATATGAAATCTTATCTCTTTACATATTTATCGAAATGTTCATCATGGTTTGTGTTGTAACGTCTTTCGATTCAATTTTTCTGATGTTGATCATACACTCTTGCGCTAATCTAGAGATCGTGAAGTATTTCTTGCAAGACCTGTTTATAGAAGAAGTTGTAGAATACAATGCTGCAAGAGTCAGAATAAAGATGAAAATGATTGTGACTTTGCACCAGAAGATCATTGAGTACGCATCCGATATTTTAAAATTAAATTGAATAATTAATTACAAAACTTAACAAAGATACATTTCATAATAAACTATATTTTGTTACAGACGTATCAACACTATGCAGTCTATTTATTGGCCATTCATTTTTACAACATTTTTTTCAACCACCCTAATAATATGCGGATCGCTGTACACGTTAGTTTCGGTACATTTTCATTTTAAGTACATGCGAATCTACTAATATACAAGTCTGAGTATACTTAAAAAAACGTTTTGTAATTTTTCAGTCATTGGAGAATGGTTTATTCGAATATGAGATTTTGGGTGTGTTTATAGCTCCAATTCTATATGTATATGTTTTGAGTTACTGCGGAGAGAAAATTATCGAAAAGGTAAGACAACAATATTATTAATTATAAATATTAATAAGTACATTATCAGTTACGTAGTACGCTGAAAAATATCAATAATATTGCTGTGATGTTTATTAAATGTATTTGTGTTTTTATATTTATATTTTAAAAATGTTGAATGTATGCCCTAAAACAGGCTTGTCTTGTTGGATAATTCATTTTAAAATCTTTGTAAAACATATGTAACAAAGTGACTTTTTTATAGCTGTGACGTACATTCCAGGTATTTTTGTATTTCTATTTTCACATTTTAAAAACTCTGAATGTATGTTGGTTTAAATAACCTACGTGAATAGGCCTTTAGAAATGAGTTTGGTCTAACGGTAAGATACTCACCCCGTCATCTTGAGGTCAGGAGATAATAAGGTGATTCTACTTTATAATCCATAATACAAGAGCTTACTTTAGTTCAAAAATAGCAAAAATATTAACGCAATAATGTGCATTTCTATTCACCAATTTGAAATCTCTATTTTAATGTTAAATTTTTGTTCCAGAGTCAAGAGGTGGGGGAGGCGGCTTATTGCTGCGGGTGGGAAAATTATCCTGACCCTTCGATGCGCAAGAATATTTCTCTCATCATCATGAGATCGCAGCATCCTTTGGAATTTTCGTCCATGTTCAGAAACCTTTCCATGACCTCTTTCTCTACTGTGAGTAGTAATGAGCTCAAAATCAAAAATCGTGAGTCAATCACTGATATCTTTAAGGCACCGTCACCATCAGTGATTGAATATCTGGGAGTATCGCGATTCGCGATTCATTTTGTTATTTTATTTATATTTGGTTGTGAACCGTGATTCGACGCATGTGCATATGAAAAGAAAATATTCATGAAGGAATTACGTTATAATTCGTAATAAATGTCATGTAGTAGATTCTGTCAAAATATTTTACGCATTTGACTTGAAATGCTGAGAATTTGATCCGAAAAATAAACTCACTTTTTTAGGGTATTAATTCTCATTGTGATGATATGAAATTAGTTACTAATTCTAATAATTTGTATATATGCAAATACAATTTTCAGCGGTTTCAACCTTTTAATCGATTTCTTTCCGAAAACCGTTTAGTATTTTTTTCAGTTAATTAGCAAACCCTTGGTAAGCAAATTAAAAACATTTTTTTCTTAGAAGATTGATTGTGTTTGACCTGAGTAATAATAAAAAATATATATTTTCTAATGTATATTTTTCAGATTATCCAAACATCCTGGTCGTACTTCACTTTAATGCGCAGCGTGGGAGACAAAACTGCCCGAACATGATATGTTATTTTTTTAAATAAATATAGTAACGTAATAACCGCTAAAAATTAACTAAAAAATATTTTTTTCTAATTAATTTATTTAGAATAAATGAATACACTACCAGTATTTTTTAAATTTTTTCTCATTATTATAAAATTATATGTACATATCATAATTGTTTTTAACACTTTAATTTATAATATAGAAATTTTTATGATATGGCTTCGGTCATATCATAAAAATCAGCAGTCAGACTATGCAATTTTTTATTTTTTTATTTATATTAAGAAATATAATACATTTTAGAATTATCAGTATGATATATATATATATATATATATATATTTCATTTAACATTTATTTCTTCTCTATGAGAGTAGGACTCGTGTATGAATATACGAGATAATTAATGTTTCAGTTAGTCTGTGTATATATTTTTTTAATTCAGATACAAATTGATAGTAGTCTGTAATTGTTCTAATTGTGATGGGAAGATTGTTAAAAAATTTGATGTCTTGATAAATATAGTGATTTTGGATTGTGGTATCTTTTAGTTTTGGAATATCAATTTAGTCTCTTAATCTTGTAGATCGCAGATTAATTGATTTTTAATTTATAAATTTGGATTATTGATTTTTTTTTGTATATGTCCATTATTTTTGATACTTTGAAATCTGTGAAAAGTTGTATACTTCGATAGACTTTTTTTTTATAATAATTTTTGAGTGATTTCTAATTGTGACAGTAGTTTTATATGCTCCTCCCCATCCAATAATACCGTATTGAAAATTTGACTGTACAAACGCGTAATATTTTTCAAGTTTGTAAGTGATAAGATGTTTCTGAGCGTTAAATTATGTAGGCTGTTTTTCTTATTTTGTTTGTAAGTTTAGTAATATGTTCTTTCCATTTTAGTTTGTTATCTATTGTGATTTTTAGGTACTTGATAGAGTATTTTTCTTCAATTGATGAACATTGGTCACTTGAGTCTTCTTGAATACAGGCTTTGGTGTGAATTTTAATATTAATTTCATTGTTATCATTCTGTTGAATAGCAAATCGTAGAAAGTATATTTTACCAGTATTAATTGATAGTAGGTTATTATCCGTCCACTTTTTTATGGTATTAACATCCTTATTTATTTAATGTTGTAAATGAATCAATAGTTGATTTAAATGTAGTGTGACATTATTATAAAAAAACTTAACAAATTAATATTTAACATAAATTGTAGAATTCCTTCTCCACTATCCCAGATATTGAAATGAAAAATAACTTGTTTAAGGAAAACTAACTATAAACATATGTTAAATTATTATTATTATCAATCCTATCCGAAAAAAAAAACGATTGTGATGCGACACGTTTTCAGACTTTCTTACAACTATTTTAGTATCACATAAATATAATTTAATATTTATTTATTTATTGATGCCCTTGTGGACTTTTATAATAATACACTATAATTAAATATACTCGAATAGTATATTTATTAAATACATAAGCAAGCATAAATACAGCTTGATTGTCGATAAAGTTTTTTGAATCTCAATCTAAGTTTATTGAATTAAAATTAAAATTGAAATAAAAGTGTACGTGCACGAATATTATTCAAGTTATATTGTAATTTGTATGTTAAATAATATATAAAATGCACAAACTTATATAATAAAAAAGTAAAATGAAGACACATAGGCACTTGTAACTTTATTTTATCCTTGAGCATAGAAAAAAGGCAATTATTTCCAATATAAAATAAATTAATACTGCCTTTATGAAAAAGGGTGTATTAGAAATGTTACGTTTAAGATCATTAAAGGTAAGTTAAAAAATAATTATACTTCTTTTAATTTTACTAAATAATGTCTTTTTTTAATTAAACTTTTTTTGTAACGAGTCATAAGGCTTTGTATAATAATTTATTTAAAAGAATATAATTTAAATATTCAAAAATAATTTCGTAAGTCGAAAAATAATATGTGAAAATAGCTTTAAAAGCATGTTTGCAATTTTCTCTGTTTCGTGTTTAAAATGTTTAATAATATAATTAATTACAAAATCACCCATAATGATTGCACAGTCAGTTCAAGTATTTAACAATTTTGAATCCTTGAGTGAGGAATGTCCTAGAAATGATTAAAGCTAGCAAATGTGTTTGCGGTTCCCTTTCGACCAAACGCCTAATAGTGTGACCATAGAAACGAATATTTATAAAACTGAATTTAATAATGTTTTACTATTTTGCTAATTAAATTAATATACTTGTAAAAAAGACACAATAAAAATTATACCACATACAATGGTTTTTCAATTAATTTTATGACAATTTATTATTTTAATCCACTGATATGTTCGGAGAATACTTATTCATTTTGTTGGGAGAATACATTCTTATTGTGAAGTTGTAATTATTCAGAACATAGGCTCTTTTAAATAACGGAACGATTAAATATATTAATATCAAAAAGGTAACACATATGTTCAAAAATTTGTCGCGGTAACATTGGATAATGCACCTTTCCCGGTTAGGAAAGAGATCCAGGTTCAAATCCCGGTGGCGCAGCAACAATATTTTTCGACAAAATTGAATTTATACGTATATTTTTGTAATAATTTAATTAAATCATATTTAAAATTAAATTAATTTAAAAAAATAAATGATTACTTTAAATACACCTAATTTTAATGAAAATTTCGATAATCATCCTCTTCAAATATGCTTAAATTTATTAATTTAATATGAATTAAATTTTTAACTATCTCTTTTTTGGTTCGACCATATTTCCAACACATTACATCAAGACATATCAAAAACTTTAACATTATCAAAGTATCAATGGAAAATTGGCTTCATATTTCTGGGAGAAATATGAAGCATATATATATATGTATAATATTGTATGTGTTTATGTATGTCCATTAAAAATACTTTATTTAAACCCCTATTTATTGAAAAATCAACATGTTTCGATACATATGATAGCTTTTTTTTGAAATTGTGTATACTAATTAAAATAAAATTAAAATAATTTTAAAAAATGATTACTTTAAATACACCTAATTATATTGAAAATTTTGATAACCATTCTCTTCAAAGATGCTTAAATTTATAAATTTAATATGGATTAAGTATTTAATCTTCTCTTTCTCGGTTCGACCATATTTCCGACACACTACTTTAAAACACAACAAAAACTTTAACATTATTAAAGTATCAATGCAAAATTGGTAGAGTCTTTATCCTACAGCTCTAAGATTGATGAATAATATAATGAATTTGCTAGATCTCACTTCGAATACGCTTTTTACCTGGTAAAATACTTCATCACAAAAACTAGATCTAATTCAATGTAATTATTATCCTAGACCGATATCTGTAAGTATGGAATCTACTCCAGTAAGTTCTCCAGTAATAAAATGTGAAAAAATTGATTTTATATCTATTCCTTTCTAATTAACATATTTAATTCATATTTAACTTATTAATTTTGCTTTATATATTACAGAATCCATGTTGGTTGACTTGGTCCATAAAACACGTCAAGTACAATAGCGACTATTCCAAAAATAAACATAGTTTATAAATATTTTTTTCTCTCTCTTCATTATGCCCTTCACTATTCTTATTCTTCTTGTGCCCTATTCTTTCAACAGAGATTGGCTTTCATTAATTTGTAGACTGGCCAAACCATCGCCTTAGGTTCTTCAGCCATGATGTTCTCCCGCTTCCTGGGCCCCGACTTCCACCAATATAATCTATTTGATTTGGCGATTCCTGGATCTGCTATCTGTGAGGATACTGCGAGAAGAGTGAAGCTTGTGAGACGGCATACTCACAGTTTCTGGTCGTATGGTTATAGTTAAATCACGTCGATACTGAGTATTTGTATATTCTTAATATAGTGCATACATAAATATATTTATATTCGCTCTTATATAAACAAAATCAAAATTTTTCCTTTTTACTACAAATTATCTTTCACATATTTGCTTAGATTAATTTTGAATATATGTAGTTTCTTCTCCTATCTTATGTTCTATGGTATTTCATTAAAAATCTTCGTCGCACTGTACATCATCGACTTCTGAGATTTAGCCTTCTTCCTGAATGGCGGTCTCTGTTTATATTTTCCTCTTGGATGATGATCGTAAATATATTAATTTGCGTCAATTATAAATTATAAATTCTGCCAATATTTTCTAAGTGAGGATTTTATAAATAAATACCATACATTCGAATTGTATAGCTGTACTCAACTATATATATAAATACAAGTTGTTGAATTAAATTGTTAGATTGATAATGCTCTTACAAGGCGAAATGCGTCTCAAGTAAATTACACTAGTACAATCAAAAAATAAGTGTTTTATTTTTACATATGTGATATATCCTTAAAACCTACAGCAATATTTCATGTCTTCTACTTCTCTTTATTACGTAATGCTACAGGAACTCCTCCTTAAAGGAAAAATTATTATTTTTCTAATATTTATAAGCTCAACGTAACTAGACGTTTAGATTATTAATTGTCTAATTATCCGAAAGGATTATGGACAACTATAATTTCTTACGGATGGAAACCCTTTGAATCAAAACCAATTAATTTTTTTTATACCTCATCGCCATCTTTTTCATCATTATCAATGTACATTTACCTCATTTTCTACACAAAAGAATATATTATTACTTAAATAAAAGCGTGTAACCGTTCCTCAGCATCATGCGAAGAACTGACACTTGTGGAAAATAATAGCGTAGCAGGTTACGTAATTCCCTGCGAATCAAATCATGGGCGGTATATGATATTATTTTTAAAAAATTTCTTGTAGTGTTATTTACCAGTTAATTATTATTTTTTAAAAAATGTATATAAAGGATGTGCTTTCATTTATCCAGATTGAAATTCATAAAATTCTACACGAATTAGAAATGCTTTCAAGATGAGACTAATTCTTGTAAGTATCATTGAAATAAATAATGACGTAATTTGTTACGTAAATAAAACTGATGATCTTCTCGCATTCGATACAAGTGTCAAAAATAACTCATCTTTTCCACGTTTATGTGTACCAATAGAAATGTGTGTTGTCATTTTAATTAATCCATCGAAAATCAAATAATTTATTGGAGTACTTAATTCATATATATGAATATGTTTTGAAATCAGCCAAAGGACATACATTTATTAAAATGGTCGCTTTAATCAATATTCTAAATTTAAAATGTATTTTCTGGTTTTGCTTAATATTATCGATATAAAACACCACTTTGCCGTTTTGTGAGTTGATAGTTTCATCCGTACACATTATTTATGAAACAACAGCTAGTTTTTAAAAGACAACAATGTTATTGTTTACGCGCTTTATACTTCGATAGGTAGGCCTGATATAAAATTTTGAATATGTGTGTTCTATTTGTGTAGATTTGAATTTACAGAAAACAAAAGCGATGCTGCTTCTGGGAAAAGAGATTGTGATTCGGACGGACCTTTTACGGCGGCAATAATAAAACTTTTAGTGTATATAATTTCGGATTAGCGGTTGTGTGAAGGTGTGAACGTGGCTGACCAGCATATTTGCGGACCATCAAGCTACAAGGATAGCGACGTCGGCCTCAACCAGCACAGGTTCGCAAAGGTTTGTGTAATTTGAATTTACATAGATTGAATAACTGTATTCATCATTACCAATAGAAAACCCAGAACTAGCTATCGAAGTATTTACGGAAACATAATTTGGTCCTCCGGTCGGATTGGGTTTTCGATAAAAGAAATTGGTAATTGTAAATTTAATTTTCGGTAAAATTTTTCCATAGCAACACGTTTTTGTTTGGTGAAAATTTTCCATAGCAACACGTTGTTAATATAAATTTTGTTCGGTTTTCCATAGCAACACATTGTTTATATAGATTTCGTTTAAAAATGGCATTGACGGTATTACGGAATAAATTTAAAATTTCTTACGACTGGTTTAAAAACACGGATTTTACAATTAAAAATAAAAAACAGTCATCTACGGTAATTGGAACCCGGTTATGGATTTTGGAAAAAAAATATACGTCATTATGTGACACATATGAAGCAATTTTAAATGCTACTAATGATAAAGAGGTGATCATTTATCACGATGAGTTATTTAGAGAAGCGGAAGAGATATATAATGAATTAGATGCGATTTCCGCGGTATATCCAGCCTCAGACGGTACACACATGCCTACTCAGAGTTCTCAAACATCACGGCTTCCAACGATAACTATAAATGTTTTTGATGGGGAAATATATTCTTGGTCCAGTTTTTTAAGTTTATTTAATTCATTAATATTGTCTCGGAAAGATATATCAAAAACGGAAAAGTTTCATTATCTGTTTACAAATGTAATCAATGAACCGCGCTCATTGCTTCAACACCTCCCATCTGTTGATGGATCGTTAGACATAGCATTGGAAATTTTGAAAGCCAGATACGAAAATAAAAGGTTGTTGGCGGATTCATATATATCTCGAATCTTACATTTGCCGGTCTTGACAGCCACTTCTAGACTTCGAATCGAGGTTTTAAATTCTCTACTTGAATCAACTCGGGCACTGAGCAATCTAGGTTTACCTATCGATAGTTGGAGTTATTTATTACTACATATTAGCCTAACAAAGCTGCCTTTAGATATAAAGATGAGGTTTGAACAAATGTATGGCGGAAGTACGTCTACCTTACCTACATACAATCAGCTGATGGATTTTTTGAAAAATGAATGCAGATTAATTGACACGGCTTCGATGGAATGCGTTAATATTTCAAGAAATTCCGTCCCACATGCTCACATGAATTCACTCGAAGATCGGAAACAGAAAGCGGTTAACACGGTTCAAAATGCTCAAGTTATGAAAAGAGATCGCAACGGTGCCAGTAAAGTGTGTTTATATTGTCGCTATTCGGGGCATGACATCGACGAGTGCCGAAAATTCGGTAGCATATCCAATGTCAACCGTAAAGATTGGGTGACAACAAACAAATTATGCTTTAGATGCTTCGGGAAGCATACGGCTGCGAACTGTACTCGTAACAAACAATGTACTCGATGCGGTAACTTCGGACACCACGAACGAATATGCATAGATGGCATTTTTATGACAAAAAATAGACGCGTTTCTCCTTCCCCTCGACGCTCTATTTCACCCGGCAGAAATTTACGTACGGATCGCGGACGGTATGATAATTCAGATTCGCCATCAGCGCAATCTCATCTGCAAAATGGCTATTCTGCATAGCAATCAACAATGAATAATGTCGCAATGTTGCCTAAGTTATCGGACAATGTAATCTTACCCACGGTCATTGTTGAAATAAAATCAGCGCAGAATAATTTTGTACGTGCGCGAGCCCTGTTAGACCTCGGATCACAAGTAACAATAATCAGAAGCGACTTGGTAACAACTTTAGGACTGAAACGGCATTATTCTTTTACATCTTTAGTGGGTGTTGGCGGATTACGGTCGTGCGACAGTTGTCAAATTGTCATAATTCATGTTAAACCAGAAAAATTGGATCACCCAATATTATCGGTTAAGGCAGTAGTATTAAAAAAGCCAACCACATATTTGGTACGTCAACCGGGACCTTCTTGCGGCAAATTTAAACTTTCGGACGGCGGTTTCTCTCCGCGGGCGGAGATCGACATTATCTTCGGTGGTGACATTTTGGGACAAATAATTACGGGGGAAAAAATTGATTTAGGTATAGGCGGACCCTATGCGCTGGGTACCATATTTAACTTCTCACTTTTCGGGCCTAATCAGACTGCAATTTTAGACAATCCGGTGTCAGATTGTGAGTTTGATCATTTTTCGGGCATTTCTCTGCTAGAGGCGGTGGAGAGATTTTGGCGTTCGGAGGAACCACCAAAAATTACGGTATCAAACCCAGTGGACGAGGAATGTGAACGGCTATTCACATCGACCACGTCACGTGGAACGGATGATGGCAAATACGTGGTTCGGCTTCCACTTTTATTTAACCATCAGCGGTTAGGAAATTCAAAGCAAACGGCTTTGAAACGATTCATGGCTCTAGAACGACGGATGCATCGTCAGCCTGAATTTGGTAAAAAGTATGTACAATTTATGACGGAATATATTAAACTCGGACACATGACGGTTTCTAATTTTAATGTGAATTCGGATAAAGAACACTACTTTCTTGCACATCACGGTGTTTTCAAAAAATCGGGAGATATTAATAAGATTCGGGTAGTTTTTGATGGTAGTGTACCGACTAGTACCGGAGTTTCTCTGAATGATTGCTTGCACTCGGGCGAGCGACTTCAGAATGATATCACGGAGATAATTATTAATTTTAGGTGGCCGCGCTTTGTTTTCACAACGGATGTGAAAATGATGTTTCGACAAACCTGGATTCACCGTGAAGATCGCCAGTACCAGTTGATATACTGGAGGTCGTCTCCGTCAGAACCTTTACGCATATATGAATTAACGACTAATACTTATGGTCTAAAATCAAGTCCATTCGTAGCAATACGTTGTCTCCATCAATTGGCTTACGATGAGAGAGAGAAAACTCGGGCGGCTCAGATTTTATTGAAATCGAGTTATGTCGATGACTTAAACGGTGGCGCTGACACCTTGAATGAAGCTCGTGAACTAAGAGACGAGCTGGTGGAACTCATGAGTTCGGCAGGTTATGAGTTGCGCAAATGGTCATCAAACGTACCGGAATTAGTAGATTGCTTTCCCTCGGATCACTTAGAAACACAGCGGACCTTCGATGGGATCGACGGTTCCGGTTTTATAAAGGTTTTGGGTATTCAATGGAATCCCGATTCGGATAATTTCACTTATCGGGTAAATTTAAATTCAGAAAATACTGTAACTCGGCGAAGTATTTTGTCTATGGTGGCTAGATTATATGACCCACTCGGTTGGATTTGCCCGGTTGTTTTTAAAACAAAACTTTTATTACAATCACTGCTCACCAGCTGTGATAACTCACGGAAGGTGGACTGGGATGCTCCAGTACCTGCTAAAATTATTTTGGAATTTCGAGAAATATTGTTGGATTTGCCTAACATACAGAGGTTATCTATACCTAGGTGTTTGAAACCGGATGGACAAGCGCGTTATACGCTCCATGGTTTTTGCGACGGCTCTTCGTTAGGTTACGCCGCTGCGGTATATATTCGGTCGGAACAGAATGACGGCAGCGTTCTCGTACGGTTACTCATTGCCAAGTCCAGGGTAGCTCCATTGAAAACAAAGCAAACCATTCCCAAGTTAGAGTTGAATGGTGCTGCGCTTTTAACTGTACTTCTCAATCATGCTGTTTCCTCCATGAAGGACAACATTGCATTTGAGGAAGTAGCAGGTTGGTGCGACAGTACTGTTGTGCTGGCGTGGATTAAGACTCCTCCCCACAAATTGCAGGTCTTTGAAGGCAATCGAGTGAGTCAAATAATTTCGTCAAGGGTTCAGATTAACTGGAGACACGTTCCTGGTGAAATGAATTGTGCAGATGTGGCATCACGCGGGGCGACTGCGGCGGAATTATTACACCACGAACTGTGGTGGGGTTCACAGTGGCTGTGTCAACCGGCCCACCGGTGGCTGAATGCCTGTTCGGATATTCCTACGGAAATGTTGCCCGGATTGAAGACTACACCTAAGGTGGTTAATATCGGTGTTTTAGATTCGGAGTTTAATTTATTGGAACGATACAGCTCTTTTAATAAATTATTAAATGTTACTGGTTACCTATTACGATTTGTAAATAACTGTAAAAATAAATATTTTCGAAGAAATGGTTCACTCACGGTTGCCGAACGTAGGAATTCAATCTCACACTTAATTCGGATGGTACAACAAATACACTTTCATAAAGAGATATTAGCTTTAAATTCGAAAAAACCAATTAAATCATCTCTGCGGCGATTGAATTTATTTTTTGATAAGGATAATATACTTCGGATCGGCGGTCGAATAGGAGCTTCGGAGCTACCGTATGAAGCACGACATCAGATTTTATTGCCAAGAAAAGGTCGGTTCACGGAATTATTGGTAACACATTATCATAAGATCCATTGTCATGTCGGGGCAAATACACTTTCGGCAATATTGTCTCGGTCTTATTGGATTGTTTCGGCTCGGCGCGTTACTCGACACATTGCATTTCGATGTGTGCAATGTTATCGGTCGAGAGCTCGTCCAACGCAACCCTATATGGCGGACTTGCCACCTGATTGGGTCAGAGGTGTGCGTCCATTTCTCGGGGTAGGTACAGATTTTGCCGGCCCGTTTAGTATCAAAACGAGTACCTTACGGAATTCCAAAATTAAAAAATGTTATTTGTGTATTTTTGTTTGTCTATCTACGAAGGCTGTCCACTTATAAATTGTAACGAATTTATCGGTTGAGGCCTTTGTTGCAACCTTGACACGATTTGTCTCACGGAGAGGACTTCCGTCTCTAGTGAGATCAGATTGTGGAACTAATTATGTAGGAACGGACAAATACCTAAAGGAACTTTATGCATTCCTTAGAACTGATCGGTCGGATATAGAACGGAAACTGGCTCATGAAAATATCACATGGCTGTTTAACGCTCCTTCGAGTCCAAATCACGGTGGATTGTTTGAGGCAGCGGTCAAATCCGCCAAAACTCATGCTCGGCGCGTGCTTGGCGAGACTCGGCTCACTTTTGAGGAGCTCACCACGTTCTTTACCAAGGTGGAAGCGGTGATGAACTCACGACCGTTGTGCCCTCTGAGTACGGATTCCTCGGATCTCGAAATATTGACTCCGGGACATTTTTTGATAAGTCAACCGTTGGTGGCGCTACCTGAATATCCTTACTCAGACATTAAACATAATCGGTTGTCCCGCTACCAACACATTCAAAAAATGTCTCAGCATTTTTGGCAAAGATGGAGGAGAGAATATCTCCATACTTTGCAACAACGATATAAGTGGACCTCGGAAACGGCGCCTCCCAAGCAAGATGATCTAGTGTTGATTAAGGAAGACAATTTATCTCCTTTGCAATGGCGACGTGGGCGATTGGTCAAATTATTACCTGGCAGGGATGGGGTAGTTCGGGTCGCAGAAGTTAAAACGCAAAATGGTGTCCTGCTGAGGCCTATTTCAAAATTGTGCAAGTTACCTTTGGATAATTAGTAACCAAGGCAGGCATGGTTAGGGGGCGGGATGTTTACGCGCTTTATACTTCGATAGGTAGGTCTGATATAAAATTTTGAATATGTGTGTTCTATTTGTGTAGATTTGAATTTACAGAAAACAAAAGCGATGCTGCTTCTGGGAAAAGAGATTGTGATTCGGACGGACCTTTTACGGCGGCAATAATAAAACTTTTAGTGTATATAATTTCGGATTAGCGGTTGTGTGAAGGTGTGAACGTGGCTGACCAGCATATTTGCGGACCATCAAGCTACAAGGATAGCGACGTCGGCCTCAACCAGCACAGGTTCGCAAAGGTTTGTGTAATTTGAATTTACATAGATTGAATAACTGTATTCATCATTACCAATAGAAAACCCAGAACTAGCTATCGAAGTATTTACGGAAACAGTTATATATAATATAAACGAAATATTTATTTGCAACTTACATAAAAATAACGCACATAAAATGTTTACTTTGTTAACGAAACGTTGGTTTCCCCTAAAATCAATAAAAAACATCTTATTTTTTAATTTTTCTACTAATGCTGTAAATAAGTTCAATATTTATTCATATTGTGGATAAAATTTGCGTGAAAACATATATTTTCTGAATTTTTTAAAGACCATTAAGACAGCACGGCTTCCACGTCTGTCATGCTACTTGGGACTGGCGAAAGGACGTAAAAAAACTTTACCAATTAAAATTATCGACATACATATTACTAAGTAAGAAATTATTGCATTTTTGATATCAAACATGATTTTAAATAGTAGTTGAAGCCTCAAACCAGGTGAGTAAATACATTATATTATTCACGTATGTTTTTACTAAAACAAAGTATTTTAAAGTCGTCAAAAATTTATATTATGTCCTTGATTTGAATGGTTTACAATTCAATTAAGTTTTAACATTTTAAATACTAATACTATGTATTAATTATAAAGATATACAAATAAAATCAATTTTATCGAAAATATATACATATTATATTTTTTATAATTAATACATTTAATTTGTATTTAAAATATCACAGACTTATGTTCTGAATAATTAAAACGTCACAATAAGAATGTGTTCTCCATAATAATTTTAACATTTTTAATTTGTCCCCATCATCTGGGCTCGTGGGCAGTCTTAATTATGGCAAATAACATTAATTTTAATAGTGTCAATGTCCTATCCAAGCAATAGTTTAAAAAAAGGCTAATTTAGATCAGAACACTAGATAGTATCACTTTTGATATAAATGAAGAACAAAAACCCATATTAAGTTCCATATCATATAGTTATAGTTAAAAAATTTCCTAAGTAGAAAAATAATACGTGAAAATGGCGTATACAAGCATGGTTGCATTTTTCTCTGTTTCATATTTAAAATGTTTCGTAATATGACCGATTTTTGACTAAATCACTTATAATGATAGCCCAGTCTATTCAAGTTTTTAACAATTTTCAATATTTGAATGAGGAACGTCCCAGAAGTGATTAAAGCTAGCAAATATGTTGGCCTTTTAACCAAATATCTTAAAATGTGACCATAAATACGATTATTTATAAAAATGAATTTAATAATATTGTACTATTTCACAAAAAACACAATAAAATTTATATTTCACACATTATTTTTTCAATAAATTTTTTAACAATGTATGTATTATATTAATCCACTAATGTATTCGGAGAATATATTTTTTTATTAAGGAAAACACATTCTTATTGTGAAGTTGTAATTATTCAGAACAGACGGTCTGTGATATTTTAAATACTAAATTAATGTATTCATTATAAATATATACATATAAAATCAATTCGAATCCCGGTGACGCAAAAACAATATTTTTCGACAAAATTGATTTTATATGTATATATTTATAATTAATACATTAATTTAGTATTTAATATATTTTTTTGCTTTAAATATTACGGAATCCATGTTAGACAACTTGATTTATAATTATTCCGATTTCAAAAATATACAAAACACGTCAAGTACAACAGCGATTATTCCGATACTTTATAATAATTAATTATAAACATTTTTTTCTCTCTCTTCATTATGGCCCACGCCATTTTTCTTTTTTTTCATGTCCCATATTCTTTCAACAGACATTGGCTATCATCAATTTGTAAACTAACCAAACCATAGTCTTGGGTTCATCACCCATGATGTTCTCCTTCTTCCAGGGTCCCAACGTCCAGTAATCTTTTCCCTGCATTATGAGGTGCTAGATCTCATACTTCTCCGGATTTCTAATCATATGTCTGAGATATTAAAGTTGTCGGCCTTCTCTATTAATCAGGCGTAATTAGCCTATTTAAGGTTATAATAGATAAAATAATGTTATAATTAAAATATACAAAAACAATAAATTAACTAATCATGAGAATATTATTGTTTTTAAAAACATAAACCTGAAAAAAAAACATGGATTGTATAATGTTTTAAACATTTATATAATGATAATAAGAGTTATGTTAGGTTAGTTCTTCTTTCTGTCTCGGCTTCATGATCAGGGGGGAGGCATCTAGCCTAACTGGTTCTTTTTTAAATATTATCAAGTCAAATGGTTATGAAATGAAATTACAAAATTCCACTGTTTACAATAAAGTTTATTATCTATTTTTATTATACATACATGTATTAAAAGTGGAAAATGAACATTTTACCTGATTACTTATTAATGAGACAATTCAAAAATAATTACAATTAAATTAACATTAATTAGGTGCTCATTATGTCAGCAAAATTAAAATTAAAGTTATCTTCCAAATTGTCTATGTTGACGCTTGCCTGATGTTGATTATTCAGGTGCCTCGCGTAAGGAATTACCTCTTAGGAGACGCCTTCCACATGTAGATGATGATCCTGGAACCTGGACGTGAAGTGTGGCCAATAGTTGCAGTGCCAGCGTAGGGTGACGGAGTTTAGGCTTGTAGTTGATTGACCACCAGACGATGTCCCATTATCCAGGCAAATCGGGACTCTGGACGCGATGTTCTTATGCAATTTGTGCGTGCCGTATATGATATCGTCTCCTCTGATAGCGACAATTTATTTTCACTACACCAAATTATGTTGATCATCTTTTTTCATATAGATCCACCGGGACCCTTTTTATACTTTTACATCAACGATTAAGCATAGAGAACATCACAGTCTAAGCTTAAGCTCGAGGCGCACAGTTTAAATTTTCCCCGGAATCACAAAATACAAAACGCTTGCTTATTATATCAGAGACAATATTGATTTTATTTTCTAATTGAAAACTAGATCTCGTGTTTATGGAGCGAACTCTCCCGGCTGGGATTTGGAGAAGACTGACGCATAAGGTGATGCGTCCCTTATGGTACATTTGCCGACGTGACTATGGTCACGTACGCCAGTTTCCTTATTGCTTTTCCCAAGCCGTATCGTGCGTATAACAATACCGATATTTATTGCAACCCTATTCCATACTTCGACTAAGTGCTTACGTATCCTTTAAAAACAAAATATTATTTTGGGTAATTTTGCATTCTAACAGTTATTAAATGAGAAATTATAAGTTAAATAGTGGAGTTATATTGTTTAATAAGATTTGTTATTGAATTTTCACAATACATTCATATCGGTGAATTGTTAGAATTTATTTTAAAGTTTAGATATTTTAAGGTAAATCTTAGTTAAAGGTTTTAATCTTATCTCTACGTAAAACTGAATACGTTCCACGACATAGTGAAAATATTAAAATGAATACAGTAAAATAATATTACTTATTTTGATTCACACAAAACTAAGAACACAAAAAGTATCCCATTTTTTTTTTCAATACTGTAATCCGATCGATCATACTTAAGATTTCCAACGTGGCAAGAATCCTTTGCCGGGAAGTCAGTATTCTCAGTCAGTGATTATATAATATATATGGCATAATTGGATGGGGTGGTTTAGCCCATATACATGTTGAACAACTAATTAGAGCACAAAAGGCAAAAAATGCTCATAAGAAATATTCAATAAATTTGAAGAATCCGGTAGTCCTACAAATATATGCGAAAAAATTACCTACACCAATATAAATATTCCGAAAATTAACATATCACAGTTTTAAAGCCCACGAGACACAGTGAAAATAGGATATAATTATACAACAAACTGCTTATGAAAATAAAAGCTACAATAAATGGAGCAATATTTAAGAAACTAATTATAAAATGTATCATAATAAATTATCGAAATTTATGAAATTCGATAAAGAAATGTTTGAAAGAGTACTTTATCGAATTTTAAAAGAGTAATTTATCATAAAATTCGATAAAGAAATGTAATAAAAGAGTACTAACGACGAGCATATCATTTAAAAAATTAGATCAATTATCCGCAGAATGATTAAAAACAATTAAGCGATAGCCCACCTCGATGCAGGATCATTCTAATGGGGGGACATAATTTTTAATAAATGTATTTAAAAAATCACACCAACAAATAAACATAGTTACGCAGAAGATAGCCAATCCACAATTATGAAAAATAAATGTTTTATCGGTCACAGTAAGGAGACCACCAAAAACAGCCAAGCCGCATTCATACAAAAATGAATAAGAATGAATATTTTGTTGATTACAAAATTGTATTATAAAATAAAAAAAACTTTATAGTGATTTGATATCTAAATATTTATTACCATTTTAAAGTTCATTCTTTATCTCATTTTGAATTATCTTTGGCTGGCTACTTTCAATATTCAAATAATTCGAGAAGTTTTGAGAAACAATCTTTGAGAAATAGCACAAACATTCATAAATAGTACGTACAGTGGAAGTGAATCGCTATGTCTCGATTATACTCGCTATATACTCGTAAATAATTGTAGCACAAGAAAGCGATATTTTTGTTTCACCTAAAGGATTTGATAAGACAGATGTGCTAAAGTCATAAATTCTGGGTATTAATGTATGGAATACTTGAAAATATAAGATTTGGCATCAAATTTCCAAAGGTGGTTCGACATTTTCTTACTGGAGAACTTACTGGAGTAGATTCCATGCTTACAGATATCGGTCTAGGATAATAATTACATTGAATTAGATCTAGTTTTTTGATGAAGTATTTTACCACGTTAAAAGCGCATTCGAAGTGAGATCTGGCAAGTTCATTATATTATTTATCAATCTTAGAGCTGTAGGATAAAGACTCTAATTTTCCATTGATACTTTGATAATGTTAAAGTTTTTGTTGTGTTTTAAAGTAATGTGTCGGAAATATGGTCGAACCGAGAAAGAGACGATTAAAAATTTAATACACATTAAATTATTAAATTTAAGCATCTTTGAAGAGGATGGTTATCGAAATTTTCAATAAAATTAGACGTTTTAAGTACTAAATTAATGTATTAATTATAGATATATACATATAAAATCAATTTTGTCGAAAAATATTGTTTTTACGTCACCGGGATACCCCTTAATAAAATTAGATGTATTTAAAATAATCATTTACTTTTTTAAATTAATTTAATTTTAGTATACATTATTTCAGAAAAAAGCCACCATAGGTTTCGTAACATGTTGATTTATCAATTAATGGTGGTTTAAATAAAGTATTTTTAATGGGCATACATAAACACATATAATATATATAAAATTTATGTATGTCATGAACATGCTTCATATTGCTGTCAGCATTCAGTTGCTTTCCTTTTAAATGATCTATTCATGATTCCAAATACTTAAGAAAATAATATAAATTGTTGAGAGAATCTATAGCTATTTATAATAACTGATTTGATTTCAGTACTTTAAAAATAATATGCATTTATTATAAATCTTCGGGCCTTAACATTGATTAACAAAATTATAAAAATGATTTTAATAAAATTATATAAGTATGGCCTTGTTAGTAGACAATAGAGTTAACCACTACTACTAAGTTAAGTTTTCCAAAAATATTATATATGTCGTACAACTTTCGATATTTTACGATTACAACGTACTAAATGAAGCGTAACTAATTTGAAGCGTAAAAAAATTTCTAATAGATCTTAAAAAGTAACCTTTTCGAAAATTTTTGCAAATTTACCATGTTAAAACTACGCCACTGAAAAATAACATCCAATCCCTTATAAAACGGAGGTGATCATTCATTACCGACCATTTCGATTCAAGTCGTTATTTCGTAAGTGATACCCGACTTTTTCAGTGACTGAAGAACAGAAATTTTTGCAAATTGAAGAAAATACAAAAAAATTTCAAACGTTTTACGAACATTATCCCGTCGTGGCATTTTCCTCCGTCATTTCAGAAGCCGTGACTATGAAAAGTGATAAACATGAGAACTATTATAAATTGGTTTTGTATTTTTACTTATTTTACATCATATCATCTTACATAATAATATTAAATAGTATTTACGACAATTTTCTTACAAATAATACGGTTGACGCTCTGAAACAATTAGGCTTTTTAAATATTTTATTATTAGCCATTACTAAAATAATTTTGGGAATAGTTCACTAGAAAAAGATAAATGTAATTATAAAACAAGTGGATAAGGATTATGAAGATGCCAATAAATTAGAAGATGCATATCAAAAAGTGATGGAAAGAAGCGTTCAAGACAATAAATGCGCCATTAAATTATGGATTTTCCTTTATTTAATCGTTTTTCTGTTCGTTGTGTCAAAACCGTTTTACAACACGATAAAGAGCGCATTGACCGAGAACATGTTTACAAGGCAAATGATAGTTGAAGTCGAAGTTCCATTTATTAATGAAGTCCAGATGAACTCACCTTTCTATGAAATCTGAGCTACGTATACGATAATTATTATCATCATTCTAGCTAGTATATTCATATCTTTCGACCCAACTTTTCTGATGTTAATTATACACTCTTGCGCTAATCTAGAAATTGTGAAGTCTTTGTTGCGGGACCTGTTTTTAGACGAAGCTGAAGAATACAGTGCTGCAAGGGTCAGAATAAAGATGAAAAGGATTGTTATTTTGCATCAGACGAGTATTAAGTGCGTATCTATTATTTTATGATAAAATTGTTCAATAATTTATAGCACAACTTAACAAAGATGTCCAACAATACCTTTCTAAATAAATTATATTTTGTTACAGACGTATCGACTTTATGAAATCTATTTATTGGTCATCCATATTTATAACATTTCTTGCGGCTACTCTAATAATATGTGGAACAATGTATTCGTTGGTTACGGTATACGGTATGAAAATAAAATCACTTGTTTTTTGGTTCTACTCGTTTAATTTTCGTAAAACGCGCTTCGCTTTATGGATGCATTATCAATCTTTTTAAATTCAACAACTTAGACAGACTCATCTTAGACCGACTTAATAAATTAAACAAATATTAATCAATAAGAGCATCTTAAAACAAATATTACAAATTTGAAAATAAAATCACTTGTTCTTTAATTTTATTCGTTTAATTTCCGTGAGACGCGTTTCGCCTTATGAGGGCACTATCAATATAACCGTTTTAAATTCAACAATTTGTATTTATATGAAATCTTTTGAAAAGGGCCAGCTATATAATTTAAAGTACTTAGATAATAATGGGAATTTTGGGTTTTTATATTTCGGCACGATTCTATGAAACAATTATATTCAAACACTAATGGTATATTAATGAAATATAATATCTGAACCAGGATAGCTGTACAATCTTATATAAATAAGGTAGAGACAACACTATTCATTATAATTCTCATGTTTTTTTTACGGATGTCTTTATATATTTCTAGTTAACAATTATGTTTGAACATACATAATATTTTAATGATGCAAATTTCTGTCCCATCTGCTATAAATATTATCTTATTTTTAAAACATCAAAAACATGACAATTATATTAAAAAATTGTAAATATGCAAAAAAAAATATCATTTTTAACCGGTTAACCAATTTTATTCAATAAACAAAACTGAAAACCGGTTAATAATTTTTTCCAGTTGTAAACCCACCGTAGGCTAACTTGTCATTAAATTCCCGAAGGAAGTCAATTAAAAATAAATAAAAATTTGTTATAAAATCGATTGCGTGTGACCTATTTCGATAATAGGATATCAAATCAAAATAAACAACCCGACTTAATTAATAAATGCATATTTTTCAGATTATCCAAACATCCTGGTCGTACTTCACTTTAATGCGCAGCATGGGAGACAAAACTGCCCGAACATTATATGTTATCTTTTAAATAAATATATTGACGTAATAGCTTGCAATTAGCTGAATTAACCTATAAAAATTAACTATAAAAAATATTTTTATCTAATTAATTCACTTAAAATAAATGGAAACCAGTATTTCTAACATTTAAAAAAAATTATATTTATTATATTCACATATAATAATAATTGTTTTTAATATTTTGTTTCATAATAAATAAGCTGTTATGATCTGTAAACAGTCAGTCAATTTAATGTAAATGAATTAATAGTAATTTTAAATGAAGTAGTAGTGTGACATTAATATAAAAAAAAAAAAACAAATTAACATTTGACATAAATTGTAGAATGGTTAGAGACCCCTTTCTTCTCCACTATCTCAGACATTTAAATGAAAAATAACTTGTTTTAGTAAAACTTACCGTAAACATATGTTAAATTATTATAATTATCAATCCTAGCCTAAAAAAAATTCCGATTGTGATGTGACACGTTTTCAGACTTTCTTAAAACTGTTTTTGTATCACATAAATATAATTTAATATTTATTTATTTATTAATGCCCTTGTGGACATTTATAATAATACACTATAATTAAATACACACGAATAATATTAAATACATAAGCAAGCACGCATAAATACAGCTTGATTATCGATAAAGATTTTTGAATCTCAATCAAAGTTTATTGATTTTAATATAAGAATATTTATACATACTCATAAAAGTGTACGTACACGAGTATTGTAATTTTTATATTAATTAATATATAAAACGCACAAACTTATATAATAAAAATGTAAAATGAAGACACATAGGCACTTGTAACTTTATTTTATCCTTGAGCATAGAAAAAAGACAATTATTTCCAATATAAAATAAATTAATACTGCTTTTATGAAAAAGGGTGTATTAGAAATGTTACATTTAAGATCGTTAAAGGTAAGTTAAAAAATAATTATACTTCTTTTAATTTTACAAAATAATGTGTTTTTTTAATTTAACTTTTTTTTGTAACGAGTTATAAGGCTTTGTTTAATCATTTATTTGTGCATTTTGTATAATCATTTATTTAATTTTAACTAATTTAGGCATCGTAGTAGCTTAGTTCGCTTTTCTCTATTCTGGTTCATATTAAGAATATAATTTAAATATTCAAAAATAATTTCATAAGTAGAAAAATAATATGTGAAAATGACCTATAAAATAGTTCGTAATATGATAAATTCTTGACAAAATCACCCATAATGACTGCACAGTCAGTTCAAGTTTTTAACAATGTTCAATCTTTTAGTGAGGAACAACGTCCTAGAAATGATTAAAGCTAGCGAATGTGTTTGTGGCTCCCTTTCGACTAAATTCCTTATAGTGTGACCATAAAAACGAATATTTATAAAACTTAATTTAATAATATTGTACTATTTCGCTAATTTAATTAACGTGTTTAATGCCTGTAACAAAACACAATAAAATTTATATTGCACACATTGTTTTTTTCAATTAATCGTTTGTCAATTTATTATTTTAATCGACTGATGTGTTCGGAGACTATTTATTTTTTTTGCTTTAAATACATAATCCATGTTGAACGACGTAATCCATAACTATTCCGATGTTGCGTAAATGCATAGATGCCGGAAGAAAGCAGGATATTCGGAAGGAGATTTGTATTCACCACAATCCAGTTCTTCAGACACCTCTAAGGTGGACTGTTAACTTATCACTTTCTTCGTCAAGGGTCTTTAAGAATGCACTGTATAGACGCGACGTCTCAATTTAATACTATTCTTCAATTCACAAATTACCGCACCGGTTCAAGGTCGCCGTTCGACTGGTGCGGCGGCGTGCCGGATGAGGAGAAGGAGGGGATGGGGAAAGCACAGTACATTATTTTCGTTAAAAAATAATTAACAAATAAATATATGTCCCGATTTCATCCGATTTCGATCGTGTACAAAACACGTCAGGTATAATAGCGACTATTCCGATACTTAACGTAATTTATAAACATTGATTTCTCTCTCTTCGTTGTGGCCTACGCCATTTTTCTTCTTCTTCTTGTGCCCTATCCTTTCAACAGACATTGACTATATTAATTTGTAAGCTGGCCAAATCATAGTCTTAAGTTCTTCAGCCATGATGTTCTCCTTCTTCGAGGGTCCCGAAGTCCAGTAATCTTTCCCTACATTATGAGGTGCAAGATCCGGATGTCTAATCACATGTCTGAGATATTAAAGTTGTCAGTCTTCTTTATTAATTAGGCGTAATTAGTCCTTGTAAGGTTACAATAGATAAAATAATGTTTTAATTAAAATATAGAAAAACAATATATTAACTAATTAATAAAATATCATTGTTTTTATATAGGTGAGTTAGTTTACGTTACCGAACACTTAAAAAATAATTCATATTTAATAATTACATAATATTTAACAATTAATACCGAACACTTAAAAAATAATAAATTTTTATCTATGCTTGAAAATATTTTAACCAGGGCGGTCGCCTGTACCAATATAAGATCAGATGCGCTCATGTTATCAGTCAAGGGAGTTGGATATCTTTTTAAATGATAACAAAACTGTTTCAGTATTCATATTTATTATTTTTAAACAATAGTAAATCTACAAACGTCTTAAAAAGTTAATTCAATATATAGTATAAAAGGAGAAAGAGAAGAAAATAGATATGTTAGTACACAATACGACAGAAGAATGCTCGTGGTTTTAGCCCTTGGTAAATCAACTCTACTGTTAAAAATTCAGAGAATTATGTCTCTACCTCTAATGTTCCTTCCAATTTTAGCAACCAATATAAATTGTAACTTTGACATTTGCACACTAGACAATCTTCGTCTTAACTAACACAAAATATACATTATAAAAATGGAATGATTTGATCTTCAGATCAAGTACCTCAGTGATATTCCAAACATTACTTATTGTTTTATTGTAAAATAAATCTTTAATTGTTAACTATGAAATACAAAAGATGAATTTGGATCAAGTAAAGGATATGTCTTGTTAGAATGCAAAATTACCCAAAATAATATTTTTATTTTCAAGGATACGTAAGTAAGGGACGGGGGTTGCAATAAACATCGATATTGTTAGACGCACGACACAGCGTGGGAACAGTAATAAGGAATCTGGCGTACGTAACCATAGTCACATCGGCAAATGCACCATAAGGTATGCATCACCTTATGCGTCAATCTTCTCCAAATCTCGGCCAAGAGAACTCGCTCCACAAAGACGGGATCTAATTTTCAATTATAAAATAAAATTAATATCATCTCTGAAATATTAAGCAAGCGCTTTGTAAATTGTGGTTCCGGGGAAAATTTTAACTGTGCGCCTCGAGTTCAAGCTTAGACTGTGATGTTCTCTGCGTTTAATCGTTGACGTGAAAGTATAAAAAGGGTCCCGGTGGATCTATAAAAAAAAGTCGATCAACACAATTTGGTGTAGCGAGAATAAATTGTCGCCATCAGGGCAGACGGTATCCTATAAGGCACGCAAATAATGCATAAGAACATCGCGTCCAGAGTCCCGGTTTGCCTGGATAATTGAGTATCGTCTGGTACTCAATCAACTACAAGCCTGAACTCTGTCACCCTACGCTAGCACCACAAGCATCTGGCCACACTTCACGTCCAGAATCCAGGACCATCATCTACACGTGGAAGGCGTCTCCTGAGAGGTAATCGCTTACGTGAGGGACCTGCATAATCGGAATCAAAAAAGCATCAACATATACAATTTGATAGATAACTTTATGCTGGCATGATGGGCACGCACATATTTAATGTTAATTTAATTTTAATTATTTTTAAATTGTCTCATTAATAAGTAATCAGGTAAAATGCTCATTTTCCACTTTACCACTTTTCACAAAATATAGAAAATAAACTTTCTTCTAAATAATGGCATTTTGTATTTCATTTCATAACCATTTGACTTGATAATATTTTTAAAAAGAACCAGTTAGGCTAGATGCCTCCCCCTGAATATGAAACCGAGGCAGAAAGAAGAAGTCATAACAGCCTTCGCACAATCATAATAATCAATGGTCTTTCGATACCTTTATTTGTAGCTTCACTTACTCTAGACATTTAAATGACTCAAAATGGGTATGATTACATATATTATTAATTTGAATCCGGTTTTAATGAATTTGATCTATAAAGTCTATTTTTGTTCACAGTGATTAATGTAAATGCTCGTATAGTAATTTAAGAATCGACGATTTAATCGTTAGCATGATCCTCAGGCAAGATAGTAAATTCCCAGTACGTAGGTTCCCCGAAAGTAACACTAACATATATGTTCTGAATTTAGTGATCTTATTCAGATTAGTTCAATTCACGATTTTTATGATGCTGAATTATGCAAAGATCAACACCTCGAGGTTTAGTTGTTCGAATCGAGGTTGGTTTTGGCAATTCAAGACTTTTTGAAATTATTGCTATCGCATAACAAGATTGTCACTTTTATTTAATTATTTCAACTTACGATTATTAATCTTAGTAGCACGGGCGCTACTATGAAAACACACAAAATTATTAGGCGTCGAACCAACTCCACTTTGAAGAAAGATGTAGAACTTTGCCAAAACTAGTATTGATCTTGGCTCTTCTAAACGGGAATCATCGATATTTATAAAGCTCTTCGGGACTCATTTCTGATCACATCCTGGACTTTGTTTAATGATACGATAGCTATATCTTTTGTTTACTAGTTATTAGAGGGAGAGCCCTATTTGTTTACTTTAAAGGATGTGCGAATGATTTCTTTACCGGAAACATCTCGCCCGTCAAATGACCAAAGGATAACATACGAGGGTACATCTCTAGTGGAATATAAACGTGGAAGTTAAACGCGAGCATCTTTATACTAAGGATCGAGTTTTGCATTTGGAAGTCGCGTGCATCTTAATGCCTTATTATTCTGACTCTCTGAGATGATCTTGCGCTAGTTCCAACCCAAATACCAGGTGTCACCTGCGCCTCGAGAAATTTCAATAATTTTTGTGTCTTAACAATTTATTTTAAAGTTTTAATATTTTAAGGTAGATCTTAGGTGACAAAGTTTTAATATTATCTTTATATAAGACTGAATCTACGTTCCACGGCACTGAAAATATTTAAAAGAATACAGTAAAAAAATATAACTACTTTTGATTAATTCTTACTAAGAACACAAAAAGTATCCCAATTTTTTATTTTCAATACAGTAATCACATCCGATTGATGATTCTTGAGATTTTCAACTTGACATGAATCCTTTGCCAGGGAGTCAGTATTCTCAGTACTACATTTGGGTAGAGAACGATTAAATATTGTACCGCAAAATTATACAACAAACTGCTTATGGAAATAAAACATATAATAAATGGAGCAGTATTTTAGAAACTAATTATAAAATAAATTAAAAAATTCGATAAAAAATGTTTAAAAGAGTACTAACGACGAGCATATCATTTAAAAAATTACATCAATTATTCGCAGAACGATTAAGAAAAAAATAGTGAAGCCACTTTCATACAAAAATGTATAATAATGAATATTTTGTTGATCACAAAATCATAGTCATACAAAATTTGATACCTAAATATTTATTACAATTTTATCTCATTTTGAGTTTTCTTTGGCTGACTACTTCAACGTCAAATAATACGAGAAGTTTTGAAAAACAATCTATAAAGCAAAAACTCTACATTGCAATTCATAGGTTTAATGAGCGAATGGGAGAAGCTATAAATAATTTAAGATAACTGAGAAACTGTAAAAATAGTTATTCTATTTGATTTGGCGATTCTTGGAGTTGCTATCAGAAAAGATGCTGCAAAAAGAGTGAAGCTTGAGGGACGACCAACCAGACGGTCGCTAGTTGCATGGTTATTGTTACATCGCGTCGATACTAGTGTATTTACGGATGCTAGGAATTTTGTTTCACGCTTCCGTATCTACATTGTACGTTCACTATCTCAGGGTGGTGATGATACTAGTGGAGGAGGTAGACCTCGACAAACCGAAATGAAGACATACGTTACTGTCTAGAATAATACATTCATAAAGAGTATGTACAGTAGAAGTAAATTGCTATATAGTAAGATAACCTTAAATAATTGTAGCACAATAAAGCGATATTTTTTTTTCGCCTAAAGGATTTGTTGTGATAGATGTACTAAAGTCATAAATTCGGAGTATTAATGTATGAAAAACCATACTTGAAAATATAAAATTTGGCGTCAAATTTCCAAAGGTGGTTCGACATTTTCTTACTGGAGAACTTACTGGAGTAGATTCCATGCTTATAGATATCGGTCTAGGATAATAATTACATTGAATTAGATCTAGTTTTTTGATGAAGTATTTTACCACGTTAAAAGCGTATTCGAAGTGAGATCTGCCAAGTTCATTTACATTATTCATCAATCTCAGAACATTAGGATAAAAACTCTACCAATTTTCCATTCATACTTTCATAAAGTTTAATTTTTTTTGTGTTTTGAACCGAGAAAGAGACGGTTAAAAATTTAATCTATATTAAATTAATAAATTTAAGCATATTTTAAGGGCATGGTTATCAAAATTTTCAATAAAATTAGGTGTATTTAAAGTAATCATTTATTTTTTTGAATTAATTTAATTTTAAATATGATTTAATAACATATAACATTTATTATTCTGTAACATATTACATTTTAAAGTAATTTTTAAAATGTAATATGTTACAGAATTGGTGCAACTAGAAAAATACTTGTGTTATTCTAATTATAAATATGAATTAAATATATTAATTAGAAAGATATACATATAAAATCAATTTTATCGAAAAATATTGTTGCTGCGCCAACGAAATTCGAACCTGGATCTCTTTTCAAACTAGGGAAGGTGCATTATCCAACTATGCTACAGCGACAATATTTTTAATGACGAATTTTCGAACCTATATGTTACCTTTTTGATATTAATACATTTAATCGTTCCATTATTTGAAAGAGCCAACTACCTTACTTGAGTAATCTGATAGCAGACGCCAGAATTATCGATTCATTTTTATTAAATTTTGGACACATTGATACAACTTTATTATTAGGAGAACACATTCTTATTGTGAAGTTGTAATTATGCAGAACATAGATCTGTGATATTTTAAATATATTAATTAGAAATATATACGCATAAAAGCAACTTTATAGAAAAATATTGTTGTTGCACTATCGGGATTCGAATCTGGATCTCTTTCCAAACCGGGGAAGGTGCATTATCCAACTATGCTACAGCGACAAATTTTCGAACCTATATATTACCTTTTTGATATTAATACACTTAATCGTTGCATTATGTGAAAGAGCCATCTACCTTATTTTTACAGAATCTCAAATACCTTTGAGTAATCTGATAGCCAGAATCATTTTTATTAAATTTTGGACTCATTGATAAAACTTTATTATTAGGAGAACACATTCTAATTAATATATTTAATTCATATTTAAAATATTACAGGTCTATGTTCTGAATAATTACAACTTCATAGTAAGAATGTGTTTACCTAATAATTTAATTTTAGTACATATTGTTTCAGAAATAATAGGTATCAAAACATGTTGATGTTTCAATAAATAATGGTTTAAACAAAGTTTTTTTTCTTAATATTGCTCAATGCTGACCAGGCCAGTGCTGACGTAATTTATGCTATTGGAATTTTTGTATGATAGGCGGTAAGTCATATAAACAGAAACTACTTACACTGAATTTATTGAAGCTAAATTATACAATGGTTGAAACTAATGCTAAGTACGCGAACTAAGATCGGAAACGAATTCTGGAGCTGCCGCTATGAGTAGAGGGGCTCGGCCCGTCCCTAACGTGTGTATACTGTCACAAGTAGCCAGTACTCTGTGTCATTATGACTGGCAAAAATTATGTTGTAGGCACTGTTACATATTTGAGATATTTCTTATTAAAAAAAAAAGTATAATTTGAAATAAATTTTAAGGCGTGACTACATTATCATTTAACCATCCCTTATCGTTTTATACAGCCTTTTTGTAATCTCTTTCATTATTGCTCTATATTTCATAATAATATGCTCCTCGTCAAAGGAAAAATAATAATTTTTCTAATATTTATGAGCAGAACATAATTTCTAACGGATGGCAACCCTTTGTAACGAAATCACTTATAATTTATTTATTTTTTAATTTTTTATTCATCACCACCATTAATTATCAATGGATTTTACCTCAGTTAAGTTCATACACAAAAGGAAATATTACTGCTTAAATTAAAGAGCATCAACTTTTCTACAAAGACCTAAGACTGAAAAATACAGCAGTGAAATAATAGATTAAATAATTGTCTGCGTTTAAAACCATGGACGGTAAGTAACAGTATTTATCAAATGTTTCATGTGGTTTCATTTACCGGTTTATTGACAATAAAATAATTGTATTCAAAAATATATCATATTTATGTACGTCCATGAACATGCTTCATATTGCTGTCAGCATTCAGTTGCTTTCCTTTTAAATGATCTGTTCATGATTCCAAATACTTAAGAAAATAGTATAAATTGTTGAGAGAATCTATAGCTATTTATAATAACTGATTTGATTTCAGTAATTTAAAAATAATATGCATTTATTATGAATCTTCGGGCCTTAACATTGATTAACAAAATTATAAAAATGATTTTAATAAAATTATATAAGTATGGCCTTGTTAGTAGACAATAGAATTAACCACAACTACTAAGTTAAGTTTTCCAAAAATATTATATATGTCGTACAACTTTCGATATTTTACGATTACAATGTACTAAATGAAGCGTAACTAATTTGAAGCGTAAAAAAATTTCTAATAGATCTTAAAAAGCAACGTTTTCGAAAATTTTTGCAAATTTACCATGTTGAGACTACACCACTGGAAAATAACATCCAATCCCTTATAAAACGGAGGTGATCATTCATTACCGACCATTTCGATTCAAGTCGTTATTTCGTAAGTGATACCCGATTTTTCCAATGACTGAAGAACATAAATCTTTGCAAAATGAAGAAAATACAAAAAAATTTCAAACGTTTTACGAACATTATCCCGTCGTGGCATTTTCCGCCGTCATTTCAGGAATCGTGACTTTGAAAAATGATAAACATGAGAATTATTATAAATTGGTTTTGTATTTTAACCTATTTTATTTAATATCAACTTGCATAATATTATTTAATGGTATTTACGATAATATCCTTACAGATACTATTATTGACGCTCTTCAACAATTAAGTTTTTTTGTTACTTTATTATTAAACAGTATTAAAATAATTATGAGAATATTTAACAAGGAAAAGATGAATGTAATTATAAAACTAGTGGATAAGGATTATGAAGATGCCAATAAATTAGAAGATGCATATCAAAAAGTGATGGAAAAAAGCGTTCTAGACAATAAACGCGTCGTTAATTTATGGATTTTTCTTTACTTAATCGTTATTCTGGGTGCTATGTCGAAACCGTTGTACAATATGATGGAAAGCGCATTGACCGAAAATATGTTTACAAGGCAAATGATAATTGAAGCCAAAGTTCCACTTATCAGTGAAGTCCAGATGAACTCACCTTTCTATGAAATCGTAGTTATCTACACGATAATCGTTATGATCATCTTAGCTAATATAGTTATGTCTTTCGACCCAGTTTTTCTGATGTTAATTGTACACTTTTGCGCTAATCTAGAAATTGTGAAATCTTTGTTGCGGGACCTGTTTTTAGACGAAGCTGAAGAATACAGCGCTGCAAGGGTCAGAATAAAGATGAAAAGGATTGTTATTTTGCATCAGAATATCACTGAGTACGTATCCATTATTTTAAGATTAAATTGTTCAATAATTGATTAAATAACTTAACAAAGATGTCCAACAATACCTTTCTAAATAAATTATATTTTGTTACAGACGTATCGACTTTATGAACTCTATTTATTGGCCATTCATTTTTACAACATTTCTTGCAGCTTCTCTAATAATATGTGGAACAGTGTTCTCGATGGTCACGGTATATTTTTATTTTAAGTGCATTCGTATCTGTTAATTCACCATGTCTTAACAGTGCTCAAATAAAATATTTTGTATTTTTTCAGTCATTGGAGAATGGTGCATTCGTATATGAGATTTTGGGAATGTTTATAACTTCAATTGTATATATATTTGTTTTGAGTTTCTGTGGAGAGAAAATTATCGAAAAGGTTAGATAACGATATTTTTAATTAAATATATTAATAAGTACGTCAATAGTTTGCTGAATAACAACAATAATATTTCTATGTCGTTTACACCATGTATGTATGTGTGTACACATTTTTTAAATTCTGAATGCACGTTGTATTAAATAGCTTACGTGAATTGGTCTTTAAATAAATCAGTTTGATCCAACGGTAAGATACTGATCCTAGAATACCGTTATGACATTATGGCTCGGTTTTTAGCTCCATTTATAAAATTACATTTTTGGATTTTCTATAGAGAGAAAATAATCGAAAAAGTCAAATAACATTATTTTTAATTCTAAATTATATTAATTTATATTAAAATGAATAAACAGAATAAGTTTGCTGTATTTATTAAAAATGTTAATTATTTACATTACTAGTTTCGTAGGACGGTGGCAATTAGCACTAATATTGCTCTGACGTTTATTCCGTGTACGTTCTATTCCACATTTTATAAGTTCTGAATGTAAATAGTGTAAAATAGCCTACCAAAATTGTTATTTAAATAATTGATTTTGATTAAATGGTAAGATAGTGATTAAAAGGTCGGGAGATACCAAGGTGTTACCAAAATCGGGAGATACCACAAAGTGTTACAAAGATCGGAAGATACCAATATACAAAAACAAGCGCTTGATACTGGAAATATTGATGAGGCATTGCGCATTTCTGTTCACTATGTGTGTATTTTTTTTAAATCGCTATTCTAATATTAAATTTATGTTGCAGAGTCAAGAGGTGGGGGACGCAGCCTATTGCTGCGGTTGGGAAAATTATCCTGACTCTTCGATCCGTAAGAGTATTTGTCTCATCATCATGAGATCGCAGCGTCCCTCGCAATTCTCGTCCAAGTTCAGCAACCTTTCCATGACCTCTTTCTCTACTGTGAGTATTTAGTCAAATATGTAGCACATCTCATTTCATTAGTACATTCATTCATTATATTTTTATGCAGTGTAAATACACAATATTGACGAAGGACATCATTTTATAAAAATAATATTTAAAATCTATTTGTAGAAATTTGATTAAGAATCTACTTGTCAAAATAATTGACTAATTTTCTCATCTAAGACAGACTTAATAAATTAAGCAAAACTTAATTAATAAGAGCATCTGGAAACAAATATTACAAATTTGAAAATAAAATCACTAATTCTTTAGTTTTACTCGTTTAATTTCCGTTAGACGCGTTTTGCCTTATGAGGGCATTATCTGTTCCGCACAGCTACGGGTCCGTAGGGCCGCGACAATCGCGACCCGGGAAAAGGTTTTATGTGAGTCCCATCTTTCCCGCACCAGGAACACTTTTCGCCCGTCACCCCGTACCGCTGGAAAATCTATGCCCCTGTGCTCGGCCCGAGGATTATCTTTGTATAAAATTTAAAAGTGTAATAAAAAAAAATTTGTTGGAAAATCGATTGTATGCGACCTATTTCGATTGCAGGAAATGTGTAAAAAAATTTTTTTCTTCAACATCAAAATAAACAACCCGACTTAATTAATAAATGTATATTTTTCAGATTATTCAAACATCGTGGTCGTACTTCACTTTGATGCGCAACATGAAGGGCTAAACTGCCTAAGCCTAGTATATTATTTCTTTAATAATAATTTCAAATTTGACAAATAGCTGGAATAATTATATAAATGTTTATCTTTAAGTTTAAAAATATCATGTCAGCAAATTGCTGTTAAATTTTAGGTCAGAAAAAGGTTTTAAAGGTTAGAGACTACCCCCTTTTCCACCATCCCAGACTTTTAAACAAAATTAGACTATTTTTTAAGTTCAAATTTTTAGTTCGGTTTTAAAGTAGTAATAACAACAAACGTATTTGTATACTTTCTTAGAATTTTTATTAATTTCTTAACCACATTTTGACCTTTCCCACGTAGAGTATCGTAGGTAAAAAATGGCATTATTAATCATTCCATAGTATTTTCTATAGATTTTTAAATGCCTTTAATTTTTTAAATATTATATTATTAGTATTTACATAATAAATACAAAATATTTTTTTTTTAAATCAGTCACTTACATAATTATTAAATATATGCAAAATACTATAACGATTAAAAATATATTTTTTTACTTACGATACTTTTTTATATTTAATAACATTTAAATCCAAAAATTTATTTTATAAAAATGTTCAATATAGACACATGAATGTTATTTATAATAAAAGCACTTTAGATTATTTATCCATATCACGAATAAAAATACGAAATAAAATAATTTACAATACAAAATGAATTCTTATTCTTTCTATTACATATTAATCTTTTAGAAATTATATTAGTTAAAGAAAATGTTCAGTAAGAGATAATATATAAATATATATATTAATGTTTTTTCCGCCAATTAGGCGTAATCATCTATTATATAAACAGTTAACATAATATAATGTAATACTTTTAATCTAATGTAATTTTAAAAATCTATTGAATAATATTAACCCTAGAAGCAAAGAGGTAAATAAATAATATTAATATGAATTTTTAATATTATATAAATAAGAAGAGTGTCAATTTATCTATAATATAAAACATTATATTAGTTAACAGCACGAAAATATTGTGTAGCAACATTTTTCCAACACTGTTAAACATACAATACGGTTACAGAAAAGGAAATTAAATTTATCTAGAAAATTATGATAATACAGATACTCTACGTTCTTATTTATCTTAATAAGAACCAACCAAAAAAAACAAAAATGTACTTAACATCAAATTTATTAAAAATTACATATTTTAAAAGTAATAAAATACACATGAAAGATATTTTCATTAAAAACATCATCTAGTAAATATTTCATCTTCCACATCGTTCCCTCATAACTGAGGATCATGATCTCCATAAAACCCGCCCTCTTGACTACGCTTTTCTCGGCATCCTGCAGATTTTAGGGCTATCGACAGAAAAGTCCCTGTTGGCTTTTTCATTAGGTCAATAATGCCCAAAGATTTAAGGATTTGTCTTAGACAAATGGTCGAAAGATTGTCCCTGATATCTACCCGAGCAAGATACGTCACAGAAGAGGAATCAGACCGAGCATGCTTTAGCAGTCCTCTAGGGTAGCAGTAATTTTTTTCGACAACTTATTCCCAGGTTTCAGATTGATAATAAGGACACATACAATACGTGAACACTGCACTAACCTTTTTATTGTAAGTTCTGATTTTCTGGTCCGATGTTGTTATTCTTTTTGCTGGGTAGATTTCGACCAACCGAGGTGCGAACTCCTGACGATCGGTTTATTTGGATCTCTGTACCGGTCAAGGCGACAATATTCATACACATGTATTCATTTTCTTGCGAAGATCCAAGACTTGGTTGGAAACTCAACATTTAAATAATGATAAAATATTAAATAACTATCTACCTATTTTTAAAAACATTGACGGTAAGTGACATTATTCATAATTTTTTTTTAAATAATTCAAGTTTTATTTACGTATCTCCGTTTTTTATAGACATAACCTAATAATAATAATTTATCCATATTCATAATTATGTACTTTGATTATCAATTGGAATTGTTTAGTGAATGTTACGAATTAACACTATTCATATGAAAGTTGAACATAATAATATAATTACCATATAATATTCACCATCATTATTGGACAAAGCTCACTACATAACTGCCATTCTTCTCCTAATTTCGTCCTGCGCATTCAGCCACAATTAGATAAACGAGAGCATATAAGAGCAGTCAGCGGCCAACTTCGAACCCGAGTATTTGATGCACAGGGTAGATATGCACGACCACGTGAAGAGACCCTCAAAATTTCCTTTGTTGTAGTTAATGACTATTGTTGAATACTTAATTATCCGACTGCTGGAGTGTTGGAGCGATGAATTTTTATTAGCTTTTCATTAACAGATTACTGTTCGGATTGGCGCGTTATTGCAGCGCATCTACAATGTTTACGGAAGGCCGTATACATGGATTCGTTCCGCTTCTGAGAAATCGAGTTGCGGGCATAAAACTGGGACTGGAGCTCAGAACTAACTCTCTGGTTCAAGCGGCGCTCTCGTGGAAAACTAGTTTCCTGACCAGAGAATGGCAACGCCTACAGAATAGCTATGCATGCAACAATAGCCGTGATTGAAATATATGTAGTATTTATATATTTTTTATATTTATATACATGTGTAAACTTTTTTTTTTTTTTATTTATTATTATTTTCCTTGGTTTCTTTTTTCATAACATTATATTTATTTTGTAACTTTAATTTATAATATATGAATCTTTACGGTGAATCAGGTTAAAAAAAAAAACTTGATCAAGCTGGAGTAAACACTTATTATTATTATTATTAAGAGATCGGAAATTTTCGCGTGTATTAGTGCTCGGGATGGACATCGGAAATGTTCGGGATGAATATCGGAAGTGCTCAGGATGGACATCGGAAATGCTCGGGATAGACATCGGAAGTGTTCAAACGCTGACTGATTGAAGATTTCTGCAAGCAAAGCGGATGTGGATGAGTTTTGTACACATTGTCATTTACAACATTATTATTAATACTTTCAATATACGTTTCGATACATCATGATTATTTTAAATTATAAAAAAAAATTACTGCTTTGGTTGCTGTAAGCTTGAAAGGTTGTGTTAATTTGTCTGGTAAATTCATGGAGAACCAAAGTGTAACTGTGTATTTTAACTATTTGATGTACTACAAATTCACACAACTAATCGCATGCTGGTATTTACAATTGGGAAGTTGGCGGGTTATCGAGAGATAAAAGATAGGATGGCACTTACTTGTGGGTCTCTGATCTCTGGAAGCTGGTTCGTTTCTCCCTGGTCCACCAATTCACAAGCGACGCAGAATTGTCTCGTAATTGATGACACTCGCGTTAGAAAAGTAATTGTTTTAAATATGTTAGCGATAGTAAAATATTATATATTAGCGGTAATTAATGTTAGCGGTTGTAAGCGGATTTACAGCGACGACAGCGTACCGTGTTCGGTTTCAAAAGCGGAGTGGCTCGTTCAGGCGTGTCAGCAGACTGCAGGAATCTTCTTTCTCCTTCGTGCCTAGGGACTAGGATAGGACCAGAGTAAAAGGGAAAAGACATATTTCTGTAGTCCAATGAGATACGCGCGCGTAGTACATTTTATGGCGCTAACAATAATGTATTTCCATTGTAGAATACTTTTACTTGATATCACACATCATAAAGTGAGAATCTTTAAGAAAATTTATTAATTTATGTATTCAATTATTTCTTAGGCTAACAAGCTGGACTTTGATATTTTCTATTATCCACCCTTCATCGCCTATGTTTGGTGTAATTTGTTTACGAGCATTTAATGGGAAGGAAAGATACCTTGTAAGTTCTAAAGGATCATCCGATATCATCCAGTAAAGATGAACTAGCTACGGATGTGCTGGATGGTTTGTAATTGCCAAATCGAAAATGTTAGTGGAAATCATCGGTCTACGTAAAATACATAAGGCTACAGGATAATTCAACATATGTTTACCGTTCATGAATCTTTGTTCGATGTTATATTCTGACGTAAAGAGTCTATTCTGCACTGATTTTGCATTGAAATGATCCCTGTGTGGTCGCTGTGGCTCTAATACTTCAGTGGTTTCTTCACGTACTTCAGTGACTTCTAATACTATCTAGTGAAACGATCTGTGATCGTGCTGTACGAAAGCGAGTCTTCAACTAGATAGGTGGTTTAAAACAAAACGAAATATTAGCTTTTCCATTTCCAACACTGTATAAATCTACACTTGTTTAATTGGTATTTTATATTACTCCGAAAACTACTTATATTTTTTTTTGTTCAAAAGCGATGGATGATATTGTGTCTGCCTTATCGAAAATATAACGTTAAATTAAAATTATTAATAAAATAACTATGGTTTTAGGTTGCATAACCAGTAATACTTTAATTTCTTTATTTATTTAATATCATACATTTAGTATTTTAATATGTGCCTAACTGGGCTTCGCTCGTCCTGAGGCAAACATTTTACGAATTTAATTAATAATCACATTATATATAACCAGTTTATTAAGTATAAATATTAATAATTATATTTAATATTAATAATTAATAATAAGAAAAAGAAAGAAAAAATAAAAAGTGTAAGTAAAAAAATATAATGAAATATTAGATCTTGAGAAATTTATAACCTACCTGAAATATGAAAGAATAATACTCATTAGTTTTCAATAAGTTGAAATAATACAGTACAATTTAATTTAACACACACACACACATGCACAGGCTGCTCACTCATTGGTGTTGGGTCTGAAGTCTTGACTCTGTATGTACCAGAAAAAATGTATAGAACGGTAAATTCATATATATATATTTTCTTATGGGTCTAAAACTAAAGTTTTGAAAATAAATCTATATTTATGAAAAAATCAATTATTTAAATTAAACATTTATAAATTGTTAAATTTGCATGATATTATTTCCTTTTTTTATGGTTTTAAAAACCTTTGTATTCATATAAAAAAAGTGATTTTAATTAATATATTATATAATATTTACTTAACGCTTTAAGGCTTTCGTTATGACACTAAAGTTATGTATCAAAAACATAATAATTTCATACAAAAATATTTTTTTGACCATTATATTAATATACTATGTAATTTACTTTTTACTACTTTTTTTAGTCACCTTCATTTTAGTCACGGTCATTTTAGTAGAATTATTGCCTTCTTCAACGTAGATAAACTTTTTTAATATTACAAACTGTACAAATTTTGATGAAACCAATCTGGAAAGTAATTACTAAGAAATCTTAAAAAACAACAGTATTTTTTTTAATAATAAAATATTTTTCAAATATTTTTATAGATTCGCAATACTAAGCCTACAACACTGGACTGCAACATTCAATTCAATATAAAACGAATTGAATCAAACAATATCGACCATTTTCTTTCAAACTATTATTTTGCAAGTGACAACCGATTTTTCCAATAACGGAAGAACAATCATTGCAGAACAAGAAAACAAAAACATTTAAAACCTTTTACGAACATCATCCAGTCATGGCATTTTTCTCCGTCATTTCTTGTGCCATAATCATGAAAAATGATAAACTCCAAAAATATTATAAAACAGTTATATATTTTCATTTATTTTATTTCATATCATCTTACATACTGTTATGGTATTGTTTATACGACGATGTCTTTTCAAATAATATTTTTAACGCTCCGAAATTATTAACCTTTATAAATATAGTTGTGTTCAACATAACTAAAACAATTTTGATAATAGTTCGTAAGGAAAAGATGGCCGTTATTTTAAAGCAAGTGGAGACAGATTATGAAAATGCCAACAAATTAAAAGTTACGTATCAAAAAGTGATGCAAACAAGCATTAGATACAATAGTAACACTGAGAAACTTTGGATTTTTCAATGCGCAATCGTTACTGTGTGTATTATATCAAAACCGTTTTATGACATGGTGAAAAGTGTATTGACCGAAAATGTATTTACGAGGCAAATGGTAATCGAGTTAAAAGTCCCGCTTATCAATGAAGTGAAGATGAACTCGCCGTTCATGAAATCATATCTCTTTACACATTTATCGAAATGACAATCACAGCTTCTTTATTTATGTCTTTTGATCCAATATTCATGATTTTAATTATACACTCTTGTGCTAATCTAGAGATTGTGAAGTGTTTTCTGCGGGATCTGTTTATACACGAAGCTGATGGATATAACGCTGAAAGAGTCAAAAGAAGGATGAAAAAATCATAATTTTACACCAAAGGATCGTTAATCTATTTTTTTGAGATCAAATTTTACAATATTTTGTGAATCTTTCGTTATAAACTGTATTTTATTTCAGACTTGTCGACATTTTGCAGTCGATTTATTGGCCATTCATCCAATTGGTGAGAATAAAATTGTGGGTTCGGCTGGAATGAGTAGTGCTCACTTGCCTGTAACTGACAACCTTTCTCTTTCACCTGTGATAAATTTACAGTATAATAATGGTGTCTTATGTAATTCAGACAGGAAGGGAACTAATCTAAATAATGAAAGAGGTTAGCTTAACTGGATTTGTTTAATACAAAAGAATAATCAACTTTATAATAACCTCTCCATTGCACCATTAATTAACAAATGATAAATAATATGGAATATTAATAAACATCAAAGCATATTTTAATCAAATTATGGCTTCTCGGAGCTGAAGTTAAACCAAGCATGCGCCTCACCTGGTGATGCTTCAAGTACAATTTTCAAGCAATATAATATTATAACAAAACAATCCGACCTCTTCGGTCAGTCAAATCAGTCGTTCTAATGACTTTACAACTCGACAAATAGGTCGGTCCCACAACCTTAAAATCCTAGATGCCGTGTCCGACGCATCCACTTGATCCTCACGCTGCAAGTGTTCGACAACTCCTCCATCCCAAATGGAGACTGACTTCCATCGCACCCCCCAGCTACACGTGATGCCAACTTCATATTTGAACCGGATGCCCTTAACCCATGGCGCGAAAAGGAAATTATCATTTCCTTTTATTCCATGATTGATCTTGTACAAATTGATTTACCGCCGCGGTCGACGTTTAGCAGCAGGGCTCGCCTCCTGGAGAAGAAGTGCGCGCGCCGCCGTTCGCGGTCATATGTACCTACGCGTGAACCGGTGTTGACTGCGTATAAACGTGGCTAAAATAAAAAAAGATTTCGTACGGAGGAAACAAATCTTAACATGACAATATATATATAATTTATTTTTTTTGTTTTTTATGGCCTTTGCCAATTAGGCGTAATTGGCCATTACAAAAACCTACACAAACAACGTGGTGGAATTGTTTTTTTTTAAATATCAGGTAATATTAACTTTGTACGTAATTGTATAAAGTAGTAGCAAAAATGGATAAAGTTTTTTTATATCATACATTTTATATTTTGATAATTCTTTTTTGATTGATTTTATTGAATTTTTTACAATTTTTTATAATTTTAGTTAAAGTTTCTAATTAAAACATTTCATTTGTATTTAAAGTTTTTATTGAATCTTTTTATAAATGTTGTTCAATAAGGTCAAAAACAGGGTAAAGAAGTGAAATGGGACGAAGATTATGGGGATCGGATGAGGGATCATACAGGCTGAGGGAGTTTATCGAAGGGTTTGGGATGGAAATTCATTTAGAATAAAATTTAGACGATAAACTATGTATGCGTCGTTTGAGTGAGGGTATGTTTGGGTCTCTGTGAATGATAGTGTTTCTGACACACCAGGGTGAGTTTGTTATTGTCCTAAGAACGTAGTTTTATTTTTGTTATCTTCTTTAACTGCCATATCATGTGCCTGAAGATTTCTGTGGATTCTTATAATTAGTATCGTATGTTATATATTATATTTGTTTATTTTTACTGTTAAAATCCCTTCATTAATTAAATTTAATTAAAATATGACAAGGTTTACATTGTCACAGGCTCCACGTATATCAATGAAAGCAGCTGCAGTACAATTTCCAAGGGACAAATACTCGAATGTCTGAGGTAAGTTTGCTAAAAGATTGTCTAAAACTGATTTCTTTATCAGAAAACTAAATTAATATATTGGAAAGAGTTCATTGTGTTCTACATACCAATCGATTCGATTTTTCACCATATTATACCTACTCGACAACCTTCAACATACATGTTGAAAGTGCTATTAGACGATAAGAACATCTGAAATCTGGATCTTTATTTAGCTTTAGGAACGGGAGAACTTTCCACTCTTCAGGAATTTAACCAGTTTCAAATATTTTATTAATAAGATACAAATAATAATTTAAAGTGGATGGTGGGAAATATTGTACAAAAATTTCGTATATTTCTTTAATAATTGCAATGTTACTTTGTGACAACATTTTATATTAATAATAAGAAAATACTCACTGTTTCAATGATCCTTTCTTCAGGATACAATGTACACCAAAAATAAAATTGCAAGTATTAGAAAAGAGTAGGGTAGAAGTACGGTGGGGAAAAAATTAGGAACTACTGTGAAAACCAATATAAAAAGTAGCTATTTGCAACAAGAATTTTGTTATTTATAATGTTTAATTTGCTAGTATCACTTTTTCTTATTCCTAAATTTTTTAATTCATCTCACTGTAAATACCTGGTATTTGTATATAAAATTTCTAAACCCTCAAAAAAAAAATGTTTTTTCCAAAAAGCGATTTGTGAATTCAGAATAGTTGTTGCTATTTAAATATCACAAGTGCTCCTTAACTCTAATACCAAAATTTCGATAAATTACTATATAAAAATTATTGCCATCATTGCAAATTAGTATTGTGTTAATAATTGCGAAACACGTTCAATTAACGATAAACAGTGGTATAAATAAAGTGTTTTCTTATTATTAATTAATATAAGATATTTTATTCTGACCCGAGGAATAATTTTTAATACTTTATTTTAAATTTGACATATTTCAAGTTTATTCAATAGATGGTTTATATATCATTTTCTGTACATTTTCTTTAATCTCATTGTCTTATTTGTGTTAGTGAAAACCTGAATCGTATATCTATTATGGGAGGAGAACAATAATTTTTTTCAAAACCTCTCCAAAACCCTGTTTTTGCTTGTCGAGATAAGTTGAGCCTAGATCCAAGAAGGTGGTAGGTAAAAAAAAAAATTGTTCTGAGCTTCACACTCATAGGGTTGGTTACCTATGGTAAAAAAATAATAAATATCTAGAATGGTCAAGCAACCATTTATTTTTAAATTAGCTGATTTCATATGGAATGACTCTTTTGTAAGTTCCATTTTCATTTTTTTCTTTAGGTTCATAATTTATTCTTAATATTTTACGCTCAAAAAATGCTATTTGTGTTCTTCGATTTGGGTTATGCACCACGTTCCACAGCCTTAAATGATCACTGGTCTAATTATAATTTTATATATTTTTGTATATACCTGATTGAATGGATTGCGTTAAATGAAGCAACTTATGGTGCTTAATGAAACCCAAATCAAGACAGATATTATGTTCCAGAATAATAGTTTTGTAAGAAATCGTGTACAATTTATTCATTTTTAAGACATAAATAAAGATTGTTAAATTGTAACAAGTGAAACGTGTTCGTTGTGACAGTAGCTATGGAATGGTTGTAGTTTTAGGGTGGGAAATATACTATTTTTTATTTATTAACTTTGTTTTATTAACCACTGAATTGAGTTTAAATACATCTACCGGATTCGAAAAATACCATTTTCTTCTTTAGGATGTCATAACTAACTAAAAATATATATAGCATTGTTTCTTCATCAGAATTTATTTATAAAATTTTTATAAATTTAAAAAAAAACAATTATTTAAAAAATAAATTAAGTACCTAACTCAAATTGCTGCTCAATACAAGTTTGGTAGAATTGGACTCGAAGTTAAATTTAGTAGGTTGTTTACAATTTCCTGATTAGTTTAATATTGCTAATTTTAAAAGTAGGAAAACATACTGTTCAAAAATTTGTCCGACTGTAGTTGACGTCTTATTTCCAAAGATGGTTTTACGTTTTTCATCTGGTGAACGTTAATTAATGTTGATATCATGCATCCATATATCTAGAAAATTTACATAGAATTTGTTATTGTTTTATTGCTAATTATTTAAATAAAGAAATCAGATGAAAAAATGCATAATCGAGATAATATTATTGATTTCAGAGCCGCTAAGTTCAAGCGTTTATTTTCATAATAACTTTCTTTTTAAGCTAGCATAAATATAAACATTTTTTAATTAATTAATGTACTACCAAATACAATAAGTATTGATTATTACATTTTATGTATAGGTACATATAAAGTATACCAACCTGTTCTGAGATAAGTAGGCATTAGGTTCCGTTAGCTATTTATTATTGTTTTTAATATTCCTGAAAACTGATATATGCATAAGTAGGAAGTAAGGTAGGACTAATTTAAACAAATAAAACATTAAAAAACAGAAAAATCGAAATTTAAAGAATAAGTAAAGGGAATAAAGTAAAAATTTTGATTCAGACTAAAAATATGTAAGAAGTAAGGAAAAGAATATAAATAACATTAAAGTAAAAGCATATTAATGAAATGGAGTAAATAGTAATAACAGGTTAAAATAAGTACACGTGAGAAAGATGTTAAAAAAGCATGGTAAAGATATGGTAGAAATATCAGAGTAGAGTAAAAAGAAGAACAGAATTAGAATAGAAACAAGCAGGTAGTAAGCAAAACATGATAAGTATGAGATAGGACGTAAGAACAGAAAAGAATACGATACATTATAAAAATTCATATGATACAAATGCATTGTACTGTAAGAGTTCAACAAATTCCTGCTGTCGCCTTGAACTTTGTGTTGCGTTTTGATAAAACTCGATCCTAATTCCATATTAACATTTTAATTAATTTAAACAAATAATTTTGTTTTAAGCATATGATCTAATTTTAAACATTGATCACTTTAATGTCGACCGGTTTTGATACCAATGAATCTGAGTCAGTTTAAATTAGTAATCTATAAAATAAATACGAAAATATATTATCTCTAGGACTATGGCGTTGTTGCAGACATAATGAGAAAGGAGGTAAATATATTGAAATGAGGTATACTTATATAAATATATTAAATGGGAAATATAGTAATTTACTTTAATTTACATGTACCAGAATGGTTTAATTAATCATGGTTGTCTTATGAGTTTATTATAAATTACTTGTTTAAGCGTTGTACATGCATTGGTTGTTAACCCTGATTTTAAAAAACTTGAGTATGTGAACATTATTTTTATGTGGGTAAGACTGCAAACTTGGTCGCAGACGCCACAAATGATTGTAGAACCATTCGCAGTGGCCTTGGTTAAACGTCTATTGTACGGTAAATACGCTGAATACGGATTACAAATTATTTTTGGTATTTATTGGGTCAGATTGATTCCTAGAGGGCTGGCCATCCGGAAGTCAGAGCCACTCAAAGAAGAATAAACAGGAAACAACATATGCTCAATAAATATAATCAATATATGTAGGGCTAGCAATCGAAGGAATTTACAGCGACATTACTTATAATTGAGTCGCTGAGTTTCAATACCCCCTACAACACGTTTTTATAATTTCGATAAAATCAAGTAGAACTGCTATACATTAATGACAGGCATTATTACTTTTTTAGAAAATTTATTTACTTCTTTCATATGCAATTAAAAGTTGTTTTGTATTTACATTAATTATTGTATTCATTTGAACCCAAAAACGTATTTTCATTATGATAAAAAAACATGGTATGACGTTACACTGGACTTTGCTCACCCTAACATTATACTTGATATTGTTTGCTAAAAAAGTGTATATTGAAAATAAAACGTACATTTTTGAATAAAAGAATTAATTCTGAATCTAACTTATAACTCAAATTTTTTTTAAAGTGTTACAGTGGATTTAAAAATTCAGTGACACAATTATCATACTCATATTTTAGGAGTATATAAATATATAATATATTCCTAACTGGCATTCTTTGTCGCCGCAAATACTTATATAATTAACGCATATAAAAAATAATCACAAACAACCCTTAAAACCACATGACAATTGTATTTTTTTTGAAAAACCGATACAGCACGTTCTAAAGGGCTTTGCGCTTTAATATGAATTACGTCTTTGCCAATTTTCTTATGATATATAATGCATCGTTATTCATGAATTTTTAGAAGTTACTACGATATCATTTAGCTATCACTTGGCGTTTTGTACAATCATCGTGTAGTCTATCTCTTCTACTGGCAACACTCATATAATTAACGCATATAAAAAATAATCACAAACAACCCTTAAAACCACATGACAATTGTATTTTTTTTGAAAAACCGATACAGCACGTTCTAAAGGACTTTGCGCTTTAATATGAATTACGTCTTTGCCAATTTTCTTATGATATATAATGCATCGTTATTCATGAATTTTTAGAAGTTACTACGATATCATTTAGCTATCACTTGGCGTTTTGTACAATCATCGTGTAGTCTATCTCTTCTACTGGCAACACTCTTTCATTACCGGTTTAATAATATATTCCTCGTCAAAGGCAAAGTAATTACATTTATAACATTCATGAACAGAACACGACCGGACGTATATACTGTTAAAGGGCTAGTTATCTAATGGATGTTAAAGGGCTAGTTATCTAATGTGATATTTTTGACAAGATAATTTCTTAAGGGCGGTGATAGCACTTTGTGACGAAACCACTTTAAATATTTTTATCCGTCATCATTATTCCAATTGAAAATGTGATCTATAATCATTTACTTCACAAGGGGAATATTATTCGAGACTTGGTTGGAAATTTTACATTTAAATTATGATAAAATATTAAATAACTATCTATGTTTAAAAACATAGACGGTAAGTGGCGTTATTTGCGAAATGTTAAAAAATATTCATAACTATTTGCGTTTATCATAAGTGAAGTATTCTAGTAGATGGTACAAATTGATACTATTCGTATAGACATAACATAATAATTAAAATAATCAATATCATCATCATCACCCTACTCCTATCCACCGTAAAACAAAGCGCACTTTATACCTGTCATTTTTCTCCGTATTTATATTACGAATACTGATTCAAAAAATTAAAGAATTATTCAAACAAATAATTCACATTATTTTTAAGCTACATAGATCTCAAATCAATCAGCCATTTCATTTCATTTAAATATGTAAGCTGATTAAATCAAGATATACCTTCAAAACACCTACAATAAAATACAGAATTATTTCCCACCTGCTAGGGCCGCCATCTGACAAAAGAAACAAGAAGCTTATGGAAAAGCAATTGAAGCATTAACAGTATTTTCAACACTGCTTCTGTGCCTTTGAATGAGATGAATTGAGATGGTGCTTTACTTTCACCAACAAATTTATGGGTAAGTTGATTGGAACAGTACATTTTTCGTAAAAAAAAATGTATTGTAAAACCAAATTTAAAAAAATAAATTATTTATTTATATATATTTTGACATCCATATTTTTGTACTAACAGAGGTGGATACATAATAAACATACATAATACATAGTTTATTGTGTGAGACGGAGTAGACTTCACCTCTGATATATACAGCGTTGTCCTGGCTACTTTGCTAGACTGAAGTCTGTGTTAAAGTAGCCAGTTTTTTTTTCGTGTTGTTGTGGTGTCATTTGGAATAAAAATAGAATTATATGAATAAAAAAGTAAAAATAAAATAAAAATATAATAAAAATATTATATATGGAGTGGGAGTGTTGTAGGACTGGTGAATTATTAGTGAAAGAATTTTATATATTATATTAAATTGTCGGATATCCATGCTTCTGATTCATCTCTACCTGATTGAATCATATATTGGGTCCATATTTGTGTAATCTTATTAGTATTGTACGATTTCCAGTTGGTACTGAGTGTATTGTATAGTTTCGGAGCTAGGAACATGTAGAATCATTGATAAAATGTCGTTGTTGCTCTCGGAACTGGTGTGTAGATGTTTGTTGTTTGTCTTGTGTTGTGTCCATGATTTATTGCTTGAGGAGAGTTGTTGTTAGTATGGAAATATTGAACGAGTCTCAACATAAAGATTTGTCTTATATCTAGGACATTGTACTCTTTAAATATAAGATCTGATGGATATCTAAAGGCACGACCAATTATTACCTTGAGAACTGTTTTTTGTGCTTTTTTAGCCGACTCCAATATTGTTTTTGCTGCTTCTCCCCAAACTAAAATAGCATAATTAATTAAAAAGTAGCACAGTGCAAAGTACACCGATCTTAAGAGTTTGTAATCAATTATACATTGTATTCCTTTAAAAAAGTAAATTAGTTTTCTTATGCGTTTAGCTAGGTTCGATATGTGTTCTTTCCAGTTAAGATGATCATCGATCAGTACTCCCAGATGTCGAATAATTTTGACTCTTGTCAATTTTTCACATTGGCATGCGGAAGCTGTGTTCTTGTTTGCTTTGCAGTCATGTACGATGAGTGTAAGACTTTGATGTGGTGTTGTTCTTTCGTTAATACAGAAACATATATATTTTGATTTTTTTGTGTTAAGTGATAGGAGGTTCGTGTCAAACCATTTTTTTGCCTTATTCAGACCATCCTGTGCACAAGTATTGACCTCTTCCCATGACTTACCCTCAAAGCAAAGCACGGTGTCATCCGCGATAGTGATTATTTTTCCATTGTTTAGGGTCGTATTACAAAAGTCGTTAATGTATACTAGAAATAATATAGGACCTAAAATGCTTCCCTGTGGAACACCGTGTGTTATCAATGATGGATTGCTGTATTTTTCATTACTATGTATAAATTCATACAACGGTTATTTATTAGACCATGTATGAAGTTTTGAAGTGAAATTATTTTAGCTACGATACAGTAATTTTAATCGGTCTCCAAGTGGAATTTGAAATGACTAGGTATCCTATTACTCCATTGCGTATTGAGTTTTTAACGAAATAATATATTTTTATCAATACGCAAAGATTAAACAGTAAAATTCTAAGTCCAAGAGAATTATATTGCATGGTATACCGACGTAGTTGGTTAATCTTCATGATAGGTCAACCGTCAGTCGGCCTGAAGTCTCAGAAACGAGCGAGGGCATCGCACTATAAAACACGCACTAACCACTACGTGGAAAGAGAACCAGGTGGCTTTGCTACCTATCTTCCAGATCAAACACAGCCTTCCAATAAAATTAAAGAAACCGTATCGACTGCCATAAAGTAAGCAACTAACTTACAATCGCTATTATTGAGTTTTATTATTATTACAATTGTGACCGACGCAAGTCGCCGGTTACCAAAATGGATGGAAGGATGGGTTAAATAGGAAATAAGGATTGAGGAATGATGAATGAAGGAATGGATGGTGGAAGGAGGGGGACCTTTGATAGCAAACCAGGATAGACTCATGGAACCAAAGGACAGCTCGACTCACGTGATTTATGACACTGTCACGTTGCACTTCACATAAATACAGAACAACAATAATTAAATAATTTGCTATAAAGTTGTTATTTTTACCTAACCTAACCTCAAAGTAACAAAGAGACGTTCTTCTGGTCATATTGATTTTCAAAATGCTGTATCCTGGAATAATAAGAATCCACTATTAAAAGTGTGTTAACTATTTACCAACATTCTTTAGTAATTAAAAAAGTTATCGGGATGTTCTCGCATATTATGGTACACTTTATAAAATAAATTTCCAGTATGTATGATGACAGCAGCAAATATTTATAATATATATAAATATATGACCAGAATGACAAACAGAATAATGTACTAGATTGACCTAAGATTTTTTTTAGTATATTATAATATTTTTAATGTATATTAATAGTATATTTATCTTTTTAGAGGGTTTATCGGAAATTTATCGCAATTCGTGATTTTCCGTTTCGTCTGACCATAATATTTTTAATACATTGTGGTACAGTAAAAAGGGCATGGCTCTCAAATCAAATGAGACAACTGTTTATATAATTTTTAAATCAAACAGATCATTAAATTGAGTGACAAAGAAAACTTTTTTTAGAAAACAGTTGATATAACGGGTTTCAAGTTAAATATTAAGTGTACCCATAAGTAATCAATTATTTTTAGTGTGGAATGTTTGCTTCAGTCTAGCTCATGTAAAAACATGAAAGAAGCGTGAACATGTAATAACGCGTTTTATACGCAATATTACAATCCTACAAAAACCTTACTTGAAAAATACAACTGTTAAATAGTTATCTGCGATTAATAAATATACCTATATATATATATAGAAATCTTATTTTTCAAATATTTATGTTTTATTTACCAGTTTATTTACCAGGATTTACCGTAATTGAAATAAAAATTTATAATTATACGTACATATTCATATTTTTTTACGTATTAATCATCAACTGAAATAATCTGGTGGATATTGGATGGTACTAATTAATACATTTTTTATTAATATTTAACAAAATAAAATAATTGCGATGATCGTATAAGATGTGCTTGTGGTCAAGTGGTTACGATACTCGCCTATTGATTTAGTGGTCGGGGGTTCGGGCCTCGTTCCAAGAAACCATTGAGTTGGTCCAATTTTCAAAACAGAATGTGAAATGTATTTCGTGTACGCGTATCTATTTAAAAATCAAAAAATTTCCGTCATCACCATCCCTCTCCTATCCACTATTGAACAAAGCATTCTCCATAAAAACCGGTGTTCTCAATATTCCATCTCAATATAGCCGCATACTTTTAAATGATCTACCAATCCATGATTTCTAAAAGAGATAAAAATAATACAAAATGTTACAGAATAAATTTATAAAAAAAAATATTAGATTTCAAAATTTTTAAATAGTTTCAAAATTTTTCTATATATTTCTCGGCTCTTAAACATAAATTCAAAAAAATTTATCGACATGTTGGTGTTTTGTAAATTTATCGACATCTTTTGCGACATAAGTTAAGCTTTTAAATAATACATTACATGTGTAAGTTTCAAATACATTACAGAAAATTAAATATTTTCGAAATAAATGTAGTTAATAATTTTAAGACTACGACACTGGACTCTGACGACGATCCAGTATAAAACAAGTATAATAATTCAGTTCTGACCATTTCGTTTAAATCCGTTGTTTTGCAAGTAAAGCCCGACATTTCCAGTGATGGAGTGACTTTCATAATGAAATCATTTCAGAATAATGAGAAAACAAAGAAAATTAAAACATTTTATGAACATTATTCCATCGTGGCATTTACCTCTGTCATTTCTGGAGCTATAGACATGAAAAATTATAAATTTGCAAAGTACTACAACGCCGTAATGCATTGTTACATATTATATTTTATACCGTCCTACGGAATGCTTATATGCAGTATATACGACAACATCCTTACAAATAATATTATTGACATACTAAAACAATTATCTTGTTTGATTATTGTTGTGATATGCACTCTTAAAATTATTTTGAGAATTATCCACAAGAGGAAGATATTCGAAATGTTAAAGGAAATTGACAAGGATTACGACGATGCCAATATATTAGATGAATTTTATCAAACAGTTATGGAGAAAACTATTCGACACAGTAAATACATCGAAATATTGTGGATTTTTCAATCTGTATTAGTTATGTTAAGCATTTTATCAAAACCGTGCTACGAGATGATGAAAAGCGCATTGACCGAAAATATTTTTACTAGAAAAATGATAGTGGATGTGAATATTCCATTTTTTAATGAAGTCAAGTTGATCTCGCCTACCTATGAAATTACATTTCTTTACATGTTCATCGAAGGCATTATGCTGTGTAGTGTATTTACTTCTTTCGATCCAATCTTTAAGGTATTAATTATACATTACTGCGCTAAACTGGAGATTGTGATATATTTGTTGCGGAACCTGTTTATGGGTGAAGCTGAAAAATACAACGCAGCACGGGTCAGAATGAGGATGAAAAAGATTGTAGTATTGCACCAGAAGATTATCAAGTATGTATAATTTATTTAGTGATCACATTGCATACCGTTTACAGCAAACCTGTCAATGCCAAAAATATCTAACGGTATTAAAAAAAAATTATTTCATTTTGTTTCAGATGTGTCGAGATTTTGCAATTCATCTATTGGTCATTCATTTTCTTAACATTTTTTATAGAATCTTTGATTATATGTTCGACCCTCTACATTTTAGTTACGGTAAAAATAAATAAAGTACTTACGTACCTACTAAATCAAAACTCTTAGGGGTACTCAAATAAATAAAACCTTGTGTGATATTTTTCAGACACTGGAGAATGACTTATTCCAATTTGAAATAATAGGTCTGTTTTTTGCACCATTAATAAATATAACTGTTTTGAGTTTCTGTGGAGAGAAACTTATAGAAAAGGTTACGTAATTTTTATTATTTATTTTTAATTATTATTTAAGCTTATCTATACAAATATTAATAAAATATATTAATGGTCAACGAACTTAATTGACCGAGCAATAAGACTAAGCGATCAAGTGGTTGTATTTATAAGTCCTTACTTACCATCACGCCGTTTCCACGCGGGAGCAGGCAGAGAGGATAGTGCGCCACACTAATCTGTCCTGACGCACATTTTTCGCTTCATTCACTTCTTCTCTTCTTCTTCTCTTCTTCTTCTTCTCATACATCTCATACAAGCTCTTCTCTTCTTCTTCTTCTTCTTCTTCTCATACAAGCTCGCCGATTATTAAAGCTTTTAACAGGACCATCTTCCAGTATATGATTTACCTGGCCGTGTCAAGTCTTCCGCGGACGTCCTCTACTTCTGGTGCCGTCATCACTTGCGTCATATATCTTTCTTACCATTGTCTCCTTATACATCCGTTCCATATGACCAAATCACGTAAGTGATCCTTTCTTAATCCTACTCACTATACTAAGATCAGCTTTATATTCTTTCCTTATTTCTTCATTCTTTACTGAGTCATAAATAGATCTGCCACATATACCCCTAAGCGATCTTATTTATACTGCATTCAACCCACTTTCGTTCATCTTCTTATCGGCTCCAGGCTTCACTTACATACATCAGTATCGGTACCAGGACTTCATTGTGAACCGCTAGTCTTGCCTCGGTTGATAAGTTCCCATTAGCCATAATTCCATTCAAAGCGCCGTTCACTTTATTGCCAGCAGTCACCCTCTTTTCGATGTCATTCTCAATTCTTTTTAAAAATTATCAATTGTATGGGTGTTATATTTCATACATCACAATTTTTATATGATAACACGGTTCCCTGATGATTGATCCGTACACAGTTGATCCCCTGACGATTGAGCCCCCATCAGTTGTTCCCTCCAACAGTTAATCCTTCGGACAGTTGATCCCTCGGACAGTTAATCCCTAAGACAGTTGATCCCTCGAACAGTTTCTTTTTCTGCCAATTGATCCCCCGGACTATTGATTCCTTAAAACTGTTTTAATATTTTAGTTCAATTTTAAATAGAATTTTTATTTGCATTTTAATATTATTAACTTAAAATAGTAAAAATAATTCTAAAACCATCATTTATTTAAATTAAACGATTTAAATAAATTATGGTTTTATAATTAGTTACACTATATTTTAAGTTAATTATTATGAAATGCAAATAAAATTAAAATTAAAAAAATGAAGTAAAATGTTAAAAAAATACATTTTAAATAGTTTTTCAATTCGTAAAAGTAATAATATTTAACATAAAAATGATTTATTGTAAATATGAAAACATTCTTAATTATCTGGATTTATATTTAATTTCGTACGAAAGCAATATTTTTATAAATTTGCTTCAACCCTATTTATAACATTCACGGATGCTAGTATTTACGAGTTTAAATAGTTACTTGAAGAAGCTTTTGTGGATCAATCATCCGGGGCAGAAGGATCAACTGTCAGGGGATCAATTGTCGGTGCACCTTATTTTACTTATTTTTACGAGTATTTTTAGATCAGAAGACACTAAGGTAATACTATTTTTTCATATTACAAGCGCTTAGTTTAGTTAAAAAATAGTCAGAATATGTATTTGAAGTAATGTATTGCTATTCATCGTGTCAATATATTTCAAATACTCTATTTTTATATTAGATTTATTTTCAGAGTGAAGAGGTGGGAGTCGCGGCCTATTTTAGCGGCTGGGAAAATTATCCCGACCCTTCGGTCCGCAAGAGTATTTATCTAATCATCATGAGATCGCAGCGTCCCTTGCAACTGTCGTCCAAGTTCAGCTACCTTTCCGTGGCCACTTTGTCTGCTGTGAGTATTTTGTAAAATATAATGACATTACTCAACAAATTCATCCAGTGAGTATAATAATAATATAACAAATCATTTTTGTCGAAAAATATTGTTTTTGCGTCACCGGGATTCGAACCTGGATCTCTATTTCCAATCCGGAGAAGTACACTACCAATTGTGCTATAACGCAATTTTTTTGACAAATTTTCGAACCTGTATGTTACATTTTTTAAATTAATACACCTGTCGTTCCATTATTTGAAAGCCATCTACATTATTTTTACAGAATCTCAAATACCTTTGAGTAAGCAGACGCCAGAATTATCAATTCATTTTTATTAAATTTTGGACACATTGATACAGCATATATTATTAAGGAAAACACATTCTTATTGTGAAGTTGTAACTATTCAGAACATAGGTCTGTGATATTTTAAATACTAAATTAATGTATTAATTATAAATATATACATATAAAATCATTTTTGTCGAATCACAGACCTATGTTCTGAATAATTACAACTTCACAATAAGAATGTGTTTTCCTTAATAATATAGAAGTTTTCCTTAATAATATATAATAATAGAGGTTGTATTCATCATCTACTCTTTCATAAGCATGTTTTTGTATAATTACACTTGTATAAGTGTGTATTATTACTATTATTCTTCGTAAGTGTTCAAGTTATATACTAAAGAAGTTAAAACATGTTATAATATAAAATAATGGGTACTACGTTTAAGTGTAATGGAATGCATACAGTTAAGTCCGCATAAATGTATTATTATCATTATTAAAGCACACCAGCGGCGTTATCCAACACGTTTGTTAAAGCGGAGGTGTGTATTCAGAACACCGCGCGGTGCGAGAGTTGCGTTTAGTTCATATACGATTTGGATAGATTTTGCGAAAAAAAACATGCGCAGCTTTATTTATCAATTTTAAATTCTTCTGCTAATTGTACGGTTCAAGTTAACACGTTAACATGAGAACTGAATTATTTTGATGTAGATTTACATACTTAATACGTAATATATATCAAATAAATATTTTTTGTATATTTATTTCGCAAACATTATAGTTATGCACAACTTTTTTAATTGTATAGAGTGCACGCTCCTGCTAAGCAAGGATATTATTTTATATTATTTATACTATTTTTATTTATACAAATTTTACGCAGAGAATTGTTGATCAAATTCTAAAATTATTTGACTCTTTTTATTTTATTTCAGGTAATATAACAAATAATAAAGCGAAACTCAATAAATATAAATAAATAGAAATAGAAAATTCTTGAAACGTAATGAATTACATTTATAAAAACAACATTAAATTTTCATTTTTTTCTTTGATCATTTGAATTACTTATATTATTTTTTAAATAATATTCTGTGGAATCATATCATGCTTTCAGCGAATTATGATATAGAAGGGACAACAGTTAAATTAAATATAATTAGTGATGTGTAAAGATTTAAGATTTAACAATACTAGTTTTTTAATAACTAAATATTTATAATTCTTATAAGTAGGGTCCTACAAATAGGCTAAACAATGAGCGGCAAGAATAGTTTTTAATTGAAGTCGAAAATCAATCGGATTGCCCCAGATTTATATGACGTATGTTAATATAAATCAGAATCAGAACAGAAAGAATCTACAATGATTACCTTTGTACGAAAATATCTCGTGTAACAGTTGTACGGTCCATGACAAAAATTTAAGAGTACGTTTAATAAGATAACAATAAAAAATATTGAAATAAAGTGATACTCGGTCCAATGATTTAATCTCATTACTCGACACAAGAAATAAAACTAGTTACTTGATTCAATTAATTAATCTGGTTATTCGATACAACGAATTAAACTAGTTACTTGATTCAATTAATTAATCTGGTTATTCGATACAACGAATTAAGCGTGTCACTTGATGTAACAAATTAAATTGGTTTCACGAAGCGACAAGTAAAAAAATATTCAATCGACGGGTTAACAAGCAAAACCATCACTTTGAAATTAATTAATATAGAGAGCTACGTGTTTAAAAATAATTATAGGGCACCCTTCTTTATTTTTGTCTTACTTTGCGAGCAGTCGTGATTATGAAACTGCGTCTAATGGCATAAATGACCTGTCGATGTTTATTTCCGTCCATGGCATCTCTTGTGCATTCTAGAAGAGAACTCTGCATAGTGCAGATGACTTTTCCTTATGTTTTATATTAAAGTTTTATCTTCACCATACTCACAAATATTTGTTTCTGCTAGACTTCAGTAAAGAGCAGCTCATTAAATCTATTGTAGGCTGTAGGTTAGAAATTAAATTTAAGAAGAGGAATCTTAGTTGAAATGCAAGAAACAGTCATACAATTATATTTATTGCAATAGACAACATTATAAAATTGAGAAGATAGTTATTATGTTAATTTTGAGTATAAAGGTGGAAGTGAGATGATATTTGAAAATTATTGTACAGAAGGTTCTGCTGTCCTCTCAGGACTCAAACAATAGATAATTGACGATAAAAAGATGGAGTTCTGAAGATTCCAATGGGTTATCTCATGTAAAAATTAGAGAATAATCACATATATTGTAGGATTCAGTGGAGCCGTCCTTGTATTCTCAAAATGTTAATATTCATTCGATTAACATTCGATTAAACTTCATAGTAAACACCTGTAGAACTGGCACAAATATTAATACAGAAGGTGAAGAGAGAACTTGATCACATGGTCTAGGTCACCATGTGGAGCGGAAATGCAGACATCAGTGGAGAAGAGACATCACCGGGGATTCAAACATTTTCACGGCAGAGAATCGGAGATAAAGTTCTAACCGGGCCTTTATTGTGTTCGGTCCTCGAACAGTGACTGGCCGAACAGTTACATCTAAAATTATGAAAAGATAATCAGTATTAGCACGATCGTGCGATCTATGGTCGATGTTGAGTCCATAATACAGAATCTTGATGTTCTTACAGAAAGGCCAGTGTTGAAATCGAAGATATTCGCCAATAAAGATGAAAGTTTGTCGTGGCAGACACGCGGAAAGGATCAGTTTGGAGCGATTCAATACAGACTATTGACAACTATATAATTATCACAATGGATGTGAGTAAAGAATAATCATGGGATTATGTGATTATGACAACAACTGGCGAAAGATTACACAGTGCGTATCGCAATTTATGCCCTTGGAACTCGAGCAAAAGTACTTATATAGCGGTAACCGAGACCAGCTTGCATCGAAGATGAAATTGAGTCTGGTGAAGCGTGAACGGGTCAGCCAGGTGGAGACGGAAGACGGAAGAAGGGCGTAATAAATAAAATACCTACTTAAATGAGGTAAATAAAGTAAACCTGAATGTACAAAGCCTACGACAAAATAACTTATCCAGGTCGCTCCACCTTCCACAATATCTGATTCCCTCAATCCTCCCTTGAATCACAAATTTTACAATGATGTCTTCAAGTCTGATAACCAAATATATATCAAGTTGTTGCGTATACTCGTATACCATTAGCAAATATTGCAGTTTAACAATTGATCACTGCTCTTTAAGAAGTGTAGAAGCATTTTATCAAAAACAGATCAATTTTAATGTAACAAATCTAGAAAATCAGTTATAAATAAGTTTATTGCAATATAGTCATTTAGTGAATTGATACTACGTTCTATCGCAATCTGACAAAGGATGAGAGCGTTATGTGTACTACAAATAAAAGATCATCTCTCTTATTTCATACATCTGAATAACGTTATTTTAAAAATATAACTCAAATTAAATAAGGACACATTGGTACACATTATTATGAAATACTTTCTTAAAAATAAACAAATCATCTACTCATAACAAGTTGAAATATTACTTAGCTTTATTTAACGTATCTATGTCCTAGTATCTAAAGTTGTCACTGTCTAACATGGCATTCGAATCTCCAAGAAAATAAATATTTTAAAATTCTGATGAAGGATTGATTGTATATGCCTGTGGAATATTAATGTCGTTCTAAAGTTTAAAATAGCTCATAAGTATTAAGGAGAACACATTCTTATTGTGAAGTTGTAATTATTCATAACATAGATCTGTGATATTTTTTTAAACACTAAGTAAATGTATTAATTAGATATACATATATAATCAATTTTATCGAAAAATATATTGTTGTTGCTACCGGGATTCAAACCAGGATCGCTTTCCAATTCAGGGAAGGTGCATTATCCAACTATGCTACAGCAGACATTACCTTTGTCAACTAATTTTCGAACCCACATGTTACATTTTTCAAATTAATACATCTACCGTTTCGTTATTTGAAAAGCCATAATAATAGAATTAAGTGTTCTCCTTAATAATATATAAGTTATATTAATGTGTCAAAAATTTTATAAAAATGTATTATTAATTCTGGCGTCTGCTATCGGCTTACTCAAAGGTATTTGAGATTCCGTAAAAACAATGTAGAAGGCTTTTAAATAATGGAATTAATGAAATAACGGAATAATGGCTTTCAAATAGTGAAATAATGGAATTTTAATTATTACATTTAATTAGTATTTATAAAAATTTTCGTCGAACTTGTGAAATTACCAAACAAATTCTATGTGTTTATTATAGTAACATAATTTAACAGGCTATATTAGAGAGCCACAAATAATTGAAACGAGGTCTTAGAAGGCTCTTAAGTCATAAAATTAAAATGTTTTTAATAATAAATACAATTGAATTTTTTATTTTGACTTCAAAATAATCGACCAATTAATTTAATTTGTGTTTGTTTTACAGATTTTCCAAACATCCTGGTCGTACTTCACTTTAATGCGCAGCGTGGGAGACAAAACTCCCCGACACTAGTATATTATTTGAATTTATAATTTTATTAACTAACACAAATCTGGAAGAAGCATTAAGCTAAAAATTATCTCACCAGCGGTAATAAAAAAAAAGTTTACTATTATTATTATTAAACAATAAAAAAAAAATTTAATATATTTAATATGTACAGTCGATCATCGACCAAATCAAATCTGCAGTTTAGTATATTTATCAGATTTTTTATTATCATATAGCGAGGATTATTTAATATAAAATATTGTTTTCTTGATTTTGTAATGGATAAAATACTATATTCATTTACTGTATGATTACAGAAAATCTAAAATAAAATATAGATAATATTTTTTAATGAATTCTTTAAGTATATATTTTTCTCTACATAAATTGTAAGAATATTTTCGTAAATTAATCAATTCTAGATACAAGCACCTGAAATGATTTCAATGTATTTTAGCAATTTTAAATGTTTATTAATATGCTTAATTTCATCTTATAAAAAATTCACAATAAAAATTATTTCACACATAATGTTTTATTATTTTTTTTAAATTAACTACGTCTAGTTATTATTTTTTTAAGAAAATTGATTATTTTACAGGAAAAAAAATATTTTTGTCGAATATTTGAGAATCAATGTTCAATGACTTGATAATTACAAGTCATGTTCCTTAACTGCGATACTAAACAAGATTTATAATCATTTTTTATATACCTTTATTATGACTATCGTCATTAATTACGTATAGATTATAAAATATATTATAATAGCTAAAATAAACTAATTTAATTTACTTTTTCTATATTAGCAAAATTACTTTGTGACCTCATTTTATACAAATAAATAGACAAAACACTTTGTTTAAACCACTATTTATTGATAATTCAACATGTTTCGTTACCTATGGTATTATCTTCGGGAAACAATTTATACTGAAATTAAGAATACAAGGATAGATAAAAACAAAACTATAAAGTGGTGAATAAGTAAGAACTAATATGAAAACAAATTTAAAAGGAGACTATTTGCAAAGAGTATTTGGTTATTTATAATATTTAGCTTGCTATTAACACTTTTTTTTATTTCTAAAATTTCAAATTTATCTAACCGTAAACTCCTAGTATTTGTATGTATAATTTCTAAACCCTTGTTAATATCAAAAGAATAGTTTGTTTCTAAAAAGTGATTGGAAAATTAAGAATAGTTGTTATTTATGCTCATTAATTCTAATATCAAAATTTCTGCAAGTTTTACCTACATAAAAATAATTGCAATCATTGCAAATTAATTTGTAGACCCGCGATTTTTTGTTAAATGTCGTCCTTATTTTTGTTATTTAATACATAATTCTTTAATTTGTTATTAGTGTAAAAAGCTCGTCGTATGGAATTTTGAATATTTTTTAATTTCAGTATCCATTGTTTCCTGAAGAAAATATCATAGGTATTGAAACATGTTGAATTATCAATACATATTGGTTTAAACAAACTAATATGTCAAATCATTTAATTTTATTTTATTATTATCTAGAAAATTTTTTTAATGAGAATATATTGACATTCCATTCCACGAGATGTACGACCGAATATCGCACAATGCCCTTATCTACTTTTGATTAATTGACAACTCCAATTAGATATCCCAACTTTTTCTTTTTAATTAAAGCGATAATCATAACCAAATGTCAATAATACAAGCTATCCTCGAAAGCCTATGCTTTAATTACAAACTAAACCAAGATTACTAGGAATCCAGGCTATAATGATACTTAATTTTTTGAAAAACTAATAAACTAAAATTTTACTTTTGCCAAAAATAGGCAAAGGTTTTGATTTAAAGAGACAAGATAATAATTTGAGACAATTGACCTAATCTTTAAAAGTTACTTTTAATTAATAAATCAACTAACTGGAGAGTTTCAATCATTTATATTGATATTATTTTTTATAGATTACTTAATTTTGTTTATAATTAACCAATTAATGATTAATTTTTAAACATTAACGAAAAATATCATTTTCTTTTTCAGGACGTAAAATCAACAAACCAAAAACATATAAATTGTTGATGAAAGAAAGGAAAATTGATTTGATGCAAAATCATCAGAAAAAAAATTATAATAGGACTTGTGGTTAAATTTAGTTGGTTATTAATAATATTTTAATTAATTTTACGTCCTATATTTATTTCCAATGATTCTTAATTATTCAATTTAAGACCAATATTATTTGTACGTAAAACAGACAACCGGTTGGTGTTTAAAAATTACTCAATAAATGGTTAATTATAAACAAAGTTAAATAATCTATAAAAATAATGAATAAATAAATAATAAATAAAATAATGAACACCACAAAGTTAGTTTTCCATACACTAAAAAAAAATAATAATAATTTTTATATCGCAAAAAATAAAAACATTTTTCTCCATTTTTTGTTACTAAAGTTATGAAACTAAATAATATTTTAGGTCATAAATGTATTCTAAAATGACACTATTTATGTACTGCGGCTAAGTTAGTCGCGTATGTGACAGAGTATCCGAATACAATAAGAACTCAAAATTTTTGGTTTTTTTTTAGTTGTCTTACTTTTGATCTATGTATGCGATATATTATATGGCATAACTAAATGTATCATCTTGATAGATAAAGACTCCTGAATGCTGTTCAATGTCTTCCATGATATATATATATATATATATATATATATATATATATATAAAATTAAGATACTAAATACATATGAAATTACATGCGGAGGTGAAATATCTGCTGGTATCTGGTACGGTAGAGAAGTGGCTTATAAACGGAACAAGCCGATGATGAAAGTTTGATGATTTCATGAGTTCAGTGAATTTTAGAACGGCTTTTCGGCTTGTGGTCTGTCGCCTCTACAGCTACCATTATCGCTGACAGTATCTGAATGCATCTTACCGGTGCGTAAATCCAGAGCTCCTAGCAGCCGCAAAAACACGCCTGGCACCGACGCCACAATAACCATGCGAGAATAACTAATGCGATCAGTAGCTATCCAGGAGGCCACACTTCCATGAATACATAAACATGAATACACAAAATAGTATTTCATAACTGCATCCTCTATTACCCCATAGGTTTTCTGATTCACCTCGGAATGACTGGATGACTGCGTTTCTCCAACAATTGTGCGTCCTTTGAGCGATGTGCTCTTCCAGTAACCATTTAATTTACCTGGTATATTCGATTATACGAACTACTTTTGTATGTTTTTGTATCCTCACGTCTTTTTCCTGTCTCTTCGTATGATGCCCAGAATATACTCGTATCTTCCATGGCACTGTGATATTTAGTACATCTATCCTAACTAAATCCACACCCGTAATTAAATACATCAATTACGAATACTTATTCAAAAAATTAAAGAATTATTTAAATAAATAATTCACATTATTTTTTAAGGTTTAAGTCATTTCATTGTCTAAGCTGATTAAATCGGGAAATATCTTCAAAACACCTACAACAAAATACAGAATTATTTCCCACCTGGTAGGCTCGCCGCATGATAAAAGAAACAAGACGCTTTATGGAAAAGCAATTGAAACATTAACAGTATTTTCAACACTGCTTCTGTGGCTTTGAATAAGATGAATTAAGATGGTAGCTTTACTGTCACCGACAAATTTATGGGTACGTAGATTGGAATAGTAAATTTTTCGTAAAAAAAAATTCTATTGTAATAGCAAATAAAAAATAATAATTAACCTTGTATAAATAATATGTAATACCATGGATAAAGTTTTGAAGTGAAAATATTTTATACAAATTAAATGTATTAAATTACTAAGATATACAGATAAAATCAATTAAACGAAAAAATATTTTTGTTGCTACCGGGATTCGAACCTGGATCATTTCATATCCGGACATATCTGTGTAATTGATACATTTGATTTGTATTGAATATCTCAGATCTATGTTCTAAAAAATTACAACTTCACAATAAGAATGTGTTCTACTTAAAAACTATTTTAGCAACGATATTGTAATTTTAATCGGTATCCAAGTAGAATCTGAAATGACCAGCTATCAGGAAAACATACAATTAAAATAAGTGCATATAATCCGCTATTCTATTGGGTATTGAGTTTTTAACGAAATTATATATTTCTACTATCCATGCTGTTACGAAAAATATTACCTTCCTTTTCTCGAACACCATGAGACAACTTGGCAGGGTTCATGACGTTCCCGACGTATTGGTTCGTCATTAAATCAGGATGGTATCATTGCCCCGAGGGCCACCAAAAGACAAATCAAAATGTTTAAATTATTATTAGACCTCCACTTCTTCTAATGAATACTTCGTGTGATATTTGTGACAACATAATTTCTTATAAGTGGAAACATTTTAAGGTCTTTTTATTACTTTTCCCACCATTTGTCAATAAAAATATGAAATGTAATCAACTTCTACATAAAATAAAGTTTATTGCTTACATTATAGGGCATCAACTTTACTGCGACAAACTAAGACTGTGTTGTAAAATACAACAGTTAAATAATAGGTCAAATGACAAATTTAATATTTGTCTGTGTTCAAAATCATGAACGATATGTGACAATTTCTCTTAATTATTTCATAAATATGTATTTAACAGTTTAGGTAAATTCATTAGAAATAATCATTTGACATCATGAATATTAGGAAGGTCAGAATCCGCTCCACATTCTCCCATCCCAGGCGTTAAGACCCTTTAGTGGTTTTAAATTCTGACCTTTGCTGAAGAATAAGTTATAAAACATAGAATATAGAATATATTACAAGTTATATATTATAACTATTTTGCCCGGTTTCAAAGTAGTGATTATATCAACGTGACATGTTTGCGTAATTTCTCATGTCTTTATTTTTTTAACAATGTATAAATTGCACAAAATAATGTAATATCTAATAATTCAAAATGAAAATATATATATGTATTTGTAACGAAAGCACATAAAACTTTTTCACGGAATTTTCTAGCCCTAAAGCACGTCGCTAGCACAACACGCCACCATATCACCAAGAACGCCCGGCCTCTCCAATTGTGGCTCTTATGCGCCTCAAAAAAAGTGACAGTCTCTGCTCTCCTTGGCCGATCAAGCAGGCTCCTCGTTGGCTGCTGGACTGCGGCCGGTCCCATACATAGTGCGACATTTTATATCTGACGTTTATGATGGGCGCACACACGTGGACGCATGCATTATAACGTCACAATATTTATTAGGAATAGCTTACTGTAAATTACTATTCTCTGTTCGTACATCCTAAGAAAACAATTATGACATCCGATATAATGTAATTTCATAGTCAACTATTACTTTTCAGAATATGTTGAACACCACCAAACGTATACTTACCAAATACTATGCCTGTAAGTAAATATATAAATTAAGAGTACTTATTCAAAAAATTAATGCAATATGTAAATGAATAATCGTACCCATTATTAAATTATTTATTAGTTGTATAGATATCAAATCAATGAGGCGTTTCTGAAAATCTAAGCTGATTAAATTGAGATGTATCTTCGAAACACCTATTACAAAATATAGATTTATCTCCCACCTGGCAGGCCTGCTACCTGACAAGAGGCTTATGGCAAAGCAATTGGAATATTGACGGTATTCTCAACACTGCGGCTTTGAATAAGATAAATTTCGATGTTAGCTTTACCACTACTAATACATTTATGGTTACGTAGATTGGGATTATACATTTTTCATTGAAAAAATCTACAATAATTCTTAATTTCTTAATATGACTATTATTATAATTATTTGAGATTATATATGAAGGGAAAACTATGTTCTGTCTTGTTATTATATTAATATGAATTTTAGATACAACGTAAGCATTTCAATATTAAATAATTTTTAAAAAATGTGTAAATCTAAATTATTTAATATTCGATCAACTCAGAAAATCCTGTCGAGCTTCAAATCTTCAATATTAAAGCAATTTGTGAATATTATCCATTCATCACATATATATCGATATTCAATTAAATGACAAATGTGATACATGGTGAGCGCTAGTGCACAACTAAACACATGATTCACTATAAGCATCTCATTGTTCAGTCAACTGACAAATGTGATACACGGTGAGCAATTCATTATTCAATAAATTTACAAATATTATACATGGAAGCAATTCATTATTCAACCAATTGACCAATATGATACACTATGATAACAACAAATGATAAGCATTTCATTAATCTAATCTAGCATAATAGTTAATAATGTGATACACCGCAAGCATTTCATTATTCAACCAACTGACAAATATTACAAACAACAAATGTTAAGCACATCATTAATCTAATCTAGCATAATAGTTAATAATGTAATACACCGCAAGCATTTCATTATTCAACCAACTGACAAATATTACAAACAACAAATGTTAAGCACATCATTAATCTAATCTAGCATAATAGTTAATAATGTGATACACCGCAAGCATTTCATTATTCAACCAACTGACAAATATTACAAACAACAAATGTTAAGCACTTCCATAGTCTAATCTAACATAATAGTTAATAATGTGATACACCGCAAGCATTTCATTATTTAACCAACTGGCAAATATTACAAACAACAAATGGTAAGCATTTCATTAATCTAATCTAGCATAATAGTTAATAATGTGATACACCGCAAGCATTTCATTATTCAATCAACGAACAAATATGTGCAGACAAATAAGTACAAATTATCTCAATCAATTGGAGTGATGGAGGAATACGTTTCTATTGTATCGATTTTGGAATCATCTGTTTTATCGGAAAACTATTACAGCAAGTGGGCGATTCATTCATCACGATGACATTTACTTTCTCTTTATCGGGAGGTAATAAATATCTCTCTAAAATATTGCAATACAGAGACGGGTGAAGAGTGTGTGTATTTCGGAATCATAAATGGGAAGAACAATTTATTACAAATCCCGTTTAACGTCGAGTTTACACACGGCACAATGAAAAATGGCGCCCTGGGTACCAACAAAACAAATACAGATACCCGTATTCTTATAAAGCCTGTTTAGAATATTATGCTGCGGTGACCAAACGTTACAATTTTGAGGAAATACTTGTTTTCATTTCCGTAGTCTACAATAATCTCGGGCCAACGTGTAAGTACGACCACTCATGGTTTGAAATTTTTTTTTGACATATATCAATGTCATTATAATGCCACAGTATTGTTTTATTGAATATGTCTTGAATTTTCAATATACAAGTTTACGTCAATTGTTAGTTAAACCAAATGTATCAAGTATAAAAAAAAATACGACATAATAGTGATATGCCACTGATATGACAAATGGCGTCATCTTCTACAAAATGCTTTCTCGAATTATAATCATTATTATTCTCGGATTATTATCACTTCTGAGGCTTATTACCAACAAATCCACAAATAACTGCTCGAGACCGCAACTCAAGAAAAGCTACTGGGAAGATGGCATTTAGTGATTTTTTAGCATGATAATGGCCGTCCGCACACTGTTGACATTACAATAGCGGCTGTTTGAGAGCTCGGTTTGAAGGTTATTTGATCCATCGTAATTAAATTTTTTCTGATCTTTGTCCAATAATTTCCCAGAAATTTCCATTAAAATCTTGAAGATTTGTTCACATCCAAACTAGCGAATTTCTAAAATGAAAAACTGACAAAACGTTGAGAGTGAATCATAAGCCATGTAGAATAATATTTTATTGATTAGTTTGTTTATTTTGACAATTTAAAAACTATGTATTTATTTAGACGTATATAAATTCTACGATCTTATATGTCAATAAATAGAACATATCTACACTTTTGCATATTTTAGTCGGTATATACAAGAATGTTTATTTATTACTCTGTTTTAACTAATTACTTAACTTTTTTTCTGCGGTTTGTTAAAAATTGTTATGTACACGTAGTGTATACATTTATTTTTAAGCATAAAAAAATATTGGTGCATTTTTTATATATCTATTTTACACAACACAGTCTCATTTCTCTTTTATCCCCTGGTCACCCTCATTAGAGTCTTCCTTCTTTCTTTTCGGGGTGATTAATGTATCGGACATCGAATTTCTTTTAACCGTGGAAGGAGAATTCTATTAAGATAAGTAATTGCGATTGGCTGGGGCATCCATCCAGCCCAGCTCTCAGATACATAAAACCCTCTAGCTAGCTGGTTGTAAATAACAACTAAACTTTATTTATTTTAAGCCATTACGCCATTTAACCCAAAACTTGAACAGTAACCAAGAAAAAAATCAATTCGTTTCATAAATATTGTCACGAACCGTTCCCTATATATTACTGTGTGTGTCTAAAACCTATGAAATGAGTCAACAAGGTTTTATTTATTATTTTTACTATATTATTACATCCATAAAAATATGTAAATACACTAGCAGTTAACACTGAGCCCAGCATTATCCGGGGTCGAAATTTGGATATAATTTAAAATAGAGAAGCCATTATTTTGTGCAGCCACTAAAGAGTAACGACGTATTGACAAATACATCCTAGGGTGCAACAAAGCAAAAGGATAGCATTCAATAACTAACTTATAGGTAGGCAGAACACCATACCCTACTGTCCTAATATACCACTCTTGCCTCGGCCACCCTCCTGCGATCTGGACAGGGTGAATTTCTACCGAACTACGACCGAGTTATGCGACTTCAACACATACTGTTTGTACTTGTGGTCTAGTGGTTACGATACTCGCCAAATGATCTAGTGATCAGAGGTTTGAGCCTCGTTCCAGAAAACCAGCTAGTTAGTCCTATATTCATAGCACAAGCATTTAGCTTAGTTTGAAAATAATAATAACATAGATGTGACATGTATTCCGTGTACGTATCTCTATTATTATTATCTTTGATAATATCAGAAAGGGTCGTAAGCCGCAGCGATCGCTGGAAACGGTATCTTCCATATGGACTCCTTTGAGATAACTTACTAGTTTAAGTGTAATATATTTGTGTAAATTTTTGTTAATTGTCACCTTACAATCAAGTATTACTATATTGCGGTTAAAATTCATTATTTTCTATTTGTTAACTTTGTTTTACTAAACACTTATTAAATTAAATACATCTACCGGTTATGAAAAATATAATTTTCTTCTTCAGGATGTCAATAACTAATCAAAAACATATGTTATTGTTTCTTTAACAGAATCTATGTTAAAAAAAAACCACTTTATTAATTTCCAAGAATTCCAAATTATTTAATTTATGACCAACACCGTTTACATGCAAAATTGATAATCCCAATTTTTTATCAAAACCATGACCATTTTCTATCAAATGATTAGAAAATTCTGAAAATCCAATATTGTTCAAACATCTCAAATGCTCAGTAACACGCATTACACACTACCGTCATGAAATAATCTCAGCGACGCAGCTCGGTAATAGCTGGCACCAGGGGCGTAATTTCGCTTATCTAGTCAATGCGGTGCATTAGAGCCCACATCGGATAGAGACCCAAAAGGTTCAAATGTTTAGAATGCATTTGGGAGCAATAATTTTCCTAACTCTAATATGGACTTATATTTTTTATATCCACCACAGTTAGAAATGGAATTATGTCAAATTGGAAAACATTATCGATATATTATACAGTAATACTCCACTAGTGTATCATGTTAGGGACCAGACCATCGCCGTAAAGCAAAAATGGTGACTTTTTTAATCACGAGTGCATATTAATAATATATAATGTTATAAAAATCCATTTTGTTCTTACTATTTAATGAATACGTAGTACTCAATATTCTTAAACTTACATAAGATGAGTCGGGGTAAGTACATTTATGAGGGAAGTGCATCTGCGTCTCTTAATTACGTTATATATTGGATTTCAGTGCCGCAATCTATTAATAAATTATACAAATCAATATTTGAAGAGACAGTGCAGTTATTTGATGTCAACCTACAAGTTGTGTATGCTTTTTCAATCTTTCGTATATCTTTATAATCTTTTGTGCCAGGATACCGATATTAGGTAAATACCTTTATGTACGAGTATATATTAGTTTTGTGATTAAATCCGTGGATTACGATTTATCAGATATACACAGATAAATCAGATACACTTTCCCCATAAATTTACGCCGTAGGGGGAGTGCATCTACTCAGTAAGTAGTATGAAACCCCATATATTTTTGTATGGAAATTTTCTCCTATTTTGTATGGAAATTGGAAACTAGTGATGTGTAGACAGTTCCATTATTTTTTTTAAATAATTAAGGGTTGTGTAATGTCTCCATGGCTGTTCAACTTGTATATGGATAAATGTGTGAAAGAACTAAAATGTATGAATGTAGGAGCAAAAATGGGCGATTTGATTGTATGCTGTTTATTGTACGCCGATGATGCAGTACTAATGGCGAATAATGAACAAGAACTACAGAATCTGGTGAGTAGAATGTACGATGTATGCAGGGAAAGCGACCTCATGATGAATGTTAACAAGTCGAAAGTGATGGTATTTGAGAAAGAGGAAAGTAAGACACCGCGCTAAATACTTGGAGGTAATGAATGTTTGGAACAAGTAGATGAGTTTGTATATTTGGGAAGTATGTTTGATAGAAACGGAAAGGCTGAGAATGATATCGAAAGGAGGGTGACTGCAGGGAATAAAGTAAACGGTGCTTTGAATGGAATTATATCTAACAGGAATATGTCAACCGAGGCAAGACTAGCGGTGCACAATGGAATCCTGGTACCGACACTGATGTATGGAAGTGAGGCCTGGAGCTGGCAGAAAAGGAACGAAAGTAGACTGAATGCAGTGGAAATGAGATCACTTAGACGTATTTGTGGCAAATCTATTTATGACAGAGTAAAGAATGAAGAAATAAGAAAAGAATGTAAAGCTGATGTTAGTATAGTGAGTAAGATTAAGAAAGGATCACTTAGGTGGTTTGGTCATATGTAAAGGATGAATGAGGAGAGAATGGTAAGAAAGACATATGACGCAAGTGTTGGTGGAACCAGAAATAGAGGACGTCCGCGGAAGACTTGGCACGACCAGGTAAACCAGATAATGGAGGATGGTTCTGTTAGAAGCCTCAACAATCGGCGAGCTTGTATGACAAGATGTATGAATGTGGATGAGGCGAGAATTGCATGTCAGTACAGAAGAGTGTGGAGCTCTATCCTCTCTGCCTACCCCCACGGGGAAACGGCGTGATGGTAAGTAAGTAAGTAAGTAACCAATTTCAAAAAAAATCACTATGATATTATATAGCACTTCACCCATATAAGCAATGTTACTATTTTGGAACTTAGCATATTTTATCCGTCATCAAGAGCCAAAATAACTAGTTCATATTGTCATTAAGCAGATCAGTAAAGGCATTTTCATTATTTTAACAATTATAGATGCTTTTGCCCCAAATTTGGAGTAAGTGCATCTACTTGTCAAATTTTTATAAAATGCTATAAATATCCACTATCCTAAAAGGATACATTTCGATTTTATGTTTAAATGTTTAATAATCTTTCTATCAATGTTTCAAAGTCATAGCATAATCTTATGATGTATAAGAACAGTTCAAAGTTTATGTCTGTGATTTATGTGTCGCAATTACCCCGATTCACCTTACATAGAATACTTATGTAGGGGGCCTTTCCATTTATATTGGGGCCCAATGCATTATTTTATTTTCATTTTTAAAAAAAGTCATTTAGTGTTGTTCACCAACATAAAAGTTATCTGGAGAGGAAGTTTCTTATGTCGTTATAAAAATACCCACGCGCCTAGTATGTGTTATACGTCCGCAATAATTATTACACGTTCCTTGTAACAAAGCCAAACTTCTTTGAGATAAATTCTCGTAGAGGGACAATGATGATACGTTGTAAAAGTACGGGCAGCTACTCCATAGTACGTGTCGTCTTATATCTTTCACATGTATTTTGAACACTGGAATAGCAATTCTCGTGCACATATTAAGTTTAGAGGGTGCATCTTAAAAACATGACTTTTGTGATCCAATTCACAAATTGATCCATTGGATCACAAAAGTCATGTTTTTAAGATGTGCACGAGAGTTGCCATTCTAGTGTTCAACATACATGTGAAAGATATAAGATGACATGTCCTATTACAATTATCATTATCATCCCTCTACAAGAATTTATCTCAAAGAAGTTTGGCTTTATTATAAATCTGGAAAAAGTTCAGTTTCATTGGAGTAATACATCAATTAACTTTTAAAAAAATGCGTAATTTTCCTCGGCCGCCATTTTGGTTTGGCAGTTCACATTTGGTAGTCGTGCATTTGGTTGATTACAATCTATTATGCAGTATCTAACGCCTAAATAACGTGTTGAAGTCATTAAAACATTTTATCAAAGTAATAATAGCAATACTGTAAACATTAATGGTGATCGCTATGGTCACATATTAAAAAACTTCTCGGTATCCGAATTGAATCGATTGAGCCTGCAACACATGTGGTTTCAACAGGACGGTGCCATCTCATACACAGCCCGAGCTACGCTTGAAATTTTTATCATCAATATCACCTGATTAGACGGCTCTCGACTATTTTCTGCGAAGGTAATTGAAATAAAAGGTCTACGCCAATAAGCCAATAACAATTCCGATGCTACGGGACAATATTCGAAATTAAATTCAAGAAATAACATGTGAAGTGTCCGAGAATGTTATGAAAAATATGGTTAAAATAGCACGCATTTGTGCTGCTGCCAGAAGCGGCCACTTGGCCGATGTCATATTTCAAACATTATCGTAATAAATCAAACAATTAATAAATACATACCAAATGTTTATTATTAGTATGTTTCATTTACTAGTTATTCAAAAATTGTTTATTTTGTATTTTTAATCAGATTATTATGATTCATTATTATAAAAGTATTAATAAATATATTGTTTTTCAAGCTCCAATAAGGTTTTAATGTTTTACTCCAAATACAAAAATATGAAGGTTACTGAAAACTAATTATTGTACATACCCGATAATGTCTGTGTGTAAACAGTCAAATAACGTTTTTTTTTAAATCTAGCAAATTTGTTTCATTCTAAACATAAAATAAATTGACCTGACGGTTTGAAACGTTCGAATAACAACAAATTTAAATCCTTACCGAGAGAGCGGCGCACTCTTTTGAACGAATATAAAAACAGAGCCATCTACCTTGTCCCCAGGCACTTGGCCTTCTAGTGAGCTGGCACCAGGAACCCCAGCTCAACTGACAACATGACACGTGAACTCGACATCTGACTGCCAATCCGGGGATCAGATTCAATCTCGGATCCTATTTCTACTTTCTACATTTTCCGTTAATTCCAATTCCTGTACGTGTATTGAATCTGCATGATTCAATACACGTACATCTCGATAACTTCGCATCCTCAATTTTTATTGAAACGATTATCAAGATAAAATAAGATAAATCTATAATATTTAAGCATTTTTTTATTTTATTTTAATATTATAAAATATAAGACATTTTAAAAGTATGTTTGATAGAAACGGAAAGGCTGAGAATGATATCGAAAGGAGGGTGACTCCAGGAAATAAAGTAAACGGCGCTTTGAATGGAATTATATCTAACGGGAATTTGTCAACCGAGGCAAGACTAGCGGATGCACAATGGAATCCTGGTACCGACACTGATGTATGGAAGTGAGACCTGGAGCTAGCAGAAAAGGAACGAAAGTAGACTGAATGCAGTGGAAATGAGATCACTTAGACGTATTTGTGGCAAATCTATTTATGACAGAGTAAAGAATGAAGAAATAAGGAAAGAATGTAAAGCTGATGTTAGTATAGTGAGTAAGATTAAGAAAGGATCACTTAGGTGGTTTGGTCATATGGAAAGGATGAATGAGGAGAGAATGGTAAGAAAGATATATGACGCAAGTGTGGATGGAACCAGAATAGAGGACGTCCGCGAAAGACTTGGCACGACCAGATAAACCAGATAATGGAGGATGGTTCTGTTAGAAGCCTCAACAATCGGCGAGCTTGTATGACAAGATGTATGAATGTGGATGAGGCAAGAATTGTGTGTCAGGACAGAAGAGTGTGGCGCTCTATCCTCTCTGCCTACCCCCACGGGGAAACGGCGTGATGGTAAGTAAGTAAGTAAGTTAAAAATAATTAGTAGAATATAATTTCTTTCAACATTTATTTCTTCTCTATGAGAGTAAGACTCGTGTATAGAGAAAGAGTATATACGAGTTAATTAATGTTTCAGTTAGTCTGTACATATCTTTTAACTTAAGATACAAATTTAAAATGGTCTGCAATTTTTGTAATTGTGATGGAGAGATTGTTAAAAAATTTGATGCCTTGATAAATATAGTGATTTTGGTTTAGGAATATCAATTCGGTCTCTAAATCTTGTAGATCTGAATTCGCTTGTAATATTTAATTGAATTTTAATTTTGAAAATTTGGATTATTGAATTTTTTTTGTATGTCTATTATTTTTGATACTTTGACATCTGTAATTTTTCTAGACTTGGATAGTCTTTTATTTGGAATAATTTTTATTATCATTTTTTGAATTATTTCTAATTGTGATATTGAAGTTTTATATGCTCATCTCCATCCAATAATACCGTATTGCAAATGTGACTGTACAAACGCGTAATATATCATTTTCAGATTTGTAAGTGATAAGATGTTTCCGAGTCTTAAAAATATGTAAGCACTTTTCCTTATTCTCTTTGTATGATTAGTTTTCTCTAATTCATCTTATATTTCGGCGGGTTTATCGATTATGAGTCCAACTGTGAATGAAGTGAGCTCTATTCTCGAAACCCACACCCTTCCATATATTGTGCACGTGCATCCGCGAGGTTGGGTGATTCCAAGGGAAGGGGTATCTTCTTCCTATTCTTTCCTATTTTTCTTTTTCTCGGTAATTACATTAGCCGTTTTCCATTCACATATTTCTTTAATGTGTGTCATTCGATATACTCTTTGACGCCATTATCTAGGAGCGCGGTTTCCTAGTGTTGAGAGCCTATGCCACATCTTTGAAATTTTTCCAATGTTAACGTAACATGTAGATCTCAGCATAATCAAACTTAATCAATAGACAATCCTCCCCCTACCTTTTGCCCACTCCACCACCGATATAAATATGGTTTACATTAAATGTCATCCATTCCAAATGTCGCTCAGTTGTCACTCTAAGAAACACTTAAGAAAATATAATTCCCGCCTTTACTCCCTGAATCACCTTTACTACCTGGACTAAATTTGCGTCATAATAAAAAAGACAATACCTGATAACGCTGGGTATGGACATCGTGTATAAAACATGCTGGGTATGGACATGTATAAAACACGCTGGGTATGGACATGTATAAAATTGAATGTCAGTCTGTTTGTTCTCTGTACATTCATACACCCTTGAAAAACTGACACTGCACAAAACGCAGGCACCCTTCCCCACCCTGGTATTAAGTGCCATTCATAGCAAGTTTTACTTAATCGCACTCTAGGACCCTGAGAAGAATAAAGTGACACCACTGTTTCCCTGACCGAGTTTTGCATCCATCATTACTCTTTAGGTCCTGCACAAAACAAAAATACCCTTATCATTTCACTACCTAAACCTCTATTTTAAATTAAACCTCACTACCTAAACCTCTATTTTAAATTATACCTCACTACCTAAGCCTCTATTTTAAATTATAACCATGTTTGAAATTAGAGCATCGCCAAGTGTGGACTACAAGTAATATTATAATATTAAATTGAATGACTTTTTGTATATTTTCTCCTATCGTATCTTATCCATTAACTAATCTTAACCAACTTTTGCACAGTTACTCTTTAGAACCCTCCGAAAAACGTAGCCACCATCTCTCCTTTTATTAATAGCTATTTACTTTTACTGCACACAATTATTATTACACACATTTATTATTAATTCTATAAGAAACTTAATGAAGTTTTGTAGGGTCTTTTAATAGGGACGCTCAAAATTTGTTAAGTTATAGCAGCCATGTTGTTAAAGTGACATCTGTCAAATTTATTGTCAATTGTTAAGTAGTATACGGCAAATTACCACGAAAGGTTGAACAACGTGTGTAAATCATCAAATTTTATTATCAAAGTCACGAGCGATTTGAGGCCACGGTTATCTCGCGCGGCGGTGACGTGAACTGGCCACAGAGATCGTGCGATTTAACACCTTTAGACTTCTTTCTTTGAGGCTATCTTAAATCGCAAGTCTTTACAAATAAGCCGCAAACAATTGACCCCCTCAAAGTCAACATAACAAACGCCATCCAGCAAATTTAGCCAGATTTATGCGATAAAGTCATAGAAAATTGGACCTCCCAAACCTGCCACCGAACAAAATCGCAGCGGATATTTGAACAACGTTATATTCCACACTTAATGCCATAAAATATACTTTCAAATGAAAGAAAAATTGAGTGAATATCTCACACACAACCTGTTTTACTTACATTTTAAAATCGAGCGTCCTCGTTGAAAGACCCTATATATTAGTTCTGGTATTTATTTTATAGAGAGACTAGCTGAAAAATCATTCAAGAATGGTTGAAAATAATCACTTCTATGCTCATCGTTCAGTCACATATATGTAGATTTTTAGTCATCTTATCCTCATCCATATTTCTCACACCCGCATTCTTTACTTTTTTCAGCATTTCTAACTTTATCTACTACAATATTTTCTCACTCATATATTTCAATTGCAATATGAATGTTATTTTATTATAAGTATTTTACTTATTTTTCAGTGCATATATTTTCAGTTGTTTTATAAATTTATATTTGATAAATAAATTATTTGAATAATGCACACATCTACTACACTTTCCAGCTTCCTACCAATTTTTAAGTACAATGAATTTCGAAACTAATTTTGAAAATAAAACTAAATCTGCTAATTATTCCTTCAAGTTTTTTATAGGATTATGTAAGTATACAGATATATATATAATATTTGTTTACATATTAAGTCATTTTTACAGCGGTTCTATCAGCTTATCTAAAAAAAATTGCGATTTTTTTAAAAAGCTATTTTGTTTTTTGTGACAAAAAATCACAAACTATTCTTTTGCACAAAACCAGATGGTTGACAAAAAAATAGCATTTAAAAAAACGCCAACACTTATTAGACGACCCAATATATTTAATCTTTTAATATTTAATGCTTTTAAAATTAAAACAAGCAATAAATAATCCTGTTATAAATTCTCATAATTTTAACATTCCTGGAATCCACTGCATCATTGACTATTCCAAAGCATTCAACCGTATGGAGTAGAGATGTCTGTGGGAGGCTGATTCAATAGGAGTGCCATCTCAAGGTACCACACAATATCTCATAAAGAGCCTTTATACTAAAGGACCCTTCGCAAAACCAAAATTGGTCCACAATAAATATAATTGAGAATAACAAAGATGTACGTCCAAAATACCGTTTAATACAATTTTGTCTTGTCATATTAAAAAATATTAAACTAGTAACGCTATTGATTCACATGTCAATTGTGTCATAAGTTTCTGATGTGAAAAAATTATGATTTAAAAAAATTACGAGATTGATCAATCCACATCTTTTCATTCACAAACCTGCAATATATCTGCTCCATCCTTCGCAACATCACATTTCTGAGTAGCCTAGGGGTAGATTTCCGACTGCAGATGACCTTTTGGAGAGCCTTGCAGCTCGCAATGTGGCCTGCACATCTCAGCCATTTTGATTTATTTTAAGATCTTTTTCTTCTTTAATCCTTTCGGCGAATTTCAAAAATATAGTTTATTCTTTCATGTGTAATAGTTTCCTAATATATAAGGTGTGTTTTAAATATAAATAAAATGATAAACAGTATCAGCAGTATCTTCCAACTTCAACTATTGGTAATAAATTAAAATTCGTCCTATTCTGTTATTTTTTGAAATAAAAAAAATTTGAGATTATTATATTCATTCAAAATAGCTCAGTTTATTCAAAAAAAATATTTTTGTAATAATATACGCTGTCATTTTTGAAGATCTTATTTGAACATTGCCAGTTTTGTCAATATCTCGACACATTAATAGTAATAAACTTTTTTTTAAATTAAGGTACTTTATTCATCGGGTTTATTGACCACCTATTTGGAATACATACGTACTTATAATCATATCTATATATATTGAAATAATAAGCCCTATTTTGCGATGTTTATATGCTTATATGTATGCTTATATGTAACCGATTTTGTCACACACATTTTGGTTAAATTCTCGGTTATTAGGCGTTCTATCCGCATTCTGACATTTTTCCCAGACGTCTGAAGGTTGACTGTGTCTTTACATCCTTTTCTTTTTATTCTTTTTCTTCTCCTCTACTTGTTACAACTCTTTTAGTTTGGTGATTTTTTGAAAATTTAACTTTTTAATTAACTTAACTTATTTTTCATTCGCTTATAACTCTGCGAGTTAAAAAGCTAAAATCATTTTAATATTTTTTGGCAATTGCCACTGACGAGCAGTATCGTTACACACTTTTTTTTAAATTCTTCTTCTTCTAATTTCTTTGTGAAGCCTGATTAAGTGAAATTTCGTGTTTTTGAGCTTATCTCTGCGAGTTTACGAGCAAAATATATTTTTATTACATCTGTGCATACATCACAATGGAATATAATTTATTTTCGTATTTGTAAGCTTCTATCATTTAAAATTCACCTTTTAAATCTAAAAAACGCGTAATTTTTATTTAAAAAATCGACGTACCTACCTACGTACGAATGAAATAAAGAAAAAGCTTGATATTTTGCAGACGTATTAATCAAACGCAACCCTTCATATTTTCAAGCAATAACTGTGGGCTGTGATTGGTCAATATTTTTATTGATCAATTTTCATAAATGGCTGCCTGAAAATTAAATAAACAGCTGTTTTACCTGTCATTATTGCAATGCGTAATTTTCGCGCAATTTTTTTTGACGTTTAAAATGTACGATTTTATTTCGACTCTGTATTGTAATAAATAGCTGTTGATTTTCGCGCGTTTTTTTCATGTCAGGAATCGACATTCAGATTTCACAGCTTACAATAGTCATAGATATTTTATATTTTCCCACACAAGATAAACTGCTCAACTGATAAATGCTACTGCGCACTTGGCATCCTGCGCAGTGACAACAGGCGCAATGTGCATCCTGTCCAGTGGCAACATGCGCATTAGCTACTGCGCACTTGACATCCTGCGCAGTGGCAAGATGCGCACTGGCTTCTGCGCACTTGGCATCCTGCGCAGTGGCAACATGCGCACTGGCTACTGCGCACTTCATCCTGCGCAGAGGCAACATGCGCATTAGCTACTGCGCACTTGGCATCCTGCGCATTGACAACATGCGCATTGGCTACTGCGCACTTGGCATCCTGCGCAGTGGCAACATGCGCACTGGGTACTGCGCACTTGGCATTCTGCACATTGACAACATGCGCATTAGCTACTGCGCACTTGGCATCCTGTGCAGTGGCGACATGCGCACTGACTACTGCGCATTTGGCATCCTGCGCAAAGGCAACATGCGCACTGGCTTTTGCGCACTTGGCATCCTGCGCAGTGGCAACATGCGCACTGGCTACTGCGCACTTGGCATCCTGCGCAGAGGCAACATGCGCATTAGCTACTGCGCACTTGGCATCCTGCGCATTGACAACATGCGCATTGGCTACTGCGCACTTGGCATCCTGCGCAGTGGCAACATGCGCACTGGGTACTGCGCACTTGGCGTTCTGCGCATTGACAACATGCGCATTAGCTACTGCGCACTTGGCATCCTGTGCAGTGGCGACATGCGCACTGACTACTGCGCATTTGGCATCCTGCGCAAAGGCAACATGCGCACTGGCTTTTGCGCACATGGCATCCTGCGCAGTGACAACATGCGCACTGGCTACTGCGCACTTGGCATCCTGCGCACTGAAAACATGCGCATTAGCTACTGCGCACTTGGCATCCTGCGCAGTGGCAACATGCGCACTGACTACTGCGCACTTGGCATCCTGCGCAGTGGCAACATGCGCACTGGCTACTGCGCACTTGGCATCTTGCGCAGTGACAACATGGGCACTGGCTACTGCGCAATGTGCATCCTGCGCAGTGGCAACACGCGCATTAGCTACTGCGCACTTGGCATCCTGTGCAGTGGCACATGCGCACTGGCTACTGCGCACTTGGCATCCTGCGCAGTGGCAACATGCGCACTGACTACTGCGCACTTGGCATCCTGCGCAGTGGCAACATGCGCACTGGCTACTGCGCACTTGACATCCTGTGCAGTGGTGACATGCGCACTGGCTACTGCGCATTTGGTATCCTGCGCAGAGGCAACATGCGCATTAGCTACTGCGCACTTGGCATCCTGCGCAGTGGCAACATTCGCACTGGCTACTGCGCACTTGGCATCCTGTGCAGTGGCACATGCGCACTGGCTACTGCGCAATTGGCATCCTGCGCATTGACAACATGCGCATTAGCTACTGCGCACTTGGCATCCCGTGCAGTGGCGACATGCGCACTGGCTACTGCGCATTTGGCATCCTGCTTAGTGGCAACATGCGCACTGACTACTGCGCACTTGGCATCCTGTGCAGTGGCGACATGCGCACTGGCTACTGCGCACTTGGCATCCTGCGCAGTGGCAACATGCGCACTGACTACTGCGCACTTGGGATCCTGCGCAGAGGCAACATGTACACTGGCTACTGCGCACTTGGCATCCTGCGCAGTGACAGAATGCGCACTGGCTACTGCGCATTTGGCATCCTGCGCAGAGGCAACATGCGCATTAGCTACTGCGCACTTGGCATCCTGCGCAGAGGCAACATGTGCACTGGCTTTTGCGCACTTGGCATCCTGCGCAGTGGCAACATGCGCACTGGCTACTGCGCACTTAGCATCCTGCGCAGTGGCAACATGCGCACTGGCTACTGCGCACTTGGCATCCTGCGCAGTGGCAACATGCGCACTGACTACTGCGCACTTGGCATCCTGCGCAGAGGCAACATGCGCACTGGCTTTTGCGCACTTGGCATCCTGCGCAGTGACAACATGCGCACTGGCTACTGCGCACTTGGCATCCTGCGCACTGACAACATGCGCATTAGCTACTGCGCACTTGGCATCCTGCGCAGTGACAACATGCTCACTGGCTACTGCGCACTTGGCATCCTGCGCAGTGACAACATGCTCACTGGCTACTGCGCAATGTGCATATTGCACAGTAGCAACATGCGCATTAGCTACTGCGCATTTGGCATCCTGTGCAGTGGCAACATGCGCACTGGCTACTGCGCACTTGGTATCCTGCGTAGTGGCAACGTGCGCACTGGCCACTGCGCACTTGGCATCCTGCGCAGTGACAACATGCGCACTGGCTATTGCGCAATGTGCATACGTTTAAATCGCCATCTTCTTTAATTTTCACAAACGACGTAGAGGATAGTACCCCGCACAGTACAGATAGTTGGAATGCTGCCTATTATTATTTTTTAATTCAAAATAGTATGAATATTTTGAAAAGAGTGTTTTGCGTCATTCAAGTCTCATTAAACATATCGTGTTGGATATAAGTATAATATGCATATGGGTTGGCAATAGGTGTAACGCACAGCTAATAATTTGAATTAAAGAGATATGTGTCTATTTTAAAGAGTCGCCTTGTTGACTTCAATTGAAATAGCATTGGCGTTAGTTTTAGTATACAACAGGAGTTCATATATAATTATAGCTCTATTTATGAATTTATATGAACACTGGTTTTTTTGATTATATTGGTTAGTTTAATTTTAATTAATTATTAATTAATTATTAAATTAATTAATTAAATTAATTAATTTTCTTAGTAAATCAGTATAAACTGCTAACTTCTTTACCATTACGCCGTTTCCTCGCGGAGGTAGGCAAAAGGATAGAGCGCCACACTCTTCTCACAATTCTCGCCTCATTCACATTCATACATCTTCTCATACAAGCTCGCCGATTGTTGAAGTTTCTAACAGAATCCTCCATCCTCCATTAACTGGTTTATCTGGTCGTGCCAAGTCTTCCACGGACGTCCTCTATTTCTGGTGTCATCAACACTTTTAAACATACCGTTTGTTATTTAAATGGATATAAATGTAGAACGCCTGTGAGTCCGCAATAGGTTTTACTCTGGCGTTTTTATATTGTCTTTTAACTGGCGTATGCTTTGTTTTTAAATGTTTAATACTTAATTTTCTTAGTAAATCAGTATAAACTGCTTACTTACTTAATTACTTACCTTCACGCCGTTTCTCCGCGGGGGTAGGCAGAGAATATAGAGCGCCATACTCTTCTGTCCTGACACACAATTCACGCCTCATTCACATTCATACATCTTCTCATACGTCACACCGATTTGATCAAACAAATTTTGGTTAATTTCTCAGTTATTATGCGTTCTATCCGCATTCTGACATTTTTTTTAGACGTCTGAAGGTTGACTGTGTCTTTACATCATTTTATTTTCATTCTTCTACTTCTCCTCTATTTGTTACAGCTCTTTTAGTTTGGTGATTTTTTGAAAATTTAACTTTCTAATTAGCCTAACTTTTTTTTCATTCGCTTATAACTCTGCGAGTTTAAAAGCTGAAATCATTTAAATATTTTTTGGCAATTTCCACCGATGAGCAGTATCGTTATACACTTTTTTTTTAAATTCTTCTTCTTCTAATTTCTTTGTGAATCCTGATTTAATGAAATATTGTTTTTGAGTTTTTCTCTACGAGTTTACCACCAAATTCTAATTTTTATAATTCTAATGCTAGATAGCAACAGCCTAGAATTTATTCTGGTGTTTGTAAACTTTCATCATTTCAATTGCATCAATTAAATGTTAAAAACGCGAAAAAAAAAATTGAAAAATCGATCTACCTGCATACAAATTAAATGTAGAAAAAACTTGATTTCTTGATGAATATATTAATCCAACGCAACCATTTTTTATAGAGTTCAAAAAGCTAGCTGTTTTATCGGCAATTTTTGACGTTTTATATTGTTTAGAAAATGTCAAGCGAATCTTTTGGCATGTAACCAAATATTTTTAGATTATAGTATGAACGTACATCTCATTTATTGTAATTATATCAGTGTGAAATTGAACTGATAAGTGTGTATAACCACTATGCTGTACAATCGGAGTTTCCACCAAAATAAAAACTCGTGATGTTAATATTCTTACAGATGGTCTAGACATTTTTTTTAATGCTGATCCCACAGAAGCGTTATGGACACCATTTTGTTTTCGAATCAATGTTTACAAAGAACAGCCATCTTCCACATTGAGATATGTGGTAAACACATGTTTCAAGCTTTTTAATTGTCAGTATTTCGCGGTATATTTCCAAAACATAAATTTTTCGCGCAAAATTTGAAATAATGTAAGCACAGACATTTTATACATATAGATAGATTCATGCTGTGAATTTGTTTAAATAGTATTCACGGGAATTACAAATGTGTCCAGAATGACACAATATATTTATTTTTAAATGCGGTATTATTATTTCGATAATGTGATAAAAAATAAAATGTTTGAGATGATTTTACTTCTGAAATATCTTTTTTACTATATATAGAACAGAATAGCGTTTATACATATTGAAAAACTGAATGAATAATAAAGCCTATTTTCAATAGGAGTTTTCATTTGCGATGTATTTAAGTTTACATATATTATATATTTCGGAAATGAACGTAGCCCTGTTATTATTTTAATCTTCCTTTCGCTTTAACTGGTCTACAAAGTAAAATGGTCAACAAAAAATATGTCCACATGATCATAAACATGGTGGATTTGAAAAAAAAATGACACTATGTTTCTCAACTTTGTAATAAAGTTTGTTTAGTAAATAATATGAATTGATTATTTACAAGCACGTAGACATAAAGCTAAGGGTATTCGTGGTTATATTTGTCAATGAACAGGGCCGTTACCATTGAAAAATGTTACATTTTATTCGCGTGCATTTTGTTCACATGATCAGAAAATGGCAGAATACCAACGAAACAAACATTCCAGGCAGCCATTGTTGTTTATTTTTAAAATACAACAAAAGATGGCAGTAAGATTAAGAAATGCATATCTGTTCAGTACGCGAACCAGACTGTAAATCTGACAGGGGTGGCTCGCCGATTCGCTTTGCTGCTCGGATGCTGATGTCTGCAGCGGCGTGCAGTGGGTCCAAAAATCCAAATCTTCATCCAGTGTCGATAGCCAAGTCGTGGAATTATACAGGTCGATCCAAAGTGTACAGCCAGGTCAGAATTCCAGAAGAAGCAAGTCCAGGGTATGCGGGGGTCAGAAAATGAAAAGGCTTGAATGATGTAGAGAAGTCCAGCGGTGAAGCACACGAGGCAAGTAAATTTTCGCGTAACTATAAATGAAGTTATGGAGTGATAGGGGCGAAGCCCCCTTGTCTCCGTAGTCGCTAAAAATATCGTCGTTGTAGCATAGTTGGATAATGCACCCTCTCCGGTTTGGAAAGAGATCCAGGTTCGAATCCCGGTGGCGCAACAACAATATTTTTCGATAAAATTGATTTTATATGTATATCTTTCTAATTAATATATTTAATTCATATTTAAAATTAGAATAACACAAGTATTTTTCTGGTTGCACCAATTCTGTAACATATTACATTATAAAAATTACTTTAATAAAATTCAGTTGACACTGTTCATGCGAAAATATTTAAAATTGTAGCATAATATTTTGACACTACTGTTTGTTATAAAATCAAAACATTTATGAAATTTACGAATGTTATAAAATTATGTTGTCACTGAAATATAAAAAGTAACCATATTAACATTTTGTGCATATTTACCTAAATTTATATTTTTTTTCTGTATTAATTACGTTATTAAGCTAATTACTAATATAAAATTATATTAAGCTATTTTAAAGCATCCATCTTTTGTTGGTAAACCGTTCGTAAAAGTGTAAAATACGACCAGGAGGCACTCAATATCTGAAAAAAAAAGTTAATAATAAAATATTTTTAATACAATTTTAATTAATCAACTAAAAAAATATGCAGAACAAAATCTGTTTATCATTTCGTACGTCAACTTTTTTTTGTCCACAGAACTGTGTTCTAAAAAACTGCAACTGCACAATAACAATGTGTTCTTAAAATTAAATATTTAGCACAAATGATAATCATTATTAAGGAGAACACATTCCTATTGTGAAGTTGTAATTATTCAAAACATAGGTCTTTAATATTTTTTTAAATACTAATTGAATTTATTAATTAGAAAGACATACATTTATAATCAATTATATATTTATATTTGAGATTCCGTAAAAAAAATTAGATGGCTTTCAAATAATGGAACGGTAGGTGTATTAATATAGTATGTATAAAATGTAACATATGGGTTCAAAAATTTGTCAACAAAGGTACTATCTGCTGTAGCATAGTAGATAATGCGCCTTCCCTGCATTGGAAAGAGATCCAGGTTCGAATCCCGGTAGCTAGATCAATATATTTTTCGACAAAATTGATTTTATATGTATATATTTATAATTAATACATTAATTTAGTATTTAAAATATCACAGACCTATGTTCTGAATAATTATAACTTCACAATAAGAATATGTTCTCCTTAATAAAATATAAGTTGTATTAATGTTTCCAAAATTTAATAAAAATGAATTGTTAATTCTGGCGTGTGCTATCGGTTTACTCAAAGATATTTGAGATTCCATAAATCTAATTCGAATCCCGGTAACACCGACAATAATATTCGATAAAACGTTTATGTCAAATATATTTACACTATTTTTTAAACTGCAGAAAATATTTTAAATTGTGAGGCGGTGGGCCTTAACAGAAATTACCATAAAAATTGTCATCGTCTTGTAATAAATAATTTTATATTTTTAATATGTTTTCTTAACATACTTTCAATCGCGTAAAATTTTTCAATTCTCAAGATACAAAGATAATCATTTGAAATAATGTGAGATCCTTCTCCCAGTAATCACAATAATGCTTGTTAAGACACGTTTAAACTCATTTATCCAAAATAAAGTGTCTTCAACGCCGGTGCAGAGTCCCATGAACTCCATCCAACTTCACTTTGATTTGGGTAGCTGTTCACTTCTAATTAAAATATTTTATCATTTTTTTACATTTTTGTGGCATCTGTTACAATGCCTCCTTAAAACATCTGTTAAAAACATCGGTTCTGGCTGAAATTTGATCTGTACTTAATTGAAGAGTGATTCTTGCCAGCAGTGACGTCACCGAACAAACTGTGGCTCTATCTCACAGAAATTTTGCAAGCTTATCAATCTACCCTCATACTTACCGACGTAAATGTTGCCATGGATATATTCGTAAATCCCATTGCTGATATTGTAATGGGTCTTTTGGACATGGCCTGAATCATTAATATTCCAAACCGACACACCTGTCCATCCGGGCCATTTTTTAGGTCGGTCCAAGTGGAATCGTAAGCCGCCTTTGCTACATTGTTGCTCTGTAAATAGTAAAAATAGATTTAAAAAATAGTCGAAATATTATAATTCAAAATATGTTATTTATTTAACAGTATCTATAAAATTAACAGACCACAAAATTAGCCAATTACTCTGAAAGAGAAATTATTCAGTACGGAAGAAATATCTTGTGGACGATGACGATAGAATATTACTAAATGGTTGAAGAATATGTCACAAATATACAAATCTCAGACTTGTGACGGCATGTACCAGTTATTAAAATGGTATCTTGAAATATTGTGATGTTCGTACATAAACTATTTTTTTATATATATACAATTTTAATAATTTTTTAATTATCATAGATAGGACACGCATTAACCTAATAGATTTCCCAATTAAGTCCTATTATGAAAAATTCCCTTCGGCACTGGCTACAAGAATCAGATAGATATTATGTCAAAGGAAATGATATTTCCGATTGCCGCCATTTTAAAATTAGATCAGGCTGGCTAACGGACTTAGCCGAGATAATAATAAAGTCAATTTTTCAGATTTTTTTATCTACAGAAGTTATCGTGTTCATAAAATCTATTGAATCCCGTATCTGTATATATATAAACCTGATGGAGACCTAAGCCGACGACACTGGACTGAGCGAGATATATATCTTGCAAAAAATACGGTTGTACTTTTTTGAGGCAACGCCTTGACAATGGCACGTGTTACCAAGTCGAAACATCGACCTACGTTTTCCCAGGAAAACCATCCACAAAAAACGTAATCTAACATAGAAGAGATCCCAGTTCCATATATATTTGTTTTATTTTTTCGCCTCTGTGTTCTTCTTCGAGAAGGCGAGAGGTCGGTCTTTAATAAGATAGACGGACCAAGTTCGAGAAATAATCATTGCTACACGTCGCATAAAACAAAGCTCAAGATCGCAAAGAGCAGTTTGCGATGTAGAAGCAGAATGAAGAACTACAATGCTAAGTCATGAGCACATCAACTGAGAAAGAAAGTTCAACATTCCTCTTTCACTTCATTGTATGTTCATTTTGCTACACATTAAAAAACTTTAATTTTCGTTAAAATCTCTAGAACAAACTTATAAATATAAAAAAGGCGCTAATATTGTATGTTTTTAATATTAAAAAACTTTACAAAATACTTTAATTATTTCATATTAAAAATATCGTCAAAATCTCATGAGAGATATAAATGAAAAAAATGCGCATTATTATATTTTTCAAGTTGACAACTTTTGTTAATAAAAATTTACTTCACAGCTGATAGTTTTGGGCCAAATAATATATCATATATATATTCGTTATTTTTTTGTTTCCTTCGATGGCAGATTCTGATCTTGGATTTTCTATTGACAATAGGACCGCATTACTCAGTAAGACAGATCACCGCTTACCTGGATAGTCGGCCGATCTCCCGGAATCAATCCAAACTGAAGGTTGATTAGCTGATCCTCTGCTAATTCCTGATTATCTCCGATGTTGTATGGTTTTGATTAGTCTCCAAAAATTTCACGCGTGCGCAGAATACTCTTTCTGGAGAGTTTCTTAATAGTTATCCGATTCCGACGAGGGTTTAACGGTGTAACGGATTTAACAAGTCAAGTGGCGACTTCGCCAATACTGCGTAAAATAGGCATACCACAACAAAAAACCCAGAGGATATCAATCAAAGGAATCAAACGCGCATAAACAACGATCAAGTGCTTAATATAAAGTATTAGATAAATACTAGATTATACTTATATTATAAACTGAATTTCTTGAATGACCTTTTTACCTCTTCGAGCAGTTTATTTCCAAACCATGACATCATTAAGATTTGTGACAACGACGAGGAGAGAAACAGGAAATACTTCACTAGCAACCCTGCCGGAGAAATCTTTAAACATAAATTAATTAGTTTAAACTATTTCTTCAATTATTGCAAAGATACTTTGTGGCAACATATTACATTAATAATAAGAGAACCCTTTGTTTATAAAGGGTGCCTAGCGGAAATTTTCATGTTTAATATTAAATTCTAAAAAACTACAATATTATTCTAATATTTTATTTATACAGAATGGAGTTAAACGATGCGGATTTTACGTTTTATAAACAATATCGTCTAAATTCCATCCATTTATCTCAAGACACTTTTGCAATCGGACTCTTAAATTTGCGAACACGCGAGAGCAAAGCGTTGCTTCAATGGCAGCAACTTCGCGGCGGATATTTTCTTGTAGGGCTTGAATTGTTTGAGGATTTTTGCTGTCTTGCTATCTCCACTTAAGGTATCCCCATAAAAAAAGTCGCATGGTGTGAGGTCCAGTGACCGAGGTGCCTAAGGTCCGTACCGTATCCGTATTTGCTGATTAATTTATTGGGAAAAATTCTGTATATATTTACATATATACAGAATTTATTAAATATATAACAGAGAAAACATTTAACTTATCTTAACCTTTGTTAAAAAAACATTTTCACTGTCTAACAAACCTGACCGGTTAATCAAGCATTATATAGCCATAATGAAATAACATCAAAGACTTGCAGGATATCCAGAAATTTATAGAAATAGATGAAAATAAATGGGGATGTGTAATATTATTATAGATAGTTATTAATTACCCGATAAATACAACCAATCCTGAAACATTCAAAATCAAAATCTATCAATGTCATTTTCAGGTAAATGAATAACTGAAAGGGAACTTACACATTACATTGGAATGAAGTGTCAATTTCCTTTGAAATACAGTTATGAATTAGATGAATATGTGATGTTTTTTAATATAAAACAAACAAATTTATATTGTCAGAAATTTGATTTTGGAAGTGATAAATTCTAAACAGTTAATTAATTTATGAGATATTAAAATGATTTTATATTTTATCGTTATGTATTATTTACATAATATTTACGCTTTATTTTAATTTTTTCTCTGTATTTATTTTTATTTCATTTATATTTTCAGATATCTCATAATTTAAATTGGAAAACATTAATATTTCTAATACAAATATTAGGTACAAACACGATTATAAACTTCCTTTTTTATAAATGGTCTTCCATTCTCAACGAGTGTACTTCAAAGTTAAAAACTCAAAGTTTTTTATTAACGTTTCGAGACTTCGGTTATTAAAATATGTTTGATAAGTATAAAAGATAGGGCTATGTTTAATAATATTGAAGAAAAACGTGAATAATGTATTTGACGGATTTTAAACACTAATACGTTGAGAGCTAACATTGGCTATTCATTGGAATATTATTCCTCGGTTAATGAGAAATAACGCAATTAATGAAAAAAATATTAACGTTTTTTAAGAATTATAAATTATTTTACCGTTATGGAAAATAACAGGATGCATATCATCATCGAACTTAGAACAAGGTTGAACAATAAGATGAAAGTGAATATGGACTCCACTTCTGCGCTCAATCTGGAAAAAAAGAACATAATTAAATACAAACTACGTTTACGCTCAATATGTAAAAGTAGCTTCGAATTACGAAATAACTTGTTACATGTTTACTATTGTTTTATTTTATTATGTTGTTAAACTGAATGTAAATTAAATTAATCAACTAGAAAGATTTACAAAAAAAATCTATTTATCTAAAAAATATTTAGTTGCTTCCGCGATTCGAACATGGACCTCTTCCTTTTGTGGGAAGCGCGTTTACCAATTTAATGTTTGTGTTTAATTTTGAAACTAATATAGCAGGTTTCATTTCAGAATTCATTATTCAGAATTCATTATTCTAAGGTATCTTTTTTTTTCTTCTTCGCGTGCTGTCTTCTGACGAAGATTGGAGACCAAAAACAGTATACTAACCTACCTTGTGCAAGACAAATAGGTAAGGTCTCTGGCATTTTAGATATTTTTATTTTTTTACTGGACACTGCGTGGTGCTTAATAATAAGGAATTTCCGTATTAAAATAGAGATTCCATAGAAGCATTGGCCGCGTAGCGGCTTCTGTTGACCACGAAGCTGCCACAATAGTCGTCCGCAGGGCCTAACAGCACTTTTCTGCTAGTATAAATATATACTTTCTTTATTTGACTTACATTATAAGATCGTTATGAAATTCAATCGCTCGTCTTAGCCTACACTTCACGGTGTCGTTCGGATCATTGCTTCCATATGGCACTTCTCGTATGTCTTTGCAGAGCACCTGAAGCTGCATGCAGACCTGAGCTATAGTCAAGCAGAAGAAGCAGTCCACACTGGATACTCCGCTTGTCGAAATTATTCCTGAAAAATATATCATATTTACAATATACGAGGGCGAGTCAAAAACTACTTTCGCCACAACACACCTTCTAGGTTGTCATACTATCTTATGCACATCGGTGCTATTCATTTAAATATAAAGTGGATAGTTTTAAAATTGGAATAGTAGATGTATCAATTTGAAATATTACAGAATACAAGTACAAAATTTGTCGATTTCGAGTGCTATAGCGAATTTGAAGAACGCGCTTTCCTGTGTAGGGAGAGGTCCAGGTTTAAATCCCAATAACAACTAAATATTTTTTTTATAATTTATTATTAATAGTTTTTTCTATGTATATTTCTAGTTAATTAATTTTATTTGTGTTAAATACCACAGAACTATGTTCTGAAAATGCAACTTCACAACAAAAATGTGTTTTCCTTAATTTATACGCTGTATTAAAGTTTCCAACTAACTAACTAACTAACTTACCATCACGCCGTTTCCCCCCGGAGGTAGGCAAAGAGGAAAGAGCGCCACACTCTTCTGCCGTGATACACAATTCTCGCCTCATCCACATTCATACATATTATCATACAAGCTCGTCAAATATTAAGGCTTCTAACAGGACCCTCCCCAAGTATCTGCTTTATCTGGTCGTGCCAAGTCTTTCGCGGATGTCCTCTACTTCGGGTGCCATCAACACATGACACTTGCGTCATATATATTTTTCATTGATCCCTTCCATATGACCAAACCACCAAAACGATCCTTTTGTAATCTTACTCATTATACTAAGATCATTTCCTTATTTCTTCATTATTTACTCTGTTATAAATAAATTTGCCACATATACGCCTAAGTGATCTCATTTCCACTGCATTCACTCTACTTTAATTCCTCTTCTGCCAGCTCCAGGCCTCACTTCAATACATCAGTGTCGGTACCAAGACTGTGTGTCGCTAATCTTGCCTTGGTTGATAAGTCCCCATTAGATATAGTTCTATTCAAAGCGCCGGTCACAATATTCAGTTTTCTAATTTAATTAAATTAATTAATTAATTTAATTCTGACGTCTCCTATCGGTTTTTACTCAAAATTATTTGAGATTCACCGTAATATAAATATAATTGCTTTTGAAATTAGAGTAGTAGATAAATCATCTTGAAATATTACAGATATAAGTTCAAAATTTATCGAAAATGTATTCGAGTGTTATAGCGAAAGTATTTTTTCGATTAATAGATTTTTTCTATATATCTTTGCGGTTGATTAATTTAATTTGTACAAACTGTATTATTGTTCTTACCTGCATAACACTGTGATATGTAAATCAGTACGTACTTCCAAGAAAAATTTGACCAATCAATAGGGTACCAAATATAATATGGAAGCAACATCTCCGTATATCCGTGTTGAAGATAATTAATTATCATAACAATTAATGGGAAAATATTATAGACCAGCGACAGAACATTAGTGACGATAGAATAAATCAAACAAAACAGCCTGGTAGGCCCCATGGACTTGAGAATGATGCCATTAATTTCTTCGTCACGTTTCCTGGGCCACATCTCCCTCAGATTCTCGACGAGCTTCACGATAGTCTTTCGTTTCAACACCACGGTGAAGGACTTGAAAAGACCGAAAATACTGACGATCATGCAGGGCAACACTTCGGCCAGTTTGAGAAATTTCTCGAGCCCTTTTTCAACAGTCACCTTGGAGACGAAGATCACCTCACTGACCACCAGAATAAACAGATGACAAAATGCGAAGGTGTACATTGCTTTCTGAAATATTTGATACTTGTAAGAATGAGAACTCTTTCTTAAATAAATTTCGCTCAATCCCATAACATTAAAAGTTTTTTCTATTACAGTAAACATGTCGTCAAAAGCGATTGCCATATTTTATTAATTTATAGACAATTTTATAATAGCTATAATATTAAACAAATTTAATTTAATACAATGCGCCCAATTAATTAGAATATTCTCTCGTTACTAACTCAACAATGCAGTACTTATTGTTTTGCTTTCACCTTATATAAGGTCTTGATAATTGAAAATGTGAATTGTAAAAATAATATATCAGTATCTAGTGATGAATAATAATTTATCATTCTGACGGATGATAAATAATTCATCGGGTAATAATTATTAAACATTCCGCCCACTATTAAGGGTCTCTATTGTAACGTGATTGGGAATACAGCCTGAATACTTCATGAAGCACTCATAATCTACCTTCGATAGCTGTGTTGGAAATATTGCCAATAAAATATTTGGACCTTATTGTAGTGATAATTTGATTTATAAATTTAATTTTTAATTATTCTCTTCAAAACCCATATCCAATCCAGTCTTTAGAAAAATTATTTGGTTTAGAAAAATATCATTTATTATTATCAGTAATTTTTTATCCGCTGCTCTCCATATATAAAAATATACTCTACCATTATTATTTACCCCAATTCAACACACACACATGATCAAAGATACTATATTGTATTCTAAATACTAAATTAATGTATTAATTATAAATATATACATATAAAATCAATTTGGTTGAAAAATATTGTTTTTGCGTCACCGGGATTCGAACCTGGATCTCTATTTCCAATCCGGGGAAGTACACTACCAATTATGTTATAACGCCAGTACTTTTCGTGACAAATTTTCGAACCTATATGTTACATTTTTTCAAATTAATACACCTGTCGTTCCATTATTTGAAAGCCATCTACATTATTTTTACAGAATCTCAAATACCTTTGAGTAAACCGACTGCAGACGCCAGAATTATTAATTCATTTTTATTAAATTTTGGACACATTGATACAACATATGTTATTATGGAAAATACATTCTTATTGTGAAGTTTTAATTATTCAGAACATAGGTCTGTGATATTTTAAATACTAAATTAATGTATATATTTATAATGCTATTAGAATGCAAAATTACCCAAAACAATATTTTGTTCAAGGGTACAAAAGCACTTAGTCGGAGTAAGGGACGAGCTTGCAATAAACATGGGTATTGTTAGATGGACGGTGCGGCGTGGGAACGCCAATAAAAAATCCGTCGTACGTGATTTTGGTCACGTAGACAAATGCACTAAAAGGGGTGCATCACCCTCATGCGTCAGTCTTTTTATCAATCTCAGCCGGGAGAGATCGCTCCGTAAATACGATCTAGTTTTCAGTTAGAAAACTAAATTAGTATCGTCTCTAGCATCAAGCGAGCGTTTGTAATCTCTAATTCCGGGGTAAATTTAAATTGTACGCCTTGAGTATAAAGCTTAGACTGTGATGTTCTCTGTGTTTAATCGTTGACATTGAAATATAAAAAGGGTCCCGGTGGATCTATATCAAAAGAGACAATATCAAAAACGACACCCGCAAATTGTAATTAATAGCATCGCGTCCAGAGTCCCGGTTTGCCTGGATAATTGGACATCGTCTCGTGGTCAATCCTGAACTCCGTCACTCTACCCTGGCACCACAACTATTGGCGACACTTCACTGCCCGGACCATCATCTACACGTGGAAGGCGTCTTCTGAAAGGTAATCCCTTACGTGAGGGACCTGCATAGTCAACATCACACAAGAATCGATACAGAAAATTTGCTAGTTAACTTCGTGTTGGCATGATGGGCACATAAATAATGTTAAATTGATTGTAATCATTTTTGAATTGTATTATTAATAAGAATTAGGTAAAATGTTTTTTTTTGTTCTACTTTTAATACATGCAAGTCATAAAAAACTTTATTGTAAACATTGGCACTTTGTGATTTCATTTAATAACCATTTGACTTGAGGATAATTTTAAAAAGAACCAGTTAGGTTATATGTCTCCCCCCTGAACATGACGCCGAGGCAGAAGGAAGAAATAACGTAACAATACATTAATTTAGTATTTAAAATATCACAGACCTATGTTCTGAATAATTACAACTTCACAATAAGAATGTGTTTTCCTTAATATAATGTATTCCTTCGTTTACCACGACCTTCGATTCCACATATTACTGAAATATTTTCGACTCTTACATAATTTAGTCAGGTATCCACCCATAAAATATTGTGCACTAGGTCTGTTATGCCTGTATATACTCGAGATAAATAAATTATTTAACGAGTAATTTCAAAAAGATGATGAAGTCTTATTTTCCGCGATTCTTTTAAAATACGTACAGATCAAAAAATACTGATTTCATCTAATGATATTAAATTTGTCTTAATTTAACAAGCTTGATAATCTAAGTCAAAGTTAACAAGACGTTCGCAAAAATCCTCTCCGAGCACTCTCCAGTGCAACCCCTCTGAATATAACAATTAAAAGGAGATAGTCATAACAAGAAACAAAATAAGAATTAAAAATTTCTCTCGTTTTGAAATACTGTAGTACGTTCAAAATAGTCATTTACCAAGGCCGTACATGAAGCAGAAATATAAGTAGGCACTTCATAAAAATATATCAATATTTCACAAATGTAAGTGGAACTCTCCTAAATTCCGCCTTCTGCCTCCGCGGGACCCTGGTCCATAATATTTCATCTGAAATATTCACTCAGTTCCATGGTGAATTTCTATGTTTTTTTTTTCAAAATATAAATTGTATCATCCATTAATTACACACAAGTAAATGAATAGACATGAAATAAAGTACATTTAGAATAGGGGTTTGGAACATTAGTTGCGGGCGAGGGGCATTCAACACATATTCTTTGTGGAAACATAAATCCGATAGTTTATGACACATTTATGCAACAGAAAAAGTATTTACTCTTCGAAAATTAAATCTATGTGTAAACAAGACGTATTTTTTACATTAATGCATAAATAAATAAAAAAAAATATTAAATTTTCGTTCCAATCGAGTCATATATTTTTTTTAAAGTCTCGGAGCTATTTGATTTGGTACTAAAGTGATTACGTGGGTAACACCAAAATGAAAATATTGAAACAAGGAATTTGCGTTAGTTCATGTCTATATATTTAGTGGTCTGTAATATTACATCATTTTAATATGATACTAAAACTGATAATGGTAATCAATTTGGCCCTGAAGCATGATACACGTGTTATGTTAGCGCCGGAACGGTACATTACGCTTTTAAATAATTTTAAAAATCTATCTGATTAGGTATTTTGCTTGCGTTCATTGATTAAGTTTTATTGTATTGTGGTAGGCGGGTAGACCAAAATTTTAATAACAAATCTTATAGAAAGATATACAAAAAAAATCTATTTATCATAAAATATTTAGTTGTCACCGGGATTTGAACCTGGACCTCTTCCTATCCGGGGAATCGTGTTAACCATTTCACTACAGCAACCGATTACAATTTAAGATCTTTTAAATGGAAAAATATCAATCGTAAAAATATACAGATATAAGTTCTAAATTTGTCATAATCGAATATCTGCAGCAACTAAATATTTTTTCTATAAATATTTTTCTTTTGTATATCTTTCTAGTTGATTCCTGACAGATAATTATATGGTAAGTTAAAATGTAACAGATAAATAATAATCGCCAATAAAACAAAATCAGTCCAAAGTGAACATAGAAGCATTTATGTTGCGCATGCGCGCCAATTCAAAACATCAATCTTGGTCACGTGATCGATAATAATAATTGTTTAATTCTAACAATTTCTTTAATTTTTATTAAAAACATAACAGAACCATGTTCTGAAAATGCAATTTCACAACAAAAATGTGTTCTCCTTAAAAAAAAATATTTTTTTTATAATAGCCGCCCGCGGGGCCAAGCAATATATTATACAATCGGCTGCAGCCAATTGCTTTCTGCTAGTAATTAATTAACGTCGTAACAAAATTAATCACAATTTACCTTTGATTATATTATCAAATGATTGCATTATCTCCATCGTAAACCAGTTGACAACAAACAAAAACGGGAAAATTATTTCCTTTTCGCATTTCTTTGTTTTAAATATCAAAGCCGGATAGCGCAAATAATTAATCTTCGACTGTTTGATTTAATATTCAAAATTCCAATAATACTGTTATAAATAATCCAATAGAAAATTAATTATTAGTACTGACTCGACGCAATTACAATATACAATTCTAAGTACCAAATCAATATTATCTTGTTAATACACCTTGTCGCCAGTGTCGCATCGGTCTATTCTTGTGTTTTTAACATGCGAAAGTAATTGCTGTTTTTTGTAAGATTAAGATAAGTTTGTTTCATAAGATTTTAATATTTTAATGGATAGGTTTATTTTGTCAATTACGAGGGCATTTTTCATTGTACAATTTATTTACACAGGCTTTACGGCAGCCAAGCTCATCGTGGATGATTTGATGGACAGGACCATGACTGATGTTCAAAGAAGACGCGAAGACCGATGGTAACTCGCGTCTTCACTAGAACCATCTCTCGAGCTTACTAAATCACGCCGTCCGTGGTGGATGTTGACAGGCGTCCTGCTCCCTCTTCGTGCGTCACACTCGTCCGGCCACTTTTAAACTTCTCGATCGGTAAAAAAAAACTGTTACGTGATAAAGCACTGTCCCCGTACTGTGATAAAAGTTTACGATTAATTTCAGCCCTTTTCACATTCTCCGATCAGACCAATCAGATCACTGCTCGTTAATAATCCTTGGTGCATACTGATGGTGGAGCGGACACGTTTACTGTTATATAGCCGAAAGGTAAATGACGTGATCGGGATCAAATTTTCCACACGTTACTGCAGTCGTACCAACTCTAAACACTCATGCGCAGAAGGCAGTTTAACGACTTTGATGGTACGTTAAGGCGATAGTGTAGATAATTTTTGACTCGCCCTCGTACATTATTTCCGTATTTAACTAAAAACTGCAAGTTCACTTGAAGTTAGTGGAAGGTCTGCATCTACCGTGGTCCGAAGTTACTCGTCACTGACTTCGATGGGACGTCCAATGCGGGGATCGTCTTCCAGTGATAAATTCTCCGAACAAAACTTGCTAAATCACATACGACTCATTTGAGTTGTTAAGACACTTTTACCATACTAATAAATATTCTTAATCCACTTTTACCATACTAACAAATGTACTTAATCCACTTTTACTATACTAACAAATATTCTTAATCACGGTAGTTGCATTAATTCCTTTTTAAACTCACACAACATACAATGTTTTTTCGGCTATTAATAAGTTTTTTTGGATTGTTACAAGACTGACATTGAAAATAAAAAGGCTTAAATTTTTATTAAATTTAATTAGGTAAACTATATCCCTTTTAAAATCAATGACAAAATATACGTTACAAGACAAAGGATGACCATTTACAACCTCTCTAAATAAGTACAGTGAATATTATATTCCAGATCGATGTTGTTTTTAAATAACTAAGAAATAAAACATAATATTATAATTTTATTTTTATTTATAAATTATATTATTTATTACAATTATATACAAAATATGATATTGGTTGAGTGGCTGACTCTGGCAGCGACACAAATGCGTGCTCTTTTAACCATATTTCTCATAACATTCTCGCACACTTCATATGTTATTTTAGTAGTTTCATTTCGAATATTAATCCTGTAACATCGGAATTATTATTGGCTTGTTAGCGTAAACCTTTTCTTTCCATTCCCCCCTATAGAAAATTGTTGGAATCAGCATAAAACACGTCTAACTCTGCCGGCGCACTCTCCACCACTAAGTAAGGATCGTCATCCGGCACCCCGCGCCACGCGCACTGCGCCATCCGCACCACTTCGCACGTACACATACACGTAATGACAAATTCAAGTCGGGTTCTTCGAAAAAACATGTTTTATTGTTGCGTATGGTAAATACTTATATATTGTAATTATTTTATCCGATACATAAATATACCTAAAATATGAACTCTATATTTATTAAACTTACAGAGATATTCACATAATTACAGGCAATGTTGACTCAGTTTACATCATCGGAGAGCAAATATTAACATCGCTCCGTGGTCTAGTCCGCCGGGTACCCACCCCATTGCAGATGTAATATCTAACTGACTTAATACCCCTTGTAAAACTGCACAGTTTGAATATATGCCGGCTTTCCTTGCTGAAAGTTTTTTGATTTTTCTTTTATTTTTGCATCTTGTCCTTTTATTTCTCCTTAAATGGGTGCTTGAAGGATAGAAAAAAATGCCTCTCTTTGTATTTCAATGTCAAGCTCTTGCACGTTTCATCTTTACTCTACCTGTTCATAATTATTTCGCCGTGTATGTCAAATTATTTCTGTGTATTGATCTTCTATTATTGATGTTGTATCAATTATTACGACTTGTACCTTTGAATGGTTATGTAATAATATTTTTTGTACTATTCGGAAAGTAAATGACTTTTTGCTGGCAGCCTTGCCGTGTTGCATTACCATGGAATGATTACCTTGTAAAATGCCAACCTGGCGGCGAATGAGTAGAACCTATATGGGAGCCACAACTCATAAATGGTGTTGCCGATTACCATTCACTATCATTGATATCAACGGGCCATCAGTCATTGCTTCAATTGTCCGAAACATCTAAACAAATCTTTATTTGTGATATCCGAAATACTCACCACGGAATGTTTGCGTTATTACTTCGTTATTTATCGTTACATGTGGTTCCGTTGAAGTTTTATTTCCGATATAAAGCTATTTTTCTCAATCAGCCTCAGTTTGAAGTGAAATATCTACGTCTGAACTGTAAGTTTAAGGTTCACGTTATATCTATTTGCAAAAGAAATACAAGTGTACAACGTATTTCTATCGAAATTTCAAGCATTTAAACATGTCAACAACGTGAAGGCTTTTCAGAAATATTATTAATCATTAAAAAGAAGGCTTTCACGGATAGGCGCTATGTTTACCTCAGTTACGGCGAAGTTGTATGTTTTATTAAATAATTAATATTTTCCGTGGGAAAACAAAATTTATATTCACGAAACATCGTGTGTACAACCTCACGTCACGTGATACCGTTTTTCCTGGTTCGATATTAATAAAAATTAGTTAATAAATTTCTAGAAATAATTTAATTATATAATATTATATATTATATTATACCAATCAAGCCCAAATTATATGTTTACTTTTGCATACCTATAATTTATAAAATAACATGTATTGCTTTCAAATAATGTGATAACAGATATATCAATTTGAAAGTGCGATATATAAATTCGAAAAATTTTCGTTGACTTACTATATTAAGAAGGTGTAATAGGTCAGCGCACTTCCTCGAATAGGAAAGGTTCCTGGTTCGTATCCGGGTGGCAACAAAAATATATTTTCGATAAATTAATTTTGTCTGTGTATCTTCCTTATTGATATATTTAATTTGTATTATAATTTATAATTTTGGTGTATTTTCATTGTTTAAAATCAAAAGTCGACGGTTATAAAATATGCACTCGAAATAAAAGTGAGGGGAAAATAATAATTTATAAAACCTTAGAAAATACAATAGTGAAATAATTTTAAATTATATAACTATTCATATTATTGTTTATTAATTTCTCGGTTGTTTGTTTATTAAAACTAACACATTCTTTCATCCGTTTATAAATTTAATGTGTTTTTAACCAATACTTAAAATGTGTTAGTTAAAAAATACCTACCTATTTATTGTGATAGTTCCACATTCAAAATTATCGTGATGAATTCGAAATAAACTATTATATAATATTACAGAATAATATTAACTGTCAATATTACCCTGAAAACGCTTCTAGTGATGAAAATGCGTTCATTTATTATAAATATGATGATATCCAGACACCTTGTAGTTACATTACTTTAATAGTGTATCCATATTCTTTATGTAGGACACAAACCATATTTTTCTAAATATCCGTAAAAGTTAAAGTGCTACTGACAGCAGGGCTACGAACTTGCAATTGAAGCACGAAAGATATTTTTTATGTTTTATCAATTTCGGAAATACTAGCCATGCCCGCCCAGCGACCACCATCGATAACGAAGCGATCAACATTTAGTAATTAGTTTCCTGCTTTGAGTTTGAGTACCATGCTGATTCGTGGCAACATCCCTGGGGGTGTAAAATATCTCCATGTTGTATACATAGGTGTTCACATTACATAAACCCCTCTGGCAAATTAGGCGAACATCTTCACAGAGTAATAATATTCGCAATCAAGATAATATTATGACGAGTTGATCTCCGGAGGAGGAAGATACGACAAATTGGCCGTCCAAATTGACAACTGGTTTTGTACCCAGACGATCCCGCTCGGGATGCCACCCAACCCTACTAGGCTGGCAGTCGACACTACCCGGAAACTCGACGAAGGGATGACAGACATTTCCGGAAGTAATTAACTAGGTACTAGCAGAAAACAATCAGCAAAGCAATATTGACCGCTATGCAACCGCAGCCGATTTTTCCATAAAACTTTTTTTAAATTAATAAATATAATAATGTTGACCGACGCAAGTCACCGTTCACCAAATGTTGGGTGATGATGGAATCGAAAGGATAGGTTAGATAGGAAATAGGGATTGAGTGATGAGGGAGAGATGATGAGGGGGATGAAAAGGGACCTTCGATAGCGAACCAGGATGGACTACGGAACCTAAGAACAGCTCGACTCACCTGGTTTATGATGCCGTCACGATGCTCTTCCGGAAGCTCACCCAATGTATATTATGACACAGTACAAAACTCTGATGAGTGTCGCGTTCACAATAAAACAAAAATCACAGCGGTGTGTGCGAAGTAGTGATCCAACACGAATTCACATAAGACAACTAAGAGAATATAAATGAACTAAAAATTGGTGACAATATATACAGTTAACAATAAATATTCAGGGCCAATTATAAAAGTATATGTGTTCACCTATAAAAAAAATAATAAATTAAATGTATTAATACAAATTTTATAATAAATTAATATTCTTTTGATAACAATTTAGCTTTATCTGTTTTACAAAGAAACAATGTTGGTCTTAAATCGAATAATTTAGAATCATCAGAAATAATTAACCATGTAAAATTTACCAAAATATTATAAATAACTAAATTTAACCACTAGTCCTAACCTAATCTAGCATTTTTTTTATTTTATTGCACAAATAATTCGTTCTAAGAAATAATATATTTTTTTTAATATACGCATTAATATTTCCCAAATAAATGACGTATCTTAGTTTTATACATTGTATGAGAGCTCAGACCACTGCAAGGAGAACAAGTCTAGTGTAAAATAGATAAAATAATTAGACAAAATACTTTGTTTAAACCACTATTTATTGATTATTTTACATGTGTCGATATCTATGGTATCTTCTTCAGAAAACAATGTATACTGAAATTAAAAATTACAAACAAAGATAAAAATACAAGCATAGATAAACGAAAAACTATAAAGTAGTGAATATTTGCAAAAGAGTATTTGGTTATTTATAATATTTAGCTTGCTATTAACATTTTTTCTTATTTCTAAAATTTCTAATTTATCTAACTGTAAACTCCTATTATTTGTATGTATAATTTATAAACCCTTGTTAATATCAAAAGAATGGTTTGTTTCTAAAAGGTGATTGGAAAATTAAGAATAGTTGTTATTTATGCTCATCTCATGTGCTCATTAATTCTTATATCAAAATTTCTGCAAGTTTTACCTACATAAAAATAATTGCAATCATTGCAAATTAATTTGTAGACCCGCGATTTTTTGTTTAATGTCATCCTTATCCTTGTTATTTAATACATAATTCTTTAATTTGTTATTAGTGTAAAAAGCTGGTCGTTCGGAATTTTGAATATTTTTTAATATCAGTATACATTGTTTCCTGAAGAAAATACGATAGGTATCGAAACACGAATTATCAATACATTGTGGTTTAAACAAACTAATATGTCAAATCATTTAATTTTATTTTATTATTATCTAGAAAATTTATTTAATGAGAATATATTGACATTCCATTCCACGAAATGTACGACCGAATATCGCACAATGCCATACATAATTCTTTAATTTGTTATTAGTGTAAAAACCTAGTTGTATAGAATTTGGAATATATTTTAATTTCAGTATACACTGCTTCCTGAAGAAGATACCATAGATATCAAAACATGTAAAATAATCAATAAATAGTGGTTTAAACAAAGTATTCTGTCTAATTATTTATATAAAATGAGGCCACAAAGTAAATTTTTAAATATTGAAGAAGTAAAATAGAAAAAAAAAAAAATTAGAAATATTTTATTGATTTTAAATTATATATTAAAGATCATCAAATTTTAAATGGCTAGATTATTTTTTGTTAGATGATTTAGGGCCTGAAGCAAAGATACAGATTTCGAAAATATTTACTTCGAATTACGTGGACGTATTTTAGCTTGACATTCTAAAAATTTCAAACAATAATATTTTTCGTAACAGTGTAGAGTGTGCACATATTCCTTGAACATTTTCCACTCGTAAGTCAGTCAGGAGTCATATTGTGGACTAAGTCTGTTATACCCTGAATAATAAAAGTATTTGTACAATAGAAAAAATAATTAAATCACCATTTCATCACACTAATATAATGTCGGCGTAGTTTTAACGAACACTTCCGAACCTCAGACTCTTTTTGTTCTGTCTAAGCATCTATAGAAATATAAAGATAATACACGAGTCCTAATTTCTATTCTTACTTTAAGTCGGCAGACGTTGTTCGCCCTTCGTTAGGTTAAACCTTCGTCTGACCTTAGCAAATCATAACATTTATTAACGACTAAATTGCTGCACAGTAAAACTTATGTTTAACTTTCTAAACCCAATCACAAAAAAACGACGATCCAATCACGAAAAGAAAAACGCATCTTACTTCGTAATTTATAAAATTATGGTTTGAAAGTGTCATTATATATCACCCATGAAAGTATCATTAAATTCGTAAAAAATTGATTGAATATAAAAAATTCGGCGAATTTGGTGTGGCATATTTATTTAACTTCTACGGAGCTAACTTCTACAATATCAAAATCCTGAAACATCGGAGAGCAAGTGCTGATCAAATACTATTTTTTAAATTACTGCAAGGATATATTAACTATCTGATTGAATATCATAATGATAATTTAACAGATTGATATTATCAATATTAAACCTTATTCAGAAAAAATCTGTTATCGAAAAAATATTTAATGGCTTCCAGGACTAATTAATTTAATTTGTATTAAAAAATACCTCAACTATGATCTGAAATTACAACTTTACAACAAAATTGTGTTTTTGTTAAAAACATTACAGTATTAACTATATCGTGTTACCTATATACTTTTTACTCTCCTTTTACGTAGAACACAGGTCTCTGATGTTTTAAATATTAATTAAATGTGTTAATTATAAAGACATATATTACATTTAAAATCAATTTTATCGAAAAATATTGTTGCGTTACTGGTATTCAAACATGGATTTCATTTTTCCAATCCGGGGAAAGTGCATTACCAACTATGCTACAGCGCCAGTATTTTTGACGACAAATTTTCGAACCCATATGTTACACTTTTTCAAATTAATACATTTGTCGTTCCACTATGTTAATGTTACTTTATAATGAAAACTGTGACATCACGTCAACATTATTGTGCTTAAATATTGTTTAGATCTTATCAATACATGCCTAAAAAATTTTTGTATTTTCACTCTATGTTATGTGGGTAAAACTACAATCTTGCCGGTCGTCAGAATCATTTTCGGCGGCCTCGGGTGAATACAGATTGCGTCTGTTTCATCGGTGTCTGTTGGATCGGATTAAGTATTGGAAGCTCGCCAGCTGGAAATCGGAACAAACTATAGAAGATGGATCACGAGAGAATACAAAATTACAACCTACGTGACTGCAGATAAAGCAGGTGAGTGGTTTTACTCTATACTCTATGAGTGATATACTCAAAAAATATAACGAACAGAAAGCCAAGGCTAGCATCGAAGTTAATTTGCGGACTTTTATAATTAGTCATAGATATATACTGTTAAAATTAGCTAATTGATTAAATTAATAAATATATCATATTTATTTATTTCTGCAATAATAATATATCAGCGTAATGCATAACTTAAAATTTGTGTGTTTTAATTTGAACACCCTGACGATACTGTAATAACTAACATCACACGCCATGTTCCAAATTTGATACACCCACGGAGTAATGTAATCTGCGCTTATAATTGAATACATGACACAGGTGTCCCATGTCGCATAGCAACACGTAAGCACATCCATAATTTGCAAATGGATTGTCTAAAGACAAACGCAGGTGTCAGCAATAGGATACCTAGTATAATTACTAAGGTGCAACTTTACAAAGCATGACACCGTGCAAAATACTTGCAGGTAATGAATATTTGGAACAAGTAGATGAGTTTGTGTATTTGGGAAGTATGTTTAGTAGAAACGGAAAGGGTGAAAATGATTTCGAAAGGAGGGTGACTGCAGGGAATAAGGTGAACGGCACTTTGAGTGGAATTATACACGAGTCTTACCCCCTATCACTAGATCACCAGGCCAACGTCTTGACCACTACACCAACAAGCAACTAGAACTGGCAGAAGAGGAACGAAAGTAAACTGAATGCAGTGGAAATTAGATCACTTAGGCGTGTGTGTGGCAAATTTATGTATGACAGAGTAAAGAATGAAGAAATGAGGAAAGAATGTAAAGCTAATGTTAGTATAATGAGTAAATTTTAAAAAGGATCACTTAGGTGGTTTGGTCATATGGAACGAATGAATGAGGAAAGAATGGTAAGAAAGATATATGACGCAAGTGTTGATGGTACCAGAAATAGAGGACCAGATAATAAAGGACGGTTCTGTTAGACGCCTCAACAATCGGCGAGCTTTTATGAGAAGATGTACGAATGTGGTTGAGGCGAGAATTGTGTGTCAGGACAGAGAAGTATGGCGCTCTATTCTCTCTGCCTATCCCCGCGAAGAATCGGCTTGATGATAAGTAAGTAAGTAAGCAACTTTACATCTATTGGATATGTGTAATATTATCGTATATGCGGTGTTTGGTTGTACCTAACAGGAGACTGGAGAATTTGGGTTAGTTATTCTAATGTATGTACTGAATAATTGCAACATTGTTTCAAAGTCAGACTAATTTAGTGAAATATATTAACTATCGTAATACTACATTCTAATAATATTACATATTGCATGCGAGTCGTGTTACGCCATGTTAAAGGTTATAAATAAATATAAAATATATTACGTGCACTCTACAAAATACAATCAAAAAACCTGTGCATGACTATAATCTTTGTAAAATAAATTAAATATTTATTTGATACACACATTATGTATTAAAATAATTCATTTCTCACGTGAATGTGTTAAGTAAAACCGTAGAACTGGCGGAAGAGTTCAAAATTGACAAATAAAGCTGCGCATGTGTTTTTTCGCAAAATCTATACGAACTAATATCAACTTTCCCACCGTGCGGTGGTCTGAATACACGTCTTCGCTTCAACAGACGTGTTCCAAAACTTCGCAAATATGTATTTGAAGCGGACTTGTTAGATAATTGTATAGTTAAATGCGCCGTGTACATGAATTCTCAGATAATTGTTAAACACGTCCATAACAGTACCTTTACACATGTTCCGTACAGGAAACAAGAAATGTAGACAAGCGTCGCGAGAATGCGTTCTCGCCCACAGAATATCTTGTTTATTTTAGTTACAAACAATACATTAATTTATTTATATTTATCCCACCGTATTAGCAAGTAGCTATATATATATATATTATACCTTTAAATTACTGACTCATGTTTTATCAAATCATTTAATTGATATCACTTCGGCAACCTCGCAAATATGTGCGATACAACACATATTATTGCCTCACTCATGTATACATTCAATTCGCGGTTTACCAAAATTTTACGAAATAATCTTTTTTTTTTTTTTTGTTTTTGGAGAAACACACAGTGTAACAATAATAACTGATAATTACATAATATATAAAAATAGCACCAGTGAAGTTTCTTCGGAAATTAAATACATAGTACATAATAAACGAAAATTAAATTTAAATAAATAAAAAAATGTATACTCAAACAGACTGATAAACAAAAATGGTTTTACGTAAAAGTAAACATAATAAACTTAAAACTAGTATATATTAAAAAAAATAATAATAATAATATTAATAAACTGAAACAAGAAAAACAAAAAAACAAACGAGTGATTTTAAACTGAACATACAAAGAGGAAAGGGTAAGGAGGGGGGGAAATGAGATGCAATATGTACAATTTATGTTAATAGTTATTGAAAAGTTGACGTAGTTTAAATTTAAAAGGGAGCAATTTATCGTTGAAAATGTCAACGTTATTAGAAAAATTTACGGCATTATATTTTGATGTAGAGCGGATAATTTTTTATGTAATTAGTTCTACTCAAAATCATCATAACTCTGTAGAATTATGAATATACTACTATCCAACAGGAAGTGACCTTTTGCTATAATCTACGTTTTTGCACGTCATAAAAATAGTGAACGTAGTGCCTACCAGTATTTTAGAAAATCATTATTTATAATAAATACAATAAACAATAAAATTATTGCTAAAATATATTGTTTGTAGCATCCGAAATATTTTTACAGAACCCTTTGTAAAAATTAATTAACTATTTGATGTATCTGTGCCTTATAAACCCGAATTAGACACTACCTTGTCAAGGCAAAATTTGGACTTAAGGTTTCGCCAATCCATCTTCAATCAAGATTGACGTTTCCTTGCGGAAGACTGAGCTACGCAAGGTGATAGGGGTGTGGAGGTGGCAATTATATTAATGTTGCAGATGTCTTTGTATGAGAGGCAAAGCATTTCCGTCGTGGTAAATAATATTATCACTTCAAATAATAATTTACATGATCTAACACACAACGTATTTATAGCTATGCTTTACAAAACATTAATTTACTTGATAATGAAAAAAGTGTAATACTAATTAAATTTTATACATATAATAATGTAAAAAAAAATGTTCATTTCCTCAGATCATAGAAACACGTTATCAATATTTATTTATTACAACCTGATATACCAGGCGTTTTCCGGAAACTAACTCCCCCCTCCCCTACAATTACTACCACAACACATCACCCCGCACTACCCACACCATCCTGCAATACCTCACCTCCGATCCCCCCACTCAATCCACACCCCTCCCACACAATCACCCACACCGCTCTGCACCAACCGCACCCAACAAATTACCCCCACTATTTTAAACATGCAATTGTTACTTTTTGGTCTACGTGTTCACCATTTATTCGACTGGTTCACTGTTATTGGCTCTCGTTCATTTATATTCTATGATTTTTTTCCCAGTAAATCTAACCTTAAAAGTTTGAACAGTCAGTCAATTAATGCCCCAAAAAATATTCTATAAAATATGCGTTTACGAAATATATCACATCAATATTCTTACGATTTTCAAACTAAGCTAAGAATTTTTTCTACGAAAATAAAACTATCTAATATTAATAATAACCTCATTAAGTACAATACGGCCCTACATATTTATTATAATGACGTGCCTTTAATAGCCAATAATGTACATTGTACATTAAATAAATTACCACGCAAATTGTGGTGAAAAGTTAATCGGTACAAAATTAAATTTCGAGTTTTTTACGTAATTATAAAGTCGTTATTTAACTTTAACGGCGTTACACAGAGACAATTAACGATAAACCGAGCAACTAGCAAGCCCTATCGTCCGTTACCAATATACTTCCGTTAGTAATAATAATGATCATTATTAATACTAGACGATTGACTAGGGTCACACGTTTCAGTATTTAAACACATTTTGTGTTAAAAAAAAAATTATCCTTGTTAATTAATTTGATATTAAATATAATATTAATTTTTCCTTAACCTAAAATTTACTTTACGTAACATTAAACTGTGATACGCGTTTAATACATTTGATAATAATTTGAAATGTACTTTCATGCTATTAATTAAACTACTTAAAGTTTTCTGACCCAAAAACCCACTTAAAATTATTAGTGTGTTTGGATGTACGAGTAAATACATTGAACCTTCAAACGAGTCAACCTCTAGCCATCCCACCCTTTATTCGTATGAATCAGAACCTTCATAAATATCGATATCGTAACTTAAGAAATAAATCATAAAAATAATTATTAAAAACTACATGAACGTATTATAAACATTTCGCTTTGTGTCTAAAGTTTTATTTTTGTATATAAATTCAAAGGATTATTTTTTATTTATTTGATATTATTAATTTCATTTGATTTCTGATACCCACCTCACTAGATCAGAGTATCGAAGTGGGCAAAATTAAACCGTAATAAAGTATCTAATTTTTTTGAAGTACGAAATAGGTCGACCTGTGACCTTTTTATTTAGAATGTACAATTTTTCACAATTTCTATATTTAACAATTTTGTATTATTATTCTGTATCTGCTGTAAACTGAAATTTGTATTTTTAAAGTTCCTACTATGCTGAATATTTTAATAATTTAAGAATTATAAACGATAAAATTTTAATTTAAAATATACAATATTTAACAGAGACAACATAAAATGTTATCATTATTAAAATATATATTTATTTTTAAATATTAAATCTATATAGACAAATCAATTAAGCTGTGTATGTGTTGTATACTGAGATATATATATATAGGTATGTGTGTATGTTTAATGTTTTTGCAAGTGCATAAACATAGGATTAACTTTGCTCTGGCGTCTCAGACAGTAAGGTCCGTATGAATTATATTTTTAATATTTAACGCTAACATGTTGTTGTTTATTTTAATAATTATTAATTTATTAACTTTGTTTTTAAAAACCACGAATAATACATTTACCTTCATCATACTTTTGATAAAAAATTTCGATTGTCTGTTTGTTGTTGTTGGTCTTAAATTCATTAATTTAGAATCGTTAGAAATAAATAAACCGTGTAATATTAACTAACAAATTATTAAGTCAATTTCCAGATCTTTCATCATCGTAATAATTTATGTCAGGTACTGATTCGTTTTTTAAATTATTATTATTATTATTATTGTAATTGAATTTGAAAATATTAGAACATTTTTACACATGATTTTAGTTAGTTTTTTTATCATCCTGATGAAGAAAAAGGTGTCAGAAATAGATTGGTGAATATAAATAACTCGTAATGGTTTTTAAAAACAAAATTATTTAACTGTTAATCAAATTATTATTATTAATTGCGTATAAAATACAATAAACAACGAAGAACACTTCGCCCAGTGCTCGCAACTCTGTACCGTCCTGTTACATACAAGCATAGATGTCGGAAAAATCTCAAGACAGGAAGTAATTTTGGCACTCACCATCGATCCAATGGAGTCCGCTGGCATCTCCAAAAATGTTAACAGTATATTGTTTATTTTCACACACTATTTCGTCAAGGTTTGGACACAAAGTATAAACGCAAAGTCTCGAGATTTGTATAATAGTATTAACTGTTCCGTACACGTTGTAACCGTTCCGATTCAAGGTTGCCGGGTGGGAAGGGAAGGAGAGGTACGGAGCATTATGTTCGTTCAAGTACATAATTAATATATTTATACACCAAATAAATATATATCCCTAAAACGTCATTTACGCTAGTTTCAACACAAAAGTTTCATTCGTCATAGCATCACCCTGTCTCATAGGTTTTGACGAAAATTCTTCCAATGTCGAATAATAATCACTTGTATGGATTTATTATATTGGTGGAAACAAGATCTTCCAACAACCTGTTAGATATCACTACTTCAGATATGAAGGAAATCCCAACGGGTCCCACCCTATCCCGGAATCGTTATGAGATTTGTGCACTTCCGCTTCGATTCCACTCAACAAAGCAACGCGTGCAATAATTAACAGAATCTTCAAAACTTTTGAGAATATATTATAAAGTTAAGTTAGATTTGTTATGTTCTGGCAGTTAGTTAACTAATTTTACTTAGTTTACCTTTTTTTCTTCATTATATGGCACAATTAATGTACATATCTTTATTACATTTGATCATTCAGGTTGGCTCTGGTATCATCGTATCAAAGCCATACCTGTACAATATCCATTCGAACGATAACATTTTGAGGTGAGACTCGTTTTCTTATTGGTTCCAGAAGGCAGGAAGTCATGCACCCCCAAAAGGAAAGGGTAAACTTCATATTTATTTATTGAAATTACAGAAATCGGCCACAGTCCGGCAGAAATTCACCCCGTTTAAGTCGCAAGAGTGTGCGAGGGAAATCTACTGGAATACTACGCTAGATCTCCTTAGCTACCGCTCTTCCCGGCATTGTCCATCCTAGCAACCCCCAGCGGAAGACCCATACTCTGATAAATTCTCGGAAAAGTCTGAGATTCCTTTCATTTCTTAATAGGTTACCTTTCCGGGGGGTCCGATGACCTATTCCGCACGACTTTAAAGCACTCCATAAGGATTGAACGCCAAGAGAAATTCCTCGATTACAGCTGAAAGCTGAGAGATCTAGCGAATAGTTATGCGGTCGGCCATGGATCTGAAAGATACATAGAACCAACTATAATAAAATTGAAAAAATCATTCAAAGATACGGATATAATTATTATAAGGAATCCATTTTTTTTTTGCTCTTTTTTTCGAGTGAAATATACCTAGCGAGGAAATTGAAACCAAATGTGTCAAGGTCTTCTTTAATATTCCGTTGGGCGGCGATGTGCCAAACGGAAATAACGAATCGAATTTGGCGGCACATGTGACATAAAAAATTATACTCGCAGGCCCAGGGCCGGGCCTAGTAGTTCCGACGGCACTAAAAAACTTTGGCGCGTCCTCAAGCAAAAAAAAATCACCTAAGAAAACATTCTAACATTTTTCAAAAATAAATGTATTTGTATTTATGATATTTATGTTTCATTTTATTTCTCGAATTGACTTACAATGCTGTAATTGTCGAATAATTATAAATAATATTATTGGGCGTGTCTTAATAATTATAAATAATGTTATAATCCAATAATTCAATAATTTTAAATTCGTTCCGCTTCTGAGACATCGAGTTGCTGGCGTAAAGCTGCGGCTGGAGCTCACTCTCAACTCAAGCTCAACTCTCTGGTGCAAGCGGCGCTCTCGTGGAAAGCTGGTTCCCGGACTAGAGAATGGCAGTGCTTACAAAATAGCTACATATACAACAATGGCCGTGACTGAAGTAGTTATATATTTAATATTTATATGTGTGAACTTTTTACTTTTTATTAACTTTTTAATTTTTTTAATTTTTTATTTATTGGTTTTCTTTTTCATAGCATTATATTTATTTCATAACCTTTAACTCTCTGGTGCAAGCGGCGCTCTCGTGGAAAGCTGGTTCCCGGACTAGAGAATGGCAGCGCTTACAAAATAGCTACATATACAACAATGGCCGTGACTGAAGTAGTTATATATTTAATATTTATATGTGTGAACTTTTTACTTTTTATAAACTTTTTAATTTTTTTAATTTTTTATTTATTGGTTTTCTTTTTCATAGCATTATATTTATTTCATAACCTTTAATGTATAACATAATATGTATTTATCTCTATGGCGAATCGGGTTAAAAAAAAACCTGATCACGCTGGAATAAACACATTATTATTATTATTATTATTATTGTTAAGCCCCACTGTTTCTTAATTGACGAGTTTGTTAAGTACTGATCATGATCTTTAAAATAGTGCTGACTTAAAATATATACATGACCTAATATAAACATTGTTTGATCTATATACAACTTATTCGCGGATCATCGGTCGCTGTGTGTGAACATGGCGCTTGAAGATCGTAAATAAAATGGTTCCTTTCCATTACTTACGTGTTACCCCTACCTATACCCAGAACACGACATTTTCTGTGGTTTTTATTATCTATTGAAAGTTGAACTGATAGTATTCGTTTACGATTGGGTGTGTTGACTGCAACTAATTATTGGCTTGTGAAGTATCATCCTGCTGTGTGGGGTTGATAGTGTACTGTATGTGTGTAATCGGTTTCTCGCTACCGCGCTTACCGGTTAGTACTTTTATCTTGCTATTTTGCATAGTGCGTATCATTGCGTTCGATAGTTATGATTCATTATAATAATATTTTTTATTTATTATCTTTGTTTTATTAATCACTGAATTGAGTTTAAATACATCTACCGGTTTCGAAAAATTCAATTTTCTTCTTCAGGATGTCAACACTAAGTAAAAACATGTATTATTGTTTCTTCACCAGAATTTATTTTTAAAAAAACAACAATTATTTAAAAAATATATTTAGTACCTAACTCAAATTGTTACTTAATACAAATTAATTACTTATTTTAACCACAAAGTTAATATTGTTAATTTTAAAAGTATAATTATAATAATAAATGGCTCGTTATTTTCTCTTTTGTAAATAAAATGAGGTCCACCCTGTAATTGAAATCATTTTTTTTTATTTACCACAAGTACATAGTGTTAAATAAATAAATGCAACGAGTGAAACTTTTTGAAATTGTTTTGAATTCTGATATCAGTGCGTTCAGGTGGTATAATTGTTTTTAATGAGGTTTTTGAAAATGATATGATTGGGGATCAAACTCTGAGCCTTTAACTATGGCTTAGATTAATCATTTAATTTCATATGTTAGGCGATTTAAATTAAATGTAAAATGTAAAGTAATGTTAACAGATGTGGTCACTATTTCATCGTGCTAAATGTACCTAGTGTTTCTTCTCGAGAATTTCTCAAGAAAAATGCCAAATCGAGAATTCTCATTTCTCGAGAAATTTTCTGATTTCTCGATAAATTTTATAAAACATATTTTATTATATAGAATTAAATTTGTGCGAATATTTTTAAAAGGTTTACAACCACTACCCTTTTTATAACGCTGCGTAAGTAAGGGCGGGTTCATGCCTAATATGCATACTTCTTGGAAGGTTTAATTTGGGTCTGGGAATGACAAAAATTGTTCTAACACTCGATCTAGCTTTATCTTTGCTTTACCTGTCTGAACGTGTTCGTAGCAAATGTTTGAAAATATGCATACATTCTCGGAAGATCGAAAGTATTTGAATGACAAACAATTTTTTTTGCGATTTTCTATTACTCGAACTATTCTATTATTGATCTAAGAACCCGTTCCAATGCATATTATATTAATTCATACATAAATTATAAATATTTTACCATTCTTATAGTTATTTTATAATTCAATTAAATACTACGATAATAATATTACAGATAAAACGATTATAGTAAATATATATATATATTATATTGTAACATTACGTTATAGTACCTAACCGCCGATGGTGTTGTCACTGATTGCCATGTAGTAGCAATGGCAACACTACTCCGCGAAAAGATCTTTTTCTATGCATTTCCATTGACGAACAGGAGAAGCGCTGTCTGCATCTCGTGTAACGAATTCATTACAAACATGTGATTCCATATTTAAAGGGAAGGGTGAGAATAATTGCATCTAATGTTAGGCATCCATATTATGTAAGTGTATTTGTAATTGTATTTGTTTTTTACGGGATGTAAATCCCTTCCTACCAATGGACTTCCACGCTAGGGAGGCGACATTTTTGTACGATTTATCACTTCATCTTACTATATGATGACTAGTATGAGAGTCTTGGAGGATTTCCCATGGACCAGGATAGGATGACAATCACGATTGGGATCCCATCTGCTCAAAATCATATCCATATGGAAGGAGAAACCATTACTTCAATATTTCGCCATGAACAATGTCAACTTACACAAGTTTTGACCGTCTTGGGTTGTCAGTTGTGTACGTCGGCTCTGTTTTTTCCAATTCTGAGATACCGAGAAAAGTGGTATTTTTTTTAAGTGCGCGGGGTGAGTCTGTGTAGCTCCCACCCGATTTCTTTGCAACCTCAAGAGTTGTTAGCTATGTACGTCGGCTATCAAAAAACTTTTTATAGTTTTATAAAATGTATTGACTATTTTAATTTTTTTTTTATTCTGCAAATTAACATCAGAGTACTGCGTCTCTGCAGAATACGTCTGGTACCGGGCGGTAGCCAGTATGGGTATAATTTTGAATAAATATTTATATTTCTTAATAAATATAATTTAGTTTAATTAATAAATACGATTGACATATTATAAAAAAAAAAAACAACTTATGAATTAATTAAAATGTTTTTTTTTTATGTAAACCATTTTTTTAAATAGAGCGCACGATATCGCGTTTAAAGATTTTAAATTTTTAAAGGATAAAATAGTCAATTTTAAAATTAATAATTTGAAATTTTTCCGCGATGTTTTCTTCATGGCCGGCCAGCTGTAGAAATTTGTTTTTTTAACTTTTATCGATAAAAGTGTTATTTTTATTATTATTCATCATAATCATCATTGTTTAAATCGCCACCTTCTTCTTTGATTTTCACAAACGACGTAGAGGATAGTACTCCGCACAGTGCAGATAATTGGAATGCTGCTTTTTATTATTTTTAAATTCAATAGTATGAATATTTTGAAAAGAGTGTTTTGCGTCTTTCAAGTCTTATTAAACATCGTGTTTGTATTATTTATCGAGTAACGTCGATTTTAAAATTATTATTTATTTAAATGGATATAAATATAATACACCTGTGGGTTGGCAACAGGTATAACGCACAGCTAATAATTTGAATTAAAGAGATATCCCGTGGACACATTATTATTTTGTCTGTGAGTTTTAGTTATATACTTATATTTTTTAACTTTCTGGAGAATAACAAAAGTGTACTGTTTTTATCTTACATGTGTTTGTCATATCGTATTTATATAGAAATCCCGGTTTTAATAATAAAACTTAAGAGTATAAATGAGAAACGCCTGGTTGACTGCAATTGAAATAGCATTGGTGCTAGATTTTAGTATACAACAGGAGTTTATAATAGGAAAAACGGAAAGAAATGACATTTTTTCTGGTGTGTCACTTTAAAATTAGTTTGTCAACGGTTGCCGTTGAGTTAGCACGTTGTGGTTAGTATCATTTTAAAGCTCTGTGTGTATTCTTTCCATTTCAAGATATTTTTTTATTTTTTTTGCCGTTGTAGAAAAATGGAAAAGCCTGAGATCGAAGATACTTTATTATTAGGAGAACATATTCTCAATGTGAAGTTGTAATTATTCAGAACATAGACTTGTCTGATCCTTACAACTATTTGTGGAAGAACGGCGATCCAAATTCATCATCGACGAACGGCAATAAAGTGAAATGCGGGACGGCGGATTTCTATAACATGGTGAATACCTACATGAAATTGGAAATAGGTTCGATTGTTTTATTATTTGAAAAATGTTCAAGAACAAAAAGATTATACTCAAATCACATATTTTGAAGGACCGACAGTGGAATCGACAGTTCACTTCCACGTAATGTATTTAACAACGCCTGAAAGAAATCAACACACAAGGAAATTATAAGACGCCAGGAAATTATAAGGAGCCGGGAAATTTTAAGGAGCCGAGAAATTATAAGGAGCCGAGAAATTAAAAGGAGCCGGGAAAATAAGACGCCGGGAAATAATAAGAAGCCGGGAAATTATAAGGGGCCGGGAAATTATAAGAAGCCGGGAAATTATAAGGAGCCGGGAAATTATAAGGAGCTGGGAAATTAAAATAAGCCGGGAAATAATAAGACGCCGGGAAATTATAAGGAGCCGGGAAATTATGAGACGCCGGGAAATTATAAGGAGCCGGGAAATTATAAGAAGCCGGGAAATTATAAGGAGTCTGGAAATTATAAGGAGCTGGGAAATTAAAATAAGCCGGGAAATAATAAGACGCCGGGAAATTATAATTATAATTCTATACCTCTAAAGAAAAACACCCTTTACATACTTTTAATCACTTCCGCGATCAAAATCTGTCATTTGATACATTTAATACTTATGTTTTTAAACCTTCTGGAGAATAACAAAAGTGTAGTGTGTTTTATTATAGATTTTGATCTTGTTTTATATTAATATCGGTATTCTCCCCCATAATTTAAAATCTTTCAAATTTAGGAGTGCATAACTCTATTGCTGTGTTATGTTGTCGAATGTATATACAGTAGAACTCAGTTATAACCAGGGATCAGCTAAATTTGCTCATTATAACTGTTACTCGTTATATACTTGTTATTCAAAAAATATTTAATATCCAATAAAATTAAAAGCAAGTGAATATGAAAAATTTATAATTGTATGAACAAAAACATTTAAAAGTAAATTACTACATTCAATCACATTGTTTCTTAACAAAATTCAAAATACTGCTCTGTTGTCAAGTTTAAAACATACTACTACTTACTACGCGCACAAAATAAACACCCATTGTTTTTTTCTAAGAATTAAAAACCTGAAAGGAATCGTAAACAAAAAGGAACCTCGTCGGCAGACGCTGCTTTCGATTTCGTGACTTCTCAAGTATTAGGGTTTTTAGACCATGTAGTGTATTTTGTTCACTTATTAACAATATTTTTATACGTATATCAGTGAAGAGAGCTCTCTATAACAGTGAAGAGTTGTATGAAAACAGGCCTGAATTTTCCTCGTTATAACCGTGAACTCACTATAACCGTGCTCAATATGACCGACTTCGACTATATGTAAATAAAATAAAAATATTAATAAATATTAGAAAATTATTTTCAAGTAAATAAATATATATTTTTTTAAAACTTTTTTCAATTAAAAGTGAAAGCAAAAGGTGGAGTGTTTTTTTGGAGTGGAGGGTGCAAGCGCTTGGTATACGTGTTTACCCGGGGGTTCAATAATTTATTATTACGCCACTGCATTTAGTATATTATATTTTAACATTTATTGTCGACTTCTTGTACGTACTAAAATTTCTAAGACTAATTCATTCCAACCGTATTCCTGATCTAACCGGAAATTCGAGCATGTTTTGTGTTAGATATATATTATTATTTTTAACGGGTTTCATTAATCTTTTTTTGTTGTTGAACTATGGTGATCAATTAAATAAACGGGCAACACTGTTATTATTGTATGTACACAAAAGGTCTAAATGGGTTATAACATATTAACGGTGAGTATTCTTTCGTGGAGTGGCACCCCGCCCCCACTTATCCCAGGCCGCAGCGCCATCTACGTGGTGAACTTTTCGCATTAATCTAACTTAAACTTTTATATCACAGACAAATAATGGTGGAGCTATTTGTCTAGCTTTATCCCGGAGGCTTCTGAGCGCTCTCATACTGAGGGCGGGTACACACAAATAAGAAAGCGAATCAACGTCAACAATCAAATGTATTACATTAATAATTACAATTATAAAAATGCCTATAGACTTTATAAAGTAATTAAATTTTAAGAGTAAATGATAATGTAAACATCACAATTAAACTAAAACGAGAGAAATACAACAAAAATCACAATAAAATTATATACCTGCAATCATTTTTAATATAGCAATTGACACTGTAATTTTTAATTTTATAACAATATATTTCATTTCTTTTAAATGGATGACGTATAACACAATTAAAATATTAATATTTTATTATTAATTTTACCAAATCACATAGAAATTATCTACAATTCACTTTAATTCTTGATTGTTAAAATATATAATTGTGCACGCAAATTAATTTAAGTTTTTTTTTTTTAACACAAGTTCATTTTTACAAATACTCAAAATATAAAAATAACAATAATAATGATGTGTCTTTTAAAAAAAATTTGTTAGGCATTATCGAAGCGGTTGAGGACATTTTTAATAGATTATAAGATTATAAAAATCTTTTTTGATTTAACTTAGTATTTAGAGTGCAGATTTCACCATTATAAATTTGTATTGAGTAACATTAACAGTATTAACTAACTGAAACATTTGCTGTCAATGTTTGACTATTTGCAAATCCCTCACTCACCATCGTTAAAGTTCATGAAATAAATTTATTCTCAATTGGGTCTACCATCTTTCATATTAAAAAATATATATATTCTCGATTGTAATTACAAATAGCCAAGTGTGATATTTACTCTAATGACTAACGATACACTGTTACAATCGTCCATTGGGTGACTTCGGCACGGTACTGCCGAAAACATTTGGAGTCGGTATTTTTCATTCAACGTCCCTCGTAATTAAACAAATCTAGGAACATAACAATGAATACTTTCTATTCAGTTTTGTGATTTAATGTTAAGTTATTTGTGTGACTTCATAGTGGGTGGACTCGGTAACGAGACCTCGATTACCTTCAGTAGGCAGACAAAAAAATATTTTCGTAAGCACAAGCCTTATTTATGTATAAAATATTTTTTTAATGGCATTTACTGGTGATAATGTGATTGCTTAGAATACTGCTATGTTTTTTGACAGTGCTCGAAATGTAAAATTTAACAAACCGGAGCGGTGAATAATATTGTTTTTTTTTTATCACTACACTGACTGGTCACTTTGTCATTCAATGAAGATTGATTTACAAGTCAAATGACTAAAATTTATTCTGAATCTCTCTTGGTCATGTCAATGTGCATTATTTTTTCTAATAAATTCCACATAGAATTTTAAAAATGTACTGCACAACTTTAAATATATGAAATGTTACTTAATTTTATTGCAAAAAATAAATTTATTGATTAACCTATAGATATCTTTATTATACGTTGTGCTTCCGCATCTTTTATCTATGATTTACTGGACTATATTGGATTTCTTGGACTGTAGTGTCATTTTCCAATAAAAAAATATCAAGTGTTAAGATTACTTGAATGTTTTCTCTTATATATAAATTCAATAACAGTACGTAAATATATATTCAATTTGAAATGAAGTGTACATTGTCTTCATTACGAGTAAGAAGAAACGTACATAAGCGAAATCGTACAAGACGACTGGCAAGTACATGGACCATCTGTCATCTTTTTTTATCTATGCTGTCTAATAGAGCGCTTTCTTATGTCAAAGCGAAGCAGGATGTTACGCTATTGTTGATTATAATATAATGCACATTATACTGTTAAAATAGCATTGTAAGGTTTATCTATCCGCGATTCTTATATATGACAGAGTAAAGAATGAATAAATAAGGAAATAGTGTAAAGCTGATGTTAGTACAGTGAGTAATATTATGAAAGGATCACTTAAGTGGTTTGGTCATATGTGACGAATGAATGAGAAGAGAATGGTAAGAAAATATAAATATGACGCAAGTGTTGATGGCACCAGAAATAGAGGACGTCCGCTGAAGACTTGGCACGACCAGGTAAACTAGATAATGGAGGATGGTTCTGTTAGAAGCCTCAACAATCGGCGAGCTTGTATGAGAAGATGTATATGAATGAGGCAAGAATTGTGTGTCAGGACAGAAGAGTGTGGCGCTCTATTCTCTCTGCCTAGCCCCAAGGGGAAACGGCGTGATGGTAAGTAAGTAAGTAAGATTCTTACATCATTATCTAGAAGTCATTTTTGTGCGTTTTGACAGCTAACAGTGCTACTTACACAGGTGGAATAATTTTTATTACATCGAGACTTTCTTTACTTGTGGTTTGTTTCGAGGAAAGCTCTATCATTGAAATATATATTCTATTGAGACCCTGACCTCGCAGCGGTCACCAATGGCTGCATGGCGAAACGGGCACTATTGGCGACAGCCAATTGCTCGTTATATAGTTTTTATCATATTATTGAAACAAGTAAAATAACGAACAGGGGACTTAATTGCAATTGAAATTAAAATCTCAAAAGTCGAAGAATGTACATTTGTAAAAGTCGTACGAACCAGAGCGTGTTCCGATTTATCCATTTCAAGCCCTGGATTCTAGCATATTGAGCGATCCAGCAAGGACTATTGTAGAGATACGGAAATTTGTGAGATAAACATAGCGAGCACTAACTAAATATTTATTTATTCGCAGTGAAATGTTTTAATATTATTTTTTTACTTAGGTGCGCATATTATTTTTATTACAAAAAACGGTAACGTCCTTGAAGCAAAGTGAAGACAGATTCGTGTTTTAGGAGGATTTATATCTTCTTCACTTTTATCATCAATCAACATTTCCAAGTTTGTTTGAATGTTTCGAGATGTTTTTGTTACATCAACGCTTGAGTTCCACGCATAAAAAAATACATTTTTATTCCCCGTTCACAGTGGCGTACACCCACCTCGTTCCGCGTACTTTGCAAATAAATGGACACTCGCCAAAATTGATTCTTTTTTTTAACGTAAAATATATTTTATCAATTATATCCAATTTTAACTGTGTTAAAAATAGAAAGGTTGAAATTTTAGAACTTTTTTTATGTCTGAAGGATGCATTATATAAGAACGTTGCTACATCATCAACATACAGTAATCATAAAATTCTGCCCAAATACACGGCGGCGAATAAAAACGGAAAGAGAAAAGAGGGAAACACTTGGGGAGTCCTTCATCCGTTAGTGGATAGAAAATGTCTGACAATGACAATGTCATCCATGCAACAATATCTTAAATAAAGGTCTTCGAATAGTGTAACCTACCAACCAAGACCTGATAATTAGACCAAATAGTTAGACACACAGAAGTGACTAAATGTAAACCATGGACAAGTTTAAGTGGGGAAGACCTCGGCTGAAGTGGAAGGATAGCATTGTGAAGACAGTCATGCTATTGACTAAGAATCTTACTGTGGATGAAAGTTACCTCCCCCCACCACAGTATCAAACAATAAATGCCACGCTACACCACTGTCTAAATTTTTTTCAACTCAAATTTATTTTTAAATTTCTCCGATATCAAATTACACAATCCACAAAGTGTACGATTGAATCGTAGATATTTCTGCAGTCTCAGCTAAAAGTATGCGACCAAATTCTTTTATAGGTTATTTTCTTGGCCACGTTGTGGCACAACTTGCAGGAAGATGACACCCTCGAACGTGACCGGGTTTTGTGATGGGACGTTTCCAATTTCCCACAGAAGAACACGGAAATATTTCAAAGCCACGTGAAGCTAACACACTAGTTTCTGCCAACGCCGCAAACGAAGGCATCTTTAATTTATGTTAAAAATATTGTTTATCCCTAAAATCGGGTTTTATAAATAAAAAATATATAATAAAGACTTATAATACAGACTTTTGTTAATCTCCAGAAGTTTTTAAAACATAAATAGTGTCTAATCTCATAAAGAAAATCATAATGTGTTCACGGGATATATCTTTAAATCAAATAATAAGCAATGCGCCTATGGAAGACAAATCACTAACGCTAGATGGTATACAGATTGCGCGAAACAGGCGCCGGCTATTTATACTCATAAAAAATATTGTTTATCCAAATAATAAATCATAGAATATTATGTTCCAGACCGATGTTGTTTTTGAATAACTAGGAAATAAAATCCAATTTTAATTTTTTTTTATAGATTATTTGGTTTATTACAATTATGTATGGAGTATGACATCGACCAAGTGGCTACCTCTGGCAGCGGCACAAATGTGTGCTCTTTTAACCATATTTTTCATTACATTCTCGCACACGTCGCGTGCTATTTCAGCAATTTTATTTCGAATATTGTCTTATAACATCGAAATTATTGCTGACTTATTAGCGTAGACCTTTCCTTTCAAGAACCTCCACAGAAAATTATCGGGAGCCTCAGATGATCGAGGAGACCAGTCGACATCACCACTTTTTGGGATTAATACAAAAATAAAGTTACGTACACGGAATACATGTCACATCAATATTCTTACTATTTTCAAACAAAGCTAAACGCTTGTACTATGAAAATAGCACTAACTTGCTGGTCTCTTGGAACGAGATCACTAGGCCAGCGTCTTAGCTACTAGACGCAGCCGAGAAAAATTTCAAGCGTAGCTCAAGCTGTGTAAAAGGTGGCACCGTTATCGTCAAACCACATGTGTTGCAGTCCAAATCACCAATTTTACCGACAACCACACCTTTTTTTATAAGTTGTATGTATGTTAAAATGTAGAAAATGTAAACCTTTCAATTATTTATTACCTATTAACTCAACTAGGTACCATTTTTTTTTAATTAGTTAATTAGTTATATTTGTTTCCTTAAAAGTTTTTTTTGCAAGTTTTCATGTTTCCTTGATAGTCCTGTGATTTATTTCTGCCTTTGATATTTTAATGTTTTCTGCTCACTTAGAAGCTAGATTATATTTGTATCACTCAAAGAAGAATTGAATTATATAAAAATAGACCACAACTCAGCCTGTCATATTGTTTTTGAATCGTGGCTCAATTATGGATGACATATCTCAAGTTTCATTGGGATGTAATGGGTATTGTTTTAGAGGTATAGAATTTTAAAATGAAATAAAACACATAAAAATCGTGGTAATGGCCATGGTATTGGCTTTATTGGACAGTTAATTTTATGCCATTAGGGTTTAAATATGATTTCGCGCATACGGGCGCCGCAGCTGGCTCAAATAAAGCGCAATCTGGTAGTCCAATTTCGACCACTTTTTGGAGCACCTGGGGACGTATATCGACAATTACGCGACGAATGTTGGCTTCCAAGTCATCTATCCTTCGTCTTTGGTTTATCGACGTAGACTAGCCACTTTACATATCCCTACAAAAAATAATCCAAAGGTGTTAAATCACACATCGATCTTGGAGGTCCATTACACGAAATTATGCACTCATCGAATGTTTTCTTCAAAAATTGATTGTAGCGCGCGCCGTGTGGAATGTTGCGACGTCTTGTTAAAACCACAGCCCTTCCACATTCAATTGGGGAACGAAAAAGTCAGTAATCACGGATCTAAAGCGCTCTCCATTGACCATTTTTGAAGAAACAAGCTTCTTCCGTGCGCACTGTACGACACCTCTGCGCATGCGTATATCAATTAGAGTATGCGTGGTGCAAAAACGATCCATTGTTATTCGAATTACTTCTCGGATAGACTATTATGTCGACCGCACGGTAAGTTTCGCGAACTGAACCACGATTTTTTTAAATAAATTTGCACAATTTGCAAGCGTTGTTCTGGCGAAAGCCTATTCATGGTGAAATGGCGAACCAAACTGAGCACAAATCAACTGTCAACTGTCGAATTGGCTGTCGCTGAAAAAAGTGTTGTCAATTCGAAAAACGAACCTCAAAAAAAAACATTATTTATTTTAATGAAATGATGATTTATATTTGATTCGATTCTGCAAAATTAATTTGGTCTAGGTACGATTGTCAAAAGATCGATTAGGTTAGATAAATTTGAAACCACCGACTAACAATGAAATAATTTACGATATTTTTTACTCAAATTACTTCACTCTTCACCGTATAATTGTAAATATTTCACGCAATATTTTCCAACACGCAATTATAATTTTTAAAAAGACTTCAAACTAAAATAACAAATAGCTGGAAAGCCCGCCCATAAAAACCTGCGACATCAATAACTAAATACCTACTTGTTATACTTGTATCTTAATTATTATAACAATCTGGAATACGAATATTTAAATGCGAAATATTTCCTAGCATACAACATTTTTGTTGAAAATTTAATCGAATTCTCCCAGATCGAATCTGATAAGGCCGAGGATCGATTATTTTTATTTCTACGTCAGCTCGTCTTCCAACTCTTGACGAAGAACAACACTATACTTACTCGTGATTAAATAACGATGTAGCTAAATATTAACTAACTTTCTCCACACATAACAGGAAACGGCTTTCTGCGAGAACTGAAATGCAGATCTATACCTATTGATATAGGCAAGATCATTCTCTAGTATGAACACGATTTGGCTCTCAGCATTGCCAATCAAAAATTCACCAATGATCAAATTTGATTTTAAACTTTTATCAACCAATCTAATGTCATTACAAAGGCCTCTTTTGGTATTCAAATTGCGGACGGACATAATTATTGCTTCAATTTTCATGTTAAATTATGCACGGGTATTCTCAAAGGATTATATTCATTAAAAAAATTCAATGGGATAATTGTACTTTGCCTCGATATCTACGTCATTAATTAAATCAACACTCAAATATATTAAATACAAATTAGATGTATTAATTACAAAGATATACATATAAACACTATTAGCAAAATTGTATATACTTAGGGAAAAAAAAATCAATAGCCTCCCTAATAAAATACATAAATAAAAGTGTTTAAAAAAAATTAAATGAGCACTTCAGAAACACATTACAGAACTTCAGAAGCACACAAATAGACGATAAATAAAATATATAAAATATTATATAAAATTATTAAAGTGTTACTCCAAGTCCAAGCACAAGAGCTAGTGTATTTTTTGGAGAGGTAAGCGAAATAAAATCATGTAATTTTAATAATGTTAAATACTTAATTCATGTTATAAAAAAAATGAAAGAATGTAAAATAAAAATAATGAAATCAATTTTATCGAAAAATATTATTGTTGCTACCGGGATTCGAACCTGGATATCTTCCGATCCGAAGAACGTGCATTAACCGATTATACTATACCAACACAGTGCTTTAACGACAAATTTTCGAAACTATATGTTAAACTTTTCAAATTAATACATCTATTTTTCCATTATTTGAAAGCCACTTTCATTATTTTAATTACAACTTCACAAAAAGAATGTGTTCTTCTTAATAATATATAAGTTGTATCAATGTGTCCAAAATATAATAAAAATTAATTATTAATTCTGGCGTTTCCTATCGGATTACTCAAAGGTATTTGAGATTCCGTAAAAATAAAGAAGATGGTTTTCAAATAATGGAACGATTGATGTATTAATTTGAAAAGTGTAACATATAGGTTCGAAAATTTGTCGTCAAAGCACTCTGTTGGTATAGCATAATCGGTTGATGTACGTTCGCCGGATTGGAAGAGATCCAGGTTCGAATCCCGGTAGCAACAACAATATTTTTCAATAAAATTGATTTTATATGTATATCTAAAGGTCTAAAACTTTTTCATTTACTTTGCCTTAACATTAAACTAAAATAGTGGGCTTCAAAATTTTGATTTTTTTTTTTTAATAAATATCTTCTACTGTGTTGGTGAAATTTTACAAAAACTTTGCAATGTAATTTACAGTATTAGAGTGAATTATTTTTATACGGTGTGGAATCGTGGATCCTGAAGGCAAGGAAAAGAAAACGGATCGATGCCTTTGAGATGTGGCGATATTTTTTAGTCATCTTGCGAGAAGATTAGATAGCTTGTAGAACCTTATTGTGGTGACAGCCTTAAGATATGTAGGATGCCGAAAAAAATTTAAGGACCATAGTCAAGAGTGGAGATTACGATTTTCAGTTACGAGGGACTAACGTGGATATATTAAAATAAATTAAGGACACGTTGTATAAAATAACTCGTGCATTTTATTTGTATTCAAATCAACAAATTATTGATCTAAAAAATATTACAATTATTATTAAAATAAATTTATTTTCTAGTTACCTCCTAAACTATTTACATTCCTACATTTTACAAAATTGATAAAAAAATTGCAAGTTTTACCAAAATTTACGATTACTTGGGCAAAGTATATTATCACCAATAGGGAGAAAATGGGTAAAGGAGAGTATATTAAAAAATATATTCTTTATTACAAATTCGTCGCTAACCATATCTTAATGAATTTCCATTGTGTCTTTCCTAAGATCTTGATTATCGTTAGCCAATCGCTGAACTCATGTTCCACACATTGTACCTATTTGAATTTATGAATTTTCGACAAACATCATTGTATATACTTTAGGCTGGCTTCTATTATACATTCTGAAATCCTACCCCATGTAAAACAACTGGAAAAGTTTGCCAAAATGAGTAGAACTTTACCATCAAATGGTTTATTGTTTTTCATAATTTCTTGGAATAGCTTATTGATAGCTTTTAAAGCTAAACTTGGGAGCTATTGTAGCTTCATCTTTTGTTTTTCGAATTATCTTGAAAATAACAATACTAAATATTTGAATTCAACTAAATATCTGTTTAAACTAATTTTTCACTCGAATAGAATTCATAACAACAAACCTATTTGTTTTGTAAATCTGTTTTTGAAAAATAAATCATTTAATATACCTGTTACCTAGCTTCCTGCCGAGTTTTTACTTTGACAGCTTTGTATTTCAAAATTAAAACGCCTGCGTAGTAGGTCTGCTCGTCTTGCTCCATTTCGGATTTATTACCAAATTATAGGTACATACAGGATTAAATACTGAATTAATATATTAATTATAAATATATACATATAAAATCAATTTTGTCGAAAAATATTGTTTTTGCGTCACCGGGATTCGAACCTGGATCTCTATTTCCAATCCGGGGAAGTACACTACCATGTTATAACGCCAGTATTTTTCAAGAAAAATTTTCGAACCTATATGTTACACTTTTTCAAATTAATACACCTGTCGTTCCATTATTTGAAAGCCATCTACATTATTTTTACAGAATCTCAAATACCTTTGAGTAAACCGACTGCAGACGCCAGAATTATCAATTCATTTTTATTAAATTTTGGACACATTAATACAACTTATATTATTAAGGAAAACACATTCTTATTGTGAAGTTGTAATTATTCAGAACAAAGGTCTATGTTCTGAATAATTACAACTTCACAATAAGAATGTTTTTCTTAATAACATAGGATTATCGAATATTATTGCAGCGTCCGGCAATAAGGGTTTAATCAAGTAATTACCAAATTAACACAATACCATAGTTACACAAAGATTCAGTACTAGGTTATGCGCTACCCTTAGGCAAATTAAAGGCTATTGAAATTAAATAAAACCCCAAGTTTGTGTATAACGTTAGACAAATTCTACAGTCCAATTATTTCGAGTTGCTACAAATAAAATAATGATGACCATGATCACTGACGACCGTAAAGCGAACAAGCACTAAAAGAAGAAAAGACAAATTTGAAAGAAAACTGACTTATTACCAGTGGCGTAACCACGTCAATATAACCAAAGCGGTGAATTGAGGCAATATAGGCCCAAAAGATCAATACTTAATACTTTTGGTATCGATACTTTTGCGAGTACTTTTCCCAGCGCTAATATAGATTAATAATTATTAAAATCCACCACAAGAGGAGGAATTATAAAATTTAAAAAATCATTTTTCACATGTTATACAAAAACATTATTATTACCGACAGTAGTTCCCCGCTAAAATATCGCCGTAAGATGTCGCAGTAAGGCGAAGTAAGGATTTCTCAGTTGCAAGTGTTTACAATAATGCTTAAAAACGTAATACAAATTAAATGTATTAATTAGAAAGATATACATATGAAATCAATTTATCGAAAAAATATTTTTGTTGCTACTGGAATTCAAACATGGATCTCTTTCTATCCAGGGAAATGCATTAATTTTTTTTTTTTCGATAAATTGATTTTATATGTATATCTTTCTAATTGATACATTTAATTTATATTTAAAATATCACAGACTTATGTTCTGTAAAAATTGCAACTTCACAATAAGAATGCGTTTTCCTTAAAAACTTAAAATAGATATAAACCGAAGCACGGCCACTTTAGTTTCTGATCTCTGTCAGTATCTGTTTCTATTTTCTGTCTCTAGTCCATAATCTCAAGTTCTTTCTTAGGCAGCATCTGGCCTGCCGCTATTTTAACTGAGTGATCTCAGATTGTCACATTACCTCCGACATGAGGCTACCGAGCTCATCTTAGGTAGAGGGTTTTCAAAAAGTCACCACTTTGCCTTGGATATAGAGCGGCCGATGGACTATTCTTCGCCGCAAACCTCCGAGAAGAGTGTAAAATTCTATTTAGCACAGCAGAACCACGAAAAATGACCAGATGCGGTCGAGGAGCACACGTGACTAACGTAGGCATGTATATTCGTCACTTTCTTGATCTCAGTTATGGGTGCAAGCTGTGCAGAAGCGGGTTCCAATCCGCAGCTGGCTGTACGTGGACGCGAACATGAGAGAAGATAATGTAACAAGTGACTAATTATTAAGTGTAGAATGTGCGTCCTTTAGTATAAAATAAGTATATCCGCGTAGCAACTTTAATTAGGTCCATTATGTACAATCATTGTATTTAGAGTTCTACAATTTTTTTCTTCAAAACTTCCTGTCTTATCTCTCGACAACCGTATTCTGTGAAGGGTTACGCAATATATCGTGTGTAGCATCCTACTAGCGTTTCATATCTCCTTTTTTCATAGTGTACGATAGAAAAATGATTCTCTCGACAAAATTTAATTTATAAGCCGAAACTGTCTGAATTTTTTGACGTTCCTACCTATGTTGATTCAAAATTATTGTAGTGGTATACCTGAGTGTTGGTCATGTAGTCGCTTCACATTGATGTGTCATTCTAGCAATGCTACTAAAAAAACGCGGGATAATGGAAAGCATCTTTTCTATGGGATAATCTATAATCTTTTATCAACAAGGTATGTTTATTGTTTATATTTTTCATGTATTGGTATTTTAATGTTTACAAAATTATTTTGTTTTGATCAACGGTGGATAAAAGTTTAATAATTTACATATTTAGCAATTGTGAATTAATAACAGCAGGTAGTTTATCTTAATTGTAACTTTTAATTCATTTAAAATACTTTTGTTTCTCCATTTCATTATATTTACGACATTCGTTTAAATTTAACACTATTTTGTGATTATAACTCTTATCGCACTCGTGTTCATTTTAAAATCCCTTATTTAATACAGCGCTTTTAATTTAGAGGATTTCAAATACACGACATTTATTAAAAATATGTTTCCAGTATTACACAATGTTTGAAACCGATTGTTTACTTCGAAGTGCTACGCGCGTACCATCCATCTATCTATTTCAGAGAAATGTTTCCTAGTTTTTACACCTTTTTTCACTTATTGCTTATTTATGTATGATTTATAATATATTAGTAGTTGAAATACGGCGCAGTGAATTATACACGAAATTTGTGTATATCAAATCAAAGATTCACTTGTTAGGTGAGAACATTTATTGAATTACTATAATGAATTTATTTGTATCATAGCTGTCATGGCCGTTATGACTGCATCATATAAATTAATATAAAACATTTTAAATTATAATGACTATCCAACAAAGAAAAACATTAATAAACTCTTTTGGTTGATCAATACGGCAAAAATTAATTATGATTTAATTGTATTGCTTCTTTCAATTACAAATTGTGGCTATTTATGATTAATATTTGGTAGATCTGGATGTGAATCTGAGTATCAACATCGTTTTTGCTGCTTATTTTCGTCACAATCAATTGAAGTAAACAACTTTATTACTCATTTTAACTATACTAACATGTGATTTAAATAATCATAAGATGTTATTAATTTCACTTTCATATTAATTATAAGGTAGTGAGATTTAGAAGAGAAGACTAAAACTCTTAAATTTAATATATAATAAGCAGTGAACAAATAGCAGTGTTTGAAATCCACAGTTCTACTAAATAAATTAATCATTGTTAAAACCAACTTCAAAATATACATAACATATGTGCATCTCAATGTAAGAAATTATGTATTGTTATATCAAGTGCAACCTGAAAAGTTAGGAAAATAAAGCCATTTTGTTCATTTTATATTATACTTACCTCTTATACTGTGATTCTAATATGTTGTAGATCTTTATGAGAGTTTTGTTCCTACAAATAGTTCATTAAGCGAATGCATATTAACAATGTAGTCATTGAATTCTTTAAAGTCATCAGTACCATCATCAGAGTTATCAGTGGGGTTATCAGGAGCTGTAGAGAGGGTCTGGGTAAGGGAGATGACGGCAAGGAAATGGAAGCACTTTTAGTGGTAGGGATCCTGAATGTAGCATTCTAGAAGAATTTCGTTAGTGTGTTCTGCTTTGTAAGTTTCTGTTTTTCTTGATAAATTTCACAGTGGCATCGTAAAAGTTCATTCATTTGCCGTTCAGCTTTTCCGAATTGTTCAACATTCGGATTCATAGCCTCAAGTTCTAATATAGCCGCATTCACATTGGAGAACACACCAGGTAACTCCCTTACTGTGAACTTCTTTCGTACTTCTTCCATTCTTTCCTTTTTATCTTCCAAGTGCTGCTGTGTTTCCAACTAGATTAGATCTTCAGTATATCTACTAATTCTTCAATATCTTCCACTTCAACATCTAAATTAAGCACATTGACAAGTCTCACAATTGTTTGATGTTATTAACAAAACGTTTTAGGCATTTTTTCCATACTCTTTTCGGTCACTCCACCCCAAGCTGATTCAATGTTCTTAATGCAATCTAAAATATTGTATGATATCCAAAAAGCATGAAGGGTTATGTCATTACTTTATGTTGCTGCTACTGCTTTAGAAAAAATTATGCGCAAATACAGGGTAATATTATGTTCCAGGCCGATGTTGTTTCATTTATCAAAATTTCAAGTGTAACTCGGGCTGTGTGTGAGAGGCGCCGTTCTGTTGAAATCACATGTGTTGCAGGTCCATTGACCCAATTCAGCAACCGTGAAGTTTTTACAACATTGCCTCTTGCATCCTGAAAGAAATAGGGCCCAATGACTCCGCTGGCCCACGTGGTACACCATACAGTAACTCTGCGTGGGTGTAAAGGTCATTGGTGAATCGATTAAGGATTTTCAGTGTCCCGATAATGACTGTTTTGTTTATTAACAAAACCTACCAAGTCAAAATAAGCTTCATTGCTCATAATGACTTTTTTGAAAAAGTCTTGTGTTTGTTTCAATAACTTCAACATGTGAGGCGTTAGATGCTCCATAATAAATTATAATCGACTATCAAATGCGAACTGACAAATGTCTGTCAAACCAAAATGGCGGCCAATCAAAATCTACCTGGAACATAATATTCACCCTATGCCATAAATAATTCAGTCAATTGTTCACCTTTGCGTGTCTTCAAAGTGTTAAAAGATACTGCATGCCTTAAATTATTGAAAGGCTTATCGGCATTCTGTTTTGGTTTGACAACTAGATGGCTAATAATTTGTCCATCTCATGAATGAGGCCTTTCCGCTGCATAGTTATTATGGCTTTAAATCCTGTTGATGCTTTCACTGCCTCCTTCACTCTAACTTTATCCTTCAAGATCGTTGAAAGGGTCAAATGCGCCAGCTCCAAAGTCACGTGCTATCATAACTTTTCTTACCAGCTTCTTAGTCGTTTATGATCTTTATTTTCATATCATGTTAGATAGCTTTCCTTCCATTGGCGCTTCCTCCCATTATAGGGTGAACAATAAAGTACACACTCTTGTGTACTTTATTGTACTAACGCTTTGTGTAGTGAATAGTGACGAACTGCGGGAATGAGACTCAAACTGAGAAAGAGCAATACCAGCTGGAACTCGGCTGATTACCAAATCAACCGGAATTATTGAGTGAATTTGACGTTTTGTTTTATTCTTAAATGCGGTCGGTTTATGAAGATAGCTACAGAAAATTTTACCAGTTCAGTGCTTCTGCATGCTAGAGAGCTAAGTCCGAGCGGACATTAAATGAGGAGTACCTATTTGTATTTATATTTATGCTGGCGCTAATTTTATCATTCTACAATTACATAATCATTTTTAACAATAAATATTAGTTTTTTTATTAAATCAAATGTGAAATTATTATTTGAATTTTAGGACTCTTAAAAGAATCTCATTGCACTAATTCATAAATGTATCAAAGTTACGTTATCTGGGGTCGCATTAATCAGTTTGTGGATTAACATTTTGAAATTGTCTTTAAAATGTAAAACTAATTTTAACAGTTATAATCAATGAAATTAATAGTATGTAACAGAAAATAAAATTGTAAATTATAATTATATAATATTTAGTTTAATACCCTGGTACACAAATATTTCCACTTTGCTAACTATATGATTAAATTAGTGCTATTATTAATTAGCCTTTCCTTATGTTTTATTAATTTTAATTAAGCGCTATGTGCTTCTTACAACACCTTTACTTTATTGAATAATTTATTTTTTCACAGGATAAATAACCCACCAACTTCTCATTTACCAACGCTTCTAATTAGAAGATGTGCATTGCATAAAAATGGGTGGCGAATCTAGGCATAGTCGTGCTTTTCAGTTTCGTTCATCCGCAATACGACCATTATTGAAAGAAGGCTTGAAATCATGGGAACTTACATCGGGTTCAAATAAGTACACCATAGAAGAAATAATTGAGAATAAAATTCACAAATGCTCACGGAAATGTAGAACTTGTAAAGTCTGTTTTCATATGTACTCTTGTACATGTCCTGATTATGGTAAAGGAAGTACTATCTGCAAACATATTCACGCTTGCATCCTTAACATGGATAATAAATTAGATATAGTTGTCTGTTATTCTCCGCCAGAACCATATATGAACTATCATAGTCATTATGATGATGATGAAGATGAAGACTACGAAGGCTGGCACCATGGTATGTTCTGTGTGACTACCGATCCTGCGGTAGCAACATCTGTGAGACATGACAGAGCACTCGAGTTTGACCCTTTGACTATACATGCCACACACACAGAAGTTTCTTTGGAATCCTGGAATGTCACTTCGGCACGAGATGTATCGACCACATATGCTGTACGTGAAGTCACAAAGTCTTGTGAAGAGTTTGAAGAATGCAGAAGTAAATGCTCTCCGTGTAATGCTTGCCAACACATGTTCACTTGTACCTGTCCAGATTACGACAACGATTTTATGTGTAAACACATCCACGCCTGTATTATCTTTTTCAAAATTGGTAGTCGATGTGAAAACACCACTGAGAATGATCTAAATACTGATTTAATTGAGCTATTAAATAATTGTAAATGTTTGATGTCAAAAACAATTTATAAAAATGATGCTATACTCAAATTGAAAAAAGGTCTTCAAAAAATACTCCAAATGGCCGCAAAGCCAGACTATTTGCAACGTGCTGATTCAAAAAATAATGTAATTCCCATTGACTCAAAAGAGAATTTGAAACCTGCTAACGTTGAGGCGAATTCAATCGCTAATGATCTTGACGTCGATAAAATAACTAGTCTGAAAAGAGAAATTGTGTCAGAAGATGAAGCTTTGGCTCCCAAACAAGTTAAACATGGAAACGAGATTTCTCCCAATGAGCCTATTAATAGCTTGCCATGTATGATAGTCAAAACTGAATCTACGGATTAAAATATCTAATCTGAAAGCATTTTTGATGTGGAACACGTATATAACCATTCCACAATATATTTTTTATCTATCACTGTTTACCGTGGTAAATTAGCAAAATCTTAAAATATTTTCCTGATGAGCGTAAATTCTATTCACCCGCTGAGAAATGTGGGCAACTATAATCACACTCTTACTATTGGCTTTTCGGATCATCGTTGTTCAAAGCTTACTGCTATCCAGATATCGTGGTTCTGGGCTATTTTGTCCTAGCTGGGAATCTCATGTATGAGTGGACAAAAGGTCCCCTGTGCCCGCTCCAACTCTCTTATATTCCACTTTAAACGGTGTGGAGTTTTTCCTGTAGCACCCGCAAGTATAAATGATTTCGAAAGTTGAATATTTTTTATTTCCTTTTTCTGTTCTTCCTAGTGTTCTGTTTTGGCCATAATTGAATGGCTTGGGATTTATTTATTTTCAAACAAAATTATTTGCACTCATTACATTAAAATATTAAGTAAAGTTCGCTCTTAGTTCTTCCAAATACTGAACAATCTATGCTAAATGACCAACGTAGTACATATTTGGTTAAAATTTTGTATTTCGAAAATAATTATACGTTATCAAGGAAAACCTGTCTATTATTTTTACAAACTACAAAAGTAGAATTTTTATTGATAAGTACATATTAACTTGGTCATTTTTCTGTGATTTATATTATTCAGTTAAAATATATGTGATTTTTACGATTCTAGACGTGTTCTGTTGATATACTTGTGATAAGAGGCAAAATATTTGTAATTTGTTTTGATTAGCTCAGTGCTTGAATTATTAAAAATGTTTATTTATGTTGTACATGTTTTGTTTTCTTACAACTGTTTTATTTCAAATGATGTGTAATGTTATTTTACATTTTTTTTATTTTCCAACATTTTTAATTTAAAAAACAACAGTTTTTACACGCAAATAAAAACAATCAAATTAGTAGTACATCAAATTAAACAAATCCTTTCTTCCATGTGTCAACTTCACTACATATGTTAAATTTTTCTTTTTAAATATCCATTTATTTTGTTATATATAATTTTAAAATTATAGTTACCTTTTTATGTTATAGTTACTCGATCTCCTTATAATTTGTACCCTAAGGCAACTTTATAATCATAATAAAAATAAAAAAAATTATTTATGACTTTCAATAAATGTACAAATATATTTTATTTTACCTGCATAACACAGTTGAATTGTATGGCTGCATCTTAGTGATCATTATAATTAAGAATTATTTTATCGTATCTTCCCTCCAATGAAAAGTATTTTTCTAATTTTGCGATGGTATTCATACTAGTCCTAATGTTGTACTAAAATGAACATTAGTTTTTATCCTATAATAAAAATATTACAAAAATTTAAAAAGGATGTAGTCAGTTCATATTATACACTTAAAAAATTATAAATATTCTTGCATATTTAGGTTTATACTCAAATTGAATTATTCCTTCTAGTTTATCAACAAATTCAAAACATCAAAAACCCACACACTTAGTAACTAACTTCCCAAAGAGGTTAGAAGACACTATTTTGTGAACCACTATTGCCTCATTTTTTCATGCATATCCGTCCATTGTTGATTCTTCTAACTATATTTTTTGCATTATTATTATACTTAGTTAAATTTGTCAAATAAAAATTGCTAACCAATACTCTTAATATAATGTAGCCATGTGTCAATAAACTTTCCATAATCAAGAATTATGACTGTCTTGACCCTTCTGAAATTCTTCTCCTGGAGCTGATGCTATTGTAAGTTTTTCAAAGAACTAACAATTTCAGTCCTTTTTGGCTCTTGAGTGCCTTTGCGTCTTTCAATTATTGTTTCGATCTTCATACGCTCCATCAGATTGTGAGATATTTTTTTGATGAAAATCCAATACAATGTAAAAATAATTTGATTTAAATTGCTTACCATTTCGATTACATTATTCTTTTGATTATGACATATTTTTGGTTTATTTATTTATGTCCACAATTATGGATAATAAATCTGTGGCGTTAGGAAAAGGGTTACATAATTATTTTAATTTTCAAAATTACAAAGCACATTTTTAATTATTATTAATTAATGATGTATTTATTCTTACCAATAAATGTTCACAAAACTGCCTTGAGACGGATGTAACCAGATGTGACCTAGTAGGATGGACATGAGTTCATCTAGTTATTCGGTTGCATTAGTTATGTACCAACGTATATTTGTATTGACCGTACATAACCTTATTTTTTACATTTATTTTCACCATGGTACAACATTTTTAACTAAATGGCTCATATTCATGAATGAGATTTCTCTCGGAGAATCGTCTCGAAAGTGGGTAAAAGTCGGTACAGAGTTCAGCATGAAGCATTCTATAAATCATCATTGCATATGTTTCGCTCCTGGAGATTAGAATGACTGCTTAGGAAAAATATAATTTTGATCTTGTGTACTTGACATTCCTAAAGTAAAGATGTATCCTAAAGTTAGTTTATTGCAATTATAAATACAAGTTGTGAATCACTCTTGTGTCTTGTCTGAGAAGTAATAAAGTATAAATAACATTCTATATTTAAATGACAATTGTGAGGCGAGAAAGCCTCGGCAATTAAAATGTAAATAAGGAAGTGCAGTAATATATCTGGATATAATTCAAAATCTTTATAGTTTTATTAGTACATATCTGATAATGCAGCACCCAATACTCCTTGTTTAGATTTTTTTGCACATGCATAGTAATTCTATTGCTATCAAAAGAAAATATTAATTAAGACATTTCTGGAATTTGGGAACAAATAGATGTGGACAACATTCTAAATACATAATCTTAATATACCTGCCTATCACTCAAACCCATACCCATCCACTGTTGAATAAAGATATTTATTCCATTCCTGTTTGTCCTTCGTGTCAGTTGCTTCCCGCTCTTGTGTACTCAGTCCAGCAAGCTGGGAGATAACTTACGCTTCAGCCCCATTAATCGACTACCACATTTTTGCTACAACAATTATCATTTCTTTTGTTGAGGTTCCATTGCCATTTCAGATTCATTATTGGCGAACTACGCTTCTACGTTGATCCTAATGCTCACTTCTAATCTTAATATAAAATTGTAAATAGTAAAAGAAAATCGTGATGATTGATCGTAAACAACCAGGTAGAAAATTTCTGTTCTAATCAAAAATCTGCTTGTGAATGAATGTGGCATGTATCAAAATTACTATTAACACTAGGCATATTTGTTTATTTTGATGATGTATTTTGAAACCTTGCCCTATTATTCACTGTCCAATAAGCACACACGATCATTTGTTTCTATAAAATTACTGTTGCTGAAATTATACTTATATTATTAACTAAAAAAAGCATAATATTTTATCAAATTAATGATGGTGGTTGTGGCCATTTAGTACTTTATAAGTGCATTTTATTGTGCAGTAATAATGGGAATAATATTTTCTATTAAATTATATAGTTACTGATGATGATTGTGTTTATTGAGAAACATGATAAAGGCTCTTATGGTAAATAGTATGGTTGAATTAATAAAAATTTTTGAAATTTATATAATGTATTAATAAAAAAATTATAAAATTTGGATCCAAAAGGAAAGAGATATCCTTAAAACAGTAAAAACCCAGATTTATATTATTTTAGCCATATCCTGAGACGTCCAAAAAATATCAAATCCTGCATTTCTAATTTATAATTCTAAGACTAAAAATTATCTGTTATCATTTTAGTAATGAAGAATGTGTATTTACAGCATTGATGGTTGGTTGATTTTATTTAATAGATTTGCGTCTTCTCATATTATGGCTTTAGCAATTTCTCCAAGCATAAATTGAATTTTAAACATTGCAGATCTGTAAATTGATACGCAACTTAGTAAATTGTGTAGAATGCATCTTAATTCAATGCAGGATTTATGATATTACATCAAGAATTGGAAGCATTGTGTTCCCTATTATTTTTTAAATGAATTGAACTAAATCATCCCCTTATTTTTTAATATGGACCAAACTCGTAGTATACATTTCAAAATACGTACATAATTAAACACATCATGCTCACTAGAATATCTCGTCTCGTGGAGTAATTAAAAGATATCATTAAGACAATCTACTGAATCGATTTGAAAAATTCAGAGTTAAGCAATTTTATGATTACCACAATTCACTTGATTTTTTTATTTCCGAAAATGGAAGTTATCAAATGACATTAAAGAATGTATTTATAATATATTTATTCAAATTTTTCCAGCGTGCTTCGTATTAGTAGGGAAATAAACAGGTACTTCATTATTTTTATAGTACCTACACGTATCTTTGCGAATTAATAATATCACCTGGCAATACAAAAATTGGCGAAATGTCAGATTTTTTGTGTTGAAGTATGAAGTAAAAATCAATTTTTTTGACGTTTGATATATAGGCGGTAATTAGCGCATTACTTACCGTTTTGGGAGGTTTGTTTCAATAATAAAATTGGCTGAAATGTAAAACGGCACATAGTGGATAAGTGTCATGGTTCAAAAATCTCTGTTTTTAATCCTTCATGGTAAAACTAAATATTTTACTTGAAATGTGACGTCGATTGTTACGGTGATGTCATGTTTCCAAACAAGACCAGCGCTACGTAATACTTTTGTCAGTTTCAATGTAACAACAGCTTGATTATTTTACACCTGCCCTCCTTACCTAATCTTTTTAACACCTTTTACTCGACTGTTTTTAATTTACACTTCCAAAATGGACGGTTCAAGTTCAGGGGATTCGCCGGTGGAATCCAATCAGGATATCGCTGAGCATCCTTCTGAAATTGGACTCCGAAGGCGTAAAATGATAGCCAATGTGGCGAAGGATACAATTGATAGTGGTAAGTTTGAAATTAATATTTGTTAATAAAAAATATATATTTATTTTTACACTGTTTTAATCATTGTCTTATTTTATTTTTGGCATAAGTAGATTCGAAGATATTAGGAGCATTCCAAACTATTTCCCTACATTTAATTGTTGTCATTATTATAATTAAAATATCTTATTGCGATGGTGTGACCAGTTAATAATTTGAAAATTATTGTATATTTATTTGAAATGGGGCGAGTTTAATATGTTCTTTTAATTAGATATTTTTTAAAGTAATATTCACATACTAAGTACCTATTATAATTTTGAATTACAATAAACGTACAGAATAATGTACTTTGTTTTTTAGCTGGACGTTTGCTCAGGAGAAAACTGCCTATCGGGGGCCATTTGTTAACACCTCGTCGTTTATGGTTGCAATCTGTCGCTACGAGGCAGTGTGATGTCGTTATGACTTTTCCCAAAGGTTAGCTTAGTTTTATTTATTTTAAAATTTAAATACTTATTGCTGTGCCTGTACAGATGAGATTTGTCTCGAAGCTCGCTTAACAGTACAGATGCAGAATGAGCTGTCATTCATTGTCTTATTGTACTTTGTACGCATAACAGAATGACCAACCAAGGCAAACCTGATGCGTACCGCCAAATCTCTGAGATGTGAGGGCAGTCTCATTCGTGTACACTTACCCTTATGCTTAACTGATCTGAATCTATTCAGCCACTTGATCGGGATTTAATTTTAATTAGGATTATGACCAGCAAACATTGTATTGCGTTAAACTCAGGTTGAAACCTAGTCACTGAAACTTTTTACAAACATTACTGGATCAGTCAACAGAGGAAGAGTTAAAAACCAATTGAATAATGCTCTTTGATATACAAAGCTGATTTTAATGTATCTCTTATACCTCTGGTACATATGAGAAGTAAACTAATGCTGAAACTTGTACTTACCATATTTTCAAAACATTTCTACTTTTCTAAGCTTGCAGGGCTTTTCATACATAAATAAGTACTAAAGTGTGAAAGAACTGAAGGAATTGGATGTAGAATCAATAATAGGATGGGCAAGATGTTTTGATTATATCCTGGCTATTATATACAGATGACACAATTGTTAGCTACCAATGAAGCCGATCTTCAGTGCCCGGTGGCTAGGATGTCCGATGTATGCATGGATGTTGTTAGCGAATTGAAAGTGATGGTATTCAAGAGATGAAAGAATGAGTAAGTGTGGCATAATGGTAAATAATGAATTCTTAGGACGAGTGACCGAGTTTGTATATTCGGGAAGTATATTTATTAAAGACAAAGATGTCAAGAATGATATTGAAAGAAGGATTACTCTTTTTTGATTAACAACAATACCACCCGAGCAGTGTGCACACGTATTAGTTTCTCTATAATAAATTTAAGTGTAATTTATTTATAAAATGCTATTTTAGTGTTATCCTGTGTTTCTCTCGTTCTTTCAATTTATTTATACGGTTGAATAATCAAAGAAATCATTTCTAAAATCTTTAAACATAATAAAGTGCATAATATTAAAAATATTATTGTCAACCAGTTAGACAGTGACAGGTACCATTATGCTCGGATACATATACTATCGCGGCGAAATTCAGGCTGTCACATCAAAACACAATTTATTGTTTAAATATATTCTATTTTTATACATGCTACTGTGTAGCTACTCATGTGGTTTTTTTTTAATTTTATACCAAACCTATTTTGTAAAAGCCCATAAGGGTTAATAAATTAATAAATAAATACACTGGAAATTTAAGTTAATGCAATTATTGCCACTAGAAATTAGTCATTCAAAGCAAAATGGAGTTGAAGTCTGGAATTGGCAAAAAAAAAAGTGATTGTGTAATTGTGGTGGTTTAGGTGCATGTGTGGGAAATCTGTGTGATAAGAGTGAAGAATGAATGAAGAGCTGTTTGTAGCATAGTCAAAATAAACTGTTGCTGATATGGTTCAATCATGTGGAACTATGAGCGAGGAGAGGATGGTAAAGAAAATATATGAGGTGTGCGTTGAAGGTAACAGGAACAAAAGGCAACTGTGAAAGACATGGTATGATCATATACATCAAACATTGTAGGACGACCTTGTCAATAACTTCAATAATCAAATAGTGTGCCAGGATGGAAGAGTGTTCTATCCTCTCTCTTACCTGTGCGGAGAAACAGTGTAAATGAGTTAGTAATTTTACAACACTCACTAAAATATGGATGTCCCAGTAAGATAGTCTCTAACATGACATAGCAAAAATAATGGTTAGTTAGTTAATTAGACCATTGCATAGCCATCATTTTAAATCATGGCTGATATCTCTCTGAGATTTTCTTCTAATGACTGGTGCTCCAAGCCTAATAAGCTGCTTGCGATATCTGCAACCTCTTACAAAGTTAATTTTGTTTAATTATGCAAAAGTAATTTATTTTCACAATAGTTAATTATACATTTTTTATTAAAATAATACGTAGGTATTTTCACATTCGCTTAATTGAATACAGCAACTCTTTACTTAACAACTATCTTGTTCAACGACAACTCACACATACAACCATTATCTTACACTTACCAACACTACGCCTTCTGTATGAGAGCCATCAAATCTCTCCATCATCATTAGCAAGGAAGAAACATTCAATGTTGTGTGTCGCGTCATCTTCTAGCGCCAAGTGAGCGGTCGTCGAACTATGATGTCAGAGAACACCCCACCCCCTTCCTTTATTTACAATGCGCATTGTCTACATTTAGTCTGTAAGTCTGTGTTCACTGTCAATTGATCAAATGCTGTGCATAAATTATAAAACATTACATGTTTCATTAAAATAAAATAAAATTGTGCTAATGTCACATTAATGGCGCTAATGTCGCCCAGGATATCGACCAAAATAAAAAGCGCCATTTCATCTAAAGGAAGCAAAGGAAGGCTATAATAGGACATAAGATGAAAATTAACAACAAGATGATGCCGAGAAGAAAGTTAGGGCGATTGCATGTGATTTAGGTCTAGCATTTTCTACTTTTTGTTTACTATTCTAAAAGTATAGGATCAGAAAAAAATGCAAAAATACTGAATTTGTTATCGACCAATTCACTTTACAAACAGATCAGTTGAATGTAACCTGTTCATTAATTGAAAACTGATTGTATATAAAAAAATATTTTCTCATTTTCTAGGTGCTTTAGATTCAACACTACTGTGGCTGCTTCGCAAACTTCGTTCTGCAACACCTCGTCTGACTGTGTGCGTGCGTCACCATCCTTCTACTCAATCCACTGCATTCTATCTTACTGCCAGCTTTCAAGTGTAAGCATTACATATATACAACTAATTCTACTTGTTTTCACTGTTATCAAACGTAATCTATGTTGTCTGAATTATTCTATCTTTCAAGCAGATGCTGACAAATGACATGTTAATGTTAACATATCTTTTTCATATGAATTTCAAAATGAATAAATTTGATAACTTTTTATAAAATGTGAATCCTTACAGGAGATGCCATCTTAAGATTTATTTCAATTGCATAGGATGTGGAAAAGGGAGCATAATGAGGCTATTAGGATTTAGTCACCAAACAACATATTGATGCCTATGATGCTTTAATATAAGGCGTTTAAGTATGATGGTGTTATAATACAAATACAAAGTTTCATCAGTGTTTGTTATTTTCTCTGAACTCCGATGAAACGGTTGCGGCTGGTTCATCCACTCCTTTAAAATATAGCATGATGGAAAACGGCAAAGTTACTTTATTTTTTTCATTCATTATATTATGTCGTTATTATATCATTATTATATCAATTATATTATATCATTATATTATGTCAGTGATTCATAAACGCCTCTTTTCACATTCACAATTTTCTCCATATTCGAGTCCAGTTCTTCAAATATTGCCAATTGCTCAGAAATTAACTTAAAAGCTGCAGCCATTTTATGAAGAATTGAGATATTCATTCGTCTCACAGCACCATAGCTACACCAACACCATATCTCAAAGGCATCGAGCATTTTCTTTACATAATTACGTGTTATTTTCAGTTTGTTAAGAGCAGCAGAAGAGGTTCACATGTCAAAAACTCTAAAGCCGGAGTTTGGAGGTGGATTAAAAGAATTTACTCTGAGGGACCTGCATTGTTTTCATAAGGTACATTGAATTATCTCTATTTCCCTGCTTTTTCAACATATAAAAACAATTGCCCAAATATTACATATTTTTAGTTCTGCTGAATAAAAAAGTGCATTAATTTTCATTATCATTTCAATCATTGTGTTTTTCGTTACTGCTATTTTACAATTCAATCAATAGTAAGATTTTGTAATCTTCTTAATACATTTTCATACAAGCACCTTTAAATAATGTGTTCATCATTCGCAGAGTGACTGTCCCGAGGATTTCCTAACATCTCTAGAAAGGCAGGAATTGGTTCTCCATCTGCTGGAGGCAGTGAGGGCCAGTCCTGGCGAACCGGCTCCACCACCACTTAAACTCAGGCCGGGGCAGAGCATCGGTGAGTCTTCATTATTATTGTTTTGTTAAATTTTTGAAAATCTGGATATCAACATCACCAATTAACAGGATTAAGTAAATTGAAAAATGTATTCAAATCAAGATTTATATATTTTATCTCACCCCTGAGATAAATGATACCTGTAATTTCCAATTCAATTGTATCTATATACTGTTATATATTATTTATATACTGTTTAGATATCTGAGAACATGGTGAAGTAATATCCATTCAGTGAAAGTTACTTGACCGTATTATTTTCTGCTTTCACAAAGTTTATGATATATGTGTTTAATTGAACAATAAATTTTTCTCTACTGTCAGAATATTTTGATTTTAATTTAGAGATTTGAAATATCCAAAACATTTTATTCTTATATGTCATATTCCAATGTCCTTCACTTCAATGTATAGGGAAATTTGAAATTCAACTGATACATCTCTTTTAAGTGATGTGTTAATTTCCTTTAAAATATACAAATTAGGGAGATATGTGACATTTTTGTTCTTCTTCCATGGCACTTCATCCCAGGATGGGATTTGGTCTCACCACAAGTGCTCTCCACTGATTCCTATCTCCGGCCATTCTTCTCCAGTTCCTGGACTCACCTATCCTGCTCCAGTCTTCTACACATTCAACCCACCTCTTCCCCTCCTTCCACTGGGGTATCCACTTGGTCATGATCTTTGGTATCCTGTTCTTTTTCAACATGGCCAGCCCATTGCAGTCTCTAGGACCTACAGAATCTTCTATTATTTCTTGCTGAATTAAGTTTTCGGCATACTAATTTTAAAAATATTTAGTCTGGTTTTGAGCCACTGAAATAATAAATGATAAGATGCAATTTAGTTTTAAAAAAATTGTCAAATGTTTGCTGTCTTACATTCAGTTTATGCATTGCGTAAAGATCTTTATAAATGCCGACATCTGTCGCATAGTTCTTGAGATTCAACTGTATCGGGTATCAATCAAATAGGGTATTCCGTCCCATATGTATGGAAATTTATTAAACCTGTAAAGAAGGATATTGAATCATAGTGATGCAGATCAGATTTTCAGTTTTATGTTTTAGAAGCAGTGCAAATTGTGAGGATGCGAATCGAAACCCTAGTGCGTATAATATGTAAATTCTTCATGTTTTAATAAAAAATTTTTTGTGAATTAGTGAAAATATTCCACACAGAGAACTTCTCTTTGAAAATACACAATGTGTTATAGATCAGATATGAAACTTAAGCATTGTATCTTCATGCATCATCATTTTTATTTACAGTTCCAGTATGCGTTAGTGCAGGACTTATAGAGAGAGTGTTTCCTATTCATGAGACTGAAAAACTGAATGAACTCCGTGAAAAATGGGTCCGTGCTGTGTTTTCATCACAACCACTCGGTAAGTCAACATCAGTTCTGTTAGTAATCTAAGGGCGGGTTGTGTGATCAGTAATAAATTTTGGCCTCGCAAAATTTTTACCATTGCCCGTGGTAAAAAACATTTGCGGGTTGTTGGTATGTCAAATTTACTACTGTCAAAATAAAGAAATCTCGCCTCACAGTGTGGCAATCATGAAATCATACTTTATCTATGGCTTTATTTACTGTTACTTTGAAATCTGTTACTTTGCTGGCAATTTTTTTTTCGGTCTATGTGCTAATGTATATTAAATTATCATTGGACGAACTCTCATTACTAAAATAGGGGATATTGAATGATTTTTTATCATATACTGCAACTCTCAAAGTATCAATGTGACAGATGACTTTTGAAACAGCTGTGAAGAGTCTGACTTTTTAATCAACAATTTTCAGTTTTTATCATCCGATATTCAAGAGTAAAATTAGTTTACCATTGCATTTTTTACCAACGATTCAACGAGTAAACTTTTTTTACCGTAGTAAATAGTTACTACTGATCACATAATAGGCCCTTAAAACACTAGCTTTATTTTACATTACGAAATGTTAATTAAATATCTGCAGTGGCTGGTTATGTCTGCCAAATTATCTGGACAATCGAAGCGATTTCATTTTGTCATAAATATTTCTTTCTTTCATAGTTCTCTATAGCTCATGATCATTTTTAACATTGTATTCTTTTTGTATTTTTTTGAAAACATATTTTTACCTGTTTTTTGGTTTTATTGAATTTTGTTTAAACAAGATGAAAATATATCTAACATACCAACAAAATGCTTGTGGTCTAGTGGTTACGATACTCGTCTAGTTATCTAATGGTTGAAGGTTCGAGCCTCGTATCGGGAGGCCATCAAGTTAGTCCTATTTTCATAGCACAAGCATTTAGCTTAGTTCTTACATTTAGGGTTCATTAAATGCACTTTAAATTTGACGGAAATCACTTTGTTAACGATTAATATTTATTTTGTTTAACAGAGGAAATTTGTGGGTATTTTGGCGTAAAAGTAGCCATGTACTTTGCTTGGCTCGGACACTACACTTGCGCCCTTACTGTTCCAGCTATTTTGGGATTCATTTTTTGGGTAAGTAACTTTTTAGATCCTTTCAAGTTTTGGACATTAGACATCTTTATACCAGATCAATCCTAAAATTATTTTTTTAAAACTATACTTCACATACACCATCCGAATCAAAGCAAACAAGAAGCAAAACCCGGAAACTTTTTAGTGCCAAAAATTAATACAAAATTTGAGCAACAATCTTTCTTATTTTGTATTTTTTGCTAATCTATAATAAATTGCCACTAGATCTCAAAGGGTCAAAAGTGATTAATGAATTTAAACCAAAAAAGTGATTGCTTGATGTGGGTAGAAAACAAAATTAAAATATTTGGTCATTTGTGTTAATCTTTTTTGTCTCCAACCAAATAATAGATAAAAGTCTTTTTGTATAACTTATGATTTTACTTTAACAATATATAACTTGAAAAAACTGTACAGGAAATTTATTTGGAACAGACTTGTCTAGTAAAACAATTATTTAAATTTTAAATGTATTATTTTTATGCTAAAAAATAAATAAATATTGACTTTAATTTCTCAGTATTTCAAAAATCTTGGAAAAAAATTTTTCCTGTTTATTTTGATTCTTGAGATTTTATAGTAATTTTAATATAACATTTATTACAATATTATATAGTATGTACATACCTATATCACAAATCCAACATTAAATTATTTAAAATGTTTTTATTAAGGCATACAGTGAAACTCTTAATAAGTTCCCCATTAATACGTTTTCCCGTCTAATAAGATCACATTCTTCGATCCCGAAAAAGTCCCATACAAATTACATATTTTTTTATACTTGATAAGTTTTCCAAATATGTAATAAGTTTACTGCCAAGAAATTAAAATATTTATGACAGAACTTAATTTATCTGTACAAAAATACCTTAGTAATAGGTTTTTTGGGCACAAGAAATATTGTTTAACATTCTCAAAAATGAAAGTGGTGTTCTTTCAATGACTGCAATAAAATTTGGGTTTTGGGTTTTGCCCCCATCATAAAAGATCTATTCACTCACAAAAACAAAATAGACATATTTGAATAGCCCAATAAAATTTACTGCCTTGTTTCCAGAAAATAAGGAATGCCTCCCATAAATTATTTTTTGCATTTGTACAACATAATAAGAGCTGCATTGATAATAACTTGTTTTATTTTTATCTTTAACTACCCAAACATTCCTGGCTGAAAAATCCAATTCTTAAAATAGCTTAAATTAAGGTTGTATTATGACAAACTTATCCCTTCAAAGAACAAAATAATGCATTGACTTCTATGTAATTACTCTAATTGTACACTATTCTGCATTAACTGAACCTTGTATTGTATTGTTTCATCAACATTTTTTAATTGTATGAATAGATTTTGTATATATAAATAATACGCAACTAATCAACAATTTTTATCCAAATTACTTTATTTATTATTGTTATTAGTTAGTTTTAGTTCATGAAATCGTTAAAAAAAATAATTATTAAGGAAAACACATTCTTATTGTGAAGTTGTAATTATTCAAAACATAGGTCTGTGATATTTTAAATACTAAATTAATGTATTAATTATAAATATATACATATAAAATCAATTTTGTCGAAAAATATTGTTTTAGCGTCACCGGGATTCGAACCTGGATCTTCATTTCCAATCCGGGGAAGTGCACTACCTTTGTGCTATAACGCCAGTATTTTTCTTGACAAATTTTCGAAACTATATGTTACATTTTTCAAATTAATACACCTGTCGTTCCATTATTTGAAAGCCATCTACATTATTTTTACAGAATCTCAAATACCTTTGAGTAAACCGATTTGCAGACGCCAGAATTATCAATTCATTTTTATTAAATTTTGGACACGTTGATACAACATATATTATTAAGGAAAACACATTCTTATTGTGAAGTTGTAATTATTCAGAACATAGGTCTGTGATATTTTAAATACTAAATTAATGTATTAATTATAAATATATACATATAAAATCAATTTTGTCGAAAAATATTGTTTTAGCGTCACCGGGATTCGAACCTGGATCTTCATTTCCAATCCGGGGAAGAACTTCCCTTAATAATATATGTTGTATCAACGTGTCCAAAATTTAATAAAAATGAATTGATAATTCTGGCGTCTGCAAATCGGTTTACTCAAAGGTATTTGAGATTCTGTAAAAATAATGTAGATGGCTTTCAAATAATGGAACGACAGGTGTATTAATTTGAAAAATGTAACATATAGTTTCGAAAATTTGTCAAGAAAAATACTGGTGTTATAGCACAAAGGTAGTGCACTTCCCCGGATTGGAAATGAAGATCCAGGTTCGAATCCCGGTGACGCTAAAACAATATTTTTCGACAAAATTGATTTTATATGTATATATTTATAATTAATACATTAATTTAGTATTTAAAAATAATTATGTTTAAAATCCGATAATGTTACGTTTTCGGAGATACCATACCCCGTTTCATTAGGAGTTTCAATTAGCATTTTTAATGTATATTGAGAATACGTAACTTCTCAGATTTTTACAAAAAAACATATTTTCCGGTAGAAGCAAATTCGCAATGGCGAATACAGCTACTTTTTGAATGGTACAATGGCAACTATAATCTAGAGGTTTTGAATTAAGGGCACACAACTCTATCAAAAAATGCATTTTAGGAGTTACTGTTTTCTCAAATTTAGCCGCGTTACTTAAAAAATAAAATTATTAATGTATTTTGCTACCGATGGTTACCGATTTTCTTTTAATTACCTTGTACCATGGTGTAACAAGATATATATTTGAAAATTTATCAACAAAATCAAAAAACAAAGCAGAGCGTTTAAATATGTACTGAAAACTGAATTAACTCTGAAAAAAATTATCCGGCTGATTTTTTTGTTTGCTTCAACTTTTTATGCTTTTTACATCGGCACTAAATAAATAAATAAAACAAAAAATTAAAATCGTAACAGGACAAAAATGTTAATGTATTTTCGCGTAGAGTTCGGTCCTGCCGATGTTCAATGTCATCTAAATAATTTCTCTGAAAATGCACTGCAAAGGAGATTCAGTAAGGGTGAATATTACATCTTTAATCAGAAATCAATAGTCTTTATTGACATTGCATGTAAAGGAGATGTTTTTGGACAGTTATATTGATCATACAAGCATTGAGAATACATGTAAAAATCAACAAAAAGGGTCAGTTTTAGGTAGGAGGTCAAAACAGGTAACTATTTACAAATAGTACTTTTAAAAAAATATGCTTTCTTCAAGTTGACCACCAGGAAACACAGTACATTTTCTAAGACAAGTAAAAAAAATACGCTTTGTAAAAAGAAATAAACCTAACGCAAGATAATAAAATAATGTCAGACTTACATGTGACATCTTTTGTCATATTTGATCTCCTATTACGCGTGACCTATCTTTCATGATAGAAAAAGAGGGGATTTGAATTCTAAAATCAATTTTGCACTTTTGTCTTGTCGGTGATTCTACTTCGGATTTATTTTTCTTTTAATATTTATTTGATACTTTCTAGCATTTTTTTTCCAGTTTAGATAGTTTCTTTGATTAGATAAATTCTTTGAAAATAGTATGAATATTGATGACATTTATTCCATGTACGTTTCTATTTAGAAAAAAAAAACATTCTTAAATATTCTTAATATTAATGTAACATTATATAAAACGCAAAATTAGATGTCAAATATAAATAATGCGAAATTCCCTGCTAATAAGTTTTCACATTTAATAGGTTTGAATTTGTTGCTCCCTCGAAAAACATTAAAAGGGGTTCACTGTATATAAATTAAAATTGTGAAATAATTTTCAGGCACCATTGTACAATGATTTACTAATTTACAGGTTTTCATGAGCAGTGTCAGAGACAGCTGGCGTGACATGGCCTATGTTCTTTTCTCAATATTCAACATACTTTGGGCGTGTATTTATCTTCAGTCGTGGAAGAGGTATACATAATTATAATTTAATGCATTAGAATAAGTTCATTGAAAGAATTGTTATCTGATATATTTATTTCCTTTGTGAAAAATCTAAATGTGTATTTTTCTTGCTTTCATTTCAGATACTCCAACGAGCTTGCATATAGATGGGGAACTTTAGATCAACGTGATGATCTCCTCATTGAACCGAGACCATTATATCAGGTACGTTTTTTTGCCATTTTTATGCCAAATTTAATTTCATAATCAATTCTGTTGAGTTCATTTCAAAATTAATTTAATAATATAAATACCAAAAAATAATAATAATAATAATAATACCAATATAATCCCTCAGCCTTCGTATTCGCAGGATATGGCCCTCTGCGACTTCTTCCTATTCTCAAAATTGAAAAAACCATGAAAGGATGACATTTTGCCAACATAGAGAAAATAAAGATAGAATCGCTGAAGGACAAATTATTTAATATTATTATATTATTTATTTAAATTGTCCATTTTTTGAGCAGTATGCAAAATTTTTAATTAAAATGAACAATGATGATATTTTGACTAAAGATTAATTTTGATGCTTCTAATTATTTAGGGTGAAATAGTGGTCAGCAGTGTGACTGGCCGTCCAGAGCCCGTGTACCCCGCTTGGAAGAGGAGGCTGTGGCGGCATCTAGTGAGTGTTCCCGCCATCTTCTTGTGTCTCATCGCTGTGGCCCTCACATCTTACATCATGCTGCTCATTCAGGTATTTTTATTTACAGATATCCCAGTGCTTATTTCAAATATGTATTCTGACACAATTAAATGGTATTACTATTTTTGTGATCTCTGCAGGATTGGTGGGATGAGCGCGTGAAATCCCGTGCCTTTGTTTCTTGGTTAGCCGTAGCCCCGCGGTTGACCCTCGCCGTCATGATCGCTGCCATGGATCACTGTTACTTTCGTATCGCTACTTGGCTGAATGACAAAGGTACAATTTTAGCATTTATGTCTACTGGCATGCTGTTTTTTTTTTCAGATTTTCTCGCTAGCTTTAATAAGACTATAAATTTTTTTTTAATACAATCATAAATTATCTTAGTGATTAGTGATTTTTGCTAGAGCACCTCAATACATAATGTACATACATATGTTACAGGATATTATGATTTTGTCTGTATCATACCTGTACGTAAAAATATATAACCATGTGTACTTATGAAGTACATATTATTTATAACACACTATTTCTTTAAGACTATTTTTAAATATGTTAATATACATATAACTCAGAAATCAATATCCTAATATGATTTTTTTCTGAATTTAGTTGCAGATAGTTTTTAAAAATAATATAGACACAAATAAATATGATATTTCGATTACTTCTTTCTTTTCTATTCAATATTTTTACGTAATATTTGAAATTTGTACAATACAACAAATTTATAAAAAGATAGCTGCGCCTGGTTTTTTTGCACAATTATGCCTTTTTGAGATGTTTTAATAATGTGTATTTAAATATCTATATTGTTTCATTAAATAATCTTCTTTTTTTTTCAAGTTAAGTAATTTTTTTGAATTTCGCAAAAAAAATGATTTGTTGTCTGAATTTTGAATTTACGCAAGTTTTGCATAATTCTTACTATATCAGGTTGTAGGTCTGAAACAAATTCATTATTTTTTAATCTTTTTTTTTCACTTTCTAATTCTGTTTTAAACCTACATGTTCATCAATCAAGCCAGCTAGTGAAACTGGGAAATCTTCACTGATTTTAACATAAGATTTACAAACATACAATGCATGATGTGCAATGGTGTAAATTTGACACTTAGTGATTTGATTACTGATTGGTTTTCTCAATTTTAGTGATGTTGTGTTTTTTAATGATTTATTAACATTTTTACACAATTTTAAAATTATTCACCAGTGAATTAGCTTTGTTCTTTTTCATTTCATTGCTTTCACTCGATCGTGTGGAACAAAACGTGAAGAAAACTATCGTCTTGACACCAAATATGAGAACCATCTCATTGTAAAAGTCACCCTGGTTTGTATATTTAATTTTGTGAGGGCACTTTGTGCTTTCTAACTCCACAAGCTTGTTTCTTCCAGCACAACTTCTTGCAATAATCCTGCATGAAAGCTTAAAGCAGGCCATGGTTCTGACTAAGAAATAATAATTAAATATCATCCTTTTTATACTAATTCTACACTTTATTTACTACATGAACATAACTTGTGATTTATGTAATAGGTACCTTACATTTGATTATACAAATTGTATCTTATCATTTGTGCGGAATACAAAGTGATACAGTGGAATTCTATTAAATGAACTTCTATTGTATTGAGTAAATTTTTCTAAATAATATTTTATTTGTGCTTATTGAATTTTTAAACAAATTTGCTGATGTTATATATAGAATTTAAAACCTGTCCTAGAATGGGTGCGAATGACGTACATAAGAGGGTTTCACAATTACTAATTACCTACCTACATAATATTTGTATCAGAAATATCACTGCTTAACTATTTTAATTTTCTAATTACTGACAATATAAATGAAGTAAAAATAAATAAGGAGCAAAGATATACATGAGTATAAAATCAGAAACAATAATAACATATATAGATACAGTAAACTCCCTCTTATCCAACACTATAGGGAGCGGAGAGTTGCCGGAAAATAGAATTATCTGGTTATCTGATCATCACTCTTTAAATTACAATTATTGACCTAATATAATATAAACTGAATATGTATTCTAAATAAAGTTATTTTTAAACACTTAATAATACTTACTAACATTATATAAAAATATTGACGATAATACCACCATTTAAATGTGATACCAGATAAAAGGGAATTGGAATTTACTGTAATAAGTACATACACTTGCTGTGAAAAAGGTAATTTAAATAATTACATATCTACCTACAGTGCAGTAGCATTACAACTATTCTATTTTCAAATTTCTGACAATAGAAATGGTATTCAAAAAATGTATATTCAGAATTGAATGCATTCACCTAATTTGCATAGAACTACCAGTTATTAAATTTTTTTCAATAAAAACCCATTCTCATAAAGTTTTATAAATTCAATTTGTCTGTCATAAAGCATCCCGAAAAACATAAATAATAATAATTATACTCCACACAAGGATGTGATAGCTTACATGTCAGACCAACAGACCAACAATCATTTCAATTTGTATGGATATCTCAGTTTTTTAATTTTCAAAATAAGTATTATTTCTTTTGTATTTTTTAAACTACTAAATTTGATTTAGTCAATCAAATAAATAATGTTTCTATGATATAAAAAATATTTTTGTTTGTATTTTTATCCATTTAAGAAACGCATGCAGCTCTGGAAGAACTATTTACCGCATATTTTCTTTTTCTTAATGCGCTGCAAATTAAAATGTTTTTTAATTGATTTAATATATGAAAATTTTCTCCTTTTCCAGTTTCAATTTGTAAACTCATTCTTAAGTTTATTTTACATCGCCTTCTACTTGCAAGATCAGGAGAAGCTCAAAGAGGTGAGAGTTAATTTATTTACCATCTCACTCACTCATTAAGTTGGCAAACAAAATTCATCCACATTCATTTTTTCATATACATATGTACATTCTTCTAAATCATTGTGTTGATTTTAGTGATGAGAAAAAATACTACTCTTTACTCATTGGTGTGATTGTTATTCGATAATATCAGGGATTGAAAACTGTGACTGTGATCACAGTTTCACGATATCACAATACACAAAATAATTACATAAATATAAATAATGAATATATGTACATATATTTAATTTAATATCATCACAAAAAGAATGAAAATGCTTAAAGAAATGTAACATTTTTTGTCGGGGCAAATTCTCTGCGTTTCAGATCAAATGCGTAAAACGTTTAGGCAGAATCTACTAGATAGCGCTGTTATTCCTTTGTGAATATTTTCGTCTCAAATGCGCTAATGCCAAATCACAGTTCACATCCAAATATAAATAAAATAAATAAATTATCACGAATCACGATATTCCCAGATATTCAATCACTGAGAGTGAGTGTGACTCAAGATATCAGTGATTGACTCACGGTTCATGATTTTAAGCTCATCACTAGTTGATTTGATCAAAAATTTTAACATTATACTACTACGTATACACGAATAAAACATTTTAAATGTGTAGGTTAATTAAAAATAGTGTATTACCAACATATTATTTATGTACATACTTATATATTTTTTTGTTATACAGCAATTGGCAGCCCTTTTAATTGCCCGCCAAGTTTTGGGCAATTTGAGGGAATCTGCTTGGCCTTATTTATTGGAGCATTTGAGGTTGGCTAGACTGAGTCTTGCTCTGTGGGGAGCTTTGAGTCCTAGCCAAGGTAAGATTTAATATAAAATGTGTTTTTTAAATATCTCACATTAACTTTCTTTAATTAAAAATACAACTCGACTTGGGGCAAACATTATTAAGAAATATTGGGCGATAGTAATAGAAACCATTTAAAATTATATCATTGGTTGAAAAGATAATACAGTAAAACTCCGTTAATCCATAATTCGGGACCGAAATTAAAAAAAAAATCGAATTACGAATTATGAGAACAATTTTTTTGAAGGCAACATTAGAAAGAAATTTAAAAAAACGGTTCAGTTTACGCGTCCGCATTTTTGCGTGCGCCACCGCTATCAACATGGAGACTATTATTTCAGCATTTTATGTGTCAAAATGTTTATCAAATATATTAAAAACAGGCTTCTTCAAACGGATATTTTAATTTGATTAGTGGTCGAACTCGCCTTTTCCATCAAAATTAGCTAAGAAATTGGAATATTAAAAAACCTGTGAAAAATAATGAAAAACTTTTAAATCTTCATACATCGTTGAAGCTTATTATTTTTCTGTGATTTTTCACATTTGAACTCAAAAAGATATTCGGGATTGAAATTATCCCGCTAATTTTATCTTTAACATCAATTTTTTTTGGTTTTTAAAATAAATTCCATATTTTCAAATGCTCATGGAATTTACACAAATTACAAGATGTTCGTGCCATTTTAGAAAACGAAACACGAAAAAATATGTTGTGTATTTAAATACAAAGGTTTCAGTTTCTTTATTACAAAAACAAATCGCAACATTTCATAAATAAAAAATCGAATATAAAATCAATAGAACTGTTGCACACAATTAAAAGCAAGCTTTAATTTTTCACAGCCTTATAGCTTGTATTGTCTTAATTATGGCAAATGACATTCAGTTTATTAGTTTTATATTAGTGTAAAGGTCCAATCTAAGTAATACTTTTAAAAAATGTCAAATCTAATGTATTACTTCTGATATAAATGAATAATAAAAACCCACATTTCATAAAAAAACGTAAAGACATGAATTATTGTCGAAAGTGCAGTGCGCCCTTAATACGTATATAAATTACGATATACAAATTCTTCAAATTATTTTAATTAGGGGTTACAAGGATACAAGGGTGAGTAAAAACATATAATTCGCAACGCGCCGACAATCATTGTCGAAATAACAACAAATCTTATAAAACGTGAGGCAGAATTTGGTATACAGGTATAACGAGCTCTAAGCGCACCAATCTATTGCGATAAGGAACAGCGCCGATATTAGCTATGGGGTGAATCTAGCTACAGATGTGTACGAAGGGATGATGCACGCCTAGTCGCGCGGGCTTGGATTTAAAAACTTATATGAACACATTATTTATTTTGGGTATAAAAAATGCATACAAACTACGAATAATAAAGTTTTACAAATTATCAGTAGAAATTAGTATGAAATATTATTTTCGGGGTAAAAATTTTTGAAAAAAGTGCGAATTACGTGAAAATACGAAATATGGGTACAAAAATTAACAGAGTTTTACTGCTCAATATTTAATAATAAAGTGAGTCAATGAGAGCAAATTTTGTTTTGGCAGCTGTGCAGTATAGCTATCGAAAAGCTGCCTAGTAGCATTAAAAATGCCAACTAGTCGGCGAATGAGTAGGCCCTGGATAAGTGGTGTGTCCGCCCTGGTTAATATAAACGAATGAGCAAATTAAGATTATAATAACGCAATAAGAATAATCACGGTATTGTAAAGGTTAAAAATGTAATTCTTGGACATTAGCAAATAGTTCTTAAATCTGGAGTCACAGTCGAGCAACAATAGCTCCAAGTCCTCGCAGACTGATTGATAACGTGTTCGGCAACAAAACGGCAAATGTTTGGAGGCGAATCGGTGGCAAATCCATTGTGTGTAACGAATACAGTTCCTAGTCAAATTTCTATTTCGGTTTGTTAGGCGTGGCTAGAATATTGGATGGTGATCAAACTCTGGTATTTTAAGACGCTACGGGCTCTTAGCGAAATAAGGCTATTTGATTTTTAATATTGTTAAGTAAACCTTTGTGTATTATGGATAATAGACAAAAGAATTGCGGTCTTGTGTTGTCTCGTGTTACACTGTACATACTTTACAATAAAAAATTATCTTGCAATATTTTAAAATAGAATCATGAACACCGAAATCTCCATACTATTAATATTAAAAATTTCTTACCAGGTTTACTATGAGAATAGAGAAATATATTACATATGTATAATATGATTAAAGAATGAATTTTATTATGTAATTTGTTTTGTTTATAAGAGAAGATAGTACAGTGCCTTACTATCTAAGGGAAATGAAGACGAATGTGTGTGTGACAATAATATAAATCAATTGATTTATTCTATCTAAAAACATAATTTAAGTGATTAATATCGTAGTGTGTTTAATATTGATGGTGTGGTTAGTGCTTTAAGAAGAGTATTGAACAGGGGGATATATAATTTCCATTTTCACATTTACAGATTCCTGGAAACTTGATATCAAAAACTTTTTTGATATCAAAAAAATTTGTTTTGTAATCTTCACCTGTATATTTAATCATTTTTCAGAAAAACCACCTGGCAAGTTTGAAAAGACAGACAGCAAAGAGGGCACCCCGTCGAAAGGGATGCCCACTATCTCTAACCACGATGAACATTTGATTGAAGAAAATGGAAAGGAAGTGCACGAAGGGAAGCAACGCAGTATCAGTCAAGCTGAACTGGAATCGCAACTATTTAAAGTAAGCGGAAGATTCTTATATTTCACTTTGGTTATTTATTACCAGTATATTGCTTGATAATTATTTCTTTACTATTACGAGTGGGCCAATAAGTATTGAAGAGTGTTATCCCGTTTTCCACGTACTTTCATTCCTAATACAAATTATTATATGTATTAATTAGAAAGATATACATATAAAATCAATTTTAATGAGAAATATTGTTATTGCTACTGGGATTCGAACCTGGATCTCTTCCAATCCGGAGAATGTGCATTAACCGATTATTCTATACCAATAGAGTGCTTGACGACAAATTTTCAACCCTATATGTTACACTTTTCAAATTAATACATCTATTGTTCCATTATTTGAAAGCCATCTTCTTTATTTTTACGGAATCTCAAATACCTTTGAGTAATCCGATAGGAGATGCCAGAATTAATAATTCATTTTTATTACATTTTGGACACATTGATACGACTTATATATTATTAAGAAAAATGCATTCTTATTGTGAAGTTGTAATCATTCAGAACATAAGTCTGTGATATTTTTAATACAAATTAAATGTATTAATTAGAAAGATATATGTACATATAAAATCAATTTTATCGAAAAATAATGCTACTGGGTCTCCGAGATTCGAACCTAGATCATTTAATTTGTATTAAAAATATCACAGACCTGTGTTCTGAATAATTACAACTTCATAATAATAATAAGTTCTCCTTAATAATATTTTTATTCCTCAAAATAATTTTAACACAATAAAGTACTATTTTATTTTACCTATTGCATACCTTGTTTCCCGGACAGTTGGACTAGGTGTTTAGAAATTTCCATAACTTTGTAATAACTTTCTATGAAATTAATTTTACAATTTAGGTTGTGAAATATTTGAATTATTTTATATATGTGTGATTTATCCCCACCCACAATTTATCCTTATTTTTCAACATTTTAGCTCAGTCCCCAGAAATGTGTAAATTCACCATACTGACAATCTGTAAATTTACCATTTTCTTTTCTTTCTTTGTACATTGCTCAGACAATTTTTCAACTTTGCTAAACATTATGCAGTAAAATATGTATATTTAAATAAATAAGTCAATAATTAAAAACATTTCACTCACCTGTGCTGACTACTACTCACCATTCCCTCACCAATATCTCATTAACTTTGTGTTTGTACTTTAATATTTTATGAAGATTGTCTCGAAATAAAGTGTTAAGAAAATGTGTCGGTTTAATAGGTCTTATTTGCATTTATTATATTCAAACACATCCTATAATCACATCAGTAGACACATCAAGTGGATCTTATTTTTAAAATAAATAGAAAATAAAATTTAAATGGCAAATTGACATTTTCTAAAAATTCACTGTTTACAGTCTGATGGAACATTTGCTGAACATCTTGAGATGGTGATGCAGCTGGGATACGTGGTGCTGTTCTCTTCAGCGTTTCCTTTAGCCGGACTCTGTGCCTTGGTGAACAACTTGATTGAAATAAGAGGAGATGCTTTCAAACTGTGCTTTGTTACGCAGAGGCCTTTTGGAAAGCGAGTTAATAGCATTGGATCTTGGCAGGTATAAAAATAAACACCTGCCATTAATTTTGTTAGACTTATTGAGTTCCAAAGATTATGCATTTAAATTTATGCACGTTTTTTATAGATCTGATATTTATTTGACATCCGATTTCTGTTAAGGCTTCCCTCACGATAATAATTCATATTTTCACATTTTTTTTATGAAAATGTGAGTTTATATAATTAATTTATATCAGAAGTTACATACCAGATTACACTTTTTTTAAAACTATCACTTAGGTCATAGAGTTATTAACCATTAAATTTGCAGGACATATTATCAATTATTGATGTTTTTAAAACACTTTGTATCAGTGATAACTAATGATTTTAAATAATATACATATTATATTTACTTATATGCTTTGAAGCTTCAGCTATTATTTAAAATCAAGTTTTATATCAAAAACACAATAATTTCTTATTAAGTAATATTTATATTGATCCTATTAATGTGTGTTTTTTATTGTGTATTTTCGCATCATATCGCCGGTGGATGTCAAATTCATGCTCTTGTAATTTTCATTAAAAAATACCGAAAATATGTTTTCACGCATATTTTAATTTTAATAATAAATAAGTTAAATAATGATATGCCCTTGTTTAGTCTAGCTGTAAGAAATTAAAAAAATATATTTTGTTACTTTCAGAGTGCAATGGAAGTGATGGTTGGTATTGCAGTGCTGGTAAACTGCGCTCTGATTGGTCTCTCCGGAACTGTGCAGAGAATGTTTCCTGAAGTCACTTCCATTCAAACCATTCTTGTCATCGTCGCTTTGGAGGTGATTTTAATTTTTTTATAATTGTATTAACATTTAGTATGTTATTATTACCCTGGAATCCAATCATGACGCTACTACATACTACTCCATGACTTAACAGCCAATCTAGAGCCTAGGCCTAATATACAACTGAACGCCAGGTACATATCTTTGTCCTGGGTAAACACACTTCACTCGGAGACATGCCTCCAGATTTCTGTCGGGTAATCTCTGCGCAAACTGGTGATGTAAACAAGCAGGGTTTTGTAAATTCGCCATATCTCATAAACCGCTGAATATTTTTCAATCAAATTTTCTTATAGTTATTATTGGACATTCTCGCTAGATATAGTTGAAAATACCTACTAGTGAACCCATAAAATATAACATTTTAACTAGAGTTTTTCGATTCCTTAAGTATATAACAAAGGTTTTTTACCTTTCTATATTATCATAAAAATACTAAAGTGCATGTATGATAATAAATTGGCGAAAAAATAATTTTTTTACACGTCCCTGCACAAACAAAGAGGAGTGTGGCACCATTAATACTCATAGCATTGGTATGTAACGTGAAACAATGAACTTCTTTCAACTGATTATAATTTTGACATCTCATTTTTACAAATCATGTTGTTTATCAGTCTAAGAGAGACAGAAATATAATGATGTGTTTGTCTTGAGTGTAAATTGTCAAGTGGGTGAGACCAGTAACATGCTGTCTCCACTTCAATACTATGAATAGGTATTATAAATATACAATATATCACAAAAATGATGGCCTACAGCCATTCACATATGGTTTTTGTTTGTTGTGTTGTATTTTACCCTTTTTATTTAAACGTTAATATTATCTTTTATGGACCAGTTGTATGAATGAGTCACATCTATAAATTTACATTGTTGGTCTAGTAAGACGCTGGCCTAGTGATCTAATGGTTGGGGGTTCATGCCTCGTTCCAGAAGACCAGCAAGTCAGTCCCATTTTCATTGCACAAGCGTTAAGCTTAGTTTGTAAACAGTAAGAATATTGATATGACATGTATTCCGTGTTCACATCTCTATTTAAAAAAAGAATAAATTGCTATTATATGATAATTTGACATCTTATCTACATACATTAAATTACATTTTTTTAAATTAAAAATACTTTACGTAAACAATATTAATACCCTTCCCGCATTTAGATGCTAGTCGAGTGAACGTGTATTAATACCTTTCCCACTGTTAATGTGTCACTCTGGGTTTGCCAAGAGGTCATCGTACATTTGGGATATCTCGAATACGGCTCACAGCTGTTTATGCGTTCTTCATTCATCTAAACCATTGCAATTTAACCACCCACACCACCTAAATCAGGATTTTAATTCTTAACTTAACTCTTAATTATTTTATTTATTTTTCACTGGTCAATATATTTTTCTTTCAAAAACATTTATTCTGGTTTTTGTAAGAGTCCATGCCTCACATGCATATCAGCAGGACATATTTTTTATTGCAATTTTTGATTTGAGGACAGGAATTTTGATTTTGTAACTTTCTCAAGGGCAATATAACGGCATTATGAATCCTCGAGTTGATTTCGTTTGGCACATTCTCTTTAGTCAATATGACTCCAAGATCATAATGATATTTGATTATATTTTTTAAGTAACTATATAAGCAAAATATATTATTATACTGGAATTGTGACAGTCCTTGCATGAATTCAGTAATATTCGCATACTTTCCGAATTAATCAAACTTTTATCAATGTATCAATACTAATACATATGTACATATTTTTTTACATATGAGTAATATGTGACATGTTTTTATGTACAAATTATTTATTATAAAATATCTTTCTGGCCTAGATTCCTTATTTTTTTATTATAATGATTAATTTATTATTATTTTGAAAAAATATTTTTACATTTACAGCATGTGATGTTGGCGATGGTAATAATGGTGAAACTGGCTGTACCAGATTTGCCATCCTGGCTCGCTACTGAAATGGCAAAGGTGGAGTTTCAGAGGAGAGAAGCAACCAGGACTATGCACACGCCGCTTCAGGTCAGCTGGACTAGAATTTTTAAATCTTTACAATTTTTTTTTTGTTTCGAACGTATGATGAGAAATATTGTTAAGTTTACAAGAAATATTAATTAACCAGTAAAATAACGACTAGCAAAACTGTTTTTTTTCTATTGTAAATGTGGTTTCTCATTGTCAATTGTAAATTCAGTAGTGATGGTAGAATTCACAGATTGTTAAATATTTGTTATAAATTGGTGAAAGAATTAAAAAAATTATTCGACTATGAAAAGTATCAACTATTTTATACCTACAAAATTTTTAAAGTGTTGAGCATTTTTATACATAACATTTCAATGTTTGGTGTCAACATTACCAACATAAAATTACATACATAATGGAAATAGAATAGACAATCAAAGAATACTATAAAATTGTAGATTTACTCAACGATTAGACATTTTGTCTGCAGAAAGTGCATATGCATATTGCGAATAATTGTATCGTAAATTGCAGGTTATTTTAAGAAAGCCTAAAATCGTGTGAAAGTGTGTGTGTGTCAACACGCCAGCACCGCCGGTGTGAGATGTATGTGGGTGTGTGTGTGGCGAGCATAAAAGGATGACGCGCGCGGTGCACGGCCCTTCTTCTCTGTCGTTTGGCTCCGAGACTAGTCGTATACTTTGTGTCAATAACTGTATTATTTGTTGTAATAAAGATCACAATTGTCACATAAAAGTTTCTATTGGACCACCAACAATCTTCTACGAGATATACAACTTGAGAATTACTTCTTAATTAAATAATTTTCAGATGTGGAAAAGTTTCATATAAATGGTAAAATGAGACAATAGATCAGAGGTTACTTTAGGCGGCCAGTGCCTCCACTTGCTTGTTGCGACATTGATAACAAATAATTTAATACTATCAAAATATTTATCATATGTTTTTAAAAATATCACATTATTTATCTGCAGTTGGAAAGTGGCGGCAACTCAAGTGGGACCAGCCAAGAGGACCTGTTGGGCATCGACCAAACAACCAGAACATCCGTATCTGATGAGGTTACCATCACGCCCGAGGAGAGACTCCTGATTGGCAGGTTCACGGTGCAGCCGAGCGCAGCACTGCGCGATGGCAAGTCATCTGATGGAGATAATGATGTGTTTGAATCGGAAGGGGCTGAACCTGGGTTGCGTTCTAGAACAGGGAGTAGGAGAGTGTCAGAAAAGGAAGGTTAGAAAAATAAAGTCGTATTATTCAAAATTGTGATCATGTAACCAAACCTTATATGTAAGTCAGTAGATTAAATTAGCAAAGTTAAATAACAATTGTATGTTTTAATTTAGTTACTTAGATTAGATGGTCAGGAAGCCATCAGGAATGCTGTAGATCTAAGCAGATAACACTCTTTTAACTGTGACTTTGTCATTACCAAAGCTACCACGATTATTCTGCTAGGAGCATAATACAGTTTTGGTAGATATGTATGTGGTTAATCATTTTCGCTATTGTCTGAACAGTCATTGCCTCGTTAATTTGAAGTTCAAAAGAATCAAAAAATAATTATTTAGTATCACGCGGAACCCCGTTAATAAGAAATGAAAATGATAAAAGAAGAATTATTTTGCAAATTTTGCGGCATGATTGCGTAAAAATCACAAGTCATGAAAAAAAGTGTGAATTTTGTGAAAAGCATACATATTTCTCGAAACCATCCGAAAAACGCAACTGTATTTGTTATACTAATACATAATGTTATCTAATTTATTGTATGTAATTACTGATACTAATTAGTCTGAATATTAGATTTATATCTCGTAATAAGTAAAGATTGTACATTAAAAATGTTCTCAGGAAATTAAACAATCATTAAATAAAGTACACTATAACTAATAACTATGGAAAAATGATCAATATCAAATAATCTGGGTTGCGTGTGTTTCAAATAAATGTAGTCCTTAAGTCTTAAAGAACTTGCATTGTGCTTTTTTTTTCGTAGATGAAAATCATACAAAACGTGGGTGCCCCAGCTAGACATCTCTCCTCACTATATCTCAAAGATAAAAAATCATTATTTAGTAGATATTAGTTAATTAGTGAGTGAGTAATGGCATCGCATATAACATAAATTTTTGCCAAAAGATCAACAAACAAAATATCGTTTCATGTTTTTGTAATGTCTGATTTTCAGGTGACGAAATATCTCGACATGGTAGTACCGGCACGCCACCCTCTAGCACTTCCCGACGTCCTCTTATCCCCGAGATCCCAGCCTTCAAACAGAGAAATACACCATCACCAACACACCGTCTATCTTCACAAGTAAGATATTACTTTTTTTTATGGGAATCAATGATTTAAAAAATATATATTAATAACAAACTATTTTCCAAAAATATGTGTCAAAATATACACACCCTATTTTTAGAAATAGTCCATCTCACGTCACATTACATATAAATAATATGAAAAAAAAAATTAATCCATTAGGATTGATTAAATTTATAAATTTTGTTTTTCAGACAAGCGGTTCTAGCAGTAATGAAACGGTGACACCGGCGCGAAGTCCACTGGTGGCTGAGATTCCACCATTCCGGCCTCGGAAAACTCCTTCTCCAACAAGACATTGGGCCCATGTAAGTTGTCAACAATAATCAATATTTGTTGCTATTTACTTAAATACATATTACTTGTAATTATTAATTACAAGATGAATGTGTTTGAAATGTAAACTAATATGTATCTATTTTTCACTGTAATGTTGTATCTATATATGTATTATTTTTCTAATTATTGAACAGGAAGCAGAGCATCCTGGTGTACATCTTACAGTCGGGCCTGGTGGCGCCGAGTGGGTGCCTCGACCCTTGAGGGCCGCAGCACTGGCAGCTAAAGAACCCCTACATCGCTCCACTCACTGCATTCCACCCCTGCCCTCGCTGAAGCTTGAACGCAAGGTTATTCAACCCTGATATACTAACCTATTCTTAAAATTACAATATGTATTAAAGCTACCTTTAACCCATTGATTGCATTCATAAATACACATGACATCTTTCATACGTGCCACTCTTTGGCGGCATTATAATTTATGACTTTACACTACGATAATGCTACAAATTTATGATTTATTTTTAAGAAATCGATAGCAAAGCAAGTATCCTCACGAACAAAAACAAATATAGAAATCAGAACCATAATTACAAAATAACGCAAACAAAATTATCCTGGGAGAACATAACAGTACCCAACACTAGCGCCATTTCCGGTGATATTCATACGTACTAGAGTGCAGTAGTGATCTGTGCGGGCGCTGATTTCTGGGATTAATGCACACTATTTACAAGTTTTTAAATAGTGACATTAAATTTAAATTTGTAGTTTGAAACAATTATTGAAACGCATTACATTCTACATGCATAAACTGAGTTTCATTTTTAAAATTTTGCATACACGACACTCATGATGTGGAGTAATGACAACTGGCATATCGCACACCTAGATCAAATCTAAGACAATTCAAAAAGTCATTTTTCAGTAGACAAAAAAATAAAATAAAAATTCTCAATTTTTTGTTACTAAATTTATGAAACTAAATAACATTTTAGGCCATAAATGTATCCTAAAATGATATTATTAGAGAACTGTGGCTAAGTTAGTTGCATATATGACAATGTATACAACAGAGTATCAAAATACAATAATAACTCAAAATTCTTGTTTTTTTGAGTTATCTTAGGTTTGATCTAGGTGTGCAATATGTTAGCTGGCTATAGATTTGAGTCTAATCAATAAAGTTGTAGCGACAGTTACCTGAGATCATTCCTGACTATCATTATTTATTTCAGTTTCTTTGACAATATAAATTATAAAATAAGATGTGTCTCAACATCATAGGAATGATTTTTATGAAGAATCGGTGACGTTTTGACAGGATATACTGTTTAAACTTCAATCGCAATAAACTGGCGCCTAACATAATTAAATAAACGTAATTTGTTTAATTGATGTTAAAGTTTAAAATAACGTTCTCACATATAAATATTAAACTATTGTTAAATATTCAAACAACACAAAATATTTTTATGATAAAAAATGACATTCTCGGATCACGCTATTAACAAATAAACAAATTTAATAGTTTACAAGTTGAAAAACTTGAAAAATGTACACTATGAAGGAACAAGTTTTAAATACCGTGTTATGAATTAATTTTGGTGAATTTATGAAAATATTTCATTCTTGTCTAAATATTATCTTTGTTCAGGACTCCGCAAGTTGGCGGGACCTTGAACACGAGCGCGCGGACTGAGACGGGAGAATTTGAATAACTGAGCGATACTGGATGATACAAAGACTTTTATTATTTTGTTTTTGTTTATAAGATGGCTTGACAAATATGATGTCGGTAGGATAAAGATTCTAAATAATTTTGGTACGATTTTCACCGTTCCTCAGCGCATATGTACGCACTAGCGGCGGGCGAAACACGACGACCCATATTTGAGTCACCCGCGCTGTGAGCATGTAAGGCGCGACTTATATATGAGTCACCCGTGGGGAATGGGTTAAATAATAATAATTTTCGCATTTTTTTATGAAAATGCAGGTTTTTATTACAGTAAAACCGCGATATAATGAAATCCAAGGGACCAAAAAATAAAAATTCGTAATAACGAACTCCCACATATAACGAAAAAAATATAAAAAACCTACTATATGTTACGCGCCGTCGCAAAAAAATGTTGCGCGGCTTCAAAAAAGATCGCAAATTCTGCAAACAAAGGAGGAAGAAGGTCATAGGGAACTGAATTCCTACATATTTTTAGTAGTTTTGTTATTAAAACAGATAAGCAAATGGATAATCAAAGGAATTAAATTAAGAACAGAACCTATTCAACACCAATTGGAAGATATTTTTGTAAATTCCAGAATATTGCAAACACAATACAATATTTTAATTGTGTTTAAATGTAGAGCCGCTTCAAACATAGTTTTGGGCATGAAACATATAAAATAATTCAAAAATAACAATTTTACAGTTGAATCGCGGCATTTTCATAAAATGAGTTGTATATAAATTACGAAGGTACTTACCGGTAACGGCGGCAACCACTTCAAAATATATTTATAATCGTTAAAATGGTTCACTTAAAAATTATCGTTAACATTTTCACTTAAAATACACGAAAACAATAGTCAATAGAAATACAAAACTAGTCCATAAAATGTTTAAACGAATTATTTATATTATTGACGAGTTCACACGAAAACAATTGTCAAACGAAAATGAATTTATGTAAGTATTCAGTTCGGTCATGCAATAATCGCGTTAAAAGCTGAACAATCTTAACTCTACAGACGTTACACTGAGACTGACATTTCCAATAAGTACATACTGCAACTTTCGGGGGGTTCCTGTTAACTTTTGTATTTTCCAGCTGTTTGAGTCTGGGATTGCAATACATATTAGAATACGTAAAACGTGTCTAAGTGAACGCCGCAAGAATTATGTCAAATGGTTTTATGGGCCTACTATGAACCCATGAAGAAGTTTGAATTGTTTTACTACCTTGTCGGCCGACCGCCGCGCACCGCCGAAAAGGCCATAAAACCGTTCGCATACGGTAGATGCATCAGCGCGGCTTTGTAAGTGCGAAATAATATTTTCATCTTTTAACATTTTTTTATTTCGTTATAAATTTACGTAAATGTATTGGCATTTTTTCGTACAGGACAAAAATGATTTTGTTATAAATATTAACGGGATTTCGTTATATAAATGCATTTTTGTATGAAAAATTGGTTTTAGGGACTAAATTTCAATTTTTTTTTTCGATATACGTCATTTTTCACTATATCGGGTTTCGCTATATCGTGGTTTTACTGTATTAATTTATATCAAAAGTAGATAATACTTTTTTTAAAAACTATACACTAACTTAAAATTAATAAATTTAATGTTATTTGCCATAATTAAGACAATACAAGCTGTTCCGTGCAGGAAACAAGAACTGTAATCTGCAGCGGCGTGCAGTGGTCTAGGGGGGTCCAAAATCGTCGTCCAGTGTAGCAGCCAAAGTCAAGGAAATTCCAGATGCAGTCCAATGTCGTAGCCAAGAGGTCAAATCTAAGAAGTCCAGTGAAATAGCAGGGTCAAGCGAAGCGGAGATAAATAAAACACAGTTTGACTTTAAGAGTACAGCAGCGAGAGAAGGGAATGCTCTCTGGAGCTGCTGGACCAGTATTTATTTAAGATTCGTAAATCCTGGGCGTGTGGGGCCCCCCATATGGCTGGGAACCAACCGGAGGGAACGGACAGTCCCCGCGCCACTCCGATTCAGTCAAGCACCGCCACCCCCTGGCGGCCAGACTCCAAACTTTTAGCTCATTTTATCTGCTGTCCCATCCGGGCCGGCAGATCTGAAATTTCTCCGCTGTTTTTCACGTCACATTTTTATTTCTTGTTCTGCAGGCATCGGGAGTATTTCATCTCACAGATTTGAATCTCCCTCGCGATGCCTGATAGATTTCAACTGGGGCGATGGTCCAAGAGTTTAATTATTGCACCTTAAACTTAAAAAATCCCTTTTTATCTTCTAAATGATTTTTAAGGTGCATAATATTATCTCCGGGCGATCGCGATCTTTCCAAGCTCTTTTTATTTATCCAAATTACAGGGTTGTGTCATTTTTTTACGAGAGATATTGCATAAAACTTAAATCTAATACTGCCGCTGTTGAGCGGGTGGAGCCCCGCGGCGGCTCGGTACCCCCTCCACCCGGCAGTCCGCTGAGCACAGGGGCGTAGGGTTTCCAGCGGTGCGGAGTGACGGGCGGGATGTGTTCGTGATGTAGGAAAGATGGGCCCCGCATTAAACTTTTTGCCGGGCCGCAATTGTCGCAGCCCTACGGGCCCATAGCTGTGCGGAACACAAGCATTATAAGAAAGACCAGGACCATTAAATAAATTTTCAAATTATGATATTCATGTTCTTATTATTTTATATTTATTTGTATTTCCCAAAGTGAATGCTTCTGTCGTTAATAAAATCATGTATTATTCTGCCAATGTGAGTGAATTTGTTGAATTTCTTAGGAAATCTCGGCGAGCAGTGGTGGCTCCGATCCTGAATTGCTGGGAGCAAGGAGTATCACTCCGACCAGCAGTAGCAATAGCACTCCCCGTCCATCTACATCTCCACCGGCTGCTGAGTCTGCAGCCTCTGCATCATCAGGGGATGAAGAGAAGCCTAAAGGTTATTATATTAAACCAATCCATTACAATTCACTTACCTTTAATTATATTATAGCAATATGAACCCTAAATATATATTCATTTATTTATGTTTAACTAGGACTATGTCCTGTTCCAAGTATTTTACATTGTTGCACTTTGCTTAAAAATGTTTGATACTATTTCAGTAAAGAAACAAAGTGCCGCCACGGCTGCCCTGGTAAAGCGGGCCCGCTCTGTAGCGGTATTCTCTCTGAGGCTGAGGAAGGCGAGGGAGGCAGCTGCAGCCAAGGCCCAGCAAGAAACACAATCACCTCCCAAGGTCTTTATCATTTATTATTTCCATATTATTGTTTTTTTTAGATATTATCATTTTTACATACGCGCCTGTCGTCTGACAAATATTTAATAATCACAACACAATCATAAAATGTTAAATAAGTAGAAATTTTTTAATTCACCGAAGGTTTGACACGGCAGCGCAACCGGATACAGAAGTCAGGATCCCCTGAGTCAAGGTGATACTCCGCTAACTACCAATTGTGGCACGATTATGTTTTTATTATTTTTTGCACAATATCTACTATATTGATATATATAAATTCCGCTCTGTTAATGTAAATGCCTTCGATAGGTGGTTCCCAGGTTTCCGATTAACAATAAGCACACATGTGATATATGAACTGCACTAACCTCTTTAATTTTGCTGTTTTTCTGGTCCGATGTTGTTGTTCTGTTAGCTGGGTTGTCTCTTTTAGATTTCGACCGACCGAAGCGCGCACTGGTGATTTATTTGGACCACTTTACTGGTCGAAGCACGGCATGTAATTGAATGACGCCTGTCGGTTTACCGTCTTCTTAGCTTTCTGAAAAAAGGGCGGCAATACTCACACACACACACATGTACATTATTATAAACCAAGAAACCCATTGGTGCCAATCGAAGTAACAAGGCGCGTAAACACACTCAATCGGGACGCATTAGGCCTAAAACATTCTGCCCCAATTAAGCGGCTAACTCAAATATGTGAAGTTCCACGCAAAATTAAATAATGACTATTCTGATAAAAAGAACACATTATTATTGTGAAGTAGCAGTTTTTTCAGAATATAGTTCTGTGGTATTTTAATACAAATTAATGTATCAATTAGAAAAATATATAAGAATTGTAAAATTGAATTTTCCTGTATATCTTTCTAATGAATACATTTAATTTTATTAAATGACTGTTCTTTCATAAGTTCTTGAATATACTATGTAGTTAACTCAGCAACGATGACTTATGTTGTTAATGCTGGCCGGCTCTTAATTCTATCCAGTGAAGCAATTTGTCAGTCATTTCTTGGCATCTTAGCGAGGGTTATAAATTTTGAAATAAAAATGTGAAATAGGCGAGTTTACACACGCCACATACCCGTTGCGATGTAGCTGTTACTGAATTTATGTTAACTTGTCAACTTCATCACACCTAACAATGTCTTAGTGGGATTCCCAGCAATCAACGTGTGAATCGTCAACGTTGCGCCGACAGCACACATGCGATGTCTGATTAACAAGATTTTAAAAAATACATTTCAAGTGCTGTTTATTAAACTGTTTATAATTTTTTTCTTATCATTTAAAATTAAATTAAATTAAAATTGAACCCTATTAAACCGAATGGTGAACCCAAATAAAATTGCTATTATTTCCTTGATTTGGTAATTCCAGTTAATTAAAATCAACTAGGTATAGTCGATAATTGTATAGTGTAATATTTCTTCCATTTATTATTTTTCTGAAATTGAAATGTAGTAAAATCGTGGCCCTTGTTAATCAATTTTTCTGGTATGATTATGTACAAAGGCGAGTCAAAAATTATCTACACTTTCGTCATAACACATCTTCAAGGTTGCCAAACTGCCTTCTGCGCATGCACGCTTAGAGTTGGTACGACTGTGGTTACATGTTGCGAAATTTGATCCCGATCGCGTAATTTGCCTTCCGGCTATTACAGTTAAACATGTCTGCTACGCTAGCAGTTTGCACCAAGGAAGTACAACGAGCGGTGATCTGATTTCTCTGGTCGGAGGGTATGAAAGGGACTAAAATTGATCGTAGACTTTTATCACAATACAGGGACAGTGCTTTATCTTGTAAAAGAAGTTTTACTTCTTGGAATTTCAAATTATTCTGATGTGAAAGTGTACTTAGTTATTTGTCAAATAAATCTGCTTGATCGCTGACATTATTGTATTGATGTTTATTAAATAAAAATGTTTTTTTTTTTTTGTTTAGTTTCAAGTAATAAAATATAATAACTAAATTTACTCAAATGTCAAGCGGCAGTCAGCAACAGCACTCTCTCTCTCTCTCTCTTTATTCTAAAAATATTTGCTTAAAAAGTCTCTTGAATTTTGAACTCATTGTTGCTCCGCACTCTGCAATTATTATGTACACACCATATTTATATGTCAACCGTAGACACCTACCTAGGTAATTAATATTTTTTTCTGTTTTTAGGCCTTACCTCCTCCAATTTACGGTGGAGAACTGAATTTAATACCAATAGAGAAGTTGATACAAGTAGAGGATGTCATGCCGCGCTCGTCCTCCTGAACCGAAGCAACAAACCCTCGGAAATTTTTGTCACATTATTAAAATATCAATACTTTTGTAATATTTCATTTGTCAGTTATTTTTTTAAATCGATGGATATCCATTACAATTTTTACATAATTCAAGACAGTACCTACCAACTCACAGGATATTGTGTTGAAACTTGTGTATAGGGTCTGCTGCATAAAATGATATTTCAACGATACTGGTTTTATTAGTGCAGCCGGCCCTGTGCACATTTTGCGATGGGACTCATAAGTGTCAGGCTTAAATGAACATAATATATACTAAAGTCTCGATTTGCGTCAAAATTACGTTTCAGGAAAGTGCGACACACATCTAATCACATTTTTCATTGAATTCATTTTCATAAAAATTTACAATGTATTCCGCAATCATCATGAACACTATCAAATGCTAATAAAATCTTAAATTATACTAAAATATTTTTTAACAAAATAGAATGTTCTTGGTATCAACATTGGGAAGAGTTTCAATAAAATATTTAATCAAAAATCATAAATGAATTTGAAAGAATAAAACATTACATTAAGAAAGTACAAACATTCGACACTAGACATATTTAGCAACAGAATACTACTGCTCGACTTTCATCATTATCATGCTTAGTGAGAATCTTGATAGCTTTGTCTATTGACTACAACGCTTCTGCTAATTTTTGATTAATTATTTATTTTCCATATATAAATGTATAAATACCATCCATGTAATGTAATGTTTCATTGCAGTATATATATACCCCATTTATTTTAAATACTCATATCTAATCGTACCAATGCGGGCTAGATTTTTAGTCTTGATGCAACACAAAACAACGCATATTGAGACACAAATCACATCAAAACAGTGCATATTGAGATGCAAAACAATGCACATTGAGATGCAAATCGAGACCCTTCACTAATTCAATACTGTTTACAGTATTATTTTTATTACCTTTTGATATTTAAACTTTTACTGTTCTTTCATTCTGATATTTTTTCATTACTTAAAATATTTCATTAATGCATATTTTACCTGAAAATTCATTTCATAGAATAGTTTACTGCAATAGTTAGATATAATATTATATTAATTATTTTGTATAGCTTTTTTAGAATGATAGTAGAGGCATTTTTATATATTTGTATGTAGTAACAAATGTATTGCTCGAATATAACAAAACACATACATGTGTAAATTGAATGGGACAACCACGCAGATTGTTGATTATTGTAAAAATCGTGGATATATTCGGGCCATACAATTTAATTTATTTTGTAATCATTATTCCATTAAAAATATAATATATTATGTCAACGGGTCCATGTGGACAACATTCGGAAATATTTTTTTTTAAACTTCATCCCTTCTGATTTAGAAAAATTTCTTATCTAAAACATTTCTAATTCTAAATGTTGTGTATCCTAACATTCCATCTTTTAAAAATATTGATAATATGAATTCCCTATTTCTAAATGTTTCCTAATAAAAATATACCAGACTAGTTAATATCTATTAGACATACCCATTTTCTATCGTTTTATTTTTAAAATGTGTTTACACTTGCAAAATGTTCAAAATGTTGCAAACTTTCAAACTTGAATCTTCTCAACTTTTACCTTGGAGTGCAAATAAAATAACTCATTATTCATCTTGTCACTATCATTGTATTAATCAGTTTATTACCTGTTATTTTATTAATTATCAGAATAATCCCCATTACGCACACATATCTGCTGTTTTGAGTGCATTATTTGCTCAGATAATACGCAATTCTGTTTTACATAAAATACATCATTTATGACTCACAATTTTTCTGATGAATGCAAAAATTATATAATAAATATAAACATCATGATGTTAGTATTTTTGTTACGTTTAGTTCGGCCAGCTCACATTACACAGTTCATTTTATCTAACCCATGTGAAAAAGAAATTGTACCAAATATGTGGAAGGAGTACCACTATATTTAAATATTTTCTTTATCACGATTTTGCACAGAAAAAACGTACAGTTTTGATGATTTTGTATGTTTTTTCTTTGCATTTGAATATTTATGTATATTTCTCCAAATAAATCACATCAAAAATAATTTTTTTTAGCTAAATTATCACATTTTCTAAATAATGTTTTAAATCTTTTTGTTTCTTAATGTTTTAGTTAGACACACCTAATATTTCATCTAAATTTATTTCCCATTCCTTTTTGAATATGAATCTTTTAGATTTTTTCCAATGTGCATACTTGTAGACAGAATTTATAATTTACATGCTTCCATTTATTCTTCATGATTTGCATATTTTAATAAAATAACTTTTATTTTTACTCTTTCAAAAGACGTAAAATTATTAAGAGCTTACTTAATGTTGTTAAGTTTGCAATACTATTTACATAATGTCAAAATTGATATTTGATGATATATTTTTCTAGTAAAGTATTTGTGATTGTTGGTTATGTATTTAGTTTGAAATTAATATGGTAAATTTTTAACTACTCTAATAATTACATACGAAGATGATCGATCTTAATTTTTTCCTTTTACGGCAGTTTAATAATTATAAACAATGATCCTATCAGTCAAATTCATCGTTTAGATGATTGAATGTAGCGAGGAAATCGTCAGAATATTTTTAAATGTTTAAATTGTTTTATGTATTAATTATATATGAATACGGCAAGCAAAAGTCATGATATAGTTATGATGTACGTTAATAAGCTGAGATAAATTACATTTTTGTAAAATTCCCATTTAACGTGTACAAAGTTGAAATTATCCATATTTTATGTTAAATAAATTATTATTAAAAAATGATTTTTAAATTTGAACTAGGTGTGTATTAACAGGCATTTACAATTCGACATGGAATGGGGGGGGGGAGATATTTGATGAAATTATTATCAAGTTCAACATATGAAGAAAAGCAATATACTTGTAAAAAGCTCAACCATTTCACAGTTCCACTCATTTGCTCAAAATCACTATTTTTGAAATTGCAACACCATTTATACTGGGCGCCAGAAATCGGCGATACTCATTATTTTAATAAAATTTGTTAAAATCTTATTGTTTATTGAATTGCTTAAAGTTCTGTCAATTTTATGATTGTTTATGTAATATTAGTCCAAACTATGTTTTGAAAGTACAAGGGATAAAACGGTGTCAATATAAAATGTGATGACGAGGTAAAATTATTTTTATATTTTTTCCAAGATTTAAATTTTGTCTGATGACATATTTCAAGATTATAATTGCACTCTTTAATGTTAGTGCATTTAGAGGTTGGCTAACATATAAGCTGGAATATATTCAAAACAAAATTCAATCCAATTTTCTTATATCTTATCTTCTGTTATAAACCTCATCTGGGTGCGGAGCATCTCTGCAGAATAAGAGAGACGACACCATGGTAAATTTCTGGGACTAATTTCCATCTGATTATATTCACATTGAGATTGTTTCATTTGATATTTTTGGTTTAACCTTATTTTAGTAAATTTCTTTAATTCAATGAATTTGTTAGAATCGAGTACCGGAGCAGGTTATTAGATTTACACGTGAGAAAAGTTTCGTTTTGTAAACATAAGGCTTACTTTAATCATCAGCATTCCGTAATGTCGACGTATTTTTATTTAGACACTTAATTGAAATCATTTTCAGATAAAGGTGATTAAATTAATTACGTAGAAAAAAATCACACATTTACGACAATTAATTACTAGTGTTTATTCCTTAATGCTGTTGTTGTCTCACAGTGATTCTAATCAGATGAAAATGTTTTATAAATGTACGAGAATACTTTTCAAAAACATTGTAATAAATATTTGTGGAGTGAAAAATATTTTCTCAATTTTAACCAATTAAAAAAATACTATTAATTATTGTAAAACTATTAATGTGTAGCCAAAAGGACCCGCTATTTTTTTATTTAGAAATATTTGAGTACATTTGTGGTTTGCTTTCGTAAAACATATTGGAAGATAGTAAATAAATAGTAAATGAGGGAAAACATTTAGTCCTGTGTTTCTTATACAATAGGAATATTAAAGATAAACAGTAATAAATACTAGTCTGCTAGGTTCAAAGTAGATTTAATAGCTAGTGTGTTATTATTATGAATATGGTCGTTTGATAACAGTATTTACCGCGCTCCGTATAAAAATAAGTGCTGCCTAGATTTTTAGGTGCTAGTTAGATGTAATTATTAGTCAGTCTTAATGTTGTTATATAGATGAAAAATGCCTGGTTTCTATATCATTTTTTATCCTTTGTTGGTTTTCCTTTCTGACAATTCTGGGAAATGCCAGCTATACACTAAATACTTAGCTGTCGCACATCTCACTGTGTTTTTTTTTTTATGTGTGAGTTTAAACAATTTTATGTTATCACTAGCATAATTATTATTGTGATTGATTTTATTTACATAATGTTCTTTGCCACATTTTTTTAGATTTTCTGCCAATATAACTTTCATAATTTTTCAACAAATATGTACTGCAAACGAGATCTGGTTTGATGTACTTGTGATCGAATGGAGAATATATAAAACGAATGTTATTTGTTGCCAAGTTGCTTCATTAAGCTTTAATTAGAAATAATAAATGTCAAGCTGTTTTCACATATATAATATATTATTTTCACAACATTCCGAGTCTGGGGGTCATGGAGGATTTTTAAAAAAAATTAAGAAAGTGGGGTAATTTAATATTTATAATGAACGCAGTCTTTTTGCGTGTGATTTTACAATGGTTTATTTTCTGTAAAATATATGGACATCTTGATAATTAATCGATCATTTACATGGTACTATCAAATAAGTGAATGAAAAATTATTAATAAATAAACCATTTAAATTTTATAATCTACGAAGTTATCCTTAAAAAATTTTAAATTTTTCCTAACTTGCCAAAACATAAGGAATAATTTATTACTTGTTTTGATTGTCGGTTCTGAATCCTGAAAATTCACCTTTGTTATCTGCTTCACTGGTTTTATTTATTTTCATGAAAACGTCTTTTAATAGCCGTCCTATTAGTATACAATTAATTTTGTCAAAAGTATAAGGAAATGTATTTTTAAAACTTAATTTTGATAGATCTATAACAACACTATGACTGAAATGAGCCTATGATATAAATATTAAACAAACTTAATAATACATACTAAATCTTATAAACAAGAAATTTCATAGGTTTTAATTGTTTTTTTTTTTTGTTTAATTTTTTTCACACAGGAACATATCATTCTCGTATACTTCTTTTCAAAATCAACTCTTTAAGGGTAATAAATTGAATATTATTTTTTTTTTTTTTTACATATTTTTCAATGTTAATACAACACACTGTATCTATATAATAATTTTGTTCTACCTTAATTACTATAATTCTTTATTACTATTGTTGTCTTCTTAAAAATGTTTTTTTATTATTAATAATAAAAGTGTTGAAGAAATAAATAATTATACTGCCATTGAATTTTTACAATAATGGCTTTATATAAGTATCTATATCTTGTCCAAATATTCTTAAAATAGTGCTTCATTATAACAATTTATTTCTCCAGCATGTATATTATTGGGACTGTACCGATTAGGTCTGATTATTGACGTAATCAACAGGAATAAGAAATTGTTATCATAATAAGGGCCAATGGGCTTTTTTTTTTACTTTTTTAACATCCTACGTTATAATTATCAATAAAAAAAATTTCCTATCAAAATAAAAAGGGCTCTACCGGGAATCACCTCGGTCTTTTGCTCCGACCCGAATTCCCTGTATTGACAGATACATAGTTGCAAATTTTTGTCCAAAGATATATTCAGTCAAAAGTGATAGTTTTGAAAATACTAACAACTTTTGGCCGACACTTTCATGTGTTCCTGGCTTCTAGGCTCTACAATGCAACCAAAAAATGAATGGAATTAAATGGGTTCCTCTTAACTGCTCAGAAAGGATTAATAGCCAGATGGCTAATAGAGATGGGCCGATGGCATTCGGAGCCACTCTTTACCCGTATTATGATGTGACTGACAGACAAGTTTTTACACTATGTGTCTACATTTTTATTGTTTGAGTTTTTGTAACTAATGTATTCATGAACTTACTCTACTTTTATTTATGTTTTTTATATGCCATGTACATATTTAAAGCCTCACTGATCTAGATCTTAATTTTTTTATTTTATATGCCATCTTCAATAGTGTATGCATCTATATCCATATTCAGTGGGCCACTGAAACCAACCTATTGTAAATTATACAAAATAATAAATGTCAATGATACAGAGAAAACACTGTCCATCTCGATACAGACTCTGATCTAGTGAGGTGGATATTGAATGTATTAAAGTTTTAAATAAATAAATAAAATTTAATAGTAACATGTCACAAATACAAACATTTAAACATTTGACAATATCATTTTTAATACATAGTATCTAGACTTAGTAAATACAAAAAAGTTATAATTTAATTAGGAAGTAAATCAGTTTACTTGAAATCAATTTTTAAAAAAAACTACTTTATGTTGGGCCCAGTAAAAAGGTACTTGGATTCATTCCCAGATTTTACAAATATTAATCCCCCAAATACTCGGAACCAGTACCCATCAGAAAATATCCTTCCAATAGAGCTCTACTAATAATAATATCACAGTTTTAATATTTTTTTATAATTGATTTAATTAATTGTGCATATCCCACATATAATAGAAAACTACAAAGTCTAATTCTTCTGATTTACATTTTATTTCGGAATAGTCTCATGAAAACCATGTTAAAGATAGTTCACCCTTCTCTGCGAGCGGCCGCTAATCTATCTTTCGAGATGGGACCGTTTGTTCATCAATTAATTATTTATTATTTTTACTTAATAACACACATCGATTCCATTCAAAAGTGTATCAAGTTCGTTATTTTCAATTATTTATGTAAATTAAAGTGCTACAACAAATAATGGAAATTACTAAAAATAGTTTATTTTTGTTTTCACTTTCCTGTAAAATTTCCTTTTTTTTTGACTTGCACCACTTTTCTACGTGATGTGCGATACGTAATAATCTTTAAATTTCAAACAAAAATGGTTTACATTTAGTTTACGACTATGTATTTATATAAATTCATTAAAAATCATTGTTTTGTCTAAAATTTGAATATTCTTGTTTTGCCTCTGAATTTATTAAATAATTAATTATTTGCGTGTGTACTTTATTATTATTTAACTTTCAGGTTAGGATTTTTTAATTTAACTATCCAACTATCGGTCTTAGATACGCAATTTAGTTTTCTTATTATATCAAATCTAAATATCTTCAAAATGAGACATCGGTACAGTCTTATATATGTATTACCCGTATGTGTTTTTTATTGATTCAAACCAATTACTTCGAGACATTGTGATGGCATATTTTCTATTGAATATTATAATTAATTTTGTTTTAAATGCACAACATATAATTATTGATTTTAGTTAACATTAATTTATGTATATTTTAATTGAGCTATCTTTTAAGATGACAGCAGTTTGGTAGAATAGGATTATATACTACATACATATAACTAATGTACTAAAACCAGTTTGATTATGACGAATGTGAAAGAAATCTTGCTTTTGACAGTTTTGAAAGTGCTCTTACGCTAGATTTATTGAGGTGGTGTCAGAAAGCTTCTCGTAGTTTTTCCACCAGATTAGAAAAAGAATCATGACATTTTTTTACAAATACCTTTAATATTTTTGTAAACTAAAATAAAGTACATTTTTGACGTGTACATCTTGGCTTGTACCTCCACAAAAAAAAAAATTCATACCTGATCAATCTCAGAAAAATATGTAACGAATAAGTGACCAAACAAAAATGTCATCCTCGTTACCATGGTGACCACATATTTCATTCAGTACCAATATATGTCGCATGTACGTTTTAACATTTTATAAATTCACATGTTCGAAAAGCAAACATGTCCAAGAATTTCCTTGCGAATTCAGTACCTACATAAAAATTTTAATTAAAAATAATATACACTTAGTACCAACCTACACAAAGTACAATGCTAAGCAACTGTTATCAAACAAATAATATTTTAAAATGTCAAAAATAAATGTAACAAATTTTAATTCATTCCTTCTATCCTTCTCAGTGAACTGCACACATAACACATACACACTTTTTTATAGAGATGCGTACACGGAATACGTGTCACATCAATATTTTTACTATTTCCAATCTAAGCTGAACGCTTGTGCTATGAAAATAGTGGTTAACTTGGTGGTCTCCTTGAACGAGGCTCGAACCTCCGACTACTAGATCACTAGGTGAGTGTCTCAACCACTAGACCAACAAGTTACTCAAATTAAAGCAAGCTACTCTTATTGAATGTAATTTTTTACAATGTATAACAAATCTCTTCTCATCAAATCTCTATATCTCTTAATAAAATTAATGTAAAGTTTTAAATATTTCATTCAAAATATTATTGGTACATTTACATTGTCATGATTCTAAATTATTTTGGGTAATATTTCTTTCATGTTCACGCGTAGAGAAATGATACCTGCGGTAGAAGATTTGCATAGATAAGTTTTAGATTGCAAAGTACCTCACAATACATATTTCTACTATAATTGTTGTATTAATTGTGATTGTTGACCTAATTAACTAATTAAGGAGTTATTACTCTGCTCTCGTAGATAAAACATTGTTACTTTACTAATATCGCCTAGGTACTAAATGATTCGATTACAAAAATATCTGCCTACGATAGTAATAATGCGCTATTGATGTCGGGAAAAAAATGTACACGTTATTTGACTTTGAAATAGTTTATAAACTCCCAAAAAAATGACTTGTTTTTAAATAATATTGTGTGCCTGAGAATATGCTATTAGGTCGGTTACGAGAATCGCCCTATGTCATGAAATAAATTCTTTTTCTATGTCACAATAAAACAGTTAGAAGGTTAGAATATACAATACTTGCATAGACCAATATATCGCCCATGTGATGAACAAATTATATTGGACACCAAAGTAAAAAAGTGGTGTGTAAATGTGCTGAAACTACTTACGCTAGTTTCAAAAGTCTCAAAAATACGACGGTTGTCTACAATTATTTTGTTTAAGGTAAAAAACAACTATCATGCTATATATTTTTTTTTGTTTTATGTCAACATGTGTACGATATTGGATTATTAGATGGGGAGTCATGAACAGAATTCTAGTATTTCTATATTTAGAGGTCTAAAAAATTGAGCATTATTTATAATCAATTCCTAGGTATTAGAAACCCCCAATAAATGAAATATTTATTAAAACATGAAAAACTAATAAAGAATCATATTAAAATTCTGTCAAAGATAACATCTATTAATAATAAATGTAATATCTGGATTCTGACTTCACTGTCCTTGTAGTGCGCACAACACGAAATAAGGACATAATTTATAAAATTTTGCTATAACCGAATAATACCGGTTGGTATTTATTTAATTAATTCCAGTACACGAAACTGGTCAGGATTCCGGTATTCATACCCTGGTACTGATGATGAGATGGCTGAGTATGATCCTAATCCACAACCTTAGTATGAGTAAATAATGCGACTAATAGATTGTCATCTTTGAATGAATGTGTTCGTAATATCTTATATAATAATGTCGAGAAGTGACCACAATGGATATCTTAAAAATGGGTTTATTTAAAACGAAAGGACGGATGATAACATCGCAAGCATAGAAGAGAGACAGTTGGAAATATTGTTATTATAAATTTCTTTTCAGTTATTAAGTCTTATTTTTATTTAAGAACATTTGTGTCACATCGAGATTTATGGCAGCGAAATTTATAAAAGGCAGAAAGAAAACAGACTGAGGTGACTGTGCATATGCGAGAAGACTATACATGACTGTAAGGATTTGAGGATATATAGAGATAATATAAAGCGGAGACAAAGGTGTTAGGAAGAATAAAATACCTATATGAATCGGGTATACAATGAATGGCCAATTAAACCATTGTACTGATTATGCGAGCAGATGGCGAAAGAGTCTTAGATTTTAAAAACAGAAAGCCATGCCTAAGAAGCAAATGAAAGTGAAAGATATCTAGTCAGTAATGTTTGATGTTTCTGCTGATTCCTATGAGGATTTGAAATGATAGTTTGTATATATGTGTTGTTCACGATAACACTCAAATCATTTTAGAGGCTTTTGAAACTAAACTATCTATATATTTTATTCTAACCTATCTGAAAGGAAATTCTTCACAAATCCATCATGTTGATAAAATGTTTGTTGTGTTGTCAAAACGTTACCAGAATTTTTTAATAGTTAAGTATCTTAAAAATAGTTCCATTCTCATTACTCATTATAGATAACTAAGATAGTTTTATTTTTTATTAATTTATTATAAATTAGCTGCTATTTATTTTTAGATTGATAAAACAATAACAGCGGGAGACAACTTAATCAGAATAATCCATTCTGTAATACATGTTTAAAATTTTGTTTGATTCGTCTAAAAAAACATTTCACACAAATCAATGGAATTAACATTCTTTAAAATTATATTAAACTTATTAAAAAATAAAATAATTCATTTGAATTATTGAACATCGTAAGAATGTCAATGTATAAAATTCACACATATCTCTACAGAAATGGTCCAATACAAGTTCACTGAATGTGTTAATTTGCAGTCATTTTTAATTGATTTTTCGAATTGATGAACCGGTGCGCTTTTGTTTTTAATAAAACGCTTAATGATTGTTGATTAATTAAGGTAAAACAAAAGAATTGCACAAGTTGTTGGGGCAAGAATATATTCCGTACGCCTTCACGCAAAATTTGTTATAAAAATAAAATTGTTCATTTGTATTTAGTTCCATTTGATATGAAAATTATAATTGGAAAAATGTTAATGCTTTTCAAAAATAAATGTGTTTGATAATTGTTTTGTTTAATATTGTCCCTTCCTTTATTCTCTACATTCCTTAATAGCTAGAGCCAATTCGTGTTGTCCGATATACCTAAGGAACAATATTTAGAAAATAGTACTCCGTTGTTTATTTATTAAGTATAAAAATAAACCACTTTATAGCAAGAACATCATTACAACATTTTTCATCAAATTGTTTTTAAGAAAGAGGTATGTATGTTCTTTTCCAATTACAAATCTTAATTAATCATATTAATCTTTAACAATCAATAATACTCACCCAGTAACAAATCTTAGTCACGACACAACATAATGAGTGAACACGGCATTCTATAAACTCTTCTATACATTCTTAGCTCTGAAACAATACAATACACAATGCAAATTTTTTATGAATGATTTGGTGATTACCAGTTTAGATTTAACAAAATACAGAAGGAATACAAGCTTCTTGAATGACAAATGAACAGAAAGTCTTACCTCGGTTCTGTCTCAACGTTTATTCAACAAATGTTGAATCAGCAAGTTCACAAGTTTAGATTGATTTTTCATTATACCTAATTTATAATTAATAATACTTTGTATAATGAAAAAGTTCACAAGAAAAGCAGCTGTGCTGGCTAGGCGTACAGAGAGAATGGCCTTCGTCATGAAAAACCGGACGGCCCGAACTCGAATTCACTATTGAAGTGTCCCCATCATTCGTCCTTTTTAGTCCGCCTGGTGTGGGTGACCGCTATGGCCCGTTTGCCACGTATTTCTGATGTCGCGGATACACCAGATTTACCGTACGGGCCATAGGTGTCGCTGTCTATCCGCCACAATAATTTATTATAGGTATAGTTATTATGAGTAAATTGCATTCATTATTTTAAGTTAAATATATTAATTAGAAAGATATACATATAAAATCAATTTTATCAAAAAATATTGTTAGTTTGGGGGTTATGTCGGTGGTTAAATGAAAGATAGATGTTTGTTTGCGCGTGTTGAGATTTTATTATGACAGTATGGTAAAAACAAGAAAGACAAAATGAAATGAATAAATGTTAAAATGAAATGATGTAGAAGGTGCGTGTATATTACGAAATGAAATAATGTGAAGCAATTTGGCTGTCTCGCCGGCGCTCCGGGGCCGGCGAGACCGCCGCTGTAGAACGCTGAAACTAGAGAGAGTGGCTAGCGGTGAATTCTGAGCCAGGCTTGTGGCAGCAACCGGCAACGCTGTCGCTAGTGTCGATGCCGACTGAGATGGCGGTGGATTTGAATTCTGGTCGCTACATTAGTAATATCCCGGTGGCAACAAAAAAGTGTGACATAAAAGCAATAAATATATAATTTTATACAGTGGTGTTTCGTGTCCATCTTTAAGCTTAAAAATATTAGAATAAAGATATATTGTAATACAATGTGCAACATTTAAAAACTAATGGTTTTAAATAATATGTGCTATAAAGATTATAAATAGATTGATGGATAATAAGAAACGTGAGCCACCAAAATTGCTAAAACCCCATGATTGTGGTAGAGTTTATTATTTTTTTTCTAATTTAACTACATTTTGTATTGAATTTATATCATAAACAAGTTCCAGAGGATCAATATCACATTTTTAATATTAATAAGTGCGGCATTCTGAAATTCTGGACATCACTGGTTCCAGCTCGATCTGTGTCCAAAAATAGGTATTTTTATTTTAGTTTCGCATAAAAGATTTTTAAAAATTACTTTTTAAATCTATAAATTTCGTTTAACAGGATTATCTCCCTGGGATTATTAACATGGGAAACTATTATTAACATGGGAAAGTGTTAAGGTATGAGTGAAACTATAATTTCGAAATGGACGCCTTTTATAACATCTTATGCTTATCAAAAAAATATCATTGTGATCTTCCATTGCGTAAATTCAGTTAAATATGAAGTTTTATAAATAAGGTAGAAATTAAAAATACTGTTCGTTTTTGTGTATGTACCTGTTACAGTGGATGTGTATTACCAGTGAGAATATATTTTCACTGACGTTTCAGTGAAATCATATCCGAATACGTTTCCACTAGTGGAAATATGACTTCACTAGCAGGTTTTAGCAAATGTATATTCTAACCTAACCTATAATTGAATCTAACCTAACCAATGTGTTGAAAAGGAAATAAAAATAGCTGATATTATAAACACGGTAGTTTATGTAGTAAATAATTTTATTTAAAATAAATGAAAATACTATAAGCGAATAAAAGTGACAGTTGTAAACGCCACCAAACTATTTATTGCCATGCTGTAGGGCGACACATCGACACTTAAGGCCAAATATTCCCGCGCGGCGTATTCTCGCTTGTCAACGAATACAAAATCACTAAATGTAACCAGTGAATTTGTATCTTCATTGTTAGATATACATCCACTGACCTGCTTAGCGAAAATGTACTTTCACCAGTGAAAATATATTCTCACTGGTAATACAGATTCACTGTAACATATCTATAAAAAGTAAAATTTAACATGAAATAATTCATCCCTCTGGGAGACTGTTGATTAAGATAAAGATTTTTTTTATAATTTAAACACGAAATTATGACGATGGCTTATATTTTAACTCGATTAATAGCGTTAATTAAAATTAAATACAATTATGCAAAGTTTTAGTTCAACACTCGTGTAATTATTTCAAATATTTTCATTTTTTACTTTAACTAAAATTGTCCCACACGTCTCCCCTTCTCCCTAATCATATTTTTGTGATAAAAATCGAAATTCATTGTGAATTTGAGTACTGTACATATTTTAAAATGCCTTAATGAGTAAAAAACAAAAATAAATTTATTAACAATTCGAAACAACGTTTAATTCTCAGTCGTTCATCTTAGCTTCTTTAAATGATTATGATCAAAATAAAAAGTTTATTAATTATTATTATTTCAACCGTTAAACCACACATCGTTAACGATAACAATCCAACCCGTCGACCACTTTACCATCTGTGCACCTCAGTCCACAAACATTTAGCAGATCCATCAGTAATTGTATACGGAAATCTGAAGCACTTTGTGAGGTAACCAGGGTTGCGACTGCACAGTTAAAACCGAACCAGAATATTATGACATATTAGTGTAGACTGTTGACAATCTTCTGTGTTAAGTTTTTTAGTCGTTGACCGACTAAAAACAGGCCAGAAAACAACATTATTATTAATTAAAAACTGTATATATCTTTGATAACTGAGTCATCGAATATGCTTCAACTAATATATCGCTGAGAGACTTCTAATGATATCCAGAACTATTTTCATTTTCATGTAGTCGCCGTATAAATCTATCTTTTCGAGTATCGGGAGAGCCATTAACCTCATTCACTTACATATAATGATTGGCCAAAGGAACTACAAATATTTTGGACCTAAACTATTTAGTAGAATGCTAATTGATTTAAATCAATTGAATTGTCCCAAGAACATGAAACTACATATTAAAACTTGGATTCGTAATATGGGTAGAGCCAGTATTGGTGCATTCAACCAAACATATTGACTCATACCTATATTAATTATTGCTACAAAGTGATCCAAAAATTGAGTCCACTTTAAAATTGTTTTTCATATACACCTATTATATAGTAATAAATGTAATTCTATCTACTACTTGTAATTCTAATTAATTGTACAATTGCTTGTAAACTATGCCCGTCTCGACACAGAATTTCTCTATTGAGATGGGCACAGTCCAAACAGATTTTTACATTGTATTATATAGTTACAAATAAAAATTTAAAGAAATATATAGTATATAAAATATGTACTATATATTTCAGCAAGTATTATATGTACTGAACGTTGTTTAAGCAAATCAAAAATTACTACCGCTCAATAATGTCTCCAGAAAAAAATATTGTTAAAATTATAAATTTCAAACGTTATCAACGATATGGTAATAAAAAAGTCACTTATTTATTGTTAAATATTAATCAGATAAGTTATTTTAATTTTAACAATATGTTATAATGCATTTTATCATAACTCAAAATGTAGAACAAATCTGTTATAAGGCATTTTATCATGACTCAAAATGTAGAACAAATCTGTTACAAGGCATTTTATCATGACTCAAAATGTAGAACAAATCTGTTTCAAGGCATTTTATCATGACTCAAAATGTAGAACAAATCTTAACCGAAAATGAATCTCCTCGAATACATTTATTTTATATATTGTATTTGTCGTTTATTATTGTTCAGATTTTTTGGGGCCCCAAAATTATTTTTGCACTCGGACCCTTGTTTGTTAGATGGCTGGCCCCGGAGAGACACAGGCCTATGGTGATGATGCCTATGATGATAAAGTAATCACTTCTCATATTATTATATGGAGATATTATTAAATACTTACAAATACATATAGGTAGGTAGGTATATTACAATAAATACGTGTGAATCTTCATTCTGATTGTATGATATGTACTTGAACCACATTAACATTTCTTAAAATAATAATATCCCTAAAATCAACACTCAGCTATCAATCTGTGAAGCCTCCAATTACACGTTACAAGCGACGATCTCGGAATATCTCAACAAAATAACTGATACTCGATCTCATTGCGTTTCTTCTGTGTATTCTCTCCCTGAGATCTGAATATGCATTTATGTTTTTAGTAGATACTAATTGCATACACAGAATATAAAGAAAACTCTATGGATTTAAAAAATATGACAAATCTCTGAAATAAAGTAAAAATAGTATAGAGTTTATTTTATATCATATTATGTTTAAATGAATAAAATATGTGCCATTTTATAGAACAAATAATGTTGATTTTAAAAAATATTTTATTAAACCCTTTTATAATAATATTTGTTGAATTTGACGTAAGTCGAAAATTATTCTAAAACCGTATATCTTAATAACAATGTTAATCCCTTAATCAGGGACGTCCCGTAGGCGTAGGCAGGTCAGGAGACGCCCAAGGGCGGCAAATTTTAAGGGGCGGTAATTTGGCGGCGGAATGTAAATATCAGATTTAAAACAAATATTAAAATTACTGTCTCGTACGAAAAAAAAAACTTGATAAGTAAATTAAAGGGGCCTTTGAAAGTTAATTTTTCCGAGTTTTGCGAAAACAATCCGATATGTAGATAACATATGTCTATAATTTATATCATAAACAATTTATAGAGGATCGATATCACATTTTTAATAGTAACAAGGGCGACAATTCGCCTAAGGGCAGCACTTTACCTAGGGACGTCACTGCCCTTAATTTAGAGCATTGATTCATATATTTGACAAAACAAAACGAGGTGTATTTAATTGTAATTGTATTGAAAAAAAACTTGGTACATTGAAAACGGTTTGTGGAAACACATATTTTACCGATTCAACTACTTTGGTAACCCTGTCGCACACAATGGCTGCACCAGAAACGCATTAACGCATTCATACCTGAATTACTATCGAAATTGAAGCCTTTAGCGACTGAAACAGACCGTTTCCGTTTTGTATCAAGTCATTCGTAAATTCCTGGTATGTTTCTTTTATGCAGGTTGCATCAAAACCGCCATTATCCGTCCGCAAGGATGGTTTAACTCGATTATACGTATTTGGTCCGGTGCATCCTATTTTATCACGAAATTCCTTAGTAGGTAAACAGTGTTCGTAATACTGTACTTGATACCATTATTTTAGTATAACATTTTAACTCATTAATTTAATTCTTTTTAGCTGCTGACGGGAAGCCAAGAAATAAAACAGTTATATATTTCAATAAAAAAATAACAGTTCCTTACTCAATGATCTCGTTGCAAGCGCATTTGAATGTAAATGTCTTAAAAATTTGGCCAAATTGTCTCTCAAAAAAAAAAATCTCACCGAGACAAATCAGTTTCTTTGTCGTGAGAGTTAGAATTTTAAGTTTTTGGTAAAAATGCACAAAAATTTGATTATATTCACACTTGGTAAAAAAATCTAAAGATAATGTGAAAGACTATCACATGCAGCCTGCGTCCCCTCTAAGACGGGAGTAATCAGGAAGATAATAATGTCACAAACCCATAAAAGATTTTAAACTTTCGCGGTTAACTCCAAGATACTGTACTTACATCTGTGCCTGCAATTTTATCTGCACATATTTGTAATGTCATAAAATTAACATATTTTACAATGTTGATTGAAAACAACACACAATTCGCCTACTGTACTTACATCTGTGCTTGCAATATTATCTGCACATATTTGTAATGTCATAAAATTAACATATTTTACAATGTTGATTGAAAACAACACACAATTCGCCTACTGTACTTACATCTGTGCTTGCAATATTATCTGCACATATTTGTAATGTCATAAAATTAACATATTTTACAATGTTGATTGAAAACAACACACAATTCGCCTACTGTACTTACATCTGTGCTTGCAATATTATCTGCACATATTTGTAATGTCATAAAATTAACATATTTTACAATGTTGATTGAAAACAACACACAATTCGCCTACTGCACTTACATCTGTGCTTGCAATATTATCTGCACATATTTGTAATGTCATAAAATTAACATATTTTACAATGTTGATTGAAAACAACACACAATTCGCCTACTGCACTTACATCTGTGCTTGCAATATTATCTGCACATATTTGTAATGTCATAAAATTAACATATTTTACAATGTTGATTGAAAACAACACACAATTCGCCATTCATAGGTATTATTTGTCATGAAGATATACATTGGATAGATGTAGTGCGCTCACTTTATAATATTGTATATTATATCGGGTGCGCGCTATTGTGAAGAAAACTACGCGCGCGCGCGCAGCTTAGTGGGAACATTATTAAAAATCGATATTGACATCATAATGTCAATTTCGAAAATATTTTTAAGCTATAACGAGGTAGAATTAAATTTGAGTGATGTTTTCGATAACCAGAAAGACGTTTAAAAATGTTTTATTTTGTAAAAAAACTAACGATTTTTAAACCTTTTTTTTTTAAGAAATGTATTAAAAATATTTTTATAGAAAATAAACAGTTTCGTAAGACTATTATAAATTTTTAATTTGAATTAGTTCAAACATAATTTCTGAAAAGATTGACATACAAATTTGGTTAATTTTTTACCAGTAGAAATAGGTACTTATTACATCTTTATTGCAAAAAAATTTCATACTTGTAAAATTTCTCTCTATGTGTTCAAATGTCATCTGAATTGTATTATAAATATGATTAGACTGGTACCTTACGAGTACGAGTTCAGTATGGTGTGGATAACGATTAGAGGACGTCGGGGAAATACTTGGCACGGTCAGGTAAACCAGATACTGGAGGATGGTCCTGTTAGATGTCTCAATGGTCGGCGAGCTTGTATGAAAATATGTATGAAAATATGTATGAATGTGGATGAGACGAGAATTGTGTCACAACAGAAGAATGTAGCGCCCTATCCTCTGTACCTATCTCCGCGGAGAAAGATTTGAAGTCTTTTTTTCAAAAATGATTGAATTACGAGTAAATTCACAACATTGCTGTCTTCTGATGTGGTTTAGTAGATAGAATCAATTATAAAATATCGTGTTCCATACAGGAAACAAGAAAACAAGGGTGGTTCGCCGATCTCAACTTCTCTCAACCGGCGATGATGATAATGATAAAGAAGTCGAAAGAAATAAAACACAAAAGATATTGCGACAAAATGGAGAATGCCTGCCGCAGCAAAATGCTCCTTCCCCGGTTAGGAAAGAGAACCAGGTTCGAATCCCGGTGGCGCAACAACAATATTTTTAGATAAAATTGATTTTATATGTATGTCTTTCTAATTAATATATTTAATTCATATTTAAAATATCGCAGACCGTCTGTTCTGAATAATTACAACTTCACAATAAGAATGTGTTCTCCTAATAAATTTATTATCTTCAATTTTACAAAATCATCACACCGCATAAATCATATGAAGATTGATTAAACCAGCACTTGAAAATATACAAAGGAAATACGAGGAGCGTTTTTTAATTAAGCACCGTTGCTAAATATTTCCGGTGTAGCGCTGCAGCGACATTTACATAGTGTGGCCATCTTGTAGTGAGTGGTTGAAATGCTCAAGACACTAGATCAACCCGCCGATTGCGAGATACGGTCAGTGATAAACATGAAACCAGCTGACATTTGTCGCCAAGTGTGTTCTGTTTTATCCGATTTGGCGCCAAATGATTTCCATATTTTCTTTAATTCAAGCGGTTCCTTGATGGCAAGCATTTTGATGAACTCAAAGACGGAGAACTAACATGGTTTTCATCCCAGGCGGCGTTGTTCGAAGACGAAGGTAAGCAAACATTGGTACCCCGTTATGACAAATGCCATAATAATGGTGACGACTATGTTGGGAAGGAGTTTAGGGTGTGTAGCATCTGAAGAATGAAAAATGTTGTAAAAATGATGTAGTGTTTCTTTAAAAACAAAAAAAAAATCGGTAGGTACTTAAAAACGCGCCTCGTGCAATATTTGCTTTATTCGTAACCGTAGGTATCCACTAAATTTATTTAAAAATACGTATTTTAACGGACTGCTATTTTCCGCTTAAAATGGTTCGTTCAAATAATACAAATGAGCTTACACCACGTATTACGTGTTTAATAAAACATTATGCCTGGCTGGGCGGGTGGGACAGGGCGGCCGTGTTGGACGTCAGGGTATTTTTCAGCGGCAACGTTTGTTTTGGACATGCGAAGCCTCAAAATGTCGGGCGGATAGGGGAGGTGGTAGAAAACTTTTGGCAATAGACAAATTGTCACAAATTGATGGGGATGGAAGATGTAAACATTCGCCGGGAATTGTAAACTTTCTTGTGTATTTTTTATTAATATTACATTATTTATTTAGAGTTACGTGATCTATGAGATCAGTAGGAAAAAATACATAGTTTTGTACATAATGTATTCATAATTGTCTGCTGATTGCTATTAATGGATAGCACATAATTAAGGTTTGTATTTTGTGACGAAATTCAAGCATATTGTCGTGTAAACGTGATTTGCCTATATACAAGCGTGATAAAAAGGTAAGAAGATTTTTTTCAAAATGTTTCAATTAGTTACGAATATAAAGCTGATTGTAATATAATACATAAGATTAAGAACATGGGTCCTTAGTATTATATCTTGTAGCCCCCGCTATTATTCGGCTGCGCCAGTTGTTATATCTCTTCCTCGAAGAATATAGGTTGATTTTGTGACGTGAGTAATACTCGGTAGAGCTGGTAACAAATGAGTGTTTATTCCGATCACACCAGTACATATTACAAAATGTTCTTAAAACCATATGTTTTAAGTCCGCGCTATACTTATGCATTCTCGTCTGACGTACCTCTCCATATGCATACATACACTCAGACCCGTTCGTCCCGAACGCGCGTGCGCCTGTCATTCCGACCTCATTCCATAGATATAACTCATTCCATAGATAGATAAGTTATTTAATCATTTGGAATGAACGGGTAATGAAAAGAGAGTTAGACGCGAGTGTTAATGGTGCCAACAATAGAGTTACTCCTTGAAATTGTAAATTCGATTAACAACGTGGTGTTCATCAATATATATTTGTATACGTATATATATATATATATATATATATAAATAATAAAATGATATATATATATCATTTTATTATTTATTTGATACTCTCTATCTTAGCATTGTGGTATTTTAATTTACTTCTACAGTGTGAACTACTCGTATTTACTATTCGTGATCCTATGTCTTATTTAGTGTAACGTGTAACTTTTTTGTTGGAGGTAGATATTTAGCTTTTCGTCTTCGTGCATTCTAAGTACTTAAGAATTCATAGATTTGTAATTTATATTTCTTAGGTACTTAATTATTATTGTGAAGATCGAAAGAAAATATATGAGGCGAGTGGAGAGGAACGCAGGGTGTCTGCAAAGACCCAGCATGATCACTTAAGCCAAATATTGGAGAAGGGGTCTATAAAAATGGCTCAAGAGCGGTGTGCTCGGATGCCTGCCTACCCCGTTACCTACTACGTGATAGTAAGTTAAGTTGTCTATGATATACGCTAATATCACATATACAACTTTCAAAAATTTGATAAATATGGAGATGAAGGGGTGAGAATTGTTGAACATATATTTATATAAAGTGATCACTTAATCCAGTCGAAGATAGGTCGTAAGCCCTGTAATTACCCTATGCTTTCATACATTTTCCATTATCATAATTTAAAAAATGGCTTTGTCCCTATGAAATATCTGATATTTATTTTAAATCAGTTATCAATTCATAATAATATATGTTGTATCAATGTGTCCAAAATTTAATAAAAATGAATTGATAATTCTGGCGTCTGCAGTCGGTTTACTCAGAGGTATTTGAGATTCTGTAAAGATAATGTAGATGGCTTTCAAATAATGGAACGACAGGTGTATTAATTTGAAAAATGTAACATATAGGTTCGAAAATTTGTCAAGAAAAATGCAGGCGTTATAGCACAATGGTAGTGCACTTCTCCGGATTGGAAATAGAGATCCAGGTTCGAATCCCGGTGACGCAAAAACAATATTTTTCGACAAAATTGATTTTATATGTATATATTTATAATTAATACATTAATTTAGTATTTAAAATATCACAGACCTATGTTCTGAATAATTACAACTTCACAATAAGAATGTGTTCTCCTTAATGATATTTATTTAATAACAGTGCCTCTGTAGGTAAAAATCCAGTAATTATATGTTCTTTGACATATTCAAATAATGGTAATATTTATTTCCTTCTCAGGATACATGATTCAGCTCTGTTTGTGAAAACACCATTTGAAAGTTAGTATTTGATCATGTAACGTAAGTATGCAATTTCAAGAATTGTGCGGATAAAACCACGAGCCTGCTTTGTCTTTTTTTTTGTTTTGCCGTGATATCTTGGGTGCTCTCTGATGATGTGCTCTGTATTTCCAAGGTCCACTCTACTGATGTTGCTGTTTTCTGTGCTGTTCGGTCTCCGATAATTCAACGGCTAGATTATTTCTGGCGTTACAGGTTATGCGGAATTTTGAAAATGTATTTATTTAACATAAATTTTTATACACCAGAAGTGGAGATACAATAATATAACACACTTAATAGTTGACTGTGTTGCATGCAGTAGGTATCCACCTCTGATGTATACAGCATTGTCCTGGTTACTTTGCTAGACTACCGTCTGTGTTATTTAATTACACAGTTTTTTCCGTTGTTGCGGTGTTATTTAATTACAATAAAAATAACGACAATTAAGATTCGACACAGATATAGAATATAGAAATGGAGACAATAAAAGAGTGTAGTGAATATATTGTAAATCTAAACTGAATCATAAGTGTATTGTATTGTGATTAAGCTGGAATGTTGAACAGCGATGCTTCTGACTGATCTCTATCCAATTGAATCATGTATTGAATCCATATTTGCGAATGTGTGTACGATTTCCAGTCAGTGTTAAGTGTGTTGTACAGTTTCGGATCTAAAAATATATATAAACGTTAAAAGAATGTCATTGTTGCCCTCGAGTTTAGACGTTTATTCGTTGTCTTGTGTTGTGACCATGATTTATTGCTAAAATTGAGTTATTGTTTGAAAGGAAATAATATACGAGTCTCAACATATAAATTTGTTTTACGTCTAGAACACCGTACTCCTTAAATATAAGATCTGATAGATATCTAAAAGAACGGCCATTTATTACCTTTAGAATTGTCTTAATTTATTATCCTAGTAATACAAGAGGTGCATACTTTATATTTTAAAAAACCCAGGACTGCTAACCGAAGTGTGTATAACGCGCAAATAAGCTCCCTACAGAGCTATTCAAAATACCAAGGCTTTAACCAGTTGGAATTCTGTTTCTTGAGATGGAGTGATTAATCCAAATTACGTGCAGTTTCGACATACCAGGCTTGGAAATACCATATGTACATCTTAATACTGACCAGATACAAAATATACACAACAGATTTCATAAGCAAGTTGTGAATTTACAATGTACTGGATTTATCACCCCTGCAGCAGTTGTACATATAATATAAACAATACTCTGTGTCCTGTCCGACCATGGTGCAGTAGGTATGTATCACCAGGCAGCGTGCTGGCCGACAGCAGGAGGGGCGGGGGTGGGTGGGATGGTCAGGGGGGCGTCAGGACAGTCTGTACCCCCTGCTGGGAGCAGATAACTTTTAGGGATGACATTTCTGTAGGGGTGGCAGGAATATCTGGATAAGTTTATATGATTGTTTTTTTTATCCTAAAAATTTACGATAATTTTTTTTAATATCGCGTAAAAAATGGTTTGTTGAAAAGTATGAATAGCAGGGGCGTGCAGTGTATACGAGCAAACAAGCTGTGAATTACTAAAAATTCTGGAAAACTAATGTAAATGAAATAATCCGTAATATGTTATAATTACGCTAGCGCCCACCGTGTATCCATAGAATCAATAATTACGTAGTTCTGGATGCTACTCTTCTGGGTTAATATTCATTTATATACTACTTCAATTGCTAGCCACTGTTTTAATATATCGTTCTATTCAAGCCACATAATTACTACCTACTGAATTGAAAATTTCACACGGCATTGTTAAAAATGGATCAGTTAATCCACGTTATACGGAGTCTTTACTTATGCTGTTTCCTAATAGAAAAATATTTGAAAGGTTTTAAACTTGGCTTAGAGCTGATCGAAGCATCTACTTTCTCATTTAATAATTCGCAAATTTTAGTACCTTACTAAACGTGTTGTTTCCATGATTGTTTTTTGCACAGTGGCTAGCAATTGAAGTAGTATATAAATGAATATTAACCCAGTAGAGTAGCATCCAGAACTACGCAACTAATGATTCTACTGATACACGGTGAGCGCTTACTTAATTATTACATATTACGGATCATTTCATTTATACTAGTTTCCCAGAATTTTTAGAAATGCATAGCTTTTTTGCTTGTGTGTAGTGCACGCCCCCGACTGTATGCGAGTCGAGCTAAGCGATGGAAAGTAATCGTAACGACCGCTGCGCGTTGATCTCTGTAGTCCCACATCTACTAGCACGATGCGCGCGCACGTCATTTTCTCATCATGAGGCTTCCTCATAACTTATATAATAATCATAGTTATCTTCCAACTGTCCTCTGTACCATATATGTAGTTGAAAGAACAAATTATCCACAATAATATTTTTTTTTTATCCCATTTTTTATCTATGATTTTTATCTGTATATGTTATTGGATTTGGATCCGTACATGTAAGTGTCATTATCAGTAAGAAAAAATCCACATATGTGCACAAAGTAGCTAATATGTAGAACGTGTTTTTAATATCTCTAGGCTAAGATTACTTAAATGTTTTCTCTTTTATATATTCAATAACAGTATGGAAATATATATTTAATTTAAAATGAAGTATACATTGTCTTTATTACGAGCAATAAAAAATATACATTAACGAAATCGTACGAATTTTTACGACTGGCAATCTGTCATCTCGTGTGGGCGTCACACTTTATTTTCTTATCTATGGTCGCACTATCAAATGCAACGCGAGATGACCATAGAATAAAGATATATTGAGATAACGGATGTCAATGTTTACGTTTGTTCGTAATCTTTACGATTGTTCGATAATCATTTATGTAAACATTATCTCAATTTTTCAAGAATTTTTTAAGTGGATATAAATATATTTCAAAGTTGATACGTAAGAACACCGTTTGTATAATTCCAGGGAGGACAATACAGAATGTGTGAGGTATAGAATCCAAATCAGACATGTCCAGTTTTTATGATTTTTAGTTAAGTATGTAAAAATATAAAACAAATTAATGCCTACAAGACTAGCCTATCGAAATTAGACAAATATTGCCGAATTTCGTATAAAAAACGCATTTAAAATTTGCTCGTTACTTCAATCGCAGATATGTCCAACAGATAATTAATTCAATCCCAGACAAATATGTTTTCAGCCAATAAGACGACAGTATTTGGTCATGTGACCTGTGGTTACTGGTCATGTTCTGTATGATCCCAACTGTGACTGTTGCGGTACAATGGTTGTTTTGCATTTTACTCTAAAACAAGTAAAGCGGACATGTCTACTGATGATTCTGGACCTCACATGTACTAACAAAAAGGCAATTGTTTGCTGCTAGTATTAATAAGTTACATTTAGTGCGTGTTATATTAACCCTTCCCAAACCATGTAGTAACACAGGTTTACCGCTCTAATTAAATCTGTAACATTTCGGTAAATATACGCAACATACACTTCGTATTTTAGTTAATTTGAGGGAAAATATTTACGCTTAGAAATGACTAGTGAAAAAATAATTATGTAAGGTGAATCCTACAAAAATAATTATTTTTAATTCATTCCATTGTAAAATTAATACGTTGACAAAAATACCATTTGTGGCAAGACAGAAAGAAATCACACATTTATTTTACAGTGAAAACAATAACAAAGATACGAATATAATGGTGTCTCTTTTTCACTAATTAAATGAAGATAGATAAAAAGGAAGGTTATATTATACAATGCAATCTCCTATACAGAACTTGATGAATGCTCCGAATTAAAATATTACTTTTTTTTATATATTTAAGGCTCAATACTTAAAATAAATTTATGGCACTAATTATTTTTTCACATTTTAAAGGCAAATATAACTTTAATTTCTTAAGGTAACACGAGTTGACAGCATGGCAGCGTACGAGTATTTTATATCACGGTATGGTAAAGGTTAAAGGAATATATTTAGTATTTTCTTTCTCACATGCATGTTGTAATTTTATTAATTGGGAATATTTTCGGAACAGCCCTACCAAAAATAAAACTACCTTCGCAAGTTAGGGGTTGGACTCTATCATTGTTCGCAGGGGGCGGCCGGCGGCGGCAGGGCTGGGAGGTGAGCAGATGGGTGTTTATTTATCATTTCATTACATGACAACACAGTGCAGCATCCGGCGACTCAGGTATGGTCTGATGGTATGATTATCTGTTCATATATATCTTCCTTTGTTTAATATATAGCAGGTACATAATGTGTCCATTAATAAAAGTAAAACAAAAAAAAACTTCGATTCTTAGTAATTATTTTTGATGTATCGATCATTGACGTATTTGTTTGATTCAGTGGTAAGAATCTCATAGAAACAATTTACCTTAGGCCATTGCGTTCTTAAATTATTTTAATATGTTTATTTGTGTTGCGTTATAATTTTTTTTTTTTTTTAGAAAAATAGGTTTTATGGAAACACTGGCTGTTGCCATACAGCGCCCACCATTGATCCCTAAAATTCTCTTAGGGCCTAGCAACAAGAATATTTCAAGGCTAGTTCAAAAACATTTCTTCTTTTTCCTTATGCCGGCTTGTCACTTAATATTTTAACGAGCTTCAGTTGTATCCGGCTGAGAATTCCATGACAACTGTATACTAGACAGGTGCACACAAAACAAGTACACACAAAGTGTATACTTATTACTCTGCTGCCGTGATTTTGTATTAAACAACCAACTTAATGTAACTTAATGTAGTGTCTTTGTAAGGAATGTAAGTTATCGTGAGCTAATTATATTTATCTACCTAGTATTCTATTATTTTGTGTGCAGTTGTATATGTGTGCATTTGTCACAGTGTGTAGTTGTCTATATGTGCAGTTATCTGGTTACGCGTTATCAGAGCCGACTTGCTCAGAAGTAATGGCGTAGTTGTGTGTCATACGTGTCGCGAGTTTATTTATTTGTTTCACTTTAAAAATATGGTTGAATTTCGGATTTTTGTATTTTATTATTTTTTTAATAATAAAAATTCGAAAATTTCAATATCTCTGATATGTGATGAGACTTATAGAGAAGTATGAGATCTTGCACGTCATAATACAGAAAACTATTGCTGGAAGTCGGGACCCTGAAAGAAAGAGAAAATCATGGATGAAGAATCTGAGGCGATGATCTGGCCAGTATACTGTGAAGTTTTTCCGGGCCGCAGTGAGCACAGTGATGATAGCCAACGTCCGTTGAACGGTAGAGAAGATGATTCTTGAAAAAATTTCTTTAACGCGTCAATAATAATAGTCAAGTTGATTACTTAGACAGGGCCGTAATTGGTCACTGGGTGGGTCCGCGAGTTCGACTTGGTGGGGGGCGTCTGGCGCCTGTTGGCGATTGACTGTTTCGAATTAGTTAACGCTCCACAGACCTGCCTTCGTCACTGTTTCTTACTTTCCTAATTATGATTGTTTATTGTGAGGAAAACAATTCTCTCTTGTTCGTAGTTTCTTAATGGAACATTTCTCGAAACCGTTATTTAACTGGATATATTTGTGATGAGGCACAACCATCTTTGTATGTAAAACTAGTAATATTAAAAACATATTTATTAACTCATCATTATTTATCAAATAAAATATATATAAATTCTTTATTGATTAAACAAATATCAGATATCTCATAGAGACAAAACTGTTTTTTATTATATTTTAATGGAAAATATATAGAAGTGTGGGGTAATTACAGAGTTCACGACCTGCCTTCGACTAGCTTACGTTGCTGGCTCACCCCTCAATCTCCACATTTATAAATTTTTTGAAAGTTGTATATATGTTAGTATGTGAACTTGCTTCCAGTACCACTACACACACCATCGTCATCTATGATTTATTGATTTGCTGAAATTTTAAATTAGAGATAGCATTTATTTCTAAAATTAAGTCCATTTTAAAATTGTTCTTCATGTACACCTTTTATATAGTAATAAATGTAATTCTATCTACTTGTAATCTTAATTAATTGAACAATTTCTTGTAAACTATGCCCGTCTCGACACAGAATTCTCTAGTGAGATGGGCACAGTCCAAACAAATTTTTATATAGTATTATATAGTTACTAATAAATTAATAAATAGATTAAATGTTTCTGTATTTACCTAAATCGATATAATGGTCGATATTTAACTATGTATATATATTTTAAATAGAGAATTGCGTACACGTCAATCTAAGCTAAACAAGCTTCTATGAAAATATGACTAACTTGCTGGTCTCGCGCGAACCCTCGACCACTAGATCACTAGACCAGCGTCCTGACCACTATATCAACAAGATACTCATTTAATTGTACAATGTCCATATTTTGATATTTTTATTACATTGGTTTACTTATTTTCCTGATATATCATTTACTTCGCTCATTATTTATTTGTTTATTTAGACACATATAAAATATAAGCATTGTACAGTTACAAAAAAAATACAGTTTGTTACATACACAATACTTATTTTAAAATCTGTATATTATTCTTTTTCACTTTATACTTTTCTTATAAATTACACGTTTTAGTTTTGCTCTTACTCTTTTTCCAGTGTAAGCAAGAGATTTATTTATTGGAAATAAAACAGACAAATGACACAAAAACTATATATAAGGGTATTGGACGTAGAGGAAAAAAAATATGACAATTTACTTACATACTAACATATTTAATACGTACAAGAAAATTACACGAAAAAAGCATAGTACGATGTAAAATATAGCTGAGAAAAAATATTGGTATTTAAATTTTTTTAAATTGGTAATAAAACAGAAAATATATCAATGTCGGTGAACAAATTATTCTCACTATAGGAGAGAGTAATTCAGAATTGATTCGACTTGTAGGAATGCTGAAGAGAGAGACATGGAAATTTGTTAATGACAATAGTGGTTAACAATTAAACCGACATCGACAGATACAAGTTTAATGTATTAAGAGATCTATTAAAATTCTTTATACAATATTGTTCTGTAATATTTATAAAATATGAATTAAACATATTAATTAGAAAGATATACATACAAAATCAATTTTATCGAAAAATATTGCTGTTGCGCCACCATAATTCGAACCTGAATCTCTTTCCAAACCTGGAAAGGTGTATTATCCAACTATGCTACAGCGACAATATTTTTAGCGTCAAATTTTCGAACCTATATGTTATCTTTTTGATATTAATATATTTAATCGTTCCATTATTTGAAATTCATTTTTATTAATTATTGATAATTCTGGCGTCTGCTATTAGATTACTCAAAGATATTTGAGATTCCGTAAAAATAAGGTAGATGGCTCTTTCAAATAATGGAACGATTAAATGTATTAATATCAAAAAGGTAACATATAGGTTCGAAAATTTGACCCAAAAAATATCGTCGCTGTAGCACAGTTGGATAATGCACCTTCCCCGGTTATTATATCGAGCGCTCACACTCCTATTATACTACGAAAATCCCAATAACTACCATCTCCAAACCATATCCCAAATATATTTAAAATTCACATTTCCTTCTCTGCCAAAATATCCTTAAAAAAAATGAAAAACGAATTGAGTTCGGTTTTATTATTTTTCTACTCGTGCCTTATCCGTAGCGGACGTTGGCTATCATCACTTTGTTTTACTGAGGCCCGGAAAAGCTATACAGTAGACTGGGTAAAGCATTACCTCACGTTCTCAAGGGGTTGTCACGTCACCCTTGGAGCCTGAAATTGAGGTAAGAATTGTGTGATTTTTACGAGGAGGTGATTAATTTTTTCATTGGACTTATTAATGCTATAAAAATGGTTTGTCGGATGCTACATTACTACATCATATCTAAAATATCTGTAAAAAATTTTAAGCCAATCTAAATTAAATTGTATCTGCAATCTTGTAAGCCAGTCTGAAAAACATAATTTCGAGAAAAAACGCGACAGAAATAAAAATGTGACGTAGGGACGGCGTGCGGTCGAACACCGGCTTGGTCAATTTTTTTAATTTTTCCAAGCGAGTATGCTTAAATTGATGAAAAAATATTTAATTTTCGAAAAATGTAATAATTTTTAATATTTTTTTGAAAATTCCATGGTGGTGTAACCCCTTTAGCCACGATGTTCTTCCAGGCCCCAATTTCTAGTTAATAATAATATTTATTGTTTTAGATACCTTTCTTATTCATTTCCATCCAGCTCATTTTGAGTATTCTGTAGATTCACATCTCAAGTGCTTCAAGTAGCGAAATTATTTATTCTGTAAGTGTCCATGTTGCCCTTCCATAAAATAATATATATTGATAACATATATCATCTGACCATTCGCATTCGTATCTGAGGTTTAGATCGGATAGGATAAATTTTACACGAGTTTTTATTAAAGCTCTATTTTATTTTTCTTTTGGCCAACATTTTTCTTTCACGAAACAACAAATTAATTCGACATCATCGTTCCCGTTTAAAGGCAACACCCTTTATCCTTGAAAACGCCGTCCACCTTCAAGACCGCACGCGCGCGAGTGTCGCCGTCTCCCTCTCAATAGTCGGGCGTCTCGGCTCCGGGCGCGCAGAACGCGCCGGGACGGGAACATTCGAGCTCCGATATAAACTCAATTCCATTAAATTGTATTACAGAGCACAGCCATTCCGTTTGCCCCCATTACCATCAGCCAAGGTACAAAAGCTAGCATCTTCAGTATTTCACAAGGTGTTGCCAAAATAACTAATATTATTATCTAATATTAATCTCGTGCATTAGTTGCCATATTACAACTAGCAGAATTTACCGACTTTTTGCTGCTAAAACTTATTTATCAACGTTGAAAATATATTTTATAATGAAAAAATTATGTGGTTAATCACAGCAATGTTCACTTTAAGCAGCCACCGCTCTGAATAGCGCGCACCTGAAATATTGTCGGCAAATTACGTCTTTCACTTAAGTAAAAAAAAAAGTTTGTTTTATTTTTATGTGTTATTTATGCAAATGTAAGGGACTAGAGAGAGTAAAACGCATTTAAATAATTTAGCATTTGGATTGACCAACTCTTAAACTGGTCTGAGCATATCAATAAACTTTGCGGTAAATAAAGAAAGCTGACATTCTTCTTCAGAAGTCTTAGGAATATTCTAGATAAACGTATTCTGAGAATGATATATATATATATATATATATATATATATATTGCTCTCTGCCAATCCCTTCTTTGCTACGCGATCTTAGGTTGGGGTGGAGTTGGGAAAACAGTCCTTAACCAATTAGTAATTACAAAAAATCTATTCTCAGAATCGTCTACAGAAAATCATATAGGTTTCCCTCTGACTGTTTGAGGAATGCCAGGTTCTTGATATTTACAGCTCTGTATCAAGTACCTTGAAATCATAATAGATAACAATCTCAAATGGAAAGAATATATTACTAATCTCACAAACAAAATAAGGAAAACTGCCTACATATTTTTTAAACTCAGAAACATCTTATCACTTACATATCTGAAAATAATATATTACGCGTTCGTACAGTCACATTTGCAATACGGTATTATTGGATGAGGAAGTGCATATAAAACTTCAATATCACAATTAGAAAAAACTCAAAAAATGATAATAAAAATTATTCTTAAAAAAAAAGACCATCCAAGTATACAACTTTTCGCAGATTTTAAAGTACCAAAAATAATAGACATGTACAAAAAAAATTCAATAATTCAAATTTTCAAAATCAAAAATCAATTAAATTTTAGAAGCGAATTCCGATCCACAAGATATGGAGATCAAATTGATATCCCAAAACTAAAATATACCGCAACTCAAAATCAATATATTTATCAAGGTATCAAATTTTTTAACAATCTCCCCATCACAATTAGAAAAATTACGGACTATCATAAATTTGTAACTGAAGTAAAAAAATATGTACACAGACTAACTGAAACATAAATTGACTCGAATATACTCCTTCTCTATACACGAGTCTTACTCTCATAGAGAAGAAACAAATGTTTAAATATTTATATATACATCCACTGATTATTGATATTGTATTATATTTATAATAATAATAAAAAATAAAAATAGAAAATATAAAAAGACTGATCTTTTATTTTCATTTCAAAAAAGAGCCTTATCTATATCCGTCACATAAATTATGATCAATCCTCCCATATGATTCTGGCCCCCAAAGCCTATAACATTTTTCTGAATAGTATGAAACAATTTTCGATGGAAAAACTCAAATACCATCTCAATAGCTGGTTATCTGTTATGGTCATGGTTAGCTGGCAGAAAGGAAACTAAGATTCATGGAAATGATCACACGAACAGAACATCATTTCTTTGTATTAATATTATTCTGTTTTGTATTGTGTTTCAATCAATTACAATTATTTTATATCTTTTTTTTACTTCATGTTTAATATTTTTGTTTTAGATTGAAAATAATGGTTCCATATTTTCCTTATATGTTTCCTTTCTTTGGTCATGTTAAGGAGACAGTGAACATCTCTTACATTATAAATCTTGAATGGAATATAAAAAAAAATCTTCATAATCTATTAAATAAAATTAAGTATACGTAATATAATTATTATAATTAATACAGAATTCACAATATAATATATAACCACAAAAAACGGCGATTTTCAATATTATGAAAAAATATATCGTAACATTCATCATTCTGAGCAAGTCTGAGCAGAAATCTAGAAAGATACAGTGATAACAGTTGAAAAACGAGATGCAATCACTGGCATCACACTTTTTGTACAAAATTGTTATTAAACTAGTCAACAGTTTACTGATAAAGCTTCATGTAAGTATCAGATCATTAAAGGAAGCATGAAACCTTCAGGCTTGATACCTACCACAGCGATATCGCGAATTTAAATCCAATTTCACGAATGTGTAGATTGTATAATGATATTTATTTATTAAATTCTTAACATAGTGCATACATAATCACTCCTTATGTATGCTCTAATATATACAAGATTAAAGTATTTTCTTTTACTAAAATTTATCTTCTGTATATTTAGTCAGTTTCATTTTAAATCTATTAAATTTCTCTTCCTTTCTTATGTTTTCTGGCATTTCATTAAAAAATTTCATCGCACTATACATCATCGATTTCTGAGATTTAGCCTTCTTTCTGAATGGCAGTCTCAGTCTATCCCTTCCCCTTGTACGATGCTCGTGCTCATGTTGATTTGCATCAGTTTTTCGTGTGAATTCCGCTGATATTTTCTTATTGATGATTTTGTAAATGAATACCATTCTATTAAAATATATTTTCTGCTTAAAGGTCATCATATTCAGATCTTTCAGCATTGCACTGATCCGAGTATATCTATTTTTTCTGAGTATTATTCTCGTAGCTTTATTTTGCAACACTGACAATTGTTGCATTTCTTCTATGAACACAGTTAATGAGTTAGACATTTTCTTCAATTCATTACTGAGCTACAACAATTATTACACGATAGTTTTTCTTAAAACTATGTTTATGTAATATTTTGGTGCTAAATAATTGTTTGTAATTATTTCTATAGATGATCCTTTTATTTTACATTACAATATGTTTGAACATATACTGTAAAATTTCATTTTTATGTATATTTTTAATATTTCATTGTCTACCTAGGCTACACTGCGTATACACTGGGCAGTAAATGCACGTGATAACCATTTGTATGAGATTTGATGGCCATATTTTTATTGTAACTTATTTATTCTGGATCTTTAATGCTCTGTATAATTTAAAATGTTCGATATTTATGACAGGTCCATGATCGCCGATCGTCGTGCGCATGTGTGGATGCTTCATTATGTTTTCTGTACCTATCTGTCGCCATCGTCCCTTCACATATACCTCAGAAGATAATTTTTTCTTTGTTGTTGTTTATGAACTTTGAACTATCAGGAAGTGTGATCGTCCTGATACGAGCTCGTTACCCTGTTCTGTTTTTTGTACAGCTACTGTTGCTATTGAGTATTTCAGTTTCTCGCAAAACACAATAGTTGTTTCTGAAGTACAGAAGACCTGTGACTACAGCAGTGAAAATCCAGGAAAGTCGTGCTTCCTGGTTGGTCCTTGAGCCTTTACTGTTCTGTCCCTATACCAAATTCTTACCACTCTTCTTACACTCGGCTTCACTATCCCCTGGTGTAAACATAAAATATTAAATAATCAAATAAAACATACCTATTTGATTTGATTATAAATATTCAGAAATGAACGGTTTCAAATGTTAACAATTGGACAATGAATCGATTGTTAACATTGTGTCAATCTCTGGGGTTGCAACCCTGAAGTCTGACGTCATCGGTTGATGAAATTTTTTTATGTCGTGTGATTACTTTTGTTTGAATAAACTGCTCAATCCATCATCTTTGACAAATGTGTTGAGTTCAGTACAATTGATTAATTAACAAATTATTCAATCCTACATCACCCGGACTCTTGGCAATACCCAGGTGGGTATCTTGATCATCCATCCGGCCCTGGTGGCGCTAGGGCTGAACAAAATTATCTTGCAGTCTAATTATTTTGAAATGTGAGTTGTTTCATTGGTTGAGTAAGCGTGGAAAGGAATAAACAATATATATTTTTAAAATAAATTTCATATAATAGTTATTCTGATCATGTTGATTTTCTTTGAGCGTGCTTTCATTTCATACACTCCAATTCAAAAATAACTATATTGTTGGCACCACCCGGTAGGCAGTGAGACTTCAATATAAATTTATCAAGCAATGGGAAGCTAGAAGTAACTTTATTTATGTATCGCTAGCCCCAACCCCCGGCGACCTGGGGGCGGATTCCTCCCCTAGCTGTGTTCGCTCCGTACATTACCTTTATTCAAAATCTTATAAGAATATTACTCCGATATGGGAAATATAAACACATTTAGTTTAAATAGGGGTGACTGAAGGTTGAGGATTTTTCCAGATTTCTCGGTGTGCCTTTCGACACAAGGAATGAAGGTTCTGGTGTCGTTGTCAGTATTTAAGAGATCTCATTTTCTGGTTCAATTATGTATTTTATTGCTTTTTCAGGATATGTGATAGAATAAATAATGCTCTTTCTTGATAAAAAAAAGTAATAATCAAAACTAATGTATCTACTGTAACATGAAATATTCGTATTGTAAGTAAAAGGATTACCGATAGTAACGAGTTTGAAAATAAATGTAAAAAAATTGCTGTGGATATTTTTGATGGCGACTGATCAAGGAAGTGTTTGGTCGTCATTTGCTCACAAGAATAAACCATGACCAGAGACCTGTAAAGAAATGTACATGAAATAAAGTGTACATATAGGAGAGGGGTTTGTAACATTACTTGAAGGACGAGGGGCATTTTACGCACATTATTTTTGGAAACATAAATCCGGTAGTTTATGACACATTTGTGCAACAGTAAAAGTATTTAATATTGTCAGCGTTTAAGTTTTCGTTAAAAATAGTTAAATAGTTAATAGTTAAAAAAAGTCGCGTAGCTATTTGATTGCGTAACTGGTACCAAAGTGATCACACGTGGGTGACACCAAATCGAAAATATTGAAACAAGGTATTTGCATGTTTATATATTGGTATATATCTATCAATGTTTTATTGTTTTAAAAAAACAGAGAATGTACATACACCTTGTCAAATATATGTACATGTGTGTGTATGTGTTCGTTCAAGTGTGTGTGTATATTATGCATATATAATTTATTATTTTTTATTCAAATTACGAATCAATTTTTAATTCTACTTTTAAAATTTTAAAATTTGAGATGTTTGAACAATAGTGGGTTTTCAGAATTACTAATCATTTGGTAGAAAATGGTCATGGTTTTGATAAAAAATTGGGATTGTCAATTTTGCACATAAACGGTGTCGGTCACAAATTAAATAATTTGGAATCGTTGGAGATATATAAAGCATGTAAAACTAATCAAAAACTTATAAACAACCAACTAAATTTAACTACGAGTCCCATTCTAAATTTTTTTCTTTCCTAAAAATTATTCGACTATATTTGTATTAAGTAACAATTTGAGTTAGATACTAAATTTATTTTTTAAATAATTGTTTATTTAAAAATAGATTTTTTAAAAATAGATTCTGGTAAAGAAACAATATTATATGTTTTTAGTTAGTTATGACATCCTGAAGAATAAAATGGTATTTTTCGAAACCGGTAGATGTATTTAAACTCAATTAAGTGGTTAATAAAACAAAGATAATAAATAAAAAATATAAATAATAATTTTTAATTCAAATATTTCCAAATGATGAAGAAATCCTTTGAGTATTTTTTTTTTCTTTCATATTTATCACCAAAAGGTCTGTTAAATATTCTTCTAACATGAAATTACTTCTGGATTTGTTGAATAGATAAGATTTAAAGAAAATATGAGTTCGAGAGATTAAGATAGATGGGTAGGTACTTTATCTTTTCATAAGACCTGCTAGTCCTTTCAAAGTCGGATTATCAGTAAAGGATCAAATCAAGTTTTTTTTTTAGTCTTTCCGCAGATTGTAACTAGTACATAGTAACCTCCCAACAATTTTTTTTCAGATGCATTGCGGTGCAGTAAAACTAATCCGTTGTCCTGGGTGAAAAATACAAGTATTTATATGACAAGGTACACAGTTATTATTCGATATCTAAAATGATTGATGTATTAAACATAGTCTAGTGACCGAATCTTATGATAGAATTTCTTTCATTTTCTAAACTCTGAAACTCTTCTTCTCTGATTTAGATCGTGAAAAATTTAATGAATTTTGAATAATATGCTGCCTCCTATGGGGGAACTGCACACACATATTACAGCATACTTGTCACACTCATCGTCAGATATATTCGTTAATTTTGCGAGGCTGACAATACGTGCATGTATTATATACAAACATATACGGTGAGCTTTGAAATGCCAAGAAGTTTCATCGCAGACTATATCTATGTTTTAAGTAAAACGTTCATAAATACATTACACATTAGTAGTTTCCTTATAGTGATAGATGTTGAAGATGAAGATAAAGAAACCTATAATCAGGAATGGTTAGACGATATGAAAATAAAGCGGCAACTTGCAGGAACCTCCAGCTCATTGCAATCCTACGGGAAGCGCTACCCGCTTCAGAAACACCCCCACTGTCGAGGCCGGAAGGAGCCTGACGAAATAAACAGGTATGTTCATACATATTTTCACTGTGTTTAATATTTATCTCAATTTTATATAAATTATTAATGAAATATTTTTTATAAATTAGAAAACACTATTTGTAGCGGGTAAGCTTTTTCAAACAACACAGTGACAATTTGGAAGGCTTATAGAAATGGGTCGAGAGAAATCAGAAGACAAATTATCAAGTAAATGCAGAAGTCGTTTTTTTCTGCATATTAAAGACCGTATTATCTAACAGAGTTTGTTAATTGGATTAGGTTTTAACCCTCAGCATACCGTGATAGAAAATACACGTATGTATCCACAATGTCAACTTGTGTTACCGTGAGGAATATTAAATTTTTAAACATTTTAAGTGAGGAAAAATGCCTTTATTAGTAGTTACAGACAAAAGACAAGAGATGTCCGAAAACTGGTGGATCAGTATTGAGATTTATTTTGTCAAATGCGGTAGCGCGGTGTGTAGTGTGTTGTTATTCTGCCGTAGTTTTCAGTTAAATTATTGATATTTTTTAATAAGGTAAATTGGAAGAGTTTTAATTTATTACCGTTATTTGATGTACACAGTAAAACCTCGAAATCCAGAATAATTGGAACCAAGGGTGGTCCGGATAATATAACGAATAAACACGGGACTTCTTAAATATTAGCAAATGACCACAATGCATTTGAAAGTGTTATAGGGTAAATTGGTTATATTGATATATAAGTAGGTCTTATCATGATAAATAAATCCTCAAGAAACAAGTTTTTTTTAAAATTTTAGTTGAAAAAAAATATATACAATAAATAATGAATTTATTATAAGTATTGATCAAAAAATAATATAACATTATTAGAACATTAACATTATATTATAATTTCGAATTCAGAGATCTTATTTCGTCAAAATTTGCAATCCCTAGTCTGGACCATGGCCGCAAAGCGAAGTTCGCTGATTTGTTGGCCGTGATTTGCCATAAAGGCTTTTTTTTCATTTGGAAGTGTATATAAGTATACAGACCGTTAAAACGGCTTAGAATGTGAAATTATTAAGATAATTAGTATATAGAAGCTGTATTAAGTACTACTGTACATAATAAAAATCTTAGTTCGTTGTTTTTCATAGAGAGTATTTTTTTTTCCATTTTGCATTTATTTCCTTAGTTACACTACCATCATTCTTATAATTTCTAAGTTTAATGTTAGTGCTATCAAAGTCGTACTAATATGATAACTTTTCAAGATGTTTCGAATTCCAACCACTTGGTCACTAGGTTAGTGTCTTGCTATTATACCAAACAAGTACGTCACACCTCAAAAAGGGTAAAAACAACCTAATAAAATAAAACCATTATTTTCAAAAGATATTCTAAATTTGATAAAATTATTAATAAATTGTACAATATTACGATGTTCTAAGACAGGAAAAATATTTAGCTTTGAGATAAAGCTTTCGTGCTGCGACCGGTCGAATGATTTATCGACTGGAGTTTCTCCCCTTCCGCCCCCAGACATTGGGGTACGAGGAAGCTCTCCGATGATTTGTATGCAGGGGAACCTTCTTCCGGCTCCACCCCGTACCACCCCGCATCGAGCGTCACGTTTGCTACGATCGCGAAGGTTCATGAAATGTTGCGATGGCAATATATTTATCGCCAGGCAGCGGCATGGGCAGCGGTGTTACGAATTACCAGTCTATTCTACAATATTTGGAGCCCGGGATGGAATAAATCTAATAATAATAATAATTTTTTTATTCCAGCGTGATCAGGTTTTTTTTTAACCCGATTCGCCATAGAGATAATACATATTATGTTATACATTAAGGTTATGAAATATATATAACGGTATGAAAAAGAAAACCAAGGAAAATATTAATAAATAAAAAAAATAAAGAAAGTTAATAAAAAGTAAAAAGTTCACACATATATACATACAAAATATAAATATTACATATATAATTACTTCAGTCACGGCCATTGATGTATATGTTATGCTATTCTGTAGGAGCTCTCATTCTCTGGTCAGGGAACCAGCTTTCCATGAGAGCGCCGTTTGCACCAGAGAGTTGGTGCTGAGCTCCAGACGCAGCTTTACGCCAGCAACTCGATGTCTCAGAAGCGGAACGAATCCATGTATACGGCCTTCGGTAAACATTGTAGATGCGCTGCAATAATGCGCAAATCAGAACAGTATTCTGTATGAGTTGTTGTACTGAATTCGGAGACGGTTGTACGTCACTCGCTTGTATTTCGACCAGAGCTCGCAGGTATACATGGTGGTGAAGAACGATTTAAACAGGATGCTCTTCACCTCCTTACTGCATCGGTAGTAACGTCATGACAGCACTTGTTTAAATTAATACTAAATTTAATATGATTTGGTCTCATAACCAATTAATATCATTGAATTGCAAATAGTTATATATTAAAGTTAGTACTGTGTGGGTATATCGTCATCATCATCATCATCAATCGTTGTCAAACTACTGGCAATCCAATTATATTTGTATTGTATGTGTATGAATAGATTCCCAAAAACTCTTTAATGTGTTGCATATTTTCATTTTAAGTTGCTAAAATTATAGTGTTTTCAAATTTCCATGTACAAATAGCCAAATTTAAAAAAGCTAGAAGCTTCATATTTATCAAATTTTTTTTCAGACGGTATCTTTTTTTTATGACATTCCGGCTAATTATATATATACATCATCATAGTTATCAGCCAATAACAATACTCTTCTGGATGAAGGAATTCCCATGACACAGCCAGTCTCTTCGATACTCCAGACCTACTATGGACAGCAACACCTAGAATGCAGGAATCAATGTCTGCGAATGGTAAATCTGCAATTAAGTTGTTAGACGTGCACCTTGATTCAGATCTTTCAATGAATACACAAATCAGCAAAACTGTCAGTGCATTCTGCCATCAACTTAGACAGATTAAAAGTATTCGGAGACATCTTCCTCCTAAGGCAACTGGTCTACTTATAAATGCATTTGTGGTGTCACGTGTGGACTATTGTATCAAAATTTATGCTGGGTTGCCAATGTTTCAGCTAGATAGACTAGAATCCATTACAAATGCGGCAGCATGGATAATATATGAAGTTTCTAAATTCTCTCATAAAACATCTCTTTTGCTCGAGCTACATTGGCTCCAGTTTCCTGAAAGAGTTGAATTAAAATTGTGTCGGTTGATGTACAAAGTAACATGGCACCTCTGTATCTACAAGAGCTTTGATCTCAGACAATTTGAATAGTAGACGTTAAACTCTCAGGTCAGCCTCTACTTTAGCCACAGGATTGGTTGCCAGAAGTTTAATGAACGGGAATTTGCGGTGATAGGCCCAAAAGCATGTAACTCTTTGCCCTACGTCATAAGAACTAGTGCATAATACACTTTATTTTAAAATATACTAAAAATGCATCTTTTCAAAAAATCATTTCTATAAATTCAGATAACAATTTTTAATTTTAAATACAAAAATAATGTATAACTACAAGCAGTTAATGTTTAAAGTGCCCTTGAGGTGAAATTTTTTTATGAATATAGCGCTATAAAATGATATAATATCATTATTATTATTAATATCTATGAATGGTAAATTTTATATTTTTTTTTCCGACAACATTGGGAATTTTATGACACGAAAAATTTTGCGAGATAATATTACAGGCACAGGTGCAAGTACAATCTTTTGAAATTTTTTATAATTTTATGACATTATTGTCTTACCGATTCAAAAAATATAGGTGTATAAAACGATATATATATGTTTCGTATATTATACTTACCTTATACTTTTGATTCACAAAACAACATTATATTAATACCTCGAATAGTTCGGCCTCGATCAGTCCTGATTGATAATTTTAAAACAAACTAAATTTCAATTGAGAAAAATGAAAATAAATTCTAAAAAATAGTATACAAAATTATTTTTTAATACATAATCAGTTTTTTTCCCTTTATTCGGTGAAGTCTCTTTTGAGCGGTTTATTTTTATACTGTTTTAAAGTTATGCGATACAATATATAGAATTAACAGCTGAACAATTATTAAAAATGATTGAAATTATTATGTTTATTTTTAATTTTGACCACAAAGATAATTTTGCCTTTTTAATAAAAATTAATTTTTGGAATGGTTGAAACCTTGTCAGAACATATTATAGAAGTTGATCCCAATATAGAACGTAGCCTTACAATTCGCCGAATGATAAACAATGCAATTCGTTGCTACAAAGAAATGTATAAAGAGAATAAGCTAATGAAGAAAAATATGCATACATCGATATTCCAATTTTTAGAGAATAAAAAATTAATTACGAATAATATGCATTTTTAAAATTACATTAAATAAAATGTATTTCTAATAAAGACACTTGAATTTATTTTTGTGCGAACGGAGAAATTATCATATTTTATATACATTAAGTTCACTGGTTTAAAACAGTCCAGGATATTCGCGTAATCGATAACCCGAACTCTGCGAGGTATTACTGTATTTATAATTGTTATTATCATGTAATACATAACTCAACATTGAAAATTTATCTCGGAAAAATCGATCATGAAACTTTTTATGTTGCTCGACTAACATTACTTAACTCACTTTGCTCAGCTTAGTTTGCTCAGCTCACTTTGCTCAGATCACTTTGCTCAGATCACTTTGCTCAGATCACTTTGCTTAGCGCGCTCTAGTTCTCTCGTCTTAGAGGGAACGTGGACAAGAGAATTTATTTAAATCCTCGCCAGTGCCCTCTTAGTAAAATCGTATTTTATTAATAAAATTTCACTATAAAAGCTTTGCCCTTTAAAATTTTATATTACTGTATTAAATTCAAATATTTTCAAAACTTGAATAATTCATTTGACGATTCGTACTTGGTATTGTAGTTATTCAGTAGGACAGAGTGTCGCCCTGAACCATAAAACTACTTTATTTTACTTGAAAAAATCTAATTTCATTATTTTAGCAAGACCTTTATATATTTTATTCCCACAAATTTTATTTTAGTTCATTAAAAACTGTTGAGTCACGTTTTCACTCGATCTGATATTTGTTAATTGAATCAAAATTACTAAATAATTATTAATTAATATAAAATGGACTACTTGGGTTTAATTATTTGGCGCCAACTGGTTTCACCTACGAACAAACGCTGATCAGGCGTTCGAAAACTATTTTCCACCACTTCAATAAATAATTCTAAAGGATTATATGTAACATTGTGTTATTTTATATCAACCACAAAGTTATTGCTTCAAATATTTAAAATAAAAAAGATTTGTCTTTTTTTTTTGTTTTTTTGTCGTTTTCTAACTTACCTGAAGGAGTGTAATATGTACCTTTTCTACGTTTATAAATAAATTCACGATATTAATGAAAGTTACCTTTTCATAAACGGTTATTTTGATTTCATTCTATCATAATTATCTTTAAAATAATGCTAATAATGTTAATAATATAATATATTTAATGTACTGTGTGACGTTCCCTTTCAATAAACATAAAATTGTAAAAATTCTAACTTTTGTTATAATCAATATGTTATAAGTAATTCTAATTGGACAACAATACCTGAAAGGTCAGGTTTTTAATCAGTTTTCCGTCAATAATGACATGAATCCACAGATTAGTAAATGAATAGACATGAAATAAAGTGTACATATAGAATAGGGTTTTGTAACATTAGTTGCGGGACGAGGGGCATTAGTTTATAACACATTTATACAACAGTAAAAGTATTTACTCTTCGAAAATTAAATCGCTGTATAAACAAGACGTATTTTTTTATATTAATGCATATTATATTGTCAGCGTTTAAATTTTCATTCCAATCGAGTCATATTTTTGAAGAAAGTCGCGGAACTATTTGATTGCATAAGTGGTACCGAAGTGATCACGTGGGTGATACCAAAATAAAATATTGGGACAAGAAATTAGCATTAGTTTAATTTAATTAATTAATAGTTAGTTAATTAACTGAAAAAAAATTGTGAGAGCATTTATGACACAGAAAATACTCTGAATAACATTTTCTAGATTCAGTTTATAAATTGAGATGCTTTAGAAACTAGCCATAAACTTTTATTGCCTGTTAAAAAACCTTATGTTTTTAATCATATTTCTATACAAACTATTTCACTAAATACGACCTTGATCTTAAATCTTATAATGCATTATGCAAGAAGACAAAATTGATGAGACGACACGATGATGAACCTGGTGAGGCAAATGCAGCGGCATGACAAACACCAGCCATAATAATTCATATTTTTAAAAAAGATCATTTTCCAGCGACATTTAAAAGCCAATTGAGTCATATTTTTAAAAAAAGTCGCGGAACTATTTGATTGGTTAAGTAATCACGCGGGCCGTGAGTGACACCAAAATAATATTGGGACAAGAAATTTGCGTTAGTTCATGTATTTGGTGGTCTGTGCATGAATTAGAGATATGATAATAGATAGATGTAAGTATACTTAATCTAACTAGTCGCAAGACGAAGTGAACAGTCTAGATCACAGATATACATGGCTCGAATGCCAATCGGTTAGACACATTAGCAGAAGAAATGACAATTGAGAAGAAAATCTTAGAATCAAAGAGATAAGCATAAGGCAAAGAAAGAATTAGTTTAATATAGTGTCATTAAAACAACTGTCTAAATTGGTTTCAGAAAACAAAAGACCAGACACTTTGGATTTGCGAGAAATTCGTGTCTTCGTATATACTTCAATAGACCAGTAAACAATATAACAAGAATGTACTTTTTTGATGGTTTGTTTTTCATCCCGATAACACAAAAGATTCGTATTCATTAGTGCGACTGCACGTTTTCACACGATTACTTTATAAATCAATTTCTTCCATTTTGCGCTGCTTCCTCATCGAACGACTCTGGGAAGGCTTCCATTTTGCGTCACCCACCCACACAGCCTTCCGATTCCCCGAGAAACCTGTGCCCCTTCACTCCGGCTGGGATTACAGGACTGTTCAATTATCAAAAGTGGATGGAGGATTGTCGCGAGGCTGCGGAGAGACCCGCCCCTGCGCGAGAATAATTGGAATTGTATGGAGATGAGGCTGTTAAACTCGCCGAGATTAAATAAGCAGCGGCCGGGGGTTGGGAATAAGGGCTGTTCACAAGATTATAACGTGTCGGTAAATCGAAAGTTGTAAATATGACAGTCCTAATAGATTACTGAAAATAAGATGATTACGGTAGATGGATGAAGTCACAATTCGTGATGTTTGGAAATCAATTACAACTTAAATAATCACAGAAAATCATAACTGTTGTTATTTTATTATATTTCACAATTTGTAATGTTTGTAAAATGATGTCACAATTATAGTCACAATTTGTGATGTTTGGAAATCAATTACAACTTAGATAATCACAAAAAATCGTAACTATTGTTATTTTATTATATTACATGGCTTTAAAATTTTAGGTTATTGTGCTGTATGATAACTTTTTTTTGTATTTAAGTACCTTTATACTTAATTTTTTAACACCTTTTGAAATTTTTTGCAATATTCCGCAATACTATTATTTCATTATTATACGGTTTTATTATTTTTTAACGGCAAAATAACATTCCCTTTTCCGCATTTCTGAAATAGTTAATATCAAAATAATAAAGCTCTTTTTAATTCTTGTATGTACACATTTTAAATTAATATTTAAAAAAAAATTATTTACACCTGTATCTAATATAAAAAATATTTAATCTGATAAGATTAAATATGAATCTAATAAATAAGCAATTTTTGATGTGAAACATCTGACGCGCATCGGAATAAACTGTCTATAGTACGCGTGTCACAAAATCGAGTAACGCGAGTAACCGCGTCATCACCCCCCTCCACTATCAAGTACTCTGCGATAGCGTGGACCAGTCTGCCTGGCATTGTATTAATGTAGAGTGATTGCCTCTTACCTGGCGTCACTTCAGAATTATGCTTGACCATGTTCGATGAATTTTCGCCTTTTTTAACATATGTATAACAAATTAATTATATATTGTTATCAAAAATGCGATTTGAAATTGATTAAAAAAAAAAATTCTATATTGGTACGTATATTTTGACATAAAATATGGGTTTTTAACATCAGTGTAACCTGTCGCAAGTGCTGGATGTTTTTTTTTAAATTCTATATATATACATATATATAGAATTTAAAATATATATATATATATATATATATATATATATATCGCACAGAATTACTCGCCGAGGAGGCGCCATATAATTGATATGATAAGACACGTGTTAATGATTTAAATGTGTAATCATCGGCGTGGCGCCAAAAAACCCGCGGGATAGATTTTAGGAAAACAAAGACGTCTTAGTAAAACGTAAGTTTTAGTAGGTACTTGCAAATACGACTATGTGTATTGTTATGAATTTGAATAAAAACATAGTATTTTGCTGGCGGAAGTCATTCTCGATTTTGTCGTCGTAATGTGCTTACATTGAACATCTTTTGTATTTAATTTCTTTTGTCACCATTGAGATTGGCGAACCACATTTCTTTTCTCGTTTCCTTTACGGAACACACACCTAGTTGTATATAAAAGCTATTAGGGCATTTTCCACATAAATATTTATTTTCCTAGTGTGTTGTACGGCCCCCAACAATCGCTCTGAATTCATTACAAAACTACTCACTTATCATTCAAAAATTTAAATAAATAAATATTCCGCAACTCCCCAGACTGCGTCCCGCGAGCCGCCCCGGCCGGCGTCGCGGCGCCCACTACGTCACGGCGCAGCGTCGCCCATCACACGAATACTACACGCCACACGCTGTTTCAAAATACTCTTCTTTATCGATTGTCAATAATCTGACACATTACCTAATACATTTTGAAATATTAATATCCATTAATTTATTTTATTATATACAAAAATTATTTTACATGCACACTTACATTTACAGAAATCCATATAAGTTTTCTTCTCAATCATTGGTTGAATAATGCCAGCCTTTTGACATTCAACAGTCTTATGTTAAAATACTAATTCTTTATTTTAATGGTAATTTATGAGAGTACAAAATGATAGGTTCCCCGTGAAGCTCAATCTTCAATCAAACCTTCATATGTTTCTGACACTCAAAGCCTACAACATGTTGCCAAATAATATGAAACATTTCTAAAAGGATAAACTTAAATATTATCTCAAGACCTGGTTATTGCGTGTTGGTAGAAAAGAAACTGAACAAAAATTTAGAGAGATGTTTACATGAACCTAATAACTTTTCTTTAAGAATATTTGAGTATGTCCAAATTTTTGTAAATACACACAATTACTAGATTTTCGCCTCCAAAGGCATTGTTATTAAACAAACCGAGACGAAGCTATTTATATTATATGTGAAAATATGGGCTTACGACCTGTCTTCGGCTGACTAAGTGATCACTTTACACAATGTAACGTTCACCATTCCACTCACAATCAACCTCCTAATCTATCAAATTTTTAGAAGTTATATATATATATATATATATATATATATATATATATATATATATTACTATGTAGAAATACTTCGAGTATTTAACTATAATGTCGCTGTCGACATCTATAGTTTTAAATTTGATATGTATTACCCTGAAGCAACATAGATGTCACTAATGAAAATATTATTTTTTAAATATGAAAGCTATATTCTTTATCCGTATACATGATAAATGATTAACATTTTATACTAGAAAGGTCAATTTTCAATTTTATATATTTCTTATTTAGACCAGCATATCGTATTAACAATATTTAAGTATGTCAAAATTTTTGTAAGAACGCATATCAGTAGGAGGTCGATTATGGGTGGAATGGTGAACGTTACATTATGTAAAGTGATCACTTAAGCTAGCCGAAGACAGGTCGTAAGGTCTGTAATTACCCATACTTTCATATTTTCCCATATAATATAATATAATATAAATGGCTTCGTCTTCGTGAGATACCTATAATTTGTTTAATAACTTTTCTTTAATTTGTTTTAATTTTTTAATATCTTTATACTTTTCTACTACTTTTTGTTTAAGCGTTCTAAATCTAGGCAAACGAGGGCATTTTATTATTTAAATTAACACAACCATACAGCATCGCAAAGTAACTGCTATGTCGATTAACGGAGGTAATTAATTAAGGGATGGTAATTTTCGTAAGCTGTCGTTGGGTCACATTTTACAAAGTCATCGATTCAATTTATAAAAATAACGAGTTTTCATGATAAATTAACATGGTTAATTGTCAAACGGTCAATAATATAACAAAAAATAACACAAAAACATTATGGAAACAAAACAGAAATAGAAGTAGAATGTAAACAGTATTATATTCGTCAAGTGCATCAAATAATAGTGTGACTTTAAAAAAATATTTATAAGTTTAGTATTTTAATATCTTTTATAAGATATTCATCACAAGTGCAACTAACTTAGCATGTGTAAAATGTATAAATATATGTTGTGCCTTTCTAATAAGGTACCTAATACATATTTTAGACACATCCTGTAGATTGAGCAATGGCTTATAGAGTAGGCGAGAAATAGAAACAGAGAGAGGGAGAAAGATGCGAATAGTCGACACCGGGTCACAGGGACTGTCGTAAATTAAATCTATGGCTATCAGGAGAGCTCAGCGCCGGCGTTACGCACAGGCGGAGTAGGCGCCTGCATGTGGTGGCCAAATAATGGGGGCGACCGAAAAATATATAAAAATTTCAAGTTGCAAAACGACAATAATGAGTAGTAAAAATAACCCAGGTATAAATAAATCTATGAACGCAAATCGAATAAATAACTTAATAGTTATTTCCTAATAAAGCAGTCATTTGTAGTCAACACTAGTGACCAGAATGCCTTTGGTAAAAAGCCATCCTTGGGTATTTTGTAAGTTTCAAAATGATGGCCTTACAAAATACCGGCAAAAACTCTTGCGTCGGCGCTGGGAAGACTAGATGCTGAAACTAAGTAGTACCTACTAATTTCTACCACATTTAACCACTTTTTATTTATCATAGAATAATTTTATAATTCATTATTTCTTTAAATACAAATTAAATGTATAATTAGAAAGATATACATATAAAATCAATTTTATCGAAAAATATTGTTGTTGCTACCGGGAATCGAACCTGGATCCCTTCTAATTCGGGAAACGTGCATTAACTGATTATACTACAGCACACGGAACATTGACGACAAATTTTCGAACCTATATGTTACACTTTTCAAATTGATACATCTATCTTTCCGTTATCGGTTAATACACGTTCCCCGTATAGGAAGAGATCCAGGATCGAATCCCGGTAGCAACAAAAATATTTTTCGATAAAATTGATTTTATATGTATATATTTCTAATTAATACTTTTAATTTGTATTCAAAATATCACAGAACTATCGTCTTATTATAGAGTGCACATTCTTATTGTGAAGTTGTAATTATTTATATTATTAATTTGTATTTAAAATTACAATTTCACAATAAGAATGTATTATACATATACATTTTTTTATGTCCGTTTATCTGTGTCGCATAGCAACATAAAATAAACATTCATTGACAAGCGTCCGAATTGGATGGCAAACAAACAAACATTCTATTTTTTGTGGCTATAGCGTCAAATAAAATAAATTATTTTGCTATTTTATTTTTGATCACAAAGAGTTCAAGATCGAAGGAAAACTGCCTACCTTGTCCATAAAATGATACTGAAACATATACTTTGGAGATCAGTATAGATGAAAATACGAGGTGGAGGTAATCAGAAGATGTTGGCGATACTTGCTAACATCGAAGGCAAGAGGTTGAGAGAACGATCGCCTAAAGATAGAAGGATCAAATAAAAGAAGAAGAATAATAGTTGTTCCATATTCGTAACACGCACTTTGGCGCGTCTTTTAGAATCAGCCCCAATCGTTGTTATTGACACAATTCCGCATCCAAATTCCCATCTTACATTTCCTCATGTTCGTCTTGTTAGTATGAATTTTTTTGTTTGATATTTGTTCGATCTTGACATCGCGATAGCATTCACGGTGTGGACCTTTCAACTCCAGTGCACCGGCACTGTATTTTCTGATATTGTGTTTTGATCGTGTATTATTTGTTGTTTGTATGCCGTGGGTGAACTTGTGACATCGCCGTATTCAATTGGGATCGGAGATCGACTCATCCGCGTGCAATTTTGTGTGATCTCGGCGGCGACTGCAGTGATTACGGAGGCGTTATATACAAGGTAAGGCGAGTAGTCCTTCCGAATCCCGGTTCCCGAGATCACTGGTCCTTCGACTAGAACCCTTATCCCCACATCGACCTCATCTTGTACCACGTTTTCCTATTTCCTCCCCTACCCTGCGGTGATTCCGATTTACGACCGGAATTATCATATTCCATTCCGCGGGACGCGCGACTCGGAGATTGCGCAATTCATTTGGATCCTATCAATCCGGATTTACAGTTTGAAATCAATAGTTTTGCACCCTCAAATAAGAATGATCTTGAATTATGGGGGTGGCTGAGATATTTATATAAAAATATAATCTAGATTTATAATAATAAATAATACCCATTACAACAATCATACAGAAACAGATATTTTAAACTTGTATAAAATCTGTCAAAACCAGTTTAATTGTTAATTTTTTTGTCATTAATAAATTTCTAAGTTCCAATCGTTAAGTCTTCAGCATTCCTACAAGTCAAATCAATTCTAGATAACGCTTTCCTATACTGATAATATGCCTAGCTTGCAATGATTTGTTCACCGACAATAATTAACAATACTCTTCGATACAAAATATAAATGATTTTTCCTTGTTTTTGTTTTTGCATTTATGACTTTTTTTACATTGCACTATGCTTTTTTCATGTCGTTTTCTTGTCCATGTAAAATATGTCCAATATCCAATTTCCACAATATTTAATTTCAATAAATAAATAAACAGAGGTTTTGATAGAAAGCAGCTATCTTGAGTGCGTATCCTCAAAAAGTGGTTAAAGGTCGAAAATGCCGGCGATTTTATACATCTTGCGTAAGATAAATCAACATATATATATATATATAAAAAAATTAAATAGAGATGCGTACACGAAATACACGTCACATCAATATTCTTACTATTTTCAAACTAAGCTAAACGCTTGTACTATGAAAACTTGGTCGCCAATCTTCGATAGAAGAAAGTAGAAATAGAAAATTGTCATACCTACCTCAATAGGTAGGTATATCCCGAATTTAACTAAGTTCATGGTTACATACGTAAAATAAATGATTTATCATAACTGCATGAAAAAAGTTAAAATTTTAATTAATTACAACCAATAGGTTATTTCTGCATTGAAATATCTAGGTAAGTACCTAAAATGTTAGCCATTGGATGCACAACGTGCAGGTTTTAATTAATGATCAGATCGTAGCGATGGAGGCTCTACAGGCATGAACATGGCCGCACTTTTATTAAATATGTTACCATGAGTGTAATTAAAATCCGTTTTATACTCGGAATTATTTTTAATTAAATCGAACAGATTAACCGGCGGCCCAATTAAGCGGAATGGAATCGGAATAAAGATTATTAATGCATTTTTATTTCCCAGAATTATTAATAATGCACAGATTTTTTGCTTGTATGCAGTGCATGTCTATCATAATCGCTAATAAATATGTAATTTTATGCTTAATCTATCAAATAAATACGTAATTTTGATTTATTTTGCAGATATTATATGTAGTTATGCACAGCTTTTTTGATTATATGGTATGCACGCCCATACTCACTATATATTAGTTCCATTTTCCTTTTCTGTTTTGGATAAAATAAATTATTGTCTTTTTTGATTTGGTTTTATGTCATGTTTAACTAGTGTACCTATACCAACAATAAGCACGGCATTACCTACCTAAAAGTTGTAGGTTTAAGGGATTCCTCGCAGACTTTTGATTCGCTGTCTGCCTGGAATAAAAGGAACAGGGGAAAGATCGAGGGGTTGATTTCCCGACTTTTGATTTGCGGCGCCTCCTGGCGGCCCGCCCCCGCACCAATCCGCCCCAAAGAAAATGAGAAAAGAGAAAATATGTGTAGGGTAGGTCGTCAATACTCATTTTCATCAGTTCTCCAACACAGATCCAAGATAACTTTTATAAATAGGTAAATATCGACCGACGGTAATATTGTATAATAGTTAAATTACCTGTTATTTTAGAACAATTACATATTTATTTGTACTAAAAAAAGATATCTACCAGCGGCGTGCAGTCAGTAGTTACTATCAAATAAGGTGTAAGTACTTAATTAGAATTTCTGAGAAATACTGAAATTAAATATACCTATACCAAGGTACCTCGTAATATTTCTATTACAATTATTATGATATTATTATTCAGATTTTAATATACCAATCATCACATTCGGTCTAATAATTATTTAATTTCTCAAAATATATTTGTATATCAGACGCGGTCGCTTCATACATGGTTATATGCTCTGCATCCCGTGTATTCTAGAGTCGAAATAGCTTTGTACTTTTTGTTTCTAGCCGAAAACAGCACTGCTGCAAACAAATTAGTCCTGTCCTTTAGAGATCGGTCACGAAATAATTCATTCTTAGCATTCGAACATCTATGAATCGTGTAAACACACAGATACCAGCAGCAGTGGATCCAATCATTCGTTTCGTATCCACAAAATATTCGACTTATTGGTATAATGTACAGAATAGCATACATATTGGGTTTGAGAAATTTATTTGTGGGACGCATTTTTGACAGTTTAGTTTGAATACTTGAAGCCAAATTATTGAAACATAGAATATCTTTCGATTATTTATTTAACACATCATTTAAATAAAAAATTAATACAGAAAATAATACGGATACTTTAGAAACGTGTTCTAACACTGTAAACAAAAATAGTAAATTGTGTGAGTGTTCGTGGGCTATTTGTATATTTGATAGTAGGTATAAGCTTATTATCCAGCATCACTTCTATCACTAAAAAGTCACTGACCGCGACTGCTATAGATACCTACATATGTACAGTTTATGTCAATGTACTGACTGCACGCGCCTGGGGTAGGTGAAAATGAATCCAATAAAACAAATTTGACTGTCTGCTTAAAGCAAATGCCACATTAAAAAATATTTTCAATTTTATTTCCGGTTGGCTTGTGTAAGCAGATAGGTAAGCATCTAATAAACTTATTATTTTAATTTAAAATATATAAATAAGTAATATACAAAGAAGTAGATAGGTACCTAATCGAGGAGGCCAAGGCTCAATTTGGGTTATAGCGGCAATGAAAAAGAAAAAAAAGTCGAATAAGCAGGTACACAGATAAGTAGGTAGGCGTGAATGATATTTAACTTTATTTGCTATATTTATTAACGTGATACAAAAAATAGAACAGGTAGACAGTTTCCTTTTCATGAACACCAAGCGAGAGTCTCACCACTCTACATCTAAATCGAAGTAAATTAGATTTTAATCTGGTCGGATATTCAAGTTACTTCAGGTAGGAAAATTCTGCTTAAGCTTAAGATGACTTACTTTTTTTTTAATGGAGAAAAATAGTATTTTTGGAAAATATTTTAAATAACAAAATACAAAATTACATGTACCAACTATTTATTAGGTTTTATGAAAAAAATACGTCTACATTTATTTTTAAAGTGCAATTATATTAATTATAAAAAAAAAATAACATTTTGGATATTCTTAAGATGACTTACTATTTTAATTTGCATAATTCGCAGATACATGATTTTGTTTTGGATCGTATGTCAGGACCCAAAGCCTGGTATGAACGACAGCTAAACCAATGTTCTTCCGGTTTTGATTTGAGGTACTAATCATTGCAATAATTGCATGGTAGATCATCTTGGGCGATATCTTCACTGGAAACAGAAGCACAATCAGAATTTTGGAAATCTTCAAGTGTAACTCTCTTTACAATTCTTTTGGGTTAACTTTTTCTAATATTTTTCTATTCTCTTTATCTGTTTTCAATTGAGCTTGGCTATGGACTGCAAATTAGAACTTGCAAGCCTGAAGTTTTTGATTTTTTTTAATACACTTAACGGTGCTTTTGGTGTTAGTGAGAGTTCATTCATATTTCTCGAGCGTCTGAAGCAATTTCATTATCTTAAGAAGTAATAGGTACTGAAAGTGATGTATACTTGGATAAGATGACATGGTGTGTCATCTTAGACTGTGTTACCTATGTCTTCTTACCTAGAAACGTACCGAAAAAAAATTAAGGTTATATTCACGCAAAAATCTTAACACGAGCCATGAGAACTCAATTAGATCCACTAAAGTTAAAAATTTAATAAAACACAACGAATCACATACCATACACAAAAGAGATATACAAAAATAAATATTTGCAGTGCGATTTTCTCAAACACCCAACTAATATAGGATCTTTTAATAGGGACGCTCAAAATTTGTTAGGTTATAGCAGCCATGTTGTTAAAGTGACATCTGTCAAATTTATTGTCAATTGTTAAGTAGTATCAAATCACCACGGAAGGTTGAACAACGTGTGCAAATCATCAAATTTTGAGGGCAATTTGACAATCGATTTGAGGGCACGGTTATCTGGCGCGACGGTGACGTGAACTGGCCACAGAGATCGTGCGATTTAACGGCTTTAGACTTCTTCCTTAGAGGCTATCTTAAATCGCAAGTCTTTACGAATAAGGCGCAAACAATTGACCCCCTCAAAGTCGACATAACAAACGCCATCCAGCAAATTTAGCCAGATTTATGCGATAAAGTCATAGAAAATTGGACCTCCCAAATATGCCACCGAGCAAAGCCGCAGCGGATATTCGAACAACGTTATATTCTACACTTAATGCCATAAAATATACTTTTAAATAAAAGAAAAATTGAGTGAATATCTCACATACAACCTGTTTAACTTACATTTTAAAATCGAGCGTCCTCGTTGAAAGACCCTTTATAAGGAATTGGCGCGCACTTTCCGCTGTGTATATTTGTACTATTAGTACTATCTGAACGCGTTTCTTAAATAATATTTCAAGATTCTTGTTGTAGTATTTTAAGAGATACTACCGGTATGTCTTCTTATCGGGTATGCCATCTTAAGCAGAAATATTAGAACAAATTATTATTGTGAAGTTGTAATTATTCAGAACATAGGTCTGCGATATTTTAAATATGAATTAAATATATTAATTATAAAGACATACACATAAAATCAATTTTATCAAAAAGTATTGTTGTTGCACCACCGGGATTCGAATCTAGATCTCTTTCCAAACCGGGGAAGGTGGATTATCCAACTATGCTACAGCGACGATATTGTTAGCTACAAATTTTCGACCCTATATGTTACCTTTTTGATATTAATACATTTAATCGTTCCATTATTTGAAAGAACCATCTACCTTATTTTTACGGAATCTCAAATACCTTGATTGATTTTATATGTATATCTTTCTGATTAACATATTTAATTCATATTTAAGCAGAATTCCCCAAATTCATAGCAGCATTTAAAAATAATAATATTCGTATTATTGATGTAGGTAGGCACCTACCTAATTGTATATTTTCTTATTTACTAATTGTTAGATAGGTATGTATGTACCCGCCTATTTAATAAGCAAGAAACCCGAACCACGAACCACTCAAATACACACTTAGCAATGCTGTAACTAGACCAATGCAGTGCATTGGACCATGCGTTAGATTTGGACCAAAAAGTTCGCGACCTACAATACCTTTGGTACCGAGTATCGATATTTTAACCAGCTAATGCACTATAATCATGTAACTAACTAACTAACTTACCATCACGCCGTTTCCCCGTGGGGGTAGGCAGAGAGGATAGAGCGCCACACTCTTATGTCCTGACACACAATTCTCGCCTCATCCACATTCATACATCTTCTCATACAAGCTAGTCGATTGTTGAGGCTTCTAACAGAACCATCCTCCATTATCTGGTTTACCTGGTCGTGCCAAGTCTTCCGCGGACGTCCTCTATTTCTGGTGTCATCAACACTTGCATCATATATCTTTCTTACCATTCTCTCCTCATTCATCCGCTCCATATGACCGAACCACCTAAGTGATCTTTTTTTAATCTTACTCACTATACTAACATCAGCTTTACATTCTTTTCTTATTTCTTCATTCTTTACTCTGTCATAAATAGATTTGCCACAAATACATCTAAGTGATCTCATTTCCACTGCATTCAGTCTACTTTCGTTCCTTTTCTGCCAGCTCCAGGCCTCATTTCCATACATCAGTGTCGGTACCAGGGTTCCATTGTGCACCGCTAGTCTTGCCTCATAATCATGTACATTTTTAAAAATCAGTTCTTAAAACATAAGCAAAACATAACATTATAGTCATAATTTAGGGTTGTGCTAATTTTTTATTATTATTAAGGAGAACAGATTACCAAGTGTAATATTTTAATACAAATTATATATTTTATATCACAGAACTATGTTCTGAAAAACTGCAACTTCACAATAATAATGTGTCCTCCTTAATAATATATAAGTTGTATGATGTTTCCAAAATTTAATAAAAATTAATTAATTCATTCAATTCTGGAATCTTCTATAGAATTTTACTCAAAGATGTTTGAGATTTTCTGTAAAAATAAAGTATATTACTTTAAAAAAATTTCAGATGTATCAATTTGAAAGCGCAACATATAATTGAGAAAATTTGTCGTTAACTTACAATGTTGACGTGATGTAATAGGTGAGCGCACTTCCCCGTATAGGAAGGGTTTCTGGTTCGATTCCGGGTGGTAACAAAAGTATGTTTTCGATAAATTGATTTTATCTGTCAATCTTTTAGTTGTGAGTTCATATAAATGCCTATTTTTTCGTGAGGGTGTGAATATTATATGAGATAACTGATTCGTATTGTTCTTATAATTTACTGGATTTTTAATATTAATTTTAATTAATGTCTCATAGCGAGGCTCCATTTTACTTTTTAGCATTGGTTTTTTTATAGTTACGCCACTGGAACTTAGGTAGGAACTTACAAATTTAATTACTATTAAAAAATTGTGATATGTTTACAATTTCATATTTTTGTTATAAAATTTAAAAAAAAAAAGTTAAGTACCGTCGCCTGTAATCGTTACCGCAACTACCTAGCGTCGATATAAATTGAAAGCCGTAAATTTGATTATTGTCCGGGCAGGTACCTGCCGCAAAAAATAAACACACCAACACAGGCGCAAAATGCCGAAAGTCCTCTACTCAAAAAATCATTAGATACGCTCAAATCCCGATATAATCCCCGTGCCGCGATTTTCGCCGTGCCGCCCCGTCTTGCGCCCCGAAAGCGCCCCTCCGCGCCGGGGCGCAGGGGCCGTTTTCCCCCGGCCGGCGGGCGACCAATCGCGGGGCGGGCCCCCCTCCCCTGCGCCGGGGGCGTGGCCAGCAACCGTCATACGTCAGGGCTTGTGACTCGTCCCATTGGAGTAAGCCAAACAGTCGAGACCCGACTTTAAGGGCTGCCACTCTTTTTGGCGGTTCGCGGTCGCGGCTTAGCGTCTCGTCCCCGTCGCCGGCGCCGTCCGTTTCGTTCCCGGTCTCGGATCGTGAATGTTTTTTACGCGGTGTGTTACAACATAAGATTATTCTTCACGTTATCGAGGTGAACACCACGTGTCTATTCTTTTATTTTGCAATATTTCATTGAACAATATTTTCAAAACTTCTACTTCTGTCGTCTGTGATTGTTTAACGTTTCTTGACTTGATCTCGCACGCCATCACCTTGTATTTTCTCATATCCTCTGGGTAGGTACCTAGTACCTACTTACCTACTACCTACTAATTTTTCTCTACAATAGGTTTTAGGCTGCATACCTACTTATATATGGATGAGACATTGCCAACGTTCAAGATTAAATTGGTGTAAAGTTAAGCAAAAGCTGAAGTTGGTTTTCGACACCATTTATTATATTGTCATCTTAGAATTGTAAATAATTTTGTTTGATAGATTACAATTACGATAGATAAAATAACATAATTTTATTAATCCAAGTGATTCGCACATCGCGCTGACGATGTTCCTAATGCGCGCGCGCGCGCTCGCGCAGCTTATACAATAGACAAGGAACGACAGCTCGGTCCGCGCAACACCGCACTACATTGTAATCGAGACAAGTTCCACCCCTGTACACCGCACCCGTGCAAAATATTCATATAACTGTGAACTAGTTATTAACAGCCTTTATATATTTAACAGGGAGGAGCTATTTACCGGTCGTAGCAAAATAAACCTACCTACCTAGCTATGTGGTTATTAATCAATTCTAATAATAAAAGCAGCATTTTCATATGAAAAAATAATTATAATTAAAATTTCACTGGTAAACAAATAAAAAATTAAGTACTAGAATTTTTCGACGCGTCTCTCAGCTCGCGCTAGACTAACCAGAGAAATCTAGAAAAAATATTCGACGAATAAGTGACCAAACAAATACGTCACGCCCGTTACCATGGTGAATACATATTTTTTTTAGTGCCCATAAACGTCAAAGTTATCTTTAAGAAATCCGCACGTTCGATAATTAAAATAGGTATTTCATTTCACGTCCCACGGTATGTAGGCAAAGAATCGTTGTGAATTCAGTAGGTACGTACCTAAAAAAATATATATTTAGGTACAATGGTAGGCAACCGTTTTGTACCAAAAGAAATTTAAAAATACTTATAAATATAAATAAAATATACACATACCTATGCGATGTTTATGTACCTATAGCCATGTGAATACTAATTATAATAACTCAATTTTTTTTTTAAATGTATCCTACGGCTGTACAATATAATATCTAAAGGCTTCAGTACTTATAGATTAGCTAAGTACCCAACTAATATTGAATTTCCAATTAAACCCATAAATTATGTATCTGAGTCGCTACAAATTTCAATCTGTCGAACTAACAGTTATGTTCTTCCCAAACTTCCTCATGATAAAACACGCCGCATAAGTCAGGAGTTTGAACAGGTGGAGCGAGTGTGTTCTTCAACAAGCTGTTGGCTCAGACTGTTTATTCCTGGTCGCTGTGCTGTGACGCAACTCTTGATTTAAACGGTTTATAAATCAGACATGGAAAAAAATATCGCGCAACTGAAATTTCCTTATTTTTCTTCTTCGTGTCTCGGATGTCCATGACCACAGTCACAATAGAGTGCAGTACACAGTGGCGTAACTACGCCAATGCGGTGCATCGGGGGCCACGCTGGGTGAAATCTAGGCTAAAGGTGCGCGCTCTATAATAATTTTGATAGTAGTACTTTTTCGAATATCGATACTATTCCCAGCGCCAATATTAACTAATTGTATAATCCAAACACAAGAAATTCAGTTATAAAATTTCAAAAATTATTTTTCACTTGTATTATGAAAACGCGTAAAAACATTATAAATGTAGACAGTAATACCTCACTAATAGGAGCGAGGATTATTTTCAGTTGTATTTTTCATTTGTGTAAATGTCTAAAAACAAAGCTACCCTTATTTCTTTTCATAACGTGAAATGACGTACTTTGTTCTTATTTTTTTACTAGATAAATCGTCTAATAATATTTTTAAATCTTATGTAATATATTATATATTCAGAGACGCTTCCATTTTGCTTTGCGATCCATTGCCTTTTTTGTATTGGGGCCCAAATTTTGTATTTACGCCGCTGGCCATACATTCCTTGACATATAATTTGTGGTCCAGTATGCTGGGCTTTCGCCTATTTCTTGCAAGTCTATCTTGATGTCAAACCTTACAAAAATACCCTTAAAGATCATTATTATTTGGGGAAGGATTGCAGATATACCTACTTGGAACCTAATTATGACTATTAAGATTTTAAACTAAACATTGTCTTGCTTGTATTGCTATTCAGATCTCCTAATTTTGTTTTTCGTATTGGTAATCATTTCGTGTTAAGAAAACACACATTAACAATTTGTATTAATCTAATAAATTATTAAGGAGAACACATTCTCATTGTGTAGTTGTAATTATTCAGAACATAGATCTGTGATATTTTTTTAAATACAAATTAAATGTATTAATTAGAAAGATATACATATAAAATCAATTTTATAGAAAAATATTGTAGTTGCTAGTGTTGCCTACCGGGAAGGACGTGGCTTTCAAATAATGGAATGATAGATATATTAATTTGAAAAGTGTAACATAAGTTAGAAAATTTGTCATTAATGCATTGTGTTGGTATAGCATAATCGGTTAATACATGTTCCCCGAACAGGATGAAATCCTGGTTCGAATCCCGGTAGCAACAACAATATTTTTTGATAAAATTGATTTTATTTATATCTTTCTAATTAATACATTTAATTTGTATTTTTAAAAAAGTCTAATAAATTTTACTCTGCAGATAGATGCTTGGATTCCTAATGTCAATAATACTTATACTTTAGCTACATTTCGAGGATGTGCTTCACATCTTCATGACACCACATTCTGAGCCAAGTGGCGAGTTGGACAGATTAATTAAAAATCCCATTCTTCTCATCAATGCGTATAATCAACTCATTCCGTTTTTTTACTTTTTCATATCACTAAACCTTCGTTGCGATTCTTCTTCATCGCTTTCGGTTGCATTGCTGATTCTTCTATTTCACTCAGCATTCAGCAGAGGTCAGGGTGCGGTCGGTTTTTGCTTAGTCTGTCCATTAGGTTGGGAGTTATCTTCTTCCTCTTCGATCCTCGACCTTACCAGTCATCGCAGGCCTATTCACATTGTCGCACTCTTACTAAGTACCTGGACAAAAGATACGTTGATGCATCTACCTCTCTACGGTATCTACTCACAATATTTTTCTCCAGCATCACATATCGAATGCGGCACCTGAATTGAACTAGGTGCATTTTTGTTTTTTTAGGCCTGTTAGAATGTTTTCTGGGTAGACCATGCTCCACGCCTGAACCAACAAGACCTTTGTTGAACATTTAATGATTTTCATGTGGAATATGCGTCTACTCTGAAAGAACTTCGTGTAGGTATTTTGGACCAGAGATATTTTCCGTCGCTGTTTAAGAAATTTTGCCATTTCAAATCACCCCTCTATATTTGATAATATATTCTTCGGTCATCTTATTCCCTATTTAAAGACATTTCTTATCCTGTCACTTTTTTAGATTAAAATGCCATTTTTTCTAAATAATATCAAATATTCAATCTTCGCACCTATTAACTAACTCGAGGATAACAATTGGGTTCTATTTTTTACGCTGATGTTTCTTGCCTCGATAATAATATAATTTGCAACTGTTAGTAGACAAAGATGATTAATAAATATATATAGGTAGATATACTTATTTTATTTTTTATTCCAAATTAATAATGTTCATTATTTATTTTAGAATCAATAGACGCAAAGACAAGAAGTGTAATAAAGTGATATAAACATTTAAATACTACCATTCTCAATATACACAATTAAAACATTTTAAGTACTCAGTGGAAAACAATTACTAATGACGTCAATTTGATAGTGAAACTTACTTATAAGAAGAAAAAAACAATAAACAAGACAATAACTGCGAAATTTTTATTTTTTTATATAACATGAACATAAAGTAAAATCCTGGAACCATTGTGTTTATCCCTGAAGATGGAAGTGGTCCAGGCTCCGGTGCAACTGTCACAAGAAAGGGAGGACCGATGTCAAGGTAAAAAATGTATTGTTGTCGCTTTATTTATGTATTTTTACTCTATTTTGTATGCTATATATATTTAATTTTTCTGATAATACCTACCTACACCTTAAGAAGGCCAAAACACCAAGAGTTGTAGATGCAATGATAAGTAATAACTGATAATCTATATTTTATTATCGACCATTTTAATTAAAACCATACTCAATAAGAAAGTCTGTACCTATCTATATACCTACGTAATAAAATATTTACTTATCTTCAAATGTTTTTTTCAAATGATTCATTTTCATGTAGATATGCAGGATGAGGTACTAATAATAAGGAATAATTAATATCATCTCTATCTAGCCAAAAATCGAGGATATCAAAATAATATACCTACTATATTTATATTTTTGTAATAAGATTTTTTTAACGTCAACTTTTACATACATAATTTATTTTTGATGCTGGTTTATCGTTGAGTTCTAGAATTTTATAAAACGTGTGAAAAATCGTATGAAATATGATGCTGGAGAAGAGTGATGAAGATTGGCTGGATGTTGAGAAAAATAAATGAAGACAACTTTAAAACAAAACAAAATTTTGACCGACTTGACAAATTTGGAAATAGCTTCGATTATATTCTGCATGCAGAATAAGAATCGTGACTATTAGAAATAAGAAAATAAATCAAGATATCCTTAAAAAAATATAAAAAAATACATGTAAAATTCTTCAGATTCTTAATCACCATAATTTTGTTTGTAGTGAAGAAACCGGGGGGACTGGTATTAAAGAAAGGATAATGCAGGCCAAGGAAGTGTTCCATGTACCGCGTGATGGATTGTAGGTACTAGATCTCATCAAGGCATTTATTATCGTGTTGACGAGAAAAGCAAAGAATCTTTTTTACTTTATTTAAATTTACACACAATGAAATTAGTCATGATCCGTATACCTACCAACCAACCCCAATGTCTGTAAAATTGCGTAACTTTTTATACCCAGCACTTAAAATACATTTACCGTATTTTTTATGTAGGTGCATTCTCTCAAAGATAATTTATTAAACTAATACAAATTAAATTGATCGACTATGATAGAAAGGTACACAGAATAAATCTATTTATCGAAAAAATAAATAATAATAAAATTATATTTTTTATTTACTATATTTGTTTTATTAACTACTGAATTGAGTTTAAATACATCTACCGGTTTCGAAAAATACCATTTTCTTCTTCAGGATGTCATAACTAACTAAAAACATATATCATTGTTTCTTCACCAGAATCTATTTTTAAAAAAACAGTTATTTAAATTTATTTTTGTTTTTTTATATGATATATAATGATATATGGTTTTTGTTAGTTATGACATCCTGAGGAAGAAATTGTATTTTTCGAAACCGGTAAATGTATTTAAACTCAATTCAGTGGTTAATAAAACAAAGATAATAAATAAAAAATATGAATTTTAATCACAAAGTTAATATTGCTAATTTTAAAAATAAAATTATGTTCAAAATTTGTCAAAAATGTATTAGATTGCTATAGCGATATGGTAAACGCGCTTTCCCGGATAGATAGAGGTCCAGGTTTGCACCCCGGTGAAAACTAAATATTTTTTCGATAAATAGATTTATTCTAATGGAACGATTAAATGTATTAATATCAAAAAGGTAACACATAGGTTCGAAAATTTGTCCCTAAAAATATTGTCGCTGTAGTATAGTTGGATAATGCACCTTCCCCGGTTTGGAAAGAGATCCAGGTTCGAATTCCGGTGGTGCAATAACAATTTTTTTCGATGAAATTGGTTTTATATGTATATCTTTCTAATTAATATATTTAATTCATATTTAGATTTATTCTGTATATCTTTTTAGTTGATTAATTTAAGTAGTATTCAAAATACCACAGAACCATGTTCTAAAAATACAACTTCACAATAAAAATGTGTTCTCCTTAAAAATATTAAAGTAAAACCTACTCGTATATCGGGTTTATTTAAATAAACATTCATTTTCGACGTTTTTAGATGGAACATCTTTACTTACTACTAAGTAAGTTGGTACTAAACTACTAACCAACTTACATATAGATATCTACCAATTTTATCGGCGCAAAGTATCGGTATTCGTTATCAGTCCCTGTAGGTGTTCACTTGTTCAATTCAGATTAACTAGACACTGTACGTGGGATGCGAGTAGATACAGATACTTACTCCCATCCCACGTACAGTGGATTTAGGATCTTAGAGCCACTTCTACCACCTTGCTGAAAACAATCTCTGAAAATCGAATCTGAAATGCATCTCGAATACAAATCAAATTCAGCCTTTTTTATACAAAAATATTCACTCACTTAATAAATATTTACAGTTAAAACCACTTTGTTCACACTCAGAAAAAAGAGATATTTTTTTTATGGAGAACACATTGTCGTTAAGAACACATTGTCGTTAAGTTCTGTTATTTTAATACAAATTTAATTCAAGATTAAGATGTCTCACAAGACGAAGCTATTATTTTTATATGAGAAGTATCGAAGTCTTAAGCATTACAGGATTTATGACCTGTCATCGGTGAACGTTACATTGTGTAAAGTGATCACTTAAGCCAGCCAATGATAGGTCGTAACCCCTGTAATGCCCAAAACTTCCATACTTCTCATATAAAAATAATAGCTTCGTCTCTGTGAGACATCTTAATCTTGATGACAACCTCCCAGGTGATAAAACCCAGTAATTATTTCCTACAAAGATTTGAACATACTCAAAATATTGAACAAATTTAATTAATTCCCCTGATATAAAGAGGTCCAGGCTCGAATCCAGCAACTAAATATTTTTTCTGTATATTTAGTATTCTAGTTGATTCATTTAATTTGTATTAGAAGGCATTTTGTATACTGTGCAGGGAAATTAATTTAATTACATATATTAAGAAATTTTTGTCAGGTAAAGGACATCACAGTGCATCAGAAAACGTTGTCTCTTGTGACTCTTATCACTAATGAGATAGCACTAACGTTTTAACCACTAGTGAGAAAATGTCTATGTTTGTGTTGTTATTCACTGTTCATAGTATAATTTGATATGTTTATTTTGGGGGACCCCCAAAATGTCATGTACATACAGATGACCTTCAGAGGTTGCTTTAGAAGTTTCGCTTAACAGCTAAGAAATTTAATCTGAGCGTCGCGGTCAATAAAACCAAAATCTTGAGTGTCACCAATCTGAGTGTTGGGGAATGGGATGTAGGAAGAATAAAAGGAATTTTATACAGAGACAGGACAGTAAAGGCTCAATGACCAACCAGACACCTGGAAGAACGCGACTTTCATGGATTTCTATTAGCTGTGGCTACAGGTCTCCTGAATTTCGAGAACAAACTTCGATGATTGCCCGAAGCACTGTACTATACACAATAGTAATAGTAACAAGTTTTGGCACACATAGCGAGAAACTGAACACGTAATAGTAATGGTAATTCAAGTCAGTGTAACGAACTCGCAGCAGGACGTTAACATACTGTTCAAAAAATCATAGACAATACAGAAAGTCATGCTCTGAGAAATAGGGAAGGAGGGGGAAGACAGATAGGTATAATGTCAATATAATGGAACATCCAGACACGCGAATCGGGTAATCTTCCACAGATCGGGTAATCTGTGGATCTGTCATATATTATATATACCCAATAAGATGCAAGCTGGATATGCCAGAAGAATCCAAGGAAGTATCTCAATCTAAATACTTAAGGGATGAAATTTCTGTATAAAAAATGAAATACACAAATAAGGCAACTTTAATTTGGGGATGTTTATGAGACGTCGCGTCGTGAAGAGAAACAAATTAATATAGCACGGTCATGATAGCTGTCCCCCATTAGAGTTACAAATATTTGGTAATTTTTATAAAGATTGAAGACTCATACTCATATATATATATATATACACAAAAACAATTAAGACCATAGTAGAATTGTTTATTAAAAAAATGTTTCAACTCTGAACCAGGGGTTGGCTGACAGCGTAATACCAAAATCCCTTGGGGTATTTTTTCTATATTTCAAAGACCGTCTTGCCTGAGCTGTAGGTACTGGGACTGGAAATTAATCAGGAAAGGATTTTAGGGATTCCCCGAGCGGAATCAAAAGAAATACTTTTTCGGTTTCGCCGACTGGGGGGTCAGAGACATTTTTCTAATCTTTTCCAAGGGTGGGCGTACGTATCATTTTGTTTCGTTTCGAATAAATCTTGAATAGAATACGTAATAGGTAAATACCTACATTAAGTTTCATAAAGATCTTACATTAAACAAAAATATCATCTTACATTAGATATCTACCATCGCAAAGATACTATTTTTGGCTAAATAATTAAATTCAATTTTAATAAGTTCTATGCCATAATACGCACACGTTTATTGCTACATTGTAATAGCTTGTTTTTTGTAGGTATAATGACAAAATATATCACCAAAATACATATATGAAATTTATTAATGTTTGTAAGCCTATCGGCCACTAGGTACATATAAATATATCTGTTCTGAATAAGGTACCAATTACTGATTCCTTAGATTAATACAGCATCATTTTAAAGATAATGATTTTGATTATATGTAGATACTAAATTATCTTATTTTTTTTATTAATAAATTTTTTGTCTTGATAAGTTATTTTAGTTTATAACAAATTGGTGACATTTAAATAATAAAATAAAACATAGAAATAGTTTCAAAAATATGAAAAAATAAAGATGTATGTTATAAGTTATATTTTTTTATGGAGATAATTTTATAAAGTTGCAGTTTTTTAGAACATAGTTCTGTGGTTTGGTTGCTACCGGTAGTAACTAAAAATATATTTTTAAAAAATATATTTTTTCTGTGCATCTTTTTAGTTGATTAATTAATTTGTATTAGTAATAACATTGTTATTAATAAGGATTTGATTCTACATCAATTTAATCTATATTAGAAACCATATTATTTTATTATTAGGTGAACACATTATTATTGTGAAGTTGTAATTATTCAGAACATAGGTCTGCGATATTTTGAATACTTTTAAAATTAGTAATATTAACTTTATGGTGTCATTACTCATGTAATACAATGTATGTCATTACATGAGTAATGACATCTTGAAGAAGAAAATAATATTTTTCGAAACCGGTAGATGTATTTAAACTCAATTAAATGGTTAATAAAACAAATAATAACATGTGATGTTTTAAATACTAATTAAATCTATTAATTAGAAAAATATAACATATAAAATCAATTTTATAATTGGAAAGAGATCGAAGTTCGAATCTCGGTAGCGCAACAACAATATTTTTCACTAAAACTGATTTTATATGTATATTTTTCTAATTAATACATTTAATTAGTATTTATTTATTGTTGGTTCTGATATTGCTTCACAGCTTACTCCTCAAGAAAGGAACATTAATGATATAAGTGTTAATATCAGGACGCACAATAAAAGTGGCATCCTTGATTGTCACGCACCCGGTCGGTAATGAAGGGAGCGGTTTATTAACTAACAATGGCGGCGCCAAAATTCAATTGAACTGGGTACCCAACTTTAATGTTATTTATCATCTACCCACCATCAGAAGTGCTTTGATGACCCCAATATATTTAATTTTTCTTTTGTGTATTTGAATTTTATTCATATCCTATTATAACATGTGCAATGTACTGCGGCAATCAAAATTTAGAATCATTCAAAATTTATAAATGTTGAAATACTTATTTATTATCGAGCAAAAGTAATGATATTAGTAGTGAAACCAATCAATTTAATTAAATTTTAAATTAAACATATACAAAAAAAAAAAAAATGTGAAACTTTGAAATCACGGTAGTAGTATGTTCAATTATTATTTTCAAACAGTTTTATCATTTAAAGATGAAGAACACCTAGCATCAAACGTTCCGCACGAGATATTATACACTAACGGGGCATACACCAGTGCCACACATATTGGGCAGCGGACCAATGCCGCCAATCGCAGAAAGTTAAAAATATAGATTTTGATTGAATAATAATCTCTACTAATTCTGAAAACCATTATTCAATGCAGTGGTGTCTTTTTAAGTCATTAAATAGATTTAGAAATACCGTATTTTTTTCCCAAATGTCAAAGATTGTTAGAGCGCGTAACTAAACTCGGAACACTTGAAAATTATCGAACTTTCTGTGCGACCATAGTCAGACAACTCGTCGCCTTTCGTGGGCTAGGGGTGGAAAGTGTGAACTGACAATCCATGATTTGATTTGGTTAATTGTTCCCCCTTGACCCCCCGAGTTAGTATTCCGGGCGCGCCGCTGCCCCCACCCCCACCAGCCCCGCCAGCCCCGCCAGCCGCCGGTACCGGGCTGGTCGGTAATGGCAAACGGCAACATATAATGTGTTTAGGCAAATAGAATCAAAGAATAGCATCTAATCAAATATTTGCGAATTGGGTTATGTTAGGACGGAATACAAGGGTTTGGTTTTGTTGATTCAAAGATTTGAATTTGTCATATCTTTCTCATTTATTTCGATTAATAATTAGCTTAATTAAAAGTGGACTAAGTTCATTACCTTATAAGACGTTTTTCTGTCTTTTGATAGATAGATCTTCGCCATTCCTCCTTTATGTCAGTTTTGACGTACAGTGGCCTCAATCAGGCGAGACTCGGCTCGTAATGCACTTCCGCAAGTCTCGGTTCAGGGTCGCCCTCATAGCTAACTCCGAGATCTCTCCATCTAGATGCAACGCATATATCCACTGATCCATAGATCTACATTTTATTACCTTTTTTTTTTTGTGTTCGTTTCGTAACCGTATAACATTATTGGCCTAATAATTATTGCAAATGCAAAATTTTCTTTTTTGTCTATTAAATACTTTATGATAGGGGATTGTATACGAAACTTTGAGAATTCCTAAATTCGTTCTCATAAATGTAATTTAGAATTACGAAAATTTCAAAGCGAATTACGAATTCTAAATATATAAAAATAAAATATTTTTACGATCTCAGACTAACGGCTACACAATAAGTATTCACAAAACAATAGGGGTGTCCCGAAGGTATTGTTCCTAGAAAGCGATGTGGAGAGATAAGACCTTCACGAAAGGAACCTATGCACTCGGCCGGCACTTAAACAGACAACATTGCCCTTTTTTAATATAATTTTTTATAACTTACTATACATTATACTTTCTCACCTTACTTTATAACGATTGTACCTTAACAATTACAACTTTTAAAAAACTGTAGGTATAGGTAATTGCTTTAGAACAGATATGTACTATTTATGCAACAACAAAAAAAAAAGATAAAAGATAGCGGCTGCATCTAAGAGATGTCCGAAAACTAGCGGATCAGTATTGAGATTTGTTTTGTCGAGTGCGGTAGTGCGGTATGTATTTAGTTATTCTGCCTTGATTTTCTGTTAAATTATCGATATTTTTTAACGAGGTAAATTGGAGCAGTTTTAATTTATTACCGTTATTTGTTATGTATAGTAAAACCTCGATTATTCGGGCTAATTGGGACCATGGGTAGTCCCGATAATATAACGTATAAACGCGGGACTTCTGGTCATATTAAAGTATTATAAGGTAAATTGGTATTGACGTATATTAGGCCTTCTATTAAAATTAATCCTAAAAAAAAAACAGTTTATTATTAGTAAATAAAAAAAATAAAAAATTATACATTATAAATATTAATGCATTTATTATCCTAAAAAATCTGTTTTTTATTATTAGTGTTGACCAAAAATATTATAATTTTTTTTAAATTAATATAAATAATGAAAAAGTTTATATTTGAATTTCGAATTCAGAATTTTTTTATTTTGTCAAAATTTGCAATCCCTACTTTATGATATGATGTGAAAATATATTTTAACAATGCAACACAAAAAAATAACACTTAGTAATCGAATGTTGACTGGTAAAAAAAAAAACAATATTTTTATATACGAGTCGAATATAATACGTGCATATTTATTTTATTTTTATTGAAAATACACATTTTATTAAATATATGCATAGTTAAAAATCGAATGGCTTTTCGGAGATCAAATTCACGGGGTATACGAAAACAATAGTTCATTGATTGGATTGAAACTTGACCAACCCAAAAATGTGTTTTTCGAAAATTGAAAAAGTACTATTGTGCTATTTAATGATTTATAAATATCAGATATATCTGTACTGTATACATTTTTACACACCTTTTACTTATTTAATTCACGTCGTAACAAAAAAATATATAACGATGCCTTTTATAAAAAAAATTCACTCTCAATTTGATTTCGATACATTTGGCAGGTTGCCCTTTTGAAGGGTTGAAGTGAGCGTCCCTTGTTGAGGCCGCAATCACCACCCTCCCTCCCCAAATCTCCGCCAGGGGGTGCAAATTTCTTTACCATGGGGATAAATTAATTTGCAATTTGGATCAAGTGGCCAGGCCCTACACAGGGTAGGACCCATAATGACCAAACGACAAAACGTGCGTGGATTCTCTCCGTATGCCGTAAGGGCGTATTAATGTACGAAGGGGTGGGTTAATTCTATTATGGTGGGGTTATGTAATTTGGCATGATTTTATTGTTATTGATTCAATCTTTATCTGATTAGAAGTAACCTGTTCTATATACATTGTGGTGCCAAAGATTGTGTATAAATATCTTCCTGGACAAATCCAAACATTGTTGTGAAATGTTTCATATCCACTTTGAAACATCTAAAATGAATATCGTACCGATCGCGAACAATGTGTACGGTGAGAGAATGTGTTATGCCAAGAATAATGAACAAAATCGATAAAGACCTATTAAACATTTAAAAAAATTATGCGACCCCAGTGACCGACCACCTTAAAATGCAAAGTAAAGAAACATATTCGTGTCTAATTTTTTATTTCCTTGTATTATATTATATTCAGGTATCCACCCGTAAAATTCTGTGGACTAGGTCTATTACACCTACACTCTGTAAAAATTGTTAATCTTTTCGAAAGATTATTTTTTTTCTTTACGTATATTTTATTTTTTATATCATTCTAAGTAATTCATCTAACATTTCCTTATCTAATTTGTTCCCCCTTGTCATATTTTTTATATATAATTTTTTTTTACTATTTAAAAGGTAATCCTTGCCGCAAAATGCATTTTGGTAAAAAATAAAATAAAAATTATATATAATATAAAGACGAAATAAAAAAAACTTTTTTCTTATTTTATTTTGAAAAAAATAAACCAGCGACTTATACACTGAAAGTCAAATTTGTAAGTTATAAAATATTTGCACACTGTATAGGTACTGTAAGATATATTTGCTTTTTCATCTTCTGTCCTATCTATGATAAACGACTATGGAGGGACGTAATACTGGACACTAGTAGCGAGGGTGACGTGTGGGCATGCGCATTACTTGTGTAAATTTGATCATTTAAAAAAGCTTATTTCTCTTGTTACGGGATTTTATTTTAAAAAAATGTACTATTATAATTTGTAAAAGTACACATTTTTTTATTTTTTTTATTATTATTTTTAAATCAGTTCACTCAATTGTACAGCTCAAACCATGTAATATATTGTAATTTAACTTAATTATTAAGTTAAATATTCTATTTTAAAATGAGCATCAATTTTTTTTCTTTTTTTATTAATATTAAAAATATAATACAATTTCAATAATCAGTGGATATATATATATTTTAACATTTGTTTCTTCTTTATGAGAGTAAGACTCGTGTATAGAAAAGGAGTATATTCGAGTTAATTTATGTTTCAGTTAGTCTGTGTACATATTTTTTTTACTTCAGTTACAAATTTATGATAGTCCGTAATTTTTTTAATTGTGATGGGGAGATTGTTAAAAAATTTGATACCTTGATAAATATATTGATATTATTCTAATTAAAACATGAATTAATTTTACTTTTATTTTCAGACGGTCACAGTTCACCGAGGGACGATTGTTACTCAGCGGGCGGATCTCCACCATCCCTGGGCATGTGCGGCCTCGGTTCCATGGGATCCATGCCGCCCATGGGGTCGATGGGCCTCCCCCCCATGGGATCGATGGGGTCCATGGGATCTATGGGGCCTATGGGGGGCATGGATAGCCAGCTCGTAAGGGCCGTGAGGTCTCCGGCCCATTGGAGAGTGCATCATGAGAGCTCTGGGAAGAAATCGAACGCTTTGGGTATGTATAATTTTAGTATTTTTTCAACATACTAGTTTAGGTTTTAGCTTATGTTTTGCGCAGGGTTCTAAAACGTAACGATGAAAAAATTAGTTTAGATCTGTTAAAGAGTGTAGAATTGTATATAGAGCAGACAGATAGACATTCAAATTTATATTCGCAGGAATAGAGATACGAGTACATAACGAATTAAATCATCTGGGTTTGTGGTTGTATCCAATTATTTCAACCATTGATCACATGCACATGGAGATGGATAAAATATGTAAATTTACATGTTATAATAGCTCGATAGCTTTTTTGACATACGCATGGTTTTAGTGTTTACAGAACCCAATTTATTCCTGGTTGAAATCATTTCAACCTCAAATATTCAATTTAAAATTTCCGTGGGAATACATGAAAAAAAAAAGCGGGGGTTGGAAATAAAATCAAATACCGCCCTGATACTTTACCACTACACTACACCACTGTGTATGTAGGTATGTACATGAACTGCTTAATTGACACAACAATTTAATAATGTATAGTTGATAAATACTATCTTTAAAATAAATTAATGTGGCATTTTTTCAAATTATTCAGGTCTGGTTTGCGTGGTCTGCGGGGACACCAGCTCTGGGAAGCATTACGGGATTCTGGCCTGCAATGGATGCAGTGGATTTTTCAAAAGATCAGTCAGGAGAAAACTTATTTACAGGTAAGAGGTTCTGTATTCTCAAATTTCTATTTTCTTCTGATGCATTCGAATCACAAATTTGCAGAACCTCGAATACATCATCACCAATTTGTGACAAAATACTTTGGTTCTGATAAAGGTACTTTTTAGAGGTTGTTTTTTCGAATTGGTAACACTTTTACCAACGGCAGCCAATTTTACAGCTGACTGCTGATTTGTGCTCAGTTTGATTTGTCATTTCACCATAAATAGACTTACGTCAGAACAATGGTTCCAAATTTATTTCGAAACTTACCGTGCGCTACGTCCATTTAGGTTCGACATAATCGTCCATCCAAGCGAGTAGTTTTTATAACCGTGGATCGTTTTTGCATCACGGATATATTAATTGATAATACGCTTCCGTAGAGACGTTGTACAGTGCGCACCGAAGAAGCTGTTGATGTAGTGGAGGGTATTTTTGAGGAGAAGCTAAATGATGATACGCCATCGACAGCGCTATAGTTCCATGATTATTGACTTTTTCTTTCCTCAATTCAATGGCATTTATGTGAAAAAGCTGTGGTTTCAACAAGACGGCGGGCCACAATCAATTTATTGAAAGAAACATTCGATGAGCGCATAATTTTGCGTAATGAACCTGTGAATTGGCTTCCAAGATCATGTGATTTAACACCTTTGGATTATTTTCTGTGACACGTGTATCGGGAGAATTATAAATTACATAAATACGAATACGTTAGATTTTATATTCGTTAAAATTGATTAGTTATATTAAAATGTATTGTGGCAGACCACTTTTCGCTATTCAAAAATACATTTTACATAAAAACCAACCGACAGCTCGCTCCGCGCTCAACTGTATTTTAATTTCTAAACGAGACTGAAACAAGTTGCATCAATGTGTAACTGAAAGGATATAATAAATAATATTCGAATATGTCCAAGAAGACACAATAACTGGACTTTCACCTATAAAGCCACTGTTATTAAACAAATAATAGATATTTCATAGAGACAGATACAAAGCTATTTTTTATATATATAGGAAAATATATGAAAGTATGGGTAATTACAAGGCTTGCGACCTGTCTTTGGCTGGCTTAAGTGATCACTTTATATAAATATAACGTTCACCATTCTCACCCATCAATCTCCATATCTATCAAATTTTTGAAAGTTGTATACATGTTAATATATATTTTCCATTAAATATAAAAAATTGCTTCGTCTCTATGAGATATCTATTATTTGTTGTAATAAGTGATTGAAAAAAATTCAATTTTTCCTTTAGAATTATTTTTATATTTAAGTCCAGATTGAGTACGACCGATATGAGAGTTTTTGCTCGTAGAACGCCATTCATCGATATCCTTTTTCGCCGGAAATTATTTTTATTGAGTTAGCATTAGTGCTAGTGTATTAACATATTCTTTTGAATACGTAATCTATGACAATTTAGGTAAAGAATCATTCAAAATGCACTATTTCAAAAGATAACCAATTACACGATTCACCATTTAAATATTAGGTTAGCATAAAAAAACTGCCCTGAAATCATTTGGATATCGTACTATGTCTTTGTTGGCAGTGAAAAAATATCATGCTCATATATATATCAATTCGTGGTTAGTAAAAAAACTAAATTTTATCAGCAAGTATTCAAAATAAATAGTTATGTAACAAAGATATTACTTGGTCAGCAGGATTACAAAATTGATCAACAACAAAAATGTTAGGTTAGATTAGGTTTGGTTAGGTTAGGTTTAACAAAATTAAATAAATTTTACAGCGTGCCAACATTTTATTAAATCTAATTTGCTGCAAATGTATTTAATTAGCTTTAGAAATAACTTTAGAACTGCCTAATATGACATTATTTTCTGATCAGTCTTGTTCTACTTGCTGACTACAAGTGGCGGCTCGATACATTTTAAATCTGACCAAAACCTCAACAGTATGCTGACCGGTTCAAAACTTTTTTGGCAGTTATCGTGGTTTACATCCGAGCAGTTCAATTGCTGGCAAATAATGTTCCATATTCCCGATGTACATATGTGGGTATATCCAATGAATAGATATACAGCATTAACAGAAGTAAAGCTAACCAATATAAAACAATACCACTCGTATTATTTGCAGTCTAGGCGTATTTTCAAATAACTTCCTCTCCGAGCCGAATTAATCTTGATTGGATGAGAGTGGCCGACCCGGAGCTGGTGTACAAGAAAGGGACGGTCGGATCAGAGAATGAGATGGTTTGATATATTGGCGAGCACGCGAGACTTGGCTAAGCCAGCGGTCAATAGAAGCTCCCTGCTAATACCGCCTTTGTTGCGCTAATCCCATTGGCCGGTTTGGTACACAGGACCGGACTAGAAAATCAGCTACAAGATTGATTAATCAGCAAATGTTATTGTACTGTCAAAATTCAATCAATATATACTGAATGTATTGGATAGGTACATCATCGACGTCTTCTTTGTCTGTGTTGATTGCATTGGTCATTAAAGGTTTACTCTTCATGCATACAGTCAAAATAAACATTCAACAAATTCTGTTATTATCAAATACAGTCGAACTTGATTATAACGAGCTCGGGCTATGGTAAGCAAAAACTCTTTGATATTTTAGTTTACGCAAGTTTCATACACAAGTGAACTTATTTAACGAGCTTGCTTCTCGGTTATACCGAACAAATAATACCGCCAACAATGAGGGTGGTCCCGCCGCTTACCTAGGACCGTTTATAAGCAAAAGCTCCTATATGGTCCTTTTCATTCGCTGCCTGGTTACCACTTTTTTAATGCTAATAGGCAGCTGTGCAATTCTGTCTGTCACTTAAGTGACAAAATGGAGGCGCACAGCCGTCATCACAAACTCTCTCATTATCTCCAACCTTTTAATTTTTTCAGAAAAGTAAATAAAATACATTTAAGAAAAATATAATAATGTGTAGATAAAATCATTCATATCATCACAAAAAAATATAGTACATAAGAAATACGAACATACAAAGAACAGTTAAGTATAATAAAAGCAAATAAATGGAGCTGTAGTCGGGGAGTTGAGGGAAATAAAGAAAAAACACGCCCCCGAAAGAGGAAAAAGACAAAACAAAATAACTCCAATCTGACCTGTCATCAGAGCATCACCGCTGGCCATTCGTCTCCAATAACAAGAGAAACAGACAAATAAAAAGACTGATATTGGTATTACTAGTTAATACCCTTAAGTAATTCCCACCTAGAAACCCAAACAATGACCAACATATGAATATTTGTGTGTTTGTTGGTACTAAAAAAAGGCAATTCTCGAAAAATGAAAGCAATTAAAGTGAAAGAAGTGGCGAACACGCTGACCGTTTCCGACAGTTGGGTTATATAATTGATGACACTACCTAAGATTTCCGGTAGCCAAAACCTAGACCATGTTGAGGCTTACAACTTATTATTGAGCATTAAACAAAAGCGGCGAAAATGTCATTTCACACATTTCATTATTAAGAAATCGTCCAAAAGTAATGTTTCTATGCGTCGGCAATGTATTGACAATTTGACATTGACTTTTCAATTAAAAAGTGGCGTTTGATTTATAAACATGTCTACTAACAAAAGAAAGTGTCTCTCGATTCGTGAGAAAATCAATATCATTTGTGAATTAGAACGCAGCGTGAAAAATGTTTAGGTTTGTAAAATTTTTCGTCGTCTTCTTCAACTGTTTCAGCATTATTGATAAATAAGGATGTTACATGTCGGCATTTGAAAACAATATCACGAAAACAAAAAAAAATAGAAAATTTCTAATCAAATTTGCAAAATCTTAATGCTATTAATGCAGTATTATTAAAATGGTATAGCAACCAAAAAAGAGACAGATTTTCTATTAACGGACCAATTTTGAAGGCACAAGAGGAAAAATTTGCAAAACAGTTCAGGAAAAATGATTTTACGTGTAGCAACCGTTGGTTGTGCATACCTATAACGAGCAAATTTAGTCGATCCCTTCATGCTAGTTATAACCAAGTTCGACTGTATATCAGTATATAACGAAAAGAAGCAGATCATTAAATACATAAAGAGACAGAATATTTGAAAAAAATATTCATAAAAATTTTAGATTCAATATTAAGTCATATATAATAAAAGTCTTTTTTACTCTTTCTTCTGAGCATGCTCGAATCAGGTTCTAAAATGACTTAAATATAATTACATAATTATGCATTTAGACATCTTTTTTATTGCCAAGTTCTAATCTGTACAATTCTCTAACATTTAAAAAAAAATATGTAGTTATTATTTCACATTGTATTATTATTAAAATTGAACCTATCGCAAAATACAAAACGCGTGACTAAAACGATTGCTAAAAAAATTTCATTTCTGGAAAGGATCAGAAGATTCATTAGTACCGAGTCTTGTTAAATAGTATACAACTCTTTTATTATTCCTCACATCAACTACTGCAGCTGCATTTTGTTTTTGGCTAATGAAGAAGAAATGCAACAATTGTCTGTGTCAGATCCAGAATAAATAAGTTACAATAAAAATATGGCCATCAAATCTCATACAAATGGTTATCACGTGCATTTACTATACTGTATACCCATTGTAGCCTAGATAGACAATGAAATATGAAAAATATGCATAAATATGAAATATTACAGTATATGTCTAAACATATTGTAATATTAAATAAATTGATCAATAAAATACATAAATACATATAAATCTATAGGAACACCTATAGAAATAATTACAAACAATTATTTAGCACCAAAATATTACACAAACATAGTTCTAAGAAAAACTATCGTGTAAAAATTGTTGTAGCTTAGTAATGAATTGAAGAATATGACCAACTTATTAACCGTGCTCATAGAAGAAATGCAACAATTGTCAGTGTTGCAAAATAAAGCTACGCGAATAATACTCAGAAAAAATAGATATGATCGGATCAGTGCAATGCTGAAAGATCTGAATATGATGACCTTTAAGCAGAAAATATATTTTAATACAATGGTATTCATTTACAAAATCATCAATAAGAAAATATCAGCGGAATTCAGATGAAAAATTGATACAAATCAACATGAGCACGAGCATCGTACAAGGGGAAGGGATAGACTGAGACTGGCATTCAGGAAGAAGGCCAAATCTCAGAAATCGATGATGTATAGTGCGATGAAATTTTTTAATGAAATGCCAGAAAACATAAGAAAGGAGAAGAAATTGAATAGATTTAAAGTGAAACTGACTAGATATGTAAAAGATTAGTTTTAATAAAAAAAAGACTCTAATATTATTTATATTAGAGCGTATATAAGATGTGCTTATGTATGTTATGAATTAAATAAATAATTAAAGTTCTTTCTTATTTGGGGTTGCACAAATCTATTGTTGTATTATATTATTGAATGTATAGGCACCTATATTATATATATACACTCATACATTATATTTGTATTGAATCAACAGTTGTTATAAAATAAATACATAAATAAAAGTTTCTAGAACGTTGTTTGAGTTCTGCTCGTCTTTGATAGATAAATATCGGGGATTTGATCAATTGTGATAAATAAACAAATTATTTTTAAAACCGTGTCGCTGACATCATTGTTTTAATAAATTCAGTTAAATAAATATAATTACAAATCGACAGAGATTCGGTGTCTCGCATTACTTTATTATTACATTCTTACATTAAATTTTAATACTATCTAATATTAAAATAGAAAAGTTATCCCTGGTGAACTTTATAAAAAGCTCGCATTATCATTTTTGTCCTCTTATCCTAAGAGGGTCGACAGGGCTCTTCCATCTTATCCTGTCTTGCGCCACTTCGGTACTTGTTGACCGATCAATATCCAAGAAGTCTTCATACAGTCTTTGCTGCTGTCCATTCCATCAAGGGCTGTATCATATTTTTAAAATAACATTATATCAATTTAATACCAAACTATTTTGATGATATTTTTTTAATAAAATTTATGCAGTTTAATAAAATAGTGTTATTTAATATAAGGTATTAGGATCGGTTGGAAAATATATTCTCCCGATCACGCTTCATAGTTATATTCTATAGGTACGAATTATCAAATCCGGTTCTGAGTCGAGCGCAAACCACCGATACTTTCAAAGCCAGGAATTATGGTGAACTCCTTCCTGTGTAACATGGAAAGGGTGACAAATTACTTTAGTCTTTGTGGGGTTTGGTTCCATACTATACAAAACACAAATCGCCATGATTGATAATTATTATTTCTTGCTTTTAACGATAAAACTAATCTCAAATACATCGGTAAAATAATATATCTACATTTGTTAAGGAGAACACATTTTTTTGTTGTAAAGTTGCATTTTCAGAACATAGTTCTGTGGTATTTTAGTAAAAATTAAATGAACCAATTTGAAAGATATACAAAAAAAACCTATCTGTCGGAAAAAAAATTTTAGTTGCTACCGGGATTCGAACCTAATCCCGGTGGCAATTAAATATTTTTTCTGTATATCTTTCTAATTTATTAATTTAATTTGTATTAATATACATTTGTACGACGGAAATTTGTATGCCAGTGCCAATGTTCCATATAATGAAATGCTGCCACAGAATTCTTCGCGCATCATTCTGACAAAATAAAAAACATTAAAACACGTATTCTAATATTTCCGAAATATTAAAATATGCCATTTACCAAAAAAAAAAGTCTAAGAATTTTAAATATAATTATAAGTATTTAATTTTAAGTATCTTAACCATTGACAGTTAAAACTGGTACCTATATCATTGTGTGACATCCGTATGTTTGTAATTTAGTTCTAAAATATTTGAGGGGTTCTCTACCTATTAAAGAGTATTGTTTATTTTTTGGTAATCTGAAATCCACCTTGAAAATATTCACTTTAGAATTGTAGCACATGAAAAAACAACTATTACAGAAATATTTTATTGCGGGTATATAATATTTTTTTAAATTAGAGGAATTGAAATTTATAAGCAGTTATATGTTTAATATGTTTATTTATTATTTCATAGTACACAAACATAAAGCTTAACAATATTTTGTTAAAACCTCATACAATAATATTTTCTGTAACCGTCAGAATCCTTGAACATTTTCGACTCGTAATTTAGTCAGGTATTCACTCATAAAGTATTATGGACTAGGTCAATTACACCCTGTATGTTGTAAATAAAAACTGTTTCAAAGTATATTGATTTTTCATTTTACAAGTACCAAAATTATATTTCTCTCTCTAGCATTCAAATAGGTTATTTTCAACTACTTAGTTCATATTGAAATTTGGAGTACATCTTCCAATAATATGTACGTAGGCAAAATTTGATTTGGGTTTACTGTCATTACATTTTTTTATATACAGGTGTTTTTAACTGTTTTTTATCAAATTAAATTTCAAAGAGAATAATTCAAAATGGCCTTGGAAAGTAAGAGAAAAACTTATTCTCCATAAATGTCATGTTGTCAAATAGATGACGCAATATACTGAATGCTAGTTAAATAGAAAAATAATCTGTTGTGTTAAAATATGTTCTTTTAAATGTTTTCCGAAAAATAATTTTTTTCTACGAAAATTCCAATATTGCTTGTGCTTGACGTATATTATAATTTGAATTCAACTAATAATGTCGATCACGTATTAAAAGCCAGATGCTCAAATCAAAAATAAGTCCCTCTTCAATGAAAAAATAATTATCCCCTAACCAGCTGACAATGTGCCCCGGTTTCGATTTAAATTAATTTGACAAGATAGTCCGAATAATCACCCGCAATTTTACGCTAGTAGCACTGTTAAGCGGCGGTTAATCGCGTTTTATCTTTGTCAGGTTTGTGGCGCGGAAAATCAAGTATAAGTGTGGCCAACTGTCATAATACACAATCGTTCGTGTGTCGTCAGAGGGCGGTAGATGTGAGGGCCATTCGTTTCACACAGCAGAGAATTTGTGTATGTTTAAAAACTGTATACAAATGTGCTTGTTGCTTCGTCAACCTTTTAAAAGCTATAAAAGAGACTTCGCGTCATATCCCGTGCGGGGAAGACGCTCGATGTCTGGACAAGAAGTCTCCTGCGCTAAATATATAACCCTAGGGCTACCTCTTGTTTAGAAGGCACCCGCTGCCCAATACGTGAGCTTTTCTTCGATTACTGTGCCAATCCAGCGCATCTTAAGATCTACCGAACGAATTTGCACCCTTACGACAGTCACTCCAACGCAAACCTCCGGCCTGCGTCATAATTAGTACGGAAAAAACTAAATTCATATCGAAACAAACATTACTGTCAAGTATTGTCGTATATTGGGGTTGAGGATTGTAGTGTTATATGCAGATACCTTAGATGAGGCATTTTTTGCATATTTTTTTCAGGATAATTGAGCAATATTTAATGTAGCCATGACATATAAAATACATGATTTTGGAAGAAAAAGGTACAATTTTATTTTTCAAATCGGTTCATTAGATCTCGACGTACGAGATCAGAGACGATAATGATATAGAGGTAAGAAAAAATTGTATAATATTACTATTACCGTAAAGCTATTTTTAATTTGAAAATAACGCCGATGCCTCAGAGTCACAATGATCTTTGAAGACAATGTTGCGCACTGTATTGGCTCAGCTGGGGCTGTTTGATTAATCCGTGTGATACAATTTATTATTCCTGCGGTTAGGTGTACAGAAACTTGTCATGTCTCACGCCTCGGGTTCAAGAAACTGTGTAAAGTGGCTTCATATCATTGACCCTTCAATGGGCGCCACAACTCGACAAAGGGACATGTGTGACCGAAGTAAAACAACGTCGTCAGGCCTTTTGTGAATCAGTGAAAATAGAATGCTGACAGGACCGATGCAACCATAATTTTTCAAAGAATTCAAAACAATATTATGACGAATTAAAACCTACCTACACAATGTAAATAGTACATAAAGTGCGGTTAGTCATGTCTTGTTATTCACAAATCGGGGGTTCAATCAAGGTTAATCAGCCAAACTTCGGTAGCTTGCAATCCTTATGGATATACAAGAGATGGGAGCTCCTTCATAGTTGACAGTTAAATTTCTGTAAATACAACCGTTGAATCCGAATCTCCCCAACGGCACCTAAATCGGAACAAATGTTAATAATATAATGGCTGTTCTTTGTTAAACTTTTCTAAAAAAATTGTTGTAAATACTTAGGTTTCTGAGTGACATTTTTATGTACTCGTCGAGATCGTTGTCAAATTGAATGTGAAGTGCATGGGCTTGATTTGCCATCTCTTTCTACCAAGCACAAGCTGACATCTGAAATCTAGATCAAAATATCAGCACGCGTAGGTACGTGGTACCGAGATATATCTGAATTAAAACTCTGAGATTTATCTCATTGTGTTGCGTTTCATGGACAAGGGCCGTAAAGGAAAATACCTTCAAGGAATTCAAGAAGATTTATACTCTCTCATAACATTTTAAATATCTATGAAGAATGTACAACGAAGAAGACGATTTCGAAGTAAATTTTTTAATAAGTGACAAAATTGTTCCAACCTTCGATGATAACACATCGATCGCCACGAGCGAAGAGAAAATGGAAGAACTTTTCCACAAGAGTGAGGAAGAGAGCATGGTATTATGTCTTGAAATATGAATTTTGTACATTAATTATCGTTCAGCGGGCGTATATTACGAAAATGCAAAAATATGTATAGGACCGGAGAATTTTCAAAACGTGAAAGTCATTAAGAGGAAATTTATTCAATTAAATTTAAAAAAATCTTTTTATCCATTAGCCTCATATTAGGTATGTTTCCTTTTAAATCAATTTAATATCCATTAACACTTTATTTTACCATCGCTTAATGTTTCGTCTATCTGTATACGGATTCTGTCTCTCTTTCGCATATAATTTTATATTCTGTCTCCCATCATGTTCTATTTAAGTATACATGTATTCTGTCTCCCTCTTTCACATGTAATTTTATATTCTAACTCCTTCTTTATGTATATATAAGTGCACTCTTTTTGTGTTTCTTATCAGTTTTAAATACGTCCTGATGAAGCTTGAGATAAGCGAAACCGGTTGACGTATAATAAATTTCGTGGTTTCATATAAAGTTATTTTATTTAATATAAAACCATTTTTGTTTAAAATTGGATCATCTGGGCGTGCAGCGGTATCCCATTATTTTAACCATTGGCCACACGCACCTGGACACAGATGAAATATCTAAACTTAACATAAATAAACAGTAATTCCTAAATTTACATGTTATAGTTCGATAGTTTTTTGACATGTGCATGATTTTATTAGCATTGGTAAAAGATTCTTGGTTAAAATAATTTATTTTTAACTTCACACATATTCAATTTCAAATTTCCATGGAAATACATGGAAGAAAAAAAAGGGGGAAGAGGTTGGGGTTAAAATCGAATACCGCCCTGGTAATTTTTTATGTAATACTACACCACTGGGTACATGTACTACGATTTATTTTTAGTTGTGATTTTATCACAAAAAATTGCATCGCCGAAGTACCGATGAATTTTTATGATGACGTTGTGATGCCATATAGAAAATAATAGTTCAGGTGTTATGAACTTGGTGGGGGTTTAGAATGGTTTGAAAAGGGACATATTAAAGCGAGAAGTGCACTCCACCCATTGAGGAGTTACACGGGTTATTGGTAGTGATGAGAAAAAATGCTACTCTTGACTCACTGATGTGATTGTGATTGGTATTCAATACAATCAGTGATTGAAGACTGTGATTGTGATCATAGTTTTTTTACTAATACGCGTGCGCCGCCCGATATCACAATACACGAAATAAATTTTAAAAATATAATTTTGAGCGTATTTTTTTTATAGTATTCAAATTTCATTTTCATAATAAACATATTATAGTATATTTAATGAATATATATTTAATTTTAATGAAAACCCTTAAAAAAATTATGAGTTTATTTTTTAGGTTAAATTCTCAGCGTTTCAGATCTACTAGATGACGCTTATCACGAATTATAACGTTATTTCTTCATAAATATTTTCGTTTCATATACACATGCGCCCAATCACGGTTTACAATGAAATATAAATAAAATGAATCACGAGTCACGATATTTTCAGACATTCAATCACTGATAGTGAGTGTGACTCAAGATATCAGTGATTGACTCACGGTTCGTGATTTTGAGCTCATCACTAGTTATTGGTACCTAAAGCCACCAAACAATGAGGCAGGAATTATGTTCCTATTAGAATCTTTGGAGGTAACTCTCGACTTTCCTAGTTCATCGTGTACACAGCAAGTCAAACATCACATATCAATCCATTGATCGTTGATGTTCCATTTGTTCCTTGGGTGAATTTGAATCTCTCCCGTAGCAGATAAAACATAATGTTTATTATGTTGTAATTTAATGCCTGTTTGTCTAACTTTTCGAAATAAATACTTGTCTGTATCTATGGTTCTAAGCGACATTTGTGCGGACTTGCCGTCTCATTGTCAAATCGAACACCGTGATACGCACGACTTGGTCTTACCAATCTCAAACTGATCTCTGAGTTAATCTCCAGATCAAAATCTCAACACGTGTACATGATCTCTCTCTCTCTCTCTTAGTCGATGACCTCATGACTGAAATTCGTAGTCATCTAGTTTGCTTCTACAGCGGAATTAAGATTTATCTCAACTAAGTATCTGAGAATAAGTACATCGTGTCTCTCGTCATGGAAATGGGTTATAAAAGTTGTTGATGCGACCATAATATATTTTGTCTATCTGAAATAATAGAATATACATTTTTTTACAATTTTAAAAGAAAAAAAGAGAAATCTATTTTCACCCAACTTTATATAAGCTAGCACCAGAAATAGAGAACGTCTGCGGAAGACTTGGCAAGACCAGGTAAATCAGGTACTAGAGAATGGTCCTGTCAGAAGTCTCTATAATCGGCGAGCTTGTATGAAAAGATGTATGAATGTGTATGAAGCGAGAATTATGTGTCAGGACAGAATAGTGTGGCGCTTTATTCTCTCTGCCTATCCCAGCGGGGGAAACGGCGTGATGGTAAGTTAGTTTTAAAAGAATTTCGGTAAATATATATTTAAAATGCACATTTCAAAATGAATATAGGTACGCGTTTTTTCAATGGTTAAAAATATTATCAATCGCTGATCCTCGAGAAAAGATTTTCACCCGTGTCCACAAAAACCAGCTGTGCAACCAACGTTAGCGCAGCGTCATTTCTGACGACGAACAAAGGCTTTGTGATAGCGAGCTTCCTGCGTCAAGTTACACGTAAAGTGTCATGTCTAGGTTGATCAGTATTCGCCAATATGTTCAAACATCCGGTCTCGTATCGTTTGATACGTCTACGACATGTGCACAAATATTGACCTGATGAATTTTAATGCCCAAAATCGTGAGCCTAATGAGCGGTGAGTTTTTATGATGTTTCATTTCCTTATTGACTGTTAAACGTTTGTCAAAATAATATCGTGTAAGTATTAAACGCACCTTGATACGAACCCGGTTTACTGTAACTGTTATTTGTACGCTAATTTAAATATATATGGTTAGCCTTAAAAATATATTCGGTAAATGTCGTAACTTTAATCTAATTATCATTAATAAAATTGAATTCAATCAGATTTTACGTATCACAAAGTCACATTTGCAATACGGTATTATTGGATGGGGAGGTGCATATAAAACTTCAATGTCACAATTAGAAAACACTCCAAAAATGATAATAAAAATTATTCTAAAAAAAAAAAACTATCCAAGAATACAACTTTTCACAAATTTTAAAGTACCAAAAATAGTAGACATACAAAAAAAATCGATAATTCAAATTTTCTAAATTAAAAATCAATTAAATTTTAGAAGCGAATTCAGATCTACAAGATATTGAGATCAAATTGATATCACAAAACTAAAATATGCCGCAACTCTAAATCAATATTATCAAGGTATTACATTTTTTAACCATCTCCCCAACGGACTATCATAAATTTGTAACTGAAGTAAAAAAAATATGTACACAGACTAACTGAAACATTAATTAACTCGAATATACTCCTTCTCTATACACGAGTCTAACTCTCATAGAGAAGAAACAAATGTTAAAATATATATATCCACTGATTATTGAAATTGTATTATATTTTTAATATTAATAAAAAAAATTACACCAAATCCATATAGGTTTAGTTTCAAAATTGCTTAAATCTACGATCACCAAATATTATTACAGTTTATCAATTCTATCAAGTGAGTGTGTGCAGTTATCTCGTCAAAATAATATTACTTTGCTGTAGCATTTTCGTTGGTAAATAAATTTAGGTTGTAAAAATTAATAAATTATTTAATATTCTAAATCGCACCTACCTACACACGACAGTCATTTAGTCACGAAACGAGGCACACGGGTGTCGTTTTACCGCCGGATTGGTACATTACGTGTTTAAATAATTTTTTAGATTTATTCTAATTGAATATTTGTTTGCGTTTACCGGTTAAGCTAGATTGTTTTGTAGTAGATCACTTCCCCCTTTTTGATAATCAAATTCCGTTTCAACATTTTAAAATATGTTTTATGGAAACACACGCAGTGGCCGCAGGGCCTGGGAACAAATAATCGCCTATAGCTTTTTGCTAGTGTTAATCATAAATGAATAATAGATTTATAATGGTTGCATAATTAATAATTTTAAAAATATATAAAAATTATTATTTTGTGATACAATGATTTTGGTTAGATATTTTTTGAAGAACTATGCTGTTAATATGTGTACATATGCCATGGATATAATTAATATAATACAAATTGTTGATTATTAAGCCTCATTATAATATCTTTCTTCGAGTTGTTCCGAATTTATTTCGTCACTTTTCCGTAGTTGATGGTGGTAGTCGAATGCATCGCAATATCAGGGGCACTTCTGTTGAGAGCCGATATTATAATATAGGCTAAACGAAAAATGAATTGAATTATTCCAAGGGGCTGGGGAAGCAGGTTAGAGGATGAGGGGTGGGGTTTATTGATGGCGTGGATTACTCTGTATCGGTTGACATGTGGCCTCACGTATCAGAACTTCTCCAACATTTTATTTGTTGAAATTTGTTGTCAAATATAATGATTTCACATTGAGCCTTATCTACTAAATCATCTTATCGCGATTTTTGAATATGATTCTGAATATTTTTTAGAAAGATCAAGACAATAAAGGCGTTAATTGAAAGACCGCAACCGTTAAAATTGTTTTAAGTGTGCCATAAAAATAAAGAATATGTTTCGTTTTCTAATGGTTCAAACCCAAGGTTATGAAAATAAATTTTTATTTTTGAAATTATGAATTATAAATCGTTAATTTTGCATGGCATTTTTTAATTTTCTGATGGTTTTAAAATGCTTCGCATTTGTATGAAAAAACAATTTTAATAAATGTATTGAGCTTCAAACGGCGGTTGCAAGTACCGCTATGGGTGTGTGTCTCTTGACAAATCCTCTCGTATTCCATTAGTAGGTCGATAATAAACTTATATCGGGTTTACATACATCAGTTTTTTATTTCACGAATGCAGTGCGTTTTACAACAATATAATATTAGTTATTTATTATCATCAGAGCAGAAAAATGAGAGAGCTCGCACTCGCACGGCGCGCTTGCTTATAAAGCCTCGTACACAATACACACACATACACCTCCTACTTCACCCGCGCTCACACACACAGACCCTTAGACATTACAATAGTTATATAATATTTATTCACACACTTTAGGGCTTCAATTAGGTAGTATTTAAAATTATTTTTTTTATTAAACTCAATCAATTTATGTATACACGTATTGTAGTGTATAAACATGAAATAAATAAATTGTGATGTAATAACATAACCACGATTTTTTTTTGCCTTCATATAAATATTTGGATATCCCTGGTGCATTAGTAAAGTCACAGTTGTGTGCACAGCTAAATGGCCGCGTGTGTGCGGGGATTTACAATTCCCCGAAGATGGGATTAACGCGCCACTGGAAACGTTGTAATAGAAAAATATTCACAATATACGTAATATTAAGTATGTATGTGTGATGTTGTATTGTAAATAATTGAAATCGTTTTCTGCAATTTGTTATCAGGATATGAACCTCTCAATAACTCAATAATTGCGGTATTCATAATCAAAGTATCATCTAGGTATCATAAGGCTCAGTGATCAGATAAAACTAGGCAAGTTGTTGTATAAAATTAGAGGTAGAAAATCCCAAAAGGGAGGAGTTGTGGGAAATCAAAAACGTAGACCTTTTGAAAAACTAGTACGTCTAACTTCCATAAAAATAATCAAAAGTCATATTAATTTAGGTCAATTGGAAAAAATACGGCATTTTAATGTATACATTTACATGTGTATAAAACACATACTCGTATATTTTGTAAAAATGTTTATATACCTTGTTACATGTAGGTATATCTTCCTTCATACGATCAAAAGAGTTACGTATGAAATATAACGATAAATATAGTATAGAATTATTTATTGTACATTTATCTGAACTACGCAGGTAAAATAAGTTGGTATTCTTAGAAAGAAAAAAGCTGACTTCATGTTCTTTTATTTTTATATACTAGAAGAATGTGATCGATTGTTTGTTGCTAGGCCCTGAGAGCGAAAATCTATTATAATAATACATAAATAAATAAAAAATCTCTAACTTGTTAATGACTGACTGCGTCGCGCAAATAAATAAACATTCTAAATATCATTGCAATTTAAATTAGGATAAAATGTGATATCGGTATAAGATATAAATTTACAAACGAAAATTATGATTATATATAAGGTACATAGTTTACGTATCTATAGCCAAAATATTTTGGTAGTTTTGTAGGTACCCACCCTAGTGCCAGGGTGCAAAAAAATATAATTTGCATCACGCGAAAGTGCTGAAAAAAATATTGTAACCGTGTCCTCCTTTCACCCTTCCAATAGGGGCTGGAACAATTAAATAACAAGTGAATTTAAATCTGTATAAAGGGATGGACGGGGGATGTTGAGTGCAGATGTCAGGTTGGAAATTGTTACATCGAATAGAATTTGGCGGGTGGATAGGGTGGGAATGCAGCCAGTGGACAATAAAGTTAAATCTGCTTTTTGATGTCAAAACAAATTGGTACGATAAATAAAAAAATATTTATAAAAATACTGTTTTAAAAACAGTACATAAGCCTAAAGCAAATTTTTTTGGCACAACAATAAATTTTATTATTTTATTCATAGATTAAATTTTATTTCAAAATTTTTATTAAAGTATGAGATTTAAAAGATCCCACCAACTGTACAAATACAATAGTTATCAGTGGATTTCTTTTTCAGTAAACATTTGTTTCAATTATAGATTATTTCTGTATCTTAAATAATTTTTTTTAAATATTTTTTACATTTGAAATTTTGTTTATTAAAATCAGCTCAAAGCATTTGCCGTGAATTGTAATTATTAATTAAATATTAGATGTGTGTATTTTGAATATATTCGCAAAGTAATGTTTAGTATAAATCAAATACATTTAAAATTAAAATAAACTCTAAAGGCTATCTTTATTATATTAACATTTTGATAATATTAATTTTAGAATTTTAATTTGGAGTCATTCTACCTGTTCTATATTAGTCTTAAAGGAATTACTTCATACTTGGATTCTAGAATACCATATAAAATTACAAGTAAGTACCTCTAAAGATAAAAATACTAATCTTAAAATCCTAGGCTATCTTTAATGTTTCCTGTTATTTATTGACTTCATTAGAAAAAAATTATTCTGCTCGGCAAAGTTTAAACCATTTTCTATTCGCGTGTTGCAAATCAGTCGCACAGCGGCAGAGTGGCTCATCTACAAAGTGATCAAATGGAGATACAAGAAATTGAAAATACGACAAAAGTTAATATTCCAAGTACTAACATCATTATAATTCTATAATGCTTTTATATATTCCTGAATATCCCATTAAATAAAGCCAATATAAAACAATTCATTTTGAGCGTGTATAAAACTGAAAATATGAAATTTTTCACTGCTGCTGTGCGATTCAAATCTAAAATAAATAAAATATTTTGGGAGTAATTTTCATCTCAACACTAAAATTAATAAAATATGGTGCAAGTCCCAATTAATGTGGTCCAAGGTCAAGATATTGACCCTTACTTTATGGTGCAACATAATTAGTTAAATGTTAAACTGCACCGAGTTACATTTTTGTCCTGACGATATTTTCGAGAGGAGCTGTCCATCTCATCAACAAGTGTAAATGACAACTCTGGTATAAAGGACTGCACCTCTTGGAACGGTGGTCATGAACAAAATAAAACTCAGTTCTATCTACGAAGTTTAGTTTATTTGAAAATTTTCTTATATCAAAGTCCCGCAGCTTTGTGCCGGTTGCGTGATCAGTAGTAACTTTTTACTATGGTAACTTTTTACTAACGCTCATAGTGAAAATTATTTGCTAGTTGTACATCTAATTTACCACATGATGATGGAGATATCTATAAGCGGGACAAATAATCATGAAATATGCTTTATTCTAATAAATCACCATAACAGGGATAAATAATTATTAATAATTGGGTGGGGAGGACCACACAATATTATAATGAACTCGGTAAAAATAATACAGAGAACAATCATCGAAGTAATATTTTTAAAAAAAATCAACCCTTTCAACACAAACACTTTTTGCAAAATTCCCAATTAATTGCAGAAAATAACACTACAATTTGAAACAAGCACATCATTAAGCCTTAGAAATAATTTTAAAATCCCTAAATGCAACACCAAACACTATCAGCAAAATTTTATATACTTAGAGATAAAAAATTTCAATAGCCTCCCTACACAAATTAAAGAAAATAAATAAAAGTTAAGAAAAAAATTAAATGAACACTTCAGAAACACATAATTAGAAAATAAATAAAATATATAAAATATTATATAAAATTATTATAGCGTAACTCCCTCTCCAAGCACAAGAGCTAGTCCCTTTTTGGAGATGTAAGCGAAAAAAAACATGTAATTTTATTAATGTTAAATACTTAATTCAGATTATAAAAAATTGTAAAAATGTCAAATAAATAAAAAATAAATTCTATGCATTATCAAAAAATTTTTTTCGCCTATGCATTCGAAATCTGTCACATTGATGGTGAAATTTTTTCGTATTATGTATTAAACGAGATCATCATCGGCCGAACTGTCATCACTAAAATAGCGGAATATTGAATGATTAACTGTCGTATACTGCAACTTTCAAAGTATCAATGTGTCAGATGACTTTTAGAACAGCTGTGAATAGTTCGCCATATTTAACTATTGATTCTCGTTTTTACTATCGGATATCGCATAGTAAAATGAGTTTACTAGAGGATGTACTTTCGAAAAGTAGATATTTTTTTACTAACGATCAAACAATCCGTTTTCGCAAAAATTGTTACTTTTGTAAAACGTTACTACTGATCACACAAACGGCCCTTAGAGGGAACACTGACTACTTTGGTTATAACATGCGGGGAAAATCTATACAAAAATATGTAATATCATACTTTAAATACTAAATTAATGTATTAATTATAAATATATACATATAAAATCAATTTTGTCGAAAAATATTGTTTTTGCGTCACCGGGATTCGAACCTGGATCTCTATTTCCAATCCGGGGAAAAACACTACCAATTGTGTTATAACGCCAGTATTTTTCAAGACAAATTTTCGAACCTATATGTTACATTTTTTCAAATTAATACACCTGTCGTTCCATTATTTGAAAGCCATCTACATTATTATAACACAATTGGTAGTGTAGTGTTACTGTTTGGGCTAGGGATGGGCAGAAAATATGCCACGTTATTCGTACAGAATAGATAGGTACATAATCTTACACTGAAAATAGGTATTTTAGTACACGTTAATCTACTTTAAAGGATAAATAAATAAATAATTTAATAGATTAGGACAAATTTTGTTAAGCAGGAATATAATATTTTTTCAAGAACTACGTTTTTTAATGCTTACGTTTTTATCTGATGGTTAGTTTAATCTTATCTTTATCTCACAAGGAGGGATGATAGATTCTTATTGATTAAAAAATAATAATTTTAGTTAACCTTTACCATACCATGATGTAAAATACCCGTACGCAGCCATGCTGTCAACTCGTGTTTCCGTAAATAACAGTTAGAAAAAATGTTTTTGTTAGCTTAAATGGCTTTAATGGCATGAATTTTCTCTAAATATTGAACATTCAATTTTGAAAAAAATATTAATAACATAATTTAGAGCATTCATTAAGTGCAATACAGTGTATCGTTCCTTCTTATCTCTCTTCGTTTAATTAATAAGAAAGAGATAGTTATATTTGTATGTGTGTTGTTCTTTTCACTGTGAAAATAGTGTGTGATCTCTGTCTTTCATATCACAAATGGTATTTTCACAACGGATTGAATGGAATCTTACAATGGCACGCGGATGAGCCGATCTCCGATCCCGATTGAATAGGCCGATGACACAAGTTTACCCACGGCACACAAAAAATAAACAATACGTGATCAAAACACAAAATACAGTACTGGCGCACTGGAGCTGAAATGTCCTTAGCGCGAATGCTATCGTGATGCTGAGATCGAACAAATATCGGTCAAGTGGACATCTATTGACGTCAAGGTCACATATCACACTGGCAAGACGAGCACGAGGAAATGTATGGATGGGAATTTAGATGCGGAATTGTGTCAATGACAATGGTTGCGGCTGATTAGAAAAGAAGCACCAAAAGTATGTTTACGAATTCGGAACACTTTGTAATAAGGAACGGTAATTCAGATTTTTTTTGAATACTGACAATACATATTTTCATAAAATTATATCCGTGAGTTCAAATAAAATTTTTAAATTTTAATTACTAGTGTAGGACTAAGGATTTAAAGTGTAAAGCACCTTTGGGGTGAATTTTTCTCGAAAATGGCGCTATATAAATTATAAAGTTATATTATTATTATTTATTTTATGATACAATATTTGACATATTTTTAATTATAAAATATTACGAATGACAGAAATCCTGATCATTATTGTGCTACTCAACTGAATTCACAACGCCTACCCTTAATTTCCCACCCCTGAATGTTAGTAATCCTTTTTGATTGACGACCTTTTAATCCTCGCACCTGCCACACCCCCGGTAGGATCAAGTACAAATGTCATATTTATTTACGTTCTATTACAGTAAGTGGCTTTTGGTTACTTCTGGGCGCCATTTTAGTTTTGCCCAAAAATAGAAACTTACCATAAACTGCATATCATAAATAAATTTCGCCAAGGGGATCGAGCTGACGGGATATACTTTATAAGGGTTGTTTTTAAAAACATTTTTATTTTTTATCTTTTTTTTTCAATATGTTCAACAGATGTATTTTTATAAATTATGAATGCTACAGGATTATAAAATAAAAACTTATTTCATTTAAAGTTAAAATATTTTTATAATTATAAGTTATAATTATGTAAGTTTATTACAGTTTGCTGGCTGAAAAGCAAGTTAAAATAACTGTAAAAGATGATAATCAAAGAATCAATAAAACCATGAATTTAATTTTAATTTAATTATAAAACCACGAATTAAAATTCATGGTTTAAAAAAATATTTTTTCAATAAACTAAATACTGTACTATATATGTACATAACTTAGTTATACAACTAAAGTTTTGAGAGGTGCAGTCCATGTTAAAACTCTAGTCGTAAAGCTCTAGCGCAAACCCATCGTTCACTTTCAGAATATTGTTTTCTATGTTTAGACTGCTTTGAATTCCTTAATCGTCCTGTTTCTAATTCTCTAACATAATATCTTAAGGGTGCATATTCACGAGGATTTTTCTATCTCGAGAGTGGCGATAAAGGTTAATATAACCTTTTGGTTAGTTCAATTTTATTTCAACATTTAAATCAATAACTAAGGGATGTGCACTGGAGCCACTCTTTAGGTAACATTATCTTACCTGCACGAAATGTTCCCTCTAAGGTGTGCGGGTGTGCGCGCGCATACGATTTAGCATTATAACGCACACGAAAAAAATATAGCGCGCATTCAATTTTTATTAAGACTTCTTCATGTTACAGTATATTGATTTATCCTATGTAAGATGACCAACTTTTTGTACATTGAACCACTTTCTGAGGTTACAGAGCCAAGATATTATATATATATATATATAAACAGAGTTGATTAATTTTTAATGATTGATAATATTTTTCACTGCGAAGAATGTAACCGAAGTATGTAGTTTTCCTTGATAGATGTCATTAGTTCTATTGACCTCTGAATATATCTTCATTAGTAATGTAGTCATCTCAAGTCCTACCAGGAGTCTTGATTGGTTTGGTAATGTTTTTCTTATTTCCTCCCCCAGCGTACAAATAATAATATTGGTCCTAAAAATTGCGGAAAAGATCTTTTATGCGCACACGGTGTTCCAAATTTAGAGGAAACATTACGTAAGTACGTGCTCCTAATATGATAAAATCTTTTGAGACTTGATGAAACAAATATAGGAAGTAGTACAGAAGTATATCCTTTGTGGATAATATTATTACGCATACATACAAAATGTCAAATACGAATGATTTTAAAGAAGTAATAAATATATCATGGAGACGGAGCTATTTTTTAAAATGATATTTTCCATCAAATATAATAAAAAAATAGCTTCAACTCTATGATATTTGTATGTATTATTTGTTTATTAACAGTGCTTTTGTAGGTGAAAATCCAGTAATTGTGTGTTCTTGCCTATTTTAGAAGTAAAAAATATGCACATTTTATTAATTAGTCGTACATATAATGTAATATAAAAACTTCGAGAACTTTGAACATAAAATATATCTTTACGTCTGTGCGTACCTTAGTGTGTTTTTTAAAAAAACTTTTTTTCCGGTTGTGTTCGATTGCCCTTTTCCAAAAAAAATGATTTATTGTATATCTTGACATCTTTGCAGATGTCAAGCGGGCACTGGGAGGTGTGTGGTAGACAAGGCTCACAGGAACCAGTGCCAGGCCTGCAGATTGAAGAAATGTCTCTCCATGGGAATGAACAAAGATGGTAAGTCCAAATATTAAAACACTAACAATTTAATATAATGCCTTCTAACTAAGATCATGCATCAGACCTTGTCTAAACTCGATCATTCGATTGGCTTAAAATAGTATACCGATTCTGAATATGCTTAATAAAGCACAGTGTGTATTGAAAAATATCATTATTATACGTAATAAATATCATTACCATACGTAATAAATATAATTATCATGCTTAGTAAATATCATTTTCACACGCGGTAGGATATTAAAATATTAAAAATTTGCTTTTAGTTAAAAACATTGCATATTTTGTAGAATTAATTACATAAATTTGTTTGCGTTTTTTTTTTTCTTTTTTTATTAATATTAAAAATATAATACAATTTCAATAATCAGTGGATATATATATATTTTAACATTTGTTTCTTCTCTATGAGAGTAAGACTCGTGTATAGAGAAGGAGTATATTCGAGTTAATTTATATTTCACTTAGTCTGTGTACATATTTTTTTTACTTCATTTACAAATTTATGATAATCCGTAATTTTTCTAATTGTGATGGGGAGATTGTTAAAAATTTGATACCTAAAAAAATTATGTTAAAAATTTCTAGATGGTACTAGAATCACAGTCTAATGTTATTACCGCAAATATTTTTTTATGTTATGATATTAATTTCACATTAATTGCGAACGTTACATTATTGAAATATAAATATTTAAAACATATTTATTGTTTATGATATGATGTAGTTTATTTAATATTGAGTTGCATTAATTAATTACTAAGTATACCAAAAACACGCAATGTTTAAAATGCCTAAACCATTAAATCTCATCAATTAGATTTCACAGTTTCCAATTATTAACGACGATGTAGCTTTGTTCCGTGTACCAAATGTACCAAACTTCATGGCCCGAGGCGTTCCGCGGGGCGTCAATAAGTGCGGCATTCCCGTGGCGCTCTCCGAAGAGCGGTCGCTAGTTTCAGGCCTTAATTGGACCACACCTCCAGGCTAAAACGCTCTCTACGAACCGAGGACACCTTTGAATTAATCCCTTAGCTTTCTTCAAAGGCAATCGAATATTGCTACAAAGTCAAGCGAATCGAGCGTTATGGCTGCCTTTCTTGGGAAATTATCAAATTTAATTAATATCATTATTATTCGTGCCCTTTAGATATTATCTGCTATATTATCTAATTATATATTATCAAAGTAAGTATTAGGAATGCATTATATATATATTTTTATTTTAAATGTAAACACTTTTTCATTGGGAAGTTACAATTTCAAAACGCAGTTCTGTGCTATTTTTAATACTAAAAGATGTACAGAAACAATATATTTATCAAAAACATATTTGTTTGCTACCAAGATTCGAACCTGGACTTCTTCCTATCTGAGGAAATGCGTTATCCTTAACGAAAATTGTTATATCGACCAATTACGTTTTCGACAAATTTTGAAATTATATTATGCAGTTCTTCATAATTGATAAATCTTTTAACCCGATTTTAAAAAGAATCAATTTTATTAGCTGGCATTACTGCTAGGCCTTGCAGGCGGCTATTATGGCGGTGTCATGCCGATAGTGGCCGCCATGCGGCCAGGGCTTTCGTAGAATTTATATATTAATATGGAAATCCCTTATTATATTGCTTTAACAATAGTGCATTATACATCCTTATTATATTGCTTTAGATTAAATATAGATTCTATGGAAGCCCTGACAGTGCTTTGATTTTCTGCTAGTGTATTCTGTATTGCCCTCTTTGGAATTGTTCTTGCGTATCAACTTTGAAATATTCTTGAAAAGACTGAGATCATGTTTACATAAATTATTATTAAACAAACGTGAACGTAATTTGACAGTGCGAGCACAGATAATAAAATAAAGTGCCTCGCGATGGAGACGACAGATGCTCAATACATGAGTACTTGCTAGTCGTAAAAATTCATTTGATTTCGCTAATGTATATGTTTTCTTACTCGTAATAAAGACGATGCACACTTTATTTCAAATTAAATATATATTTACGTAATGTTATTGAATATATAAAAGATGAAATATTTAAGTAATCTTAACCTAGAGATATTAAAAACACGTTCGACATATTCGCTACTTAGGCGAATATGTTAATTTTTTTCTTACTGGCAAATGACACTTACGTATTCAATAACATATCCAGATAAAAGTCAAAGATAAAAAAATTATCCCAAATACATTTGACAGTAGATACCATGCTGGAGACACCGGAAATAAATCAACCCATTTTATTAAATTTGTAGAAACTTTAAAATATTCTTAAAAATAAAATGGTTTTGATAAAAAATTGGGATTGTCAAGTTTGCATTTAACGGTGTTGGTCACAAATTGAATAATTTGGAATCGTAGGAGATAAATAAAGCATGTAAAACTAATCAAAAAAATTATAAACAACCAATTAAATTTAACTACGAGTCCCATTCTAAATTTTTTTCCTAAAAATTATTCGACTAAATTTGTATTAAGTAATAATTTGAGTTAGGTGCTAAATTTATTTTTTAAATAATTTTTGTTTTTATTTTTAAATAGATTCAGGTAAAGAAACGATAAAATATGTTTTTAGTTAGTTATGACATCCCGAAGAAGAAAATGGTATTTTTCGAACCCGGTTGATGTATTTAAACTTAATTAAGTGGTTAATAAAACAAAGATAATAAATAAAAAATATGAATTTTAACCACAAAGTTAATATTGCTAATTTTAAAAGTATTTAAAATATTCTGTTATATTTTCTTCAAATAGTTTTTATCATTTGTCAAGAGTATTGTTGGCAACTTGGAACAACTCTTCGACTTCGACCTGGTCCAACAATCACTTGCTTTCTTTTTTTCTTGGAATAATTATATGTCATCGCCATCATCAGCCGTTTTCGGTCCACTGCATACATAAATGAAGGTCTCCCCAAGTGTAATTATTAGTATACTACCCTTTTCTGTCCATTGTTATTGGCCGTAGTGACGCAGAATTTGATGATTTCGTCAGTCCAGCGGATTCTAGGGCGGCTTTTTGATCCCCCTCAAGTACTACTGGAAAACTGCATTCGTCCAACGATTGTTCGTCCTCCGAGCGATGTGGCCTGCCTGAGAATACGATGTTTGGTTCCACAAATTATTTACCCAAAGTATAAAATTTTACGGCACATAACGATATGTTATATATCATTTCTCGATTCTTGTCGTGGTTTTGTAAAACTATACAACTGTAAAACTATTTCGCTATTGGGTCTAATGGCGAAACTAAAAAAACGTAACAAGTATTGACATTGAAACAAAAATTGTTTAATACTCTGAGCACTTTAGATTCAGCGGTAAATCTCAACCCTAATTTGCCTAAATAACCTTTTTTGAAAACCCGCTTTTAAATAAACTAGTGAAGTCACGTGGCATGCACCACGCTTAGCCGAGGGGGTCTTGTCTTCGCAGTGTTTTTGTCAATGGTGCAACTACATGGTTTAGTATTGTAACTACATGTCACCCTTTAGAAAAATTGCAGGGGTAGTAATCTAGAATTTTTTAACAGATTTAATTTATTAATACCTAGTGCTCGAAATTGGAAAATACGAATCGGAACGTTAAGCGCAATGGTGTAGAGGGTTCTTTTCTGTACCTTTTTCCAAGTAAACTGAAATTCTATGCTGAACTTGAATACACTTTAAATAATAACAGGCATATTTCACTTCACTTTCACAGGAAATATGCTTTCACAATCTATTGCATCGAACTCGAATAAGCATAAATTGAAAACTTTAATATTCAGTTGAGTTTGGGGACTTTTTTTCAGTCTTGTGCGTTTTTATATTTATAACTTCAAAGTTTTAAACTACATTTTTATGATACTACTATTTGTTTGCTTTAAATAATTTTTTTATACTAAAAATTAAGGACTTTTCAGTTATTATTTGTGGACTGATTTTTGTGAGAAGGATATTAGTGTATTAATTATATGTAATAAAAGAAAACAAACTTATTTTTATTTAGTAGTGGAAGTATCGGAACCCTCCCTATTTAAAGGAGTAACGTTCCTGTTCTTCTTTTTGAGCACTACACCACTGAACGTTAATTCTGATAGTAATATATATGATTACTAAACACAATATATATTTATTTTTCTTGTTATTATAAATAAATAGAAGTTACTGAATAAAATAAAACATAGTAGCTATTTATATTTTTCTAATAATAATATCGTTAATAATAAAACAGTATACTTCTTCAATATTTGCAAAATTACTTTGTGGCCTCATTTTATATTAATAATTATACAAAATACTTTGTTTAAACCACTATTTATTAATTATTCTACATGTTTCGATACCTATGGTATCTTCTTCAGGAAACAATGTATACTGAAATTAAAAAATACAAGCATAGATAAAAACAAAACTATAAAATGGAGAATAAGTAAGAAATAATATGAAATCAAATTTAAAAGGTGACTATTTGCAAACAGGATTTGGTTATTTGTAATATTTTAAATAATTATTATTGTATGTAATAATTTTAAATAATTATTAAGAAAAAGTGTTAATAGCAAGCTTAATATTATAAATAATCAAATCCTCTTTGCAAATAGTCACCTTTTAAATTTATTTTCATATTAGTAATTCTCCATTTTTTAGTTTTGTTTTTATCTATGCTTGTATTTTTTTATTTCAGTATACATTGTTTCCTGAAGAAGATGCCATAGGTATCGAAACATGTAGAATAATTAATAAATAGCGGTTTAAACAAAGTATTTTGTACAATTATTAAAAGAGTATACCTTTAGGGTTAATATTACTGCATTATTTTGTTATTATCAATGGCGCAACAGCCTAGTGTAGACCTTGACTTTCTCAAATAACTTTCGCTGCTCCGATCTGTCTTTCACTGTTCTTCATCATTCATGACGCCAACTGCATGACGTTTAACCACCGCAGCTTGGCTCTTCAAACAATGGCTTTAATGTGACCAGCCCACCTCATCTGTCCTATCTTGATAACTTGAATGTTAGTTTCGCCAAATTTTTAATTTAATTTGTGATTGAAGTGTATTTTCATTTTTGCTTCAGTCAATAAATTGAAAAAAAAAAAGGTGTTTATAATCGTTCATCTAGCAGATATTAATTGTGATATGAATATTACGAGAGACATATTTTATATCAATTTATTTCTCAGAAATTCTGATCAAATACAGCTTATTATAAAGTACTAACTGCACGCCGCTATCAAATATTCTTCTAGTAATCATACGTTCGAAGATTAATAATAAATATTAATATTATTAAGGAAAACACATTCTTATTGTGAAGTTGTAATTATTCAGAACATAGGTCTGTGATATTTTAAATACTAAATTAATGTATTAATTATAAATATATACATTAATTTAGTATTTAATATTAATATTGTAATAATAAATAGAAATGAGCACAAAATCACTAACTGTTTTTAATCACCGCCTATTTTAAGTTACGATCACTAATCACGACAGAGTATCAAGAATAATCATGGTTCGTGTTAAAACGCTGGCGTAACAATACAAATTATATGGGATCATAGCTTTACATATGATTAAAGTATATTTGTGTAGTGACTTTCCAATGTACCTGCACCAGAGTGGTGCCCTTAAAAATACTGTCACAGACTCCCTTTAGAGTTCTCCTCTTTATTATACTTCTCGAGTTGATTGTGGTAAAACTCGGTATGATATATGTGACAATTATCGTTTATTAATACAACTTATTTACAGAAGGTACAATTTATAGAACTCAAATATTTAATACTATTATTGCTAAAGCGAAGGAACGATGGGATAAGAGAGCCGTTCCCCAGGGACAGCTTCTTATATCCCATGACCCCCACCACTCATCTCACACACACATACACACATATAAAAGTGATAGTTCTCACAATTTGCATCACTGAATTTAAAAATTTGCTGTAACAATTTTTAAACAAATTTGAGTTATATGTATCATTAGTTTCGGAATTAATTCTTTTATTTAAAAATATATGTTTCATTTTCAAAATACACTTTGTTAGCTAACAATATTAAATATAATGTTAGAAATAGCAAAACTCAGTGTAATGCGATGTGATGATAAAAATACATATTTGGGTTCAAATAAATACATTAGTTAACATAAATACATAATAATTTATTTTTAAAATTGGCAAAATTAACTATGTGGTAAAAATCCATTATTTTAATTTGTTAACTTTGTTTTATTAACCACGTTGATTTAAAATACATCTACCGGTTTTGAAAAATATCATTTTCTTCTTCAGGATGTCAATAACTAAATATTAGACCTGTATTTTATACAAATAATAATATAGGAAATTTACTAATAAATTCTAAAGACAAAGATGATAAATTTAACAATTCTGGTGTCTATAAACATAGTTGCAAGAATTGTGCTGCATTTTGTAATGGTAAAGCGGTTTAAAAATTTAATATTAGTGTAAAAGAGCATTTGAGATGTTTGAACAATAGTGGGTTTTCAGAATTTTCTAATCATTTGATAGAAAATGGTCATGGTTTTGATAAAAAATTGGGATTTTCAATTTTGCATGTAAACGGTACTGGTCATAAACTAAATAATTTAGAATCGTTGGAGATAAATAAAGCGTGTAAAACTAATCAAAAAATTATAAACAACCAACTAAATTTCACCACATGTCCTATTCTAAAATTTTTTCTTAAAAATTATTCTAATAATTTTGTATCGTCAAGTAACAATTCTAGTTAGGTAATAAATTTATTTTTTAAATATTTACTGTTTTTTTTTAAATAGATTCTATTAAATAAACAATAATATATGTTTTTGTTTAGTTAATGATATTTTTTGAAATCGGCAGATGTATTTTAATTTGTTAATTTTGTCAACTTTGTTAAGTTGACAATTTTAAAAATTCGATTTTTACAACAAAATAGATTTTACTTATCTTAAAAACAAAGTTAACAAATTAAAATAACATATTAATTTAATTTTAGATGAAAGGAGTTAATAAATTTTCTTAAAAAGTAATAAAGGCATTATTACCTTCCTCGTCCTTAAAGTGTGGCAGTTTTGCTTGATTTTTTCGAAATTATGAAATTATAACGAGTATTGAAAGTCAGCGACTCATTTATAGATATGAATCATGCATAATTTGTTAATAATATGTCTGAAAAGTTACTGCTAAAAAAAGTACGATGATCAAAATGGATTTCTTATGTGTTTCAGCTTATTTTCAGCACTGGTTTATTATAATTTAAGTGATAGATTTTTTATGGATCACACCCTTCTTCTCGTACTTTATCTATTTAGCGGACGTTGGTCATCACTTTATGCACTGCAGTCCGGAAAATCTTTACAGTCGTCAGTGTCTTCATATTGTTTAAACGAAGTTCATTGATTCCTCGGTTGCCATGTTTGCGACCCCTGCATGCTCGAGCATTGAACGTGACTGGTGTTTTAACGAAAGATTTACCTCAGCCGGACGACTGTTTTATTTTGAATGGTTTTGCATGCAGCCAAGTAAATTATTTGCACTTGCGCTAAGGGGTAGGACAAGCGTACGAAAGCCCAGTGGGGGGTGATAAACAGATGAATTAATAAAAAGACATTTTGTTATTTCTCGACATAAAGTTATACCTTTATTATTATTACACATTACTTAATTTAATTATTACTTATTTACACACAACTTAACTTAATAATTACCTACTTATTTACTCATTACTTAACTTAACTAATACTTAATTACACATAACTTAGCTTAACAATGACTTAATTACACATTACTTAACTAAGAATAACTGAAACATGGAGTGTGCGTTTTCTTATTTTGAATACTGATTTAATGGTTGTGGTTAAATTAATCAATTTTGAGACAATTTATTAGGACAGGAATATAAAGCGTTATATCCTCTGTAGCACCTATACGGAAATACGGCATGAAGTGTGAGATATTATGTAGATACTTTACAAAACATCAAATTCAAATATTTTTTTTCAAGTAACTTTATATTACATTTACATTAAAATTTCACCCCCGTTATAAATAAAATGTAGGTACCCACCTATTAAATGATAAAAGTGTATGCGTATCTAACGGAAGGGGTGCTTACTATCCTACTACTATTTAAATAAGGGTATATTTATTACACCGTGAATACCAGCTACAGTAATTTGTAGAAGGGTCACCCTGTTCTTAACCCTAACATTTCGAACGTAAAACAAAAAACGTTATTAATTGAAAAATCCCAATTTTTTTAATTGCGCTTATTTGATAAACTGTTAACAATTATTTTTCTCGTCAATCGTGTTATATAATTTAATAATGAACATTGCATTTTTTTCCTAGCGGATTTCCAACTTTTAGGTTTATAATCAATATTTTATAATGTATTGAATTAGACAAAAACTTAATAAATCTTAAATTACAAGTCAGTTCGCTACTAACTAAAACACATCGATTACTAAATAACTTTACAACGCATATTCACGTTTTTAATTATAATGTGAAATTTAAAAGAGATGACAGATACCGACCTAGTTAATAGAAAATTTAATCCTAAAGTCATAAACAGTAAGCCATTCAATAAAGACGCGACCGATGGATAATCCGTGTAATATTTGAAATGGTAATGGTGGTGTACGGCAAGCGGCATCCTTGTTAAAATGTCAGCCTAGTTAACAGAAAGTTGAGTAATAAACAGTAAACAATTTAGTAACTGTATGGTGACCGGTATATTATTTTGTTCTTCCAAGATGCGAAGTGTGACAACACTATTGTTTCATATCAAACGTTCTCATATTAATAGTATTCAATAATAGTTCTATTGAAATAGTTAAAGACACAAACGTTATTTTTTGAAAGATAGATTTTTTCCCCTTGTCATATTTTATTTATATAAAAAAATGGTGTTTAACTTTGTTAAAGGCAATCCTTACCCTAAAACTGCCATGCAGTTTAGCAAAAAATAAATAAAATATATAATGAATAATAAATAAATTTAGAGATTTCTACCCCATCAGTCTAATTGCAAGGGCACTTAAATTCCGTCCGTTTGGGGGTTATTTTTCGGACATCCCCCTATTTTTATGATCATATTATTTATCGTATGGAATCTATCGACACTCGGGTAGGGCTAACTCATATATTTGCATGATTATTCAATTCACTAATGGAACTTTTATGAGATGTGATTTTTAAAGCTGTTTAAGGATTAGGATCCAATCAATTAGAAATTCGAACCGACGTCCCTGCAATTCGTATGGTGAATTGTTATGCCAAAAGCACACTTTGCAAGACTGTTACGTCATTTCCCTAGAGAGGAAAACGGCAGTGATTACGAAGTACTTCCCCGCATATACGAGTAAAACAAGGTCCAAAAGGAGAAGTCAGAGATCTCCAAAGATGTAATGTATAGAAATTAATAATATAAGTGTCTTTCAAAATATACGTTATTTGATTGCAATTTATATAAAAATGGATTAATAGAATTATTAATATATATTTCATAAACCTACAATACATTATGACGTGCTGTGGTCTAGTGGTTACGCGATACTTGCCAAGTGATCTAGCGGTCGGGGGTTCGAGCCTCATTCCAGGAGGCCATCAAGTAAGTCTTATTTTCATAGAACAAGCGTTTGGCTCAGTTTAAAAATATTAAGAATATTGATTTGAGACGTACCTACTCACGCACGTCAATTCAATTCAGTGCTGATAAACCGGCGTTTAATGGTAAAATATACGATACGAATATTTTTTACATAACTATTATATCAACAAATACAACGTGAAAATATTGTTTGTGTACAAGTCTATTAGCCGCATCCTGCTTCGCTAGGTGCATATAGAGTATCTGTTCTGAGGTAGGTAGAGGATTGATTCTAAGTGCTTATGTAAGAAGTAATTAAAACACGTTAAATAGTAAAAACAGAAAAAACAAAATAAGGACGATTAGAAAAGAAGTAAAAGCGACGAAGTAAAAAAATTAAATACAGACTAAGATGAAGTACAGCTAAGACAGTTATGACACGTAAGATGAAGTACAGTTAAGACAGTTAAAACATGTAAGATGAAGTACAGTTAAGACAATTAAAACATGTAAAATGGAGTACTGTTAAGATAGTTAAGACATGTAAAATGTAAGGAACAGAGTAAAAAAAATAGTCGAGTATGAGGGTGTGGAGGTCTATCGCCTCCACAACCAACAACACTAATAATAAGGACAGCTGGTGGGGGGGAGAACCCACCCTTTCCCGAGACCGGTTTAGAAGCTAGGGCTTCCTTGTCGATCCTACTCATTAAAGTTAACAAAAATACGGGAGTTTAATAACACATTTAAGTTTATGCAATATATAAAACGAAAAATAAAAGAAATTCAATTTGGTTATTAGCAATTTTTAAAATTTTTTTAAAATTTGGACCTTCTAGCGTCCCTTAAGTGCGGTCTTTATTCATAAAAAACATTTAACATAAATCCATAAAATACACTGCCAACAGGTCATGTACCAGTGTACCTGGGTGCAAACGAGAAGCTCGCATCAACCTTAAAGGTACACCTAGTATCGACCCACAAACAGACGATAATACATCGCGGCATAGCCGCAGCTGGAGCAAGTCATAACCGATCACTTCTCTTGCGGGCGGCTTCCTGAACAGAACACCAACCAGCAGACACTACACGTCCTATCTGTTCATACCTGTTTTTGTGCATATATCAACTATAAGTCACTTATCATATCTCTCCACTTGCTCCAGATATACATGCACCGCGAAATTTTGGCACTAATTAAATTAAAGAAACGGAGTAAAAAGTTAAACAGGATAGAAACATGTTAAAATAAGTAGATATGAAAAAAAAATCATAGTAAAGATATGATAAAAATAACAGAATAGAGTAAAAACGAGGAAAAAAAGTAAGATTACAATAAAAATAAGCAGAGAGTAATCAAAATATGATAGGGACGAGGTAGTTATGAGGATAGAAAATAATTACATAGAACAAGAGCTCTGATCATCTAACGACCTCTTCCAGCTGACTTCTTCCAATTTTGTAAAGCCATTCCTCTATATTCTGGCCTGGAGAAATTTGGTTTGTAATAGGAATTAACGAAGGAAATTTCTTGTGGAGGTCAAGGGTTGCTTATAGTGATGGATTAAGAATATCATTTTTTCTTGAACCAACTTGTTACTACGTTATCCGTTTTAAGCACTGTAGCAATCGCCCTTCATTCACGGTACAGACTTTTGGTAAACTGGCTAGCGCGCTCGGAGTGGGTGCGTTAGCTGTCACGTTAGACAAAGCAGAGAGCGGAATAAGACCCCCGGTCCTGTGAACCGCATCGGAACCTCGAGGCGACAAGATAACGAGACCAATTTGAACTATCTACTTCGCACGCGCTGTGACTTTTTTGTATCCCGCCCCCTCACCCAGTGGTCTACAGGGTTATGTTTTGCTTAACCCTTTCAATGAGGGTAGTAGAAATTATATTTAGTTTATTTGATATAATTCAATATTGGGATCATCAGGGCTGGTGTGATGGACGCTGCAGTGGGATCCGAAACATCGACCAGAAAGGTGAGAATATCCTAGAAAACTATACACAGAAGAATACAAATCAAATCATGGTATTTTGGGAAATAAATTTTTATAGTGGATAGAGGTATCTATGTCAATTTTTATTTTATTACAAATCCTATTAAATAATTCAAACATTTTTTTTTGTGATGGTTGATAATAAAAAGTTTTTTTTTCAGGGGTATAAAACTTGAAAATGAAATAAAACACATAAAAATCGTGCTAATGGCTATGGTATTAGTTTTATTGGAAAGATAATTTTATTTCATTAGTGTTTAAAGATGCGTATTATCAATTAGAATATATTTGGTGCGAAAATAATCCGTGGTTATTCGAATTTATTCGAACGAATGGACGATTATGTTGACCTTAAAATGGATATAAGTTTCGCGAACTGAATCATGATTTTCAAAATAAATTTGCAAAATTTGCATCTATTCATGGTGAAATGACAAACCAAATTGAGCGCAAATCAGCTGTCAGCTGTCAAATTGGCTGTCGCTGGAAAAAGTTTTGCCAATTCGAAAAACAAACCTCTAAGAAAAAATACCCTTTACTAAGTTATTTAACAAAGTTTTTTTTTAAATTCACGATTTTAGTCGGAGGTTCAAGTTAGTCCAGAGAGACACTTAAATTAGTGTAATTTTCTTGGCATAAGGAGTTAACTTAATTTGACAGTTAGAATAAACATCATCATTCCGTTATCCTAAGAGGGTCGGAGGCTCAAGGTACTTCCATCTTCCTGTCTTGTGTAGCTTCTGTATTAGTTGACTGTCGAATTCTAAGCTATATAAAATGTGTTGCTATTTATCCCAGATTAGTCTGGAACAACCCACTGCCTGCTTTCCCTATTTTCCCAAGAATATTTATACGATACGTGTATATGGTAAATCTGTTAATAAGATATTTTGACCTATCTCGTGTAATTAGATCGGAATGTATTGCAATGAAACTCGGACTGCTTAATTCAAGAATAATTGGATCACAGATAGATACAATAATTATACATAAAGCTAATATATATTAGATGAATACCCGAGGGAAAAGGGATCACTTCTCTCATCAGCACGGTTTTTAACCATTCCAGGCACCACCTTATCGCATACCTCACGCACGGCACCCGGCCGGCATTCACACACATATCCATCATCTGTCAAACTCTAGTGCGTTGCGCACACACACGCACATTTAACAGAGTAATGAATATCACAATGTACTTTATGACCTTACACAAAGATTTTTCCGAATAAATAAGAAATTGTCATAAATTTTCTCGTTAATGCCAAGTTTATCTTTTCTTTAAAATTAATAATTACGATTTGATCTCGTAACTAACGATTTGCTAAACATTTTAATTTTATTTTATTTTATTTTTTTAATATAAGAGTACATTTTTATTAATATTTCAATATAACAGTTTAAATATAATATTAAAAAAAACTAAGTATAATTTTCGTAAAAATATTTATTCAGTTCAGGTATGCTCCTGCAAAGAAAAATGTCAACGAAATTCAATTTGTTACCAAGCCAATGCATCCGCGATATTGGCGAGTTAATAGCATAATTATTTATATGTGTACCTACAAAGAATAATATTTAACTTGATAAAAAAAAATAATATTATTATTGACTCCCCGGCTCGCAATGTGTTATCCAGTGGCGGCTCTGCGATTTTAGCCCGGGGTGTTAGGGGGAAGGGTACGGTGACACGTCGTTAGTTTAAAAATGGTCCATAATTGGTTTCATATGCAAAAACCACTTTGTGGTCGCGCGTCAAGGTGTGGCTGAAACATAATGGGACAGGTCCAGAAAGGGACTCACAATGGGGATTATTTCAGTTCATGTATGCATTATTTCCGCATTACGTGAAACAGTTTTAAAAACGTATTCAAATGGATAGGTACGAAATTTAATGATGTGGTTTCTGGATCAGCGTGCGTCGGCTGGAAGAAAAGATGAAAGGGTTATGATAAATGCTTAAATCAATGGAATTAAGTTTTTGAAATTAATTTTTACAATTTTTTGTTTTGCATTATAGAGTTTTTAAATGTGTTAAAAAGGCTGTCGGTACGAAAATATATTCGAAAATACTCTAAAATATGGCATTATACAACTTGGCCGTTCAGTGTTGCTTTTGCCGTCGGCCGGAACTGTTCGTTTCAGATATTATATATAAATCATTATTTGTGTATTAAAGTATTGCGTCAACAATAGTAATGAAAAAATAAATGTTTAGGTGTTAGTTCACTTTACAAGTAAGAATATTTTTTTATATAATACAAATAATTTCAATATTATGCATTTTTTAATGTATAGTTAATTACCTATTTAGTAATTCACGATTATTTATTTTGCCTAAAAATTAAACTAGACAGCCTTAAATATTACATTATAATACTATATACTTAATTGATCAAAACAATTTATTAAGAATCTTTAAATAAATATTAAAAATTTGATATTGTAATTAAAGCTAACAAAAAAAAAAAAAAAACGTTCTTCTTCTATTGATTACGGTTTTAAAATGATATTGTCAAGATAGTCTTGTACAAATAAAAATATACATTATGTACAGCAGATATTTGTTTCTTTCGATATGGCAACAAGCTTTTTAATATTCAAAATGAATTTTCACAATAAAATACAATTTACGCATGCGTAGGTACATATCTTATATTTTTGTAAAGATAGATTACCTGCTGATTATGAGAATTTCTTATTTAAATATGTAAGTCTGTAGATTCATAAAAGATCTGAAAATACACACAATACTTTTAATGTTAAAACTTTGTAGTTAAATATAATTATTATTTTATTATTAAATGTATATCTTTGTGTTAACTATATGAATTACTTTGACGTCGACCGGTTTCAATTCCACTGTATTTTAGTTAGGACGGACGTACAATATATTACGAAGATATTGTGATATCAAAACCGATCGACATCAGTAATCAACGTGGTTAATACAAAATTAGTTATGAGATTATATTTTTTAATGAGAACACATTTTTACATATTTTTCTATTTGATTAATTTAATTTGTATTATATATATAAGTACTTATATAATTTGGTAATTAATATGAAATAAAACATCTAGTGCGAAATGGACTAATTTTGTCATGTACTAGCTAAGTAGGCGATGATCAAGTACTTTAAATATTTAAAATTTATTAGATTTGGCTATATTTAAGAATTTTGTTGTTGTTTCTGCTCATCCATGAGTGCAGGTTCGAGCCAGTTAATAATTATGTTATATAGAAAAAAAAAATCAAAATCATTATCTATTTAAGTGAAAACTATTACTTCTGTACTGCTCTGATTCTTTGCACTATTATAATTAAAAAGTTATTTTAACAAAGCAGTCCTCTTTCCCCATACGGTATCATAACAGATAATATAGATCGCACCATTGTGGAATAACACAAAAAACGTTGTATATTCCAACATTTATTTCCATCCGTCATTTCACGGAACCAAACCTCGTATCCGCCAAATTTGCTTACCATTTTATTTATCCCCGGATTTCCAACCAAAAGCCCGAGAGAGCTGTTCGTGTGAATGATAAGTTAATTTACCCATTTTTAAACGACACTCCCACCCCTCCCCGGCGGCGGACGCTGCCTGAATACTAAACCGGAAAAGGAAACGTCGGAACTAAAGGAAAAGGGCGAGAAAACCTTTGTTATTGCAGCAAGTTTAAAAAGCAAAGAAAGCTCCGGTACCAACGGAATAGAGTTCTTACCATGAGGTGAAGTTAGAATACCTACTATCCTGACACACAAGTTTTTAACTTTTGAAACACTTTGTAAGAGGTTTAATATATAAAAACGTTGTTTAATATATAACAATACCAATGACCGAGTCTTGGGTGGGTATATAAATAAAACAAATATTGAATAAATACAATACATAGTATGCCTTATCATATAATATCTTTTTTGTACTTAGAAGCTGCTCTATAAATAAATAAACCAGATTAAAAATTAAAGCAACAAAGATATTAATAAATGGGTGTTCATCTTCATAAATTCCTCACATCAACTACTGCAGCAGCATTTTGTATTTGGCTAATGAAGAAGAAATGTAACAATTGCCAGTGTTGAATTGAATAATAGATATACTCGGATCAGTGCAATGCTGAAAGATCTGAACATGACCATTAAGCAGAAAGAATATTTTAATATAATGGTGTTTATTTACAAAATCCTCAATAAGAAAATATCAGCGGAATTTACACGAAAAATTGATGCAAATCAACATGAGCACGAGTATCGTACAAGAGGAAGAGATAGACTGAGACTGCCATTCAGGAAGAAAGCCAAATCTCAGAAATCAATGATGTATAGTGCGATGAAGATTTTTAATAAAATGCCAGAAAACATAAGAAAGAAGGAGAAATTTAATAAATTTAAAATGAAACTGACCAAATATGTAAAAGAAAATACTTTAATATTGTTTATATTGCAGCATATATAGGAGCGCTTATGTATGCACTATAATTAATGATGAATTAAACAAATAAATAAGTTAATAATTTATCTACAAAAATTTCATGGGAATCTATTGAGAATGGGTTAATATCGATGGGGTGGGAATTGGGTGATATAAAGACAAACAAATGAATATTTTTATTTTACAAGTATAACTGATTGAGCGCTAATAAATAATTGTTCACATTTTTTAATTATAAAAAAGCCTTTCTAAAAGTGGCAAACTAAATTTATATGATTATAAAATACTACAATAACTCTAAAAGCATCAAATACTTAATAAACGTTATGTAAATTTACGAAATTAGTATCATTAATTGACTTGGCAGTTACTTTGTGGAGCATTATGATTTTTTTTATTATACCAATAAAACTTTGTACTACACACACGTTGGGTCATTTCGATACTACTATAGTTTCGAGAAGTTTAGTCTTTCTCATCATCTGATATCTAAACTAAATACCGCTTTCTGTTGTGGAAGAGGAGTTTTAATCGTTAATGGGAAATTTTTTTTTTACTGTTGACCGCTTCCTACCTCGCTAGGTACATATAAAATCCCTGTTCTAAGGTAAGTAGCCACAAGGTTCCATAAGCTAGAATATAAGTTGGAAGTAAGGTAATAAATTAAATTAAATGGTAAAAAACAGAAAAATTAAAAATCAAAAGTAGAGATAAGTAAATTTTTTTGGTACAGACTAAACATATGTAACAAGTATAAAAAAAACAATCAGGGAGCAAACAAAACATGATAAGAATAAGGTAGGATATAAGGACAAGAAGAATGACTCAAAATGAGTAGCTTTGATCATTTATGGACTTCTTCCAGCTGACTTCTTAGAATTTTGAAAAGGCATTCCTTTATAAGCACACAGAGTTGAAGATACGATACCATTGCCATCTCTTGTGGCAGCTTATTGTACATAAAACATGCACGTCTTTGAGCAAATGAGGTTTTTATTAACGGAACAGGTAGTTTTCTTTGAGTTTTTGCCCGAGTACACTTAGAATGTGTGATAAAGCGTAGGATTCTGTTTTCATGTATGTCTTTAAGCAGATATGAACAGTAGGCGTGATGTATTAGTAAACGTGATTTTATTTATTAGTAAATTTGGAGAAAACGTTTATGAATAACATCACGTTATCTAATAATTAACCTTTACTGTTCATATTACCACTAAAAGATATACCGTATTTCCTTTATTATAAAGCATCCTTATTTCTATATACCCACCAATAATAAAAACATTATGTGAACTTTATTATAACAGAAAGTCATACTATCACCATCAAATCTGAAGTTTTTTCAGATTCAGTGTCCGATTTTTCTGAATAACTTTTCACTCAGTTCTATTAGGGATGATTTGTCATGACTGCGAAATTTTACAACGATTATAAGACGTAGCCCGAATTCAGAGACAACAAAATAGGATAAAACTATAGGTCTTATAATCGAGGAAATACGGTATTTTAAAAATTGTTTATTTATTTGTGTTTGTTTGTAGTGTAACTCGTTCTTTATGCTGAAGTACCTACCATCTAATCCTTTTTGCTCTTAACGCAATTTTCTCGGGGTTTAATATTCTAAAAAGAGGACAAAGCAGCGCAAATTTGAAGCTTTGTAACAATGTTGGCTTGCGCCTTTGAGTATGAAGTAAACAACCAAGACAGAGACGGGGGGGAGGGGAATTAAAAAGTTGAGGTGTTAGATCAGTGGGTACCTGCTTACTGGTCCATCGTGGAAAATCTTAAAGTGTTGTCAAATCACTGAGCCCTGTATTACGCAATTTTCTCCACTCGATGAATTTTCCCATGAAGTTTAAAAAAATAGATTTTTATTAATATAAATTATGTATACCTTTGTTTTTAACCACTTTTATGGGTTAAATTTAATACATCAACCGGTTACGGAAAATCAGCAGAAATCTTTCATCAGGATGTCAAATAAACTTAAAACATATGTTAAATTATTTAAAAAATAATCTAGTACGTAACTTCAATTGTTAAGATGATGAAAGATATGGAAATTGACGATACAAAATTATTGAAATTTTTTTTAGGATATGACTTGGGGTTAAATTTAATTAGTTATTTATAATATTAAGGTTAATTTTACACGCTTTACTTATTTCTAATGATTTTAAATTATTTAATTTAAAAGCAACATTGTTTATACGTAAAGCAAACAAATTTAACCAATAAAAGTGGTTAAAAACAAAGTTTTAAATAATTTATATTAAAATTAATAAAAACCGTAATTTAATGTTCGTGATAAATATTTAAAAAATCTTGTTTAAGGTATCTTTTTTTTTTAAACATTTTACTACAACATTATTAAATATTATTTTATATTCTACTACGTTCATATACATTCGTTGTAATATTCTAAATGATATCAAATAGTATATTTACAACTTTATTTAGTTTCGGCTGTTTTAGAAAATTCGCTTCGTTGAAACGAGTACACAACCACATATACTCTGAGATGCACCTATTATAACTATTACTGTTATAATATAATATTTTGGAAGGCACACCTCAGCCTGTCCCTTCAATGTAACATTTCCTGTTTATCGCGGGCCCGACTTAAGCCCTTATAAAGAACTCCACTTTCCACGCACGTACAAAAGTGAGCCCATCCTTTTCCTTTGAAATTTTCTTTTGTCGCCATTTTCCCTTTTCTCTCCTCCTTCTCCCCGCCCTCCCTGCGCCTCTCAGCCTTCGTCCCCTAACCCCGAGGGATGCAGAGGCTTTGGCGATAGAATAATATCAACTTGTAATGTCTGGGGTCAAATAAGGGTTGGACCTTTTCAGGTCAGGATATTAAAGGATGTACATTTTTATTTGATCGAGTAAACTTGAATAAACATTGAAGTTTCTACTTCTAAGGCATTATTTTATTTTAAATTATTTGTTACAACGATCTATATTAATATTTATTTAATATATATATATATATATATATAATAAGAAAACATTGTTTAAATACACAAAATTATTAGTAAGTCTGTCAGTCTGTTTTTTATACAAACCTATATCTTAAGACGGATCTAAATCAAATTTTGCAAAAACCCTCCGGAAAATACAGGTATTCTTCCCCCACCTAATAGCCCCACATTCTTTTGAAGATATAAATGTGCATTATATTAAAATATATATTTTTTAATGCAATCACATTTTTATTGTAGTTATAATTTTAGAACACACTTTGTGCTGGGATAATTAAAACAAATTAGAAAGATACTCAAAAAAAATCTATCTATGGAAAATATTAAGTACCCCCGGAACTCGTACCCGGTAATATCTCTTGCCAATATAATGAGATAGTTAGAATTAAAGTGTCATAAACCTTTACAAGAACTTTGAAGATATATTTTTATAAATACTAAATTAATGTATTAATTATAAATATATACATATAAAATCAATTTTGTCGAAGAATATTGTTTTTGCGTCACCGGGATTCGAACCTGGATCTCTATTTACAATCCGGGGAAGTACACTACCAATTATGTTATAACGCCAGTATTTTTCTTGACAAATTTTCGAACCTATATGTTACATTTTCCAAATTAATACATCTGTCGTTCCATTATTTGAAAGCCATCTACATTATTTTTACAGAATTTCAAATACCTTTGAGTAAACCGACTGCAGACGCCAAAATTATCAATTCATTTTTATTAAATTTTGGACACATTGATACAACATATATTATTAAGGAAAACACATTCTTATTGTGAAGTTGTAATTATTCAGAACATAGGTCTGTGATATTTTAAATACTAAATTAATGTATTAATTATAAATATATACATATAAAATCGCAAAAACAATATTTTTCGATAAAATTGATTTTATATGTATATATTTATAATTAATACATTAATTTAGGATTTAAAATATCACAGACCTATGTTCTGAATAATTACAACTACACAATAAGAATGTGTTTTCTTTAATAGTTAATCATTTAACTTTTTAAAATAATAATTATTCGTAATAACTTATGATCCCTTTTATTTATTATTAATAATTTTTATTTTAACAAATATTTAACAGGATGAAAATGGCTTTGTTGAAACACATTCTTATTGTGAAGTTATAATATCACAGACCTATGTTCGGAATAATTACAACTTCACAATAAGAATGTGTTTTCCTTAATAATATATTTTTATGTTTATTTATTTTGTCGGTGTGATGCGTTGAAAATAATATGCAATGCGTGGCTTCAAATAAAAAATGTTAGAAATTATGAACATTGAATATAATATTGATCACTGTAATATTCGATGTTCATTATTTCGGCCAGCGATTCGTAGTTTGATCTATGAAAGAGTTAGGGAAGTACAAAATAACGTTTCAGAAAATACAATTTTTGACAACTTTATTTGTACTATAAACTATTTATAAAAGTATTTTAGTACCTATGATCATTATTGTTTGGCAGGACTAGTAGGATGGTTAGTGTACCGACAAACAGAAAACATACGAACTTATGTACATCGTCAGTAAATTATTGTCAGATTTAAACTTTTCCGGGATTTTCAATCATGTATCAGTTTTTATCACAGCTTTTTTCAGTGGCATCATCATAACTCACATCACCTATTTAGTCATAGCCATTGATAGCCTTGGTGCGTTATAGCAAAAAAAGATTGATAATATATGCACATATACGTAACATTTAGCACTATACCTGTCACGCTAGTGTGATCTATGTTGAGACCAGGGTTTCTCTATTCCCGAACTTTTTTCATTCCCGGAACTTGATTCGCAGCTCTGGATCATTTTCGGGATCCTGGGTCTCGTGATATGTTAATAAATTTTTTTTAAATAAAAGATTTTATGTTTGTTTTTTATAAACATTGTTAATTTTATTTCAATTAAATTATTATTGTAAATTAAACATCTACTAACAAAAAAATACTATTTTTAAATAAAAATACAAATATAATAAATTCTTAATATTAAAAAATCTCATTTGAATGAAATATACTGTGTGTACATATTTACAATCAATCTATTATATATTATATTGACATTAATACAATATTAAAATTAAATACACACATTAAAACAGTTTTATTTGAAATAGCACTTTAAAAATGTTCAAATTTACATTTGATAGCCTGCTTCTCGATTTAGTATATATATTTCCAGCAATTGAAAAAACTCTCTCTGTTTCAATCGATGTCGGTTTTATGGTCAACAGGGAAGCGAACAATTTTTGTAAAAGTATTGTTCAACGGCTAAGAATTCTTATTACCTTCGAATGACTTCGAAACCGTAACAAGCCAGGCCATAATTCGGTAAAAAAATAAAATTTTGTTTCAGTGAAAGCACTCACTCATGAATGTACTAGTATTTTTATTGCACTTCACCGACAGTCGTCAATGCTAGCAAATTTACAAGAATTTGTAACTCTGTATTTTGTGATTAAATGATTTATTATTTCCTGAACCCATTATTATTGTTTTCTGGAACCATTCGAAAAGTATTCTTTTTTTGTTTTGACCCGAACATTTATTTTTAACTGCGTTCGTAAGATAAAAAATTTTAACGAAATTATTTTGTTTATTCTCTTCCAAAATTATTGCGAATCCCGGGACTCGTCATAAACATTCCTGGAACTCGACGCATTATTCCCGGGAATCTATTTCTGGATCGACCCGGGTCAGAAACCATAGTTGAGACTGACAAAGCAAATGAACAACTTTGACACGGACAAGTGTCTATCAAAGTAGTTAGAACAAGGCTGAAGCTATTGGAGATGATATCTACTGCATCTGATTAAAAAAATAATAATTTTGTAAACCTAATAGGAATTTGTTTGCTATACATGTATTATATTATAAAAAATGTATAAACGTACAACAAAGCTTATTTTATCTAGTTATTTAGTTAGTTTATTATAATTTCAATACGAATACATATCTTTGTAAAAGTAAATTGCAGAGTATAATGTGATGGATTTTGTAATTTGAATAATTCAAACAATATATATATATATATATATATATATACGTACTCGTATAACAAGGAATAGATACATACATTATAAAGAGATTAGTTGAAATAATTTGTTGTATAGAAAATAATGTGGCATAGGAAGTTATTAACATCACAATTAAACGTAAATCACGTTTATTTGTGATGTTGAGATTATTTAGGTCCCATGATAATTTCAAAACATTAAATACTTTACTTAGAAAAATCTAAAGACGATTTAATTTTTCGATAAAAACAGAGCGACTCCTGAAATTTGGACCCGGAATTTTCTTCAAATTTGGCTCTCTACTGGTAATATAATGGTTTCAATTGAACTATTCGTCTTATTAAGTTCATTTTTTTATTTGTAATATAGGTACACATATATAGTTGAATTCAAGATAAGGTTTTGTATAATTCAATGATTTTTTAAAATAGTCAAGTTCAATAAAATAAAAATATGTTGAGCCATACAATGATTTAGATTATCATTTGATTTGTTAACTATTAAAAAAAATTCTTCACAATTTTTTTAAAATATCTTATGGAAGTGGGAAGATTGTTGACCCATCTTCATGAATCTGAAACAGAGCGTTCTCTTTGTAAACACCAAATTCACTGAATTGTTCATCTGCTGGGAAATTTGTAGATTATTTAATACTTTTCATTAATTTCAATAATTAGTAAGTGGGTCCTAGTCGCCCCACCCCATGCGATAAATAAAATATATGATTTCTAAAGTCATATTATTGTACAAAATGTGAGAATAGGGCTCTCTACCGGCAATTAAAAGATTTAAGGTTTAGTACCCGATAGCAGCGCTGTTTTTTTTTTATTGAAACAAAGAATTTTCGTTTCTATTATTTCAAGCTACGTGTTTAATTTGATTTGTTCGTATTATTTGCGCCTTTAACCCTTCCCTTGCCATGTAGTAACACAGGTATATCGTCTGAATTAAATCTTTATATTTCCGTGAACACACGCAGCGCAAAATTAATATTTTAAAGATAAATATTTACAATTTAAAATGATAAATGATTTATTAGATTCGCTATATAATTAATATTCATTTCAATCCGATGCAAAATTGGTACGTTGCAAAATATAGTATAGTTGTAAGACACAAAGAGAATAAATATTAATTTTACAGTGAAAAGGACAACAAACATGTATCTCTCTCGTTTTTAATTAAATTAAGATAGAATAAGAAACGTAGTATTGTGTAGGACATGATGCAGCTCTAAATTATATTCAATCTTTTTTTTAACTTTTAGTGCATAATATTTAGAGTAATTGGAAAATCAGTGATGACCAGTCAGTGGTGTAGTGCTAAAAAAAGTTTTACCGGAAGGCTACTCCCGTTTAGGGTAGTGTCGTTAATAAGGTTTATTTTCTTTTCTTGGATATAGTTAGGTATTTTTCGTATATTAATTAATACACTAGTATTTCTCACAAAAAAACGAAAAGTCATTACAGAATGATTTAATACAATTAAATAGTAGTAACACAAAAATGTAGTTAAAAACTTAGACGTAAAAAAAAAATAAGTAAAAAATGCATGAGACTAAAATAAAGTACCTCCCCAAACAACTTAATTTTAAATACAAATTAAATGTGTTAATTAGAAAAATATACATATAAAATCAATTTTATCGAAATATATTATTGTTGCTACCGAGATCTCTTCCAATCCGGGGAACGTGCATTATCCGATTATGCCATACCAACTAATACATCTATTGTTCCATTATTTGAAAGTCATCAACTTTGTTTTTACGAAATCGCACATACCTTTGACTGAACCGTTAGGAGATGCCAGAATTAACAATTCATTTTTATAAAATTTTGGACACATCGATACAACTTATATATTATGAAGGAGAATATTGTGAAATTGTAATTATTCAGAACATAAGTCTGTGATATTTTAAATACAAATTAAATGTATATCTTTAGACATTAGTATTTAAAATATCACAGACTTACGTTCTGAATAATTATAACTTCACAATAAGAATGTGTTCTCCTTAATAACTTAATATTATTTTTTTAAGTTTTGGCTTATTCACGTTCGACACAATAGAATGTGAATGTATTTTACCTATATTTCGAATGAAATTACCTGCTATTATTTATTGTTGTATAAAGTATATTCAGGTTCAGCCTAGAATTTAAGCTTTCTTAGAAAAATTTAAAAGAATCAGTATGGCGACACCACCGTTCCTGGAATATATAGAAACAATGACACATGTTTTGTTGCTAATATTTTGTTCTAACAATGCATATCGGAACGCGTTCCCGTCATAAAAAAAATTACCGGAACGATATTCCGGTGCGTTCTCGCCTCACTTTACCACTGTGACCAGTCTAACGAAGAGATGGAGAAATCAGTCCAACCTAAAAATAACCAAAATCAGTCTGGTGTTCTCCATAGCACTGTATGGAAAGGAAATATGGTCACTAAGAAAAAAGGAAATAAATATATTGGATGACTTCGAGATGATGTGCTAAAGGTGGACGCTGTGTATTCTGTGGACCACAAAGTGCATAAATGTTCTTAATGAGTTAAGGATTACGGAAGGTTTTTAACAACTTGTAGGAAAATTATTACGTACTTTAGAGATATTATGTATGATCACAAGGATAGTTGAGAAAAGGCGAGCAAGAGGACGGTCTCCTGCAGAAGATAGAAGGATTCTGTTTAAACATTGTGATCAACATAGCTCAAGACCGGAAAACTTGGTGTACAATACGTATGCACGTATTGTACACCAAGTTTCAGATACTTCAGGGGACCACGATTCCCAGCATTGCGCATTCTATGAAGAAAAATAATATTTAGAATAAATATACATAAAATGTAGTAAAAGCATTTAAATGCTGAAAAAACTGTAATTCCTTCCGTAAACACGAGTTGACAGCGTGACAGCGTAGGGTTATTTTTTAACAAGGCACGATAAAGATTATAAAACTGTGATTAAAAAAAGCGTTTCGATACGTAAACTTTATACATCAACAAACATGCCCCGTACAATACACCAATAGAACGGAGCAAATAAAACGTCAACCAGAAGCCATAGACGCAATAAATCTCGCGCCCTCCGCCGCGGACCGCTCCCCGCAGCCCGTCTATGGCCGCCGAAAAAAGATGGCCGCCGCCGTTTCCGCGCGGGAGATTTCGGCGGGAAAGGTGGGTGACAGCGCAACCCCCCTCCCCCCGCGTCGGCCCCTCGCCACTCCTCACCATCCCCCTTCCCCTACTACTCTAAACGGGAATTAAACGACCAAAGTGAATCTGCGCGCGTTTATATACAGAGATGTGCGGATCAATCCGCCACACCTGCTATCTGGTTGCCGCGACGGCAGGGTGGGTGCAGTGTGCTTTGTCTATCGATTGTTCATAAATCGATTTATAGTCAGTTTTATAAATAACCCGTCAATATCGACGAAATTGAAGGGAAATTGCTGTTATTCATGACACGAATTTATTTTTAAAATCAACAAAAATACAATAGCAAAATTGTCCACATTGTTTGATGTGATAACCTTACGCTTGTACTATTATAGTACTATTGACAGCAGATTTATTTTATGTTGGTATGCGACACAATTGAATAAACTGCCGTACAATATTTAGAATAAATCTTTTATTTAATAATTAGAAAAATCTAAAAATAAAAATATAAACTAAGCCCTGAATAACCATCGACTATTTTGATACGTAAATAGAGAATTTAGTGAAATAAATTAATAATAGGAATAATTGTGCATAACTAGAATTAATGGAAAATAAATAACATTTTACTAATGTTTTATAATTATGTATAAAAATATGAATAATAAGTCATCTTTATTTATTTATGTATTTATACGGTACGGTATAACATTAATTATGAGTTATAAAAACAATATGCTTACAGACAAATTATTGAACAAGCATGACAAAGATTATTTATAGAAAATTATATAATAACGATATTAAAAACATAAACCAGCAGGAAATGTAGTTCAAATCTGCTATTTTTATGTAGAAACTAAAATTTGTAAGTATTACCTATTATTATTTTTCATGTGTTGTTTATTGGAAAAATATATTCAAAAATAATTGTAAAATATGAAATTATTATTTTTTACATATAAATTTAATTAAAATTTTCCAAAAGAAAAGAGAAAAATAACAATTATTCTATATCAGATATATAAATTAACATAAAAACAAATATTTTTAAAGACAAAATTGTATCAAATGCCTATATAATACATTATATTTAAATATTTGTATAAAAATGACAGTGTATGACTGTGTAACGTGTATCGGCGATGGTCTCAATTTAGAATATAAAGAGATTAATAGATATTTAATAAATTAGAGTAATTATCAAAGGCTCGGTTCTATTTGTCGTCTGTTAGGTCGACTATTCATGATTGGTCTATTTTTTTAAGAGTCCTTGTGGGCCCCGGAAGGACCCACCTTTTCCCGGAACCGTTGTAGGAGTTTGAAACTTATTTTATCGGTTCCACGCTACATTGCTATACTAACGAGATTTTATACTATTTAGTATAAAAGCAAAATCGAGACCAATGATTAGTTCTTGAAAAGAAGACGTAAATCCCGCGTCGATAGGATCTACCGTAACGAAATTGCGCGATCTCCGAGTCGCGCGTCCCGCGGATTGAATAACGACGATTCCGGTTGTAAATTGAAATCTGAAGGACTGCTCGCCTTACCTCGTGTGTGACGCCTCCGTTTCTCCCGCAGTCGCAGCCATGATCCCACAAATAGCACGCGGTAGGGCAGATCTCCGCTTCCAAATTAAGATGGCGATATCAATCACGTCACCCGCGGCTCACACGATAATCATGTATAATGTAGACACAAACCACAGGATCCCAATATAACAGTGCTGATGCATCAGAGATAACCAAAATCTACACCACTAATGCAATCGCGGTGTCGCAACCGAACAAGTATCGCGTTAACGTCTGCTGACGTCAAGATTACTATTCACACTGGCCAAGTAGTAGGGAAAAAAGGATGGGTGGGAATTTGAACGTGGAAAGGTGTCAATAATATAGGTCGCGACCGATTCTCAAGAAGCGCTAAAAATGTGTTTGATGAATACGGAACAGTCCTTATGTCACGAATTAAAGCAAAGTTATGAGCAAAATTAATCTAATCTTCCGGTGACCTTAAGTACTGTTTTTATTTATTGTAATAATAGATGCATACAAACAATATTAACATAAAATATGTATAACAGTAGACGGTGGAACAAGACAGCCATTTAAGGGCCAGGCACGGGACACAATTACGACTTGAGTCTCGCCAATCACGGCCCAGGCCAACAATATTACGCCCACGTTCTGCAGATGACCAATGGATACATCATTACAGTCAGAGCTCTCGAAGAATGCAAGTATTCTACACCAAGTCAATTTAGATCAGCCTCAAACAATAAACTATATGCATGAGATTTTCAAAATTGCCCCGTTACATAATACTCGTATATAATATAATATACATAGAAGTAAATAAAAGAGAGAATGTAGTGAAAAAAGACGTGTATTAACTGATCATCTGCCTTAACAATTATAGTTTATTCCAACAACTTATTTACACAATGTACAATTGTATAACTCAGATATTTATTACTACTATATCGAAGGGACGATGAAAAAGAGACCCGTTCCCCCGGTGACAGCCTCTTATAACCCATGACCCCCACCACTCATCTGACACACACATACAAAAGTGACAGTTCTCACATTAATGAAATGTGTAACTCCAACATAGAAACAAGTAATTTATTTTGCAGATGACACGGTACTACATTTTAAAGGTAAATCTTGGGAAAAGGTAGTAGAAAATGCTCAAAATGGGTTAAATCTAACTACAACATAGCTTGATATAAATGTACTAAAGTCATCTGCCCCAGTCACCCCATCTAATTTTCCATATTCTGATGAAATTCTTGAACAGTCTTAGATTCCTAGCATTGCTGATCAGGTCCGCATTTACGGGCATATGATTGGTCTATTATGAAATATTAATTCTGTCGAATAGTAACACAATTCTATAACGCTGTTTATTTTTTCATAGACTTGGGCGTGATGTTAAATGAAGTAGTAAAATTAAATAAATTTAATTAATTCCACGCTTTTATAAATTAAACTATATTAAAATACATTGTCGATCTTTCACTTTTTTTCTACAAATGTGGTGCGTGACAGCGTCGTCTCACTCACCCTGTGAACGAATGTTGTATTATACAGCATGGCACAAAAGTAAAGCATCCAAAGCGAAGCCGGGTTAAAGCTGAAAGTACGATCCGGTACCCGACACTGATTAATGTCTTTTAAATCCCCGTATAATCCCCCACCCCCCTTCCGTCGCTCCTAACTTCCTCAGAGAGGGTGGTTTTGGGGGAAACGCCGCAGCCTGCGATGGCGGCCAGGCTGTGTGAATATGTGGTAAAGCCTCGGAGATAGGGACGTTGGTATACTCCTTTCGAAAGAAATCTATTTATTTATTTTGCACAAGAATCTTATATTTAATAGAGAAGTAATTAAATGACTCGCTATTTAATTATTGGGTTAGGAAGAAAAAAGCAGTTATTGAATCATTTGGTCAACATATTATGTTTTTGTTGACAGTGAAAAACTATCAGACTCAAAATATCTAATATGGTCAGTAAACAAACAAAATTTTATCAGAAAGTGAAAACATCTTTGGCCAGCTTAATATTTACGCATATTTAAAATAAATAGTGATGAAATAAAGTTATTATTTGGTCAACAGGATTATAAAAATGATCATCAACAAAAAGGTTAGGTTAGTTAGGTTAGGTTAGGTTTGTTTTGGTTTGGTTAGGTTAGGTTTGTTTTGGTTTGGTTAGGTTTAGCAAAATAATATAAATCTTACAGCTTTCCGAAATTGTATTAAATCTGATTTACGAATTGCCTCTGTAATATTGCTACAAATACATTTAATTAGCGTGGTGGCAGAAAATATTTTAAAGCTGACCAAAACCTCAATATTACGCTGACCCTTTAAATGATAGCCAGTTTGATATATATACCTGTAATTTATTTTATTTTTAAAGACATCACTGTCCTAATAATCTATGCATTTTTATTAATTTTAATGATCATGTTTTGTTCCGCCGACTTGGTCGTAAATCGAACTCAGTGTTTTATTTATTATTATTATTATTACTATTATTATTATTATTATTATTTACAACAATTATTATTACTTTCTTAGATAAAATGGTGTGACATCCTACACTAAGGATTATTAACACAATTTTATTTTATTTTAATAAAAGTTGTCGGTCTGCGATCGATCAATATAATAAATATAGACTTACTGACTGAATGTGGGTAACTTGCACTATAAATTAAGGAAAGGGGTGGAGGATGCTTCCTGCCTTAATCAACGTAGTTCGATGACCACTAGAGGTAGACAACGTGACACAAATTCTGACAGTTTAAGTCATTGAAAATGAATTCTGGTCCTGGTTTTTCTATTGACAATAAGACCGTGTAACTCTAGTAAGACAGATTACCACTTACCTGGACTGCCGGCTTGCTGTCTGGTCCTCTACAAATTTCTCGTGTTCCTTGAATAAACTTTTCGGGGTGTTTCTTATTAGGGAAGCGATTCCGATGGCAGTAGGATACTTTCAGTCAAGGTAAGTGGCGCTCTATTCATACAAAGTAAAAACAGGCATACCACCAACATAAAAACACAGGGCCACCAATAGAAGGTATCAAACATGCGCAAAATCAGAGATTTTATGGTTCTCGTACTGAGGGCGTAGTGTTGATATGCGTACTATAACGGTCGATAGTGTGAGCACTCGTTAAAAAATATGGTCGTTAAGTGAGGAATTCCTGTATTTTATTAAGATGCCTTTCATTCTTCAATAATATACTCCTCCATAATAGTTATAATATATATTTTGAAATAAAATCACATTTTATTTTTTAATTGAGATTATTCAAAACTTAGTTCTTTGATAATTAAATCATATTTTAGAACAACAACTGCTTATTTAAATACAAATTAAACCCTATGAGTTACCAATAATAATAATGAGACTGTAACTAATAATGTATGTCATGTAATGCTGTACTTGTAATATGTAACATTTCTCTGTCACACCTGTTTCTAAGTTTTTCTTCATTGAAGTTAAGCGTTTCTTTAGTTTTTAAAAATTTTTATGACAGATATAATTATTATAGATTAAAATTCTGCCGCATATTCTTTTTCTTCCTCTTCTATTTCTATTGCCATGTCCAACAATTATAACTAACAGATAAAACTCTAGTATTATATAACGTACCCGAAATTAGGAATCTGTTTATTTTAATCTAGATACTTATAATGATTATAAAGAACCATTGTTGTACAAATTTGACTTTAAGCTAATAAGTACGATAAATAATTCATAATGATCCGATATATAATACCTTATCGTTCCAAGGGCACGATATAAAATACCATCACACAAGAGTAAAAGATAGACTGAGACTGCCATTCAGGAAGATGGCTAAATCTCAGAAATCGATAATGTACAGTGCGATGAAGATTTTTAATGAAATTCCAGAAAACATTAGAAAGGAGGAGAAACTACATAGATTTAAAATGAAACTAAGCAAATATATGAAAGAAGTTATAGTTAAAAGGAACAATTTTATTCTTGTTTATTATAGAGCATATGAGCATATATAAAAATACTTATGTTTGCTCTATATTAAGAATAAATAAATAATAATACTAATAGAACATAATTTTTATTTAAATACAGGTAATAATCTTTTTAATTTAAACATATATTTTTTTAATTCAATAATTTTATAATAATAAGGCGATTTCCACATCTTTCATTTGTTTTTTAAATATATATGTATTTTTTTAATATAATTTAATTTAATATAATTTAAAAACATTAGGAAAATTTGTCATATTTTTTAGTTAGTTTATTTGGCATCCTGATGAAGGAATAGGTATTTTCCTAAACCGGTTAGGGTATTAAATTTAACCAATAAAGGTGGTTAAAAACAAAGTTATAAATAATTTGTATTAATAAAAATTTATTCTTTCAAACGACATCGGAAAATTTATCGTATGGTAAAAAACTTTTAAAAAAATATATTATATAGTTATTACATTGCAGTTCTGCTAGAAACAGTCATGTGGTTTCTGTAACCCATTTTTGCTTACTTCTATTACATCTTCCGACATTTTATCCTACAAAGGTGTAAGCATTAAGCATCACCCAGCAGTCCTGACGGAATTTGAATATATTTCCATATCGTGGAAGTGCCAGATCCTGGAGGATCTCTGTCTAAGTCTCGGCGAAATGGCACCCCCACAAAACTTGAAAAATGCTGGCGTATTCATGTATTATATAATATAACCAGAATTCAACATAAATTTTAAATAAATGCAAATAAAATGGGATAACATGGGAATCATTATGGAACGTGTCAACGGAATTAGGTTTAGCTGAAATTAATCACGTATCAACGCGTGTTGAGTTTTTGATCTGAAGATAGAAAGAGACAAAAACTCAAACACGATGTTAAATTTGATAGCTAGATTAGAACCATTGATACATGGTATGATTTATTCTAAAAAATTTAATAAATAGAAAACATTAATCATTCAACTGGGAAGAGGTCCAGGTGCTACAGGTCTGAAAATGCTATTTCACAACAAAAACGTGTTCTCCTTAATTAAGAATGCATTAAATTACAATTTTTTTTTAACTGCCGTTGGGGGATTAAAATTTTCCCAGCTAAAAACGGAATATCAACGGTCAATGGATTGATATTTGATGTTTGGCGTACCTAAATAAGTACACCAAGAGTGTAGTTAGAGACGGCGAATCTTTGAGACTTGGTTGATTATGAAAGCTCGGAGTTGTCTCCAAAGAAATTCACGGGAGCATAATTGATTGTACTTTTAAAATTAGCAATATTAACTTTGTGATTAAAATTCATATTTTTTATTTATTATAAATAAAAAATATAATTGACTGTTTCGAATCGAAAATCTCATAATAATTCGTGGACAGGTCCATTAGATATCAGCCGTAGTATACAGTGAGAAAAGAAAAAATAGAAGTAATAAAAGTGATTTTTTATAATTATTTCAATGCCTTTATTAATTGATTAACTTTGGATAGATATTTACTCATTATAACTGAGGAACCGGGTCATCTTTGGGTATCTAATTTTCAACATTTAATATTAGGTTTCAGGAAACTGTTCCGTATAGAATAAATATTGTGTTTTCTTATTATTTAATTTAATTATTTCTTCAGGGATATTTCTACCAATCTTCACGTGATTATGATTATCATTCTGCGATGATTTCGTAGAATTAAAGATGTAGAATAAACAGTAGAGAGATGAGTGTAGGTCGTGATTCAGAATATACGAAAACAATTATTGAAAATAAAGGTTTTTGTTAAATGCGGCACTGTAGGTTTATTGGAGCGCAGCTTTTTATACACAAAATCATACATAGCTGTATGTTTATCACTAATACATTTTACAAGGGACATTTAGCCCAGAATATGTAAATATTGTGTTATTTCTCCTGAGTTGGATGAGGTGACGACAATAATACTCTGATGTACAGTGTATATTCCCGACTTGACAAAATTACACATTATCTTACATCTACTACGGAGAGTGACGCGGAGCGAAAGAGACCGAGCTCGGTTGCCGGCTCTATTTTAACATGCTCTCTTGAGAAGCATCTTCATACTACGTATCCACACATACGTTTGACCAGAACGCGCATGCGCCTGTCACTCGATCATCCACCCACATACATTACGGTAAATATTATATTTTGATAATTTACCGGTGGATTATTGCGAAAACAAAATTATTGTAATTTTTGAAATATTTCACGTTATTCATATCATGTTTAACCTTTTCTCTTTGGTGATGTAAACTGAGTTAATATTGCGTCTAATTATGTGAATATTTCTGAAAATATACTAAATACAGAGTTCACATTTTAGGTATTCTTCCGTAATATATTTATATGTTCTGTAGAGGAAACAAGAATGTAGAAAGGGATGGTTCGTCAATCTCAGCTTCTCTCAATTGGCGATGATGATGATGATGATTATGAGGTCGGAAAAAATGAAACACAAAAGATGTTCAAAATAGGTACACTACGGCTACACGACACAATCTAGTATGCCTTCCGCCTGCAGAATACACTGTTTTTATTTATATACATAACAATACACATAGTCATATTTGTGATACATTTACGTGTACGATAAAATAATTAAGTATTTACCATACGCATCAATAAATAATGTTTTCTCGAAGAACCTGACGTGATTTGAATGTGTACGTGTGAAGTGTTACTGAAGGCGTAGTGTGCGGGGCGCGGGGTGCCGGATGCCGATCGTCACTTTAGTTATGCCAGCAGTTCATTCTCGCCGAGGCACGGCGAGTGGAGCCGAGCACGAGAATGTACTGCAGCTCAAGACTTGCATCGCCTATTCTTGTGTCCACACGGGTCGTCTCCTGCCATCTCGCTTCGCCTCGCATGCCTCGCTTCGACCCATATACGAGACGGCGCGAGGTGAGGAGCCTCGAGGAGAGTGGACTGCTGGCATTAGTAGCAGAGCGAGAGCGTGCGCTGGCCGAGTTGGACAGGTCTTATGCATCTTTGTGCTGTTGTTCCGTATGACTAATATTTTTTTTTCATTCTTAGCACTTTTTCACAATTATTAATCAATTATTATTTTAATGATTAATATAAGTAATAAATGTAAAATATTCATATTTATCCGACTTAAAAATCGCAAAAGTCTCTATGTACACTGGTGTATAGTACCGCGAGCGAACGTTATTATTTTAGCACCGTATGGGAGAGGTTAAAAACGTTCGTAACAGAAATCAATTTTCGTATTTCATGTGTAAGTATTTAAAATTATTTTAAGAATTCAAGTCTTATTTTATTTGAGGCGGGATCCGTACTATAAAATATTTCCACAGTAATGATCAATTAATTATTTTATTTTTACCGAATTACAATGTGTTATAGATTTCAAATTTAATTGGTTTTATTGACAATATTCAACAATATTCTTACAATAATTTATTGTTTCGCAAATGGAGGATTCTAAAATCACGTATTAAAAGAAACTAATTTAGAATTAAATACATTTTCTAATATAGATATTGTCTTTAATACTATACACAATTATGTGTTAGTTTGGTATAAAACCATACTCAAATTTGTTGTTTTATAATTCTGGAAACTTTCCTGGAAAACTGTTCTCGTGGACGAGACAAGCTTCGAACGAAACTTTTAAGGTTCGGACAATATAAACCATGCAACCTCCTTTGCATAAATGCACCAGCTGCATTTATTTCGTGCACTTAAATTTAAAATGAAATTCAAATGAGTTAGGTATTCAGTTTAACATAATAATAATACTTCACATAAATTAAAAAATTGAATTTTTTTAAATCATATTTTATGTGGGGTTTTGTATATAATAAATGTATAAGGAAGTTTAGTTTTTAAATGTAGTTTTTCGTGAGGACGTTCACAACATTATCTTGTGTACAGTAAGTAAGTCATCACGGTGGCAGTATAGTCAGAGGTGGTTTTCGTCTACATCAATGCGATCCCTTCAATTTTCTTTCCACATGCCCGGACAATTCGACGATGCCTGGCTCATCGTAAAGCTCGTAAACTTTGAGGTTATAGCGGCGATTTCAAATATTATTTTCGTAGATCGGCTCAAAGATATCGTAAGACATCTTAATATTATTTTTTACAAGGAAATACAACCATTTGATGCGATTCTACTAATATTATAATATCTAGTTGCGTATAAAAAAATATAATTTTATTTATTTTTAGAATAATAACATTTTTATACAAAGAAAGCAAAAACACATAAAGTGAAAAATATAAAATGTATTATAAATTTATTATTGAAAGCTAACCAGTGTGCTTAGAATTTTGATAATGTCATGTTTGGCATACATCAGATGAATTAAAACTGATAAAATCTTCTATTTTCCATGGTTCAGTGATCATAAATGCGAAATTAACTATTTTATTACGTATAAAAAATTGAAATGCGCCTACATTATTCGCAATCTACATAACACTAGAGTTAGTAATTTTTCTTCTGCAAGTGCATTTCTAATAATTGAAATTAAAAAACCCGGTGTGTCTAGAATTTTGATAGTATCATGTTTGGCATATGATATTTATAGTGTAATTAAAACGGATAAAATCTTATTTTTTCCATGGTTCCGTAATCTTAAATGCGAAGATACCTATTTTATTGTGTATAAGTGGCCTGACTCGCAATCTACACGATACTAGTTAGTGATTTGTCTTTCACAGGCTCATTGCCAATAATTTTAATTAAGACATACAATTAATGTACATGCGTATTTTGTATGTATGCATAAATTGCAACGCTTTATTAAATAGATTTAAAAATTATGAAAATCTTTTCACCCTCATGAGATTTCGAGCGGAGGCATTTACTACGTGCATTAAAAAAGGTTTTACATAGATAAAATACGTGGGAAATAAAATTAAAAATGTACAAAACTGTGCAATACATTAAATTTCCTTTTAATATTTTAGTTTTATCATAGAAATATAGTAGTGATATATTTTATTACACTTTTTATTATTTTAGTACAATGTTCAAATTAAGGTTACTAAAGCAAATATATACAGATGCTCAGGAACGTGCCATATTGCTAGTTTAGTGGTAAAATATTTCTTCAGAATATTCAAAATGTAAGTACTAAAAACTTTATATCGTATTAGTAATACTTTATGTCCGTCAATTCGTACGTTTGTGTTGCATAGCAACATAAATCTTTGTCCATGATGTCGTGAAATAATTAAAATTTGATAATATAAAAGTATTTGAATAAAGCAAAAGAAAAAATGCACGTTTATCGCTTCAAACAATGTAAAAAAAAATATTTTGAATTTTCGTTGATTTTTAAAATTAATTAAGGCCGAAATAACAATTAATTTCCCGTCATTATTGACGGGTATTTCTAGTACACGAATAAAATAAAAATATACTTATTCAAAGAAGGTATAATATACACATTTTTCTTCTTTTTCTTGTACCCCATCTGTTCAGTAGACGTTGGATCCACATCTTGCTTCATGCTTCAAGTCGCCTTATCGTTTCTTCGATAAGTGTCCATGCTTCCATTCCATAAAATAAAATAGAGAACATATATACATGTCTGGATAATATTTCGTAGACCACCCTGTATGCAATAATTGTTACTGTGTTACTGTACACGTGTATCTACCTGTATTTTTTATTTTATTAATAATGTTATTTCACCGCAACCTTCCGCGAATCACCAATAGGGGAATGTGGGGTGGAATCGGTCCTCCTTTTTATTTTCTTATTCCCTAATCCGCTTATTCTTCTGCATCTCCCTTCGGCCGCTTCCCCTGTATCCGCGGGAGTTTTCCCATAACGTTATATACGCCTTTATGAATTATATTCAATTGAGTTTCCGATTTGGTATTTCCCCCTCGGCCTGTCGGGGGTGGGGGGAACAATCCAATTCCGAATGGATTTTTTCCTCTCTGTTTTCCGAAGTTTGTCCGCGATGAAAAAACAAATGAAACAATGGGATTTGTAATATATAATTGGGGAGAATTTGTGCTTTAGATTCGGTGACTTTTAAATAAAGCTTCGCTGAATAATAAAATGCGCTTTGTTCGAGAAACACGCAGACAGATAGCCCCACAAATTATATTTAAAAAAAAAACATATTTTTTTAAATATCGTCACAATCATCGTTATTATAATAGAGATGAATTCTATATTCAATATTATTTTGATGTGGATCATCTTTTTCACTGACATCTTCTATTTAATCTAATACATTAATTATTTTAACATTAATTTTATTTATATACTGCAGCTTTAAGGTACCTTTATACATGAATACTCTGTAAAGGTATATTGTGTATATATTTGTATGAGATGACAAGGACAGGATTGAATGGATAGTCACATTCATGTCGACTTATTATCCAAAACTACTTTTTTAATATTTTTTCAATTTTGCATATTTAAAAAAAAAATTAACTTTACTTCCACTATCCAATCCAAAGAAAACCAGAAGCATAGCCTTAGGATACTATTTAATTTAATACCAAATTCTCTCAACGAACTTTTTTATTTTGTGCTCCGATAATTTAATACCAAATTCTCTCAACGAACTTTTTTATTTTGTGCTTCGAGAATATTTAACAAATTGCCACTAGACCTTAAAGGGTCAAAAGTGATTAACTACTTCAAACCAAAAATATCAAAGTGATTGTTTGATGTGGGTAGAAAGAAAAATAAAACTAATTTATCATTTGTGCTAACCGAACTACCCACACATTTTTTTCTCTCACTATTGTATATTACTGACAATAATATTTTTATAACTTTTTTTTCAATATCTTTTTATAACTTTTGATTACACTTTTTTCACATAACTATTCATAACGTACTTAACATTATATTTACTTACCTCTTTACATTTACAACTTTTAAAAACTGTATAGGTAATTGCTTTAGAACAGACTACGTCTAGTAAAGTAATTACCTTTATGTTTTCAAATGTGCTATTTATGCTTCAAAAAAAAAATGTTTGTATATTATGTACTTCTTCTTCAGCGGTTCCTTCGTTGCGACGTTATGAGTCACTGTCATATGTGTACCCTACGTGGTGTTACCGCCAGAACGGTACATTATACATTGTCTGATTGAACATTTATTTGTATTAATTGTTTAAGTCAATTAAAATTAAGTTAGGCTGTACTGCGGTAAACCACTTCCCCAATTTTTGATAATAAATTATGTTTTCGTTGTTGAAAAATAAGTTTTACGGAAACACCTGCTAAGACCGCCAGCAGGGTCAGTAACAAGCAAAAGCCGATATCTGATTGACTTTTGCTAGTATATAATATTCATTTGAGTAAGTAGGTACCTATCTATGTATAATAGATATATATTATAGAATTAAAAAAATATCATTTTAATATAAATCTTCAACGTTGTAAGATTTCAAAAGCGTATCGAAACCCACACAAATCCGGCACTTAACCTCTGCAGAGCCATCTGGGTCGTCAAGAAATACTAAAAAATAAATCCTCGTGCAAGTTTTTAGAGAGGAAATAAATCCAAACATAGTTCAAAGTTAAATAATAAATTCTGAGAGCATTTGTGCGTTATGAATTTTCCCCGCTTGCCCTTCCATCATTTTTATTGGAACAAACGGTCCTGGGATAGCGGAGAGCGTAAAAGTTCGCTACATAAGACCGCATATATGACGGGAAATATATATATATATTCATTGTAGGTACCTCACCTACCAGATAAACCGATATTTTACGGTGGCAATACCGGGAAATGGGCGGGAAAATAAATTGGAGACAAAAGAAAATGGCTTTTGCGCGGGAAGTATTACGATGTTCAACGTTTCTTTTATGTCCCCGACGCTCGTCTTTTTGGCAAACTTTGCCCGGCACACGAAAGGATGAGAGGTTCTCCTCCAGGATATTTCATATTTAATGGCTTTCGGGGCGTGAACACGTATATGCGTATCCTCTAGAGGGTTCGTTGAAAATGGGTCAAAATATTTTTAACAAAGCGAGATTACAAACTGATTAAATCTCGATTTCGAAACATGAGATACAGTTACCAATAAGCCTTATTTAACAAAGCACACCATTTTTTTAAACATTTATAATCGAACAATTTTCTCTACCGTGATTCTATTTAACACTATTTAAACCTTACACTAGACCAGGGGTCGGCAGACCGCGGCTCGCGAGCCACATGCGGCTCTTTTTATAAATATAACTCATATTTGATACATGGAATAGTTTGCCTGCAACGTATGACACAATAAAAGAACTGGCATTTTCCATTTTCACAATTTTTGGTTTTTCTTATTTATGGGAACAAACATTCTCTTCCATGAATCAAATGAAAAATAAGTTAAGAAGCTAATTAACAAACAAGTTACTTGACAGACTTAGCAAAGCTTTCGAAAGCGATCCAAGATCACTGTTCTGACTTCTAACTTTACATATATAATAAAGTGTTGTATTAATGTTTAATCATTTAAGTATTCTTGTTTTATAAGTAGCGCACTGAACTACAGAAGCTTATAACTCCCACATATTATATGCTTCTAAGTAACCCACGACTTAATTAATTAATTAATTTAACATTTGGCTCTTCTCTCTGGAAAGTCTGCCGACCCCTGTACTAAACGAACGCTGAAAAAATAGAAAACTTGTAGTCTTTAAATCAAAATTATACGTTTTTTTTATTATTAATTCTATGGCTTAATAATCATTCCATTATATTGCTTAATTATCATTCTATTTATTTATATAAAAAATGTTGATTTTGTAAGTTTGGCACTAAAAACTCATAAAAATAATATTTTCCCTAATACTGATAAATATTTCATGATTTGGTTCAGAACATACCAAATAAAATAACGATTATATATACAATAATACTTATACAGGGTGTGGCACAAATGTTGCAACAAAAACAAATGTTAATATTTCTGTTATTTATTTGTTTTAAATCAAAAATTCTATTAAATTTTTAACAGAATTTTTTTTTTAATAATTGGTTTTAGATGTCCTCCACCCTCGTTAATGCAAACTCTGCATCTGACCAAAACGTTGTTCATTGCTGTTAATGTAACCTGGGGTATAGCTTCAATAATGGCCCTTGTGGATTCTTTTAACTAGTTTTTATTGCGTGGCTTAGTTTTATATACCTCTTGCTTATAATATCCCCATAAAAAAATCTGCAGCAGTGAGGTCAGACGACCTTGGGGGCCAATGATGTTCGGTGTTTCGTGAGATTATTTTATCACTAAGTTTTTCACGCAGGGCCTCTAATACTGGTCTTGTTATGTGATAACTGGCTCCATTTTGTTGAAACTATATATTTCGGAAAGGTATTTGTCTTCGGCGTATTTTTAAGAAAAAAAATTGTTACAATGTGTTTAGATAGCGCTCTCCATTCAGTCGACAATACAGTTGGCAGATACTGCACACCACACTGTCACGCGTTCTGCATGCAACCTCACTGGGTGGATGTTTTGAAGATTTTTATTGGCTCATATACGACAATTTTGCTTGTTTATATTTCTGTTTAAATCAAAGTGCGTCTCGTCAGACATAAATAAGTAATTTATGAAGTTTACATCGCTCTCAACAAAACGAAATAACTTTTGGCAGAACTCTAGTCGAATTGGTGGATCTTCTGGATACAAGTAGGTTGTAATTTGAATTTTATATGGAAACAAATTCAAATCTTCGTGCAAAATACGCGAAACACTCCTTCGACTGACAGCTGTATTCGACGCTAATTGTCTTGTTGAAATTCCAGGATTGTTATTGATGTAGTTTGATGTTCAAACAGTTGGATTTCGATGGTAGAGCATCCTCTGGACAGTGCCATGTGTATTGAACCTTTTTACAATTCACATAATGGTCTACCGACTGGGCGCATCCCTATTTGTTTGAGTCCTAAATGCCCTCTATACCAAAATTGGAGATTTTAATTCATAATACAGTTGCACTACTCGTATTCTATCTTCGTCTTCAATCCTATTCACTTTAAAAAATTGATGTACCGCCTTTTTTCTGAAATAAAAGTAATAATACGTATTTTTTAAATAACAGAAATATTCACATTTGTTTTTGTAGAAACATTCGTGCCCCACACTGTATTATATTTTTATTAGATAATGCAATGAATAGAACTTTTAACTTTCCTATCGTTTGAACGCTATGCAAATATAATTGGAAATTTTATAGTTATCTTTACATGTTAAAAGTTCTATAGTTCAAAAAATATTAACGCATTTTTTAACATATAGCATCGCGTATCGACAGCTGTCCGTGTTGCATAAAACAAAAGAACTGCCGTCAATTCTATCACGTGAAATTGTATGGTAACTGCAGCAAACAAAGTAAATATTTAGCTATTGGACATATGTTGAGTTTTTAAAAATAAATTAAGCTTATAAAAAGTGTCAATTTCAAATTCTCCGCGTTAAATATGATAACAAATTAATTCATAATAGTAAACATCCCCTACTCAAATTCAAATGCTTTATGTAAGGAACAGCGCGTGATGTTCTTTTAAAAAAATATATTTAATATTAAATACTCTTTTTATGTTGAGAAACTGTAAAAAGCAACTTGCGTTGCGGAGACGCGGCTTAATTCGCAATGCGACTTCAGACGGTATTAAGGAGATGGGTGTAGAAAGACACAAATATTGGCTAGAGGGAGAGGGTGAGATGTGGGGGATGGAAAAACTTTTTATTGCCGCAATCATGATATATCTCCTTTGGTAACATAAAGAGAAATTATTTCTCGGAACTTCTTCACGGGGTTGTTGTGATTTCTTTGTGTCGCGTACGGGGCCTTTTGTTTTTATTGCATTCGTCTTTTTAAATTGGTTTTTTATGTAGGTGCGTGTTTTATCGACGAAATATAAGTAATTTTTTAGATATAAAAAACAAAATTTATTATGCACACCCTTGAATTGCCTTATTTTTACTTATTTTTGTGGTTCGGTGATGACCCCAAAAAACATTATCAACTGATTAAAATAATTTTGGTAACCGTTCTCCGTGTACCGAATTCTTTTTTTTATTATTACCGTTTATGTTAAGTACCCCTATCGTTTGATACAATATTGTAAAACATATCCGGTATCTATTTCAATATTGTATTTTAATACAAGTATACGAACAAACAATTTATGGTGAGGTATTCAGTTTTAATAACAGGTTTGCGTAAACCGGTGCTAACCCATAGGATGACATAGCCGCCTCATGTTACTGAAATGGGTTTGTTCAATTTACCGTCTAACTCCTCGAACTGGTAATGTAAAGATGTTAAGAGATACAAATATTCAATATATTTTCTTAACATGTACTCCTGCTTACTATCACGCACTTTTGCCGGTAGAGCGCCACACTCTTCTATCCTGACACACAATTTTCACCTCATCCACATTCATACATCTTCTTATAAAATCTCACCGGTTATTGAACAAACAATTTATGGTGAGGTATTCAGTTTTAATAACAGGTTTGCGTAAACCGGTGCTAACCCATAGGATGACATAGCCGCCTCATGTTACTGAAATGGGTTTGTTCAATTTACCGTCTAACTCCTCGAACTGGTAATGTAAAGATGTTAAGAGATACAAATATTCAATATATTTTCTTAACATGTACTCCTGCTTACTATCACGCACTTTTGCCGGTAGAGCGCCACACTCTTCTATCCTGACACACAATTTTCACCTCATCCACATTCATACATCTTCTTATAAAATCTCACCGGTTATTGCGGCTTCTAACGGGACCAAATTCCAGTAACTGGTTTACTTGGTCGTGCCAAGTCTTCCGCGGACGTCCTCTATTTCTGGTTCTATCAACACTTGGGTCATATATCTTTCTTACCATTCTCTCCTCATCCATTTGTTCCATATGACTAAATCAAATGTAATTAATTTTTTTAATGATACGTTTTCATCGTCTATTCTTGATAAATAAAACATTTTTATTTAAGAATCATTTCTTCTTTTTTGAATTGATCCACATAGATTTGGTATATTGACCTTTAATTTATTACGTTATATAAAACAATGGATATTAATTTAGATTTACAATTGGTTTTAACATTTTTCGATATGTATATAGACACAGAAAATGTATAAATAGGTATACTCGGAATTAGATTGATTTACTGACGTAATATTATGTTGTTTCAAATTCAATTAAACATAATAATATACGTACTTGATAAACTTTATTTATCAAAGTAAGAGCGTTAGATTCTACGCATTTTTGCCAATAAAATCCAAACTTATTTTTGCCTGTAGTGTAAAACTCAGGTGGACAAGAATTCAAAAATTATTTAAAGGTTTTTTTTCCACGTTTCTGTTATTGATTGATTGTTTTGGCCGTAAATAGTTATCGAGTTATTGAAAAGGTAAAAGTGGACGTGAAGCAAGATGAGTTTTCATCTTGCCTTAGATGTAAGACAAATCTTTATGTTGAGACAAGTTCAATATTTCCATACTAACAACAACTCTCCTCAAGCAATAAATCATGGACACAGCACAAGACAAACAACAAACATCTACACACCAGTTCCGAGAGCAACAACGACATTTTATCAAAGATTCTTCATGTTCCTAGCTCCGAAACTATACAATACACTCAGTACCAACTGGAAATCGTACAATTCCAATAAGATTATATAAATATGGACCCAATATATGATTCAATCAGGTAGAAATGAATCATAAGCATGGATATCCAACAATTTAATATAATTTATACAATTCTTTCACTAATAATTTACTAGTCCTACAACACTCCCACTCCGTATATTTTTATTTTATTTTTACTTTTTTAAACATATTTGTAATTCTCTTTTTATTCCAAATAACACCACAACAGCACGAAAAAAACTGGCTACTTTAACACAGACTTCAGTCTAGCAAAGTAGCCAGGACAACGCTGTATATATCAGAGGTGAAGTCTGCTCCATCCCACACAATAAACTATGTATTATGTATGTTTATTATGTATCCACCTCTGTTAGTACAAAAATATGGATATCAAAATATATATAAATAAATAAATTGATTAATAAGTGCTGGTAATTTGTTGTTTGTTTTCATCCACATAAGTATTGAATTTAAATATCATTAATAATCATGTTCGTCGCCTAAGCCTTTTGAAAAACACCGCAGTGCTCGTTCAGAAGTGGTTCTTCGCCATACGTTTGATCAATATTGCGTTGGGAGTTTAAATACCAATATTAAAATTCATGCAAAAAATTACACGAAATCCAATTTCTTAAGGATTAAAGATATGCAAATTAAATGCATGAATCCTTAACTTTAAAATATAAATAAATTAATAAATGTTCTCTTTAAGAAAGAAATTTTCAACATCAGGGACGTGTTTGCATACAAGCAAAAAAGCTGTGCATTACTGAAAATTCTGGGAAACAAAAGTAGATTAAATTATCAATATGGTATAAAGGGGCGATTTATTATAATTACGCTAGCGCCAGCTCTGTACCGGTAGAATTGTTAATTGTTTAGTTCTAAAACACACCACTACCCGCCGCTGCTGCCGCCGGAGCGCTGTAGGCGTCTACTGAATTATAGTTCATTTATTTATATTACAATTGCTAGCCTCTGTTTTTAATTTAACGTTCTACTCAAGTCATACAATTGTTACTGTACAAAATTCCGTTCAGCTGATCCGTTATGTACGGAGTCCTTAATTATGCTCTTTCTTAACATAATTACATTCGAAAGGTTGGCTTAGAGTTACATGCAAATCATTGAAGTGTGTATTCCTTTTTTACTAATTCGCGAGTATTTTACTAAACGTGTTATTTCAACGATTGTTCTTTGCGTTCGAGGATAATGCATTTTTATTATCATGTATATGTTTTTTGATTGAAAAAATTAAACCAAACCCGCAGAACTATTTCCGACGTTAACTTTTAATAAAAATAATCATTATCTTTAGTTATTACGTGAAAGATTTTCAAACAGTAAAAGAATCATGTCCAATCGTAAACAATGTTTTAAAAAAAGGTCCATAAACTTTGTATACATATTTTTTTATGGATGAGGTATTACTATAAGTTAAAACTTAATAGTTTATAACTGGTAGGGTCGTATAAACAACGAATTCTTCAATGCTTCAAGACGATGGTTAAAACAAACTTTTATTTAGTAAAGGATATTTTTTTAGAGGTATAGAACTTTAAAATGAAATAAAATACATACAAATCGTGATAATTGTCATGGTATTGGCTTTATTGGAAAGATAATTTTATACTATTAGTGTTTTAATGTGATTTCATGCATATAGATATAGTGGCTGGCTCGAATAAAGGGCAATCTAGAAGTCTAATTTTCGACCACTTTTTGGAGCAGCTGGGGACGTATATCGGAAATAACGCGACAAATGTTGGCTTTCATGTCGTCTATCATATTTTTTTATCGACGTAGAATAGCCACTTCACATATCCTTACAAAAAATAATCCAAAAGTGTCAAATTACACGATGCGCTGGCATATTGCGCCGTTTTGTTGAAACCATAGCTCTTCTATATTAATGCCATTTAATTAGGGAATGAAAAAGTCAGTAATCATAGATGCTCTCCAGAAAAATCAGCTTCTTCGGTGCGCACTGTGTGTCATCTTTGCGAATGCGTATTATCAATTAGAGTATACGTGGTGCGAAAACGATCCATAGTTATTCGAATTACTTTCTCGGATGGACGATTATGTAGACCGTAAAAAGGACGATTTTCAAAATAAATTTGCACAGTTTGCAAGCGTTGTTCTGGCGTAAGTTTATTTATGGTGAACTGGCAAACTAAACTGAGCACAAATCAACTGTCATCTGTCAAATTGGCTGTCTCTGGAAAAGATGTTGCAAATTAGAAAAACAAACCTCTATAAAAATATCTTTTACATATACATACATAATTGTGTAATATCCTAATAACCTAAATCTATAACTACTGCACGCCACTGATAAATGTTTTAGTTATTCGTAGGGCTAAATTTCTATAATAAACAGCATGTTTTTTTGTCAGTGCAAATAAAAACTGATCTTTTTTTAATAAATTAACCTTTTTTTCCTTATGTCTGAAAAAAGCGATCATGCGAAACTCAGGTAAATATTATTGATATGAAATAAAATTTTGACAAAGATTGTTGTATGGAAAATATTAAATAGAAAAATAATACTATTGTGTATATAAAAATAAAAAATAATACCAAAATAGACATTTCGCATGTGTTAGTAAAATAAATAATCTGTCTATTTAATACAACGTATTTTTTGGATCGCTTGTCTATTAATTCAGAGTCAATTTAATTTTTCCTTAAATATAGCTGTATGAAATTTAATCAAAAGAATTACTAATACTCATAATTGTCCCTTAGATTCAGTTCGATTGTATTTAGACTAGGTATAATGATTAACAATTAACATATTTTGGTAAATTCGTTTTCGTAGTCACAAACATTTGTATTAAGGAAAACACATTCTTATTGTGAAGTTGTAATTATTCAGAACAGACGGTCTGTGATATTTTAAATACTGAATTAATGTATTAATTATAAATATATACATATAAAATCAATTTTGTCGAAAAATATTGTTTTAGCGTCACCGGGATTCGAACCTGGATCTTCATTTCGAATCCGGGGAAGTGCACTACCTTTGTGCTATAACGCCAGTATTTTTCTTGACAAATTTTAATAAAAATGAATTGATAATTCTGGCGTCTGCAAGTCGGTTTACTCAAAGGTATTTGAGATTCTGTAAAAATAATGTAGATGGCTTTCAAATAATGGAACGACAGGTGTATTAATTTGAAAAAAATGTAACATATAGGTTCAAAAAATTTTTTTATATTTTTTGATAATATTTTTGAAAACTATTTTTATATTTTGAATTGTTTACTTGAATTACGTCACTGGTGAAGTTCTAAATAAAAAAAGTGCCGGAGTGATACTAAATTTCATTTTATTTGCACCCCCCTATTCGTTCCTTTCTATGGTTAATAAATGTAAATGTAATAAATACTTCGCGTTTAATTCTCAAATAATTGGTTATTTGTAATAGATTTAATAATATTATAGTTATTAAGAGAAATTTTGTACTTTCAATTAACCCATGGCTCGCGTTATATATGCTTTACTTTGTTCGAGTAAATATTCCGTTTCACCGTTTTATTGTTATTAATATTATGATCAATACATGTGTAGGGACGTATTAATAGTTTGCGATCAGGTGAGCATCCGTATATCTGCCAGCCGAGTGATCACGTCAAATGCAGACAAATCCTCCCCCATGACGATAAAGGCTGGTTGGTACTTACCCACGTAGGTATTTACTCTGGTGTCTGTTTGCAAACCCTCCTAAATGTTGGCGCACACATTGGTTTTGTTTTATTTAACTCGTTTGTTGTCGTTGTGTGAAATATAAAGGATGATACAGAATTTATTAATCCGATAATAAATTTGTTAACATGAACAATTTTTGATCTCATAATTTACTGTCACAGTGGTTAGAGAGACAAATTTGGTATTTCTCGTGAAAGACATACATAATAAAACTGGTTTAATTTGTAGAAATAGGTTTTAATTGTAGTACAGAAAATTTTCAGTTAAACCTCTGATATTATATAATATTTAATTTCAATTTCACAAAATAGGTATATTATCATCACTTTTTAAATTATTTTTTTTGTTAACTTTGTTTTATTAACCACTTATTGAGTTTAAATACATCTACCGGTTTCGTAAAATACCATTTTCTTCTTCAGGATGTCAATACTAACTAAAAACATATATTATTGTTTCTTTACCAGAATCTATTTTTAAAAAAAAAAAAACAATTATTTAAAAAAAAAAAATTTAGTACCTAACTTAAATTGTTACTTAATACAAATTTACTCGAATAATTTTTAGAAACATTTTTTAGAATGGGACTCGTAGTTAAATTTAGTTGGTTGTTTATAATTTTTTGATTAGTTTTACACGCTTTATTTATCTTCAACGATTCCAAATTATTTAATTTGTGACTTATTAATTTTTTTAAATATATAAAAATATTAAAGAAATTGATTAAATTGTAGAATAACATTTTAATTAATAAATTGAATGGAAAATAATTTATATATTCGGTATACCTATTTAATTATATAATATGTTTCACATATATAACTTTTAAATTTCGTTTGTGCTAGGCACATTTTACGGCGCATAATTTAGATAATTAACAATATTACAACAATATAAATAGGTAATAAGGTTTCTAAAATTCTATAGAATTGACAGAAATAGATTCTTCAATGCGATTATTAAAACCTTTTTTCACACAAAATAATTAGCACTAATCAAAAAACGCATATGTGCTTTATAAACACAACAATTGAAGCGAAAATTAAATAAAATCAATTTTATTAAATTATAAAATATTTTTTTCGTAATAAAGGAGGGTTCTCTTACTTATCGAGTTCGTAGGGCGTGAAACGCGGCGCGTGTGCATCGGTCTTTATGTGACTCGCAATAAGGTATTTTGACAAGATGTGTCATAAACATTCTACTCCCTGACGTTAGCAACAATGGCGGAGAAACGCTACTGAAATCTGTGGGCGGTTATGATGATTTGATTAAAAATATTGGTACCTATCTACTACACTGTGTACGTAACGTGGGTTAGAATGTGCGGAAGATTGAACACTATTAGCTATTAATGCTTTCATCCCAGTCAACTACACGGCCTTAAAATACCTCGGGAATATTTGTTGCTTGCATACTTGCGCGGACGGACTTACGTGCTCGCATCTCAGTACTTCAAATCCTCTACCATCCGAATATTAAACAAGCCTCCAAGCCGAATCGCATCTTCATGGTTGATTACATGGATAGCAATAGGTTCAGGTTCGAATTCCGGTAGCAAAGAAATATTTTTTCGATAGATAGATTTTTTCTAGTCGAGTCATTTAATTTGTATTAAAATACCACATAATTATGTTCTGAAAATGCAACATCATAACAAAAATGTATTTTTCTTAAAAATTTTGATATTGAATTTACTAAAATAATAATATTATTTTTGATAGATTATTTTACACGGTGGACCAAATCCGATAAATGTGAGAATTTGATGCGGAATTGATTTGAGGCAAAATAATGAATTGGATCACATTTATACTCGTAGGTATAATTAATTATTCAACAGACTAATGCAAAATTGATTTCAATTTATAAAGAAAATAAAGATACCACGTCATGTCCCTAATTCTCTCTCTCTCTCTCTCTCTCAATCGATCGAGCTCGACCTTTCATGAGATCTAGTGTCTTCCACCCTTAGATCACCAATTATTTTATAGTGTTCTCACGTCTGGTAACATGACCTAAATATCTGAGGATTCCGAGCAGTACCTATAATCGAAGACAGAGTTGTCTGTCCATCTTATTAGAGAATGACCTCTCGCCTTTCGTCCTTGTACATTTCCCGTAATCATCAATATCTCCATTTCTTCTAGCAATATGTCAAAAGTATGAAAGGATTACTTTCCTTTTGTAGTATGCGACGTCAACAATACATCTCGTTCACGCAATCTCCGCCCGACCCAAGACGATCGCGCGCGCGGGAAAATAAAACAGGGCGTAGGGACAAATATGATGAATTAGAGAGATAAACATAAATAAGGAGCAGGGGGGCTCAAGAACCAACCAGATACCAAGAAGAAACACGACCCACCTGAGTTGCTTCTTTAGGTATCTGAATTTCATCTTCGAGCTCACACTTCGTTGATAGCGCGAAGTGTGACTCATAAGCACAATAGAAAGATAAACGGTACACTATCAGCCCCACACAGCAAAACGATAATTCTCAATCCAACTTATCATTCCCACACGGCAGGAACATAATTGTCAGCAGCCTAACGCACTCTAGTAGTGAACATTAATTTACTGGTCCAAAACCATAGATAATACCACAAAAAAGGTAAATGTAGGTAATGGACAAAAAATATTATATCATAATCAGATGCGCGCACAGCCACTCGCGATTCATGAATATATATTATAAAGATTGAACAAAGCTTGTCCCTTTCTTTTCTTCTCAGGGTTCACGTTTTGATCCCATACACAACTATGGATTACCCTAGTTTCTCTTATTTTTTTTTATTAAATATACTAGATAACTGTTTAGTACATCATCGCATTTTTGTTAATTTAGGTCTGTTTATTCTTTCTATCAATTACTACAATTTTTATTTTATCTCAATTAATTGTGAAGCTCATTTCGATTCCCACTCTTTTTAGGTTAGAAAGAAGCTCCTCAATATCCTCAATGCTGTGAAGTGATACTTTAAGTGTAAATGTGACTAATGACTTGATACAGAACAACACTTTGAAGTCGTATTGTGTCCTTGTCCACAGCCGTGCAGAATGAGCGGCAACCCAGAAACACTGCGACCATCAGACCTGAAGCTCTCAGAGATATGGGGCAAGAAAGAGCTCTCAGAGAGGCCGCAGTCGCTGTTGGAGTTTTTGGGTGAGTTTTTGTTTTGTCTGTTCTACGATTGAAGTTTTACACGAGTGACGATATTTTTTCACTGGAGCATAACGATTTTAAGCTCTGTCATAATTATCACACCAGGAAATTGATTAATAATTACTATTTTTATAAGTCAGATAGTAAATTATTTTTATTTGTAATTTTTTTAAAACAACTGTACTAGTGTGCGTAACAGCCCGTTTAAAAAAACATGGAACTTTTTAATAAATATTAAATAAATCATTATGTCGGAAAACACATAGGAAATAGAACACACAATACATACAGAGCTCAAATTTTCATGAACACCGTTTTTTTTGCGATGTATTTGGCATGTATAAGTAATAGAAATAGGGTTTAATATATTTATATACAAATAAAAATGGTTTACTAGAACAAATAATGCTTTTAGGAATATTTATTTCAAATATATAGCTTTTATTGTGTAAGTGCGTAATTATATATATGTATTAATGTATGTATGCACCATTGGAAAAACCAACAATACATTGTAATTAGGAGGGGTATTATTCGACGCGCATGATTTGCATATTTGTCAGTCGCAATGAGTCATTGATCGGGAGTGCACCACGCATTCGCGGTTGAGCAATATTTAAAGTGAGATAATTCATTGGTTCGTGCGCATTGCGCTTTTGGTACTCACATTAATATTAGACGAGTAAGTGATGGTCCGAGCACCCGACTTATCTGGTGTTGGATTCAAAAGTTTAGACAAGAAGGGACAATGGTTAACCAAACTCCTCCGGAACCATCAACGTCAGCAGTAACGCCAAAACATGTGGCTCAAGTTCGATATGAAATTATGCGCAATCCGAGTAATTGATAAGAAAGATTCCAGCCTATACTGGAATAAAAAAATCAACAGTGCACGTTATTTTGAAAAATAAACTACAGTTTCACCCATACAAACTGAAAATCGTGCAGTTTCTCAACGAAAATGATCATTCTTTACGTGAAATCTTGGTAAGAACGATGCTGGAACGTTTTGGAACAGCATGAACGCTTGGACACATATTGTTTACTGACGAAGCACATTTTCATAACGATAGCCATGTTAATAAACTGAACATGTGATACTGATGCCACAACAACTCAAGGGAACGCCATAAAAATGTTTGCATTATCCAAAAACGACAGTATGGTGTGCAATTTCTGCCCAAGAGATAATTGTCCATTATATTTTTAACCAGCGAGAGACATGTATTTCTGACGTGTATTGCCGAATTATCGACGAGTTTTTGGTACTGCAATTGCAGCTGTTTTCCGAGTTCAACAACAGAATACAATGATTTAATCAGCAAGTACTCTGGGCACCTCAGTCACCGGACCGGACCTTACACCGTGCGACTTTTTTTGTGGGGATACTTTAAGTCGAGAGTTTACAGCAACAATCCTCGAACAATTCAAGCCCTACAAGAAAATATCCGCCGTGAAGTTGGTGTCGTTGAACGCGTGTTCGTGAGAGAAATGGACGGCATTCAGACGATATTGTTGATTAAACGAAAAATCCGCATCGTCCATTTTGTACTCCATTTTGTATAAATAAAATATGATAATAACCCTTTACACCCTTTGGTATAAAAATACAAAATGACAACTAATACATTAAAAAAATGAACACGTATAAACATAAATATGAATATAAACTTTCCTAATTTACAAATTCAATCTTTTTTTTTGTGGATACTAGTTTTTAACTAATTTCAAACGACAATCCCTCCCACTGACCAATAGCCGCTAAGCGACATCAATACACTATTACAATATGTAAATTACGTACGGTCTTACTCACACTAATACAATTGTTTTTTCTAACTGAAAAGAAGCATACTCGTTTATTTGAGGAACTACTCGTGAATCATTAAGCTTATATATTTATTAGGGAGTTTTATTAAAATATTTATTAATCACAGTCCATGATTCCATTGGTATATGTAGCGCCTAATTCTAAAACCGCCTAAAACAGATTTCGGATAATTTAAGTTAAATATGCAATTGATATTGCGTGTTCAAAATCAGGTTTTGTTCCAAAATACCCCAAAGAAGACAAGAATATAAGTTGCTATTCCCCCTAAAATGAAATCAGCCAATCACAACGCTTGTTGATGATCACGTGATCTAAAATCCAGTATGGCTGCCAGAAAGAAATATGCAGAAAAAAAAATTAATTGCAGAATTATCTATTTAAAAAACACTGATGTAAAACAAACATTTTGTGCATTTGCTTTCAAAATACACTTTTTCATCCATAACTCAAAAACACATTAAGTCGTTTTAGGGGTTTTTTGAATTAGGCGCTACATATGTCCATACGTATTTTAAAGCGTTTTAAAGTTTAATTATATTAATAGAAATTAAGTAGAACATTTATTAGATCACGTATAACAAATTAACGATTCAAATATATTTAATGTTTCATATTCGATTCGACAAGCTTAAGTTGTCCCATCCACAATATGTTGCTTGCATGTTCATATTATTTCATTTGAGATGTATTTGTTTTATGTGATCTTCATCGCTGTCTGATGATGATGCCTGGATGATGATGATGATGCGTGATGATGGAGAGCAGTAGATCTTTGACTGACACTTCCATCCCAGCTTACCTGATCTCCGCCATTGATTCCTCGCTATCAGCAAGCCTAACGTAGGTCAACTTCCATCAGTCATTTTACACAAAACTCTTTATTTCTGATTTTTTCGATCTTTCGCCGAGAGGATTTTTTATGAATGCTAAGATATTAATCTTCGGCCATTACTATATGTAATATGCACATTTGTATTGGGGTTCGAAATTGATCGTACAATGGTGGTGTCCTTTCTTTTAATTTTAATTATTTTAAATTTAATAAAAATTGTTCAAATTTGAATAACTTTATATTTAGCATTTGATGTCAATAATGTAATATCGTTATTCAATGTTAATTTTAATTGATTCAAGTTCAATCCTTCAAATAACAAAAACTTGTCAGTCGGCAAGTTGTTTATTAGTATTTTTAGAAAGTTGTCAAACAAGACAGGCAATTAAAATGCTCATATTTGAGCATTTTGACGAACAAAGTTGATACATATCTAGAATTTAGACTTACGTATTTTATGAATATGATCGAATATACATACTTAATTATACTGTAATGTTTTAATGCAAACTTAATTTTTTTATTGAAAATGGGGGTAAAAATTCGCGTATTATCGACTGTTTCGTTTCGTTAGTTTTACCATTTCGAGCACTGATTTGTGTCATATAAACAAAAAATCCAGGTATTTTCAACCGCTTAGTTCTTCTTAATTTCGTTTTATTTTTAAAGCATGGTTTTTTGACTTTGAAATAGGGATACAAGTTAGAAAATACGATTAAACAAAGCATCATAGACATACTTTAAATCGTTAATGCAATTTTTTTTCGAATGCTCATTTTACTATAATGCCAGCGGCCATGACTTCTTCCACCATAAAACGAACCTGCTATTTTGAAATTTGACAAAGCCTTTTGAGCCTGCTGCTGACGTAGCATCAAAGGCTGTGTGTCTGGTGTTCCTGTTACTTCCGGCCGACCGGCTGGGGCCTGCGTGCCTTGATTCAGTAGAACACTAAAGGTTGGCTGATCAAGCATACTCATCCGCAACAATGTGCTTACGCCTCCGTGATGCGGTGCTCTATTCACTGTATTGTTTGGCATTACACACAGACACTTCACTTCAGCGTGAACACTTATATAAGTATAAAATATAAAAAATATGTTGTTTTTTATGATAATATGTACGTCGATGCATACTTATAATAAGGTCCTATAATAATATTTTGAACAAATTCGACTCTAATCTGACATACTTACGTACACGTTTTTAGATGAGTTAATACCAGTATTTGCATAATATGTTTCTGAGGCTGGAAAGTTGGCGGGTTGTCGGGAGATAAAGACAGGATGGCACTTACTTGCAGATCTCCTATCTCTGGTAGCTGGTTCTGTTGTCTCCCTGGTCCACCAATTCACAAGCGACGCAGAATTATGTCACGCACTTGTTGACACTCGCGTTAAAAGTAATTGTTTTCTTTTGTATATTAGCGGTAGTAAAATTGGTTATTTTTAGTGATTAATGTTAGCGGTAGTAAACGGATTAACAGTGACGGCAGCGTATTGTGTTCGGTTTCAAAGCGAAGTAGGATTGGACAAGAGAAAATGAAAGGATATATTTCTGTAATCCAATACGGTGTGCGCGTATATGTGCGTGAGTACATTTAATGGCGCTAACAGAGGCATTGGAACTGACTAAGAAGAATGATCGTTATTGAGGGGTTCTTAGAGCTGGTTTTAGAAAATTTATTTTGAACTAGATGCTGCAATAATTAGCTCTATACTCGTATAATGAGAGAGGCGTAGTTAAAATATAAATTCTTTGGTGGTTGGGTCGGTTCGGGGATTACTGCGTAAACAAAAACTGCCTATACGAAAACTATGCGTACGAAAACTACGCACACGAAAATTGCATAAACGAAAATTACGAACATAGATAATTACGCACACTATAATTATTTTCTCGACGACAAATACGCAATATGTTAAAAAATAATAAAAAATGTAAAATAATACCTACAGACTCCACGCTAACAGCACTAACCCATACCTGCTCCTTACCCGAGATTACAGTCAAAATGTATACAACCAAACTTTTTGTAATATATATTTATATAAATTTAACAACTTTACATACTTATACAATAGACAGCACTCAGCTAGAAAATAAAAGCGATGTTAAAAACCTAGGAATAATCCTTGATAGCAAACTTCTTTCCAAAAATCACATTCACCAAATTACCTCCAATGCCTATAGCATGCTAGAATTCATACTTCAAACCTGTAAATACTTCAAAAATTTATATTGCCCCAAAATACTGTATTACGCTTTCGTTCGTAGTCATTTAGAGTGCGCATTTCAAATCTGGAACCCATGGCAGATTACATATATTGCGAGATTAGAACGAATACAAAATAGGTTTATTCGATATCTTAATGTTAGATCTAACCTATCATTCAACTCCTATTTAGATGCAGCAAACTTCTACAATATGAAAACCCTAGAACATCGAATAACACGTGCTGACTAAATACTTTTCTTCAAACTACTACAAGGCCGTATTGACTGTCCTAGCCAAAACAAATTATCGATTTTGGGAATTAGGGGAACGGCATTGGTATGGTTTGAAGATTACTTGAGTAACAGAATGCAGGTAGTCAAATCAGGCGAATATTACAGTAACGCACACAAAATATCTTACGGAGTACAACAAGAAGTGTTTTGGGTCCTATACTATTTTTAATATATGTTAATGAAATGTGTAACTCCAACATGGAAAATGGCAAAATAATTTCTTTTGCAGATGACACGGTACTACTTTTTCAAGATGAAACCTGGGAAAAGGTAGTAGAAAAGGCTCGAAATGGGTTAAATCTAATACGACATGGCTTGACAAAAAATTTACTAACGCTTAATGCTTTGAAGACAAAATATTTGTGCTTTTCCATTAATAAAATAGTAGGAATAACTTCTCACGATGCGTTGGTGGTTCATATATTCCAAACGAAAAATAAACCTTATGGCTGTACTCAACTACAGACAACAGAAAGTATTCGGTATTTAGGAGTACAAGTTGACACTCACACCTAAACTGGAGAAAACATATTCAGTATCTCACGAGCCGAATAAGAAAACTTGTATATTTTTTTAGGGAAGTCAGAAGTACTCGATACATCCTTGAAAAGAATTGTATACTCTGCACTGTGCCACTCGTTATTTAACTACGCGATTGTTAGTTGGGGTGGTGTAGCTAGTAGTATTCTAGAGTCTGTAAGTAAAGCCCAAAAAATGATTTTAAGAGTTATTTATAAGATACCCTTTCGCTATCCTTCAAATAAACTCTTCAAAGAATGTCACGTCCTAGACATCCGCCAAATGTATATTCTTGGTATACTAAAACACTTTTACCGGCATAAACCCGTAAATTACGAACCCTCACTTAACAAAGACACAGGCTAACTGTCACTATCTTGTGCCAAAACTAAACAAAACTTTTAAATGAAAATTCCATTTATTTCTAGCACCAAAAATATACAACGGTCTAAATGCAAAAGTGAAAGTTTGCAACCATAGTCTTGCATATTTTTCGCGAAAAGTGCAGTTCTGACTCCACGAAATAGGGAGAAATTACGCTCAAGAACTTTTAAAGGTCCAAACCTGAGAATAAAACTGCTAGCTTACCTTATTATATCTCTTGATTAACTGTTTATATTTTTTTTTGTACATTGATCATTGCACTTTGCTTACTGTTATACCGGAGGAACACTGTCTGCTATAATACAGTAAATCACTAGTGTAGCAGGCAAGGTACCCAAATATACATCTTATTTTCTTACTGATATATTGAATTTACTTTGCCAAATTTCTTATGAATACCCTCGGTACATTTGTCTGATATTAGGAATATTACGCAATACTTATAGTAATTAACTAGGTGAAAATATATATTTATTTGGAAGTATAATACGTCAGACCATTGGACATTATTTATCAATGTAAGTACATAATACATGTAAAAAATAAACCTAATAAATGTATTATTATTATTAAACGTAGGCGTATATGAGGGATAACCAAAATCAGTCAAGCGAACCCATTGATAATTTTTTGGGAGACACAACTGAGCGTTTTCATTGTTAAAAAACGAAAATAAATATAATATTATCTGATCTACAGGTCGCTTCTGTCCAGGCGGGCCTATATTTTTAAAAATGGACCTCTTTTGATTATTTTTCATTTCATTGAATTTTGGCTTGCAATATGTCCACAAATAGACATGACGTCGGCTGAAGGGTGTTTCAGAAATATTTACGTATCGAACTAAATGGCCAGTGTATGATTCCATATGCGGAACATTTTGAGAAAAATGTGATCATTTATTTTTAATTGTATTTAACCTTTACCATACCGTGATATAAAATACTCGCACGCAGCCATGCTGTCAACTCGTGTTACCGTAAGAAATTAGAGTTCTATTAGCCTTTATAAAAAAATATGTAATATTATAATTCGGAGCATTCATCAAGTTTTGTATAGGTTGCATTGTATATACAATCTCCATTTTTATCTATGTTTATTTAATTAGTGACAATTAATTATATTCATATGTTTGTTATTGTTTTCACTGTGAAATTAATGTGTGATTTCTTTCTGCCTTGCCACGAATGGTATTTTTGTCAACGTATTAATTTTATAACAGAATGAATTAAAAATAGTTATTTTTATAGGATTTACCTTACATAATTGATTTTTCACTAGTTATTTCTAAGTATAAATATTTTCCTTCAAATTAACTAAAATATAAAGTGTATGTTGCGTATATTTACCGAAATATTACAGATTTAATCAGAGTGGCAGACCTGTATTACTGCATGGTTTGGGAAGGGTTAATTTAAAAAATCTAAAACACAAAGATATTGAGTAAGTTTTAAAACCAATATCGAAAAGTTTAAGCTTAGGTGATGGTAAAAAATAAATATGAATAAAAACCGTATAAAAAGCAGCTATTTAGCAAACCACATATCATTATCGATATTTATTTATTTACATAAAAATCTTTTTGATATTTAATTTAATTATGTTTATGTATGGATAACATTCTAAAGCGTACTCCCAGCATGTTTTTTTCAACTATTAATGACTATTATTTTTATATTTGAATAAAAAAAAAAAATTTATTTTGAAGCTGCAATTTTGAAACATAGTTCTGTCAATAAATTTAATTAATTAATTAGAAAAATATACAGAAAAATCTATGTATTTAAAAAATATTTGGTAATTACCGGAATACTGACCCGAAACTTTTCCTTCCTGATAAAATGTGTTACCATTTGCTTCAGGCAAATTTGAGACAAACTTAAGAATTCGAGAGAGATTTACGTAGTCTTTATAAATCATACATCTATTATTCCGTATTTAAAAGTTACCATTTCCCGGATAGGAAAAATAATTTTTCGTTAGATAGATTTTTTCTATTTGATTAATTTAATTTGTTTAACTATTATTATTATTAAAATGGAGAAATTTTCAAATAATTCTAATTAATACTGTTTTTCAAGTCATCCTATAACGAATATGACGTATACCTGATGTATAGCGGGTGGCAAGAGGTAGGCGTCAAAGGGTTTAAAGCACCCTTTGTTCGCGTGTCATCAAACACTGCGCCAACCGTGAAAGGGTTAATGAATTATAAATTTTCCGTAGAAATATAAATTTGGAATTCATCTTCTCATTTGAAATTCCACTCTCACCTTTTTATTTATAAAAAATCTTACGTTTACGTGTATAAAATATCAGCGGATGGGTTCACTTACTCTCCAGTTGGCTGACTGGGCTTCCGTCGCCATCAGCCGAACGAGGGCGAGAAGACCAGGTCAGTCGGAAGGTTGAAGCTGTCAGACCTCAGCTTTGGTGGAAAATTTTCGCTCCGTTTGATTTTTCGCTTCGATCATCAATTTGAAGTAAAGCCTTCAGACTTTGACGTCAAAGATGTATCTTATTTTACACGTCAAACATATATTTGTGTTTACGTCATAAATAGATAATACACCCGTCACATAGCCTGGCTTAACATGTAAATTGTTTGGTTCTAAATATTTATATTTAAATTAGAAACATGATTCTACATATTTCTAAATAATTTTCTACACTAATTTAACTAAAAATTATTCTAGGTATATAATTTCGCGGATGAATAGATTTTTAGTGTTGGTGAATTGGCAATAGAGACATTGCCTTTCTAATATTTATCACGACAACTCTAATACTGCATGTACACGAATGTGATCTGGCTATCTCGTCTTGGAAATAATTCTAGTCTGCGTACAAACTATTATATAACAGTCAGCAAATAGTACCTCTTTCCGCGAGTTTCGAGAAAAGCCTCATGTAGATGCACCATAAGGATACGTATCCACAAATGTATAATGAAAATGCCTAAAATAGTAGAAGATATTTGATGCCGATTTAACCGTTGTTAATTGCTTTTTGTATGAAGTGCAGAATGAATGATGTAGATCGACTTTTATCGCTATTCTCGACGATGTCTACAGGGCTTTCATCCCTTTCATCCCTGGACATGCACTTAAGGGTTCAATCCTCCATTTCAGGATCAATCATTGAGAGATTACTATTATTAATTAACCAATTTAGATTATTATTATACGTAGTCACTTAAGATAAAACTGACATTTTTAATGTATTTTAGAAAATAATATTTATATAGGAATATTTTTTTAAATAAAATGTAATTGGCAGTCAATATCTACTTTAAAATGAGCCGTACTGAACTATAATTTCTGTGAAATAAAGTATATTTCTTATAATATTCTTATCTCAATTATTATCATATTATTTAGATTATAATACAATATATCATTATATTCTGTCAGAAAAATATTTAATATTTATTTCAATGCACTGACTGCTCGCGCCTGGTAATTGGTAATTCGCTCTCTTAACAAGAAAAAGTCCTAGCGGCAACTCTGCATATTTTTGATTAAATAGATAATAGGTAATACACCCTTCGAGAGTGATTTGTGCCATTTATCAAGTTAAAACTCCATTTTATAAAAAAGTACTATAATATTATGGAGTAGGAAATATTACATTACAAGTCAATACCATTGTCGTTCAAAAATTTTGCCATTGTATAGATCAAATGTGGCGAGTTAAGGGAAAGAAGATGACACAAGTTAACCGGGGGTTGAAAATTACCATTGACGAGATTATTGTAAAAAAAATCTGTGATCCGCAATGGACAGGCAAAAAAAATATGATCAAAGGTTGGATATGTAGATTTTTTAGGTGTTTTTTACAAGTGATTCATCTATTCTGTTCTAAATCCTAGCGTCATCTAATATCTATGTATTACTCAAAGGTTTTAGAGATTCATGTCGAGTAAAAAGATGATAGCTTTCAATAAGGAGAAATAAAAAATAGTGAAGGTAAACCGTTACGTGACTGTGATTGGGTTACTGATTGATAACGATTTGTAACGATGTTTGGTAACTGTAATTTGACTGTTGGAGGTTTACTTTTTACTATACCAGTCATTGCTTGAAGACTTAGGTTAATCAATTATCAATAATCGAACATAATCACAGTCACAATAATGGTTGAAATAACGGTTTAAATAGCGATTATACCATCACTAATAATAAATACTTTTTATATTGAAAAAACAGGTTGAAATTTTAACATAAAAATCAAAGAACATTAAAGATGTTTAAGTAATCATAATTTTTCGTAATTATCGAATCATTTATTAGAAAATGATTATACGTTTGATAAAAATTTGGGTTTATCTACAATATTTTGCGTGTAAACAATGTTGGTCTTAAATTGAATAATTTAGAGTCGTAATAAGTAAAACATGTAAAATTACACAAAATATCATGAATAAATAATGAATTTAAATGACAAGTCTATCCTAAAAAAATTCAAATATTTTCGGGTCATTTTTTACATCTATTATAATCGTTACAATTTTAGTCAGGAAGGTAGGTACTATATGTAAACGGTAGTACTAAACTGAAGAACCTATAGTTTTAGTTTTTAACACCCTGATCACAGACTACCAAATATATAGAGATGAACTAACACAAATTCTTTACTTACTTATGTTTCAATAAATCACTTGCGCAATCAAACAGCTCCGCGACCTTTTTTAAATATATGACTCAATTGGAACGAAAATTTAAACGCTGACAATATAATATGCATTAATGTAAAAACTACGTATTGTTTACGCAAAGATTTAATTTTCGAAGAGTGAAGACTTTTACTATTGCATAAATGTGTCATAAACTATCGTATTTATGTTTCCACAAAGATTGTGTATAGAATTTCCCTCGTCCCGCAACTAATGTTCCGTTCCAAACCCCTCTCCTGTATGTACACTTTATTTCATGTCTATTCGTTGACTTGTCTGTGACCCTGAAGAAGAAAAATTATTTTTTATATATAAAACACACGGTGGTTAAATACAAAGTTACTATATATTTATTAAATAATAAAGGAACATGTATAGAGACGAAAAGTCGACGTCAAAGTACACGATTAACGTAACATAATTGATAAAAATATTCTTCCGACATGAAAAAGTTGCAGGTTCGAGTCTCGGTGGTAACTGTAGGCATATTTTTTCGATTGATTAGTTTTTTGTTCGTGTAATGTATTTAATTTATTTCAATTGAGTAAAGATTGAAAAAAAAATTATAATTATTTGATTTAATAAAACACAATCATTTTGTATAAAAACCACAAATTTTATTGCACGCCAACCGGTTTCGCTTAGCTCAAGCTTCGTCAGGGCGTATTTAAAACTAAAAATAAATACAAAAAGAGTGCACTTATATATACATAAAGGGGGAGATAAAATATAAATTTACATTTGAAAAAGAGAGACATAATACATATACAGTTAGACAGAACATCATGAGACAGAATGTAAAATTATATGCGAAAGAGAGAGACAGAATACATACATACAATGTTTGGTCTAACTGTATATTATATTATACTGTATTTTGTCTCTCTCTTTTTCACATAATTTTATATTATGTTTACCGAAAACATAATTAGACAGGACATTGTATGTATGTATTCTGTCTCACTCTTTCACATATAACTTTATATTCTATCTCTCTTGATGATCTGTCTAACTGTATACGTATTCTATATTTCTCTTTCAGTATGTTTTATATATAAGTACACTCTTTTTGTATTTATTGTTAGATTTAAATACGTGCTTACGAAGCTTGAGCTAAGCGAAACCGGTTGGCGTGTAATAAAATTCGTGGTTTTTATAAAAAGCCATTGTGTTTTATTTAATTTAATATGTCAAACTACAGAGTGATTGCTTTCTACGAAAATATTATGATTATTTCTTAGAATCTAATCTGTGCCATTTTAATTTGGAATATTAAACCTAATATTTTGTTAGAGTTTTATACAAAAGCTCCTCATTAAGGCATACATAAATTATGAGGTGAAGTCACATCACAACTAAAACAAATCTGTGTTTATCTAATTAATGAATTCAATGTTTAATTTCTTGCAGCCCGCCGGTATCCCTAGCCCTGCTTTCCCCGGGCCGCTACGCTCCCCTGCTGGGCAACTCCTCCATGGGCCCCGGGGCCCCCATGGGCTCCGCGGGTCCGGTAGGGGGGCGGATGCCCTCCCCGCAGACGCCCCACAGGGCTGCCCCCTCCGCGTCCCCGTCGCCCTCCAGCCGGAGCAGGTCTCCCAGCAAGATCGATACCGGAGACGATGGTAAGAATTTTAAATCATATTTTGGAGCCAATCATTTCAAAAAGTACTTTAGTTACACCAATTATATTATCGGGCAGAAAACAGATATGAATACATAAAAAGAAAATATAATTTGATAGACACATCTTTTTACATTACACTTATTTACCTTTAGATCAGGTGAATCTTTTAATTTTTAAATTAGATGGAATCATATTAATTTTTTTTTCACTTAAATAGCGTTATTTAATTTACTTCTTTATTATCCATCATCATATATAGGCAACACTTTAATTGTTTAAAATCTACGAGAAAAAACGAATGAATACATTTAACACTCTCATTGTTACGTTGTATGTACAGTCCACTGGGAAGGAAGAAAAAATTATATTTTATTGCATTTAAAATTTCATTTGTTAGAAATTGATTGCTAAACATTTGTAGGTACTTTGTGTAAGCACCTAATTAGATATGTGTAATTTTTTTAATTTAAGTTTTAAGATAGGTTTTGTGTAGATAAGGTGAATTTCAAAAAAAAGTCAAAGGGTATTGAAGAAAATATGTAGTTACGAGGGGCGTGCGCTCTATACAATCAAAAAAGCTGTACATAACTATAATCTTAGCAAAATAAATGTAAATGAAATATTTATTTGATATATTATATGCTGAATGAAAATAATTCAGTTTTCATGTTAACGTATTAACTAAAACCGTATAACTAACGAAAGAATTTAAAGTTAACAAATAAAGCTGCTCTGTGTTTTTTCGCAAAATCTGTGCTAGACGTATACGAACTAAATGCAAGTCTCGCACCGCGCGGTGGTTTGAATACACACCTTCTCTTTAACAGACGTGTTACAAAACGCCACAAGTATGTCTGTGAAATAGACTTGACTGTATGCATTCCAATATTATTTTTTATTATAAAATATTTTAACTTCTTTAATAAATAACTTGAAAAACTTCCCAATAATAATACTAATAATAAATACTTACACAAAAACATGCTTCTGAAAGAGTGAATAATGGGTACAACCTCTAATGATAATACCCATCGCTTTTACACCATCGATATTAGCAGCATAACCTAAGTCCATGCCTAACGCACGCCACTGGTAGTTAGCAACTTCACGGCGGATATTTTCTTATAGGGCCTGAATTGTTCGAGGATTGTTGCTGTAAACTCTCGACTTAAAGTATCCCCACAAAAAAAGTCGCACGGTCTAGTAACTTGAAGTGCCCAGGGTATGTCTCCGTACTAGCTGATTAAATTATTGGGAAAAATTCCCCTCAGCTTCTCCATTGAAACTCTAGCTGTGTATGGAGTAGCCCCATCTTGCTGAAATTGTGTTCTGTTATTGAACCCGAGAAATAGCTGCAGTTGTGGTACTAAAAACTCGTCGATATACACGGCAATACACGTCAGCAGTGACTGTCTCTCGCTGATTAAAAAATAAGGGCCAATTATCCCTCGGGCAGAAATTGTACACCACACTGTCGTTTTTGAACAATTCAAATGTTTTTTATGGCGTTCTCTTGAGTTGTCGGGGCACCAGTATCTCATGTTCTGTTTATTAACATAGCCATCGATGTGAAAATATGCTTCGTCAGTAAACAATATGTTTCCAAGCGTCCATGCTGTTCCAAAACGTTACAGCATCGTTCTCGCTAAGGTTTCACTTAATATTCATTTTCGTTGAGAAACTGCACGATTTGCAGTTTGTAAGGGTAAAACTGTAGTTTCTTTTTCAAAATAACGTGCACTGTTGATTTTTTATTCCAGCACAAGCTGCAATCTTTCTTATCGATTTACGCGGATTGCGCATAATTTCATGTCGAACTTAAGCCACATGTTCTGGTATTGCTGCTGACGTTGATAGTCTCGGAGGAGTTTGGTTAATCATTATCCCTTCTTATCTGAACTTTTGAACCCAACACCAGATAAGTTGCAGGCTCGGCCCATCACTTACTCGTCAAATATTAAAGTGAGTACAAAAAGTGCGACGCGCACGAACCAATAAATCACCGCATTTTAAATATTGCTCAACCGCAAACGCGTTGTATGCTCCCGACCAGTGACTCATTGCGATTGGCAAATCCGCAAATCAACAATAACGTCGAACAATACCCCTCCCACTTACCTCACTCGGATGGTTTACGAGCAATTACAATTTAATCTTGAAATTTTTCCGCTGAACTCCCTATACTTCAGATTGCATAACAGATTACACACAAGTTGAAATGGCGATGAACTTCGCAAGGGCTGGTCAAGGTAGCGAAGGTGTAGAGTCAGCGTGGTAGAAACGAGGATGGATGGAATCACGTAACAGGAGTGCACAGGTGAAGATCTAAACACGAAGTGGTGAAAGCGATAGATGCTAACGGGCGCGCGGTTTGGAGTGGCGCATGGTTTCTGACGGGAACATGGCAGTCAAAATACGGTGAATAATGTAATCCGCTAGCTGAGAGAATACGAATTTAGCTTAGGGGATATCCGATGATATCCTATGATGTTGATACTGATGAATGTTGTCAGAATACGTGGTAGGATTACTCGTGGTTCCGATACAAGATGGCGTTTCCGTGGAATGTTTGAGATACCAACGGCTGGCGAGTTAAAGCAGATGCACACGCAAACGCAGTGTAAGATGGTCACAAAACAAAGTGAGAAAATCAATAGCAAAGATTTAACGTCAACTAGACCATCGCACAACTCTCGATATGGAGATTGGCGAGTTGAACTTCAACGGAGTCTGGATGGAGTCTGATTGAGAAGCAGACGGAAGCGGATATCTAACAGCGATTTTTTTCATGGAGAACTCGACGGTTGACTAGAATCAAACTGCGACACTTGTCTATGAGAGAACATAGAAAACAAACCTACGATAATATCTGTAATCTTTGTATTTACTAGAGATTATGTGTCATAGGTATGTGCAGCATTATAATAATGATATAAATATACATATATCGATAGTCTTCTGAATGTTTAACAGTATTCATTATTAGTTTGAAGAAAAAATTCAACACGGTATTCATCATACTTGTGTATCCAGAATTAATTGTACAAAAAATTCATTCACACATTGTGAATACATTGGATTCAATATTTCATTTTATAAGTTATGTAACCTGAATACTGTCAGTTTAACAAAGTGATATTTTTTATGTCTGTAGTTAATAATTAATTATTTAAACAATTTATATTAAATTTAGTTATTTGAAATGCATTTATTTATTAATACAATTTTATTTATCTCTTTTATGTTTAATTTAGCATAATTTACATGTATAAAAAATTGTACTTTTAATTTTGATAAATTGTTTTTTTTATATTTATTAATTTACTACATAGTTTGTTTTAATCTAAATAGGCAGGAATTTTAAACTACCTACTATATATTTAGTGAAACTTTATCCACCCATCCACGTCGGTCCTTCATGAGGGTCGTGATCTTCATGAACTCTCGTCCTTTTACAGGCACCCTGCAGATCACAGGGGTAGTGCATGTCACTTTTTTCACACGGTCAGCCTAATGGGTAAAGGATTTTCTCTTTGCCCTTCGACGTGGCCCACCACAACAAGCTTCTCCAACCTATTGAGATACTATCCTTGACGTGGGTTCCTGTAGAACAGATATTAATAATTTATAATGTGTAGTAAATTGTACATAATAATTAATTTACTATAATAACATCTTATATGAACCAAATTATGATTTAGTTTCCAACAGTGATAAGTTCAAAATCACTGATATTTTTGAGTCGCACTCACTGTCAGTGATTTAATATCTGGGAATATCGTGATACGTGATTCAATTTCAGTTTGTTAAAAATTCTATTGATTTTCTGTCGCCATCATTTAAATCAATTGTCACTTGAATCAACGCCATCTACCGGAATTCGATTTGATTATCGCCATATACTGAAATCTTTTTTTATTGGTAACGTTTGTGCTAGTTTGCTGGTAACTTAATTTTGTTCGATTTTTTTTTACATTTTTTAGGTATGTGTATGTATATGCAATAATTTCCTACTAATTATTTATGTTAGAATATGTTTTTTACGCAAATGAAGTTTTAATAATATAAATAAGTACGCTCAAAATTGTTTTTTTTAATTATTTCGTGTATTGTGATATCGGAAACTGTGATCACAGTCACAGTTTTCAATCACTGATATTATCGAATACCAACCACAATCACACCAGTGAGTCAAAAATAGTATTTTTTCTCATCACTAGTTTCCAACGTAATACATATTTAAAAACACAATTAATTAAATTGATATATGTACGTTTGAAAGTTATACAATATTTGTAAATATATTTAAATGTTAAAATAATTATGGTACTGTCGGCTTTTCCGAACAAACAAAAAATAATACATAGATAGGCGTATTTATATTACGCAGGAACTTTCAATCCCCCCTCTTTGGCAAAATGTGCTTCAAATTTTACTGTCATTTCAAATCCTTCCATCATCAATATGTATTTTCATCCAAACCTCAATAACACGAATATTCTGGCAGGACAAACAACGTAATGCTGACGATATCACCATAAGGCTTTCGGGGATAAAGTGACTCTAAGCTCTTGATATCCCAACAGCGGGATGAGGCTCCTCGGGGAACAATTAGGATCCGATGCAAAGTACTTTAATCCCTTACTCAGGTGTTCAGTTTAATCCTTTATTCATAACTGATCACCTTTCTCTTTTCGGGTTGGAAATTTGGGGTATCTTCGAGTTTTAGGGTAGTAAAGGCCACGGTTTAGGCAGTTAGCCTTATTTGCGCTTGACATATTTTAGAATATTGAAAATGTTAATATAATATAAGCCAGACTTCAAAAATACTTTACAACTCCATGGCATTATGAGATTACATTTAAACAATTGAATAACTAATCATTTCTTAATTATTTAGTTATTTAATTATTAATTAATCTAATGATAAATGTTCACGAAGAGCGATACTCACCTAGAACGGATAAATGACACTTTATTTCAGGCTCAGTTTAAAATTGAAATTATATTATACAGGGTTAATTGTCATTCGACTGTGTCATCGTAAGTCAAATTCACAGTAATCGCCGAAAACTATTATGTATCGAGTGACTATACTATGCTGATCTTAAAACCCATACACATCTGCACTTGTGAGACAGTTTTAAATATCTCACTAACACTTCTCAAAAGTCGATTTGCAACATTTTTTTTTGTGTTGATTATTAATAACGTTAATTATTAATTATCTTTAATGGCTTGTTGGTAATCTGTATATTAAAAATATATAAAATAAATTATTTATAGATTGCGATTCACTCAAATATTAAAAATAAAATGGATATATAATATATTCTATCTATTTTAATATGAATTATATTAAATCCATAAACATTTCAGATGTCTTTTTACCTATATAACTAACCCTTTATTAACAATAATGGAATATATTATATATATATATGTTAACTCTTCCGTAAATTTTTTTATTTAATATTATGTATTATTTTTAGACGACAGTATAGATGTGGATGTCACCAATCCCGAAGATGGCGCTGGCAGTTGGGCCGAGAGCGAGCAGAATCGAGGGCCTAATGTGGGTCCCACGCTGGGCGCCAATCTAGCTGCGAGCGCGGGGTACGAGGCCGCACACGAAACATCAGCTCGGCTGCTCTTCATGGCCGTCAAGTGGGCCAAGAACCTGCCGTCGTTTGCCAGCCTTGCATTTAGAGATCAGGTTAAAATAAGATTGTTTTATTCCGATAAGGAACTACTGAGCACTGAGAATCGTAAAACTATAAGGAACTTTTATTTAATTAAAAATTATTATACCATGGTTGCCAACTGAAAATAGAAAATACATTTAGAAATGTGTTGTACTATGAGCAATATAAAATTAAGTTCTCAAGCAAATAGATCCAATGCCCTTTTATCAGAATTAATTCATAACTGAACGCGCATATGTAGGTTTGCTTATGTAATCGTTGTTCGTTCAATTACTTTCTAAGACTACAGACCACAGAATATTTGACAACAATATCTGTACTATTTTTAAACTAAACTATGTGTTTGGGCTATGAAAATATAACTAACTTAGTGGTCTTCTGGGACGAGTATGGTACTTGTACGGGGTGGCTCCGGGATTATTATTTTCTATCCATCGTAATAATTACAGGTACTTTGAAACAGATAATCAATTAAAATATACTCTAAAACTGGAGGTACCTACATAAAAACCTTTCACGACAATTTAGTAGATTGTTATACTTTATTATTTATAAAATCATTGACCATTCCAGGTAATCCTGCTGGAGGAAGCCTGGGCGGAGCTGTTCTTGCTGAATGCCATTCAGTGGTGCATGCCCCTGGAACCCGGTGGAGCCCCGCTGTTCAGCTGGCAGGAGGGTGGCGCGGGGGCCGCGGCGCGCGACCTGCGCGTGCTGCAAGACACTCTGGCGCGCTACAAGGCGGTGCTGGTGGACCCCGCAGAGTTTGCGTGCATGAAGGCCATCGTGCTCTTCAGATCTGGTGAGGATGTCGTGTCATTTTTTATGTTTCACTCATCTACTACATTGAGTCACGAAACTATAACGTTCTCCCGAAAGCCTCCGAAAAACAGTTTTTTTTTATGATCGTTGATATAGGGTATGTAACTCATAAGGACTCACAAACGATCTCATATGAGATTTGTAAGGCATTCCTATATCGATAAAAATCCACTAATGTTGATTGTTTACACAAAGTTATTTCAAATCATTAATAAATTAGACAAAAACGAAAAAATGAAAATACTGGTCAAGCCAAGACACAAACCACTTTTTTGTGTGAAATCCCGATTCGGTATAGTAGATACTTAAATTATTTTCAATATTGAAAAATATTTTTTATCAAAATACTTGCCAAAACGACCATTGCCTAGTAAAAACTATCGGCGAAGCTTGTTTGAATTGCCCAGGTATAATGAACTTAAGTCCACATTCGAACAAAGAACTCATACGTGCTGGTACTGGTTCTGGTTCCTTTCTTGCGCATCTGAAGGCGGTGTCGGAGCGCGCGGCGAACTTCTGCTCCCTAAGGAGAATGTCAACTTGCGAGTGGGGTGTAAAGTCACGTCACCTGCCACGCACCTCATATACAACGCGACGTATGTGGCGCAAGTCACATACGCTGCGGGGGTGTGGGTGCATAGCCTTAACAATTTGCATTAATAGGGGACAGATGGTACCCACGTTGGCGCTGATCGGGGCGTGCGTAGTGTCGCCCTACCGGGGTATTACCTGCTGACCTACTGGTGCAGGAGACGTCTGAAGTGGGATCAGGAAGTGTATCATCTCAGACACACTTTCAGATCATTTGGAATAGTATACAGGGTTTTATGCAAGAGACTGAGGGCTATTATGTTAGGTGGCAAGGTAGATGGGAGGCGGCTCTTTTAGGGAAATGGACCTTTTCTTTCCTCGCCACAGTTGTCGTCCAAGAGAAAGGCTGGTGGGGTGGTGGGGTCCTCCGGCGTTTGACCATTACTCGGTTCAGCTTGTCTCGGGACATGTGAGTTTAAGAGTAAACTTTATGATTTAGGACTCAAGCTTGATCCTCGGTGCGCCTGTGGCCGGGTGAAGCAAAAGCCGGATCACATTCTCTGGCGATGCGAAATATTGACGGATGCAAGAGAGGATATTATTAAAGGTTTGGTGGGAGTGGATCGGGTGTCCATCCGGAACTCCGATCTCCTCAGCTGCAAAAGGAATCTAGAATTGTTCAGGACCTTTGTGAGAGTTTGAGTTTCTCGGTGGAAATTACTTAGGGGTATCGGTGCTAAATACTAATTTAATGTATAAATTATAAACATATACATATAAAATCAATTTTGTCGAAAAATATTGTTTTTGCGCTACCGGGATTCGAACCTGGATCTCTATTTCCAATCCGGAGAAGTACACTACCAATTGTGTTATAGCGTCAGTATTTTTCATGACATTTATTACATTTTAGTATTTAAAATATCACAGACCTATGTTCTGAATAATTACAACTTCGCAATAAGAATGTGTTCTCCTTGATAATATCAGTGCTTTTCTTCGTCTTTTCCTCCTGTTATTGGGGACGAATGGCCAGCGGTGGTGCTCTGATGACAAGTCAGATCGGAATTATTTTGTTTTGTCTTATTCCCTTTTTCGGGGACGTGTTTTTTTATTTATTTTTTCCCTCGACTGCCCGGCTACAGCTTCATCTACCAGGTTGTCCCCCTACTCTGCTATGGCTTATGCCTGAAATTTTTTTTATTCTTATGTACTATGTTTTTTGTGATGATATTAATATTTCTGTCTATATTTTCTGAATAAATTAAAAGGCCGAAGACAATGAGAGTGTTTGCGATGGCGGCTGTGCAGCTCCGTTTTATCACTTAAGTGACAGACGGAATTACATAGCTGCCTATTAGCATTTTTTTTTAAAAATGCCAACCAGGCGGCGAATGAGTAGGACCATATCGGAGCTTTTGCTTATAAACGGTCCTGGGTAAGCGGCGAGTCTACCCCCATTGGTACAATAATCTTTCAAATAAAATATGCAAAATTGCTCATTACGAAAAACAATAACTACCCTAGGAAAATTAAAAAAGAAATGATCGAGTCAGAACTATGACATTAGTTGCAAGCGTATTATATCCAAAAATCTAGAGAATTATACCTTCATTAAAACATTTAATTCAATGATTCCATTTTTTTACAGAAACCCGAGGTTTAAAGGAACCACTTCAAATAGAGCATCTCCAAGACCAGGCCCAAGTAATGTTGCTCCAGCATGCGAGAGCTTTGGCTCCCGCAAGACCAGCTCGTTTTGGGAGGCTTCTTCTATTACTGCCTTTATTGAGGACAGTTCCAGCTGCTAGACTGGAGAGGCTATTCTTTGCCAAGACCATTGGAGCCACGCCCATGGAGAAGGTGCTCTGTGATATGTACAAAAACTAAAACTCTAAATGCAGAGACACCAGTGAAAAGCATAACGAAAATATCACTGAATTCTAAATACTTCTTCTTCTTCGTGTGGTGGAAACGTTTTTTAAAATGGCGAAGGACTTCAGAAATTACCCTAATTAGAGGGATTGAATTATCCACAATATCCGATCAGTTGCACTTTAGCACTTACATGAGAGAGACTCCTTAAAACATCAAATACAGTTCGTGTACACATGCATAAAATTTCGTCCTCGAGTCTAAGAAACTTGGTTGGTCGGTTTACGCGTCTGTTGGTCGGTTTACTCAGCACATAAAGTACAGAAATACACAACCAATTATTTAGTATACTTGACATTGTGTTTGTATTCTCTTATGGCGAAGTCGGGCCCAAGCGCGCTCCGGAACTATTACTTGAAAAATATATATTTAATCAAAACCCATTCGATTCGTCAGACATAGATGTTATAAAGAAATATACATCTCCGTATATTCAGGTAACTGAAAACATTTTTTGTTATTTGGGTACAACGATTACTATTCATATGATTTATAACTGCAATGAACAATGACAGAGAGCCTTTTAAAATTTCCATCAAAAAATGTAGAAATTTGCCGATTTCATTTTATTAGTTCTATGAAAAATTCTTAGATTTTCAATTTCTCAGTAATAATCTAGGAAAACTTTAAAGAAAAAAAAATGTCTGTATAGAACAGGCAATATAGGCAGAGAAATATTAAAAAAATAATTATTTTAAATTGTTAACTTTGTTTTGAATTAAAATACGTCTACCGGTTTCGAAAAATAACATTTTTTTCTTCAGGATGCCATTAACTAACAGGATCTGATTTTAAAAAACAATAATTATTTAAAAGATAAATTTAGTACCTAACTTAAATTGTTACTTGATAATACAAAATTATTAGAATATTTTTTAGAAAAATTTATTTTAGAATGGCGCGGTGTTGGTCGTAAATTATTTTCTAATTAATATCATTTTCTTCTTCAGGACGTCAATAAATAAACATTAGACCAGCATTTTACACAAATAATAATATAGTAAATTTACTAATAAGTTCTAAAGACAAAGATGATAAATTTAACAATTCTGGTGTCTATAAACTTAGTTGCAAGGATTGTGTTGCATTTTATATTGGTAAAACCGGTAGAAATTTTAATGTAAGAATAAAAGAGCATTTGATATGTTTGAACAATAGTGAGTTTTCAGAATTTTCTAATCATTTAATAGAAAATGGTCATGGTTTTAATAAAAAAATTGGATTTTCAATTTTGCATGTAAATGGTGCTGGTCATAAACTCAATAATTTGGAATTGTTGGAGATAAATAAAGCGTGTAAAACTAATCAAAAATATTATAAATAACCAATTAAATTTAACCACAAGTCCCATTCTAAAATTTTTCCCTAAATATTATTCTAGTAATTTTGTAACAACTTTAGTTGGGTACTAAATTTGTTTTTTTAAATAATTACTGGTTTTTTTTTAAATAGATTCTGTTAAAAAACAATAACATATGTTTTTGTTTAGTTAATGACATCTTGAAGAAAAGTGATATTTTTCGAAACCTGTAGATGTATTTTAATTCATTAAGTGGTTAATAAAACGACGTTAACAATTTAAAATAATTGATTTTAACCATAAAGTTAATATGAAAAATAATTGATAATTTTAACCACTGCTAGTCAAGAAAAGGTGTCATGACAGTTATATATAAATATAACTGGTGTTCCCCAATAAATTTTTCAACCAGATTGTCAAAATAGTTTTGTCGATCAAGTTAATTGAATTAACCCATTCTACACAATTTAAAGATATATATTTTAGATTTTTTATATTTATTTTCGAATATGAAATAATCTTATTGAGTTATTATTCACAACTAAATTAAGTTAAACATCATTATATTGAGAATTTTTAAGTATTTCTTAAGAATTGCGCACACAACTTTTCATGGAAACTAGATTTTCAAAAAGTGTCGCCTCAGTGATTATAATTAACTAATTTTTAACAATCTAACGGTTCGATACGAAATTACAAAATTTAACAACCGATTCATGCGATCCGGTGTACACCCATAGAGGTAGAGTACGGCCAATGTAAGTTTGCGCATGAGATTTCGGCCACGAGCATACGAAATACATTCGTAAAACTTAGGAAAAAGAGCGCACATGCTGTATGCTTACCAAAAAGCGATCTTTTGAATTTAATTTACTTTTTAATTTGGGCATTATTAGAATATACGCAAAATAAAAAGTCAGTTTCATTTGATAATCAATTTGTTCAATAAATATATAAGAAAATAACAGTTCACAAATATTTTTAACTCTTTATTAATACTGGCTTCTTACAAAATTTAACAGGGGTCACAATTTAAAAAAATATTGGTAGCTTCATTAGACATGAACTTGTGTACGTTGAATAATATTTCACGCGCTTGCCCTCGTAGTGCTCGTCCGCGTCCCAAAGAAGATTATAAAGACATTATGTACATATTAAAAATTCCTTAACTCCTGATTAGTTCGAGTGTACTTGCACTAAAAAGCGATCGGAAACGTCCAGAGCACACCAATTGCTCGAAGAACAAGCGATGACTAATTAAAAAGAGAGCTGATTGGTGACACACTGGATTAGGCCGCACCCATTCCTTAAATACGTTTCTGTGCAGATTTTTTAAAGCGCTAACATAGACTGGTCGTACTCTAACATTACTGCTGCAGTACACAATATATATTTAGAAAAGATATTATTGAAATTTTTTATACTTTTTAAATAATATAGGCGCTATGATAAATGCGAAAAATTGAAGATTTTATTTATAAATGTATTACTTGTACCCACTCGCTAATAATATTGGTGGACAATTCATCACAACATTATTTTATAAATATATTTTTCCGTAATTCTTTCTGTAAGTGATGTTAAATAAATGACTCTTAAACTTGAGAGAGAAATCACTAAATCAACACAGTAAATGTTCTAGTCGTCATATTTTGTGAATAAATTGTTATAATAACATAAAAATAAATTTCGATCGATATAAGGTGTAGATAAATATAATATGTTTAACTAACAAATATGTCACGAATAAAATATGATGTAAATTTTATATTATAATTAGGTATGTCAGCTTAGGTATTTAAAATTGTAGTCGTGTATAAAAAATGATACAGAAAATTTTATTGTTAGCGATATTGATAGGATTTATAATAACGTGTATGTATATTAAACATATCGTATGTGCAAAGGTGAAAGAGTATAAATAAATCAATTACAATCGGTCTTAAGCGGAAACTACCGGTTGTGGATCGTGCTAATGCATCACAACAAACTTCTCAAATAGCTGAATGTGAGGTAGTTCAAGATGCCATCGCGGTGACTGCGAACACTGGCGACAGTGGACAAAAAATTCGAACGCGCATACAACTAGCCAAAGTTACAATAGCGTCGAAGTGTATTGCTGGAGAAGGATGTTACTTATCGCACGTGTGGAGGCAGAGCAGGCGCCTACCTGTGCCTGTTTAACCCTTCCCAAACTATGTAGTAACACAGGTCTACCATTATAATTAAACCTGTAATATTTCGGTCAATATATGCAACATAAAATTCATACTCTAGATAATCTTAAAGAAAATATTAGCGCTTAGGAATGACTAGTGAAAAATCAATTATTAAAAGGGAATCGTACAAAAACAATTATTTTTTCCATTCAATTCGTTGGTAAAAATACCATTTGTGATATGAAAAAACAGAGATCACACACTATTTTCACAGTGAAAAGAACAACAAACATACAAATATAATTGTGTCTTTCTCACTAATTAAATGAAGAGAGATAAGAAGGAAGGACACATTGTATAGGACTTAATGAATATTCTAAATTATGTTATTAATCATTTTTTCAAAACTGAACGCTCAATATTTAGAATAAATTCATGCCATTAAAGCCATTTAAGCTAATAAAAACATTTTTTTCTGTTATTTGTGGTGACACGAGTTGACAGCATGACTGCGTTCGAGTATTTTACATCATGGTATGGTAAAGGTTAATGGAAGTACCTAAATAATATATGCGCTTTATTTTATTTATGTTTATTATTTAATTTGGGAGTAATATTAAAAAAAAAACTTAAAGATAATACGCAAATTTTCAAAATTAGTATTATACACTTTTGCCTTCACATTCGATATGTAATAAAAAAATAATAACATTTTAAAAATAACGATACCCATCGGCCTATGATGAAAACAGTAAATCAATGGGAAAATCCAAATCGAGGATTACATTATTATCAAAAAAATTTAAAAACAGTTAAGAAATTCACGAACGATATAGCCATCTATTGAAAATATTCCAAATTAATTTGAGATGTAACTAAAATTGCGTACGGTATATAATGTTTTGTATTAAATACAACAGATGGCTCTTTGTGATACTTTGCTTATTCGTCGCGTACAAGACGTTTAACGATAACAAGAATTTATAACGGAGAAATGATACACTTGTTTTCTGGCCAATACCGTATACGATGAACAAATGCATGAAAATGCAAGAATCTCTCATTTTTAATAGACTATTAGATGTTATTGAAGGATTGTTGTGTGTTGTTCTGGAGGCAGTGCATAACAGCTTGTTACGGAGCCAGTAATTTGGAATAATCAACTAAAAACTACAAGAAAATATGTCTTATATTATGTTGTATATTTAACAGCTGGCGACGTATTTGCAAATTAAATTAAGAATTATTTCTTTGATAGTTCATCAGCATGATAACTATTCTATAAACGAAATCGTAATAAGGGAAGGTCTAATGAAAACATAATAATATATAAATAGTCAAAGACTTATTATTTAAGAATATATTTGATTATTTATAAAACATATTTCTAAACTTTTGATACAATATTGATATTTATTTAAATTACTCTGTCAATGTTTTGAATGTGTGTAAATATAAATGCTTCAATTATATACGTGTCTGCATGATGTGTTAAATGAAAGAAAGTAATTTAAGATTTTATAAATTTATTTTAATTTATATCTTGTGCAATAAATAGCCCCGTAATCGGTCACAATATAGTCAAAATATTTTTTGTTTGTTTATTTTTCTTGTGATATTTAAATCTAACTGTTTTTTATGACAAGTGAAATTACCAATTGTGAATTTATTTTAAAAGAATATTTAGATTCTAATATTTTGTAATAAATGTATTATATAATAAAAGTGTGTACTATGAAATATGTAAACAAATATTTTACGTTTGAGAAAATGGAAATAATTTATGTTGTACTAAATCCTATTATGAGTGTATTTTTCAATGTATCTATACTTACCGAAATGTATTTATAGTCAAGGTACGAACATAAAAAAAAAATGTATATATTTTATGTAAGAATTCTGTCATGCAATTAGATATATTAATTATTAGGGTTACCTACATACTTAATAAATTATTGAATTTTTATGAAAAAGATTTTTTTACTGTATTATTTCATTTTATTTTTATGAATACTATTTATTATACTTACGAACAAATAAAATTGGTGTAACTTAACAATGTTTTTATTGTATTTTGTTTTTTTTTTTCCCAATCTGTAATCTTGATGGCGCGAGAACATTCAGAACAGAGACATTTACCTATGAGTCAGTAAAGATACGTACGCACACTGCACAGGATGCGTCATTCTAATAATGATGATTCATAGATAGCTCCACTCTGAACTCTATACCGTTCTTTATGCGTACTCGAGTCGAATCTACAAGAGAAGCGCGAAGCGATTTATGAATCAATTGTGCGTAGTGCAGAATGACACAACCTGTATATACTGACTCTTAGATATTAAAATCTCATCCGCACACACACCTTAGAGAGTTGAGGGAGAGGCAAGGTATGATGTATGATTCGTTGCTGTGTGTATTTTGTATGCAGAATAAAATGTCGTCTACACCGACGTTTAAAGACAAATCTCTGAGACAAAAGATAAAAGTCTCATCCGTAGACAAACGCCATAAGAGTGCGTGTACACGAAACTCGTCTCAAAATTTGTATAAATGATAATGCAGAGTTGAGAGCAGACCGAGATTGCACTTTATAAAAATAAAATACCTTTGAAATTAGCAATATTAACTTTGTGGTTAAAATTCATATTTTTATTTGTTAATTTTGTTTTATTAACCACTTAATTGAGTTTAAATACATCTACCGGTTTCGAAAAATACCATTTGCTTCTTCAGGATGTCAATACTTGTATGTATGTACGTACAATGTATTTAAACTCAATTAAGTGGTTAATAAAACAAAATTAACAAATAAAAATAAAATACACACAGTGTTCCGCACAGCTATGCGGCCGCGGAGCGCGCCGACCGCGACCGGACGAAAAAGCATACTTGGCCGCTTTACGGCAATATTTCGTCTGGCACGAGCCGCCTTTGGAAACACAGTTGTCTACCGGGGAGAGGGGGGCCAGGCCGCGAGGCGAGGCCACGCCCCGGCCGCCGTCAGATTGCAGCATTACATTTTTTTGGAATATTGTCGTATAAAAAATTGTTAGACATAAGATGATTATATGAATAAATAGAGAATTGAAAGGGCGATCGCCCGGGGATAATTTAATGCACCTTAAAAATCGTTTAGATAATGAAAATGGATTTTTCAAAGTTTAAGGTGCATTTATTAATTCCTCGGGCTATCGCCCAAGATAAAATGTATCAGGCATCGCGAGGAGGGCCAAACTCTGTAAGAAAAAGTACTAGCGATGCCTGGAAAATTAGAAATAAAATTGTGGGAGCTTCTTTAGAAGCGCGAAAAGAAATCTGCCGTCCCGTACCGGACGACAGAAAAAATGAGCAATGTTGCCGAATTTGGCCGCCAGGTGGTGTCGGCGCGGGACCGAATCGGGGTGGCGCGGGGGATGCTTGCGCATCCTGATTGGTCCCAGCATTCCGAGGGAGCCATAAGCTCCCAGGGCTAGAGGTATAATATAAATAAACGGTCCAGCGGTTGCAAAATCACTTGCCTCGCTTTCGCCTGCACCGCTGGACTTCTCTACAAGAAAACGTGTTTTTATTCTCGACCCTGCTTTCACCTGGACTTTCTTCCCCTTGGATTCGACCTTTGGCTTTCATACTTGGACTGATCCTGGAAGATACTCACGACTCTGCGACTATGCTGGACACGATTTGGACCCCCTTGGACCACTGCATACAGCAGAATATCGGCGTTCGAGAGATAGAGCGGACCGCACTGAACCAGCACCTAAGCGATTTGATACAGTCTTGTTCCTGTACTGAACACACAGCATCAATAATCTTATCTACATTTTTATAAACTAAGCTAAAAATTTGTGGTATGAAAACTGGACTAACTTGGTGGTATTCCATGACGAAGTTCGATCACAGCGTGATACACGTACTGAGTATTGTAGTATGAACGCTGGTCACTGGTGACCCGGAGCGCTTCCTCCCGCAAGTAGCAAATGTGATCGGGTACCGTGCGCATCTCCCGACATTGTCACTGAAAAATAATGTAACATTTTTTACTATATTATTACGTACAAAACAATACTGATTACCTGATACCTTAAACATATTTCTTAACATCTTTAATACGAAAATATAATTTTAAGAAATTAATTTATTATTAGACTGAATGCAGTGGAAATGAGATCACTTAGACGTATTTGTGGCAAATCTATTTATGACAGAGTAAAGAATGAAGAAATAAGGAAATAATGTAAAGCTGATGTTAGTATTGTGAGTAAGATTAAGAAAGGATCACTTAAGTGGTTTGGTCATATGGAAAGGATGAATGAGGAGAGAATGGTAAGAAAGATATATGTCGCAAGTGTTGATGGAACCAGAAATAGAGGACGTCCGCGGAAGACTTGGCACGACCAGATAAATCAGATAATGGAGGATGGTTCTGTTAGAAGCTTCAACAATCGGCGAGCTTTTATGACAAGATGTATGAATGTGGATGAGGCGAGAATTGTGTGTCAGGACAGAAGAGTGTGGCGCTCTATCCTCTCTGCCTACCCCCACGGGGAAACGGCGTGATGGTAAGTAAGTAAGTAATTTATTATTTATGACTGAAATTACAAGAGAAAAATATTCGCTGATAGTTCTAAGGTTTAATAATAGGGGGTGTATTAAAATAATTATATATCTCTATTCTTGTAGGTATAAAATATTATTTTTTTAATGTTAAAAAATTTAAAATTTGTGAGAGTGGAAAAAAATATTGTTTTTATATTTGAAAAGGTACGTATCAACATACAAATGTATCAGTTTTCTTTAGAAAAGAAATCCGTTAGACACATAGCTATTCTTGTATTTAATTCTCACATCAATAATAAGTGAGATCATAAAATGTCAATATCGTTATTATAATGTTTCTCTTCCCGTAGTATATAATATTACAACAAATATAAATAAATAACAAATATAACATAAAATTGTACGCTCAATAGAATACATTAAGAAATTGCAGGCACATCTCTCGGAGGACGGACAAACGTTGGACAAAGAATACAACTGATAGGTAGCCGAGAATCTAACAGCCTGCCCCAAAACCCTTTGTATTGACGAAATAATCAAATTTTGTCAAAATAAAGTAGGGCAATAAAGTTATTTATTGTGGGCTTTTACATAAGAATGATAATTTTTTAAATTTAAATATAACAGTACATTTTTAATATAACATAAAAAACTAAGTATAATTCAAGTACAAATATTTCTTCAATTTAGATATGTTCCTACAATGAAAAATATCAACGAAATTCAACTTGTTACCGAGCCGATGTACCCGAATTATTGGCGAGTTAATTATTTATATGGGTACCCACCTACAAAGAACACTTCATGTTGGTACTTTATACGAAACCATTTGTGTTAACACAGGGCTGTCCAACATGCTATTAATAATTTTATATAGAAATACTATATCGCTAATACCTCTTCTCCGGGTTATTTTTTCAAATGAAGTAGACTCGTTAAATAATCTTAATATTTTTATTTTCTATCGGAATATGCATTTTAAAATTGATAAATCTTAGAAATTTTTGTTACACTCTTTGGATTTTTATAATATTTGAGCCATAGTAGAGAGACCACTGAGTCGAGTTAAATTCTAGTATACTTCCTACAATAGATGTATATAAAGTTGTTAGAGAGCGGAACGAGTTAGTTTTTGGTTGTCCTTAACATAAATCCTAAGTATTTCATCACAAATTTCGTTGTAATGTTGAAAAAATGTAATTTTTTCGTGGAAGAGCATATCCAAATCCCGCATAACTGAGACTTTACTTAGATATCAATATTGTCAATGCTGTATTGAAAAAGGGAGTTGATTTTTTCTTCTATTGAAACATATTTGTTTACATTTTTCTACATTAAAATATAATTCGTTAGCACAGCACCACATATTCCACAGCATTCCTGCGATTGTGATTTTTTGTAACAAACATTATTTGTCAATGTAACGGTAAAATTAATATACAAAGAACGACCTAGTACAAATATTTATGATTAGTCCCAGATAATAATTTAAACTTCAAAGAACACATAACCCTCTTAAATAATAAATTACATACATTTTTACTCTAATTCTATATCCTTAGACAATATTGTAATTTGTAAACACTTAAAATGATATAGCATTCATTGGTTGAATCAATATTACAATACGGAATACTAGGTTGGGGAGGAACTTGACCCATACATCTCAATCAAAGCAATAATTACAACCTAATGATAATAACAAAAATTATTTTAAAAAAGTCTAGAGATTACCCAACCAAACAAGTTTTTAAAGATTTTCCTGTTTTTATAAATTTATTTTCCTTATATAAAAAAAAACATTTTTTTAAAAAGGACAAATTAAAAAATCATCACAACCATCAGACACGGAGCAAAACTAATGAACATGTTATTTTTAAAATATTCAAATTAGAAATAAGACATGCATCATACATTGCACCTAAACTGTATAACCAATTGCCAAAATCAATTAAATTAGCAGTAAATATAAATGTATACGAAAAAGAGGTTTTAAAATGGTCTTCAAAATTATTAAACAATTTAAAATAATTAATCTTTCTGATTTCCAAGTCCTAATCTGATCAATTTCTCATCATTTTTATATTTTCTTATTAATTTTCAGATTGTATTAACATAAATCTTTACCTTGTTTTATATAGATGTCGTTAGCCACCCCCATAATTCAAGATCTTTCTTATTTGGGGGTGCATAACTCTATAATTGTATTATGTTGTCAAATGTATATATAAATAATTAAATACGCAGCAGTAACTAAAAATGGACAGAAAAAAGTGGGAGCACTTAGATAAAAAAATCATTGTTGATGATGATAATGACAATGGTTTGATTTAGATTGAGCGCATCACGGTGGTAATTTAAAAAAAAAATACTCTTGTCAATATATAATCAAAAACAAACCAATTCGTCAGATGAGAACATTGATTGTATCACGTTCTATCGGTTTGATTTAAAGATAACTTCCAAATAAACATTATTACATGTAAAAAAATCTATGGAAAATGACAAATCGTGTGGAACACTAATATCCTCGTTGAAAACTTGATAGACTCTTTCAGAAGCAATACCACTGAGCTGTCTCGCGCCACATAATCTAAAATGAAGATCATTAGATGATTATTACATTAACGTGGCAGGTGTTCAGTAATTGGTTTCATTTTAAAGCCATCTTTAGTGTATTTTCTCCCTCGGTCTGACCCGGCCTAGGTTGATTGGATGTTTGTTCTACTTCACTGTAATCTCATGTTCCACCGTTTGCTCTCGGCCCAGGGATCAGAGATCAGTCGTCACGAGCCGGCACTGTCTTTGAAAGTGTGATTGAATTCCATAGTAACAGCCAATGCTGTGCATCGGGGCGAAAGTTTTATGCCCTACTAAACTTTCGTCATCTGTACTTTTCTATATGTGGACTAATAGTTTTTGAATTATGAAATTTAAAAATCATTTCTCAAGCATTGCGAAAACACATAAAAACATTATCGGCAAAGTAAAATTAATCATATAATCAGTAAATGAACACTACACTAATATACATACAATCAATAATAATTGGTTGTCGCTTTTATAGAATTATACATATGCACATGTAGGGGGCCCTTTATTCCATTTTGGATTTCCATATATCCATATTTTTTTAGTTACGCCATTGAATATTAAGTACATACCTTCAAATGCATCAGACGGGAACAAATTAACGTTTTTCTATTTATACAGATATACACTACTTAGCAATGCACTGGAAACTGGAGAAACAATTATTAAAAAGCAGAAAAACATTAATAACATACTGTTTGCTGCTAAGCCCTGCGGGAGGCTATTGTGACCGCTGCGCGGCCGAGGCTTCAGTAGAATCTATATTTCAATACGGAAATTCTTTATTATTTTGCTTCAACAGTGCATCACGTACCTAGTATACCTTGTCTTTATTTCCAGTAAGAAAAAACAAATTATTAGTAATATGTACACCTAGAGCTATCTTAAATTGATATTATTATCGTCAGAATGTTATTAAAAACAGAAAAACGAAAGATATAGTGAACTTAAAGAAATTAAATAATATGAACAGGTAAATAAATGAACTTAAAATCTTAAATTTTGTGTAAATCCATTTTGTACTGCACACCAGTTTTAAAAAATATTATACATGGGTGACTTATATTGCACAGTGCGGAAAGATTGTAAATGAATATTAATATACATTATTTGCTAATCTGTATTGCTAATTTGCCATCTAGCGGATTTTTAATGACTACTTTGGTATTTTTAAAGGCAACTTTAAAGGACACTAACATCCAAAAGCGACGAAGTGCAATCATATTATTAGATTATCTCTCTTGGTCAACGTGCTCGTGACTGAGCATCATAGTCCTCTTTTCTAGTTTCACAGTGCGTACTGCTAACGATTTTGAATCTTGTTTAGTGCGACGTTCAGCGAAACTTCGGTCATATCTCGGATTTGATCTGTCCGTCGAATTGTAGGTCCATCTCTTGCCCTTCGGTCATATCTCGGATTTGATCTATCCGTTGAATTGCAGGTCCATCTCTTGCCCTTCGGTCATATCTCGGATTTGATCTGTCCGTCGAATTGCAGGTCCATCTCTTGCCCTTCGGTCATATCTCGGATTTGATCTGTCCGTCGAATTGCAGGTCCATCTCTTGCCTTTCGTCCTTGTATATTCCACTTATTCAATAATTTCTTCATACCATCTCCATCAATCACAATTAATTAATTAAATAATTAAATGGGTCAGCCTTAAACATTAATAAATGATGAATATTCAAGATTGAGCCGGATTGGGTTCAACCTCAAGGAAGACCATTTTCAAAATTAACTAACCTACGTACATCCATAATTCCTTGTCTATTCATCCTTTCATCTGTGTTACAATAATTTGAGGTGAAAGATAAATTTTTTTTTTTACTGTTTACTGATAGATTTTTAATTATTCAACTTGTCTACTACCGTTATCACCAGTAGCGTGCTGTAGATATAGATTTAAGTTATGCTTTACCAATGATATTATACAATCAAATACAATAAATGTACTTTCGTTTGACCAACGTCTTTAGTCAAAATAAATCCGTCGTTTATACGACCCTGCCATGTATTTATTTGTAATTTTAGAGTACTATTAATATTGTTTTTAAAGTTTTAACGTAAAATAATACCATCCTACTCATATAATAAATATATGGACGTTTTTTATGACCGAACGTGATTCATTTATTGTCTGAAAATCCTTCGCGTAATAACTAATGAAATAGTTAATATAGGAAATAGTTCTGCCAATTGATTTATGTTTTTCCTAAATCAAAAACCAATCCATGCACCAAATTTAATGAACAATCGTGAAATCAACACGTTAAAAACAGTAAGATAGTAATATTTGCGAATTAGTAAAAGAGTAAGTAGACACTTCAATGATCAGACAGCCCTCCTATATTGAGTCACATAGCAAATTAGAACAATCAAAATCTGCTGTCAAATCTATCACGTAAAAGTGTGCGGTAAAAGTAAATTGCGATTTTAATAAATTATAGAGTTAAGATAATAATAAATTCCCCGTCATTGTTGATTGGTTATTTTAAGTGTTAATATTATAATACGATAAAAAAATTATAGACATCATTGATTGTAAATTAGAGTGTAAAAACGTATGTATATTGTGCAGCATTCAGATGAAAACTGACCGCATCTATAATCATTACATTCCTAAGCCCTGAGCTGTGGTTTTAGAGAAAGCTACCGGATGTGCGAATGACGTTAAAACATTCGTAAGAAAACAACGTTTCCGGATATATAAGGAATGAAAAATTCAAAACAGTTTGAAAAAATATATGCATGTACATTTATTTTGTGAATATTATTGTTGTATTCAAAGTTATGTTAGGATTTACTAAAATTTGAATGTCAAGACGTCAACTCTCAGATAAGTCTGTACTTCAGCAGCAGAGAAGGTTGTAGCCAACCAACCAGCCGCTGCAGAAGTCTAAGTTCAGTAAAAGGGCATTTGCGGTGGCAATCACCAAAGCATTAGGGACTCTTTGTCCTCCGTCATAAGGAATAGTGCATCAGGCTTTATTTAAAAATAAACTTTACATAAAACGCACCTTTTCACAAAATCACATAAATAAGTCCTAATAACAATTTTGGATTGATATCTTTTCATACAGAGTAACGGGTCCAATTGGACCCTTGCTCTTCCATTATGAAGTATGCTTTATGGGCGCGTTAATAAAAATAGGGTTTAAGTATTATCATTGTGGATATTTTTAATACTGCAATGATGCAGGGGCCGCTAGCTGGGGCAGGAGTTAACCTCTAAAGGAGGACGGTTTTAGGACGTTTTATACGCGAGGGGAGCGTTATATCGTAATTTGACAAAACGTTTATCGTGGTTTACCTAAACAGTTTATACGTAAAGCACTCTTGAGGTGAATTTTTTTAATGAAAATGATGTTATATAAATTATTCAATGTTATTATTATTATTATTAATGCATATATGACGTTATAGCCGAGTTCACAATGCTATGTTGTCGTATAAAGTATGTACAGTAATGTTTCTCAAATGGTGTGCCACGATTGTTCTAGTGTGGCACTAAATTTTCTTAAGTTTTACCTACAAAGAGCATCAATAATAACATCAAACCTTCCAACGACCCACGCCCGTGACAAGAAGTGGAAGAGGCAGCTAGTGTTTATGAATACATATTATTAATAATTGATCAATAACGCACAATTGCGCCGTCCTTCCGTCGAATTGCCGCGAACTGCGTTGTTATCCAAAACTGGGCGCGCCACTGATTGAGAACTTGACAATCGAGCAGGATTGATCAATTTTGTGAGTCGTACTTTGTTTATAGATAGTTTCATGTCTAATTATTATTATCTCGATGGTTGGCGTGCCGTGGGAGTTTGGCAGGATGCCGTGTCTTTCGAGGTTGCCCGCCTCAACGAGCTTCTCTAAACTACCTGTTCAAAAAATTGAAGAATTCATCTCGTGTGAATGGTTCGGAGTTTATTATTAATTTGTAGTTACTGCATAATGGAGACATTTGAGCGTGATGGTTAAACCGTTATTGCGACTGTGATACTTGAAACTAAACCTCCTACAGTAAAATCTCAGTTACTAAACATTGTTTTAATGTAACTCCAGCACCACATCTCATAAACATCAATCCCTTGACTTCAGAATCCACGATTCCATCACACTATACAGAAATATTGAATGCACCAGAGACAGCACAAGTCTAATCTTAAGTATCTATAGGAATCTATTTCAGAATATATTTTAAATAACAAAATAAAAAAAAAATGATTACAACGCTTTCTACCATTTGTGTCTGCGGCAGCTCTGTGGCGGATTCGTGGCGCGTTCTCTCTTTTCGGTGTGCAATTTCACTAAACGATAAGTAACCCACAAACATTATAATTTCTGGAGCGAATCTTGTTGCCGTCACTGTTCACCTCGCAGTGCGCCGATGAATCATTTTATGGCACCAAGTACGACGGCTCCTTCTTCTTGCTTCTACCGCGACCGTTACATGGTAGTTATCATGGAGATCTTGAGCAAGTTAAAAACATTTTATATATCTACTTATTTGATTATTCGACCTAAAACGCGATGGAAAAAAATTTTTTTTGTTACTATTAATGATTTTTTAGCGTTACACTTTGACAGACCTACTAAACTTAATTATTTACCATGTTTATATTGTTAATATATTCAATTATATACATGTACAAATATAAATTTTAGTTCATACTTAGTACAAATATAATAATGATACGAAACTATAAAATCCAGAAATAAATTCATATTTTTAAATTTGTGACCCTAGAAATGAAATCGCTTGTTTGATGAAAACCTGTTTTTCATTTAGGTACTTTATATCTTAAAAACTGATGAAATGTATCAGATTTCTATAAAATTTACCTATAAATTGAAAACCGTTCAGCACAAAGAATATTAGTCATATTCATTTTTCACATCAACATTAAATGATATCGTATGTCAATTAAATTACTATAACGTTTCCCTTCCCATCTCGTTGTACCAGGGTCTCTACCGAGATAGTCGATGTTTTTTTTAGTATGTAATAATTCAACAAATATAAAAAATAAATAATAGGTGTACCGGAAAAGAATATCGTTTTTTTTGTTATCGCTTTTGAGTGGTCAGTTGTACTTCGGCAGTCGAACTTTTACAACGTGTTCTGTGTTGTTTCTCTGACTACGTATACCTGGAGTGTACAAGGACTTTTAAACAAATAAAATTTACAGCACTATATACAATGGAGAGCTTTGTACCGAATGAGGAATTTATTCGAAATATTATGCTTTACCATTTTATGAAGAAAGAAAGTGCACGATAATGCACGACCGCATACCTCAAAAATTACGAAAGAAAAAATTAAAGCCTTGGTTGGACAACTGTACGTCACCCACCATATTCACCGGATCTTGCTCCATCGGATTACCATTTGTTCCGGTCAATGCGACACTTTTTAAACGGAAAAGAATACAAAAATTATGAGGATGTCACAAAAGGCATATCTGAGTATTTTACATCGAAACCAGCTGAATTTTACGAACGTGGTATTAAAAAATTGACTGAGAGGTGGAAGGAGGTTATATCAAACGATGGCAAATATATTTTGAACTAAGTTTTAATAAATAAATACATTAAATGGACCAAATGATTTTATTAAAAGTTATTAAAATTAACTTTAACATAAATTACTACGCTCAACAAAATACCAATAAATAGTAATGAGCGAGCCACATAGCTCGAAGAACGGACAATCAACAAAAATCATCTCAACTCTACGGAAATACGTGCCAGCGACTAATGGATAGTGAGAGAACTCAGTAGGCCTTCATGCAGTGGTGGATAAAAAATTGTTGATAATGATGATGACAACGATTAGATTGAAAACTAGATTTAGATTGAGCGGAACACGCTAGTAAAAAATAATAATAAAACACTGTTTTAAAATAAAGTTCTCTTAAAAAATAGATGAATCCCATACATACACACGCACAAGATAACAGAATCAAGACTGAAGGAAACACCGAGACGCAGGTGAGAGGATAATCTCCAGAATAGTTAACAACTTCTACGGAGACAACAACAGGAATCATTCCACGACGCTTTATTTTCTGGTCTGCATTAAATTCTTTTGAAATGTCCTTACGTGTTTTTGTTGTGTTACTCAAAGGTATTTGATATTTGTCGCAATATAAAGGTGATAGCTTTTTAAAAATGGAATAACAAATGCATCAATTTGAAAGAGCTGCAGCATATAAGTTCTTTCTAGTTGATTAATTTAATTTGAGTCATTTTTTGATCAATTCAGTTAAATTGGTTAATCAGACATGAAACAGTTCATTCAGAAATACAAATCATCACTGGATCCATCGATTATGAAGTTGTCGATGAAAATGATGTGTCCACGTGACCGCTGGCCCAGATATAAGGTGGCTACGCACCGCGGGGGAATGCGCCTCCAACAAGGTCGCCTTACGTCACGCGCCTACAGTGTGATCGCACCGTATTTCCCTACAAGACATTCTTTGTTAAATCTTGTGACGGGATTGTAAAATAGCGACGCTTTCCTGCCGAAATCGCGTGTCAAAACATATTTATAGAGGAGCAAAAAAAAATCTCTACATTTTAACGGATAGACTGCCATCAGAAAACTTCCAGAAAGCAGCACTAGCTTTGGCGCACTCCATAATTAATATATAATAAAAGTACTTAAAATAATAAAAATTTGATAATTTTAATATCTTGGACATATAACAAGACAACCAAAAGTATCAGATATTGCATTTAATAATGCAGGGGAAATTGCTGGGAGTCGGAATCCTAGAAGAAGGAAAAAAAATCATGGCGGAACTAATGACGGAACCCACATCTAACCGCCTATATCGGTCCTACTCATTCACCGCTAGGTTGGTATTTTTTTATGTTAAACAGGCGACAACGACGCACGGCCGCCAACCAAAACATCCCTCATTACACCTACGTTACATTACGTAAAATATACAATGCACGTAATAATAAGGGACGGGAGACGGGAATAACTAGTAAAGTTCACAAAACATCCCCCACGGGAAACAAGACGGGCACAAAAAAAAAGACGTGAAGTCGATTCTCTACCCGAGCACCACTGCCGGCAGATATTATCTAGAAAACAGCACATTAAGTTAAGTGCAGAATATGTAATCTCTAAGTTTAAAAACTGATCATTTTTCGTGTGTTTATTTTCTATTGTATTTATAATCTCTTTACTTAATGCTAATTAATATACGATGTAATCTATTTTTTTTAACTATCACTAGATTACTAGGTCAGTGTCTTAACCACTGGACCAATAAGCTAATTGGCATCACTTCGGCGAACTCTCAACCCTGTGCGATATAGGGGTCTTACCTACACTTCACTTACCCTAGTCTTATATGGGTGTGAGGCGGTCAAAGAGAAGGCTCTGCTAATATTTATCAACAAGATTCTCCAACTAACGCTCTAACTAGTAGAAAAGCGTGTGTAGTTTAGTTTAGTTTTGTTTGAGTAAAGGGTAGTCAAATACTATTGCTGTACTAAAGTTTAGAAGACGTCTAGAAGACCAAGAAAGGAAAATACCCTTAAATAGCTCATGCCCTTCTTAAATATGAAGGGGATGCGTTGGGCTGATAATATAAGAAAGGGCCCAACAAGGTTGCATATTGCCTACTGGGACGAAATAGCTCAAGACCAAGGATGTCTGGAAAGCAGTCGTGAAATCAGTATTGGTTTATAGCAACAATACATAGCAATGATAATTATAATTTGCGATAAATGTCTAGTCATAAAATTATTTTAAAATTGAGTACATTTTTTTTAACAATTCGTATAATTTTGGTATACAATAAATATTATGAAATTTTTGCCATTTTTTTTTATTTTTCTTTACCTTGCTCTGAATTTTATGAATGTGTCTAGTTTAATTAGGTTTAAGAATACAAATAAAAAAATTGTTAAGATTAGACTCAAAATTTCCCTTTTCTGTCAGTCCAAGTTCAACTATTTTGCGGCGTTCGTGTTCAATTTTAATTCAAATTTTAAAATAGAACACAGTATATTATTGAAATAATCTATAAAAATGTATTACAATAATATCAGACACAAGAATTTCTACTCAGCATATAATAATTATATTAATAAAAATAGAAAAATAAAATTTATTTTTAGATTAAAAAACAAAATAATTTAATATGATGCTAAAATATTACACACGTTTTTTTAGAAATACATCGTAACTTGACAGCATTTGATTAACAACATTATTTTTTTTCATAATATTAATTAGTTTGATGAATGTGGAATTATAACGGAGCGCTAATTTGACACATGAGAACCCTGTGTGTGATGTTTGGAACAATACCGAGACAATCAATTTCATAGATATGTAAAAATTTGCTTTATTTGTTTAAGAACATCTTTGTTGTAATGTAAAGAGAACCTAACATGTATATTTAATATTATATTAAGCTAAACAAAACATTAGTAAAACGAGTGTAGAGTTTAACTTAAGGGTAAATTTCACTCTTGAATTGACTTTCACTTACTTGTAAAATTTTGGTATCAAAAGCAATGCAAATAGCATCGAAATAGTTATCCTAAGTCCTGAAGTATGGAAGTAGATACCCCAACAGGCGTAGTCATTGGTTGGTAAATCAGTTTGATCCTAAAATTTAAGATAGTTTCAAATTTTACAAGCAATATTTTAATGGTCGATATCAAGATACTAGTAATTTGTTTTCAAATATTCAGTAATATTTCAATATTACTGTTCGATGTAGACTTCTCCAAGGATGACCAATTCTCTGTCTTTAATCATTTTCATCCATAGTTCGCCCGCCAGCCTTTTGAAGTCGTCGCTCCAACCGAATTTGAAGACGGTCAACATTATTTGTGCGAGCCAACCACTCCAGAATCTTCATTCACCGTTTATATGTATCACGTGATTATTTATAATTTCGTTATTTATTAATTAGAAAAAAAAATCAATTAAAAAAATGATCAAATTAAACACCAAACCCCTAGCACAGTACTCCAAAAAATTAATAATGTATAAAAATACTTGTGAGATACTAAATTTAGTAAGTAAACCAAAAATAGCACTGAATTGAAGCGGTAAGAATTCCATGTGTAATGTGAAATTTACGACAATCCCTGGGTTGATGTTGACGAGTACAAGGTTCGATGAGTACAAGGAAAATCATTTTAGAGAGTGGGAAGTAGAATTACCATCGGACAAGACTGATTGGAGAATGGCAGTTGTAATTGCATAAAGTATTTTAGCTATCGTTTTTAAATATTTATTTGGGTTAGGTTTGAATATAACAGAGTAGGTAACAAGTAAATATCTAATTATCACTTTAAAATTAATCATATATATATATATGTAAATTTGGTAAGCAGTCAAACACAAGCCTTGTGAAAGAATTTCGCATATCATTCTAGAACGTTTGCGAACACGGTGTGGACCGCGCCGCGCATGCCCGGCCGTGCCACTTTCCCGTTGGCCAGGCGGGCAAGGCAGGCAGGCAGCGGGCAGCGGGCGGCTAGCTACCCAGGCTGGTGCCAGGTATCAGGTACCAGTGCAGGTACCCCGCACACTCCGCATAACGGTTCGCGGCGCCGACTCTCCAACTGTAGCGCTGCCGGGCCGCGTCTGTCGAGCGGGCGGCGTGCGCGGCCGGAGTTCACTATCAATGAGATAAATGCAGTGATTTAAACTCAAAAAATATATTAACCGGTTGGTCAACCCAATTTCAAGTAAATCATTTATCACGTTTTGGGGGACTTGGGGGGGGGGGGGGGGAGGGGGGATTTCAAAAGAATGGCACATACACGTTCTTTCTTTCAGAAGCAATGGTGTCGAAAATTTTGAACTACAGTGAGACATGAAAAATGCCATGTTTCCTACAAAATGCAGTGATTTCATATATTTTTTAACTGTTCATGATTTTATGACTCAAATTTCTGACTAGACTGATATTTCATAATAAACAAGGTTGTCGCGTACCACACACCACCCTTACCATTTTAAAACATTTTATTAACTTAATTTTTTATTGACTAGGCTAACGTATTTCGATTCTCACGGTTTGATGTTAAACGATGAACTATTTATACTGTATTTGAATTATTTTATGCTAAAAATATTAATACAATGTTTGTAACGGTATGGCTAATAAATCTAGGCACTACGCACAATTCAGCTACGAGTATAATGACAAATTTAGACAATATATTTTCAAAACTAATTTAGGCAAATTTATATTCTTCATTTTGGACAATTTTCACGCATATTTTATGTAGGTGCATTATTCTTACAAATAAATATATTTTATATAAGATGTATTTGAAACAGGACGGATATATAATTATTAAAAAAAAAAACATTCAATTCTGATTGTATTTATAATTATTGTAATATATACTCGTACATACATGAATATGGATAAAAAATAAAATAAAAAATTATCCGATACTCATCTCAATACTTTTTTTACTATAAATATTCAGCAATAAACGGTTTCGCGAAAAGTTTCCCATTTTAACAACCGGTTCCCGCAAATCGGTGCGAAGCCATCGCTGGATAAATTCGTCAATATATCATCCAGTGAGCTCACATCTTAATTTCAATCAATTTATTTGTTGGCCTCCTTCCGTCTACGAGAGACGATGGCGATGCCAGATTTATGAAGGTAGTCGAGGTGGGCAGCAAGTCCAAAACGAGACTCGCACATCCGACTGTAATTCATAAGATAGAGAGGTTCCAGCGGACCAATCATTTATTTTCAACATTCGGTCTCATACTAATCTTCGCATTGATAGATTTCAATATTGTATGCCTTCTCGACTCTTTTGACATCTATAGACGTAGAACACAAGACACAGATTTTCGCGTAATGTTGTAAATGTGGTATTTCCAAGGTTCAGACTTGTACAGTCTTTCGTGCATTTTGTATTTTTATACGGTGTAGAATCTTGGAACTTGAAGGCAAAGGCGCTGGAGACACTGAACAGAACAGACTCTCAACAACAACAGAACCTGAAACGAATCAGTTAATTCATTGGGCGTCTTACGAAAAGGGAAAATAGCTTGGAGAAGCTTGTTGTGGTGGGCCACATCGAAGAACGAAGAGGAAGAGGAAGATCCCCCACCCGTTAGACAGACCAAGTGGAAAAGGCAACAGACACTTCTCTGATGGCAGTCCTAACATCTGCAGAATGCTGAGAAAAGTTGAAGAAATAGTCAAGAGGTAAGGGACCGACGTAGATAATGATGGTAATGTTGTAAATTGACCAAATATTCGCCAGTGAAAAATTATATTAAAATCATAAATAATAATACGTACCATTATGATATTATACAAAATAATATTATTTATCAATAAAATAACTAATATCTAAATGAATCACGTCCACCGTTGTTCAATGTATTCAGTTGTCCACGACTGAAGTGGGATGGTCACGTTCAGACAGGCCAGCGAAGAAGCACTTGAAGCATTGGTCGGAAGACTTGGAAGACCCGAGTTTCGGTTGTTGGATGGTGCTACGCAGGATTCCTTGATCAGACAACTGCACACATAGAAATTACGTAAGACAGAAAAAATAAAATCAAAATTTTGTATTAAAAATACCACAGAACTATGTACTGAAATTGCAACTTCACAACAAAAATATGTTATCATTAAAAAGTAACATACCTATTAGTGTAGTAATAAAATATAAATTACCTTACGATAGCCTACATTCCTTTGAGATAGATTTCGACAAGTTACATTAACCAAAAGATAGCTTATTAAATACGATGTGTGCAGTTGTCTATGTGTGCAATTTCAATGTGTGCATTTGTCTTCAATTACCGTGTGTAGTTGTCATGAAATAAAATATTGTTGTTGCTACCGGGATTAGTAAATCGATTATAAAATTCAAGATATCACTGAAGATGAAATGCGCAGCGAGCTTCATTCACAACCGTTTTGGGCTATTCCCGGTGGCGTACATGTGGAGGCGGATGCTGTGGATCTCATGGACCACAGCTCCACATCACCGCTGTCAAAATGAAGAGAAGGTGCATATGTGTGGGACGTGTTTTGCGAGAATTCTAAACCGTACACCTATTCACCAGTAGGAACACGGCGATTCGGAAACCCCGTAACGACTAGACTTACATAAGTTGTACTCGGTACAATGGGATTGATATGAAAGAAATAACCAAATAAATATATCCAATAGTTCGATTTTTTTAGTTGTTCCCATGTAATATCTACCCTTATCTCCCACCCCCTACCTAATATTCTGTCCCACTCTGATATGCTGTTGCTCTATCTTCTCATCCTTCTATTTAAAATATATATCCTTAGATTAGTCTATACTATATTGTTAGGAGAACAATATAGTATAGTTCTAATAATAAAGTTGTATCAATGTGTCCAAAATTTAATAAAAATGAATTTATAATTCTGGCGTCTGCTATCAGATTATTCAAAGGTATTTGAGATTCTGTAAAAATAAAGTAGATGACTCTTTCAAATAATGGAACGATTAAATGTATTAATATTAAAAAGGTAACATATAAGTTGTCGCTAAAGATATTGTCGCTGTAGCATAGTTGGATAATGCATGTTCCCCGGTTAGGAAAGAGATCCAGATTCGAATCCCTGTGGCGCTACAACAATACTTTTGATAAAATTGATTTTATATGTATATCTTTCTAATTAAGATATTTAATTAATATTTTAAAGTTAATTATACATACATTTACAGCCACAAGCATAAATTAGTGATGTTATTACGTAAAAAAGGGCAATCAGAGGAGTGACAATTTGCGATGCACTCCCCAAACGGGAGAAAGCGCAATATTTCATTACAGTCTGCTGGTCTTCTCGACATTTCCCATTGTGAAATTAACACCCTAATTAGACTGCGAAAAAGTGAGCAACGATTTATCCCAATCAATCATTCGATCATAATGAAGGTCGAAGGATGTGAATTTAATCTTAAAAAATAAGTATCAGATAGATTGGAATAGTATAAAATTTATTATATTACGTAAAACGAATAGAAATTTCGTTTTATGTTGTTGTTTTGAAGTCAGTTTGCTTTCGGCTGCGGTCGAGTAAGTACGTCAGCATTGTTATTGTTTTGTAGCTCTGTTCATACTCTTACTGTTTTCACTTTATTATTTACATTTTTACCCATAGTAAAAATGTCGAGGCCAGAGATGGAGGAGAACATAGTTAATATCATACAAAAAAAAAATGATCTCATTGAAATTCACAAAAATTAAAATTAAACAACCCATTCATAGACATAACAGTCATAATTTTTCTTTGATTTCTGTTACATTTTATTTGCTGTTTATACTTTATATATTTTTTTTATTATGTGCTATGTGAAGGGCAATTCTTGTAATAAAACTATTATGTTTTAGTTTGCAAAAGCTGAATATTATAATTGATTTATGAATAATGAATTTAAATAAAAAAATTAAAATCTTCTAAAAAATGTTAATCTATGGTGACACATTAGCAATAAGCGACGGTATAAATGATACGTGTAAAGAAACCCGCTTTTAAAAAATTTTGAGTATATGATTGTGTGTTAGTCACGACAACGTGTGGCAATTAATCATCCTAATCATCATCATCATCAAAATCATCTTAATATTGATATTGAATTGGAGTCTCGAAGAAAGAGGTTTGACGTGACAGGGAACGAGTCACCTCTACACAAAGTAATGTAACTGTAAACATATAATTTGAAGAAGAAGCCTACAATTTTGTATGGTAATTGATGAATAGATGAATACGTGAGTATAAAGCGTGATTTTTTTTGCAAAACTATAAAGTAATAGCGATCAGGGTACACTTTTACAAAAACAAAAATATGTTGTGTTTTTTTTTTCTGGTTTATTCCCAGTGTAGCTTTAGATTTATCATGAGTACTCCAAACATCACGCACCTAACTCAAAACTATTTAACGTGACTCATTATTATTTTAGTGTTGATCCGATTATCAAACATTAACGATCATGTTGGCGATCAGTATCAGTATCAGCAGCTGGAAATAAATGGATCTTTTCTCAAACCAATTACCTTAGATTCTTTAGGCCGAATGTCCTTCATCGCTTCCTAGAAATTTTGCGTTAAATGAGATACAGAATTTTTTAGATATCTCAGAATATGGCAAAAAATCCTGTTTTTTATTGTTGTACGATTTCTTTTTCTTTTGGCATCGGAATCATAACATTCGATCCTGTCAATTCACCTTATTTTTAGAATTCGTCTGTCGATCCACATCTCGAATGCTTTAAGTCGCTTTAGTATTGTTCTAGTGAGTATCCATGATTTCATACAGGGAACACCTAGTATCGTATCATTCGTATATTTAATGTTAGGTCATGGCTGCACAATACTTTCTTCATGCGGAAAAATGCATTTAATATTTATCAATTTGTTAATTACATTCCTGGCTAAGATTTTACCAAAAATAATGTTGTAGGACTTGATAAAAATACTGAATAATCTAACATCTACAGGAAAATGTATATTAATATAACAAATACAAAACGATTTTTGGTATAAATCAAAGTTAGATGTTTCAAATATTGTAAGGGGGAAAATATATCTTTACTAGACATAATAATAGGTAGAATCAAATAAATAAATAAATTTCACCAATTTTAGTGTAGATTCTCTAATTTTATCTTATTTTAAGAAGTACATTTGCTGCGTTTACCTGGACGAGTAGGATAGAATATAATACTGCGTTATCTAATATGAAAGGGGACACCAGGATAGGGGGATGTATAGTGCCTATGTTCCTCAACTTCAAAAGCTCTGAATCCCACACATCTTCAACAGCAGGTGTCAATGATTCTAATCAGCTTCTATTTCAATCACAGGAAGAGTTGTGATACCTAAAAGAGTAAGAACAATACATATGGAATTAGCAACGTTTTGAAATATACGACAAACACAAAATAATAATTTATAATTATTTTCGGTTCAAAGTTTACTGGGCTATTTTTCCGTGTGCCTCCAACTTCTCTGGCTGACGTTTCGGATCCACGACATCAGCTCTAATGATGGACCCTGAAATGAAACGTTAGCCAGAGAAGTCGAAAACACTGCAGATTAGCTCAAAAAATCTTCACAGAAAATTTTCTGAACATGTGTAAAAACCTAATGTATTTTTTAATTTGACATTTTTTCTCAAAATTGACGATAAAAATTTTTTTTGACTTAATGCATGTCTCCGATCGTTTTTCTCTTTTAATATTTCAACGTTCGCAGTATGCACGAATATTATTTAGATTTTCGGTTTGTTTGGAGTTACGGGATTCTTTCGTATACCAGTTTTAGTGTACGCGTAATTTGCAAAATAGTGTTATGCAATCTGCTCGCTGGTCGGACGATGGCGATAATTATATAAAGTTTATGTAAACTGTACCTGACATCATACAACCACATACGTACACTAGGCACACGGGTGTCACAAAATATTTGTCTTCTTTTATAAACATTTTTGATAGGTACTCATTTTTAGTGATGAGCTCGAAATCACGAACCGTGAGTCAATCACTGATATCTTTGAGTCACACTCACTATCAGTGATTGAATATCTGGGAATATCGTGATTCGTGATCCATTTTTTTATTTAATTTATATTTGGTTGTGAACCGTGATTCGGCGCATGTGCATATGAAACAAAAATATTAATGAATGAATGGCGTTATAATTCGTGATAAGCGCTGTCTAGTAGATTCTGTGAAAACGTATTACGCATTTGAACCGCAAAATAAACTCACATTTTTTCAAGAGATTTTATTATATTTGTGATGATATTAAATTAGATATATATTATTTATATATGTTAGAATATGTTTTTTTACGTAAATGAAGTTTGAATAATATTAAGTAAATACGCTCAAAATTATGTATATTTATTTCGTATGTAGTGATATCGTGCAGCGCATGCATATGAAACTGTGGTCACAGTCACGGCTTTTAATCACTGATATTATCGAATATCAATCACAATCACAGCAGTGAGTCAAGAGTAGCGTTTTTTCCAATCACTACTCGTTTTGTAAAATTTTGGACGTTTTTACCATATTGTGTAATGATCCTGGATCTCTTTCCAAACCGGGGAAGGTACATTATCTAACTATGCTACAGCGACGATATTTTTAGCGACAAATTTTCGAACCTATATGTTATCATTTTGATATTAATACATTTAATCATTCCATTATTTGAAAGAGCCATCTACCTTATTTTTACGGAATCTCAAATACCTTTGAGTAGTCTGATAGCAGACGCCAGAATTATCAATTCATTTTTATTAAATTTTGGTCACATTACTTAACTAAATTATTCATGCCAACAATATTGCAAGGGATATTTTATAAGTGACATTTATATTTTACTATCTAAGGGCCGTAAAGCCCCGATTCGACGACATGCGCTTTTATATTAATACTTTTTTTAAATATATGCGCACGTGTACCAATCACGCAGGCGAGTGCAGTCGGTACAATGGAATAAGCTGTACCTAAATATATATTTTGTAAAATAAGGCGAAATTAAAGATTTATCTAACAGAATATTATGATATATTCAAATCCGAATAATAAGAATTTTGTAGAAATATATTTTATTTTAACATATTTTGCAGAAATTCTAATTAAGTACAGCTCATTTCGAAGTACGAACATGGACTGACTGAACGCCACAGCAATCACGTATATACAAATACTAACTAATAATAAAAACGCAGAATGGCTTTAATACCCTATATCATTATATTATTTTAATGTAGATTCGTTTCAAAGACAGAATGATTTGTATTAGTAAATGAATTGAATATAATTATATATTTTCAAAACATTCAACTAAGACCAGTACTTTGAGTGTGCACTCAGTACGATATCAGATCAGTCAAATCCGGGATTTACTATTCTATATAAAAACATTAAATCGCTCAAGGTTACAAAATAATTTTTTTATACATTTAAATATAATTTCTAATGAATCACAGATTTTTAATCAAACTGTCTTTCTAACGGTTTTACACCCGTGGGTTATGCTACGGTCAAAATGATTGACCGAAAATTCAGTTACGGCACCCATAACAGGTTACCATCTGCCAATCTTCGGCGAATTCTGTTTGGCGAAAAAATTTTAATCAAAAAATTCGATGATTTATGCACAAATCCTACAAATTATATATTTTTCATTAAATGGTAGAGTTGAGAAGTCGGCGCAATACTCAATCCGACATATAAAACATATTATAGACTTTTTAATAAATAATTGTAAACTTTATCTTCTCTCTTTAATTTTTCGATTCCCATAAGAACAATTTCTAAATTTGGTTAAAATCTTCATCATGCAAAATAAAATCTATAATTTTTGTTTTCAAACGTCAAATATATATGTACTTTTGAGAGAAAGATTCATAGACAAATCTTCGGAGCCGCAGAGGTAAATGAGATATAATCACGAGCTACACAAATTGAAGAGTCTATAATCGAGAAAGAAGTATAGGGAAACCCTAATTAAAGTGAACATTTGGTAAAGTATATACCTTATCCTTAGGCATAAGAAACTGCAGACAAGTCGCAGGTGACGGACAAGTGGAGACGTTCCCGGGAGGCGGAAGCTCACAATTATATATGATGAAGAATTAAAGGAAGACGATATAGAGGAGGCCGAAACAGAGATACACACATAATACAAAGGGAAACCTAGCATTATTCATCAGAAAAAAAATATTTTTCATTCTTCTTCTATGTTAATATCAACTGTTTAATACAGGAAACAAAAATGTAGACATGAGTAGTTCGCCGATCTCAGTTTCTCTCAACCGGCCATGATGATGAGGTCAAAAAAAATGAAACACAAAAGATGTTCAATATCGACACACTGTGGTAACATAATCGAGAATGTCTTTCCCGCCTGCAGAATACCCTATTTTATTTCAGTTACATTCATATAATTTTTCCCACCATATTTTCAAGTACCTACATAGCAACAGGCCGCCGCTGTGACGTTTTTTTTATCAAGAACGATAGTCCTTGTTTGCTGATATTTATGCCACGGGTTCTTCGGCGCCACGCCGATGATTGTACCTTTAAATTACTGACACGTGTCTTATCATATTAAGTATATCATGTATATATCATATTATGTAATTCTGTGCGATACATCTACAATTATTAGTCTCAATCACTTGAGGTACGGCTCGTAATGTACTTCCGAAAGTTTTGGTCCTGGATCGCCCTAATATTGTAGCCAGATGCAATGCGTTTTAATACTCTTCCAGGACTTCTTTGTCGTAAAGTTGTATCTAGGGTAAATATATTTTAAGGCTGTCATATTGACGCATAATGTGAATAAGAATCTTTGTTTAGTACCGTATATAGAGTGATAAGATTACATAAATTGATAAAGGTTGACATAAAGTGACAGATTACGAACGCAGAAGTGAAAAAATTCATAGATAAAGCATATTTTATGATTATTTGTCGCGCCTATAAACATCTCATCTAAGCTTTGGCAATTATAAATTAGTCGTTCAAAGAACCCGCAAACGATTTAAAACATGTGGTTAGTAAAAAGTTACTAAAGTAAAAAGTTACCATAGTAAAATTTTACTACTGATCACACAAGTGTTGAGAAGTTTAATAAACAATCCACATTCCCAATACTGTACTTACTCCACTTCTTAGCACAACAAAACCACTTAAATAATCACTTTATCTCTGGGGCAATATTATGGGAGCAAAAAATACTGCAGTATGTAGACCGCATGAACACTATCTTCCGACAATCGAGTCTGCTGGGGGCAGCGGCGTGTGCGCAAATACTCTACTTTCGCTGCTTCCACCAGCTCGGAAGCGGGCGACTCGGAGCACGTTACCCTGTCTCGGGAAGAATTTCAAGAACACAAAAGCGACTGATGCAGCTCGAACCGCAGACGCGGATTTACAAAATGGAGAAAAACAAAAATAAATATATTATTAAGGAGAACACATTCTTGTCGTGAAGTTGTAACAATTCACAATAATAATGTGTTCTCCTTAATAATATAAGTTGTATCAATGTGTCCAAAATTTAATTGATAATTCTGGCGTCTGCAGTCAGTTTACTCAAAGGTATTTGAGACTCCGTAAAAACAATGTAGATGGCATTCAAATAATGGAACGACACATGTATTAATTTGAATAAGTGTAATATATAGGTTCGAAAACTTGTCATAAAAAATACTAACGCTATAACACAATTGGTAGTGTACTTCCCCGGATTGGAAATAGAGATCCAGGTTCGAATCCCGGTAGCGCAAAAACAATATTTTTCAACAAAATTGATTTTACATGTATATGTTTATAATTAATACATTAAATTAGTATTTAATAAATATATTATTTACATCAAAAGATATTATTTATACGGCATATTTCTGATCCGTTAACATCTTTTTAAAGTATCTTTTTAGATATGTGAAAATAAAACACTTGCTTTTTGATTTACTTGAGACAAGATTGTCTTGCAAGGGCTATATCACGCTAATAATTTAACTCAACAACTTGTATTTATAACTATGATGGGGGACAGCTATACAATTTTATTTACATGAGATGAAAAGGGACAACGTTATTCCTTGGAATTCTGAGGATTTCCATACATTTTGAATGCTTTTAATTATTCTAAGAAGCTATTCGGTTTATAATAATGGTATTTTAATGTTATGGGTAATTTATAGAAAAGAACAGCTATATCATTTTACAATTTAGAAGACAATACGGCAAATAGGTATTTATCTGCATTGTAAACTCCCGTGTATATTATAAGTATACAGATAGGTACTGTTAACTTTAACGTATATATAAATATGTTTAAAAAATTGTACATCTACAGCGGGCACCTGAACGTTTGTCAGCGCGCTGCGTCTGTAATTTACGTAAGTAAAATTGTATTATATTTACATATCATAGTCTATCAAACAAAATGATTAATTATCATTATAATTAATACATAATTTATAATTGATGTAGAAAAAATCAGCATAATCAACCATATAAATTTCACATTTAAACGGTTGATTGTTGACGGTAATTGAACGTAGCTACAAAGAAAGCAACCAGCCATAAAAAAACTCAAAAAGATAAAAGCACTATAATAAAAATGTGAAAAATAAAATCTTCACAACTTGAATAGTGAGTAGAATGTACGATGTATGCAAGGAAAGCGACCTTATTATGAACAAGCCGAAAGTGATGTATTCGAGAAGAAAGAAAGCAAGGCTTCGTGCAAAATACTTGTAGGTAATGAATGTTTGGAACAAGTAGATGAGTTTGTGTATTTGGGGAGTATGTTTGATAGAAACGGAAAGGTTGAGAATGATATCGAAAGGAGGGTGACTGCAGGGAATAAAGTGAACGGCGCTTTGAATGGAATTACATCTGACGGGAATTTGCCAACCGAGGCAAGACTAGCGGTGCACAATGGAGTCCTGGTACCCACACTGATGTATGGAAGTGAGGCCTGGAGCTGGCTATTTGTAACAAAGTAAAGAATGAAGAAATAAGTAAAGAATGTAATGCTAATGTTAGTATAATAAGATTAAGAAAGAATCACTTAGGTGGTTTAGTCATATGGAACGGATGAATGAGGAGAGAGTGGTAAGAAAGATTTATGACGCGTGTTGATAGCACCAGCAATAGAGGACGCCCCCGGAAGACTTGGCACGACCAGGTAAACCAGATACTGGAAGGTGGTCCACAGTAATCAGCGAGCTTGTATAAGAAGAGTGTGGGCTCTACCATATCTGCCTGTAATTAAGTAGAATTGAGTCGCACAGCGCCCGAGCAACTCAATAGACCTTATTACTGCATCCGATAAATATATATATTTTTTATTGTGGACTTTCTGCATAACTACGTTCAATACCAACAATCATATTATTCGTTTTCATCTCTGCGGGCCATCCCGCGTCGCGACTCCCGGCGCTAGTTCGCTCCTGGTCTGTTTTTATCAAGTTGACCAACATTCAGTGAATTAAATCTGTGCCAGCGTCGGTACAGCACACTTCGGCCCAAGTATTTAGAACAGCGACTTCCTTGCGAGGTATTTCATCCATCCGGTTACAATCGGAGGTACTTGCGTTATTTGCTTTTGTGTCCGGCACCGCAGAACGCAGAAGCGTAAAGACGGCAGAGCTGTTATTTATATATATTTTGAAATCATCTTATGCGGAAAGACTTCCGACATTCCCCAATGCACGTTGCGTAAATAATAAGTTATAATTATCTCCATTTAATATTATTTGTTTCTACAATATTCTGAACTAATCATCTGTTTCTGGTTGTAATGCACTTGTTTACAATATGAAAACGCAGTGATTTAATGGTTTAATGTTAAAAATTAACACAAAACAAGCAGAAAACTGTTACCGCACGTAAGCCAATTCCGCACATAGATGACACACAGTGTCAAGTATTCACATAAACCACTGCACACAAAGTAATAGAATAATAGGAAGATTAATGTAAGCTACCTCACGATGTACTACATTCCTTGAAGATAGGTAAGCTACCTCACAATGTACTACATTCCTTTAAAATAGATTAGATTATTCAATAACACGTAATAAGAAGTTGAGTATTAAGTGACGTGCATTTGTCACTGTATGCAGTGGTCTATGTGTGCATTTATCTTGGGTGTATTTGTCTTGGGTGCACCTATCTTGTGTGCACTTATCTTGTGTGTATTTGTCTTGGATGCACCTATCTTGTGTGCACTTATATTGTGTGTATTTGTCTTGAGTGCACCTATCTTGTGTGCACTTATCTTGTGTGTATTTGGCTTGGGTACACCTATCTTGTGTGCACTTATCTTGTGTGTATTTGTCTTGGGTGCACTTATATTGTGTGTATTTGTCTTGAGTGCACCTATCTTGTGTGCAATTGTTAAGAAATCCAAAAAAATTACTATGGATCTATAGAGTAGACATGTGTATTAAATATTGTGTGCAATATAAAACGCTTGAATAACAGACGCATACGAGTGCAAAATAAATGTAAATCTGAGACTTTTTTCCGAATACTATTATTCGATTGTTCAAAAACACTGCCTAAAGACGACATTGATAGATGACTAAAAGTATGTGGAGGAATTTTTATACAACAGATTACTGTTTATCCGGCGGTACGCTGTACCGTACAGTTCATATTATGATGATTTATGTACATGAATTATGGTTATAGTATACTGTATACAAAACATTAGACAGCAGTACAAAGTAATGAATTCAAATAGATTACTCCCACTGCATCTATGTACTGATATCACTGTATGAAAGTAATAACGTCACGTTTACGCACGCTCAAATTTAAAATTTATATAACCAAACTTTTACTCGAATTTTAAATAATACGAATTTATAAATTATACCCTGACTGATGCATATTATAAAATATTTTCGTACAAATATGAGTTATCTCGGTAATAGTATTTATTTAATGTATTCATCTAGTACGTGTCAATTTCTTCTACTGTGTGGTCTTAAAAAAATCTTCAAGTCCCTGTATTTTTTAAAAGAAAAAACGTCCAGAAAAATATTATATATTATGATATTTAAATATCAAGACAAATGTATCAATCCACAATTATTATTATCATTTAATGTTTGTTGCTAACTTTACATTGTTGTTTTCATTCGGATATTTATTCGGTTTCGGATAATACCATTTCTTTTTCAGGATGTCAAATAACCTAACTAAAACCATATACGTCAAATCATTCTAATGTTTTTAAAATTCTATTTATATAAATATACATAAAAAAAAATTATTTAAAAAATAAATCTAGTACCTAACTTGAATAGTTAAGATGATGAAAGATACAACTATTCACAGATTTTAAAGTACCAAAAATAGTAGACATATACAAAAAAAAATCGATAATTAAAATTTTCAAAATTAAAAATCAATTAAATTTTAGAAGCGAATTCCGATCCACAAGATATAGAGATCAAATTGATATCCCAAAACTAAAATATACCGCAACTCAAAATCAATATATTTATCAGTGTATCAAATTTTTTAACAATCTCCCCATCACAATTAGAAAAATTACGGACTATCATAAATTTGTAACTGAAGTAAAAAAAATATGTACACAGACTAACTGAAACATAAATTAACTCGAATATACTCCTTCTCTATACACGAGTCTTACTCTCATAGAGAAAAAACAAATGTTAAAATATATATATATATATATATCCACTGATTATTGAAATTGTATTATATTTTTAATATTAATAAAAAAAGAAAAAAAATAAATAAAAAAAAATATATATATAGAAATTGACTTAATAATACAAAATTATTGGAAAAACTTATTAAGAAAAGTTATTTAATATTATAAGATTTTTTATTTAATATTATTTTAAATTTTATACGCTTATTTCTAATGATTCTAAATTATTTAATTTAAGACCAACATTTTCTATATGTTAAATGAACATTCCCAAATTATATCAATAGTATGATCATTCACTAATGAATGATTGGAATATTCTGAAAAGTTATTACTATTTAAACATCTTAAATGCTCTTGACTCTAAAAACATTAGAAAAATTTGACATGTTATATAGTGTTAACTCGTAAATGTATTAAATTTAACTAGTAAAACAAAGTCTTAAATAATTTATATTAATTAAAATTTTTATTGAATGCTTCGTAATGCGTACAACTAAAATACTGCCATCGCATAAACTCGTCAATGTCGTGTGTTCATACACACGATGATATAATGACTAATCTATGTCAGTACGCCCACAATTACATTTATATAAAACCACAGAAATACACCTACTTATACGTCAATAATACCAATTAACTAATGATAACTAACAGTAATGCCAACTAAATTTAAAATTCATCGCATCAATAATCCAGGTTCATGCGTGCATTTAGGGACCATACTAGTGATAAATATGAACGAAGATGTACAAAAAGTACACCCAAAAAAGGTGGCAGGCGTCTTGGCACGAACAATTGGCGGGAAGTAGATTAATGCGGAGACCGGTAGAGGTATATTCTCAAGAAGACCAGAACTACGTATAGAATATAGTTATGCCATAGTGTATGTATATATTTAATTTCAAATATTTATTTATTTTAAATGTGAAAATTCTTATACTGTCAATTCATGGCGTAATTCCATTTTAACAAATCATACAAAAGTTATGTTCCGAGAAACCTACAATAGCATGGTACGGTAAATTTAAATATAATATGTAGGTAATTCATTAAAAAAATTAGCTCAAATTACGGTGAATCTTTGAAAATACGTCAAATGTGACACATCAGAGAATAACAATTATTCGATATTTTGGTCAAAGTTGACTTTTTTGCAGAGCTGCGGGCGGAGTCGTTTAAAAATCTACCGACTTTGAGCTCTTTTATGCTAGCAAAGAAAGAAACACTCTTTACGCACAGAGTCGGCCAATTTTTGATGACAAACAAGTTATTTAACATAACCCGTACCCGAAATCAGGAGTCGATTTATTTTATAGGATACTCGAAATTATAAAGCACCATTTCTATACAAATTTCACCTCACGGACGATGAACCAAACTCAAAAGAAATCAAAAAATTAATATTCCAAACTTTGAATCTCTCAGTTTGGTGTCACATGAAATCTTGTTTTTCTAATGGCGTGATTTACTTACCTAATGTGTGTAAACAGATCAGTACAAAGTTATAAAGGGTTTTTCAATAGAAATGATATTTTAAATACTAATTTAATGTATTAATTATAAATATACACATATAAAATCAATTTTGTCGAAAAATATTGTTTTTGCGCTACTGGAATTCAAACCTGGATCTCTATTTCCAATCCGGGGAAGTGCACTACCGATCGTGTTATAGCGCCAGTATTTTTCATGACAAATTTTTGAATCTATATGTTTCACTTTTTCAAATTAATACATCTGTCGTTCCATTATTTGAAAGCCATCTACATTACTTCTACAGAATCTCAAATACCTTTGAGTAAACCGACTGCAGACGCCAGAATTATCAATTCATTTTTAATACATTAAATTAGTATTTAAAACATCATAGACCGTCTGTTCTGAATAATTACAACTTAACAATAATTATGTATTCTCCTTAATAAGAAATGATATTATTTAAAAAAGGCATAGCTATCATAGTTTTATTTTTTATTTATTTTAGTATACTTTGACAACCCACCGTGATTACGTGTACATGCTTGCACAACGAGAAGCACATTTTTGGTAATATAGCTTTGTAAATAAGCAAAACTATTTTTGGTGTGAAGGTAATTCACAGAAGATTCAGGAGAAGCCTTTGCATCCACATATGGTCACTTGTATGGTGTAATTTTTGATATGGTGGTATCATCGGACCGTGTTTTTTTTCAAAATGACGCTGGAAATGTAGTTTCAAAGTGAATACTGAACAATATCGATAGATTTTAACTGAATTTTTATGGCCAAAACTGAATGAATTTGATTTGAATGACATGTGGTTCCAACAATACGGTGTCACATAACAATATGATGTCACATAACAATATTGTGTCACATAACAATATGGTGTCATAACAATATGGTGTCACATAATAATATGGTGTCATATAGCATTAATTTCACTATCAACTTGTTACAAAAAAAGTTTGGTGAATCAATAATTTCAAGAAATTCAACTGTTAAATGGCCTCCAAGAAGTTGATTTCCTTTGGATTATTTTGTTGTGGGGTTATTCGAAATCAACGGTTTATTCAAACAAACCACAAACACCTAATGATTTAAAATTGAATATCGAACGCTGTCTTCACGACATTAGGCCTAATTTATTTATTAGTCATCAAAAATTGGATTCAACAAATTCACTCTTGTAAAAGAAGCCGAGGTGGCAATTTAAACGACATTTAATTTAAAACATAATGTAATCGTTTGTGCTTCGAAAAAAAAAATTGGCTGTATCTTAAACTGTTATTGTTTTATTTCATTTTAAAATCATATCATTCGTATTGAAAAACGCTTTGTACGAAGAGGACCACCATATTGTCATATCTTGTCTGTTTAGTTGTCATGTTACGAAGTCACGAAGAACAGTTTCAAATAAATGACATCTTTTATAAATTTATTTCACTATATCCCTAACTCTTCCTTTAGTACATACATACTTAAGTTAAAGATAAAAAAAAATGTGATTGTTCCAGTGTGTGATGTAAGTTAGAAAACAACAAATTAGAGAAGTAACATTTTTGAGTCTGGTGCATCAAAGTTGTAATGATGACGGCAATAAGGCAAATTGCTACCAATTTTCTCCACGTATATGCAATGTCAAGCAATAACTTTTATACGATGCTGTTGTTAATTGTACGGCCAAGTCTGCTATGTCGGAGTTGACCAAAATTTGCATGAACCGTTCCATCTCAAGAAACGTAAATATCCTATTGTCCTGGAGTTCTCCATAGCTAGTACATGGAGTCGAAACATGAAGCCTGATAAAAAATTAAAGGAGCATGCTCGACGCCTTCGACATGTGGCATTGGCGTCACATGTCGCATATACCATGGGTTGCAAGTCTCCATTTTTCAAGAATTTTGCACTAAAAAAAGGCTCTTTAAAAACATGCAGGAATAGAGTTATTTCATATTTTAGACATATTGATAGAAAAAATAAAGAATAGCCTGCAGAAATTTGTGATCACGGGGAACGTACGATCGGAGCTTCGTTACACGTTGCACTAAACAAGGTCGCGAAGAGTGGAAGTAAACAAATCGTGATTAAAAAGAGAAGGGAGGACAATAATGCTCAAGAGAGAGAGAGAGAGCCCTTATCACGTTGTATGAGATATTAACAATGGAAAACGATAAATAAATAATAGCACTTCGTCGTTATTGAATTTTGACGTAAGTACATTAAACGTGTTTTTAATATTTCTAAATTTATGATTACATAATTGTTTTCTATTTTATTATGCATTATATTACGGTTAAAAATAATTTTTGGTTACGTTTGCGACCTAATAATAATAATTCACCATAACCAAAAAATGTAATGTATTATAAATTAAGTATGAAAACCATTCATCTGATTCCGTCTTAACTGAAATGTATATTATACTGATAAAATAGCATTTTTATATTGTTATTTATTAACATTTACATTCGTTTATAGAATACTGTATAACTAAATCATATTTGCTGCATTGAAAAATAGTTTTCACCAAAACCCTGGTCGCGCAGCAGCCACCACTGGCCACACTAACCGCCGCAGACCTAGCAGCTATAACCGTTTGCATTTCTTAGAGTACATCGTGTACAGAGAAATAAAACACCAAAACGATAAACATAAATAAATAATGCAATTCAAAATTCAGAGAAAAAAAAATATTTTTCTTGTTTTTAAATGTTATAAAAATACGCAAGTAAAAACCGCGGAAGGTGAATATATTTTGTACAAAAATATGTGTTCCAAAAAAAGATACATGAAATGAATATATCAAATTGTCCTAGGCCAAGGTTATAGAACATGTTTGATTAATTGACAGATTTTTTTTAAATTTACCTTAATTTTTTAAATATTACGTTTAAAAAAAACTCAAACACGTAGAAAAAATATGTAAATTATTCTAAAAACCTCATTTTCATCTTCTTGTCTGTGTGTAATGCAAGGTTGTGCATGCATCAGTAGAGCTAATCTATCTTAGACATTTTTATCTTCCTTCCATGTTCGCCAATTGTAAAATTATTCGGTTTACTAATTATGTAAACCATGTGATGTGCGACAAGACAATCTGAAAAAATAAAGCATATTATTTGTTTTATATATATATATTATTCATACAACTCTTGATTTTCTTATAATTATTAAAATTTTATTTAAGATTCGACCATTATTTCATTATTTTAAATAGGCAATCCACCCTTCAAGAGTGTTGTGTGCCATTAATCAAGGTAATATTGTATTTTATAGAAAAAAGTACAAGAAATATTATATTACAAGTCAATACCACTGTCGTTCAAAAGATTGGATGTTATATAGATTAAATGTGGCGAGTTAAGAAAAAAAAGATGACACATGTTAACCGGGAGTTGAAAATTACCATTGATGAGATTACTGTAAAAAAAACCTATAATTAGCAATGGAGAAGCAAAAAAGATATGGTTAAAGGTCTCCTCCTTGGCACCACACTCACATATTGGGGAATCTATTAAGTTCAATCTGAATAAACGTGAGGCTACCTGACAGTGCCCAATTCTCATTCTACAGATGTTTGATATTGTTTACTTTTGACATTATTTCATTATGACATTCAAATGAATGTGTTGTTTTAATGGTAATAACTAAGAAATAAAATTGAATAATTATTTTTTAAATTTTATCAGGAGTATAATATATAACAACATTTTCTGTTCCAAGTAAACGTATTAATTTACTAGATAATACATACAACATATAATATTGCAAGTCTAATTTTTTTATGTATGTTTAAAAATTTAAATTCATAACATTATTTACCATAATCAATTTTTTTTCTCCAATTATTACATTGTTCTTAATATAATTTAACATTCATAAACAGTTATGTATGGCACACAAAATTTACATATTATTTTTTAAACATATTTTTGTTTGCTCATCCTTTTTCTGAATGAATGTTTCTGTTTAAATTTTATTGCCCTTGAATAAATTTACTTATCAAATTAGTATACGAGTACGTTTATTAGTACACATTTACCGAATGAACATATTTACTGTATTATGTATATACGAATGAAAAACACGGTTATGGTCAATTGATAAAATTCATTAAATAAATAATTTCATTCAGAAGGTAGATGAATATAGGTACGTTAATAAATATTTTTAATTTCTCTAATAAAAAAATTAGGGTATTAGCGGATGAATTTATTACGGCAATAAACTGAGTGCGGTTACTTTTAACTGCTACTGTGGTGCGCACCTAGCCCCGAGCGTACCCCGGGGCAAACATCGTCTATTACACGAAAGGTTTTGATGGTATCTTATATCAACATCTTATGTACATAGCTAAATATAATTTAAGATATACCTACATCCAATTTCAACATAATTGAATTTTATAAACAAAACGTCAAAAAAAATATATATCTCGGGAATTGTTACATCAAGTAAAGATGGGTTATTTTCACTACTAGTTATGAGAGGTGCAGTCCCTGTCATCATCAGGTGATAACTAAACTAAATACAGTATTATCGTCTATTCGAGCAATGTGGTGGGGCTCGAGAAGAGGGGGGAGGTTTTAGTCGTTAACGGGAATATGGACAGCATATAAAAATACACGTAAATAATGTGTGTAGTGCAAAATTTAATTGAAATAATATTTCATGCAATGTAGTTTAGTATGTACTTGTTTTTTATTCACAATTTCTTACTGGACATCACATAAGGGATACACACGTTATGAAGATAGTTCTCTTCTATCTATCTAAGATATCTTCATGACGTGTATCCCTTATGTGACGTCCAGTAAAAAAATGTGAATAAATAACAAGTACATACTAAACTACATTGTGTTGAATTTTGAAGTGAATTGAATTTTGCACTACACACATTATTTACGTGTATTTTTATATACTGTCCATATTCCCGTTAGTGACTAAAACCTCCCCCCTCTTCTCGAGCCCCACCCCATTGCTTGAATAAACGATAATGCTGTATTTAGTTTAGTTATTACCTGATGATGACAGAGACTGCACCTCTCATAACTAGTAGTGAAAATAACCAAACGTGTGTGTGGTACAAAGTTTTGTTGTGAAAATTAAAATAATCATGTTACACTACTAAGTAACCGCCATATCAATTAAGTATTGTAAGCATTGACAAAAATAATCTATTGATTCTGAGATCTCTATAGAGAAAAATAAAAATCTGATTCATTATAGCTCACTATATGTAGCTAGATATACGTATATTTAACTGATTTACAATGGTTTACTGTGTATACTGAAATAAAAATCTGAAACGAAAAATATTAATACGATTTTATCTGTATTAAAGCTGAAAAATGAAATGTCATTTTAGATCATTTTCGATATTTTAATATAAATATCGATAATAAATGCATATAAACGAAGGATCTTACTATAATACATAAGATTATCCCTGGTAGTAACATATAGTCGGAGAGAGTCAAGTCCAAAAAAAAGTGCCCAGAAAACATTACGAGACCATTTTGTAATCTTGGATAAACAAACGCACCATCTGACATTTTTGTTAAAATTGACTTATTTGCATTCTAAATATAATTTTCTCTTTAAAACTGTAAAACAAACATATCTAATTTGCTAGTGGTTTAGAATTTAATAAGAAAACAGCAATATTTTTTAGAACTAATGTTGATTTGAATACAAATAATATATTCGAGTTATATTATATAATGGGCTGGATACAGGAATCAGTTAACTCTTATAATTACTCTAAATAGGTATAGCGAAACTTTCGTAAAAATTTCACCTCATTGGAGATGAATGAACTTCGTCCAAGAAATTTAAAAATTAATATTAAAAACTTTGAAGCTCAATATTCAGAATATTGTAAAAGTCACATGATACATTTTTCCAAGGGCACAATATACAGAAGACACTAAAAAAAGGCTTTGTGTAATGGGTACAATTATCGCAGAACACGAATAAAAACAATTATGCTTTATGCATTTATTGTATACCTAGTTCTCAGATTGAATCCACCCAATTGGCATTAATATTATTAATTCATTTTTTTGAATATTGGAAAAATTACACATCGGAAAATCTTTAAACTTGATTCAACTCGACCCAAAACCACAATTTTCAACAAGCACACACGTTTCGATATTTCAAAATTCTAAATTAAACATGCCCACGTATAAAAAAGTTAAAGACCAACACAATATTTGAAAAATTTATTCATCTTGTATTAAACACATTTGTATTCTCTACCGTCTACTGTCATCGAAAATATCTCTCAACGCAACCGTCAAGATCGGTCTACACAAAAGTCGCGATAATAATTAAAGCACAGTAGCACTATCGAACAAAAAATATTTCCATATTTAAGCACCTTTCCATGCATCGAGAGAATACTACGCCCATTTTTATAAATTCACTCAATTTATATACTAGTTTTACTGTTTTTCTTTAACATAACAGGTGTTTTCTGTTCTTGTAACTCCATTTACCTCGAACTTGACCGCCAGTGAAGAGCTGTACTTCCGACTGAACGGTTATCTTGAAACTTGCTCTGGTGTATAAATAAAAAAATGTTTGTGTAAGAGATTAAATACAGATACATCTATGAAAAAAAATCGTTAATTTAAAAATATATATTTTGAACACTATTCAAAATCGACAACGTCGTGAAAAGTGTAAAAACAAATAAATATCCAGTTAATAAAATTTAATTTGATCGAATTAATTTACAAATATATTCGCATGAGGACTTTTAAAAGTGATTAATATTTACTTTGTTTATGAGATGTGCGCAAAAAACTGATTGAAATTTAAATAAATAAATATAAGTGGTGAAGAATATCTCCAATGGATTTGCGAATAGTATTTGTAAGTATTTATTTTATATTAACATTTTTTACGGGTGTTACGTGTGACCCACATTTCACACAACAGTAGCAAAGTATTATAATATATTCTAACTTATTTAATATGTTGGCAAAACAACATTTTGTGATAATTTCATTATTTCCTTGGCAGGCGTTGGAATTTAGGTTTTGTAATTCCCAAGCGTTGAGCATTTTTAGTGTGATGGGTTTATTAATTTTGTATGTATCTACAATGTGGGTTCTATATTTTATTTACATAATTTACACGTATATAATATAATGTATTTTAAAACAATATTTTAAATAAAACACATTTTTATTGTGCAATTACAGAACTAGTTTTGTGATATTTTTTAATAAAAGATAGAAGAAAATATCTATCAATCAAAGAATGTACTAAATAAATAAATTATACGTTTACATGTATTTTTTTTCTAATTGATTAGTTTAATTTTTACTAAAAAATATACATTTATATAAAAAGTGTTTTTAGGTATTGTGTGAGCAATTTCATTAAATGGTAATTAAAAATAAAATTATAAAATATGTAGTCTAATATGGAGATATGAAAAGTTTATCTTTATCTTTAAAAAGTATAAAATATAATACTTAACAGAAGTTACTATCTACAACTACAGGTACTCTTGTAGGTATACCATTGGCGCATTCATATCAAATCTAATTTATTATATTAACACCTAATGCAAGATTTTGTGGTATCATACAATACATAAATAAATATTTTTTGACCCATATACTTTGAGAGAATACAGCATTAAGCACATGTACAACTGTAAGTATATTATATAACAGAAAAGGAGATGAATGAATCAGGAATTTGGAAAAAAGGATATAATGTGAATACTCGCACGTGGTCATTAAATAATATATGTGACATGTTGTCAAAAATTAGATTTAGCAGTAAAGTCGATAAGCAATCTGTAGGTGATTCAAACTACAATGAACAACGAATGACAGCTCACTCAGCGTTCAACTCTATATGTGAGATTTTAGTGAGTGTATACGCATCCTACGACTTCGCTTCATTACGTATTTTTTTAAATTTTTTTTAAAGCCTTCTGTAAAAAATACGACTATAAAAATATTAAGCAAAAAAGTAGAATCGTAGAAACATAGTAGAGATCTTAAATAATAAAATTTAAGTACCATCATTACTCAAGTATATACGGACACTTAGGAACGTGCATAGTTCAGTAACAACATCTAGATTTAAAAAAAAATCAGACCATAATATAACGAGTTACAATGTAATAAATCATTAAACTACATTTGGTCAAAGGAACTACAAATATTTTGGACCTAAACTGTTTAATAGTCTTAAATCAATTGAAGTGTCCCAAGAACATGAAACTATATATTAAAACTTGGAATCGTAATATGGGTAGAGCCAGTATTGGTGCACTCACCCAAACATATTGATTCATACCTATATTAATTATTGCTACAAAGTGATCCAAAAATTAAGTCCATTTTAAAATTTTTCTTCATATACACCTTTTATATGGTAATAAATGTAATTCTATCTACTTGTAATTTTAATTAATTGAACAATTGGTTGTAAACTATGCCCGTCTCGACACAGAATTTCTCTAGTGAGACGGGCACAGTCCTAACAAATTTTGTATATATATTATATAGTTACTAATAAATAAATAAATATATTTATTATATTATATTAGTAATACTTTATTAAAAGTAAAATGTGGATTATTGAAAATTAAAATAAATCTAATAAGCTTGACAAAAAGGCTAAAAATTCAAAATTAATTTTGTACAAAAGTATGCATAATACTGTAGTACCAAAAAATATTTTTCATCTTAATAAAAAACCACGAAACGGTATCACAAAGAAGGCAACAAATTCGACAGTAATGTAATCATTGTTGTATATTTCTCATAGTTAATATGTCAAAATATAATACACGAACCTTCCATAGCTTCTCACACCTTGTTAGTATTAAAAACAACTAACAATAAAATTGTTAATTTTTAGTATAATTAAGTCCCGTGCACAATACTGTGGACATTGTGTGTACGAGTTAACCTAGACCATAAAGATATTAATTAATTGAATAAACAATGGAAGCTACAAAAATATAATGTATTTAGATAATATATATTTCCGATTCGCACGCTCGGTGTCGTAATCTCTAAGTGCCTACCTGTAGCGTTGCAATGTCAGTCATTATATTTTACCGTTCGATTTTTAATAAGCCTGACGTATTGCGCAATAATTATTATAACGGATTTTTACTAATTACATATTATTTTGATTCGCATATTACATTTGCCAAAATTAATACTAGCATTTGTGCTCTCGGGAGTAGTGATTCTACTATTATAACTGGTATTAATGATTTGTAGCAAAAATAAATGTGTAATATGTAATTTACATACATTTTTTTATTAAATGGGACAGTACATATAAAAAAAACAATCCCCTAGTTTAAAATTATAAACAAATTAAATATTTAAAAAATTGCTTTCAATGCTGACAATATATATATATATATTGAGAGATTTCGTCTGTTACGATGTTAGTGTATTTTTGTTATTTTTCTGTATGTCAAATATTAACATTTATGAATTTTTTAATTTTTTTAATAGCTGCCATTTCATAATAAGATGACGGATAAGGTTGCTTAACAAACTATATATGTATATAGATAAAGATTTTAACGGAGGAAGGTTAGAGGTCTCCTAGTCGTGATCAAAAAAGGCATTGAAATTTCACATAAGTTGCGTCATGACACCTTCACATTGGTTTAATCTAAATCTAACTAAAAATTACCACAACGTGTACCTATACCGTTCAAGATTGTCATCATTTAACTTGAATATTACCAGACCAACTAAGAAAAAACATAAAAATATAGTTTATTATTCGTATATTCTAATAGTGCAAAAGAAGTAAACAAAAAAAAGAGATGTACTCAATACTATATTTTAATCATATTGTAAATTAAAAATATTTCCAACAACACAAGTCCATTGTAAAGATAGAGGCAAATGACCAATAATTTTCTGAGGTATATATATAACTCATATTAAAACAAAAAATAAAAGTATATGTTTGCAATATGACACACACTAAAAAAAATTTATATCCGTTAATTTTTAAGAAATAATTTATTTTAAAATATATTAACGAAAAGAAACTAAAACGCCCATTCGATACGGGTATCGTTTAACAGTGTAATATTTACATATTGATCCTATGTTGCTTTTTATATAAATTATATATTCATAATATTTACTCGAGAAAGAAATAACTTCAGTCACTTTATATTTTAAATATGCATTAAATATATTAATTAGAAATATATACATATAAAATCAAAAAATATCGAAAAATATTGTTGTTGCGCCATCGGGATTCGAACCTGGATCTCTTTCCAAACCGGGGAAGGTGCATTAATAAAAATGAATTGATAATTCTGGCGTCTGCTATCAGATTACTCAAAGGTATTTGAGATTCTGTAAAAATAAGGTAGATGACTGTTTCAAATAATGGAACGATTAAATGTATTAATATCAAAAAGGTAACATATAGGTTCGAAAATTTGTCGCATAGTTGGATAATGCACCTTCACCGGTTTGGAAAGCGATCCAGGTTCGAATTCTTTGATTTTATATGTATATCTTTCTAATTAATATATTTAATTCATATTTAAAATATCACAGACCGTCTGTTCTAAATAATTACAACTTCACAATAAGAATGTGTTCTCCTAATAACTGTATATTTACATTTCCATTCATTATATATGTAATATAATTTATTACAAGAAACTCTATGAAAAATATTTAAAATATACACCAACTCTACAATATCACGAATGTATAGTAGCTTACTACATATCATTCATCTACCATGCCAATATTTCATTCATGTATTCTGGTTACTGTTCTAAATCTAACAAATCTTACACAAATAATCAAGTTTTAAATCATTTTTATTGAGTATTTTCAACTATCGACAATTATTTGAAATTACCATCTACCACGTAATCAACTTATAAACCTATATTCATAAATTATTATGTAAAAGCCCACAAGAGCGTTGATGGAAATAAATAATTATTCTTCCGGCCATTTACGTATATATTTTACATTTCATACGCCTTTTATTGTACCTGTAAAAGTACATTCAGTAGGACAAGAATGTGAACTGATAATCCATTATAATGCTTCGGACAAAACAAATAATTGAAAATCGTACCACTTTTCAATTGAGTATTCTTAATAATATCCTGGTCAGTAACCTCGCCAGAGATTTAAATAGGTGAAGGTCGTCGGGAGGCATTGAACTCATTGTACATTTATTATACAGTCACCCAAGCGCCGCACCATCATACAAACGTGTCTGTTCCAAAACTTGTTTCGGTCGTAAAGTTAGTAGGTACTCTGAGAGTTTAAAATGATTGATTAATGGTTTAAGGCTGTATGGTATACCTTTGAGTTTTGTATTAAGGAAGGCTTTTTGGCCGAACTGTGATTAGTCAAGCTCACGTCGCTATTATCGGTACCCGTGTACTTATACAGTAATGGATGGATTCAGTAATTTAAGAAGATTGATTTGAAATTTATGGCCGCAGCGACTTTCAATAAAATTGAGAGTCGCTACGTGGCCACGGCAAGTGTCTTCGTAAAGTCATTTCCATGTTGAAAATAAATTAAGAAGGATTGATGCCTTTGAGATATGATGCTGGAGAAACATGTTGCGCATACCATAGACATGTCTAAATTCTGCAGGAATTAAACAATAAGGACAGACTTTCGACCAACTGAGATGTATCCTTCAATTTTTGGGCCATCTCGCAAAAACGGAAGATAGCTTATTGTGGTGGGTCACGTCGAAAAACGAAGACGAAGAGGAAGATCCCTCCCCAACCAACGTAGATAGATAGAATCGTTGGATACCGCCTTGGCGATAAATTATATTCGGTGTCTCATCGTGTGTCAACAGTTTGTATTTTTCCAGTTGTAGAATCAAAACTGCACACCTAGGATAGTCAAATGCCTTAGCCTACTTTAGAAAAGGCGTAAAAAAATCAAATGCCTTAAAACGTTTTTATTATAGCAGAAATGGTGATTGGTTGAACTAATTGTTCAGTTTGGTGAAATATTTGCGACATATATAATTAATGTTTTAGTATGAAAGTTTATCTACAAACTGTGCAAACACAATTTTAAAAAATTACTCTATCATTACAATTTTTTTTATTGTTTTTTGGATCGTTCTATCATTTATTATTTGACTTCAATTTTATTGTCGTCACTGTTCAAATCGCTTACGCGTGACAACACGAATGTTTAAAAAATAGCTCTCCACGAAGATGATTTCTAGAGTGAGGAATGTCAGGTATTCGAATACCGTTTCAATAATATGTTTATTCATTTAATTAGCGTGTCATCGTGCTGCGGAAATAGGGTTGGGCCAAAGATGCAAACGGCCTAACGGGGCATTGACGCGTTGTGCGATGTCAATGAGTTAATGAGTCACTTAATAATCTTGGAAGAATATTAAAGAAAAGAGAAACGAATGAATCATTTAATTTATAACTTGATTTGCGTAAAAATTATATATATTTTTTTAATAGATTGTTCCACTTTCTCTTTCGTCGTTCACGTATTTATTTCACTAGATGATTCGAAGGTTAACTTTTTTTATTATCATGATATTTATCTACTAAATAATGGTAAAAGCTGTTAAGTGCAGTGTTTTTTAAACTTTCGAACTATGGACCATAGATATAGTAACATTTTCCTTAATGATGTTTATTCCACAGGGTTAAATAAATATTAAGATATAGATGTCTCATAGAAACAAAGCTTTTATTTTCACATGTGAAGTATGGAAGTAATGGGAATTACAGGGTTTACGACCTATCACCGGGTACCTTAAGTGATCACTTTACATAATGTAACGTTCACCTGTTTACCCATGCTACAATATCTTTCAAATTTTTGGAAGTTTCAATTATTTATTACCAACTATGCTATCGCCATCTATGGATTTTTTTGAAAATTTGATATTCATTCTCATGTAACAGTATAGATGTCGCTGAGACTATTTTTTTTGAAGTATGGGGCTATATCCTTTAAGTGTACAGCATAGTTGGTAATAAGCATGTAGTAGCATGGGTAAATAGGTGAACGTTACATTGTATAAAGTGATCACCTAAACCAGTCGATGATAGGTCGTAAGCCCAGTAATTCCGAATACTTCCATACTTTCCATGTAAAAATAATGCTTCATCACAGTGAGACATCTTTATTTTAATGACGATCCCCCAGGGGATAAAATCCTAGTAATTAGTTCCTACAAAGATTTGGACATACTCAAAATAAATAAATATTAGCTGTATTTAAACTACTTAATAGTGCTTGAAAGCATATTCCCATAAGTAGGTGGACAATAATGAAAAAATATAGTTACAAAAAGTATAAAATGGAAGATAAATGAAGTTATTAGGTCGATGCATAATTATCCCCATCATAAACCTACAATGCATAATGACGTGCTGTAGTCTAGTGGTTATGATACTCGCCAAGTGATCTAGTTATCAGGGGTTCGAGCCTCACTCCAGGAGGCCATCAAGGTTCATAGCATCTTAGTTTGAAAAGATGTGACACGATATTCCATGTCCGCATCGTTATTTAAAAAAATTGAAGATATTGATAGCGTACGAAGCTTACTTAAGGTGATCTAGTGATAAAATAATGTTGTTGACAGCAAAAAATTTTAATATAACTATTCGAATTTATTTCCATTATACGATCATCACCATTACCAATATTTTTTCTAAAAACTGAATCCCAAAATAGCCTATGCGATCCTGTGTGCAATAAGCCAGTATATGAAAAGAACGTAGGATTTTAACATTAACCAGTAATATTTTGTATTATTTATCTTTAAGTTAACGCGTATTGCCTAATGATGTCTTGGACCACTCTTTTGACTACCACCGCCTCATTCCCTAATGTCATGTATGAAGAAAGTATAACGATAGCAATAAATTGCAACCATAAACAATAAGTAATGCGAACAATCGAACGCACGCACCTGTCCGATTCAATTGTTCTCTACTATAATAAAACTCTTGTACACATTATTTGAATGAAATAATGAGTAGAACAAAAAAAACCTAATAATCTTGCCATTGGGTACGTATTTTAACATTGTGTTCCAAGCTTCCTTTCGGTTGACTGAATAGATTTAATGTTAAATTTCTACAAAATTAACATCCACATTTTATCTGCGCACTGAATATTAAACGGCAGTATACTGTCGGCTTATGTTCGACCTATTTTGCTCGATCTTTGTCAATATTATTTGATGTTTGATTACAATTTGTAAACCAATTTCTTGGAATAAGTGTAAATGTACGTAACATTGGACGTGCGACATCAATACACTAAAAAAATAATAAGTTATAATTAAAAATGTTAAATAGTGACATTTCTAAAGATTAACAAAACAAATGTGTTGCTAGAAGTGAAGGTAGAGAAACTAGAGAAATCAGTAATCACTGGGAATATACAAGGACGAATAGAGAAAGGGCCAGGAAATGGTCGAATATGTCTCATTAAACAAGACGAAGAATCGCAAACAGTGGTGACAAGCATTGCAGTTCACGTTTTAGAAGAAGAGATATGCCTATATAAGTTAGGAACGTTAAATAGTTCATACTTAATTAGAAAATATTGCATTTATCGGTTGTCTCGACATTATACGACTGCAAACGATTTCACTTTATACGTTATCATATGAAAAACTTAGAAAAAATGCATACACAGTGCTAAACGAGGCAATTCTCATTTTTTTATTCAAATTACTAAAATAAAAAGTTGTTTATTCATTGGGGTTATAGACAAGTATGCACATAAATTAGGAAAAACGTAGATAAACGTTAATTTCGTTTTCGAGAAATCGAAAAGTGGTCGAAAGAGTGCATCATCAAAACCAGATTGAAAATGTTGTTTCTCGCTAATTTCGAATTAATTGTCGGTATATTTCCGTCGACTTTCAGTTATCGGACCTACGTTGTACACATACATGCATATAATTATAGAGATTGAGCTAATTTCAAGACCCCGCGGATATCGGTTTAACGTGTCGTCAGGTGAAATAACCGTTTCATTAACAGTTTGTAACATTATTTCACAACAATCATAAATATCTTTTTACCTGTTTATTTGTTATTTTATTTGAATAACTTCCTTGATAATGACAATAGATTATGGAAATACATACTTGAAGTGAATAAATATCACACATACAGTGTGTCCCAAAACTCTCTTTCATTTTGGTTCATTCGCTGCACCGACACAACAAAAGGGAGAAGGACTGGGAGTGTGCCGATCGTTAGCCGCGTCCTTGGGAAATCAGTCGCTATGGAGCGTATCCTTGCTAATTGTTCGTGAAATTTTCCCTGGAAAATTGATATCCCAACGAGGTAACATAAACTGGCCTCCACGTAGCCTTGACTTGATACCGATGGACTATGGGGCTACCTTAAATCGAAGATATAAAATAATAATCCTCCCTCTCTGGACCAATCAAAATAAAATATCCGAAAAGAAATGGCAGCGATCACGTGCCGAGCAGTTCTCATAAATTTTGCCTCTCGTTTAGAAGAGTGCCAGCGAAATAACGGATTATAGTTAGAAAACATAATTTTTAAGAAATAAATTCCCAGGGACTACTTAAACGCAAAAGAAACATTTTTACATTAAACCCATCCATTATTTTATTACAGAATTTTTATTATGAAAAAGACTTATGGGACACTTGTATTATATTGATTCTGAGTTTGGAGTTTGAAACTTTTCATGTTTGAATGGAATGGTGGAATTTTGATGAGATGTAAATTATTACTCGGTGAACATTTTTTAATTTCTTATAATTTACGAACATAACCTCACTACAGACCTCGGAAATATTTCACTTCTTAAATACTTCAATGATATTAAACAAATACGAGTGAGGGATGATGATAATAATGTTTTGAGATAATAATTGTATTACCTGTGGTAGCTTAATACTATTTATGCGACGCATAGGGACAATTTATAATCTATATTTAATACAAATTAAATGTATTATATTAGAAAGATATATATTTAATTTGTATTAAAAATATCACAGACCCATGTTCTGAAAAATTGAAATTTCACAATAAGAATGTGTTCTTCTCCTTAAAAAAGATAATCTTTGTATCCAAAGAGAAGAAATAATCACATGTTGATATTTCCAATACTTTACTCAGTAGATTGCAGAGTTTTATGATACCTTTTAAATTTACGTCTAGTTAAACTCTAGTGACGTGTCGCTGATGATTCTATACCTGGATATTCAAGAAGATTTCGTATTAAAATATATATGCAATAGCTGTTCAACTTGATCTGCGTACGAAACATAATACTTATCGAATGACTGACAAGATTTTCATCTTGTCAGAGACACCATCATTATTTTTTATTTAATTTATTTTTAATGTTCTATAATGTACGCACGCATATTTATAGGTCATTCAACTATTTAAATAATTATAAAATATATGTAAAAAAATTATAACAAAAATAGTTAAGGTTACACCAAACACAGAGAAGATGGCAGAAGCCAGCTAAGATGGTATAGTCGTGTAATAAAGAGGCCTGATAATCATAATGTCAATTTAAATACTGGCAGAAGATAACGAGGAAAACCCCGAGTAACCTAGCGACATAGTGTCCTGGTGTTTTCAAGGAATGCTGACCCACGAGTAAATTAGAAAAGAAAAATAGGATGAAGATAAGCTGAATTATCTTAAGTTAAATATTATTTCTAGCGATAGTTTTACATATATGACTAAACGTGTTGATCTTCAGTTAAAAGGACAGATCAAGAATGACAGCTTTCATTAAATTAATTCGGTGTACCTTAACATAAAATGAGATAAATACGAAGACGTTATTTTCTATAGTTTAACTGCATGCAGATAAAAAAAGTTTTTTTTATTTGCACGCATTCATTATTCAGACATATTCGGACATCTTCACAATTGAAAGAGGAAAATACATGCATAAGATAACTAAACTATGATATAAATATTATTAAATGTCTTTCTACGTATATATTCTGAAAATACTGCATAAGCATAGTTTCGTAAAAATTTTGATTATTTTAGTAATTTATTGGTTGGGCTAGGTCAGGTAAGTAAATTTACAACCGACTATACACCCTCCTGAATTCCCACAGTTCACTATCCCTACAAAACAAATTACTCTTGTATATAGCAATCATCCGTCCTATACTCACATACGCGAGCCTCACCTAGGGTTCAAGCAATACAAAAATTTTAGAATCCAAACAAAACTACATATTTAGGAGAATCACAAACTCGCCCTGGTTTATCAGAAACACAATCATTCACAGAGACTCAAACATACCCACACTCGAACGCCACATACACGATTTATTGTCTAATTTTTAATCTAAATTTCCATCCCAAACCCTTCCATAAACTTTCTCGGCCTGTATGATCCCTCATCCAATCCCCATCATACCATCATATATGTCGGAGATAAGAGGGCTCAACCCTTATCCCTCCCCTCTTTAACAATCGAATCAGAGAGGTAAGTAAATTCTGTTACACATCGAGGTACGCAAATCATTAGTGGTTACACACTAAGTGATCCATTCGCATGTTTTGTGCGCCGCCGAAGTGTTGCCATCTCTTTTGCAAGCAAACAGGTCAACTATTGGGAGACAAAAATGCTCGTCAAGGAAGGTCACGTCTCGCTCGCTGCGACCAGTGTCACCAAAGTAAGCGTGCCTGTGACCTGTGCGTACAAAAGATATGGCATCGCGACCAGTTTCGTCTCCTTTGAACGCACAGCCATAGATTTGAAATATTCCACAATGTCACAGAGGCGTATCCGATGCGAGTTTTTTAATTTAATTAAATCTTTCTGCGGAATATTTTTTTATTGAAATAAATAGTTTTTAATCAAAACACATATTTGTTTTGAAGTTACAATTTTAAAACATTTTAATTATTCAATTAGAAAGATATACAGTACAAAATCTATCTACCGACGAAATAATTTGGTTTTTACCGGGATATGAACCCGGAACTTTTCCTTTCCTATTTCGCTGTATCAACCGATTACTTTTTTGACTAATTTTGAACTCACATTCTATAGTATTTTTTATGATTGATACATCTATTATCGAATTGCAATGAATCCCAAATACTTTTAAGTAATATTCGCTGGACCACGCCAGGATTAAATCCTCATCCAACCAAATATTTTTTTCAATAAATAGATTTTGAATGAAGGTGAATTTAATTTCTATTTTAGGATGTAATTTATATATATATTTTCTTTTCAAATTCATGTTAACGGTGGCCTCGAAGTTCAATTGAATATATTGCAATGTGGCTAAAGAAGTTTCACTTCAATAAAAATGACGAATAAATAATACTACTGATTTCGTACGCAATGATTGCACCCAAAACCATAAGCTCGTAGAATGCATATTAACCACCTGTTGAGATATTCTGATAGTTATAGCATGCCGTAAATTAATAATATAAACAATGTGGGTCAATACTATAAGTACCAAAGTTATAACAAGGAAAATGTAAGTTGATGCCGTTATATGACAATAAAATATGCACCTTTAGTGTTTTTACAAAGATCAAAGTTGAAAAATGTCGTAAGGTGACCTATCGCACTGTCCAGAAACATAAATCCTATACTTATATATGTTAAGTATGTCAGGTGACAGCTCACCGGTGTCAGCATCTCGGTGATGACTACAATAGATTATTTATTGGATTTAGGTAAAGTTCCTAATAATGACGGAACACAAATACCTATAGACTGGTAGAAAATACAATTTACCAAAACTTTTGGTGCTACGTTTACCTTTTTTTTTATAAGGACACCCTTACCCGGGACCGGTTTAGAAGCTAGGGCTTCCTTGTTGGTCCCACTCACCATAGCTAATAAATACATGACTTTAATTCAATAACATATTTAAGTATATGCAAAACGAAAAAAGAGAAGAAATTAAATGTGGTTATTAGCAATTATCGTAAAGATTTTAAAATTTAGACTTTCCAGCGTCTCTTAAGGGCTGTCTTTATTCATAAAAATCATATAACAAATTCATGGAACATAGTTTTACACACAGATGGAAAATTAAGGTGCTGTAGTTCAAGGCAGATACTCAGGGATACATTCATCAAAAATCACTCCCAAAAGAGGGACAGTGGACTAAACACAAAATTCCTGGGTGAGTGGTGTCAAACCACCAATCATACGTTCACGTGCATCTCTAAGTATCTCACAAGTCCACAAAATATGCTCAGGCTTCTGTTCCACTCTCCTACATGTACACCACGGGGCATAACTACGTGCTACATATACCAACTAAAGTAGAAGAAAAGTACTAAAATTGTAGTTAAATCAGGCGAAATAATACACTGCCGGGCTTATTTACAGCGAAAATAGTAAGATTAGATTCTATGCGATGAATAGGAACACGTATAATATATAAATTTATTTATTTATTTATTAGTAACTATATAATATATATAAAAAAATTGTTTGGACTGTGCCCATCTCACTAGAGAAATTCTGTGTCGAGACGGGAAATATATATACAGTATTAAAAAAATAAATAAAGATATAATGGAAAAATAAAATTTATTTTGTAATTTTATATAAAACAGACATAAGTTATAGCGGTATTGGACATAGAAGAAAAAATTGTGATAAATTAAATGCTTGCATATATCACATGGACAAGAAAACGACACGGAAAAAATGTAATATTAAAGTTAAATGTATAAAAAAAAAGAAAAACAAAAGGAAATAAAAAGTTATAAATATGCAATGAAAAATCATTTACAATCATTAGTATTAAAGAATATTATTAAATGTTGGTAATGAAACAAAGTAACAAAAAGATTATTGTCCGTGAACAAATTAAAATAAGCTGGGCATATACTCACTACAGGAGAGCGTGATTTAGAATTGGTTCAACTTGTTAATTTAATTAATATTTATATGTAGGCATATATCTAATATAATACATAACTTATGAACACAGGCTTATTGTAACATCTTTCGTATCTTGGATCTAGTATTCTCGTGCGATATTAGAAGCGCCTCAACATTTGAACTAATTTATATATACAAAAAGCGTGACCGCCAAAACATGCGACAGACATACACGTGAACGCGGATTACGTCCGAGCCTCGCATTTTGAAATATTATATTTATTAAACCCCCCCCCTATGCTATATATGTTATCTAATTGCATCTTGTTTTATTCTTTATTTATATTTTATTTTAAATTAAACATTAAACATTATTTACTATATGGTTTTCGGCGGAAAAATTTCAAAATTCAATTGTAATCGCTCGTAAACCATCAGAGTGAGGTAAGTGGGAGGGGTATTGTTCGACGCGCGTGATTTGCGGATTTTCCAGTCGCAATGAGTCACTGGTCTGAAGCGCACCGCGCGTTCGCGGTTGAGCTATATTTAAAGTGCGATGATTCATTGGTTCGTGCGCGTCGCGCTTTTTGTACTCACTTTAATATTCGATGAGTAAGTGATGGTTATCTGGTGTTGGGTTCAAAAGTTCAAACAAGAAAGGACAATGGTTAACCAAACCCCTCCGGGACCATCAACGTCAGCAGCAACGCCAGAACACGTGGCTCAAGTTCGACGTGAAATTATGCGCAATCCGCGTAAATCGATAAGGAAGATTTTACGCCTTTACTGGAATAAAAAAGTCAATGGTGCACGGTATTTTGAAAAAAAAAACTACAGTTTCACCCATACAAACTGCAAATCGTGCAGTTTCTCAACGAGAAATATTCGTGAAACCTTAGCGAGAACGATGCTGGAACGTTTTGGAACAGCACTAACGCTTGGAAACATATTGTTTACTGACGAAGCATATTTTCACATCGATGGCTATGTTAATAAACAGAACATGAGATACTGGTGCCCCAACAACCCAAACGCCATCAAAAACGTTTGCATTATCCAAAAACGACAGTGTGGTGTTCAACTTCTGCCCGAGGGATAATTGACCTTTATTTTTTTAACCAGCGAGAGACAGTCACTGCTGACGTGTATTGCCGAATGATCGACGAGTTTTTGATACCACAACTGCAGCTATTTCCTGGGTTCAACAACAGAATACAATTTCTGTAAGACGGGGCCACTACACACAAAGTTAGAGTTTTAATGAAGAAGCTGAGGCGAATTTTTCCCAATAAATTAATCAGCAAGTACGGAGATATACCCTGAGCACCTCGGTCACTGGATCTTACACAGTGCAACTTTTTTTTGCGGGGGTACCTTAAATCGAAAGTTTACAGTAACAATCTTCGAACAATTCAGGCCCTACAAGAAAATATCTGCCGTGAAGATGCTGCCATTGAACCAACGCTTTGCTCTCGCGTGTTCGCTAATTTAAGAGTCCTATTGTAAGAGTCTCTTGAGAGAAATGGACGGCATTTAGATGATATTGTTTATAAAACATTAAATTAGCCTTGTTAAACTCCATTTTGTATAAATAAAATATGAGAATAACATTCTATTTTTATATTTTATTTAATATTAAACTTGAAAATTTTCCGCTGGACACCCTATAGTATAGTATACCGGAAAAGCGCTGTCTACTATAATACAGTAAAATACTAATATGCCAGGCAGGGTACAACACAATATAACACATGACTATGACTCAAAAACTAAATAATTTTTATACACGCACTAGGTGAAATAGTAAATATCCAGTAATAAAATCTTAAGAAACGAAATCAAAAGTAATAGATAAGTATTGAAATTGAAGGTCGTCAGGCGTTTGTGTCGAGTCATCTCGCCAGAACGGTAAATTGCTTTATTAAATTTAATGTTAAATTGCGAAATTAAAAAATTTTCATTTTATTCCATTCAAATATTTTTCTACTATTTTATTATTTATGTCTGACTATTAAAAAATATGTACCTACCTACCTACAACAGAGAAGTTTTTGTCTATGTTCATTGAAATATTGTAGGTATACCATCCATAATGTTGTTTTAATTGTTATTATAATAAAATGTATGTTTATAAAAATTAAGAACTTGCAGTAAGACGCTTTGCGGATCTAGTTTATTTTTTAAAGATTACATGTAATAAAGAATACCTATTTAATATGTTTAATTGGGTATTTGTCTGCATTAGTTGTACCAATTTGGTTGGATCGATTCCATTTTTTGATAAATTATAATTTTAACAATGAAACATATAGCCAGATTCTTCATATTGCGTGGGAGATGTGGGCGTAAAAGTATTCATTATGTATGTACTGTGCACATATTTGATTTTCAATTTTGTTGATCGAGAATAATAATATCAATTGACACACCGAGCGATGAAATATTATTTTGACCTTATTCCTGCGCACAAAACATGCCCCGCTTTGGATCGCGACGTCACATTCCGTGAAGTTAACGGTAAGACGTAAAGACACACAACACAACAGAACATTAACCGTTAAATATTTCCAAAAGTCCTTCAACATATTAATAACAAAGAGGCGCGCCCATGATGACGCCGGCTGCCGCTAATATTAGGTCATCTAGTCGGACATCTGTGCTTGCACGCGTCAGCTAGACAGCCTTTTCGCCACATTTTTTTAATTTTGAAGCCAATCCATCTTTTCCGGCACCTATATAAAACCGTCACTCGACAAAACGGCAGGTCCGGCCTGAAGTAGTCAGAAATATAGCGAGGCTCCGCGCTCATGGCAAATAAATAAAAATAAATAATTAAACAAAATAGTTTGTTTAAACCACTATTTATTGATTATTCGATACCTATGGTATCTTTTTAAATAAGAAAAAGTGTTAATAGCGAGCTACATATTATAAATAACCAAATCCTCTTTGAAAATAGTCACCCCTTAAATTTGTTTTCTTACTTATTCACCACTTTTTAGTTTTATTTTTTGGTATGCTTGTATTTTTAATTTCAGTATATATTGTTTCCTGAACAAGGTACCATAGGTATCGAAACATGTTGAATTAACAATAAATAGTGGTTTTAACGAAGAATTTTTCCAGTTATTTATATAAAATGAGGCCACAAAATTAATTTTGCTAATATTGAAGAAGTGAACAAAAAAAAAATAGAGTTTTACTTATGCATTAGGTTCCTGACTAATTAAAGTATTAGGTCCAGTGGTTTAATTATACCAATGCAGCCAATGGAGTGTATTGGGGTGCACGTTAGATAGGAGCACAGAAAATTCGCTCCCTACAATTCATTTGATATTTTTCTAAGTGCTCCATACCTTTTCCAACGTTAATAGCAAAAAAATGAGTTATAAAACTTAAAAAAAAAAACATTTTTTATGATTATTATACAAACATTATCGATACGTACAATAACAGTATTGCGCTAATGTGTCGGGTTAGGGACCAGACCATCATCTAAGAATACGAATGTTTTTTTCATGAAATTGTGATATTATATGACACAAGAGACTAATTTTATTCTTACTAAATCACTCAGTATGTACTAGAATTCATATACTGTATTTTGCATTTCGTATTTTCTAGTTACGCTGCTGATTAGGTCTCTTATTCTTGTTCAGGCAATTCATTTGGGTTCGCTGACCACGAACACTGCTGACAGTGGGCATGAAATTTGAAGATACAATACACACAACTAGCTAAAGTTACTATGAACCAACTTACGAGAATATTACGAGAAATTATGTTGGTTCACACTTTTGTCTTTCCAATATTCAATTATGCAGCGGAGAGTTGGATAGTCCACAACGGCGATAAGCGTAAAATAGATAGATACAATCGAAATGTATTGCTAGAGAATAGTTTACCAGTGACGTGTAGTAGGTATAAATTTGGGTTATGTTATTACCAATGGTATTATACAATCATATATAATATATGTACTACAATATATGCTGTACATAGGATTATAAACATTCATTTAACCCTACCATGTATACATTTGTAATTTTAGAGTACTATTAAAAGTGTTTTTAAAGTTTAAGTTTTAACGTAAAATAATATCTTCTAACCCATATAAAAATCAATATAAAAATGTATGTACGTTTTTAAGAACACTTTTTATGACTGAACATGATTCTTTTATTGTTTGAAAATCTTTCAAACAATAAACGAAATAATAATCATGCACCAAATGACCTCGAACAAGTAAGTAAAATTAGCGAATTAGTAAAAGTGGAAATAAACACTTCAATGATTTAACGCAGCTGTAAGCCTTTCTAATGTTATTCTGTAAAAAAAGCAGCATAGGTAACATACAAAATGGATCAACCGAAATAAATTTTCAATTCAGTAAATAACCAATTATATGACACGAGTAATTAACTAGCTTAAAGATAGAATACAGTAATATGAATAGGTCAAGGCGGCGAATGCATAAGAAGCGCCATGGGTACAACGGTGAGTTGTTATGGTAGTTTTTAGAACTAAGAAATTAAAGTATCTATTGATACATAGATGGCGCTAATTGTAAAATAATGTTTCCGTTTATGTTAATCAATATATTTCATTTATCGTTTCTCAGAATTTTTAGTAAAGCACAGCTTTTTTGCTTATATGCACTGCACGCCCCTGCGTGTTACGTATCCCGTGGATGCATGGATCCTTCAATCTTACAACAAATCTAACTACAGCAAACCTTATCTACAGCAATGAATAAAAGATTCTTCATTACGCGTCAAAGTTACAGCCTAGAAAAGGAGATTATCCTGGGCTCAACTTTGGGTCGAAAATGTTTATCATCTCCGTACCATTTGGGAATGCATGACTTCCATAGCTTCGCTCTGGCTGACTTCTAAATTTAATATGATAATAACGAGTCTCATATTGAATTGTTACATATTTTACAGATATGGGCTCTGGTACGATGATACCAGAGTCAAGCTATAACAGTTAATGACTGAATATACTCGTAATAATATATTTTTATTTATTATTTCTGTTTTATTAACCACTTAATTGGATTTAAATACATCTACCAGTTTCGAAAAATACAATTTTTTTCTTCAAGATGTCATAACTAACTAAAAACATGTATTATTGTTTCTTCATCAGAATCTACTTTAAAAAAAAACAATTATTTAAAAAATTAATTTAGTACCTAACTCAAATTGTTTATTTAGTCGAATAATTTTTAGGAAAAAAATTTAGAATGGGACTCGAAGTTATATTTAGTTAGTTTTTTATAATTTTTTGATTAGTTTTACACGCTTTATTTATCTCCAACGATTCCAAATTATTTCATTTGTGACCAACACAAATAATTGTGTCATGGGAAAGGAAAAGAAAAATGTTATGAAAGAAGCTACAAGGCTTTAGTAACTAACTGCCGGAACGTTGTTTTATTGAGTGAAATCGAAGCGAAAGTAAACAATTCTCAAAATGATTCCGGGACAGGATGGGACCCTATTTTAAATACTGGAATATATAGCGGTCACACACGGGGCGCGCCCTCTTTTGCTACGGTACCGTTGTCTCGTTATAGTTGTACATCTTGTATGGTAATTATATCTCCCTGTAATAAATAGTTAATTATCACCACGAGTTTTATTCCAACCTTTAACAATACCGAAAGGTACAACAAAGACGTACTATTATCAGGTACTGTCGTCTGCAGTGCTCAATTAAATATCTGTCTGGTACATAATTTTTGATTATCTCGTATATATACAGTGATTTTCAGACAGAATTCATATTTTAATATAAATTATTTAAAACTATGTTTTTAACTACTTTGTGGGTCAAATTTAATACACCAACCGGTGTCAGAAAATATATTTTCCTTCATCATATAAGTCAAACTATTCTAATGTTTTAAAAAATATATTTTTAATTGTTTATTAATAGTTTTAGTCATTTTATTCGACATACTCATGAAAGAATTAGTATTTTCCGAAACCGGTTGCTCATAAAGTGGTTATAAACAAAGTTTTAAATAATTTATTTAACAAATAGTAAAAATATAATTAATATTATTACGATAGGAAAATGAAATCAAAATTTACGAAAACTCACCTGAAATCTGACAAATTCAGCATCTTTCGTATTAGATAATACTAGCAAATAATTATCGACGTTTCCAAGCTGAAGTCGCATTTTTACAATTTCTCATAATCAAAACATCAAAGTTATTATCCTTTTACCTTCAGTATTTTTAGCAGAACTTCTGAAAATAAAATGAATAATAATATAATAAAATACGGAAAAATCTGTTAACCGATTAGTAACCTATTCTTTTACATTTAAAATTATGTAGTACGTATCTAGTTGAATAATTTCAGATGGTTGCATATTCTGACATTATTTTAAGCAAAGTTTTACTTTCAACGTTGCTTTCATTTTTTATAAACAAATGACCCAATTATAACGAAAATTTTTGATACCTTAGAATTGTTTAAATATAAATTTATTCACCGTTACCTCTTCCGCGGTTAGTTAACATAGTCCGCGGTTAGTTAAACATTACCTGCATCTTGCCGTTGTGCATCGCCAGCCAATAAGATCTCAGCATTTCTAGGTTAGTGATGCCGATGAAAAACGGTAAGAATTTTAACGGTCAACGAAACCATTCAGTTAATGGCTTTTATTTTATTTGTGAATTTAGTCTAAATATCAATTTGTTATCACGACAGATGACTAAAAGTACTTGTCTTAATCACTCTGGCGGTTTTTGATATATTTTTATGTGCATATTTATAACAGATAGTTGCTGTTATATGTTTATATTGCAGCTACTAGGTTGCCTTCGATAAAAATGTTGCCCATTGTATAAGGGTCTAAAAAATGCAACTTCATAAAATTTCAATTCACGTTCTTCAATCATGATCATACCGTCTCTCGAAACCTTTCTCAGCTATAAAATTTGAGTGGATGTATCGGTGGTTGTATTGAAAAATATATTTTTTTTAAGTTCAAAACATTGTATTTATATTTTTTTATTTATTATCTTTGTTTTATTAACCACTTAATTGAGTTTAAATACTTTATTGGTTTCGAAAAATACCATTTTATTCTTCAAGATGTCATAACATTCGAAACCGGTAGATGTATTTAAACTCAATTAAGTGGTTAATAAAACAAAGATAATAAATAAAAAAATATTAATTTTAACCACAAAATTAATATTGCTTATTTTAAAAGCATTGTATTTAATTATTATTCATTTACTTGGTAAGAAGAGTATTTTACTTGGTAAAAATAGTATTTTACTTGGTAAAAAGAGTATTTCATTAGCATTAATGATAAATATGAACTTAATGCGTGTTAAAAATAAGTATTGAGTTGTCTAACAAGCCTTTGCGGATTTGTTCAATCATTTATAATAAAATCTAGTTTTTAAGCAAAAATTACAACCTTTTAATCAATGATGTATTCTCCATTATTGCTCAGGACTTTATCCCATCTTTTAACAAATTTGTTGATGTCTTTTTTATAAAAATCTTCTAGTCTAGTATCGAAATAGTTATCAAGCTAATTTCTGAAGTCATCGTTGTTGTTGTACGTAACGCCACGCATTTGATTGGAGAGCGACCGAAAAAGGTCTGAGGAGTGACTGAGTGAGGTCGGGACTGTAGGATGGTTGCGGCAGATTTCCCAGTTGAGCTCCTGGATTACTATTTTAACCTTGATTAAACGCGAAAATAAGTATGTGTCAAAAATGTTCGTTTTACTCAATTTGAAACTCCATTATTTAAGCCCAAAAATTAAGAAAAACTATAAGATGCAGGAAAATAGTGACACTGACGTTTTAGAGTAGAAAAAATTCTACTCAATAGTCATTTTTTGTCATAAATGAAACAAAATAGCGGTAAAATAGCATTTTTTAAAAATGTTAACTTATTAGGTGATCCAATATTTTGAAAAATAATGTAATACAGAAATAATCTGACAGAAAACATAATTTGTATTTATCGTTACTTTGGCTTTGCAATGCAACCACCGATATATGCATATGTATTTAAACGGGATCAAACTGATTTTGTGGACAAGATAACTCATGTTTTTTATCTGATTTCAATCAAATCTTTTTAATACATTGATCTGGTAAATATCTCGATTAAGTTTGTTAGCCGTATCTACTGTATCTCATTTCAAAATCGCGTTTATTCGAAAAATTCGTTAACCCCGTAAATATTTATTCAAGATAAAAAATAAATAATGTACTTTCGCACACCAACGAAATGTATCTGATTCTTGCAGCCATAGCCTAAAGAGATATTTTTTAAGAACTTCTGGGTCCCAGTATATATAATGTTATCCGTAATATTCAGTGATTTTTTTGTGATATATTTTTAAAACAGATTGAATCTTAAAACAGTAATAGATATTGAAGCATCAATATGCATTCTACAGCAATAGACAAATGTTTAAAAAAAGGACAAAGTCTGATCTGAGTAACTCAAATATCACAGTGAAAAGTGAGATCGTTGAAAAATTGAAAAAATTATATATATATATATATATATATATATATATGTCCCTTATTCCCATATATCTTTTACCTCCTTTCGTATACAATATCTATTTATTATCTTGTATTCTGGTGAAAATGCAATGACATAAAATAATGATATATTTCTCTTTCAGTTGATCGGGACCTTCGTCCTAGGGTTTGCAGAAGAAACGGATGTGACGTCAGAAAGTCCGCCCGAAGGATATTACGCGTTTGTAGAGTCACCTAGTGCCGTCCCACCAAGGTTTGTATATTCCTACTTGGAAGATCTAATTGGTTATTGTAGATTCTCATCCCAATTGGAGTACACTAATTAAATATTTACACAGCAGACATAATCCATGCCATTTGCAAATGGCAGAGAATTGATGACACTTGGAATTACGTGAAAAGTGAAAATAACAGAGGACGGATGACATTTAAAATGAGACGAAAAGTGAAATTAGTAATGGATGGAGGACTTTTGAATTTTTTTTTTGAACACCCAGTTTTGAGAAAATCACATACCGCAGACCCCCTGGTATGAGAAGTCAGTGGCTTCGAGGGCGGTCAAGGAATGATAGGATGGAGGTATTTTGAATGTAAAATAAGCAAAAAATGTGTATTAAGTTAAGATTGCTAAGTTTCATTGAGCAGCATAATTTTATTCGCAAACATAGTAAATTTATTAAATGTAATTAAGTGAAGTTACATAAAAATAACTGAATATTTTATAAGAAAATATATCATGGATGTTTTACTTCTTCCGAGAACTTAGGTATATTTTAGTACCTACATTGACAAATAGAGTATTCGATACTTTATATCAATCTCTAATAAGATACGGCGTATTAAGCTGGGGTGGTACTGCAAAAACCATAATAAAACTTTTAACCAGGGTGCAGAAAGTCATGGTAAGAGTAATATGCAAAAAAAACATATGGGTACTGTGCGGAACAACTTTTTAGAGAAATTCGGTTGTTGGACTTAAAACAAACACATGTATGCATGCACTCATAAAACTCAACTCACTGACAAAACTCTAAAGTAAGTAGTTAGTTAAATTGATTTTCACGAATATTTATACACCAAGACACGATTGTGTTGCGCATGTAAACAAGTTAGTACATTTTAAACCATTCAATATTAACTGAAGTTAAGGACGAGTATCTTGGTTTTTTGTATGTACTACCGGAGCCATCTTACGCGTTAAAAATAAACGTTCTACAAATAATAAATTATCCTTACACGCTACCGGATCAGTATAGTCAACACGAGGACGCATCTTACAACCGGAGTCGTTGGAGGACTCCGGTATTCGTTATTGAATCGTTGAATTCTAAAACATCAGAGCCACCATTATATCTCAGGTTCCAGGAAAACAGACCCGACGATAATTTATGAAGATACACTTTCTCAACACTTTCACATTTTACCCTAATTGATTTATCACGAGACGTGGATAGGTTTTCTTTCTCAAAGTATGAAGATGATGTTCTCTTTGGAAATCATTAGTATGCGACAATGTGCCATCAATCTATGCTTTTGCTGCTCCAATAAACTCTTTATTTAATTCCCTCGCCTTGGCTATTAACTCTAGTTGTCCCATTTCTATCACATCGACACCAAATTCTACTAAACGCGACCTAAACTTCTCCACGTCGTTGAGTAACTCAATCGGTACTTCCTCCATATCAGATATGATAGAGCAAGAAAATAGAACAAGTAATGAATCAATTACCAGAAGAATATAGGTATCTTGTCAATTCAAAGATCCAGACCTCCATCTCATGAATTCTCCAATACCATTAGATATTTGATGCGAATGCAGAAGACGCACTCCCCATCTCGCCAATGTTGCTTCTTCAATTTCCTTATTCACTGAAATCAGTTTTTACAAAATTATGCAATATTTGTAAAATAATTAAACACAAGATTTCAATCAAACTGAAGAAAATATTTCAATTTCTCTCCAAGAACAAAAGCTAGTCTCTTTTTTGGAGAGGTAAACGATTTACAAAAATATGTAACTTTAGTTTTTTAACGTATTGAAGTAACTCACATATTATATAAAATTGTAAAAAAATCATTTTTTAAATCTATAAATACCTAAATTATATAAATAACATGGAGCGTTTATGTCTGTTAGTTTTCGGTATTGGGTGAATTTCCAAAAATATTTCGAATACAATTTTAAACACCTTAATAATATTGTAATGTCATCTTAATGACGGTTTTTCTAGAGTGAGGCCACCACCTTACCGCCACATCCAGTCCGACTGCCCTGGAATCCTGGAGAAGCTGGGAGCCTCGCCGCACAACCTTTGTGGAGATCTGAATAGAGGACTCATTCCCAGGAACCCCATGGGCCAAGGAAATAACGGAGAACCCTATCCGTTGTAAGTTAAATATTGATAAGCGAATAATTTAACCGTATCACATTCGGGAAATTTGTAGCGATAATTTCAATGATTAATTAGCTTGAGGAATAAACCAACAATAAAGTATCTGAGAACTCCATGAAACTTTTCTCAATTTCAATCTGTATTTATCTGATCATACCTCATGTCCATAAAATTTACTAATATAAATCTCCGCACCCAAAATATGGATTTGGGATCATTTTTCGCCAAGAATTTTTCCCGGCTACAATTCTTCGCTGTTACAATACAATAATTCTTAGCTTACAATTATTCGCCTAGAAAATTCTTTGCCGCGTATATTGAAATGAAAATTGATGAATTCTACTGTTTACGAAATGCGGGTTATTTTTTAAGCTATTTAGATTACTTTAAGGACTCGACCTAAAGTCAATCTTTCATTATACATACTATCTTATTGTTTTCAAGAAACTCTGAGAATTGAACCTACAATATAAATTTTCTTCATACTAGTTTGTGGATTGTTACAGAATACGTTTTATAAAAGTAATATATTAAAAAAATGTATATATTTTTTCAATATATACGGCGAAGAATTTTTCAAGCAAATAATTGTGAGGTAAGAATTAAGGCAGTAAAGAATTGTGGCGGCGAAGAATTATAAGAATTTGGGAGAATCGTATCCCGGGCTCAAAAATGTGTCAAGATTTTTTAATAGTATTAGAACATAGTAAGATTACAAAAAAATATTTAATTAAACTAATTTTAATATTGATAGTACCCAATATAAAGGTATGTATTGTAGGTATATATAAGATGCGGAGAGGTAAATCAAATAATGTTGATATTGATATTCATTGTACGTAAGGTACGATTAAGAATTTACCTAAAACAAACCAAGCAATGATGTATTTTTTTTGGTTTAATTTATGAGTTATATATAATAATTGCACGTTTTTCAGTGAGCTGATTCGAAATAATACACTCAAATTCCTGTCGAGGACTTTACCAGTTCTGAGGGCTGACGATACACTTCCAAGGGTAGCACAGTTACAGTCTACTGCTGAAGAGGCATTAGACACATTTGGACACAACGAGTAAGTCTATTTCGGTCTCTTTAAAATCATGATGCAGTAATTTAAATAATGTACGCTACTTGTAAATTATATAATGCGGGTAAATTATAATCTGAACGAGTTTTACATTATATACATTATACATGAAAATAAATAATATTTTTTTGAGATAACATTTGGTTTGTTACATTTTGACTTTTTTCAGCATTGACCCTTATCAGGGTGAAAGGGAAAAGAGAGAAGCGCCCCTGATTGATGGCCCAGAGCACAGGAGTGCAGAATCCAGAAGGGAGGGAAGAAAATTCTGCGATGGCGGTGGAGTGTAAGTTATTCAATTGATAATTAATTTAATAGATAATTTTGGATTAATATATTGTATTAACGCTTCGGCCCCATAAAGAATAGTATCAAAGTTTAAAATCTATTTTATGTAATATACATGTTTATTTATAGAATTCTGTTTATGAGAAATATAAGGAATGAATATTTTTTAAAAATATAAATGAAGAATTAGTATTTTTTTCTTAATTTGTAGCTGTACGAAGCATTTTCGGTAATTGTAATATAAATATTTAGTAGTTATTTAAATAAAATTTAAAAAAATCATGTGAACCTTATTATATTACATTATCTTAGGTTTATTCTAATGCGTACAACTTGCAAAATGGCAGAGAATGGATAACGCTTGGAATGATACGAAAAGTGAGAATAGGAGAAGATGGATGATATTTGGAATGATAGGAAGAAGATATTTTGAATGCCAAAAAAGTAAAAACTTTAAGTTAAGCGAGGTATATTTTACGTCAGCACAATTTCATTAATAAACATAATGAATTCATTAAATGTAATTTAATTAAATTTTAAACATTTTTTAAATTTTATAAATTCTACATATAATTAATATAGCATTGATTGAAAAATATAATAGAATTTTTTTTAAAGGTTTTTGATTAAAAATTTAATTCCGAAGGCAGTTATAAAAATGTATAGCTTTTCAAACTCTGAACAAAATTTAATTGATTCAGAGATTAGTTTAGTTTATACAAAATATTCTTATTTTTATAATAAGAAAAACAGAAACGTTAAACAGTGCGATTAAAACAATTGACAATCAATAAATTGAAGTCTCTAAAATTTCTCTGTAAAGTCCCGCCATATTTTCACAATATACAATTTTTAGAACGTTTTTAATATAATAATGCCAGGTTTTCTTTGCTTGCCTTCCTTTTCGTTCAATTTGAATCTCAATAATCGATTGCAGGTTCTGCATGCTGTACCGGGTCATCAACGGCGAGGGTATGGCTGGAAGAGACCCGAGCCCGGTTCCGGCCGAGAGAAGAGATGAACCTCAGCAACAAGCCCTGCAAGGCGGGCAAAACGGTGCGTCAAGGTACGAAGGACCACCGACTCCGTGTCCTGCCAAGGTAATAAATACATATATTAAATATGGGTCTTATTCCGGATTTAGAGATTTATGTTATGTGTTTACTTCAAATATAGACCAATTAACTGACTAACTCCAAACACTGTCGAAAATTGAAAATTTTCTCAATGGGACATCGAAATCGACATCAACACTGATGATTGGACCATGCAAGCGGAAGAGCCAAGAAAACTCTGCACATGTGACATTAATTGAAATCTAACAATTCAGTTTACATTTAGCTATCAACAATTTCTTCGACTTTTGAATATTTCATCATTTTAGTTAGAAAGTACGTTCATATAGCCTATAACATTATCCAACAGTGTAACGAAGTATGTTAGGCTCATATTATGGAAATGTTATAAAACCAATTGACAACGTAGATTGTAATTAACAATTTAATAAATTCTGTGAAACTTATACATACATATTTACAGTCATTAAAGAAATGAGTTAAATTTGTCACTAGCCTAGTTATTCAGTAGGCAGTAGTACAAAATATAAATTATATAAATGATGGGTGCCTAAGTGGCTGAAAAATCTTCAATAAAAAAATATATAGCATTGCAGACCTTCCTTATTCTAAAGTTTGATTTCATTAATTCTCTTTCTATATAATAAGTTATTAAAGTTCATATTGTACTATTACAGATTTTGATCAAGCTTTGTATATACATATATACATAAGCCTCCCACATAATTCAAGAATATTCTTTTTTGGTGCAGCATATAATATTAATGTAACTATATTTGTTATAAAAATTGTATTTTATTACTGTACTAAGCGCGTTTATTAAGTAAGTACTGTTGCCGAATATTCCAAGTGTAGCATTGCTTCTTCCTTCATATGTTGACTCACCACATGCAACGTTAGGGACATTCACATCATGTAGTCATCTTATAGTAAGTGGTTGAAATGTTGAAATGATCAGCCCGCCGATTGTAATATACGGTTCATGATTCGTTTTTTTTATGCACGAAACAAGAAACCAGCTGACATTCATTGCCAAGTACGTATGTCCTATTTTGTCCTGATTTGGCGCCAAATGATTTCCATAATTTCCTTCATCTGAAGCGGTTCCTTGATAGCAAGCGTTTTGGACTCAAAAACGGAGTACTCACATGATTTTCATCTCAAGCGGCGTCGTTCTATAACGAAGAAATACAAAAATTAGTGCCCCGTTATGACAAGTGCCTTAATAATGATGGCGACTACGTTGAGAAGTAGTTTAAGGCGTGTAGCATCTGAAGAAAGTAAAGTGTTGTAAAAATGATGTTGCGTTTATTTGTAAAATAAATCCGGTACTTAAAAAAACTCGCCTCATTATATTAATAATACGTTAGATAGAATAAACCATTCATTGTGAAAATTACACTTTTGTTCTTCTCTATAGGTCGAGTACGCAACACCAGTGTTTGCCAAAAACTACCAGGGAGTCTGGAGATACGTAGTGCAGATACCCTACGAAGGTTATTTCACCCAGACGATCGAGGTTACTAGGTGAGCCATATTATCTTGTCTTTACTCGCTTTGAAGATCTCTTACAAATATAATAAAATAAAAATAGTGTCGTATAATAAAGCCATCGTGATTTATACGGATTCGCTGTACTGGAACGATGTAATCGACATACAATCTACAGTTTTAAATTAAAATTAAGAGAGCGGAAACTGATTTTATACTTTGAAGAGCAAATCGCAATGAAACAAAGCTGTATATTTTGAAATCGATATAAATGTTATTCTTTGCCTTTTTTATTAACAAATCTTGCTTAAAAAAAAAACGAACTGACGATTTAGATTAGTTTAATTATCGAGGAGCTCTTTTATTACGAAGAATCTCAAAATTACTAATAAAAATAGAATATTAATAACATTAGTTATATATTATGTGAAAATATCTCGTTTAGTTATCAATCTAATAATTTAGTAACTCGTTTAGTTATCAATCTAATAATTTAATAACTCGTTTAGTTATCAATCTAATAATTTAATAACTCGTTTAGTTATCAATCTAATGATTTAATAACTCGTTTAGTTATCAATCTAATGATTTAATAACTCGTTTAGTTATCAATCTAATAATTTAATAACTCAACTTGTATTTATATCTATAGTGGAGGACAGCTACATAATTTTATTTGCGTAAGATGAAAAGGGACAACATCACTCAATGGAATTCTGAGGATTTCCATACATTTTTGAACGCTTCTAATTATTCTAAGTAACTATTCAGTTTTAATATTAATGATATTTGAATGTCATAGGTATCATGTAAAAAAGGACAGCTTTATAATTTTACAACGTGAGAAGGCAATACAGCAAGAAAAATTATTTTTTTATCTTATAATTAACTATAATTATAAAATGAAATTATGAAAAATTAAGATGTCTCACAAATTAAGATGTAGCACTTTACATCACAACTACGTACACATTAAATATAGCATTAACAACTCGCAAAAAATGATGCCGCCGGCTGCGGTAATGGCCAATGCTGCCTCTAACGGCGCATTTACTGTATTTATATTAATTTTATTTAATAACTAAAAAAATAATATCATATTCACTTGAATTACTCGGCAACAAAAAGGAGAAATATCGCGAACGTACGTCAAAATCTAGCTGATACTCAAATTGGAACGTTTCAGACACTTTCCAACTTATTGCGTCCTTCTCAACATCGGACTCTGCGGTAGTAACGAGTATATCGGGAATGTCTACAAAGTCGGCAATCTCCACTAGCGAAATAAGTCACCCTCAGCCATTTTGAAATGTAAAGATTTCGAAAATTCGATAGCTGTAAAAATATCAGCACTTTCACGTCGGCATGAGAGTATGTGTATTAAATCTTCAAATTTAATTAAATTGCGATCTGGCAACGCAAAAATAACTGTCAACTGTGAAAAATGACGATTTTTACACTCGATTTCAGACGCAATTCGCTGTGTTCTTGAGTTGAAACAGATTTATATGGGGCGCCGTACGATATCACTACTAGAAATAATAATTTATTTAAAGATCCGATCCGCGGCGCCAGTGATATTATGCGTTATTTAATAGTCATTTTCCGTCAAAAACAGACGCCGCGGAATGTTACGCGGATATCCGCCATACTCATGATAGCCAACTTAAATTCTGTCAGTTTTCATGACATCCCTTTCTCTGTCGGAAACTTGCGACGTGGGCGACAAAGGAGTTAATTAAAATTTCTAGATAGGTACCGCATAGGTACCGAATTCAGAAGCTACCTACCGAGATGTGAAAGGAGATATTTTTATTTTCAAAAATGTGATTTTATAAATATTTGACGTTTATATATATGACATAATAACATATATGGAAAAAAAAATTATATTTGCTTGGTCTATTATCATTACATATCTTTCTGAAATTCTCTAGAACGAACATTTTTTGGCGAGAGGCTGTCGCGAAAATTTCTCAAGACTAATCTTAGATTGCTAATCTGCCCCTGTTTAGATATTTTAAAGAACTTACTTTTGAGGTTAGGTTGTCTTCTTCAGATAGCTATACCTTGCGGGCTATATCTGTGTGCTCGTATTTCTAAGAATTAACTATCAGTCCTGGGACAATGTTTTTTCATACTTCTTGTGAATACCACGTGGTTACCATTTGACCGGTGGTGTCCAATAGTTAATAAGAAACGAAGATTCGAATCTACCTGTAAATAAAAAGACTCAATATTCACCCAAGTTTGTGGTACAATAATGCACTGAAAATGAACGGGAGCTAAGAATCAAAAATATTCTAAGATGATAATTTTTATAAATTTAGACACCTGTTAAAAATACTATAAAGATTGTAATCAATATTCCATCATTAATACCATATTATTTCATGTTATTAGATCTGGGAAGAAAACTGGCTTTTCTGAAGGCAGAAATTTTTTTTTTTATTATTATTTTTTATTTTTAAAATCTAAAATAAATTGGGTTTTCTATTTAATTTTTTCAGTTCCACAATGATGTATTCTTCTACCTCGATGAAAGTGTAATTTTTAAATTAATTTCATTTTCTCAAATTCCAAACCAAAATGTTACTGCTTCAAATGTTAAATATTCATTTGAATTATTTAGAGCGCTGTGGAAATTTCTGGATAGAAATAAATCCACTACATAAAATTAAATAACGAAGTATACTGCTGCTGTTTAACCCTGAAAGTATTACAAAGGTGTTACAAAAATATTAATGAATTATTTCTAATAATGGACAGTTCGTCATTAGTGTCCGTCTTATTTTACTCCATAAACTAAGATTAAAAAATAAGCTAGTATTATTAAATGATATTACTCTACAATACCTTCAACAGATGCATGCAATCAAGATGCCACTACTTGGAAGGAGGTTGTCTGAGTTCACCCCGCTGGGTGTCACTGCTGGTGGCCGAGCTGCACTACCCCAGAGCTGTGTTATCAGCCCCTAACCAGGGACACAGCAAGCAAAGGGCGCCGCTATCTTCGGACGCCACAACGCCACCCCCCGTGCACGATTTCCAGGTATATTTTTATTGGAGGAATAATATATTATTAGGAGAACACATTTTTATTGTGAAGTTGTAATTATTCAGAACACAGGTCAGTGATATTTTAAATACTAATTAAATGTATTAATTAGAAAGATATACATATAAAATCATTTTTATAGAAAAGTATTGCTGTTGCACCACTGGGATTCGAACCGGAAAAGGTGCATTATCCAACTATGCCATAGCGACATTATTTTTGATGACACATTTTCGAACCTATATGTTACACTTTTTCAAATTAATGTCGCTGTAGTATAGTTAGATAACGCACCTTCCCCGGTTGGGAAAAAGATTCAGGTTCGAACCCAGTGGCGCAACAACAATATTTTTCGATTATATTGATTTTATAAGTATTTCTTTCAAATTAATACATTTAATTAGTAAAATACTAATTTACATTATATTATATGTATATATTTATAATTAATACATTAAATTAGTATTTAAAACATCACAGACCTATATTCTGAATAATTACAACTTCACAATAAGAATATGTTCTCCTTAACATTTAATTAGTATTTTTTAATAATATATTACATAAATATGCTCATTGGCACATTGATTAAACATTCTAAAACACATTTTAAATAACTTTATAGTAAAATAATTGTATATACACTACATATTATATTATTAAAAATAGTATGTAAATAAAAAATCTCTAATGGAGTGATTTTGTATCACATTTTATTCGAGTGACTTACGAATAAGAAATTAATACAAAAAATTTACTAAAATAAATTTTTGCAGGCTTACCAACAATATCTGCAGAAGAGAGCTGGACTCCAAGCTCCATCAGACGATGGTCAGAACACAACAGATAAACCACCTCATTGTGATGGCCATGATGAGCTGGGATGCTTCCAGGTAATTTTTTTAATACGTTTGCATGCTACATGATATGATATGATAACTTATATGATGAAAAATTCTCTGTTTCAAGTTAGTCGAATTTTATATTTAAATGAGTGTGTTATTTTTTGGTATATAAAATGATTTGTTTGCTAGAGTTGAATAGCTGCTGTTTAAGTAGCTTGTTGGTGTAGTGGTCAAGACGTTGGTCTAGTGATCTAGTGGTCGGGGGTTCGCGCGTCATTCCAGGATACCAGCAAGTTAGTCCTATTTTCACAGCACAAGCGTTTAGCTTAGTTTGAAAATAGTAAGAATATTGATGTGACACGTATTCCGTGTACGCATCTCTAGGCGTACACGGAATATGTGTCATCTTCGTTAGGCTTGAATTGCATTATGATACGAAGCACTTCTGCAATGCACACAATACGCTGATACGGTGTGTTAACGAGACGCGATATTATTTTAGTGGCAAATCTAAGATTAAAGCCGGTATGATATATTTAATTTAACAATATCAAAATATCCATTAGAATAAAAGTAATCTATAAATTATAATACTAGAACGTTTCAAAAAGTATCTATAGCAAATATAGATATATAATATATATGGAATATACAAGGATTGTGACTAACAGACACAAAAATTCATAAAGTCAGTTTGTATTCAATTAAAAAATTATATGTTTTTTGATCTATTTATATTTTTTACGCACCAAAGGACATCTTTTATTGTCTTTATAATGAAAGTTACATATTGATATATTTTCACTCAAGCAGATATTAAACATCGCATCGTCTAATTATACTAACCAAATTAAGAAACATTTTAACTCAACAGAAATTATTTATGCATTAATACATCCATTATCATATAAAAATCATTCATTTCGGATGAATAGGTACAACTTTTTAAATACTTAATATGAATTAATAATATATTTTATGAAGATGTTTTTTTCCGATTTTTTTAACGAGATAAAGCTTTCTAATTCTACCTAATAAAATGTTCACCAATGATTATTTAAAATTTAAAATATAATTAAGAAAATCTACAGAAGCAACCGATGCGATACCAACTGTAAGTATGAATAATTTAAAAGTATCAAATGCTTTCAGGTTCGTCTTTACTACGACTGGTTTTTGGTGCCAGGTTCCTGCAAATGCTGGAGACCAGATTACTTCGCACGATATGTCCGCAGGAAGTCCAACACTCAAGATCTGTAGAGATAGCCACATTTATCTCAATAATCGCCGATAGTAAAATCAATTTTGAAAAATGTTAATCGAACTCCCAAATGTGAAATTAATTCAATTGACTTGCTTCTGTAGTCTTGCCAGGATAATATTTGCAATGATATATTAGAGAAGCACTATTAGATGCATTAATAAATATATAATATCAATACCACGCTGATAATCATAACGAATAACCGAATCTATTATAACGTGTTTTATACTAGCAACAATTAAAGGAGAAATCTTATTGGTTTCAGATGCAACCGATTTGATTGGTTTCAGATGCAACAGTTATTAAATTTTTACAATATTTTCGATGATATAATAAATTAAACGAAATTAAAGTCGATGTTAAAATTACTTAAATATTATGTTTATCGAATCGCACAAGTAAAACTTTAAGTACTGGGTTTTTATACACCATTTATTATTATTTAATATTTATCCACAATATTTAATGAATAAATTAAATTAAGAGTCGAAAATATTCATGGAATATGTGCCTAATCTCAACCATGTCAGAGATATTTTGATTAATTAAAATATTTTATTGATTTCAAATTATATATTGAATGTAAAAAATTATCCTCATAAAATTTCGAGCCACTAGACTATTTTTTATTTATCATTTAGGGGGGCTGAAGCAAAGATTTAGATTAATAATGGATACATTTTCCAAATATTTATTTCAAAGTACGTAGACATAAAGTTTAACAAGACTTTGTAAAAATTTCAAACAATAACATTTTCTGCAACGGTGCAGAATTTCCACATATTCTTTAAACACTTTCGACTCGTAATTTAGTCAGGTATCCACTCATAAAATAGTTTGAAATAGGTCTGTTACATTCTGTGTAATATTCAATCTTATTTTTTAATTTTGTTAATTTCAAAAATAATCCGGTAGCACAATATTTCAAAAATCAATATTCAAACACTACGCATAATATTTTATAAAAAAAAAACATTTTGGTAAACATTTGGCTTACAAACCAGGTCAAAAAATGTTTCCCGACTTCCGTCATGACCAACACGGTATGTACGTGAATGATTTGCTAAATCTCATAGCGATAAATAGGTAGATTTGATAAAAATACTACATATTACATTGAGTCTCATAAAATAACTTGAAAAACTCAATGGACTTAAAAAATTTCGAACAAAATTTACCATTGAGCTGGTAAATATCTCAGCTATGTTCGTTGACCAGTCAAAAAATATTTAAAAAAATCATTTTGGGACCTAGGGAAAAATTGAGAAAACACGCAAATACGAAAACTTACACACACGGACTTCATCTATCCGGCAAGCCTTATTGTATGAGTAATGCTATTAATAATATTACTACTAACAGATTTTATCTATTGATAGGCAATCTCCCAAATTAACCAATACTATTTGGATGAGGCGAAGGAATTAGTATTATTTAAAATATTTTCTGATTTCATAAATTCTATAATAACGAAATATTTTTAAAAGAGTTTTGAAATAGATTATGCTTTTTAAAAGATGCATCTACATCAGAACGCGAAAAAAAATTAAATAATAAAAATTATAAATTTTTCAAAAAATTTCTGTACATAAGACTAAATTAGTTTGAATTATTAATTTATTATTTTAAATATAACTACTTAATTTAAGAAAATACAATAGTAATAGGTACCTAAACACTACGTGTAAGAGTATTAGTTTTAGAGATCTCTTTAAAATAAGTAAATCTTGTAAATAAATATATTCTACGTAGGATTACTCTTATTACTATGATATATTTAATTAAATTAGTATTAAACAGGTGAATTATTTCTTGGATGTTTAAAGAGTTTTTATTAAACGGTATAATCAAGAACATGACCAATAAGTAATTTAATATGTTATCATAGGGAATTTAATGTTATCATAGAGAATTCAATATGTTATTATAGAGAATTTAATATGTTATCAAATATGTTAACTAATAGTTTGGTTGGAAGAAGGGACTCGGGGATATTAAAAGTATAGAAATTTATTAAATTATAAAGTAAAAATGTGTTATGCATTACTCTAAATTAGTTTTATAAGCTGTTATGTGCAAAATAATTTATTTTTTTATCTTTGAAGAGGCATCGCATACTTTTACCCCGTTATGTTTTTTCGTGAATAATTAATTGTGTTATATAATTTATTAAAATTTCAGTAATCAAATCAAATTTCCTCTTCCGATATCTATAGAATAGGGTTTTAGTGCCTTTTTTACACCAATTATCGAACGAGGTATCAAGAAAAGCCAATAATACTATTACATGTACGTGTAAAGCAGTATTGAATTTATATGTGTATGTCAATTCAGCATCAAGTAAGTAAAGGACTGTTCTTTCGCTTCAAAGATGAGTAAATAAGAATAGTAAGTAGTATGGGTTGTATCGATTGGTCACTTTTGTCTGAATCATAATTTACATCGTCCTAATATCTGTACTGTCAGCGCCGGCGTTACGCACAGGCGGAACAGGAGCTCTAAACTCTTAAGAGCTACCAGTGACGTGCAGTATGTACATAAGATCTAGAGATAATAACTAAAAATAAAAAACAAATACATTGTTTTTTTACATTTATTAAAGAAAATAAAATATATGCACTAATTTGCATGTCATTAAAAACGAAATATATTTAAAAATAAGTTTTTAAAATCACACTCGTATTTTCGTTTCTGATATTGAACAAAAGAATTTTAATTCTAAAATGTATTAAAAAATATAATTTAAAAATACATTTTTGCGTTCCATTAAAACTGTGATTTCAAATATAAAAGAGAAACGATTTAAAAATATATATTTAAAAAAAAAATTTCAAACCATTTCAAATAAATCATTATTTAGTTGGAAAACATAATCTTGCAATAATGTATTGAAATAAACTGGAAATGAAAAACTGTTAATGAAGAAAGTAAAAATAATCCATTAGAAAAAATTCAATTGACTTAAAAGCTTATGTTTAAAATAATGATTATTATTAGACATAATTATCAAAATGTTTATATTTGCAATATTGTTTGTTAGAATATTAAATTCATATTTGGAAATACTAAAAATCTATTCAACCGCAGAATGTACTATATATTTTTTTTAAATCCTAAAAATCAATGCTTATTTATTTGGCAGGCCTTAGATAATACCAGATAAATCGAAAATAACATTTTTTATTTTTAGAATGTAGATTTTTTTTTATACAGATAGTTTTTACGTTTGTGGTAAATTTATATACAAGAAACAATTACTGTTTTCGATCATTTATAACACTTCACATAATTAATTTGTATAATTATACGATCTTAGTAATTTCCATTCATAAACAAATTAAAAAATATTTTAAACGATATTTTTTAGGAATCAGTGTAATGAGATATAATCGTTTAGAAAAATTATTATAGGATATAGATATTAAGAATGATTTATTCATATTAAAATAAGCAATATATTAACGATTAATTTCATTGTTAGACTCAACAATGCAATATTATAATTAGAAAGGAATTAGAATCATTTTTGCTGCAAAAATTGACACGAGTTATTACTAAACTAAAAATGGTTATATGGAAAAAAATCTGAACTCCTGAATTATTCAGAGTCCATAGAAATGTAAAAAAAAAAAAACAAAACTTCGAAAACTAAAACGGTAACCTTCTTGCCTTATATACCAAAAGTATACACAAATTGTCAACATAAATCTAAAGCTTAACAATATTATATAAAGCGGAAAAAGTTTCATGAAAATAACCTACACCTAAAAATACTTAATGTACCTAAATGCAAAAACCTTAACTATTATAGTAATTAAAAAATAGGAAAAAATAAACGAATATTTGGAAAAATTCCCCGAAAATACTTCAAATGTAGGTAATATTTACAACCTAAAACTTAAAATAACTTTAAAAAAAAAAAGTGAATGATCACATCAACAGAAAACAATCCATTGAAGTAAATGAATTATTCGTTCACAGTATTTATATCTTTTTATCCACCTACTTATATAAAAGTAAGTAATAAAATACAAATGAAATATCTTAATAAGTTTAAAAAAACTGCAGTAAATAATTCACTTAATATTTAGTGTGGCTGCATAAAAATACATTATATTTCCTTACAGAGGTATTTAATTAATTCATGGCAATGCATTATGAAAATATGCTCAACATATTTAACAACATCACTACGAACAGAAGTGAAAAATGTTTTTTTGAAATTTTATTTTCATAAAATTTCACAAAACGCAAATAAATTTACAAAATTATCTGAAAAATTTACCAAATAATGTTTTAAAAATTCTAAATAAAGTATTAGGAAAGAAGGTGGGCATCTTCATACAATATGCAACATTTTAATGAAAGATCAATAATCAAAAAACTTCTTTACAATAAAAATTTTCGATTAGGTATATTTGAAAAATAACACGCAAATAAAGAGAAAATATTAAAAATATCAATGTTCTCATTACAATAATCAAATGAAAATAAGTTGAAACGCCATATGCATTAAATTTGAACATATTAATCATATAATTAATAAAAAAATATTATTTTTATGATCACTGAAAAATATTATTGATGTATTGTTATAGGCATTGTAAAAGATATCCACTGATGACGTACAAATGCAATTTGATAAAAATTAGAGTTGATAAATGACCAACAGTATCAGAGTAAAACATTTGAATAATCATAAAAATATAAATAAAAATGATTATGATTTTAATTGGTTCTGGTACACCACCTCTTCAAATGAGAATATAAAAAGAAGTTAAAACTAAAAAATATTTTTTTTATAATATCCATGCTCGTGAATTATTAAAATGAATAATAAAATATCTGATTTAACATAAACGCAAATTGAAAATTGTTGACAGAAATTTTATATCATTATATTGGCTCCACCATTTCTAAAAATATACTATAATAGTTAGTGATTCTTAATAAGACGAGACATAAATGTAAAAGAGATTAATCGCGTTGTTTAAATGATTGAAGTCTAACTCAAACCAATAATTTATAATAATTAATGAGGCATTATTACACGAGATATAAATGTAGAAGAGAATTATAGCATTGTTTAAATTATCGAAGTCAAATGTACCAGATTATGGGCTTTGTATTGTGAACATGTTATTCTGGCTTAAAGCGGACTGGTCTCGAACCACTTTTGCTGCTCGAAAGGGGAAACCCGCCTCCTGCCGTTGGCCATACGCAAATTTTTCTGCAACTGAGTAAGAGAAAATTCTGAAATATGGAAAATATGATGTTTCATCATTAAGGGGCACGTGACCACGCTAAAGATAGCTACATAGAGATGTGCAAAAAAGTTTACCACACAAATATTCGTTCAATACTATTACGCGCTAAAAAAGACAGATGTGAATTGAATAAAGAAAAAATCCTCATGAGTGAGTTTTTAAGATACCAATTTTTCAATTTATTTATTTATTTTATTTGTAACTATATAAGACAACGTAAAAATCTGTTTAGACTATGCCCGTTTCACTAGAGAAATTCTGTAATAAGAAATTGATATTATGAATTACGTATTAATAACATATTCCCTTTTTAATATTAACACACACTTAACGTTGTGGTTACAGTTCATTTTAAAATTGAATTATTTATTATTTTTGTTTTTACCCACTTTTATGAGTTAGTTATAAACCAACCGGTTTTATAAAATACCTTATCCTTCATCAGGATGTCAATAAAAAGTAACTTAAACGACAAGCCGTTTTGATGCCTTCGATTCAATTAATATATTTTTTTTTAAATCCAATTTGTGACCCAGCATGATCCAAAACTATCGGAATTTCTTTTAGGATAGGACATTTTCTAATAAATGATTTGAAAATTCTGAAAAACTATGATTCTTCAAATATCTTAAATGCTCTTTAACTCATATGTTAAAATTTTGACCTATGTTTTCATTATTGTGTAATAATACAATCATTACAGCTACAGTTATAAATACAGGAATTATCAAATAATTAATTATTTTAGTTATTGACATCCTGATGAAGGAAAATATATTTTCCGAAACCGGTTGGTGTATAATTAACTCATAAAAGTAGTTAATAAGTAATAAAATAATATAAACTGTAAGGCCTACAAATACATTTATTGATTAATATATCTAAAATTATTAGTTTCTGGACATATATACGGCGCACTAATGATATAAAAGAGCAGCTAATTTAACTACAACAAGCTCTATCAACAGCAGTGAACAAAAGATTCTTCCAATTCTTCGCCCACATTATGCGTCAAAGTGTCTGGTACTGGGCCGAAGAAAACCTGAAATAATGCCACAGTGGTGGATAGTCAGCTGTGAGGGCGACCCAGGACCGGGTTTTATGGAAGTGCATTACTAGCCGAGTCTCGTCAGATTGAGGCCAATATATGTTAATACTGACGTGAAGGAGGATAAAAAGGGGCATATATAAATTATTAACAATTTAATATGAAATTCATTCGATATTGTTCATTTCTTAATCAAATTATGCACTCTGTCATATTTACAAAAACTCTTCGATAATTTTCTTGACTTTCCAAAGGCACAAACTTAATACTTTCGAGAATTTAATGGCGTGAAATTAAGGCATTTTTTCGTCGGAAAAATTCACAGAAACAATGTGTAAAATGGGAAATATCCAAATGTGATGCGAAACTCAAATATTTTAATTCTTTTTATATATATCTCGACATTTAAACTTGTTTTATTTTACCTTTTTGAAAATCTATTAATTTATATCTGATATTATCTGGTGGGGCTTGAATTGTTCGAGGATTGTTGCTATAAACTCTCGACTTAGGGTATCCCCACAAAAAAGTCGCATGGTGAAAGCTTCACCATTGAAACTCTAGCTGTGTGTGGAGTGGAGTGGCCTCGTCTTGCTGAAATTGTGTTATGTTATTGAACCCGGGAAACAACTGCAGTTGGTATACCAAAAACTCGTCGATTATTTGACAATACACGTCAGCAGATTGTCTCTCGTTTGTTAAAAAAATAAGGGCCATTTATCCCTCGGGCAATTCCACACCACTGTTTTTTTTTGGAAATGCAAACGTTTTTAATGGCGTTCCTTGGGTTGTCGAGGCACCAGTATCTCGTATTCTGTTAATTATCATAGCCATCAATATGAAAATGTGATTCATCAGTAAACAATATGGAGCATTCGTGTTGTTCTAAAACGTTCCAACATCGTTCTCGGTATGGTTTCATGTAAAGAATAGACATTTTCGTTGAGAAACTGCCCGATTTGCAGTTTGTATGGGTGAAACTGTAGTTTATTTTTCAAAATAACGTACACTATTGATTTTTTTATTCCAGCAATGTTTCTTATCGATTTACGCGGATTGCGCATAATTTCACGTCAAACTTGAGCCACATGTTCTGGCGTCGCTGCTGATGTTGATGATCCTGGAGGAGTTGGGTTAACCATTGTCCCTTCTTGTCTGAATTTTTGAACCCAACACCAGATAAGTTATGCGTTCGGCTCACTACTTACTCGTCGAATATTAAAATGAGTACAAAAAGCGCGACGCGCATGAACCAATGAATCATCGCACTTTAAATATTGCTCAACCGCGAACGCGCGGTGCGCTCCCGACCAGTGACTCATTGCGACTGGCAAATCACCAAATCACGCGCGTCGAACAGTTACCTCACCCTGATGGTTTACGAGTAATTACAATTTAATCTTGACACATTTCTGCTGAATACGCTATATTAACAAATTTCGCATTTTTCATGTTCAAACATACCATAATTCCCTTCCATTGTTTACAATTTTTATTTCCCTCTTATTTCTATTTATTATTTTCAATATACCATAATTAGTGATTATTAACAATCTTTGTAAAATTGATGTTCGAAAATTTGTCGTCAAAAATAATGTCGCCGCAACATAATTGGATAATGCACCTTCCCCGATTTGGAAAGAGATCCAAATTCGAATCCCGTTGGCGTAAGAACTATATTTTTCGATAAAATTGATTTTTTATGTCTACCTTTCTAATTAATACATTTCATTAGTATTTTTAAATAATTAATGATATCCAAGGTCTGAGAGAGTAGATAAAATCACTGTTACGCTATTTGAGAACGGAAGTTTTTCCATATTCATGGCTTCCAGACTCGGAAATGATACAAAAATCACAGATATTAAAAAAACAGACAAGATACCTGTTTTGGGCGTAAGAGGGCAGTACTTGACCGTGTGCGCCATATCTCCGGTAGCACCACAGTTGCGGCACGTATAATCTCTCAGTATAGGGCATCTGACTCTCCCTTCGGCATCCTTCAGGATGTGGCCGCGATACACAGCTGGCTGCTCGCCATTGTTGCGGCAAAAGGCGCACTCCTGGAACAGATGAGAAAATCAGGATTAGCGAATGTACTAATACTACAGAAGAACTGGAATACAAATTAAGCATTTGAATGGCAGGGCAGATGAGATCTGATCGTATGTGCTGAATGATGATAGACGAGGTCATGGACAAATAATATCTATGAAACAGTGATTGCATGACTAGATACATTTTACAGAAATGTACATTTTACAAGGTCGGATATTGAAATGAGTTTTTAAATTAAATAACACGCGTTATAATTGATTTGACACATAAATTTTGTCAAAATTAAACTGGCTGTAAAGTATCGTAAGTAAAAAATGACATTTCTTATCATTCTAGTATTTCGCACGTATTTGATACTTATTTACGTGACAAATTTTTTAAAAATATATATTGTATTCTATGATGCAGGTATTAATACATAATATTTTTAAAATTATAGCCATTTAAAAATGTATTAAATACGTGCCAAATTCTACAATGATTAAAAATGTCATTTTTTACTTATGATATTTTACAAACACTTGGTGCTATTGCGCAGTTCGTGTTTATTAACCTTTACCATACGATGATATAAAATACCCGAACGTAGCCATGCTGTCAACTCGTGTTACCGTAAATAATATAAAAATTGTTTTCATTAGGTTAAATGGCTTTAATGGTACGAATTTATTCTAAATACTGAGCATTCAAATTTGAAAAAAATATAAGTAACATAATACAGAGCATTCATTCAGTCCTAGTCCTATACAATGTGTCCTGTCCTTCCTTTTTATCTCTCTTCATTTAATTAGTGAGAAAGAGATAATAATATTTGTATGTTCGTTGTTCTTTTCACTGTGAAAATAGTGCGTGATCTATTTTCCATATCACAAATGGTATTTTTACCAACGTGTTAATTTTACAACGGATTAATTGGAAAAAATAATTGTTTTTGTACGATTCCCTTTTCATAATTGATTTTTCACTAGTCATTCCGAAGCGCTAATATTTTCTTTAGGATTACCTAAAATATGAGCTTTATGTTGCATGTATTTACCGAAATATTACAGGTTTAATTATGATGGTAGACCTGTGTTACTGCATGGTTTAGATGGGTTAAACATACGTGATAGTAGTTTGCCGAATGCGCAGCTTACACTTCGTATTTCGGATAAATATTTGATCAGCTCGCTGGATCAATGACAAAAATAATTTCAAAAAAACAAGTGAACGTGAAGGATCGATGAATGAGTGGTGGGTCCCCTTAAGGGTGTACTTTCATTTTTCTACATTGAAAATCGAGAAATTCTACGCGAATTACGTATTCTTTAAAAACTTTCATACGTAACCTTTAAAAACGTGAATTATATTGAACAGGGTGCCATTAAATATGTCTTACCAGAAGTTCTAACCAATAGAGATTGTCCACGACTGAAAATGAACAATATTTAAGATTTACTTACGGTTGGTGTTACAGTCACTCTGCGTCGTTGCCTGAATTGTCCATCGGCCAAGGTGCCCAGTGGAAATCCTGAAAAATTGGTGGCATTAGTGAGTTGTAGTGGGAAAAAAAATGTGATTTAATACTTACACAATGAGTATACCTTAATATTAAAAAAAAAATTATTAACTCCGTTTTTAACCACCTTTTTTAGTCAAATTTAATACACGTTTAAAGAAAATACTTTTTCCTTCATCAGGATTTCAAATAAACTAACTAAACCATTATGTCAAATTGTTCTAAATTATTATTTTTTTTTTAATAATTACTTAGTAATAATCATTCAAATAATAAATCTAACTTAAATTGTTACTGGAAACTTTTTTTAAGATATGACTTGTGTTTTATTTTTATATGAATTTAGTTGGTTATTTATAATATTATGGTTCATTGTACACGCTCAACTTATTTCTAATGATTCTAAATTATCCAATTTAATTAAGACCAACATTGTCTATACGTAAAAAACAGTATCATTATTTTATAATAAATTATTGAAAATTTTTGAAAAATCATGATTGTTTTAACATCTCAAAGAATGTAAAGATTGTAATAAATATTTTAAAAATATAATATATTGTATCAGTGAGAAGCTATTTTAGTAACAGTTTGAAGTCGGATGGGAACACCATTTCAAATATCAAGAATAATTTAATTTAATTTTTTGATGCCTTTTCCAAAGATTTAAAGACGGTAAATAATACAAAACTCAAATTTCAATCTGACGTTTTAATTCACTTTCGATGATAATGCCTATTTTTAAAAAGGGTTTGCTAATACGCCTTTCATCAGTGGTGTAACTACTCTAATGTAGCCAATGTTGAGTATGGGTCCAAAAGCGCGTCCGTGCCCTGCAATACTTTTTGTATGGACGCTTTTCCCAGAATTAATATGGATTTATAATAATACAATTCAGCAAGAAATATGACTATTAAATTTAAAAAAATATTTCTCACGTGTATTATGAAAATACTTAAAATGTTATCGATGTATACAATAATATATACAAGTGAATATTAAAGAAGACGAGAGTATAATTTTATTATTATCGATACTATTATTGCCTCGTAATATTTCATATTCTTAGTTCTTACATACAATACATATTGCAGGAGAGTATTTTTCATATTTTGCATTGGCCACAATTGTTGTGGTTACTCCAGTGCAGTAAAATAATTTGAAATATTTTATATTACAATTTAACTGCAATATATAATACTACTACATACAATATTTTTAAAAAAATGTTACAACTGACCTGTAATATATCACATTATATAAAATGTTTTAAAGAACAACGTTACAATTGAACTTTTATATGTATATTATAGTTACTAACTTACAACGCAAAAAAAATGTAAGATGTAATAATAACAAAGAAAAGGAAAAAGAATACATGCTTTAAAAAATATCATATTATTTTTTTATTTATTATCTTTGTTTTATTAACCACTTAATTGAGTTTAAATACATCTACCGGTTTCGAAAAATACCATTTTCTTCTTCAGGGTGTCATAACTAACTAAAAACATATATTATTGTTTCTTCGCCAGAATCTACTTAAAGAAATAACAATTATTTAAAAAATAAATTTAGTACCTAACTCAAATTGTTACTTAATACAAATTTGGTCGAATAATTTTTAGGAAAAAATTTTAGAATGGGATTCGTAGATAAATTTAGTTGATTGTTTATAATTTTTTGATTAGTTTTATACGCTTTATTTATCTCCAACGATTTCAAATTATTTCTTTATGACCAACACCGTTTATATACAAAATCGACAATCCCAATTTTTTATCAAAACCATGACCATTTTCTATCAAATGATTAGAAAATTCTGAAAACTCACTATTGTTCAAACATCTAAAATGCTCCCTTACTCTTATATTAAAATTTCTACCCGTTTTACCAATATAAAATGGAGCACAACTTGCAACTAAGCTTATAGACACCAGAATTGTTAAATTTATCATCTTTGTTTTTAGAATTTGAGTAAATTTCCTATACTATTATTTGTATAAAATGCCAGTCTAATGTTTCGTGGTAGGTGTTTAGATATTTGATTCGAAAAGTTATTTATGTATAAAATCCTACGCCAATTATCATTATGTTTTGTCTGTGATTTATATAAAAATTAATTATTATATTCTTTTAATTTATTTTTTAAAATAGTGTCTGTCAACCCTGTATTATACGCTGAAGAAGAAAATGGTATTTTTCGAAACCGGTAGATGTAATTAAACTCAATTAAGTGGTTAGTAAAACAAAGATAATAAATAAAAAAATATGAATTTTAACCACAATGTTAATATTGCTAATTTTAAAAGTAATATCATATTAGCATTAAGAAATACCGTATGCCTGCGGAGCCGCTGCATAAAGCTGCTGTTGCTTCTGTAACTGAGCTGAACTTGCTCCAAGATTCATCAGCATAAGCTGTCGGAGTAGATCTGCCTCTGTGCTTCTGGCTAGAGGATTTGCCAGCAGAGGATTCACGGGGACTGTAATAGGAAAAAAATTCAACATTTCATGTCATTATTTCGCCTTTATTAACTCCATTTCAACCAATACGGTGCCCACATCAGATAGAGAGGCCCAGAATACATTTAGTATCGCCCTATAATACATTTGATACCTAATATAATTTTCAGCGTTAATAATGACTAACAATAAATTAAAAAATCTACCCTAGCAAGATTTCTTTTAAATATAGATGCGTACACAGAATACGTATCACATCAATATTCTTAGTATTTTCACACTAAGCTAAACGCTTGAGATTATGAAAATAGGACTAACTCGAAATTATAACATTTAAAAAATCATTTCTCGAGTATTTATACTATACACAGTAGTATCCTGTTAATATGTCGGGTTAGGGACTAGACACTATATCATCGCCACAAAGCAAGGCAAGAATTTTTTTCAATTGCGAATGCATTTAAGTGGCTAAAAATATTCGTTTTACTATATTTAAATATGATTCGTTTCTTGAAAGCGCGAAACATGAAACCAGCTGACATTCATCGCCAAGTGTGTCCTATTTTGTCCTGATTTAGCGCTAAGTCGATTTCTATCTTTTCCTTCATCTGTAACGGTTCTTTGGTGGCAAGCGTTTTGATAACGATGATGAACTCAATGATGGAGTACGGACATGGTTTTCATCCCAGGCGGCCTCGTTCTACGACGAAGGTATATAAAAATTGGTGCTCGGTTATAACAAGTGCCTTAATAACGGTGGCGACTACGTTGACTATGGTGTGTAGCTTCTGAATAAAGTGAAGTGTAGTAAAAATGATGTTGTTTCTTTAAAAAAAACGCGCCTCGTATAAATGTGTCGAGTAATATTTTATCAGCTATTTAACGACACTGCACCCTGTTGATGATTTCAAAACTCACATCTTTACCAATAGATTGAGAATTTCTCTCTTAGAATATTTAAATTAGTGTGGTGGAACATGTTACACTATATATAAGCCTACTATTTAAAACTTCAATGTGAGAAAAAATTCGGAGTGAAGAAAAATACTACAAGAATACTATAATAAAAATGTAAATTATACGATACAAAAGACCGAAGGTGAATAAATAAAAAACGTACTATTTATATTCTTATATCTCATATACGATACGTATTTAGGGAGCCCTCCCATTTTGCATTGGATATCAATGCCCGTTTTCCGTTTTGCATGGGGTGTCCAATTTTTGTTGTTAAGGAACTGCCAATATCATACAGATCTGGAGAGCGATATTATTTCCAAGCAACAAAAGTCATAGGCATCAAATTTGAAACCGTCACTGATAGTAAAAATGAATAGTTTTGTAGTTAATATAAAATTATTATTTCCTATTTCTCATATCCAGTTTAACTAGAAATACATGCAGTGACGTCCCTACATAAAGTAGCACCCTTAAACACATTTCATGATGCCGCCCCTACTACTTTTAATTTATCACTATCGTATTATTCCTTTAAATATGTGTTATTTAAGTTCATGCAGCCCTCTGAAATTGTATTATTTTATGACCAGATCCATTACCTTCCTGGGCAAAAATGTAATACTGCCGCTTTTTGACTATTTTTTACAGCAAAGTTTTATGTGCCCTTTGATATTTTACAAACATATTATTTTCTGTCTAATCTGAGAAATTGACTCTTAACAACAACTCTAATATTTTTATTGGATCTAATTAGATTTTACACACATTTTGGCGCCCGTTAGAATTTGCCGCCCTTAGGCACCGCCTTTCTTGTCTACGCCCATGAGACACCATTGCATATATGTCAACTGTTTAATGTAGATATAGTTAAAAGTATGAGGAGATAATAATCATCAAGAATGCCTATTAAAATTTAATACGTGTATATGTATAAAGATTAATAGTGGTAGATGTGAAAAAATTAAATAGCAGGGGCGGTGCGCCCAATGTAAAGTTACGTCACTGCTACAAGCTAATAAATTCGTATTAATTCAATTATTTCTAGTAGCAAATAGAATGATATGTTGAAAATAACTCGGAAAACAATAACTGTGTCGCTGAATTTCAAAATCCGCTGTAACACTGTTTTAACAAATATGAGTTATAGGTATGTATCATCGGTTTTGGAATTATTATTTTTATTTAAAAACGCATGTTTTATTTTCAAAGTACGCATTGTTAGCTAACAATATTAAGCATGATATGTTAGGGTGAGCAAAACGCGATGTGACTATGATCATAATGAAATACATCTTTAGGTTCATATTATTGCAATAATTTACGTAAACACATCATAATTTTATTTTATGATGAAAGCTGTTAATAAATTTTCTAAAAAGTAGTAATGCCTATTATTACAGTGTTGCAGTTTTCCTTGATTTTCTCGAAATTGTAAAAATGTGTTATGGCGTGTATTGAAAATTAGCGACTCAATTATTGTACGCATTCAAAATAAAATCAAATAATCTTACCATTAGCAGCTCCAGAGGACGGCGTCATCAGATGTCTGATGTTTTGCAGGCTGGGGCGGGGGCTGGGCGGGACACCGCCCCATGTGCGAGACGTGCGCGGAGAAGGGGGCGCGGTGCTGTCTCGACCGTTAGCCTGGAAGTCCGCCATCACGTCGTCCAGAGCATTGGACTCACCTGAAAAATATTACTAAAAATATCAAGCATATAAAAAATACCAACGGCTCAATATCATTCGCCCATGTCATACGTGGACAAGTCTAAAAACTGACCTGCAGATACTTTCGGGAGCAGAAAAGAAGGAAAAATGTTTTTTTTTGATATTTGAAAATAATTAAATATTTCTGTCACCGTGTTTAATATAGCAGTGTTGGAAATATTTCATTTATTGGGATGATATTCAAGAGTGGAAGGAGACAAAATTAATAAAATAAATAATAATAGGAAAATTTTAATACTCATAATAACTAGAATTTTTACAAATTCTGAAATATTGTTGCCGGGTGATTTAGCAGAAAATTAAACCTTTCTGTTTGGTGCCCTGGTCAAACGCTTTGTGTTTTCAGTATTATTTTATGAAATAGAAGCATGGGCACTTATTTATATAAGATTGCTCAAAATAAGCTAGATATGTAGAGTACCAATGAATAATGAAAAATAAATATTTTGAACAATGCGAATCTGAAAACTCTTGAGACAACCAGAGAAGTATCAGAACATGCACGGAAAGCAAGGAAATAAGGACATCATGGCTGAAGAACCTAAAATCAAACCTAAGGTTGACCAGTCTACTGTGTCAAAGTCATGATAGCCAACGTCCGTTGGACGGATAAGGCACGAGCAGAAGAAGATTCGGCCCCGCTGGTATTTGGCTGTATTATAGCAGTAATATAATGTAATGTAACTCGTTTAATCAATTTTCGGCTAAAAAAGACAAACATATACAATTTCTAATAATAATACTTCTAAAATTTATCTCCTTTACCTTTGTTTCCAACTTTCTTCGTAACCGGTTGAGGGATTTTCTGCAACTGCGCCGTGTATTGATTTTGCAGTTTCGGATCAATCTGCACATTTGTCGGATTGTAATAATATTTCGATCCGTCAGCTTCCAGAACGTCTTGGACACTTGTAGAATGAATGTGCCCATTGTTCTGATTCTCCTGCACCAGATTGTTGTATTGCGAATAGTTGTGCTGCAATAGTTCTAAATTCTCTTGCGAACTCAGTAAAGCCTGCCTTCCTTTATGCACAATCTCCCTATACATATCTGGAGATATTCCCGGATGAGAGGGTAAAATGTACGACTCCCACTTATTCTTGAAGTAGTCGATGTCATAATTAGCTTGTTGATTGATTCTGTTGTTTTGTACAGTTTCCTCCAGCCTGAATTGTGACAACTGCTCGTCTCTGAACTTTTGTCGCTCTAAATTCCAGTTGTATTTTTCTTCTTGAGCGCGGTACGCCTGGAGACATGCAAATATTCTTTCATTTTTAATGTAGTTCAAATAAGCTAGTTGAGCTTTTTCTTGTCCTTCTTGTTCAAGCAAAGTCTTGAAGTAAGCCCAGTGAGCTTTGTCAGGGTCGTCGTTACTTTGCATACTCTTGAGGCATTCCCTGATTTCTCTGTTCTTATCTTCTTGCGAAAATAGCAGCTCATCCCTTTCGATGTCTTCCGCTGATTGACCCTCGTGCAAACCTTGGGTTGGGGATTTCGACGGGTTCATTTCATTGCCGGAATAGAGAGCAGAGTTCTCGTTCTGACCCCAGTCTGGATTTGAGTCTTGACTTTTAGTCGTTATTAAACTACTTTCAGAAGACCATGCCTGATCAGTCAGTTGGTGGTTTGTGTACGATAGTGTAGCTGCTGCCATCTTAAGAAGAACCTAAAAAATATAAAAAAGTAATCAGCTAAGGGTTTTATCAAATGCAATTAATATTCATTAATGAATATTCACAGTCATGTGCGAATTTAAATAATATTTTATTTCAGAAATAGCAATTAAAAGACCGCGATAAATTGTTTGCACAAGAAATATTTCAAAGATCCCCTCATCCGACAAATACACAATCCACTACTAATATGATAGAGATACTGTTATTTATCAGATCACTAAGTTATAATATTTTTTTCAAATTGCAATGTTTTCCCAAAATTAAACTACAGTATTTAACATGAAAACAAAATATTGTTTCACTATAATTTACGTACTCACGTATACATCTTTTCTCAACACAGATACGTGATCATACAAACATTATTTTTGTTACAATTAACAATGAACTGAACATATTATCATATAACTAATTTAACGAATTTTAATGGGATTACATTTCAGAGCGGACAAATATGTATAACTATGTGTCTATACATTTAGTTTGATAAATAATAATTATAATTACTGTGATTCATTACAACATATTTTATTTATACGAACACCTCTGCGTTACAACATTGTTGTCATATCAATTTGACGCAGCGCGATATCTCACAGGCGACAAATTATTGTTGCAATATCATTATTATTATCGAAAAAAAATCCGACATGACGCGTGGCATTAATCATACGTATAGATATTATAATTTCTTTTGTAAAATTGATTCATATTTATTGAAAATAATAAACAATTCACAGTACTAAATACAACAAACCTGCACTACACATTATATGTAAAAATAAATTGTGCGAATTATTTATGTATGAAAATTTTCTAGAGAATTTGTTAAACAATAACAATAATACATAACTTACCCAATTTTATGTTTAAATGTATAAAAACGAATGAGAATGCTTAATTAAAATAACTTTATACACACGATACACTTTCAGAAACATTCAACTTAATAAATTTTGTAATAAATACAAAAATATATCGTAATGTAAAATTGTGCACGTGTTTAGTCCGCAACTGAAAAACTAATACTGACGACTCGCTGCTATAAGCATTTCGTATATCAAATGTGACAATATTGCAAACCAAAAGGTTGTCGATTACTAAAACTTTGTAACAATTCTCGAGCTCTTCACTCTTTCACTTAATTTTAGTTTCTAAAAATATCTATGATAAAATTTTATTTAGTAGGTTTAAAATTATAAAATAATATCTATTTTATAAAGCGATAAAATAAATTGAAATACATGCATGTTATGATAACACTTTCCTACGTATAAGTATTAGCAAAACGCCCGTGAAAGATAATTTATTTAATATTATTAAGTATATGTATTTTTTATCCACACAGATTAACTTTGTGTTTAAGATCACGGAACCGTGGAAACAAAAATGAACAATAAGGTATATTTAAAAACTTCGGTGCAATGGGCATATTAATGAAACACAATTATTTTTAAATCACAGTAGTAGACATTTTTATATCCATGTTAAAACGCGAATATTTATGCATTACAATTGAAATATTCTTTCTACCGCTCTTTCTACACGAACGACATTTGTATTATTTTTTTCTATTCTGTTAGGGTTGTAAAGATTTGACCAGGACTTTATTTTATATGTCATTTGTTCGATAATAAGGCGTGTGACTCTATTACATAATAGTTTAATTGTAATTATGTTCAATTGCATTAGTGTCTCGCTTATAACAAACATATTTCGTTATAGGTATCGGTTTTGTTTCCAACAGCAATTATGTCTTCGTCCTTGGTCATATTTGTTGATGGTGAAGAAATTTAACATTTTGGTTCATTATATCGTATTTGAAAGTTTCTATTTTTTCGATAATATTACATTTTATTTCCTGTATAGAAGCACTCAGCAAAGTTTTGTATTCTATATCCTAATCTTCAGGACAGCTACTTCTTACATGTACTCGTATTTCCCCTATTACACATCAATAACATCTGTTCGAACTATAATATTATAATTGTGAATTCAGACGTCTTAAATACTAGAAAACCTTTTATAAATCGACAACTTGTTGAATTTATCCTTTGATTATGATACATTATAGATGCGCTAATTTGTAGAATAACGTATTAAGTTATGTAACCAAAAAACCTAAATTATTAAACTAAATTCTAAAACCTGTTTATAAATTATGTGTAACGCTTTAAATAGATTGTATAACAAAATCATTGTATTTTCTTTGTTAACTGTTGAATTTCCAAAACAATAAATAAACAAACTTTCTGTTCATCTCGCACAACGAATTGTATTGCGGGATAGTTCGACTTTTAGGTAATAGTATGAGTTCTATAGGAATTATATTCAACTATCATTCGTAGTTTATTCGTTTCCTCAAATTTGACACTATTAAATTATGTTATAAAATATTATTTTGGTGTATTTGTCGCTATATTTTACTTAGTGCAACCAAACATACATACTTAGCGTTTTTTGTTAATCCACACAAAATTTCGTCATTTTACGTCAAGATAGATTTATTTAATTTTTAAAGATATTGTAATAATCAAAGCGAAATGGAATGCTATCTGTTATAAGAATGTGAAAAATGAGATATAGCACATAATAGTAATTTAAAAATACATAGATATTATGTAATATAGCACTCAGGGCAAAAGATCGTTTAAAATACAGGCAGTTTGTCAGACGCCGTGGAAAATGCGTGGGCACGGATCCAAATGCTGACCGCACCCGAAAATGATTATTTTAGGATATTGTTTAGCGAGGGCGCAAACCATTGAAAGGAAATTTCCAATTAGGTAAGGGTTAAGGGTACTTATAACCCCAACCGAGCTATTTTTAATAGTTCCTTCGGTTTCCCGGATTTCGTTTGTTAATTGTTCAATAAATAATGTCTAGGTCAAAATTGAACATCCCTGATCATTATAATTTTATTCAAATTTAGACTATTCATGAAAATGTTGATTGAACGATTCGCAATCCATTTTATATGACCTTGGATAAGTAATTTAGGTAAATACTTCAATTATTTATAACATACCTAAATTATTGAATTCGGACCCATTCTTTGCAATGATGATTTTCCGCAGATTTCTACTTCTAGCAGCTCTATCATGCTTTGCGAAATACTCGTCAGATAGCGTTGTACATATTTTGTGAGAGAAATCTGGCAATTTTATTGTCCTTACAAATTTTGACAGATGCGTAATCAGCTGCGTGCTTTGAGATTGCAGTTCATGTAAACAGTTCGTTTACATATTTGAAATCTTCAAAAATCCGCCAACCAACATGTGATTCGCGATCGAATTCAAATTCTCAATAATAACGGCCTCAGTTTTTTATTGCAAAGTGAATTTCGAGCAATAAGCAAACCGACGTGCGAGTGATGTCATCCTTTGTGTTTGTTTTTAGTTTCGGTTGAGCGTAAAAGTGCAATATAAAGTTCGGAAGGATGGAAGAAGTCAGGCAGCTAGTGCAGGAGGAAGGAAGGGAAGCCAGAAATATCGTAGCTTTTCATGTGTCCGTAGATCCACCAGGTGAATAACAAAAAACATCAATTCAATGTTTCATGTACTCATTTGTGCAATTTTGCACGCTAGACAGTCGCCGTTTTTTGCAACGCGATCTTTTGTAAAATTGGATATTCAGTTTTGACACCTATCTAGTTCGATTTTTGAAAATAATTCAAATGCGTGTTCATTTATTTTACGTATTATTTTCCCGTCCCACCCCATCAATTCCTACTGTCAAACGAAAAATGTCAGCACACGTTTCGTTCAAACATAATTGATTATCTATTGAATATCCGGATATACCAATGTAGCTATTGCACGTTTCCACAACACTGTTTGTTATTTTTATTTCTAAATCGAGTTTTATCTGTTGCCTTTGTATTTTTATGGAAGGGTTCAGGGTCATTCAAAATCAACAACAGGTAGACAAATAAGGTATTCCTTTCACAAGACTGTATTTACTATTTATGTTATCACAATGTATCCATACTATCCATATAATACAATGGCTAAAAAGTTATGCTAATTTGTATTTGCATGCAATAGTAATAATTAAGAAATTGTAGATGCAGAGTAGACAAAGTGTATGCTTTCATTGATTTTGAATAGGGTTTATTTAAATTTGACTGAAACTGTGTGATACTTGTATCATAAGTCCAAAATATATATACAATTTTTTTTTAAATTTGAAAATAAATCTGTTAATATTTATACTTCCATTTCTAAATCTCTGCACTTTGTTAAATATTTTTTTCTAAATATGGCTAATAGATTTAAGACGACCAGGTAAACCAGTTACTGGAGGATGGTTTTGTTAGTAGGCTCAACAATCGGTGAGCTTGTATGAGAAGATGTATGAATGTGGATGAGGCGAGAATTGTGTGTCAGGGTAGAAGAGTGTGGTGCTCTATCCTCTCTGCCTACTCCCGCAAGGAAACGGCGTGATGGTAAGTTAGTAGAGATGGGCATACAATTATTGTTATTTGTTTTATTGGTGTAATGACTGCCATTTAATGAGGCATCATGGCTGTTTTCTGCCAAAACTACATGTACAGAAAACAGCTTTTTACATTTGATGATTTAATAGCATAAATGGTACAAATAACGTAATAGAATTGATGATTATAAAAAAATAATTTATATATAGGTTATGTAGCAGTCAAGAAAATTGATTAACGTTATGAAGTCAATCAAGATCAAATTTTTTTAAATGGAAAATTATAGATGGGATTATTAATTATCACTTCCATCAAAGCAATACAATATTTATTTGACAGATTATTGTTCTATTTGAACAAGAATAATTACACATCTTTCAAAGTCGATAAAATTATTGGAGCCGTTCATAAAATAATAATATATTAATTATATCTGAAACGGTGGAAATTTTACATTAATTTTAATTTAAATTTAATTTGAAGATTTTCAATCCAAATTTTTAGTAAATATATTAATAAATAATGTACATCTTTGCACACCATAATCATTTCATTATTTTGCAATTCATAATATTTTCACTGTAATCTATAATTATTTTATAAAATAATGGTATCATTTTTATTTTTAATATTAAGTCACTGAGGCATGGAAAAGACTCAATACAACTCTATTGTGCTCACATTTATAAAATGCTCAATCAATTACTAAAATAAATGAAGGCTTAGCAACCCTGTTTATTCCAATAATGTTCACTAGTTGTACTCCTGAGTATTTGTCAAATAATGAAGTTACCGGGTTTTCTGTTTTAAAAATTATGACCGTCACAGACACATACACACAAACACCCACACAATCTTTTATAAATTAATATCAATAATTTAAGTGTTAATTTTTCTTCAAACATTTTTTAGCTCACATTTTGTATGGTAATATGATATATTTATGGTTATTTTGCGACTTAGATCCTCTGCTAATCTTTGCTATGTCACTCCCACAGTTCTGATAATTTTATTTACCCAACAAATCTTTTTTGTTTTTGGTTCTATTTCATATTTTTGATATCATTAAGAAATATAATTTGTCCGTCGATTTGTCTGTGTCATCTGGTGTCTCTAAGCTTTCTCTCACCTTTTTGCCTATTCCTATAAATATGGTACATATATCGTAACAATAGATGGGATTAATAACCTTTTTAATAACATTTTATATTTTTTATCTTCTTTTGTCAGAATATTTCGCATCCTCACGCTATTAAATTAGTTAATGTAGCCTTTTGTAGCCTTAAATTAACAGTAACGAAAAAGCATTAGTGTTTTTTTGCAATCAAACAAAAAATTTGCAGATATAATTATACCCATAATTGAGATAACATTCACAAGTTCTTCATTGCAGTCGAGGAAAACATATTTCATAAATGCTTAATTATATATTAATACCATTGCAACAATCTCAAAAAAATTACAGAAATTATTCCTTAGATATTTTTTGGGTAGTGTTCAAAAAGTAGTTTTATTAAATTAATCGAGAATATCAAATTTATTTCATTGACAAAATATTTCTTCATTATTTGCTTCTTAAAATAATACCTATGAAGTGAGTTGTTGTGTGTTTCTCATATTTACATTCTGACAAATCGTACAAGAATAAGTTACATGTTTGTCTGATCGAGCAGAAAGATACTTTACTAGTGACCGAGTAGACGGGGATTTGATCCTCAAGATAGTCCGATATTTTAGTGTGTAATTGTTTTGCTTAACTTGAAAATGGTAAGAATACTGTGACATGTATTCCTAGTATCGTTGAAAAAAAAATTATTCTAATAAAATTAAAATTGCATTTGCGTATATTTACACCGTGTTGCCGTAGTAGTTTGCAGGGAGCATATATTCATATTCTGACATATTTACTTTTGTAAGTTGTTAGTATCAAATGTTTTAGCTATCTATAAAAATAAATCTTTTTTCATTCTATTGATTACACTTTTTTACCGCAAAAAATTTTTGTGAACATTTAAAAATAATTGTTTTCAAAATTATGTATTATTAATACAAATTAAAAAACTTTGATACATTTTGAAAATTTTGTATTTGTCATCTTAATAAGTTATATCAGTTTGCAAATAAGTGGTTCCGCTATTTTACCACTTGATATGATGTAGGTGATAATGTCATATGATGATGAATGTAATATGATCATACAGGTCATGCAGTATGTAATCAATATTCCTATTTGGCTTATGTCATTTCATGTGAACAAAAAATATTTATTCTAAACTCGATACAAATTTAATGATAATCCTGTTCATTCCTCTTTGATTTTCATTCATAAATACATTTTAATTTTTAAATTACTGTTACGATCATCAAGACCAAATAAATAATATGTTGCTTTCTGAATTATTAATTATGTATGAATTTAAATGTAATTACATACTGAATAATATATTTTTTATTTTAATATTAGAAAATATAATATATTTTTAGAATAATCAGTAGGATATATATATATTTCTTTTCTATGAGAGTAAGACTCGTGTATAGAGAAGGAGTATATATGAAAGTTTATGTTTCCGGTAGTCTGTGTACATATTTTTTTTTACTTCAGATACAAATTTATAGTACATAGTTGTAATTTTTCTAATTGTGTTGGGAAGATTTTTAAATTTTTTTATGTCTTGATAAATATGATGATTTTGGGTTGCAGTATATTTTAGTTTTGGAATATCAATTTGGTCTCTAAATCTTGTAGATCGGAATTCGCTTCTAAAATTTCATTGATTTTTAATTTTGAAAATTTGGATTATTGAATTTTTTTGTATATGTCTATTATTTATGGTACTTTGAAATCTGTGAAGAGTTGAGTACTTGGATAGTTGTGGATAATGGATATTTTTATTATCATTTTTTGAGTGATTTCTAATTGTGACATTGAAGTTTTATATGCTCCTCCCCATACAATAATACTGTATTGCAAATGTGACTACAAATGCGTAATATATTATTTTCAGATTTGTAAGTGATGAGATATTTCCGAGTCTTAAAAATATGTAGACAGTTTTCCTTATTTTGTTTGTAAGATATGTTCTTTCCATTTGAGGTTGTTGTCTATTATGATTCCTAGGTATTTGATAAAGTCTTTTTCTTCAATTGATGAACATTGATCACAAGAGTCTTCTGGAGTACAGGCTTTGGTGTGAATTTTAATAGCAATAGCTGTTGAATAGCAAATCGTAGAAAGTATGTTTTATCAGTATTAATTAATAGTAGATTATCATCTGTACACTTTTTTACAGTATTAACATCCTCATTTGCAAATATATTAGCGTCAGTCCAAGTTTTTTCATTAATTACGAGGCTTGTCCGTAAAATAAGTTCCACGAACTGCCGCTGGCGCTAGGATCGTTTCTATGCGCGACCAGATAGCAGAGGCAGGTTATTTGGTTCCCCCACTACAATTCCTCACCAAGCCAGCGTCACTGCGACGTTTAGTCTAGGCCCAGCAGCCGTCAACGATGGAGCTTCCTCTTGCGTCTCCCGCCAGCTGCGAGTTGCGGTCTGTTATTCGTTTGCTGGCCGCTAAGAAGAAATTGGCGAAGGAAATTCATGAAGAACTTTGTGAAGTGTATGGAGAAGAGTGTATGAGCTCCGGGATGGTGCGCAGATGGGTCAGGGAATTTAAAAATGGTCGAACAGACGTCCACGACGAAGCCCGTGCAGGGCGGCCATCGGTTTCCGACGAAACAATTGCCAGAGTCGAAGCGGCAATGCTCGAAGATCGACGGATTACAGTTAGGGAGCTGTGCGAACAGATTCCGGAGGCCAGCAAAACCACAATCGACAAGATTTTGACTGAACATTTAGGCTATTCAAAGGTCTGCGCAAGATGGGTACCAAAAATGCTCACTGCAGATCACCAGCGGCAGCGGGTTGAAGCGGCCCAAGAATTTCTCGCTTTTCACGGAACAACCGAAGAGGAATTTCTGGACTCTATTGTTACTGGCGACGAGACCTGGGTACACTACACCACACCGGAAACAAAGGAGCAATCGAAGCAGTGGAAGCACCCTTCTTCGCCAAGAGCAAAGAAGTTCAAACAAATCCTGTCTGCCGGAAAAATCATGGCTAGCGTTTTTTGAGATCGAAAGGGCGTATTGTTGTGCGAGTTTATGCCTCGCGGGACAACAATCAATGCTGAACGGTACTGTGAGACCTTGAAAAATCTTAGACGTGCAATTCAGAACAAGAGAAGAGGAATGCTGACCAAAGGAGTGCGTTTTCACCATGACAACGCCCGACCGCACACCGCCTATCGAACCACAGCCCTCATCGAAAAATTTGGATGGAAAATGGTGTCTCACCCACCCTACAGTCCAGACTTAGCACCAAGTGACTTCCATCTCTTCCCCGAGTTGAAGAAAAACCTTGGCGGAACCCAATTCAAGACAGATGAAGAGGTACAAAATGCGGTTGTTAGTTTTCTACGCGGACAGGCGGCAGAGTTCTATGACTCTGGTTTAAAGAAGTGGGTGCCTCGAATGCAGAAGTGCATAGAACGCAACGGCGATTATGTAGAAAAATAAACGAAGGACTGAACTTTCCAAAAATATACTTTTCTTTAAAATTAAACCAGTTTTTTTATGTGAAAAAAATTCGTGGAACTTATTTTACGGACACGCCTCATATTAGTACTGTATCGTCTGCATAAGATATTATTTTGCCATGTAATTTGAGTTTAAATATATCATTGGAGTATAAAATAAATCACAATGGTCCAAGTACTGTACCTTGAGGTACGCCAAAGTCGGTGGTTTCAGATGTGCTATTGTGTATTTTTATGTGTTGATTTTGGTATGTTAAATAACTTATTAGTCATGATAAAACATTGCCATCGAGGCATTTTTAAGTTTTATTGAGTTAAGTTAAATATTTTTAAGTTTATGCTATCAAAGGCTTTTCTTAGATCTATAAATATGTATACCAATGAATTTGTCACTGTCATTTATATGATTGTTTATTATTGAGATTATTTTTGCAATAGCATCTTGTGTGGTAATTTTTTTCCATAAATCCAAATTGGTTCACATTTATAATGTTATTGCTACGGATATATGACATGAGCTGTTTTTTTACAATTTTTTCATAGATTTTGATTTTGTTGGAGATTATTGATATGGGACGGTAATTTTTAATGTCTTTTTTATTTTCTGTTTTAAAAATTGGTGTGATAAAACATTGTTTATAGTTAGATAGGAATACTCCACTTTGAAGGCTAGTATTTATAATATGCGTTATAGGTTTGCTAAGAGTTAATATGTTTTCTTTAAGTATTTTTTATTGTGATTTGGTCGTAGCCAGGAGTTGTATTAATTTTAACCGTTTGAATGCTACGCGTCGCAAAAGCGCTGCGATCGTTTGTATCCAAAATTGCTTAGCACTAAAACGGTTAAGTTATTTATGATTTTTTTAATATCATTTTCAGTTTTGGTTTGGAATTGAGAATGATATTCATGGGTGCAGTTTGATGGTATGGTTAGTGTTTCAGCATCATATTTTGGTGATATGTTTTTGGTTAGATTTTTTCCCATATTTGAAAAGTAATTATTAAAGATATTAGCATATTTAATGGCTTCTAAATCAGCGTTGTCGATAGTATTTTCATAATTAATTTCCTTTACTTTTATTTTCTGTTTTGTCTTTTCGGTTATTTTATTTATCGTTTGCCAAATATTTTTACTTGTTTTTGCATGTTCAATTTTTTTTAAAAATATTCTTTTGTTTTCCTGACGAGAGATAGTAAATTGTTTCTGTATCTTTTCCAGTACGTTTTTAGATATTCATTATACGTATATTTCTTTGTTTGTAGGAATATTTGTTGTTTTTTTCTAATGGATATTATCAGACCATGTGTCATATGTCATGTACAGTATTTTGAGGGTCGTTTTTTGCAAATTTCTGTTAACATTTGTTACACATAATTCAGCCTCGTTTGCTTCAAAAGTTTCGTTCCACGTTTCTCTGGATTATTTGTTTTCCAATTTTTCTGTGTTAATAATATTATATGTTTTAATGTTTATTTTCTCTTTGACTTTATTTGGGGTTAAGTCATATATTAGTATACATATGTACTGATCAGTTATGTTTGTTTTCCAAATTATTGATGTCAGTTTTTTTATGTTGTTTGTTTGTCCACATATGGTCAAGGCAAGATGGACATAATTATGTTCATATATTCGTCTTTATCTTTGCCAATATGGGTCGAAGCAATGTTTATGTTTATATCACCCACTATTATATTCGATTTGTTACTTATATTCAGTAGAATATTTTTTAAGTCCTGTAAAAATATGGATACATTCGAATTAGATTTTCTGTACATAGCAATTATATTATAGGTTGTTTTTTACATTTTAATTTCTAATTTCAAACAGTTTGTATTAAATGCATTGTATAATCTATAGTACAGTCAAATATTACAAATATTATTTAAATATGAGTGATTCCATGTGAAATCACCTAATTTTAAAATAAATGGTTGCTTAACCGTTTCAGATATTTTTTTTACCATAGTTATCTGCCACTATTTAGGATCTAGGCTCAATTTTCTTCGCAGCGACAAGTAAAAACGGGTCATATAAAAAATTACTGCTACTTAAAAAAAGTATCAAATGCTTGCAAAACACTAACGACTAAAATTGACCTAATTATTAGTTTACGTAGAAGGGGTCAATTTTTGAATATTTTCTATCACATTTATCAAATTGTTGATTAATTGATAAATAATTAAATTAATATTTGATAATTGATTTTAATTGAAAGTAGCACCAAGCCCACTAAATTGAAAGTTAGCTAGTTGGTTTGTACTATGTCTGAACATTCATAAAATTTCATGAATGCCACTGAAAAATCTACACATAAAATTTAAAATACATAATCAAACGTTTCAGATTGAACGCCAACTCTGTTATTTACATAGTACAAGAAGAGTGAATCTTACGAATTGTTCTTGTAGTTTAACATAAAACCATAGGGATTGAAATATGTTAAACTTGTTAAAATAAATTTCTGTTGCCGACCTAGTTAATAGAAATGTAAGTCGTAAAGTTATAAACAATGAGCAATTTGGTGATGACGTAGTCGAGAGGTAATCCGGGTTACGTTCAAAATGGTAAGGGCAGTGTGCAGCAAGTAGCACTCATACATCTATTGCTTATTATCACGTGATGTCACCTTACCCAATAGAAAGTTGAGTAAGTAAACACTAAACAATTTGGTGGTGACGCAGTAGCCAAGTTCTTATAAGATGCAAAATCTTTTCTTGTTGTATTTTTTATATCATGTTAAAAGGATCAGAATAAATATATGAAATCACGCAGCATTTTGTTAGGGTCAGACTATTTTCTTCATGTTAAATATTTTCCATCTACTATATTATGTCATTATGTATATTTTTCTAATATTCATTTTATAGTGGATCCTCATATACAGTTAAAATATGAAAGTTATTCAATATTTTTTGACATAATTGCAATAGTTTTCCTGGGATGTCCAATGGAACGAGTTGATGATAGCAGATATATAGCAGACAAACATATCAAGTGTTTTACATAAATAACTAATTAAGGATTATAATTTATTGAACACAATAAACTCTTAAGCTCCAAGAAATATTGAGTTATTTAACCCCATGACTAGCCTTAAAATAAGATTTATTTGTCACCTAGATCTGATGTCATTCATTGCAATATTTATTAGTCTTATCACAATTTTCCTATATTTTAATGATCTCCCATAAACTTCACATGTTATAAAATAAATAAGAGAATCCATCCACAATGGCTGAGCCTGACCATAAATGTCTTTTATGGTCACAGTATATTGTATAGGTATGTATATACTTCTACAGCATTTAGTGTGTATTATGAGACGAGCAGTGCCTGTGTAGGTGTAACCACTTATGCCTGCCTACAATTGAATTTTGTGTGGGTGAGAGGACTTGTACTGCCAGGAGTTTCTTGAGCATGCTTGTAATCTATATTTACATTATAAATAGTTGGTAAGTTTATGTAATTTTGTTTGTTTTACCTTAAGTATTTTTATAATTAGATTTTTTTTTAAATTTGTTATTGTCAGGCTTTTTAATATATAAAATGATAAAACAACATATGTCACCGTAATTGACATTGATAGGTTATGTTTAATACATATTTTAAAATATTTTATCCACTTAGAGTGACAAGTGAGGTATTAATTGATTTTACAATTCACTACAGGCTTTCATATTTTTTTTATGTTGATATTAACCAGTGCTATTTTCGTAGAAAAGTAGGTCCCAGAAAGTTGTCATGTTTCTTGGACTCCTGACATGGGGGAGAGGGGTGATATCTATTTGTATTTGAACATACCAATGTACTAAATTCAATGTATAATTTACCCAATGTAATCTCTCTTTAAGCCCTGTTACATTTTCAGTGAGGTATTATTTTATTAGAATCAATAATTTATGTAAGGTGAATCGGGGTAAGTGTGACATATAAATCTTCGACATAAACTTTGAACTATTCTCAAACTTCATAAGATGATGCCTTTGATAGGACTTTGATACAAAGATCATTAACCTTTTCCTAATTTAAGTCTTTAAATATCGGAATGTTACCTTTTAAGATAGCTGATATAGAAAGCATTTTATGAAAATTGAACGAATAGCACTTAACCTAAATTTAGGGTTGTATTATTTCTGATAAATTCTTTAAATAATGAAAATGTCTACTGATCTGTTTAATGACAATATGAATTAGTTATTTTGATAAATAATGACAGGTAAAACGTGTTAAGTTAAAAAAAAAATTGCTTATATGGAGGAAGTGCTACATTGATCAATTGTTTTTGAAATTCGTTAATTATTTTTAAAAAAATAATGGAACTGTCTACACACCACTAATTGAAAAAGTAGCCATTCAAAAATATGTGGGCTACCATACCAACCACTGAGTAGATGCACTTCCCTCACGGTGTAAAATTTATGGGGTAAGTGTATCTGGTCTTCTAAATAGTAATCCATGAAAATAATCACAAAAATAATATGTACATCACAAACTACAACTAAAAATAAAGGTATTAGCAACCTGACACAAAAGATTATCGAGATATACAAAAGATTGGAAAGGCATACACAACTTGTAAGTTGACATCAAACTATCATAATTTGAAATGGTATTACAAGTAAACTAATGTTTGGATTTGAGCCATCTGTGGACTGTCTCTTCAAATATTAATTTATAACATTTCTTAATAGATCGTGGCACTGGATTCCAATTTCAAACATAATTAGGAGTTGTAGATGCACTTACCCCGACTCAACTTACACACAATGAAACTTCTTTTAATATGTAGGACATAAAATAAAACATTAATCTTGACTAACCTTTTATATATTGACAAATTTTGAACTTATATTCTGTAATATTTCAAATTGATACATCCATTATCCCATTTTTAAAAGTAATCCACTTTATATTACGGAGAATCTCAAGTTCCTTGGAATAAAACCAGATAGGAGACGCCAGAATTAAATTATTTAATCCGTTTTATTAAATTTTGAAACATTAATACAATTTATATATTAAGGAGAATACATTTTTGCTGTGAAGTTGCATTTTCAGAACATAGTTCTGTGGTATTTTAATACAAATAAAATTAATCGACTAGAAAGATATACAGAAAAAAGTCTTTACCGAAAAAAATATTTAATTGCTACCGGGATATTTAAATATTTTTTCGATACATAGATTTTTTCTGTGTATCTTTCTAATAGATTAATTTGTAATACAAATTAAATGTATTAATTAGAAAGATATACACATAAAATCAATTTATCGAAATATTGTTGTTGCTACTGAGATTTGAACCTGGATCTCTTCCTATCCGGGGAAATACATTAACCTGTTATGCTACACCAACATAGTAAGTTGAGGACAAATTTTTAACCTATATGTTACACTTTCAAATTGATACATCTTTCGTTCTATTGTTTGAAAGTCATCTTTTTTGTATTTACGAAATCTCAAACACCTTAATGCATTTCTCAATGTATATCTTTCTGATTAATACATTTAATTTGTATTAAAAATATCAAGACCTATGTTCTGTAAAATTGCAACTTCACAATAAGAATGCGTTCTCTCTAAAAATTTAATTTGTATTAAAATACCACAGAACCATATTCTTAAATAAAAATAAATTCTTTATTACACATGAATTATAAGGGATTGTGATTTTGTATGCATATACATATATAAATTATGTATATATTTATTTTTTTGACACTTAATTACTGCATTTTTCAGGCAATAAGGTATCCCGCAAGCCTCCTAGAGCGCCCCTGTCCCCCATGTCTGACTCTCCGCTATACCACATGACCACAGACCGCGAGGGGGAAGCTGTGATGAAGGACAAGAAACAGACATGTGCGAGGGTGCGCTCTGCCTCCACGGGTAGAGACAAGAGATCGGAGCTGCAGGCCAGATACTGGGGACTTCTGTTTGGAAACTTACAACGTGCAGTGAGTGGTGTAACCAATGTATAATTTAAGAATATTCTGTTGTTACATATTTATTATTTTATTTTTATTTAATTTAAATTATCATTTTCGAAATTACCAAGAAAATTAGCGGAAGTATAGAAATAAGTACATAAACTTTATTAATAATAAATTAATAAAAAAATAAAGTAATTTAATAAGTATCTAAGTATCTCTTCCAATCTATTGATGTAAGATACAAATAAAAATATTTAAATCAAGATTAAGTAATATGGAAAAGCTAGAAAATAAATATATGAAAGAATTAGGAAAATATAATGGTGAACATGTTTGATTTCCAATGAGAGCAAAATTACTAACATTTTTTCTTATGGATTGGATATCAGCTTTGTGTGCGTGATTGTCATATTTAAAAACTAAACACACTTTAAAGTTTATAGTATAATAAAAACTCAGAGTTGTCCGAAACCGACTGAACTTCATCCAAACTGAAAACAAATAATGCAAAATTTAAAAAAATCTAAAAAAATAAGATTATTAAACATTTCTGATTTTTAATAATAACATTTATTAATAATAATATTATTTTACTTTTGTATAATTGAAATTTCATATTGACACCCACTAATAATTTAATTATAAAATGATTAAAACAATCGTCACAAGTGAATATTTTATAATTTTTACATTTCACTGTCAGTTAATGTCAGTGCGGTATTGTATTTAATGTGATTTTTTTATTGGGATATTGTTATAAAACATGTTTTGCACATCTTAAAAGGTCGTAAAATAAATAAATATATTCTTTAAGATAAAATATGTGCATTACTTTTTTGATTTGATAAAAGTAAATTGAATTGTTTCCGATCACTGATTTGGTAAAGATGAGAAAACCTAATATACATTTTTTAAATTTTGTCTAGTTTCATTTGATTAAAATTTTTTTTTCATTTCTCAGATCGGTGAAATTTACAACACAGTGGAGGCGCACGAAAACATGTCTGAATGTCAAGAAGTGATTCTAGTTCTAGAAAATTACACTCGAGACTTCAAGTCTTTATGTGAATGGTTCCGTCTCAAATGGGATTATGATAATACACCGTCTCCTCAAAGACCGCTCAGTCTCGCCTGGGAAGTTAGAAAAACCAGTCCCGCGAAGCCCGAAATGAGGAAGGCTCGATCTTGTAAAAGTTCTCCATCCATTTCTGGGAAAAATAGTCCTTGCCTTTCTGGCAAGAATAGTCCGTGTTCGTCAACGGGAAAAATTAGTCCAAATCCTTCCTCGCACAAGATTTCACCGAGTTCATCAGGTAAAATTAGCCCTCGAATTATGGCCGGTTGTCTGAGTCCCAAGCAGAAAACTGATATTACCAATGCTTTTTTCAATAAAGTTGAGAAGATTATAGAAGGACAAGTTGTTGGTAGTGGGGATGAAAAAAGCTGTATAGATAATAAAGGTGCAGGTAATTTTTCCACAGCAAAGATTGAGTCAATAAAGGAAATAGTCATCAAACAGACAGATATACCTGTAGAGAGTCAAGTGGATGCAACAGATACCAATCAGAGTGGAGACGGAAATGCAGATGCAAGCGTTAAAAATGAAGATTTTTTAATAAATTTAAAGAAAACGGTAGATATTTCCAAAGTATCAGAAAAAATGCCTAAAGTTGAGATTGGAACTGCCACAGAATTTCCATCCTTGCCAACTCCTAGGAAGGCCGTTGTCGTCAAAAAGAGTTCAAACAGAAATATAGTCAACGGAAATAATGCTGAAAGCACTGAAAAATGTCAAATTAGTAAAATTAACGATAAGGCCAAAGCTGTGATTATTAAAAATACTGAAGTTAAGAAACCAGCATTACCCCCTCATGTAAAACATACAACTGATATTTTAGAGGCTTTAGAAAATGATTATTTAAAAACTGTTACATCAAAACAGGTGTCAGAAGATACCGCTATATCATGCGTGCCTAATGAAGTGTCAATTCCAGACAGTGTTACTGCAATGAATGCTAAAAATATTAAAATATCTGAATCACTAGAAAATTCTTCAGATACCACTATTGTTAATAGAGCCGGATGTATGGAGGGAAATGAAAGATCTGCGGTGGTAATTGATGAAAATGTTAAAAATGAAGATACAGTTTCTGAAGATATTAAATCATCTAATGAAACATCAGTTGAAATTCAGAGTTCCACAAAAAGTATAGAAATAGATAATAAAAATGAAATGTTAGAAGAAAATACAAATATACCTCCCTCCAAAGCAGCTTATTCTCAAGCTGCCTCTAAACCAAAATCTACAGTTACCGCTGTCCCAGTAGGGAAACATATCTCACACGAGTCTAAACCAAATAACTTAGAAAATTCTAGCTCTGTCAATAGTGCTCTAACAAAAAATACACAAATTCAAACTAACAAAACATTAAATAAAAATACTGCTAACGATAACAAAATGATGAGGAGCAAAACTATCGCCGAAATTAAACAAGGACCTTGCAGAAGGAGCGAAATAAAGAATGTTATCAAAAATAATAGCGTTAAACAATCCACCAATCGTAATGTAGGAAGTTACCCTTTCAACTTAACAGTCGGCCGAGGAAAGTTATTCGAAGGAAACGCAGGTCGCATCACGAGCAATCTTAGCAGAGGAGATATGAACAAGCCAAAAGTCACTAACACTGCTAGACCGAATAATCTATCAATTAAAAAAGATGTCCCTGTTGCTAAAGTCACAGTTGAGAAAAGTGAAAAACCGTCTGCCGTTGTTAATAATGTAGCCAAACCGTATTTTAATTATTTGCAACCATCTCCATTTCCATGTTCTGATGCCATGTATAGTTCATCGGAGACTATTGTTAATTCGAGACACGAGTTATCACACGTTGAATCTAATGAAAGCATCAGAACGCTTTGCCCTGAAAATGACTCAAATTTGTACAGCGACACATTCGCAGGTTCTGTCGAAGTACTGAACGTTATTGATGACAACGGAGGTGTCATCAATGTTAAAGGTGGAAATGATGGCTGGCTTACAGTTAAATCTAGGAGGTTAAACAAAAACAGCCAGTCTAAGAAATTGAGTTCTCATTGGGCCAACAGATATCATCAACCGTCAGCGACAGCTAGTCTTCCGACACTTAATATGATAGAATCACCAAAGGAGGGACAATCTAAAATAAATGATTTTGTAACACTTAAAATTACAGTTGAGAATAGTAATTCTGTTAACAAACATATCGCAGAAAAGAGAAAAACTGACGCAACAAAACAGAAGAAGGAAAAAAAAAATGAATTAAAAAATGATCACATTAAAATTAACTCAAACATGCTACGACAGAAATCGGATATAACGGGTTTAAAATCAAAAGGTGCAAAGGAATCTGCAAAACTCGGTTCGAAATGTTCCTCACCGGAACATTTAAAATATTTTAATTCTACAAATAAATGTGATTCTAAAGATAAAACAGGTTTTGATTACTTACCGAGATCGAAAAAATTTAAAAACAAGTATACAAAAATGCACTTCTCATCGGAAGATCTGAGCGAATGTAAAATACCACCAGATGTTGACATTATTACAGACTACAAAAAGGAGATAGTCTTCAAAAAACCTGATAACCCGACCTCTGATAAACCCAAAACTACCGTACATCTGTCCTTGGAAAGTTTGAATAGTGATAGTTGTACATCCACATCGCTAGAACACATCATGGCTATGAATGAAAAATTGACATCTAGCGAGATAAGTATAGACACCGACTCTTTGAAGCAAATCTCCTTACATAAAAGCTCTGAAGTTTACGATGGTGACAATGATGAGGCCAAGGACACGATATCGGATCATTTGGACACAGAGGCTAATGAGATTGAGATGATGACTAATCAAATCGAAGAGAATGAGAGAAAAATGGACCTGGCACTTGATTGGCAGTCGGAGGAAGATCAAAGGAAACTTTCTGAAGAGGAAGAACTACTTAACCAGCAAATACAGGAATTGCAGCAGGGTTCAGATTTTGATATGGATACAGAAACTGACGATACTGAGGTAAGAATTAGGCCATGTTTTATCAATTTACAGAGTTGCATTGTTTCTGGTATTACAATGAAACCTCGATTTTACGTTCCTCGTTTTCCCGCTATTTACGCCGAAAAGTCAAAGTCCCATTTCATCTTCATACATTCCCATACAAATATTTCTTGCAATTTATGCGGATAAAATTTTACTTTTCTTCAGTTTTATGTCAAAATAATTTAAAAAATCAACATGCCAAATCTATACATACTGATATTAACGTGCAAAATCTTGAATTTGACTTTTTTTTCGAAAATCCAACTCGCTAACTATACAAATTTTGGATTTTTAACATGCCAGTTTTATGATCCCAGAGATGTACGTTCATCATTGTCATGTTTAGTTTCGACTCAAGCAAGTACATATGCTAGTAATGATGTAACGTAAAAAGGGACACACTAATTACTGATTGTAAATGTTTTTAACGTTTGACATAACTTTTTTGTACGAAAATTACTTGTATCCCTTTTAACTGGCAGTCATCCGTTTGCTTCATTGATTCCGTCGTCCATGCCGCGCTGTGTTGACTGCGCGCTTCCACAAACTTCGCCGTGGCAATTAACAATGTTTTTAAGTTGATTTTTTAACAAGTTATGCATTGTATTTAAAGTTTTTCAATATTCTTTTATTGTTGCTTTACATTTTGTTTTCACATTATTTGTTAAATTTTTGTGTTTAATCGATTGACATTAAATATTATTTACATGGGTTTTTATTAAGTTAGCCTTTTATAATCATTACTACCTTTCATAATTTGCTCTTAAATTGTCGGAATTAAGAAATACTATCGAGTTGAAGATGATCATTTAAAAGAAAATTTAAACCCGTCGATTAGCGCATAGACCTGGCAGAGGAGGTTAACATCTCGTGTTCAACTTTACACAATCATGAAAAGTCATAAATCGAGAAGACAGACGCAGGCGACTCGCGATGCAGTTCATTAAAAATGAACTCCCAGAATTCCCAATATGATGAAATGAAAACGGTATTGTCAGAATGGTTTCTGCCAATCTAAATCTCCCAGGATATAGTCCAAATAACATTTTCAATGCAGATGAAACAGGTTTTTTTTACATTTTGCCAGCAAAAATATGTTGGAAACTACCATGGTGGAAAATGAAGTAAGCTGTAAGTGACCACCAAGAATTATTGTGCTTAGAGAAGTTAAAATAATTGTTTAATTGTAGAGGCCACAATATAAAAAACAAAGATAAGGTGCAGTTAAAAAAAAGATACCAGCGCCCTTGAGGTGAAAGTTTTTACGAAAATGGCGCTATACAAATTATCCATCATTATTATTATTACCAGTAGTCTAAAACATACTGTAGATTTTTGAAAATAAACTTTGTACACCTTTACATTTTCAAATATTTTACCTACACATATGTACATACATAAAATAATTACAATGTGTTCCCAAGTGGAATGGGTAGAACGTAGTCTTAGTAGTCTGCATATTTATAAATTTACTGTATATATTTAAAGTATGTGAAATATGTATTATCAAATTATTTAAAGTTTTATTTAAGTAGGTATTAACAGTTTTTATTTTCATAAGAAGTCCATTTTTTCATACATTTTTCATTTCCTTACTTTTACATTGTCCCCAGTTTTATACTGTTTTGGCATTCCCTTGAAAAGTGTAAAATCGAGGTTTTACTGTATTTCAGATAATCTATTGATCACTCGATAAATATAACAATGAATGCTAAAAGTTCTTGAAATAATTTTAGTGTTTTTATCACTTCAGACTGATGGTGAAATTCTATGCGAAGAGGATGAAGATACAAATGAAGAAGCGTCCAAGTATGTCAGTGAAAAGTCACATTCTAAGCAATCGTGGTACGATGGCAGAAATGATAATGGTGATCAAAATGGAAACTGCGGTGGAACAAACCCAGATGAAATGTCGTTAGAAGACCGCTATGAACCGATACTTTCAAGTATGACCTGGGTGGAAAGAATGGACGTGTTAGCGGCGTTGGAGTCTCTGGTTTCAAGGGATCCAGGTAATATACAGCTTTTAATTATAAAATTGTTTATTGACAATTAAATGAAAACTTGCTGTGCTCTTTATAATGCTACATTGATTCCAAATTTATTAAACAGATGGCGCAAGTATAAAAATGCTTAATGATTTTCTAAGTGATCCCAGTTTTTTAATAATTTTTTATCACATAAGTGTATCCAAAAATAATTTGACGATTTGTGAATTTATTTTAATTTGCTTAAATTCTGTTCTCAGGTCGGGCACAGCAATTGCATGCAAAACTGTCTCACAGTATGAGACGTAGAGGTAGTCTTCAGGAAACCCTGAAAAGGTTTGTTTAGCATTATTTATCATATAATTTTATAACACTTTGTAAATCCTTTGTACATGAACGAGCTTCCTTCCGAGAGCTCGTTTGTAAGTTGAATTTGTTTGCATGTCCAACAAAGCTAGCCCAGACATTCAGCATTTACTGTAATAATCACCAGTGCGCTTAACATCTGATATTGTGCAGTGCTGGGGATAAAATTAAACGCACACTAATTGAACAAAATGTAGCTATATTCAAGAACATACACACTTGTTAAAGAAGACCACACGTGACTATTGAAACCCACGCTTTTCACCTGTACGCCGCCAAACGGAAGATATGTAAACTGACTTAATGTGCTGCCTAGTACATTGTAGAATTTTGCACCTATTTAAATTAATTGAATACAGACATTTGTATCTTTGAAAGTTCGCAAGTTGCGTGTGAAGAACTCAGTGTACTGTAAATTACACGCATATAGAATTGGTAGCATATTCTGGTGTTTTCAGATATCAGGCTAAACAGGCGAGAGCGGAACAACACCGGCGGGCATTACAAAAAGAGAGATCAACTAAACTCCATCAGTTGCTGACTAGAGTAGAAGATGTCAAGGTACAGTGTAACATTATTTCTTAACAAATTAGTTTATTTTTTAAATCACCCCTTTTATTGTAAATGTAATTTGAGTGAAAAGAAAAAAAACAGATTCAACAGTATTAAAAAATCCTTAATTACAATTAGCTTGTTGGTGCGGTGGTCAAGACGTTGGCCTAGTGATCTAGTGGTCGGGGGTTCGCGCCTCGTTCCAGGACACCAGCAAGTTAGTCCTATTTTCATAACACAAGCGTTTAGCTTAGTTTGAAAATAGTAAGAATATTGATGTGATGCGTATTCCGTGTACGCATCTCTATTTAAAAATAATAATAATTACAGTAGGGTGCATACATAGGGGAAGTGCATCTAAGTCTCCTACTTCCATCAAAAATTGGATTCCAGTGCCGCAATCTATTAAAAAATATTATTAATCAATACTTGAAGTGACAGTCCAGAGATGGTGCTAATCCAAACATTAGTTTGCTTGTGATACCATTTAAAATTATGGCAGTTGTTTGATGTCAACATGCAAGTTGTGTATGCCTTTCAATCTATTGTATATTTCGATAATCTTTGCTAGAATGCTGATATTAGGCAAGTACCTTTATAATGAATTGTAGTTTGTGTTTTATGATTATTTCATGATGATTATGATGATTATTATGATTATGATTTGTAAGACCAGATAGACTTACCCCGTAAATATTACACCGTGGGAGAAGTGCAACCACTGAGTAGATGCACTTAACCCATGTAAGTATATTGCACTTCCCCCATCTGGGCAGTTTTAGTGGATTTTTTTAAAACTCAGTATGTATTATCCTTCATTAAGGACCAAAATTGCTAATTAATAGTGTCATTAAGCAGATCAGTAAAGACATTTTAATTTTTTTTTACAATTTGTCAGAAATAATACAACTGGTTGTACATGATGCACTTACCCAAATTTGGTGTAAGTGCATCTACTCGCCCAATTTTCACAAAATCCTTTCAATATCAGCTATCCTAAAGGTTACATTCCGAGTTTTAAAGCCTTGAATTAGGATATGGTTAATGAATCGTTTTTCAAAGTTTGAAAGCCATAGCGTAATCTTATGAAGTTTGGGAACAGTTGAAAGTTTGTGTCGATGATTTATATGTAGCACTTAACCTAACTTAACTTAACTTGTACATAATTATTAATATTTCCAGAGTCAATGTAATGACATCATATTCTACACATTTATAGGCATAGAATAATGTTTTCAGCGAGCTAAAAAGTCATGATTTTAAATAGTGTAAAAAAAATTACAATTAATTTTTCAGGCAGCTAAAGTGCAGCTTATAGAAGAAAAGAGATTGAGGATGGAGCAAAGATTACAGAGAGCTGCAGAAAATAGGGATCAGAGACTCAAAGTGAGTATCTTCCTTCTTAATTTTGCCCCTTGTGAGTTTTATATACCTTGGTTTGCATATTTTAAATGGTCAAATATAAATTTAAGCATTAATTTAGAATTATGTTTTCATAGATTCTGTGTTATTTTCTAGGATATTGTCCGTAAGGCTCACGATGAAGATGAGAAATTGAGGGAGATTGCCTTCATAAAGCAGTTGGAAGCTGCCAACAAGAGACACGATTTCTTAGTTTCGTGTCGGGAACAGACTTCTAGACTGAGAGAAGTCAGAGCCGACAGGATGAGAAGACTGGTGTGTTATATTATTGATTTATTTATATACTGAAAATAAGTACGTATAATAATAGTCTTCTTGCAAAAGATTAAAATTTTTCTTGACATTGAGAATTTTGATTTAGATTCATATTTTAGTCATCTGTAAAGTAGTTAATACTGATTACATATCTTGAAGGTTTTTGTCAAAATGACAAAAAACTTTTTTTTAAGAACACATTATTATTGTGAAGTTGCAGTTTTTTCAGAACATAGTTTTGTGTTATTTAATATTAAATTAATCGACTAAAAAGATATAAAGATATCATCAATTTATCGAAAAAATGTTTTAGTTGCTTCCGGGATAAACTAAAATACTTTTTCGATAAATAGATTTTTTTCTGTACATCTTTCTAGTTGATTCATTTAATTTGTATGAAAAACTTTTTATACTTGTGTTTTTGAACTATATATTTCCATAGAAATATGGACATATTTGTTTTGTGGATACGATAAATATAGCGGTTTTTTGAATTTACATAGTTGTCGATGAAAAACTTTTTTTTTTTGGCGGTATATGCCTGGCGGTGCCCGGGATTTAGTTATAATTTAAAATAGATAAAACATTGGTTTTGAAAAAGTCTTTTTTAAAGGGATATAAGCAGCACGCGGGGGGGATGACTTTATTTTTCTTAGGGTCCTAGAGTGCCACAAAATGGCATAAATATATATACATAATACATATGTATAACAGGGGAGGATGTGTATATTTTATGCAGGGTCCTAAAAGTAACTATGCAAAATTTGGTTAAAATCGGTCAAAAGGTGTAAGATTATAGAAACAGACAGACATATATTATCTATTTTTACATAATTTCTTATCATTTTCCATTACTTGAAATTACATATTATTGTGGACTTCTAATTATGGAAACTTTTGTAGATATTGTGCCATGTTAATGGATATCAAATTTTAGTCATTCAAGAAGTATAAAATTTTTTATTTATTGATCATTTTGTTACTTTAGGAGGAAAAGGCAGCGAAAGAGGCAGCCGTTGAAGAAAGAAGGAAAGCTCTGGAGACAGAGAGGATACTAAAGCTGGACAAGATGAGAGAGAGCAGGAGGCAGCGCGAGGAGAGAGTAGGACGACAACAATTGCAGAAGGAGAAGGAGAGAGCGCAACTGGCTGAAGAAAAGGTAACATCTTTTGTGCAACATTTTTTTTTTGTATTCATGGAAGAATAAGTTCATTCCTTCCGAATATTCCTTTGTCGCAGAATAGAGAGATTCTGATATTAAATCAGTCACCTTAACAGTGTTATTTCAGTTCTTTTCACAGCCATATTAACAATTTAATGAGACCCTTAACTTTTTTTTGTATGCCTTCATTTTTTTACCTCCAGGCTCGTGGGAGATCTGAGCGTCTGTCTGCCTTGCTGGCGGCACAAGCAGCCACAGCTCAGGCTCTGAGGCGCCGCATTTCACTCAAACAGCGTGAGACAGCGCGGCGACACCAGCAGACTATCTCTCTCATCAAGCAGCGGGCCTTGGAACTGTCTTCACAGAGACCAGAGCCCAGCGTGCCAGAGGGTGTTGGAAACAGGACCAACAAGGTAAATTATTTGTTTTTGATTTTTTTATTGTGAAATCATATTAAGTATTTGCTCACATTATTTGACATTTCAAAATGTCTCTGAGATTATTGGTCATTTTATGTTAAATGTTACAATTTTAATTTTAATTAGTTTGGATATAGGTACTACATACTTTGATGTGAGACATAATATTTGTATGTACATATATACAGTAAAACTCCGTTAATTCATGTATCCATATTTCATATTTTCACATAATTTGCACTTTTTTCAAAAATTTTAGCTCCGAAAATAAAATTTCATGCTAATTTCTACTGATAATTCGTAAAATCTTATTATTCGTAGTTTGTAAGCATTTTTTATACCCAAAGTAAATAGTTTGTTCACGTAATTTGCATACTTACATGTTTTTAAATACAAATTTGCGCGACTACGCATTCATCATCCCTTCGTAAACATCTGTAGCTAGCTCCACCCCTAGCCAATCACGTCGCTGTTCCTTATCGCAATAGATTGGCGCGCTTAGAGCTTGCAACTCGCAAAACTGTGGCCGAACTGAGTGATACCATATTTATGTATACCGAATTCTGCAGTGCATTTTATAAGATTTGTTGTTATTTCGACAATAATTGTCGGCGCGTTGTGAATTATATATTTCTACTCACCCTTGTAACCCCTAATTGAAATAATTTGAACAATTTTCATTGAATCTCATCATTTATAAATGAAGTATGTGCAACAGTTCTATTGATTTTATATCCGGTTTTTTGTTTATGAAATATTGCGATTTGTTTAATGTAATAAAGAAAATGAAACTTTTGTATTTAAATACACAGCCTATTTTATAATTAAATTTTTTTCGTGTTTGGTTTTCTAAAATGGCACGAACATCTCGTATTTCATGTAAATCCTTGACGAATGGAACTTATCTTAAAAACTGACAAAAATTGATGTCAAAGATAAAATCAGCAGAAAAATTTCAATCCGAATACCTCTCTAAGTTCAAACTTGAAAAATTGCAGAAAAATAATAAGCTTCAACGAAGTATGAAAATTTAAAAATTTTTCAGAGTTTTTAATATTTAAATTTTTTGCTCAATTTTGATGGAAAAGGCGAGTTCGACCGCTAATCAAATTAAAATATCCGTAATTTTGTTGCGTCCTGAATCCCGAGAATCCTGTTTTTAATATTAGGAATATGAAATTAATTATTTGATAAACATTTCTACACATAAAAAGCTGAAATAATAGACACACCATGTTTTTCAATATGAAAATCACGACACGTAAACTGATACTCACCATGTTTTTCAATATGAAAATTACGACACGTAAACTGATGACGCGTTTTAAATTTTTTTTCTCTAATGTTGCCTTCAAAAAAATTGTTCTCATTATTCGTAATTCGGATTTTTTTTTAAATTTCGGTCCCGTCCTTTACGAATTAATGTAGTTTTACTCTACATGTAACATGTTAAATCATTTAAAATATTCTCCATTTAATTATCTTTTTTTAAATTGTATATTTTGTTTCTATATTTGGTGTTGGAAATCTGTTGTGTACTGTGTTAGTTGTGTACTCCGTATTGGTGATTTACAAAGTCTTGTGTTTTTTATCAGCCTGCTTCTGAAGTGCATTCACGCAGATCAAACCGAGATTCTTCTAAGAAGAATGAAACGGCCGTGACCAATGGCAGAGATTCTATAACACCATTAAGAGAGTCCAATTCGGATGAGAATGCCTGTAACGAAAGGAATACTGGAGATAGTAAGTTATTCATTTGTTTTCTAAAGCCTTATTACTTTCCTGAATAGGTGATTTCAAGTTAAATATCTTTTTATGTTACTTGATAAAGTGCAACCACGTTAAATCAAAATCCATGGTACAGAAAAAATTCTTCAAATTTTACAAAATCAAACTAAATAGAAATTCACACAACCAATTGTTTAGCTAAGTCAGTGCTGCATATTGGATAAGGGTGCGAGATAATATATTTGGTCAATATTTTTTGTAATACATTGTGATTAATATTTTTAAAATCCCTAATAAAAAGTAAAAAATTCAATTATATCAAATTAGAAATCAAATGGCGTGCTTGTGGTGTCTAGTGGTTACGATAATTGCCTAGTGATCTAGTGGTCTGAGGTTCGAGTCTCGTTCCATTAGGCCATCAAGTTTCATAGCACATGCGTTTGGCTTTATTTGAAAGTATGTACATAGTAAGAATTTTGATATGACACGTATCTGTCTCCGTATCTTTATTTAAAAAAAAATTTTTAATTATATATGTATATAGTAGTACCCTGCTTTGTGGGTTAGGGATCAGATCATCGCCGTAAAGCTAAAATCACCGTAAAATGTTGCATGGATTTTTTTCAATTGTGAATAATGACTAAAAACACACTTGTTTTCTTTTCATGAACTTACTTGTAGTACTTAATATTCTTATATATGTAAACAGGGAGCCTTCCATTTAGCATTGGGTCCCAATACATTTGTTTCCATTTGGACTGGGACTCAATTTTTGTAATAATGCACAACCATTGGAAACTTAAGAAAATTAGTGAAAATAAAGCATAATTTTATTTTGTGACACATTTATAATAATGAATTTATGCAATTTATACATAATAAGGTGATAAAAATATCTTGGATTATAAAAATATGCATTTAAAAAATTTGATAATGAGTTGCGCAGTGTAAATTTCATTTTATATATTAAATTTGTTTTTATATTTAGGTTGATTTCGAAAATTAAAAATGATGAAACCAAAATAGCATTGATTTTTGATGTAAGACATTCAAATGATTTGGGTTGTGAAATGCATCATTTCGATTTCAAATGGGGTTTTATTGTACTGAAATTAATATTTAGTATTTAAATTTTAATATGATCAATGGTTTCTGTGAACTTATTTTTTTTTATGGTTTTATAAATTGAATAAACTAATTTAAAATTAATAATAAAAATCTTTTGTTATTTTTAAAAATATGTACCTACATATATGTTGCACAAAATACAATATGTTACATTCTTACATGTACCTACATATTTTTCAACCTAAGCTTAGTGCTTTGCAGTGGTGTCACAATAATAATTAGTTGGAGGATGACAGTTGTATTTGTGCCTGCTCTCTTGAATAATAATTGGATATATCACAAAAACAGATATTTATAAACTTTGAATCATTTTTCTATATTAATCTTCTAAGTTCTCCTTATTTCTATAGTTTAAACTATTTATCTTCAAGTGTTTCTTGCTTTTACACATTTTTTAGGTAAAATTTATTTATTGTTACTTATTTTTGATTTTGATCTGTTCCCATAAACCAAGAGATTATGTATATATTATTATACTTTATATATGTATTTAAGGTGGAAAATTTTAAAAAATTAGTAAAGTCAAAGTATATTACCGAGATGCTATATTTTCTTTCCTAATTTGTATATTCAAACAATAGATTGTGTACAAAGTCAAAGTATATTACAGAGATGCTATATTTTCTTTCCTAATTTGTGTTCAAACAACAGTTTGTGTTCAAGAACAGAAAAGTGTGTAGTCTATCTGATTGACTCTGACAAATATATTTCCCAGATAATCAGATTAAATTTTTTTGTGAATCGGCAATATTTGTTAATAATTTTGTTATAAATTTTAATAATTCATTAAATACATAATTAATTAGAAGTCTATATCCCAATTTATAATGTAACCCATATGGGTTTTGTGCGTGATGTCTTCAGTGACTTCTCAGACGAAGACATTATTTCAACTATCTCTACTCCACTGAATATCAGCAAACTGATAAAGGCTAGACGTCTATAAGAACACTTCAACTGGATTAATTTAATTTAATTTTTCTCACTTTCAAAGTGCATACCTTCCCAACACACATACATCTCTTTCAATTCATTGTCTTCATAGTTTTAATTGTTGTTAGTTTGGACACTAAACTAATGTGTAGATCCCATCCATGATACTTTAAATGTGTTCAAAATCATCCTGCCATCCAATGCCTGAACTCTTCCGACTCTCCCACCCGTGTGAATTGCACCAGTAATAATACTGCGATTAGTTTCTTGTTTTCAAATCTAACAAAACAAAATTCAACCTCTTATTATCTCAGGATGAAATTAAACAAATGAAAGACACCAATGATTTGCCAAATGCAATTTGATCAAGATTAATTGGTCCTTTAGGACTTATTTAAACATAAACTTTTGCCATCAGCATACAATTGCTACTCACAGAATGTTATTAGTAATAAGATTATTTTTGAAGTTTTTAAAAATTATTTCCATCCAATTGTACACTGTACGAACAGTGCGGCAGCCAAGTTAGCTCGGATGGAGGAATTCTCATCACCATGTTTTTCAGTCAGGAGGAGTTGGTCTTGGTTTTCTTTGATTTTTCTTTTATTATACAGTATCTACCGATTGATAATAATACCCTATTTACTGAATAATATGACCAAATTTAATTCAAAATAAAGTAAATAAGTATGAAAAATGGGACTAATTTGGTGGTATTCTAGGACGAGGACTGATCATTTGGTTACAATAATTTTGGATTTATTATCTTTCAGGCAATGAAGATAACAAGATGTCATCATCCAGAGAAAAACATAAAGCACAAAAGAAGAAACTGAAGAAAATAAAGCAAAGGATGTTCACCAAGTAATTACTATTTATTATCAGTGTTGTAGATATTGTTCATTCCCAAAATGATTATGATTAGTATTTTTTATTTATTATCTTTGTTTTATTAACTACTGAATTGAGTTTAAATATATCTACCGGTTTCAAAAAATACCATTTTCTTCTTCAGGATGTCATAACTAACTAAAAACATATATTATTGTTTCTTCACCAGAATCTATTCTGAAAAAAATAGCAATTATTTAAAAAATAAATTAAGTTAATATTGCTAATTTTAAAAGTATGATTATGATTTGGTATATCTATATGACTTTTCATAATCATGTAATATACATATGTACATATATTGTTTTGATTATCATAATATATAGGTTCTTTTGCTGAGGCTATTTATACTGGTGTCATATTTTCAATGATTTTAACACAGATTTCTTAGAGTGCTGATTTTCAAATTCAATTTTATGTTAACACAACAGCATTTATTTCAATTAATTCTTTGCCAGTTATAATTTCTGAAACTGACAGAAAAATATGACCCCTTTCCCGTTCATACCTTTCGAGACTGCCTGAAATTTTGCATAAAATTAATTTTTGAGATATCTATGTGATAATTAACATACCATTAAAAGCCGTGGAGCAGAAATGGAAGTAGAAGTCATCTAATTATTCTACATCTATCTATGTATACATCTTAACATTCCATGGTATACATAATTATGAACAATCGGGAAATACTTGTGATTTCATAAATGAATGAAAAAATTCATAAATAGTTCATTTTAATAGTTATTCCTGGGAAGATGCACATTTTTCATAGACTGGGAGTGTTGCAGATATAGTAAATATTAAATATATAATGAATAATAGATTGTTCAAATTGCCACCAATGTTCCCTCTAAGGTGTACGGGTGTGCGTGCGCACACAATTTGATATCATAGCGCACACAAAAAAATATAGCGTGCTCACAATTTTTAACAAGACTTCTTCATATGCCGCCTTCTATTAAATGTTGGCTACAACATTTTGAACATTAAACTGCTTTCTGAGGTAACACAGCCAGTATAATCTCTTTCTACCTATACTTTTACTGCCTTCTATCTTCCCTTGAATAATGAGTTGTTAGAGATCATATTTTTCATTTTGGAAAATGCAGTATACTTAATAGTGGTTATATGGTTTGTGTCTTAATAGATCTTCATTAGTAATGTGGTCAACCCAGGCCCTACCAGTAGCCTATTTTCTTCCCCAGCGTACAAATAATAGCATTGATCCTTAAAATTTCACAAAAGATTTTTTATTAACTGCCACCCTAATTTATATTGTTTATTTTAATGATCATGGTTTAGGTGAAATTTCTATTTATTTTCCACAATTTTATTTTTATTTTTTCTCTTTTCTTAACATACTTTTTTTAATTACGTACCATATTTCTTTTTACAGGGGACAAGAATACGAGGCCTCTTACGAGTTCCCGACAACAGAAGCATTTTCCACAAAAAGCAAAATGTCCAGATCTATCAATCAAATTGCAAATATTGTCCAAAGGCAGCATCAAACTTCAAATTCGCACAATCAAATTCAAAACTCTGCTCCGAGAAGTCAGAATATCTTGAAGAATGGAAGTATGGAATCTAAAATCGGCTCGGTGCACTCGTCGCTGAGTGATCTCAGCAAAAACAGCAGTTTGAAGAGTGAAGGGTTTGTCAATGGGCTCGGAGGTAATTTGAACCAACTCGATAGATTTTTGGGTGAATTATCGAGGATTATGGAAAAGCAGGTATGTTTATCGTGATACTTATTTATATTGTCATGTACAGTCTCTATCGACAAGAAAAAACACCAAAGTAGTGTTTCAATTGAATTTAATGTATTCTAGTATTTGACCAAATGTAGCAAAATATTATTTCTTTTCTGTTCAATAACATTTGTCCAGTAGCAATTTCAAGAAGGACCATTTAATAGTTTCACAAATTATATTTTTAATTCTTACTAGCAAGTATTTTCATGTCTGACACAAATACTGACAAAAGCAGACAAATTATAATAATCGCCACCTGGGTGGCAAGTCTCAAATCTGTTCCCAGGTAGTGTATTGTGGGAATGGTAAGTTATGTTATTATTTAAATCATTTTAAGAATATCTTTGATTGTGTCACGACTCCCCTGTCTACACAGTACAATTTAATTTATTGATAATAAATTATATTTTCAACATTGAAAACAGGTTCTACAGAAACACTGGTTGCGGTGTACCAGCCAACATTAGCCGCAGAGTGGCAATTACCAAGAAAAACTATGTAGCAATTGATGAATCCAATTTAATAATGTATTTTTATTTTAATGTATAATTTCTCCCATTTTGGATATTTTTTTAAACGTATATGATATATTATGTGTACATAAGAGGAGAGGTATTGTATTTGTATTGCCAATAATTTTTGATGACAAATTGAATATACGATTCACGAGTTTCAAAACTCGCCCCATCAACAAGCAGGCTGTCAAATGTTTAATGTTTTCCATTTAATAAATATTTCCAGATAAACCCTTCAGAGAAGTTGGCCTGGCAAAAGCTGAATGGATTTTCAATACTGAACGAAATTCTCTCCACCGGCACAAATGAAAAGGAAAATTTCACCGACATCTCCACAAAGTAAGTAAACCTTCCATCTCTATGTAATATGACAATATGAACTTTATTTACTGACATTCTTCTTGTGATTAGTGTTTCCGTAAATACTTCGATAGCTAGTTCTGGGTTTTCTATTGGTAATGATGAATACAGTTATCCAATCTATGTAAATTCAAATTACACAAACCTTTGCGAACCTGTGCTGGTTGAGGCCGACGTCGCTATCCTTGTAGCTTGATGGTCCGCAAATATGCTGGTCAGCCACGTTCACACTACCGCTAATCCGAAATTATATATACTAAAAGTTTTATTATTGCCGCCGTAAAAAGTCCGTCCGAATCACAATGACTCTTTTCCCAGAAGCAGCATCGCTTTTGTTTTCTGTAAATTCAAATCTACACAAATAGAACACACATATTCAAAATTTCATATCAGGCCTACCTATCGAAGTATAAAGCGCGTAAACAATTAGGAATACATAGAACATGTTTTACCTGTATTATTTCTGAAGGCAACTTTTCAGTATTTATTTTAAAATCTCTTAGATTGTTTAGAAGATGCTATCTGACGACCTTCTTGGCTGATTCAATTTTATCTTTTCACTGTTCACCGCTGATAAAATACATTTGACTGGATGTGTCAATGTTTTATATTTTAAGAATGACTTGACTTTTTTACAGGACAAAACATGGTACTGTTCTTGAAATAAATGATCTGTTTTATTTGAGTGGTATTGAGTAAGTAAATAAAGTTTATATTTATGATTTGAAATGTGAGTTGGCGCTGTGTCATGTCGGCATGCCAGCTGTGTAATAAATACACTAGTACAGTCAGGGCCTGGACAATTGCAGGCTGGGTGCAAATTTTGGCACGGGGCCTTCTTATTTAATTAATAGTTTATATAATATTAACTTTTATTTATGTTCGCCAACCGGTTTCGGAAAATACCTTTTCCTTACTAATCATTTTTTTATCATATGAATATAGATAACTCAGTGGTTTTAAAAAAAAAGTGAATAAATTATTTAAAATACCTTCTTATCTTATTTATTGATTGAATCACAATATTGAATCAAGTACATATTTAAAAATATGTATAAATCATCTTAATTTTTGTTAAAAATCATAATTTTTTCTAAAACAAGTGGTTTTTCTAATAAACTGTGTGATATAAGATTTTGTGTTCCAAATTCATAGAATACATAAATTAATAAGGATTTTGGTTTTGACTAGTGTCATTTCTTATCAAAGTTTCAATCTTTGTTCATTTTGAAATTTTTTCATTTGATTTACATTTAAATAAAATTATCTTTGATATATCTAGTGCAAAGTTCGATATCTTAATTTATATCTCACAGCTAGTGAGATAGCCATCTACCCTCTTTCTTCTCAATATTTTAACAATGGCTGAACTGACCCCAACTTTTACAATTTTTATTCCTTTTTTGTAAACTTTTGTACATATATGTATAATCAATATCAGTACCTAGTTTTTCATAATAAATTACAATTCACTGACCAAGTACTACATGAGTTGGTATACATCTGTTGTGCATTGTGAATGTCAATAATTTGTAAGCAGACTAACAGTTTTTCTTTCTGCAAATTGTATTACATTGTTCTTTCTCATGTTTCTTTCAGAACTCTTATAACAGTGAGCAATCTGTACAGAATGGCGTGCCTCAATTGCCCGCAGAATTGTGACTATGTCATCCTGTCCAATAAAATCATCTGTCTTATTGATCTGATGTTGCAGAGGCTACAGGTATGTCAATTTTATTTGTATGATATTCAATATCGACCATGAAAATTTTTCACAGGTGTTCTATATATTTTTTTTTATCGTTTCTGAACTAATTTTCATTGATAGAAAATAAATAATTTTATCTATATTCTATCGAAGTCCCCAATATAATTCCAATAAATATTATAATTAATGTACATTCTAATAAATATAATATTTTAGAATAAAAAAAACAAATCCAGTGATTCAAATAAATACAGCAATCAGTTGGACTGTCATTTTTTTTTTTTTTATCATTTGATGGAATTCGTAGATTTATTTGAAGATGTTGAGAAAATTGTAATTAAATATTGGTAAATTCTTTTCTGGTGTTTAAATCTGGGCCATGAATTCTGATTTGTGTGACATTTTGATAGTTTTTAATCTGCCATCTGTGTGTCATACCTGTAAACAGAATGATCACAATTTCGCAGAATATGAAGTGTTTAATTATTACATATTTAACAGCATCTATGGTCGATTGTTATCACTTGTGTCTCATACAGTTTTGCACTTATTTTTTATATCATTATTGTGAACTTTTATGTGCAGATGTCAGTAAAGTATAATTTAGAGCAGCAGTTTTTTTTATTGTCCTATTAAAACTGCATGGATTATTAGATTTTAATTTACTAACTTATATTTGATTAATACTGATTTAAATTCAATTTTTTTCCACTCAAGAGTGTGGAGTGCCAAGTTCATGATTATTTATGTACTATTAAGTTTTTTTATTTTATTTGATTTACAAGGACGTCCGTCCTGTTTCAAACTTGAAATAGTTTAGTTTGTAGGTATACGTGACATTTTGTAGACATAAATAATATTAAATCCCGATCTAGTTCTGCTTGTAAGCAATATACACTGGGAAGGATATTTTGTTTTTACGAAGTCTCCCCGGACCCATAATAAATAACTCATGATAATGGTTGCATCTAATAGCCCTACTCGCATCCTATATTATACCACCATGGATACCATCTATGGATGATCTACATTTGTGAATGAGTCCGAGCGTCGTAGACTTTGGTCTGCTTCCGAGTGAACTGCTGCACTATTCACGATCTTGGAACTTGGGCCTTGTTTAGTATCTGATCGTTTCCCGGACTCGGTCTGACCATCTCATCGGAGATCGGCCCCTCAGTGTTGATCATCAGTTTCTCCAGACATACATAATACGTAGACCCACCCTATCATGGGGACACATGTGGATTCATATTTTTTTAAATACCGGGGGCGTATTGGCGACATAAGACCGGCGGGAAATTTTCGATACTCTAGACCTCCGGCCCAATCATAATATTGTAAATCGTTTACGAATAATATTTTTTAATCGGCATTTTTTGTAACATGATTGAAAAAATAACACAATTTGGAAAAAAATGCATTTTATATAAATGTAGATATAAAAAGTGTACAGGTACGATTGATAATTTTACGCCATAAAGGATTCTGGTATGACTAACAGTATTTTGCGATCTATTTTTACCCGGCCCTCTATACAAATTCATTGTTATTGTAAAAAGTAGTGATTATTTGTTTTTTTAAATCTCCAACTAGGAGTAAAAATTAAAATCGAAACCATCGGCCCACCGAGATTTATCCCGGTGTTCCGCCGGGCCTGTCCGCCCCTGAACAAAACAATTGAAAATTTTATCGGTCTAGGTGGGTGATTATTGTGAAAATAAATATGCATGTATATATAATTTTAATATAACGTTTTAACGAAAAGTCGTTTTTAACTCTGCAGTCAATGTTGTTTCTTCCTCCCCATTAATGAGTCCCGGCAGTGTATCCGATTTCACAACAGGCGCTCGGCCCCTGCCCCCCTGCCCTCCTGCCCTCGCGCCACCGCTGATTCACGCATCTCCAGAACTATTAATAACATTATGTACTCTGTTGGTTGTTGGAAATGTTTTATACCCAGTGTACACCAATGGCGTGCACAGGGGCGGATTTATGGTCTCACTGGACATGTCTTAAGACATGGGGGCCTCAAAATGATAATATCACAACCAACTTTGCCTCTACGATGGAGGACTAGTGCGCGCAAAGTAAAAATTCTCACGAATGGATATCTTGGACACCAGTGATTAGGTATAAATATAACATACCTATATTTAACGATTTATTTTTAAAACTCCGAAAAATAGATTGCGCTTACAATTGTGCCTGCAATATTATCTCAACATACAGTGGAACCCTGATTTTAAGTTTTTGAAGGTACCGATAAAAAAATGTAAGCAGAGGGAAAACGAAAAATGGGGGTATTAAAAAAACCATATTATTTATTGAAAAAATCAATGTTTTTTGCAACATGTTTTTTTTGTTGTTGTTTTTGAATTGTTCTTTCAATATTATTAATTCAATTAAAAGATTCTGGTGGTACATTACTAATACTAATAAAATATCCTTTGAGGCCTTCAATATGCCTCATGGAATCGTCCTCTGTAGGAACTGGGTTTATGTGATGAGCAGACACTTCTTCTTCGTGAGAAGGTTCTACTTCTGTCAAGTTTTCGTGTATACGACTGTTCACTATTCGACCGATGTTATTGCGTTGGAGTCATCATCTAAGGAAGTCTGCAAAAGTTTTCTATACTATCTTCTACGCAACTTTTTTGCTGATTCCAGCTTGTAAAAAATAATAAAACGACCAATTACGTTGGTTTGAAATGAAAAATGCGTATATGTGACGAAAATAACACATTCTTGGCTCTATGGCAAATAGCGACCTGGCCGAACGAATTTCAACCAATTTTTGTCGTAAATGGCGGGAAAGAAGAACGTAAAATAGGGTAAAATAAAATGTACTAAAATGACACGGAACTGCAGAAATAACACGCAAATGGAGGGAAAACGTGAATTCCGGGCATGTAAAATCGGGGTTCTACTTGTCTCGTCCAACTAACATACAATTTGCAGGAATGCAGACCTAATTAGCAATGGGACGAATCTTGTTCTGTTAAGGAATTTATTCGGGTATGGGTGACTCGTTGGAGCTCCTTAGGGGGTAGTCAGGCCGTCCTGTGTGGGTAGGATTCCACCTACGCACCTCCCTCTCACTCCATGCTTCGTGTTTATTGCAACTCCTTTAATCTGTCCGTATAAGTGTGACTCAATCATTTTGTGTCTCGTCCACTGTCCCTCTTTTGGGAGTATTTTTGATGAATTGATCCCAGAGTAAAGACAGCGCTTAGGCGACACTAGAGGGATAAAAAAAAAATTGTTAATAACCGTCTTGAATTTCTTCTCCTTTTTCGTTTTGTAATTGTTAAAATCTAAAGTCGCGTATTTTTTTATTAGTCTTGATGAGTGGGACCAACAACGAAACCCTAGCTTCTAAACCGGTCCCGGGAAAGGGTGCCCCCCCCACCCCTCCAGCTGTTCGTATTTATTTTAATATACAATTTGCCACTAAAAGGTATTATTTATAATTAAAACATTAATTCAATAATAATTTTATTATAAATAATAGACGTGTGTATATACGCTGACAACATTTGTGTTACACGTTCAGGTGCGCGCTATTGTAAAGACCGCTGCATGGGCGCGTCCGCGCTCAGCTCAAACGGAACATTGATCATAACACGTGAATAGCAAAACAGATATAAAAACGATGTTTTAAGTTAAATTATCAATAATAACAGACCTTAGAGCCTGGAACACCCTAACTGACCCGACAAAGACCGAGCGACGACATTGTTATATATTTCTCAACATGGTCTCCGTTCAGCTCTACACACTTATAGTCCGGTGATATTACAATTTTGTTAGCCATTAAAAAAATATGATTTGATAAACTCGGCAAAATAGCCCTCTGTTTCGACGATGACTTCCTCGTTTGTCGTGAACCGCTTTCCGCCAAGCCATTTTTTCGTGTTTGGAAACAAAAAGAAATAGAATGGGGCCAAATCGGGAGAATATGGTGGATGAGGCAGCAATTCGTAATGTAATTCAATCAGTTTTGCTGTGACGATTGCGGATGAGTGAGCATTATCACGGTGAAAAATCACTTTTTTCTTCACCAAATTGGGCCGTTTTTTCATCAGTTCAACGTCGAATCGGCCCAGTAAATCAGCATAGTACTGCCCCGTGATTGTCGTCCCTTTCTCCAAATAGTCAGTCGGTGAAGATGATGCCTCGCGAATCCCAAAAAACGGTGGCCACGACCTTTCCGGCCGATGGAACCGTTTTCGCCTTCTTTTGGGCAGGTTTGCCAGGTGAAGTCCATTGTTTTGACATTATTTCATTTCTGGTGTGTAGTGATGGATCCACGTTTCGTCAACAGTCAGAAACGCCGCAGAATTTCTTTCGGATTGAATTGAATTAAACATGTTTAAACAGTGCTCCGAGGCATTTTGTTGTTAACCCGTGTGAGTTATTTTATATTCTTGAACATTATTTTGAGTATTTTTCGTATTTTTTTAGGGAAATATTGTAATATAAAATAAAACCACGTTTTTAATGTAATAGAACGCATTCATTCTAGTCCACTTCAAAGTCAGTACATATATACGTTTGGAATAGATTTTACGAAAGGTTATTTTTGTTATTTATATATTCTTTCGCTAGATTGTTCTACTTAACAAATATGATATGCAACTTTGAATCATTTGCGCGTGGACAAACTCAATAAACAATAAATCAAATAATCAAGTAGGCAATTTTGATATATTTCGTAGAAATTATAGTTTTTTTTTTTATTATATGGAGTACACGTTTAGTATAGAATATATCGTCTGCACAATTTAAAAGTTTTTTTTATTTGAATTATTGAGTTTCGTCATTATTAACTTCGTTACTCAATTTCATTAACCGTTCGTTATTCGCCATTCGGGATGGCCACCGTACTACTTAATGCTTTTGTCGAATTTCCACCAAATGTCGGTGACACCGAACATAATCGTTATGATCGTAAGAAGAGTATTATATATGCTATGCCTGAAAATGTTCCGTTCCAGCATAATGTCATAAGTAACTACTTTATTATTGGCAAATCATCAACAGAATTAACAGATTGTACAATGTTGGTGTAATTTTATTTTTATCTACTTTTAATACACAGATTTTCAGGTCATCAATGACACTAGTCCTAGATAGTCCTAGAATAGTCCTAGAACGACTTTAAAGTACAATGTAAATACATTAAGATAATCAATAATATTACCTAAATGTAAAAATAAAAATATATTACAAATTGCCAATGGACGAAAATGAACAAGATATCAAAACTATCGCACACGTACAGAAGCGCGTGGGTTTCAAAGTAAACGATGCCAGATCACAGTCCTCAACTTGGCATCTAAGTATAATACAATTTTGCTTTTAATCTGAGCCTGTGTCACGAAAAACATATTAAGGTTTGCGTTAATCGATGAGATCTCTTATAGTCATTAAGCATTCTAGGCAGGGGAAAGAAATAGATTGGTATTATATTGTAAAACTTGTTACGAGTAATATGAATCACAGCAGAGCGATAAAAGATATTCAATCAGCGCAATCGCGTCATCGAACAATAAATTCATTTTCTGGTTGACAAACAATTCTCCCTTTTACGTACCATCTCTAACCATAAAGTCTAAATAAGCGTATGCAAATTCAGCAAGGCAACCACCCCAAATACGTATACACGAGGCTAATCCAGAAAGTGAAGACCTTCTAGCTTTAAAATATTATGAAAATATTTTAATATACAATTTTATATTGTTTTAAACACACATTACCTAAATCTATTTCTTTACATACCTGATCACCTACATTTAAGAATTTATCATATTTCTCCAGGATCAATATATATTGTAGTCGTCCACCGCCAGTCTATTTAACTAATTATTCCCAAAATTGTCGTAAAGCCTTGGGCAGATTGAGTAAGAGGTTTTCGATGATCCACCGTAAGTGTTCCTGGATGAAAAACCTCCTAAGTAAGTGTTCCTGGATGAAATTCCTGGATTTTAGTGGTGGTGACTATTTGCAGCTTTCAAATGAAACTTATTTAAATGGACAATTACAACAGCGGGAACTGAACAGATAATTACTTAATTTTTTTAAAACTGAAAGGTCATCACTTTCTGTATTACCTCGTTCATAGAGAATAATACTATTCAAATACGCGGAAAAGCTGAGATAGCCGATGTCGAGACTGATATTTATATATATATTTTTTATTTTCATTCGGTTCGGTCTCGCGTCGTTGAAACTTTTAGCCAGTTGTAAAAATTAACGAGCGAGAATTTTCAATCAGTTTGATATTGCCGAGGCTTCAGAATAATTTCGCCGGGAAAAGGTCGAATTCTTTTCGGAAATGGGGTATTTCTGCTGTGTACATGTACCCTACCGTTTTGTACGTATATCTAGTATTTCACCGGATCTGAAAATATCGGTACAATGGATTATTTTACCGATTCGTTATAAACACTATCACAGTAGATATGCATTTAAAATTTGATGCATCTTGTACCCATGAATAAACAATATATCAATCATCCGTTTTGAATACTTAATTTTTCGATTTCTTCGAAATTTTACACGTCTGTAGTGCAGTTTTTTAAGGATGTAATTATTGTCGCAATTTTGGTATAAAAAAATCAATTTCGACCAAAATGTCAGATATCTTGCTGTTCCAAAGTCATGATATCAAAAGTATACACGATGGTACCTTTCTGGGAAATCAAAAATAAAGCAAATTTACATATTTCAAATAAAGGTGTCCAGAGGAAAATTTTCAAGTTTAATGTTAAATAAATAAAAAAAAACTACAATGTTATTCTCATATTTTAATATTAGCAAATAGTCACCTTTTAAATTTGTTTTTTGTTTTGTTTTGAATATCGAAACATGTTGAATAATCAATAAATGGTGGTTTAAACGAAGTACTTTGTCTAATTATTTATACAATATAAAATGAGGCCACAAAGTAATTTTGCTAATATTGAAGAAAATATATTTTTTTATTTGATTCGTCTATTTTTACATACTGTATTAATCACAAAGTTCTAGAACAGGTTAACCCCTGTAATATAATAGAATTATAAATCAATTATTTTCTAAAGTATGACGTAACGACATAGGACGGCCCTAACCCTAGTAATAGAATATTCTTCTTAATTTCTGTTTTTTTTTTATTGTTCAAGTAATAATATAAATATCTGAGTACTCATTAACCCCGAATTTATATGTACCTCCAAAAAAGGCGCAGTACCCACACAATGTACACAGCGTATCGATGATGATGGATTTGTGTTTGTTTCCGCTGGCGGGCGTTGCAGGGCCGAAATGGATCCGCCCGCGCCGCGTTGTCCCGGATGTCATGCGCCCGCCCTGCCCGCGCGGTATATTTGCGAACGCCATCCCGGGATATCGCGTTTCCCGGCTAAAAGCCCAATTTGCGCGATGTGAGCTCTAAAATTTTCATTTCCAAAACTGCTATTACTGAAATATCGCGCGGTTTCGATGGAATTGGTGATATTTTTGCCGGCGTTGTATCGTATTTTATTTTTCACAAGTTTTAATGTTTTCCCTACATTGATGATATCGCTTTAGATTGGTTTTTAAAATGTTTTTTGTGTATTGGGTTGATGCATAAGTTTTTTTTTTCCGAGGCAAAATGTATGCTTTGAACATTTTTTTTTTTTTTTTTTACTTATATCAATGTTATTTTAATCCCATAGTACAGTTTTATTGAATGCTTCTTGAATATAATAATTTATTGAAAGTTTGTGTTAATTGTTTGCTAAAGAAAATGGAGTGTCATGTTAAAAAAAAAAGTACACTCCAACATACCCATTGCCAGAAGTCTAAATTTAGTGAACGGGCATTTGCAGTGGCAGGCCTGAAAGCGTAGAAGTCTGCCCTCCGTCATACGAAACAGTGCATCAGAGACTTTATTTAAAAAGTAACTAAAAACGCACCTTTTCATAAGTGAAAATAACAGTTTTTAAAAAGGTAATTGTAGAACTATAAACAGTTTATGTGTAAAAGCGCTCTTGAGGTGAAAGTTTTTACGAAAATGGCTCTATACAAATTATATCCATTATTATTATTATATCCTTTTATTTCGCTGTGACTTTTTTTGCCAAATAAAATCTCTTAAGGTGTCCGTCGTCTTGCAAAGTAATCTAAGTCTTGTAATGAAATTATGTTCCATTAGTTAGATTTATGAAATGTGAACTGTAACCTAAAGTGATTGTGTATTTTTGTTTCATCAATCTTATACGATATATTCTTGGCGATATAATAGAATTCCTGAGAATTTTAGAACTTTTAGCAAAGTATTTAATGAGAAAAATAAACTGCTAGTATACTGCAAAATAAAATAAATGCTTAATGACAATCCACTGAAGGCGTCTCTTTCTACACCGGAGTACTTTATTTGTCCTACGATAGTCCGTTACTTTAGCCATATGGTAAGCCCATTTCCACTTCAACTTTTTTGCATTATTGCGTATCCAATAATTAAATTAAATTAAAACCTAGCCTTTATTAATACGTGAGTTAAATAACGAGTCAACAATAATAACAAGTCAAAAATTAATAACATTTCTACAATTTATTTACACAAAACATTACGGAAGCCCAGCTCGTCGAGGATGATTTGATGTAGCAGAACCGTGACTGATGTTCAAAGAAGACGTTACCTCACCGATGGCAACTCGCCTATTCGCTAGAACCGTATCTCGAGCCTGCTGAATCTTGTCGTTCGTGGTGGAGGTTGACGGGCGTTTTGCGATCGTGCGTCACACTCGTCCGGCCACTTAAACTTCTTGATCCACAAACAAAAAAACACTTCTACGTGATAAAACACTGTCTCCGTATTGTGATAAAAGTCTACCATGAATTTCAGCCACTTTCATACCCTCTGACCAGAAAAATCGCATCTCTGCTCGTTGTTCCCCCTTAATGCAAACTACTAGCGGAGTGGACATGTTTACACTGTAATACCCGGAAGGTAAATGATGCGATCGGGATCAACTTTCACACACGTGACCGCAGTCGTACCAACTCTAAGGCAGTATGACAACCTTGAACGTGTGTTATGGCGAAAGTGTAGATAATTTTTGACTCTCCCTCGTGTATATATATATATATATATATATACACGAGGGAGATATATATATATATATATATATATATATATATATATATATATATATATAATTTATTTACTGTATAGACAGCTTGATTGTCTTATTTTAAAAGTAGTCCATTCGTTTAGTAATCGGATAGGTTTAAATAATTTTTAGTCATCTGCAAAGAAAATATCTTCTTTGGGATATTATAGAAGAGCGATGTTCTTCATATTATATTACATTTCTCCGGAAGAAAAGTACGCTTCGAAAAATATCTCAATTCATTATTATACAATCAAACAAATATCACATTATCTTATCATTACATAATTCGTGGCGCAGTTTGCAGATACGGACATCTGTCTCGTACTTAATTCCGTTCGAGGGTACAGTGCCTGAAAATGGTGAAGGAACATATTAGTGCCATTTTGTAGTAATTAATTGATCGGAAAAATCACTACAAGATTTGTGAAACAGTATCAATGGCAGGTGGTACTAAACAATAACATTGTTTCCATATTTTAGCATAAGTACTCTGCTGGTTTTTAAAAACTTCGTCTGATTTTAATTAACTTTTATTTAAAATAGTAAATAGCATACTGGACGTCCATAATTTAACCGTACTGATTGTGTACCACGTTCCTGCGCGAAGTACTAGGTCGTCGACGCTGTTCCATGTAAATGCATCACATACAATTTTTTTTAGGAATGCACCCAAACGAAGACTTCACAGGTTTGGGAACAATTTTGGTATGGTAGATATATTCCGATATTCAATGTTTAAATATAAGATATATGTTTTTGATACTGTTCTGAATTAAAGAAACAATTGATTTTGATTCTCAGCCATTCTGTGTTAAACCTAAATTTTTATTGTTTTTCTGTCTTGACCTTAATTTTTATGCTTTTTTTTTTAATCTATATATTATGTATATTCTATAAATTTCTATTTTTATGTATATTTCATGCTACTTGTGTAACTGCTCATGTTTTTTTATACCCAACCAACCAATTTTGTAAACGCCCATAAGGGCGTAAATTAATAAATATTAATAGTGTATATAATCACTTTTCTACTCTCTCTCTCTCTCTCTCTCTCTCAGGCGATGTGCTGCGATCATCGTGGTATTTTAGCTGTATTAGTATTCTGCTTCTACATCGCAACTGTTTGCCTCCACTCCTTGCGACCCTTTTCGGAGATTGGTCTCCTGATTTTCATCGTCTCACATTCCAATGAGTATCTTTTCCTCCAGGCTGTTTCAATCTTTTCTAGCAACATACCCAAAGTGAAAAAAAATTACTTTTGTTCTAAGTTTTGATTATTATATTATTTCATTTCGTTTGGCTTTACCTATTTTTAACTCGGTTCACTTTCACGTGCTATGTGGAGTACAAGTTTTTTCGTTCTAATCCCGGTTCGCTTTGAGATGCTAAATTGTACACGGTAGTTCGGCTATAGTTCTAGTTCATTGTTAGATCCAGAGTTTTGGCACAGTCCACACGTATTATACATATCCTTTATATAGTTTGTAATAAATAAATAAATCGCGTATCCAGCCAGCATTTAATCCGTGGGCGTGTGGTCACGAGAACCGATGATAAGTGAGCTGTCCCTCCGCGTTTTACTATCTGAATTCCGCCGATTCCATATGTTCCGTCGTCCTAATGCCATATGTTTACACCGCGCCGCGCGACGCCCGCCTCGCACCTCTTATCATTCTCAAATCACAACCAATATGTCGCATTGTTTCGCCGATTCGTGTCCCCGATAAGCCAATAAACGTTAATGATTGTGTAAACAAATTTATGTAATTCCCGGCCGAGTTTCCCCGGCCCGCGGCGCGGGAGTGTCCTGCAAATACGGTGTCGAGTGCCCCGGTAATGGAGTGCCGACGGGGCCAGAGTGGCCAGATTACGTGCCCCGGCTTATCTGCAGCCTGCAGCCTGTCCGCTCTTGTCGGACTGGCATAATGTCCATCTTCCAGTATGCTGGATATTACTGATCATCCACGCCTGACCCTTCTGCAGATCACCGGGCTGTCACCAGAGAAGTGTATTGGGTTTCCAACGCGTCGTAACTCTGGAGTCTTTATACTATATCCCTCCATCTGTACTGATCTACGGCATACCTGTAAGCAGGGGCGTGCAGTGCATACAAGTAAAAAAGCTGTGCATTATTAAAAATTCCGGAAAACAAATATAAATTTAAAAAATTACAATTAGCGCTATCTGTGCACCGGTAGAGATTTTAATTGCTTAGTTTTAAAAACTACCACGACAGCTCACCGCTGTGCGCATGGCGCTCTTTTGTTTTCGCCGCATCGTGCTATTTACATTACTCTGTTCTGTCTTTGAGCTAGTGAATTAATCAAGTCGTATAAATGGCTATTACTGAATTAAAAATTTCTTTCGGTCGATCCGTTTTGTATGGAGAAAGACTCCCAAGTGTTCTTAAAATCGTCCATATGAATAAGAATGTATTATTTTACGTTAAAACTTAAACATTGGTATTTACTACAATGATCGATAGGTTAATAGAGCTTTTATGCATTTGCTAGTCTAATCATGTTTGTTTAGACGTTCTTATATTCCAGAGCGCCATGCCGTGTTTATTCTATTTTGCTTGTCTTATTTCCTTATACATTCGTCAGAGATATCTCTTGTCCGTCGCCACTTAGTGCCTGGTCCTGGTTGTTTCCAGTAATTATTTTTATAAGAATGGTTCAGCACCCTGGAGCGACTTACTCTTCTGGACCGCCACCGTAACGCTGATGGTAAATTACAAGGTTTTATTTTATTTCGGCTGGATATTTTGTTTCTCGTTAATATTGTAATATTGTAACCATCCCCGTCTTTCTGTGAAATGCCTGTTTTTAAACTCGGCTCCTCGCTAGGAGAATTTCTTCAATATTGTTTGTTTTGTACTTGTGTTTTTTTTTTTTTTTTTACTTTTGTTCGGTCGTGACTTGTGTATTTATCTATTTACGATTTGTTTAAATTTGACCCTCACATTTAGGATCTATTAGTTGGTACTTGATTAATTTATATTACTTAGTTGCTAACCTTTATTGGTTTGGAAAAACAGAAAAAAAATCATCGACAAAAAGTCATCTTTTTGTAAGATACGTATAATTATTATTAGCTATTAAATATTATATCAAAACAAAATGGGATTTAACTTCAGTATTCACCTGGATGCGATAATGATTTACTTGCCAACATGTCGTAACTCCGTATAACACTTACCATACTTCGTCTCCTCTTCGCTCATACGTTTTAGTTTTATCGACTATTAAGTTATATTTTGCACTTTGCTTAGTTTGTATACAAAACGTGAAAAAAATCATGGTTAAAATGAATCGCACGCACTCCCATGATGAGTATCGAATGTGAACTGATGACGAATGCAAAACAAAAAAGGGGCCAGTAAATACAGTTCTGCTAAAAGTACAGGAAAACTGCCTATCGAGTAAGACTATATTTAGATATAAAAAATAATTTGAGTCAGTAATTAGTTAATGAATGAAAAAAAAAATACATCATAACATAAAGGGAGATAAAAATTAAACAAATATAACCTAGTATTAATGCGAATATTTAATATTTTGGTTATTTGTTTTAGAACTGTGTACAAAACTTGTGATGCAACTTACATTTTACTGGTTAACCAGTAAAAAAATTCCTTCCGGCACTTGCTGCATGAATCAAGTAGATTTAATTTGCGTGTAAAAGTTAGTTTTACTTTTTTCTTTAGATAACAATATAAACGGAGTTACTTAGAAATACGGAGTTAAATATAATATAAATACTAATTAAATGAAAAGATATACATATAAAATCAATTTTATCGAAGAATATTGTTGTTGCGCCACCGGGATTTGAACCTGGATTTCTTACCAATCCGGGGAAGGTGCATTATCCAACTATGCTACAGCGACAGTACTTTTGACGACAAATTTTCGAACCCATACCTTACATTATTAATTACACTTTCTAATTAATATTTTTAATTAGTATTTAAAATATCACATACCATGTTCTGAATAATTACAACTTCATAATAAGAATGTGTTCTCCTTAATAATAATATAATATTGCATTAAAAAATATTTATTAATTTTTTTTGTTGACACGAACACATGAAGCTCGAGAAGGTAGTATGAGAAACGTTTCTCTTTTTTTTTCCTCTCTAGGACCGACCAATATTTACAGAGTTAGGATGTTTTTTTTGTTTATTTTATATTATTCATTATTTCACGTCGTGCATTTCACCTGACATCTCGCTGCACCAGAGTCCTTATATAAATACATTACAAAGGGATTTTACTTTCGTATCGTTTTCAATAAGTTAATTCAATAATCCGATATATAAATACATAACAATAAACAAGATATATTAAACTACAATACAAATTATCATGAAAATGTTAAAATAAGTAGAGAAATAATATATATATATATATATATATATTAATATTTACGTGGTTAAATTTTTGAATAGCCGCTATTTTGAAACAAGATCAGGCTTGTAATACGATCTCAGAACTGCGAGTCGTCATGTCTGCATAATCGGAAAAATGTCATTATCCACATTTATCAAAGATTTACAGAGTATTATTGCTACTTCACGAAAAACAGATTTATCTCATACTCTGCATAAAATATTATTTCTTAATATTTTGTGTATTACACCAGTTCTCATAAAAGATTGGCATATACGTACACATAAAGAGAGAATTATTATTGCGACCAGCGGCGTGCCGGGTTGGGTATTTTCGCCGGCGCGGGGGTTGGGGGGATGTTGCATTAAGCCTAAAAGCTTTCGGGGTGCGGCGGGCAGGTCTTGAGGGAAGGCGCTATTAGAGCCCCGTGTTATCGCTGAATTTTTTCCTTCAACATTTCATCCCCTGCGCTGCGTCTTTATTATATTACATTTTCTTTGACAAGCGTAACTCTGTTAAAAAAATGCTGTAGAATGGTAATTTAATGTTCCGATACAATTTTTCTGTCATTTTCATTTTGTATGATGTATTTTATTAAATCTCTGCTTATTTCTTTGAATATTCAAAAAAGTACACTGATACATTCACTATTATTTATTTATAGTTTATATCTTAATTGACAACTTCAAATTTATTTTGTATACGCTTAACTCGGACTTCATACCGTTTCAAAGTAGATACATCACATATTAGTTCTCCTTAAACACAGCGTGTGTTGTTAACTAACTAACTAACTTACCATCACGCCGTTTTTCCGCGTGGATAGGGAGAGAGGATAGAGAACCATACTCTTCTGACTTGACACAATTCTCGTACATATTCGTGGTTCTCATGAGATCATCTTTTAGTATTTGGTTCATCTGGTCGTGCCAAGTCTTCCGCTTTCTCTATTTCTAGTACCGTCATCATATGCGTCATATATATTTTTTACTATTCTCGCATCGTTCATCTGTTCCGTATGATCGTGTGTTGTTAGTTATATTTTATATAGAATACAGAAAATAATTAAGTATAATTAGGAGAACACATTCTTATTGTGAAGTTGTAATTATTCAGAACGTAGGTTTGTGATATTTTAAATATGATATTTTTAAAATATCACAGACCTATGTTCAGAAATAATTACAACTTCACAATAAGAATGTGTTCTCCTAATAATAAAGTTGTATCAATGTGTCCAAAATTTAATAAAAATGAATTGATAATTCTGGCGTCTGCTATCAGATTACTCAAAGGTATTTAAGATTCCGTAAAAATAAGGTAGATGGCTCTTTCAAATAATGGAACGATTAATTCTATTAATATCAAAAAGGTAACACATAGGTTCGAAAATTTGTCGCTAAAAATATTGTCGCTGTAGTATAGTTGGATAATGCACCTTCCCCGGTTTGGAAAGAGATCCAGGTTCGAATCCCGGCGGCGCAACAACAATATTTTTCGATAAAATTGATTTTATATGTATATTTTTCTAATTAATATATTTAATTAATATTTTAAGCATAATTGTTTAAAACGGCAATTTGAAAAATAAAATATATTTAAAAAATATTAAATATGCTGGATAGTAATTTTAAGCACGCTCTTTGTAGAAAGTACATGTGAAACAGTAAAAGCAAAAACATACTCGTATTTTCCATACGTGACGTTAAATGACAATGAATTTGAAATATTTTAATTGCAGTAGGTGGACCCAACCCTAATTTTAAAAATGATTACCAAATGGCAATGTGTAATGAACAGTTTTTACATTTATTTTACCGTTATTGTATTAAAAACATTCAAAAACAAAGTTCTTTGTTTGTTTGTCCATTTTTGCTCTCACTACCTCAAACATGTTTGATCTGTTACATTTGTCATTAGTGATGGTAAAATCGTTATTTTGACACATTCCTTGTAATATTTTCGACTCTTAATTTAGTTAGGTATTCGCCCATAAATAATTGTGGACTAGGTCTGTTAAACCCTGTATTCGCTCTAATATAAACAATATCAAAATATTATTTTTTACTATAAATTATCTTGGTTAGTTTAATTTTGAGTCTTTGTATATTACTCTTCCTTATATCATCCGACATTTCATTGAAATTCTTAATCGCACTGTACATCACCGATTTCTGAGATTTAGCCTCCTTCCTGAATGGCAGTACAGACTGCCATCCAACTCTTCCTCTTGTTATATCAGATCAGTTTGTAGCACATTCGAAACATTAAAACAGTGTCGCTGCCGCATAGTTTAGTCACGTGGCACGCACGAGTGAAGAGAGAGAGGATGGTAAATAAAATATGTGAGACGAGTGTTGAAAGTAACAGAAGGCGGCCGCGGAAGGGCTGGGACTATCAGTTACACCAGATATTGAAGGACGGCCCTGTTAGAAGCTGCTTCTTCAATCGACGAGCGTGCATGTGAGTGTGATGTTCTCGGTGTGATGGTAAGTTAGTTATGTATCTTAAGGGATGGGAACTTGATTGTGACAATCATGAAATGGAGCAATCTAAGCTTACACTCACCCTATTCAAACAGGGTTTCTGCAAAAGATCAGATCCATCAATTTTATCGTCGATATTGAAGGTTCCTTATGGATGATTTTCTGTCCTAATGAAGTACTAAATACTATTAAAATATTATTACTAATAATTGATAAACATTTTAGCTGGAAACCGCATATTGATAATATATTATACGTAGGAAACTGCGATGCATATTTAGTGAGTTTTATATGTTAAGGTTATGCACCTCTTTACTTTACGATGGTCGACTCGGTTATCAATTATGGAGTGAGTAGCTATGGACTAACTTATAAAACATGTATTGATAAAATTAACCAGTTACAATTAAGATTTTCAAAAGATATAGTAGATAATAGAACGAAGAGTTTGTATAAAGATGATTTTTATAAATTATTTACAGTATGTCAAATTTTACCAGTTGACAAAAAAGTGACATAGTATAGAAGAGATGATAAATAATGTAAGTATGAATGCTCGCCATAGCTATTCTACCAGATCGTCGGGTTGAACCATGAGTACCGATCGCGAACAAATGTACGGTGAGAGAACGAAAGAATGTGTCGTGCCACGAATATTTAACAGAATCAATAAAGATTTATTAAACATCATAAAAAAATAAACAGATCCCAGTGACCACCCTATAAAATATAAAGTGAAAGAACACATTCTCATCTAATTGTTTTCTTTGTTGTATTTTTTAAATGTTGATCAAAACTTTTTAATTACTATGTGAAGAGCAATCCTCACCATAAAACTATTCCACAGTTTGGCAAATATTGAAAATTATTGTGTATGTGTATGTAATAATAAAGTTGAGTTAAAAAAAATAATTAAAAGATGTACCTTTCATATACACCACTAATTTGTGTTATCGTTATTATTATTATTATTATTATTAAAATTAACCTATTTGATGTGATTACTTGTCGCCATCTAGTGGCTTGCTGGCCACGCAGAGCACGCCTATAATCATGGAATAACATTTGACTAACCGTATACTAATATAGTTCATTTTCTTTTAGATTTCAGTGAGTACGGGCATTCCGTGTGCACTGGCCACGACACTTCAACGGGCTACGACTTCAGCCTTGCGTCACGCCACGTCTGCGGTGGCGTCTAGGATTAATGATCTTGTCAGGTAAGGATTTCTGCACAAAGACAATGCATTGTCTCAACATTTGGAAGTTTTAAATCGAAAGCGTGTACACCCCCCAGTGTTGTTGTGGTACTGGTCCCAATTTTCAAATTCTTCTTATTTTCCTCTTTCATATCCGTTTTCCCTATCCTTCGTGTTATAGTTACGTATTTTTGATTTCATTGTTTGGTTATATTTAAAAAAATATATTTCGTTAGGATCACGACCTCTGGATTTACTGAGAACTGATTTGTTTTAGTATCACGAGTAATTAAGAACACACTCGGAGAATCTAACTAACTTGGAGAATCGCTAGTCAGTTTCAAAACCCAAACTTTGTTGTCGGAAAATATTCCGACTGTATGCATGAAAAATCTCAAAGATTGGGTGTGTTACCTAATACATTGTGATCGAAAATATATAAATAAGTTGACTACCAGTGAGAAGTGCACATAATATTATATACCTACTATTTACATACACGTGTTTTAAAACGCTATAAATTTGATTTTATTAGATTATTTTATATAATTTAAAGTTACAGTGAAAAAGTAGAAACATTAATATTCTTATATTGAACCCAGCTATTCTGCCGAGGAAACTATCACGCTCCTTTGTCCAACTTTTTTTCTTCTTTTCTGCCTATTCTCCCCCTAAACCTACGTCCTCGAATTGATTCATACCCAGAAGCATTCAGACAAATTACTACCTTTAAGTTAATATTTATTTGCTTGTAATGTAATATAGAAAAAAATACTTTAGATAAGCAGATAACCAGACACTTGAAGATTTCTAATAATAGAAAATAAAAGTAGGTATTTTATTATTTAAAAAAAATAAATCATTTACGATTTTGTTTCCATTTTACAGCAATTAACCTCTCGATACATTTCGCGAGAGCACTTTCCGATTTGAAGATGGTAAAATCCTTTTGACAAACCTGTTTTTCTTACCCACCCTTTCATTTATATGCCTAGGGGGATGACAAAATTATTTTAATTCCGTTTAAAATACACGTTTCTCAAATTTTTGGCTGACATTATTTTTTCCATATGTTGACTTTGTTCGTTGAATTAAATATGAACTTTTCTTTCAATTTCCTCTGCAGTGCTCAGCTGTGATTCCTGAACTAACTTCTTTGGAAAAAATATTTGTGCTCTTGATAATCATCATCATCATCCATTGTCAATCCACTCTTGGATGAAGGCCTTTCGTAGCTCTGCCAATCTTTTCGGTCCTCCGCCAACCTTTGCCATGTAATCTCTATTGCTCCGTTAATTACATAGGTATTTTTTTGTCTCGTGGATATTATTAAATTATACTTACATGTACAAAGTTTTTAACTTAACAACATTTAGTTTGTTATGTGGATTGGGAGAAATTTATAATTTTTCTCAATACGTAATTATTATTATGAAATAGTGTGTGCTTTTTTTAGTATATAACTAATAAAAAATCTCTCAATAACACGCCGAGCCATTCACGCGCTTTTGACTTTATAGATACAGGATTGAACACAATTATCAATGTTGTATTAGTTCTGCCGTTTGTGGAAGACAATTTCATATTTCATATTAATTTTAAATCATACCCTTAAAGCTTTCTCCTATTTTATGTGGTAACGCCACAGACTAACAAATATATAAAAACATAAACTAACGGAAATTCTTTGTTTCAATATTTTGTATTTGGCGTAACCCGCGTGATCGTTTTGGTACCACTTACGCAATTAAATAGCTCCGCGACTCTTTTTAAATATATGACTATTGGAACGAAAATTTAAGCGCTGACGGTCTAATATGCAGTAATGTGAAAAATATGTCTTGTTTACACAATTAATTAATTTTCGAAGAGTAAATACATGTGTCAGATATTATCGGATTTATATTTCGACCAAGAATATATGTAGAATGAATGCCTTTCGTCCCGCAACGTCTATTAACTTACTGGTTTGTTGGTAACCCTCGTGACAAATATCTTTGGCAGTTATTTGATTATTATACCTACTTTTGTGGATGTCTTTCTCTCTGTTTTCACTCTTGGATTAATTTATTTCAGTGGTTTTTAATTTTTTCAATTAACATTATAAAAATATTTTCCCCCTATACGGATTTGTATCGACACCTGCAATAACACTGCCGCCAATTCGTCTGTCACATACATTTTGATTCCGCGATGTCTTCGTGAAACACCCTCGAGCTCTCTCTGATTAAAATTAAATTATGTGTACGTAAAAAAAAACTATAAATGTGTACTAGTCGCGCTGTGTAAACAGCGATCGGGGATTATGCGGTGTTTGTATTTAATTACGTCCCCGCGGGGGATCGAAGCGGCGACTGTCTGGAGTGGTCGAGTCCTTTGATGCACTCTTCCACATCTGTCGCGCAATGTACAAACCTGCCAATCATCGCAGTCGATTGTGATGGCTCACTTTATGACCGGCACCCGCGCACCGCCTCCTCATTTCATGATTCCTGAGCATTTCTACAATTTTGAACGATAATATAATTCTCATATGAATTCCATACATTTTTTCCATGCGTTTAGATTTCTTATATCATAAAAAAGGCGTTCCATGTCTCAGACGCATTGATCATACCACCCTTTCATGTAATATGTTTTTTCTGATTCGAAGAAAATGTTCATAAATTCAGTTATAAATAATATTAAATCTCGCGGGGATATCGAAGGGGCTCTTTCTTAATCCTATAAAGTTCACGAGGAATAACTAGTTTTATTAACTAAAACTAAATATTTGTATTACAATTTAATTTTAAAAATGTACATACATATAATTAAGTATATATAAAAAAATATAAATCAATGCAGTATATTTTAAGTCAAAAAAATCTGCATTATTTACCTCTAATTCTATGAAAATTTGACACCACAGTCTAATGGGAGATGGTAGAGTGTTCGCTTAGCATGTGATATTTACCTACCGGGATCGATAATTACTAAACTACGCAGTACTACCAAGCAGTACATAAAGCACCAATATATAAAAAATACATACATCATTAAAATGAGAAATATTATACTAGGTTTTTTTGAACAATTTCATGGAAATCTCTTTAAATTTTAATGATTTTTATATTTCACTGCTTGCACCGATGTACTTGTAGATAAATCCTCTATTTTAAATCAAAAAACCTTATTCATCACACACACCCTATACGTTCTATCAAACCAGCCACAATATCCTAATCCTGAAACTAGAAAAAATGTATACTAGAATATCGTATGTGATGACATGACATGATGACATATACACATATATAAATACACATTATGTTTATTGCGATTAATTTCCTTACAGAACGCGTTCGTGCTATTATCGGATGCTCATACAATTCGGAATGATCTGGAATGAATTTTTTCTGTTTCTATTACTACTGCCAATATTGGCTCTACAAACCCCTGACGGGACACCTCAGGTGATTTCCCCCATTATGCTTTTACTCATTTTTCTTTCATAGATGACCGATGCACGTTCGTTCTGTTTAAGCTGGTGTCCCATGTTTAAGCCGCGTATTGGTCCGATAAGCGTTTTGACAAAATTTTCAAGAAAGTGTCGAGACGCTCTGTCCTGGATGGTCTTCTGACTCATACGGACGTCCTTCATATCCTCGATATTAGACTACTAGGTTGTTCCTCGTTGTTTTCTAACAGTATTTATTCATATCATCGTCTAGTATCATTACATGATCATACCACCGCATCCTGGCTTCACCCATCTTTTCTGTGATGGATGCAAACTTAATTTTATTTAGATTTATTCTTATTATAAGTGTGATTATTTACAATTATTACAATTATTTTATCATATTAAAATCAAAACCTACTCCGTGCATCCATTGTTATGTCGTCTCTTTAATGGCATTTTCTAACATTGAAATGTATTATATTTAGTAATATTTGAATATGTCCAAGAACACACAATTACTGGATTTTTACCTACAAAGGCACTGTTATTAAACAAATATCAGATATCTCATAGTGACAAAACTATTTTTTATTATACTGTATGTTGATTTTTCAGGTGTATTCTAGTAAAATATGTTAAAAAATATTTTATAGCTAAAGAATATTGCTTTCAAATAATTTTTAAAAAAATCAGATTCTCATAGTGATGACATATATGCTGTTTAAAAAAAAAAAAGGAATATCAAATTTGGTCCATAGGTGTAGTGGTACTCGAATCGAGTCCACATATTAACATATATACAACTTTAAAAAATTTGATAAATGTGAAGATGGAGGGATGAAAATTGGTGAACGTGTTATATTTATGTAAAGTGATCACTTAAGCCAGCAGAAGACAGGGGATAAGCCCCGCAATTACCCCTTACTTCCATATATTTTCCATTAAATATAATAAAAAATTGCTTTGCCTCTATGAGCTATCCGATATTTGTGTATTATATTTGTTTATTGCTTCGGTATCTGAAACCGCCCCGAGTCGCAGACGGGTAGGTACTTTGATTCGCATTAGATGATCAAAAGCTTACCATTGCGCATCAGTTCGTAAATACACCGGGGGGTGAACAATGCCGCTACTACCCACCACCCCACTCGGTGCTGATAGTATCGGCACAACCCCGATTTTCCGCCCCCGAGGGCGAACAACCAGTGTGTCTTAAGCGAGTTGTATGGTGGGCCCACGGTGTGGTTGTTTCTTGAGTTTGAACTAACTTCCGGCTAGTTCAATTTGTTGCTATATACAGTCGCCACCCGTAGGATAGGGATAAATCGTCTTGCGACAATCGGAGAATCGAATCTTGGCGTCTGCATTGCGAACTGAAACAAAGTTGAATTTAAAAGTTTGCTGGACCAAATTATAGTGTTCTTAATTTCACGCTCTTTTCATTTGAACTTACTGCATATTATAGCTATATTATTGATTTCCAAACAACAATGATGTTAAAAAAAAAACTATTAACACAACAACGTACATTTTTCCAATTATTATTATCTGGTAGAGATTATACTGCAATTTTTGAATATTAGATGATTGGATACAAGGTTATCGTCATCCAGACATAAAAACCGTTTTCTACTATTGTTAAAAAATAATTTTAAAATTTGAAACAGTCAATGTGTTAATTTTTCTTAGATTCACTTGAAACTTTACCGACTATTTTTGTTTTTAGTATTATTCAATGGGGGGGGGGGGGGATTCTTGTTATGCTATGAAAAAATAATAATAAAATTTTAAGCTTTAAAAATAAAACATTATAAAATAAATAAAAATAAAATAATTACTTGAGACGTGTTTCGCCTTGTAAATGCATTATCAATTTAACTCAACAACTTGTATTTATAACTATATTGGTTAAATTGATAATTCCCTTACAAGGCGAAACGCGTCTCAAGTTAATTAAACGAGTGTAATTTAAAAAAACAAGTGTTTTATTTTCACATATGTGATTGTGGAGTTCTACAAACTTGCTTCGCAAACAGTAAATTAAAAAAGTTCTAAAAATTAGTTAATGATTTGTTTAACTTACGTATGTAATGTATCGTCTTATCTTTTGACTTGATAGTCAACGGAAACCAGCTTTAGCAAGTCGATAGTTATATCTATATAGGACAACAAATTTACATAGCAGAAGATGATTGATTTTTTTGCTGTATATCTTTCTAGTCGATTAATTTAATTTGTATTAAAATACCACAGAACTATGTTCTGAAAAACTGCAACTTCACAATAATATTGTATATTTAAAAAAAAGTGAATTATACACCAACCGGTTTTGGAAAAAAAACATACGCATATTAATATTTAACGCAAACTTATATATATATATATATATATATATATATATATATATATATATATATATATATATATATATATATATATATATATGTATATATAAGTTTGCGTTAAATATTAAAAATTATATGGATATTATTTGAATGCATTTAATAAACGTTTATAACATGGAATATTTAAAGTACCTAGCTCTTTATTATGTTACTGTCGATATTTGTAGGATTACTTCAATTAGCGTTTTCAAAATCTTAATCCAATATTATTTCACACTGCGTCACTGTCGCAAAAAAAATGAACCTGGACTATATATTTTAAAATCTGATGAATTCTCATTAGTCATGAAGTGGCAATGTGTTGCAGTACGTCAGAGAAGAATGCTTATTTTTTTGGATGGCTCTCGAGCAAGCCACGTTGTAATTGATCAGTTTGGCGACATATGTATCGCTTGTACCATCCGCCCGCCTCGGTCCAGATCATTGTCATGTCCCATTATAGGTCATGGTGGCGCTCCTCCCCATCCCATCCCCGTGTAGTGCGCGCCCCGAACAATGGCAGGCCCGGGAGACTAACGCGTATTGAATGACACTTGTCGCAGTTTGTTTGGAGATGGGTATCCATGGATCGGTGGTTAGATGGACGTTCGGAATGGGAGGGATTGTTATTTATTATCATTATTATTTTTTTAAATCGATCGACATTGCAAAGGCAGAAATGTAGCACACATCTCCGAATATTTATTTTATTTTTTGCATGTAGACTATAATTGTGATATAACTATGTTACGTAAACCTGTTTACCTGCAGTAATCAAATTTTTCATCGTTTTATAATATGATTTTTTTCACTTAAATTATCTACATCAACATTAAAATAATTCGCCGTTTATGTGTCCATCACTATTTTAACAACGTATGCAAATATATCGCACACGTAGATCAAAACTAAGACAACTCAAAAAATAAATATATTTTTCTCCATTTTTGTTACTAAAGTTATGAAACTAAATAACATTTTAGGTCATAGATGTATCTTAAAATGGCACTAGTCGATAACTAGAGCTAAGTTAGTTGCGTATATGACAAGGTATCCGAATACAATAATAACTAAAAATTCTTGATTTTTTGAGATGTCTTAGTTTTGATCTAGGTGTGCGATATATGCTTGCAAATTTGAATGAAATGGTTTGAAAATTTTACCTACTTTATGTATGTATGTAATTGACATGGTAAATAAATTTATATTATCATTTTTAAAAGTAATTCTATAATCTTTTTTGCAGCTTTACAGAACACACCAATACAATACAATACCTATGTTCTGTAAAATTACAACTTCACAATAAGAATGTGTTCTCTTTAAAAATATATAAGTTGTATCAATATTTCCAAAATTTAATCAAAATAAATTATCAGTTAGTTTTACCGTCTCCTATCGGATTACTCAAAAGTGTTTGAGATTCCGTAAATATAAAGTAGATGGCTTTCAAATAATGGAACGACAGATGTATCAATTAGAAAGTGCAACATATAGATCGAAAATTTGTCGTTAACTTACTGTGTTGGTGTAGTATAATCGGTTAATGCATTTCCCCGGATAGGAAGAGATTCAGGTTCGTATCCCGGTAGCAACAACAATATTTTTTCGATAAATTGATTTCAAATGTATATCTTTCTAATTAATACATTTAATTTGTATTAATTCTATAATCGTTTGGCATTTGTCACTTGACAGGTTATGAAAAACAGTGTTGTTTGGAATATATATATATATATATATATATATATATATATATATATATATATATACGTGTGTGTTTGTAACCTTTACCATACCGTGATATAAAATACTCATATGTAACCATGCTGTCAACTCGTGTCACCGTAAGAAAGGAGAGTTCTATTAGCCTTTAAAATGTGAAAAAATGGTTAATGCGATAAATTTACTTTAAGTATTAAATATTTAAAAAATATGTAATATTATAATTACGAGCATTCATCAAGTTCTGTATAGGAAGTTGCATTGTATAATATAACCTTCCTTTTTATGTATCTTCATTTAGTTAGTGAAAAAGAGACACCATTATATTTGTATGTTTGTTATTTTTTTTCACTGTGAAATTAATGTGTGATTTCTTTCTGTCTTGCCACAAATGATATTAATACGTTGATAAAAAATTAATACGTTGATAAAAATGGTATTTTTATCAACGTATTAATTTTACAATGGAATGAATTATAATAATAATAATTTTTGTAGGATTCGCCTTACATAATTGATTGTTCACTAGTCATTTCTAAGCGTAAATATTTTCTTTCAAATTAACTAAAATGTGAAATGAATGTTGCGTATATTTATCGAAATATTACAGATTTAATTTAAACGGTAGACATGTGTTTGGTTTGGGAAGTGTTAAATAAATTTATTGCAGAAGGGTAGGTAAGGGTAAGAATTTTTTCCTGTCATTATTGGTGGACTTTCACTTGAATAACATATTTACTTACAAAAGAAACAAATGCAAATTAATATAATTAGACAAAAAAAATCCTCGAGAAATATAATCTCGTAATATTTCCGAAATACACATGTGCAGCTTCTGTCAGGGTTGTCTCCGAAGGTCTGGTTTGCGGCCGATCGTACCAGACTCGTCTTCAGAGAGCCTCCTTACCCATCCGTTCTACTATTTGACAACATACCTAGGTGCATTTATACTCCCGCACTACGACCCATTATTATTTCACGGTGACAATCGCGCTCCCGTTTTCGGAGGGGTAGGAAATGGAGCCCCCTCGTGATTTCTATACATATAATTCAATAATCATGAGCGACCCCTCCTCCCCCAGCCTCCCCTAGCCGCACCTAGCCCGGGGGATGGGGCGGCGCAGATGTTACCGAAGTAACTACATACTGCCGTATTAACACGATAAAGTACTCCGGATTATTTAATACACACGGACAAGTTAAATATTTCAGGAGGGGTGATTTTGAAACTGCTCTTTTTTTTTTTTTTTTTCTACGAGCACATCTCGCGATTGTCAGTTGCGACTGAATATTTAATTTTGGTTTAGTTTAAGGTTAAGAATAGGAGGAATGGAATTCTGTCTGACCGTATTTGATCTCGCGATGGCCCAAATGTAACGGGATTTTATATTCTTTCTGAATGGCAGTCTCATTCTCTTGTGTGATACTCGTGCTCATGTTGACTTGTCTCAATTTTTCTTGTACATTTTGCCAATTGTTTAGTTAGAATTTTATAAATAAGTACCATAATATTTTCTGTTGAAGATTATCATGTTAACGTCTAAATTTGTTAATTTTTGTAAATTGAAAAAATTGAAAAAAATTACATATCATTCCAATTTCAAATTTAAAACGTGCCACTAACTGTGGATAATACATATTTTATTTTATTTCTTTACTTGGTGGTCTTGGACACATTTTATTTATTTACTTATTTATTATTAAACAATCCAATATTGTTTTATGTCATTATTTCTTCTATATCAAATGCTTGCCATGTTTTTAACACTGTTTGATAAATTCATTCACGCAGGGATATCCTTATTCAAAATAATATATATAAATATAATATTTAACTTAATATTCGTAGTACAGTTATAATCGAATTGTTCACATTTAAATTTATCATTATTTCAAATAAATATTAAATCTTGATTTATTTCTCAGTTTTCGGAATAAAAGGATTGCACGCCACTGCCATCACACTATATTTATACACATCCTCCTTCAGAAATGTACTGTTTGATCGTTCCTGATCTTTCGTAGTTGCTTTTTTTTTATCTGAGTCAGGCTATTTTATCTTGCCCCAGGTCTTCGTTCTTCAGCTGTAATGCTTGAGCTTTCAAAGTATACATTTCTTTCATTCTTTTCATCAGGTTCACCTTACTCTGTATTTCTTACTCGATCTTTCATAAGTTTTTTTCAAACATTCTTCAATGCTTAATACATTTAATTCAATATGATTTATATTTAACCACATGAGAAGCCAACTGGTTTCTTCCGTCAAAAATTATTATATTTTGTTTAAAAAACTATTTATAAATAATTCTAGTACCTACCTGACTGCTTGAAATTAGTGTGATGAAAAATATATAATACCTATATACCTATAAATATATAATACCTTAAATACCAATGTAATTATTTGAAACATTTTAGTATTGTGCTTGGTGGTTTAATTCAGTCGGTCGGTTATATATGGATATTTTGTGCATTTTTACATGGTTTTACTTATCTCTAATGATTCTAAATTATCCAATTTAAGACCAACATTGTTTACATGTAAAATAGATAATCCCAAATTGTTTTCAAAAGTATGATTATTTTACAATAAATAGTTCGAAAATTCCGAAAAACCATGATTATTTATTTAAATACTTCAAACGTCCTTTTATTAAAATTTCGACCCGCTTTTCCAATATAATCCAAAATTAAATATGACTTCAAAACGTTTTTGGAGTAAATATCAAAAATATTTTTCGATGAAAACACATTTTTTTGTGAAGTTGCAATTTCAGAACATAGTTCTGTGCTATTTTTAATAAAAATTATATTTTTTCGATAAATAAATGTTTTTCTAATTGAATAACTTTTAAAATTTGATTGAATGACTAAATTGCGTTCAGTCTGTTTGCATCCTTCCTCCGCAATATATTTAAATGTAACATATTCTATATTTTCTTCCACTTGTTCGTCCCCTTTTTAATGTGCACACTAAATCACGATTAAAAAACGCCTATATTAAGTTGTGAAATAAATTCATGAATCATTTCATTACATTTGCATTGTGTCGGGCGACGGTTGTCGAGCGAAGGTTTGTTTAATAGTATTTAACCAGCGGCCCGCCGGCCTGGAAGAGTATTATTAGAACGCAACTTCAATTCCCGACTGGAAGCTGTAAGCTGGCGATTTTATTGTAAAGTACCTCTTGAGGGAGTGAGGATTTGCTGGATTATAGTCCCGAGCATATTGCATCGGAACTTAACGAGCTTTTTTTAAACAATATATATGAAGAAGTCTGGGTGTATAATTATTATGATTTTAAAATATACAATTTTGTATTATGTGATTATCATTTATTAATTTTATTTTAATTTAGATTAAATAATCAAATTATTAATTAATTATTAAATTAATTAAAATAGAGATGTGTGCACGGAATATATGACACATCAATATTCTTACTATTTTCAAACTAAGCTAAACGCTTGTACTATGAAAATAAGACTAACTTGCTGGTCTCTTGAGTGAGTCGCGAACCCCCGAACACTAGACCAACAAGCTACTCTTTAGCTATGTAAATGTGTACTTCGAGCTGAATTTTTGTTGTTTTGGTACGGATATTGAATAAATCATTTTTTTTAAAGTCTTTTTAGTTACATTTTTTATTTGTTAATAACAATTGTGAACACTTTATGTTAGGTAATTATTTTCTAGTTTCGAATTACAGCGACGTTGACTCTATCCGAAAACAAATTATTTTTAAATTATAATATCTTGTAAATTAAAAAAAATAAATTATTCAGGGGTACCCCAGTAAAAGATAGAAAATTTCGTAATATTATTATATACAAATTAAATTAATCAACTAAAAAGATATATAGAAAAAATCTATCTATGAAAAAAATATTTTGTTGCTACCGGGATTCGAACTGGGACCTCTTATAATCGAATGGATACAAATTTTGAACTTATATTCAGTAATCTTGCCAATTGATACATCTATTATTCCATTTTTAAAAGCAATTAACTTTATATTGCGGTGAATATCAAATACCTTAAAGTTAAACCCGCTAAAAGATACCAAAATTAATTAATTAATCCATTTTAATACATTCAGATAAACTTTGATACAACTTATATATTATTATTATTAAAATTGGCAAAATTAACTTTGTGGTTAAAATTCATTATTTTTATTTATTTGATTTATTATACGACCTATTATTTATATACTCTCGGGCCTCGTCTGCTCGCAATTTCGGTTTAAATTATCAGACGCAGGTTCTGGTACTTTTCTCGATGTCTCACAAAATTACAATTTCCGGGTTATTTATTTTTCCTTTCGCATTCGGATCATCACATTGTTATGATTAACCCTGCCAATCTAGCTTATTTTTAAAAACCGTTTGTAGATCTGTGTTTTTTTACAATACAAAATTAATTTATTTCGGTAGACTCGTGAGGCAAGGATAAAAATCCTGATCATATGATCGCTAGGCACGCGTTTTACTATTAGACCGTTTAAGCGCATCGTATACTGTTTAGTTATTTCAAATAAACGTGAAGTATAGAATCAAAATTATACACGTTTTTGAGTTAGGTTATGTACAAATATAAAGCAAATTAATATCTACAAGAAATTATACCAATATAACCGAATTTCGTATAAAAACGCAATTTAAATTTGTTTGCTTTATTTCAATAGCAAACATGTCCAATAGATAATTAATTCAAAACTCAGACAGATATGGTTTCTGCCAATAAGACGACAGTATTAAGTTATATGATCATTTTCAATAATGGTGACAGTTGTGGTTCAATAATTTTTTTGCATTTTACTCGAATACAGTTAAAGTGGACGTGTCTCTGCCTTCGATTCTGTACCTCACAAATGAATATAAAATATATGAATAGAGTTCGTTCCAAGGTTAGAGAATTTTTATAAAAATACTCATATTTCATGTATTGAATTTTTATTACTCATCTGTATTATTTTTTTGCGACCGCGACGTCGCGTTGAAGTGTCACATGATAATGTGACAATGTTTATTTTGCATTATCTTCAAAAAATATTCCTTCATGATGAAATGACGAGAGGGGCCGCGACCCCCTGCCCCCCGCTGCGCGCCCACCGCCGGGGCGCGGGGACGATGAGGGTGTATCGCTGCTTAATTGTTCGTACCGATATGATGTGATTATCCCCATATTTGGGGAGTGACGGGGAAACACTTGTCTGTGCGTCTCTCTCTCCCGATGGAAGAAATTGAAATGTATAAAAATATATTCACCCTTCGGTTATTTTAATGAATTTTTAAGGACTAATCTGATGTGTCAATTTTGGTCTGTAATCCAACATATATTATGCAGGCTCTACCATTAATATACGAATTTAAATATGTATATTTAAATTTTTTTGAATATTTTTTCGACATTTTACACAATACAGCTTGAATCCAACCAAATTTCAAAAACAGTTATTCCAAATATGCTGCATAGACCACCCAATAAATAGACATGAACTAACGCAAATTCCTTGTTCCAAAATTTTCATTTTGGTGGCACCCACGTGATCACTTTGGTGCCGCTCACACAATCACTCAGCGACTTTTTTTAAAAATATTACTAGATTGGAACGAAAATTTAAACTCTGACAATATGATATGTATTAATGTAAAAAATATGTTTTGTTTACACATTCATTTAATATCCGAAGAGTAAATACTTTTACTGTTGCATAAATGTGTCATAAACTATCGGTTTTATGTTTCGTTAGAAAAATTGCCCTTTGCCTCTCCTATATATACACGTCGTATCATGTCTATGTTTGTAATTTTGAAAAGTAAATTAGAATGCAATGGATAATTGTTCTTGTAAATTCTCACTTTAGATTATATTTTTAAAGTCTATTTCACATTAGGTAAAGGTAGGTAGGTGTACATCAGCTTGGCATTACAGAGAACTATTAACAATTCGTATATTAACTACTTTACGTGAGTTTTGAGACAGTCCTTGTACAATACGTGCATCCTAACAATAAACCCGGTGTACAAATAATATCTCCATACTGAACGGAAACCTATACTATATATTAAAACCTACACTACGCATTACGAGTACATTATCTCTGGTTCAATTTCGCGCTAACAGCCTTATGTTTGTTTAACTATACAAGCTAATTTCATAAGCATAGAAAAAAATATTCTGCGTTTTGCAGGGGTACCTACTGATACAGATGTTGAAAACACGTTCGATATACTTAAGTCAAGGATTGTCAATTGTTGGTAACGGAGCCTTTCTGACAGAGCGCCGGTAAGATGATTTTGAAAATATAATCTATGAGATTGTAAATGTTGAGTTTTTCCTTATTAAATGGCCCTTCTTGAAATGGCTATTAGATGAACCCCAATTAACAGATAATAAATTTCTACATTTGGTAGCATAATCTACATATAAGATATACGATTTCATTAGATTCGATTAGAAATGCTTTTTAGTTTATTTTGTTGCTGGCTGTACATTACTCTACATCACAGTTACAGTTTTTATAAAATACATTTTATATATGATTTTGATGTTTGTAATCACTTATAGGTATTATATCGTACAAAATTGTAAACCTATTTATAAAATGCACTTAGCAATCAATCGTTTTGAAGTGTGCGATTGTTTTTGATTCCGGTGAATTGAATTTCAATCGAAATTGACCACTTGTTTCAAAAGCGCAGCCTGTCAGCTCACAGCTCCCCTCCGACCCGTTGAACCCCCGTATGTCACTGTTGCACCCTGTTGGCCATGGAGAGGTTGGTATGCGTGGATACCTAAGATACCTACCTACCCTTGCGCAGTTAGAAGATAGAAAGCCAGCCTTCATTTATTTTGTTATGATTTATTAATACCTTTTCACTTCAAATCATCGGGATGTATAAATAATTTATATTTTAATTGCCCTATAAATGTTTTAAAATATATTATAAAATATTCAAATATTTTTTTCAACTACAGATTTTATATTTTGAAAATTCGTTCCTTCAAATAAATTAAAATATCATTAGTTTTTATTAATATAAGCACCAACACCTATTAAAACAATAAAAAGTTGTACTTGAATGATTATCTTTTATTTTTAATTGCAGCGTGGGTAGCACCAAATTTTTGATGTTTTCATAAAAATTTTCGTTCAACATTTCTTCAATAATTCTCCTTTGACGAAGGCCTTAGTACATTTATTTCATTGGCCATCCAGTTTTACCTCATTAATTTCATAACTTTTTAACCCTTCCCAAACCAAGCAGTAACATAGGTCTACCATAATTAAACCTGTAATATTTCGGTAAATAGATGCAACATAAAATACATATTTTAGATAATCCTAAAGAAAATATTAGCGCTTAGAAATGACTAGTGAAAAATCAATTATGAAAAGAGAATCGTACAAAAATAATAACTTTTTTCATTCAATCAGTTATAGAATTAATACGTTGGTAAAAAATACCATTTGTGATATGAAAGACAAAGATCACACACTATTTTCACAGTGATAAAACAACAAACATACAAATATAATTATTTCTTTCTCACTATATAAATGAAGAGAGATAAGAATGAAGGACACAATGAATAGGATATAATGAATACTCTAAATTATATTATTAATCATTTTTTTCAAATTTGAATGCTCAGTATTTAGAATAAATTCGTACCATTAATGTCATTTAAGCTAATAAAAATATTTTTTCTAACTGTAATTTACGGTAACACGAGTTGACAGCATGACTGCGTTCGGGTATTTTATATCTTGGTATGGTAAAGGTTAAAAAATATATATTGATATTAATTTTAAAACACAAAAAAAAAAAGTCAGTTTTTGCTCGGTGGCACGGTACAATTATCTAGAACAATGCGCTCAGAAATGTGGTAACAATTTATTTCAATTGGCGATAATAAAAATAATTTTCTTATATACATCTTCATTTACAGTTTCTTTGTATTATTCTATGCACATAATATATTATATATCTATATACACGGTATCACACATAGGTTTCAACCATATCAACCTATTCCCTGTTGACAACTATATAGATAGCTCAACGTTCATAATTATATTTTATTCTGATTACAAAACCTTAGTTTTAATTTATTTCAAATTATTTAACTATGTTAAATGTATGTTAGTCTGTTAATAAATCTTCTCAAAATATTATTATACGTTTTTATATCTATTTAGGAAATCAGCAGGCATATTTGAACTCTTAATAGGTTAACATTTTTACTTGAGGAGAACTTAAAACAATTCAAAGTGAAATGGGAAATTTTGTCACTGACAACAGATTATAAATTTATCTCTGATCGTATCCTACTTTATAGTTGCCTTTATTTGAGAATAATTATAGGCTCGGAGATCGGGGGGTGGATCATGACTATCAACAAAACTCTTTTCCATCGGGTCCTATCTAACGCGGCTGCTTGCCACTTAATTGCCCCAAGTTAATGAAGCCTACAATAACATCGTCATACAAACGCAGTTAATAACTGACAAAGGACTGAAAATAGTATTATCAAAATTAACAAAAGTAGTTAAAAGGCCCAACCCTTGGGGTATAGCGGATAGAAACAGTTTAAAAAAAATGTCAACGATTTTTTTAAAATTTCCGAACTTGTTATTATTAGTTTTCATATGACACACGGGGATTCGAAGCCGGGTCTATCGGGCGCACATAAATTACGTCACACTCGTGATAACGGGTGACGCCGCGGCGGGAAGTATTCGTGGAATGCGCGCCCGTTTTAGGACCATGCGCCGCCACTGATAGCCGGTGTCGCCCCCGCGTTATCAGCGCTGTTTACGGCCCGATCCGCGACCCGCCGACAGGGGGTGGTACATGCGCCAACCAATTTTATATTATTAAAAACTAACCCCGTCGACCTATCATACGGCGTGTTTCCAAAATGAACATTTACCCAACTCTGTACTGAAGCTTTCTAACAATATCAGTAATTTCGTGCTAATTTAGTATCTGCTAGGACGTGCAGTGCATACAAGCAAAAACCATGCATTATTATAAATTCTGGGAAACAAATATAAATTAAATAATCTATAATATGGACATGAACGCGTACATTATTTACCGCTTTATTACAATTGGTGCCATCTGTGTACCAGTAGAAACTTTAATTGGTTAGTTCTCAAAGCTACCACGACAATCCACCGCTGCAGCCGTAGCGCTATTATTGACGTGCTACAATCCGTCGATTGTAGCTATTCACATAACTCTCTTCTATTTATAAACTATTAAATTACTCAAGTCATACAATTGGCTATTTACTGAATTGAAAATTACTTTCGGTTGATCCGTTTTGTATGAAGTTACTTACGCTGTTTTATAACAGAATAACATTAGAAAGGCTTACAACTGCGTGCAAATCGTTGAAGTGTCTACTTTTTTTTTTTTACTAATTCGCGAATTAGTAAAAGTAAGTTTTTAACGTGTTGGTTTCATGGTCGTTTTTTGCTTTCAAGGTGCATGAATTTGTTTTTGATTTGGGAAAAACAAAAACCAATTCGCTGAACTATTTCTATTAATAAAAATAATTATTTCGTTTGGTTATTACGTGAAGGATTTTCAAACAATAAAATAATCATGTTCTGTCATAAAATGCGTTTTTAAAAACGTTCAAATATTTTTTATATTGATTTTTATATAGGTAAGAAGGTATTATTTTACGTTAAAACTATATTAATAATACTCTAAAATTACAAACAAATACATGGTAGGGTCGTATAAACAACGGATTCATTTTGTCTAAAGACGTTGGTTAAACGAAAGTTCACAATCCTATGTACAACACATATTGTAGTAGTACATATATCATACATGACTGTATAATAACATAACCTAAATTTATATCTACTGCACGACACGGTTTAGCGTGATTTATCGGAACCTTATTATTTATTTTTATTACCAACAGCTGTAAATAACAACTTAATAAAATAAACTGATGAATTACAGTTACCTAACTGTAAGTGTCACTGCACCTCTCGAAACTATAGTCGTGATAAAAATAATATTTTAAGTTGTGTGTTGTAAAAAATGTAATAATCAAGTTCTAGTACATAGTGACTGCCACTAACCTATACCTCCTCGAATTCTCCCGTATGTTGGTATTTGTGGCTAGAGAGGGCATATTTTGAATGAATCTGTACTTGTAAAATAGTTCGGTTTATTTACAGAAGAAGCACAATTGAAATTAAACTGTTTGTTACATTATACAAAGTTCAAGATAAACGGCAGTTCCGAGGTGCGTGCAAGATGTGTCCGAGGAGCTGGCCAGGAGAAGAGTGTGTGGTTCCGGTGGTTGCTCAGACTTGTTTGATCGCAGTGTTATGTTGCCAGCAATTTGGCGGGCACCAGACGGATTGCACGGCTGTTGAGTGTTTATTTATGCAGATATGTGAGGTGCAAGGAGCAGGGCCACCACACATCGCCCTTTTGGTTTATTTTACTCTTCTTCAGTCCTAGACTGCAGTAACAATATAGTGCCATCCATCCCCTGAAATCGCTTTTGTGATTCAGTTTGCTTATTTATTTTACACACTTTGAAAAAAGCTTTAAAATGCCTCGCTGGGATGCTTATAACTACAGACACGGTGACGACAGATTTTGAAATATTTTTTTTATACCTAGCTAGTTTAACAGATTTAGATATGTGTGGATTTAATTAGATGAAATTTTTTTAAATCTAAGATGTAGTATATGTCGCATCAATATTTATTACTCGATACGGTACCACTCCAAGTAGCGTGCGAATTTATTATTGATTTTCGTAGATTTACAATCGCTGGTAGACGACTCCACTGAAATACAGTGAAAATAATAAACGATGATAGATAATTTATTTTTCATACATAAAGTACACATTTAAATTATAATTTTTGTAGCAGTATTTATAAATGACGTTAATTTTATGTATGCAAAAAAGTTGTGCGTTATATATATTTTTATCGTAATCCTTTCAGGTATTTTATTATCCACATTAGTTTACCTTTTTTTCTATTTTTTTTTTCGACCTACATATTTAGTCTAGGATCAATGTATTCATGGAGCTCATTAATTTTACTCCTAGTCTGATAAGATTAGATCCTAGATTTTAATTAAAAAGATAAGTTTAGAACAAGGAAAATCATTAAAAATTAGACGGGTTAGATAAACTCTAGCCTTTTTTTGTATAAAATTATTTTTTAAAGTTATAATTAGATGTTTGGGAAAAGTTTTTTCCCCGACCTATTTTTTCGATTTGTTATATTGACTCGACTTAACTAGTAATTCAATTAATATGCGTTAGATTTATCCTTGACATTTATTTTCACCAGTAGAAAACTGTCACCTTTATTATAGATCAATTTTAAAAGATAACATTCATATACGTATTCGGCGTGGGAGCAAATCACTTCTCCATTAAAAATTTCGCCATCACGGTGCTAATTGACGTGATCGTCTTTTTGATTATTTTCAACTATAGGATTGTTCGCTTCTTGTCGACGGTTATACACATCTATGAAGCGACTCATACGATCGAATCTCTGTCGCCGGTTCGGGCGACAGCTGCTAACTTGATGACGTGCCCGTCGACAGAAATTTTTCGACTTCTTCTCTTTCCTCCTTAGCATAGAATCAGCTGATATCTTTTACGATGCCCGATACATAATAAAACGTGTCTTCGTCAAGCGCTGTGCGAGTAGCTCTTTCCAACAACAGACAATCGTCCTATGTCGTCGGTTCCAACGACTAGCTAGATGCAGTCCAAATGGGTGACACAAATGTCATTAAAAATACGTTATTAAAGAGAACACATTCTTATTGTGAAGTTGTAATTATTCATAAATATATTATGATATTTTAAATATGAATTAAATGTATTAATTAGAAAGATATACATATAAAATCAATTTTATCTAAAAGTATTATTGTTGCTACCGGAATTCGAACCTGGATCTCTTTGTCTGATTCGTATTCTAGCGTCTGCTATCAGTTTACTCAAAGGTATTTGAGATTCCGTAAAAAATAAAGTAGATGGGCTTTCAAATAATGGAATGATAGATGTAGATAGTTGGTTAATGCACCTTCCTCGGATTGGAAAGAGGTCCAGTTTCGAATCTCGGTAGCAACAACAATATTTTTAGATAAAACTAATTTTATATGTATATCTTTCGAATTAATATATTTAATTAGTAACGTTATCGGTATTATATTACGACTTTGTTGCTCTAAATTGAGGGCACACACACAGATTTCCTAATTCTAAAATTTTTCGGAATTGTTACAATGATTCATTTAAATTCTAAGTATTATTTTTCCACACTTCATCATCATTTACATTAGTCAGATTTTTTTTATACGAATGGCATTTTTAAACATTTTAAAATATCTCTGAATGTATTATATCGATCCATTAAATTTCCAAGCATTATTTTGCACATCCGATAATTATTGACACGAGTCAGTCATATTTTTTTTATTTGGATTAAAAGTGTCACCACGACCGTGGTGTGTCAATTTTGTCACTAATTAGTCACACGGGCCTGCTGTTCCGTGACTGGCCGGGGTTTCGGGTTCGGCGCCCGGCCCGCCGCGGCGACCGCACGAGGACACGCATAGCTGCCTTATCTATTCAATTTTTTTCTTCTTTGTTTTATCGTTTTTATTTCGAGGATTTGACCGCAACCCATAATTATCCGTTCGTGTGTCATTCCCTGGTTCCGGGTGGTTCCGCAACTGTTTCTCTGACACAAAGGTGAATCCAACACGACAGGCAAAGCGGATATAATGTGTCCTGCTACGTACTTGTTTAGTTTTCTTTTTATTTTACTCTACGCGCGCTTAACAAGTTCTTCTCATCATCTCCTTTCATTATTCTTGGTTGTTTAACTCATTCCTTAATGTCGCGTTTCCATGAAATTGCATGGAGTATTCGCCCCTCGCTCCTGAACCACGTTGAGTGCTGTTCACATACATTTCACAGCGTGCACTAGTATTCTTTATTTATCGTCTTCATTTCCTAGTGATGTACATTAATACCTCAAACACCATTAACCTTGACTTCTTTCGTATTAGTAGACGACATTTTCCCGAGTAGGGCACCAAATCCCGGGATCCGGACCCAATTTTCAGTACATTTTTGTGAATCCTTCTTCGAGATTAGTTTACTAATCCCGAAAAATTCGATTAATTTCGGGGAAACAAAATTACATAAAGACTAAATAATGAAGCACTCGATGCTGTGCTGTTCTTTGAGCATAGTATATTCATAATTATTCAATTTGCCTCACATTCAAATGTTAATTTTGCATTAGTTTTGACTTCAAATAATGCTTGGAAATTTATGTAAAATGTAAATTATCTTACATAAATTGTATTAATTCTTAACTAATTAACTAAACATCACGCCGTTCCACCGCGGGGGTAGGCAGAGAGGATAGAGACCCACACTCTTCTCTGTCCTGACATACAATACTTGTCTTATCCACATTTATACTTCTCTTCTTATACAAGTTCGTCGATTATTGGGGTTTCTAACAAGACCATCACCAAATATCTGGTTTATCTGGTAATGCCAAGTTTTCCGCGGATGTCCTCTATGTCTGGTGCCATCTACACTTGGGTCATATATGACCAAATCACCTAAGTGATCCTTTCCGAATCTTATTCAGTATGCTAAGATTACCTTTAAATTCTCTCCTTATTTCTTCATTATTTACTCTGACATAAATTGATCTATCGCACATACGCTTAAGTGATCTCATTTCCGCTGCATTTAGTCTTCTTTCGTTCCTCTTCTACTAGCTCCAAACCACACTTCTACTCTTTCCGATCTTTTTTATAAATGTAATATTAATGAGCAATATTTTTAATCCCGGACCCATGGATTGAATTCACTATTGTTACTAGCGAGATATTTCATCTTCCATACATTTACCTGTATTTTTATCAATTGTTTAAAATTAAATCATACATATACCATATCACCACCGCACCTCCGACCGTCGGTGATGACGTGGTCAATAGTAATATTTGTCAGTCCCATGTTTTGAGAATCTTCCCCGGCCTGATCGTCCTCCAGCCGCTCTTATCTCCCAGCTGGCCGGGCTGGCGACGGTCTCGGGCCAGTCTCTAGCGCGGCTCTAGCCGACTCATCGCCTACTGCCGCCCGACACGACACCGCTATCTTTATTGTCTCGGTTAGATATTACGCCGCATGGTTCGGCTCGCAATTAACACCGCTTATTTACGACCGGTCCATGAACGTTTTTAGGTTAATACCAGCTTTTGGTCATATACACTAATACCACATGCATATATATATAATATATTATATATATATATATATATATATATATATATATATCTAAATAACCCCTTGGCCTACAAATCTTCTCTTAACAATCTAGGCACTCATAACTATTTAGGCTTCTATGCGTGTAAAAACTGCTGGGCTCGAAAATACTGAGTCAACGAAGCGAACTGTTGATATACAAAACTATAGTAAGACCAGTGGTCACTTGTGACCGAAACATGGCGCTTAACCCAAATCGAAGAAACCAAATCATCAGTTTTTGAGCGTATCACATTAATAAAAATGTATGGATCTACACTAGAAAATGGAAGTTACAGAATAAAAATTAATCATGAAATCGAAAATTTAATTGATCAAGAAACAATTGTAAGATTCTGTAAATCCCAAAGACTGCGATGTGCTGGCCATGTTGAAAGAATGCCAGATGACAGGACACCGAAGGTCATGACCGAGCGGATACCCCAGTGGAAGCGACCTAGAGGCAGGCCACGGAAGAGGTGGGCTGACCGAGCAGGACGGGGGGCTCTGTGAACTTGACAATAATGGTCAGGGATAGGAGTCGGTGGAGAACAAATTTCATCCTAGGATGTAGTGCCGTGGAAGAAGAATATGTACTACCGTTGATTTGTATAGAAATTCACAACTACTGCATAACTTTATTGTTAAATTTTTTTAGATTCAATAAATTATAAGTATATTAAAAACGCATATGTCGTCACTGCGTGTGTACGCAAGTTCGAGATAGCCCAGCAAGCCGTGGAACGGCCGGTCCTGTACTCGATGTGACCTTGCGAGATACAGTAAAAAATGAAGACATTCGCACTAAGACCTAAAAATAACATGCTGTTTCCCGAATAATAAAGCTACCATGGTAATATGAGCTAGGCACGTCAACTGAAAGAATGACGACCGTTGCGAGTGTAAAAAAATAATTGAATACTGTACTAGAAGCCAAAGCGCCTAGCTCGCTGAACTGATGATATAAAAAAATTATAGAATACCGTGGACAGTAAAGAGAGGATAGGCGGTTATTAAGAGAGGTTTAAAACTAGCCCATCTTCTGCATCTCTGATCCCCATCCTTTTCATTCGTACCTATTATAAATTACATTTCACCGATCGCTGTGCATTATTTTTTGTCAGTTATTATATTATATCAAACAATATATAATTAGATATTTATTAATTAGTATAAATTATAACCGAGATTGGTCGCCTGCTATGTATTGTTTTTATATGCTTCGTAATCTTTATATTAAATCTTCACGATAAAAAGACAAATGTTTAACCCACCCAGGAGACAACATCTTATGTAAGTATTCGATTTACTATCTGTTATGACGCTTTGTAAGATAATAGAAGATGGAACGATACGGGAAAGAAGTAGTTTTGTTTTTCAACGTACCAAATAGTATTTTCTGAACCTTTTTTATTAGATTATTAGATTTTTTTTATGAAGGCACATCAGAGAAAGGTTTATGATGTAAAACTAGAAACAATTAAGGCATTTAATATTGCCATTGAGACAGCGCCCAAATACGGCTTGAAATGATGCGTGATTTATTTATAATTTATTTTTAATACTAATTAAATGTATTAATTATAAAGATATACGTGTAAAATCAATTTTTTCGAAAAATATTGTTGTTGCGCTACCGAGATTCGAACCTGGATTTATTTCCAAACCGGGGAAGGTGCGTTATCCAACTACGCTGCAGCGACAGTATTAATTACTAATTTGATAAGTGCAACGTATAGGTTCGAAAATTTGTCGTAAAAAGTACTGTCGCTGTAGCATAGTTGGATAATGCACCTTCTCCGGTTTGGAAAGAGATCCAGGTTCGAATCTCGGTAGCGCAATAAGAATATTTTTCGATAGAATTAATTTTATATGCATTTAGTTAGTATTTAAAATATCACAGACCTACCCATGTTCTGTATAATAATGTGTTCTCTTTAACAAGGAATTTATTTTATTATTTTATTTGAATTACTAAACTAAATTAAATTTCACTTTATAAACATCGAATTTATAATACTTCTATGTATGTATTCAATTTTTTGAGTCACTCGTACATATGTGTATTCAGAAAGCTATGAAACATAAGTATGGAAATTACTAACTGTCGCCAGAAGAAAATGTATGATAATATAAATTTCAATGAAAACATTGTGCTGTATATTTATATATATTATATATAAATTATTATTGTTTTTTTAACATCGACATGTACTCAAAACGCTAAAATCACCACTACCGAAATAATAATAATATAATTGTACCTTCAGCATATTTTTAATTAGGTAGGCATAAATTATTTAAAAAAAATTGAAATGCGAAAGTACACGGAATTCGTATCGAATGAGTGCACATTGAGCTATAAAAATATATCTGAATTGGTGATTCACGGGACGAGTTTAGAACCTCCGACCACTTAGTCATTTATAGTGCCTTACAACTGTACCAAACAAGCACGTGTTCATTAAAATCAATACCAAAACTCAACATTTCATAACATTTAATCTTTGGTCGTAATGTGATATCAACGGTAGTAATTGTAAGGTCCAGAATCAAAACTAGACATGTAAAATGCAAAAAAGCATTTTACCACTACTCTCACTTTTGGGATCACATTGAACATGACCAGTAACCACAGGTCATACGACCAGATTTCTCTGGGTTTGAATTAATTATCTATTGGACATATCTGCGATTGTAGTAACGATCAAATTTTAAATGCGTTTTTATACGAAATTCAGCAATATTTGTCTAATTTCGATAGGCCAGCCGTCTTGTTGACATTACTTTGCTTTATATTTGTATACATACTTAACTCAAGAACCATAAAAACTGTCTGATTTTGATTCTATACCTCACAATTAGTGTATTTATAACTCGTGTAAATACCGTCCGAAAGTAATTCGCGTACACGCAATTAACTAATGTAGGTGTAAAAAATTATATTATACGAGAAATAAAATAAATCAGCGTCAACCCCGTGTTGGCCTAACGTACTAACTACCCCTTAAATCTTTCCCCGACACTTTTGTACACAAATCACACACTCTCCGTACGTTCCTCTATGAGGAAGTAGGTAGTATGTACCGCCCGTGTGAAAGGACATGTCGGCAACACTTGTTACAATATTTGCCCACCGTTTAGACGCGCGACGCCGCCGCAAAAATCTACCCCCGCCCTGTGGCGCGGCAAGGGATGGATGGTGTGAAAGTGACACGTGATTTGTCGAGGATCATTGTCGCGAGAGATCGCGGCAATTAATACATTTGTATCCTGCTAGGATTATTTCTAAGATCGGTATCAGATTTTAAATGAAATTTTTGATAATGATTTACCGTTTTGCCTCTGATAATTCAATTTCAGTTTGATGTTATTATTAGTATGTGCTTTAGTAAGTATTTTAAAATTATCTCTATTCTCTTATGTTCTCTCTAAATATTCTGCATTGTTTTTTTTATCAATAAACTAGTATTTAAAACTCGTCGTAGGATAGTTTCGTAATAAAAAAAAAATCTAGTTGATTATATGATTGTTGATACGAATACCATGTGCTGAAATATTGAACACCAAATACTTGGTACTCTCTTCTTGACTCTTTAACTTCAACCAGTCTTGAAACGTTGAGAATAATAGATTGACGTCTTCATTTTGAAAAATTATAAAAAGAAAAATTATTTTTATTTATTAATGCTACAATAGGCCACGAGGTCCAATTGCTGTAGCGAAACACATCATAAAAACACAGGCTTGAGAAAATAGATGTATTGTGAACTCACCGGGAATCGAACCCGGAACCCCCAGTATTAAAAAACAGTGCCTTTGACTACTGTAGTATAACGGTTGATATGCTTAAAATTCCATAGGTGTAATCATATTATTAACATTAAAAAATTTCAAAGAAAATTTAAACTTCACTCCAATGTACTGTATCCATTTACGTTCAAATGCGACCTGTACGCGACATCCAGAAAGACGTTGGTGCATTGTGTATGTGATTAATTTTAATATTTAACAATTTATATTATGATATCTTACTAGGATATTATTTGATGCTCATAAATTAGTAAATTGAATCAATGTATGCCTGCACTATATTGCACCAACTTTGAATAAATACATCTGTAAATCGGTGCCAACTCGCACGTGACCGAAATATTCTCAAAATGTTTTGTTAGCTAATTATTACCGAGTTCGGTCCTGGCATTCGCCGAATCTGTAATCAAATAAAAATAGAATTAGCATATGGACACTTTGCCGCGGATTATGTATGGTTTATTGCCAATTTACAATTCAAATGCGCCGCCCGCAGCCACCCACTCGCTCGCTCGAGGGCCGATATGGCTTTTGGAATTCGTTTCCGGGCTTAGTGGCGCTGCGCCTCGCATCGGCGTCGCCGTCGCGGCGGCATCGCGCGGGTGCGAGGCTTTACTGCTATTCGGGGGCGTAATGAAGTCCACAGGGGTTCTGTGCATTTTTAAGATTTTATAAAATCAATTTAGAATTGCGTTTAGTATTATTTTAAAAGGCTTTATTTTTTATTGCTTCCTGTTTTGGTGTTAAAAAATCCCTAAGTGACATTGTTGTCACTTCGTGGTGCAACATAATTTTTGTACTACACACACAAATGAGGATTATTTTTTGTATCACAATTAATAATTACACCTATTAATTAGAGAGATTGCACTTTTATAAACTATAATCGTGATAAAAATGATGCTCAGTTGACCGTGGTGTAATACAAGATTTGATTTATTTATATTTAAATTGTTATAAATATAGAATCAGTAATTTCAAAAATTTGTTTTTCTTATCAAAAGATGAAAGGAGAGAAAAGAAAACATTTTTATTTGCTAGGATTTAATTTAATATTTGTCAGAAATTTAGTTATCAAGACCAATATTCGGTTTCCTTTTAGGTTATCTTTTTTTAATATTTACAATATATATTTTTACGTGATGTTTTTTATTTTGTTTTGTCGTTCAGATTTGTCAGCCGAAAATATATATATATATATTTTTTTTTTACTTTTTCACGAATTGCGTAGGGGGCAAGCAGCGTGCTTCGTTTTTTAAACTTCTACCCCGGATGCTTTTATAATACGCCTCTATTTCGCTCTCACAACTCCCAATTTTCCCGGTGTATTTTACGAGACACGTCGTTTATAATGCCGCATTTTGGTACAACATCATTAATTTCAATCTATGCCCTTGTGTGAGCACAGAAAGCAAGTTATTACCGCTTGCAAGTTTGCCCCTTTCAGGGGTTCCCATATAATTTCTCCCGTATGATCGTACTCACCTTTCAGAGTAATGATTCGCTTCTTGTGTTATTAGAATTACTTTGCAATATATAATTCCATGTAGCAGAAACTGCAACAGATTTGTGTTGAATGATCTACGACACGTTTTTCATTGTCGGGGTTTTTTTTTTTTTTGTTGCTTTTTGTGATTTTAATTCTATGCCCAGACCTGACAAAATATGGTAAGACCGCGGTATTTCCGAGACAACGAAGGATAGACTTGTACAGTCTCTGGGGCATTCTATATTTTTAAATGGTGCGGAATCATGGACCCTGAAGGCGAGTAAGAGAAGACGGATTGATGCCTTTGAGATGCGGTACTGGAGACATATGTTGCGCACGAATATCTCCATTCTGCAGAAACTGAAGATCAAGGACAGACTCTCAACCATTTGCTTGAGACGTATCCTTTAATTTTTTGGATATCTCGTAAAAAGGGGAGAGATCTTGGAGAAGTGTGTTATGGTGGGCCACGTCGGATGACGAAGGGAAAGAGGAAGATCCCCCACTCGTTGGACCGACCAAACGAAAAAAGCAAGAGGTACTTCTCTAGTGACAGCCCTGCATATATGCAGGATGCTAAGAAAAGTGGAGGAACATAGTCAAGAGGGCGGGAGTTCATGGAGAATGCGATCCTCAGTCATGAGGGACCGACGTGGATGATGATTTTAATGACTGTATATTATATTGCAAATAATATTTGTTCACAACGCTCTGTGGAAACGAAAACCGATGAATGTATGAGAAGAAAACCCAAGATTACCAAAATTGTGCGAACTGTCGCGAAACTAAAGTGGGACTATGCCGGACATGTGGCCGAACTAACCGATGAACGTTGGCATTATGAAATCATGCAGCGACATCCATGGCTAGACGAGAGAAGTAGCGGCCGATAACAAATGCGCTGGAATTAAGAGTTCCGATCGTTTGTGTTGAAGGAGAGGATTTCCACATAATCGGAGACTGGAAAGCAATGAAAGAAGCCTAAGTTACTTATTAGAAGCCAAAGAAGTTCAGTCCTGAACAGAAGAAAGAAAATTCTAATGCTTCAGTACTATAGATAATTATTAAATTTGCAGGTCGCAGGTTATTTACTTATTTTATATTATATTTACGCTCTTATCCTAGAACGGGTTTTATACACTAGTACCTACTTTGAATGGAACTATAAAAAGGGGCCCGCTGATCATACCGAGGATGTAGCGAAGGTTGCAAGGGGTGCGTACCGGAGTGCCAATTTTTACAAAATATGGGCTCAAAATCTATTTGTCACTTTCGCAATAAATCCAAATTTGCGAGAAATTACTACGGGCTGGCGCAATAGCAACTGATCATCCAGAGTACTCGAATTGAAATCGTTTATCGCAAATTTCTGGGTGCAATACATTTTTAGCTTGTGAAGCGCACGGCCACCACAAAATTCTTCCGTTGAATGCGGTCCCCCCATTTTAATTCGGTATGTCCCGTAGTTCCACCGAGTACAGCCTTAGAGTTATCGTGAGACATTCGGGCCGCCGCGCCGGGTGTATTTGAAAGGTTTGGACTTTTCGCATGCATCCGAAAACTTGTCCCTAGGTTTGATTATAGCGATACATTAAATCAGATCAGCCAAAAATTCTCCACAGCGTCTGATCTAATAATTAAAAGTAATAAAACTCAATAGGCTACTGTTTCGGACCTTGTAAAACTCGCATTGAGTAGGCGGTACGGACGTTATTATACATAACTGAGTTCCAAACAGTTATCATATTAAAAACACTGCTCCTGTTTGTCACAACACGTTCTGATAGCTCTTTCCGCAGTGACATACACTACCAGGTATTTAAAACATGTCATTCTCTTGGCACGTGTCGCGATCGAATTTCAGAAGTGTGAATAGCGTTTGAATTATCTTTGCAAGCGGATGATAAATTCCGCACGAATATCAGCGCTGAAATTCTAAACATCATTAATAATATTTTTTAAATGCACGATGCGTGGATCCATGTGTCTTGGAGAATTCTAGAGCAAAGGTTTATCGCGATGCGACGGTTTTCAACATCGATGTTCCAACTTAATAAAATGCTGTGCGTTAATATTCTACATTAATACGTGTACAACAGAAACGCTCGACAGCGAAGAGAAAGAGTGGGAAATAGACCTATTGTCCGAACGCATATATGCATATATACTGCATATTCCTCATATTTCAGACTTTGAATTCTTTTGAATAATAGAGTGTAGTTAAAAGTGATATTTAATATTATATTTTGTTCATTTTTTGGGGTGCTTTAATACGTTATTGTACCTACTGTATGCGATAGCCTCAGTTTGAGCCGTTAATCCAAAATAAATTATTAATTTACAAAAATAGTATAAAAATAATTAAATCTTAGCATGAATCTTTTTATCCTAAAGTTGTATGCCAGTTTACAGTCCTTTTTTGAGTAATCATCCGCTTTCTCCCTCTGTCAGTGGGGAATCGAGAGATCGCGGGGAGCGGTAGGGGTACAATGCTAGCTAGTGTAGTAAATAAGGCTATAAATAATTAACCATCGATGCAACGATCAGCCTGGGTTCGGTCGGTGTGAGGATCCGATTTTGCACAGAAAGTTGTGAAAATCTCTAGAATAGTTCTAGAATTTAGTATCGCGGAGTTAATTTCTATCAGTAGTTGAATTCTTTTTTTATTTATAAAAAAATACAGAACGGAATTGTGTCTCACGTTAATATTAATACTATTTTCAAACTAAATTAAACGTTCATATGCTTTGAAAATAGTATTAACTTGCTGCTCACTAGGCGAGTATCTTAACCACTAGAATTAGCAAGCACGTCAGCTGCACCTATAGACCGACCATCTTACAATAGTCCATAGGTAAATTTATTGGAATTATTTATTATTAAAAGTGTATAATATTGTCCCCGGTAGATATTTTTCACAGACTACCAAATATATAGACATGAACTAACGCAAATTCCTTGTTTCAATGTTTGCATTTTGGTGTCACCCACGTGATCATGTTGGTACCACTTACGCAATCAAATAGCTCCGAGACTTTTATTAAATATATAATTCGATTGAAACGAAAATTTAAACGCTGACAATATAATATGCATTAATATAAAAAATACGTCTTGCTAACACATACGAGGGCTGTCTGAAAAATTTCTGACCTCAACATGAAGATGACAGCACAATCGTCAACAAAAGTTGGGGAACATGTTTGCACATTCTTTGATAAGCCCACATCAAAATTTCAGCCATTTTCGACACGCAGTTGTTGTTTGACATTCGTTTGAGTGAGTCGATGGGAGTGTTTTTGTGAAAATTGAAAAAATCGAGTATCGAGCTGTCATTAACTCTTTGTTTTTGAAAGATAATACGCCTACACAAATTAAAGACTAGTTGGACGCTGTGTATGGGAACTCTGCACCATCATTTACCACAGTGAATGTTTAGGCAGCTGAATTTAAACTTGATCATATCAGCGTGACGATGAACGTTCGGGACTGCCACCACTGACGATAACATCGCTCAAGTTCACCAAATGATGCTGGACGACCGTCGAATTAAGGTTAGAGAGATAGCAAAAGCTATGAACATGTCCAAAGAAAGTGTTTGTCACATATTGAATCAAGATTTAGGCTTGAGAAAGCTGGTCGAACGTTGGGTGCCGCGTTTGCTCACTGTGGATCAAAAACGTTTTCGAGTAAACTTTTCCAATGCTCTGTTGACGCCTATTAATTACTGTAGATGAAACTTGGATACACAATTATACTCCAGAAACAAAAACACAGTCAAAACAGTGAACTGCGAAAGGAGAATTGGCTCCAAAAAAGGCAAAGATTGTTCCTTTGGGTGGGAAAGTGATGGCAACTGTTTTCTAGGATAGCCATGGAGTTGTCTTAATTGATTATCTTGAAAAAGGAAAAACCATTATACGAGCATATGGTGCATCATTACTTGACAGGCTGAAGGCAGAATTTGCGGAAAAACGGCCACATTTTCTGAAAAAAAAAAGTTGTTTCACCAAGACAATGCGCCGTCTCACACCTCAGCGGTTCCCCAGGCGAAAATCTACGAATTACGATTTGAACTACTTGACCACCCTCCTTACTCACCAGATCTAGCCCCAAGCGACTTTTTTTTTGTTCCCTAAGCTGAAAATTGCTCTCGGAGCACAGAGATTTTCGTCAAATGAGGAGGTCATCACCTTCTTAAATAACTATTTTGCAGAAAAAGATTCCAAGTACTATTTGGACGGCTTAAGGGGATGAGGTAGCATCGCTGGGAAAAGTGTATAGACTTACAAGGAGGCTATGTAAAAAAATAAAAATAAATTTGAAGAAAAAATTTCTTGTTTCTTTGTTAGGTCGGAAACTTTTCAGACAGCCCTCGCAGATTTAATTGTCGAAAAATAAATACTTTTACAACAACTTTCCAAACCCCTCTTCTATATGTACACTTTATTTCATGTCCATTAATTTGCTGGTCTGTGGTGTTTTTCATCAAAACGAGATTTAATTAGGTACCGACTTAAAATGCGTATAATGCTACTTCTCGATCTCGGGATATTTAATACAAGATTAGATTTAATATCTCACGATGTATCCAATTGCATCGCAAACTTCTGACTCTCGACTATCAGAACTGTAGGTCCTTCGCGCCCTGCACTGAACTGAACTATTGGTCCTGCAAGGGGGGGGGGGTATTCTTTTCACCCTCCTACCTTCACCGCCCATGGGACGACTTCCCACTGTTACCCCCCGTTTTTTCCCGTATCAAAATGATGGCTCCTGATTCTCTGGCGGGGGGCGGCTACCGAGATAAAGATAATTGAGATAACAATTTAGGTTGTAACAGACAGAGGCGGATAACCTCGAATCCAATACGTATGCCAAATATTGGCTGAAATTTTTTATTTTTTTTAAAGGTCAGAGCGAGGAAACGTACCGCATTTCCGTCTCAAGCCAAACGAATTCTATAATCAATGTTGATTATATTAGAATTATTTAGTGCTTTTCATCTCTTTGGGTTTGAGTTTACATTTTAAATAAATAATTGTATATATTATATGTTGGGTATCACACGAAGAGACAGGAAAAAAAACCGTGTAGTGGATACTAGCCAAGCAATAGTCGTCCAATGGTAGAATCTTGAAGGAATTCAAGAGGCCGAAAGGCAAATACATACGTGCCAGCATCCCGCAATAGATGGAAAATGGAATAAAACAAAATTTTTAAAAATTTGGTAAATTTTTACATATTCATTTTTTTATTTCCGTCCTTCTGTATCGCACAGGAAAATAAAATAAACATAGTATATTAATAGCTGTGTCGTATGGCAACATAAAATAAACAAGATTTTCTGCTAATTCTATCACGTAAAAGTATGCAATTATCGCGTCAATCAAAATAAATAATTTGTATTTTCGTCGTATTTCATAAATACATTATTGTTATAAAAATATATTTATTTCCCGTAATTATTGACGGACTATTTCTTGTATAATATGATAAATAATAGGTGTACCCAAAAAAAAAGGCCGCATTTTACAGGTAAATAACTTTGACGGTCAGTTGTCAGTTGTGTCGTCAGGATCGCAAAGCTTTTTTCAGCAGTATTTGATCAACATCTGGAGAGTACGTCGCGAGCATAACAGTTAAAAAAAAACAAACCCCATTTTCAGTGGAGGACTTCGTTACGAACAAGCTGTTTTTACGCTCTTGTGTGCTGTATGAATTTTATCAAAAAAATTCTGTAACCACAGCAACCAAAAACAATTGTCACATTTATGGTGAAACTTTACTAGTTCGTCAATGCTAAAAATGGTTCAAAAGAATTAAATCAAGAAATTTTTGTTTCGAAGACAAGCCTTGAAGTGGAACACTAAAAATCATCGATTAAGATCCCTTATCTGCAGAAATTGAGGCCAATTCAAAGATGTCAATTAACGAATGAACAAAGAAGACCAGGATTTTCACGGCCCAGCATTCAAAGAATTTTGAAAAAAAATGAAAATGTGTGCGAACAAGAGGTGTGGGGTGGGTATCTCACGTAAAAAGCGACGACAATGTGCGGCCTCGAACTGCGAGAATAACGTGAGAAAAAATGAATGCTCTCGGATGGAAAACTGTTGATCACCCTCCGTACTCTCCTGATTTAGTGCCATAGGATTACCATTTATTTAGGTCTTTACAACATAAATTAGATGTGAAAAAATTTAATAGTGTCAGTGAAATGAAAACAGCCCTCCCTCAATATTTTAAATCAAAGCATGTCAGTTTTTACAAATAAGGGATTTAAAACTTGCCTGAACGATGGAATAAGATATCTATTGATGGAGACTATTTTCTTGAATAATATTGTGAAAATAAATTTGTTATTAAAAAAAATACTTTTCATTCACAAAAACGTCATTTTTTTGGGTATCCTAATATATTATACATGTATGTCGTATAAGAATATTGAATATATTTCTACACGGAACCACAGATTTATAACATTTGATATGATTGTTCGAACATCTTCTCGCTTGGCTTGTGTGCGAGGATCTTTTGTGTGTTACGGTTGTTCACTGTCACTGCCCCCATATAACCCCCGTGTGCTTCACCTTCCCCAGGATATTTGCTACAGCTTCTAAGCACGAGTATATATTTATTTAGCCTTCTTCATACTCCTGTTAAATCACGCGTTTCGGATCTCAAATCTTACGGATGACGTTATGACTTACTTCGCCATGGAGAGAGACCAAATTGTACACAGGACAATCGATTGGACATTGAGCACACTATATTTTTTATATTTCTTTACTTAAAAACAGTCCTGATGAAAGCGAAAACTCGATAATAAATTGTAGCTTAAAGATATATTTGTCAATTATTTGCAGATAGTTCATTATTTTCTTAGATCAACAGCCAAACTTTAAAATCATAAATGTATCAAAAAATATCATTATTGTTGAACATAATCATTACCTAATATTATGCAAGCATTATATAAATTCTAGAATACCAAGTATCTCTTGTCGTATTGTCTTCTTGTGTTGTAAAATTATATAGCTGTTCTTTTATATATATTACCTATGACATTAAAATATCGTTAGTATTGAAACAGAATGGAAACAAAATTTTATGGAAATCCTCAGAATTTCAAGGAATAATGTTGCCCCTTTTCATCAAATGCATCATGCGAATAAAATTGTATAGTTGTCCTCCACTATAGACATAAATACAAGTTATTAAGTTAAATTATTAGATTGATAATGCCCTTACAAGGCGAAATGCGTCTTAAGTAAATTAAACGAGTAGAATAAAAAAACAAATGTTTTATTTTCATATAATAAATGACTTCTATAAAATGTTATCTGTCTCTGATTGTTCTCTCGAAAATTCGCCCTTTTGACAGTAATTAAAACATCAGAATGGTGCGGATTTATTTACTTTTCCATCCCCTAGATTCGGTAAGCGAGGTGCTGTGCAGGTTAACTTGGCTACAATCTCCAACCCTTCGTGTTGTTTCAGGTGCAAGGTGATACAGATTATCGACTGGAGTATATTTGTTTTATTATTCTTAACTAACTTACTTTCAGGCTGTTTTCTTGCGAGGATAGGCGGAGGGTATGTTGGAGCTTCTGATAAGATCATCTGGTTTACCTGGTCGTTCCAAGTATCTCGCTGATGTCCTCGTGTTTCTGATGCCATCAACACTCGCGTCATGCATATTCATTTTCATTATCTCCTCATGAATTCGTTCTACATGACCATACCACTTAAGCGACCCTTTTTTAAATCCTAATAATCATCATCTTTACTTTCTCTCTAATTCAATATTCAATATACTTTCGCTTCTCTTCTGCACTCTCCAGGATTTATTTCAGTGCATCAGTGTTGGTACCAGGATTGCATTGTTTATAATCTTGCCTCGGCTGACAAGTTTCTATATTCTTTGACAAGATCTTGTATTATAGCTCGGCATGTATTATACATCTGAACAGCTCACTAAATTATATAATTTCTCTGGTCTGTTAGAAGTTATGCCGAAGAAAAATGTAGGAAATTATAGAATCTTCGCAGGTTATATAAAACTTTATGCAAAATTCTTCATTTCTCCATTTCTGCGTCGCTGGAGTTAGGAATTTTCAACGTGCTAAATACTTTTTTCCCTTTCAATCTCATGTTTTCACATGTACGAATATTGGCCTCCTGCGGGGTCTTAATTCCGACTCTTAACAAGCTATCATGGCGGGCGGTCCAGATGCGTATTTACGCAGAAACGCCTGTGGTCTTCTAAACAATCATCATGATGGACCCCATGGCAGCATCCTGATTGGGGGGATCGGTATGTCTTAATGTGTTTATCGCAAAATCGGATAAAACAAAAACGACGGGAGTTGGATGTTTTGTTTGGTTCGTACGAGAGGCTCGAGTTCGTGAAATTTGAAATTATATATACTTATTTTTTTTATTTATTTTTTATTTATTATCTTAGTTTAATAACCACAATTGAGTTTAAAAAACATCTACCGGTTTCGGAAAACACCTTTTCCTTCTTCAGGATATGTCAAAACTAACTAAAAATATAGCATTGTTTTTCTATTTATCCAGAATCTATTTTAAATTTTTTAAAAAAAACAACAATTATTTAAAAAGTAAATTTAGTACCTAACTCAAATTGCTGCTCAATACAAATTTAGTCGAATAATTTTTAGGAAAAAATTTTAGAATAGGACTCGTAGTTAAATTTAGTTGGCTGTTTAGAATTTCCTGATTACTTTTACATGCTTTATTTATCTCCAACGATTCCAAATTATTTAATTTGTGACCTACACCGTTTATATGGAAAATTGACAATCCCAATTTTTTATCAAAACCGTGACTATTTTCTATCAAATGATTAGCAAATTCTGAAAACCCACTATTGTTCAAACATCTCAAATGCTCCCTTACTCTTATATTAAAATTTCTACCCGTTTTACCAACATAAAATGCAGCACAATCCTTACAACTAAGTTTATAGACGCCAGAATTGTTAAATTTATCATCCTTGTCCTTAGAATTTATGAGTAAATTTCCTATACTATTATTTGTGTAAAATGCTGGTCTAATATCTCGTGGTAGGTGTTTAGATATTTGTTTCGAAAAGTTATTTATGTATAAAATCCTACGCCAATTATCATTATTATCATTATGTTTCATCTGTGATTTATATAAAAACTGATTATTATATTCTTTTAATTTATTTTTTAAAATAGTGTCTATCAAACATGTATTATACCCATTATTAACTGCTATTTTTTTAATTGTATTCAATTCAATATTAAAATTGGATGTTGACATAGGAATATTGACTAAACGATTATCATGGAGTGGAACCCTGAATGTTTATGTGATAATGGATGATTAGATTCATTGTGTATGATAGTATCTGTAAAAGTTGGTTTTCTAAAAATTTTGAACTCAATTTTATTATTATTTCTAATCAATGTTAGATCCAAAAAATTTAGGGTAGAATTATTTTCCATTTCTAATGTAAATTGTATTTTATTATTAAACGAATTAATTAAATTTAGAAATGTAGTTAGTTGACGTTGTGAACCCGACCAAATACACAATACATCATCCACATACCTTTTCCATAACAAAACATTATTTAACAAAGAAGAATCACAATCAAAAATTTTTTTCTCCAAATCGTCTACAAAAATATTATTATTATTTTTGTAGACGAATTTGCTAATCATTTGATAGAAAATAGTCATGGTTTTGATAAAAAATTGGGATTGTCAATTTTGCATATAAACGGTGTAGGTCACAAATTAAATAATTTGGAATCGTTGGAGATAAATAAAGCATGTAAAAGTAATCAGGAAATTCTAAACAGCCAACTAAATTTAACTACGAGTCCTATTCTAAAATTTTTTCCTAAAAATTATTCGACTAAATTTGTATTGAGCAGCAATTTGAGTTAGGTACTAAATTTACTTTTTAAATAATTGTTGTTTTTTTTAAAAAATTTAAAATAGATTCTGGATAAATAGAAAAACAATGCTATATTTTTAGTTAGTTTTGACATATCCTGAAGAAGGAAAAGGTGTTTTCCGAAACCGGTAGATGTTTTTTAAACTCAATTGTGGTTATTAAACTAAGATAATAAATAAAAAAAATATGAATCTTAACCACCAAGTTAATATTGCTAATTTTAAAAGTATTATATATACTTATTACCATGTACATCTGATCATATACCCTTCTCTCCAATATCTCTGCATACCACTAAGATGAACAAGTCAGATCGTCGGCCACTGATAAATCGTTATTATCACACGATTGGTATTCGATTTTATCGATGATTGATAACTGCGATACACAACTTTCGAAGGATTAGTTTCTAATATAGTAGTGATTGCTCGCCGAATTATGAATCATCAGTTATCAATCACTGTTATTAAACCATTGAACATAATTACCGTTTAGATCATCACCAGTTGTAACATCGTGTGGCAGAGTATTTCTAATTTTATTATGTTTTTTTCATTGTTATTTATTGTGTAGCAAGCTTAACTTTTGCCACTATACTTTATATGGTAATGTATCTACTTTTCCCTCGGATAAGTAGTTTAAAGATATAACAATCGCGTCGAGGTGACCCTCAGTCAGTCGATCATTCGCATTTTTTATCTCGGCACATAATATTGCTGTGTGTTCTTTTAAACCCTAAAAATAATAGCACATTTTTAAATGAATTCAATTACCCCGTGTATATTTTCCATTACAACTTGGGAATTGAACCAACATTGTCTCGAAAACAGCGCAAACTGAAAGTTGTATCACATGCCTAAATATATATCTCTCATCTCGAGAGGGGGGAGGGGGGGTTCTCTGCAAATTTGTCTCCGCCAATCAGCGACCAATCTTGGCAGCAAACACAATTATGATGTATGGCCGCCCGCCCCAGCCGAGCAACCCTTCTCCACGGGGTAGTTTGCTCCCGTAATGAAATTTCACCCCCGCTTACGGGGCGCCTTATCTTCTAGTGGTTGGTAATACCGTCTTGAGATTTCAGACGTTGTCAACCAGAATTTTGGATAAATTAATTAACACTTTTGAAATTAGCAAAGTTAACTTTGTTTTATTAAACACTTATTACTATTACTAATAATATTAAGTGGTGAACAAAACAAAGTTAACAAATAAAAATAATTAATTAATTAACAGTAATTGTAGAAACATCTCAATTGTCGAGCAATTCCAATAGAAATTGATCGTTCTAGTGATGTTTCACCAAGTGAAAAATATATTTTTTTCCATCAATATCCATCCTAACACACCATTAGTGCTTCGTTCACTTTCATAATCTCCTCATTTATTTAATCTTTATTAAGGCGAACATATTATTATTGTGGTTCTGTGGTATTTGAATTAAATGTATCAATTAGAGAGATATACGAGAAAATTCAATTAAACGAAAAAGTATTTCCAAAATTTAATAAAAAGAAATCGATTTAATTTCTGGCGTCTCCTAGCGAATATTTTTAGCGAGGTATTTGAGATTTTCACAATAAATGGTGACAGCTTTTATATTTGAAATAATAAATGTATCAATTTGAAAGAACTGCAGCATATGAGATCGAAAATTTATCGTCAACTTACTCTGTTGGTGTAGTGTAACGCATAGAAATGGATCCAGGTTCGTATCTGTTTGAAATTGATTTTTTTTTTCTAATTTATGCATTTAATTAGTATTATTTAATCTTTGTTAGAAAGGAGCAAACAAGATGTAAAATGACATAACTTACGTCTTATTAAAATACCTATTTGATACCGATGGCTAAACGACCTGGGCGGGGCGGGGCGGGGCGGGGCGGGGCAGCCCGGAATCACCAAAGAAGTTCAATAATCGCAACAATACAATATACTTACGTTTTAAAAATATTAGATATGAATGAGCAGATACTTGTATTTAAATATATAATAAATTCGTGATAATCCCGTTTTAGGACAATTTATATATTTTTTTAAATGGGTTTGTGAGTTTGTGTTTTACCGAGAGGGAGTTATTTTGATTGATGTACCCTGCGTATACATTGGGTTGATGCAAAAGTATTTGCGTATTCTTATCGCTCAAACAAAAATTTGTTGATTGAACAGTAAAGAGTCCCCGAATTTAAAGTTTAGCGAGTTATTTATATTATGTTGGAATAGCCATTAAATTGAGAGCACCTGCGTTGAGAAAACGTTTACAGTGGATGATTGGAAACAGCGGGTTTCTCTCAGCCAACAAACCCGGAGTGTTTTCCTTATTATTGTGCCGCCATACTTCCTGACAATACTAATAATAATAATCGTCTTGTTGGAGCGTCATTCTAAATTTATCCCCCACCCCCGCCGCCATCGCGTGGGCGACATAAGGGTTGAGTGTCGTCAAGTTAAACATTACTATCTTTTCCCAAAATCATCTAAAGTTACATTTTTAATGGGAATGATTAAATTGATAATCGAATTCTTTCATTCTTGTTAAAAAAATTGTGTTTAAACGAGTAATTTCATGTTTTTCGATTTGATGAAAAAACCTGAAATTGGTTTCAAATCATCAATTTCAAAATTAATATTTTGTAACTGCAATAATAATAATTGTTCACATATCATACAAAAAATTGCAGAAGTCAAATATTTATAGGAGTTGAAAAATAATTTTTATTTTAATGTACTTAACTTAAACAATTCGTTGCAAAATGACACGTTTTATTAGGATTCCATTTTAACTTCAAATACCTACTCGTAACAATCCAAACTATTGTACTAATTTCTAATTTTATTGTTAATGTTATACTATGTAAAATTTTAACTTAGGCAAAAAGGCCCTTGAAAATAATTGTTTTTTTTTTACAAAAATTTCACGGACATAGTTTTGAAATATGTATACATTTTGCTAATAAATAATTTCGCCCTGCCGTAAACTATGACAATTGAGCTTTTAATTATTTTGTCATCAGAACATTCAATTCTATTTCACTTTGTTGTTTGAAATTATTCTAAAAATAAAAGACTATCCAAGTATACAACTTTTCACAGATTTTAAAGTACCAAAAATGGTAGACATACAAAAAAAATTAAATAATTCAAAATTTCAAAATTAAAAATTAATTAAATTTTAGAAGCGAATTCCGATCTACAAGATATAGAGATCAAATTGATATCCCAAAACTAAAATATACCGCAACTCAAAATCAATATATTTATCAGTGTATCAAATTTTTTAACAATCTTCCCATCACAATTAGAAAAATTACGGACTATCATAAATTTGTAACTGAAGTAAAAAAAATATGTACACAGACTAACTAAAACATAAATTAACTCGAATATACTCTTTCTCTATACACGAGTCTTACTCTCATAGAGAAGAAACAAATGTTAAAATATATATATACATATATCCACTATTATTGAAATTGTATTATATTTTTTAATATTAATAAAAAAAGAAAAAAAATCCAAATCCATTTGAAAAAAATGTTTTATATCTTCTCTTAACTAAAATACAATATTATGTATTGTGTTATTACATAATGCAACCATATGAGTAATTTCGTATTGACCTGCCATTTTTATTTTTTAATGGGGGTTTACTAATGTGCATATACATTTTGTAATGTTACATTATGATGTATTTATTTACTGAAATATGTACTGACACTTGGTATTATTATATGCCTCCTGGGAAAACACGAAAAACCTCTCTTTGAAGGGTTGATGGGAACCACAACCCCTGCGGCCCGGGCCTCTGACATTTGATATTTAATATATCTGAGTATTATTTTCACTGTACAATTTTTGAACACATTATTGATTGATTTGCTTTCTAATAGTCTTTCGTCTAATAGTTGTTAGGTTAAAACTGTTTTAAAACTTCATCGTCAACGGGAAATTTATTTATTTTTATTAATTTATTAACGCTCTTATGGGCTTTTACAAAATAGGTTTGGTATAAAACATAATAACTACAAAAGTAGCATCGAATATATATGGAAAAATCGAAATTAAAAAATAAGCAAAACATACTATAAAAATTTTGTGTTTTTTTACCTATAATATATTGGGTATTTTTTAGTTTTGTTTGTATATTTATACAAAATTATTATAATTTAATATACAGAACCTAGCATCTCATAGCACCTAACCTAATTTATGTTGAGCTTGATATACTAGATACATATACATATCAAGAAATATAACTGAACATTATTATATAAAACTGAGCGCGTACCTTGTCTGTTCTCTATACAGTCATATGCTCTTTGTTCGATCTAAACCAAATTTTGCATAGCTTTGTGCTTTAGAACCCTTTGTAAAATATAGGCACCATTCTTCCTCCTCCTGGTCAGTCCACCCCTTTCGCGCGATATAAATATCAAACATCACCTTAATTTTGTTTAGTTGCACGTAAGGATTCTGAGGAAAATATAATCATCATACCATATTTATTCTCCCTATCATCTCACCCTTCCCCCTTCCCCAAATCCCTTTTTAAAATTATAAATGTATCTGAATCTAGTAAAATATATGATAACAAATTAATGACTAAGAATATTTAAGTGAACGAAATGTCGTTTTTTCTATATTTAGTATTTATTTTGTTAAAATATCTTGTAGATAACATCAGTTTTGTTTGTAAATATAACGTGTCATAGCGAATAGTAACATATTACCAGCACAGTCGATATTCCTTGATAAAATTCTCCGCGATTGTTAATGCCAGTGGCATATTCGTTTATATTTTTTTCTGCTTTATTTTAACATAAAACGTTTTATTCAGCGGGTACCCCAGTAAAATATGAAATGCACCTTATTTCGTATAATTTATGTATATTCTCACTTTTATGTTGTGTTTTATTTTCTCATTTACCTCTACATTAAACAAGCGCTCTGTTAACTAATTCCTCAATGTACTGCGGTGTCAAATTGTCATATAAAAATATACCTAATGCTGTTTTTTTTGTGTTAGGATTTAATGCATTCATTTATATTTTTAATATAATATGCACTCTATCACTTATACTAATGTCAGGTTTAAATATTTTATAAACAATAAGACAAAACACTTTATTTAAACCACTATTTATTGATAAATTGACGTGTTTCGTTACCTATGGTATTTTCTTCAGAAAACAATGTATACCAAAACTAAAAATACAGCCATAAATAAAAACAAAACTATAAAAATAAACCTTTAAATAAGTCTTGTTTTTAAATAATCATACTTCAAATTCAATTATAAAAAATATCCCAAATTCTACGCAACCAGCTTTTTTCACTAATATCAAATTAAAGAATTTATATATTAAATAACAACGATAAAGATAATATTTTAACAAAATCGGGGGTCTACAAATTAATTTGCAATGATTGTAATCATTTTTATATTTTGGTAAAACTTGCAGAAATTTTGATATTATAATTATGGAGCACTTGAGATGCCTAATAGCAACAACTATTCTGAATTTTCCAATCACATTTTGGAAACAAACCATTCTTTTGACATTAACAAGAGTTTCGAAATTATACATACAAATACAAGGAGTTTACAGTTAGATAAATTAAAAAAATTATAAATAAGAAAAAGTATTAATGGCGAGTTAAATATTATAAATAACCAAATCCTTTTTACAAGTCGCCTTTTAAATTTGTTTTTATCTATGTTTGTGTTTTTAATTTTAGTATACATTGTTTCCTGAATAAGATGCCATAGGTATCGAAACATGTTGATTTATCAATAAATAGTAGTTTAAACAATTTTTTTTGTCTTATTATTTTATATAACATGTGGACACAAAGTAATTTTGTTAATTTTGAATAAGTTTAATATTTTATTTTATTTACCCTCAATGAACCTTATAACAAGCTTGATTTAATAAAAAGTTTAAAATATTTTTAAACGTTTTTTTTTTTTCATGCTTTATTCGCATCTGTCTGTGCGATGGTTAGCATCCTCGCCTGTCACGCGAGAGACCGGGGTTCGGCTTTCCTCTAAGGATATTTTTATTTTATTCACATTGAAACTGAATATTTCATTTATATTTTGTGAATTTCCATTGATCCCCCTCAGTTTTCCTTGACAGCCCGTTAATTAATATCCAAGACAGATAAATCAATTAAAAGTGTGCGCTCTTTACCCATACAAGATTTCCCCCCCCCCCCCGATCACTAGTCGAGTATCGCTCGAGTTTCTCCATTAGCCCGGGATTAAAGCTGGATAAAATTGTTTGCTCGCCTCCCGATTGTCTTCCGACCCCGCGGTCTATGACTTGGCTACTTCGATTTTTTTTCTTGAAAATGATCTTAGTTATGGCGTTGTATAATACAGGCTTGTCTATCTTTATTTTTTCTGAAAATCTAATTTACAAAATTGAACGAATTTTTTCGATATCTTATGTTCAAAGTTGCGCATTTTAAAAACAAGTCGGTAATCGACACTGGCGGGCGAGTGTTGACGTAGTGACGTCATATCTCCTGTGCGCAAGATAAGTGTGACATCACATGGTAATCCGAGTGTTTTTCAACAAGCCCAACTTTGAACACCAATATCTCCGAAAGTATGGCGCATTTAGAAAAAATATCTAAAGGCATGGTAATTTGGATTTTTTTTTAACATACTACAGAAGCTCATTTCTGACATACTCCACTACCTCATTACCAGGATTTTGGGTGCAAGGGATCGTACGAAAGAAAATAAATATGCAAGTTTACATACTAACTATGCTATTGCACTGAATTAAAGGATGCCAAACTATTGTACCCAATTATATGCGGTAATTAGAGAAAATAGAGATCGTTTTGCCAATGCGGTATCCAAGTTCGGTGGGCCATCAATAGGTGGCGCCAGTAATCTGTCACGTATTTAAACATGTTAATTATAGGAAAATTATAATTAGTTTATTTTATTATATTCAACGTTGTCTGATGTAACCATTTTGTAGTTTGCAGCAAATTATACACATACTTGATATAACTCGTCAATAATCAGGAAATCAATAGTTTTTATAACCTCAACGAAAATTCTATACCAATGTAGATATACACTTATTATCATTTTCCTTATTTCTCCTACCACAAAGCCCCTAAAAGTTTTTGAAAGAGACATTAAAAAGTTGACAGAAATGGTGGAGAAAGACTCATAGTTAATTATTTAAAAATTTCAATAAATTTACACAATTAATTTTAAAAAACAACAATCTTTGCGATACGACTGCGTTTTTACCAACTGTTTAAGGTTAGATAATATATTTTCGGTTGATAAAAACACATACCAATTGATGCACGTGATGCTTTACCAATTGGCATATGCGTTGGAGTTTCATCATAAAATAATTTTCAAATTAATTGTTCATTCAAATATTCGTCTAAATACGACGTTATATGATACAACATAAAATGGCCTGGTCCGTGACGCTTAGAATGAAATCCAATTAAGTCAATATGTTATTATATTTAGCCATAAATAGTAATAAAGCATGTACACATGTTTTATATACAGGTATATATATATGTACTTTTAAAAATAAAAAATGAAAACTTGTATTGATTGATGATTAATCGATTTGATAATGTAATAATCGAATATGGACTATATAATAATACTTTTCCATTTTCTTCTAGCTTAGACCAAACTACATCTTAAATTAACAACTTTCGCATTAATACACCTTTCAATATCAGAAACATTCTGTAATTTTTTATGAATCAAAAATTTACGATTCCATTTTTATACATCTGCTTAGGTACTTTGTATAATAAGGGTTGAACCTTTAGCACCTACTTTAATATGATCCTCAACGTGTACTTTATTAAATCTTATTATATTCAACGTCTGTGCAAACCTATCTTTGTCCCTGCCGCTCTCGCATCCTCCCTAATATATTTACCGGAGTCAAATGTAATTACAAGTAAAGTCGCGTTTGCACGAGCGAAATTTAATAATCTATCCCGGGATTTCTTTTCCCGGGAAACGGGAATAATTGACTTCGCTTTCAAATTTTCTGTCAGATTTTTGTCCTTTACTTTTACGTCATTTTGTTTACCCAATCTCCCCAGCTTAAGAACTCATCATCTGAAAAGTACACATTTTCTTTGCATTTCTTCAGATTTTCTGTACATTTCTTTACCACTCAAGCATTACAGTGTTGTATTTTAATTATAATGTGAAATATATTTGATAACTTTGATTTTGTGCTTAATAAATATATATTTCTTCCATATTTATACATTTAAGAGGACAACAAATCTTGTACCTGAAAATGTTGAAAGAGATACGTTGTGCATACGAATATATTTTTCGGACTCGGTAATCCGAAATTTTCTTTGATAATTTATTTTCTATTTCTATGTATAAAAGGATATTCTTCACTTGAAATCCCACTCAACATTGTTTTGTTTTTTTTTATTCTATTCACAAGTAATAAGTATAATATTATAAATACATCTTAAAAGTTTATTTGACTTAAAAATCAACAAAATAATACTTAATTTATGAAGTAAAAAAAATATGTACACAGACTAACCGAAACATTAATTAACTCGTATATACTCCTTCTCTATACACGAGTCTTACTCTCATAGAGAAGAAAAAAATGTTTAAATATGTGTATATATATCCACTGATTATTCAAATTGTATTATATTTTTAATATTAATAAAAAAATTTGCATGTTACATATAAAACTAACATCATATGCTATTAATACTAATAAAAACAAAATAAGTTTTTACTAAGCTTTCTAAGGAAATCGATTATGTTGGAAGTATTAAGTTTGTTGATTTTTTGGTATTACAAATTTTCCGCAAGTAATATTACTTTTGATCAGAATTGAAACAAACAATTTTGTGTGGGGTTTGAGGTTGAAGATTGTCGTCTTCAGAGTATACGTCAAAAAGGGTCAACATTACATTATTAGAATTGAGAAAGGAGTTATGGTTAATATACTGAAAATAAGTTCAATAATTTTACAACACATCGAACATTTTGGAAAGTAAATTTAATGGTATACTTATATGCTCGTGTGTAATTAATTAGTCAGAATTACTCGGTTATGTAGCTCTCAATACATTTTCTCATTCATATGCGATACCGGTTAATAATTTAATTCATTAAAATAATGAAACATCTGCTATAAAATCGTATTTTTGACTTGTTCTCTCGTGTGCAAGCGATCTAGATATCTTAATATTCTTTAACTAATATCAATTTTGTTTCTTGCGGATACATTTGTCGGGAGTGTCAAAAGTCAACTCGATTTTTCTTCTTACAGTTACGTCATCGGTTCCGGTCTGGTCGACTTGGTATCGCAGGTGTGCAGCAGCGCCGAGGATCCCATGTCTCCTGGTACCTGCGACCTGGTGGAGTCTTCTCTCGACCTCTTGGCTACCATCACGGATAGGTGTGCTAAGGACTTGCAGGTATATAAATATGACACAAACCGCTGCGGTAGCACGCTTTAATCACGATCAGTAGTATATATTTACCATGGTAAGTTTTTACTGTAGTAACTTTTAACCATCGCCCGTGGTAAAAAAACGTTTGCCGGTTGTTGGTACGTCAAATTTACTATTGTCAAAGTATAGATAAGAAATCTCGCCTCACAGTGCTCATGAAATATGCTTTATCTATGGCTTTATTCGCCTTTGCGTTCGAAATCTGTCACTTCGCTGGCGAAATTTTTTCGGATTATGTACTAATGTATGTATTAAACAACGAGATCATCATCGGACGAACGATGATTAATTATCGTATACTGCGACTTTCAAAGGATGAATGAATGAATGTGAATGTGACCGTCGTATTTAACCAACGATTTTCGATTTTTACCATCCGATGTTTGAGAGCAAAATTAGTTAACCATTACATTTTTTACCAACGATCAGAGAAACGTTTTCGCAACAAAAAATTAATTAAGCAACTTTTTTTACCATAGTAAAAAATTACCACTGATCAGAAAACCGACCCCCACTCGTCAATTTGATATTGTAATTTTGTATGTATTTTTATTCTTTCTACAATTTATCTACCATTTCAATCTACAATTTGGGTTTACTGAGAGTCGAACCATTTGAAGACAGAATTATTAAAAATATTTATAGCAATTAATAATGATATACACGTACATATATTATGTATCTACAATAGATAATCAATTTGGGTGTTGAATTACACCCTCTTAAAACAATGAGCACCGATAACATTTCTATGAATATTATCTCTCCAGAACGAAACCCGCCTGGGATAAATAACATAGTATGTATTATATTTAACTTATATATAAGTCCAGAATCATTTCATTTATGGATTCTGTTAGAAAGAGCTCTATATACATAAATTCGATCGTACTACCATACCATCAAGCCGTTTCCCCGCGGGGGTAGGCATAGAGGATAGAGCGACACACTCCTCTATTGACACACAATTCTCGCCTTATCCACATTCATACATTTTCTCATACGAGCTCGCCGATTGTTGAGGCTTCTAACAGAACCATCCTCCATTATTTGATATACCTGGTCGTGCCAAGTCTTATGCGGACGTCTCCTCTGTTTCTGGTGCCATCAACACTTGCGTCATACATCTTTCTTACCTTTTTCTTCTCATTCATCCATATGACCAAACCACTTAAGTGATCCTTTATTAATCTTATTCACTATACTAACATCAGCTTTACATTATTTCATTATTTCTTCATTCTTCAAAAATATACGCCTAAGTGATCTAATTGCTACTGCATTCAGTCTACTTTCATTCCTCTTCTACCAGCTCCAAGTCTCACTTCCATACATCAGTGTCGGTTTCAGAACTCCATTGTGCATCGCTAGTCTTGCCTTGGTTGACAAATTCCCACTAGATATAATTCCATTCAAATCGCCGTTCACTTTATTCTCTGCAGTCAACCCTCCTTTCGGTATCATTTTCAGCCTTTCCGTTTCTATCAAACATACTTCCCAAATACACAAACTCATCTACTTGTTACAAACATTCATTACTTACAAATATTTTGCACGTTGTCTTGCTTTCCTTCTTCTCGAATACCGTCACTTTTGACTTGTTAACATTCATCATGAGGTCGCTTTCCTTGCATACATCGTACATTCTACTCACTAGACTCCGTAGTTCCTGTTCATTATTCGCCATTAGTACTGCATCATCGGCGTACAATAAAATTCGATCATAATCTTTGAAATAAATCGTCTTAAGTTTTTGTCTTATGTTTAGAGGGTTAACTTCGTAGTTATTAATTTAAAAAAACTAATAAAATTTTTATAAAACTATCTTAACTAATTTAACGTCCATCGGTTTCAATACTATGTATTGTATCTTCATAGGAATAGTGGCACATTAATCTATAAAAAGTTTTTTTAATGCATTAACATTTCATTTTGTAGTTGTGTAATTTGAGCGTGTGTTTTTAAATGTTGTAATGAAACAATCATTGAATTCTTGATGTGTGTTCGTTCGAACCGAAAACGTCCGACGCCTGTGTAAGAAATTGTTTAACCACTACACCAACAAGCTACACTTTTAGAGAAGTCTTATCAACTGCTAACGTGCAATAAATGAGTCGCGAATATTTACATTAAAAACTTATTCAATATTAGCAAAATTACTTTGTGGCCACATATTATATAATTAAGGAAAATACATTTTTATTGTGAAGTTGTAATTATTCAGAACATAGGTCTGTGATATTTTTAAATACTAAATTAATGTATTAATTATAAATATATACACATAAAATCAAATCAAATCCCGGTAACGCAAAAACAATATTTTTCGACAAAATTGATTTTATGTGTATATATTTATAATTAATACATTAATTTAGTATTTAAACATATTATATAAATAATAAGATAAAACACATTGTTTGAACCACTATTTATTGATACATCAACATGTTTCGATACTTATAGTGTGTAATTAATTAGTAACCCGCCCCACTTATACTTTTATAGTTTTGTTTTTATCTATGATTGCATTTTTAATTTTAGTATACATTGTTTACTGAAGTAAAACATGTTGTTTTATCAATAAATATAGTCGCTTAAACAAATTGTTTTACCTTATTATTTATGTTTACATTAAACATTAAAACACAAATATAGCCAATATATTTCTTCAGTACATTGAATGTGTATTGAACAACGCTGCTGCATGAGTATTATTCCATTTGGTTTCTCTCCGCTTGACAGATGCACAGCTTGTTGTGAGGTTCTCTTTCTTCGTTTTCAGTCCCGTGGGGCTGAAAGTCCTTGACCTCAGTCAGTCTCTCCATTCCTTGACTGGGAACTATCTGCAAATGGCAAAATGATTTAAAATTGACATATCGCACACCTAGATCAAAACTACAACATCTCAAAAAATCTATGACCTAAAATGTTTCATAACTTTAGTAACAAAAAAGGGAGAAAAATGTTTTTATTTTTTTGTCTACTGAAAAATGACTTTGAGTTATCTTAGTTTTGATCTAGGTGTGCTATATATTTTTTTCTTTTAAATTACCCCTAGTTAATTTGGACTGTTCCATGTCAACTAGAACTAATCTCCATCCACGTTTCATCTAGACTGATTTCTTGTACCCTAATTTTCTTCATTCGCCATAATAATAATTTTGGCGAATTAATTTTTTTAATATTATCCTTATACTGAAAAAAATTGCCGACTATATGTAACTTAGTATCATCACTAAATCAACAGTAGCCAATCATTTCACCTACCCTGGTTGTAATAACTTCCTCACTATTTGTTCATCCTCCTCTATTGTTCGCTCTTACTTTCACCTCGCACTTTTTTATTATTAGTTAAAATCTTAAACGATGTGTTCTGAAATTATACACTTTTAATTGTTAAGATTCCTCAATCGTTTTCAATCTCGACTCTGAGAGGTCGAAATGTGCGTGCGATCACGCTTATGGCTTGCGAAGTTTGGCGTGTTAACTCGCTGATGGCATTTAATAGGTGAACCTTTTGCAGTCCGAGGCGTGCCAGCGCGTGGGCGGCGCGCTGAGGCCTACGGAGATGGGCGGCTGCCTGCGCTGCGTGTGCTGCGCCCTGGCCGGCGCCCCGCAGCTCGGCGCGCTGCCCGCCCCGGCGCTGCGCCTGGCGGGGGCGGCCCTGGGGCTGCTGACCGCCACGGCCGGGGCGGACCTGGCCTCCTACCAGGTATGTATACTACTTGTGTTTACATAAAATATCTGTACTTACCACCCACAACTCGCTCTTGTCGAGAGAATGAGTTACAAATTACACCGTGTTAACCTTTACTTTGGACACATGTAAGTCAGATCCTTCCATTTTTTTGAGAATTTCTTAAATTAAAGTTGTCCCGGTGATAACTATATATTTTTTTTGTGTATCGTTTTAAGTGATTCACCTAAATTGTTTGAATTATTAAAATATTACGGGACATTTCTCATCCACTATCTACTGACTCAGTTTACACTGTTATCTTTTGTTCTCGTTCTATTATGGATGATTCATTATTTATACACTTACTTGAGTTCACTAGTCCATCCGGTTAAGTTTGAAACATTGTTTGAAAATGTATTAAATGGTAATATTTAATTCTAAAGTAGCATTTTATAGTCTGGACCCAGCAAATAGTGACGATCAGATAATAAAAAAGATCTGAACTATGTCCTAAAATTACAACACCGCATCACAAAAAATGTTTTTTTTTAAATTTTTCCTCCGAGAGTTTATCAGGGTGGGAAAGACAGAGAGGTCCTGCAGCCAGGGAGCCTGGCTGGGAAATCAGTCAGTTCTCTCTTGACCAGTTTAAAAGTCTGCCTGATTGTTGGTTCGAAGCCGCGAAACATCATTCTTGCTCGTTTTGTCATTAAGTACGATATTCTTGTAACTATTGTACGTACTCCTAATAACACTAATTTGATTATAAATATGAGTACACTTATAGTTAATATTGTTATTTTCGTATTTCTTTGTTATATTTACTTCGTTGATTATCCTCTGTCATCTATATTCTGAATGTATTGTTATTTATTAACAAAGGTCGAACCTACCTTAAAGTAATGGCAAAAAAAATATAACTTCGTAATCCACTCAAATATGAGACTTTCATCTAATCGTTAGTCCTAGAATGACATTACTAGACGTGGCAACGCAATCAATGGCATATAATATATCCACCGTTCTGTTCATCAAAGATTATAATCTTTATAAATTGGGCACTAAGCAAAGAGAATTAATTTAATTGTGTTAAATAATGAGTTAAAAGACGATGTAAAAAAATGTCGTCGATTTATGAAAGCCAAGGTTATGTTAGGTTAGGTTACGGATCAATGATATGGAAACATCAAGATTTTTAATTGAATTGATTACGTAGCATTATCCATAATGGCCGGTCACTACTACGTATTTATCCACCTTAACTTCTAAAAATTCCAAATACATTAAAAAAAACAAAAAAATTAGTAGCGTGTTCACAAACGTTGTCACATAATTTTATGCGTCAAATCCTACGATTCGTTATCGTAACGGAGCGACACATGAACGTTCCATCACAACGGGCCGAGTGGCCTTAATTACAGGAATATACGCGCGCTACCCTCGGCTGAAATCAAACAAATTAATAAACGTAATAATGTTTGATCTGCCCTCCCCCGGGACCCGAGAGCGGTCCTGAACAAACCCCCGCCGCGCGCCGCTTGCCTGTCGATGCTCGCCCGACTTTATTATTGCACACGTGATTTGTTTCTTGATTCACTAATAACGTTACCATTGAGAAAAAATAACGTTGTTTAAGTTTGAAGGCAGGCTTCTCTCATATATATACGAGTACTGACCGTTAACTCGGGTGGCCCTCGATGGTGCGAGTCTTGGAACCACATTTTTAAAGATGGACGTCTTGATCACTTTTGAGACACCTTCTTCGGTATCGGTTCCGCTCTCATCATTCCCGAGTCTCCCCAGCTGCTGGAAGGATATCAGGAGTTACAGGTCGATTTTTTACTCATGAAACTGTACAGTCGACCACTGACGAATCTGTTGCTATTACATATATATTTTTTATTATTACAATATAGTGGTACATAGATTTTTTTAATCATTTCATAGATAGGGAATGAAATAATATTAATCACATCTTGACAATAATAATAATGACTCTGTCGATGCCCTTTCATCAGCTGAAACTAGTAGGTGAAGAAAATAATTTTTCTTGAAAAGTGAACAGTTTGAACTGCGCGCGGTGTACACAACCGATACCATACCTCAATTGACGTCAAGTGTGTTATTGCATTACTGTCTAGCGTGAAGCGGTCATATAACTTTGTCTCTTTCTCGCTTAGATATATATATATATATATATATATATATATATATAATGTGCCTTACTTTTGTCTACTCTGTTCACAGTCCTACACCCTCTGGTTTTGTTGTAGAGCGTTGGAGGCAGGAACATATAAGATACTTACCATCGTATTTATGATTTAAATTTCATTTGTATAATACTCACTTTTGAAATTTAGCTTTATATGTTTTACCGTTTTCATAATTATTATAATTAGATATTTTGTAATTGCATAGAATGGCATTGTAGTAGAAAGTAAAAACATTCCTAGAATGATTTAATAATATACAAGTATATGGTAAACAGGGAAGAACGTGTTGCATTTATATACATGAAAGGATTACCTATATATGTAGCGCTCATATTTTTGGTTGATCCGTAAGTAGATAGGGTTTTTTTTATATAAAAAATTACATAAACAAACCATTTTTTTTTTCTCCCGCTGTATTTAAGATTGGCTCATAATTTTCTGGCAATCTGACAGAAATCCGGTGGTTCTGAGATGAAGAAGTCGTCAAGCCAATGCTGAAGTGCAGTGTCGTTATTTAAGGATATTCCCCAGAGATTAATGGATAGAGAACGGATTGATTGAACATATTAGGAGAATAAGGCAGATGTCGAATAACCTCTTTAATAGTTGCTTTTATACGGGCATTATAATGCTTAAAAATTACTTGATTCCTGCTTGTTTTTCTTGAATTGTCTTGAGTTTATTTTATTTTTATTTATTGTTATTAATTTTTAATTAAATTTAAAAAATCTAATTATAATAAATATTATTATTGAGTTCTGCTAGTTTGCGTAAGCATTATTTAGATGTTATAGCTGTTTCGGCGGTGAAGGCCATTTTCAAACAGTGGATAAACCACGTACAATCGACTTATTTGAATGATTTTAGTTACCCCCTTTGGTAATTCGATGGTTTTGGTGGAACCAATGTATATTAATATTCTTACTCTCAGAGACATTACACTTATCATTAAAAATTCCCCATTTATGTGTATAATATCTACGTTTGCTAATGGTTTTATTGTTGTACATTTTTTATGTTAAGCTTAATTGTCAATTTTCCCATTTCTGTAATTGAAATATTCTGTAAGTGCCTCTATTTATTTTAACTTCTGAGATTACCGCATTGTGATCGGTTATTTTGTCTTGATTTTAGATTTTTTCAACATATTAAGAAGTGGGGAAAAAAATAAATCTCAGAAGTGATGGTTATATTTCTCAAAAGTAATTTATTACAGTATTAGTAGTAATATTCAATTCGTGCCTTAACTCTTCGGTAAAACTTGAACAAGTAGATATGTCGGAAATGTTAGTTTTTTTGTACTTTACACTCCATTTTATTTAACCACCAAGACACATCCTTTTTTTACAAATTATAAAATTTAAGATGTAATCAATAAAACAATTTAATTTCATTAAAATGGCAGTGACATATACCAGAAATATTTATTTCCAAAGCATTCTTGCTAATTTATATATCAACCCAATGTTTACAGTAGCTGAGCGTATTTGCCATCGATTTGATCACATAATTCTGGGTTCAATTTTCGAAACATGCGATTGCAATGTATAATAGCAAACCCCGCGAGATCATCTATAATACATACACCGACTGCACCCGGCGGTACGCCCCATCACGGTGAGCAACCCCCTTGATGGTGTATCTATATCCACATCGGCCCGGGGCTGTATCATATCTGGTGTTTATATTTGATTATCCCCGCGCTACCCTTTCTGCTTTCCAAGCTAATGTGTGAATAACTGGAACCTCTGCAACTGCCGGGAAGTTGCTTGCAATGTTTGCTTTTATACAAGTGGTGCTTACTTTGTGGTTTTCAGGTTTTGCTGGTGGAACGGCCTCTACATTCTGGCATTTTATAAAATTGTTGGCTTTATAAGTAGTTTTTAAGAACAAATTTCAAATACTCACGATTAATTATATAATTACAGGTTTTTTTTGACATTATAAATTCTGTTTGATTTTCAGGAGTGATCTTACATTTTCATTTGATATTAGGTTTCATTCGTAACATTTTTACTTATATTTATTTAGATTCATAATAGTACAGTGTTATATTGTTATAATCGAATAAACATTTCATCAAAGTAAGACATATATTTCGGTACCCTGTCTGCTACACTAGTATTTTACTCTATTATAGCAGACAGTACATTTCCTGTATAGGAGTAAATAAAGTGCAATGTTAAATGTATAAAAATATATATATATATAAAGAGTAAAACAAGATGCAATTAGATAATTCAATATATAGGTACTGTTGTAGCAGTTTTAATCACAAGTTTGGACTTTTAAAAGTTCTTGGGCCTAATTTCTTCCCATTTCGTAGAGCCCAGAACTGCACTTTTCTTATATTACAATACCGGTTAAGCCTATGAACAACGTTGTAAAGTTTTCGTTTAAAATCCACAGTAACACGTCGTTCCACAAACTACCGTTGCTACAGTCTATTGCCACTTGACGTCATTATTAAATTTAAAACGCTGGGCCGGGGTGGCCACCGGAGCTATCCCAACAGTATCTTATATCCTCTTCTTCATCTTCGTTTTACTGTCAATACGAGCAGTTGTGATCATGGGTATTGCTGCTATTAGCGGATAACAGCGTGGATGATTTGCCGTCATTTATCTTAGTCCGTGGTATTTCTTGTGTATTCCAAAAGTGGACGTTGCATCGAGGTTTTAACCAGGTCGGACCATCGTGTTAATGACCCTTAGATATCTAATTCCTTGGATCATTTATTTTTTCTACAATATCTTCATGTCTAGTAACATGGCTAAAATATCGAAGGATTTGAAACCATATAGTCGAGGAAAGTCGATACTCGATGTTTAATTCTTCTATGACCGTAGCATTCGTTATACGGTCTGTCCATGGTATGCATCGTCAAACCCCACGTTTCCAGAGCATCTATTCTTCCAAAGCCCATTAAGTTTTTCCCAAACATTGACAAACTATTGTACTAACCGTTAAATCGTTAAGTATCGGTTCCGCTATCATCACTACCAAGTCTCCCCAACTGCTGGAAGGATATCAGGAGCTACAGGTCGATTTTTTACTCATGGCAGTGTACAGTCGGCCACTGACGAATCTGTTGCTAGTATATATATTTTTATTATTACAATATAATGGTGCATAGATTTGTTTAATTATTTTATAGGAAATGAAATAATGTTAATCACATCTTGACAATATGAATGACTCTGTCGATGCCCTTTCATCAGCTAAAACTAGTAGGTGAAGAAAATAAATTTACTTCCTACAAAGTACAAATAATTTTAGTGCCTACAAAGATTTGGACATACTCAAAATATTGTAAAATAAATTTTGTTGAAAAGTGAACAGTATGAACTGCAACCGGTACCATGCCTCAATTGACGTGAAGTGCGTTGTTGCATTACTGTTTAGCGTGAAGCGGTCTTATAACTTTGTCTCTTTCTCGCTTAAATAGCGCTCACACAAACATTGAAGCATATCATCGGTACACAAGACATTTTTAAAGCGCCATGACCAAAAATTCGACCTGTGCACAAAAGTGTCACATCGCTATCCTCGGAGTTCTCCAAAGATTTCCATGTATCTGCGTGGTCGCATTCACAAGAAGAAGCTGCCTGAAGCGTCTGGTGATGATTCTTCCAGGAATATTTAGTAACCGTACCGCTCCTTTGTTCACCCTCTCCGACGCGACGCATGCGCGCCCCGACACGTGGTCCCCCACCCCGCCATTTCCTCAGGGATCCGCCACCGCTCTTCCCCGCCGACCGCCGCTGAAGTTTTCCCCTTGCGTAAGCACAATCGTTTTTCGACAGAGAGAGTTTATTCAACTCGTCGATTTATGATTATTTTTAATTTTTATTATTATATTAAATATATCTTGAGTTGGCTTGTAAATACGTCTTCGATCGGAGATATTTTTATAAATTTAATTGTGTATTCTCTGTACGTATGGCGACATTTATAGTGGAGAAACTAAATTAATTATCAAGTCACTAAATATGAAATTTTGATTTATTATAATTCAAGCAAGGAACAATTGCTTATTTTTTCCGTCAAAAAAGAAACCTGAAGAACGAGTAAGCGACGAAGTCGCGATAGATGTTTTCCACCACCGATTGAGAATTTAATTTAATATTTTTCCTTGCTAACGGTGGTCCCAATGCCTGGAACAAATAGTAGTCAGTTGGCACAAGGTCTGGTGAATACGGTGGGTGATAGAGAGTTCCATGTTCAGCTCCTGCAGTTTGAACAGCGTTGTTTGCACGACGTGTGATCGATCGTTTTATCTTGCAATAAAATTGGCCTGCATTTCCACCAATATTGACTGCTTAATGGGCAAGCTTCTTTATCATTCCGTCCAATTAATTGCAGTAGACCACCGCAACACATTAATTAACATTTATCTAATTTTTTTTCCCTTGTTATATTTCATTTATAAAATTTTTTTTTTATAAAACCTCAATAATAAGTATGTAAAAGGCGATCCTTGACGTAAAACTGTCATGCAGTTTGGCAATAAATAAAATTATAATGTATATATGTAATAAAGTTGGAACAAAAAAAAAGACATTGTCTTTTTTGATGCATGTTCGGTTTTAGCTGTATGCAACCATTGTGCCGAACGATTTGTTTCATTACAATATTGTTTAAATAGTATCGTAAAACTAAGCTTTATCCGCGTGGCTAATTTTCAAGAACCAACCGTAACCAGCGTAACTTTTCGAATCTACGACGTACTTCCTTAGCTACATCCTTGCCAAACGCGTTACCATTTCGTCACGTTAACCGTTTATCTTGTTTGATAGGAAAAGTTCCGGGTTCGTATCCCGGTAGTAGCCAAATATTTTTTCGATTTATGATTTCTTCATGTAATTTTTTTAAATTGATAAATACTTAATTATTTAAATATTCATCAAATAAAAATAAATCGCGTTATGAAAAATATTAATGTAATAAAATATTATTGCTTTGGCTATTATTGATAGGTTGTTTTAGTATAAAGTTTACATTCTAATTTGTAAGAAATAATTAATGTAGAACTGTTACAATAACAAATTAGAGATGAAAAAAAAGAGCTTAAAAAGAAATTAAATGAACACTTCAGAAGCACATAATTAGAAAATAAATAATATTATAGAACACTTCAGAAGCACACAAATAGACAATATATAATTATATACTACAAATGTATAACTCTCCGTATAAAATGATTAGAGTGTAACTCCCTCTCCAACCACAAGAGGTAAGCGAATAAAAAATATTTAATTTTAATAATGTACAATACTTAATTAATAACTCGTATTATAAAAAAAAATCTAAATTTCAAATAAATAAAAAAATTCTGAATGTAGAAAATCGTTGATTGATTTCACACTAGGCAAGCAATTATATTTTTGATGATTTTTAAAAATAAATTGAGATTGTGAAAACTTTTAATTTACCTTCAAAATTGAAAGAATATTTGTAGTTATATACACGTAATAACAATAACAGAGAATGATACAGTAGTTAGAATCAGTTCAATAACTTTAAACAATTTTTTTTTTTTATTCTGGTCACATTTCTGTAGTGTTTGGCAACACGTGTCCACCCAATCTCTCTACCCCGCTCCGTCCTTTTGTAAACTTTGTTTTCTGCAGTGTGTCGCAAGCTTAAACTCGATTTTCCCCCAAATGGTGGCTGTAATCGAATGTCCGGCTTGTCTCGTTTTTTGTTCCACGTACATGGTGCCCGCTAAAAGGTTGTCACAAAAAAATAATATTTAGATGCTTTTTGTAATTTTTGTCGAAGTGAAATAAATTATTTAACAAATGAATGATTATTTATTTCAAGAAATAATTTTATTTCAGGTTAAATTATGTTTGTGAAGGTGTTCCTAGCAAGAGCGGAAAATTTAAATTTGGCGCCATTTTTGCTATTGTGCTTTGACAGTCAAACAATTATGACAGTTCGGTAGTAGACAGTCCGCCATTATTAAAAATAGATCGCTATTCGATACAATAACATGTTCTCATTGTTAACATTATTTCAAAAATTGTGAAAGTTTGACTAACCACGATTCGCAAATTTCGTTCAATTTTTGGTAATCAAAATGTCGAAAAATTCGATGAGACCGGGTCGATTACTGCCCACAGACTATCGACACGTGTTCGTCCAGGTCGTTCAGCACATCACGACTGTTCGCCGGAATGTGGCCCAGAGTCCGGGAACATCTATTCGGCATCGTGCTCAAGAATTTAACTTATCATGAAACTATGAATGGTATGAATCTCGAAGACATGTGGCTCCAATTGGTCGTTGCCACTTGCCACACATCACGTAAAACAACGGCATTATTGCACGAGACATTCCCTGGTCGTATAATCGACCAGAATTTGCCGCCTGAATCGTACACCTTTGGACTTCTTTCTCTGTGGTTTTTTTTTTGAAGTCAAAAGTTTATGTCATCAAGGTCACGACCACCCAAGCCTTGGAGGAGGAGATTAGATGCTGCATCACTAAAATCCAACAACAGTTATGCCAATCCATGATTGAAAATTTCGTAAAAATAACGCAAATGTGCCAGCAAAGCCGAAGAGGGCAGATTATCAGATGTGTTGTTTCATACATAATTATCACACGTGTGAGGTTCAGAATTAAAAGCAGACATCTCCATTTTAATTGTTTTCAAGAAAAATCCAAAAAAAACATTGTACCACAGCTATTACATTTGGGATTATATTTAACATGACCAGTAACCGCAGGTCACATGACCAAATTGTCGTCTTATTGGCTGAAAACATATTTGTTTGGATTTGAATTAATTGTCTATTGAAAGTAACAAACAAACAAACTTCAAATGCGTTTTTATACGAAATTCACCAATATTCGTCTAATTTCGATAGGTTAGTTTTGTATACATTAATTTGCTTTGTATTTGTACATACTTGACTCAAAAACCATGAAAACTGGACATGTCTAATTTTGATTCTATACCTCACATCTACTTTAACTAAATCAAAATTTCGGTATTTTCTCAAAAAAAAAAAAAACCTGTTGTCCGCTCTTGTTGGGATACCCTTTATTATATAAAATGGACTGTCCAATACGTTTCTTTTTAAGTTATTTTTTTATATTTGGGCGTTTCCGACCAGTATTTATCTAAAAATATAAATTCTACCTTTTTAAAATAATTATTTGTAATTCAGTCGTACTATATTTATATTTACCCAATTTCTCACTACACAACCCCTGTTCGGCCCTTTGGTCTTCAGGAATATTACGAAGTAGCCTCGCTGCTTTGATGCGCCCTTTACGTCCCTTAATTCAATCGAAACATCCATCCGGAAACGGACAGAGGCCGCAGTGTTCACGTTGAAAGTTACGTTTTCTTTGATCTCGCCTGCCTGTGGTTTAGAGACATCCGGTTCTTCCGACCCCCGCGAACACCGTGTGTCTTTCTCTCAGTCTTATTTTTATTATGATTATCGAATCAATTAAAAACACTCGACTTTACCTTGGCCCATATAATATAATTTATTTATGATGTACAGGGTGTAACGGACCTAGTTCACAATATGTTATGGGCTGGGGATATCTGACTAATTAAATTAATTGAAATATTTTATTGATTCCAAATTATATATCGAATACAAGAAATTAAAGGTCATCGAATCTAGAGCGGCCATATATATGGATTAATAATGGATAAATTTCGTAAATATTTATTTCCAAGTACGTAGACTTAAAGCCTCACACGATTTTGTAAAAAAATTCAAATAATAATATTTTATTTTTTGAAGAGAACACATTATTATTTGTGAAGTTGTAATTTTTTCAGAAACAGTTCTGTGATATTCTAATATAAATTAAATGAATCAATTAGAAAGATATACTCGTACATACAGATGAACTCAATTTATCTAAAAAATATTTTAGCTGCCACCGAGATTTGAACCAGGATCTCTTACAAGGCTAACATAGTGTAATTGGGTATCGCACTTCCCCGGATAGGAATAGATCCTGGTGATAATTAAAATAATTTTTGATAAATAGAGTTTAGATGCATATCTTTCTAATTGATGGATTTATTTTGAATTAATAATATTTTCTGTTCGGTTCAAAATTTTCACATGTTCCTTGAACATTTTCGTCTCGTAGTTTAGTAAGGTACCCACGCATAAAATATTGTGTACTAGGTCTTTTACACCTTGTAGGTGTACATATCATCAGTAATACAGGATAACTGCAATTTTTTATTCATTGTTTTTCTGCTTTATAGGATACCCTTTCCGGCGGGGCTGCGTTGCAGTTTAGGCACATGGTCTCCCGTCTGCTGAGGCATGCTGCCAGCGCGCCAGACAGCTCGGACCGCCTTCTGCACGCGTTGCTGCCCGCCATCGGCTACTTCGCTCTCGACAGGGAGGATCACCAGGTAGGCTAGGGTGATATTTGGTGGGAATCAGCCTTTTCGCGATCTACGTAACTCGGGGCTGTAACTACAGCAGCTTTGATATCTACTCGCATAGGAGCTGATTTTCCCAACTAATCTTGTGGATATCCCAAAGAATGTTTATTTGTTCACAAAACATTTACAGAACAATGTTATGGCAATTTCGGTTTGGAGGTTTGGAAATTATTTGCGGGACGATGGGGCCTTCTACACACATTTATCCAACGAAACATAAATCCGATAGATTATGTATGGCAAATTTATACGACAGTTAAAGTATTTACTCTTCAAAAATTAAATCATTGTGTTAAAAATACGTATTTTTCACATTGTATTGTCATTATATTTATATTTTCAACGTTTAAATTTTCGTTCCAATCGAGTCTCACTTTTTAAAAAAGTCGCGGAGCTCTTTGATTGCGTGAGTGGCACCAAAGTGATCACGTGGATGCCACCAAAATGAATATTTTGGGATAAGGAATTTGCGTTATTTTGCGAATTAGTTCATGTCTATTTATTTGGTGGTCTGTGACGGTAACCGTCTCACGTTTTCTACAATACAAGTATAGAAATTTTTTGAGTAATCATTAAAAATTAAATAGAAACATTTTTAAGCAGGTTTAAATTTTAGTTGCAGTCTAATCTAATCTAATATTTTTAAAAAAAGTCGCGGAGATATATGATTGCGTGAGTGGTACCAAAGTGATCACGTGGGTGATGCCAAAACTAAAATATTGAGACAAGAAATTTGCGTTAGTTCATGTTTATATATCAAGTCATTTCCTGTCTGCATGTCTTCGGCATTCTAAATTGTTTGCATTCAACGTTTGTTAATGATTGATAAGTATACCGTTTTATTGTAAAATTTTAATTTCGGTTTTCGGTGAAGAATTTCGGACCAGCTCGGAATAGTTTTAAACACTATTTATAAAATAAAAAAATAGGTAATGATTTACCTTCGCTGTTTTGGCTGTAATGCACTTCCTGCGAGCGTGAGAATTCCATTATTTCTCTTCTTTTCCATGTTTTAAATATAGTATTCCACAATGTATAGCAATTAAAATTTCCGTCAACGGCGGTTTAAGCTATTGCGGCTAATGTTTTACATCCAACATCCTCGCACCTGTGGTGGGATCCGTGGCATTTTTTATGTCTGCACGTGTAACACACATCCTTTTGAATATTTATTGGACTTACATAATTCTTCAATGTTTCTGTCGTCTTAATCGATACTGCATTTATTTGTCCGGTGCATTAATGCATTTTATTAAACATTTAACTCAATTCTTCGTCCAGACCTTGGGTCGGTAGACTTTCTAGTGAGAAGAGCCAAATATTATGTAAACAGAATCTCAAATATTTCATAGAGCCGCAATATATTTTTTTACTCTAGCTATATAAATTAAAACGACGAAAAAAACTAGATAAAATCAAGATTTTTTATTTAAAACTCAAATTCACAATACAGTCATAGGCTACTTAGAAGAATACAATATATGGGAGTTATAGGCTTCAGTAGCTCGATGAACTACTCATAAAATACGAAAACCTAAATAATTTAACACTCTTTGGGCTTTGTAAAGTTTAATGAATTACTAGCCGAGGAGGCGCCATATAATTGATATGATAAGACACGTGTTAATGATTAAAATGTGTAATCATCGGCGTGGCGCCAAAAAACCCGCGGGATAGATATTAGGAAAATAAAGATGTCTTGTCTTAGCAAGACGTTACAGTAGCGGCCTGTCGCCGTGTAGGTACTTGCAAATATGACTATACGTATTGTTATGAATTTGAATAAAAACAGAGTATTCTGCTGGCGGAAAACATTCTCGATTTTGCCTATATTGAACATATTTTGTGTTTCATTTCTTTCGATCTCATAATCATCATCATCATCGCCGGTTGAGAGAAGCTGAAATCGGCAAACCACCCTTGACTACATTTCTTCGCCATTCTGCACAGATCCATAACTTCTCACTACTTTTCTCGCATAACGGGGGATTTGTCAACTTATACTTATGAACTTTCTGAATACTATCCGCCAGGTCTGCATTCTTAATGTACTGGACTTCATATATTAATAATATTCGCGGTGTTTACAGTTTTTCATTATCGATTATTTATATTCCTGTTATGTTGTGCACATTAATTAATAACACCTGTTGGATTACCTTTCAATCTGACGACTGGTTGCATCTGAAAGCAGAAATAAACATGTGTGTAAAAATGAAATACCTATTTTTTATTATACTCGTTTAATTTACTTGACGCGTTTCGCTTTGTGAGAGCATTATCAATTTAACTCAATAACTTGTATTTATATCTATAGTGGGGGTCAGCTATATACAATTAAATATGTATTTTCTACCTAACGTTCAAATGCGGCTGCCTATCTGATTAGGTATATACTTACTGCAAACTGATGGGGTTCTAGGGCTTGTGCATGACGTATGGTAAGTCTGAATGTGCATATTGTATGTGGGTATGAAATTTTTCATTTTACCAGCGATGCTAATGGTCAATATTTTACTCTTGCACGGCCATACCTCTTTGTCCTTTAGTGCAGTGCGCCGGATGAGTTATGTATAATCCGAGATGGCCGTTGCGCGCCGCCATAGGGGCGGATTGTCGAAGCCTCGTTTGGTTCCCAAAGGAAACTATTTTTTTTTTTTTACTCACTTAGTAGTATTGTCGGTAAAGGCAATATCTACAGGTGTCTTCAAATGGGGGCGACATGTAAAACACCTGTGTGACGTGGGAACTGTATAAAAATTGGGGTGTTCGCGTCGACTGATCGATGAATAATTAATTATGAGAATTGTGCAATAGATTAAACTATTTCTTTCGTTTTACAGCTAAAACAAATTAAATTAATCAATTTATAAAAAATAACAAAAAAAATCTTTCAATTGAGAAAATATTTGGTTACCACCGAGATACGATCTTGATACTTTTCCTATCTGGGGAAATATATATTCTTCTGTACATCTTTCTAATTCATTTTAAATATTATTATAACTTTTAAATACACATTTATGCAGCTGTAAAAGTATTTACCCTTCGAAATTAAATCTTTGTGTAAACATAACAACAGTCAGCGTCAACATTTTCATTTCAATCGAGTCATATAAAAAAAAAAGGCGCGGAGCTATTTGATTGCGTAAGTTGTACCAAAGTGATTTTACACCAATTTGAAAATATTGAAACAAGGAATTAGCGTTAGTTCAGGTCTATTTATTTGGTAGTCTGTAATATTACACCTTAATTTTTGAAGACGAGTTGAGGTACATTTTCTGATACAATATTTAAATCCAATGATATAATATTCAAATCCAAATGTTTTTACTGGTGGTTAATGATAGAGGCAAGTATTAATTTTTTTCTGTACGTTAATTTTAACCTTTATATTGTCGGTATGTAAAATAAAAACTATAAATGAACAAATAGAGTGTAGGTATGTGTGATGCAGGTAAGGGGGTAATCAATTATAGAAAATACTCAAATAAATTTTTGCCCGTTACAACACACATTATGTAAGGTGGTAATATAATATTGAAGGGACAAAAAGTTTAATTTATTTATTAAAAATAACAAAAAATAATTTTCGGCCGAAAAATTTCGCACATAATCTGTTATCTAAATCCAATGAAAATATTGGGGCAAGAAATTTACAATAATTCATGTCTATATTTGGTGGTATGTAATATACGCCCATACTAGATATCTCAGTACTTACGGAGTACCGTTTTTATTTTATACTTTTTATACCGCATGGTGTACGAATTATTTTCATCAACGTGGTATTATGTTCTTTGATTAAAGAAATATATTTCTCTCTCATCTATCGCCAATATTTATTCATTTTGAATTTGTCTCGATATATTATTATTCTTAAATTCTCGAGAAGTTTTTAAAAACAAATTAGATTCACGAAAAAATGAATTAGTAATAGAATGATTTACCCTGCAGATCAAAAATGACTTATTTTGCAACTTACGTCAATTTACATCAAATAAAGCTAATTTTGATAGTTTATAAATTAACACAACGTGTAAAAACTATACGAGAAGACAACTGAATTAAAAGTTACGAAAAAAAATGGAGATTACTATCTTTGCTTTTACATCTTTCATATTATGTATAAAGTCAATGAGATATAGAGCGATCAAACTCGAAATGTTTATGTTTTGTTTTAAACAGTAGAGTGACCACACATTGTTAGGATCGGCGTTTATTTATCAACGATTAAACATGTCGCGAGTGGTCACAATTTGTTTTTATTTTTTTAATTTGGCCTTGTAATAATATTAAGGGTCTTATTGATCGTGTGAATCGAGTAATCGGCTCGATCGTGTTCACTACTTTTTGACAAGTGACATGTTTACGATTAGGCCGATCCCGTATGCGAAATATTAATGCACGCTCGTATCGCAATTAATGCACTCTTGCGGGCCCCGGTACAAAGAGGGCAGGTGTCCCGTGAGACTGGTCCGCGGACACCTACCTACCTGCTTTTGTCCGTTCGGGGAATCTCAAGTATTTCGTAGAGACAAATATCGCATTATTTTATTTATTTGTCACGTGGCAATGCCCGTACTAGGCCATCGTTGGTACGAGATGAGATGTGAATGAAAAAATGCATTTGCACAGGAACATATGTTGGCCTCGAGGCCTGCCCGATAATTTCATACAACATATTATGAGGTATTTTTATGCCGTAATTGAAAAAATATTTGCAATATTTAAATATGTCTAAGAACACGCAATTTACTGGATTTTTACCTACAAAGGCATTGTTATTAAACAAATATCAGATATCTCATAGAGACAAAGCTATCTTTTATTAATAGTATTCATAAAAAGTAATAATGGCTGCCATTAAAGTGTGGCGGTTTTGCTTGATTTTCTCGATATTATGAAAACGTGTTATAGCGAGCGGGTATTCAAAGTCAGTGACTCGATTACATTGTAGAAAAAAAAAAAAGTATTATTTAATAAAATATCAAAATTAAAAAAATATAATATTTTTTTATCGGGTTCATTTTCCGACATTTTCACTTCACATGAAGTGCACATAGCGTGAAGTTTCGTGTTCGCACCATGAATAATACACCTCCTATATCCAAAGCGGGTGTCTTAAGATACTCGCAGTTGGGTCGCGAGCTCGGGTTGGAGAACCCCCGATGCAGGTGTCCGGCAGCCGATCTTGTACCGTGAGAAGTAAACTCGCGAACGGTCGCCGCTGGTGAGCGCCTGGTGATTTGGTGAGCTGGTGAGCTTCACGGCAGCAATTAGATGGTGAGTAAAACCAACGATAAGACTGCTGGTTATTGGCTACTGATAATGCGCTGGTACCCACCTTATCTGCATGAAAGGTCTTTAATACTATTAAAGAGAGAGATGTTGTGACGTTTTTGGGATAGCCCTATCTACCTACGTGAGAGTCGATTCTTGAGTCCTTGCGGTCAGTTTGAGTTTCGCAAACTTTACTCGATTCCTTATTTTTTATTTCCTGTTTACTAAGTTTTTTTTAAAGTTTTATTGGTGAATGAACAAGCAGTTTGGTTTAGAAATAAATCGGTCTGTAAAAATACTATTGTTGAAGTTTGTAGCGTTAGCTTTGTGGTCAGACAGATCAGTGGTGTTGTGCAAAATAAAAAAGTACCAGGGCAATATTAAATTTTATCCCTAAATGCCCCCCCTCTCATTTTTTTCCACGGAAATTTAAAATTGAATATGTTTGAGCTAAAAATATAAATTTTTTTTGACAGAAATAAATTATCTTTTGCAAATGCTAAAACCTTGCATTTGTCAAAAAATCAATTGAGCTATATAACGTGCAAATTTTGGGATGACGTTTATGTAAGTTGAGTGTACATATTTAATCTGTCAGTCATGTGTGCCAAGTGCATGTGGTCAACGGTTAAAAGAATGGGATACCTCTGTGCGCGCCTAGATGACCCATTTTTTAACAAAAAAAACCTATAAAATTTCCTCGTTATGATTTTCACGTTTTGAAAATTCTCCAGTCCTATATATTATTTTGTATTGTAATATATATATATATATATATATATTTAATGTACTTGAAAAGTAAGTTTCGTGAAAAAAAGTGGCAGGGCGGGGCGTCCTGGCTCGAAGAAAAATGCCACTACACCATTGGACATAATTATTATTTTTTATAAACTAACAATCTTTGTATAAGTCACATTGAGCAATTTAACGTTGACCGTTTTCGATACCACTGTATCTTCATCAGAACGGGTATATTTTAACTAATCCATAAAATAAAATATGTATCGAAGATAAATACCGTGTTGGGGGTGTAACTAAAGTCATGTGGGGGAGAGGCAGAAGAGTGGGGGGGTGACATTCAAATGGGGAATATATTAAATAGCGGGTTATTCGTTAAATTTAATTGGTTATTGATTCTGTTTGATTTAGTGTTAAGGGATTTTTTAATTTCTAAATTATCTAACTATAGTCCTCTATTGTTAATGTGTAAAATTTCAATGCTGTTTTCTTTTTTATACGTATGGCCTCTTTCTAAAAGATGGTTAGAAAATTCTGAGAAATATAATAAGTTACTTCAAGGGGCAATGCATTAGGACGCGAGGATCACGAACACAGATGACGGTGGGCAAGATATTCGAAGACGCATAAAAGTAGCTAAAGTTGTTGTGAACCAACTTACTTGATGATATGAATAGACAGTTACATTTATATGATGCTTGACTAAACAACAACAATTACCTTCACACTCTTGGCTTTGTAATCTTCATGTATCCAATCTTTATGGACAATCCGCAATAGGGATAAACGTAAAATAGACGCATTCGAAATGTATTGCTGAAAAAGCATGTTACTACTGGTAATGAGCTCAAAATCGCGAACCGTGAATCAATCACTGATATCTTTGAGTCACACTCTCTATCAGTGATTATCTGGGAATATCGTGATTAATTTTTATATTTGGTTGTGAACTGTGATGTGCATATGAAACGAAAACATTTAAGAAGGGATAACGTTATAATATACGAAATACTGACAATTTAATCCGAAAACTACTCATATTGTTTTAAGACTGAAGATATTAAATTAGATATATATTAATTATATTTGTTAGAATATGATTTTTACGTAAATGATGTTTGAATAATATAAGTAAATGGGCTCAAAATTGTTTTTAAAAAATTTATTTCGTATATTGTGATATCGTGCGGCGCACGCGTATTAGCAATGAAGCTGTGATCACGGTCACAGTTTTCAATCTCTGATATTATCGATTATCAATCACAATCACACCAGTGAGTCAAGAGTAGCATTTTTTCTCATCAATAAATGTTACGTTTCCATACAAATGCCTCAATCTTCTAAAAATCCAATCACAACAAGCCCTATCTACAGCAGGGAACAAAAAATTCCTTTAATTCTTCGGCTACATTATGCCTAGAAAAGCTTATTATCCTGGGTATGAAAAAGACCTGGAAGAGTGCCACAGCGGTGGATAGATCCAGTGCATCTAGCTGGAGAGACCCTGGAGCTGGAGTCAGCTGTGAGGGCGACCCAGGACCGGGAGGGGCATTACGAGCAGAGTCTCATCTGATGTCACTATATATCAACACGCACATGAAAAAAAGAAGATAAGAAATAATACAGAATATTCTAAATGAAATGTTCATTCCAGACAAACAACAAGCGGCTTCTGATTTTACCGATACAGCATTGCAACAATGATAAAATTATTTTTCTTATTGTTACGCACTTGCGTAATAGTACGTCTTCGTTGTACTTTTCGGTGATGTTTAAAGGTCGGAGTAAAACTCGTGACAATTAGCTATTGATACAATTACTATACAAGATGTACAACTATAGCGAGACAACGATAGCGTAGCAAAAGAGGGTGCGTCCTGTGTGTGACCGCTATTTATACCCGCACATCGCATACGCACCGCACATCGCATACGCATACGCATTCACACACACACACACACATCGGTACAATCCAAGGACATTACACTTGTTATCTCAAATATGTATGTAATTTTTGTATGTTGACAATTTTATGTTATTCCTGTATTCAGAGTTAAGCACGTTTCATTTACAACACCCCATATATCACTCAAATTTAATGCTATTCGTAATTATAAAAAAAAAAAAACTTTTCACTACTTATCGTGGACCTTGGACCATCAAAGGATCATTTCTAAAATTTTTGTCAAAATCTACTTTTATCTATCAAAATTCTTACAATTTTTACAATGTTACAAGCATGTCAACTTTCTTAGTAGTTAATGAGATAACAAGAAAAACAAGTTGTGTTTTAGTAGTACAATTGTAGTTTTGAATACAAATAAATAAAAAATTACAGAAAACAGAGTAGATAACACTAATAAAACGATTTTTTTTTTGTTCATTAATTATATTACTTTAAAAAAAAAAAGTGAAATTTTACGGTCGAAAATTTTTTTTTTTACTTTGAATAAATAAATTAAAAACATATTAGTTTGTTAAAACTCTTTCACGATAACGAGAGCGAAGGCGCGATTTTGATAAATAACAAGTAAACGCAACGTAAATATGTCACTTTTTGTCCCTTCAGTATTATTTTACTACCTTACATAATGCGTGTGCCACATTGTAACGGGCAAAAAGTTGAGTATTTTCTATAATTGATTACCCCCTTATCTGCATCACACATACCTACACTCTATTTGTTCATTTATAGTTTTTATTTTACATACCGACAATATAAAGGTTAAAATTAACGTACAGAAAATAATTAATATTTGCCTCTATCAACCACCCGTAAAAACATTTGTATTTGAATATTATATCGAAAAATGTACCTAATCGTCATGAAAAATTAAAATATTATCACAGATTACCAAATATGCGATTTTTAAATATATGTCTCGATTGGAACGAAATTTTAAACGCTGACAATATAGTATGCGTTGATTTAAAAAATTCGTCTTATTTACACGAAGATTTGATTTTCTTTAGCTGTTACATATATGTGTCATAAACTATCGAATTTATGATTCCACAAAGAATGTGTGTAAGAATGCCTCTAGTCTCGCAACGAATGTTCCAAACCACTTTATTTCATGTCTATTCATTCAATTAAGAGTTTTTATTCGGTGTTTTGCAGCGTTAAAATTAACAAAAGTAGTTAAGTAGACAATTTTAGGTAATACATTTAATATAATAAAAAATAAATAATAATGTACTTATTTTATCCATGACACGTCATCATAAACTGAAGAATTCACTAATTATGCGATATGTCGATTATCGACGAAGTCTTCAGACACCTTGCATCCAATACGCGGCTGATCCACAAGCTGGTTTGGACAATGACTATTTTTTCTTTTATTTTGCGTACATTTTTAAAACTTCAATAATTGGTCGTATTCAATCAGCTGTCTATTTAATCGACTTGTCTAGATGACTTCTCCAACCCGCATGCGTCACTGCTCGTGGTAATGACCCACAGGGGTGCACGCGCGTGCAGTTTCGTTCATCCTAATGACGTTGCAATAAAACGTTATTTTATCGGATCATATTATTATCAATGCTGTATAATAATATTGGATCATATTATTATCAATGCTATATAATAATATTGGATCATATTATTATTAATGCTATATAATAATACTGTCTCGCCGTGTATTGATTTGCGCTTGATTAATCGTATTTGAACGTTTTTCAAAATGTAACGGTCCTAGTTCAGGTTCGAATCCCTGTAGCAACAAAAATATTTTTTCGATAAATTGATTTTATATGTATTATATTAGACATAATATTAGTTGCTTGCTTGATGTCACTCGGTTCATAGCAATTTTGGCTAGCTGTATTCGTCTTCGAATTTCCTGCTCTCTGTCACCAGTTTTCGTGATCAGCGCGCCCAAATAAATTGCGTCTTGAACTATCTCACATTCTGCTATTTAGAAAGTTTTTTTGTGACACGTTAGCATATAAGAATGAATATGTTCACGATATATTTTCGCGAAAAGTCGCGCGATCAGCGCGTGCGATATATGATATGTAATGCGCTATTTATTGATGTGATGTCACTTCTGTAAGAAGATTTCGTTTAATTTGTCTTACACGGTGGACCCTGTGATGTTTCATATCAAAATCCATTCGCGCAATGAACACAAACATGTATTTTAGCAGACATTCCTTTCTCATGTCAATCAGTTTTATAATTTCTTTTGATCTGCGATACCCGGTCTGGTCTGTGACACTTTTTCGTGTCCAGTTTTTGACATTCCTCATCGCGGTCCGTGTGAACACGGTGGCATTTGATTAGCCAATCACATTCGGATTAAAATCTGAAGTATTCTAGATCGTTTCGTGTCTCGGCTTCTAGATAGCTCTATGTGGAAACCGGTAGGAAATGTGTCGTTGAAATTTTTGTCGCGCGCGCATGTTTGTGTGTGTGTGTGTGTGTGTGTGTAAGCGCTCGCCATTGTTGTGTAATGTAATGTATCTTATTTTATAATCGCATTAAATTAATAATAATAAATATATGTAATACAGCACAATTAACAACGACACGATTAAAACACAGTTTATATCTATTTTCCAATATAAAACCGCATTAAATACGATACCGTTCCCACATTCCAACTTACTGCAGAATATTAAAACTATAAAACCTTATTGATAATTATTATTTATTCAACACTGCATCAGGACTAGGGTGTGATGTGCATATAAGCAAAAAAGCTGTGAATTACTAAAAATTCTGAATAATATACAATATGGATCATGAACGTATATTTACGGATTTATCACAATTAGCGCCATCTGTGTACCAGTGGAAACTTTAATGCTTTAGTTCTAAAAATTACCACAACAACCCATCGATGTAATCGTAGTGCTAGTAGCTATAATTCGTCGATTGTAGCTATTCACATTACTATCTTCTATTTTTAAGCTAGTGTATTACTCAAGTCATACAATTGGTTATTTACTGAATTGAAAATGTTTTTCGGTCGATCCGTTTTGTATGGAGTCGTTACTTATGCTGTTTTTTTAACATATCATTTGAAAGGCTTACAATTGCGTGAAAATCATTAAAGTGTCTACTTCATCTTTTACTAATTTGTAAATTTTACTATCTTACTGTTTTTAACCTGTTGATTTCATGATCATTCTTTGCGTTTGGTGCATGAATTTCTTTTTGATTTGGGAAAAACAAAAGGTAATTGACAGAACTATTTTCTACGTTAACCTTTAATAAAAATAATTATTTCCTTTAGTAATGGATTTTCAAACAATAAAAGAATTATTTTCAGTCATAGAAAGTGTTCTTAAAAATGTCCATACATTTTTTATTTTGTTTTTTATATGGATGAAAAGGTATTAATTATTTTACGTTAAAACTGATAATAGTACTCTAAAATTACATATAAATACATGGTATGGTCGTATAAACGACGGATTTATTTTGGACGGACGTTGGTTAAACGAAAGTAGATATATTGTATTACATATATTATATATGATTGTATTATTTCATTGGTAACAGCATAACCTATATCTATACCTACTGCACGCCACTGATTAGGACTTAGGCAGATAAAAATAAATTACGTAAATTTTAAAACTAAATTATTATCATTTTATTAAAAAATGTGAAAATAATGCAACAACCGTTATAAGTTGTCCGTCCAGTGATCTAGTAGTCAGGGATTCGAGATTGGTTCTAGGAAACCATCAAGTTAATTCATCAATCAAATTTTGAAACTAAAATAATTTATCCCTTCAATCAATTCACCTCATTTTACACGAAACATATTCACGATTAAACTCTGCCCGCAAGTAACTCATTCATTATTATACAATGATTTTTAACTTTTATATTTTTATTGTGATGTTATGGTACATGATTCGTAAATATTTGATGTTAAATGATCCTTTTTATGTATGCATATACATTGAGACTCAATTTGTCCACCTCTACTTATGCAACTCGCCATTCGTCCAAATTTAGACATGGAGTTCGTACATTTTTCCAAAATTCGTACTCTCGCGTTGGCTCTCGTCCACCATTGTATCATTGTGTAACCTCCATAAAACCCGTTTATTTTATTAATGCTACGTGTTATTTATATTTAATAATAACCAAAAAAGCAGTAAAATATGTAGCCGTAAATACTTCGATAGCTAGTCCTGGGTTTTCTATAGGTAATGCTGAATACAGTAATTCAATATATGCAAATCCAAAATACACCAAATTTTGTGAACCTGAACTGGTAGACGCCGATGTCACTCTCCTTGTAGTCTGGTGGTCCTTAACTCTGCTGGCCAGCCTCCGAAAACTTTCTCACAACCGATAATCCGAAAATTTATAATATAAAATATTTTTATATCTCCGCCGTAAATAAGTCCGTCCGAACCGAAAAACTGTCTCTTTTCAGTATCAGCTTTGCTTTTATTTTCTGTTTTTAAATCCACACAAATAGAACACACATATTCAAAATTTTATACCAGGCCTACCTATCGAAGTACAAAAGCGCGTAAACAAAATAACACTGGTTGAAAGTATTCTCTTTCAATGAAGATAGGGGTAGGTGATCGTGAGACTCGGACTTGGCCACTCAGTAAACAGTTATCTGGTAATCAATCTTCTTCTTCATCATCATCTGATGGATGCTCAATGTGATCCCCTGAAATATTTTGTACTTTGTGCACAATACGTGTCCATTCCTCCCGGTCTTAAGCCATGCTATCAATATTGAAGGATTACCATGTTAACTCCTTTATTTGATCTATCCATCTTGCATAAGACCTCTTGCTCGCTTCCTCTCAACTATCCCTATGATCACGAGCTTCTTCAAACTAATCGTTTCTTCTGGCAACATGTTAAAAGTATGTAAGAATTTTTTTATACACGTAATCTAAAGTCTTATTGTAATCTTTACCTAATGGAGGATATAGATATTTTTTGTCCATGGGAAACCTACAATTTGGTTATATTCTTTATACCACAAACGCTTAGTTAATTTGAAGAATAATGTGAATATTAATGCGAGCTGTACTTTGTGAATGTATATTTATTCAATCTATATAAAACTAAATGTATGTATGTCTGTTATATATACAATTCTTCACCCTGAAACCGATCTAAACCAAATTTTGCGTAGTTATCTTTAGAATCCTGCGTAAAATATAGGCATCCCACCCCTCCCCTTGGCAACACCATCCCATTTCCCCGAAATACATGTATATTTTATTGAATGCTGTCCGTTCCAAATTTTACATAGTTGTATTCTTTAGGATCCTGCTCAAAACATAAGTACCATCCCTGGCCGTACCTACCACTACCCATGATATAAATATGTATACTGAACGCCCTCCAAATTTTATTCAATTGTATTCTAGGAACTTGCAACCTCCACCTCCAACATATTCCTTTCCTTCTTTCTTAGTGCTGTAGGAATTGACTGTGTGGATGTTGTGGTTATTTAAATATGATTGACTCGTGATTGTATATGAGGTTATGTTGCTGTGAGACAGAACCTTATAACATCGTCGCAGAATAGGGTGTCTGTTGTTGTAACTAGAGCAGGGTGTAGAAATGAAAGAGCACTTACAAAATTTCGTTTATTTATGTAATGAATTATACAGTTAAATTCACGTTGAACTCTGGAGTGGCTCACTCGAGATGCTGTTGAATAGTGATGTCTATGAGAGGACGGTCAGCGGAAGAGTGATCGCTAGTTGTCTGGACAGTGTCCGTCCCTGGTGAATGTGTGTTATTGCGTCTGCTGATTGGTCGCTTTGGTTTGGACCCTAAAACTATAATCAATATATATAACTAGACTTGTCATCTTGATTTTACCATTCCAGTTCGGATTTCTGCTTCACATCCTGCATGTTTTGAAATGAGAGCTGGGTCTATAAACTCATCAACCTCTTTGTAGTCCCTTAATGAATTGTTTATTGTAAGACTTTCTAATCCTGTGCTTTCTACTTCTACTGTACTCAGCTATTTCATCCTCATCTACACAATCAAACAGGAACTCTGGAACAGATTAATCTCAACTTACATTATTGCTTTATTGAAAAATTAAATTTACATTCGTAGCCTTCTTATTTGTACGAATTGTGTACGAATAGCGGGGCACACTGCACTATGTTGTACCAGTATTAAATTACACCCTAGCTTGACCATGCTCCACATATATTATTCAGCGAGTAAATTATTGTTACACCATTGCAAACAGCCCACCATTATTCGTCTCTTTGTCCGCCCGTCTTCATATGAATGGCCGTATTGTCTCCTGGCGCCGCTCGGCGGCCGCAGCTCCTGGGAAAATATTGAACTTTCCTTGTACCTGATTCGGCCGGGCGGACACCTGCTCCGGTGTGAGCCGACTTCTCAATAATTAATTGGAACGGTAGCTGCCCCACCGATGGTTATCTGTGACAGAAGAACGACATTTGATGGATTAGAACGGTTCCGATCGACAAAGAGTGGAAATGAAAGTGGTCAATTATTATTGTTGACGCAATCGTTTTCAAGTCGACGGTGCTACGACTAGATGTGGGTGAACATCGACATTATTTGACAACCGTTAATTTTACTAAAAAAATATATATACATATATATATAATTTACTATCGCTCCGGCCCCTGAGTTGCCCGGTATTTTAATTTAGTTATAATTTAAATTACTGATATATAGGGAAGGAAGTGTCGTTGTTTTGCATTGTCCCTATATAATTATGATGTATCCAAAATTTGATCCTGGAAGGAGGAGGGCGAGATGTTTGGGTAGAGTGTTAGATAATGATGAGGTTCCTAGAGTGCAACTCTTTAAAATTTGGAGGGTTCAGTATATATATTTACATCTTGGGAAGTGGTAGGTACGGTCAGTGATGGTGCTTATGTTTCGCTTATGTATAACTATGCAAAATGTGTAACGGATAGCATTCAATAAAATCTGCATACATTTCTGAGAAACGGGACGATGTTGACAGGAGGAGGAATGAATGGGTTGCTTATTCATATTATTTAGAACGGTCAAAGGATTTAGAATTGTATAGATAACAGACAGACAGACATTCAGTTTTATGTAGATTGAATTCACAGTATACATGTCGCGTTAATAAAGGGTGGGCCAACTTGGACTGTTTTTAAAAAATTATATGGTGGGGTTTATTTTTAATTATATATTTTTTTTCAGATAATAAAGAATTTTTGAAAGTTTATAATGGTTATATACCCAGTGCAAGAGCGCGTTAAAATTACTGAATTTTATTATGTTTCGCGACGATCTATTTTCGGTGACCGGCTAATTTAAAAAAATGCAGAGTTTGCTTGGCCTCCCCGTTCCCCAGATTTGACAGCGCCTGATTTCTTTATGTGGGGCTACTTAAGAGGCCGAGTTTACGTGAACAAACCAGCAACAATTCAGGAGCTTTAACAAAATATTCGTGCAGAAATAACAAATTTGGAGACAGAAACGTTGCGTAATGTAATACAAAATACTTTAGAAAGAGCAATTATTTATCAACAAGACAACAACAAATGGAGGTCATTTAAATGGCGTCATTTTCTACACATAGATTTTCAAAAAATTAACAAAGTACACTTTCATGTAATAATATATTTTTTTAATAAACATTAAAATTATAAAAGTTATATGCATTTTACATCAGTCAGTCCAAGTAGGCCCACTCTGTATATATTTTTTCAAATCAAGCTAAGCGCTTGTGGTATAAGTAATATTACTAATTTGTTGCTTTGGCTAGGAGCCTTGATAATAGACCAAACGCATATCGAATTGTAAAAAATTGCATTCGGCCGCATGTCCGCTCGCTTGCTGCCCCACTCCCTTCCCCCCGGAATGCATATTAATGGTGTGTCCTCCCTAGGTATGTTCAAAATTGATCGGCTATGTAGACATAATTTGTCGAAGAAGCGTGCAATAATTAAATAATAAACAACAACATGTGATTGTGATCGAGGACGAGTCATAACTCGCCCTCCGCATCTTATAAGTGTGGGAATTAATTTCTAGTAGGTTAAGAACAGGTGAAACTGAAAGAAACAAGGTCCAGCAACAAGTACAAACCATATGTTCCTGAGATTATACGACATTTTACTCAAGAGTTGAGGGATATGTTTAAAGAAACTTAATAAAACTAAAAAAATTAATTAAAAATATGTCTTTGACAAGGGCACAGAAGACATTCAATGCCTTATCGTCCCAGTCAACCAACAAGAAGTTTTCGCAGGAGGCTATATGTTACTATTTTCAATTTTTTTTTTTTTTTGACTATTTATTATATTTTCTTAGCTACTTTTATAAATATATTCAAATCTTTTACTAAACTAACAGTAAAGCAATTGACTGTCGCCGATTGCTCGGTGCTAGGTCCTGCGGGTGGCCAGTGACTGCTGCGCGCCCTGGACTTCCGCAGAATCTATGTTTCAATTCGGAAATCCCTAGTACACCGTACGTAGTGTACCTCGCTTTTATTTCCAGTAAGAAAAAATAAAATATTAGTAATATGTGTACCTAGAGCTATCTTAAAATGACCTGATTATTGTCAGAATGTTATTAAAAGCATGAACACGAACAGGTAAAAACAATTGTGTTGGTGAATTCGATATTTTGTGTAAAACTATGTTTGGAACTGAAATGAAATGGAACAATAATTATCGAGCAATTATATCTAACAATCATTCACAGCAGTTTTAATAAATATTAAACATGGGTGACATTACATGTATTGCACAATGCGGAAAGATTGTAAATTAATATTCATTATTTGCTAATTTGTAACGCCATCTAGCGAGTTTTTTAATGACTACTTTAAAGGACACTAATATACAGATCCAGATCCAATAGCGACGAAGTGCAATCATTATATACTAAATTATATTTTATTGTTTATATTTATCGTTTGTCTTCTATGTAACTAATGTCATATAGGTACTTATATTTGAAGAAAACTAAAATGTGTTGTATGTGAAATAAAAATTGTCAATTAAAATGTAAAATATAAAGAATCACCTCTAGATAGTACCTACCTACAGTGAGATGTATGTTGGCTTACAGAACCTCCTGACGGCCGGCACGCCGCCCTGCGTGGTGCAGCAGCTGAGCACGCTGCCCTTCCGCTACTTCAGCGGCGCGGAGCACGCGCGCGCGCTGCTGCCCGTGCTCATAGCGTGCAGCTCCCGCTGCGAACCGGCCAGGCAGCTACTCAAACAGGAACTGTCACAGCAGGTACCATTCTCAATCATTGTCTTCTCACTTCCAGTCTGTTACTGTCTTTCTTACATTATTATCTAGATAAATAAAGTTTTCAACCATATGCATTCAATTTTAGATTAAAATAATTATATTTTATAACCGTTCGTCCAATTCATCACTGGATTGAAAAAATATCTCAGCTTTTCATATCTGACATATGCAAAATAAAATCTTTATCTGACAGAACATATTAAAATCTGAATTATATGATAATAATTGCGATAAAAATATTACGAGACCCATATCTTCTTTCGCAGAAATTCTAGCTTAGTATAGCTTATTTCATATCATTGCACCCCGCTGGCACGTGGGTACCCACTTCACGTAATATTTTCAATAATAACTAAATTCGATACGATTCTATTCCGGGAAAATTAAAAAAAAAATTATTTCATTGATGAATATAAATATATTGTCGGAACATACATTTAACCAAAAAAAAAGTATATTTGTTATTAAGAGTTTTATAAAAATAACAATATGAACTTTTAAAGTAATTAAAATAAATTGTAACTATCTCTCTCCTACCAATTTATTTTAACACAATAATCGATGTAAAAATGTAATTATTGTGTATGCCACATCGTGTTATACCTACCAATTGTTTTTCATTTATTATTTTGTTTTTTTAATTGCTAGTTGATAATCAATGTCACCAAAAAAAAAAAACTAACATATATGTCCTTACGAATAAATATAACATATTATGATTATCCTTAACTTATTTTTCCCGATTCATCCACCCGCCTACCTTCAACAAATACAACCTTGAATAATTAATGTCAGCCCATCCAGTACCCTCTGTTGTTGACTTCGCATCGTCTCTTTAGTACCAATTTACCAGGTGAGCCACCTGCCTCTTGTCCTGTGAATCAACACCAGCTCCGCCGTCCCGGCTGTCCCCTTAATGTGTTAATCGGGATCCGTGATGAACGCTAATGCTTCGCGCGAGAGGACTTCATGTGACGCTGGGGAATCGCAGAACATTCTAGACGCACATGAAACATTACTCCATTTTTACTAATTTGTTGCCACCCTTACTCTTATTTTTTTTTTGTTGGCTGTTGAGTCTGTTTTTCGTTGTGATCTAAATTGAAACCTTTTGTTCCGTATTCGTAATAAATTAAATTAATCGTTATAGGTGATCACATATACTTTCATACTTATTCATTCATTCATATTATTGTTAACTGTAGTATATTGTCACCAGTTTTTAGTTTATACATACCCCCTTAGCCTATTCTCCCCAGTACATTTTTTCCTTTGGTTCTTTTGGAAGTCAAGGAGAGGAAGTGTTCTCGTATGAATTTGTGTTGAATCACTACTTTGCACACACCGCTGTGATTTTGTTGTTTGCGAACGTGACACTCATCGGAGTCTTCTGTACTGTGTCATTTACTACATTGGGTGAACTTCCGAAAGTACATCGTGGTGGTGTCCATCCTGGTCCGCTATCGAAGGTACTCCTCCCATCCCCTCCCTCTCATCCCTCAATCGCTATTTCCTATCCAACCCATCCTTCCATTACCATTACCCATCCACCACTTTGGTGAACGGCGACTTGCGTCGGTCACACCTTCAATTCTTCGAACTTTCTTTTTTTGTGCTCTGTGAATATTTAATAAATTGCCACTAGACCTTAGAGAGTTTAAAGTAATTAACGACTTCAAACCAAAAATAACAAAGTGGTTGCTTGATGTGTGTAGAAAGCAAAATGAATCTAATTTGTCATTTGTGCTAACCTAACTACCTACACATTTTTGTTTCCAACTATTGTATATTACAGACAATAATATTTTTAACAATAACTTTTTATAACTTACTTAATATGATACTTACTTACCTCAAACCATTACAACTTTTAAAAACTGTACAGGTAATTGCTTTAGAACAGATCACGTCCAGTAAAGTAATTACCTTTATTTTTTCTTTCATATGTACTATTTATGCTACAAGAAATAAAAATGGGCGAATTTTAGGTATGCAGGCTTTGGTGACAGCGTTGTGATAACCGACTAGTATTAAAAAAAGAATCGGTCCATTCTAAAAATAACCAAAATCTGTTTGGTGTAATCTCTGGTATTCTGCACACTACTGTATGAGATAATGCCATTACAAGGCGAAACGCGTCTCAAGTAAATTAAATGAGTAGAATAAAAAAACATGTATTTTATTTTCACATATGTGAAACGGTAAATACCAAAAAAATATTTTTTCGAAGAAGATTTCGTGCATTTTTGACATATGTTAAAGAAACTTAAAAACCTACGAGACAACATGATATTTTGCTATGAAGTTTTTAATGCAACTTTCCGCAAACACGCCACTCATTTGTACGTTTAACGTTGTTAATAAAATAACAGTGGCGTCTCGGTGACACTTGCGCCGGCGAAACTTGGACACGGAAAAGGAAAACAGCGCGGGGGTGGTCCGACCACTAATGGCCGGCCCGTAAGCATCTTCATAATTCTTCTCCCAGCGCACGTTATTTTCCAGCGTCCCCCACCTGGCGTCCATTTTCGAACGGGACATATCCAGGGGTGGTTCGGCGGCTGGATCGGTGTCGCTAAAAGGGTCGCGGGACCCGGGTCCCTTGCAATACAGTACAGCGAGGGTAGTGCTGAATAATTTTGTGGAACTACTCTTAATACTCGGAACGAACTAAGAGCCTGTGTTATTTTCGACTGTGTTGCACTTTACATTTTTTTAAATCCAATACTATTGATCTTTTTTTTTTACTCTCAGTAATAGATTAATATTATAAATGTATACACACACAGCATACCGTCGTTTAAGAACGAAAACTAGCTATCTGCAATTCCATCATTCTGAGATAAATCAAAACAAACCTAATCTACATTATTTAATGAGAATATGTTAAAGGAATATATATATATATGCAACTGGCGTATCTTCTGGGTTAGATCGCGCTCTTTGTGTGTCGTTTCCTTCGAAAAACCTAGGCCGACATTTCGGCACGATAACACGTGCCATTGTAAAGGCGTTGCTTCAAAAAAATACTGTACAACCGTGCTTTTTCGCAGAAGATATAAATCTCCCACAGTTGAGTATATTTCATTTTTATATATTGAGTATATATATACCTTGACAATGGCACGTGTTACCGTGCCGAAACGTCGGCCTAGGTTTCCCCGAGGAAATTCAACGTCGAATAATGATCAAATGTACACAAGTAATCACTTCAATGCAAATATAAAAATATGTTAAAACACAGAATCAATTATACCTACAATTGTTTAAATATGAAATTAAAAGTATTATACGAGGGGCAAGTAAAAAATAAGGTTCCTACATTTTTTTCAGATATAAGGTATTTTTTATTGCAATAAATAAGTAAACCATCTGAAAGCTTGTACTTTATTCTATTTTTCTACATTCCTCTCCTGAATTTTCTATGCATTTTTCCTGACGAGTTATCCACTTCTGAAAACCCGCTTCGAAGAATTCCGCCGCTAGGCCGCCGATGAACTTGGTGACCGCTTCTTTCACCTCTTCATCTGTATTGAAGCGTTGTCCACCCAAGTGTTGCTTCAATTTCGTAAACAAGTGGAACATCTCCCGTAATAATGGAGTCCAAGAATTCTTCGGTATTCTCAGCGCATTCTCGAAGAAACCCCTCGGCACACTTGACACGATTGTCTTTGTGGGTTTCTGAAAGCATGTGTGGGACCCACCGCGCGCACACCTTGCGATAACCAAGTTTATCGGTCAAAATGTTGTCGATGGTTTTTTCACAAACCTCAGGAACCTGGACAGCAAGCTCCCGAAGCGTTACTCTCCGATCTTCGAGGAGAATGCGCTCAATCTTCGCCACGACTTCGTCCGACACCGATGGCCTCCCACTCCTCGTCGTGGACGTCTGTGCGTCCTTCGGAGAACTCCCTGCACCATTTGCGGACGTGTTGGACGCTGATGCAAGCTGTGCCATAAACTTCTTCCAACTGTCGATGAATTTCAACAGGTTTAAGCTTCTTCGCGTTTAAAAATCGAATCACCGAACGGATTTCACACCTGGCGGTAACGGCGATGGCGGGTTCCATAGCGGATGGCTGTCAGGCCTTTACTGAGCGTCGCAGCGTTTGCTCCCGGTAGTGGGGATGTAGTTAAGGGACCAACAATCAAGGCAGTGTTGCCGGATTTCGCCTAGCATCTCGCGTGGCGAGTGTACAGCGTAGGGAACCTTATTTTTTACTTGGCCCTCGTACTTATATTGAGCTAAGCCTTTGCGTTGGTGAGTTAATATAATAATTTGTTTTAAAAATATTCACCTTAAATAACCGTAACGAACCGTTACTTTAAATATTGGAGAAACGTCGTGGTACCGAAATTAAAACAGTTTAGGCAGTCCAGCTCGCTATTTTCTATTTTGTCGAATAACATAGTAGTTACTTTACACAACATTTTTAATTAAATTCATTAAGTTTATTAAAGTTATTAAAAATCATAATTGATTTGTTTTACGGGTGCAGGTAGTTTAAAATGTATGAACTTTAATCATTTGTGTTGAATCCATTCAATTGATATCATTGATAAACTTTCTAGAATGTAGATCAAATTGTCGAATTGTATTCTCAATTGCTTCTAACTAAAAACATGTGCAACACTTTAAGTGATTGTTTATTCGTATTTTTTCACAGCTGTTGGAGGATTTCAAGAATTCTGAAGAAGGCAAGAAATCGAAGCTACTGTCGCTGATGAAGACTTAGAAAAGCCTTTTTCATATTTCGACCAATATCTTAGCAATACCGACGTGTCTCATCCTTTTGGATAAAAGGCTCATTAACTGTCACACATTGGAATATCTTAAAAGACTTAGAAATCTACAATTATAATTCGACTTTTTATTGAATAACCACTGAACATTGTATGAATGTTAATGTCGTGTAATAACATTTTTTGATGTTACTAAAACTGTCATGTTCGTAGCCTCTTTCGCCAGCATATATTTTTTTCAAATTAACTAATCGTTGTGTCATCAATGAGAGATCTTCATTATTCAAATTAGTCATCTTAAATATTATTAAACATCGGAAGACTTGTAAGTAGAATGACTGAAAATAATATTCTAGTAGTGTAGAGATATGTATTATGACGATAGTCATAAATATTATTGTATTGTGATATAATAGTGAACTTGTTTTCGGTACACCCTATACCATTTAATGGATGTATTCTCATTAAGGATTTAATCGTATTTAACGTTTAGTATTTTATTTTATCAGATGTATTGGGAGCTTTGTGGGTTCATTTGTGTCTTACTGCACTAGCGATCGTTTTCAAATCGAACTGTACATATATATATATATATATATATATATATATATATATATATATATATACATATAATATTAACACTCATTATTTTGAGTTCGAAACTCGAGATTATATTATATACCAATTCAGTTTCACTCGGCAGCACTCTCAACAATGGATATTTTTTGTCTTATTTTTAAATTACATTGCACAAATCTATTAAAATAATATATTCGCTCTCAAGATTATTTTCTCATTATTCTAAGACGTGGAATTTCGGAGTGCTAATGGGTCTGTATTCATTAAAATCTATTTAATATTGCAACAAGGGAACAAAAATTACTCTTACATCGTTGATTTCTAAGAAATAATATTTTTTATTTATCTGTTATTCTTTAAGTACTTACTTTTTTTTTTAAATACGTTCGTATTTGCATATTATTTAATTTATTTTTCATAATAAATATCATTTTCGTATTATATATACATAATTTTGTTAAACTTTATTTAAAAAAATCTCATTAGAATGTGCGGTCACAAAATTTATACTGGAGTATACGTCAGGTGTGACATGTCTAAGGCAGGTAGAAATATTATATGGGAGCAAAACTTGGCAAGGTATGTTTTTAGATTATAAAATATCACAATTTATATTGTTTTCTGCTGTGTTTTAAATACAATTTGTCATTCAAAATATACGGTAAAATATTAAATTACCTAGTTTACTTCATATTTATCAAAACTTTAATATTATCATACTTATCATTAATATGATATGATATATAGTTAAAATAGACCCACTTCTCTGAAATCGTTAAAGTTCATTTGAATAATTCGTAAAAAAAAACACCCTAGTTACGAAATAATAATTATTACTGATTTTTTACAGTCGTTTAAATTATTTAACATTTCATCGGTACATAATTAAAACAATTATTAATTATTTTTAAAGAGATTTGATTGTTAAAACTTATCAGAAGCCACAGTGTTTAACATACCACGCTTGTTTGTTAATTGTTTTGCTGCCATCGAATGTATCGACCATTCCTTAATGTTTCACATCTCAACTTATACATCGTGTACGGTCAACGACAAAATTAAATGACACTGAGTGGAAACTAAATAAGCAATGTTGAAAGAAAAATGTATTTTTACTATTACTATCGATGTCCATACAATATTCTTACACTTTTATATTCTTAGTCACTTTCTGCCTCATACTTTTCTATATTTATAAAATTTATACTATTATATAAAAATACGCTTGAAAATATATTTTTTTTGTTTCTGATTCTTCGATTCTACTCCTTGCTATTAATTGAAAACGAAGCTCATAAACTATTGGTATGTCTACATATTATAAATTAAATGTGGATAATAATGTACTTACAATTCAATAATAAATTAATAATTATTATGTGAGTTTTGTAAAATTGACCAGCTGGAATTGAAATCATTTATTTATTCTTATTATCGAAATAAACTTCTTAAAACAATGTTATTTATTTAAAATTACTTATTTGTTTTCACTCAAATTAGCCGATTAATTTTGCCGGTGATCGTAGGTTATATTAATATTCATAAGTGACATTATTTTTCTCAATATTGTAATAGAATTTTGTGTTGATAGAAAAATGCTAGTCTTTGTAGATTTAAGTGAAGGACATTATAATATGATTGAGCTTTTTAGACATTGACTTATTTATGAAATTTAAAATTATAATAAATTATCCCATATTAATATTAACGCTTAGATAAAAGCCAAATTTTCTACTGATGCTAAAATACATACTAACATATTATTTTTTTGCTTAATGTATGGTTAAATTTAATGTTTTCGTACGATGGAGCGTCGTGGGAAATATCAATTTCATTCGTCGATTATTATTGTAGAGAGAATGTTTATCTTTGATTATCAATAAAAACTATATCTATACATTCACCAAACAATATATGCATTTTTATTTAATCCTCAATTCCACATGTAAGGCTGATCATAGCAAGAAAATTATGTGGAACATACAACCCATCAAAATAGCTCAAGACAAATAGCTTCGACCAAACACACTGCACTCGCAATGGCCCCTGACAAAATAGCTCTCATCATTCGGAGACAGTACTCCAAACGGAGCCTACGGTCATGGGATGTCAGATATCACTAACAACCTATTGATCCTCAAATAGGGTTATTCGAAATGTATCTGTTTAAAAGTTATTCGAACTTTTGTGATGGGACAGAAATCGAAGAAATTGCAACATAAATGCAATTTACAAACCGAACATCATGCGGGCTATCTTGACGAGGTACTGAGGATGGTAAGATTGACACGCAACACGACAGTTGATGGCATCGGAAATAGACGTCGTCCACGAAAAATCTGGCGTGACCGGGTTAACTAGATGCTGGAAGATGGACCTGTGAAGCACAAAACATTAGTGATGTAATAGGTCATCGGAACGATGACCTACTAAGAAATTAAAAGAATTTCGGATATTTCCGGGATTTATTAGGGTATGGGTCTCCCGCTGGGGGTTGCTGGGACGGACGAGACCTAACGGAGCATTCTACTGGGTCTCCCTCGCACCTCTTGCGACCTGGAAAGGGTGAATTTCTACCGGACTGTGGCCGAATTCTGCGACTGCAACACATAACGTCTACCCTCCCCTTTTGGGGGTGCATGATTTCTATAGCTTCTCTCTGGCTGCCCTCTGAATATAATGTGATATAATGTGACGAGTTTCACGTCAAATTGTACAGATAGAGCTCTGGTACGATGATACCGGAGCCAATAACTGAATGTAATAAAAAAAAATGTAATATTGACAAATCGAAACGAGAGTAAACAACTCTCAAAACGATTCTGGAAAAGGGTATAAATAAATTAAAATTTTTAATTTAATGATGCAATATCATTTGTTATCCTGATGAACACTATCTCAAAGTCAGCGACTCATCTACGACTTTCTGCCGTAAAGGTAATGAAAATGTAAACGGACTACAAGGCCTTCGCCATTGCGACAGAAAGTCGTAGGTGTACGCGAGCATTATTCATATTGCACACATTATTCGGGTAAAGTTACGAATAACCAGCTTGTTAAATTTTTGATAAATTTTAATTTTGAAACAAAATCATACTTGAAACAATTTCTACTTTCCACACAGATTTGCTCACATAAGAAAATCTTAGTTTGCCACATTATAACAGAGCGTTAAAAAAGATGTAAATATAATACAATACAGTCGATTCCGCTTAATTGGGACACATTGGGCCCAAACACTTTGTCCCAAATAAGCGAAGTTTAAGGTAAAATTAAAAAATAATATATGCGATACCTACATATTTTTTTAAATATATTCAATTATTGAAAAAAATATTGAATCACAGAAAAATAATATGAAAAAATAAAATAATCAATATTACTAAAAAAAATAATTTAACAGACTGAAGTAGCAGTAACTTAAAAAAATAGTCATTAAAATAATGTACATAAAAAAAAATATTTCTGCAGGAATTCATCGATTGTTGCCACAGCCTTGTGTTTTTGTAGAATTGCAATTGTAAGTCAGTGCGGATGTTAGCCATATTTTGCTTTTATTTCACTCTCCCAATTAAACGGAGCGGGTGTCACAGATAACCGAAGTAAATTACTATTCGGAAACCGGTGGTCTAATTAAGCGGAAACGACTATATTTTTTAAATAATGTGACATGTATGAGTTCATTAGCCTAATATGTGAATTAAAAAATTAAATGCACACCTTTTATGTGAAAAGAGAAACATAGTTATTTTAAAACAAATGAATACAAAACTTCTTAAAATGGCGTACTACGCTATCTGTCAATCAATCATAGAGCATGGTATAATTGCTTGGAGTGGAGCGACTATGTCTGCAATTAATCCAATAATAACAGCTCAAAAAATTATATTAAAAGTTATCCTCAAATCCCCAATCACAACGAGCACTGACGAAATATTTAATAAATTCGATGTCTTTGATATTAGACAAATATACGCTAATACTACTCTCAAATACATATATAAATACAAACAGACACATTTTAAAACAACTCAAAACATAATTTCCACACGGACAAATACAAATAACCTACAAACCCCGAGAGCACATACTACATTTGGTCAAAGGAACTACAAATATTTTGGACCTAAACTATTTAATAGTCTTAAATCAATTGAAGTGTCCCAAGAACATGAAACTATATATTAAAACTTGGAATCGTAATATGGGTAGAGCATTGGTGCACTCACCCAAACATATTGACTCATACCTATATTAATTATTGCTACAAAGTGATCCAAAAATTAAGTCCATTTTAAAATTGTTCTTCATATACCCTTTTATATAGTAATAAATGTAATTCTATCTACTTGTAATTCTAATTAATTGAACAATTGCTTGTAAATTATGCCCATCTCGACACAGAATTTCTCTAGTGAGACGGGCACAGTCCAAACAGGTTTTTACATAGTATTATATAGTTACTAATAAAATAAATAAATAAAGTATCTGGTTTCCATCGTGATACCATCTCGGAACTTTCCTTTCCTGGAAAACTGTGTTACCAATTTCGCTATAGTAACATTTAAAGTCCAAAAAAATTTGAGAAATATATTTATATATCTATAATAGTATTGTAGATTTTTTCTGCTCATCTTTCTAATAGATGTATCTAATTTATTTTAGATTAAATTGTGTTATAAAATAGTAATTTCTCAATAATATGCGTTTGATTTTTTTTTTTAATATGTATTTTTAACAGTTGAAATAAACAAATCGGCAGGCGAAACCAGCTTTGAAAATTGTTTAAATAAAACGAACATCTAATAAACGACGCCAGTATACCGATGATTTTTTTATATCAAAGTGTATGTTTTGACAATATTTTCAATTACATGTCATGTGGTATAAATAAATGCAAATTTATCGAGTGTGTAAGTACTGTGATTTCACGCCACTTCATTTATTCTTCTGTTATCGTATTTTACTTCAGCATCACCGCTTACACCTCTCAAAAAAAAAAATGACGCTTACAAATGAGAGTTGCCACCACGGTGGTCTATGAAAAGAATCCAAACACGACGTCCACCACCCAAGGAGACGATTTGTCCCCGAATAAACACAGTAACAAAAACACGGCCGTCAAATCGTCAACACGTCACGTGGACGTCTCCTGTCATTATGACGTCTGCTGTCATTGTGACGTCTCCCGTCATTCCGGCGACCCGCGGGTTTCGTGTTTCGGGAGTCCGTCATTGCTATTATTACTGTTTGTTGGTTTGCCCGCCAGATGGCGTGTAAGTAATACTGCCGCGCGCCGGGAACGGGTTCGAATTTCGAGCAGGATGTTATCTTAAGGGGATTCGATTCGGATGAAATGCTAAATTTATATTTTTTTTTTTGCTAGCGAAAACACTGCTAGAATTTCCTCTATTCAAAAGGGGTAACTAGATTATTTATAAAATTACAAATTGACGTGTTTATTTGGTTTAGCGGTAAAATGCGCGACAAATAAACAAGAGGTCAAGATTCAATATGCTTCTCGGAAGACCACCATGTTGGTTGTATTTAGTACAAAAAATATTTAATTTTATATTAAATAAAATGACAATAACTTTGTATGAAACAACGAAATTTATTATACGTCAACCGGTCAAGCTGATGAAGCTTAAAATAAGCGAAACCGGTTGACGTATAATAAATTTCGCGGTTTCATAAAAATTTATTGTTATTTTATTTAATATATTGTATCAAACCACGAAGTGATTGCTTTCTACGAAAATATATTTAATTTGAGTTACGAAAATAGTAAGAATTTTGATTTGACATTATATATATAATTCTACTTCACATATATATTTTAGAAAAGTTTACACGTGATATTTCGTGTTCGTTTTTTTTTATTGCATTTAGTTTTCATTGTTATATAACTTTTATGCATAACTTAGTGGCCGAACGAGATTTAGGAGAGCCAAGCTGCAGTTGTTGGATGGCGTTACCCAGAACGTTCATGCAGTCCGTATTTCAACCTAAAAAAATTTATGATAATTTAAATAAATTATTTAACTCAATTATGTACGAAGCAACACAGATGTTTGACAAACTACCAGCTGAAAATAAATATGTATTTTTTTAAGTGTTTAAGTCCTCTTTTTCTGATTTCATCAATATTTAAGTAATATATCTTTCTTACCATCCTCTACTCATTCATTTGTTCCGTGTGACCAAACCACCTAAGCGATCGTTTATTTACACTGTTCACCATGCTTTTTATCAGCTTTACATTCATCCAAATTTATTAATTATTTGCTCTACCAATAATGATTTATATATATATATATATATTTATTAAGGAGAACTTATTATTATTGTGAAGTTGCAGTTTTTTTTTACACACTGTGGTATTTTCATACAAATTAAAACTATCAATTAGAAAGATATATAAAAAAATATATGTAAGTTGTTTTATCTAAGTTTATCCAAATTTAATAAAAACTAATTGATTTAATCTCTGGCGTCTCCTAGCGTAAATTACTCAAAGGTATTTGAGATTTTTCGCAATAAAAAGGTGAAGGCTTTTAAAAAAATGTAATACAGATGTATCACTATGAAAGAGCTGCAGCATATAGGTTCGAAAATGTGTCGTCAACTTACACAGTTATTTATTAATAATAGTAACGCATTTATTTTCCCGGATAGGAAAAGATCCTGGTTCGAATCTCGATAGCAACCAAAACATATTTTCTATGAATTGATTTTTTCTGTATTTCTTTCTTAATGATACATTTAATTTGAATTAAAATAATTATTTATTTTTCTCTTCATACAGTATACTTTATTTTACCAGTCCTGGGTTTCACTTCCGTATGTCAGTGTTGATAACAGGACTCTATTATGTACTATTAGTCTTGCCCGTCTTGACAAGTTTAATTAGGAATCACTGCATTCAAAACATCATCCCCTAGAATCACTCACGTTTCGATATATTTCCCAATCATAAACATACTTCGCATCCGCACAAACATTAACTGAAGTACATCACAATCGACATAATATTCAATGTTACATCACAGAAAACAAAACGTGATTGTTGATTGTTAAGATACAAACGGTTGGAATCATCGTGGTAAGTTTTGAATTATGCTTTGCCAACGATGCATCATACAATGGTATCTATACAAAAATATTGCCCTGTAATGTTCTTTGAAATATTCGAATTTCGAAGTGCTACTGGAACAGGAAATAGGTTTTAAACCCTAGAATGGACTTCCGATGAGGCGTTAAACCATTTCCCCTCCATTTTTACGGAAACGGAAAGGGAAAAATCTAACTTCACCCCCGCCCCAAACAGTAATACCCTTCTTTGGTGAACGAAGATGCAGATTTAAAAAAAAAACATTAATCTGAAGCGTTCGGGCGTATGAAGGGTATCTCATTAAGAAATATCTGTAATGAAAGGTATTGTAAAAAGAGTTTATGATTTCTTATGAATTGATGACCTATGCGGGTATAAATCGATCTTCTCAGAGGTATATAAAATTATTCTTTAAGGAAAGAGCTTTGAAGAATTTGTGTCACATATTCAAGATAGAAACGTGACAAACTCGTGCCGATCCTTTTTACTGAATCACAAACACGTATGTTTCATGGTTGATCGCTCATCGCACATATCGCGTGGAGAACGGACCTATTTTTTGTGTAAATATTACAATCTTTAATAAAAACAAAACAGTTTTTAATAACATAACAAAGAAATAATTGTACCGCAATCAGACAAATTTAAAATTTATTAGATATTATGAACTTCAAGTGAATACTACTTTATTTAAATGTCTTTGTTTTTAAAATACTTGAGAACTTCAGTATGTATTCGAAAAATTAATATGAATAATCGCGAGTATGATTATTACCAGAGACAATAGTCCATACGGAGCCTACGATTAGGGACAATATTAACAATCCTTTGAGCGTCGAATAGCGTTCAGAAGCCATCCGAAATATTGTGATTTTCAGCAAAAAGTTAAAAATAACTTTTATATATCATTACTTGACATGGCGGTTACTTTGTGATGTAACATGATAATTTTAATTTTTACAAATATAGTTTATACTACATACGCGTACGGTTGATATCACTACTATAGTTTCGATAATAATATATGAATAATTACATATGACTTTTTTTAAATTAGTCGCAAACAAAAATCTTGTAGCTTACGTGGTAGTTACATTGATCCAGCCCACAAGGTAACAAATTTCAAATGATGAGTTTGAGTATATATGGAATAACGCTCATTTTTGTAGACAGGTTCCAAATTTCTCGAAAATCATTAAAGTTCGAATAATTTATAAACAGTTGAAATTTCGGATAACCTTATTTGAGGCTCAATAGATTGCTAGGAATGCCTCCTGACTGCGGGCTCTTTTGGGACTACTGTCTCTGGGACAACCTGTATGACAGGAAAATATTTATACTTACTTATTTCTCATCTTGCACCTCATCATGCAGGGAAAGATTGCTGGATGTCGGTGCCCTGGAAGAAGGAGAACATCGTGACTGAGAAACCCGAGACAATGGTTTTCCCAGTCTACTGTAGACTTTATTTACTGCTTTTCGGACCCAGTCGACTTTATTTACTGCTTTTTGGACCGCAGTAAATAAAGTCGTAATAGCCAACGTCTGTTGAACGAATAGAGCACAAGAAATACGTTTATATATAAATGCCAGAAAATCACAATTTATACATAACAGTCATCTGTCTCTAGTGCACATACTCTAGTCTTAAACACAATAAAATATCATTTTAATTGTAATTTTTTAAGTGAACTAGTCAACAAATATAAAGAACATGTAAGTATGTATGTCCATGTATTGCCTACCCTCGCGGAGAAACATGATGGTAAGTAAGTAAGAAATAGCAAATTAAACATTATTAATAACCAAATCCTTTTTTGCAAATAGTCACCTCTTAAATTCGTTTTTAATATAGTTCCTAATTTGTTACCCACTACTTTTATATTTATAATTTTGTTTTTGTCTGTGCTTGCATTTTTAATTTTAGTATATATTGTATCCTGAAGAAGGGACCATTGGTCTGAAAATATGTTGATTTATCAATAAACAGTGCTATAAACAAAGGGTTTTCTTTTTATTTATTCAATACATAATTGTGTATTTAATACAAATAAGACGTGGGTATTTACATTCGAATCCAGATAGATATTAGATGTATTAATTGCTAATTAGCATTATTTTTTATTTGTTAAAAGAAGAATCAAACTACTCACATAAAAAACTATCTATCATTATATTATTTAATAATTTAAATTATTTTAAGGCTACTTATACAATATCGAGAACTTCCATGTCCGTGGGCGAGGCCACCCACTAAAGTCGCAGAGTTTCAAATATGTGTCGTGCCAACATATTTCCTTCATCTCTGCCCCAGCATCCCTGCGCACTTTATGGCGTCTGGTATGGACCAGAATGTAACGTATAAATACGTGTTTTGTACCCAAGTAGCCAACCCATGGGGTTAGGTGGGGGTGGGGTGGCTCTTAGTGCTAAGTGCTGTTGTTAATCCGCGGGGGGTTGGGCCCTCCGCACCACGGCCACCCCGTATTGGGGAGAGGCGGCGAGTGGTCATATTTTTACAAATAATATAATCTTTAATCAGTTAACTTTACAAAAAATATTTATTTATATATTTTTTATCTAAACCACAAATGAAAACGGCTGTTAATTAAATTGTTATAATTTTAAAGAACATGGAATTCTAATAATGATTTTTCGGAATCGAATCTACATAATTTTTACTTATTTTAAAAATACTTATTTATTACATTAAAACCACAGTCCAGTAAATGAATAGACATGAAATAAAGTGTACACATAGGAGAGGGGTTTGGAGTATTAGTTATGGAACTACAAACATTTTTTGTGGAAACATAAATCCGATAATTTATGACACATTTATACAACAGTAAAAGTATTTACTCTTCGAAAATTTAATTTTTGTGTATACAAGACGCTTTTTTACATTAATGCATATATTATAACACCACATCAGCACGAAAAAAAAAACTGGATACTTTAACACAGACTTCAGTCTAGCAAAGTAGCCAGGACAACGCTGTATATATCAGAGGTGAAGTCTACTTGATCCCACACAATGAACTATGAGTATAATTATGTATTATGTTTATTATGTATTCACCTCTATTAAAACAAAAATATGTATGTATAAATAAATAAATATTGTCAGCGTTAAGATTTTCGTTCCAATCGAGTCATATATTTAAAAAATGTTGCGGAACTATTTGATTACGTAAGTAGTACCAAAGTGATAATACACCAAAATGCAAATATTGAAACATGGAATTTGCGTTAGTTCATGTATATATATTTGGTAGTCTGTGATTAAAACTAAAATGAATAAGTCAATAATGATCAATTATAAGTTAATCCCGATTTCCTTAAAGCATCTATATATATTGGCTTAAATAAAAAGCTTTTTGCAATAACGTTATTTGCCCGGATTCTAACAGTGCGCCGTGTAGGTACAAAATTTGTCGTCAATGCACTGTGTTGGTGTAGCACAATTGGTTAATGCAATTTCCCCGGATAGGAAGAGATCCAGATTTGAATCCCGATAGCAACAACAATATCTTTCGATAAAATTGATTTTAAATGTATATCTTTCTAATTGATATATTTATTTGCTTTTAAAAAAATATTTTTTATGTCTGGTGACGACTTTTTTACACTTTCGTAATAGTAAATTTTTTTTAAATGTTGTAATAATAATATTAATAGTCATTTTAACTTTAAATCAGATAGCTGTACTAGGTCGGAAGACTGGCATAAAAATATGTATATTTTCTTACTATTTTAATAACGGTAAGCAAGATCAAACTTTCGTCCTGTCACCAAAAGCAATAATCAGAAATTAAGTCAATGTAATCAACCGAAGTATATTATTTATTTGTCGTCGACCATTTCCACGAGTCGCCCTTCCATCGGATGTGAAAATAACTCTACCCTTAGATTTTCTTTCGCATTTTCCCCTCGGAGAATAAAACACCCCCTTCCACTTTCTGCTTCTCAGATTTCGCGTGCACTTTTCTATCCCCTAGCGGCGCGGCAGGCTCCGCGGCCCCGCGCTGCACCCCGACTGACAAGTCACTCAAGTTCGGACGCACAGAAATTCTTTCAATTTTTCAATAACTTTTCAATACAGACTATTCTTAATTCTGGGAAAATTATTCTTGAAAATTATCGACGATGTTTAAATTTGACCTGGACTTTTTTTAATAATAAACATTTTAATTAAATTAAAACTTGTAAATGTAAATAAAAATAAATTAGGAAAGTTATTACGTCACGCTATTACATCCACCGCTGGCTCTGTTCCCTCTGTTGTAACAGTTTGTGCTCGGGTGGTTACAAGTGCTAAGTGTGATGTGTTATCGTCTCCATTGACGTATCTCTAGTTCTATTGAATCTCTATTGAAAAATCAAATTCACGTATCTTTTATCGAACTAAACACATAAAATACAAAAAATACGCGTATTCGCGTTAATAATCATAACTCAATGTTATTATTTATTTCTACTAAATCTATAAGGTCATCCATCCCATAAAGAATGCAGCATTTTTATACTTCTTTTATTTTTCAAAAGAAAGATTAACAAAGTTATTTTTTAATCTAAAATATACTCTTCTTCATTTTCTATAATGCTCTTTCATCTTTCTGGTAGACTTGCAAGGCTCCTCTTCCAAAATTCACTTATTCATGACGAAAAATATTCCTCCAGTACTGTTCTGACCTCATCTACAGAATTCATCATTTTTCCGTCCAAATAATTTTAAGCATAATCAGATGGGACATCGTTTCCGAAAAAGGTTTATCCCTGAGACGCGACAACAAAGAAGGGCATACATTCGCTCTCTGCACGCGATTAGACTATTAAAGACAATTTGCTGACTTTTCCGATGTCACGCAGGTATTGATGAATGGTTAAATGACCAAAGTAGTATGTTAGTAACGATGGGATTTTGTTCCACCAGGGTTTCCTCGTCGAGCTTTACACATTTTCCAGGATGAAGCTGTAGTTTCCGGCTCAATGACCTTTGACACTGGCTTACGCTTGTCCGATCCCCATATACTGCATTAATATTCCTCACACTTTCCGTTGCGTTGTTCCCTTTATTAAACCCACAAAGCAAAATATGTCGAATATCTTCCTTTATCACTTCCATTATAGCTTTGAAAAAATAACTGTTAATATCGAACTACACTATTTAAAACTTATACTAAGAATAAGTTACTGTCTGATGTTAAAGCAGGTAGTAATTTTACTTGATGCCGGTAGTTTATTTCATTCCCCTTCGACTTTTAGATCAAAACTATATTATTTATGGGATGACCCAATATGTACATTGGGACATTTAAACAATATGATAATGTTGTTCATTTAATAATAATGGCTGGCCGTCTCCAGCCTCTCAACGCAATGCATCCGTCCACCGTTGCGGAATTCTTTCAGGTCTTCTTCCTCAAGTTATGCCTAAGATAATTTCGTTTTCTAGACTACCATATTCTAAGCGAGCGAATGAACCTGGCTCTAAAATAAAAATCGCTGGTTTCTTACTCTTTTTCTGTGTTTTTATCGCACACTGTAAATCTGGAAATGTACTATGCAATTATTGATCATTATTTATATGTTAGATTGTTAGACAAATGGTTTTAGTATTTATATACCCTTCACTAGTCACCCTGTATACCTGTATAATGCCTGTTTTAACATATCTAGGGGGAGGGGAGCAAAAGCCTTAGAGTAGCGGGACTCAACGTTTCTATCGCCGTGACTGATACTAAGAAAAGCGGCCGAAAAATTATCAGAATTTTCCGCAGGCTTACCGTGATTGAATTTGATTCAGGATTAAGACACTATGCGTCGTGCTATCCACTCAACATCCTTCTCAAGTAATACATTTAGAACTCTGTTTTTAGCTTGTCGCTATTGCAGACTAACCTCTGTCTCTGTTTCTGCTGCGTACATGAAAATTGATAAGTCAGGAGTGTAAATCAATATTATTTTGGTTGCTGGTTTGAGGTCTCTGTCTTTTAATATTCTTTTGGTCTACTGCAGCTTTAGATTGTTGAATTAATCTTAGAATTTTGCCAATAGTCACCGGTATTCAGCGTGCATGAATATATTTTTTCTTGAACTACCTCGCATCTTGTTATTTGAAGTACGTGTTCGATATTTATGATTTATGGATCGCCGTTTCGCGCGCACGTGAACGTTTAGATATAATGGTTCTTGTATATCACTTATCCACTACCCCCTCCATCTAAACTCAGAACACGAACTTTTTTGTGGTGTTTATTTTCTATGGTTTTGAACCAGTTAAGTAGTATAAACTGTCAGTTATCGTTTAACAGTGGTACGGTAGCCTGTAAAAACTGTGTGAATTATCTTCCAGCCGTGTGGGAATGATAAATTGACGAAGAGTGTACTGTGTTTGTTCGGTTATTCGATACCACGCGTACATCTTGCTATTGTACTTGTTGCATGATACTTCACGCTATCACCGTAGTATACGTTCAAGTGTATTTCATGCGGAACAAAGGAGTACGTGTTTTGAAACTTGTTGACTTGTCGCTCCAGTGAAGAAAAATCCAGATACCTTAAGAAGTATTTTTCAGGTGGGTCGTATTTCTTTCTGGTTCTGGTTGATCCTTCAGCCCCCCTGTTCTGTATTCCTGTCCCTCTTCCTAATTCCTTCCACCCTTTCTACATCCCGTATTTTTCCACTCCCCTTGTTCAAACAGTATGAAATGAAGCATTATAATTTTTTTCGCTATCATGTTTTGTTGTACTGTTTTTTCTACAGTTAGAAAATCTCTAGGTCAAGTTGAACAACTTAGATATTATTCTGAAACAAGTATTTTGCTCCCATGTTTTTCAAAAGATTCAGTATTAATTCAGTGCTTTTTATGGATGCTCTTAAAATTGTTCTTGGACTCTATTGGCCAATAAAAACATAAATTTATATTAGTGCCATTGTATTATTGAAAAATTATATGATACGATTACAATGTCAAAAATCAATTTAAAGTCCTCATCGCGTTTCAATATCGAAAAATAATGAAAGATAATCATGGTTTCGTCTTATCAGTCAATATTCATATTTAATAACATTAAAAAATCCAAGTGTGGTTTTAGAATTATTCATTTTATTATTATAAAGGTGTGTAGCTGTGATATGTTGTGTATTACCTAAGCGCTTGCACTTATAGTGTTTGAACTTAATAATGTCACTCGGTTCAATGGAGGATTCGGAATTAGGCAGGCAAGGCATGTAGAGATATATATTACTTACAATACTTTTCAGATGGTTTTACACAATAATGTGCAAAGTAAATAAAAGTAAAGTAAGTAAAACCGCGCAATATGCTTCGGCTTCTGGTGTAGGCGGCGAGCAGTAGCTGTTAAGGGCGAAGGGCGTACTTACCAATAGTCGTGTCTAGTGGAGCCTACTTATTTTACTGGCTTCGGAGGAATGTATGGCTCGTGTCCACGGAATAGATTTTTGACTCAAGATAATCTCTGAGATATGGACTTTGCTCCCGTGAGACTCTTCGAAGACAACTCTCGGCTGTTGTAGTCCCCATGTTTATATACGTCTCATCTTGTTGCACATCAGACATCAAATACCAGTCCATCGACCATTGATGTTCCGTTTGTCAGTTGGTTAAAATCGTCGTAATTTAATTTGTAATTTAGTGCCTTTTGTTTTTCTAACTTTTAGAATAAATATGTATAGGTGTGTAGGAATAACTATATCTGATATTTGTCTCGCTGTCGTAATGTTACAGTTTTGAGTAATAATGTTACAAATAAATATAAAAATTTATTAACTTTTTGTTGGGAAAATATCGTACGATACGCTTTTAGGTTCAATATTTTTAATATTAATAATTGATCGGCATCCTCTTCAAGTGTGCAGAGCGGTGTGGGTTGTCACTTATCACGCAACATCACTCACGCTTCAGATTTATGGAAGTCGGTAAAACTTACCGATGATTACAAATCACACTGAGATTGTCCTTTTACATTGTTTGGTGCAGCATCTTGCTTGGGTCGGATTATTCTGCCGTCGTGCGTTGCTTATCGGGTCGCTCACGACTCCGGGTTCCTGACCGCTCCACGCGCCCTCATCGTCGGTCCGAAGGAGACGGATCGCTGTGCAGCTTAAGCTTAATGATCCAACACTTTCAGAACTGTATTTTATTTATATTTAACCTTGAGACTATAAATAATAAATAACGTATATCAGATTCATAATCTAACATACGTTATACAGATTTTCTGTATTTCAATGATTGAGCTTTTTCCAAAACGAACCACACGTAAATGAAATGTTTTCAAAAAATTATTCCACCTTTGTAAGTTATCTGTTAAAACGATCAAAAATGACATATAAGAATCGCGGAAGGACAATTTCTATGAAAAGTAAAACTTCTCCATTACCATAGACATCATAGATAAGAAAAAATAGTAACGGAATTATATCTATCACCAAAATTTTTGAAATAGAAAAAGTGTTTAATATCACAAAAAAGCATAAAAATGAACACGATAGATAAAAAACCTTCGTACATCGCGAAAGAACCCGTAAGATTTCTTATTTAAATACCAATTTATAATATGAAAGTCAGTGCAAGTAGAAAAATCACCACTAACCTTGAATTATAAAGATGCTGATTCTCTGTTCGTCACGGGTTGTGGTTTGACAGCGATTCTCCGATCGCAGAAAGCGGCGACCTTCACACTACATAAACCAATCATACCAACAACACAAAAACCAGGGGTGTCAGTCGAAGGAATACGAAAATGCGTAAGTTTCATTATATGAAAAAACACCAAATTTTATTCTTTAATTATTTTAAAAATCATAACAAATTTTAGTACCTATATATTATTGATCATTTTAAAGGTAAAGAACATTCAAATTGTTGTAGATTTGATTACTCACATTTTTTACAGAAGTTCTTTTATCTCAGTTTTGCATTTTCTGTGTCTGGCTGTGCCCTGCATAATTACATTCAACCAATCTTACAACAAGCTGTCGCAGGTTCTCAGCGGGTCGAATATCATTCAACTTTAATAACATTTTGATATTATCAACCTATAAGGGTGTTTTATTGTTATTGCTGATCTCGAGAGTGCGGGTGGTAGGCATAAACACATAAACCTTGACTTTAATCCCACTCTAATTCTCTTCGCATTCGTACTGCCCGTTTTTAATTGGGTTCAATGACTAATTGATTGATTTACTAAAAATAAAAATGTTTTAAATTTCACCTTGAAATACTGATCATTTTTTAGCAGATATATTTATTTTTAAATTGCCATTATTTTCATAAAATTGTTTTTTTGTGTACAATTTATCAACAGATCGTTAATTATCTTGATAGATAATCCTAGTATGTTTTAAGGTCCAATGTAGAAATGTTTAAAACAATTAAGGTTCTTATTCTTCTTCTTTTAAATAGGCAATCCACCCTCCAAAATTGATCTGTGCCATTAATCAAGTTAAAACTTTATTTTATAGAAAAAAATACCATAATATTAGAGAATAGGAAATATTATATTACAAGTCAATACCATAGTCGTTCAAAAAATTGCTATTATATAGATTAAATGTGGCGAGTTAAGCGAAAGAAGATGACACAATTACTATTGACGAGATTATTGTAAAAAAAAACATATGTAATAAAAAACAAAAAAGATATGGTCAAGGGTTTCCTCCTCGGCACTACACTCACATATTGGGGAATCTATTAAGTTCAATCTGAATAAATGTGAGGCTACCTGACAATGCCCGATTCTCATTCTAGAGACATTTTATATTGTTCTTTTGGAGAATCAGAGGGTGCGGGAAATAGATCTTTGAATTATTTTAAGCTGATTACCCTCATGATTATTTGGATCCATCCATTATGCAGTCCAGATAGAATTTGTATGTTTTTTTTATCATATTAAATCTGTCATACATCGATATGGAATTGATGAGGGAAAACTCCGAAAAGAGTGGCCTTCTTGGCCAGTTTATCAGTACATTCATTTCCACGAATTCTCTTATGTGCAGGAATCCAAACGTATGACACCAGTTTATTGTTGCTGCACAAATTAAGTATACATCTTTTGATGGAACAGATTATCTCATTGTCTAGTCACACTTTCATATTAGCAGAGAGGGATTCAAGAGCTGCTTGCGAGTCGGAGAATATAACAGCCTTATTGACATTCCGGAGTACGCAGATATCCAAGGCCTTAAACAATTAGTGTTATAAAATATAATATTTATGGTTAAAAATGAGAATAACAATTATATAAACGGATAGTTAGGGAGAATAAACAATATATTTCAAACTACCTCACGGAAGTACACAAGTGCATGAGATCGAAGGTTAACGAAATCAATTCCAGTGATATGCGACAGTACTTGGGTATTAAAAGCGTCAGTATATTACGTAGGTGCGTATTACACATTTGCATGGCTATTACTCATGAACAATACAATTACGATTTTGAATTGAGCCTGTGTATGCCTGCTGAAAAAAGTAATTTATAAAGAAATTGCTAAACCGTAATATGAGTAAGTCAATTAATAATATTTTAAACAAATAAATATTATAAAAATTATTATTTTACCGACGTACAAGAGTGCGGTTATCGCGTAAAAATCTGGTAAAATGTGAATTTTTTTTTATTGTATTTACGCGAGTTTTTCGATAAATTAAAGTAATAAAAAAAATCCCGTCACAATTGTCGATTTGTAGATTATTCTAGAAAGAATCTGTGACTATATTTATGTATGATATTAGGTAGGTACATATATAGATGTACAATATTTTTGTGGTGTAATAGTAATTTTACCATTTAAAAATTAAATAAATTTTTGTGTATTTTTTTATCTTCTATCTTCGTGAAATTATTATATTAAGGAAATTTTTTTTGACTCATACTTGAAAAATAATATATTGTATAATATTTTTACCATTCCAAATGCGATCTTCATACCCAGGTAAAAAAATCATCAAAGATAAATATAAAAATATATAAAATATAAAGAATATTTACTTTTAAGTCACCTCTGCGCTATTTCTAATTTTAATTTCAATTCCCAATTTCAACCATCCACACCCTATTCAATAACTTCATAGAATACAATTTTAGCTTAGTCATGATATCCACAATTAAGTAAGTATTGAAAAATATTAGTTAATATTTTAGAATGAAATGCAAATAAAAATCTGGCCATCGCTTTCTCTTTCATCTCTTGAATTATAATTCAAATTATAAAAATATAGGTACATACCAGTGGAGATCGGTGACTTTTTGTAGAAAGGATGCTGGAAAATAACTTTATACCTACTATTAAATATAACATATAATCGAAGGATATTTAATGTTTCAATAATTCGGCTTCAAGTATTCAAGCCAAACTGTCAAAAATGCGTCACACAAACAAATTCCTCGAAACAATCCGCTCCCTTTGTAATATGTATGCTATTCTATGCATTATACCCATTATAATTAAAGTCGTTTTTTGTACGTTGGATGCTATTAATGAATGCGTATACAGTATTCGAAGACCTTGACAGGCGAATATACAGAACGAATGATAGAATCCACTGTTGCTGCTATACGTGCGATTCATAAATGTTCGATAGTTGAGAATATATACGTATTTCGACTCGCTCCCTGCGCGGACCGTGTCGTAGTGCGTATTGCGTATTGCGTAGTACGTAGTAGTCTCTAAAGGACAGGATGAACTTATTTGCGGTAGTGCTATTCTCGGCTAGAAACAAAAAGTACAAAGCTTTTTGACCCTAGAACACAAGGGATGCGAAGCATACAAAGTACGTATGAAGCGAACGCGCCTGGTACATACCTAATAAATAAATAATTATAATTAATTATCAGATAAATTTGCAGCATTGTATATCATAACTATAGCACTGTAAAATAAGTCAGTGAATACTATATAATGCTCCCACATTTAATTTTTTTTTATACGTACAACATTAGAATATTTTACTTTGCATTTCGAAAAACCACCTTTAGAGAATGCAAAGGGACGCGGGAATTGGTGTGGAAAATGAACTTCAACTTAAGAAGGCTTAGAGGCTATAATCCCTTACTGGGTGACAGTTCCACGCAATTCGATTGTGAGAAATCTCTTTAATCCGGCTCCTGGTGGTCTTAGCATTCGTGCTATCTCACAAAGTTTGCTCAAAGGAAAATCTCTGAAGTTGTCTTTCTTAATATGTACCTATCACCGAAACTGTATTGTGTTTAGAGATGAAAATTTACGAATACATTTTAGAGATACCGCTTTTTTCCACAGACTACCAAATATATAGGCGTCTACAAACAGAAATTTATTTTTATTTTTTTTTTATTAAGGGATTTTGACAATGAAAACTCATTGTAATAAACATAATAATTATTCAACATGCGATACTAATAAAGAAAATCCACAAAAAATATTTGGATACAAAGTACGTTTAGATAAAAGAAGGAGAAGGGTGGGGAGGTTGCAACTAACGTTGCGGTAAAGGGAGAGCAATATGAGTTTTTATAGGTATAGTGAATGGCCAAAGTTTAGATTGTGGTGGTTCATAAGAAGAACCCTTTGAGCTTATAAGGCTAATGTTAAACAAGTCAATTTCTGTAAATTTCTCATTATGGTATTTGCACGACCGGTGAATGAATGAATGTTGTATGTAAGATGTTCTACTTCTGGGAATGTGGAAGAGTACGGATTGCCGGGTTGATGTAGATGGCATATGAGAGATATTAACTCCAATTGGCTGAGACAATCAATGTGGCTTTGCAGTAGTTTGAAGATAAATATTAGGTCAGCACGTATTCGTCAATCGTCGTTCTTGATACAATATTTTCATTTTGGTGTCACTTTTTTAAAATATATAACTCGATTGGAACGAAAATTTTAACGCTGACAATATAATATGCATTAATATGTAAAAAATACGTCTTGTTTACACAAAGATTTAATTTTCGAAGAGTACTGTTCTACTGTTGCATAAATGTGTCACAAACTATCGGATTTAAGTATTCACAAAGAACATGTGTAGAATGCCTCTCGTCTCGCAACTAATGTTCCAAACCACTCTTCTACTATATATGTACACTTTATTTCATGTCTATTCATTTACTGGTTTGTGGCTTTTTTCGAAAAAAAACAGCTTTTTTTATTATTTTCTCACAAATAAAATATTAAATACATCAAAGTCGTATCAATGAATATGCAATTCGAAACTATCATATACAATATTTATATTAGGAGAACACATTGTTATTGTGAAGTTGTAATTTTTCAGAACATAGGTCTGTGATATTTTATGAATTAAATGTATTAATTAGAAAGATATACATATAAAATCGATTTTATCGAAAAATATTGTTGTTGCGCCACAGAGATTCGAAGCCGAGGAAGGTGTATTATCCAACTTTGCTACAGCGACGATATTTTTAGCGACAAATTTTTGAACCTATATATTTATAACCTTTTTGATATTAATACATTTAATCGTTCCATTATTTGAAAGAGCCATCTACCTTATTTTTACGGAATCTCTAATACCTTTGAGTAATCTGATAGCAGACGCTAGATATTAGTTATTTTAGAAATAGTAAAGATATTAATTATTTTAGAAAACACGCTCTAAACATAATTTTGTGAAAATCTCATTCAATAATATATTCCGTAACGGTACATAATTTGAAAATTTTCAACTCTTAATATAGTCAGGTATCCACCCATAAATTATTGTAGACTAGGCCTGTATACTTTTTTTGTTGAGTATTGATTTAGTTTGCACACCGATGTTGCTTGGCTCGTGTACAGTTGAGGTCCAGTTCACATAAAGCTGGGTGTCGGACCTCACAGTAGGCTTTAATATCATGGAAAAGGATGCGAGCCTTCAATTTCTCGTGTGACATTTAATAAATATATTCTATTTTACAGCATAATATTTATTTTATTTAAATGTGAGTCAACATTGACGATAGCAATCTTAGTGACCGTTTCGCGTAATGTGTGATCGCTCCAGTATTTACAGAAAATCCCTTGCGAGCAAGAATCGAGTAGATTTAATTTGGGAATTTGTGAAAATATGACTTTCCCTTTTTTATCTAGGTTCAATTTTGAACAGTCGCCATTTTGAAACACGATGATGGATCAGGCTTGTTAATCAAAAGGATCAGACATTGAGTGAATGATAATCTGCTTTAAAGTGGGCTAATCATTTGTGTTCGTGTATATTGGTATCTACCTTGGTTTTCTGTTTGCTTAATTTTACCTAGCTATTTTAACATACTTAGTTAACAATATTTTATGGGTGGATATCTGATTAAATTATTTAATTAATTAAGGAAATGTGTCATTACGAAAAATATTATTCTATGAGATTTTTATAAAATTAACCCGTAAGTCTTTGTACTTCGAAAGAAATATTTCTGAAATGTATCAATATATTTGTTTCAAGTCATCTAAAATTTTGACGTTCAAAATTCGATGACTTTTTTATTTTTTGTATTCAATATATAATTAGTCAAAATTATTGCATAACTTTATTTAAATCCTTGTATCTCTGACATGGTTGATATTAGACACACACAGCTTGAACATTTTCAACTCACATTTTTAATACGTATCTACTTTTAAAATATTGTGCACTTGGTGTGCTACTTCCAAAACAGATATACAATAGTTTCGGATCGCATATTCGTTGACACTGAAAATAAAAGTGCAGTACTCATGAAAGTAAAAAATGTACTAAAATTATTTCTCAACATTGCCTGCGTCATTAAAGAAAATAAAAATAATAGAGCCCTTTTCATCCCACGCACCAATCGCGTTATTATTGATGTTTATTTAACATGTACAGATATATGAACACATTTCTGGATCACTGTGTACGGGTGCATGTCCCGGTGTTTGTTTACACCGCTCAGGCGCCAGCGCTAAAAGCATTCCGGCCGCCGACTGTTAAAAGGGTGCCGCTGCACTCAAAACCTACTGCCGTGTTACGCAAAGACTGAGACGAAAGTCTAGTCGCTTGTAAAAACATGGTAATATATTTTTATTATGATATTATTATATAATACAATACACATGTTGTAATTACTTATCTGCCGCTTTTGTCTATGATTTTTATTACTTTTTTAATAAAATAAATAAATTGTCAGCTCAATGAAATAACAGATATAACGATTAGAAATATAGACAATATGGGGTACGGAGGTAGAAAATATGATGTAAATATATGTGTTAGATTCTTTCGCCGGTTACAGCACGTTTTCTAGATTTTGAGACGAACCAAATTATTAACTTTCCGGGACCTAAATGATCATATAATATTTTTTAAAGTTTTTAATATTTAGTAGGTATAATTAAGGTTTGAAATTTACTGTAAAACTGCAACTGCAATATACGGTAAATAATTCTTCCCATTACCGGTTTACCGTTTATTTACCAGTAAGTGAAAAAAAAAATAGACGTAGATTAGATGATTAAAGTATAACTGTATATGGCTATCTTTACTAAAAACGATATCCTAGATTAAAACCTAAATAATTTCAAATACGTTTCAGGTGAAAAATGTTATGTAAATACATACATATGAATATGATTTCTTTTTTGTTGTTACTGAGATATGGTGATGGGAGATCAGACAATCACTTGTGTATGTGCCACATGGAGCTTGATTAATTTGAATTACGACTGTATAACGTTTGATTTACCTGTCTGCGGAGAGTTAATATTATTAACTTATTAGTTTATCTATTAACTTATTGATGTATGTAAAACACATATTAGGTGTATGAATACATATTTTGTATACACTTAATATAAATTCATAATTAAAATAAAATAATATTACAACTTTATGTTTTTATTGACATGGATATATGTATATATATTATATATACATATATTGTACATATATTTATTTAAATATAAAAATTAAATAAAAATTTAAAATATACATTTACAACAAACTTTCGTTATGATATACCTTGATGCAGTAAAATAATTACCGGTAATTACCAATAAATTTCCCAATATACTGGTATTTACCTATGGTGCGTTTTGGCTGATTTACAGGTTTACCGGTAAACCGGTGATGCAAACCCTAGGTATAATATCTATTTCATGTATATTATTTTGGTCTTCGTTGTATATTTGCATTGTTTGATACGTTATTGGCTTTTGTATGTTGTTTTAATTTCTTTCATAAATCTTGTTTCATGGTGATTAATTTTAAGATTTATCTATTTTAAATTGCATATTTTAATAGAAAATATAAATTATGATCATTTAATGAGTCTACTTCATTTTTTAAAAATTACCTAACTGGCTGAAATGGACTGGCCTGAGTTAACACAAATGATTTCGTATAAATTACTAATGATATAACATGAAATGTTCTTTGTAGGTGCATCAGCTAGGCAACTAGTTGAATTCCGTCGACATTTTTCTTTGCAGGAGCATACCTGAATTGAAGAAATATTTGTACTTTGAGTATACCCACTTAGTTTTAAAATTATATACTTGTTATATCTAAATAAAAATATATTATTGTTTATGTAAAAGCCCACAATGGTGTTGATAGGAATAAAATAAATTGGTACCTAAATAATTCAAATGCCATCATATTATTAAGTATCTTATAAATAATATTCTAAAAACAATGTCAATTACTTTTGTTTATTGATCACTGATAATTAAAAATGCATGCAAACAATGTAAATAACTATTATTAAGGACGTTCTCAAAAAAATCACCTTTCATACAATCCTTTTGAAACTTTGAATACACATGCTTATCAGTGTCTTTTATACGTAGAAATTTTTTTCAATAGTCCTTGCGATGGTAAATTTGTAAATATTGACTATTAAAATGAGCATATTTAACATACGAACCATACCCCGATCGATGTTGTAGCGCACGTTTAATTGAATAGCAATAGTAATTTTCTTACCATTGTTTTGGAAAACTGAGAATCATTAATTGAAAATTTAACAAATATCTTTCTATAAAAATAACTAAAACAAGCGGTATTCGTTTTGTTATAAAAAATGTTAAAAGTGAGCTATTTTTGAATGGTTTTTACGTTTCCTTTTATAATTTGAATAGTGAGAGATTTTTGAACTTCTGCGCGTGTGAGCGGAAGCGAAAAAGTACCCTGTACCTCAACTATTTTATTCTATTCTTAGTAGTTCATAGTAGTTTACATATGGGGAAATCTTCTTGAAGATTGAGTACGACTGCTCTTTGAGAACGTTCTTAAGGAGAACACATTATTATTGTGATGTTGTAATTATTCAGAACATAGGTCTGTGATATTTTAAATACTAATTAAATGTATTTATTAGAAAGATATACATATAAAATCAATTTTATCGAAAAATATTGTTGTTGCTACCGGGATTCGAACGTGGATCTCTTTCCAATCCGGGGAAGGTGATGAAAAGGCCGTAATAAATTGTCAGCTAGATTTTGACGTACATTCACGATATTTCTTATTTTTGTTGCTAAGTAATTCAAGCGAATAAGATATTATTTTTAAGTTGTTAATTAAAATTTATATTCTAGCGTTTTACTATAGATACAGTGAGTGCGTCGTTAGGCAACATTGGCCATTTTATGCGGGTTGTCAGTGCTATATAAGTGCGATATGTAATGGGTACGTAGTTTTGATGTGAAGTGCTAATATTTTTTTGTTTTAAGTATCACATTAACACAATAATATTAATAAAATCTGAAGTGTTATGGCCTGACAACACTGTCAACTTTTATTTTTTCCTTTTTTTCAATTTTTTTTCATCTCAAAACCGTACAAAATCGCGGTGGATGGACGCTTATGATGAAATGGTACCCACGTTTTTTTTTTAGTTAAACCAACGTTTTCATGTTTTTTTTGTAAAAATAAAATTCGAAAAAACTAACGTGTGAATTTTGAATTTTAAGAATTTTGGCGCCAATATGGTGGTATGATACTGTTTCACCTAGGATTTTTCTTATTATGTGAATAGAATCAAATCATGTTTTATTTTCATATATGTTAATGATTATTGTGATCATCAAGTATCTCATGGATAATGTTAAAAATAAATGTTTTTAAAAATACATTAATTGATCAGACTTTCGACATGGCTGTATACAGAATGACAAGAAGGTGACATGGACTCAGAATTAGGCGCTTTAAATAGGCTTCTATGAAATCCTAAATTACACCTACATTCCTCTTCAAACAGACGTATTACATAATGTGTAGTGTGTACATACTCCGGTACATTACAGAGACCACAGAGAGAGTCTTAAGCCCATTGTTAATCACGACTGCACTAACAGCTAACAGCCAATGGATGAGTAACTTGTTTACGGGTGCCAGTCAAAATTCATAACTAACTTACCATCACGTCGTTTCCCCGTGGGGGTAGGCGGACAGGGTAGAATGCCCCTCTTCTGTCCTAACACACAATTATTGCCACATCCACATACATACATATTCTGTCATATATTCATACAATATCTGGTTTACCTGGTCGTGTGGCAGACGTCCTCTGTTTCTGGTGCCATCAACACTTGTGTCATATATCTTTCTTACCATTCTCTCCTGATTCGTCCGTTCCATATGACCAAACCACCTAAATGTTCCTTTCTTAATCTTTATAAATATACTAACATCATTCTTTCCTTATTTTTTCATTCTTTACTCTGTCATAAATCGATCTACCACATAGACGCCTAAGTGATCTCATTTCCACTGCATTCGGTCTACTTTCGATCCTGCAGGCCTTACTTCCATACATCAGAGTTGGTACTAGGGTTCCATTGTGAACCGCTAGTTTTGCCTCAATTGACAAGTTACTATTATATATAATTGCATTTAAAGCGCCGTTCACTATATTCCCTGCAGTCACCCTCATTTCGATATCTTTCTCAACCTTTCCGTTTCTATCAAACGTACTTCCCAAATACACAAACTCATCTACTCGTTCCAAACATTCATTACCTACAAGAATTTTGCACGGTGTCTTGCTTTCCTCATTTTCGAATACCACCAATTTCGTCAAAATCCCGAAAAGCCAAAAACAATAGAAAACGTGTAACATAGTTTTTCATGTTAAAATAAATGACAGATGTTGGCTTAGTACACAGGGAATTAAATCATAAAGTTATAAATATTAAGTAATTCGATGACGTCGCGGACGTTAGGTAATCTGAGTTAGTTTACAATGGTAAGGGTGGTGTGCGGCAAACGGCATCCTTGCATATACTATTTACTATCGGATATCGGCTAATTCAATAGAAAGTTTTGTCATAAACGGTACCAAAGCAATATAGTCATGACGTGGTGGCCGCTGTATTTGTATGTTCTTCTAAGACATGGAATATTTTCGTATCGAGCGTATTTTTGTTTAATGTTAAAAAAATATATATAAATGAGATCACATGGAATTTTGTTGGGATTAGAAGTATATTTTTCACGGAAACCGATTTTTATTGTTAAACGTTTTCTACTATAGCAACACACCGTAATACCTAATACAGTCAAATACCTATTAAGTTCGGTAACGTTATATTAAATTGGATTAGATATTAATTATTTTTATAAATAATAGAAATTAATTGTAACCAAAAACTAAATAGCGGTGAGTAAATAATTTAATGTAACGCCACTGTGTCTTAAGAGAAAAGTCTTTGACTAGAGCGTCCTTCAATCCTTATATAATATTATATATAATATTATACATACATGGTAGTTAAACATTGATTGAATACTAAGCTAACTCAGAAGCTCCACATGATAGAAGAATGTCAAAAAGCGAAATTGGTAAGATAAGTGATAGAAACATAATATTGTTAATGTATAAATAAAATAAACGTAATTATCGGAGCAGTATGAGTTACGTGGTGAAGATTGGCAGGGGATGGAAGAGAATACCAGCAGTAGACTGACAACAGTTGATAATATAATGTCATCTTAATAATAATATTCTTCTTATAGCATTATTAGCACTTTTACTCTGAAAAATGTAAAAAATAAATATCAATAGGCAAGACTTTGAGGCGGTTGAATGATCAGTAGTAACTTTTTATTTTAGTTAAAAAAGTTAACGGGTTGTTTGATCATTGGTAAATAAATATTAATTTTCGAAAGTAAATCCTATAGTATACTGATTTTACTCTCCGATATTGTAAAAACGAGAGTAAATGGTTAAATATGGCGGACTTTTTACAGCTATTTCAAAAGTCATCTGTCACATTGATAATTTAAAAGTTACAGTGTACTACAATGAATCATTCAATATCCAGCTATTTTAGTGATGAAGTTCGTCCGATGATGATCTCGTTGTTTAATAAACATTAGCACATACTCCGAAAAAAAATCATCTCGAACGCAGAGGCGAATAAAGTCACAAATAAAGCAGAAAATAGAGCTCACTTCATGATTATTCACCTTGCCATACAAACTTACTATAGTAAAAAGTTACCATGGTAAAAAATAAACTGATCACACAATCGGCCCTTATTGCTGGTCAAATGACTCATTTTTGACTCAACAGGCAAGTGGCGGCACAAAATAGACTTACATTGAATCCACCCAAAACAGAACTACTATGGACAGCAACATCTAGAAGGTAAAATTTAATACAGGTATCAATGTCTGCGAATGCCAAATCTGCAGTTAAGTTGTTGGGCGTGCACATTGATCCAGATCTTTCAATGAATACACAAATCAGTAAAACTGTCAGTGCATGCTACCATCAACTGAGTCAGATTAAAAGTATTCGGAGACATCTTCCTTTCGAGGCAGGCCGTCTACTTATAAATGCATTTGTGGTGTCACGTGTGGACTATTGTAACAGCATCTATACTGGCCCGCCAATGTTACTGCTGGATAGATTACAATCTATTCTAAATGCGACTGCATGGATAATATATGGAGTTTTCAAATTATTTCATAAAACATCCCTTTTACATCAGCTATATTGGCTTCGATTCCCTGAAAAAGTTGAATTTAAATTGTGCTGGTTGATGTACAAGGCGACACAAAACATGGCGTCTCTGTATCTTTAAGAACTTATCTGTATCCCAGAAAATTTGAATGGTAGACGTCAAACTCTCAGGTCAGCCTCTACTTCAGCTGCAAAATGGGTTATTGAACCGATCAATCGTTACCAGAAGTCTAAATTTAGTGAACGGACATTTGCGGTGGCAGACCCAAAAGCGTGGAACTCTTGTTCTTGTGCCTTCCGTCATAAGAAACAGTGCATCAGAGACTTTATTCAATAATAAACTAAAAACACACCTTTTCAAAAATTCATTGTGAAAATAACAATTTTTAATTATAAAAACAAAGATAATTGTAGAACTATAAACAGTTTATGTGTTAAGCGCCGTGAGGTGAAAGTTTTTATGAAAATGGCGCTATACAAATTATCCATTATTATTATTATTGATTTGTCAAGATTTTATTTTGTTAAAATATTCGCTTGACGGGATTTATGATCCAATTCCAGTTACTTAATATAAATACCATCTATTTCAGAGGGTTGGTTTCATGACGTGCCCACCAGAAAATTTTAATGCACACTTTTGACCTCTAAACCACACACCTAATTCTCGCGGCCAATACGGCAAGAAATTTTTTTTCTATAAACACAATAGTTTTATGTTAAGTGGATCTCAAGTAGGCACTGTCAACACTGCATAAAAATATTATTTTTTGAATCGATATGGTTTACAGATTTTACGGCGCACTCGCGCGTCACGCCCGACTCCGAAATTCAAAAATTTCAATCACCGTTCGCGTTGAACGAATGCCGTCGTTTCACCGCGCATATAAACATCTTCTTTGGGATTCCTGAGTTAAGTGAAACGAGACTGATGGACCCGCCGGAGTGACAGCCGAGGATAAATATTATGTTTACTACTGAATGAAATAGCTCGCGGCCAATAATGTTCCAGTGCATTAAAACATCTACACCATTTATACATTTCATTCACCGCTGCATACACACAACAACGTATTTCGAAATAAACTCTCGAACGAATATGATCTTTAATCAAATATCAGATATCTCATAGAGACAAAGCTACTTTTTAAAAATATTTTATAGAATTATATGGAAGTATGGAGTAATTACAGGGCTTGCGACCTGTCTTCGGCTGTCTTAAGTGATCAATTTATATATTATATATAAGTATATTTTCGCTAAGCCGGTCAGTGGATGTGTATCTAACAATGAAGATACAAATTCACTGGTTACATTTAGTGAGTTTGTATTCGTTGACAAGCGAGAATACGCCGCGCGGGAATATTTGGCGTTAAGTGTCGATGTGTCGCCCTACAGCATGGCAACAAATAGTTTGGTTGCGTGGGTGGCGTTTACAACTGTCACTTTTATTCGCTTATAGTATTTTCATTTATATTAAATATAATTATTTACTGCATAAACTACCGTGTTTATAATCTCAGCCATTTTTATTTCCTTTTCAACACATAGATTAGGTCAGGTTCAATTATAGGTTAGGGTAGAATATAGATTTGCTAGTGAAGTGATATTTCCACCAATAGAATTTCCAACTTCCACTGGTGGAAACGTATTCGGATATGATTCACTGAAACGTCAGTGAAAATATATTCTCACTGGTAATACACCTCCACTGTAACATATATATAACGTTCACCAATTCTCTCCCCTCAATCTCTACATTTATAATTTTTTTTAAAGTTGTATATATGTTAGTGTGTGGACTCGCTTCGAGTACCACTACACCATAGCCATCTAACATACTAACATATATACAACTTTTAAAAATTTGATAAATGTGGAGAATGAGGGGTGAGAATTGGTGAACCTTATATATATAAAGTGATATAAGCCCTGTAATTACCCCATACTTCCATATTTTATCCAATAAATATGATAAAAAAATAGCTTTATCTCTATTAAATATCTGATATTTGTTTAATAACAGTGCCTTTGTAGGTAAAAATTCAGTAATTGTGTGTTCTTGGATTTATTCAAATATTTCTAAAATGATCTTTAGTTGTTTTAACTGAAGATTATAAATTTATATTCATTGCGTTTTTTTAAAGAGACCGTGATATGCATTAATAATTGATTTTTTCAGTAATACATTTTCTAGCAGTGAATATTATTATCAGAATTGTTCTAGTAGAATAATTACTAAGAGCGTCTACATCAACACTATTAAAATATTTATAGTGTCAGAATAAATTACTATTTTCATTCATCATTACCCAAGATACATAGACTAGATATGTAAATGATTAAATTTGATTAAAAATTATCATGACCTACATTTAATGTTGATAATAATGAGAGTCGAGTACTTATAATAGGCATATAACTTAATAGCAGAAAGCAATCGGCTGTCGCTGCTGCGCGGCCACTGCCAGTATTTCTGTAAAACCGCTTTATCAATGTTAAAAATATACTTATTATAAAAGGGATGTGATCAACAACAGAACAATTAAACTAAATCAATTAACTCTAATTATCACTAATCAATATGAACTTAATTTGTTTAAAGCTGTCAAGCTGGTAATACAGAGTTCCGGGTTCGAGTACCGGTAGTGACTATATGTATCAATAGATTATTTTACTGTGTATCTTTCTAAGTGGTTGTAAGTGGAAATAAAATACAAGATAAAAGTGATAGTAATTTATGATGTTAATTAATATATATGACTAATCTTAGTGTTTCTGTGAAATTTAAAAATTAATGAATATCCAAATTTTTTTGCTTACTGATCGCAAATAAAGGTCTAATTGAAATCATTCATCAGAATTTTTTTATTCATATAAATTGCACATCAAACAGCTCAGCCATAATATAAACAAACAGGGAACTAAATAAAAACAAAGAAATGTCACACAATAGCCCGGTTTCCCCTCTTTTAAATAAGTGAACGGTGCATGCGCATAGTCATCATGGTATACTTTGGATCAGATCGAATGATACATTTTTTAATGTTTTTTTTTTTAAAATCTTACATTATTTTACTATCATCGTTCTACGAAACGTACAGGTCCATGGCCGGCTATAAAAGTGTTCTCCGATCAATCTACTTGCAAGCGATCTTCATCTTTCTTCGCTGTAAGTTAGTTTTTATTCTTGTATCTGAGTTACATCTATCTCCAGTTAAATGTTCTATACTAGGTGGGACCCAAGTTAAGAAAACAGAAAGTAAATAACTTACAATGCCTTCTACAATATTTGCAAAATTACTTTGTGGTCTCATTTTATATTAATAAATATACAAAATACTTTGTTTCAGCAACCATCTATTAATTATTCTACATATTTCGATATCTATGGTTAAATTAAATTTTTTTTTTTTAAATCGGGGATCTAAAAATTAATTTGCAATGATTGCAATTATATTATTTTCACATAGGTAAAACTGGCAGAAATTTTGATATTAGAATTAAGGAGCATTTGAGATGACTAAATAACAATAACTATTCAGAATTTTCCAATCGTCTTTTGTAAATAAACCATTCCTTTGATATTAATAAGGGTTTAGAAATTTTACACACTAATACTAGGGGCTTACAGTTACATAAATTTGAAATTTTAGAAATAAGAAAAAGTGTTAATAGCAAGCTTAATATTATAAATAACCAAATCCTCTTTGCAAATAGTCTCCATTTAAGTTTGTTTTCATATTAGTTCTTACTTATTCTCCATTTTATAGTTTTGTTTTAATGTATGCTTGTATTTTTTAATTTCAATATACATTGTTTCCTGAAGAAGATACCATAGGTATCGAAACATGTAGAATAATGAATAAATAGCGGTTTAAACAAAGTATTGTGTGTAATATTAACTTACAGAGCCGCTTTATTCTCATTGCTTACAATTTAATTATCTAGGTAAAATAGTCAATATAATTATGATCTTTCGTAACATTACACTATTCGAGGCGCTGTCAATGGATTGATGCTGGAGCCGGTCAATAGCTGTCAACAAAATTTTGTGTGATAGGTACTAATTTTAGGTACCAGAAGAAATACATGACAGGGAAGGAAAAAAAGAACTCACCGCACTCCGCCGTCTCTTGGATCTCCAAACACCTCCGAAAGTGGACTATATATAAGATTAACACTCACAATATCTCGTCAAAGGTTTTAAAACAACGTACTTACTTACTTACGACATATGATATGATATAAATTTAAAAAATACCAATAGAGACTCCGAAATCTCCAAAATTAATAACAGCTATCGCCGAACTATTCCAATGATCCACTTACGAGCGCGACCGTTCGGGTACGGGAAGAGGGAGGGGGGGGGGGAAAGAGCTTTATTTAGTTTAAAGTAATTAATATATATTATATGGCAATAAATATAAATAGCAAACATATTGAATCACCTGTTTTCGTTTTGGTAACTCGTATCGTAACAAAAACTACAATAGCTTTCGTAATATCTTACACGCGTTGAGAAAAATACAATATGAAATAAAAAGAAAATATTTTAAAATATATTGTGACGTTGATCATTTTGCACCCCTTAAAATTGAAATGACCTCACGGTGAGTAAACTGGGGCACAATGAGACAAGCAGCCATTCAGAACACATGTTAGCCTAAATCTTAATTATGAAATAGAGCTTTTTACTGTAAACGCCTGCTTTAATTGGAGCTGTCGGGAGAGAGGCGACTTTCACAGAGACGCTATTTCTAAAGCTGTTCATACTGATGCTGATTAATAGTGCCTGAGGCGCGCGAGGGTGCTTTGATCGTGGACCACGATTTCTGTCGTTTTACAGTTTCATATATATTACTATTACAAATTAAATTAATCAACTAGAAAGTTCTATTTATCGAAAAAATACTTATTTTCGATAAATAGATTGTTTGTGTATCTATATCCTTTTAGTTGATTAATTTAATTTGTATTAAAAATACCACAAAACTATGTTCTGAAATATATACAAGTTGTATCAAAATTTTTCCTAATTTAATAAAATGTAACATCTCCTAGCGATTGAAATGTGTTTGGGATTCAATTTAATATTAAGTTGATTGCTTTTAAAAATGGAATAATAGATGTATCAATTATTGGTAGAAATATTAGGAAGAAAGGAAGGCACATACTTTCTCGTTTGCCGAATTCTGGTTCAGTTGTTTACTCTTTCTCCACCACAAGAACAAGCGTGTGAGCGGGATGTGTAAACTAACACTGTTAACATGTTAACAATAAAGGATTATATTTATGTATTAGCGGGATTAAAATAAATATTGATTGTAAGTATTAGCGGTTAATTAATAAGCGACGGTAGGTATCAGAGGTGAAGTCTACTCCATTCCGCACAATAAACTATGAGAATGTCTTATGTTTATTATGTATCTACTTCTGTTAAAACAAAAATATGTATGTCAATATAAATATAAATAAATAAATAAAATAAATTTTATTTGGAAAACATACATATTGTCATTAATAAGTAAAACAATAATACACATACAACCAATAAAATATTACAATTTAAATAAAATATTTTACTGTAGATTCTGCGATGTGAGGTTCTCTAAATTGTAGTATAGAACCCAAACACAATATCCTATTGTGTATATTAATATTTGATTCCCCCATATAGATATATGGGATGAAAATGCGTAGATTACATTTAATAATTAATAAATATAAAATACATAAATTGTTTAAAATGTTTTTCAAGTTTATCTGCGTATTTGGCTCAACCTCAAATGCCGTGATCCGAGACCCTACACTGCACCCAATATAGGTTTAAATAAACCGTAAAATACGGGCCCCGTTTGATGTGTGAGTGACGCACAAATCAAGCTGTGAATGGATCTTGAATCTTATATATGTATATGTAAACAAACGTATGAACATGCACACATGCAAATGAATATTCAACTCTTAGATACAGAGATACAGGATGTTTGTAATTAGTTTAGAAATAATTACATTTTAATTATAGTGGATATTGTTTAACACTTACTGCCCGGTGGGGCAAAACAAAACACGTCCGGCGGTGGTGGATCGTTTTAGACCCACCTCAAGTTTTCGGTTTTACAACCGTTTTGTGGGAGATTTTTTATAGATATTTCATTTTAAATATTATTTGATGAAATGGCACGATATGCCGTAATGTTACTGCTAAAAAATGATAGTTAAAAATTAAAAAATATTACGAATAATGTACAGATTCTCACGCATCAACAGACACCCTACACTCAAATAAGTTTTTCCACTTTGGTCTATCCTTATCTATTCGCTATAATGATTGCATATAAATATAACTGTAAATATAAGATTTTTACAACGATTAATTTATAGTATAATAATTGTTCATGATTTCCATGAACTTCCGCCTTCTTGAATATGTTCCTCTACTTTTCTCGGCATCCTGTGGACCTTAGAGAAGTACCTGTTGCGTTTTCCATTTGGTTATTCCAACGGGTGAGAAATCTTCATCTTCCTCTTCGTCCTTCAACGTGGCCCACCACAACAATCTTCTCCAAGCTATCTACCCTTCTCGCAAAATGCCAAAAAAATTTAAGGATTCGTCTCAGGGATATGGGTCTATCCTTGATGTTTAATTCCCGCAGAATGGAGACATTCATGCGTCTCGCCATCATGTGTCTCCAGCACCACATCTCAAAAAGGATCAATCCGTCTTGTCTCCCAAGCTTTCAGGACTAGGCCGACGTCTGATTAAGAAATTAAGCCGCTTGTCGCACACCATCCTTATTTATTGCATTATTGAATGAATTGCTGACTAGATCGAAATGTGTCATTTCTTTTAATATAAATTTCGATTAATTCGATTAATCGAAAAATAACATAAAAAAATATTATAGTATGAAATGTTTTTCAGTACAGGGGAATTTGGAAAACATTTGATTAAAGTGTCAATTTCCTATTATTATATACCAACTATATATTCTTACATTAGGTGGATTATTCGGTTTTGATTAGATATTTTTTTAAATAGAAAACAAACGAATTTAATTCTTCAAAAACACTTTTGCGATAAACGTCTTGGAAATATGTTTATATCTGGTAGTTCCGTAGATGAGGCGGAAAGTGAGTCTCCCCACACTTAGCGAGGATAAGCAACAAAAATTCTATGAAGACATATCGAGTCCGTATTGGTTAAAAACTGAAGCGGCGAAAGACAGGAGTAGATGGAAGCACATTATTGAGACCTTAGGCCCTCGAACTTCCTAGGACAAGGGGACGATATGATGATGATAATATTATTATTATTCAGCTTGAAGAAAAAAAAAATTAATATTTGATTATTCGTAATTTGTTCATCAAACTCGAGATACAGCACTAGTAACGTATCACTAGTAACGTGTCACTATAACGCGTCACATACTTCTATTTCTAAGTACCTAGCACGTATATTTTAAAGGCCTTTTAAAAAACTGCATTAGCAATAAATACTAATCATGTAAGATGTTTAAGTAAGTTAAAAATCTTTAAACAAAAAATTACGTAAAAATAATAATCCCAGATTGTTCGATATTTATGACAGGTCCACAGATCATCGATCATGTCTAAATGTTCCATTATGTAGATTTTATATCTATCCTGTTCTACCCTCTCTCTGCCCTATACCTTAGAGTACGAATTTCTGTGTTGCCTTTGACTTTGTGTAATGTATGTAAGAAGTGTTAATGTTCTGCTGTGAGCTCGTTTCACCGATTTGAAGTACTATTATGTTACTATTGTGTATTCGGTTTCTCACTGTGCATGTCAAAACTGTTATAGTGTGTAGTAAAGTACTTCATGCTTTCATTGAATTTTGTTCCTAAAGTTCAGGAGACAAGTGGACACAGGTGAGAGAAATTCAGTTAAGTCGTGTTCTTCATGATTGGCCCTTTAGCCCCTACTGTCTTGTCACTATAAAAATTCAAATTTCTTCTAATTTCCTCAACCCCTTATTCCAACAAAACTCTGTTCTTTTGCCGTAAAAATGTCATGCAGTTTGGCAAAAAATAAAATTATAGTGTTAAATAATAATTCAATTATAGAGTAAAATTATACACAGACTTTAACTTTAACACAGACTTTAGTCTAGCAAAGTAGCCAGGACAACGCTGTATATATCAGAGGTGAAGTCTACTCCATCCCACACATTAAACTATGTATTATGTATGTTATGTATCCACCTCTGTAACTTCAAAAATATGGATGTCAAAATATATATATAAATAAATATAAATAAATTTAAACCAATTAAATGGTTAATAAAATAAAGATAATAAATAAAAATATTCATCTAATATTAGCATCTATTGACTTGTACCGTATAATCGTATCGTATAATAAACACTAATATCACATATTGTGATTACTATTAAGCTACTCAGTCCCGCACACTAAGAGGACATCATAAGAGCAACAGCAAATACATTATAATTACGAACAATATACTCGAAGCGACAGCAAAGAATCGAGTGTTTCATCATTTAATCTTGATATCGCAAAATAAATCCGAAATACGGAAAGTTTTCGAATTTTATGTACTGATCCAGATATTCCAGATATATAAATACTGTAACCTAATGTATTTATGCAGGTGCCGGCAATGATATTCGTGATACTTCAAAATGATATTTTGTAGTTTATTTTCAGGAAAGATAGGCAAAGACTGTAAGAATTTATTTTAAAACATCAAGAAATTTATTGTAAATATTAAATATTATTATATCATCCTGTAGGTTCTTCATTTTGAAAGCTTTTAGTGCGCGCTCAGGGCCGCCCCCGCTTCCCCCCATCGCACCGCCACTTGTCATAGGAGCTTTTTACGCGCGCTTTTTGGAAAAGGTGATAAATGTTACTGAAGAGAATGCGCATGGTGTTGAAATGCGACCAAACATCTAGTATACAAATGGAATTGTTTTGTTTCATTACCATACACACAGTGGACTCTCAATTATCCGGGATCGTATTAATCGGGATGAAAAAATATACTATAATCCCTATTTTTCTTTTTTAATACTTTTAATAATAACGCATTATTATTTTGAAGTTGTAGTTTTCAGAACATAATTCTTTGATATTTTTAATACAAATTAAATGTATCGATTAGAAAGACATACAGATAAAATCAGTTTTTCGAAAATAAAAATTTGTTGTCACCCGGATTCGAACCGGGAACCCTTCCTATCTGGGGAAGTGTAATATTTATTGATCAGATAATAAGCTCTTCTAACCGTGTTTTCGTCATTCGCACGCCTTACTTTTTTCAATTTCTAAAATCCTTCCGATATTCCAATCTTCGTATTATTAAATCCACACCTTTTCAAAGTGTTTGCCAACAGCTCGAAAACAGCTGAGGCTCACAAACAAATTTGAAAGTGCGCCTCCTACCGTACGCCTAGCTACCCTCGGAACAATCCTGGAGGCAATACTCAACACTTGAAGGTTTCATTTCCGTTTTAAAAGCACCTCTCGAGGATCTGCGATGCGCAATGAAAATACGCTTCAGTAGATGGTGTTGATTTCTAGCCAACCTCGTTTGTTCATTTAAATCATTTATACATATAAATTGACTATAAAAGCTTCTATATTTTTCATAGTTTCAAAAAAAAACATAGTTATATCTAAGGGTTGTAAATCATTTTTGAAAAATGCTGTCAATAAATTTATAACACAATAATAATACCAATTAAATGTTTAAATTAGAAATATATACAATCCCGGTGGCAGCTAAAATATTTTTTCGATAAACTGAGTTTATCTGTCTGTATATCTTTCTAATTTATGCATTAAATATCACAGAACTATCTTCTGAAAAAAATTACAACTCATGTAATACTAATTTCTTTAAATTCATTAATCACACAAATTTTTTTAAGTTTAGTTATTCCAATATTGCCAAATAACTCTAAATAGTGATATAATAGGTTTTAACTTCATTAATGGCACAAATCAATGTTGAAGGGTGGATTGCCTGTTTAAAATATTTACGATTACTATATATTTACGAAAAATTATTATTTATTCTCAATATATGCTTCTTAACGTAATAAAATCTATATCAAGCATTACATTATGTGTTCACATGTAATATCATAATATCCATGGCGTCGTGATATTAGATGTTAGGGATTATTTTGAAAAGTTTTTAGGTGAATCGATATCAATTTTTTTAAATCTGTTATTAATGAAATACACTTCGCATATTTTATAACGTGGTTATTTTTATACATACATTTTTATTAAACATTATTGCAATTAGAATCAAACACCTTGTTGGTCCAGTGGTTAAGACGTCGGACTAGTGATCTAGTGGTCGGGGTTCGCGCATCGTTTCGGGAGACCAGCAAGTTAGTCCTATTTTAGTTTGAAAATAGTAACAATATCGAAGTGACCTGTGACGATGACTTCGCCTTCCTAATTACCTAATTCAGAGGTTCTCGTAGACTTTTTGATGGACTACCAGAGGCGGACTTAGAGCATTGGGATGCTAGTACGCCCCTTCTTCCACTGCTCTCCCCGCCGAATCCCAACCCCACATCGCTTCTCCTACTCCACCAAAAAATCAAAGATATTTTCCCTGAGCAATAAGAATATTTCAATAAAAAATTTAATTAAGTTTTCCAATATTCTTGTTATTTAAATTAATATAAACTCAAACAGATAGTAAAATAATAAAAATATTTTTTTCCACATTCCGTTGTTCGTTACGCAAGACAAAAATATTCTTATTATTCTTCTTCAGCGACCTCATGGGAAACGGAAGTCAATGACAACAGTCGTAATAGAGAGCTATCCATCCATCCGTGTTAAACTAAATAAATATATTCAATTTAATAGAATACATGCGTTAATTTGGTTACGATGTTCAAAAATATTATTTATTTATAATATAATTATTATTTAAACTTCTCTCATTATTATGAGAAAGGCTTAAAAATTGAGCTAAAGTGCCCGTGACAGTCACATTTCCTTCCATCGTATCTTGACAGATCCGCCGCGGTTATCTCCAGATCTCGCGCCCTGGGCAGCCGCCTCACTTGCCTCACCCTAAGCCCGGTCCTGAGTAAGAAAACTTTTGCCTATTTATCTAGAAATCAAAGCTTTTATTCTCGTCATTGGAGACCATCAAGATAGTGAAATATTTAAATTGATGGAACATTTAAGTATAACAATATTTGCAATGCAAAACTGCTTGAATAATAATAATATCGTAGTGAGTATTTTTGGTTTAAATGACTAGACTGTGGTCGATAAAAATATTTTTAATAATATATCAGTAGTTTTTAAGATGGTTTAGAAATATATTCAAGAGGAGGTTGATATGTAGAAATTTTCTAGTAAAGAAAGGAATTTACTAAGTTCGTTAACAAAATGCAAAATGAAAAGATAATAAGCAAATTTTAGTCAAATCCTGTTAATAGTAAAAATCCAAATTGATTATGAGTTTTGTTATATAAATGAAATACACAATTTTCAACGGAAAAAAATTACTTTATTCGAATTCTGATTTAACCCAATGTAGCCTGACCTAACCTCACCTAATTTAATTAACCTAACCTAACCTTATAATAGTTAAAAATAACCCAATTAAAACCATCGATAAGGCCAGGATTGGTTAGGTATAGTTAACTCAAAGTTACAATAAATATCCGAAATTAATTCATTCGGCATTTTACGCATTCGCGTTCCAGCAGAGTTTGACAATTTACGGCAAGGTATTGTACCTATATACAAGGCGCATTTTTTAAGTAAGTACCGTTGCCGGATATATCCGGTATAGCGCTACGGTTGCGGTGTTGCGCGTTCGTAATAGTTTCCTTCACCTGTTGACTTACCACATACAACTTTAGGCATTCGCATGGTGTGGCCATCTTGTAGTAAGTGGTTGAAATGTTCAAGATAATAGATCAGCCCGCCGACCGTTTCTTGACCTGCTGACCTTCATCGCTAAGCGTGTCTTGTTTTATCTTAATTTGGCGCCAAGTGATTTCCATATTTTCTTTCATCTGAAGCGGTTCCTTGGTGGCAAGCGTCTTAATGACGAAGATGAGTACTCAAATACGGAGTACAGACATGATTTTCATTCCAGGCGGCATTGTTCTATGACAAAATTGGTACCTCATTATGACAAGATTCTTAATAATGGTGGCGACTATGTTGAGAAGTAGTTTAAGGTGCGTAGCATCTGAAGAAAGTAAAGTGTTGTAAAAATGATGTTTTTTTAAAAAATAAAAATTCAGTACTTAAAAAACGCGCCTCGTAGTAGGACATAGGTACAGGAAAGCGATGGGAAGTATACGATTGCAATACACTCAAACAACTCCTTTCAAAACAATATCGTAAACATTTCTTAACTTCTTCATCTCGTACACGTCTTCTTTAAATCTCTCTCTTACTCAAATGTTCAAAGTCGTGAAAAATAATATTCCACTCTCAGGAATTTGTTTCGTTTCGCTGAATTACTTTTCTGCAACCGACGAACTCTTACATTTGATCACGATTCCTTTTTATAGACCAAAAGTATTTATTTATATTATTTGTTTTGTTTTACGAGTATCTACGTTTACAATTTCATTTCGTGTCATTATGTACGAGTAACATATTCGTATCTCGTTATTGTGTACCTAATGAGAAATTAAAATTTACATACCTTTTTTGCAAATATATAATATGCGTGTAACTGTAAATATTATGTTTTTAGCGTGTTTTGGATAATTTCATAAAATACAATACTTTAGGTTTTAGGTTTATAATCAACATGTAGTATGTGCCTACATTAGTTTAAAATAATATCGAAATGCCTGTAAAAGATAATACTGAAGTAATTGTGTGTGATTTTTAATATAATTTATATAAACGTTATGAAAAACATTATATAAACATTATGAAAAACATTATATAAACGTTATGAAAAACATTATATAAACGTTATGAAAAACATTATATAAACGTTATGAAAAACATTATATAAACGTTATGAAAAACTAGAAGTTAATTAGAAAAAATCTAAAAATACTTACCGATGTAAAACATCGCTAGCAGATAAAGGGTAACATCGTAAAGCAGGCCTCGAGATCTAGTGGGAAAGTATTGAGTGAGTTTCCCGCGTGGCACACAGGGATACTCACCACTGTACTACCAAGGAATATAAACAGCACAAGAAAAAGGCACTTGTTCACCCTTTTAAGTGATTCGTCTAATTTTACCATTTTTATACTTGACCATTTTAGCCATTTATTCAAGCTGCATATCCATCACTGACATTTTTTTTGACTCCTACATTTCCACTCAGCTCTTGGCGTTCTTACTTGTGGTGAAATTTTTCACGAGTTTTTTTAGTCAATCCTCCTACTCTCTTAATAAATGACTTTAAAAGCTTTGCATTCGCAATCCTTCACTTCCGATTGGCCGGGTTAATTGTGTGTGACATTTAGATGCAATTTAGTTAAAAGGAATCAAACATTCAGATGCACTTAATGAAGAAAGGCAACTTGCATGTGTACAACATTCTTCCGATGTTAACAAGGGATTCCTTTTAATCGTGCACTTTTCGTAAAATAAAAGAAATTACCGCACTTTAAAGAGGTTTAAAAAACAAAGGAATTGACAAATGTAAATGTTTAAGTTCTTAAAAAATGTTATTTGACAATTCGTAAATTTCCCAAAATTAAACAAATTTGACAGTTGTACAGTCGTGCAGATGAAGTCAACACGCTGTCGTGGATATATCGCCCAGATCCATGTCCACATCTCAATGAAAATAATCAATTTTTCTCTCAAATTTGTATCATGTAGGAAAATGGTAAATATACAATAACTTAATAATAAGAGTAGTATTAAATCTATATTTTTTTAAATTTTTCTGGGTATTAGAACATCAATTAGGTTTTTATTTTTATATTGTGAAATTGAACTGATATTTGGGGAAATTTAAAAACATATTCAACACGAGTCATTACGTAAAGAATGTACATATTAAATCTCTCCGGCAATGCCCGCAAGACTGGTACAATTAGTCGGTATGTAAAAGTTGTTTTATTTTTTCTCTAGGCTTTTATTTATTATCTGCCGTTTTGATACAGGATGGCGGATCAGGATGGCTATCAAACTTGCCCAAGACATCTAATCATCAGGTCAATTTTTACAGAAGTGTTTGATAGGAATCTGATATATCTCCACAAAAACTATAATATTATATCCCCATTACACATCACCATTTTCATCCTCTTTTCCTTTGAGAGTCAGGAGCCAGGCTTTATATATATATACATAAAGCCTTTAACTATAACTTTTTGATACAATACCTTGATAAGGTACGTATTATCATGCCGAAACGTTGGTCTAGCAATATGTAGTATTTTTATCAAAACACACCTAAAAAAAAGTATATCGTATTAGGCTAAGGAAATATTGAGTTTTAGAATTTTGACATAACATATTTTAGCGTTTTGAATTCAAATAATTTATTTGTATGTCATATTGATAGATTTCCTACAGTATGAACCAGAATAGTTTTTGTCATTTTGGATACAGCCAATGTTTGAACTACGCCGAAATTTCTTTCACATATATTTCCCTGCGATGGCGTTATAAATAGTGCTATAATATAGTAGCCCCTGTGGCCCTTCAATGTCACGCCGCTGACATGGAAGTACACGTGTGGCACTGTGTTACTAATACACCATGCCACTTATAGCATGGGAGAACCACTTAGACTACAGATCAAAAGCAGCGCCGATAACGCTGTGGCGCCAGTAAATTTTCGTGGTATTATATTTAAAAAGGGAATGACTTAAAAATAGAATATATTAAAAAAAGTATATTTTGATGTTACATAAATGAAGAATTTTTTCTCCATTACATTACACACATACGTGTTAAGTAAATAACGTAAGCTCAAATTAGCAATGATAACTTTTTGTCCTTGGCAAAATTAACGGTGCATCATGGAATTCTGGAACCAACTTATATAAAACATGGAACATTAACGTACGTCTAAAATATAATATGTAGGTATATATGTTATGCATAAAATATAGAAATATTGAGTATTACGATATTATGACAGAGTAAAGAATTAAAAAATAAGGAAAGAATTATAAGAAAGACGCATGACGCAAGTCTTGATAGCACCAAAAATAGATGACGACAGGTAAAGCAGATACAAGAATATGGTTCTGTTAGGTGCCACAATAACCGGCGAGCTTGTATGAGCAGATTTATGAATGTGAATGAGGAGAGAATTATGTGTCAGGACAGAAGAGCGTGGCGTTCTATCCTCTCGTAAGTAAGTAAATAAGTAATCCATTACAAAAAATTAAAACAACATTTATTTCTTATCACTCAATGAATTAGTGGTATTGAATAAATTTTAATCTGTATGTACCACTATATAAATCGGTGATTTCAAATGTTTTTTACTACACGTGACAAATGTTTTTCATTTCTTACTGCGGCGGGTTAGAAAAACTAATAGCATCGATATCAAATACGTTTAGATTCTATTTTCTTTTTAATGTATTGACATACGTATACGTGTCTTGTTTCTGAATATAAAGGTCGTTTAATTATTTTATTAATTAGTAAGAGTAATGGTTTTGAGGTGGGGTAGTATTATATTTTGGATTTACCGCATTGAGAGTTAAAAGCTCTAGTTCATACTTTACTAATACAAAACCCTGTTTATAGTTTGTTCAAGATAAACACACATTAATTAATCAGCCACCAAAACACACATTATATACTCAGAAAACCAAATCCTCTTGAGATGATTGAAACCAAGATCCAGTGAAATGTTGGGGAGAATATTAGTGCTGAAGCACAACCATCAAACTGCTATACACATTGTTTTTAGTTCAAAACTGAAAACGCCAGAAAAATAAGGGATGAAGAAAATATTAGGTATGTATACAGCGAAACCCAGATTTTTCATGCAATTCACGTTTTTTCTCCATTTGCGTGTTATTTCTACAGTTCCATGTCATTACAAAACCTATTTTACGTCTGAAATTAATTGAAATTTGTTCGGCCAGCTCGCAATTCGTCTATAGTCAAGATGTGTTGGTCGTTTGCATATCATTTATACGCATTTTTCACTCTCATGCCTACGTAATTTTAAGTTTAGTTTTTTTCTATTGTTTTTGTACAAACTGAAATCAGCAAGAAAATTGCGCAGAAGACAGTGCAGACAATATTGACGGCTGGGAAAGAATTTATGAATAACTACTTAGACGTTGACTCCAACTAAATAACGTCGCACGTAGTGGAAATTGATGAAATACTAGACAGTCGTATAAACGAAAACTTTCTAAAATAAGTGTCTGCTTATCCCATAAACCCAGTTCCTAAAAACGACGATACCTAGAGGCATATTGAAGGCCTCAAAGAATATTTTACTAGTATTAGTACTGTGCCACCATAAACATTCTAATATTAAAAGAACTATTTAAAAACAACATACAAACAGAAAACATTGCTCGATTTTTTCAATTAAACATAGATTTAATCGTTTTTTTTATTATAACCCCAGTTTATATTTGCCCTCTGTTTGCATTTTTTTTTATTGGTCCCTTCAAAATCTTAAAATCGGGGTTCCACTGTAATATGAAATATACAGATAGCAACTTTTTACCAGCAGTACTAGGTACTGACTTAGGTTGTACTATGGGTTGTATTTCCACAGCATTGTTTGCCTGAGAATAAAAAAACCTTTCATAAGTGTAGTAAATCTGGTGATTAGATTTTTGCTTTGTCTCGTCTAATTAGGTCGGAATGCGTAGTAATGAAACTTGGACTGCTATATAACAACTCACTGTTTAATACAAGATATAAAGGTACATATATAAATACAATAATTACATTTAAAGAAAATATTAACTAGAAGAAGACCCGATGGTAAAAAGACCGTTTCTCTCATCTGCACAGCTGATAACCTTTCCAGGATCCCTCCACCGCGCACCTCACGCACGGCTGGCATTCACACACGTGTCCATCATCTGTCAAACTCTGGCGCGCCTCGCGCACACACACACACACACACACACATTAACAGAGTAGTGGATATCACAATAAGCAATATATTTTATTAAAAAAATGAAATCTGTATTATTTTGTTATGCAATACTTCCCATGGGAATAAATTTAGCAAGGTGGATTTATTCAATTTTGGTAATGATTAAATAAAAATGTGCTAGTTATTCGCATTAATATAATTTAGCATAACACGAGGAAGAAGAAAAATTGAAAAAGAAGAAGAAAAAAGTAAACAAGAATAAGTGAAGAACATGAAGAACCCATTTATACAAAAATGTCATTGATCGTTTTTCTCTTTACTGTTGTTGCTTCCTGTTGAGTATATTGTGTTTGCGTGTTACATGAAATGTTTAGATCTGGTAACTAAACAAGTCTACCATCATTACTTGTTATTTAGATTAGACATGTTTGTGTATTGAAATTATTATTATACATTAAACATATACTTTTTTGAAGTACAGTCGTGTTCCGATAAAACAGTATCACCTTTTCAAAATTTCCCCACATCCAGTTAAACTTTGTAACTAAGGCAATCATTTTAAATTTGGTGACAAATATACTAATTGCTATTTTTTTTTTGTATTATTTATTTTATTTGTTTTCTTTTATAAATTTATTAAACTCTTTCCTCAGTAGAACAACGTAATAATAATGTATAATATTTTATAGACCTTGAGGTGGGGAGTACAATACCTCAATGATCCATTTTTTCAAAATCATCATTATTATTATATAAGAGGGTTGGGAATCCAAAGACTTAAGGAGCTTCAATTTTCCTTTATCTTGCGTTGCTTTTGTAGGAATTAGTTGATTGTTTTAAAAAGTAGGTATTAGTAAAGTAGGATTAGTAGTAAAGTAGGATTCCACAAACTGTAAACTTAATTATCAGCAAGTATCTTTAATTAGGAGAACACATTCTTATTGTGAAGTTGTAATTATTCAGAACACAGGTATGTGATATTTTAAATATGAATTAAATGTTTAAATCAGAAAGGTATGCATACAAAATCAACTTTATTGAAAAATATTGTTGTTGCGCCATTGGGATTCGAACCTGGATCTCTTTCCAAACCGGAGAAGGTGCATTATCTAACTATGCTACAGCGACAATATTTTAGCTACAAATTTTCAAACATATATGTTACTTTTTAATATTAATACATTTAATCGTTCCACTATTTGAAAGAGCCATCTACCTTATTTTTATGGAATCTCAAATACCTTTGAGAAATCTGATAGCAGATGGCAGAATCAATTCATTTTTATTAAATTTTGGACACATTGATACAACTTTATTATTAGGAGAACACATTCTTATTGTGAAGTTGTAATTATCCATAACATAGGTCTGTGATATTTTAAATATGAATTAAATATATTAATTAGAAGTACAAAATTGATTGAAAATGTAATCGTCTGATGTAGCGCAATGGTAATGCGTTTATAGAAAAGTTCTGGGTCTGTATCACAGTAGAATTTTTATTAAATTTTGGACACATTGAAACAACTATATTGTCGCTGTAGCATAGTTGGACCTTTCCCGGTTTGGAAAAAGATCCAGGTTCGAATCTCGGTGGTACAACAACAATATTTTTCGATAAAATTGATTTTATATGTATATTTTTCTAATTAATACATTTAATTCATATTTAATATATCACAAAACTATGTTCTGAATAATTACAACTTCACAATAAGAATGTGTTCTCCCAATAATATAGTTGTATCTATGTGTCCAAAATATTACAATTACCAAAATAATTGGTTTATTTTTTATTTTATTTTATTTGTAATGTGTTGTGTATAACGACTCCATTTGAGATACGCATCAATTATAATTCCTAGGTATTTGATTTGGTCAGTACGTTATGCATAAATCTTTTGACATGTATGCATTTAGATAATTTACATTTATATTCATACAATTTAAGATGGAAACACTGCAGCGAGACTGGGCCTCCGACCCTCATAGATTAAGGGGATGTAAACGATTATAATGATTTAACAATTTGATAATTGAAGAAAATGATCATGATATTAAAACTACAACACAAGTAAAGTTCGCGGCTTCCGAGATCTACTTAGTCTAATCATGTAACACACGATAGTTGTCAGCGTTTCAAAGCGAAAAGTGCGAATTTGGTTTATATATTACAAGTTCCAACGACTATTCATCTTGTATAATACAATAAATCTTTAAAACTAAGTCTGTATTAAGTCAATATATCATTGTAGACAGGGGCGTGTAGTGTATAGAAGTAAAAAAACAGTGTATTAAGAATAATTCTTGGAAACAAATATAAATTAAATAAATAGATTAACATAAACGAAAATATTATTTTACCATCTGTGTACCTTTACTTGGGTAGAGACTATAATTGCTTAGTTCTAAAAACTACCACAACAACTTACCGCTGTACCCATGGCGCTCTTGTGTATTCGCCGCATCGAACTATTCAAATTATTCTGTTCTGTCTTTAAGCTAGTGAATTACTCAAGTCATATAATTTGTTATTTACTGAATCGAAAATTCCTTTCGGTTTTTTCGTTTTATATAGAGTTGTTACCTATGCTATTTTTTAACAGAATAATATTAGAGAGGCTTACAACTGCGCGCGAATCATTGAAGTGTCTACTTCCTCTTTTACTAATTCGCGAATTTTACTGTCTTACTGTTTTAAACGTATTGATTTCATGATTGTTCTTTAAATTTGGTGGATGGATTGGTTTTTGATTTGGTAAAAACTAAAAGCAGAACTATTTTCTACGTTAACCTTTAATAAAAATAATTATTTCCTTTAGTTATTACGTGAGAGATTTTCAAACAATAAGTGAATCATATTCATTCACAGAAAGTGTTCTTAAAAACGTCCATACGTTTTATATATGGGTAAGAAGGTATTATTTTACATTAAAACTTAAACTTTAAAAACACTATTAACGGTACTCTAAAATTACAAATAAATACATAGTAGGGTTGTATAAACGATTTATTTTGACTAAAGACTTTGGTTAAATGAAAGTGCATATATTATATATGATTGAATAATATCATTAGTAACAGTATAACCTAAATTTATACCTACTGCGAGAGAAATGGTCTAGGTAGGTGTAGTAAAATATGGTCTGAAATTATAGCACCATCTATATACGAATAAGTTTTAAAAGAATTACTTCTGTATTCCAAATAATATTCGAATAAATTTCTTCGGATTCGGCTTGCTCGGGCTGCCAAGATATTTTTACTATTAGTACATTTTTAATAAGCGGTTACTTCTGAAAAAATATTGAGAGCTATTTTACTGTGTATCTACTATGAAACGTTGAAATAAAATTGATCAGGCATACACATAAATATCTACTGAGATATCAATGTAGGCTTAGCGGTAGTTGCTACAAGATTGCTGACTGGCATCTGGTCCAATCGTGAATAAATCATTTCGCTTCAGCGAGTTCAGCGTTTCGGAGATTGGTATGTTTCCATACATCCGGACTAATCCTACGCATATTTTTCTTTTATTATGTATGCATGTAGGTTTTATGATTCGAAACAGGGCATAAACTCTTTGGATCCGTAGCATTTTTTGGCTCTTCGAATTTAGGTACTCTAGAACGAATGTAATTGCTTCTAGAATTTAATTCGATACAGCATCTGTTCGTTTTAGCGTAGATTGAAATATATTTATTTACGGGTAATCTATTCCAGGCCCGCAGCTTACAGTTAACTTATTTAAGACAATCATTTTAATTAAAAAAATATAATACAAAATCAAAAATATAACTGTGAAAATAATATAAAATTTATTTATTTATTTTTGAGGAGAACAGATATTTGTTGTGAAGTTGTATTTTCAGAATATATTTCTGTGGTATTTTAATATAAATTAAAATAATCAAATAGAAATATATACAGAAAAAAAAAACATCATTTAGTTGATCCCAGTAGCAACTAAAATATTTTTTCGATAAATTGATATTTTCTGAATATCTTTCTAGTTAATTCATTTAATTTGTACTTATTTATTTAACTTATTTCAGTAAAAATACATTCAAAAATTCTTCAGAAGTCAAGCGAGAAGTCCCCGACACGTCGACACGTTCTTTACAAGTACTTGCTACGTCGGTCAATGGTATTTTCCTACGCGGTTCGTTACTGCATCCTGATTTAATTGAGTGACAATATTGTAACAGTTTTCAATGCACCAAAATGTATACATACCTGACTGAATACTTATATAAATTTCAATAACCTTCACCGCCACGGATCAGTGAGAGTGAAATGGAAAAGATTTATCAGTGGACCAAATAGACTGACAGAGTCGTGGGGAACCCTTCTTCTAGCAATGAATTGATAATGGCTACCAATATAAATGTACGTCTCTCTTTCCTTCTACGTACGTATTGTAACACGTCCGAAGTATTCTAATCTCCGCTCTAATTTATTTCCTCCATTTCTCTTCTCTTACAACTCGATGAGATTCGTGGTAGCTACTCCATATGAATAAAGAGTATCGCATTTAACAAAATGACCAACATCAGAGAACCATTGCACATTTATGTATATACATAATATTTATATATACAGCTTCGATGCATCAGTCTGCCTGTATATTTACATACGGCGTCATAGGTGTATTCGCTATGGTCCATTAGGGAAATTAAACCCCACCCTTCCCGTGACACCCCTGGCACCCCTGGCACCCCTGACATCCCCGGCACCCCCGGCATTCGGCCGAGGGAAGGGTTGACGGTGAGGTGATTGATGAAAGAGACGGAAAATTGTGGAAAAATTAAGAAAATGGGAGAATCGTCATCGGTGTATATGTTGAATAATAGCGTGGGGCCATAAAATAACAAAAAATCCTGCAAATGATGCGCAAAATTTTAAGGCACTGTGGATTTATAGCTAACATTTTATATTTTGTTATTAACACCTTTTATTTTATTATTAACATCTTTTTCATCATCATCATCAAATTCCCAAATACTAAATACACTTCAATATAAATTTTATTGCTTTTAAAATGGAATAATAGATGCATCATTTATAAAGAGCTACAGAATATACCTAAGTTCAAAAATTTGTCGTAAACGTACTTAGCTGATATAGTGGAATTGGTAAACGCATTTCCCCGGATACAAAAAGGTCCAGGTTCGAATTCGAATAAATAGATTTTTTTGTATATCTTTCCAATTGATTAATTTAATTTGTATTAGTTGTATTGATGTTCATTATTACTTTTGTTCTTTTCATGTTAATTTTCAGTTTTTTCATTTTATTTCATTTATTTAATTTTAATTTTTCATTAATTTGCAAGATGCCTTCTAAAAATACATATAACATTTCCTGAAGTTTTTCTAGAAATTTTAGCAGAATCCAATGGAAAGTTCAGTTCAGTCAGAAAATCTAGTTTTTAAATTTAATTTAATATATAATATTAATTTTAGTTAAATTTCTCCGCGGGGGTAGGCAGAGAGGATAGAGCGCTACACTCTTCTGTCCTGACACACAATTCTCGCCTTGTCCACATTTATACATCTTTTCGTACAAGCTCGACGATTATTGAGGCTTCTAACAGGACCATCCTCCAGAATCTGGTTTACCTGGTCGTGCCAAATCTCTTCTACTTCTGCTACCGTCAACATTTGCATCATATATCTTTCTCACCATTCTCTCCTCATTCATTCGTTCCATATGACCAAACCACCTAAGTGATCTTTTCATAATCATACTCACTATACTAAGACCAGCTTTACATTCTATTCTTATTTTTTCATTCTTTACTTTGTCATAAATGGATCTGCCGCATATGCGCCTAAGTGATCTGTGGCAATTTATTAATATACTGAAAACATAACAGATATAGTATTTGAGTCATATGAATCATATGGACTCTGTCATATAAGTGTAATAATATCGTTGCCGAAAATTTAAAATGTACCGGAAAAAATGTTATTTTTATTGTTATCGCTCTTAAATGATCAGTCGTGCTTCGTCAGTCAATCTTTAACAACGTGTTTTGGGTCGTTTCGTTGACTATACATACCTAAGGTATATTGAGACTTTAAAATATAAAATTTAACAACCATATTTACAATGGATAGCATTTTGCCTAGCGAGGAATTCATTGGAAATATTATGCTTTACCATTTCTTGAAGAAAGAGACCGCAACAAGTGCTACAAAAATATTTGTGATATACTGGGAGATATTTTAAATATTCGTAAATGTTAGAGGTGGTTTAAACAGTTTAAATCCGGAAACTAGTTTAAAAAATAATCCTGGAAGTGGAAAACCAGTTAAAGCGAATAACGACATTTTATTTGATCTGATTGAACAAAATCCAATATCAACGATCAAAGAACTCACGGACAAACACAGATGTTCATGGTCAAGTGTACAGAAGCAGATTACAAAAATCGGCAAGATGTGGAGACAAGGACAACGGATACCGCACGAGTTAAGTGAAGAGAATCTAGGTGAGCGAATAAACGCGTGCACCCACCATATTCACCGGACATTGCTCCATCCGATTATCATTTGTTCCGGTCAATGCAATACTTTTTGAATGACAAAGAATATAGAATTTATGAGAACGTAACAATGGGTATATCTGAGTATTTTGGATCAAAAGCAGCTAATTGAACCAAAGAGGGATTAAAAAAATTACTGATAAATGGAAACATATCATATCAAATGATGGAAATTATTTTTTGGACTAAGTTTTTTATAAATACATATTTTAATCATATCAAATTGTTTAATTTTAAAAACGACATTCTTTTCCGGTCCACCTATTATGTAAAAGTATCTACAATTCTATCCACTATAATACTTTTACAATTGCATAGTGTACAACTCCTAATACCTTGAGTATTTTTTATTCATACATGAATCTAAGGGTGTAAAATTCTAACCCTTATTAATTTAAGTGCACGCCTTAGTTAAGGACTACACCTATGAAATAACCTTCAATTGGTTTTTGGTGAAATCAGAGGCGTAGCTGCCGCCTGGGCCCGCGTCTTCGGATGACCCGGAATCGCTCAACAAGTTCAACAATTATGTACTCAAAAGGTTTAAAATCTTTTGCCCTTGGACCTATTAAATTTTTGCTACGCTACTGCATAGAATACTTACCGGTTCAATAATGAAATTACTCTTGAATTTGTCATAAACGTGTCAAGATTTATCTGTATACTGAAATGTGAAATAAACTGAAACAATATTAAAACAATATATTTCAGGGATCTAGCATCATACTCCTTAGTCATTTAAAAATTAAATCTATCGCGTTAGCTGTGATGCGTGTATTTATTTAAATAAGAGAATTAAGAGAAAAGCCAACACTAATATATGTAGGTGAAGCTTAGCTCTGTTTACTCTTTTGAGGAAACAACGTGATGATAAGTACAAAAAATTTCCTAAAATATAATTTATATTTTAAATATTCGTAATTAGAGTAATGTTATAATTTAACTAGCTATAATACCTAATATATAAATTGCCATATTTTAATCATTTACAATCGCACAAAATGATATGCTCGTACGAAAGGGCCGTCTTGAAAACGAATCAGCGGTTGCCTTAACGAAACGTTGACAATTCCCCGGTCCCTTGAACATGTCAAAATATTTATTTCCCTTTCAGTTATGTGTAATTTGGGCAGCACGAGGCCGTAATGACGGCGGAGGAAATCAGTCGCGATAGATTGCGCGACACACGACAATACATTTTAATATCACCCGGTGACTTATTAGTATCGAACGGTGCGACAATGGTGTGAGAATGATTTTACGATATTTGAAATATTTTTATTTTTAAATGTTGCCGTGCTGTGTGACGTTCGAGGTTTCTAGAAAAGCGCAGACAATAGCTGAACGCTCTATCAATAGCTATAGTAATGGTTATATACATATAGATACAAAATTTATCTTATGCGTATACATATAACATATTTCATTGTTGTATCCTTCTACCCCTACTTCTCATAACATATATGATTTTTTAAATAATTTAATTGTTATTTTTTACTTGGTCGTTTAATGGATTTATATTTTAAACAAATAAAATTTATTTTAAAAAATCGCATCCTTTTTTTAAATCATGTAATTCAAAATAAAGCTAATAAATAAAAATTAATAAATTTTACTCAATAATAAAATAAGGATACCATATTTTGATTAGGGGTGATTTTTTTATAAATAATTAATATATAATAACCGAAAAAAGAATAATTCAACATTGATAAATGGAAAACAATAAAATAATGTCACGTAGTGATGTAATATGCAAAATTGAATTTAAAAAAATATATAATCCAAATCAATTAAGTTAATAAAAAAATATAGGTATATAATGTTTTTCCAATGTACGTATTCATTAGGTGATAAATGAAAAATAATGTCAAATCTATTACAAGTATTTCTTTTGACTTTGATTACCGTTAACAAAATATATAGGTACATCAGATTTATGTGGAGCTATAAAAAAATCGTTTCGGTGAATAATCTTTCATATTTTATTGATCAGAAGATTATATCTGAAAGAATCTGTATTTTTTACTGTTGATAAATCGGGCTAATTTCGAAGTATTTGTGTATTCGCTATATATATATATAGATAATAGGGCTTTATGAATAATGCGCGAGCGTTTTTCATAACCATCTACATTCTTGGGCTTCAGAAACAGACACTCTTATATATTGTCTTAGCGAAATTTATTTCTCTGCTACGTTTTCAGCAGAAATAAATATAAATACAGTTGGTTTCTTTAGTTTTTAGATTACCTTAATTGGTACCCAATTTATAAACGACCATTAATGACCATAATGTATGAAAATTAAAAATGATCAAAAAAGGTAATTACATTATGCGGTTTATTACATTGCCCGTCAGAGTAATAAATGTACATACACCTATCACTCTGTCCGATGGGCTTTGTGAATAATGTCCATTCATTATTTCTCCATATTCTATGTCAAGTCTCATCAGTCAAGTTAGAACTAGTTCAAACACAGTTCGACCTTTCTTCTCTGACAATGTAAACTGAGTTAACATTGCCTCTAATTATGTGAATTTCTTTGTAAATATACTAAATACAGAATTCATATTTTAAGTATTCCTCCGTAATATATATATGTATCGGAAAAAATAATTACAATATATAAGTATTTACCATATGTAACAATAAACAATGTTTTCTCGAAGAACTTGACGTGAACTTGTCAATACGTAATGTGGGACGGCGCAATGCGCGGGACACGATCATCACTTCAGTGGCCAAGCGTGCGCTGGCCGAGTTAGTTTATGCTGTCATTCCTGATGGTCAATGTTTTTTCTCATTTTTAGCACTTTTACACAATAATTTATGTATATACATGTCAACTATTATTTTTATTATTAATATAAGTAATAAATGTAAAATATTCATATTTATCCGACTTAAAAATCCCAATTGACTCCATGTACGCTGAGTTTACAGCACCGGAACGCGCGTTTTTATTTTAGCACCGCAATGTGTATACTTAACTATTAAACATTCTGTAGATTTAAAAAATTTAATATTTTATAAAATTATGAAATCTTTCGTAAAACAGTCTCACTAGCTAACTGGCGATCACCCCACAAACCCAGTCAGTCATCGTTCGACGTTTCTTCCGGAACAATGGGCCTCACTTGCTCCGCTTGACAATTATTGTGATGACAATACTACCAACTACCACCTCCGCCTACTACCCCGTAGTTGTGTCAAGCACCTACCCTCGGGGAGGGGGAGGATGTGGGAGTGGACCCACTCCCCCTTTAATCCTGCGTCAACTCTCATCATGCCGTCCTGGGAAAGTGTGGAAGTTTCTAAAGGTTGTCACAATGGGTTGGTTTCAATCGAAAGATGTAATGTTCTCTATTTAAAATGCACACGTACAATGACAATACGAATCCAGGGATGGGCAGAAAAAAATGAGTCATAACTGTCGGTCTGTAAAACAAGAAGAATCGGTTCTAAGATAAAGAACCACACATTATTTGACATAAAATAAAATAAAAAAAATTTTTTAGAAGCTTAAAGTTTTAAAATTTTAATATACCTGATGTGGACATGCTTTATTTAAGTATAAATATATTCCAACTATTAATGTTAACACTAAATTATATTTTATCACATATATATGTAAACATGTTTTACGTTAAAATTCAAAATGTTACTTGGCTTACTGATGCAAAAATTTAATTTATGATTTCTTAATTAATTGATAACTAAGCATATACGTATATGAAAACGCACATTGTCTTCTTTATAAATAAGTATGATATTTATGTTTAATGTTTGTATCAAGTCGATTTTGAAAGTAACAGCTGGAATGAGCCATGATTGTAGCTAATATCTTAGGATCAATCTATTTATGAGCAATCAACTCTTGAACAAAATACACATACATTATATTATACAATGACCAAATAGATCTGCTCATATTGGCTTATATGGAATGATTCTCAATTGAAACTTAAATAAAATTGGAACATGTCAAATTTGAAAATATCATCATACTTGAATGAAAAAATAGTATGGAATCAATGGTTGGAGACTGACACGCTATTATTTTCGTTATAAGATGACATTCAATATTATTTTTTCAAGTATACTGGAACGAGCCGTAATAAACATCCCCATATGTTACGTAAAATAATTTAAACAATTTTACAGCCTATAACATACATACATACCTACTTATTATATGTCCGACAATGAAATATTAAACCCCGATGATGATAATGATAACTTGTGTAGGTCAATTAATTAATCCAAATAGATATTCTGGGTATAGGTATATAAGTAAATTAATATGTTTATAATTCAATGAATTTGTCCATCTTGTCAAAATACACTACGCCTATTTTTTATATAAATTAATAAATTTGATGTTTTATTGTTCTGACATATTACACACACGATTACAAATGACAATCAAAGTGATATGAACGTGACGTGTACAGCGTCCAAAATAGAATAGAAAGAGTGGAGCAAAACGTTAAAAGTAGTTGGCAGCGATAAAGAAAAAGAATCAGACTATCATAGTGATAATTGATTGTATTTCCAAAAAGTATGCAAATACCTAGTTACCAAGGGCGTGCAGCACATACAAGTAAAAAAATCTGTGCATTACTAAAAATTCCGGGACACATATATAAATTTAATAATTGGTTTAACGTAAATGGAAACATTGTTTTACAATTAGCGTCATCTGTGTTCCAGAAGAGACTTTCATTGCTTAGTCTAAAAACTACCACAACAACCTACCGCTGTAGCGCTGTACCGCTGTAATTCGCGAATTTTACTATCTTACTGTTTTTAAGTAATGATTTCATGGTCGTTATTTACGTTCGAGGTGATTTGGTGCATGCATTTGTTTTTGATTTGGGAAAAACAAAAAGCAAGAACTGGCAAAACTATTTCCTACATTAACCTTTAATAAAAATAATTATTTCGTTTAATTATTACGTGAAGGATTTTCAAACAATAAACGAATCATGTTCAGTCATAAAAAAATCAATATTAAAAACGTCCATACATTTTTAATATTGATTTTTATATGGGTAAGAGGGTACTATTTTACGTTAAAACTTAAATTTTAAAAACACTATTAATAGTATTCTAAAATTACAAATAAATGCATGGTAGGGTCGTATTTATTTTTTCTAAAGACTTTAGTTAAACGAAATTTCATAATCCTACGTACAACAAATATTGTGGTACATATATTATATATGACTGTATAATATCATTAGTGATAACATAACCTAAATCTATACCTACTGCACGCAACATGCTAGTTACCTAGTATGATATCGATTAGCAATATTCCACATTCCTTTTATTACAATTTGTTTAAAAAACTATTTACTAATATATTATTCTTGTTTATTTTAATTTCAACTCACGGAAAAACGTAATAACTATACGTGGAATTTTTAAAAAATCCTACGAAACTGAAAAAGCGAAAGACTTACGTTAGGATAGCGATTTTCGACTCGTTAGTACTTGTATTGCTTTAAGACGAAGACATTTCCAATCAGCTGTAAATCAATGTATAAATCAACTACTCTGACACTCCGTGACAGTAAACTTCCAAAGGGCGGCGAGGCGAAAGCTAACAATAGTAATAAAAGTGCACAAAAGCTCCTCGGAGCCTCTATTGACGCGGGAACAGCCACGCTGTGGGGTGACGTCCCCAGTCCCCACAGCGGATTCAATCGGCGTATAGCCTTAATAATAGTCCGCAAAGCCAATTTTGGACATGCATTTATGTGATTACGCAATCATTTTAAGTGCATTGAAAGATGCTGTCAACAATACATGAAAATACACGAATTCAAATACTCGTGCAGGTCCGCTTTTGTCCTGCAGGACCTGATGTTTCGTCAGTAGAGAAAACTAGCTAACATTAAGAATTATAATTATCAAATCTAATAGTAATTAAAAACGGAAATATGGACAGTAAAGATTTATTTATTTATTTATATATATATATATATATATATATTGACATTCATATTTTTGTTCTAACAGAGGTGGATACATAATAAACACGCATAATAAACATAAGACATTCTCATAGTTTATTGTGTGGAATGAAGTAGACTTCACCTCTGATATATACACCGTTGTCCTGGCTACTTTGCTAGACTGAAGTCTGTGTTAAAGTAGCCAGTTTTTTTTCCGTGCTGTTGTGGTGTTATTTATCGACAGGAATAAAAAGAGAATTACAAATATGTATAAAAAAGTAAAAATAAAATAAAAATATATCTAGTGGGAGTGTTGTAGGACTAATGAATTATTAGTGAAGGTATTGTATAAATTATATTAGAATGTTGGATATCCACGCTTTTGATTCATCTCTACCTGATTGAATCATATATTGGGTCCATATTTGTGTAATCTTATTGGAATTATACGATTTCCAGTTGGTACTGAGTGTGTTGTATAGTTTCGGAGCTAAGGACTTGTAGAATCTTTGATAAAATGTCGTTGTTGCTTTCGGAACTGGTGTGTAGATGTTTGTTGTTTGTAGATGAAATGTAAGGGAATGTTATGTTATTAATTAGTGTTTTCTCAGAATTTAAATTGTTTTGTATTTCAACGGTTTCTAAATTGTTCATTATTAATACTTCATAAGGAACTTTATAAGGTTAACGTTCGATACCTTCCACCTCTCCTAAAGTCCCGCCCCAATACCGTATTTAGTTTAGTTATCACCTATAGACCTCTCGAAACTGTTGTCGTGGCAATAACTCAACGTGTGTATAGTACAAAGTTTAGTTGTGAAAATTAAAATATAATATAAAACTCGTTAAATCTGTAGGTGCCAAATTATTTTGCGAAAAATATATCCAATTAACATGTATACGTTGAAGAAATTTATTATAAATATGTCAAATAATTTGATTAATTAATAATACTTTGAAACAAATAAAATATTGGCCCTGATGACCCGTGTGATGCGAAATGTACGTATTGATATTTTGATCTGGAGACAATCTCAGCTTTAAATGAGTAGAAAGAGATAAAAATTTAAACCCGTGTACACGGACTTTGATTTGATAGCTATACTGACAGAAATTTGACAAGTGTACGCAAACATCGCTTAGAAGTATATCCAACCTACAAATATTATAAAAGTTAGATGTTTATTAAATTACAAACATTTATTCAATTTCGACTGCAGGGGAGATTCAAAATCATCTAACTGACGAACGTAACACCAATGGTCAATGTACTGACGATTGATGTACAAGGTGCGATACGGTGAACTCGAGAGCTATCTCCGAAGAATACCACGATCTCTGTCTCAGAGATTAGCTCAAGTCGACAATTTCACAAAAATTTCATTCGTGGACACGGGGCTCATACTGCCATATAAAATAACTATGTTTAAAATAAAAAAAATGTAAACAAACATTATCCACACGCGAAAACAATTAAATCAAACGTTTAAACATAATATATTTACAATTAATCAGCAGAAAGGAATTTAATTAATTAAATTTTAATTAAATACTAATTTAATGTATTAATTATAAATATATACATATAAAATTTTTACATTAAAATATTTAAAACATTACAGACCTATTTTCTGAATAATTACAACTTCACAATAAGAATGTGTTCTCCTTAATAAATTTTAATTAGTTCATTTTGTCACTGAAATTCTAGATATATGTGTTCGCTGGAGTTTAAAGCATATATATATATTAAATTAATATTGATTATGATTATGAGTAACAATATTGATTTGTAACAGCTGTTCAGTTTCGCGTGTCCACCAAGTCCTAGCAAAAATGCTTCGCGTAGTTTTTAAATATTAAGAATATCGATTTGACACGTATTCTGTGAATTCTATTCTAAATACTAATTAAATGTATTAATTAGTATTTAAAATATCACGGACCTATGTTCTAAATAATTACAACTTCACAATAAGAATATGTTCTCCTTAATAATTTTATTCTGATTAAAAAAATGAACATTTTGAGATCTTTTCTTTTCTGATTTTAACATATTTTAATTAGACGGTAAACTATGGCATAATTGGTTATACAGTATACCGATAAGAACATCAGGGTTCGAGTCCTAAATGTTTCCTTCAACTAACTTACCATCACGCCGTTATCCGCGGGGTTAGGCAGAGAGGTTCGAGCGCCACACTCTTCTGTCCTGACACAACTCTCGCGTCATCCATGTACATAAATCTTCTCATTGAAATTCATTGAGGCTTCTAACAAAACCATCTTACAGTTTCTGGTTTACCTGGTCAAGCCAAGTTTTGCGCAGACGTCCTCTATTTCTAGTGCCACCAACATTAGCGTCATATATATCTTTCTTACTATTCTCTCCTCATTCATCCATTCCATAGGACCAAATCACCTAAGCGATCCTTTATTAATCCTATTCACTATGCTAAAGATCAGATTTATATTGTCTCTTAATTTCTACATTCATAAATAGATTTTCCGTTGTGTAGATATTTAAATATCTTTTTAATGAGTGAATATAATAGACTAATCTAATTTGTTTACATTATTATTAGCCAAAGTAATGAACATAAAAAACTACAGTAAATAAAATTAATATTAATTAATGTGTACGTACAGTGGTCTTAATGCTAGCTAAATAAAAATTAGCTGGATACATTTGCACAAACAGATTCAAGCTTGACCCGCCAGGACACGTAACATAGCACTCTATCTCTGCCTGTCGATATCTTGACAGATGGTTCAGCGCAGTCACCGCCGTCAGTGCTGAACACCGTGCCTGCTGCCTACCATCCCCTGGACTACGGTTCAGCGCGCAATCCCAGCCCTTCCCTACGGAATAATCATTTATGAACAGTTTTTCACTTAAAAAAATCATTTCGCCATTTTAATATTTTCTTACTTGTACAAAACAGTTTTCATTCATTCTTTAATAGAGTATTTATTTCTGTAGTTCTATGTGCAATCTCGCTATACCGTATTCGGTAGAATCCTGCTACTCGTACACGATTCATTCCAAAACGCTGTTCGAATTGCGATTTGTACGAATATTGAATGAATTTTTCACAAAATAATACTATATTTTGGAATAATCCTTTTAGATGATTGTTTATTAAGTGCCCTTGTTCGGAAACTGAGTTCAAAATTCGTAATGATTTATTTTTTCAGTTCAATTGTGATTCTCATTATTTTCTTTTAGACTTAGTTGAATCGCTAAGATTTTTTATACTGCGCGGTATGAATTCTGGACAAATGTAGGAATGGCGAATCAATTTTGGACGAATTTCGAATCGTACGGGTAGACAATACTTTGAAAAAATGTTATGATACTTTGTTATTTCTCTTCTGATAGATGACAGTCTGCTTCGGATCTGGAGAGCCAAATTATAATTAATTTACTGTATTCTACTATCCTTTTAATTTAAATTCCTTTTCATAGCCTCTAAATATTTATGTTAAATAACATAACAGTATAACTTTTTGAAAATATCAAGTAATAGATTTTTTTTTTCATTACCAAATAACATGGAATTTACATACGAAAAGAGACTTTTAGATATTTAGCTAGAAACGTGAATTATTCTACTGGAATATTGTATAGTTAGATGTATGGGAAATATAACATTACTGATCTACATTAATACTTCTGAGGCTCCTACATCACTTGTTCAAACTCTTCAGTTGATTCCGGAACAATTTAGTAACAGCTATCTGAACAAAATCCAGGTAGTCGATTATATTACTGATTGACAGAAAACTCAACAACAGCCAAGTCGTTTATAGAAAATATCGGAAATGACGGATTTAATAACTATGAATTTTTTCTAAAATATTTGGAGATATGTAGTTACTTAAGAGACATATTCAGTAAATAATGTATTATCAACATTCCTTGACTTTCCACTCTTGTTAGTTCTTAGTCATTATTTTTAACTAACCGTCAATCGTTTGTCCAAACACACAATCTTCGATTCATCTCTGACCGTACTTCTTCTCACGCACGTCGTTTATGAGGCTTTTAACAGGACCGTATTTCAGTATCAGATATTTTTAGTAATGCTAAATCTACCGTAGTCATCCTCTATTTCTGGTGCCATCAACACTTGCGTCGTATATTTTTCTTGTCATCCTCCCTTCATTCATTTGTTCCAAACAACCAAAACCAGCGACCTTTCGTTTCATAGATTTTTTATATATTTCACGCATACAAAAGCGGTACAAAATTAACTTTATCACTAAATTCCTCCTTCAAATTTAACAAAGAGATGTGTTAACTAACAAATAAATATTATTTTTTATGTCAACAACTTCCATTGAAAAAACTGAACTTGGCCAGGTATTTATTTACGTCATTATCACACTCGATAAAGTGCGAAGTCAGATCGACTGCGCAAATTATCGGGATTAAACGGACCGAGCGGGCCAACATGACTTTTTATTGTTGGACGTTTTGGTGGCGATAATCACAACTAAACCGAAGTAATGTGTCGGATAAAAAATATCGATTTTATGACAATATTTATTGATTGTTATGCCGACAGAAGGGATCCCGTGAAATATAATATATGTGCGATGAATTATTCCTTCACTACACTAAATAAATTATTGAACTGTGTTTTCACATTACAAACGGTGAACGGCGACGATCAATCCAACCATGCTATGCTGCAGTGCTGAATTACGGTAAAGCAACACGGCATAACTACCAGCAAAAAGCCGTTCGCTGTCCTTTCAGTGTAAATTCTGCCTTTATTTATTTAAATTAATGTAGAGTAAAAATTTAAACATAAAAAAATATTAAATATTAAATAGAGACGAAGCTATTTAAAAAAATATATATTTAAAAGAAAATATATGGAAGTATGGATAATTACAGAACTTAAGAACTGTTTTCATCTGGCTTGAGTGATCACTTTACATAAATATAATGTTCACCATTCTCACCCATTAATCAATCTCCAAATCTATCAAATTTTTTGAAAGTTGTATGTGTTAATATGTGGAAACACTTTGAGTACCACTACACTATCGTCATCTATGGACTAAATTTGATAATTCATTTCAGTAAAAAAGCATTAGTTATTTAAAACAATATTATTTATCTGTAAAATATTTTTAACACATTTAACTAGGATATACCTGAAAAATCAATATCTATCAATTTTATATATTTTCTTATTTTGAACAGTATATTATTAGCAATACTTCCATATATTTTCCATTAAATATAATAAAAAATAGCTTCGCCTCTATGAGATATCTATTATTTTAAATACTAAATTAATGTATTAATTATAAATATATACATATAAAATCAATTTTGTCGAAAAATATTGTTTTAGCGTCACCGGGATTCGAACCTGGATCTTCATTTCCAATCCGGGGAAGTGCACTACCTTTGTGCTATAACGCCAGTATTTTTCTTGACAAATTTTCGAAACTATATGTTACATTTTTCAAATTAATACACCTGTCGTTCCATTATTTGAAAGCCATCTGCATTATTTTTACAGAATCTCAAATACCTTTGAGTAAACCGATTTGCAGACGCCAGAATTATCAATTCATTTTTATTAAATTTTTATTTTTTTTAATTTTTTTGATTTTATATGTATATATTTATAATTAATACATTAATTTAGTATTTAAAATATCACAGACCTATGTTCTGAATAATTACAACTTCACAATAAGAATGTGTTTTTCTTAATAAGCATAATTATGATTTTTATTAAATGCTTACATTACTGACATGGTTGAGATTAGACACATATATACGTAATTTATTCAGGTATCCACCCATAAAATATTGTAGACTAGGCCTGTTACACTCTGTGTAAGTAAATATCCATACATCATACATTTCACAGCAAAATGTGATAGTTCAAAAACTTAGTAAGCCGATGATACTTTACAAAAACGGTACTTGATGATACTTGACAAAATTGATACTTGACAAAAATGATACTTGACAAAAATTGGTCAAACGAAGTCGTGAATCACATATTAACTGCTGTCCCCACAGTATAGGTTTTTCTTCTTCTTCTTGGCGTTTAGATTCTTAATGATTTTTCGAGACGCCCCAGACGACGTAAATTTTTTTGTGCGTCATTCCAAATGTCAACTGACAGTCTGACTGGAAAGTTTTGTAGGCTAGTTATAACGAATCAATTCTCTGACAGAACATTTCAGAAACTTTATACCTTGGCGCGATAAGGATGAATGTCTTTTTCTTATTTGGTATATGCCTCTAATGGTGTATTATTACGATATAAATGTGTGTTACAAACGTGTTTAAATGGATATGTATGGCACGCGTGGACTTCTGAGAAATAATGAGATAACAAATTTGCCGTGAAATTCCGGGAACAGCGCGCGTGGTTTTCTCGGTAACTACATATCACATAGACAGTTTTTTTTGGAGAATTTACGGTGATAAACGTAATAGATTGTATGTATAAAGAGTCGTAAAATTCCTAGAATAACGCGTGGATTTCCCAGAAACCGAAACGTTATAGATTCTGTGTATAAAAGGCCGCGCGGCATAATTCAAAGATTCTTTCTTTCCTACTTCATGTCAGTATTGACCAGTAGCGTGCAGTAGGTATGGATTTAGGTTATTCTGTTACCAATGATATTATATAATCATATATAATATATGTAATACAATATATGTACTTTCGTTTAACCAACGTCTTTAGACAAAATAAATTCGTCGTTCATACGCCCATACCATGTATTTATTTGTAATTTTAGACTATGTATTATTAATAGTAATGTATGGACGTTTTTAAGAACACTTTCTATGACTGAACATGATTCATTTATTGTTTGAAATCATTCACGTAATAACTGAGGGAAATAATTATTTTTATTAAAGGTTAACGTAGGAAATAGTTCTGCGAATTGCTTTTCGTATTTCCCAAATCAAAAACAAATCCATGCACCAAATTTAAAGAACAATCGTGAAATTAACACGTTAAGAACAGTAAGATAGTAAAATTCGCGAATTAGTAAAAGAGGATATAGACACTTCAATGATTTGCATTCAGTTGTAAGTCTTTCTAATGTTATTATGATAAAAATCAGCATAGGTAACGACTGCATACAAAACAGATTAATCGAAAGGAATTTTCAATTCAGTAAATAACCAATCATATGACTTGATCAATGTGAATAGCTCGATACGGCGAATACACAAAAGCGACATGGGTACAGCGGTGAGTTGTCATGGTAGTTTTTAGAACTAAGTTAAATTAACAATTAAAGTCTCTACAGGTACACAAATGGCACTAATTGTAAAATAATGTTTCCGTTTATGTTAATATTTAATTTATATTTGTTTCCCAGAATTTTTAATAATGTACAGCTTTCTTCCTTGTATGCACTGCACGCCCCTGGTATTGATATATAGTGGTCCCATCCGGTTCGACAATAAGTCTCAGTTCTGGATCGCCCTTATAGGTCTTTCTAGCTAGATGCAACACATCCATCCACAGCACTTCCATTCTAGGTCTTCTTCGGCCCACAGGATATGCTGTCACTTTGACGCTTAATGTGGCCGGAGAATTGGAATTATTTTTTGTATCCTGCTGTGAATGGAACTTCTAATTGGATTTGTTGCAGGATTGAGGTATTCGTGCATCGTGCTGTCTACGGAATACGTAACATCCGTCTCCAGCAATACATTTCGAAGGCGTCTATTTTCCGCTTGTCGTAAATGCGAACTGTCTAAGTCAGCACTACATGCACGAAGATTGGAAGAACAAGACTCAAATTTCAAAGATAGTATCAGCGGTGTGGTACTAAATAAAAAAGTACTAGGACGGTATTTGATTTTAACCCTTAATTTTAACCAGCAGTAAATTATGTTGATTTCACATATTTCATCTGTCTCCAAGTGCATGCAGTCAATGGTTGAAAGAATTGAATACCGCCGCGCCCCCAGATGATCCAATTCTTAACAAAAATACCTTTAAATTTCCTTTGTGAAATACTCTGGTCCAAACTTATTTTTACATTCTCGTAATATCCGATGTACAAAATTCTGAGGAATACTTAGTATCAAAATATTTTAAATGTACTTGAAAAGTAGATTCCAAGTCAAAAGATGTATCGGGGCGGCATCCTGGCCCTTCCTGACAACACTGCACCACTGGTTAGAATATTCCAATAAATGCAGTGCCATATTTAACTGCAACCTGAATTTTATTTTCAATTATTGCCCTCGAATTTCCTGAATTTTGACCCATAGCATCTCTGTACTATTTATTCTACATCCTTTACTTTACAATTCATATAAATATTGACGTGACTAGCCCTGAAGACGTAATATAGAGTGCTCTTGTACACAGTTTTTGTTATATTTGCAACATAATGTTAAAAAAATCATAGGTAGGTGTAAAAGGTTTTTAATTTTATGTAAACCATCTTTATCCTGTTTTGTTTCCTAGGTTTTCGTCTTTCAATCTCAATACTCATTACTTTATAAAAGATGTGATCTTCAACCCTTCGCATTTATTCGCATCTATACCATCTGAGTCGATTTTCTATTAATTCACATAAACTATTGTTTTTTCAGTAATCACTTAAATAAGTAAAATTAATTTGATTCACGAATTATCATTACAATCATATTTGAATTACCCTATTCGTAAAACGAAGAATACCTGGCAGTACAGTACCTACATACTACACTGACAGATTGTAATAACAATGACACAAGTTACCCATCTCCCCTTCCCTGTTTAAATCTAAAAAAGGGTGGGAAGTAACGATGCGTGGGCCATTAAGTAATACAAGACCACGTGACTAGTTACGCCCAATCAACAGCATTTGTTGCCGCCAACGAATCTTTCTTTATTTTGTATTGTTTATCGGAAATGAATTCGCTATGACGTACCAGAACTGGAATATGACTTTCATATTTTCATTTTATTCTTTAGTATTATTATCCAAGATATAAAATAACAAAGGCGAACAATTTTTATATTATAAGATACGGTAAAGATAAGACAACCTTTTCGGAATTTTTTTATATCAAAAGCGAACATACAATAATATAATAATACACATGAAATTAATCAATTAGAAAGGTATACAGAATAAATCTATCTATTGAAAAAATACCAAAAATGTTTTCTGTATATCTTTCCAACTGGTTAATTTAATATTAAGTATTAAACGTACCAACTGGAAATCGTACAATTCCTTTAAGATTACACAAATATGGACCCAATATATGATTCAATCAGGTAGAGATGAATCAGAAGCATGGATATCCAATAATTTAATATAATGTATACAATTCTTTTACTAATAACTCACTAGTCCTTCTACACTCCCACTCCACATATTTTTATTATATTTTTATTTTATTCTTACTTTTTTATTCATATTTGATTTATCTTTTTATTCCAAACAACAGCACGAAAAAAAAAACTGGCTACTTTAACACAGACTTTAGTCTAGCAAAGTAGCCAGGACAACGCTGTATATATCAGAGGTGAAGTCTACTCCATCCCACACAATAAACTATGTATTATGTATGTTTATTATGTATGTTTATTATGTATCCACCCCTGTTAGTACAAAATATAGATGATTTAATACATTTTTATTTAATATATTGCAAATAAATTTCTATTAAGTTTACGAATTTATTATTTGTTTTAGTGCGATGCAGTAGGTTTCCATCTTTGATAGATTCAGCCTTGTCCTAGCTACTTTACCAGACTTTTGTCTGTGTTAAAGTAGCCAATAACCTTTTATATTACAATTTTTGTCTGCCATTGAATATCATTGCCCTTCAGTTTGCTTTATATTCCATTACTTGTTCCCAGGTATCATTATTGATGGTGGTATTTTAAAGGAAGACTTTTGAATTATAAATTATTAACTATTTAAACCAACACGTTGGTTAAAGCCAAATTTAATTGTTCCCTGCTCTTGCTCATTAGTCAAAGTGTTAGAAAACTCTTACTTGTACAGTGAATGATGACAGGACCGTTTTAGGAGCAAAAACTCTCATTCTGGTCCTACTCATTCGCCGCCATACAAGAATATTTTCCGTAATGGTATTAAGCCATTAATATTATCATATTGTGCCTTTTCTCAGGCCTTAAATCATCTAATAAAAAATATTCCACCCGCTCGAAGTTAAATGACTTTTTGTTTTTTGTTTTCAATATATGAATTGGAATCAATAAAATAATTTTTTTTCTCAAAATAATCGCGTTACCTCTTTTTTTAAATGCTTATATCTCTGACATGGTTGAAATTACGCACAGGCAGCTTTAACATTTTCGATTCATATTTTTAAGATGTATCTACTGTCTAACTCTGAAGTATTATGCTCTTGATGTGTTACTCGAGTATAATTTTTTTTAGTTCTAAAATTTCAATAAATAATTCATTTTTACAAAAAATGTGATCAATTTGATGAAATATCAAATAATTTGTAGTAGATATAATACATAATATCAAATATTTTTAAAAAACTGCAAAGTTTTCTGTATAATTTGTTTGTTAATTTTTCTGATCTCATCTAATTTTCTTATACGCACTCAAAATTAAAAAAAATACTGATTGTGTTTCAATATGCAGTGAATCATGAATATGGCACAGGGGACAACCCTTAAGTTTATGAATATAAAAAATACAATATTGGAACATGTGTTACCGGAGGAGGCAACGAATTGTAAATAATTTCCGAATTTATCGAATTGATTAATCCAATAAAATATTAAATTGACAGCTTTAACGACGCACATTCGATCCGCCCCCTTTACTTGGTGGTGCAAATTGTCTGCAAAATTTGCATATAGTTTATTAACCGGTGCTTTTTTGTAGAAGGGTTCAAATGTGAAATATATTTTACTTGTAACATGTGGGTTTTTTTGCATTTATAAATTTAAATAAAATTATTAAGGAGAATACGTTCATAATGCGAAGTTGTAATTATTCAGAACATAGATCTGTGATATTTTAAATACTAATTAAATATATTAATTAGAAAGATAATATACATGAAAAATCGAAAAATATTGTTGTTGCTACTTATAGAATATTTTTCAATATAATTCATTTAATTTGTATTTAATTAAATATATTTTATTATTTTTAAATTATCCGTATTGCTATTCATAAAGCACATAATACATGTATCTACCTAATGCGGACAAAGTACATTCATTCCACAAAGTAGTCATGTAAAGATTTTATTTCATTTCACTACACCAAACTTTGTCCTACACACACGTTGGGTTAGGTTAGGTTGTTGTTTCGAATCCTCTCATCATCGAGTGATAATTAAACTATGATAAATACTGTTTCGTGTTGATCTAATTGAGTAGTGGGGTGGGGCACGGAAGGGGGTGGGAAGTTCCAGTCAATAATGGGAATATGGACAGTAGGGGTAAAATATAAAGTATTAATAATTGGAAAGTTGGCGGATTGTTGGGAGATGAAGAAAGGATGGCACTTACTTGATGATCTGCTATCTGCTATCTCTGGAAGCTGGTTCTAGTTGTCTCCCTGGGTCCACCGATTCACTAGCGACGCAGAATTACGTCACAAATACTTGTTGACACTCGCGTTAAAGGAATTGTTTTAAATATATTAGCGGTAGTAAAATTGATTATTTTTATTAATTAATATTAGCGGTAGTAAGCGGATTTACAGCGACGGCAGAGTACCGTGTTCGGTTCCAAAAGCGTAGTGAGTTCGTTCGGGCGTATTAAACTGCAGGGATATCTTCTTTCTCACTCGTGCCTAGGGAATAAGATGGGAAAGAGAAAAGTAAAGGATATATTTCTACAATCCAATACGGTGAACGCGTTATATGTGCGTGAGTACATTAAACGGCGCTAACAATAATTGTGACGTTATTTATTAGTGTTTTCTCCGAATTTGAAATCTTTTGTATTTTGACGGTTATTTATTAAGTTTTCATTCATGACTATGAAATGATTGGTTAGTTTCAATTATGTGATTAGAATTTCGAGAAGTTATTATTTTTTGAAGCAACAGCAACTTCTTTTTATTGTCGTATTCAAGATTTCCGCCATTTGACCTGTGTATTTTTGATCGCAATCTCCACAAGTTGGTACCGTTTACACGATACATGGCTTAAATGTCATTTAAGTGAGTATCTATATAGAATAGTCAATTAGTTGGGCTTAAAATAAAGATTTATAAATACATATAAACACATTAGTGCTGAATATTTTCATACAATATTATTTATTTCTAGCGAGAAAATTTTATTTGGTACACACATTACAACTTGGATGCTGTCGAGCGTGAGTCAGCTGACAGTCATGTGTTAGTCTCATTTTAATATTCTAGAACACCTTGACCTGAATTTAAAATAATAAGAAAATTTCAAAATAATTAAGATATTTTTTTGTTTATTTTTAAATTAAACGTACAGTTTGAATGAAATTTTAATTAAGGCATATTTATATGTGAGAACTATCACTTTATATGTGCGTGTGTATGTGTATGTCAGATGAGTGGTGGGGGTCATAGGATATAGGAAGCCGTCACTGGGGAAACGGGTCTCTTTTCCCATCGTTCCTTCGCAATAGTTATAAGCAATATCTGAATTTTATTATTGTAAATATGAATTGAATAAATAAATTAGAAATATATACATATAAAATCAATTTTATAGAAAAATACCGTTATTACGCCGCCGGGATTTGAACCTGGAAGGTGCATTATCCAACTATGCTACAACGACGATACTTTTAGAGACAAATTTTCGAACCTACTAAATGTTATCTTTTTTGATATATTTAATCGTTCCATTATTTGAAAGAGCCATCTACCTTATTTTTACGGAATTTCAAATACCTTTGCGTAATCTGATAGCAGACGTCAGAATTATCAATTCATTTTTATTAAATTTTGGACACACTGATACAACTTTATTATTAGGAGAACACATTCTTATTGTGAAGTTGTAATTATTCAGAACAAAGGTATGTGATATTTTAAATATGAATTAAATATATTAATTAGAAAGATATACATATAAAATCAATTTTATCGAAAAATATTGTTTCGGGTTTCAGGATTCGAACCTGTATCTCTTTCCAAACCGGTACATTACTGTAAATATTGTAACGCCGTGGCCTTCATCCGCAGATGGAATCCGGCGTACAACGCCCACCAGCTAAACTCAGTCTGTTGGTACATAAGGGTTTGTGTCAGAATGCCTATCTCAGATGTGTGGGGGAGGTCTCAGACAATAATAACACTTTAGTCACATTATTTACACTTTATTCACTTAGAATTGGAAAATTGTCTTTGTTACACGCAGAGGGATCCCGATCTTTCCGTGGCTGGACCATGACATCATCTCGTCTCCTGGAGGTTTCCAGTGGACCGATCTTGACGTCAAAGCGTGGATGGTGCTCGCCTCGCTGCTGCTGTAAGGAAGGACTCCCGCTCGTACCTGCGGAGAGTCCTTCCTTCAAAGACATTCACGGGCAGAACAAGGCCCAAATATCTCTTGTTCTTCCGTGATTATAAAATTCAGTCTTATTTGTCGCCATTTCTCGATCTTTTACACCAATACTCAGATCTCGGCGGAGCGCCGCCTGGCGTCCACTCAGCACGGGCGCTCGCTACGAAGTCCCCCTTCTTCCTCCGACCTCGCTCTACCGGCCGCGCCTGCTCGCATCGGTAGATGTCGCCTTCGGTCTTCGCGCGTGATTTCAAATGTTACAATATATTATTATAATAAACAAAGTATTATTATACGTATCATACCGAGTTTCACTACATGCAACTTAAGTGTACAGTAATAGGAAATAACCCGAGGGATTCTGTGATAATATTTCCAAAGGCACTACACTGGTGCAGTCAAATCGGAAAGTCACTACACTATACTATATGTACAATCGACAAGTATATTTTTTTCATAGAAAGTTACCAGAATCAGAGAAAATATTATTCGCCACCAATTCTTTCCAATCATAATTCTTACCTGAAATATACTTTGCCGCGTATATTGAAATAATATATTTTTTATAAATGTGACTGTTTTATCTTAAAAGTGTATTTTTAGGAATTGTTTTAGATTCGTCAAAAGCTATTTTGTTTATATATAATTATCCTATCTTTCTGTTTCCAAAAAATTCAGGGATTTGAAACTACCGTAAAAATCTCCCTCTAAATTATAAATATATTTTTTAAATGCACATATTTATCAAATTTATTTTTATCGAAAAATTGTGGGCAAAACATGATCTATGAATGACCTATAAAATATATTCTACGAAGCGATTTATTCAATAAGGTAATAAGCAACTCTTCCACTAGTCAAATGGATTAGCAAGCTGGCCATATATAGTAGATGATAGACCAGCCAATGCGGACGTTACCGAAGATAATTGTCTCAGGATTAATGATTATTCAGGGTTTTGAGGCGCTGTAAAAGAGAGACGGGATGATGAGTTTGGGTAAATATAAAATAGATACATATTCGTATATTGTATGAATATAGATCAGAAGGATTTGGTAGATTGAGTGATTGATGAACAGCGCCGGCATTACGCACAGGCGGAGCACGCGCCTGCCTGTGGCGGCCGAAAAATATATAAATATTGAAAAACGAAATCCGAAAAACGATAAAAGTGTGTAATAAAAATAATCCAGGTATAAAAATCCAAGAAAACAAATCCAATATATAATATTATAATTATTTTCTAATAAAGCGGTAATTTGTATTCAACTCATCCTCTCTGAAGATTGAATCGAACCGAATTTAACGTCGATATTAAACGCAGGTATAAAAGTCTACATCTAAAAAGAATAATATTTTTAATACAAATTATTATATCAATAAGAAAGATATTCAGATCAAAATCAAAAACATATTTTTGTTGTCACCCGCACTCGAACCAGGAACCCTTTCCAAGACTTATTACACCACATCAATATTGTAAGTTAACGACAAATTTTCGAACTTATATTTACTTTCAAATTCTGTGATATTTTTGTTGCCACATACCTATATATTTTTTCAATAAATTGATTTTATCTGTTTATCTTTCTTATTGATACATTTAATTTCAATTAAAAGTTTCACAGAACCATGTTCTGAAAAACTGCAACTTCATAATTATAACGTGTTCTCCTTAACAGTCATATTTTTTTCATTAAATATGGTATGAAGTATGACTCACTGTCCTTTAAGAATACCATACTGTAATACAGCATAACTAGAAGGGTAAAGCATTCTGACAGTACCCCTATTAGCTTTGTTTCTTGCCATGCATTAGGACACCCTGTCTCGCCGTAACCTCATTTCCTATAATGGTACCGGAGATTACGGAGAAGGTTCTATTCTAGATCTGGACTCTCTTGGGAATTAATAAATGGGATAAATCTGGAATCCCCAAAATATTTTCATTAGATATAAATAATTAAGACCTTTTTTGTTTCTAAGAATTTCTATAGATTTAGGTTATATATGTAATACAATATATGTACTTTCGTTTAACTAACGTCTTTAGACAAAATAAATTCGTCGTTTATATGAAAAATTGACAATTTGTAGATAGGTGGTATGTGTTATTAAGCCATCAAATTATATTAACCAATTACCGTTACAATATAGCACTAATCATTTTATCTGATAACTATTTCCATTTTAATTTAATCTTTGAAAGTAAATAGTAATAAGCAAAGCGAGCCCACTTCAAATGATTCGCCATACTCACCATAATAAACGTTGATAATCCACTTAATGCAACGTCAAGTATTTTGATAAACCATGTGGTCGCGCTCTCGGTCCAGTGAGCCCGGCCTCCGCAGCGATCGGCAGACCGTGAGTTCGATTCCCAGCGGAGGCAATCTGAAATATCATTAGGGGTCGAAGAGCCCGTATCGGAGGCAGGGCGCGGGGCCACGAAGCAGGGGTCGCGGGCGGCCTAATGTCGTGTTTGTCGAGCTCTCCACTCGACGTAATCATTGGGTTAGTTCAATTTATATAGTTTGTTTTGGTTTGTGAAAACAACGTCTCGAATTCAAATATAAGGGATGACGGGACGGGGGTTGATTGTGGATTCCCATCATCATCCTAAATCAATATTCACACAGATCTAATTACATGGCAAGATAATTAATTGTATACTCATGTAATAATCTATTCTTCGGGAGGGTAGGTCACTTATTTTAAGGTAATATTAAAGGCCATGCTTAATTTTATTAATTCCATGAGAGAGTGGAATCTCAAACTTTACATAATAGCCCACGATAGAGATAAGTTGTCCGAACCTTTAACCTTAAATAGGCTTGATCACACATAAAAACTATACAAAATAAATTTGATGAAACACTTCTGTGTATCGATAAAATATTTAGTTCTCTCGAACTTGAAACTTTCTCTTGCCAGGACAATGTATTACCATTAATCTTTTATATTTACGACGAATTTAGACTTTAAATATAAAATCTTTAAGTTTTCTCTACTCTATTGATAACTCCAAGTCCGAGTTCCGGTGATAATTAAATATTTTTTAAGGTACATCCTTCAAAGTGATTCACCTAATTTGTATCAAATATCAAAACCATGTTCTAAAACTGCAACTTCACAAAAAATTTGATTTCATTAAAATAAAAAAATATCGGTAGAAAGAACAAGAAGGTAAAAATTAATGTGGGGGAATCAAAATGTTCACACAGTTTCTTAATCAATCACAATATTCAACTCATATTTAATAAAACTAACATTTAAATATTAAGTTACTTATTTGAGAATAAAAAACAACAGAGAAATATTGTAATTGTAAAACAACTCTCTGTTGTTAAAAACAACAGATAAATATTGTAATTGTAAAATAGAAGTGGTATGGATGTGGAAGAATTACAGTACAATAATATGCAAATATTTATTATTCTTTCAATATTGACATAGGTAGTAAGTAGTAGTAATGAGTCAAGATAAAAAATAAAACACAACAGATACATTTTTAAAATGTTGCATAATTTTAATATTCTGTCCATATACCTAAGAATTTTATTCCAAAGTTAAAATGTTAACAGTTTATGCTGTCAAAACAAGCGTGTAACAGTATTTTGATTGCCAACAAAATATTACTAATATGATAAAAACAGAATCGTGTATTACACAATAACTTTATTATTTCGAATAAAAATGCATTCTCTATCAAACGCATTATTGCCTACTCGCTTACCATCACGCCGTTTCCCCGCGAGGGTAGGCAGAGAGGATAGAGCGCCGCACTCTTCTGTCCTGACACACAATTCTCGCCTCATCCATATTCATACATCTTCTCATACAAGCTCAACGATTATTGAGGCTTCTAACAAGACCATCCTCGTATGCCGTGACATATAGAACTAACTTGGTATAATTCCGGGTTCCTGGGACAATGATTAAACTCTCGATCACTTGATCAACAGACAAGCGTCATACCGCAAGGCTAAACAATCGCGTTACGTATTTAAGTAGTAAGACTCATATGTATATAAACTAACATGTTTTCCAGAGTAGTACTCACTTCTTATTATTATTAAGAAGAACACATTCTTATTGTGATGTTGTAATTAATTAGAATATAGGTTTGTGATATATATATAGTATTCACTTCTTCCCGAGTCTTCTGTTCTTCAAGATCTTTGAGGCTGAAGAACTCAATTCTGAATACGTATGAACATATTTGGCTCGAATAAGCTGGCTGTTCCTGTTCTTCTTACATCTACATATTTATGCGACATTCTCTAGAGCTCTACTTCAAATGAACAGAATAATATTTATAAATAAATGTTTTGACTGCAATATTTATTTATTATTAAAATTCTCAGTAGCTACCTATTACTTTACCTTTTGAGGGTAATTGCGCACGTTGGCAATCCCGCCTCTTCTCAGCTAGCAAATCTAATTACCTCCCGGCTCTTGGCGCCCAGCGCTCAGCACGAAAGTAATAAAAATAATTATTGTTAGTAAAAGAAGAGAACGTAATTAGATTTACTAACTGTATCAGATTTAAGGGTTCTCGACACATAAAGGAAAAAATAAAATACACGACCAATAAATTAATTTCCTTACAAAACAAATTGGATATATCATTTATAAAACCATGACCGTGATTCGAACTTAAAACTGTATATTATCGGTACTCGGCTTTACCAATCAAGCTATAATGACCCTATAGATTGTTGTTAAAATTCATCTACGGAAGTAAACAATTTTTAACAATATTTGAATATGTCCAAGAACACACAATTACTGGATTTTTACCTACAAAGGCACTGTTATTAAACAAATAATGGATATCTCATGGAGACGAAGCTATTTTTTTTATTATATTTAATGAAAATATATGTAATATCCATACTTCCATATATTTTAATGAAATATAATAAAAAAACAGCTTCGTCTCTATGAGATATCTATTATTTGTTTAAATATTTTTTTGCTTGCCCTCGTATATGTTCGAGATATTTTAGAATCCCTATGTAAGTTGACGCACTGAAAATAATACTCATTATATTTTTAATTATAATAACTATTTATAATATTTTAAAATTTTTAGTGGTTTACTATGTGGAAGTCCATTGTAAAAATAACTTTTAGAAAAAATAATTAATTAACGTATTTTAGAATTTTAAAATTTCTTTGCATGATTTTTGAAAAATTATTTTTATAACTTTTGGTCAACTAATATATTAAATATTACATATATTTAATAAAAAAAAAGGTTTTGATTATAATAATTCTAATACTCATTAGAAATATTTAATATGTGTATTTTTAACAAAAAAATGCATATCAGCTTGCGGTTTTGGGCTTATTGCAAATGGAGCAAGATAATAAAAGTATTGTAAATATTGTACTTTTACAAATAATTATATGTGTGTTTTAAGGTATTTTTACCAACCCTGTTTTTAGCTGGCCTAGAGTTGTTGCTCCCTTTTCCTTTCTATAAAAAGCTCAGTGATCCAAAAAGCTTTCCATTCACATTACACATACATTATTACATTACTGCGGGCCAATGCAAAGTGTTTTTGGCGAAATCAGGGGTGGGTAACGGTGGCATATGAGCAATTGTTAATTTTTCAACATTATTTGTAATTTTGTAATAATCATTTATTTGAATGAGACTTACAATTCTGTCTAAAATTAATTAAGCAAAATATTCGATCACCAATGTTCCAAATATTGACGTATTTAAATGTTCAATTCATATAAATGTGTCCGTTATCCTATTAAATCAGCTCTAAGAATATGATAAGTAATACATATTTCATTTTAAACGAGCAGATAGAACAAGTAGAAAACTACAAATATCTAGAGAAGTTTCATGGTCATAAATAGATTACTAATAGTGTTTAGACAGGGGTAAGGAAACGGGATGTAGGAAAGGAATTATAGGGACAGAACAAAAAAGGATCACGGACCAACCAGAAAGCACAACTTATCTGAATTTTCTCTGAAATTGATTACACAATAATAATTCAACGTGTGACGAGCACACAGCAGGACGTTCACACTCCTTGAAACTTCATAAGTCATAGACAACACACAGAAAAAAGTCACTGTGATAAAGTAAACCTAATAGAGCATCCACACGTGCATGGCCGTCAGCGATCTGTGGGTATGTCATAAATCACAAATAAATACATAGAATAAAAAACACGGGTAATTAAAACTTAAATTTGGAGCACATCGCCATACAGAAGTGAAATCCATACAATTGATCAGAGGGAGAAGGAAATATGTTGGAATCATTTGAGATGTGGTGCTGGAGAAGAATGGAAATAAAAGGCTGGATTGAAAAAATTAAAAATTAAGATGTTCTGAGGAGAGTGCAAAAAAAAAAGTCTATAATTAACACCACTAAAAATTGAAAAGACCAATAGACAAAGTGTATTTTTTATTAAATTGTTACCGTCGTGTAATTAGAAACTCATTTTTCCGATAGAAGAATATTCCGAGTTTGAATCCCTGTGTCTTTAATTTACCTAATTTACCTTGTTTTAATAACCGAATAACAAATATTCTAAAATTGTAAGTTCACAATTGAAATGTGACATTTTTTGATTTAAAGATTCCAGATTTATAAAAAATTGATTCGAAAATCTTAGCGTCATCTAACATGTATTTCTCAAAAGGTTGTAAATAAAACTTTTAACCTTTACCATACCGTGATAGAAAATATCCATAAGTAACCATGATGTCAATTCGTGTTACTGTTAAGTATTTACAATTTTTTATACATTTTCAATCAGAAAAAATGCTTTTACGAGCTTAAAATAGTTAATGTCGTACACTTACTCTAAATAACGACCATTAAAAATGAAAAAAAAAACTGTAGCATACACATAAATATTATTCATTAAAGTTCTATACAGTACGGCATTCTTTCTTTATTATTTTTTATTTAATTACTGAGAAATATACATAATTATATTCATATGTAAGTTATTTTTTTCAATGTGAAACTAATGTTTGATATTTTTCTCTCTTACTGCAAATACTATTTTTTCTAACGTAGTAATTTTACAAGGAATTAAATTTTTGAAAAATTACTTTTACATAATTGGTTATAAAATAAATCCTACAAATCACTAGTCATTTCTAAGTGTAAATGATTTTTTAAAGTAAGTTAAAATATTAGTTTTGTGCTACGTGTATTTACGGAAATATATATGTTTAATTGGGGCGATAGATCTGTGTTACAGCATGGCTGGGGAGGGTTAATTGGAAATAATAGATATCTTCACTATAATAGGTAAAAAGAACAACAAGTAAATTGGCCCAATTAGGAACTTATTCTCCCTATAAGAAAAAAATCCATGTTCGAGTCCCGGTGGTAACGATATATTTTTTTCGATACATAAATTTTTCTGTTTATCCTTGCAAGTGATTCATCTAATTTGTTTTAATTATCAAAGAATTATGTTCTAAAATTGCATCTTTACAATAAATATGTGTTTTCTTTAAAAAGTATATTAGAATATTTAAACGGCTGTCGACCCCTGGAGGTTCCTCCAGTCAATCTCGGCGCTAATGCACGGGAGCGGCCCGTCAAAATAAATAAATAAATGAAATATCTGATGGCTTAATAATAACTGCCGCTCGGTGCGTGAAACTCGGTACAGGCGCACTCCATTTGCGCGTAATTCGGTGCACTGCGCAAATCACCGCGCAATTACTGTCAAGGTATAATCTAACTATTAGTAGATGCTTAAAATTTTTTTGAACACTTCAAAAACGCTCCAACATCTATTTAAAACAATGCCGTTTTAAAACTACGCACTAACAATTAAATGAAATATACGTAGGTACTTACTACGGTATTTTGTACTCTCAGTATTTACTGAGTAAGATCTGTTAATTTGTGTAAAATATTTAAATGATGATGGTGTTATCATTATAGTAATTAGTTGACAACACAGACCAGTAAATGAATAGACATGAAATAAAGTGTAGGTACATGTAGGCGAAGGAACATTAGTTCTTAGTGGAAACATAAATCCGATAGTTTATGACACATTTATGCAACAGTAAAAGTATTTAATCTTCGAAAATTAAATCTTTGTGTAAACAATACGCATTTTTTACATTAATGCATAGGTATTGTATTGTTACCGTTTAAATTTTCGTTCTAATTGAGTCATATTTTTAAAAAAAGTCGCGTAGCTATTCGATTACGCGATACCAAAGTAATCACGTGGATGATATCAAAATGAATATATTGGGACAAGAAATTTGCGGTAGTACATCTCTATACGTTAGGTGGTCTGTGGTTGACAAGTACATATTTGTGTAAAGAATTGAAGTGTTTTAACAACAAAACTACGCGATTTTTAAATATATTTTTAATGAAAACGTATTTTGTTGCAAAGTTACAATTTCGGAACAAGGCTCTGTGGTATTTTAATACAAATTAAATTAATCAATTAAGAGTGATACACATAGGAAATCTATCTTTCAAAAATATAATTTGGTTGCTGCTTGTCTGTCTGTCTGTCTTATGGAAGATCGACCTCTTTCGTTCTCCGTCCCTTGTACCCCGTGATCACTAATTTCTCTGGATTGTCTCCATCACTTCTTAAGTACATCATTTCTTAAGTCATCACATGCCTTAAGTATGAAATAATTATTTTCATTTACATTATGGAGATTCTTTCTTTTAGAATCGTTAAGAGATAAATAAAGCGTGTAAATCTTAAAATATGATACTATAACCAACAAACTAAATTTAACTACAAGTTACGTTCTAAAAATTTATCCTAAAAATTATTGGAATAATTTAGTATCATCAAGTAACAATTAAAGTTAAATACTAAATTTAATTTTAAATAATTATTGTTTTAAAAAATAAATATTTTAAAGAAACACTATAACATATGTTTTTGGTTAGTTGATGACAGTTGATAGATGTATTTAATTCATTAAGTGGTTAATGAAACTACGTTAACAATTTTAAAAATAGAAACATTCCTTACAAATATAGGAATTATTTTCAAACTGTCGATTGAAAATGTACAACTTAAATTTAATTAATCACTAGAGAAACTGACAAAAAATTCTCGAACAATTCATATTAAATATTGGTTTTATTTTGTATAAACTATTCCTGTTATAATAATATTTCAGTTTATATTAGCTTTCAAAACATCTTAAATCAAAGCATATTTAATTACAAAAAACAATATTGAAACATGATATTTAATCATTATAAATGTCCAAAAATATAATAGCAGACGTCAAAGGGCTTAACCCTTTCAGTGACGATTACCTTCTACCCCGATAAGGGGGTAAGTTTCATCATCGTAATTGTATCCCGAGGCTCGATGGGGCAGATTTTTCTAGCAAAATTAAATGAAACTAAGTACAGGGATGCAACTCGCGCTCTAGAAAATTTCGAAGGGTTAATCATTCAATTATATTTTAGTGTAATTTTTTTATTCAATATTTACAGATATTTTACTGACAACAAATTTACTTAAGGGAAATATTTATTAATTTATTTTTGGTTTCTTCTTCTTCCACGGTACTACATCCCAGGGTGGAATTTGGTCTCCTCCACAAATGCTCTCCACCGACTCCTATCCCTGGCTCTTCTTCTCTAGTTCCCAGACCTTCCCATCTTACTCCAGTCCCCTTCCGCAGTCAGCTTACTCCTTCCATGGTCTGCCCTTAGGTTAGTTCTACTGGGGTATCCATTTGGTCACGATCTTTAGTATCCTGTCATCTGGCATTCTTTCGACATGGTCATATTTTTTGGCTTGAGATAATATATTATATTGATTATCATGTTAATATTCGTAACCAATACAGTTCACCTTCACACATGCTTCAGTAATCATCAGATACGTGGATGAGATATTTACAAATACAAAATGACCATTAAAAAAACTTTTTTTTCACTAATAGTGCGTCCTCTTACCTATTATTGAGAGAGACTACACTACTCGCAACTATAATCATGGTAAATTTAATACTTAGTAGTGTATGTAGTATAAAGTTTAGTTTACCACGTATGTGATTTATCACATATTAATGACACAAAACCATTATTTATACAAGTTTTCATTATAGTTTTGAATTTGTTTTGTAATTGAATTATTTTCTTAACAATTAGGTGCGTGTCCGCGAGGTTTCTATGTTGTCTTCAAACAAAATGCACAGCAACTTTTAAATGAATATGTACCATCTATAAATAACCCTTTATTGCTATTCTCTGTATATCTTTGCACTACTCGTGGATACACACCTTTAGAGTATACAAAGCTGAATCTTTGTGAGTCAATATTTTGATACACATATCTTTATATTATGTTTTATAATTTAAACTGTTTCCCTATTAACAAATATATGTGCATTATTTTCACGGCATATTTCTACTAATTATTATAAAATTGTATCTATTTAATTTTTAACTGTTGAATTACATGCATATAATAGTTACACATGAAGAATATACATAGCCAGTAGATATCCATGATGTTTTCATATTAATAATAAGTTATTTACTCCAATTAACTTAATAATATAATATAACATTTAATTATGTTTTGATAATATTATATACATCTAGTATCCGATCACTACAATTCCCGTAATATATATCGTATTTCAGGGTACCTTATAATAAGAGTGAACATATGAAAATGATATATAACAATGATCCACCTTTATAATTCGAACCACTACTCTTGTTCAAATATTTCAGTAGTCAACTTGGCTTACTATGTGAAATAAAAAGAATTAATGCAATAACGCTGCGTAAGCTAAATAAAGAAGGTACTTACGTACGTGAGAACACTTTATTGATTTATCAAATATAGATTACAATGAAATGTGCAGTTATAATTAAGGCGAAAAATTAGAATGAAAACTGTCATCTGCCTTTCGTCTGGCAGAGAAGTAAAAGAGCGCGCGGACCGGGACTGCTGCCAAGCAACTTTTACCACTCTGCGGCATGATGCACGCGCCGCTGTGCCGTCCGCTCTGCCACCCGCAACTAATGTAGGAATTAAGGACACGTATTTTAGCAAGGTCAGAGTGGATAGAACAATGATCCAGCCGCATTAGGCAAATTATTGACGTCTCCCTCTTGTTTAATTTAATTTTGAATGAGGCGTTGTGTCGACCATTTGAAATATTTCATATAGGTACACGTTATTAACGAGATGAGCTTTCGAAATATAACATCACATTATTTTAAAATTATTAATTGTTAAAGATAAAACATTATTATTGTGAATTTGCAGTTTTTCAGATTATAGTTCTGTGGTATTTTAATACATATTAAATGTATCAATAATATATGTATCAATTTTAAAGAACTACAGCATATACGTTCGAAACGCATATACGTTCAGCATACAACGTCACCTTACTATGTTGGTGAAGTGCAATCGGTTAACGCATTTCCCCGGATAGGAAAGGATCCAGGTTCGAATTCCGGTAGCAACAAAGATATTTTTTTGATGTATTAAATTTTCCTATACATCTTTCTAATTGATACATTTAATTTGTATTATATTAGCTTCTGTAAAGATTATGTTAACATTATTTGTTAATAACAATTATGTGGTTTAAAAAAAGGGGGTTCCCGAGTATGACACATATATCATACTATAATACATATAGAAACGTGCGTGCGTAAGTGTAAGCTCTCTCCAAGACTCTGAATGCAACACTATTGCTTTTCATATTATACAGTAGAACGTCACACGTCCTTCTCAAACTATCTTCACGTACCTACCCATGCGTAGTACCAACATCACACATAAACCTTCTAAAATTTAAATGCTGCCTTAACGGTAGATATAAATTTAAAAAGTTATTCACTGCCTATGTGACAAATTGTCAAAAAACTAACTTGTAATAAATATTTTATACATTTTTTTCATTATTATGTTTAAAATTGAATTTTTGTTTCACCAAGTATCGAAATCTATTAGAAGCCTCTGTAGATCTATAAGGGAATGTTTTATTTTATTTTTAAAATATAAATGTAAGCATAAAATACATTTCGAATCAAGTGATGAAAACTCTGAATTACGGGACAAGTTATCAGCAATTGGTTATTTTGACAGCATTAATGACAGATAGCTAGATTTATAAACAACTAGGGTATTGATTTCAGTTAACTTCGCAAGTTATATTCAAAAACAGGTACAGTCTACACGAGAGTGTTAAAAGTCGAGTTACCAATTTATGAAACGGCATTCAAATATTATAATTGTTATTTACTATCATAAATTAAAAAAACAAACTCTTTTAGTTGGCACAATAATCCATCCAAGTATCAAATACATCGACAAATTTGTTGTGTTTGTTACCCAACCTGTATACCTATATCGTAACGGTGAGTAAACGTGATGGTTTATTCTGACTCTTGAGTTGTCTGAAGACTGTCAATTAATGTTATGTAATAATATACACATATAATGAGAAAGAAACAATCTGTTAAAAATAAGTATTAAATGGGAAATGTGCGTGCTGTGTGGGAATGTGACTATGTGCGTATGGAATTAGGAGGGTGAGATGGGAATGGTAATCCGCCTCCACAGTCAGCCGACCGTTTCGTGTTTCAGTAAGTACTGCCAAGTGTATCTTGGTTATTATATGAGAGGATACTGGCAATATTTACAGAAATGGCAAATATAACAAAGAAACGAATACTCACAGTTTTGCTATGAATTTGTTAAAAATGAAATTACAATGGTTGAAATACACTAATTGTACGCGGTAGAAACAAAGTGAATACCAAAAGTTGTTGAGAAAGTGAAGAAGACCCTGTGGAGTTTGCGGCGAACGTGGGTTGCACATTGTTTGATGATTCATAGATGGCGGCAGACGTCCGTTAAAGAATAATAAATATAACACCAAATTAATAATAATAATAATACATTTATTAGGTATATACTTATATAGTTATATTATATTATATTGATAAATAATGTCTAACGGTCTGACGTATTACTCTTCCAAAGTAATATTCATTAAGTATACATATTCACCTAGTTATTACTACGAGTGTTGCGTAATATTTCAAATATCAGACAAATGTACCGAGGGTATGCATATAAAATTTGGAAAAGTAAATACAACATATCAGTAAGAAAGTAAGACATATATTTGGGCACTCTACCTGCTACACTAGTAATTTACTGTATTATAGCAGACAGTGTTCCTCCAGTATAACAGTAAGCAAAGTGCAATGATCAATGTACAAAAAATATATACAAAAACAGTTAAACAAGAGATGAAATTAGGTAATTCAATATACTGTTGTAGTTGTTTTATTCTCCGGTTTGGACCTTTAAAAGTTCTTGGGCGTAGTTTCTCCCCATTTTGTGGATCCAGAACTGCACTAATAAAACTGAAAAAATATGCAAGACTATGGTTGTAATCTTTCACTTTTGCATTTAGACCGTTGTATATTTTTGATGCCGTTGTATAAATTGGTATTGATATCAAAGTTATACGATATAATGAAAATAAATAGAAAAAGTTACACATGTACAATACTTTTGTAATTTTCACAGTTCTATATGTACCTATATTTTTTTGGTGTATTCTTAACATTACTTTGAGGCAAGGGCAACCGGTATCAAAATTAATTGATTTACTATACGTAAATAAATCATTTGTTCTTCACGTGCGATCGTGTCTCTTGCATGGGAATAAACAATTAGAAATCTTTCGGCAGGCAGCTGCACGCCCGAAGGCTCCCCGCATGTCCTGTGAAGCGGGGGTGTCGGAAAATTCACTTAGTGGCATTACACAGATATGCTTTTATTCCCCCCAAGAAGCCGCCACGGGGTAGGAGGGCGTTGAAGGAACTACCCTTATACCGCGTGGCTTTATTTATATCTACATCGTACAAAGTATCTAGGGAACACTACTGCTAGTGCATACGCAAAACTTTAAAAATATATATGTGCTGCACGCTAACTTTACATAAATCTAAGGCGGTGAGTTTCATAAAAAATAATTTATATAATACCAATGTCACCCTCATTCTCAGTCTGATTTCAATTATATTTGTACGGAGAAATTATGCACGAATATTGAATTATTTTAGTTTGAACTTCGTAATGTATTTGATAAATACAAATTATAGCTTTCGATGCTGATTTGAGATTTTTATTTGCGTCATTATGCAATGGCGGTACCCAGTGCCCAGTAATATATATTTCACTATTGTGGAGTATTGTACGGTCGGTCGTTGGCTATATATTAATTCATATTTGTAATTTACGAGTATTTTAAAAATAGTATTTATTCACATCAATTGGTGTAGTCAGTAAATTAATTTTATATTATAGTATGGTTTTTCCTACTATCACATTATTTTCACGCCTACTACCTATTTTCACGCCTATTTTCGGCGGCATATCTATATAAAACATAATAAACGTATATATATATATATATAAATAGTTACAAATTATACAACACTTCACTCAAAACAACAATTTATACATCCATAAAATTACTACAAACTTCTTTCAAAACTTTATTTCTTGCAAACCGTTCCATTTCAAGATAATCCCCTCATCCGAAATCTCGGTTTATATGAGCACGATATTATTCTGATGCCTTTGAGGGGCAAATATCGTCGGCCCAGGCACTATTTACTGAAGCAGAACAGCGCGCTCGATCTTCCAGTCTGAGATGCATACAGCGTCAACTGAACTACCAAAAAATTCTTCTGGATTTATTTTCTGTTCTAAACAATAAATATTTACATTTATTTTTAATGCATACATATGTAGAAGTAATTTTCAACACTACAATAGGCCATGGGGCTCAATTACTGTAGTGAAATACATCACATAAACACTCAAGCAAAAAATCCTCAGCAGAAATCGAACACGTAGCCCCTGGTATGAGAAGCCAGTGGCATTCTCACTGAATTACGAAAACTAGAATGTTTTTTAATACTAGTACTAAAGACAAAATTAGGTCAATTTTAATATATCAAGTCAGAAATGTACCTTAAAAGATGAGACATTGCCTGACATATGTTCAATTTTTCTTGTTTACGTCAAAATATGTCTATTTATTAGATGTGAACGTAAGAATTGATGTAGAATGAAAACTATACATTTCAGTATTTTAGCCACAACGATCAAATCCACACAAAATATTATCCTGCATTAGTAATTTATAATATTTTAAAATAAGGCGGCACTGTACACACATAAAGTAACTTTAATTTCTAACTAGATAATTTTAAACTAGATAATTTCTAACTAGATAACTTTAACTAGATAATTTCTGCTTTTTAAATTGCAGTAAAATGTTCAGATGATTTATTAGATATTTTTACCCTTCCAATTCATGCGTTAATATAAAAACACTTACGATGTTTATAGTAATAAAATAATTAGTAAAACTGTAAAACCGAATAGCGTTGATACATTTGTAGTAGCAGATTAGGCTGTCTAGTCTCGATTAGATGTAAGGTATTGTATTGAAACTCTAAGGAATTGGGAAAAAAAAGGTTTTATTGATTATTAAATTGGGTATTGCAGTTACCTGACCTGACCCAAGAGTGCCTAGTTTGTTGTTTTGGTTTAATTTTATTATTTAAATTTTCATTGTACTTTGCACGAGGAATACATACTAGTGGTGTGGTACGCAGTGGCTAATATGTAGGGTAGGAATATTGTGCATTTGGGTCCATATTATATACGGGCTCAAAAGTCTGCTGCTTACAATATTCTTGTTATCGATAATTTTCCAAGCTTAAATAAGGTCTAATAATTTTTAAATCCGTCACACTAAGAAATGGATTTATAAAATTGTAATAATCATTTAATGACGGATCACTTAGGTGTTTTGGTCATAATGAACGGATGAATGAGGAAAAAATGGTAAGAAAGATAAGATTCATGTGTTGATGGTACCAGAAATAGAGGACGTCCGCGTAAAACTTGGCATGACCAGGTAAACCAGATACTGGAGGATGGTTGTGTTAGAAGCCTCAACAATCGGCGAACTTATATGAATGAGGATAAGGCGAGAATTGTGTGTCAGAACAGGAGAGTGTGGCGCTCTATTCTCTCTGCCTACCCCGGCGGAGAAACGGCGTGATGGTAAGTTAGTTACGTGTTGAGATCACTGCAAAGCGAAAATCGCCGTAAAACGAAGATGTGATTTTTTTTCAGTTACGAGTCCATATAAAGGCACATTAAAAAGTACACTATAAAGTGTTACTATTATAGCAGACAAAATATCAATTTTGTTCTTACTATTTAATGTACATAGTCACCTAAGCAGTATCACCACATATCTCAATTTTTTGTCAAATTAAGATATTTATATCAATGGATTTGAATTTTCGCTCTATTTCACTAGTTTCCCGATAGTTTCCGCTAGGGGCGTGAAAATCAAATAAATGTAATCACCACATATTTGTAACCTCCCAAGAGTGCCTAGTTTGTTATTTTGGTTTAATTTTATTATTTAAATTTTCATTGTACTTTGCACGAGGAATACATACTAGTGGTGTGGTACACAGTGGCTAATATGTAGGGTTTCCTGCCAATGTACAATAATTCGAAAAATTGTTGTGCAATTATATTGAAAATCTCATTTCAATACACAATATTTTTTATCTTATATAATTTTATGTCACACTGAATAATCCCTACCAATACTAAATAAAGAATCGTTATTGGAACCATAATTGAAACACTGTTCTCCTCTTCTATTACTTGACCCTTGCACTTTTACTTATTTTAATACTAACATGTTTAAAAAAAATTATACATATTTTTTTATCATTTAGATATTTTGGACGCAATAAAAATCGATTTTTAATTAAAAAGTAGAGATGATGAGACACGATATGATTTGCGATTGAGGTTCCGTCATTAATAACACACCTGGCGATCGGTGGGGGAACTATCCTTGCTGACCAGCGATGTTGTGCCATACTGCATACGCGGGCGCACCCTCGCTGACATAAAGCACGGTCTACACTAAAATAAGTTTTTTTTTTAAATACGTATTTATATCGTTAGACTAATAGTAACTCAAAAAACTAATTCACAACAAATTTTTATTTATAAACAAATATATTTTTATGCTTATTGTAGGTATAAAATGCGAGACATGCTTATGAATAAATAAAAAAAATTACATGCAGAATTCTTTTTAGTATTTAAAAGAACATCTTGTACTTTTTTATACATGTGAATGGTAATATGTACTGGGCACATGCCTTCTACAATAAGTATAATTTATTTGCATTTTCTCATTAAACGATATTTAATGATTTTTGACGTGGGTGACTTACTTCTTCGAATTTGACCTCAAAACTTAAGAATGCTTCTAGGTTTTTCTATTCACTATTGACGAAAAATTTCTTCCGCCAAATTATTATCTTTTTTGCGTTATTCCTACTTTAAATATATTTAAAAAATGAAGATACAAGTTTCAGTACACAATAAATACCAAGATTATGATAAATGCAATTGTAAAATCCAGAAAAAGTTTCTTATGTTGAAATTTCTGACTGTAGAAATGATACATTTTTCGTATTTAAAAGAAAATTTACTCCAATGTGTGTTAAGTATCTTTTTAACATAGATTATTAAAAAACATCGTTTTAACTTAACGAATTATATTTAATACACCAACTGGTTTCTGAAAATACCATTTCCTTTAACAGGATGTCAAATTAACTAACAAAAAAATATATTTACCTAATTAAAAGTTAAATTTGCAACACATTTTATAAATAAATAATATTAATTTCCTTTCATAATCGTTTAAATAAATCGTTAGTTCACTCAAACAGAGGTTCATTATATTATTAATTAGCAATAACTCATGATTTTTGTAGTTTGTGGTCACTTCGCGGCCACCGGTGGCCAGTATTTCCGTGTTGATTTCTTTTGCTAGGTAGTGTAGTGGCCACATTGCGGCGCAACCACGACGGATTTTTCTGAAAAACATATGTTTTGACGTTGAAAATATAATTCACTACCAAGAAAGGAAACATAGTATAACTTAATTTAACCAATTAACCCAAATACAATAAATAGTTTTGTTTTTTTATAAGTTTAAAGTTTTTTCCTATCGCATAAAATACAATTTTTTCATTTGTTGTATAATGACAACATTTTTTTTTGTAGCATAAATAGTATATATGAAATTAAAGATGATTACTTTACTAGACGTGGTCTGTTCTAAATCTATTACCTGTACAGTTTTTAAAAGTAGTAATTGTTAAGGTACAATCGTTGTAAAGTAAGATAAGTAAGTATAATGGAAAGTAAGTTATAAAAAGTTATGTGAAAGAAGTACAATAAGAACTTATAAAATGTCATTGTAAAAAAGTAATAAAAATATTTTTGTAATAAAGTTGGAGACAAAAATGTGTAGGTTGTTATGTTAGCAAAAATGACAAATTAGTTTCATTTTGCTTTCTACCCACATCAAGCAACCACTCTGTTATTTTTGGTTAAATATCGTTAATCACTTTAGACCGTTTAAGGTCTGTGTCAATTTGTTAAATATCCGCAGTGCACAAAACAAGAAAGTTCGTTGAGCGAATTTAGTATTCATTTTTGGCACTGAAAAGTATCCTAAGGTTTTACTCCTAGTTTTCTTTGGATCGGATTTACTGATTATGTCACACATTTTTTGATAAGTATGTTTAAAATCATTTTTTGTAATATACTTCCCAGTAGATAATCTAAATAATCTAAAAATAAGACATACGACACTATTAAATTTGATAGAATTTTTTTTACTAACAATACGAAAATATACACTACTACTCTAGTGGAATTATAATGAAGGTATATCATAGCTAATAGTTAAATAAAAAACTTTTTTTTATATTTTATTTTGAGTTACCCGTGTATACAAATGCTTATTACCTATAAAAAAATATCCATACATGTTAACACGGAGGGGCGTCCGCATCACCTGACCGCTAATTAGACTGCACGCAGATTAATATTTCCCCCCGGCCGACTTTTGTATCGAAGGTATCGCCGCGCGATGGGGTGGGTGACTTCGCGTGCCGGGGTGACATGTGATTTCACCATATTCCCGTGTCATCGTTTGTACGCGTGACTCGCTCGGGTTTGGCTTCAGGATGTTCCGTCAATCGGACTACACTGAAGTAATCAATCGCTGATGTACAAATCTGATTATTAAAAAATCATACCGGCATGACAGGCTTCAACATTTATTTATTTTAAAATTACAGTAATACATAAAGTAAAATAAAAACGAAAAATATAGAATAAAAAAAAGAAGTACATTACAAAAATTAAATACATGGCAATAATAATACACAGTAAAAAGAAAATGTAGAAAATAAAAATTATATATAGTTCACAAAGTATAGAAATTTTGTCAAAATCTAATTTTTATATAGGTACATACATAACAATTAAATATACATATGAGAAATTTGATATTTTTTTTATTTATCTGATCTTTCAGTCATAAACAAACTTCCTTTGTATGTCGGTAATACTATGTGCCATACATCGGCAACATTTGCACACTCGTTACACAAATATTGAATTCTGTGCAATGAAGAATTAAACTGAGCAACCGTCCCAATATTGTTACAGTAATAAGGTAAAATGATTCTAGTATTTCTGGCAGGTACATGGAAGTTTATGATGCAAAATTTTAAATAGACAAAAATAATTCTTCATTTCTAATAAGTTCATTGAACTTAGAGAAATTCTCAATTCAATTACTCTCGTCGTATATTCAGTTTATGACTGATAAATCACAAAAATTTATTTTGTACACATTTAATTGTATGAGAATGTACGTTGTAAAAAAGTGACCATATATTCGAGTTATATTCAACCTGGCTTCTCACTAATGATGTATATATAAGTTATATGTAGTATGTTATTAAGTTATATGCATTATGATGTATATAGCATTTGTAAATTTTGGGAATAAATATTATTTTTTGTTGTGCAGTTGCAATTTCAGGAGATAGATCTGTAGAATTTTTAATACAAATTAAACTAATCAATTAGAAAGATATTAAAGATTAGTAAAAAGATACAAAAATCTTTTTTGTTTAATAGCTTAAAAAGAGGAAGTGAAATTAGTTCATAACAATATGGTTAATTAATAATAGCACTAAGGATTCTGAATTGTTACTACATATTCGAACATAGTAATTAGCAAATCTTGACAATATATTTTACCGTTTTCAATTTTTCAAAATTAAATTTGGCAATTCGTCGTATTTTTAATTCTAACGCGTATGTTCAGACAAACAGAATATATTTTCTGTATTAAATATGTATTCCTGCGTAGAATTAGTTTTTTTGATTAAAATAAATATCTCGATTTCACATGAATCGTGAAAATGGGCGATTAAAAATATCTTAAGCATTTTAATATTTAAATTTGTTACGAAGTTCACCAGGTGCCGATACCTATTTTTAAAATAAAATTCAATATTAGTATTAATATGTTGAGAGTAAATCAGTGCATTAAATTCTAAAATTAGCATTAAGTTATTGATAGAGTCGGCGTTAACTTTATAGAGTTTTATCATCAAAATGAATCGATATAATTAAAATGATGTTATTTCAACATTATATTAAAAGATCATCGTCGTTTTCTCTAGAAACAATTTTTATTATTACTATTTTAAAATTACTATTTTTCTTGAAATTCAAGTGGTGCTAATAAACTCATGTAGAGTTATAATATTGTTTTATTTATATCCATCCATCAGCATTGTATATTTATATGACAATTTGAAACCGCAGCATAGTGAGGGATTAGCAAGCGCTCGCTTAGCATGTGAGAGGTAGTGGGATCGATACTCGTCGCCTTCAAAATGTTGTGTATAAGTTAATTGTTTCAAGCTTTGTTATGTTATGTAATGTACTAAATAACCCAGAAAACCAGGTTCGACGTTCAGATATAATCCAATACGTAGTTGTCTCCATTTATGTTCGGAGACGCTCTAGAAATATGGCGCTGGGGTGCATGTTATAATCTTTCCGGTATCATATATGTTACATATAGAACAAAGACTCATATGATTTTGCAGACTTGACCAACGGTGGACTAAGCAAGGGGCTCGCTTATTCTCAGAGCTATTCGCAGTGTTCCGGGAAAGGGGCAGAATTATTTATTGCTATTATACTATTATACTTATGCAATAATTATTAAAGCAATCGAATATTACTTGATTGAAACTAAAGTTCTCCATAGTAAATGATGATACAAAGTAATAAATATTGAGAACTGTCCTTAAAACTGTGCACAATTACGGTAAAGGGAAAAAAATGCGCACGTGTGAAGTATGAAAGATAATCGTTCACAAAAATATTGCATTGAACATCTAACAACATCTGGAAGCAATATACATATATCAAATATCGACATTTTCAAGTATTTTTAAACTATGGACAAAAAAACGGCCAGGTCTCTTTTATTATGCAACCGAAATAAATGTATTTTATTAGAAATTTCAAAAGGCAACAATGTCTTATGTTTCATAATTTTATTTTCAGTGCCGATAAATCGGCGTTTATTTTTATAACATTCCTTTTGTAGGTTGAATCAATATAAAAATCCTTAGTACAAATATTAATAATACATTTCATTTGCATGCAAGCCTGTTGGCCGCTTCCATGAGCTAGAATATAAGTTGAAAGTAAGGTAACAAATAATATACATAAATATATAAATAATATAATAAATAAATAATACATTTAAACCATCTATAGAAATTGCAGTTAGGTACTGATTTGATCTGAGAATATCGTTTTTCCTTATTTTAACAAGGGCCTTGCGCGAGGGCGAGTGTAGGTTATATATTAGAATATTATTTGGTCAATAAAAACTCAGGTACGACAGATTTATTCCAATGACCTTATCAAAAAATATTTACTGAGTCTTACGTACTATTTACTCTCATGTAGCGGACATAAAGAGGACATTATTTGTAAATAAGAACAGGTGTTCTTTTATCGTGAGAACTCGGACGTGAGTACATAGCAATATACTATGTACGTCGTCCACGTATTCCTTTCTTGCCGTTGGCGCGGTTCTCATAATATATAGTTTGCACATTATTAATTTATTTGCATAAATTCTCGTACAATTATTAAACACGTTCGTAATAATACACGATACCTTGTTTTTGTTTCAGGTTAATAATATCAATTATTCTGTTATCAATTTAAATATGAATTCAATAACTCTGAATATCAATCAAGATACTATGTGATACTAAATCCGAACCATCTGAGCGACTATTCAGGCTCCTCAATATCGTAATTTTCATCCCTTATCCTAGGATGGCTGTTGGCCCATTGACGCGACTCAAGGCCCAAACTGTCTGCGTTTATTTCAACTGAGTCTGGAGTGATCCAGCAACCTTATTTTCTTCTTGGTTATCATTCCTTTGGCATCGATAAGGCGTGTCTAAGTCACCTGATCAAATTAGATCTTTTTATTTGCAGAAGTAGATGCTCCATCCTTCATTGCACTCAGAAGTGTGTGAAGTAATCTTTATTAATACCCACCTTACTCATCTGCTTCGTAAATGGTGAACAGAATTTAGTACACGATACTACTACTATTCACCTAACTTAACTGATACCGCCTAACTATTTTCAAGACATATTTTTTATACAACCTCCCTAAAATATCCATCACTGTGTTTCCCGTATAAAAGCGTACTAGAAATGAAATGATGAACTCATAAACATTCCGCGGGGTAGCAGGCTGAGGGTGGTGGGTGATGGGTGGTAGAAGACAGTAATTACGCGGTAATTAGGGAGGCCTCCTGATCAGTTAACGGCGCGGACACGCGATCGGGCGGTTAGCCGAGTCAGCTCAGGGGTGTGCCGTTAATCAGTTAGTCACAGGGGGTTGGTCAGTTGCTGTTCCAGGGGGTTGTTTATGGACTAGATCGATACATTCCAATCGTCGTATTGATATTTCGATATGGGGGAGATAACTGGAATCATCTGGTCGTTGGTAAAATTATTATACTAACAGAATGCCTCATATTCTTGGCGTGAGTACTTTGATCTCCTCGTAAACGGTACATTTTGCCAAAATCATGTGAAATATTTCTCGATAGATATACTAAATAGTATCTCAAGAACTGGTTATTAGGTGTTGGCAGAAAATAAATTGAGCAAAGATATTATATTGAAATGTTTACATAAATCGACCATCATTTCTGTTTGGTTTTTTCTTTTATAATCCCTTCTCAGTGTTGTGTTTCAATCTTTTCAATATTTTGCTGTTTAGATTATTGCCTAGTTTTGATAATTCAATTTTGTTATACATTTAAATCATTTAACAATTTTAATTATTCAAGTTCATAACTTGAATAAGAGTATAAAATAGAATTTGAAATCCAAATTTTTTTCAATCTTATGCATTTTACAAAATTCCAAAAAAAATAAAAAGTTGAGTGGCTCACTAATCAGACCATTGTTTTTTTCAAATTATCTTAAACTTTATATATTGTAAAAGCATGTATTTAATTAAATACATTGTACGCGTCTTGAAACATGAAAAGGTAATCAATCACATCGTCTTCTCATGGACGGGAGATGGGACAAGCGAGGGACAAACAATGGAGAAAACTTTCTCAAATTACATTGTTATTTAAGTAATTGTAAATACTTAATAGCAACATTTCGACTTGCCGACTTTTGTGTTTTATCCCTCTTACTATCCGGGTCTTATTATTAAGGCTTGATTAACCGATCGTTCTCATCTTTTTCAAACAACTGCCCCACAGAACCTCTTGGAGTAAGTTTCTCGTAAGAAATTTTAAAAAGTACTATTTATTATGATTATATCATCTTCTCTTCTCTTATAACACGTTGTAGTTGGTATTACCTAACTACGTGACAGCTTTTTCAAAATATACTATTATTATTAGTAACTTTTATTTCCTACATATTATATATATTTGATTTATAAGTTTCTGCGAGGACTAGCGTAAGACTCTTTTCTACGTTAGATCGCGTTTTTCGTATATGGTTTCCTTGGGGAAATTGTTCTCAACTATGGAAGATTTATATCTCCTGCGAACAAGTACGGTTTTAGCCTAACTTTTTTTAGACATTGGCATGTGTTACCTTGCCGAAACATTATTTTGTATAAATATAATGTATCGTGGTCAGTGACCGCCGCGATGATGTACTCAGCTGTCTTATACTGACCGGCTGAAGCACGTGATCAATGTACTGTATATCGATGAGAGAAACTCCTTTGTAGGTGAAAATACAAAGATTTATTCATATAAGTACAATAGAATATTCACAGTAATACAAGATTGATCTCAACTATACAGCGACCGAGCAGAAAGAGACGCGTTCACTCCGCGCGTTATTTATATTTTTACTTTTATTATTTTTATTCCAACTCTATTTCACACATATTACATAACAATTTTTATTTCTTGCCAAACTGCAGAGCGGTTATACGTCAAGGATTGTTCTTCTATTAAAGTAATTAACATAGTGAATTAAAATTAAAGTACGCTCAAATAAATATAAAAAATAAAGTAAGTAACATAGCATAATATAAAATTAAACTAAAATTTAATCAGCAACAATTTTTTTCTAATGTAATTAAATAGAGAAATCAAATAAATAAATAATAATGCGTTTAACTTTATATTTGAGTGTGTTCACTAATATCTTTTTATTTTCTATAATGTTCGATAATTCTTTACTGAATTTATTAAAAATTCTTGGCACAACACATCCTCTCGTTCTCTCACCGTACACGTTGTTCGCGATCAGTACTCTCACGGTTCGTCCCGAGGATCTGCTACACAAACACACATATTTACACGCAACTCACAGACACCACAATAAATATAAATATGTACAAATATATTTATATTTATGTAAAATATATATGAATACATATTTTTTTGTACTCGAATATTCTATGATTTACGTAAACCATTGTTATAGTGTTATTTTTTTCCTTTATATCTCGGTACATAAGTGCTTATTACTCGTATCTTCTTAATATTATTGTAAAAATATATATGTACTTATACGTTTTTTGTAGAGATCACAAGGAATTTCATATATTTAATAGCCTTGCTATCTGGATTAAATGAATAAATAAATAAATATAAATTATATTACATTTGTCTAACACATTTTTACTAGTATAAAAAAATCTTGATTGTAAAGAAAATATTAATTGATATTTACAAAAAACTAAAAACCTTTTAGTATTGTACATAAAAATTATGTCGGCATTTCAAAGAAAGTTAAAATATTAAGAATTATTTTTATATATAATAAATACATTAACATTTTTGTATTTCCTACACAAAGTACAAATTTCCGAAAGTATAATATTTTTGCAAGGACGTAAGTAATACTGCTGAAGTCGGCTTAAATCTTTGAGAAACAAAACTCTTTTATAAAAAAAATGAAACCTCCACTATATTAACATTTTATAGGAATTAACCCACAACTACCATCTCACGAAAAGGCTTCGATTCACAGGGGATGACTTTGAATATAAATACGTGAAAGCTTTTAGCTTAATAACAGTAATCAGTGGCCGTTGAAGGGAGGAAGGGAGGAGGGGGTTGCTCGTACTTTCGTTGAGAGAAAGTGGGGTTGATTTGGAAGGTAGTAACAAGTATAGAACTAATTTTAAAAGCCTTACTTTAAAAGCGACATAGAAATTTGGGGCATTTAAAGCAATTGTAAACAAATAAAAATTGGACAATGATTTTTTGTACACTAATAATCTGAACCTTTCGAAATAATCGTGTCTAGCTATCCATAGTAGAATTTTAGTACCAAGAAAGTCCTTGCATCCGTGAACACTAAGTTAATTGTCGTGGATACGGTAGAAAAAGGATTAAATTAAGCTGATTGGCGTGTAACTTTTTTTAAACAATGTTGTTTACACGAAATACATATTACATACAACATATTGTTACCCCCCATAATTCAAGATCATTCTTACTTGGGAGTGTATAATTCTATTGTTGTCTAAAAATTTTGTTATAAAAATGTATGCAATTAATTATTTCTTTATAGTAAGTCGCACCCCTGTGGATTGTGCATAATGAAATCTCCGCGCCAATGAAACGGGATGAGCGGTCCCCTGGCGGCAAGTGGAAGAAGTTTCACGTGATCGGCCAGTTCCAAACGAGGCGAGATACGGGGAGGCAGCAACTGCGCAAGACCTCTGCTCGGGCTGGAATAATTGAGATTTTGGAATGAGGAAAACGAGCGGAGGGTAGTCGGGAAGATGGACATAACAACGGACTTCACCTGGGTCCGATATTTGAGAGGAAACTGGGGGCGCCGTGTCCGAGACACGGCAATTTTGGAGCCACAACTAGGGATGCCGTGTTCTGATACGGCAGTTAAAGCTAGGAGATGGAGGTTCGTGACACCGAATCTCCTTTCAGTAATATTGACAAGCATTTTAGCGATGGTGAACAAAAATTATGTGTAAAGAGCCTACGCGGAACTACAAGATCTTGAGAGACTCAAATTTTTTATATTGTTGTCTAAATTATAGTTAAAAGATGTATGAAGTTTGTGAAAGTGATTTAGTAAATTATAATTTGCGTTAAAGATTTCGACTGAATTATACAAGTCCGTCCCATCCTGTCTGACAGAATATCCACAGCCGTACTAAGAATGAGTTGGCTGGTGGCAGTGCGTTCTGGCATTCGATCAGCCAGAAAAAGTACGCATTGTAACAATATGCATTTAAATATAGCATTACATATTTATATCTTATCATTATAAATATTTTTTTCTAATATCAAGCTTAGCAAAGCACATGTGCTATAAAAATATAATTAAGTGGCTGGTCTCTCGGGACAAGATTCGAACTTACCGGCCACTTACTTGAACACTAGGTGAGTATCCAACTACTAGACCATCAAGAATGAATAACGCAAATCGCAACTATAATTCACAATGTATAATATTTTAGAAGTTTATTTCTTATCATCATGTCTCCATAGAGGTAAGCAGAGAGAATAGAGCACCACATTATTCTATACTGACATACAAGTCTTGTTTCATTCACATCTTTCTCATCTATACTCATTGACTGTCGTTACCTACACTACACTAACGCTAAACAAAGCTTTATATTCGCTCTTAATTAATTATACACTAACTTTGTATTTAACCAACCGGTTTCGTCCAAAAAGTTATTTTTCTACGTCAGGATGATAAAAAACAAAACCCACATGTCAAATTATTCATATGTTTTAAATGTTCGTGTGGTAAACAAGTATATACTAAACTCACGATGGTAAAATACAAAACTAATGTAAAATATAAATGAATAACCATAATGTTTTTGCGATACGTATTAAAAATATTAATTCAAATTATATGAATTCATTAAAAAGAAAAATCACAAAAAAATTCAATTTATTGAGAAATATTTATCTTGCTACCGGAATTCGAACATGGATCCTGTTCGGGAAAATGCGTTAACTGATCACCAACAGAGTAAGTTGATGACAAATTTTTGAACTAATATGTTGCAGTTCTTTCAAATTGATTCATATATTATTCCAAAAATGATACATTTTATTTGTATTAAAATACCACAAAACTATGTTCTGAAAAAACTGCAACATCACAATAATATGTTCTCCTTAATTACAAATGTTTTTCTATCATAGACGGATTTGTTACATACGTTCCTTAATAACCTTATTTCCACTGCATTCAGTTTATTTTCATTACTCGTTTGCCACCTTCGGGAGTAACTCAAATACATCAGCATTTTTGCAAGATTGTTTTTTCTGCCCTAGTAACATAAGTGAAGACGTTTTCAATTTTTGTAAAACCATCCCCATAAATTGGCCGCCCTCAAAATCGACCGCCTGCGTGCCACACACGTTAGGGGAGGTATTTTGTTAGGCCGGCATTTTGAAACTCGCCCAAGGGCGGCATTTTACTAAAAGATGTTCTGGACACTAGTGTTGACTACAAATTACTGCTTTGTTAGGAAATAACTATAATATTATTTATTGGATTTGTTTTTTTGGATTGTTTATACCTAGATTAGTTTTATTACACACAATTATTGTTTTACAACTTGGAATTTTGTTTTTCAATTTTTATATATTTTTCGGTCGCCCCCGTCCTTGATTTGGCTGCCACAGGCAGGCGCTACTCCGCCTGTGCGTCACGCCGGTGCTGGGATCAGAACAGGGGGTACAAGTTAATATTAAAAATAAGTGCATTCAACGCAACGTTTACTTTATGCCCTGCAGTCACACTCGTTTCGATATATTTCTCAGCCTTTTCAAGTTAAGTACCTATATTTGATAGGACTTATACAAAATCTTTCACTTGTTCCAATTATTTATTATCTACCGGTATTTCATACATTAATGGTCTAGTATTATTATTACATTGCGTTGAAATCCGGGCGATGTTACTCAGTTAAACATTTGAACGTAATATCGACACGTTCAATTTTTAATTCAAATCGATTTATAGATTGAACTCGAACATTAAAAATTCAACAATTAAAATGTTTTATAAAGTATAAAATTTTTAGTGCGTCCGGAATATTCATTGTCGGCAAAAATCAGTTTCCGGAATAATCAGTGTCCGGAAAGATCATACCCGTAAAAATCTGTCTCCAAAATTTGTGTCCGGAAACATATCGTCCGGAAAAATCCGAGCACCCATTCTTAAGGTAAATTAAAATATTTATAGGTTACATGAATATTTCGTTATTTCCTCCGTATTATATAAAAAAGTATAATTATATAAATATACAAAAAAAAATTGTTATGTTCACTGAAATATCGGCCTAACAACTGCTCACTTCCATGTTGCGTCTTCCACCTTCCAAAAAGTTTAAGGACCTGTTCAGGGCGCGTCAATCATTACAGACAGGTCCCTTTGTCCTCGCTCAAAGCTCACCGGCCCCGACAAAACAGCGATCCTCTACGATCCTGGCTTATCGTAACACATCTGATAAAAATACCAATTCGTCCTTAAGATGACGTGGATGCACCGAAACGTCACGAGAGTCTATAATTACTTGATTGATTTGTCATTCTGTTGTCGAAAAAAAAAAAGTTTTAATTCAATTTATAAAATGTTTTCTAATTACATTTTTATTTATATTCGGACACTGAATTTATAATCCTACGATTACATATATGATGTACAGTAAATACTATAAAAGTCAATAATACATTTTAATATATTATGTGAAAATAAAATACCTGTTTTTTTTATTCTACTCGTTTAATTTATTTGAGACGCGTTTCGCCTTGTAAGGGCATTACCAATCTAACAATTTTACTCAACAACTTGAGTTAAATTGAAAAGTTGAACATTAGACGCCATTACACTAAGAAAACGCCATTTTCGCACACAAAAAAATTTCACCTAAAAATTGTTACTGGATATGATTTTTTGAATAGGTGTTTTCAGTATTTTTTTAAAGTATCCACGTTTTTGATGTTGGCATTGCAAATACCCATTCTCTAAACTTTTGACTTCTGGCAATAGCTGATTTGTTGGCAACGGCTGACCTGAAAGTTTGACATTTATCATTCAAGTTGTCTGAGAAGCAGAATTCTTTTTTAGATACAGAGATGCCATTATGTTTCGCCTAGTAGATCAAGTTTTAAAACAATCAGAAAAATATTTTACATTTCTAGTTTTGTTGGTTGATGACCGTAGTAGTATCCAAAGTAAAATAGCAAGCATTGGGCATTACTATACTTCTTTCATCGTCTTCATTTTTATTGAAGATCATTATCCCCATGAGATGTTTTGACGTTCATACTCTTGACAGTCCTCCTCCGTTTGTCATTAAATGTTATTAATATAATGTCATTAAATGCCATTAATGTAATGTCATTAAATGCCCGTGGCCACCGTGACCTGGTCAGTCCAGCGTCCTTTTCATTCGTTAGCGTCGCTTCATCATGTTTTCTGTGGACAATGTGGTCAATGAGAGCGGACTCACCATATTCCTAGGACCGATTTAATAAGCTCAAGGCTTTTATTTCGGCATTCCTATGGTTGGTATTATTTTAATGTTACAAATGAGGCTGTTCGACAGCGCTCCGCACACAGTGATAGGGCGATACCGCGCAGCCTCCTATACCAAATTTGCTCTCATTGTACCCGACTTTTGTTTTATTTTTATTATAATAACATATGACAATGCGGTCAAGGAATTGTAGATAGCGTCTCAAGCAAATCGTGAAGAGCCTATCCTGAATATTTAACTTCAACTAGTTTCCCTCACCGTAGATAACTATTTTATTTTATATTACTTGTGTGTATAAATTATTGCATGATATCACATCTCACCAACATCCATTCGTCGATCATGATCTGAGATGATCTAACCCGACGATCTCGCCTCAAAAATTGTGAGACCAAAATGACCACAATAAAAACCGCAATGCAGCATTTAATGTCGGAGATTTTATCTGGCGTGCAGTGTAGGATCATGATATTGACAGGAGATGAAGATGTTGCAGTGATGAACGTACATACCTGATAGGTTCTCATGAAATCATTCGGGTGTATCCGACGGTGTAAAGCTAGACTTACACACATTCTTTAAATGTAAAATTTGATAATTTCATATTGTTAAATATTAAATGGCTGAAAAGCTTATCAAGATATTAGAAAAATTGTAAAAATGAAGACTTGTTTTTTAATAAAATAATGATTCGATTTTTACATTGAAATATAAGTGTTTGTATTCCGTACAGGAAACAAGAATGTAGACAAGAGTGATTTGCCGATCTCAGCTTCTCTCAATCGGCGGTGATAATGATGATGATTATGATTATAAGGTTGAAAGAAATGAAACACAAAAGATGTTCAATATCGGTACATTACGGGGACACGACACAATCGAGATTGGCTTATAATTACATCAAAATTAGTTTAACTATATCAACAATAGCTTAAATAGTTTACTAATTTACTTACTTACCTATTTACCTATATTACGTTTTATTTTGACAATTTCATCGAGCCAGGCATGTGGCCACCGAACAGCCCAGATTTAAGCCCAGTAGATTATGTAATATAGGGCGTTTTAAGCAAAATATTGGGCAAAAAAAAAACATTAAGAATTATAGTCAATTATATTATGTTTTGAAATAACTCGTGTGTTACGAGAGGTTCTCACTTTTTTTGGGCCACCCTGTATATAGTCATATTTGCAAGTACCTACTCAGTAAAAGGCCGCCACTGTGAAGTTCTACTAAGAATAATAGTTTTCCTGATATCTATTCTACGGGTTTTTGGTCCCACGCCGATGATCACAACTTCAAATTATTGACACGTGCCTTATCATATCAATTTTATGGCGCCTCTGTTGCGACCTCATGAAAATGTAATAAATGCATTATTATTATTATTATTATAATAATTATTATTATTTTTACTATTATTATTATTATTATTATTATTATTATTATTATTATTATTATTATTATTATTATTACTCATATTTTAATTCATCGTTAATAATCGACAAGTCACTTGAATTATTAACCACCATATATGAATAGTATAAAATAATCTGAGAAATATAGTATTTAACAATTCATGGTGTGTTAGCTCGCCTTAACAAGCGCCTCGCCCCTCACCCCCGCACGCATGTAGAGATTGCCTCCTCAGATGTGGCGAGCACCCTGAGCGGAGGAGCGACCACTACCACTCGCCCGTCAGCATCATACAATGCCTGTCAGATCAGGCGGGGCTAATGAAGATGTAAGATCATGAAGTGGATCCAGGTCGGAAATGAAAGCGATTGTGACTATTTATTGTTTATTTCTCAATTTATGACAAGAAATATTTTGAGATTCCGTATACCAAATGTAAATTTACTATGAAATGATTTATAATTGTTAATTAAAATAATTATATATGTTCCAGAGTCAAAGAGCTTTGGACTTTTTGTTTCTAGCCGAAAACAGCGCTGCTGTAAATAAATTCGTCCTGTTATTAGAGACCAGTCCTAATATGTACTATAACACGGCGCGCGCACAGAGAGAATCGAAATACGCGAACATTCTCAACTTTCGAAAATCTATGAATCACGTAAACACACAGATACCAGTAGCAGTGGATTCTATCATTCGTTCGGTATCCATAAAATTTGAAATTCACTTCTGCCTGTCAAAATCTTTGAATACTGTATACGCATTCGTTAACGGCATCCTATGAACATAAAATCACTTTAATGCTTATGCGTATAATGCACAGAATAGCATACATATTACGAACCGAGTGGATTGTTTTGAAAAATTTATTTGTGTGACGCATTTTTGACAGTTTGGCTCGAATACTTGAAGCCGAATTATTAAAACATTGAATATCTTTCGATTATATGTCATATTTGGTAGTAGGTATAAGCTTATTATCCAGCATCCCTTCTACAAAAAGCCATCGACCGCCACTGATATATCTTCCTTAGTTTAGTAGGTAGAGCAGTGTAAGAGACGCGAGGCCAGGCGTTCCATGTCCGTTTGAAAGGTTTTTATAAATACCGCTGCTGCAGCACTGTTCCGAAGAATTAAAATAATAATTTTAGTTTTTGTGGTGATGAAGTATAAATTTTACTATGCAATTGCTGTAAAATTAAATGTTAGATAACACTCTATAAAATGAATAAATTTACTAACATATAATCATGCGATAGTGCGAAATATCAGAAAAATATATCCAATTGACATAAAAAATTATGGCCAAGAAAATTATTTTTTAATAGATATAATAATTTGTTAAGATGATTTTTAGTGAGGATTTTATAATTTTCTACAAATATTTTGTAATCAGTTTTATTTCTTACATATTTTGTATGATTAAATTAAATAAATTTTCCTTTTAACTAACTATTATTTTTATTATGTAACCAAATTCTCAGCCTACAAAAATATAAAAATATTAAATACTAAATTAATGTATTAATTATAAATATATACATATAAAATCAATTTTTTCGAAAAATATTGTTTTAGCGTCACCGGGATACGAACCTGGATCTTCATTTCCAATCCGGGGAAGTGCACTACCTTTGTACTATAACGCCAGTATTTTTCTTGACAAATTTTCGAAACTATATGTTACATTTTTCAAATTAAATCCTGGTGACGCAAAAACAATATTTTTCGACAAAATTGATTTTATATGTATATATTTATAATTAATACATTAATTTAGTATTTAAAATATCACAGACCTATGTTCTGAATAATTACAACTTCACAATAAGAATGTGTTTTCCTTAACAAAAATATTAATATGAAGATGGCGCCTAACCCCCTATCCACTTGATTTAGTTCACAAAAAAACCATGACTACACTATGGCAAAACCATTGCCTCGGGTTGTTCAGTCATGGTGTTGTCCTTCTTTTAGGGTCCCAACTTCCAGCAATTTTTTTCCTTTATTATGAAGTGCAAGATCTCATACTTCTGTGGATGTCTCATCACATATGTTCGAGATATTAAAGTTTTCGGATTTTTATTGTAAATATGACTTATTTTTCTTTAATCATCCAAATCATAATACAGTGAAATCTCGATCGATCGTTCACCGAATAATCGTTTTCCCGCATGTATCGTTTTTTTTTCAGTCCTGAATTAACTTCATACAAAGTACTCAAAAATAGATCGCGCGGATGCATCATCCTCTATGCATCATTTTATCGCAATAATCGCTTAAATTACGCAGCATACTTCGCAGCTGAATGCTTCGTTTCGATTAACAATGAGCAGAATATTCGAGAGGGAGAGAAAGAGAACGCTGCTACTGACGACTGCCACTTGACAATATAAATACGATACAAAGTTTAGTTTTATTTAAATATTTACATGTAAAATATGTATTAAACATTTAAGTATGAAAAATGCAACTTTTTTCTATATTTATGCATTTATTGTTTTCCCGCATTCATAGTTTATTTTAATAGGTTCCCTTCAAAAACGATAGATAGAGTTTTCACTGTATATTAATTTATCCAGCTTAGTTTGAGCATTATTCTGTAGATCCACATCTCAAATGTTCAAGTCGCCTTATCACCTCATCGGTAAGTATCCATGCATGGGTAGCTTCTTGCCACATGCTTTATAGGAATCATATAGTGCAAATATATACAATTTTTAATAATCACGACAGTACCTACTATTGAATACAAAATGTGGATCTTGCATTACTGCATTACGTCTATATGAAAGGACAATTTTAAAATCGATGTTGAAATAATAATTTTAAAACATGATTAAATTTCCTCAGCATCCGCAATGAACGGACCTACGATCGTTCTATTCTTAGAAAGATATTAGCTTGTATCTGACATTACCGACTTTTGTTCGCGCCTGATCAAAGCCCCGCCGTCGATTCTTCAGGAGCGCGCAGCCGCACAATGCCTGCCACTGGATGCGGAGGTCGTGGCCGCGAACAATACCGGCACATTCCATATTCAAATCATTATAATCTCGCCGAACAATGGTGACGTCAGACGATTTTGCCCCAACATTTCCTTGAACACCGATTCCTTCCGGATTCTCAATGACTTAATTGTTATGATGCATTTTAAATCTATATTTGGTTAAGGAAATCAATAAAATCGAGTGTTATATTCAACACTGGATGGAGATTTTTATAAATGCATTGTATTTAAAATTAATACAGGATTAATGCAGCACGCCCATCTACAACAGTTTTAATTCTAAGTTCTTACAAAAAAAAATACATCTGAATACAACAATACATACAAAAATACATACAAAATACAAATACATACAAAATATATACAAAATACATACAAAATACATACAAAATATATACAAAATATATACAGAATACATACAAAAAATACAACTGAAACAAATACAAATATTTCAGTGTTACAAATTGTCATACATACTAAACATGATCGTTTATAACATTTATATTATTAAAATAATCGGTATAGTACTTAAAATATTAACATACATACATATAGGTAATGAATAATATAAAAGTTCACGGTAGGTACAAAATTTCTGACAGTCAAGTTTTTCTATTTGAGATACGAACAAAAAGGTTAATATTCAACTGATTCGTGGTTTCAAATAAAATTGACAATTAAATCATTGTCCTACGCAGTTTTTGTACTCCTATCAAAGTACTTTAAGTGCGTCAGAAATGTTTATAAAAGTAAGAATTGATTCATTCCTGTTTTGATACATGTTTAAAAAGCTCCAAATTGACATAATCCTAGTAAAAAGTGACTAAATTATTAGGAGAACATATTCTTATTATGAAGTTGTAATTATTCAGAACACGATCCGTGATAATAATTTAATATTGATTAATAATTCTGGTGTCTGCTAACAGATTACTCAAATGTATTTGAGATTCCGTAAAAATATGATAGATGGCTCTTTCAAATAATGGAACGTTTAAATGTATTAATGTCAAAAAGGTAACATATAGGTTCGAAAAATTGTCGCTAAATATATCGTCGCTGTAGCATAGTCGGATAATGCACCTTCCCCGGTTTGGAAAGAGATCCAGGTTCGAATCCCGGTGGCGCAACAACAATATTTTTATATAAAATTGATTTTATATGTATATCTTTCTAATTAATATATTTAATTCTTATTTAAAGTGACTCCACTTAAACGGAGATAATATTTATAGGCTCTATTGGATTCTCTTTGACATACGTATATGTTTTTTATTTATATTTTTTTGATTTACTTATTTACTTACTTACCATCACGCCGTTTTCTCGCGGGGGTATGCAGAGAGGATAGAGCGCCACACTCCTCCTGTCTAACAGAACCATCCTCCATTATCTGGTTTTCCTGATCGTGCCGAGTCCGTGCCATCAACACTTGCGTCATATATATTTCTTACCATTCTCTTCTCATTCATCCGTTCCATATACCAAACCACCTAGGTGATCCTTTCTTAATCTTACTTACTATACTAACATCAGCTTTACATTATTTCTTTATTTCTTAATTCTTTACTCTAGCATAAATAGATTTGCCACATATACGCCTAAGTGATATCATTTCCACTGCATTTAGTCTACTTTCGTTCCTCTTCTGCCAGCTCCAGGCCTCACTTCCATACATTAGTGTCGATACCAGGACATTTGATATTTGACATATATAATATAAGTGAAGTGAATCGCGAGACGGTGAGATCTCTAAGACTCGGTATGTAAGACATGGTGAACTAAGAATATTGAAAATTATCTCCATAGAATAGCTATCTTAGATATTATCTCGAATCGAAAATCTCATCAGTGGATATAAAGCTAGTTCTCACTCACTCTTTCTAAACGTCCGAAGCGTTAGGAACCTTACGAACTGCGATGAGAAGTTGTACATGTATCGGGTACTCGACGAGGTTATTTGTTTTCACTATTCCGTCATTTTTAATGGGTTGATAATAAACAGTATATTTTTATTAATTATGCAAAAAAAGTTTTCTCCAAAAAAAATCTGTAAGTAATTGCGCGATTAGAAAATAATTAAATCTCAGAGAAAGTTTTTTTAAATCTTTGAGAAACGCTTTCCGAGAGGGATGAAATGGAATCACCCACCCTGCTGCTAGAGCTGCTGCAGGCACTCAGGGGTAATAATGTAAGGTTTGGGTTAAAAATAAAAGCCGGCGGACACAAATTGCAGGGGTTGTAAATTGGTGCACTCAAAACATAAGTAAACCAATAAAGAGAAGAGCAGCGAGTGACGGCGCAAGTTTCGCCACCAATTGTCTGCCGGCGAGATTCTTTTGTTTCTATTTTTTTAAACTATTTTGACGTTTCGGTGCGGCGGTAACTTTTGTGAGGAGGGTAGGACTATAATCAGACATTAGGCTACTTACACTCGAAAAGAAAAGCTTTACGGTAATCCTATTAACGTAATAAGCGATCGACGTTTATACGTAATAGTGACTTACGAGCCATATTACCTTACCCACAGGTTCATTAACCAACTTTTGAGTCGTAGGTGGATCACGTCTAGTGAATTGTTATATATTTTTTCATATTTAATCACTCTTTTAACAAAACCTTTGAAGTATTTCTCCAAAAAGTAACTCAAAAAAATAAAACAATGGTGGAAATACATAACTATTCTGTAACTCACCATCATCCAGTTTTCTTGTGGGGAATAGGCAAATAAGATAGAACGTCACACATCTTCTATCTAGCTTCATCCATATTCAAACATTATTTCATATAAGCTCGTCGATTACTAAACGGGACCGTTTTCTAGTGTACATTTGCCTGGTTATGCCAGGTACTTCACGTACATCGACACTCGCGTCGCATACTTAAGGTAACTACTTCTCAATTATCCATTTTATGTGATAAATCTACCATTTCTTAATTCTGCTCACCACGCAGACGTAGATGAATATCAAGACAAAAGTAGTATTTATTGATGGACAATTCTTTAAGGTCAAACTGGGACAAAAGTTTGTTTTGTCTGCGCCGAACAACATTCCAGTATTTTTATTGTAAAAATAATGAAAAATTGTTGTTTCTGTATGCGTAATCAGATTAACAACGTTCAAATGCTCAATTTTGCACAGAATGAAGAATATACTATGAATATTTTATAAGACCAATATTAATTATCTGCAGATAATATGTGAATGTTAACAAACAGTGGATTTTTGTTGTTTTAATTAATAACGTAATAATGTAATATTTTATAATAAATATTATTAATACAATTTATTAACTGTTTTGTTTCTCAATAATGTAGTAAAATAAATAAATCATATTTATAATTGCTTATTTAAACTGCAATAAAATATAAAATAAATATATGTCGATTCTAAACTCGACTGTTTTTTAGTATATAAAATTATAATTAATTGGTAAATAATATATATATATATATATATATATATATATATATATATATATATATATATATATATATATATATATATATATATATATAAATATTAATATTGTAATGTAGTATAAATATATATATATTAGCAATTATTATGAAGATATTGAGAGAATGCGGAACAAAATAAATATTTATAATTATCCATTATTAGCTTTTTAACATTATTGAAATTTATCCCTTTAACTGGTATCATCATCATCAGGTTTCATCTCTCAAATGGATGCCAAGCCTCCCCCAAGGATCGTCAACTGCCAACCGTTGCCCGCCACTCTTCTTATACCGTCGCTCCAATGAGCTTGCAGACGATCAACAATTATAACAATGCAAAGCCTTCATTCTAAGTCCTCTCCCTATTGGTGACCCTAAAGTGTCTTAATTAACAAATAAACACAAAGTCAATAAAGCTTCATGGTACTTTTTTTTGTAATTCTTTAATTTTTTAATTTTTTTTATTCTAATAAAATACCATTAAACGTAAGCCAACAAACACATTATCTGAATAAGAAGATTCCCCGTTCGCGCATATGGCGTTTCACTCACTACATTATGCCAACCCCTCGCTCGAGAAGGGTAGAATCCACCCCATTCGAAATCTTAACGCTACCGAACATTAGCTGAATTACCCCAAACACGGCGCTGAATAATTTTACACGGTTAATCAGACCCCAGCCATACATATATTTATTACAATAAAACATTATTTTCCAACCCCATATTCATACATCGTAATATTCATAGTCAGTCGGTAATGTTGCTAATGCATAAATTATTATTTTTTAAATATGAATTAAATATATTAATTAGAAAGATATACATATAAAATCAATTTTATCAAAAAATATTGTTGTTCTGAATAATTACAACTTCACAATAAAAATGTGTTCTCCTAATAATAAAGTTGTATCATTGTGTCCAAAATTTTATAAAAATGAATTAATAATTCTGGCGTCTGCTAACAGATTACTCAAAGATAAAGGTTTCTAATTAATATATTTAATTCATATTTAAAATATCACAGACCTATGTTCTGAATAATTACAACTTCACAGTAAGAATGTGTTCTCCTAATATTATTTTATTAATTTAAATTCCCAGGTTAATCACTATATGTGGGATGGTCCGTTCTTACGAATCATTCTTACGAACTTAATGATATACTAAATTCGTATTGATCGAACTATCAACGACTACAGTGTGATTGTTTTCGATTTGCTAGTATATACTAATTTACTAATAGTGGCCGCTGTGTAGTCAGGGTCTCAGTAGAATCTATTATGTTACTGTATTCTATATTGCTCTCCCTGGAATTATACAAACGGTGTTCTTACGTATCTACTTTAAAAAATACATATCCACCTAAAGACATTCTTGAAAAATACGAACAAAACATCAATGAGTCACATTTGACTATGGTCGCATTTGACAGTGCAACCATAGATAAGGAAAGAAACTGCGATCATAGAGTGCGACGCGATATGACCATGAGGCATAGATAAGATGACAGGATGACAGATGCTCAATATATTTGCTAGCCGTAATAAGATTTCATTAATGTATGTTTTTTCTTATTCGTAACAATGGCAAAGAACACTTAATTTCAAATTGAATACATATTTACATACCGTTTTTGAATATATAAAAGAGAAAATATTTGTAAGGAATCTTAGCCTAGAGATATAAAAAACATGTCGATTTTTTTCTTACTGGTAAATGACACTACGTTCAAATCCAATATATTCAGACAGTCATAGATAAAAGATTAGGAAGCATAATACAACTATGGATTATCCGCAACCTGATTTGCCTGTATTGCGCCATTATCTGTTTCTGGTGTTATCAACATTATACTTACTATCCTTTTTTTCATCTGTTCCACGTGATAAAACTATCCTTTCTTAATTATGATTACCATGCTAAAACGTAGACGGACGGATAATATTAAGACAGACAGCGGTGGGCTGCCAATACGTTAACAAAGGGCTAGCTTAACCTCAGAGCTATTCGTGGTGTTCCGGGGAAGGGACAGACTTTTTGATAGAGGCTCTTATACAATTTTACGCAATATTTATTAAAGCAATCGAATATTACTTAATATATTTATATTAAGTAATAATACGAAATATACTTTAAAATAATTAATATCAATAGTTGAAAAATGCACTTTCCAAACTTAGATTGCAAGAGTGAAGAGTTCCAAGATTAACGAAGAAATACGTAAATACTATCTCGCTCCAACTCCACGTTTCAAAATAAAATGAATAATGGTAACGGGAAAAAAATGTGCAGGTGTGAAGTATGAAGAGTAGTCTTTCAAAGTATCATTCACAAAAATGTTGCGTTGAACATCTAAAAACATCTGGAAACAATATTGCATATCAAAAAATATCGGTTAGACTATAGACAAAAAAAGTTTATTTTATTATGCAACCGAAATACATGTATTTTACAAGAAATTTCAAAAGTCAGCAATATCTTATGTGTCATTATACATTTAAACCATCTACAGAAATTGCAGTTAGGTACTGATTTTGATTTGAGAATACTTTTTTCTTAATTTAACAAGGGACATGCAGACCTAAGTCAAATTTAACAAGGGGCTCGCGCGATGCTATCCGAGCCCCCTCCAGACCACCCCCGAAGACAGACCTGCAAAAAGCAGGCGAATGGCAGCTGATGCCAAGGGATGGATGATGGATGGCGTTCTATTGTGTCTGGGGTCATGGACTTCCGAGTCCCATGAGGCTGCTAAAGATGAAAATGCTAAGATCGTCATAAATAAATTTACCACATATACAATTTAGTAAACTCATTTACACTGCATTATTTATTTTCGATCCTCTTTTTCCAGCTTCAGGCTTCAAACTTCTAAGCTCCGCACGGTTAGTCAGTTAGTCGACGAGGTGACGCCAATTAATTAATGTTTTGAACTCGAGGCAGTAATTTAAATTCATAAAAACGGTGAATCATCTACGTGGCGCCTAAAAACCCGTAGGATATATTTCGCCAAACAAAGGCTCTCATCCGTGATAAAATACGTCAGACTGGCGTCGGTCGCTGTCTACTTGCTAACATGGTGGTAAAATATTAATAAATGAATGTACTGTTTGTAACTGAAATGAAACAAGGTATTCTGCGGGTGAGAGTGCATTTTCGTTTCTGTCGTCATGGTGTACATCTTTTGTGTTTAATTTCTTTCGACCTCATAATCATCATTATCATCATCGCCGGTTGAGAGAGGTGGAGATCGGCAAATCACCTTTATCTACATTTCTTGTTTCCTGTACGAAACAGTAAACATTTGCCTCGGCATAACTGAGACTACGTTATCTCCTTTGGTAGTCTGGTTTTTGGTATTCTGAACTACAACATACAGCCACTAAATGCCAGGTGGCCTTTGAACCAATATTCTATAAATATTACGCAATTCACTCCGACTAACGCCTTTGTTACTAAGCCATGTTTACCGACTCACCCACGTCTGTAGAATATCACATTTTGCGGAAAATTATTGAAATCCTTATAAAAATGCATGAGGATTAGTGTCTGCCCCATTGTTAGGCAAGGTGTTACTGTGTTGATCATACTTGTTACCGCGGTCATTTGGGATGTGGAATGGTGTGGATTATGCTTAATATCTATCGTGACGCGCCTAATGCCTCCAATGGGTATTACTATAAGTACCTACTTTTAGAAATAATGTAAAAATTTAGATCCTGGAACAATCAGGGTGACTTTTGGATATTAAAAACATTACGGTCTTTTCAGGGGTTGTTTTTTTTGGACATAATTTATGTAAAGTGAAGTTATGGATGCACCTAATGAAAATCTTTTACACTTTGTACTATTTTTACTCTCGCTTTGAATTGTTTGAATTGCATTATATTTAAAAATTAAATATACATATATTGTCGTATCAATGTGTCCAAAATTTAATAAAAATGAATTGATAATTCTGGCGTCTGCAGTCGGTTTACTCAAAGGTATTTGAAATTCTGTAAAAATAGTGTAGATGGCTTTCAAATAATAGAACGACAGGTGTATTAATTTGAAAAAAATGTAACATATAGGTTCGAAAATTTGTCATGAAAAATACTGGCGTAATAACACAATTGGTAGTGTACTTCCCCGGATTGGAAATAGAGATCCAGGTTCGTATCCCGGTGACGCAAAAACAATATTTTTCGACAAAATTGATTTTATATGTATATATTTATAATTAGTACATTAATTTAGTATTTAACATATATTGTTTTTATTTATATTATTATAGTATTTTGAAAAAATTATAAAAAACGGAAAAGATTGAAAAACAATATTTTAATTAGGTACATATGTACTACTATACAAGATACTAGTTTAATTTACTTGAGACGCGTTTTGCTTTCTAATGGCATTTTATTGCGTGAGATGAGTAGGGACAACATTAATCATTGAAATTCTTAGGATTTCCATACATTTTAAATTCTTCTAATTATTCTGAGTAACCATTTAGTTTCACCACTAATGATATATTAATGGCATATGTGATTTGTAGAAAAGTACAGCTATTATTATTTTACAATCTAAGAAGACAAGACGGCAAGAGAAATATTTTTGGAATTTATATAATATAATGTTTGCATGATTCTAGGAAATAGTTATGTTCAACACGAATAACATTTTTATAAATTAATTTAGTAATGTCGAATTGGTGATTTGAAAAAAATTAATAAGGTAATTAATGCAGTTCTCATTATGAAAGATAATCTCATTTAAAATATAAAATAAATGCAACGCCTTCATTAAAAAATATGCTAGTTCTAATATTGGGAGACTTTTACATTTCAGAATAGCGAAGACTCCTATTGGTCGAATCTAATAATGGCGGCGGGCAAAAACAACTGACTGCAATTAACATCGATTTTTAATGACCAATATACATCAAAGAGAGCTATGTTTGATTGTTAACAAATTAACACAATGGGCAAACGCTACATGAGAAGATGAATTCAAATGGAGATTGCTAACTTTGCAGCAAATCCCCTCAATTAGTTATTAAACACAATTAAATTTTAATGATATTTTCTTAATCACCCGTATTTCCTAGTAAAAATATTATATTCATATGTATATATATATAAATTTGAGGTCTTCGCAGGTTGAGTATAATATTAAATAAACATTATTGGATACCTCGCATATGTGATCCAGAGAGAAACCATTGTGGTTCCAAACAATTCGGGTGAATCGCCTTGCCTATCTTCAGAGAATACCTTATCGGTGAAGCGTCGCTTTGAAACGATCGTGGAACACGTATTTTTAGGCCGGCAGTTCAGCGCTAGAAAACCACTAATCCTTACTTCGTATTATTAAAATGTTTGGCCTCCGTTAATTCTAGGAAATGAAATTTTAACGATATTATTTGCTTGTACGAAAATATTTCATATAATATACATTTTTATTTCTAATATATATATATATTTATTTAAATGCCTTGAATGTAAAATATAAAAGCTTGAAAATAACAGATGTTATTATGATGATGCTCTTTTTTAGATGCCCAACAGATTGACATGTGGCCAGCGGGAGAACTGTACGCGGCCACTCATCCCATTAGCACTTATCACTTGGTCGGTTTATCCGATTTGACTGAATGTTTTCCAAACAAGGGATTTTACCCCAATATCGCAGATACGACCCTTAATATTTTATGATTATTTATTATCGAATAGCTCATTGCAATGGTTTTCAACACGACATACCTTGTACATGTCGTAATTATATGTTTAAAGACAAATATATCGTGCAATTTTTTATGGTAACCCATACAAGGGTTATTTGAGGTAAGAACAAAAACTAGTCCCTTTTTTGGAGAGGCACAGCGATTCGAAAAAATATGTAGCTTATGTTTTGTAATAGATTCAAGTAGTTCATATACTATATAATTTTAAAATTAAAATAAAAAAAATCAACGAAATCTAATTACGTAACGCGCGATAGTCCTCGACAACTATCGAGTATTGCACGTTCGAACGATATTTATTTTTTATTTTTAAAATTAGCAAAATTAACTTTGTGGCTAAAATTCATATTTTTATTTTTATTGTTAAATTTGTTTTATTAACCACCTATTGTGTTTAAATAAATCTACCGGTTTCGAAAAATACCATTTTCTTCTTCAGTATGTCAATACTAACTAAAAACATATATTATTATTTTTTTACCGGAATCTATTTTCAAAAAAAAACAACAATTATTTAAAAAATAAATTTAATACCTAACTCGAATTGTTACTTAATACAAATTTACTCGAATAATTTTAAAATCAGTAGATGTAATCAAACTCAGTAAGTGGTTAATAAAACAAAGTTAACAAATAAAAATATAATATATATTTTATTTAGATACCAAATCATATCTAAATATAATATGTATTAATTAGAAAGATATACAGGAAAATTCAATTTATCGAAAACATTTTGGTTGATGCCGGGATTCGAACCTGGATCCATTCCTCTCCGGAGAAATACGTTAACTGATTAAACCACACCAAAATAGAAAATTGACGACAAAATTTCGAATTTATATTCTGCAGTTCTTTCAAATTGATGTATCTATTATTCTAAATTTAAAATTCAATTAAATTCTTCAATATATTAGTTGTACTAAAGTTAATCCAAAATTTATTATATAGGATTCTATTTGATTTCTGTCATCTCCTAGCGAATATTAATTACTCAGAGGTATTTGAAATTTTTGCAATAAAATGTGACAGCTTTTTACTTGGAATTATGTGTTCTCTCTCTTGGAATTATCTCATGATTTCACGGCCGTTCAATATCATATATTTAAAGATCAGAAAAATACACAGAAAATAGTTTGTATATATTGATAAAATAAACAAATATGTCTCAGAAATATGTATAAACATAAAGAATATTTTTTTCTGATTTGCCCCACCCCACTTCGTATACAGATCATTGAATTTTGTTTAGGTCAAACATGTTCTGAATTTTATTTCGAGTTCAGATAGAGTTATTTTGTTTTGTGGAAATATTCCTTCATCTTTGGTATCTACAAAGATACTAAATACCCGTAATAACGTTCTTCTAACCTCACCGTGAACCTCCTTTAAATTATTATACACTTTTTTAATGCAGATTCATGACATGTTTATCTGGAAAACTACAAAAAAATATTTAAAAAAATAAAAATAATAAAAATATTGTGTTAAAATAAAAGTAATCATTGGTGTAACAAGCAAATTACTCAAGCCAATTGCCGCTGTTAGAATTATATTTAAAGATAGTTAAATATATTATATAGATAAAATTTAATTCATATGATTAATTATTCGATTAAATTGAAAAAGAATTCGTCAGTTTATATAGTTTATACACCCTGAACATTTTACACTTATAGTAACTTAAGTTCGGTAGGTTTACTGAAATAACGAATGTGGGGTTGCGTTGGATTATCACCCCATCAATCAGTTTCGTAACTGGATTAGCAGTGACGTAGCAAACTTTGCAGGGGTAGGGGCGGAAGGTGGTAGCGCTCACATTAAATGGGGTAGTGGAATTAAAGAGAGCATTCTGTAATTTCTTTAAAACAAATCGAATGCAAGCTATTTATATTACAAAAGCAAATCATGATCAATTAGAAAGGTATTAAAAAAAATCGTATGTATCAACTTTATTTGAAGATCATATTTTTAAATTTGATCGAATACTTTTCAGCTGTACGTGCAAATCCTTACCGTTTCAGAAATAACAATAATTTTATTAATTTTCTAGACAGTATTAATTTAAAAATATGCATTTAATATAAAAAGTAACGACAGAGGTGGGTGGAGTGAACTTTAACTAAATTTACAAATTTGATTTTATATTATAAATATAATTGCATTTTTTCAGCGATATCGTTATATGATATTTGTTAAATAATGTTTTGGTGATATTATATGACTATTAGATAAGGAATATCAAAAATGGTGGGAGGGAGTTAAGGGAGGGAAGAAGGGTTGATAAGGGAACTGAAGAAGGATCAATGATGGATCAAAACTTGTAAGCGTAAAATTGGATTTTTATAAGAACCGAATTATAGCAAATGAACAATTTAACAGAAAATCAAAATTAATATTACATTTGTACAGGAGTATATCTCTTCAGGTCAGACAATATACCTATGGAGACTATAAAGAGAAGGAAATAAAAGAAAATAAATAAATAAATATAGGACATATTAATCAGGGTCAAGCGGCATTTGAAAACCGTAAATTTAAAGTTACCCAAATAGCAATGGAAAGGTCTTTGCTCGGAATATCTAAAAGATCGAGTACCTAATGCATAAATTGTTAAAATAGTTAAAAAAATTATATGCTCAAGTACCTACCACTGAACACATCTGTCGAAGATATGATAGAAGCTTGATAGAACGACAATATCAGAAGTCTGACGGGTTGAATGATGAGACCAGAAGACGGAGCGAAGTAGCCATCCCTGTATCCAACATAGGAGAAACACAGGCTAATCGTGATGACAATGATGAAAGAACATTATTGAGGTCAGTATTCCGAACCAAAATCTAAATATAACGTGCACTCTAAATTAATGAAGGGGGTGGGGTGCATCCTTCCGTTATCAGCATGGTGTGGCGACCACTCACTTGGCGCTAGAAGTAGACGACGCGACACATCTTGTAACATCAGTGTCTCTATCCTGCTAACAACGATGACACGCAAAGTTTTGATAATTCGTATAGATGACGTAGTGTTGTCGGTAGGTATATGATAACGTCGGAAGTGTAAGGAGTGTATTGGTACCATACCATGGGCATACTATCTCAGCCTGGTTTTTTTCATCTTCTCAATGATGAAGATATATATTAATGATTATTTTATTTATATTTATACTATCTGTTCATTATGACAGATGTTTCAAAATAATGCAATTAGGATCACTGTTAAACCTTATATCCCAACCTCTGCTAACCGAGATTTTTCTGCTTTGAACAAAATTCTCTCGCTATCACCAATCTCTTCTCTGAACATTCTGAATAAGTGTCCAAAAATAACAAAAGAATACAAGTCCATCGGTATCGTCAATTCAAAGCGAACGATCGTTTTAAAATGCGGATTCCAGTGTTTTATTATATTCCGTCGACCCGTTAATGGCAGGCGGGTAATTCAGTCACGATGTTTACCGCTCACGTCCCGACTTGCCGCCAAAGCACGGATTTAAAAATCACGCGATTGGTCGATCCGGCCCGTGCAGCCCTGCGATTGGCCGAGACGCGGGCGGGTAAAAAACTTAATATCGCAGCCAGCACGCCTCTGTGTTTATTTCTGTAAGTCTGCGGTTTTCAAAGTTGTTGTCGAAAATAAGTCGAGATTTATGGTTGGATAATTAAGCGACCTGGCGGTTATTCTTTGTATTTATGTTTCATGATCTTAGACCTGACCATTTTTTTTTTGGTATGCATGCATTATACATTTTTAAAAATAATATTTACATATCGATTGTTGAAAAGCAGAAGACTGTATGTATACATCTACATATAAGAGAGGATAGATATTTTAAATTTTATATTGAAATATCTCATGTTTACATTTTTTAAATGAGAATAAAGAGAAAGTTAAAAAAATATTTGTTTTTTATTTACTGTTAATAATTATACGAGTAATATTTTTAAAAAAACATTAAAATTAGAGTGAACACACTTCTGTATCAGTATTTTGAAATATTTTTGATCAGCTTTTCAAAAAGTTGGTCAGATTTACACCGATTGGACAGCGTCAGCCTTAATTCCAAAAAAAAGTTAAATAAATAAATAAAGTTTATTTTAAATATTTAGATGGTGTTTTACATATTATTGACACCTTTCAGCGTCCAAATTCACACCCATAACTTTTTCCTTAATGCTCGTTAGTGTGAATAAGTGACCTTCACATTAGCAGATGTCAACGTGACCGATACTTATTCGAGCGCGACATCGCAATAGCATTGACGGTGTGAATTTACTCAGCTCCAGTGCATTAGCACTGTATTGTTTGTGATCCTGTAATTTGTGTGTACAGTGATATTGATATTTGTTTTTTTGTGTGCCGCAGGTGAAGTTGTGATATCGCCGCCTTCAATTGGAAGCGGAGATCTGCCCATCCGCGTGCCGTTTTTGTGATCGACCCGTATATCCAGGTTCCGTTACTTCCTTCCCCCCCTTCGTCGTAATCCAATCCGCGGGACGCGCATCCCCGAGATCGCGGAATTCATTCGTTAGATCTTATCAGCGCAGGATTTACGTCTTTCTTTACAGGCTGTATTTTTATTAGATTTCTCCATCTTTATAATTCGTGTAATTTATTTAAAAAGTACGTAATTTTTATGATTAATTTTACACTTATTATTTATTTATTTTATTTTATTGTATTGAGGGATTTTGACAGTTTATAAACTTATTATAATTATTAACATAATAAATATTGAACATGTGATACTATTTATGAAAATCCACAGAAATGTTTATTTACATAAGTATGTTTAGGTGCAGAAGATAAATAAAAAGATGAATAAGAGGGAGAAAGGGTGTTGAGGTTGCAACTATTGTTGCGGTAAAGGGAGAACAACACTTGTTTGTAGGTAGAATTACAAACAAAATTGTTTGTAGGTAGGTTATAAACAAAATCTGTCATTCATTAATCATTATTTTAAATAGATGGTCAGTATTTATAATTAACTAACTTGCTATCACGCCGTTTTCCCGCGGGGGTAGGCAGAGAGAATAGAGCACCATACCATTTTGTCCTGACACACAATTCTTGCCTCACCCACATTCATATATATTCTCATATAAGCTGGCCGATTATTGAGTCTTCTAATAAAAGTTTACTAGGTAGGTAGGTACTCAATAACAATTAAAACTAATCTAAGCCGTGTACCGACCATAAAAATATTATTGTAATTTAAATTTATACGGATAAGAAGGTAGGTATCTATAAGTAAAAATTCGATTTGGGGATACTGTAATTATTTATATAATCGATGCCGCTAAATTTGGCCACCGGTTAATTCGGATAACTCAAAGAACGGAAACCAAACCAAGGAACTAATAGTAATTTACATCACTTAATTAGGACAATATTCTCTTAAGTGGGGAAGTAAATTTAAAATTACTATACATTTTATACATAACTTCAATATTTGCCATCGCGTCGGATAAAAGAGACCATGATGATGAAGATCCACCTGTCTGTGACTAACTAAGGGGAAAATATATATAAATAGCCGAGTTACAGCATTATTTGATGCAAGAAGACAATAAAGGCAATCCTTCATCAGAATTGAATACCTGTGCTAATTTTGTAGAAGTGAAAACTTACAAAAAGACATAATACACTTGATGCATTTTTGCATAATTAAATTATATATACCTACTTATTATTAAAATTTAGAATTTATTGTTATTTTTCTTGTTTTTATTATTTGCGATTTATATTTTTGTCCAAGAATTTATTAATAGATGCATACCTAATGCATATTTAAAGAAAAATATTAATTGTTTATTTAATTTTACGCTTGCTTCGCTTAATTGGGCCATACGTCCTACCCCCGATGTAGCCTAATTAAATAATTCGACTGTATTATGATATGTACATACCTACTGACTATTTATTAATAAAAATACTGACTAAATAAATACATAGAATCGCTGCATTTCTTTGATATATACAAATATAATTAAATGACAATAAATGGTAATATTATGTTCCAGTCCGGTATTGTTTTTGAATAACTAGGAAATGAAACACAATTTTTTAAGTTTGTATTTATTTATTAATTATTTGGTTTATTACAATTATGTATTGGTAGCGACACAAATGCATGTTATTTCAGTAATTTCATTTCGAATATTGTCCTGTAACATCGGAATTATTGTTGGCTTATTGCCGTAGACCTTTCCTTTCAAGTATCCCCACAGAAAATAGTCGTAAGCCGTCAAATCAGGTGATCAAGGTCGATATCACCACTTTTTGACATTATGCGGCCGGGAATTTTTTTGCAAAATATCAAGCGTAGCTCAAGTTATGTATGAGGTAGTGCCTTCCTATTGAAACAACATGTGTTGCAATCCTAATCAACCCAATTCTGCCTGGAACATAATATTCACCCTGTACTCACCTATTATTAAGTTGCAAATATATATATATATATATATATATATATATATATATATATATATTTAACATACTCGCAAAAGTATCGATACCAAATGTATTATAGGGCATGGACCTTTTGGTGTACTGTCTAACGTCTCGAGCCTCTATCAACCGGCTGCACAGGCATGTTACGCCGCTGATATAGGTGTATATATAGTAAATTAATTTATGATAATATTGAATAATTAATATATTAGAAATTAATATAAATTTTATATTAGTATAGTAAACCGGATTAAGAAAAGGTCGGTTAAGTGACTTGATCATGCGGAACGGAATTAGGAAAGAATGGTAAGATAAGAGTGTTTATGTAAATGCCTTCGATAGTTGGTTCCCAGGTTTCCGATTAACAATAAGCACACATGTGATATATGAACTGCACTAACCTTTTATTTTTGCTATCTTTCTGATCTGATGTATTTGTTATTTTAGCTGGGTTGTCTTCTTTAGATTTCGATCGACCGAAGCGCGCACTGGTGGTCTATTTGGACCACTGGACTGGTCGAAGCACGGGATGTAAATGAATGACGCTTGTCGGTTACCGTCATCTTAGCTCTCCGAAAAAAGGGCGGCAATACTCACACAAACACATATTATAAACCTAGTGGCGCCAATCGAAGTAACAAGGCGCGTAAACATAGATTTTATGTAAGTTGTATGAATGTAAATGGGATAAGATTTACGTGTCATGACAAACGTGTTGCGTTTGATCCTCTCTGACTCTTTGTCTTATCTCGCAGAAAAAGAAAAATTGTAAAACATTAGTTGGTCAAGTTATTTTGAAAAATGTTTGAAAATGTCTGCTATGTTTATTTTGTTGTTTAATATTTGTTATCATAAATATGTTACTCACTTCAAGAACGCGGCACGACATTAAAAAACATGTTAGCGATGTTTTTGTACCCTACACTCGCACGAATACACCGTATCAACATACAAATATTATTATTATTATTAATGCATCGTTGGACGTCATCTAGAATGTAGGATTAAATAATATTCTATCGGGCAGATGTTTCCGATTCAGATTAATTTTCGCAAGACCTCGTAGTGAAAGTTAAATTCACAAAGATAAAAAAAATAATAGTTGTGTATTTCCTTATCCAATACCTTACTAACCATCGCAACCAGGTCCGTCCCTGAGAATTAAGCAAGTAAAACAGCGCCCGTAGATGGCATTCTCAAAGGGCAGCAAATTTTAAACGAAGTGTCATCGAGATATCTATTTATTTATTCTTAATATAGTACATACATAAGTATATTTTCTCAGCATTCTACTGATCTTAGGACTTAGGAGAAGTGCCCGTTGCCTTTTCTACGTGGTCGGTCCAGAAGTGGGGGATTTTTCTCTTCCTCTTCATCCTTTGAGGTAGCCCACCACAATAAGCTTCTCCAAACTATCTTCCCTTCTTGTAAAATGCATAAAAAATTAAAAGATTCGTCTCAAGCAAATGGTTGACAGTCTGTCCTTAATATTTAATTCCTGCAGAATCGAGACACTCGTGCATTTTGCCATCCATGGTATGCGCAACGTGTGTCTCCAACACCACATCTCAAAAACATCAATCTGTCTTCCCTTCCCTCTCCTACGTGATACAGAAGATAAAAAGCTGGTGGTGACTGAAAAGGAAGAATACTAGAGAGGAAGTGACAAAAAAATTTAATTCACCACAGCAAGAAATGGAATTATAATATCAAACCGAGAAGTATTACAAAAACATTAGCATTATCAGTAGAACTCCTCTAATATACCGAGTTCGGACCAAACCATCGTTATAAATCGCCCAATTTTTTTCAATTCTGTTTGCAAGTACACATGAATACCTGAAAACACTTTCAGTTTTTTTTTTCATGAAAGTATGAATATTATAAGAGAAAAGAGACCAATTTTGTTCTAACCGCGTAAAATTTAAGATTCTTATATCTTAAATAAGTGAACATACTAGAGACCCTTTAATTCCATCGCCTTTTTTCTATTTTGCATCGAGGCTCAATATTTTTGATTTTTGGTTATTAAAACGAAAATCCGAATTGCGAGTTGCAGAAAAATGTTGAGACAAGGATATCATAGGTCACAAATCACGACTCTCAATAAAGAAGGAAGTAATTAAGATTGAAAAAGAAGAAATCATTCATTTTCAAATCTAATACAGCGATTTACCCAATAATATAAATCTAACGCTTATCTCAAAGGCCCAAAATGATGCCACAAAAACAAGATGCTTAAATTGCCCCACTTCTGAGAAGCTCCAAAATGGCGCAACTCTCGGCTTCGTTTATTAGAACCCGAATATAAATTTATATCTCGAATAAAAAATGGATTAAAAAACCGCGCGTGCGCAGCTCGCCAACAGCGCTCGTAAGTTATTTTATTTTTACTCTGCCTACATTCATTTTGTAATTTTTTATTCTTAACGACGAGAATGGTTGTCAAGTATGTACGTACCTTTATTTAATTAAAAAACAAAAATATGTTTGCAGTGTCGTTAAAAAGAGTACCAATATTTCTCATGTAGATATTATTTGTTATTTGGAAACGATAGATCTAAATTTTAAAACTTACTTATGGATTATTGTTGGTGTGATATATGGGAGGTCCAGAATCAAAAACAGACATATCCACTTTACCTGTTTTCGAGTAAAATGTTAAAAATCATTGTACTGCAACTGTCATATTTAGTATCATATTAAAGATGACCAGTAACCACAGGTCACATGACTATATACTTTAATCTTATTGGCTGAAAACATATTTGTCTAGTTTTGAATTAATTATCTATTGGACATCTCTGCGATTGAAGAAACAAGAGAATTTTAATTTCGTTTTTATGCGAAATTCTTGTAGACACTAATTTTCTTTTTGTTTGCACATACCTAATTCAGAATCCATAAATATTGGACATAACTGATTTTAATTCTATACCTTTATCATCGTTATGAGTGTCTTATATCCTACCCCAGTGGAGATTGTCTTGATGTGTCCCGGCAAATCAAGCATATTTATCATCATCGTGACTAAGGATCGTGGTCTCCGTGATCTCCAGCCCTCTTGACTATGCTCCTCCACTTTTCTCGGCCTCTTGCACATCCGATGAGAAATGCATGCAGAGGAGTGCCTGTCGCTTTACCTGTCACCTCTACTTGATCGGTCCAACTGGTGGGGATCTTCCTCTTCCTTTTCATCCTTCGACGTGGCCCACTACAACAAGCAAGAAGGGGTGGTTGAACGGGACGGGATAGGATGGCTAATTTTTAAATTGTTTTCAAGAGTAATAAAAGTAAAAAATTTCCACACATGCAATGCCAGGTATAACAGCCAGTTTCCCATGAGATTACTTAAGTGTGTTCCAAAAGTATTTTTGATTTCGGTTCATTTGTTGCACCAACGCAACGAGCGGTAGAGGGGCGGGGGGTATGCCGATCGCTAGCCACATTCTTGCGAATTCAGTAGCTATGGAGCTTGACCTCACCTGTTGTCCGTGAAATTTTCCCTGAAAAATTGACATCCCGACGAGGTGATATAAACTGGCCTCTATATAGCGCCGACTTGAACAATATCAATGAACTTTTTCCGATGAGGATACCTTAAATCAAAAATATACAGTAACAATCCTCCCTTTCTGGACCAATTAAAATAACATATCCGAAAAGAAATGGCAGCGATTACGAAGAATACGTGAAGAGCAGTTCTCAGAAATGTTGCCAGCCGTTTAGAAGAGTGCCAGCGAAATAACGGATCACATTTAGAAAACATTATTTGTAAGAAATAAATTTCCAAAGACTGTGCTTAAATGCAATTTTTTTCTCTAATCCATCCACTATTTTATTACATAATTTATGAAAAAGAGTTTTGGGACACTTGTATCCTATAATCTATAACGGGCCAATACTTACATTACATTAGATGCATTGTGCTCGCCAGTGGATAAAGCCAATTCCTACCCGCAGGAGGCGATTGCTTTTATATGGCCAAACTACCCTCGCTCTGATTGATAAGAGGGTGGAGGATCGGCCTTCAGAACTGTACCGGAAACGGAACGAACGCTGGAGTGACCGGAAGTCGGATTGGGTGAGGGGATTACCCGAATATTTTCACCGCCGGAAGTGAACGTGCTCGGCAGCTCAAAGTGCCACGAGGGACTGAGGAATTCTCACGAATGTGGGATACTTACTGCACACCACGATACAGACTGGAATAAAATATAAAACAGAGCTCTCCAACTGTAGGTAACCCGGGGTCGCACAAAAAGAGGTCAAATTGATGGACGCGCTCGAAAACTACTACTTATCACGAACCGCTTGCAGCCCTCGGATAGCGTCTTGGACAGCCCTGTAATAAAATAAAGATTACAATAACCGTTAACTAAGTATTTTCTCGATAATCTTAGATAAGTATTCACAGAAAACTGGCTAAATATTTATTATTGTATTTATGTGTAGAATCGCAGTGTTAATTATGTTTTACCTAGTAACACAACTCGCATCACCAGCCGTGGCATAACGCTTAAGACTTTTGAGCCTTATCCTCAAATAAAACGAACTCTGTGATTTTTTTAAAATTCTAAAAAAAATTATTTTAAAACTAAAATTATTTACCAATAGTATTATTTTAACGCATTCATTTTTTAATTTAATTTACATAATCATCCATTATCGTCAGGAGTATGGCCCCATTGTTATGCAGACAATTCGTAAGTTTATTTTTTCTGTAAGCCGGGTGAGACTGAGGTATTAAAAAGAAAAATTGCAAGATGCGTAGATAAAATAGGCGAGTGGATGACACAAAACAGACTTACATTGAATCTATCCAAAACTGAACTTGCTATGGACAGCAACACCTAGAAGGCAAAACTTAATACAGGAATCAATGTCTGCGAATGCTAAATCTGCAATTAAGTTGTTGGGCGTGCACATTGATTCAGATCTTTCAATGAATACGCAAATGAGTTAAACTGTCAGTACATGCTTTTATCAACTGAGACAGATAAAAAGTATTCGGAAACATCTTCCTTTTGAGGCAGCCCGTCTACTTATAAATACATTTGTGGTATCACGTGTGGACTATTGTAATAGCATCTATGCTGGCCTGCCAATGTTTCAGCTGGATAGATTACGATCTATTCTAAATGCGGCTGCGCGGATAATATACGAAGTTTCCAAATTCTCTCATATAACATCCTTTTACATCAGCAACATTGGCTCCGATTCCCTGAAAGAGTTGAATTTAAATTGTGCTGATTGATGTACAAGGCGACACACAACATGGCGCCTCTTTATCTTCAAAAACTTTGTATCCCAGACAATTTGAATGGTAGACGTCAAACTCTCAGGTCTGCCTCTACTTCAGCTACACGAAGGATTGTAGAATCGACAAACTGTTGCCAGATGTCTAAATTTAGTGAACGAGCGTTTGCTGTGGCAGGCCCAAAAGCGTGGAACTCTTTGCCCTCCGTCATAAGAAAAAGTGCATCACAGACATTATTTAAGAATAATCTAAAAACACACCATTTCAAAAAGTCATTTCTATAAGCGAAAATAACAATTTTTAATTTTAAAAAACAAGAATAATTGTAGACCAATTTATTTATTTTATTTATTGGTAACAAACAGTTTATGTGTAAAGCGCCTTTGAGGTGAGTTTTTACGAAAATGGCGCTATACAAATTATCCAATATTATTATTATTATTAAATACACTCTGCTACATGCCAGTAACGGTAATGTTGGTTATGTATATTTTAGATATTTATTTTTCCAATGCCGCTGATAAATGTTTGGCGATGAAACGAGGGCAGTCGCTCTTCGGCTACGAAACATGGCGGACATGTATCACCGTCGGAACGGTACATTACATATTTAGCCCAATTGACAGGCATATTTATAAATACCGGAATTAGTCTGCTTTCAGGATTCATATTTTGGCTTTAGATCAAATCTAAACCCTCGATGCTATTGCTTCGGGCATATTATTAGTATGTAATAATAAAATTGTTTCACAATAAAAAAATTATTTGTTAATCTTGCATTTTAATTTACGTTATTTATTATTCAAACTTAAATATAAATATCTTACATAATTACTTTTTGACCTTTTTTTATAAATTTAATTATGATGTGAAAATGAGCAATTTATAATCCAGGGATCATCAAAATCCCGGGATAGCATTCACTAAATGGAATATATTGAACAACTAATTAAATCCTTGCTACACAACCATTTTAATAATTGTATTTTCTTTCATTACCTTACATTATATTTGTTTAATGGTAGCTCATCGAGAAACTAGGCGCCACCGATTCCGAAGAATTTCAACGTCGAATCTCGGATATCAAAAGGTCTAAAAAAATCCATTTAGGACCATTTTTGAAGTAACAAAAGATCCTTAAAAAGATTTCACCAAAATTAACACGGCGTAAAAAGGTACGTTATCTGGAACATTCTTTGTAAAGAATGTCAAACAATAGATAAAGGCAGAACCCATGCAATGTTAATTAGTAGGAAGGTAGGTACCCACGTAATATGACGCCTCAGATATGTCACACATATTTTTATTTTTTATCGATAATACAATGCATACTCTTAGTCAGCATATAAGAAATCAGATAGAAATCTTTTTTTTGTATAGTATGAGTGTATTAAGAAAAACAAAAAAAAAATGTATGACCGGCATATCTGTAATATATGTACAAGTATAATTTTTCATGTTATCATAGAACTCACGACACCAGAGTGCGAACTTAGAAATCAATCAAAAAAATTCTTAATCAAATTTTATGCAACATTAATCAAGAGTATATTTTTTAACACACCTTTCTTTCATCTTCCCTCTTACTTCATATCTTTGTGTATCAAAAATTATAAAATTAACTCGCCACATTTGAGCTATATGATAGCAAATTTCTTGAACGACAGTGATATTAACTTGTAGCGTATTATATTGTAGCCTATTCTATAATATTGTTGTACTGCTTTCTATGAAATAATGTTTTAACTTGTTTAATGGCACAAATCACTCTTGAAGGGTGGATTGCCTGTTTAAAAGAAGAAAAATTATAAAGGGTGTCCAGTAGAAAATTTTCAAGTTTAATATCAAATAATAATAAAAAACTACAATATTATTCTCATATTTTATTTATACAAAATGGAGTTTAACGATGCGGATTTTACGTTTTATAAACAATATCATCTAAATGCCGTCCATTTCTCTCAAAACACTTTTACAATCGGACTCTTAAATTTGCGAACACGCGAGAGCAAAACATTGGTTCAATGGCAGCAACTTCACGGCGGATATTTTCTTGTAGGGTCTGAATTATTCGAGGATTTTTACTGTAAACTCTCGACTTAAGGTATCCCTACAAAAAAATGTCGCACGATGTAAGGCTCGGTGACCGAGGTGCCCAAAGTATATCTACGTACTTGCTGATTAATTTGTTGGGAAAAATTCCCCTCAGCTTCTCCATTAAAACTCTAGCTGTGTGTGGAGGGCTCCGTCTTGCTGAAATTGTGTTATGTTGTTGAACCTGGGAAACAACTGCAGTTGCGGTACCAAAAACTCGTCGATCATTCGGCAATACACGTCAGCAGTGTCTGTCTCTCGCTGGTTAAAAAAAATAAGGGCCAATTACAATAGGTAAAATAATGCAAGCACATATGTGCACACGAGATGTAGTTATAATAATTATTTCGTAATATAAAACAGATTACTCTCAGTATCTACTCTACATAATTTCAACAACCGATTTGAAACATCCCTTTTAAAAGCCTTAATATCACTTAAAGTTATAATATTATTTCCAGTTTGATTGTGTGTTCTCGGAGCTTGAAAAGTGAATAATTTTTGACCAAAACTAGTTTTCATTCTTGGAACTATTTTAAGATTATTTGCTTTTGTGGGATAATATCTTTCAGTCCTCACAGATTGACCACTTAGGTTCCTATGAAATTTAGTTAATATATTAAGCACATATAATTGTATTGTATCCAAAATCCCTAATTTCCTAAAAAGTCACGGCGGTGTATTACTGTTAGTATAGCCTTCTGAGAAATGCTTACTTGATGTATATATATATATATATATACACCTAATGCACTCCACGATATACACTTAATTTAAAATTGAATGTCTAGAAATATTAAAAACACGTTCATTTTTACAGACCTGTCTGTTTAATCAAGCACTATGCAGCCATAATGAAACTAGAGAAGCCACAGTCACAGATCTAGATGGAGAAGCGTAATATTATTATGGAATATATGTAATTCAAGTATGAAGTAATTCCTTTAAACTTACATCGACCAGATAGAATACTTTCAAATAAGAATTATAAATTAATCACCCAATCTTTATCAGATAAAGATAGCTCCCGAAGTTAATTTAAAAATATTAATATATTTTCTTTTTCAACTCATTTATATACAGATTCGTTCTAAATTATTACTAATAAATTTTATTACGGTTAATTTTTAACAACGCTTATCTTATAGCGAAGTGAAAGGATTAAAAAAGGATCGCTTGGGTGGTTTGGTCATGTAGAACGAATAAATGTTAAAAAATATACATGTCACGAATGTTGGTAAGTTAGATATGTTTTAGTAATTTAAATTGGTTTCAATATATTCCAAAAAAAAATTTTTTTCTTCTGTTACAAAATAACTTAAATACCTATATTTTTTTTATTAATAATATGAAAAGGCAATTGTATTTTTTTTTTCAATATATTTATCGAAAATTTCCCTTTAAAAATGTGTATTATAAATAATTATTCAAATGTTTTTTTCTTTAAATTTATAATTATGTACTTAAGTATGTAATTATGTACCTACTTAATATAGTACCAAAGTGTGTACATGTATTTATAAAATTAAATCTGTCAAATTTAGAAACATCTCGGTACTGATTTGCATATTTATTTTCAAAATTGAATACAACACTGAGTATGGGTACTTGTATTATTACATTCTGTTCCATTGTGTACCTTTCTGTACGCGAATAATAATATTATGATGTATTGTTCGCTTATGATCCGTTAAAAAGAATGATGAATGACGTCCGTAAATGTTCACATTTAGCGTAAGTAGGTAGGAACCTTCAAACTTACCCGTTTTAAAGTTTTACTTTGTCCGCGCGTCACATTCAAACAATGATATGCAAACATAACTAAAATATAATATGTCGTTTAGTAAAATATTACCTTCATTTTTTTTTGTGAATTATATAAAAAAAATATCACAAGAGAACTGTCCATGCAATAAAATTAGCAAAGAAAATTAAATGGAAGGCCACATCACTCGAAGTTAGGACAATTACTAGCTTGTTGTGGTTAAGACGCTGGCCTAGTGATCTAGTGGTCGGGGGTTCGCGCTTCATTCCAAGACACCAGCAAGTATGTACTATTTTCATAGTACAAGCGTTGATCTTAGTTTGAAAATAGTAAGAATATTGAGGTGACTTGTATTCTGTTTACGCTTATCCATTTTTAAAAAAATGACTGACAAAATCTGTGACTGCGGAAATACGTGACAGTGAATATCTATGGACAGAGAAAAGTGGGAGGCACTTGGGGAGGCCTTCGTCCAGCAGTTGATATAAAACACATGATGATGATGATACATAATTGAAAATAAATCTCACGTGTTTTTTTAATTAACTGTTTACATAGATACAACAATTGAATTGTATTTTATTATTCAATTTGAAATAAGTTATCCTATAATATAGATTTATTATTATTTTCTTTACATTGTTATCATTACTATTAAATACTTTGGCTGCTGTTTAAATGAAGGCTGGGACCCAGAAAATGAAATTTACATAAGTTTTTAAATATGTATGAAGAAGCACTTTTGAGAAAATTAAGAATCTCTTCAGCAATGGAGACATGAGAACCCGTTGGAGGGCAATAAAATATCATGGTCAAGGTTCGGACGATTAATGAGGCCACTATTAAATGGCTACAGATGGCTGGTACATTAAATATCTTCTGGGTTGATTACACACACACTTTACTATTAAATCAAAATAACTAATCGTAACTATGTATCAAATAAAACAAAGTTGCATATTTCGGATAAGTTAGTTATTTTGCAGGGGGAGATAGAAGGCAGTAGTGGCAGAAAAAGATTATTTTGACTAAGTAGTAAAATTATTATTTTGACTAAACTCATAATTCATCATTTCTTTTTTTTTTTTATTTGTTTACTTTGCATCATTAACCACTTATTGAGTTTAAATACATCTACTGGTTTCGAAAAATACCATTTTCTTCTTCAGGATGTCAATACTAATCAAAATATGTTGTTTCTTTACCAGAATCTATTTAAAAAAAAACAATTTAATATCTAACTCAAACTGTTACTTAATACAAATTTGCTCAAATAATTTTTAGGAAAAAATTTTGGAATGGGACTCGTAGTTAAATTTAATTGGTTGTTTATAATTTTTTGATTAGTTTTACACGCTTTATTTATCTGCAACGATTCCAAATTATTTAATTTACGACCAACATCGTTTACATGCAAAATTGACAATCACAATTTTTTATCAAAACCATGACCATTTTCTAAAAATCACTATTGTTCAAACATCTCAAATTCTCCTTTATATTAAAATTTCTAGCCGTTTTATCAATTTAAAGTGCAGCACAATCCTTGCAATTTATTTTTCGAAACCGGTAGATGTAATTAAACTCAATAAGTTGTTAATGAAACAATGTTAACAAATAAAAATAATGAATTTTAACCACAAAGTTAATTTTGATAATTTCAAAAGTAACCACTCTTATTTTAATGTATGATTCTTACAAATGGCAGTAATAAGTATAATACCTAATATTTATGGAATAAATATACTTCACACTGTCTTTAAATCAAAAAATATCCGTAGAAATCGACAAGGTTATTTTTTAATTATATTTCAATAGTGAAAAATTACACACAATTTGGTGCTATGTCTCCAACAAATACGAGAAACACATCTTTGAAAGATGGACTACGAATTCAGCTTACTTAAACAAAAAAAAAAACGCGGTAAATGAAACTAAAGAAGCTATAGATTTGTGGTGGTCCTGCACGCTTCCCACAGACATGGCTATATAAGGAATCACCTGACAGCCAGATAGGGCCGAAACGAACTGACCAATAAGAAAATTTCAATAAATCATGCCGAACGAGTCCTAGGAGCTAGCCGACCACTTCTCCGCAGACCGTTATTTTTTCAACATCTGAAACGAGCCACTCCAGTTTTTAACTTTAACTTTAACTGTATACTCATGGTACCTGCCATTGTAAATCATATCGCAATAAACGCAACTTTTGTAAGTTCTGTTTTATTTAAATACCTTGCTCTAGACACAGCATAAATACTCACACACGCGTTCATATACACTGCAACTTGCACCAACACTCGTGAGACTAGAAGTGGTCTCCAGTCTCACCATGCACAAAGCCTTCTGATACGATCACATAATTAAGATCCTCATGAGTCAATTAATAGTCTACAACCACAGTCCTTATAGATCATATATTTTTAAGTGTAATTTTTTACACCCTTATGTTATTTACAATAATATTGTATTCAATTATTAAATATATTAACCCCGAATAATACAAAATCTCCATTTGCATGTAAAATTCGATCTGAATATATTTATTTCGGAAGTAACATTATTTGATAATAATAAAATAGTGAGTGTTGGTGCTTTGTCTATCTATCTACACATACTATAATTTTAATGAAAATGAAAAAGTTTACTTAATAAAATAATACATTTTAGTTTAAATATGTGCATATAAATTCTAAAATAATAAAACGTGGGCACCTAAATATAATTAAATCAACAAAAAAGTTCTCCCTGTCAAACACTCGTGTCTGTACGAGAGGGTATCTGTGTGTACTGTGTACGGGGTGCCCCCCTCTAGTTTTATTGATATTGATAGGCTTATGTAAATATTAAATTAGGTGAATTGCGCATAACCCACCCTATATTTTATTTGCGCACAACATAATTGAATCCCGTGATCAAAGTCAGTATTTGCCAAAGTTACTTAGGTGGATTTTTTAATAAAGAATCACTTCTAGTCGTTGTGATATCGGAATAATTTCCAGATTCCTTGTAGTCATGGGTTCGAAATCTGTCACATTTTTGATGTAACGGTAAATTTCTAATTACCAATCTCGATCTCTCATATACTTTTATTAATGTTTCCCCACAAGATACTCTTTCTATATGCGATCTCACGCGAAATAAGGATCTTCTCATGGGCGAAAGCAAGTAAAGCGGTACCTAAGTATGGAAAATTCTAAGGAGAGGCAAAGTGCATGCAATATGCAATTAGATCTAATAAAAATATTAAAATTGTTATCTCGCACGTAAACAAGCATAAAATATGTTGTATCGATGGGCCCATAAAACTTTGAAGTAAAAATTTGGCAAAAAGCTGTAACATTGCATTACATGGATCCGGTCATAAAACAATACAATTTTAGAGGGAAACGACTTAAATAACGTACATTTAAAAAAATAGGTTAAAGGTAAAATTTGCTTAAGGGCGATACTTTATCTAAGGCGTGAATAGATGAGGATGAATTAAATAAATTTGTAACGTCTATATTCATTTTGTACTTGGCGGTACTACAGATCATGGGATTAGCGTGGTAGGATGCGTAAGGGCTAATGGTGGACCACAGTTATTGAAGGAATTTTATGGCGGCTAGAAAGAGAGCGGAAATAGCAGAATAAGAATTATAAGAACAGAACTTGTTTAAACTGTAATTTGTTTTGTTTGCTTGGTGGTTCTTCCCTCTACGGCGGTAAGGTTGTTAAAATTACATCAGTAGGCTTCGAATCCCATTTCTAGGGTTGCCTACCTGTACTTAGAAGCCTCTGGGAAATCCACGATTGGGGAGGTAATTTGGTTGTTGAGTGGATGCAAACTTTCTAAACGAAAAGTTAACAATTCGATCACTCATCAACAATATCATCATAATTTACTATAAACAAAATTATCATAGCATTGATTTATTTTCTAAAATAATAAGAAAATATAAATATTTAAAAAAGTTAATGTTTTAATAAAGAATAATGCACTTCGCCTTGGTACAGCCAAATAGGGCATTTTTAAATATTATTTATTTTAAAAATATAGGGGTAAGTTTTGAGCTTTTATTATGATAAATACCTATCCCTCTTTTCATAAACAAAATTCAACAGTACGTAACAAGCACATCACGATGTATATGTCTTCTATTCACAGGTCTGATTATTCAAATAACCCATTACGAGTACGGAGGTTGGCACGTACCCTAAAGAGACGAATATTTTTTACAAAAATGTGATGTATCTCTATTAAATTAAGCAAAGGGTTGACACCCAGAGATGGAAATGATTTTTTTTAGTTTGGAAAAAATACACTGCAAATATGGCAGTCTAGGTCCAAAGTAACCGCATTACATATTAAATTAGTATACTGTTAATAATTTTCTGTACTATCTATCTACAGGGTGTAACAGATCTAGTTCAGAATATTTTATGAATCGAAAATGTTCACGGAATATGTGCAAACTCTGCACTATTACAGACAATATTATCGTTTGAATTTTTTACAAAATCACATATGGCTTTAAATCTACGAATTTTGAAATAAATATTTGTTAAATTTATTCATTATTAATTTATATTTTTGCCTCAGGCCCTAAATTATCTAACAAAATATAGTCTGGCCCCTCGAATTTCGATGATCATTATTTTTTTGTATTCAATGTAGAATTTAAAAACAATAAAATATTTAAATTAATTGAAATAATTGGATAATTACAATTTTTTTTTTGAAATGCTTATATCTCTGAGATGGTTTAAATTAGTTACATATTTCATGAACATTTTCGACTCGTAATTTAGTCAGGTATCCACTCATAAAATATTGTGCACTCGTTCTGTTACACCATGTATAAGTAAAAGTTTTTCGAAGAACAGGATTGTCATCAAGATAAATATGTACCCAAGGTTTCCCTCTAAGACGACAGTATTATTTGTTATTTTGTTATCAATTGTTTAATATTATGAATTATGCATATATTAATTATAATTTTATTTAGTAGATTACAAAGTATACATATAGTACTCGTGTTGATCGCGGATGTCTGTCAGGTTAAATCAGTTATGAATGATAAATTCTGACTTAATAGAAACCCGTACTTACATAAAACTGCATTTTTTGAGCAAGGTTACAAAACTTATAAACTGCGGTGGTATCGATAACTCGGAGTACGAAGCGTTCGCAGCTATCAGATCCGGGTGGTGGAAGAAGAGCCATTCCCCATTGGTGGTCAGGTTCTGCTGGTATCAGGTACGTTCAACTACTCTGGCAGGCGTGGACAAAACTATATCTCTGTTACCCCTGAGTTAACAAGGTCATCTTTATGGTGCAATCAACACGGTTTAAGACTGGGAAAAATTGAGACGAATTGTTCACGAAATGTCATGCAGACAGAAGACCATGATGTTCGGCAATGAGTACACAACGAGGAAGAAGAAAAAGTAGAATCGGAAATATAATATCTTCAATTTACAATTTACTTCACCAAGGTGTAATTTCTGAGTGCGCCATTTGAACCACTGCGCCGTTCAGCAGCCCACGGGCACTGCGCACCTACCCTCGCCGAGCGCTGTGCACCTACCCTTTGCTGCTATTTTCGGTTCGACACCCCTCATCATCCACGCATATTTAATTTTCTGTAATGTATTTTTTATGGTGTACCATTGCATGCATACGATTTTTTCCGTCGTAAATTTTAACTCAGTTTACGGGACACATGTATAAGTAATTTAATAATGGGTTATGGGCGGTGACTGTACGCAATTTTAATATTCAAATTTTTATATATGTATTTTTAAGCCAAAATTGATATATCGGCTTTGATAGAATGATGAAATGTGCATAACTAGGTAAATTATTTGAATATATATCGACAGAAGCGTTAAGCTTACAATTTTTGCATAATGCGTGCAAAAAATATATTAAATGTTTATTTAATACTACAGTAATTATCTCAACTAAATCTTCAAAATATTTCCACGCGGTGAACCAAAATACACATTTAAAAAGTAATAATTTTTTCATGATAATACGGTTTACCTTTACATAAACCTCAGTTTAGTGAAAATGAAAATGGGGGTCATTTAAAGGATATTATTTTTTATATTAAAGTAAAAAAAATTTCAAAACTAAATAAAATATCAAGTAAATGATAAATAGAGTAGCTTGTTGGTCTAGTAGTTAAGACGCTGGCCTAGTAATCTATGGTCGGGGGTTCGCGCTTCGTTCCAAGACATCACCAAGTTAGTCCTATTTTTATAGTACTAGCGTTTAGCTTAGTTTGAAAATAGTAAAAATATTGATGTGACATGTATTCCGTGTACGTATCTCTATTTTAAAAAAATTATAGAAATGCATTAAATTTTTTTATTTTTTATAGTAGAGTGATTTTTGACTCACTGTGCGAATTTTTAAAAATATTTTTATCAATTGAGTAGCGGTTAAATTTACTAAAATTTGTTTTCAGATTCCCTCTCCCACACAGTACATTATACACTAATATGGTATATGTTCAGTTGTTCCGTATATCATAATCATCTAAGATAAACATTTGTTGTATGTATAAGTATGTACTCGTATTTTCTTATCAGCGGGAAAAAGTACTAACTAACTAAAAAACTAGTGTAGCAATATTAACTTATTGCCAAAATCCTTAGCACGAATTATATTTTTTTTTCTTCTTTCTTAATATGCATTATTTCGCCATTCTAACTCTTTCTCACATATTGATCTCTATTCAGCGTCCAGGTCTTTCACTTTCCGGTAACTTCTACATTCCCTCCACTTTAACGACTACTGTTTAAGTTCTCATTATTACGAATACTTAAATATGTATAAAAATCGTTCGCAGCAAGGTCCGGACTCTATAGTGGATGATCGAAAATCTCCAAAAACATATATATATATATGTTTGTGCTTGCGGTCTAGCGGTTACGATTCTCGTCTAGTGATTTAATGGTCGGAGGTTTTAGCCTCGATCCAGAAGGCCATCAAATTGATCCAATTTTTATACCACAAGCGTTTAGCTTAGTTTCAAAACAGTAATAATATTCTATTTTATTTTTAAAAAAACATATAATAATAATGATTTTAAGATATTAGTATTGTAGCAGCGAAAAGCGAATATATTATAAATGTTTAATTAATACTGATCACCTTCACAATGCATGGGATTCAGCAAAAGGGCAGCTGCCTTTGCGGTGACGTAGTGAAACTTATGTAAATTTGTCCACTATTGAAAATTTGTTCTACATTAAGAAGGTTGAATTTGTAATCTAAATATAATATAACCAATTTTGAATTGGCCACATTGGAATATTATCTTCTGAATTGAACAATATTTATTTTAAATATTAATTAAATGTATTCATTAGAAATGTATACATATAAAATTAATTTTATCGAAAAATATTGTTGTTGCGCCACCGGAATTCGAACCTGGATCTCTTTCCAAACCGGGGAAAGTGGATTATCCAACTATGCTACAGCGACATTATTTTTGACGACATATTTTCGAACCTACATTTTACACTTTTTTGAAATTAATACATCAATCGTTCCATTATTTGAAAAACATCTACTTTTTTAACGGAATCTCAAATACCTTTAATAACGGAATCTCAAATACTAAATATATAGCAGACGCCAGAATTAATTAATTCATTCATTCATTAACAGAATTAATGCACCTTCCTCGGTTTGGAAAGATATCCAGGTTCGAATCCCGGTGGCGCCACAACAATATTTTTTGATAAAATTGATTTTATATGTATGTCTATCTAATTAATACATTTAATTAGAATTTAAAATATCACAGACCTATGTTCTGAATAATTACAATTTCACAATTAGAATATGTTCTGCTAGTAATATTTATTTAGTCAGAGCAACCAACTGACGTTGCGTCCGTTGGTTATTTAGTAGAATGTATTTAATTTAGGGCTGTGCAATAATTCAGGATGTTTTTATCTTTTGATCGTCATTATGTCAGGGCGTCTGAATTCGCCATATCATGATGGTGCTACGCCCTTCCAGGCTCCCATATGGCACTTGCTGGACGGCAGCAGAGGGTTCCACACCATATAATAAACCTTTTATCTTTTGGCTTCATCTTTGCTATTTTTGCAATGCGTTTTTGGTCTGCATACAGTCGTCCGCACGTGATGTAGTTCTTACGTTTTTCACACACAATAACTGGCGCCTACTGTAAAAGGATAAAAATAAATTTAAATATTTCATTGTTACATTTATTACATAAATAAATAACCTTTTGTTATGAAAACATTACAGTTATCTAAATAAATGATTAATAAAACAGCAATAAATTGTCTAAAATATTATTATCTTGAATTTATTTAGAAACAACATTCCATCAATACATACACTAAGAAAAATATCAGTTAAAAAAACTAAATGATATTTGTTAAATTACAAAATAAATTATATACAAAAAAAAATCTATCTATCAAAAAAATATTAAGTTGCTACCGAGATATGAACCTGAAATTCTTCCTATCCCGGTAGCAACTATATATTTTTCGGTAGATAGACTAATTTACTTTGTATTAAAATACAAAAGAACTGTTTACGTGCCCTGTTACATCGATTGGCACCACTGGGTTTCCTGGTTTATAATAATGTACATGTGTGTGTGAGTATTGCCACCCTTTTTTCGGAAGCTAAGAAGACGGTAACCGACAGGCGTCATTCTTATTACATCCCGTGCTTCGACCAGTCCAGCGGTCCAAATAAAAGACCAGTGCGCGCTTCGGCCGGTCGAAAATTAAAGAAGACAACCCAGCTAAAAGAACAACAATATTGAACCAGAAAGACAGAAAAATTAAAGACGTTAGCGCAATTCATATTTTATATCTGTGCTTATTGTTAATCGGAAGCCTGGAAACCAGCTATCGAAGGCGTTTACTTAAACAAGAACTGTGTTCTGAAAATGCAAGTTTAGAACAAAAATGTGTTCTCTTTAATTAAGTAATAAATTTCCCAAAAAATCGTAACTGTTTAAGTTAAACGTTTTGTTTAAAAAACCACATACTCGGTCATTTTATAAATATATATAAATAAAAGTTATTGCCAAAAGTTTGTCAGAAATAGAATGACAAATTTTCTCCAGTTTCAATTTATTTTCCGCATCTGAAAGTGATTTTTTTATTGATAACTAATAGTTAAACAGTCAAAAACAAAACAATATTGGTGATATAATTTACTTACTATCACACTATTTCTTCGCGAAGGTGGTAAGCAGATAAGATGGAGCACCATACTTTTCCGTGTCTCACACAACTCTCCACATTCATACATTTTCTCATGCGAACGCATCAATTATTGAGACTTCTAACAGTATCGTTTTCCAGAATCTCGTTTACCCGGTATTGGCTCAGTCTTCCGCAGACTTTCTCTATTTCTGGTGCTATCAACACTCGTGCTATATACCATTCTCTCCTCATTTATTCGTTCTACATGACCAATCCACCTAATTTTTAATCATATAAATTATTCTATAATGATATGTTATTAGCCGCATGATATATTATTTATATTTTTAATGAAAAGACATTTTTGTTCTGAAGTTGTAATTTCAGAACATAATTCTGTGATATTTCTGTTGATACGGTTAAATATTAACACGTTTCACTGTATAGGTAATGTTTCGAGTTTGTATCTCCGTATCAAACAACATATTATTTTGATAAATAGATTTCGTTTGTATATCTTTCTAAATATGAATTAAATATATTAATTAGAAATATATACACATAAAATCAATTTTATCGAAAAATATTGTTATTGCACCACCGGGATTCGAACCTGGATCTCTTTCCAACCCGGGGAAGGTGCATTATCCAACTATGCTACAGCGACAATATTTATTTTGGCGACAAACTTTCGAACCTATATGTTATCTTTTTGATATTAATACATATAATCGTTCCATTTTTGAAAGAGTCATATATCTAACTTGTTCATCTAAGTTCGAATACTGGTGGCACGACAACATTATTTTTCGATAAAATTTGTTTTATATGTATATCTTTCTAATTAATATATTTAATTCATATTTAAAATATCACAGATTTATATTCTGAATAATTACAACTTCACAATAAGATTGTTCTTCTAGGTATATCTTTCTAATTAATTCATTTAATTTGTATTAAAAAATACATTATTTTCTAAAAACGCATGCCAATTTGTGTTTCAACCTGTTCAAAAGTATTATCCGCTTCAATGTTGATCCCAACAACTGCTCTGAAATTTATTTTTGAATTTAGAATTTTATTACGAATACTACTTATCAAAAATGATGAACGCTCGCTATTACGCCTGTATTTATTATATTATATTTTAAAGAAAAAAAAACAGCAAACCGGTTGTGACATTTTTTGAATGATTCCACTGCTTCTAGCAACCGGTTCAAATTACATAAATATGTACTTTTATACCCACTGTTGTGATGCTTAAATTCATAGCGACTTGTTAAGCGTGCTTCACCATAATATTTACTAAAACGCGGTGGAATGATAATAAGAAACCAGTTTTCATAACAGATGTAAAATTAATGAATTTCATCTCGATGGATGAAGTATTCTGGTGAGCTTTTTTACTATTTGCATTTCATCATCGTGAATATTTAAAAAATGAGCCACTCCATCAATCCATCTCCACAAATTATGATTAATGATATATGCTGCGAATGGGGCTCTCCCGATCGCGCATGGCGAATCTCTAATGGCCGCAGATTTTGTGGTAGCTGGCATCCTTTTATTCAATTTTTTTTTTAAATTTTCTCCTGCATTACATATATTACACAATCTTGATTAATATCGAGACTGTGTATAATTTATGTTACGCATAAAATAGAATTGCTGGAAGAATATTAGTGAATGGAAAGTGACGAGATGGAAGGACTAACATATTGATGATATTGGAGGTGTAAGTAAGTGATCTGTACTTTTGTACTTTGTTATTTACCGGTATTTGTCGTGGTGAAGAAGCTTCCAGGGATTCTTAGAGATATGCTGGTGATTAGAGTTTCTAAATATTCGTTACTTTCAACTATTCGAATATTAAAAGATAAAGTATCCGAATATGAAGTATTCGAATAGTAAAAGAAAAAGTATTTAAATATTTTTATATTCGTAAAATTATGAGGAATCTAAAAAAGCAATTTAAATTATGAATACAGGTACATACATATTTTTATATTTTAAAAAATAACCAAGAAGACAATTTATTATTTTAAATGAAATAGTCCATTTATCTGACAAATATTTTAAAAATATATGACTGATAAATTAGAAGTAATAACATAATATGAACAATTATTACTGGTTGCAAATTCTTCAAAACTATAATATTTGTGGTCTTGATTGCGTATAATTAAAAATGTACACATGAAATGCTTTCTCAAAATATAGTCTGGAATATGACTTAATGGACTGTCATAAATATTTCGGTGGAAAATCTGAACTCAAATATACGAATTGGAGTCCCTACTGACGATAGTGTAACTAGAACTAGCCAGAATGGCCTCTCAAGCCAGACAGGTCGCAGATGAGGAATCAAACTGAAAGATCCACTGCTAAAGGACAATAGTAGATACCTAGTAGTATTGTAACTTGATATCAAACTTTTGCAACACATATTTTCTTACTGGTCGTAATACTACGATAAGGAAATCAACGGGAAACTACCTCCTACCTTTCCAGGACAATCATGATAATGGATGATGAAATATCAAGGCAATGGTTTAGCCAGTCTACTACAGAGCTTTTCCGGGCTTCAGTAAATAAAGTGATGATAGCCAACATCCATTGAACGGATATGGCACGAGAATAAGAAGAAGAACTGGAACTTTCCATACTAGAACCACAGCCATCAGGTGACCTGATTTCTTTAGTGTGTGATCCTATACTACCTACCAGGTAACAACAGATTGTACGTGTGGACTATTGTCGATTCTTAACACCGTTATAATTTCCTTCCTACTTTTGACCCAGTCCAATAAATATAATACTTTAAATATTAAATTAATGTACTAATTATAAATATATACATATAAAATCAATTTTGTCGAAAAATATTGTTTTTGCGTCACCGGGATATTTATTTAATATTTTTCGACAAAATGATTTTATATGTATATATTTATAATTAATACGTTAATTTAGTATTTAAAATATCACAGACATATGTCCTGAATAATTACCACTTCACAATAAGAATGTGTTTTCCTTAAAAATATAATACATTTCACTTCATAATGTTTTACTATATCTAAATAAACTTTTTTTTATATTTTAATTTTAAACTTTTTACTCTTTTAATTAATTTGTTGCATTATTTCAATTGTGCATTTTTAAGATTATGTGTAATTATTACCTTAGTAACTATCATCTACACATTTAAATCCATAAAATAATTGCCTCTATTATGAATGAATTATCATAGTTAAGGGTCAAGATACTCAAATTTATAATTCTTGGAACAATTCGTTTATTTATATATTTATAAAATATTTTTTATCAGAATAATGGGCGGAAAATTCTGTACAGTGCATGACGTTCTGTCGTGAGCTACGAGGCCGCTCAGCTTGTTATGCTATCAAGACAGGTTAGTCACATAACCTTTGGAAAAACCATTCCAATCGTCAGTATGAAGACAAACTATAAAGCAAAACTGTCGAGTCACGATTTTCACATGAGCATCACTGTATAACTGAATAAAGGGATGATAATTTCCTAGCGTCATTTCACACGGTGGTGTTATTATTTCAACCTTTTTAGGGGAGGGTGGGATGGGGGTTGGTGAAAGTCACCTGCACCGCAAGGGGCGTGCGGGATGGAGTCGTCACGTGTTTGTCACGTGACGAGCGCGTGGCGATGGGCAGAAAGCGGTGATACTACAATAAACAAAGATATTCGGTTCGATGGGTTTATTTCCAAAATAGGTAGTACCTAACTTATTGGTAGATATAATATAAGTATCTGCATAGCTATAAAACTTTACGAAAAATACTTTTAGTTTATCTGAGTCAAAAATGACAGTTTTCAATATTAGTGGAATTTCACAAAAATAATGTTTTGATTTTTAATTTAAATATTAACAATAATTTATCATTAACCGATTTGCTTGTCATGGGTCTTGAATTTTTTAATTGAAAATATTATTATTTTTGCAATATACGTAATAACAAAAAAATATAAAGAATAATATGTATCAAAGCTTAAAAAATATTTTTTTTAAACAAAATAATATATTATCACAATACACAAACCCAATAGTTATTTAATAAACTATTAATCTATGTTAATTAATATTAATATCTTAATATAATTGATGAAAACTATTGTTATTTTTCCTCAATTCAACCGCATTCAGTTATCTTGAAATAATATAATGCAAGTTTGTTCATCTATATTGCATAATAATGAAAAATAATTGCTGACTAGTTAAAGAGGCTTTGGGTATCGGCGTACTCCGGAACGTCAATAAGGCTGTTATATTCTCCGACTCGTAAACAGCTCTTGAATTCCTCTGCTTATATGAAAGTTTGAAAGACAATGAGAAAATCTGTTCCATCATAAAATGTCTATTTAATTTGGACAGCAACAATAAACAGGTGTCATTCGTTTAGATTCCTGCACATAAAATGAATGTACTAATAAACTGACCAAGGAGGCCACTCTTTCCGGAGTTATCCCCAATCAATTCTATATCCCGATGTATGACAGACTTAATATGGTAAAAAAACGTACGAATTATATTTGGACTGCACAATAGGTGGATCCAAATAATCATAAGGGTAATAGGATTAAAATAATTTAAAGATCTATTCTCCGCACCCCCTGGTTCTCCAAAAGGAAAGTTTCCAAAAGAACAATATCAAATATCTGAATGAATGAGAATTGGGCGTTGCCAGGTAGCCTCACATTTATTCAGATTGAACTTAATAGATTTCTCAATGTGTGAGTATGGTGCCGAAGAGGAAACCCTTGACCATATCTTTTTTGCCTGTCCATTGCGGATCACAGTAATCTCGTCAATGATAATTTTCAACTCCCGGTTAACTTGTGTCATCTTCTTTCCCTTAACTCGCCACATTTAATCTGAATAATAGCAAATTTTTTGAACGACAATGGTATTGACTTGTAATATATAATATTTCCTATTCTATAATATTGTGGTACTTTTTAATTAATGGCACAAATCACTCTTGAATTGGATGGATTACATATTTAAAAGAAGAAGACTGCTGACTATGTCACATCACGTGATAGTATGCAGTTTAGTTAAAGCGTCAAATAAAATAAAATGTGTACCAATGCCTCAATTTTGGAATTGAATTAATATACATTCAATATGGACTGTCCACGATATATTAGAGATGCATTCTTACATTTTCTCTAACATATTGGTAGAGTAGTTGATATCCTCAAAAAACTGCTGGTGACCAGAAGGCCAGAGAGAAAGATAATAATCTCCAACTCGATTGACCACCAGATTAATCAAGCTCTAGTTATCCTATCCGAACTACGGGCTGCAAATAAAGATAGGGCAGAATCGTTACAAAGGACATCAAGTTACCTAGGGGTAATATGGGGACCGACTGAAAAAAATGTACCGTTCCGGCGGGGACGATACATCTCCGACAAATTTCATATCCAAAGTGCGACTGCCGTACTAGCAACCTATCAAATGAAGCTGTTTGGTGACAGATTACAATAACCGTCGTCATTATACTTGGTGTTGTTTTTTTTTTTTGCAGAACTTACATCACTATTGACTAGCGTTTGTAGTGCAATATAATTATGTATTCCCATCAATATAACTTAATTTATTTGTCCCGATTTCCATTATTACAAATAAATTATATTTTCGCACGTGTAATAGTCAAAAGAGTACCTACTAGTGACAGTGTTTTGGTTGACATGTGAACAAACAATAATTGCATCTTATCTCCGCACAGATAACCGCAGCATAACGCCAAGCGCGTGCTGTGTTACGGTGACTAGCCACATCGTACGGTATTCGAACCGGCTTGTCAACAAAATATGTACAATCACAAACACAATGATCCACCTACTAGGTGCTTTGTTGTTTCTAGCAGAAAACTATCGGCGAAGTCGGTTGTGTCCAATAAACCATCATTTTGGTCACTTATTTGGTGGTCATTTTGACTGAAAAAATAAGTGGCACTAAAGTGGTTGACAATAATTATTACAGCCTGATCACTAGGGATTGCATCCGATAAATCAACCAAAATGCACCATGGGTAATTACCGGTAAAATGGGAAATTTACTGGTAATTACCGGAAATTATTTCACTTTTATTCAGAGAGAAATATCATATTGGGAACTCGAGAAAAATCGAGGTAAATATTTGAACATTGCATTTCAAAATCTGATGACTTGCCGACCAACAAGTATTGAATCAGAACGAGCATTTTCATCTGCGGGATAAATATGTACAAAACTCAGGTCAAAAGTATTGATATAATGTGTTTTATGAGAGGATATTTTAATTCTGAAAAATTATTATACCCAAAAAATTAATATTTTTTTAATAAATTCAATAAAAACATTCAGTTGTAATATTATTTTATTTTATTTTAATTACGAATTTATATTAGGTGTATACAAAGTATGCATTCATACACCTAATGTATGTTTTACATACATCAATAAGTTAATGGATAAACTAATAAGTTAATAATATTAATTCCTCGCAGACAGGTAAACCAAACATTATACATTCATAATTCAAATTAACCAAACTCGATGTGGCTTATACATAAGTAATTATCTGATCTCCATTACCATACCTCAGTAAAAACAGAAAGGACATTATACACATATGTATGTATTTATATGACATTATTCACCTAAAACGTATTTGAAATTATTCAAGTGTTAATCTAGGATACCGTTTTTAGTAAAGGTAGCCTTTTACACGCATACAGTTATACTTTAATCATCTAATCTACATCTATTTTTTTATTTACCGGTAAATAACCACAAAACCGGTAATGGGAAGAATTATTTACCGTTTACCGGTAATTGAAATTTGACGGAATATTGCAAGCCCTACTAATGTCTCATCCAAAACAACTTAGATCAGGCATGTGTAGTCTTTACTACATTCAATATTTCAGTATGGTGTGTGTTCGGTATTTACGACGGATCCACAGATCGCCGATACGTGTGTAAATGTTCTATTAGGTTTACTTTACCTATCTATCCCCTCTAGTGTCCCTATACCTTAGAGCACTTTTTTACGTGTGTTGTTTATGACTTTTGAACTGTCAAGGTATCGACGTCCTACTACTACTACTACTACTAGCTCATTAAACTGTTCTGTTTTGTACAATTACTTTTCTCGCGGCGCGCGCCGACACTACTATTGTGTTCAGAGTGCTTCGTGTGAATCGACGAAGTTGTTACTATAGCGGAGAAAATTCTAGTATGTCGTGTTCTTGCCGTGTTCTCGTGTGAGCCTTTATTGTTCTATCACTATTCCAAATTTCTACCACCCTTGCTGCATTCCGTTTCCCCACCCCTTTGTGTTAACAGTATAAATTTTCTTATGTGCAATTTTAAGGATCGCTGCTATTGTTTGTGTGCTGAGGGAGAAAATTAGAAAGGCATTAACATATCGGTATAAGTCTACTGGCAGGGTCCGGTTTGACCACATTATTAAGAATTAAGACGCTTAATTAAGTCAAGAAAACTACAATGAAAGCTGCATACTTCGGACATATTCTCCTCAATAAAAAATATGTTTTTTATTATTTTTAAGGAGAACACATTATTATTGTGAAGTTTCAGTTTTTCAGAACACCTTTCTGTAATATTTTAATATAAATTAAATGTACCAATATGGTGCCAAAAAAACAAAAATAGTTTTTCAATAAATTGATTTTATCTGTATATCTTTCTTATTGATACATTTAATTTGTATGAAAAATATGATATTTTATAACTCGTGCAGGGGAAGATAAAGGCATCAGATAGATATATATTATCATGGCCATGTAACATCAGAAAGTGGTTCAACGTCCAAAATATTGTCTTATAAAGGATAAATCAACATATTTTTATTGTGTGCGTTATGATGCCAAATCACGCACCTTAGAAGGAAAATTGATGGTATGGAATCATATACTTTAAAGGCAAAATAAATAAAACGGATTGATGTCTCCGAAATGTGGTGCTAAAGACACATTTTGCTCATACCATACTCCATTCTGATGTTACAACAACGCAACGGAATCAGTCGCATCAATCATCAGAATCAGAGAAGATAGCTTGAAGAAGGTTATTGTGGTCAGTGGCGTACAGTAGGTATAGATTTATTTTATGCTGTTACCAATGGTATACAATCATATATAATATATGTAGGTACTGCAATACATGTTGTACATAGGATTACGAACTTTCGTTTAACCAACGTGTTTAGACAAAATGAATTCGTCGTACATACGACCCTACCAAGCATTTATTTGTAATTTTAAAGTTTTGCACGCAGTTGTAAGACTTTATAATGTTATTCTTTTAAAAAACAGCGTAAGTGACAACTCCATACAAAATGGATCAACCAAAAAGAATATTTAATTCAATAAATAGCTAATTATATGACTTAAGTAATTCACTATCTTAAATATAGAACAGAGTAATGTGAATAGTTACAATGCGCCGATTGCACAAGAGTGCCATGGTTACAGCGGTGAGTTGTCGTGGTAGTTTTAGAACTAAGCAATTAAAATTACTACTGGTACTCTATTGTAAAATAATGATTCCGTTTACGTTAATCAAATTATTTAATTTATATTTAGATTTAGTAATGCACAGCTTTTTTTCTAATATGCACTGCACGCCCCCGATTGTGGTGGACTATATTTAAGGGCGGAGAGAAAGAAGAAGATTCTCCACACGTTGGGCTGACCAAGTGGAAAAGGGAACAGGGAGTTTTCTAATCTGCAAAGTGAAGTAGCATAGATAAAAGGGCGTTAGTTCAAGGAGATCACAATCCTCAATAATGAGGGACCAACTGATCAGACAAAAATCTGCGATAAAAGAAGTCAGGATAAAAGAACTATATTCAAATCCGGTATATACATTTTTTTTTTTTTGGATAGATAGTTTTTCTTCTGTGTATTTTACCAAGTGATTCATCTAATTTATTTTAATTATCAATTCAATACAATAATGTTTCTTTTTTTTTTTTTTAAATACATATCTTAATAAAAGTTTAAAATAAAAACTTCCATCAATTTCCACTCCGACTGTTAGTGGCCGTGCGGGAACACCATCCATGACGAGGGTATAGGGACTGCTGTGTTAATCGAAGAATATTGTTTTGATAACTCTGCCACGTGCGAAACGCAGCGAAACGTGCGTGACACGTGTCCGTCTGTCCGTGCGTCCCCGTTCCGTTCACGAATTATTATTGTTTGGGCGAATTTATAGTTGTCGAAAAAAAAAAAACGTTTTGGAATTAATATTTTTGTTTAATTAAATCCATTGTTGATAACGTGCGCCCAAACAAATTGAACAGTTTAAAATGTCGTTGATTTTAATATGAAAATTATGCAATTCGATATATTTTAATTGCGAAATCGAAAATGGCATTGGATGAAAACAGGCAGAGCGCACTAAAAATGCAGTGATATGCTTTTTTTTAAATTAGCAAAATTAACTTTGTGGTTAAAATCCATTTTTATTTGTTAACTTTGTTTTATTAACCACTTATTGAATTAAAATACATCTACCGGTTTTGAAAAATGTGATTTTTTTCTTCAGGATGTCAATAACTAATCAAAAACATATATTATTGTTTTTTTAAGAGAATCAATTTAGAAAAAACAATAATTATTTAAAAAATAAATTTAGTATATAACTCAAATTGTTAATTGATGATACAAAATTTCTAGAATAAAAAAATTTTATTAAGGAAAACACATTCTTATTGTGAAGTTGTAATTATTCAGAACATAGGTCTGTGATATTTTAAATACTAAATTAATGTATTAATTATAAATATATACATATAAAATCAATTTTGTCGAAAAATATTGTTTTTGCGTCACCGGGATTCGAACCTGGATCTCTATTTCCAATCCGGGGAAGTACACTAGTAATTCTGGCGTCTGCAGTCCGTTTACTCAAAGGTATTTGAGATTCTGTAAAAATAATGTAGATGGCTTTCAAATAATGTAACGACAGGTGTATTAATTTGAAAAATGTAACAATTCGAAAATTTGTCAAGAAAAATACTGGCGTTTTAACACAATTGGTAGTGTACTTCCCCGGATTGGAAAAAGAGATGCAGGTTCGAATCCCGGTGACGCAAAAACAATATTTTTCGACAAAATTGATTTTACATGTATATATTTATAATTAATACATTAATTTAGTATTTAAAAAAATTTTAGAATAGAACTTATAGTTAAATTTTGTCGGTTGTTTATAATTTTTTGATTAGTTTTACATACTTGCGGAAAGTAAACAAATAAAAATAATATCACGCTTTTTGATCTGGTGTAAAGATGGCGAACCTATTACAACATTTTTGATAAGTATGTTTAGATTTTCTTTTGCAAAATGCAAAAGTTATGATGATAATTACATTTCATGTGTATATTATTTACTGTAAAATACATTTTGAGTTTTGTAAAGTTAATTTTAATAGAGGTATCAAAATATGCATACTTTTGCGTCAGTGTCCTATTGTAACTTTCGTTTTAAGCAAAATTTTAATAATTTTATAGATTACCAAAATAAATATTTCTAATACAAATTAAATTAATCAACTCGAATATCTTTCTAGGTAATTAATTTAATTCGTATTAAAATACCAAACATCTATGTTCTAAAATTACTTATTTTTTATTTATTATCTTTGTTTTATTAACCACTGAATTGAGTTTAAATACATCTACCGGTTTCTAAAAATACCATTTTCTTCTTCAGGATGTTATAACTAACCAAAAATATATACCATTGTTTCTTCATCAGAATCTATAAAACAAAGATAATAAATAAAAAATATGAATTTTAACCACAAAGGTGATATTGCTAATTTTAAAAGTACTAAAATTACTTCTTCAACAATAATGTGTTCTTCTTAAAAATAAATATATATATATTGAACAAAAAGGAAGTGGACGGTAATATCAGGTAAAATAGGATCGTATAATATTATTTAAAAAATAATAATGAATTTTGTGATATTTTAAATGAAAGTATTGCGACCTTCAATATAAGACGCCGTTTTGTATTTTATTTATAATTATAATTTGTATAACTTTTGTGAAATGACTTTGAAAAGTCTTGCTATTAAGTGACTAATGATTCGATCCTTGTCGTGGATGACCACAAAATTAGTCGAATTTTATAAGCGGATATCTTAGTTTGAATGATGGCTGGAAAGATGGCTCCACGAAACAAGTGCTGACAGTACTAGAAATTTAATAGAAGCATTCGCAAAATTTATGACACTGTCAAATCAACGATATATAAAAATATGCTCCCGTTATTCAAAAATCCATATGCCTGTATACAAATATGTTTGGTGTGTAAGAAAAGTATTATAAGTACGAGAAGTTAACTAGAAAAATAATTTGATGTGATCAAACAGAAATATATTTTTTTAGAAAAGGAATTCTTAGAAGCACGTGCCAAAACTCCACGGGGCCCGCAGTGTGGGGCTATGGGAAATTTATATTTTTACACGCCCATGGGATTAAAGTGCTCCACACGTCACATTAAGGGTTAGCCGTAGATTGGACGCGGCTTCGACACGGTGCTGAGAAAAATATAAGCGATGGTGTAAACATATCATTATTAACACACTCAACTTTAAATACTTCATATTTTTGAATTTACCATGCGACGTTGGATGATTTACGGGATACTGAATTATTCGTTCTTAATGTACATTTTTATTACCAAGTTTTCTGAAACCATTTCCTTATTTAGTCGTGTAGTGCTAAATAAATAATACCAGGGTGGTATTTGGTTTTAATCCCCCCGTTTGTAAACGCTAAAATCACTAATATATCAAAAAAACTATCGAGCATGTAAATTTAGCGATGACTGTTTATTTATGTTTACTTTTTCAAGTGCATATGGTCAATGGTTGAAAGAATGGGATATCGTTGCGCGCCCGCATAATCAAATTCTAGACAAAAAAAAATTCCTCGTAATATCCATCCGCTGTACGATATTTGATGTACAAAATTCTATACGAAATATTCTGAAACTAAATATTTTTTAATGTATGAAATGTAATAAAGTGCTCTGGCCCCACTACGTCATTTCCTTACGCACTTTTTTACATCTAAGCTCCAATCCCTCTATAAAGTGGCCAACTCTCTCATACGCAAACTACACATGAACTAAAAACAAACATTATTTTTTTTATATATGCAAGAGAGATAGAAAATTAATCGACAAGCCGAGTGGTTGCAATGATCGGGACAATGGCGACAAATTTGACCGCAGATTTGACCAGGGTTAAGTAACCTAGTAACCTGTATTATTACATATTAGAGAAATACTGACAGTTTAGAATTTAATTACAAATATAAATACCATTATCCAAAAAATAGACTCATGTATACACTGGACGATTACCACCCAGTGGAACGGGCAGATTTTCGAAGAAACTTCGGATCTTGTGACTGTCTAAAAATGATCTCAGGATCTCAGGATGACCATTTTGTGTAAAGTTTTTAAGCTATTTTACCATGCGCCCCTACCTTTCTGGTCGACGTTCTGCATCCTATTGTGGAGTCCATCATCAAGTTCATTTCACTAATGCCTCTCGCGGGTAACTGTAAGTTATTTAGTTAGTATATCAAATAATATTATAGAAGATCAGCAATATTTGAATATGTCCAAGAACACACAATTACTGGATTTTTACCTACAAAGGCACTGTTATTAAACAAATATCAGATATATCATAGAGACAAAGCTATTTTTTATTACGTTTAATGAAAAATATATGGAAGTATGGGGTAATTACAGGGTTTACGACCTATCTTCGGCTGGCTTAAGTGATCACTTCATATAAATATAACGTTCACCAATTATCACCCCTCAATCTCCACATTTATTAAGTTTTTGAAAGTTGTATATTTGTTAGCGTGTAGACTCGCTTCGAGTACTACACCATCTCCACCTATGGACCAAATTTTTCCTATTTTTTAAACAGCATATATGTCATCACTATGAGAATCATATTTCACACACTAACACACATACAACTTTCAAAAATTTGATAAATGGGAGTTGTTAAATTTGATAAATGGGTGAAAATTGGTGAATTATATATATATATATATATATATATATATATATATATATATATATATATAATGTTCACTAATATGAACTGATCACTTAAGTCTGCCGAAGACAGGTCGTAAGCTCTGTAATTACCTCATACTTCCATATATTTTCCATCAAATATAATAAAAAATAGCTTTGTCTCTATGAAATATTTGTTTTATAGAAGATCCACTAATTTATCTATAAATTTTAACTCTATTATCCCAATTTAATTCAAAGTAGAAAGTGCAATCCGAAGTGATGAGGATTTTCATTGCTTAAACCTTCCATCTCCAAAAATTTTCCTAGGGAGTGCAGCACTCCCTCAAAGTAAACGGCGGTCACGGCGGGACACGCGAACCGGAAAATAAGGGATGATTTTCTGTTTGATCGGGGGGGGGGGATTCCGGAATCTATTATTTGTTGACTCTCTCCTGGCTTTTTATATGTTCGCTAGTATCCTTGAAGTACATACATTCGATTCTGTTTAATATTACCTAGGTATCTTTTTTTTCTTAACTTTCGCTACATTAAGGTACATTCAATTACAGCAGGTCCTAAGTACTAAGGGATAGGGTGTTGCTGAAATATCCCACCTTTTTACAAAGTTAAGCCTACCGTTCGTGACTTCTTTATTCATATCTCTATTATTAGTATTCATTTCACCAGAAGTAATGATTAGTTTTACTTTTGTAGGCTTAATACAAATATTGGAAGAAGTAATTCATATACATATAATTCAATTACATACATATATTCGTATGTCTACTTTCTATACAACTCTTTTGCATCGTTATTTTTTAAAACCTTGCGCAAAATACAGACAAAGCTCAATACATTAAAATATTATTCAAATACAATATATTGCTTACGATTATACGATATACAAATTTAAAATTTTAATTATTTAAATATTACTAAAAATATAACACACAACCGCGCTAAGCAATGAACAAAAAAATCCTGAAGAGAGGTTTTTTCGACCACCATCTTTTAATTCTACGATTTGTGTATTATTAATAATAATCATATTTAATGGATACAAAGGATAAATATAATATATTTTTTCTTATAAAAAATACATTTATCAGATTGTACTTACAACTATACCTGCAATATTATCTCAAAAATTTGTTTCGTCATAAACGTCACAAGTTTTTCAATGATGTCACTAAATTATGCCATTATTACGCATATTTCTTACGAAAACATTAATTGGACAATGTTTTATTCCACTATATTTTAATGTATTAAATGTTAGAACATTTTCGGGAACATCTTCCCATTATCAATAATATAATTCAACTAAAGTTAAAAATATTTTCAGACAGTAATTACTAGTATGTTTAGAGTTAAGAGAGATGGGAGTGGGGTTGTATTAATAGGCGGGGAATTATATTATTGATATTGGGAAGTTGTTACCGAAATCGTTCTAATGTTTAATACAATGCAATACAGTAAAATAAAACAATGTTTTAACTCAATTTACAAAATAATCATGGAATTCCACAAAGTTTTACCAAAAACCTTTGAACAGTTATTCATTAGATGTTTTTGTATTTATTGATCAGATAATAAATGATAGATATATTGCAATGGCAATATTCTAATCATTTACTGCAGCTTAGAAATAACATTAATCGGGAACCTACATATACCAAATAACTAACAAGATGAACAGAATCCTATAGATTGATTAAATTATTTTGTGCTTCAACCTACGGGTGAACTCATTATAAAGTGTTTTTTATTAAGTATACATCTTCAGAAGCGTATTAAAATCCCTAACGTAAAAATATATCCATCGATAAATAAATATGGTGTTAAAGAAAATGTAATAATTTTTATCTATGTATTTCAATCACGTGTTGTAGGCGAATTATTATTCCACCCAATGGGAGGGGCTGACTGATTGGTCACGTGACGAGAAAAAGCTAATGCGGGGGTGTTTTTGAATTACTATTTTTTATTATGTTTACTCAAAGAATCAATCCCGAGTCGCGGTCACACCGTGCCTCAGGGAGTTCGCATCAGCTGATGGGGGGTGTAAGCAATGGCAATAAATCAAATTATTATATTATTTGAAAAGGGGTAGATATTAAGTCACTTTAAATTTGCGATTTTCTTGTACTTACCGTTCTCTGTAAATAATGGTGACCGGAACATTCTTCACCTAGAATTATCTATACATTTTACAATTATTTTTTATTGCAAAATATATTGCTGCATTTGTATTTGATAAAATATCGCGAATCGGAGCTACATTTTCTAGAATTGTGTGAACCAAAGCTATTCCATGGACGACATTCCAGGCCTTGAGTATAAAAGTACTTCGTCATCTATGAAGGAAGATATCGTAATATATAATCATATCGTAATCGAGAATATAAAAGTAGTTATAATGACAAATCTGATGTTTACTTGGTCGCGCTAGACTTTTGCAAACATCCTGTATTTTTGATATCATAAAAACTCTTAGTATTATTTAATTTGGCATTGCCAAGTAGCCTCCCATTTGTACAGGTTAACTATAACACAGTACAATGTGTGATTGTGGTTGGGAGGAGACCCTCAACCATGTCCATCACGAAGACCCAATTCTTTTCACAGCAAGGTCGTCAATGCTAATTTTCAACTCCTGGCTAACATGTGTCACCTTCTTTCTCTAAACTCATCACATCTTACGTACTTAATTTTTTTTTAAATTATCAAACTTTTCATTTAATCTATTCGCTTTATACATATACTTACTTCACATCTATTAATATATCCTATCTTGTTAAATGACACAAAACACTCTTCAAGATTGAATTGCTTAATAATAAAAGACGAAGTATTATTTTGTATCTGCAACAAAGCATCGTTTATTACAATATTGTTGGAATATTACAGCAATTACTTTAACAATAGATTTGTTATAAAATGGCCACGCGATGGATGTCTTTCACTTCGACACGTGGCGGTGGTCGCCCGCCACGCGGGAGGCTAATTTCGCCGATAATGTGTCATTCATACAGTTAATGTGTTATGCACATACAGCGGATACACTAAATAAATTATTTTCATAGGTATTGTAAAAAAAAAATCAAATATCCAGAACTCAAAAGACACCATTTTTGAGGTATATGAGTGTTTGTATAGATGAGATCAGAATGATTAAGTACGTGAATGATAATTCGCCGCCAAGTTGGCTTATCATCCGTGTTGGTGTACATCAGTATTCACCGTGGCTTACGGAAGAGGAATATGTTCATACAGTGGCGGAGCTAATTGAAATAAATGGTGTCTACATGAAAAAGCACTGATTTGTGTTAATTTTAACGATGCTGATGAATCTGAGAGCGACCGAAAAGCGCCGAGCACTGGGCGGCCAGCCAGCCGATGGCGCCAACTGCGTTCAGTACTGTGCATTGCGACGTATGACGTCACATGTCAGAGACGTGCCCAGCTTACCACACCCCTAAATGCTCCTGAAGAATGGAAACAGATGTTGATTAATCCGATAGTTAATTAATACAAATATTTTTTTTTTTATCACTAAAACTAATCGATTACGTTATCAACGAATTGTATTATTAATTTAATTTCAATTTTTTTCTTTACTTAATTAATTAATCCCTTTTTTCATCAATTGTATTCAGGTGTCATGCCGTATTCGCTACCATACTGTTATTTGCATGTTGACAGTTGTTTCTTGCTTGTTATATGTTCCAGTTGTTTATTAATAGCTGCTGATTGGCAGTTATTTGTTAATTTTAATTGCTCGTTGCTTGTCGAATATTGTTATTTTGTTTTATAGAAAGACGATGTACATTTTATACATTAATTTAATTTATTCATTGCCTAAGCATTATTCTTTCAAATGCTCTGTTCAAATTTTACCAGTAAAGTCTTTACAAAGACTAAAGTAATGTTAAATCTATGGTAAAATTCTTAGAAATGTGAAAATAAAAAACTATTTTTTTTATTCTACTAGTTAATTTACTTGAGACGCATTTCGTCTTATATTAGCAATTTATACTTAACAATTTAACTCTAAAACTTATATTTATACTTGTATCTATAGTGGGGGACAGCTGTACAATTTTATTTGAATGATATGAAAGGGGACAACATTATTCATTGCCATTCTGAGCCGTATTGTCTTCTTATGTTTTAAAATTATATAGCTGTTCTTTTATACATAGCACCTATTACCTATGATATTAAAATATCATTAGTGTTGAAACAAAATGGTTACTGAGAATAATTAGAAGCACTCAAAAATGTACGGAAATCCTCATAAATCCAGTAAATAATGTTGTCCTTTTTCATCTCATACAAATAAAATTGTATGGCTGTCCCCCTCTATAGATATAAATACAAGTTGTTGAGTTAAATTTTTAATTTTTAAAATTAAACGAGTAAAATCAAAAAACAAGTGTTTTATTTTCACATATGTGATTATAATCACATATAGAGTTCTACAAACTTACATTGGAAACAGTAAAAAAAAAATTCTTACATGAACAAATCCTATTAGAAATCTTCCGACGATTTGTCATTCCAACAACCATTAAAACCGCCATGGAATCGGGGATGAATGGTTTCATTCTGAAGCACGCACTTACTGTTGCTGGGAGAGGCTCTCAAGATCCTTCCCATAAATTATGTGGTCCAGAGAGTAGACGGGGGATGCTGCCACGTGGCCTGCGCCGCGGTCACGTGGCCCGAGACATCTATACTCCTGTGGGAATCCAGTTTGAAGTCTCGGCATTTGGTTGGAGCGTGACTGCGGACAGTGTTGCTGCAGTCAATTTGTCTGTATTGTTGCGGTGACATAGATGATCGAGTCGAAATTATGAAATTGTCCTTTTCTCTTTTCACGGAGTTTGAAGCATACATTTACGACTTTATATTTTAGATAGACTTCTTCGCTGAGCTAACTGTACATTTTTTGCTTAAGGGTGCGTGTATATGGATGCAATTTTAATCTCACATCTCGGAATCAGAAGATCAATACGTATCAGTTAATCATTCTACTTTGCATACAAAATTCAATAGACAACGAATAATAAATCGCTCAGTGCTCGACTCATTTATTTATTAAGGACTTGCATTGTCCTTTAAGCTAGTCCCGAGATGAGTTACGAGACAAGTCTCATTTGTGTGCACAGATTTTAAGAACTGAAATTGTGTAATAATAATAATATTAGATAATTTTTATAGCACCATTTTCATAAAAACTTTCACCTCGAGGGCGCTTTAGACATAAATTGTTTATAGTCCTCCATTATCTTTGTTTTTAAAATTATTAATTTCGATATCAAAATTTTTACCGATTTCGACGCAATTCGAGATACATATTTAAACTTCCGATTCGGAAATGTAAAATTTATTAAACAAATTATAGATATCTCATAGAGACGAAGCTATTTTTTATTATATTTTATGGAAAATATATGGAAATATGGCCTTATGACCTGTCTTCGGCTGGCTTAAGTGATCAATTTATATAAATATAAATTCACAATTTTCACCCATCAATCTCCATACCTACAATCAGATTTTTGAAAGTTATATATATATTAATATGTGAACTCGCTTCGAGTATTTCCATATGTTTTCCATTAAATATAATAAAAAATAGCTACCTAGTTGAAAAATATATTTTGATTTATTTGATATTTCAGAAAAAGTGTTCGCAGACCGAAGTTTTCCTTCTCACGTATAGTTATAATTAGATTTCTCGCACTCTGCATTTTCCCTCAAACAGTATATATGTCACAATGAGAATCTAATTTTTTTTGTTTTAAAGCAATATTCTATATCGTTGATGAAAATCCAGTAATTGTGTGTTCTTGTACATGTTCAAATATTGCTATAAATAGTATGTTTAAAAATATTTGGTTATTTCAAAAAAGTTCGAAAAAAATTGTACTTAAAATAAAAAGTTGAACGATTTTATTATTAAAAGAGTTAAAAGCGTAATATTATAAAACACCCCCGTAATTGACTTGGTCCTTAAAGTCCACGAGGAGTAATATTTTAATGGTTGTGTATGAAAAATGACTTGTGTTTTTATCGCCGCTAAAAGCTTCCTGCCTCGCGGGGGTTGTCTCAATGGTAGGAATACCCGGCGCGCGTATCCGGAGGTTAGCGGTTCAAACCTTGCCCAGCCGCCCCCGCCCCGCCGAAGTCACGTGACGTCACTAATAAAAAAAAAGAGTATCTTTTCCTGTAAAAAAATATTTAACGTACTCGTGAAAATGCTTTTTTTAAAGAATTTGTTCAGATTTTGACTTAAGTATTGACACAATGCGAAACATGCCATACACTATACTGACAATGTTGAGTCATTTATTTAAATGTTACTTTTGCTTTTTATATTACGATAATTGTACAAATGCAATAAATTATACATATTTTTGCAATTTACAAATTGATTTTACGAATTTACCTCGAATGTCCGGTAAATAGCAGTACAGAATTGAGCGCTGAGCTATATTCTTTATCTGTCGTAATTGTACACAGAGTAGAGTGAAGCATACATACCGGCCTTTACCGACAAATCTCCGAAACGAGAAACTGAAATCTCTTCCGTGTACATTAGACGACGTGGCACGCAACAGTCTTCAGTGTTCAAATGCAAATGTGCGATTTTTGCTTCGAATGACTATTAACCATGTACAATACAATTTCGCTCACGTATATATAGACAGACATAAATGTGCAGTCATTTATTTTCACATGTTCGATTATGGAGTTCTAAAAATTTACCTCAAAAACAGTAAATACCACGGTGTCCTAAAATATAATATGTACATACATATAAGAAGATCCCATTGCGACACAGAAATTCCGCGCGCGCACTATCTGGCATATGGTGGCGGAAAGTATGGTATTAACTTCTCGGGACATTTATAAAACATTTCTTATTTTGAAAAATTAATTAGTAATAATAACGTATTTTCACTTATACTCTTTGCAACAGTAGCTAGATAGTACCTTCACCAAGTAAGTAACATATGCGGTTGTTTGGCTAAATAATACCTAATAAACGTTTGAATCCCTAATCAATTTATTGTGTTTGTAGGTCCCATACATCAATTATAATAGTTCTTCCTGCCGCCGCTAGTTTCGCTCGCGATATCCGGCTGGAAATTATTTCCTTTTCCGGCTATGGTGCATCCCCGTGTGCGGTGCAATAAATACCCCACGATGTGGGGTTGGTTGATGGCGTTGAATAATGGCGCTGATCATTTAGAATACAATATTCGAAGCATTTCAACAAACGTTGTTTTTTTTTAAGATTAGCAAAATCAACTTTGTGGTAAAAATTCATTATTTTTAATTGTTAACGATGTTCCATATTTTAATAGCACTATTTCATTAGGTACGTGTTGTTCAATAAAACTATTTTGTTTATTAGATGTCGTCGTCGCATGGCGTGCATTCCTCGGGGTGAGAGATGAACGAATTCCACCATTCTCCAGGAACGAAAATTTTTTATAAATAATTAGACAAAATACTTTGTTTAAACCACTATTTATTGATTATTCTACATGTTTAGATACCTATGGTATTAAATTAAAAATACAAGCATAGATAAAAACAAAACTATAAAGTAGTGGACAACTAAGTAGGAACTAATATGAAGACAAATTTAAAAGGTGACTTTACGAAGAGGTTATTTAATATATTTAACTTGATATTGACTTTGTTGAATAATTAATAAGTCCCATTCTAAAAAATTTTCCTAGTAATTTTGTATCATCAAGTAACAATTTAAGTTAGGTACTAAATTTACTTTTGATTTTTAAAAATAGATTCTGTTAAAGAAACAATAACATGTTTTTGATTAGTTAATGACATCATGAAGAAAAATAATGATATTTTCGAAACCGATAGATCTATTTTAATTCATTAAGTGGTTAATGAAACAAAGTTAACAATTTAAAATAATAAACATCGTTTTATATTTCGATGAGACTTATCAAAACTAATGTAGGCTTAGTTGAAATTGTACATTTTTATTTATTACTCATTGGTATGTAGTTGATTTCTAAATTTTGCACTGTTTCATTGTAAAAATAGTGAACGTCCTTACACTATAAATTGTGTCAAAACTGGCAGATATGCTAAAAGCCATGGAAAAAACATTTCTGGGCAATATTTTTATACTTAAACACGTTACGTATGCAAGAATCCAAGGGCGTAACTACGCCAACGCAGTCCAAAAACTATACCTTAACTAGTGTTAATATGGACTGATAATATTTAATTAAAATTCAAAAAATCACTACCTATATGTATTACGATACCACGAAAAACATTATTAATGTAATAAGGACCAGAACATCGCCTTAAAACGAAGCAAGAATTTTTTTAATTGTAAGTAGCTAATTTTGTTCTTACTATTTAATGTATAAACCAAGCAGTACTTAATATTCATATATCGTATATGCAATATTTATTTACCTCTATATATTGGGGCCCATTATTGTAGATAGCCATTGCAAGAACCTATTTATTTTCAGAGCTATTGAAAATATATATAATTATTATTTATAATTTCGAAATATATCGCCGCTAGGGTGGCGAGTACTGTGGTATACCACTTTTAGGTGTTAAATTATTATCGCATCATTGAAAAATAAGTTTTACAAAAAAAATGGCCTTCTTCTAATTTTTGGATCACACTGTTTGAAAAAAACAGTTTTAAGGTCTAATGCTATAAACATTACTAGTATGAGCAGTTTTGTGGTGGTGGAACTTAATTTACAAGTATATTTAAAAATGTTTTAATACAAAATAGAATTCTGTACATCAAATATCGTGCAGCGTACGTATATTACTAAAACTTAAACAATATATATAGTTTTGTTTTTTTTAGAACTGTATCCCATTTTTTCAACAATTGATCACATGTACATGGAGACACATGAAAAAAGTTAACCCAACAAAAACAAATAGTCATATCTATATATATATATGTTCGTACATAGCTCGATTGTTTTTTGACATATTTATTTATTTATATATATATGTGTATATTGACATACATATTTTTGTTATAACAGAGGTGGATACATAATAAACAATACATTCTCATAGTTTATTGTGTGGGACGGAGTAAACTTCACCTCTGATATACATAGCGTTGTCCTGGCTACTTTGCTAGACTGAAGTCTCTGTTAATATGCATTCTACAAAAGCTAATTTTTTATTAAGGAGAACACATACTTATAGCGAACTTCTACTTATTCAGAACATAGGTCTATGATATTTTAAATACTAACTAAATGAATTAATTAGAAAAATATACATGTAAAATCAATTGTATCAAAAAATATTATTGTTGCTACCGGGTTTCGAACCTGGATCTCTTTTCAATCTGGTAAGGGGCATTAACCAACTATGCTACAGCAGACAGATAATTGACGATAATTTTTCGAACCCATATGTTACACTTTTCAAATTAATACATCTATCGTTCCATTATATGAAAGCCATCTACTTTGTTTTTACAGAATCTCAAATACCTTTGAGTAAACCGATAGCAGACGCCAGAATTAACAATTCAAATTTATTAAATTTTGGACACATTGATATAACTTATATATAATTAAGGAGAACACATTTTTATTGTGAAGTTGTAATTATTCAGAACATAGTTCTGTGATATTTTAAATACTAATTAAACGATAGATGTATTCATTTGAAAAGTGTAACATATGGGTTCAAAAATTTGTCGTCAAAAGTACTGTCTGCTCTAGCATAGCTGGTTAATGCACCTTCCCCGGATTGAAAAGCGATCCAAGTTCGAATCCCGGTAGCAACAACAATATTTTTCGATAAAATTGATTTTATATGTATATCTTTCTAATTAATACATTAAATTAGCTAATTTATTGCTGGTTAAATATTAATTTATCAAATACCGGCCTGGTACTTTTTTATTTAGCACTACACCACTGAGTATAAGGCGTACACCACAGTATTTGGGTTAGTTCTTGATGGCATGATGGAATTATTTTCTGCATATTTTTCTAATTTGTTTTAAATATTAAAGAACTATGTTTTAAAATTGCACAATAATATATGACTTCATTAAAATATAATAAATATTTTATCCAAAAAAAATTATGATAATCCCAGTTTCAGTATTGGGGTCTGTGCTAAAATACCGGTATTAAAAACAATACTTCCGAAAAGCCAATGACCTAACTAGAAACAAGAAATAGTTTGCCACTCGCCGGAGTTTTGAATCACCCTCGCCTCGACAGCGACTGACTAGCGAGTACTCCGGTAAATTCTTTTAAATCACACGAAACCAGTTTGTCTTAAAGCAAATAATGTTCTCGTCAAACAGAAGTCGTACGACGCAAAAAGGATTTCCTTGTAAAGGATGCGTCGAGTGGCGTCAATTGTCACGTTCTATGCGCATGACAAATATTGTCGGACAATTTGCATTCTTTGTTTTATTTGTTGGCTCGTTGGCCGCTTTTCTACACAGCCAACGCATTCAATTGTCTTCGACAAACAAGAGCGGGTAATTATTATCGCTCAACACGCCTTGTGAAGATCATCAGAGTTAGATTGTTTATTCTGATGGGTAATTCGTTGGAGAAATAATTTTTAAAATGCCAGTCAGAACATTGTTAATATTTTTATATTTCCAAATTGCACTTGGTGGTTTAATATGTTCATTTTTATTGATTACACTCACTTAGTTTATATTTCAACAAGCATTTTTTTTTAAATATCTATTTTAGACCATTTTGTCATGTTGAGAGTTCAATTGATTGTTGACAATGCACCATGTCATCGATATTTGGAATATTCTAATGTCAGCTACTGTTTCTTCCACCCAACATAACAAGCATTGTACAACTATTAAATCAAGGCATAATTTCTACATTAAAAAAATATTACATCGAGAGCACTTATACATCTATTGTGGACAGTAACTGACATTTTGACATGTTGCATTTGCTATATCACAAATAACACCACAAACTGTAAGTTTTTATTGGAAAACAATTTGAAATATGAATGTGTTGCAGTCAATGAAACCAACCAAACATCGACAGTTCCAGCTGAAATAATTTATATAGCACGTGAAATTGGTCGGGAAGGTCTTGAAACATTTACCCAAAATGATGTCGATGAATTACTTGAGGATGATGTCATAAATGACAATGATATAGTTGATATAACTCTTGATACCGTCGAAGAAGAAGAAAACGAAAATAAATCGGAAGAAAATGAAACTTCAGTCACCCTCACTGCATGTGTAATTCGAGAAGGTCTTCAAATTTTCAGTAAATTGAAAAAGATGATAATTCTGAACGAGCATTCAAAGCGAGCTTCAGAATTGCATTTCTGGATATCAGGATTTGTAAAAAAAATTAGCAAAGTCATCTCGAAGTTATCACTGATTATATTGTCAAAAGGAAAAAATCAACACGAAAAGTTGAGGCTAATTTTATTTGTGAAGAATCATTATCTTCAGGACATAGATTTATCTACATCTTCTAGTGATGAATGTGATTTCGAACCAGTTCACAAATTATGCCGAACATTGTCATATAGCGATGATAATTCTTAAGAAAAAAATACGCAAAAAAGAAAAACTTTTTTATAAAATTTTTAAAACATAAATTACGAAAGATTTTTTTGAAATTTAATATCCTTTTTTTATTCGTTTTTGGTATATTTTAAATTATTGAATTGGTTTTATGCGATTTTAGAAAATTATGGAACGAATCCTTTATTTTTATACGTATGTCTGGTATTTTTTATGCGTTTTCGTGCGGAACGTATCTCCAGCATAAAAAGAGACATGAGTGTATATAACTTTGTTTATTAAAACCACTTAATGAGTCATTTAAAACATCAACCGGTTTCGGGAAATATCATTTCTTTTTTCTGGATGTTAGATTAACTATCCGGACAAGATTATTCCATTCCTCAGAATTCCAATAAATAATGTTGTCTCTTTTCACCTCATGTAAATAATATTGTATAGCTTCCCCTATTATAGTTATAAATACAATTTGTTGAGTTAAATTGTTAGATTGATAATGCCTTTGCTAGGCGAAACGCGTCTCGAGTAAATTAAATGAGTAGAATGAAAAACAGGTGATTTATTTTCACATATGTAATGATGTAGTTCAACAAACTTACCTCGAAAACAGTAAAAAGTCGAGAAGTCCCGAATCAGCCACCAGCTATCGGTGACCCGTGACTATAAATTTCACAGACGTATAATTGGGATTGCTGTTGAATATATTTATTTAAAAAGTACAAGATTGTAGATGCATATTATATTACGGCATAGGCATTAGGCATAGTGAGTAGGGTTACGATTCTGATATTTGAAGACGGTGAATGTCCTAAATCTAACCACACGGTGTTTTAAGTGGGGTTATTTTCTTATCACAGGTAAATAAATACTTTATGATGAGTCAACGTACAAAAATGTGGGTTAATGCTAGATACTAGATATCAACCTACGCTATTCTGATCCACCACAAGTTATTCGTCTCGAAGAATGTCATTAAGATTAAGATTTTTTTAAATGTTTTATTGTATAGCTGAATAATTTTAATTCATACTAGAATAAATTGCAGTAGGCGACGATTATTGTGATCACATTTAACATGCTGTGATTTTGATTCTAATATCTGGTAATTCTTTTATCCGCAAACTTTAATCTACACAAAGGTTGATCTATTAATTTTTTTGAAATTTAAGTTGAATTAAAAGTTTAACCGTAAGAAATAAATTAAATTATTAAAATTTAAGTTGATACCTTGATAAATATAGTGATTTTGGCTTGCAATATATTTTAGTTTTGGAATATCAATTTGGTCTCTAAATCTTGTGGATCGGAATTCGCTTCTAAAATTTAATTGATTTTTAATTTAGAAAATTTGGATTATTTAATTTTTTTTGTGTCTATTAATTTAGGTACTTTGAAATCTGTGGAGAGTTGTATTCTTGGATAGTCGATTTTTTTAGAATAATTTTTATTATCATTTTTTGAACGATTTCTAATTGTGATATTGAAGTTTTATATGCTGTTCCTCCCTGTCCAATAATACCGTATTGCAAATCTGACTGTACAAACGCGTAATATATTATTTAAGATTTGTAAGTGATTTGTAAGAGATTTGTAAGTGTAAATGTTTTAGAGTCTTAAAAATATGGAGGCAGTTTTCCTTATTTTGTTTGTAAGATTAGTAATATGTTCTTTCCATTTAAGTTTGTTATCTATTATGATTCCTAGGTACTTGATACAGTATTTTTCTTCAATTGATGAACATTGGTCACATGAGTTTTCTTGATTACAGGCTTTGGTGTGAATTTTAATATTACTTTCAGTATTATCTTTCTGTTGAATAGCAAATCGTAAAAAGTATGTTTTATCAAAATTAATTGATAGTAGGTTATCATCCGTCCATTTTTTTATAGTATTAACGTCACCTAACATAATATCACCCCTTATATAGTAGGAAAAACACAATCTTCACGATATCAGGCATCATGTTGATTTTAATTCTACGATGTAACAACAAATTTAATTTTAATTTCAAAAACAGATTCCTGCGGGATGCCAGCCATTAAAGAATATGTCTGGCTTATGTTATTTTTTAGACTTGTTGCAAGCTTATTGCAGAGGTGCGACACTCAATCTACATAACACGAATCGCCCCGGCGGAATGTCGGCACGCGAGGAATACATTCAAATTTACATAAATTACACAAAAAAAGACTTTAAAATGCCATTTTGGCTGTCATAACATTGGCCGGTCACGACTCTGTCCTCGGCTTATCGTCAGTCTTGGATATCAAAACACTAAAGGCTCATTTTGATTCATGGACACCGTATCACCATACAATGCCGCCACTGATGATGTTATATATAGGTAAAGAGCATTTGTAATTATAAACTTATTAATTGAGTCAAGTAAAAAAAAATACAGAAAATATCTATTACCCGGAACTTTTCTTATCCGGGGAAATACGATAATATTTCATCACGTTAACCATTTAAGCTGTCGACAAATTTGGGATTTATATTTAGAAATCTTTATATTAAATTATACATCAATACCAATTAAATTAATCAACAAGAACTACAAAAATGTGTTTTTTTTAAACTATACATCTATTATTTAAATTTTAAAGCAATTAGCTTATTTTTGCAATGAATCACAAATGCATTATTAGGAGACGCTAGAATTGAATCAATTAATTTTTTTCGATAGATAGATTTTTCCTGTACACCGATCTTTCTTATTGATTAAATTAATTTGTTTTAATATCAATTAACCATTTACTAAAACTCTAACTTCACAATAAAATTTGCTTTTATTAAAATGAAATAGGAAGTAAATTTGTTGTTATTCGTTCAAAATAGAATAATTATTGTAATATTTTTTTTTTTTTAATCCGTATGTTAAGTGCATTTATGAACCTGAAGGTAAGGATCTATTAAAAGGCTTTAAGGGTTTTAGCTATTAAAAATAAAATAAACGTTCTTAAAATTTTATTATTCTGTTCCAACCAATTTTTAATATAGGTAACTAATATTAATAAATCAAATTCTGAAGTATCGCCCTCGTATGCTTTAATGTTGTCGGGAGCCCAAAGTCTCAGCAAGGTGCTTCCATCTTCCCCTATCTAGCACCACTTCAGTCCTTGCTAACCAATCAAGCCCGAATCTGTCTTAATACAGCCCTTGTTTCTATTTATCCCAGCTAAGATTTGAGGGATAGGGGGAAATAGGTAGAAGAATCGGGTTGGGTTTTACGTTTCCTTTATAATATGGTGATAAAGAAACCCTGACTTGGTCACCAAATATGGATTCATTATAAAAGTCAAGAATCTATACTCTTGAAATAAATTATCTTAGAGGAGTAACAGAAGTAAAATTATGGAATCAAATGAGACAAAATTATGTAGCAAGATTTTTATTTTCAGCAGAGAAAATTGTGGAGTCTATTAAAATAGCATTTTTAAGAAGTACACATTATTATTGTGAAGTTACAGTTTTAATATAGAAGTTTTAGAATACAAATTAAATGTATTAACTAGAAAGATATTTCGATAAAATCTAATAATTTCCGTTATATGAAATGGATTGCTTTTAAAAATGGAAAATAGATGCATCGGCACATAGTTTTGAAAATTTGTCGTTAACTTACCAGGTTGACATGGTGTAATGTGTAGCACATTTCCCGGAAAGGAAAAGTTTCCGGTTCGAATCCCCGTGGCAACCAAAATATTTTTTTCGATAAATTGATTTTATCAGTATATCTTTCTAATTGATACATTTAATTTGTATTAAAATAACATTTACTTATAATACCTAAACCTGATATGAAACAAATACCGAAGAATTTAAAGAGCCTTACATTCAACAGTGAAAGGATGTGATCTAAAGAAGGAGAAGATGAAATGCATAATATGTTCATTTGTACTCGGTAAAGATTTATAATTTCTCACGTCATTAAAAGTTTGTCACATTTTTTCCAAGTCCAAAAAAATAGGTCTTACATTTAACGTGGCGCCAGTGCTCCTTATAGAGTGTCAATGTGTTTTTATGGGTTCACAATATTATTTATGGGTCCTTAAATTTAAAGACACAGGGTCGTGTCATGTGGGCACCTCTCCAGGGATTTTTCTAGGATATATACACAAGGAGTCTTGGTAGTATATGCGGCTTGGAAATTAGAATAAAATATTTTTTATAAAAATACTTACATTGTTATTAGGCGAACACATTCATATTGTGAAGTTGTAATTATTCAGAACATAGGTCTGTGATATTTTAAATACTAATTAAATGTATTAATTAGAAAGATGTACATATAAAATCAATTTTATCGAAAAATATATTATCCCGGCGGCCCAACAATATTTTTCGATAAAATTGATTTTATATCTATGTCTTTCTAATTAATATATTTAATTCATATTTAACTTACATTGGTATTACTGGTTGAGTATTACGTTCGTTCGCGTTTTTTTATTGGTATTAATTATTCAAGAATGAAGCTATCTTGTATGTATCTGTACGGATATGCAAATAAGTAAAGTACTTAAGAAAGAAGAGTTGTAAATATCGAGCCTTGGCTTCTTGATTCTCAGAGACTGTCGTTCAATTCGTAATCTATAGTAGCTCTACTAAGTCCTACTTTATGCTATTCTGCCAGTGAAATCGTGGCCTTCCCGTTCTTCTCCTTCCTCCTCGGGTGTCTATTAAGATTATAATAATAATATTATGTTATTCCAGGTTATACTAGCAGTGAATAATGAATTTCTTGATCCAATACCGTACTGACTTTAACGGTAGTTGATTATTTTATCCCGGTGATTATTAACCTGTTATCATCAAGTCACTGACAAACAGAACCGACTGAATATCGTAGGATACAAGATGTATCGGTATCACCGGTTAAAATTAACCGTTAATAGTTCTGACGACGACTTCATCGCAATTGATCAATTATCGATTTTATCGGGCGGGTGGGAGAGAGAGAGGGAGGTGCCGAGATATTCTAAAAATAATCACTGAACACCCTTCCCGTCACCAAGAATAGAAAATAACCTAATTAATCAAATTCCAAAAGTAACCGAATAAATGATCCGATATTCATCTGGAATTGGAACTGTGTTTCAACAGATCGACGATATCAACCATCGTTATACTGACATGAAGTATGAAGTTGGTAATACAAGAAACAAATAAAAGCATGGAAGTATAATACGGTAAAAAGGCGTCGCCTAAAAGTTTTACTTTGCATTTATGGACAAGTGACAAATTGATGAAATAGAAGTGAAGATAAATCTACTTTAGTTTTGTCGAATTATCTTGAAAGGTCATCATTTTACAACGCCCTTAATGAATTAACCCAAGCCTGGGGCAGTTAAAAAATTTAGCAATAATTCAAATTGCCAATACACATATGTGTACGTGTTTAATGGATATTTTGTGTAGTTTTCACTGCGGTCGGCAGATGGCGGGACAGTTGGTTTAGCAGGACACGGAAGTGACGTGGCACTCGAAATATGAAATCTCGAGGGGCATTATCCGGTTTCAGATCAGAGGCTACTAGAACCAATAATTCGTTTAGGAATAACTTATGGGAATTGGATAAAAGTAAATATTAAAATTATTATTTTGAAAAATCTTTTCAATAATTTTATAAATTTAATACGTTATGTTTCATTATATCAAGGTAAGACTAGTGATAAATAATCAAGTTCTGACAAAATAGAATGAAAATATTCTGAATGCAGTGGAAATAAAGTCTCTCCGACATATATAGGAATGCCCGAGTTTCGCATATGTGACAAATCTATTTATGATAGAGCAAAGAATAAAAAGATTAGGAGCATTAAGAAAGGGTCGCTTAAGTGATTTAGTCATGTGAAACAAATGATCGAGCAGAAGATGGCGAAAAAAATATATATTCGCGAAAGACATAGCGTGACCAGGTAAACTAATATGATACTGCAATATGATCCTATTAGAAACATCCCTCAACGATCGACGAGTATGAAAATGAGAAAATGTATATATATGAATGAGCTAAGAAATGTGGGTAAGCAGAGAAGAATGACATTGTTAATTTAGTGATGAATATTTCTACACGTCAGACATTCAGAAAAAAGTTCTACCTCTCCATGTGTAGTTAAATTATGTTTACTTAATCACAAAATAATGTTCACGTAAAATAATTAAATCATCACAGTTTTGAAAAATGCGAGAGTTTATCTGAGTACGGAATGTCATTATGTATAATGTATATTAGTAATATTTAAATAAAATAACTTAGTAATAAAATATGGTCGCCCGACCGATGAGGATTAATCCTATGAACCGTGATACGCTGCAATAACCTACTTTCAGTGTAGGTACCATAATTCCATTGTGTGACGAGCTATCAGATCGTTGGCTGGGATGTACCGGTAGGTACCTAGTCGGAATGAGCAGTCTTTAGTTACCGAATAAAGTATCTCCGTGGGGCAAAAATCTGCTGATATTAAATAAACAGTCATTTTTAATTACGTATAGGTTATTATATTTTAATTATTAAAATATTACGTTTATTGTGACGTTTATTTCTTCTTCTCTTTTTTAATATTTTTTTTATTTATTAATATAATTAAACTTTTATTTAAAACTATATTAAACTGCTATTAAAACCGTTATTTAAAATGTTAATAAAAGCGTTACTTAAAAAGTTATTATGACTGTGATTGTGCTCATTTATTTATTCTTAATGTAGTGCATATATAAGTATATTTACGAGTATATATACTCTAATATAAACAAGATCAAAATCGTTTCTTTTTATTACAACTTATCTTTCACTTAATTGCTTAATTTTATTTTTAATCTATGTAATTTTTCGTCCTTTCTTATGACTTCTGGCATTTTATTAAAAATCTTCATCGCAATGTACATCATCAATTTCTGAATTTAGCGTTCTTCCTGAATGGTAGCCTCAGTCTATCTTTTCCTCTTGTATGATGCTCATGTTGATTTGCATCAATTTTTTTTATAAATTATGACGATATTTGGTACAAAACAAAACATATATCTACTCAATTAAAACATAGAAAAGTACAAATACTTTAACAAGCAGTATTTATGTTAGAGTTATAGCAGTATACATACAAACACCCTTATATACTCCATACACCAAACACCCTTATATACTATACAATTCCAGAATGCATAACAACAAATGAATTTGAGAAGTAGGTATATAAAGAATGTGAAGCTTGATTTCACATCTTTGTAACAGGAACCCAGGTTACCGAAAATAAAGTCTTGCGCAAGACTTACGCCCCAATACATGATAACTTAACCGGAGATCAAGATACGTGGAACGTTGAAAACTTTGCCTACAATGAGCAGTAGATGAATTCCGTAACACTTGAGCGAGGTATAAAAATAATCATAAGTTTTTTTCAACATAGTCGGATTGTTTGTGTAAGGCCCGATTCGTCGTATAAATTATATATAGTCGTAAATAATACGTATAAATTTACAAAATTACATTTAAAAAATAGTTAAAATAAAAAATAAATAAATGTAATACATAAGTTTTAAATAGAAAATAAATAAAGATTAATGAATAAAAATGAAAGTAGATATCCACTGTATACATATATACCTACATAATTTAGATAAGTTACATTAGTTATGAAATCGGTGTACCTAAATAATAATTTTTTATTAAGGAAAACACATTCTTATTGTGAAGTTGTAATTATTCAGAACATAGGTCTGTGATATTTTAAGTATACTCAAAGGTATTTGAGATTCTGTAAAAATAATGTAGATGGCTTTCAAATAATGGAACGACAGGTGTATTAATTTGAAAAATGTAACATATAGTTTCGAAAATTTGTCAAGAAAAATACTGGCGTTATAGCACAAAGGTAGTGCACTTCCCCGGATTGGAAATGAAGATCCAGGTTCGAATCCCGGTGACGCTAAAACAATATTTTTCGACAATATTGATTTTATATGTATATATTTATAATTAATTTAGTACTTAAAATAATTTTTTCATTAAATATCATAAAAAATAGCTTTGTATCTATGAGACATCAGATTTTCGTTTAATAACAGTGCCTTTGTAGGTAAAAATCCAGTAATTGTGTGTTCTTGGACATATTCAAATATTGTTAGAATAGAAGAAAATATATAAAGAAATGTATAATATGTTAAAAACATTTTACAGATAAAGAATATTGCTTTAAAATAATTTTCAAAACAAGGAAATTCTCTTAGTGATGATATATATGCTGTTTAAAAAATTAATTATCAAATTTCGTCCATAAATGGCGATAGTGCAGTGGTACACGAAGCGAGTCCACGTACTAACATATATATAACTTTCAAAAATTTGATAAATATAGAGATTGAGGACCTGAGAATTGGTGTACGTTATATATACAAGACAGGTCGTAAGCCCTGTAATTACCCCATACTTTCATATATTTTCCATTAAATATAATAAAAAACAGCTTTGTCCCTATGAGGTATCTGATATTTATTTAATAACAGTGCTTCTGTAGGTACAAATCCAGTAATTGTCTGTTCTTGAACGTATTCAAATATTACTAATATATAAGCGATTGTTTCAGACTTACACGTATGGTATTAACTTGCCATGATGCCGTTTCTCCGGGGAGAGGTAGGCAAATAGGATACATCATCACTCTCTTCTGTCCTAACATATATATATTCAAATATCTTCATACACACGCTCATCCATTGGCGAACGAGAACATCTTCCAATACCTGATTTACCTGATTACGCCAGGTCTTTCGCGAACATCATCCATTTCTGGCGTCATCAACACATATATGATAAATTTACAAAAAAGTAAACACGATGTTGCTTGACATTATAATTAAATAAGATATAATGTTTAGTTTTAAAACATTCAACCTTCTTCAGGACAATACAGTATAGACTAGAAACATGTCAATATGTAAAACTAGTTGACTTTAGTATATGGACATAATAAAGTAGTTTAAAACTAAATATTCCATTATTTAACATATATGTTACTTATTATCCTCATCTCTTGATAAAACAACCTTTTCTGGTCACCGTGTAGACAAAACTGCAAGAGGTAGGCAAGTTCCTATCACACTGGACCACAAAAGCGATATGAAATCTGCGATCATAAAAAGCATAATAATACTTTTATTATTAGTCCTATTCCAAAAATTTTTCCTAAAAATTATTCGACTAAATTTGTATTGAGCAGCAATTTGAGTTAGGTACTAAATTTATTTTTTAAATAATTGTTTTTTTAAAAATTTTTAAAAAAATTTTAAAAATAGATTCTGGTGAAGAAACAATGCTATATATTTTTGGTTAGTTATGACATCCTGAAGAAGAAAATGGTATTTTTCGAAACCGGTAGATGTATTTAAACTCAATTCAAGTAGTTAATAAAACAAAGATAATAAATAAAAAATAAAAGCATAATAAGTGACAGAAAATAATATGTTAAATATTTTTGATTGGTTATCATTTGGGGCAGTTTTAGGACAAATAAAAACAAAATTTCACACCCCTAAGTAGAGCGACCGTATTGCGAATCACAAAAGCACCAGATCAGAAGAGATACAAATTATCATAGAAAACCCCTCAGCTACTGGCAATTGTGTGAGGGGTCTCTAATACCCTGGCCATTTTCTGAGCGAGCGTTTAACCGTGAGGAAATTTTAAACCGCTGGCTGTCACTTTGCCGAGTCTTACGCGTGTTTAACCCTATTGAAGCCTGTATTTTTTTGTTATCAGCTGTGAAACTTCAGTACTTTACTACTGTTGCGTTATTGGGGTTATTTTTGTCACGTTTGAAAAGATTTTTTCAACACAAGTAGGAAAATCAAGGTTTAATCCCTCTATGTTATTATTTAACATTTGTAGTATGAATAAAATGCGACGCTTTCATCTTGCCGTAAGAGGAATGCGCTTTTTGTTGCACAATTTGCAGTTTACTCTTTACCAGTGGCGTGCACTAGGCATGGACTAAGGTTATGTTGCTAATAACAATGCTGTAGAACTATCACACATTCATACATATCGGTCTTTCATTACTGAGGACCGTGACCTCCATGATCTCCCGCCCTTTTGACTACGCTTGTTCCGAACAGGAAACAAGAAATGTAGTCAAGGGTGGTTTGCCGATCTCAGCTTCTCTTAACTGGCGATTAGGAGGTCGAAATAAATTAAACACAAAAGATGTTCAATATACGTACACTACGGCGACAGAATCGAAAGTGACTTCTCGCCCGCAGAATACCTTGTTTTACTTCACTTATAAAACAATAAATTCATTCATTGATATTTTCCCACCATATTTGCAAGTAAATAGGGACGGGCGCCCCCGTGACATATTTGATAGTCTTTATTTCCCGAAATCTATCCCACGGGTTCTTCGGCACCTCACCAATGATTATATGTTTAAATTACTGATACGTGTCTTATCATATCAATTAATTGATGTCTATGCTGCGACCTTGAAATTCTATGCGATACAATGCTCCTTCATTTTTCTAGGCATTCTGCTAATCTCATGGCTTCGTGTTTGTTACATTTTCTAATTGGTCTATCTAATGGACGGGAGATTTTCCTCTTTTTCACCGTCCTTCGACGTAGCTCACCATAACAAACTTCTCAACAAACTAACATTTCTTCTCGCAAGATTCCCAAAAAATTAAATGATTCGTCTTTGTCAAATGGTTAAGAGACTGTTCTTGATGTTCAGCTCCTCAAGAACGGAGACATTTGTGCGTCTCGCCATCCACGGTATGCGCAACTTGTGTATCCAGCACCACATCTCAAAGGCATTAATTCGTCGACGTAGAACTTCATAAGATGTATTGCCACTAGAAATTGTATTTATTGGAATAGAGGTATTTTTCCCAGGATGAAACACAATCTTTCTGAAATTGTATTTATTTCTGGGAGTAGCTTATTAGTCTAGTGGTCCAGCAAGAAGGTTCTATTTTCATAGCACAAAAATTCAGCTTAGTACGAAAATATGTAGTAAAAATAATTTTGTTACAAGTGTCTCATATACACACCTCAATTTAAAAAAAATCATTAATATTTTGCTGTTAAAAGTATATCTATAGGAGCTGTTTTTTGGTTTTGAACAATATTAATAATATATAATACAATTATGCACATAAGGGAATTCATGAAAATTAATGTGCTGATAAACTGGCCAAGGAGGCCACTCTTTCCGGAGTTTTCCCTCATCGATTCCATATCCCAATGTATAACAGACTTAATATGGTAAAAAACGTACGAATTCTATGTGGATCTATATAATGGATGGATTCAAATAATCATAAGGTAATCGGCTTAAAATAATTCAAAGATCTATTCCCAGCATTGACTGGTTCTCCAAAAGGAAAGTCTCCAAAATAACAATATCAAATATCTCTAGAATGAAGATTGGGCATTGCCAGGTAGCCTCACATTTATTCAGATTGAACTTAATAGATTCCCCAATGTGTGAGTGTGGTGCCGAGGAGGAAACCCTTGACTATATATGTATATAATGAAATAATTCTTATAACTACTTTTGTGTGTTTTGGTCTTGCTTATCTACCTTATATTTGCTTACATTATATTGTTTTCCACAATAGTATTTTTTTTCTCTCTTTTGTATACTCTTTTTTATATATTTTTAATACTGATATTTTTTTTTATATTTTCACTTTTACGTGCCTTGTATGTTATTATGTATTCGATCTTGTTATGTTTTGCCCTCAATGAGTGTTGGTTTTGTAAAATGTATTTGTTTGCCAATTTGCCCTAAAACAGGTTTGCCTAGTTGGACAATGCATTTAAAATATGTGTAAAATATATTTTTCAAGCTGTCTTTTTTTTGCAGCTGTACAAGTGTTATATGTCTGAAAAAATAAAAATAAAAATATATCTTTTTTACCTGTTCATTGCGGATCACAGGTTTTTTTTACAGTAATCTCGTCAATGATAATTTTCAACTCCCGGTTAACTCGTGTCATCTTCTTTCCCTTAACTCGCCACATTTAATTTATGTAATGACAAAATTTTGAACGACAATGGTATTGACTTGTAATATAATATTTCATGTACTTTTTTCTATAAAGTAAAGTTTTAACTAGATTAATGGCGCAAATCACTCTTGAAGGGTGGATTGCCTATTTAAAAGAAGAACACAATTATTCTAGGTAATTTGTTCAAGTTATTAATTGAAGAATTAAAAATATTAAAATGTAAATGTAAAAATATTACAATGGACCGCACGTATTAAAATCTGTTTCAAATACAAATGTGCGCTGTGTAGTTAAAAACGTTTTGTGACTCGTTGGTTCAAGCGATGACGTGTGTTTAGAATGCCGAGCAGTGAGAACGAGATATGCGCGTGCGTATTGTGTTTAGTTAGTTTAGAATAGATATTGCAAAAAATTATGCGCGTGTCAAATGCGTCCACTTTTAAATATAAACATTTAGCGAAATTATTTAGTACATTCAATACTACATAAGTTATTTTCTTTATGTATTTATTTTATATTTACCTCAATTGATCAGAGTTCGTATCGAAGTGAGGTTTTAAATAACAAATAAACCTGTTAATCTCATATTATTGTACAAATTAAAAACGAATCTATTTAGTTGTAATAAACATAGATTTATTTTAGTTATAAAAAATATAACGGATGAATAAGTAGAGAATCTTAAGAAATATATACCTATAACGCAAGTGTTGATGGCACCAAAAGTAGAAAACGTCCGCGGAAGATTTGGCACGGTCGGGTAAACCAGATACTGGAGGATTATCCTGTTAGAAGCCTTAATAATCTGCGAGCGTGTATGAGAAGACGTATGAATGGGGATGAGGTGAGAATTGTGTATCAGGACAGAAAACTGTGGCGCTCTATCCTCTTCGCCTACCCACGCGGAGAAACGGCGTGATGGTTAGTTAGTTAATTAAAAAATATTACATGTGCTTCTAATATATAATTTAATTTTATATATTAAACTACTAGGAAATTTGATATGTTTGAAATACAGTTTTAAAAATAATATTATTGTCAGAATTTTTTTATAAAAATGGTAAATTTTCACCAAAATGTCAGACTTGTTTCAAGGTCACAATTGTTTGTAATAATATTCATGAAAAAATAAATTGGATTTGATTTCTTTTCTGCCGTATTTTACTGCTGTTTTTCGAAAAAAAATTCAATACCAACCCAAACAGCTTATTGCCCGGCTAATCGCCCTCATCTGCGGATGGTATGCGTCTAGTCCGGATTGGCATTTATTACTTTTCTTGGAGACAATTCTATTGGCCGAGACCCATCACCTACTTGAAAAGATTATTTGTGGGTTGGTAGTCCGTACTCCGTAAGTACGCTTCCCTGCTCCAGCCCAGACTGGCGACAGACGGACAAGGCGTGGAGCGTCTAAACGCGAATCCTTACAAGTCCAAATTTGTATTATAATTTTTGTTGAATTTGTTGTATTCAATATCCTGTATTTTACTGTACCAGTCTAAACATTGTCACATAACATACATATTAAATAAAATTACTGTTTTCATTAGATAATCTCTCAACTTCTTTCTCTGTATTAATTTGATAACTTCTTAGGAAACACAAACCTATTACCTATAAAGTGCATGACTTTATTATTAAATAAAAAATTATAATAAAGGTATATACTTTTTTAAAATAAAACAAAAAAATCGAGTAAGTACTTATAATTAATACCTACCCTTATGATTATATGTAAACATGGCGCCTTTATATAATACTTATTTGTTCAGTTCACTGAAAATTCAATTTTATTACATTTATATCTGACATTTCAAAATTGTAATTATTATGAAACGTTTGCTTACCGTGATATGTATTATTTTTAATTCATATTTTAGTTGAAATCATTTGACATTTGAAAATCTGAATCTCTGTAAATTATCACAATGAAAGTTTTACGTTTATGGGTACTAAATAACATGTGTAGTCACCATTGTTACGAGTGTGACGTATTTGTTTGGTCACGTGTTTTTCAAAGATTAGTCTAGTATGAAAAATTTTTGGAGGGGGTGCAAGTGAACATTAAAAATATTTCGTGAACATATTTTAATATTTATTTTAGCATAAAGCAATCATGACGCTATGATATGCATGGTGTTGGATTAATGACTTATGTATAAATAAGAGTAAAAATAAATAAAATATATACTTAATATCATATTTATAAAATATATAATATCCTTCAGAGCCACTTTTTAGGTAATTTCAAGTTTTGGATATAAGATTTGTGCTGAATATGCTAACTAGCTTTCATAGGAAAATAAGCGCTCGATCTGTGAGGACTGAAAGATATTATCCCACAAGAGCAAATGAGCTTAAAATAGTTCCAAGAATGAAAATTACTTTTGGTCGAAGATTTCAAGATCCCAGAATACATAATCAAATTGTAAATAATATTAGAACTTTAACTAACATCAATGCTTTTAAAAAGGATGTTTCAAATTGGTTGTTAAAATTAGGACGAGCAGATAATACTTTTTTATATAATGAATTAATTCTTATAACTACTTTTATATGTTTTGATCTTGCATATTTCCATTTACCTAATATGTGCTTACATTACATATTATATTGTACATTGATATTTTGTCTCTCTCTGTTTTATACATATATATATTTTTTTTTTATATTTTCACATTTACTTACCTTGTATGTTATGTGTTCGATTTCATTGTGTTTTTGCCTTCAATAAGTTTTGGTTTTTTAAAATATATTTGTTTACTAATTTTCCCTAAAACAGGTTTACCTAGTTGGGCAATGCATTTTAAAATGTGTGTAAAATATATGCAATAAACTATTTTGTTTTTTTTACAGCTGTATGTTAAATATCTCTAAATAAATAAATAAAAGTATACCAACTGCTATTTTTTAATTGACTGAAAATAATGATTACGAATACGAGTATAATGCTTTACTAATTCCAACACATGAATCAACTATGATATCTAATGGTCATATATTGGTCACTAACTATAACTAACACGGTTAATAGTTAGTCCAGAATAATTAATTGAGAACATTTTTTTACCAATAAAATGCATTAGTATTAATTTATAATCAAATCAATATCGTAAAAAATTGCATCACTGTACGCTGTAGAGTCAAACCCTAAACAATATATTACATAAAAAAGAAACAATTTATTTTATGTGAGAAAGTGTACCTATATATTCTGAGTAATCGCAAGATGTGGCGTGATCAAATTAACCAGATATTGTTGATACTTCAACAAAAGATGAGCGCGCATGAGAAGCTGCATGAATGTTGATGCCAGGACAAAAGAGTGTGGCGTTATATCCTCTCCGCCTATTCCTGCGAAGATACGACGTGATGGTAAATAAATAAGGGTTAATATAAGATAATAAGAGTAAATTGACCGTCAATTGATTTTAATTTAGCATATTTGAATCTTTCTCAAATATCATCTGTTCCGTACAGGAAACAAGAATGTAGACAATGGTGGTTCGCCGATCTCAGCTTCTCTCAACCGGGGGTGATGATGTTGATTATGAGGTCGAAAGAAATTAAATACAAAATATGTTCAATACAGGCACACTACGACGGTAAAATCTAGAAAGGCTTCCGCCAGCAGAATACTCTGTTTTTATTCAAATTCATAACAATACATGCAGTCATATTTCCAAATACCTGCACGGCGACAGGCCGCCGCTTGTGACGTTTTACTAAGACGTCTTTGTTTTCCTAAAATCTATCCCACGGGTTTTTTGGCGCCACGCCGATGATTACACATTTAAATTATTGACACGTGTCTTATATCAATCATATGGCGCCTCCTCGGCGAGTAATTGTGTGCGGTACACCATCATTTTCCAATTCCCAAGGTCAGTTTCCTTGCATACATCGTATCAACCGCTATTCATAACTATCATATAATTTATATTTCTACATTCATACATTTCAATTCTTTCACGCAGTTGAGTACATATACAAGTTGACCAGCCATGGTGATGTGAGGCAACAGTTTATATGACCTTTTTCAATATCAAAGCATGTTTCTAATTTTTCATTCATTCTTATACACGCAGTACTTCCTTCGCGTAAGGATGCGATCCCCTGTATACGTTTAATATTCACCCCGTAACTGGTTTTCATTGATCTTAAAGAGATTTTTATCACTTGCTCTATGCGTCGGATGAAATAATCATATTGCAGACAATTAAATATTAAAGAAATCGATTTTCGCAGCATTTCCATAAATAGACTTGTCGGATTTTTAACTAAGCCTACTCACATGGACATTAGTGAATGGTCAATTTTTTCCGCATAATAAATACTACACAGACATTTTTTTGCAACCATGCAGGATATTTGTTTTTCTGCAGCCCATGCTGTGTTAACATTTCAACAAATTTTGACATTAATTAGGGCTAAATGAGACGTATTGTTATACTGACCACCTCTTTTGGAATTCCGAGACGAACATCTATAGTCTATGGAAACATGCTTAACTACGGATTTGTATCCAGAATTAAAAACAATATTTTTTTAATGAAAACACATTTTTATTTACTCTATGGTATCTTAATACAAATTGAACGACTAAATTAAAAATGTAAACAGAAAAAATCGGAAATATCCACGTAGCAACCAAATATTTTTTCGATAGATACATTTTTTCTGTCTATCTTCTAATTTATTTATTTGTATTAATATTTTTAAATAAGTATATTGTTTTAATATAAATTTAATAAAAAAAAAATCGATTTTAACCACTTTTAAGACTTAAATTTAAACTCCAACCGATTTCGTAAAATACCCTTTCCTTCATCATGACGTCAAATAAACTAGGTAACTAAAACCACATATCAAATTATTCTTATGTTTTCAGTTTCAGTTTTTTTTTAAATAATTCTAGTACACACTTACCGAACTTAAATTTTTATAATGATAAAATATGTTAGTTAGTTTATTTAGAATTATATTTAACTCATAAAGTTGTTAAAAACAAAGTTATAAATAATTTATATTAAAATGAATAACCACAATCTAAAGTTTGCAATAAATATTATTTTATGTTTAATGTAGCTTTAAACGATAGGCTTAATAAAGTAAGTAACTACTTAACTTATTTAATTTACAGAGGTAGGCAGAGAGAATAAATCGCCATACTACTCACTCTTGCCTCGTCCATTTTCTTACATCTGCATATCTGGTCATACCAGTTCTTTCGCGTACATCCTCTATTCTTACTGCCTCATATACTTTATCATATTCCTCGCTCATACGTTCCACACAACCAAACCTAAATTCGCTTTTTATTATTACGTATATAGATTTTTCACGCATGCTAAAACGTAATATTCCAAATACGCGTCTTCTTCCTTTGCGAGCGCATTTTTTGTCGATAATCCCTAATCGCACATCGCGCGTCCAGATATATCGGGTAGGGAATGAAAACAATTCATCTCGGACAGCCCTGACCGGCTTAGTGTCATAACATGACACCGCACCCGTACGGGGCATAAATAACCCCACATCAACTACCCAGGCGCAAGGTTGTCACAAATCATGAAAATAAAAATACCCACTATTCAGTAATTAATAATGAAAGAACTGTGATAACAGACTTCTGGATTCTAGGCTCTCTCTGCTACCCAGCGTCGTCCTACAACCGGCAACCTATATTAACCATTTATTGCCTTGGATTGAAGGTACTTCTGATTACTTTGGTATACAAAGTACTTCTTTTTGGATATATAATTTTTTAATTTGGTTTTTATTTATCTATTATTTGATTTATTACAATTATGTATGGAATATGACTTCGGCCAAGTGGTAGACTCTGACAGCGGCACAAATGCGTGCTCTTTTAATCATATTTTTCATAACATTCTCGCACACTTCGCGTGTTATTTCAGCAATTTCATTTCGAATATTGCCTGTAGCATTAGAATTATTGTTGACTTATAAGCGTAGATCTTTATTTTCAAGTACCCCTACAGAAAATAGTCGAGAACCGTCAAATCAGATGATCAAGAAGACCACTTGATATCACCACTTTTTGACATAATGCAGCCGGGAAAATTTTGAAACGTAGCTCGGGCTGTGTATGAGGTGGCATCGTTATATTTAAACCACATATTTTACAGGCTCAATTTACCTAATTCTGCCACCAAGAAGTCTAACATGTGACTATAGCGATCACAATTAATGGTTACAGAATTGTTATTATTATTTATTTTAAATATTTTAATGACTTCTACACGTTGTTAACGCGTTAAATGCTTCATAATAAATTATAATTAACTACTCTCTACTACTACCAAATGCGGACTGACAAACCAAAATGGCGGCCAAGCAATGTCCGTCTGGAACATAAAATTCATCTGTATCATTTGGCGCTACGGGTTATTCAGGTCTGCTGCCAATTATTTAAGATTCTAACCAGATCGTCTCCCAATATTTGGTTTAATTTCATTTCTGATGCCACCAACAGATGTCACATACCTTTCTTGCCATCTATTCCACATGAATAAACCACGCGATACTTGCTGCATTCACTCATAATTTATTGATTCTTAACTCAAATCATAAAAATATTTGCCACGTTTGAGCAACTTTTTTCTACTTCATTCAGACTACTAACTTCCGGTGATGTAGTGAGGCCAAGGCACTTCTTTCGACATGGAACTTACTTTTCAAGTACATTTAAAAATTATTAAATCTGCGTAGAATTTTATACATCAAATATCGTGCTAATATCACCCGTAAAGGATTTCACAAAACCTGAAAGACAATATGGGGAAATTTATTGCATTCTTTTTATAACAATTGAATCATCTGAACGCGCGGCGATATCCCATTCTTTCAACCATTGACCACATTCACTTGGAAAACTCAATATAAATCCTCATGTTCACATGTTATTATAGCTCGATAGCTATTTAACATTTGCATGATTTTAGCGTTTACAAAAGTTAACTTATTTATCCTATCCTATATTCTATTTCTAATTCTTTTATTAGCTACACTTCCATACATCAACATAAATATCATAACTCCACTTGTATTATTAGATTTCAATATTGTTTTGCGGCCCTCAGATGACCGATACTAGGCTTTGGTTGCTCGAATGCGAATAGTCATGTTGAGAAAGTGGCAAGAAAGGTGGGACGCTGCCACGCAGGGCAGATGGACTTACACCTTTCTTCCCTTCGTGGAGGTGAAGATAAAAGGTAGAGGTGTTCCTCCGGCGCTGGACCACTACGAGATGCAGATGATCTCAGGTCATAGGTATTTCATGAGTAAACTCTTCGACTTGTTCGTGAATCGTGGTGTGTCTGCGCTCAGGTGAGGCAAACGCCGGAGCACATCCTCTGACACTGTGTGATTATGAAAGATGCACGTGAAATCATGATTAAAATGAATAGGTGATCAGATCCCCCGGAACGATGATCTATTAAGAAATGAAAGGAATCTCGGACATTTCCGGGTATATATTAAGGTGTAGGTCTCCCGCTGGGGGTTGCTGTGGTGGGCGATGCCTGGAAGAGCAGTGGCTAAAGAAACCTAACGGAGCATTCAATTGTCTTTCCCTCGCACTCTTGCTATCTGGACGGGTTGAATTTCTGCCGGACTGTGACCGAGTTCTGCGACTGAAAATCATAAATGTGACGCCTATCCTCCTCTTTTGGAGGTGTGTGATTTCTATAGCTTCTTTCTGGCTGCCTTTTAAAATTACGTGACAATTATGTGACAACAAATCTCTCATATTATACAGGTATGGTTCTGGTACGACGATACTGGAGCCAACCTGTGATGGTGTTATGATGATATGAATGTAATAAAATAAATTTAAAAATATATGACGAATCGAAACGAGGGTAAACAACTCTCAAAACGATTCGGGATTGGGTGTAAATAAATAAATATTGTTTTTGTAATTTGGCACCATGGACCATCTGCCAAGCCGACTTTATAAACTTATTCCAGGTATCCCAGTGTCAAGCCAAATATCTCCAGTCTGAATCTTTAACATTTCTCAATTCTTACAATTTGGCTAGCTATTCTCAGATATTGCTGACAGAATATTTTCAAATATGGTTTCATCAATTTAAGTTATGTTTAATACAATTAAAGTGTACTGTGCGAGGATTTGGTAAAGTAAAACAATGTAGTGATGCGTGTGGGTTCAGGAGTTCCAGGATAAGTAAAGTCAATGTTTAAAATAAGACTCAGGTTGTTACCAAGCATAGTTCCGACGGCTTATCAGAGAATAATGGCTCAGTCAATCCGCCGAGCGGACTTCTATTGACAAATTGTCGTACATATTTTTCCAAGAAATTGCTTGCCTTTTTGATTTCGTATATACATTTTCTATGAATTTGCGGTTGATGGTCACTGAAAGAAAATTGGAATATTGTATAACTGTGATGTCCTTGAAATTATATAAATGTGTGTGTGTGAGCCCCGCACCGCCGGGGCGAGATGCGTATATGTGGGCGTGTGTGCGGGGATATGAAGAGAGACGCGCGCCAGACGCGCTCTCTCTGCGTGCTCGTCTGCTTATCTTTTGACGTGTACTAGTGATATACCTTGTATCTAAATTATATCATACTGTAATAAACGTATAATTGTCACATAGAGTTTCTCTTGGACCTTCAACATTTACAAGGTGTACACTGAAGGCGTATTTAAGAAGACAGGTACCTAACAATAACTAACTAACTAACTTACCATCACGTCGTTTCCCCTCGAGGACAGGAAGAGAGTATAGAGCGTCACACTCTTATGTTCTGACACACAATTCTCGCTTCATCCACATTCATACAAGCTCGTCGACTATTGAGGCTTCTAATAGAACCATCATTCAATATCTGGTTTACCTGGTTATGCCAAGTCTTCCGCGAGCGTCTTCTATTTCTGGTGCTATCAACACTGGTGTCATATAGATTTCTTACCATTCTCTCCTCATGGATCCGTTCCTTGTGACCAAGCCGCCTAAGTAATTTTTTTTTAATCTTACTCTCTGTACTAAGATCAGCTTTACATTATCACCTTATTTTTTCATTGTATAACATTGTATACCTACTTATATCATATTTGTTTAATTTTTGTTAAAGAATACATGTTCGTAACATCAGGTACATCAAAAAAAAAACTGAAAGAGATATTCAATGGGCTCCGTAATTTGCATACAGCATTATTTCAAGGTGGTCCCGAGAGACAAACAACAAACACCAAAATGACATAATTGGTAGACAGTGGACAGTGGACAGTGGGCAACCCTGCTTTTACTACAAACACGTCAAAAGATTAAACAGATCTTTGTTTTATTTTTTCATCCTCTTCACAAGTGTGCAGGTCTAGCTGGGCGCCAGGAATAGTGGCGACACTGCCGTACGGCATGCCGACAAATTACGCGTCTCCAGTTAAACAAAACTAAGCCACCCAGTCAAAATGTCAAACGAGTCGAGTGTGGCAACGAGCAAAAAAGAAGGCTGTGTTTATTTTGAATTGCACACAAACATTTTTGCTTGACTACAGCAAATAATCCTCCGCGTTGTCTGCATCCAAATAAAACAGCCTCTAAGAAAAAATATGTAATTAACATACGACTTAGGTATGTATTTATTTTTATTATTATAGTAAAAAAAAAAATTTCTCTTAAATGTCATAATTATTATGAAATGGCAATTTTATTTATTAATTGAAAGCTGGTGAAATACACGCATCTATCTGCTTAGTCTGTCCAGCAAACATTCATTAATTTATAATCTATTTGTGAAATGATTAAATAAATAGAACTATTTAAACTTTTATTATCTTTGAAAATGTTAATGCCATAGTAACGGATGATCCAATTTCACCTATCTCTACGGTGTTCAGGCTTTAATTCTTGCACCAATTGGACTTACAACCCTTCAAGCCAAAATCTTTATACAAAATACAGTCCAATGTGCCTAGTTTATGCACATCTTCTTACTGACACATCTGGACTTTCGGCAACGCTTTCAGATATGTTCTCACTTGATCTGATTGTGCGAGCAATCTTTCCTCTTTTCACATCAGCAACGCTACCGGAGCGTTCAATTTTTTAAATTGAATCAACAACAGCTGAACAAGAAGGCTCTTCATATTGACTAAATGCACTTCGCACCATACAAACTGTTACCATTTGAATTACAGTGAATTTTCACAATTTTAGTGCGCTGCTCAATAGTATATCGACTCATTTTCGTTAATAGTATAGTTTTTATTTGACAAATCTCGTACATGACGTTTCTAACCTCTAAAGATAATAAAATAGAGTAGTATTTGAAATAACGATTGAGCTTGAATCATCTTTTAGTATCGTCTTTAATTTAAAAGTACACATATTAATAAATTTTTATGAATGTTATTATTCATATAACATCATAAAATGATATGTTCAGACTTGACAAAATAAGAAAAGAAGGCGGAATATCGAAAACAATTAGTGCATTCAATATTGGTGTGAAATTATAGACTCAAGGCAAGGGAAAAATTACAAATAGATGCCTTTGAGATGTAGTGCTGGAGGCATATGTTGTGCATACCATCGATAAAGAGACACACTTTTATAGGAACTTACAACCCACGCATCAAGGATAGACTTCCAACAATTTACCTAAGACGAACTCTACAATTTGAGAGAAGATATCTTGGAGAAGTTTATTCTGGTGAGTCACGTATACTTAAGAACTACAAATACAACTCCAAACTTTGAGGTGGAAATAAATAATTAGGTAATAATAAATAATATGGTTTATCTGTAATTATTAAAATAATATTGAATTAAGACATTGAGTTTGTTTCATTTACATTTTTGTATATTTAAATAAACAAAATTTATTGCATGCTAATTGAAAATATGAACCTGCTAATAAAGATGTTTGTGAGTCGAGTTTTTAAATTTATATTAAAAAATAGGAACTTTTATATATTACTATTACTAGTTACTAGTAACTTCTTGTAGTAAGTTGTTGGGATAATAAACTTTCATTGGAAAAAATTAACAAAACACATTTTAAAATTAGAACATAATTAGTGTCATGTCATTTCAGCTCGCTATCTGATATTACAGAACTTAAATAAACAATTTGACATGTATTTCTAAATTGTTTGAATATAACATATAATGAATGTTAATAAAAAATTTGATTTTTAATTATTTCATAAAAACAATAAACCGCCAATGGTGACGGGAAATCATTCAAAAATTAATGTTATTAATGTATTTAGTAACAAATTTTCGAACGTATATGTTACCTTTTTGATATTAATACATATAATCATTCCATTATTTGAAAGAGCCATCTATCTAAATTTGTCGCTAAAGAAAATATTATCGCCGTAGCATAGTTGAATAATGCACCTTCCCCGGTTTGGAAAGAGATCCAGGTTTGAATCCCGGTGGCGCAACAACAATATTTTTCGATAAAATTGATTTTATATGTATATCTTTCTAATTAATATATTTAATTCATATTTAAAATATCACAGACCTATGTTCTGAATAATTACAACTTCACAATAAGATTGTGTTCTCCTAATATATCTATTGTATTTACAGCTTAATTGGTCACATTCAACTCGTATTAAACTTAATCCATCTGGGTCGTAATAAAAGCAATCGTGCAATTATGCCAAATTTAAAAAGAAGAAAAGTTAAATATATTTATACACATAAAAATCTATTGTGAATATGATTTTATATGTGAATTAAATTTAAATTCTGCAACACATAAATGTGACGTCTACCCTTCCCTTTTTGGGGGTGCCAGATATGGCTCTGGAACGATAATACCGGAGCCAACCTATGATGGTATTAAGATGTTAATAACTGAATGTAATAAAAAAAAAACTAATATTGACGAATCGAAACGAGATTAAACAGCATTCAAAACGATTCCGGGATAGGGTGTAAATAAATAAATAAATCATTTGATCTTGCTTGTTTCATGTTGCCAAGCGACACGGGTATTCGTCAATCTGAGTTGGTCAGACAAAAATAAATAAATTATAATAATACATATTGATAATATCAGATTCGCAGAAAACAATATTAGTCACATATTAAGTGTGTACTTAAGTACTGATTTTAGAAAATTGTATTTATTTACCGTTAGGCGTAGCTATTGTGATCCTACTAGTTTAGTATGACTAAGAAAATTCTAGAAACTTACCTGAAAAGGTAAACCGAAATTTAAACGAAGATTTTGGTGATCTGCTCTCTCTAAAAATATATATTATCAACAAAGTATAGATAAAAATTAGCAGAATTTTAATGACTTCACCGGCATTTATGTAAGTATGTAGTCTGTACACGGGTCCGGCGTCCCCGAAAATACACTGTATCAATTAAAATAATATAAAAAGTCCAGTTAAACAACACAATAAATCAAACATGATTTTTTGGTTTTATATTAATTTTTTTCAAGTAATTGGACTCAATTCAAAAATACAATGTGAATCATACAAACAGTCGAAAAAGTCATTATAAATCTATATTTAATGTATCGCGATGATGTATAATAGATAAAAATTAGCAACTAACTTGGGATCAACTTAGATATATTATTATTATTATATCAGATTTAACTAACTTGGGATCAACTTAGATATATTATTATTATTACATCAGATTTAACTATATTATAAAATAAGGGTATACGGGGATTACCCATGTTTTATTATTTGACGATTTATTCAAAATTTGGCTAGGGTCAGAAAGTAATGAGATATCCGAGAGAGTGAGGTGGGGTGATTAGAGGGGGGTTTATATAATAAACATTTATATTACGAAAAGGGGGTATGTTTTGCGCAGGGTCCTAAAGAAACACTACGCAATATTTGTTTAAGATCAGTCACAGGTTATAGAATTATTTTTACGTATAAGACAGACATTCAGTGAATCATTCAGACTGGATAACTACCACTTACCACAAATGTTCCCTTTAAGATGTACGGATGTGCGCGTGCACAAGATTTGGTATCATAGCGCACATACAAAAATATAACGCGCACAAAATTTTTACAAGATTTCTTCTTCATGTGCCGTCTTTCATCGAAGGTTGCCAACCATGTCGCAGTTTGTTGATATATCCTGTACACGATCACTAACATACTTATCTAATATAGTATATAAGTACTTGTATATATGCTCTAATATAAACAAGATCAAAATCTTATCTTTCACATATTCACTTAGTTTCATTTTGAATCTATGTAGTTTCATCATCGGACAGCAGTCTCAGTCTATCTTTTGCTCTTGTATGACGTTCGTGCTCAAGTTGATTTGCATCAATTTTTCGTAAAAATTCTGCAGATATTTTCTTACTGTAGATTTAATAAATCAATACATTAAATTAACTAAAACATTATTTTACTTAACTATAATGTCAAACCACAACATGTTTGCCTTCTTTCAAAATGTATTCTTAAATACATTACTTAAGTAAAAAAACATTCATTTTGTCATAAAATTATGTAGGTACGTTCGTGCTAAATGCCATATAAATGTATATCATATATGTGAACTTGTTTTTTTTTTCATTATACTCATTTAATTTACTTGAGACGTGTTTCGCCTTGTAAGGGGATTATCAATCTCCTCATGAGTCAATCACCTTTTGATACATGTGGTGAACATTTTAAAATGGTTTAATGGACACATTTAAACTATCTTCTACTTTCATATTTAATAACTGTGTTCTTGTAGGCGCAATGTTCAACATGACACCATCCAGAAGTTGTCTGTTGCTCATTATTTGGTGGATCCTTCAATTACATTTCTGGGATACGCGTTTTGTTAAAGAATGTTGCCTATCCATTGACCCCTTGGATATTTGATGTTTATTATGAACTTTTATTTCAGAACATCCTCATTTATTTATTATTCTTTCTGTCAAGATTTTCAACCTTCATCTTAAATTTTACATACTTTAACATTTCAGAAATTCTTTATAAAATGTTCGTATTTTTATTATATCATTTAAAAAAAATGTATTGTAAATAAATAAAGGATTTCTTCAATATTTGCAAAATTACTTTGTAGCCTCATTTTATATAAATAATTAGACAAAATACTTTGTTTAAACCACTATTTTTTTTTTAAATATCCCGAATTCTATACAACCAGCATTTTACACTAATAACAAATTAAAGAATTATATATCAAATAACAAGAATAAGCATGATATTTAAAAAAAATCTGGGGTTTACAAATTAATTTGCAATGATTGCAATTATTTTTATATAGGCAAAACTTACAGAATTTTTTATGTTAGAATTAAGGAGTACTTAACATACCTAAATAACAACAACTATTCTGAATTTTCCAATCATCTTTTGAAAACAAATCATTATTTTGATATTAACAAGGATTTAGAAATTATACATACAAATATTAGGGATTTACAGTTAGATAAATTAGAATTTTAGAAATAAGAAAAAGTGTTAACAGCAAGCTAAATATTATAAAAAACCAAATCCTCTTTACAAACAGTCACCTTTTAAATTTGTTTTCATATTAGTTCTTACTTATTCACCACTTTATAGTTTTGTTTTTATCTATGCTTGTATTTTTAATTTCAGTATACATTGTTTCCTGAAGAAGATACCATAGGTTTCGAAACTTGTAGAATAATCAATAAATAGTGGTTTAAACAAAGTATTTTGTCTAATTATTTAAATAAAGGATTGATTTTGATTGACACTTTATAACCCGTTTTTACAAAAAATAAATTAGGAATGACTTGCATAGGTTGTAGTGATATTCAGACCCTCGGGTTATATTATCAAAAGCAGAAAGTACATAATACTATATTTTATAAAAATAATATCTAATAGATGTTACAGGAGACTAAGTATTGAGCATGCCGTCACTATCTGGACACAGGTAGAATGATAATAACTTTGCAGACGGGTGGGTTATTTTAAATGGCCTTTCGGTGACCTCTTTGGGGATTTAACCTGAGGAACAAATAAAGGATAAACCTTTAAGCGCTTACAAACTTTCTAATTCCTAAGAAAGGAATTTTTCAGCGACAGCCTATGATATTATGAAACATTTTGGAGTCAGGTAAAAAATATGTTTGTCATTAGTCGCGAAAATGCACCTGTGTACACATAGTCCTGTAGAAAGTTGTAAAAATGTAAGTACTTAGTAAGAATCCAAAGAAAAATTGCAGGAAGCAGATAAGCATCTATTTACACAGGACTTTACTGACCGCAGTACTCATAAACGTCATGTTTTTTTTTTTTTTTTAGAAATTTTTACCTGTCTCAAGACTTTACGATTTTCTTCATTTTGCAAATAATGTAATTGTCTCTGTTACGTCATGCTTAAACATTATACGTAGAACATTAAATATTCCAAGAATACAACTTACTGTCACGCCCTTACCCCCCGGAGGTGGGCAGATAGAATATAACGCCACATTCTTCTGTCCTGACACATAATTCTCGCTTCGTAATTATTGAGGACCATCCTCCAGCCATTTACCTGGTCGTGCCAAATCGTCCGTTGACGTACTCGATCTCTGGTGCCATCAACACTTGCATCATATATCTTTCTTACCATTCTCTCCTCATTTATCCGTTCCGTGTGACTATTTAAGTAATCCTTTCTTAATTTTGCTTACTTTACTAAGATCAGCATTACATTCTTTCTTTATTTCTTCACTCTTTACTCCGTCATAAATGGATCTGCCGCATATACGCCTAAGCGATCTCATTTTCACTGCATTCATTCTACTTTCGTTCCGCTTCCAGGCCTTACTTCCATACATCAGTGTCGGTACCAAGACTCCCTTGTGTACCGCTAGTTTTACTTCGGTTGACAAGTTCCCGTTAGATATAATTCCATTCAAAGCGTCGTTCATTTTATTCACTGCAGTCATCCTCCTTTCGATATCTTTATCAGCCTCTCCGTTTCTATCGAACATACTTTCTAAATATACGAACTCACTATTTTCAGTGTGTTAACTTATTGCCATCTCAATTATTTTATTTATTAAAAAAATTTAAATAAAAAAATTTTAAATGTGTATTTTAAAATACGTTTAACGGTACCAAATTATATCCAAACATTTAAAAGATAATACATAGGTTATTTCCTGTCAATTTATTATTAAAAACAGAAAAATGTATACTTATGTATGCCTCAATAAATAAATATCTCGTGAGGTAGGCACCTATCAATAGAAATATACTCACCAATTAAGTTAAAATTTTTGATAAAGAGGTTTCAGAGTTTCATTAATTTTTATCAACTTTACAAAACACTATAATTTGTCCATCTTATTTCTTCGATAAAAACACACTTACTTCCATATCTAAAAGCGTTATCCAAACAGCAAAGATCATTTTTAAACATTAAAAAAAAATGCAACAGATATTTAAATGTTGCAGATGCAGAACTATTAAAAAATTTCAAGCCATCGAATTAACGTCCAACGTTATGATAAGAATAGGAGCCTGTTAAATTAGAGTTACGTTATTTCATAAAATAAAAAAAATAACCAGTTGATTATTATTGCGCTTTTGAGGAGAGGGTCCAGTTTATTTTACAAATATAAAATGTAATCTGAGATGTCCGAGGAATGATGTGCACATTAAATGATGGACAAATTAAAATAATTTCATTTGGGATAAATATTTCATAAATTAAGAAATGAGAATGATTTTCTTCGTCACTTTTTCGATGTACCTAATTGAAGTTTCTAAAACTGAATCATTGAACCAAAGGTTATTGCAGATAATTTTATATTTATTAAAATTTTAATTCTGTCTAGTAGTGCGTGATACACGACGAATCATTTTGTTGATGTGTTATCTATTAACTATTGCTATAATATTCATATTGGGCAGTAAGCTTGATTAGGGGGCTTGAGTTATCATCAAATGTTTGTATTAAACTCACCTTCACGACATTATTTTCACTATCCGATCTGATATAGGTACATTGAATATTATATGTATCGATTTACACTGCTTTATCATTAAATTAACACAATAATATTAAAACTATCTTAATAAAAAAATTGTAGGTATAACTTTAAACATGTAAATTTATCTGAACGCTAATGTCCGCGCATGTGCGAATGACGCTGCTCGATTAAAAATCTTTGATAAGTATTTGATGATATTATTTATATTTATTAATTTTCGATTAAAATAACAAGTGGGAGATCATCTTCGGAAGTACGCAGATATTTCTGTAAAACTACCATCGAAATCTGTATCGCTCTTACATACACCACGAACGAACCATTGTATTACTGAATATGAATTAAATATATTAATTAGAAATATAGACATATAAAATCAATTTTATCAAAAAATATTCTTGTTGGGCCACCGGGATTCGAACCTGGATCGGGGACCTTCCAAACTGGGGAAGGTGCATTATCCAACTATGCTACAGCGACGATATTTTTAGCGACAAATTTCCGAACCTATTAGTTACCTTTTTTGATATTAATACATTTAATTGTTTCATTATTTGAAAGAGCCATCCGCCTTATTTTTACGGAATCTCAAATACATTTGAGTAATCTGATAGCTGACGCCAGAGTTATCAATTTATTTTCATTAAATTTTGGACACATTGATACAGCTTTATTATTAGGAGAACACATTCTATTACTGTTACGATTTACAATTGATTGCTTAGTGTGAATTTCGCATAATAGTTTTGAATCTGAGTGACACAAAGATATCAAACAGCAGTACTGAATAGCTATTGTGTCGGCACGCTCGAATAAATTGTCACTTTGAAAATGTTGTACTTTTTCGAAAGCCACCTTTGTACACGGGGATGGTTCACACGTGCGTGCACGCAATACATGAATATTACCACAAAAATACACCGTTGATACTTTGTGCGGCGCGGAAAGTAGATATCCCCTTAAAAGCCAGACTGAATAACGAATTTCAATTGTTGACTAAGCGGCGACAAAAACAAATATGAAAGAGAGTCAGTAATTGATTAGATATTGATATCATAAACGACCAGAAAAGCTACAGATAATATTGTTTTTAACGTCTAGAATAAATACTAATAAAATACTTAACTAACAAATACAATATCACACCGTTTTTCGCGAGAATAAGCAGAAAAGTACAGCGTCATACTTTTCTGTCTACAACTATCGCACATCATGTATTCTCGCATATTCGTCGATTGTTGAGGTTTCAGACTAAACAACATTTTTTCTATTTAATTTAAAAAAAAAAAAAATTAAAAATACGAATTTTGTGTCACCGCGAATGTGAGTCACCAAAGTCACCATTAATTTTTGGTTATTCGCATAAATCGTGTCGAGAGTGAGTGACACAATTGCACTCCCTTGCACCCAGCTCGCATGCACTCAAGTAATGATATGCGATGGAGATAGACGAAATTTCTCGGACTGGTAAATTACCAGTATGTATATATCGATTCCTGAAACGCATTCGTCTCAAGGACAAAAATAAAATTCCGCACTCCCTTGCTTGCTTCTCTTCGTTTCGGATGTCAATATTACCTCGAAGACAGTAGTATTATGTGCGCTCGCACATTTTGTTGATTTGGCCTGCTCGGCCGCCTGATTTTAGAGCGCTGAGACCCACTCGTCTTAGAGGGAACGTCGATCGTGACCCTCCTATATAGGTATATCCTGTTGATATTCTTGACGATTTTCTTTCTTTACCTTAGTCTGGTAAGTCCAACTAGGTGGAGATTTTTTCAATTTTTCCAAATTATCATCATTTTTGCGGGATAGTATTTTAAAAATTATAGAATGCGTCTCAAACAGATTGTAGATAATATACTCGTATCTTAGATCCTTAATTGATTATACATATAATTACGTAATAATGCGAAAATGACGCATATATATTTCCCCACATTTATGGTGTCATTTAATATAGCATCGTCATCGCCCATTTAAAAATCATACAAAGTGGATCTAGCCAAATAAAAGCTAACAGATATGCTTTACAGATAGTATCGGACACATTTTTTTGCATCAGCGTGGACATTTAAATAACTTATCATCTATACTTGATTCAAGGAAAGAAGACGTGAATAAAAAATAATACATTTTTTTAAATAAAAAATAAAGACGCCTACACGAAATATGTTCTTACTATTTTAAAACTAAGCTAAACACTTGTGCAATACTAGTAAGAGTAACTTGATGGTCTCCGGGAACGAAGCTCGAACCCCCGACCACTAGATCACTGGACGAGAATCGTAAACACTAGACCATAAGCACCTGTAATTAACCAACACAAAATATGTATACGCATCTTGTTATTTCCTTTTTCATGTCAGTATTGACATATAGTGGCCTCTATCAGATTAGAATCGGTTCGTAATGCGTCTCTACAAGTTCCGATTATGAGTTACATTCAAAGCTGACTCCAGGGTCTCTTCAGCTAGATGCACTGCAGCTATCCACAGTTGTGTCACTTTTCCAGGTCTCCTTCGGCCCAAAGTTGTACCCAGAATAATCTCATTTTCTACGCTGTCATTTAGACGTATAATGTGACACAAGAATTGTAAGAATCTTTTGTTCATTGATGTAGATAGGGCTTACTGTGGTTGGATTTATTGCAGGATTGAGGCATTAAGTATAAGATACAAACATATTTTCCAGCAATGCATTTTGAAGGCTTCTATGTATAATATTTTACGCTCGTCATTATATCGGACTGTTGACCGCTGCATAGGCGAAAATCGGAAAGATAACAGTGTGAACCAATATAATTTTAATAATTAGATAAAATATTTTATTTAAACCATTATTTATTGATTATTCTACATGTTTCGATACCTACGGTATCTTCTTCAGGAAACAATGTATACTGAAATTAAAAATACAAGCATAGATAAAAACAAAACTATAAAGTGGTGAATAAGTAAGAACTAATATAAAAACAAATTTAAAAGGTGACGAAAGAGGATTTAGCTTACTATTAACACTTTTTCTTAATTCTAAAATTTCAAATTTATCTTACTGTAAACCGCTAGTATTTGAATGTAATGATATGTTTGGACAACAGAATAGTATCTTTCCAAAAGGTGATTAGAAAATTCTGAATGGTTGTTATTATTTAGCCATCTCAAGTGATCCTTAATTCTAATATCAAAATTTCTGCAAATTTTACCCATATAAAAATAATTGCAATCATTGCAAATTAATTTGTAAGCCCCCGATTTTTTTTAAATATCGTGCTTATTCGTGTTATTTAATATATAATTCTTTAATTTGTTATCATTGTAAAAAGCTGATTGTGTAGAATTTTGGATATTTTTTATAATATTTATTATTAATAGTAAGCTATACATTATAAATAACCAAATACTCTTTGTAATAGTCACCTTTTAAATTTGTTTTCATATTAGTTCTTACTTATTCACCACTTTATAGTTTTGTTTTTATCTATGCTTCTATTTTTAATTTCAGTATACATTGTTTCCTGAAGAAGCTACCATAGGTATTGAAACATGTAGAACAATTAATAAATAGTTGTTTAAACAAAATATTTTGTATAATTATTGATATAAAATGAGGCCACAAAGTAATTTTGCAAATATTTAAAAAGCAACAGTTGCTAGCTTGATTTCACTATGTATCCATATTCTCGTTAATTGGTTCAAAGTAACTTTAGCTAGTTGTGTATTTTTCGTCTTCGGATTTCCTTCTCACTGTCACCAGTGTTCGTTCGTGACAGCGCGCCCAAATGAATTGCTTCTTGAACTATCTCACATCCTACTATTTGGGAAGTACGAGTATATTATGATGCATTATTTCAATAATACACACGATAGTACATGCATAATAAATACGATATCTAATAAGGTAAAAGTTTTTTTTTAATTAATGAAAATAAATAGTAGTATTAAAATTTTCCGTTATGAATGTACCTATAAATAATGAAATATATCAAAAATTATACTAAATTCCTGCACAAAACATCGGCATCTGTTATAGGTACACTGTACGAAGAGATTAGTGTTATTTTTGATTTCTAAAAAATATCAAATCCGGTACTGGTAAAGGTAAAAATGATAGTAGGTATATAAAAATGTTACGAAATCTTAATAATTTTTTTTTATATCAGAAATATTTTCAATCCATGTTGCTTCTACGTTAGCATACTTGATTTTAATCAAATTAACACTAACTATATTACTTTATGAATTTAACGCGTCTTTTATCTCTTATTTTCTAGATTGTGGTATAATTTTTGGAAGATCATAAACAAAAAATGCGCAAAATCATTCCAAATTCAAACACAATAATTTACTTAAATTTCATTTCAAAGGCGCCGCGACTAATGCAGTCGCAACACGGCCAAATCAGATCGCGCACACGATAGGTTAGTAGGTACTTATCTATCACTCACTTTTTCAACTTTCTTGTGTTCCCCCGTCAAAAGGGCCGACGCACCGAGTGTCAAAACTCTGGTGAAACATTCGCGCTTCTATCTCGAGACCAATCTACAAACGCATTCCGAACTTAAAAGCATTTGTTTTTTTTTTTTTGTATTCAGAGTGCGTTTTGAGGCGTGGATCAAAGTATTGCCGTGTTGTGTTGATTCTGCCTTCGAACGGCGTAAAATAAATAGTTGTCATCACACCGCGTCTCCGGATCAAAATGGTACCTCAAATCGTGAAAATCTGAAGAGCAAGACATATATATCAGTTCAAGACTAGTAAATCTAATTTCGAGCCAAAATTGCAATCCGGGATTATTTGGATTTCATTTTACCTGATGATCCCGACATTAAAAAATGCAATAAAATAATTCATATCGGTAATTGAGTAGCTTATCGGTCTAGTAGTTAAGACGCTGGCCTAGTTTTTCTAGTTGTCGGGGATTCGAGCCTCGTTTCAAAAGGCCAGCAAGATTCTTCCATTTTATAGCCCAAGCGTTTATTTTAATTTAAAAATAGAATATTGATGTGACGTGTATTCCATGCACGCATCTGTATTTAAATATATATATTTTAATAAAAATAACCTAATGAATATTTGAACTTAAAGCAACGTATATAAAAATGCAAGATTAACAAATAATAGTGTAATGTGAAACAGTTTTAGTATCATGAATAATATTGCCAAAATATCGAGTTTTTCATCATTCACTATAATATTCGGTTCTAAATAGTGATAATAAACAGTTATTGTGTTCGATTGTAACTATTATTGGTACCTAACTGAGATTTAACTATTAGAGGTTTATTTTCTAGTATACCGGTGATTGCTAGAAGAATTACGAATAATCAGTTACCAATAACGAACGATACAATCGGACAAAATAACGATTTAAATAATGTTTAAACCATCACTAGTTCTTAACGTCTTTCGTGCCCAACCCAGGACGGGTTTGAAATACCAGTTTCAAGTGTCATTTCTATAAGAGAGACATTTAGGTTCAAATTCCTCTTTTTCTTATTATAAATCGCATTTGACTATTATACGTAGTTTTAAAGTATCATTATTTTTCAACATGATATGAATAGTTTTTAAGGATTTATTCGAAATGAAGGAATTCCAGTCTTTGGTCATAGATAATACAAGCACAGGACACGTGGTCGAGTATGCCATTCGAGAAAAGTTGTCCTCATGAACGATAGCCTATGAGATAAATAAATCTGGTGAAGTCCGATACCCAAAGTTCACTCTATTCGTTGAAATGACCGTGATAAAATATTTTTTCGATCAATAAATTTTTTCTGTATATCTTTCTAACTAATTCATTTCATTTGTGTTAAAAAATATCACAGAACTATGTTTTGAAACTAACGTCACGACAAAAATGTAATTTTTTTTTTTTTAATTTACATGGACGTTTATATCAGGCACGGTCGCTTCATATATGCTTTGAATGCTCCGCATCCCTTGTGTTCTAGAGTCAAAAAGCTTTGGACTTTTTGTTTCTAACCGAAAATAGCATTACCGTAAATAAATTCGTCATGTACTTTAGAGACCACTATGCACTACGCAATACGCACTACGACACGGCGCGCACAGGCAGCATTCGATATATATATATATACATTCTCAACTATCGAATATTTATGAATCGCGTAAACACACGGATAGCAGCAACAGTGGATTCTATCATTCGTTCCGTATCCACAAAGTTTGAAAATATTCGACTTTCGCATTGCATTCAGTCAAGGTTTTCGAATACTGTATACGCATTCGTTAATAGCACCCTACGTACAAAAAACGACTTTAATGCTTATTAATGTAATGCGTAGAATAGCATACATATTACGAAGCGAGCGGATTGTTTTGAGAAAATTGTTTGTGTAACACGTTTTTGACAGTTTGGCTTGAATACTTGAAGAAGTATTGAAACGTTGAATAACTTTCGAATATCTATTTTATGGGTTATTTAAATAAATAAAAATTGGATGTGTAATTGATGTCGCAGAGCGTAAAGGAATTATAGAGCTAATTTGATAGACTGTTTTTGTATGATTTGTATATTTTATAGTAGGTATAAACTTATTATCCAACAGCAGAGTAGCTTGTTGGTGTAGTGGTCAAGACGTTGGCCTAGTGATCTAGTGGTCAGGGGTTCGCGCCTCGTTCCAGGACACCAGCAAGTTAGTCCTATTTTCATAGCACAAGCATTTAGCTTAGTTTGAAAATAGTAAGAATATTGATGTGACATGTATTCCGTGTGTACATCTCTATTTAAAAAAAAAAAAAAAAAACATCCTCTCCGCAAAAAGTCACCGAGCGCCACTGATGTGCATATGTCCCACACTCGCGGGCCATTACCAAAAATGTGACCGACGTACAGACGGTGAGAATTATTTTAACGTCGATTGATACGAGCCGCATTTACCTTATTTTTTTTGCAGTTCCTCTGCGTTATCTGCTCCGAAATAAGATTGATCAGATATCTCTTCAGAAAATGGAGTCGCTTTGTTTCAGTGAATTTAGCAAGTCACACCCATCAGACGGAGAAACGCCTAAATTGCCCGTCTTCGTCGATAGGGAACACCGTTTCGGTTATTTCCATCAAGATTGGCGCGAGATTATAGAGCGCCGGACCCGCTGCGGAGGCCCCAAAGTGCCAGGCGCACTTAAAAATGACCATTTCGCATATCTGAGAGAACGATAACATTATCACTCCGCGATATGTTTACAAATTGTTTTCCGATTTGAGGAGGATTTTCGGAAATTTGAGCACCTTTTAATTATTATTATTGCCGATATCTCCTCCACTCTGCGACTAATTAACTTAGCATTTGAGACATTAGGTTGGTGGATAGGGAGAAGGTACCAATGAGTCCTGACCTCAAAATATGCGATGAGGTCGTATTACGAACGTGGATATTATCCAATAATATGTATGTGCATCGATACATGATGCTCTATGTACAACATTTCCTGTATGATGGATTTAACAGCAAAAAAGAACACCTGCAAGCCATATTTGCGACTAATGTCCATGTTATTCGTATGTAAAAACACGTGTCCTTTAAATTAATGTAACAACCTATTTATGTCACGTCCACCATACACGAGTAAGTAACATGTGGAATTCTGCCTATCTAAGATGCTGGAAAATACTTTGTAACCAGTTCTCTCGAATAAATCCAACGTGAAACGTACTGAGTTTTTATTGACGGATTACATTAAATTATAATACCTACGTAACCTTAATGCATGTCTCCACAAGTCAGTTAAAATATCCAGAATATTTAAAAAACGAGCATCTAAGAAAGAATACGAAAACGAGGAAATATGCAGGCTTTATTCTGCACATAATAGGTCGTATTGGGCAAGAGGGAAAGACCCTGATCCGAACTTCGAGGAGGACTGAATTACATTATTTTCGATGGGTATAGGTACCTATCTACCAGCGGCGTGCGTTAGGCATGGACGTAGGTTATGCTCCTAATATTATTACCGAAGTCTTGTAGTGTCACTAGAGGTTTAATTCATATAAAAGAAATTCACTCTTTCAGAAGTATATTTTTGTGAAAGTAGGTAAATTAATTTCTGTTCTTGAAAAATTCAAGTTTTTAAGTGAATGACCAATTTTTTTTAAATATATCTAATATAAGATAACATACAAAGTGTACTTTTTTTTTGAAACAGTAATTATTTTGTACCTACATAATGTAATAGATATTGAATGTGAGAGAATAGAAACTAATACATAAAATATTACGTATATTTTGTATATTTTTCGGCTATACTTATCTATTCATGATCACACGCTGATATTATACATATTCACGTATAAATGGATGATTCGGGATAGGAAAAAGATACCTTCATCTTATCTTAAAGGTGTAGGTAAAAAATAATGTTTTTAATTAAAATTACAGGTAATCTACATGCTGCTTTCGCACTATATGAATCTTTACTATATTTATTTTTTTAATATGGCTACATAAATCTAAATACATCTAAGATTTTATCTTACTTTATGACTCGTAGGTTTGTGAATTTTTTTTCATAGGCTCTGCATCTCTGATAAGCATAATCATGATAAAAATAATAATCATTTGCCTGTGCAGTACAGACATATGAAATAAATTTTAAAATTAAAATAATCATGTCAGTTCTTAATTGTGTTAATATTCCAATTAAATCCTGAATCGTTCGTAATAAGTTCACACACAATACCGGTAGAATATTTGCTCTCTTGGGTTAAATTAAATTCTTAACGCCTTCCACTCAGATCTGTTTCCCCATAAAATAAATAAGTTTGAGAAACCCTCCACAAATAATAATAATATTATATATCTGTCAGATTCCTTCCGATGCCTGTACCATAAATAATACACTTAAAATGGCGGAAGCTTTTGAGAAGTTTTCGAGTTATCTTTTGGGTAACACGTGGAACTTCTAAACTTTTACTACAGCCACTTACATATGTTGGTACTCGTGTATTAAGTACCTACACGTGTTCAGTTGCCATATATCGTATTTATGTATTGTTGTCCAAAATGTTTTTGTTTTCGCAAACATCACAGCAATGATATTTAAACCGTTATTTAAAAATCCTTTATTGTGACTATGATTGTGTTCGATTGTGACGATGATTTGTTACCTACTATAAACTACAATCGATCACAATTATAGTCACAATAACGGTTTACCATCCCTACAACACGGCAATATGATGAAGGCAGATGAGAATTCCATTTTATATGCAATATCCCAATGTTATTTTATGTATCATGCACAGTGAAATTTGAAAGATACATTAGACACATTGGAATAAAGTGTATTTTTCATTAGCCTAGTGCGCAGTCCTCAGAATGCATTCTTTGGGGAGTGAATATGCGGAGGTAGTCGACATTTTTGCTGTAAATTTAACTCTTTATAGTAGTGATGATAAAATAGTTATTTAAACCGTTATTTTGACACTGTGATTGTGTTCGATTGTAAAGATGATTAATAACTGATTAACGTAATTCTTCGAGTAATGATTGGTACACTAGAAAGTAAATCTTCAAAAGTTAAATCTTATTTACCAATCATCGACACAATCACAGTCACGTAAAGGTTTACCATCACTACTTTATAGGACTACATTATTACAATTTTTTGTGTCCCAACTAAATGGTGACGGATAAATTGCTTTACTTTAGATTTTATTTTTATTTGTAATTTTGATTATGAAAAATCATGAGCGTATTTTTTTTTCTTTGCGTATTGCTCTTCTTATTTATTATTTTACAAATTATTTTAATGCCTAAATAGGGGCGTGTACAACAATAAAAAATAATAATATATTCGAATCAGGTGGACACGTGACTTTTTTGTTCCGATGATACATTTTTAAATAAAAATCAAACTAGTCGAAATTAACTGACTTACAGGTAGGCCATAGAAGATAGAGCGCCATACTTTTCTATATTGACACACAATTTTCACCTCATGCATATTCATACATCTCCCAAGCAAGCTATCGATTGTTGGGCCTTCTAAAGGACCGTCTTCCAGTATCCGGTTTACCTGGTCAAAACTTTTCTAACGACCTTTAAACCTAAACATTAAAAAATGTGACACTAAATTTTGAGAGCAATTTTGTTTTTCAATTTTGACACGTGTCAAGTACATCGAATACAACGAATGACGTGGCACCTTGCTGCTCGATAATTTTTTAAGTATAAATTAAAACATATATTTTACTAATTTTTTTAATAAATTATGAATCTGCAAAGGTAGTAAAAGATACATATTTTTAAAATATTTTACGTTATAAATACAATTTTCTAATGCAAATATTTTTTATGTATCTACCTATATACTCATGATATTTATTTTAACTTAACTAGAACGTGTTTAATTTTATCGTGCAAGACACAGTAAATAAAATATATATCATTATTTACTAGATAGTTATTTACTTAGTATAATTACATAGGTATATTATATTGCTACATTAAATTGATTGTACAAGTGAAATAAAATAAATACCTACCTATTTAAGGATTTGAATCTTTCCACCAATCTTTCATTTTGTCTAAATAGGAACTTAATTAATATATTCACACTGTACCAACATAAAAAATGTTTACCCGCATAGGTATGTAGATACTTAATAAAATTTAATAATCTTTATACAAATTATGCCCTGTGGCAGTGAGGCGGCATTTAATATTTTTATGACAAATCTTTTTTTTTCTATAAAATTGGGAGCATTTTTCTATAAAATGAGAACCACTGGAAACATTATTACTAAATACAATACTCACAAAATATAGGTAGGTATCTTTATAACTATTAATACATCTATCTATCTATCTATCTATCTTATCTACTTATATCTATTAATAAATCCTACATTTAAGTACATATATATATAAATACTAATCAAAATGTATTAATTAAAAAGATATATAATCAATTTTATCGAAATTTATCGAAACGACAAATTTTCGAACCCATATGTTACATTTTTCAAATTAATACATCTACCGTTCCATTATTTGAAAGCCATCTACTTTGTTTTTACGGAATCTCAAATACCTTTGAGTAAACTCATTGCAGACACCAGGATTAACAATTCATTTTTATTAAATTTTGGACACATTGATACAACTTATACATTATTAAGGAGAACACATTCTTATTGTGAAGTTGTAATTATTCAGAACATAGTTCTGTGATATTTAAAAAAAAAATACTAATTAATGTACTGAAAAACTTCACAATAATAATGTTTTCTCCTTAATAATATTTTTTTTTATGTTCGTCCATCCGACCGCGTCACAATCAATTCTATTACAAATGTGCGGAAAATTGTAAATTATTTTGCTATTTTATGGTTTTCAAAATAAATAAAGATAATAAAAACCATTACTTTTGCGTTGAAATTGATGTTTTTTTCCAGTACACCCACTTTTATAAGGACATACAGTAAGAGTATAATAGTCATCGCGAATCCTCTTAATTTAATAACAAACAAAAAATCATAAAAATGTTTTTAACTAAAAACCTACCAACATATACCAATATATTTTTAAAAACTCAGTACACAATTGTGCTATAAAATGTATAAATCGGTACATTTTTCTTGACAATTGTACTTATTACACAATTGTAGGTAGGTAGGTTAACCTAAATTCTTTTATATATTTGTATAAAAATATTAATAGATATACATATAATTTTAAAAAATTTTAATGTTTGCTTTCTACCGCTATCAGAATTTTATTCAGTCTCGGCTACCTCCTGCCTGCCATCCAATGACGCGCGGTTGTGTTCGAATGGGTCTTAACAGTGGCGGGTCTAGTGCGCGGGCAAGTTGCCAACCGCCCCAAATGTTATTAGGGGTTAAACTATTTATAAATCCTACCTTCTAAATCACACTTCCGCTAACAAAAAAAAAATGTAACGAATGAGCTGAAAAAGTACAATTTATTTATTTATAAATATTGATTAATATAAATCAAATAATACTTCTTTCTCATCCAAGGCCATTTAGTAGTGTATATAAATATTATAATGATTTACAGAAGTTATGCATGAATCTGGCAAAATATATCGGGGGTCCTGAACATATCCTTAAAGGCCAATATAGTCCTTGACCACAAGCGCTTAGCAGTGGCGGTCGGTGACTTTTTATAGAAAAGAAGCTGGTTAATAAATTTATACCTACTATCAAATACACAAATCTATAGACTAGCCCACGAACACTCACACAATTCACTATTTTCGCTTACAGCATTAGAACACGTTGGTGAAGTATCTGTTATTTTTTGTATTAATTTTTTATTGAAATTGTATAATTAATAGATAATTGAAGGATATTCAATTTTTCAATAATTTTGCTTCATGTATTCAATCCAAACTGTCAAAAATGCGTCACACAAACAAATTTCTCAAAACAATCCTCTCGCTTCGTAATATGTATGCTGTTCTATTATGTCTATCCATAAGAATTAAAATTGTTTTTTGTACGTTGGATGCTGTTAACGAATGCGAAAGTCGAATGCGGAACGAATGATAGAATCCACTGTTGCTGGTATCTGGTAAATATTCAAAAGTTGAGAATGTATATATCCATGGGCGTATTATAATGTGTGTTATGACTGGTATCTAAAAGACAGGACGAATTTATTTGCAGCAGAGCTGTTTTCGGCTAGAAAAATAATGTCCAAAGCTTTTTGACTTTAGAACACAAGGGATGCGGAACATTCAAGAATGTATTAAGCGATTACGTCTGGCGCTTAGCTTAGTTTTATTATAATAAGAATATTGATGAAGGCGATCCATGTACTAATAAACATTTGAAAAAATATATATAACCCCAATACAATGAAAATGAGTAGCTAAAATGAATTTGTGAAAAATCTACTTATGAATGCAGCGAATGTAGGGTAATTTAGTGGATGATGAAATTTATGTAGAGCCCTACCACTGATTCCACCAGAAATAAAGAACGGCCTTAAAAACCACCTGATTTGACCGGATAAACCAAATATTGGATGCTAGTGCTGTTAGAGACCTCAAAAATCACGCATGACGCTGTGTATGAATGTAAACATGGCAATAGATGAGTTCTAATCACGTTTTCGGTTTAGTTTTCTTATTCTTTTGCTTTACATATATACATATATATATATATTTTATATTATTTAAAGAGATTTATATATATATATATATATATATCTCTTTTATACGTTTTTTAAATACATTTATTGTAAATATTAATTTTAACTGACGCATTGTATTTAAAGTTTAATACATTAACTTTCATCAACAGACAAATTTTATTTTAATTCCAATAAACACATTTTGTAGGTAAGTTTCTTAACTGTTACTATTTCTCAGGATATATAAGTCTTATTATGCCTGCCTTATGTCTGGCGTGCGCGGTACACACAATCAATGGGTAATTTATACAAACATTACTTAAACTTCTGACAAATAAATCACATCAACTAGGTATTCATACAATGGAGTATTATAAATTAATATTTAAGCGCCCTTGAGGTGAAAGTTTTTACGACAATGTCGCTTTACAAATTATCCAATATTATTATTATTTAAAAAATTAACAAATTAGAAAGAAATGTAAAGCTGTAATATGATTAAAAGAGGGTCGCTTAAGTAGTTTGATCATACAGAACAAGTTAATGAGAAGATAATGATTAGAAAAATATATGGCACCCAAAATAAAGGACGCCCGCTTGCATAAGAAGATGTGTGAATATGGTTGAAGCGAGAAACAGCGCAATCGTACCTAAGAAAGTTAGTAACCCTAAAAAAAGTAATTTATTATTGAATTTAGGAATTAGTATCTCCTACCTCAGAACCTAGATACCTAACGATACGAGTATTGGCCGATAAGCTTGCAAACATTAATAAATAACCTCTTTGTATTTTGCTGATATATTTTGTTATGTATTCAAATGTTGTCGTAAGCTGTATATTAAAATGTTATTTTACCGACTAACGCCGATATATCATCACACGATATAACAGAACGGAAGAAATCTGCATAATATCTGGATAACATAAAAATAACAATTATAAAACGAATGTTTTATTTTGTTGCGTTTTTCAGAAATATATTAAAATATTTGAACCGTTACATATTATGAAATCAGTTCCGATCAATCTCAAGATTTTGCATTAAAATTCACCTTTGTCTGGTCCAAGGACCTCGCGTGCAAATAAGGAAACTCAATCTGGAAACCCTCCCCGCGAGCGAATTACATTTTCCAACCCCTCTCGTCCGCGGCCGTCGAGTATCGATCACGCATGCCCTTCCGAGACCGCAATAAAACCACCACAACCCCTTTAATTCATAATCTTTACCCCGGAGCCCCGAGCGCGCATGCCCGCCCCGCCACTGCTCCGGGGCGGCCATTTTGTTCGAAACAGCTGACGGCGTTCCACCGGGAGGCGGGCCCCGTTCGAACCGGCCAATGGAGGCGCGCGCGATGGGCGGGTCCGGGGAATAATTGGTCGCGCGATTCAAATTCAAACAAGGAATTTTTAGTCTGGCTCTAGCCGTCGCGTCGGTCGAGTGTGCGCACGTTCGACGCTTTTTTTTGGTCGCGATCGCCTTTTGTCATTTTTTTTCTCCCCGATAAGAGTACGCCGAGACGTTATTTATTTTGTACCCGGAGGTGATCAGAAAATGAGACGAGTGTGTGACTAACGATAATTTAAAAGTGACTTCAAAATCAAAGTGAATCTAATTTTGTATCAGAATAATAATTATTGATTGAGGTAGTCAGTGGGTGGGTACCTAGTGTTTATTTTTCTACGACAACATTATTTTTTAATTACACCCATATTGTCCGCTGGGTAGGTAGGTATGTAAATGATATTGGTCTTAACATGACATCAAATATTTTTATTTTATGTGACTAGGTACCTATTCAGGTAATGCACTACCCGAATAAGTCATATCAAAAATAGGATATAGAATAGATATTCGATGTAGGCTTAGGTACTACATATAAGTACATACCTATCTAATACACTAACGTAAAAATTTGACTAGCTACCTTTGATTATTAAAATAGTAAACCTTATTATTAATTTATTTATTTATTTTAATTCTTATTCCAATTTAATTAGTACCTAACCTAGCATTAGGTTTGAAGCGCTTATAAACAGCATTTTAGAACGATATATGTATATATTACCTAATATAGCCACCCTTAAAAATTATCTTAAACATTGAATTTTCACCAAATACTGGTAGTAGGTATATAGGTACGTAGATATATCCCTACTTATACATTCACGTATATTGATACTAAATTTATTTATCTATTTATATTATACTTATAACAATCCACATATTTATATTACAATACATTTATAATCTCGCGTCAATTACAATTTCTTTTGACCTATCAAAGACCTAGTATGTACCTACTCGTAGGTATAGGTAGGTGTGTAGGTACCTGATGTTTAGATTTTAAAAATTTAATAAATATAAATAAAATAAAGGTTCGAATACGAATAAAGTACCAATAAAAACATGAACACTCCACCAAACCATCTCAGCTTGCAATATTACCAATGAGGAAGTACAACCGATCAAGCGGTGGCTAAGATTCACTATTCTCACTTATGTCTTTTTTTACGATGCTTGATATTGCTTTTATTCATTTTATTTTATTATCTCTACTAATTTAATAAAAAAAAACAAATTTTTGATTATCTAAAAAGGTTTTTTATTATGATTTTTGATGTTTGTTGAATATACATATTCTGATTATTAAATACTTACTATATCTATCTATGAACTGCAAAAACTAAAGCCTTGGAATAATTTTAACGCAAAGACTTTGGGCAACTTTTACAAGGGATGACAAATTTTATATTAAAACAAACAAAAAAAAAAAGAAATGAATATTATTTTTTTATTTTGTTTATTATCTTTGTTTTATTAACCACTTAATTGAGTTTAAATATATATACCGGTTTCGAAAAATACATTTTCTTATTCAAGATGTCATAACTCAAGAAGAAAATTATATTTTTCGAAACCGGTAGATGTATTTAAACTCGATTAAGTGGTTAATAAAACAAAGATAATAAATAAAAATATGAATTTTAACCGCAAAGTTAATATTACTAATTTTAAAAGTAAAGAAATTATTCATTATTTAATTTTAAAGATTGAAAGATTGGCTTAGACAACAAAAATATAGATATAGTGCCAAAAATAACCACTCTTTAAGGAATCTAAATAATAGGTAGATACGTAAAAATTCTAAAAACAGAGAGTTTAATATCAAAAATCATGTCGATCAACGATTTAAAGACGTTAGTTTAATTCTTCCGTCTTATTTTTCACAAAGAATATACTTACCTATAGGTTATTTGTAATTTCAATATTATACTTCTGAGAGTTTTACATAAATTAAAAATAATTGTATCCTTAATACACCCACATATCTGGTAACAAGTGCGTAGGTGTCCGTACTAAGTAATTTAAATTTTAGCACCCCTAATGGGAGGGATTTAACCGGATGCCATCGGTAATTTGCAGCAAGGGGTAGATAACAGTAGACACTTAATGTGAATGCAGGTAGATAATTCGAAGAATTAATTTGATGACCTTACCCTTTACTTGAACCTGCTTTACAACCATAAACGTTATCTGTACATTTCTACGGGAATGAGAATATTTGTAGATACTTACCCCTCTTTTGATTTAAAAAAAAACAATATTATTAATATCTAAAGCAGCTGTTTTGTGCTCTATAGGAACACTAATTAAAGTATGTTGTGTAAATAAATATAAACTTTGCTTTTTTTAGCTTTTCACTCTTTGGCTAAGATTTGACCCGAGTAACAAGGGATGCTATCCACTAAAATAACAAACTAGGAAATTACACCATCTTCTAATACAGATCCGCTAAAACAGCACTCTAGAACATGAAACCTTATTATACTCGTCTACAACAAACAGGTCATGAAAATAATTCACCAAGAATCTAAAGTTTCACCTGGCTAAAACAAAAAGTACCCACCTACCTAATGAAAATAAAAACAAATATTATTTGTTTTGTTTTATATTTAATAGCTGAGATATAGCACTTCTAAATTTATTTTCTTTATTTTTTTAGTTCATACCCACCTTAATGCCGAGGTACCTACTGTAAATTAATTTTAATACATTTTCACATAGGTAATAGGTTAGGTATTGATCATTAATGCGTCTCCTAATTAGATTAATTGAAATAAACTCATAAAAAGTGATCAAAACATAGTAAAAAAGACTGTACTTATTGTATTGAAAAAGTGCCCAATAGAAGAAAATATATTGAAGTCAATAAATAAAGTAATAAATTAATTCAACGTGTAGGTGTCTAACTATCTCGGACATCCCTAAACGTATAAGTAACGTAATAATATAAAAACAATTAGAACAAGTAAGGAAAGTCCGAAAGACAAAAAAAAATAAAACGAGAGAAACAAAAGAAGAAACCACAAGAAATATCTGAGTACATGGTTATATGTAAAATCTAATGTTATAATTTGGACAATAAGTGGCATTCGAACAATTGAGAGTTTCAATACACCCAACATCGTCCGCGACAGGGTACACAGAGCTGAGAGACTAAAGGAGGCCGGGAGTAGAACGAACTGTGAATGGTGATGGCGAGCGTGGCTAGCGCGGACCACCGCGCGGCACTCGTCCAGCCTACACTCCTGGTCAACACGAGGCACCACATGGAATGCGACATACTACCAAGTAAGTGATACTTCATCTATTCCACTAAGCGGTGACTTAAGCGAGCCCCTTGTTAAATTAAGAAAAAAATTATATTTTCGGATTAAACTTGTACCATTTCATCTCTTGGTAAAAATATCATAAGATATAAGACATCTTTGCATTTTTGAATACTTAATTTGTTTTAGGGAACATTTACAAAAAGAGCCATAACCAATTCTCTAGGGATAATTCTTCTTCAGCGGTCCCTCGTTACGAGGATGACGTCTGGCATGGTTAACGATTGTGAATCCGAGTGTGGCTGAGGAGCCCTATTCTCAAATCGCACCCTCTCACATGTTGTGTGCGTGTATTCGCTAGTCAGGGAGGTTCTAAGTGACGGATCTGACAAAGAAATATATATATAGAAAAAATCTATTTATTGAAAAAATATTTAGTCCTATCCGGGATTCGATAAATAGATTATGTATGTATATCTTTCTACTTGATTAATTTAATTTGTATTAATTATTTCCCGGTGATAAAAAATCAACTCCCCCCTTCACCGAAAGTCACGAACCAATAGCCCAGAAAAAACGCGAGTTTCTTGTTTGTCATCAGGAGCATTACTCACTTTTGTTACAATAAAATCTAAAAATGCGTTATTTAATTACAGTTGGACTTGGTGCAGAGTTCAATAATACCATAATCTTGGATTATAAAAATGACCATGTTTAATTTTACACTCACAGCCCGAACATGATCGAACCACATTCCATTTATCTACCATTAAAATATTGTGTATAATAATTGTGATATTTTCGTTTTCCAAACACATACTATTTGCACATGTATTTCGTGTCACAAACACGTGCTTTGAATTCGTTAATTTTCGTGCGTTTTAGTCACGGGCGTTAACCTATCAGTGACGAACAAAAGACTATTATTGTTCGAGTTTATAAGCTCATTCAATACATAATAAGAACATTGCTAAATTTTTCGTTGTTATCAGATCCACGTAACATTATTTTTTCAACGTATTATTTTAATTATTGTTTAATACTTAAAATTCTATCTACCAAAACATACATTAATATTATTAATAGAATCAGCATTAACTTTGTAGAGTTTCGTTATAATAGATGAGTATAAATGAAACAATGTTATTACTCTACTTGAGTTTATATAGTTTTAATACTTCTCCTGCCGATGAGATTTACTGTCAAGTGCCAATAAACTCAAGTAGAGTAATAACATTGTTTCATGTATACCCATCCATACATTAATATGTTTACTTCTCAAAAATCAAATATGTTTATAAGGGGTTTGCGCATGTTACTGAACTCATGTCTACTCTCGCTCCTATTGCAACCTCTTTGCTTTCACCTTCCTCAGGGTATCTGGGGCGGTATACCGTTCCCGAAGTTCTAGGTTCTTTAACTTCCCCTATTCTCCGCTTTGGGAAAAGTTATAAGCTTATTCCATGAAAAAATTAAAAAGTACCTCGGTAGTTTCCTGTGATACTGATATGTACCACTGGTCCAAACAAACGCGTTATACTATCGTTTTATTTGTCATTAAAAATGTTTAACACTGATTTATTTTGGAAAACATACAGTTAATCAACAATGGTTAATATAGTAACAAAAATATTAGAAAAATCAACCAATTATATTTTCTCTGAATTATTAAAAACCCTTACACACTTGTTTTATTCCATTATATTTTTCAACGTTTTCGGGAACATCTTCCATTACCAATATTATAATTTAATTCTATATATAATTCAAGTATAGTGTAATAAAACAGTACTTTTAAAATTTTTTCCTAAAATTATTCGACTAAATTTGTATTAAGAAACAATTTGAGTTAGGTACTAAATTTATTTTTTAAATAATTGTTGTTTTTTTAAAAATAGATTCTGGTGAAGAAACAATGATATATGTTTTTAGTTAGCTATGACATCCTGAAGAAGAAAATGGTATTTTTCGAAACCAGTAGATGTATTTAAACTCAATTCAGTGGTTAATAAAACAAAGATATTAAATAAAAAATATTAAAAAAAAAAAAAAAAACAGTTTTTCAACTCAATTTACAAAATAATCATGGAATTTCCACAAAGTTTTACCAAAAACCTTTGAGCAGTCAGAGATTAATTTTAAGCAGTGTAGAAGGCAATGAAAACAGTGATACCAATCTCTTCTATTGTAGGAGTAAAAAAAAATTAAGGAAATTAAGAGAAGGAATAGAAAAAAAAAATTTTTTCCAGAGGGAACAGAAGAGGAATGAAGATAGGATGGGGTATATCATCCACCTGAGAGCAAGATATGTTTATGGTAGAATGATTATTTCAAATTGGAAATGTAATGGTTCATGAAAAAAAATCTTTTAGTTCAGTAAGGCCAATGTTATAAAAGTCAATTTCCGTTAACTTGTCCTCATAATATTTGTACGAACGGTGAATGGATGAATTTTGTATGTAAGATGTTCTACTTCTAGGAATGTAAAAGAGTACCTGCGGACTGCCGGGTCGAATGTGGAAGAATATTATTTCTAATTTGATGGGACAGTAAACGTGCACGCATTTTTATGTATGGAGTAGGTATTGGTGAACTTATTATAATTAGCAGAAAGCAATATGCGATTGCTTTTATTATGCCCTACGGATGACTAAGACGTTCAATAATTATCTTTGGAATTTATAAAATATACCTACATAATATTATTATACATAATTATATTCAAAATGGCAGTGTTTTACACTTTTCGTATGTACCTAGTTGCGATTTCATAAATTAAAAAGACACCTTAATTGTAGCAGTAAACATATTAATGAATAATTATTTTATAGTACCTAATATGTTTATTAAATTTTTGGAGGCACCTCCTCAGAAAATCATAGAATTTTCCGAGTATGGGGGCGATAACTACCCTTCTTACACAGAATTAATATTTGTATGAACGGTTATAAATATTATGTTGGGTTAGGTATATTTTTTTATAATTCAATTGCCTCGCATAATAATATATTAACGCATATACCTAGAAAAACAAATATTTTTATATTCTACGTGCTTACTGAATTGTCTTATTTTTCATTAAATTGAATATATCGAACGTAGGTACCTAGACGTTATTTTTTTTTTTTATAGGAAATATATGAAGTATATACAGATGTCAACGTTTCGAATCCTCTACAAGATATTTCGCGTAATGAACTGCAATATTACCTCTAATTTTGAATTACGATGTTCGCATATAAAATCTTTTGTGCAATAGTAAGTACTAATACTGTCATTTGTGCGCTGGGGAAGAAAATAAAAAAAACATTACCTTATCAGTATATAGGGCCTGGGTTGACCGCATTACTATTGTACAATATTAAGACGCTTAAATGAGTCAAAAGAAGTAATAACAACTATTAAGAATGCTGCATACGCGTACTAAAAATATGATATTTTGCAACTCATTATGCTGTGTAAACCCAGAAAGTGATTCAATGTTCAAAATTTTTATGATCTTATACATGATAAATCAACATGGTAGCTGACCTTCGATAGAAGGCGGCACAAGAAGAATAAGTCTTGTTAAAAATTGCGTGAGAGCTATATTTTTTTGTTTGCGCTATGATGTCAAATCGTGTGCGTGCGCAAACCCGCACACCTTAGAGAGAACTTTGGTGAAGAGACACGCGTTGATTAAATTTGTATCCATTGAATTAAGATTTTTGACTGATTTCTACATTCACCGCTTAGCGGCGGACCGCATTAGTACTATCAAAAGGTCGAATATATCAATATTTTTAGCACGATGATAATTTATTATTTTTATATACCGAACGTGCAATTGCGCAATATATACTGATTTCCACCTACAAATACATTTGTTGTGTAGATATAGACGAAGGTATAGGTATATGATGTATGGCTCGAAAATCGTGCTACAAATTGAAATATTTCAGATGTCAATTACTTAACAGAATATATTCGCGTGACTAGTGTCGATGTAGGTTCTGTATTGATGTACAACATTATTGCACACTTTTAATTAAGCCTCCAATTAAAATGTTAATATTACCTTCAATATCCGTTACATGCGAATTATTTGCGTTGCGCGTTCGAAACTAATAATGAATAACTTTTACTTAACGAGGTTAATATTAAATAACTCAAAAAACCTTTTACTCGTCTTATCTTTTAGATATATTTTCTTGATAATTTCATTTTAACAACCTTAAAAATACGTCGGCACCGCGACCATCCGCGGATGTGCCATTAAAATTTCCAAAATAAATTTGGAGAAATTCGTAATTCACGTTATTTTTTTTATATTGAAGCAAGTCTCTCCCAGAGTCAACGATTTTCACCATTTGTACGTCGGTCGTAGTTTTAACGACGTAAGCCAATATGCGTGCGAATTTTGAATAAAGTAATTCTAATTATAATCGTCCGGAACCTGTCTCATGGCCGGGTTTGAAAAAATATTGTTCTCTGGACTCATTTGTATGTATATATATATATATATATATATATATATACATACAAATGAATCAACTGAGCTTTGCGTGACCAACACAAGCATGAATGATTTAATTCGAAACCAAAACGTATTTTTTTGTGTGTCGCTATTGACGAACGTTAATCTAGTTTATCTAAAGTAGCTACCAAAAAGAAATGATTGCTCATTTAAAAATAATATTATGAAATTATATATTTAAAAAATAAATTAAGGTTAAGCGAGAGTCTCGTTATTTGAATAAACGATTTCATAATCAATAACGTTGTTTTTAATTCATATCTTTGTGTAGCAGTGGCGCGCACTGAGCGTGAACTTAGGTTATGCTATTTATAACTATACTACACATGATGAAAAAGCAAAAATGTACAAGAACTATGCATAAATTATGTAGGTACTGTTACAGAAAATATTATCGTTTGAGATTATTACAAAATCAAATTGATCCATTATTATTATATTGCTTCAGGTCCTGAATTATCAAACAAAAATAATCTCGCAACTCGCAGTTCTTCTTTGTATTCAGTATATATTTTTGAATGAAATATTTTAATTAATCGAAATAATCGCAACTACAATTTTTTTGAAATGGGTGAGATTAGGCACATGCAGCTTGAACTATTTCGACTCATATTTTTAATATGTACTATCTATTCCCAAAATATTGTACCTAGGGGTGTTATGCTCAGTATAAATTCCGACTATGTATTTTTGTTTCAGAATTTTCACCATGTTTTGACAGACAAGGGTAAAGACACAATCTTACTGTTATTGAACAACGCTCTCAATTCTGATTATGTTTTAATTTAGGTGCAATATACGGCTAATAATGAAGTTCTTTCATATTTAATTAAAAATAACACATAATTTATATGATTTTAATTTGATTAATTAAGGGATTTTAACAGTGTAAGTAAACATAATATTTATATAATGTATGTAGCAGTTTAAGAAGATAAAAAAAGGTGGGAGAAAGGGTGGGTAGGTTGAAACTATTGTTGTGGTAAAGGGAGAGCAAGATGTTATTGTCGGTAGAATGATTAATTGAAATTGAAATCATAGTGGTTCATAAAAATAACTCTTTAAGCAGTTTTAATGTCAACTTCTAATTATGGTGTTTGCATGAACAGTGAATAATTGAGTTTTGTGTATAAAATGTTCTACTTCTAGGAATATGGAAAAGTACGGAGTGCCGTTTTTTTGAAAACCATTCATATTTCAGTCAATGACTTTTGAATGTACAACGCCAATTGTATACTTTTAATTATATTTCTGTGAATTATTAAATAATGTACCTTTCATTTAAATTTAAAATAACATTTATAAAATTAGAAAAACAAAGTAGATGGCTTTCAAATCATTGAATGATTGATGTATTAATTCGAAAAAGTGTAACGTATAGGTTCGAAAATTTGTCGTCAAAAATAATGTTGCTGTAGCATAGTTGCGTAATGCACATTCGCCGATTTGAAAAGGGATCCAGGTTCGATTCCCGGTGGCGCAATAACAATATTTTTCTATAAAATTGATTATATGTATATCTTTATAATTAATACATTTAAAATATCACAGACCTATGTTCTGAATATTTACAGTTTCGAATTGATGTTTATCAATATTATTTAATAAATTAAAAATTCAATTTTTAATTTGACTGGAACGCACGGACTTCAATGATCTCGTTTTTTCAAATGACATCCATAAATTTTTCGTTTTATGAGATCCTATCACCGATGAAATTACAAAACCGTGTTCATTCATTCTCATTTCTATTAAGACACTTTCCAATACAAATTTCGAATTCGAGCACCGAAGGAACGCGCGAACGTAGTGTTGAACCCCTTGAACCGGTGAATTTGTCTCCTTTGAAACCGGTACGAGATCCGCTATCTGTCCTGTTTACACCGATTAGGCGGCTATGTTCAGAATCTTCCATCTCGATACAAATTGCAATCGATAAAGATCACAATCAAACCCACAGATAAATCGACAGATTAAATAATGTTATCAATATGCAAATAACAACGGTATTTTAGTCAAATTTTGTAGCGATTTAAGACGGTAAATTTGTAAAATTAAATAGTACTATAACTCGTTTCTAAATGTAATAAATTATAGACGAAAATGGATTCAATTGTGTTGATTTTTTCTAATTAGATATGTATTGGTAACTATATATTATAATGTAAAAATATATTTGGACTGTGCCCGTCTCGCTAGAGAAATTCTGTGTTGAGACAGGCATAGTTTACAAGCAATTGTACAATGAATTAATATTAGAAGTAGTAGATACAATTAACATTTATTGCCTTATATATATAATACATAAGGTGTATGTGAAAAATAATTTTAAAGTGGACTTACAAATAAATTATTTTGAATAAATTTGTTGCAATAATTATTAAAGGCTTAAATCAATTTGTTTAGGTGAGTGCACCAATACTAGCTCTAGCCGTATTAAAAAATCCAAATTTTTATTTTCAGTTTCATGTTATTGGAACAATTCAATTGGGTTAAATCTTTCAGCACTCTATTAAATAGTTTAGGTCCAAAATATTTGTAGTTCCTTTGGTCATATGTTGTATGTGATCTTAGAGTTTGTAGGTTATGTGTATTTGTCCGTATGGAAATTATATTTTGAGTTGTTATATATTGGAATTAGCTACATTTATGAAATTAAATATAACAAATTATTTGTATACCGGAAAAAAAAATCAGATGTTATAACAAAACATGTTTTTATTGAATTTAATCTACAGTATGCGTTAAATTTCTCCGATAACTATCTTAATATTTCTCCGCAAAGGTAGATAAAGAAGATAATAGCGCTATACATACATACTCTTCCAGTGGAGTAGCAGTAGCTCGGGAAATTGCTTGACAAGAATTACAGCGTAGATTTAAAAATCTACGTTTATCTAGGTTTAAAATTACGAATAAATTAATATGCATGTATAGGTATCTTATTTTAAATAAATATTATGTGGTACCATCAACGAGGAGTATATATTAACCATTAAACGTTCAAATGGTTGAACGCGTTTTATGATAGCAATAGTAGTTATTTGTTTCTTACATTTTACAACTATTTTAAAGGCAGATCTATTTATGACAGAGTAAAAAATTGAAAAAATAAGGAAAGAATGTAAAGCTGATCTTAATATACTGAGTAAGATTAAGAATGGATCGCTTAGGAGGTTTGGTCGTATGCAATGGATGAATGAAGAGAGTATGGTAAGAAAAATATATGACGCAAGTGTTGATGGCGCCAAAAGTAGAGAAAGTCCGCAGAAAGAAGACTTGGCACGACCATGGTCTTGTTAGAAGCCTCAATAATCGGCGAGCCTGTATGAGAAAATATATGATTGTGGGTGGGGCGAGAATTCTATGTCAGGACAGATGAGTGTGGCTCCTACCCCCGCGGGGAAACGGTGTGATGATAAGTTAGTTAGTTACTTTAAGTAAATCCGGCGGGGGAAGGGGGGGGGGGGTTTATTTATTACAATCTTTTGTCCCGATCCTGTTGCCTTCGTATCGCCTCATATTTTCTTTACCATCCTATACTGGGTGGCTGTGTTTATCCTGTTAAATATCATTTCATTTTCTTGGCGTATTCTTTTATTTTAGCAATATTTGAATATGTCCAAGAACACACAATTATTGGATTTTTACTTGCAAAGGCACTGTTATCAAACAAGTATCAGATATCTCCTAGAGACAAAGCTTATTATATTTAATAGAAAATATATTTTAAAAAATCAGATTCTCATAGTGATGATACATATACAAAAAAAGGAAAAATAAAGTATCAAATTTGGTCCATAGATGCGATATTTCTGTTGGTACTCGAAGCGAGTCAACATACTAAAATATACACAACTTTAAAAAAAAGATAAATGTGGAGATATAGGGGTGAGAATTGGTGATATATAAAGTGGTCAGCCGAAGACAGGTCGTAAGCCTTGTAATTACTCCATATTTGCAAATATTTTCCATTAAATATAATAAAAAAGTAGTTTTGTCTCAGTGAGATATTTGTTTTATTCTAGTATTATCGACTATTTTTGTCTGTTCTCGTATACTTGTCTACGCATTTCTCTTTGTGCAATTCTCAATATACATCTACCCATGTGCATTTATATTACTTTAAATATAATCTATTAGATCTCTCTTTTGTTGAGTCCATGTTCTGCAGCCATACGCGGTGAACACTGGGAATGTTGTTTTTTTTTAATACTCTCCGTTTCACAGTAGAAGATAATTTTTGAAAATCACGTTCAGGCGTCCGAATGCATAACCATTATTAACACAATCCTAATTATACATTGCGTTTCCCTGTCTATTTCTATGACTTTCTGGGTGTCTTTGATTTATTGCATGTATTGGATCCGTATGGCTGCAGACATAGTGCTTGATTAAACGATCATGTCTCTAATATCTCTAAGTTAAGATAACTTAAACGTTTTTTCTTTTATATACTTAATAACATTACGTAAATATATATTCAATTTAAAATGAAGTGTACATTGTAAATCAAAACATTGCCAAATCGTACGAATTTAGAGCTATTATCTCTCTTATCTATGGTCATCTCACGTCATATCACGAAAGCAGTAAATGAAATCGTACAATTTTTTTCTGTAGTCGCACTGTCAAATGCGACCATAGAAAAAATGATGTGTGCTTAATGATCCCAGTTTTTTCAAGAATGTCTTGTGGAATACGTAATATTAATAATCTTATATTAATTGCATGGAGGGAAGTGTAGAATGCACTAGCAGAAATACAAAATTATATATTATATATAATTCTAATGGAAACTATAAATGCTAAAAGTAATGGCTGTATAAAGTAAAAATGTTATTTTTTTAAAGAAGAGCACATTACTATTGTGAAGTTGCAGCTTTTACTGTGCTATTTTAATACAAATTAAATTAATCAACTAGAAAGATATACAGAAAAAATCTATTATTTATCGAATAACGCGATTCTTCAGATAAGAAAAGGTCCAAGATTTTTCGATAAATAGATTTTTTTTGTATATCTTCCTAGTTGATTAACTTAATTTGTATAAAAATGTTAATTATATATATAATAAAATAAATAATCCCGAACGTTTCGAAGCTCATATTTTTGCGCAAATACTGCTTCTTCTCACGGAATTGAACAATAAATAAAAATATTGTAAAAACTATAGAACGTGCATGTGCAGAATAATTGATAACAATCCCAAATTAATATGCATGCATAAGAGTTTATTTTGATGTCGAATGCATCCGGCTCGAAATGTATCGGCGCACTTGATCGGACGATAACTGGCGCACTCCTCACTGTAGAGCTGTCGGAAACGACTGCCGCGAGATCACTCCTCGTAAATATTACTTACAATATTTGCAATACTTTGCCATACGTGCTTCCTTTCTTAATGAAACTCATTTATTATATCCTCGTTATTTGTAATTTCCAAATGCGTGAATGTGTTATTCACATTAATTACGTGTTCAATTGAACATGTAAGTACAACGTGCGCCAGTAATGGATTTAATTTATCCGAAACCGTTTTTTTTTTATTTATGTACTCATTCGAACCAATAACTTCAATAATTATTTACACCTACTAACGTACTTGTTTATACTTTCAAATCATCAAAATATGAACTATTGCCTACAATATTGTGGTCGATATCTATATGTTACATTACAATTATAACATCTTTGTATTGCCTATCAATTATTAGACGATATTGTAATGTGCGAAAAAAACTATTTGTAAATATTTCTAAATAAAAATTAATAATTCGCGTAATGCGGAATCTTTTGTTAGTCTTTTTAACACCTTAGTAGGGCCCCAGCTGGTACCTCGAGCACCACTTGATAAATTCGTAATTGAACACAGCAACCTAAATAAACAAAAAAAAAAATATATATATGCAGTTTTCTGGGCTATTATGCCGTGTATATCTGACCTTTCTAGTCAACCATTGCAGGGTAATAGGGATCTGTCCTAATATCTGATAACATTATTTTACAATAATTCGCTAAATTATCCTTTACCTATAATACTACTCAATACGATTATATATACAATTATGTAAATAATATTTTAAAAATAAGATATTTGTATGTTTGTGTAGACCTGTTTATAAATGAGCACGTTAAAGTACCTAGGTAGAAAATAATCTTCTGTTTACAATAATACTCCAAATGGGATTTTCGGAATAGGCACATTATTGCTATCAACAAATATGCGAAATTATTTTTCAACATAGCTTGATACCATTCGATTAACAATAGATACGTATTGGTTTGAGAAATATGGAATAATAACGGAGCAGGAATTCGGCGCAGTAGTATTTTATTAAATGTACAATATCTTTCAAAATTTTTCTAATATTTTTCTCGATGCTTGACAATTCGAGAGCAAGGCTGGATTTGGACTAGCAATTTAATGTTTAAATAAACGTTGCAAGATTCGCTACAGGTTAGTCACATCTTGCGAAACATTCACCAATCACAGTCGTCTCAATCACGATCACTATAACAAAGTGTAAATTATTATGTGTGTCGGCGTTGAATCGTAGTTTGATACTTATTAATTTTGTTTTTAAAATTAAATTAATAAAAAAAATTAAAATTATTTTTGCACCTTTCACTGTTACTTTGATGGCATCGGGCACGATCGGGACCAGCTGCGTCCTCGTCGCGGAGTGAAAACTCAATATCCCGCTGAATGGAGCAAAACAAGTGGAAGTCGAAATAGTGAGTGGCCGGTAATAAATTCACGCGGGTCGGACAGAGAGGCGACAAACAAATAAAAAAGGCGGAACCCAACTAACAGACGACCGGACGAGTGTTGTAGGACTAGCGGAGAAGGCGCCGAGGTCGGGAACGGCCGGGAAGGAGTAATGTCCCAAAAAAGACCGGAATTTTCATTTACACCGTTTTCGGGACGATTGAAGAGTCGCCGATGGGCGCCAGCGGGAACGTTCAGGCATCAACAAACTTTGGTTCTCCGCCAGCGATCTAACTACGCCACATTGAGACTCGCATTTAGGTAGGGATCCAAAAGAATCGTACCCTGCAGAACTTTTGATATCCATACTTTTTCCGTCACAATAATAATTGTTGTGAGAAACACCGCGAAAATCGGTGTTCACACTACTCAGTACCTACTACTAAAGAAATAGATATCTCAAAACTAAATAATGTTTTCATTTGAAAAATTGTTCTTCTCTTTTATAATAGTAATTCTCCCGCCCAAACCATTTTGACTTTGAAGATATATAGCAATAAAACAGTAAAACAAATGTTATAATAAAACTGCTGTTGGAATATAAAACTATATACTACTCAAATAAAGTACAAATCTTGTACATACCTCACAAATTGAAGAAACTACGAGCAAACACCAAAAGTCGTTTTTTTTCATACTGAGTGCGTTTATCTCGATTGTAACCAAATGGGAGTCCAATGGGATGTAGTCAAAAGAGGTGCATGGAAGGCGTAAGAATAAGTCTTCACATAACAACCGCTGAAATGGCGCAATATTTGTAAAATATATGAAATATATGGTAGCTCAAGTTTCCTTCCTGGTCAAATATTTCGGACTCCCCCTACTTATTCACCCATTAGATTCTTTTAATTAGAGTCTTTGGACATTTCTAATAAAATTAAAAGCCTGTTAGTATGTATATGATCCACAAGATAAAATATTTAAGGGAATATAATTACTTTTTTAATATCTGAAATAATGTAATGAAAATATGAGAACCTACTTTTAAAATACAGAACGAAATGTTCTGAATATCGATATACGTATGTTTATTGAAATTATTAAATAAAGCAGAGATTATTTAACTTCTTTCATAAAATAATATATATATATATATATATATAAATCTAGTACCTAACTTAAATTTTTACGGTGATGAAATAAATAATTAATGAAGCGTGCTAGTTTAACCGTAATATTATATTATACCAACTAGATAGAACCACAAGTCCTATTCTTTAAAAAAAAATTAAATATTTTGTATTTTTGAGTTAATTTTCACAACGTACAATTTATGTTGGGTACTAGATTTATTTTTAAATAATAAACATTTTTTTAATAGATTTTTAAAAACATTGAAACATCTTGATATACCAATATGGTTTTAGTTAGTTAATTTTCACGAGTCAAAGTTAGCAACCACTGCGCTGTCAACTAGTTTTTTTCTCTCAGATTTGTCGACCTAGGTAGGATGGTTATAAGAAACCGTGATCCCCGGAGGTACCGCAGGGCACTGATTCTGGGTCTGCAATGGGGGGCCAATGGGGCCATAAATTTTAAAGATAACTTACTTTAAAATAATAAAGCAAAACTGTTGTTTTTTTTTATCAATGAACGTACAACGTTAGTAAAGTCTATTGATACCTAAAAATAAATTTAGTTATCGTTAAGATCATGTTTACTATAAATAAAAAATTGTTAGATGTTTGTATTAAAGTAGGTGAACGTCAATAATAATATTTTAAAAAAACATTTAAATTTACTCAGAGTAGTTGGCAGGTCATGGTTGGACATCAAATTAAATTATTATTAAACACATGGAAAGTAGGCACTACCTACGTAGGTTATATGCACACAGCTCAGTTGATTAATTTGTGAGAAATCCAGAGAGCAATATTTGTTTATATCCAGTCAACTGGATTTTTCTAGAAACCTACAATTAATTTTGTCTACAACCAATCAATATACTCAAACCCATAGGACTATAGATTTAAAAATATATATTTTTGATATTTATAGCATGTTTGTATGAATCATTTCTATTAATTTTATGTTTCGTTTTCGTTTCGATACCACTGCATCATCGCCAGGACGGACATACAATAACCCATCCATATATAAAAATTATCTATCTAACGGAGACGCGACCGTAGTTGTGTATAGAGAGGGGGTAAATAAAGACGTTGAAATAAGGAATATATTACATGAAGGGTTAAATTTAGAGATTTTTTATTTATAATTATTTGTACAACCCTGAATCCGTTGATATCGTTGTCAAATGAGGGTATTTTATTGGGAGCAACTTCTATCCCTGGTAGACTTCACATATTAATAATTAAGTAGGTGCTCACCTCCGATCCTCGGTTTTACTGCCCGTTGGTGGCGCCGACGTGTGCCATATAAAAAGTGGTCTGTACCTACCTGCCGCTCAATTTTGTGGTCAGTACATAAATAATGTATTGGATTTGTACTGGCAACCAACGAAAGGTAAATGCTGTCAAATTGTGCCAGTTAGGTGATTTACGTATTGATGTGTGTATAGCGAACCTTAGATTTGGTAATTGAGATACGAGTATAAGACAATATATAATAATTAATATAAAGAAAACAATAGGTATCTACACAATATCCGCGATGAAGGAAGCTTACATATGACAAAGAGAAAGGTATTCTTTCCTGAGACCGAAATTAGCATATTTTATACCTTATAATGAATAAATTGATCAAAACGCAAAAAGCTAAACTGTCTCTGTATGTAAAAAAAGAATTGTTTTGAAGATATATGTTTATTGCCTTATAATCTGTCGAAATATAGGCTGCCAGTGCCTAACTATAGTACTTGTGTGTGTTACTTTATGAACTCATTATTTTTAAAAAATCTAACGTCATTATTATTTCATGTCAAAATATGGAAATTTTAAAAACTTGTTTGTTAAAAAACTTTGGCCTAGTAATCTAGTGGTTGAGAGTTCGGGCCTCGTTCCGGGAGACCAGGAGTTAGTCTTATTTTTATAGCACAAACGTTTAGCTTAGTTTGAAAATAAAAAGAATATTGATGTGACATGTATTCTGTGTACGCATCTCTATTTTTTAAAACAAAAAAGTACCTAAAACCAAAGTTGTATACTGAAAAATATGCAGAACTTTTATGTAGACAAATTTCGCGAATATTTTTGTTATTTTGTGTTATTTTAAATTATCAATTTAAATTATAAAAATTGTCTTCTTTTCATAACGTACCTACGTTATTGGTATACGCAAGGTAGTACTAGTTAACACAGCTTGGATACGTTTTACGTATGCCTGCGGGAATCCGGTGTCCACAAGGACTATGTGCAGGTTATACTCGCTGAAACTTCAGGACATGGAAACAACACATGATGCGGAAAGGCTGGCAGCGGACCACAGTAAATAGGGAGATTTGTGATCATGTGCTCCAACTAGGGAGCAGGAATGACAGAAGCAGAAGATAGTACCTATCAGTGGCGGTCGATGATTTTTTTTTTAAAAGGGATGCTGTATAAAATAAGTTTATACAGACTATAAAATATACATATCTATAGACTAGCTCACGGACAAATTGCGTCTACTGACAAAAATAGTCTGTCAAATTAGCTATATAAATCCTTTACGCTCCGCAACATCAATTACATATCCATTTTATTTTATTTAAATGATTAATTTAATAGATAATCGAAGAATATTTAATGTTTCAATAATTCGGATTTAAGTATTCAAGACAAACTGTGAAAAATCCGACACACAAACCAATTTCTCAAAACAATTCGCTTACTTCGTAATGTGTGTGCTATTTAAAGTCGTTTTATATACGTTAAATGCTATTGACGAATGCGTATATAATATAGAAAGACCTTGACCAGTAATAAGATACTTTTTGGATACGGAACGAATGATAGAATCCACTGTCGCTGGTTTCCGTGTGTTTACGCGATTCATAGATGTTTGAATGTTAATAATGTATATGTATTTCGACTCGCGCCGTGTCGTGTTGTGTGTTATGACTGGTATATAAAGAACAATATGAATTTATTTATAGCAGTTTTTGGCTAGAAACAAAAAGTTCAACACTTATTGACTCTAGAACATAAGGGATACGGAGTATCCAAAGCATGTATGAAGTGACCGCGCTTAGTATCTACATATGTACCATTTGTTGGCTACTCGTATAGTGAGAGTAGGAAGGGTAATTCTATGATCCCTTTAAAGCCGGCATGAGTTAACTTTATTATTATTATATCTTTGACGTCCTTAATCATTCACCACTTTGACCACCTCCTGTACCGCATTCGTCAGCAATTCTCTATTATCTAACCCAGAGCTTGCACCGTTCAGTAGTGTTTAGAAGCTGACGCCTTTTACAGGCCTAGATTTGATAATCCATCTCGTCCAAGGCATCTTCAGAATGTTACTGTAGAGCCACATCTCAAACGTTGCGCTGATCGACCATTTTTTTAGATACAGTCTTCTCAAGAGCACAGACTTTAACATGTTAAAATAATTTCAGACCATTTCAATTCGAATATTGGATCTCAATATCTTGATCTAATTCTTCATTCCAATTTTTACCGTTTATCCTTAAGATGGTAAATACCTGTGTGTGCTTATTATTTTATTAACGTTTAATTTTATTTATTATTATTAGTAATATTTGTTTAATATTGAACTACGTTAGATGGTATAAAAAAAAATTGTATAATCTAAAAAAACATACTTTCACGAATTATAAATAAACGGACACCATTGTTTATAAGTGTTTTTTGGGATAATTCCCAAAAAATATGTAAACATTTTTATAAATTGCACACAGTAGGTACCCACATACTTTATACTTATTTATTTTTATTACCTACATAAAAATGGTCAAGAAATGATTTATATATTTTGGCTCATCCGACCGCTATCGAGGTAGTTATCAAGCAACACGAAAATTAGCAGAAAGTTACATATGTACACGATAAACAATAATACTCACGGCAGGCAGGATCTGTTAAATTTGACTCAATGCCTAAAATTTATTCTTCATAAATTTGTATTTTTTTGTGAGGTCCAGTTTTTGAGTTGGTTTAGTAGCTTACCGGTTATTGAAGTGAGGTGATGTTAACGGGTCGGCGGACCTCCGTGGTAAAAGCAAATGTTCTCAACATTTTTTTTTATTTCTTGATCATCTAAAGGCATTGGATATTTATTTTAAAACTAATATTCTATTAATAAAAAAATATTACTTTTAAATCTTCCTACTGTATTCAAATTTAAAGTATTCAATATTCAAAGTAAATATATATTATAAAAGCTGTATATGGTTTTCGAGATTATGAATATAAACATGCTAATATTTTCAGTGTGCAGGGATTCCAATAAAAAAAACATAGTTTTATAAAATTATAAAAAATAGAATTTACTCTGTAATAATATAATAATATAAAAACTTCGAGAATAGAAACCTCAGGAAAAAAAAACCTAATTTTTTTTAAAATTATAGATTGTCTACAATTTCTCGATGAATATGTGTTGAAGTAATTTAAAAAAATAGGTACCTCTCTCTATAATATTAGACGAAAACAAGGAATGTTTTTGTTTTACCAGTTGACGGTCTCACCGCTATTTTAGGAGCCGATGCTCTCTCATCAGTTTCTCTGTTAGATTAATAATGGCCTTACAAGGCGAAACGCGTCTCTAGTAAATTAAATGAATAGAATAAAAAAACAAGAGTTTTCACACATGTTTATTATAACTACTAGTGTTAGTACTATAATTCAATTTCCTAATAGTATTGCGTATTAGTAGGTATATTGTAGAGCTTTTTTCAATCTTAGAAAGTGTGAGTAAAGAAAGGAGCCTCGCACTATATTGAAATAAACAAATATACGCTCTGAGGATATCAATTATGAATGATACGCACTATGACCGACCTTATATTTCTATAGAGGATCACCAATGATCACCAAATTTGAGTAGCTTGTTGTTGTAGTGGTTAAGACGTTGGCCTAGTAATCTAGTGGCCTCGTTCCAGGACACCAGCAAGTTAGTCGTATTTTCATAGCACAAGCGTTTAGCTTAGTTTGAAAATAGTAAGAATATTGATGTGATATGTATTCCGTGTACGCATCTCTATTTAAAAAAAAAAAAGGTATGATAGAGCGCCCCCAGATTATTGGTCTGCATGACTTTCACGCGCCATTGAGGTCATCAAGACACATTGTTCTATTACAATGGTAATGTCAGAACTCATGCACTAGCTAACTCCGCAGTCCCCAGAATGCGTTCTTTGGGGAATGAATATGCGGAGGTAGTCAACATTTTTGCTGTAAATTTAACTCTTTATAAGACTGCATTATTACATTTTGTTGGTGTCTTAATTCAGTGGTGACGGATAGATTGCTTTACTTCATATTTTGTATTTATTTTTAATTTTGATTGTGAAAGGACATTCTGACATTCTGATAAAATTTTCTGTTATTTTACAAATTATGTTAATGCCTGAATAGGGCGTGTATAATAATAATAAAAAAATATAAATGATGGTCATTGATACAAACTATAATATCACACCAGGATTACTACAAATCGGTAATGGCGAAACAAAACAGCTAGGATCACCAGTCACCATCGTGTCCACCACCAATCACCAGTATGACGGCCCGACCTGATTAAAATTCTATATACTGCGCACTCCTGAAATTAACAAAAAAAATTCGCGGACCGGAATATGTAGTGACAAATCATCCATGATGATATCCAAAATAATTAGTCACAGTTCCATGATCACGACTGCTGTCATTAAGTTCAAATTTCAATATTGACCTAGTGGCACCCAATAACGCCAGGATCTAAATTCCTACTGAGGACGAGCATTAGGAGACGGAAATATGGACGCGGTCATGTGACAATAAAAAAATTGATGGCCCATATTAACGCGCGCCAATAGTATGTTTATACGAATACGTAACACTAATATTTTACTTACTAATCCTTAAAAAAACATAAATATAATAAAATTAAATAGTTTTGAGAATCACTGGAACTTTCCAGGCGGCGTCATGAAAGGCAGAATTAACATATCCTCGCGAAGTTCTTGTCCTAGACACTACGGATCGAAATACACAACGTTACTCGCGCGTCGTCTCCCTGCTCTCGCTACAAAACCGTCCATTAAAAAAATCCGATCATCGAGAGAGATCTTTGACTTGATTATGTTATTCCAAATATCGTATACCTATCGTAACACCTTCGCATCCGTAAGGCAATCTGGTTTATCTATATATTATATATACGTGTTACCGTTATGATGTGATAAATTATTTATTCTGTAGAAAATTAGATGTACGTATTTTTACATCTAATTTTAATATAGCATTCTTCGGAGAACAGTCTAATCTAATATTTTTAAAGACACGTATGGGTCATACCACAATCGAATAAATACTTGATTTTATCTAATTATGTACCTATGATACATCGCCGTGGAGGTCTATCGCCTATACTTTCATCATCACCGCCGACGACCCTGAACGTACCTTGCATATGCCGGTGCGTAAGGCAGAGCTCCTAACAGCCTTAAATACGCTCGCTACCGACGCCAGGCAACAATACTGTGCGACCAGCAGCCATCTGAAAGACCATCTCGCGAGCTTCACTCTTCTCGTCGCTGTCTTTTCAACCATAGCTTCAAGTACCGCGCCTATATCTCTTCGCTTGTAGAAATTTTATTGTACTGCTAAGCCATTCGTCTGAATCTGTAAACTATACCAATAAACAAAGTGTCAAAGTCAATCGTTTTTTTTTATTTCATAACCTCAAACGAACAACTGAGTGATGGGTGATCATTGGGGCACTCGTTACTCACATATAAGCAGATTCACTGTTCACGCAACCTGCCAAATCCTTGTGATTCACATGCAACACACCCACACAGTCATCAACCATAATTCCAAACACATATTTACGACTATCGATACCTTTTCCAGCTTTAATAGTAATCCACGGCAAGAAATTGAGTAATGAAATTTATACAATCGTTTTTCACGTGAATTACAAAAACACGAAACTACATTATCAACTTATTTTGTATTTTTTAAATTGCAAATATATACATAAACTTGTCGTGTAGAAAAACTTTAAGTGATTTATTATTTAAAATAGTAAATGGCACGCTTGACACCATTAATTTAACTGAACTGATTGTATACCACGTTCCCGCGTGGAGTATCAGGTCGTCGGCGCTATTTCATGTAAATACATCATATATAAATTTTTATTGGAATGTACCCCACACAAAGATTTCACAGGGTTGAAAACGATTTTGGTCTAAAAAATATATTCGATTCTTATAAATATATTTAATGTTTAGTGATGTTTTTGATGCTGTTCTGAGTTAAGGGTGTAATTGATTTTGATACTCGGCCATTCCGTGTTAAACCGAAATTTTATTATTACTTTTTGCTTTACTTTCCTTTCTTTTTTCTTTTAAATCATTTTGATCCATTTCTGTTATACATATTTCATGCTACTTGTGTAGCTGCACATATTTTTTTTCATAGATAATTAATAATTTTTTAAAAGCCCATTAGTGCGTTAATTCAATACAAAGTAAATAAATAATATCTAATAATACGTATGTTTTTTTCAAAGTGAATATCATATGAGACAAGAGAATAATTGTATTCTTACTATTTATTGGGTAAACCACACAGTACAAATATTACATACATACCGCGGGGTTAGGCAGAGAGGATATAGCGCCACACTCTTCTGTCCTGACACACAATTCTCGGCTCATCCACATTCATACATCTTCTCATACAAGCTCGACGATTATTGAAACTTCTAACATAACCATCCTCGAGTATCTGGTTTATCAAGTCTTCCGCGGACGTCCTCTACTTCTGTTGCCATCAACATATGCGTCATATATTTTTCTTCTAATTCATCCGTTCCATATGACCAATCCACCTATATGATCCTTTCTTAATCTTACTCACTATACTAAGATCTTTTATATACTTTATATTCTTTCATTCTACTTTACATTCTTTCCTTATTTCTTCATTATTTACTCTGTCATAAATGGATCTGCCACATATACAACTAAGTGCTCTCATTTCCACTGAATTCAGTCTACTTCCATTCCTCTTCTTCCAGCTCCAGGACTCACTTCCATACATCAGTGTCTGAACCAGGACTCCATTGTGAACCGCTGTCTTGTCTCAATTAACAAGTTCCCATTAGCTATAATTCCATTCACTTTATTCCCTGCAGCCACCCTCCTTTCGTTATCTTTCTCTGCCTTTCCGTTTCTATCGAACATAGTTCCCAAATACACAAACTCGTCTGCATGTTCCAAATATTCATTATCTACAAATCTGCACGGTGTCTTGCTTTCCTCCTGCTCGAATACCTTCACTTTAGAATTGTTGACATTCATAATAAGATTGCTTTCCTTGCATACATCGTACATTCTACTCACTAGTAATTCTTGTTCATTATTTACCATTAATACTGCATCATTGGCGTACAATAAACAGCATAAAATAAATTGCCCATTTTTCCTCCTACATTCATATATTCCAGTTCTTTCACACAATTATCTATATACAAGCCATGGAGACATTACACAACCCTGCTTGACAGCCATTATAATGTCAAACCATGGTGCGAATGATCCATTGATCCTTACGCGCGCGGAACTTCCTTCATATAGGGATGCGATTGCGTGTATAAGTTTTCTATTCACTCTGTAATCAGAGAGTACCTTCCATAACCTTTGTCTTATAACTATATCATACGCTTTTTGCAGATTTACAAAGGCACAAAAAGTTGAGATGAATCTCAGTATTGTATACGTATGTTGAGATTTTAATCTGGAGATAAACTGAAAGATTAAAACTTAAGATTGGCAGGCCCGATCCGTGTGCATGGCTGCCTATGTAAGAGACTCGACACTTGCGCACAAATGTCAGTTGGTACCATAGATGCCTAAAACTACAAAGTTAGATACTCAGAAGGCGTTAAATTACAAATATTTATTTTGTTTAAATGGCTTCAGTGGAGATTAATATTTACCCAACGGACGAACGGAACATCAACATTCTGACATTTGATGCACCATAAGGGTAAAGTGAAGTACGAGACAAGTTACGGTGCTTAAAACACCCGCGAACCTCATATAAAACGTTCCACAATATTTCTGACGCGTTATTTCAAATGTTCTATTTATTTTTAATTTAGTTTCTTGACACAGTATACACGGGGAGCCTACAATAAAATATATATTAAAGTATACCTAAATTAATTCACAGCATAACTTATTCATAAAATATTCATCACATTTATTTAACACAAAAAATTCAGCGAGATAGATTTCATTTCTCCATACACCTATACACGATTTAAAAACAAAACGGTATTCACTTTAATTATGTATAGATAAACGATATTATATTATATATGAACGCAATTCATTATTTCTGCCTATCTATACATATTAATTTTATTTTAATATTACTTAAATTTGACAGACAAAGAAATAAATTGTTACCCTTGACTCAGTCATGAATATAATCTAACTGTGGTTATGATCTTTGTTTCAAGAGTATTTATTTTTTTAATTACAGTTGATGACTGTGACTTGACTCGTGATTTTGAGCTACTCTACTAGATCTGATGCGGTCCCTTTTCTCTTTATTTATTATTAATTTTTCGAGGTACTTAGTTAAATATATACACGTATTATTTTTATACATTTAGTGTATTTATCAAATGTCAATAATTTGTAACTTTAATATAATTTTTTTTTTAATAATAAATTTATAATCCACCTTAAAGTATATTTATAGTCTCATACAAGGATGTTGTTAAGGCGTTAATCTTCTGTCTTCTAATCTATTTCAAATTCAGTAGATACCTACTTATGACCAAAAAAATCTACTTGTAAACAAATTTAATATTCGTATTTATACTGGTTTTTGCATAACTACGTTTTTTTTTATTAAAACCAACCAAGCAACAAAAATTTGGGTCCACTGCCTAAAGTAGTTTTTTTAATCACGTTGTTTAGCTGTGTATTTACTATTTAATAGTTACGTATTTATTATAGATAGATTTCGATAAGAATACGAAATACCGCAGAATTTTCGTAAAATTTAAATAGGGATCTACATATACCAATGTTTATTATATATACGCGTTTTGTGGATACGAAAACACCTATAATTCTTTTGAAAATTTTCCGAATAATTGACCTGTTAGATATCTCGGCTAAGTTGATTAAGTAATATGAAGATCTTTCCAAAGTGAGCTCCCTAGATGACTGCCATAAAATCCAAAATGATGTCAGCCGCATTGTAAGGTGAACAAACTCCTGAATGCTAAACAATGTTCTCAAATAACGTTCTCAAGAAAATTTAATAACATTAATTTTACTTACACAATATGCGATGTTAAAGACCTAAGAATAATCCTCGATAGCAAAATTCTTTTTAAAAATCACATTGACCAAATTACCTCCAAGGCCTATAGAATGCTAGGATTCATACTCCGAACCTACAAACACTTCCAAAATCCATATTGCCTCAAAATACTGTATTGCGCATTCGTTCGTAGTCACTCAAGTATGCATCTGAAATCTGGAACCCTTGGCAGATTATATATATTCCGAGATTAGAACGAACACAAAATAGTTTTAATCGATATTTTAATGTTAGATCTAATCTATCATTCAACTCCTATTTAGATCCAGCAAACTTCCACAACATGAAAACCCTAGAATATCGAAGAACACGTCCTGACCAAATACTTATTTTCAAACTACTGCAAGGCCATATTGACTGTCCCGGCCAATTAGAATTAATATCTCTCCACGTACCATCTAGATCGACCCGGCAATCCGCACTCTTCCACATTTCTAGAAGTAAAACTTCTTACATACAAAATTCATTCATTCACCGGTCATGTAAATACCATAATGAGAAATTGACTTTTTTAACATTAGCCTTACTACGCTCAAAAGGTTATTTTTATTAACCACCACAATCTCAATGTTGGCCAATCGTTCTACCTATAAACACATCTTGCTCTCCCTTTACCGCAACCTCCACACCATTTATCTCTATTTATTTATCTTAAACATTTCTGTGGATTTTCATAAATAGATAAAATAAAATTAAAGCTCATTAGCCGGCCTAATTAAAACTTTAAAAATTTATAACACAAAAGAGAAATGTGTAAAAAGCACAAAATTTTTATGAACAAACGCTAAAAATAACTGATTATGTTCATATTCGAAGAACTCGTGTACCAAAGGTGTAATACGAATTATTGTAAAAGATCTTAATGCGCGAAAATATTAAAATGTGGCCATAAATATTCGGCATCGTTTTGTGTTTGTCTCGTAACAGTGATTGACATTCGGTCGCGTGATTCCCAACACCTTAGATCCGAGTGTGCCGAGTATAAAGGAAACGTTCATTCGTCTTAAAAATACATAAATATCCCCATCATTTATTGGCCTGTAAATCCATAGATTACTGCGATAGCGCGCGCCCGAGAAATGTGCTCGGACCTCAAATTTGAATATTGTAAGCATCTTACACATCTTAATTCTATAAAAACGTCCAGGTATAACTTAGACGCTAATTAGATATATTTCTGTATGCAGATTCCAGCAGATGAATCATGTCCGCTCTTCAGTCGAGCCGTGGACCATTTTATGATTCAACATTTTTGATGGGATTAAAAAAGAATTATAAAAGACCGTGGCTAAGACGAAAAGCGTAAACTCGATTCTGCGGGACTCTCGTAACTAAAATTGTCTACTTGCTTATAATCGATACACAAGTTTGAAAGAATTATCATTTTAATTTATTTAAATGTTGATGAAGAAAATTATTTAGATATATATATATATGCACTAGGCGTCGACTTAATTTACGCTGCTAATTACAATTCTGTAAAAGTACGTTGGGCTGCATTGTCACTAGATTTTCACCTAAAATACAAAGTATAATATTATTACTATTAAGATGTCTCACAGAGACGATGCTATTATTTTTTCTATATGAGAAGTATGGAAGTATTGTGCATTACAGGGCTTACGACCTGTCATCGGCTGGCTGGCACATCTATCAAATTTTTGTAAGTTGTATATATGATATCAGGATGGAACATTTCACTTATTTATTACCAACTATGTTGTCGCCATCTATTGATATTTTTGAAAATTTGATATTATTTCTCATGTAACAGTATAGATGTCGCTGAAGTTGGGACTTATTAATGAAGTAGGGGCAATATGCTTTGTGTGTATATGAAATTTATTCGAATTATTAACATGTACTAGAGTACGTCTGAAAATGAAGTATTTTTCAATTTTTTAACTTCATATTTTAGACCAGTATATTTTTTACAATATTTAGACATACTTACTCAAAATATTATGTTAAGTGGAGGGCCTAAAACATTTTTTAATATTAAATAATACCAAGTATATTAGAAAGCATATATTCAAATGCGCTTCGAACACACACTTGCGGCGTTTTGCTACACGTCTGTTCAAGCGAAGACATGTATTCAGAACACCGCGAGGCTGTGCGAGATTGAAGTTAGCGTTTAGTTCGTATATGTTTGAGACAGATTTCGCTAAAAAATATGTGAAACACATGCGCAGCTTTATTTGTCATATCTACATTCTTCCGCTAGATGGTTTCTAGTTAACCCAACAGCAGACCACTATTTGCGCGTATACGTACATACTTGATACATAATATGTAAAATAAACCTTAATTTAGGTAATTTGGATTTATTTCGCAGAAATTATAGTTATGCATAGCTATTTTTATTGTATAGAGTATTCTCCCATGTGTTATAAAAAATCGCTATATAAAAGTTGCAAAGAGTTTAATCAAGCTTCAATGAAGTAATGATATCGTTCTGGTGAATGAATTTAGCAATGGTATTATATTTTTATTCTTAAATTAACAGCATGTTAATGTTTCAATCGCCATCATAAATTTCATGTTTGATACAAACAATACTTTTTAAAATATCCGCTGTTCTTCAAAGTACAGAGGAACTTAATTACAATAAGCGCGTGTATAATGAGAACATGGTCGCGATGTTCAAAAAGTTCCAATTATTTCATTTTACGCGTATATACAAAGAATTAATTGCTCACGGTTACACGAAACAATATTTGGCACCTAGTGGAAAATTGCAAACATTTGTAATTCTTGAGATAGTTCCAAATTCTTGGAATAATAGATAATGATTACATCGGATTACTCTTACGTACTTAATTACGCGATAGTTTTCTTTCATCAACGAGATCGTTAAATTTACATTGCAGCCGCTTAATTGATTGCCTAGTATTCACCTAACCTTAAGTTTATTTTGGGATTTTCTATCATTTTTGAAACAGTAATTTTACTCTTTTTTAGTAATTTTAAAGCAAAACTGTTATATTTTGTGGATTAATGTTACTTTGGTTGTTAATTATTAGACCAAACCATTGGTAAAAAAATGGCCAATAATGATGATGTTGATGTTTTGAAGAGGAGAAATCTTGATGTCTTATGATTTTTAATTTGGCCTTAATCTTATATTGACCATTAAATGTTACATTAAAAAAAAGAATAGTAAATTAGTATACATAGTTGATGCAGAACCCACTTTTTAGATAATGATTTAACAATCTCGTCTCGACCGGACCGCCTCGGAAATGACATTTATCCCAACAGCCGTGACATTCGTGTTATTTATAAAAATGTCGTCACGTTCGCGTTAAAGTTCGCATTTGACAAGAGAGGCGCTTGAAATTTAAATAACATACGGGAATTTTCGCGTCCGCCGGAGTCAAAGGGTAACCGAGAGCGATAATGCAAGAGCGCCGACCGCTTTCCATTTTCTTAACAAAATATTCAAAGGAATTTAACGACACTGAAATTCTCACTTTAATCAGTATCGGCCAGCGGCGGCGAACCGGGATTTTAATGATCATTTGATTATTGATCGGTTTCGTGAATAACTGCACGGCGACTTGCTTTCTAGATCTAAAGGTCGAAAGTTCATCACACCTCTGCACCCGATCATCAAAGTCTTTTTCTTCTTCTTTTCCATCACGTTCTTCATCTTCTTCATATGCTCTATCTGTTCAACGAACGTTGGCTATTATGACTTTATTTACTGCGGCCCGGCTACAGTGGACTGGCTAAACCATTGTCTCAGGGGTCTTCTTTTTTTAGAACCCCGACTTCCAGAAATCTTTATCTGCATTATGAGCACCTGGAAACACTCGTTGGTATTAACCATTAACATTGGATTTGAGGATAAACTCTAGCTTTTCTGCTCTTTAACCAAATGATGCCCAGCCCAGTTGAACGCGTCTCTTTATTAAACCAACTCGCTTTTGTTTCGATAGTTGTATTGTTTGTATCTGTATAAAATTAATATTTCCTAATATCTTATACGTAACATAATTTTATACGATATATAAGTGATACGCGGTCACTTTAGTGATCGTATCGCGTGTAACATTTTTTTGATGACTTGTACCGTTCTTAGGTATTAGGGAAGATTATCCTAAACTCGAATAATAATACCACTTTGGAGACTCCACAAAAGTGGTCATAAGGTATTTATTATACATATTTATGTTTCTAGATATGTTGTCTTTCATTTTATTTTATCTGTTTGATTTTGCTATTCCTTATACACATTTCCTAATATCTTAAGTTTAGTCATAGTTGGTTACAGTGACAACATTAACTCCGCTATAACGTCATGTGTATTAATAAATCTTGTGTTTGTAACAATGTTGTACCTCAATGTCGTGTCTAGTTTCTACAATTTCTCAAAAGCTGCGATTCTGGGATAGAAATGCATTGATTTATAAATGCGATCAGTTGGAATCACTGTATTTGCACCAATAGACACACGTTTAAAATATCGTTTCATTGTAGCCGATTTCGAATTACTTATTTCACAAAAATGTGACTGCTAATTTCAAATTAGGGTGTTTTTGTGCACACTTTCTTGCAAGCATTTTATTCGTTCTTAAACACTCTTTAAACTAGTCTCGAAACAAATAGTAACAATACAAATTAATTAGTAATAGTCATACGTAATATAGGTTTTTTTAAAACTGAAACAGATATAGAAAGCCAACCTGGAGTTTTGCGCCCCTGACAACCGCGAGTTTACAAGTCCATGTTTGGCTCCGCTTCAACCTTTAGTAGCTGGGCTAGAAGGATAAGCACACATTACTAAATCGTAAAGGGCCCGACATCCGTGACCATGGGCGTAGTTGGAATTAATATATTTTAATTAATTACGATCGAAAAAGGATTAAATAAATAAAATAACGACATGTTTATAATTTGCTAACGAGCGCGACCAAAATGGCGCTTTTAACAGCTTCAATTCTGGTAGCTATATAATTCTTATACTGATTTTTGGTAGTTGGCTACGAGCTGCTATAGAAGGTACCTATTTTATTTATGATTTTGTATAGAATTTCAAATTTAACACTTGGCCGTGCACATACCTACGTAATAATGAAACATGCGTAATTAAAAATTAAAAATATACTTATAAACATAATATCAATAATTAACTTTTGAAATATTAATATTTAGAAAAATGAATTAATTAATAAAATATAATACAACATTGTTTACTTCACATTACACTTTAATTTAAATATTTTCGACGCTTCGAAGAAAAAATCAAGTATGGACATAGGAAAGAAGATTATACGTGATACCTGGTAAATCATCTTTTATTGCATTTAAATTAGTTAGTTAATAATCTTGTAGGTGTTTTTTAGACTCAATAATATAGGTGACAACGATTTCTCGAGGCAGATCTCTTGGATGGATAAATAAAATAAAAAATCTTGTGTATAAATAAATAACCTTTCGTGTCGATGATTTTGCGTGTCTGATTCGGCGCTTATCGCAGAGCGACGAAATTATACAACATTAAAAAGTTTATAAATATATTTTATAACCCTCTAGGATGTGTCATAATTTTAATTGATATTACATTTCGATATTTTCTCACTGAGTGTCATCTTTATAATTCCGTCATTGCATTTCTGTAACTTAACTCTAGGTAGATATAATACAAATTACTTATATGTATGTTTAATATTTTTTTTACCATATTATGTATGTACATATTTCATGTGGTTGTAATAATTAAATTACATTGCATATCAATTAGTATTAGGTAAATAAAATATAAATACAAAAGAAAATAATACACATAAAAAAACGATCAATTATTATATTTCAACACTACTTATTCCGTACTTAACCTACGAAAAGTAGAAAGAGTAGTTTCCTTCCATTATGTATCAACTCGAATACCTTAAATTACTAAAAGTAAACATGACGAACTATCATTTTTTTTAAATTGTATTTTTATTATTTATATATATATGGTATATGTATAATATAGTATATGTAATAATGTATTTAAAGAATCTCTAATAAAATTATTTTGACCACTGATAATTTTGTATGATATATAATTTTATGTGACTTCATTAATTTTTTTGTTTTCATTATATTTCAATTTTGTTTATTCTATAAAGAAAAAGCCAACTCCGTGTACGTCTAAATAATTTCCAATGTGGTACATCGTGGTTGATTGACATCACATTATTCAGAAGGAAAGAACTTGTATACTTTTATAACTATCAAAAAATATAGCTGAAAATAATAATTATTATATTTTTAAAAAATCGATAATGCGAGAATGTAATTTTAAACATTTGAATTATTTTACTTTTTAAATAAATGAAGTTTATAAAATACGTGAATTTCATAACTTAACTATTATTAAATATCTAATAATCTTAATTTAATCATAGTAAAATTTTATTTCTCAATGTTTATTTATGTAACTGCTAAATAGTTATGACTAAATAACTATCTGAATATATTTTGCATTTCTTTATAGGTACATTACGCTACAATTAATTTAAATGTGATTGGTAATATTACGTTAGGCAATTGTGATAATAAAACTTATTGTGGTCAGATCCGCAACTCCCCGGTTCTGATGTCGTAAACGAAGGTAAGCTTAAAGGAAGAACTGTTAATTATTTTTATGACATTCATTTGAACAGGATACGATCCTTGTGGTTAGTAATAAACGCAATAAAAAAATTGCATGGGTGGCATTTTAAACATATTCAGTAATATGCTTCATGAAGAAAAAATCTACTACCTTTACGAGTATACGAATATAGGAATAAATTATCAATTAGATTATTTGATCACATGGAACAAATAAATAAGGAAAGAATAATAAGAATGATATATAACGCAAATGTGGGTGGCACCAGAAACAGAACATACATTCAACAACATCATAAAGATAATCCCATTTTAGTTAGTTTATATCAACCGTTCGAAATTTATTTTAGATTTATACAGGGTTTTTTTTTATAGTTTTAATATTTATTAATAGATCTACAGGGAAATTATTAGTAATTTTTGTATCCAGTATATATGGTTTCAGATGAAGATTATTGTCCGATATACGCTATATGGCGCATAAACATGTTTAAATTTTTTTTTCATTTGTATACGCAAGTATTAATGCAAGATAAGTAACCGTGTATAGCTTAGTTTATTTTATATTCATATTTTTTATTTGTTATTTTATTGTTTTATTAACCACTGAATTGAGTTTAAATACATCTACCGGTTTCGAAAAATACCATTTTCTTTTTCAGGATGTCATAACTAACTAACAGTCTGAATATGTGTAACATATAGGTTCGAAAATTTGTTGTCAATTCACTGTGTTGGTATAATCGGATAACGCACGTTCCCTGGATCGGAAGAGATCCAGGTGCGAATCTCTGTAGCAACAACAATACTTTTCGATATATTGGATTTTATATGAATACCTTTCTAATTAATACATTTAGTTCGTATTTAAAATACCACAGACCTATGTCCTGAATAATTACAATTTCACAATAAGAATGTATTTTCCTTAATAATAAACATATCTAATTACTTACATTTTAGCTAAAAAAAATAATATTTTTTTTTAACTTTGTTTTATTAACGTGCTCGTGGTCTAGTGGGATTCGGGGATTCGAGTTTCATTACACGAAGTCATAAAGTTAGTCCTATTTTCATGACACAAGCGTTTAACTTAATTTAAAAATAGCAAGAATATTAATACAAACTTAATGAATAAACTATAAAGATACACAGAAAAAAGTCTATTTATTTAAAAAATATTTAGTTCCTACCGGGATCCAAGTTGGACCTCTTCCTATCCGGGGTAGGAAAATGCCACAGAACTATGCTCTGAAAATGCAACTTCACAACATAAATGTGTTCTCCTTAATAGTAAATAAATATATTGACGTGACACGTATTCCGTGTAGGCGTCTCTATTTTTTTTTTTTTTGTTAAATAAAAACAAAATTAATCTTTATTAATTAATATTATGTAATATAATGAATATGTAGGTATTTATTTTAATGAAATCACATTATTTACAATATTAGAACATAGTTAATTGACAACTAAAACATTATAGACGAATCAATTAGAAAAATACTCGAAAAAATCTATCTAATGAATAAATGTAAATATAGCTACCTCTGGGACTCGATCCCGGAACTTTCTCTTCCCGGGAGAACGGGATTCCTAATATATAATACAATGTTAATCATTTACTTTATTATTTGTAACTATATATTTTTTCGATAGATAGATTTTCTGTATATCTATACAAGTATGTAATTCATTTAATTTATTTAATATAACTGATTAGTTAATATGATGTATGAGAGTTGTAGTAGTTCATGATATATGTTTGGGTCCGAGAATTTCGGCGAATATATGTGTCGACAAGTTCGTATACATTATTTTTGTTTTATATACAAATCTTTTTTTATTAAATGGGACTTTTTGGATGGCCAAAATATACTGGCTCTTGGGAGAAACGAAATTTTAATCTATCATCTGGATCAGTATCACTAGGATTAAATTTTATGACAAGCTTTAATAAAGGCTTTAATAAAACGACCAATCATAATTGTATCTTACGACATTTCAATTATAATTTATCCTTGCACGTGCCAACGGCCGCTATACAAAATCCCATCTTACATTTTTTTTTTTACATTTCTAAGCGCGTTTTTGGATTAAGTTTTTAATTTTATTACAAAATGTAATAAAATCTGTCTAAGTACGCTAACGGATGACCGGTCACGATTTTTAGAGTTCTTGTTTACGAAATATGAATGCTGTTTTATGGCTTTAGTAGGCCGCCAGAGTCTATAAGGTGCGCGGCGGAATATCAAATAAAACCGCTTCGGGGACCATTGTGGTGGTTTCATGTAAATACGGCTGTTTCAGGTCAAAGAGCTTCTCTGATGGTACCAACATTTTTTTCCGATCGTCATTCTAATACCAGCGCTTATCCGAGATTATATTTTTAAAAATCAAATCGGCTATGTAGATATAGTATAGTAGGCTATAGTTACGCTAGCGTGCACCGTGTATCAGTAGAATCATTAGTTGCGTAGTTCTGAATGTTATCGCGTGACGCCACCGGAGCGCTGTAGTCCGCTACAGGGTTATTCCGCATTTATAGCTACTACAATTGCCAGCCACTGTTTTAATTTGTCGTTCTATTCAAGCCATACAATTGCTACCTACTGAATTGAATTGTTGGTCCATATTCTACGGAGTCCTTACATATGCTGTCTCCTAACAGTATAACATTTGAAAGGTTTTGAACTTTGCTTAGAGCTGATCGAAGCGTCTACTTCTTCATTTACTAATTCGCAAATTTTACTACCTCACTAAAAGTTGTTTTCATGTTTGTACTTTGCGTTCGAGGATAATGCGTTTTCTAAAGACGTCGGTTAAACGAAAGTTTATAAACCTATATACAATGTAGCATATACGTGTATATCTACTTTACAGAGAAATATCATCAACATCATTTCCAATCATTTTCTATTCACTCCTCATCTTTTCTCTGTCCATTCGCTGCCACACATTTCCGCAGAATTTGATGATTTCGCCAGTCCAGCAGATTTTAGTGAGGTCCGTCAGCCTCTCAATTCCCCTCGCGTGCCACTGAAATCATTAGACCGCGTCCGTCCTCCAAGCGATGTGGCCTGCCTATTACATTGTTTATATGTAAAACAGACAATCCCAAGTATCATCACTTTCTAATAAATGATTGGAAAATTCTGAAAAACCATTTTTATTTAAACATCTTAAGTGCTCTTTGACTCTTATGTTAAAACCGGTTGAATATAATTAATTCAGTGGTTTATAAAACAATGTTAATAAACTATTAATTATTCAAAATAACCGCAGCCGCATTCCTACAGCGGTCATACTGTAGAAAAAAAATATCCGTACAGTGGTGTATTGTGGAAGAAAAAACAAAAACCTGGTGTTTATTTAGAGTCAGTCTTTCTGACTTCTTTATGGCCCCGTAAATGATAGAGGAACATGGAGAAAGTACTGAAGATACATTTTGCGCATACCATAGACGGCGAGTTGCACGAATGTCTCCATTTTTCAGGAGCCAAACATCTAAGGTAGACTCTCAACCATATCACTAAGACGAATCCTTTAATTTATTGGGCACTTTGCGAGAAGGGAAGATAGCTCAGAGAAACTCATGGTGGGCCACGTCAAAGGACGGAGAGGAAGGGGAAAATCTGTAAAAATCTGAAAAATGTAAAAGACAACAGGTACTTCTATAGTCATAACCAGCGCCGACGTTACGCACATGCGCAGCAGGCGTGATGGCAAAATCAAGAAGGCAACCGATAAACATATAAAAATTGAAAACCAAAATCCCAAAAGCCAGGTATAAACAATCCAAGAAAGTAAATCCAATAAATAAAATTATAGTTATTTTCTAATAAAGCAGTAATTTGTAGTCAACATTTGTGTACAGAACGACTTTTGGTAAAAAAAAAACGCCCTTGGGCAAGTTTCAAAATGCCGGCCTAACAAAATACCGCCTTTAACGTGTGTGGCACGCGGGTGGCCAATTTATGGGGATGGTTCTACAAAAATTGAAAACACGATCTTCACGTAAGTTGCTAGGGCGGAAAAAAGGAAAAAGTCTAGCGCCGGCGCTGGTTACAACCCTAAGATCTACACGTTAACTAGAAAAATGGTGGAGCGGGAAATCATGGAGATAACGATGAGACCAATAAGACAGCGATGAGACGTGATGATAGAGAATCTGGTACAATAACGAACCTAAGGTACAGTCTGAATAAAAAGCCTCCCAATACACCTTTATATACACAAAATATAAACCTTTAAAATATATCTTCCAAGGAACATAAAGTTATGTACAAATTAGTTAAAAAAGATTAAGGTATTATTGCAAATTAATATACCTTAATGATGCAAATGCATATCACCCATGCAAAGTCAGCATTTAATATCTCTTTCCCATAAGATAAACGTAATATTCCAGCCGAACAAAATGGTGAATACAGTTCGTTAAAATTCCGTCAATTACACTTGAATTGTTATTGAATTCACATTATATAACTGCGCAACTCATCGTCAACTGATATGATATTTTGTAATTAGCGACAAACTCACCCCAATATCGGGACCGAAAACTGAGCTACTAAGTAACTTTAACGTTTCAAAGGTAAATTTGCAGAACTCCATAATCACACGTATGAAAATAAAAACACTAGTTCTACTCGTTTAATTTCCGCGACACGCGTTTCGCCTTATGAGGGCATTATCAATCTAAACATTTTAAATTCAACAACTTGCATTTATATGAATTATGTTGATAATGATAGCTATATAATTTTAAGTAAGTACATACTTAAGGTAATAACAGGAATTTTGGGTTTATACATTTTGGTACAATTCTGAGAAATAATTCTGTTCAAACACTAATAATATTAATGAAGGGCAATATATAATAGAGGATAGCTATACAATTTTATGTAAATGAGGTACAGACAACATTATTCATGAAAATTCTTGAGGTTATTCTGCAGGGTGTTTAGGTATGATTCTAGCTAATAATTATGTTCGCATACAAATTATATTTTAAGAATGCAGTAGTTCCAAATTGCTGTCTTTGGTATGTCTATAATAAAGAAAAAAAGAATACGGCAAAATCAAATTCTAAAAAACCGTTTTTAATTACAGGTTTTTAAAATTTCAATTAGTGGGAATCTACATACGAGTATATTGACTTGTTCGTTTATTATTGTTTTATTGTCTACTTCGTGTTTTATTAAATACTAAGTAACATCTTATACCGGGCCACTACCTAGTTCGATCTACATTTATGTATTTTTATGTGTACTATCAGCAACATAATTATTTAAAATTCGAATAATTACGAATATAAACAAAAGGTGTTGGATCATGTCTCAATTTAATATTTATCACAAAATAAATAACTTGAAATACAAAAATACCTGTTATATTTTTATTTTCCGAGGGTGATGGCTTCATAACACAAAAATAGTAAACCTTCCTATCCGTGAAAAAATCAACATTCAAAATTACACAAATCCTTTATGAGGTTCATAGAAACGGGCTCTTTATGTGATGGGTGAAAAGGACTAATATTCCTTAATATTTTGGTGTGTTTTTAGTTTGTTTTGTCGAAACGCTGAAACGAGCTTTTGAAAAATGAACGGTAGCCGAATGGAGGTATTTATGGCACCTCCAATAAAATTAGGAATGAACTCAGATTTAATATCGTATTACAAGACGCAACGCGTTATTGTTATTTTAATATGACGCCGAACACCGATCTCGAATTCCTGAACGATAGTTATAGATCGAGTTTTAACCGTTTGGGGAGAGTAGTTTTTTTTTACGGAGCGGTAATAATCGCATTCACGCTGTTAAAATATATTTCTAAAAAAAATCATTTATTATTCTAATTGTACGCCGCTATTTACATGTATTCAGTGTTCTTCTCCTTATATATACTAAATTATTTTAAAAAATTTATTACCGATTATGTTGAGTATATCATTTATCATATTTAGAGACTCTTGAGAAGATGAACAGAGCAGGGTGGGTACGTTACCAATTTGGCGTACGTATCGTACGTTAAGTAAATATCATTGTATTTTGTATTAGTCTCTTCAAATATTGCCAGAATTTAATGTCACGTTTGGATCATTATAATCATCATTTTTGACTCCTTATTTCTAGCAAAGTCGAGAACCCAAAGTCTCGACATGACTTATACATCTTCAACAAGACCAATTAAGAACTAATCTGCCTTTGTACTGTAGGATCTGTCGCCTTTTCTTCGAATTTGGCAAGAAAATGATTTTAGTGGCCAGGATTTTTGATCGTTTCCTCGTTGATTTTTCGTTAGCGTCTACAAATATATTAAATATCTGTTAAAACGTTTATATATATATATTACATCCCCACCTGCGAACCTCCTTTAAAATATTACGCTGTATTTAAAGCGCTTTTTTAATGCAGTTTTAAGACACGGGAAGCCTACGATAATACATAGTCCGAATAATATTTAAATAATAGCATTTCGTTTAAACCACTATTTAATGATAAATCAACATGTTTCGATACCGATGGTATCTTCTTCAGGAAACTATGTATAATTAAATTAAAAATGCAACCATAGATAAAAACAGCACTATAAAAGTATAAGTGGTGGGTAACTTATTTGAAACTACTGTAAAAAAAACTAATTTAAAATTTAAACAAAAAAAATGAGCACTTGAAAGGTCTAAATAGAATAGATTCTGAATTCTCCAATCAGCTTTTGGATACATACATTATTTTGACATTAACAAGGGTTAAGAAATTATACATGCAAATATTAAGTGTTTAACAGTTAGATAAATTAGAAATTTTAGAAATGGGAAAAAGTGTTAACAGAAAATTAAATATTATAAATAACTAAATCTTTTTTGTAAATAGATGCTTTTTAAGTTTATTTTCACAATAGTTCCTGATTAGTTACCCACCATTTATAATTTATAGTATACATTCTTTTCTGAAGAAGATACCTTAGGTATCGAAAAATGTTGATTTATCAATAAATAGTGCTTTAAACAAAGTGTTTTATCTTATTATTTATATAACACATGGCGACAAAGTAATTTTTATAATATTGAAGACCTAATAGGCCTTTTACAATCCAAACTCTCCATTTTGATGCCGAAGACTATCGGACCTCATCCTCTGAGCAGCCTTCTTGACGGATAGTCGCTGGGTAAACCATAAATACAAATAATTTGAAGGTGGAACACGGGAGGAGGCCTGTAGGCTCGACTAATTATCACCCATTCACAGAGTTTAGGACTCAAGACAGAGTCGATCACCGATAGTCGCCACCGTCGCCTTGTGACGACGTATTTATTTTTCTCAGTATTTCTGATACAAATCACTATTTGATTTTAATAAATTAAACAGATTCTGAGAAATCAATCGCTCATTGCCGAAATTAAATTGAATATCAAAAACATTCATCATTCTTCTTCTCGTGCTTTATCATCCAACGAACGTTAGCTAACATTATTTTATTTAGTAATAATAATTTTTACAAGGGCACTTTACAAATAGGCTGTTCAGTTCAGCAACCTGAGCATTAGACGTCTACTATTCAAATTGTCTGGGATACAAAAAAGTGTCAACTTGTGCATCAACCTGCACAACTTAAATTCAACTCTTTCAGGGAACCGGAGTCAATGTAACTCGTGCAAAAGGGGATGTTATATAAGAGAATTTAGAAATTCCATATTTTATTATCTGTGCTGGCGCATTTAGAATGGATTGTTGCCTATCCAGCTGAAATATTGGCAGACCAGCATGAATTCTGTTACAATAGTTCAAATGCAATTATAATTAGATGGGCTGCTTGAATCCTGTATTAAGTTTTGTCTTCTAGATATTGTTGTCCATAGTTTTGAATTGATTTAATTATTGCCTATTTATTCGAAACATGTTAGAAAATCCTCACAACAGACTAGCCATACCATTGACTCAGATAATTCATTCATCTTCTAAATTCTCGATTTACAGCAATCTCTTAATTCCCCGAATGTCTCACTATTTGTCCGAAATATTAAAATCTTCGTATTTTCGTATAGATCCACAACTCAAATTTTCCAATTCACCGTATCATTACGACAACTGCCCATGCCTCTAATCTAAAAAATAATACCCAGAAAGCAGTAATATCTGACCATTCGTATTCGAAATTTTTAGTTGATATCACGACTTCAGAATATAATTTTCATTAAACAAGCTTGCTCAAAGCGACATTTTTGCGGCAAAAAATTCAAGCAAAAAACAAAAATGTATTCGCTACATTACCTTAGCTTATCATAAGAGAATCTAGTGTGCGTAGAAAAAAATTTAGGCAGTTTTAAAATCTAATTATGTACCTGATTTATGCTCTAGGAAGAAATTAAGAAAAACGTTACTTTATCAGTATAAGGCTATATATTTTGAGATTATGTATGTAAAAACAAGTCAAAGTTTTATTGAAATTTGTATGAGCGCCATACTTTTTTGTGTGCACTATGTTGGCAAATTGTCGACTTTTGCACTCACGCACATTTTAGAGGGAATACTGCAACTGTGCTGTGGTGCTGACACAGTCTGAGTAACCGCCCGGGGGCCCGGAATTTATAAACAATTTAAATAATCATAATTTAGATTTAAAATGTATTGATTAGATACCTATAAATTTAATTAAAATATTTTCGTGTTTCATCAACGAGATGACTTGAACCAAATAAATATCAGGACAGCAGTAGTAGAAACAGAAATTTGTTCTTGATATAAACATATTTTAAAGATGTGTACTTAATAGTAAAACTTTTAAATGTGTAAATATATACATAAACAAACGATAATAATTTTAAAATAGGTATATAATATTAACAAACTTACCATCACGCCGTTTCTCCGCTCTCTTCTGTCATGACACATAATTCTCGCCTCATCCACATTCATACAAGCTCGCCGATTATTGAGGTTTCTAACAGGACCATTCTCCAGTATCTGATTTATCTGGTCGTGCGAAGTCTTCCGCGGACGTCCTCTACTTCTGGTGTCATCATTACTTGCGTCATATATCTTTCTTAATATTCTCTCCTCATTCATCCGTTCCATATGACCAAACCACCTAAGTGGTCCTTTCTTAATCTTTCTTACTGTACTTACAAAAATTAAGAGGTTTGTTCTTGGGTAATGGGGGCGGGAGGGGTCCGGCAAATTGTTGCTATGCCACTGCATCCATGCGCCATTTTAGAAATTCGTAGTATCAATGGCAGATTGTTTACTATATTTATGACAATTCGAAGAAAATTGTCCCACGAAATTCTCCGTAACACTCTTCACAAGACCGAGGATAATGGAGATTGCTGGTGGAACGAGTTATATATAAAGAAAGACAAGCTAAAAATTAATTTATTGCATTATTTTCTCGATAGGTCACCATCAGTTTTGTAATACAGTACTATATTAACAATTACATTTATACAAAACTTTCACAAACGATGTCATCTGAATCAACGGTGGCCGAATGTTTACACTTTTGATTGTCAAAATTGACACAGTCCAGCATTCAGTTGACACAGCACACGATTGACATAGCCAAGAGTTGACATAGGATTGGAAGATTTAGCACTTCCTACCGCGGTCGGCTTTGAACATTCGTTACCTGAAGATTCTAGAGGTATGTATTTATGTAATATTGCTACAATACTGTCGACATAATGTCTGCGCCTGTAAAAAATGTTGTATATAATTTCTAATTAAACCTAAAATATAGATGTCCTACAAATAATCGTGAATCAAAATCAATTGAAGAAACACAACACTTAAAGTGGCAGCAACGAAATAGTCTTCTGTAAATAACAATGGATGCTAAAATCTGAAGAATTGATATGGCAAAATGCCACCTAAACAAGATGGTCGCTAAAGATTCACTAAACAAGGTGGTCGCTCAATAATCACCCCAACAAAGATGCATCTGGTGAACTCCATTGTATTCCCGGTAGAACTACATTTTGTAGAGAGTCTGAAATAAAAATAAATAAATATACTGAATACGTTTGAGGTTATTCATGCAAACACCCTTCTATAACCAGTTAATTTGTCCTAGATTTTCAATCGGTAACGAGTATGCGATTCCAAGAATTATGCAGGTAAAGCCACTGACTTGTTTTGTTTGCTGCTGGGTGCTCTCTAATCTGCTCTGTATCTCCTGGGTCCGCTCTGCTGATGGTTCTGTTCTCTATCTAGTTCCCGCTGATCGGTTCCCATCAATTCAACCGACGACAGCTAGATTATTTCTGGTCTCAAGTTAAGTGCAATACCTACATAAAACTGGAAATGCATACTTCAAATTTTCAGCAGTGGTATATACTTGCTTGATGCGTATCCTGTGGATACCTAGACGTACATACTTGTCCGCTTAGGAGTTAAAATCAATGACTGTCCATCTTGCTCAGAAGGTGAATACTGAAGTAGGTTCTCGGGACGTGTTGCCTGACACCGTAAAGATAGTCTGAAAAATTGGCTGTTCTAATTCACATACGGGAACCCCTGCCTCCCTTCATTGCCCCACCCCTCTACACGAATAGGTTGGCACCAAACTGTATTTAGATTAATTATCATCTATTTAAAAAAATAAATAACAAGATCATAACTTTACGCAGCCTTGTGTGCGTGCAGCAGAGTGAGAAGAATGGAGAGGGATAGTCGAGGTAGTGGATGACACCGAGACTACTACGCCCAGCAATATCATATAGATTACTATATTATGTTAACATTCACTTTACTAACGGATTTTACTAATTGATGGATTTCAACGTTTTCATCAAATACAAGAATAACTATATGTGTTCATCATACACGCTTAAAATATTATATTAATTATTCAGTGGCGTACAGTAGGCACAAACTTAGGTTGTGCTATTACCGACGATGCTAATTAAGAATAGAATTGGTACACCAAGTATCAAAAAAAATTATAGAATTTTTTCTAATTTTGAGAGCAATCCTATTAATTTAAATTTATAATATAATTGTAAATTTATTACTTTAAAAAAGGCAAGTTCTTTTATTACAGTACCATACTCTGCTTTTGATTTCATTAAAAATATTTTCAACGATTTCTCTTAAGGACAACTAATTTTAAATGTTTGATTAACAGTGTTCAAAAACATTTTTTTAAATAACTAGCTTTACAAATCAGCATAGCCGTAACTTATAACAGAAATAATTTTATTTTAACATTTGATTTAATATTGGTAATAATCTAACTTAATAATATCCCGAAAAATTTAAATTCGCTAACTTGACAGATAATAAATTAGGTATCTACGCAAACACCTAAATACGGAAGTTGGAATCATATGTTGGAATACACTATTAAAACCAAACGTGTAGTCTGTCTAGTAAAACAAATACGTAGAAATGTCATTCCACACAGTTTTCAGTGAGGATCAATTCCTTTCGAAGACAACAAAATTAAACGCAAATTGTTTGAAAAATGCAGAAAATTTGCAGACGGAAAGATACCAACGTAACTTCAGTAAGAAAATATTTAGTTCAGTACGATAATTATAGAGAATGAACAAACAAATTAATGCAAACAGCGTGTACGCACTGGCAATTTGCCGACCACCATGCAAATGGAGTCTAAATAACCCACGGCTAGACAAAAGTCTGCATTGACAAAGTTACGCTAATCCGTGTAATAACGACTAGAATTTTATAGGCTATTTTCATAATATAAAAATTATTTAATTAATTTTTATTTTCCAGAATTTTTTGTATTGCACAGCTTTTTTGCTTGTATACAGTACACGCCCCTGCAATTATTACATTCTACAAATAAGCCTCTAATGCGAGTGTATACCCAACATGAATGTTGAATTTTTTCTTTCCCGCGCGCTTCTCTTTACCATCAAAAGCGCGTTCTAATTCACATATATTTTCTAATAATTTCATTTATATTCCTTCCATCTATTTGCACATTTCGTCCACGAAATTACAACATTATTTACAATTACAATAAATACATACGAAAATCGTATTTATCTTATATCAAATATAGACTATGCTCTAGCTTACAAAGGACTTTAATAATTTTATCTATTTACAGTTTTGTACATAAATACTTATTTATAATACAAGTTAATTTAACAAAAATATTCAAAGCATTAAAAATAAATTTAATCAATTTAAGTTTATTTTATTTTAATTAGAAATAGCTACGGGGGTGTTGAACATAATTCCTAATTATTTACTTTTAATTGTGTATTTGGAATTGATATCTGTATTAAATTTAGATAAATCACTATCTACCTCCAGAAATAAAAAAATGTCACCCGGAAGTATCTAGCAAGCAGGCAGTTTACCAATTGAGCCATACTAACTCTGAACATTATCGAAAATTACTTAACATGAAATAATATTCTGCTCTCAATAAAATGCTGTGATTGATTGCTCGTATTTTCTTTAAACATTTATTAAAGAGAATATATTCTTGTTGTGAAGTTGTAATTATTCAGAACATAGCTCTGTGATATTTTAAATACCAATTGAATGTATTAATTAGAAAGTTATACATATAAAATCAATTTTATCGAAAAATATTGTTGTTGCGCTAGCAGGATTTGAACCTGGACATCTTTCCAAACCGGAGAAGGTGCATTATTCAACTACGCTATAGCGACAGTACTTTTGACGACAAATTTTCGAACCTATATGTTACACTTTTAGTATATGAGAGTCCGTAATATGGACGATTTTCTCCTGGCACGTCAGATCAAAGAAATATTGGAAATCCAGACAAGGGACACTTTAACCATGCTCCATTCCTTGGGGTGAGAGTCAAATATGTCCAAGTGCATCTCCATCCTGACCCAAGAACTGGAATACCTAGGAATAACATGGGACACCAAATATGGCATGAAACAAATGCCGGAAGCTCCGGGCTGCACTTCGAAGGCTAGTGACAGAAATCTCGGTCCCTGAGACGGACTCAAATCATCCTAGGATCATTAAATTTTGCCTGTTTCGTGATACCCAGGGGGCGCCTTCACTGTCGTCACATGCAGCTGCAGTCGAATGCCATGCGGAAATGCCTCCCCAACAAGATAGTCCAAATGAACCCCCAGGAACAGAAAGATTTGAGTTGGTGGATAAGCAATTTCGAGATGTGTTCTCCGATTCACAATCCTCCAGCCACACATTTCATATCAACGGACAAAGGAGCAAGCTTTATGGCATAGCAACCAAAAAGAAATGTTTGCAATTTTTGCGTTCAAGTGGCTGAACGAGAGTTTAAGGAATTCTTCAGTACTCATTCAATCGGACAACCAGACTGTTTTGGCATATCTCCGCAACGAGGGAGGAACCAGATCGGTGGTCATGTTACACCTTACAGTTACTACCTGGCCGTCACAACGGTCTAGCGGATCATCTATCGAGAGGCTGAGGCTTTCAAATAATGGAATGATAGATGTATTAATTTGAAATGTGTAACATATAGGTTCAAAAATTTGTCGTCAAAAATACTATCGCTGTAGCATAGTTGAATAATGCACCTTCTCCGGTTTGGAAAGAGATCCAGGTTCGAATTCCGGTCGCGCAACAACAATATTTTTGGATAAAATTGATTTTATATGTATATATTTCTAATTAATACATTTAATAAGTATTAAACATTTAATTAAAAACGCCTAACACTAAACAAGGACATAATAATACCGGCCACCACGTCGTCACAAAATAATTTATGACTTTATGACAAACTTTCTATTGACTAGCCTAACATCTGATAATAAACGAAGACGCCTAGACTAAAACTTCTCCACTCGGTTTAAATACAAAATAATTAAAATTAGGAGAAAACAATGATTAATAACATAACATTCCCTAATACTTCGCCTTTACTGTCCATATTCCCGTTAACGACCGAAACCTCCACCCCTCTTCGCAAGCCATTGCCCGAATACACTACAATACTATACAATAGTCACATTTATTCAGATTTAACTTAATAGATTCCCAATGTGCGAGTGTGATGCTGAGGAGGAAAGCCTTGACCATATCTTTTTTGCCTGTCCATTGCGTAACACAGGCTTTTTTTACAGTAATCTCGTCAATGGTAATTTTCAACTCCCGATTAACTTGTGTAATCTTCTATCCCTTAACTCGCCACATTTAATCTACATAATAGCAAATTTTTTGAACGACAATGGTATTGACAACATTATGGTACTTTTTTCAATAAAATCAAGTTTTAACTTGATTTTCTCTTGACTCTTGAAAAGTGGATTGCCTATTTAAAAGAAGAAGAAGAAGATAAAGATTCTATACTTATCTAATATGTTTTAATTATCATGAAACTGAGTTCTTAAATTGTAACTTCACAATTGCATTATGTGGTTTACAATTTACTTTATTATATTTATTAATATACTACGTACGTATGTATAGACTTTCCCGTCATGTAAAGCAGGCTTTACTAAACGACATAGCCGCCTCCCATATTGTTTGCATATTTTCCAGCTTTGGGTCGAAAACAAACATTATAAAGCAAATATCAGACGGCTCAGCGTTTTGAACGAAATTTGGACTCTGTTCTTTTATTTTTTTCGGTCTTTTTTAAACAAACGATCGAAAACGAAACCTTTTGTGTGAAGCTTTACCGATATCTGGAACAATTTCAAGCGATGGTTGTATTTGTTTTTAAGGCTTTAGATCTTTGACTTATACGAGTATACGTGAGTACATGTATTTTATATTATAAACGTAGTATTTACATTATGATCATAAATATATATATAGGTATTTTAATAGAAATAAAATGATCAATTAGAAAGATTTTATCGAAAAAAATATTTTGATGCCACCTGGATTCGAACCATGAACCCTCCCTATCAGGCAAAGTGCACTGACCATCACACCATGTCAACATAGTAAATTAACGTCAGATTTTTGAACCTATATGTTTCACATTCAAATTGATAATCTGTTTTTCAAATTTTCAAAAGCAATCTACTTCATATTTACGGAAATATATTTTGTATTTAAACTGTGTGCTATCATGCGTCACGCGCTATGCGTTATCAGAGAACGTTTAAATTCCGGTAGGAACTAAATATTTTTCCAATAAATAGATTTTCTTCTGTACATCTTTCTAATTCATTAATTTATGTTTATAATTATTTTTATGTTACTATATTAAATTGTATTATATATTCTCACATTTTATTTTTATATATGTTTATTATATTTTATTGTCAATAGACAATTCCTACCCACTGTAATATATAAAAGCTACGGCGGTTAGCAGTGGCGTGCATTAGGTAGGCATGGACTATATGTTAGGTTATGCTGCTAATATCGATCCTGTAAAAAGGATGTGTATTAATTATCAGTGTATATTGTATTCATCATACTCTTTTTTATATATATGAGTTTATTTCCGTTCTAGAAAAATATTTATATTATTATTGAAAAAGTTATTAAGTGAAGAACTTACAATAAAATATTACCATGTATAAAATGTTTTGAAATGCATACATTAAAGTAAACTTCAAATGCACGCTTGTTACGTTTTGCAACACGTCTGTTCCAGCGAAGAAGTGTAGTCAGAACGCCGCGCAGCGCGATAGTTACAAGTTTTATACATTTGGGGCAGATTTTGCGAAATAACGCATGCGCAGTTTTATTTGTCATCTTTCTAGTTAAACATTAAAATAAAAAACTTTGTATTATTTGTGCGTGGATCTAGATACTCGATACATAATATATCAAATTTAATTTAGATTTATTTCGCAGATATTGTAGTTATGCAGAGCTTTTTTGATTGTTTAAAATGCACGCACTTAATAATTAGTCACATTATATATAGTAAACGTATGTAATGAGAACTTTTAACTTTTAAGAAATGAAACCTATGCTCTGTATAATATAAAATAAAAACTATAATACTAATGCAATTTTTTGACACTTCTTATCCGTGAAGCCTGCGAAAAATGTTTTACTTAAAGATAAATATATCTCACTATTTCTTATTAGCTTGACGAACATTTCACACACAAACCTACAAAAATATCACTAATCTGAGTTCATACCGCATCTTTGTCATACGTAATATAGGGCTTTATTATACCGTGTCTGCCTCTTCGGAAGTTTTATTTTTTTATTTTATTTAAAATTTATTAAATACATACGTATATATTATAATTGTTATTATTTGCCAAAGTGTATAACAGTTTTACGGAAAGGACTGTCCTTCGCATAGTAATTGAAGAGTTTTTATGAACAACATTTTTTAAAAAATAAAATACAAAAAAGGAAACAAAAATTAGATGTGAATACTTTCTTTCACTTTATATTTTAGGGTGGTCACTGGCGTACGGAGCAGAGTGATGGAATTCAGGTATGCAAGTGTTACCAGCGATCGAACCTGTGGCGCAAAGGCAGCCCACCGACCGTTTTACCACTAGACGGTGCAAATATTCCCGATACTTGTACAATCCGAATTAATTTATCGATGACAAAATCTCATCTGAGGAGAACAGTGTGACTGTAAAGTTACTGGCCTCTTAATTTTGTATTTTTTGTGAAATTATGTTAGATGTAGCGCCTAATTCCAAAACCCCCTAAAACGGATTTTTGATAATTAGAGTTCAATACGCAGTTTTGTAGATTTGTTTCTTGTTTCTAGCAAAAGTCACTTAAATCCATTAATGTTGCTTGTTCAAAATTAGGGTGCGTTCCAAAATACTCCAAAGCAAACAGAGTAAAATTTGCTGTTCTCCCTAAAATGAAATTAATCGATCGCTTGTCGATGGTCACGTGATCTAAAATCCAGTATGGCTACCAGAACGATATGTACATAAAAAATACAGTACAGAATTATCTCTTTAAAAAACGCTAATGTAAAAATAAATATTTTGTGCATTTACTTTCAAAATATGCATTTTCATCCATAACTCAAAAACGACGAAGTCATTTTAAGGGGTTTTTGAATTGGGCGCCTCACAATCTATACAGATTTTTCACTCAATAAGCCATATTTATCATGCCAATGTCGAGAGTTCCTCAACCCTGCAACAAATCTATTTAATCACGGCAAGCCTTATCAGTGAATAAAAAATTCTTCCATTTCTTTGGCCACATTATGCATCAAAGTGACAATCTAAACAATGATATTATCCCGGACATAACTTTGGGCCAAAGAAGACGGTGGATAGATATTCTCAAATATAATTAACTAATTTTATAGGCGTATGTATGTATGTAGAATTTATTTATTTATCAAATATAATAAATAAATTTAAAAAATCTTATTTTTACTACTACTAGAAAAATATCCTTAAATTTATTTTTTAATTCAGCTGGTCAGCGGGTATTTCACAAAATACTCTGTAGAACGTTAGTGATGGTTCGTTACCGAAAATTCCTCGCATTCTTGTTCGACAAGTGCCGGGGTCTCTCTTTCTTTCCCGGTCGGTCAATTTCTATTTAGGGACTCCAGCCACCAAATAAAACGAAACCACCAATTAAATATTCAGAGCCGCCCGGTAATTATACTAATTAAGGTCGAATCGAAGGACCAAAATCGCTACACAGGACTCTGGGGTAATTTGTATGTATAATAATTTTTCCGGAAAAATTATCCAAAAAAATTCCACACATTGTTTGGGAATTCTATTTATACCTTGAACGAAGTAATGTTCATTGCCTCCCACCTTCCTTTCCCTCGCCCGCCGCTAGCGAGCTATCAGTCGATCGGTGACCTTGAATCGTAACGGTTACGGCCTGTTATCAATCTCGAAGAACTCCGTGAGTCACAATGTGTTGATTTTTGGCGAAATAGTGATAATCCTACAGTGTCCTTTGCATCCGGAGATGATTGAGCGACTCGGAAGAAGAGAAATTTGGGGAGTCCTTTTCCTGTGTTTTTAGCACCTAAGGTGCGATTGCACCACATACCTTATTTTTACATAGTCCTCCCTAAGGTCCTTACGGTTATACAGGAGTTGTGCTATCTTCCGATACATCAAAACATTTGTTAGGATTTAGCCACGAAAGTACACACTTGGCGAGACGTGTGGCGAGAGCAGATAAAGGACGGTTGATGTTCTATAGTGGCTGCGATCATTATCTTTCTAGTTCCACGATGAGGCCAAAAGAAAAGAAGTTGCCACCAAAGTTTAGAATGCTTCTCAGAAGTAAGGGAATTACAGTTCATGTTGCCTGATGAGTGACAAATACAAGGACTTAATGTGTTTTTTTAAATCTTAATTAATGTTTATTAAAATTAAAAATTTTTTGCTGCACCTTTAGATCCTTGGCATCATCGTGCGCTACACGGCCTTGCTCTTATGGATGGAACAATCCTATTAAGCATATTCTGAATTAAAACGGATAAGGTTTTCATGTTCACTTGGAGATGCAGATGATATAAACAAAAGAAAAAGTATATGATTTTATCAATTTTTATTATATACTGGCGGATCGTTACCGGACTATATTTTTAGGGTTGAAGCTATGCAAGGGCAACCACAACTACGTTTCAATTTTAGTTAAAGCAGATATTATTATGGTAATGAAATGCCGCACATATTTCTTATTTTTCAACTGATAAGTTTAGATAAATAATCCCGTGGCTGATACTTTTAAAATAGTAAATTAACTTTAATCTATACAGTAAAAGCTTGTCAATAATAGGTATCGGAAAAAAATTATACAGAATAATTGTTAGGTGCCTACACACCTTCTGGTATCTAATAAAATAATTATGGGATACAGGGAAGTAGGAATACAGTGAAATTGGTAAGTAAAAATTGGAACGTCGCAAACAGCTAGTAACAGTTAATCCAGATACAAAATATTATAAATAAAAAAATCCTCTAAAAGAGTATTCTAATGTATGTTCGTCACAAATGAAATTTAAATGGGAAATGGAATTTGTTAATCGAGGCAAGACTAGAGGTGCACAATGGAATTCTGGTACCGAAACTGATGTATGGAAATAAGGCCTGGAGCTAACAGAAGTGGTAACAAAGTAGACTGAACGCAGTGGAAATGAGATCACTTATGCGTATACGAAGCAAATCTTTTTATGACGTAATAAAGAATGAATAAATAAGGAAAGAATGTAAAGCTGATGTTAGTATAGTATAGTGAGTAAGATTAAGAATGGAACACTTAGGTGGTTTGATCATATGGAACGGATGAATGAGGAGAGAATGGTAAGAAAAATATATGATGTAAGTGTTGATGGCACCAGAAATAGAGGACGTCCGCGGAAGACTTGTAAAGACCAGGTAAACCGTATAATGGAGGATGGTTCTATTATAAGCCTGAAAAATCGGCGAGCTTGTATGAGAAGATGTATGAATGTGGATGAAGCGAGAATTGTGTGTCAGGACAGAGGAGTGTGACGCTCTATCCTCTCTGCATACCCCCGCGGGGAAACGGCGTGATGGTAAATAAGTAAGATAATTCATATTTGTTCTGTATGGGTACATTTATTTCTGGTACATAATAAAAGAGATGCTTAAAAACGCAGATGTTTGATATATATTGCTTCCAGATGATCGTAGATGTTCAACGCAATATTTTTATGAACTATTAACCTTCATGCTTCGCACGTGGACATTTGTTCCCTTTACCGTAATTGGTGCACAGTTTTGAGAAAGACGGTTCCTAACATGTATTACTTTGTACCATCTAAGGAGAACTTCAATTTCAATCCAGTTTTTTGGAACATGCAATCTATGGTAGGTAATAATACTTTAATAATTATTGCGTATAATTGTACAAGACTGATATAAAATCTGCCCCCTTCCTCGGAACACCGCGATAGATCTGAGATTAAGCGAGCCTCGGCAGTCGTTTTAATTTGCGACGTTTTATTAAAATGGAAAACGATCCAGTTCAGAGAAAGTATAGAGAAAGATTGCAAAAATGGCGAACTCCATAAAAGAAAGGCATTAAACATAATGTTCAGGGAAAATAGGAACAAACGTTGTCATAACCTAACCTAACCCAATCATCCTATGAATGTGTTAGGCGCTCTTCGTAGGGCATGGTTTTTTAAACACCAGTAATAATTTGCTGTGTCGGTAAACGAGATAACTTTTAATATACGTAAGAATACTTTTTAATTTAAACAAATACCATATATATCATAGAGACAAAGCTATATTTTATTATGTTTAATGGAAAATGTGTGGAAGTATCTCCATACAATTACAGGGCTTACGACCTGCCTTTGGCTGGCTTAAGTGATCACTTTATATATATATATATATATATATATATATATACACACACTAATTCTCACCCCTCAATCTCCATATTTATCAAATTTTTGAAAGTTGTATATATGTTAATATCTGGACTCTCTTTGAGTTACCATCACCATCTATGGACCAAATTTGATAATTCATTTTTCCCTTTTTTAAACAGCATATGTCATCACTATGAGAATCTGATTTCTTTAAAATTATTTTAAAGCAATATTCTTTATATGTTGAATGTTTTTTTTTTTTTTTACATATACCAGAATACGCTTGAAAAATTAAATTACCCATACTTCCATATATTTTCAATTAAATATAATAAAATTGTCTCAATGGGATATCTGATATTTGTTTAATAACAGTACCTTTATAGGTAAAAATACAGTAATTGTGTGTTCTTGGACATATTCAAATATTACTAATAATATATTTAAATTTGTTTTAAGTGCTCGTTTTTTTATTAAATAACTATCAATCAATGCTTTAGTCACTTGATAAATTAAGCAACTCTACATATCAATTGACTAATTGAAAATATTTAGACAGTTGACATGAAACCGTAGGTGTATTATGACAAACAGATATTAAAGTGATTTTGTGTGATCAGTTAATACCACCCATATACAAATATAGTTCCTTTAAATTGAAATCATAGCGCATTTGTTTACATGGCTGTGTAGTAATATTATTCAAGTCACACTGAAATGAAAGGATGACAGAATATATCATAACAGACATACAGCTGTTAATAATACAAAAAAAAAAGTATAAATAGTTTTTTTTTTTACACAAATAACAATTAATATTTATTAAGGAAAACACATTCTTATTGTGTAGTTGTAATTATTCAGAACACAGGTCTGTGATATTTTAAATACTAAATTAATGTATTAATTATAAATATATACATATAAAATCAATTTTGTCGAAAAATATTGTTTTTGCGTCATCGGGATTCGAACCTGGATCTCTATTTCCAATCAGGGGAAGTGCACTACCTTTGTGCTATAACGCCAGTATTTTTCTTGACAAATTTTCGAACCTATATGTTACATTTTTCAAATTAATACACCTGTCGTTCCATTATTTGAAAGCCATCTACATTATTTTTACAGAATCTCAAATACCTTTGATACATAGGTAGTGCACTTCCCCGGATTGGAAATAGAGATCCAGGTTCGAATCCCGGTGACGCAAAAACAATATTTTTTGACAAAATTGATTTTATATGTATATATTTATAATTAATACATTAATTTAGTATTTTATTAATATTTAAATAATATGCCCACAGCGGTGATATTTTCATTGTACAAGACATACACATATACTCGTGTATATATATATATATATATTATACATAAATTATACATTGGAATGCAAACGTGTCTAATACGTTAATTACTTTCATGGTTAAGTAAGTTAAAAGTTATCTCTACCAACTACAATGCTTAAATTAATAATTGAAAGAGTAGAATTTCAATTGTGCTGGTTGATGTACTAGGCGACATAAAATGATGGTCTGTATCTTTAAAAGCTCTGCATTCCAGATAACTTAAATGGTAGACTTCAAACTCTAACGTCAACTTCTACTTCAACCATAAAAGAGGTTGTAGAACCGACTGGCTGTTGCAGGCCCAAAAGCGTGGAATTATTTGCCCTCCATCATAAAGAACAGTGCATCAGACTATTTACAAAATCATTTCCGCGATTTCAAATAACAATCAAATACAAATATAGCTTAGGACTCGACAGTATATGCGTAATGCGCCCTTAGGGTGAATTTTTTTAAATGAAAATAATCCAATGATATTATTATTATTTTTATTAGTGGGTATATCTTAAAGATGAATTTTCCTCGAATATTACCTTTATTACCATAAAAATCCAAAGTCATTGATACCAACGTAACAGGCGAAAATTGTGTTATATGGTGTACAATATAAAATAATTTCAATAAAAATTGTAAAGGGATTTTTGCAGGTGGCAATACCGAAATATACGATGCTCTTTGCTTACTTATACGGCTTAATAACATGGACACCACCCGGTACTCGTGTTTCACTAAAGTTTATTGATTCTCTCCAATTAATGCGACCATTAATAAAAGCATTTAAGGAATATAGGATGTTCAATATCTATATATGGAATGCGTTCTACTTTGGCGAGACAAAATAATATGCCTCCTTCGGGACAAAACATAATGTACTTTATATGTTCGTCCCTTTTGCGCTTCCGTGAAGGTGGATGAAAATTAATTTTCCATCCCGCTCGTAGACATGCGCGTTCGACGTCACTACCGTTATCTCCCTCGCTCTCGCTATACATTTCCCAGATTAGGAGCGTCCCTGTCTAACGCAAACAATATCGGCACGTGACGAAATCTGCATATCTCAACATTTTATGTTTTACATTTCGTATTGCTGTTAAATAAAATTTAGTGGGCGGGTTCGAATTAAAATTATAACCCACACGATAGTGTCTTTTATAATTTTTACATATTTATTTTAATTAGAATTTTATACTACCGCTAATATATCTGGAAACAATTGCGATAATAAACAGTTCATTTAAAACACCTACCTATTACGGATTATTTTTACTTATTAATGTCAACATTTTTTAAATATGTAGAATTTATCAAATCATGAGGTTGCAAATTTCGATGTAGGTGAACTTAATTTTTATTTTTCTTAAACAAAACTTTGTACTGCATACATAACTGAGTTTTATTTTAAATACAACTTTTATTTCATTATTTACACACGAGGAACTGCATCATTTGATATTACTGTCGTAGTTTAATGTTACCATGAATATTACTCGTAGTGTATGATTTTCCATCGATTAATGCCTCTTGAGAATGTTAAACAAATGTATGATTGGTTTTATATAGATGGACCAAAATTAACTATACAATTTAAATGATAAATAGCTTTTTGTTTTTTTTTTTTATTATTCGTTTTCTCGCGCTTTATCCGATACAATTTGTTTTAAATATATTACAAATTATTAACTCCATTAATATTGGATCTAGAAAAAAAGTCTAAATATTCACATACAAATGATATCTACCTGAGTTTTGCGGCCAGTATGCAAAGGAATTTTTTTAATATTAATAAAAATATTTTTTCGAATTTGTCTTATGTTTTCTAGCCAGATAGAAATTTACAAATTATTTAAATATTGAGTAACTGAAAGAATTACAAATAAAAAATAAATTCTAAGTAGAGTGCAAAATAAGAGGTCCAAAATAAATGCCACAGAATAATGAAGGGGCCAAAGGATTAGATACTTTCATAGACACGATAAATGCTTCAGAAATGTAACCTAGGGGAACGAGGGAAGGAGGCATAGAAGAAGATCTATATAAACTAACGTCCACCAAACAATAACAGCTCCTGGGTGGTATCCAGGACAGAGATGGATGCCGAGCATCGCACCGAAAATTACATAGTTTATCCTTTTGATTACACATACAAATAATAATATTCTTAACATCATTATTATTATTACCAAATAGATGTACCAATTATAAAAAAGACTACAGAATATAAGTTTAACATTGGTTGAAAATTACATAGTTTATCCTTTTGATTACTCTTACAAATAATAATAATCTTAACATCATTATTATTATTACCAAATAGATGTACCGATTATAAAAAAGACTACAGAATATAAGTTTAAAATTGGTTGAAAATGTAATCGTCTGATGTAGCGCAATGGTAACGCGTTTATGGAAAAGTTCTGGGTCTGTATCACGGTAGCAACCAAATACTTTTTTCTAAATAGATAGATTTCTTTGTATTCATAATTTAAAATAGATCTTATCTTAGACGTCTCATAGTAATGTATTTATATGATCTTTATAAGCGTTATTATGAATTGAATGTCATAATCTTCCACCACGAGGCGACACTGACTGTAGCCTGGGCCGGCTCCAGCCTTATCTACGGTCCAGACAGACAGACGGCAGCATCTCCTCTTTTGCTCTCATTGCACTCGGTCCATCCGCACACAGCTGCGAGTGAAGCTGACCGAATGCTCGCTGTTTGATTTATTATTTTTAGTTTCACTTCACCAAACCGTAAAGGTAGCCGATGTAGCATAACACATCGCTTGTTATATTATTTTTATTTGTTTTTAATGATTTTACGCTTTTCTTTAAAGCGCTGGAATTTATTATCATAACATGACGTTTTTCAGGTAAACGTGTGTCACAAAATTGCGTTATGAAACGCGTTAAAAAGGGCGTAATATGTAGGTACAAAAGTTGTTAACGGGTGTTCAAACACCTTGAACTCTACATAATAAAGAACACCTACCATCTGAACTTGAAATAAAATTCACACATTGTTCAAAAGGGACCCAAACAAAATACAATTATCTCAATACGTGGTGGGGCGAGCCAAGACATCTCTGGACATGTCTCAAGCATGTATAAATAATATCACGTTTCTGATTAAACTATCAATGAATTTTTTGTGCTAAAACAATTTTTTTAGGACTTGAAAGAAGACTAAAAAGATAATGTACAGAAAAAATCTGTCGGAATGTAAAGCAACTAAATATTTTTTCGATAAATGGATTTTATTTTGTGCATATTTCTAAATAATACATTTAACTTCTTTTTTTTTATTTTGTCCTTTTTTTTTCATAAAATTATTTCATAAAAACAGTTATAGGGGTGAAACGAACCAAAAAAAAACACATTTTTAAATGTACATCCTTTACTAGGCCAACTTCTAACCACATTTATATATTCACTACTGAGTACAAGACATTGTACCAGATTCTTTACTCAAAGCGCTAAAAATTCTTAACAGCAGAAATTATGAAAACCTTAATTGCATTACAGACATAATTTTATACCTAATTAATTGATCAATTCAGATAAGCACCTGTCTATGGTGGGGAAGTATAATGCAAAGCGTGACTCCTGTAATTATCTATCTCCCTTTGTATCTGTAAATGGAACAAATTTTTGTGTTTCTAGGTTATCTTTAATCCTCTTGCAAAGCAAAACCGGAAAGATTATAACCGAGACAAAAGGCAAGGTGTGTGAATATTTATAAATGTATTAGTAACTCATCACAGGACGTTATTCGAGTGTCGTTTTTTTCTGAATTGGTTCTCCTTCCATATTAATTAAACATCATAAATATTTTTTTTGTAACTGATGTATTGAAACGATCGTTATGAACGAAATAGTTCTAACAATGAAGGTATCGTTCGTGTCAGAAATATTTCGGTTACAATTTCAATTTTCAAATTTTTTACGATATAAATAAACGTTTTTGTCATCATCCACGTCAGTCCCTCTCGACTATGCTTTTCCACTTTTCTCGGCATCCTGTAAATCTTAGGAATGTCACCAGAGAAGTGCCTGTTGCATTTTACACTCGGTCGATCGAACGTGTGGGGAATCTTCGTCTACCTCTTCACCCTTCGACGTGGCCCACCACAACAAGCTTCTCCGAGCTATCTTCCCTTCTTGCAAGATGTCCAAAAAAAGAATCGGCTCAGACAAATGGTTGAGAGTTAAGAGTTTTATTTTTATTTTACTATTTTGAATAAACGTAACAAATTTTACAATTTTCTGTATGATTATTCCATGTAATTTTTCATCTGTGACTAGCAAAACTAATGAGTTTTAAAATTTAAAATGGATTTTAATCTGTATGCAAATACTTTCCAATCGGAATTCCCCAAGTTGCGCGGCTGCACACAGATGGAATATTGCCACGCGTTACGCAGAATTCTCCGTAAATAAAACATTAAAACATCACAAAAAATACACGAATTAGATATTTACAATAATTTTAAGTACCTACGAGTATCTCAAATCTGTACAACAATTATTGGTACTTAAAAATATTTTACCGGATTCGGAACCTTTTACTGTATTGGTAAGTTGAAAACCACTCTTAAAATATTTTCTCACAGCGCGCGATAATAATATGGTTAAAATATTTTATTCCGCACGTTAAGTAAAACAATTAGAAAGAACGTTGTCTCCAATTTTTGACTGTGAACGACTTTGTAGACCGAAGCTTATATCAATAACGAAAAGTAATATTACTTACTAATCAACCCAAATAATATTGCAATTTAATTAGGAAAGAGCTTAATTAAGTCGAAATAAAACATTTTTATTTGTAGAAGTAACCCAATTTGAAAAAAAAATCTATTCTGCAAAGAATCATTTAGTCATTTTTCACGTTTCTTAGCTTGCTTTCTGCTTCAATATCTATTGAAATATGTGTAAATAACATGTGAATTATAGAATGTGCCTAAAATACAAGATTTTTATCCAAAGGTGTGGATGTCATTTTGCAGCGACATACGATAGAACATTATTATGTAAAAATGTTAGATTATTACTGCCTTAACTAGAAATAACCCATCAAAAATCACACAGAATTAAAATTTTAACACACCTAATGCCAAAACAATATATTTTGTTCCACCCAATACCCACACACGTTCAGTAGAAGTGGAAAAGGAAATTATATATTTAGGATGCCGTATTATCAATCAACGTCGTAATGATTCTCGCCGTCGGTCTGTATGTTGGTCACATTTTAAATAACGCAAGTCATACGCACGCATACATTTCGAATAAAATAATTCTACAATCTTCCGACAGGATGTAAAGAAATATTGCTCACCCGACGTTCCATTTTTTTCAAATGAATCAACTGTGTCTTTCGTATTCGACCATATTTTGTTACAGATCGATCTTTTACTCATGGCACTGTTCAGTCGGCCACATATTTTAATCATAATGACTCAGTCGATGTGCTTCATCACCTAAAACTTAGGTGAAAAAAAAAATGTTGGTTAAAAGTGAAGTTTACTTTTATTCTGTATATATTAAAGGCGCAACGCACTGAGCGCGGTGTACACGACAGATATTATGCGTCAACTGACGTCAAGTGCGTTGTTGCATTACTGTCTAGCGTGAAGCAGTCATATAACTCTGTCTCTTTCTCGCTTAGATAGTGCTTACGCACACACTGACGTGTATCGATACACAACACATTCTTGAAGTTTCATGACCAAAAAATTAAAATGAACCACATATTTTCCGTGTGTTCGATAGGCACCAAAATAGAGGTGTTATCTACGATAACATACTTTTACAATCCGTAGAATTTTTGATTTTTTGATAGACAAGAGACAACACACCTTTCACTTATTAAGATTTAATTATAGTAAAAAAATTATGTACCTATATTTATAATTAAACCACACACAGACATCCACACTTAATTCACCTATGCATAAATAACAAATACATTTAACTATAATATAAGTAGTATCCGTATATAAAACCGGATGCAGGGTGGATTGATAATACTTAGATACGAAGGCTGAATGATTACGATCTATTTTTGAATATTGATTAAGTAACTGTAGATATCTACATACCTAACTGAAAAATAACTAAGTGCTAAGTTTAAAAGACAATTTTCCCTTTAAGATGTCTATTGGGTTGTAATTGTAGTTATATCTATTTAAAAAAAAAGTTATCTACGTTTGTTTAAAAGTATATAAATAAATTTTTGATGAAATTCTTTTTAGAATATAGTTCTTTGATAATTAAAACAAATAATTAATCATCAACCGTCTGTTACTCGAAGGTTTTTGAAATACATTAAAAATAAAAATTTAAATACGGAATAATAAAAATACGGAATAATAAAAATACGGAATAATAAAAATACGGAATAATAAAAATAAGGAATAATAAAAATACGGAATAATAAAAATACGGAATAATAAAAATACGGAATAATAAAAATACAGAATAATAAAAATACGGCTTTTAATACGGAATAATAAAAATCTCACTAAAATTGAAGAAATACGTAAAGTAGAAAATTCTACGTGAATTTACACGGTTTTAATGGTAACTAATTCTTATAGTCCCGATCATTGCTTTATTTATATGACAGATTTTTAGTATGTGTTGTTTTGAGTAGGTTATTTAATTTGTACGTTTTCTGATATAATAAGTTTATCTTTTTATAACAAAGTATATAAAATAAATGTGCATGTATGTACTTATTTTAGTATCGATGCACCTATTCATTCAAATACGCTGTGAATAATACTAATATAAAATTTCTTAGTTATAAATCAAAATTAATAAATTGAATTGAATGAAAATTAATTTCTGTTAATACTCAGATAATAATATATCATAATATTCTACCAAATAATTTTGGTTTGCATCCCAGAAGTGCTAGTCTATTTGGTTACGTCGGTATACCTGCGTGTTTTATTATAATTTTATGTCCGCTTATGTAGGTAGATAGGTTCATACCTAATCTTACTTTATAAAATATGTGACGTTTTTATTGTAAACTGGTACCGATTGAAAAAACAATAAAATACCTACTCGCCTGCTTAATTCTTATAAAATAATCTAGGTATTATTTTGATCGATATGACAAAAGCACACCATAAAATATTTCAATATCACAAATCTGCTTGGGAATTTGACAAATTTAAACCGATTATAATATTGATAGCTTTTACACAGTTACATAACTACAGGTAGACATCTACTCGCTTAACACTTTCGTTACACGCTCATCGGTGTGCATATCAGATTTTAAGTGAAATTTTATGAAAAACGATGAATACTAAATTAATGTATTAATTATAAATATATACATATAAAATCAATTTTATCGAAAAATATTGTTTTTGCATCACCGGGATTCGAACCTTGATCTCTATTTCCAATCCGGGGAAGTACACTACCAATTGTGTTATAACGCCAGTATTTTTTATGACAAATTTTCGAACCTATATGATACATTTTTTTCAAATTAATACACCTGTCGTTCCATTATTTGAAAGCCATCTACATTATTACACAATTATACACAATAAGAATGTGTTTTCCTTAATAATATATGTTGTATCAATGTGTCCAAAGTTTAATAAAAATGAATTGATAATTCTGGCGTCTGCAGTCGGTTTACTCAAAGGTATTTGAGATTCTGTAAAAATAATGTAGATGGCTTTCATATGTATGTGAATAGCTCAATGCGTCGAATGCACAAGAGCGTTATGGATACTGCAGTGAGTTGTCGTGGTAGTTTTTAAAGCTAGGCTTTTAAAGTCTCGACTGGTACACAGATGACGCTAACTGTAAAATAATATTTGAGTTTATGTTAATCCAATTATTTAATTTATATTTGTTTTATGCTTGTATGTACTGCATGCCCCTGCTTGTTACCATGGTGAGTACTAATTTTATTCGTTACCTACTCATAAAAATCAACCAACTGTTTTCTAACGAATAAATTTAAAAATATCTATGTATCAAAAATAAATGTAATTGATTGTGTATAAACATAACACATATACGGAATAATATACGGAAAATGTTAATTTAAAATATATACCTACTAAAGTATCTACTTTTTCACATAATTATAAAAGGTATTCTTTTTAATATTGATAATAATCTTAACGCAGGTGTAGACTGACTTGTATTTTTTAATGTAGGACACTGCAACTACAAATCTTCACCTAAGCTGCAACACCACATATTTAAAAATTGTGTACTTTACAAGAAAGGGACATAGCTAGTTTAAATGATTTTTGTTGTTGATTTTGTAGAATTACTCTAGTATATTTACCATTCTAGAGTTGTAAAGAGGAGTAGATTACTTCTAATCTAAAACTGATCTGAACTTAGATACGATTCCTTTGACTTATGCTCAGTTGGTAGGGAGGTTACAGGTGATTGCATTTCTTTGATTTGCACGCCCCAAGCGGACGCTGTCGTGAAACTAATAATTCCCCGCGTAAATTCAAATCCAATGATATAAATATCTAAATTTGACAAAAAATTGTGTTGCTGCTCAGGTGACGAAAATGATTAAATAATGTAAAAATATTTTTTTACACGATTTTATATCCGGCAATGAAAGTGTTGAGGATAATCGCATTACACGGTATTGAAACGCGGCCTTGTGAAAAGATTAGACATAAATACGACTACAAAACCGTACTTAAATTAAGCGTCGATGCCCGGAATTACAACAAGCCGTATGAAATATTATGCGGTACGTCGTTCGTGACATTTTGGTGTCTATTTAATTTCGTTTTGTGGTATGAGCCATAGTTTCTGGGCCCACAGTAGCTGGCGTAATAAAAAAAGAATTAGCATTATAATGGATCAAATAACCTGAACCTTCATGTAAATGAATTCTTAAAAAAACTACCAGAGATCTACGGATTCAGTTGCGCGAGATTCGTTAGTTAAAAATATATTCGAACTTGATTATGACGTGCACGCGTATAACGACTTCACGGCTGTAGCGAATAAAAAGCACCGATGATTTAAATTTTTGCGTATTTACGATTTTAACGAATATAACGGTTTTAACGGATATGCAGAACATTATTTGGTGCCCAAGCATTCGTAATTGCTAAGGTAAGATAACGTATTCAATTCTCAGAACAATAGATACATATGTATTGAACTATATGATAGCAAATTTCTTGAACGACAATGATATTAACTTGTAGAGTAATATTCCCTATTCTATAATATTGTTGTACTGCTTTCTATGAAATAATGTTTTAACTTGTTTAATGGCACAAATCACTCTTGAAGGATGGATTGCCTGTTTAAAAGAAGAAGAAGATACATATGTAAAGGCGATTTTAAGTTTATGATTGCATCGAATTACGCCACAGTTAATGACCAGTGGCGGTCGATGACTTTTTGTAGAAGGGATGCTGGATATACCTACATACTATCGAATGTAACATATAATCGAAGGATATTCAATGTTTCAATAATTCGGCTTCCAAGTATTCAAGCCAAGCTATCAAAAATGCGTCAGACAAACAATCCGCTCGTTTCGTAATATGTATGCCGTTTTATACCCATAAGCATTAAAGTTGTTTTTTGTACGTTGGATGCTATTAACGTATGCGTATACAGTGTTCGAAGACCTTGACAGGCGGAACTGAATCTCGAATACTTTCAAACTTTGTGGATACGGAACGAATGATAGAATCCACTGTTGCTGGTGTCTGTGTTTACGCGAGTCATAGATATTCGATAGTTGAGAATGCATGTATGTATATGTATTTCGCTTCGTTCCATCCGCGCACCGTGTCATAGTATCTGTTAAGACTGGTTTCTAAAGGATGAATTTATTTGCGGCAGTGCTGTTTATGGACTAGAAACAAATTTTTCAAAGCTTTTTGACTCTAGAACATAAGGGATGCGGAGCATTCAAAGCATGTATGAAACGACCGCGCCTGTTAATGACCTAATTGAGGCTTGTCCGATATTATTTCACCTTATTTAAATTGAATTGACGATCGGTTAATTGATAGTTTTATGTTTACCAAACTTAAAATTTCTTAGCATTCTTGAAAAGATTACTTGTTATCGGTTACAAACAAATCCTTGGGTTGGAAACATATCTGCCAACAGAGCCAACATAAGAAAGCGCTGTTCATTTCGCATTAAAAAAAAACGAAATTATTCACGAGCTACACAATGGTGCGAAAAATGTTGTGTGTATTTTTATCTCTAATGTTTATTTTGTTTTCTGTATGACTTATATCAAGTTCATTAGAATTTTGTAAGAATGAGGTTCAAATCACCACGGATATAGCGAGGAAATTCTGTTGGTTCCTTACCCTTCATTATATCCGAGTCTGATTGAAATTAAATACGAAATTCGTACGAATAAGTTTATTTAAAAATATTTTTCTAATAGCCATATATGTAATTAGTATAACTACTTTAACATTTTAAATTAATTACAATTCATTAAGCATTGCTACGATATAGTTATCTAACTCTGATGACTTTATAAGCTAATTTTTTTTTTATAATAATGGATTTGGGATAAGGCATATATACATACAGATCAGGCGCGGTCGCATCTTACATGCTTTGGATTTGTGCTGGCATTAGTAGTCGGGTCCTACTTATATTTCACCATCCACTGTAGCTACTCACTTTCATTGCATTCGGGTTATATGTATTTTTTTTCAAATATATATACGTACGTGGACCACATACATCAATACTCTTACTATAATAAAACTTAGCTAAGCGGCAGACGCGGTCGCTTAATATATTATTGAATGATCCGCATCCCTTGTGTTCTAGAATCAAAAAGCTTTGGCCTTTTTGTTTCTCGCCAAAAACTGCACTGCTGCAAAAAAATTCATACATACATACCAGCAACAGTGGATTCTATCATTCGTTCCGTATCCACAAAGTTTGAAAGTATTCGACTTTCGCGCACGTCAACGTCTTCGAATACTGTATACGTCTTCTTTAACAGCATCCAACGTACAAAAAACAACCTTAATGCCTATGGGTATAATGCATAAAATAGCATACATATTACGAAGCGAGCGGATTGTTTTGAGAAATTTGTATGTGTGACGTATTTTTAGCAGTTTGGCTTGAACACTTGAAGCCGTATTATAGAAACATTGAATATCCTTCGATTATGTTATATTTGATAGTAGCTGTAAACTTGTTTTCCAGCATCCCTTCTACAAAAAGTCACCGACCGCCACTGATATAGACGTATGCAAAGATTCGTATTTTCTTGTTCGGTCTATCGGTAATAGTCGGAAGGACCACCAATAACACCTATTTTCACAGCACAAGCGCATAGATCCATTTGAGAATATAATAGTAATAAAAAGTTGAGTGTGATGGCTTTTTTTTAACATTACAATATACGACAATGCCCAATGACTGTAGCGCAATACATCATAAAAACACCTATGCTTGAGAAAGTTACGTACATATAGGTGTATCGTAATTATAGCATGATAATCCAACTCCTTGACTACAAGGGACCCCATGTTTTGAAATCTAAATCAAAACAATATAACAGGATTTAAGATAATGTGGAAATCTTTTAATATGTATCGACGTAGGTAATCAGGGTAACGTTTATGGTAAGGGTGGTGAGGTGCAAGCGGTATTGTTATATTACAGATGTCGGCCAAGTCAATTGAAGCTTCACATTTGCTAGGAATCATGATAAAAATTGAGTACGTAAAATCAAAAAATATTTATTGTATAAAAATCACAATAAATATATTATGATATATAATGTCGCAATAAAAAAAAAGTTTAATATTTTCATCGTTTTAAATACTCACATATTTTTTCTATTTCATAGTTTATCAAAATTACTTGAAATTAATTAATTTTATGAATGTTAGAAATCATATTTTTTTAATTAAAAAATATTAGATATACAATCTCTAGCTAAATTTCTCTCTCAATGAGAAGATAGTCTAGAAAGTGATAAATATCGTAAATATTAAACCATACTTCTTTAAGGGTCATCAACAATGATTATAAGTAAATTCATTTAGATAAAGAAAAACATCTAAATGATTTATTTCATATTAAAATTACATAAATAAGTCAACCCACCGCGCGCCGCCTTTGTCAAATATTATTTTTCCAAATCGTTTCCCTCCTGAATTTTCCATCAATCATTCATCCCTCTCCGCCGGCGATAGCGACCGATCAATGTCCACGTGTGAGACAGTGATGCACATACTCACGACACGTTCGCCGGCTCGTATAAAATATTTGGGCGAGTCCATTCCAAGCCTCGCCCATAAAGCCGCTGGGCGGGATCCGTGGAGCAATAATGAATCGACCCAGTGTTTTAAAATGTTTATTAACGTTAATTAGAGAAGACGCACGTTTTTTATTATGGCCGTCAAAATAAGTTAAACTTTTATGGATGTATAGATTTTTTTTTCATCTCAGATTCGACCTTCGGGTTATATGAATACTTACCAATGATTCGTGTAAATATAATAAATATTTTAACATATATTAATATGTAGATATTACTCACATTAGTATTGTACTTTGTACACATTTAATTTTTTAAGTAAAACACATTTTTCTTGTCAAGTTACATTTTCAGAACATAGTTCGGCTGTAAATACTGTATATTAAAATTAATTACAATACAAATTAAATTAATTAACTAGAAACATATACAGATAAAGATCTATATATCGAAAAAATATTTAGTAAAAATTTAATATCCCGGTAGCAAGTATACCTACCTATATTTTTTCGATAGATTTTTTTTGTACACCTTATGTATTAAAATATCACAGAACTATGTTCTGAATATACAACTTCATAAAAAAAATGTGTTCTCTTTAACAAATTAAATTAATCAATAAAAAAATAAAATATTTTTTTCTGTATATTTATCTAGTTGGTTCATTTAATTAGTATTAGAATATAATACTTCGGTACTGGGCATAGATAATCGATAACCATAAGAATAGGCCGATATAATTAATATATCGGCCTATTCTTATGGTTATGGATATTACACACTCAGTCCGGGCAGAGACAACAGAAGAAACGTAGAATTAGACAGAAAAAAATTGGAGGACTAGACTGAGAATATAGGAAATCCATGAACCAAGATGGAAAGAACAAGGATACGAGAATCATAATTTTTAACAACAACACAACAATCTGGTGTGGATCCTGAATTATTCAAGAAAATTTTGCTACAATAACAGAAAATATATAAGGATCGTTAGTTGTATTATATAATGAAAAGTAAAGAAATGAAATAAAATTCTCATTTTGTAATTTGAGTTTTATGATTTTGAAAGGCTTTCGAGGTTATTTTTCAAATTCACTCGAAATCAACACGAAACATAGTACTGGATATAATATCACGATACACGCTCCGGTCGCTATCCCCCGGGCAAAGAGTCTGACTCGTACTTTTATAAGAGTGGGAATAGTATGTGGATTACGACATTTTCATGAGCGAGTTTTAGTCGTGGGAAAATTTTACTGGTTCTGACAAATAAGTTTCACTTCAAATACAATAGACAATGGCTACCGCTCTGGGGAATGCGTCTCTGAAACATTTCGAGTTCAGTGACTTGCATAATAAGTAGATTATTTTTTTTAACTTACAGATCATAAATTATACCTATATTAGAAAAATTGGATTATTTAAGTATATTCTAATTTTCCACCAAGTTGAAAGGAAAATTGTAAAAATCTGGTAAAAAAAGGTATTAGATATTACCAGTGTTCTATCACCAATATGGCGTTCTATCTTTTCCGCTTACCTCTGCAGTGAAGCTGTGTGATGGTATGTTAGTCAATTATAGATCAGTTCCTGTCACGTTATGTTTTTTTTTGCCATCTTCTTTTTATCTGCCATCAAATATATAACTGTTGAAGATAGTATCATCTCCTTCAGTTGAAATTCGCGTCTGAATTTGAGAAAAAAACCGTATTTGTTATTACTGATATTAATTGCTATATTCTCCCTTTCAGAGAAACTCCGGCTGTCGCTCTGCGTAGGGTGCGGTGGCCAGATCCACGACCAGTATATCCTCAGGGTGGCGCCGGACCTGGAGTGGCACGCGGCGTGCCTCAAGTGCCAGGAGTGCCGCCAGTTCCTGGACGAGTCCTGCACCTGCTTCGTCAGAGACGGGAAAACCTACTGCAAGCGAGACTACACCAGGTGACATTCTAGACATTCTTATTTTCTGTATGACTCGGGTGAACTTAACCGACATCGTCCCTCACCCCTCAAACGCAAGAAATATTTATCACTGTCGGGAGTAATTAGTTGTTTAAAATCACCCCTTGAAATTACTCGAAGGTACCTACCTAGCATTAATATTTAAACTATTTAGATTCCATCTTTTGACTGTGAGCGTTCGCTGATGGGCCAATTGTCGATTCCGGTACCTCATACATGTTTGGTTAGGTTAAGTTTAGGTTCTGCTGCTAGGTACTCTGCTATTGTATTCCTCTAATGCACTGTGGTGTCAAATTGTCATATAAATATAAATGTCGATTTTTTTATTGTTGTAATTGATACATATTTTTGATACACTTTATTATTAATATATTTCATTTAATTTTATTTAAAAATAGGTAGCTAATCTTTTAATGTGTGTATCCCCGAAAAAGTTAAATTTTAATTATGCTGGTTGATGTACAAAGCGACACAAAATATGACGCGTCTGTATCTTCAAAAGCTCTCCATCCCAGACAACTTGAATAGTAGACTCAGCCTCTACTATAGCTGCAGAAATGGTTGTAGAACAGACGTCGCATTTTGCGGTGACAGGTCCAAAAGCGTGAAAGACTTTATTTAAAAATACCATTTCAAAAATCATTTCCATAAATTCAAACAACAAATTTTAATTTTAAATACAAAAATAGTGCAGTACTAATCAGTTTATATGTAAAACGCCCTTGGGATAAATTTTTTTGCGAAAATGATATTATAAAAATTATTCAATGATATTATTAGGGTGCCCACGACAGGAGTCCAAAATGTCCGCACTCTATAATACATAATGCATATTTTAGAATAACTAATAATGGAACTAATATTTTTTAAATCCGCTACACCAAGAGTTGAAATAATAGCATTTTGTTAGTAGTGTTAAAAAAATATATCGATGTAAACATTACGATATGTCAGGTTAGAGAGCTGACATTATGGTTACACCACTGATGTCTATTTCCATGTTGACATTCAACACCACCATTGAAACGTATAGTATCGTTATTTTAAAATGAATAAATAAAGTAAAGCTCTCAAAATCCCAATTTCAGAACTACTACTATCGATAGATACATACCTAACAATTGCTTAATTTTCTAAATTGTCGTATTTAAAAATTAATAAAATGTTTATAGATTATTTGATCGAATAATTCATCCGCAACAGAAAAGAAACACCTCATATCCAGTATTAAAATTATCTGTCAAAAAGCTCGTTAGGGTCGATATATTCAAATGAATTCAACAGCGCAACTGTCTCAATTAATTACTCAATTGTTGTGCCTACCAAAGTCCTAAAGTTCTGGGTATATATTTGCCAGTGGCGTGAACTAGGCATCGACTTAGGTTATGCTGCTAATAACCAGGGGCGTGCAGTGCATACGAGCAAATAATGTTTTGCATTACTAAAAATTCTGCGAAACAAATGTAAAATAAATAATTGGATCAACATAAACGGAAACATTTTTTTTTACAATTAGCGCCATCTATGTACCAGTAGAGACTTTAATTGCTTAGTTTTAAAATCAACCACGACAACTCACCACTGTACCCATGGCGCTCTTGTGCATTCGCCGCATTGAACTACTCACACTACTCTAATCTATCTTTAAGCTAGCGAATTATTCAAGTCATATAATTGGATATTTACTAAATTGAAAATTCCTTTCGGTTGTTGTGGAGTCGTTACCTGTGCTATTTTTTAACAGAATAACATTAGAAAGGCTTACAAGTGCGCGCAAATCATTGAAGTGTCTACTTCCTCTTTCACTGATCGTGAATTTTACTATCTTACTGTTTTTAACGTGTTGATTTCATGACCGTTCTTTGCGTTCGAGGTGCATTTGGTGCGTGAATTTGTTTATGATTTGGGAAAAACAAAAAACAATTGGCATAACTATTTCCTACGTTATCCTTTAATAAAAATAATTATTTCATTTAGTTATTACGTGAAGACTTTTCAAACAATAAAAGCATTATGTTCAGTCATGAAAAGTGTTCTTAAGAACATCCGTATATTTTGTAATGTACATATCGTACATTTTGTCTAAAAGCGTTGGTTAAACGAAAGTTCATAATCCTATGTACAAAATATATTGTAGTACATATATTATATATGATTGTATAATAACATTGGTAACAGCATAACCTAAATCTATACCTAATGCATGCCACTGCTAATATCGAAGAAATGTACTGCTATTAGAAATTATATTCTTCTGAGCTGGAGGAGCATTGCCAGGGAAAAAATACGATATTTCAGAAATATTTCGTCGTAAATAATATTATTATATTATTACTACTATCATAGGTATATTAGTATTATTAATTAAATGCACTCGAGTCCGCTTTAGATACATGCGTGTAGTATAAAACATTTTTAAACACGTCAAGCCAAGCGAAGATGTGTATTCAGAATACCGCGCGGCACGTTAAGTTTACACATGTTTGGGATAGATTTTGCAAAAATTGTACAAATCACATGCGCAGCTTAATTAAATGTGTTACTAGATCTGCATACACATATATAGATATTTACATGATATATTTGCGAGTTTTGTGAACTCAATAACTTCCTTTGTTATTATTTGATTTATATCAAGCTTTTCTGAAAAATAGATCTCGTAAATACATACTTTCGAATTAATTACGAGACTCCGTTAATATTATTCATAGAAAAAAAAAACACATACACGTATACATATGAAATCGACGTAATTCTTGCGGCCAGGTCTTAAATCGTATGTACGTATATATTTCATTATTTTTTAGCTTAAATATTATTATGTAACTTATGTATTATTTATATGACGAATCGGGTCTGGTACAAATAATCCGACTACGCTGAAATAAACTAAATATTATAATTTTACTAATGTTTGATTATACGGAGCGCACGCCAATGATCTTTGTACAGGTAATAGAGAAATGTATTGTACTAGGTACATAATACAAATACATGCATTTCTCGTCGCATAATATCATATGTAATAAATGATAATTAATGTCCGTTTTGAATGTAATATATTACGAGGTGAATCGAGATTTTTATCAACACCTAGAAATAACAATCCAACTCTTTAAATGCCAATACACGTAACATTTTTCAGCGCACGCTAAGTCCAAACTGGAAGTGAGTTGCGTATAGGGTTGCCATATGTTAACGAAAAGGAGGATATGTCCTTATTTAACTGAAATGCAATGTCCCCCCCCTTCCACCTTAAAACGTTCTCCTATTTTAGTTTCTGCTGTTTATTACTGCTTCACATACTTATCACATATCACCTGTGGTGGTTCTTGAACAAAAGAAACGGCGATGATATACAACTATACGAATTTTGCAACCTGATCCGATTCCTTCAATCGATAAATAGGTATGTTTAATTAAATATGTTCCAGTCCCAGAAATAGCGCGTTTGCAAATTAGCGTAAAATTCGGGAAATTTAAAATATTTAATGTAAAATGCGGATGAACGGTAATTAATATTAAGGGTATTTAGTTTTTTGGCAGTTCCACGTTACGAGGATGAAGTCTGCCATGGTTTATCAAATATGAGTCCGAGTGTGGCTGAGGAGTCTTATTCTTGAACCGCACACCCTTCCACATATTGTATACGTGCATTCGCTGGGCAGGGGGGGTTTTAAGGGATGGATCTTCTTTCTTTTCATTCCTCTTTCATTAATTGCATCAGCCCTTTTTTGTTCGCAATTTTTCCCATAGCTATGCAGGTACTTTTTGACGTCATTGCAATCGATCACAGGCTACAGTTTCCTAGTGTTAAGGGTCTTGCCACATCTGCTCAGATTTGTCATCAGGGTGTCTTTGAATAATTTCTTCAGCCTTGTCTTCTTTATAGTCGCGCAAACATTACTTGTTTAGAAAGCCGTGAACGGTATTTGATATTTTTAATTAACACATATTTGTTCTGAAATTGCAACTTCGGAACACAGTTCTAGTATTTAAGTTCTAAATTTGTCATAAACGTAATCGAATGCTTATTTATTTAATTTGTATTATAAATATTTAGAATTTTTGTTTGTACTAACTAGGAAGACATATTAGGTATATATAAAAAAACATATTTTATGCCGGGATGACATGAGACATGTAACGCGCTTTTTTGGTGTATCTTATTTCATAATAAAAGTTTATATCTTAAATTTTGTTTAATTTTATATCTCAGTCATATCACAGAGATTGTCTCGAGTCGAAAATCACATCGGTGCACGCGTTTAACAAATATATAATAATATATGAAAAAATAAGTATAACTGGTATCCAAGCCCTAACTCAACTATTTTGATAATCCGGCAGATTTTGATTTTTTCACACAACCAACATAAAATGAACAGATATATTGTTAGAGGACATTAATGATGATATAGATACCGTACGTTGTTGCCTACATTATTGTCTCACTTAGCTCAGTGGGGTGGTCCTGACAAATTATAACATATTTTCAAAGGTAGTAACAGAAATTTTAACCATCGGATGATGAACGTTCTGAAAGAATAATAGAAACAAAGCTTAACATGTTTAAAAAAAACAAAAATGAAATACATCAATTTTTGAACATTTGAAAGAGGACTGCATCAACCTTTAACATCAACTTTACATTGTTGAATTAACAAACAAAATACACCATTTCTGGATTGCAAGTGATGAAAAATGTATATTTTGTGCTAACATGAACCATAAAAGACACGACTAGATTCTAAGCCAAATCCAATATCAACGTTAAGAGTTGACAGCACCAGAAAGTGCTGTTATCCATTTGGTGAAAGAGTCGAGGAGTTTTAATATTTAACTGATATATCGAGACATAACTATAACTGAAAATTTTTATTGTGAATGGATGAAATATTTTTTATTGGCAATTTCTCTTAAACATCCGAGATTCAAATCAACAGGCGAAGCGTCCATCACATGTATTACACCATAATAATACCTATCCACACAATCTTAGATTGCTTGCAAAAAGAAAGAACTACTCGTAGTGCGTTCAGTAAACATTTCATCTTACAATCAATCTACTATAAGACAAATTATCTCTTGTATAATGTTTTTATCCGGTAAATCAACCAAAACGCACTGTAGGTAATTATTTCACTGTAAAAACTGTGAATTCGAGAAAAATCGAGGTAAATATTGGAACATTGCATTTCGAAATCTGATGACTTGCCGACCAACAAGTATTGAATCAGAACGAGCCTTTTCATCTGTAGGACAAATATATACAAAACTCAGGTCATTATATTTATATAATGTGTTTTATGAGAGCACATTTTAATTCTGAAAAATTATTATACCCAAAAAAATTATATTTTTTTTATAAATTCAATAAAAACATTCAGTTGTAATATTATTTTATTTTAATTGAGAATTTATATTACATTAGGTGTACCTAATGTATATTTTACAGTTAATGGATAAACTAATAAGTTAATAATATTAACTCCTCACAGGCAGGTAAACCAACTGTTATGTAGTCGTAATTTAAAATATCCAAGTTCGATGTGGCATATACATAAGTCATTGTCTAATCTCCCATTACCATATCTCAGTAAAAACAAAAAAGGACATCATATACATATGTATGTATTTATATGACATTTTTCACCTGAAACGTATTTGAAAATATTGAGATTTTCATCTAGTATACCGTTTTTAGTAAAGGTAGCCACATACAGTTATACTTTAAACATCTAATCTTCGTCTTTTTTTTTCATTCACTGGTAAATAACCAGTAAACCGGTAATGGGAAGAATTTAATAATAAACTTGTATCAATGTGTTCTAAATTTAATAAAAATGAATTGATATTTCTGGCGTCTGCTATCAGATTACTCAGAGGTATTTGAAATTCTGAAAAAATAAGGTAGATGGCTCTTTCAAATAATGGAACGATTAAATGTATTAATATCAAAAAGGTAACATGTATGTTCGAAAATTTGTCGCTAAAAATATCGTCGCTGTAGCATAGTTGTGTTATGCATCTTCCCTGGTTAGGAAAGAGATCCAGGTTCGAATTCCGGTGGCGCAACAACAATATTTTTCGATTAAATTGATTTTTTATGTTTATCTTTCTAATTAATATATTTAATTCATATTTTTAATTATTTATCGTTTATCGGTATTTACAATTTGACGGTAAACGGCAAGCCCTAATGCTATTCCGCTCAATTGACTTCACAATAGATGTCCTTCTTATTTATTTTAGCTTCTGGTAACCCTAGTTGCATGTTACTTCCTCCGGCAGGTCGGTATTACTCCGGCTCGCCTGATTAGCATCCTGTCCCAAGTATTATCGCCGTCTTTCGATAATGTAGACATGCGTGCTCAGTGGCCAGTACTCAATCCTCAGTGTTTGCATTATACTTTCCTTTAATGAAAAATAAAATATTGTTATTATCACACCTTTATACTTTATATGTGTACCCAATAAAAATTAACTTTTTTAAATACTAATTTTGTTAACATACGAACGAGTTCCATTCCGAGAGTTCGTTCGCAAATTGAGTTCTGTTCGCAAGTCCAACAAAATTGCCTAGACATCTAACATTTACTATATTAATCATTAGAACTCATTTTATCATCCGAGGACATTAAAATTTGCTGTTCCAACACTAAAAAATAAATTACCTGTGTTTTTATAAAAGAGTACGCTCTCTCCCAATTTGGAAGAAACGATAAAAAATGGATTATCGATAATAACCTGTCTTACCTGTAAGCATGAAATGAAATATTTAAACTGTGACTAACTAGTTATTATGTTTTGATTCTATTAAATGTCATATGGACTTGCAGATAAACGTCTAGCAAGACGTTTTGTGAGTCTAGTAGAAGGATGTTTTAAAAAAATCACTGGCGTTCTTTTGTTTAATATCCGATGCAGTACTGGGGTTAAAAGTAATTGAATAAAACACACACACACGCACTTGTCAAAGAAGGTCGCACATGACTACTGTAAACATTACTGAAAGTTGCCAAGCAGCAAAGACATGACCTAACCTTACGCACTGCGGCCAAATTAAAATTCCGACACACTTTTGAATTTTGCACATATTTGAAAAATTAGGCACGGACATGAAAGTGTAAAAATTAGATATAGAGAACTTACTGAATTTAATTGTGAGACATTCGAAATATATAGGTAGGTACCCGGTGTAATTCAAAAGGCAGTACACTTCAAAATATCCGACCTTAAAAAATCAGTATTGAAAAGTTTCACCCAAATATTGAATCTGTAATAGATGATCTAACACATAATCCAAAACCCAGTTTTCGACATGGTATTGCAAAAGACCCACACACTATAATCTCGATTTAATACGAATACGAAAACTAGCGTTTTAATTTACTAACTTATAATCACGCCGTTTCCCCGCGGGGATAGCAGAGAGGATAGAGCGCCATCACGACTACGAGCTTCTCGAGACTCATCGTTTCTTCTGACGAAATGTCAAAATTATACAAATATCCTTCAGTAATTATTTACTCCTGGGGAACGTACCAGTGAATTTGGAAAAAAAATATTATTTCACAATTCATTGTTCTATTACGGTGGTAATGTCAGAACACATGCATTAGCTAACTCCGCAGTCCTCAGATTGCATTCTATGGGTAATGAATATGCGGAGGTAGTCAACATTTTTGCTGTAAATTTAACTCTTTATAGAACTACATTATTACAATTTTTTGTGTCTCAACTCAATGGTGACGGAAAAATTGATTAACTTCACATTTATATATATTTATATTAATTTTTAATTTTGATTATGAAAAAACATGCTGACATTATATAATTTTTTTTCTTTGTGTATTGCACTTCTGATGAAATTTTCTAATATTTATAATTATATTAATGCCTGTGTAGGGCGTGTATAATAATAATAATAATGAATAAATAAATTATATCGAAAATAAGTTCAATAAAATCTCATTAACATTTTCATAGTCTGTGTACAAAAAATCTTCAATTTCATATTCTTGACAAACTATTCGCTATTCGCGGTGATTAAGATATTAACGATATTATAGTTTATTGTCAGACACCTATGTGCTGAACTGAAGCGTTCCTGGCCGCTTCCTGGGCCATTGTATCTGAAGATGTCCATCCATTGCGTCTATGGTCCTCTTTACTAAAATAACTAAAAAACGTTTAAAAATAACATGACTTTCATTGTATAGCATTTATTAATTGCGTAGTGAACTTGTTTATTTTAACATCTATAGGATTCGCTGTCTCCATCATGAATCTCAATTACGTCTGTCATGTCTTAAATTATAACAATCTTCACGTAACAAAAACGAAATTATGTTCATTTTCAATTCTGGTATTATTGTTTCCTCCATAATATACATTTTTTAAATAATGCTGCGTGTCACATCAATATTCTTCCTACTTTCCAACTGTGTTATGCTTCGCATTATGAAGATATGAATAACTTGGTGGTCTCTCGGGACGAGGTTTGAATCCCCGACCACTTAATCATTAGACGCGTGTTTTACCGTTGGAGCAACAAGCACTCTAAATGAAACATATCACGATCATAACTGATTCTATAAATACATTAAAATAATGATAACAGTTTATAATAAAATCAACGCTTCTAAATATATATTATTGATAGGTATATTTAAAATCTAATCTAAATAAATAAATTACAAAACACACACAAAAAATCAATCTAAAAGATCCAAACTTTAACCGATTAAAGTATGTATGACTATTTAACTTCTTGAATCTTTCTCGTTATCTGCCCGTCACTATTTTTTAGGTTCTGATTGGTATATAAATGACAATTCAGGTAGCAAATACGGTTTATTTCCTTTTTTAATATAACGTGAAGAAGTAAAAAAAATATACTAACCTAACTCAACTTAAATACTGATCTCAAGAACGTATGTATATAAATAATGAATCTTCCGTGTTAGAACGAGAACAAAGGATAACAATGAAAACTGAGTCAGTAAACAGTAACGCGGAGATAACAAATTTGCGGGCAAATAACAAGAAATTAATGTTTTTCTTAAAGTTTCAAGGTGTAAATTTAAAAAATATATATATTTATACATTAATATATATTTATATAACGTTTCATATCTATCATTTTTTTTTCTGTTTATGGTAAGGGAGAAATCTTACCAAAGAAATTGTGTATCTACGATTTTTATATGTCATTTTTGTTCGTTTTGACAGCTAACTTACAAAGATGGAATTACATCGACATTTTATTTACGTATGGTTCGTTCCGTGGAAAGCTCTATCATTGAAATATAAATTATATTGATACCATGACCGCACAGCGGTCACTAATGGCCGAGCAGCGACCACTATCGGCCGCTCAGTTAGTGAAATTATATTTATACTAGTGAAAATATAATTTCACTGGTACCTAATACACATTCACTGTAACATATAAATCTATTTGTTACATTTTACCTAAAACTCTTGGTTTTATAAATGACGCTTATGACATTATACATTACTGTCTATTCAAGCAGATTAAAATGACGTCATTTTTAACTCATTCCGACGCATATAAATCGCATTGTTATATTTGTTTGTTTTGCGCATCGACACAAAGCCTCCCGTCACTACGTCTGTCACCTTTCATCCCGAACAAAAGCGCGGCGTCGTCTCCTTCAGCCGCGTCCGTCTCGACCCGACCCGCGATCAATATTTTTGTCTCCTTCTGGCGCGCGGGCCGGGGCATCTCGCGTCTCGCCCGCGCGCCGTTAGGGGAGAGTGCGGTTGTCGCAATCAAGGTAAAAGGTTTTTTCGCCTCGCTCGCACGCCATATCTGTCAGACGGCATCAACTTTTTGCGATTTTTTTTCGAAAAACTTGATTATCTTCCCTTTTTTGTGTATACATTACGGCGTGCGTGATAATTATTTATTAATCAAATATAAAAATATGTTTAATATTTATGGGTGAGGTTGGATTAATGAGATAGGGTAATGTAACCGCGCTTTTAATTTCAAATTACAACTAATTAATAATTTCTACTTCAATACGTTTACCTCTTTACCAGTTACGATTATAAATGTAAGCAATGGTAATAAGTTGCACACACATTCATATTATACTTTTTAATTCAATGCTGCACGCACTGTTCCCTGAAACAAACTAAGCTAAACGCTTATTATGCTATGAAAATAGGACTAACTAGGTATCTTGGGATGAATGTCTAGATTCTACAACTAGATTCTAGGCGAACATTCTAGGGAAGAACAACTAGATTCTAGGGAAGAACAACTAGATTCTAGGCGAGCCTCTTAACCACTAGACCGGTGGTCGCAAACTGCGGCTCGCGAGTCACATGCGGCTCTTCAATGAATGTCGTTATTAAAATATATTTTTTAAATTTTTAATTTAATAGTATTTTATAAAAGAGAACACATTATTGTGAAGTTGTAATTATTCAGAACACAGGTATGTAATATTTTTTTAAATACAAATTAAATTTATTGATTTTACATGTATATCTTTCTAATTAATACATTTGATTTGTATTTAATAGTATTTCAATACAATTTTAAATCAGTCAGCGTGTTACAGTAAAATTCCGATTAGCTTTTTTAACATCTAAAATTATAAAATTATTTGCTAGATTTAAAAAACAAAGAATTATGCAAACTCAAAATGTTGATCTGAGAAAATTAATTAATATAGTTCACGATACAAGTGGTGTGCATTGAAAGATCTGGAGAATGAAGACATTATGATCTTTAACACCTGGAATAGTATTTCTGACTCATGTGATCAGTTAAAAAACTGTTATTTCACTATTCGGCTCTACATATCCATGCGAACAATCTTTTTCAAGCATGAACCTTATCAAAAGTAAATTGAGAAATCATCTTACTGATGAGAGCCTGAAATGAAAAACAACAACATACGAACCTGACTTATCAAAACTTTCCTAGAATATACAAGGCCATTGTTTACATTAATCATGACTATGTTTTAATTTTAATAATAAAAATGCATTATTTATCAATAAATAATATTATTATAAAGTATGACATATAGTTTCATTCAGTATAACCGACTTCTAAAAACAGGCTTCTTGTAAAGAAATCTTTGTACTGCTGATATTTGGCTCTTTTGACCAATGAGTTTGCCGACCATTGCACTAGACCAACGGGCATGTCATATTGATATATAAAAAAATATATAAACGTTTTTGAATACTTATATATGTACTGTGACGTCATTTTTTGGCGTCCGCCGACTCGCTCAGGGTATAGCATGAGGTGCGTGGCTCTGATGCACGGAATTCACCATGTCGCCTGCCACTCACATTACCTACCATTCTCAGGGAAAATAATAAGTATAGTTTCAAGTTTTTATACAACATAATTTAATGATTTAATCAGATACGAATACGTATGAATTAATAGGTAGAATATAGTTAGAATCCTGTCACTTGAATGTGATTACATGGAAAGATTGATTGGCAAGCCTTGTCTTAATAAAATAATAGAATTCTTACTACCGTGTGAACATCCATATCAACAGGTTATTATTTAAAACTAATGGTGAGATAAAACACTTAGATTCATTGTATATGAAAGTCTTCACCTAGGAAATTTTATTACAATTTAAATCCCCTGATGAGTTTGTCAGGTCAAATATATCCAAAAATCGTATCAAATAAATAAATGTGATCAACAAGATTAGCAAGTTATTATTTAAAATTATAAAGGTGAGAATAAAGACTACAATACTGCAAATATTAACAATTTACATCGAAATTCGTTTTACAACCATTTAAACACGAGGTGTCTTCGTTTTTCGACAGCGATCCACAGTCTTCGTCTAGAGTTGATGTTCCGAGGCACCCGTAAATACATCTTCTTCCATTTGAACTCACGTGGATTCTATTGCGTACTCTTCTGTTGTAAAACAAATTCAGTTGTGAAATTAAGAAGCGGAGAAGACCAAATCGTATCCCCGTCCTGCTTTATTCATGAAAAATCCTTCATGAAGAAAAAGTATTGTCATCTATATGACCTCTCTGCTGTCATGTAAGGAAGGGATGCCTCTATCCTACAAGCATACAAGCAAAATAGCAAACAAATCTCACAATATGGAGCAGGATAACACAGATGCCTAATATATTTAATTATTCTCACCCTTCCTTAATTCAATACAAAAAGTGATTTTAGTATGAGATGTGCATGTTAACACCCAGCACATCTCGTGCGCGGTAGGTACCAAATATAATGTCATAGTACATATGATAATACGCAGCATGATCGTCATCATTATTTTCATATCCTTATTCTTGGAAAGAGTGTAAATGCATATATACTTTGGACAAATAATAAAACTAGGGAAACAGGATCAGGACGGCAATATAGACAAATGTCCCCAAAACTAAAATCTCTAGAAACAGAAAATCAAGATAACAGATGTTGCCCAAAAGATGTGGCAACAGGCTGGACACATTTGTCGAAGAGATAAATAATAATAATAATAATAATAATATGGGATAATTTTTATAGCGCCATTAAAATTACACCTCAAGGGCGCTTTACACATATATTATTTATCTTTATATTATCTTTGTATTTAAAATTAAAAATTGTTATTAAAACATATGGAATAATTTTTTGAAAAGGAAGGTTTTTAGTATCTTCATGAAGTTTCTGATGCACTGGCTCTTATGACGGAGGCCATTGAGTTCCACGCTTTTGGGCTTGCCGCCGCAAATGCCTGTTCACTAAACTTAGATTTCTGGCAACTACTGGTCGGTTCCACAACCCTTCCTGCAGCTGAAGTAGAGGTGGACCTGAGAGTTTGACGTCTATTATTAAATTGTCTGGGATACAAAGTTCTTAAAGACACAGGAGCGCCACGTTATGTGTCGCCTTGTACATCAACCAGCGCAATTTAAATTCAACTCTTTTAAGCAACCGGAGGCAATGCAGTTCGTGCAAAAGAGATGTTATATGGGAAAATTTAGAAACTCCATATATTTTCCGTGCTGCCGCGTTTCAAATTAATTATAGTCTATCTAGCTGAAACATTAGCAGCCCAGTATAAATGCCGTAAATGCATTTATAAGTACACAGACTGCCTCAGGAGGAAAATGGTCTCCGAATACTTTTAACCTGTCTCAGTTGATATCAGCATGCATTGACAGTTTTGCTGATTTATGTTTCCATTGAAAGATCTGAATCAATATGCACGCCTAACAGCTTAATTGCAGATTTAGCATTCCCAGATATCGATTTCTGTATTAAGTGTTGCTGTCCATGGTAGCTCTGCTTCGGATAGATTTAATTGAGATGACGGCGAAGGAAGCTTATGGTAGAAGAAGTGTTGGCTGTTGATGTGTCCCGACGAAGCGCTTCCACCTTTCCCCGCTTCAGTACTTGCTGATCTATCAAGACATCTGTATTCATACAGTTTGAAGACAATGATCCGTCCCTGCCCAGCGGATGGACGTGCACATCGCGTGGAAGGGTGTGCGGTTCGAGAATAACCGTAGCAGACATTATTCTCGTAACGAGGAACGGCTGAAAAAAAGAAGACAGTAATTAATTGTAATGCTACTCCCCTAAGATATCTCATTTCGGCAGCCTGGATTCTTTATCCCATTCTCTCCGTATGATTCCGTATTTTGTGATCATGTTGTATTTAAAATAATTGCACTACGTTTTGCATCTACTATCGTTTAATTATTATCTTTAAAATCCGTTAATTAATATTAATTTACAAATTTTCCGTATTCTGCAATCTGCATTCCGCATTCCGGATGTCACTTATTTTACCATTCAATATTTTTTCATTTTTCAAGTTCACTATACCCTTCGTGTTTATGATTTTAATAACATTCTGACGATAATCATAACAATTTAATATAGCTAGTTCTATATGTACCTATAAATCATGCATTCTTTTATTTACATTACACAGTGCATTAAGGCAATATAATATGGGATTTCCGCATTAAAATGGGCCTTATACGTTATGCACTGTGGATATTAATTACTTAATTAAAAGGAACGTAAAAGTTAAAACAATTAATTACAATTTACATATCGCTTGTCGCACGATGCCCCGCTCAACAAATACCTTGGTATGCATTGCACCAGTCTCACGCCATCTATCAGACATGACATCAACTTTTAATGGTGTTTCTATGATTAGTTGTTATCAAAACCATTAATCGAAATTCATTCAACACACATTATGAAAATTGAAAGGTAAATGTTATTAATGTAAATACTTCTCGGCTGCAAATCGCGTTTGAAGCGTTACTGTGGTTCATTTCCTGAAGATTTATTTTAATTACTGCTCAAATTCTCAGTGTGTATGGTCATGTCATGTATATATGTTACAGAGGAAGAGACACGATAAGAAAAATTTTGCATGAATGTGAGAATTACCTTTGAAACTGTAGGAGGGATATGATTTGACACAGTCGTATGACGTGAGTTGGGAATTTTGTTCGGATGGAATATTCTGTTAGACAAAAATATTTCTAATGAATTTATACATATATATCTGATTGCTAGGACAGTAGTAGCTGATTATCGCCTTTACGCGCCTACGGTCGGTGTTTCCGTACAACCCATTTTTCAATGTTTCACTATGTGGGTGAAGGAAAGTGATCTACTACAATATATATTAACTTATAATTAACTAATTAAGGTAAATAATACATAATCAGATATTTCCTTTAAAATATAATATTTTAAAATGTAATGTATCTTTCCGGCGGTAACATTTGATTTTGTTTGCGAGAAAGAGTTTGCACATAAAATATCCCTAGGTATATAATTATATTGATGTCATAATTCAAGTTATATTTAATTACAATTCATTAGCAATAGAAGCGAGCTATTTAAACTCCATCACTAAATTAGCAGTAAATTACCTAATTATGCTTACGTACGTACCTATCACGTTTTCTCTGAAATAATAATTTTAAATAGATATATTTATACATATATAATACATTTGCATGTGTTTTAACAATAATATAGAACGTCACACTTTTTTTTTTGTACGTACATTTGCCTAGAAATTTTCGCATGTATTTCCTCCTCGAGTGTTGAAAGCTTTCAATGGGACCATATTTCAGCTAATGATATTATTTGCAAACAAGGCTTTAACATGTTACTGCTACTTAATTGATATTACTAATATAAAATTTATATATGTAATGTCTGAATTAATTAACAAAATATATTGAATTTAATAAACAAATCAAAACATATTGGTTTCTCTATGAATCAGAAAAATATTTATATTTAAAATTGGGATCAAGGTGGAATAAGCCGTATTTGTAAATAATGTCTTTGGATCAATACATTTTTGCAAGTAACTCTCGAATAAAACACGCTTGACACCATTAAACACGTGACAGAAGATCAGAACCTATTGGCTAAAATGAAACGATCCATCTGTGATACTTAATTATATTGGTGTGAGCCACATTTGAAAGTACTATGGTACATTTTTTATTTTATTTACAAAATGTCATTTGTTCCGAATTCATAAACACACTTCGTTATTGATACATTCCGCGTTCAAATTCATACATTTCCTGAAATGTGACCTTGACGCCAGCAATGATTTATGTACGATCTCGACATCGCGATAGCATTCGCGATGTGGATCTTTCAGCTCCAGTGCACCAGCACTGTATTTTTTGTGATCCTGTGATTTGTGTGCACAGTGATATTGTTTGTTAGTGCCGCGGCTGAACTTGTGATATCGCCGTATTCAATAGGGAGTGGAAATTGGCTCATCCGCGGGCCATTTATCGTGTGATTTTCAGCGGCGACTACGAGGACTTGCAGATGCGTCATATGCAAGGTAAGGCGAGCAGTCCTTCCGAATCCCGGTTCCTCAAAATTCACTGATTCTTCGACTAAACCCCTATCCCCTCACCGACCTCTCTTATACCACGTTTCCTTACTTCCCTCCCCTACCCTGCGGTGATTCCGATTTATGACCGGAATTTTGTAATCCATTCCGCGGGACGTGTGACCCGGAGATTGCACAATTCATATAATTTTAATTAAGTTTTTCAAGTATATTAGAACAAGTCCTGTTCCTCAGTTGTGCTCATTTGTTAATACGCGTCATCATTATATCTTTATCATCATATTCAAACACACGTTTTACTTACTTGTTACTTAGTTGCTTGTCCACGGAATTCGCAACATACGCCGCTAACACCACATCTCTACTGCGTCTTATATCTCAGACCCAAACAGAAAGAGTGAGAAAACGAGTATTCTAACAACTTGTATTGTTTCTGATCAGGTCATAGTACTTCTTCCTTTAAATTCAGTTTCACAACAGTGCTACAATCAACTTTACATCTTCTTCTGATTTATTAATCTTCCATAGATTTATAGATTTTCCACACTAACAGTACCTATTCAAAATCAGGCAAACGTGTCAAAATATTGCAGTTTTTTTTCTCCAACCACCCAATGATGATGCAGTTTATTCCTAGTTTATTGATTTGATTTAAGATTTTTGAGTGACGGGTCATGAGATTTCTATCTAAAATTGCACCATAATTAAAAAAAAACGGTAAAAAAAATTAACCTTTCCATATGGAAACTTTGCTTGATCGCTGGCTTTGACATGTTTAGCCATTTTAAATTCTGACATATAGACATTGATTAATGTGAATTTTTTTATATGTGAAAAGTGAAGATCTCTTAGTTTAATAATAATTTTTGATCAATAGTAATAAATATTCACTGCGTCGTAAATTAATTACTCAACACACTAACATAAATATGATAATAATTAAAATTATTATTACCCGTTACTGGGTTGTATGACCCGGTCTGCCATAGACAAATTATGATATAAATATTATATACAAAATATAAAATGTACTCGCACATATGGAACGGAAGAGAATGGCGACGTAATTAAATATAAATACGTAATAATAAGTGTTACATTCCAGTTATAGTTTAGAAAAATCAATTATGATTAGTTATATTATTAGTTGGGTTAGTCTATGATACTAATCATTATCCATTATTGTGACATGTGTGACATTATAGTGACATAATATAAAAAACAAATAACGAGATACTGACTGATAAAAGGAAACAAATTTATTCTCAATTCAAAGTCTAAAAAATCTAATTATTTCGTGACTCGAAAGTCTAGTCGTGATACCATTCAGGTTATTTGTGCTAGTTATAATTACTTCGTTATACTTTTATTGATTTAATTTAGATGTATTAAAAACAAATAACAACATTCAACGTTCATTATATAGAAAAAAACGAAAACCCAATCAATTACCTAGGTGTTCTACGACAAATTTTTAAAACCTTTAAAAATATGACACTAGTAGTGCATGTTGTCAAATTTTGAAAAAAATTGTACTAGCAGTTATTATCTATAGTTAAAAATAATTGTACTACCTTACGTAGGTACTGTGGTGACCCTAAGGACTCACTTATCAACTATTAGGGCTCGAACCAGAGCCACCAATAAACAGACGCAAATAAACAATTAACACCAGTGACGGATAGTGCTCAAGCAACTAACATAACTTCTCCGCAGACCGTCCCATCACCAGCATCACCATTCAACAGCACCTCTAGCGAGCCACTCCAGAGTTAAACTGCGCATTTAAGTTTAAAGTGCTCTTTTATTTCTATACCCTGCTCTAGTTACAACAGATACCCTTACACTGTGACATACAAGCAACACGCGTGAGACTAGAAGCAACATAACCTTCAGACACAATCCCGAGTCAATCACATATATTTAAATAACCTCAATATACACAAAACTACAACTCTCACAGCACGTAGGTATATTGGTTAAAATTATTTGGTTAGGTATATTAAGATCAAATCAAATTAATGTATATGTTCCCAATTGAATGTGATCCAGCCATAAATTTTATATTTTCTAAAATGTTTTATTCTTAAATCTACTAAAATATTTTAATATAATCAAGCAAAAAAACTTTTATACAGTTAACATATTTTTAATAAATTATATTAATCAAATACGTTATGTAAGTTTATCAAAAATGATCAGTTTATGCAGTATCTCCACAACCTCATTTGTACCCTACTTAGAGCACCGAATATTTTTTTAAAAATGTAAAATATCTGCTTTTTGTGTTAATATGAAATGTATATGATTATCCAAAAGTATTTCTTATTTTTGGTTCAACTGTATCAGTTCACTTAATTAATTACATAATACAACTGCATATTAATTGAAACATAATATAATTAAAAAGTATAAGTCATCATAGTTTGATTATCCCTCCTTCGTCTTAACGTCTTCCAAACGTTCGTTCTAAAGATGGTTGTTTCGGTCGAATGCATAAGAATTAATTTACTACATTGTACTTGACTATCCCTGATCAAGTCCCCACGCACCAATAAAGTTTCAATCAATATGTAACGGTATCCCGCTTACAGGGTAGGTATACAGTAATTTATTACCCTCCGCTCTGGTCTCGTTTGTGTACAGGCAGGGGCGCACTTTGCTTCCCCAACCTAATAGCAGTGCCAAGTAGTACTTCGATTTTTTTTACTTTAACTAGTAAATTAAATGGTCGCATAGCTTTTCCGAAACAGTTTTAGGAGCTGGTGCAGTTTATCTCAGCAAAGAATCCCGATTACAATTGCGAAACTACATTTATTTAAAGATGGGATCAACCAATATTTATTTAAAGGTGGGATCAACCAATCAGTACATTAATATAAACAACAATTCTATGAAGTGAGGTATAGATGCGGGAGGAAAATCAATACAGTAAATATAACAACAAAAAAAGGTAATAAATGAATATACTAATATTAAACAAATAATAAGTATCTCATGGAGACGAAGCTATTATATTTAATAGAAAATATATGGAAGTATAGATGGCAATAGTCCGCATTTTAACATATATACAACTTTCAAAAATTTGATAGCTTCTGAGATTAAATCCCAAAATCTCTGGATTGCAATTATGGCTGAAGATTAGATTCACCGGTGGTTGCGCACGACCTTACCAATGTGCGCAAAAACCATTTTTGTTGCATTTTTGCGACCCTTATAAAAGAGAAGTTAGTATTGTCCATCACGCCAACCCCACATTAACTTGTTAGGGCATTCATTCAAAATGACCACAAGAGTATTGAGCACCGCCACCAAGAAATCCACCCCATGAAAATCTCCTCTGTCCTATCTTATTTTTATGGTGGTTCTAATGGATCGCATGGGGTTTGTGATTTCATTTATATTTAATATGCAAGATACGCCATCGAAAAGCGGAAAATTATTGTTGCCTAATAAGGTATGACAACGAAATAACTGAGAAAAGTGGTGTTTTGGACTCGGTAATAATTGCTGACTAAGATTTGTCATCATAGGTTATCAACAGCGTTGAAGAACGAAGTAATGACACCAACACCGATATGAATACAGAGTTACCAAAATAAAAATGAAAAGCTTGGTCGCTTAGACGTGTGTAATGGCAATATATACGTATTTATGACGGTGTGAAAATTAACAAATTATAAATGCTTTAAAAACTGATTGTAGTTTGAACATGATTAAAAAGAATAGCTTTAATTGTTTGGTAATGCGTAGATGCAGACGAGGGAAATTTTGTATGTTAGGATTGAAGAGTGTAATGTTCTATTCTCTCTGTAGAAAACAGTAAGTGCCAAATCTCGTTTAAATTCTAGATTTATATCCATCAGTAATATTGAACTTGGAGTTGAGAATAATTCGCATGATTTTTTGCAAAATCTATCCGAAACGTATACCAACTAAACGCATTACTTATCTCTCTCTCTTTCTTTGCTCCCATAAAGGTGATATTATTTTACATTATAGTATTATGTATTACTAGAAAAATTAATAATACGAATATTTTTCAAGAACAAAAAATAACTTTTTAGATCAATGTTTCTCTTATAATTGCATTTCTTCCCACACAAAGCATCTTCAGATCACAGTTCAGATTAATATTTCTTCCAGTGGCAATACAGCTCATCACACATATCGTTATTAGCAACATAATCAAAGTCTACGCATAATGCACGCCACTGCTAAATAGCTGTCTGATAAAAAATAACTAAAGTGTTTTCGGTATTGCTCCGATCCGTGCAATACCAAAATATTTCAAATTGCAAGAATCACCTTTACGAAAGTCGCTTCTTCGTTCTCTAATTGTCCCAATTGCCTGTAAACTGTGCTTTACAGGCAATTGTGGCTTGTGACATCTGCCCTGTGGCCTAGTGGTTTGTTTACTCTCGAATTTCGCTTCCGTCCTGGGTTCGGTGTCGGGACAACTGTGCCAACAGTGTAACTCTATACAAGGACCACCGCGACGAGGGAAGATGTGTTTTCAAGGGGTAGTAAAAGTAGAATCTATACACATCAGCGATTGTGGCGACAGGGGTAAATGTATATTATAAAAATAGAAAGCTAGTAGTATTAAACACCTAATCATTTTACTATAATTGTTTATAAAGTTTGAAGGTTTATTAACTTTAAATTGTGTATACCCGTTGAAAAATTGAATTGTGATTTTCTAATGAGCATTCTTCATTTAACTAACTTGTGTAGAAGAACTTTAAGTGATTTATTATTTTTGTTTAAAATTTTAAATGACATGCTGGATACCCTTAATTTAACTGAACAGATTGTATACTACGTTCCCGCTCAGAGCACCAGGTCGGCGCTGTTCCATGTAAATGCATCATATACTAATTTTTATAAAAATGCACTCACACAAAAATAAATATTGTTCTTATATATTCCGATAGTCAATGTTTTAATATAATAGTGATGTTTTTGATGATGATAAAATTGATTCTATCTTAAACCTTTTTTTCTGTCTTAAACCTATTTTTTCTGTCTTAAACCTATTTTTTCTGTCTTAAACCTATTTTTTCTGTCTTAAACCTATTTTTTCTGTCTTAAACCTATTTTTTCTGTCTTAAACCTTAATTTTTATTATTTGTTTTGGTTATTTTTTTTAAATCAATCTATATATTCTATCAATTTCTATTATATATATATATATATATATATATATATATATATATATATATATATATATATATATATTCCAAGCTACTTGTGGAGGTGCTCATGTTTTTTGTAATCAATTTTGAAAAAGCCCAAAAGGGCGTAAATTAAAAATATATATATTATATTAACTATTAACGATGTTAATTTTATAAATGAACCAACTGGTTTCGAAAAAATCATTTTTGTTCATCAAGATAATAATAAACTAAAACCAAACGTCAAGTTATTTTTTTTTAAAATGACTATAATTTTATTAAAAATGACCAACAACAATGTATGAATGGAACCATTACCCATGATAATTATTTTTATTGCTTAGAAAAATATATAATATCACTGTATAACGAAAAAAGCGGTGTAGAATATTTACAATTTACAACTAGGTACAACGTTTTGACCGTAAAATATTAAGTTTGATAATGTAAATATTGTTACATTTCATTTAGTTATTTAAAATATTTATTATGGCGTATAAATAATTAAATATCTGAATCTTAATATTATTGTTTTTACTAAATTTAATTTTACTATTTTTTTGGTACAAAAAGTGTTAAGGAATAGGTATTAAGGTTAACTCAATCCCTCGACACTTAGCTTCGTAGGTACGTTTGCACAACTCAGCCACTATGACGCTAATTTTGACAGAACATCTGCATCCAAGCTATGCAGATTGCCTATGACTAATGAGTCGCGGGAATTAGCGATATTATCAAGCAACGCTAAAAAATCCATAGATATTTAGAGTTACATATACGTGTATGTGTGTGGATGGGATCAGAAGGATCGTAGATGTGTGCGTGTTAATTCACCCTCAAATCGGTTTATCGTATGTTTCGAGATTTATTTTAGTTTAGTGATTGGAATAGGAAGGAGATGTTTAGACAATGGTATTTGAAAAAATCGGTACTGACTTACATGCGAGAGAGACTGATACTTTATTGTATTATGTTTTACAAAGATTATAATATTACACGGGTAATATGTACGCAGTAGAATGCTACTATAGAGTTCGAACCATGACGATATCGATCGGATCGGAGGCGGCAGAGAAATGGCACTAGCTGCGTTTATTGTCAAATCATTGTGTGTTGTTCATATAGTGGTGGTTCGGTACTGCTCTGCCGGGCGCATTCAGCGCTGTGTCCGACTCACCATAAATACGATATTCAAACGCCACTTATTTACTATTTATTTAATTTAATACTAACAAAGTTAATACAGTTTGCCGTGATATGTAATATTACTAAATTATATTTTGATTTTGATAAATAGGATCTCAAATATCAATATACACCAGTATGAAAGTGAACTATTTTAATTGTGGTTTACTAAAATTTTTATTAAAATTTAATAAAAATATAAAACTATGCAAAATGTAAGAATGTAAAGTAGCAGTTTTACAAAACATAATTCGGTAGTGTTTTAATACAAATTAAATGTTTTCGTAGAAAGCAATCACTTTGTGGTTTGACATATTACATTAAATTATCAATTATTGTATCAATTAGAACGATATGCAAGAAAATTCAATTTATCGATAAAATATGTTTGTTATATCCCTGTAGCAACAAAAATGTTTTTTTCCGATAAATTAAATTTTTCCGTATATCTTTCTAATTAATACATTTAATTAGTATTAAAATATTAAATATTTTTTGTTTACCCTAAGGTACTCGTAAAGACAATGTTTTTTTACGATATCGCAATTAAGTACATTGGTATCACCGATACTCCATAAAACCGGGTTGTATTTCCCTTCGTCTTTGAGGATCTAGTTTTTTTGTTAACGGCGTGAAGAATTGATATAATTACCATCTTGACACGTCATGCTCGAGTTAATTTGCACCTTTTTATGAATAATTTATCTGAAACGGATTATGACAATTCTAAATACTAAGAAATACTTTAAAAATAGTAAAAATTACTAATTTAATTAATTATAAATTAACTTTGAATTTTGTTATTTATCTTTACTGATATATGCATACGTGGGCGTGTTTATTAATTATGTAATTGTAGGCGTACTAACGTAGATTAGTCATTACATCGCAATACGTTCATTTTGACGATTGGCAACGAACACGACGTATTTTGGAAGGAAGCGCATTGAAGCATTTCACAAAGTAAGTAAAGCACGATGAAGAAAAGCTTACAAAGGTGATCCAAATATGACGCAAATAAGTAATGTTTTAACAACAATTTGAGAACGAATAATCAAATAAAACATACATTTCTCAATATTTTGTACTGATCCAGTAGTGCTTGGAGAAAATAAAATTCACAAGAACACTCCTCTGTAAGGATCGGCAAGTTAAATTAATCTTAGCGCCATATGACGATGAAAATAGCCAAATTTGGATGCACAGCAATTTGCAACAATTCAATTAGAAAATTTTATTTTATCTATTATAACACATATTAATATAGTAAGACAAGCATAGTTCAGTGATCAAATTTATAAATATTTTTATATAGGTAAATAAATGAAAAATACAGTACGTAAGTATTCACATGTGGTAAAAAAGGAAGTGACGTGCATTCGGACAAGATCCATCAAACATTTTTGGTTGATTCCTATGTTTATCGCTTGGAGACGTGCAGTTTTACTTTATTGGAAATTTGATGATCGACTCGGTTGAATAGCTATGAACTAACTTATAAAACATACAGTAATAAAATTAAACAATTACAATTAAGATTTTTAAAACTTATAATATATAGATAACAGTTTTTTTTTAAATATTCATTATATATATATTTTTTTAATTAACACTAGACCCACAAAACGTTTAAACATAACCCTTAATCAATCACCGTTTATATAATACATATCATTCTTACAGGTAAGACAGATTTTTTCTATAAGTCATTTTTTAATAACTTCTAAATTAGAAGAAAGCGTGCTCTTTTTTAACAAAAAAGTAACATATAGTATAATTAAAGAAAAGATGATAACTAATGTAAATATGAATAAATAATGAAGAGTTTTATTTATTTACACCCTATCCCGAATCATTTTAACAGTTGTTTACTCTCGTTTCGATTCGTCATAATTACATATATTTCTATTTATTTTATTACATTCAGTTATATTATCATAATACCATCATAGATTGGCTCCGGTATCGTCGTACCAGAGTCATACCTGTACAATATGAGAGACTTGTTGTCACATTAAATTCAAAAAGCAGCCAGAAAGAAGCTATAGAAATCACACACCCCCAAAAGGGGAGGGTAGACGTCACATTTATGTGTTTCAGTCGCAGAACTCGGTCACAGTCCGACAGAAATTCACCCTGTTCAGGTCGCAAGAGATACGAGGGAGAGCCAGAAGAATTCTCCGTTAGGTCTCTCTAGCCACCTCTCTTCCTCCATCGCCCATCCCAGCAACCCCTAGCGGGAGACCCACACCCTAATAAATACCCGAAAATTTCCGAGATTTTTTCTTTCATTTCTTTCATTTCTTAATAGGTTATCGTCGGAGGATCCGATGACCTATTATCAAACCCTCACCATAGCTACTCTACCGTATCGTCGAGTCAAACCATGAGAGTACCGATCGCGAACAATGTGTACTGTGAGAGAACAAGATAATGTATTATGCTACGAATATTTAATAACGTTAATAAACCATAAAACACCATAAAAAATAAAGAGACCCCACTAACCACCCTAAAATATAAAGTGAAAAACACATTCTCATCTAATTATTTGTTTCCTTTATATATGTTGAATTTCTATTTTTTTTTTTAATGTTTTTGATTAAACACTTTTAATTACTATGTGAAAGGCAATTCTTGCCGTAAAACTGTTCTGAAGTTTTCCAAATATTTAAAATTATATTATATGTTATACATATGTAATAAAGTTGAAATAATACAAATTACGCAAAGAAAAACAATTATGTGTGACTGATTCTTGGCTCTGATTTCTTGGGTTGTTTAACCTTTACCATACTATGATACAAAATACCCGAACGCAGCCATGCTGTCAACTCGTGTTACCGTAAACAATAGTTAAAAAAAATGTTTTTACTAGCTTAAATGGCTTTAATAGCACGAATTTACTCTAAATTTTGAGCATTCAATTTTGAAAAAAATATTTATAACATAATTTAGAGTAATCATTAAGTCATATAGAATGTGTCCTTCCTTCTTATCTCTCTTCATCTAATTAATGAGAAAGAAACAATTATATTTGTATGTTTGTTGTTCTTTTCACTGTGAAAATAGTGTGTGATCTCTGTCTTTCATATCACAAATTGTATTTTTACCAACGTAATTGTTTTTGTACGATTTCTTTTTCATAATTGGTTTTTCACTAGTCATTCATAAGCGCTAATACGAGGCGTGTCCGTAAAATAAGTTCCACGAATTTTTTTCACATAAAAAAACTGGTTTAATTTTAAAGAAAAGTATATTTTTGGAAAGTTCAGTCCTTCTTTTATTTTTCTACATAATCGCCGTTGCGTTCTATGCACTTCTGCATTCGAGGCACCCACTTCTTTAAACCAGAGTCATAGAACTCTGCCGCCTGTCCGCGTAGAAAACTAACAACCGCATTTTGTACCTCTTCATCTGTCTTGAATTGGGTTCCGCCAAGGTTTTTCTTCAACTCGGGGAAGAGATGGAAGTCACTTGGTGCTAAGTCTGGACTGTAGAGTGGGTGAGACACCATTTTCCATCCAAATTTTTCGATGAGGGCTGTGGTTCGATAGGCGGTGTGCGGTCGGGCGTTGTCATGGTGAAAACGCACTCCTTTGGTCAGCATTCCTCTTCTCTTGTTCTGAATTGCACGTCTAAGATTTTTCAAGGTCTCACAGTACCGTTCAGCATTGATTGTTGTCCTGCGAGGCATAAACTCGCACAACAATACGCCCTTTCGATCCCAAAAAACGCTAGCCATGATTTTTCCGGCAGACAGGATTTGTTTGAACTTCTTTGCTCTTGGCGAAGAAGGGTGCTTCCACTGCTTCGATTGCTCCTTTGTTTCCGGTGTGGTGTAGTGTACCCAGGTCTCGTCGCCAGTAACAATAGAGTCCAGAAATTCCTCTTCGGTTGTTCCGTGAAAAGCGAGAAATTCTTGGGCCGCTTCAACCCGCTGCCGCTGGTGATCTGCAGTGAGCATTTTTGGTACCCATCTTGCGCAGACCTTTGAATAGCCTAAATGTTCAGTCAAAATCTTGTCGATTGTGGTTTTGCTGGCCTCCGGAATCTGTTCGCACAGCTCCCTAACTGTAATCCGTCGATCTTCGAGCATTGCCGCTTCGACTCTAGCAATTGTTTCGTCGGAAACCGATGGCCGCCCTGCACGGGCTTCGTCGTGGACGTCTGTTCGGCCATTTTTAAATTCCCTGACCCATCTGCGCACCATCCCGGAGCTCATACACTCTTCTCCATACACTTCACAAAGTTCTTCATGAATTTCCTTCGCCGATTTCTTCTTAGCGGCCAGGAAACGAATAACAGACCGCAACTCGTAACTGGCGGGAGACGCAAGAGGAAGCTCCATCGTTGACGGCTGCTGGGCCTAGACTAAACGTCGCAGCGACGCTGGATTGGTGAGGAATTGTAGTGGGGGAACCAAATAACCTGCCTCTGCTGTCTGGTCGCGCATAGAAACGATCCTAGCGCCAGCGGCAGTCCGTGGAACTTATTTTACGGACAAGCCTCGTATTTGCTTCATGATTATCTAAAATATTAATTTTATGTTGCATATATTTACCGAAATATTACAGGTTTAATTATGATGGTAGACCTGTGTTACTACATGGTTTGGGAAGGGTTAAAGCTATTTATAGTATAAGTGGCAGGTTCCACTACAACTCTCAGTCTTTCATTGTAGAAGATGTATTTAATTTAATCACTTTTCTTGTTAGGAAAGATTCATTGCGTGTTAAGAGAATTTTGCATACTGATTAGAAAATCCATTAGTGGTATCAATCACTCAACTTTCTTACGCTGCAGTAAAATAGCTGCATACAGTGGTCGGCGAGTTGAACGATCCCCGTGTTTGACTTGCATTCAAATCACGCAATGTCCACATGCACAACTGCATATTCTTCTTAGAATGTTTAAACAATTTTTAAACTTTAATTTGCATTTCCATTATAATGATTCAAAATGCAATAACCACGCAGGAATGCAACTGTTAGCACCTCGTTCAGCTGTGATGTTAATTTCATATTGGCGTTAAGACTTCAAATAAACAAGTACGTGGATGGGCTAAAAGTCCCTTGACTATTTAAAAGTTAAATAACTCTTTTATTAGGAGAACACATTCTTATTGTGAAGTTGTAATTATCCAGAACAGACGGTCTGTGATATTTTAAATATGAATTAAATATATTAATTATAAATATATACATATAAAATCAATTTTATAGAAAAATATTGTTGTTGTACCACAAGGATTCGAACATGGATCTCTTTTCAAACGGGGGAAGGTGCATTATCCAACTATGCTACAGCGACAATATTTTTAGCGACAAATTTTTGAACCTATATATTACCTTTTTGATATTAATACATTTAATCGTTCCATTATTTGAAAGAGCCATATCAAAAAGGTAACATATAGGTTCGAAAATTTGTCGCTAAAATATCATCGCTCTAGCATAGCTGGATAATAGATTACATAATCACCATATCTATAATTTTTTGTTATTTTTTTAGTGATATAAAAAAATATCTTCACCTAGAATTTCGGAACATTTCGGAACGGAATTTTAAAAGAACACGAATACAAAGACTTCACTGGTTCGGAAACGTATCAATTCAACCATGTCGATATTTTATTTTATTCAATACTTAAATATCATGTAATACAAATGTAATATTTTTGATGCTATATAAAAACAATAGTATGTGACTTTATTTTTTATTAGTACTTAGTGTTTATGAATATCAGATGTTTGTATTGTGCGCTGAAATTAATGACGATTAATACTCCGAACTGCTTTGGTAATTAGACTGTATTAATATAAATGACTAAAATCATGACGTAACTATTTATTCGTGGTTCTGTCGTGTAGTCATTCGGTTCTAACTGTTATTCTTATTTTTTATTTTATCCATGGATCTAACTGAATTTGGTTCTTTTTATCCTGGATACTGATTTAAAGTATTTCTTTTTTGCAGATTATTCGGCACAAAGTGCGACAAGTGCGGGGCGTCCTTTAGCAAAAATGATTTTGTAATGAGAGCCAAGACGAAAATCTACCACATTGACTGCTTCAGATGTTCCGCCTGCACTAAACAACTCATACCAGGTAAAAAATATTATTATTTAATATCTATATACACGCAAAAAATGTATGTCTGTCTATCTGTCCTTTGATCGATCTAAACAAAATTTTACCTCGTTGCTCTTTAGAGCTCTGCACAAAACAAATGCACCCTCCTGGCTAGCCCAATGCCCTCCTCCCGATTTAAATATGTATTGTATAGGGTGTCCGGCGGAAAATTTTCTAGTTTAATATTAAATAATAATAAAAAACTACAATATTATTCTCACATTTTATTTAGACAAAATGGAGTTTAATGATGCGGATTTTAAGTTTTATAAACAATATCGTCTAAATGCCGTCCATTTCTCTCAAGACACTCTTGCAATCGGGCTCTTAAATTTGCAAACACGCGAAAGCAAAGCGTTGGTTCAATTGCAGCAACTTCACGGCAATTATTTTCTTGTAGGCCCTGAATTGTGGCCTAATAGATGTCTCCATTAGAAAGACTAGATGTTATGTATATCTAATATTCGTCGTGAATTTAAATTATTTACATAATATAATGGTACCGCATCATTGTAAAGACTAAATATACATGAATATATGCATAATCTTAACCAGTCAGAGATAATTAGTTTTTTTCAATTAAAAAAAATCATAATTCGATTATTTTAATTAATTGAAATATTTTGTATATTCCAAATTATATACTGAATACAACAAATTAAAGGTCACTGAATTTCGAGCGGCTAGACTGTTTTTTGTTACGTGATTTAGGGCCTGAAGCAAAGATATATTTTGAAGTACGTAGACGGCCTGAAGAATGTGAAGCTGATCTTAGTATAGTGAGTAAGATTAAGAAAGGATCACTTTGGTGGTTTAGTCATATGGAAAGGAATTTAGTCATGAGGAAAGAATGGTAAGACATATATGACGCAAGTGTTGAAACCACTAGAAATAGAGTACGTCCGCAGATGGCTTGGCACGACCAGGTAAACCAGATACTGGAGGATAGTTGTATTAGATGTTTTAATAATCAGCGAACTTGTATAAAAAGATGCATGAATGCGGATGAGGCGAAAATTGTGTGTCAGAACAGAATATTGTGGTGGCGCTCTATCACTCTCGCGCCTACCCCCGAGGGGAAACGGCACGATGGTAAGTTAGTTAGTCTTAATCATTAACATGATTATGTCAAATGTTCCGTAACTGTATAGAATTTGCACACATTCCTAGAACATTTTCCACTCATAATTTGGTTAGGAATCCGCCGGGTATAATATATTGTGTCATGGGTCTGTTACACCTTGTATAGGTCTATAAAATTCGTTGTAAATTTAAATAGTTAACGTGATGTTGACACATTCTTCCGGCAGGACAAAGTTCCGGTGGTAACGAAATATTTTTCGGTTGATTAGTCAGATTTGTTTTAAGTAATATTATATTCGTCCGCTAGGTGACGAGTTCGCGTTACGGGAGGGGGGGATGCTGTACTGCAAGGAGGACCACGAGGCAGGCGCGGCCGCGCCGGGCGGCGCGGGGGGCACGGGCGGGCCGGCGCGCGAATCCAACAACAACACCAGCCTCAGCAACAACAACCACTCCGGCCCGCAGGAGATGGCCTCCATGTCGGGTAAGGAACTTGGATTTTATAGCATCGCAAGTAGAATCAACATTAAAAAATCATCACTTGAAAACATTCAAAGTTAAATCAAATATTAAATTAAAGAAATGCACATTATTTTTATTATAAAACTAGTCAATTACCCGTTACTAAGAAAATTTAGCTAATATTTCAGCATTAAAAAATACATTTTTTTTATCTAGATTTTATTTATTTAAAAAACGAACCAGAAAAATTCCCCTTTCCGTTAAATTCCGTTAAATTGTTATATTTTGGGAAACAGTCTGTCTTGAGCGTCACATGACACATATTTCTAGCTTTTGTTATCATCATTTTACTATTATTATCATTATTTGTTATATATAATCAAGTAACTAAATTACAAGTCACCTTTCGTTACCACTAGACAGTTAATTGCGACGTCAACTAATAAGATTTTTGTCATAGTAAAATGAATTTTGCCACGTATATTATTATTAGTCAAACAGTTATTGCTCAATCATTAGAAGTATCAACCGACCTTAAATAATATTAACCAAACGGGCTCACGTTAACACTACATGGACAAATATATGTATTGACATATCTTAAAATAAATCACCTCCTTATCTACATAATATATATCTATAACACATACGCATATTTGTAAACATTATATAATAGAACCCTACTTCTTTAAAATTTAGGCATTTCTCGGTATTTCCTTTCGAGATAAGAGCTGTTGAAGTTTCTTTGAAGTTGGCCCGTAATTGTATACTTATTATTTTTTTAAATATATAATCGATGTCAAGTATCTAAATAGTTCGCGGAAAAGGTAAATATTTCAAACAAACGTTTCTTAAATATCATTGTTTCGTTATTATTTAGGATCAAAGTGTCTACTCCAATAATTATATTTTAAAATCGTACTTTTAAAACCTTAAACAACTTATTTAATAAACTTTATAATTAGCGAATCTGTGTGGTGCGACATGATAATTTAATATTTTTAAATAATCTAAGCTTCGTTTTGCGCAGAGTCTTAAAGTGTCTGAAAAACAATCGATATTTAATTTTTTCTTTCACATTTATTATTTTGTCAACAGTTTTCGCACCAGTAAAGTTATATTACTGCTAAATATGAATTAAATATATTAATTAGAAAGATATACATATAAAATCAATTTTATCGAAAAATATTGTTGTTGCGCCACCGGGATTCGAACCTGGATCTCTTTCCAAACCGGGGAAGTTGCATTATCCAACTATGCTACAGCGACAATATTTTTAGCGACAAATTTTCGAACGGATATGTTACCTTTTTAATATTAATACATTTAATGGTTCCATTATTTGAAATAGCCATCTACCTTATTTTTACGGAATCTCAAATACCTTTGAGTAATCTGATAGCAGACGCCAGAATCAATTCATTTTTATTAAATTTTGGACACATTGATACAGCTTTATTATTAGGAGAACACATTCTTATTGTGAAGTTGTAATTATTTAACTGGGGAAGGTGCATATCCAACTATGCTACAGCTGTTTGGAAAGAAATCCAGGTTCGAGTCCCGGTGGCGCAACAACATTTTTCGATAAAATTGATTTTATATGTATATCTTTCTAATTAATATATTTAATTCATATTTAAAAATATCACAGACCGTCTGTTCTGAACAATTACAACTTCACAATAAGAATGTGTTTTCCTAATTATATTACTGCATTTGACATAAAGTTGGCAACCGTTTAGCGTCATATGGTTTATTTTTTCTTTGCATTTGAATAATTATAAATTTACGTCAAAGATTACAGAAATTTTATCTAATGAAAAAAATATATTTTTCAGAAATATGCGATTTTTTTACAGTAAGTCTAATAATTTTCCAAGGACCTATATTTACATGTTAAATTAATAAATTCCAAATTAGTTAACAAGTGGATTTTAATCATTGACTGTCATCTGTCTTCATGTTGACAGGATATTAATTTAATGTATGTTGCATCTCAATCGCTTCCTTAACAAGTCTCGCGTGTTGATCCGATAACTAATTTGAAAATTCATTTACCTGTCCTTTAAAGTCAGTCATTTTTATTTCAAGAGCCACTACTATCACATGCCAGTACGTAAGTACTTCAATAATCGTATTGTGTAATAGATAGGTAGGTACTCGATTACAGTGGTGGATGGCGCTTAGAACATATGGGAACTAGGCGTATAGAAAAAATATATTTTTCTCTTAGACTCTGGGCTCAATGTTGACGAATTTACGAATTTTTAAAAATTTGAATACCCCTTTGAAACAAGTTAATGGATTACACTGGTTTAAAAATTTAGCCGACATATTTACTATGTTAATTTTTCAGAAAAGTTCGAAATTTGATAAGAAAACGGGAATTATTGTTTTCACAAAATCCGATATATCCGACTTTCTAATGGAGGGTAGTTTTTAGATCTTAAATTAAGAACTGACAGAATTCCGATGTACGAGTATATATACACATATATACTAAGATCCTGCTTTCGATATGGTACGGCAAGCCAATGCGTTACCGTAATACTAACACTCAAGTCGCATCAGCTATATCAGCCCTGATGATGGACCCTGCAAAGGAATTCATCATCAGGGCTGCTGCAGCCAGGGGTGGGATGACAGAATATCCTAGAAAACTACGCAAAATGTATTTTATATAAATTTGAAAATTAACACAGTATATACTTACAGAAAGTAATTATTTATCGAAAAAATATATATGTAGTTAGTTACAACTGAAATACATAGATTTTTTCTGTTTAATTTTCTAGTCTAATTTGTTTTTATTATCAAATAAATATGTTCTAAAATTAAATAAAGCTTCACAATAAAAATGTCATTTCATTAACAATATTTTAATGTTATGTTATTTCTTTTAGTGAGAAAAAACTTGCTCCCTTTTTGATTGAGTAATATCGAGCTCAGAAAAATAATATCGTCTTATAATTATAAATGGAAAAGCACTATGCGATTCGCATTTTATGATTATAAATAAATAAAAATTTATCATTGATTTAAAATCATTGTTAAAAAGGGCCGCCACTGCTTCGAAGAAGAAGGCTTTAGATGCAAAAACCAATACAGGTGACAATAGCGGTGTTTTACACACGGAAAAAAATGTATTTAAGGTTTTCCGTGTTTCTTATGCACTTGAAAATGTCGACAGACCCGTAGTATTGACCCAGACCACTGAAATCTCATTTAAAATAAACCGCCGATATTGACTTTGAGGTCCAAAGAGGTACTTCTAGAAACGAACCCAAAACCGCTTTGTTCAAACGGACCGACTGACTTTTCGAATCCAAAACATCGAGCGAGGAATGAAAGGAAAATTAATATGTCATTTGTATGTCCAAGATGTGGTGAAAATTTGAGAAATACACACCTCGAGCAAATTAAACGAGTAGAATAAAAAAAAGAGTGTTTTATTTTCATATATGTGATTATGGAATTCTACAAACTTACCGCGGAAACAGTAATTGTTTTCGCACATCCTCGAATAGAGTTTTCAGCTAGTACTTAACTATATAAAATTTGTCAGGATTTAATAAATAAAAATTAATCGTAAATTTATGTCGCTGAATATTGGGACGTTTCTTATGTATTATATATTTTTTTTTTTATAAAAGAAATTAGTCTGTTCTATAGAGATATCATCGCTGGTAATCCCAAGAATAAAATCTATTATTATAATCATTATTGTGGTTGTTCAGAATGATGACGAATCGGTGTTATCAGATACATGAAACGTGATTTAAAATCCAGTGGTTCAAAACATTTAAAAATCAATTTTCAAGTAAGCTTAAAAAATGTATTTTTTAAACCCATTATTAATAAAAAAAATCACATTTTTAATGATTTAATAAATATATATAGGTATCTGATAAAGTATATTTTTAATACATTTATTTATGTACTAGTAGGAAAGTAATCGGCTATTGCCGATTGCTTGCTCTTAGGCCCTTCGGGGGGCTATTATGGCCGTTTCGCGGCCGATAGTGGACGCTGCGCGGCCAGAGTTTTCATAGAATCTGTATTTCAATGCGGAAATCTCTTATTATATTGCTTTAACGATAATTCATTAAGCTTACTTACTGCTGGTGCGTTCTGATTGCTTTGCCGCTAGTGCATATCTATGCACTCTAAGAGGACAGCTGGAAGGAGGGAATCCACCCTTACACAACCCAGGTTTAGAAGCTAGAACTCTCTTGTCGGCCCCACTCATAAAAACGCGATTATTAGCAATTATCGGTTAATTTAAATTTAGACCTTCCAGTGTCTCTTGAGTGCCATCTTTATTCGACATCAACATAAACCCATAAATATAAAGCAATATTATCTTATAGACGATGAAATCATGAATATATAATATATCATGAAAAACGAAAATTTTATAGTGTACAACCTATAGAAAAACAAATAATTTAATTAAAATATACAGAGTTGATTTTGTCGGTTGACATGTCGGTCCCTCGTGACTAAGGTTCGCGATCTCCATAAACTCCCGCCTTCTTGAGAATGCTCTATCACTTTTCTCGGCATCCTGCAGATCTTAGACTTGTCACCAGAGAAGTGCCTGTTGCCTTTTCCACTTAAACGAGTGGGGGTCTTCCTCTTCCTTTTCGTCCTTCGACGTAGCCCACCACAATAAGCTTCTCCAAGCTATCTTCCTTTCTCGCAAGATGCCCGTAAAATTAAAAGATTGATACATTCTCCATCCATGGTATGCGCAACATGTGTCTCCAGCACTACATCTCAAATGCGTCAATCCGTCTTCTCTCGCTTGCCTTCAAAATACACGATTCCACATCATATAAAAATATAGAATGCACCAGAGACTGTACAAGCCTGACCTTCATTGTTTTGGAAATACCGCGGTCTTTCCATATTTAGTCAAGTCTAGACACAGAACGTATAATTTCTGGCTCGCAGCTACCATCGTCAGTAATTATGGACCCGAGATAATTGAAATCCATTCATTTATAAGATGATAAAAAACTATTGATAATATTCTGGTATAACTTTTGCGTTCATTAACTTTTACCATACCATGATATAAAATACCCAAACACAGCCATGCTGTCAACTCGTGTTACCGTAAATAACAGTTAGAAAAAATGTTTTTATTAGCTTAAATGGTTTTAATGGCATGAATTTACTCTAAATATTAAGCATTCAATTTTGAAAAAAATGATTAATTACATAATTTACAGCATTCATTAAGTCGTATACAATGTGTCCTTCCTTTTTATCTCTCTTCATTTAATTAGCGAGAAAGAGACAATTATATTTGTATATTTGTTGTTCTTTTCACTGTGAAAATAGTGTATGATCTCTGATTTTCAACTAATTCTACTTTGACCAATTTTTTTTTTACCAACGTATTAATTTTATAACACTTGAATAGAGAAAATAATTGTTTTTGCACGATATCCTTTTCATAATTGGTTTTTCACTAGTCATTCCTAAGCGCTAATATTTTATTTAGGATTATCTAAAATATGAATTTTATGTTGCATGTATTTACCGAAATATTACAGGTTTAATTATGATGATAGACCTGAGTTACTGCATGGTTTGGGAAGGGTTAAAACAGATTTTTATGTCACGGCTTAGAAAGGCCAAACTCTACACTTCCTTCTTAGATTGTAGATAAATCATTGTAATACTAAGACGACAGATATCAATTCAATAATGTTTTGATATATTTTAAAATAGATCGAACTTCGTAATGCATATTAAACTTAATCGGGGCAATGCCACTCAGTAAGAACTTCAAATATGCTTAAAATCTAAAAAGAGAACAAACACGTTCTAAATTTGAAATCACTGGTCGGAACTCTTTGAAGTGCCGTTCACTCGATTCTTTGTTCGATATAGTACTCGACGGTAGATTGGTACCCACCCGAGGCGGCGAAATTCCATAGACACTTGAAAAGAATTTTCGAGTGCGATCTGCGACCATAGATTACGTCGTGTCTTTATCTTCCGCCGATACGTTTATCACTTCCGATTGTAGCAATCTCGGCATCTTCAAATACTTATAAATAAACATACGGCGTTCTTACCTAGATAAGTGTGAATAATATTAAAAATCGTATATTTACTTCCCTAACAAAATTAAATTGAATTATTCTACATAAAAATAGGCAACGTGACCCGTTGCTGATATATTGATCAGAAATTTACAATAGATTGCGCAAGGCGGTCAAAAATTATAGGTTAGGGTTCGGCAAAAATGTCATTACGCATCATCGGTCGATACGCATGACAGCTGACCCCTGGCGACCGTGTGACCCGCCGATGTTCCTACCGACTCATGCGCTCGAATCCACATCAACAATTGACAATTGATCAGGACTCATACCGAGTTATAGAGCCAGGGATGATGATGATAACGGGGCGCAAGGCAAATTTGTATTTGTCTAAACCTCCGAAAATTCTCACACCGTCCCTGCAAAGGACGTCATTCGGGGGACGCCGACCATGGTCGCATCAGTTGTTGGATCAACAATGGTATCCAACTGGCTACACGTAAATATTTAACGACAGAGTTGTATGAGTGGCGTGATAATTTGTAAAGTCCAATCGCACAGGATTAGCTGTTAAAACAGTGTACTAACCAAGCGCTGGTTATAACACCTCCATTAATCCCGGAACTTCAACCCTTTGAGTGGACAGCGGCCGCTAAGTCCGTTAGGTCATCTTCCCTTTGTAATTGTGTACCGGACTTAAATTGAAAACGAATGTGGATTACGTAGGGGTGTTAACCTTGTGATTAACTGTGTGTCTACGAGGATTTAAGGGGGCAGTTTCAAATGCACAGAGAGCACACTGTTTTATATCTAATTAAGTACCTACATGTTATAAACAAAGGCAAAAAATATTATTAATTTATCAATGTCAAATCCATTTACATCTACATTAGATTAGTGGGAAAAGTATGTTTCAACTTTTTGTCACATCAATATTCTTACCATTTTTAAACTAATATAAATGCTTGTGCTATGAAAATAGAGATTAATTTGTTTTTTAATTCATAAACTTTTTTTTTCTAAGACCAATATGTATTAAGAGCAAAAAATGTTAATTATTAAATATAAATAAACGCATTGAAGCAATTTTTTATGAATTATTTTCAATTTAAGTGTTTATTACTACGCTACTGCATTAATAAGTAGATAGTGTCTTGTTACAAATTGTATGCAAGTTATATATTTTAGTCTTAAATACCATAAATAATTCATGTTCAATGCCAATTTATTGTCGCAATATTTTGTAAGTGATTTTAAGTTTGTCATCAGCAGTCTACAAATACCAACTTAAAAATAATGACAAGGGATCTTTGTAACACGTTTACAAATTCTTATCAATTCCCACCTACCTTCCAGTGTACAGTTTATTGTATGCATAATTTAATTTAAATGTAATAAATAATGTGTCTATACGCCTTCCAGATTCAGGCAGCGAGTCCGGCTCACACAAGGGCGGCGGGGGAGGGGGCGCGCGCGGCAAGGGCGCGGGCTCCGCCTCGGGGGGCAGCGGGGGCGACGGCAAGCCCACGCGCGTGCGCACCGTACTCAACGAGAAGCAACTCCACACCCTCAGGTGAGTCCTACTTAATAGTGATGGTGAATTGTCGGGACTGATTGTGACTTAGATTGAACATTTAGAGGTTTAATTTCTAGTGTACCTACCAATGGTTGCTCAAATAATCGGTTACTAATCGAAAACAATCACAACAGCAACGATATAAGAGACAGAATTCGTACGAATATGCTGTCACTGCGTTTCTACCGAGGCAGTAAGGAGGTGAAGAGGATCCTGTTTAAATCGTTCTTCACCAGCATGTATACCTGTGCCCTCTGGTCGAAATACAAGCAAGTGGCGTTCAACCGTTTACGAATTCAGTATAACAACTCATACAGAATACTGTTCGAGTTGGCGCGTTATTGTAGCACATCTACAATGTTTACCGAAGGCCATATGCATGGATTCATTCCGCTTCTGAGACATCGAGTTGCTGGCGTAAAGTTACGGCTGGAGCTCAGCACTCAGCACCAACTCTCTATTGCAAGCGGCGCTCTCATGGAAGGCTGGCTCCCTAACCAGATAATAATATCGACTGCAGAGTAGCTACAGATGTAATAGGCGTAACTGAAATTTATTGTTGATATGTCTGAACCTCTTCATCTTTTTTTTCTTACCTTTTTTAACATAAAAAATATTCTATTACTTGAATATATTATTTATATGGCGAAGCGATAGTCGTTCATCTGACATTTGTAAGACATGTCCAAGACACCTGAATTGCGATCTTCTATATGTAGAAATAGTTGATTTAACTGATTTCGGCAGGCAGTATTTTTGATCTCACTTTCTTCAATAGAATTCATATTTGGATTGTTTATTTTTTAGATATATGAAAACTGTCCAGCTGGGCTTTGAACCTGCGTTCCAAGAACTTTGTCTTGTCAGACATTTTGACTAGTGATATTACCTACCATACATTTAGGTGTCTCGATCATAGTGCACACTACCGTTCTACGACGCACGGTAGTGTTTACTTACTTTTATGGAGTAATACAAGAGTGTCATCCTTATTATGTCATCGTAATTTTACTCATCTATTTATGTGATTTGCAACAAATTTTACAAAAGAAAAAAAAAACATTAGATATTATTTTGCGTCAACCGTTTTTAAAAAACACATTTTTTCTACTGCCACACAACCGAAATCTTCTCAGTCATGTTCTCATGTCTAATGTTCGTGACCCCACAACATTGGCAGGGATACACCATCTATCTCCACATATCTCAGAATTGGGCTATAGGTATATCTCCCTCTGCTACTTTGGTTGTTCATCTTACAATTGACTAATTATCAATACCTAAATTATGTGTACGTATATATATTTTTTATCCGTCGACATAATATGTATAGGTATCGTATTTTGTAAAATAAAAAAAATAGAATACATAACGAAGTCATATAAAATTAATAACATATCTATATTTGCTATTTTTCTTTAACATTATTTCATCTTAGCAAGCAAATCTGAACTGATACAATACAAAAAATCAAAAATATTTCCTTATGGCCCGGGTGAGATTTCTCTCGAAGTTTCAACAGTAAAGAACACTACATAGTTCAGTGTAAAGCGATCTGTGAATCATCACCCAATCGCGGATTAGAATGCACGTACATTTAGTTACCTACCGACTCTCAAAGAATATGATATCGTTGAGGGATCATTGAGGACACGGGCCCTTAGAATATAGAAAATTCTTACGCTGTTCGCTGCATTATTGTTTAAGATAAAAAAGAGTTGCCATTTTAATTATTAAAAAACATCATGACCCTACCATATTCTCGTCAATTTTCACGTTGGTTTATCATTCTGTCTTTAATGTGAAAAAAAAACGTCAAATTAACGAAGATTAATAATTCATATTATATTATAATGATACTAGTTTATATTTTAATTAACATTGATAAATTCTAGAACGTGTTACGCCGCCAATCCACGACCTGATGCCCTCATGAAAGAACAGTTGGTCGAGATGACCAGTTTGTCTCCGAGAGTCATCAGGGTTTGGTTTCAGAATAAGCGATGCAAAGACAAAAAGAAGACAATACAGATGAAACTACAGATGCAACAAGAAAAGGTGAGGCAAGTTCAGTGACGAAATCGTGAATTCATGTTTCCCGCTTTGACAGTCCCCAAGATAAGCGTGCGTCGGAGACATCTTTCGTCGGCTTAAATATTACAGTTTTCTGCACTACTTGTGATGTTTTTGTGGAAATAAATCGCTAGATGGCAGTACGATCATTGTGAAAAGCTTGTTTCTTGTATGTACGCGGTAAAATAAATATGTAATTAATTTTGCGATTTCAAATCAGTATCACTTCATGTGTGTGTACGTGATAATTTCCAATATCGAAGAATCCATCTTTTTACTGAATAAATTTTTTTTTTCAATTAGGTTATTATCAAAGTAAATTTTTTCTTTACTTGATATAAACTCAATTTATAAGTAATATTTCATTTTGTGTTGAAAACGTCTACTTACACATATATTTATTTTAATATTTATGTATATTTATATGTATTTGTAGATTCATAATACTTAAAAGTAGTTAAAAATGTACATTATATTGCTATTACTGAATTGATTCATAAACAATTGAATGACATTATGCAATAAAGTACCAACCCACAAAAACCAGTTATTTGAGATAATGGAACTAAAAGCATCTAGCTGCATTATTCCAGGTATTGTATTAGGCGTTAACATCGCATATCATTAACATGAGCAGTGAGCAGTCTAAGCATCACATACCACGCTTGGACTACTCATATAGAGCCATGCTGATGCATGGGGTTCGGTAAATTTTTCCGGACACAAATTTTGCAGAAAGATTTTTGCAGACAATCTTTCTAGACACTGATTATTCCAGACAATGATTTTTCAGAATATATTTTTAAAATTATACTATATTTAAATGATATTTATTTCAATGTAAACATCTGAATTGTTAAATTTTCAACCCACAAGTTTAATGTAACCTATCCTCTGGAATAATCTATGTTAGGTTAAAATATATCTTTTTTAAATATAATATAAAAATTTTTTTTAGCGGAATAATTAGCATCTTCAAAAATCATGTCTGGAAAAATCAATGTCTGCAATAGTCAGTGTCCGGAAAGATCGCATCTGCAAAAATCTTACCTTATAAGGGTTTTGTTTTTGATTATTCTAAATATGCTGTCAAGAATTTATATACATATATCGTGACAGAAAACAAAATTAGATTAAAGAATTATCGAGACCAATGTTAAACTTCAATGGTGAGAGTTTCATTTTATATTGGTTCTTTATTATTTAATCACATACAATTATATTTTTTTCATTATTTAATTTTAACTCCGTTAGAATACTTTTATATAAATTTTTTGTTTTCATTGTTTATTTTTTATTTCAAAATTTCAAACCTGTTTATATTCATTTACACCAACTGCACGATTTCTGACACGCAGTATATGGTGCAGGAAGGCAGGAAGCTTGGCTATGGAGGCATGCAGGGAGTGGCATTGGTTGCCGGCTCTCCTGTCAGGCACGACTCACCGCTTGGTTTAGCACCCCTTGAGGTAACAGCTTACCAACCCCCGTGGAAGGCATTGAGTGATTTTGCACTGCATACGGACTTAGAACAGGGAGGACCACCACATGGACCGGCATTCCAGCATCTAGTTAACCAGGTTTGTTAACTAAATAAAAAAATCAAATCTAATCTACTGATAATTAAGTCATAAAAACAAAAAACTGTTCCGTCACTGGCCTATTGGTAATCCTATTTAAAAAATAGTAAGAGTGATGTTCGGCTATTTTTTATTATCAGATCCTGGCCTAGTCACTGATTGAGTTAAAGTCATAAACAAAAACAATTTGATGACTATGCAGTAGCCTGTATATTTTTTTGTTCTCAGAAGATCCAAAATCTTTTCATGTTATGCGTTTTTATTTTACAGTAAAAGAAAATATATGTCACAATGACGTTTTCGCAATAATCATAATTTGTTAAGATCAAAATATTTTTTCATATAAAAGGTTTTTATTTCAATATTCAACTCTTGAATCACAATTTAGAAGATTTATATAACATAAAATTATTATTTTATGCACTTTCACCACAATTATAAAATCTTTTATTGTGTTTTTGTTAGTAAATTTAAAATATGAAATGTTCAAATAAATAATTAATAAAAAAATGTGAGAAAAATTATTAAAACTATTTTATATATTTTCATACAGGATCCACACATCATATATTAATGCTGTTAATAATTCACAATATCATAATAAAAAGTGTTTGCATCAGAAGTGCTAAATGCTTAACAAGGAACCTATTTGTGTACTAATGTTCTCCACGTGCAATCATGTATACACAAATATTACATTGAATAATTAATAATAATAATACAAATTACAATCATCAATATAAAAATGATGTTGAAAAATGAAATCGCTATAACATTTTATTATACACTTGACCAATGGCATCTTAAATACATTCATAAATATCCCTCTCTCTATGCGTCTGATTTATTTTCAAAATGTGATATCTGAACATGATAATTTATCGTTAAATACTAGATAATGAATTGAAACTATTATTTTAATAAACATTTGTTTTAATTCAATTCCAATTCAGTCTAGCATTATTGTTGAGGTTCAAATAAATCATTTTTATTTCAACTTTAAGAGATATTTTAAAAACCAAAACCGAAAAAGATTTATTGTAAATTAATAATAATATAAATCTTTTAATTTTCAGATGCATGGATATGATCTTGGAGGGATGCACCAGCCGCCACCTCCTCTCCACCAGCCCATGATGCAAGACTCCCTCGTCCACCCTGACAGCGCGGACAGTTACGTCACCTACCTAGAGAGCGACGATTCCATGCCAGCCAGCCCCTAACCTCTTGTAGTCCCGTGGCAGTACAGCAAAATGGCCACCTGCAATCTCAACTGATGGTCATCTGTCAACATCGTTAATTTAAACTGCAATCATTGAACTATAAATATTATTTTGTCGTTATCAATATGTTGCCATTCTTGAATGTAGTGATGGTTAAATCATTATTTAAACCGTTATTCTGACTATGTTTATCTTCAATTGTAATGATGATTGGTATATGATTTTTCATAATTCTTCTAACAATGACTGGTAGACTAAAAAGTAAACCTGCAACTGTTAAATCTCAGTTACCAATCATTGTCCAATCACAACGTACCATCCCTATTTGAATGATTCTGATCTGTCCAAATTATAATTATTATTTTTTAATTCATTTAAAAAATACAGGCATCCATAAAGTCATTTAAATATGTATTTTCCATGATATATTCTTAGTATCTACAAAAAATGATCTACAACCAAAATAATATTAATTCATGTTAGTGATGGTTAAATTGTTATTTAAACCCTTATTGTGACTTGTGTTATTGTGACATAATTGGAATCTGACTATTTGTAATTTTTCAAACGATAAATGGTATACTAGAAAATAAACCTCCAACATTTAAACCAATCGTTATTAAATCTCAGTTGCCAATGATCGTCACAATCACAATCACATAACGGTTTACCATCATATGTATTGATTTCTGCTATCCTGGACCGTAATATGTGAAAACAATAGGATCATCTTTGAAAAAATCATTATTACAGGATCTACTTGATAAAGTATTGGGATACATGGATCCAAGAATCACAGAATCCTGAAAGATGCAAACAAGTAATATTTTAATCTTGGACAAATCTAAGCATTTGGTATGGATTTTTATTATGTCAAAATAATTCACACATAAATTACTTCACAAATATATCTCTAATAATAACATTGACAGATTAACTAAAGTTTTTTATAAAAAGATTTAATTTTTCAATAAAATATGTATACAAAGAGAAAAAATATTCTTAGTTTGTCATGTAGATATATATAATTAAATTACCCTAATATTTTTGATCATCTGGGATAGCAGAATTTTATGTTTTATGTAATATGTATACATATTCAGCGTCTGAAATAAAATACAAAATCTGTATCATGCATATGTTTGTCTATTTGCATTATGATTGTTTATTTTAAATTCACGGTGTCTTATTCGGGATTCAGTATTAGCTGCACTGATTGGTAATAAGAACAATCAGTGCGCTGTATCTTTGTGCAATCCATGCACCAAGTCAGCTTGAAGTAGTTCTATTACTAATGCATAAACCGGAATAAGACACAATTTATTATTTTTATTTATTAAGAATATGTAGTTAAAAACTTTATGGAAATCCTGGAATCATTATTAAAGTTAGAAGCTGTAAATGAATATTTTAATTTAATGTTACATATCATAAATTTGTGAAAATTATTACATTAATAATTATTATTGACAAAAAAAATATTTGAGGGCTTGATACCAGACGGATTTAACATGTTTTGAGATTATTTGCAAAAAACTTTCATACCATCTCAAAAAGGATAACATTACAATTATGTAGATAAAAATGTTGTATGTACATGCATAAAAACATGTCATATATTACACAGATTTGTTTTCAATTTTGAAAGGAGCCTTCAACATAATTTGGCGATCGGGTTATTGTGCAATTATATATAAAATTCTCGAATAAAGGAATTTTGAGTTCAAGTTATGTTCAAGGATCTAAATTGATTAAACTTAAATAATTATATTAATTAAAATGGAAAATATTTTATTTTAATTAATTAAAAGTTGTCACACAAATAATATTGGTGCTACTTGAAATAACATACTTTGATAAGTGATTTGTTTACTTATGGCAGTAAAATCAAAAGATCGATAGGAATATTGAAGAAAGATATATCTAAGTAATGTATAATTGAAAAATTAAAAAAAAAGCAAAGTTACGAAAAGCGATCGGTTCCTTTAACTCATATTTACGAGGATCCCAAAAACGCTCTTAATTTTATCCAGCAAACACATATTTTGAAGTATGCATTAGTTATCATCTATTTATGCAAATGACTCTCCTTTTGTAAAATGTTACTTTTATTAATTTCACTCCAACCTTGAAAATAATTGAGATTCCCACTTTTTACAAGTACAAGTAGAAATATATACAGTAAAACCCCGATAATTCGAACACTGTTTATTTGAAATTCGACAGTTTGACATTTTTCTATCACACAAGACCCAAAATATCAATTTTATAGATGAGTAATCCCATTAATTTGAAAACCATGGTAATTCATAGTTCGAGATAATTTTGAGGTCTTTACCCTATAAATCAAAATCGTTTTACATCATATAATTTAATATTTTTAATGTTATAAAAAAATGACAATGTGTGGGGATTTTTCCCACACCCGCTTGTGTGGAGTCTCCTTTGTGAGCTGTGGTACTTGCTGACACACCGCACATCTGACCTTGCACATTTGGGACCTCCTATATGTCGCAGTCCTCTCCTCCGTGGTTATGGTAATTGTCAGATTGGTTAATATTACCACTCGCCGCACACCGATAATTGTCAAATACAGTGGTGTAACTACAGTAACGTACGCCAATGCAGCCAATGCGATGCATTGGGGTCCTTGTTAGTTAGGCCCAAAAGTTAATTCGTGCCCTACTATACCTTTTATATTGAGTCTTTTCCGAGCACAAATATGGACAAATATTTTTTTTAATCTATCTCAGCATGTACTGGAATTATAAACTTAATAACAATTGAGTAAACATGTCGGGTTAGGGAGAAGACTATTGTAAAATTAAAATCTCGATTAAGCAAATTGACGATTTAGTGTGGTTGCGAGGGTGTATGAGTGCCTAAAACACTCTTTTTTCTTATTTTTTTTTTTTCATAATTGTGAAAATTGTAGAATACAAGAGCAATGGTGTAACTAGGCCAATGCATCCAATGCGGTGCGTCGAGGCCCATATTAGATAGGGGCCCTTTACATTTTACTTTTGGTATTGATAGTTTTGTGAGTATCAATTCTTTTCCCAGCATAATATAATTTTATAATCACTGCAGCAAGAAATGGAAATATAATTTTAGAAATCATTTTTCACATGTTAGCAAATACGTGAAAATATTATCGATATATACAGCAATACCTTGCTAATATATCCATTAGGAACCAGACCATCGCTGAAAAGTGAAAGTTAATAATAATTAAAAGAAGTCTTATATCTTATGTACAATTCATATGCAGAGGGCCCTTTTTTCCATTTTTCATTAGGCCCCAATTTTTCTGGTCAACCCTGCACAAGAGTCCTATTTTATTCCATTATTACAACATACAATACATAAACAGGGGCATTTTTTTATTTTGCATTGGATTTTTACAGTCACAATTTTTACAGTTATGCCACTGGTCAAATAGATCGAAAGGCACATCAGTATTTCTCAAATAGATGATTTTATTAGCTCCCTCATGATGCTAATTTTCAAATAGATTGATACCAGAAATTCTTGCATTAACCCACATGGATAATTTGCACTAATTACTCCTACTAATATAGCGTTTTCAAGATGTTTCCTCAGAATATGCAGAAATAATGTATTTTTTTAACAAAATTTGCACCTTTGTTGATGATTTTTTACTAATTTCGCAAATTACGAATTCTTGAATTTCGAGTTAATGGAATTTCGCATTATTCCAATATTATTTTTTGATACCTTGATTTTCAAATTAACGAGGTTTTACTATACTATATTTATTTATATTAAAGGTATCATGTCATAACGCTCAAGTGATTAATCAATTATAAAAAAGTAAATAAACTAGTGAAGCAAACTGTGATGTATTTAAAAAATTGGTCTCCAATGCAAAATGAAAGAGCCGCCTTTATATGTGTTGTATTAAAGAATATTAGTACTATGCGATTTTATCCATTAAATAATAAGAACAAAATTAGTCTATAATCTCCTAAATATTCACACATTCATACAATTAAAATAAGTGTGTATTATGCACTTATATGCACCTGCAATGAAATGAAATTAAAAAATCCTTGCTTCACTTTGCGGCGATAGTCCGGTTCCTAACCCAACATATCAGCAGGGTCCTAGTGTATACATCAATAATGTATTTTTACAAAACACGTAAGAAATGATTTTCTAAAATGTTCAATTTCATTTCTTGCTGTGGTTCATTCATATTAGCTCTGAGAGAAATATTAATATTCGCAAAAGTATCTAAATATATTGTAGAACACGGATCTTTTGGGCAAAATAGTAATGCGGGCCCTGATACATTATCGCCTTAATTTCATTTGCTTATTAATGCCACTGGAAGCAAACTGAAGTACAGAAGACAAATAGAATAAAGAATACACGGAAATATAATTATTTAGTTTTTACTCTTATAATTACAATAGTAAAATACTTGGGCCCTTTGGGCTTTTTTTTCTAATAAATGAAAAATTATTTTAATGAGTCAATGCTCTATCAATGCAAAAATAAATTGTACATTTTTATAAATATTACACAATTTTTTGATGATCAAACGATCAAAATATATTTGAAGACATGTCAAAAATGAAATAATAGTAGATTTAATGTTGAAAATAATGTAAATATACTTTGTGAATTGTAAATATTGTGATGAAGTGTGACAACAAAATGAGATTGTGCAAAATACAGACACTGCAAAAATGAGATTATTTAATGTTTACTTTTCATGTCAAACAATACATTGTGATTAAACTCGTTATTGAAGTTTTTAAATAATAAATTGTGAATAGATATAAATGTGTAGCCTAAATATGTTGTTTAATAATATTTAACATAATTCCTTTTATATAAGAAGAAAATTCTCATGTTATCGTGTTAATGTGTATTCTTTAATTTAAGAGAATCATAAAATTCACACAAATGTGATCAACTCGGTGTTTCCTTATTTAATTACCTTTCCCATCTCATCACCATCTCCTGATTCAATTAAAAATAAAGGGAACATCCAGCACATTGTAAGGTGCAAAATTCCTGAGGGAATTTAAAAATGGTCAAAGCTATTATAAAATGCTGAGGGAATTTAAAAACGGTTCAAGCTATTATAAAATGCTGAGGGAATTTAAAAAGTCCAAAATACAAAATGAGAAAATAATAATTTCATATTTTCGGATTGTATGGAAAATTATTATGTATGTGGGATGAATTACAGGCGGCCATCAACTTTTGTTCGTTCTACTTTCGTATAATTCGCTATTTTGTGCATATTTAAAATTTTATCAACATGTATTGCAAAAACGCTTATACTTCCATGTAGCCACTCTTCCCTCCTCTTGGAAAGGTTGCTGGAAAAATGTATGTCCACAAATGATAAATGATTGTGTGGACTTTGAAGAAACTGCTGAAACTACAACAACTGAAATGGTTAATATAATTAATGAATTTAATATTAATGTCTACAACAAAGATATTAATTAATTAATGGTATCTCAGAATCTTTGTCAAATAAAAATGTGAAAAAAAAGAAGAAAAAAAAACAAAAGATAAATGAAGGAGGAGAAAAATAAGAAGCTGATAGCTAAGCTCACTGTTAAGACTTTGACAACCAAGAATATGAACAAAACCTTCCTGTATCTTGACAAATTTTTGACCATCATGAAGGAATGTGATCCCAATGGAGAGCGTATATTTCATGTACGAAGGGCAATAGAAAAAAGAAACTGTGCGTTACAGAACTCGCTCCATATCGAGAAATGAAAAAGAAAAATACTGTTCAACTAACTCTTGATAAATTTATGAAGAAAACACCAGAATCTAATTAATAAAGTGTTACCTCATTCTCACCTCACCTCATTCTAAAATTCATATTTAAAAAACACTAATCCATGTTTTTTTACATTGCTCTACTTTCGTACACATTTCAGGAACCAATTACGTACGGAAGTTGAGGACAGCCTGTATTTGCATCAAGTATGATTGTTGGAACTTCTTAACTAATCATAATTCACAATGCATTGACGCAAATAGTGAAATCTTTAGAGATAAACATGATCTTTGATTTTCAATATTACTTGTTACAATAGGTTGTGCTCATAATATTCTCCCAGGGTCTTCATCATTATCCTTGTTTTTTTCTCAGAGGTTGCACTCTGTAGCTAAGTCGTTGTAGTGTTTTGTCAATACCTAAGTTGACTATAAGTTTTGATACATTTTGAATCTATAATACTAATTCTATAAATATCAAGTATGCAGAATTATTGTATCTCCATAGATTCTGCATGACATATACTCGAACAAATAAATTAAATACGTAAAAACGAACATTCTAAAGAAACGGTTTGTTATATTTGATCAATATAAATTCAATAGAACGAGCTAAGAATACTTCAGCGAATTAATGTGATTGAAAGTCAATAATTTCAATATTTAAACCTAGTCGAAAGAGAGAGGAGGGAAAAAAATTAATCAAAGCAATAGTATTAATGGCTTAATAAAAAAAATGATGTACATTTGAAACCCTTTACAATTTTTACCTTGCAAAACATTTTTTTTTAATGAGCATATTGATCTCCAGAAATATTAATATTTTTAAAGAGATGTTGTGGAATAATTACCTGCTCGGAAAGATATTTACCAAAGGGTTAATCACATGAGAGTATACAGTAAACTCTGTTTCTGACCTACTTCATACCAACCCTCTACCAACATCTAAATCTTAACTACTGGGCTGCATTCTGACTTAAGAATACCTTAAGAATTTTTAATCATCTTTTAAAAATAGTTAATGCAACATTAGTGTCTCATGTACTTTATTTTCTTGTACACACAAAGCATAACAATATCTGAATTATATCAGTATCCATTAAAACAAATAATTTTTCAGACCAATTATGAATATGCATAATAAGTAATCACACATAATACAAAACATAATTAGAGTTGATAATTGTTATTACAAAACAAAATAATAAAATGGTTTGTTTTAGCCAGCGGAGTAACTAAGCATATGCAGTACATAAGGACATATGTTGGCCAAAGGTCCAAAACATCCATACTCTACAATTCATTCGGTGTAGATACATTTGTACATCCATTTTTTCTCAGGGCTCAATATTAACTTTTTTTTTAAATTTAAATTGCTGCAGTTAAAAATGAAAATATAACATTTTATTTAAAAGTACTTAATGTTCTTATATTTATTACATATATTGGAGGCCTTTCCAATTTGCATTAGGGCACAACTTTTTTTAAAATTACGCCACTGGTTATAATATATTGGATATCAGATATAAATGCAAAATATTTAAATATTGTGAATACTCTATAAATCTGAAAATTTCTGTATAAATAATGATGTAGTACAGGCGTACACCAGGTTACAACTTACCCACTATAAAACAAACTATAGATAAGACTGTAATGCATTTTGATCCTGCCACAACGATATGACAATCCCGCCGACAACGACACTCCATCCATTCCTCTCCACTACTCTCGCATCGATGGTATTCAAATTAAAAAGTTTGGGCTATTGGTAACCATTTTCAAGAATGATTTTCAAAGGAATTAGTTCTATCGGTCCCTGAATATTTGAAAAAATACAATTTAGCACAGAAGTGCATTTTATTACATATTGGATAATGCACCAGGTCATTCTCGAAGCATCAGTGACATGTTTCTCAATTCAAAGTGGTATTTCTTTCACAAAATACTACCTCGTTGCTTTATTTTAATGGTTCAGATGTTAATGCGCTTCATAATGAAGGAGGCGATTTCTGCCAGTGATTTTAGATCCTGGATTAATTTTTGGGCACTTTTGACATGCTGTATTGAACATCAAAAAATCTTGTAGTGAAGTGAAGGATTCCCCAACGAATAGATCTTGGAAAAGGTCTGCCCACAATTTGCAAACGATAATGTAGATGCTACTAAAATATCTAATATGGTAACTAATCAAGTTGTTGAAATGGGAAGGCAAATGAATTTAAAAATTGATATGGCAAATATGAAACGCACAAGGACGAATTGTCAAACGCAGAATTGATGGAGAGCCATGGAGATTGTATTCCACAGATGACTGATGAAGACATGGATAAAGATGTAATACACTATCCATCAAAACGTTGGAAATGAAAAGTCTTTCACCGATTCTAAAGAAAAATGAACTTTTTCAGTTGCTAGAGGAAGAAGATCCTGATGAATATAGGAGGGCTGCGGTTAGAAGAGAAATTGAACGAGAAATGACTTGCTATAAAACAATAAGCGATGATAAGAAGAATGCGGCTGTACAATTAAAGTTGTACTTTTATTTTCAAGCCACCATTAAAATGATAATATTTTAGTGTTATAAATATGTCAAGATGTATAAATCTGTTTTAAAATATATATGCATGCTTTTATTCGTTTTTTTTCGTAATTTTTATTTTATTTATATTGTATATATAAGAATTCAAGTTTAGAAGAAGGTACATGTTTAAAAAATGTATGCAAAATGGTGATTCATGATACAGCCATTCACTATACATTCGCTATTTGATTTTTCTATGATATTCTAAATACTATACATGCAGCTAAGCCGCCTAATCCACTACTACAAGTATTTTGACACTTGCACAAAACTACTTTCTAATTAGTTACAAACTATTCCATTTTAAAACAAAAATGAAGTTTAAAATATCTAATAAAAACACTTGTAAACATTTTACTACTGCTTTAAAAGGTAAATTTATATTTATATTTTATCACATTTATTTTAGATATTTATACAAGTATTTAATTCCATATTTAGTTTATTTAGCATCAGTCCAAGTTTGAGTTCGGTTATATATTTGTCATTAGCAAATCTTTGTGATTAACTATTGCCACTGAGGCCACCACTGCCTCTGGACCTCTCCAGCAACATCACCCATTTTGGGAATCTCTGGCATAGAGGTATAGAATAATAAAAAATAATGTTTTCTCATAATAATTTTCTCATAATTCTCTGAGAGTAGAGCGAATTAGAAGAGTATATTATTTTATGTGGTTAGAAGTTAGTATGCAGCCATGCCCCACTTAGATACAAAAGGCAACAATTTAAATACCAGCACTACCTAATTAAATTTTATCTTTTTCTTTAAAAATTACTCGATTATTGTTTAAAATAAGTAATATGTGTAATTATACAAAATAATATGTATTTACTATATTTTAAATAATAATCCGTTAACACGAAAATAATCTATAAGATTAATTACAATTGTTAAGTCCTGTCATATTTCTTTTAGACCCATTTTAAGACGCAGCATAGGTATGCTTTATTTGATTGTAAATAAATTTGCTACGCCATCGTTTCATTATTTACTCTTATTCGATTCCTATGTTTTGTAGCACTCATATTTAGTGTCAATTTAAAAAATCAATCTTCCGAAATTACAAGCAAGAGAATTGAAATTTAAATTTTGTATTTCTACCTAGACCTTCCCTAATCTGAGGTACTTACTTTAATTTTTTATTTTTTATTTTCACAGTATATGGCTAGAGTTATATTAGAGTTAATTGCTATTAATATATTTGACAGCGCCAAGTTATTAAGCTATTGGTAAACGTCAGTTTCGGTTATGTACGTTGGTGTGTGTTGATTGTTGTTTCGTGATAAAACAGGTCAATTTTGAGTGTCGGCTTATTGATTGGTTCTAAATTTACACGCGTGATACGTCTCAGGTCGAGCCATGTCATATTTTTGCTCACCTTTTGCTAAATCACCCTGAAAATGCACGATTCTAATGACAAGTGGGTGCGGCGTTTTACAACGGATGCAACATCCAAACATAAAAATGGTTTCACCATTTATAAAATCACATCTTATGTGAGTATTTATATGTTTTATAACCTTTAATAAGGATCGTGTAATATTTTACATGACCTTTTCTTTAATAAGTAATCGTATACATTATTTGTTTTCAAAATTGTTGTTTTTTCAAATTTATGGTAAATCCTTTTGTTGTTGTCAATGAGTTATTTGATATGTTCATGTATTTTATTATATATCATTATTACAATACAGTTTAAAGTACATATATACATTTTTAGTGGAATAAAAATTAATGAATGAATATACATATTTGCAGTTGGAATAGCAATGTAAATTTGAAAATTATCTATAAATAGTTTAATGTATGAATCAGTTTCAAAAACTATTTTATAATGTACAAATCAAGTGTGTATATATATATACTTGATCCAATTATAGTGAATAATATTTGAACCTTAATAAAACAAAATATTACAAACAAATTAAATGATCTTATTGTACGTTTAAATTGATTATTCCATCCACTGTTTTTAATTAACTATCTCACTAATTTTTGAGGTCAAATACCCTTAACCATAAATTATTACAAGGGAATCAAATAACATTTATTTTCTGATTATTTCTTGCAATACTATAATGCCTGTATATTTATTTTTTGAATTTCAGGATTTTATTTGCTACATGCATGTTTCTATCCAATTTTTTCAGAGCGAGGATATGTTTAATTTTAATTGTCTAAAATATACTTATATAGAAATGCATATAAGTTCAAAAATAGAATTTTTTTGTGTAATTACTGAGAATACATCATAGATACTTCCCTGCAACTTTTTTTTCATTAATTCGATTTTGTATTACAAGTTTTGCATTACGTAAGAGGTGCATTTCGTTTGCTGTAGTTTTTATTTAATTAATTTAAGTAATATTTGTGATTTATGTTGTAAAATATTATATCCACAAATCGTACATTTTCCGCTCAATATAACGTTTTTCTGGTGTTCGTCTTTCATTACACAATAATGGCTGATATATTTTAAGTTTTGTGCAAATTGGATATTTTATTGTAAAATTTTACAAATATAGATATCATAAATAGGGAATTTTAGTACCTATGGTACAGTGGCGTGCAGTAGGTATATATGTAGGTTATGCTGTTACCATGATATTATATAATACTATATGCTACATTGTACATCAGTTTATAAACTTTCGTTTAACCAATGCCTTTAAGCAAAATGAATCCACCATAACAATACATTGTCCTTGAGTGCAAAGAACAATCATGAAAATAACACGTTTAGTAAGGTAGAACAATTTGCGAATTAGTAAATAAGGAAGTAGATGCTTCGATCATCTCTAAGCCAAGTTCAAAACTTTTCAAATGTCATTCTTTTAGGAAACAGCATAAGTAAGGACCCCGTACAACATGAATCAGCTGATTTATTTCTGACTCTGCCGAGTGGAATTTTTAATTCAGTAGGTAGCAATTGTATGGCTTAAATAGGACGATAGATTAAAACAGTGGCTAGCAATTGAAGTAGCAATAAATAAGAATAACCTACTAAAAGACTACTGCGCTTCGGTGGTGTCGTGCGGTAGCATCCAGAACTACGCAACTAATGATTCTACTGATACACGGTGCGCGTTAGCGTAATTATAACATATTATGGATCATTTAAATTATATATTTTTTCCAAAATTTTTAGTAATGCACAGCTTTTTTATTTGTATGCAGTGAATGCCACTCCCATGGTACAACATACTTTTCAATGTATTTAAGAGAAAGTCATAAATAGATTAATTTTTTTTTTTGAACAACAAATAACAGGGTCATTGATATGGCAATATGGACGACAGCAAGAACGAGTACTAATTTTTCAAAATCATTAATGGCAAATAGTCTAGGAAGGAACTACAATTTGGTTATATTCAAAATGATTTATGTATTTTATGGCTTAGATCTACTATAAAAATAAATGGTTATACACATTCAAAAGATGAATGTGGGTATTTAAGGCAAGATGAAAATATTCTACCCTATCTGCCTATCCATTGTTATCTATTGTTACCATTTATTTTTTTGTCTTCTAGCTTTTCCCTTTAGCCTCACCAGAAGCCGTGACAGTGGTTACTGTTTGGAAAAGATACAGTGACCTTCAGAAGCTGCAGCGTAACATGAAGAAAATGCACCAAGATCTCTACTTAAAAGGAGTCTGTCCCAGCTTCACTAAATGGGGATACTTCCGCAGGTTCGACCAGGAAGCCATTGATGACAGAAGGAAGTGCACTCAAGCTTTGTTGGAATTCATAGCCCTGCATCCACCCTTGTTTACGAGCACCGAGTTTGTTAATTTTTTTCAGGTATTCTCATATTAATTAGCCTGTAAATTATGAGTGGAAGAGGGCCTTTACAAAAATATTAAGAATGTATTTTTCACACAAGAAATTCTAATATAGTATAATAATTAAGGAGGACACATTATTATTGTGAAGTTGCAGTTTTTCAGAACATAATTCTGTGGTATTTTTGATACAAATTAAATGTATACAAAAAAGGTAGCAACAAAAATATTTTTTCGATAAATTGAATTTTCCTGTGTATCTTTCTAATTGATACATTTATTTTGTATTAATAGTATTATAAATCTTAGGAAGTTTTTCAGTAATAATGAGATGAGAAATGCAATTAATATTATAATAATACATACATGCATTTCACGTATCAGCTATATCCAATACAAGAATATAAGAATATGCAGTTTTTTGTTAATGATATTTTTGAATTTTCCATAGGAAAATTAACTGTACAGTAAAATCCCGTTAATTCGAAATTCAAGGGACCAAAAAAATAATATTTGAATTACGCGAAACCCAGTAAATCCGAAATTCAAAAAACTTCAATCTAATTAATGAATTTGGAATTCACAAAAACATTGCAGTATTAATAAAAAAAATAATTATAAAATATACATATATTAGCATATTCCAAGAATACATCTCAAAAATACTATGTATATTAGTATGAGTAATTAGTGCAAACTAGCCACATAGGTCGAGGTGAGAACTTCTAGTACCGACCTATTTGAAAATTAGCAGCATGCTTAAAATCAATCTGACAATTACTGGCATGTAGTGGTGACTAATATTGACTTCTTTGAAAATTATCGATGTGGAGTAAGTGGATTATTGATCTATTTGATTGTTAGCAGTGAGCAGCGGCGAGACAAAGGAGGTCCCACACAAGTAGACTCAGACGTGCGGTGTGTCCACAAGAACCGCAGTTTATATCGGATGATCCGAACAAGCGGTCTCGGGAAAAAATTTGGGCATGCTTTGTTAATTTTTTATTACTTAAAAAAAATCCAATTATGTGACATAAAAAACTATTGATTTAAAGCGCAAGGATCTCAAAATTATCTCGAACTATAAATTACCGGGGTTTTCGAATAAACATGATTAATCAACTATAAAATTGCCATTTTGGGTCTTGTGTATTAGAAAAATTTTGAATTATGTTGAATTTTGAATAAATGGGTTTTGAATTATCGGGGTTTTACTGTGCTTAATTTTTACTCTTTATTGCACTCTTATATGAAATTCTTAAGAAATCATACAAATAGCACGTGTACTGCTACAGGGAAATATTTACCAGAAAATATGTACAGGAAAATATGCTACAAGAAAATATCTACATTCATTGATTATTCTATATAAATGGAGTTAAAGAGGATAAACAAGTAAAATAATTTTCACAGCGAAGAAAATATCTTAAGAAATAACACATTGACACACAGCCGACTTTGTTCAATTGAGATTAGCGATCATAATTTATAATAATAATGGCAAGATATTAAAATGTTACTTTCGTCATCATTACTTTTGTTTTATTTTTAGTCTTCATATTCGGACCCCGGTGCTGATGTACAAAACAACTCCTCCAGTAATATTGAAGCCATAAGAAGTTCTTTGCTTCTTCCTGTTGAAGTTATTGGTCCACTGGAATACCAGAGTTCAGAGGATGACTCATTTTCTACCGTTGATTCTCCAAGCGGTGAGCATCATTATTATCAAGATATTTAAAAATTGCTTCTATTTAAAACATTTTTGAATAACGAATTGTTAATATATCAATTCTCTTAAGTTGTAACTTTAACATTTCTATCATAATCTCCTCATTTCAGTATCAACAGTTGAAATGACAGATTCCACTCATAGAAAGAATTCAATTCAATCTGCTACCAGCAGACATTCAATTTCCGCGCACCCGAGGTCTTCGTTAACTAATAACGAAACCACAGGAACAGTGGAAAATGTTGCTGATATTTTAATGCTCCAAGATCCAATTCAGGCTCAAACAAATTCGCCGATGACGGCAACATCACCGATGAGTACATCCCAAATCAGCAGCACAAGTGAAAATATCTCGGATGATAGATTAGCTAAAAACAGTTCTAACAAATTAAACCTACCTGATCTAATTTCATTTGGTAATATTAATAAAGTAAACATGGAAAGTTCGCAAATTAGTACAGACTCTTCGACAGATAGTTTGAGCTTCTTAGACTCTATGTCACATACTCTTAATTTAACAAACGATTCTAAAACGATTCTGAAAAATGATAGGGGCGAAACTGATTTGATTGTACTCAGGGAAAATACCACCGATGTCGCATCTGAGACCGATTTGACAGTTTCATCATCTCAAAGTGTTGCAAGTCTTTTCTATGACAGTCAATCAGAATCCGTTACGAGCAAGAGAACCACCAGGACTGTAAAAAAATCTGAGCAAGATGCGGTAGCAAAACTTCATACCAGTACTCATAGTGACAAGATGAATGGTTCCAAAGATACAATGGATTCAGTCAGCTGTATTAGTTCTACTAGATCGTGTAGTAGAATGGATTCCCTTTCGATGGACAGTATATTTGGTTCATCTTCAGATTTGAAAGCTGAAAGTTACGTATTTGAAGCTGGATATTTGTTGAGTCTTGGAGCAAGGCACGAGGCTAAAGGAGATTATCAGAAAGCATTTGACTTCTACAAAGCTGGGATTGAAAAGATGTTGATTGGCGCTCAAGGTAAGTCTGTCATATCTCTTATCCATCTTATTCAGTCATATTAAGGGCAAACAAAGTATTGAGAATTTATTCAAGAGCCATATATAATATGATTAATAAATATAGTAAAATTTCGTTAATTCGTAATTCTATATTTTGTATTTTCACGGAATTCTATATTTTTTCCCTGAAAATAACATTTCTTACTGATTTCTACCAATAATCGTAAAATCTGATTATTCGCAGTTCGTATGCGTTTTTGACATCTGAAGTAAATAATTTGTACACGTAATTCGCATATTATTTTAAATCCCTAAATTCGCACGACTACGCATTTGACTTTCATCCCTTCGTAAACATCTACAGATAGCCCTGCCTGCCAGCCAATAACGACGCTGTTTCACTTCTACGTATATTTCGTTTTACATATGTAGGTACTAAAGAAACTAAATGTTTCGTATGTATTTAAATACATTGGCATTTTTTTTTTTCACTTTTCGATCTTTAAAATGGTACCAACACCTTGTAATTCGTGTAAATCTTTGACCATTTGAAAAAATGGAGCTTATTTTAAAAACCGACAAAAAATTGATAGGTAAATAAAATTGCCAGAAAAAATCGAATCCCGAATACTTCTCTGGGTTCGAACTTGAAAAATCGCAGGAAAATAGTAAACTCTTCAATCATCAATCCCAGCGAGTCATGAGGATTTAAAAGTTTTTCATTATTTTTCACACACATTTTAAATATTCCAATTCTGATGGAAAAGGCAAGTTCGATCGCCAATCCAATTAATGTGCAAGTGATAAAATGGCCACACACCTTTCTTATTCAGGAGAAATACGATATTTGATAAACATTTGACACATAAGAAGCTGAAATAACGGAGATTCATTATGTTTCAGTATGAAAATGCCTTTATGTTGTTGTTGCCTTTAAAAAACTTTGTTCTCATTATTCGTAATTCAGATTTTTTTTTTAAAATTTCCGTCCCGTGAGTTATAAATTCACGAAGTTTTACTGTATATACAACAGAAATGAATAAAAATTCACAGGTTGTTTTAGTTTTTATGAATGTATATTATTTTTTCACCTCAAAGAATTTGTAAATTTAGAATTTTTAGGTTTTCTTGTACATTAAAATGATATGAATAGTTTTTTAACATTATTAGATTAAACAAATGAATTTTAATAACATCCATCATTTGCCGTAAATTCATTGTAATTGGCATATAATTTAAAAATTACTGTGACCTACAAATTTGTAAGGTTAATATATATGTATAATTGAATGACCTTTTAAATGTATTCAATTACATATCAAGATTGAATATCCGTGCAGGTGGGTAGTACATATGTGACTTTAAGTATCAAAGTGTGACATCTACATTTTTAGACAAAACGAGTTATGAATGTAGTTTTGTAGATTGTAAAATTTCTGTTAAGCCTATGAAATCATGATATTATAAATCCTCACAAATGTAAAACATTTCAAATTGTAAAAAATGTTATGTTTTCATAGGTTTAACACAAGTTTTATAATCTGCAAAAGCACATTCATAACTCATTTTATCTAAAAATGGAGATGTCACACTTTGCGTTTCATAAATTTTTGTTTTTTTTTTAACCTAATGCAATTTTCTATGAAAACTAACAATATTTTTTCGGTACTTTTCAATGATCGTCATGCTAACAGTGCTTTTTAAAATTAATTTATTTTAACCAATTAGCAATGACACAAGAGATAAAAGAATCTCAGTTACATTACATTAAGTTTTATGATTTTGAAAAATGTTAGGTATTGGCATAAAGAATACACTCCTCATCTCCAGTAACAACATGTCCCACAAAGATTCATACTGCTCCCGATTAATAATGATTGATAAATTGTGAGGTTTACCTCAGACAATTTGTGAGGCACAAATACACGACGTATAGACATATTACTTATTATTTTCAAGAGTTTGTACAGTTTCTGGGTGCATTTTGAGTCTGCGTACAACCTCTTTGAACTTTGGGTCCACTAACAGTACTGAACCCTGCTTGAGGCCCCTTATTTGTAAAATATCCTATGTGAAAATTTTTTGAGCATTGCTTAAGACATTCTTAATATTTTTTTGAATTTCTATCTGTTGCACTATACATGCTGTTAATAGCCAAAATCACAATGTCCAAATTGGAACTCATAAAGCAGAATGTAGCCATAGCTGGGATTGTTTTATCTCCTGTTTAGGGTTAAAATAAAAAAAATGACTGCTAACCAGACCACTGAAAAAATATCTTTAGCCTTCGAAAGCTAGTGCATCTTTCTAATATATATTACAGTATTTCTTTAGTGCAATTTTATGAACACTAGTGAGTTGATTTTTGACAATTTATGAGGTCAGTTTAGAACTTATGTATCATAGAATTATCGCAAGATGTGTCAGCAAAGTCAGAGAATGGAAAAATGTTGAAAATTTTAACATATTTCTCCTTTTAATATTTTTTTAACTCCCATAAATCACCATATATATATTAATGGATGTGGGATGTGGATGGGGAATAATCAGTAGCCTTAAAATAGTTTTACATACAATTTTTTATATATGTATCAATTTTGTGAAATTAAATACACCACACTTTTTCAATATCTTAGATGGCTTCAAATACTCCTTTGCTTAAATCTACATCAGTAATCTGATTAAATATATTTCAGATGTTTTAAATTCTCAGATATTAAATGCAGAATTTTTAAACAAGTTTGTAAATATGTTGTGGTAGTTGTATATATATATATATATTTATTTTTATCAAAATAAACAGAAAAAATGCTATATTATTTTTAATCAGTTTCTGTATTTTTTGCTATAAATTAGATAAATAGCTCTTAGGGTGTACACAAATGAAACTGCTCTAGAATCTCAGAAATTTGGCAGTAAAGATCGGTGTGCATCAGTTAGTTAGTTTGGTTTGCGTATAAAATATATGAGATGTATTGTAGTTTTATGTTATTATTTAGCTTATTTAGTTTATTGTTTCATTTTGTTTGTTTATCTTCGTCTTCTTCGTTACCTTTATCCTAATCGTGTTGGGGGTCTAACACTTGAACAGCACTCTTCCACCAATCTCTGTCCTGCTCTGTGTCAATTACTTGGGGCTACTGATAATTCAATTTTTCTTCACAGAGTCTCCATTTGCTTTTTCCATGTTCTCCTAGGAAGTCCTACATGTTTTCTTCCTTCTGGCACTGATGAGAAAATCTATTTAGGCAGTCTTTCATTTCTCATGCAAAGCATATGTCCAACCCAACAGAGCTGAGATTTTTATATTTGGAGTAACAGCAGGTTCATCCCAATGTTTATTTATAATTTTTAATATTTCATAAATTCAAAGGGTCCTTGTGAATATAAAAATGTAAGGTAAAATATTGAATAATTAATGTAAATGTGAAAGAAATGATATTATAAGTATAAAGGTGAAAGATTCAATATAGTGAAGAGATGCAATAATGTTATGATTAAAATTTCAAACTAATCATTATTAAATACAAAATAAATTAATCAATTAGAAAGATATACAGAAAAAATCTACATGCATTCTGTAATTGCAACTTCACCGCAAGAATGTGTTTTTAAAAATAAAAAATATCAGTTTTTAGGAGTACTCACATCCCTCAAAATTAAATTGTGTCATCAATTTTAACAAATTTAGTTTTCTAATCAATAAAATTATACTGTCTTACGTTCCGGATTATTCAGCAGTCATCATTTACAATTCATTTAACTTCATTTCGTTTATATGAATATTTATAAAGGAAAATAAATCAACTACATATATACAAATTCATTGTTTTGTTTTCAATTTAAATTCATTGTCCATTCAACCAATTCACTGGGTACCTCATAGAGCAGAGTTGTCAGTACGCGTAAACATAATTTGTTGCTAACATACATCAGTGCTGTAACAACAGCGGCTTTTATCACACTGTTTGTTACACTATCCGTATTAACCGAAATAAATCTCAGATTTCATACCAGTACTATCTAAAACAATTGTATTGTGAAATAATTAAAATCTTCGTTTTTCTTTTTATCGGATGCATTTAGTTCAAGTCAAAATTGCAGTGTTTATTTTTCCATTAATTAACATTATTAATTATATATTTTTTGTCCCTTAATAATATAATATGAATTAAAAATAATAATATCTAATAGGCCAGTAGCATACTTAAATATAAAATGTGCTTTGTGTATCGGAAAATTCACATATTAATAAACATACAGTATATTAAAAATTGTCGAAGTTGACTGATACCTCTGTGAGTACATCCAGATTATTATTTATTGTTTATTTTACTAACCAAGTACTGCAGAAAATAGGTATTTATTTATTGGCAATATTATTTGGAATTCCTTCTGTTAACTTCTAGGAATACTCAGAGATAGCACAACGATAGATAAGCCACCACCTGTCATTTGGCTTCAGTGTTAAACTAAATAAGTTGTCAGTCTTATAATATAATATGGATTTTGCAATTGTTAAATATTTTTCGAGGTAATCAAGTGTATACTTAGTGAGTTATAAAAGAACAATAGTGTTTTTAACCACGCTCCGTGAGTCATATTAACATGTTTTCCAAAACAGGTTTGAGTTTTAATTTATTTTTACGATAAATTAGTTTCGTGCGTGTGATAAAATTGTGTTTTAAACTGTTTTAATTCAAGTCAGCATAATTTCAGCAGTTTATTTACTGAATTCATTCCGGTGAGAGGTATTTTCGTAATAATTTATAATCGGCACACAACACTTTCATTATTTTACATTGTGCAATTTTTATTATACAATGACATCGCATTTTTTTTGTGCTTCGTATCCAATATTTTTCAGGTCTCTCTCTTAAAATTTTTAAATACAATTAATCATTTGATCTTGCCAATTTTTTTTCATACCTTGACTAATAATATTTGTGAGTAAAAAGTTTGGTATTGTTTCAATACAGAGCCTAACTGTTTGGATTTTTTTACAGGTATACCTAAGAATGTTTCTTAAGTTTATAATTTTTTTAATTTAATTACAAACAACCCCATATTTCAATTTATGTTTGTCATTATATATTGTAGATTTATATTGTATATTCACGTATTTTATGTCGCAAAACAATTATTTTATACTATATTTTAGTTTTATCAAAACAAATGATACCAGAAATACAAGGTGTTACAAATTTCATATAAAACGATTGCATAACCACATTTTATATTACATTTTCCATTTCAGATGACACAAACGACTTTCGAAGACAATTTGTTAAGGACAAAACAAATAAATATCTGTCATATGCAGAGAAAATATACGCCAACTATCTGAACAATCCAGAGAGTGAGGTAAATGACTTATGAAATCTTTCTTTTGCGACCTAAATTATAACAATTAACCTGTTAGCTGTCCAAAAAAGTTCTAGATGAAACAGCATCATACCATCAATTGGTGCCAAAATTCAAAATTCACAGGATAGCTTATTCTGAATTTTATTTTTACGATAAAATATGAAAACGTTGATATAACTAAAAAAAACAACAAACATGGAGCTTCTATTTTTTTTTTTTGATCATGATGTTTTGAGATGAAAAAAAATAATAAATAAAAGTTTATAGTGTTGTCAGGCCACAACATTAAAAAAAATATTATTTATTTTACATTAGTTTTTTGGAAGGACGACGTCAGATTTTATTAATATTAATGTGTTAAATGTGATTCTCAAAATGAAAAAATATTAGCACTTCACATCTCAACTGCGTACACATTATACATCGCACTTATATAGCACTAACAACACGCATAAAATGATGCCGCCAGCCGCGGCAATGGTCAATGTTGCCTGACCGTGCACTCACTGTATTTATAGTAAAACACTTGTATTTTAATTTTAATTAATAACTAAAAAGTAATATCTTATTCACTTTAATTACTTACTTACAAACAAATATGTATTGCTAAATAAGGTTAAAATTGTAAATATATGTGTATTGCAGGATAAATTCTGATAACACCTCGTATCGGCTGGAATCAAAATGTAACTGATATGTACTTTCCTTTTGGAAAGTTGTGGTATTTGAAAAGTGCGTAATTAGTATGTGCAATGAGTTTGTCGTCAATATATTATTATGTGTAATATTACTGAAAATTCTGTCATTTGAATGTGGTGTAGTGTTTATTATTCTGATGTTTATCGCTGTCCCTTTCTCTGTCGGTGATAGAAATGCCGTTAATTTGAATGGCGATAATTCAAAATTAAAAGTACACGTGCTACGGAATGCCTATTCAGAGTTTTTTCAAATTACGGTAAATGGATAAATCTTCTTTCTTTTTACCAGTTCACAACACACAAAGTTAATTTGTATTAATTTGTTCTTTATTCTTTTTTATTACACTAAAACAAGGATAACTAACATTATTGTGAATTGATTGTATCATGTTTTTTTAGTGATTCACTAATAATTTTATTAGAATTGTGGAATGAAAGATTACACAGTATTTTTTAAAAGTGGGAAGAAACCAGCCTATGTGTATTTTGCTTCTTAGAAGTGTATAAAGTCATGCAGTATTATGTGACTTCATTACATACCTTCCAAACTAGTACAGTAAAACTCTGTTAATTCGTACCTCACGGGACTAAAAATTTTTAAAGGCAACATTAGAAAAAAAAAATTATAAAAACGCGTTGGTTCACTGCGTCCACGATTTTGTGCGTGTCGCCGCTGTTGACATCGCGATATCATACTGAAACATGATGACTCCATTATTTTAGCTTTGTATGTGTCGATATGTTTATCAAATAACGTATTTCTCCTGAATAAGAAAGGTGTATGTTGAGTGGTGATGCAGCAGTCTCTCAAGGCAACAGAATCACGCACATTAATTCGATTGGCGGTCGAACTCACCTTTTCTATCCGAATTTGAATATTTAAAATGCGGATGAAAAATAATTAAAAACTTTTAAATCTTCATGTCTCGCTGGCCTTGTTGGTTGAAGCTTATTATTTTCCTGCGATTTTTCAAGTTCGAACCCAGAGAGATTTTTTTAGATTTTTTCGGTCAATTTTATCATTGATATCAATTTTTTGTCAGTTTTCAAAATAAGCTCCATTTATCCAAATGGTCAAAGATTTATACGAATTACAAGATTTTGATGCCATTTTAGTGAACGAAACATGAAAAAAAAAATATGAACGTATTTAAATATGAAAGATTTATTTTCTTTAGTATCTACATATGCAAATCGAAATGTTTCATAAATCTAGAAGTGATTCAATGAAAACATTATTTTAATTAATAACAAATCTTATAAAATGCATTATGGAATTTGATATACATGTGGCTAAACTCAGTTTGGCACTTCCTGTCATACCAGCGTGCCGTTATGCGATAAGGAACAGCGTCGTGATTTGCTGGTAGGCGGGGTTAGCTGCAGGTGCTTATGAAGAGATGAAGATCAAATGCGTAGTCGCGTGAATTTATGGATTTAAAAACATTTGCAAATATGCGAATTACCTGAACAAATTATTTACTTCGGGTATCAAAAACGCATACGCGCTGCGAATAATCAGATTTTACAAATTATTGATAGAAATTATTATGAAATGTTATTTTCGGGGGAAATTTTTTTGAAAAAAGTGCGAATTCCGTGAAAATACAAAATATAGAGTTGTGAATTAACAGAGTTTTACTGTATTATTTATTACCTTTTGCACATGTTTTTAATGAACAGGTAATATGTATTATTTATCTGATAAAGTTATCTTCAAAATATCATTTTTTAATTCCTATCATATTTTTTGGGACTACTGAAATATAAACAATATTTCACTGTTAAATTATATTTTTAGTTAACACTGAATTCAATGGCCACCTCTGCAATATCGAGTCTTTCCAGAGAGAGAGCGAAGTCTACAATAAGACACTGCGATGCAAGTTCAATGTGCCGACCTTACGAAGATCTCGGCAAATACAGAGTTCTGGGAATCATCGGTGGTCAAGTTATGTTGGTTCTTTGTTCAGAGACCCAGCAATGTTATGCTATGAAGGTAATATTATCTATTCTTCATTTATTAATTATTTTTACAATGCACGCATTGAGCGTGCTCGGGCTGCATTATTCTGCATGTAGAAAGTATTGTGCAGCTATGATTTAAATTTATAATTGAGAATGGTGTAATTCTACATGTTGCCTGTATTCTTACATGCAATGGAAATCCAGATACTTACTAAAGCATTTGATATCTGATCCTGGACTACTATAATAAATCGGGTTGATTGGGTCACTAAAGAGAATTCTAATAAAATGCAAAATAAATTTTGCATTTTATTAGAATTCATATATAATATTTTAACACAGTACTTATGTGAAAAAATTATTAAAGTTCTTGTTTCGTACAGGAAACGAGAACTGTTTTTAGGGTGGTTCGCCGGTTGAATCTTGTTACTCGGGCTGACGATGTCTGTGCAGCGTGCACAGGGTCCAATCCAAGGTCCAAATAGTAGTCGAGTGTAGCAGCCAAGACTCGAATCTGTTTTCAAAAGTCCAAAGTAAAAGCAGGGTTAAAGCGAGGTAGAAAGAAATTAAACTTCAGCGTGTGTACTCAGAGAACGCGGTGATGAGAATGAGCTCTCTCGGCCGCCAGCGCACTATTTATTACCAGTGAGACGGGCCCGGTCGTGACAGGCCCCCCGTCTCACGCCGGACCAATAGAAACGGGCTTACAACCCTAGCCCTGCCCCCATGCGATCGGGTTCGTCAACTGCTGCCCAGTCAAAGTAAAGTCATTATGCTCTGGTCGACAGATTCTATTAGCGCTTACATTTAATTTTATTTAAATTAAAATCTTACAAGTAGGGATATCGCAAGTTTTTTATTCTTTTATTATCATTACTGCCCGCGATATCCCATATGTTACAAAGTGGGGCGATCCTCGTGATTTATTAATTTTAATATTAAAAGTATAAACATTACACGAAATACAATCTGTTTAAATGGCATTGTTCTATATACACGGGAGATCCCTTCACATTATTTCCCCAATTACTGGTTACACGGATCTGTGGGAACCTAGGGATTCATTATCATTTTGTTGATCCTAAAAAGGGCCCTTTTCAGGGCCGCATACTGGCATAGCTCCTGCGTGCGAGATCCTGTGCAGCACAGTTCTACTGAATCATGTCTCAACATTTTTAATTTATGCGTAATTTAATATTGTTTCAGGTTGTTCAAAAGACATGCAATCAAGTTGCGGATGAAGATTACTTTATAAGACCGAGTATAGACAATAAATTACCAATTATGCCCGTAGAAATACCGTACATGGTAAAGTTGATTGCATACATTGAAACACCTAACCTACTATTCCTAGTCTTACAATATGCATCTGGTGGAAAACTATTTGACTACATAAACAATTACGTCAAGTCTGTACCCGATACACCGGTCAGAGAAGTCAATTTGGAAAATGTGTTCATAGACCCAGAAGAAATTCAAAGGATTTCTAGAAAAACATCCAAAGACAATTCAAAAATATGCAAAGACACTGTCGAAAGAATTGAATTCAACAAAAGTCTTTCAGAAAACCGTTTGAATGCAGAACGAAATGAAAACAATTTAAACAAAAGTATTAATTTAAAAAAAGACTGTTTGAGTTCCGAGCAGAAGAATAGTGATGATCTCGAAATGTCTGTTACCGATATTGTTATAAATTCGCAAAGACTGCTGTTGAATGTGGACAATGCATTAAGTGGTAGATATCTCAAGGACAACGAATGCAAACAGGATGCGGTGAATAATGTAGATAAAGCAAAGGAAATTAGCTGTAGTAAAAGTATGTTACAAGAAGATAGGTTAAGTTCGATGGTATCGGAGGTGGAAAGAACATTTGATGGATTGCAAGAAAAATTGGAACAGATCATAATGGAGGAAGATGGGAGCAAATTTAATGTGAGTTAATTCTTCTTTTTCTTTTTAGGGTTGAGATCAGTTGCGAAAGGACACTTTTAATTTTTTTGGGGTTTCACTAAGCATAAGCAATATTAAAAAATGCTTTTTCTTTCACTTCACAAATGGATGAAAATACATTTCACTCACCCGCAGGAAAGTGTCGTAAGTTAAAAATGTTAATGGATGGATATAAATGAAACAATGTTATTACTCTACTTGAGTTTATTAGCACTACTCCAGTTTCGTGAGAACAGTAACTCTCATCGACAGATGAAGTATTAAACTTCAATACATATGATATGATGTTTAATACTTCACCTGTGGATGAGAGTTACTGTTCTCTCGAAACTCGAGTAGTGCTAAAAAACTCAAGTAGAGTAATAACATTGTTTCATTTATATCCATCCATTATGATGAAACTCTACGAAGTTAACACAGATTCTATTAATAAAAGAGTGAAAACAAAGTTGAACTATTTTTAAAGTTTAATAATGAAAATGTCGTGGGATCTTAATATTTTGTTGTTGATGAATAATTAATTGATACACATTCTACTGTTAACAAGCGGTTAAATGAAAAGTGTTCACGGAGAAGGACTCAACCGACTTTAGTACTGTTTTCATAGAGAATCATATTTACATCATTATTCCAAAATAAAAAGTAAATTGGAAAATTTTTATCTATTACACTTTTCTATGGGTGTGCAATAATTTTTTTTGTTTATTATAAGTATTATTTTTTACATGAATTTTTGTAAATTTTTTGAAATAAGAACATTGTGTACAGGGTGCGCTGTTAGAATCCGGACAAAAAAAATTATTTCAAAAAGTTGTTTATTTAAGCCAATATATAAAGATACCAAAAAATGTTGTTATATCTCATTTAAAGGATCCTTGCTGGGAACTTTAATTTCATATAGCCACCCTGCGCCTCTATCACCTCCTCAATCCTCACTCTAAAGCGCGAGCACGTTATTTTCAACTGATTGTGGTTTATGGCCATAAACTCTGATAGCGGCCCAGAGGGAGTTGACGTTAGGATGCCTAGACGTGTTGGTTTGTCTCTCGACTATGACCCACACGTAGTAGTCCAGAGGGTTTAGGTCGGGACTGTTAGGAGGCCAAAAGTTATTTGACTAAAACTCTTAACGTTGTCAGAGAGCCAATTTTGCACTGAATGGCTCGTGTGAGAGGGTGTTCCATCTTGTTGATAGATATATGGTCTCCCAGAGGCCACAGTCTCCATCCATGGCTTTACCACTGTCCTCAGGACCTCTAAATAAACCTACTTTGTGACCGTTTCGCCCTTCTGGAAGAAGTGCGGCGGCATGGCGTCACCCTCACTTGAGATGATGCTCAGGACTTGGATATTGGCTGGAAACTTGGTATTTCCCACCACAGGGACGTCCTTGGTGTTGTGAGCGAGCCAACGGTCATTCCTCCATTTCATTTTTTCATCAGAGAAAAACTTAAAGCGACCAGCAGCTTCGTGTTTTAATGACCACAGAAGCAACTTGCAGCAGCATATTCTTTTGAGCTTGGCGGCCTCGGAAAGCATTTAGCAGACCTTGAGGATGTATAAGGTATATCTGAGATCCTCTTGAGCAATTTGACGGAATATCATTAAGCTCACTCCCAAGATGAAGGCCAATTTCCGAAGTGAGGTCCCCGGGTCTTCCATAATCATGTCTTGGGCTCTTTGGATGATCTCTGGAGTTTTTGTTGATTTCTGCCTAACCTGTATTTTCCTCACCGGAGTGGAAGAGCCCTCCTTGGACTCCTCTGAGACTGTATTTCTTCACAATGTTTGTTCAATCGTTCAATTGTTCAATCTATTGTACTCCATGATTGGGTTGATAGGCTCGGCCATTTTAAGGTTATGAAAGTCTTACTGACATATTTAGCGAACTTTAGCGCTATCGCCTAACCCTGAATTCAAATGGATCCTAACGGCGCACTCTGTGCAATACTTTTGTTCCAAACTCTAAAAATCTCATTTAGAATTGGATAATGTTATTCTATATCATATTGTGCTACCTATTCAAGAGCCATATTTTATAGGACGTTGTTATACATTTTAGCCAAGACATTTTATACACTTTTGATAAGTAATTATTTCAAAATTGAAAAATGGAAATTTACGGAAACATTGGCTATGAATATTTATATGTACCTATCAAAAGTAATTGGTGCAGCTGATGAGAATAGGGAGATATGTAGCGTCTTATTTCAAAACCTCCTAAAACGACTTTGTGTTTTTGAGTTATGGATGAAACCATATATTTTGAAAGCAAATGTACAAAATGTTTTTTTTTACATTAGTATTTTTTAAAGAGACAATTCTGTAATGTAATTTTTTTTTCTATATATATCGTTCGGCAGCCATACGATTGATGATCACGTGATCATCAACAAGCATTGTGATTGGCTGATTTCATTTTAGAGGAGATGGCAACTTATAATCTGTTTGCTTTGGGTTATTTTGGAACTAATTCTGATTTTGGACATGCAATATCAATGGATTTTAAGTGGCTTTTGCAACTGCATATTTAACTCTAATTATCCCAAATCCATTTTAGGTGATTTTGGAATTAGGCGCTACATATACTCGCCAGTTAAATTTTTATCATAAATAATTATGTTCTGTTTATAAGATTAGATTATTGTAAAGTATCATTCGAAATATATATTTTTAAATTTACAGATTATATCAAACAGAAGTGCCTTACCGCCCAAGTCTTTGATCAACTGGGCTGCAGAATTGTTGGTAGCCATTGATCACTTGCATCAGTGCGGAGTTATTTGCAGGTAAATAAAATCAACAATATAGGAATTAAGTACATGCTTTTGAAAAGTGCATTGTGTAGATGGTAGAATGTTTTGTTTTTAATTTTTAAAAATCTAAAATTGGTTCTTTTATTTTCTGAATACAGACGGTATTCATTTTACAGAACTTCATTGTTAATTAGGTATGATAATTAATGTTAAGATATTTTGTGCTATTGATAGTTAAGTTAAGTTAGTGACATCGTTCGGCGCCCTATAGAAATCTATTTCACCTCAAGAACACAATGAATTACGTCTGAAATCGAGTGTAAACATCGTCATTTTTCCTCCATGCAAAATTGACAGTTGGCGCTTACTTTTGCGTCGCAATTTTATTAAATTTGAAAATTTAACACACATGTCAACGTCAAAGTGCTGAAATTTTTACAGTTATCGAATTTTCAAAAACTTTTTTGATTTTATTTTTACTTTACAAAATGAGGGTGACTTATTTCGTTAGTGGAGACTGTCAACTTTTTACACATTCCCGATATGCTAGTTACTACCGCAGAGTCCATTGAAGAGAAGGATGCAATACATTGGAAAGTATCTGGAATGTTCCAATTTGAGTAAATTGTCAGCTAGATTTTTTTCATTTGTAATTCAAGTGAATAATATATTATTTTTTAGTTATTAATTAAGGCAGCATTAGCCATTGCCACGGCCGGCAGCATTAGTTCTATTTAAGTATAATATGTAATGTGTACGTAGTTGTGATGTGAAGTGTTAATATTTTTTTGTTTTAAGCATCACATTAAACACAATAATATTTATAAAATCTGATGTCGTCCTTACAAAAAACAAATATAAAATATATAATAACGTTCTAATTGTTATGGCCTGACAACACTATCAACATTTATTTTTCCTTTTTTCAACTTTTATTCATCTCAAAACTGTACGAAATCGCAATCCATGGATGCTTATGGTGAAATAGTGCCCACATATTTTTTGTTTTTAGTTATACCAACGTTTTCATGTTTTTTTTGTAAAAATAAAATTTGTAAAAACTAGCCTGTGAATTTTGAATTTTAAGAATTTTGGCACTAATATGGTGGCATGATGCTGTTTCACCTACGATTTTTCTGGATAGCTAACAAGTTAAACATTTAAAATTTTGTTTTGTTTTTTCCCAACATTAATATATGATAATTGTGAGTGCATGGGCGCAAGAGAGAATGACACACATGCAAAAGGGATAAAAGAGCTGAAAGAGATGAAAGCTCTCTCGTATCTGAACTGTTGCTCGGAACGCATCTCTTATTATTGACTTGTAACTGTATATCATTGTAGAATAAATACTATCCTTACCGCGTCAGATTATTCTTGAACTACCCAATCCCGCACACTGAAAGGACAGCATCAAGCAGTTAACCAAAAATATTATCCTTGATATTTCCAACATTGTCAATTTTAGCACTAAGGTAATATTGTATTGTTAATCACCTAATATGTAATACCCAACTTTGTAACAAAATTTGTATATAAGCTCACCATACCGTTCTATGTTTTATCAGTTGATAATAGCCTAGAGACAGCCAAAACGATCGTCCAATTATTTGGTAAAATTAAATATAGAACCAAAAAAAAAAGTGTGATTTGAGTTAATGTTGATTATCTAAAATTGGTTTAAAATATAAATTATATGCAGCTGCAATAGGATAATTGTGAGGTATAAAATCAAAATCGGACGTGTCCAATTTTTATGGTTTTTGAGTTAGTTATGTACAAATACAGAGCCCCGATTTTAAATTTTTGAAGGGACCAACAAAAAAATATGTAAATTGGGGGTATTAAAAAAACAGAAAAATAAACTTTTTTTTACTTAAATTAAATAAATGTTTTTTGCTGCATGTTTTTTTTTTGTCAATGATTTTGAATAGTTCTTTCAGTATTGTAAATTAAATTAAAGAATTCTGGTGGTAAATTACTAATATTAGTAAAATATGCTTTGAGGCCTTCAATATGCCTCATGACATCGTCCTTTTGCAGACACCTCTTCTTCGTCAGAAGGTTCTTCTTCTGTTAAGTTTTCGTTTATATGACTGTCCACTATTTCATCAATTTCCACTCTGTCCAATGTTATTAAGTTGGGCGTATTTAATTTTTATTGAAATTTGTATAAACTTTAGACGTAAATGGTGGAAAAGACAAACGTAAGACAGTGTTTTAAATACAGTAAAACCGCGATATAACGAAATCCAAGGGACCAAAAAATAAAAATTCGTAATAACGAATTCCCACATATAACGAAAAAAATAAAAAACCTACTATATGTTACGCGCCGTCGCAAAAAAATGTAGCGCGGCTTCAAAAAAGATCGCAAATTCTGCAAACAATGGAGGAAAAAGGCCATAGGGAACTGAATACCTACATATTTTCAGTAGTTTTGTTATTAAAACAGATAAGCAAATGGATAATCAAAGGAATTAAATTAAGAACAGAATCTATTCAACACCAATTGGAAGATATTTTTGTAAATTCCAGAATATTGCAAACACAAAACAATATTTTAATTGTGTTTAAATGTAGAGCCGCTTCAAACATAGTTTTGGGCATGAAACATACAAAATAATTCAAAAATAACAATGTTACAGTTGAATCGCGGCATTTTTATAAAATGAGTCGTATATAAATTACGAAGGTATTTACCGGTAACGGCGGCAACCACTTCAAAATATATTTATAATCGTTAAAATTGTTCACTTAAAAATATATTTATAATCGTTAAAATTGTTCACTTAAAAATTATCGTTAACATTGTACACTTAAAATACACAAAAACAATAGTTAATAGAAATACAAAATACCGTACAAAAATAGTTCATAAAATATTTTAACGAATTATTTATATTATTGACGAGTTCACATGAAAACAATTGTCAAATGAAAATGAATTTATGTAAATATTCAGTTCGGTCATGCAATAATCGCGTTAAAAGCTGAACAAACTTAACTCTACAGACGTTACACTGAGACTGACATTTCCAATAAGTACATTCTGCAACTTTCGGGGGGTTCCTGTTAATTTTTGTATTTTACAGCTGTTTGGGTCTGGGTTGCAATCATATTAGAGGCGTATGCGTACATAAAACGTGTCAGAGAACGCCGCAAGAATTATGTCAAATAGTTTTATGGGCCTGCTATGAACCCAAGAAGAAGTTTGAATTGTTTTACTACCTTGTCGGCCGACCGCCGCGCACCGCCGAAAAGGCCATAAAACCGTTCGCATACGGCAGATGCATCGGCGCGGCTTTGTAAGTGCGAAATAATATTTTCATCTTTTAACATTTTTTTATTTCGTTATAAATTTACGTAAATGTATTGGCATTTTTTCGTATGGGACAAAAATGATTTTGTTATAAATATTAACGGGATTTCGTTATATAAATGCATTTTTGTATGAAAAATTGGTTTTAGGGACTAAATTTCGATTTTTTTTTCGATATACGTCATTTTTCACTATATCGGGTTTCGTTATATCGCGGTTCTACTGTATACTAAAATGATACGGGACTGCAGAAATAACACGCAAATGGAAGGAAACGTGAATTTCGGGCATGTAAACTCGGGGTTCCACTGTATAAAGCAAATGAATGTTTATAAGACTAGCCTATCGAAATTAGATAAATATCACCGAAATTCGTATAAAAATGCATTTAAAATTTGCTTGTTACTTTTATCGTAGACATGTCTAGTGGATAATTTATTCAAACCCAGACAAATATGTTTACAGCGAATAAGATGATAGTATTTGGTCACGTGACCTGTAGTTACTGGTCATTTTCAGTATGATTCCAACATTGACAATTGTAGTACAATAGTTTTTTGCATTTTACACGAAAACAGGTAAAGTGGACATCTCTGCTTTTGATTCTGGACCTCACAATTACACTTACAATGAATATTTTCAAAATAGATGTTATTTATAAAGCTAATTTATTTGATTATTTGTTATATCACAATAAAAAGCTTTTAAAAATATTTCTCCAACATATGTTATTCACCTTTTTTCTCAGAAATCTGAACCCTAATAACCTGCTGTTGGGCGAGCGCGGTCACCTGATGCTGTCCTACATTGTAGGCAGAGATACCCAGCAAGCATTGGTTACTCTGCTGAATGAGGGGAAGCTGCTGGGCGACTGCTATGTAGCTCCAGAGCTGCAGAGATTTCCGCTGTTGGATGAGTCGTATGATGAGAAAGTCGGTGATTTTTGGAGTTTCGGCGCCGTAGTGTACGAGCTAATCATCGGCATGGTAACCATTTTTGTTACTTGGATCTATAATTATTTGAGAATGAATAATCACAAGCGTGATCTCTGATCATTGATACAAATGCGGGGATCACTCTCATACCAGACTACGCACATGTCCTTCATTCCTTCGTAAAAGTTTGCAACTAGCTCCGCCTACTCGTCAATCACAGTGCTGTTCCTTATCGTGATAACGGCGGTGGTGCCAGGACCGGTGCCGAACTGAGTTTTGTCATATGTATGTCAAATCCCACAGTGCATTTTATAAGATTTGTTATTAAAATAACATTTTTAATTAAATTTCATAATTTAAAAATTGTGTGTAACGGATCTATTGATCTGGTTTTTATCCTTATGAAACATTGCGATTTGCATATGTAGATACTAAATAAACTAATTATTTTGTATTTAAATATGTATACATATTTAATTCTTAATTTTTTTAAACTTTTTTATCTAAAATAATACCAACACCGTGAAATTCGTGTAAATCCTTGACCAGTTAGAAAAATGAAGCTCATTTTGAAAACTGAATAAAAATTGATATTAACCTCTCCGGGAATATGGCTATTAAGGGCTGGCTGGCTGAAATTTATTACAAAGGAGTGCCGTTGGACCCTTACGGCTGGGGCTGTCATTGTGGCATCTCTAGGTATATTCCATAATTAAACATTCTATTGCTATCTATGGATAATTTGTAATAACTGTGTTCTAGAACAATGTGTTGATATTTTTTGTGTGAAATTAATTATTTATGTTTTACTTGTTGTGAACAGTATTTAACATTACGTTATTTGTCTTTATATTTATTTCTAAATAAGTTTCATCTTCTATGTTATTTATCATATTTTTATTGTTGTTGTAAAATAACAGTCAAACAAAATAAACATGTCGAGCTCACTATGAACAAGACATTACTAATTATTTTAATGAAGGTAAAGATGAAGACATATTCGATATAAACATAAGTCCACAAACCCAATTATCGAATTGCCTTTCTAGTCTTGTTCTCGGTAAGTGAATTTTTTCTTGGTGGAAATGATCTGCTTTGATGCAATCAATGATTGAAGCAACCTGGATTAGGCTCGCATATTATCATCGCTAAATCGCGTGTATTGGTAGTGATAATGTTTTTTATTCATAAGATGTATTTGTTTTGGGACAAAATATGTTTTTCTATTAAAAAAGTTGAGATTTTAAAAACTACAAAAAGCTTACTTCTCACATACATTTTTATTCCAAAAAACCCACTTGCGGAGAGGTTAAAGATAAAATTGGCAGAAAAAATCGAATCCCGAATACCTCCCTGGGTTCGAAAACTTGAAAAGTCGCGGGAAAATAATAAGCTTCACCATCAAGGCCAGCGAGACATGAGAATTTAAACGTTTTTAATTATTTTTCATGCGCATTTTAAATATTCCAATTCTGATGGAAAAGGTAAGTTTTAATCCCAAATCAAATGAATGTGTGTGATTTTATTGTGTCAAGTGGTGAATCGCTGCATCACCACACACCTTTCTTATTCAGGAGAAATTCGTTATGTGATAAACATTTGGACATAGAAGAAGAAGCTGAAGCTGAAAGAAGAAAAAGCTGGAGAATCACTGTGTTTGAGTATGAAACAATAATAATTTTTTTTTTTTTAATTTCGGTCCGGTGAGTTACAAATTAATGGAGTTTTACTGTAGATCAAACAAATATCTAAACAGATATACAGGCGAACCTCGATTATACGGCGGGTTACATTTCAGGCCATAAATTTAATACATATGTATCACCCTAAAGGGAATCACTGTCTTTTTTTTCACTCGCTAAGCATATAAAAGTCTAGAAACATGTTTAAACTATCATTTATTTATATTAAGTGTGTAATAGTATCGTTATTAATATGTATGTAGTATAAATTAAAACATTAAAAATGCCGTAAAATGCGATCTGTATGTCCATACATATATTTTATGTGCATTTTAAGTGTTAATTTATATTAAGGAAAACACATTCTTATTGTGAAGTTGTAATTATTCAGAACATAGGTCTGTGATATTTTAAATACTAAATTAATGTATTATATTAATTATAAACATATACATATAAAATCAATTTTGTCGAAAAATATTGTTTTTGCGTCACCGGGATTCGAACCTGGATCTCTATTTCCAATCCGGGGAAGTGCACTACCTTTGTGCTATAACGCCAGTATTTTTCTTGACAAATTTTCGAACCTATATGTTACATTTTTCAAATTAATACACCTGTCTTTCCATTATTTGAAAGCTATCTACATTATTTTTACAGAATCTCAAATACCTTATAAAACAATATTTTTCGACAAAATTGATTTTATATGTATATATTTATAATTAATACATTAATTTAGTATTTGTTAATTTATAATAAATCACTCATGTTTCAATTGTTTTTTAGCCCTTGTCAGTGGCGCATCCGTCTGGATTCAACTCTCACACCATCCTGAATATGCCAAGAGATTTACCTCACAATGCTGAATCTCTTTTGTCACAGGTATTTTAATGTTCTTTGTCTCTATGTTGACTGCTGAAAGTCTGGTTTTGTTACATGCCTACCAGTAGATGTATTGAAAAACTATTATCACAGTGAATGACTTCAAACACGATAGAACCAAATTGAAACATTCAGATTGCATTTCTGTTCACCTGTTGTTTCAAATTAATTTCAGAAATTATATAATGTGTATTTCAATGTTAAGGGAATTTTTTGTTTAATAGCGTAAATACATTACTCTCAATATGTTTAACAGACTTTTGAGATAGAAATCAGTATTTAAAGGTATCTAATGCTGTGTTTATAGGTACATGTATGTCCCTGTTATACACTCAAATTTTTTTTTATTCATTAGAGTAAAGTTTAGAGAATTTTTGTGCATGCCATTTTGAAAGCGTGGGTTGTTTTTTCAATCAGTTTAATATTTAAAAAATAATATTGATTATCCCACGGCAATAATCAGTCAACAATAGTAGGGCTCTAATCCACGTGACATCGATTACGACAGGCCCAGTTATATTATTCTGTCGTTAATAACCAGAATTTTCTTTACAGCTTTTGTGTTTCGATCCGAGGGAGAGACTCGGCAGCGGTCCAGCAGGAATCAGTGAAATAAAGTCTCACCCGTACTTCAACCATGTCGACTGGAATATGATTGAAGAAGACTACAAATACGATTCTAAGTAGTTATTAAAGAACTTCTGTCGAACTTTCAAAATTTTTGTAATGTCATTCAGATCTCATACAAGGTTACGTTTATTGATTTCAATGTGTTTTAAAATACGTAAATTTCAAATGGGATTATGTTTTATCCAAAATCTTGCTCAGAATCCTTTTCATTAATAATTTGATTGTCAATTCAGATATCTTAAATCTGAATGTAAGGAATTTGATTAATCTTAAGTATGAAATATAAAAAGAAATTTGATTAATCTTGAGACCTAAGACATCTTAAGTCTGAATGTAAAAATGTACGGAATTAGATTAAGAAAAGGTTCTCTATTGAGAAAGCCTACTGGATGTATTATTTATATTTTATTGAGTAATTTGCAGGCAAATATCATTTTGGTCCAAAATGTAATATACGCATACATGTTTTACAAAATATATGGTGCAAGCGAATGTAGATCATACGCCACAAGAACAACTTGTTATCAAATATTGCCGTAACTTAAATAATAATAAAATATTTTAATTTAATTTTAATTGTTAGCTGTACTGGCATTCGGGGATACCTATTATGAATATATTTATATGCACTTCAAATTTGAACTTGATGGGTGTATGTAAAAAAATTTAGTAGTGTTTTTGTGTGTTCGCGTATATCACCTATTTTGTAACACTGTGAGACCTTGTGTAAGATACAAAGAATCTCATTTATTTTTGATGTAGGTATCTGTAATTTTTTTGGTTACATTTAAATGTTCATTCCACATATTATAAGTACTTAATTATCATTTTTCTCAATATAAATTATACACTTTTAAGTCTTAACTACTTTCCAAATGTGTGCTGCACTACACTGTTCAATATAGATTTATTTTAATTTATTTGTCCTTGCACAACAAACTCGAAAAATTGATTTCAATCACTTACAAATACAGGCATATCTCGATTTATGGCGCTCTGTTTTACTGCACTTTTTAATTCGTAATTATTATTTTCAGAGCTGCTTCGCTCTTACAGCGCAGTGTTAACACTGCAGCGCAATCATTGGGTGTATTTGTGATATAAGTAATATGCTCAGTTTGTTTATATGTATACACAATTTGCATACCTCGTGTCTCATGTTCGTATAATACACGGATTTTTTTAAATCCTAGGGTTTATTATGCACTAATTAAATAATAGTGTAAACATATTTCTAGGCTTGTATATGTCCTGGCAAGTAAAAAAAAGGTATAAAAAATTCACTTTACGTTTATGGTATGGAATGAAAACCCTCATGTAAGCGAGGTATGCCTGTAATATAATTTTTTTTATAAAATCCCTCGCTGATATCATAAATTCATTGTGTGATAAAATTTCTTGGTCATTCTGCTGTTACTCGGATCCAGCTCAGGGTCCATTATCAGGACTAGTATTCACAATTCAAACTGGTGATAAATTTACATATGTAAGCGGTATTGGCTAGCAGTATCGTGTTTGAAGACAATGTGTATTTGGACAAAACCATTTCCCTAAAAAGTTGGCATTACCGTTTTCAAAGAAGTGCATATGGATCCAGCACCTAATGCAGTTGAATCCAAAATGTCAGCCGACGATGAGGTTGAAGAAAAGTCACAACAGAACCTTTTGTAAAGCTTTGAAAACTTGAAAATTACTTCATAAATATATCAGATGAAATAATAGTGTAATAAATAAAAACATTCATTCAAAGTTGATAGTCATTTAGAAACTTTTTAGTAAACACACATTTATAAAAATTAACAGCAACATACAGCAACTAAACTATTAGTGATTATTGAAATATTGTTAATACAGTAAAATCCCATTTATTCAAAATTCGCCACAAGTGACGTTTTAGAGCAGAATGCGGTCCCTCTGGAAAGTTTTCATACTAAATTGTACTTATAAATTGAATATCGTTATTCAAAGCTATTTGTCGATTTATTTTTCATCTAATTCAATTTTTTATGTCACATATACCGGAATATGGAAAATACACATGCGCTATGTGATGTGCCTGTCCAAAGTCCAGGACCATCCAAATGAATAGTTCCGCCCCTATACCGATTCACGATGCATAAATTTGCATTGTTTGTTTTCTCACTCACTCTCAGTATACTAGAAAAAATGACAAATATATCTTGTGCATCCTCGATTTGAAATCTTTATCTTCCTTACCGCGACGCATTAACCTAAGGTCGCACGCTTTGTTCTCTCGCTCGTTTTCTTTACATTAGAAAAAGATAGCAAATACTATCTTTGCGCCCTTATAGGTAACGCAGTTCTCTGAGTTCTCCCAATTGCTAGCTGCGAATATTAGTGCTTGTCAATCTTCTGTTCCGTATTATTATCATCATCATTATTTTTGTTTATGTAGCGTTTGTATATTTTGTTGTACAAACTCTAGTATGCGGTTGAGTTCCTCAGACTTTTCCGTGTTTTATAAATTATTTAATTTGTATTGACATTTTTTTTTCTATTTAAGTTTAGTGTTAAGCCATTTTAAAGAATGTGTAGTTAGCGTTTCTCAGATTTTCTCGTATCTTGTTAATTATTTTATTGCTGTTGTTTTATATGTAAAGAAAATCATTTGTTTTTCTATGATATTTACTTGTTAAACATTTTGAAATTCGCGAATGCGTGATTTGCGTTCCTTAGACTTTTCCGTATTTCATTAAATTTAAATTAAAACATTTTTATGATTTTGACTGATAATTTTATATTCTCAATAATAGCATCAATGTGAAACTCTACAAAACGCCAACAATTGCTAAAAAATCGAATTAATACAAGAGATTGACAAAAAACATTATCCAAAACAAAATTAACAGAAAAATACACGACCCTATTAATGAGGTTGTCGACAATATTAAACATGATGACAGAAAGAATTTTGGCATTAAAAGCCGAAAAATGTCATGGAGCTGAAAGGAGTAAGGAAGCGGAGAGTGAAAAAGATAAAGAACAATATGTCACAGGCGAGTGCCAAATGTTGCGGCGACCACCAAAAAACAAAAGTTTTAAAAATGCTGGAAACTTTTGTTTAAAAATGTTTTGTTTTTATTAAAAATGGCGCGAAAAGATAGTCTATTATGATCGTGTTTTTTTTTAAAAATAATATTGTAATTTTTTTGCACTGTATTTTGGTATCTTGTTTGTTATTTTTAAATGTGTGGATTTAGGTGTATATAATTACTTTGAGTTGCTATGAAAAAAGTTAGTATGTAAAAAAAATTGAATTTTTGAAATTTTTATATTCATTATCGCAAATCGTTATTCAAACTTTTTTCTTGATTTTCGGTCTCCTCAATATCGAATAAACAGGATTTTACTGTACTCTACTAATTTCGATGTTTATAGATGTGTTCTTCCTCTATATTGTGATTTGCGTCAATGTTGCCATTGTTATTGCGCATTGACTGTTTGTTATTTAACCACCTGATGAACTTGAGTTTTTTTTATCTGACTCCCTAATTAAATATGGCTTATAGAGATATGAAATAATAAAAATTTGTTTATTCACGTTTCCAAGTTTAATGGCTTAAAAATATAAATAACTCGGTTAAATCAGTTTATTGTGAATGCTAAAATGAATAACTTGCGGCCTTAATTGTCTTCATAATGTTAGGTTTAAGGGTTAAATTTGTACACTTTTAATCTAACTTGTATTCAAATGTCCAATTTTCATCAGTTTTATTTCCCATTTTTTTCTTAACATTGTATTGATATCATTGTATGTATGTATTTTTAGTATATAGTATATTTTAGTATATTTAGGTAAAAATACACTCTGTATTCTTCTATGATGCATAAATAGATATTTTTATAGAATTTAGAGAATTTAATATAAGTAAGATAATATTTATTTTTTATTTTTTTGCTGTTTCTTTAAAGGTAGTTTAAGAGCGGTTGGGAGATGCAAATGGATAAAGGATACTGCATTAAAATTTCCTTATTATTTGTACAAATATTCAGCAATGGATGAACAATATAATGTTAATTTTTATTTGAATTATGTATATGGTGCCACTTATCCCTTTGCTATTTGCAGTTAATTTTATCTACTTTTTTCATTTAATGTTACACAATAGTGAATGTAACATCAATATTGCATTTCATATGTAATATGTGTTGTTTTTCATAGTGCATATTGTGTTTGATATTATATAATTCATCATCATTTTCATCCCCTCAGCCTAGGAAGATTGGGGGTCCAAAGTCTCAACAAAACTTCCCCTGCCTTGCACACAGGTGACTCAATCAAGGTTTAATTTGTTTTTATAAAGTCTTTGTTGCTGTTTAACCTAACTTAGACTGGGCCGCCTTCCCTACATCTTAGTAATCATTTCCCTAGCATTCGCAAAAATATCCATGCCACCTTATTTGCGTATTTTGCGGTACTTCTCACTTGATCCCATAATGTCACTCCTCATATATATTTAAATATCTCATTTCGGTGGCCTGGATTCTTTGAACTCTTCATGAGAATCTACATTTGGTGACTTAACTCAAATTTCTTTATCACCGCACTGTAATTCTTTATAACCATACTTTTTCTATTTCACCTTCCTGATTCCTGTTGCTAAAGAATTCCATTCCATTATTATCTATTTATGATGTTAATAATTTATTTGTTACAGACAACCGTATTGTTATTATGTATCTTGTGAGGTCAGAATAATACACTTGTATATGTGTGTGGTATTATGCAATATCATATTATTATTCAATCTAATTTCATATTGTCCTTGTCATGTCAAATTTCATTAACTCCACATATTATCGTAATGAAACTAGAACAGCAATGTCTATTAAATTAGTCTTACGATCAATAGAATTGTGTTAAAAATAAATTTATATATTTGTTAAAAATACATTTATATATTTGTTAAAATTTATAGAAATATCTTTCATTGAGGTATTACTTAATATTTACCTGATTATAATGACTTCAGAATTGTTAATGGAATTTTGCATGACTATGATGGCATTACGATATATTCTAATATTTAAAATAATCCACAATATGAAGAAGTACCATGTTACCATCATATCAAATGTGTATTGTATTATTCTATCATTGAGAAGCGTACCCAAATACTTTTGCAATTACATAGTTACACATATAATTATCTTCACAAATTATGTCAGTTAAACAAATTAATTAAATATACATTTTTTGACTTACAAGCTATATAATTTCTAGTCATTTTAAGTATTTGTTATCCGTATATGTATTGTTAATATTTTAATGTTATTATATTATTTTTTTACAATTTTGAGTTTGCGATTATAAAATTTCTTACACGCAAAGCCTTCAATTAAATTATATACTGTTTTTTATTGAGTCATAGTATTTATTCAGTGTGTTAATTATTTGTGTCATAATATTTATTTGTTAATAAAAATGTTCCATGAGTTCACATCAGACTTTGGTTTTGTTTTATTTAAATTTTGTTTTAAAATATTTACAAAGTGTATTTGCATAAATTTGTTGGTTGTTTTTAAACACAAAATGCACAGCAAGCTTAAATTGAATAAAATCCCGATTGTTGTCTAGAAACACCAACATTTTAATGTATAAAATGCTTATTGGATGGTGCTTACATATGCATCTGAGACATGGGTACTAACTAAGAAGAATGAGCATGCCCTGGATGTTTTTGAAAGAAAAATTTTGTGGCGTATCTTTGGGCTGGTTTAAAAAAAATATTTTTATACACTACAATTACTTCTATACATTGTTTAACCCTTTTAATGCTGCTCCTAATCCTGACTTTCCAATACCCACACACGCTACATTTTTTGAATACCCAAATATGCATTAAATCATCAAAATAAAATCATGACATGATAGAATAAAATCATGACCTCAGATGGAGATAAAAGGTCGCCGCGCAATTCGGCCACTGCTCGAAATATGTGACAGATTATCAATGTTATTAACAAAATACGATTTTATTTTCCAAAAATTTCTGAAGATGTCAGCGCTGTCAAAGTATTTGGATTCCTCTAGTGTGTGTTAAAATAATGTATGAAATAGGCGCACTATTTGATCGGCGACTAATGTTGGTGTATCAACTATTGATACTGCCGCATACAAAAACCGATTTATACCGTATCAACTGTCGAAACGGTAGCATTCAATAGATTAGTGATATTTTATTTTATATATTTATATATAGTTTATTAAAATAAGAAGATTTTGGCGGTTGGGCCATGTAGGGAGGATGACCGAACAACATTCACTGAAGCCATTACACAAAGGAACTTGGAAAGTCGAAGCTAAGATGGAGCGACAGTATATTTCAAAGACATATGAGACCACCCCTGCAGTAAAATTGTGCAAATTTTGATAGATAGACAGAGCATTGGCCATCTTGGATAATGTTCAGTGTTGTTGCAGGGATGCTCACTTAGAAATTGTGTTTAATAGTATTTTTATTTATTTTATATGGTTGTTTAAAATACCATTTGATGCCCAAGAAGATATACAATGTTGTGCCATTCATAACTTAGATCTTCCCAAAACTAATATACAGTGTTTTTGGAGAGGTGATCTTATATCTGTCTTAGAAATCTAGAATTGGAGAGAAATTATTTGTAATAGAGGAAAATTGTAGCGCCAAAAGTGATGATGTTGACTTAATAGAGGGTCGGTAAAGTAAGGTATGAATGTAATCAGTTATAATTTAGTTTTGATTGGATTGTGCTTCTCGGTGTAAATCAGTGTTTTAAACTTTGGTAGAAGAAGTAGAAACATGCAAAAGTTTGTAGCACAAATTGGAAACATTAATTTTTTAAAGTCACTATGATCCAAATTCTTCTACAGCTACTTTAAAGAAAATTAGAATATTTCAATCAAAGATCAAGTTCACGCTTGATGTTATATATGATTTCTGTTGATATGATGATCATGATATGTCAAAACAAACCATTAATTAGACACTCCATTCAGATGACTAAATTCAAAAGACAATGTCCAATTTATGGCTGTAAAAATTGTCTTTCCAACATAACAATAGCCTACAACATTTTTCTACACTATTGAAAGTTTCCAAAATTTGAGCATGCACATGGGGAGATTAACAGTATCTGTAACTGTTTTAGATCTTGAAAATCACAAATGGAGGCTAGGAAATACTTTGGAGCAGATAAACGTACATTGAAAATTTTAATTAAGTTATATTTTTATTTTGAAAATATTTCTCATTTTTTTTACCACACTGAGAATACATATTTTAGTTTCATGTGCAGTGAAATCATTAGTGATTTATTGCTTGCCGTACTTACATTGACATTTAAAACACAGTCATTACTTTGCAAGGTCATCTTGCAATGTGTTCAATCTTTCTGGAATGACAAGGAGTTGGGTACATTATTTTTGTCATTTTTGTAGTTAACTATGTACCAGAAGAGCCTCAGAGTATAGAAGTAGATTATTTCCATGAAGCTGAGTACGCTACAGCCCAAAAATAGTCCAGCCATCCCTCCAACAGATACTATAAAAATTGAACATTTTAAACTATTACAGAAAAAATTTCATCATTGTTAGAAAATCACAATTATGAACATCAGTGGAAAAAATGTATTTTTTAAAAATGAAATCGGAATGTTTAACACTGCCATATTTTTTTTTTGCGGTGTTATAGTAGTTTTCTGTTATGGTACAAAATTTGATAAATAATTACATTATTGTAAAAATTATAAGTGTAATGGTAATAATGTAAAATCAAAGTAAATGAATGTCAGAGTAAAAATTGTAATGTTTAATAATACTATATTTTTTTATTTATTATCTTTGTTTTATTGACCACTGAATTGAGTTTAAATACATCTACCGGTTTCGAAAAATACCATTTTCTTCTTCAGGATGTCATAACTAACTAAAAACATATCATTGCCTCTCGTCTATATGACTATCCAATACTAAATTTATCTGCTATCTCATATTTCACTTTTATCCTATTTATTTTAATCTTTCTTCTTTTAAAAAAAACACTTTTTTATTTTTTGCCATAAATATATTTACACATCTTCACAAACTATTCATGTCATTAGTGGAGCCATTAACAGAATTCAAACGAATCAATCTATATTTCTTATTTACTGTCAGCAATTTCCAGTACATTTCATTCACACGTACATGCATCAGACTAAACTGTATCGCCATTAGCATAATAAGTACGCACAATTTTAATTTCGTTAAAAGGCTTTGAAGACATTAATTTTGATGACGTCCTAGAAGAATTTGAACCTATAGAAATGAGAGAAGTCGGGGAACCGGAATCTTGCAAAGAAATAATTAATAAAAATCTAAGAATTAAAATACTCAACGTCAACATCCGAAGCATTAATTATAATTTGGATAACTTGCAATTGCTACTCCAACGCACTAACATCAATTTTGATATAATAATTTGCACAGAATGTTGGCTGAACAACTTGTACGTACCAAAGCAAATAGAAGGCTACAATGTACATAGTACAACCCAACATTTTAACCAAAATGACGGAGTGGTAGTGTACACTCATAACAATTTACATGTCACACATGAAGAATCATCCATCATACAAGATGTAAACTGCCTTCACCTAATCATTGACAAGTTTACTCATGTTCTAGCGCTATATCGCCCGCCCTCATTTCAGAATGCTGCGACATTCGTAGTGTCACTAGATACTTTCCTTACCACTCTCTCACAATCTAAGGAAATAATTATCACAGGCGACCTTAATATCGACGTCATCAATCAGTCACTGCCTACCATCACTCAAGACTACCTCGATGTCCTAGCTCACCACGGATCCCTCTCAGCAATAAACAAATCTACACAAGATAAATCTTGTCTCGACCATATTATGATTAAGTCCAAGTCTCCAATTCACGCAGTAATTTGTCAATCACCTATAACCGACCACTTCCGGTTATGATGGGCATCGAACAGTACACCAAAAAATCACACAAAACTAACAATCTGCGATGAAAATGTATTAATTACAACAAACTGATTAAAGACCTAGAACAGGAAGCATGGAATTCAGTAAATGACTACGAAGATGTAAACTCAGCTTTTAATGAATTTAATAATATATTGCAACAACACATCACAAAAAACCAGTATTATAGATTTATAATACTGGTTTTTTGTGATGTGTTGTTGCAATATATTATTAAATTCATTAAAAGCTGAGATTTCACTATACAAAAAAAAAACATAAAACCATGGATCACTGAGGGTCTAATTTCAAGTATAAGAAAGTGCGACAAACTTCACAAAAAAGTTCAGCAGTATCCTCTCAACATAGACGTACGAATTCAATATAAGCGATATAGAAATATCTGTAATAAGGCAACAAAAATGGCGAAAATACTATATTATAGAAATCTAATAGACCAAAATAAAACCAATACAAAAAAATGTTGGAAAATTATTAGAGAATTTACCAATTCTAATATAGATAAAAGTAATAAAGTATTTCAGATGGTTTATGATGAAAGTATTCCAAATTCTGATGAAAATCAGACTGATATTTTAAACTATATAAATAAATACTTCTCCTCAATAGGTAAAAAAATTTCAGATGATCACTTACTTAGAATGAACACAAATGAATTACAGTTATGTAATAATGTCCGCCTAAATTCGCAAACATCAAACTCATTATTTTTAATTCTGACTACACCACATGAAATTAACACAGTTATACAGGGATTAAAAACTAATAATGCTCCAGGTAAAGATGGTATTTCAATCAAGCTTGTAAAAGAAATTAAGTCATACTTAACTGAACCACTTGCATTTATTACTAACCCGAGTTTACAAACTGGAGTCTTCCAACCGTGCTAAAAGATTTGTTGCTATGCCCAATTTATAAAAGCGGAAACCCTAGTGATATATCCAACTATAGACCGATTTCTCTTCTAAGTGTTTTTTCAAAAATTCTAGAAAAAATTGTTAAACGGAGGTTCCTTAAATTTCTAGATGTAAACAACATTCTATCCACTCAACAATTTGGTTTCTGATCAAAACGCAATACAGAAGATGCATTCATGTCTCTCGTGAAATATATCGTATCGAACCTGGACAAGGGAAATAAATGCATGGGGATTTTTCTTGATTTTGCAAAAGCATTTGACACTGTACCGCACCTACTATTGCTAAAAAAACTTGAAAACATAGGAGTAAAGGGCATAGCATATAAGTGGTTTAAGGATTACTTAACAAATAGACGTCAAATTGTCCAAAATAATGAAAAATACAGCAATCCATCATTGATAACACACGGTGTTCCACAGGGAAGCATTTTAGGTCCTATATTATTTCTAGTATACATTAATGACTTTTGTAATACGACCCTAAACAATGGAAAAATAATCACTTTCGCGGATGACACCGTGCTTTGCTTTGAGGGTAAGTCTTGGGAAGAGGTCAATACTCGTGCATAGGATAATCTGAACAAGGCGAAAAAATGGTTTGACACGAACCTCCTATCACTTAACACAAAAAAATCAAAATATGTATGTTTCTGTATTAACGAAACAACAACATCACATCAAAGTCCTACACTCATCGTACATGACTGCAAAGCAAACAAGAACACGGCTGGGAGTACTGATCGATGATCATCTTAACTGGAAAGAACACATATCGAACCTAGCAAAACGTATAAGAAAACTAATTTACTTTTTTAAAGGAATACGATGTATAGTTGATTACAAACTCTTGAGATCGGTGTACTTTGCACTGTGCTACTCCTTAATTAATTAAGCTATTTTAGTTTGGGGAGGAGCAGCAAAAACAATATTGGAGTCGGCTAAAAAAGCACACAAAACAATTCTTAAGGTAATAATTGGTCGTCCCTTTAGATATCCATCAGACCTTATATTTAAAGAGTACAATGTCCTTGATATAAGACAAATCTTTATGTTGAGACTCGTTCAATATTTCCATACTAACAACAACTCTTCCCAAGCAATAAATCATGGACACAACCCAAGACAAACAACAAACATCTACACACCAGTTCCGAGAGCAACAACAACATTTTATCAAAGATTCTACATGTTCCTAGCTCCGAAACTATACTATACACTCAGTACCAACTGGAAATCGTACAATTCCTATAAGATAACACAAATATGGACCCAATATATGATTCAATCAGGTAGAGATGAATCAGAAGCATGGATATCCAACAATTTAATATAATGTATACAATTCTTTTACTAATAACTCACTACAATACTCCCACTCCATATATTTTTATTTTATTTTTACTTTTTTATTCATATTTGATTTCTCTTTTTATTCCAAATAACACAACAGCACGAAAAAAAAAACTGGCTACTTTAACACAGACTTTAGTCTAGCAAAGTAGCCAGGACAACGCTGTATATATCAGAGGTGAAGTCTACTCCATCCCACACAATAAACTATGTACTATGTATGTTTATTATGTCTCCACCTTTGTTAGTACAAAAATATGGATGTCAAAATATATATAAATAAATAAATTGTTTCTTCACCAGAATCTTCTATTTTAAAAAAAACAACAATTATTTAAAAAATAAATTTTATACAAATAATAGTATAGGAAATTTATTCATAAATTCTAAAGACAAAGATGATAAATTTAACAATTCTGGTGTCTATAAACTTAGTTGCAAGGATTGTGCTGCATTTTATATTGGTAAAACGGGTAGAAATTTGAATATAAGAGTAAGGGAGCATTTGAGATGTTTGAACAATAATGGGTTTTCAGAATTTGCTAATCATTTGATAGAAAATGGTCACGGTTTTGATAAAAAATTGGGATTGTCAATTTTGCATATAAACGGTGTTGGTCACAAATTAAATAATTTGGAATTGTTGGAGATAAATAAAGCATGTAAAACTAATCAAAAAATTATAAACAACCAACTAAATTTAACTACAAGTCGCATTCTAAAATTTTTTCCTAAAAATTATTCGACTAAATTTGTGTTAAGCAACAATTTGAGTTAGGTACTAAATTTATTTTTTAAATAATTGTTGTTTTTTTAAAAAGAGATTCTGGTGAAGAAACAATGATATATGTTTTTAGTTTTAGTTATGACATCCTGAAGAAGAAAATGGTATTTTTCGAAACCGGTAGATGTATTAGGGGTACCAGTCGAAAATGTCGCATTTCGGTATGGCCCTTGTTTGATCCTCAGTCGCGTCCGTCTCGTCGAGTCGTCAGCACGTAATATATATTACTTTTGTTCCTTAACATTTGGAGATCATCTTTCGAAAGTTATTTTTATTTTTGTTAGCGATACATTTAAAATGGAAGGGTTTATACCAGATAAGAATTTTGTGCGCAATTGCTTGATCTACGAGTTCCACCAAAAAAACTCTGCGAGGAAGGCTGCAGAAAAAATTTGCAGTATATACGGTGATGTGATATCCATTCGCCAATCGCAAAAGTGGTTTAAAAAATTTCAGAGTGGGAATTTTGATACGGAAAACCAGCCTCGAGAAGAAAAGGTCTTTAAAGTGGATGATGACATTTTAATGTGTGAAGTCGAAGCAAATCCAACAAAATCAATTCAGCAGATTGCAGACACACTCGGATACTCCTGGTCGAGTGTAAAAGCCATTTGAAAAAAATCGTCGAAATAAAAGTTAAGCGACCCAGAATACACGCAGAACACAAAGTTTTTTTTCAACACGACAACGCAAGACCCCACACTGCAGCGATTACTCGAAAAAAAATAAACGCTTTTGGCTGGAAACAAATCGATCACCCCCCATATTCACCGGATTTAGCCCCATCAGATTACCATTTATTTAGATCCCTGCAGCATTTTTTATCGGGAAAAAATTTCAACAACTTAGACGAAATAAAATCTGCCCTTGACGACTATTTCCAGTCGAAACCAGAAACTTTCTATTCAAAGGGCATAAAAATGCTTGAAAATAGATGGAAGACTGTATTAGAAAGTAATGGGAAATATATAATATAAATTTTTTCAAATAATAAATGATTTAAATTTATATTTGCCTTTTTATTTAAAATGCAACATTTTCGACTGGTACCCCTAATATTTAAACTCAATTCAGTGGTTAATAAAACAAAGATAATAAATAAAAAATATGAATTTTAACCACAAAGTTAATATTGCTAATTTTAAAAGTGTTTAATAATTCTGTTGTAACATATATTGTCTGAACTTAGAAAGGTTTCTTTGATAAGTTCAGGCTTCACTTTTGTTGTGAAATATATAAAGCTATTATAGGCTAAATATAAGGCATTCCTAAGCTTTGTAACCTATGACGCACACATAGCTTACTTTCATATTAGTTCATTGAACCAATTCAAAACAAAGCACGCATGAAAAAGATGAAATGTGAAAAGCTTTTTTTGAAATATGAAGATGTGGAACAATGGATAAATTTATATGGTAATATATTTACTCAACAAAATTGTCCAGTCTTCCCTTAACAAAATAACATGGTAAGAAATCAATATCATCACTACTGGCAGTGGTATGACTAAAAAAAATTAGCCCCAATGAAAGATAGAAAAAGGCCCCCCTGAATATGTTTCGTATAAGAGATATAAGAATATAGTGAGAATATAATTAGTGTCATGTCTCCTAAAATATGTATAATACATTCATGAAAAAAAAAAATGTTTTTTAGCATTTCTATATGCTCAAAATTTAAAAAAATCTTCATCCCTAACCTAATATCACAAAGTGCAGTACTAATAAATAATGTTTTCATGTGTTTTTGTTGAGAAATTATTTTAAAAATTTTATATTTTCACTTCTTAAAAATGATTAGTCCATATGTGAGATCCAGAATCAAAAACAGACATGTCCGCTTTACCTGTTTTCAAGTAAAATGCATTGATTTGAAAAATTTGAAAAAAATGATTGTACTACAACTGTTACATTTGGAATTATATTGAAAATGACCAGTTACCACAGATCATATGACCGAATACTGTCGCCTTATTGGCTAAAAACATATTTGTCTGGGTTTGAATTAATTATCTACTGGACATGTCAGCAATTGAAGTAACAAGCAAATTTTAATTGCGTTTTTATATGAAATTTTGTGATATTTGTCTAATTTCGATAGGCTGGCTAGTCTTGTAGATATTAATTTGGTTTCTATTTAAACATACCTAACTCAAAAACCATAAAAATTGGACATATCTGATGTTGATTTTATACCTCACATATAAAAGTATAGATAATAAAAGTATTGTAGGGTGTGGCCCCAATGCACAGCATTGGCTGCATCTAGTCTAATATGATTGCACTTCGTTGCTATTGGATCTGGATCTGTATATGTTAGTGTCCTTTAAAGCAGCCTTCAAAAATACCAAAGTAGTCCTATAAAAATCCGCTAGATGGCTGTACAGATTAGCAAATAATGAAAATGAATGTTCATTTTCAATCTTTCGCTTTGTGCAATAGATGTCACCGATGTCTAATATTTATTTAAACTACTGTGAATAATAAGATATAATCACTCGATAATTTTTTCATTGTTCAAAATGGTTTTACACAAAATATCGTATTCACTTGAGATTTTAAGTAAAAAAATTTTACCTATTCATATTATTTAATTTCTTCACTATATGTTTTGTGTTTATGCTTTTAATAATCAATTTAAGATAGCTCTAGGTTTGTTTATATTGTTTTTTCTTACTGGAAATAAAGACAAAGTACACGACATTGTGCACTATTATAATAATATAAAAAATGATTTCTGCATTGAAATATAAAAAGCAAAGCGGCCTCCTTAACAGTTGATCCGATGATTAATCATTCAGTGATCTCTATGATGAGAATATAACATTTACATATTATTTTAAATTCTACTTACCTAGCACATCTGTGAAACCAAATATGATATCTCTCCTATAACGTTGTTTAGGGTAGGAAACCATTCCCCATTGAAGATTTGTTCCAAGAAACCAGCGCTGCAGAGACTAGAATAGACAGTAATATTTCAAAATCAATTAAGTAAAATAGTTTGGTCTAGTCATAATTATGTTTATTTAAAATAATGCCTCACCATTGACTGGACTACATAGTTCACATCATCACAATTCGGTAAGCAATCACAAAATTTTTTCTTAACCCCTGGATCGTACAAACTTAGCAGGAATTCTGTAAAATAGATATATACTAACAATTAAATAAGAGAAGATAAGCTTCATTGACATATACAAACTGCCCCATAAGTCAACGTCATCGCTTGGAGAGCTGAAAGACCAACTCACGATTGATTAAAATATCAAAATATGACCTTAGTAAAAAATTGTTAGTTTTCAAGATATTGGCACATTCATGAAGTATGTAAAAATCAACACGCTAATGTGATCTAAATCAGTTTTTCGAGTAACATAGTTACAAAATTCCATATTCTAAGATTCTAATTTTTATTACGCAATCCTGAATTTTGATCGTTGTCCAAAATAAAATTAATCCTAATTATTAAAATAATTTCACAATGAGCTCCTTTTGCAGTAAAATAGCAATATCTTTTTTTCTAAAGTAAAACACAGTAAATGTAATACCATTTTAAAAACTACACTAAATAAACAACTTTTAAAAATAACTTGCCAGGTTAGCGTAGTACATTTTTTTTTATAGTATGAATAGTAGAAGTTAAGCTACAAAAAAAAAATTAACTCATGAATCTGGCAAAAATGTTTTTTTTTAAAGCTGTAGCACTATTAGTTTTATTTTGGAATGTGGTTAACAGCAGGGCTATTCAGAGTTGCGTAACAAAAATTAGAATCTTTGAATATGGAGTTTTGTAACTGTGGCACTCGAAAAACTGATCTAAGGTGTTGATTTTCACGAAATTCATAAAAGTGCCATATTTTGAAAACTAATGATTTTTTACTAAGGTCATATTTTGAGATTCTAGTAAGTCATCAACTCTCTAAGGGACGACATTGACTTATAGGACAACCTGTATTTATATATTTACATAGGAGGTGAATGTAAAATAATATTTATAATACACTTACTACAAATAAATTACTATTAGTTTTACAAAATTATTAGTTTTTGAGTGGGATGCAGTAGGTATCACCTCTGATTGATTCTAGACTGTTATTATTTTATTAACTATTGATCTATGATATTCAGTCATAAAAATTTACATTATATTGGCAGTTAAATGTGGAATCAGTATACAATAATATTTTTACATGAAATTTTTACTTTAATACAATCCAAAATGTTTTTTAAAAATGATAAAATTTTAATGTTGTAGTCTTTAACAAAATACATTATGAAGTTTTTTAAGGGCTTAGTGGGCAATTATATAAACTTTTATTCCAAAATTAATCATAGTAGAGAAGCACAGTAGCCTAAATGATTCAAGATATCATAATTCTTTCATCAAAAAGTTCTTAGGAATGGTATTTATATTTTCTCTGCTATTTCGAGAATTGTTTCTTATTGACCAGTTTAATAGTTTTCTTTTGCAACATGACATTATTAGGTGGATTTTCCTCTTAGAATAGTGCAGTCTACCGCGGTTAACTACTTATCTAGTGCTCGGTAGTCGGGGATTTGAGCCTTGTCACAGGAGTCCACAAAGTTAGTCCTATTTTCATAGCTAGAATTGGTCTTGTTTATTGGATTAATTTGATAATATGGTAGTAAGAATATTGATGTAACATGTGTTCTGTGCATGCATATCTAATTGTTTATTTGAAAAAAATAATTCAGGAAATCATTAAGCCAAATAAATTAATTTTAATATTGACACCTAATTCATTCAAGGGGTGAATATTGATAATTTTTATTTATTATGTACCTTTGTGCTTATCTAAGCATTGAAGTCCTGCCACATCACAAATTCTATCCTTACCTGAAAGCATTTAGCGAAGATTATGATTTTGGTTAAAAATATATTTAATTTGATTAATTTATCAACATTATTCATATATGTATCGGTTAACAAATCAAATAAAAACATTGGATTTAGTGACATTACATTTTTGTGTAGTGAATAACTATAGAAGTCGCGTAAAGTGTATATTTATATAAAACATTAAATATTTTATCCACATATGTATATAAAATCACCCGATTATTAATATTAAAATCTATAGGGCTGCTTTCAAAATAAGATTTATATAAAATTGTAGTATTAATAAATTACGATGAACATTTTGTTAACTTTATTGATACATTTAAAATACCAATTATTAATAGATTGTATTTATGCATCGTTCATGTAGCCAATTCATTTAACCGAAATTTGTTTTTAAACCTTTGTTAATAATAATGAATAATACTTGTAGGTTTATAGAAGTGTGGAACACATCCACACAAGCGTACACATTGTGTTATGCGACATTCGATTCTGCAGAGATTATAGCTGTAGACTGGACTATGCGGGAGGTTAGATTCATGGAGGAATCGGCATTTGCGTTGCAATACACTCAACCTGAAATCATTAAAAATACATATTGATTCAGATTTGTCCTGGCCTAGTGAACAAGGCAGTGTTCCAACCGCTTATCCATAATGATAATAATTTTTTTTGACCATATTGTATGGCTAATTAATGTTAACATTATTTTTAGAATATATTATAAGGTTTTGGCAACAAACATTTGATTTGTTGCCGTATCTACTACATTTGTTTTCTACTGTATTACACCAGTTAGCATTGCATAAAGTTATTTCTTATAAGAAATATCATTATCATGTATTTTACATCTGAAGTAATCAGGAACAAATTCCAGTGGTGTAATTAAAAAAAAGCCCCAGTGCAAAATTAAAAGGCATCTGTATATTATATGTATTATAGGCAGAATAAAATTGTTTTAATTTCTTATATTATTTTCACATATTCATGAAATAGTTTGTTTTCATACATTTTAGTTTTGTGGTGATGGTAAGGTCTATAATCTGACATGTTAGCAGGGATTCATTGATAAAATAGTTTGGTGAATTTTAAAAATTATTAGGTACTGGGAAAAGTATCAAAGCAAAGTGTATAGTAGGTATTGAACTCTTAGGGATCCTATCTAATGTGGGCCCCAATGCACTGCACTGGTATAGCTATTAATTAATTATTTTATAGTTATTAAGGAGAACACATTCTTATTGTGAAGTTGTAATTATTCAAAACATAGATCGTCAAAAGTACTGTCTTCTGTAGCATAGTTGGTTAATACACCTTCCCCCAGGTTTGAATCCCGGTAGCAACAACAATATTTTTCGATAAAATTAATTTTATATGTATATCTTTCTAATTAATACATTTAATTAGTATTTATTTTATAGTTGTTCTTTGGTTTTGTTTAGCCTCTTTAAAATGTGTCTCCTAGCAGCACATTCTCTATTTTTGAAATGTAACATAATTTGTAAGACAGTTGGGATCAGTTTCTAAAGTGGTGATTTTACTATTTATACATATTTAAGTTCTATAATTTTCGACCTACAGAATTTCTCATGTGATCTTTCAATTTTTTTTACTGTTAGTACCCATATTTTTTATTTGTACTGCTTTTTGGTGTCACATTATTTTTTTACATGTATAAATTCTTTTATAAAGAATTGTATTTTATCATAAATAATTCAAAGCATAAGAGTATTAACATAACTCGCCATATTCTAGATTGAATTTATGAGCTTGATAAATACAACATCTCTTTTACGTATTTTAAATTGTTCAAGCATTATAGGCATGGTCGAAATATGCATAATTCATAATTCTTGTATGATTATATTTGATTGATTTCTATACACTTTTAAAAATAAAAACTAAACTACCTCATCATGTATTAGATAAAAATTACAAAAATTATTCTCTAAATATAATTTTGAGTAAACAATTTCAAATTATACTTAGCGGCTTCGGGAGACGTGTAAATCGTAAATGCCGTGACATAGAGTTTCATATAGAAGCCATCTTCGGATGTTTGTCTTTGACTTGCTATATCCGGAGTTTCCAGTGGTCCATGAATAAATACCTAAATTAACAAAAATGTATTAGATTTCAAATTGGCAAATATGTTTTTACTTTTAATTTATTTTTATTATGTATCTAATTGAGAAATACAATATTCAAATCATCATCATCATTCTAGTCATCATGATCTCCATAAATTTCCACCCTTTTGTCTATGCTCTTCCATTTTTCTTGGCATCTTGGAGATCTTAGGGTTGGCACTAGAGATATGCCACTTGGTCAGTCCAAAGGGTGGGAATCTTCCTCTTCGTCCTTTGACACGGCCCATATCTTCATTTCTTACAAGATGCCTAAAAAATTGAAGGATTCATCTCAGGCAAATGGTTGATAGTCTGTTCTTGACATTCAGTTCCTACGAAATGAAGACATTCATGCGTTTCGCTGTCCACGGTATGTCTCCAACACCACAACTCAAAGACACCAATTTGTCTTCTCTCCCTTGTCTTCGGGGTCCATGATTCCACACTATATAAAAATATAGAATGCACCAGAGACTGTACAAGCCTGACCTTTTCGTCTCGGAAATACTTTGATCTTTCTATATTTTGTCAAGTCTGGACATAGAGTAATTTTTGATAGTAATTCGTCAGTAATTATGAATCCAAGAAAATTGAAGTCCTTGGACATTTTACAGTCTGGAAGGGCATCTGTTTGTGAAAGCTGGTTATGTTGATTAATGATCATTAGCTTGGTTTTTTCATTGTATATCTCAAGTCCCAATTTACTACTTTCTTCTTCAATACAACAGACTAGTATACCATTTCTTCTTCTGATATAGCAATCAAAGTTGTATCATCTTCGTACCTGGGGTTGGAAATCTTTCTACCTCCAATTTTTACTCCACCTTTCCAGTTTTCATAACAATATTCGTATATACGTGCACATTATTCAACTGTTATAACGATGCAATTTGGTTCCAAAACATTTCTCAATAATGAACTTACTCTCTGAATGTCCAGACATTTCTGCATACTTACATCCTTCAATATACTATTCATATTATGTACTATATGAGAGACTATATTCAGAAGCCACTATCCGTCACTATCCAATTGATAAAATTGAGATAAATGTATTTGTAACTGATTTTATAGCCAGAGTGAAGATTTTAAAATTAATATGCTTTTGATTAAATGCTTCTAAAATGTAAAAACCATGTTATCAATTGTAAAACTGTCACTATTGCCAGAAAATCATTTTTAAATTCTATATTTTTGTCAATTGTACTTTGCAGTTTTGTTGGTGGACCCCTTATATAGGGTAATATAATCTAATCTTTAATATGACATAATCACTCGTTAGGAATAACATTGAATAATTTTCCACTGAATTTGATTCTTTGAATAGCTCTCTCATTTTAATTGTATGCAATTAAACTGTGAAATATTGCCATAAATATTTGGTATAATTGAATTCATCTGTGATAAAAAATATTCATTTCACTGCACATTAGTGTATTTATATGAAGTATAGTTATATACATATTTAAATTATTCAATTATAGATAAATAGACATTATTACTTATGCTTTCAGTATAATTACACATGTGCTTAGTATTGGTATGATACATAAAACAATACATTTGCTTACATCATATCCTGTTGACATATTGATAATTTGTGCAAATATTTCACCATCGAGTGGATGAACAAAAAATGTAGCATTGCCTTCTACATTATCTCTTCGGTTGGCATCTCGGTAACTGGAAGTTAATGGATTTTCTGTGACTCTCAAACAAATATTAAAAACAAAAATATATATAAAATAGTATGCTTATTTAAAACGAATAGAATGGTTTTTTTTAGTTGATTAAAGCAATATACTAACGCTGGTGAATTATACACAGCGATTTTAGAATTGACAACATAACATAATCCCAATTCTGTTATTGTCGGTTCTAAGCCCAAGCTCACCCCTGCAGTTCCAATTGTTAGAGCTGAAAATAAAATGTAGTTTTTTGGTATGATAATCATATTTGAATGTCATTAATTGACATGCCAGTTACTTTGTGGTGTAACATGATTATTTTATTCAACCTATGTACTAATTATGTATTATTAAGTATTATTAATGTATGTATTTATCACAACTATAGTTTGGAGAAGTGTAGACTCTCTCATCAACAGGTGTAAATAACCCAAATAGTGAACAATGTTACGTTTGTTCCAATAAAATATTAATGAAGAAATATATTTATTTAATTATTTGCTAAATGAGGATTTTGTTAGTAACAGAAAATCTTACCTATCAAAATATGAACATTACGCAATTAAGGAAAACCCATTTATTCTGGAAACATCTTTTTTTTCTCTGAATCTAAGCATTATAGAAAGGTACACTAATTAATTAAATTTTTGTCTCACATAAGGTGCATATGTGCGATGTAACATTGCTTTTGAAACTCACGTAAAGCATAGTACAGACTCAGTGCTAAGTGTGGTTAGCCATTCGTCATCTATTGGATTTATATGTAGATCAAATTGATCAAGTGATCTGCACTCAATCGAGACCAACAAGCAAAGTTGAAGGTTCTCCGATACAAAACCCTCGAAAGGTATAATTGGATATGATCACCGATTTCAACTGAAATAATCTGAAATCTTTATAAAACAGATATCATCTACAAATTTGTGTCAGTTTATGCAAGTAGTTTACTACTTTATTTACATAAAACATACCATTGTGGAAAGCCAGATGAATACACAACAAATGGAGCAATATTTAATTAACTAATTATAAAATGGATTAAATAATTAGTCGAGACGATAAAAAGGGAACTAATGACAAACTCTACATAAATTACAGATAATAAATGAAGTCATTAAATTTTCTCACAAATATAAATAAACACTCAAATAAATTTTAAACAATAGCCTACCTCAATACATAATTATTCTAGTGAGGGGGCATTATCAATAATTGTTAAAATATTTTAAAAAGAGAAGAAGAAAAAAAGTGTTCTTGGAATAATTAGGTATCATCTGACATATTGAACAAATATGATTTTTTTGTATTAAAATTTTGACAATAATTTTCTCTTTAAAACTATGTTACAAACATCAAATTTCCTATAGTTTAGGAGATAACAAGAAAACAAAGTTACATATATTTTAATAATTACTAGTAAGTTACATTTACATATATGTTTTTATTTATTTATTGGTTTATCTTTTAAAAAATGAATTCTTACAATTATTTTTATAAAGTGACATTTTGAAAAATTTCAGTATTGAAGTTAAATATTTATGTAAATGTTAAACGATACGCTATTGTTCTATGTTGAATAATTAACAAGACTTTAAAAAAAATCTAGATTTGGAACATAACAAGAAAACAAATAATGACTAAGACTAAATGTATATTGCAATGCCAAGACATGTGATACATATATATATATATCAAAGATATTGTACCTGGATTAAAAGGATATGACAAATTAATTAGTAGTCCCATATAATCTTTGCTGGGTATAGATGGATACAAAATAAGGTCATTAAAGTTGGAATAATTTGCGACAGCCAGAGAAGTGATGAATTTGTTAAATAAATCTTGGTCCTGTTCTTGAACCTTTCTTTTCCTGAAACGGTGCACTAAATATCACCAGCAAATTAACACAATTATACAAAAATACGGCGGGTTGAAAATAAATAATTACTTACTCATAAAATAGATAATTAATTACAATGCAGCATGTTTAAAGAAAAAAGATTGCATGTCTCAGAAAAATATTAACAAGTACACCGCGTCGTCACCAAATTTATGACATCTGATAATAGTCGATACTTAACACCATTACAATTTCAAACAATTAACCACACCGTCTCTTCTTGTCTTCACCGAACTAGGTACTGTTTATAATTTTATGACTCAACTTCGAATTGAATGGTTGACATCTGATAATTAAGATTAGCTGGACTACTTGCCATTTTAAACATTTACCACATTAATACTAAATTGTTTACTGTTTATGACCTTATGATGTTATTTCTATTTATTAGGCCAACATGCTGCACACTACCCTAACCATTTTAAACATAAAAACTCATTGATGAATCATCTGAAAACTTATTTAAACTTTCTATCTTTATACTTCAACATCAAAAATATTGGTGAATTTATTTGTTTACTCAGTTTAATATGAAATTCTTTTAATGTGAAAAAATATTTCTGTCACCATGGTTTCATGCTAAACATGCTCTGTTATGTACAGAACAATGACAATATTTCCATGTTGTCATAATCTCTTTCAGGTGGTGGTTTTCTTCAATCTTCAATCTTAGTTGTAAAAAGGTGTGTCAAGGTTATGTAACAGAAAATATAGAATGTACTCGGTCAATAAAAACTTAGGTTGTTATACGGCAGATTTATTCCAGAGAACTGATTAAAAAATATTCCCTGTGTCTTATATAGGTAAATTTACAGTCAACATGCTATTTACTCATGTGACGGACATGATATGAATATAATGTTATACCTTAATAAGACACGTGTTCTTAGTTCTTATTCTGAGAATTTAGGTGCGAGTACATAGGTATGTGCTATGTACAGCGTGCATGTATTCATTTTAGCCATTAATGCTATTTATTTTGTACATGGTTCAAGGTTGTTCATGGTACAATTTTGTAGGCAGTTGCACTATATACATGAATTCTCGAATAAAGGTTAAACACGTTCGTTTATGTGCTCCACTGTACTTCAAAAAGTGCCATTATCCACTATATACTAGACTAAAACTTTTCCATATAACTTTTGTATAAAATCTCAAACCATTACCTCATTTCCATCTCGACTTTCTTCTGATCCAGTTTGGTATGCGGGCACACCGTCACACATGGGAAGGTGGTGTTCCAAGCAAACATATCTCTGTCCATGGATACAACTGTAGGAGAATCTTGATAGCGTTTCCATGTAAAGCTGCTCAAGTACACTGCTCCCCATGCTCCCATAGCTACGGCCATAACCCATAGTATTCTGAAAAATAACAAATAATAGTGTCAGTTTGATTACCAAGTGCGCAGTTTTCTGGGCTAATCTGCCATGTATATCTGACCTTTCTGGCCGATGTTTCGGATTCCATTGCAGGGTCAGTCCAGAAAACTGTACACAGAAAATTCTGAATGACCGTGAAAATCTAGGAACATGTTTTACCAAGTATGCTGTCAAAGGAATTTTAGTCTTTTTAGAATGTTAACCAATTTCTTTTTTACAAAACTGTCACAGATTATTTGAACCTTGTAGAGGTGGTTCCTTTTTGATATATAATTGTTATGTGTTGTTAATACAAATTAACAACTTAAAATGTCAAATAATTTGAGTATAAACCAAATAATTTTGTGGCGGACGGATAGTAACACTGTAGCTAGCAGTCAACGGGACAAGGGTATTGACACTACAACAACGAGCTTTAATTTTGTTAATAAGATAAGCATCTCAAGGTTTATTAAAGGCTGCGAAAGGCCAAAGTTAAGATGGAGTGACAATGTCTTCAAAGACATGTCTATATTAGAAATCCAGGAGAGAAATGGTGGGTGATAAATATCATTGAAGGAAGATTCTTGAGGAGGCCACAACCCACCCGTAGATAAGATAAGGTAAGAAAAGCCTTATTGATTTTTGTTTTACATCAGGGATGAACGTACAATCATAAAATAATATTCTTATTACAAATAAATTGTTATAAACTTTACAAATATATTATTTTTTGAGTGGGATGAGTAGTTAGTACATATTTGTTTATATGCTGAAGTTAACTAGAGATATTAATAACAATATTAAATTCAGATAAATGATATTAAGATCAAAAAACACATATTTATATATATATATATATATATATAAATAATATATAAACTGTGCAAATATATTTAATGAAAAATGGTAAATAATAAATTAATTAATTAATAAAGAATATAAAGATGTAATATCTCATTATAGGGTAATTTCTATTAAAATAAAACTGGAAAAATCAATTGCATCCGGCCCGGATGTCGGGTTACTTTGGCTAATAGTATCAGCTATGAAGCAAAATAATTTAAATGCCCCTCTTCAAGTAAAGACCTCAGCAGCATCAGGTGAATCAGGTTGCTCATTGTTAAACCTCTGAGAAGTGTTCATTCCTGTGACTGTTTCACTCTCCAAAAACTATGGGGATGGCTATTATTTTTTTGTAAGGAGATGAGTTAGTTAATAATAATATTCATTCATTTTATGAGAAGTCGGGTGCGGTTATTATTAAGAATAATTATTATTTTGTAAATTGAGTTAAAACACTGTTTTATTCCACTGTATCTTTGTGTTAAACGATATAACGTTTTCGGGAACATCTTTCAATATTATAATTCAATAAAACAGTGTTTTAACTCAATTTAAAAAATAATCATGGAATTCCAAAAAGTTTCACCAAAAACCTTTGAACAGTTAATAATTATTACTTATTACTTTAGATTATTTAAGGTGGTAGAAAAAAAATTGACTAAGTACTCATATGAATATGTAAAAATCGAGTGAGTACAATTAGTAGGTTGTGTGGAAATGTGCGCGCACGTGTTTGTGTGTGTTATCTGTGCAGTTCTCTGGGAAAGAAGGAAGGGAATTCATTTATTGGGAAAAGGTAGTTTATCATTTTACTTTGTAAAGGTAGGTACTATGTATGTGTTTTATTTTGTTTTAAAATTTTAGGTAAGTATTCTAGTACACATTTGGGAGGGGAAAGTATTTTTTGGAAAAAATGTCAATAATAAATAATATATTACTACGCACGCGTAAAATTTACAATTTGACGTGATGCGCTCACCCTCTTGCATCAAAAATAAGCACTGAATCTAAATGCGCCCAAATAAAAAATTTCTGCTACATATCATCGTCCATCTTTCAAAAAGGCTTATGTTTTTTTGTTAAAATGGAGTTACGACTGGGACTACATTGTTCAAACACAAACCCATAATCCATTCAAACAGGCATATCCGAATTTTATTCTAATGAAGTAATATTAGGTAGGTAAGTATATAAAAACATTTTGACTTAACCATTCTTATTTCTTTTATTTATTATGTGTGTATTATATGTAAGTAATGTTTATGGAATAAATACAACTCACACTGTCTTTAAATCAAAAAATTTAAGATTATTTTGGTTATCATTTTTTAACAGTGAAGAATTCCACACAATTTGTTAATACATCATCATCTGGCTATAAACTGTAAAATCAACAAATTCAAGATACACATGTTTGAAAGATGGACGATGACATTACGTAGCCGAATAAAAAATATTTTTACATTTTAAATATTTCGAAATTATATATATTTTTTTACTGCTCTCAATAATGAGACTTTGGATAATCGAGAGTCTATTATAATTAAAAAATGCTACCCACGTTTCAACTGGATGCCGTTTAGGCTTGTTGAAGTGGTTCAGTCCGTGTATGGAGCTGGTGTTCAGAAACAAGATGAAGAACCTCTTTCCCTTCCCATCCAGTCTCGAACAAAGACTCTTCTTCTTGGGCTGTATTTTTCTGGCCCACTTCTGCTGCTGGATGTCTTCCACCACCAGCTTCTGCCCGTAAGCCGCCATACTGCATTTATAGATCATTTTTAAAGATTAAACACACAATGACAGGTAATGTACGAGCATATTTTTTAACATTCATTATTATTAAAATCAAATATGTATCTAATCAGCTGTCTTCTATATTCTAATAAAATGATTTCACTTCGTCGCTATCGCTATTGTGTCATTTAAGGTAGTTTTTAAAAATACCTAAGTAGTTTTTAAAAAATCCGCTAGATGGCAGATTAGCAAATAATAAATATTTATGTCATTTACAATCCTTTCGCATTATGCAATAAATGTTAGCCATGTATAATATTTGTTAAAACAGCTGTGAATAATTCTTAGATATTATTACTCGATAATTTTTGCATTGCAAAACATCGTATTCGTTGGTGATTTTAAGTTAATTTTTTTACCTGATAATTTTATATAATTTCTTTACGTTCTCTGTATTCTTCGTGTTTATGGTTTTAATAATATTCTAACAATAATCATATTAATTTAAGATAGCTCTAGGTATGCATATTACTAATATTTTGTTTTTTATTACTGGAAATAAAGACAAAGCACGCTACGTGGTACATCGTTAAAGCAATATGAGGGATTTCCGCATTAAAATACAGATTCTGCGGAAGCCCTGGCCGCGTAGTGGCTGCTGTTGGTCGCATCCCGGCATTTCGCAAGCACTCGGCAATAGCCGATTGCTTTTCTGCTAGTGAATACGCGATCCCATTTATAATCAAATTTATATTTATAGTCAAAACTAGCAGAAATTGTGAAATAACAATTTTTCAAAACATGGGTAGTTATAACATATGGATAATATATGGTATATATCAGTGGAGTAATTATAAAAATTAGGCCCCCTATGTACCAACATGTATGTGTAGCGACCGGAATTCAAATCCACCGCCATCTCAATCGGCATCGACGCTAGCGACAGCGTTGCCGGCTGCTGCCACAAGCCTGGCTCAAAATTCACCGCTAGGCAGTCTCTCTAGTTTCATCGTTCCACAACGGCGGTCTTGCCGGCTCGCAAGAGCTGAGCGAGACCGCCAATTCGCTTCACATCATTTCATTTCGTAATATACACGCACCTTCTACATTTTCATTCATTCATTTCATTCTATGTCTTTCTTGTTTTCATCATAATGCAATAAACCTCAAAACGCGCAAACAAACATGTATTTAATTTAACCACCGCCATAACCCCCAAATATGTATTATGTGTGCATATATGTATTGGTCCCCAATAAAAATGTAGTGTTCATCTATCGATCACTTAGATACTTTAACTTTTCAGCGGTTTTTAATTTTTCAAAGGGTTAGTGTGTTTACACATTGCACAACAAATGTTTCGCATTGTGGCGATGGTCTAGTTACTAACCCGATGTATATTATAATATTAGCGGGATAGTACTGTATACATCAATGATATTTTTATGCGTTTTCGCTAGTGTGAAATTATTGTATAATTCGATTTCTTCCTGTAGTGGATTTAAAAAATTATTAGTCCGTATAGAAGAGTATCGATGTCGGGCGCAAACCTTCTGCGCCCTTGCTTAATATGGGCTCCAATGCACCGAATTTGTGTAGTTACGTCGCAATATATATGTAGCGATCATAATTCATATTCACCGCCATCTCAATCGGCATCGACGCTAGCGACAGCGCTGCCGGCTGCTGCTACAAGTCTGGGTCAATCATTCGCCGCCAAGCGGTCTCTCCAGTTTCATCGTTCTACAACGGCAGTCTTGCCGGCTCACGCGCGCCGAGCAAGACAGCCAACTCGCTTCATTTCAGTTCGTGATACACGCGTACCTTCTACATCTTCACTCATTCATTTGTTTCATTATATCTGTCTATTCATTGTTATATCCATCACAATAAACACCTCAACACGCAAACGACATTTCTTTCATTTAACCACCGTCCTAACCCCTAAATATATATTCACTTAATTGGTTAAAGCTGTCAGTGTATATATTTTTCGATAGACAGACCTTTTTTATATATCTTTCTTTTCAATTCTTCTAATTTGTTTTTATATATTATAGGTACAGGTATCCCAGAGACAATAGTCAAAAAAGAGCCTACGGTTAGAGGTTATCACTAGTAATCCACTGAGCTCCAGAGTACTGAAATCCAACGGTTTAGAAGTTATTCGAACTATTGTAATTTTCATCAAAAAAGTAAAAAAAATTTTTTTTAATTTGCCGTAAAAAAATGGTAACTTATTTGTAGTAACTACATTATCACAGCATACGTGTGACAAATTTCATCACGATATGTTAATTATTTATGATACAGAGCAATTTTCATTTATGTAAAGACAGATTACAAATTTCTCGAAAATCACAAAACTTCGAATAACTTCTAAACAGTTGAATTTCGGGTAACCTATTTGAAGCTCAACGGGTTAATAGTAAATACTCCAACTACTTGACATCATCAAATACTCGAGCATCGAGTAGTAAAATCTTAAAATACTCGAGTATTGTCCAATGTACCAAAATAGCTATTAATAATTCAAATTTAAAGTAGCCGACGATCGAAACTATTAAAAAAATTACACCTGACAGTAATCGTCCTAACCCGGTTATTAAATACCTAACGCAGTAATCTAACATTAAAAAAAAAAAATTTCATCATTTATAATTTACAAGTATTACTCGAGTATTTTTCAAAATACTCTATTATCGAGTACTTAAAAAATTGACGAGTATACTCGAGTATCGAGTACTGGAGTACTCGAGTTGGAGACTAGTTGATAGTAATGTCCCCTAACTGTAAGCTCCATTTTTATGGAGCCTTCAGTGACTGCCCTGTAAAATCTGACTTCAGTATAAAAAGTTTTTTAAATTGCGAATCATTTCCATTATAACTGTTATTGTATAAGCGTGTAAATCAATAGTTAAAAATAAATTTAGTCATTTTGCGATTGTTTTCATAGAAAATAATATTATTTTATGTGTGCGTAAAAGAAATGTGACTTATTTCAAAAACTAAAAAAAATCTGATGTGCAACCTTCCAATATTAAAAAAAAAAATGTACGGGCGAATGTCATACCATGTTTAAGCAGAAAGTTGTATAAAAATAAACTTTTGTAACAGCCACATTATTAAAAGTGTTCTTAGGTTTTCACGGCCGTTCAGAATCTTCTGTGTACAGTTTTCCGGGCTAATCTGCCGTGTATATAAACATCTGCCCTGATAATGTACCCTGCAATGGGATCCGAAACGTCGGCAAGAAAGGTCAGAAATACATGGCAGGTTAGGCTAGAAAACTATACACAGAAGAGCCATTTTACTGTCCTGATAAATTAATTTCTGATCTTCCTCATCCACCCATGTCTGCGCTCGTCGATCAATTTAATCAATTCTGAAGAAGGAAAATATCCAAAGCAAAAGAAAAACGAAATGAATTACACATATTAATGTTATTAAGTCAAATTAAAAGAGAAATAAAAAATATTATATTTAATAATTTTAACAATAACACAAAATTCGTCACGTGAAATGCGCAGAGAAGGATACCACTCTTATGGCGCATGTACACATATGATACTTGTCTCGAAAGCGCATAAATGACTGTACAGAAATGAGCTATGGATTATTATCTGTTGTATTTTGTACGCGCAGTAGAATAATATAATTAATACGTATGTAATAACGATCGGTATCGATCTTTACCGACAAATCTCGAAAACATCATTATGGTAGAAAATTGTCCATTGTCCGTTTTTACTTTCAAATTGTTTACAATAAGCGCATTGATATTCTAGTAGCTTCCGCAACTTGTCTTTGAAGTTTTTTCAAATCGCTAACCCCATTAGCGGCTTCATTTGACATGAACTTGAATTCTTTGAATGTCCCAAAGAAGATGATGAAGACATTATGTAAATATTAGAAATAGGTTGGGTGTATTTGCACTAAAAAGCGATCGGTAACGTCCAGAGCACACAAACTGCTTGGAGGACAAGCGATGACTAATCAAAATGAAAGCTGATTGGTGACTCACTGGATTAGGCAATATCCGTTCCCCAAATGCGTTTCTGAGCAGATTTTTTAAAGCGCAAACTTAGACTGGTCGTACTCTACATGTTCATGGATGAAACGAGTCTAGAAGACTCGTCTCGAAAGTCGCATAGAAGACAGTATGGAGTTGAGCATGGAGCGAGCTATCATGTATTTTGTATAAATATTAGAATGACCTATTGATATATAGGTACAGACCCTCTTCGCTAAATCTCCGAGATGAGAGATTAAAGTCTAACCCACGCACGTGCACCATTGTGGAGGCAGTGGCGAATTCAGAGTCACGCAAGTCGCGATTGCTCCGCTTTCCAGAGGGCTCCCGAATCACTGAGAAAGAAGAAGCATAAAGAAAAAAAAAGAAAATAATTAAAAAAAAAATGAAGCCTAGAAACACTGCTCAGCTGCCGTCGGGTATTTGTGACTTCGCGTACACTCAGTCTTTGTCGGGCTCTTGGTCTGTTATTTTTTAATGTTTAACCTAAAACGTCGTATGTAGATCTGTATTGGTCAAATCAAGTTGTATTGATATAATGTTTGATGACATTATTTTGACCCCAAAATATCCAGTGAGACAGACCCCTGAATCATAAATCCACCCCTGTCATTAGGGTGAATGTCTACGGGAACAGTCGATACATCGATTAGTATCTTCTCGACATAAAATATACAACAGACAATATCTTTACCCATCGCGGGGTGGGTTTCTCACAAGAGTTGTATAAAAAATAATATGAATTGTAATGTGACTTACGTAACTTATTTTGATATATCAAACACACGCGCGACCGATCAGAATCGAGGAGACCGCGCAATGGATTCAAATCGAATTAATTGTTCGAAGTTTGAAGTAGCTATGCCATAATACAGCATCGATCATTTACCGTATCGGGCTTCGGAATCAGCACGATTCTCAGTTCGATTGCTCCGCGCACAATCAACTCTGCAATTTGATATAGAAATGAACAATTGTATCATTAGATTATGAAATAAACTCAATAGCGGCTGGCTTGCCAGTCATCAAATATTCATGCGGCGAGCTCATGAAAACAATTACACACACGACAAGTCTGCCGGTCGATTGTGCTGAATTGTTTAACTTGTCGCCCCGTTAGTCTTGTACAGTGTGAAGAGTACGTGGGTTTGGTACAATGACGTAACTATGCTAATGCAGTCAATGCAATGCATTAAGGTCCACGTTAGATAGGTAACTATACTGAAAGAATTAAACTATGACTTAAATAATATAGCATAATAATTTGGGGGTTAGGACTGTGGTTAAATGAAAGAAATGTAATTAGCGTGTTGAGGTGTTTATTGTGATGAATATAATAATGAAGACATATAGAATTAAATAAATTAATGAAGATGTAGAAGGAGCGCGTGTATTATAAATCGAAATGAAGCGAGTTGGCGGTCTTGCTCGGCGCGCGTGGGCCGGCAAAAAACTGAGAGACTGCTTGAGCCAGACTTGTAGCGGCAGCCAGCAGCGCTGTCGCTAGCGTCGATGCCGACTGAAATGGCAGTGAATATAAATTCTGATCGCTACAACAATATGGCTAAAGAAAAATAACTGAAACAAAATGTAAACGGAACTAAATTCACAAACATTGAAAATAAAAGAATACCAATCACACCAGAAATTAACATAAATGGTGAATGTCTAAAGGAAGTGACTGAAATAAAATATTTGGGAGTCATAATATCGATCGAATCGATTGAGCCTGCAATACATGCATCAACAGGACGGTGCCCCTCATACACAGCCCGAGCTACGCTTGAAACTTTACGAGAAATTTTTCCCGGCCGCATCATGTCAAAAAGTGATGATTCGACTGGCCTCCTCGATCATCTGATTTGACGGCTCCCGATTATTTTCTGTGAAGGTGCTTGAAAGAAAACGTCTACGCCAATAAGCTAACAATAATTCCGATGCTACAGCATAGTATTTAAAATGAAATTGCTGAAATAACACGCGAAGTGTGCGAGAATGTTATGAAAAATATGGTTAAAAGAGCACTCATTTATGGCGCTACCAGAGGCGTTCACTTGACCAATGTTATATTTCATACATAATTGTAATAAACCATATAATTGTTATATAAAAATTAAATTTAAAAAATTGTTTTTTATTTCTTAGTTATTTAAAAACAACATCGGCCTGGAACATAATATTCACACTGTATCTCGGGTTAGGGATCAAATTATCAAATTCAAAGTGAAAATCGCTAAAGCGAAGTAACTATTTTTTAAATTGCAAGCTTGGTTTATCCAATAAATAGTAAGGACAAAATTAGTCTCTTGTCTCATAATATTTACATTTTCATGAAAAAAATATATGTGTTCTTAGACATTTATAAACACTTGCAATTTAAAAAAAACTTTTTTCTTAACGATAATGGTCTGGTCCCTAACTCGATACATCGATAATGCTTTCGTAAAATACGTTGGAAATGATTATATAATTCCATTTCTCATTGTATATTATGTACTATTAAAGCTGGGAAAAGCAAAAATATCAATGTATATGGATTTGTAGGATGGCAACTTTTAGGCCCCCTCCGCAGCTAAAATATTTTTTCGATAAATAGAGTTTATCTGTATGTATATCTTTCTAATTGATGCATTTAATTTGTATCAAAATATCATAGAAATATATGTGTTCTGAAAAAATTACAACTTCACAAATAATAATGTGTTCTTTAAAAAAAAACAAAATATATTTAATAAACCTTTGCTTGCAAAAGAGAAAATTCTTCTACCATCATTGCATATAAAACAATTTGTTAAAGCATTGGATAAAAAGAGGTTGTGTTTTGAATATTTATTTTAAAATATCCCTAAAAAAAGCACAAAAAAGTTCAAAGCTGTGATTTTTGATGGACCTCAGATCAGAGAGCTTACAAATAATTTCTCATTTAGAGTATTTCTCTCTAGTTATCATTTATTTCCGTGATTAAAATTTTCGGGAAACACAAAGCTGAAAATTTTACACTATTAGAGAAAAACATGTTGACAAATTTACAAACTCTTGGGTACAATATGAGTATTAAGGTTCATTATCTTCACAACCATTTAAATTGCTTTCCAGATAATCTTTTTGACTTAAGTGAATAGCAAGGAGAACAATTTCACCAAGATATCAAGATTATGGAAGAAAGATACCAGGGAAAGCGGGACGACCAGTTTACTGTTGGAGCCTTCTATAGGACTTTCTTGTAAAATCTCACTACAGAAAAGTTATAAAAGAAGATTTATAAATTCGTGAATGATATTTCGGTTCTATTTATCGTATCAATCTCTTTTCTCTAAATATTTTTCAACGTTGTTTATCATGTTATAGAAATTTATTACATATAACATAAGTGTTTATGTAAGCATAATAATAATATTGAATATATTTACAGTATATGTATAAAATATGTAAAATAATACATTTTTCTGAATGCTTGTTTGTTATTACTAATAAATATAAGATTTTAAACATACAGAGATTGTTTTTCTTTGTAAAATATAATATGTATAAACTAAAACTCATTATCTACATCATATTAGTAAAATCACAAAATTAAAAAGCTGGACGTGCTATATCTAATGCCACTTTTTAAATCAGCGGCCTAATTGTATTCAGGAATAGGTCAAACTTTTCAGGCACCAAAATGTGTGTTGGGTAGTGTTATTTAATAAAATTTAATTTTCCTCTACAAACTTAAGTCTCTTCTTAATGATTTTTTTCTGTGATTTTTGAGATAAAGTTGATTAGCAATATGGGTCTACGGTTATTTATGTCTATTGACATCCACTTTTAGGTATCTGGCTTTACTAAAGCTTGTTTCATATTGTTAGGAAATATTGCACCATCAATACCAGTGTTTATAATATGTGTCATCACTAGCAATATGCATTTTTTATGTGTTTCAAGATAACTGATGTAAGTCCATCAGGACCACAGGAGGATGTTTATCTATGGAATTGCTAAATTATTTTATATTCGTGAGACATATTATGTATAATGTAATGTGTATAATGTGTTTTGTTTGCTACTGCTGGTGAATCATTTTCTAGTTATTATTTTTATTTTTAGGGAGAACATATGCAATTTCAGAACATTGGATTGAAAAGTGTCAAGATAGATGGGACGCAGAGTTGGGCCTTGTAGGGGAGATGGATTGATGACATGAGAATGAAGAGAAGAGGAAATCTGGACCTTTACAAGATGCAGATGGTCTCGGGTCGTAAACAATTTCTGAGCAAGTTAATTGACATGGGACTAGCCTGTGACCCACGATGCATATGTGATTATGTGAGACAGAAGCCGGAGGACATCTTTTGGGACTGTATACTTTTAAGGGACACCATAGAGGAAATGATTTACGGCCTGGAAGGAAAAGTCATCGCTCCCCAATGGAACGATGACCATTACGTAATGAAAGGTACCTCGGAGTGAGCGCTTTGAGAACTCGTCAGGGTGTTAGTCTCCCATTGAGAGATGCTACGAAAACCAGTCACCAGGGAGAGCTAACAGAATTATCTGTAAGGGATTGCTATTACCTGAACAAGGTGAAGTCTGCTGGATCATGGTCGCCGAGATGCAAATCCATACATATTTTGTGTCGTTTATTTCTCCCACTTGAGGGGTGGTTGCACCATCTCTATAGCTGCATTTCTGCAAACACACTTTATGATATACCACCCTCTTCAATTATAATATTATACTTTGTGATGTATTTATTTGTCTATGTATTATATATTAAATATTTTTAATTTGCATTTTCTAATAAGTTAACTAACTAATCAATAAAGTATTGTTTGTTAGCACATTCCCTATTTTTGAAAAGTTACTATTTACATGATTTGTAAGAAAGTTGCAATTGTGTTATTTATATTAAGTTATATAATTTCCATTAAGAGAACACATTCTTATTGTGAAGTTGTAATTATTCAGAACATAGGTCTGTGGTATTTTAAATATATTAATTAAAAAGAGATATATGTATATATATATATATATATATATATAAAATCAATTGTATCGAAAAATATTGTTGTTGCGCCACCGGGATTCGAACCTGGATCTCTTTCCAAACCGGAGAAGGGGCATTATCCAACTATGCAAAAATTTAATAAAAATAAATTGATAATTCTGGCATCTGACTACTCAAAGATACTTGAGATTCCGTAAAAATAAGGTAGATGGCTCTTTCAAATAATGGAACGATTAAATGTATAAATATGAAAAAGGTAACATGTAAGTTTGAAAATTTGTCTCTAAAAATATTGTCGCTGTAGCATAGTTGGATAATGTAACTTCCCCGATTTGGAAAGAGATCCAGGTTCGAATCTCGGTGGCCCAACAAGAATATTTTTCGATAAAATTAATTTTATATGTATATCTTTCTAATTAATATATTTAATTCATATTTTATATAATTTCCAACCTACAGGAGGCCGTAGTGTCTTACGATGTTTCACTTTTTTTCTATTAGTACCTATATTGTTTATTTGTGTTGAGTAGTAGTCCTTTTTGGTGTCACATTATTTTATTACAATTATGAATCCCTTTATTAGGTAATAATGTCATAAAAAACTCATTTAACTAAACATTTTACATTTTACATATTCATAATTTTTTAAGATAATAAAATTTTTTAATACCCTGATTAGATGAAAATGACAATATGACTTATTTTCTTAAATTATTTTGAATAAACAATTTTAAATTATACTTAGCGGCTCCAGGAGTCCATAGACTTTCATATAAAATCCATCTTCAAATGTTTCTCTTCGACTCGCTGTTTCCAGAGTTTCCGTTGGCTCATGAACCTAAGAAAGCATTTCTAAATAATGTTTTAGATTTCAAATCGGCAAACATGTATTATTTTTTTTAAAATATTATATGTCAAATTGAGAAATATAATATTCATGTTAAATAAACATTCATATACAAAAATTAAGGTGTCCCGTAATTCTTTGGGGTCTCTTCGAAAAATAAAAATATTTTTTAAGTGTTTACTGTGTTTTACAACAGGGGTCGTGCCGGCAGTGCTTTTTAAAAATTTATTTTAAACCCTTTATTGATGCAGGCACAGGAGAAAAAAGAATTTAAGTAATCTTAGTTATGATTCATGATTTCCACTATTTTCTTCATATTACATATTTTTTACATTACATTACATTCACTCTTCGTCTCCGGTAACAATACATCCCAAGAAGATTCAGACTGCTTTCAAGTCAGCAATGATTGGCATATTGAGACACACTGTATGAGATTAAACGTTTATGAGACACCAATACTCAACACATTAATTTTGAGTATTTGTGCAATCAATCGTGCCCTTGAGATCAATTTCAATAACAGCACTAATATCCTTCTTGAAGTTAATCTCCTCAATAATGCTTCAATGTCAAAATATCTGAAATGAAATTTTTTAAATCACTTTTGACACTGTCTTAATTTTATTCCATCCTTACCGATTGCACTAGAAATATTGTCTGTAAAAATCACATTATGTTAGACTTAAAACTAGGACATAACATGGAGTAAAGCAAAAAGTAACATAAATAGTAAATAAATTAATGCATGAATAAAAATAAGCAATATCCACGTGGTACATAGACGCTTCTGGAAAATGAATTCACTCTTTGAATGTCCAGACTTTTTTTCTTTTCTTGCATACCTACATTCTTCCATATACTATTAATATCATGTACTATCTTTTTCTTTGTCTAAGTTTCACTGCTAAGTACCGTGGTCCTCTGATATCTGACACCATAAGTCTCCATAAGTATGCACAATAAGTCTCCATTCCTCCCGGGCTTGAGCCGTGTTAATGGCAGCGTTCAAAGAGGACCCTTTATTTGGTCTATCATTCTTGCAGGAGACCATCCGCTTGCTTACTTCCCCTCAACTGTCCATGTGATCACGAGTTTTTTGAGACTCTCATTGTTTCTTCTGGCATTGTATTCAAAATAAAAAAGTCTTTGTCTAATCCTTAATTCCTGGAGGATAGAGACATTTGTTCACCTTGTAGTCCATGCAGTACACATCATCCGTCTGCAGCACCTATGTACATTATGTACTGTGTATGAGACTATATGAGAGGTTCAGAAGCAAAACTGCCACTTTCCAATTGACAAAATTGAGATGAACATATTTTAGGTGTCATATATATAGGGCATCATTGTGTTTTTTCACATAAAATGACAACTCTCCGGTTCAGGAAAAATGTTCTCATTTTTTAAATCATTACATTTTGATTGTATGCAATTTAAACTGTGAAATATTGCCATAAGTAATTGGTATAATTGTGTTCATCTGTGATAAAAAACACACATCCTATTATAATTGATATAAATTATCCAAACTGGTTGAAAATTCAATACAAAAAGTCTCAGCATTTCAACTTTTTACAGGTTCTCATCATTGCACTGCACATTAGTGTTTTTATACAAAGTGTAGGTATCTATTTAACTTATTCAATTATAGGTAAGTAGATATTATTAACTGGGGAAAAGTATACAATTACTTATGCATGCAAGGTAATTACACATGTGATGGTATTGGTACGATACATAAAACAATACATTTGCTTACATCACATCCTGTTGACAGATAGATAATTTGTGCAAATACTTCACCATCTAGTGGGTGTACAAAAAATGTAGCATTGCACTCTACACTGTCTCTTCGGTTGGCATCTTGGTAACTGGAAGTTAGTGAATTTTCTGTGACTCTCAAATAAATATTTAAGTGATTTAAATAGTATGCTTATTTAAAATTAATAACATGTTTTTTTAGTTAATTAAGAACCTAGTGGTGGTAAATTATAGTGGTGGTATCTAGTGGTGGTATCTAGTGGTGGTAAGAATCTAGTGGTGGTAAATTATACACAGCGATTTTAGAATTAATTGTAATTGTAATTCTGTCATCGTTGGTTTTAAACCCAAATTCTTCCCTGCAGTTCCTACGTCATTAATTGACATGATAGTTACTTTGTGGTGTAACATGATTATTAAACAATATTATTCAGTAAAACTTTGTACTCTACATGACTATCAAAGTTTTTGGTTATTTACAAGTGTAAAAAATAATTGTTTGTCAAACACAGATTTTTTAGTAACAGAGGCTTAAGGCCGGTTGTGTGATTAGTAGTAACTTTTTACTAACGCCCGTGGTTAAAATCGTTTGCGAGTTGTTTGAACATCAAATTTACTATTGTCAAAGCGTAGATGAGATGTCTATAGGAGTAACAAATAATCATGAAATATGTTTTATATATGAATTTTTTCACCTCTGCGTTCGAAATTTGTCTCTTGGGTGGTGAAATTTTTTCAGATTATGTGCTAATGTATATTTAAACAACAAGATCATAATCAAACGAACTCTCATCACTAAAATAGCGAGATATTGAATGATTAATTGTCGTATACTGCAACTTTTAAAGTATTTAAAGTAGATGACTTTTAGAACAGCTGTGAAAAGTCCGCCATATTTAACTATCGATTCTTGTTTTTACTATTGAATATCGAAGAGTAAAATGAGTTTACTACAGGATGTACTTTCAATAAGTAAATATTTTTTTACCAACGATCAAACCCGTTTCTGTAAAAAAATTTTTACTTAAGTAATTTTTTTTACTAAATTAAAAAGTTACTACTGACCACACAACCGGCTTTTAAAGTAACTTGAACTTATCCATCAAAGTGTGAACATTATGCAATTGTGAAAAACCCATTTGACTTATAAAGTAAAAAATATTATGAAAATTAATTATCTGTATCTAGATACAAAATAAAATAGTACACTGTGATATAAAATATGTTTAGTGTATGCAATGAGACTTAATGCTGAGTATACCAAGTAGTAGTAGTCTATTTTTTTGTGCGATCAAAGACTGATCAACTGAGAACCGATAGCCAAGATTAATGCGTCTGCAGGTAGACCATAATTTAGATGTGATCACTGATTTCAACTGAAATAATCTGCAATATTTCACAAAGATTTCATTTCAACTAAAAATGATTATACATTAACTTATTCACTGTAGATGTCTTGGTTCATGCAATGAAGTTGATTTATTTACATTCGTTGAGTTATTTACATAAAACATATCACTGTGATAAACAATTAATATTTTTTAAAATATGTTACCACTCACCTTACATACTCTTCGATGATCGCTGTTCCTAGTATACCAACTCTATCCATGGTCACAACAGTTGAAGAATCTTGATAACATTTTTAAGTATAACTGCTCAAATAGATACACCATTCCACACACTCCCATAAATACTAATTACATTTCTATCTTCTTTCATGTTTTCCTAATTTTGTTTCAAATTATGTCAAATATATTTTTTATTTTTCTACCCAATGAAAGATTTAAACCAGATCAACCAGACTGTCTTCTACTTCCATCCCTTTTATTTTGTTTTCCCATATTCCTCTTAGGGGATCTAGAATCTTTAATCTTTACCATACCGTAATATAAAATATTTGTACGCAGCCATGCTGTCAAGTCGTGTTACCGTAAGAAATTAGAGTTCTATCAGTCTTTGAAATGTTAAAAAATACTTTTGAAAAAATTAATGCCATAAATATTAAACATTAAATATAAAAAATACATTTATTTTATTTTATTTATTTATTGGATATTTTTCCAAATTTTTTGTAACATGAATTTAATTTTTTTACATTATTAAAATTACATGTTTTTTTTTGCTTACCTCTTTAAAAAAAGTCTAGCTCTTTTGCTTGGAGAGGAAGTTACACAATAATAGTTTTATATAGAGAGTTATACATTAGTTGTCTGTAATTATTTATTGTCTATTTGTGTGCTTCTGAAGTGTTCTATAATATTATTTATTTTTTAATTATGTGCTTCTGAAGCGTTCATTTAATTTCTTTCTAAACTCTTTTATATCTTTTATTTCTTTAATTTGTGTAAGGAGGCTATTGAAATTTTTTATCCCTAAGTATATAAAATTTTGTTGAAAGCGTTTGGTATTACATTTAGGAATTTTAAAGTTATTTTTAAACCTTAATGATGTTCCTTTTTCAAATTTTACAGTATTATTTTCTTTAATTAATTGATTAATTGAGATTTTTTGGAAATTACAAATATGTTCAGAATGTAATAATATATTTATTTTAAAATGCGTCTTTAAATTTACAAAACTTCATCATTATTTACAAGAAAATGACACATTATTACTTTCTTAGTCAGTTTTAGTTCAATATTTATGTTATTAAGGAAAACACATTCTTATTGTGAAGTTGTAATTATTCAGAACATAGGTCTGTGATATTTTAAATACTAAATTAATGTATTAATTTAGTATTTACAATATTTATGTTTTTAAAACTTCTGGATATTGACAAAAATGTACTGCGCCTGTCTTACAAGTGTTTGTCATATCATTTTAATGTAAAAAAACAGATTTTGTTAATAAAATACATTTTGCTTTATTTTGTAGTATTAATAATTGTTGCATTTCTTCTTCATTAGACAAAAATAAAATGCTGCTGTAGTAGTTGATGTGAGGAATAATAATAGAGTTGTGTACTATTTTACAAAACTCAGTACTAATGGATCTTCTAATGATTCTCAGAGGTGAATTTTTTTAGCAATCTTTTTAGTCACGTGTCTTGTATTTTGTTTACGTTAGGAATGCAATGGACAGTTTAATGAAAAGAAAAATGATTTGTTAGCTATGATTCACTTTTTATCTAATCTGCATCATAATAAATTCTAAAAAAATGGAAGTTAAGTAAATAAAGTAAAATAATATTATATTGGCACTTTGTACCTTTCTATGTGTATGCTTACTGTGCGTTATAGAGAGTAGATACTAGTGCGTAGATAATAATTTTTTAATTTTTTAGGCCCATTATTATCACGTTGCATTTTATAGTACTGTTTCATTTGAGGCGGAATATGAGAAGTACGTATGTTGTAATTTTATTGACAAAAATGAAAACATTTAATCAGTAAATAAAGAGTTTTTATTAATTTCCCACATTTTTATTTTTATGCCATGTAGCATATTGAAGTATGGTTCACAATACACATGTAGGGCGGTCAGTGTAAAAAAAGCAGTTCAATGGTAACAAACATGCCAAAAGATGCTGGGTGATAAATACATTTTTCAAAAAATTGCTACTCAAATACGGGGCTCATATCTATGAAAAGTAGAGATGATAAACCGTTATTCTGACTGTGATTGTGATCGATTGTAATGATGATTGGTAATTGAGATTTAACTGTTAGAGATTCAGTTCCAGTTTAATTAGATCAGTAATTGGTCAAAGAATTACAAATTACTTAGCAATCATCGTTACAATTGAATATAATCACAATCACAATAATGGTTTAATAATCATTAATAAAAAGGTATACACATCGCTGGAAGTATTAAGGTATTATATCAACCAATACACATATACAGGGTGGCCCAAAAAAAAAAGAGAACATCTCGTAACACATTAATTATTTCAAAACATTTTGATATTCTTAATTAATTTTTTTGTAACACGTAATTTTGACATTCCCTAAAATGGCGTAATTATGACAATCCTTCAAATTGTGTATTTTTGACATTCCACAAATCGCGTAATTTTGTAATTCCTTAAAATTACGTAATTTTGAAATTCCTTTAAATTGCGTAATGTTAATTTTCCTTTAAATTGTATAATTATGATATTCCGTAAAATTGCGTAATTTTGGAATTCCTTAAAATTGCATGATTATGATATTCTTTAAAATTGCGAAATTTTCCTAATACACACTTTTTTTTAAATTTCTCTTCTTCTAATTTCTTTGTGTTGCCTTTTGAACTATTTTTTGCGAGTTTACAGCCAAAATATAATTTTATTATATCTGTGTATACAAAACAACAGACCATAATTTATTTTCGTATTTATAAACTCATATCGTTTGAATTTCACCTTTAAAATCTAAAAAACGCCTATTTTTTTCTGAATTATCGACCTACCTATCTACATACAAATGAAATGTAGAAAAAGCTTGATTTTTGCAGACGTACTAAGCGAACGCAACCATATTATATTTTTAAGCTATAACCGAGGGCTGATTAGGAAATTCGCTGATTGCTCTTATTGGTGGAATTAAAAAATGACCGCCTTAACACAGTGACTTAACACTGTGATGCGGCAGATTTGAAAGAAAATGACACTATGTTTCTCAACTTTGTAATAAAGTTCTCACTTTTCTTGGGCTTCCCTGTCTGTACACGATACTCTACAGATAATTTAAGATTGATATAAAAAAAAATTGGCTAAAATGAAAAAAATCTAGATAGATATAAAGTATTTTATACTCGTATGAATATAAAAAAATCGAACACAATTAGTGTTCTAATGTTGTGTCCAGTTCACCGTCAAGGTAGGAATAAAGTATTTATTGCATTTATTTTTGACGTTTTAAAATTTCACTTGTTAGAGAAGAGTTGTTTAGAGAGGTATTGGACAACACACGGAGCATTTATTATTTTTACAACATACGTAAAATTTTCAATTTGACGTAATGCGCCCGCCCGCTTTCATCAAAAATAAATAGTGAATCTAAGCGCACTTAAATAATAATTTACGACTTCGACCAACTAGTTAGTTATACCTTCTACTTTACATAATATCAATTTTGCCAGTTACATATTTCGTAGACAAATTAAATTTTTATTTTTATTTTAAACAATCTATCGAAATGTCGGTTAATCCGCAACCCGGTTAATCCGATCACGAATTATCAAGAGTCAACTGTACTTTAAAAATGTTGCCGACATTCTCACCGGATGACGTTCAGTCTTGTCGGAGTGGTTCAATCCATGTATGGAGCTGATATCCAGAAGCTAAATAAAGACCCTATTTCCCCTCTTTTAATCACGAACAAAGACTCTTCTTCCTGGCCTGAGTTTTTCTGATTCACTTCTGCTGTCGGATGTCTTCCACCACCAGTCTCTGCCGGCTAAACCAGACAGCTAATTATTCTTGATTTATTTAAAAATATTTTCAAAATTATTATAATCTCTCCGTACAAATGACAATGACATTAATTAATTACATAAGCGTGAAGTAAGGACGGAGAATCTCTGAGACATAGTGTGTACACGGGGATAATGAAAGCTGAAAGTTGTTTGTTGAAAAAAAAATCTAATTCTTGGACATGGACCATAACATATTATTTTTTGACTTGTGGTATTAAAGCGAATAACCCAGATATTTATATCAATAAAAATTTGAAACTGTTTTCGCAAACTGATTTCCTGTTTCTTGCAACATATAATTCAAAGAGTAATAAATTTGAAATACGTTTCAACAATTCACGCCTATAAAACCAATATCCTTTGATTTTCCGCTTCTCTATGCAAATAAATTACAAACTGATTAAATTACATAGATATTATACGAAATATGATTAAATTCTTACAGATAACTTCTGTATTAGAAATTAATTCTGAATTCAAAGGCTATTATTAAGTAAGTCTGGTCGAGAATACTCCTCGCACTGCGTGAAATCAAATTACTGAAAAGTATAATAAAGCCCAATCGTTTCAGAGGTTTCTAAACATTGCTTAAAATATTTAATAATAATAAAAATATTTTTACCAAATGATACCTAATAATATGATTGAACATTGTCGCTATCGCTATTGTAAGTCTCCTTTAAAGTAGTCATTTAAAATAGCAAATTAGTCTTAAAAAAAATCCGCTAGACAGCAGAACAGATTAGCAAATAATTAATATTAATGTTAATTTACACCCATGTCAGACCTAACAGTCACCCATGTCATACCTAATAGTCACCCGTGTCAGACCTAACAGTCACCCATGTCATACCTAATAGTCACCCATGTCATACCTAATAGTCACCCATGTAATACCTAATAGTCACCCATGTCATACCTAATAGTCACCCATGTCATACCTAATAGTCACCCATGTCATACCTAATAGTCACCCATGCCATACCTAATAGTTACCCATGTCTAAAATTTCTTAAAACTGCTGTGAATATTTCTTAGATATAATTACTCGATATTTGTTGCCTTGCAGTTCAAAATACTTTTACACTAAATATCGTATTCAACAGAGATTTTAAGTTAATTATTTACTTGTTCATATTATTTCATCATCATTTATTTAAGTTAATTATATCTTTCGTGAATATACTTTTAATAACATTCTGACGATAATAATTATATGTCCGCCCTACTAGGTAGACACTTGTATCAGGGAATATTAAGTACACATTTAATTGTAGGAAACATACCAGACCGATATTATTTAAAAGATTTTAATTGTTCATTACAAATAAAAACATAATTTATGTTAATTTTGTTTCAAGCGTGTAAAGATATATAACACTTGAGTAATATGGCAGTGCAGCTCTTACTATAATAGATTATCTAATCAAGACTCAGAAATGGGTAATCAGAGTAATAAATAAGAGACCATAAGTTTTGAATATAAGACAACTGTACCAGCTCAATCCTAAAACAATTTTTTTTAAATTATCTTTACATCCCCGATCCTATCCAAAGGAAACTAGGAGCAAAACCTAAGGATACTTTTCAGTGCCAAAAATTAATACCAAATTTGGTCAACGAACTTTATTGTTTTGTGCACCGCATATATTTAACAAATTGCTCCTAGACTTTAAAGGGTCTAAAGTGATTAACGATTTTAAAACAAAAATAACAATGAATGGTTGGTTGATGTGGGTAGAAAACAAAATGAAACTAATTATACATTATCCTTATTTATAACAATTGTACCTTAACAATTACAACATTTAAAAACTGTACAAGTAATCGGTTTAAAACAAACCACGTCTAGTAAAGTAATTACCTTTATTTTCATTTGTATTATTTATGCTACAAAAATGCTCTATAAAATTTTAAATAACTTAGTTGACTCTCCCTATTTATTAGAACAGATAACTTTAAACTATCCCACACACTTAATACGATCTAATAATCTTTTTTACCCAAATTTTGGCAGAGCTAATTACATAAAAAATTGCTCTACGTCAAAATATAATACCGTAAATTCTTCTAATAACTTGGACATTTTCAACGATGAATTGCTTCTCTTTAAAATTAAACTACGCCAACTTTTTAATAACTATTAACATACATTGTATATATTGTGTCCCATTTCCCTCCACTCCTTGCCCTTTCCACTTTGTATGTTCAGTTTAAAAACACTCTTTTGTTTCTTTTTTAAATTTTTTTTTGTAATTTATACTCTTTTTTATTTTATTATGTTTATTTGTTAGTCTTTCTGTTTATCAGTTTGTTCGAGTATACTATTTTTTATTTTATTATGTACTAGTTATTTAATTTCGAAGAAACTTCACTGGTGTTATTTTGATATATTATGTCATTATCAGTTATTATTGTTCCACTGTTTGTTTTTCTATAGATAAAAAATAAAATAAAAATAAATGTTTCTTATTATGTTCGAATATATAGTAATAATTCGGAATCCTTAGTACCAAGATTTTTTAACCATGTTGTTGTTATGGTTCTCTTGTTAATGTTACTTCCTCTTTCTAAACACCAAGACGGTACGAGGAAGCTGGCATGTCGTTGATTTTGGTACAGTCAATTGTAGCATGTTGTTTCCTATTCCATAACAATGATTTATGATACTGATATTTGTGGTGTCTCATAGAAAATATTGTTTTATGGCTAGTTGCCTGACATAAAGCAAAGTACACTCTCGAAATAGAAAGTCAGGCGGGTACCGTACGGGTATTTTATATAAAATGCGCTAGTAAATATTATGCAGACCTTTCTTTCATGTGGAGTGGAGTTCCTTCAGAATGGAGATATTCTTTCGTTTCGCAGTCCATAATTAATTTGAAACAAATTAATTGTTCGCAGTTTGAAGTAGCCACTATACCTTAATACGGAATCGATCATTTACCATATCGGGCTTCGAGATCGGCACGATTCTCGGGCCCGATTGCACCGCGCGCAATCTACTCGGCAATTTGTAATAAAAAATGACCAATTTATTGTATCATTAAATTATGAAATAAACTCAACAGCGGCTAGCTTGCCAGTCATCAAATATTCATGCGGCGAGTTCGTGAAAACAATTCCATATACGACAAGTCGGCCGGTCGATTGTGCTGATTCGTTCAACTTGTCGCCCGTTTCTGCCGAGTGTGTCATGTCTACTCGGAGATTTGAATCAAGTGTCATTTTTGAAATGTCTAACCTAAAATTGTTTTAATAGTAGTCCTTTGTCTTTGTCGTTGCCTAGGATTCAGATTTCGTTATAATTTAAAATGTGGATTTAAGGGAAGAGGAATGTGTTTAAATATTAAATCCGGGGGCTGCGAGACATATCTTATTTATTTAAAATGTTATAAATACATGTTAGTATTTTAATATCGTTAGAATCCTAAAAAAATGAATAGTATTTAATAAAATTCACCCTAATATCGCTGGGATGTGGTGGGATGGCTAAGAGAAGGAACAAAGGGTGCCTGTGTTTTGCGCAGGGTCCTAAAGAACATATATGCAAAATTTGGTTTAGACCAATCAAAAGGTATAGGATTGTATATAAAATAGATTGTCATACAGTTTATATAGGATTTGGATTGTTTTTAGGACCATCACGCACAATTTAAAAATGGAAGAACGTTTATCAATCATGCAAACCTGGTAAGAAAACTCACGTTCTGTTTGTTATAATCAGTAAATTCTTCATTGGTTCTTTATGCAAAGACATCAGTGCGTAGTTGTAGTGTGCGTTCAAATGAAAATATTGATAGAATTAGTGAAAATGTCGTTGAATACGATAACGTATTCAACGACATTTTCACTAATTATATAATTATAACATTATATAATTAATTATAACTAATTATATAATTATAACAATAATGTCTCTGGTAAAAAAATATGAATATTGAATAAATTAATATAAATATTGCAGACATAAAACAAATAAATATCAACATTGCAAAGAGTGTATTGTATTAATTGTTTGTTTAGTTTTAGAATCATAAATTACAATTATTTATCAAAATTTTAAATACATGCATCATAAAAATTATAGAAAATATAATACTGAAAAGTTGTATTCAGTTTTAACTCGGACTATCGTCATCCACTTGGTTCTTTATGAATGAGGATCATTACCTCCATAAATTCTCACCCTCTTGACTATGTGCCTTCATTTTCCTTGTCATCCCGCAAATCTGAAGGCTGAACCAGAAAAATACCTGTTGCCTTTCGCACGTGATTGATTTAACGAGTGGGACTCTTTCTTTTCCTCTGCGTTCTTCGACGTGAGCCACCACAACAAGCTTTTTCAAGCTACCTTATTTTCTCGCAAGATGCACAAAAATTGGATGATAATATGGTTTTCGGCAAATAATTGAGGCAAATCCTTGATGTTCAGCTCCAGGCGAGTGGAGACATTCGTACGTCTCGACATCCACGGTATGCGCAACATGTGTTCCCAGCACCGCATATCATATTCTCTCCCATGCGTTCAGTCTCATAATTCAGCATCACATAGAAAATTCGAGCTATAAAAAGGTTGAATTTGATTTTTTTAAATGGATTTTGATTATATTAACGTGATTGACTATAAAAACTAAGCCCAATTTAATATTTTACGAATAATTCGTTACGGAACAAGTTAATTCAGCGAATACTAATAATCCAGTAATGCTAAGCTTTTGAAAATGGTTACAGCGATACGATCCTATAGTCATAAGTCAAAATATTTTTGACGTTTAAATTCTAGTCTAAATATGCCCGCGGCCGCGGCGGTTTGGGCAATAAGTAGCAATTTGTCAGCAGATGTTGCTACTTAACATATCTTGGTTTTATGTAACATTAACAACCATACATGTACGATAGTAACTAATCATGTAACCTATCTGTCAACGTACTATATTTGACGCTAATACGTCAAATACGTATTTGTGACTGTCAAAATTGTTCCTTTATTACATTTTTAAATATTTTAATACCTAATCTCGATGATTTTATGGCCTGTATCTACGGATAAAATTTCTCTCTGAGATTTAGCGCGAAAGCAGTCAATGCAAAATTCTATGAATCATCATTGCGTGTGTTTTCGCTCCTAGATTAAAATTACGCATCCAGTACATATGTACCTTTACTGACTCTCAGAGATCAAAGACTCATTGAGAGATCACGTGAACAAGGGCCATAAGACAACGCCATCTCGTTTAATAGAATTTCAGAGTTCTCAGAACAAACCAGCTCTCAGAAAAAACCTTACGGATTTTAATTTAATTTATTTTTTTATGCACAGATTATCAATAATGATCCCGATAGTATTAGTATGATATTAAGGATAATTTAAAACATTTTAAGGCATTTAGGGGAATAGTATGACGTTACATAATATACACTTTTTATAAATTAAAAATACTATAAAAAATGAAAAAAAAAGTTATGTTGCAATTTGAAAATTGAGGAGAATGAACTATTTAAAACAACCTCATAGAAGTACAGAAGTGCATGGGCTCCAATCCAAACCGAATAATGCGAACTTGGTTTGTGATAAGGAATAATTGTAAAAAAATATTTTTTAAGGATGCATATAATAAAAGAGCCTAATTGTCTAAAGGGGAATTTGCTAAATTACTGCTAAAGAATGCCATTGTTTGATATATTGATATTATCTCCAGGTATTAGGAAATTGATAAAAATGAACGCAAACCCCTTGATAATATGTGTATTGGCAGCTGATTTGAGCAATATAAAATACAGTTGATGTTCAATTATCAACACAATATTTTTCATCCGTTGTTCAATAAGAAAAAGTTGTCGGGTGTTATGTTAAAAAAACAATTAACATAACATCAAATACAACCTAATTTTCAATGAATTAGTTGACTGCATTAAATGTAAAGTAAAATTTTATATATGTTTGAGATTAACGTCACTTATAAGTAATTAACTTACCACCATGCTGTTTTCCTGTAGAGATAGGCACAGAGGATAGAACACCGCATTCTTCTATTCTACCTGGCGCACCACTCTTACGTGGTTCACTTTCATACATCTTCTTTTCAGTTGCACACTTTTCGTTTGTTGAAGTTTTTATCAGTGCTCTTCTCCAATTAATCTAATCAGTTTTCTAATCAGATTTATCTAATCAGGTTTATATAATCAGGCAAGTTATTTTACGGATGCTCTCTTTACCCAGCAACCCTTCCTTAATTCTATCGATTATAAAACACAAATATCTACATTCACTTCCAATTTGTTCATTCTTCACTCCATCGCACATAATTTTTCCGCACATACGCCTGAGCGATCGCATTTTCACTGTATTCACTCTAATTTTATAACAATTCTAATTTAACTTTCATACGTGTTGACATTTCTAATCTAATTGATATCTTATCAAACAGATTTAATTAATAATTTGAGCCACACACAGAGAACACGTGTTTTAATGATATTATTATTCCCATTCGATATATCTTCATTTTACTTCGAATTTTATACAATTGAAATGACTGTAAAGCCGTACAGATTGGTTGACGAGTTCACAGCAGGCAGCAGTGACAGCTTTAACAACTTAATATAATCGACAAGCAGGTGTAGTACAATCGACGGGCAGTGAAAATGAAATAATAGAAAACAAGCAAAATATATTGATTTATAAAAGGTTTAACATTTTTCATTATTTAGGGAGTGAAATTTATTTTAACGGGGTAGTATTATTTTATGAGCAAAAGATATTATTTAAATTTAGTAATTCATTCAAATTTGATCATAGAGAGTTAAAAGGCGTCCAAGAGCAATGGAAAGGGCAATGTTTGGAATGTCTCTGAGAGGTCTGCACCTAACTTAAAAGTTCATCAGAAAATGAAATCATTATATACAAGTGAAATTTTATAAACATCGAAGTTCCACGACCATGACATCAAGAATGCTAACTTTTTTGGAAAAAACAGAACTTAAAACTCAGGGTGAAGTTATTACAATATTAAAGTGAAATAGATTACGAACAGTTGAAGACATTGATCATAAAAAACCTACAGTTTTTTGAGGACGGCAATTCAAATTCACCGTCATTGTCGCTGTCCCCAACTGACCAAAGATACGAGTAACATCTGTATCGAGGTTCCGGGCTGCAGCACGAGTCTCGCCCAGGATGGGATCGAAACCGAATGCCGCCGACTCGCTCCTCTAACTCTTCATATTTCAGGCTCCGCAATCTCGACACAAACCGCGCGTTTCATTCCATCATCAAAAAGCCCACAACAGTTTTATGGAGTATATTTTTTATATATTGAATACTTTACTAGGCATAATCTCGTTCTAAATTGACTTCCCAAGAAACGCCATAATATTTGACGTACATAGGTATTAGGCACGTGACCGAGATGACGATATTTATAAAACGATTCTGATTACTACAAAAGATAAAATAGACGACCAATTAAAACCACATCTCATTTTGAGATAATCTTGAATTTTTTCAATCTCAAAATAAGATGTGGCCTGTGCAATTAAAGTGTTCGCCTATCGAATTTTTTTGCAAGCTTTATTTTTTAATTTTTGTTACAGCGGCAAAACGGAGCACCTGCTTTGCAATTTATAGGTCACGAGTTTAAACTTACCGCGCTAATGGGGTTATTGGGCGCAGGTACCTGCCCATTCTTAATCGCCGATAATAATAAGAGGTGTGTCAGATTGTGTGTGAATGCGGCAGACGAAAATTTTAAAATAAGAGTGCTGGTTGAGTTTTCTGCATAAAAATACACTTTTTTTTTGTTTCGTACACATTGCACGTTACGAGAATCCTCGGATTTCGAATAGAGAATATAATAAAGTGGTTTGTTGGTGTAGTTGTCAAGATACTAGCGTAGTGGTCGGGTGTTCAATCCTTGTTCTAGGACACCACCAAGTTAGTCTTATTTTCATAGCATTTAATAGGAGAACACATTTTTGTTGCGAAGTTACATTTTCAGAACATAGTTCGTATAATAGAATGGAGGGATTACAGAATATAAGTAAAAAATTTGTCCAAAAATGTATTGGAATGCGAAATTATGAACGCGCTCTATCGGATAGGAAGAGGTCAAGATTCGAATCTCAGTAGCAATTAATTATTTTATATATTAAAATATAAATTAAATATATTAATTAGAAAGATATACATATAAAATCAATTTTATCGAAAACTATTGTTGTTGCGCCACCGGGATTCGAATTGTATCAATGTGTCCAAAATTTAATAAAAATGATTTGATAATTCTGGCGTCTGCTATCAGACTACTCAAAGGTATTTGAGATTCCGTAAAAATAAGGTAGATGGCTTTTTTAAATAATGGAACGATTAAATGTATTAATATCAAAAGCGTAACATGTAGATTCGAAAATTTTTCGCTAAAATATCGTCGCTGTAGCATAGTTGGATAATACACCTTCCCCGGTTTGGAAAGAGATCCAGGTTCGAATCCCATTGGCGCAACAACAATATATCTTTCTAATTAATATATTTAATTCATATTTAAAATATCACATACAAATAATTACAACTTCACAATAATGTTCTCCTAATATTTTATATATATTTAACATTTAATCACGTTAGATATGTAATATTTCGATTTCGAATTTTAAAGATGAATTACGTTTAGAGTCACGTGGGTTAAGCGGAAGCACATTTTCAACAAAAAATAAATAAAAGAAACCTTGAAAATTTTTGTTTAAGTTAACATTATTTATTGGTTATTAAGGAATCATTAGAAAAATATATATATCGATCGAATGAAACAGAGTCTGTTTTTAAAAATATAGTAATGTTCGTGCACATTTTGAATGCGTCGTACGTTTGCATACTGCAGTATAAGGTGTCACATCAATATTATATATTTTCAAACTAAGCTAAACGCTTGTGCTATGAAAATAGAACTAACTTGATGGTTTCCCAAATACCACTAGATTATTAGGTGATTGACAAATGATGTTAACGTTGCTACATATTGCAGTTCGTGCGATTCCCGTGTCATCAGAAACCACATAAGACACATTATATTTAATCTTCTGTAGGTGGATCTTCGTACTATTAATTATCAGTCAAAAAAAAATGTGTCAAAATGATATTTACCTGTCAATTTTTATTTTCGACGTATTGCGGATACTGGATTAATTAAAATTTTTTTTTTTTAAATAATCATCTAATATATATTTTTAAATACATTTTTCAAAACATTGGAATAATTGGACGTATGTTTTTAGTTTTTTTTAATTTTACAGTTGTACAAAGTTTATTTGAGTATTTTTATTATCGCTTAAAAACGTATTTTTATCAGTTAAAATATGAAAAAATATATTCAATCCGAGATATTTTATAGTCTAGTTTTTCCGATATGCTATGGAATGATAATTATCAAATTAACACTAACACAACATAAATTATAATAATCACAACAATAACATATCTAATTTTCAGAACGCAATTGTAGGGCGGCACATCAGCTAAGATTAAAATTTTCCGACGTCAGACGGCATCAATGACGCAAACACATAGCGAAAATATAACATCACATATAATATATATTCAATATAATGTGTATATATATATATACCACTTACTTACCATCACGCCGTTTCCCCGTGGGGGTAGACAGAGAGGATAGAGCGCCACACTCTTCTATCCTGACACACAATTCTCGCCTCATCCACATTCATACATCTTGTCATACAAGCTCGCCGATTGTTGACGCTTCTAACAGAACCATCCTCCATTATCTGGTTTACCTGGTCGTGCCAAGTCTTCCGCGGACGTCCTCTATTTCTGGTTCCATCAACACTTGCGTCATATATCTTTCTTACCATTCTCTCCTCATTCATCCTTTCCATATGACCAAACCACCTAAGTGATCCTTTCTTAATCTTACTCACTATACTAACATCAGCTTTACATTCTTTCCTTATTTCTTTATTTTTTACTCTGTCATAAATAGATTTGCCACAAATACGTCTAAGTGATTTCATTTCCACTGCATTCAGTCTACTTTCGTTCCTTTTCTGCCAGCTCCAGGCCTCACTTCCATACATCAGTGTCGGTACCAGGATTCCATTGTGCATTATATATATATATATAAAACTAAAATACGCATTTTTAAATTTTATAAAAATATTATATATCATATACATATACTTAACATGTAATAAAAATTGTAAATATGGACTTATATATCAACACAATATAATAAATACATACGCTTGTTCCCATTCATGTGAAAAGAACGAGCCTATTAATTTATTTTAAAATAGCTCTAATAATATAGATTTAATTTAAAAACATTTTTTTTAATAATGTATATTTTATTGTACAATCTACATACGTGTTATTTTTTTTTTAAAGAAAATCATTTATGGTTATTATCAAATAGTTCAAATAATTAATGAACACAAAAAAGAAACGTAAAAAAATATTGGTATGATTATTATTAAGATATGATTATTAAGTGAGAGATGTTTTCAGAGTTCTCTTTTAAACTAATAATATGTCTCTCGGTAGACTTATTATTTTAAATTCAAGTATTTAATAAATTATAATGATGTATCTCCGAAGACCTGGCAGAGTAACCGACCGACCGACAGAATACGCGCACGAGCACGGCAGGACGGCATACCGAAATGTCTACACGGGAATGAAAACAATAAAAGATATCTGCGAGTATTAATCAATACTGCCTATTAGGAACGTACCTACCATGTAATGATAAGGTCGGCGCACATGGAACTCTGTAATTTTCGGGCCGAGATAAATTATTGGGTACCTAATTTGCGCTGTTGAGCACGTGATGAATTTTTGGCGGTCGTTTTGTGTTTAGATGAAAAATTACGTGATTTCATTTTAATGCTTTATGCGTAGGTAGATAGATAGCACCATGTGGATGAAAAAATTCCCCTGTCTAAAACGTATGGTAGGCACCAGGCACTGCGAAACTTATTGAGACAGAAATTTTAGAGTGAAATTAATAATATATCATGTATTAGGCTGATGCATAATTATCTAAAGTATTTTTTGCGACGTTTTGTTTTTTAATTTGACTTTTAATTGACATTTGTCATAATAATATTGTTTAATATGATTAGGAAACTTAAAAACCATACACATATACGCCGCACTTGGAGAAAGGTTGGAAAAATGCCGAGTCGTTTTGCGACCTTAACGATCTTTTCGGCGAAGGAATGATTAGCAAAAGGGCAAGCCGAGGGTGGTTTGTTCGCTTCAAAGCTGGTGGTACCAGTTTAGACAACAAGTAAGGAAAGGGTCAGTCTTCGGATTTTGATAACCAGGCCCTGTGAAAGAGGACGAAAGTCGCATAACTAGAACACTGGCTGAGAACTTCAACATCGATCAGTTCACGATTGTTCGTCATATCAGAAAACTCGGCAAGGTGTGGAAATTGACAGGATGGGTCCCGCACAATCTCTCAGACAACAACAAGGCCGATCGAGTCCAAATTTTTAGTTATGTTACAAAATAATAATACAATATAATTTATGTTACAATATAATTTAAAAAAAACGGCGGATAATTATGCATCAACCTAATATATGCGTCCACGGAATACATGTGACATTAATTTTCTTAATATTTTCTAACTAAGCTAAACGCTTGTGCTAAGAAAATAGGACTAACTTGATGGGTTTCTGGAACATGACTCGAACCCCCAACCACAAAAGTAACTACTAGACCAACAAGCGCGTCAACTAATTCATGTTTGACATGATTGTTGGTTTAGTGATACTCGCCTAGTGATCCAGCGGCCGGGGGTTTAAGCCTCAGTCTGGGAGTCCAGCAAGTTGTTTCTATAAGTTTGAAAGTAGCAAGAAAATTAATATGACACGTGTGTAAAGATATATATATATATATATAATTACTGTAACATGATTAGAGAAAAATGATTTGAGAAAAATAAGGTAACACATATGTGGCAAAAAATTCTGCTTGCTCAATTGGTTGGAGTTCCATGAAAACTGCACACAAGACAGGTGCACATATAGACAACTGCACACTGTTTGCTTATACTTTGCTACCTTGACTTCATATTAAATGACCTTACCTAACTTAATGTAACCCATTTTAAAGAAATATAAGCAATCGCGAGTTAACTTATATCAATCCACTTATTAATAATATGTTTTAATTGTAATAATAATTTGCACGCAATTGTCTGTGTGTAGAGTTCTCTATGTGTGCACCTATCATATGTGCAGTTGTCCTATGTGCAGTTAGTTATCTGGTCACTATAGATTAGACACATTTATCGATGGGATGATTGACAGTGGGATGCTATATTTAGACGAAAGAAATTATCACTGTTTTTCAATGTTTTTCAAAATACTAATTTCTTTAGTCTTTAATATTTACTTTCTCACCATCACGCCGTTTCTCGCCGATAAAGCGCCACACTCTTTTGTCCTGACATACAATTTTCGTCTCATCCACATTCATATATCTTCTCATGCAAGTCGATTACTGAGGCTTTTAACGGGACCACTAGGCTCCGAAGCCGTACAATACACATAACACTGACTGGAAATTGTTCACTTACTAAAAAAATACGTAAATACAGACTCAGTACATGATTCAATTGGATAGAGATAAGTCAGAAGTATCGCTGTTCAACATTCCAGCAAAATCACAATACAATACACTAATTATTCACTTTACATTCATTGTTACGTGAAGGATTTACAAACAATAAAAGAATCATGTTCAGTCATAAAAAGTGTTTTTTAAAAATGTACATACATTTTTATATTGATTTTTATATGGGTAAGAAGGTATTATTTTACGTTAAAACTTAAACTTTAAAAACACTATTAATAGTACTCTAAAATTACAAATAAATACATGGTAGGGTCGTATAAACGACGAATTCGTTTTGTCTAAATCTATACCTACTACGCGCATTATATATTGGAAATATATAATGCGGGGATAGAGAGAGAGAGAGAGAGAGAGAGAGAGAGAGAGAGAGAGAGAGAGAGAGAGAGAGAGAGAGAGAGAGAGCAGAGAGCGATCACCATTGAATGTAGATATATACATGGAAATAAAAGAAGAAAATTTCGATACAAAGTGCCGTAAGAAATATATGGATAGGTGGTAACGTGAACTGAACTATACTTACGTGCGGTAGCTATAGCAATAAGAACCACTGCATTGTCAAGTTAGCACCTGTATTTGAAAGGTGGGGTTTTCAACTTTTTTTTACCTTTCTATAATACATCCTTTTATTTCGTAACTGGACAAATTTAAAAAATTCATAGAAATGCTAAATCATTATAAAATACGATACGTGAACACGGTACACCATTATACTTATTAGTAACGAGATGCTCACTTAGCAGTTCGATCTAGGTTCGGCATAAGAATTTTTAAAAAATCGTTATATATGCAAAAATATTTTTAAAATTTGAAATACGAACACTATATACGCGTTAGCTATTGGACGTTCAAGAGATCAGGTGTTGGAATTTCGTCACAAGAGACAACTAATTTAATCCTATTTTTCATATTGCTTAACATCGTTTGAAAAGTGTAAATAATATTTATATATTATAAACGGTGTTGGTCACAAATTAAATAATTTGGAATCGTTGGAGATAAATAAAGCGTGTAAAACTAATCAAGAAATTATAAATAACCAACTAAATTTAACTACGAATCCCATTCTAAAGTTTTTTCCTAAAAATTATTCGACTAAATTTGTATTAAGCACCAACTTGAGTTAGATACTAAATTTATTTTTAAATATTTGTTGTTTTTTTAAAAATAGATTCTGGTGAAGAAACAATGATATATATTTTTAGTTAGTTATGACATCTTGAAGAAGAAAATGGTATTTTTCGAAACCAGTAGATGTATTTAAACTCAATTCAGTGGTTAATAAAACAAAGATAATAAATAAAAAATATGAATTTTAACCACAAAGTTAATATTGCTAATTTTAAAAGTATTAAATAATATTTGTTTGACATGTATTGCGGGAACACATTTTAAAATTACTATTTAATATTAAGAAGAACACATTCTTATTATGAAGTTGTAATTATTCAGTACAGTATTCTGTGATATTTTAAAAAATATAAATTAAATGTATTAATTAGAAAGGCATACATATAATTTGTATTATTTATTATTCACTAAATTATTTTATTTAGTTTACTACGTGTTCCTAGTAAGTGCCCGCAAAAAATGTACGTAGATACATTACAGCTCCAATATGCATATTAATAGGTCCCTATTTTATTTATTGATAATAAATATTTCAGGTTATTTTCGTTTTCGTTATTAATCTGCATATTTTTAAATAATTGAACCATAAATATTTCAAAAGCTTAATTTAATTTAATTACCATTTAATAATGTTTTTAATTATCTTTTTATTTTTTTAACATAATTAAAATTTACATAAAAAAAGTGCAAATAAATTGTACTTGCAAATGGTACAAAATTAACACATTTCTAGTAATGGGTGTTCCAATAAAAGGTAACCGATTTGAAATTGCCGCCATTTCACTTTCGGTGATTTCAAATTGATACTTGACAGCTATCGTGCAGACAGTATGTCATGGTTCAGCAACGATTCATTATTGTGATAGTAGCAGACCAATTGTGGACACTGAAAGAATATTGCGTTCAATTTTTAGTCTCCATTTTGCACCTACTAAACAAAGTATCTAACGTTTAATAGTAAAATTTGAAGAACCTGGCTCTGTACGTGATATACGAATATCTACACGTCACCACGAACGACGCTCGAATGAATAAATTGAAGGTGTGTGTATAACTGTTGCTGCAGACACCACTATCTTCATCAGACACCGTGCGCGACAATAGAATCTCTCAAACCTCACATTCAACTGACTTACCATTACGCTGTTTCCCCGCGAGGGTAGGCAGAGAGGATAGTGCGCCATACTCTTCTATCCTGACACAATTCTCGCCTCATCCACATTCATACATCTTCTCATACAAGTTCGCCAATTATTGGGGCTTCTAATAGAACCATCCTCCAGTATCTAGTTTACCTGGTCGTGCCTATTATTCGCGGACATCCTCTATTTCTGGTGCCATCAACACTTGCGTCATATATCTTTCTTACCATTTCCTTCTCATTTATCCGTACATACTTGGTATACTAAAAATTTTTTATCGACATAAACAATATCATCAGCAAATAACGCACCCTCACTTAACATGGACACAGGCTAACTGTCACTATCTCGTGCCAAAATTAAACAAAAATTTTTTACAAAGATTCCATTTGTTTCTAGCATCAAAAATACGCAACAGTCTATATGCAAATTGCAACCATGCTTTTATATATTTTTCAAGAAAAGTGCAGTTTTGGCTCCACGAAATGGGGAGAAATTACGCCCAAGAAATTTTAAAAGTCCAAACATGAGATTGAAACTGCTACGACAGTACCTTTATATTGAATATTGCATTTTCTACTCTTCTCTGTAGTTGTGTTAGTATGCTATTTAACTGAACTTTTTTCAATCGTTTTATATTGAGTATTACAATTTTACATAAGTTATGTAAAATTTGTGTACAATAAGTAAATATCATATTTGTATGTTATTTACTTATTTACTCTTACTTTACTTAGTTTTTCAATTTTTTAAAGAAACATTCCATTTACTTTAAGTTTTACATTGTACTTGTATGCTATTAATTGATTCACGTTTTATTCTTTATATAATATTGTTTAACTTTTTATATACATTGAACTTTGTATTTATATGTTATCTAAATGCATTTGTGTTTTACTCTTTATACATTTATTTTATACGCTATCTAATTCGATCTTATTTTATTCTATATATATATATTTTTCTACATTGAATAATTCGTTTACTTACTTTAAGTTTTTCAATGTATTTATATACTATCTAATCGCATCTTGATTTACTCTTTATATATATTTATTTGTACATTGAACACTGCACTTTGTTTATTACTACACCAAAGAGGCACTGTCTGCAATAATACAGTAAAATACTAGTGTAGCAGGCAGGGTACCGAAATATATGTCTTACTTTGCTTCAATATTATCTGATTATAAATCTGATATAATAACGCACTGTAATGTACTATGAATGAAAAAAATAAAAAATATTATTATTATTATGTGACCAAACCACCAAAGTGCTTTTTTCTTAATCTTATTCACTATACTAGGATCTTTTCTTATTCCTTCATCTTTTACTCTGTCATAAATGAATCTGCCACATATACACCTAAGTGATCTCATTTCTATTGAATTCAGTCTGCTGTCGTTCCTGTTCTGCTAGCTTCGGGACTCCATTGTGTACCGGTACATTGTATACCAAGAGTCCATTGTATACTAGTCTTGCCTCGGTTGACAAGTTCCTGTTAGATATAATTTTAACAATTGACCTAATAATTGATGCCAACGGATCAACCGATTACCTCTTGTTGAAGCACCCTGTATAATATATCACATTATTACACTGATTATAAAACAAGCGTTTGCTAAATAAAATCTAGACCTGCTTTGATTAACACGTACTAGAGGTGAAAATAAAAATATCTACCTGTCTAAAATTAAAGTACATTAATATTTAAATATCCCTCGTACGCTAATAAAAAATGTAATCAAGTGGTTTATTCATATATTGATTCATTATTATTAATTAATAACAAAAGTCAGTGCCACCTCGTGCGGTTGTGGTCCCTCCGGTCCTAGTTGCAGAGCGGCCCGGAGGTCCGGCCCTGGTCACACGCCCTCCTCTCAGCACGCACCTGCGCTCTTCTCGGAACCGAATCAGAGCCAGGAATGTATCTGGTCTTTCATTATTCGAGACTAATTGATTCGACTGAGTCGCGTTTCTATCAATTAGATTGGCCTCACAGGTCGAATACTATTACTATTAGGAGGGGAAAACTACATTTTGTTACGCTTCTTATAAATGGCTTTGATGTGGCCTGCACGATACCTTCTACACTGTTTCTTTAACAACTTTTTTTTTTGGATGAAGAAAACATTTTTTCTATAAAGCACTAAAACGTATGTCTGTTTAGGAATTGAATTGATAGATTGTGGTTGTCTAAGTCGGGGTCACCAGTTTTGGATTTGGATGATAGTTAGCTTTATGACATTGTACTATGGGGTGACAAATAATACAGGACTTAAATCGATGATGCACAAATGAAATAATATAATTTGAAGGTTAAATTGCTTGTTAAAGATAGTGACTAGCGATACTCACTGGAGGTGGTTCCAAGAAGGCAGCCAGGGGAAATGTGACCGCTTCATCTCGCTTCCGTTGCGATATATTTTCGTCTAGATTTATTTTAATTTCCTATACACATAAAGAATATTGCCACCACTTCAAATTAAGTCTCAGCTTCAGCGACATCTATACTATTACATGAGAAAGAATATCAAATTTACAAAAAAAATGTCAATAGATGGCGACAGCATAATTGGTAATAAATAAATGACATCTTGATTTAATATATAAAACTTCAAAAAATTTGATAGATGTGGTAGCGTGGGTAAATAGGTGAACGTTACATTGTGTAAAGTGATCACTTAAGCCAGCCGATGACAGATCGTAAGCCCTGCAATACCCAAGACTTCCTTACTTTTTCATATAAAAATAATAGCTTCGTCTGCATAAGATATCTTAATCGTAATAAATAAAGTTTTTTGGTGAACTCTTTTCACAAACAGCGATAAAGAACGATGGAGAAAGAAAAACACATGTACGAATATTAGCGTTCGGACCCTTAATGATATTATTTTTGCTGATATTTTTTGCCCTCCGCCACTCTAATGGATTTGTAGCTGTAACATCGGCGGATCGGCGGGTGATACATTATTTCGTAATGTTGTTACGAAAATTGTAACAAGTTCGTTATTTCGGCTGAGATTACTTTTATTGTTTGTAGTTTCTATGGCAAGTCCGGTTGATTACTTGTCTGTGTATTACCGAGTCTGACCTGGATGTTTTTAATCGGCATGCATTTTACTGCTAATGCAATACTGAACGCTATCACGATACTTCAGACAGTACGAATATAGTATAATATTAATACCATACACAAAAAAAATATTTTACTAATTCACGAGACTTCTAGAGTACAAGTCGATTTTTTGGTCATGGCATTTCAATAATGTATTATGTACCGATACACGTTAATGTATGCGTGAGCGCTATCTAAGCGAGAAAGAGACAAAGTTACATGACTGCTTCACGTTAGACAGTAATGAAACAACGCAATTGACGTCAGTTAACGCACGATATCGGCTGTGTATACCGCGCGTAGTGTTACGCCTTTAATATATTCAGAATGAAAGTAAATTTAATACATTGATAATAATTATTATTAAATCATTTTTAAAACTTTCCGAAATATCTTGGTTAGTGTGAAAATACACTTTTCACTTTTTAACCAAAATGTATTTTCTTCACCTATTAGTTTTAGTTGATGAAGGACACCAACAGAGTTATTATTAAGATATAATTGATATTATTTCTTTTATAAAATAATTAAACATTAAACAAATTACATTTTTATAATAAAAAAATATATACTAGCAACAGATTCGTCAGTAGCCGACTGTATAGTGCCATGAGTAAACAAATCTACCTGCACGTTATAACGATTTTCACTAACATTTTTAATATTCTGGACTATTCTGCCGTGTACCTCCCATATTTTTGGCCAACGTTTCGGATCCCGTTACAAGGTTCATCATCTATATTTTTTTTTAAAACACACACGGAATATATGTCACATAAATATTCATTCTATTTTAAAACTAAGTTTAACGCTTGTGCTATAAAATAAGTAGATATCGGTGATTTAATATCTGAGAATATCGTGATTAGTGACTTAAATTTTTTGTTGAAAATTCTATTGATTTTCTGACGCCGCCGTTTAAATCGATTATCACTTGAATTAGCGCCATCTACAGGACTTTCCGTAATTTGATTAGCGCTACCTATTTTTGTTGATAATGTTTGTTATTTTGTTCGTATTTTTTAAAAAAATTCTAGGTATGCGCATGTATGTGCAATAATTTTTTACTAACTATTCTAATTATTTATGCTAGAATATATTTTTATATTATTAAGTTTTAATAATATAAATAAGTACGCTCAAAATTGTGTTTTTTTTAAAAAATATTTCGTGCTGTGATCAGTCACAGTTTTCAATCACCGATATTATCGAATACCAATCACGATCACACCAGTGAGTCAAGAGTAGCATTTTTTCTCATCACTATTCATAATAATAGGATAATTTCGCAAATACTTATTTCAAATTCAAAGCTTGAAATGATTTTGTTAAAATCTCATGTTTTATCGATATTATTTTACGAAATGGAAGCATATAGTCTTACCAAAGAAATTATGACGTGACTTGAAGCTTTTGAGATGTGGATCTACACAAGAAAGATCAAAATAAGATGGATGGACAGAGTTTCAAATGAAAATGTTATGGTTTGGATGAATAAAGAAAAGAAAAAGAATTTAAAACAATGAAAATCTGATTACTTTAATATTTCGGATATGTGACGAGACATCAAGAGAAGTATAAAATTTTGCACCTCATAATGTAGAGAAAGATTACTGAAAGTCGGGACCCTGGAAAAAGAAGAACATCATGACTAAATAACCTAAGGTAGTGGTTTGGTCTGTAACAAGATGATGATAGCCAACTTCCGTTGAACGGAGAAGGAATGAGATGAAGAAATAATAAAAATCTTACAATTTGTAAACAATCCTTGAAAATTTCCGATTCGTAATTTAGTGAGATCCATCCACCCATAAAATATTCTGTTTATTCATTTATTTACTTTCCTGTCGAATAATTATCTTTCTTGAATTAAATAACACCACAACAGCACGAAAAAAACTGGCTACGTTAACACAGACTGCAGTCTAGCAAAGTAGTCAGGACAATGCTGTATATATCAGAGGTGGAGTCTACTCCATCTCACACAATAAACTACGAGTATTTAATTGCAATATAATTGTATCTTATGTTTATCATGTCATAGTATTATAACATATTCACCAAAACATGTATGTCAATAAAGTCTAATAAATAAATATGTCTGTAACATTCTGCAGATTTGGAGGAGTACAAAGATTTATTAGATTTCGCCACGTAATATTAAGAAAAGGCATTAATAATATATTTGCGGTCGTTTAATAACACACGAAATAATTTGTAAACGAACCTGGCTGCCGAGGCTGATTCATCTCTGTTACAAGCCAAAAAGAAAATGAACAAACTATTCGGTTGCATCACCGTGTCAGTTATTTATTACAATTATTAATATGGCCATCAGGTCAAGGCACCGTTTATTTGCGAGTCGGCAGAAAGAATATTCTATACCCTTGAGGGGAAAGTTTTTACGAAAATGGCGCTATCCAATATTATTATTATGTTGTGACTTCTCTCGCGTGGTTTTCATTTGCATACCTTCTTATTGGGTTTTGATCACAATCCCGATGGGCCAAATTCTGAAAGTCGATTTTCCGACTAGCCAAGATTTCGACATTATCTAGGGGGACAATTTACCGACAAGTCAAAAAGTTTAATTAATAATACGAATTAAATTAACCAATTAGAAGTATTTTAAATACGAGTTAAATACATTAATTAGAAAGATAAACGTATAAAATCAATTTTATCGAAAAATAGTGTTATTGCGCCACCGAGATTCGAACCTGGATCTCTTTCCTAACCGGGGTAGGTGTATTATTCAACTATGCTACAGCGACAATATTTTTGCGACAAATTTTCCAACCTATATGTTACTTTTTTGATATTAATACATTTAATCGTTCCATTATTTAAAAGAACCATCTACCTTATTTTAATTCATATTTAAAATATCACAGACCCATGTTCTGAATAATTACAATTTCACTATAAGAATGTGTTTTCCTAATAATTAAAAGTATATATAGAAAAATGAGGAGAAAACGGTAAGAAAAATACATGACGCAAGTGTAAAAATAGAAGACGTCCACGGAAGACTTAGCACGACCAGGTAAACCAGATACTGGAGGATGGTTCTATTAGAAGTCTCAACCATCGGTGAGCTTGTATGAGAAGATGTATGAACGTGGTTGAGGCGAGAATTGTGTGTCAGGAAAGAAGAGTGTGGCGCTCTATCCTCTTAGCCTACCCCGGCGTGATGGTAAGTTAGTTAAGAGAAAATATTAATTGAAAAAATATTTTGTTGCTATTGGGATAGATTGATTATTTTATATTTATCTTTTTAATTGTATCACTTAATTTGTATTAAAAATTCTACAGAACTATGTTATGAAATTGCAATTTCACAACTGAAATGAGTTTTCATTAAAAATAAATTAATATGTAATTATTATTATGATGACTCACCAAAATATTTAAATTGACCTGACTTAATCTAATATCTGAATGTATTCAGAATAAATAAAGGTCTCTAAGGAGGTTGAGATCCTCAGTCGTGAGGAAACTATTAGGGAGATTAAGATCTTTATTTTTATGGAGTATTAGCTGATACCCCTGGTGTTGCACATAGTAAACACCCCCCCAATGCTGCGCCCCGCTGCAATCAAAGGAAAGGGGGGTTCGGATCGGGTTTCATCCCGCCATCTCTATGATAGGTCTACGTTATTTGCTGAGAAAAGATACCTCTAGTAATCTTTAATTTATATATATAATTCTTATGGAGTAATTTCTACTATTCATGTTATTATCTTTTTTCTTTTTTTTATCATCTGCTATATTATGTGCCTGAATATATCTATGGATTTTCATAATTAGTATCATATGTTATATATTTATTGTGTCAGTTCTATTATGTTTATTTACACTGTCAAAATCCCTTAATTAATTAAAATTTCTATTGCTTCTCTATATATACAGAATGATTCTAAGTTAAGGTCATTCCGTATATCATCCCGTATATATAGAGAAGCAATAGAAGATTTCAAACATAAGAATAAGAATTTCGTACACCTGGACACATATCTTAGACACAGCCGTCCACGAAAATACATGCATCCAAAAAAAACACTATTAATAATAAATCAACAAAATCCCCGTATAATAATCAAAGAACGACTTAGCAAGGTAATTAATTACGCATGCACAAAGCTGGTTATTAAACAAATAACTATATTACACCTTTCGTTACCTTTAGATACAGTTATTCGCGACGTCAACTAATAATATTAAGCACTAAGATTTTGTGAGTCACTTTCATTTTGGCTTTGGATTTGAACGATCGAGTTTACTCGAGAGTTTAAAGCAGGATTCAAGATAAAAGGCCCTTGAGAATGAGTAATGCTGCTTATTCAAAACGTCGGGAGTGTAAAAGTTCTTCTCAGAATTATTTGACGCGGGTTACCCCAGAAAATAATCCGTTATCTTTTACCCATGAAAACCTTCATGGGTAAAAGACTTCAGTTACGCATTTGAATTGTAGAAAATAAACGTTGCTCAATATTTATTTTTTGTAAATTGGAGCTGTTTGTTATGTGAGTTTTCTGAAGGATTCGTAACATACGCCGCCAGCACCACATCTCTACTGCGTCCATCTCAACATCCATTACAGAAGACGAATGTTCTGACAATCTTCATCTTAGTTACCAAATTTTCTGTTTGTCCATCGCTGATCGTATCACGACTTTCCTCATTTCAATTTCTGCTTATATTCATATAAAAGATAATCCGTGACGTAATCACATTCTCATATGTAGATAAATAATAAATTTTAATCTGCCATTAATCAAAATAAATCGATTTTATGTACAAATTTTTTATGTTCTATTTTAAATTTTTAAAACGGTTCATTGTATTTTTATTACTATTGTACTTAAATTTTCTTATTCATAAAATTTGTTGATATCTCTTTTTAACGCCATATACTTCTATGTGGGTTGTAATCTCGTAATGTCCAATTATTTATAAAGGTGCTGCCATTAAATCCAATGAAACATACGAGATTTTAATAATATATTTTATGAATCACGTACATTATTAACAAATTTATGAAATCAGTCGGCGGTACGAACTCCATTTCTATATCACAATTATCGCTTCCATTCGCATTCGTGGCGAAATCACAACGATTTGCATAAATCATTGGCATCTTTTTAAATTAAATCAGAATCTGTGTACAAATTTCAATATTGGCTGATTACGAATTTGAAACTTAAGTAAAACTATTTTTGTTATCGTTAAAAAATATTGCCGTAATATAAGTAAATTATAATATTATGTTTTAGTTTATAAATTTCCTGCAGTTCACTATCTCTAATAAAACAAAATACTCTTGTACAAAGCAATCATTCGTCCAATACTCACATACGCGAGCCCCATCTGGGGTTCAAGTAACACAAAAATTTAAGATTCCAAACAAAATTTCATACTTGGGAGAATCACAAACTCACCCTGGTTTATCAGAAACACAATCATTCACAGAGACTCAATGACACCCTCACTCAAACGACACATACACGATTTATGTCCTAAATTTTATTCTAAATTAATTCCATCCCACACCCTTCCATAAACTCCCTCGACCTATATAATCCCACATCCGATTCCCCATCATATTCGTCTCATTTCACTTTTTTACCCTGTTCTTGACCCTATTGAACTTAAAAAACTTCACTAACAATAAAAAATTGTAAAAAATACAAAATTAAAACAAAAAAGAATTAACAAAATATAAAAAAATATTTTATAAATGCTTTACCCATTTTTGCAACAACTTTATATACAAAGTTAAAATAAAACAATATCACTATGTTCTCCGCAGTAGGGGCCCAAAAAAAAAAAATTATCAATCGAATCAGAGAATTTAAAAATTATATTTAAATAGTTAATTGTAATAATAATATACATAAACTTTTGCTTGGTAGTGTAGTGGCTACTTCGCGCTCAATATTGACATCTAGGCAGGCACGGCTGGTTCTTCTGTAAAACAATTTTTTTCATGTTGAAATAAATATTGTTGATCATTAAGTATTACATGTATAAATTGTATAGTTACAGGGGTCTCCTGGTCACGATCAAAGAAAATGCATTGATATTTTTCGAAAGTTGTGTTGTGAGCTACTTAACAGTGTGCGGATACTTGAACTGTGTACTTGAATTACTACCTAATGTATTTAATTTAGCACTAACTGTACTACATATATATATTTTTAGGTATGTATTTGTTGGTACTAAATATATCATTAAATAAATATATTAAGTTGATGTTTTTTATTAAATATTACACAATTGAGATATATCTAAAATTAGGCAGATGTAAATGTAATATTCGTTTTTAGTAAACATCTGTAATCATTAATTAAAACAGGTATTTATGAAAACGTGTTCAAGAAAAATAAATCCGTAATTCATTTTTAAAAATAACGCCCACGGACTGTGATGAAAACAATATATTTTATTTATTACAATTGTTAAAAAAAATGAATCTCATTTATATAAAAACGACATCTAGATAATAAAAGTATTTATGTTGGTCCTATGATTGTTTCCATCTGCTTTGTAACAAGATAATACGCCGGTGGCTGTGGGATCATCAGTGTCCCGACCTTTGGGTCTGATCTGGTCAGCTATTATAGCAGGTCATCATTAAATAGTATATAGCATACAGAATTTTATTAAGTTCATGATAATTATCCGACGACGCGCTCGCGAGGCTGTGTCGCGAATGCAAATTGCACTTTTGCAAAATAAAATTGCAACATTTTTTAATTTATGCATACTGTAAGAAAACACGGTGCGCTGGGCAAATATTGCATTTCAAAAATTACGCTTAAAGAGACTGATTTCCAGATTTCAGACACCAATCAAAATTATGCGGATTTATCGCACAATTTTTTCTCCGTTTCGAAAAACTATTTTGTCATGTATTAATAAATATATTATAATTAAATTAAATAATATTTAGTGTTAAATCACATTATTACGTGCATACGCAAATGTCAACTAGTTTTGGTCGGGACCAACCTTCTTCAGAACAATATAGTATAGACTGATAAAAATAAATACCATAATATAATTGCCCGTATCCAGGGATGAGATTTTCATCTCGAGATAATTTCTGAGACAGGGATTGCTCTCATGAGATTCTTTAGAAACACGGCGTAGTCTCAGAGATTTGCCGTCTCGCGCCTCACTTCATAATTGTTGTACGTCAAATGTCAGTCTATTGACCGCTGATGTTCCGTTCGTCTTTTGGGTGAATTTGAATCTTCCCTGCAAGAGTGAAAACGGAATAAATGTTTGTAATTATTCAGTATCTTCTATTTATCTAACATTTTTGAATAAATATTTGTCGATATCTATGGTTCTAGGAAACGTTTATGCACACTTGTCAAATCGAACGTCGTATATACATATTTGTGCTTCCTCTCTTTCTACCAATCTCAAGCTGATATTAGTATATTTATTGAGATTTATCTGATCATATCTCATTGAAATATGCTTTGGGTATAATCGTACAGCGATTTAAAATCAACTTTTCAAAATATTGTGCTTCATTTTTGCGACTAAATATAGCGTCTGACCTCTGGGACCCTCATGTCCGCGTTAATAACACTTTAAACCGCAATATTAGGCAGCTTCAAAGCTTTCTTCTGTACCTATTATATTTTATATCATGATAATCAGGTATATTATTTTAAAAAAAAAATTACTCTGAGTAACATTGACATTGTTCTGTTATAAAATTTGATCTTTGACATTATCACTTGTAACCAACAGAGTCTTATGAAACTTTGTAGAAATAATATATAAAATATTCAATAATATAAACTGACAGTAAAATTCAAAGAAATGTAAAACATTTTGTATCATCAAAATTATTGTAACATCCAAAATATATTATAAACATATAAGATAAATATAAGGAAATACAATAGATTCCGTACCAAGTGATTGAAGCTAAGAGGTAATGGTCAATGCATGCATGTAACCATTTGGTTTGGTCTACTCTCCATACAAAATGCATAGGCAGCGTTTAAATGAATGGCAACATAGATTTCATACTGGCCTTCAGTATTAATCTTCGCGAGTTTCAAGAGCAAAATTTAATTCATAGCAAATGATATCTCGCTCCGCACTAACTCTATAATATATTTCTAGGCAAAATGTTCACTTTTGTTCACGCACTTTTAGGGTATCCTAAATTTGATAACCGAAAAAGTTGTAAATAGTACTTTGGGTGCAATAGGTATAAACTGAAAGTGAAAAATAATCAGGAAGAAATATAAAAATATTGTAATTGAATTGTGGAAGGCATCAATTAATCGAAACATATTTTATTACCCGCTATAATATTTTGGGTTTCGATTCAATGTTGTACAATAAATAAAGAAGTTTATTATATTATTATTGAAGTTCATTTACGAGATCAAAAGGCGCGTCCTGAAGTACAACAGCGCAATTGGGTCAGTCGTATATCCAGATGTTTATTGTCAACTAAAAATATTTTTTTACAATACATTGGTAGATATATATGTTATATATTATGTACTTATCATAAATAATTTAGTTATTTTTAAAAATCTTTTGAAAACATCACTATGTGCTTAAAATATGATTAAAAAGAAGAAAAAAGTTTATATGAAGGAAAGTCAAAAGATTTTTGGTAATACCTGCTGAAACTTTAGTAACTGTTCTAAGTATAAAATATATATTTAAAAAAAAATAATTGCGCTTTGCTTTGTTAATTAAGTGAAATGGAAACGAGAGTAAACAACTCTCAAAATGATTCCTGGATAGAGAAGGACCTTTTGGGATTTCCTTCATATGGAAATGTAAATATGCATGTGCTTAAAAATATTTTACTTACGAAATATTAATTTTAAAAAATTATGTGTTTAACTTCAAATTGAAAAATTCAAGACGTATTCAATAGAACAATACTACTTTATTAAAATGACATTGACATGTATCAAAAAAAAATATTTACAAGGCACTCTTGTCTTGAAAAAAACAAACGCTAAGAACATATGCATTAACCCAAAAGGCGGATGCACCCCGCATTAACAAAGGGTGTAATTTAAATTAATGTAACATTGCGTAATTGGGCTCCGGGTCGGGTAGAGGCGGAACCCGCAGTATTAAAAAGGCAATCGAAATAAGACGAAATGTAAACCAAATGCAGCATGCAGAGATACCATGTTGTAATACATTATAATAAGCTTAATGATAGATTGGATCCGAAGAAAGACGTACCCGCAACATCTCAAATGTGACCGCACGCTGAGCCGGGCTCGTCAACATGTCATAAACGATACTGAGATAGGTCGTTCTTACACTGTAACCGCGGGGAATAAAAAACATTTGTATTTTCATGAATGCAGACGACTTTTTTCCTTACATCAAGTTGCCTAAGAAATAAATTTATATGTACAACTGATTGACTTGTTCCATCTTGAGCCAATCAGGTATGCCAATAAAATATTACTAACATATTGTGTAAATCTTATATCTTATACACGGTGGGTTAATTACAATTAAAAATATATTTATGAGTAGGTATTCAATAGTCTAAAAGACTAAAGATTTTTTAAATAATTTTATAACACAGGTAAAAACAAACTATACTTATAATATCCATTATGATTTAGGGTGTTCAGAGACAGCAGTCTAAATAGAACCTACGATTAAAGGTCAAACAGAATTATTCGAAATTGTGCTTTTCGAGAAATTTGCGACCTGTCTTCACAAAAATGATCCATGTGCCATAAATACTCAACATATCATAACGAAATTTAGCACTATGTATGTTAAGATAATGTTGTCACAGTTAATTTTTCTTTACTGTTAATTAAAAAAAATTTACTGCAATTCAGATAACTTCTAAACCGTCGAAGTTTCGGATAACCCTGTTTGACGTTCAATGGGTTGCTAGTGATAACCCTTTAACTATATCCTGTATATAAATCATAAAATTTATTCGGTATTAAATATCATCATCATCCTTTCTTCTCCCGTAGGCTGGAATTCTTCATGAACTGTCATTCAACAATTCTTCGTATGTTGTTGTCCCATTTTTTGTGATAATTTTCCCCGAGGCCTTCGATGGATAAAAACGGTTTCGCAGAGTGTCCAGTTCACTTCAAACAAACAATCCTATTAATGTCACTAACTCATACCTATATTAATTATTGCTACAAAGTGATCCAAAAATTAAGTCCACTTTAAAATTGTTCTTCATATACACCTATTATATAGTAATAAATGTAATTCTATCTACTACTTGTAATTCTAATTAATTGTACAATTGCTTGTAAACTATGCTCATCTCGACACAGAATTTCTCTAGTGAGACGGGCATAGTCCAAACATATTTTTACATTTGAACTTTATTTTGATTTTAACAGAAATATATCATATTTACATTTTTACACACATTTAAATACATTGCCCAACTAGGGTAGCCTGTTTTTGGGCAAATTATATATATATATATATATATATATATATATATATATATATATATATATATATATATATATATTATATATATATATATAATTTGCCCAAAATATATATATATATATATATATATATAATATTTTATAAAACCAAAACTCATCGAAGGCAAAACACAGTAACATCGAATACATACGAATAGAATGTGAAAATATTTAAGGAGAGATAAAAAATATTATTGTATTAAATATATATACATTGTATTCTAAAGTTACAAATAAAATAAATAAGCTCTCAATTGGCCCTTGTCGCGTTTTTTTTACCGTGCATTTCGAACATTCGGCCCCATAAAATCACCCTCGCTTGTGTAGCGTTTGATTAATTGAAATATCAAATGGTCGGGGGTGTGAGTCTCGTCCCGGAAGACCACTAAGTTACTCGTTATTTATTTCATAGCACAAGCACTTTATTTATTTTATAAATAGTAAAAATAATAATGTTTCGTGTATTTAGTGTACGAATCTTTTAATAAAAACGTGACTAGATAGTCGAATTCCTATTTGTCTTAAAATACTAGTTAAGGACGTTCCCAAAAAAATCACTTTTCTTACAATCCTTTTGAAACTTTGAATACACATACTTATGAGTGTCTTTTATACGTAGAAATTTTTTTTAATAGTCCTTCAGTAATAAATTTGTAAATATTGACTATTAAAATTAATATATTTAACATACGAACCATACCCTGATCGATGTTGTAGCGCACGTTTAACTGAATATCAATAGTAATTTTCTTACGATTATTATGGAAAAATGAGAATCATTAATTGAAAATTTAACAAATATCTTTCTATAAAAATAACTAAAATAAGCGGTATTCGTTTTGTTATAAAAAATGTTAAAAGTGAGCTACTTTTGAATGGATTTGACGTTTCCTGTTATAATTTGAATAATGAGAGATTTTTGAACTCTACGCGTGTGAGCGGAAGCGAAAAAATACACTGTACCCAACTATTTTTTATTCTATTCATAGTAGTTCATAGTAGTTTACATACGGGGGAATCTTCTTGAAGATTGAGTACGACTGCTCTTTGGGAACGTCCTTAAGTGATAATATCCAAAATTAAAAATGTATGTAATATAGTATCCTAATTTAAGTCGTAATGTAAATATGTATTACTTGAATAATTAAAAAAATATTTAAAATATTTTATACACTAACTCTACGCGTCGTAAAAATCTCTAGTATTGATTTTGATTATCAAAAATCTGATTTAAAAAAAGCACTTACAAGTCTAATATCAATACAAAACAACCATCAAACCTCGTATTTCAAGAGTCGATCGGATATTATCTGTAATAATTATTTTAGCCATCTGTTGACGCGCAAAAACACTTAATATAACATTAAGTCTAAAAAATATATTTAAGTGTACTTACTCATTAGGTACTATACATTTTAAGTGGATGACTTACCACTATAATATGTACTGCCCATTAATGAGGCTCACCGCTATCCGCGTGGCTATTCATTTACATTTTAATATGGCCTAATATAATAACATCGCCAAATCTTTTAATTTGGTGTGGACAACACCTCACTTTCCACGTAAAAATATCAGGTTGACTCATAAGGCTTTGCGTTTTTTAAAGCGATGAATTTAAATATTTACTAAATTAAACTTTGAGCCCCCTAGCGCTGTACTCCAAAAAAATAATGAATGTCATAAATACTTGTGAAATACCGAATTTAGTAAATGTTCACCAAAAATAGCACTGAATTGAAGCAGTGTTACAGAATTATTGATCGTGATGCATTGGAATGTAAAACCTACTACAATCCCTGGGAAACGTTCGATCAGTAAAAGGAACAACATTTTAGCGAGTGGGAAGTAGAATTACCACAAGGCAAGACTAATTGGCTGAATGGCACATGCAATTGCCCAAGTATCTTATACTATATATCTTGTATACTGTATAACATCAAATACTTACATAAATACATAATTTAATCACAAGTTCAAGGCGGTTAGGCAAAGGGTCAGGTTAGGGCGTCACATAAATCAAAAATGGAAACACATAATTTAGTAAACAGACTTTATTTTAATCGCATTATAAGTATACGCTAACTAAATTCTAAAATTACATCGCAGAGTGAGCGCTCGTGCTGGCTAGTGAAGTGCATCTAGGTCGGCCGGATGACGAAATTGCAATGAACGCGTGGCGCGTTTTCGCCATTCTGTCGGGAGGCAGGATAAAGGACAATTGGTTGGCGCTTCTGAATTCACATTTAATTTTCTAATTCATTGCGATCTTTATTATGATTTGTGTTGTGTGATTACATTATTTTAAAAAGTGTGTAAAATAAAAGACGTTTTACCATATATGACGAATGTGTGAAGTTCTAATTTGCGATAATCCGACTATAGTCTCAGAAGTTCTAATTTGCGATAATCCGACTATAGTCTCAAGGCTGCACTGAGCTAAGTACGAGTAGGACTGTATGATAAGTACCCGTGTTAGCAAAGGAAACGCATTATTATTTTTTTATTTATTTCTCAATATAGTCTCCTTTTTGCTCGATACACTTAGTCCAGCGATATTCCAACTTTTTTAAGCCATCCAAAAAATATGATCTATCGAACTCTGAAAAATAGGCCACTGTCTCGGTGATGACTTCCTCATTTGACGTGAACCGCCATTTTTTCATGTTCGGCTTCATCGGTGTCTTCATTTATTTTAATTTTGTTAAGATAAGACAGTGTGATTTTTGTAGGGGAGGGTAGGAAGAAAATGAAGTAGATAAAATTTTTTATTTTTTATTTTAATTTGTTAACATTATATTATTAACCACTTATTGAATTGAAATACATCTACCGGTTACGAAAAATATCATTTTCTTCTTCAGGATGTCAATAACTAATCAAAAACATATGTTATCGATTCTTTAACAAAATATATTTTTAAAAAACAATAATTATTTACCTAACTCAAATTATTACTTGGTGATACAAAATTACTAGAAAATATTAGGAAAAAAATTTAGAATGGGACCTGTCGTTAAATTTAGTTAGTTTTTTCTAATTATTTGATTAGGTTTACACGCTTTATTTGTCGCCAACAATTTCAAATTATTTAATTTATGACCAACACCGTTTACGTGCAAAATCAACAATCCCCATTTTTTATCAAAACCATGACCATTTTCTATCAATTGATAAGAAATTTCTGAAACCCACTATTGTTCAAATGTATCAAATGCTACTTTACTCTTGTATTAAAATTTCTACCTGTTTTACCACCAGTAGTGTTACATTTTATATTATTCTAGTTCTATTCTATTCTTATATACTACTCCTCTTCTATTCAATATATATATTCTTCTATTCTATTTATTTATTGTATATCTTCTTCTTCTGTTCTATTCCATTTAATTTTTATTTTTTTTAAATAGATTTTGTTAAAGAAACAATAACATATTTTTTGTTAGTTATTGAAATTCTGAAGAAGAAAATGATATTTTTCGAAACCGGTAAATGTATTTTAATTCAATAAGTGGTTAATAAAACAATGTTAACAAATTAAAATAATGGATTTTCAGTGTAAGGTTAATTAATTGCTGTGGATTTGTGATAAAATTTCGACTGGGCAATTGTAGACAACCGATTTGAGAAGTAGCAAATTAAACATAACATCGTCCGTATTTCTGAGGTCATTCAAGGATGACGTCACCTTGGAACCGAATGCATAGATTTTTTTATGAAGCGGACTCTCACACTCGGACTCGGACACTATCAACATTATTGGCTTTATAAATTCCCAACGAGTTTCTGTCACACGTTAAAATGGATACATTTCATGATTATGGTGATCATTATAGGATCACTTAGGTGATTTGGTCATATGGAACGGGAGAATGATATTAGATAGATATATGACGTAAGTGTTGATGCCACCAGAAGTCAAGGACGTCCGCGAAAGCATTGACACGATCAGATAAACCAAATACTGGAGGACGGTGCTGTTAGAAGCTTCGATAATCGGCGAACTTCTATGAATGTGGATGAGGCGAGAATTATGTGCCCGGACAGAAGAGTGTGGGGCTCTATTCTCTCTGCCTACCCCCGTGGGAAACAGCATGGTGGTAAGCTAGTTTGTTAATTAGTCATCGGAGCGAAGAATCAATTTCATTTTTAATGTGGATATTACAATTATTGGAACGATAATTTTATAATATGCGTTATTGTAAAAAATACGTATTGTTTTCACAAAGATTTATTTTTCGAAGAGTAAATACTTTTACTGTTGCATAAATATGTCATAAACTATCAGATTTACGTTTCCACAAATAATATGTGTATAATGCCCCTCGTCCCGCAACTAATGTTCCGAACCCCTCTGCTTTATGTTAACTTTATTTCATGGTCTGTGTAAGAAAAAAAACATGGTCATATATTAAAAACCTAGAATTGGAATATTAATAATACACCTGATACAAATATTATTTAAGTACATAATTTTTATTTAATAAGTGGTTTATTATATGATTGTATTTCTACTTATATCGTCGTTTTATACTTTATAACCTATATTTTTTTCTAAGGATTTCGAGAGGTTGGTTATTAAAAATTCTCCGTAGTGTTAAATTTAAATGGAAGTAAATCTAATTCTGAAAAATCGATGCTTAAACGATGGGTTTAAACACTAGTTTTAAATTAATATTATTACCTCTTGTACCGTATACGTGTCATATAGTCTCGCCGCCAGGCTTTTATGGGCAGTATTGACAGATATATAAAGAAAAAAAATGTATTGGAAAGGGTGTTTTCCTGTTCGTCATGTATCTTTCTGCTCGCTATCTGCCCACCACTTTATTGTTATTTTCTCGCATTGTTTACTGACGCAGTTTACACTATTATCATTTGTTATCGTTCTAATACGAATGAGTCATCATTTATATCTATCTAGTTAGGTTAGGTTAGGTTAGTGTAAAATTCTTACGTATCTCTAGAACAGTTTATAATGTATTAAATATGAAATAAAAATGTATTTGTTAATGTGTTACTTTATAAAACAGCATTTTTAAACATTTATTGATATATTACTTCGAGATTACATGAAGATTGCGATCTTCGTTCGGACATGATTTGGAATGGTAGATAATGATAAATGCAATAGGCAACCAACGCGAACTAAGATCATCACATCAAACACAAATATTAAAAATTAAGAAATATGGGTCCGAAAAAAGTAATAAAAAACTCTGGCTCGTGAAGGACTCGAACCTCCAACCTCCGTATTTTAGATAGTCTGGCGCTCTTACCTATTGAGCTAACGAGCCGATGAATCGTAGTGCGATGTTAAAATATAAATATGACTGTTTCATTTTGACGTGAATCATAATAATAGATAGTGCATCAAAGATAAGGTGACCATATATTTTTAAATTTCGATTATAATTATCTATACTTCTGGGTGTAATGACGCAAATTTCAGAAAATTTAAATGAAATCTTTTCAGTCATGACTAGGAGATTTCCAAAACGCCTCCAGTGAAAATATTTGTATATTGGAACGTATACTGAAAAAATATATTTCCAAAGAGGGAAAACGAATATTTCTCCTGCGCTATTCTAGCTTTCTCACAAACAGTTTTAACTTTATTGAGGAACGTCCCTCCATTCTAGAAAGAATAAATAACAGAATGGGCCTTGCAATAAACTGAGATATGTCATTGATGTCACCGAGTCATTTATAATTTTTTTTTCTTTTACGGCACTATATCCCAGGATGTGATTTAGCCTTCTCCGTAAATGCTCTCCAATGACTTCTATTCCTGGCCAATCTTTTCCAGTTTCCGGTCTCTCCCATCCTGCTCCAGTCACAGTCAGCCTGTAGGTTGCTTCCACTTAGGTATCCACTCGGTATTGATATTTGATGTTCTATCATCTGGCATTCTTTTAACATGGTCAGTTTTTGGAACCTACAGATATTATAATTGTTTTTTGCTTAATTCAATTTTATAGCTCATGATTCATTTTTATTCTATACTTTCCATTTTGAAGTAACAATTTGAATTAGGTACTAAATTTTAAAAATAATTATTGTTTTTTAAAAATAGATTCTGTTGAAGAAACGATAACATATGTTTTTGATTAGTTATTTAAGAAGAAAATGATATTTTTTGAAACCGGTAGATGTATTTTAATTCAATAAGTGAATAATAAAACAAAGTTAATAAATAAAAATAATTGATTTTAACGACAAAGTTATTTTTGCCAATTTTAAAAAGAAAATTATTTTGAATTATTTATGAAACTTGATAGTTAACGAGTTGAAGAGCATCTCACCTATTTAATGAGAGGTACATATATTATATGTAGGTGGGGGGTAGTTTACAATAAGTAAGATTCAAGGTGACGTTAATTAATTTCGGTGAACTTTTGATGAGATTTCGACTGAGCACTTCTAGACAATAGATTTGAGAAGTGGCCAATTAAACATAACATCGACCATATTTCTGCGGCCAGTCAAGGATGACATCACCTCGGGACCGAATGCGCAGATTTTTTTATGAAGTGGACTCGGACGCCATCAACATTATTGGCTTTATAAATTCCCAACGTGTTTCTGTCACACGTTAAAATTGATACATTTCATGATAATAGTGAGTAAGATTAAAAAGTATCACTTAGGTGACTTGGTCATATTTAACGGATGAATGAGGAGAGAATGATAAGAAATATATATGACGCAAGTGTTGATGGCACCAGATGTCTGCGTAAGACTCTTGAAACTTGTAAACCAAATCCTGGAGGATGCTCCTGTTGGAATCTTCAATAATCGGCGAGTTTCTTTGAATGCGTATGAGGCGAGAATTATGTGTCAGGACAGAAGAGTGTGGCGCTCTATTTTCTCTGCCTACCCCCCGGGGAATCGGCATGATGGTAAACTAGTTAGTTAATTAGTCATTGGAGCCAAGAATCAATTCCATTTTTAATGTGGATATGTGATCTTTTCTTTATGAAGGTACATTATTCATAATATAATATTAAACCACACACTACCAAATATACAGACATGAACTAACGGAAATCCCTTGTTTCTATATTTTCATTTTTGTGTCACTTACATGATCACTTTGGTACCACTTACGCAATCAAACAGCTCCCCGACTTTTAAAAAATAATTGACTTTATTGGAACGAAAATTTATACTCTGATAATATTATGCATTAATATAAAAAATACGTCTTGTTTGCACAAAGATTTAATTTTCGAAGAGTAAATACTTTTACTGTTGCACAAATGTGTCATAAACTATCGGATTTATGTTTCCACAAATAATGTGTGTAGAATGCCGATCGACTCTCAACTAATGTTCCGAACCCCTCTCTTTTCTATTATTTACAGGTCTGTGTAACAAAAAAATTATTGTCACATATTAAAAACCTGGAATTGGAATAATAATAATATACCTGATATAAATATTATTAAGTACATGATTTTGCGATCTTCGTTCAAAAATGATTTGGAATGGTAGATTATGATAAATGCAATTGGTAGCCAATGGGAGCTAAGATCTTCACATCAAATACAAATATTAAAAATTAATAAATATGGGTCCGAAAAAAAGTATTAAAAAAACTCTGGCTCGTGAAGGACTCGAACCTCCAACCTCCGTTTTTCAGTTAGTTTGGCGCTCTTACCTATTGAGCTAACGAGCCGATGGGTCGCAGCGCGATGTTAGAATATAAACGTGACTGATTCATGTTGACGTGAATCATAATAATACATAGATACATCAAAGATAAGGTGACCATATATTTTTAAATTTCGATTATAATTCTCTAGTGTAATGACGCAAATTTTATAAAATTTCAATGCAGTCTTTTCAGTGATAACTAGGAGATTCCCAAAGAAAATATTTGTATATTGGAACGTATACTGCAAAAAATATTTCCAAAGAGGGAAAACGAATATTTTACCTGCGCTATTCTAGCTTTCTCACAAACAGTTTTGACGACATTGAGGAACGTCTCTCCATTCTAGAAAAAATAAGTAACAAAATAGTCCTTGCCGTGTTTCTTGCTTAATTACATTTTTAGCTCATGATTCATTTTTATTCTGTAATTTTCATTTTCTAGTGCAAATCCATATTATTTTCTTACTATTTTGTGCTCAAAAACTGCTAATTTATATTCATAGATTTGGGTTAGGTACCGATGGTTATTGATATAAAACTAACTTGAATTAACACACATCGAAAATTGCGAAGTTGTAAACATTTATATCGAGACACGACCAAAGCCTCATTGCACGTCGCAATTAACAAAATTCAAGATCGCAAATAATAGAACAAATAGTTTGCGCTGAAGAAACAGAACAGAGCTTAGTGACGGCCGAGAGAAAGACAGTTATATATAGGTACTTAGGATCTTTAATAACAAATGAAAGAGGCTGCAAGGCAGAAATAAAAAGGAGAAATACCGTGACAAGGTCTGCTATAGAAAACGAAAATAACATTAAAACCCTCGTCTTCCTAATATATAATATATTAATGGTGTTGAAACAGAAAACGGGAGAGCACGAGGATATACGCTCTGGAAATGTGGGACTGACGATACGTGTGTTATTAGAATGAAGATACCATACAAAATGCGTTCACGAAATACATGTCACATCAATATTCTTACTATTTTCAAACTAAGCTAAACCCTTGAGTGATGAGAATAGGACTAACTTTCTGGTCTCCTGGAACGAGGCCCGCACCCCCGACCATTATATCACTAGACCAGCGTCTTAACCACTAGACCAACAAGCTACTCAATCAGCCGCATTCAATTCAGCCGCAGTTTCATCATCACGACTGCCTTACATATATAAGTATATATGTGTTTGGGATATAACGGATGTTGTGGACATGATCACACCCATAGTGCTTATCTGATTTCAATAAAACTTTTTGAAAAATTGATCTGTTATGCAATTACCGGCAGACATCTCGGCTAAGTTCGTTAACTAGCCTGATCAGTGATGTTAGTGTGACAACAAAAGTTTACTGTTCTAAAATGGACTAAATTATAAATAACGTACGGTCTCCGTACTCATACACCGACGTACTTTTGAACTGCGTCACGCTATACATAAAATAAAACGAAATTAAATCGAAGAAGATTCGGATTGTATAGCGCGCTATGACGCGTACGGCATGTATTTCTTGATAGATATTTCAATTGTATATTTAAGCCGTCGTAGTGTGAAACAATATTTGCATTCTCATTTTTAAGTCCTGGTCTAAAATTTTCCCATCGAATTTCCAAAGTAAACTATCCTAAAAAAATAATATAAAACTCTGGCTTGTAAAGGACTCGAACCTCCATCCTCCAATTCCAATGAGACTGGCGCTAACGAAATTTATATCAAATTCTTCCATAGTGTATGGAAAGAAGAATGGATTTCTATAGAAGAATTTGATATAAATGTGTGTTTTTGACATGAATAATTGTTCGGTATTTATGACAGTACTAGATCACCAGCCGGCACGTGCGTGTAGAGGATCCATTAGGTTTTCTATACTTATCTGTCTTCCCCCTTTATTTACCCTTAGTACCTCAAAGCATGATTTTTTCTGTGTGTGTTATCTGTGACTTTTCAACTATCAAAAATTGAACGTCTTACTGATCTGGTTTTGTACAGTTACTGTTACTATTGTGTTTCGGTTTTCTCGCAGTGCGTGCTGAAGATATACAATCACTACTGGGTGATACACAGTGCTTCGTACTAATCATCTAAGAAGTTTCCTGAAGTTCGGGAGAGCTGTGAGTACAGAAAGAAAATCCAGGTAAGTCGTTCTTTCTGGTTGGTCCATGAGCCTTTATTGTTTTGTCTCTATACCAAATTCATATCACCCTTCCTACATCTCATTTTACCTTCCTCTTTTGTAAACAATAATAATAGATACAATCATCATATACACGTATGTACCTTATAATAGATAATACTAGGCGATACCGTTGGATGTATTTATTTATTAATACTCATTATTAAGACCTGTTTACACAATGATCTTTCAATGTGTCTGAGTCAGTAAAGAAACTATCCACAACCAAACAATTATGATCCGTTCTATACCCTCCATTCGAGTCGAATATCCGAGAGAATCTCATACGTGGACACGGGCTGTATCGAGGTACATTATGTTTACAGTGAATTAATTATTACTAAATATAAAACAATGAAATAAATGAAATATATAATATATTGTAATAAATTTAAATCAGATCAAACCAGAATACGAGATTGTGTAAGGCGATATGACGTCACACATTTCGCTATAGGAATTATGATTGTGTGTTCGATAACCGGACAAAAACCACAATAAAAACTAAAAAAAAAGAAAATAACCTACACATAAAATTTCACAGTCACAGTCACACTCACAAAACTTGTCCGCAACAAAATCTCTCAATGAAGGTAACTGAAAATCAAACGGAAACAAACACAAAACTAGAAACATGTTGACAGAAATAGCCTATGCGGCATACATTAAATTATATTGTAATATATATTATATACCAGATACTTTGCTTATCTCATATTGTTTATATTTAGTTCCTCTGGGGACAAAAAAGTTCCAGCACAAATAGATGGACGTTTATATTAATCGTAAAATTGTATAGGTTAGGCCTAAAAATATTTCCTTTAAACAAAGAGTGCTTACGTTAACTCGTAGATAAAGGAAACAAACCGTTGATAGATGGATCATTGTGTTTTGTATATCGGTTGTAAGAAGTTTTTCTCAAATAAATAAATAAAAAATCTTGCAGAGTTAAAGGGAACCGAGAAAAATAAAAATAAAACATTAAAATTTTTTTTTTCATTTTATTATTAGACTTTATTTTGTACAAGAAAATTCAATTCGCGCATTTCCACAGTAAGTAGAATCGCTTGAAATTTTAGTACAAAGTGGTCGAGATATGAGCTATCATTGTAGCGGTGAGACAGTCCGCTGAGGCTCAGTTACTTTTTTTACTTTTGAAACTTGTCTTTGGCTCAGTAATTTTTTTCCATCAACAAATATAAACCACCAACACAATAAAACAACAATATAAAACTATCTAAAATAATAACAAAAGTAATAACAGAAAACGGTAAAATTTTTCTAAGAAGCTCTAAAACGTAAATAGGATAGGTTTTTCGGCTCTCCTGAAAAATTTTTTTTTTTGTACATTAGTCCCGTTATTTTGGAAACCATAAAAGATTTTGAGGTAATTTTAAAAAAAATATCCGTGGCGTCACTGACTGCATTCCTGACTAAGGAAATAGCTGCTACAGCTTTTATTTTAATAAATTTTTTTAAACCCTTAGTTACATGAACTTATTTAATACTAAATCAGAAGTGTGCAGACTCTCATTGAAATCGGATTAGCGGTTGCCGAGAAAATGGGTCTTACTTTTCAACGTAAATGGTCCTCGGTAGTGACCATCTTAAATAAAGTCTAACCTTTAAATTCTACATTACGTTTAAAGTCTAATAAGTATCATGTACTAATGAGTGACTATGCAAAATTTAGTTTATGTACGAGTGTATATAAATAAACTTATATATATATTATGTACACGAGATGTATCCACTGGCATGTGAAATAAAGCAGGAAACAACATAAGATTCTGCTGGTCCCAAAGACTGTGATGGGCTGACCGTGTTGAAAGAATGTCTGAAGACAGGACACCAAATATCATGACCGAGTGGATACTCCAGTAGAAGAGTCCTAGAGGCAGACCAAGAAAGTGATGGGCTGACTGTGTGGAAGAAAGAGAAGGTTCGGGAACTGGAGAATAATAGAAGTCAATGGAGAGAACTTGTGGAGAAGGCCAAATCCCACCCTGAGATATAGTTCCGCGGAAGAAGAATAAGTCATATTATAACGTGACCGAAATCAGGAATTAGTTTAATTTATTACAAAGTTGAACCTTAATATCTTTTAAAATATACTCAATATATATTCAAAACTTTAGTGTTCAATATTTAAATTTCATATAAATGTATACTATTTGTCACCTCTTATACTCTAGGGATAAAAACGATTCTAATTTAGGTATGACATTGATAAGATAAACACCGTTCTCACGGTATTAAACTAAATAGAACTGGAAACGAGGATACAATTACTTTATTTATGTAATGGTTGCATAACAATTTGCGGTCGATTCCAGTATGGAATTAAAAATGGCCCTGTGCTCGTATATTATGTATTTGTCTAGACCGAGTACCGGCAGTTTCCTACACGCTGACTGTTATTATCATTGTATCGGTAAATGAAATATTAATGTTTATTGTGGTGGGCTAAACTGTTCGCTCTTATTAATTATTATACCAAATCAATATGTCATGCGAGTACTGTATACTACGGGTATGACGAAACATGTTATTTTCAAAACGCTGGGTTAGTAATTCGAGTTACGTATGTATTTTCCAGTGTTTAGTTGGCGATATACATACATGAACGCAATGCCTGGCGAAATAACGCAATGCCTGGTTCTAAGGGAGTAGTATGAGACTTACTAGGAGTACCTCTTCACGGTGGTTAATATAGGTCTATCAGTTATGTTTGGTGTTATATATAAATAGCTGGTGCGGGGGGAAGGGGAGGAGTTACTACCCTTACAACGCCGGATGTATTAGCTTATATAATTTATTTGTTGATGATCGTCATACCTCGAATTACCTAACAAGGTCAAACGACCTGTTGATATAAATATAATATACGAAAAAATAAATAAATGGCAAGTTTAATCATTTTATTCGAAAGAAATCACACAGTTCAAAAACAACATATAGTGAACTCAAATCGACGGAATTTTAATCCCATAGATCGGGCCATGAAAATTTGTCTGCAGGCTTCGCTATTTTGTTCTGGTTGGACTCCTGATGAAACTAAATGATGGAACACAACCTCTTTGTGGTTTTATTTTAAAGTTAGTTTACATTTTTGAATGTATGATAGACTTTGTAGGGGAGGATTTCTAAAATGTGGGTCGAAATTTTTTAAACTAAAACTACATGTTTTAACCGTTTCACTGATACATAGTTTATTTAAGAGTTATGTTTGATTTTTTTTTTTGGTTTATCTCCATGATGGCAAGTAATTTTTACACATAAAGGGTTTTTCATTAAGGGCGCTCAAACTTTTTTTAAAAATAAAACAAAAACGAATGAATATATCTAAAAAAAATTTGGGTCATCAAGAACAGATGCTCTAGCGGCGGCAATATTTTCCTCACTTCGTGCATTTCTTTGTCTCACTGGCACTGGAACATTGTGTAGAGACAATGTGCTTTCAAATTTTTGCACCAAACGTTGAATTGTTGATGTGGCAGGCAAGTGATGACGACGATAAAATGGTCGTAATGCTCTTAAAGTTGCGGTGAGCGAACGCGAATTTTGGTAGTAAATTCGAATAATTTGCAAGCGTTGCTCCGGTGTGTACTGCTCCATGATGATTTGCCAACTAAGTACAAGTGTTAACCTTAAAAAAAATTGAAGAAATATGGCGTAGTTTCTTGTCCCTGTTGAAAGAAAGTTTGAGCGTCCCTATTGAAAAACCCTTTAGTTTGAATATTTTTGACTCGGAAAGTAGACGAATATCTAGTCATAAAATATTATGAACTAAATCTGAGACATTGTGTATAATTTTATTTATTATTATTAATTTTAATAATACATATAATCAATAGTTTTTTCGATCCTAGATAATCTTAAATTAATATAAGCAAATGGATTCATATTACGATACTGTTTTGACAACACGAGATTACGAGATCTATAATGCTTCTGACGTACTATCTAGAGTCTTGGAGATTGAAGCTTATCTTAAAAAAAAAAAATTATAAAAAAATGTAATTAAAATTATTCTCTGATGTTTGATGTGAACACCATTCTAGAACAATTCAGACTCAATGTTAGCCATGAGATGATAAATAAATATCGAATATGAACACAGTAAACGGCTCCCATTATTTATTTCGTATGATTAACCGCAGAGGTGAAACATGGTATCAGTCATTTTAATGATCATATTTTCTATTTTCGTACCTTGTCAATTTGGCGCAAAAACATTCAATCCCAGGGCCTGGGGCTTATTTGTACAAGTATTGATTACTGCTATTAGGAAAATCAATACAGGGAAAAATAATGTCATTATGAAATGCTCCATTAACCTAATATACCGCACGGACATGACAGCTACATAAATTACATCTTCTGTTCATATTCAATTCAATTTTTATTTTATTTTTTATTACAGTTACTGACAGATATTAGCGAAAATATGGCAACGCTTATCCACAATATTGAGGAAGAGAGCTTGGAACTGGGTTTTGAAATAAACAGAAGCACGACAAAAATATTCAGATTATAATGCTTTGATTAAATGCTGAGAACTAATCTTCTCGATGACTAGGAAAATGGTAAGTAATCACATGAAATCTTATCTACCTTGGATCTTTCGTATCAAGAAATGGAGGGTGCAAGGCCGGGGTTCGAAAGGAAATTGATTCACTTAAGTCTGAAGTCGAATTTGATCATATTTGTACAAATCTGATTAATAATGCTAGCGTTCTCCATAGCTCTGTACGGAAAACAGTCGGATCATGGACAGAAAGACACATGCTTGACGTGTAATCGTCCTTTTCATATTGATTAAAAGCCCGTGTCGCGTAGCAACGTAAAACGAACATACGAGATTGTGCGGTTATAGCGTATAACTATTGTAAATTCATGTATTTTTAATATTGAACGCAAACTTTACATTGTGGTTAATCATTTTAAAATTAAATTATTTATTACTTTGATTTTAACCACTTTTAACCAACCGGTTTCGGAAAATATTATTGGCCGCATAATGTCAAAAAGTGGTGACATCGACTCCTCCTCCTCGATCACCTGATTTGACGGCTCCTGACTATTTTCTGTGGAGATACTTAAACGGAAAAATCTTCACCAATAACCCAACAATTCCGATGCTTTCGGACAATATTATAAATTAAATTAAATTAATGAAATAACGCGCAGGGTGTGCGAGAAATTTATGAAAAATATGGTTAAAAGAGCACGCAATTGTACTGCTGCTAAAAGCGGCTACCTAGATAATGTATACCTCATTGTAACAAACTAAGTATTCGATAAATAAAGATCAAATTAAGAAATTTTGTTTCATTTCTTAGTTATTTAAAAACAATATCGGCCTGGAACATACTATTCATCTGTATATAAATGTATTATGTTAATTATTTTTTACATTAATACAAATTAAAATATATCAATTATAAAAATATACAAGAAAATTAATTTATCGAAAAAATATTTTTATTGCACCGGGATTCGAACCTGGCTTTTCCTATCCGAGGAAATGCGTTAACTGATTACACCACACCAATAGAATAAGTTGACAATAAATTTTCGCACTTTCAAGTTGATACCATAAAATACAACAGAACTACGTTCCGAAAAAACTGCAACAAACAAAACTACAATAATAATGTTCTTAATTATTTTTTTTACATCTTGTTTCAATCTCGTAATTACACCAAATACCATTTTGATTTTGTAAAAGTTTTATTGAGAATTTGTTCTCTTTCTGGGAATTATTATAATGTTTATTGTGTAAAATATAAAGATTTTGTTACTAATTTTGTGGTTATTCTTGGAACAAATCTCAAGTCAGTCGGAATAATAAATTCCTTCTACTGCGTTCTCTATTTGAATACAATGCGATCAAGCAGCTGATGCATAATTTCCAAATTCGATCTAGCAACTATTTGTCGCTTGCAGCAATCAGTAGAATTTGCTATTATGGACAATCGTTGTAAGAATTTGGACGAAGCCGACAGCTGTCAAATTGCAATTGCATTACAGCAAGTTATTACATTTATTAGCCATTTAATATGTTGCCAATGTTATTAAGTAATAATAACGCAACAATTATAAGAATGATTATGAATTGATAATAATTGTTATGTATATGGCAATTGTGCTGAGACTTTAAGAGTCAAACCAATATAACTAAAATATAACTATGTCATACTTAGGTAACCTGTATTCATATCTATGAATAGATCTTAAAAGTTAGGAAAGGAAATTGCCGCAGGAAAAATAACCTATTTTGTATTACTACCAATACTTAAATCATAAAATGTTCACATTAAAACTAATTCAGAATTATAAAAGATTTTTCGTACTGCATTTACTTACAGGTGTAAAGTAAAGTAGACAATCCCCATCGAATTGGGAAATATGTTGGATAATTTTTCTGCAGAGAATGTATGTACCAGTACGGAATGGGAAAGTTTAGAAAATAAAATGCAATAAAGAATTGTTGTTCAGTTAGTTGTTGTTGGAAGCGTGATCCCAAAAAAAAAAACCTTAGTGAAAACCCAGGTGCGAGAACAGTGGAAAGAAGAAAAAGAATAAAACATATATTGTGTATCCACAGTCACACAAACCTTTAAATATAATTGTTTATAAAACTATCGTGCATATTATATTTCAAAAGTTATTAAATATTTGAGACGTTAAATGAATAATTAAATAGGAGAAATTAAAATTGTGCTTTTAAGAATCATACTATTCAAGGATTTAGAGTGAAATAAAATTGCATTAGTAAAAAGTATGTAAGCAAATAATAATAAATACTATAATAATAGTGACACTTAAGAACTGAAAAACTGAATAATAGACAATCGTGTGTATATTTATGTTTTGATTAAAAAATATTATTAATATCGGATAAAAATTTACATAAACAACAATTTCAATAAAATTTAACTAGTCAGGAAGTTGTTCGAGAACTTAGCTTCTCGGGAAATTGGCTTGTCGGGAAATTGGCTTGTCGGGGTGTTATCTATCGGGAAGTTAATTATCGTGATAATAATTCAAACTCTCTAAGATAATAAGAATAAATACTCCCTGTTACGAAAGTATATTTTTAAATTCTAAACTATTGCGTGCATTCAACCCTAACCCCACTATTTATTTTTTCATAATCTATAATAATTTTCATATTATCAATAATATTATTATATTAAATCTTCATCACCTCCCTGGGGCGGTCATCTGCTGCTGCACTGTAGGCCGAACGCAACACACAGCATTGCTCCTTGGACATAAATCATTCATCGCACATAACACATTACATAAGCGGATCTCACAAACACTTATATAAAAAATGTCGGTCATATAGATACATTTTTCACGGCAAATATTATACACCATTGTTCGTTCATTTGTGATTTTAATGATACACGACCATATATCAATATACCTGCATGTGGTGTGGCATATCGACGCAGGAAATATCAATTGCTGCAAGGGGCAAAATATTTATTTGGATTTTTTTTGTTGCACATTTTTTCCTTTCATTATGTGTACAAATTTGTAATTATTCTTCAATAGCGTGGCCTCCTCATACTCGGTCTTCTGTTACTCATTTCTAATTATTCACAAAAACAGGTCAATGGCAATCTTCTTGACGTCTCCACAGCGGAGCTTTGGTCTTCCAATCAGTCTTCTTCTCCCTGGATTTCCATCGGGTTTCCTTTATGGGTTTCGTGAATCATGCAGTCAATGCGGTGCATCAAGCCTTACAATATATGTTGTATATATAAATATTCATATATTTCTTAAAAATATACCACTGCAAGAAATAAAATACTAAAATGTTAAAAATCATCTCTTACAAAACACGTAAAAAATGTACACAAAAATACCTCACTAATATACCGAAAAATGAAAATCGCAGTAAAATAAAGGAGATTGCAATTGCAATAAGTGCTTATAAATACGTGTTTTTTTACATGAAAATGAATATTATAGATGAAAAAAGACTTTTATTCTTACCATATAATAAAAAAAAAACATGTGCTTAATATTATGATATCTTACATGCAATGCATGTAAAGGACCCTTATATTTTGCAGTGGGGCCCAATGCCTTTTTACTGAGGTTCAATTTTTTAAGTAACACCCTTAGTCCCATCTCATTTATAGTATTTCATACAAATTAAATTGTAAAATAGTATCAATCTATTGGCATTCTTCACCGATATGCTCCAGACTTTACTTTCATAAGATGCCACACCCCAACCCCATTTATACCGCTATACTTTTATATCTTTTACTATATAAAAAGATCCCTTATATAATTTGAATTGTGAATGATTATATTTAAATAAGAACCATTGCATAAAATATTTTTAACCAATTATTTCAATACTCATGTCCAAAAAGGTCAATTTATCAAAGACTAAAAAGATATCAAATATTTAGTGTATAGAATTGTATGAAAACGCAATGCTACCATAAACATTTTTAATAAAATTACTAAGAAAACTAAATAAACTTTCAAAAAGATTTGAATAACAGGATCAAACGTAAAAATTCATAAAAATACTATGATTTATTTAACGTCAACCAATTTCGATAGTACGACGAGAACGAATAAATACTAGATCGACGTCGAAATAACAAAGTAAACGCTGCAAACGTAAAAATAACTTTTGTCCTTTACAATCATTGTGATGTCCAGCGACAATATATAATAATATAGCGAGCTGGAGCCTGGCAGTGTAAGAGGACATTAATGTAATTTAATGACCTAACTGGGTGTGACGTGAACACTTCTGTGTGGAAAAGATAACATCGTTACTGCTACATTGCGAACTGTGTTGCCGATATCCACTTATTTTATTGTTGCTATTTAAAATATTAATTTAACTTTTCTTTCCGTCATTTCATTTCCTATTATTCTCTTCTTTTGAGATTTTTCTTTCATATGATATTATTTTGAATAGTCGCGGTAATGGGGAGAAAATATTTTTAAAAGTTTAACTTTTAAAAACCCTTTTAACCCACAGTTCAGTAATTTCAGTTTGTGTTCCCATTTTAAACGTTATTTGAAACGAAATCAAATTTTGATATCAGAAGAATTTACAATTAAAAGGTAGTTGTCATTTGTACTGACGTTTAATTAGGAGTACTGTCAATGGGATGGCAGCACATATTCTTATCAAATTTACTTACTTACTTACCATCACACCGTTCTCCGCGGGGGTAAACAGAGAGAAAAGAGCGCCACACTTCTCTGACCTGACACACGAGCTCGCCGATTGTTGAGGTTTCTAACACAACCATCCTCCATTATCTGGTTTACCTGGTCGTGGCAAGTCTTCCGCAGTCGTTATCGGTGCCATCAACACTTGCGTCTTATATCTTTCTTACCAGTCTCTCCTCAGTCATCCGTTCCATATGACAAAACCACATATGTGATCCTTTCTTAATCTTACTCACTATACTAACATCAGCTTTACATTCTTTACTCTGTCATAAATAGATTTGCCACATATACGCCTAAGTGATCTCATTTCCACTGCACTCTGTCTACTTTCGTTCCTCTTCTGCCAGCTCCAGACCTCACTTCCACACATCACTGTCGGTACCAGGAGTCTACTGTCTACTGTGCACCGCTAGTCTTGCCTCGGTTGGCAAATTCCCTTTAGACATAATTCCACTCAAAACGCCGTTCATTTTATTCCCTGCAATCGCCCTCCTTTCGATGTCATTCTCAGCCTTTCCGTTTCTATCAAACATACTTTCCAAATACACAAACTCATCTACTCGTTGCAAACATTCATTATCTACAAGTATTTTGCACGGTGTCTTGCTTTCCTTCTTCTCGAATACCGTCACTTTTGAATTGTTAATATTCATCATGAGGTCGCTTTCCTTGCATACATCGTACATTCTACTGACTAGACTCTGTAGTTGAAATTTAATGAAAATATACGAATATGACTAACATCACACGTTCTTTTGATACATTCCTAAAAAATAAATAACTACTAACCAACGGACGAGGAATGGTGGGGTTAGTGCGAAGTAGTATTGGGTTCGCCCATGACGGATTCCGTGTATACGTTTAATGTCGCAGTTGTAGCTTAGCAATGCATTGCGCACGTCTTCAGAATCCCCGCAATATTATTGACGCTTACAATGGTCACCTACTTACTGGGTCTTTACTAAAAAGTGTTTTGGCTAAGTTTCATTTCAATTGCGCAAGCGCTACTCACTCGATTTAGTCATAAAGCATATTCTTATGTAGTGTATGCCCCGTTCTCACTAATTATCATTTTATATAATTGCTCTACGTCGCAACCTCCATCACTGATCGTCTTCTTCTTCTTCTTTTAAATAGGCAATTAATTCTTAAAAAAGTACAATAATATAATAGAATAGAAAATATTATATTACAAGTCAATACCACTGTCTTTCAAAAAATTTCCTATTATATAGATTAAATGTGGCGAGTTAAGGGAAAAAAGATGACACAAGTACACAAGTTAACCGGGAGTTGAAAATTACCATTGTCGAGATTACTGTAAAAAAACCTGTGATCCGAAATGGACAGGCAAAAAAGATATGGTCAAGGGTTTCTTCCTTCTGAATAACCGATCACTGTTAGTGTCATTGCCAGTAAGATAAAAAAATTGCGATTATGTCAAATGTGTTCTTAATATTTCTAGGTTAAAATTACTTAAATGTTTTCTCTTTTATATATTCAATAACAGTACATGAATATATATTCAATTTGAAATGAAGTGTGCATTGCCTTTATTACGGATAAAAAAAACATAAAGCAGTAAAATCACGAATTTTCCCAACTGGCAAGAATATTGACCATCTGACATCTCGCGTAGTCAATCATCTGTCAAATCTGTCAAATATATGTTCGTAATGTTTGCGTTTGTTCAGTAATTATTATTGTAAACACGATCTCAGTTGTTTCAAGAATGTCTTTAAGTTGAATGATTAAGAATAATTAATTTGATATTATAATTCAAAATTAATACGTTAGAACACCGTTTGTACAATTCCAGGGAGGGCAATACGGAATTGCAATCGACTATAAGCCCTCCATGTGGCTATTGTGACCAGTGGTGAGTGCTGCGCGATCAGTGCTATCTATATTTCAATGCGCAATTTGCTTTGGAAATATAATAAGTGTGCACAATACACCATTGTTAAAGCAATATAACAAGGGCGTGGCCGCGCAGCTATCGGCCACGAAGCGACCATAATAGCCATCCGCAGGGCCTAGCAGCAAGCAATTCTCGACAGTCGATTACTTTTCTCCTAGTATAATTTATTATTCATTATGAACCATAGTATCCGTTCTAGGATCCCCCGACTTTTTACCAAACTCAGTAAATTACGTAATTTTTTTAAAATATGTAAATAAATTACTCAATTGTTTGAACGTTTATTAAATACTTTAGAAACAACTGGTTAATGAGCAAATAAACCTTACAAAATTTGATGATTTATAGCAAGCACACGCCTAAGCAATAAAGGTTAGACAAAGGCTTTTTCAACATAAATTCGATGCCAAGTGGAAGTTCTATATTTCATTCACATCCGACACGGTGATCACATATTTATTACAATAAAAAATCAACGGTATTTGAAGTGCACCGTATTTATATGTACGTTGATGAATACTAAACCTTTTCAGGATTATAAATTTTAATTTTTTATTTATTAAACTAATAGGCACATTAAAATAAGCAGAATATGGTAAAATAGAATAACTAGTAATGATATTACGAAGAGGGATTACAGAGAAATATAAAACTGAGTTGACAACAAAAAACATATTAATTATTATACATAAATAAATGTATGCATATTATACAATTATATATTAGACATATATATATATATACATACACGTTTATACTGATTAACAACAATGATTTTATTAAGACAGTTTGAATTTTGATTGGTCATCAAGTACTGAAACAGTAAAGGAAGGGAAAGATGGAAAAGTAGTGACGAGATTTGAACTTCCGACCCTCCTAAAACAAGGGATTGAAAATGATATCTAACTATACGAGTTGTGTTTATAAAATTTATTTAAAATAGGTTTACAAGAATATTTCAAAAACTAACGACACAAAAATAAACACGTAGAGTAGGAATTTTTAGTAGGTCGAATATTGAAATGAATGATGTGTTTTTTTTTCGAGTTTAAATATTAGTAATATATCAAATTATTTTGACGACTTTTTCACAATACCATGGTAGATATTGCGTACCTATTAAATTGTATGACAAATTGAGCCATTGCGGAAACAATTTATTGTTTGGTGCCTTCACAACGGAAGACATAAATATATTTTTTAAAAGTGTCGTAAAGCTATTTGCTAATAATCTAACGAGAATGAGAAAGTATTAAACAGACAAACGGTAAAGGAGGAATCGCACTGAATGTTAAACAGAAACGGAAACGCGAAACGGGAGCCTAATGTTACCCGTCACCCGCCGAGATGAATTGAACGTCAAAGTGACAGCTTGGAAAAGGAGATTATTGTAAGCACAATTTTGAGTCAAATAATACTTGGATAGTAGCACAATGGTGGATAGGTGGAGAGACACAGGAATCAACTATGGCAGGAGTAGAAAACAACCATGGAGGAAACCCAGAACCGGTACTTGTGATGCCGGCAGTCCGCAGTCGAGCACGAGAATATACTACAGCTCTCGGCTTGCATCCCCTATTCTCGTGTCGACTCGGGTCGTCTCGTACCATCTGCTCTCACCGCGAGTGTACAGGCAGCCCACAATTTCTCTCGCTTCGCCTCGTCTACCCTCCATTCCGGTTGGAACGTGAACGTGGCGAGGCGAGGTGAGGAGCCTCGTCGTGAGTGTACTTTGTACCACTTGGGTCTCGGCACTTTGGCGAACGCCTCACCCGAGAAACCTCAGTGTTAATGAACTGCTAGCATGAATGTGCATTACGAGGCGAGTCTCTTCTGATTGAAGAAGAATTTTAGAAATTCAATTAGATATATTTTTAAGACATTAATAATATTTTTGGGCATACATAAATATACATTTTTGAATTTACCTATTAATCTAGAATATCGCTAGCAGAAGTTTCATTGTTTATGGAATCACCCCTGCGTATTTTAAATTAATTAAATCTCGGGCAATGTGCGATACAGATTACCAGTATATTATAAAATGAATTAAACAAACGCAATAAACAAAAGAAACTTCAAATGTTAAATAATGTTGAAAATACGGAAAGGTCATTGTTATCGTTCACGTTGCCTTTGACGGCGTTCCAAGTGTGAGTGCGCCTTTACGCATAATGACAGATACGATCGTGAGTATTGTCAGGAGTAGAAACTAGGCCATCGCCTTCCCGATGGGCGTACCAGGCACCTGCAGTCCAATGTACGGCACGACCCGGGGGCGGGCGGTGCAGCCTCCAGGTCACCCGAGGACCGACGTGACCTTGATCGCGCTACTGAAGGGACACAGCTGGTACTTGAGGAGGGCTGGGCCGTGACGCATTGATAAGTTGTATTAATATTAATATTAAACATATTATTTAATATGTATATTTATAATTGATTTCACATTTTCCTCGAACCAATAAGATTTATGAGAGGGATAAAGTTAATTGTCGGATGTACGTTGTCACGACATAATGTACACACTTTAAAAATGAAAATCTATGTATATGTGGAGGCTATAAACGCGCCTCACAGTTACCTGGTTGTTAAACCAGGCTTTCAATAACCATAAACACTCCTGGTACCGACGTTAGGCGACAATAACATAAAGCGGCAACCATCGAAAAGACCTGCCGTCTTCCTGACCACAAGATCTATATCAGCCTTCAGTAGCTACTTGCACATAGCTTTGTAACAGTGTTGAATAAATCTCGCATCAACCGTAAGTAGTTTCTCTTCTTATTATCTGTTCTAGTCCACCATCACACATATTTCTCACACTCCGCGACCATACGAACACAGTGTGTGCTGAGAGAGCCCAGCCTCACACTTAAACCGATCCTTCTGATTCCTTTGCTAAACACGCATACATACAACCCCTATAACTGATGACCACATTTTAACATGATCCAATGTAATATAAATGTGTATTATACAGGGTGCGGCATAAAGAACTCTCTTATTTTGAAGTGGCACAGCTACGCGCCGGGAGGGAATTGAGTGGTGAGAGTGAATACATTGAACAAATTTATTCAAAGCATTTTTAGTTATCAGTTATGGCTTATTCTGGTGAGCGTCGCGCTTTTGTTATCGAGAAGTTCATTAGAAATAGCGGATCTCCGATAGCAACACAGCTTGCATTTCGCATTTACTTTGCGCTCGGTCGTAGTTGTTTGATTTCAACAAGATGGTGCAACGGCCCACACATCTCATCGTTCTCTTGAAGTCTTCAAATAAATGTTTTCTAGTCATATTGTCTTCTTGCATGGTAATATCGGCTGACTTCCACACTCGCCAGGTTTGAAACCCTGTGATTTTTTTCTGTGGGGCTATCTCAAATCTATGGTATTTCAACATAGGCCTATCAATTGAAGAGAAGCTCTCAAAGAGCCAATCACCCAGGAAGTCTGCCATTCCGCCCGAAATGGCTCGCAAAGTTATGGAAAATGTCCGAGAGAGGTTCAGCGAATGCATTAGTAATGGTGTCCATCACTTAAATATCGTGTTATTTAAAAACATTAGAAAAATTTGCATTACGTGTAGGTACTTAACATAAATTAAAGACTCTTATTATATCTTTTTTGGTTTGTTTTTTTTAAATTTCAAAATCGGGGAGTTCTTTATACCGCACCCTGTATTATATTCCATTTATTCCAAATGTTGCGTTGTTACTCTTTAGGATCATGGCCAAAACACAGGCATCCTCTCGCTCCCCCTGGCCACTCCACTTTTATTTACTGCAAATAATGTAATATAACATTACAGAATTATCTACACAGGTCTGTAAAAAACAGTTGATCTATTTAATTAAAAATAAAAATTATGGGTTAACGGGGTATGACTGATGTTTGTGAAAGAGTGTTGATGTTGTATGTGTAAAAACTGGGGCCCCATTTCTCCCAGCTCTCCGCTAGACAAACACGCAAAGGATACATTTTAAGGTTTTATGATTCAGTTTTACTTACAAAACTTTTTTTATTGCCAGTTATGAAAATTATTTCCTACCTCTCATTATTCAGTCAATTACTGTACAATATAATATCGATTCAGATGGACTCCACTTAAATATAATGATTAATATGTTATCATTTTCAAGTGAATTAATTTTAAATGATTTCATGTGAATTATTGCCAATTACATTTGCAAACATTAGTTATTATTTAATAATTCAACCGAATGCCTATGGTATTTAAATAAAAAATATATATTATATCGAAAGATGAGACAATGTCTTAATATGTCATGTTGACCGTAAATAGGGTAGATATGTATACAAGCTTGAGTAGAGGTCAAATGAACGCCAAAGGCGTTGTCATCGATTATCATTGACTTGCCCTTAAGCTGAGCGAAACGGTATATGAATAATATTTTCCAAGAATCTTATAACATTTATAAATAAATTACTAGAGGCATACCTACATGTGCCGCGAGTGCTTACTACTACCATAGACTTAATAAAAAATATTTGAAACTTAGCACAACTTAAAATGAACAAAAAATATAATATTAAGGAAAACACATTCTTATTGTGAAGTTGTAATTATTCAGAACATAGGTCTGTGATATTTTAAATACTAAACTAATGTATTAATTATAAATATATACATATAAAATCAATTTTGTCGAAAAATATTGTTTTTGCGTCACCAGGATTCGAACCTGGATCTCTATTTCCAATCCGGGGAAATACACTACCGATTGTGTTATAACGCCAGTATTTTTCATGACAAATTTTCGAACCAATGTTACATTTTCTCAAATTAATAATTAATAATTTGTCAATTTGTCATGAAAAATACTGGCGTTATAACACAATTGGAAATAGAGATCCAGGTTCGAATCCCGGTGACGCAAAAACAATATTTTTCGACAAAATTGATTTTATATGTATATATTTATAATTAATACATTAATTTAGTATTTAAAAAATATAATATTTACATTCGTCTGAATGTATTTTTGATTTCAAAATTGAATGTCCCTCATAATCATATCTTATAGAAAATTATTTGTATCCATATATTAGTAACACTGTATATTGGAAGACATATTTACATGAATGATTATTGAACTAATTTAAATATTACAAACAAATATAAACATTCATCCGTCATTCACGCCGCGTCGCAAATATATTTTATTCATTGCCAATGCAACCATAGATAAGGATGCTCAATAAACTTACCCCTGCTCGTGCCTCACAGACCTGGCCGTTTAACCAAGTACTTTACAGCCACAATAACACTATCACTACAGTACGAGTTCAATACATAGTAATAGATAAAAGATGGGGAAGCTCAATAATATTATGGAGATACAAAAACATCTCTCGCTGATAAGATTTATTTTTAGCATTGACTCAAACCATAAGTTATTTAAAAGATTCATGATTTACATTATTAACCTCGATTACCTCTTTGATGTGTATTAGAGTGTTTAATTTGAAATTTATAACTATCATATGGTTCAGAAGTTAAATGAAAGTATTTAGTTAAATATCTAATTGTACATTGCTGAAATGATTAACATTACATGATTAAAGTGATAAGTAATTCCGTTTTAACTACTGCTGGGAAGTTCCAAATTCATGCAATTAACGAACGGAACAACAACTGTCAATAGATTGACGGTAAATTACGAAAGCCGAGAATTGTATCTAATCAATCTCACGGTTTATAAATTGTCTCGAGTCGAAACTATCATAAAAACCTCATCCGTGGAATCGAGCATAAGGTTAGGAAGTGGATATGCAAAACTTCATGAAACTACTCTCACGTCTTTAAATGCGGTATGATCGTGCCGGTGTTGCCAATAATGTTTTATAATTAATTAAATTCACACAATGTTTGGCTGCCTACCGTCCAATGCACGTACAATGTTGAAACGATCTTTGCGAAGCGCTTTTTCGTGGAATTATATATTACTTCGAATTAAATATAATTAAAGATCTCCTTTAAACAAGCGAGGTGCGATCAAAAGCGTTGCGATGTAAGCGACGTTTATGTTTTCTTTTTAACGACGCCATTAAAATAATGTACGAACGGCATCGAGACGAATGTAAAATATGTACAAAACCTGTCAAGTTGAGAGTAAAACAAGATGATAGTGACAGTTTATTTTAAAAGATGGCAGAGTCGAGAGTTTAAAACATTCAAACTATTTATTAAATTAATTAAATATGTGATATATGTTAGGATTGGTCGCAATACTTACACATCGTATCCTTGAAATGAGAAGGTATCATCTGACATTTATTTCAAATTGAGCTTCAAAGATTTAAATGTTTATTTTTCGATTTCTTCGGCAGAGATTGGTTCGTCATACAGGAGGTGACAATTTTAAAGAAATATCGCTAAATAATTAACAGTAATAAAATAAAACTGGGCTGCTATTGTGGCCGCTTCGCGGTCATTAGTGACCGCTGCGCGATCAGGATCTCATCGGCTAACGCCGACACTTCGCCAGTATTAACTATTTTATCAGCATAATGTGCATTTAAGTATAGATGAATACTTTTCTCACTCAACGTAGAATATATAAAATTTTTTAGGTATGATGAATTATTATCAAAAATTATATTATCAAAACCAACTCGTATTTACAGCAGTTTTAATTTTTTACTGTCATTACAGTTACATTTAACTGTGTTACTGTATATTTTACTGTTACATCTCGCCTCGTAAGTGACAGCGTGATCATATTCTTAAAAAACTACTCAGATCATGTTTACATGATCATTACAGAAATGATCATTAAACGCACGTAAAATCATTCTTTGACAATGCGACCATAGAAAAAAATCGTACGATTTCATTCACGGCTTCTATGATACGACGCGAGATTAAAATTCGTACGATTTCATTCACGGCTTCTATTATACGACGCGAAATTAAAATTCATACGATTTCATTCACGGCTTCTATGATACGACACGAGATTAAAATTCGTACGATTTCGTTCGCGGCTTCTATGGTACGACACGAGATTAAAATTCGTACAATTTCATTCACGGCTTCTATGATACGACGCGAGATTAAAATTCGTACAATTTCATTCACGGCTTCTATGATACGACACGAGATTAAAATTCGTACGATTTCGCAGTTTACATTAGACAATAATACTTGTCGTAAATTTATAGGTTTTCGCTACATTGATGAAAACATTTCATTTCAATTTAATACATATTTTCTTCTTATTGCGAAGTTGTAATTATTCAGAACATAGGTCTGTGATATTTTATATATGAATTAAATATATTAATTAGAAAGATATACATATAAAACCAATTTCATTGGAAAAAAATGTTGTTGCGCCACTGGGATTCGAACCTGGATCTCTTTCCAAAATGGGGAAGGTGCACTATCCAACTATGCTACAGCGACGATATTTCTAGCGATAAATTTTCGATTTACCTTTTTGATACATTTAATCGTTCCATTATTTGAAAGAGCTATCTACCTTATTTTTTGTAATCTCAAATACCTTTGAGTAATCTAATAGCAGACCTATGTTCTGAATAATTACAACTTTACAATACGAATGTATTCTCCTAATAATAAAATTGTATAAATGTGTCCAAAATTTAACAAAAATGAATTGATAATTCTGGCGTCTGCTATCAGATCACTCAAAGGTATTTGAGATTCCGTAAAAATAAGGTAGATGGCTCTTTCAAATAATGGAATGATTAAATGTATTAATATCAAAAAGGTAACATATAGGATCGAAAATTTGTCGCTAAAAATATCGTCGCTGTATCATAGTTGGATAATGCACCTTCTCCGGTTTGGAAAGAGATCCAGGTTCGAATACCGGTGGCCAACAACAATATTTTTCGATGAAATTGATTTTATGTGTATATCTTTCTAATTAATATATTTAATTCATATTTATCATATTTACTCACTGTAAAAATGCTCTTCGATGCTAAATGCTATTATATTCGACATTTTCGCTACTTTGGCAAATATTATTTTATCTGGCAAATGGCACTACGTTAAAGACTTGCTAGACATGCTAGACGTCCATAAAGTCATAGAAATAGATGGAGATACGTTATAGATAATTCCAGATTTTGGGCATGTAGTATAATATAACTCGTATATATCAACCATTTTTGTTTTGATGTTTTTGCTACTTAAATTTAATATTTTTTTCTTGTTATCTTCAATGATACTATGAATTTTTTCAACACAGTGTTGAAAAGAAAATTTTTATCAGAATTTTGATAAAAAAGTCAATTTTATTCAAAATGTTAAATGATGCCTTGTTGTTCCAAGGATACGTAGAAATGACACCTGCATTCTGGATACTCAGCTAACTCGTGTAGTATGGAAAGAAGAATGCTGGGAATCAATAGAAGAGATAAAATAGAAACACGAGCAGACCAAAATGAAGGATATTATTGTCACTGCTGTAAAAAATAAATAACGATAAGCGATCCATATTTCAAGATGCACAGATAATCGACGAATAAAAATAATATTAATTTAATTTGTAATAAAATACCATAAAACTATGTTCTGAAAATGTAACTTCACAACAAAAATGTATAGTATACAAGAGACAAAACATCAACCGGTATTGTATCTTCATCAGGACAAATGCACACTAACTGATATATAACATAAAATGTGCCAAGAAATCAATCATGGTTGGAGAGAAATTAACGATGTTTAGATAGCGAATATTCTAAATAATATGTTATTTAGAATTTTAATTAGTTGTTATGTTACATATATTTTAAGTGATTTTTTAATATCTAATATTTCTATATTATAAATTCTAAGGTCTCTATTGTATTATATTCAAACATACTAATACCATTTCCTTTTTTTTAGAAATTTGGTTAGAAAATCTATAAAAAATATTTTTATTATTTTTATTTTTTTAATATGTAAAACTGTGGAATCCATAATTCCGTTGGATATCCTAAAGCTCGGTAAAAAAAATGATTGGAGCAGTGTGAATGACATGAAGAATATTAGCGTAGAACCTAAGTGTCATGAAAACGCCTTGATCCAGCAGTGGAATGTTAACAGCTGATGACTGATGACGATAATGATAATATGATAATGATGGCTGATAAGCGTGGACTAATTATTAAATCATTAAAAAAATTGTTAAGTGTTTTTTACGCATATGTAGCGTGTAAAGCTATGTAAAGATACAATAAGATAATAAATTATACAATCGTACTTCGTTAGATGATCTAGGAGCTAAATATATTAAATAAATGGATCAATTTCGCAAATATTTATTTAGAAGAATGTAGACTTAAAACTTATTTACATATTTTGAAAAAATCTCGTACAAAAATATTTTCCATAACGGTACAGAATTGTACATACTCCATCAACATTTACGACTCGCAGTTCAGTCAGTTGTCTAGCCATAAAATATTGTGGACAAAGGTCTGTGAACATCCTGTATATTAATCCAAATTACATGGCCAAATAAAAACATTAAAAATATTGTAACGTGAAACAACCAATTGAACAATTATACACAAATGGAGCACATGCTTCATGCTTCACAGATATGAATAATATTCGAATGGTTTTCAACTTGGTGTACAGCTGCGCGCAAATCATTGAAGTATCTACTTCACTTTTACTAATTCTGCAATTTTAATATCTTACTATACGTAATGTGTTACAACGGCTGACGTTTCTGTTATTTCTGAAGGCGAAGTACTTGAATGGCACATTTGACTTTATATTTACGAAGGATATTTGCAAAAATTTTGGATTTGTTTAATCAAAATATATCTAATTAATTTTTTAGCATATGAAATATTCCTATCTTGCGACATCTTAAATATACTAGATATGGAAATTGTCCATTTACAAATAACTTAATTCTTTACAGGAAAATGGTTTGTCTCTCATCAAATTTGTTTTTCAAGTTTTTCTCAGTCAGATTATGTTCAATATTTAAATTTAAAATTTCTCGTGATAGACAAACATGTAACGCATATAGATTTTTATCTTTCTCACTTCTTATTATTTTCTCGTCAAAATACTTTTACGGTTGTATCAAAGTGTGGTAGCTGCTGCGAGCAAGAATATTATATTCTTTTTTCTTCATAAATTAATTACGAAAAGGTTAAATGCAATTATTGTACATACGAGTAGATACATACGATAAAATATATTTTAATAGGTATATTGTCTTTAAATTAACTACGATTACATTTTGCTTACCGTGTCAACAGCTCACAGTGTACAGAGTACCTACCCAGCAGTTATAATTTTGAAATTTATTGTTTTATTTTGTCGTCACATAAGGCGTCACTAATCACAAAATTATCACTCGTTATAGATTTTAAAATTCTAGTACATACAGCTTCTTGGAGAATTAGTAGATATCCTATATTTCTGAGGAATGATCGATTTATTTTAAAATTATTCACGACATAATTAATTTTTTTTAACATTTTTTATTATTCCATCAACACTTATTCTGAAAGTTCTCGTGTGAATGTATTCAGCAATGAAAAAATAAACAAAATGTACTCTATTGCCTGTGTGGCACTAAACTGCTGCTTATTTCAAGTCAAATGCGGCAATATAACTTTCCCAGAACGAAAACGGTTGGCAAATGTGGAAAAAAATCTATATCAATTATTATTTAAAAACACATGATTTTTTACGGTGAATCTAATAATATGAGTCACATTCAATAATTGTGTATTTTATATATCAACTGTCAAATGATAATCCAACAGAGGTGTTCAGAAGATTGGCTTATTCGAAATGATTCTTCACTGAAACTTGCCAGAATGTTCTAAGTATGTCGACACCTTTGCTAATATAATAAAGGAGACGTGCATTTTGATATAACCTCTTGCAAAAAAAAAAGATAATCATAGTATTTAGTGATCTCATAGTAATTAAAATCTACCCAATTAAATGTTATTACACAGTGGTTCTGGTTGGAAGGTGAAATTTGATACACCGAAAATTATTCAATTAAAATATATATATAATTTGATTTCAAAACATCTTATTTATTAGAAATTTCCAAAGTAACAGTGAAGGCATGAAAAAGATTATACGGTAACCACACATTCAAATTGCAATGATTGATGGTTTGATATTCAATGAAACAATTATACGTAAAAAAAGACTATAAATAAAATTATAGTCATAATTGAAAATGTGTGTACACATCTCCCTTGAATTATGAGGTTTACAAGTTCGAAGAAAGTTCGCGTAAATCTAAAACGCGTAAATTGAAGCAAGAAACTTCAGAACTCGTATAAATCTCGAATAAAGGCTTCAGAAAAATGCGCAAACCACCAATAAAAATCAGTGAATGATATATTGATACAATTTATTTATTTTTAAGAACATATTATTACTATAGAGTTGCAATTTTTACAGAACACAGGTCTGTGATATTTTTAATACATATTAAATGCATTAACTAAAAAGATATACATATAAAATCAATTTAACGAAAAAATGTACCGGGATTCGAACCTGGATCTCTTCCTATCTAGGAAAATTCATTAAAATTAAGGATTAAAAGGAAGAGATTCCGGTAGCAGCAATAATATTATTTCGAAAAATGAATTTTATATGTATATTTTTCTAATTAATATATTTCATTTGTAATAAATTAATTTATTAATACAAATTAAATTAATGATATGAACCAGGAACTTTTATTGAAACCTATCTGGGTTCGTATTCCGGTAGCAGCACAATATTGTTTCGATCTTTATAATTAATTAATTTAATTTGTCAAAAAATATCACAGAGTTATGTTGTGAAACTCCAACATGAAAATAAAAATAATATTTTTCGATGCACTGGTATTTAAAAAGGAATAAAATAAAGTAATTAACTTGCTCCGTCTCGTATTCACCGCTCAATATACTATATATTTTCTTTCTCACTGGTTCAAAATCTTTGTCCCTAGAATCAGTGCGTACTATTTATTAAGGTTTATCCTTATATTTTATCTTTCATTAAACAATTATTATATAGCTATTCTCTCTTTCCGCCGACCAAACCTACAACGCCAAAAAAAACGAGATCTGTATATCAAATTTATATACCGTGGAATTATATTGTGTTTGAAAACGTAATTTTCTTAATGTGAAACCGCGTAAAAAAAATCCGCATAAATTAAGGGATAGGTCATAAAATAAATTGATATCAGTTAAGTACGTTATCAAATAAATAAGTGACCAAACAACTGACAAGACAACTGCATAAATGACAGGTATACATAATAACAAATTCACACCGCAAAAACTGCACACAGAGACAACTGACCACAAACCAATTGAATTAATTATAAAAATTTCATTTATAATTTAAATTTTTTCAGTCACTTCACGCTTACTGCTCTAATAATAAACTGACTGTGTGCACTTGTCATTGTTGCCATGTATGCACATGTCTCGTGTCCACCAAACTTGTGTGCAATTGTTATGTTTGTGTCGATTTGGTACGAGACCGCATTTCAATACCAAACCTTTTTATTATATTTGTGTCCTGTATAATTTTTGTGTATGATCAGATCTGAATTTTCAGTGTTTTTCTGCCTTCTTATATCCTTTTGCCTCATTTCCCATATTATGGTATCTTACAAGTTAAACTTTAGGTCCTCAATGTTATATACATATATATATATATATATATATATATATATATATTTTTTTTTTTTTTTTTATTTCTCTGTCAGGCCATACATAGCACTTAGAACATTATTATTTATTTTATATTTGTATACTTTATTTAACTTTCACTGTTTTATTTTTATGATAAATATTATTTTTCTGATTTAAATAATATCGATTTTATGTGAAATGTTCATAATGTAAATGATCTCTGTATAAATTATATTTTTCTCATATAAAGAAATAGCACAGCATATAAAAAAAATCTGTTCATCGATGGCATGTAATAATTTGTTTAAATAAATATAATTTTAAAAAAAATACATGAAGAAGAAAAAATAAATTTGTTTTAAATATATAAACCTCACATATATACAAGATTGACAGTTGGCGCTCACTTTTGCTTTGCCAGATTTATTTTATTCCATGGATAAAAGTGATTTATACGAAAATGACCGAAATTTTAATTGCATTGAAAATCTAACACACAAACTCTCACAACGTCGTCAAAGTGCTGATATTTTACAGTTGATTTTTTTTTACTTTTACAAAATGGAAGAGGGTGACATTTTCGTTGGTGGAGATATTGCCGACTCTTTAGAGATTCCCGATACGCTCGTTACTACTGCAGAGTCCGATGGAAAGTATCTGGAATGTTCCAATTTGAGTAAATTGTCAGTTAGATTTTGACGTATGTTTACGATATTTCCCATTTTTGTTGCTAAGTAATTCAAGTGAATAAGATATTATTTTTTTTAGTTTTTAATAAAAATAAAAATACAGTGAGTGCTCCGTTATGCAGCAATGGCTATTGCCGCAGCCGGCGGCATCATTTTATACATGTTGTTAGTGCTATATAAGTGCGATGTGTAATGTGTACGTAGTTGTGAGGTGAAGTGCTATTAAACACAACGATATTAATAAATGTTGATGTCGTCCTTCCAAAAAACAAATATAAAATAAATAATAATGTTCTAAGTGCTGTAGCCTGACAACACTATCAACTTTAATTATTTTATTTTTTTCACCTTTTTTTCATCTTAAAACCATACGAAATCGCGTTTCCTTTTTTTTTTTTAATTATACCAACGTTTTCATGTTTTTTTCGTATTGTGCATTTATAATTCTAAGAATTTTGGTGCCAATATGGTGGGTAAGATACTATTTCACCTACGATTTTTCTTGGCACCTAACAGGTTAATTTGAGTATAATTAATATTGTTTATAGTATTTTTTTTTAATTTTCAGATATATTTACCTTTTTTATATGTTCATTCAGTAAAATGTATCTCCTAATCATATATACGAGTACCAATACGTTTTTTATGAAGGTTTTGTAAATGTTTTACATTAGATTCGAACACGCCACCCGTTGGGACGGAAACAAGTGCTCTACCTCCGGGCTAGGTAGCCAAATAAACAACTTTAAAATCAACTAAGCTGTGCCATTACCATTTCTCTCTTTCTCGATGGCATAAAAAACTGTATTTTTTTTGCCATCATAAAAGAGGTATCTAAAGATTTACCCAACCAGTTTAGTGGAGGTAAAAATGTATAATCTCTCAAATCCATTTCAATTTTCGGCAGCAAAAAATCTATCATTCACAACCTGAATGTAATTACAGCGGTGCCAGATGTAATCCTTTAATTCGGTGTCAAATTAAAAGATAATTCCAATACATAATACCGGGTTCCCTAAAAAAAGTGTGCACTCGAGAATGAGCCGATTCGTGGCCGGCTTTGCAATTAAAAAAATGACGCGATAAAGATATTTTTTATTGATTCAAATAAAAGTTGCCGACTCAATCTGAATAATGACACAAGCCGCTGAAGTATGCTAATGCTTCTAAATACAAACACCTTTCATCTGCTGCGTTGATCTCGCGAAGATTTGCCCAACCTATATTTAAAATTGTACTTACACGCGTACTTGGTTGCTGTTATTCCATTGGCACAACTTTTTATAGGTATAAGTTTTTATCAATATATGACATGCCGTATACAGTCAAGACGCGATTTATTTTCATCTGACTAGATGTTGTATAGGATAACAAGTAATAAAATGATAAAAATTAGTCCTTCAATACTAATTCATCTATTTTTTTTTTAAAGAATGTAAAAACAAAGTATGAATTGTTTAATTCGCTTAAGTCAACCGGATTTTTTTTAAAAACAAAAACTAATAAACTAAAGTTTGTTCGTATTAATTAACACAATATAGGCATTGATTGAAAGACCGCGACCATTAAAAGTCGTTTTCACTGTGCCAGAAAAATATCTAAATATTTACAAAAAATTTATACACATACAAAATATGTTTTATTTTGTTTATTAATTTTTATTTTTGAAATTAACAAAATTTTAAAATTAATTAAGAGTTATAAATCGTTAAATTTGCATGATTTTTTATGGTTTTAAAATGCTTCGTATTCGTACAAAATAAGTGGTTTTAGTAAATCAATAGTATTTATTCACAGGCTATAGCGCTTCAATTACTATATAAAATTAAATTACGTTTCAATAACATAATAATTTATTACTATGTAATACTTTTATCGCTTCATTAATAAGTATTTTGGTTGATTTTTTTAAGTCATTTCGTGCACATTCAGCAAAATTAGTAGTATTCTATTTAGTCTTGTATATTTTATAGTTTTTTTTATTGTATTTATTTTCTTATTATTATTAATAATTTACATTTTTAATAATAAAATTATATTTCAAATATTATTCAAACCTGTTACGGTCCACATAAACTAAACATGTAATCCTTCCACATATTTAAAAAAAAGCATAAAAATTCATACATCTAAATTAATCAGTAAATGCTACTGGGCATATATGCAAAGCTAAAATAATCTTGTTGTAATTCTTCGATTCTCAGGAATGATATCGGCTTACGTAATGTTTTGATTAGATACTACAATTTACATTAAACACGCGAGCCAAATTTATAGTCCACTCATATTAATAATTCCAAACATCTTTCTAGTTATTTATGTATTAATTAATTTATTTATTAACGCCCTTATGGCTTTTACAAAATAGGTTTGGTATAAAACATAATAAATATCACATGAGCAGCTACACAAATAGTATGGAATATATATATAAAAATAGAATAGTAAAAAAAATAAGCAAAACAAACTATAAAAAATAAAGGTTCAAGACGAAAAAAATAATAAATTTTAGAAAAAAATAATAAATAATAGAATGGCTGAGTATCAAAATCAGTTGTATCTTTGACTCACAACAGGATCAAAAATATAATTCTTATATTTAAACATATAATATCGGAATCCAAGACCAAAATCGTTCCCAAGCCCGTGAAATCTTTGTGTTTGTCTTTGCATTCCTTTAAAAATTAGTAAATGATGAATTTACATGGAAAAGCACCGAAGACCTGTTACTCCGCGCAGGAACATGATATACAATCAGTTCAGTTAAATTAGGGGCGTCCAGTATGCCATTTATTATTTTAAATAAAAATAATAAATCACTTAAAGTTCTTCTACACGACTAGTAAGTTAAATTAAGAGTGCTCATTAGAAAATCATAATTCAATTATTCAGCGGGTATACACAATTTGAAGTTATTAAACCTTAAAAATTTATGCTGAACCGTACCAAATTTTAATTCGTGCACTTTTTAGAATGGAGACCAAATAGTTATATAATGTATAATAGTTATGTCTAAGTATTTCTATACTACAAAGAATATTATACCTGTAACACATTTCTTGTAATACTTAATACAGGAAGGATCCAGCAATCACGTCGAACTATAACACCGTGACTATACAATACGCCAACAGGTACAGTGCATACGTATAATATATGCAATACAGTACGTATGACGATACAGCAGACGCAGCTAACGCCATCAGCGGGCCGTAACGCCGAGCTTCCCCTTGAACGATCATTTATCTGCTAAATTCGAGCCTAACAATATCCTTCGACTGCAGGTACATTGCAGGCACCTTATTTATTCATGCCCGTGCATTCTATTAGTCCAACCCATTGGTTAAAAAATTTAGTGAAATTCAAGTAAGTTCTCATTTCACGCCTAATCACTGTCTAAATACATGTTCTTGACTGTTTAACCAAGATGAATATTAAAGTAACAAATGATTAGGCCGACATTAGGTTGCGGTCTGCTATTCTCATTAAAATCCTTTTATTTCACATACGTATCTTATACCAAATATCTTCTGTCAGATGGCACTGAAGATGTAACAAAAAATAAGGTGAAATCACGGTGACAGTCACTAATGACAGTGAATCAAAAAATGTTTAAATCCCTTTTCTGGAAAGGTTTTTGTGAAGTATTATAATATTTCATTATCATATTATATTTTATATGTGTTATGAAAACTGTACCTAAAAATTATTTATTTGTTTAGTATAGGTACATTACATCATGAGCGTTTACTAATTTATTTAGTTGTATAAAGATTAAATATTATATTTTGTATGAATATTTTGTATAAGGCTATATAGAGACATAAAACCAATACTAAACATGTACATAATAAGTTCCCACATGGCTTTATGACTCTTGTCCGTGATGATCTCGCAATGAGACGATGATTTCTGAGAGTCGCCAAACGATTATACAGAATGAATCTTATATTCCAGTCCGATATTGTTTTTGAATAACTACAAAAATAAATATATTTTTTTAATTTGGTTATTATTTATAAATTATTTGGTTTATTACAATTATGTATAATACATGACATTGGTCCAATGCCTGTCTCCGGCAACGGCACAAATGCGTGCTCTTTTAACCATATATTTCATAACATTCTAGCACACTACGCACGTTATTTCAAAATGAAATCATTTCTAATATTATCCCGCAGCATCTAAATTGTTATTGGCTTATTAGCGTAGACCTTTTTTTTTTCAAGTACCCTCATATAAAATATTCGTTAAATCAGGTAATCGAGGCCAGTCGATATTACCACTTTTTGACACTAAGCGGCCGGGAAAAATTTCACTCAAAATTTCAAGCGTAGCTCGGGCTGTGTGTGAGATAGCACCGTCCTGTATAGCAAGCCCAATTGACCCAATTCGATCATCAATAAGTTTTCCAACATGTGACTATAGCGATCACCATTAATGGTAACAGTATTATTACCATTATTATTACATTGACTTCAACACGTTGTTGAAGCGTCAGATGATCCATAAAAAAACTCTACGACTACCAAATGCGAATTGATAAATGTCTGCCAAACCAAAATGGCAGACAAACGAACGTAACGTTCACCCAGTACGTGTGTATTGGATGCGTTTTTCTAATCCGCACGCAAAACTTGCGATGATTCATAAATCTCTGATTTACAGACTCTTCAAGAATCTCATTGAGCGATCAACGTGAAAATGGGTTTTTGTACCGCATAATTGATAGTCCCACAAAGACGTATCAAACTAAAGTATACACAAATATTACATTATAATGGACAAGGTAAGGTAAATTAATATCGAAAAAACAGGTAAAAAGATCGAAACATCAATGATAACAAAACACGGATCACGTGATAGTGCGCTGCGTTTGCGATGACGTGTGATTTTATAGTAGTGTGAAGCTGCTTGTGTGGTAAGCACGCAATACACACTTGCACGCACATCAACTAAGAAGTAATACAATATTACACATTTTAAATGAGCCTATGTCATTAAGAACATAATCAAGCTGGCGCTAATGTATGAAATCTCATTTAAATAATTAAGTGCATGCGAGAAATACCTGAGATTGACATTGTAAATCTTGGTGCGAAAAGAGTTGGAGATCTCAACGGTCGGACGGTAGTGTTTGTCTATATTTATTATTAAGCGGATATTTAGTTCGTTGTAAAATATTTTGTTATTGTTTAGGTATATGCTTTTTTATATTTTTCGCAATAAGTATTTAAGTATATTCATTTTTAAGTGCAACGAAAATATTCTTGGCCATCAAAAATTAATAATAAATTAATAAATTAAAAATGCCAGTAATAATTTGATTTTACCAACTTTAATTACGACGCAGGTATGTATTTATTTTTTTAAATACAACAATACAAATTAATCAATGATTGAAATATTTCGCTACTCCGACCTACTTACAGTACCTAATGTAGAACTAGCCGTATTAATTAATTTCGTACGAGTATGGTGTTGCATTTTAAATACGACGTTCATTAATTATTAAGAATTATATTAATGAACAACATCGTATAATGTGTTTGAGATAAAGTTTTATATCAAAAGATGTTATGATTAAACTGATCGTAAAATTTACAGAAGAAATTTCCTCAATAAATTATATCGTGTTGTTAGCAATGCTCCATTTAAATTATGTCAGCTATTGTTAATAACTTCAGGACAACGATATTATTTCAGAAAAGATATCTTAGCGAGATAAATTAAATCTAATAAGAAGTTAAAAATATAATACTTCAAGTAAAAAAAAAGGAAAAATAAACATATTTATTTTTAAATATGAATTAAATATATTAATTAGAAAGATATACATATAAAATAAATATTATCGAAAAATATTGTTGTTGCGCCACCAAGATTCGAACCTAAAAAAGTTCATTATCCAATTATGCTACAGCGACGATATTTTCAGCGACAAATTTTCGATATGTTACCTTTTTTGATGTTAATTACATTTAATCGTTCCATTATTTGAGTAATCTGATAGCAGACGCCAGAATTATCAATTAATTTTTATTAAATTTTGGACACATTTATACAACTTTGTTATTAGAAGAACACATTCTTATTGTGAAGTTGTAATTATTCAGAACATAATATAATTAAATATATTTAATATAAAATATCACAGACCTATGTTCTGAATAATTAGAACTTCACAATAAGAATGTGTTCTCCTAACATCTTTATTTTTACTCCTTGGCCCACATGAATATTATATCATATTATGTATTATCAAGAATGGAGATTAATTAAATCCCATACGATAATATAACCCTTTTTTAAAAATATTATTTTTAATATTTATTGCAAACTTTAGATTGTGGTTTGTATTAACTTTTATGAGTTAAATTTAATACACTAACCGGAATAGGAAAATTATTCACAAATTCCAAAGATAAAGATGATAAATTTAATAATTCCTGTGTTTTTAAATTAGCTGTGAAGATTGTACTGCTTTCTATATTGTAAAAACAGGACGAAATTTTAACAAAGAGTCAAAGAGCATTTGATATGTTGATAAAAATTTTGCAGTGTAGTGGAGAAATATTGATCATTGAATAATTTAGATTTATTAGAAATAATTAAAATGTGTAAAATTAACCAAAATATTATAAATAATTAACTAAAAGTAGTTTTCTAAAAAAAAATTAAAAATATATTTCCAATAATTTTGTATAAATTTCCACATCTTTCATCATCCTAACAATTTAAGTTAGATTAGCCTACTCGGTAGCAGACGTATCCTGCAGAGACGCTGTACTCTGTTTTCAATCTCACCCAACAAAAAAAAACACTTTTCTCGGTATCCCAGAATTGGAAGAAACAAAGCCGACGTACATAGCCAACAACCTAAGGGGTGGTGGAGAAATTGTGCAGGAGCTACACAAACTCCCCCCGTGCACCTAAAAAAAAATACCACTTTTCTCGGTATCCCAGAATTGTAAAAAATAGACCCGACGTACACAATTAACAACCCAAAAGGGTCAAAGGTCTGCTGATCTTTGAGAAGCGTTAGGTTAGATTACTAACCACGTAAAAAAAAATCATCCTAACAATATAAGTTAGATACCTATTAGATTTATTTTTTAAATAAAATATAAAAACATTAGAACATTTTGATATGGTTTTAGTTTATTTGACACGATAGTGTATTAAAAAAAAGTTACAAATAATTTATATTAAAATACGTATTGTGAGGCTACAAAGCAGTACATACACTTTAGTCTTAGAGACATTTAGCTTCAATCCTGCTAGTTCTAGTTCCTGAAATCTTTTCTGAAGGTCGTCTTGATAATCTGAGAAGATCGCAATATTGTCTGCAAAAAGATTACATAAATATTCGTCATTTATATAATAAACACTATTCTCCTTTCACTCTGGTTGCCTGAACATATTTTCGATTATTATTTTTATTATCATTGTAATATTAAAATGCTCCAAATTGGTTCGACACATTGATCGTTTAGTAAATTTTCTTCTCATTATTGAAAAAAATTATAATTTGAAAAATGTATATAATACTTATGCATATTTCTGTTTACTTCTCCTCTGTATGAGAGATTCAAATGATCACAGCAACAAAAGTGACGAGTGACGCGTGATTAAAGAATATCTGGATAAACAAAAACGTTCTGAAACGAATTAAAAAAGATAAACGAATACTGATCTTTATCTAGAAGAGAAAAATTGAAATACTTCGGAGGCGAAAAATATGAAGTATGTATAATAATTTAAATCATACTCTACAGAGGAAGTTCAAAGGAAACTCGGTGCAGGAAGAAGACGCATTTTCTGGTTGAAGAACTTGCGTGATTGGATCCATTGCAGCTCATAGTCATTATTCAGAGTAGCTGCTTAAGACGTACAAACAGCAGTGATGATTTCCAACCTGCATAGAGGAATGCAACTTTGAAGAAGAAGAATTAATTGAAAAATAATTGACATTACTCATTTTTATACAACATAATATGTGTTTTTTTATTTTACTCGTTTAATTTACTTGAGTTGCGTTTCGCCTTGTAAGGGCATTATGAATCTAACAATTTAACTCAGCAACTTGTATTTATAACTATAATTATAGAAAGCAATACCATTTTATTTGCACGAGATGTCCCTTTTCATCTCACGCAAATAAAATTATATAGCTGTCCCTCATTATAGTTATAACTGCAAGCTGTTTAGTTAAATTGTAAGATTGATAATTCCCTTACAAGGTGAAACGCGTCTCAAGTAAATTAAACAAGTAGAATCATAAAACAAGTGCTTTATTTTATACCGTTGCTTTTGTTTAATTTTTTATGTATTCCTAATACATATAATGGAATAGAAATAAGAATATTCTTATTTCCATTGCTCACTTGTTAATCTTCACTTATATACATTTTGTTAAATGATATTTTTTAATGCTAAATGTACATGTAGCATGCATTGAGTAATTTATGATCCTTTATTTGTTATAAAAAAATAGTCGGAAAAAAGGGTAATTTTTTTTATGACAATAAATTCCACCACTCCCTTGAACTACGAATTTACATCAATACTTTACAATACATAATAATAAATATTAATAATACAAATTAAATGTATTAATTAGAAAGATAAGAAAAAATGAGTTGACAAATTTTCGATCTTATATATTGTACTTTCAAATTGATACATCTGTTATTCCAATATTTGAAAGCCATCTTCTTTATATTTACGGAATCTCAAACACCTTTGAGTAATCCGATAGCAGAGGCCAGAATTATTTGATAATTCATTTTGATAAAATTTTGTTTATTTTAATACAACTTATATATTTTTACATTCTCATTGTGATGTTACAATTTTATAGAACGTAAGTCTGTGATATTTTTAATTCAAATTAAATGTATTAATTAGAAAGATATATATAATATATAAATATTATAATTTAAACACAGTAGCAATAATTATACTCTACTTTCCTATGTCGTGAATATAAAATAAATGTTATTTATTTAGTATATATACGGTAGGTACAGAGTACAATCAACAATTGAGAAAAAAATAATAACATTATAAACAAGTATAAAAAAACAGTGCAATTATAAATATCATAAAATATATTTTAAAAAAGGTAAAGATAGTGAAAATATTTAAAAATAAATGTCTTGTGTGAAAGTCTCTTTTTTTTACACAAATCAAAATACAATATTTTGAAAATCAAAAACTGCACGATTAGTTAGTTATAAATAAAATTTATAATGTTAAAATAAACACATTTTGAGAAGTAATGTTTCAAATAACGTATGCATATGTAATATATGTTAATTAGAAATATAAACTGTAAATACGAAGAGTACGAATGTCAGTGCTTGACAGTCCAAGCGATAACTTTCACATCACAGACAAATTGAGTACATTACATGAATCGATTAATTTTCTTACGTTCAATTAACATAAAGGCTTACGCAACAAATGTTTTTATTCGTGTTAATTACGACCAAACTGTTGAGAAACACTGGTGGGCTATTCCGAGTTGAGAAATCGAGAAAATTGATCATATTTTCATTTGCATTATTTTTTTTATATTTAAATAATTATCCTTGTCAGGCATGAATAATAATAAACGCTCGGAATAACTACACTTTATCAATAAAATGCCTTTATACGACATAAATAATATTTTTTGGCCACATAAATTTATATTTTGCAACAAACAAAACGTTGTCATTGGACTCGAAAACATTATCAATAAATGAAATGTATTATTTAAGTACTACATAAATTAAATGCTGATGCCAAATAAATATTTCACAATATCACAGGTTCATAATGCAAGCGTGTATTCTTTATTATACAATATTCTTATCAGAAATTCTGTAAAACAACGTGATCGTTATGCATCAACACTGTAATGTATAAGTATTAAGGAGAACACATTCTTATTGTGAAGTTGTAATTATTCAGAACATAGTTTTGTGATATTTTAAATACTAAATTAATGTATTAATTATAAATGTATACATACAAAATTAATTTTATGGAAAAATATTGTTTTTGCGTCACCGGGATTCGAACCTGGATCTCTATTTCCAATCCGGGGAAGTACACTACCAATTGTGTTATAACGCCAGTATTTTTCATGACAAATTTTCGAACGTATATGTTACACTTTTAATGTTTTTTATGTTTTTTTATAAGTTGTATCAATGTGTCCAAAATTTAATAAAAATGAATTGATTATTCTGGCGTCTGCAATCGGTTTACTCAAAGGTATTTGAGATTCTGTAAAAATAATGTAGATGGCTTTCAAATAATGGAACGACAGATGTATTAATTTGAAAAAGTGTAACATATAGGTTCAAAAATTCGTCATGAAAAATACTGGCGTTATAACACAATTGGTAATCTACTTCCCCGGATTGGAAATAGAGATCCAGGTTCGAATCCCTGTAAGGCAAAAATAATATTTTTCGATAAAATTGATTTTATATGTATATATTTATAATTAATACATTAATTTAGTATTTAAAATAATCTTTTCGTTACACGCTTACTTATTTATTTTTTTCGTTATAATATACCTGTAATGTATCATTATGTAGTGATTGAATGACGCGCGCAAGTTGGCAAGAATGACGGCGTGGAATGGCGTGAGCTCTACCTCTCCGGAATCGTAGATCAGAACACATATATTATATTCATAATTTTGAAATCCGTAATAAACTGTATTATTGTAGATCGAGTTCTTTACTATCTGAATTCCCGCACACAAGAAGAAATCATTGTTTGCAGCCGTAATACTCGGGTTAAGGATATAACAATGCCCGTCTCGACACAAAATTTCTCTAGTGAGACGGGCATAGTCCAAACAGATTTTTACATAGTACTATATAGTTACTAATAAATAATAATAATAAACAATAATATTAATTGACCTGAATCACTCCCCTCAATCTTTTATAATTAAAACTACAACGATACACAGGAATGGTCCCCAGTTACACATAGCACCACTGGATAGTTCAGTTTTCATCTCGTCAGCATTGAATAATTCATTAGAATTTTATTTTGAGAATATCGATTGGGTATTTGTTTGGGTCAGCGAATTAAGCTACACTTGCTAAGCTATTTAGAACAATTAAGATAGTCAGTGATGTATCTGAAATGCATTCTCGAATTTTTCGGATACTAAGCCCGCGAATAGGATGATAGGTAACCTGTAGAATCTGTTGGTGACTGGGAAGATAGAAGATTACAACTCATGGAGATCGATAGATCACAACCGGTAGTCACGATCCTCAGTAATGAGATAACTGACTGAAGAAGATGTTATATAGTATCACTTCCGTTTACTTGATAATAAATTATGTAATATTGAAAAATAGGTTTGATTGATTATGTAATTCATAAAAGCAACCGAAGATTATTATGTAATATTACAACTTCATTTTTATTTTGGAAAATTATATAACCATGGATAAACGTATAACTTCGACTATGATAGCCGAGAGTTATCTCATTTGAATGTCACGATAGTATAATCTCTATCTCAAAGATTACCTGAGACGAAAACCTCTAATAATATATAAAATCGTATAAAATATCCTGTGAAATTTTCGTACTCTATCAGCAATGTTGACTTGGTATCAGTTAGGAAGATCAATGATCTGGGTGTAATATTTGACAGTAAATTATCATTTATTTCCCACATTGATTCTATTACTAATAAAGGTCCCAAAATGTTGGGATTTATTTTGCGGACTGCAAAAACTTTTCAGACCTGCACACATATAAAGTCCTATGCACTTTTCTGGTCAGACCTCAGGTAGAATACAATTCAGTCATATGGTCTCACACTGCATCGTACACTCGAGGGCGGTTGAAAGAATCCAGAGAAAGTTTCTAAGATTTATTAATTTTAAATTAAATATCAATTATGATTATCTCCTTACCCTTACGAAATTGTTAAACTTATCAGTGAGATGTACGACGACCGACCTTATATTTCTATATAGGATCATCAATAGTATAATTGACTGTGGTAATATCAGAACTCATGCACTAGCTAAATCCGCAGTCCCCAGAATGCATTCTTTGGAGAATGAATATGCAAATATAGTCTACATTTTTGCTGATAATTTAATTCTTTATAAAACTACACTGTTACAATTTTTAGTGTCTCAACTCAATGGTGACGAATAAATTGCTACTTCACATTTTATATTTATTTTTCATTTTGATTATGTATAAACATGCTGATATTATGAATTTTTTTTTCTTTGTACTTGCACTTCTGTTGTAATTTTCTGTTATTTTACAAATTCTGTTAATGCCTGAATAGAGCGTGTATAATAATAAATAATTAAATCTCATCTGTGGAAGCGGACCATAAGAAATATGATATGTACAAATAATCAAATTCTATCACGAGTCCTTGTTTGTCCATTGCTTCAACTTTTAAAGAGCAATCTATTTTATTGAAATGTATCGAGAATAAAAAATAAATATTACTTTATTATGAACATGGAATGACTTCCTGGTCTTTGTGTAACATCCTTCACGTATCTCTAACCTCTTTAAAACTTCATTAACCATTCTCTCGCAGCAGCCTCCAGCCATCAGCCCACACAACATCGGTGATTGACTTGGATTCTATCCTAATGGAGCTGGTCTCTGCGTGGGTAGCATAAAAATAAAAACGCATTAACAAGATTAAGACAGTTACCAACCCCCGCGGGAAAATGGCGTGACGGACACTGTTATGTGAGCTATTATTGATCTGCCTCAGATGTGGTGTAGATTGCAGCATCTTCATGGTAATAATCTCCATGCAATAATGTCACTTGTGCTGTATTTTTCTCCTTCAAAAGAGCGTGTGAATTCTCTGTCGCTCGTTGATTCCTGATCCCTTGGGACAGTGGTCGACAAACCGTGGCTCGCGAGCCACGTGTGGCTCTTTGGCCCCTTGAGTGTGGTTCTGCCGCAAATGACCATGTGCGGGCGCTAATAGTGGTTAATATCGCATACAGCGTCATAAAATAGTGCATGATCTTTACTTAACGAATAGCTTACGCTATGTCGGCTCTTTCTTGGCGTTTTTAAGTTTAGTTTTAAGGAATGCGTGTAAATTGCGTGTAATTCATGTTCTGTAAAAAATATGTGCCTGTATAATTTTAACAATAAAAAAAACAATTTTTTTATTTATTTACCAAATTACATATATTATTAGTTTTATTCTGAAAATCTTAACTTAATAGATAAATAATTGAAAATAAATCGTATTTTTAGAAACACATTTATGGCACTCGAAAATATTCTATACCGTTGTGGTACTCATATTTGGCTCTTTTGCTTCAAGAGTTTGTCGACCCCTGCCTTAGGATATCGCATGAGATTTTTTTTTGACTTCACTTCTTCTCTTTTTCATACCTTATCTGTTTAACGGATGTTGGCTATCATCTAAGCTATACAATAGACTACACAAACCATTGCCTCAGGTTATTCAGCCTTAATGTACGCCTTCTTCAAGGCTTTGATTTCCAGAATTATGTTATATGACTTATTATGTATCCTAAAAAACAAGGGTGGTTCGCCGATCTCCATTTTTCTCTCAACTGACGATGATAACGATGAAGTCAGAAGAAATAATCAGAAGAAATATTGTAATAATAAATAAATATATACTAGAAACATATTCGTCAGTGGACGACTGCACCCATGTCATTTGATGGTACTACCAATAAAGATTACCTATTATTCTGACCATACGACACATTTATATTTTGTAAACTCTGAACGATTCTTGTTGATTACCGAACCACATTTAACTTAATTTTGTACTACACACATACTGAGTTATACTTTTGTCATTACTAAAGTTAATATAGAGAGGCGCAGCCTTTTCACCATCAAGTGAGAATGATAACTAAGCAAAATATAGCCTCTTTTCTCTTTATTCCCTTTGAAGAAACTGCGACTCTGTAGTAATGATAATGTGTGTAGTTTAGTATATTGAAAAAAATAAAAAAAGTTTTTAGAGTTTTCATAAAATTTTTAGATGATTCACAACTCAAGCACCCTTGAGGTGAAAGTTTTTACGAAAATGGCTATACAATTTATCCAATGTTATTATTATATCAGCTAATTATTTATATAAAAGGTTGTCCTCAAAAGAATTTCACTTCAACTCGAAGTATATATAATATATATCAATTTTAGTTTATTTTGGTACGCCTTGGTCTGCGAAGGCCGACGTATGACACGAATGTGTTTCAGAGATAATATCGGAACCTAAAGAATTAGGCATAAATCAAGAGTGGTCAGGGATTTTGTAAACACCATTTAGAAAAACAGTTATAAATTTTCAAAAATAGGAGCAGCAACCACGCCCACCATATTTCGGAAACCCTCGATTTATTAATCTATTGTCACAGCACAGGCTCCGTATCTTATCTGGGAATCTAAACAAACCTGTCCATGTAGCGCTTGAAAATAAAAATGCATTAACTTTTATTTGCAGGCCAAATTACACAGATTCAAGAACGGGTATTAATTAAAATAGTGAGTAAACATTTGAAAATATATTATTAGTAGGAGAATTTATCAATATTTAAAGTTAAACTTCATTAAAAGATCTTTTCATAGGAACAATAGCGTATCATCACACTGAGTTTCAAAATTTGGAGTATTTTTTTTACAAAAATGTGGCGATTTTGTAATTTAAAGCTATAAGGTAAACTGATCCAACAAATCCAACTACATCAAGCTTTATCTACAACAGTGAATAAAAGATTCTTAATACAAATTAAATTAATCAACTCGAAAGACATACAGAAAAACATTTAGTTGCTACCGGGATTTAATAAATTAAAATATTTTTTCGGGGAATAGATTTTTTCCTGTACATCCTTTCTAGTTGATTAATTTAATTTGTATTAAAAATACCATAAACTGTGTTTTGAAAATAGAACTTCACATGTGACCTTAACAATATAAGATTCTTTGAACGAAGCCCAGAAAATAAGACTATCTTGAGCACAACTTTGAGCTTAAGAAGCCATAAATATGGATAGATAGAAGTAAGGACTGAAACTCGTGAAGGTAAACGTTGTTAAATGAAAACATGAAACGCGAGCCCGATAACGCGTGCTACCCGTAGAAATGAATTTAATCAAGTCTAATCTTTTTATAATAATAATTAGACAAAATACTTTGTTTAAACCACTATTTACCGTGCGTCAGCAGATTGGTACCTGACAACGATTACCGAAGAATTGGAATAATCTTTGGTCACTGCTGTAGATAGGATTTGCTGTGGTTGGATTTGTTAGAGGATTGAGATATTCGTGCGTCGTGCTGTCCACAGGATACGCAATATCCTTCTCCAGCAATACATTTAGAAACGGTCTATTTTACGCTAATCGCTATTGCAGACTGCAAAATGTTGGAAGACAAGAGTGTGAACCAATATAATTTTAATTCTCTTTCAATATTCTCGTAAGTTGGTTCATAGCAGCAAATTAGTAACGAAAATTATTAGTTCTTCAATATTTACAAAATTACATTGTACGCTTGTATTTTTCAATTTCAGTAGGTGTACATTGTGTCCTGAAGAAGATACCATAGGTATCGAAACATGTATAGTATTATTAACAAAAATAGTATTATTAAGCAGAACACATTCTTATTGTGAAGTTCAGAACATAGGTTCATTTATATTGTTTTAATTACTGTGGTTGTTGAACAACCAACAATTCTTTTACCACTGTAGGAGTCGTCGTCGAGCAACCAGGTTGATATTATTATTGTCGTCGGAGTGTTTATCCTGCGAGGATTTGTCATCTTCACGTGATCTTGTTTTTTGACTATCACCCATATAAAGGTGATTATTTCTTAGGTTGTATTTTTCTCCCATTAAATTTGTTAATTAAACATAACTTCTTTCAATAGTATTAACTATCTTCATAATTGTATAAAGATTATTATGTATTAATTATTTTGCCTCAAGGAACGAATGCAGAGGGGAGATCGTTGGTAAGGTAAGGAATTCTGATGAGTGTTCGGCGCGAAGAATTCACATCTCACGTTCACGACTGAATTACTCGTGTAGATATGGAGCTCCCGGTTCAATATGTCACAATATATATATTTTATTTATAAACAAAATGTTTATAAAACCTCAATAATAACTATGTAAAAGGCAATCCTTGCCGTAAAACTGTCATGCAGTTTGGCAATAAATAAAATTATAATGTATATATACGTAACAAAGTTAAAATAATACAATACAAAACTCATTTCACTTTAATCAACGGGTGTAAGTAACAACTCTCGACATTATATTTGTGATAAAAAAACATTATAGTCGTGATAATACAACACTATAATCGTGATAATACAACACTATAGTCGTGATAATGCTCAATTGTGTGTATACTAGAAATGTTTGTTTATTTAAAAATTAAAATAATCACGTTGCATCTCTCGAGTAGAAAAAATCGCGTAAAAAAATAACACTGTGTGTGCAGTACTTTATTTTTTTATTTTATTAAAAAAAAAAGTTTTATAATTAATTTTTTCCTATTCCATCTCGTCATCTTCCGAGTGGCTCTGAATAGTGTTTAAAATAATTAAAATGTTTTGTATTGTAATGAAAATCGTTTAACTACTTAAATATGTATTATATTATAAACATGTGTGTTTTATCACGATACGCATGTCCACGTCAAAATGAGAACTTCATTTCATCCAAGAAAGTCTGACGAAACATTTGCCATAACAATAGAGAATATGAATGTAGCGGACCAATCTTCGGTACAGATCTGACTGGCTTTAATCACGGGGCTCCTGATTAAATCACCAGACACTCGAACACGGACGCTTCCAGTAATGGACCAATAACGAGGAGTATAAAGCAATCTGATGATAACCGATGATCCCATTGAAGTTTGATGTAATGAATATTGTAAATCAATTTGTTGATTCACATGATGTTTTATAATGTTTATAATATTAGTGACGTGGTAGGTATAGGTGCCTAGGTGATACATTATTACGATGAACGTTTCCAACAAAAAATTGACAAATTAAGTCGGAATAAGTTATGTTGGCGGAGTAGCAGGAGTAATATTATTAAACTAAGTAAAAAATACCAAGATAATGTTCACCCACAGTGTGAAACCTCTACTTCAATTGTACATATATAATAGATAGATTTGGAAAAAATAATAACAAAGACTTGATTGGTCATCAAGAACTGAAGGGGTGCAAAATAGAGGAAGATGAGGGGCCTTAGACCCACGACCCTCTTAGAATTAGGGGAAGAAAATGATGACAATGAAAATTAACAATTAATTACAATTCTTCTGCTATTTTACTGTTGATATATTATAATTTATATTTTTATTTACTAAAATTAGTATTAAGGAGAACGCATTCTTATTGTGAAGTTGTAATTATTCAGAACATAGGTCTGTGATGTTTTAAATGATAATTTAATGTATTAATTATAAATATATATATAAAAAATTAAATTTTTCGAAAAATATTGTTTTTGCGCTCCTGGAATTCGAACCTGGATCTCTATTTCCAATCCGGGGAAGTACACTATCAATTGTGTATCTTTCATGACAAATTTTCGAACCTATATGTTACACTTTTTCAAATTAATACATCTGTCATTCCATTATATGTATATATTTATAATTAATACATTAAATTAGTATTTAACTAAAATTAATATATAATTCTTCTAATATTTATAATTTGTACATCTTTTTCTTCTTCTTCTTCGCATCTTATCATTTCATGGCCTTGAAACAACAAGGTGTCATTTGAAATTTACGTCAAACTAAGGTATTGAACTTTAAAATGTTGATTATTCATTTTTCGATTTCTTCTGCGGAATTTGGTATATCGCTCATGATGAAAATATTTTTACTAAAATGGTGCTATAAAATTTAGAATACTTGATAAAATAAAGTGATTCCTGATTTCGGGTATGTTATATTGTATAAAACTTACAATATAATTAAATTCAAATCAATTTTAAATATTACTCAAAGTGTTATTAAAATATAACTTTCTTGTTATCTTTTAAATTTTTAGGAAACTTGACATATTAATTAGATTTATTTTCTAAACACATCAAAAATATTTTTTGGCTTTCAAAATATTTTTTTAATTTCTACAATGCACTCATACAAAAATGTTAATACATTTTTTTTCATATATCAGTGTCGATAAAACAAGTGTATATTGGCAAAAAAAATATTACAAACATTTTTTTACATAACTAATACATTAGCAAATACAATGTGAAAATATTATTTATAAGCAAGCCAATTAGCCGCCATCTGCCTCACTAGGTGCATATAAAGTGCCTGTTCTGAGGTAAGTAGTTTTTTCTAAATCATTTATAATCCCTGAAGCAGGAAGCAAGAAGTAACTATCTATTCGGTTAGAATACATCATTGCTATTAAGGAACTCGAGACATCAGATGCTGTGCAACTATAGATTTATTTTTATTTTGACTTAGTTGTATACTTTTTCTCAGTTGTATCCTTCTTCATTGTCTGAGGAACTTGACCCATTCGTCTCTGGTATTGATATATCAACTTTATCAATTATTAATGATATTGGGGCATGCGTAGCACTATGTACAGAGAACTTCCAGATGTTTGGTTTACTTAATCAGTTAGCACTTTGAAATTATGTAGATACTTCTATTTCTATCGTATAATATGTATAATATTTTTTATAAATGGGTATACCTCAGGTTTAAACAATAAACACGATCTTAATATATCTCTGGTTTTCAAGAGGTCCAAAACTGATGATAAACGGCGCAAAATAGATGTCACTGGAGGAAAACTTTTGAGGAGGGATAGCTATTTTATCATTACTATTATATCTACAACCCGCGAGGGGTTGTAGATTCAATAATGGTGATGAAGTGTACCACAGGTATGAGTTAAATAATCTGTTTTGGATTTCCTTCAAGGATGCGCTGATCGGAACATCAACAGCCTTATTTTGAATTTTGCACTTTCGATCCATATAGAGCAGTCCGAACATTATATATAATATGTAAATCCAATCCGACTATTCACGTTAATGATATGCCACGCTAGCGGGGAACTTGAAATAAGGCTTCAGGCTCCGCTTGAAAACCTTAATCACGGCAAGATGTACATCTAAAGTGCATCAATCCTCTTCCGCTCGCTAGCCCTAGAGAGTCTACATTTTGACTAGGAAGACGTGTAAACTATTGATCTATCAACCAGGCCTAAGATGTTCAATAAACTATTAAGGATTATCTTAAACTATAAAGCTGTTACAACTCACCTATTAAGTTGTTATTGAAATCTGAAAATTGTCAGTAGATATAAAAATGATTTTTCTAAGATGTATCATGTATTCTTTATAGCACGCAATCACTTCACAGCAGCATCACCTACCAATTATCTAAACTAACTATACAACCGCTACAAGAGGAAAGTTATTAAATAGTTAACCGACGAGATTTTATTAATATTCTAAATGCAATATTTTCATAGCTTTGACGTGTTATTACGTGGTTAGGACTGATTACAAATTCGGAATAATAATTTGTTAGCCACAACAGCTAGAGGGTGTAAGATTGTAACTAATTGATAGGTGTGAAGTTTTTTACGGTGTGTTGGTAAGCATATATTATTAATGCTTTTTTTTTACACCGTTCAGAAACTGAAAAATGTGTAAGTTTTTTTTTCGTGTACGAATAATTTATTATTACTGCTGAGCACAGGCAGTTCAACTACTTAATATTATGGATTTTTTGAAAGCCTGTTTCGTAACGTTTCTAAATAAATGTAAAGTTACATAAAGCTAATATTTATAGACTGACAAAGATCTGAATAGTTAATATTACACATTTGATAATGTTGTATAATTTAGGTATCTGTGTACGTGTATTATAAATTAATATATTCTGACTTTTTTTTACATTGCTAGGATACCTTCCATCCTAATTATTATTATTATATTTTATTAGAAAAAGTTATATTATTTTTGGCTATTTGTGATATTTACACAAGGGGTGGGGAAACATTGTGATTTGGTATAGAGACAGAACAATAAGGGCTTAAGGATCAACCAAGAAACACAACTTACCTGGAATTTCTCTGCTGTAGTCACAGCTCTCCCGAACTTCAGGAATAATTTCGCCGATTCATACGAAGCACTCTAAATACAATAGTAGTTTCGGTATACGCCGCAAGAAAACGAAACGCACAATAGCACTAGCAACTATACAATCAGATTAGTGTAACGAATATAGCACATAGCAGGACGTTGATTAATAGTTCAAAAGTTATAGATCACACACATAAAAAGTCATGCTCTGAGATATAGGGTAAAGGGAGATATGTATAGTAGACCTAATAGAGTATCCACACGCGCACGGCCATCGGCGATCTGTGAATCTGTCATAAATACCGAACACGTGATATTTAACTTCTTTATCACTACTCAATAGTTAACTATTGAATTACAATTTCAAGAATTTACATTTTGTCAATTTGTTTAAGATAAAGCAAATTGTATGTTGAATACTCCAAATATGCTGCTCTGCCTTGGTTTTCAGAATAAATAGTGATTATAAAATTTGCGGGATAAAACGATTTGAAAAAAATTTCAATGGAAAAATTACCTATTGCAGGTCTCATGAAGCGCAATTTTAATCTCTTTTAGACCTCGAAATCACCACCTGTTAAAAAGTTTATCTATTTATAAATCAAGAATATTTTGTATTTTTTATCAGATTTCGATAAAACTTTTCTGAAAAATTGACATGGTACTCAGCTAAGTTCGTTAACCAGGCTGATCTTATTTTTTTCAAAATTTTGGATGTTGAAAAAAATAAAAACTAACCTCGTTAATATTGGACCTAAAGAAAAATGTAGAAAACACACTGTCACGCAGACAAAATTTTGCTTATTTTTGCGACAGTTCCGGAAAAGATTTTTTAAATATTTGCCAGATTTCATTTATCAACATTAAAATTTTGTTTAATATTTTTCATTTATAAATATATATTTTTGCACATAATGTATTTATGTAGAGACTTTAGAAACCTTAAAACTCTTCCTCAATAACTGTTAATATTCACTTCTAAATAACGTAGATACAATCTACATATTATTATATTGTTTTGTAGTTTTTTTTATTTGGCCATTTTAATGATCTGATAGCGCTGTCAATATGCACCCTCCAGTAAAAGACGGCATTCCTGGATCCTCATAATTCATAATAAACACGATTGCATCATCGAGGCCACTTCAGAGTAGGCACCAAGTTTAATCACCTGAATAGTTTAGGCATAAACTATACCGAAGCGGGAATACGGAGTAGGTAGTTAATTATCTGAAAGAGAAAAAATTTTAAACATGTCAATACATTTTATAACAACTCTTACCAAGGAATGTAAAATAATTGTAGAATGCGCAAGCCTTATTGGATACACAAATTGGAGAGATATTTAATTCATTAAAAAACTGAATAGTTGTCAAATAATACCTATTCCCTTTGCATACAAAAGATGGATAGTTGTACTGCCTAATTCCAAAACCCCTTAAAACGACTTTGTATTTTTGTGTTATGAATGAAAATGTATATTTTGAAAGCAAATGTACAAAATGTTTGTTTTTACATCAACATTTTTTAAGAGACAATTCTGTAATGTAATTATAAGCTGCACGCAATATTTATACGACGAAATAAATTATAAATCTACTAGATTAAATAAATTTAAAAAATATATTTTTAATCAATTCAAATGTAAATCATTAAATATTTTTTTAAGTATCTTTTTCATAATACTTTACATATAATGGAAATTTTTTATACACAAAAAGCTTGTATTTGTCTATTTTTTCCCATACATATTATTAACTTTTTTGCGTAAATAAATACATTTCTATATGTAAAATATCATGTAAAAAATTAATAAAAAATAATTAAAATTCAAAATATACCTCTTTTTAAATGATAATGTTATCTTTAGACCACCTGTATGTCCACAAATCTTTATCTCGTAGTTGAGTATTGATCCTGGCTGATCCAAGGGTGCCAGATTTAATCCCGACCGGTGCAAATTGTAATATATGTTTCTGTAGGAAAATTCAGTCGCATTCGACCTGGACGTCGAGATTATCTTTGTAAAGTTTGAGTAAGATAGTCACATATATTGTCTCACAGCTATATTAAGGTACTCGAAAATAAATAAGTATTAATCAATAAGTTGAGTACCACAAACTATTATTAACCGCAAACGATTTTGTGAACTACTTTTCTTATATATAAGCATATATTTTTATGATTTGATTACAGTAGGCTTACGGTAATTATTGTATAAATTTTAACTGTCTAAAAAAATGCAGAACAGTGTACTTTGTTTCTTAAAGAGTAATAATTATTTTTAATAAAAATATATTAAATATCTTACATTATACTGGGTACATTATACCTAGTGCGCAATATTTACAGGGAAGATACTTATTAAAAACATGAGTCAAAAATACAAAAAAATGAAATATTTTCTTGAATTAAAATTACATATTGAATACAAAAATTAAAAATCATTGAACTTGGAGCGGTTAGACTAATTTTTGATAGATTATTTAGAGCTTTAAAATAACGGGCCAATTTAGAAAATATTTATTTCGAATATTATTGTACAAGATTTTATAAAAACCTTGTACAATAATATTTTCCGTAATGGTACAGAATTCATACATACTCCTTGAACATTTTCAGCTTAGAAATTAATCAGATATCCATCCACAAAATATAAGATAAATAAAGATTTGTTACACCCTGTGTATCTTTTTATCCAACTTATATTGTAATTTTTGTACCTATATCTGTTCCAAACGTTCCAAAATAATCTAGGATGTTAGCCTAATAATATTTCCACGGTTTTTTTTATGCATTTAAAAAATGAGATTTTTAATTTCATTTTGTACTGCATTGGAATGAAAAAATATTAGTCCATGTTATTAACGCTTGGGAAAAGTATCAATACAGGGCGCAGACTTTTTGTGTCCCTTGTTAATATGGGCGTCAACACACCGCATTGGCTGCTTTGACGTAGTTACGCCACTGACAGTTGATACTTAATTATGAATCATTGAATTTGTATCAAACGAGTTGTAACACATCGTAATAATAATAAAATGTAATGTGTGGTTGCGGTCGTGTATGATCCAACGACAGTCGTGCCCAGCTCTACGTCATATTACACATACCGACTATATAGAGCACAATGGTGATATGTCCAAATTACCAAATTTTTAAGGGGTTTCCTTTTTAAGTTTGCAAAACACTCTGTACATAAAAATAAAATTGTTGATGTAACTTACTTGTCTATAATATATTTTTTTATATTATGTGTTCTGTATTCGTAATTTTTTTTTAATAGGTGAACATATATACTAGACAAATCAACCCAGTTAAACGAAAATCATGTAAACAAGTTGTTTAATAGTGCACTTGATTCGAAATAGCTTAACTATCTCCACATCTACACCGACGGTTCTAAACTTTGCCCTGAGGGCTATTGCGGTGCTGCAGTTTCCATACCACAATTAGGAATAAATGTGAAACTTCGACTTCCTGCGGATTCATCGGTTTTCTCAGCAGAATGTTGGTAATTAAAGAAGCCTTGGACATCTGCGTTCTCCGGAACGTCGATAAGGCTGTTATATTCTCCGACTCGCAAGCAGCTCTTGAATCCCTCTCTGCTAATATGAAAGTTTGGCTAGACAATGACATAATCTGTTCCATCAGAAGATGCCTATTTAATTTGTACAGCAACAATAAACAGGTGTCATTCGTTTGGATTCCTGCATATAAGGGAATTCAGGGAAATGAATGTGCTGATAAACTGGCCAAGAAGGCTTCTCTTTCCGGAGTTGTTCCCCATCAATTTCATATCTCGATGTATGACAGACTTAATATGATAAAAAAACGTACGAATTCTATCTGGTCTGCACAATGGATGGATCCAGACAATCACAAGAGTAATCGGCTTAAAATAATCTAAAGATCTATTCCCCGCACCCCTTGGTTCTCCAACAGGAAAATCTCTAAAATAACAATATAAAATATCTTTAGAATGAGAATTGGGCATTGCCAGGTAGCCTCACATTTATTTAGATTGAACATAATAGACTCCCCAATGTGTGAGTGTGGTGCCGAGAAAAAACCCTTGACCATGTCTTTTTTGCCTGTCCATTACGGATCACAGATTTTTTTTACAATAATCTTTTCAATGGTAATTTTCAACTCCCGGTTAACTTACGTCATCTTCTATCCCCTTAACTCGCCACATTTAAGCTATATAATAGCAAATTTCTTGAACGACAATGGTATTAACTTGTAGCGTAATATTCCCTATTCTATAATATTGTTGTACTGGTTTCTATGAAATAATGTTTTAACTTGTTTTATGGTACAAATCACTCTTGAAGGGTGGATTGCCTGTTTAAAAGAAGAAGAAGAAGAACCTATATACTACCATAACTTGAAATAAATGTTATTATAAATTGTAGTGTTATTGTCATCAGTTTTAGTTTTGTTCCTACCCTTTAGCCCACTCCTAATCAGTACACATTGTTCCTCTGGCACGACTGGTTGTTTTTGAATTCGACGAGTTCTCATGTGATTATTTGTGTCGGATCACTAGTTCATATACAGCTGTAATTTTGGTGTATTGTGAACGTTGAAACTCATCAGAGTTTTTTGTGTCGTGGCAGTTTCGTACATTGGGTAAACTTCCTGAAGATCATGGAGACGGCATCATCAAACAGGTGATTCCGTGAGTCCATCCTGGCCCGCTATCGAAGAATTCCCTTACCCTCATCCCATCCTTCCCTCATGTTTGATTCCCTATTTTCCATCGGCGACTTGCGTCGATAACATTATGTTTAATTTTTATTATAACATTATTAAAAAGAACTTGTAACTTTCGTATTACAAGTTCTTTTTAATAATGTAATAATAAAGTACTACTAAAAGGTAGACTGAAATGAACGACGTTCCATTAATAATTTATTTTAGTCAAATCTTGGACGTGTCACCATTATGCTTTATATAGTCAATATTCTGAACAAACCTTAATGTGTCTCACGCATTACATTGGCCATTGATCGATAATTTATTTAGATTACGTACGTGTGTGCTGATTTATTCCTTGAGCCTCGGGCACGTAAGGAACAATGTCGCGTGCGAACTGTACCAGGTCCGTAAGAAAAAAATACTTACCGTATGTATTAAACTCACAATATTTTATACACATCTATATACTCGATTCTATCAAAACGTTAAATAACCCAAAACATGTTGCTCTTTTGTATATTACAATATCGATGCGTAAGCTAAGGTAAGCGTAAGGTTCTGAAATTACAATCAAATCCAATTATTTAACGTACAGATCCTACCTGGAGAAAAATAGGCAGAAAGCATTCGAGATATGAATCGGATAGAAAGAATCAGCTGAACTAAGAGGACACCATCGAAAATCGAATGATCCAATGGATAAGACACATTCATAGACACAATGCATACACCAGAAATGTATTTAGTGAGAAGAATACAAAAAGGAAGACTCGGATAAAAATACATCCACCAAATAATAAGCAAGGCAACACCCACAGACAACTTCTGGAGTATATTCACGATGGATGACTAACATTACACTAACAAAAATGCAGTTTTTTAATATGAAAGAAGAATTACGTATTATATACTATTGTTACTGTGAGTAGTAACATAATATTTTTAATCGAACATAGTCTTCCCATGGATTGATGATATTTCATTTCGATTGCCTTAGTCACAGGGCAACGCTGTTGGTCATAGGCTGTTGAACTGACTGAAATTATAGATTACATTGTAAGGTTTTAAAGAGAAGAATAACGTTATGGATAATATAGTAATATTATGTTTTGATAATATAGTAATATATTTCTTCGTTTTCGTATTATTTATTAGGTGCTGGTTTCTTAACTGACTGATAATGATTTGTTGAAACACGCGTGATGGTTATATATTACGATTTCAGGATGTACTCCGTCAATAAAAACTCAAGTTGTTTCACGTTAAATTTATTCAAGAGAATTGGCCACAAACTATTTACCGGCACCTTATATAAGCAGATTTCCTGCCTACGTGTTATTTACTCGTGTATATTATGTGATGAAGGTGATATATATCGGCCGTTATATAATACATGACACGTGTTTTTACATACGATAATCGCGGGAATTGTCACAAAATTGCAGGTGTTCTTATTTACTGTTACATGCGGCACACAGAAAATGTTGCACATGGGGCATTATGTATTCGTTTGTTTATAGGTAGATGCTCCATGTATTTATTGTTATTTACGTTTGTAACAGTAAGGTGTCAAAGGGCAGAAAAAACTAATCGAAAACATTTGACTACTAACGAAATTAAAAAAACCTGATACAGTCCTGCTCCAAGTACGACAGTAGTCACTTGACACAGATTGAAGCACTTTGATCAAGATGTAAGAACATTCGGACAGGCAGCGTTGCTGAATTCGCCGAATTGATGGATAACTTCGATCAGCAAACGAACCCCGTCGGCGTGATAATGTTTTCTGAAACAATATTTTAACAGTTGAGAAATTTGACCGGTAGCTATTTTGGTACAACACTTATAAAATGTTCTGGACCGGCTTTTAACGCGGAGATTTTATCACTTAACCCTTACACGCCCACAGTTCTCCTGGCATCATTTATTAATTTTGAGCCCATAGGACTAACAACGAACTTTCTTAAATCTGTTAAGTAAATACATATTTAATCGACTGGCTTTCTTGGTGTTGTGATGAAATGCTCACAGGTATATCTTATATTTTACGTAATAAAAAATTGAGCTATGATAGTGTTTGTTATGTTTAAAAATGACTTGTATAAATGGTCTCGTAGCCATGCTAAATTATTTGAAAAATTATTTAGTTAATGTGGATACGAAATCACCACCATAACATTTATTTACGTGTATATATGATATCTGTATATGGTAATAACCAAACAATTCGTATCACCAGCAAGATTCATGAATCTTTGGTGTTTATTTAAAACACAAATTGCTAATTTTATTTTCACCAAACCATTTTAAAATGTAATTTACATCATCATCTACGAGAATTTACGCTTTATGCCAGAAACAGTGGTATATATTAAGCAAAAATACAAATCGCTTTACTGATTACTATTCAAAAATCTGTCAAGTGCTGCCGACAAAAGCCTGGCGGTGAGACTAAATAACAAAGTTTTTAATAATATTATTTGAAAATATGAAGGTGCAACAGACCTAGTCCAGAGAATTTTACGGGTTGATACCTGACTATATTACGAGTCAAAAATATTCAAGAAATATGTGCCTAATCTCAATAATTAATTGAAATATTTTAGTGATTCCAAATCACAAATTGAATAAAAATTACATATTGAAAATTAAAAATCAATTAAATTTTAGAAGCGAATTCCGATCTACAAGATATAGAGATCAAATTTATGTCTCAAAACTAAAACATACCGCAACTCAAAATCAATATATTTATCAACGTATTACATTTTTAACTCGAATATACTCCTTCTGTATACACGAGTCTTACTCTCATAGAGAAGAAACAAATGTTAAAATATATATAAATATATATATATATATATATATATGTATATATTTTAACATTTGTTTCTTCTCTATATATATCCACTGATTATTGAAATTGTATTATATTTTTAATATTAATAAAAATAAAAAAATATACAAAAAATTTAAGATTAACATAATTTTGTAAAAAATTCAAACGATAATATTTTAAACTAAGATAATAAATAAAAAATATAAAGATAATATTTTCCATATGGTTTAGAATTTCCCCATATTTCTTGAACATTTTCAACTCGTAATTTAGTCAAGCATCAAAATAGTGTGGTCTAGGTATGTTAGGTACGTATAAAAATTTAAAGCATATAGAACCTTTGGGTAAGGAATTCAATTACGAGCCCAAATCACAATCCTGGAATTCTGGGATTCGATTTGATGATCCCGGGATTAGAAAATCGGCAAAGCCGACTGCTAGTAAAATTCTTATTACTATATTTTAATTTAATGTGTATTCATATGTGATTCGTACAGGAATTTGCTTACTTCGTCAGAAATCATTTAATACTTTTAAAATTGCCAATATTAACTTTGTGGTTAAAAATCATATTCTTATTTGTTATCTTTATTTTATTAACCATTTAATTGAATCTAAATACATCTACCGGTTTCGAAAAATACCATTTTCTTCTTCAGGATGTCATTGCTAATTAAAAACATATATTATTGTTTCTTTACCAGAATCTATTTTAAAAAAAAACAACAATTATTAAAAAAATTAATTTAGTACCTAACTCAAATTGTTAATCAAACTACAACAAATTTACTGGAATAATTTTTATAAAAAAATGAAAATGAAAAATGAAAAAAGAAGAAAATGGTATTTTTCGAAACCGGTAGATGCATTTAAACTCAATTAAGTGGTTAATAAAATAAAGATAACAAATAGAAATAATTAACTTTTTTTTTTCAGAAATAATTATGAATCTGTAAATAAAACTAGTATCTTAACGCGGGAAGCTTTCTTTTAGAATCAGAAAAACTTATAAATTTATGTGTTGTGTATTAATTAAAATGAATTAATATAAAAACTTTAAATAACTTCATTCATAATTGAATTAAAGCGTCTTACAAAGTAAAAGTGACGTTTCTATACCCCAAAACAGGAAACATAAATAATGTAATTAAATCTAGATTGAGTTAGTTTCGCAAATTTTTCAATTCATGACGTCACGTCATTAAAAGGAACATCTTGACGTGTAGAGTTATGACGTCCGTCACTAGACCGAACAGGTGTAACTTTTTTATTGATTTTTTATGATACGCAGGAAACACCATCTTACGTCATCTACTTTACGTGTTGAGATACTCACTACAAGTGACGAGACGAAGGAATATTTGAAAGAGGATGTGAACTGGCTATTAACATCTAGTCACTTAATTTAAAAAATGAAAACAGATTAATTAATGCATGTATCCCCGTAGACCACAAGGTGCACAAATATATTTGTTTACGCGCTTTTATACTTCGATAGGTAGGCCTGATATAAAATTTTGAATATGTGTGTTCTTTTTGTGTAGATTTAAAAACAGAAAACAAAAGCGAAGCTGCTTCTGGGAAGAGAGTTATTGTGATTCGGACGGACTTTTACGGCGGCGATAATAAAAAACATTTAGTATTATATTTTCGGATTATCGGTTATGTGAAGGTTTTCGGTGGCTGACCAGCATCACCATCAGCATTTAAGAACCATCAGAGCGACGTCGGCGTCAACCAGCACAGGTTCACAAAGGTTTGTGTAATTTGAATTTACATAGATTGAATAACTGTATTCATCATTACCAATAGAAAACCCAGAACTAGCTATCGAAGTATTTACGGCAACAGTATTTTTCCTGTAGGTATTAAGAACTACAGAAAATCAAAATACAAGGAGAAGAATTATTGCCAAAAGAGACGATGAGAGTCTCGTGCTCCCAGGGACGGTTGAAGAAAAACGGGCAAGAGAACAGTATTCTGCAAGATGAATAGACCAAATAAAGGAGTTAACAGGGCCCTCTTTGAATGCTGCCATCAACATGGCTCAGGACCATGAGGAATGGAGACGTATTGTGTACTGGGTGCCATATATTTAAGCGCACCACAATGCTCAGTAGTGAGTAGACGAAGAATAACAATTTTAATATTAATTGAATATGCATTCAATTGAATTTAATTTAAAATATAAAATATTATTATTCTAAATACTTAATTGTTAGATCATGAGCAGGTTGGAGTGCACAGCCACAAGAAAACACAGGCGATGATGATGATGAGGTTAGAAGAAATGAAACATAGAAATATGTTTTTTTTAGAGAAACTGTGACGACAGAATCGAAAATGTGTTCCCGCTCGCAGTGTACTTTGTTTTATTTCATCACAAAAAAATAAAGTCAATTCGTTTTTCAATAAGGCATTATTATATATTTTTCCCACCATTTCGGCGAGGTGCTGAAACAGGCCCAGCAAGACATATTTTATCAAAAAAATGACACTCTTTGTGTATCGCACAGGATTACTTACCAAGGAGGCGCCATATAATTGATATGATAAGACACGTGATAATTTAAATGTGTAATCATCGGCGTGGTGCCAAAAAACACTCGGGATAGATTTTAGGAAAACGAAGACGTCTTAGTAAAACGTCACAAGCGGCGGCCTGTCGCCGTGTAGGTACTTGCAAATATTTATGACTACATGTATTATTATGAATTTGGATAAAAACATAGTATTCTGCTGGCGGAAGCCATTCTCAATTTTGCCGCCGTAGTGTTTCAACCCTTTTGTGATTCATTTCTTTCGACCTCATAATCATCCGTACAGACTGACTGACTTTGCATTTAAGATTATGGAACCGTGTAAATGGAAATAAAAGATTTTATTTGTATTATTAAATTTTTAAAATTGCATCATGGCGATATTTTCCAAGATTATCGATGGTATCTGTTCTGGACCTCTTTTCTTACATTATAAAAAAAACCTAATTTTTAATCTATCTCGGTCTCGCTTATTCTGTTCATTCATCCCAGCACCATATCTCGAATGCTTCTAACCAATATCCCTCTCTCTCTTTTTCTGATTATTCATCCACATTTCACTTATGATTTCATTTTGTGGATGCCTTTTTCGTGTTTCATAAGATGTATTTTTACGTTAAAAGCTATTTTGCCATTACTACTCTGATTTTTATATTTTTAAAGAAGACAGAGCGAGGACAGAGGAGAAGAATTGCGGGATCAATCCCATATCTGAAGTATTCTCTAAGTAATTTACGATAGTAGTGTCTCTATTTTATCATATTTATTTACTTACATAGTGTAATATATGAATATTTATTAGTGCTTATCAATGCTTATTAAAAATGAAATTAATAAAATATTTTTTGTCTTCCATTTATCGTGTCCTAACAAGATGTAATTTCCGGCGATACCCTTCGCGTATTAGTTACAATGACCGACACGATAATGAATCGTAAATTAACACAGTAATAACAGATGTTTTGTCAGTTTAAGTTCCAACAGCGGAAACGGCCGATGGATCAATACATTTCGCTGTCAAAATTAATAACATTTTTATTGCAAATCCGGCGGAGGTGTGCGAAGTAATCCAAAACAAATTTGAATCTATCAACGTGAAAATAATTATTGAAAAAACACGTCTTTCTCGTGCATCGAACTGTTGAATTTAATATTAATAATTAATCATTCGAAAGCAAGTTTTAAATTGTTATTAACAATTGGTATATCCGACATTGCGCGGGTAGAATATTCAAACTTCTAGAACTGTCTAAAAATTACCCTTTACGGTGCCCTTAGAACTATTCATATCACCAGGTATCGCGTTCATGCTTATTTACCTGGCATTGAATGTGTAGAACATTTAAACATCTAGAACCACAGAGAACTGTATACAAATTATCCCTTTACTCTGCCCTTAGAACCTTTCATCTCGTCAGGTATCGCGTGCACATTTATAACAAATGAGAGATTACAACTTTTAAATGTGAAATAATAATATTATACAATTCATAAATTACCATACATCTACTTACGTGGTCCTATAAATGTATAATGTCATTTTTGTATAAACTTTGCTTAAAAAAAGATTTTTTAAAAAACACATTATTACAAATACTCTAAATATTACATATAGTAGTAAATGCACAAGTATACGGATCTTCTTCATTTAATATCTTATTAATGCTGTTATAAGTTTCAACAATCGAAGATGTATAAAAGTGGATATGGCAAGAGCGTTTCGGTAAAATAGTGTAGCGTTTTATCCCATCTGCCTACCCCTAAGCGAACCGTAATAATGGTAAATAAGTAATTAACTAATTATGAGAGTGATCGAGCGGCGTTGCGACGTTGATTATTTATTATCGATTATATATAGTTATTATCGATTAATAAATAATATTCAACAAATATCAGATATCTCATACAGATAAAATAATATTTTTATTATATTTAATGTAAAATATAAGGAAGTATGGGGTAATTACTTACGACCTGTCTTCGGCTGACTAAGTGATGATTATTATCAAATTTGGTCCATAGATGGCGATGGTGTAGTGGTACTCGAAGCGAGTCCACAAATTAACATATATACGACTTTAAAATATTTAATAAACGTGGAGATGGACGTGGGTGAGAATTGGTGAACGTTATATTTATATAAAGTGATCACTTAAGCCAGCCGAAGACAGATCGTAAACCCTGTAATTACCCCATACTTCCAAATATTTTCCATTAAATATAATAAAAAAATAGCTTTGTCTCTATGAGATATCTGATATTTGTTTAATAACAGTGCCTTTGTAGGTAAAAATCCAGAAATTGTTGTGTTCTTGAACGTATTCACATATTGATAAATAATATTCAATTTAATTTTCGAATTGTTGAAGTGATAAAAAAAACTAATTATAAGTAATACACTACAACCTAGTATAGCGTGTTGTTAGATTTCTCAATAATGGCCAATGAAATGCAGCCTTATACGTCGGCTAAGATGACCCGTGGCAAAATAACTCGAATAAATTCTACTGTACTTTCGTTCACTTCTTCAATATTATTAAAAAAATGCTCTTTGGAAACAACCCATTCTTTTGACGTTATAACAGGGGTTTATAAATTATCCATACAAATACTAGAGGTTTACAGTTAAATACATTTAAAATTTTAGAAGTAAGAAAAAAAGTGTCAATACCAAATTAAATATTATTATTATTATTATTAGGAGAACACATTCTTATTGTGAAGTTGTAATTATTCAGAACAGACGGTCTGTGATATTTTAAATACTAATTAAAAAACAAAGTAGATAGCTTTCAAATAATGGAACGATAGATGTATTCATTTGAAAAGGTGTAACGTATAGGTTCGAAAATTTGTCGTCAAAAATAATGTCACTGTAGCATAGATGGGTAATACACCTTCCACGGTTTGAAAAGAGATCCAGGTTCGAATCCCGGTGGCGCAACAACAATATTTTTCGATAAAATTGATTTTATATGTATATCTTCCTAAATAATACATTTAATTAGTATTATAAATAATCAAATTTGTTTTCACAGTACTTCCTAATTAATTACCCACCACTTATACTTTTATAGTTTTGTTTTTATCTATGCTTGCATTTTTAATTTTAGTATACATTGTTTTCTGAAGAAGATACCATAGGTATCAAAACATGTTGGTTTATCAATAAATAGTCATTTAACAATGTTTAAAATACTCATAGTTAAATTTAGTTGGTTGTTTATAATTTTTTGACTAGTTTTACACGCTTTATTTATCTCCAATGATTCCAGATTATTTAATTTATGACCAACACCGTATACATGCAAAATTGACAATCATAATTTTTTATCAAAACCATGACCATTTTCTATCAAATGATTACAAATTCTGAAAACCCACTATTGTTCAAACATCTCAAATGCTCCATTACTCTTATATTAAAATTTCTACCTGTTTTATCAATATAAAATGCAGCACAATCCTTGCAACTAAGTTTATAGACACCAGAATTGTTATCTTTGTCTTTAGAATTTATGAGTAAATTTCCTATATTTTTATTTGCATTTGTATTTTTATTAAAAATTATTCGAGTAAATTTCTATCAAGTAAGAGTTTGAGTTAGGTACTAAATTGTTTTTTTAGATATTTATTATTTTTTAAAAATAAATTCTGGTAAAGAAACTACATATGTTTTTAGTTAGTATTGACATCCTGAAGATGGAAATGGTATTTTTCGAAACCGGTAGATGTATTTAAACTCAATAAGTGGTTAATAAAACAAAGTTAAAAAAATAAAAATAATGAATTTTAACCACAATTTTAATTTTGCTTACTTTAAAAGTATTATTATTTATCTACTATACTGCGTTAATAAATTATATTTTATATGATATATATAAGCAATCCATTTCTTATTATTTCTAAATGTACTGTTTCGATTTGCCCTCGTAACAAGTTGGATTATATCTTATTTAAATATTATTATGTTTTACATTCCTATATTTGTAACCAACTCTATTCGTGTTTGCAGATCGATTATATTCACTATTTACAACATAAATAATTATATCACACAACTAATTAAAATAACTACGCATAAATGATTACGCACAAAAAAAGCAATTAAATTTTACTGAAACAAAGGCAGTGGTTACACGTAGTATACGTAGGTACTACACGACCTGTAATAATAATTTTAAACATATGAAATTGATATGTTTAAAATTATTATTACATCGTAGTGAGAACCTTCAAAGTCGGTAAGTAAATGAAACAGATTGATCACCGATCATGTGGTTAGCAAGTTATTAGGAAATATGCGATCTATAAAACGCTTAGAATTATATAAAGGTGTCCAGCGGAAAAATTTCAAGATTAAATTGTAATTGTTCGTAAACCATCAGGGTGAGGTAAGTGGGAGGGGTATTGTTTGACGCGCGTGAATTGCGAAGTTGCCAGTCGTAATGAGTCACTGGTCGGAATCGCACCGTGCGTTCGCGTTTGAGTAATATTTAAAGTGCGGTGATTTATTGGTTCGTGCGCGTCGCGCTTTTTGTACTCACTTTAATATTCGACGAGTACGTAATGGGCCGAGCACGCAACTTATCTGGTGTTGGGTTCAAAAGTTCAGACAAGAAGGGATAATGGTTAACGGAACTCCACCGGAACCATCAACGTCAGCAGCAACGCTAGAAAATGTGGCTAAAGTTCGACGTGAAGTTATGTGCAATCTGCGTAAATCGATAAGGAAGATTGCAGCCTGTACTGGAATTAAAAAATCAACAGTACACGTTATTTTGAAAAAGAAACTATAATTCCACTCATACAAGCTGCAAATCGTGCAGCTTCTCAACGAAAATGACTATTATTTACGTGAAACCTTAGCGAGAACAGCACGAACGCTTGGAAACATATTCTTTACTGACGAAGCGCATTTTCATGTCGATGGCTATATTAATAAATAGAACATGAGATACTGGTTCCCCTACAACCCAATGGAATGCCATCAAAAATGTTTACATTGTCCAAAAATAACAGTGTGGTGTGCAATTTCTACCTGAGGGATAATCGGTCCTTATTTTTTTAACCAGTGAGAGACAGTCATTGCTGACGTGTATTTCAGAATGACCGACGAGTTTTTGGTACCGCAACTGCAGCTATTTCCCGGGTTCAAGAACAAAACACAATTTCAGCAAAACGGGGCCACTCCACACAAGAGCTAAGAGTTTCAATGGAGAAGCTGAGGGGAATTTTTTCCAAAAAACAAGTATAGAGACATACCCTGGGCACCTCAATCACCGGACCTTACACCGTGCAACTTAATTCGAAAGTTTACAGCAACAATTCTCGAACAATTCAGGCCCTACAAGAAAATATCCGCCGTGAAGTTGCAGTCATTGAACCATTGAACTCTCGCGTGTTTGCAAATTTAAGAGTCCGATTGCAAGAGTGTCTTGAGAGAAATTGACGGCATTTAGACGATATTGTTTATAAATTTTGTGTAAATAAAACATGAGATTTTTTTTATTTTTTTTACTTTTATTTATTTATTTATATATATTTTGACATCCATATTTTTTACTAACAGAGGTGGATACATAATAAACATACATAATACATAGTTTATTGTGTGGGATAGAGTAAACTTCACCTCTGATATATACAGCGTTATCCTGGCTACTTTGCTAGACTAAAGTCTGTGTTAAAGTAGCCAGTTTTTTTTCGTGCTGTTGTAGTGTTGTTTGGAATAAAAAGATAAATCAAATATGAATAAAAAAGTAAGAATAAAATAAAAATATGTGGAGTGGGAGTGTTGAAGGACTAGTGAGTTATTAGTAAAAGAATTGTATACATTATATTAAATTGTTGGATATCCATGCTTTTGATTCATCTCTACCTGATTGAATCATATTATATATTGGGTCCATATTTGTGTAATCTTATAGGAATTGTACGATTTCCAGTTGGTACTGAGTGTATTGTATAGTTTCGGAGTTAGGAACATGTAGAATCTTTGATAAAATGTCGTTGTTGCTCTCGGAACTGGTGTGTAGATGTTTATTGTTTGTCTAGTGTTGTGTCCATGATTTATTGCTTGGGGAGAGTTGTTGTTAGTATGGAAATATTGAACGAGTCTCAACATAAAGATTTGTCTTATATCAAGGACATTGTACTCTTTAAATATAAGGTCTGATGGATATCTAAAAGGACGACCAATAATTACCATGAGAATTGTTTTTTGTGCTTTTTTAGCCGACTCCAGTATTGTTTTTGCTGCTCCTCCCCAAACTAAAATAGCATAATTAATTAATGAGTAGCACAGTGCAAAGTACACCGATCTCAAGAGTTTGTAATCAACTATACATCGTATTCCTTTAAAAAAGTAAATTAGTTTTCTTATGCGTTTTGCTAGGTTCGATATGTGTTCTTTCCAGTTAAGATGATCATCGATCAGTACTCCCAGATGTCGAATAATTTTGACTCTTGTCAGTTTTTCACATTGGCATGCGGACGCCGTGTTCTTGTTTGCTTTGCAGTCATGTACGATGAGTGTAGTTAGAATAATATTGTAGTTTTTTTTAAATTTTAATATTAAACTTAAAAATTTTCCGCTTGACACCCTTTATAAAAAATGCTTCAACTTTTAATAAATATAAGTACTAAATTAGATAATAAAATAAAAAAATTAATGTAAAATATTAAGTGCCTACTTATTAAAAATATTACACAAATAATTAATGAAATTAGAAGAACAAAAAAATATTTTTAATTTAATCTACATAATATTTAATACTGTAGTTATTTTGTTTTACACAGTGATGTATCTTCGATTTAGGTGCATGGAACAGATTTTATTAAAACCTACCAACCTTACCATAATCGATAAATTACATTTTGTTTTAAATAATAAAGGAAAGGTAAATAAAATATCTTCTAATTACCAATGACACCACTCGAAGAATGCACTTTTTACAGATAACTAGATACTCACTAGATGTACCTACTCGTATATTTATGTGTGTTGTAGTCATCTAAAAATAAGTCTTACAATTTTTTTTATTAATATAATAAAAATTTCATATTTAATGATGTCAAATCATAAACTAATTTAACTGAATGCTAAATAATTATTCTTGTTATATTAAGCGAGCAAATTAAACTATATTTAATCAGCCTACAAATTTGAGAGAAACTTGATTTCGATTCAATAATATGAGACTTTAAATAATTTAATTAATAACTTTATAGTTATTTCTCATTGGTAACGTCCCTGCATATCATTGAGTTAAGCCACGCACGTATTAATAACAGAAGTTAGCATCGAGTGTGATTGTGTACGAGTTTCGTTCTTATTCTACAGTTGGTACACCGCTTGCCTTAATAACAGTTCGAGAACATTCTCACCATTTTTTTTAATACTAGTGAGCACAATAAACCTTGTTTAATAATGCCATATCATCGTAATCATTCTTTATTAAATTTTTTCAGCCAAATATTAAAAGATTTAGTAAGGATGAGCTTGAAGATATAAGTATCTACGTAATTTTTTTAAACAGGAACGCCCACCAATGCTTCATTAGGTATGCTAAAAAATATTTGTTACTTACATAACCACATTCGGTAAATAAAATGTATACGCGTGTAATTGTGCCAGGTAAACTAGTGGAGGAGCAGGCAGGGCACCGAATTACATGTTCTTACTTTGCTGCAATATTTTATCCTTATTTTTATAACAATATAACACATTGTTCTATGAATATAAAAAAATATTATTATTATTATTATTAATTTTACGCAATCTAATGGCGCGGGCGACAAGTACCAATCTGTAAACCTGTGTTACTGAATGACTACCGTAGAGTTTAGTGTTTTTATAATCTATAATAATATTAAAACTAAGGGCCAATTGACAATTGATTCATTTGTATACTTTATTTTATGGATCAGTTAGCGTGCATCTATCTAAGCAACAGTGAATTCCTTATTAACAATGCCAATTCTTATTTTAAAAATACGTGTACTATTATGTAAATATTGGAGATTTATTTCATTAGATTTTCAAATATTTGATTGCTACTAACATCAAGATCTAGCGACTAACAAACTTACAAAGGAATTTATGTAAGTAGATTATTATGCCTCTCAAGTGCTGGGTGCAATGTATTATAGTTTATGCATGCATCCGAGTTACATTTGCATGCATTACAGGTCTACTGAATATTAAATTAGTTCGGCTATTAATTCTCGGCACACGGTAGTCTGTTATTTTGGAGACCAGGGCTGGCTGTTAAACTATTTAAAATTTTGTATAAAAAAATCCTGTCAAATTATGTGTTTGGTAAGATGATTTTTTGCGTTTTAAGCACAGACTACCAAATATATAGACATGAACTAAAGGAAATTCCTTGTTTCAATATTTTCATTTTGGTGTCACTTTGGTACCATTTACGCATTCAAATAGCGCCGCGATTTTTTAAAAATATATCACTCGATTGGAATGAAAATTTTAACGCTGAAAATATAATATGCAAAAATATGTCTTGTTCACACAAAGATTTAATTTTTGAGGAGTATATACTTTTACTGTTACATAAATTTGTCATAAACTATCGGATTTTTTGTTTCCATAAATAATGTGTGTAGAATGGAACTAATGTTCCAAACCCATCTCCTATATGTACACTTTATTTCATGTCTATTGTAGAATAGGTTTACGCTTTAACAATATAGAACCATTAGAAAATAATAAATCAATCAATAATAATAATAGCTAGATACCAAATAACTAAATAAATCTATCCAATAGTCTGATATTAAAGTTGTTCCCATGCAATTCTCACCCCTTTCTCCTACCTTCTACCTGACACTTTGCCCCACTCTGATATGTTGTTGCTTTGTCTTCTTAACCCCCTATTTAAATAGCTGTACTTAGGTTAGTCTATACTTAATTGTCCTGAATAGGGTTAGGTCCAACTGAAACTAGTCAATTTTAGTATATATGCGTAATAAAATGTTTTAAAACTAAACATTCTTTTATTTCATTAAATTTTTATATTTAACTATAAAACATATATATATATATATATATATATATATATATATATATATATATATATATATATATATATATATATATATATACTTATTTACACGCATAAAAGGCTACATTATAAATATAAATTTATTGATAGATTTAAGACTGAGGTGATGAGTATTCGAGAAAATTAATATCATATGTTGCTGAATAGAAGAAGACACCTAAGTCGCCGAATTTGGAACTACGAGGTGCGTTTTTTAAGTAAGTACCGGATTTTTTTTAAAGAAACATCATTTATATAACACTTTACTTTCTTCGGACGCTAAATACCTTAAACTACTTCTTAACATATTCGCCACCAATATTAAGGTACTTGTCTTTTTGTACAACTTCATCATAGAATGATGCCGTCTGGGATGAAAACCATGTCTGTACTCTGTCTTTGAGTTCATCTCCGTCATCAAAACGCTTGCCACCAAGGAACCGCTTCAGATGAAGGAAAATATGGAAATTACACTCCAAATCAGGACAAAACAAGACACAAAAATAAACTTCATGTTTCGTACATTCAAGAAACGAATCACGGATCGTAACTCGCTGTCGGCGGGCTGATCTATTGTCTTGAACATTTCAACCACTCACTGCCTGTTGGTCACATTATATAAATGTCTCTAACGTTGTATGTGATGAGTCGACAGATGAAAGAAACCATTGCGCATGCGGAACATTGCAATATCCGGCAACGGTACTTACATAAAAAATGCGTCTCGTATAAAAAATTTGTGTGTGTTACATAACTGAACGAATAGTTAACATTTAGCTTAATTTGCAATAACGCTTTAAACTTCTTCGTCTAATATTAGATTGTTTTATATTCTTTTGGACGAATATTGGACAAATTAAACGATTATATATTAAATAACAAGGAATAAGGACGATATTTAAAAAAAATCGGGGGTCGTTTTTTGCATTGATTGCAATTATTTTTATATAGGTAAAACTTGCAAAAATCTTGATAATAGAATTAAGGGGCACTTTAGATACTTAAATAACAAAAACAATTCAGAATTTTGTAATCACCTTTTGGAAACAATCCATTATTTTGATATTCTTTAAATAAGGATTTAGAAATTATACCTACAAATACTAGGGGTTTACAGTTCGATAAATTTGAAATTTTAGAAATAAGGAAAATTGTTAATAGTAAGTTAAATATTATAAATAACCAAATCCTCTTTGCAAATAGTCACCTATTAAATTTTTTTTCATATTAGTTCTTACTTATTCACCACTTTATAGTTTTGTTTATATCTATGCTTGTATTTTTAATTTTAGCATATACTGTTTCCTAAAGAAGATACCATAGGTATCGAAACATGTAGAATAATTAATAAATAATAGTTTAAACAAAGTATTTTATCTAATTATTTATTACAAATTAATTACAAAGTAATTTTGCAAATATTGAAAATGTGAATATTGGGGTATTAAAAAAGCTGCTTAAATTATTCTTACAAAGAAAGAATATGACTTTTTTTAGAGTAGATAAAACTTCCTGTTTTTTTGTACAAACATATTTTCATACACGTGTCGATTGTTAATACTTCTAACAGAGCCATCCTCTAATATCAGATGTATCCTATCTTACCAGATCTTTTATTCGATGATCTCTATTCCTGTCGCCATCAACACTTACTTCACACATTGTATTACCACTTTTTCATCACTCTTAATCCACGTGCAACTGTGAACCATTTTTTAAATATTTTCTACGTCCATCTCCCTGTACTCTACCGCTGAATTGCCGTGAACTGAAACTGGTGAACACAAAAAAAGTCGTGTCTAATTTTTATTATATTAAGGTGTCTTGCGAGTTGCGCATTAGTAAAAAGATTGATAAACGCTGGTTTGGTGATATCAGATATGAATACATTTCTATGACACACAGATCTGGAACCAAAATCGCTCGTCACGTTTCGAGTCGCTCTAAAACGGATTCAATGAGTTTTGATTCGAAAATCAGTGGGCGTACCGCCGTCGCTAATTACTTTGTCATAAAAATACCGGTTTTTTATCCGGCCAAGAAAAAGTGACGCGCAGCCTCCTCCCAGATCAATCTTTTGTTTATCATACCATGAGAGCACAACCTTCAACGTGTAGGGGCTTGAAGATATTAAATTGTATATTAAAAAATCATCTGTAAGGACGTAATATTAATTAATTAACTAATATTTAATATAGTAATTAATTCTTAATATGGTGCATACATATATATATATTATATGCTCTTACATAAATACGATCAAAATGTTTCATTTTACTATAACTTATTTTGCACATATTTGCTTAGATTAATTTGAAATCTATGTTGTTTCTCCTCCTTTCTTGTATCATCTGGCATTTCATTCAAAATCTTCATCGCACTGTACATCACCGATTTCTGAGATTTAGATTTCTGTATCTTCCTCTTGTAGGATTAACGATAAAGTCATTTGGTAAGCACAGTTTAACAATATATAAATATAAAATTTAATAAATAGATAAAAGAGGAATAGAAAACAATAAATATGAATAGTTTTTCAAAAATGTATGTACATAATTTAAGGGAAAAGGAAATGCACTGATAAAGAAAAAGAATTACTGATGAATTATAGGGTTGCTTTGACATTAATTAATTTTTGTAATTAAGAGTTGCGGGCGTAAAGATGCGGCTGGAGCTCAGCACCAACTCTCTGGTGCAAGCGGCGCTCTCATGGAAAGCTGGTTCCCTGATCAAAGAATGGCAACGCCTACAGAATAGCTACATATACAATATACAATGGCCGTGACTTAAGTAGTCACATATGTAATATTTATATTTTGTGTGTATATGTGTGTGAACTTTTTACTTTTTATTAACTTTTTTTTATTTATTAAAATTTTCCTTGGTTTTCTTTTACTTTTTCATAGCATTATATTTATTTCGTAACTTTAATGTATAACATAATATGTATTATCTCTATGGCGAATCGGGTTAAAAAAAAAGAAAAACCTGATCACGCTGGAATAAACACATTATTATTATTGTTGTTATTATATTCAAATTTTATAAAAACAAAAAAACGATTTGAAGGGCAGGTTAGGGTAGGTAGAAAGCAACTAAATCAATTAGTTTAGATTTGATTCCAATTTTTATTCTCTTGGCAGATCTTTCTTCTTATGCACTCGTCAGATTTATTACGATTTTCTTCTTCTTGTCTGCTATTTATCTTTCTTGCAGAATTAGGTTTGGTGTATTGTATGTCTAAAAAATTTGATTTTCTATGACTGGGTTATGTCCGCTAAATATTTGAACATATTTATTCGAAGTATCACAGCATTTTTATGACTATCAGTCCAACTGATACTAAGCATCCACCTGAGACCTACAATCCAAAAGTTTCTAATCTCTTAAGCAACATTTCCGCGAGTATTCACCCAAAGAAACAGAGAAAATGTTTTATTTTACGAACCTTCTCATTTGTCTCACTTAAATTAATATCAAGCCCGTACACCCTCCTTTCTTAAAAACTTGAAACATCTCTTCTACTTTAAAACAAATATCGCTTATGTCCGTTTTAAAGACGACAGGTAGAAAAATGTAATAAAATATGAAGTAACCAACTATAAAATTAATATTTAGGCGTGATCTTAAATACCTCATATCATAAAATTTCTCAACAATCAATTTTTTTTATACATTAATTTTTATAGTTTTACTGGTTTAATTTCCATAAGATGCAAATCACCTTTTGAGGGCATTATCAATCTAACAATTTTAAATTCAACAACTTATATATATATATATATATATATATATATATATATATATATATATATATATATATGAAATCTATTGAAAAAGGGCAGTTATATAATTTTAAGTACTTAAGGTAATAGTGGGAATTTTGGAGATTTTTTATTTTTGGTACGATTTTCTCACGAACGACTATATTTATAACTATAATGTATATCTGTCCCCCATTATTCTTATAAATACAAGTTATTGAATTAAATGGTTAGATTGATAATACCCTTACAAGGTGAAACGCGTCTCAAGTAAATTAAACGATTAGAATAAAAAAAAACCGTGTTTAATTTTCATATATGTGATTACGAAGTTCTTCAAACTTACCTCGGAAAAAAGTAAACATGTTGCATCCAGATTAGTTACCCGCGTTAAGGCACGGTTATCGAGACTCGGATATCCCTGTCGTCTGAGAAGCCTACTTTATCTCCCTCGTTCAAATGAAATAAAATGAAAGTTTTTTCTTTAACTCAATCTAAATTTTGCCGCCCCTTGAATGTGCTGCCCTTGGGCCATGCCTTACTTGCTTAATGCACAGGGACGGGTTTGTATACAACGTGTAAGAGTACGAATAGATACAATAAATACATACCCGCATGCTGCATGATATTATTGACCCCACTGCCCTGCCCTACCATTATATAACTCATCAAAGCGATATAAGCGGTTCTTTTTACTGACACACTAATAAAAAATATAATCCATTATCATTGCAAATGGTCCATGATATGTAGTCGTGCTTTCTAATATGTACACTTTTAGAGAGTAAACAATACTTAGTAAATTATATTTTTAAAAAGTAAACAAAATTATTTAATTATTCAAAATACGTGGCTTATGATTTGTTTAAACTACTGACACAACGTAGGTACACTATTAAATTCAGATTTAAATACTAAACTATTCATAAATATTAATAAAAAACACTTTGTTTAAACCACTATTTATTGATGTCTCAGATTGTTTCAAGACCAATGGTCTCCTTTTTAGGATACAATGTATACTAAAATTAAAAATAAAAGCATATACAAAAAATGAAACTATTAATATAAGTGATGGGTAATAATTAGGTTTTACTGTGAATTTAAAATTGATTTAAATTATTAAATTTATTCTATTAGCAAAAAGAATTTGGTTATTTATAATTTATGTAATTGTAAACCCATAATATTTTAATGTAAAAATGTTAAACCCGTACTAATGTCAAAAGAATGGTTTGTTTGCAAAATATGATTGGAAAATTCAGAATAGTTATTGCTATTTACACATCTTAAATACTTCTTAACTCTAATATCAAACTTAACTATTCAGTTCTGGTGAAGAGGTCAAGTGAAACAAGGAACGAAAGGTCACTGCTTCTAGAAACAGGTCGTTTATTGCACTGAATCTATTTTGAAATAAAAAGTGTTACATTGCAAGTATTGAAAGTAATACAACGTTGTAGAAAGAAATTTAAAGTGATCGATTACAAAGTGAAGAAGCAGGCGCCGATCTTCTAAAAACACTTCCGGTCCCCAGAAGCGTCCAAAAAAGGTGACGGCTCCCATCACTTGATTTACATCTCTTGGACAAGAAGAACTAGATGTGATAAAAATAATACTCTGTAGTACAAAATGAATAATAATAATACATTTATTATGTTCACTTTTTACATGTATTATGTACTTACATTGATAAATAATGTCTAACGGTCTGACGTATTACTCTTCCAAATTAATATTTATTATGTATACATAGTGTTGCGTAATATTTCAAATATCAGACAAATATACCGAGGGTATGCATATAAAAGTTGGAAAAGTAAATACAACATATCAGTAAGAAAGGAAGACATATATTTGGGTACCCTGCCTGCTACATTAGTAATTTATTGTATTATAGCAGACAGTCGTCCTCCGGTATAGCAGAAAGCAAAGTGCAATGGTCAATGTACATATATATTTACAGTTAAACAATATGTCGTTAGATTAGATACATACCTTATAACACTTAACGTAAATGCATTGTTCAATGTATAAGATATAATATATATGTAAAGAGTAAAACAAGATGCAATTCAATAACATATAATTACAACGTAAAACCCAAAGTAAGTCAATGTATAAAAAAGTTCAGTGTATAAAAAAAATATAAATTTATATATATATATAAAGAGTAGAACATGATATAATTAGATAACATATAAAAAATGTAATAAAATTTGGATTTATTAAAAAAAAATCTTATAATCTGTTTTACTTTTATTTCGAGAGGGGCTGTTCCTTTCATTAACACGAATATTGTTTTTTTTTTAAATCATGTCGTAATCACCACAAAGTGACTGCCGCGCCAATGAATAAATATGCAACAATTTCAAATGTGTCAAAAATTACTTTGGAAAACTAACAAATATAAATGGAGCGTTATATTTGCACAATGAGAATTTTACGTATGAGCCACATCGTATTTTTTGTAGTACCACGGTAATAATGCTTTCCCAAAGCGGCTACTGATCTATAACTAACAGAAAAATACCGAAGGATAAAGTCATTAATCATTTTTGAAGAATTGCCGCTTATTCTTGTAACTTATACTCGCTCCGGTGAATTCTTTCGGTGTATTAATGCTTACATCACCCGACCGTTTTTTTTCAATACCGACTATAACTCCTACTCAATATTTAATCTTGTTTTCATACATAACTCCATTCATTATTCAAATTCAAGAAATCATTTCATTTGCAACACACAATCATTTACTAGTAACGTACATGCCGTGCATTATGTAATATAGACAGCATTGTATTATGTGTACATCCCTTTTCGGTAATGGATGGCAGTATATTGTATCTTTTTTATCATAGGAATAATTTAGACTGAGCAAAATCAATAAATTTTATTAATTAATCATCATAACATTCATTTTAATATATTAAAGTATCATTCGAAGTTTTGTTTCAAAAATACTCCAGATCTATAATTGACGGTCTACTACAAGACGGATGGACCAAATTAAGGGGTTAACAGGACACTCTTTGAACGCTGTCATCAACGTGACCGTGAGGAATGGAGACGTATTGTACACTTGGTGCCAGATACAATGCTCAACAGTAAACAGACAAAAAAGAAGAAGAAGGATGTGGTGATCTGGATACATTGGTGAACGTACATTAAATGGCAACATCATCAAATCACCACTGTTTGAAGTCATCCACAACTGAGTCGACCGCGCGCTATGTGCCAAACCTTCTGCCATTCCTGACACGATTTACAGCGTTTCACTCCGACCTCTGTATCAGCATTCCATCGCACAAAAACTTGATACTTACCTGCGTAATCATTAATAATATGAATATTAACGATAAGCCATTAGGCGGGCGGATTATCAATCGCATACTTAATCCTTCCGAACAAATTATACAAACATATATACATCACAATGAAAACCGAAAGTTTTCCAAAAATCCAGTATTTGGCAGAATATAATTATAATAACGGTTTGATTGGTAACTGGATGACATTCAAATCGAGAAAATAAAAACCTTTTAATAATTATTACAATATTTTTTCATATTGGACATTCCAGCTATCAAAAGAAGTGATGCTTACCTCAAATGCGCGAGAAAGAGGCCAGTAAAAATTGTTTTATGATGGTCGAATTAAATAATATCGATTTTACTACCCACTACACCTACACGTTGTAAAAACATATCTCATATGGAATAAAATGAGTCCAGTATATTGTTAGTATTTTACTTTCTATCCTTAATCTACCTTCCTTGCTTTGCTGATCTACAGTCATCAGGATACATATATAATACGGGCTCCTAAAATAAAAAATTTCGCACCATCCATTGCATTCTTCATTCGCACGTAATATGTCCTTCTAAGGTAACTTAAAGTTGATAAGTCGACTTTGATCGAAGTTCGTAATACAGCCTGACCCTACAAATTAATAAAACATTGATCTAAATTAATAATACAGTCTGACCTTACAAAAAGTCCTTACTCCATACTTATCCTACGAGAAGTCGGTGGGATTTTAGATATTTACAAACAAATCTGGCAGGAACACAAAATCGTTTATACTAACGGTGTCTCAAAATTAACGCAAGATTTGAATTTGCCGCCATCTCTGCAGTAAATTGTTGGCAACCCTGAAAAAAAAATTTAACAGCTGCGAGTTTAGGGTTAGTAAAAATGGGGCGTTACACGATACAACAACGTATTTTCATCATTGAACAATATCTCAAAAATAATGAAAGTTTGGCGGCCGCAAATTTAATACAAAATATGGCCAGAATAGTATTTTAAGTTCATCAACTGCGAAGAGATTAATTAAAAATTTAGAGAGACTGGATCAGTTGGAGACGCTAAACACACTGATCGTTCAAAAACAAGCCAGACAGTAATTATGCAAAATGGTCATGGAAAATTTCGACAAAAGAGTGCGTATGTGCCAGCAAGGCCGTGAAGGCCATTTGCCCGATGTGTTATTCCATAAATAAATCAATCCCATGTACTTTATGATTCAATAAAAAAATAAAAATCTGAAGACTAAAAACTGTTTTCTATTTAATTCAAATCTTGCGTTAATTTTGGGATATCTATATAAAGATTTCAAATTATTAAATGAACTGCCAGCAAATGTGAAGTAAGCAACTAGTCTTGCTACTTTTGTAGGCTAAGCGCAGAATATGTAGTATCTAAGTTGTATCCGACTGATTATTTCATGTGTTTATTTTCTTTTGTATTTATAATTCTTTAATGCTAGGCGATACACGATGTAATTTATTTTTTTCTTATGTTTTATAAAGTGCTGTATATTAAATAAATAAATAAGGAAAATACAAGGCAGTAACACGCTTAAAACGAGTTTTCAAAAACACATCACGATATTTACAGCCGGGGTAGGGTGACTTGATATCATTATTTATGCTTTTGTGAAGGCTTAGTGGTAGAATAAAATGCAGGTTAGTGTAGTCGTTATTTTAGAGTGTAAAATATAGTAGAAAAAAAGAGGAGTTAATGAGTTTTACTGCCGAGTTACGGAGCGAATGGCTTCTCTCGACGAAACCCCGATACCCTGGTGTAGATGTCGTCGGCTGTAGATTTGAATCACCGCCCCCCACACTTTATTTTATTTAATTTAACGTCTTATTTGCTTCAGTCTTATGATTATTTTATTACATTAAGTAAGGTTTACGTAAGGAATTGTTCTCATCTTCGCGAGGTCTGACTCTAGGCTGGCGGAGCTTTTGGGTTCTTCGGTAGAGAGCGCCTCCGTGTTAGCGAGAACTCAGTTCTGCAATTCGCTAGCATTCTTCCTTGTACCTGAAACACAACATTACATTTGTGAGGCTTGTAGATGTAGTTTTATTTTTTAAGGAGGAATACATCAATTTAAAACACCACTTATCTTTGAAATGCAAATAGATATGGACAAGATATAGAAGATCCGTTATAAACAATTGAAATTGATGCGGAAACTTTCAAAACCTTCGTCCAGCGATAGCTATTTAACTCGGAGTTTGATGGTAGCGCCTGTCAATCTGTCAGTGCAAGATTGACGTCGGCGAGGTATCCAGGTTCATTTACCAGCCGCTGCTAATAAGGCAACCCGCTAGACGCAATCAATACAGCAGGTGCTTTAAACTGATATTAGTAATTAAAACAGAAATGTAGGGCCTCTCCAGCAGTCCAGAACTCCACACATCAATCTACAACTTTTTCTGTCAGGTATTTTTGGTTATTCTCCTCGAAATGTAAGACAGTCCTTAAAGATATCAACACCCTTTTTAAAACCTTTAACCAAAAATATTCATCGTGAGTGAATGTAATGAAATAATTTAAAATGGCACTATTATGTACTTCTGCATATGTAGGTATATATACATATATATATTTTTTGTTTTGTTTTTCGAATTATGATACAACAATATTTAGGTATAATAAAATTTTTGTTCGTACTACGCTTTTCTTGAAAACCTATACTTGTGTAGAGAAGTGGAGTGATTCAATAAAAAATATTGTTTACAAGAAGTGTTAAATGTTATGTAATACAATAATAGCATAAGCGATATAAATAATTCAAATTTAGGGGTACATGTTTCTTTTTAAGCTCACTTTGAAGTGTTTTTTTAATAGTATTTTATAGTTCTTTGGAATATGACCAACTAACTTACCATCACGCCGTAAGCAGAGATGATAGAGCGCTACACTCTTCTGTCCTGACACACAATTCTCGCCTCATCCACATTCATACATCTTTTCATATGAGTTCGTCGATTATTGAGGCTTCTAACAATACTATCTTCTAGTATCTCTATTTCTGGTGCCATCAACACTTGCGTCATATATCTTTCTTACCGATTTCTCCTGATATGACCAAACAACTTAATCTTACTCAATATATAATACGATAGACAGACTCAACCATTTGCCTGAGACAAATCTTTAAATTTTGAAGCTTGTTGTGATGGGTTACGTCGAAGAATGAAGAGGAAGAGGAAGATTCCCCCCCATTGGACCAATCAAGCGGAAAATGCAAGAGGCACTTCTCTGGTGAAATTCCTAAGATCAACTAGATGCCTAAGATCAACGAGTATATATAATATTTGGTATGTCAAATTTATCTGCACGTGATTTGTCAAGACGAGATAACATTACATTGACTGATAAAGAGAAACAAGTGTATAATTTGATGCGTGAAAGAGCGAGAATAAATCTTTGATCAAAGTTGAATATATTATATTTGGCCAAAATTCCGCACACATTTTTATTATATTCACCACTTGACGGCTTACCTGACTGTCGAAAGATATTTTAAAACTCAATCAACGTGCAAAAATTTAAAGCATCCTCGGTATGTTTGTTAATTATCGAGAGAAAAATTCACACCTAAAATTTGTCCATGAAGGAGAAGAATTTAATTATTTTTACCGTACATTGTGCAAATAAATATTTGTCTTGTATCGTGCTTGGATTCTTTAACATTGAATTCCACAGCATGAACAGACTGTCACTGCCAAATACACATCTGTGTATGAAAAAAGCACATATTTCTGTCACTCGAAAACGGCTAAATCGATTTTAATCCAATTAATTATATTGAACATTTTTCTGTGAAGGTTGTAAGCTAGATATCATCACGGTACAACGCCAGGAGGTTGAGCAGTGAACACACGTATCGAGCGAGTCTGTAAAAATAGTGTATGCGGCATTTTGTGTTTGATTTGAGTCTCTTTGAAATCCATTGCTCATTCCTGGATGTCATTTTACTCTCGCGGCGCCTTGACAATCTTATTCATTCTTTCTGGTCGTCTGCTGCATGCAAGACTGCGTAGAGTAATGACGCTGTCATTTATTTTATTTGCTTTGTTACATTGAAGGGCATTGCCCTTTCGCCTTTTCCGAGTAACTTAACGCAACAACATTTGAGCAACTTTTAATGGTATCAAATCATCATTCGATCTAGTCACCCATCCCTTCACATCGTATTTGTTGTCTAGTCAGGTTGAGTGCTCACCTACTCTTGAAGGTCTATCTTAACATTCATCATCCATGTCCGTCCTTTTTCACTTGGTCGATCCAACGGGTGGAGGATCTTCCTTTTCCTCCTTATCCTTCGACGTGGTCCACCAGAACAAGCTACTCTAAGCTATCTTCCCTTCTCGCAACATGACCAAAAAAATTAAAAGATTTGTCTCAGGCAAACCACCCAGCTACGTCTTAATCTTCCTCTAGATTTCGATAGCTTCGTGTGTGTTACGGGATAACTTTGCTCCATCGCAGTCTCTTCGCTTTCATTTTCCTCGTGATATCGGTTCCCGAAATTCCATGTCCGCTATTCACCGGTTTGATTCACAGAATGGACCGTAAATCATACGCAAAATTTTATTTTTGAAAACCTGCTTTCTGCTACATTAATATTTAATAATATTTACATAATGCAGTGGCTGTCGAAGAACGTACGCCACGATTCTCTCTCTATCTTGGCACAAGACCCAAATTTTAATTAGTTTACCATACATATCTACACTTGATTCGAAGATTAAAAATATACATGCGGGCTACCTAGGTGTAGCAAACATAATTATTTTTTTAATCTTTACTTTGAAACCGTGTATAATTTTTTTAATATTTCGTAGCTATTTAATTAATACTCTCGCTCTATGTAATTATCTAATAATGAGATTGTGATAATTACAATCGCACCAGTAATATTTGGTTAAGTGTGAGGTTGGTAACGGAAACCATACTTACCCATTGATCTTATTTGTTCAGTAATTAGGTATAGATTTATTGAGAATCGTGACAGCTTTGATTGAGAAACAAAAGACGTTAGGAATGTTGCTTACGCCTGGTGAAAATATCTGGATTAGAAAAATCTAAAATATTTTACGATCCCCGATTTCATATTCCAAAATCTATTTTCAACACGTTCAACGTCCTTCAAGAGTAAATTTAGAGAAAATCAATATTAATTAAATAAACTATTTTAATATTTCATTGAAATAATTTTTAATATAGATTTAACATGTTAAATTAAATTTGGTCGTTAAATTTGAAGAATCTTAAAATCAAATCCAACATTATGCGTGGCATTGTGGGGTATTATGTGTATTTTATTAAAATAGAAGGTAATAAGGTATACATTGTTTTATTTTCATACACGTTTGAAAAAAGACCTAACAAAAGACGTCAAGCTATTAAACATATTCTATGCCGAAGAGATATAATACATGTATAATATCAAATTTTTTAAAATGATATTTATTTAATTATTTATAATAGAATAATGTTTATAAAAAACTCAATAAATAACAATGTAGCAAATGCTATATTTTTCATATCGAAATGATTTAGAATCATATCATGACTTCGGTCAAATCGAAAAAATAAGCTTTACATTACGTTTGAAAGAAAAAATAACAGACTTATCTGAGAGATTTTTTTTAGAACTTATATTGTTTTAAATTATAAGTACTATTTTTAGAAAAAGATCATTAATTACTGTTTACGCATTTTATACATCAATGGGTAAGCCTGATATTATAGTTTGAATATGTGCATTCCATTTTTGTAAATTTGTAATTGCAATAAATTTGAAACTGCTTCTGTTCAGAGACGTTTTCGGAGTCGGTCATATATTTTATATAAAGCATAACACATAGATAATAATAACATGATAAAAAAATATTTTGTATTGTATTTTTCGGTTATCAGTTGTGTAAAGTTTCGGAGGCTGGCCAGCCGAGTTTTCAGAAGATTCAAGATATCAAGGATAGCGATCATCGGTAGAAGAATCAGCGAGTAACAGCCCAGTTTCACAAAGGTTGGTGTATTTTCATTTACATAGGTTAAATTAATATATTAAACAAACCAATTAGAAAACCCAGGACTAGTTATCGAAGTTAATTACGGTAACAATAACTAATCAAATAACTCGAAACTGATTTTTTCATTACATTTTCTCACATCTTACTAAAACTTTCAAAAAATCATATAAGATAATGTAATGGTTCTTACTTCTAAAACATTCTAATCTTGTAAACAAAGTATATAAAATATATATTTAAAAAAATCATCTTAATAGGTTCCGACTCATTATCAATTACTTTATCGCATAATTTATAATAATAAATATAATATAATAAATAAAACCATCAGAATTAATTGTATATGCATGTGAAAATTAATAGTGATGGCAGTTTTAAAATATGATATTACAGTTTAAATAATATGTAATATGTGTAGTCTCTATTAATATGAGAGAGTAATGTTATCTGTCTGAAAGCGCTAGTCTCAAAATATAAAGGTGCGAAACGGAGGTCCAAAAAATTATTGTTAGGACCAAGTTTGCAATGACGAAATGAACAAAAAACAAAACCGTTTCATCTCAAGAAACAAATATCTAATTAAAATTTCAGTACTCTTCTTATATTGAGTTGAAATTTGAACCTTGAAGGGAAAATAGAGAAACATGCTCAACGTTTTCGAAATACAGTGTTGGCGTTTTGTGCTGCGCATATCATGAGAATGACTAATGTCTCTATTCTTCAGGAACTCCATACTAAGAAAAGTCTCTGCACGGCATGCAAAAATGGAGTTCTTGCGAATTTTAGACTAAAAGATACGTACTTAGCCTGGAAAAAATAATTATCACTAGGAGTGCAAAAGAGCAAGAAGTCAATCTCAGAAGAAGTACTAGAAATTACTTTAACCTTGGTACACGTCACATTAAGCAAAGTCCAGGATAACAAAGATAATAAGCTGCTCGCGTTGTAAAAGCAGATCAGAGGAAGTATCCAACAATGAAAAGTAATGTTTTTTAAAGAATTTTAAAATTAATCATAAATCATTATTGATCTTCCCTAAATGGGCAGATATTAAAGTAATAATTTAGGTAAAAGAGTAACAAAGTGAACAATTTAGATTTATGATACTTCATTTAGATTTCATTAATGTCTGTAACATTGACGGCATCATTACAAGTCATTGAAACGTGTTTATTTTTGACTCAAGACATATTGAAAAGTCGCTCTTTAATTTTATTAAAATATCAAGCGATAAAACGTATCAATTGAAATATTTTAAATAACATAATCTAAATAATTAAAATACAATTTCACGTTTGGAGTTTGCTTCCATGATCAGGACTGAGTACATACTGAGTGAGCGAGGCGAGGAGAATATTTTACGCTGGAATTCTCACCAGCTATAAGAATTACGCTTATAAGGCTTGGCAGACTCCGACACCATCTCCCTTGATGTTTATGCATTCATGTCATTCTCGGCAAACTTTTTCATCTCGCGGATGGTTGGAATTACCACGAAGCGAGAAATATTAAAAAGTCTACGCAAATACAGACAAGCTATTTGAGACACGGTACTCTGATGTCGCTTAGAATACTATAGATTTTAAAACTTTATCGAATTAAATGACGGCAAATGTTACGAAAAATTTTAAAATTGTGTCAAGTATCCCGACCGACTAATTCTCCAACAAACCAACATCCCGAAAAACCAACTTTATTGTGGACCAACCTGAAAAAAATTATATATTATATTTCATTACATTTTATTTTTATACGTAAGAACGGAAACTGTTGCGTGATCAGTAATAAATTTTTACTATGGTAGATTTTTACTTTAGTAACTTTTTACTAACTCCCTTGGTTAAAAACGTTTGCGGGTTACTTGAACGTCAAATTTACTATCGTCAAAGCATAATCTCATCTATGTCTATAGGCGCGACCAATAATCATGAAATATGCTTTATTTTTTGCTTTATCTATGGATGTTTTCGCCTCTGCGTTCGAAATGTCACTTTAAAGGTGAATTTTTTTCAGGTCGTGTGGTAATGTATATAAAACAACGAGATCATCATCATCATTAATCGTCGTATACAGCAACTTTCAAAGTATCAATATGACAGATGACTTTCGGAATGTTGGGGAACTGGAATGTCGGTAAATTGGCCGTCAGGAAGTTGGCTGTCGGGAAGTTGTTCGGTAGCCGCACACAATTCTCACGCGACAACAATACATCACGGACATTATTATGTTATCCACAACCGCCGCTCGCTCTGTTCATCACGTCTTTGTACCAATCTATGGTAGTTTCGTTAAGCTGTACAAGAAAACGCAAAAATACTGTTTAAAATTGTACGGACAAAATTCTCACCTACCTTATAAACTATATTACTAAAAATTTTTAGTTACTGTTAACGATCAGAATTATACATTGTTAGTCATACTATATATGATAAAAACTAAAGGTGTAAAATCCAGAAACAATTCTAATTTTTACATTTTTGCCAATGGAAAAGAAGACGTTTGTTTTTTTTATTTGAATGTACCTGAAAAGTACCCTCAGAGCAAAAAGATCAAATATTCATCTAATTTGTATTTAAAAGAATTACTTTTGTCAATTATGACACTTCACTTCAATGTAAAGTATCACTTTACTATACAAAATTTCCAAAGTATAAGAAAGCGTTAGATACAAGCTGAGCTTTATTTAAATTGAATAGTTTTCGGTCAAGGTATTTTGGAAATTGTCACGAAAAACCCTGTCTTCTATGTCATCAAGAATCGCCGATTATCTCTGTCTTTAGCTCTATTTATCAACTCTTCTGATGTCGTTCCATTGAGCTTGAAGTTTTCTAATATTCATCGTCCCTTCGACAAATCCAGACTATTCAGCCAATACCACATGAGTATGCAGATCTTATGGGTAACCTCTGTTCTCTTTAAGTACTCGTTCAAGCATATATTTTCATTGCTATTTGGGTAACTTTTAATTGATATATGATATTAATAGTGAGCGTCCACGTCTCCGTTCCATATGTATAGGAGCACGTACTGCATATACACTTTGGTCTGTAGATATTATGATGTTTTGAGTGTTTCTTTGACTTCTATGAAATAAATACAAACTTAGGTCTATTGAAGGAGACGATAAATTTTAAGTATTCAAATTAATAATGTTGTCCCTTTTCATCTCATGCAAATAAAAGTTAGATTGATAATGCCCTTACAAAGCGAAACGCGTCTCAAGTAAATTAAATAAGTAGAATAAAAAAACATATGTCTTATTTTCACAAATGTTAAATTTTGTGTTTCTGGACAGTAGAATTTTGGAGGCAAACCTAACAAAACATTATATTTATATGTTGTATTTATTTAAGGTAATAGTACATTATTCTTTAATCATTAATGTGGACACGTACACTGTAAGTTTAAACCTTGAGATTGAAATAAAATGGAAGTATATAAATCAATATCATCATCATCAAACTTGATAGCTACTCGAGTTAAGAATTCGATTGCTTTACCAACCTACTAATGGGTGTATAACAATATTGCTATTATGCACACCCACTCACTGCGAAAATAATTTGATAAATGATTTATAAAATGTTAATTGACTGCTTTTAAAATGGTCGTTATCAAGTGTCCAACGGTAGCATGACAGGTTAACAGGCGCGGAGATACCAGGTTCGAATCCCGCGGATAATGACGCCAAGTTCTTTATGGTATCTGATGTTATCTGTAACCAAAAACTACATCAGGGTTGACATTGCTGTCTCAGTTTGCATTTGTATATATTATACATCAGGGACCTGAGCTCAATTTTAAAACTGTTTGTTTTTGCAATTTATTTTAACAGTTTTTATATATTTCGCCACTCATTTTTTCAATAATTACATATTAAAATTCATTTCATCGTAATTATTTTTCAATGAAACGTTGTTTAAACTAAAAATAAATATATTATTAAAAAATGTGATTTATTGAGCACTTGAACTTTTTTTATTTTTTTATTTCCTTCTACTGATATGCGTCTAGTGTTGAATATGTATCTCCCTTGTATTTTCTCTCCATAATTCCCCGTCTCTTACGTTTAACTTTCAATTTTATCTAACAACTTGCCACATACCGATAGGGCAATACCTACTTTGAAATAATATATATTAAAACAAATTTCAAATATTCAATAAGAAATTACAAGATTATATTATAGTTTTAAAAAAGAACTCGTATCACCTGATTCGTATTTCAAGGTATATTGATACTTCACTCCGATGTAATGTATCAAAAAAATATATATATATTTACAAAGAAGAAGGCGTTAATTGTTATATAACACACATTAAATCATTATATATACTAATAATAGCAAACCATTGCATCACCTATTCGCTCACACAACATCTTGATATATTAAATATATTATAAAAACGTAATATAAAATGATGTATCCAATAGTGTATTGTTCATTAAATATCATTCGGCGGACGTATATTACAAGAATGCAAAAAAATATATAGGATCGGAGCATTTTCAAAACGTGAAAGTCACTACGAGAAAATTTATAGTTTTTTTTTTGTTACTTTTGCACTTGAATACCGGTACAATGCGTGATCTCAACTTAAATAAACAATCATCCCAAAATGTACATGTTATAGTTCGATTATTGGTGGTTAAAATCATTTATTTATTTAACATATTTAATTTCATATTTCTGTTGAAATACAAAAACAAAAGGCGAGGGCGTTAAAATTCTTTTTTATTTAGCACTACACCACTGGGTGTATCCAATATGGTAAAAAAAAATTAATACCACAATTTCTACTCTAACATTTTTTTAAATCAATATTGTAATCATTCATGTTTCCAATATTATTTGAAACACAGGTGCTTTCACAATTTTTACCAACCCTAAAAAAATACGCTTGTAGGTGTGGATATATATATAAATATGCAGTTATCAAGAAAGTTTTGTGACAAGATTTAGTTTAGCTAAACGAGTTTACTTACTAATTTATTACACCCAGTATTGAAAAAGTTGTTGAGAGAACCGCACCACAGACTAATGAAAGATTTATGTTTAAGAATGTAGTTTGTGGAACTTTTTTTTTAACTCGCATTTCGATTGGAGTATCAAAGAGAATTAATTCTGTTATGTCCAGCTTGTAGCTTTTTCGGCTACCGAACTATCTATCAATTTCAGACCTTCATGCTTAATTTTGTAACATTTATCAAATTGTTCTTGCCTGTTGAGAAAAAAGAATTATTTCCTAGTTTATAATTACAACTTTATACATCGAGTTGCAGTCTATATTAGGATATTACAGTAAATTAAATAAAATTGCTCATCACATTATTTTTTTATTAAGTACTTTTAAAGGAGCATGCTCAAATATTTTTTTAGTATAAATTAAATTAATCAATTAGAAAGATATACAAAAAAAATATTTCGGCTGCTACCGAGATTCGAATCCGGAACTTATCGTAATCGGAAAGACGCCTTACCATTTCGATAATATTGTTTTCGATAAAAAAAATTTCGAAAAAAACAATTTTAAAATAAATTTTACTTTTTCATTCTCAAGTTTAAAGGAAATAAAAAATAAATTATAATACTTACATTAAAAAACGGAATTTTAAGAATAAAATCTGTAATACGACCGTGAAACTTGATTTTTATTTGACAACAGTTATTCTAAATTCCGTACTATTTAGGCGTAAAATAATCTATTCAGTTATTAATTGCTAAGATAAAGTGAGAATTCCATCAACCTTATAATTCCGATATCATCAAATATAATAAAGTAAATTTTAACTTTATATCATTTTTACAGGTTACAATTTTTGAAACGGTTTATGAAAAATAAATATGTATGAAAACCAAAAAATATGCCATTAAGATTAAATTCATTCAATTATGTAACATTTCATGGAATATTTATTATATGAGTTATTTATTACTTTTTCGACAAATTTCATCTAGATCAATTTTATATTAACGAATGCTGCATACAAAGGAATATTAACTCAAAATTAATAAAGATGCAATTTAAAAATAATAATGGAATACAAATTTAACAAGAAAATAATCCAAATATAATTATATGATTAAACAAAGGTCGAATAGCTTGTTAAATTAATATATTAATATAATAAGTATAATATTTATTTTGCTTTCTTTATCAATCCTTGTAAACTTCTTTTTTGTAGGCATAATTAAGGCGTGTGTTAATGGATTTATTGCACACGCGCACACATAATGTACACAGGTATCCATAAGAAATATTATGACAAATATTACATAAAAAATCTTGATTATTTTTATAGTGACAGTTCTTATCTTATTTGTTGTATCTTATAGATAGTCACATTATGTATAGTTTGAAGGTTGTTTATTTGTCATTAAGTAGGTATGCCGTGCAAACCTCCCAACTTAAAAATATAATACAATTTCATAACTAGAATAATTACGATACGTTTATGAACGGCAGAAAATGCAAATCAAATCGCTTTTTTTTATATTGACTTGATTTTTTGGTGCTACGGTTTGTTGTATTTATTGCTTAAGAATAATTCACAAATGCTATCGGTTTTTATGTAGCTATATTTAATCATGCCAGGTTCATGTATAACTCCTCAAATCCCAGACTAGTTAAGTTAACATTTCCCTATCTTTTTCAAGATAAATGAACCTAGAAAGATTTCTCTTTCCAATTATAAAGTACAAAGCACCGCTTATAGTATTCCCAGCTGGCCAGAACTCCTGTTCAGGTAACAAAAATGGGGACGCCAATAAAGCCATCACAAATTATATTAATAAAATTAATTAATTTGTATTACGCACTTTGAGAATCAGAGAATACATCTAAATAACAATCATGGTACAAACAGAGAGGATAGAACACCTTGCTCTTTTATCTTCTATCCTGGCATACTATTCTTGACTTGTTCACTTTCATACATCTTCTCGTGTATATTCGTCGATTGTTGAAACCGTTGCAGTACCGTTTGGATATACTTTTTTTTATTCTTCTTATTGTACCATTTTTAATCGAAGGCAAGCGATAGTAGGCATGTATACAGGGATTTCATCAAAACATAGACTACGAGATGGAGTATATTAGGCATATGATGACAAGATCGTGTCAGCAAGAACGCGGATACTTCACTTAACCCTTCCCAAACTACCATCATAATTAAACCTGTAATATTTCAGTTAATACATGCAACATAAAATTCATATTTTAGATAATCCTAAAGAAAATATTAGCGCTTGGGAATGACTAGTGAAAAACCAATTATGAAAAGGGAATCGTTCAAAAACAATTATTTTTTCCTTTCAATCCGTTGTAAAATTAATACGTTGGTAAAAATACCAATTGTGATATGAAAGACAGAAATCACACACTATTTTCACAATGAAAATAACAACAAATATACAAATATAATTAACTCTTTCTCACTAATTAAATGAAGACAAATAAGAAGGAAGGACACATTGTATAGGACTTTATGAATGCTCTTAATTATGTAATTAATCATTTTTTCAAAATTTGGTGCTTAATATTTAAAGTAAATTCGTGTCATTAAAGCCATTTAAGCTAATAAAAACATTTTTTCTAACTGTTGTTTACGGTAACACGAGTTGACAGCATGGCTGCGTTTGGGTATTTTATATCATGGTATGATAAAGGTTAATAACATTTCTTGTCATATGACCAAATCGAATTCATCAAACAAACAAACTCGTGCGTAACTCCGTTGGCCTGTACCGGTATAGCTGACTCATAATATCATTGTGTTTCGTCCTAATCCCTTCATGGCAGAGAGTCTTTACTATTAAGCTCTTTGATGGCTGTCTTGCACTGATTTCTGTCCTTCCTAACATTATTATTTGTTTGGGTATCTGATCTTTGTACGTTCTTAAGCATTGTGTATGGAACCTTTCTGGCGCCCCTTTAAACTAGACATATGTAGTATAAAGTTTAGTTTATTAAAATAATTAAAATGCATATTTTTAATGAAAACACATTTTTGCGATTTCAGAATAATATTTTTTCTATATATCTTTCTAATTGATTAATTAAATTTTTATTAAAATAAATCTGATACATTTCAAATGAGAGAGGATATAGAAAGGTCCGCTATTCGAATCGTAATTTAGTTTTTTTTGTCATTTTTTAATGACATTTAGAATGATTTATAATTAATAAAATAAATTACTTAGTCTGATTCTATAACATTATCAAAATATAATATTTTACTTTTGAATATTTTCTACAGTTTTTTACATACACAGATTACAGAGAATGTATTAATTATTTTTCAACGCATACTTAGAAGTGTCAGTACATTGCTGAGATCCGAATTATAAGAATTTAATGACTATTATTTAAATGGTCAGCATAATGTTGAAGTTTTGGTCATCTCTAAAATGTTTTCTGCCGTCAAATATAGTCAGTTGAGCCGCAACTTTTGTTCAGCAAGTAGAACAAGATTGATCAGCAAATAATGTCATATTAGGCACCTCTAAAGTTATCTTAACCTGCCCTAACCTAACCTAACTTAACCTAACTCAACCAACTACGTATTGAGCCTGATATTATTTCACTGCCGATAAAAACTTGTGATGTCCAAATTATTTTATAGCTGCTTTTTCTTACTAACCCAATATTTTAATGACGAATCATTTAATTAATTCTTGAATTTAATCAGTCTCACGTGCGTAGACTCAAAATGGGATTCGAGATCGAGATATTTTTACTTACATCATTGGGTACAAAGAAAAATAAAAAATATCGATGATGGAGCAGTAAATTAACTTAAATACAACTGCAGAGAATTCTCTTTTCTAATTCTTCATTATGCTTTTGATAATATAGTTATAGTCGCTAAATGAGCTACTGACACTGCTGTTGAAATTATTTGTGTATACATAGATGATATAGATAATACGAAAATCAAAAAATTTAACATTACCTATATCTTGACAGGTCACATAATTAATTGCATAAAAAGTAAGAATTAATACTTTATAAACTTTGTTATGTTATATAAAGCACTGTGAGTTATTTATATTCAACCGGTTTAGAAAAAATACCTTTTACTTTATCAGGATGAAAAAAAAACTTACTAAAATATGTTTTCATTTCAAGTTTAAAAATATTAATCATAAAATAATTTGTAAAATAAATCTAGTATCTAACTTAATTTATAACGATGATGAATGATGTGTGGAAATTGACTTAATGGTACAAAATAATTGAAATTTTTTTTATGATAGGACTTGTGGTTAAATTTTTGTTGGTTCTTTATAATGTTTTGGTTAATTTAATACGATTTACATATTTTTAACGATTCTACATTATTCAATTTGAGACCAACATTGTTTATATGTAAAAGAAACAATCACAATTTTTTGTCAAAAGTTTTATTATTATATTTTTTCTAATAAATGATTGGAAAAATAGTGAAAAACATTTCTGAATTTTTCATTTATTAGAACAGACGATTCCAAATGTTATCAAAAGTATGATCAGTGGTTTATAAAACAAAGTAAATAAACTATTTTGTCTTTAAATGAACCACAATGTGTTAGCCTTAAGTATAATATTAGCGAGTAAATCTCCAGTCTCTTCTAAAAATTAGCTGAAGTTAAACGATGATTCGATTACAAGAGGAAAAATTAATATAATAAAAACCTTCAACTTAATAAGAAATTGAAATATTTTGACGACATCGCAAGACACTCAGATAAATATCTGATCCTGCATCTCATTATCTATAACAAAATTGCTAGCAGAAAAGAATCTAGAAAACAAAGGATATCCTGACAATAATCTATAGGAATTATTTTAAAAAATTATCGCTAACATTCCGCAAGTACGCAAGTAATAGAAGGAAAAAAATTCCCAGTAAAAATATCGTTATTTTAATTATTTTGGTCAGTATTCTACAAAGTCACCCGACCCCTTGTGCAGAACGATAATTTATTTGTTAGAAATATTAATTATGATGAAGACTTACAAGAAATATCTTGTAATGCGGACCTTTCCTTGATATAATATATATATCACGAAATCTTGTAATTAATTTAGCATTTAAGCCGACAATGGGTGACTTGTGAAGGCACGGTGGCACGTGACCGGACTGCTGCTAAGGTCTATACGTGCATCGGTTCTTAAGGGAAGATCGACAGAAAGAAACGAATACCATTGCGTTTTATCACGTTTCAAACGAGATTTCATATTATATAAAACCGACACCGGACGTGATATAATGACGTTTTTTTTTTGTTTTCAATGCATCCGTTACAGAACTTGTTTTATTTATTTATGCAATTATTTATTATTCAAGGAACTCAATGCAGCTGTGAAGCTATTTGATACGAGCTTTTATGCAAACTTAGGAATGGGCGACACAACATTCAAGTCCGAGTATGACTGCGTTTAAAAAATCAAGAAGTTGAGTTTCTACAATTCTGTGGTTGTGTGGTAAAACTTGTTACGCCAGTTTTGTTGAAATTGAGATAATTACATTTTTACGATTTTTCTATAATATGAGTAATTAATTAAATATTTTACATATTTTTTATTCGTTTATCTCTCCAAAAAAGAGACTAGCTCTTGTGCTTGGAGAGGGAGATATGTATTATGCAATTTTCAAAATTGTATCAATTTAATATTTTTTATTTTTCATTACATAGCTGAGTTTGTTTACGTTACTTCTAATATATAGTATAACAGAGTTTTAATTATTTTATGCATTTAAAATGACTTAACGTATTTTACGTTGTAAAATTTTAATGACTTCTTAACTAATAATTATCGTATAATAAATTAATTATCAGTAGTGTATTAAAAAAAAGCAGCTGTACATAAGACATAGGGCGATATCAATACATAAGGCGATATCAATATCTCATTTTCGTCAAATCACGACATTAAAGGTTTGACCCGCTAACCTCAGAATTAGTAGTTATTCTAATGGTTATGTGTAAACACCGGGCATATGTGTGTGATGTATGTAGTGTTCACTGAGAAGGAAGAAGGAAAATAATTAAATTTTATTACAAATGTTTTTGATATTTTAAATTTCATTTATTAGAAAACGATGGCTCTCTTGATCTTCTGTTCTAAGCTATTATTGTTTATTATGTTCTAAGCCAATATTGTTTTTTAATAACTAGGATTTTTTAATTTGGTTTTTATTTATCTATTATTTGATTTATTACAATTGTGTATGGAATATGACATCGGCCAAGTGGCCGCCTCTGGCAGCGGCACAAATGCGTGATGTTTTAACTATATTTTTCATAACGTTCTCGCACGCTTCGGGTGTTATTTTAGCTATTTAATTTGGAACCTGTAGCATCGGAATTATTTTTGGCTTGTTGAGGTAGACCTTCCCTTTCAAGTTCCCACAGAAAATAATCGGGAGCCGTCTAATAAAAATTTCTCACAAAATTTTAAGCGCGGGCTGTGTGTAAGGTGATACCGCCCTGTTGAAATCACACGTGTTGCAGGCCCAATCGACCCAATTCTTCCACCGAGAAGTTTTCCAAGATGTGACGATAGCGATCACCATTATGGATACAGCGTTATTATTTAGATAAAATGTTTTAATGACTTCAACACGTTGTTGAGGCGTTAGATGCTCCATAATAAATTGTAATCAACTACCAGCTAAAAATATACCCGAGATTGTACAATGCACTGTACATGTTTTTATGTAATCGAATATTTTTAAGCAAGTTTCAAATAAATTAAATTAATTTAAATCTTTGCAGAGTTTTTTTCCCTTTATTTTGCTTAGTTTATAAAAAAAAAGTCTTCGCTATTTTTAATATTATTAAAATGGAGACCACAGTTTATAATAACATAAATATAACACATTTACAATTCGTATTTAATTCATCCATCTTAAATAATGAGGTACTAAATTTAATGATATCTGCATCCATTGGTAATATAGGAAAGATGAAAAAAAAACCTTTTTAAATGGACAATTCGAAATATCTCTATTGTGTTCATACTTTGTATATTATGTAATATGTATTAACCTTGTATTATTTCAATGTTTATTTCTTTACTTTTTTCTCAGTATGTTGTATTTTTTTCTATGTTTTATATGTCATATCTTATTTCTATAGAATTCTTTATTGTTTTAAAGAGAATTTTAAAAATATTATACTCTAAATAGATGTTATTATTTAATTGTATTATTACCATAATTATGTACACAATTGTTAACGATCTTTATCTCTAAGCATAAGATTTATCTTCTATAATAATATTTACTAATAAAATGTAACATTTCTAAATAAACGAATCGTTCGCTCTGTTAGCGTTCCATTCAACTACACTTTTTATTAAGTAGCGTGTTGTGTTAAATTATTACATAAGCGTACAATTTGGCGGGAGAGTGATGACAGGAGGGAGAATGAACTTTGTGGAAGAGTGGTGACGCAAGGAAGAGTGATTCGAAAAACAGCGCGGATAGGGACGGGAGAGTGGTGAAAGAAGGATTCAAGTGAGAATGTGAATCGGGGAAATATAAAAGGAGCACAAGACTCAGGCACAATTTGTGACTGCAAGAATACTTTCTCTGCGCTACGCGGTTGAGAATGTTTACATATTGTAAGTATTGAACACCAAATAGCCTTGATATAGAAAAATTAACCCTAAATGGTTATGTGACACACATTCAAGCCACAAAGTCATGCCAATTAATGCTCATATCAAACTGTGTATTTGCCGTGCAATATTTACGTCGAATCAGCGACTCTCAAAGTATTTTTTCTTGAAATTAGAAAATATTAGAATTTTTAAAAATAGCAAAACTAGTACAAATCACTTGATTAATTTGATGTCGACCAGTTTCAATGCGAGACGTTTTCTTACAGTGCCTCCTCCTATCGGAAGTTAGCCACCATCACGGCCATCGCCACTTAGTTGACTGCGGCTCGGAAGAGCTCGGTTGCTGTCATACTACTCGCACAGGTTTCCCAGCCATGACGCGTCTTCCCCTTCCTTCTTTATCATTAATTGATAAAACTCAATTATCTCCAGCGCATGATTAGACGCACGATATATGAGATTAAACAACTGATCTTCCAAGGAAAAAGCAATGGTATAAGAGGAATGGCGCACACTAACTGATCCATAAAATAGATATGAAACGAAATTAATTATCGAGCAGGGGCGTGACCGCGGTCACGTTGGAAATGGGAGGAGAAATAAAGACATTGAGATCGAGAAAGTTTTAAATAAAGAATTATTTGTTAGATTTAATACGTCAAATTAATCAAAATGACCATTAAAAAGTTCTTTATTTTTTAAATTAATAATTCTGTAACTAAATTAACATTATATTAAAATAAGGTAAAAAAAATAACTATAATTCACTTACACGATATCCAATTCTAAGCTTTATACTGAATAATTTTAAATTCATTAATTACTAATTAACACCATAACCATTCCATAAACTTCATCTTTACTGTCCATATTCCCATTTACGACCGAAACCTTCCCCTTCTTCCCAAATCTCGCATCATTACCCGAATAGACTACAATACTGTATTAAAGTTTGCGATCTATTTGGATCTTCAAGCAGATGCAACCATTCTTGTGAAGATCCTTGGGGGTCTCTTGAACAAGGCAACAGGCTTGGCATTGGCTTAGCACATTTTTTTAATTTTTATGCAACAAGCTTCTTTGGTCTACTCCAGACTTGTAGTTCTCTTGATACCTTGTAACTTCACCCTCCAGATTTTTTTTATCTGTACCATATTTAGAAGTAATCATTTAAAGTATGTGAGAACCTTTGAAGAGTTCTCGTTTAACTTGAGATATCTGCCAGCACATTATCCATTCGTGGAGTTCTATGATATCAAACATTCTTAATTTCATGATCAACCCATTTATCCAACGTTTCATGAGGCTCCTCATTTATCAGTTAATGCGTCTGTCTTACTCTCTGATTTTTAAAAAAGACGCACGCTGCCCATCATTTGAGGATCTGTGTTTGAAATCTTGCCTTTCCAATTATTGAGTAAAACTGTACTTTTATATGAAGTTAACAACGTCGACAATATAGTCAAATCCATTAATAGATTATTGTTAATATCAACGGCAGCTGTGTCTTTTATTATACAAACTCAAAATATTATCCCAATTAGCAATTTTATGTTCTGTACTTATACACTACTGCATCTATTTTCTATCCCCTGTGTATTGTAATATCATTTATTTATTACTTCAACTTAACATAACATTTAAAACTATTAAAACATTTATTATCATAACACTTTGAAAATGTCAATGTCAAAATCATAAAAGTATTGATACAATTTAAAACTACACGTATATATAATATCATGTTATTATTTGCATTTCTGTACCTTAAAATAAATAAATTTATTTAATATTGATTATGAATGTTAAATGTTTGCCTCAGCACGGGTTAAGCCCAGAGAGACCGACATTTAAATACCTGTATGTATAAAACATATAATATATTTTTTTAGAGTACATAATATTACTATTATGTTCTACATGTTAAATGTGATTATTTTATTGACAAATGATTCGATTATGTAATTTGCACGCACACTCAAATACACATATCGTAAGTAAAGTAATGTTGTGCGGAATCGCTATTTGGATGGGTGACCACGAGCTCTGCACCTTGCAATTATGGAGGAACCAATTTGCTGTGTATTGCTCTGATTTCCAGAAATGCTGTACAGTTGACCCTCCCGAAACCATGCAGTAACACAGATCTACCGCCCGAGTTAAACCTGTAATATTTCAATAAAAACACGCAACATGTATTTCATATTTTGATTATGAACGATTAGTGAAAAATCAATTATGTAGGCGAATCCTATAAAAATAATTATTTTTCAATTCAATCTGTTGTAAAATTAATACGTTGGCTAAAATACCATTTATGGTTAGACAAAAAAATCATACAATATTAATTTCACAGTGAAAAGAATAACAAACACGAATATAGTTATCTTTCTCACTAATTAAAATATTATACAATACAATCTCTCCTATACAATACTTGATAAATGCTCCGAATTATAATCTTATTTTTATTTAATATTTAATATTCATAGTATATTCATGGGCTTAACAATTTTTTTATAAGCATTTTTTCACTTTTAAAAGACTAATAGAACTAATTTCTTACGGTAACACGAGTTGACAGCATGGCTGCGTACAAGTATTTTATATTACGGTATGATAAAAGTTTAACTGTTATATATAACAAAAAAATGTCTGGGAAAAAATTAAACAATATATTTTACTGACATAATATTATTAAAAATAAAATACATTAACATATAAAGTAACAGTTGCACTCAGATCAGATTTTTTAAAATTGTTTTTCTGCGGAAATTCTAAATGCACGTCCCTAGTATTAGTAATACAATTTATCAATAGAAAAATATCTACTTTTGTATCCATCTTGACTTACGACTTCATAATAGACTTCATCACATCCTCAGCCATCTAGTAAACGAATTCTTCTGTAGTATTCAGCCTATCTCCATCAATATTTAGTGACGGAAATAAAAGTAATTAAATGAATTCTCCACATAGTGTGATTATTTAAAACTGGATTTGTGTATAAATAAACTTCGCATTTCTATGCTAAACAAGCATACAAACAGGTCCAACATCCTTCGACTTTTTAGTTGTTTTTTGTCTCTTTTAAAAACTGGTTTTAAAATAAATATATTCATCATTTTGTATTACATCTTAGTTTTAAAAAAAGTTATTACTTTTATTAAAAAATCGAAACCGACAATAATTATTTATGCAGATTTCGAATTTTCAATAATTTCACTTAATTAAAAAAATCAACAAAATATAAATATGAATTAAATATATTAATTAGAAAGATATACTATTATTGCAACCTGGTTGTATTAATTTAAGCTTGCTCAATCGATCAACACACATAATTACGATAAATTCACCATCAAATATATAAATAATAAAAATTAATTTTTAGTTATTTTTTAATACAAAGTAAATGTATCAATTAGAAAGATATATATATAGGAAAATTCAATTTATGGAAAAAATATATTTGTTGCAACCGAGATTCGAACCTGGATCCTTTCCTATTCGGGGAAATGCGTTAACCGATTACACTACACCAGTTGACGACAATTTTTTGAGTTTATATGCTGTAGTTCTTTCAAATTGATACATCTATTATTCTAAATTTAATTTATTAAAATTTATCGAATGTCGGTAGCAACAAAAATATTTTCTCAATAAATAGAATTTTCCTTTGCATCTTTCTATTTAATTACATTTAATTTACATTAAAAATAGCACAGAACAATGTTCTGAAAAACTGCAACTTCACAATAATAGTGTGTTGTCTTTAATTAATGATAGTTGATTATCGTTAGTCGTATATAATAGGCTCAAAATTAATTCTTTCAAATACCTGTTTTTTTTATTTTTTAGTTTTCTCAATCTACCAAATATTTAATACCCACGAAAGAACCTAAATAGTTTACTAAAAATATAACAAATCGATATATTGATTTGTGTTTCCGTCGGTGCATATCCCGCTGCATCCCCCTCCCCAGTGGCAAGTGGTAAGTGGTAAGCCTTCGCAGCCGACATTCCCCGGTTCGACTATCGGCGGTAGTTCACGATCTTTACTCGGACCATACACCTGTCATGTCAGCCGTGTCAAAGTGAGTGTTAGTGAGAGTCAGTGCGCGCGCGCGATCCGTTATACCATCCGTAATAAGCCATTATTTAAATTACCTACAGCCAGGCAAAAAGTTGATTGGAAATTACGTACGTCTCGGATAAACATTTTTTTAAATATCAATATCCAATAAAAAATATAATAGTTTCAATGATCGCATTAAAAAAAAACGTATTAGTTACAATTGTGAATTTAAAAAATAACTTTTTTTAGTGATCGATACAACTTTTTTTGGATAACCAGTACCTACTGATAAAACAGTCAAAGTTTAACACAAATTTATAAGAAGATACGATTATTAAAAATTTCATCATTAAATATTTTCTTGATATAAAATAAAGAAAATTAAGAGATTTGACGAATTAATTCCACTATTTATTTTAATCGAGTGTTTTATTTTTAACGTGACGTGTGATTTTCAAATTACTTTTTTTATATTTGTCTTACATTAATAAAAACAATATCAAATAAAATTATATTTTTATTTTTTTGTAGAATTTTTAAAACACTTTGATTTGAATCAACATAACTTATTCAAAGTTGCTTATTTAAATTTAAAAAATAAAATCATTTTTATTATTATAATTAATATTGTATCACTCAATTTAATCATTTATTATTTGTTAAATTAACTGCTTTATATTTGGGATTATTTTATTATCAAAAATAATTAATTAACTAAAATTGGTCTCAATAATTGTATAATAGAATTCAACCAGCGTATTTGATTCAATTTATAACGATTCTTTCTGTGGAGATTTGATGTATAGCCGTTATTAAATATTAATATCTTAAAACCGCGTATAAGATGGTGTATTAAGTATTCAAAAAAAAATATTTCTTTCTGTTTATTTTGACAATATTTTACTACATGTCAGTTGACATTTCGTGTCGCCGAGTGTTGAAATTTTACTTGAAATTTTGTTGACATTTTAGCCGATTTTTCTTATAAATACGCTTCGTAAGCTTTATTTCGCGGTGGTAATTCTGTAAATGTCACCGAGATGTGTTTATGTCTCGTCTATCGTGTATTATGTCTTTAAAACTGTCATGAGATGAAGTTAATGACAACTATTGCTTGACATTAAAATTTAATTGACAGTAAATTTTCTGTAATATATTTTAAATCTAGTATATTAAAACAATCAATACGTAACATTCGAGTTGCTGACATCGTTTTAAATTGTACATCAAATTATTTATCGAATGCTAGATACAAATAACTAGAAGTATTTTCGTTGATGATGGATATCAAATTGTTCATATTACGTTCAAACTGTAACCGCACATAATAACAAAATTTCAGATGTGACAGAAACATGACGTCCATAAAGCGTAAATTTTTTATACATAAATAAAAAAGTTATTTAAATAGCGTTTGCGGTTTTATTTGACTAGCCACAAAGTTAAAATTTTTATTTTTTTGTTTTAAGTATCAATTACCTCGGTAGTTTCAATCTGACCTAATAAAAAAGACACACTTTGAATCTGACGGATATTAAAAATTACTAACCAGGTTATTTTATTTTAATTTAATATAGCTCGAGTATGGCATAGAAATAAAATGTACGATATTAATGGTCTTAATTTAAACATTTCTTTAAAGTTAAGTAGATACGTAATTAATACTTTTAAATGTTAAAATCTGTCACGTATTTTACGGAGGTTTTTTATTTTAAGATACATTTTTTTAAATATTTTTTTAATTCACACAATCGTCCATCGCGGAATATTGTTTTTAGTGGTACACTATAAAAATACTAACAATTAATTAATAAAATCATTTATAATTACACCGAATCTTAAAATATTGCAAATATTGTACAATATTTGTTTATAATTTTCATAGATAATGTATAAATTATGATTACGTATATTAACGACAGCTTTCCATATATCGCGGTTAATCGAATTAGCAGGTTATTTAACCGATTATCTCTATATGGAACGACTATCAGATCTAATGAGTTGATAGAAAATTTCAATTTAAACAAACTCGTTGTACATTTACTCGAACATTATCGAATACTTATCGAAATTTTATATCAAATGTAATTTATATAGAGGGAAGTCTATAAATCCCTACTCTTATACATATCTTTCGCTTTTTCTACATCCAAACACTTTGTTATAACCGCTCATCGGTTCTTCATAGTTGAATAATCGTTGAATAATATAATCGTCTTATTTTAAGATATAATGTCATTACCTATTATCATAATTTCTTCATTTTCATATGAATCTTTATTAGTTTATTGTACTTTGTGTAAAAATATTAAGAATATTACGTGGCGCACCTCTTGCGAATTGTTTGAGATAATAAAATAAAATAATGTTAACTACACCCTTTAATGTATTACCCATTTAAAAAATAAATTTGAATGTGTTCTTGAAAAGTCCGGGCGAAAGTATAAGTTCGGACGAAAGTAAGAGTCCAGACAGGGTTGCCAAATCCAGATATTCCTCACTATCCGGAAAACCACAAGTTTAAATACGCCATATTCATAAATTTCAAAATTATTGTATTGATTACTCAAATAATCTTTATTGAATTCTTCGCGACGATAATGTCACTAGTTAGTACTTAAATTAATTGTTAACATTGTTTATCATAGTATTCAATGATTAATATATTTAAGCTATCCATTAGCAAACGTTCATCAAAATAATAAAAAAATATCCAAGAAATCTATGATATTAAAAATGTGGTATTTTAGCAATTTTTTTTTTGTCTAAACACTATAATTTTTACAGTAAGAATTAAATAAGTAAACTATATGCTAAACTATCTGTAGGGAGATGCGTGAAAGTAAGTAAAAATTAAATTTCTTTTGTTTGGAAGAAAAAAAATTATGAAGTCACACGTCACGACGAAAAATATCAGTATTACGGTAAAATATTCATATACCAGTAATTTTGACTAAAAAGATGTTGTTTTATAAGAGACTTATTTAAAAATTTATAAGACCGCGTTTTGTTTACCGTCTACATGCTAGATTATAAATATATTTTAATTTTCTATCTACTTCATAAAAATGGATCTCATTACTTTATTACCATTCATCGTTAATCAACAATTGATATAAATTTTGTGTACAGCCTAATACATTGACTGGTGTTGACAGTTGACGACGGATTTGAACTCTCGACCTACGAGTGTTCACGCTTGTTTATTGATGTATCTCTCCAGTAAAGTTTCGATATTTTCCACCACATTAGTTATTAGGCAGTTAAACGGCTAAAGAGAATTATAAATCACATGTCAATACTAAATACCGAACGTTTTTAAATTCATAATCTGGATAATGTATTGAGTCTAGTGGATTTTGATAAATTTTGTATGTAAACACAAATCATTCGGCAAAACATCTAACAGCTAGATTACCGACGTTTACAAAAAAAACGATCATTAAAGATCCACATCAAGGGTTCTTAAATATAATGTCGAGTGTTTACTTTCATTCGATTTTTACATTCTTAACACGTATAGATCAGGGCCGGCGCAAGGGTATTATGCAAATAGTAAGAATTATTGGTGTGACATGTATTCCGTGTAGGCATCTCTATTTAAAATAAATATACAAAGTCAGTCTCTATGAATGTATTATTTATGCTATTAGTAGTAGTTTTAATTAGGTAAAAGCATCACATTACGATACGATCATTGTTAATACCTGTGCTGTAAGATATTTTTCTCGCATTAATTATTTTTTTATAATACAATAAATATAAAACACCAGTTCCAAAAATTTCAAAGAATATTACTAATATACATTATTTACGAGTCCTTTATTAAGAATATTTACATTATTGCGATAAAAACGTAAAAAATTGATTAAAAACTTTAACTTTTCATAAAATTTTAAATGTAAACGAATTTATTAATTTATACGTTCTTAGCACAGCATACTCTATAGAAAATTCTGGCCCACAACTTGTAATGCTTAAGCGACCGCTTAGTATACATAGACGAACGCCGGCCCTGGTAAAATGTACATTTTGTACACAAACTCTTCATATCATTAGCTTCAGATTAGTATTAATATATTATTATATTACGTTTCATTAAATTAAACTATACATTATGTTAAATTATATTCAGTATTATATGGCTTCTGAAGATAATAAAACGGTAATTTTGTTGATGATATTACTGATTATATAGCGCTCCGTTTTCATGAGAATTTACCTCAAGATAGATTGATAAATAGATATGTTGAAACTGAGTTTTTACAACTCTCCTACATACCTAAATTATTTGATTATAATATGTGAGAGTGCGATCGGCAAAGTTGTTTAATGAACAAAATACAACATGGAACTATTTGTTCGGTTTGTTCATTCAATATACTCTAGTACAATTAGTGCTAATATTTGTAAACATATAATTATAATATTTGAAAACGCAATCCACATAGTTGTTGAATGAGTTGAATTATTGAATGAAACGAATATAACACGGACCTGTGCAATTTGTTAATTCTCTAGTATGATTACTGCTAATCTAATATTTGCAGAGTACGGATTTAGAAATGTATTGCTGGATCGGGACGTTCATGTGTCTGTGTCAAAAAATGAAATATTTTTGGTTTTAAAAAATTAATGTGTACCTTCTGTATTCCCGACTTTCACTAATTTTCAAGTCCCTGTAATTCTATTTAATCAAAAAGAAAATATATTATAATAAATATTCATATGTATGATGTACGTGGGGGCTATTATCCGCGTGAAAAACATACATTATTATTAATTTATTAAAATAAATAAATGATTAAATATTTGTCTAATAATATTACAAGAAACAAATAATTTAATTTTAAACAATTTACAATAAAATGAACAAAAAGTAAAAACCACATATAAAAGTTAATAATGACACACAATTTTAATTATTTACATCAAAAAGTTTTCTATACGTAATTATAAAACGGTTTTTGTAAATATATAACATAAAAATAAGAGTTTTTTTTAGCGAGGCATGATAACTGTTCAGAAATACCAAAGTGATGTGTCGGAAAGACGATTTCTGATTTTTGTAACGAATATTCCTGCTGCTCTCGTTCTCCGTTGACTTAGGTTGAATTGTTAGCAATGCTTTACACATACAATCAATTTAGATTTGAAGTACGCACCTCATTTGACTTCAAAATCTGGTAATTCAATTCACTATTGTTTTTTTTATATTAATATATAATATAATAATATGTTTATAATAGTAAATTAGTTGTTTTTCGATTGTGAAGGTCATCGAAATTACCAAATTCGATTGTGATATTACCTTCATCTGCGTTTTTTGTACTGGAAAATAGCCGCTCCATCAATTTTTCGCCACATTTTTTATTCTTTTTTTTTGTATAAGTAGTAAAATAATTTTTATTTTCTACATAGTCCGGCTTTATAGTTTTATTTATAAAAAATGTATTAAGCCAACAAAACGGTTATTTCTCCTTTCTTCAAGTTTTATTTTCAACTCTGAGAACATTTTTAAGTTGTATTAATTTTATCTACCTTGCTCAATAGAAAATTAATATCACGATCCCGGAACTTTTCATATTCAGGGAAACGCGTTACCAATACAAATTTGAAACGGTATATTATGTAGTCTTTTTATAATTGAAATATCTATTATTCTATTTTTAAAAGCAATAAACTTGCGCTGCCAGAGCTTCCATAGAATTCTATATTACCCTGCTTAGAATTGTACAAACGGTGTTATTTCGTATCAACTTTGAAATATATATATTCACTTAAAGACATTCTTAAAAAACTGTGATCATTTTCACATATATACATAAATGATTACTGAACTAAGTTAAACATTGACACGATTTGATAGTGCGACCATAGATAGGGTTGCTCATGTACTATCTCCTGCTCACGCCTCATAGACCTTTCCGTTTAATCAAGTACTTTATAGCAACAATGAAAGTTTAACAATTCATAAAAGATTCGATGAATTCCAAATAGCAACAATTTTTTTTTTCGATAAATAGATTTTTTCTGTAAATCTTCCTAATTGATTCATTTAATTTGTATTCAAAATTATATCACAGTACTATGTTCTGAATTTGAAACTTCAAACCAAATATGTATTCTTCTTAAAAATAGAACGTTCATTAACAATAGTAAATATTTTCAGTATTATTTTTTAGATTATATTTCCTGTGCCTATTACTATTATATTTTTACCTATTATATTTTTATAAAGTTATTATTACAACTTTTATTGAACTTTTATAAGTAATAATACGCAACATTAATACATGTGATTTTTGAAATGCTACAGTGTTGAAGTAAATAAGTTGTTTGTTAATAAAATCTTAATTATATAGGTAGGTAAATATATAAAACATCTTCGGTATCATAAATTCAAAATCAGAGCCAAAATCTACCTGGCACGAAATCCTGCATCAGATCAAACAAAATACCAGCAAATACGAAATCTTGCTCATCTTTTCTCCATTTTTAGCAGATCTTGTAAAATCTGTTGTCTCTAAAATCGTAAAAGGCTTTAGTCTAAATAAATTTGGCAAAACAAAATCACGACAAAAATACAAAGCTAGATGTCTATTTAAATATCCCACGATCTCACGATCTATGACGCCATTATGGACTCACTAAACTGTTTAGTATTCATTTTGCTTCCATTTAAATCTTTCAAAAAAACGTGATCCAAAAATTAAACAGATTTCCGAAATAATTTAGAAATGTAAAATGTGCCTCGTATTCTTGTTTCAATTGCAATTTTTAATACGGTGTTTTGTTCGTTGTTCAGGGTCCTGTGCATTATTTCCTTTTGCAATTAGTGCATTAAATAAATGGTGATCAATCATTTCGCAGTCTTTCATGATGAAAAATTTCATAATACAAAATTCAGTGGCTATTAGAATCAGCCATATGTTGTGCTCAATTTTGGACAGAATCAAACATCAAAAACACGTGTATTTTTCGTTGCTTTTTTTAATCATGTTATTACTTATTTGAAACGGGATATTTATAAATAACTCGTATTTCTAAGCATGTTATGAAATAACAACCATTCATTATGTCACCCAACTTTTTTCATTCTACAAAAAATGCACACAGTTACAAGTGCACTTATAGACAACTGCACGCAGTCAGCTTGTGACTGACAGCTGCTGCCGTGACTTTGTATTAAATAACACAACATATGAGGTAACTTATAAGTTTACTAATTTGTATCAATGTACATACTTGTGACTATGTACAGTTGTCTTGTGTGCAGTTATCATATGTGTAGTTATCTGGATATTAATCTTTTAGGCACTAAATTCCTTGTATAATAGCCGACGGTATAGACTTCGGTTATCGTCTGTTTCTTTATAATTTGGTTTTTAATATTGTCCTAATCTTAGTCAAACGAATAGCATTGATTTATTATAAGCCATCGATCACGTTAGTTGTCGCTAGACGATTTCAGTTTTTTTTTTATTACCGGGCACGTTATTCTCAAAGATACGCAGTTTCAATCTATATATTAGTGTTTAATGTGTCAAAATGTTGTACTGTATTTAAAATCGAGCTAATAGACTGTATACGGACAAACAAACTAAAACTAGTGACTATTTTAAATGAAAAGATTTTAATCCATTCGATTCTGTATGTAATAATTTAATATACCATAGATATAAATATATTCATACAGACAAATATACATTCATTCAATGCATACGTACTACTTTAGTATAAATCGTAGAATAATAGAATTGCTGGATATTATAAACAAAAACTTCTAGAATCAATGCGATCACAGTAATCAGCGCCTACTGTATATCATAACTAGTAATGGGACGATTCCAAATGTTTTACCGATTCCGACACAATTTCCGATACTTCTTTAAACATCCGATTCCAATACGATTCCCGATTCCGATTCTGATTTCTACAATGTAAAAATACAGAATATAAAATGTTATATTTTACTATTTCAAACGATAATGAATTAAAATTAATAATGAACAAGTTTTAATTGTATGCAAGACAAAAAATTTTTTTTCATCCAAAATTAATAAAAAAATATGCGTTAAGTGGTTAATACCAGAAACAGAAACGGAAGATTTCCTATGTGCAAAATTTGAACCGCGCGTACATAATTGCGTTGTCACTAACGAGTGTAGACTGAACAATTAATATCGGCACCGCAAACCATGCGCGCCGTCAATCCACATAGACACCACTGACCACCCTCGCCGTCAATCTTTTTCGCGCTGGCAACATTTTAGCTGTCAAAATAATTTTCGAATCGAAAATTAAGTTAAAAATTATCCGATTCCGATACCCAAAAATGATCCGATACTTCCGATTCCGATTAACCGTCCCATCACTAATCACAACATGACCATATGTGCTATCTATTGTCTCATAATTTTAAAACGTATCGTACTCCTAAAATATTGTCCACTTGGTGTGTTACATACAGTATACATAATATTAAATGACACATATTTCTTAAATATTTGTTTTTACCACGAATTTTATTAAACGCCAACTAGTTTTGCTTACCTCAAGCTTCGTCAGAGCGTATTTAAAACTAGCAATAAATACAAAAACAGTGCACTTATATATATTCATTAAGAGAGAGACATAATATATATATATATATATATATTTAGATAGAACATCAAGAGAGAGGAAAGTACAATGTTGATGAATATTAAACTGATTAAAGAGGATAAATTTATTTGGTTATTAAAAATTGCACTACTACTGCCTTTTTTTTATCTTAAGGGCCTTTAAATTGTCGAACTGGAACCCAAACCCGTTTTGATGGAGGATGTTGACCCCTGTGCTATTATTCAATTAATAATATGATGGTTGGTGCTTAATAAAATTCGTGATTTTACGCAAAGTGATTGTATTTTATTTAATATAATATGTCAAACCACTAAGTAATTGCTTTTTACAAAAATATACTTATATTTTATGAACGGATTTGAATTATAAATTTGTGTTTTTTTTAAATAAATCCCATAAAACACTTCTTTACAAGATTTTCTACTTACAGTTATCAGAAGAAAAAAACGATGTGCTTATTTGAATACGTTTTAACGAGTTTACTTATCCTCGTTCAGAGCCCATGGGCACGAAGGTTTTTTGTTAATGAATATTTCCTACGAAGACTTATGAAAGCTTTTTTTTTTGCTAAATTTTATGTTAATGAGCCCAGCAGGTAAAGCGTACTTAAGAAAAATAAATTGTACCGAAAATACTTTTATTTCCCTTGCGGCTTGTAAAAAATGTACAACAAATGAACCCGTGGGGTATTTCAATGCTTTTCGATTAATTATTACTCGATTTACTTACAATTTAATTATTTATTTTAATATTAATAAATAGGTACCCCACTGACATAACATAAAATATCAATATTCAATAACGTACAACATTATTCTTATGACAATTCTAGTCAACTCAAACAATTTACAGAAAATTACTAATTACGATTTTTCTTGGTATCTAGGATATAAATATATCAAAGCCCATATAAATAAATAAAAATTTTAAAAAAAAATATGGCTTTGCGAACTTTGTAGTAAAAAAACTATTAAACTCTCAAAGTATCTCAAACGATTTTTGGTCTTCTCTCATAAATGATTTAGCAGTTATATTTCTTACTTTTTTATCTGTTATATTTTTTACTTTTTTAATCTCCAGATGTTCTTCCATGATGACATATAACTTAAAACCATCTCAAAAAATGTTTTATAAATTGTTGAAAACCTCGTCTGTATCGATTCAGCCGTTCTAAAGTGTAACAGCAGAAGTTATAGGTACCTACATTATATAAAAAACAAATTAGATTTAATCTCTTAGAAACATACACAGAAAAAAATCTATTTATCGAAAAAATATATGGTTACCACCGGAATTCGAACTTGGAACTTTAAATTAACTGTAAGAAGTGTTACAGATTACACTGTGTTAATCATGTATTTATATATGTTACTTCTATTTTATATTTTTTCGATAGATAGATTTTTCAGTATATCTTTCTAAGTGTAATTTATTTAAATTATAAAATAACTACGTTCTAAATTTACATCACAATAAAAATGTAAAGTATACTTTTACATAAGTCATGACGAAAAAAAAGTTATTCGTAAGATTTTTTTTACTTAATGTAAAATCAATTTATGTATTTATTTATTTATATATATTTTGACATCCATATTTTTGTACTAACAGAGGTGGATACATAATAAATATACATAATACATAGTTTATTGTGTGGGATGGAGTAGACTTCACCTCTGATATATACAGCGTTGTCCTGGCTACTTTGCTAGACTGGAGTCTGTGTTAAAGCAGCCAGTTTTTTTTTTCATGCTGTTGTGGTGTTTATTTGGAATAAAAAGAGAATTACAAATATGTGTAAAAAAGTAAAAATATATGGAGTGGGAGTATTGTAGGACTAGTGAATTATTAGTGAAAGAATTGTATAAATTATATTAAATTGTTGGATATCCATGCTTCTGATTCATCTCTACCTGATTGAATCATATATTGGGTCCATATTTGTGTAATCGTATGTTGTATTGTATGTTTACGCATCAAATAAAAATAAAATAACAAATTTAGGCATTCAATAAAGAAGTTAATAACCAATCCGGTTCACCGAGCCGTAACTGTGTAACATATTTGGTTTAGCATAAAATCTAGACCATTTTTAATAAGGTAACCTTCCGTCTCGTAATGGCGATTATTGAGAATATATTTATTTTATTTAACTATTTAAACATGCCCGACTTGCACAAAACTGCCGTACACATTCGCTTTTAACGTCGGAAAATAACTTAGCCGCGTGCATATTATTAAAATAGACGGTAACCTAACTGGGTTAATGTTCTCCGAGAGATACTCGTGTGAGATCGTGTAAGGAGGCTGGGCCAATCTAAGATATATAGCCGTATATATTTGAACAGTCCAGTCAATAACAAAATCTTATGTTAATACTTATGTCCAACCTCAAAGTTAACGCTGTAAAAATTAAAAATAAATTAATCTGTAAATATCGTGTGGTTGTAAACATTTTTTTTGTTTAATATGTTAGGCGAACACCGTGAAAAGGTTTTTTTAATCGACTTATTTGTTCGAATGTAGAAATCATTTTTTTAATTAGTCACAATCAATGTTCCCTCTAATTTTGGATCACGGTGTGCGATTAAAAATTCTTTGTGCAATTTTTTAGGACAATCGCTGTTATTTGTGCGCTATTTATAAGGCTACCGGTAGGGCCTGTGTAGAAGACCATATTTCCAATGAAGAACTATTAAGATGCACGAATAAGTCAAGAAGGTAATAACAATTATTAAGGAAAGCTGCATACTCTGATCACATTATTTATAACGAAAAATGTGATATTTTACAACGCATTACGCAGTGGAAGACAAAAGGCAGCAGATGCGAGGATAGAAAGAGATTTTCTTGGCCGTGTAACCTCAGAAAATGGTTTAACGTCCAAAATGTTCAGCGATAAGGAAACGTCAACATCATCTCTCCCTCTATATTTTCAAGGGGTAGATTGAATCAATAATCGAAATTTCGTACGTACATTTTTTATTGTTATAAAACTTGCATCTGATGTGACATTATATCAAAACGTTTTTTTTATCCTTAATATTTCAGAATTTGCATAATTTATAAAAAGTATGATTCATTTATAAAAAATGAAAATAAACTTGATTTTAGTAAGTTTAAATGTGCAGAATTTTACCACTACACCAGGTCGCCCTGTATTGTAAAGTTGTCTATACGAAGAGATTATTTATTGCGTATATATTTTTTATAAAATGTCTTGATTATAAAAAAGTGATTTAATACTGCGTTCTTTCGATTCCACTTTATACTCAGCAAATATCAGACAAATATGCGTATCTCTCTAACACGTTAGTTTAATAAGAGTTAAATAAGTTCAGTAGTCTTCACGCTATCTTTATTCTACTTTGATTTATAGAACACTCTATCAGGTTGCACATTAAACTACTGGTTTAAATAAAAGAGAAACGCATGATCTTACGATCGGACCCGTGAGATTAAATTAATCGAAACTATCACTCAGGGCGGGGCTTTTTCTCACGCAGATAAATATGTAATGCAAATATTTGGACCATTAATTGAGGCAGAATATATTAAATCTGAATTCCTTGAAATCTCGCAACGCACACCTGAATACACATACAACATTACTTGACAAAGAAGTGATGTCATATTCGAGGCTGATTGTCTAACAATAAGATGAGGTATTTGCATAAACCATTATCATCCGTTCGATTTCTCCGCGTGATTTCGCATCTTTTTTGTCCACCTTTAAATTAGGGAATTCAATCCCGGGATTATTTTTAATAATTCAGGGACTTAATTTTGTATTAATGTTGAAGCGGATACATTAGAGCTGTTTATGTCAATGTTTTAAAAGATTTGGTAACAAATTCCATCTTGTCGATATTTTCTCAATGCTTAAATATAAGAATTATATTATCAATGCTACATTGAAACTAGATAATAATTGATAAGGGTATAAAAACCATTCAGCATTAAAACTTAATTTATTTATTTTATTAGTACCTAATTAGTATTCATGTATATTAGACCATTTATATTGAAGTTAAGCTGAAGAAAAATCAATAAACTTGTTATAAAAATTGCCTTGACGTTTAATGAATAATGTATTATTGTAAATAAATAAATAATACTAATCAAATTATTATTTGTAAGTCTTGCATTATTATTTAAATTATTTTTTGTTTATAGATTTATTACATTCTTTTTTTAAATTTTGCATTAATGGACAAACGCGCATCCCGGGATTGCAATTTTAGCCCGGGATTGGATTCACCTTCAAATACACTTGGCCTGCCCATGTGGCGTTCTTACACTGGGTAATATCGTTATGGTGAAATTTATAACATTATTTGAATATTTCACAGATCAGCGTAGGCCAACTGGCGGCCCGCGGGCCGGACACGATCATCGAGAGAATTTTTGTGGCCTGCGAAATTCAATAAATTTCGTTATTAAAAAATAGTTTTCATAATTTTATAGCATTGTAAGTATCGTTGTATATAATATTTACCACGTTGTTCATAATCTAGTTTTATTGTACAGATTTTAATTGCCATCTTTAATGTAATGAAAACTCTATTATATTTTGATTTTGAAATTATCCCCACTGAAAATTTGATTGCTTCCATAACCGATGCGCTGATCAATAATCAAAAATCAATTTCTACTTTAACTAGGCTGGTTAACGAACGTAATTGAGATATCTACCAGACAATATTTTGGAAAATTTTGATCGAACGGGAGTAATTGTATTTATAAAAACCGTTTTATCTCAAATAATAAAAAATCTTTTTAACGTATGACGGTTTTAGGTCACAAAACAATAATTCAATTTTATTATCGTTTGACCGTACTAGCTACGAAAACGTACGCATATTATGCGATAACTTGGATATGTTATTCGTAACACAGGCTCAGTTTAAAAAAGTTAATTACTTTTCATAATAAAACATTGTACTGTACGTTGGGTTATTTTTTTATTTTACACTTCTAGTTTCAGGTAATAACTAAACTAAATACAGAATTGTAGTCTATTCGGGCAATAGGGCGAGGTTTGAGAAGAGGGAGCAGGTTTCGGTCGTTAATGGAATATGAACAATAAAGGCGAAGTGTTAAGGAATGTTATGTTGTTAATTAGTGTTTTCACCGAATTCAAATTCTTTTGTATTTTAACGATTTTCAAATTGTTCATTATTAATCCTTCATAAGGTACTGAGTGGAGAATTTTTAGTCTATGACTATAGAAAGAATGATTGTTTCAATTATGTGGTTAGAAACTCCGAGAAGTTGTTATTTTTTAGGCAGCGGCGATATTCCTTTATTCTCGTATTTAGATTTCTCGCGGTTTGACCTATATATTTTTATTGCAATCTCCAAAAGTTATTTCTGTTTTCTAATGTATTCATTTTTGTTTTGAATTGAGTAGAATTTTGTCGATGTTATTGTCGGTGTAAAACGCGGGATTTATATGCAAATGGACCAAAAGTAACCGCCATGTCTATTAATGATATTGTAATATAAATTTTTAATAGTTATTCAAACGTACATACGATACATGCATTAGTTTTGGAACGCCGGGGACTATCGTGTGTCACGCGGTTTTACTTCGTTGACCTTGAAACCCACGCACCTCTATACTTTTCCTAATTGTCCTAAAATGTTTATATATTGTATCTAAATGTCATATTAGAACTATGTATCAGGTACCTATTGATAATCTATACATTAAAAATGAATAAATAGATCCCGAAATGCTTAGTAAATTTAGTGAATTCAGTCATAAAAATTACAAAAACGTGATGAAAACTTTATATACCAATTTGATTAAGATATTTTTGTAAGCGATGAATTTGAGAATTTTTAAATATCGAGTAAAGTATGTAAACATCGTGGATTATCTTAAATATTTGCTTGGTTGAATATATGCATATATTTCATAAAATTTACGCGACAATTTTTCAATGAATTGAATGACAAAGATGATAAATGTTTTTATATATAATAAGAACACGTATTATAAATAATACTATTGACAAGGATTTTTATAAAATTATTCAACTGTATTGCTTCTATTTGAAATTGAAAGTTGTGTTTTAGTGTTATTTAAAAAAAAAAAATTAAAATCGATCATAGCTTGCTTGATATATTAACTCTAATCAATAATAATATTTTTCTATATTAACTAATTTGTGTTGCTTTTGTAGCTATAAGTGAAATAACAGTGTCATGAAAGACCAAGAAAAATGGCCAACGTTAGTCAAAATATAAAGACCGCTGACTCTTCTTCAAAAAGTGATGCGAGTGTTTCCGGTTCCGGTTCCGGTGGCGCAGAGAGCAAGAACGAAGAATCAAATATAGATCGAGAAAGGCAAAACAGCCTGACTCAAATGCATTTCCAAATGCAAGTTGACGAAGGAGAAAGCAGCGATGGAAGCTGTAAGAATAGTACGAATAGAAGTGGAACAACTAGTTTAGAAGCAAATGGAAAAATAACTGACGGGAGTAAAGCGTCTTGCAACGGAGCCAATGAAAAAAATCATTTGGTTCGTGTTGCACTTAAACAGCACCAGAAGATGTCCTGCATGGAAGAGGAGAGCATCAGAGAAAAACGACGCAACGGACTTTTAAAGGAGTGTGCTCATATCTTGAAACAGGAAGAGCAGAAATATACAAAGGAATCCCTGAGAAGAGTTTTTCAAGATAGGGTAAGTTCATAAATTTAATTAAAATTATATTTTTTAATGTATTTTTCTATTTAATAAGATTTGTATTCATCGTATCGAATTTTGAATCGCGGTAAGATGTTTTCAAGAAGTACAAACCTGTCCTAAGAACAATGAATTGTTAAGAAATTCCGTATCACGTTGCCAAGCCTGTGACAACCTAAAACAGGTTTTGCTGCATAATTTGAGTTCATTCAAATTCACTGAAATATAGTGTTCAAGCAGTGATCATAAATATATGTTTACCAAAGAGAAGACGTCTACAAAAAACTATGAGCAACCGAAAAATTAACAGGAAATTAGGAAAAAATATAAGGCCAAGCTGACCCTAATGGGATATAGCTTAATTTGTTTGATGTAAGATGTAAAAAAAGATACAACAACGTGGGAATTACGAGAGGTCGTAGGCGACACCGTGGATGGCGTGTTTCAAAAGCGATAATTGAATATGAAAATATTGTTGATCTTTATCGTATGTACATAATTCAAACTACTAATACGGGAATTGAAAAATGCTAGGTAAAAATATTAAAACGATTTGATTAAGAAGGATAAAAATGTTTATGCATCACTGTTTTTTTTTATGGTTAAACTGCGGAGTATGGCAACCGCCCTATATTTTTATTGGGAGAAAAACGTAAAAAATTAATAGGAACTTCAAGAAAAATATATTTATTTATGCACTTCTTATTATGACTGATAATTCCTATAATCCGGTTTAAAATAAACTACAATTACGACACTTTCTTCCAAACATAACCTAGCTTTAAATTTCGGAATACCAAAGACTGCTATTAATTGAATTCTAATATTTATGGCAAAGGGAAAAAGCGACTGACTTTGCAACTAACACTGATATAAAAAATATATAGTAGAGAAGACAAACTACATTAAAAAATATAAAAAATAATTATGGAGGATGTAGATATAGCAACTAGTACCCTTATAATGTACGTTTGCACGATTGCATATCTGTCATTTTTGCGGGACAAAGAAAATACGAAACGAGGCAGCCTCAAATTTATTGAATTCTCCCTATTTATATATAGGTACACGATCGTGAGAATCTTATATAAATAATAGCCTAGATTTGTGTCTAGAGCTTTATTTTTGTAGTCAAATTTAAAATAAAAGTAATAGGTACAGTACCTGTACATTGGAGAGTAGTTAGATTTTTTAAAACACGAATTGAATAGACATGTGACCTTTTTGTTCTAAAGGTAAATTTATCTAATATGAAATAATACGTCAAATATTGTAATTAGTATTTGTTTCCGAATTTTACAATTTCATATTTTTATGATCGTTTAACCTACCATGAACTTTATAATTTGAGTATTGTAATGTTTTTTTTTGTAGTAAATGAAGTACCGAATATTTTAATATTGTATAATAAACAATATTAACGTTTACTTTTATTTAGAACGTCTGTACGCAATAGTTACCTTCAGTGATGATTAAAATATTATTTTAGCTATGAATAATAGTGACTGCGATTAAGAGATGTATATCCAATTAAAACAATGATTGGTTAAAATACTAAATTAATGTATTAATTATAAATATATACATATAAATATGTCTAAAAATATTGTTTTTGTACAAAAATTATTATAATTAATACATTAATTTATTATTTTAAAATATCACAGACCTGTGTTCTGAATAATTACAACTTCACAATAAGAATGTGTTTTCTTTAACAATGATTGGCAACTGATTATTTGTAATTCGACGAGCATACACTGGTATACCAGAAACTGAACCTTAAACAATTAAATCTCAATTATCAATCATTGTTACAATCGAACACAATCACATTCACAATAACAGTTTACCGTCACTAGTTACCTTACAACTACGAATTTATTTAGCCCAATGAAAAGGGTTTCATCATTTAGTTATCGTGCACTTTGCTTCTAATTTCGCCAAACAGCTTTCTTGATGTAATCTGATCATCATTTTTTAGAAGGGTTAAAGGTTAGTTTAAAAATATAATACTGTTTTGTCGCGCGGACAGCCAACAATCGTACAACTGAAAATACACCCTTGAATTCTTGCGGTGGTCATTTAATTACAATATTTTCAGCAGGACTATACTATATTGGCTATTTAAGTATTTTTTAATTTTTCACACAAGTACAGGAATACTGAAAAGAAAATGGAATTGTATTTTCTTTTGAATTAAATACACTTAATTCATCGTCGCGAAAAAATTAAAACTAATTTAAATTCAATTTCAGCTTATTTGATATCTGCTATGCCGAAATTTTGTTTCCGCTTTCACAAGTCTTAACGAGGCTCTTCGAAATTTATGAATTTTGTGTTGAAGTACTTCGTCTTCTTCATTTTTAATTAAGCGGAAGCGAAAAAACTTTTGGCGGACCTTCTAAGCCATCAACAACACACCTGAACATCTCGTGTTGCTTTGAGTGTCCTACAACCTTGGATTTTTTTTACTTTAATGGTTATAATAACATTGACCAATCAACATTGATTGCACAATTTTTTAGTCATTTTTGAAAAATACATCATTTAAAGAGGAAAATATTATTATGACACCAATATTATACATAAAAAAATGAATATATAAAAACAACCGAACCAAAAATTTTACTGTGGGAGTACTCGTACCAAGTACGTAATCGTCACTCGTCAGATAATCGCAAAAATGAAAAAGAATTAAAGTAGAAAAAAAAAATTTTTAAATCATTAATCAATTAAATTATGATTTTGATGTTGTTGACAATATTGCGGTCACGCGGAGACTGAGACCCGAGCCGGGTTCGCAAATGATGACATCATTGTAATAGTAGTAGTATTGTTGAGTCCTAAATAGTAGTTTTACTCTCATAGGAGTGACGTCATTTTCAAAATTATATTTCTATTGCATCCTAGGTGGTTTTTTGCGTGTGTATCGCTACTAAAAAAGAATCGCATCAAAAAGCTATAAATATTATATTACGTTTAAAACTGATTGATTCTTATATATTTTTAATAAATATAAATTTACCCATATACAGACATGCTTGTTGGATCTAGTGGTAAGACATTCGTCTAGTGATCAAGTGATCGAGGATTCAAGCCCTGGAGACCACCAAGTTAGTCCTATTTTCATAACACATGCGCATAGCTTAATTTATAATGTAATCATCATCACACGTATTTTGTGTTCTTCCCTTCGCCTCTACTTAAAACTAGATTAATATAATTGATTTGCTTGGGTTTCGTTAATTAATATGATATAACTGAATCCACAAAAATGTACTTTCTATGTAGAGTTTTCTGGGCTATTCTACCTCAAATCTTTGACCTCTCTGGCCGATGTTTTAGATCCCATTGCAGAGTCCATTATCAGGGCTGATCTCTGATCTCTGATATTAAAGTAGGGAGGGATAAAGGCTGAGTTTTCTTGTCTCTGACATAAGAGGTAACAACAATGGCGTGAGATTTTTTAGGGGGACCCTTTTAACGGGGAACATGATAAAATTTATTTTTTTTAATTTCAGGTAATTTTAACTTTGTATGAAATTGTATTGATGATGGAGATCAGATGAGGGATAATATAGGCCGAGGGAATTTATGAAAAGGTTTAGGATGAGAATTAATTTATAATAAAATTTACAAAATAAATCGTGTAAGTGTCGTTTGAGTAAGGGTATGTTTGAGTCTCTGTGAATGATTGTGTTTCTGACTTGGGTGGGTTTGTTATCAGGACTGATGTCGCTGATATACTAACTATTGGCTTGCAATACCGTGTCGAAAGCATGGTATATCTTTGTTGGTGTTATATTATCTAGAATAACTCTGAAAACTATACAGAAAACTCTGAACGCACGTGATAATACATACTGTAAAACTGTATAAAACATGGTATTTTTTATATTTTCCAAACATTATGAATACTATTCGTATGTAGTAGGTTAGTATTATTATGAAAATTCCGTTTAATATATTCCTTATTATAACAAATCAAATATGAGCTGCAGAGATTGTCGGGTGTCTTTTATCTTGGCAATTAATCAAAACAAAATATCGCTTTCGCTGGCAGGAAACAAAGTGTGAGTATCTTGTTAAGTCAAGCCGCTAAAACTCGGCCCGTTAATCACAATAAATTAAAACACAATATAAATTAAGCATACTCACCGTTAGGTATGAAATATATATTATTTAGCAGATCTTGATTTATTTGGCGTAAATATTTTGGGTCAAAATAAAAAAATATCCAACTGTAAAATATCGTGTGAAGGCTTGCCTCCGTATATTTCATTTTTGAAATCTTCGCAATCGTTAAAAACCGCTTACAAAAGAAATAAAACTTATACGAAATAAACTTCTTACGCAACTTGACGATTTTAATGTTATGTGGAAGGCTGCAAAAAAAATGTGAAGTTAATCGTTAGGCTGGCTAATATAATTTTTAATTTTATGGGCTAAATTGTTTCACGAGCACGAACAAAATATTGAAGAAATCGAAATACATTTTTGAGTTTGACAATATATTATATTGAGTAGATGAAAAAATTCTTTGAAAGGTTATTTTTTAAATGTCAATATCAGCTTTACTCCAAAAAATGGTTTCATGGAATACATCTTGAATTTTTCAATATATAGAAAGCACGTGTTAATTCTATACAGCTAAATAAAATGAAGTGTAAAGTACAAAAAAAAGAATATTTTCGACAACTTTTGTTTGAGTTTAACTGAGGAGTTGCGGCATTGCTAAAACGGCTATTGGGAGATTATTCCACATCCGCCCTATTCTCCTGATCTTGCTCCATTGGATTTTCATATTTTTCGCTTCAAAATTGGCTTGACGACTTATTCATCTTCAAACCACCATATTTCTTCAGATATGGAATCGGAAAACTGCCAGAATGTTTGAAGTCAATCGTAAACAATGCAGAAGAATATATTATTGATTGGTTTATGTATTATGTCTGTCTATTTTTAAAAATGTCTAATCATTTTAAATCTAATTAATGACGATAAATTATTATTTAATAGAATATGAAACACAATTGCCTAGTAACTGTTTTATTCCTTTTTCATTCGGCCACAAAAAATAACATAATTTTTATAACGTATTTGCACTCAAAATGTAATCAAATAAAAGTACAAATATTTTATTTACCCTCTATAATGAATTTTATCACGATACAAATTTTCGACACTTAATATCGACAATAACAAGACCAATGTGCAATTTTATATATTTTTTATGTAAAAGGCAGCAACTTTTGTAATTAGGTTTGTAATAAATAAAATAAATAAAATAAATGAAATAAGTAAATTAGAAACAGAATATTAATTGGCTCTAAATAAATTGCAAAATTACTTTGTGGCCTCATTTTATATTAATAATTATAAAAAAAAACTTTGTTTAAACCACTATTTAAATTAGTGGTTTAAAGAAAGTATTTTGTATTATTATGAATTTTTCTAAATAACATTAAAAGGGCACCCACCCGATGCTCCAAAATCGGGCAACAAAATATACAACTATTTGACATTTAATTTAAATTAGAATTTAATTCCGAATTACATAACAATTTATTTCGAATTTGACGAGACAATTATGTGTCTCAGCGCATTTTAAAATTGACCACGTTGTGGAATTTCTGAACTCTTATTAAGAATTTGGCCACGTCTACTGACTTAATTTAATTGCTTAATACGTATTTTGAATTTGATGAATTACATTATTACTTAACAGGTGTAATGTACATGTGTGTGTGGGTTCACGAACCTAATGTGGTCAGAAGTCACCTCGCCGGGCCAATTAGCATCATCGAAAATATTTATTTTAAAACATGATTAATGTTTACGTGTCTATATTTAAGCTGTTTGTCTTTTAATTAAGCGTAAGCTTCACATCTTCAATTTCCGTTTGATAAGAAGCAAAGCATTAAATTAGATTTATTAAACATGTATAATACGTCAGTTGAATCAAGATTATATTAAATACAAGTTGAATAAAAAGAATAATTGTGTCATTATTATGAAAGTGGTACAAGTCAAGAAATTGAAAAAAATGAGTTTATGAATTAATTCACGTCACATTGTTTTAAACTAATATAATATTTGAAAAATTTAAAGCATTATATTCATATATTATATTTTTACGACGTTCAACGGTACTCCGCTAGTGTTTATTTTTATAATAGAGAGACATTTCAACCTCAATTTTTTTATTTCTTTATAAACTACATGCGACATTTATTTATCGAAATAAATTATAAATCTATTGACCAAATAAATATTGAAACACTGTGTTGCGTAATATAAAAATATTTTTTAATCAACTCAAACGCAAACCTTTAAATATCTCGAAAATATGACTTGGACCACTTTCATAATAATGGCCACAATTGTTTTCTACGTACTTTTGAACGTGAAAATATTATAAGGATTTGGATATGTTGTGTTTACAGTAATATCACTTGAAACAGGACCAAAGATGTAAAAACTTAAGCAACAAAAATTTACTTCAACATTTTTCGTAACCGCCAAACTCTACTAAATTATTCAAGGAGATTATTGCGAACAACCAAAAATGGAACAGTTTTTCAACAGTTTTATGAAACATGTAAACTTGATTTAGATTTGGTTAATCTTTAAAAGTTTTTTAATAACTTAACAAATACTGATCGTTTAATTTTTCTGATATAGCGGTTTACCTAAACTTTCCATAGCGACTATCCCTGTATGGATTGTGTTACGCTGATATACTGAGAATTTCTTTAGAATGATGTATTATGATTTTTTTTTTTTAAATTACATTTACAACAATTTAACTTTGAGCCCTCGATGTAAGAAGGAAAACATTGTTGTCAACAAATATCTGCACACATATGAACTGCATTTAAGATAGGTGCATATATAAACAACTGCACACAAAGTAGTTAAAATATATATAATACAAATACATTAGTTACTTCACGCTAGTTTACATGCTTTTAAGATGGATTGCGTTAAGTTAAATTAAGTATGGTTAGGTTTGGTTAAATTACGTTATTTAATACAAAGTTATGGCAGCAAAGTAATAAGCTGACTGTATGCAATTACCATGAGTGCACTTGTCTTACATGCATATGTCTTGTGTGCAGTTGTCATGGAATCTAACATATACATATACCTCATTTATGACATACTATTATGAATAAATATTTGAATGTCATTATAACTAGTTAACTTTAAAAAATAAGTTTGTTTCGTAATTGATTAGTTGTCTACAATTGTCTAATAAAACATGTGCAAATTCTATATCGTAGACTTGAAAATGTTAGTGTCTTAATTTGGATTTATTAATTGATACATATTATCGATCTGTCCTTAATTGGCACTTCTATCGAGGTCACATTTAAGTTCTCATGTCGTGGGAAATCATGTATTTATATGCACGTCCAATGAGTTATGTACGGTCCTAATTTACAACATGTTGACATTTAATTTAACCCACGATCGACATTTAATTTTTAGAAAAAAAATTATAATACTGGTGCCATCTATCGGGCAACTAATACAATTAATTGTTTCCAATCTGTATTGTCTGATCCGTAGGGTATAATAATATCTAAGATCTACGACTAAATTTGTTTAATACATTTTCTTTCAGGTCTCATCGATTAACACTATAACGAATATATTTTTCATGACACGGGGTAAACTCGAAAACGGAATTGTATTATTCATGGTTAACCATTGTTCTGTCACATGTCAAAAGTGTGCCTGTCACGATCAAAAACTGTCGAATATCACGTGATAGGACTTTTTTGACCTTGGGGCTTACGCACTTGTGTGTAAGGTTCATTAAGTTCGATATGCCTTCTATATTTGTAAATAACAATTCGATACTACATAAAATACATATATTAACGATTTGTATTGCCAAAATTTTCGTATTAATCGTGTTAACTCAGTCTCAGAGATATCTCGGTGTATCGCCAAGTCTTATAGATTCGAGCACGATCACTTGTTTTGCGTCTCACTTCACACTCGTTGTACTTCAAACATCAACGTTAATACCCATCCATTTACAGTTGATGTTTCGTTCGTCCAATCAGTGAGCATTCAGTCACGTGTTTGTTATTTCTACAGACACAGATACAAAATATTGATGGTATTAATAAAAATAGGAAAACGTGTCATATCAATATTTTTAAACTAAGCTAAATGCTTATGCTGATAGTCCAATGAGAATCACGAAATGAATGGTAAAGTTTTATAACGATTACGTTCGTTAAGAATTTAAATAGCGGATCATAAAATTGTGAAAAAATGTGTTCACTCTCGAAATCTTAATATTAAGTAATTAGTTAATTGCTCTATCAGGCCAGATGTCGACATATTCACATCTTACGAGCTATGATTAATTAGCGATTTTTAAAAATACATGAAATCGTTCCCGGTCGTGTTTTTCAAAATTAGGACGCAACACAATGTACCGAGTCAATAAATTATCCAAACACACCTTATTTGCCGGCTCTGGACGGGAAATCAATAAAAGTAATCAAAAAAATGCTATGGCTCATGCCTCCAAGCGTCATAAGATCAAAATATCGTTGAATAAAAAATAATCAATTTAATTACCGATTAAATTTTTAAATATACGTTAGACGAAATGCGTGGGTTGGTTACTTTTCGAACAGTTATGTACCATTCGAGATCGCCGCAGATTGGGCAAGATTGTCAGGTTGTTATTGTTAAGACAGGTGGTGTTGCCATTCCGTCAATTTCTTCACAGCAATAATTTTAATCAATGTATTTTTTTAGTATTACGTTTTTCTGCAATATTTGTAATGCCTTTTTAATTCACTGCAAATAGTAAGTGATCATCGCGTGTAAGAAAGTAAAACAAAAAATTTCAACGCTCGGATAAGATAAAACTTCGAGTGGTGTACACAGGGTGAATATTATATTCCAGGCTGATATTGTTTTTAAATAACTAAGAAATGAAATATAATTATTTAATTTGATTTTTATTAATCCATCATTTAGTTTCTTACAAATTATATGGAATATAATATTGGCCAAATAGCCACCTTTGACAGCGGCACAAATGCATTCTATTTTAACCATATTTTTATAACATTCTCACACACTTTGTGTATTATTTCAGTAATTTAATTTCGAATATAGTCCTGAAGCATCGGAATTGTTGTTGGCTTATTGATGTAAGCCTTTCCATTCAAGTATCTCTATAGAAAATAGTCGGGAGCGGTCAAATCGAGGAGGTCAGATGATATTACCACTTATACAGGTTGTGTGTGAAACCACATATCTTGCAGGCCTAATAAACCCAATTCGGTCACCAAAAAATTTTCCAACACGTGACTATAGCGATCACCATTAATGGTTATAGCATTGCCATTGTTATTATTTAGATAAAATGTTTTAATAATTTCAACACGTTATTGAAACATTATACGCTCCATAATAAATTGTAATCAACTATTCTCTAAGACTAACAAATGCAAACTGATAAATATTTGCCAATCGGCCTGGAACTTAATATTCACCCTGTACCTAATAATATTCGATTGATACATTTTTACTGATTTTGAGGTTATATACGACACGAAAAATAAAAATGTTAGAATGAAAAAATGCAACACGATTTAACATTATATTAATTGTATTATATAATATATACGTATATTAGTAAAAAAAAAATAATATCTTCGAAAAAATTTTATTGGCGGCTCAAAATAAAGATTTTCCTGGTGATACATAAACTCTAATTTTCTGTTGTAGTCCATACGAAATCCACGTCGCTTGTCTAATATAAAACATTGACACCGTATCCAAAACATCGACTAGTAATTGGATGAATAAAATACACTACAGCAAATTTAACATATCAATTTTAAAACCAATAATCAACGGGAGAAATGCTTTTAGTTTGCCTCTATTTTTCAAGATATTTTAAATTTGATGAAAATACAAAAAAAATTAAGTTCCTTTTTTTTTATCAAAAATCTTTTTTTTTTTAATGGCAAAAATTTGAATAATAAAATTATTTTGTAACAATTACATAATATTTTATTTTTAAATGGTTCAGAAACTGATTGATTTTTGATGCATGCAAACGGATGAATACGTTGTCTCGAAACAAAAATGAACTAAAAGATGCTCTAGAGTGTTGCCATTTATTGTGTTTTGTATTTTTTACGCACAGCAAGATGACCAGTCAATGCATACCGATGTTTACCGCCAAATCTCCGAGACGCAATGCAAAAGTTTCATCCGCGCTTTAATGGCGTAAGTATAATATTCCAGTTCCAGGACACCAGCAAGTTAGTTCTATTTTCATAGCACAAGCATTTAGCTTAGTTTGAAAATAGTAAGAATATTGATGTGACATGTATTCCATGTACGCATCTCTATTTAAAATATATATATGTATTTGACCAATAAAATTGATATTTGTGTAAAAAATATTATTAGTGTATGAATAGACAAAATATGAATACATTTATGTAACATGATATTTTGTTACTTAATCCCGATGTCCAAATAATCAAATTAATGCAAATGAGTTATTTTAAAATTAAAAATGATTTCTGTAATGAGCATGTGAGGTCCCGTATCGACAAAGCAACGCAAAAATATATAAGAGGTACACGAACATAAAATAAAACATTAAACTTATGTTGGATCGAACGAAAAAAATCTTATAACAATGGGTCTCAAATTATTATTGAGCGGTGCTACAGTATTCCCTGGGCCGTGCTGCAGTATTCCCTGGGCCGTGCTGCAGAAACTTAAGTATGATTTGTTTTAAATATTTTGTAGCCATGTTAAAAACAGTATTGTATTAATAAATTAAAAACTTGTTTTATAGAAGTGATGTGATGAAAATATATTTCAGAATTTATTTTGCGTGGACTGACAATTAAGTTCGTAGAAAAAAAAATTAACAATTACAAAATATACTTATTTGTTATCTGGTTTGGTTCACGGTCCTCATCAAAATAGTCTTCTAATGCAATGCACTTAGTCTAACGTATTTTTTATTACAGAAACAGAATTTAAGTCATTTACCGTGAGGCTGTTTAGAGCATGCATCGTAATCGCTCCATCTCCGCTCGTGACTCTCATTGATGATCCTTTTTGATTTTGGGGAATAGAAAAATGCCAAAGGAGACCAAATCGAGCAAATAGGGTGGGTGTTTCAATAAGTTGATTCGATTTTTGGCAACAAGGTCTTTCAAAATTATGCTGATGCAACATCCAGCTTTCATTCGCAAATAATTCAGACTGCATGCGCTTCACTTCCAAATAAAATGCTGCATTAACGGATTAATTATCTTCCAGGAAAAAATTATGGTAAACGTTTGAATCAGTACTGAGAACAACAATCAAACATGGAACAGAATGGTAGTCAATGCTACGGCCAGCGCTTTAGAGAAAGTTATCGATTATTAGATGGTTAACTAACAATCTAGGCAGTCTAAACTCTTCATTTTAGTCATTTTAATAGTAATCACTTAATAAAAATCAACCTACAGGATATACTACACTTTTATCAGGCATCTGTGAAAACCTACATTTTCCTTTAACATCTGAAAATTTTTAAATTCCTATATTCTTTCTTGTGATGAATCTAGTAAGGTTAACAACTAACTGCACGTACATGTAATAATTTATAATAACCAACAAAACCATCAGTGTGCTGCACGGCCGACTTTTTTGCGTATCGGAGAGACGATATAATTATTTTGATAGCATTCTTAAATTCAATCGGTTCATCTACCATTGCCCTCCTTGCAATTATTACGAGATAACATTAACTTTTTGCGTAAGAAATAATTAGTATTCAGACTTTCATTCTTCAAGTCAATTGGACGATCGAAATCACGTCCATTGACCCTGGACTGAGGCTTTATTAAATTCTCGCAGCTGTTCATCTCGCTATAGGTGTGTGATTATAAAACATATTAATTTCACGCGATAAAACAATAGGCAATAAGTGTAGCAAATAATAGCAATTCACAGATTGGAATCAGGCGTGGGGCGGTCGAGAAGCTGAGAGAGATTAATGAGAGATAAACCATTAGTAGGGCGACTCATGCAAACTAGAATGGGCATGTGGATAATAGGATATGAACATCAACGAGTGGGTCGTTAATTTTATCTGGTATTGAATTTTTTTCATCGCAGTCTGATATTCACGGGCGGTAGAGATGTATGGATATGTAATAAGAGATCATCCCAAGATTTACAACACAAATATATATATATATTCTCATTCTTATTTATTCAAAACTTTAACGTTTTGATGACGGAATATTCATATTTTAAACATCAGTTTTCTAACGAAATCACATTTTAGTATTTTCGTGCAAAACTTAGTAAGATTTTATATTTTTCTTCGTTTTGTCTTTATAGGACAGTGTCAGTACAAAACCTATCTAAATCTATTTAATTGTAAAAGCTGGTTTTTCTTAGAGATGTAGAACTTTAAAATGAAATAAAATACATCAAAATCGTGGTATTGGTCATGAAAAGATAATTAATTAAATTAATTAAAGACCATTAGTGTTTAAATATAATTTCGTGCATATGTGCGCTGCGGCTAAAGCGTAATCTGTATGTCTAGTTTTCAACAACTTTTTGGAGCAGCTGGGGACGTATATCGCGAAAACGCGACGAATGTTAGCTTGCAAGTCGTCTATCATCTCTGGTTTATCGGCATAGACTAGCGACTTCACATATATCCACAGAAAATAATCCAAAGATGTTAAATCACACGATCTTGAAGGCCAATTCACAAGTCCATTACGCGAAATTATGAGCTCATCGAATGTTTCCTTCAATAAGTTGATTGTGGCGCGCGCTGTGTAGTATGTTGTGTCGTCTTGTTGAAGCCACAACCTCCTAATACCAGAATTATCAATTCATTTTTGTTTTGTAAATATTCTGAATAATTACAACTTCACAATAAGAATGTGTTCTCCTAATAATAAAGTTGTATCAATGTGTCCAAAATTTAATAAAATGAATTGATGATTCTGGTGTCTGCTATCTGATTACTCAAAGGTATTTGAGATTCCGTAAAAATAAGGTAGATGGCTCTTTCAAATAATGGAATGATTAAATGTATTAATATCAAAAAGGTAAGGTTCGAAAATTTGTCTCTAAAAATATCGTCATCAACACAGTTGGTTCGAATCCTGGTGGCGTAACAACAATATTTTTCGATAAAATTGATTTTATATGTATATCTTTCTAGTTAATATATTTAATTCATATTTAAAATAAATATCAGATTACCACCTAGCAACGTTAGAGTGTGACTAGGCCACTAGCCGCTTTCATCTAGTCTATGGTTATCAGCTTCCACTCTTTTAAGCTGTCCGACATCTTTCAGTAACAAGATCCCGCCAGGCAAGTTGAGAACATTTCGTGGCAAGAAATATACTTTTATTATTGCCCATAACGGATGACTGATTAATACGAAAATGTTATCGTGCCAATGTTAAGTAAATAAATAGTACTTCGTGTTGAACTCATCACGTATCACGGTCAATACATACCTCGGTGTAATATTTCAGGGTAAATCAATTAATAATGCGAATATTTTAAATACAATTAATTCACGAGAATAATTTTGCATAATCAGAAATGTTCCGATTCGGGATGCATAAAAATTACATTAAGTAGTTAATTTATTTATAAAATAATAGCCAATTTTAATCTTGAAATTCAATTAAATATTACTTCAGAGTAAATTAATTATATTTTTTATTTATTATCTTAGTTTTATTAACCACAATTGAGTTTAAAAAACATCTACCGGTTTCGGAAAACACTTTTCCTTCTTCAGGATGTCATAACTAACTAAAAATATAGTATTGTTTCTTCACCAGAATCTATTTTTAAATTTTTTAAAAAACAACAATTATTTAAAAAAATAAATTTAGTACCTAACTCAAATTACTGCTCAATATAAATTTAGTCGAATAATTTTTAGGAAAAAATTTTAGAATAGGACTCGTAGTTAAATTTAGTTGGCTGTTTAGAATTTCCTGATTACTTTTACATGCTTTATTTATCTCCAACGATTATTATTATTATTATTTCATTTGTGACCTACACCGTTTATATGCAAAATTGACAATCCCAATTTTTTATCAAAACCATGACTATTTTCTATCAAATGATTAGCAAATTCTGAAAATTTTTTTTTAAACTCAATTGTGGTTAATAAAACTAAGATAATAAATAAAAAATATGAATCTTAACCACCAAGTTAATATTGCTAATTTTAAAAGTAAAATTAATTATATTTATCAAAGTAAGAGCCGTTTGATTTTACGCATTTTTGACACCGAATTACGAGCTTACTTACGTAGAATACAACTCAAATGGATTAGAATTACAAAAATTATTTAAAAACATTTTAGTAGTTTCTTGCATTTTTTGCCTTAAATAGTTATCGAGATGCTTGAAAAGATGAACTTTATCGTGAAGCATAACGGATCCTCTTCAGTTAATCTGTGTCGGTGTTTTTTTCTCTCTAAAGCTTTCGATGTGTCGTTTTTGACAGTAGCAGGACGTTCTTTATCCTCTTCAATTGTAAGGCTTACGTCTCCGTTCCTAATCTTTTGACTTAAAAAAAATTTAACCAGCTAAGCCAGAAACGGCATCACAACGTGGGCCTTAATCTGTCGCTTACAATTTAGGTCAATCACTCTCAAACATACAATTTAATCAGTCGTCATTTTTGACTCAGTAACAAGCTGAACACGAGATTAGGTATCTCTACAATAATTAACTTTTCGTTCATCTTAATCTGACGTGTACATGAATACATATGTTACTGTGAATGTGTTCGTTTCAGAAAATTCATAGAATACCTAGGTATTGTTATTATTATTAATATTACATACATTCATTCAACTGTCATTTAAACCTGTTAAAAAAAATAACTGCACTTCACTAAACTATAGTCGTGACAAAAATAGTGACTAAAGTTGAGTTTTACTAAAAAAAGTTATAAATCACGTTGCACCACAAATTACGAGTAACCACAACATGAATGAACGATATATTTATTCAAACTTGTCTGACTAAACATCCTAAAAAATAGAGTACTTAAATATATTTTAACTGGTTTGAATTCAACCAAACTTAACATAAAATAATATATATGTGTATGTATAATATTATGTATGTAAATTAAAAAAATATATTTTAGAGGTTAGGTTATGTACAGTAACACAATAAATTGCACAGTCATGTAAAATTTGGCAGATCACTAGAATTAATGATGACAACAAAACTGATATGGCGCGTTGTGTGCAATAAGTATAGTCTCGTGTAGGAACTCTTTCTCTATAGTACTTTAATTGGCGTAACATGTAAAATATACACATTCATACATGCTTATTGTTGCTATTGAACCATTTTCTAGTATCTGGTTTACCTGGTGCGTCTGCAGCCTGGTCAGGCAAACACCGAAGTACATCCTCTGGTGATGGGAAATGATGAGTGATGCGAGAGAGGAAATGCTCGAGGGTTATGAAGGATTGGGTCACTGTTCCCCACGGAATGATCTAATACGTAGCTGACGTAATCTCTAACTTTTTTGGGGGTTCATTAGGACATGGGTGTCGCGCTGGGAGATACTGAGAGAGGTGATTCCTGCTAGTGTAGGGTATTAGTCGAAATAACCCGTCTGCCATCCCCCCTAGGTTGCACCAGGGTGGTTTCCTATCGGCTGTGGCTTGCAGGTTTTTCCTACAGCGCACTCTCATCATATTCATGTACATTATCCTTTTGTTTTGTGTCATGTATGTTTGCATTTAATATGTATATTTATACATATATATAATATATATTCTGTTTATTTCATTTGTTTATATGAAAATATGTTTTCTCTTTTTAATTTTATTTATATTGTGTTTGAATAGTTCAATTAAGATATTTAACAGTGTTCTTGGATAGTGAATGGCGTTTTTACCAATCATACCCTGCCGCATTACAATGCAGGATTGGTGTAAAGAAAAATATGCCAACCTGGCGGCGAATGAGTAGGACCGATATGGGAGATTTTTTTCCTCTTTTAGATCTCTATTTCTGATAACATCAACACTCGGGTCATATATCTTTCACACCATTCTCTCTTCATTTCGATATTTTGTGAGAACCTTTCTTGATCAATTAATATTCGTATATCATAGAAAATATTGTATATACTAACTGGGTTTAGTTTGTTATGTAATTGAGTGAAAAAAGGCTTTAATTGTATACTCCGTTCTCGTTAATCAATAAAATAACAAGGTTTTTATTGAAATAACAGATGCCTTACATTAACAGTTACATTAATACGTGTATGTAGGTGTATCCATATTCGGTACATCCAACCTTGTTGAAATGATTGCTCATTTTACGTTTTTTGCTAGTGATGTTTGGCAAACAAAAAAATGATAATACCACAATTAGGATTTTATTTTTGAAAACGCAAAATCATTTACGTGGGCGGTATTGTGAGGCACTTCAAATGACAAAATAAAAAAAATCTTGAATAATCAGGCCACCAATCAAAAATAAATTGCCATATACGTATTTACATATCCTAATTACGATGCAAATCGTTTTAATCAGTGTGGAAAAATCGAATTGAAATGGTTATATTGATTGAAATGTTATTCAAATGGGCGTTAAATTAGTCCTACTGGCATACACCAGCAATATGCGCACCCGAGGCTAAGTTTGAAGAAATACTTACGTGTAATATTAAGCTTTGATATTATAAAAATAGGGCTAATAATAGCTGCCAGCTTTGGAGACCTAGAAAAATAAACATACAAACAAACTAAGTATGATACCAAGATGAGAGTCTTATTACATATAAATAAAAGTACACCTTTTTATTCGTCTATAAAACCTAACCAGAAGGCGTCGCTCGTTTGTATGCTAATTATTTTTTTATGTACCGTCTTCTATCGAAGTTTGACTACCAAGTTGCAGTAGACTGATTTAAGGCCCATGTCTACGTAAGGAGACGCGATGTAATAATCACAGAGATTAGCTTGAGATCGGTAGAAAAAGACAAAAACTTAAACTGACATACGATCTGACAGCCAGATTCGATAAATGCACACTAACGTCACCTGAATCCACCAAAATTCATTACAACTATATATTCTGAAATGTTAGCATAATTCATTAAACATAAGGTGTTAAATTACAAACATTTACATCTGTCGAGGAGATTCAAAACAATAATGATATTTGACGTACATGGCGAGCGTCTTTACTGCCTTCTAACTTCCCCTGCATGATAAGTTTTAAGATATCATAATTTAAAAAAAAAAAAATTATTTATCGAAAGTTCGATAGATAATTTTTTTTATATATACATATACTAACGTATCTTCATCAGGACTGGCGTACAACTGAACTATTCCATAAAATTTAAACGACATCCATTACGAGGTATAGGGAGAGTCTTGATAAGAGTATGGAGATGATTGACAGGGAGACATTGAAATAGGGAATATATTAAATAGTTTAATTGATTATTAATTATATTGGACTTAGTGTTGTTAAAATTTCTAAGTTATCCAATCTAAGACCCTTATTATTAATGTGTACAATTTTAACGCCGTTTTCTTTTATAAAATTGTGGTCTGTCTTTAAAAGATGGTTGGAAAATTCTGAGAATTTATTGTTATTAAGACACCTAAAGAATTATTTTATTCAGGATACGATTTTAAATAATGTCTTACCACAAATTTAACTCTACAAACATCAACAATATATCATATTTGTCATTGCGGAGAATGTGTCCGAAGTATGTTTTAGTGCCTCCTCATTGGTGATATGATCAACCTAGAAGATTTTTAGTATATTGGTATATCCACATCTCAAACACCTCCAGCATTTTAATGGAGGCTTCTTTTAAGATCAAAACCTCAACTTCGTAGACAGCATGTGTATAAACATGATTGTATTTTGTCCATATATTAAAAATAAAGTATTACGAACGTGTGTTACATTAGTTCGAAAATAGTCTGCATCTAATAATCTAATAATGCATCTATAATAATATTTAGTTGAGATACATAAAAAAATTACGTACTATATATAAATATTTATATTATGTTTACCGGTCAACGGTCAAATAAAAAACACGTGAACGATGCACATAACATATTGCTACTTGTTGCGTCCGAGATCACACGTGAAAAAGAACACCTGGAAACATTACGAAAATCGGAAATACACTCATTGTTCTGTATGTAACACAAAGCAAAAAAATACGAATAAATGCAGCAAATCTGATCTAAATACGTATTTTAAAAATTAGGTTACAGTCAATAATTATTTGTGGCATTTTGTAAAAGCGGGGCTCAAAGCAGAGCCTTGCGCAACATTATTGAATAATGTCGGCCGATTTGCATATAATGTCGTAACTGTATCAAAAATAAATCTCTCATCAATCTCAATTGCTCATCAAGTACGTACCAACTCGGTTCGTGTCTGGCTGATATTTTTTCATCGCACATTTCCGACACGTAGTATGTTAAACTTTCATACATGATTCATATAGGAATAATTTTAGAATGGAACGGACCGCCATGCTATTAAAATATTAAAATCAAAACAATTAACAATTATACAGTTATCAAATGAGTTGACATTAATGGGACTCGGGGCCTGTAATCTGTGCCCACGCGTTTTTTGCTCCTGATTGAAGTCTTCGATCAAGCCTACTTGAGTGTTTGTTTTTATATTTTTTTAAATTATGTTTGACAAGTGGATTCCAGAAGCTTTTTTATAGCATCGAGCGTAACTAAAGAGATCTTATTCCATCAGAAGCAGTTAGCTGATCGCAAGATACATGTCACAGTTCTAAAATACAAAATATCATAAGCTTCATTTAAATTTATTAATTAAAGATAATAATTTTGTATCATTAAGTCAATTTCCACATCTTTCATCATCGTAACAATTTAAATTAGAAACTAGATTTATTTTTAAATAGATTTAAAAAAAAACATTTGTATAACAGGTTATATATATTCTTGGTTATTTAATTTGATATCCTGAAGAAGGAAATGGTATTTTCTGAAACCATTTGGTGTACTAAATAATTAAGTGGTTAAAACAAAACAATGTTAAATAATTTCAAAAATAATTTTAACAACATAGTTGATTTTGCTAACATTAAAAATATAATAAATTCCGTCTACCTTAAAATATAATTATATAGGTATATATAATATTATGCATACGTATTATCAAATAAAATTGATTGATTTATTTTTAATGAAAATTTTTTATAATTATTTATTCTATATAATATAGTATTCTATACTGTACTATACAGTGTAGTACATAAATAAGTATATTTACATATTCTCTAATATAAACAAGATCAAATTCGTCCCTTTTACTGCAACTTATATTTCACATATTTGCATAATTCCATTATGAATCTATGTAGTTTCTTCTCCTTTCTTATGTTTTCTAGCATTTAATTAAAAATCTTCATCGTATTGTACATCATCGATTTCTGAAATTTAGCCTTCTTCTCTAATGGCAATCTCAGTCTATTATGAAGTTGCAATTTCAGAACATAGTTCTGTGGTATTACAATGTTAAAGATTATCGCAATGGAATAATAAATGTATCAATGATAAAAATATACAGAATGTTAGTTCTAAATTTGTCATAAACGTAATCGATTACCGTAGTGGAATAGTAACATATTTCCCCGGATAGGAAGAGTCCCAGGTTCGAATCTCGGTATCAACTAAATATTTTTTCCATAAATATTTTTTTTCTGTATATCTTTCTAATTGATTGATTTAATTAATTTGTAGAAATCATAATCACATATTTGAAAAAAACACTTGTTTAATTTATTTGAGACGCGTTTCGCCTTGCAAGGGCATTATTAGGAGTAGAAATAAATAAATTAAATGAGTTGAATCAAAAAACAAATGTTTTACTTTCACATATGTCATTTAATTTGTATTAAAGACTGATTATTATCCTGACATGAAATTTCATTAGTTGTTTCACATACATACGTTGTTTTGAATGTACTCATCGGTTTTTAAGACTCTTAATAATGGCGATGGCGTAAACTCTGTACTACCAGTAAAAAGCTCGCTCGGCACTCTCGACAGACTCGGCAGTTGACCGTTGATGCACACGTGTGTCGTCATCGCAGGAACGGCACCTTATGCGTACAAGTGATTTTAACAATTTGTCTGATCGGGTATTCGTTTGCGTTAGTTGGTTAATTAAGACTTCCCTTTATGATATTAAAGTATATTTTTTTAACTAACTAACCGAGTTACTATCACACTATTTCTCCGCCATATTATTCTGTTCCGACACACAACTCTCAACATATACACGCTCATACTTTCATTTTTTAAGACTTCTCACGCAACCATCTTCCGATCTCTGATTTACCTAATCGTGCCAAGTCTTCCGCGGACGTTTTTATTTCTGGTGTTATCGACACTCGCGTTGTACAGATGTTATAATTTATATTACGAACCATTAATATTCGCCATCTTGAAAATATGTTTTACTAATATTCAATCTATACTGTCAAACTATTATTATTATCTATCTTTTTTTATTATACGAGTATATCTACATGAAATGTTAAGAAGGAGAAATACCGACAGATATGTATCTATAGATTACATATCTATATGAACCGACAGATTATATATCTATATGAAATGTTAAGAAGGATAAATACCGACAGATATGAACGACATATGAAACAAGGTGGATTTAGATTTAAAATGTTCATATTTCAATTAAAATATTTGATTAATTTTTAAAATCTTCAGATTCAATCATAGTACTAGCAACAGAAGGTTTATATTTAACCCTTCAAATAGAAATATCAATGTTATTCAAGAACAAACCCTGAAGGTAGGTTTTGCCTTGAAATAAATATGAATTGAGTTCAATGAAGTGTTGGCCTATCGAGATCCTTTCTGCCTCTAGCTATGTCACAAATTATCGGCAGGTTTTTACTTCAGTTGAGAAAATTAAATCGTAATGAATTTATGTGCTATGGGTGTAAATGCTAATTAAGGTCTCCAGAGTTCTTATACCCTTTTAATCGTGGTTAATTAATGAAGCTCGATATTAAAAAATAGTAGAATTAGTCTTGGCAAAATGTTATAATACTCGGTTAAATCAAGTTTAAATTAAATCAAAAATAACTACTAGAAAATAGATATTTAATGTCATTTGTAAGATCAAATTCCTATGTTTCAAAATATCGTTAATTTTACATGTTAGCATTGTAGCAAAGAAAATTTATTTATTATCTTCATATTTCAGAAACTTTGTTGCTGGGGGTTTTGGCAAAAAAGAAAACCCCTCATTTGATATCATGTCTACTACGCTCGGTTTTTACTATATTATATACAGCAAACGTTGCTTTTCCGTATGGCACAAAATCATCTCGCTTTTCTTTACTCATTAATATGAACTACGCACATTAATATACCATTTGTTACAAATAGTATACATTAATATACTATTTGTAAAAAAAAATTGTGAATTACTACATTCATTATTTTGTGTAATTTTTAATACAAATTAAATTAGTTAATTTGAAATATATACAGAAAAAAATTATCAATCGAATAAATATTTGGTTACTACTGGGATACAAGCTCGGAAATTGTGAAATGGTAACGAATTTCTCGGATAAGAAAAGTTTAGGGGACACTTAAATAAATCTCTTTTTTTTAAGAACACATTTTTCTGTGAAGTTACATTTTGCTTTTTGAAAGATTATTTAATATAATTTCAAAATTTGTCGTAAACGTATTCAATTGCTATAGCGAAAATAGTAAAACGGCGGGTTTGAATCCCAGTAGCAACGAATTTTTTTTTCGATTAATAATTTTTTTCTGTATATCTTTTTAGTTGATTCATTTAATTTGTATTGCAAATACTTAATTCCACGTAAAAATAAATAGTATCATACTTTTAATTGAATGCACATAATTAAGTAGTAGATACATTTATTAAATTTTAAATTAAGGTCTTACAGTGGCGACTACATTGACGTGCAATACCTTCCGTATTACCAATGCATAAAATTTAATCTCCATCCCTTAGCGATCGCATTGGATCGATAAACATTCATTACAAACATTCTTGGATCGATAAATATCTTATTACAAACTTTCTTGGATCGATAAACATCTTATTACAAACTTTCTTGGATCGATAAACATCTTATTACAATCTTTCTTGGATCGATAAACATCGTATTACAAACTTTCTTGGATCGATAAACATCGTATTACAAACTTTCTTGGATCGATAAACATCTTATTACAAACTTTCTTGGATCGATAAACATCTTATTACAATCTTTCTTGGATCGATAAACATCGTATTACAAACTTTCTTGGATCGATAAACATCTTATTACAAACTTTCTTGGATCGATAAACATCTTATTAACAACTGATAGTCATAAATCGGCCCGATAGAGCTCTCGCTCGCACTTATGCACTTTGTGGGGCAGAACTATTGATTGATGTTTTTATATTATAAAACTTATTTTTATAAAAAACAAATTCTGTTTTCAAATTTTCTGTTTACGTTATATAATTTATTATTGCAAAAATTGTGATAATAAAAAATCATCACGTGATACTATGTAGTAAATACACAACATAAAAATGTGAAAATACAAAGGTATAAGGTAAAAAATAATATAAACAACAAAAATAGTCTAGGATAGTGCTAAAAAATAATAAATTTTGTAGATTTCTGTTAACTACATCATATTAAGTGTGAACGTAGCGTTTGATGTAGGTATGCTTGTTTTACTGTGTTTATTCTATAGCGGTACCTCCAAGGTCCATAATACCTTAACAGATTCAAGATACGATTATTACAAAAACAGAGGAAGATTACAGAGTAATCATTGTCTAAAATATATGAAGGAGAGCTTGCTTAGATCTTTGATAAATTTACTAATAAGAGTGACCAAAATAACAGATAATAAGATAAACTCCAGAGTATATATAACTCATCGTCGCTGCACTAGATAAAATTAGAAAATTTCTTACAGGTTATTTAACGTAAATTAGATTGTCGATAACGTGAAACTTGCGTTGCATCATAAAAAATGCCACGAGCGATACATCGTAGTTAATAATAATGTTTGAAACAGGATTATTAATAATACTTGAAATAGGATTTAACACATACCTTTGTAATATATATTACGACTTGCACATTAATGAAATTTACATTATTTACGACGTATCAAAATTGTTATACATAATAACTATTTATATATTTATATAACCACTAGAGGTCTCGAATTGGATAACTTATGATTGTTAGAAATAATATGAATACGTAAAAAAATAAAATGTAAATAACCAACTTCGTTTAATTAGTCCGATTCTAATAGTGCATGTACACATATGTGAATGAGACTTTAATTTCTCGGAGATTTATCGGTAAAAGTTGTCGTGTATCAGTTGGTATCTATTATGAATATATAAATTACAATAGACAGCTCGCTCCGCGCCTACTCTGCACTATTATTTTACGCGACTTTCGGGACAAGTCTCAGAGATATGTCGGTAATCTTGGAATAAATAACGAAATCAAAGACAAAATTATATGCTTAGATTTCGTTTTGTTTTGCTTTGATGAAAGAAACCGGTTGATTGAAAATGATAAAATATAATTGGTTATATAATTGTTTTTTTAAATATGAATTATTAATGTTGCATATCAATTAATCAAAACTACTGACCACCAAATAAATAGACATGAACTAACACAAATTTCTTGCACCAAAATTTTTATTTTGGTGTCACCCACGTGATTACTAAGGTGTCAATCAAGAGCTCCGTGTCTTTTCCTTAGAACGAAAATTTAAACGCTGACAATATAATTTGCATTAATGTAAAAATTACGTTCTGTTCACACAAAGATTTCATTTTCGAATTTACTATTGCATAATTGTGTCATAATTTAGCAGATGTATATTTCGTTAGATATATGTGTGTAGATTGCCAAAACAAACTCCTCTCCTATATATATACTTCAAATCATGTCTATTCATTTACTAATCTGTGATTAAAACAGTTTTTTCCCATTTATTATAATTTTTTGTTCGTGACTATCTATTTTATTGCTTCAAATCATTTTTAAATATTGCTCTTCTTGTACATCTGAGATGTAATTTTTTTTCGTTAACTTTTTGAAACAACAATGACAGACCACACCCTAACACGCTAACAATAAATCAACATAATAAGTATGATCGTACGCAACCGACCCACACGCCATTTTTTTTGAAATGTCTAACTGGCTACTACACTTACAGTGTATCAATCTCTCTTAATTCTTATTGCGTAAATAGAAACGATTTGTTTTCTTACTCCGAGAATTTCTCAAGTACATAATCTGTAGCATATTACGGCATTTGATTACCTGTTAATGGGGTGATTACACCTTTTAGGGAGGCCTTAATTAACTCTACAGGTATTAATTGGTTTTGTAGGCCATTTCAACTGCAGCCTTATACACATCTCTAATATAACTACAGACAGATAAAGAACCAATTTTCGCCAACGTTAATTAGTTTTTAATTTTTTATAAACCTAAATGTTATCTCCATCAATTAATCACCCTGTGTTTACGTATTTATAAATCCTTTTCGCCTTTATATTATACAAGTTCGGTAATTTCGTATGTATATATTTATTTATTTTAATATGTACATATATGCGGTACACAGTATCATCAACACTACAATGATATCATTACAAACATGTATTAAAAAATAATACTACCATATTCAAAAAGATACACAGTGATTATAAAACAAAACAAACAATTTTAAATAAATAAAGACATGTGTGTAAAATATTATATTTTATTAAAATTGAAAAAATAAACGTAGTATTTGTTAAGTAAGTAAATAAATAATGAAAATATATTTTTTAAATAAATATATACATATAATAGAAATCATCTATAACGAGCTTAGTTAAAACTAGTAAAAATAAATAATTTCTTCAAATATAGAAGGGATTCATTGTGTATTTTTTTATGAAATATATTATTAATAGCTCCTTTAGTAATACTTATAAAACTTAAAAAATACAAATGAATATCTAACTATTAGGTCAAACTATTGACATAGAAGTGCTAAGTTGAGGTAAAACATTTAAAAAACTAATTAATTAGTAAATAAAATAACAATTGATGAGAAATATTTTAAAATATCTTAAATATAACATTTGTATATATTATAGAAACACTAGACATATGACTTGGTGATAATGATACCGTGTGTCTTGACACTAATACAAATCTAGCTTTACACTATATAATCATGTATTAAACGCAAACCAACCGTGTAATAAGAACAAAAAAATTATGGATGCATTTCTAAAAAGTTTAAATCTATTTCACGATTGCGTATTTTTCAGGTTATCTAAATAATTTGTTTGTCAAAGAAAAGCAACTTTTTAAATTTTTTTGCAATAAAATTCTATATTTTTAATCGATTCTTTTAAAATAAATATATCGAAAACATAATATTCCTAGTATTTAAACATCATTTATTATTATTTATTATTTATTAGTAACTATATAATACTATATAAAAATTTGTTTGGACTGTGCCCGTCTCACTAGAGAAATTCTGTGTCGAGACGGGCATAGTTTACAAGCAATTGTTCAATTAATTAAAATTACAAGTAGATAGAATTACATTTATTACCATATAAAAATGTGTATATGAAGAACAGTTTTAAAATGGTGATAATTTTTGGATCACTTTGTAGCTATAATTAATATAGGTATGAATCAATATGTTTGGGCGAGTGCCCCAATACTGGCTCTAACCATATTACGAATCCAAGTTTTAATATATAGTTTTATGTTCTTGTGACAATTCAATTGATTTAAGTCTTTTAGCATTCTATTAAACAGTTTAGGTCCAAAATATTTGTAGTTCCTTTGACCAAATGTAGTATGTGCTCTTTGGGTTTGTAGGTTATTTGTATTTGTCCGTGTGGAAATTATGTTTTGGGTTATTTTAAAATGTGTCTGTTTGTATTTATATATGTATTTGAGAGTAGTATTAGCATATATTTGTCTAATATCAAAGACATTGAATTTATTAAAAATTTCGTCAGTGCTCGTTGTGATTGGGGATTTGAGGATAACTTTTAATATAATTTTTTGAGCTGCTAATATTGGATTAATTGCATAGACATAGTCGCTCCACCCCAATAAATAGTTATAACGAGTAAGTATTTGAAAACATATTAGTAATTTTTTTTCTTTTGCGGACGGATTTCAGAATTACATTTACTACCTTTGGCGATAATGGACCTCTTTGTCTAAGGTCATTACTAATTTAGAGGGATCCAACATCTCATCATTGTAGAGTTTTAAGAGTGCTGCAATTTTTTTTTGAAATTCCCAGTTGTACTACTACTTTAATGTTTGATTTGATTTGATGTTTATAGCGTTAACTTTGTGGTTAGACGTGATTTAAAATTGTATTTATATTTAAAATCCTTAAATGCATAGTATTGCCCTTTGACAACACACCAAAGTTAAATATAATTAATCTTTTACTTCAATTAGTTGAGACCAATTATTTTTACATTATTTTTCTAATGACCAATATCTGATAATCTCCTACTGTATGTTCATCATACGCTTCGAATTTTTTGAAAATTAAAGTGGTTAAAACTTTGTACGCTATTACAATCAGCGTGATCCCTCCGTAGTTACCCCATTCCTTTTTATAGCCTTTTTTGTGAATTTTGATCTTTTGTTAATATTATATTTTCTTAATACTTCAAAATAAATAATAGCGCTTGAGCCTGCGATAAAAGGAATCTTTTTTTAAAATTCTATGCGTAAAGTCGTACAATGTCGTAAAACATAAGATGTGATGAAATACAATTTATCAAATATCAGTTTGAATTTAAAGCCTTCAAATGTTGAACAAATTAATGGCAATCTTTACAATCTAAAAATTCGTGTTTTTTTTGCAAACAATCTTGTCTCTTCTTTTAAACTACATGTATAGGGTATTCAGCGGAAAAACTTCAAGATTACATTATAATTGCTCGTAAACCATCAGGATGAGGTAAGATTTGAGAATTTGCCAGTCGCAATAAGTCACTGGTCAGGAGTGGAAGAATAACATTGTAGTTTTTTAAAATTATTTAATATTAAACTCGAAAATTTCCGCTGGACTACCTTTGTTAGGTAATTAATATATTGGGTGGGCTAGGCAATTGCTGAGATAGGTATTAAGTTTGAGTGTGTTTTTTATTGATTTTTTTTTTTACCTACATTTAATATTGCCTAATATTTTCATTTAAACTGTTCTTATTTATTTAACAATAATATTGCCACGAATAAATGTATACAATGGAGAGATCTTAGAACATTGCAGTGATCGAGCTCCATCAGTTTCATTAACAAATAATAATATTTAGAGGCTGCGTATTTATATTCGTAGGCTGGAACCGAACAAATTAGCAAAACTTCACATTTTTCTTTATTTAAATATTGACAGCGGGGGACTAGGTACGGCTGCATCCTTCATACTTCAGGTCGACGCAGATAATATATTTGTGATAAAAATATACAAATCCGCTTTAGTCAGAATCTTGGTGCCAAACACTTGTGGTGTAAAAAACAACCTTTAAAAACTGATAACTTTCCTTACATCCATAAATCCATCTGTGTTTCTGTCGCTCGTGGCAAACATTACTATAGGGTATTCAGAAAAGTTCACTATCATTTTGTATAAGCTTTTAATTTTACTTTCTGTCTGTGTAAACATTTACAGTTTTTTCACTATTACTTACTCTTTTGAATAATACTAAAGAACAAATGTAAACATTAACGCATGATTCATTAAATTAAAAAATGTAACGATAGATCGAATCTATTTAGATGCAGCTAACTTCCACAATATGAAAACCCTAAAATATCGAAGAACGCGTGCTGACCAAATATGTGTCTTTAAACTATTGCAAGGCCATATTGACTGTCCCAGCCAATTAGAACCAATATCCTCTCTCGTACCATCTAAATCGACCCGGTAGTCCGTACTCTTCCATATTCTTAGAAGTAGAACATCTTACATACAAAACCCATTTATTCACCGTTCATGCAAATACCATAATGAGAAGTTAACAGAAATTTGCTTTTTCAACATTAGCCTTACTATGCTTAAAGAGTTATTTCTATGAACCACTACAATTTCAGTTTTAACCAATCATTCTACCTATAAACACATCTTGCTCTCCCTTTACCACAAAAATAGTTTCAACCTCCCCTTTCTTTCTTCCATCTTATTTTTATCTTCTTAAATTGCTATGTGCCTGAACATTTCTGTGGATTTTTAAAATTAGTATCATATGTTATATTACACTAATAAAATCCGTTAATTAATTAAATTTGAAAAATACACAATTCACAATATCATGTGCCTATAGCATGCATCACATTATATCAGTTACATATCACATTCCTAGAATAGAATAGTCCCGGAAGCTCTGTCAGTGTTGATAGTCACTGAACGTCTGTTAAAAAATGTTGCAAACTTCACCACTTAAGTCTCGTTATTTTAATAGCAATAGCTACTTTACAATGCAAGGAAATTATATTATATTATTGTTACGTACTTGACTTCTTGGTACGTCTTTAGTGTATACCTCGTAATGTGAAGGTCCAAGAAATAGACTTTGTAACAATTAATCTTTTATTACAAAAAGCTACAATTTAGTACAAGATATATCACTAGTATAGATTATATATTAAGCCGATGAACCGCAGATAACAGAGACGTGCGAACTCCTGCGCGTCGTCTTTATAGCCACACATACCCGCACCGGCGGTGCGGCACACATACGCACATACGTACACCATCCCACCATTCCAAGGACAATTATAATTTGGCTTATCTAAAAAAATCTCTTGTAAATTTATATTTAAGTAAATTTGTGTTATCGATTGAAATACTATTCCTCCGACCGATGGTTTCATGTCGCATGATACAACTTACGGAAAATTTCAATGCATTTTTTCAGTCATAACCAGAAAATCTCCAAATCTAACTCCATTAAAATACTGTATACATAACGGATTCTATGGACACTATAAGCCTCGTAGTTCTTATTTAATTTCAATTATCCTTTTCTGAAAAATTAATTTAGTCACTATCTCGACTAAGTTCGATAACTAGCCTGATCCGTTATCTCGTTTTAAAATGGCGGCTGTTGAAAAACTTTATGTATATATTTTTCATAAATTTGAAACTTGTAACTCCATTCATATTGGACTGGAGAAAAAAGTTAAAACAAGTAATAAATTAGTAACACGGACAGAATCTACCAGATTCTTGCGGTCAAGGCCAGAATATTTTTTTTAGTTGTGACAGTGTTCTGGTTTCGTAAAACAGTTCAAATCACTTGACGACCGAGAGTGCGTTAGGTGAAATCGAGGTGGACTTGCGGAATTGAGAAATAAATAAATTAAACAAAATGTGTGTGAAGCAATATATTTGATAGTTAAACAAAAAAAATAAACGCGAAATAAAATTTATGTTTAAACATATGCATTATGATAAACGAATTTTACAATCTTACATATTTAGTAATAAAGTTCGTGCGTGCGCAATTCCAAATAATATTACCGCTATCAAAACTGTTCACGATAATGTGTAATGACATCACCGTCAAACACGTGAGCCTTCGTCTACTACCCTAATAAATCTTACCAATCTATGTTACCATCGTAAATCATTACCAATCAACCGATCGCTTGCAATTACCTTGAGTACTTCGTCGTGCACATTTTATACAGTGTTTGAAAACAAATTTCTTGTGTCACATTAACTATCGTATTACTTTTACAGTAGCCAATGTGAAATCACATATAAGACAACAAGATAAAGAATAGGTGTTGTAAATTTTCTAGAATATCTTCAGAAAAACAAAACTTGGCGATTGCATAGAAAACAAACAGGTTCTGTAATACGAATAGAATCTAGTCTAGTGAAAGATCGAAACTAATAAAAGTGATTAGTGATATTAAGACTTGCAAGAGGCGGACGAATACACTATAGTGGAGTCTAGAAATAAATGGATACTGCCGCTGTATTAAATATTATAATCAGAAACGTTGAGACTAAAAATATACACGAACGTGAAGTATTTCAGAATGCCACCTGTCAGTCTAAAAAGGTATACAATTAATAAAAAATTCTTTCGTTTTCATTCAATTGTATGTATTTTAATATGTTTGTCCACCATACTCAACTATTCAAAAATGTAATTTTGGAACCAATTGCGTAATCTGCCACAAAAAATGTTGTGGAATTTTCAGTAATAACCTTGTTAAAACAACAAAATTAGATAAACTTGTTATGTTGAAGATATGCATTGCAACACTCTCATTACAAATAACATCAAATACATTTTAATTTTTTTATAACATAATATTTTTGGAACCATCTTTCTAAAACCTAATTATAATAATATAAAATATTTACCTCACTTTGGTTTAAAACAATAGTTTATTATTCACAGATATTTTTATAATGGGATTTCAAAGCACAAGCTGAACGCTTGTTATGAGAATGCTGGTCTCCTGGAATAAGGCTTAAACCTCCAACCACTAGATCACTAGATCACTAGGCGAGTATTTTATCTCCTAGACCAATAGGCATTTTAAATAATATATAATCTATTTGGACACCGACAAAATAAGTCATAATAAACTAAAATTCACTGCATTATACTGAATTGATCATAACAACGTAATCTAAGTTAATTTTTATTGAATTTTACAGTAAATAATATTTTTCTATATCGTGTTCACACAATAGCTGGTGAATAAGAAGTTCATGATGCTCATTCCATGAAGAAAACAACGAAAAGAAAGATTTTACTCTTATTAAATTACTTTTTTTAAATTCCACTTCACATTTTGCAAACAAATCTCGAATATCGCCGGCATGTCATAGGTTCACCATTTCTGACCTACAATCTACATGATAGGTGTATAATGTTAAAAATCTAACCTATCAACCCAAAGTTGTATTAATAATGTTTGAAATACATTGTAGCACGAGTCAACATTGTGATGTCTTAAGCGAGCACCGCCCAAAAGAAAAAATATAATTATTGTCTATGATTTTTTTCTCAAAAATAAACGGCGGAAAATGTGCACATATATGTGTCAAAGATAATAGCTTCATCTTCTCGTCACGATATTCCCTAATCTACGGTTTGCGTGATTCGAACTTTTTAAGGCGATGTTCTAAATTTAATAAGTTTCAGTTACGAAATATTTTCAGCTGGCATTCAAGGCAAAATGGAGAAATATTCATTTCTAAAAATTTTAACATCTCAATTATATTATTGTATTTTCAGTTAAAAAATAAGATTTTTTCAACACTGGGTTATCTAATAAAATTACTTTCACGACATGCTCGCTTAGCTGGGTAATGTTATGTTATCTATATCAAAAATGTTTTTTTTATACGTAGACCCATTTTATCTAGCTTCATTGATCTAGCTGTAAGACATTACGTTCCAGGAGATATGCATACCTGAACTATTGATCATGACGTTGACGTGCTTGTGATCTAGTGGTTACGATACTCTCCTAGTGATCTAAAGATCGAGGGTTAGAGCCTCGTTCCAGGTGGCCATCAAGCAAGTCCTATTTTCATAGCACAAACGTTTAGCTTAGTTATAAAATAGTAAGAATACTAATATGACACGTATATAGTAGTGCATGATCCAGGCTACCAAAATGAGTACCTTAAGGGAGTAGTAATAGTAATATTGTTGGACGTAGTGAGAAGTCTTATAGAGAAGTCCGAATAGAGCTTATATTTCTAGAATATGTATAAAAATATATTATTTAAGGCGGCTTGGACTCTTATTACGAATGCCAAAGAAATGTTTACCTAAATGTTCTTGACAACTCCGGAAGGAAGGAGAAAAGCGATAAACAGCAAAAACTACTAAATAACAAAGTATGAAGACAAATCGGATCTTAATTGATCAACAAGTACCGAAGAAGCAAAAAAGTATGTGAAAATAGACACGCCTTGTTGAGAATTTGGGCCTCCGACTCTCCTAGGACACGACGACAAAGATAAGATGATGATAATGAAAGAATGTAAGAGAAGAGAGAAGATTGTCTTTTAAAATTAAAATAACAAAGCCAAAGTTAAATAATATATATATATATATATATATATATATAAATATATAATTCTGGCGTCGCAAATCGGTTTACTCAAAGGTATTTGAGATTCTGTAAAAATAATGTAGATGGCTTTCAAATAATGGAACGAAAGGTGTATTAATTTGAAAAATGTAACATATAGTTTCGAAAATTTGTCAAGAAAAATACTAGCGTTATAGCACAAAGGTAGTGCACTTCCCCGGATTGGAAATGAAGATCCAGGTTCGAATCCCGGTGACGGTAAAACAATATTTTTCGACAAATTTGATTTTATATGTATATATTTATAATTAATACATTAATTTAGTATTTAAAATATCACAGACCTATGTTCTGAATAATTACAACTTCACAATAAGAATGTGTTTTCCTTAATAATATATATATATATTACGAATGGTAGTCTTACATCAGAGTATAGATAATTGCGCGCAAAACAACTGCGCGCTAGGCTAAAGCGCACAACGCAAATGCGCGCTGACAATAAAACGCAGAACAATACTACTACTTTTTGTATTATTTGATTTCGCAGGACTGCTCATCGACAGATACTTACTAGGGCTCTCGATTTAAGTTTTCCGCTAAGAAAATTTAATTAAAAAGCGGGTTTTTAAATTTGTTAGGCGGGTTTTGTTAAAGGGTCTAAATTGATTAACGATTTTAAACTAAATAAAAATAACAAAGTGGTTGCTTAATGTAGGTGGAAATCAAAATTAAACTAATTTGTCATTTGTGCTAACCTAACTACCTACACATTTTTGTATCCAACTATATTATAGACAAAAAAAAAATTATAATATTTTACAATAACATTTTATACGTTCCGATTGTACTTTTTTCACATAACTTTTTATAACTTGCTTTACATTATACTTACTTACCTTATTTTATAATGATTTTCTCTTAACATTACAACTTTCAAAAACAGTAGAGGTAATTGCTTTAGAACAGACCATATCTAATAAAGTAATTGGCTTTATTTTTACGCTACAAAAATAAATAAATAAAAAATTAATTAAATAAATCAAGATTCTAATATTTCCAAAGAGAATTTCTCCCGCATGCATCCTATATCACACCCCGTTTCGATACAGAATTTCTCTAGTGAAACGGGCACAGTCCAAACAATTTTTTTATATATATTATATAGTTACTAATAAATAAATAAATATCGGATTGTTACCTTTTCTGATCGCTCTTCAATGCTTTGCATTACGTTCAACAACGACGATGACCTCAAAAATGGCTCAATGACTACCAAATAAAAATGTATTCTTAAATTGGATGAATTCCTGAACAATAATGGAGAATACATAATTGATTAAAAAAAAAAAATTTTTTTAATAAAAAATTGTAATTTTTTAATAAAAAATTTATTTATAATAAATAATTTAATAAAACCGCAAGAACCTACCTGTATAAATGACAATGAGATCCATATAGGGAGTCCCATCAGCCTTTCAACTACCAACCGCATTTGAAATGGAAGAATGGAAGGTAGGCATTAAGGGTCTTGACTTAAAAGTGTCTATCAGAACTATCGTCCACAGATGACAATATGATTTTAAAAATATGACTGAAAATAGCGTCTGCGAGATGAAAAAGTGCATGTTATCACTATAACGGTTTGGCATAAAATGCAAAGTTTAGCGTGTTAACGCGCTCATGGCATTTAAAAGGTTAAAGTGTTTACGGGTTTCACGAATATCTGTTCGACTTTCATTGAAAATTATTCAACATATACAATATTTAAACACTCACACGCGTCAGTATCTATACAATGTACTTGAATTGATTCACATCGAGTCCTTTCATTAGCCATACCTTTTTTGTCGCGCTTCAATATAAGCCGTCAGCTCAAACAAGAACACAAGACCCAATAGTTGAACTGAACATCACAAAGATCTATCAAAAAAATCTTCCTTTCTTCTGTTAAACGCTCTTGAACGTGTTTTATTTTTATTATACCAATATCACGGTCATCTTATCCAGGGCGATGGGTAATTTTGATCAAACAAATCCTTTCTTAGAATTTCATTGAAGCCTCAACCCCTATGGGACCAGATATTTATTAAAAATATTAATTAAATAAAATATTAATATATTTTTAAGTAAATTGATGAATCCTAAGAAAAAATTAATTGTGTAATATCAATTGTAGAAATCTAAACAACTATTTATTTCTGTTAAAATATATAATATATAAAAATTTAATATTGCTGATCTCGGAAGTCATGCGCTATTATACTGTACGAATTACATTTGAGATATTTTGTTTATTCTTCTCAATTATCAATTCTTCTTCTTCTTCTTCTCCTTCATCATCATCGTGTACTCAAACTTCGTGGTCCCATGAAGTATCTGAAACTTGGTGCATAATTTATCTTCACGTCATCTTCTTAATTTTTTGTCTTATTATTTTCAAATCAATTTAAATAATCAGATTATAATAAATATTATTATAATTAGCAATTTTATTGTCGTCTCTTTTTTTGCAACCTTTCCACTTTCTCATGATTTACGTAACAAATAACGTCATTAATTATTTCTCTGCTACTTATAAGAATTTAACTATTATCCTCATCTTGAAAGCGTGTGTAATTCATGTAGAATTTCTCGAATTTCAAACTGGAAAAATGAAAGCACGCCCTTAATTTTTTTTTAAATCATTCAATGGAGAGCAATTTAAAACCATTTAGTCAATTTTCTCACTGATTTGTTTACTTTCTGCGTGGAATAAAACATTAAAAATATTTCAAGTTTTGACATTCAAAATGAATTGACTGTTTTGGTGGGGGCTTTCAGTTTATCTTTAAATTAAACAATAGACCTTATTACGTATCGAACCCTTAATATATTTTATATCGAAAGCCTTAAACACATGGATGCCATGTAGTGATGCAAGAACCGGTTATTATGTATGGTCAAGATACTCACACTTTATCATATTTATCATATTTCCGCAGTCGAACAGCTTAGAGTGACCGCTGTACAGTCACTCCTCACTTAACGATCATCTTATTAACAATCATTTACGCCTTCCAACCCTGCGTCCTCTGTTAACAGCTAAGAGACGATTAAAGATATATTATGAATCACGTTATTTACCTACGTTTCGAGAGAGCGCCCGTCAAACTATGTTGATGACGTCAGGCAATACCTCATCCTTTTGCTTAATTTATTGTGCGCGTTGCATATGTTCAGTAATTCTGTAAGTAAATCGGTATACACTATGTTATTCAATCTCACGCCATGCACAAATAATAAAACTTTTTTTTTTAAATTACCGATCACAGAATATCGACCAAATTTTTTAAATAAAAATTACCATGCATAGCACAGAATATCGACCAAAAGAAAGATAAATATTTTACCTAAAGGAAGCAGTAAGAAGCGAATGAATGCTATAGATCTTGATATGAAAATGAAGATCATTAAAGACAGATACAGGAAAGAAAGTGATGGCGATGTCACCCAGTTTAGGCCAGCGCATTATAATTGTGATTGTTAAATCGTTATTGTGACTGTGATTGTATTCGATTGTAACGATGATTGGTAACTGATTATTCGTAATTCTTCGAACGATCACTGGTTTACTAGAAATTAAACCTCGCACAGTTAAACCCTCAGTTACAATTGAAGACAATCATAGTCACAGTGATGGTTTAAATAACGGTTTACTATTACTAAATTCCACTGTGTCTACTATATACTACTACAAACTGATCAATGATTCGCTTTACGACTAGATTTGTGAAAATGAACCTGGTCGTTAAGTGAGAACTAACTGTACGTAGTGATGGTTATATTTTATTTTCTTCCGATATACGATGGTTACGTACATCTCTCAATCTGGCATTGTCCATCAAACGAGAGACGGAACGTAGGCGGTGTTTCAATACACACTCGATGGACCAATTTGTGAGGCTAATCGATTGGAATATTCTCGGCATGAGGAGCATTGTGGGCTTAATCGGAAGCAAATCGAAAATGATGTATGAAATTCTCAACAATAAGATCGGTAAGTAAACATGAGTCGATTGAATTACGTCATTATCGTGTACGTGATTTTAAAAGGTTTACGATAACTAATGTACGTACGAAAAATTGAGGATAATTAATATCATCTAGTGCTATTTTAATGACGTGGCTCTAATTATTTTTTAATATGATATGAACGAGATAATATTATAGTAATAAGACAGTTGTTTATTGTAGATAATCTCATTGCGCGAGTGTACTGTTTGTATTATATATATATAATTTTTTTTTTTTAATAATAGTAATAGTAAAAAAAATAATAGAGATGCGTACACGGAATACATGTCACATCAATATTCTTACTATTTTTAATCTAAGCTAATAGCTTGTGCTATGAAAATAGGACTAACTTGCCGGAGTCCTGGAACGAGGCGCGAACCACCGACCATTGGATCACCAGGCCAGCGTCTTGACCACTACATCAACAAGCTCCTCATGTTATATATTACTAAAATTATACACTATTCATGGGGCAAAAAATAATAATATAATAATAATAAAACTAACATTATCTTCTATCATCGTGTTTTTTTGTATTAATAACATAATATAAATTAATTGATATTGTTAAAAAATTATCTTTTATTGCTATCTCGAAATAATGTTAAGTACGCATTAAGTACTTTAAATTTCAAACTGAAAAATTAAAAACCAAAGTTCTGTAATATGTATAATATTACGACAACCGCGTGTATTTGAAAGAATACACAAAGTATATTCTGTGATAAATATTATATAATTTATAATATGTTTACCTACAGCTAAAGATACAATTGTATCGTTAAAAATAACTCGTTATAACCGTATTGAAAATTAAATTATTTTAAAGGATTGATTAAATTAATTTATTTTAAAGGAAACATACATAATATGGCGCTAATTGATATTTATCCATGTCTAGTATGTCAAACCACAAAGTGATCGCTTTCTACGAAAATATGATTATTAGATATTTGCTTGCTATATCCATGATCTCGTTATATACAGGTTGAAACAGACCTAGTCCGCAATATTTTATGGGCGGATACCTGATTAAACAGCGAGTCGAAAATGTTCAAAGAATATCTGAAAATTCTGCACCGTTACGGAAAATATTATTGTTTGAAATTTTTACAAAATCATGTTAAGCTTTTAGTCGATTTGTTTATTATTAATCTATACCCTTGCTTCAGGCTCTAAATCATTTAACAAAAAATAGTTCTACTGTTCAAAATTCCATGACCTTCAATATTTCGTATTCAATGTATTATTTGGACTCAATGAAATATTTCAATTATCGCATAATTATGATATTTTTTGAAATGCTTATATATCTAAAATACCTGGAATTAGGCACATATTCTTTGAACATTTTTAACTCGTAATTTAGTCAGGTATTCATCCACCCATAAAATATTGTGGATTAGGTCTTTCACTCTGTGTAGGTGCAATATGTACACACAAATTGTATTTACAAAAAAAAATACATTGAAATTACATGCAAAGTCATTAGTAAATATTAAATATTACATTTAAAATCTCCAAGAAAGCAAGAACAACAATCCACAGCATCTCTACCATTCTCATGGTAACCGATCCGCTCGAGACGGAAACCGGTTACCGAGGCATATCTGTATAATCTGTACCACGCTTCTTCACTTGGCTATCGGCCATCTCCGGCCAGAGTAACGAGCCGGCCGCTTCCGTGCGCGCGGACCCTCGGACCCTCGCACCAGATGGTGCGAATATCTTCCTGGATGTGTGTAATACGTCATTAGTAAATGTAACTCATCAATAATGATGGAAAAATTTATTATGTTTAATAAAAACGTCATAATTACATTTTTAAATTATCACGATTCATACGACGGGCCAAAATAAGGTAAGTTTGGAAACAAATCACAAAACTTACAGTGTACATATAACTAGAAGGGTTTTAATTAAATTACCACCTCCAGGCGGCGCGTGTGTCACCAGAACCGTAATGATGTATATTTAAAGGGAACTATTAATATGTACATTATTAACCTTTACCACACCATGATATAAAATACCCACATGCAGCCATGCTGTCAACTCGTGTTACCGTAAGAAATTTTAAATGTAAAGAAAGCTTTTATTAGTTCAAATGGCTTTAAAATTATTAATCCTTTAAACTTATTCTAAATATTAAGCACAAATTACGAAAATGGGATCAATATCCTAATATAATTCGGAGCATTCATAAAGTACTATTCAATACTACCTCTTTTCATTAAATTAGTGAGAAAGAGAAATCATATATTCGTATGTTTGTTATTATTTTTATTGTGAAATTAATGTACCATCTCTATTTAACTTACCACAAATTCTATTTTTCTCAGCATATTAATTTTACAATTGACTGAATTGAAAAATAATTGTTTTTGCAAGATTCTTTACTGCTTTACATAACTGGACAGTCTTAAGCATAAACATTTTTCTTTTAATTAACTAAAATATATATTTTATGTTTCGTATATTAACCAAAATATTACAGTTTTAATTGGGGTGATAGACCTGTGTTACTGCATGGTTTTGGAAAGGTTAAAACATTTATTTTGTTCCTTAAAACGAATTATTTGTGCAATAAAATAATGTAAATTTAGCAAGATTAGGTTAGCTTAGGTTAGATTATGTTGGGTTAGGTTAGGATAGGTTAGGTTTATTTATTAAATGTTCTTTTTTTATTGTAATACACAAACAATTCGTTTTATGAAACAAAGCATTTATTTTAATGCATAGTACCCGTATTTAAATCATTTGTTATATGTAAAACACTGACCGCGGCCGCGAAGCAGCCACCATTAACCTCAAAGCGCTCACTATCTATAAAAAGCAATTCTGCTCATATAATATTTTACATATTAAGAATCGGCGCATTTAATTTTTGAAAAAATATATTATTAATGGTTACCTTTGCAATCGAAAAAAAATAATTACTTGTTAATATAGTCGAGATTCAACTACGTTGAGTATATCATCAATTAATGATAATAATAAAAATAAGGTAAATCCATTATTAAAACAATAACTAAAATAAATCTCAATTTTACTGTCAAGGTTTCAGAAAATTGTGTATATTAACTTTTTTTTTACCGGTGTGGTATATTTACAAAAAAATTCATATTTTTATTATTATTATTATTAGATGTAATTAAGTCATATTATGATAATTCATGGATTAAAAATTTTGTATACGTTATCTTTACGATGACAAGTATATTCTGTATAATTAATCAATTAGCGAACCAGTAAATGATTTCATTTAATGATATCACTGTATATAACACAAAGTGTACACGATAACATCATTACGCATTAAAAATATAAATGTTATAATAATCTTAAAAACTTACAAGTGGAAAAACATAAATCAGACAGATCCGTATCAAGGCAGAAGTGTGCGACGGTATGTCCTCTCTACACATGTAAACAAATATATATACATATATATATATATATATATTTATTTATTTTTTTAAATAGAGATGCGTACACATAATACGTGTCACATCAATATTCTTACTATTTTCAAACTAAGCTAAATTCCTGTGCTATGAAAATAGGACTAACTTGCTGGTGTCCTTACTTATTTGTGAAACTGAGTCAGTAAAGCCCGCAATGTTAAGACAGTCAAAACAAACACATATTCGTTATGTACAAATATTATATTTTGGTACTATATATAAGTTTATAAAATTCTATCAGTATACCATGTTTCTTGAGTATTCTGCGTATTTATATTGTTATAGATCATTTAATTATGTAAGACAAAATATAAATATCTCATAGAGACGAAGCCATTATGTTATATGGAAGTATGGGTATTACAGGGCTTATGATCTGTCTTCGACTGGTTTAAGTGATCACATTATACAATGTAACGTTAACCATTCCACCCATTCAACCTCTATATCTATCAATTTTTTATAGGTTGTATATATGCTACCATATAAAACACTTAAGTAATAACTACAACTTTGCTGTGGCCGTCTATGGACTGAAATTTGATATTCATTTTTCTGAAACAGCATAGATATCACTAATGAGAATCTAATTTTTATTAGAAATATTGAAAGCTATATTCTTTATCTGTATATATTACAAATGATTAACACATACTGTAATGCCCATACTTATATATTTCCCATATAACATAATAGCTTCATCTCTATGAGATAATTTGTCTTAATAACAATGCCTTTGGAGGTAAAAAAATCCAGTAATTGTGTGTTCTTGGACATACTCAAATATTTTAAATTTAATTATGTTTTTAAATTTTCAGACTTTTACGATAACATTTTATTTTATATGTAATTTATATCAACTGTAGAAGTATGTTGACAAAATTGTGATTCATTATTGCAGCATTACATCAATCTGTATGTTTTGTCGTCAAAATGTTAATGTTCTTCGTAATTATTATATAAATAAATGGTGGTCTTCCATAACAGGCAGTCGGGTTGCACGCCGAACGCGAAACCACCTTTCAAAATGATAAATTCTTCAAATGATGCACACTTTGCAATACTGTTCAGTGGATCTTCGAACAGCGGGATGTAGAATATTGCTCTGTGAAATAGTTTGATGTAAATCATTGCTGAGTTAATGCGACTACTATCGGAATTCTGACAAGGCAATCATTCCAAAACACTCTAAGATTAAGACATTTTTCATCCCATTTTTTTGTGAATCAAAACAATAACACGCCTTTGCATACATTATAAATTAGCATCGTATCCACCGTCTGTCAGACACTCTGTAGAAGACGTTTGATAGGCAAATTGATTTTTTATGTATGTATTGAGTTACCAAATATTTAATAAGACTCGCGAGCAGAGGATAAACGATTTAGCCTTCTCAACTAGAAGGTTGACTGATTCATGATGCCATTTCATCTACTTAACCCTTAGCACACCCAGTGAATAAATAAAACCAATTAAAATAAACATTAGATGACGTCGGTTTGTATTTTAGACAATTCAAAAAGAATTGATGAATCTTGGTGTGAGGCATGTATCCAACAGTATGTATGACAGATGCATGATTCACAAATCCCAAATAGGGTACCTGAGAAATGCCAAGTGCTACACTGGGGTTACAAAGATAATGAGAACCTGCTGCTTTTGAATAATTGCAAATGGGCAGTAGAAGACCGTATATCGTGGAGGCAAAATATTGGGAAGCTAAAGCTGAATTTGGGATACAACTCTATTTGAGACGAAGAAAGTCTGTCATTTGATGTGAAACTTTTTTTTTAAATTTTTATAATTACCTAATACTTGATAATTCTTAATAGATTTTATAATAAATTCAAAAAACATTAACAAATATAGAGTAACCAGCAACACATGGCATTCTCACTATCTCTCTCTTTTGGTCAATGTACTCATGACTGAGCATCGTGGTCCTCTATTCTGCTTCTACAGCGCGAACTCATTGTCTCCACTCTTCGTGAGCCTGGGCCTTATTTATTGCGACGTATAACAAGGCTTCGGTACTATAAAATATTTTTTATATGGAAAGCCTTTATTTAGTACGGAGTTCTTGATGAATGGAGACATTCGTTTGTGTCACAGTCCATTGTGTACGCAGTATGCGACGCCAACACCCTATCTCGAATGTATTAAGCATGTTACTTTATTTCCTTCTCAGGGTTCATGTTACGACTCAATACAAAGTTATCGACAGCACCAGGGCTTTATTCGGTATTATTTTAATATTATATATAATCGTCCACCGACAACTAATTTTTTAATTAAAAATAATAACGTACTAATTAATTCACTAAATTTAATAATAATAAATTATGAATTAAATGCATTAATTAGAAATATATACATATAATATCAATTCATTGAAAAAATATTGTTGTTGCTATTCGGGGAAATGCATTAACCGATTATACCGCACCAACGAGTGAGTTGACGACAAATTTTCGATCTTATATATGTTGCACTTTCAAATTTATATATCTGTCGTTCCATTATTTGAAAACCATCATCTTTATATTTACGGAATCTCAAACACCTTTGAGTAATCCGATAGGAGACGCCAGAATCAATCGATAATAATTAATTAATACATTTAATTTGTATTAAAAATATCACAGACCAATGTTCTGTAAAATTGCAACTTTACAATAAAAATGTGTTCTCCTTAAAAATAAATTATGATATTGATACTGTGTGACCGACAGTGGCGTGCAGAAGGTTAATATTACATTTTACTTAGGTAATAGTCACTTGTCGTGACAGAAAGCAAACCACGAAGTGTTATTGAACTTTTTCTTAAATTTTTTTAGACCTTTTAATAATTGACTTTCGTGGTAATCAGTACACTCATATTTGCTAGAGTTCGTGTTTTTCCTTTCGTGTGGTTGACAAAACATCTAGTTAAATGGAAAAAATATATATATTAAAACACTCGCTTTGAAATTGTGACGTCGTGAATGTGAAAAGAAATATAATAATATTGATGAAATGAATAATATCTTAACAAGACGTCATGGTTTATAATTTCAATTATTTCTTCTTCAATATTTGCAAAATTGCTTTGTGGCCTCATTTTATATTAATAATAATACAAAATATTTTGTTTAAACCACTATTTGTTAATCATTCTACATGTTTCGATACCTGTGGTATCTTCTTCAGGAAACAATGTATACTGAAATTAAAAAATACAAGCATAGATAAAAACAAAACTATAAAAATAAACCTTTTAAATTTGTTTCCATATTAGTTCTTACTTATTCACCATTTTATAGTTTTGTTTTTATCTATGCTTGTATTTTTTAATTCCAGTATACATTGTTTCCTGAAGAAGATACCATAGGTACCGAAACATGTAGAATAATTAATAAATAGTGGTTTAAACAAAGTATTTTGTATGATTATCAATTATTTCTACTCAATCAATTTGGTATAGTGTTCCAACTATTTTACATGAATTATCTACATAAATTTAAACATAAATACACTGTAATTATAATTATATATTTTATTTGCGGCTGTTGTATCGCAGCAAAGTACGTTAGATTACTTTCTGTAATATCTAACTATAGATATGAAATATAGTACTTATTTAGTTACCATTTATATATTTTATTATTAAATTTGCATTGTAGATACTTTGTTTATTGTTATTGAACCTATATTATTTAATTATCTTAATTTTGTACTACACACACATCTGCGTTTGATTTTTGTTACGACTACGTTTTCGAAAAATCCAGTCAGATGTGATGAAAACCTTCGAAACTATTTTATATTATTTTCATAACAAAAACAATGTCCGATTATATGTGTAGTAGGTAAACGGCACAGTTTTTAAATTTAAAATTTGTTTTCACATTAGTTCCTAATTACCCACCACTTATATTTATAGTTTTATTTTTGCCGATGCTTGTATTATTAATTTTAGCATGCATTGTATCCTGAAGAAGGTACCATTGGTCTTGAAACATGTTGATTTATTAATAAACTGCGGTATAAACAAAGTTTTTTCTTATTATTGATTAATATGTCAGTTTAAAAATGTTTTTTTCCATGATCGGAATGACACTTCCATTTCGATAAATTTAGAGATTAATTATGAGGGTAGTAAATAAAACGGAGCAAGGATAGGTATCTACCACAAGAGTGGCCTTCGCGGGGATGCAGGACACTAGCAGCTGCACTGCAGGACTATAATGTGGCAAGAACACTCGAAGGCTTAGGAGGCCGATGTACCAATTAAACGTAATGATCTAAGGCCGATCTCGCCACAATTTGCATTTTTTTTTATTTCACTGCAAAAAACTCGTAAATCAATAATTGTTTTATAAACACGCCGGGTACAATTCGCCAACCGCGAAATTATTTGCCGGCTGTGAGATTCGTGTGTCAGATACGTAAGCAATATATTTTTTATTGGTGGTGGTTTAATTAGACATATATTTTAAAAGGCTCGCTCGTAGCCACTCTCGATTTCTAAAGTTTTACTCATTTATGGCTTAATTGTCTAAGTCTAGTAAAAAATTTATACATCTAGTACAGCGACGACGAACCTTTTTCTACAAGTGTGTCACGATATTATATGTGCCCAATTTAAAAAAAAAACAATCTTCGCGTTTCAGAAATATAAAATTTAAATTTAGATGTAAATATTTTTCGTTTTAAAATAATATTTTGCATTGAAAGTTTATATCACACGATAACACATATATTTTTTTTTCAATTGCACCATATTTACAAAAACCTATATTGCTGATACTTACGTTCATTCAATTATGAAAGATATGGACAGTGTATGGTAACCCACCGCTTATCTAGGACCATTTTATGATCTAAAGCTCACTATCTGTCCTGCTCATTCGCTGCCAGATTGGTATTTTTACTCTACAAGGTAACCATGCTATGCTGCATAGTGCAGTATAGCGGCAATGCAACACGACACAGCTGGCAGCAAAAAGGCATTCACTGTCTGGACAGTGCAGAAAGTATTATTACATAAGCATCCAAAAAGTAATTAGTATATTACAATACTTAAATGTTCATATCATGTTCATACTGTAGCAGGCGATCCTATGACTTGCATGTAAAGGTTCCCCACCTCTGATCTAGTACATGAAAAAAAACAACAATGTTATTTTTATTATAGAAGACAAAGCGCTAGCAAAATATCGATTGCGTAATATGTCCCAGATTTGCAATACTAAAATTTTTATTATAGGATACAGAGGTAGGTTTGTACGTGCTGACTTTTCTAATTTTCCAATAGTATTGCGCCATTAATACATGGCTAGTCACAGACCATCAACAGAATACAGAAGTCTGTCCGGTGTCACGTACTTGTGGATCCATGATTGTATTTGTAGGTGAACGACGCGAGCAACACCTGGATTGAGGACACAGGCTGCAGCAAAGAACACCTACCGTTTCCGACTGAGACCGAACACCATCGACTCGCTCTTCTAATCTTTACATTTCACGCTTCGCCATATCCTGCATACTTCCATCTCTACCTCTGAACAAATAAACGATTCTACACCATCCGCACGTTTCATTCACGCCACCAGAAACTTTTTTCCACCAGAGGACCCATGATCGAGATGAACTAACTTCTTTGATCACGAGGGACAGCCGATAAACTCGATAAAATGCGACACCAACATCCGCACTTAGTTGAAATAATGGATAAATTATACGAGAATGTGTAGTTTTCTACACGTCTCTTATTTATCGGTACTGGTATAGTGGAGGGTGAATACTTATATGTATTACACAAATGCATAAATGAATATTAAGTATCCGATCGATTTGGTAACACTTTTAAACGACGTTAGTGGTATTTACTTACACCGTTCACAAATATTTTACAGGCACCTGATAGCAAATTTTCCTGTCAAGTCATTATCGCTCAACCGTGAATTTAAAAACTTTATTTAAATCAGGTTAGGTTTGTTAACTAGTTATTCTTTAAGATAATGTTTTGTTTATAGTATTTTACTGTATCATAAGATAAACCGCGACTATAATGAATCCATACCACTGCCAGATGGCAACTTCAAGATGTTCGATCATTTTTACGAAACTTCGTTTATGTTTGGTAAAATTTTGAATACAGTTAGGCACCGATAATCCATGGTATTCGGTGGAAACTTGAGCCTGAATAATTCAAAAGCATCGTTAAAATAACGAAGTAAACATATTGTGGTTAGACATAATTATAATTTTAATAAAAAGTATTACTTTGTTTTAACATCACTTTATATGGCCGACTAGTTTCGGCTCAGGCTTAAACCTTCGTCAGGGTTGAACAAATATATACAGTTCTTATTTAAATTATAATTAAGTTTTTATTGATTTCAAATATAAGTATACAAATATAAGCCAAATATTATGACAGCATTTAACTATAAAACTAAGCACATTAATAATTTTTTAAGAAGCACACATTATTATTGTGAAGTTGCAGTTTTTTTTCAAAATATAGTTCCATAGAATCTGTGTACAAATTAAATTAATCAACTAGAAAGATATACAGAAAACATCAATTAATCTAAAAAATACATCCCGGTAGCAATTAAACTATTTTTTTAATAAATTGATTTCTTCTGTATATATGTCTAGTAGATTAATTTAATTTGCATTGTTTGATTTTTCTTCGATTTTATAACGGTTAATATTTCTTGCTTTGTAACGGTTAATCCAACTCGATAGATATTTTAACCACAGATAATCAAAGTTCTTCTTCTTTTCTATCCAGAACTTTCTAAAAAATCGATAAACTGTTTGCTACCATTATCCTATCTCCTCGTCCTCCAAAATATCTTTAAAAATCATTAAAAATGATTCATACACACCTATAAGTGCAAAATAATAAAGGTAATAATAAAGGATGTCCAGCAGAAAATTTTCAAGTTTAATATTAAATTTTTAAAAAAGTACAATGTTATTCTCATATTTTATTTATACAAAATGGAGTTTAACGTTGCAGATTTTACATTTTATAAATAATATTGTCTAAATGCCATCCATTTCTTTCAAGACACTCTTGCAATCGGACTCTTAAATTTGCGAACACGCTGGAGCAAATCGTTGGTTCAATGGCAGAAACTTCACGGCGGATATTTTCTTGTATCTTGTATCTTCACAAAAAAAGTCGCACGGTGTAAGGTCCGAAGACTGAGATTCCCAGAGTATATCTCCGTGCTTACTGATTAATTTATTGGGAAAAATTCTCCTCAGCTTCACCATTGAAATTCTAGCTATGTGTGGAGGGACTCCATCTTACTGAAATTGTGTTCTGTTATTAAACCTGAGAAATAGCTGCAGTTGCGGTACCAAAAACTTGTCGATCATTCGGCAATACACGTCAGCAGTGACTGTCTCGCTGGTTAAAAAAATAAGGGCCAATTATCCCTCGGGCAGAAATTACAAACCACACTGTCGTTTTTCGACAATGCAAACGTTTTTGATGGCGTTCCCTTGGATTGTCTAATATCTCGTGTTCTGTTTATTAACATAGCCATCGATATGAAAATATGCTTCGTCAGTAAACATTATGTTACCAAGCATTCGTGCTATTTCAAAACGTTCCAGCATCGTTCGTGCTAAGGTTTCACGTAAAGAATAGTCATTTTCATTGAGAAACTGCACGGTTTGCAGTTTTTAAGGGTGAAACTGTAGTTTCTTTTTCAAAATAACGTGCACTGTTGATTTTTTTATTCCAGTACAGGCAGCAATCTTCCTTATCGATTCGCGTGGATTGCGCATAATTTCACGTCGAACTTGAGCCACATGTTTTGGCGTCGCTGCTGACGTTGATGGTCCCGGAGAAGTTTGGTGAACCATTGTCCCTTCTTGTCTGAACTTTTGAACACAACATCAGATAAGTTGCGTGCTCGGCCCATCACTTACTCGTCGAATATTGAGTACAAAAAGCCGCACTTTAAATATTGCTCAACTGCAAACGCACGGTGCACTCCCGATCAGTGTCTCATTGCGACTGGCAAACCCGCAAATCACGCGCGTCGAACAATACCCCTCCCATTTACCTCACCCTGATGGTTTACATTAAATAAATTCAAATGGTTGTAACTTCAAATACTGTAGGATCCTTCTAAATAAACTTTTTCATACATTACATTAAACCTTTTAAACGCATAAATTTATAGGTTTGATGTTATATATTTTTTTAATTTCGTGACTGATTGGAATGTAATAATTTATGATTTATAAATTTAAAACCAATACTCAATACTAAAAGTATGTGGATAATAAAGTTATTAAATCTGTATGTAGATAAATTATAATGTTATATTTTAGAAAACTGAAACTATTTTGTATGATATATATTTCGTTTTATAGAAATGGACGATCTATAAAAAAAATCTATTCATTAGTGTAAAAAAAGATTCAATTGACTGTCAACTTGTAATCAATACTTCTTCAATTTCAAACTATACAAAGTAATATTATCCTTCTTACCTCTTATAGTCTATACGTCAAACGTATCAAATACATTTTAAAAAATTTGAAGTAATTTTATAATATTATTTTATTTCAAATATTTTTCCTTTTGATTTCATTAATTAAACATCTTTTGGTTTCCGTTGTCCCACAGTGTACAAACCAAGTCTTAGAGATTCGAACACAGACACTTGTCTCGCGATCCTGATTAAAATTTTAATATATTTCCACTGTGCCGAGATTTATCTCATGGATACTGGTCATTGAGAATACAATTCAATTCAAAGAATGGATCAATTTTCAAAAATTAATTAATTAATCAATGTATTGAAGTATTCGTAGCGTAGACAATTATTTATTTTATTGCATGCATTACTCGATATTATAAATATCCAGATGCAATTTTCAATGGTCGAATGAATCCATTCACTTCGTTGTATCATTGGACGTCTATGTAGGTTAAATAATGTCGTTATATTATAGAAAGCTATTTATTCCATTATTGTTAAAAGGTTCTCTGCAGGGCCAACACCGAGTATAATATTTTTATTTGTGTAGAATTATCGGCATCTTGACTTTCATAATTCAAGAACATAGATGAAGGCGAGGATAACGACTGCATAAAAATATTATGTAGTATCGATGAGCGACTAGGAATAGTCATACTTTGATGTTCCTAAAGCGAAAGTTGAATGTAGCGCGAGTGTCTGCCCAGAGCGAGAATATTTATAATATAACAACAGCAAATTAATATAATATGTTTTTTATCAGATTCTTTACCGCGATTAGGTCGGTAAATTAATTACAGGTTGTATTATGTTTAAATATATAATCTAATCGAGTATAAATAAGCACCGTATAATCTTATCGCGAGGGCTAATATTTACATTATTACAAAATATATAACTTTGTATCACATATATGGCTCCAATAATGTCTTGCGAATGTTTTAGGCAGTGGAGCAACATTTAAAAAAATAGGCAATAGATATCACAGGTAAACATCTTGGGCTGACGCATCTCTCAACCCCCTCCCCCCACCCATTTCATACAAGATACATGTGCGACGAATAAGTAACCACAAAAATACATCATACTTGGGCCATGGTAACCATCAACGGGTTTTATTCAGAACCCATCAACGACAAACTTTTTGACAGTGGCAAGGTTCGTAAAGAACCTACTTGTAAATTCATTAAATATAATGTTAAAATACAAAAATAACCATAACAAAAAATATATTTCTTCCTTACAAATACAACATACAAAACCGTGAAACTGCTGCACACTAATTATTATTTATTTATGTTGGTCTACTGCCCAAAACGTCCGCATAACTCGAAGTTATCATCAACGTGATTAAGAAGTACACAAAATTATGACATTCATCCGCAAATATGATGAAATTTTTTATACCTTCCATCCCAGTGAAATATACACATAACACACCAAACCACAAGAGAGTAGTACAGCACACTCATGTATTTATTCATGTTGGTCCACTGCCCAAAAACGCCCGCTATCATCAACATGATTAACAAGTACACAAAATTATGACATTCATATTAATATGAAAAGAATTAAGTAACTCGAGATAAAGTTGCAGATAAATTAACGTAATAGTGTTGCACACACATTACGTATCAATCATCGTTACGGCGCGATTTCCCAATTAAATGTTTTTAATGAAAACCGTCACATTTCACGAACGCACATAAATCATGAAGACAAATTACACAATGTCGGGCTCGGATCTAAATATTTAGTTACGCTGACGAAAGCACAATGTAAAAAAAAATCGGTAGCGTGGTGATGAGATCAGAGGTCCGGATAAGTCATTCTTGGGTCCATTGTGTGGGCACTTGGCGGGGCTTAGCGTGCACCGTTTAAACTTTAAGCTGACAGATTGCAGAAGCCGTGTAATATATTATTGTACGATCAGGGGTGGACTGTGAAGCCGACGTTATTAAGAACCAAGCATTTGTAGCCAGAAATTAAATTAAGATAAGTGTTAAGACACATTATACACGCATACGTAACACGAGGACACTGCTTTATCACGTAAAAGTATCGTATGACGCACGAAGAGGGAGCAGGACGCCCGTCAACGTCATTTTATATGTTAAGGTTATGCACCTCTCGAGCTGCACTGTACTCACTGTACTTTGCGATGATCGACTCGGTTAACAGTTATGGAGTGAGTAGCTATGGACTGACATAAAATATATATTAATAAAATTAAACAGTTACAATTAAGATTATAGTAAATTACTTACAATATGCAAAATCTTACCAGTTAATAAAAAAGAAACATATGCTATAATATTCGAAGAGTTAATAAATAATGGAAATATAAATAGTGATCCACACCACAGCTGTTCAACCAGATAGTCGGGTCGAACCATAAGAGTACCGATCGCGAATAATGTGTACGGTGAGAAAACGAGAGAATATGTTATGCCAAGAATAATTTACAGAATCGATAAAGACCTATTAAGCATTAAAAAAAATGATGCGACCCCAGTGACCAGTGACCAGTGACCACCTTAAAATGCAAAGTGAAGGAACACATACTTGTCTAATTTTTTATTTCCTTGTTGTATTTTTTTATTTTATTTGTAACTATATAATACAATGTAAAAATCTATTTGAACTGTTCCCGTTTCACTAGAGAAATTCTGTGTGAAATTATATTATATTCAGGTATCCATCCATAAAATTCTGTGGACTAAGTCTATACATCCTGTAAAAATTGTTTATCTTTTCGAAAGAGTGATTTTGTTCTTTCCATATAGAATATATAGAATAGAATATTCTTTATATTTTTCTAAGTAATTCATCCAACATCTCCATATCTAATTTTTTTCCTCTTGTTATATTTTATTTATAAAAAAAATATTTAACTATAAAAAGGCAATACTTGCCTTAAAACTGCAGTGCAGTTTGGCAAAAAATAAAATGAAAATTAATATATATGTAATACGAAAAAAATATTTTTTTTTAATAAACCTTCACCGCGGGTGACAAGATTCGGCAAGCTCGATAGATAGTTCTAGCAAATAAACGAGTAACCATCGGTGAGGTAGTGTCTTATTTCATGTTCCATCGTGTTCTGTCCATCGAATCATTCAGTCATGGTTTCCGTAAAAATATTTTTTGACTCGCCCTCGAACAACAGTGAACAAAAGATTCTTTCAATTCTTCGGGTGACCAAATGTAAGTATAATATAGATTATGCGTCAGTGTTAGTCTAGAGTAAAAAATTATCCCGGGCCTAACAACCTTGGGCCGAAGAAGACCTGGAAGAGTGCTACAACTGTGAATAGATACGTTGCATCTGGCTGGAGAGACCCTGGCTATGAGGGCAACTCGAGACCTGAGAGATGAATTACGAGCCGAATCTAATCTCATTGTGGTCAGTATATATCGATTATGACGTGAAGGAAAAAAAAAAGAAATAAAAAATAAAGCACTTAATATAATAATTTAATTCGTCATCATTATCCTTGGGTCTATAACCTGGTACGCGTCCTGGCCCCATCAAGAATCCACCTCCACTGGTCTCTGTACTGAGCTGTTTCCCGCTAATTATCTTCCTTCAGGTTTAAAATTGAGCAGCCATTTTAGGGATTGCGCTCTGCATGACCTAGTCATCGAAGCTTCCATATTTATGAATTTTGTATTGAATATTTTGATTTTTCTGCTCATCATATAGATTACAACGCCACACTTAATTTTCTTTGACAATTCCGAAAATTGAAATTTTAAATCATTTCTTTTTATCTACGTACGACCTTATTTTTAGTAAATAATGGTCCTGATTGGAGATTTTATAGTTTTGACATTTATGTATAACGTGCTTAAACTCTGAAACCGTGTATCGTACAGGTTAATCATGTAGATAATAATTATATAAACTTATAATTATCACTTTTTAAAGTGTAATATATTTGCCAGCACCTGCTTTCCACACGACTAACACTTGTTCATGGAAACAAAAATACGTCACGATAATTTTACCTCTGGCGTTTGTTGCTGGCGGTGGTGATTGAAACGCGTGACGCATTATAGTCTCCAAATAAATAAAATTTAAATAGGCTTTCTTTTTTATACATTTATACAATAATAATTATCACATTTTTTTCTACTATATAAGAGAAGACAAAAATGTTACGAAGAATTAAATATCTTTTTTGATAATATTTCATCATTAGACTTATATATCAGAGAAAGATTTTCGTGCTGTCCAGCACGAAAATCTGTTATATGTTATATTTATATTATATGTTACATTTTAATTATACATTTTCACATTTTTAAGTTACTAGACAATATGAACAAACACAGATGTAATGAAGTGCAGTTTTTATATAAACTATTTTTTCGATTATTTCAGTCAGGCTGTATTCTTATTATTAGTGTGCACATTTAATATAAAATATATTAAATATTCTATTTAAATCAATTCCAAATAACTCGCGTTACTGCAATTCAAACAGAGCTCAAAAAATCATTTGACATTTCAGATATCTGATTTCGATGATTCATGTTTTATAGTCTGAGTCTTTCATATTGTTAAAATATATTGCATATATTATTGTAACACAATGACGCATACAATGTTTCTTAATAATTTCTGTCCTAAAATTGATATAAACAATGTTTGGTCTATTAGCTCTCTGCGTATCAGGGGAACTTGTCTCTTATTGCTTTCAACTAAGACAATCCCTTTATTCTAGTGGTTCTCTTACTTTCCTCTTCTTTTAAGGATATGACTAAATCTATAAATATTTTTTTCCGGATCATGACCATTAATTACAATAAATCTAATTTGATAAGCTACCTGCAGAAATTTACCGGAATAAAACACACGTAATCATATCTGTCTATAAAATAAATATTTTTGCGCAACTCCGTCATCTACATTTCTCGTTAAAAAACATATTAAAAACTAACTAACGGGTTAGCAAAGAGGATAGAACATCACGCCACATCCATAGCCTCATTACGCGACTAATACATGTTTCTATTGAGGCTTCTAATAGAACCATCTTCCAAATTTACATCCTCTAATTCCGGTGCCATCAATACTCGCTAAATACTAATTAAATGTATTAATTAGAAAGATATACACATAAAATCAATTTTTACAAAAAATATTGTAGTTGCGCTACCGGGATACTGTCGCTGTAGCATAGTTGGATAATGCTCCTCTTCTGGTTTGGAAAGAGATCCAGGTTCTAATCCTGGTAGCGCAACAATAATATTTTTCGATAAATTGATTTTATATGTACATCTTTCTAATTAATACATTTAATTAGTATTTCAAATATCACAGACCTATATTATATTTATTCATATTTGATTTATTTTTTTATTCCAAATAACACCACAACAGCACGAAAAAAAAAAAAAAAAACTGGCTACTTTAGCACAGACTTTAGTCTAGCAAAGTAGCCAGGACAACGCTGTATATATCAGAGGTGAAGTCTACTCCATCCCACACATTAAACTATGTATTATGTATGTTATGTATCCACCTCTGTAACTACAAAAATATGGATGTCAGAATATATATAAATAAATAAATAAATAAATATTTTGAATAATTACAACTTCACAATAAGAATGTGTTCTCCTTAATATATATCTTTCTTACTAATAACAATATATTATATAACACACTAAATATTTAAAACGTTAAACAAATTAAATATATTTATTGATTATATACATAGGTATATACATGTTTTCTTAACACTACCTTCCATCGTATATTCACACCTGTTTGTATATTAGCATATCTCGCACGGTGACCATTATTAACACTTTACTTGGTACCCCTGTCTTTTTACAGTGGAAAGATTGATCTAGAGTTTCCGAATACCGGTCCACGAGCAGCAGGGACACTGGACACTAATGATATCAGATGCTGGGCACTGTGTAGGGCTGTCAAAAACGGTTTAAAATCTGTTTATTTTTATATTTATAATGGAGAGATTACAATAACTGTAAAGTAAAAAGATAAACAGTAATCACTATTGAGTTAAGTAATATTATTATTTGTGGTAAGTCGACTAGAATATATTATTTCTAAAGCAATCCAAGTCAACTTAATATATCTCGTTAGGTTTTTGTATATTGTTAATTTTAAAATGTTTTTATGAACATAAATTATGTAATAAGTATGAATTCACAATATATATTAATCCACCCTAAGTAACCGCATGGATTCGTCTACTTTTTATTTATTTAAAAGAATAGTGATAGAATACGAAATATTCTCATACTAGAATTTATAAAACTTAATTCTTAAAACTGACTTTTTTTACTTTTAAAGAGTACTTATATATATATATATATATAAGTACTCTTCACATAATCTTTTGAATGTGGTATCGGGTCTCTTGGTCAGAATTTTTGACCAGAAATTTTCAGGAAGTTACATCACGAGACATTTTACAATTTCTATTGAAATCTATCTAATTATAGCAACTATTTGATGTCATCCCAATAATAATTTAATTTAAAATCAATAACCAATCTCCCATCACGTGGTGGTTGAAATTTAAAATTGGTAATTATAATCAACTTCAATGTCTTCATTTTATTTTTCGTCCAACATAGCTAATCGTCATAGTGATATTAATACAAAACCGTACTGTTCATTTTTCTTCATGACGTACCTTAAATATAGCATTACGACTTAAATCTTTTTCTCTAAATTGTGCTTTAAAACCATAAAGATTTTATTTATAATCCAGTGACATATTATTAATATACCTATTTATGACGAGATGGATATAGGGCGGCACCTGTGCAAACACAAATCAAACTTTCATTATAACGATATCATTCATACGCAACAACCATCATAGAATTCCGCCTCATGACTTCGTAGTCGCATTCTATAATGCACTAATGTGACTAACCAGTAAGTACTTATTTACTCATACAACACTTTGATCAAGTTGATCACTTACACATTTTGAACACAAATTATGTATTGGAAGGCGATTCATCATTACTCCTTGCATACCTATCCATCTGTAATAGGTCTCTCAAATATCATACGCAACCCCCACAAGTATTTAAAAAACTTCTTTTTTTTTGTAACACTTAAGATCTTTCTTGTGAACCCTAAATCTTATTGGGCGGCCTTAAATCACGAGGTTTGAACTATGCGGTGTTGGTAGATTAGTCCGATTGATAATCGTTTCTTGTTCAATTGGGCGTGAATGATATATCTTTTAAATCGATGACTGAACACCGGAGATGAAGTGATTATTTTTACATATTCTTCTAACGCTGACCGGCGAGAATGTTGGTATTTGGCTTACATTAATGAAATACGATTTAGTTTGGTAAGATTTTATAAAAAAAATATATCAGTTCGTTAAGATAACGAAATAATATAATCTACGCATCGTACGAAATTACCTTTCGGATTTCAAGTACCTACCCACGAAAAGAAAAAAAAGATAAATTACCAACACTTTATCACTGCGGTAACGTAAGTTTCCGAGTGCTATATTTTGTATAGTCATAAATAGTATATTTTTTTCTTAAAAAGGTTCTGTTAGATTGTGTATTGTAGGAATAATAATTCAATTTGATAATTTTAAAGTTATGTTTACAGAAGGTTTGATAAATTCGATTCAATTCACATATGAAATAGGAAACATTCATTTTATAATTTGACTTGGTATGATTCAATGTGCCAGTTAATTTTTTTGTTTATTAACATGGAAAATTTGCAACACTCGTGTTGAACATTGGCTTCGATGCAATATTGATTCTATCTATGCAAGTTATTTTTTACAATGGTGGAAGATAAAATTAACATAATGTACCTAACTTGAATGGTTATCTACAATTTTTTTGTTGTTGTAAGAAGCTATAAATTATTTTTTGTAAAATGCGATAAATTATTTTTTTGGATGTTGCTTAGCCAGATTTTTTAGGTTCTCAAAGCCATAACATAAAATCGACCAACCGCCTATTTTTTGTCACTGGTACTTATTAATTATACGCCACTTGTGCCCATGCGCACCGCTATGTCAGCGCCGCTGGCGCCGCGACGTTAGTGCCTGAGCATTTTTCATCACCCTGTCTCAAATGTAGTTTCTTTGTATGTACTTTTTTTTAAATAATCTAAATTCTGTACTACACACACAATTGAATTTTATTTTTGTCACGACTGTAACTATAACATGTATATTAGATATCTCAAAACTATAACAGTGATAAAATTAAACTCAGTTATTTATGTAGTGCAAAGTTTACTTCATTTCGAAAATACTTATTATTGTACCGCAAAGCGACTACCGCATCAATTAATTATGTTTCAAAGAAATAATAAATATCTCATAGAGACGAAGCTATTTTATTATATTTAATGGAAAATATATGGAAGTATGGATAATTACAGGGCTTGCGACCTGTCTTCGGCTGGCTTAAGTGATCAGTTTATATAAATATAACCTTCACCATTCTCACTCATCAATCTCCACATCTATCAAATTTTTAAAAGTTGTATACTTATTAACTTATATTAACATAACAATGTATACTATTTATATATTTATTTTCAGTTTCATGTTATCGAGAAAATTCGTAAGAGTAAAATCTTTCAGCATCCTAGTAAATAGTTTAGGTCCAAAATATTTGTAGTTCCTTTGGCCATGTGTTGTGTTTGTATATAATATACGTCTACAATTTTGATTTCGATGGCTTGCGCATATTATGGAACTCTCGCTAAACCTTTTTTGCTTTCACTTTTATCAGGATATCTGGGGCCTTATACCATTCCCGAAGTTCTTGCGTATAACTTTATTTTCAAAGACTTATAACCCGATTTCATGTGCCTAGGCGAGAGACCAAGCTGGATATAAACTCATATAAAACAATCAATGACCTCAACGACGGGCATGATTAGGGTAAATGCTCCTGATTTTTTAGTATTATTAATTTATTTTTGATATTATTGTTTTTTATCACATTCCCTCCCGTATATTTTAATCGTTCAACTAATTTAAAAGCTTTCATCAACCTGCAGTCTGAATTAAAAAGTAGGTAACTCAAAAATATAACGTAAATGAAATAGTATCATTGATAACATGGCATATAAAAAAACCTAACCAAACCTGATGTTAGACAACAACGGAAAAACAATACAACTAATACAAGGCTGCACTTCCGATGAATTACGCCGGATGTAACGATCGCCACCGTTTAATTGAATTATTCAGAGGTGACTAGTACTCGGCGTGTCCAGGAAATAAGAAACCACCGAGACAGATACCCGATTACCAGTAAACATTCGTAAGTACACATCTAAATGTGAATCATTCCAACGAGAACTTAAATCTTGTATAAAATTGATATTTTATTTTTCCTACGACTGTTTCCTTTTGCACTTAGGTGCCGTACCAATCTTCTTATATAATATTAGCAAGTTAGTATATGTAGGCACCGATAAGGTACTGTGATCAAACTGTTTTATGTTACTTAATAATAACAAAGAATAAAATCTCACCAAATATATTTTTTTCTTCCTTTAAATGATTCCAAAATAATGTTATTTTAGTGACTAAAAATTGATTTTATATAGTCTCTGAAAAAAATAATCTATTATATACTAAATAATGGACGATAAATATTTAATGAAGGTATGGATATATAATATTAACAAGCCGTTTCGCCGCGGGTGTAGGCAGAGAAAATAGAACGCCACACTCTTCTGTCCTGACACACAATTTTCGCCTCATCCACACTCATACATTTCCTCATACAAGCCCGCCGATTATTGTGGCTTTTAATAGGACCATCTCTTCCAATATCTAGTTTACCTGGTCGTGCTAAGTCTTCCGTGGACGTCCTTTATTTCTGGTCCCATCAACAATTGCGTCATACATCTTCCTTATCAGTCTCTCCTTATTCATCCGTTCAATCACCAAATCACTTATGTTATCCTTTCTTAATCTTACTCACTATACTTAAATCAGCTTTACAATATTTCCTTATTTCTTCATTTATTACTCTGTAATAAATGAATCTGCCACATATATGATCTCATTTCCACCGCATTCAGTTTACTTTTGTTCCTCTTATGCTAGCTCCAGGCCTCACTTCCGTACATCAGTGTCAGTACCAGGACCCCATTGTGTACAGATAGTTTTGCCTCGGTTGATAAATTCCCATTAGGTATAATTCCATTCAATGCGATGTTCTATGAAAGAAAAAATATTAACTCGTTTAAATATTTGAACATGGCACGTAAGCAACAAATAATGTAATGTAATGAACACTTATTTGTTTGTCATCTCATTTACATATATTGTCATATTTTTTTTTAACTCAATAATGACATCTTAATATTCAGATAAAATATACTACGTATATCGAGTAGCTTGTTGGTGCAGTGGTCAAGACGTTGGCCTAGTGATCAAGTGGTCGGGGGTTCGCGCCTCGTTCCAGGACACCAGCAAGTTAGTCCTATTTTCATAGCATACTTTAGGTACAAATACGTTTATGCGCCCATTATGATGAAAGTGGTCCAAGTCATGTTTCTCTCGTTTCGAGACATTTAAAGGTTTGCGTTTGAATTGATTAAAAAATATTTTTTATATTACACAATACAATGTTTCAATATTTATTTAGTATACTAGATTAATAATTTATTTCGACATATACTTATAAGGAAATTAAAAAATTAAGGTTTATCAAAATAAACACTAGCGGAATACCGTTGAATGCTGTAACAATTCGCTTCAAATTTTTCACATTTGTTACGATTTTCATCATATTATATTAATTCGAAACAATGCGACGCTAAATAATAGACAAACTCGTTTTTTTCAATTTCTTCACTTAGACCACTTCCATAAAATAATGGGCACATATATTTTTTGGTTCCATTAAATGCTGTTTGCGCATCTTGCGCAATGGTGACGAATTGTTTTTTTTTATGCATTTGTTTTTTTATGCTCAAAAACAATTAATTTTAGACCTCTGATTTGGTGCTCAAAACATAAATTAATGGTCATTTAAATTGTAGCGTTTTATTTTTCTTTTCAGACGCCACCTTCGTGCACTGCTCTTAAACACATTAACATCCATTGCGCATGTGGGCATCCATTAACAAATGCTGTTGCTCATTTGTCTTCGGCATTCACTCGCTAGCCCAAATGTGCTCGACACAATTTTATCATTTATTATGTTGCTTAATTAAAATGTATCAGACCTGTGCGCTGTTAATTCTGAAAATTAATTATACCACCAGAGGTATGTTTTAAAGGGTCGCTAATTAAGAAGTAACCATAGATTTAAACGCACTTAATATATACAATATTTATAATATAGAATATGTTTATTCTCTATAAAAATTTTATTACTTGACTTATAAAATGTTGTATAAATATAAAATTTCAGAGGTGACAGATTAGACTCGGTATCTTCCATTTGTTAAGCAAGAGCTCTGTCAACTGAACTACTTGTATTGGAAAATTCTTGTACCATAATTTGATACAAATAAATTATTAAATTAATACATATACCGAATATTGATTTTTATGTCTATGATTTAACTATTTTTTTTTTTAATTGTGTTTTTCTTTATCTATTTTTGATTGGATTCCCCAGAACATTAAAAATATAGGTTTATGTATAATTATCCACCGTCTTTTTTCGCGACGTTTATTTCTTGAATTTGACGTCTGAATATAATTCTTTTATAAGGTTAGGAAATTAAAATCCCCATCATTTCGCGATCTCAACGATCTTTTCGGCGAAGGAACGATTAGCAAAAGAGTATGCCGAGAGTGATTTGTTCGCTTCAAAGCGGGTGATACCAGCTTAGATGACAAGTTGGGAAAGGGTCAATTTTCGGATTTTGATAACCAGACTCTTCTGGCTGCTGTGGAAGAGGACGAATGTTGCACCACTGCAACACTGACTGATAACTTCAACATTGATTAGTCCACGATTACAGTAACTACACCCTCGAATAATAATTGCAAATAATATATTTTGAGTTTGTTATCGTTTTTGGTTATGTTACGGGTTCGGAACATTATTTTCGGGACGAGGGGCATTCTAGACACATTATATGTGGAAACATATATCCGATAGTTTATGAGATATTTATAATAATAATATATTGTTTTTTTAATTCATGGTACAGTGTATTTTAATGTTGTTAATCGAATAACATTTGCAGCAAATTAAGACATATATTTTGGTATCCTGCCTGCCACACTAGTATTTTACTGTATTATAGCAGACAGTGCTTTTCAGATATAGTAGTAAACAAAGTGTAATGTTCAGTGTACAAAAAAATATATATAAAGAGTGAAACAAGATGCAATGAAATAACATAAATTCAACGTAAAACTTAAAGTAGAAGCAACGTTATGGAGCTATTTGATAGTGTAAGTGACACCAAATTGAAAATATCCAAATATGGAATTCGCGTTAGTTCGTGTCCATATATTTGGTAGTGTGTACTTTTTATAATGCTTATAATTCTGACACGGTTGAGATTAGGCACTCACAGCTCAAACAATTTCGACTCATATTTTTAATATGCATCTAATTTAATGTGTGTGAATAAGTTTTAATGCGCACTTGGGGTATTAAATACATCCTGTATATAATTGCTTTGCCTTATTATAAAATATACTATGAAGTAATTCTAAAGGATTATTTATTTTGATGAATATTGAAAAAAAAAATTCAATGATTGTACAATTGTGCACGGTTAAGAAAATAAAGCTACGAATCCGATGCTCCGACATTTTTTTATTTTTTTTGCGAAATCGTCATCGTTATAATAAGTGTCTTCATGAAATGAATTATCTATACCTGCAGCCAAATCGCCGACAAGTAACACAAGTTATAGTTTACACCCACCCAGCTACCAAGCCAACATTGGCTCAGTGGCAGAGTGGGTGCTAACTTGCCTACGGCTCCAGAGATCATCGGGTCGGTTCTCGGACCCGGCAACCGTAATTTATTCCTTTAATTTGTACTCTTGGATTTATTTTCTCGATGCCTGAATACTAAGAAAATTATCATAGATTATAATAATTCAAACATAAATAAAATTACATGTCTCTATCCCATTCCTGTTTTAGATTTTTTTTTATTTTAAGTACGTGCTCATTGCTTTTGCTTCTAGTATGGTGATTATAGTGAATTAAAATTTTATTCTCTTGTAAAAAAATGTAGTAATACTGTTTTTTTATAAAAAGATGTTAAATTTAGTATTAAGGAAAACATTAAAAACTAGACTAATTGGATAATCTATTCCATTTTTTAATACATATTTTTTTAAATTATAAGATGTATCGAATACGTCCCTTCTGAAACTATTATTCCGTATAGTTTGATAGACTCAACTAGTGCTTGATTTATCATTTTAAGTGTAGGCACAGTCCCACACACAGTGACACATACAGTGTGTCCCAAAAGTCTTTTTCATTTTGATTCATTCGCTGCACCAACGCAACGAGCCGGAAAGGGGCGGGGGGTATACCGATCGCCAGCCGTATCTTTGTGAATTCAGTCGCTATAGTGCGTATCCTTACCAGTTGTTCGTGAAATTTTCCCTTGAAAATTGATATCCCGACGAGGTGACATAAATTGGTCCCAACTTGACACCGATAGATGTTTTCTTATGAGGCTACCTTGAATCAAAATAATTTTAAATAATATATATAAATTAATATTTATATATATTATTTAAAATTAATAATATATAAAATTAATAATATATAATAAAGATATTAATAATATATAAAATTAATATTTATATATATACCTATATTTTTTGTACAACAATATTACAGCAATTTCCCCACTTAGCCTGTGGTCTGATTTAGGAAAACCACCTCACACTTCAAAATAATTTCTGCAGTTTAAAAATATAACATAGAAATATGTAATTTTAAATTGAAAACATTAGGTTACTAATTAAATGTGTTAATTAGAAAGATATACATATAAAATCAATTTTTATATTTTATCTCAATATTTGAGATTCCGTAAAAACAAAGCAGATGGCTTTCAAATAATGGAACGATAGATGTATTTATTTAAAAAGTGTAACGTATGGGTTCCAAAATTTGTCATCAAAAGTACTGTATATGTATATCTTTATAATTAATACATTTAATTAGTATTTAAAATATCACAGACCGTCTGTTCTGAATAATTACAACTTATTAACAGAAAAAAAAAAACGCAAAGTAAAGTGCCCTTTTCTTTCAAATAATTCTGTTATATAAGCACTGAAGCAAATCTTCAATTTCTCAGCAATTCAACAACTTTATTTTGGAAAAACGCAAGTGATGGAATTTAAATTGATATTTATGCTTTAATCTTACATGCCTGCGCTCTTTTTTTAGATAGAGATGTACACGGAATACATGTCACATCAATATTCTTACTTTTTTCAAACTAAACTAAACGCCTGTGCTACGAAAATAAGACTAACTTGTTGGTGTTCTGGAATGTGGTTCAAATCGCCGTCGCTGGATCGCTAAATGAGTGGTTTAACCACTAGACCAACAAGCACGTCGAATGTGACTTACTAGACTTATAGTATGCAATTTTACAGAAATCCACCTTTGTGACTGAGGATTGTGATCTCAACATGAACTCCCGCCCTCTTGGCTTGCTTCTCCACTGTTGTCGGCATTCTGCAGATTTTAGGGGTGTCACCAAAAAAGTACCTGTTATCTTTTCCACTCGGTTGGTCCAATAGGTGGGTAATTTTCCTCTTCCTCTTCACAACAAACTTCTCCAAGCTACCTCCACTTCTCGAAAGATGCTCAAAAAATTAAAGAATTCATCTCAGGCAGGTTGAGAGTCTGTCTTTGATACTCAGCTCCTGCCCTCGGTTTTACAGTTTTAAAAATGCATTATTGTAGTTAATTTATTAATTTTTATTTAACCTTTACACAAATGTGTAAATAAAATATTACAATTTAATGCACGAATTAATTGACGTAATTAATAATTATAATTTATTTATTTAATTTTGAATAAACATTTTCAAATCTAGTTTTCTAATAAGTGTGTCAAATCGTATCAGGTACAGGTTAAATCAGAAGTCTCGCATGTTCCACCTCTGCCGAGAGACCTTGCATCTGTTCTTAGCAGGTCGAGCGTTCCTATTGGGTGATTTGCCGCATGTGGCGTTGCATAATGTCATTAATTATTGGCCAGACCAATGGACCAATGAGAGATCGCCGCGGCAGTGTGTCAAACGTCACAATACGGTCTAACACACCTGTCAATTTCCTTGGAAAAATGATACCGTAAAAAAAAAACGAACAATTCAATAGTAGCCAAATCGTTACGGTGCGAAACGCCCACAAAAATTATGACACGAAACAGACTTCATTCGCATTTGAATTTATTACTGTTTTCCGTGTTGAATTAGATGCATAAACGTATGACTTTCATATTTATTTTAATTAAAAATAACGTTATTTTAACGTAAACATTTTTCACGCTTAGATTAATGGCGAATAAATAACTTTATTTAATAATAGAGTCTAATAGAATGTACAATGTTTGCAAGAAAATTAATCTTACGATGAGTATTCGAGAAGGAAAAATGTAAAACAACGAATGAAATATTAGTAAGTAATGAATGTTTGAAATGGAATGGAAGTATGGATACTTACCGAAGAAATGATCAGGCGACTTGAAGCATTTGAGATGTGGATCTACAGAAGAATGCTCAAAATAAGATCGATGGATAGACTTACAAATAAAGACGTTATGAATTAGATGAATAAATAAAAATATGTATTTAAAGCAGTTAAATTAGAAAACTTCAATATTTCGGACATGTATGTATATTTTTATTTAATTGTAAAAATTATACTATTCATACATCAAGTACGCAAATTTTTTGGAAACTTAAACAAAATATATCTAATTATCGTAGGTATACATACCAATTAACATTTGGTAAAGAAATTATAAAATGATGAATAATCAGTTATTGAACTTAGATACTACATATTTTGCACTTTAGCTACGGAAAGCAGCAAGCGTAAGAGATATCCGGAGAACTACGAGATCTTACACATCAAAATTCAGGGAAAGATTACTGGATGTCAGGGCTCTGGAAAAAGGAGAACATCATGGCTGAAGAACCTGAGGCAATCGTATGTCAAAACTACAAACAAATTGATGATAGCCAGTGTGATAGCCAACGTCCTTTTAACGGACACGAAAAAGGAAAAGGAAGAAGAAGAAAAATTTTTGAAACAAGTAGATAAGTTTATGTATTTGGGAAATATATTTGATAAGAATGGAAAGGCTGAGAAAGATATCGAAAGGATGGTAATCGCTGGCAATAAAGAGATCGGCGCTTTGATTGTAGTAATTTTTAATAGAAATTTATCAGCCGAAGCTAAACTGGTGATAGAAGGTGCAGTGGGTAAGACATGTAGCGAGAGTAGATGAGTCCAGTAACACTCACAAAATCTACCTACACAAGCCAACAGATCTAAACTGCGGGAAAGACCAAGACGAAGATAGGCGGATATTGTTGTGATAGACCTGCAAAAGATAGGCAGCCTGGATCACGGAGGCGATATCAAATAATATATTGCGCTCTGTTGCAACTACCGTCAAAGACTCCCAAGTGCCATGTTGATGAAGAAGAAGAAGAAAAATAAATGATAATTGTATGATACAGTAGAAAATAATTCATATATGGCAGAGTAAATAATAATCCATGTATGATTTAGTAAAAAATAATCCATATACGACAGAGTAAACAATACTAATTCGTGTATGACAAAATAAAGAATGATAGAGTAAAGAATAATTCATATATGATAAGAGCAAATAATAATCCACGTATGATAGAATAAAGAATAATTCATGTATGATAGAGTAAAAAATAATACATATATGACAGAGTAAAGAAATTAGGAGAGAATGTAAAACTTATCATAACATATGCTGTGAATAGAAGTCAAAAATAGTTTATTCGGTGGTTCGGTCATGTAGAATATGTGAATGGTATATAGATAAGGATATGTATGATTCAGGTATTGATGTCACAAAAAATGGAGAGTCCGCAGAAGTCTTGACATGATGACCCGGTAAATCGTCCAGTAACGAAGCCGTAACAATTGACGAGTTTGCTTGAGACAATGTATAAATGTGGATATATATGGAGTTGTGTGTCGGTATAGAAGAGTGTGGCACTACATCATTCTGCCAACTTCGTGATGCTTAGAAGAAATATAAAATTTACCATCCCAATCACAGTAACTTAACTATACCTTATTTACTTAACAATGTGATTGCATAAGGTAAGTCCGTAATATTCACTCAATCAATAAATTTTAATTGGTAGGTAATGCGCAAAACAAACTAGTATTTAAAAATCACACATATGCAATAATACCTACACTAAAATTACAAGGATTGATGACTGTACAAAAAAACATCACGATTATTATAATAAAAATAATTCAGCGTGATAATCGAACTATATTTCTGTTCTATAAATCAATCCTGTGTTTCTGCGCAACTCTGCCGTCATGGAGGTAAATGTTTTATATAATATAATTACGTCTCATAACTCTGCAAGTGACAATGATGAAACTGACATCTGTTCCTCGTCTCGTTTGGCAACCTCCTCTACGGCCACACAGAAGCGGCGTCAGGGAGGCGGTGTAGACAACACTATCAAGCTGACCACACTCCCAGACTGACCGCACACCAAAGTTGACCGCACTCCCAAACTGACCGCACTCCCGAGCTGGCTGCACCCCAGGCTGACCACACTCTCGAGAGTTGTTTATATATTATATACATATCACTGGGCAATGTATATAATTATGTAATCGTACTTTCCACTACCAATAGACTCGAATTGAATAATAGAATATGTTGTTGCGGTGTTCATATACATGTATACGAAATACATATCAATATATTATGGATGGCGTGCAAACTAATAATATACACAAAACTGAAAGCGAATATTTAAGATCTCAAAAATTAGGAATATCTAAAATTTTTCCGATTTCTGAAATTGAGACAAGCACTGTAATAATTATTTTATAACTCTGAAACCTTGAATTGCACGTTTAAGAGTAGACAAATAATAGAACCCTTTAAAATCGCAGTAATGTAATTGAATATTTACGAGTACGTTGAAAAATTCCGCTAGGTAGTTGATAATATTTATTAGTTAGATTTGTTTCAACAGCTATATGTTATCATTATCAAAACCCTTATTTTAATTATATTATTAATCTACTTGTTTTTATCAATGATATGACTTGGCATTGAAATGATCCACGGATTCAAAAAAGTTATTATTAAATAGGCATATAAAAAAATATATTAAGCTAGTGTTAAATTTTATCTTGCAATTATTGATATATCATATAAATACATGTAAGTATCATATATACCAGTCTTTTCAAGAACATCGAAATTTAATAAAAAATTACTCCTATATATCTCTGTCCTATGCGGACCAAGTGTGTGTTCATTTTCCGACAGCTCCTTAAAAATTGTCCATGTCGATGTTGGTCTATCGTTTTATACGCAATCAAGTTGACACCTGCTAAAAACAAATAATAGGTACTGTATAATAAATTAAAGACTACAGATTAATGTTTTGAATGGCAAGAAAATGTTCTAAACGTAATAATGAAGAGATCTCAGCGCGCAATTGAATGACAAATGATGTAACATCATCGCGGCTTATCAGTACGAAGATTGATTGTGTAAATAGATCATCACGTACAATGTACAGCCATGACTGTCTAAAGCATGGGCCATTATAACTCACGGAGGTAATAATAGCAAATCAAACGCTGCCTCTAAGTGTACATACCTTTCATCTCGACTAGCACAAGTACATGTTTTTGTATATGACTTGTAGGCAACCGGGTGGCATTATTTATTCCTTTTGATATACGATTTTTCTCGTCTTTCTAGATTTTGTTGCATTTTCAATATCCAGTTTGTCTGAGGACATTTGTGTAAATCGCGCTTATACAATATAACAGTTATCGTAGATTCTGTATGTCTACGAGTACATCAAATTATTAATAACAATGGTAGCTAGTCTCCAATTCGTGTACTCCACTACTCGATACTCGAGTATTTTGAAATATACTCGAGTAATACTCGTAAATTATAAATGATGGAATATTGAAAAATATATATTACATATTTTCCTGCGTTCGGTATTTACTAGCCGGGTTAGAGCGGTTACTATCAAGTATGATTTTTTGCATAGTTTCGGTCATCGACTATGCTAATGGAATACGACAAAACAATTTATTTTGTGTCTTCGTGTCCTCCTGATTTATCTTATCAATGGTAATAAACAATATAAAATGTCGAAAATATCTTTTGAATTTACCGACTAATAGACGCAGCTGTGGTAAAACTGTTTTAAATTATATTTTATGTTTATATTTGTACTAATCCGTCAGTGGAAATTGTAAACCAAAACATCCGTACATTTTAGGCTTTAGGTAAAATCAGTTCCTTGTCAATCGTTGAGAGTAAATGAAGTGTGTGAAAATATATGTCAATATATACCACAATCGGTGTACTGTATTTGATAATTAATATTAGGTGAGACAATTTATTATATATGCATGAATTTGAATTAATAATAGCTATTTTGTTACTCGGGTATTTTAAGATTTTACTACTCGATACCCGGGTAGTTAATGATGTCGAGTAATTGGAGTCTCTAGTGGTACCAGAAGAGTGAGATGGATGTAGAATCAGTATTAAAGAGAAGAATCTATGTTAAATTCCTATTATTTTCAGGAAAAGGAGAAAGAGGATTAATAATAAAGAAAATTATTAATATAATAAAAAATATACTATTTTCAAAAATACGGTAGCAAAACATAGGTCTTAACAGAAGAAAATGCACTAAATATTAGGAAGATGATAGAAGTAGCGAAAATCTTAGCTACTTGAAAATAAAATCCTAATGGATCAAAGCCACGGATGATAATAAATTGCAATACTCCCACATTCTAAGAATATGAATATTCTTCTATTATATTAATTTTAATATTATATTTTTTTATAAATAGATCCAGTTTATAACAGAGAAGACTGAAAGTATACTAAATGAGCTCATAGAGAGGGGCGGTGTTTGTACAAGGGTTTGGGAAAAAGTCCGTAGAAATGGATAATCCTAAAGGATTAGTATTATTATATACGTATTATGCACATGTTTCGAGATACCTACAAGAAGTTAGAATTTCCTGATAAAACTTAACAACAGAACAATATTAAAAGGATAACGACATTAGAAGCCTAAAAACCGTTAACGTTTCATAATTCTTTTTTTTTAATCTCATATAGAGATAACTAATTGTTAAAAGAATGCGTAAATTTGAGTACTATTTTTATTAGTTTGTATAATATCGAACACTCAACAGTATATATTCTAAACATACTTCGAGAAGTGAACCATAGTTTAGCTACTAGCATCTAAATTATTGTTAAATAAATAATTATAAGAGTAACAAGCTTCTTTTAAAAGTGGTTGTTGAATGCTGTGTGATTTTAATAAATTAGGAAGGAATTTAAATTGTGGCCGCATCTGTTTAAGGCTAATAATCACGTTACACGATATGATCACTATTTGCACTTTACAAGTGGAATATTTTTTATGTGAATTCAGCTCTATCCTGACATCATATTTATCCTGAAGTCGTTACCGTGTCAGAATTTGAAAATGATCTTAGGTTTAATATATACCGTGTTCCATTACCATATGCACATATAGTTAACAGAGTGTATCAGATAAAAAATGTAATTTATTAAAATTATATTTGCTTCCATAATGAAGTAGATCTTGTTCCACATAAAGTTTTCCCCACATCAACTACATTTTTCATTTCAAATTATGTAGACATAAGTGTAGAAGTTAAATGTTTGAAATGTTATGATAAATTAATTTAATATACTATTTTTGATAAATTAAAATACTCTACGTCACTAATTTCTCCATTTGACTATAATATGTATTGATAAATTTAAGCTTATTAAATTCATTATCATATTTATTAATTTCTATAAAATTTTAATTTTCTTTAAAGACTCCACACAAAAAAACCTCATATAAAATATGTTATTTTTAACACAAAACTGTAAAGTATGCTTGTAAAAACTGGAAATAAATTAGTTTTTAAAAACATATTGTATTAGCCAGACAGACATATGTGTTGTATTCGTTAAAATCAGGAAAATATTATTAAAATTATTTATTACACTTAATAAATTATATGATTAAAGTTATCATTTTTTTCCCAATTTAATCCGAATGAAGCTTGAGGCTAAAAAAATGTTATTTATTATACATTTAAAAATAAAAGTTGAGGGACTTCTTTGCCTTTGATAAAATCACAGTCTGCTGTTAAATTATAAAAACAACTTCGTCATTGTATTTGGGAATAGTTATTAATAGGTACATGAGATGGGATGTTCATTTAGATGGATTAGCTAAAAGTTTGTGAAAATAAATTTATATAAGTATTTAGAATGCTTAGAAATATTCTGAATAAAAAAAAATATGAAAACTGTGTACTGTGTTTTGTGCCAATCCATCTTGAGCAATTGTATTGATAGTTGGGGGAGTGCATCAGGTGTACATACATATCAAGTAACCATTGCTCAGAAGGTTAAGATAAGCTAGAGTAATACACCGCTGTGACTTTTCGTATCCATCGGAGCTACTTTTAAGAGAATTTCGGATTATAGATGTAGACCACCAGCGTTCATTAGAAAATAAGCGCTCCATCTATGAGGACTAAAAGATATTATTCTACAAGAGAAAATCATTCCAAAAATCATTCCAAAAATAAAAACTACTTTCGGTCAAAGATTATTTACTTTTCAAGCTTCCAGAATGTACAATTAAATTGGAAATAATATTAAAACTTTAAGTGACATTACAGCTTTTAAAAAGGATGTTTCAAATTGCTTGTTAAAATTAGGTAAAACAGATACTGAGAGTAAACTGTTTTATATTATGAATAATTCTTATAACTGCATTTTGTATTTTATACTGATTACATTATAACTTTAATCTTACATATTTTCTTTTACCTTGTATGTGCTTACATTATATTTATACATATAGTATTGTACATTAGTATTTTTATTCTCACATTTTATATATATTCACGTTTACTTGCCTTGTGTGTTTAATTTTCTATTTAATTGTGTTTTGCCTTTATTGAATTATTTGGTTTTGTGAATTTTTTTTTCCAATTAGCCCTAAAACAGGTTTGCCTAGTTGGACAATGTTTTAAACAGTTTTAAAATCTGTATTAAATATATGTAACAAACTGTCTTTTTTTTAGCTGAACAATACTTATAAAATGCGTCAAAAAAAAAAACATTTTTTTAAATATAAACTTTGAAAGAATACTAGTAATAAATAAATAAGCTGTAATAATTAAGCCCACGATTATTTAAATTTGTGATCTACGGAATTTTTTGTTTTTAACAAAATTTTAAATTGGCAGATTGTTCAAATATTTCATTCCTAGGCAAGAGAAATTATACGATACGTTAGCCGCGGTGCTAGTTACTATAACTATCATCACAATAGTAACTTTAAGTTATCATAACTACGATATAATTCATTGTTATAAAAATAACAATGCAAAAATAAAATAAAAATGTTTGTTACTAAATAAAATAAAAATGTTTTTTTTTTTGTAACTTGTTTTTGTGTTTTTCTTAATTTTGATATATTTAAATCGCGTAATTTATTTAATGGTGTTTTCCAGAATTTTCGCGAGTTAATATTATTATATACTGTTCCATATTTGACGTAAATATTCTTAACCATACCAGACCGTAGGTAGTATGTTCAATTAATTACTCCAATTAATCTAAAAATAAAAAAGAACTTAGAGATTAGATTACTCATAAGCGTACACTGGGTTCATGGAGTTAGTATATTCAAATAAACTGCACATAACACATTCATTAGAAGATAAGTATTAATCAAATATTCATTCGACATATAATGATTCTTTAAAATGTGAATAATTCTTTAATATTAACAAAATTACTTTGTGGCGACATATTATACAAATAATAAGAAAAACACTTTGAAAAAAAAACCAACCATCTTTTGGAAACAAACCATTTTTTTGACATTAACAATGATTTATAAATTTTACATACAAATACTAGGGGTTTACAGTTAGATAAATTTGAAATTTTAGAAATAAAAATAATAAAAATAGCAAATTAAATATTATAAATAACCCAATCTTTTTTTCCAAATAGTCACCTTTTAAATTTATTTTCGTAGTAATTCTTAATTAGTTATTCACCACTACTACTTTTATAGCTTTTTTTATCTGTGCTTCTATTTTTGAAGAAGATACCATAGGTATCGAAACATGTCGATATATCAATAAATAGTGGTTTTAAACAAAGTTTTTATCTTATTATTTATAATTCCTTAATAATTGTGAGATAAGACAAATTATTAATTTCGTAAAAATTAAATGCAATTAGAAAGACGTTATTAAGGAGAACATATTTTTATTGTGAAGTTGTAATTATTCAGAACATAGGTCTGTGATGTTTTTAATAAAGAAGATGGCTTTCAAATAATGTAATTAATTTAAAAAGTGTAGCATATAGGTTCGAAAATTTGTCGTCAACGCACTGTGGTGCTATGGCATAATCGGTTAATACACGTTCTCCGGATTGCAGGAGATCCAGGTTCGAATCCTGGTAGAAACAACAATATTTTTATATAAAACTCATTTTTCAACGCCATCGAGATTTGAACTAGAATCTCTACCTATCCGGGGAGGTAGGTGCGTTATTCAATTACATATCACAGAACCATGTTGGAAAAAAAATTAAAACTTCACTAATAATAATGTGTTCTCTTTAAAGTATTATTTTCGGTTTATCTTCCATAAATTGTAGTTAAATGCGGTATATTTTAATGAACGGACTACACATCGCTGGTACATATATATATATACACGTAATAATGAAGTTTGTAAATAGAAGTAATATAACTCATTATTTTGCAGTTAGTTAACCACATCAGTTGCCATTACTATTTATGCATTAAAAGGGTTAAAGTTCAGACAAAGAGATCAAAAGAAAATCGACAAGTGCCTTCAGAACTCAACTTTCTTCACAGATCACATAGAATGAAAACACAAAAGAATAATTTTTGTTCTTATAATACGTCGATACATCATAGTTCTCATTAGTTTATCATGTTCAGGCAGCACTGATAATGCATTGATTAATGGTCGTTTTCTGATTGCGATCAGGGCAGATTTTTCAGAATGGTACACCATAAAAATATATGTTCACAGTGTCAGTGCAGTATTTAGATTCAGTTAAACAGTTAAAGACGATTCGAAGAATTTCTGATTTATAGGAAGTGTATATATAATATGTACACAGCAAATTTAGATATTAGGTTAAATTCTACGTAATTTTATTCACAAAAAACTATCAATATTACCAACATCGCGCGCATCTACGTCCATAGATACATCATAATAATTACACCGATTTGACTTTAAACATTCGATATGAATCATGTAAAATAAGGCTAAAATAAAACGTGAAAAGCTAAAATAAAATGTGTTTTGTTATTGATTAATTCGTACTAATAATAGTTAATTAGATATTACATTAACTTTTAGCCTACAAACCCACGCTTTGCATCCTTCAATCGTACGATTTTTAGATGAAGGTATAAGAGTGTTTTATCATTTTACCTTCGTCTGCGGGGGCCTGGCCTGATGGTGAATCAATTAGCACGTAATACGTATATAGTTATTAGTTGAATCACCCCATATTGGTTACATAAGCATGTGTGAGGTATCCGATATCTGGGTCAAGTGGCAAACGCTTGACAAACACCTTTCTAGATCTCGCAGGACAGGGGCGCGCAATCGAGGCTCCATGCGGCACAGCGGGTAGACAACTGAAGCCTGCGATGGAACCTCTTCAAAGAGAGACCAACGAATAATGAAACATTCCCAGTGATTAATAAAAGTACCATTCCTTATACATTATTCCAAATTATTAAACGTTATTCCTACGCGACTCGGTTTCAGTTCAGTAATTTCGGCAGCCATCATAGGCTGAGTATTTTAATACTTGATTAAAAATTATCTTCTTCTTTTCTCCTTCATGTCAATATTGACATATAGTAGCCTTAATCAGAGTTGGCTCATAATGCACCTTCACAAGTCCCGATTCTGGGTCCCCTCCCTCACAGCTGACTCCAGCTCCAGGGTCCCTCCAGCAAGATGTGACTCATCTGTCCACCGCTGTGGCACTTTTCCAGGCTTTTCGGCCCAAAATTGTGCCCAGGATAATATTGGTTTCTGGGCTATCACTTTGACGCATAATTTGGCTGAAGAATTGTATAAACGTTCACTGCCGTAGATTGAGCTTGCATTGATTGAATTTGTTGCAGAATTGAGGTATTCGTGCATCATATAAATTATAATTCATATTTATTAATTCTGTTCATGTTCTTAATAAGCTTACATATTATACTTTATAAACATTCTTATAAATATACAAAAATATACAAAAAAGGTGAACAAGCTTCATAACGTATGAGATGTTCACCGTCTCCTTAACTAGAACGAAGTCTGTACTAAAGGAGATAAGTTCATCCGTTGTCCGTCATACAAATATGAAAACCATTATTATTATAAATATATAAATATTTTATCTAAACCAAAAATATTAGGAATGAGGTAAACAGGGTTTTAAAAGAATTCTAATAACGTAATAAATAAATAAAATACTTTCGCTATTCCATGATTGAAACACTACGCAAAACAGAAAAATTAATATAATGAAATGAGGTTCTGTTCATATAATCATTTCCATCAGTTTGCTCAGTTTCCTTCCTTCCAGAATAAGAGAGTGGCTGCTGGGCTCAAATAATTAGATCGTTCTGACCACCGGATAATAAGTTCTTGAACTCTTCTCGAGTGGTTTTGTGTGAGGTCTTCATTGAGTTTAGGAATTGTGCAGCTACCGCAATGGCAAATATTTACAAGTTCGTTACAAATGTACTTTAAGTTGAATAAATAATATATTGTGATTTTATAATATGTGTTATGTAATATTTAATAATATGGGTTTCTCAGGAGTCAACAAAGTCTAATCACATATCAGTCCATGGCATTAAAAGTGAATAATATAAACATGATCCCCATGCTCATATATCCATTCATGACAATATTTTTTCAAAATAAATAAACACGACAATATTGTTTCAAAACAAAACTAATGCAGCAAAGAATCCAACAAAACTTCTTCATCTACCAGGATTGTAACAGCAGCTCACAACATCCCTTCTGGAGGCTCTTATAACAAATTCGGGGTCTACACGTTCGCATGACTAAGATGAGTCGGAGGTTCTTGCAGATTGTTAATTTACCATATATGCAGAATATGACGCCGTACTGATTTATCGCAGGGATATTCTTCCCACTAATTGACACTTGTTTGATTTTTTTTCTTTTATTTCTCGTAAAACCTCTTAGCTTAGCAAACCTCACATCCCTTTGGCATTAGTTTAATGTACAATTCATCATCATCATCATCGAACCTTATTCTAGGAAGGACAGGATTCTAAAGTCTCAACAAGGGGTTTCTATCTTTCACTGTTCTTGCAACACTTCAGTACTTGCTGACCAATCAAACCCAATATGTCGTCTTACAGTCTTTTTGGCTGTTTATACTAGCTTGATCTGTGGCAATCCACTGGCCGCCTTCTCTCCGAAGTTATCCATCTTAGTAGTCGTTTCTCTGACGTTTGCAAGATATATTGAGGCCACCTTAGTTGAGATATTTATATACGTAGAAGTAGGGGATCCATGTCGAGGGTCTTCTTTAACTCGGTACTTATCACTACGTCCCATTTTTACTTTCGCTACTCCTCTAAGATAACTCATTTCAGCAGTTTGAATTCTTGATCTCTGTCTCCGCAATATAAAATGTCTACTGTCTCAACCTCAAGTCTGCTTCAATCTACTGTCTCAACCTCAATCGCAATCCAATTTACGAGTATATTAGACAATAGACTGAAAGTTTCTTCAGTCTTTCTTCCATCAACATCCTCAGTTTCAAGACATTTTTTTAAAATTGTACACGTAATAAATCTACCCTGGCATTAGGGCGCTATTCTCGTCACCAGCGGCCTTGTGAGAGACGCCGACAAGAGCTATTGAGACGATAAATCAGAGTCTAAAAAACACGGTCATAAAGAAGAGACAAAGATGGTAATTTGAGCCACGTCATTCATATGATTCCGAGAAAAAATACAATGCTTAGCACGCGCTTGTCGTGCTGAAATCAGTGACGCAAGTTCCTCACAATATTGAAATACCGGTATAAAAAACAAAGCCTACCTTTTTTCCGTAGGTGCACCAGAGATTGCAAATAATTTATGAAGAATGCGTTGATAACAAGGTGAACGTGATGTTTTTTGTTAGGTTTATTTCTGTTTTAATTTTTGTTAAAAAGTGTGTCTATAATTTTAATTTAATATCATTTAATATAATCTTAACTTATATTAATAAAAATAACTTTCGTAATGATAAACAGTATGCAGTGTAATAAAAAATGGTATTAGATTATATAAGAAATGTTACGAAGACAATTTTATACTACCTGTAATATTTGAGGCAGAAACATTTTGGTAAGATATTTAAACTAAAATCATTCAAGCTTTATTATCTACATATATGAATTCGACCGCTTACTTTCAGGGTGTACTCGTTTTTCTGGGCAGGATTTATCTTTTGTTCTTTTTTTATCTTTTTTCTCACCTTTTTAAAAATATGAGGTATAAAAAATGCGAAAATCGAGCAATAGAATAATCCAGAAAAAATATATTGTCATATGTTGTGTGAATTGAATTTTAAGCAGAAATTAACAAAAATTTTAAGAATTTTTTTTTTAAATTATACAATATACAACCATGGTATGATTAATGATCACATATAAAACGTTGTTATGAAATATGTGTATTAACAACACCTGGAGTGGAATACGCGTTATCAAATTATGTATTTATCCTAGAAGCAAACCACCTACTGAGTATGTAAAGTGCAGAGGTGCCAAGAACATTATTTATTATTTGCCATAGAAATAATTCACAATCGCCTACGTGCGTATGCCAGGGCTTATCATCGTTTAGAAAAAAGATTAGTCTCGCAGAAGTTATACTTTTTTTTTTTTAATATTACGTGACAATAACATCAAAAAATTAATGAATTGTTATATTTGTAGAAATTAATTAAATGTTCAACATAGAGTATAATGTACAGTAATATCCCGAATTACGCGAATTCAGAGTTACGCGGTTTGTTTGACGACTGCCGCTAGACTGCCACCCGCTATATTCAGTGTTTCTCTTACTGTGATACGCATTGGATGTGTTTCGCGCGGACTCTACGATTACGATTCAACGACCGATAAAAGTTAAGATTGATTTGTTATAAACGAAGTTAATCTGATTCTCCTGCAACTAGTAAGAAAAGGAAAACGATATCTTTGGAATGTAAACATAAAATTATCATCGATTTTGATAGCAGAATGAACATTTGTGAATTATCAAAGAAATTTTATATACCAGAATTCACAGTAAGAACAATAATAAAATATAAAGAGAGAATTCTTGAAGCGGTGAAAAATGGTCAATTCTTAAACTTTTTTACGTAAATCGTTATTTTTTTAATATTATGTATTCACATGTATAAAGAACTGCAATTTTATTAAATATTTTTCTTCTAAACTAGTGTTTTTGTTAGTCCTTGGTCCCAATTAAACAAAATTGTATGTATTTGAATGCAAAGTTGTAACTCGACTTACGCGAAATCTAGTTAAGCGATTTTCGTCGGTCCTACCTATCGCGTTACTTCGGGGTATTACTGTATTAATAACCGTGTTATCCGAGTTTTTGATTATCTGTATTACGCTAAGACCACATTCCTTCGATTGTTACTGCATAATAGTGAAGAGATGAAAATATTTTATAGAAATTAAATTAATCAACTAGAAATATAGATTTGTTCCTGTACCTACATCTTTCTTGTTGATTTGTTTAATCTGTATTACATACAACAGAAAAAATATATAAATTTATTGTTTGTCTTACAATATTTCTAGCGCAATAATTACAATTTTATTTAATTATTTTATGTAATAATGTTCAATCAGATAAATATCTAATTTCAATTTACTTCTCAAATGATATAGTTATTACTGTACAGGTTTTTTTAATGCCCTGACCGCACGCGCCTGGGAATATGTAAATATAGTCAAATATCTTTAAAGTACGTGGGTATAGTATTGTATAGCAACTTATTGAAATAAATTTAGACATATCACATTACAGAAAGATCTACTTATCTATCGAAAGAAAAACAAGATGTGACATTCTAAGTTATTTATATAAATTTTTTTAACGATCACGGAACTATATTCTCGAAAATCGTAATTTTCCAAATATAAACGCGATTTCACCGAAATTAATAATTTCGTCACATAATGTTTCCTTTCAATAAAATTTACTTAAGTCCTAGCACAACCAGTCTGATCAAAGATTTTTGAGAAACACAGTACCTAATTAAAATTTGGTCGCTCCCAACGTGAAGATGCCTCGTTTGTAGATGAAATTTGATGACTTCTATACGGGTCATTGAAGTTTAATCTGTAATGCTACCGGCAATGGAAAATTCAGGGTTTGAGTCCCGGTGTAGACTATATAAGTTTTCAATAGATTTTTTTTTATATTTAGTTATTTATTTAAATTTGTTTTAATTATCGCGAAACCATGTCAGGAAAAACATAACTAGTAAAAATATAATTTATAACTTAAAATCAAGTGGCTTATGTTAACTCAATGATGGAAGGTAATGCATGTGGTATATCCTGTAATGAGGATTATTGTATATCAGAAGGTTTCGAATACGAATCACGGTTCGGTATTCGTGGTTATGTCGCTGAGTCTATATTGTTAACATGCATTGTGTACCTATTGGTACTAAGAGAGATAATAATTGTATTATATTATGTAATAATAATTATTGCAGATAGCAATGACAAAAAAGGTAAATAGGATTGAAACAAATGAATTTTCTAATTTACATATTCCTAGTTAAATTATCAAGATTTGAATCTACTTTATTAAATATGCGAAGTGAATACCGAAAGCTGCTGCCAGGTCCAAAAGCAGAAAAAAAGTATTTTACGTTATTTAAAAATATATATTCGAACAATTGTAAAAAAAATATCAAATATCTCATAATACAAAGCTATTTTTTAAAATTATATTTAATGGAAAATATATGGAAGTGCGGGGTAATTACAGGGCTTACGACCTGTCTTCGGCTGGCTTAATTGATCACTTTATATATATATATATATATATATATATATATATATATATATATATATATATATAAAGCCGTAAGTCGTAGTAATAGCGTTGTGTCTATGAGATATCTGATATTTGTTTAATAACAGTGCCTTTGTAGGTAAAAATCCAGTAATTGTGTATTCTTGAACGTATTCAAATATTGCTAATTATAAAAAGCCTAGGATATCTATATAGAGTAAGCTTTGCGTGCACGAATTTCGCATTAAATTTCATATTTTTTTCAATTAACAAATCTCGAGACCAGTCACGGACCGGGGGTATTATTATGATCTATGTATATTACAATATTCGTTTGCGACCACGTTTGCTCGTAAATTTTACCTTTTTTTTCAGAGAATGTACACAGACAGAATTTCATGAAGAAAATGTATGAGTACATCGGAGCGGGCGATGTAATAATTTATTTGCACTACTGTAAAAAAGCGGTTTCACTCGTGCGTCGGCCACGTGTGAAACCGCTTTATGTGATCACTTTGAATCACAAGACCTGGTAAAAAATCTACACCAACGTCAGTAAATTAATAACTACCTTTGTTTATATTACAAAGTCGTTGAAAACTAACATAACCATACTTCTCACTATCTACGTAATTTGAAAATTATTGTTTAAATACTAAATGAATGTATTAATTATAAATATATACATATAAAATTAATTTTGTCGAAAAATAATGTTTTTGCGTCACCGGGATACGAACCTGGATCTCTATTTCCAATCCGGGGAAGTACACTACCGATTGTATTATAACGCCAGTATTTTTCATGACAAATTTTCGAACCTATATGTTACATTTTTTTCAAATGAATACACCAGTCGTTCCATTATTTGAAAGCCGTCTACATTAGTTTTACAGAATCTCAAATACCTTTGAGTAAACCGACTGCAGACGCCAGAATTATCAATTCATTTTTATTAAATTTTGGACACATTGATACAATATTTTTCGATAAAATTGATTTTATATGTATATATTTATAATTAATATATTAATTTAGTATTTAAAATATCAGAGACCTATGTTCTGAATAATTACAACTTCACAATAAGAATGTGTTTTCCTTAATAATTATTGTTTAATAAAATAATATCAATGTGAAAAATATATAATCCTTTACATCAAAATGCCATATTTTTTTGTGATTTTTTCTATTAAGTGTTAAAAGAAGTTCTTTAACAAATTCCAGACTGAATTGCTTTCAAATTACTGACTGATATTATCGAGGACGAAGTAAATATATTTATTATAAATTTAATAAATCACATGATAAACAAATACATGTCAAACATGAGTATTGAATTAATTCAAAACCATTTCATATATTTAATCCTGAAAATGCTGGTATTAATCAATACCCAGATTTATGAAATTTTATTTTTTCATTCATACATTTTATAAAATCTGTTCCATCTAATCTTTTTCATAATTTTTAGATAATTATTATTTTATCAATTAATTATATTACATATATTATTATATAATTATTTTATATATACCATAAATGATCTGTCAAAACGATATACTAAAAAATATCAAAAAATTAGATTCTTCATATTCGTTAATTTACTGACGTATTTGTACTGAAAATTTTATAAAATTGAATACGTCACCCGAACAATGATGTGCGGTACATTTTAGTGATTTAACGGAAACTGAGAAAAACGTTTGAAATGGTGGAAAAAAATAACATTCAAAATGTGTTTTTAATATTTGTAATGATAATAATATACTTTTTATCAAATTACTACACCAAAATTCATTCAACAATGTTGCATTATTAAATTCAATGCAGCCCAAAATGTGCCGTAGATCGTTATTCGGGTGACGTCTTCAATTATTTTATAATAATATTTTTTTCACTTTTATATATATATTTATAGTACAATAAATACTTGGGCGCCCGGTTCTTTTTTTCAAAATTCTTGTTAAATTTATTGGTCATAAAATTACTGGTAATTTATTGAACAACAGTGTATACCTACACGCTTATTGAAATCTTTTGACATGAAGAGTTCTAGATTTGCTGCGAGTCGAGTGTTTAGTCTGCAGACCATCAGTTTATTACGGTGCATGAATGAGAGATTGATCTCTCGTCACGAAGATCATCACGAAGACTGGCGGTACAGGTCGAAGGCGAACTAGTAACAACTTTGCACTCAATTTTGTACAGTCCTTTAGTGACTTTCGAGACGAATCTCGATACAAGTCATCATTAATAATAATAACGTTGGATAATTTTAATAGCGCCATTTTCGTAAAAAAATATCACCTCACGGGAGCTTTACATATCCAACAGAATCTTTGTAATCAAAATTGTTATTTGAACTTATGGATATGATTTTGTAAAAAAAGTGCGTTTTTAGTACTTACTTACCATCACGCCGTTTCCCCGCGGGGTAGGCAAAGAGGATAAAGCGCCACACTATTCTGTCCTGACACACAATTCTCATACAAGATAGATAGATAGATTTTTTCTGTATATCTTTCTAATTAATTAATTTAACGATTTTCGCTTTCCTTTAAGGAACCTGATCCGCCATCTTGTTTCATCATCATCATTAACTAACTAACTAACTAACTTACCATCACACCGTTGTCCAGCGGGGGTAGGCAGAGAGGATAGAGCGCCACACTTTTCTGTCCTGACACACAATTCACACATTCATACATCTTCTCACACAAGCTCGCCGATTGTTGAGGCTTCTTGATAGGAACCTCAACAATCGGGGTTTCCTTCAACAATCGGCCTCAACAACAGTCTGGTTTACCTGGACGTCCTAATTCTTTCATGGGCGTCCTATATTTCTTATTAAGGAGAACACATTCTTATTGTGAAGTTGTAATTATTCAGAACATAGGTCTGTGATATTTTAAATACTAAATTAAATAGAGATCCAGGTTCGAATCCCGGTGACGCAAAAACAATATTTTTCGACAAAATTGATTTTATATGTATATATTTATAATTAATACATTAATTTAGTATTTCCTATATTTCTGGTGCCAACAACACTTGCGTCATATATATTTCTTACCATTATCTCATCTCTTATCAGTTCTATATGACCGACCAAATTAAGTGATCCATTCTGAATCTTCTTCACTATACTAAGATCAGCTTTATATTCTTTCTTTATATCTTATCATAATAGGATTTTCCACGTATACGCCTAAGTGATCTCATTTGGACTGATTCTCATTTCTACTATCGTTCCTCTTCTACCAGCTCCAGGCCCCACTTTCATACATCAGTATCGATACCAGGACTCTATTGTGCACCGCTAGTCTTGCCTCTGTTGACAACTTCTCATTATATATACTTTGTACCCTGCGATCACCTTCCTTTCGGTATCATTCTCAGCGTTTCCGTCTCTATCAAACATACTTCTCAAATACACAAACTCATCTATTTGTTCCAAACATTCATTACCTATAAATATTTTTTTTTTTTAGTATACTTTTAAATAATGTTTCTGATGTACCGTTCTTCAACCAAAGAGTTCTACACTTTTGGGCTTGCTACCACAAATGCCCGTTCACTAAGCTTAGACTTCTGGCAACGACTGGTAGTTTAACATCTACCATTCAAGTTATCTGCATTATGCAGATCTCTTGACAATACAGAGGCGAAATTTTATATGTCGCCATGTAGGTAAATCATTCAGCACAATTTAAGTTCAACTCTTCGAGTAAAAGGACCCAAAGTAGTTCTCGCAAAAGAGATGTGTGAGAGAATTTTGAAGTTTTATATATTATCCGTGCTGCTAAATTATAATCTATCCAACTGTAATATTAACAGGCCAGCATAAATACTATTTCAATACTTCACACGTAACATTACAAATGTATCATGTCAATGAGTAGTAGGCTGCCTCAGAGGTAAAATGTCTCCGAATACATTATTAATAGATATGGACGGGGGAATTATTTAATATAAGAATTCGATTAACTATCCTAATAACGTGTGAGTATTACTAATAATTCAAAGCGCGTTTTTTAAGTAAGTACGGGAATTTTTTTTTTTAATGAAACACATCATTTTTTACAAAAATTTTACTTTCTTCGGACGCTACACATCTTAAGCTACTTCTCAACAAAGTCGCCACCTTATTAAGGCACTTGTCATAACGAGGCACGATTTTTGTATACCTTCGTCATAGAACGACGCCACCTGGGATGAAAACCATGTCTGCACTCCGTATTTGAGTTCATCAACGTCATCAAAACGCTTGCCAACAAGGAACCGCTTCAGATGATGGAAAATATGTAAATCACTTGTGCCAAATCAGAACAAAACAAAACACACTTGGCGATGAATGTTTCATATTTCGTGCATTCAAGGAATGAATCACGGACCGTATCTCACTGTCGGCGGGCTGATCTATTGTCTTGAACACTTCAACCACTCAGTACAAGATGGTCACACTATGTGAATATCTCTAACGTTGCATTTGGTGAGTCAACAGACAAAGAAAACCATTGCGCATGCGCAACATCGCAACCGCAGCGATACACCGGGAATATCCGACAACGGTACTTACTTAAAGAACGCGCCTCGTATAATGCTTTTTTCGTGCCGTTTTCTTATCTATGTGAAATATATCAGGATGTAAGTAATTTGTAACCTTTTTTTTCTATGCCCAATGTTCTTATCCAATGTTATCCAATAAATAATTAAATGATATATAATATATTTAATTTCATTTCATTAAAATATTATATTAGCGGCTTGACGTAGGTCTCATTCAGCCGGTATCATCTTTACGTGTGGATATTGTTTTGTGATTCAACCGCAAAATCACGTCTATCGTCTCACGTGCACGGAATAAGGTATGAATCTCGGCTCGTTGCAAAAACTGACAGTTGAGTGCAGGATTAACGATCTGCGGTGGAAGTTAAGAAGCCTCAGGATATAATACCACGGTTAATGGTCCAACATTAACAGGGTAAAGCTTTGAGCACTCAAGAGAATAATACAAAGCGTCCTTAGAATATATGGTTAGATCGAAAGATATTTATAAAAACATGGCAGATTGAGCGAAACAGATGATATTTAATTTGAATATAATTAATACTTGAAATATTATTTTTATCGTGGTACTTGATAATTCAACAAAACACTGAAAATCGAAACAAAATAACGACTAAATCAATAATGAATATTGACGCCAATCAATCACAAATAATTTATCAAACTGTCAATATTAAATGACAGACTAACACAATATTGGATTACATACGCGAGCCGTTTTACCGTTGCGTAATAATGTCAGCTTAATAATGTATTATCTCATTCATTTCGCCGTATCAATTTTCATACATCATTAACACAAACAAAAAAACTTATTAAAAATGCACATACTAATTTGCTTTTTTGAATAATAATTATCTCAGCGGGTTTGCCTTACACGTGCGTTGGCATATTTTCTTAACATATAATATTAACACTGGGCTCCGTCCAGCCATATGTGATATCTCGTCACCCCACCCCGTAATAATATCAATAACACACGACACAATAATGTTCATATTGTACCAACTATTGGATTGTATAACTTGCTGGTCTTCTGGGACGCATATCGAAACCCCAACTACTAGATCACTAGGCAAGTGTCTTAATCACTAGATGAACAGATACGTCAATTTACTTTACAAATAAGCCTATTTATTTTTGGCGTAAATTAGAGATGAAAGTTACTCTACACTCGTTAAATATTTTTTATTATTTATGACAAATTGAATCAGTTAGAAGAATACAGAATAAATCTATCAATTGAAAAAATATTTGTTTACCATTGGGATTCAAAGCCAGAACTTTTCCTTGCCGGGAAGCTGCATTACTATTTACGCAATTTTAAGTAACCATTTAAGTTCAATAAAAATTTGAGACATATTTATATCTACAGTATTTTATTATATAAATCACAGATTACCAAATAGTGATTTAACTTAACCTTACCCTATTGTAACAAAAAATTATGAAACACGTTGTAAAATAAACTTATATCATAAATGATTAAAAAAATGTGAATTTTATACGAACTTTACTTTATATTATTATTATCCCTGTCTAATATTTTTTTAATACTATATTTACCAATCATTATAAGCAACATATTTAAAATAATATTTATTGGCGTTGTATGTTTTAAAAGCTATTAGGCAAACTTTGAATTCCAATCTTTCTACACTGCGAATCCAGTGAAGATTATCTTAATAGCATCACATGTCTCCACTAGCACGGCACTGCAAAAACAATTATCTAAAGGATGTCCATATAGTTCTATTTTATTTTAGTGTCGCACGAGGAATAAGTGATAAAATAATAGACTAATAATGTAATATATTGATTTTTTTATTTGACATGATACCCATTAGTATTCCTGTACAAATCAAATCGTTCATTTACACAAAGGCCACAATTACGGTGATTTTTTTCCATTCGTACGGAACATCAAAATCTTCATGTACATCATGTACAACTTGCAAATAATAGGTATTTTTATACAAAAGTAACTTCAGAATTTCGCGCACTGATGACTTCAGAAGAATAAATCTAAGAACTACTACAAAAATGGATGTGAATGGATAGTGATGGCAGTGAAACCGTATGGTGCCGTGATTGCAACCTTCATTGGATTCGCAGTGTAGAAAGACTAGTATTCATAGTTTGCTTAATAGCTTTTAAAATATGCAATGCCGACAGATATTAATTTAAATATATTATTTATTAATAGCGATTGGCGTAAATAAACAAAAAAGTTTAACATTATAACGTTATAAATTAAAACTCATACTTCTATGTAGGTACTTACTACTAAAAATAAAATATAATTATTCTAATTAAATATTATAAGTTATTTGTTACAAAGAGTAAAGCTTTTTTATTACTTAATATTAATATTGGTATCTGTATATTCAGTAACAAAAATGATACATCATTATATAATTAAATTTTATAAAACTGATGAAAACATTTTTGTTTTGTTACATTGCATTACCAGATTATAGTGAATTTTCTGTATTTCTTTGTAATTAATTCATTTCAATTGTATTAAGAAATATCACAGAACTATGTTCTGAAATTTTTCCTTAAAAATACATAAGTTGAATTAAAGTTTATCCAAATTTAATAAAATTGATGATTTAACTCTGGGGTCTTTTAGCATATTACTCAAAAGTATTTAAGATTCATTGTAATATAAAGTTTAATTAATAATTAATGTATCAATTAGAATAAAGACTACAGAATATAAGTTTAAAATTTGTCGAGAAGCGTATTCGGTCGATATGGCGAAATGGAAATAAATTATGTATGTATATCTTTCTAATTGATTGATGTAATTTGTATTAAATAACTATATAATTTCGATATGCTCTACTTAAAAAGATAGGGACTATGGGCACCCTGTATTACGTTTGGCTCGCGAAAACAAGTTGACCACAGAATACTTCTTGTACGGCTGGAATAAAATTTAATAACATGGAATTATGTTTGAATCTTGAGCTTCGTTTATTGCTTAGACAAATATTGAACAATTTTTATGTGTGGATACATTCGTAACAAAATTGTGCGCCGCGAGATAAGATCTGGATCTAGTTTGATTACAGTTAAACACTTTAATTAACGTTGTCTCGTATAATTATCCATTAGCATTTTTCTCAACCGGATACTCTCGCCCAGTAGCCATACATTTTCAATGGGTTGTTTCTTGTGAGATTTCGCAATTAACGAGCAGAGAGCCTCTGTGAACGTGTTTCCAAGCCAAATCCATTAATCAAAGTTCTCGTAATAAAAAAAACCGACCACTACTATTTCGTAAAAATCGACAAACATTTTAAAGAGAGGAGCAATGGAATAAATGTTTAGGACCAAATTACGAAACACATCTCTATTTCGTAATTTAATCAGAATATAATAGTATGATTCATTTCTAAATTCTATACTAGTTTCACTAGATTATAATATATTGAACACGTGTGTTTGCTAGTATGGCGTAGTACGATAAATAGGTGTTCCAGGCCAATGTTGTTTTTAAATAACTAGATAATGAAACAAACAATTTAATTTGGATTGTATTTACTTTTAAAATTAGCAATATTAACTTTGTGGTTAAAATTCATATTTTTTATTTATTATCTTTGTTTTATTAACCACCGAATTGAGTTTAAATACATCTACCGGTTTTGATAAATACTATTTTTTTCTTCAGGATGTCATAACTAACTAAAAATATATATCTTTTTCTTCACCTGAATCTATTTTTAAAATTTTTAAAGAAACAAAAATTATTCAATAAATAAATTTAGTACCTAACTCAAATTGTTGCTTAATACAAATTTAGAAACAATATTATATATTTTTAGTTAGTTATGACATCCTGAAGAAGAAAATAGTATTTTTTAAAACCGGTAGATATATTTAAACTCAATTCAGTGGTTAATAAAACAAAGATAATAAATAAAAAATATGGATTGTATTTATCGATTATTTGGTTTAATACAATTATGCATAAAATATGACATCGGTCCAGTATACCTCACTGGCAGCGGCACAAATGCGTGCTCTTTTAACCATATATTTTGTAACATTCTCGCACACTTATCGCACAATATTATCCTGTAGCATCGGACCCTAAAGCACCCCTACAGAAAATAGTCGGGGGCCGTCAAAACAGACAATCGAGGAGGCCAGTCGATATCACCACTTTTTTTACATTATGCGGCCGGAAAAAAATTCTCGCAAAATTTTAAGCGTAGCTCGAGCTGTGTATGAGGTGACACCATCCTGTTGAAACCAGGTGTGTTGCAGGCTCAAGCGATCCAATTCAGCCACCAAAAATGTATCCAACATGTGACGATAGCGATCACCGTTAATGGTTACAGTATTTCCTCTTGCAATTCCTTTTCAGGAAATATGTTTTTGGAAAACACAAAACGTCCCCTGATCGATCACTTAGTGATGACCTAATTTCTGTAATGAAATTTCCTGAAATACAATATACTCTTTCGCTGAGTAATGAAATAGTGTATATACTTTTAAAGGCATCAAATAGGAGATCCTTATTGTAGACTCGTATATGGAAAATTCGGCCTAGAGCACTTTTGCATTGGAGCTTCATTCAAGTATTTTCAACCCCAAAACATCAATGGTATTATTTTGACGGTAACCGCTTGACAATACTAATACAAAACATACTCGGCGTTAACTGGACTAATTATACCTCCCCAGTACTCGAGAAGTGAATCCAAGTCAATATGCACAACAAAATTATTTTCAAAATAAACCTAAATATAATATTTTCAACGCATTCATTGATGCAAACTACACATTTATTTATTTATAATCATTGCGGTTTCAAGTCAAAATATAGACGTTTTTTTTTAAATTATAAAATATATATATTAATCTAATATTTGAAACAGAATTTTTCAAATTGAAAAAACCGACTTTTAATGTTGCAATTTTAGCTAAAAAACCAAGTTTTTGAAAACCAACAAGCCCTAGTACTTATCTAATATAGGTTAAGATTAGTGATGGAATTGACTAAACTGCGGAGACTCTTCTCCCGATACCTATATATACAAGTGTCAGACTAAAGACATTATTTAATTTACAGAAAATTAATCTATTCATTAAAAAAAAATCAATATCCATAGAACTTGATAAAACTACATATATATTTTTACCATTGACATTTCCAAAGAATGATAATAAACCATGTAAATACAAAATGAAAACTCGTGTGACAATTCAAAGCTGATCACGATCTTAACATACGGTACCTTAATACTACGAACTTAGACATTAAGTAATATTGTAAAGCCCTTTTGAAAGTCAAATAGTTAACACGACAGAGACTAAAGAGCCTCTTTTGTATTCAACAATAAATAATCTCCACACAATCGCTGAATACATTATTATATATGTTAATTGGATATATGACTTAAATGCAATGAATACCCATTATAAATAGTAGGTAGGTACATAACGTACATCTAGCACCATTTTTTACATGTAAATCTAAAATAATTTTGGTGTTAATTAATTCATCAGACAAGATTCAGAAAAGAAAAAGAAAAGTTTATTCATTAGATAATTCGACACAGCCTCAATTGAAATTGTGATGTTGTAAATAAAACTAAAATTTACCGGTATTTTTTTTTAACATACATAATTTGATTAATATTAGTTACGCTTTTCTAAAATGTATTAATTAACAATTATACTAATATTACAAAAATTTCATCATATTTATAATACTACATATATAAGCAAAAATGTTATATTTTTAAGGAGAACACATTTTTAAGTTGCATTTTAAGAACATAGTGATGTGATATTTTTAATTCTAATTAAATTAATCAATTAGAAATATATACAGAAAAAAATTATTAATCGAAAAAATATATAGTTGCTACCAATATTCGCACCTGGACGTCTTCCTATCATATCCTAAGGAATAAGTCCAGGTTCGAATCCCGGTTTAAATAAGAAAAATAATAAATACAAATTAAATGCATTAGTTAGAAAGATATACATATAAAATTAATTTTATCGAAAAATATTGTTGTTGCTACCGTGATTTGAACCTGGATCTCTTTCCAAACTGGGGAAAGTGCATTATCCAACTATGCTACAACGACAATATTTTGCTTTATTTATCACCAACAATTCCAAATTATTTAATTTGTGACTAACACCGTTTATATGCAAAATTGACAATCCCAATTTTTTATCAAAACCATGGCCATTTTCTATCAAATGATTAGAAAATTCTGAAAACCCACTATTCTTCAAATATCTCAAATGCTCCTTTACTCTTATATTAAAACTAATCAAAAAATTATGAACAACCAACTAAATTTAACTACGAGTCCCATTCTATTTTTTTTCCTAACAATTATTCGAGTAAATTTGTATTACTTAACAATATGAGTAAGGTACTAAATTTATTTTTTAAATAATTGTTGTTATTTAAAAATAGATTCTGGTAAAGAAACAATAATATGTTTTTAGTTAGTATTGACATCCTGAAGAATAAAATGATATTTTTCGAAACCAGTAGATGTACTTAACCACAAAGTTAATTTTGCTAGATTCGAAAGTATTAAATAGTAATTTATCTTGTTCAAAATCGTGAGGATACACTTGTATAACCACATTTCAAATGCCTCCATTCGATACATCATGGCTACTTTTAGAGTTTATATTTCCTCACTTGTCCAGATTGACCTTATGCCTTAACTGTCTGCTATTGAATCTGTTAAATCTGATCATAATCTAATTTCCCTAACTTCCTGACTGTTCACTGTTATTTTTTCTATCATCTAATTTATTTATTTTTATCATGCAGTGAGTCTTTATACATTGATGTTTTGTAACATTTGTTTTACAAGGTGGGCAATCAAATCAATCAGAAACATTTAGTCGTACCCACCCATATCCGGAAATTATACTCAAAGCATAGATCCACTACAAGATCTCGGCTAGCACTGATATTAACCGGCAATTAAGCGAAATACTTACCACACTTTATTATTATTATTCATATTATTATTATTATAGAAAAGTATAGTTAATTAATGAGGATATTAATAATTATAATATCAGGCGTAACATTTAGAAGTAGTTAGTAGTTTTTTTTAATAAGAATATTAAAATATTTATTAATTCAACAGTGGATTAAAGTTTTTCCTTTCACAGTCAACGAAAATTTACTAATGAGTGTTCACGTACTTTGTCACAAGAAGAATTTGTCTGGGATACGTAGGATATCTTAACATATGTATAGCTACTAAGAATAAAACATACTAAAAAAAACTAAATTATGTACAGTGAAATCGTTTATTCAATCGTAATCGTAAAATTTCAGATAAAAAATAAAAAGTAGCTTGATTTAAAATGTGCGTGCTTAAAAATATCTAATTCATATTTAAAATATCACAGACCTATGTTTTGAATAATTACAACTTCACAATAAGAATGTGTTCTAATAATAAAGTTGTATCGATGTGTCCAAAATTTAATAAAAATTAATTGATAATTCTGGCGTCAGCTATCAGATTAATCAAAGGTATTTGAGATTCCGTAAAAATAAGATAGATGGATCTTTCAAATAATGAAACGATTAAATGTATTAATATCAAAAAGGTAACATATAGGTTCGAAAATTTGTGCTAAAAATATCGTCGCGGTAGCATAGTTGGATAATGCACCTTCCCCGGTTTGGAAAGAGATACAGGTTCGAATCCCGGTGGCGCAACAACAATATTTTTCGATAAAATCGATTTATATGTATATCTTTCTAATTAATATATTTAATTCTTTTTTTTTTTAATAATTAGTATTTCCCTTGTATTGTTGTTATTGGTTGCGAAATCCTATAATTTTCCTCAAGAAATAAATAATTGACAATAATTATCCACTGTCGATTTTTATGATTCTATGCATTATTTTCAAAAAAGATAATTTTTTACAGCAAATAGTTAATTGATGTATTTTGATCGATGGATTGTATTTTTTTTGCGTGGGAATATGAAAGGAAATGTAACAAATACACGTCAACGGATAAACCACTGAAATTGAACGCCTTTTCAATGTTATTCAGCGTAGCAAATATCTAACAATAATATTTAAGTTATATTCTTTGACCACTTAAATTTCATAATATTATTATACAAATTATTTATAATTATTATTGAAAGGCTTCGAGGGCCTACATTTGTATCAGTCACCGCGACACGACGACGAGAGAAAAATAATTCGGAACGGAAATATAATGTACATTTAAAATTTGGTTATGGCACAAACGATTCGTACGCCCAAAGGTCATAAAACAATGAAACTTTCACAATGAAGCAGTTCAGAACAATCCTTGTGCATTGCGCAACGAATGGACTATATTCAATTGCATTTTTTTAAATCACTGTGCAATTTAATGCAATACGCAATGCTTCTAATAGTGCAATGTATCAAAATTAATTACATCAGATTTATTAAATAACGTTCAATTACGCAAATTTTCGATGTGCATAAATTTGTTGCGTATATAATGTATAATACCTCAATATTTTTCTGTATACCTTTGAAACTAAAACATTTAACTAGAGTGAAGTACTAATATCTTTTGAAATATATCATCATTAATATATAGTTATATGGAGGTTCTGAACGCGCCTCACATTACAGGGTTGTTAAGCCAGGCTCTCAACAGCCATAAACTCTCATGGTACTGACATCAGGCGACATGCCACAATAACATCAAGCGGCAACTATCGGGAATCATCACCCTTCAGTAGCTACTCGTGTGCAACTTTGTAAAACAATTCAGAAAAAATCTAGTGTCAACCATAAGTAGTTCATCTTCTTATAACCTACTCTAGTCCGCATTGAACTGGAAGATATAGGAACCCCAGTTACCGCGCTAACAGTCTTCTGATCAACATACACACACCGCGACATAATCCACACTTTATTTCGCCACAACGCAATTAAAATTCCTAAATCTGATCTGATTCTTATTTGATCGTGGTTAAAGAATCGATAAACTGATCCTCTGTAGTTATTTAAATTATGTCATATGTATCTCTTTCGCTCTCGTCTTAGGGCGAGTTTTAAATACTAATATAGTTATTTTGAGTGATGAAAGAACAGTCGGCTGTAACAATGCGACAATTTCCGCCTGGCACTGCTTCAGGATGGAGTTACTAACTGGCATTATTTTATTTTATAATATGAGTTCACGAACATTAGTTATTCTCCTCCTTATGATAGATCTAAAGTTTTTTTTGCCGGTTATCTTTACATTGTTTGGATGGTCTGTATACATACTAAGATATTAGCCATTCGATCCTCTTCATCATGACTCTCCACGTCCACATCTTTTTTGTATTGTATTCTGCTTCTGTCCCATTTCACGGTATGCTCCACGTCGCACGTGTCATTTATAACTTCTCTTATTATTCTGTCTCTAAGGGTTTTTCTTAAGATGGAGCGAAGAATTCTCTTTTGTAACGTTCTTAAACAGATTTCGTTCTGTTCAACTTTTGTAATGATAGGTCTGATATGTGTTTTGTATATTTGCACCTTGCTGTCTTCTGTTCTGCTGTGTTCTCCTTAAAAATATATAATTTAAACCAAATTTTAAAAAAATGAATTGATTAAATTCTGGCGTCTCCTAGCATGTATTACTCAAAGGTATTTGAGATTTGTCGCAATATAAAGGTAATAGCTTGTTAAAAATGAAGTAAGAAATATATCTATTTGAAAGAGCTGTAGCATATAGTTCGAAAATTTATCAAGTTACTCAGTTAGTGTGGCGAAACTAGATAACATTTTCCCGGATAGCATCCCGGTTGCAACTAAAATAGTTTTTCGTTAAATTTATTATTTTATATGTCTTTCTAGTTGATTAATTTATTCTGTATTAAATACCACGGAACTATGTTCTGTAAAAACTTCAACTTCACAATAATAATGTGTTTTCCTTAAAAATCTAATATATTTTTTTCTTAGTCTTCAAAACCTCGAGTTCTATTAAACTAATTGAACACGACAAATCCAAATGTAATTTATAGTTATATTTATATGTATACAATAACATTACATAGAATAATGTGTCTCAAAATAATATATACTCTACACTATTTTTTTACAGTATAATTACAATAATGATCCGCTATTTCCTATTGATCATAGACAAGGGTCGGCCCACTTGACCCCTGAAGCTGGATCAGGTTTCACTGTCGGGTTACCCGTCTAGAAATGGAACAATGGTATTGAAAACAGTCTACGGTTTTGAACTTCTGACAAAGGGCGGTTATGGTCACGAGCAGACTGCGCACGCCCGGCAAACATGGCCGAGAATATTTTCAAGTACCTACCAACCCATACCAGGGAGGATCAGTAATGAAACAAAATATATATATATTTTTTTTAAATGTTATATCATTATCATCATCTTCGGTCCATGACTGCTGGATATACGGCTCAGCAATTCCCTCTATCATTTGTAACTCTCCACTTTCTGAAGTAGACACTCCCCGTAGGCTGCACCAGGATAGGTTCCTATCGATTGTGGCTAAGAATTGCAAATTTGGACGAAATAAAAATTTTCGGAATTCAGTTGAATTTTGAAATTTTTTGGTCAATACTAATAATAAAAAAAAACAGCTTATTAAGATAATACATTATTATTTATTTTATTTTTTTTTTAATTCAACTATAAATAAACTACAATATTTTGATTATGTCCAAATCTTTGTAGGAACTAATTACTGGGTTTTATCCCCTGGGGGATTGTCATCAAGATTAAGATGTCTCACAGAGACAAAGCTATTATTTTTATATGAGAAGTATGAAAGTCTTGGGTATTACAGGGCTTACGACCTGCAATGCCCAAGACTAAAAGTACACTGGTCTAAAATATGAAGAACATGTTAATAATTGGAATGAATTTCCTATACACATAAATGATATTGCCTCCACTTCAAATTAAGTGTCAGCTTCAGCGACATCTATACTATTACATGTGAAAAAATATCAAATTTTCAAAAAAACTGTCAATAGATGACGATAGCATAATTGGTAATAAATAAGTGAAATGTTCCATCTTGATTTAATATATACAACTTCCAAAAATTTGATAGATGTGGTAGCGTGGGTAAATGGGTGAACGTTACATTGTGTAAAGTAATCACTTGAGCCAGCCGATGACATGACGTAAGCCTTGTAATGCCCAAGACTTCCATACTTCTCATATAAAAATAATAGCTTCGTATCTGTGCGACATCTTAATCTTTATAAATAAACTGATTTTTCTTGTCAATTAATTTAAATGGGAGGCCTACTATACGTCAATATAACCAATTTACCTTATATAAATCCATTCATATGCATTGTGATCATTTCCTAATGATATGAGTTTAAAAAGTCCCATGTTTATACGTTTTATTATACTGGTCCAAGTAATTAGCTTTTTAATTGATATGAATTCTGTTGAAATCAAATTAAATTAAATGTTCGGATGAATAAGGAAAAATAAGTATTCAAAACAAAGAAAAAAAATTTGATAAAAAAATTGTCGCTGGTAGAAGGAGACTGTTATGGCTGAAGAACCTAACGACACTGGTTTGGCCAGTTTACTGTAGAGCTTTTCCGGACCGCAATGAACAGTAATGATAGAGAATATGCCAGATAATGTCCGTTGAAAGGATGAGGCTTGGCTTAATGTAGAACGACCACTTTCTTAAGTACGATATTTTTCTTTAAATTTTAATAAATATGACAGTTAGCAAATGTATTTTAAAATTAAATTTAGGTGCTTCTATGTTGGGGCGTCACGGTTAAAGTGGCGATAGAATATTCCGGATTCCAACTCTGGTAACTCCACTATATATTTATTATATGTATACCTTTAACTATCCTAACATAACTTTTTGACTCCCCCTAGTACAAACAATACAGTCCATATTATTCATAAAGAAATAATGGTGTCAAAAAATTCAATATGAGATCCAATCTATCATGGTGGGCGGGGCGACCGAATAGCTTCATGATTAACACCTCCTTTGGTCGAAATGTGGCAACTATAATATAAATTAATTTGGTATTGGAAATTAACAACTTGATTATATAGCCAATAAAACGTTTAGAGTTGATTACATTTTTATACGAAAAACACATTGTGTCTGACAGGCAATCAGTCGGTCATTGTGGACACTGTATTTTTTGTGGACTTATTCGCGGAATTGATTTTCGGGCGTTTAGAACGTCCGAAAAATCAATTATGTACATGTGTGGTTTTTCAAACATAAATGACGAATACTAAACAGAAACATGAAATAAACCTAAATGACAGGGCTGCGAAAAAAGGAAAATTGTATTATTTTTAAAGAAAATCATCTGTAAAAATAAATTGATAAGTTTTATTTTATTTTGTGCCACCAAGTGGCGTAACCAAAATAATTGCCCCCCAATCAATGTTTTCTCAAATTTTGAAACATGATATGCGCATAAAAAATATTTTGTGCAATTTTAAGAACTAATGCTATTATTTGTGTGCTGAAGGTGATAAAAAGAAAAGCATTACCAAATCAGTATAAGGCTACTGGTAGGGCCCAGGTTGACCACATTACTAATGAATATGTATTAAAACGTATAAATAAGTCAACAGAAATAATAACATGTATCAATGCATACTCCGGTCACGTTCTTCGCAATTAAAAATATGAAAATTGGTTCAATGTCTAAAATATTGATGGTCTTATACCGATAAAAGGTGGGGCATTAGTAAGAGGACTTTTCAAAAAATTGTATGCGCGTTATATTTTTTGTATGCTTTGGCATGCAAAAAATATAACGTGCGTGCGCGCACGCGGCAAACCGCGTGCGCGGCAAACGCGGCAAACGCGGCAAAGCACGCACCCGCACACCTTAAAAGAAACATTGCCCCTAATGCAAAATGGAAAAAATATATGTATTGTAAATAAGAGAGACAATATTATTATTAGGCGATATTCAATATTGGCGTACGCCACTGCAGCCAACTCAGAAAACTTGTGTTGGACTGTTACCATTACATATTAAAATATTCCAAGGAAAGGTGCCATATACGATTAGACCTCTAATGGCCCGTGTCTCAGTAACACGCGAACACGTGTTGAGATTTTAATCTTGAGATAAACTGAAGAGATCAGCTTGAGATGAATAAAATAAAAAGAAAAAAAAGCGTACGATTTCTATAACGAGATTCATCACGTACAAACAGCACCTAGAACCATAGATACCTACAACTATTTATTCTGAAAAAGTTAGACAAACAGTAGCATTAAATGACTAACTTTTAATCTGTTTTAACTGCCGCAAGGGGATATTCAAATTTACTCAACGAACGAACAGAACATAAGCTGTCAACTGTCAATGAAATATGATGTTTGACGTACACTAAGCTCGAAGTGAGATGTGCGACAAAATAAATATCAAACTCTATCTTAGCCGAATGTGGTAGTCTTCGAATCTCTGAGACTTGGTGGTCTACGAAAGCCGATTTTTTTAATAATGAGTATATCAAACGTAAATGTTCCATATTTAAATTCTTCTCGTTTCAAACATTGACCAAGGTTCATAAAGTTCAAAATATTAATAAAGTATTGAGGTGAGAGAACGAGAAAATGTGGTTTGCCAAGAATATTTAATAAAATCAAAAAAGACTTATTAAACATTTCGAAAAATAATAAGACGTGAGACCACCCTAAAATATAAAGTGAAAGAACACATTCTTATAATTTTTTTTTTTCGTTGGTTAAATTTCATTTATAAAAATGCATGATGTTAATAAAAACTCAATAATTACTTCGTAAAAGGCAATCCTTGCCGTAAAACTGTTATGCAGTTTGGCAAATAATAAAATTATAATATATGTGTATGTAATAAAAAATAAAAAAAGTTTGTGATAAAAATTTCTGCTAAAACTCAATCAATAACATACCTATATCATGGCAGCAGCCAGCCTCTTTTCTTAATAACAACTTTGATTATTTTGCAATTTGATTTATCGACATGAATTATATATAAAGTATTGCAATTGGATTTTAGGGCCTCTGTCAGGTATACAGTTGTTTTTTCTTTGATCTCACACGGGAACGCAAGATTTTGTCAAAAAAACCAAAGTCGATGACGTGTCAGTATGTGGGAGCGCTTAGATTCAGTGTTTAATTTTGATGCAAGCTGGCGGGCGCATCACGTCAAAACATAAATCTTGCGTGCATTGCGGTTGATTTTTTATTTATTATTGACTTTTTTATCATGAATACTCGTATTTTGTATTCTCAATCAATGTACGCTGCTGTGTAAGATAATTACTAGATTTTGTTTTAATTTACAAACAAATATGTCAAACTCGTCACAATAGTGACTAAATATTGTATCCATATATATAAACGTAACACTTATGTTTTGAAATTTTTATAAATATATAATAATAAAATTTCTTCCTTCCCAGTCCAGCTTATCCATCATAACCTTGAGAGTACATACTAACTGTACTCACTGTTGATATTGTGGTTGAGTGTTGATTTGCAATACCGTGTCGAAGTCCGATTCCTGATGACCCGAAAGAGGTCGAATACACACGGCAGAATAACATAAAACATCGCACAGAATTACTCGCCGTGGTGGCACCAACTAGTTGATATGATAAGACAAGAGTCAGTAATTTAAAGGTATAATCATTGGCGTGGCGGCAGAGAGACGTGAGAGAGATTTCGGTAAACAAAGACTACCATTTTTGATAAAATCACGTCACGGCGGTGCCTGCTGCTGCTAATATCCTGGAAAAATATCAATTAATAAACTTACTGTTTGTAACTGAAATAAAACAAGGTATTCTGCGAGCGAGAACGCCATTCTCGATTCTGTCGCCGTAGTGTACCTAGAGCAAACATAATTTTTGTTTCATTTCTTTCAACCTAATAATCATCATTATCATCATCATCGCCGATTGAGAAAAACGGAGATCGGCGAATCACCCTTGTCTACATTTCTTGTTTCCTGTACGGAACACCTTGTATAATTGTTTTAATATTTTCCATCTCTGTCTGAGCTCAAATATTAAAAAAACATGTATGTTATTTTATCTCAATGATAATATTGCAATATTTTTTCTACCACTATCCACTCGATAAATTATTCACAATTGTTCTCCGCAATCAACACTCGTAAAATGAACGTTACTCAAGAGTCAAATCTCTGCCTCTTCAAATGAGATTGATGAAATACTCGGTACTAGTAATTTCAACCCACGTGATTCTTTCTTTCAGTCAACAAATCAAATGTATAATCATCTATCGTCAAAAAAAGTATTAACGCAAATGTGTATGATAAAATTATTTTGTAATCTATAAGCCTCAAACATAATATATACAAATATAATAAAATTGCATGTGGTCTAATAAATAATATGATAGCTGTAATCAAATTATTGATGAGAGTTTACAGAATATTTTGATTGGCTCGTGTGATTTTATGCAGAGGAGAAATGGAGTTGGTATCTATAATTTTCACGGACACGAGAACTACTAGTATACTAGTCTCATTTCAACACAGTCACGTATTTTTTAAACAGATTCTGATACCAAATGGGACCTCTTTTTTCTCAACCTTTCTTCTAAATTTTCTGTAAGCTATAAATGCTTTCAATTAGTTGTCAAATAATATAAAGTTATGAAACAAGTTTAAGGGAAAACCAATCAAAATAATAGAAATATGTCAAGATTAATCAATTGAATTTTATGTGATTTTATATCATATGATCATCCCTAATTGGAACCATAGTAACGTATAAACTATATTTACTGTTTCCGAGGTAAGTTTGTAAAATTCCATAATCACATATGTGAAAATAAAATACTTCATTTTTTATTCTACTCGTTTTTTTTTTTATATCATTCGTGTTAAACATAACTATTTCCTAGAATCTTGCAAACATTATATAAATTCCGGAATACCAAAATGTCTCTCTTGAAGTATTGTCTTTTTAGATTGTATAATTGTATAGCTGTCCTTTTCTACAAATTACCTACGACATTAAAATGTTATTAGTGTTGAAACTAAATGGTTATTAAGAATAGTTAGAAGCATTTAAAATGTATGGAAATCCTTAGAATTCTAATGTTGTCCCTTTTCATTTCATTCAAATGAAATTGTATAGCTGTCCCCTACTATAGTTACAAATGTAAGTTGTCGAGTTAAATTGTTAGACTAATAATGCCCTTACAAGGTGAAATGCGTCTTGAGTAAATTAAACGAGTCAAATCAAAAAATCAAGTTATTAGAACACATTCTTATTGTGAAGTTGAAATTATTCAGAACATAGGTCTGTGATATTTTAAATATTAAATCAATTAATTAAATTAGAAAGATATACATAAAAAATCAATTTTATCGAAAAATATTATAGTTGCGCTACCGGGATTCGAACCTGGATCTCTTTTCAAACCGGGGAAGGTCCATTATCTAAATATGCTACAGCGACATTATTTTTGACTACAAATTTTTGAACCTACATGTTACACTTTTACATGTAACGATAGATGTATTCATTTGAAAAAATGTAACATATAGGTTCGAAAATTTGTCGTCAAAAATAATGTCGCTGTAGCATAGTTGGATAATGGACCTGCCCCGGTTTGGAAAGAGATCCAGGTTCGAATTCCGGTAGCGCAACAAAAATATTTTTTGATAACATTGATTTTATATGTATATCTTTCGAATTAATACATTTAATTAGAATTTTAAAAAATTAAGTGTTTTATTTTCACATATGTGGTTATAAAAATATTTAATAGACAGAAATATTTTATAAAATTTAGCCTACATAACAAAATATCTTACATTCATTATGGTAACTGTAATGTTACAAAATCGAACATTAATTCTTATTTCGAAACCAAATGACCGAGGCCCAATCAGTGTCACTGTTAATTACACAGAAATATCTTAATTAGGTGGATGTAACACCGAAGGTCTATAAATCGATAAATATAAATGACATGTTTGATGTATGATAGCGCGGGTATATAAAAGCGGCATGCTCTATATGACCATATTTAGACCTGAATCTCACTCAATGTATTTTTATAATATGTTTCTTTATTTACTCTAGAAATTAACATATTCTTAAATTTGGTTCACAGTTTATATGTGGCTTCACAGCTTAAAAAAATATATGTATATTGTTTTAAAATTAAGTCAAATTTTATTTATAAAGTTATAATTTTTGAAAACATAGATCCATGATAATTAAAACAAATTTAGATAAACTACTTATGGCCCGTATCTACCGATGAGATTTTTATAAGACTTACGATTCGAGGGAATATCTATGGGCCGGTTATGTGATCGGTAGTAACTTTATACTTTAGTAAAAAAAGTTACTAAAGTAAGTTTTTTCCAAAAACGGGTTGTTTAATCGTTTGTATTTATTTATTTGTACATTTACTTCTCGAAAGTACATCCAGTAGTAAACTTATTTTACTCTCCGATATCCTATTGTAAAAACGAGAACTCTTCACAGCTGTTCCAAAAGTCATCTGGCACATTGATACTTTAAAAGTTGCAGTATACGATAGTTAATCATTCAATATCCCGCTATTTTAGTGATGAGAGTTCGTCAGAATATGATCTCATTGTTTAATATACATTAACACATAATCCGAAAAAATTTCACCACCTGACAGATTACGAAAGCAGATGTAAAAAAATCCATAGATAAAGCATATTTCATGATTATTTCTCGTGCCTATAGACATCTCATCTATGCTTTGACAATAGTAAATTTATCGTTTAAACGACCCTCAAATGATTTTAACACCGGGCTTTAGTAAAAAGTTACTAAAAAAGTAAAAATTTACCATATTAAAAATTACTGATCACACAATTGTCCCTGAAGTAGGAATTGAACTTATAGTCCACTGTATACCTACACACCAAACCCCAAAAATACGTGGTCTCGCGCCTTACTTGTAAATAAAACGTCAAATATCAATGCATTGATATTCCATTGGTTAGTTGGGTGAATTTAAATCTCCTCAGCGGCGCTTGAAATGGAATAAATATTTGTGATTTAATTAACTTTTTAGAATAAATATATATATTCTTTTATTAATATCAAAAATATAATACAATTTCAATAATCAGTGGATATATATATTATATATTTTTTTTTTAACATTTGTTTCTTCTCTATGAGAGTAAGACTCGTGTATAGAGAAGGAGTATATTCGAGTTAATTTATATTTCAGTTAGTTTGTGTACATATTTTTTTACTTCAGTTACAAATTTATGATAGTCTGTAATTTTTCTAATTTTGATGGGGAGATTGTTAAAAAATTTGATACCTTGATAAATATATTGATTTTGAGTTGCGGTATATTTTAGTTTTGGGATATCAATTTGATCTCTATATCATGTAGATCGGAATTCGCTTCTAAAATTTAATTGATTATTAATTTTGAAAATTTCAATTATTAAATTTTTATTGTATATGTTTACTATTTTGGGTACTTTAAAATCTGTGAAAAGTTGTATACTTGGATAGTCTTTTTTTTTTTTAAATAATTTTTATTAGGTATCGAACATCGTATATTTTATTTTTAGGTATCGAACATCGTATACAAGATCTTGTCTTTTTCTACCAACCTAAAGCTGATCATAATCTCAACACATGTGCATAAGATTTATCTCAAGGAAATCTCGGATATTTATCTCACAGTGTCACGTTAAAAAAGTACAAAAAATAGTTTAGTAATCACCGCGACTATATTGTTTCCATAAAAAAAAATTGTCTATCTTTCTAAGTAAAATAAATATATTGTGAATGGATTATTTAAAAAAATAATAATTTACTTCAGAATTCGAACTCGACTTCTATTGCCATAAAATTCGAATTTATTTTTAAGTACAGATTTAATTTTTAAATGCAATAAATGTTTAATTTTGTAATTAATTTAAAAAGTTTTTTAATGAACGAAAAACAGCTAACACTTAAATCTGTTGCTTAAAAATACATATTAATTTATTGGATACATATTAATTTATTTAAAGAATAGAACTCAAAAAAACTAGAATACAAAATGCCGGGATTAAAATAAAATTAAAATTCATTAAATATTTTCTGCATATAATGAAAACAGATTATTTTATATCAAACAAATTCTATAAGAAGCAAACCCCTAATTACATATTTTTTAACAAAACCACCGATCGCTTATAGCTGTGACTCAAAATATAGAATTAGGAGATTTTGAACGCAAAACACAAAATATTTTTTGGACCTACACTAGAAAATTAATCAGAATCAAAATGAACCACGAGCTCCACAATTGTATGAGCAAAAAACAGCTGTATTATTTTTTAGGCTGCAATAGGCTTGCCACTTTGTAAAAATGTCGGACAACAAGATACCAAAAATCATCACCACTTAGTGAAAATGATCTAGAGGCAGGCCAATCTACCAACTTTTGTGATCAGATAAGTGCACACCGGATAACTTCATACATATTCAACTGCTTACAATCAGCTTATTACTCTACTGGTGTAACTGTGCATCGTGGGACAAATCACCGACAAATCCAGAAATTTTTCCAGGAGGCAGCGATAAATTTTGTTGAGAAGTGAACCTTTTTGATGCATTGACGGATTAGCTGCCTGCTGCCGTGACAAACATACTTCAATTAAATAAAACATAATCGCTTTCTATGAAACCACGAATTTTATTTTCGCTTAGCTCAAGCTTCGTCAAGGTGTATTTAAAACTAACAATAAATACAAAAAGAGTGCACTTATGTATACTTAAAGAGGGAGATAGAATATAAAATTATATGCGAAAGAGAGAGACATAATACATATACAGTTAGGCGAAACATTAAGGGACGGTAAAGTACAGTATTTATGGATATAAAATGATTTTAAAAGAAACATACCTAATATGAAGCAAATAAATAAATTTATTAGTGATTGCTTTCTACGAAAAATTGTAATCACAATAAAAAATTTCGCACACGTAACCATAACTGACAAACCGACAAACCGACATTTGTCTTGTGTGCAGTTATCATAGACTTGACACTTCTGTATAATTTTTAAAATATGGTATTTTATTATGTTTAGTAATTTATTATTATGATTAGTAATAACAATTTATTTCAGAGTTATACATACCAAAGATCGTTAATAAATATGATTCAGATAATTGCAGTTTACATAGGTTTAAGTAATCTGCGATGTGTGAAAGATGATGCCATCTCACCGATCACCGAAGACCCTTTTTACTCACCTACAAATCGTGCAGTCACACACGTAAAACAGTTAAATGTTAAGGCTAAACAGAACGTGAATAAGTAATGAAATAATACCGTTCCTGTAATCAACAGAGCACCTACACTTAATGTGGCTATCTTCAGTTTAATCTAAGATCGTGACGGAAGAAACACAAACCTTTTTAATTAATTACATCTTTATAATATATTATACATCTTGTAAGCTGGAGAATATAGATTCAATTGAAATGGCCACTCCGGTCAGTTTAATATCACGACGCACGAACGCCACAATCCTACAACTAATCCAACTTCAGCAAGTCGTATCTACAGTCGTGAACAAAAAATTCTTCCTTCGGTCACATTATGCGTTATGCGTCAAAGTGACAGCCTAGAACAGGAAATTATTCTGGACACAATTTTAGACCTAATAAGACATGGAAGAGTTCCATAACGGTAGATAGATGCATTGTATCTATCTGAAGAAACCTTGGAGTCAGCTGTGAAGGCGACTCAGAACCGGGACTTAAAGGTGCCAAATATCACATACATTAAATACTAAATTAATGTATTAATTATAAATATATACATATAAAATCAATTTTGTCGAAAAATATTGTTTTTGCGTCACCAGGATTCAAACCTGGATCTCTATTTCCAATCCGGGGAAGTACACTACCGATTGCGTTATAACGCCAGTATTTTTCTTGACAAATTTTCGAACCTATATGTTACATTTTTCAAATTAATACACCTGTCGTTCCATTATTTGAAAGCCATCTACATTATTTTTACAGAATCTCAAATACCTTTGAGTAAACCGACTGCAGACGCCAGAATTATCAATTCATTTTTATTAAATTTTGGACACATTGATACAACATATATTCAATTCAATGTTGGACGAAAACCTTACATTTTTTTCGATGGTCTGCCAATCCATTAAAAAATATTCTTTGTCTACCGATTATCTCTGCGTCTTGAAACATAAAATATATTTAATATTATATCATAAATATATTTTTTTACCACACTATATTTTTCTTTGCATCATATTTTACCTATCATTTACATCAATAATATTCTTCCTACATGTGTTCAATAATTTATCAATTATGACAAAAACCTGTTTTCCTGATAGGAATCAGTTTTTTCCTAATGGGCTCGTTAATTATTCGAATTTGAATACTTACACTTTCAGGATACCCTGTATTCGTCTAATAATAATTATGGTGGTGAAACAATTTCGATTAAGGTTAATCGTAATCGTATCATACGTTTACTATCCATCGTAAAGCGTATAACAAGAAATCATTGCGTCACTAGTTAATACGGTTAATGCAGTGTTTTCAATAGGTCTCGTTAGGCTCACCACTTGTTGGATCTACCCGTGCATCACGATAAAAAAGAGAGTGCCTCATCATGTCATTAACTTTATATTGATTACTGGATCGAGCCATATTGACGCGGTACTGACAGCGACATTGAACCATTTTTTGTGCCTATAATGGAATTCTTCAAAAAATGCAGCTGCTGTTTTAATTAGAGCACTTCATCGCATAGAATAGACATAACAAGATACAATGCATAAAATTGATATAGGTACGTACGTGTATTTAAAAAAAAAGTTAGATAATTCAATAAATTAAAGTGGTGATAAAATGCAACATTTCTGTCCCTTTTTTAACTTACGTATACATACATACATGGGAAGCGAAATATATTTTCATGTTAAAATAAATTACAATTGCCGACCTAGTTAACACATACTCTGCGGTGGTGGGTCAGGTTTGACAAAATATGAATTACGCTACAAATATTAGTTTAATGCTGTTTTCCTTCTAGCTAATCTTTTATTAAATATTTCCAAATAATTTGAGATACAAATAAATATTATCGGACGAGATTCAATTGAGTCATTGATAAAAATGTGAAGAAAAAAAAATATTCGCTTTTACGGGATTAAAACTCAACGCGTACACCGAAATATATATTGTCAATATTTTGAGCAGGTAGACAAAGGATACCAGGTATGCGTCCATGTATCTGTTTTTACTTATTTTCGTCTGGAGGCCCCCAGATAATACCAGTAATATAACTATTAAAGAGGCGTTATGCCTACCTGTAAGTTTTATGACACTACCTGTTCGGGTTCCGTAATATTTTTAATTTTTTTTTTTTTTTTTAGTAGAAACATTACGGCACATCCCGCCATTTATAAAATCATATTTTAAATGAAATATCTATAAAAAATCTCCCACAAAACGGTTGAAAAACTGAAAACTTGAAGTGGGTCTAAAATGTCCCACCACGGCCGGACGTGTTCTGTTTTGACCCACCGGGCAGTAAGTGTTAAAAGATAGTTAAGTCGTAAAGTCATAAACAGTAAACAATTCGGTGACGGCGCGCAGATATACCGGGTAATGTTTAAATTATAAATTGGGTGTGAAGTAAGCGGCACCCTTGTTTATTATCAGATATCGACCTAGTTATTTATTTTTTTATTTAAATGTTAATCTGTTAAACAATAAAAAAAAAAATTGTGATACATTTCTCTTAAAGCATTTAATTGTGCATGAAGTAGAGTGTATATTAATAATTATTGTTTATAATAAAATAAAATATAAAAAATTAATAGCAATAACGATATAAAAATATTATAACTTTCGGGGTACATGTTTATATCTTAGTATTTTTTGATGGCATTGATTATTTCTTTATTATTAATAATCTTCTTGCTATTTACGGATAAGCTATTTAATATATTTTTTCCTAGATGCGTATAGTGGTGTAAAAATGATGTGTTGATTTTTGAGTATGAAAATACAAATTTAAACTTTATACGATTTTCATTAATAAAATGATATTATTATACTTCTTTTAACATTTGAAGAATAGAATTTCTTTTAATTCGAATTCTTCAAAAAGTAATTTTATCGAATAATCTTGGTTTTTTTAACAGTACTTTTATGATATTTTTATTATAAGAATCAGGGTAGTATTATAAGCTGATCCCCAACTAATGATGGCATATTGTAATATGGATTGAATAAATGCATAGTATACTAAGTACAAATTTTTTATCGATAAAAATATTCCGATTCTTAAAAATAATTCTAATCTTTTTAACAACTTGACAAATTTGATTTTTCGATTTAAGATTTGCATCGATGATTACTCCAAGATTTTTATTTTATCTGTTGTGTTTAAAATTGAGCAGTTAGAGAGACAATAATTTTGATTGTCGGTTGTATTTTGCGTGGAGTGTTCATGAATTATGATGTCGAATTTTTTCGTAAAATCATTTGATTTTATTGCAAACGGAATAACTAAAGTTTTTTCACTATTTAATGATTGTAAATTAATATCTAAATAATAGATATTGAGTAATAAAATTTACGTTAAAGACTTCAGAACTTCATTTTACAGGAAAATAAATGTATTTAATCACGTGGAATTTTGTAAGAATCAGAATATTTTAGCATGTTAACGTTTTTCACTCTATAATTTCTGTTTCAAGTTGTAAGTTTCTGATTTCAGCACTTTGGTGTTCACAATCAATCCTTTTATCAACAAAAGACTAAAATATTGTTTATAAATACAATGAATTTTGACATTTCAGTTGCATAATAATATATATGTTATAATATTATTATTGAATGTGAAATATTTATATACATTCTGAAAAAAGGTGATCCGTCTAGATTTCCTAGATATTGATATATAATTATTAAAATATCTGCATCATTTTGAACTCTATTAAATGTAAAAAAGTGGGCGTTCCCATAGTTGGACACACAGGCTGGACGAGATCAAACGAACCGCCCGCGACGGGCTTATCACTGATTTTCTGGACTTCAATATAATCTATAACTTTCGTTCTTACCGATACCGTTTTTTTGGTGCGTAATATTAATTAAGAAGTGTACCATCGTATGTAATTAAAACGTAGTAATGTTTTATAAATTCAGCTCAGCATTTAATGAAAAGTCTCGGCGACCATTACGAGACGACTAAATTGATTTTTTCATCGTTATTTTTTTGTCGTATTTTAATTTAGGATTTTGATACCAAAACTTGATCTAAGTAAGTCATAAATTTTATTTTGTGTTTGTAAATTCCATCACGCCTAGCTGCCTTAGAGGGAGGCAGAGAAAATAGACACATATTTATATCTTATCATTTTATTCGGCATCTTTCGGCAATTTTTCAATAATATTTGTCGCGCAACAACTTACATGACCAACATCTTGTGCCATACATTTTCTCACATTATTAACTATGCATATTTTTATTCTCTATTATGTACTTACTTACTTACCATCACGCCCTTCCCCGCGGGGGTAGGCAGAGAGGCTAGAGCGCCACGCTCTTCTGTCTTGACTCACAATTATCGCCTCATCCACATTCATACATCTTCTCATACAAGCTCGCCGATTATTGTGGCTTCTAACAGGACCACCTTCCGGTATTTGTTTTGCATGGTCGTGCCAAGTCTTTCGCGAACGTCTTCTATTTCTGGTGCCATCAACACTTGCGTCAAATCTCTTTCTTACCATTCTCAGCTTTACATTCTTTCGTTATTTCTTCATTCTTTACTATTTCATAAATGGATTTACCACATATACGTCTAAGTAATCTCATTTCCACTGCAATCAATCTACTTTCGTTCCTCTTCTGCCAGCTCCAAGCCTCACTTCCAGATATCAGTGTCGATACCAGGACTCCATTGTGAACCGCTAGTCTTGCCTCGATTGACAAATTCCCATTAGCTATAATTCCATTCAATGCACCGTTCACTTTATTCCCGACACTATTGTGTAAATTGGAATATTTAATAACTATCACACATCACTTGGAATAACCTTTTGTTTAGAAGGAGCATCAGAAGATCCTGGCTAATACCAGGTGCTTCCATCTAATGTTTGTAAAATTTTGTTTTATTTCAAAATATACAGTATGTATATTACGTTATAATTTAATCCATTTCACATGTAAGGCAGGATCCTTATATATGAAATAGATTAATATGGGAGAAAAGGAGATTGAAGGATGCTGAAACATAGGAAAGAGACTTTTTACCTGACTGCGTCTGTATCATCATCTACTACCCTTTCAAGTAGTCTATCACTGTACTGGAAGTAGAATTATATGTTTCTTAACCATTCCCTCACGGTGCCAAAATAAAAACGCGCGTTCCGGTACTGTAAACTCAGTGTACATGTAAACTTTTGCGATTTTTAAGTCGAATAAATATGAATATTTTATATTTATTACTTATATTAACCATTAAAATAATAATTGTTAAATATATATATATATATCTCAGTTATTGTGTAAATATGCTAAAATTAGAAAAAAACATTGATCATTATGAACGACAGCATAAAGACGCATAAGATACGTCGTAACTCGGCCAGCGCACGCTCTGCCACTACGCCTTCCGTGCCACTTCGCATGTACACATACACACCCGGATAAGCTTTACAGAGCAGACTGGCTAAAGTGTCGTCTTAGATTCTTCAGCCGTGTTGTTCTCCTTCTTCCGGGGCTCAGGTCTTTCCTTGCGTTATGAGATGCGAGATCATAAATCTCTATGGATATCTCATTACATATCTGTTATTTAAGCATATTGAGTTCAAGAGTACCTACAAATAACAAATTCACGGAGATGAATTGAAAACAATCAGACTTTGAGTTCTCTGTCATTGTAACTTCAAACACAATCTAATTGAAAAATGATCTAGTGTTTTCTTATATTGGTGACGCGCCAGGTGTTTTAACACCTTTTTTGAGATAGGAATGTCTCCAAATCCAAATTCCCACGCAATAAATTTGAGTGGAAAATGTCAAGTGAGATTTCAATATAAGTCCGTTACATACAATACATAGCACAGCAATGATCAGCTGTGTTGTCCTGAAGCATGTCCGTTTATAAAGAATAACTTTAGATAATAGCGGTCAGTACATTAACACGATTTATTACTCGGGTTTGCGACATGCCTTCTTGAGATGAATGCCTTAAATGACAATACAAGATCAAATTCGGGAAAGGAAGGCTCCCACATAATAAAATTAAACGATTGTCTTGTGGAAAGGTGAAGCAGATTGTTTAAAATGAATAATTCTAAGAAAAATTAAGTATTCCTACTGTCTATTGACATACCGTAAGTTGTGACCCAGCGACGAGCGGTGCATGTGTAAGTAAAAAAAAAAATTAATGGAATATTTCCATAGTATATATAGTCAGACATAAATATTTGTATTAAGGAAATATTAGTTCAAAGATATTCACTATTAAAAAAAAAATTCTGAAGTAAATGGTTTTGTCGGTTTGCTCAAACAGAGGATTATGTTTCATTGTAAAATGTGATCTTTTATCTTTTGGACAAATTCACATTATTTTTTAAACAAAATCTATATGAGGCGAAATTAAATATTTGAAAAACTTTATTAAAGGACTTCAGTTGACTTTGGCCAAATATACACGTTCTTGTCTTCCGTTATGTTTCATAATTGCTTGTTCGTTTTTGTATGTTTTTTATTTTTTCTTAAAATTGTTTGTCTTTTGTAATTTTTATAGATGTATGTTTTGTATTCAATATTAACACATTTACCACATAATGTAATAATAAATATTTCATCAAACAGTTTTTATTTATTTATACAATTAATATTAACGAATGTTTTTTTACATAGATACTGTAAATAATAAACCTTAATAGATAATGTACATCATACATATGATTATTTATTAAAATATATATTATTTTTAATTAAATAAAATTCATTAGCTCAATTTCCTGAAATTCCCGGGACTTGAAAATTTTGACTAGAATACAGAATTCCTAATCAGTACGATATATCGTATATACCATCCAGGATAACAGATTGATTAATATATATTTTTAATATTTGCAAATCTAACTTTGTGGCTAATGTTTATTTACGTATATAGATTATTTACCTAACTATGTTTTTTAAAACAGTTAATTAATTAATATACCAACCAATTTCGGAAAATACCGTTTGCGTAGCCAGTGTTTCCGTAAATACTTCGATAGCTAGTTCTGGGTTTTCTATTGGTAATGATGAATACAGTTATTCAATCTATGTAAATTCAAATTATACAAACCTTTGCGAACCTGTGCTGGTTGAGGCCGACGTCGCTATCCTTGTAGCTTGATGGTCCGCAAATATGCTGGTCAGCCACGTTCACACCTTCACACAACCGCTAATCCGAAATTATATATACTAAAAGTTTTATTATTGCCGCCGTAAAAGTCCGTCCGAATCACAATGACTCTTTTCCCAGAAGCAGCATCGCTTTTGTTTTCTGTAAATTCAAATCTACACAAATAGAACACACACATATTCAAAATTTTATATCAGGCCTACCTATCGAAGTATAAAGCGCGTAAACAGCCAGGATGTCAAATATATTAAATAAATTGTGTATTAATTTTAAAAAACAATGTTAAATAATCTATATAAAAATGATTAATATATATTAGACACGGGCGATCGTTCGCACGGTACGGTAGCCGTGATCGCGTGATCACCTAACCGAAACCTGTCAATTGAAAAATAGTGTTATTTATAAAATGCGAAGAATTATTGCGAAGATGAAAACTAATAAACCTATGATGGTATTATGATGATAATGTTAATAATAACTAAATGTAATAAAATAAAAATATATGTAATTATGACGAATCGAAACGAGAGCAGACAACTCTTCAAAACGATTCGGGATAGGGTTTAAATAAATAAATAAAATAACTAATAAACAGATAGAACATTAAGGCTCTTCTCAACTCGCATAAATCCATACGAAACTACAAGAACCGCGATATAAGGATGAATAAAAAATGTTATATTTTGTGGTTTTGGTTATGACGTATGTTCAATTATATTTCTCAACACGTCTCAACGTGACGCTGAATGCATTCCTTACGATGTTAAAACAATGAAATGAAGAATTTAACGTAAATTATTATGTTGATGCATAATTATCCGCATAATACATAATTATATTGTATTATTATCTTGTAAATTATATTGTAACGTAACCAAAAACGAAAACAAACTCAAAATATTTTTTGTACAATTATCATACGGGGGCGTTGTCGCTTACTGTTGTTATTTACTGTTTCCCATTTACTCGGAAGACGGTCTGGTTTTTTGAGGAAACTTTTGTCCTCTTTCACAGCCTTCAGAAGAGCCCGGTCATCAAAATCCGATGATCAAGTTTTTCCTGACTTATCGTCTAAGTTTTATCACCAGCTTTGAAGCGAACAAATCACTCTCAGCATGCCCTTTTGCTAATCGTTCCTTCGCCGAAAAGATCGTTGAGATCGCGAAATGACTGACTTTCCACCCTTTCTCCAAGTGGTTCAGCATCATATGGCATATTTGTGGAAAGTTTTTGATGCGCATTTTCATTTTCTAATTTTATTAAAGAATTATATTATGACAAATGTCAATTAGATGTCAAATTTAAAAAAACAAAACGTCGCGAAATCAACACCGGATAATTAAGCATCAACCTAATATGGTTTTTTTCTTTCATTTATACTAATTTATTTTATTAATTTTATATACATTACGAATGAACAAATTTGGAATATGTAGAGCTGATTTTAACGTAGTGAGTAGGATTAAAAAAGATAGGTAATTCGGTCGCGCAGAACGAATGAAAAAGGAGAGAATGGTAAGAAAGATATACGACGCGAGTATCATTGGCATCAGAAATAAAAGACGTCCGCGGAAGACTTGACACGACCAGGTAAATCAGACACTGTAAGATGGTCCAGTTCAAAGCCTCAACAAACTCGAGAGAATGGACGAGGCATGAGTTTTGTGTCGGGACAGAAGAGTGTGACGTTCCGTCTACTCTGCCTACTCCTGCAGAAGAGAAACAGCATGATGATAAATTACTTAGATAGTTAATGTATATTATTTACATGCTGTTTAGTTCATTGTCAGCAAACTGAAATGTTGATCAACATATATTTCTATTGAAATATATTTATTTACTTACTAATTATTTAATACATTTTGATGTCAGAACAAAATATAGAAGAAAAATCCATAATCAAAATTTGACAATCCACCATTACCTTCTAACCCTCTCCGACGATGGGTACATATCTTCCATTAATATCAAAATTGCATTTAAAAAATGTTACGGTCACAGACCAGTAAATGAATAGACATGAAATAAAGTGTACATATAGGAGAGGGGTTCGGAACATTAGATGCGGGACGAAGAGCATTCTACACACACTATTTCTGGAAACATAACTCCGATAGTTTATGACACATTTATACAACAGTAAAAGTTAATACTCATTGAAAATTAAATCTTTGCGTAAACAAGACGTATTTTTTACATTAATGCATATTATATTGTCAGCGTTTAAATTTTCGTTATAATCGAGTCATATATTTTTTAACTATATGGTTGCGTAAGTGGTACCAAAATTATCACGTGGATGACACCAAAATGCAAACAAGGAATTCGCGTTAGTTCATGTTTATATATTTGAAAGTCTGTGGTTACGGGTTATATTCTCAAGCGATAGATATTTATGGTGCAGATATATGTATGGTCACAAATTTATGAAAAAAAAAAAATATATATATATATATAAAAGATATTGTATCGTGATAGAATTATATTCTTCATTACAATATTACGTTACTGGAAAATCTATCTTTTGAATTTTTTATCGCGTCGCGCCCACAAGGTAAAAACCACTATTTTAAACGGGACCTGATTTTATAATTAATTTTCACTTGGCTACGTATAAATGTTTTTTTTTAAATAACTTGAACATGAGTTATATATTGAGCAATATTTCCAGATACATTCAAAATCTCACCTGACTAGTGGTAAGAATAGGTTAGGTTAGGTTAGGGGATTATTGTTAGTTTGGTGAATGCAAATTTTTTAAAGCGGAGAGAGTTTGATTAATTAGTAGACCACCGGGCAAAGTATTTCATTGTACAGTCCACAAGCAATCAATCATTAAAATGCCAATTAATCAATTAAGAAAAAGTTGACATTATTTCATTACAGGATAGATATCCAAAAATAACAAAATTGATATCCTATCTAAAAAAAAATATGTAATTACGTACATCCGAAAAAAGAGTTATTTGCAATCTAAAGGAAAGATTATCTATTCAAGATTAATTGAAAAATGGCTCACACTCGGCAATTATTCGAATTTTTAAGTGTTGATTTGCATGTTAATAATAAAATGTTATTAATATGTAAATCTACCCTCAATTGGATTGAACTGATCTGCAATTAAGCAATTAATCGAGATATTGACTGATGGACTTGTCAAAAGTTCAACAATGCGGGTGTGTCGTGTTGGATAAGACTAATTTCAATTAAACTGTCACAGGTACAATCAAAATAATTAATTTTCTTTAATTTGTCCTAGCAATTTTTTAAAAATTATTCAATCTCTATGAATTTAATTTGATACTTAGAAAAATGTATTATTAAATTCAAATGAGCGTGTACGTGGGTTTTTGTGACCAGAGAATCTAAATCTTTCATTTTAAAGTTTTTTTTTTCTAATTTTTGATACATCTATAGAAGATATTTAAAATGAAAATATTATCTCAGTTTGGATAAATTAAACTGCTGTATTGTCGATTCTTAGATTTATTTGACACCACTTTAATTACAATAGAGAGAAAAATTATTACATCATTATAACAAGTTAATAAAATGTATCAATAATTTTCCTTGCTGCAAATACTTAATGCAAATTTAATATATATTAATTAGAAATATATACATATAAAATCAATTTTATCGAAAAATATTGTTATTGCTACCGGGATTCGAACCTGTGTCTCTTCCAATCCGGGGAACGTGCATTAACCGTTTATGCTACACTAATACAGTGGATTGACGACAAATTTTCGAACTTATCAAATTAATACATCGATCGTTCCATTGTTTGAAAGCCATCTTCTTTATTTTTACAGAATCTCAAATACCTTTAAGTAATCTGATAGCAGACGCAACAACAATATTTTTGTATTAAATTGATTTTATATGTGTATCTTTCCAATTAATACATTTAATTTATATTAAAAATATCACAGATCTATGTTCTCAATAATCACAACTTCACAATAATAATGCGTTATCCTTAATAACAATGTGGCTGATTTAGCAATAGTCCGAGTAGGTCGTTAATATTTCTATGTACAAACTGAACAGTAGTTTAATATAGCGTCATTTATTATAACAAGGAGTTATTTAATTCTGACGTTTAAAATTATATAAATTTCAAATCAAAAGTTAACATTTTATTAAGCAAGTCAATAAGATATTGAATTTATTCATTTAAATACGAATAATTTAACTAAAAATATGTAAAGGTTTCACGGCGGTTCAGTACCTTGTGTCTAGTTTTCTGAGCTATTCTGCCATATGCTTCCGATCTCTCGTCCGTCATCAGAGGACACAGTTGTCTCATTAAATTATTCCGATATATATAAACTCAATTGCAATGACTGTTCAACGTTTTATATAGGCACTTTATCTATGTCTACAACACTTTAGATGTCTCAGTAATAATATTTTTTCAGAAATGTCTAACCATCTTTTAGAAACAGGCCACAAGTATAAAAAAAAAACGACATTGATATTTTACATATAAATAATCCAGGTCTTAAGTTAGATAATTTATATAAAAATTTCTTGACAGTAAATCTAATATAATAAATAACCAATGAAATTTAATGCTGCTATTTCATATATTCTTCATTTAAATGCCTCATTGTCAATCTGTCAATCTCACGATAGAAGCCACGCCCCCGCTTGCCAGTTAATTTCTTTGCAAATTATAATTTTATGTACGTCCATCCTGACGAAGATACAGTGGTGTCAAAGTGGCTTTACATAGTTCTTTAGTTTTTTAAATTAATAATTATGTCTAACCACAAAATTAACGCTTTGTGCATCAAAAATATAGAAAAAAAAATATGAAGAATTGATCAATTCGTCCAAATAATTTTCATCATTTTGCTCCATCACCACATTTCACAAACCTCCCTAACCCCTTCCAGCTTTCGTGTCCATATATATATATATATATATGGACACGAAAGCTGGAAAAAAAAAAAAAAAAAAAAAATATATATATATATATATATATATATATATATATATATATATATATATGGCTTTATGTATAATAAAGCCTACTTCTTAATTAGATGTATATTAATTATTAACCAAAGGCCTAAATTCTTTGGTTAATAAATTGATTCAACAGCATGACGTGAAAATCAATGTGTTTTTAAAAATATGCCAGTTCAAATTTAAATTTTAAAATAATTAATTTGCCCTATATAAGGTTAAGGAGAACACATTATTATTGTGAAGTTGCAGTTTTTCAGAACACAGTTCTGTGATATTTTAATAGGATAGGAATGGTTCCCGGTTTGAGTCCGGGAGGCAACAAAAATATGTTTTCGATAAATTGATTTTATCTGGATATATTTTTTACTAATGTATTTCATTTGTATTAAGATTTATATTTATTCTATGTTTATTTTGCTATCATGAAGCTCTATCTATCTGATTGATGAAAATGTTTGTTTTTCTACAGCCGTTGTTTGACTTAATTATTTTTTACTTCTATAATTTTTATTCATCTTTCCCGGGATAAGTCGCTAAAATATGAACCAAAAAATATATTGAATGACCGAATAATCTGAAATTAAAAGATCTATTTGTGTTTGATTATTTTTAGATAGATAATAAATGCCTTATAGTTAATTTACATATTCCGTGGATTACACTAATCATTACTTTATTAATAAAATTTATTTATTAATAAAATAAGAGATATCTAAATACGTTATAATTTTAACTGTTCAAAGGTTTTTGGTGAAACTTTGTGGAATTCCATAATTATTTTGTAAATTGAATCAAAAAATTGTTTTACAAACAAACAAACACTGTCAAAAACAGTTTTTAAAAATATAATAATGAATAATAAATCAAAAATACCCCAAGAAGAAAGAAGCAGAGTCTACAAGTTGAGTTGCAAGGATTGTGACGTATTTTATATTGGACAAAGCGGAAGAAGAATAAGAAAAAGATTGTAAGAACGTGAGAAAGCTATAAAAAACTTGAGTCTGAATTCCGAAATGATTGAGCACGCAAGAATGGAGGGTCATTCATTTAATAATAGTAATTTTAGGTGTACTTTGCACTGTGCTACTCTTTAATTAATTATGCTATTTTTGTTTGGGGAGGAGCAGCAAAAACAATATTGGAGTCGGCTAAAAAAGCACAAAAAACAATTCTCAAGGTAATAATTGGTCGTCCCTTTAGATATCCATCAGACCTTATATTTAAAGAGTACAATGTCCTTGATATAAGACAAATCTTTATATTGAGACTCGTTCAACACTTCCATACTAACAACAACTCTCCCCAAGCAATAAATCATGGACACAACACTAGACAAACAACAAACATCTACACACCAGTTCCGAGAGCAACAACGACATTTTATCAAAGATTCTACATGTTCCTAGCTCCGAAACTATACAATACACTCAGTACCAACTGGAAATCGTACAATTACTATAAAATTACACAAATATGGACCCAATATATGATTCAATCAGGTAGAGATGAATCAGAAGCATGGATATCCAACAATTTAATATAATGTATACAATTCTTTTACTAATAACTCACTAGTCCTTCAACACTCCCACTCCACATATTTTTATTATATTTTTATTTTATTCTTACTTTTTTATTCATATTTGATTTATCTTTTTATTCCAAATAACACCACAACAGCACGAAAAAAAAAACTGGCTACTTTAACACAGACTTTAGTCTAGCAAAGTAGCCAGGACAACGCTGTATATATCAGAGGTGAAGTCTACTCCATCCCACACAATAAACGATGTATTATGTATGTTTATTATGTATCCACCTCTGTTAGTACAAAAATATGGATGTCAAAATATATATAAATAAATAAATAAAAAAATAAAATAAAAATTTTAAAAAAATTTGCAGTTTATAAATAGTTGCGCCAAAGGATGAAAGTTAGATATTCTAGAAAACTTAGAAATATTTAATAATAAAAATAACAATAAAAACATAATAAATATTCAAATATCGTCCATTACATCCCCTCTTTTATCCGTTTTAACTCCATCCTCATCCCAAACTCCGTAACTCCTAACTCACCATGTATTACTGTCTGAAAATATTTTTTATTTTAGTTGAACTATAATATTGATAATGGTCAGATGTTCCCGAAAACGTTATATCGTTTAACGCAATGAAACGTGTATTGGAATAAAGCAGTGTTTTCACTCAATTTACAAAATTATAATTTTACTTTCGATTAATATTAATCAGAACACAACCAAAGTTACCTACTTAATTTATTACTCTTTATGGTCTGTATCCGCGGAATGAGACATGATGAGATTTAGTTGAGATAAATCTTAGCGACACGTACACATGTTGAGATTTTGATTTGGAGATCTCAGAGATCCCCTTGAAATTGATGAAAACAGACAGAAATTTGATAGCGAGACCGGACACATGCGCACAAACGTCACCAAGAACTATAGATACCCACGTATATTTATGCTGAAAAGTTTCGCAAAGAAAAAATTCCGTGTTCATTGCTGCTGATAAAATTCAAATTCACCCAACTAAGGAACGGAACATCAGTGGTCAATGGACTAACATTTTACATTTGTCGTACAACATGCGCTAAGTAAAGTGGAAGTTAATGAATCTCTAAAGCACAGTATGTACATGGTGATTTAAAAAAGCCGAGAATAGTCGCTAAAGAATTCACGAATTCAAGAATGTCGGAGATTCGACACGGGCCATTAGCATTTTTAACCGGAGATAACATACGACGACCGCAGTTACCGAGCGAGTGTCTCTTTTTGTTTCAATAATAATTAATTCTATCTATCGCCCCACTAAAGTTACAAATGAATAGTTTGCACGGTGAATTAATGAATTGTCACGTAAAACGTCACCGGGACAATACATTACACTGACCAGAACAGAAAACAGAGATATGATCGCAGTGTTGAAAGCGAACCACATTGATTCCCCAAATTCAAATGAGTATCGAAATCATTATTCAAATCACTTTCGTTTTTTCGAAATTGACCCCGTAAGTGTCGTAAATTATTGTCAAGTCAACCTGTTAAGACACAAGACAAAAAGCGCTTAATCTCGCCGATCGGCACACAGTGGACAGTTGGCCACTTTTAACAGGTCAATAAAATTGTCTCGCCTCTGCTAAATATAGACCTCTCCGAGTATCGCCAAATATCTCGATCACTTTGTATAAAATATATTCAAATTGGGAATACACCAATTAAACACAATAATAAAAAGTATTATTAATTATTAAGGAGAACACATTATTATTGTGAAATTGCAGTTTTTCAGAATGTACGAGTAATTCTGTGAGCCCGGGTGGCAACAAAAATATTTTAATGATAAATTAATGTTATCTGTATATCTTTATTATTAGATTAAATTAAATACAATCACTTTGTATGAAGCCACATATTTTATTACACGCCAACCGGTTTCGCTTAACTCAAACTTCAATAGGACATATTTAAAACTAACAATAAATACAAAAAGAGTGCACTTATATATACATAAATAGGGAGATAGACTATAAAATTACATGTGAAAGAGAGAGACAAAAAACATGTACAGTTAGATGGAACATTAAGGGAGGGTAAAATGCAGTGTTAATGGATAGATAGCCTAAAATAGGAAAATATCATGGGCATAACTTTGGGCCGAAAAAGAGCTGTGAGAGCAATCAGCTGTGAAGACGACTCGGGACCCGAACTTGTGGAGGTGAATTACGAGCCAAGTCTCATCTGATTGAGGCTGGAAAGAAAAAAATAATAATATATAAAATACATAAATAATATTAATCATATTAGTAATAAATAAATTAATATAATGAGGTATATTATAAAATTTTATTACTTTTATGTTTGCATATCTCGAAGTAAAGTATCATATTTGTTTATTAATCTCGAAATATCGTTATCAACAGACAAAATAGTTAGCCAAGATAATCAGTTTTGTGTCGTTGATGATCAATTTAAGACGCGAAATACTCCTTTCTCCGCCAACAACACTAACTACAGCTATTAATAATATAATATATTTAAACTTCATTATGTAATATACTAAGTGTAAAACATCTAGTGCACAATATCACAATATATTGAAAATATACGTTGACATTGTTCAATCTGCTTATGTCTAAACACAACTGTGTTAGAGATATAAGAATTATGCGATTATTCCGATTAACTGAAATATTTTATTGATTTCACATAATATATTATGTAAAAAAACAAAAGGTTGTCTAACGTTTTTTCGAACACGTTTTGTAAAAACCTCGTACAATAATATTTTCCCTAACGGTAAAGATTTTGACATACTCTTTGATTATTTTTAATTAAAATTAATTTTAAAATATGTGAGTGTTTTATTGATTTCACATAATATATTATGTAAAAAAACAAAAGGTTGTCTAACGTTTTTTCGAACACGTTTTGTAAAAACCTCGTACAATAATATTTTCCCTAACGGTAAAGATTTTGACATACTCTTTGATTATTTTGAATTAAAATTAATTTTAAAATATGTGAGTTTTCCTCCAAACAAAAAATTATATGCATAGTATGGAGAAGTCTGAAGTCTGTTAGCTATTTTCATGATAATAATAGTTTATTTTGTTATTACGATTAATGGAATAAAGAAATGGATTTTAAATATTGCATAAACTACTGAATTTTTCAACTAAAGCAAACTTTTTAAAACATTGTAAGATATATTTTTGACCGGCCAAAATGATTTAAAGAAGTTTCACTGCAAATTCATTATTGTAATTAACTTTTAACTATTTGAAAAAATTAATTAATTATTAAAATAAAACACAGTGTTGTTTATTTTACAAAATTTTAAATAAATATTAATTTAAACGTTTTCGGCACTTACTGCGTCATCGTCAATAATAAACTAAAACATAAACTAGAAGATGTGTTAAACTACAACGCTGTGTTTTATTTTAATAATAAATTGTTTTATTATGGAGAACGCATTCTTATTGTGAAGTTGTAATTATTATAAAACATAGATCTGTGATATTTTTTTTAAACACAAATTAAATATATGTTAAAATAAAGAAGATGCCTTTCAAATAATGGAACGATAGATGTATCAATTTGAAAAGTGTAACATATAAGTTTGAAAATTTGTCGTCAGTGCACTGTGTTGGTATAGAATAATCGGTTAATGCACGTTCCCCGGAAAAGAAGAGATCCAGGATCAAATCCCGGTAGCAACAACAATATTTTTAATCAAATTAATAAATATTATGTGTATATCTTTCTAATTAGGGCATTTAATTTGTATTTTAAAAAAAGTTGAAAATTTAAAATTACTTAATTAATATTAATAGACTTCCACAAAGTTAATCACGAAAATTTTGAAATATTATTTTCACTATTGTTAAGATCAAAGCGCTATTGTATCAATTGGGGAGAATTATATTATATTATTATAAAATATGGGAGTTTCGCCCACCGTGCGGCAGCCTAACGGCCCGGCGGCTCGGCCGTGCGCCGTGATACGGGCTGATGCGAGGCTGTGCCGGTATAATAATTGGACATCAAATATTTGCCTAGACCAAACAATGCCAGAGGGTTTGCTCGCGAGTAATAATTATAAATCATAAAGGTATTTTTGTATTTCTCCATACATTGTATGACGAAAGTATATTTCGCGTGGAAAAAAATCATATTTATTTTATTCAGAAGCGCGGGCGTAGCCAAGATATTAAAATACACATCTATTTGTACTTATTAGTCAAGTGATATCCAATATTTTCATTTCTAAGCATGTCGTGTTAATTAGAGGGAAAAAAAATACAGACATTAATTATCGCACTAATTGAAAAAAGCTTATTTTTTTTTTTTAATTAACGAAACTTTGTAAGTACTACACACACATATACAATTAGCTTATATTTTATACTAACTTACAGTTTCGAGATATCTTCTTTGCCTACCCCCGCGGGGAAACAGTACGCTTGGTTATCTTTAGCAACCAGTTTCGTGGCGCGTTCCCAAAAACACTATTTTTTATATTTTTGTGATTATGATTTCATTTTATAAAAACGTAAAAAATTCAAAAAAATAATCCTCAGTTCTATTTGTTATGTAATTCTATTAAATAAACATATTTTTTGGATGGATCACGAGGCTTCTCCGTCCATCTATGTCTTCTGCTGCCACTACAGATAAGGTCTCTTATATTCCGTGCCTAATTATGAGCATCCAATAACTTGTATTTCTCTTGAATTTTATTAAAATGATATTATACTTTATATGTTAAAAAGTTTAACTATACGCAATTTATTTTAATTATTCATTACTGTATACCAAAAATAAACAATATTATCAAACTGTGTGTGTTTTTTTTTTTAGTAGAATGTCATGTAACTGCTACATCCAATATTTCGGTGAAGAACATCGTTGATACGAGATTTATCTTCGAATATTATAACCGGCACGTAAATGGGCACTTTGCATTGTCGAATCATTTTTTTTCTCGGCACTAACGACCCCACAGCCCATAAAGCATCACCGGAGTATAATTGTGAGATCGGTTCCTGGCGGTATATTGAATCATGATACTACTTAATAAATCTAGCTAATAAATAACAGAAATATAGATATACACCATCACGTAGGTTGAGACGTTATAACAATTCGCGCTCCCATCCTTGTCTCATGTCTTTCGTATAACCTAACCTAACCTAACCATTTTTTTTCTTTATTTCCAGTAAGAAAAAAATAAATATTAGTAATTTGTACATCTATAAAGATCTTAAATTAATATGATTATAGTCAAAATGTTATTAAAAACACAAACACGAAGGATATAGTGAACTTAAAGAAATTAAATATTATGAACGGGTAAATAAATTTCAAATGTAATTAATATAATCTGATATGCATTAACTGTTAATATACAGGCTACGTGTTTTCTGTAAAACCTGTGTTAGAAATAGCACATTAAAAAAATTCTCAACATTTCTATTATCAAAAATATATTTTCTAAAACCCTCAATCAGACTGGCACTTCTACTGAATATGCTACGCTGGCAGTTCCAATGATTGCCAGTTATCTTCTATATAAAATATATGTATACCTATATTCATACTGAACCCCTACAGGAGAATTTATTTAAGACTTCCCGAGACTATGTTAAAAATAAGGCGTTATAAAAAGCGTGTTAAAAAAACGTTTCCGCGAATTTCATTTCCCTTTTGGAAATATTTGGAGGTTCTTTACGATAATGTTCGCCATCTATCGAGTAACCATGAAATGTGTTTTTATTATCAAATGCTACTGCATGTCAATAAAGGCGCGGAAGGAACGTAAATATTTAATTAGACCTATTACCTGAATTTGTATGAAACATAAAACAAATTATTTGCAGGGGTAGTATGATACGTATATCTGAGATGTTATGCTTGCTTAATTACAAAATGTTCAAGAATCCATGCGAGAGACATAGGACATAAAATCTTTAAATTAATTTAAAATTTGATAAATATTGAGATTGAGGGGTGAGAATTGGTGAACGTTATATGTATGTATATATAAAGTGATCACTAAAAGCAGCTGAAGATACGTCGTAAGCCCCGTAATTACCCCCCATATTTCTATATATCATTATTTAAAAAATATATATATATATATATATAGCTTCGTTTCTATGAGATATCTGATATTTATTTAATAACAGTGCCTTTGTAGGTAAAAATCCAGTAATTGTGTGTTCTTGGACATATTCAAATATTGCTAATATAAAATCTTCTATTAACGATTCTGAAGGCACTGGTCGTGTAGCGGCGCCATTTGGAAGTACGGCGACCGCAATGTTGCTACCAACAGGGTCTAGAAGCCGCTTTCTGCTGCTTCACTGCTCCCCAGATGTCTCCAATTTTTTCTGTCCATTGTTATTCACTGATACATATTTCCGTAGAATTCAATGATTTATTGATAGGTATGCTCGTATATTATTGGATTACTGCATTTGTCCTCTGAGAAATATGGTCTGCCGTTGCTATTTCATTTTCTTGGGGTACTTAATAATATCGAATACTCTCGTCTCTTCTATTATCCGTGCGTTTATTTTCCTGTCTCTTTCTTTCCTTTGTTGAGAGTCCACATTTTGCAGACGTGCGTGACGCTTCTGCTATTATATTTAATAAATTAATCGAGCCAAATTCAACTCAAAAAAACTCAGAGGTATTCAAAAAACTTCAGTCGTTTTTAACAAAAGCAATTCAAGAAACAGCAAATTAATATTTCGAATAAAAAAAAACGACTATTTCCGTGCATTTCATTAATCAAACGCCTCATACAGCGGGCATTCTAAAATACAGTCTGGTTAAAAAATAAATGACCTTTCACGTAGTTACAGGTTTAATAAGACGTATCGAGTAAATCATACCCAGAAGAACGATCGCCGCATGTGTTTGGCTATAACGAAATTTGTTATAAACATTGACGAAAATTGTAATGATTTCAGAAGTATTAGCTGTAAAAGCGACCTCTACCGCGTTCACCTTACGATGTTCGCAAGATTCTCAAACATTAATATTTATATTTTGTAAAACATTTTTGGACACAATACCGCAAACACTGTCATACAATCAATCAATTAATTAACTTTGATACAACTCATATATATTTTTAAGGAGAACACATTATTATTGTGAGGTTGCAGTTTTACAGAACATAGTTCTGTGGTATTTTAATACAAATTGAATTAATCAACTACAAAGATATACAGAAAAAATCAATATATATCTTCAAAATTAAGATTGGCATTCATGAAAAGGGCCAAATCTCAGAAATCGATGATATACAATGCGCTGAAGATTTTCAATGAAATGCCAGAGTACAAAAGGCAACAAAAATTATATGAATCCAAAATTAAACTTAGTAAACTTTCATTAGGAATAAATAAATAACCTACATTTGTTTCTAAAGAAGGGATCAGAAAAAAAATTCCACTGTCTAAAATGGCCCAAATCATATTCCAATAGTAAAAATACCTCTTCACAAAATTTGGTGGTCAAAAATATGCTTTATCATCCAGATGTATAATAATTTTATCTTAAGTACTAAATTAATGTATTAATTATAAATATATACATATAAAATCAATTTTGTCGAAAAATATTGTTTTTGCGTCACCGGGATTCGAACCTGGATCTCTATTTCCAATCCGGACAAAATTGATTTTATATGTATATAATTATAATTAATACATTAATTTAGTATTTAAAATATCACAGACCTATGTTCTGAATAATTACAACTTCACAATAAGAATGTGTTTTCCTTAATAATATATGTTGTATCAATATGTCCAAAATTTAATAAAAATGAATTGATAATTCTGGCGTCTGCAGTCGGTTTACTCAAAGGTATTTGAGATTCTGTAAAAATAATGTAGATGGCTTTCAAATAATGGAATGACAGGTGTATTAATTTGAAAAATGTAACATATAGGTTCGAAAATTTGTCAAGAAAAATACTGGCGTTATAGCACAAAGGTAGTGCACTTCCCCGGATTGGAAATAGAGATCCAGGTTCGAATCCCGGAGACGCAAAAACAATATTTTTCGACAAAATTGATTTTATATGTATATATTTATAAATAATACATTAATTTAGTATTTAAAATATCACAGACCGATGTTCTGAATAATTACAACTTCACAATAAGAATGTGTTTTCCTTAATAATAATTTTATCTCTAAAAAACTATTTTAATGGTATTAAATTTTTAATAGTTAGAAAATCAACATTTGGGAAATTATCTCTGAGTGACTACGCACATTTCTTCCGATTGTTGTTAAGGTTCGAATAAATATTTATGCATACTTTCCGTTAAAAAAATAAAATACGAATCTCTCTAGCAAAGAACCGAACCCTGCGTGACAGGCGGAACCACTGCACTGCCGACAGATATGAATGAGACGTGGAAATAAATGTTAATAAATATCTGAAAATAAATACGAATTTTTATGAAATTAAATAATTAAAAAGTTCACCAAAATATAATATATCAATATTCAAATTTGATGTTAAGAATATATGAATAATATAGTAGATACATCGAAATGTAAATTAATTAAAGTTTGGCACAATAAATAGCGTTATATACTTACATGACAATATTACACCACGGTTTAAAAAAGTTAACAAGATGGTAGAGTTGTAGCTTAACCTGTGATAGGGAGCGGGATCGATACTAGATACCTTCAAAATTTGTCTGATTTCAAAAAGTCTTTGGAGACGAAATTTAACATGTTACATTAACTTGAGTTTTTTCCTACCGATTCCTTGTTGTATTTCTTCACAATCTAAAATGAAATTATGGACTTATGATAAGAAATAAACGAGCAAAGTGGGTAAAAGTCAAAATAAAAGAAAACAAAAAACGATTGCAAATGCTTTATAACATGCACGCATCAACAGTATTCAGGCCGCCCCAATCCCAAACCGGTGTCGTCTCTTTCGCACATTTTCTTAAGCAGACGCTTTGCCTCCCGCTTGTAACCCTTTCTTCCCACATAGCGCTGTCTCTCTTTTTCCGTTTAAAATCCGATGATTATTATAAAATTCGTAACGATGGCCTTGAAGACCGATTTGAATTACTGCACCGCGGCTAAAATAATTTAGCTTCAAAAATTTATAATATTATTTTTTTAAACATTTTGAGAACCGACCAGCGCTACCCAAACGGTAGGGAATCTCGGCCGCCGCGGGGGCCCCGGCCCCCCACTGGCGCTCCAACATTGCAGCGGGCCCGCGCGATCACAACAAACGCCGGCTGCCGATAATTGATCTGGTAATTTGGGATAAAAAACCGTAATCCAACCGGTCGATTGCCGTTACACAATGGCAAAAAGTAATATGGCGCAAAAAATAAACCAACGTATACTTACGATTTGAAAAAAACTAAGCAACTACCATCTAAGGAAGATTAATCGGCGGATCATATTATATACAGCATTTTTTGTGCCACACCGCGGATGACAACATGACATATTCGAAGATTTGACAAGTGAAACGCGTCTTCTGGTCGCGAGATCATTTTTCTGGTTTATGGCCCGGTCCACGAAAGAGGTTTTTGACTCGAGACAATCTCTGATACAGGAAAATCTTCCATGAGATTCTTTAGAGGCAACTCTCGGCTTTCGTAGCCCACGTCAACTCAGAGGCTCAAACGTTAAATATCAGTCCTTTGACCATTAATATTCCGTGTATCAATTGAGTAAAATTGAATATCCCCAGTAGCAATTAAAAAGGAATAAACATTTGAAAATTAATATCTTACTTTTCAAAATAAGTACAGAGTGAATATTATGTTCCAGGCCGATTTTGTTTGGCCGCCATATTGATTTTATAAATATTTGTCAATTTGTATTTAGTCGTCGTAAAGAATAGTTGATTACAATTTATTATAGAGTATTTACTATCTCAACAACGTGTTAAAGTTATTAAAACCTTTTATCTAAATAATAATGCCAATGTTGTAACCATTCATAGTGATCGCTATCGTCACATATTGGAAAACTTCTTGGTGGCCGAATTGGATTGATTGGGCCTGCAACACATGTATTTCAACAGAACGATGCCACCTCATACACAGCCCGAGCTACGTCTGAAATTTTTCCCGGCCGCACAATATTAAAAAGTGGTGATATCGACTGGCCTCCTCGGTCACCTGATTTGACGGCTTCCAACTATTTTCTGTGGGGTTACTTGAAAGGAAAGGTCTATGCTAATAAGCCAATAACAATTCCGATGCTATGCAACGAAGGACAATATGCGAAATGAAATTTCTGAAATAACACGCGAAGTATGCGAGAATGTTATGAAAAATATGGTTAAAAGAGCACACATTTTTTCCGCTGCCAGAGGCGACTACTTGGCTAATTTTATATTTTATGCATAATTGTAATAAATGATATAATTTATGAATAAAAACAAAATTAAAAAAATATGTTTTATTTTTTAGTTATTTAAAAACAACATCGGCCTGGAACATAATATTCACCATCTAGTTGTAGGTATGTAGGATTCTAGGTAGGTAGGAGTTTGACTTTTTGTCATTTTTGATTTCCAATCTCAAGTCGATCATTGCGTTTATTTCCAGATCTTAACACGCTTACATGCTTCTGAGATTTGTCGTATCGTGTCGTATTCCATTGACATTAACGGTTATTGGAGAAGCTGTAAATGTAACAATTCTCGTACATTACATTATTGCATACCAATGAAATTTTTGAAAGGACAGATGAAGATTTAAAAAAAATGAAAATAAGACAAATGTACGGAAAGACTTTTGAATAATCAACCTTCATTATGATCATATCTATAAGAAAAAATTATAGAATCGAGTTGAGTAGTAAACTGAATAAAGGCAGATCTATTTAATTTACAGTCATGCCATTCTGCCGAAAATTATTAGAGGAGTAGCAGAAGTAACATCATCGAAGCCCCTACCTCATATAGACAGATCTTGATTGAGGTGACTTGGAATACTAGAGGAACAATTGTCAAGATGTGTATTCTTAGCAATAAGGAAGACAGCCGGTGAGTTGCCATGCCCTAAGTTGGGATCGATAAAGACTTTACGAAGACTGACTAAGATTAAGACTGGAGCAGTGAAAGAGATGAAATCATCTTGTTGAGACATCTTTTTGGATAAGAGGATACAAATTATATCCAGATCCAAGGAGTGATGAAAGAATAGTCGGAAACTGGATGATACAAGAATTTTTAGATCACGAAATATCAAATACAACGAAGATTACATCAAAATCCAAAGCTTCATTTATCTAATAATTTAGAGAAAAACTACAGCAATTATTAATCATTCGATAATAAAACTTTCAATTATTAAAGAGAACACATTATTATTGTGAAGCGGCAGTTTTCAAAACATATTTCAGCCGTATTTTAATTAAATTACAGTTTGTTGCTACCAGGATTCGAACCTAAATCCTTTCCTATTCGTGGAAAAATCAATTTTTTTTTTTTTGTTTCAGTTTATTAATATTTTTTTTTTAATAAATACTAGTTTTAAGTTTATTATGTTTATGTGAAAGTATTTTTGTTTATCGGTATTTATGTAAAAGTAATTTTCGAACTTATATGCCGTAGTTCTTTCAAATTGATACGTATAATATTCTAAATTTAAAAAGCTACCATTGCGAAAATCTGAAATTCCTTTGAGTAATATTCGCTACGAGATTCCAGAAATTAAATCAATTTATTTTTGTAACATTTTGCATAAAATCGAATCCCGGTAGCGACAAAAATATTTTTTCGATAAATTAAATTAAACAGTTCTTTAATCGTAGTTTCTCGCGCATCAGACATTATCGAGGGGATCGAACATATAATTAGTTCTTAATTTATAAACAAATAAATTATATCATATAAAAATTTAGTATAACGCCACAAAATACTTGATCCGGGCCTGCACACCTTTAAGCATTTACCACCTATATACAATAAATACTCAAAATACCTGCTGCTCACATTGTTTCCTCCCAGCCGCGTAAAACCGTAGCTATCGCCTTGCGACCCAACCCGTAGGTTAGAAATCGGCCATTCAGATATGTAGCCAGAGAATAAATAATCGGGTGTCATAATTCACTTTACAGACGGTGAGACGTCGATATGAATAATACGAACGGGACAATTAGCCCCGGGTAATGTTCGTAAAACTCTCAAGCAGTTGTCAAATAATAAAGAATCGTACCTGGTATCACTGTAATCTATCGGTTGTGTATCAAATTATTCAATGTAGCTAAATATTCCAATGTAATTAATTATTATAAAACGTAGAAACAATATGATTCGCTATTTCCTCATAAATTTTTATTATAATCATGACCTTTTCATCGTTTTTTGTTGGGTGAACGTATAAAAACAAAATTAAAAATATCATGCAATTTGAAATATATTAGGAGGAAAAATTATAACATATTTACAAGCTACAATTTGTCATCACTTCTAAAACGTCCTTCACCCAGAAACTTTTTGAGCTTAAAAAAAAGCAAAAAAACTCTCGAATTAATGTAATGTCTCGGAGATGTTCGAAAACCTCTCGCCTAAATCTGTCCATGGCTTTGCTGGGTACAAATGATTAAATGGACTGGCAGTGGACGACACCAACAGTGGATCTTTAAAGCTCGTGAACAGGTATGATAAATCCAAAATAATATTGTGCTTCTCCATCTTTTATCTATGACTTGCTGGACCGTATTGGACTCGGACTGTAGTCATTGCCGTTTAACGACTGGCAAGTATATTGAGCATCTGTTATTTTCTTTTCTTATCTATGCTCATCTCGCGTCATACCATAGAAACCGCGAGTAATTGTTGGTTATATTTGTGACCTAATATTTGTCAAATTCTGCGGGGAAATAATTCATAATAACCAATATTTTTAATGTATTCTAGGTAGATTCTATCTCTACTTAAATGCATATTATACTGATAAAATTGGATTTTTGAGTTTATTATTGTTTATCCGCGATTCTTACATCATCCATCAGTCTATGTGGTATCTCTTTAATTCGAATAATAATAAATGTGGAAGACAAATCGCCAACGTTAGATGTTATACAAACGGGAAAAAAAGCGCTACCCATTTATACCCTTAAAAAAAATATTTTATTAATAAAATCGGGCTTTAAAGATAAATCAGATATGATAAAAATGTGTAAGACAAACGCGGAATACTTTTATCAATCTGCTTAAATTTTAAAACATAATAATGTCTAAAGTCACAAAGAAAATCACGATGTGTTCATAGGATATCTCTTTAATTCGAATAATAAGCAATGCGCCTGTGAAAAACAAATCACCAACGCTAGATTGTATATACATTGCGGGAGAAGACGCTAGCCATTTATACCCTTAAAAAAATATTTTATTTATAAAATTGGACTTTCAAGATAAAACAGATATGGTGTGCTCAGTTTTCTGATTTATTTCTGATTTAAGAAAGTTATTTATTACTAAAATAAATGAAGACCAGGCACTTGTCTAAATCTCTCGAGAGCTCTCGGTAATTTTGTTACCAAATACTCAAAGCACGAACCATATTTGTTTAAAGTCTTTATAATCAGCTTCATCTGACCAAGTTTAGTATGTAATGAAGACAGGATAAGTTTTTCTCTCAACCGAAAAAAAATTTTTTTTTCATGCTTTCTTTCTATTTTGCTCGCACAATACAGCGGAGAGTGAATATGGATGAGAAAATTGATGGTGACAGAAAAATCGTTCACTAAATTAAATAAATAATAATTTTAAAATTATGTAAAATCGCAGTCAAATCGTTAAATAAAAAATAAATTGAACTGGAGGTTACAGAAAAAACCTTAATTAAATTAAGTATTTGTGCCGACGCCGACGTCTCAATAAACATATAGGTCAAATTTTATACGTATATATATATATACCAAATACTCGCCATAGCCCCACTTCACAGTCGTCGTACGTCAAATGTCAAATATCATTGTCATTCGTCAATTGGGTAATTTTAAATCTCCCCAAAAGCGGTTAAAATTGATTGAATGTTTGTAATTTCAAGCTTTATATTAATGTGAATTTTTTATGATTTATGTATAGCTTTCTAGAGTAGATGGTCGCGGGGATCTATGGTGGTTTTAGGTGACGTTTTGAAAACGTTGTCAGATCAAACATCATGTGCACTGGTGTGAGTTTTTGACTCTTTCTGCAAATCTCAAGATGATTTCTGAGTTTATCTTCAAATCGAAATCTCAACAAAATCTCTTAGTCTCCTTCCGTGTGGACACAGGTCTTAATGCGCAAGAATCTGTATTCTATTTGGAGGCATTTAATTTGTTTATTGCCACTAAAAAAATGCTCACCTCATTATTTAATACCTATCTATCTACCTAATTTGTGTTATGTACCTAAGTAGGTTCCTAATATGTTTTGCTCACATAATTCATAGACAGACACCCACCATAAAAATATATGGTAGTGATTAATGTGTTGAAACGAGTTAACCGGTACCAAAAAGGCTTCACGGTTCAAATATAAATTTGACGAATAATCTTCCCTTCCCAAATTACTATACATTTCGTAAGCCCTGGGCGCCGAGAACATATATAAATGACTAGTGTAACAATGACTGAAAAAAATGTCGAGTAATGAAAATAAATTACACCTCTAATTTAAAAGATATCTTTTGCCAGTCAAAAAAATTATTATGTGGTTCCTAAATATCAAATCTTCTTCTCCATTAATAATAGTATAATGCGTGAAGTTAAAAATGAATAAAAATAACAATTTAAGTTTTCTATGCGAGAGATTATCGTGGAATTATGACACTGGTCATTAAATAATTCGTCAGGACTGTCAATACGAATCCATAAATTGTATGGGCATCTTGCGAGAATGGAAGATAGCTTGGAGTATTTCGTTGCGGTGGACAAGACAGATCTACAGGATACGTGGAGAAGCATAGTCAAGATAGCGAGAGTTCATAGAAATCGCGATCGTCAGTAATGAGTGACGGACTTAAATGACTCAATTTCCATTACATAAAAAATTCAATAGTAATACATATATGAATAATAAGAATTCTGATAATAAAAATCTTAACTACATTATTATTATTATTAATAAACATGCCCTATTCAGGCATTAACATAATTTATAAAATAACAGAAAATTACATCAGAATTGCATTGCACCACGAAAAAAAATTACATAGTGTCAGTATGTTTTTACATAATCAAAATTACAAATAAGTATAAAATGTGAAGTAAAGCAATTTATCAGTCATCATTGAGTTGAGATACAAAAAATTTTAATAATGTAGCCCTATAAAAAGTTAAATATACAGCAAAAATGTCAACTACCTCCGCATATTCATTCCCCAAAGAATGCATTCTGGGGACTGCGGAGTTAGCTAGTGCATGAATTCTGACATTACCTCTATGATAGAACAATGAATTGTGTCTCAATGACGTCAATGGTGCGTGAAAGTCAAGCAAACCAATAATCTGGGAGCAGTCCATCATACCATTGGTATATAAGACAATAAATATCCAATAAATTTTAGAAAATCAATCGTCCATCAACCAAGAGAGATAAAAAATAATTATATACCTACTGAACCATACAGTATCAATGATGAATATATCTATAAATTCTTCTCGTAATGAGATAGTCAGTAGATCTGATCGGTCCATCGAATCGAGATCAATTTCTTCATTCCTTTTCACTCCAGTTTACCACCAGATTCCAGATTATCATCCTCTGTGCTGGCGATGTATCTTAAAAATTGAGGAACGCGTCTCGGACAGATCGTGAACAAGCTACCTTGAATCCTTAATTAACTCAAATTTTCTAATTATTGCATGCATTACTGTCCAAAAATTCATAAATAATGTAATAAAAATTAAATTTCAGATTCCGGTCATAAATTTTCCAAAAATGTAGAATATATTCTTTTGATCTGTAATACGCTGTTTGATTTACTCCTCTAGTACAAAGCCAGACCTCATACAAGTACAGCTTCCCATATTCTCCAAAAACCTCATTAGTCCATCATCTGTTCTTATTGCTGAGTAATCATATTCAAATACGGTCAGCAATTTCAAAACTAGGAATGGAATAAGGGAGTTGAAAAATGTTTTATTTTAAAAAATTGGAAATTTTATACAATAAAAGTGGAAGTTTTAGATTTCAGGATTCGATATTAGAAAGTGCTCACGTGTTAGTCAGAAAAATATTGATATTTGTGTAAAAAATCTGTAGAAATACTTAAATCGATGACTACATATTCTCAAGTTTTTAGAAGCGAGGAAAACAACTTTTTTTATCAAATTTAACATTGATTTATAACGAATTAAAAGTAATAAATAAACCGAATTTTAACAGATAGATATGAAAATGATACTTTCTCTTTTAAAAGTGTTCTCTTTTCTGGGTTGTTTTAATTTTTAACATCGAACACGTGCGATACTTTTTATATCTTGCATAATTTTTGCATACTTAACTCAAAAACGTGTTTTCGTATTATTATATGCCATCGAAATAATAATATAAGATTGATAAAAAAAAAACTATTTGAATGTGAAATATTTTTATTATTATGAATAATATACCTGACGCAATAGCGAAGCATCGAGTGTTTCATCATTTAGTCTTGATCTAATTTTGGTATCTCGAAATTAATCCATAATTTCCAAAAACATCGGGATTATGGTACTAATCCCGGAATTCATTAATACTGTAAACTGGATCGGGATTCCCTACTTTTGATGAAGAAAATATGTAAGTATAGATAACTGTTTTCATTTTAACCAATGGCATAACTACGACAATGCGAAATATTGGGGACCAAGTTAGATAGGGGCACAAAAAGTTCACACTCTACATTTCATTTGGCATCGATATTATATCGAGAGTAGCTTGTTGGTGTAGTGGTCAAGACGTTGGCCTCGTGATCTAGTGGTCGGTGGTTCGCGCCTCGTTCCAGGACACCAGCAAGTTAGTCCTATTTTCATAGCACAAGCATTTAGCTTAGTTTGAAAATAGTAAGAATATTGATGTGACATGTATTCCGTGTACGCATCTCTATTTTTTTTTAAAAAAATAAAATTAAAAAAAAAATTAAAAATTTTTTACAAGCATGGATACCTTTCTTAGTATTAATATGGACTGATAATGTCTAAAATACCTACCTCGGCAAGAAATGGAATTACAAAATTTGAAAAATCATTAACTATATATTTTATGAAAACATTATCAATAACAGTACCCTATTAAGGACTAAGCCATCACTGAATAGCGAAAACCTCTTTAAATGGTATTTAAGTAAGTTTTTTTTTTAATTTCAAATACCTAAAAACCCTTTTTTTGGTTAAAGTATGAATATTATAAAAGGCAAGAGACTAATTTTGTTCTTACTATTTAATGGATAAACCACACAGTTCTAATATTCGTATGTTTTAGATATAATATTTGGCCCTTTTTCCATTCTGCATTGGAGCCCAATTTTAGATTTTAACCTAAGCAATGTTTTGGTTGCCCGCTATAATATTAAGTTTTTTTATATTATTCCCATTCATTCACAAGACTATATCAACAGGCTCATCAACTATATAAAGCTATCATCCGTCCTATACTCACACAAGCGAGCCCTATCTGGAGTTCAAGTAACACAAAAATATTAGAATCCAAACAAAACTACACCCTTAATCACAAACTCGCCTTGATTTGTCAGAAACACGATCATTCACAGATGCTTACACATATCCTCCCTCAAATGACACGATTTATCTTCTAAATATTATTCTAAATTAATTTCCATCCCAAACCCTGCCATAAACTTCCTCGGCCTATATGATCCCTTTTTTACCCTGTTCTTGACCCTATCGAACAAAATTTATAAAAATATTCACTAAAAACTTTCACTGAAAAAATTCAACAAAATCAAACAAAAAAGGAATTAACAAAATATGAATTAAATATATTAATTAGAAAGATATACATATAAAATCAATTTTATCGAAAAATATTGCTGTTGCGTCACCGAGATTCGAAACTCTTTCCAAACCGGGGAAGGTGCATTATCCAACTATGCTACAGTGACGATAATTTTATCGACAAATTTTTCGAATCTATGTATCACCTTTTTGATATTAATACATTTAATCGTTCCATTATTTGAAAGAGCCATCTGCCTTATTTTTACGGAATCTCAAATACCTTTGAGTAATCTGATAGCAGACGCCATAATATGTTCTAATAACAATATATAAAATAAAATAAGAAGTATTTTAGAAAAAACTTTACCCATTTTTGCTGCTACTTTATACAATTATATATAAAGTTAGAATTACCTGTAATTAAAAAATAATAATTTCACCATGTTCAAGACATGAGGGTTCAACCCTTGTCTCTCCCCCTTTTAACAATCGAATCATACATACTCATTGTAACCTTCTCGAGCGTTAGCGTTCTATTTTTTTTTTTTAATATTGTGTGTTTAATAGTCTGTCGTGTTTTACACTATCAACCTTTCTGACACCTTTTAAGTCAAGTCAAAAGTTTGCACGACATAACAAATAAAATGAATTGGTCCGGCAAGTGTTAACGATTATTTTTATTTGACAATCGTGTTTTCACGTAACACTTTCGTAACGTTTCCCACTTTTAATTGTTCCTTTATGGAAATTGTCCGCCTTGGCCGGGGGCCCTGCGGCCGGTATAACTAACAACGTAGTTAGAGTGTGTGTATTATTTATTATTTATGGCGTTAGAAACCATTAGACAACATATTTATTTGTTTGTTACACTTGTGTGCTCGGATTTCCAGCGTTCTAAATTAATTATGTAGGTTAATGGTCACTCTGAAATATAAGGCCATAAATATTTTGATTCTAAATGACTCTTAAAATTTTCTTTTAATCGCATCGACCATAATATATATCAACCTTTAGATCTACTTACACAGACAAAAATTTATTCGCAATATGTATTCGAATTTATAGATCTGTGCGGGATGGGAAAGTTTAGAGAACAAGGTATAAAGACGAGTATAAAATTTATCAGAATCCCATAATTCTACCATCTACGTGAAACTACAGCGAGTCACGTATATGGAATGTAGAAAGCGCCAAAAAGAATCCTTAATGAAAACCTATGTGGTAGGAGAAGAGTGGGAACCCCCTAATTTTGCTGGAAGGATGGCATAAAGGACTCAATAATGCTGCTACATAATTCGAACCGGAAGGCAGTTGCCGAGAACTAGAGCATGTGCAGGCGAAAAATTCAGGAACCCAAGGCTAGAAATATGCTGCAGGCCCATTGAAGAAGATGATTTGATCTGTCTTTTCGTTAAATTTCGATAAAAAATACAATAATATCAAGGTACAAACATTTTTAACACCCTTTCATATACAATGAAAACAGAAAAAAATTGTAAAGCCTTCAAATCACAAATCAAACAATTATTAGAAAACTCCGACAGCAATTACAAGTTCTGATTTTTTTCAATGAATTTGGCATAACTCTTGATTATATTTATGTATTTGTATTTAGAAATTTAAAAAAAAAACATATCCTCTAGAATTATTAATTTTTCAGTTTGTTATTTAGCTAAATATTATATCTTACTTTTATACATACCTTTACCTTATTAAAACTAAAATACTCACCAATTCAAACATGAGAATTGATTTTTCCAAAGAGTTGGGTAATTTTGTAAAAAAAATTGTAATTAACTTTATGATCTATCTGTATTTTTTAAATCCATTAATAAAATAAATTTTGAAAATATATATATATTGCAAAAAGTCTCGTGGCGCTTTGTGTTCGTACCAGGACTCGATTGTGTATCGCTAATCTAGCCTCGGTTGACAAGTTTATTTTTAAAATTACTGCATTGAAAGCGCCATTCACTTTTGAAAACCTTCGTCTGATATACTATCCTGGGCCATCACACTCCACTCGGAGACAGGAACGTGGAGCGCCTCCGGATTTTTCCTCATTTGGGGAATATTTAATGTATTGGTCGAGTGTATATGTCAAAATGTAGCCGAAAAATCACAAAGATGTGCTGTAGCGAATGAGTACCCCAATAACCACCCATGTTCGTTTGATTGTGATCGCGGAGTGTGTTTATAAGTGTGTGAGGCCAGACTAGAACAGGTTGGAGAAGAAAATGACTACTTACAATTGACAAAAGTTTATTGAGCATATTTTACAGAAATATGAAAAAATTAGACCGTACAATAAAGTTACGCGTAAATAGTTAACAGAGCTTGTAGTCGTAAGAAAGCGGCAACGCGTACAGTGGCGCTCAGGAGCCGGCTTCCCGGACGGCTGCGGGCGCATTTTATTGCCACATTTTATGGGTACCGGGCGTGTTTTCAGCGGACAAAGGTTAATACAGATTCAGCGCGAGGCGTTCTGTGTATCATCATCGTATGTGTTTCACTTTAGAAATAAATTACGCATCCAGTACATACGTACCTTTACTAACTCTCAGAAATTTAAGTCTTATTGAGAGATCGCCGGGAACACGGGACATAAATGTTTTACAAAATCAGTATATTTTCTTTATAAAATCAATATTTTATTATAAATCATTTACTTTTCTAAGACTGATCAATTTTACATTGTATGTAATATTTTTATGACTAATTAATATTAATCAAAAATAGCATTAAAAAAAACCAGTTTGATATTTTCAGAAAATAAAGGATATTAATGAAAAAATGTTCTACTTTATTGAAGATATTGCTTCTGACACATTTAAATAGATTTATATGTGTTGTCAATGGCTCTGAATGCGCAGTAAAACGATTTTAGTAACAAAACCATAAAATAACGCCGTGCCAGGTGCACCCTGCGGCTATGCCGAATTGGTCATTGCTGAAGCTATGTATTATATATAAATATTTGCACTTATGCCCATAGATAAGTGCTATTTGGCTTACGACTAACTTTTCAGTCACTGGTAAACAGTAGTCAGAATATTTATAAACCACTCTTAATCATTTTACTTACAAGTAGTAGGCAATATCTTCAGTTTGAAGAGATTTGAGAAGACTTCAAAATGTCGATATATATATATTTTTAAAACTTGATGTATGATCTCAAATAAGGGGGAAATAGAGAATGACATTTTATCAAAACCATATCAATTTTAAAAACCCTGTCACGGCTAGAAAATCAATTAAATTACGTTTATCTCAATTTATAATACAGTATCATAAAAAAATAATCAGTACGTATATTATATCGCACCATTCTCTATATTAATTCTAAATTGCAAAATTGACTCGAGCGTTGTATTGTAATTCATGTGTCCAGACAAACTATTGCATTTGTTTACACAGCTTCTTTTCAGAAATTCCGCATCTCATTATTATTAATTAAAGTCACCAATGACGTCATGTATTTATGTTTATAGATTTACACACTTATCGAGAGCAAGGCTTAACCCCCAGGTAAAATATAGCCTAGAATTTTAATGTCTTATTTAGTGCGGCTATAAACAAAATATCTCACTTATTTCTAACATGTTCGTGTGCGAATTTTCAAAAAAGATTGGAGTTGTATTTTCGTGTATCCTATAAATTATTATTTCATGTCGGCATAAATATTTAATTCACTCTCTGCAGGTTTTTTAATAAAGACGTTTCGTGCTATGAATAGTTTATGTATTTATTATTGAGTTTGGAAATTATAAATATTCTATATGGTATTTTTGTTATAATCTATTCAATTTTACATCATGCAATAGTTAATATTAGGTAATCTATGATATGCGTTAATTAATAATATGTTTCAGATTGCTACGAATTACCTAATCCCACATATAAGGTAACATAAATAATAAATCCTCAGTCATGCTGTTTCTTGTGAATAATTGCAAAAATATCGTGAAGTTGGCGTTTGTAGATTATTTACACCCCTGACTACTGATTCTTTGTTCATTATATATCAAATTGAAGTTTTTTGCGCACATTTTAGCCCTCGAAAATTTATTATTCCCACCTTGATCTGATTATTCTGTAGTGAATTTTATAACGATGCACTTGCGAGTCAACTAAAATTTTGGAAAAAATTATACAAATAGATAAATTAATAATATCACTATGTCCGTAAGTAGAATAATTTATTGTTATAGGGTTATTAATATTAAATTATTTGTGTTATCCAGAAGGTTTAAAGATGCATTTATTTATTAACGAATAAAAAAAATATGCATTATTGAAAATAAAAATAAATTACTTTTATAATAAGTAATAAATAATGGAAATATTCATATAAGATTTTACAGTATTATAAAGTCTGATTTTTTTTTAATAAATAGACATGCGTTGGACACGGAATACGTGTCACAACAATATTCTTACTATTTCCAAATTAAGCTAAACGCTTGTACTATGAAAACTTGACTTGAATGACTTGATGGTTTCCTGGTACGAGGCTTGAACCCCCGGTCACTAGATCACTAGGTGAATATCGTAACTATTAAACCACAAGCACATCAAGATTAAATGCATATTGCTATAGAAAAAGACTATGCTCCTCCACTTTTCTCGGCATCCTGCAGATCTTAGAACTGACATAAGATATATGCCTGTTGTCTATTCCATTTGGTCGGTCCAACGAATAGGGGATCTTCTTTTCTTCTCCGTCCTCCGACGTAACTCACCACAACGCTCTTCTCCAAACTATCTTCCCTTCTCGCAAGATGACCAAAAAAATTAAGGATTCATCTCAGGCTAATAATTGAGATTCTGACTTTGATGTTCAGCTCCTGCTGAAATGAAGATTCGTGCGTCTCACAGTCCACGGTGTGCGCAACGCGTGTCTCTAACACCACATCTCAAAGACATCAACCCATCTTCTCTTGCTCGCCTTCAGGATGCATGATTCTACATCATGTAAAAATATAAAATGCACCAGAGACTGTATAAACCTGACCATCGTAGTCTTGTAGATACCGCGGTCTTCCCATAGTTGTCAAGTCTGGACATAGAACTTTTAGCCATACCTACGCGTCATTTAATTTCTGGCTCGCAGTTACCTTCGTTAATAATTATATACCCGAGATAATATAATTTGTATTAATATATATTAGATAACTAAAGTATGTCCTACATATATTAAATTATGCCTTTTTTATCCGGTAAATAACATTATAAATACGCCGACAATGTGAATAAATTTTAATAATTTAGATCGTATTAGTGCTAAATATTCAGTGCTCCGTAAATCACTCAGCTGTCTCTTAATTGCGTGCATTAATATTATATTAATTGCATATAAATCACGTACCCACGATCAAACTGTCGAACATTTTCCACTCATCTTACGGAGTTCTCTGAAGTCGTCACACTTGACAAGACGTCCTGCCCATCTTAGTCTTATCGACTTCAATATTGCCGAGGTATTTGGCTGTTGAAAGGCCTCAATAAGGTATTTGGTTTTGTGCGGAGGCACCATCGAAGATTATCCTTACCTGGTTGGTACAAGCATTCTCTGTAGAATTTTGTTTTTGAGTACTTGGATACCTTTTACTCGCTCGCGGGTTTTGCAACCGTATGTAACCATTGGTTTAACGGTCATATTATAAATGCGAATTTAGTAGCTTAGATCCGAACAGACTTTTTGAAACGAAGCAACGTCGTTATTAAAGAACGTTTCGATACGGAATAGTAATTTTGCAGTAGAGTGATTTATAAGATTTCACTTCAAGAAAACAGATAAGTCAACTGTCTGTCCGTAGTTAGTAATCTAAAAAATCATTAGCGGGTGCGTAAACCACGTGACCAAATTCGCTGTCAAAAAATTTGATTTCTGCGTTGAATTAACCATCTGAAAGCTTCCAATAATTTATTGTTTTATTTTATGGTTCATCACAATAATATATACATATATAACGAGCAATTTTCATTACACTTTGATGCTTTTTTATTATCGGTTTAGATTAGGGCGTCTTTTTGTTGTGTGCTTGCTACAAATCGAAGTGATTAGATTCGCAATGTGATTTTTTATATTATTAATAACATAAAATAAAAAAATACATAAAATTCAAAACTTGCATTCCACGTGTATTCCCCGTTCAACAATTTGAAATTGACAGAAGTAAATGGAACATAATAATATAATACAACAACACGATATGCCAACTCATCTAACCGGGTTTAAAATTTAACATTAAATATCAATTTAATTTTTTTTTAGAAATAGCCAATTATCGACATTAAAATTATAATTTAATTTTTCAGGAATTGCTGGAAATAATCTTCCAGCTGTTCGACCAAGACAGACAAGAACACCTGGTGCAAGAAGACTGGGTGGAATTCCTGAAAGAAAGATTAACGTGAGTTACAAATCTGTGTAAAGTAATTAAAGTTTGAAGTTTAATTAAAAGTATGCCAATATTTGATCTTCGTCGTTAATCTTGTTTAACTTTAAAATTAATGTATAACTAATAACTCAGATAAATAAATAAATAAATATATATATATATATATAATATTGAAGATATTTACAATAATATTTATGACGATATTCTCTCCCGACTATTATTTATATTGATTTCATTCAACAGGTTAGAATTTCACAAAATTATTTTTAAAATTTAAGAACACATTTTCGTCATGAAGTTGCATTTTCAGAACACAGTTATGTGTTATTTAAATACAAATGAAATTAATCAACTAGAAGGAAAATAGAAAAAATATATAGTTACTAATGGGTTTCGAACCTGGACCTCTTTCTATCCGGGGAAACACGTTCACCATTTCACTATATCAATCAAATATGTACATTTTCGACAAATTTTGAAGTTATATTCCATTTTTAAAAGCAATTAACTATATTTTGCGGTGAATCTCAAATACCTTTGAGTAAAATCTACTAGGAGACGCCAAAAAAAAAAAATTATTTTATTTTATTTGGATTCACTTTGATACATCTTATTTATTTATTTTTATATTTTTCGATGTGTAGATTTTTTTCTGTATATCTTTCTAGTTGAGTCGTTTAATTTGTATTATTAAGATTTCTAAACAATTTCAGAACTGGAAGAAAAAATCCAAATAATTTGGTAATCATGGATTTTTAAATGATATTTTAATGAAATTCGTTTTTAAACAAACTATTTATGAATGTGTGATAATAATGAATGACTTGATTTATTGATTTTGATGTAACTATGTTTGAAAATATTAAATCATTGTCTCCCAAAATATGTACGTGATAGAATTAACGATTCCCGTAAGTAAACAACATACGAAAAATACAGAAGACACAATTATTCGCAATTTTTTCGAAATTGAACACGTTAAACACAGTAATTAAAGTCCAACTCAAAATATGTTCTAATAATAATCATCTTTTCAGAGACGAAAAGCAAATAGATCTTGTTGAGCAGCTGGAGAGTGTGTCCTATGTTTTATGCGGTGAAGATGTGATAACTCCTGACAGATTTTGCCAGATATTTCAGGCCAAAGGGGTAATGTATACTTCAGTAATAATTCTAGATATTTTTAAAAAAATTTGAGTCAAATATTCAAATTATGTGGTTGGTGTGCACATCTGCTATCATAACATTCATTTAAATTGATGCATTTTTGTTTGCGCATTATTTTATTATATAGTATGAAAATGTATCTATTTATTTATACACATGTGTATTTATAATTCCAGCGTCCATAATTCTACTAGTTAAAGCATGAATTTCATTATTTGTGAATACATTTACTACATATATCATATTAGTATGACAGATCGTACGTTGATTAAAAATTGTACTCGTTTACTGAAATAACACATTTATTGTAGCATATATTATATATAGCAATGGCACTCTAATAACGTGTCGATATATGGATTTAACAACATTCTAATTTATAAAACCTAATTAATTAACTATTAAGTGTACAAATTGTGCGGTTCAATATATATCTTTCTTTACTTATATTGAATCTTGGATGAGAGTATTCCACTGTATCCTAAAGATCATCTTCCATTTCTATCAATGTATCTACTAATGATCTTTCATCACGTTCATAAATTATTCCTTTCTTACAATTTACATAATTAACTTTTATACAAAGTATTCTATAGTTTGACCTGTTCACCTTTGATTTAATTTGCACTCTGACATTAGAAATTCTAGTTCACTGACTTCATTTAAAATTAAACAAAATAACATCATTTCGATAGATATCTCAGCACTACTAAAACTTGTTTCTCAATTTCCCATTACTTAACATAAGTTCTTATTACAAGAAAAAATATTTTTTATATTAATATGATATTGCACTATTTCACTAGAAACTCTCTGTATTTATGCGGTAAAAAAATTATAAATCAAATACAAAAAAAATGTGTAAATAGAATATCTCATGAAAAGATATATCGCATCCAAGAATAATTTAATCATTGTAAATATAACACATATTAGAATAAATTTTATTTCTAGATCGTGTCAATGTGGCATTAGAAATATTTTATACAAATTTTAATAAATCACTTACAGAAAATATCTATATATTAAAAGATGTCATCACCAGAATGAATATATGTTAGGAGAACACATTCTTATTGTGAAGTTGTAATTATTCAGAATATAAGTCTTGATATTTTAAATATGAATTAAACATATTAATTAGAAAGATATACATATAAAATCAATTTTATCAAAAAATATTATTGTTGCGCCACCGAAATTCAAACCTGGATCTCTTTCCAAACCGGGGAAGGTGCATTATCCAACTATGCTACAGCGACGATATTTTTAGCGACAAATTTTCGAACCTGTATGTTACCTTTTTGATATTAATACATTTAATCGTTCCGTTATTTGAAAGAACCATCTACCTTATTTTTACGGAATCTCAAATGCCTTTGAGTAATCTGACAGCAGACGCCAGAATTATCAATTCATTTTTATTAAATTTAGGATATATAAAGTTGTTATTGTTAATTTTATATTTAAATTCAATTTAAATTTAATTTTTAAATTTATTTCTAAATTTTATTTTTACAACACATAATGTCGTCAGAATAAAGATCAATGAAGTAAAACTATTAAGAAGGGGTTGTGGAGCAAATATTAATGATGACGACACATAATGCTGTCATGTGCTACGCTCTTAATAAACTGTTGTACATGTAACACAGCTGTTTCATATTTTTAAAATTTAATCTGCTACAAAATATCATTTTAATTGTTAATAAACAATCAATCTGTACTTATTAATCGCGGTTTAAGAGGCGTGAATTTATGAACAGGAGTGCACTGGTCTAAAACTTTTTCAACAGTTGTAATTTCGAACAGATTAAGTTAATCTTATTAATTGATAGTTGTTTTTGTTTTTTATTAAATAAAGAGTTTGGCATTATATGAACAATGAATGGCATTCATAGCTTGGATTAAAGTAGAAAAAAAATGCCAACCTGACGGCGAATGAGTAGGCATTATACGTCAGAGCTTTTGCTCTTAAAACGGTTCTGGGGAAGCGGAGGGTCGCTATTCTCTGACATATAAATTATTTAATAAATAAGACAAATTGAAAATACCTGTCTGTACTGGTGTTGGCGTTTGGAGTTTTAAGAATAATTATGTTTTATATAATAGTTTAATATAGAAAAGAAGTCCATTTTGGTGTTATTTTTTTTTCTGAGAATGTTTGATTGTATCCATATCCAAAATATTAATATTAGTAACAATATAAATATATTTGTAATAATATATCTAATAAATTTAAGCAGTGGCGTATAACGATGAAGCTCTCTTTAGAAAATTATACACCTCACTAATTACAAGTATTAAAAGTATTAAATGTAATATATTCGATGATTTTTGAAAGAAAGCTTTGTTCATTGCTCGTTTTTAATGACAAGTGCTTTGGTGTGATTATAAAGGAACGATATATTCTGAATAATTAGAACCTCGCCAATAAAAATCAAATTAATACCGATAATTATTGTAGTTACTATTTGATATTTTGCTCAACACGCAAAACGTGAATTTGTAATTTAAGTGTCATAAATAATCATTTTAATATATAATATCGTAATCCTAATGCAAAGTTTACACAGGTATAGGAAAAATTTTGTTACTAGTCCATATATCAATTTTAATGCTATTGATGTTTAATGATGTGCACTGACAACGTTGTTAACGTTATTAATCAAAATTGAACCTTTTCAGAAAATTTATTTACCTTTAAAAAAAAAACTGTAGACTCTATTGTACAATAACCACAAATTGATTTATTTTATTAACATCGAAATACATTATGAAAATGTATATAATTTCTCGTTAACACAAAAAAGCTGACCATATAATAATATTCTTGTTTATTTGATCTAGATAGTTGACAAACTGTTTCGCCTGATAGACCAAGACAATGATGGCATCGCTACCCCAGATGAAGTGTTGGCGTTCATCACCACAATTAGTAACACAAGGTAATTATGATGCAGTTAGCAAACATGCATTTATGGTGTACAAAATTTCATGCAACCTTTTATAGGTATTTTTTTCCAAACAGAAGTTCAGTATTCCCTAAAACCTTTTCCTCTTGTTTCTCGAGTCCCTGCAAATTTATTCGCTCCATCGTTTTACGTTTTTAAATATTATTATTGGTATTTTTGTTTATGGTAAATTTGTTCGAATGACCTTTTCTGAATTACAAGTACTTTCGATTTTCCAGGTTGTGGAAAAAATAAACCCTATTAACAGTTTAAAACTTGTAACACCTGTCCGCTTTACCTTAAAAGTAATGCGTAGTAAAGTAATGAATAAGTGCGGTCAAGATAATCCTGGCCCCCAAATAATATTGAGTCAATTTTTTTATGTTCAATCGAATGAAAAATTATGTTTACATTTTGCGTTATCTACTAATACATATATATTCACTCGGAATCGCATAAACTCGCAATACATACGGTAGAGACACTACTTTTTTGTACAACATAATATTTAAGGGCAATGTAGGATTCTTGAATATTTTAATATTTAATTGTATAATCAAGGACTTTTTTATTACTTTAAATAACATTGTGCTCTTTTCATTGTCAAAAAAATAAATAAATTTAATGTGTTTTTCTTTATTCTTCTATACTGCTCTTCTCTTTCATGATGAACAATTTTTATTTTATTTTATATTTTAAGCATATTTAATTATTGATGTTGATGAATCCATACCTTAACTGTGTACGATACTACAGACCTAACTCCGTTATAACTATATAACGTTATTATAAATTCACTTAGCTTATTGCATTTAAAAAAATCATGAAATTTTATAAATAGATAATCTTTGTAAATTTTATTTTTAAAAATTGAGTTTTACCGCCCTGGTTAATCTTTTACCCGATTTACCTAACCGTCTACCATTTTATTTTAGATTTTATTTTAGTAGAATTGGTGATTATCTTATCTCTTTTGAATACAGCCACAAAAATAGATTTGTTTTTTTATTTTTAAGGGAATGTTAGGAAATACTTTTAAGGTACCACGCAGCATAAAAAATTCTCAATATTTTTTTCAACTCTATTTTATTTTTTAATGGGACATCGCAATAAATATCAAGCACCCTAATGAGACGAAGGATATGCCATTAATTTAATGCGAACATTAATAATCTTGAGTATATTTTAGTTATTTTTAAAAAATACCTGGGCCCGTATCAGTTGTCTATTTCTCTGTTCGAAACGGCGCAGTACATCTGATAAAGTCTAACTATAGTAAAACGAACATTCCAGAATATATTTAGCAAACATGTTGCCGTTGATATTGATCATAAATCTATAAAATAAATCCTCTATCAAATTTAGCACTTTATTTTAATATCGCTAAGGCCCCTGTCTCTCTGTTCAAAGCGACAAAATACCTAAGTAATGAATAATTACAGTAAAACGAACATTCCGGAAGGATTTCAAACATTCCGTATATTCCTAGTAAAGATCTACTGAATTTGTTGCGTAGATGTTAGCCATAGATCTATAAAATAAACCCTCGAATGAATTTAGCAGTGTTATTTAATATCACCTGGGCCCGGTCCCGGCTATTTTTTTCTCTAGCGGCACTGACAAAAGACCGGATACAATGAAACGCCCGTTAATCTAATGAACGTGAACTGAAAGAGAATTTTTTTCTTTTTCAAATTATTTTCATTTTTTTGGTGCACATTATATGCATGTTAAACTTTATGAATATTGATTAAATTAATAATAATAGTTAGTAGTAGAAACCGTATAATTTGTATTTTACTTCTCCAATCATTATCGACGGCCGATATTAGTGCACCCGAGGCAATGTGGAAACATCTTCAATCAAAAATGCACCAATCATTATTCTCATCCTGTGATTAGACTTCCTGTGCATCTGCCAAATCAGTGAAGCATTTGTTTCGAGCCAGTAAATGAAGAAGTAGCTTCAATGGCATCAATAACACGTCGAACAAAGCACGATTCATGACTTTAGCTCAACAGATCTAATGAAGATGAACTCCAATTTCTATACACCAACATTTCGTATCATTTTGTTTACGACAAATGTAGAACTTAGTATTAATACTTTACAAATCCAGTTAATTGCATTTTCGTTAATTAAGAATATTTTCAAAATATTGTAATGTTTCTTTTTTTTGTCTACAGAATTTAGATGATTAAGAATGTATTAAAGAGTTTTTATTATTATTTTTTTAAATGAATTAAAAATACATTGATCCCAAACTACTGATAAACACGGTTTGGAACATTTTGAAAATTAACGGAACCGACACAAGGACAACTGCCAAGCTTCAATGTGTCATGACGGGTAAAGACTGTAACGATCAAGGATTTGAGATAATTTTATTTTGATACATAAAATCTCATCCAAAACCCATATTTAGCAATTTGAGATATTTAGGCAGTTTTACTAATAAAATTTATAATTCTGCTTCCGTCTGTTTGATTCCCCCATTGTCTCAAATTTTACAGAAAGTGGATTTGAGAGCTTTTAATATCAATTCCTCAAATGTATTTGAAAGTCACATCAGCGGGGTGGCGAAAAGATGCACGGTCAGTTTGAAAAATGAAATGAAATCCTACTATCTACTTTAGCATTATGTTTCAGTGCGATGTACCTACTTTTATTTATTTTATATAACAAGATTAAATATAAAAAAGTAAGAGCCGATTAACGAGGCCTTCTAAATTGAGACGAAGAAGAATGGAATCCAACAAATCAATTAGATTCTAAAAAATATACCAATGATACAACATCTTAAGACATGCCAACTCCTAGTAATATTATATAAATCTATTGATTTATCAAATAAATATAATATTACTATTTTAAAAATATTAAGTACATTACTGCGATGCGTACGAAAAGAGAAATAAACTATTTTCGTATAAACGTTTTAAATATAAACAAATAATTTTTCACGTCATTTCCCAGTCCTGCTCTAAATTGCCACAGTTCAACCCTGTAAATTATATTATATTTCTACTTCTATTCTCAAGAGAACAGCCATTATCGAGACAGAATATACATCGGTGTAGTTTGTTACGTCTCTGCTCAATTAATTCACCGGTCAACAGCCAATTGGCGCGGTGCGGACGGAAATACTAAGAAGGTTAAATACGATAAAAACTTCAATATTTTTATTAATTGATACGGCAGTTACTTTGTGGTGGAAAATGATTATTTTATTTTTTTAAATAAACTAAACTTTGCACTACAACTGAGTAATATTTTTATCTCGACTATAGTTCCTCTTATATAATAAGTAATAGTCAAAAATTATATTTAGGTAGTTTGTGTGTCTAATGCAAAATTAAAAAAAGTAAAAAGATAATACCGAAAAATTTCGTTCGGTTCACGGTTTTCTTCTCGAGAACTTGAGTATTATTATGACTAGCTGAAATACCCGGGAGACTTCATTTAAGAGATTAGGGGTAGTTTATTTTTTAAGACAGTAATTTCCCTCTTATTTTGAACGCCAAGTGCGCAAAATTTCATCAATAAGTACCAAAATTCTACTTTAAGGGGTGGGAAAAGGGGCTGGGGTTTTTCTCGAAATCTCATGTAGACAATGACCTCCCTCTTGTTTAGAAGGTTAAGTGTGCAAAATTTTATCAAGCTCGGAATAAAATTGTAGATTTGTATAAGAAACAAATAAACCAACAGATACTCTTTTTATATATATAGATTGTTCGGTCTAACGCTAAGATGTGTATAGTAACGAAACTATCAGTAGTTCTTTTGTGCGCGTCTAGAATTTTCATTTTGAAAATTTTAATTTTTTTTTTTAAATTACAGACCGAGAATTGGTTTCGATAAGAGCAGTCTGGAATGGCTGGAACAATTATTCAGACAAACTGTCGGAGATGAAAAGGAGATCAGAAGAGAAGAATTTCAAAAGATCGTCGTGTCGAAAAATGTGAGTCAATCCATCTTTCGTTATTTTATTAAATCATTTTATACTACCAACTAACTCATCACGGATAAGCCGATGGAGCAGTGTTTTAATTCATTTGTTTGAAATATTACATTTCAGCCATTTTTCACTGAGCGAGTTTTCCAAATATTCGACAAAGACAACTCGGGGTCCATTTCATTGCAAGAGTTCTTGGATGCCATGCATCAATTCGCTGGACAGTCTCCCGATGACAAAATAAGATTTCTCTTCAAGGTTTATGATCTGGATGGTAAGTGGTATTGTAACGTAAATGTTATTTATTATTTTATAGCCAACTCTCTGATTAAATCTGATTAAAATTTAATGATATCGCCGTGCGATATTTAATTTTCTTTTATTAAACCTTTTATCTGCCATTCATATTTGAAATGGAAGACGCCACTTAGAGTAAGGGTAAGCTTTAAGGATAGACTTATAGTATTTATCAAAAACTGTCGTCCACAGTCCACAGATGGCAAAATGATTTAAAAAATATGACTTTAGTCCGTGCAAGGGACTATAGTGTCTGCAAGGTCAAAAAGTGCGTATTATCACACTTATATCTTGGCGGGTTAACACGCTCGTGGCATTTAAAAGGTTAAATCTTTTTCGGATTCATTGGCGTAACTATGCCAATGCAGCCAATGTGATGCACCGGGGCCCACGTTAACTATTGGATCCCGAAAGATCCATACCCTATCAGACTTTTGATATTTTTCCTAGCTTTGATATTAACTAATAATATTTCATTTATAATTCACCACAGCAAGAAATGGTATAATAAAAAAAATTCACTGCTGTATATTACAGGAGTCAAGATGTTTAATGTTTATGTCATATAATAGATAAAACCACGCAGTACGTACTAATATTTGTATTATACAATACATAGGAATTATAGGGGGCCCTATTTCTAATTTGCATCGGAGCCCAATTTTATTAACCATGCCACAGTTCCAATTGCTAAATTCATTTTGATGACTTTAATAGTCTTACAATATGTTACCTACCTCGCTTATATGAGAGCATGAAAACATGTGTTCAGCTGTAAATAAATATTCATGAGATTCGAAAAAGAAATCAAAAATAACTTATAGTACTACTAGCGACATCTTTTGGATATAATATTCGGTCAGAAATATTCTTTACAGATTCCTAATTTACTGACTACTGACTAGAATTATTTGTATATGAGAGATAACTTTCAGAATTCTACCAGCCTCATAAAACATTTTATTTAGTTTATTTATTATTACCTATTTCCATTCTTTCATTCGTGTGGTGCCACACAATATAGATGTGCACCTAAAATGTAATAAATTGTACAATCCCAAACTTGATAAACAATTATCATGCATAATAAAATACATAATGTTCATAAAAATAAATATCTGCACTTAAGTTTCCAGTTAAATAAAGTTAATTAAAAAAATTATGGTCAAGTATGTGAATGAGGTGTATTTGTATTTTTAGTGTCCATTAAACAAATGATTAGCATCTATTATTTGGTGCTCAGGTTCTCATTTTATTATTATTTTTAAATAAGACATTATTTTTACCCTCTCTTTATAAATCACTAATAAAATTTTCAGGTGACGGCTTAATTCAGCAGCGAGAATTGAGGCATGTTCTCCGTGCTTGTATGGAAGAAAATGGAATGAAATTTAATGATCAACAGCTTTCAGACTTATCGGATGCCCTCCTTGAAGATGCTGATCCAAATAGAAGCGGAGCAATTACTTATGAATCTTTAAAGAATCAACTTGAAAAACATGGAGGCTTATTAGAAAATTTAACAATCAGGTACACTGCTATACATCACCCGTAAACATTTTCAATATTCTGTGTCATCTTCACTATTTCCTTGTCATTGTAGCTTTCTCCATCGATCCCTATTCTGTGACAGATATTTTACTTCTCAGTAGGAACTGGATGTTGTAACATTAATGTTTTTCAAAACCATCCTCTTCTTTTTCTTCCTTTTATCACCGTGATTGCGAATGTTGTGCCAAACATTTTTCACGTCTATTCCCTATCATTCTCAAGATAAATCAATTTTCCTCTATTTCTTCTAAAATTTCATCATTTTTTCCTTTCAACAACTAATAAATTTGTTAAAGAAAAAAAAATTAGCACAAACTAAAAATATTTACCACTTAAATATATAAAATATATAATTAATTATTCAGGTATACACCTCACCAACAAACAGCAATCAATAGAAAGTAAAGTATTAATAAAAGTTAATCTTCTCCATCAGTAAAATTTGTTTATGTATAACAATAATTAATTTTTCAAGATTTAGACCTGAATCATGAGCATTGAATTTTCTATTAAATCATTTACACGGTGGTTTATTCCAGTTTTTCTTTATGTCTTTCATTAGGTTCTAGCTTTTTCATTCATATACATACATATATATATTTCTCTATATATATAATATATAAGATTCTGAATATTGTTCATTGTGAATGTTTGCTTTGCCATAGTTTTTGTTTTCCTTAATTCATTTTCAATTCAATCATTATGATGTTTCTGCTACTTTTGATATCTGTTTGAAATTTTGTTCCGTGTCTACATTTTATGATTACATAATGCAATATTATTGTTTCAGTATAGACCGTTGGCTGGTCCCACCGAAGCCCAAACCTCCACCAGCATCTAAATTTGGTCATCTCCTGGCCCTCAGACCTTACCAACTGTCCATACCGTACCTGAAGAATAACTATGTCTTCCTCATGTTCTTTTTTGCTTTCATTATCGTAAATCTTGGACTGTTTATATCCAGAGCTATTCAGTACAGAAATTCTAATGGATATGTGATTGTTGCGAGGGCTTGTGGTAAGTTTCTTTATAAGACTTTTTTGTGTTTTATTACTGAAATTTTTCACAAAAATTGGTACACGACAATGACAACATTATAAATATAATTTTATCATTAAAATCTCCATTATTTACTTATATTATTTTAATATACCCTCTTCATTTAACAACACTGCCTTTGTTCACCTTTAAAAATCTTAAAAATTGGTACATCTATTATCCTCACTCTGGCTAGCCTGTATTCAGATTTTAAATCATCAGTTTTGTCATCTTTAATTTCTGAACTGATCAGGGAATTTTATCTATTCTAAGATGCTATCCAACTCATCTATTGACAGAAGTTAAGAAAACCAATTTAATGCACATTAAATCTGAGTTCTTAATTTACATGTTTATTCTTTAATCCACGTATCAAAATATTAAAAAAATCATCATCAGCCATTGTCAATCCATTGCTGGATGAATATCTCCCCATAACCACTCTTTTCGGTCTTTGCCAATTTTCGCCATGGCACATCTACACTGATTATTTTATCTATCCAGTGATCTTCTTGGTTATTTTTTATCTCACAGCTAGATGGAAGTCCATCGATTAACAGTGCATCTTGAAATAAAATTAAATATTTTAGAGAACTTACACACAACATATACTATATTAATATCACCATCAGTTTCTATCCACTGTTTAATGCGGGCCTCCCCGTGTGTCTCCTATTTATTTCTGACCATTGTTATTCACTGCCACATATTTCTGCAGAGTTTGATGATTTCCTCAGTCTAGCAAGTTTCAAATTCTTGATTCCCCACGGACACCATTGAATGTATATCTAACAAATGTCTATCCTTCAAGCCATGTGATATAATATAATTATATAAATCAATTCAATAAAATTCTTTCTCATTTACATTGTTGTTGTTTTACTTTATTTTTAACTTGCAGGACAGTGTCTCAACTTTGACTGCATGTGGGTTTTAGTACTGATGCTGCGTCGGTGTATAACATTTTTAAGAACTAGAGGACTTGGATTAGTTCTGCCGCTAGACCAACACATTTATCTTCACAAAGTGACCGGAATGCTAATATTTTTTTTTAGTGTTCTTCACACACTCATGCACCTACTCAACTTCGGTAAGTAAAAAAACATTAATTAAACTAATTTTTTTTTTTTAACTTTATACTAATTTGGTACTGATTAAAGGCATTCAAAATAGTAATTAAATATTTTATTACTTTCAAGTCACAGATTTCTGGAGTGGTAATAACATATTTGAATTTATAGAATATAAGTATAATATTCAAACTTTTTTTCTTTTAATTGAATTATTAAATTTTAATACATATGTATATAGCACAATAATGATATAATCTGTTAAAGCAGTGTCAAATACGCATGTAACATTCCTATGGATACCTGCATATCAGGGAATTCATGGAAACGAATGTGTTGACATTGAGTCTTTCCGGTGTATATCCACAATTCTATCTATAATCCGATGAATATTGAATTAAAATGCAATATTATGCAAACTGGATTTTACAATGGAATAATGATGAAAAGCAAAACAAAAGCATTCAAATTAATATACCTCACCCTCCCTGGTTTTTAAAATGGAAAACATCAAAAAAAAACTACCTTCAATATCTGCAGACTAAGAACAGGGCATTGCCAAGTAGTCCTCCATTTATTCAAATAAAATGCAGTCCGACTCGGTCATAACGAGTACAAAGGGACCAGCTAAATTTGCTCATTATAACTATTACTCGTTATATACTCCTTATTACAAAAAATATTTATTATCCAATAAAATTAAAAGCAAGTCAAATACATATGAAAAATCTATAATTGTATGAACAAAAACATTTTAAAGTAAATTACTAAATTCAATCACATTATTTCTTAACAAAATCCAAAATACTGCTCTGTTTTAAAGTTTTACACTTACTACGCATACAAAATAAACACCCATTGTTTTTTTCTAAGAATTCACAAACCTGAAAGGAATTGTAAACAATAAAGAACCTCGTCGGCATACGCTGCTTTCGATTTTATGACTTCTCAAGAATTAGGGTTTTTATACCGTATGGTGTATTTTGTTCACTTGTTTACAATATTTGTGTACGTTATCAGTGAAGCGAGCTAACTATAGCAGTGAAGAGTTATTAGAAAACAGGCCTGAATCAAAATAATAATAAGTATTTCCTCATTATAAATGTGATCTCACTATAACCGGGCTCGATATAACCGAGTTCAACTGTATATTAATTTAATGTGTGAACGTGGTCTGGAGTAGGAGACTCTCAACCATGTATTTTTTACTTGCTCATCACGGAGGTCCATTTTTTTTATAGTATTATAATATTAATTTTTTACTTCCAACTAACATGTCATGAAAATGACGATCTTTCAACAAAATTCAATGTATTGTGGTATTTGATTAATTTTATTTGTTAGGCAAGTTATTATGTAAGTATGGAGATAGTGTTGTCTGCAGCCGCACTTTCATGCACAGCTTGTGGTGACCTATAGGTACTCATATATCACACGCAGAACTGTTTTTTACAATTTTTCCATTAAACACTGGGTTGTCCACTTAGCAAGTATCAAATAGTGACCGAAAATTGCACGCAATCTTCTTTCACTATTCACAATTGATCCATTACTGTCATAATAAGCTTTCACAATAATTAATCCTTACCGAACCATGTAGTTCTCCATTTTATAATGATATACTGTCTACATAATCTGTCAAGTACCAACTTCCAAAAAGTACAACTAGAGAAATGATGGCAATTTCAAATCGGCTACTTCTTCTTGAAATGCTTTTTATTAACTTTTAATTTAATCCTCTCCATTTTTTATTCATATAATCATATCTAACTAGTTAAATGGCACAAATCAATATAGAAAGGTGAATTGCCTAATAAAAAATGAAGGTAAATGTGTGTGCACCATTTGTTCTAATTATATCATATTTTCTACAATAGAATGAATATAGTACTACTGTTTCGTATTGATTTAATTTTGATTTTGATAATATAACGTTTATAATTTTATTCACCAGGTGTCATTGTTGTGAACGATCCAGTAATAAACAAGGCCAATTTCACTCTGGACCAATGGCTTTTCACGGCGGAGCCCGGCTTGTTTGGACTAGTGGGGGGGTGTGCTAATCCTACAGGAATAGCTCTGATGGTCATTCTCCTTATTATGTTTGTCTGTTCTCAGGCTTTTGTAAGGAGAGGGGGAAGTTTTGAGGTAAATTTTCATTTTAGATAAGGCTAATTTGTTAATTTTGAGTTCAGCCATTTTGTTTGATGTTATCTTTTTACTTTTCACAAGGCTTCTGCACGTCAAGTTAGTGTAAATCGTAAGACATTATTGTTATTAAATATCTTACATCTACAACAAAGTTACATAATATATTAGAATTGTTATTCTAATTTCGAAACATGCATAACAACATTAACTGTTTGTTACAATCTGCAGATACTCAGTTCTATGTACACAAATTCCTTTTAAGCTAGTCATTAATCTCTGAAATCTTAATTATTATAATATCAATTACAGCACATTAGTATGTAGAATCTTTCTGGTCAATTTTCATACATATAAAATAGCATAGTAATGATACCATAGCAATATAACAAAATTCTTCTTCGTAAATGATATTTTGATGATCCAGTTTTAATGAAACATTAAGACCTAGCGCGCACCTATGACTTTCTGTCATACAACAGTTCTATCGTAATGGCAAGAGCAATGTAAATATATGAAAGTACGCACACTGATGATTAGATTTCTCCATAGCTCTCATTACAACAGAACTGTTGTATAACAGAATTTTATAGTTCAAGAAAAGAAAATAGACAGTTCAATAAAAAACTGCTTACTGTTTTCACACATCTGTGCTACACTGGACATTTTGTATGTATTTTTGTTGTCTGAAACTAATTATTATTTATAAAATTATTTATTTTAATGAAACAATTTATTAACAGTATTATAATACAGTCAGTACTGATTATTTTGTTATTAGAAAAAGCGTAATATTGAATTGTGTTTTATAGATAGAATCGAACATCAAAAACACATGGATTTTTCCTTTGTTTTTAGACTCAGATTATAGGTTATGATTATCAGTTATTAGGAAGAGGATATCTAAAAGCTATAATAATGTCACCCAGTCTTTTTAGATACCTACCTATGTTAAAATATTGATATTAAGAACATTTACATATTACCTTTGTACAGATTATAATTTTCAAATAATATAATCAACAAATATTACAATCAAAGTCTTCGGGGACCTATAATCCACACCTACCGTATTTATATTTGAGAAATGTTCAAATAAATAAACAGGTAAACGTGGAAACATTATAATATATTATTACATTTTATACATTTTCAAACCAGGTATTCTATTGGACGCATCTCCTATATCTTCCATTCTGGGTGATTCTCATCTTTCACGGACCTAACTTCTGGAAGTGGTTCATCGTACCCGGTTTGGTATACTTAGTGGAAAGAGTTTCACGCTGGGCTTGGATGACTGGCGAGACAGGCAGAACTTACATCAGCTCTGGTATCCTGCTCCCTTCAAACGTCACGCATCTTGTCATAAAGAGACCACATCATTTTGACTATCACCCGGGTGATTATATATTTGTGAATATCCCGGCAATTGCAAAGTACGAATGGCATCCTTTCACAATTAGCAGTGCACCTGAACAGGAAGGTAATTGGTTTTATTGCTTATTTCATTATATTAAGTACTCATTTCTGACTTCCATTTTGAACATATTTATTTCCCAAATATCAAAAAAAGCAAAAAGCAATATCGATTTTTTTTTTATTACATATAACTTATTTTGCTCATATTTGCTTAGTTAAATTTTGAATCTACGTAGTTTCTCCTCCTTTCTTATATAATCTAACATTTCATTGAAAATCTTCATCGCACTGTACTTCACCTATTTAGCCTTCTTCTGAATGGCAGTCTCAGTCTCTCTCTTTCTCTTGTATTATGTTCATGTTCATGTTGATTTGCATAATGTTTTCTTATAAATTATGTTGATATTTTTTTAGTGACGGTTTTAAAAATAAATATGAACAGAATATGCAAGAACTAACAGAAAAGAAACATATATTATTTTTAAATGTTGATACTTTCTCAAAACACATGTGACATCAATATATAATATTTTAACATTTCATTCAAATTAAGTTAAATATTGTGTAATGATAAATAGAACCAACTGGTTTCCCAGGGTGAAGAATAAGCCTCCAACAATTTGATCACTAGTCGTGCCACTAGATCAAGTAAACATGTCATATTTATGTTTAAATTACTTATATGTAAGTGGACGTTGGGTAATTTATAGTTTTTTATTTAACTTTTTAATTGTTACTTGTCATTTGTTTGTTCATCAAAAATAGTAAACATTATAAAAATATATTTTTTTTTTTTAAACTTTATGCCCTTGAATAATAACTGATTGTTTTGATTTTTTTAAAGTGAATGTAATATAAAAAATTGATAATATATATATTTTTTTTATAGTTGCTGGAATAATTTAATTCTTCATGGAATGTAGATCTGCTCAGTATTATTATAGTTAAACAGGCCATTCATATGTCTAGATAATATGTTATTAGATTACCCGCAGCAACCATATGGTCGCAAACGCAAGTCTATGGTTGCTGCGGGTTATTATGAGATTAAGGGTTATATAGTCTAATACCTCCATAAATATATATAGCGACACTAGCGCTCTAAAATTTTAAAACAATTATATTTTTAATTAAGTAAAAGTAAAGTAAACAAAAATCAAGAAGAACACATTTGTAAAAAGTTCAAATAATTTGTTTTTTGGAGTCTCTTTTGGAGTCTCTTTGGAGATCCAGATAATATTGAATATCATTTGTACTTTCAGAGTCCTAACTAGCTTTCCATGTACCCCTAAATTCCATTTCCCTCAATGTAAAACATTTACGATATAACAATATACAAGATCATTTAAATGGACTGATCCGTACAGGAAACAAGAAATGAAGACAAGAGTGGTTCACCGGTTAAGAGAAGCGGAGATCTGCTTCTCTTAACCAGCGATGATGATGATGATTATGGGGTCGAAAGAAATGAAACACAAAAGATGTTCAATATAGGTACACTACGGCGACACAACCAAGAATGGCTTCTCGCCTGCAGAATATCTTGTTTTATTTCAGTTTCAACAGTAAATTTATTCATGAATATTTTCCCACCATATTTGCGAGTAGATAGCGTCAGGCGCCGCCATGACATGTTTTATCAAGAATGATAGCCCTTGTTCCCAGAAATCTATCCCACAGGTTCTTCTGCACCGTGCCGATGATTATACCTTTTAAATTACTGCCGCCTCCTCGGCGAGTAATTCTGTGCGATTCATAGAGTTATTAATTAAAATAATTATGTATTTATATAATATATAAGAATATTAGGCCTCTTTCATCCTGGGTCTTGTGTGAGTGCACTTGTTGTACCTACGTAGTTACAACACTGTTTACAAAAATTTTGTATATTTTTTCAGAATATATGTGGCTTCATATAAGAGGTGTAGGTGAATGGACCAACCGGTTGTATGACTGGTTTGAGAAGGAAAGGGAGAGACTTCACGCTGGAGAAGTGCCTGCAGTACTACCAAAGGGAACTCACAAGTAATGATTTTTTAAGAAATATTTCAAAATTATTTTGCTAGATATCACTACAAAAAATTTTCAAAAAAAAATATCACATTTTTATTTTGAAAAACTTAGCAATTACATACTTTTATTAAAATAGTGACTGAACTGCATTCACCAACTACATTTGATACATTTTTTTTTTTTTGACAATCACTTAATTTTCTTAAATTATAACCGTGAAAATAGAAATTCATATTACACATAAATAATTTCCACACTAAGCCTAAGTGCTGACTTATGTGAAAATCTTTTGGGTGACTTTTGACGACAGGATTGATGACTACATGATGATGGTTATACATATCTATGAAGCAACTCATACAAATGACTCTTGTCCTTGGTTCAGGCGATAGCTGCTAGTTTGGGTGACCAACGATGGGCCCATTGGTGCGACTCATGTGAACGATTGATTGTCGCTGTCTGTGGTAACTGACTCATAAGCACCATCCTTCACGCAATGTAAGACCCAATATACGGCTGATGTACTTTGTATCACTCCTTTGTATAGAATCAGCTGATATATTTTAAAACCGCCAATAAAAAATCCAATTTTCTCTTAGACATCTGAATATAATTGGAAATGTAATGGGATGAACCCAATTATTCCTGTTCTACATTGCCATTTTCTTCAGTGTAGCGACAGTAAAAGCAATGCTTCCTCTTTGAAATTCATTTTCGTGTGTAGCCTCAAGTGCTGCCCTGGAGTTGTCTCAACGTCACATCAATGTCAGTCACAATGGCAAATACATATTGTTGTTTTCAATAACAGACAATTGTCCCATTTTGTCAGTTTCAACAACTGCATGCAGTCTAAATGTATGGCTTAAATATTCCTTAAAAGATGTTTGTGTGAGTTTAGCCAGACTTTGCATCAAAGGTAGGACTATCTCGATGATTACATGTTGAAATTACACCTCCCAACCTTGCAATTATAGGTGAATATCGAACCCAATACGCACTCTCAACAAAATGTCAAATTACAAATAATATATTGAATGTATTAAAACCCGGATGATGAATGCATATTAGTATTATAATTTTATTTTTCCTTATTTCAGAATTCTGGAAAGTGCTTTATCCAATAAAAGTGCTAATAGTCCGTCAAATGGTAATGGAGTAGCTCAAAAGAAAAAGAAATCTCTAGAATTTTCCCCCTTGACCGGCTTCACCAACAATGGTTTCACCATCGAAGAGGAAAAAGATTTGCAAAAGAAACCAAGCGATTATTTCACTAAGAGCAATAGTGGTTCAAACAGTAAGTTTTCTCAAAACTTATAATACATTAATGTATTTTTTTATGGAATTTGTCCTTAGGCATTTTCATCAGTACATTAGTGTATATTTTTATAAAATATCCTTAAATTCTTAGATATTATTATCAAAAAGAATCATTTTAATGGGGCATGTACATGGGTGAGATTTGTCTCGAAAGTTGTGTGAAGGACAATATGCAGAACGAGCTGTCATTCATTATCGACTGATTTATATTAACCTTTACTGCCAAATCTCCAAGATGAAAAATAAAGTCTTATCTGCGTACACGCGCCAATATAATTATATTTAGCTGTTGCTACTACAATGGGGCTTCATGGACATGGTCAGTGTTTCCGTAAAATCTATTTTTAATGTTGAAATTACAATTCATCTTGCCACTTATTGTATATATCCAATATTTGTGCTGATGACGATGATCCCTTTGTGTGCAGTATTGGGTCGATGCAATAATACTCGTACTTGTAACAACAGTATTTAATTTTAAGCCTCAATACAATTCTGTACAAGTTAATATTATATGTTATCAGTTCAATGGTTCGGAGGCGAGAAATACAGCGTCGACCGCTGTGTTATCCTATATCTCTTTCATATGCGTTGTCTTGCCAACCTTGTGCGAGTATCGAATTGGTAGATTCAGTTATTTTAAATTTCAAAAATTAAAAGAAAGACCAATTAAAATGTTATTTATGTTTCAGTTGGTCCTCTAAAACAGAAATTAACCCTAGAAAAGAGACTCTCTCTCAAAATTTTACAAGGCAAGTCACCTCTGGAGAAATCCAGATCTATGCCGGATATACAAGTCAAAAGCAAGAAAAGGGAACGGATGATGGCGTAAGTATTAAAGTATTTATAAAATAATTGGAAAATTTTTTCTCCACAGTTGTTCAGAATTTTCTGTATACAGTTTTCTGTATATATCTCACCTTTCTGAATGTCACTGACAGAATTGCCAGAGTCCTCAAAAATGAAATACAAAGACGGTACTTGAGACAAACATCAAAGTAATGAATCTGCTAAGATCAATGAAGGTTCGAGATCCTTTGGAAACGAATAGAGTTTATAGACTTGACTGTCAAGGTTGCAAGAAAGCATACGTGGAACAAACAGTGTGCACAATTTCCAAAGGGAATAACGTGCATAAACGGGCATGCAATCTCGGCCATCCAGGAAAATCGGTATTGGTTATGCACTTTATGGATACAAACCACCATTTTGCATTTGAGTCATCAGGCACATCTGGTTAAGGAGGCAATTGAAATTAAAAATTAAAAACCTCATTGTATCCGGCGCTTTAAAGCCATATAAGTCGAAGAGTCCGCACAGATAGTGATCCGACAGTAGATGGAACGCTCAAATCATCAAACACGTCTGGTTAAAGAGGCAATTGAAATATACAAACACCCAGTGAACATTAATAGGGATGACAGCCTAAAATTAAAAACCTCGTGGTATCCGGCACTTCAAAACCATAGGAGTCGACGAGCTTTCACAGATAGTGATCCGACAGTAGATGGAACTTATCATCACACAACACCTATTTGCGACACGGTGGTACCTAAAGCCTATTCGAAAAAGGTCAGATATACACGGAAGATTAGCCCAGAAAACTGTACACAAAAGACATGTTATTGATTTCAACAGTATTACTAATAACAGTTAGAATTGTTTACCATTATAATTGACATTCGAATTTCTTAATTTCTACCATAAGTTAAACTGTTTCTGCTTCCAGTCTCAGGGAATATACCCGTTCCGAATCAGAGAAGAGCTTTGACGAGTGCCAAGTGCGTCGAGCTCACATGCAAGCCCTCGGACTTGCATATCTCAGTCCACAGAATAAGTCTCTGGCCCAGAGTTTTCGTTACATGAGAACTAAGCCCACCATCATAGCCTTCAAGACACCCAGCCTCGAGAACTGTCAACAGAGAGATTCTAATGCGTCCATGTTGACTCTTGGTTGGTAATTAATCAATTTATTAAACTAACTATCACACATTTTGGTACTAAAAAAGTTTGATCTATTTTTGCATATATGTACAATACTTTTGCTGGTGATTTCAAAAATGGCATCAGATTTTCTATTTCAGTTCTAGTTTTTGAAATATGTCACATACTTTTAATGCTAATTCCTTATTTTATTATGAAACAACCTCAAAATGACTAAATCGGTTAACTTCTAATGATTGTCTTACTTACTAATAACTCACATAGTTGTCGTGATGATTAAAAAACTTATTTTATAACTCTTTCTGGAGTAAGATTTTACAGGACAGTCTCGTTGAAGGCTGCAACAACCACCTTGCAAATATTCCACCTTTATGAAACCTCTCTTCCATGATTTGTATGCCTTAGTGAAATCTTGTTATTCAGTTAAATCACTAACATTTTATCAGGAATGCAAATAGTTGTAGAAGTAATGGAGTAAATGGTGAAAACTAAACTTGTGCATGTTTTTGACATAGTTAATTTAAGAGTAGTTTACTGATTTATATGTTCCAAGAAAATTATTTAATACTAAAACAAGTCAAGACCTATTAAATATTGCTCATCGAATTTATGAAAACTGAATTTTTCACAAACTTTCTAATCTGAGAATCATCAAATATCCCTAGTTTTAATTTTACCGCACTAAATCCAGGAAATTTTGTCAGCAAATACTCAAAGCACGGAACCAACTTTATTCAAAGCCTTTATGAACTGTTTCATCAAGCCAAGCGTGCATAAGTAATGGCATTGGGATGATTTTTTTCTCTCAACCAAAGGTTTATCAATGATGTTTTCTTTCTATCTCTCTCGCATAATGAACCATAAATTTGGAGAGGAAGGAGGATGGTAATAGAAAAATTATTTGCTGACAGTAAATTCATTATAATATAAAAAATAATAGTAAAAATGACAGAAAAATCGAAATCTTATTGTTAATTAAGCATTGAATAATTGTTTAATTTTTCTATTTACCAGCAATAAAGTGAAAATAAACTATATCTCCAAAAGTAGAGCTGACATTTAAAAGTCTGAAAATATTTTTAAAAGCATTATAAACGTACTCAAAACGGATCTTATTTCCACAGCAAAATGGAAAAAAAAACAAATTTTATTTATTTTTGTTGGCTTGTGTTATCTAAACACATTATGTATATAATTTGAAATTTTGCAATACTTTTCAATGATTTATATTAGGTTGATGCATAATTATACACCATTTTTTTGCTTCGATTTGTTTTTTGATTTTTTTAATTAACATTTATGATAATATAATTCTTTAATAGGGTTAGGAAGTTAAAATGTGCATTGAAAACCATACACATATACGTCACATTATGCAGTACCACTTGGAGTGAAGGGTGAAAAACTGCTGAGTCATTTCACAATCTTTTCAGCGAACAAACAATTAGCAAACAAACAATTAGCAAACGAACAATTAGCGAACGGGCATGCTGAGAGTGGTTTATTCGCTTCAAAGCTGGTGATGACCAGGCTCTTCTGGCGGCTCTAGAAGAGGGTGAAAGTTGCACCACTAGGACATCATCTCAGAAAACTCGGCAAGATGTGGAAACTAACCAAATGGGTCCTGCGCAATCTCTCAAACAATAGAGTTTTATCATTTTTGGTTATGTTGCAATATAATTTATGTTACAATTTTTTTTTTTTAAACAGCGGATAATTATACATTAACCGAATATAAAATGTTAAACTTATTAAACTTACTAACTTTTTTACAACAATTAGTTGGATTTTCCAAGTATTAATATATTTCTTTTAATATCACCAGCTCGTAGGAGACTGTCAAAAACGCTAAACCCTGATAAAGATCCAGAAGAAGGGCACATAGATACAGCAATCTTGGATATCGGATCTTCCTCAGGACAAGTACCTTTTGTAAATTATCCTGTTGGAAAACCATTAGAGGTAACTTTGTTTAAGAAACAGTCATTAAACATTTATATTAATTCGATGATTTTATTTATATTCTAAGTTTTTAATGAGGAAAATATAAGAAATTTGTCAAATTTTTTTTAATTAATCGTGATTCTACTGTAGGAGTGATGAACTGTAATACTTTTAAACTCATTGTGCCCTGTTTGTGTCACTGTGTATTCATATATGTATCTACCTACTGTGTAACAGATAACCTCATTACCAGACGTCCACCAGAGAAGGGAGGAATATTAGGCCTGTATGAATAAAGATTTAAACTATGGATTCCAATGATTTAATAAATATTATTTTTAATTTATTTAACCATAATATATTGAAAAAGTTCCCACTGACTATAAATATCTCAAATTATTATGTATAAATTATCAATAGTTTTTTTTTACATTTTTAAATAGCAAAATAATAGTAAGTGATGCATACATACATATTTGCTTAAATTTAACAGTAATTACTTTTAAGTATTTTTTACATCTGAAATTTTGTTGATGTTTCATACTTCAAGGGGCTAGATTTAGCAACAGCTACCCTTAGCATCTTTTTACCACAATAGTTTTTCCAATGGGGAATTTTAAAATCAGCTTGAACCATTTTCTGTTCATTATAAAAATGTACATATTTAGTATATGTATATCTATGTAGTATAAATCAATATTTACATATATACGAGTATGTAAGTTCTTAGCAGGTAATCATTGAATCTCTTTAATACAGATCTACCTGGACGGTCCTTACGGAACACCTTCTTCACACATATTCCGTGCTCAACATGCCGTACTTGTGGGGACAGGAATCGGAGTCACTCCATTTGCCTCCATCCTACAGTCGATCATGCATCGTTATTGGAAGGCCAGGCATCGCTGCCCACAATGCAGATTCACATGGGCCAGTGAAATTCCGCCTACTATCATGCATCTTAGGAAGGTTAGTTAGTAACGATGTCTATTAGATTTGATCTTTATTAAGCATAGACGAGTGTCTAAAGTGAGTGATCTTAAGTTTAAGAAACGTACAGCACTCCACCACACTATGTTATATGAGGTCTATGGTCTATAAGGCCTGTATTTTATCAACTATTGCTAACGCCAATCGATAACAATCTATCATTATGTATAACATTTATTCAATGGATCATTTCTTTTTTAATTAAATATTTCCCACAAAATTACTGCATGAGAATCAGAATTAACATGAAGCTCTGGAAATAAACTGCAACCCTTACATGGAACCAGAAACAGAGATATATAAATTGTAATGTATTTCCCAGGTAGACTTCTTCTGGATAAACCGTGAGCAGCGATCTTTTGAGTGGTTTTTATCTCTACTGTCACAACTAGAAATGGAACAAGCTGAGTTAGGTGGTGCCATGGAGCGATTCTTGGATATGCACATGTACATTACCTCAGCTCTGCAAAGATGCGATATGAAAGCTGTGGGCTTGCAATTGGCTTTAGATCTGTTACATGAAAAGGTGAGTTCATGATAGCAATCTATTTTTGTTCAGAATATTTCAACTCCATTCATAAAATGATAAATAATATTATATTATTTTCATCATTGCAATATAATTTTATTTTAAGGAGAACATATTTTTGTTGTGTAGATGCATTTTCAGAATTTTTCAGAAGAGCTCCATATTCAAATCCCGGTAGCAACTAAATATTTTTTCGATAAATAGATTTTTTCTTTATATCTTTTTAGTTGATTCATTTAATTTGTATTATACATATTTTTATTCAAAATATTTCAATTCATCATTCTTAAATTAATGAATTGTATTGTGTTATTTCTGTTTTCTTACTTGTCTTGATATGTTACACAGGAGAAACGTGATCTGATCACAGGCTTGAAGACTCGGACAAATGCTGGGCGACCAAACTGGGACAAGGTGTTTAAGCAGATTCGAGATCAGAAGAAAGGCAAAGTCACCGTGTTCTACTGTGGTCCTCCACAGCTGGGGAGGGTACTTAGGATCAAATGCGATCAATTTGGATTCAGCTTTAGAAAAGAGGCTTTCTAATCATTTTCTTTCTAACGTATTTCAGTCCATTATGTTATCATGTTCCTTTTTTTACATATTTTTCAAGTTTTCGTGCAGCATTTTGTACTAATGGAATATTTCAGATTTTTTTATTATTTATTTATTGCAGTGTTCATAGCGATACATCATTGCTTAAATCAATTGATGTATAAAACTGAATGTAGATAAAAAAAATTAAACTCTCCCCAAATTATTGTTATTCATTTTATAAAAATTAACAGTACAATTAAAACAATTTAATTATGTATTTTATTTTTGAAACTATATATATATGATATTTAGGTATATGGAATGACTATAAAATAATTATTTAAACCGTTATTTTAGCTGTGATTGTGTTCGATTCCAATAAATATTGATAACTGATTAACTTAATTCTTCAAGCAATGACTGGTACACTTGAAAGTAAGCCTCCGACAGTTAAATCTTAGTTACCAATTATCGTTAAATCTCAGTTACCAATCATCAACATGTATCAATTAAAGTCACGTAACGGTTTACCACCACTACTATCAAATATTAAAAGCCATATTTTTACGGTGTACCGGAAAAGAATGTTGTTTTTTTAATAAAACAATTTGGTGCATTTAATGTATTTATTTATTAAAACTTAGTTCAAAATATAATTGCCATCGTTTGATATAACCTCCCTCCACCTCTCAATCAATTTTTAATACCACGTTCGTAAAATTCAGCTGGTTTTGATGTAAAATACTCGGATATGCCTTTTGTGACATCCTCATAATTTTTGTATTCTTTTCCGTTTAAAAAGTGTTGCATTGACCGGAACAAATGGTAATCCGATGTAGAAAGATCCGGTGAATATGGTGGGTGACGTACAGTTGTCCAACCTAGGGCTTTAATTTTTTCTTTCGTAATTTTTGAGGTATGCGGTCGTGGATTGAAATGGTAAAGCATAATATTTCAAATAAATTCCTCATTCAGTACAAAGCTCTCCATTGTATATAGGGTTGTAAATTTTTTTGTTTAAAAGTCCTAGTACACTCCAGGTATACGTAGTCAGAGAAACAACATAGAACACGTTGTAAAAGTTCGACTGCCGAAGCACAACTGACCACTCAAAAGCGATAACAAAAAAAATGACATTCTTTTCCGGTACACCTATTATAATACATAATATGCATTTTTTAATATTCATTAGAAAATCAAAATGTGTTTAGCTGAATCATTGGATAAAAATAACAGTACATGTTCCAAATCTCTAACAGATGGTTTAAAAGGGTATCATATAAAACGAACCTACAACTTACAAAATAAGTGAAAAATGCTTTCTTTGACATAATATGGATCGTTCATTATTATTCACTTTATTCACTAATAATAAATTTTATCATTTGAAATAATAATATATTCCTGTTAAATTTTTAACTAGTGAAAATATTTAAAACAATATCTTATACACATACCACAAACACTATAATTATATTGTCAGTGTAAGTGCAATACTGTGTGTGAACTAGTGAACCTTTTGTAAAAATGACACGTCAAAAACTGTTTATAGCTGCTAAAGAGAAAGGTTATTTCGCAGTATTGATAAGCCAATTCTAAAATTTCTGCCCGTTTTAAAATTTGCATTCACGAATCAGTATGTAAAGTATATATAAATCAGAAAGATACAGTATTGCTCTTTCATAGACATGTCAAAAAATTATATAAAAATATTTATTGTAAAATATACAAAATTTTATAAACTTAAGGTAGGAAATCAAGGTAAAGGAGATCCTTTTTTGGACCCCTACACAGCGGAACCAGTGACCTGGGTATAACATATTTGGATGGTAGATATAGTTTCAACACAAAAGACAACATAAATACAATGAAAATCTAAAATACCAGTCTAGATGCCAGATTTTTTAAGTAACATTTTTATATAAAAAATTATATAATATTATTGTGCATGCTGTAAACAGTAATTCAAATTAAATTTATAATTCACTATAAATTACCACAAATTTAGTGTAGAATCATTATAAAACATTTACTTTTAAATTAAAAATCAGCTTAAGTGAAAATCATCTTATCATATTTATATACACATTAAAAATATTTTTTTATTTTGTGTTCTTAAATTATTATTTTAAATATTTTGTTTCCTACACTGAGTTGTCATGAAAGAATAAATTATCACTGTAAAATAACAAAATTATAAATTATTATTCATAGTTATATAATTAATAATAAAAACAGACAGTATCTATTTTATTTATATGTGTTTTTTCACATTTTAATTATACTCCTGTATTATGGTTACCATGGAAGAAATTTAATTATGATATTTATTTTATTACAATCATAGGTACTGTCTATTACTTTAAATACTTTTCTATTTATTTTTAGTATATTTCTTTTATGGATGCAAAAAGTGTAAAATAAATCAATTACTTTTATTTTTTATGTATATTTTTTAACATTACCAACACGGTTCTGATGATAGATATGTACATATGTAATGTAATTTTATCAATAACACTTATATAATTAAGTGCTTGTAATTTTTTTAACACTCACTTTTATTGTACAGATATAGGTATACTAGGGATGCGCAATGCAAAAAAGATATACATAACTACCAATTCTGGGATATTAAAAATGAGGCCATAGTACCTACAGCTTAGTCATGTTTAAGATTTTTACAAAAATTATAAGAAGTATTGCTTTTATTATTTTCATTATTATTTATTTATTCAACACACTCCTATATATTATATGTAATTACATTTTTAACACACCACAATGTTTAATTATCAAACAAATATACAACCCTTAATTTACTTGAATAATTGATAATTAAATCTTGAAATAGATTTAATTTTGGTTTATTGAATCTGGAAATCTATTTATGTAGACAATATTTATTTGTCATAAATTGATTACTATAAGCTTAAATTCCAAATTAAATGTTTAATAAGTTTTTAATTTTGCTTCAGTTATTAGATATTGTGTATTCAAAAACATTGCTCAGTCTCTTACAGTGAATTAAAAACATATTTTAAGTTTAATTTTATTTGGATACTTTTACTTTAAATAAAACATTATTAATGTTACCCAAAAATCACTAATAAACTTTTTGGACACATAAACAATAGTTCCATACAATGTAAAGATGTTGGTCAAAAGTAAGTGTGTAGCATTGTTGGTAACAGTGTTACCTAAATCTATGCCACATGCATGGTGCACGCCACTGGTTAAGTTTTTAATTTACTCACATATGTATAAAAAATTTAACATAATGTATACAGAATGTAACAGACCTAGTCTACAATATTTTACGGGTGGATTCCTGACGGATGGAAATTCTGGAAATCACGAGTCGAAAATGTTTGAGGAATATGTGCCTAATCTCAACCATTTATAAACATTTCAAAAAAATCATTATTATGTGATTAATTCGATTAATTTAAATATTTTATTGATTTCAAATTATATATTGAATACAAGAAATTAAAAGTCATCGAATTTTGAGCAGCCAGACTATGTTTTGTTTATGTTTTGTTATATGATTTAGGACCTGAAGCAAAAATATAGATTAACAATGGATAAATTTCGTAAATATTGATATTGAAGTATGTAGACTTACAGCTTAACATGATTTTGTAAAAAAATCTAACAATTTACATAATTTCTGTAATGGTGCAGAATTTGCACATATTATAATTTAATCAGATATCCACCCATAAAATATTGTGAAGTAGGTCTGTTACACCCTATATATTCTACACCGTGTTTGAAAGTGTGCTACTATGTGAATTTGAACCATATAAAGTAGATTTTTAAGAGTTATAGATTTACTCCCTTTGGGTAGGACAAGTTACCATATTCCTTGTAAAAAAAAATCCCAAAATTTATTTTAGTTTGAATCTAAACAGAATAGGCAATTAGGTGATTCTCATAAATAAAAAAACTACTCTTAGTTTATAAAGTATTTGTCAAATTTTACTGATATATTTTCAAAGTTACCATCTCTTGCTTTATTTGTTTAGTATGAAAATAATTTCTTAGATGAATTAGTGATTAAGATATTTAAATTCTTAGATGCCATTATTTTATATTTATAAGTTTATTTATTATGAGTTTATCTATTATTTAATTTTTGCTTTTCTTTACTGAGTTTAATTAATTACTGTATACTCTTGATATTGTCAACACTTTACAGTAGTTGAGGGGATGATAGACTAACCCACAAAAAAAAATGTGTTCAAAATGTACTTTCAGTGCAAAAATAACACATGTTCGCCTAATTCATTTACATATTTCGAAGGAAACCAATACTAATATTATTTATACACTCAACAGTGAACTTCTCTTAAGATGCGTTCCCACTTGGTAACTCATGTGAATGTAGACAACGGTCTATGCACATTGTTTAATGTTTTCTCCATTTAACAACATAATAAATACACTGTTTAAATTAATGACTCAGTTGTATGTGTATTAGATTTGGTCCGCCATCGTGGATTCATCTTAACTCAACTGGAGTTAGTCTACCGTCATGCTCACAGTCTTAATTTGTAATAATAATTTCAACTGCTTGATTGATTTAACACCATTTTGTAAATTGTCAAGTAACACAAAAGTGTAAAAATTATTTTTGATTGACAATTTATTTTAAATTATTGGCTTCTCAAGTTTCAAATAATTTTAATCGTCACCTTTCTCTCAATATTTTTTAACTAGTATATTGTCAAAATACTCATACACATTTTTATAATTGTATTTAAGTATATTGCATAATTTTGAATAAAAATTATGAACAATTAAACTGCTGTTTTTGTAAACCCAATAACATTAATATGTCACTAATAAATATAATTTGCACAGACCGGGATGGTGAATAACATCTAAAATGTTATTTTTGATCGAAAAGTATATATGTATATTATAATTGCGCTAACATATACATCCATCGTACACTGTATCCAATTGTCAGTGTCATTGGCAGTTTTGGTAAGGAAATCCGCTAGATGGGAGTACAGATTAGCAAAAAATGATAATTTATATTATTATTTTAATTAATTTACAAACTTTTCGCATTTTGCAATAGATGTCACTGATTAAGAAATCCGATAGGTGTCGCTGTTCAAAGCAAATAAATAAATTACGTCGTGACGGATTAACACGTCGCTAGCCGTGGTTGACTTTTTTTTGCGATGGATATATTCGGCGCTGGACCGTAGATATGATGTTTATTTTTTTTATATATTCAGTGCATTTACATTAAAGTACGAAAATATATTCCCGCAGTCTAATATTTGTCAAAACCTGCTATGAATAATTTTTGGATATGATTACTTGGTCATTTTAGCATTGCAGTTAAAAACAGTTTTACAAAATGTATCGTATTTACGTGAGATTTTAGGTTTTTTTTTCCTGTGCTTTGGCTGATATTGCCATAGACCATTTATTATAATTATTAGTCCATTTTTAAACACTACGCTACGTGCACTACTGATCGAAATTGAATGATGAAACTAGATTGGTGAATTAGTTAGTTAAATTGAATTGTTACCAATTTTATGATTATCTGTTCTGATATTTCTCATTTTATTAAATAAATAAAATTTGAAACACTATGATTTTAAAGTTAAGTTAGACGTAAGGGTTTAAACTTATATCATCTAGAATTTAAAAAGAACAATACAACTCAAGATGATCAAAGATAGATTTTTATCAAATGAAATTTTATCCACGTTATCGATATTTTTAGACAGATCGACTTTACTGACATATTTTTTTTGTTGTAACAGAGGTGAATATTAAATATTATAATATATTTATTTATTTATTTATATATATATTGACATACGTAATTTTGTACTAACCGAGGTGGATACATAATAAACATAAGACATTCTCATTGTTTATTGTGTGGGAAGGAGTAGACTTTACTTTGTCCTGGCTATTTTGTTAGACTAAAGTCTGTATTAAAGCAGCCAGTTTTTTTTTTCGTGCTGTTGTGGTATTATTTATCGACAGGAATAAAAATAGAATTACAAATATGTATAAAAAAGTAAAAATAAAATAAAAATATATGTAGTGGGAGTGTTGTAGGACTAGTGAATTATTAGTGAAGGTATTGTATAAATTATATTAGAATGTTGGATAGCCATGCTTCTGATTCATCCCTACCTGATTTAATCATATATTGGGTCCATATTTGTGTAATCTTATTGGAATTGTACGATTTCCTTATTGGAATGGTACTGAGTGTATTGTATAGTTTCGGAGCTAAGAACATGTAGAATCTTTTGATAAAATGTCGTTGTTGCTCTCGGAACTGGTTTGTAGATGTTTGTTGTTTGTCTTGTGTTGGGTCCATGATTTATTGCTTGAGGAGAGTTGTTGTTAGTATGGAAATATTGAACGAGTCTCAACATGAAGATTTGTCTTATATCTAATATAACATGATAAACATAAGATACAATTATATTACAATTAAGTATAATACTCGTAGTTTATTGTGTGGGATGAAATAGACTACACCTCTGATGTATACAGCGCTATCCTGGCTACTTTGCTAGACTAAAGTCTGTGTTAAGTAGTTTTGCTAATTTCGTGCTGTTGTGGTGTCATTTAATTAAAAAGTAAACCGACAGAGATACGATAAAAAAAATAGTGAATGAGTTGCAAATTTTAAGTAAATTATACTTTTAAAATTAGCAATATTAACTTTGTGGTTAAAATTCATATTTTTTATTTATTATCTTTGTTTTATTAACCACTGAATTGAGTTTAAATACATCTACCGGTTTCGAAAAATACCATTTTCTTCTTCAGGATGTCATAACCAACTAAAAACATATATTATTGTTTCTTCACCAGAATCTATTTTTAAAAAAACAACAATTATTTAAAAAATAAATTTAGTACCTAACTCAAATTGTTACTTAATACAAATTTAGTCGAATAATTTTTGGGAAAAAATTTTAGAATGGGACTCGTAGCTAAATTTAGTTGGTTTATTTATCTCCAACGATTCCAAATTATTTAATTTGTGACCAACACCGTTTATATGCAAAATTGACAATCCCAATTATTTATCAAAATTTGGATTGTGACCATTTTCTATCAAATGATTAGCAAATTCTGAAAACCCACTATTGTTATAAGTAAATTATTAGTGTATTGTATTGTGATTAAGTTGGAATGTTGAACAGCGTTGTTGCAGACTGATCTTTTCCCAATTGGATCATATATTGACTCCATATTTGCGTTATTTTTTTGTACGATTTCCAGTTAGTGTTAAGTGTGTTGTAAAGTTTCGTACCTAACTAAAAAATGTAGATTAGTAGCTAAATCAAAATATACATTTATTATATACTAGCAGAAAGGAATCAGGAAGAAATGATTGATGTGACTAGAGTCTGCGACATCAGCTCTGATGGGATCCAAATGTCAGAGACACACGGCACAGTAGCCCAAAAAACTCGAACATTATAGACGTTCCGGTTCGTTACGTTTTTCGATGTGTAATATGTTCGAGAATCCCAAAATAAGTCCCAATAAAAATGTTCGGAAATCAAAGAATTTAAAAAATATTCGATAACTGATTACGCCATTCGTGCCGATTCGCCTCTGCACCATTCATAAAATCGGAAAAAATTTGAGGAAGTAATACGAAAAATTAATATGCACTTTCATACGACCACAGAAATGTTGAAATTTAGTGAGCAATGACTCACAACATACCTAATCTCAAACCGCCGTTTATTATCGTTATCAAGCCTCGATACGCCCGTATCAAACAATCACAATAATTTAAACAAGCCAGATAAATTTGAGACAATCACTTGTGGCTATTTTAACACGGTTCGAATCGTATTGATTTTATTTAAAAGAGTTATTTAATAATATCTGTACTAAATAGTATTCTGTTTATCTAATAGTGGAGAAAAGTGGCCACTATTTCGAAACATGGCGAAATGTGCAATACTTAAACGTGCAATGTTGTGTGTAATGCTGTTTTTGATTACAGCAAACACAAAAGGTGAGTTCTTTAAATGATTTCTTATTTAATATGATTTGATTTTTGTGTTTTAGTCAATTATAATGTATGTACATATACCTAATACGAATAAATTTTAAATTCAAGTCGATATTTCTTATCAACGTGAAATATTTATTGAAGTATTTCTGAATGTAACGGGAATAAGATAACATTCTACAGCAAATATTTGCTTCTGACAGTCGACGCATCTACTCTTTATAGTTTATACTTTAAATAATAGTGTTTATTATTTGTTTAATCGAGATACAAATTACAAATGATATATTGCTGGCTGATCGGACTAGGTAGGTGCCTGTATCCCGGCAGTTTCCAAATTAAATATAATGTGTGTAAAATGTATTAGAAAGATTATAATAATCTTAAAATGTATATATATATATATATATAATATTAATATATATTATACAATATAGGTTCTGTGTAAAAATAAATTCAATGTATCTAGTCAATTATCCATTTTCATTATTAAACACTTATACGCACACACACAGAGACAGTAATCAAAATACAGAATGGGCCAACTTGGACTGAGTAATTCAAAATGCGTATAACTTTTGTAATTTTAATATTTATTTAAAAAAAATATAATTACATGAAAGTGTACTTTGTTTACTTTTTTTTAATCTATGTGTGGAAAATAACACCATTTAATTGACCTCCATTTTCTTGTTGACAAATAATTGCTCTTTTTAAAGTATTTTGCATTACACTACGCAACGTTTCTGTCTCCAAATTTGTTATTTCTGCACAAATATTTTGTTTAAACTACTGAATTGTTACTGGTGTGTTCGTGTAAATTCACCCTTTGAAGTAGCCCCACAAAAATAAATAAGGCGCCGTCAAATCTGGGGAACGGGCAAGCCAAGCAAACTCTGCATTTCTTTAAATTGGCCGGTCACCGAAGATAAATCGTTAAATCGTTGTGAAACATAATAAAATTCAATAATTTTAACGCGCCCTTACACTGGGTATGTAGCCTTTATAAACTTTCATAAATTCGTTATTATCTGCAAAATAAATTTAATTAAAAATAAACTCCACCAAAGTTAAAAAATTTTATTAACAGTCAGCCCAAGTTGGCCCACCCTTTATCTAGTAATGATAAATTAACTTAATTACATAGTAAAATAATTGGGCTGCGGGCTGATCTATTGTCTTGAACATTTCAACCACTCGCTACAAGATGGCCACATGTGGTGAGTCAACAGATGAAGGAAACTATTGCGCATGCGTAACATCACAACCGCAGTGCTACACTGGGAATATTCAGCAACGGTTACGTAAAAAACGCGCTTCATACTTTAATAATAACAAATCGAGTAGATAACTTACACTAAAGTCAATATTTGGTCGAAATCCATATTCGTATTGTATTTTTGAAATATATACTGTTACGTGTGGAATTTAGTGTTAAGAAACATTATCGTCGCGGCTGCTTTAAGTTCGTTTCAGAGACGACCGCTGCTCGCATTCCAGGAAATGACCCAGCGATTGGAACTTCCGGGAGCATGCACATGCGAAAACATTCCGTAAAATTGCCCCCACCTCGCTCTGGTAAATTACGCTGGTCTTTAGATATCGCACAGCAACAACCGAAACTAGGGGACGACATACAAGCGGAAGGGTATGCGCCTTCCTCCATCATACCACCGGGTAACGGACCGCGCGCGGCATGTATAAATAAGGTTACTGGTCGCTACATATGGGTTCTGCTAGCGGCGAGGACGGTACGAGTCGATTTTGGACGGTAAATCTAGCGACTCTGCCCGAGCGTGCCGCTAGCTGCCACCACCGCCACCCCAGGAGCTTCATGCCACCGACCTCTGTTTGAATGGACGAGGCTGCCGTCGCAACCCCAAAACCGAATGTAAGGATCGCTGGTCACGCCGGACCCACTTGGTCTTCTTCCGCAGCCGGTGACTGCGCCATTGAAAGGGCCAGTTTCTTGGCCACCCATCCCCTAAGTTAGCCACTGCCTTCGTCGCCGCCTGCAAGCTTCCACCATCCACGGCGTCAAACGCGGCTATTGCCGTTTCACCGCTACGTTCTATATTGCTCTACTCCTCTATATATTAGATTTTTTCCCTAAAGACTTTTATAAAAATATTTTTTTCTACAATTTCCACTGTTTCACTGACTACTGAAATTGTTGATACCCTCGTAACAATACCTAAACCATATTATATAGAGTATTCAGCGGAAAAATTTCAAGATTAAATAGTAATTGTAAATTGTAAACCATCAGGGTGAGGTAAGTGGGAGGGGTATTGTTCGACGTGCGTGATTTGCGGATTTGTCAGTTCCAATAAGTCACTGGTCGAGAGTACACCGCGCGTTCATGGTTAAGCAATATTTAATGTTTGGTGATTCATTGGTTTGTGCGCGTCGCGTTTTTGTACTCATTTTAATAATCGATGAGTAAGTGATGGGCCGAGCACGCAACTTCTCTGGTGTTGGGTTCAAAAGTTCAGACAAGAAGGGACAATGGTTAACCAAACTCCTCCGGGACCATCAACGTCAGCAGCGACGCCAGAACATGTGGCTCAAGTTCGACGTGAAATTATGCACAATCCACGTAAATCGATAAGGAAGATTGTAGCCTCTACTGGAATAAAAAAATCAACGGTGCACGTTATTCTGAATTTTTTTTTCATATTGATGGCTATGTTAATGTTATGAGATACTAGTGCCCCGATAACCCAAGGAAACGCCATCAAAAACATTTACATTGTCCCAAAACGACAATGCAGTGTGCAATTTCTGCTCAAAGGATAATTGGCCCTTATTTTTTTAACCAGCGAGAAACAGTCACTACTGACGTGTATTGCCGAATGATCGACGAGTTTTTGGTACCGCAACTGCAACTATTTCTCGGCTACAATAACAGAACACAATTTCAGCAAGACGGGGCCACTCCACACACAGCTAGAGTTTCAATAGAGAACCTGAAAGAAATTTTTCTCAATAAATTAATCAGCATACTCTGGGCACCTCGGTTACACCGTGCGACTTTTTTTGGATACCTAAGTCGAGAGTTTACAGCAGCAATCCTCGAACAATTCAGGCCCTACAAAAAATAACCGCCGTGAAGTTGCTGCCATTGAATCAACGTTTTGCTCTCGCGTGTTCGCAAATTTAAGAGTCCAATTGCATGAGTGTCTTGAGAGAAATGGACGGCGTTTAGACGATATTGTTTATAAAACGTAAAATCTGCATCGTTAAACTCCATTTTTTATAAATAAACTATGAGAATAACATAGTGGTTTTTTTTTTATTTAATATTAAACTTGAAAATTTTCCGCTGGACACCTTTATATAAGTATATACCGTGTTTTAACCGATATATTTGAAATATATGTATGTATTTGAAAAAACAGCCTTACTGCCAACATTTTCTCTGACTCGATTCATTCAACATTGTTTATGAAGAGTTTTTTATGTTAAAAAACATTTCATCTGTTCCAGCGGAGGATCTGAAGCCTGAGGAAGACCTGAAGGTGCTGGGCCTAAACTACCAAAAGCTCATTGATCCCACAATAAATCCCAATGATAATGAAAACAATGATGTAGATTACGACTATGATGAGAGCATCAATAATGGTAATGAGATAGAAGCCACAGTTACTGAAGTTCCTGAGATCCAGTTTCAACCGAGAGTAATATCAAGAGCGATTAATATTACAATCAATTCTGAAGAATATACAAACATCAGCTCGGATAACTTCCCGGACCCTTACCCCTCAGCTGGGGCGAGGTATGAATGGATCGTGGGGTTTGGAAGCGGCTTTGGGGTTGAGATGATAGTCAAAACGATCGATTTCGCCCAAGATGATTATCTTTTAATAAGGCCAGGTATTTAGAAACTTGTCAGTTTGTATGAAAAATTTAAAAGATAAAAAAATCAAAATTTTTATATATATATTAAAGGGATATTTTGTATTTTTCAGGTGGCATTGAGTCGTCTGAAAGACAAATTATATTTTCGTGGTATCTGAAAACTCAAAGGAAATTTAAACTCTTGCATTTGGACGAGATGTTCATCGCTTTCGTAGTCAAAGCAAAGGGCTCAAACCTTAAAAAAGGTTTTGATATTGACTTCAAGAGTCTTGGTAAGTTGATTTAACTATATCTAAGAATATACGATTACGTCGCTATTGGATCTGGATCTACTTATGTATGTTAGTGTCCTTTAAAGTAGCTTTTAAAAATACCAAAGTAGTCTTAAAAAATCCACTAGATAGCAGTACATATTGGCAAATAATGAATATCAATGTTCATTCTCTGTACATAATTGTAATAAAGGTATCGGTATCCAGGTGAAATAACGACCACCACCACCCCGGAGCCGACAGAGGAGCCCCCGGTTACCGTCGCCCCTCTGAAAGAGGCTGTATTCTACCTAGGTGGCATGACTCCCCTAAGCTTTCTAAATATATCAGAAACGTTTAAAATGGAGCTGGCGTCCATCGCGGAGAAGTATTGCCATATACACAACATCACCACGGATAACGTGACATTGTGAGTAGTTATTTTATATATTTTAATTTTCGTATTCTTTATTTAATTTAAAAAATTTTGTGTCATCTCTAAACCATATTATCTTAGTGTGCGCGTCCACGATAGGTGAAATCACTTGAAAATAACACCCGAGTGTCGTTAGTGGGGCACGTACACGGGTGAGACTTATCTTTAATAACCCTTGTTTACGAATGAGATTTCTCTCGGAGATTCGACTGACTCGAGTGTGCGTTAAAAATAGTAGTCCAACGTGAAGCCATCTATGAATAATCACTGCATGTTTTGCTCTCGGTTTAGAGTGACACATTCAACAAATATATTTCAGAGATCAAAGTATCAATGAATGATCATCGTATACACGGCCCATAAAGCGCATAAAGGACAGTACAGTACTCACTTATCTATGATCGCATGTCTGACACCTGTAGAATCATGCGACAAAACTGCTTTAGCCGCGACACACACCGGTAGCAGCATATCGCGAGCGAGTTTAAGGACGCCACCGCTAGATACGATATCATAGCTTCGCAGTTCGGTCGGCAAAGACCGGCGCAAAAGGCAGCACCGGCGGACGATCGGTCATCCTACTCTCGTGACTCCTGCAGTGTAGCATCTTTTTTACTGTGTGATATGTACTTACTTACATAGAACTTACAACCTACCCGACAATATATTTTAGACAACCAGGAACAACTCAATAAACTTCAAAGTTAGAACCAATGTATGATTATTTACTGTTACTCATCCCTGATATTAGTTTTACCTAAAAATCCCTTCTAATATTTGTAGTCGAGTAATTACTTATGTGTCTGTCTGGTCAACAAGAGTCAACAGTCTTTTCCGGCAAAATAGTAACTGCGTGACGTAATAAACCTTTACCGACAAAATCCTGAAACGAAAACTGAAAGTCTTACCCCTGTACACACACCATAACGATACATATGCTATCGACACTTAGCATGACTCGTTCATTTAAAAATTATTTTTGCATTTTGATGTGTAAACCAAACGATAGAGATCAACATTTAACTATGTTCTTAAAGTCCATCTAGACACAGGCCTTAAAAATATAGTTAAATGTCGACGGAAGAAGACACGATGATCTCAAATGTATCTCAGTACCACATAGATGTGTTAAGATTTTAATCTGGAGATAAACTCAGAGATTAGCTTGAGATTGGTAAAAAGGATCAAAAACTCAAACAAACGTACACGATGTTCGATTTAGCAAATTTTTTCTTTTTTTTAAATAGAGATCACGGAATACATGTCACACTGTCATATGTACAGCTAAACGCTTGTACTATGAAAATAGGACTAACTTGCTGGTCTCCAGCAACGAGGCGTGAACCCCCGACCACTATATCACCAGGCCAGCGTCTTAACCACTAGACCAACAAGCTACTCACACACACAAACGTCACCCAAAGCCACTAGAGATCCGTATAATTATCTATTCTAACAAGTTAGCATAACTCATTAAACATAAACATTAATATAAGGCATTAAAGTATTATACAAACATTTATTTAGTATAATACTACTACTGGGGAGATTCAAAATCACTCAACTGACGAACGACAATGACATTTGATGTTGCTAACAAGTGTAAAGCGAGAAAGCTCTAGAGAAATTGTCTCTAGAGAATCTCATGGAAATAAAATTCTTATCTCAAAGAGTCGAAAATCTCTTAAAAATCTCATTCGTGACACGGGCCATTACTGCGCAGAGGAATACCTCGTTGACACGCACATTAATTAGTAACTATATAATTTTAAGTTTTCTCGAAAAAATAAACTATGTAAATTAGGCTTAGGTAAAATAATTGCAACTTCACCAATAAAACATGAATATCATTCAATGTAATATTTATAGTGAACTCGGCTTTTCGAATAAATATGAAAATAATTTATTTTTTTAATTAATTGGGTTTAATTAATTCATTTAAATTATATTAATGATAAGGAAGAGCCTCGGCATGGAGCTCGTACGTCTACGTATAGAAAGATCTCAATTGAGGTGACTTGTACACGTCTTGCGAATACCAAGAAATAGATAATAACAAAAATGGAATGAAAGAACTCCGGTGGGAAATCGGCCAGGATATTGCGATAAACAATAATAAAGGTTTTATGAAGACAGATTGAATAGTCATTAAATACTGAAATAGCACAAGATAAAGGAAGAGGAAGAGGAGATTTTAAGCCCCCGATCTTCTTAATAAGATAAGAATGTTAATTTTAATATCTTAATATTGAGAATTTTAAAATACTTCCTATTTATATTTGAACCTACTTTCTATATCATTTTAATAAATAAATTCCGTTTGTGAAACAGCTTTCATGAATATATTTACAAATATTCAATCAAAGTGAATTCATTCACTGTCATTCGGTAAACGACCCGACCTGGACAAACTTGAGAATATGACACTGGAAAATTTACCGCGCTTTCCACGGAGTACAGAGCATTGAAACGTACTTAATATTTATTTTGCGGGTGGTAGCCATTACTGATTCCAGATTCCAGCGCGCACGCGCATTGCAACTGAAAACCTATTTTCGTCATGCGCCAATTTCCACAAACGCCGAGCTTCGCTTGCGAGCTTTCATAACCTTAAACCATAATCATTACCAATTGTTTTATAATCACGCATAATAGTAAAAAACATAATAATAATATCGTAAACAGTTACATTTTTTCATAGTTTATCCATTTTGAATGTCCTTTGTTATTCTGGAGCAATTCACTTTTAAATAAAAAATCATCTGTCAAATAGTGATATATTTTGAAACTATTTTTGCATAAATTTGACTTCGGCCTAATCTGAGATACTGTGATATTGTTTATGTTTTATTTTGTGCTATGTTAGTGTTTGTTATTATGCAATTCTGTTCGAACACTGCGGTACTGCAGCATTGCGGTGTGTGCGACGATATCGATCGCAACGAGTGTACTCAAAAGGTATAACACTCGTGCGCTAGTAAACACAAATGCGTGGTTGAAATTATTAGTAAAACATTTGAATCGTGTCCATCGTGAAGTGTTCGAGTCAATTTTATTGAGAAAATCCAGTATTTTGTGAAAAAATACGTTAACTGTGTTCATTATTCTTGACTTTAATAATATATTACTAAAATACTTTGAAAAAATGTTGTTTATCATAAAAATGTATTTCGAATTTCAAAACATTCTACGCGGTGAGAGGCGAAGTCTTGTAAGATGAGTACGTATTGAAAGCGAAACGAAGCAAAATGATACCTTTACTTGACAAAAATAACCTCGCCATCAGCGCGATGGTGACGTGCGTTATGCAGGTCATATTCTTCGTCATCGCTGCCACATTCCAGTGTGACAAGTTAACTGACTTCACGGGAGGAGCGAACTTCGTGATCATCGCGCTGATGACCTTCATCCTCGGACAAGTCGGCAACCACGCCAAGTCCTACGACAGCAGACAGCTCATGGTCACCGTGTTCGTCTGCCTGTGGGGCGCCAGACTGTCTGGCTACCTGCTCTACAGGATTGTGCAGATAGGCAGAGACAAACAGTTCGAAGACAGGAAAAGTAATATTTTGCGTTTCGGAGTTTTCTATACGTTTCAAGCTTTCTGGGTCTTCATTGTGAGTCTGCCGGTGATCATAATCAACTCACCTCATCATTCCTTCCCTAGAGCTCCCAAAACTATGACGACCCTAGATTCTGCCGGAACTGGAATATTCTTCATCGGCTTGCTGGCTGAGACTTACGCAGATTTACAGAAGTTCTCCTTCCGACAGGACCCAGCCAACATCGGAAAATGGTGCAACGACGGACTGTGGAAGCTTTCGAGGCATCCGAATTACTTCGGCGAGATTGTTCTCTGGTGGGGTATCTTCATTATTTCCCTGAACGTCATTCACGGAATGGAGTGGATAGCGATCCTTTCTCCAATATTTACGACACTCATAATACTCTTTCTTTCTGGGATCCCTCTGCTGGAAAGATCGTCGGATGAAAAGCATAAAGAAAATCCGGATTACCGATTTTATAAATCCTCCACGTCGCCTCTGATTCCAATTCCACCGGCAATTTACGAAGAGGTTCCGAAAGGTTTAAAATTTATACTCTGCTGCGAGTTTCCCATGTACGATTCGACCAATGAAAAGACCCCAGCGCCGACGGTCACGGAGTCTACAAGCATCTCCATGGTGCAGTCGCAGACATAGCTAGTGCTCAGCAGTCACGAGCATGTGGCTGCTGCGGGAAAAAAAGACTTGAGAGGATCCACCCCGACAGCCTTGTGATACCCTGCGCATCAGACGGTGGTGCAGCTCACCAAACACAACACCACTGAGGAAATAACGGTCCATCGAGAGTTCATCAAGAGTGAACATGAAAAGTGTCCCGATCACAAAATGAACGGCGGGCGGCCGGGACAAGGGTTCGTGGAAAACAGAGATGAAAAAAACTGCGCGGAGCACAACCCTACTAAAGTTGTAGAAGAAAAATTGGTTTAATTCGTAGTCTTCCTATTTTTGGTGCATTGTCTGTATTATTAGAATACGTGTTTCTACCACTATTTTATTAGAAAAGTGATTTCAGAAATCGCATTTACTTGTACGTAGAACTCTACGCTGCCATTAGTGTACACCCTTAAACATTTGATAAATTATAAATTTTAGAAAGAGCTCAAAACGATAGCATTACTCACTTATCGCCGAATTTTGTAGAAATATGTATTGCATCACATATCATGAAAAAAATTAGATATAGACAAATCAATGAGATTTATTTACGTAATAATTTTGATAATATATAATTCTAATTGAAGTTGTTTATAAATTTCAGTCAAAATAAGTATTATCGTAGATTATTTTACTACAATATTTTAGAGTTATTTTGTGGTACACGTAGGTAATAATTATTAATCTAAACAAGTAACTAACTTACATATACACGAGTACGTCCTTCCTAACAAAATACAGGGTGAATATTATGTTCCAGGCCGATGTTGTTTTTGAATAACTAAGAAATAAAACACAATTTTTTAATTTAATTTTTATTTACCAATTATTTTGTTTATTAGAAATATGTATGGAATATGAAATTGGACAAGTGGCCGCCTCTGGTAGCGGCATAAATGCGACCTCTTTTAACCATATTTTTCATAACATTCTCGCAGATTTTGCGTGTTATTTCAGCAATTTCATTTGGAATTTTATCCAATAGCATCAGAATTGTTTTTGGCTTATTGGCGTAAACCTTTTCTTTCAAATATCTCCACGGAAAATAGTCGAAAGCCATCAAATCAGGGGATCGATATCACCACTTTTTGACGTTATGCGGCTGGGTTAAATTTATCGTAAAATTTCAAGCATAGCTCGGGCTGTGTGTGAAGTGGCTCCATTCTGTTGAAACCACATATGTTGCAAGCCCGATCGACCCAATTCAGCTACCAGGAAGTTTTCCAACATGTGACGATAGCGATCACCATTATGGATACAGCGTTATTATTTAGATAAAAAAATTTAATGACTTTAACACGTTGTTGAGACGTTAAATGCTTCATAATAAATTGTAATCAACTACTTTTTATGACTATTAAATTTAAAATAATAAATATCTGCCAAATCAAAATGACGGCAAAACTAAGTCGGCCTGGAACATAATATTCACCCTGTGCGGTGGAATCGAAGCCGGTCGACGTCAAAGTAACGTGACGTGTTTAATTTGTTTAATTATTTTTTTTATATATTATACTTATCCAATTTAATCATCTGATACGACATAAATAAATACTAAAATTTGACTAAACGATAATTCATGTTAATGTTGCTTTTTGCTTTAACACGGTTACATATGTAGGTACATTTTCCAATCAAACAGTTAAAGCAATATTTATTAAACTACTGTATTGATGAAGAAAAATGTTTAATATTTCTAGTTTATAAAATAAGAAGTAGAAAAAAAAACCGACAAACAAAAAAACTATTCCTTCCCGATGATGTGAATAATAATAAGAATTTATTAGATGCGATACAGAAATTTTACTATAAATAATGTTTTTAAAATTCTACAATATTTAGATTTGTAAGTAAGGCGATTATTGTAACATCACGGTTGACATTATCCCTGACAGTATTAAAATAGAAACCGTATTACGCAAAACGTGTGAAGCCTTCCTTGTAATATTTATACAAGAACAGACCTTCGCAAAGTATTAGCACTAGTACCGGAAAGTATTTATTATTTCTGGTCGATAATATGTTATAATTAATTTTTTTAATCCTTTTTAGTTTACTGGCTATTAAAATGTATTTATGTTGGTAAAACGACGGTCATGAAGACACATTCGTATACATAATAATTTATATCATAACGAGGGCTTTACATTAAAATTCGTCACTCATCCAGACATTCTTTGCATATTTTATATTCACTTCAAGACAATATTAAAAACTGATATTAGCAAAATTTGTAAGAGCGTTATTTTTACGTAAATATTGCGATATATTATTTTTTTTTAATGAAAGTTCTCAAGTCATTCATTTTTTTAAATGTATGGAAATTAATGTAGATAAATGTTCAAAAATAAACATTTTTTTAAAATAATTTAATATAAATTATCACTACATAAATATATCGCACAATATGGTATCACAAGTGAGAAACTTAAAAATTATTTATTTTTAACTGTTTCCGAAGAAAGTTTCAAGAATTCACACATAGGTATGAAATAAAACAGTTTTTGGTTCTACTCGTTAAATTTTCTTTATACATAATATGTAACAGAAACCAAAATTTTGCATCCGACTCGAATGTATTTAAAATACCTCCTAAAAAAATATGTAAATATTTAAAATCTGTTTAATCATAAATAAAAACCATTTTTAAATTATTTGATTTAGAGTACCCACTTCTAATGCGTGTCTCTCATTTTGTAGTGCCCTATTGTAGTAATTTTTTATGTGTGATTGTTTTTTGCATTAAAGAGATGACTTTCATTTAGATGTGTGTGTTTAAATTATTAGAGTTCAAGCCCTCGTTAAAGTAACTATGTTTTAGTCTGATACCTACTATGTGTAAATATTTAGTGGTTATAATGACTAGATTGTTATTCTAATGATTCATCCCTCAATAGCGCCAAATAATTCACCCAATATTAAATAAAAAATAAAAATGTGTTTCATGTACCGTTGGTTATGTTAGATTTTGGCACATTTTCAAGTATTTATACTTTAATAGTTTGAAGTATTATATTCTTGTATTTAGCAATGCAAGTTACTCGTGTAAACATAGAACTGCAATATAAATGTATGTTGGTGAAATAAGCTCCTTAATTATTTTCTCAAAAACACTAAAAATGCCTCGACTTATATATTATACGTTCCAGCAGTTTGAAAAAAAATTATTTCATGTTCTTTTTCGAGCCTTTGCACTGGGTGTTTCATTAATATATTGTGTAGATTCTAACAGCATCCTTTAAAATTGAATTCATCATATCTGCAAAATGATTTTCTTTTACAGAGTGGGGATAAGATACTTTACTATTAAAAAATTAAATAACTTTTTGAATTATGTAAAAATATATATTTTAAATGATCCCCACTCTCATCTTCACAAATATGAGCTCTTTGACACTATGACACTACACAACGCACATATGACACTACACAACGCAAAATCCCTGGCTCTATCGCTCGGATTTCTCCACCAATTTTTATTTAGCTCAAGAAGAGATCGAGGCTTACTGACAAACACTCGCTCTTTTAAAAGTCCCCACAAAAAGATATATAAAGCCGCAAAATGGGGAGAATGCGCAACTCAATGAAATACAGAATTATTATTTCTACGAAAATTTTTCCTGACCAGGGTTTTCCACTGTCACAAGGCCAATATCGATATTTATATAAGAGAATTTCTATAATGATTTACACGTTATTCTACCGTAATTTTCCATCATATATTTTATAAATTTTTATTTTTAGTATCTGAAAGAAAAAGAAAATTACGTATAATAGCGAAAAAGTTATTTAATTTTAAAATAATATAGTGACTTTTGGCCAACTTGTAATATATTTGCACATTATTTTGCCTTAAATAATTGGATTGGTTTGTGTTTAGTGATTCAATATTTTATTTATTTAATGATTAAATATTTTGAACACATCGTTTCTAGCTCTCCGTTATAAACTTTTATTATCATCAAAAAATTTAATATCAATATAAACATGTATTACATTCACATTTTGAAACATCTTTATTACATTGTAGGTATATCTTTCACTTTTTGAAACATCTTTATTACATTGTAGGTACATCTTTCACATTTTGAAACATCTTTATTACATTGTAGGTACATCTTTCACTTTTTGAAACATCTTTATTATATTGTAGGCACATCTTTCACTTTTTGAAACATCTTCATTACATTTTAGATACATCTTTTACTTTTTAAAACATCTTTATTACATTGTAGGCATATCTTTCACATTTTGAAACATCTTTATTACATCGTAGTTACATCTTTCACTTTTTGAAATATCTTTATTACATTGTAGTTACATCTTTCACTTTTTGAAACATCTTTATTACATTTTACACCTTTCACTTCTCGAAACAAATTTACTTAAATAATAATTGTAAAATAGTCTTATATTGCAGAAGTTCTCATAACGCAACTTTAGAAAAATTTCAATGCACTTTTTTTGATCGTGATCAGATGACCCCGAAACAGTTTTAATTTCGATGAAATTTTTCTGAAAAATTGACCTTGTAAATATATAGGCTATGTTCGTCAGCCAACGTTCGTCAAAATGGCGATTGTTCAATTTTTTTTTGTAATTCGTTACTCCGCTATTATTGATCCTAAAAAAAGTACCAAAAAAAAAATCTAAAACATCGTAGAATGTTACGGAATGCTGTAGAATGTTGGTGCAGAACAATTTAGAATACCGTGGAATATTTTAGTCGATTGTTTAAAATTGTTATAGAACACAGACCTATCTGCCTATCTGATTCTTTGATGAAGGGATTTTTTTGTTGACGTGTGCGTCTGTGTTCGTTGACGTTTTGTTGAGTTTCTCTTTTTTACTTATTTTAAAATTAAAGTTTAAGATTTGAAAATGAAACTGCTCTTAAAATACAAATATTTTTTTTTTCATCACTAGTTTTAAAATGTAAAAAAAACTTCTTAATATTGAGTGATAATGAAAATTGTATTAATATTATTCACCCGCGCGTAGTTAAATAGTAAAAATTGTTTTTAGTGAAATTCACCTTTTTTTTTAAAGTGTATTTTAAAGATTGTTGAGTTGATATTAAATTAGGCAATAATGTTTCACACAAAATGTAAAAATGCTGCATAGAAATAATATACGAGTACATACATAACTTTTAAGTTTAGTTGTTCTGAAAATAATGGCCGATTTTAACCTTCAAATTCAATTAAATATAACATTAGAATTAAAAAACTTTATTAATCAAGGAAAGGGGCATTTTATTCTATGTATTTTTTCCGACGAATAACAAGCTATCCTTGTAGAATTAAAATTAAAATAAAAAGTCATTGAGGTGCTTGAAAAGGTAAAAATTTTCGTAAAGTAAGATTGCTAGTTTTCACGTTTTCTATCACTAAATTTTTCAATTTGTCATATTCAACAGTAGCAGAATGTTTTCAACGCTCTTCATCTATTGGACTTGCGCCTCCGTTCCTAAGCTTTTCGAGCCAACGCCTCACTGTTCTTTTAGGAATGGTTCCTGTATCCCATACTTGATTAACTATTTGCGATGCGTAATTTCTATGTTTCAAATTCAAATTTATAAAAACGTAATTTTTGTTTTAGTCATATTTCTGAAAGAATAAAGTATATAATGCTAATTAATGCCTGACTCAATAAATAAATATACATATTCCTAACTATCTAAATGTAATACCTAACTTCTCAACTACCTAAATAAGAACAAATTAACAATATTTCTCAGCAAAGATCGTTCAAAATGATGTAATACTAAAATAAGCCATTATTTTCGGAACAACGAAAGAGGTAGAATTCAATTTTCAAAATTTCAAATTTTGGGATTCGGGCATTATCTTTTAGGTAATTATTAGGTTGATAATTATATATATAAAATTAAAATCAGCTTAACTGATAACTATGTAGGTATATAAATAATATGTAACCAACAAAAGAAAATTTTCGAATGAGCTTTTAAGAAATTGAACTCGCTTTGGTTTAATAATTATTTGTACGATAATTACACCATAACTTCGCTAAAAATATATGCGTCAAAGCATTTGATTGTTTGTACTTTATTGTAGAGATTTTATATAAAATTCTATGTAATAAAATGTCGAAAGTTGATAAAAAACTTTTGAACTGAAACTTTTTTACACGGCACCTTCATTAAATATTCTCACTTGCCTCGTTCGCGAAAACGTTAGGTTATCCACATCCGCCGCTAGTTCTGTTCCCCTCCTTGTAGTGGTTTATGCAAGAGTCGCTCTTTAGTATTGCACCGAATTTGGAAAATCAAAAACTGCACTGTTAAAAAAAAAGTATTCTTAAAATCATAAAAAACACGTCAAATAGACACCACGTTTTTATTTATAATATAAGAATAAATATATTTATGCAGGCAATTCAAGTTTCACAACAGTATCGAGAAGCTATTTAAATTTAAAAAGCTATCTCTTATTTTGATTCACTAGTACCTCCTCCAACATAGCAACATTTTTTTAAAATTACAAATTAAAGATATCGAAATAGTTTATAGCTTCACGTGTTGTTCATGAAACGAAATCTCATATGTAACATTGTATGATCACAAATGTTTGACAACACTGAAGTTACCTAGTATGTACAACTAATTGTTAAAAATTATTTATCACGTAACAGTAGTGACGCGTTAGCTGTTACTCCTTGAAATTTTCACAAAAAATCTTTGTCGTGTTAAAACAAATTTGTATTCCGTAAGTATGTAGTATTTTTGAATTTACTTATTTTGTGACCGGAAATAATCCCACTAGAAAATTCCCCTTAGCAAAAAGCCCACTGGAAAATTCTCCTTAGAAAAAAACCCACTGTTAAATTCTCCTTAGAAAAAAGCCCACTGGAAAATTCCCTTTAGAAAAAGGCCCACTGGAAAATTCCCCTTAGAAAAAAGCTCCTTGGAAAATTCCCCTTATAAAAAAGCCCACTAGAAAATTCTCCTTAGAAAAAAGCCCACTGTTAAATTCCCTTTAGAAAAAACCCATGAACACAATTATTCACATGAAAAATGCCCACTAAGAAAATTTTAAATGAAATAAAAAATATATTTTAAAAAGTCGAATACTGTACATCAAAAATTGTATATACCTGTCCTCCAAATCACGCGAATCGAGAGAAATTTTGAAAAATATTTCCGAATAATTCAAATCAGAAAGACTCAACTTTGCTGTGAACGCTACTATAATAAATTTAAAATATAGGATAACCCAGCATCATTTTCTATTCACAAAACGAGACAAAAACTAAATGTTTGGGTTTTTTTAAAGTAGGTAAATTAAATAATATTTAATTAATTTTTATGTGGACTTTTATCACCAAACCTGTAGCTACAAGTAAGTACTTGAACACGTGTACATACATAGATACATATTTAATAAATCATCCGTCGCAAATTTACATTATTGTCGCCCATTGATATTTTGTCGCCCATAAATAAAATAGAAGCATTTTATACAGCAACTCTAGAATAATATTGTCTACTTTTGTGCCACTTTCAATATCTGTGTAGGAATACAAGTATTTTAAATTTAGTAGAAGTTTATATTGATAATACTTTCTGTTGTGTACAACATATCTTTCAATAAAATTATATGTAAGAAAAAAATATGTAACATGTGTCAATGCTTAGCGTAATATTTTTAAAACAATGAACTTTTAACATCTTTATTATAAAGTATTTATATATGTATATTTAATATTAAACCTACTTCGTAGTATATTATCAATGTTGGTTGTTTTATATATAATATTAGTATTATTTTGGATAAGATGATGATTAAAAATAATGTGTTGTAACCTGTGACATATTACTTTTATGGGAGAAATAAATTTGTCAAAAAACCTACTTATTTATATTTACCCATTCTTCCCCTGATTGTATTGCTTTAAAAATACACCATGTAGTGTACTTTGTCTTTATTTTCATTAAGAAAAAACTAAATATTAATAAAATGATATGCTATATATATATATGTACACTGAGAGGTATCTTAAATTGATATGATTATATTCAGAATGTTATTAAAAGCATAAACATGAAGAATATAGCGACCTTAAAGAAATTAATTAGTAGGGACAGGTAAAAAAAAATATCTTAAAATTTCAAGTGAAGACGATCTTTTGTTTAAAACCGTTTTAAACTGCAGAGTTAAAATGATCGAATAATCATATCCAAGAATTATCCACATCAGTTTTTGACAAATATTAGACGGCAGACAGATACTTTTGTACTGCAATGTAAATGCATTAATATATTTAAAATAATATAAAACCCTCTGTGGCCCAACGCCGAACAAATCCGTCGCAAAAAAATGTTCTGCCTCAGCCAGCGACGTATTAATCCGACGCGATGTAATTTATTTACCTGACATGAAACAATCGGAAACCTTACTTTAACCGGATACATTTGATGCATGCGTTAGCGCAATAGCGTTATTACTGTATAGGTACTGTATATTACTGTATAGGTACTTAGCGAAGGACAAAACCTCATTTCATGATCAACGCTTCACGAAATGCACGTTCATCAACTTGAAGCGTTCAAAATGCAGGTCGCAATCGCTTCACACTTCATATAGTACAATGAAGTGTGGTTAAATCGTTTCGTTATTGAACTGTAGTTCAATGAAGAGAGAAGTACGTAGTATGATACTTCGCGTAGTATACTTCAATGAACATGAAGTGAGCGGCAAACGCTTTCGTTACATATACATAGAAGGTTCGCAGTTAATTGTTGTGTTGCTGAGTGAAAGCTTCGATGCAGGCAACTAAGTTGCTAGTGTGTGTGAATATGTTGAACTATTGAAGCGACAGCACGATTTAAAAGTGCGAACTACGAAGCGTGAGTATAAAGAACTAGTTCATTAAAGTACTTCATGTAGTGTGAACTCATCACTAATAGATACATTTCATAATACATGTGAGAAATTATTAGATTTTATATAATTCCTATCTCGCTGCGGTGAATTTTAAAAATTATTTGTTCATATTAGCGCTAGGAAAGATATTGATGTACCATAAGGCGCAAACATATCGGGCTTCTATCCAACATGGACCTCGTTATACCGCATTGACATAGTTACGCCACTGGACAAGAGGGATCCTTTTGATTGACATGAGATTTGACTTTTAAATTTAGTTTAACAATTTGAACAATAATTTGGCCTGATTTCTTTTTTTTGTAATAACTTGAAACCTTCTCAATTATTGCCACATATATTCAGTATGATTTTGAAGGTTCTGGATCTTACCAAAACTACCGAATTTCTCCTCATCGTCATCATTATTTGTTTCCAGCTTCGACAACGTTAACTATCACGTCATCACGAGATGCAATATCGATTGGCCAGACAGCATCCGATGCATTGAAATCAGATATTCCATCGCCGTGTACTTCGACAATGTCACCGGGAACTACGAAATGACCGCAGCCCACCTCGACGACATGTGGTTAAAATATGGAAGCAGCTTGAACTTGACGACAATGGGACTTACGGTAAGATCGTACTGCGAAAATTAGCCGTATTGACATATTCGTCACAAGCTAATATCCATTCATATTTAATATAAACATTGATAAACAGATAATCCACACCCGATATTAACAAAGATAAAAATGGGTATTATCAGTTAGTGGCGTATCTTAAAAATTTGTGTCCCAATCCAAAATAAAAAAAACTTGACTTTTAGAAAAATTAATTAATTTATCAAACAAATAATAAATATCTCATAGAGTTGAAGCTTTTTTTTTTATTATATTTAATGGAAAATATATGAAAGTATGGGTAATTACAGGGCTTACGACCTGTCTTCAGCTGGCTTAAGTGATGACTTTATATAAATATAACGTTCACCATTCTCACCCATCAATTTCCATAACTATCAAATTTTTAAAAGCTGTATATATGTTAATATGTGGACTTACTTCGAGTACCACCACACTAACGCCATCTATGGACTAAATTTGATAATTTAACTGAAACAGCATACATATCACAATGAGAATCTAATTATTTTTTAAAAACTAAATTTATTATTATTGATTAATTAATTAATTAATTGAGTCCACATATTAACATATACCTATACAACGTTCAAAAATTTTATGGATATGGAAATTGATGGGCGAGAATTGTGAACGTTATATTTATATAAAGTGATCACTTAAGCCAGCCGAAGACAGGTCGTAAGCCCTGTAATTGCCAATACTTCCATATATTTTCCATTAAATATAATAAAAAATAGCTTTGTCTCTATGACATATCTATTATTTATTTAACAACAGTGCCTTTGTAGGTAAAAATCCAGTAATTGTGTGTTCTTGGAAATATTTGTTAATTAATTTATCAAATAAAACACAATGTTATTTACTTCACACTATAACACTTTAATTTAAAATTAAAATTAAAATGTGTTCAATGCTTACTGCATCATCTTCAATAATTAATTAAAACTTTAACTAAATCGTCTACATGGAGGGGGGACGGTATAAGAGTGGGGTTGGGAAGGAGGGGGTTTCGGTGAAAACTAAAAGTGTTGTGGACAGAGCTAATATGGTCAGAAGGGGAAATATAATAGGGGCTGTTTGTATGTTAAGTACAGTATTTTTATTAAGATTAATTTATACTTCTGTAGAAGTTCAACATTGTCATAAGCGAAACGATGGCCCTCTGAAGATGATGCAGTAAGCTTTGAAAACGTTTTAATTTGAATTTTTAATTAAAGTGTTATAGTGTGAAGTATACAACATTGTGTCTTATTTAATAAATTTAATAATTTAAAGATTTAGATTTAACACAGAATGGCTGAGTATCAAAATCAATTATACCTTTGACTCAGAACAGCATCAAAATCACTCTTATATTTAAACATTGAACATCGAAATATATCTACAAGACTAAAATCATTCACAAGCATGTGAAGTCTTTGTGGGGGCGCATTCCTATAAAAATTTGTATATTTTTGTGGATAGTTTAAGGCAAGAACTGAAGCTCCTAATCCTCCTCAAATTCTCACTCGTGTATATGAATGTCACAGTGTATATTAATGTTACGGAGGGTGCGTGTGAATATAGGTGTTGATGTTGCAAGTTGCAGCAAGGAAGTTGATTAAATGAAACAGAACTTACAATCGGTTAGCGTTTATTGTTGAATGATGCGCAAATAAATTTACATTGTTTGAAGGTTAAGCGAAGCTCGCTGGAGATGGTTCCGAGATATGCGTCCGAGGAGGCGGGGGCCAGGAGAAAAGTGTTCACTTCAGCTGGCTTCTCGAACCGCGATCGTCGCGATGTATTATTGTCTAAATTTTCGGACGGTACTAGGCGGCGAGGAATGACTGTTAATTGTCTAGTTTGACAGCCAGGCCTGAGAGGTGAGAGCAGGTCCTCCACACTATCATAGATCTCTACAACTATCTATTTTTAAAAGTTAGTTATGTGGTAAGGTTGGTTCAATCAACTTTCAAGTAAAAAACCATTGTTATCCAGACTTATTTATTCTCATCGGGGAGAAGCCACCGAGAGCAAAAAACAATACAGAATATATGAAAGACATAATGTAAAAACGATGCACGGTTAGTGGAAGGTGAGAGTCGGGATGTGCATCCGCGGTCCGATTGGTTCAGGTACTGGGTACAGATTGTTTTACAGGCCGCCTCCTATGGTACACGTGTTGGTGCACATCTGTGGTACATGTGTGTCATGCCCACCGGGCGGCGCAGCCCGGCCTTCGTCGAACGCTCTCGTTTTGTTCGCGCGGGATAGCGCAATACCGAGAAATGACAAAACGAGGAACATCTGGACGATGCGCGCGAGCCGCCACAGTTATAATCTCTGATGCCGTCATCTGGTGGCACCAGAAATAGAGTTGGTACGACAAGGTAAACGAGATACTGGAAGATAGTTCTGTTAGAACCCACAATAATCGGCGAGTTTGTATGAGAAGATGTATGAATGTGGATGAAGCGAGAATTATGTGTCAGGACAGAAGAGTCTCACGCTCTCTGTCTAGTAAGTAAGTAAGTAGTTATATTTCATTACAACTACTGCTGTGGATATTCAAAATCACCCAACTAGTGATGGCCAATATTTGACGTTTGATGTACGATGAGCGTGAAGTAAGTCGCGAAACGGCGAATCTCTGAGACAAAGTGTGTACACGGGGACTACGAAAGCTGAAAAGTTGTCTCTAAAGAATCTCATGGGAACAAAATCCGTATCTCAAAGATTGTGTCGAGAGTTACGCCATTATGAAAAAAAGGAATGTGTGTATTTGGAAATTTGCTTGCGTTAACTGAAAAAGATCCTCCGATTTTTGCTTTGAGGTATTTTCGAAGTACATTTGAGAAATGACTTTTATCATTTTTAATTACATTTCTTAGTATTACGGATATAAAAATATATTAGTCCACATTAGCGCTGGGAAAAGTGTCGATAGCAAAATATGCATTGGGTGTGGCCCTTTTGCAATGGTATTTGGTACTTTATTTCAAAAATATTTCAGAGATTTGCTACCTAATAAAAACTGAAAACCATCCCAAAATATTAATTTCATTGTATACTTACAACTCGCAAAAAAACATAATTCTATGCTTTAATAAATATTTTATTCCGTACATCAAGTAAAACAATTAGAAAGAATCTAGGATATAATTTAAATATAAAAATTAACTAGGTAATACAGGGTGAATATTATGTTCCAGGCCGATGTTGTTTCTAAATAACTAAAAAATTAATTTTAATTTGGATTTTATTTATCGATTATATAATTTATTACAATTATAGATGAAATATAACATTGACCAAGTGACTACCTCTACCACAACTACCGCGCCACAAATGCATGCACTTTTAACCATATTTTTCATAACATTCACACTACGCGTGTTATTTCAGAAATTTCATTTCTAATATTGTCCTATAGCATCGAAATTATTGGCGAAAATTTTTCCCTTTAATTACCTCCACAGAAAATAGTCAGGAGCTGTCAAATCAGATGACCGAGGAGGCCAATCGATATCACTACTTTTTGACATGCGGCCGGGAAAAATTTCTCGCAAAATTTCAAGCGTAGCTCGGGCACCGTCCTGTTGAAACCACCTGTGTTGCAAGCCCAATCGATCCAATTCGGCACCATGAAGTTTTCCAACATGTGACAATAGTGATCACCATTAATGGTAACAGCATTATCTCTTGCATCCTGAATGAAATAGTCACATGGCGCACCATACAGTCACTAGGAGCGGGTGTAAAGGTCGTTGATGTATCACCAGCAGTTCACCCCAGCCTGGTCCGATCACTCACCGACACATCTTCAGCTCCGCCAGGAGACCAAGCACCGCCAACTCGTTTCTAAACTTTTCATATTTCACGCTCCGCTATCTCCTGCATTCTTTCTTTTCTATCTCTATCTAACTTCAAAAAATTATTTTGAAAGTTATTCATAAGAAACCCTTTCGCTATTCTTCAAATGAACTCTTCAAAGAAAGTCACGTCCTAAACATCCGTCAAATGTATATTCTTGGTATACTAAAACACTTTTACCGGCATAAACAATATTACCAGCAAATTACGCACCCTCACTTAACAAGGACACAGGCTAACTCTCACTATCTTGTGCCAAAACTAAACAAAACTTTTGGACAAAGATTCTATTTGTTTCTAGCACCAAAAATATACAACAGTCTAAATGCAAACGTGAAAAATTGCAACCATAGTCTTGCATATTTTTCATGAAAAGTGCAGTTCTGGCTCCATGAAATGGGGAGAAACTACGCCCAAGAACTTGTAAAGGTCCAAACCTGAGAATAAAACTGCTATAACAGTATATTGAATTACCTAATTGCATCTTGTTTTACTCTTTAAATATCTTTTTTTAGATACCATCTAATTGTATCTTGATCTAATCTTTATATATATATATATATATAATTATTTTTTTTATACACTGAACATTGGACTTACTTTAAGTTTTAAGTTGTAATTATATGTTATTTAATTGCATCTTGCTTTACTCTTTACATATACCATATATTATATCTTATACATTGAACAATGGATTTACGTTAAGTTTTATAAAATATATATCTAATCTATATATATATTTATTTTTTTTGTACACTGATCATTAAACTTTGTTTTTTACTCTACCGGAAGAATACTGTCTGCTATAATATAATAAAATACTAGTGTAGTAGGCAGTGTACCAAAATATATTTCTCACTTTTCTGAAATGTTTATCTGATTATAATATAACACACTGTACTAAGAATCAAATAAATCAATTATTATTATTATTATTAATTATTATTATTATCTCTGACCATATAAACAACTGTGTTTCATTCTCACCATCTAAACCATCCTACAAATATAATATTGCTTTAAATATCTCATCTAACCATAAACATTATAGTTTCGGGAATTAGTTTTTTTATTACTTTTATAATGTCAATAAGTAATCAATTATTTTTTCTAGATTTACGTTCCACCCAACGATGAAGCAATTATGGTAATATGGTTTGCAGTCTGCGGTGGGATATTATTTACTTTTCTGATAATATTTTACTTCATTTGGAGATGCCGCTTTTTCTATGAAGAGTAAGTGAATTTTTTGTCATATTTCGGTAGTTAAAATCATATCAATACTATTTTAAAATAATAGCTTACTAACTAACTGTGATTCAAAGATAACATACAGTGCCTGCGTTACGCGCAGGCGAATCAGGCGCCTGTCTGTGACGGTCAAATCAAGGGGACGACCGAAAAATATATAAAAATTGAGAAACAAAATCTCATGTTGCAAAACGATATAAGTGTGTAATAAAAATAATCCACGTTTAAACAATCCAAAAAAGCAAATTCAAAAAAATTTACCAGAATGTCATTCAGTAAAAAGCTGCCCTTGGGCAAATTTCAAAATGCCGGCTTAACAAAATACCACCCCTAATGGCGGTATTTTATTATGTACACATAATAAAATACCGCCATTAGGGCACAGAGGCGGCCGATTTAGGGGAAGACCAATTTATCAGGATGGTTTTACAAAAATTGAAAACATCATCTTCACTTAAGTCAATCGACCCACATACGTACCTACTACAAGATAATTTATCAGGAGACACATATCTTGCGGTACTTATAACCAATGTACCCTCTAAGGTGCACACGATTTGGCATATAGTGCGCACACAATTTTTAACTAGACATATTCTTCATGTATCACCTTCTATCGAAGGTTAACGACCATGTTGATTGATCCTGTATAATATCACCAGCTTTTCAGATATTACACAGACAAGATAACCTCTTTCTACCTATGCCTCTGCTACCTTCTATGCATAATGAGTTGTAAAATATCATATTTCTCACTGTGAATAATGTGTCCAAGGTACACAGCTCTCCTTGATTGTTCTCAGTTCTCTTGACCTATTTATGCGTCTTAATACATCTTCATTAGTAATGCGGGGCATCCCTATATGAAGGAAGTTCTGTGTGTGTAAGGATCAATGCATCATTCACACCATGGTTTGACATTATAAAGGGTGTAAAGCAGGGTTGTGTAATGTCTCCATGGCTGTTCAACTTCTATATGAATAATTATGTGAAAGAACTTAATATGAATGTCAACAAGTCAAAAATGATGATATTCGAAAAAGAGGAAAGCAAGACAATGTGCAAAATACTTGTAGGTAATGAATGTTTGAGACAAGTAGATGAATTTGTGTATTTGGGAAGTATGTTCGATATAAACAGAAAGACAGAGAAAGATATCGAAAGGAGGGTGACTACACGGAATAAAGTGAATGGTGCTTTCAATGGAATTATAGCTAATGGAAACTTATCAACTGAGACAAGACTAGCGGTTCACAATGGACTCCTGGTGCCAACACTGATGTATGGAAGTGAGGCCTAGAGCTGGCAGAAGAGGAACATAAGTAGACTGAATGCAGTGGAAATGAGATCACTTAGGCGTATATGTGGCAGATCCATTTATGACAGAGTATAAAATGAAGAAATAAGAAAAGAATGTAAAGCTGATCTTAGTATAGTAAGATTAAAAAAGGATCACTTAGGTGGTTTGGTCATGTGGAATGGACGAATGAGGAGAGAATGGTAAGAACGATATATGACGCAAGTGTTGATGGCACCAGAAGTAGAGGACATCCGCAGAAGACTTGGCATGACCAGGTAAACCAGATACTGGAAAATGGTCCTGTTAGAAGCCTCAATAATCGTCAAGCTTGTACGAGAAGATGCATGAATTTGTATGAGGCAAGAATTGTGTCAGAACAGAAGAGTGTGGCGCTCTATCCTCTCTGCCTACCCCCGCAGAAAAGGCGTGATGGTAAGTAAGCCTAAAATTGCACAAAATATTTTTCACACCGCGAACAAACTTAGAGGGAACATTGCTTACAACCGCCGCTAGAAAACTATTACAAATAACAACTATGGTTCTTAGTTTTTTTATTAGTTATATAAAAATTCATTACTTTTTTGTTCAATTTTCAGCTCTTTTACTCGTCGAGATAGTGTGGCATCACAGAAGAACAGTGACGTATCCCTGTTCCCAACTCCTCACCAATCCGTACCACCCATGTATGCTCTGGACTCATTCCCCCCTGAGAGTGACAGATTCTGGCCAGGAGACAAAGACTTTCCCCCGAAATATTCACATGATGGCCAGAAACAACACTGTAAGGAAATTCCTTCAATTTTCTTTATTTTACAAAAAGTTTACAAAAAGTAAAAATGTTTGCGGGTTCTGTCAATAGGGGCAAATATAAAAAATCATGCAATACTACTCATAGATTTATAAAAAATATATATCTACTGTAATAATGTAATACTAATAATCAAACATACACATCTGAATTATAGGATACATTTGATATTGGAATTTCGTATACATGTTTTTGGGTTTGAAACCCAATCGTTATCATGTAAATTTTGTGCAAGACTTTATTTTTGAAGACACGTAACCAACTTTCTTGTATCGATATATATCCACCTTATACTATTTTACTTATTTTAATATACAGCTGAATCAATAGTGTAACTAAAGAAATTGGGCCCCAGCGCGAAATGCAAAAAAGACCCCTCTATATACGTATGTATTTTACATAATATTGAAGAATATTAAGTAGTATGTAGTTCATTAAATAATAAGAAAAGAAAAAATCGAAATTCTTTAGTAGTCTATAATTATAATACTTGCATGAAAAAATACTGGGGTGCGTTTTTAAGTAGTATGCACTTGCAAATGAAAAAAAATCTTGCTTTGAGTTAACAATAGAACAGTTTTGATACTCGCAAAAGTATCAATGCTTCGAGCCACAATAAGTTTGGACCCTTATCCAACGTGAGCCGCAATGCACCGTATTGGCTGAATGGGTGTAGTTACGCTGCTAAACGGGATGCTCCAAGTACTTATATATTCCACGTACTTTGTTAACTTTGTTTTATAAACCACTGTGAGTTATTTATACATATTTAACTGTGTATGTCTTTGCATTTATTATTAAAACTGGTTATTATATCATATTGCGTATTTTTATATTATACAGTAAAACCGCGATATAACGAAATCCAAGGGACCAAAAAATAAAAATTCGTAATAACGAATTCCCACATATAACGAAAAAAATAAAAAACCTACTATATATTACGCGCCGTCGCAAAAAAATGTTGCGCGGCTTCAAAAAAGATCGCAAATTCTGCAAACAAAGGAGGAAAAAGGCCACAGGGAACTGAATACCTACATATTTTTAGTAGTTTTGTTATTAAAACAGATAAGCAAATGGATAATCAAAGGAATTAAATTAAGAACAGAATCTATCAACACCAATTGGAAGATATTTTTGTAAATTCCAGAATATTGCAAACACAAAACAATATTTTAATTGTGTTTAAATGTAGAGCCGCTTCAAACATAGTTTTGGGCATGAAACATACAAAATAATTCAAAAATAACAATCTTACAGTTGAATCGCGGCATTTTTATAAAATGAGTCGTATATAAATTACGAAGGTATTTACCGGTAACGGCGGCAACCACTTCAAAATATATTTATAATCGTTAAAATTGTTCACTTCAAAATATATTTATAATCGTTAAAATTGTTCACTTAAAAATTATCGTTAACATTGTACACTTAAAATACACGAAAACAATAGTTAATAGAAATACAAAATACCGTACAAAAATAGTTCATAAAATATTTTAACGAATTATTTATATTATTGACGAGTTCACACGAAAACAATTGTCAAACGAAAATGAATTTATGTAAATATTCAGTTCGATCATGCAATAATCGCGTTAAAAGCTGAACAAACTTAACTCTACAGACGTTACACTGAGACTGACATTTCCAATAAGTACATTTTGCAACTTTCGGGGGGTTTCTGTTAATTTTTGTATTTTACAGCTGTTTGGGTCTGGGTTGCAATCATATTAGAGGCGTATGCGTACGTAAAACGTGTCAGAGAACGCCGCAAGAATTATGTCAAATGGTTTTATGGGCCTGCTATGAACCCAAGAAGAAGTTTGAATTGTTTTACTACCTTGTCGGCCGACCGCCGCGCACCGCCGCAAAGGCCATAAAACCGTTCGCATACGGCAAATGCATCGGCGCGGCTTTGTAAGTGCGAAATAATATTTTCATCTTTTAACATTTTTTTATTTCGTTATAAATTTACGTAAATGTATTGGCATTTTTTCGTACGGGACAAAAATGATTTTGTTATAAATATTAACGGGATTTCGTTATATAAATGCATTTTTGTATGAAAAATTGGTTTTAGGGACTAAATTTCGATTTTTTTTCTCGATATACGTCATTTTTCGCTATATCGGGTTTCATTATATCGCGATTCTACTGTATTAACTAATTGTTTGTTTATTTAAATTAGTATGATTATTTATATTATTGAATCAGGATATTGTATCATACTGTGTGTTTTACACTCTACTAACTAACTGTTTTTTTTACGTGAATATGTATGCTTATATTTCAATAAAGAAAAACCCCTAAAGGACACAAGAATTATTAAAGTCATTCTTTCAAAATTGCCAAACTTGCCATGAATGTTGAATTGAACTTCAGTAACCTAATTAGTAAAGTAAACCTTAAAGACTTGATTAATTAGCATTGATATGTTTCTGCTTAGTCGTTTACCATTGTCTAGCCATCTATCTCTCTGTTGAACCATCCGGGTTAGTCACATTTTTATAAAACAAACTGTTTTCTTAGTTTAAAAATAATAAGTATATTATATTATATGTTAAATACAAATTGATGTATTATTAATTAGAAAGATATATATATATAATCAATTCTATCAAAAAAATATCGTTGTTGCTAGCGGGATTTAAAATATCACAGACCTATGTTCTAAATAATTACAACATCACAATATGAATGTGTTCTCCTTAATAATTATATGTATAGTGTCCACAGACATGGTGGACCCAGAGTCCTATTGACTGTTAAACATATAGTTTTAACATTTTCTCATAAATCTTCAATTGCATAATAGAAACACAATATTATATTATAATTTTTTTCACTATTGTAAACACAATTGTAAATATTTTAGTTGGCGATGGGCAACAAAATTATGGATATGTTGGCGATATAGAATTCTTTGATATATATTCTGAAGAGATTATTATGTCACTTCCCGATAATTGTGGCAGGTAATTGTATGTAAATATAAAATAATACTATATATATATATATAAATGTATCCTAATGTTTTAAGTGGTACAATTTATTATAAATGTTCCATTTCAAATTAATTTTAAAATTTTAACAAATTTCAATTTTTTTTTTTTCAGGAAAAGTAAGGACGACGTGGATAATGAGTCAAACTTATAATAATTTCAAACAGGTGCAAATACAGCTGCAACCTGAATATACATATAATAATAATAATATATATATTTATATCAAAAATAACAAAATTGAGTACCTATCATACGAGAATATAAAAATACATGCATTTTCTTCTTTAATTATTGTAAATTATTTCAAATATTTATTAACTAAGTATATATTATATTATTAAAAATTAGAACAAATATGTTCGCAAACATGTAATATATTAAATTGAATTTTTTTAATTTGTTACCATCGTTTTATTTAACAAGATAAATAAATATTTATCTCATCTGACTTTCTTAGTCTTAGTGAAGATCTCATTTGACTTTCTTAATCAACCAAAAGATAATCTTTTTTATTAAAGATTAAAGGACACATTGCTTATTAATTAAATCTTTATTATTGATGTTGTAGTAAAAGTTATCAACACAGGTAGCCCTTGGTTCATGCTTCAATTCCATTCCTACTTAACTAGTTTGTACCAAATTGGCGTCAAATGAACCCAATTATAATGGGAGGTACAAAATTAGATTTCAGACTGTCAAAAAATATGCATATGAAGTTAAACATTATTATATTTAAAGCCTTAAAATATGTAATGTATAATTCAATTAGGTGGAACTTACACATTATGAAAATTACTTATTATCTTAACATAATAGAGATCGGATTTCTTAGATGATTTGGTCATTGAAACAAATGAATAAGGAGAGTATGGTAAGAAATATTTATGATATGAATCTTGATGAAACCAAAAATAGAGGACGTTCGCGGAAAACCCCGCATGACCAAGTAAACCAGATGTTAAAAACCTCGACAATCGTCACACTTGCATTAAAATCACGTATTAATGTGGATTAAGTGAGCGAAGATAGAATAGTGTGGCGCTCTATCCTCATCTGCGTATGCGATAAATAAGTAATCTTATATGTAAATAAAATTACCTCTCAATCATAGAAAATTTTGTTACTTCTGATTCAAAAAAAATTTAGAGCTATATTAAAAACATTTCTAAAACTTGTGGCATTCCAAATGATATGTCATTCAATGGGATTAAGGCCGACAATGGAATAGATACATCCAACCTATTTCTCGAATACCTACTTCAGCATATGTTTGACAATAATATTACTCTTTACAAAGTCCAGCTGATTGCACTAATATTTATTTATTTATTTATTTATTAGTAACTATATAATACTATGTAAAAATCTGTTTACTCTATTCTCTATTCTATGATTGCACTTCACATATCAACAGAGTAGAAGTAAATAAGGAAGCAACTCTCAAATATTTAAGACAACTCGATCTTAACAAAGGAGTAGGTCCTGATAGCATGAGGAAATGCCAATGAAAGGAGGCATTCGTTTCCCCAATTTTTAAAAAAGTAAATGGAACTCTGTATATTCAGCAAAATTAAAAACATATATATTTATGATCAGTTAATGCCAGTCCTTCGGTCAATACTAAATATGAATCAACATGGATTTATTTCTAATCGCTCTACAACTTGCAATCTTGTATTCTCTATATGGTTTCTACAAGATCACATGGATAAACTAATCCAGGTCGATGCAATTTATTCAGACTATAACAAAACCTTCGATAAAGTTGTGCATTCCAAACTCCTCACCAAACTCCTCCTTATCTGTATTCACGGAGACCTATTTAGATGGTTTTCCTCCTATATATCCAACAGGAGCCAAGTAGTAGTTAGCAGCTACAAATCCAACTGGGTACGCATCACATCAGGTATTCCTCGAGGGTCACTTCTAGGACCACTCACCTTTAACATTTATATCAATGAGATCTCTAAATGTTTCTTTTATTTGTGAATGATATTAAAATTTTTACTTCAATTCATGATTGCCATAAACTTAAAATAGATTGAAACTGCCTTGATGTATATTGCAATCAACATAACCCATAAATTAATACCAGTAAGTGCACCATGATACAGTTTACCAGAATCAAGAATCTGTTTAACTTCCCTTACTCTCTCAATAATCAACTCTTGACCAAGAAATCTAAATCTAAAGAGATTGGAATTATTTTGGATTCCAAATCCTTCCTCCGGGCATGCAAACAATTTAACAACATCAACACCATGAAAACATTATACTTCTCATATGTTCGAAGTATCCGAAGAATTCGAAATCTAGCACATACATCAATAGAATCAAAAAAATACAGCATAGCTTCCTGAAATATCTTAACTTTCGTAGTTAACGAACCTTAACCAGAACTACTGAGTCATCTATTATTTTCAAAATTCCATCACTACAGATTCAAAGAGACATGGCTGATGTCATCTTTATACACAAAATAGCCAACTCCAAAGTAGACTGTCCTGATATTTTGTACTGATTTTTTTGTCCTGATTTGTTGTCCTGAATGTACTATCTAGATCAACCAAAACTAATCTCACATTCAACCTTCTACATTGACAATGCCAAACAAAACTCATTTTTCTACCAAGCCTCCCTTTATTTCATTTCGCACTTAAGTGAATTAGACATTTTCAATACTTCAGTAACCAATTACCAATGAAATCAAATTCCTATATATTATAAAACTTAATGGTCTTCATTAAATTTTTATTACGCCGATTTTATTCCCTACCCCGTTTTCTTTTCCCCTCACCCTCCTGTTTCCCTGGAATATCTTTTTCTTTTCTACTTTTTTTCCTCATTTCTCTTGTTTTTATTGTTTTATTTTTTTTGTATTCCTGCAATAGAGGTGAAAGTTTTTATTCCTTCATCGTTTTCTATACAGTGTAAAATTCATTCCCTATTAAAGTCTTAATAAGCTATTTATCAATTTTGTATTTTTCAAATTATTGTCTTACACTGTATCTAGTATATTGTTATTTCAGAGAAAAGATTCAATATTAGTTATGTAGCGACCGGAATTCAAATCCGCCGCCATCTCAGTCGGCATCAACGCTAGCAACAGCGCTGCCGGCTGCTGCTACAAACCTGGCTCGAAATTCACCGCTAGGGAGTCTTTCCCCAGTTTCATTGTTTCACAGCGGCGGTCTTGCCGGCTCACGCGCCGAGCAAGACCGCCAATTCGCTTCATTTCATTTCATAATACACGTGCACCTTCTGCATCTTCATTCATTATTTAATTCTATCTGTCTTCATTGTTTTTATCTTAATGTCACAATAAACTGCCACACGCCAAATCACATATCTTTCATTTAACCACCGTCCTAACCCCCAAAGTTACATTATGATTTTTTTACATCGATTAAGATTGTTTTCCAAATAAAATAAACATAAAAAAATTCATTTCAAACCACTTGTTACGGCCACATCTCATGTGTGATGTTTACGTATTGCATTTATTATTTACAGCGCTAAATTTAAATTTTCTTGAATCTTGCTGTGCGTACACCTCTGTCGCTACCCCCTCCCTCGCGTATTAACCGAGGTGGGTTGCTGCCCAGGCTGATGAGGTCTCTCGCTCCCTGATTGTCCAAAGCTCCGGATCTGCTCCCGAGGTGCCGCCGGTTTGGAGCCGGCCTCCAGGCAGTTTCTTATCGACCGCCAGTTTGCCTCAAGATGAAGCCGCCAGGAAGCTGCGACGTGCCTCCTGGAAGGCATCCGAAGATCCCGCCTTAGACACGAGGCAAACGGCGGATATTCCCGACGTTCACACGAAGGATTCAGAAGCCATTCTATCGTGACGCGGAAGTGGAGATCACGTGGCGAAGGCGCGTGACCCGAGCGAAGCTGCAGAGCTCGCACCCGTGAGCAGGCCCAGGAGCGGGCTCCAAACGCAGCTTGTTGCACACGCCCGCGACAGGCCACACGCGACTATGTAATTGGCCACAAATGTGAAGATAGACAAGAAAGTGAGTGGGAAAAACAATCAGCGTGTCCGAACTTAATTAAGGTTAGATATAAGTAGCAATAAGAATTTTCCTTTTTTTTCCTTGTGTTGTAAATAAATGTGTAATATGTATATAACGCTCGTGTTAATTTAATTTACCCTCCCGCTACCTCCTCGTGACCACCACAAATAATGATTACGCAACGACCAGTATGTCTGCGTTCATACCCTTGATATACCTGGACGGTAATCTGTGTCGCGAGCCGATTTTGATTCGGACCGACCTATCATTATTTGCCATCTGCAGACACGTTGTTTTCTCGGAAGTGCATTTCGCGAGAACCCACGTCACATGAGGACCTTTTCTCCCGTCATTGGAAAGCTGTCCTTTGTTTCCTAGACCATTCATCGGGAATATTTATCTCTTCCGCAATTGCGAGGGATGACACACGTGTGACGCAATATGTTAGGGAGTCAATCGGTTGCCTTTTGTCCGAGGAGAAATCGTTCCGAGAAGTATCGCGCTCGGGAGAAGCCTAAGAACAATATGCCGTCAGTAAATTAGGGGGTCGACAATAAAACAATGACCGCACAAAAAAAAAGGGAACCATTAAGAAGCGGGTGCGTTTTTTCTGCCCGAGGATAATTGACTCCGGGGCGATAAAGCATCTTTTGTTGCATGCGGGCCAGCACCCACGTGCGGAAGGGCCACCGTGAGCGATGACTGACCATCGCGTCTTTTCTCCGTAGGGGTAGGCAGATAAAATAGGACACGTGCGAATAAGTCTGCGCACGCGAATTCAGATCTTCCATATTCATGCACCTTATGTGGTGCGTAGATCGGGCTATTCCGTCGTCAATTATCTATTTAATATGGACAAACCGTGTGAGCAAGTCTCAGATCGACCGCGATTCGATCTAACCAAAGTGTGCCGGTGTAGTAGCACTTCCGCAATATTCAGTCGGCATTCGTTCTTGAATCTACTAGCAATAATCGAGCCGACTAATACAAATAAGAAATTTAAATAAATATAATAATAACGTAATTATAACTGGGCAGGTGAGAAAATTATGTAAAAAGTATAAGTGTGTGTAACGCGAAAACTACTCACGAAACGATGCAATAAAGCTTGAATAAAGAAATCCCACATGTAACTAATTATAAAAGTCTCAAGAGCCAATAAAAAAAAAGAATAAGATGATTAGCTCTTAATTAGGATCTTGAATGTGAAATGTTTTTATACTGATTGTATTTTATACTGATTGATGTACTTAGAGGTAATTAGAGATAGTGATAATTCTGATGATCTTAATGTGAAAAATGTATAGAAGATAAGTTAGTAATAGTTTATATATGGTTGTGGACAATTTGAATGAACAGTGTATTATTGGATTTTTATGTGATAAGGCAGGACTATAATTAATTACGAAGAAAGTGGGCGGGGCCGAAATTAGGCCTACAAGCGAGGGTGTAGCGGAGATGTCAACGGATGGACCAATGAGGCGTCGTCAATCCTGTGAGGACGGACCGACCCCGAGCGGGAAATACGCCCTCGCCACGGTTTCTTTAAAAGGGCCAGGACGCCATTTTAAAAGCAGTCGAAAGTACACAGTTACAGTCAGGCAGTTGAAATCAAGAGTCCAAAGTACGCAGTCGAAAGTACACAGTTAACAGTAAAGAGTTGAAGTGGGGAGTTGACAGCAGACAGTTGAAAGTACAAAGTTGAAATCGACGGTTGAACCCGGGAGTGGAGAGTCGGAGGGATGGAGCTAAAGTCGGAGAGTTGAAGTGGAGAGTTGAGGCCGAAGAGTCGAAGAGAGGAGTTGAAGCTGTGAACCCGGGAGCGGAGAGTCGGAGAGATGGAGTTGAAGTGGACAGTTGAAGTCGGACAGTCGAAGAGAGAAGTCGAAACAGTCGAACACAGTTGAAGTCGAAGAGTCGAAGAGAGGAGGTGAAGTTGGGAACCCGGAGTAGACGGTCGACGGGATGAGTTATAAGAGAAAACAAGGAAGTTGTAAACCCAGAGTGGTGAGTCGGACATGAGGTCCGGGAGAACGAGAGAAACGAGGTCCGGAAGGGAGTGGTAGGAAGGAAGTCGAAGGCCAGTCGAGAAGAAGTCGGAAGCACGCAGTTATAAAACAAGGTCCGGAGGAGTGAATCGTCAAGGAGACGTCAAGGCAATCACAGTTGGGATTGAAATCGACGGAGGAAGCAGCCACGGTTCATCGCAACCCACCCAGGAGCAGCCGCCCAGATCGGGTCGCAGTCAGCGGATAGCCGCCCACGCCAGATGCCAGCGGCATCACTACGCCGGCCGGAAACAGGATTCCGGAGGAACGTCGCCGAGCAACCCGAGGTAGAATAAGCCTTAGATTAAGTTAATCATAAGTATTTCCACCTGCCCGTAATCCTAAACATGTGCTTAATAAATGTATAATGTGCATCTTCACTTGTTCATATTCACTTGTTTCCTTATCTATAACCATGGTAATAATAATGAAAGCGTGATATCCGATGGATGGTTCGCAGAGCGAATAATATTCCATCAGAGTGCGGGGTATCGTTCTGACGAGCGATCAGGAGTATGGTATGAATCATGACTCCTAGACGAACCCCGACTCGAACCGAATGGCGCACAAAGTCGTGGCCCCGGTTGTATCACCCTTATCTATGTTCATATTACAGTCAAAATATATCAACGCACAGTTAATTTCTTTATTGTCTGTCACACAGTACATATTTTTCTCTATGATTTATAAATTTGACATTTGACACTTCATTTTGACAGATGGACGGTTGTGTCAGTTTTTCAATTCGTAAATAAACTAAACCCAATTGACATGGCAGGAAATGTATTTGAAAGTACAACAAACGATATACTAGTAAATAATTTTAAAAATGATAATTTAAGAATATGTAGATTGTGTATCGGAGGAGAAGGAAAACATGACATTTTCGGAGAGGGAATGTTAATATTAAATATGATTCGAAGTTGTTCTTCTCTAGAAGTTAGTATTTTTAAGTCATGATTTATTTCTTTCTTTCTTTCTTCAACGCTCTTGTGGGCTTGTACATAAGAATACGTTTTTATTTCATTTAAAATGTAACGGTACGTTTTTAATTGACATTTCAATATAACAGTTTGAGTATAACAGTTAAAATATAACATAAATAAAGTAAAAGTTTGAATATAACATGATAAAAACTAAGTATAATTTACATGCAAATATTTCTTCAGCTCAAGTATGCTCCTGCAATGAAAAATGTCAACGAAACTCAACTTGTTATCAAGCCGATGCATTCGCGGTATTGGCAAGTTAATAGCATAATTATTTTTATGTATACGTACAAAAAACACTTCATGTTGTCTCGTTTGACAACATGAAGTAGTTTGACTCGTAGGTACTTTATACAAAACCATTTGTATCACCATTTAATATATATCTGTTTTATTATTATTTTATCTTATGCTTGTGCACATTTCTCAAATCACTGATATAATCATTAAAATGATCTTCACCAATTAACATATTTTTATTAAATCGCTTAGCAAACCCATCTACAGTCAGCTTCTTCATATAGAAGACTCAATGCTTTGCCGTCATATGTGGGCATTGAAAGTATACATTGGTCGAAGTTCGTTTTAGATACAGTGGAGGATTGCTTTTAAAAATTATGTCCAAATGCACTCCAAGTCTGCTTTGTAGTATTTAAATTTAATTAAAATTTTAATGAATCTTTAATAAATTTATCTTTTTACATTCTTTAGATACTCCAAAATGATGGATTACCAAATCAGATTTGCGGTGAATGTTTAAACACATTGAATATAGCCATTAGTTTTAGATATCGCTGTGAGGAAAGTGATAGAATACTTCGGAGTAAAATCAGCAACTTGCCCTACTCGCAAACAACACAGATAGACTGTAAAAATGAGCCGGAATCTGATTCAGAAATGGGGCTTATTCGTTATCTGACACTCGATTATAGCGCTCAAAATACCACAATTCAGACTGATAACGTTGTCCAAGAAAACAAAACAACACCTCAGAAAAATGTCACCAAAACAAAGAGAAAACAAATAATACGGATCAATCCACAAAAAAATTTAACGTCACTCGACGGAAAACAAATCAAAACGAGAAAAAAACGAAGTACAATGTTCAAAAGTCAAATCTGCCCAGTTTGTGGTAAATTTTTTGCTTCGAGAGCTCTACTAACAAGCCATCTGAGGCGACATAGTGATCTGAAGCCTCACGTTTGCGAGACTTGCAATAAATCTTTCCGGGAAAAGGCCCAGCTGAAAGAGCACTCTTTTGTCCATCTGACCGTCAGAGATTTTCCCTGTGAAGTTTGCAGCAAGACATTCAAGTCCAAGAATGACGTGCGAAGACACAACCTCATTGTGCACAAGAGAGCAAGGAAAGTGGAATGTGAAATTTGCGGGAAAGTAGCTGCCACCAATTACGGACTGAAGGTAAGACAAAAGTTTTATTTCATTTTGTGAAGATTGCGTGCGTTTGCTGTGATTGGTGAAATTACATGTATGTATGAATAAAGTACAAACCAATAAAATATATATTATTTTATTTTTTTACGAAATTGAAAAAAGGCCAGAGGGCCAGCCATTAAATATATTCTATGTAGGGGTAATATAATGCATGTGTCCATTGTATCATAAATAAAACCTTTCAACAAAAGGAAAATGTATTCTAAAAAAAGAAAACGTTCCATCCACTTTAATCTGAATTTGAAAATGTTGATGATTGAGTGGATAATATCTTCACTAACGTGTCTGCAAGTTAGTGAATTTGTTTTCCTCAAATATGAAGAAAACAAAAAAAAGTGAAATTTTACATATTAATTCTGATGCAGCAGATATCTCGTCTATGCTTGGTATTGGCACATTGACTTGGCCCAGGATCCCTGATGTATCTTGGTATAATTATTATAAATGGTTCACCTGTTTTTTTGTTTAAACAATGAATATTTTGTGTGACTGGCAGTTATTGATTCCATGTATGCCAGGTATTGGATACAAATTAATTTGGCTTTCCAACTATTGGTGTCATAAACAACATTTTCTATTTAATAAAAATAAAGTGTTAAATTTATTATTTGTTTTATTGTGTTATTTCACCAGCTTTCAGAAATGTATTGTTTGTTCATTGGACAAAATTAATATTTATTTTAATCACCATATAAGGCAATTAAGAGTTTTTTTCCTTATGGTGACAGGTATTGGGTCTTTCACCTTATATACAGTAAAACTCCATTAATTCGTAACCCTTTGTTTCGTATTTTCACGGAATTCGCACTTTTTTCAAAAAAATATCATTTCATACTAATTTCTACCGATAATTCGTAAAATCTGATTATTCGCAGTTCGTATGCATTTTTGACACCCTGAGTAAATAATTTGTTCACGTAATTCACATACATGCTAATGTTTTTATATCCCTAAACTCATGCACTGTGCATTTGACCTTCATCCCTTCGTAAACATCTACAGTTAGTCCCGCCTATCAGCCAGTTACGACGCCATTCCTTATTGTAAAAACAGTGCGCTGGCATGACAGATGCCGAACTAAGTTTTGCCATATGACACATGGTAAAACTCACGCACGTAATATAATATGTACATCAAATTTCATAGTGCATTTTATAAGATTTGTTGTTGTTAAAATAATGTTTTCATTGAATCACTTGATGTAGATTCTATGTTTATGAAATGTTGCGATTTGCATACTAAGAAACTAAATCTTTCATTTTTAAATACGTTGACATTTTTTTTTTTCATGTTTTGTTCTCTAAAATGGCACCAACATCTTGTAATTCGTATAAATCCTTGACCATTTGGATAAAAAGAGCTTATTTTGAAAATCGACAAAAAATTGATATCAAAGATAAAATTGGCAGAAGAAATCGAATCCCGAATACCTTTCTGGGTTCGAACTTGAAAAATTGCAAGAAAATAATAAGCTTCAACCAACAAGGCCAACGAGACATGAAGATTTAAACGATTTTAATTATTTTTCATGCGCATTTTAAATACTCCAATTTGGATGGAAAAGGTAAGTTCGACTGCCAATCAAATTAATGTGCGTGATTTTGTAGCCTTGAAAGACTGCCACGTCACCACTCACCACACCTTTCTTATTCAGGAGAAATATGTTATTTTATAAACATTTTGACACATAAGAAGCTGAAATAATTGAGTATCATGTTTCAGTATGAAAATCAAATTGTCAATAGCGGTGGCGCACACTAAAAATTCTTTCTAATGTTGCCTTTAAAAAATTTTGTTCCCATTATTCGTAATTTGGATTTTTTTTTAATTTCGGTACCGTGAGTTACGAATTAACAGAGTTTTACTGTATATTTATTTAAGATTATATTTAAACTACCCACCCACTTACCATTTTAACTTGATGAAGGTGATTTAAATACTTAATGTAAATATCTTAATGTGTTTGTACTGAAAATGTTGGGAAACACATATTTGGTACCAGATCTGTAAAAAAAATATTCTCGTAACAAATCTCAGGCACCCGATTGGATAAACTTACAAGTAGACTGATGGAGTTAAATACAATAATTCCTAACTTTGTTCTTCAATTTAACAATCTTTTTGGCATTTGGATCAGGAGATGTCAAGAGACTGACAAAATGGTTATTAACATTGTAATATATGTTTTTCAGAGTCACATGATAACGCATACAGGATTAAAAACATTTGAATGCCACATCTGCACCGAAAAGTTCTCATTCAAGAACAGCCTCACGCAACACATTCGAACGCACACTGGCGAAAAGCCGTTTGCCTGTAAATACTGTGATGGTAGATTCTCTATGCTGAGGACTCTAAAAGACCACGAGAGGCTACACACGGGAGAGAAACCTTACAAATGTCCGACATGCACAAAAAGCTTCTCGCAATTATCCAATTTAAAAAGTCATTTTAAAAATAATCATAGAGATTTGGATTTTTTTACTGAATACAAAGGTCCAAGAAGACATGCAAAGATTTAATCCAAAATATTGTATAATAACCAGAAATGTAAAGGGTTTTTCATTAAGGGCGCTCAAACTTTTTTTTAAATAAAACAAAAACGAATGAATATATCTAAAAAAAATTTATTATGTTTTCAAGTACATTTAGCGGCAATTATGTATGAAATTCAATTTCCCTCTCATGACCACCGCGGGCACGTTTGCAGAAGTCCAATCGTTGAATCCAATTTTCCACCACTTTTTCACATAATTCGGCCCGAATCGCACCAATTTCGCGTTCAATATTTTCTCTTAGCTCTTGTAACGTCGCCGGCTTGTTGGTATAGACCAAAGATTTAACATAGCCCCAAAGAAAATAGTCCAATGGTGTTAAATCGCATGATCTAGGCGGCCATTGAACTGGTCCATTTCACGAAATAACACGCTCACCAAATTTGGTTTTCAATAAGTCAATTGTTGCGTGTGGCGTGTGACTGGTAGCGCCGTCTTGTTAAAACCACATATTGGTCAAGTCCATACCTTACAATTGAAGCCAAAAATAATCAGTTATCATGGAGCGATAACGATTACCATTCACAGTAACATGACGAATAGCATCATCAACAAAAAAATATGGTCCAATGTCACCTCCGGCATGTAATCCACACCAAACAGTGATTTTTCCGGGATGCAATTGTGTTTCGTGAAGCACGTGTGGATTGGTGCCTGCCCAATAACGCATATTTTGCTTGTTTACATATCCATTGAGCCAAAAATGAGCTTCGTCGCTAAAGATGATTTTTCGATGGAATTCAGCATCATTTTCAAATTGTTGTGCAGCCCAATTGAGGAATTGGCGACGCTTCAAATGGTCAAGCGGCTTTAGTTCTTGTGTCAACTGGATCTTGTATGGATGTAGGCCAAGATCTTTTCGCAAAATTCGCCACAATGACGTCACAGAAATGCTCAATTGTTGAGAACGTCGTGTTAGTGACTCATTTGGGTCATCAAGATCAGATGCTCTAGCGGCGGCAATATTTTCCTCACTTCGTGCATTTCTTTGTCTCACTGGCACTGGGACATTGTGTAGCGACAATGTGCTTTCAAATTTTTGCACCAAACGTTGAATTGTTGATGTGGCAGGCAAGTGATGACGACGATAAAATGGTCGTAATGCTCTTAAAGTTGCGGTGAGCGAACGCGAATTTTGGTAGTAGATTTGAATAATTTGCAAGCGTTGCTCCGGTATGTACTGCTCCATGATGATTTGCCAACTAAGTACGAGTGTTAACCTCAAAAAAAATTGAAGAAATATGGCGTAGTTTCTTGTCCCTGTTGAAAGAAAGTTTGAGCGTCCCTATTAAAAAACCCTTTATAAAATTTATACAGAGTAAAAAGTGTACCGAATTTCAGGAAATAACTCAAAAAATTATTAGTATTGCCATTGTTTCGCACATGTTACAAAAAAAAGCAACTAAAAAATTTATGAAGAAAAGTGGTTTCAAGTGATGACCTGATGATGATGTGGGACCTTAGTCATCCCGAATCAAATATTAGTGGAAATCTCAAAAGAAATGAATATGCAATATTAGATATAGATAATCTAGACAGGAAAAATTGATCCTAATATTAATGTGAAGGAGAATAATGTAGAGCGACGTTACTCTGAAAACAGTTGTCTATGTTAAATTAAATCTCACATTTTTTATTAAACTGATATTCTCAGGCATTCCAATTGCCATTTGGTCACCAAATTCTGGTCAATCTATCATTTATTTTATTTAAAATTCAAACAAATTGAGGCTCGTATTTAGTTTGGCTAATTATCCTAAAGCCATTAGACTTTAGTGCTGGAAAAGTAACATATTATGTGCCGAGTCTCTTGGTAATCGTCAGATATTAAGTGTTATTAATCCTTATAATCCAAAGGTGCCAATCTGTCAGCATGCCTTTGATATACTATCAGTGTGGTGTATATAAGTACACTTGAATAATTTTGGACATAATTGACAAATTAGGAGATGATTAGATGGACAAAATGATTCAAAACAAAGTGATCCCAGAGATTTAAGAGACGTAATAAAACTGAAAAATAAAAGAATGCCATGTGCACTACAAAAGAAAGACTGAGATCTCATACAGTTTATGACAGATGTATAAAAAAAGATTGCTTCCCAAATGTTTTTCCAAAACATAGTTTTGCTGTACACAGTATTTTTTCTTTTTTTTAATGCCAAATAGTTGTATAAATTGATGATTTAAATTGTTTAATTTCAGTTTTTGTATAAAATATTTGTGAGTGGAATGTTGTGGAAAAAAACCTTCATTGTATATTTATCACTCCTGAATTTTCACATTTTTTGATATTTTACAAAATTTATGCTATTTTTTCTTGAAAAAGCTTTTTTTTCATTAATACTTATTAAAAAGGGCTAGGATTAAAAGGATTAATACCAGTCCTGCTCCCTAGATGGCACCGCTCGCAGTAATAATTTACTTACAGAAGGCTACCACTATCATTTATATCTAGTGGTAACTCAAGTCCAAACTAGTAAAAAGCAATGAAAGGACCATAAAGCATAGAAAGCAGATATTCTGGGATTATACTAGAAGTGACGAGGGGAGCTACCCATATCCAATGTTTTATATGAAGCTGATACATAAATTCAGACGCCAATATAAGCCTAGCCTTCACAAAACTATGTGATTAAACTATTTACATACAAGGACGCATTATGCAGATGACATTCGTTATAACTCTTAATGCTAACTTGACATTAATTTTATTGAAAACACTGAAATAAAATTACTTGCCAAATGTGGTCCTTTGTAGATAAACTTTGTGGATTATTGTTATAAAAACTCATAGAAGTGGCCATGTTGAAATATATTGGAAGCACTATGGCAAACTGACCGTTATTTGGACAATTTACTATTTCAAGACAAAAGATTTTTTTATATTACACATTGCTGTCTATAATTTTTATAGGCAGCTTCAGCTTCATAGCTTTGTTCCTTAGATAAGTAAACAAATAAATAACAAAATTCAATACTTGATAGATTGGCACTTCCTGTAAACAATTCAAATGGCTTTTTTGGAATACGGTTTTGCCTTAAATTGGCTATAAACAAAATGTATAGATGTGTATACTCTATCTAGATAAAAATATAAATTAGTACTAAAACAACAATGTAGATTTTTTTAATCAATTATACTTTTGATGTTATATAAATGCTAATAATGCTAATAAATGAATTATTGTTTATTATTTTTGTCCTGTTTCTTTAAAACATGCTGTTGAAATATTGTTAAGAAATTTCTTTGATATTCCTCGATAATCTTGTTAATTTTGCATAATTTAATTTAAATTACCATTTTTACTATATATATATTCTATAATTTTTCCAATTGATAAGTCTATTATTCCTTTCCTTCTTTTGAGAGGTCAGTGGAGATGACAATGATGGAGACCATGCACGAGACCCATACGCCAAGCATTTAAATTTGTAACGACGTAACATGGCACCCAACGTGGGGCGCCATGTTACCTCGTGCGCTGTCACCAGTGGATAGAATGCCAGCGCACCACGCCACCAGCTATACTCAGTCTGTGGGTTGATAAAGATTGGTGTCGGAACGCCTGTCTCAGATGGTTGGGGGGGGTCTGATCAATGCAAAACACTTTATAACACTCAGAACAATTTAATCACACAATATAAACATGACCCGACATTGCGAGCACGAGCAGAGTCTTTCATCTTCTTTATATGCCTTAGATCCATCCACTGAGTGTGGATGCTATTGGTTGCGAAACTGACACTATGTTTATGGTTGGATTAGAGGTTGAAATGTTACTCGAATCACACTTGGCTGCCATGGTGTGATGAGGCAACCGGGGCCCCGGATCGCTACTAGGCCGGACCAAAACATCTCTCGACTTCTGAAGACTTCCAAAAGGCTCTATCTTGACGTTGCGGCGTGGACAGTGCTCGTCCCGCCTCCGTTGCACGCTCGCAGCCTCCCGCTTGTTCCCGCGAAGAGTCCCTCCTTACACGATTTACACGGGCAGAACAAGGTCTCTTGTTCTGCTGCGAAAATAGTCCTATTGTCGATCTCCGTCGCCAATACTATAATTTATCACTTCCTCCGACCTCCCTCTCCACCGGCCGCGCCTACTCGTATCGGTAGATGGCGCCCTCGGTCTTGGCGCGTTTATTTGAAATGTCACAAGTCATTAAAATTTGTAATTAAATTTTTTCAAATTTTAGAAATTTTAAATGTCTTTTGTCTTAATACCTCTTGAGCAAAAATGCTCGGAAACTTCTGCTGGGAAATATATTTGCCAGTCTTTTTTTTTAATACGTGTCATATCAATATTTTTACTATTGAAAGATTGTGGTATGAAAATAGGGCTAACTTGCTGGTCTCCTGAAACGAGGCTCAAACCCGCCAACCACTAGATCAACAAGTGAGTGTCTTAGCCACTAGACCAACAAGCACATCATTGAATGGATTATTCCATCCTCAGACACTCATAAACACAAACTAAAAAAGGAGAGATAACCAAATTTGAGTACATAGTTAGGTATAAAAAGAAGCAGAAGTAAGATCAGAATAGACTTGAAGTAAAATATTTGTGGTAATGAGATGATACTAGTAATACTCCATGTCTTTGCTAATCTTTTTTCATTATTATTTTCTCAAATGTTGCGAAATAGGAATCCTCCGAGAGCGCTATAAAGAATCATGATAGAAGATATGGAAGAGGAAGAGGATCAGGTAGATGCGGAGATCAAAATTCATCCGCTTGCTGTTCAGCATTGGTGATTCTTTTGATTTTTAAATGCCGTTATTAAAAGTTGGTAGATACTACTTTCCATTTGTAGAACATTTTGTCAATTATTAGTGTTTCATTTTGGCGGAAAAAACATTTTAAATAATGTGTATTTACTTACGTGCTTTAGAGGCTTTGAACAGTAGGTTTAAAACCATGTTTTATATCAAAAACACTATTTATTCTTTAAATAATATATTTTTAGTCCTATAAGACTTTTTAATATTTGTTGCAAATTGAACTTTGTGGTTTATATTAATTTTAATATAGATTATTTAAGTTTGTTTATAACCACTTCATGAGTTATATTTAATACTGGTTTCAGAAAATACCATTTCCTTGGTCCCTTAGTTTTTTATTGACCTGCTGTCTTTTATACGTATAGTGAGACGGGCACAGTCCAAACAGATTTTTACATAGTATTATATAGTTACTAATGAAATAAAATACATCAAAATATTAAACAAACGGATCAGAAAACGACAGCTGGTGATATATTTCAATTGAATAAAAGACAAAAAAATTATTATTTATATGGAGAAACTGAATTGATTTAAATAAAATTAAAATAACAAAACAGAATTGGTTTTTAACTGAAAAAACTGTGTAAATATTTCATATAAATTATTCCGTATTTAAATGATATTGGAAGTAGATTAATTAAATAGTATAAAATTTGTAAAAAGTAAAGGAAGTATAAAATTTGTAAAAAAAATAATAATTTAAACTGTATCATATGAATATCATTAATTGACATGGCAGTTACTTTGTAGTGTAACATGACTATTTTAATTTTTACTAAACTTTGTACTACACACATGTTGGGTTATACTGTCACCACTATAGTTTCGAGATTTCATCATCAAGTGATAACTATACTAAATACAGTTTGGTAACTTATTCGGATAGAGGGGAAGGGCGGGAGGTTTCGGTTGTTAACCTGCCATTGGCCGCTCGTTTCTGGTTACGTCGTTAGTCACACCTCAGCAAATAGCCGCCTCTCAATTCTTTACATGATTAAGCTAAAATATTGAATATTTATTTATATATTTTGTTCATCTCTAGTGTGTATGTAAATCATGGTCTGTCACTTCTATCTAAGGGATCCAGAAAAAAAAAGTTTTTTATATTATACATGAAAAAAAAAATTATAATAATTTAATTTTAATAAAATAAAATAATCACAAGTAAATAATAAAAAGAAATTACCAAGAAATAAACTTGTTTCTCAGTTTAAGCCCACATGAAAAATGTTCTCTCTCAATTCTTAGTATAACACAACTAATATGCAAAACCAAATGCATACAAAAATACCAAACACGTGTTTGAGCCTGTAATATTGAAAAAAAACATAATTCTTGGAAAGTAGACGGACCCTTAAGTTAATGTTTCACCCAAAAACCGGCATCAAAAAAATTATCTAGCGCTGCGCCGCCTCACAACCAATGGTGGGTTAACAGGAATATGGACAATAATATATGATATTGTTAATTAGTATTCTCTCAAAATTTTAATTCTTTTGTATTTGACGATTTCTTAATTGTTAATTATTGATCTTTTTTAAGGTACCGAGTGGAGAAGTTTTGGTTTGTGACTTTTGAAAGAACGGTTTGTTTCAATTATGTGATTAGAAATTCTGAGAAGTTATCTTTTAGGCAGCGGCGATGTTTCTTTAATCCCATATTTAGATTTCTTTGCGGTTTGACCTATATATTTTTTATTACAACCTCCACAAGTTGTTTCATATATCCCGCTTTTTTCTAATACCTATATTAATTTTAATCTTTGAATTGAGAAGAATTTTGCCGATGTTATAATAGCTCAAATAAATTACCTCTTGAACTACCTCATATCCTGCTGTTTGTTGTGATGCATTAGCACGATTTTGTGATACAAACATATTCAATTATTATCAAAGAGGTCAGACATAAACACAACTGTACTATTGTCATTAATATTTATATCACCCAACTGTATTATTATTATTAATCAATCTGAAAAAGTTGGTTTCTTTTAAGGACGTTCCAAAAAACATCACTTTTCTTACAATCTTTTTGAAACTTTGAATACACATACTTATGAGTGTATTTTATACATAGAAATTTTTTTTAATAGTCCTTGCGGTAATAAATTTGTAAATATTGACTATTAAAATTTGCACATTTAACATACGAACCATACTCCGATCGATGCTGTAGCCCACGTTTAATTGAATAGCAATAGTAATTTTCTTTTGATTGTTTTGGAAAACTGAGAATCATTAATTAAAAATTTAACAAATATCTTTCTGTAAAAATAACTAAAACAAGCGGTATTCATTTTGTTATAAAAATGTTAAAAGGGAGCTACTTTTGAATGGTTTGGACGTTTCCTTTTATAATTTGAATAGTGAGAGATTTTTGAATTTCTGCGCATGTGAGCGGAAGCGAAAAAGTACACTGTACCTCTATTTCTATTTATTATTTATTAACTATTTTTTATTCTATTCATAGTAGTTTACATACGGGGGAATCTTCTTGAAGATTGAGTGCGACTGCTCTTTGGGAACGTCCTTAACTGAAAATATTTATTCGCATTGAAAAAGAAAAATAAAAACAAAATATATGCTTATTTTTTTATTAAAAAAGCTATTGTAACATTCATAATCACAGACAATGTAAAAGTACAATTATATACCAAAATTGGTAACATTGAACATTTTATTTGAAACAGGAAACTGTTGGAAACATAACTGGACAATTTACCAATAAAAATATTCAACAGATCATTCGATGGCAAAGAAAAAAACAAACACATTTGAACTGATTTTTTTTCACTAGCCACAAGTTCACAAGTAGTGAATTTGGCTGAGACATATTTTATGATGCCTCTTATGTACATATTCTAGATGTACCCAATTTAAAATATATCTATATTGTGGCGTGTGTACATGGATGTCTCAGGATGCGTAAAAGATAGTGCAAAACGAACAACTATGATTCATTACCTATAATTTAATTTTATTAATTAACGCAGAGAAAAATAATAAAACTGATACATAATACATATCAACCTTTATTGACAAATCTCTGAAACGAAAGATTAAAGCCTCATCTGTGTTCAAGCAACATTACATTTTTATGGTAATAGAATATCTTATGTTGGGTACAACTTTATAATTGAGAAAAATATCAGAACAGCTATTAGTTTATATTATGACATACATCTATAAAAATATTTAGATTTTTATATAAAAATATGTTTATTTTTGCAGATAAAAAATGTTTTTCATTAAAAAGTGATGCTCAAAAAAGCTAAAGATTTAAACTTTTGGAACAATTTTGGTGTATATTTAAATAAAAAGCATCCCTATTGATACCAGTAGATTCATATTGACACTGAAGGCTTCAGTTGCCTGTAAAACAAAATACAGTAAAACCGCGATATAACGAAACCCGATATAGCGAAAAATGACATATCGAAAAAAAATCGAAATTTAGTCCCTAAAACCAATTTTTCATACAAAAATGCATTTATATAACGAAATCCCCTTAATATTTATAACAAAATCATTTTTGTCCCGTACGAAAAAATGCCAATACATTTACGTAAATTTATAACGAAATAAAAAAATGTTAAAATATGAAAATATTATTTCGCACTTACAAAGCCGCGCCGATGCATCTGCCGTATGCGAACGGTTTTATGGCCTTTTCGGCGGTGCGCGACGGTCGGCCGACAAGGTAGTAAAACAATTCAAACTTCTTCTTGGGTTCATAGTAGGCCCATAAAACCATTTGACATAATTCTTGCGGCGTTCACTTAGACACTTTTTACGTACGCATACACCTCTAATATGATTGCAATCCCAGACCCAAACAGCTGTCAAATACAAAAATTAACAGGAACCCCCCCGAAAGTTGCAGTATGTACTTATTGAAAATATCAATCTCAGTGTAACATCTGTAGAGTTAAGTTTGTTCAGCTTTTAACGCGATTATTGCATGACCGAACTGAATATTTACATAAATTCATTTTCGTTTGACAATTGTTTTCGTATAAACTCGTCAATAATATAAATTATTTGTTAAAATATTTTATGGACTATTTTTGTACGGCATTTTGTATTTCTATTAACTATTGTTTTCGTGTATTTTAAGTGAACAATGTTAACGATAATTTTTAAGTGAACAATGTTAACGATAATTTTTAAGTGAACAATTTTAACGATTATAAATATGTTTTGAAGTGGTTGCCGCCGTTACCGGTAAGTATTTTCGTAATTTATATACGACTCATTTTATAAAAATGCCGCGATTCAAGTGTAAAATTGTTATTTTTGAATTGTTTTGTATGTTTCATGCCCAAACTATGTTTGAAGCGGTTCTACATTTAAACATAATTAAAATATTGTTTTGTGTTTGCAATATTCTGGAATTTACAAAAATATCTTCCAATTGGTGTTGAATAGATTCTGTTCTTAATTTAATTCCTTTGATTATCCATTTGCTTATCTGTTTTAATAACAAAACTACTAAAATATGTAGGTATTCAGTTCCCTATGGCCTTTTTCCTCCTTTGTTTGCAGAATTTGCGATCTTTTTTGAAGCCGCGCAACATTTTTTTGCGACGGCGCGTAACATATAGTAGGTTTTTTATTTTTTCGTTATATGTGGGAATTCGTTATTACGAAATTTTATTTTTTGGTCCCTTGGATTTCGTTATATCGCGGTTTTACTGTATGTGGTATGGAAATTTAGATACTGTTTAATAAAGTTTTTTTTCCTATGAAAAAAATGTTCCCGATTAAAATTAAGGCGAATGACAAATCGATTACAATTTGCTTCTTACATTTTGTATGATGACTACTGAAATGCATTAAAACATTCGATTATGACAAAATACGACCTGCATCTGAATAATAATAGAAAAAATTTGGTAACCATGAAAATATACAAGAGCATTATGTGCATTTTTGATTGTGAGCATTTTCATTACTTTAATGCTGTATTTCTAAAAATTTCCATTTGGTAAACGTGTGAACTAAACATAATGGAGCCAAAGATGTGAAATAAATGTAATATGTACATCTAAACGTGTGAACTAAATACAAACACAAATTTTTTCGTGTAAGGCAGCAATACACAATCAAACCATATATTTTTGCCTCTTGTAAAAATTTATTTGGTTCTTTACAGCAATTGAAATTTACAGTGTCAATATTTTATCAGTAAAGTAGTAGTGTTTTTGCAAGTAAAAAAGCCTTCATTTTAGCAATACATGTACTTGACAATGTAATTGACATCAAGCACATGCTATATATAACATTTGTATTAAAATCATTTTATATTGACCTACGACCAATATTTTTAGAAATAATTAATAAAAAGTTGGTAACTAACATTTTAGCGACATTAGATTGCTAATATTTAACATGAAAAAGAAAAAATAAAAACATACAAACTATTTTTAAGGTAAAATTTTAACATAACTTTTTTAATGCCCGATATTGAACAGATAAAAGGCAAGTGTTATGTATCAAGGTTGTCTTGAATAATTCAAACCTATTTGTTTAACCAAAAATAAATGTATTTACAGCGCTTATCCGGTATTTTAAGTACTTTAAGAACCTAAACGAACCCTCTTGGATATTTGTCTTTTAAAGTTTGACTATCTCGAAATAAACTTTTTATTAATTACCAACAACCCCAATGAACAAAAATAAAAAGAACATAAAATACATTAGATATAAATTTTCGGAAATCACAACAATTGAATGACTTTCAATAAAGTTTATACTAAAAAATAATTTGGGTTATTATTTTTAAAATTGTATTATTATGAGTGTTAGAGCTGCACAAAAATAAAACCCCTGCATTTCAACCCTCCTTTTTCCTTTTAAACTCCTTCCGTTCTCTCACTCTAATTTCCCACATCTTCAGTTTCTTTTTGTCTTTTCCTGCCTCATGAATTTTTCATTAATATTGTTTACGTTAAAAAAGTAAATACAGTAGTTATAAAATAACGTGGACTAAGCCTGCCTCGGATAATACAGATAGCCAAGTCTGATACATACTGGTTATTTTTGATGCGTTTAAAACTTTTCTTAATAATAACATTTTCTGATTCATAGTTGTACCTCTTCGCCTCTCTGCCACGATATTCCGCAATTTTAAAAATTAATGACACGGTTCGATGTGGAGACTCAGATAATCGAGTACTGTTTTACATCTCATGTTTTTGGACCAATGACATTTTCAAATATTAAACTGTTATGAAAAATTTCACTACTTCTGCATACATTTTATTGAACACTTCAGTATGCAGAATGCTTGTTTAAAAATGGTTTATGATATTTCGATTCTAGTTTCAAAATTAAATTCTCCAGACACCGTTTGACAAGTAGTATTTTATAGCAGTACAATTTTAAGTTATACTTAATAAAATATTCCAGTATAATACATTTAAACTCATAATATGGCAACAGAAAAGAAAGAAAAATACATTTATGTTAAAGCTTAAATTTCAACCGAGAATTATCAAAGTTGTATGTCGTATTTCTTGGTTGTAAAATTGGAAAACTTTGTGCAACTTTATTAAATAAAATAAAATGTAGGTTACCGTAATTACCGTAATAGAGAATAATTATAAATTAACTTAAAATAAATTGTATATGTAAAAGACCCGCTTGAAGTTTTTTTCAATACAGGTCATTAATGTAGGATAAGCTACTCTGTCTTTATTAATATTTTCAAAACTACTATTATATTTTTTTTATAAATCAGTCTCCTAAACAATCTTTTTTCAATACAGAATGTTAATATAGAATAAGCTACTCTGACTTTTTAAATATTTTCAAGTCTACAGTTGTTTTTTTTTTCTACATAAATCAGTCTCCTAAACAATTTGTCCAATTCAAAAATGAGAAGTTGCAAATGAAAATTCCTCTGAGCCCAAAGAAAAAAACCAACAGAGTCTTTTAATACATAAGGCGACAGATGGCATCTAATCATCAAATTACAAATTATAATAAAATCATTTTAACAAAATTAAAGAAAACAAAATATCTAAAGAGTATCTTTGGTAGGAACTGACAATTTTACGAGACAATTACTTTTATTGTCTCTATACTTTACCAATAGTCTATTTATTGTGTTTCGAGTGGCTTAAGAATTCTGCAAGTTTTGGACCATTTTTTCCAAGAGGATCCTGAGGAAACATGAGCATGTCTCCTACCCAAGTGAACGGCAGTAACCTCTGCTCAATTGTTTCCCGCCACGATTCATTCTCTAGGAGTAGATCTCTGTAATTGTCTCCAGACACAATGACTCCCTGGAATTCTACGGCACATTGTACAATGTACCTGTAAAACATTGAGTCCATTTTTAATATAACATATAACAAACTTCAATATAACTATTAGAATTTGAGATCTAAGGAAGAATAACAAAATAAAAATTAATGTACAATGTTTGGTGTCTGTATCTAAGTTACTAACCTGTCATCGTACGAAGCAATGCATCGACCCTTTATTTCTCTGGAGGGTGTGTAAACTACGTGTCCCGCCTGTTCTAACTGGTCCAGCAATCGTGGATTAGAACTCTTCCATTTCTTATTTCTGAAAAACACAAACTGTAACTGTAACTAACTTTTCATATAATTAATTAAGTAATTTCAAAACCATGCGAAATCGCAGTCGATGGATGCTTATAATGAAATAGTATCTACATTCTTTTTTAGATATACCCACGACTTACAGGTTGCGTATTTTATCTTCGAATAACTTTGACGTACCCTTATTTTACCATAAAACGCCGAATAATTTGAATTTGAAATCATTTCGTGTTTTGATCTTGTTGTCAGTGGTTCTTTTACTCTTTCCTACGTCAATTTATTTTATTTAGGTAGATACTTTACGGGTTTAATTTTAATTTCGTTTAATATTCTGTTTTGTTACGTCGATTTATTTTATTTAGGTAGTTAGATATTTTATGTGAGTTTAATTTAAATTTATTTTTAGTTATTTTTTTTATAATCACTTTTTAGTAGTAATTTTTTTTTTTTGTAGTTTAGATAGTAATTTTTTTTATTGGTAATTATTTAGATAGTTCAAATTTTATACTTCATTTAGTTTCCTTATAATATTATTTAGTTTCCTATAAGTAGTATTTAATATATTTTAAGGGTACATTAGATTAGTTGTATTTTATTAGATAGTCATCAACATTTTATAAGTTTGTTTTTAATCATTTTATCTAGGTTTTTTATTAGCATTTTTATAGTTACATTTTATTATCACTCATTTAATCTTCTTCGTTATTATTAATTTGTTGCATTTTTATTACTCGTTTAGGTATGCCCATTTATGGCCGTGATTTTCAAATACATATTTATATAAGTAACTTTTATAGAATAAATTGTTTTTTAATAATTTTTTTATAAATAAAATATTTTAATTATTCTAATGTTAGTTAAAATACAATATTAGATGTTATGGTCAAATAAAGCATGGAAATATTGAAATCACTGTTAATAAGTTTTCCTGCTTAATAAGATTTTATTTGGCGGTCCCTTGGAAAACGTATTAAGAGGGTTTCACTGTAATTCAATTTGATTTATTATATTTATTTAGTACATATTATTTACTTATTTAACTTATTTTTTAAATATTGTTGATTGCATTTCCTATTAAAAGGGATGTGTATTTTTATATTTTATTTAGATACCTGTTTATTTTTTAAATTATTTTTATTCTGTCAATAATAAACAATTTACCATCCGAATTGTCTTCATAGAAGGCAATCAATATTATTTTGAATTTGTTCATAAGTTATACAGAGTGTCTTATAGCTAGTTGTCCAAACTTCAAGAATGAATAAATCGATCTATTTTGAACGAAAAATATTCTTGATAATTTGTCAATTTTCCCCCTGCCCGACTGCCTGGCGAATTGTCAACTTTCTATTTTATTATTTTTCAAAATTTGCATTCAAAAGGTTAAGTATTATATAATACAATCTATATTTTAAATAATACATACTGATCCACTGACTTAGAATTTGCAGGGTAGAAAAAAATATAAAATAAAAAATGCCGAGATTGACAACATTTTTTAAAAAATTGTAACACAATGAAAGTTCATTTATTTTTTTCAATTATTACCTTGCGATCTTACTGCTTACAATTACATATGTAAAAACATAAAATAAAATAAAAAAGACATTATTTTTTCTGCATCAAGCTTTGATTGTGAAAAGGATTATCTGAAATTTGTGAAAGTATTATTACGTCTATAGTTACTGTCTTCAGACGGTTGTTTAATTTGGGTTGTCAAATTGGTAGCCATTTTTTAAATTATTCAAAGCGCATTTTAAAGAAGTATCTATTCAAAATATGCTAACGCCCGACTGACCTCCAGTATGGAACATGCTGAAACCATATTACCCGAATAATACTAAGTGGTAAATCGTACTGTATTTCCAACACTGAGGGTAAATCGTACTGTAAGAATGATAAATAATTAGCACTAGTTATTTTGGGTGGAAGAAAAAATGGGTCAATTATTTTATCGTCTAAGATGCCAGCCCATACAAAAAACAGTTAAAATACCGAAAACTTGGGTTGGGTCTAAAATGACTCACCACCGCCAGACGTGTTTTGTTTTGACCCACCAGGCAGTAAGCGTTAACAGATCAACTTAGTTTTTGGAAACATATTTTTTTAATTCTTCGCAAACCCTATCAGGATCGGTCGGCTAGGTTAATGCATTAATTTTCAATTAATATAATTTAATTTCCACTTGAGAAAATATATTAGTTAATTAATTATTTTATCATCATCAGCCATTTTCTTTCCACTCCAGGGCGAATGCCTCCTCGAATTTCTCCCACTTTTCTCTAAACATTGTTATTCACTGCCACATAATTCTGCAGAGTTTGATAGCTTATTTCAATAGGTTTATACACTATATTTTTAGGTATTTAGGAAAGGTATTAGCAAAAGGTATTTAAGACAGCTTATCGGTCACTTGATTGCCCTTGGGTACTACTGGATGACTGCTGATGATGAAATTTGTTATTAAATTATATATTTTATTCTTAAGAAAAATGTTATTCTTAAGAAAAATTGTCACATTTGGAATGTCGAAAATTACTGAGAAATGCAAGAAAATACTATTTGGTGTGGTTTATAGGCCGGAAACTTTAATTAGAGTCTTGAAGTATTTGTAAAATTTTGGATCACTTTGAATTTCGACATAACAGGGTTTTACCGACAAAGTAACGTTGATATTTTTATAAAATCACACATAATATAAAAAATTCCCATATTTGAAAAATTTTGATGAATCCCCAGTAAGGGATGAGGTGTATAATATGTCTGTATGGATAAATAAATTTTTAAAAATACCTAAATCGTGGAACAAAAGTTTTAACTTCATGTCCTCTGTTTAAAAAGTAGTCGATGCATATCTTCAGCCCTTCGACAGAGAAAAATTTTCCATGGCGATGCCTGAAATTAAGAATTAATAATATATTTAATTAAAGACATAATAATCAAATAATACCACTATATAAATAAATAAAAACAATTGACTTAAGAAATCAAATATATATATATATATATATATATAATGATAAATCAAACTAATAGTGAACAAAATTTCAGGCTGTAACCAAAAACAAGAAGAAAATTTTTAAAAATATTTAAATTAATTTTTTTTATCAGCCTGTCATAATATATTACAGCATAATGTGCATTCTACCACGGGCTTATAAACTTTAGTTTAAAGCAAACTTATGAAAATTTTACATTTTACACATTTTAGGCAAAGAAAATATGGAGAAGACAAATGTCAAAGAAATAAATCAACAGACTGTGATAGTAAAAAATAATAATTACAAAAAAACGTTTGAAAATGTGGTACTTTAAAGTTTGTAACGTGGTTTTTCGACAAGCAAAATCACCCCTGGGTCGCAATATTAAATGTAACTTCTCAGATTTTTACGTTAGATTAGTTAATTAATAGAACTGTACATATTGCCCGTCAAAAAACCACTTGTCAAAACTTTAAAGTGTAGTAAATTTTGAAATATCTACAAGCCAATCGTGTTTTTTTTTTAAAATTAGGTAACTCAATCTTAGCAGAAAACATGTTTTTTGTAAAAAATTTCAAAATTACCATATTCGCTAATTATATAAAAAAAAACAATCTCAATATTTCTTTCTTAATTTAAAATGCAATAAAAACATATTTGGCAAAATCTGGAGTTTGCACTAAAGTAAATTCCTCTCCATACTATCTTTATACCTATAACTTAACTAATTAATTAATTAACAAATGTGAAGAATGTTATTAATTGAATAACTCACGACAATGCAACATTACTGCCATCTATTACGACCATGCGGAGTCCAGTTCTCTCCTTATCCCTATGATTTCCCGGAAAATAAATATTAGACCCATTTCTGTTGACATGCCTTTTCTTTGTCAGTCTTGCTGTAGAATCTTTCACCGTGTCTGCTAAAGCTTCAATTAAACATGTTCTTTTTTTTTCTAAAGTAGATAAAGTGTATTTTAATGCAACACTGTCATTGTGATCTAATGTAAGATCATAAATAAATTGGTTACTAGGTGCTTTTGCATTTGAAATATCTTCACATATATTCAAAGGGACATTGTCCTCCGTCAAATCAATGCTTTGTACAGGTAATATCTCGACATTTTTTTTTGTAAGATAATCTTTTGTTACAATAGTTACATTACTTAAATCAACAGAATTTTCTTCATTTTCTAAATTTCTTATCGTCTTTACAAAATGATCATTTTGTGATATTTCACTACCCACAGATTGATCAATTGTGACAAAACTGAACGAATCATCATCCTTACAAGTCATTAAACCACATTTCTTACTGGATTCAACATCATCTACCAATGTCTTTTGTTTTTTTTTAATCGGTGATAAACTTTCTATATTTGATAGACTGGCCATATTAGCATAACTTCGGTATTTAAAATTAAATGGTGTTGATGACCCATATTTATTTGAATTGTCACCCATTGTGTAAACCGTATTATTGTTTAAATTTGGTGAAGAAGTAAGGTCTATCTCACAAATGATGGGAGCATCTTTAATTATCTCAGGTCGAGGAGAGTCTAGTGAAATTGTTTCAATAAAAGAATGTTTCCCAATGTCTATATTTTGACGTTTCCTTTTTTTTCCAAAGTTTGAAATATTCCCTTGCAAAATGCCTATTCCGGAACAATTCACATTATCTACTTTACAACTTTGTACATTTTCTTTCAATGGGTGACCTAATTCTAAAGAACCAGAAAATATACTCTTTTCATTGTGATCTACGGCAGAAGTATTGGCTGAACATGTTTTAATTTCAAATAGTTGAGAAAGGCGATTATTTAGAACTTTTTTGTATTTCGATTTTTTTTTTGATTGCTTAAAGTTGACCCTAGATTGAATCTTTGTACGCTTGGAAACATTTGATGAATCCATTATGGGTGTCAATATTTTATTGGCGGCATTCTTTTCACCGCAGTCAGTTTGTGGATCAGTCTCCTGTAAAAATAAATTAATGATTAAAAACACTATTAAAAAAAAATTAATTCAGTGCCAAGAACGAATTTCTGATGCCAATATAAGTCCTTATTTTTATGTTTAACTAATTGCAATTACAGAAAATATCATTAAAAATATTTTTTTCAATTATTTCTTTGCATCAAAATATCAAATACTAATTAAATGTATATCTTTCTAATTAATACATTTAATTAGTATTTAAAATATAACAGACCTCTATGTTCTGAATAATTATGTGTTCTAATAAAATAATATCAAATTTGGAGAAACTAAAATATCACATGTATCTTGTTAATGTGCTTAATTAACCGTACGTCATGTACGTTAAAAAATATCCCGCTGTTGCAAAAAATTGTATTTTAATTTTTAAACACATTTTTTAATTTATTTATTTATTTATTTATATATATTTTGACATCCATATTTTTGTAGTTACAGAGGTGGATACATAACATACATAATACATAGTTTAATGTGTGGGATGGAGTAGACTTCACCTCTGATATATACAGCGTTGTCCTGGCTACTTTGCTAGACTAAAGTCTGTGTTAAAGTAGCCAGTTTTTTTTTTTTTTTTTTCGTGCTGTTGTGGTGTTATTTGGAATAAAAAAATAAATCAAATATGAATAAAAAAGTAAGAATAAAATTAAAAAAATAAAAGTATAATAAAATAAAAATATGATAAAAATATGTGGAGTGGGAGTGTTGTAGGACTAGTGAGTTATTAGTAAAAGAATTGTATACATTATAGTAAATTGTTGGATATCCATGCTTCTGATTCATCTCTACCTGATTGAATCATATATTGGGTCCATTTTTGTGTAATCTTATAGTAATTGTACGATTTCCGGTTGGTACTGAGTGTATTGTATAGTTTCGGAGCTAGGAACATGTAGAATCTTTGATAAAATGTCGTTGTTGCTCTCGGAACTGGTGTGTAGATGTTTGTTGTTTGTCTAGTGTTGTGTCCATGATTTATTGCTTGGGGAGAGTTGTTATTAGTATGGAAGTATTGAACGAGTCTCAACATAAAGATTTGTCTTATATCAAGGACATTGTACTCTTTAAATATAAGGTCTGATGGATATCTAAAGGGACGACCAATTATTACCTTGAGAATTGTTTTTTGTGCTTTTTTAGCCGACTCCAATATTGTTTTTGCTGCTCCTCCCCAAACTAAAATAGCATAATTAATTAAAGAGTAGCACAGTGCAAAGTACACCGATCTCAATAGTTTGTAATCAACTATACATCGAATTCCTTTAAAGAAGTAAATTAGTTTTCTTATGCGTTTTGCTAGATTCGATATATGTTCTTTCCAGTTAAGATGATCATCGATCAGTACTCCCAGATGTCGAATAATTTTGACTCTTGTCAGTTTTTCACATTGGCATGCGGACGCCGTGGTCTTGTTTGCTTTGAAGTCATGAACGACGAGTGTAGGACTTTGACGTGGTGTTGTTCTTTCGTTAATACAGAAACATATATATTTTGATTTTTTTGTATTAAGTGATAGGAGGTTCGTATCAAACCATTTTTTCGCCTTGTTCAGACCATCCTGTGCACGAGTATTGACCTCTTCCCAAGACTTACCCTCAAAGCAAAGCACGGTGTCATCCGCGAAAGTGATTATTTTTCCATTGTTTAGGGTCATATTACAAAAGTCGTTAATGTATACTAGAAATAATATAGGACCTAAAATGCTTCCTTGTGGAACACCGTGTGTTATCAATGATGGATTGCTGTATTTTTCATTATTTTGGACAATTTGACGTCTATTTGTTAAGTAATCCTTAAACCACTTATATGCTATGCCCCTTACTCCTATGTTTTCAAGTTTTTTTAGCAATAGTAGGTGCGGTACGGTGTCGAATGCTTTTGCAAGGTCAAGAAAAATCCCCATGCATTTGTTTCCCTTGTCCAGGTTCGATACGATATATTCCACGAGAGACATGAGTGCATCTTCTGTGTTGCGTTTCGATCGGAAACCAAATTGTTGATTCGATAGAATGTTGTTTACATCCAGAAATTTAAGGAGCCTCCGTTTAACAATTTTTTCTAGAATTTTTGAAAAAACACTTAGAAGAGAAATCGGTCTATAGTTGGATATATCACTAGGGTTTCCGCTTTTATAGATTGGGCATAGTAACGAATCTTTTAGCACGGTTGGAAAGACACCAGTTTGTAAACTCAGGTTAGTAATAAATGCAAGTGGTTCGGTTACGAATGACTTAATTTCTTTTACAAGCTTGATAGAAATACCATCTTTACCTGGAGCACTATTAGTTTTTAATTCCTGTATAACTGTGTTAATTTCATGTGGTGTAGTCGGAGTTAAAAATAATGAGTTTGATGTTTGCGAATTTAGGCGGACATTATTACATAACTGTAATTCATTTGTGTTCATTCTAAGTAAGTGATCATCTGAAATTTTTTTACCTATTGAGGAGAAGTATTTATTTATATAGTTTAAAATATCAGTCTGATTTTCATCAGTATTTGGAATGTTTTCATCATTAACCATCTGAAATACTTTATTACTTTTTTCTATATTAGAATTGGTAAATTCTCTAATAATTTGCCAACATTTTTTTGTATTGGTTTTATTTTGATCTACTAAATTTCTATAATATAATATTTTCGCCGTTTTTGTTGCCTTATTACAGATATTTCTATATCGCTTGTATTGAATTCGTACGTCTAAGTTGAGAGGATACTGCTGAACTTTTTTGTGAAGTTTGTCGCGCTTTCTTATACTTGAAATTAGACCCTCAGTGATCCACGGTTTTATGTTTTTTTTTGTAGAGTGAGATTTATAATACTGGTTTTTAGTGATGTGTTGTTGCAATATAGTATTAAATTCTTTAAAAGCTGAGTTTACATCCTCGCAGTCATATACTGAATTCCATGCTTCCTGTTCTAGGTCTTTAATCAGTTCGTTGTAATTGATACATTTTCTTCGCAGATTGTTAGTTTTGTGTGATTTTTTGGTGTACTGTTCGATGCCCATCATAACCGGAAAGTGGTCGGTTATAGGTGATTGACAAATTACTGCGTGAATTGGAGACTTGGACTTAATCATAATATGGTCGAGACAAGATTTATCTCGTGTAGGTTTGTTTATTGCTGAGAGGAGTCCGTGGTGAGCTAGAACATCGAGGTAGTCTTGAGTGATAGTAGGCAGTGACTGATTGATGACGTCGATATTAAGGTCGCCTGTGATAATTATTTCCTTTGATTGTGAGAGAGTGGTAAGGAAAGTATCTAGTGACACTACGAATGTCGCAGCGTTCTGAAATGAGGGCGGGCGATATAACGCTAGAACATGAGTAAACTTGTCAATGATTAGGTGAAGGCAGTTTGCATCTTGTATGATGGATGATTCTTCATGTGTGACATGTAAATTGTTATGAGTGTACACTACCACTCCGTCATTTTGGTTAAAATGTTTGGTTGTAGCGTGTACATTGTAGCCTTCTATTTGCTTCGGTACGGACAAGTTGTTCAGCCAACATTCTGTGCAAATTATTATATCAAAATTGATGTTAGTGCGTTGGAGTAGCACTTGCAAGTTATCGAAATAAAAATTGCTTTTATAAAATTCTCTTTTAATATAATATTAATTAAATTTACTGGTTTGTTTACAGAATGTTCACTCTCTCTCATGAATAAGTCCTGTGCTATGAAAACCAGTTTAACCAATGGCTGCCAGTTATAGGGATCAAATATTTAATAATCAAGGATTAGAATCAAGAGTTTTCAACTACTCAGCCGAGCCAATCAAATTCTTCCAATATTCTTAGTTTACAATATTAGATGAGCCAGAGATGTTGAGCATGCATAATACAACTTGCAGGAGCCATATACATTTTACCCAACTGGTGTACACTTTCATTTTTGACTTTTACATTGCCTTCTAAAGGGTACGCGAAATAATAATTGTCCATGGTTCAAACCAATAAAATCATAAATTTACTAAAAAAATACATGGGAGAAATTGCTCAGTCATTTGCCCCCACAGTTCAAATAAAAAAAATGAATAAGAATTGTGATATTATTTATATAATTATTAAAAATATTTTAAGACATGCAGAAACTCAAACAGTGCATCTCGTTTTAAATGTTAAAGTCAAATTAAAAATTTTAGCAAGCCACCAAAACCAAATTATATACAACATATTTATTTACATACATCCACAAAATTGTGCACAATAAAATTACAAAACCAGCCAATATAAAAATCATAAAATATAACAATCTTTAAAAAACTGTCAAACTGTACATGAAAATAAATTTTAAAATGATGTGAAAACAATTTAAAAAAAAAAAATGGTGTAATGTTTACATAAAGAACAAAAATATTTTTATAGATGCATTAAAAGCAAGTCCTTTAAAATATATAGCATACTTTTTATTTTTCTGTTATTATTACAAGTGCATTTCATCTGACCCCTGCCCACCTATATAAAATATTAAAATATAAAATACAAAAAATATAAAAAGTTGGATTAAAGAGATGGGTCGACCTGTTATTGGGTCACTCATCCAAAGATGGCGTCAATTTGAATGCCGTTTGCCAAGTAATATATTATTAATGATTCCAGGTATGATGTATGTACTTGACAAATTATTAGTTTTTATTTAATATATTTGTATTATACATGAAACTTAGTTTTAATTGTAAACTTTTCCTTTCTCAACACAAGAGTTTTCAAGCGAGACAGGCATAGTAAAGCTAAAACCTAATTAAATGTAAAAAATTATATAGCATTAAAATAAATAAAATATAAATCCCTAGAACAGCGATGGCAAACCTTCTTCCACAAATGGGTCAATGTTTGTTAGATAGTTAGATAAGTAACAAAGAATTGTATACACTGCAGGGTGACTTGCGGTCTTCGCTACTGATAAAAATAATACACCCTGATTCTTTTTTTGCACGGGGGATACGTTCCAGAGACTACCGTGTAAAAAAACATTCCCTACATAAATATATAGAGCAGAATATTGAGTTGTAAATGGCGCTAATATCAAATGATTATCGGAATTGAAAAAAAAATTATAACTTGAACTATAAAAAAATCATTGTCTACCGACGACGCTTATGATAAAATTCTATTTGTTTATTTTAATTTTATACATGGTTTTTCCATCAGTAGCCAAACCTTCATATTTTTTCACAGCTTACCATGGTGGTCAATCACAGAAGCATGTAGTTCCACCCAATAGTGTGTTGGTTTACAAACAAATACAAGCGGGCTATCTGGGTGGCGCTTTACGAGGTAATACAGTAATTTATGTATATTAAAATTATACATAAATATAACCATTTTATAATAAAATATTGATTCCTAGGCATGCCGCGCATGGCACTCAGTCCTGTACGACATAATATATGGTCAAATCTTTCAAAATATCTTACCGTGTCAGATAAATAAAATGAAAATATCAGGATGGTGTTCCATAAATCTTTGCATTTTTTCTTGCATTTGCTCAAATGCATAACTTTAGGTGTAAACAAAATACATTTTTAGTATTCTTTCGGTGTTCATCAACAGTGCACATGTCATTGGTGCTTTCTAATAATGGGATAATTTTTTATTTCAATATTCGATAAGACAACATTAAATAAAATGTTTTAGGTAAAGATCTAATTAAATATAACAATAGTTGTGTTAATAAAATCTGAAGTCGTCCTTCCAAAAAACAAATACAGAATAAATAATAATTTCCTTAACGTTATGGTCTGGCAACACTGTGAACTTTTCTTTTTTTTCAACTTTCATCTCAAAACTATACAAAATTGCGCTCGATGGACGCTTATGGTAACAGAAGCTCCATGTTTTTTGTTAGTTATACCAACATTTTCATGTTTTTTTCGTAAAAATAAAATTCGGAAATGTCTAGTCTATAAATATTGAATTTTACGAATTTTGGCGCCAATTGGTGGTATGATGCTGTTTCACCTAGGATTTTTTCTGGGCAGCTAACAGGTTAAAAAAAATGATGGAGAATGGTTGTAGAAAAAGATGGAGAATACATATTTGATTTTAATTTTAACCCTTTTACCTACACCTAAAAAAACGCAGACTTATGGAACAACTGATATAAATAACACACAATGACTTATTATTTTTTTCAGTAACATTATTTACGAAACCATTCTTCCTGATGCAATCAGTCTACTATCTCTTAGTTCAATATTCAGTTTTTCTTTAATATTCATAGACATTTTACTAAGGTTAAGTATATCGATAATAATTATTCCCATAATGCTGAGTTATCTGTTAATCGGTTCGGACACTGACAATGCAAGTCACTACAAGACATTGACACAATAGGAAAGTGCTACTCACAAGCCAAAATTAAAATTCACCACACCATATGCAAACATTCACAATTTATGTGTATTGTAAAATAAATAATACATATTTACATATCATTAATGCAGACGGAGCAGAACAACAAAAATAAAGATCATATTCATATTTAATTTTGTACTGTACATATTCAAGTATAAGAAATTTGTTGTCATTCTGAAACAATATATATTAACATTGATTAATTAGATAAGTCACAAAATCTTCCGCGAGTCATGTTTCAATGCAATTTTTTATAGTATTTTAATACAACAATGGGTGAACTAAAAATTAAATGAATGTCAATAAAAAATTGGTTAATGACTGGCAAAATATGAAACTGTCAAATATGAAATATCAAAAACAAAATGGGCTCGTATCATGTTTTAAATATATACATTGAATGTAATAGAATATTGGAAATTTCTGCCACTTTGAACCCTAAAAAACTTTGGCTTATACTCGAGTATATACTTTTTACAATCAAAATTTTTTGCCAAAGTGTCACTGAAAATAATCTACGTGTTATAAAGTCACAGGTTCACCATCTCTGGCCTAGAACTTATGAATAAGTTTTGTCTTCTTTTTCTTATATTGCATCTGGGGATATCTTCTTAGACAATCACTCCAGTATTGTTATTTACTTCTGCTACTATTTATAATATCTTATTTGTTGCATGTTTCTCTTATAGCATATTAGCATCTTTCTCTTACAGCGTATTAGGATACTAGATAGATGTCTGATGGTGTGCCAGGACTGCCATAGCATGTGGAATTGAAAGTCAAACAAAAATATACTAAATCCAAATCTGCATTTAGAACGTAAGAAATGAGAATCCATCACTCCATATTAAGAAATAGAATGAGTAATGAGAAAATATTCTCTTCAGAGATAGCGAAATTGAAAAAGATATTGAAAGGGTGACCATGGCGAATTAAGTGAATAATATTGAATGCATTTATCGCTCTAGGAATTTGTCACCTGAAGAGAAACTTTCTGAAACTAACGAAAACTACCGAAGCAAAAATACCAATACGTACATAATGAAGTTCTGGTACCGATACCAATGTATGAAAGTGAATTATGGAACTGGCACAAAAAGAGCAAAAATAGACTAAATGTAGTCACTAAGGCATGTGTGGAAAATCTATGCACATATAATAGAGCAAAAAATGAACTGAATATATTGCTGAATATATGAAATGTTGGTCAATAAAATGAAGCAAAATTCAATAAGATAGTTTGAGCATGTGGAACTAATAAGCACGTGTTGGAAACAAATGACAAAAGACCTGCCGCGACGAGGTAAACCAAACATTTGATGAGGATAGCCCTGATCCAACAATTAACAAGCATTAGAAGATATATGAAAGTGTTATTTTCTCTACCTAGCGTGTTAGTTATTCATAATTTATATTGTTTTTGTTTTGAAATTAATCCAGTGTAATATCCAATTTTCTTTTCTAATACAAAGCTTATAAAATAAACACACACGTACATGTAAATTGTTAATATCATGTAGTTAACAATGCCACCGGCAAAAACGCGAGTTGTACTAAAATTTGTAATATTTTCATCATAAACATTCTATAAAGCATTCTCAGAAACAGGCAGCAAGCTAACCGAGCCATGAAAATCATGCAATATGAAAGACGAAATCAAAAACACCAAACAAATGTATAAAAAATGGATAATACGTACTGTAAATTTTGGAAGTCCGACATGACGGGTCGAACCTACGCCAGCAAGTTTGGAAATCAACTTATACGATGGCGTCGCGGATTTCGGGAATTCCTTGATGTACAATGACTGCACTATCGCCGGCGAATTCGATTTGAGAAATGTCTCGATAATAAATTGTTTTTCCGATTCCGAAAACTAAAAACAAAATCTTGTGAAGACATCTTGTGTAGGAGGCTGTCAATCTGAATACTTATCTGGATTGAAAATTATGTTAAAATTGTACCATGTCATAAACCTTTGATTATAGCACACGATGTAATATTTGTGAATTACGTGTTGAAAATATAACGTCATGTATGAAGACGATTGAATTATTACAGTATATTCAAGACGAAAACAGCAAAGAATTGTGGTGAATTGGGGCATATTTACCTCAAATATATCGCGAACTTTGTTTTTCTTCTGTTGGAACATAGATACCTTAGATGATGACCTTTTGTTTATTTTACCCATGCTCTTCGATTTGTTTAAAAACTCTTACTATTTAAAATATATTGATGACAAGTAAATGTAAACATGCGCGTCGATAATATCTCTATTTTTATGCATAGATAAAGGATATATTATGCTATTCTATGGCGTCCATAGAATAAAGACAATGGCGTCTATGGTACTGAAGCGCACCATAGACATAATACAATACTACTGGACCAGTCAGAACTTGATATAAATAGGACACTACGTTGTGCGCCATATGATTTGAGTCGGGGTTCTTCAGGAGTTATAATTCGATTAATCGGTGATTATGTCTATTGTAACATATCTAAAGATATTAGTGCCTAATAGCGGTGCGTCGTTCGCGAACGAACCGGCTCACTGAGCCTGATATGCCTAAACGGTAATCTGTGTTGTGAGTCGATTTTGATTCGGACCGACCCATCGTTATTAGTCATCCGCGGATGCATAGTTTTCTTGGAAGTGTATTTCGTAGGGACCCACGTCATACCAGAACCTTTTCTTCCGTCATTGGAAACCCGTCCTTTTTTTTCTCGTCCATTTATCGGGAAGATTTATCTCTTACGAAATTACGAGGGATGACCACGCGTTACGCAATACGTTATGAAGTCAATCGGTTGCCTTTTGTCGGAGAATAAATCGTTCCGAGAAATGTCGCACTCAGGGGCGGCCTGATAATAATGCACCTTCAGTAAATAGGGGGGTCAACAATAAAACAATGACCGCACCAAAAAAAAAAGGACCATTAAGGTGCGGTCCATTTTTTCCGCCCGAGGATAATTGCCTCCGCGGTAATGAAGCAGCTTTTGTTGCATGCGGACCGGTACCCACATGCAGACGGGCCACCGTGAGAGACAACTGACTATTGCGTCTTTTCTCCGTAGGGGTAGGCAGAAAAAATAGGACGCGAAGTCTGTGTGCGCGGATTCACATCTTCCACATTCATGCACCTTGGGTAGTGCGTAATCGGACTATTCCGTCGTCAATCATTCATTCCATACGGCCAAACCATTTGACCAAGTTTCAAATCGACCGCGATTCGATCTAATCAAAGTGTGCCGGTGCAGTAGCACTTCAGAGAATAGTAGAACCGACTACTGAAACAAATAGAATAAATAGGAACGACGGTGAGGAAGAAAAATTACGATATAAATAAATATGAATGATGTATAATTACAATTGAGCAGGCAAAAAGGAAGAAGATATAAGTATATGCTACCGTTCAAATAAATAATGTAATTTAAAGTTGTAATAAAAATATGAGCAGACCACTAACGATCTCTCTTTCGTTCCACCGCTTCACCACGGCAGGTCTTGCTCGGCACACGCGCGTCGACTCGGCACACACTGCCGACTCGCTTCGAATATTTCATAGTTCACGCTCACCATCTGCGCCTTTTCATTCTTTCTGTATTTCTGTATTCTTTGCTCTATCATACAGTCACAATAAACATCAATACGCCAATCATCACTCTTTCATTTAACCACCAATCTAACCCCTAAATATCAACCATATGTATTTAATTATAAAAAAAATCTTCTCAAAAGAAAACAGAGATAATAAAAAATAATTACCCCATAAATAGAATTTAATGTAAAATGCTTTTGTAATAATTGAAAATGAAATAAAAGGAAAAGCACGATATTTAATTAGATGTAAGAATTTTTGTAAGCAATCGGATTGATGTAACAGCAAATATAAATGTATAGGATATAAGTTTTTCATAATTTGAATATAGAGAACGATATCATGTATTGGGATTTAAAAAATATTCCAGGATGAACAGTGATAACGTTAAGTTAATAATAATGATATAAAGTGGACTCTAATTAATTATACGGAAAGTAGGCTGAATCAAAAATTAGGCCTACAAGCGGAGGCTTGACGTCGCTGTCAATAATGGACCGTCAGTCCTGGGAGAACGGGACAGCTAACCAACGAGAGTACGCTCTTACCACGGGTGCTTTAAAAGGGCCAGAACGCCATTATTGCGGTAGCTGAAGATCGGCAGTTGAAAGTGGAAACTCGATCTTAGAAGTCGGAAGAGGAACGAGTTGATGAAACAGAGAGTTGGAGGATAGACGACCGCAGTTCGCTGCAATCTACTCAGAAGCAGCCATCCAACCCCATTCTAAGCAATCAGCTTAATAACTCATTTTCGGAGCAGCCGCTGAGCCAGTCTGGAAGCAGTCAATTAATAACCACATACATCGAGTGCTAACGGCACCACTTTCCCGGCCTGAAATCAGGTCTCCGGAAGAAAATCCCAGAAGAATATTGCAAAATAACCTGAGGTAGAATTAATAAAAGATTAAATTTGTTTCTTTTAGTATTTCCACCCGCTTATAAATGTATACCTATAACCTATAAATGTCTAATTTGTGTGTCTTCCATGCCACGTGCTGCGTTTAGAGCCCGCCTCTAGCCCAGTTCACGAGCGCGAGCTCTGCAGCTTCGCTTAAGTCACGCGCCTTTGCCACTTGGTTTTCACGGCCGCGTCTGATCATCTTAAAATGGACGGTTTCCGATCCTCTAGTGTGAGCGGCGGGAATATCCACCGCTCGCCTCGCGTCCAAGGAGAGTTTTCGGGTGCCTTCCAGGAGGCACGTCACAGCTTCCTAGCGGCTTCGTGTCGAACTTAAATGGCGGTCGGTAAGGAGCTGCCCGGAGGCCAGTCGCAAACCGGGAGCCAATATTTTAGATCTGGAGCGCTGGACAGGCGAGAAGCGAGAGAGCATCGTTAGCCTAGGCAGCGGTCAATGCGCGGGAATGGGGGTAGCCACTCTTTGTCCGGCTGTGAATGTCTGTTTAGAATTCAAAGTTTGTATGAGCGAGGAGAAGTGGAGTTAACATCGCTCGGCGCGCAGCCTCCGCACAAGCAATATTTAAATATTTTAACGAAGTTATAGTTACGTGCCGAAAATAATAAATGCAATACGTGAAAGTTACACATGAGATGCGGCCGTAACAACGTAATACCCGATGGATGGATCACAAAGCAAAACATTATATCAGAGTGCGAGGTGTCTCCCTAACAAGCGACCAGAAGCATAGGAGTGTTCGATTAATTATCAATTAATCAAATGATAACTCCAAGCCCCTTTTATAAATATAATCAAAAAAATTTACTAAAACGTAAACTAAACGTAGACTAAAAATAATGGGAACATGAAGGTTTCTTGAGAAGCGATAACAAATCTGTAAGGGCGCGCATTGTTTCGAGGGGACGCATCCTGCCGACAAATAGAACCGAAGGTCGTAGGGCCATTAAAGCTGGACCCGTTGTACCGGTGAGATAATCGATTCCGGAGAAAGATTTAGGGAATGCACCGTTACGTGCCCATTAGCTAACATCCAGGATCGAAGCGTAACGAACACAAAAGACGCAGTTTCTTTGTGCAATCTGTTTTTTTAGTACAACGTTGGACGAACCACATGGCTCGATTCGAAATGTAAATAGAATATTGCAAGAAATAACATGCCCGCCAATTCAGTCTTTATTTTAATCAATTAGGATATAATAAATAATATGTTTTGATGCGCGAATATGATCCTGACAGAACGTGTTTTGAAGCGACAAGTACGAATATAGTAATTGCTTAATGAATGTGATAATCGATCATGGTGAGCCTAGTGGTAAGTAAAATAAGAAAAATTTAATAATATTTGTGACTCGATATAAGATTCTGTAAAGTAGCGTAAGAAATAAATTAATAACTAAATTTGACTAAAGTGTAAATAATTAGAATATAAGATTAATTATAGTCAGCGATAAGACGAAGGAAGATGGGTTTGGATCGGGCGTGGCCTCCAGAAGAAGCGAACGGACCAATGGGATGGTGGCCCGTCCCATGACGGGAAGAGAGCAGATCGGCAGATGGGAGACACCCCACTGTTGAGGTAAAAAATGGCCTATGCATGGCCCGGGAACAAAGTGGTAACTTAGTAGTCGAAACCCGGAGGAGTGAGTCGGACACGAGGTCCGGGAGGATTGAAGTTGTAGAAAATACGTGGAAAACAGAGAGAGTTGTCGAAACGAGGTCCAGAGGAGTGAGTCAGATATGAGGTCCGGAAAGAGAAGTTGTAGAGAAGAAGTGGTAAACAGAGAGAGTTGTCGAAACGAGGTCCGGAGGAGTGAGTCAGAGGTGAGATCCGGGAGGACTCAGTTGTCGAAACGCAGTCGAAAGCACACAGAAGCAGACATTCAACACCGGAAACCGGATCGAACGTAATCGAGAGTCGGAGGATAGACAGCCACAGTTCACCGCATTGTATCCAGGAGCAGCCGCCTCGCCCGTTCCGAGCAACCAGTCTGATAGTCTGTCGCTGGAGTAGCCGTGGAGCCAGCAGGTAGCTGCCCACGCCGGGTGCTCACGGTATCACTTCGCCGGCCAGAAGATCCGAAGAAAATCACAAGTCGCGAAGCGAACTTTCCTTTAGAGTGCGGGATATCGTTCTGATGAGCGATCAGGAGCATGGTACAAATCATGACTCCTAGACGAACCTCGACTCGAATCATATTGGCGCACAACGTCGTGTCCCCTGTGTGTATCACATGGCGCACATCTTGTCCCCCGTATGTATCATTCTCTTTTATTATGTTTGTAAAGAATTAAATTATTATTTTGTTTATGGAATCCATAGATAAAGAATATACTATGGCAACATAGAAATGTTATGCTGTCAAATCAGTGAATTTTAACCATATAACATTTTTTATAGTTTTGATTAATAAATAAAGTTTTGAAGCGAAAATGCAGTTAATTAATAGGTATTCAATACCTCTAAGGACTTTTAAAACATATAGACATATTTTAGGGTGTAACGATTATTTGTCACGCCACAGTAATAATAGTAAGTTTCTAACCCCAACTGTAGAATTAAATAAAACAAGATTTTTTTGTGAATCTTCTCCTCCCAGAAGTGCGGGAAATATATTACCAACATTAATGAGCTTTCCAGAAATAGTATGGCCATCTTTTATAAAGACTGCGAGAAATTGGATATTTGCAAATTTTATTATAAGGCCACATCTCGACAGAGATTTTACAATGCATGATTTCATAGAAGGATCTAAGCAAGCTGTAGAGGTGAGTTCATGCAAGATTAATACTTTTTTAAGGAAAAATTAAATAGTACATAATAACGGTGGTAAACCGTTATATGATTGGTAACTGAGATTTAACGATGATTTGATGAGTGACGATAATTATGATTTGACTATGGGAGGTTTACTTTCTAGTGTACCGGTCATTGCTCGAAGAATTACGAATAATCAATTACACTCGTTAATCATTCGGCAATACACATCAGCAGTGACTGTCTCTCGCTGGTTAAAAAAATAAGGGCCAATTATCTCTCGGGCAGAAATTGCACACCACACTGTCATTTTTGGACAATGCAAACGTTTTTGATGGCGTGCTCTTGGGTTGTCGGGGCATCAGTATCTCATGTTCTGTTTATTATTAACATAGCCATCGATATGAAAATGTGCTTTGTCAGTAAACAATATGTTTTCAAGCGTTCATGCTGTTCCAAAACGTTTCAGCATTGTTCTCGCCAAGGTTTCACGTAAAGAATAGTCATTTTCTTTTAGAAACTGCATGTTTTGTAGATTGTACGGGTGAAACTGTAGTTTCTTTTTCAAAATAACATGCACTGTTGACCAGTACAGGCTGCAATCTTCATAATTTCACATCGAACTTGAGCCACATGTTCTGGCATCGCTGCTGACGTTGACGGTCCCGGAGGAGTTTGGTTAACCATTGCCCCTTATCTAAACTTTTTAGCCCAACACCAGATAAGTTGCGTGCTCAGCCCATCCACTTACTTGTCGAATATTAAAGTGAGTACAAAAAGCGTGATGCACACGAACCAATGAATCACCGCGCTTTAAATATTGCTCAACCGCGAACGCGCGGTGCGCCTCTGACCAGTGACTCATTGCGACTGGCAAATCAGCAAATCACACGTGTCGAACAATACCCCTCCCACCTACGTCACCCTGATGGTTTACGAGCAATTACAATTTAATCTTGAAATTTTTCCATTGGACACCCTATATTGAATTGATTTATCTTATCAATAAATTGTATTTTTGAATGTTGTCTCCCTGCATGCATTGAATTTTTTTCTCGATTTACTCATTGAACTCCGGGAATGAATTCTGATTTAAATCGAGGGATTACTTATTATGATATATGATCTCATCCGTATTCCGTGAAGTTACTAGAATATACATGTAAGTTTTGTTGTAATTTAATGAAATTAATTATCTTAAAGTATGAGTACCAACTCCAGCTTCGAGAGATGAAGAAAATAAATTATTTAATTGTAGATATTCTAATTTGTGTTATTGCATGAAAAAATACAACATGTAAATTCTGACACCCACCAGACCCTTATATAATATCTTAATTTTTTTTTCAGTTAAAAGTCATGAATTCCTGTGGAGAATTTAAAAATAAATTTATTATATTTACTGCACTTCTATCATTTTATTGATCAATGTATATTGTTAGATTAACTGATTTCAATGCCAACATCGATGTTGGGTATATATATCAATGATTAGCAGTTAAAAATGCCATTGCATGCCAAATAAAAGTGATATTTCCAAACCCAAGAACGATAAAATGAGAAAATCAATAATTTTAATTGATATTTTGATTACTGATATTATTGTTACAATAGTTAGATAAAGCGAAATGTGAAAGATGCTTTCAAGATTACATTAGAAGAGATCGGATGTGCAATAATATGCTTATTAGTCTGGTGGTAAGACACTTATTAGTCAGTTGGGAGTTCGAACCTCATTTCAGGAGACCTTCAAGTTAACCCTTCCCTAGCCTTGTAGTAACATAAGGCTGCCTTCTATAATACTTACATAAATGAGCACAATATAAAATTTATATTTTCAGTAAATGTATGGCATTAATTATTTTAAACCTATTTATGATAGTAAAATAAATTTATTATATTTTATAACGCTTTAAAAATGCATATTTCTTACAGTAACATGTAATTAACAGTATGGTAAAGGTTAATCATATTTTCATAGTACAAGTGCTTAACATAGATAACATTGATGTGAAATGTATTCCATGTACGCATCTCTATTTAAAAAAATTGGATATCAATAATACAAAAGTCGAAGACATTACCAAGATTCATAAATGGGCAGATCACATGACCAGAGTAACGGCCGATCGTTAAATGAATCAAGTATTCTAGTGATATCCACAAGGCAGAAAGAGGATTAAATACTATTCCGGAATGGCTAGACAGCAGGGCGCCAAGGTCAGAAACTTATGGAAACATCATGGGGAGGCAGGCCTTTATCCTGATATGAGCTGATAATGATTAGGGAACTTTTAACGTTTATAAATATATTGAATGTTTGCCAATTATAACAACGATTAGCCTGGTTGTGAATGGTGGGTACTGATTAATCATCACATAAAATGAAATGAAAACTAAAACATGTGGGTAGAGGAAATGAATGTCCGTTGTGTTTAGGTGATAGTGTAATTATTTTAGATGATTGAGTGGTGAGTTCATAGCGGATCTGTAATAGGTGAAGACGATAGATGTTTGGAGAAAAAATGGAGTGAATTTGAAGAGATGTAAATCTATCAGATATATTGAAACTAGTGTTAGTACTACAGTGTTATCCTAGCCAATTAGAACTAATATCCTTTCACATTCCGTCCCGATCGAACCGGCAGCTCTTTCACATTCCTAGAAGTAGAACATCTTATACACAAAATTCATTCATTCACCGTTCGTGCAAATATAATGAGAAGTATCCCGGTGATGCAAAAACAATATTTTTCGACAAAATTGATTTTATATGTATATATTTATAATTAATACATTAATTTAGTATTTAAAATATCACAGACCTGTGTTCTGAATAATTAATTACAACTTCACAATAAGAATGTGTTCTCTTTAATAATGAGAAGTTAACAGAAATCGACTTTTTCAGCATTGCCTTTACTATACTAAAAGATTTTTTCTCATGAACCATTATATTTTCAATTTGAACCAATCATTCTACCTACAAGCATATCTCGCTCTCAGATAGAAGATTTTAAGTCCAATTTATTATCAGAAACATTATAATGACCTTACATGTTATTATTATTATACAGAATTTAATCCCCATCCCGTCTTTTTTGTTTTTTCTTTTAATTTTCTTATTTTTTTTTACTCCTTCAATAGAAGAGATAGTTGTTACTCTTTCCATTGTCTTCTACATTGCCTAATATTAATCTGTAGGGGACAGGATTTTAAATTCACCGCCGTCTCAGCTGGCATTAATGCTAGCGACATAGCGCCGCCGGCTGCCGCTACAGGTCTAACCCAATCCCTCACCAACAATCTCTCTTCTGTTTTACCGCTCTGTGAGAACGAGACCGCCGACTCGCTTCACTTTCATAGTTCACGTTCACCTTCTGCATCTCTTCATTCTATCCATAATACTGTGTTCTTTGTTTTATCATACTGTCACAATAAACATCAACACGTCATCATCACTCTTTCATTTAACCACTGAACTAACCCCCAAAAATCTTTGTTGCCAAACCCACACTGTATTGTGTTATTGTATTTAATAATTCAGAAAAAACATGTATTTTGTTATTATCTTAACCATTGTTGATTAATTGTATGTTTTCCTAATAAATAAAATATAATAGAAGTATGAGAACCAAAATTATCATTTAAACCCTGACGTAGCTAAATTAAACAAATTTTAAAGGAGGGTGATTTAAGGATTTTAAAAATAAACTTGTGAGCATGTGCAAAATACAGTTTTCAGAAGGAATTAGAGATATGTATATGTGTACATATGTACTAAGTATCTGAATTTAGGATACATATTGGCACTCTGCCTTATTTTCTGCCACCACAACACTTATATTATCTACTCAAAATATATATTTGAAATATCTTTTGTAATATTAAAATCAAATTAATGTTTCATTGTTTCAGGTAATTTCAGCAGCTTTGGGTGAAAGTGACTTTGTTACTCTTAAAAACTTAGTGTCTAAAGAAGCCTACGATGAACTTTATAATTCCGTTAGTAAGATGACCGTTGCTGAAAGAGAGCAGTTGACCATTATTAGAGATGATATATATTTTACTTTTCCATATCAAGTAAGTTCTTATAATAATTAATCAAAGAGATCACTTCGGTGGTTATCGGAAGACATTGGGAATATTTTATTTTTCAAAAATCTAAAAAAATTAGCAAAAAGTTAAAGTAATAATATTTGTTTACATGTTTACATTAAATTATATGCAAGTGTGTGGATTGTAAAAATGTATAAATAGTGTAATAACTTATTTTAACGATCAGTCGAGTTGGCAGTGCAACATAATATACTAGCAGAAAGCAAACCTACTGGTATATATTATGCTAGCATATAATGTATTCAGCTTCACCATAGTGGTGGCATTCATGGTTTGTCGCATTACTCGAGTGCCGCCGCTACGGTGGCAAGAAAATAAAGTGTTATTTCTTAATATTGTTAATATATTAGGTCTTTTACTTTTCAATATTATTTAACCAAGAATCATATATGTACAAATCAATAATATTTGACAATTTGGGGGGAAAATATATTATTTTGTCAGTGTTTCGCTTCTCGCTAATTAGAGTTAGCGGTACGCACATACAATATCAAGTATGGAAAGGGTTCAATTTAATACCGAATCAAAATGTATTGCGTGTCTAAATGATTTTAAAAATATTTATTTTAAAAAACTAAAATTCTAACTACATATTAATTTTTGGGCAAAATTGTTGTATATTATGGCTACATAATATTTCTTCGAGATTTATACTAATGTAGTTTATTTTTATCCTTTTGTATACACAGGTTGGAATGATGTTTGAGAATGACAACAAACGGTGGGTGGAGATCACCATGTGTTATCATGTCCTGAGAGGGTTGAAGAATATGAAGGACTCTGGTGAAGATCCTCCATTGTCATTGGGGTGGGTATCTATTGTATATATGTATATTATACTACATAACTAACAAATATATAATTTTTAGTTGTTTTAATATTGATTTTTTTTTTATATAACGTGTTCATCAGAATATAGAATACACATATAAAATGCCATTTTAAAGTAAATGATCAAATACATGTGAAATATGTATTATAATAATTGAAAATGACCTATTACACTACGTAGATGGGGTCTATAAAGTGTAATTCATTGTGTATGTAAATTGCATAGAGGGCAGACGCGGTCGCTTCATACATACGTTGGATGCTCCGCATCCCGTGTCAAAAAGTTTTGGACTTTTTTTTCTAGCTAAAAACAGCACTGCTGCAAATAAATTCACCCTGTCCTTTGGAGACCAGTCATAACACGGCGCGCGTCGAAACACATATACATTCTCAACAACATAAATATGCATACCAGCAAAAGTAGATTCTATCATTCGTTCTGTATCCACAAAGTTTGAAAGTATTCGACTTTCGCACATGCGCATTCAGCTCCGCCTGTCAACATCTTCGAATACTGTATACATATTCATTAACAGCATCCAACATACAAAAAATGACTTTAATGCTTATGGGTATAATGCACAAAATAGCATACATATTACGAAGTGACCCTATTGTTTTGAGAAATTTATTTGTGACGCACTTTTGACAGTTCGACTTGAATACTACTGAAGCCGAATTATTGAAATATTGAATATCCTTCGATCAGATGTTATATTTGTATATTTGATAATAGGTATAAACTTGTTTTCCAGCATCCCTTCTACAAAAAGTCATTGACCCAACTTCTCATGCCAGGGGCTCCGGGTTCGATTCCCAGTGAGGGCATAATACGTTAATGTGATTTTCTCAATGGGTGGATCTCTGGGTATTTTTGTGATGTGTAATTGTAATTGGGCCTCAAAGCCTGTTGTAGTGTAAAAATAAAAAATATATTAAAACTGAAGATATAAAAAATGTTAAAAAAAAACTTTATTGCATAATAAATGTAAACATAAGATATATATACATAAAATTTTGTAATTATAGGTTTATATCCTTATATGTGGATATGCAAATGTAATACCGAGCATAAGATAAATCTGAATCCTAATGCTAACATTTTGCAAGGTTTCCCTTCACATTCACTCCTGTTAATATTAAAAATGCATCTCATGACAATAATATCTATAAACAATGAATTTTGATTTCATTTAAGATGAAGAACTCATGCTCATCTTTTCTTTTATACATGTATATATGTACATTAATAATATTTTTTTCACAATATTTTTTATATGCTGAGTTAATGTGCACTTATACAAAATTTCAAGCTTATTGTTGATGCCATTGTAGCTCTGATAAAGAGCAAACTTCCCCTTACCTTGTATGAGGGATGTATGATAAGTACCCATATTAGGGAAGAAAATGCATTTTAAAATTATTATTTTTTATTTATTTCTCAACATAGTCTCTCTTCAGCTCTATACACTTAGTCCAGCGATATTCCAATTTATTAAGCCATCCAAAAAATATGATTTGTCGAACTAAAATAGGCCTTTTTCATGTTTGGAAACAAAAATAAATCGCATGGGAATCTCTAAATCTGGAGAATGAGGTGTATGAAGCAGCAATTCATAATGTAATTCGATCAGTATTGTTGACTAATTCATTAAACAATATCTGTTTAATGAATTAGTCATGGTCTTTATAAATGGCACGAAACTTCACTTTGATTTTATCACACGTCTTCCCATCCAAAAAAAGGAATCGAATCACTGACCGATATTGCTCTTGCAAAATACACAAACTTGCACACTTTCAACAACTATCAAAACAAAACTACTCTAAGTCTGTCTGAAATTTTGACAGGCATTGTTCGAAAGACGGCGTTAAACAATGATATACAGATTTTATCAATCGTTAAACACGGGTACTTATCATACAGCCCTCGTGTATATGTACTGTGCGCTTGTGATATATTTTTTTGTTTATTGACAACAATAATTATTTTTGCCTTTCAGTTTGCAACCGGAATATCAAGAAAAACTTTATATTCTCAACTACCGTTTTCTCAGAGATTATACCAAAGGGTTAGAGGACACCAGCAGCTGGATCGTCAACGTTGTCAACCATTTTAAACTTGCAGACATTGGCAGACGATAAAAACTCTTCAACGTACTGTTGTAAATATAAATGAGATATATTAGATCATCTCATAAGTCTTTGCGTTATTTTTAGCATATATGCAAAATACTTCTTCAAAAACTAGTTCTTTCTGTTTCGTAACGGTATTCGCATTAGTAGTGCTGTTCTTAATAAATGTATTTATTTTTAATAATCAACCCTAAATTGACAATAGCACAGAAGATAAAAGAATTTCAGTTATGCTAATTATGATTTCCACTGTCTTTAAGTTATTTGTTGACCAGTAACAACAAAAAGACTGCTCCCTATCAGCAATGATTGACGTATTGAAACACGCTGAGTGAGATTTAAATCAGTCAACTTGTGTGGCATGCCACACTTGGAAACATTTTCTATTTATTTTAAATGTCCGCGGATTGTTTCTGAGTCTTTTTGCAACACTCGGGTACCGTTAACTTTGGGTCTGCTTCAATGATGACACTAATAACCTCCTTGAAAGCCTCACCAGCCATCTGTAAATTTCAATATTAAAATTCCCAAAACAACATTTTTGAAATTATCTTTGACACATTTTAAATTTTATTGCACTGAATGTCAATAGCTAAAATCGTATTGTGTCTGAGATGGGACTTTTAAAGCGGAATGTAGTATAACTGGAATTTTTTTTAATCTTCTTTGATCTCCTGTCATTGCCTTGCTCCTGCCAGTGCTGACAACTTCCGTTATAAAATATTGAAATAAACTAAAAATTTATTTAGTTTTCAGAGAGGAGTGCATTTTACTCATGTAAAAAATGCATAAACTTATGAGATAACCTGATATTTATATATTGAAACAGAGCAATAAGAATAATAATAAGCTTGTCATTTTTTCATACACTGTTTATTTAATTCTCCACTTAATAATTGAGTTTTTATGATCTTAAGTACAAAAAAAATTTAACACATAAGTGCATTATTTAAGTATATCCTTTATAATAATTATTGTTTCATTTTAAAACATCAGTCAAAGAAGATGGACCGTTATACCCCGATGGTAGAGATTTCGTATTGATTCGCTTATTCTAGTTTCTGATGTCACATCACCTGTCAAAAACAAAGAAAAATATGGCTCAGTCAAAATTTTAAAATGTGGGATAAATAAGTGACACGAATTACAATATTTTGTTCAATACATTACAAAATCATTTCATTATTATTATTGAAGAAAGAGAGATACTAAAATAAATGATAAAAGCACAAATTACTAGATTGTAAAAATATTCCATTGTAAATATCATAAAAATAATATGAGAATAATTTTTATAAGAAATTTAAGAAAAATATGAAGAATTGTATAGGATAATGGTACGTACCTTTAGCTTCGCATGACAGGAAAAATTTTGAAGCTACATTATCGAGTTTCTGTGGTTTTTGTAATGAGGTTTGTTCACATTGTTCATCGGCAAAGTCTAAAATTGGCGAAACGTTACGATTAGTAAAGTGGCAAAAAATGAAGGAAAAATGTGACTACATACATTACTAGTTTGAGAAATGTTATGAAATCTGTTAGAATAAAGTTGTGGATTTAAAAATATCTGCTTGTTTTATTATTGAAGACTAAAGGTGTATTTAAACCATTAGTTATTTTTCTTTAGTCTTTCATAATTTGCAAAAAAAAAAACTGATGTTAAATCAATAATCGATAGCTATCGAATAATACTTTTTTTTTTAAGGAGAACACATTATTATTATTATTGTGAAGTTGCAGTTTTACAGAGCAGTTATGTGGTGTTTTTAATACAAATTAAATATGCATTAAATTACAAATTAAAAAATAAATGTAGTAAACACGCAGATCAATCTAATTGGAGACTAAACATTAAGAAATTAAATTTCCCTGTGCCTGAAGAGCCTGAAGCCCAAATTAAAAAGAACATACTGATACTCTGTGATGATCCACATATAACCGAACTGATAAAAAAATATGAATTCCTAGAAATTTCTAGAGCTGATACGGCAGGGGCCGGGGCGGAGACGCCAGGGGCGGGGGAGGGGTGAAGACGGTCGAGGGTTGAAAAACGAAAGCTTCAAGTTAGTCAGGCCCGAGCGGGCGGGGAGTCGGCTTCAGGGGGGCGAAGAGGTCGTATGGGTGTCGGTCGGTCGGTTGGAAGCTTTGCGCGGGGAGCGGGGAGAGGATGAGTTTACGCGGCCGCGAGAATTGTTAGAGTTTACCTAATGTGAAAGTGATAATCGATTAACTTACGACGGTCGCGAAAGTGTTGGCGGTCAATTTATTCGATCCGGATATTATCGCGGGAGACGTGTGTTAGTGCCCAGAAGGACGTCGGCAGCGAGGACCTGATCGAATCTTGATGAGTTTCTTTTGCATGCCTTTGTTGACTACCATACTATTTTACCGCATTTTTAATATATGTTTTGATTCTTTATGATTGCCCAAAATTATAATTGAACGATAACCACTTTGGTTGCTGCAGAGCTCGGTCTTGAATAATATAAATTGGTGTAATCATGGAGAAACAAAGTATCAATGTGTATTTTAACCATTTGTTATATTATATATTGCACGATTAATCCACAAAAGGAACTAACAAGCTACTACCATTGTCGAATGACTTCGGCGATTTTACACACAACAAAATGAGGACCTGCCTTTATTTATCTATGTATTACTTCCTTCGGCCAGAGAGCTGAACTGAATATTCTGATATGTAAGCCTGCTTGGAGGATTTCGAACGTGAGCGAAAGGGTTTAGGTCGACCTTCAGGGCGTCTGGTACCTATGGTGAAGTATAGTTTGGCACTGATATATGGGCGAGTCGCGTTGATTTCGAGACCTATCGCTGAGAGAATTTAGATCCGCCACTATGCCTTGTCGTCACCTACAAGAGGCTACAGGCTAAGGTGACGATTCCGCGGCGGTTTCGGTTCTCTCAACATACGTTATGTGCGCCACAAACTGTATGTAGCTTACGAGCGTATCAGGTGGGTTCCTGTAGGATTTTCCGAACACCCCGTACCTCAGTATAGTTGAGGAGGATGATAGTAGGATCTCTAGAGGTTAATACCCCGAGACAGTGTTCCTGAAATGTGCTACAATTAAGCCGCCACGTCGGCAATCCACACACATACACACGCACCAGCATGCAGTAATAATAATTCTAACTATTTGTTCCTGGCCTTATTCGAGATGCATTGTTCGAGACACCGAGGATCATCCTGCAGATAAATTAAACTATTCTTCTGACACCATTGTTACATGACCTACGTGTTCAGACGCACCCAAGGAATTAAGGGAATTTCCTGATAATCGTACTGTCATGTCACAATCATCACAATTAATTACCTTCAGTGGTGGACGCGGCCCGGATTGGCCACTTTCCTACCGATACTGAATAGCTGTCACAATCATCACAATTCATTACCTTCAGTGGTGGACGCGGCCCGGATTGGCCACTTTCCTACCGATACTGAACAGCAACGTATTGGAGATACAAGGACCTCGGCCATGCATCTTGAATGAGTCATAACAAATGATATTGTTCACTTAGACATTGGCCGAATCAAAACTTTGGATTATCATCATCATCATCTTTAAACTTTTGAACGCGTTGGGTGACCAGGGTTCGGGGTTGGAAATTTGTCGTCTCAGACGTACAGATTTCCAATTTGGGGTTTTGTAAGGGGAGCCGAACGATCGCCACAGACTGGTGTCTGGGGAACTTATCATGTAACCACGGAACATATTTGTCAAGCGAGGCAGGCACTTAGCATGTCGCATGTCGTTTCACATGTCCACATAATTTATGAACAGCTAGGCGACACCACGAAGCGGCCACAGTCACGAGTACGAGTCTACGACAAGGTTGGTGTCATACGTATAATTTCACCCTCACTTTACATTTTAGCTCCGAATAATGCGTACAAATGTATAATTTCTTCCACGCTCTTACATTCTAACTCTGCATAACACGTACATAATTAATGCTATAACGGGCGCGCTCGAATATCATACCGCTTGACGGGAAGTTTCTGTTACTTAGTCGTATACCATAAGATAATCGGTATATTTATTTTAATAATTGCTCTATAGGTATTTTAACGGCTATAATATTTGGATATTTGTAAACTTTGGATATTTGATAATTGAAAACGCGGGTTAAAAGAACTAGGATCATTACGGACATAACATGGGGAATATTCTTAACCGCTAGAACGATCACGTTGGCCAAATTTAGATACTAAGCGAATAGACTAGCATTAAGCGTAAAAATTAGTATTAAGTAAGGTAGAAAGATAGATCTCCACACTGGCGACCGGGAGAGCTCGCACGCAGGAGAATACCGAATCCATAACAGAGGCGTGTCTTGCGAGCAGGACGCCCGCACAGGGAAATTGAAGATTCCGCATTAAATTAGAAATAGTAATATTTAGTTAGACATAGGGAAATACGGAACTGCCACAGGTGGTGCCGGCGACCAGGAGAATTATTATTTAATATATAATTATATATATAAATAGGCTTAGAAAAGGCGAAATCACCTCATTGGTGCTCGCGACCAGGAGACCTAGAGTTTTATTATTTATAATAAACCTAATAATATTTAAATATAAGCCTAGAAATATCGAAAGCATTTCAGTGGTGCCTTGTGACCAGGAGATCAGGAGCTTATTATTTATTATAAATTAATTAGTAAATTAGAGGAAAAGTACGGAAAACATTACAGTGGTGCCGTGACCAGGAGCCAGTCAGCTAGTTTTTCATTACAAATGTCTGAATTATAATATCCATATTATTAATCCTAGAGCCGTAAAATAAGAATATAATTGCACGCATGTAGAATTAAATTTATAGATTCCATTACTGTTTAAAAAATACCACCCGACGTGGTTTAAATAAAAAATAAATTAATAGAAATTTTTAGATTAGTAAAACACAAAATTAAAATATTTATTTCTATGATCGGAATTTAATACTCTATCTTGAATGTGTTTCGAAATCGGACAGAGTGCCCACACGTGTTGGAATGGTCGCTTAAATCTAAAATAAACAAAAAAAAACATTATGAAAGCTTCAATTTATTATTTTGTTTAATATTACCGATTTGAAACGTCTCGTTGTCGTTTGGTGATATGTTTGTCTCATAATTATATACTATTCGTAAATCACACAGCTTTATTTAAAATGCAGCGGTGTTGTATACAGGCGAAATATTTTTTCCGACTTACAAAAAAAATATATATGTAAAATAATAAAAATCGTATTATGTTCGGATATAAATAATAAGATAATAAAGAAAAATTGGAATATAAATGAATGTCCGGATGATTTATTAAATATAAATTTACTTAATTGCGAAAATAAATATTACTTTGTAACTTAAAAGTATGATATACTGTATTTGTTGTCCTTGTGGCGAATCGGATCAAAATATAAACGATAATCGAAAGGGGTGCGTATAAGAAAAAAATTATATATACATTGTAGTATCCTTACACCCAGTATAGTAAAGATTTTCCAACATATACCAATTATCATTAGGTAAAGATATTATAAATGCGTTTGGCGTATGTTACTTTGTATATTTAGTACATCAAAGTAGTTCTCATTGATACGGTTGAAATATTAAACTTTACGTTGAATTGTTTGGTCGTCTGACTTGTGCATTTATAAGAGACAGGGTCTAACATTTGACAACACGGAGAATAAGTGGGTGGTGGTATCCTTTTATTATTTATGGGCGTGAGATTGTATGTTGGCTAAATCCAAATTCTCTGAATTTTGAAGTGGACGATCTATACTCAAAGCGAGAGAGCCATTTTTTATTTTTTTTTACCGAAAGCATACTTTCCTCAAGTGTTTAGAATACGTTCAACAAAAAATCTTGGCCTGGGAAGGATCGAAGTAACACCTCGTATTATAGTGCCGGGAACATCTAGCATGGCTAGAAAGACGATAAGTTAGAAAAACATTCTGCATTTGCAGGGGAGATAAACCGTAGGGTCGGCTGTTGATTATTACTGACTTACTTATTATTATTTATAGATAGGGATGTAGTCATGTTAATAATCCAAATATTATCCAATTATTTATCTTCATTTTATTTATTTAAGTATTTTATAATTGCGCTTCGTGGGTTTTCGTAAAAGTATATATGGAAGCATATGCGGGTCAAGCAGGATACCTTATAGAATAGATAGGAACAAGAGAAAAAATTGTAGGAGTGCACAGTATTAACTTTAATGGAAACCTGTACATAAACATAATAAGATACGGTGAGAAAAAAAAAAAAAATTATTTTAAGTGAAGATTCAGGAAAACTTATAGAATACCTCTAGAGGATTAAGAATATTTTAGGTAGAATGGAGACTATTTAGTCAACTGTCAAATTGTAGTCTAAGTTGCTATGGGTCGCAGCCGCGTATAAGAGGATTGATAGCGTTCGCCGCCTTAGTGCAGTATTTGGTAGCCTATATGTGATTTCGTTAGTGCGTAGGACGAGTGAATGATTTCATCGAATGATGTGCCGAAATCTTAAATTTTGAGATACGTTAAGAGTGACACTATCCATACTGTAACGGAAGATAATGGATTCGCTATTTTGTACACCTTCTTATGTGTTAGAAATACGGAAGGGCGCCATCGGTAAGCTGGCTTGTAAATACCTCGCATAAACTAGATTGTGTAAGTTAGTTAAGTTAGATTGTAAAAATCACACCGTCGGTAATATTAGTTTGTAAATATCTCTATCTTATTACTCGGTCGGCAAAAATAGTATGATAAAAATTCTTCATTATGACATTTTCTACGGGAATGGCTTATTACGTATTTCCATACGAGAGATCGTTTACAAGGTTTCAATTACTCATATAGCAAGATGTCTTTGTACTTAGTTTACGCCATCTTTGATATGGATGGAAATAACATATAGGAAACCCATATTATGAAGCAAGTTAGTGGTTTTTAAATGAACTAATTCAGAAAATAAAAACAGACGCTGGACCGAGGGATAAAATGGTTTGATACATCTGACGCATATGTATCATCGCTGGGTTGAGATAATGGGAGACATGTATTTATGCAACATGTGCATTTTAGGAAACAGACCTACCCGACCGGTCAATAAATGTCACGGGTCCTCTACATCTTAGAAGAACCATTAATTATTATATGAATAAGCTGGAACCCATAAGTTCAACTTGAGATTTTAAGGACGACTTTGGACCGAGTTGAGGTGATAAATTAGCTTATTTGGGTTCGATTCTTTATGCTGTGGCCTGGGTCGTGCGAACGAAAGAGAACAAAAAAATTAAAGCTGAGGTTATTTTAGTATTTATTATCGACAACGCTCTTATGGGCCTTTAAGTAAACAATAATATTTTATCTGTGGAGTTATGATAATACACCATTTTAAAACGTAGGGATAACTTAAGTACAAACATGTCCCCGGATTATCCTCACAAATAGGTACTTAATTGTAAAGCGACTTCAATTGACACATGGTGTAACTTTATTGAAAGATTTAATTTAATATGGGTTAATTAAATTATTAGGCAGATTTATCCAAATGTATAAAGGGTGTATATCATGCTTCGATCTAGCAATGATGGTTAAATATTACCCTGGAATCTTGCGGTTTTCCTTCTTTCAGCATAGCATTAAGATCCTAGGATATAATAGAGAAAAAAAAAATAGGCGTAATATGATTGCATGGTGGGCGACATGTATTGTACTTTGGACACAACAATTCTTGGGATTGCATATCGGCCGACATGACTGAATTGGAATGAGATGATATTATGATTGTGTAAACAAATGCAAATCAGAAGTTTGGATTTCCACGACTAAGAATTCATCTTATAATTACGATATTCGATATATTATAATATAATTAATTGAAAAAGATTGAATGGGATAGTAAAATGATAAGTGGAGTAACGTCGCTATACAGGATAGAAAAATAAGTCTTAATTCATAAGCCAGGAAATTTGTCGTTAGTATTATAATTATAATATACAATAGTTATCTAAGTAGGCGCATTGACTTAAGTGGATCGTATGTGTCCGCATTGGTTACAGAAGAACTTTGACAACGAATCCAACCATCAATAAGCAAGTGACAAATGCCAAAGATATATAAATATATAAGAGAAAAATAGTAATAATAATAGTTAGTTTTAAAATATAGTTAAGTTAGTTCTAGGTTAACCGTTATATACGAGGACATAATGGAGAGGATGCACGTATAAAATCATAATTGTAAGCACTGATGTTAAAATGATGCTATTGGAACATGGGAGGGCACTGGTGTGTGGAGACTTGGAGATTCACAATTGGAAAGGAATTACGCAACCGCGTTTTCGATCGATTAGTGTGGAGCTGTATACCTATTTTAGAGAAAAAAAAAAAAAAACAATTGTTTTTGTCAGCACAACTAGAAATACTATGTATGTGAGGACTCCAGGATGTATAAAGTAAGGACGAATTGAGAGGAGTTCTATGGAAAGACGGAAATTGGTTGACGAAACGAGTAGTGTGACGCCAGTCTTATCTGCTTAAACACTTGGGGAGGGGATGTGGGTTCGAAATGTATTTAGTATTAATTAATTATGTTAATTGTATTTATAGGTTAATTAAGTGGATGGACTACAATAAGCCTTATTTATAAATAATAAGATATAGTATAAGTAATTAGTTGAACTAGTTAGATTTCTAAAATACAAAGAGGCGCTATCGTGATACCGACCGCCTGGCGAGATTTTGCATAACTAATGGATCGTTCGGATCGATTATAAGATACTATTAAGCTTTATCAGAGGAATTGATTAGTGGTTAGATGGGTTTTAGGTGTACTGTGAGTGTACCACGTATCCCTGCAGTTTAACTACTATTAATTAATGATATTCAATTAAGAAAAATTTAGGTTATGTTTCGGTCTTCCCGATTTTCGACATTGAGAAGTTTTTTTTTCTAATTTTGTGAAATGTGAGAATTGAAAAAAAAAACATTTTTTTAAGATATAGCACCTAAAAGCTACTGGATGTGGTAAGCAAAACTCGCTTATATAACCTTGAAAGATAATACTACTGGAGTGAAAAATGTAATAGGTGTATGAGACCGACTGCCAAACCGCTAATTTTAAACAATATGTTCCCCAATCCAGGAGTTTAGAACGTAGTTTTGCGATCGGATACTATAGGCTTTACCAGGAGAGAAAAAAAAAACAACGGAACTTTTACAGGAGGATTGGAAAGCTTCTACAAAAGCAGAGGATCTAACTGGAATCGCGCCATTAACCGAAGTTGGGAGCGCCGAGTTAAGGGGTGACTTGGAATCCTACGAGAAATTTTGATGAGAGGTCGGTCATTAAGATGCGTGAATGTATTATCCATAAGAAGTACATTAAGACTATGTGTAAAGATTATCAGCTCTGATGACTAGTTGAGTTGGAATCACGATGAGTTCACCGGAGATAAATGAGTTATTCGCTGGGGGAGGTAATATTAATGTGTACTTTAGGTATATAACTACCTTTAAGTTAGATGTGTGGAAGCGTTATCTCTATGGTAGATTCTAAGATAGCTGAGGACTTGTGTAGGGATAATCGGCTCGGATATCTAGTCGAGAGAATTAAGATGGTAACACAGCAAGCGATGGGAGTAATCTCTGGGGGAGGAGAGATAGCGTCTAGTTCTAACTATAAACGTTGGCCACATTGCAGAGTGAGGGAGAGATATGATTTGCGCGCCTGGCAGAATCCTACAAGAAACTTGTAAGGGTGGAAGTAGTGGTGATAGTAAAACGAAACCTTCATAGTTGTATATCCGTGGGTGGATCATTGCGTTATTGTATTGAGAAATGTAATTATCAATTCCTTCTAATTCCATTTTCAATATGGGGAGGTCTGTGATGATCCACATATAACCGAACTGATAAAAAAATATGAATTCCTAGAAATTTCTAGAGCTGATACGGCAGGGGCCGGGGCGGAGACGCCAGGGGCGGGGGAGGGGTGAAGACGGTCGAGGGTTGAAAAACGAAAGCTTCAAGTTAGTCAGGCCCGAGCGGGCGGGGAGTCGGCTTCAGGGGGGCGAAGAGGTCGTATGGGTGTCGGTCGGTCGGTTGGAAGCTTTGCGCGGGGAGCGGGGAGAGGATGAGTTTACGCGGCCGCGAGAATTGTTAGAGTTTACCTAATGTGAAAGTGATAATCGATTAACTTACGACGGTCGCGAAAGTGTTGGCGGTCAATTTATTCGATCCGGATATTATCGCGGGAGACGTGTGTTAGTGCCCAGAAGGACGTCGGCAGCGAGGACCTGATCGAATCTTGATGAGTTTCTTTTGCATGCCTTTGTTGACTACCATACTATTTTACCGCATTTTTAATATATGTTTTGATTCTTTATGATTGCCCAAAATTATAATTGAACGATAACCACTTTGGTTGCTGCAGAGCTCGGTCTTGAATAATATAAATTGGTGTAATCATGGAGAAACAAAGTATCAATGTGTATTTTAACCATTTGTTATATTATATATTGCACGATTAATCCACAAAAGGAACTAACAAGCTACTACCATTGTCGAATGACTTCGGCGATTTTACACACAACAAAATGAGGACCTGCCTTTATTTATCTATGTATTACTTCCTTCGGCCAGAGAGCTGAACTGAATATTCTGATATGTAAGCCTGCTTGGAGGATTTCGAACGTGAGCGAAAGGGTTTAGGTCGACCTTCAGGGCGTCTGGTACCTATGGTGAAGTATAGTTTGGCACTGATATATGGGCGAGTCGCGTTGATTTCGAGACCTATCGCTGAGAGAATTTAGATCCGCCACTATGCCTTGTCGTCACCTACAAGAGGCTACAGGCTAAGGTGACGATTCCGCGGCGGTTTCGGTTCTCTCAACATACGTTATGTGCGCCACAAACTGTATGTAGCTTACGAGCGTATCAGGTGGGTTCCTGTAGGATTTTCCGAACACCCCGTACCTCAGTATAGTTGAGGAGGATGATAGTAGGATCTCTAGAGGTTAATACCCCGAGACAGTGTTCCTGAAATGTGCTACAATTAAGCCGCCACGTCGGCAATCCACACACATACACACGCACCAGCATGCAGTAATAATAATTCTAACTATTTGTTCCTGGCCTTATTCGAGATGCATTGTTCGAGACACCGAGGATCATCCTGCAGATAAATTAAACTATTCTTCTGACACCATTGTTACATGACCTACGTGTTCAGACGCACCCAAGGAATTAAGGGAATTTCCTGATAATCGTACTGTCATGTCACAATCATCACAATTAATTACCTTCAGTGGTGGACGCGGCCCGGATTGGCCACTTTCCTACCGATACTGAATAGCTGTCACAATCATCACAATTCATTACCTTCAGTGGTGGACGCGGCCCGGATTGGCCACTTTCCTACCGATACTGAACAGCAACGTATTGGAGATACAAGGACCTCGGCCATGCATCTTGAATGAGTCATAACAAATGATATTGTTCACTTAGACATTGGCCGAATCAAAACTTTGGATTATCATCATCATCATCTTTAAACTTTTGAACGCGTTGGGTGACCAGGGTTCGGGGTTGGAAATTTGTCGTCTCAGACGTACAGATTTCCAATTTGGGGTTTTGTAAGGGGAGCCGAACGATCGCCACAGACTGGTGTCTGGGGAACTTATCATGTAACCACGGAACATATTTGTCAAGCGAGGCAGGCACTTAGCATGTCGCATGTCGTTTCACATGTCCACATAATTTATGAACAGCTAGGCGACACCACGAAGCGGCCACAGTCACGAGTACGAGTCTACGACAAGGTTGGTGTCATACGTATAATTTCACCCTCACTTTACATTTTAGCTCCGAATAATGCGTACAAATGTATAATTTCTTCCACGCTCTTACATTCTAACTCTGCATAACACGTACATAATTAATGCTATAACGGGCGCGCTCGAATATCATACCGCTTGACGGGAAGTTTCTGTTACTTAGTCGTATACCATAAGATAATCGGTATATTTATTTTAATAATTGCTCTATAGGTATTTTAACGGCTATAATATTTGGATATTTGTAAACTTTGGATATTTGATAATTGAAAACGCGGGTTAAAAGAACTAGGATCATTACGGACATAACATGGGGAATATTCTTAACCGCTAGAACGATCACGTTGGCCAAATTTAGATACTAAGCGAATAGACTAGCATTAAGCGTAAAAATTAGTATTAAGTAAGGTAGAAAGATAGATCTCCACACTGGCGACCGGGAGAGCTCGCACGCAGGAGAATACCGAATCCATAACAGAGGCGTGTCTTGCGAGCAGGACGCCCGCACAGGGAAATTGAAGATTCCGCATTAAATTAGAAATAGTAATATTTAGTTAGACATAGGGAAATACGGAACTGCCACAGGTGGTGCCGGCGACCAGGAGAATTATTATTTAATATATAATTATATATATAAATAGGCTTAGAAAAGGCGAAATCACCTCATTGGTGCTCGCGACCAGGAGACCTAGAGTTTTATTATTTATAATAAACCTAATAATATTTAAATATAAGCCTAGAAATATCGAAAGCATTTCAGTGGTGCCTTGTGACCAGGAGATCAGGAGCTTATTATTTATTATAAATTAATTAGTAAATTAGAGGAAAAGTACGGAAAACATTACAACACTTGTAAGTCAATATAGTTTTGAAAATATCACAAAAAAATAGTGTAAATATTGACCTTTATGAACCATTTCCAGAATTGTTAAAAAATCATCATCCTTTTTTAAATGCCTTTGTAAATGCCTGACATATAAGCTGACTCCAGTTAAATGGTCTTCACCACCTAATTTGTGCGTTACTTGATTCCCAATTTCCTCATCATAATAACGACTGTCTCCATTAGAACAGCGACTCTCGCAACTGTCATGTTGCGACTGTGAAATTGTGGACTCGCAACACAATTTCTCAAACGACGGCATAAAAGGAGAAGTTGCATAGCCAATTATTAAATTTCGATTGTGCAGAAATTCTTCTAAAGGGGGTATATTTGAATATATCTCAGGATTCAATTTCCTGAAACAGAATGAAGTATGGAAGATTAAAACAATTTTACAATTATAAAGAAACCATCAAATCCTTCGCATATGAATAAGAAACATTTTCACCTTAATTTACATGGAGTTAAGATACCTTTTTTTAAAAATTCAATTTAATATTTTGTATCTACACAATTGTAGGTAAACTTAAAAAATATATGATTATTGATTTTGTCAAAAGACCAAACTCATATTGATAATGTCGTGTTTTTAAATAAATAAAAAATTAATAAGTAAAATTAAGAACTAAACTAATAAGTAAACTCAAGAAAAATTGTTTAATATAGTATTTATTAATTAAATAATTCCTTTTTTAAATAAAACAATTGGGAACAAAAATACAAGCACAGCATTAAGAGTATAAGAATGCACTACAAAATATGAAATTATTTTATTTATGTTACACAGTTAAGTTGGTACACATGTTTTCTATGCATACGGTTTTTTGGGAATCCAAAACTAGTGATGAACAGATATATGAGGAATAGTTAATTCAAGGGACAGTGAATTTGGGGAATGAAATCAGATGGGAGGGATTCTGGTGGGATAGTAAATTTGTAATGGAAATTAATTAGGTTATTATAAGCAAAAAACTACCTGTCTGGGGGTTTTCTGCACATATCCAAAAGTAATATAAAGAGGTCAGGTTTGCTGCCAAAGGCGTGCTTTGTAATGAAATTTTCAGACACACCATTTTGGACCGTATACTTCTCAGAAGGGCATTCTATACCTAACATATATTTTGCGCCACATAATTCAAAACCGTGCCCAGCAAAATAAATTAGAGCTGAAAATTAATAAACACATTATAACATTAATGAGCACATTATCCACAACGGAGGATTGATTTAGAAGTAAAATTGTTCAAATGTATCTTCAATCAGTGATTCACATAAAAATATATGTTTTGTATCCTGGGTTTGTCACAGTACAGCCATAAAACATAGCAGCTTGCATTATATACTTACTTAGATATTTAAAATATAAGGTTACTTTTATTTCTTAAAACTTAAAATCTATAATCTTTGAGCACAATTTATTTAAAATGTGCATACCATGAGTATAGTTTCTCATATTGAATTTGTGAGATCCGTGGTGTTCCACATTAATTCATTGAACATAGTTATGCAGAAAGCAGCCAGTATACAATCTTAAAAAAGTTTAAATATTGTTTGTATTAGACACAGTAAAGTTAACTCTATATTCTGAAAAAAACAGCCACTTCAATACAAAACTACTTTCATTCAAACATTCATAATACATAAAACGTCTTCTGAAAAATTTTTTGATCATAAAAATCTCATTTTGAAAATTTAAAAAAACTTCACAATATGTAAAAAAGTCATATAAGTCATAAAATTTGGTACTTATATATTATTTATCATTTTAAAGGTAAAGGATATTCCAATTGTGTAGATTTGATTATTCGTACTTTCATAAAAGTGCCTTTATCTCAGTTTTTAATTTTCTGCATAACTATGTTCAATTAAATTATAAATTACTTACTGTACGAGTTGGGAGGTATTACTGAGCACAAGCTCTCAATAGACTCTCTCAACTGATCGCTATTAACATTTTCCAATATTATAACACTGAACCCCATGGACCTCAGAATGTCTCCTAAAACTCTACAGTCAGACACTGGAGTGACAAGATTTGACCAGTTACTGTACTCCGCGTTTCCTATTAAAATGGCAACTTTCACCGAAGGGTTGGAATGGTGGACTGTAGGCGGAGGAGGGACATCATTCTGCCAGGAAACTTGACATTCATCTAAAAGTTTGTAAAATTTTCCAACAGAGTATCCTCTACGGTCTAATGCATTTATTACAAATTTTGCAGCATTTACTTCAGGAACATTCCTTAAAAACAAAAAGATACAATAATTAGTAAACACATACATAGTGGAACACGTTTTACATGAAAAAATGTTCTGATAAAATGCTATGTGATTTCACACATATTTTTCTTTCAACATGAAACAAAAAATGCCCTACATGAATAGATTTTGCATCCCAACAAAAAAAATTACTGGCCACCATGTCGTCACCAAATTCTTTACTGTTCATGACTTTATGACTCAACTTTCTATCCAGTCCGATATCGGATAAACAATAGACACAAGAATGCCGCTGGCCATTTTAAACAAATGGGTTTACCGTTGCTGAACTGATAATGAATAACTTTCTATTGCCTAAGTTGGCATCTGTCAATAAACAAAACAATGCAAAAATAACATAGTGCAAAATAGATTTCATATTTTGCCAAAAAATTTATTTACAAAAAAATATTTTATTTTATTCATTTGTAATTTTTACAAATCATGTGTATTCTTATACCTGTTGCAGTGAATGAACATATCAAGGATTTAAAATAAATTATGTTTGTAGGGAGGGTTATACAGTAAAAAAATTGTAACTTGTTTGCTGTGTTTATTTCACGATTGTTTTAATTATTACAACATCGAAAACATTGTGATTTTTTTTTAATTTCTTTTAACTTGAAATTCAATTAATGTGAAAAAATATTGCATATTAACCAATTTTCACAATATAGTGTTGATTATAATTTTATTATACAGTGCATGAGAAAATCTTAGATATTTTATAAATTAACCATGTGAGATATTGAAACTGATTATCAATCCAAATTCAGCAGAAGGTTAGAAAATTATGTGGTTTTAAAATACATCAATTCTAAAATTCCTTGTGAATAGAGTACACAATTTTGTTTGCTGTGCTATTACTAAATGGGATAACAATAATTTCTCCTTCATAACCATCCTGCATAGTATCTGCTGCAATTGTAGGCATCTCATTAATTCACTGCTGGATAAAGGGCCTGATGATACTAAAATATTCTTTATCCATTGATAATTACTGCATCATACTATTTACACATTTTTAACAGTGATTATGACATAATTTATGAAGAAATCCTTCCAAACTTTGTAAATAATATGAATTAAAATTAAATTAAACTTCCAAAGCAATTTAGGCATACAATTTTTTTTGACTCAAATGACATAAATTATCTCAAATAATAAAAATATCTTCTAAAAAAATGATATCTAACTGTGACAATATATATTTAGCTAACAAAATTAAATAATGATGTCATTTGTTATTTAAAATCTTTCAATTTTAAATTCTTTTAATGTAAAATCTGTATTTGTGTACATTTATTCTTTAAACAGTGGTAATTTCACTAATTTACAAGAGGATATTGGATGTCTTTCTATGGATTGCAACCGTGTCATTGGTAGAAAGGCTTGAGTGACTCTTTGATCTGGGAGCGATGCTATCAGGAGTCTTATATTCCTGGTATGGCCAACAATCTCATCCGAAAAAATGAGTTATGAAAGATCTGGAAGCACTGCATGTTTCTATTGCCAAGTGGAATGGGATGGCACAGGACGAGATTTATATCAGGCAAAATTTCTCAATGAGCTGTGAAGCTATGGACTAGTAGAATTAGCCGTGGAAATGACACAATTAAATAAAAATCAATATTGCAATTTTTAATACAAGTTTTTCCCTTATAAAATATTTGTTTTATAGTGTGTTTAATATTTATTAATGTATATTAATAAAAGTACCTATCACACCGATCTGAAACATTAACAGAGCACGTGAATCATATTCTTATTTCTTGGTACAAGATAATTTAACAAGTAAACATAATGTATGAACATTTTGAAATCCTCCACAAATATTAAATTTGGAAAACGTGAAATCAATTTGTTTAGCCCTAAATTTCCGAACGCTAACTATAAAGCAGTTAATAAAAAAATAAAAACATTTTGAAAGAACATTTAATAGCAATAAGAAGTGACCTACATATATATACATTGTTAAAAAAATAATATAATGAACTATTTATCAATAAGCCAACCAATATCAATAATTTCCCGGATCTATTGTTCCAGAGCAGTAATTAAGAGTTTCAAAGAGTATTTTGGTACTTATCGTTTACCATTATCACTTACCTAAGATTTTTGATATCGGCAACTTTCAGGGCCCAGCCATCTGTCCGTTGTAGCAAATCACTATATACTTGATACGGCAAATTTTGAAGCAAAGACATTTTAACTGAAAAACCGTAAAAGCTAGTTACTTCATTAAAATAATAATCTTTAAAAATATCATCTAACAATGCTATCCTACGATTCTGACAGCTGTCACTTTTCTCTTCATCGTGTTCTTATTTCCATAGAACATGAATCACCACGGACAAGATGGGTCATCTCCACAGATATTCTCATGTGATAGGTACCGTTTACGTTATATTCTGTTTATTTTGTTGGTACCAATGCGTGTCATACGTAGTTTAAAAGAAGTAACCAATCGTCAGAAGAAAACTGAATTTTGTAAATGTCATATTTCGTGGTCTTTCATGATTTTGTGGAATGACAGCCTTGTCGATTGATTCAATATTTAACACGACGTTTTTTGACGAATTAGTTCGTCATATTACTGAATGTTCGTCTCTGGTTTCGGAATTAATATCATCGGCTGTGTCGCTTATAACCGCTGAGGATACTACGAAAATAATTATACCAGCAGCTGCAACACTTTACGATCAATTGTCACAATTATTTTCTTTTGATGAGTTTCAAATAATTTTACTGAAATCTTTTTTGTTTATGCAGTTCTCTACATTGCTTCTTATAATTTTATCTTGGAAAGTCTACGGCAAACGAATATCTGAACGTTTTATGAAACCGGGTGAGTCATTTTATTTTACCCGTTTCATTTATCTCTAAAAATATTGTTTTTAAATTAGCATTAGTACATATTTTCATAACGAAGACAAATTAGACATCTTGATGTTTGTATGCATTTACTCAATTCAATAAAATATAGTATATTCCAGTAAGGGTACATCAGTGAACACTTAAATTCAATCAAAATGTTTTAAGGCATCTAAATTACTAAAATATTTTCAGCTACATCCAAGGCTATTCAAGAATTGAAAGATAGCGTTTCAAAACTCAAGCTTCCTAAAGAACACACCCCAAGGATTTAAACAATTTAACCTCTTTAAGATATGTGTTAAAAATTAGTAGAATTAAGACAATAAACAAAGATGGCTGAGAAAATAAAGAAATTCTTCGCTAAGAAGAAGGCAGATGCTAAATTCAAAATGGCTGGTCCTGGTCATAAGCTAACGGAAGATACTTCGAAGACTTCAAAGCAGTCCTCTGCTAGTAGTTCCAAAGAACACGTTCCTGCAAAGCCAAGGAACCTCACAGATGAGAGCCGACTGGCTGCTGAAGCAGCTTTGCTAAGAATTCAGGGGCAGAAAAGAGAAAATGCATCATTCAATACATCTCTGTCAGCTATTCAGGTAATTGATTTTGGTACTTTTAATCAACATCACTGTGACAATTTATTCAACATTATATTGGTACCACTGCAAGGCTGTTCCTATTAACATGTATCACTTAAATTTTGTGAAAACAATCCATTTAGATAGAGTACATTATATTAGGAGGTACATGTGGACGTAGGAAGTTTAAAAATAATTATTGAAATATCAAAAAATCTATAGAACTTAGAAGGTTTTTATGTTAAGGTTTTTATGTTAAAAATCTATAGAACTTAGAAGGTTTTATGTATTTGGATTGGTTACGTTTGAACCCATTAGGAGTGGCATTTTAGACAGATTTTAATAGATACACTGTATATTGCAGAGAGAGGGTCTTATGACACAAGTTCCATAAAATCTCAATGCTCTTACTTTAATCATGACCAGGAGACTTTGTTTTTTAACTCCTGATTCTAAAATGTCTAAGAACCCATAGTTCTTATCAGATTTTAATGAACAAGTTCTAAAAAATGACCTAGTAAATATGCAAAAAATAAGTAACATTTACACATAGTTGAAACCTAGCTGATATCTTATAACCAGTGTTAAAGAGCAATTTTCATTTTTCCAGTTTGAATTTCGAGATATTTTTGCATTTTGCATACCCTTTCAAGATGAGACTAATAGTTAATTCTTTTACAATATAAAGTAAACATAAAAGTGTGTTATTTTTTACGTAAATATTGCTAGAGTGAAAGGTATCAATAGAAAAGGACAAGTATACAATTGTTGGTTTTCTTAAATTCCTAGATTAGATTAAGCTATCAGAAAATAGCCATTTCTTCAACATTCATAATACATATATGTTGCCATTTGAAATTATCAAGCAAAAACTAAACAATTTGTAAAGTTCTCACCTAAGAATTGTTATATTTATACTATGAAGAATTATTATGTTTGTGATAAAAACCATTATTTGTGTCGATAAACATATGATTATAAAATATTACAATTTTGCCCCAAATTATAAGGAAAAAATTTATGTAAATTCATGCTAATATTTATAATTAATATTGATAACTTTTGAAGCAGCTGTATTTGTGAAGAGAAAACTATTTATGCGAATATTATATTATATAACAATCATACTCCGGTTGTAATAAAAAAACTGTTTTTTTTTTAAATATTTATTTATTGTTTCAATAAATTACATATATATATTAAAATATGATAAAAGTATTATTATTCACTGTTAAATAATCAGTTCATCAAGCATATTTATCATTCTTCAGAATTTCATTGTTTTTTCTTTACACATATTCAAAACAAAATGTATCCACACATATTACACTTTAAACTGAATTTAGAAATAAAACCTTACATTCTTTTATATATTCAATATTTGTTCCTGTGCACCCAAACATCGATTTGTGGGAGTAAATTTGATTAATTTGTGAAAAGAATTGGTGTATGTCGACCACTCTTTTGCCATCCAATTTAGGAAGTTCACACGAGTCCACACATTCAATCCTCAGTTCGGGAACATCCTGAAAATAATTTATAAAATTACTATTATTGTCATTAGTAATCTTTAAGGATATGTATTTCCAATAGAAAATAATTCATCTGCACTACATAATATATGTATATTGAACTATGTAATTTATGTTGTTAAATCAAATAGATAATTATTATAGAAATGGTAAAAATTATCAACTTACGTTGGGATTTTTTTTCTAAGAAGTTTATAACCATTTAAAATTTGGTTGGAACATTTCCTATAGCGTGTCAATAGATACTTTTTGACCATAGGCATCTTGAGTCACAGTAAGCAGTAATTTAAGAACAATAATGTGTATACTAATATATTATTGACTTTTAATGAGAACCAAACCCAACAAAAAATCATATCTTCGCATATTTCATGCCAACATTACATAAATACAATGTTGTCATTTTAAAACATGACAGCGCATGCGTGGTTAGCGCACATGCGCTGACAGTTTCTAAAACATTACGAATGGTGACATGAAGTTCGACATATGTTTAATATTTAAATGTCAAAATTATAATCTGTTTTCGTATAAAATCAGCTCAAAACCATACAATTTACAAAAAATAAGCAATTGGTATCAAGAATGAGTATAATATTCATTCATATTGTAGTCAAAATTTGTATTAAAATGTGTTTTATATGCAAATTTAATTAAAATCTATTGTAGCGCAGATTTCACGACCGTCGTGGCCGTATTGAACGGCATACTAACACTGAGAGATAATGAATAGTATTGTATTTCATAAGACTGGAAATATATTATTTAAAAAATGATTATTGTGTTTCTGATATTAAACTTAGTTTTAAAGAGTAGTTGAAGCCTCAAAGCATGTGAGTAAATATAGTATATTATTTAAAAACATGTTTTTACTAAAACAAAGTATTTTAATAATATCAAAAATTGATCAAATTTACTGCAAATTGAATGGTTTATAATTCTATTCATTTTTAACATTTTGCTAATTTGGTTTCCTACGGATTTGTCTCTGTAATCTTGGCTTCAATATTATATAAGAAAATATATTTCGTTCATGCATTAATTTAGCATATTAACTCAATTTCGTAGTATGCGGAAAATGCATCTAATGGTTGCGGTCTTTCTTATAATGTTTGTATCGTCTTAATTATGGCAAATAACATTCAGTTTATTAGTTTTATATTAATGTAAAGGTCCAATCTAAGTAATAGTTGAAAGAAAAGTCAAATCTATTGAATAACTTCTAATATAAATGAATAATAAAAACCCACATTTTCGTAAAAAATGTGAAAATTTGGATTATTATTGCAAGTCGTGCCTTAAAAGATTTTTTTATTGAAATTAGTTTATTAATTTTTACATAAAATTAACTTTTCAAGTAACAATAATATTCTCTATGAGATATTTGAAATACATGCTCTAGCTTATGCAGTTAGTAGCAACAGAGGAATAAAATGACATTTTCTTTTTAGGCCCAAGTAAAGCGAGAATTAGAAAATGAGAAGAAATTACAAAGTGAAAGTCCAAAATCATCAACAACTAGCATTTCAGAAGTTCATTTAGATACTTCACCACATTTAGCCGTTAATGGAGTCTATTTCAAGTGAGTGAAATATTCATTTTAAATATTGTTACATAATGCACCAGCGCATCACAACACCAGCTAGGCTCAGTCTGTGGGTGTCTCTTGTGTGATGTGTCAGAGTGGCTGTCTCGGATGGATGGGAATGGTCTTAAACAAATGAAACACTTGGTTTATACATGAAACACATAATACAATTTATTCACTCTCACAACAAATATCCGACAACATATTTGCATGATTTGAGTTTTTTTATCTTCTTCACTTGTCATCGTTCTTTCCTCCAAGTGAAGACACATTCTTGTTATGAATTTGACACTAATCCTATGGTTATTACAAGGTTGAGAGATTACTTAAATGTTGAATGAATGCTGTGGTAGCTGTGACAAAAGTATCTCTCGCCATTGAGAGATGTCCAGATTGTTAAATGATCCATTTCTCTTGCACCGGTCCGCACAGCTACCAGCCGAGATTCTCCTCCTGCCTCCAACCAGGGACTGGGTTCATGATGCGGATGGATCGGGGACCTTAAACCTCCCATATCCACCGCATCTCAGAATTCCTTCTTCATTTGGATCAGTAATGTAGCGCTCGGTCTGCTGTGCTATTTTGAAATGTCACAATATATCTATAATATGGAAAGCATCAATAGAAGCTCATGCCATATGTTCGAAAAAAGTAAGTGATCATATTTTATTGAATTATTTATTTTTCAGGTGTCCAATTATCGGCAGTGAAGTATTAACTAAAGAAGAATGGAAAAATAACATCAAAACATTCCTATATGAACAACTAGCTGAAGAGCCTGGACTCACAGCATGCCTCATTATACAATCGTGCAATACTAACAAAGAAAGGGTATATGAATTTTCATGTTTGAGTATTTTTTCAAAAAGTTTATTTTTTATTATACTGAAAATGCTTAAATGTTGTGCTGTGAAAAAACTTCTTCCACATTCTTGACGATTTTCTTAGTACATTTTCAGCTCTAAAGTGCAGATTTTAAATGTGCTAAATAAGAATCTTATTTGCGGATGTGTATTATTTATGTACTAGATTAATTAGAATTTAATATGTGTTATTTAGGAACAAGTGTATTACAAGGCGCCATGTAATTGATATGATAAGACACATGTTAATAATTTAAAGGTGTAATCATCGGCGTGGCGCCAAAAAACCTGTGGGATAGATTTTAAGAAAACAAAGACCTCTTAGTAAAATATACAGTGAAGGCCTGACGCCGTGTAGGTACTTGCAAATATAACTACGAGTATTGTTATTATGAATTTGAATAAATACTGAGTATTCTACTGGCGGAAGCCATTCTCAATTTTGCTACTGTAGTGTGCTTATATTAAATATCTTTTGTGTTTCATTTCTTTCGTCTTCATTATTATCATCATCATCATCATCGGTTGAGAGAAGCTGAGATCGGCGAATCACCCTTGTCTTCATTCTTATTTCCTGTACAAAACAAGGATTGTAGTTTATTTTTTTTATTTAAATTTCAAGATGCCAAATTTGAATGTGTCAAAAATATAAAATTTTGTATTACATGATCACTTGATAAAACAGACAAAAAAAAAATTAAAAAATTACTAAACATGCTTTTTTGTGGTATTAAAAGTAAATAAAAACTAAATGGAGAAATTACTACTTAATCACTTTATTAAAAACATTCATCTAACTTATTCCCATTTTCATTCACAGAAGTTTGGAATATTTTTTGATTTGAAGACATCACCAATTTAAGTTATTAAACAAATCTTTAAGTCTGAATTTTTATTTTATATAAAAATAGTATGGATTGCAAATTAGGCGATTTTACGATTTATGAGGCACCGTAATGGTACATTAGGAAAAGTCACTTTAAGGTCCTCAAAAACTACAAAATATTGTTTTTCTAATTAATATACTTTTACTGTATAAAGTGCATATTAGAGGAGGAATGGACAGAAAGATGAATGAACTGTGTGATAATATGAATGATATGAAGAACCTAGATATATTGATGTCATGCATAAAAAATGTATATACATTTAGCAATTATTGATTGATCCTCCACAACTTTAATATGCATACTAAGAATCAAATTCCACAAATAAAATCTGATATTTGTGTAATTTATCAAGTTAATTGAAATTGGGTAATTTTGTCTTTTTCCAGATAAGTGCATGTGTAGATACACTGTGCAAGTATATAGAAAACATAGTTGCCCACCCCGATGAAGAAAAATATCATAAAATTAGGATGTCAAACAGGTAATATTATACATTAGTCATCTCTGCTGATATCATTATTTGTCATTACATAGCTACGATAAATACCATAAAATTAGGACATCAAACAGGTAATACTATAATGATGTACATTAGTCATCTCTGTAGATATCTTTATTCACCATCACGTAGATACAATCATCATCTCTCACGATTGAGGATTGCGATATCCTTGAACTCTCACCTTCTTAACTATGCTCCTCCACTTTTCTTGGAATCCCGCAGACCAGGCAGAGGGCTGTCACCAGAGAAATGCCTGTTGCCTTTTCCACTTTAGCAGATGGGGATCTTCCTCTTCGTCCTTCGACGTGGCCCACCACAATAAACTTTTCCAATCTATCTTCCCTTCTCGCAAAATGACTAAAAAATTTAAGGATTCGTCTCAGTCACACAGTTTTGAGTCTGTCCTTAATGTTTAATTCATGCGTTTCGCCATTCGTGGTATGCGCGATATATGTCTCCAGCACCATATCTCAAAGGCATCAATCCGTCTTCTCTCCCTTACTTTCAGGATTCATGTTTCCACACCAGAGACTGTACAAGCCTGACCGCTGCTTTACCTAACCGTCATTTAATTTCTGGCTCGCAGCTGCCGTCGTCAGTGATTATGGACTCGAGATAATTGAAATTCTTGACAATTTCAAGATCTAAAAGAGCATCTATTTGTGTAAGCTGGTTATGTCGATCAATGATTACTAGCTTTGTTTTTTTTTCTTATTTATCTCAAGGCCCAATTTTCTACTTTCTTCTTCAGTGCGACATAGTAGTGTAGCTATTTCTTCTTCTGATGTAGTGATCAAAGTTGTATCGTCTGTGTACTCGAGATTGGAAATCTTTCTTCCTCCAATTTTTATTACCGCTTGACATTATACAATACAAAGTTGAATTTTTTTTTTTTTATGTCTGTGCGGCTTTTTAATTTTATTTTTATTTAAATATATTCATTTACATGTGAATATGTATCTTTTTTAGAATATGTATTAAACATATAACAATGAAAAATGTAACTTTTTTTTTATATATTCCCGCATTCATAGTTTATTTCAGTAGGTCCCTTCAAAAACAATAGAGGTTTAATTGTATATAAATTCTGTGTTTTTTGAAGAAGTAAGCTCTAGTGAAGATTTTTCTACTTGAATTGATGGGTTTGATTTCAAATTTCACTACTAATATGGATAAATTCATCACAGGCATTGGGGAGAATTTTTATCATCTTTTTACGTTGCATTGTTTCAGAGTGTTCTCTGAGAAAGTTCAACCATTGGAGGGATCAATGGAATTATTAAATGCAGCCGGTTTCAGACAGCAGTCCATAACGAATGATGCTGGGGTGGAAGAAAGTTTTCTAGTTTTTAACTCGGAAAATGTTGATTCTATTGATAGTTTGACAGTAAGTATAAAAATATTTTGCACTATTTTTCCAATTATTTTTTTGATTCGTCTTAACCATCCAGAAAGATAGTTAACTAATGATGGCAGAGCAGATTCACACACATTCATAGGGACAGTTGTTTGATCAATATTAAAATTTTACCATTGTAACTTTTTACCATCGCCCTTGATAAAAAACGTGTACGGGTTGTTCGAATGTCAGGTTTACTATTATCAAAGTTAATTTTATTTTTATTGTTTCCGAGATAAGTTTGTAGAACTCCATAATCATATATTTGAAAATAAAACACTAATTTTTTGATTCTACTCATTTAATTTAATTGAGACGCGTTTCACCTTGCGAAGGCATTATTAAGTATAGCATTGAGTTTAAATTGATAACGCCAAGGCAAGGCAAAGGCGAAACGCGTCTCAAATAAATTAAACAAGTATTTTATTTTCACTTATGTCAAAGTTAATCCTGCCTAATGTAGCAATGTGAATATAATCATCAAATATCCGAGAATTGTACCAAAATTGATTTATCTTAAATATTTATCATTGGCAATACATACAATTTTATGCTTTATTCGTTCCCTGCATTTGAAATCTGTCACTTTTGCTGATAAGAAATCTTCAGTCTGTGTGCTAATATAAATTCAACAATGAGATCATCATCGAGCAAACTCTTATCAGTAAAATAGCAGGATTTTTAATGATTGATTGTCATATACTTCAATTTTCCAAGTGTCAATGTGACAGATGACTTTTGAAACAGCTGTGAAAAGTCCGCCATTTAAACAAACTATTTACGGTTTTTACCATCTGATATTGTACAACTGGCCCTTAAAATGCAGTAAATTCTTCTTATATACTTGACTGAAAAATATAATTTCCAGTTGCTCTTGGATGCCCTACGATCAGCGGAACCAATTCAGCTAGAATTAGACAGAAACCTCCAAGTTCTACTCCTATCTCAAGCGGCACAGAGAATGGATCTGCCACAAGCATTCTACTCTATCACACCTGAAGAAATTAAACGGGAACAACAGTTGAAGTATGTATAATTTCCTGAAATTTAACATGAATGTTTATTTTTCACAAATCAAACGATTTAAAAAAGTTATAAACCAAAGTCACAAATGTCCAAAACGACATTTCCGTAATATTCGAGTTGAACATTTTTGAAAATTCTTTACTTTGCTCCTGGTTCTTATTATCCTTGCAATTCTTAATGTTACTTTAAATCTTACTTATTTGGAGTTTACAAGTTAAATTGTAAAAATAATAATATAATAATTTATGGCTTTGGGTTGTCATATTTCAGCATTTATGCCGTTTAGTGAAAAATAACCTCATTTTTTTCCCCACTTCCATATCTTCTATCATTGGAATCATGGAGATTGATCAAATTTCAACTTCCCTGCACTTAAATTGTTAGATAATCTAACACATTGATTGAATAGTATTTATTAGTTTACCTTTGTCAGATAACTATTCTTTCTGTCTCGACTTCATATTCAGGGGGAGGCATCTAGCCTAACTGGTTCTTTTTTTTTTAGTATCAGCAAGTCAAATGATTATCAAATGAAAGAATTATGTCATTGAATACAAGAAAGTTTATTATTTACGAATAGGGTTTTATTTTATGATCTAACATTAAAAGTTGAAAATTAATATTCAACCTGATTATTTAACTACATATAAGGCAATTGCAAAAATAATTACATTAACATTAAACATGATAATATTTGTCCATCATGCCGGCATAAAGTTACCTAATCTAAGCGGTGTCTGTTGATGGTAGTCTGATTAAGATTATGATGATCCCTCACGTAAGGGATTACCTCACAGGAGACACCTCCCACGTGTAGACCGAGTGGGAAATGTTATGATCCTGGACCCTGGACGTGAAGTGTGGCCAGCTGCTTGCGAGATGTGTTGCCGGCGTAGGGTGATGGAGTTCACACTTGAAGTTGATCGACAACCAGACGATGCCGAATTATCCAGACAAACCAGAACCCTGGATGCGATGTTTTGATGCGATATTTGCGTGCCGTGAATCCAATTGTATGGAATACCGTGTGTACTGACTGCGACAGTCTGTTCTCGCGACACCAAATTATTATGATCAAACTTTTCATAGATCAACCGGGACCCTTCTAGATACTTTCACATAAACGATTAAACGCAGAGAACATCATGGTCTAAGTTTAAACTCGAGGTGCACAGTTTAATCTCTGTCCGGAATCACAATTTATAAGCGCTTATATTTTTAACACTACTATTAACTTTATTTTCAACTTGAAAATTTCCGCGATTTTTGGTAGGATGTAAATCACGTATTATGCGGAGCTTCTCTTCTCCTATTGAAATTTGGTGTAAATTGACCTTGGATAACGAACTGCATCCCCTGTATACATTTGACGTCCCGACATTGGTCGTGTACGCCAGTTTTCATTTCTTGGTTTTTCGAGACAAGTCATTTCTTATCGCTTTGAAGGATGCACCTGCGTCTAACAACAGTTTGTGTATAGATGTCGTATTTCACCCGTCCCTTGTTTTGACTAAATTTTTATGCATCATTGAATATCAAAATATTATTTTAGCAATTCCGCTTTCTAACAAAGTCAAATATTGGCCAAAATCGCACATTGATGAGGTTGGCTCCTTTAAGAGGATATAATAGAATAATATTTTTTTTCAGGGCAGAATTAGCAGAGAAAAACCAAATGCTACGCACCAAAGCAATGAGAGAAAAAGATGAATTAAGAGAAATAAGGAAATATAAATACGCCCTTATAAGAATACGTTTTCCTGATGGCGTTTTGTTACAGGTAGACTAACATTCTTCTAATTAAAATGTGATATTAGACTAAGCTGTGGAATGTTCGGGTTTCATATCATGTATTTCATGAAATCAAATGCTTTCCAGAGGGCCCCAAATCACCGAGAAAAAGGAAGTAAAACCGGTAATAACAGAGAAAGTGAAAAGAATTTGCTAAAAGAATCTACGAACAAAGGGTTTTTTTTATATGAAAAAAACTTGAGAACTGGTTTAAATAATATGCTACGTCATTTTAATAGGAAACATTTAAAAATGCAGTTTGAATTGTTATAAGTTTATATTGATGTTTTTTTTTATCCTCGCAACAAGAAACTCACCAAAATGTAGTACATATTTTAAAATGTAATTGGGTTAGCATAAAACCATTACATTCTTCTATTTGGAAATAAAATACATATTTCAATGACCTTTGTATAGAAACAAGATTTTTTCTGTTTTGAACTTTTAAACACCAAAATATCCATTAAAACCACAAAAACTAAATTGATGTATCCACTTTTGTTGACTTTCATTATTAACATATTCAAAAACAGAACACTTGTCATAATTTTCGTCCTTTATTAAGTTTGGAAATGCACACTACTAATTCATCATTGAGATTGTAATGTATTCAGGACAGTTCAGATGAAATCATATTTAAAGTTGATATACACACGCGTGAATAGCACATTGGCTATAGCTCTCTTTTCACCATATAACTTTATTTGACCAATAGTCATAGCTAACATTTTTCTAATAAGGAGACAAATATCGTCATGTGTTAATTTAGGGCTCTTGTGATTTCTACATTAATATTTGATTATTTGCATGATATCAAATTCTTGTGAACTGATTTTCAAATGTACACATGTATTTTTTTTTCAATAGGGCACCTTTTCTGTATACGACAAAGCCAGTGAAATTTTCAAGTTTGTGAAAGAGAACTTAGAACATGAAGGTCTTCCTTTCGTTCTCAATTCACCGACAGGTGTGAAGTTGACATTGGATATGGAATGCGACAGGACTCTTGTGGACTTACGTTTAGTACCAGCGACAGTGCTAATATTTTCGTGGGACCAGTCAGTCGCTGAAGACATTGCCAAATCTGAACAGAAGGACGTATACCTTAAGCCTGAAGTTATGGTTTTGGTTCAGCAAGTTTAAATTTTGGTTGTCTGATGTTTTTAATTATTTATGCATTTTAATATGGAGCTGTTCAAATTTAAACTCTATCTATTTAAGAAAAACAAACATTCAAAATGTTCAAATCAAAACCATTTCTGGTACCTTATCCTGGATTCGGCTTTAAGCGGTGTAGAGAGCCGTTGTTCACAGTCCAAAGTTTGCACATCCAACAACACATATATTGGACTCCATGCCGCTTAGGAGCTATTATATTAATTACAACCCTTGCCGAAAGGGAGACCAGAATGGGACCTCAAGTATTAAATTACGACTTTTCTGGTATTGCGTTGTTCTGTAGTTTTCAGTCAAGTTTTTACCGGTAGATAGATTTTGAATACAATTATTCAGTGAAGCATGTTTGTATGACTGCAAGAAAACTTTGCAACTATGATAATACAGTAATATTTTAGTCAGGCTAAATATATTAATTAATGACTTAAACAGTGCAGTTATTAATGAAACCATTGGTATTTATTATCTTCCATTTTTTATTGAATTTTGAAATGAATGGATTTTCTTTGCAAATAATTTTTATATGCCTGTATCAAATTTACACAATTAATTGTTATTAAGGACATTAGAATGTTTAATAGAAAAAGCAAGTTAAATAATCATGAATCGTTAGACCAATGTTTTTAAATAAATGTCCTTTTTTATTATGAATTAATTTATTGTATTCTTGCTAAAAAATATTAATTTAATAACATTACCGATGTAGATGTGCTAATCTATATATATATATCCATCATGCATAACTCTTTAAGATCGAATAACTAGGACTCACTTTTTGACAAAATCTTAAGAGTATTTTACGTGTTCTAGATTTATATCCAAAAATAGATAAATACAAATTTGAATGATGAAATAATCAATCGTAATCGTGTAAATATGTATACAAATAAATTTCATTATTAAGAAGAACACATTATTATTGTGAAATTGTAATTATTCAGGACATTTAATTAGTATTTAAAATTTCATTAAACGAACTGGCGATGTATGATGCGTCAAGACTTCTGGTACGTACCATACTATTAATTGTACTACTGCAATTAATAGTATCTTCACATCTAACAACAATGCCACTTGAAATACACAAATTACATCTAATGGCTATAAAGCATCATAAAGTTTGAATGAGTTGGATGCCAAATGTGATAGATACCCCATCAACAATTGCATTTATTCATTTTTATTATTATATCGATGGATGAACTTCACACGATCATTCAGAATGACATTCACAGGGAATCAAGCAGAATGACATTCTGCCTTGGAGTTTTAAGTTGGAATTTTAGACTATCATGCTAAGTAACTGGTTAGCCAAAATTATTAAGATTAATAAAAAGAAAAAGGCATGTTTGGCAATTATATAAGCTCTATCCACTTCGAGAAAAGTGAACCATAAAATCTGGTAGAATAAATGGCTCAAAACTGATCTTGCTGTGTGAATTTTCACAGACGTTGGCCAAAGATGACTTTGGAAACTACTACTGTATGAACAAAATAATTGTTTTTAAATTACTCAAGATGGTAACATTACATTTAATTAGACAAAATATAGTAACAAAGGAAGGAATCCTTGTCTGTTGTGAATGATTATCCTGCACACCAGTTTTTTGCAACTGGACATTCTTACGAAGCTCTCAAGTTTTGAGTTATAATATCCCATCAACCATTTTGCAAGCAATAAAGAGGAATTTAGGACTACATGAAGGTAAGCCCAAATGAAAATAATGCTTTTATTTTTTTTATTAATTCAGTGTATATTTATATAATTGTTTACAACAGTTTATATTTATATACATTGATTTAGTTATATCAATAAAGAGAGATTAAAGATAGCTATAACTAACAAAACAGCATGGAAGGCAAAGTTTTGTATAGTTCAATTAATCGTTTAAACATATTATCATCTTCATAGTTGGTAGGATCGTTAATCCTCCATCATTGTAAATTGACACAAGACAGAAGAGTGAACTGATACGCCCCATTACACAATCATTCCGACTGACCTTCACCCCTCCACCCAGCATGATTAAAGCTAGGATTTCAAAAGATCTAGATATTTGTCATTCATAGTCATCATTATCATACACCGTCAGTTCGAATGTCAATATCACTAGTGAGTGTCATTCTGAATGTGTGGGTGAGGTCCGCTTAAAGTATGTATCGTTTAATCAAATAGGTCATTTTATGTTTTGGGTGCCATAATCTCGCCTTTCATTTTCTTCCTATCTGCTGTGACTTAATACCACGCTGCCCAAGTTTTGCAAGCGTGGATGCCAGGAAATTTGACTTGTTAGCTTCTAAAAGTTTATTCTCCTGGCAGAAACACACCCCACTGTGACTTACCTACCCTACGTTCGAACCCCTACATTTATATGCTATTAGAATAAGATTATTCTTTATTTTATTATATATTTATTAGTTTCTCAGAAAGAGTATACAGAATCAATTTAATTGTTTGTATCCCTAGGCTCATTTAATTAATATTTTATTTATATTAAAAATACTTATTAAGATCGTTAAGTAAATAAATTCTTGTATTAAACAACCTGTCTCCTTGTACTGTGTTCCATAGAACATAATTAGAATACAGTATTCAAAAAAATTACTATTACACACTACTTTAAACATATATATATGTGAAATATTAAAACAACTAAAAATGACCTATTTGTTAGTTACAATATTTTAATATGACAGTTGTCGAAACTACCATGGAATTATATCGCACACCTAGATAAAAACTAAGACAACTTAAAAAATTAGAATTTTTAATTATTATTGTATTTGGATACTCTCATATACGCAACTAACCTTAGCCACAATTCTCAAATAGTGTCACTTTTAATGATATAATATTTTTATAGCCAAATTGATTGTAAAATTATTTTTAAAAAATATGAATCCCTTGCAAAATTTAAAAAAAATACATTTACAGCCAAAGAAAACTCACTCGATTCCCTTAATTATTGAATAATAAATTATCAATGTGTTTCATGCTTGTTGCAAATAACTCCTTGCACCGCTATTAGTTATATCATCAAACATTATAAACATATTTTCATTATATATTCACACTTATGACTGCATTTTAAGGTGTAAAATTAAAACAGATAATAAAATGTTGCGTAATGTTATTTATTCAATAAAAAAATATTTACAAATATAAAACACAATTTTCTTTTTTTAATTAACCAGAGTAATAAATTAAACAGTGATAACGAAAGTACTCGAATTGTTATTACATATAGATTTCCTTTATTTGAAAGGTCACATGGTATAAAAATAAGAAAAAAAACAGTACTTCGTTACTCTGGTTAATAATATTTTAGTCGCTGCAACCATAAAGTGTTTGCCAAGGCAGCATTTTGATATCTTTTTACATGACTTGCTGTCTACCGTCACTACCTTCAGTTACATGTATTGTCCTAAATCTCGGCAACTGGTTTCCATACAGTACAACACAAAGCCTAATGAGTAATTTAGAGTGCTTTTGTCATCTGTTCTCGGGTTTCTATTATTTCAACACTGTTCTTAATTGTCACAGATTTGGTGCAGTCATTGGTCTTGTAAATTCCAACAAGCTTATTTGCCAGTTCAAACATATTGTAGCGAAGAGAGATAATAATGAATTGGGCGTTCTTTGTTCGTTCCTGCAAACAACCAAACAGTTATGTGAAATCATTTTTAACACTTACGCCCGGTGGGTCAAAACAAAACACGTCCGGCTGTGGTGGGTCATTTTAGACCCACTTCAAGTTTTCAGTTTTTCAACCGTTTTGCGGGAGATTTTTTATAAATATTTCATTTTAAATATGATTTAATGAAATGGCATGTGCCGTAATGTTTCTGCTAAAAAAAATTTATGTTAAAAATTAAAAAATATTACGAATAATGTACATATTCTCACGCATCAACAGACGCCCTACACAGCCAAAATGCAAACATCCACTGAGCATGTAATCTTCTCGTCGGAACCCGAACTGGTAGTGTCATAAAACTTACAAACAATATAACTATTTGAGGGCAATACCCCTCAAATAGTTATATTGTCTAGGGGCCACCAGACGAAAATAAGTCAAAACAAACACATGGACGCATACCTGGTATCCTTTATCTACCAGCTCAAAATGTTAACAATATATATCTCGGCGAAAGCGCTGAGATTTAATCCCGTAAAAGCAACTGATTTTTAAGAATTTTTTTACATTTTTATCAATAACTCATTTGAATCTCATCCGATAACATTTATTTGTTTCTCAAATTATTTGGAAATATTTAATAAAAGATTAGCTAGAAGGAAAACAGCATTAAACAAATATTTGTAGCGTAATTCATATTTTTACAAACACCCGGGTCAAATCTGACCCACCACCACAGATAATGTGTTAAGAATTGTAAAATAAATATTGGCAGTGATTCAACTGTCATAGTCAATAGTATATTCAATTGTCAAATAGTAAATACAGGCTGTTTTATTAAATTGGCAAAATTTAATTTGGAAATATTGAAATCCCGTACTTTAATACAGATTTTGGTGATATTTATTATAAAGCACACTTGTCCATTAGCCCCAATGATGGACTCGGCAATGGATTCTGAAGAGTCTGTCATCGAGACATGAGAACGCAGAAGATGGACATTAAACTTGAAAACTCATACTTATATTGTAATGTTGAATACAAACTAAGTAATGCTTGTTTTAATTACTTCCATACAGTTCACTAACAGAATGTGTCATTAAAAAGGTATAAATACAATAATATACTTGGGTATGTAAATATGAAACTGGAATTTTCGTATAGAAAATACACATTTATTGTATGAAAATGAAACAAAATATTTCATTCAAAGTATTGCCCATCGCTAGCTATACATTTTTCCCATCTCTCTGACAATTTGTAGATGCTACACCAATAAAACTGTTGCTCTTTTGAAGCAAACCGATCATTGAGCTATTTTTGTAAGTGCTGCTCGGCAAGTGTGTGTCCCATCGATGCAAATAAGTAGTTATCGGACGGAGCCAAGTCTGGTGAGTAAGCAGCATGCAAAAGTATTTCCCAACTAAACGCCTCAATCGTTTCCTTGACCGGTTTTGCCGTGTGTGATGGTGCATTATCATGAAGAAAAATCACTTTGTGTTGCCTTTTTTGATATTCTGGTTGTATTTCACGCAAAGTTTGATTTAAATCTATCATTTGTTATTGGTAGCGTTCAGTATTAACGGTTTCACCAGGTTTTAGCAGCTCATAATAGATCCACACCCTTCTGATCCCACCAAATACAGAGCATTGTCAAAATCGACACTTTTTAATTTTTTAAACCACAATGATTTACCAAGAGCATACTCACCGTAAGCTTCTACAAGCATTTAATACGGTTCTGCAACAGTTTTCTTCAAATGGTAACAGAAAATCAATGCTGTTCGCAAATCGTAGTTTCCAAGCACAAAATTCAACATTTCAACGCTATTAAAAACTATGCTATTGTATGAAACTTGTATTGTTATGAGTTGGAAATTTTTTTCAGATGTCAAAACAAGAAAATGGCGCCAATGACGCGGTTTGACAGTAACTACATTGACAGCTAGGGCCATCTATGGGCAAATTCCGGTTTCATATTTACATACCTAATAGTTAGGTCAAATATTTAATAAACAAATTACCTTTATGTAATTAGCCACTATGGAAACATTTTTGAAATCAAGAGCAGCGTCTATCTCGTCCATGACATAAAGTGGTGTCGGTTTGTAGTAGTGAAGAGCAAATACCAGAGCTAAGGAACTCAGGGTCTTTTCTCCACCGGAAAGATTGGATATGTTTTTCCAGGATTTGTTCGGTGGACGTACACTGGAATTGAGATTTATATTTACGTTCAAATCAAAATAGGAATGATTTCCCTTTCTTACATCGCTGACACTCGTCTATTTATCAGATTGGATAATGTGACATCTTAATCACCTTTTTAATTATCTGATTGGTTTTTAAAACAAAAATAATATTTTGAATTAAAGTTTGCTTAAATTTTGGTAGATACATTATAAAAAATGTAATAAATTAGATTGTAATATAATTTGTTGTAATAAACAACTAATTTGAAAATTATGAAAGCATACATTTTTTATTTATTTATAGTGATTTGTCAACATGACTTAAAAAATTATGAAGATTAATTAAAAGACTCCACTTAATCAACAATTGATCCTCGGGATTATTCATGGAGAACTTGAAATGTTAAATAATAATGCAAACCTAAAAACAATGCCTTCAGTGAAAGGATCTAGCGAATCGACCAATTCGAGTTCTGCATCACCGCCCAGTGTTATCATCTGATACATTTCCTTTAATTTAGCTGTGATCATACAGAATCCCGCCAAGAATTCCGAATGACGCTTATGCTTCAGGTCATCATGTAACTTTCGTGCGTCGTTTCTGCGTTTAGTTATTTCTTCCAATTCCTCTGCACGCTTGAGATAAATCTCTTCTTTTGCTTTGTATTCCTGTAATAAAATGTAACCATATATATTCCTAAACACACTGAAAAGTAGATCCCGTGCTGAATAGGATAACGAAATTGCGCGATCTTCGAGTCGCGCGTCCCGCGGATTGGAATACGATTTCGGTTGTAAATCGGAATCGCCGAAGGGGGGGGCGGTAAAGAAAGGAAGGAAGGAAGGGACTTGGATTAACGGGGATAAGGATCGATGATGGGAAGGAATCTCGTCGAAAGACCAGTGGCTTTCGGGGAATCGGAAGGACTGCTCGCCTTACCTCGTGTATGATGCCTCCGTTACTCCCGCAGTCGCAGCCGAGATCACACAAACAGTACGCAGGCAGGTAGATCTCTGTTTCCAAATGAAAATGGTGATATAACTCACTTCATCCGCAGTTCACATAACAATCACTGTGCACAAATCACAGGATCACAATACAGTGCTGGTGCACCAGAGTTGAACAAATCCACACCACTAATGCAATTGCGGTGTTGCAACCGAACAAGTATCACGTCGCGTTAACGTCTGATGACGTCAAGGTCACTATTCACACTGGTCAAGCAGTAGGGAAAAAGGATAGGTGGAAATTTAAACGTGGAAAGGTGTCAATAATATAGGTCGCAACTGATTCTAAGTGCCAAAAATGTGTTTGATGAATACGGAACATACTCCATTTTTTAAGAGAAATTTTCTCTTTTTTTTGATTACTCAACATAATATTGAGAAAAAATATAGCCATCACCGGGACAAGCTATTGTGCCTTATACCGAGATTGCCAAATTTCATCTATTTGTTACGAAGTAAGATATCTATTTGTTTCTGTTATATTATTCATCATAGCTCAATTAATTAAAGTTTTACTGGCAATATAAAGTTCCGAGAGAGAAAAGCTAATAAAACAAAACAAAAACCTGTATAGCCTGAAGATTGGGTGTCTGTTCACCTAGCCTTTCTTTTTGGATAACCACTTTATTCAGCAGCTCATCTATCTTCAGAGACTCCAATTCTTCGTCAGAATACTTGCAAAGCGGTGGAATTGGCTCCTGTCCGGCGATCGGTACCACCTCCAGAATTAAACTAGACAACTGGAAACATTAAAAGTTAATTTAAATATTTTACTTTATACGCCACAGTTTAAGAAAACAAAGTTAAAAACAGCATAAGGCACCCCAATAATAATTAATCTTTTCTCGTTTTTACGAAAATGTGAGTTTTTATTATTCATTTATATCAGAAGTTAAACTATAATCTAGTGATTAGAATTTCTTTTGAAATTATTTGCCATGATTAAGACGATACAAGCATTATAAAGAAAGACCACAACCATTAAATCAATTTTCTGTGCCACAAAATTGCCTTAATATGGAAAATTCTTGCATAAATGAAATATATTTTCTTATATCTTGAAGCCAAGATCATGTGAGTCGCAATTTAATATTTCGTATATATTTAACACCGCTGTCTTTTAAACATTTATAGTGAGTATATAGTACTAGGTAGGCGTAAATGATTATCTAATCTAAAATATGTTATAAATATTGGATATAAAAAATTCAAATATATATACTTCTCTATTCCAAGATGGGATTTTCTCTTTTAAATCATCAATGGCTTTATCAACTTTGGATATGTTATTAACAATTTCCAGTCGTTCAGCTTTGAATTTGTTTTCTTGCTTGACAAGTTTAGAAATTTCTTCTTTCAACCCTGAAAATTCTTGACTGCCTTCTGTTATTTGTTCAGTAACCTGCGAATGATCACAATAATATTAAAATCAAAGTGTTATTACATTATATCTTTTAAATACATATCATGAATTACAAAAGTGCTGTGTTATACCTCTTCTAACAATTTTTCCATTTTTATACCATCTAATGTGAGAGTTTTCTTTTCCTCATTCATCGTTTTCAATTTGTCCTCTAAGCCTGTAAGTTCTCTTTCCATTTGATCAATTTTCTCTTTGGACTTCTTGGCATTTCTGTGAACAACAATTATTATTAACTGACTATAGTCCTAATTTTTATTTTAATATTGTTGGAAAGCTTTTAAATGTTGATGGTTGTTCTACATATACAGGAAATAATATTCCAATTAGCTTTTTTTTAGCAATGAATCAACAAAACAGTAAAACTTTGTTAATATGAAATTCAAGGTAATGTCAAATCAAATTTCAAATTATGCAAATCCTGCTATTTATAAAATGGCAAAAATATTGCAAAATTTGTGAAAACATTGTGTAATTTTGTCGTAAGGATATAAAAAACAGTGCACATGTTTAAAATGTGCACTAAAACAACTGAAACACTACTGAAAAATGACAAAAAAAACTTGCAAATTTAAAAAATAAAACTTTTGACTTTTTAAATAAATTAAACTTTACTAAAAAAAAAAATCAAGTTAATGAATTCTTCCAAATAATTGGATACATTGAAATGAACATACGAATCGCTGTGATAAAAATCCAGATAAAAAATTTTGTAATTCAATTTTTTTTAGTTGTCTGCGCCAATACTAAGCCACTGGGCAATACATGCATACTGGATTAGAAATGACATGACGTTGGCAGGCAGTGTTCAATGTTAGCACACAAAAAAATTAGAATGTTTGTCCATTTCAATATCACCTTTTGATTGCTTTTCAAAATGTATAGATTTATGATGCAAGCAGTTCAGAATTAAATAGAATTACAAATTACCAAGATTTTCATTTAACAAAGTTTTTTTTAATAAAATTAATAATTTGGGTTACAATATATTTGAATAATTTCAAATTAAGGCAGTTTTACTGTAGTGTATAATAGTAGTTTATTTTGACAAGTTAATATAAAAAGGAATCAATTTATTTTATTGTTTTGATTTGATTTGTCAGTGTTTGATTAATATTGTGAATTTAAAATAAAAAAAACAAAATAACCTTTCACTAGTCTTTATAGCAACATTAAGCCTGGTTATTTCTGCATGAACTTTGTCAATTTTCTTCACAATTTCATCCACTTGTTTCTGCAGGGATTTAACCTTTCCACCGGCAACTTCAACAATCTTCTCGTGAATTTCTTTCACTTCTTTTTCCACCTATTGTCAGGAAAATAGAGCATTAAAATATCAAATTATTTTTTATCATTTTTATATTTTAATTTTAGTATGAAAATAAATAAAATCATAGAAAACCACGAAGAAAATATGAATCGTGGAAATGATCGAAGAAATGAACGTGGAAAAATAATAATAAAATGAAAATCGAAGAAATGAACGTGGAAAAATATGAAATATTGCTTAATTAAAAATGAAAAAAATTAGAACCTTTTCTGAATCAACTCTAGCTTTTTCATATTGCAAATCGGCTTCTTTAGTGATTTTTTCTAAAGCTGACTTTTTCTTCGGATCCACCACGCTCTTGTTGGCCTTTATAGTTTGATCTTTCAGTTGATTCTGAAATCATATTGGAAACATAATTGAAAAAAATATATACCTGTTTATAGTCAAATATTTAGAGATAAAAGAATTTAAAAAATATGTCATAAATATTAAAAAATTCAAATTTAATAAAGTTGAAAGCTTAGATCACAAGTTTGATCTCGTTTTTGAATAAGAAAATTTTACAAAATTGAACTTGTTAGTTCATTGTAATAAAATGATTATTTGTTCAGAAATCTGGGAATTTATAGCAAACCTTTAAAAGTGGAGATTGTTCGACCAAATTTTTATATTCCACTTCAATCTTGCATTTTTCACTTTTCAACTCGTTGACTTCACGTGTAAGTGTTGATATCTTTGCCTCTAGTTCCGGTATGCGATTACGCAATTCTCTCATTCTATATGATACAAATATGCATGTGTATAAATACATATATTGATTAAAAGTCCATTAATTGATTGGTGAGTGCCAAACGTGCAAGTGAGCACCTGTAGGTGTGAGCAAGGTAGAGAGATTCATGCAAATTACTTCACTATGTAACAAAAAGGCTTCTGATGTCATCACGATGACTCAACCTGCTCGAACCCTTTGATAGTTATAACAATGAAAATATATTTTTAAAAAAATACAAAACCTGAATTAACTTTCATTTGTCTATTTTTCAGAAAATTATTTTAAATGCATATGTAAAATACCATTTAACCTTTTAAATCCCATGAGCGCGTTAACACACCAAACATTGTATGTCACGCCAAGCTATAAGCGTGTTAATACACACTTTTGGACCTTGTAAACTTGCAGGGGTCATATTTTTAAATCATTTTGCTATCTGTGAACGACACGTCCCAGCTTTTGATAGATAAGTCAAGACCCTTAAAGCCTAGTCTTACCCTTTGTGGTGTCTTCCATTTCAAATAGAGTTGACAATTAAGAGGTTAATACACAAATATGTATAAGTTGAAGAAAAATTTATTGTGTAATGGGTTAATTTTCTTTTCATTGATGTTAAATAATACACATGAGATTGTTTTGTGTTTACATGGATCAATTAATGACCAAATGTTATTTAAATCTGGATTTAATTGCACTATTTACATTTTTATTTTTAGCTCTGACTTTTTTGTTCAATGCATTACGTCCATTATTGATTAGAGGAAATTATTTGGTGGACTATTTTAAATTCTTGTAAAACTGATATTCAAAATTTTGTTTTTCGGTGAACAAGATCTGATCTGTTTATGCATTAAATAGTCATTTTTGTGTTACATTTTCATACTTTCTAATTCTGTAAAAAGCGTTCATTGTGACACATTTTCTTTTGTCTGTTTAATCAAGTGATTGTGTAATTCAAATTCTAATCCCCTGAATTTTGAATTAGCGGACAACGACTACATCGAATTTAACATCTTTTGTTCCAGTCATTCAAAATAAAAAATTCAAAATAAATGAAGCATAAGTTTTATGTATGTAATTTTAAGATATTTTATTTGGTTTTTTCTATTACCTTTCTTGTAGGTCGTTCAACTCTTCTTCCTGTGCGGCAATGATTCTTGGATCAACCTCATTAGACACCTGCACCGTTCTCCCCATCCTTCCCCTTTCCGCAGTGCGTCCACCACCAGACATTGTGCCTGCAATGATAAAATGAATGTAACTCATCACAAATTAACGTAAAATATCCCTAAAACTTAAGAGGTTTCTGCCGAGACTGTCTCCCATCATAACCACATAACCGTGAGCAAATTACAAAAATGCCAAATATTACTTATTGTTAGGGACATATCTTTATTTGTTAATTACTTATTTATTCTTAAACAAAAATAATGTACTGTGCCTTCGCCTCTCTGCCCCCTCCTCACCCGGCACGCCGCCGTCAGTCGAACCTCAGGCGACCTTGAACCGGTGCGGTAATTCGTGAATAGAAGAATTTTTATTTAATTGAGACATCGCATATATGCAATGTATTCTAAAAGACCCTAGACGAAGATAGTAATAAATTTACAGTCCACTTTGGGGGTGTTTGAAGAACTGGATTGTGGTGAGTACAAACCTCCTTTCATATACCCTGTTTTCTTCCGGCATCTATGCCTTTACGCAACACTTATGAATATATATGGATTTAAGAATCCATACATACATTTAAAGTAGTTAATTTTAACAGCCTGGTGTAGACGATAAATCAAATAAGTCTTTCAATATATATTTTTTATTATTGGAATGGAAAATTCCGACTTAAATATGAGTCAAGGCCATTCTTTCACTTGCCAATTTCAAATTTGAGGTATAACAGCTAATTTGTAAAAATATCAAATAAACATCAGAGTACATTATTTTTTGTGTAAATGTTTTTAGATGAAAAGGTTTTATTAAGAGAATTATATAATTATTAATAATGTAAAATATTATGTGGCACAAAATAATGTGTAGTTATTTAAATCATCAATTGAAATTTGATGTTTAACAAGACTGTATAGTCATTCTCAAATGAGTGACTGAAAGAAAAAACTGAAACATACCTGCAATTTCAATGACGTCTCCTCCCAGTGTGACCACCCTGTATCTAACCCTTCCGTATGATATTCTGGTGGCCTGGTCCAAGTCCTTGGCCACCAGTGTGTCTCGGAGTGCATAATAAAATGCTGGTCTGACCTTTTCATCGCTGACACAAATCAAGTCAAAGAGCCGCGGGGCATTTTCTGGACTGAAATAATCACAAGTACAAAAATCATTAGACATATTAATTTATTAAAATATATTTGAAGATATGTGAAAAATCAGATTATTGATAACTATTGAAGATGACTTGACTACATACATATGTATGTTTAGTCTATTTTCTAAATTATATTTCCCCATACATTTCAACTTTTTAATATAAAATGCTTTAATATAAAATTTAAGCTAAATGTGCATAAATTTTATAAAGATTGAACTTGAATTTCCATGGACATTGGACTTGAATTTCTATGGACATTGGACATGAATTTCCATGGACATAAGGAAAGGAACAGAATGGATGCCTTCGAGATATGGTGCTAGAGGTAAATACTATGTATCCCATGGAGTGCAAGGCGCACAAATGTCTATCCTCAAGGAGTTAATGATTACTGAAAGACTTTCACATACTTTAGACATCTTGCCAGAGAGAATGACAAAAGTCTAATCACAGGGCTAGTTGAGAAAAAACGAGCAAAGCTTCTACAAGATGGATAGATCAAATAAAAGAGTCAAAGAGGTTCTCTTTGAGGCCGCAATCAACGAGACTCGAGGCCGGGAGGAAGAGACATATTATGCAACAAGTTCCAAGTATATCAGTCAAGTCCAACCAAAGCTTCGGCTTCAGCCACCTTTGTTCAAAAAATACAGTTTCGGCTAAAATCTGTCAAAAGTTTGGCCGAAGCCAAAGCTTTGTATTTAGCCGCCGAAAATCCACAAACTATTATGAATAATGTCAACGCAGTTTGGTACTACGTTAATGTTATTGCGTTATTGGAAATAAATAACTTATTTAATTTCAATAAATAAATGTGAATAAAATTTAATTAATTATTTCTGGAAAACTGCAATTTATTTATTTAATAGATATATTTACAATTATTTTCAACACCATAACGCAGAAAACGTAACAGTGTAGAATTTGCAGTGTTATGTTTACTTTCTAGTTGGTGTTCTAAGATTTCTAAATACGATTGAACCTTCGGTTTCGGCCGAAGGTTATGGCAAGAGCCGAACAATTGGCTTCGGCTTCCGCCAAAAACTGACCTTTGATCGGACACTGCATATCAGGGGACCACTACGCTCAGCACTGACCACACCATGAAGAAGAATTCCCATCCCATTATTTTAAGAGAAATGAATAATATTTTGTGCTCATATAAGATATATAAAATAGATTCCTGATCATAGGTCTCTTTCAGATTATTTTTCAAAATAATTCAACATTTAAAAACGAATCCTTACGTGGTCAATTTTTTGCTGCATTGTGCCCTCAGATGCTCCTGTTTTTCCAGGACAATAAAAGTAGCGCGTCCCACATTATGTTCCCTGAGAAACTCAATACAATACTGCGCAGTTGACACAGTATCGACCACTATATTGTCAAGGGGACCGCAGCAAGTTGATATGGCAACATCATATTTTTCGTCTATCGCTCCAAGATCACCCTGTTATCAAAATTATAAAATGTATTATGTTATAATTAAATAAGTATTGATAAAAAATTTGATGCAATACTTACAAGTCTACCAAAAATACCAGGCAGTCTTCCCGATTGTTTCTCTGCAATCAGTGAATCCAAAACTCTCCCTTTTGATTTGATGGCACTCATGGACTGTTTCGATTCCTCCAACTGTCCTCTTAGTAGTCTGATTTTTGCACTAATCTCGGTGTCCTCCTTTCTCAATTCTTCAAACTCTTTTTTTGCCGCAATTAATGCTTTTTCTTTGTTTGGCATAGTTGCACTTACCTCTGCAAGTCTCCTGAGAAATGAAAATTACCAAAAACTATTTATTAAAATCTTAAAATCCTTCATTAACAAATTTTTATTTGAGATAATTGTATGGAGAAGTAAAAAATATCGCAGCTTTATTAGTACTGTATGTAATAATTATTGTACCAATAATATACTACAATAACCAAATAATAAAAACTTACGCCTTTTTCTCTTGTATATCCAAGGTTACTTTCTCGACTGCTTCTTTCAGGTTCTGTAATTTATCCTTTTCCTTCTCCTCCGTACTAACATAGATCTTCAGCTCGGATTCGGCTAGCTTGAATTTCTGCCGCGTATCATCTTCAATCTTCTTGAGATCGATCAATCTCAGTTGTACTTTATCTTTGGCCTCCTGAAGTCCCCTCGTCTCTGCTCTGCAATAATTTTTTTGCAAAATTAATTTATTTGAAGTTTTTAAACAATACAAATATATTTTTTCAAACATTACCCGATGCTCTCCATGACCCGTTGCAGTTCAGCTTCCTGAGTCTCTTTTTGTTTTGATAGTTTAACATCTAATTCTTGGCAATCTTTTATATCTCTTTTACTTTTATCTGGAATCTAGAAAGAACAGAAATATCAAAACAAGACAAATCACATTTAATAAACAAAAGCGAGCGAAAATGATCATAGCACCTGGCAACAACAAAAATGACAACAATTTAAAGAATGATGCGTTGATGGCAAAGTGAAATATTACCCTAAATCAGGATTGAGCCGAGCGCCGAATAAAAAAAATGAGAAAACTATTTGAGATGAGCAGAGTATATTTCTATAGATGTATAGTATAGATGTATGTATAGATGTCTCTTTTTTTAACAGATTAAACTAATAAATAATAATTCAGACTATTGTATAAAATGTTTACGTACTTATAAATGAGTATCGTAGACTCTAAGGAATTGGAAAAAAAAAATTGGAAATCAAATATTGTTATTCAAAGCAATTTTTGAACCCTGTCAGATGAATTTGTCGATTTATTTTTCACATAATTCAATTTTTTTGGTCAAATGTTTGTAATCTGGAAAATGCATGTGCGCTACGCGATGTGCTTGTCAAATGTTAAAGTCCATTGAATGGGTAGTATCTGCCCCTACACTGATTCACGACGGATAAAGTTAATTCGCATTGTTTGTTTTCTCTCATTTTCAGTATGACAAATATGTCTTGTGCATTTTCGATTTTAAATCTTTATCTTCCTTACCGCGACGCATTAACTCAGCTCGCATGCTTTTTTCTATTGCTCGTTTTCTTTACATTAGAAAAAGATAGCAAATATTAAATATAAAATTGAATTTTTTATTTTCATTATCGTAAATCGTTAATCAAACTTTTTTCTTGATTTTCGGTCCCAACAATTTTGAATAAATGAGATTTTACTATAATTTAATGGTAAAAGAAAAAATGTAATGTCTAATTGTCACAAAAACAGAAAATGTATCTATTAAATGAATTTGTAGGTAAATTGGCAAAAAAAACAATAAATTCCACTCGTTTCTTCATGATTCATATTGTATGTACATAAATTATTTAAAATGCACTAAATATGTATTAAAATAAAGCAGACCTGCTCAAAATCCATCAGTTTACTCTTCTCCTGCTCCAGCACACCCTGGATGTTCTTCTTTCTTTTATTAGTTTGTGTGACATCAGCCTGCAATGCCACATCGCGAGTTTTCATTTTCTTGAACATTTCTGTCAATTCTTCCTTGCGATGTTCCAGCTTTTCAAATTTCCTAAAAGTATTATCACAGGTTAGCAGACGAGCTGCTGAGAAAACCTATGAATAATGCCATACCCAAGCTACGGCAACATATCATACCCAGGCGATGATATTACCGATATGACCATTCTTAATTAATAACATTGCCAATTTATTATTTTCTTGATTTATCGATTTTTCTTCTAGCAACATTACTCAGATAATGACGAAAACCTGACATTATTACTCAGTATGGTATTGAATAATGAGTTATTTTAGGGACAGACAATGGTTGTTTTTACATTCACCAAATAGCCCATGAGCTACGTATTCAAAACAGTTAAGGACAGATTTAAAAAATCATAGAAATAAAATATGGTATTTACTCGAATCGTAATATAGCACACATTAATAAAATTGTCAGAAGTTTAAAACAAAGCTACTAGTAAAGTTGCATGATAATATATTCTAAAATTACATCGCAGAATGGGTGTTCATGAAAGCTAGTGAAGTGTGTTGTTTAAGTCAGCCGGGTGACAAAATTGCAAAAAATGTGTGACCGACCTTTATTGACATCCTGTCGGGTGGCATATAGGCATGCGTAGGGGCAAGTTCCTACCTTTGGACTAAACTTTATTTTTCAACTTTAGATTTTTTTATCTGATAAATAGAAAATAATATGGGTCAAACTTTTTTCTCTTACCTATTGGGATGACATTTGTGTATGTATTTTTAGTATAGTTAATTTTACACCGTTTAAAAGTTATAAGGATTTTACTGAAAAACTGTATTTTTGTCCAAAGGTACGAAGAGTGTGCGTACCGTTGGACAGGGGTGACCCTACATTTGGGCACTAATGTATTTATGACTATAATATTATGTAAGATTAAGATTTAAACTACAAATATTTGTTGATTTTTTTTTAAAAACGTTCATATTTCTTTATAATCTTGTGAATAACATGGAATAATAATAATTAAACAGGGCTATCAAAATAACAATATAAGATGTTATCATAAAATATAGTGAGAGAGCTCGATAAGAAATATGATGTAACTAAACTTCTGAGTTACGTTTATTTTTTAAATACTTATTGTACAGCTCTTCTGAATCCACATAATTATTTGTATCAAATTCTTGGATAGAATAAAACAATTCTGGCATAGTAAATTATCGCAAATTCATTAAAAAAGAACACTAACAAAATTAGAGATTTGGCACAATAGTTGTTGCTAGCTGACGTAAATACAAAACCTATATATTTTTAGGGAATTTTTATCTTGAATATTGCCAGAGATATTAATGTTGTCTAAAGTTAAAACCGTCCAAAGGTAGGGCACTTGCCCCCTACAGTATACACGAATGGGACTTGTCTCAAAAGTCACGTAAAAAGCAGTACAGAGTTGAATGCAGAACGAGTTGTCATTCGTTGCTTTTGTACAGAGAGTAAAATAACTAACCGATACATGCCGACCTTTAGTTTTTACAATCCAGCCAACAAGCACAAGGATTCTTAAAAATACAAAAACAAGTTTCACACAAGCTTTTTATTATACAAAACAATTTATTGTGCGACAGTTTCAGACTTACTTGGTTCCTTGAGCAAGTTCTAAAGACTTCTCATCTTTTGTGGTTTTCAACTCTGTCATTTTTCCATCTAATTCGTCCAACAATGTCTGATGCTTCTGTTTTTCCTCCTGAGTGATATTTATTTTCTTATTTGTTGTATGTCTGAAAGTTATTTTGAATGCTCAATAGAAAATTACATAGCAATGATAATGTCACTGCAGAATAAATACAGCAAAACCCCGTTTATTTGAAGAACGTTAATTCGAAATTTGCCGTAAGTTGAAGTTTTAGAGCAGAATGTGGTCCCTCTGGAAAGTTTTATACTAAATTGTACTTATAAATCGAATATCGTTATTCAAAGCTATTTTTGGACCCTACCAGATGAATTTGTCGATCTATTTATCGCCTAATTCGTTTTTTTGTCAGTTGTCAGTAATCTGGAAAATACACATGCGCTACGCGATGTCCCTGTCCAAAGTCCAAGACCATCAAAATGGGTAGTTCAGCCCCTATACCGATTCACGATGCATAAAGTTAATTCTCATTGTTTGTTTTCTCACTCACTCTCAGTATACTAGAAAAGATGACAAATATATCTTGTGCATTCTCGATTTGAAATATTTATTTTTTACCGCGACGCTTTAAGAGGCTACTTTCATTTTTCCAGTTTAAATTTCGAGATATTTTTGCATTTTACATACGCTTTCAAAATGAGACTAATAGTTAATTCTTTTGCAATATCAAGTAAACATAAAAGTGCGTTATTTTTTACGTAAATATTGCTAGAGTGAAAGGTATCAATAGAAAAGGACAAGTATACAATTGTTGGTTTTCTACATTCCTAGGTAATAAAGCTATCAAAAAATAGGCATTTCTTCAACATTCATAATACATATGTGTTGTCATTTGAAATTATCAAGCGAAAATTAAATAATTTGTTAAAGTTCTCACCTAAGAATTGTTATGTTTATGATAAAAACCATCGTTTGTGTCGATAAAGATATGATTATAAAATATTACAATTTTGCCCCGATTTAAAAGGAAAAAATTGATGTAAATTCATACTGATAAATAATATTGATAACTTTTGAAGCAACTGTATTTGTGAAGAGAAAACTATTCATGCTAATATTATATAATAATCATACTCTGGTTGTAATAAAAAAACTGTTTTTTTTTTTAAATATTTATTTATTGTTTTAATAAATATATTTAATATTAAAATATAAATGAAAATATGACAAAAGTATTATTATTCACTGTTAAATAATTAGTTGTTCATCGAGCATATTATTGTTATTCAGAATTTTGTTGTTTTTTTCTTTACACGTATTCAAAACAAAATTTGATCCACACATATTACAATTTAAACTGAATTTAGGAATAAAATTTTATGTTCTTTCACATATTCAATATTCGTTCATGTGCACCCGAACATCGATTTGTGGGAGTAAATTTGATTAATTTGAGAAAAGAAATGGCATATGTCGTCGAACACTCTTGCCAACCAATTTAGGAAGTTCACACGAGTCCGCACATTCAATTCTCAGTTCGGGAACATCCTGAAAATAATTAATAATATTATTATTATTGTTATTTAGTTATCAGTATTTTTATGTCTAAAATATTAAAATACGTGTTTATTCATTTATATGACTATAACAAATACATTTGTATCAGACAGGTCTGTCATGTATAATTCTTTTGATAATATTATTTATCTTTAAGGATATGTATTTCCAATAAAAAATAATTTATCTGGACGACATAATATATATATATTGAACTATGTAATTTGTATTGTTAAATCAAATAGATAATTGTTATAGAAATGGTAAAAATTATCAACTTACGTTGCGATTTTTATTTCAAGAAGATAACCATTTAAAATTTTGTTGGAATATTTCCTAGAGCGTGTCAATGGATACTTTTTGACCTTAGGCATCTTGAGTCACAGGAGGTAGTAATTTTAGAACAATAATGTATTATTGACTTTTAATAAGAACCAAACCATATTTGAATGGCATACTGACAGTGTGAGATATAATTAATAATATCGTATTTCATAAGACTGAAAATATATTATTTAAAAAATGATTATTGTGTTTCTGATATTAAACTTAGTTTTAAATAGTAGTTGAAGCCTCAAAGCATGTGAGTAAATATAGTATATTATTTAAAAACGTATGTTTTTACTAAAACAAAGCATTTTAAAAACGTCAAAAATTCATCAAATGTACTCCAAATTGAAAGATTTATAACTATTCATTTTTAACATTTTGCTAATTTGGTTTCCTACAGATTTGTTTCCGTAATCTTGGCTTCAAGATTATAAGAAAATATATTTCATTTATTTATTAATTTAGCGTATTGACTCAATTTCGTACCATGCCTAAAATACATTTAATGGTCGCGGTCTTTCTTATAATATTTGTATCGTCTTAATTATGACAAATAATATTCAGTTTATTAGTTTTATATTAATGTAAAGATCCAATTTAAGTAATAGTTAATAAAAAAAAAGTTTAATCTATTGAATAACTTCTGATATAAATGAATAATAAAAACCCACATTTTCATAAAAAATGCGAAAATATGAATTATTATTGCAAGTCGCGCCTTAACTTAAGGTCGCATGCTTTTTTCTCTCGCTCGTTTTCTTTACATTAGAAAAAGATAGCAAATATTATCTTTGCGCCCTTATAGGTAACGCAGTTCTCTAGTTCTCCCAGCTACTAGTTGCAATGTCAGTGCTTGCCGATGTTCTGTTCCGTATTATTACCATCATTATTTTTGTTTACGTGCGTTTGTATATTTTGTTGTTACTACGCAGTTGAGTTCCTCAGACTTTTCCGTGTTTTATAAATTATTTCATTTGTATTAATTTTAATACAGACATTTCTTTTTCTATTTAAGTTTAGTGTCAAGACATTTTAAAGAATGTGTAGTTAGCGTTTCTCAGATTTTCTCATATCTTATTAATTATTTTATTGCCATTGTTTTATATGTAAAGAACATTATTTCTTTTTCTCTAATATTTACGTGTTAGACATTTTGAAATTTGCGAATGCGTGGTTTGCGTTCCTTAGACTTTTCCGTATTTCATTAAATTTAAATTAAACATTTTTATAATTTTGACTGATAATTTTATATTCTCGGTAATAGCATTAATACGAAACTCGTACAAAACGCCGACAGTTGCTAAAAATCGAATTAATACAAGAGATTGACAAAAAATATTATCCAAAACAAAATTAACAGAAAAATATGCGACCCCATTAATGAGGTTGTTGACAATATTAAACATGATGACAGAATGAACTTTAACGTTGAAAGGCGAGTGCCAAATGTCGCCGCGACCACCACAAAACAAATGTTTTAAAAGCGCTGGAAACTTTCGCCGCTAACTTCAGCGGAGAAATGGTGGGTTGACAAATTCGACTACTATGCCATTATTAAAAATGACGCAAAAAGATTGTCCATTATAATAGTGTTTTTAAAAAAAAATAATATTGTGATTTGTTTGCACTGTATTTTGACAACTTGTTTGTTAATTTTAAATGTGTGGATACAGGTGTATATTGAAAAGTTAGTATGTAAAAAAGAATCAAATTTTTGAAATTTTTATATTCATTATCCTAAATCGTTATTCGAACTTTTTTCTTGATTTTTGGTCCCCTCAACTTCGAATTAACGGGATTTTACTGTAATAATGTCGTTGCAGGGTAAAGAGTATAATATTTCATTGTCATTACATTTGTAATTACGCTACCAAACGCAAGAATGTGAAAACTAATATACCTCCAGGAAATTATCAAATAAGCTTTCAAAAATTTTATTGGACTTACATATATTTCTGGAATAAAGAGTTTTTGGTTCTCGTGAGGCCATTCATAATGTTAAGTTGAGTTAAAGCTTCTTTCATTGGTCCTTCAAGTTTTTGTTTTTCTCCCTCCACAAGACGAACTCTGTTTAATTTTTCCTTGCGGGCCTCGGACAATTCTTCGACGCGAACAGCCAGCTTTTCAATTGGTTCCTGAGAACAAAAATATTATATATTTAATATAGATATTATAAAAACAAAATACTTAATTGAAAATATTGAGGGAAAGCAAATTTTGAGAGTAAGCATTAAATAAATAAAATTGGTAAAGAAAGAAGATGGTATTTTGGCAAAATTGATTTCTTGCATTGTGAAACATACAAACATCACTCACTAGAAAGAAATAAACAAAATAAGTTATTTGTTTAATATTAAATTATGGGGGCTGAAATATTTTATAAATTTCGTTTTAAAATAAAGTAAATGACAGAAGCCAACCTAATCAATAGAAAGTTAAGTCGTAAAAATATAAACGGTAAGTAATTTGGTGATCCGGATATGTAACCGGTATGCAGCTGATAGGCGATCCGGATAATGTTTAAAATGGTAAGGGTGGTATGCGTCAAGCGGCATCTTTGTTAATTTTATTAGAGTAGTTTATTGTCGCCCTAGAAACTTCAATATGTCTCAAGCCAAATAAGTTAAAATAAAGTCATACGCTAAATCAAGTTGACAGTTTATTTCTTGTGCACATGCAGGATCATGTTATAAGTGTATTCAAATCACATGCTTCCGTTGTATTGTAAACATCAAATAAATTACTTGCCAGCAACTCCGCACACATATTTTCATAGATTCTGCCATATGGCACTATTCATGTTGACAATATTTTCAGACAAGAATCAAAATATATTCAAGTACACAATATCTGTTAGTAATTGTGATTTCATCAATATACTTACAATTGATGAGTTTGAACTCATTATTAAAAAAAACATTTTTATTAATCATGTTATTAATCAAGGTCAAAAGTAAAAAAAAAAAAAAAAAAAAACTAATTTAAGATGATCTAATAGAATATTAAAAAATTTGAAAGGAAAAGTAGTCGAGCATAAAACTTTTCAGATAAGTGTTAAATTGAAAAGTTTGAAAAACTAATCTAATTAATACATACTTTGAATCTCGAAGTGCCCACAATGTCCTCAAGGTACTCCAACATTCCAGTTTCATGCTCTGTCGGCCCTTTGGGCTTCATCATCGCAATTTGTTCCACTTCTCCCTGAAATATCCCATAATTATGTAGTACAAGAGAGTAAATATGTAGACACAAACACACCCAGCCTCGGTTAAATTCAACATAAGATCAATTTATCTTGTGTCCAAAGTGTTGGAACGGAACCCCGTCCTAAGTCGAGAATTACCAGTATTCGTTTTCTGAAAACTACATAATAAATATGACATTTGAATATATGCAGCCAATACATTAACTAACATCTACCATATAAAATAATAAACAATTTCACCCATCTCATAAGAAAAAGTTTTCCTCTACAGAGGTATACCAATTGAAATCATTGCGGTTTTAAGCAATTTGTATTTAAAAATATAATTTTATTTATTTATGCATATAAAACCACGATTATAAGACCAACTATATAACCCATAAATAATGATGAAAAATTAGATTTTAATAATTGAAAAATTAGCAAAATTATTTCTCTACATAAATTATTTCCATACGTGAATTTTGATAATTAAAAAATATGCAAAAAAAAAAAACCTATTTATTTATAGTGTCAATAAACAATAAAGAATTTTGACATTTGAATTTGACACCGAGAAAATTGAGCTAAATTCATATTTTATATTCAGACAAAATTTATGAGTAAAATATATAATGGTAATGATATTCCACATTGAAAATTTTTGCTCCGATTTGAAGCCTGTTTTTGTTTAAAATTATTTAATGATATATTAAGTTGTATAATTTTGTTACGTGGATGCGGAAGGAGACTATTATATATGTAGGATGGTTGAAAACACAAGACACATCAAAATGTATTGAATTGCATCAATTACCTGAAGGATTAAAAACCTATTATGGTCCAAATCAATTCCATGCGATTTTAAAACTTTGGATACTTCTTTAAATTGCACTTTTTTTCCATTTAAAGTATAATATGAGGAATTGTCCTTGAAAGCCGTCCTCGACACAACCAATTCGGTATTTGGTACTATAGTATAGTCGTCTTCTCCTTCCTGGTTTAAAAAAATATATATGTGTAATTCAGCAAAATATTTTGTGAATTTTAGTAATATTTATTTGGCACTAATAAAATTGTTATCTGAAATATAGTTTGGTAATTTATGAGAACATTTTAAAAATGGAACAAGGCTAAATATGTAAGAAAAGGCATTTAGTAAATAAATCACATAATATGAATCAGATTAGGGTTATTATGACTGTGACTATTTTTAACCATTGCGAATTCAAAGAGTATTAAAATATCTATACAGCTGTATAATTTTAAAAAATCTTAACAAATTTAATTTATTACTTCCAAAGCCAGAATCCACCAAAAGAAGGTAATGATTTGTGTTTGGTGGGGTATAAAGGGAATTGCATATTATAAACTTCTAGACCACAACCAAACATTATTGTGAACAAAATAAATGACAGACCTAAATTGGTGAACTGACTTTCACCACAACAATGTAGTAGCGACACATGTAGCGATGATGACTCAACATAAATTTAAGCAATTAAATTAAACTGTCATCAAGCACCCACCATGTTCTCCAGACCTTTCTCTCTCTCCAACTTTCAGGTTATTATTACAAAATTTCTTAAATTAAAAAATCAATTTGATAACAGGAAGTTAAAACATCCCTTGGCTCCTTTTTTCCATCAAAATCCTTAGATTTAATCTCTTAAGATTAACAACAATGATATAAATTTAATAAGCTTGTGGAAAGGTGGGAAACTGTCATGGCTACTGATTGAAAATATGTAATAGATTGAATTAATAGAACTATTTTTTATTTCTTAAATAAATATGTATATATTATATATTTTTTGTATCAATCCAATTTTGTCACAGACAAGTATATATTCAATCAAAAGTAGATATCCAGTAAGTCACAGAAATAGACAGGAAATCGTAACATATATCAAAATTCAATATTATTATTTCCTTGTGAAGTTGCAATTTTTTCAGAACATAGTTCTGTGATATTTTAATACAAATTAAATGTATCAATGAGAAAGATATATATAGATAGATCAAATTATCGAAAAAATATTTTCGTTGCTACCAGGATTCGAACTTGGATCCTTTCCTATCGGGGAAAATACGTTAACCGATTACACTACACGAACATAGTAAGTTGACAACAAATTTTCAAACTTATATGTTGCACTTTCAAATGTCGTTCCACTATTTGAAAGCAATCTACTTTATTTTGAATTTTACTCAAAGGTGTTTGAAATTCCGTAAATATAAAGGCAAGGCGAATAATCATGAAATATGCTTTATTTTAGGATTTATCTGTGGTTTTATTCGTCCCTGCATTCGAGACCTGTCACTTCAGTGGCAAAAAATTTCAAATTATGTGTTAATGCATATTAAACAACGAGATCATCATCGAACGAACTTTCATCACTAAAATAGCGGGATATTGAATGATTAATTGTCATGTACTCCAACTTTCAAAGTATCAATGTGACAGATGACTTTTGAAATAGCTGTGAAGAGTTCGCTATATTTAACCATCGATTTACATTTTTACTATCGGATAGATGAGAGTAAAATTAGTTTATTACTGGTTATACTTTCAAAAAGCAAATATTTACCAACGATCAAACCTGTTTCTGCAAAAAAATTTACTTTAATAACTTTTTTTACCATAGTAAAAAGTTACTACTAATCACACAATCGGCCATTAGTTTTTTAGTTAAAAAACTAATGGCCGAAGTGTGAACATATTTTATAATTTTATGAAAATAGAAGATTACCTCATCAATAATCTGTACAAAATGCACTGAAACTGTTGCAGAAGTTATGTTGGGAAATTTCTTAGAAGAATGAAGTAATACAGATATCTTCTTGGATCTGATCTTGGCTGCTCTGTATCCAAACACAAACAACATGGAATCAATGACGTTACTTTTTCCACTTCCATTAGGACCAACGATCGCTGTAAAACTCTGAAATATCAATAAAAAAAATTACTATAAAAATTTATTTACCATTAAATGTTTTTCACCATTTGTGCTAAACCAGCTAATCATTCATTGGTGTTATTAAATGAGTTGCTATTGGAGAAATATATATAAAATGTTATTTTATTAAAGAAAATGTTTTTAAAATATTGTTTTATTTAAAAATAATATGGCACAATCTTACCAATATGTTTAAAATATTAGGAGAAATAAAAATGTGTCTACCGAGACCACCATTATATTATTTATAGAAGTACATTAAGAAACCAGTTCTAATTTATTTGTGGTTAAATTTAATTTAAATAAATAAAGTACATATAGACATAAATATTTCACACGTTTCGTTTGAATCGTGTGTCTCAATTATTCTTTATAACAACACAAAATTAATGTCACAAACCTTGTGGAATGGGCCCAATCTCTCGACACCAGCATAACTTTTAAAATTTTCATTAACTATATCTGTAATAATAAGCCGTGGTCCTGTAGCCTCCATGGACAATGTGGGTTTCGGGGCAGGAGGAATATAAATGTCTCCAATTCTAATTCCACCCTCCTCGTCATCAGAAATATGATCCATGTCATCGTCTCCATTTACGGGTCCATTGTTACTAGATGACGGTCCAGCAGCATCAATATTTACTGATGCCGTACCATTTGTCAATAGTCGGTCAACTTCCATCGGCTCAGGTAGATCTTCATCAGGGTGTGACTTTCTTTTACCCATGTTTGAAACACAATAATAATAATTCAGTTACTAAAATAAGTAAACAAATGTAGTATGCATATTCCTTTAAATGTTAACCAGTTTAGCTTGACGTAATCATACCATGGGGACAACCAAGATGACAATTATGAGAGCTTTTCAATGGTTTATCGATAACCGACATAAAATATCTATTTAGTAAATAAATTCCAACAGGTTTCAACACATTGGCGGGATTTTCTATAGGATTTTGGCATTTCAATTTGACGCCGAGAAAATTGACGGTTAAATTCATAGACAATTACACTGAAATATACCAGGCATAGACAAAATATATCAGTGAAATTGATGAAAACACGTTTTTTCATATGGCAGCTGCTTTTAAAAATATATTCTTGTCTATGAATATATTTAAAAAGGGGCATTGAAAAGGGGTGAGAACCATAAATAAATTAGAACGGGTTAGAAAGATGATAATCTTTCGATGAGATTGATATTGATATGCCTCAGCGCGAAGTGACACGAAGTTATCACATTTATCAGCCGTAAAAATGAAATAAAATAAAGGCTGGAAATCGCGTCTCGCAAGCACATGCAGGTCGCTGACAGTAGGCCCATATAAACGGGACCGGACGTCCCTTAACAAAAAAAAACCTAACGGCTCGTTCAAAAGCGAATAACGTCGTGCGATGCACGTTAAACGGGGGGGCTGAAAATAACGGGAACATGAAGGTTTCTTGAGAAGCGATAGCAAATATGTAAGGGCGCGCATTGTTTCGAGGAGACGCACCCTGCCGACAGATAGAACCGAAGGTCGTAGGGCCATTAAAACTGGACCCGTTGTACCGGCGAAAATAGGGAATGCACCGTTACGTACCCATTAGCTAGCGTCCAGGGTCGAAGCGTGACGAGAACAAAAGGCGCAGTTTCTTAGTGCAATCTGCTCTTTTAATACAACGTTGGACGAACCACATGGCTCGATTCGAAATGTAAATGGATATTGCAAGAAATAACATGCCCGCCAATTCAGTCTTTATTTTAATCACATAGAATACAATAAATAATATGTTTTGACGCGTGAATATGATCCTGACAGAACGTGTTTTGAAGCGACGAGTACGAATCTAGTAATCGCTTAAAGAATGTGATAATCGATCACGGTGTGCTTAATGTTAAGTAGAATAAGAATAATTAAATAATATGTGTGACTAGATATAAGACTCTGTAAAGTAGCGTAAGAAATAAATAAATAACTAAATGTAACTAAAGTGTAAATAATTAGAATATAAGATTAATTATAATCAGCGATAAGACGAAGGAGGGGTCAGTTCGGGTTTGGATCGGGCGTGGCCTCCAGAAGAAGCGAATGGACCAATGGGATGGTGGCTCTTCTCATAACGAGAAGAGGGCAGATCGGCAGATGGGAAGCACCCCACTGTTGAGATATAAGAATGGCTTACGCACGGCCCGGGAGACAAGTCGCGAAGTGGTAAACAGGAAGTAATAGAACTCAGTTGTCGAAACCCGGAGAAGTGAGTCGGACACGAGGTCCAGGAGGATCGAAGTTGTAGAAAATGAAGTTGTAGAGAGAGTTGCGAAACGAAACACGGAGGAGTGAGTCGGATACGAGGTTCGGGAGAACTCAGTTGTCGAAACGCAGTCGAAAGCGCACAGAAGCAGACATTCAACACCGGAAACCTGATCGAACGTAATAGAGAGTCGGAGGATAGACAGCCACAGTTCACCGAATTTTATCCAGGAGCAGCCGCCCGCCCGTTCCGAGCAACCAGTCTGATAGCCTATCGCCGGAGCAGCCGTGGAGCCAGCAGGTAGCCGCTCACGCCGGGTGCTCACGGTATCACTTCGCCGGCTAAAAGATCCGAAGAAAATCACAAGATAACCCGAGGTAGAATTAGTTTTAGATTAAGTTAGTTATAAGTATTTTCACCTGCCCGCGAACGTAAATGTGTATTTAATAAATATATAATTTGTGCATCTTCGTGTGTTCATATTCACCTGTATTATTCTTCCTATAACCATGGTACTAATAAAAGCGATGGATGGGTCGCCAAGCGAATATTTCATTAGAGTGCAGGGTATCGTTCTGATGAACGATCAGGAGCTGATACTGATTCCTAGACGAACCCCGACTCGAGTCACATGGCACCCAATGTCTTGTCCCCCGTGAGTATCACGATTGTATCATGTAGATATGTATAACTTGCGTTAATTAACTTATCTCCCCTCAGTGACCATCGCCACCTGTAATTATATTGTTTACGCAACAACTACCACGTCTAAATAAATCTTAATAAGTGTTCCGCACAGGAACAAGACTGTAACTATCGCTGAGGTGCTGGTTCAATTGTCGCCGCTCTTTAGCTCGGACGACGATATCCTGCCGTTCGCAGAGGTCCAATGTGAGGTCCAAATCGTGTCCAGTGTAGTCGCAGAGTCGTAAGGTTCTTCCAGGATCAGTCCAAAGGTACAGCCAAAGTCGAAATCCAGGGGGAAGAAAGTCCAGGGTGAAGGCAGGGGTCAAAGTAAAAGAAGTTCTAATCCAGTTGATGTCCAGCGGTGCAAGAGGCGAGTGAGAGAAGAAGTGATTTTGCAACCGCTGGACCGTTTATTTATACTTAAAACCTATATCTGGGAGCTTATGGCTCCATCGGGATGCTGGGACCAATCAGGAGGCGCAAGCATCTCCCGCGCCACCCCGATTCGGTCCCGCGCCGACACCGCCTGGCGGCCAAACCCCGAAACTTTCCTCATTTTTTCCGCCGTCCCGTACGCGGTGGCAGAACTCAGTTTCGTCTTACATTCTTTTTAATACCAAATGGATACAACATTTCCCAGGCATCGCGAGTACTTTTTAATATAAACATTGACCTGCCTCGCGATGCCTGTCACATTTTACTGCGGGCGATGACCCGGGGAATTGATTAATGCACCTCAAACTTTAAAAATCCTTTTTTATTAGTACCACGATTTTTGAGGTGCATCAAACTATCTCCGGGCGATCTCCCTCTCAATTCTCTATTTAATATCATTAACATCTTATCTCTAATAATTTTTTTTACAAAGATATTAACGAATAATCGAAACGGTCTAATTCCTAACGGCGCCGGGGCGTGGCCTCGTCCGCGGCCCCGCTTCCCCGCTCCCTGGCGGCCGCGCGGTGTCCCAGTGGCGGCGATTCTCCAAAGGCGGCCCGTGCCGGACGAAATACTGCCGTAAAGCGGCCAAGTACGATTTTTCGTCCGGCGCTTCCTCGAGCTGCGGTCCGCGCGCTCTTCGGCCGCGTAGCTGTGCGGAACAATAAGTTAAATAAGTCTAAATAAATAAGTCTCCATCATAATGATGGTGACTTATTTAGAAGCGTTCCGGATGTTGAAAATGCTTAGAGCTCTTAGAGCTTTTTAAAATGATGATATAAAAGACCAATTTTGTTTTTACTATTTAATGGATAAAACAAAGTAGAACTTAACATGCTAATATATCTATTATTTATACACATACACGAGTATACAGCACATACAGAGGTCCTTTCATTTTACGCATTGGAGCCGGATTTTTTCACTAACACTACTGGAAAAACCTTTTGTATAATAAGGTATGTTGGTCAGTTGGTTATTTCTTTCACATGTTTAGATATTAAATGAAAAATTACTTTACAAATTCATATCATAAGCGATGGTTGATATTTGTGTCCGGGTGATTTTTAACCGGTTGCTATGGCCCAGTTACCGGAGTATCCAGTAACTCGACATCGTAGTAACCGGTTCCATTGAATCGATTGCTTAATCGAATTTGACTAATTTAGGTAAAGTTAAATAGAACTGGTTCTTTTTGCTGTTAATAATTCTTGGAGAGGGTGCCGAGAGGTATCCCAAATTATTTGTCAGTACCTCCTTCCCTCCTTCAAATACACTTTTTTGGAACCGGTACCAAAAATAGATTCCCAAGATTCTCCGACGACTAGAATTGTTAACGAAATCGGGAAATAACTTAAGGTAGAATTAAGTTAGCATACAAGATATACACCTACCCATTTGTACATATGTAGGGACAAAAATAAAGATGTAATTCATTCGTGTGTTGTCAGTGTTTTATATAGTTCATCTGTGTTCCCTTTTAAAACCACTGTGCCATAACGGTGTGATACCTGGAAAATGAATTGCAGAACGAATTATTACCACAGTGGGGAGTGTCGCTCTAATAAACTGATTTAGTTAAGGTGATCAAACTTATTCCTTTATAGAGTTTTGTCCTCCTTTTTCGTGAACCGTACTCTTTTTAAAACCCGTACTCCCAAAATAGTGTATGGACTACTAGCAAATTATTAAAAAATTTCATAATGCTAATTTTTCATTCATTCGTACTCCTTTTGTACCAAAAATAGTTGGTCACCTTATTTACAACCTATCAAGCTTTACCTAACTGATTTTATTCGATCATGCATTCCGAAAGTAGGAATCGGTTTCAAAAGTAACCGGTCAAATGATCCGATATTCATCTGAAAATTAAATTTGTGTTATTGCAAATCTTTCAATCAAATTAGTCCTTAAAACAAACATATGTAAAGCGCATTTTTCCTGAGCACAGTAGTTTAGTACAGCTCATAGATGTACAGCTCTAATGATTGTGACAGATTGTAACTTGTAACCTGCTGTATGCTTGTAACCGTTGTAACCTTATCTATGCTTGTAACTATATCTCTTATCTATGCTTGTAACTGAAGCAAAGAACTGAAGGTCAATTCCTATCAATGTAGAATGTAATTTTATTTGCTTAGGGAAATGTCAGATGTAATCGATGTAATGTCAAATTCATTTTACAGATAAGACATTCATAATAATAATACATGTATACACAATAGATAAGACAGTGTACCGATATACTCGCGTTATATACGATTTCTAATCACTAGGCTATTATCAAATTCAAATGGAATAATATTGATTATACTCAGATTTCATTTTTGAAGAATTTAGTGTAAGCGTTTATTTAGAAACATTTTACTATCGAAAAATGGCTCCTCAAACATTCGAAGAAAAAATTGGATTCATCAGAGAGCACGTGCAAAGCTTTAACGATTTTCCTAAACCAGGAATACTTTTTAGGTGAGTAGATTTATTCCTTATTTTTAATGAAACACATTTTTGTTTTCATTAATTATTACAATTTCAAGTAATTTCACGTAAAAAGTTCTGTGATATTTTTAATACAAATTAAATGAACCAATTAGAAATGTGAACTTGTCCCCGGATAGTAAAAATTCCGGGTTCATATCTCGATGGCAACCGAAATATTTTTTTGATAAATAGATTTTTTCTATATATCTTTCTAATTGGTTCATTTAATTTGTATTATTCCTTCTTTTTAATAATGTTGAAAAAAAGAAAATTGAAAACAACATACTGCATAAAGTCTTTAAAAGTTACTTAAAGAGTTGCGTTATAACACAATTGGTAGTGTACTTCCCCGGATTGGAAATAGAGATCCATCCAGGTTCGAATCCCGATGACGCAAAAACAATATTTTTCGACAAAATTGATTTTATATGTATATATTTATAATTAATACATTAATTTAGTATTTAAGATATCACAAACCTATATTCTGAATAATTACAAATTCATAATAAGAATGTGTTTTCCTTAATAACTTAGAGTGATTATTTTTCAGGGATATCTTTTCTGCCCTCGCCAATGGACCAGTCTGCAAGGTTTTGAATGATGTAATGATAGAATATATCAAGGTGCACTTTCCTGGAATAGAAGCAGTTGTCGGACTGGAGTCTCGTGGATTCCTTTTCTGTTTTTCGGTCGCTGCAGCCTTGGAAATTCCTTGTATCCCGATCAGAAAGAAGGGAAAACTTCCAGGAAATATCTTGTCCCATAATTACACATTGGAATATGGAATGGTATGTTTTTACTTAAAATTTCATAAGTTGCGTGAAATTTTAATTACTCTAAATAATGTAAAAATTATATACAATGCAATTTTATTTCTGATAGTTGAAATTAATATACTTACCTAACTCAGAGATTTTATATTATCATTACAGCTTTAACAATATATTAAAGTTATCTTGGATAATTGATTGGGAATAATATGTTTCATTTTTAAATTCATTCATACCATCTAAAACATCTCCAGCTTGTCTTAGATCGCAAGCCTTTTTTTCTTTTGAAAACATTTTGCGAGCTAAAAACAAAAAAAAAAACTAGGTAGGTAATTGAAAAGTCAGTTCATGTCGCCTCAAAACTTATTTTAAGTCGAGAGCTATGTAGCTAAAAACAATAAAAAACACCAAGGAATTTAATGGGAGCATTGCGCCCTTAATTGTTGGGCAATAATCATTTTATATCTGTATCAATTTTTGATACATACGAGGCTTGTCCGTAAAATAAGTTCCACGGACTGCCGCTGGCGCTAGGATCGTTTCTATGCGCGACCAGACAGCAGAGGCAGGTTATTTGGTTCCCCCACTACAATTCCTCACCAAGCCAGCGTCGCTGCGACGTTTAGTCTAGGCCCAGCAGCCGTCAACGATGGAGCTTCCTCTTGCGTCTCCCGCCAGCTGCGAGTTGCGGTCTGTTATTCGTTTCCTGGCCGCTAAGAAGAAATCGGCGAAGGAAATTCACGAAGAACTTTGTGAAGTGTATGGAGAAGAGTGTATGAGCTCCGGGATGGTGCGCAGATGGGTCAGGGAATTTAAAAATGGCCGAACAGACGTCCACGACGAAGCCTGTGCAGGGCGGCCATCGGTTTCCGACGAAACAATTGCCAGAGTCGAAGCGGCAATGCTCGAAGATCGACGGATTACAGTTAGGGAGCTGTGCGAACAGATTCCGGAGGCCAGCAAAACCACAATCGACAAGATTTTGACTGAACATTTAGGCTATTCAAAGGTCTGCGCAAGATGGGTACCAAAAATGCTCACTGCAGATCACCAGCGGCAGCGGGTTGAAGCGGCCCAAGAATTTCTCGCTTTTCACGGAACAACCGAAGAGGAATTTCTGGACTCTATTTTTACTGGCGACGAGACCTGGGTACACTACACCACACCGGAAACAAAGGAGCAATCGAAGCAGTGGAAGCACCCTTCTTCGCCAAGAGCAAAGAAGTTCAAACAAATCCTGTCTGCCGGAAAAATCATGGCTAGCGTTTTTTGGGATCGAAAGGGCGTATCGTTGTGCGAGTTTATGCCTCGCGGGACAACAATCAATGCTGAACGGTACTGTGAGACCTTGAAAAATCTTAGACGTGCAATTCAGAACAAGAGAAGAGGAATGCTGACCAAAGGAGTGCGTTTTCACCATGACAACGCCCGACCGCACACCACCTATCGAACCACAGCCCTCATCGAAAAATTTGGATGGAAAATGGTGTCTCACCCACCCTACAGTCCAGACTTAGCACCAAGTGACTTCCATCTCTTCCCCGAGTTGAAGAAAAACCTTGGCGGAACCCAATTCAAGACAGATGAAGAGGTACAAAATGCGGTTGTTAGTTTTCTACGCGGACAGGCGGCAGAGTTCTATGACTCTGGTTTAAAGAAGTGGGTGCCTCGAATGCAGAAGTGCATAGAACGCAACGGCGATTATGTAGAAAAATAAAAGAAGGACTGAACTTTCCAAAAATATACTTTTCTTTAAAATTAAACCAGTTTTTTTATGTGAAAAAAATTCGTGGAACTTATTTTACGGACACGCCTCGTATTTATTAAAATTTTTATGTACATGTTTAAAATGATTCGCTGGCTGCAGAAATAATCACGGCCCGCTAATTGCACAGCATTGATTTAAAAGATTTTTTTTAAAAATTAATTTTTCTCATTCAATTGCTTTTTTTTAATCATTTAATTTGGTTTTAATTGATGGTTGTGAATGTGTTAACTAACAAAAATATTCTTGCTATCAAATACGCTACCTAATAGATGTGTAACATAATTCTGATACTTGTGATCCTGATCCAATTTAAAGATTTTTATTTTAATGGGATTATAATTATGTTTATTATTAAATCAAGTCATTTTAATTTTTATATAAATTGGTACAATAACCATTCCAGATATCATTAATTAATATGGCGGATACTTTGATTAATTTAATTTTCACAACTAAACTGCGTACCACACACATGTTGAGTTATTGTCACTACTATAGTTTCGAGAGGTGCAGTCCCTCTCATCAAACTAAATACAGAATTATAGACTATTTGGGTAACGGGGCGGGGTTTGGGAAGAGGGGGAGGTTTCAGTCGTTAATGGGAATATGGACAGTAAAGGTAAAGTGTTGGGAATATTATGTTGTTAATAGTTGTGAAAATTAAAATTACCATTGCATATTTCATAATTGTAATCGTTTGGTTTGAGTCCAATAGTGTGATATTTTAGATTTAATTTATCATATGGCCTAATGTAGATGAATAAGTTATAAATTTAGATTTTAAAATAAATTAATATAATTTAATATTTTTAATTATATCTTTTTAGGACACTTTTGAAATTCAAGTGGACAACCTGAGCAAACCAGGTTTGAAGTGTCTTATAGTGGACGATTTGATTGCAACTGGTGGTTCAATGATAGCCGGGGTCAATCTGTTGAAAAAGGCAGGTTGTGATGTGGTTGGTTGTCTCGCAGTTATGGAGTTGTCTGATTTGAAAGCAAGGCAGAAGTTTCCTAGAGGGATAAAAGTTCACTCTTTACTGAACTATTAAATCAAATAATAATGATTAATTAAAAAAATAAACCTTTGTATAAACCATGTTGATTAATTAAATATTGACTGGTTTTAATACTCCTGCAACTTCCTCGAGGGTGACTACACTAACCGATCGATATTAATGTAAACAAAATGGTTCTATAAAGTTAGTTATCGTTTAAAATTATTGATTACATCTAACCACAAAGGTAACATTACGTGATTGAAAATAAAAATAAGATTGCCTTTGAAAATATCTTGTTACCCTTTAAGATTACCAAATATTAAAAAAAATAAATGACATTTGTATTTCCACAATGTTATTGAGGCAATGGTTTGCAATGGTCTACTGTAGAGCTTTTCCAGGCCGCAGTAAATAAAGTGATGATAGCTAACACAATAGCCAACTATCTTGTTATTGATGGTTGAATGTTAACATAATTTAAAAAAACATATTTTTAGGTAGTATGCAAAATTGTCTTGATTTTAAAATTAGGTTTTGTGGATGCCAATCATGAGATGAAAATATTATTTGCATTTGAATTTTTTAAATTACATACTCAATTAATAATTAGCTAGTGAAAGATTTATTTAGAATATATATATTTTTTTACAATAGAATACGGGAAGTCTCGGGAGGGTTATTTCTCACTGGGCTAATGATTTGGAAATGTCTATTTTTTAATAATTATACCAAATACACGCATGGGTAATCCATAGTACTATGTCGGATTGCTGCAAACAAAATAATGATCGCCAATGTTCGATAACCGGATAAGCATTAGAAGAAGAAATAAAAACAGATTCTCTGTATGTATTTGGTATATTTTTTAAATTGGCCGTCTGTCCAAGAACATAAATTTGTCAAAAAAAAAAGTTATCCTGCTGTGATGAAATTTTTTTTATTTGAATTTTTATAAGGTTTTACTTATCCTTAGGATCTTGAAAAAGTTTGTATTGGAATGGCAAGTAGTTGATTAGTTTGTTGAAATGACAAATATATTAATTGATTGATTTTATTTACTTTCTACACTTGTTTGATATTTTGTAAGATTTTTTTTATTATACATAATTGTTGATTACCTCATTTGTTTGAAATGCCAAGATTTATTTCCAATTGTTATCGGCCTCATGATTAGATTAGAAAACATATTGGTACATAACATATTTTAATTTGATTGGGGTCGGACTGGTGAACAGCTTTTGTGATACCCAAACATTCCTTAATTAATATTCCGCCACATTTGATAATCTATTTTTCATATACATACTTGCAGCTGGTACAAAATGTCAATTTTATTAATGTTTTAGTCAATTTGTCTATTTGCAGTAGTAAAGTTATTATTTTAGGGTTAATAGAATATGTGTGTGTGTGTGAGAAAGAGAAAGTGGAGAATATGGTGCCGCAAATTGTATTTATACATTATCGTAAAATAATTTATTGTGCTACATAACTCTCTCTTTTGATGGTGTGAATTAAGATTACAATTTTATGTGACATTTTTTGTTATATTTAGATAAATTTTATGTGAATAAAATAAATGTCAACTGTAATTAAATTTTTAAGACAACTGTCTTAAATATTATATACAATAATTGAAGGGTTCTGCCGAATAACGGTCAATGTTATATTTTTTGCAAAATCGTTTTTTTTTACTGAATATCGTTCTGTGTAGCTTCCGTTACTAAGTTCCTACAGAAACCGACAGGTGTTGTTGCTATGCCACTTCACACAGCTGGTATAGCCCTAATTTAGCGATGAGTTTTATTGTCTCCTAAGTTTAAAAAAATTATATAGACCGTTACTCGGTCAAACTCTTCAATTGGTAAATTTTTTATTTTAAATAAAGTTTAATTTTTACATAAAACAATTGTTTTATTATTTTTGCCTTTTATAAATCTGTAGATGGTATTGTATAAATAAACTAATAAATGTATTAATATTTTGGAAAACTTTATGTGAAAAATGGATATTTTATTAAAAACTATAAGAATTGAGTAGATTAAACCAATGTGGTTGTTGGTCCAGTGGTAAGACTCGCCTAGTGATCAAATGCTCGGGGTTTGAGCCTCGTCCCAGGAGATAACCAAGTTAGTATTTATTTTCATACCATGAGTGCTTAGTTTAGTTTGAAATAGTAAGAATATTGATATGACAAGTATTTCGTGAACGCATCTGTGTGGGTTCGTAAAAGAAGCAGTTTATGTACCACTTCTATCAACAACTCTGGCTGGGCTGTGGAACCGTATCACAAGACATGCTTTAACGAGAACGAGTTCAACTACTGATTAGATGTTTGCTGTGCAGCCAAAAGGGGGTCACATTGAACATTTATAAGCTTTATTGTGAGTATTATCAAATGTAATTTACTTCATATTTGTCTCTCGTCTGCAGTTTGAAATATAGAGTTACGAAATTGAGTCTGTCATTTTAAATAACCCTGTATATTCAACAAACCCAAAACTAAATTATTACACTGATGGAAAAATGATTCTGTACTTAGTTTGAGGCAAATTAATTATAGAAAACTATCATCAATAATAAAATTAAAGAAAACACATTCATTTTACATATATTTTTTATGTATTGAAATTTTTATTTATACATTGTGATGATGAATCACAGTATTTAACAAATGTAATTTTTATGTTTTTATAAATCTCGAAATAAAAATGGAACAATCATCAAGTTTAATGATACATATGTATATCGAAAGAAAAATATACTTATTGACAAAAAATAATATTTTATGCTTAGACATTATTTTTCATAAATACTGTTAAATCATTATTTCGTGATTTTTTCTCTATTAATAATTATGTATTTAGGATTTTATCATGTTATGTATTTTAAAAACAATGCTAACTTAAAGAAATAAAAATAGTATAAAAAATAACATACATGGTTATTGAAAATTTGTGAAAGATGAATTTATACTGAAAAATATAATGTACACCCGCGTTACTATGTATAATATTCTATATAGAAAGTTATTACATGGACGGTACTGTCAACAAAAGAAATCTATAGTTCCATTGAAATGTATAACAAAAACTGTATTGGCAAATATGTATCTATATTTTGCCTATTTTTCTAAAGATAATGAAAAGTGTTCAAGGAATACATATATTCATCGGTTGAAGACATTAACTAATTGTTTAGGAATATTGCTTTCCTCCATGGGCCTATTATTATGGCAGGTAACACATAGCTACATAGTTGTCCAAATTTCAGGATTAGATAAATTGTTAATTTTGAACAAAAAATGTTCTTCCCTCGTTCTTTGGATTCTTAATTCAGTTACTGAGATATTTCCTTTTTAATTATTTAAATTTAAGCATTTACAGACTCATCTCTAACTCACTATGTATCTTTTTGGAGTAGGTTAATACCATACTGATACCATTGCCCTTGAAAATTGTAGTGAACAAATCACGCGGTGTTTCATATTGAGTTGTCTTGGAATTGTTTGTGACGTTGTGTTGAACGACACAATAGCAAAATAGAAAAATGCAAATTATTTATTCTTTCTACAGAGGATCTATTTCTTTAAATCCATGATACATTTTCTCATTTACACACATCTTAAAGTACACAAACATGTTTTAACTGTTTGTATGTGAACATTTCAAATGTTTCTTTTCGCTACAAAATTTTAATTGACTTGTATTAAAATGAAATAATTTATAAAATACTTTAATGATTGAAATTAGAAATATTGTATAAAAAAAACTGCACTAAAAGTTGCTATTGATATTTTTATCAATATTGGAACATTTTCTACTCAAGATTGAATGAAGAAGACTCATTTGAAGTTTGGACAGCTAGACATGTGAGTCCTGTATGGCAACACATAGCAATTAGACTTTCTAGAAATCATGGCTTGAGATCAATGTTCGGATCACAGTGTGCGCATAAAAAATATATTATTATTAATTAATACGCATAAATAAGTCAAGAGTACAACTATCAAGAGAAGCTGCGTGCTTTGGACACATTCTCTGCAATGAAAAATTTGGTCTTTTACAACTATTATGCAGGGGAAGATAGAAGGCAGCAGAGGCGTAAGTAGAAGTATGGTTATCTTGGTTATTTAACCTCAGAAAGTGGTTATATATTCAACATCTTATTAAAAATTGTGTGTGCGTTGTGATGCCAAATCATATATGCGTGCACACCCGCACACCTTAGAGGGAACATAGCTTGAGACATATTGCGTAATGACAATCATGTAGTATTAAATAAGGCACACCATTGCTTACAATATTTGTCCTTATTCATTGTCATGTGTGCTCCTAGTGTTACAGAACAGTTTTGGGTGCGATACCTATTTTCAAGTTTGTCTTTCAGGAGAAAAATAAGAATTTCAAAGTGTGATTTTTGCATAGTGAATAAAAAAATATGGGATGTTTCTATCTCCGCCTTAATTTTCCAATCATAGCTTCATACTTTATAAAGAATTCACAAGTCTCTAGAATGTCTACTAAATGTAAACATTGAATACAATTAGAATATGTATAAAACTATAATAAATGAAGGTTTAATTGTTTGTTAAGCTATTGAAAATCTGTAAAAATCAAAGTTTACAATGTCTTGTGTGAATATAAGACAATATTCACAATTTGTCTAAAAATTAATTATCAACTTATTACTAAAACCTAGAAAGTCTTTCATGTACCTAACGTAAAATCTATAAAAAGATGGAAACATACGTATTATAAATGTATTGGGTTGACTAATAATTTTTTCAGTTTTGTTTAATTATTAATTATAAAATCAAACAAAAATTATAACATTTCAATCAATGACGTATTCCCCATTATTGTTCAGGATTTCATCCCATATTTTAACAAATTTGTTGATACCTTTTCTACAAAAATCTGCTGGTCTGGTATCTAAATAGTTATCGAGTCAATTTCTGAGGTCACCGTTGTTGAACGTAATGCCTCGCATTTGATTGAAGAGTGTCCAAAAAAGGTGATAATCTTATGGAGTGAGGTCAGGACTGTTGGGCAGATACGGCAGAATTTCCTTTTGGAAGCATTGGAACCTTGATTAAAGGCGAAAAAAATGTATCGAAAATGTTCGTTTCTATTATTTAAGCCCAAAAATTAAGAAAAATGGCAACACTGGCGTTTCAGAGCAGAAAATATGCTATTGAATAGTATCTCATATTTTGTCACAAAAAACAAAATAGCGGGTACATAACATTAAAAAAAACTGCAAAGACTTATTAGAAAACCCATTATTATTGCAAATTCTAAGTGCAATTCAAATAAACAATTACGTTCAAGCAATTCTTATGGTGCGTGTACATGCATGACATCTCTCGCCTTGAAGATTTATTGGTAAAGGTAGATATGTATTGGTTGCGTCATTCTACTCTGCATATAAAATACATGCGGCAATGAATCATAGTTTGCTTCGCGATCAATTTTGTACTGTTCTTTACATGCATTCGAGATGAGTCAATCCATGTACATGTGCCATTAAACATCTAAATAAAATACATGTAGAGCCTTTACTTAAAATAGGTTGTATATAGCCTCTAAGCATTATAGTGAGTATAGGTCTCCCAAATAAATACAACTGATGGCTATTCTGGTCTAGGCACTGTTAATGGTGCAAATCAACAGAATTGCAAACATTTCACTTTGTATTTGGGCGCATTCTCCCTTAATAGCTGCCTTAAATTGTTTAACTTTACCGATTTTGTATCATAAATCTTTGTTACAAGGCCTTTAAAAAAAATCCAGCAACACGAGGTCAGGAGAAGGCAGGGGGTTATTTTATTAGCTTTTCAATGCTTAAAAAAAAAATGCTGCCTCTTCGCCTGTTAGTATTGTGGGGTGGTGCAGGAAATAAAGCTCCTCATCAACAGGCTTGCCTTAAAATGATCGATTGTGGAATTCTTGCATGAAGTGTACGCATTTTTGGGATACTTGTGTAGTCAGGATATATCCATTATTTCCAAACGTGTATAACTCCCGTAGCCTCAGCACTCAGCAGGTAGCAGTTGTTAGCCTGCACCGTGGCTAAGCATGTAATGGGCGCCGTATGATGGGGCCCACGGGGCTCAGGACCATACCTCAATGACTGTTCCTCATGCAATGAGGATACAGTGGGACTGGCACCAACACACGAGCTTTCTTGGATCACAGATGTTCCATCCACAAGACGACTCCTAAATAGTTAATAAGTAAATTGAAGTTCTGAGTGTACATATCTAAAAACATATTTTTTATTCCCATCATACATTGAACATTTATTAATGAGTTGAAAAATCAGTATTAGATGATCGATACACAGATTGCACTCTAACACTTTCTATATTATATCACATATCCTCGGTTATATTGCAATAATACTTTTTGTGAAAATGATCTCTCACATTATTATTTTGATGGGAAATTTGTAATGTAATGGTAAATACAAATTAAAACTTTTTAATTTATACATATTTAAAAAAATGGTTAATAAATAAGTAGTCTTATTTCATATTATGCACAAAATGATACATAATTTTCCTTGTCTATTGTTTCTGACGATGCTAAGAGAATCAACGGATTTGAAATGTAATAAATTAAACATAATCTGGTATAATATATACATTCTACATAATTTTTTTACCTGGCAAAGCATAAGAAGTACAAGTTTGAACAATTTCTAAGCCGTCATTACATAGCTGCCTGCAGTCTAGCAATTGACTATCACCAATTACTTTATGCTATTTGCCTTAAGTATTATATTATAAATGTTACATGCTGAATTTAAAACAAATAATAAATTAAATTTTTGGCTGCATGAAAGGAACTTAATTGCAAATGCATATTTTATATGCATTTGCAATTAAGTTCCTTTCATGCAGCCAAATGCAAATGCAATATGCAAATAAAATATATCCTGGATATTTTATAGACATTTCGGAAATTTGGACCCAATGAATATATGGATATGAAAGAAATTAAGAGTTTAGAAAAGAGAATAGAATATAAGATAGGAATTTTAACAACTTTAAGAAACTTAAAATGGTAGTGTGTTGGCAATATAGATACATAAATCTACTTTTGTTAAATTCATAAAAACAATACCTGTAGCTAACAGAAGCATTGTTGGAGAGTAACGGGTCATTTGGTGCTCCTATTAGAATGTAGGAGTCTTCAGGTTGGTCAAGATCCCAGAATCTGATCCTCTGATCAGATCCTGCAGTCAAGAAGTACACAGAGTCATCAGAAGTTCCCCCATACATTGCACTTATGTATTGGGAGCATGGCTGAAAAATAAATTATGTATGAATAAAATCCTTTACGATTAAACCTAATTTTTTGTTATTTATAATTAGTCAATAATTGAGAAAACACAATTGGCAGTTAAAAATGTCTTAATTTGACACAAAACTTTTTCAAATCATTTTAATTTGAACCCTATGCATTGATATTTTTTCGATAACGTTTGAAAAAGCAAGAAAAAATATTATGGAGCGTATGAAGAACAGTATAACTTAAGCGGGGCCAGAGGAAAACTGATGTGATTCAACGTGCACCAGTTAATGGTTTTGTGTCCTATAATAATGTCGCCGTGGTGGTGCTCTGTCGACGGCAGAGTGTTATGGTGCCCTCGATAAATATTTAGATAATATCTCACATTAGGATGCACCTAATGAGGTCTTAATGGTAAAAGCTGTTAAGATGTAAAAAAGTAAAATTTATGGTTTAGTAATAATGTAAACTGGCTCATTCTTCATGGTAAAAGTACGTACCTAAAATTATGGACACATTGATAATGAAAAATTTTTTGTTCCCCTGATTTTTGATACACGGTTATCAATATGTCTGTCTCAACACAGACATACATGTTGATAACAATACAACAAATGAAAAATACTACAAGAGTAAAAATGAATGTATGAATTTACCACATTATACGTGAGAGGGGGTCTGTTAGAAGGCCATAGCACAGTTTGTCTCTGAGCACTTTCCAAGCTCCAAATGGCAGCTTCATTTCCTGCTGCACAAACTGCCCAGCAGGGCTCCGTGGGATGCGCTTTAATACTGCGGATGCGGCTTTCTGTAATATTCAAAGTGTGAGCACCCATTTACCTGCTGATTGTTAATGTGCAATATCTTAAATTATTAAAAAAAAGTCTGAAGAAAAAATTGAGATAATTAAACATAGTTTGTAAATTTGATTTAATTAAATGATTCAAATTTTTCAAATCAAATAACAGTTTTTGGATCCTTTGAAATTCTAATTAATAAAGTTCTATACAAGACAAAATTATTATTGAAAGTAATTTAATAAAACTTACCTTTTGGATGAACTAATGTCGTAATAGGAAGACTAAATCGTAGATCCCAGACTCGGATACAACCACTGCATGTACCAACCGTGAGCCACCCGGTGTTACTGACGTACATGCAAGTGTATATGCCTAATCTTAGGTCGCCCTGCAGTTTCCACGCATTTCCTACAAGCATAAAACCAAATCACTTTTTAGATATGAGCAATGGTGTGACAAAAAACTAGTTGGGTTCATATTATAGGTTATGAGGCCCAGAACCCAAAATACAGCAATATTGAAAAAAAAAAACAACCATAACTAAAGTTAGTTTTTAGTTAGTGACATCATATTTTTGAAATAATAAATCAAATAATGCAATTAAAAATGTAACTTACGTTTCCCAAAAATAATACAAGCCTTTTTCAGTTGATTTGAAAGTTTATAGTCAGTAACACAAAAAAGTTATGAGAAAATAAATGATTGTCTTTCAGCATACAGTAAAACTCTGCTAATTCGTAACTCACAAGATCAAAATTTAAAAAAAATCTGAATTACGAATAATGAAAAGAAAGTTTTTTAAAGGCAATATTAGAAAGAAATTTTGTACGTGCCACCGCTGTTGACATTGCGATTGTCATACTGAAACTTGATGAATCTCCATTATTTCAGCTTCTTATGTGTCGATTGTTTATCAAATAATGTATTTCTTCTGAATAAGAAAGGTGTGAGGTGACACGCTGATTCACCACTTGACGCAACAAAATCACGCACATTAATTTGATTGGCAATCGAACTCGCCTTTTGCATCAGAATTGGAATATTTAAAATGTGCGTGAAAAATAATTAAAAACTTTTAAATCCTCATGTCTCGCTGGGATTGATGGTTCAAGTTTATTATTTTCCCACGATTTTTCAAGTTCAAACCCAGAGAGGTATTCGGGATTCGATTTTTTTCTGCCAATTTTATCTTTGACACCTATTAATTTTTTGTCAGTTTTCAAAATAAATTCCATTTTTACAAATGGTCAAAGATTTACACGAATTACAAGGTGTTGGTGCCATTTTAGAGAACGAAACGTGAAAAAAAAAGTGAACATACGAGGGGCAAGTAAAAAATAAGGTTCCTACATTTTTTTCAGGTATAAGGTATTTTTTATTGCAATAAATAAGTAAACCATCTGAAAGCTTGTACTTTATTCTATTTTTCTACATAGTCTCCTGATTTTTCTATGCATTTTTCCTGACGAGTTATCCACTTCTGAAAACCCGCTTCGAAGAATTCCGCCGCTAGGCCGCCGATGAACTTGGTGACCGCTTCTTTCACCTCTTCTTCTGTATTGAAGTGTTGTCCACCCAAGTGTTGCTTCAATTTCGGAAACAAGTGGAAGTCGCTGGGAGCAAGATCAGGGCTGTAGGGGGCATGGTCAAGCAATTTCCAGCCGAATTTGTCCAGTAGGGCGGTGGTCTGTCGAGAGACATGCAGGCGAGCGTTGTCGTGGTGCAGCCTAACGCCCTTGGTCAGCCTTCCTCTCCGGCGATTTTGGATGGCTCTTTTGAGTTTTGTTAATGTCTCGCAGTACCTGTCCGAATTGATGGTGGTCCCTTTAGACATAAACTCGGTCAGCAAGACGCCTTTTCGGTCCCAAAACACCGTAGCCATCACTTTCCCTGCGGAAAGCGTCTGCTTAAACTTTTTCAGACGTCTGTGCGTCCTTCGGAGAACTCCCTGCACCATTTGCGGACGTGTTGGACGCTGATGCAAGCTGTGCCATAAACTTCTTCCAACTGTCGATGAATTTCAACAGGTTTAAGCTTCTTCGCGTTTAAAAATCGAATCACCGAACGGATTTCACACCTGGCGGTAACGGCGATGGCGGGTTCCATAGCGGATGGCTGTCAGGCCTTTACTGAGCGTCGCAGCGTTTGCTCCCGGTAGTGGGGATGTAGTTAAGGGACCAACAATCAAGGCAGTGTTGCCGGATTTCGCCTAGCATCTCGCGTGGCGAGTGTACAGCGTAGGGAACCTTATTTTTTACTTGGCCCTCGTATTTAAATAAGAAAGATTTAGTTTCTTTATTACCTACATATGCAAATCAAAATGTTTTATAAATCTAGAAGTGATTCAATGAAAACATTATTTTAAATAACAACAAATCTTATAAAATGCACTATGGAATTCGATATATATATATGGCTAAACTAAGTTCGGCACGTCGTATTATACCAGTGCGCCGTTATGCGATAAGAAATGGCATTGTGATTGGCTGGTAGGCGGGGCTAGCAACAGATGTTTACGAAGGGATGAAGGTCAAAGGTAGTCGTGCGAGTTTAGGGATTTAATAACATTTGCAAATATATGAATTACGTGAACAAATTATTTACTTTGAGTGTCAAAAACGCATATGAACTGCGAATAATCAGATTTTATAAATTATCAGTAGTAATTAGTATGAAATGTTATATTTGGGGTAATTTTTTTTGAAAACATTACGAATTCTGTGAAAATATAAAATATAGGGTTACGAATTAACAGAGTTTTACTGTATTAGATTTTAAAAAAAAAGGTGAGTTGGGATTAATCAGAAAGAAATAGGAATTCGATCATACATTAAGTGTAGTAGAAATAAAATTAATAGTCCTTAAAATTGAGCAAATTTCAGCCTATTTAGCATAATTCGAATTTGATGACCATCCTGAAATTACCATAAAATAAACCCCAACTCTTAACATTCTTATGTTAGTGAGAATTAATATTGTAAAATTTGTCATTATGTGAAAAAATTTGTATATTGACATATTTAAATTTAAATTAATTTACAGATCAAAATAAGTTTTGAAGAGTTTTTTAGCTCAAAAGATATATAATTTATTTAAAAGAAAATCAAAATTTTTATCCAGCTTGCTGAACTTGCACACCATTACGATTCCACCTCGTATATGTATTAATTTCCGTAAATATAAAAATAAATAGCACACATACATACTCGTAATAAACTTCAGCCATTGCATATGTAATTTAATTGAAAGTTTTTAAACTAATGGTTGGATGTACACCCATAGAAATAAAATAAGTCTGACAATTCATTAGACATACAAGAATGACATATAAAAAAGCAAGAGCACACTTAAAAAAAAAGTTTACCCGGAGCTCTTAAATCCCATCCAAAAATGCCCCCATAAAGTGTCGCGTATATGACAACATTGTCACCGCCTGTACTCTGACTATTGCATGAAACATCTATTACTCCGCCATCTTCGGTAGGGTCTAATTGGCGACATTGCGATAAAACCATTCTTGAAGAACCAGAATCTAACCTAAAATAGAAAATAATACCATTATCTACACAATGATGATCAACTAAAATAATAATTGTATTGCGTATTTTCATGTTTAAAATTTGGCAGTACAGAAATATATGTACATACATACATTAATGATAACAGCTACAGTAGACTGTAGCATTTGCCAAAAATTTGTAAATAAATTAAAACAAAAACTGAAAATAAACCTTCAAGAAGGGGAAAGAGAAACATAATAAATTGGGAATAATTATACCTCAAAACAAATACGGAACCGTCTTGGGTCGCAGCTGCGAATGATTGGTTATTTTCACACGGGGCTAATCCAATGACAGGACCAGCTCCACGATTATACATTGACTTGGATCTGAAAAGAGATATGTATATGTTCATTGACTTAGATGCACATTTATTCTTCAGCAATATTGCGGCAAACTTGATAATGAATAGTGTGAAAACATCAAATTAAGAAATTGCTTTTTGAAATGTTATGTACATAAATACTTCACATTTGTTTAAAGAGGAAGTTTTAAAAAAAATTATATCTTACTTATTGACTATGCTGATTCCTTCCATTTTGGCTACATCCCAGAGTCTAACAGTGCCATCATTAGAACATGAACCGAAGAAACCTTTGGCGTAGGGGCCAGAAGAAAGACTCACCAATTTATTGACTGAAGCCCTAAAAGTACAGAAAACAATTCATATTCAATAAACTTAATATAAATAAAAATACAAGCATGTGGAGGTCTATCACATCCAGTCATCATTACTGCCAACAACCCCTGAATGCACCTCACTTTTACCGGTGTGTAAAACCAAAACTTCTAACAGCCGCAAAAACATGCCCTGTACCAACTCCACAATAATGCGACATGCAACAATAATTAATGTGATCAGCAGCCGTCCGGGAGGCTGGTTTCAGAGTGCCACTTGTCTCGCTGCCGTCTTCCAGACATCATCTCCAGGAAACGCAACTCTGCGTAATCATTTCTTTGTACAAATATTGTATATCTCTGATCTGTAAGTGTGCTTAACAATAAACTTGTGTCAACCGCCACACACACTTATTCAATACACTCTGTGATCTTCAAATGAACATGTGAGTGGTTATAAGAGCATTCATCACTCACACTACAACATATTCTTTATCTGCCATACGCCAACGTGAACAGCAAACATTATACTACAAAACACTCTTTCGTAACAGTATCCTCTATTACCGCAATGCAAAATACTTCCTTGTTTGGTCTAGGGGACACTCACATAGTGATCATGCAGTCGGGGATACCGGGAGATAACCAAGTTAATCTTATTTTTCATAGCACAAGTATTTAATTAGTTTGAAAATAGTAAGAGTGTGACAAATATTTCTATCTCATGAAAAAAAACAACAGACACAATAAATTGTAAAACTTAAACTTATGTAAAAATACACATTTTATTTGTGTACCTATGGTGGAATATCATTTAAGACAAGTCTGCTGGGAACTCGAGTTCAAACAGAACGCGAGACACATTGAGAAAGAGAGAGTGTAGTGGAAAAAGACTAAAGAGTTAATGCTGAGTTATGCATTAAATATTGTCTGTCCACTTTGTATGAGAAGATTAATGTGTATCAACGTTTATCACTACTCATGAATGTGGTGTCTCGTGAGCCATGCTTTGTCAGATGCTCATCACAATAACTTAAATATGAGCATCTAGAAATCTAACCTGTGTTCGTGCAGCTGAGCCATTAGGGTTGTTCCGGGCTTCCAATTAGCTGGAGGAGGATTAGTTCCAAAATTTTCTACTGCACATTCCCGAGACCTGCAACAAAAAGTTAAAGATTTATAAATAAATCGGTGGGAAGAATTGAAACGTAGTGATGTAATACAAAAACAAAAGAAAAATTTAACAACTTCAGTTCACATACCTAAGAGCTCTTACATATTTTGTTTGCTGTCTTGTTGTGAGATCTCGTAATTCTAATCGGCAAGGGGCCATGCTGTCTGAAAACAAAACACAGCACATAAAATAATAAATAATACAACATGAAAGAATTATATTTAGAGATTTCTGGGTAGATGTATTATAAACAATCTGTATTCGCCAAAGAGTTACAACTGCCATCATAAATTAAATATTTATTAAATACATAAATATGTATATATATATATGCAAGGTACCAGTTGTAAACTCAGTAACCGTAATTTTTTTCTAACCTTTAATGCAGTTTTCTTCTCATATATCTTTTACACAATGTATTAATTTATTAACAATCAAACTCAACTCTTTTTGATGTAAATGGGTTTTAGTTGCAAAGTCAGTTGCTTTTTCCCAACACCATTTATATTAGAATTCAATGAACAGCAGTCCTTGCTACTCTGAAATTTAAAATGGCCGCCAGTATGGAAACTAATTTGTTTTTGAAAGGTGCTTGTTGCGTACAACCATAAGAAAATAAGGGTGGTTTGCCGATCTTCATTTCTCTCAACTGGTAATGATGATGCCAGAAGAAATGAAACACAAAAAATGTTCAATCTGGAGACACTACGGCGACAGAATCGAGAATGCGTTGCCGTTCACAGTGTACTTGGTTTTATATCAGATACAAACAATACATTCAATTCATTATAACATTTCCCACAATTTCAGCGAACAGGTACCAACGGGCGCCAGAAAGACGTATTTTATCAAAAAATCACAAATATCTATTTGCCGAAATCTATCTCACGTTTTTCTGGTGCCCGCCGATGATTATATTTTTAAATTACTACTTAAATAAAATTTACTATTTTAAACCAAATTATAGTGAAATTATTCATTAAAATAAGTGCATTAATAAATATATTGCTCTTCAAGCTCCAATTAGTTTTTCACATTGTTCTCCAAATAAAAATATACAGAGATTGCTGAGATTGGAACTTATTTCTAAAGCAATTCTTTTTTCGTTTGCATATTTCATCTACATAACAAAGTTGAACCCAGATAGGTTGAGGAAATCTTACATTGTACGTAGCTGCGTTCCTGCAGGAGACTTTGTTCCACCAAAGATGACAGATGCGTGACATTTGAATCTTCAGATGCGGGACTAGAAGCTCTTTGGTAAGACTGCGCCTGGCACGACGGAGATACAGCTGTTCCGCTTGGGTTGGGTGAACTGGAGGCTTGAATCGATGCGGCTCCGATGCTGGCTGATGAAGGACTCGCATTAGCGTATTCATTGCTAACAGTGTCTGTAATAAAATAAAACTAACATTGTAAGAAGAAAAATGAAAAGCCCATAAATAATATTCCATTCTTTAAATAATATGAACTTAACATTTACACACATAACATAAATTTCATAAACCAAATATTTATTTTAATAGTTTAAAAAAATAATATTTAAGATCAAATTTAGCATACCTCTGGAAAGTAATGAAGCATATTGGGCATCTGTAACATTTCGGTTGTCACCAAACATGTGTTGCCATTCAGAATTCATATGACTATGAATTTCTCCAGGTGGCTGACTGCTAATACTCAGTTTATGGCTTTTTCTGAAAAAAATATTTCTTTGGACTCATTTTATTTCAAGGGATTAGTTTCATACTGCTTTGATAGAACTGGTTAGAATCAAAAGATAAAATACTAGTTAAACAAAACAATATAATAAATTATTCACCTGTAGTTGGCGACACTGCTACTAACATACATGTTTTTAGATTGCAGGTGATTATCCGTATTCGTATCCATCAACCCAGCGTCTAGAGAGATCATTTTAGAGGGGCATTGTAAACTCGAGAGACAGAGTTTTCCAGGAGCTTCGTTGGGAACTTGGTACACATTGCCAGGTGCTCCGGCCCTTTGTATCTCTATGAGGTGGGCACTCATGGCTAGTATCTGTGACTCGATCTGGTCTGTGAGCCCATCAGATTCGAGACGTCTAAACAGATTTTTTAGTACTTGACCCATTTCACAGTATTGAGGCACGGTGCCTTGTTTCACCTGAAAAGATGAGAAACACGTAAATAAAGGGAAAATATAATTATAAATCACAATGAAATTCACACATTTAATTAATCTGCTATTCTACATTTGTAAATGAATTCATGAAAATTTTCTTTTCACTATTCATATCTAGAAAGTCATCTCGATTAAGAAATACTTCCATTTACTAAGTATTATTCAAGATTAAGGGTCATAATCAAATATCATTTTTAAAAACTGAATAAACCTATCAGTGAAAATGTACAAAAACATAACTGTTCAAAGGTTTTTGGTGAAACTTTGTGGAATTCTATGATTATTTTGTAAATTGAGTCAAAACACTGTTTTATTCCACTAAACTTTTCATTGTGTTAAACAATATAAAGTTTTCGGAAACATCTTCCCATTATTAATAATATAGTTTAACTAAAATTAAAAACGTTTTTAGACAGTAATATACAGTGTTTGGATTTAACGGAGATGGGGGTGGGGGTGGAGTTAAAATGCATAAGAGAGAGGATGTAATGGGAGGTATTTGAATATTTATTATGTTTTTATTGTTATTTTTATTATTAAATATTTCTACATTTTCTAGAATGTCTAACTATAGATGTAATAATAGTAATTTACAACTTGATGAAAGTAAGACATTCTAACAAATGTAGAAATATTTAATAATAAAAATAACAATACAAACATAATAAATATTCAAATACCTCCCATTACATCCCCTCTCTTCTCCATTTTAACTCCACCCCCACCCCCACCTCCGTTAACTCCAAACACACCATATATAACTGTCTGAAAGTGTTTTTAATTTTAGTTGAACTATAATATTGATAATGGGAAGATGTTCCCGAAAATATTATATAATTTAATACAATGAAAAGTGTGGTGGAATAAAATTGTATAAAATAATTTTTTTCATTTTGAGAAATATATATGTATAAAATTTTTACAATGATTGACTGCCGTGCTACGATTGAGAGATCACTCTGAAGGGGATGACGACACTATTGTCTATTAACTAGTATTCTGTGGCTTTGCATTACATTATAAGATTTTATAATTCAGGAAAGGTTATGTAAATCTGACTTGTGTCAATGTGACTCAATAATTTAGAATTTAATTTCAGAATGCAGAGAGCTTGGAAATTGTGTGTGTGATGCGTCTGTAAAAACAATAACATATATTATTCAATAAAATAATTAAATAACTTTATGATTTAACCTCAAATCTGATTATTGTCACCACACATTTAATTTGTGGTTTCAGGAAAAGATTTATTACAATTAGCACAATTTTTTTTTATCTCTTACTTTCATTCTGGTTGTTTTTCTTTCCCTCAATGTTTGTATCAGCTGATTGATGTCCTTGTATCGGACGACGGAGTCAAATATTGTCCTGGGTATATGCGGAGAAAGGCTCTCCAATAACAACTCGGGCTTGTCGACCTGCAATATGTCAATGATTCATAAAATAGTCAGTGAGTGTGGTAAGAATATTACTGAAAAATAAACAAATTAGGATGAAAATATACAATTCTTTTATAATTTGATCCATAGGCTTAGCTTAATATAATGCTAAAGAAATCACATAATCACCAAAACTGCAACAATTACCTTGAAAAGATTTTAAAGTAAGGAGAGGTTCACAGTGATCATGAAAATGTGTACGAACAGTATATAAACCATAATTTCTAAAATAATTCTGAGAAATGTAACAATTTTAAATCACAATCTGAAAAACAAGTTGGAGTTTTAGACATGAAAGATCACTGAACTTAATCAACTTACTAAGTAGGTTGATAAATTTAATTTGTATTATATTAAAAACTATGTTCTTAAAAACTGCAACTTCGCAAAAATAATGTGTTCATCGTAAAAATATTAGCAATGTATTGAAATAATAAATTATAACAAAAATGGCCATACAAACGACTTATTCTTTTAAGACTTACTTGAGTCAATTTATGGTGGAGATGTGGCCATACTAAAGGAAGAATTTTGCAGTTCACATCAATAGGATTTAGCAATGTGGCAACACATGAGATCAGGCCGCATGTCTCATGACGTATCTGAAAAAAATATTTCAAATTGTACATCTACATAACTTATAGAACTGGATATTCATATTAAAAAAAGAAATGCTTAATTTATATCCATAGTTATACATTCATGATTGCCTACTATGTACTGGTGTATTAATACACTGGTTTTAATTGCGGTCGTATTGAATTAATATTCATAATAATGGGATAAAATACATATCTAGATGTCCGATTCCTTTATTTCGACACATCAAAAACACATTAATATTACTCTAATACATAATCGGAAGTCGCAAATAATTGGCACCCTGCAAACAAATTAACTAACTTACCATCATGCTGTTTCTCAGGGATAGAGCACCACACTCTTATGTCCTAACACACAATTCTTGCCTCATCCACATTCATACATTTTCTTGAGGCTTCTAACAGGACCACCATTCATTATCTGGTTTACATGGTCGTGCCAAGTCTTCCACAGATTTCCTCTATTTCTGGTGCCATCAACACTTGTGTCATATATCTTTCTTACCATTCTCATCTCATTCATCCGTTCCATATGATCAAACCACCTAAGTGATACTTTCATAATATGTTAAGATCAGCTTTACATTCTATCCTTATTTCTTCATTCTTTACTCTGTCATAAATGGATCTGCCACATATCTCATTTCCACTGCATTCTGGTCTACTTTCATTAAACAGTGATGGAAAAATTAAAAATTATTGCTGATAAATTTGTCAATATATTCATGACTCCATAGAGAGCATTAACATATCCAGCAACCAAAAATTATTAAATACAAATGATTACCCCAGTGATGTACCCCAAACAATGTTTACGTGCTCGCCACGGCCAATGATAAAAATGATAGCTGAAATAATTGACTAGAATACTGTTATGATGTATTAATATCTAAGAATTGATTAAGAAACATGTTGACAAGCCATAACGGCTTGGCACAATCTATAATAATGTAAATTTGTAAAAAAAAGAAATAAAATAAAATAAAATCCTATTTTGCCAGCTCACTTTCATACATCAGTATCGGTACCAGGACTCTATTGTGTACTGCTAGTCTTGCCTTGGTTGACAAGTTCCCATTAGATATTATTCCATTCAAAGCGTTGTTCACCTTATTTCCTTCACTCACCATCCTTTCGATATCTTTCTCAGCCTTTCCATTTCTATCAAACATACTTCCCAAATACACAAACTCATCTACTTGTTCCAAACATTCATTACCTACAGGTAATCTTTACTTAAATTACACTTTTATTTCTTCACTAACTGCAGGTTCAGTGTTATGAATTTTGTATATTTTGCTATGGTAATTTAAAGAGTGATGATCCAATATCTGGAAAATTCTGTTTTCCAGCAACCCTCTGGTCCCAGTAGTGCTGGATAAGAGGGAGTTTGTTGTACATATATAGAGTAAAACTCCGTTAATTTGGGTACACACATTTCATATTTTCATGTAATTAGCACTTTTTTCTAAAATTTTAGCTCCGAAAACAACATTTCATACTAATATAAATTTTTAAAACCCAAAGTAAATATTTGTTCACGTAATTCACATGTTTTTAAATCCAAATTCGCGTGACTGCACATTCATCATCCCTTCATAAACATCTGTAGCTAGCTTCACCTCCTAGCTAATCATGGCACTGTTCCTTATCACAATAGATCGGCACGCTTAGAGCTCGCAATTCGCAATACCGCGGCCGAACTGAGTGATACCAAATTCTGTTGTGCGTTTTATAAGATTTGTTATTATTTCGACAATAATTGTTAGTGCGTAGCGAATTATATATTTCTACTCAACTTGTAACCCTTAATAAAAATAATTTGAACAATTTTCATTGAATCTCGTAATTTATAAATGAATTGTGTGCAACAGTTCTATTGATTTTACGTCCGGTTTTTGGTTTATGAAATGTTTTAATGTAATAAAGAAACTGAAACCTTGTATTTAAATACACAACCTATTTTATAATGAATTTTTTTCATGTTTCGTTTTCTAAAATGGCACGATAATCAAATTAAAATGCTCATAATTTTATTGCGTCAAGCATTGGTGAATCGTTTGAAGACGCCTGTTTTTAATATTGGACTCGACACGTCGCCACACATCTTCATTGTTGTTAAACATTTCGACACATAAAAAGCTGAAATAACAGTCACCATGTTTTCCAGTAAGAAAATCACGATGTTGACAGTTGACAGCTGCAGCGCGCGCAAAAATGCGGAAGCGTAAACCAACGTGTTTTTAGAAATTTCTTTGTTGGCTTCAAAAAAATTGTCCTTATTATTCGTGATTCAGATATTTTTTAAAAATTTTGATTAAGAATTAACAAAGTTATACTGTATATATTTTATAAGTGTACGTGTATAATAATGAATATAACGATAAATTTATGTAATTAAAATTCATGTTACAAAAATTAGACAAATCAAAAAAAATTACCCATAAATTTGGATGGGCCAAATAGCAAACAGTTTCAGATACTAATTCACACAGTGAGAGCTTCTGCAGCAGTCCTAGTTCTGCCAACGATGTCGTTGCCCGCAACGATTTGGCTATTATGAACTCAGATGGATCCGTGAGACCCTGAAAAAACATAAAAACAAACTTACAAATGCTATTGATAGTTATTTATAATTTGAAAGCAAAACCAATTCATTTTTTCATATAAACCAATTCATATATTATAGATGCATATTGTCTTCTATTGGACAGAATATCTTTAAAGCACTAAAGAATCACTAAAAAATTATAATAATCATGGGGATGTTCCTAAATTTACTATACCGTTACAGTATGTTTAAGATTGTATCCATCAAATAAAAAATCAAGTTCATTTTTGTTCATTTTGGAAGTGATATGTTATGGACATCGTAAGACTTATAAAATAGAAGATGAAAAATTATCAATATTTAATGATACCTGTTGCAAAAGGGGCACCAGAATATGGGAGCAGTGCCATCCCACGTAGGCTGCTACTCCGACAATACAATCAAAGAAACTGCCTCTTAAAGCTGTGTCCTCCTTGTCATTGAGGAAAGTAATCATGTGCGACAATAGAACATCATTAGCTGAAAATTATAGAAATCATGTTAAATTAAAGCAGTGTTAGGAAATACATATAAATTTCATATACATACATTAATTGAGTACATAATAGTAAAAAAAAAAAATTAAAGAAGAAAAAATATAACAAAAAAATTTGTGGTGCTAATTTTCACAAAATTGCACATAAAAGCTATTTTTAATGCATGGCACATCTGATATCTCTCTAATTTTTATTTAATATTAATACATTAATTATTCACCTTTTTGTTTTCCAAAGAAAACACATAATTTAGTTATCCCGCTTTCCATGAACACTCTGCGAACGATGGTTTGAGAGTCTGTGAGAAGACTGGAAACCGTTTGTCTAACCTGCAAAGTGAATAAAATGAAAGAACAGATAAGACAATAAAATATTCACTAGACCAAAGCAATCAAAATATATCTAAGAATGATGGGGCCACTTACCATTTCATGTAATGTGGATAATTCTGACTCATAGTTAATCTTGGCAGATTCTTTAGGATTTTCCATATTTTGTGTTTGATCCAAAAATCTAAGCGCAGTTTCGGCCAAAACAGCTAAAAACGATAAAAATGGTTAATATTTTTTGAGGGACAGCAAAAAGATTGTCAGGGTTCAAAAATGTGTCTGTGTTAAGAAAAAAGTTAGTTATTAACAACAAACAAATTAATAAGAAACTGTTTTAAAAACAAGGATACATAAAATGGATATTAATAATACTAATTCATAAAAAAACACGTAAAATATTTTTAATGAAAATTAAAAAAAAAACATGAAATGCACAAATGAGCATTGAATCTATTTTAAATTATTGACAGAAAAAACAAGAATCTATATAAAAAAAGCGATAATAATCCATACTAATACTGTAATTTTTATTGATACATAACATAACTAATAAAGTTAGAAAAATTAATAAAAGTTAAAATGCATGGTGTAATCCAGATCACCTTGTACTGAAATGTTTATGCAATTAATAACAGGGAATTTTTGATTTTTTATTGACATTTTAAAAGTTACACTAAAACATGACCTAACATCAGCCATTGTGAAAACCAATTCCGATAAATGCCGAATGCGTTAATAATTGGCACAATAATGAATGGTGGGAATAAATCGGTATAGCCTTAATTATAATACGGGTCAGATTAGTCACAAGTTACCTATATTACTGGCGTAAGCAGCTCTCACAGAAACAGCCGAATCCAAAGCCAATGGCGCTATCTCTGGGAATATATATTCAGGAAAGACGTTTGTGTCAGATTTTGGTAAGGCGTCTATCATCCGCAGGCATTTCGTCAAAGTGTCCAAAGCATTTACCCTGACACGAGGAAGTGAGTCGTGGGTTAAATGAATCTGAGTGAAAGAGAAAAATTATGCAACGATTAAGAATAAATGAATTTTTCAAAAATGTAACAAAATATTCCTAAAGTAGTTTTTTGAGTTGCTTGATATGGTTGTTATATGTAATAATGTATACAGATTTTTTGAATACGAGCATTACACAGTGTGATGAACTTATCGATCTTCCCTACCTAAAGCATTGTTACTAAAAAATAGGTCAGTTTGTTGTATATTTTAGTAGTTGATATTTCGCATGTATGAACTTGATACATTTATTGTGGCTGTAATTTTTTTTTTATATATTGTGTTCAATTGAACATTATAGAGTACACTAGAGATATTTAAAAATAAACTCCTTATACTGCTTGCACTGATTTAAAGAAATTTCAGTGAGAAAATTGACAGAAAATGATTAAGGGGGTTCATATTTATATTTAAAAAATCCAATAATTTAAAATGGATTGAGAAGAAATCAAAAATAAAAGGGTTCTTGAGTTGGACATTCAAATAATGTCTGTAAGAATCAACATGTTTATTGTATATAATAACTCCGAATATAAATATCTACATATAAAAAAAAGAATATTTTAATTAACTATTTAGTTTCTTAGGAATCTTAAAAACAAATAAGAATTGAAAGAAACGAAAATACATGTTTACAAGAAACAAACTTACAATATAAGGTAATATTCTATCTAATATAGTTTCTGCACTTGCATTCTCTGCTAATTGAAACAGAATATCCAGGCAGTACAATTTGGATGTGCAATGGTGCAGGCCTCTTATGCAGGAGGTCACCAGAGAAGTAATGATGATAAGTCCTTCACTATCAGGATTCGAGGACTTTTTTTCTTTACCACCAGATTCATCTTTGGTAGCGTCAAATTTGATCGCTTTGGCTGCATCAATTGTCTTAATTTTTACACCAATGTTTGGGCATAAATTTTCTAAATTATTTTCACTATCTTTTGAAGTCTCTTTCCTGTTTTCAACCCGGTCCTTGTAAGTCTGCCTATCATTTGGGTTGTTTGTGAAAATATCTATAACATTGGCTATGTCTTGGTATATTCTTAATATCTTTTCGTCAGGCGGGAGAATGGGTTGCGATGAAAATATTAACATATAAGGTTGTAGAAATGAATAAAAATATTCAGGAAACAATCTGAAAATAAATAATGATTTTTTACACAGATACATTTATTATGGTAATGTTTGTCTCAGTACGGACCTAGCCCAGTAAGGTTGGAATTAAAATGATATAGTATAATTATAAATACAGTTGAACTTGATTATAACGAGATCACGGCTGTAATGAGCAAAACGCACTAATGATTTAATTTTATGCATATTTTCAAGCAAAAGGCAGTCCCCAATTTTTGGAATAATAGATAAACATGAAAAGGCAACATAATGTTTATGATTGAATGGATTATGGCTAGTTAAAAATAGCATTGGCGGCTGCTTACTTGATTGCCCTGCATTTGTCAAACCTTAAATTTATTTCAAAATTTTCCAGCATTTTTGATATGATAACTTTAGTCATTTTAAAGGAAAATTATTATCACTTAGAAACAAACTATTGCATGCCTGTTAAACGTGCTAATAAGAGGAAGTGTGTAAAAAGTTTTCTTTAACCTCTTCAATAGTGTCGATGAGCAGCGAGTAATGGTTATAAAGTGGAAATTTTGTTGATCCTTTGGTTCTCATTATATTCGAGTTCGACTGTATATCAAAGAAATATTATATAAAAGTACATATTTTCTATCAATATTTACTGTCAGCAAGATTTTACCATATTTTGTCTGAAATTTTAGTATATATAGAGCTGAAATTTAGCAGCACATTATTAAAAAGTGGGCTAACATATAATATATGTACATCTAATAATTAAAAAATATTCTAAAAAAATAAATAAAATATAAATTGCTTACTTTCCCCTTTCATTATCTAAATAAACTTCCGCCGATAGTCTGGCTTGCGGATTTTTCTGCGTCATAGACAATAACAGACTAGCTAGACGCTTATCACAGTGTTTGGGTAATTTGAGCGGGGGTGGCGAATCACTCGATCTGTAGGTCAATAAACCAGAGAGATCCCAAGCTGGGGTCCCATCATTCCATAGTTCTAGTAGAGCGCAACTGTAAATAAAAAGATTAAAAAAAAATAATTATAGTAGTGTACTTTAAAAGGAGATTTTTAACATAAGAAAATCAATGCATAATTTAAAAAAAAAAAATATTATTGAAATGTCTGAAAAGGAATATTGATAAGTAATGTTTATATTTAAAAAATATAATTGAATGTTGTGATTCAATGACACGTCATGATTATTTATTATAGTTAAATTGATAAATTTTTTGCATTTGAGAATTGAATCTTGTATGAAATACTAAAATAAAAATATAGTTACCCTGCAGAAAATATATCCATGCTGGGTACTAAGTCTCCCGCTTTGCATGGTGATTCATTCAGCAAAAGTCCTCCCCCTAGTTTATCATCCGATGGAGTTTTTCCTAAACTATCCATTCCCATTGTCTTGACAAATCTTTCTGGAGCCACATAACACAACCTTCTTCTGGACGTATCAAAGAAGTAACTGTAGTCTGCGGGATTGTCTTCCGGTAGGAAAGTTGGCTTGAACGAAGCAAAATCCGCAAGCAAAACCCAATTCCATGAAGTGAGTAATATGTTCTCCAGCTGAGAAGAGTTTAAATGTATTAATGGTTTAAAATATCTGATTCAGATAAAAAATAAAGAAATTAAGTGCTATCCTTAATATATTTTCCAATACAATAGTGTAGCAGTAGTTATTAGACAATAAAAAATACAAATTAATAAGATTTCTAATGTGCATAATCCAGTGAAGCTGTATAGAGTAAGTCATTTACATACGAATGAGTCATTCGCAAGTCAAACAAAGTTAGTCTGGTTATCCAGCGTTTACTGTAATAATCATCTGTCCGACATCTAGCTGGGTTTAAAATTAATTTCAAAGTACAATACAACAAAAATTTTGCTACACTTAAAAGAACACATTAAACATTATCAAAAGTGTGGTTTCTGCATGCCGCCAAGCAGCAGAGACACAAACTAACCTTACGCGCTGTGGCCAAATTCGAAATTCAGTTATAATTTAGAATTTTGCATTTATTTAAATACATTCAAATAATTAGGCACGGATGCAAGTAGAGGACTTACTGTATAGGGAAGTCACATTTAAATGCCTCTTGCATCTGTATTCAAATAAACTTACATTTTACAGAACTATGAAAAACATTTAATTTAAAAGATCTTTAAAGAATTAATAAGCACCTACAATGTGTAGGTGCTTTTGCAAAAGTCAATGTGCAGAAGTTTTTGCTGATGTGGATGATTACAAATATGATGATAAGGAAAGAGCTTTAACAAAATTAGCTTAGCCATCATCCCTAAGGTTCAGGATGAGAATTTTTTGAAAAAAATTGTAGCTCTCAGTTTTATGAAATGAAGGCGTAAATTCTTTTGTAATATATGTGTATACAAGGAGTTTGTTTTGCAATTATTTTCCAAATATCTGAAATCTTATCAAACTATTATCGACAAAACTGAAGAACAGTCCCAATCACTGATAAAAATTTTTAAGGTCTGGGTCTAATATTCTGTATTAAGGTACAGACATACGTACTAGAAACCTTCTTAACTGATATGATCAGGACCGAGCGCTGCACAGTAATCAAAAAGTTGATTAAAGAAGAAAATCGTAAATGTAATGCACATATGATACTCTAATATTTCAAATGCAACTTAAAACAAAATGGCGACATGTTTATTTGATAAAATCAGCAATTTGAAGTTGCCTAATAATTTCATTTTTGCAGCATAATCCCTCAAGTTTTTCTTACTAAAACATTCTTTACTGTTGTTTAATATCATTTAAAACAAGGTCTAAAGCATCTATGGCTACTGCGTATTCTATTTTTGGCTCTTAACTATATTCCAATCTCTTCTGCTTTTCAATTTTTTCCTTTTATTGCTGACAAAACACTTTATCATCGCGCCAGGTCGTCCAAGATCGCCCGACCGCTTATGCGGTCATATGTAACGCATCAGATAATCCGGCAAGTCGGTTAATAAGGTTCCTACTTTAGGCACTTATTATCCTTGCAACAAAATAAAAATAAATTAGATTAAATAATAACATTTTACACTACCTTAATATCACCATGACATATTCCTAGTTTGTGACATTGATGGAGGGCATAGAGAACTTGAAATGTAATCCACTTCTTTTCAAGTAGACTCAAAAATGGCCGCGTTGAGATCCGATCATAAAGACTAAACTTAACATATTCTCTCATTATTAAAGCTGCCTTTTCAGTTGACTGAAAAATAAATGTTGAATTTTTTTATATATATTAATATAACATACATACTCATTTTCTATTAAAGGGTAAATTAAAAATATTTGTTTTTTTTATGGGAATGCAAATGTTAATTTTTTAATAAATTTTTTAGCATTATTTGGGTCGTTAGCTGTTAGTCTAGTGATTAAGATACTCGCCTAGTGACCTAGTGGTTGGGGGTTTAAGTATTGTTCAAAGAGACTACCAAGTTAGTTTTATTTCCATAGTACTCAGTTTGAAATATTTAGAATATTGATATGACATTATTCCGTGTACGCATCTCAGAATTTTACACTCCATCCGATCAAAAATAAAAAGCAAAAACTACTAAAATCTATAGAATTTAAAAACAACTTTACCTTTTGATTATCACGATTCCCAATATTTTACAATTTTGATATTGCTAATCAGTCCAAGTATATATATACAGTAAAACCGCGATATAACGAAATCCAAGGGACCAAAAAATAAAAATTCGTAATAACGAATTCCCACATATAACAAAATAAATTTAAAAAATCCTACTATATGTTACGCGCCGTCGCAAAAAATTTTACCCGGCTTCAAAAAGATCACAAATTCTGCAAACAAAGGAGGAAGAAGGCCATAGGGAACTGAATACCTACATATTTTTAGTAGTTTTGTTATTAAAACAGATAAGCAAATGGATAATCAAAGGAATTAAAATAAGAACAGAACCTATTCAACACCAATTGGAAGATATTTTTGTAAATTCCAGAATATTGCAAACACAAAACATTATTTTAATTGTGTTTAAATGTAGAGCCGCTTCAAACATACTTTTGGGCATGAAACATACAAAATAATTCAAAAATAACAATTTTACAGTTGAATCGCGGCATTTTTATAAAATGAGTCGTACATAAATTACGAAAGTACTTACTGGTAACGGCGGCAACCACTTCAAAATATATTTATAATCGTTAAAATTGTTCACTTAAAAATTATCGTTAACATTGTTCACTTAAAATACACGAAAACAATTGTTAATAGAAATTCAAAATGCCGTACAAAAATAGTCCATAAAATATTTTAACGAATTATTTATATTATTGACGAGTTCACACGAAAACAATTGTCAAACGAAAATGAATTTATGTAAATATTCAGTTCGGTCATGCAATAAACGTGTCTAAGAGAACGCCGCAAGAATTATGTCAAATGGTTTTATGGACCTACTATGAACCCAAGAAGAAGTTTGAATTGTTTTACTACCTTGTCGGCCGACCGCCGCGCATCGCCGAAAAGGCCATAAATCCTTTCGCATACGGCAGATGCATCGGCGCGGCTTTGTATAAGTGCGAAATAATATTTTCATCTTTTAACATTTTTTTATTTCGTTATAAATTTACGTAAATGTATTGGCATTTTTTCATACGGGACAAAAATGATTTTGTTATAAATATTAACGGGATTTCGTTATATAAATGCATTTTTGTATGAAAAATTGGTTTTAGGGACTAAATTTCGATTTTTTTTTCGATATACGTCATTTTTCGCTATATTGGGTTTCGTTATATCGCGGTTTACTGTATATATATATATATATTTTTTTTTTTTTCTTTTTTTATTAATATTAAAAATATAATACAATTTCAATAATCAGTGGATATATATATACATATATATATATTTTAACATTTGTTTCTTCTCTATGAGAGAAAGACTCGTGTATAGAGGAGTATATTCGAGTTAATTTAAGTTTCAATTAGTCTGTGTACATATTTTTTTTACTTAATTACAAATTTATGATGGTCTGTAATTTTTCTAATTGTGATGGGGAGATTGTTAAAAAATTTGATACTTTGATAAATATATTGATTTTGAGTTGCGGTATATTTTAGTTTTGGGATATCAATTTGATCTCTATATCTTGGAGATCGGAATTCGCTTCTAAAATTGAATTGATTTTTAATTTTGAAAATTTGAATTATTGAATTTTTTTTGCATATGTCTACTATTTTTGATACTTTAAAATCTGTGAAAAGTTGTATGCTTGGATAGTCTTTTTTTTTTTTTAGAATAATTTTTATTATAATTTTTTGAGTGATTTCTAATTGTGACATTGAAGTATTATATGCACCTCCCCATCCAATAATACCGTATTGCAAATGTGACTGTACAAACGCGTAATATATTATTTTCAGATATGTAAGTGATAAGATGTTTCTGAGGCTAAAAAATATGTAGGCAGTTTTCCTTATTTTGTTTGTGAGATTAGTAATATGTTCTTTCCATTTGAGATTGTATCTATTATGATTCCAAGGTACTTGATACTCTCTTTTTCTTCAATTGAAGAACATTGGTCACAAGTGTTTTCTTGAGTACAGGTCTTGGTGTGAATTTTAATATGAATTTCGGTGTTTTGTTTCTGTTGAATAGCAAATCGTAGATCGTTATCGTTATTAATTGATAGTAAGTTATCACCCGTTCACTTTTTTCTGGTATTAACATCCTCATTTGCCGATATATTAGCATCAGTCCAGGTTTTTTCGTTAATTATTAATACTGTATCGTCTGCATAAGATATTATTTTCACATGTAATTTAAGTTTAAATATATCATTAGAGTATATAATAAATAACAATGGTCCAAGTACTGTACCTTGTGGTATGCCAAAGTCAGTGGTTTCAGGTGTACTATTATGTCCATTTATTTTGATGATAAAACTGACTTATTAGCCATGATAAAATATTTCCATCAAAGCCAATGTTTTTAAGTTTATTATGTAGTTTCTTGTGTGATATGCTATCAAAGGCTTTCCTAAGGTCTATAAATATGCCAATGTATTTGTCACTGTCATCTACGTGTTTGTTTATTATTGAAATTATTTTTGCGATAGCATCTTGTGTGTTAATATTTTCCATGAATCCAAAAATTGGTTCTCATTTATGATGTTATTATTGCGGATATATGCTATGAGCTGTTTTTTAACAATTTTTTCGTATATTTTGGCTATGTTGGAGATTATTGATATGGGGCGGTAATTTTGGATATCTTATATATATATATATATATATATATATATATATATATATATATATATATATATACTTCAAACAAATATTCCAAGTACAAGATAAATGAAATTTTACAACCACCCTATTTTTGCATGAACAATCTATGAAGGTCTGTCAAAATTTTCACATAAATTTAATTAAAAATTAAACTGTCTTTTGTTGCGCCTCAACTTTTGACAAAAATGGAGTTAGCTGGTTTGCATCATATAAAGGGTTTTTCAATAGGGACGCTCAAACTTTCTTTCAACAGGGACAAGAAACTACGCCATATTTCTTAATTTTTTTTTGAGGTTAACACTCGTACTTAGTTGGCAAATCATCATGGAGCAGTACACACCGGAGCGACGCTTGCAAATTATTCAAATCTACTACCAAAATTCGCGTTCGCTCACCGCAACTTTAAGAGCATTATGACCATTTTATCGTCGTCATCACTTGCCTGCCACATCAACAATTCAACGTTTGGTGCAAAAATTTGAAAGCACATTGTCGCTACACAATGTTCCAGTGCCAGTGAGATAAAGAAATGCACGAAGTGAGGAAAATATTGCCGCCGCTAGAGCATCTGTTCTTGATGACCCAAATGAGTCACTAACACGACGTTCTCAACAATTGGGCATTTCTGTGACGTCATTGTGGCGAATTTTGCAAAAAGATCTTGGCCTACATCCATACAAGATCCAGTTGACACAAGAACTAAAGCCGCTTGACCATTTGAAGCGTCGCCAATTCCTCAATTGGGCTGCACAACAATTTGAAAATGATGCTGAATTCCATCGAAAAATCATCTTTAGCGACGAAGCTCATTTTTGGCTCAATGGATATGTAAACAAGCAAAATATGCGTTATTGGGCAGGCACCAATCCACACGTGCTTCACGAAACACAATTGCATCCCAGAAAAATCACTGTTTGGTGTGGATTACATGCCGGAGGTGTCATTGGACCATATTTTTTTGTTGATGATGCTAATCGTCATGTTACTGTGAATGGTAATCGTTATTGCTCCATGATAACTGATTATTTTTGGCCTCAATTGCAAGGTATGGACTTGGCCAATATGTGGTTTCAACAAGACGGCGCTACCAGTCACACGGCACACACAACAATTGACTTATTGAAAACCAAATTTGGTGAGCGTGTTATTTCGCAAAATGGACCAGTTCAATAGTCGCCTAGATCATGCGATTTAACACCATTGGACTATTTTCTTTGGGGCTATGTTAAATCTTTGGTCTATACCAACAAGCCGGAGACGTTACAAGAGCTAAGAGAAAATATTGAACGCGAAATTGGTGCGATTCGGGGCGAATTATGTGAAAAAGTGGTGGAAAATTGGATTCAACGATTGGACTTCTGCAAACGTGCCCATGGTGGTCGTGCGAGGGAAATTGAATTTCATACATAATTGCCACTAAATGTACTTCAAAACATAATAATTTTTTTTTAGATATATTCATTCGTTTTTGTTTTATTTTAAAAAAATGTTTGAGCGCCCTTAATGAAAAACCCTTTAGAATTACAACTTCGAGCCAAGATTGTTTATAATATATAAAATGTAAAATTTACTCAAGAACTGTTATCATTTAGTAAATAAGACAAATATACGAACATGACTAAAATCGAGTTCACTTTACGAAACTTCTTAAGGATGAAAGGTCATGATTATAAAAATCTATTTGATTAATAACACAAATAAACATACCACGACTTTTTGGAATGGCAAACAATTGAACGCCGAGGCTAGATGTGTCCGTATATATTCGAGCCTTTCTCTGTGAACGCCGAGAGGTAGCGTGGGATCTTGTATTGCAAATACTTTTACCACAACTAAACCTTCTTGCGATTTGGCACGAGCTACCTTGAAAAATCTGGTCGATCCCAGGCTGAAAAAATAAACATCAATTTGTTTATAGACAAGTAATAAAAACCATATCCAAATTACGCATTTTTATTATTGTTTTTACCTTTGGTCGAAGTAGAGACCATGGTGATCCGTCAAGTAATGTTCCACTGGCAATATTTCTGAAGGAACCACGCTAACTAGTTGATTACCCATTTTACATTAAATTATTCGTTGTACATAACCAAAAAAGATTTAGGTTACGCGACACGGCGCAATTTTATCTTCAAGAGGACCGCAATAACAAAGAAACAAACTCAAACAACACAGCTGTCAGAATGACATATATATCTTGCGTTCAGTCGACTTTCTTTTCTTATCTATGAATGAGACTGTGGCATAGATAAGGACTGTGGACAAGTAGACCAGAGAGAATGAGCCGCTGCAGTTGGAAAATCTCCAACTCGTGACATTGGAACACATTGGAACAAGGTGATCTAGCCCATAGATAAGTGATGTAGCCGTGCGCCATGTGTGACGTTCCATCATAGATAAGAGATATACTGACTCATAGATAAGATACTGACTCGTTCCATCGGGTAACAGATTGCGTCAAAAAAAATCGTTCCGAACCATAGTGTTCCGAACTTTTCCGAACGCAACCGCGTTCATATTTTCTTATGCATGTAGATATTTTATGATTAATTTGTTATAAAATGATGTTGTCAATACCGGCATCCCCACCCCATAGCCAACCTAGCGGAAACACCCCTCACCCCGCGCAGGTTTTTAAATTCTGGAGAGCGCTTTGTAAAGCTCTTCTTCTTTCTTCCATTTCGATTGAGTTCGCCCAGTCTTCCGAAGTAGTCATAAGCCTTTCGACGAGAGTCTACTACCAGGTGCCAAATTTCTCTCACGGTTCAGATCCATGGAACGCGCCACGATATTCACCACAATAGTTAAGGACACTGAAGCAGATGCCAGGCTTCCTTCAAGGTCCGGATCCATTGGGTAGGCTACACGTGCGCGAGTTCAGAAGCTAAATACACCTGGTCACAAGGACTGAAACGGACGATTGAGCATGTTGATACGTGGCTGTCAACACGTGGCAGCCGACACCGTTGTGAGGACACATGGTTAAGAGCAGTGCAGCAAGACGTATGTCCGGGACCAAAGCTGGAAGAGGCTGACTAGGAATGTGATCAGTGACCAAAGAAACCATCAGGATGAAAAGAAAGGCAATGAGACTGTGACGGTGTAGTTTATAAGTCTAGTGTTAAAGTTTAATTGATAAATTCTAATTAGAAGTAAGTTCACGACCATTCAATTGTGGTTTGATTAATGTAGTGAAATAATTTATTAAATACTAAATTAATGTATTAATTATAAATATATACATATAAAATCAATTTTGTCGAAAAATATTGTTTTAGCGTCACCGGGATATCCCGGTGACGCTAAAACAAGGTCTGTGATATTTTAAATACTAAATTAATACATTAATTTAGTATTTAAAATATCACAGATCTATGTTCTGAATAATTACAACTTCACAATAAGAATGTGTCTTCCTTAAAAATAATTTATTAATTTTAATTCCTGTGGTGAAGCGATCGTGACGTGTAACACATGTCCAGGTCCACAAAGGATGCGTGCTCGTCATAGGTATCAACTAACATTTTGGCCAAAATGTTAGTTGATACCTATCATGGTTTTTAAATCGTTTTTATCATTAGACATTTAATCATATTTAGACATGGTTTTTAAATCGTATATATTATAGAAGAATAGAACCCTGGACAAATGTCCGGGTTGTCCACCCCTAGAGTGGGCCCTGGTTGAGAACAGTTACAGATAGAAAACATGCAAGTAGAAGTCTACAATGAGGAACGTTTGCGAGAGATCTTGTTGGAAATACAGCTGTGAGATAAGTAGGGCCGGCTTCTCAGACAATTGCAGGTGCACTGCATTGGCACATGTTGGGGTCGATACCGGGGTGTTTTTGCAGCTGATGAGAGCCTAGTTTTACATCCAGGTATCTGCAAGGTGTGTTCAGGGGCTGTCGGTGGTATTGCTGATTGTAGAGGTGATAGATTTCCTCCACAATACAATATTGCATTCAAGTATGATGTTATTTTCAAATTGTGGCTCATTCCAATTTTAAAGTTTCAAAGGCAGATCGTTTCACTTTACTCAATAGGAGCAGACCTCTTTAGTCAAGTGTGTTATGCTCTCAGATGTATTTTGTTAAAGACTTACTTGCAAAAATGGAGTGATCCTAAGGGATTAGTTGCAGACATGGCTTAATCCATCTGTTACCTACAAAATCGGCTTGATCCAAATGTTAAATATATGCCTTACTTATTTATAAAGAAAATAATATGTATTTTCATTTGCTTATTATATATTTGAGGGTTAGGTCGGTGGTTCAATGAAAAAGTGCTGATTGGCATATTGATGTTTGTTGTGACAGTATGATAGAACAAAGAATACAGAATTATAAATAGAATGAAGAGATGCAGAAGGTGAGCACAAACTATGAAATATTCAAAGCGAGTCGGTGGGCGAGTTCTGGACAAGACTTACCGTGTGCAGAGCGATGGAACAGAAGAGGGATCATCGGTGAGCGATCGGGCTAGACCTGTAGTAGTAGCCGGCAGTGCTATATCACTAGTATCAATGCCGGCTGAGATGACGGTGAATTTAATAATGCTGTCTCCTAATATGCTTACTTATTAATTGATTATGAAATCATACAAATAAATTTTGTATTAGTAAATTTTGCAATTTGCTGTAAAACATATTTTAGGGAATAAGCCGTATTTGCTAATAATAGCTTCAAAAAACTTAAGCTCTTTACTAGTTTTTCTTAACTGGAGTATGTTACTATTTTATTTAAATATTAGTATTTAATTTGATATTCGGAATGCATACATAATAAAGTATATAAAAAAATATAAATCAATGCATCAAATAAAAAAATGAACACAAAATAATCCGCATGTATGTATACTATAAGACTATTTAACAGCACAGCTTTCTTGGCACGTGAGAAGTACTGGGATTGATACTTGGTGCCTCCACCATCTTTTGGATTTAAAAAATATGGTTAGACGATCTGGTACCAATCCTGGTATCAATAAAAGGTGAAAATAAAACCTACAGTAAAAGTGAGAACATATTCAAATCTTCTAAAACAAAATTTTATTGGGATACCCGCTGAATAAATATAAGAGTAAAAAGTAAAGATTATAAAAATTCTTTAAATTAGTTTCTTGTCTAATATATGTAGTCTAAGTATCTACCTGAATTCATATTTTTAAAAAATATTTGGAATACTTTAATATTTTTCCAAAACTTCAATTTTTAAACAAATTTTGTTAAATTCTAGAAAAGATTGTTTAGCATAATTTTGTTTCAGTCTAGAAAATATTTGTGCCCTGGAGGCTGATGCTGCTATCGCCGTTTGGAGGGGCGAAATATAATGTTTAAAATGAATAGAAATTAATAAGAAATAATTAAAATATACCAAAAAAATAACAAAATCACTATTTAGATTCTAAATTCTCAGTGGAAATTTGTGGTGATTTCAAATAAAAAAGTGATTAAACATAAAAAATGGGAAAACCAATTGGTATGTTTACAAATTTATCCATTTAATATATATTTTTTGTTTTACTAATGGAAAACACAACATTTTGAATTTAATTCTATACCATGTACTCATGTAATGAAAAAAACATTTTTGCCTTAATAATATTTTTTTAATAACACTTATAATGCTTCAAGACCTCTATAATGAATCATTACTAATTGGTTTCAAAATTAATTTTTATAAGACCAAATGAGGGGTTCAGGAGCGAGATCGCCACTTTCCAATTGACGAAATTGAGATAAACACATTTGTAACTGATTTTATAGTCAGAGCGGATTTTGAAATTGATAAGCTTTTAATAAAATGCTTTAACAAACATGTTTTCAAGGCCAGTTATCAATTGTATGGCAGATAACCATTTTCAAATGTGTCAACCTCTATTTTCGTCAATTGGATTTTGGTCAATTGGAGCGCCAGTTTTGCTTCTGAACCCTTCAAATGAACAAAGTAATAGAACCAATAAGGATATCAAGAAATAATATTGAGTTTGTATAGGAATACATATACTTAGCAGCACCATGCAGTCAGTACTTTGAAATAAACTGGAATTTCTGTAAAGTTATTTGAAATTAAATATGTATCTCTGGGGGTTCTTCCTCTTTCTCCTTTCCTTTGACGTGGCCCACCGTAACAAGCTTCTCTATCTAGCTATCTTTGCTACTCGCAAGATGTCCAAAAAATTGAAGGATTCATCTCAGGCAAATGGTTAAGAGTCTGTCCTTGATGTTCGGTTCCTGCAGAATGGAGACATTTGTGCATTTCACCATCCATGGTATGCGTGTTTTTCTACGTATGTGACTCCAGCACCATTATGTAGAAAAACTGTTATCTAATATAACAGAAAAGTAGTGTAGCAGACAGAACAACTTAAAAATATTTTGTTGCCAAAACCCTCAGCAACAACACGTAAACGCTATTTGTAAATAGGTGATTAAATTGTTGCTAACATTAATTTAATACAATGCAACTATTTCATCATATTCCTTGGTGAGTAATGACTTATTGTGCATTTTTGTAGGTCCAGGACCAGGTAACTACAAGCTTCCGTCGACTGTGGGATATGATAAACACGATGCCTCGAAGCACAGAAATCCTCAGTTCTCATTTGGTGTAAAGGGTGGACTAGGTTTTAAACAGGTTAAACATATTTTTCAATTTTTATATTTATTCCATTACAATTTGCATATTTTTTACTTACAATATTAAAAACTCTCACAGAATATTCCAGATGTTTTTGACTGGAGTTATTTGCAAACTTTATCATTTACTATTATTTATTGATCATTTTTAAGAATACACATTTGGCTTTGTCTTTTGCCAACACATACTTATATAACTTTTTTTTTAAATTTGTGTCTTTTGTCAGACGTTGTATTATTTAGACTTCTATTTAACTTAGCTGTATTGAAAAAACCCTCGGTTCAGCATAATGAATTGAATGAATAAGAAATTATTTTCTGAATGCAAACTGTAGTTTTATAATATTTAATGTCAATTATTTATGTGCATTGTGGAGTTATATATTTTACATTTTCACCAATATATGGTGACTTTGACACGGTTCTGCTAATCAGTACTTGCATAAATTTTTCTTCACTACTAATCAGTTCTTAGAAACATAGTTCGAAGACTGACAATGAATTTTCATATTTTTCATAACCAGCCTCAGAACATCTTTAGTATTAGTAATTTAAGGTTCAGATTATGAGGTCTATGCTAATGGTAATATTTTATGAAATGGAAGTATGGACACTTATCAAAGAAATGATAAAGAAGACCTGAAGCATTTGAGATGTGGATCTACAGAAGAATACTCAAAATTAGGTGGATAGATAGTTATGAAAATAAGTAATTAAAACAATAGAAATCTGAAAACTTCAATATCTTATGCATCCAAAGAGGTATCAGACCCTGCATTTCATAATAATGGAAAAAATTGTTGAAAACAACCTGAGATAAGGAGAATATCATGATTGTAGACCCCGAGCTAGTCCGCTGTAGAGTTTTTCTGGGCCGCAGTAAACAAAGTGAAGGTAATCAACATGATAGTCAATTCAATGCTGAATGAAAAATACTCTAAAAGAAGAACATAGACAATGAACTTATTAGAAATATTATTTTCCTTTATTTTTTATTATTTTCCTAATACATAATTATTAGAATGCGACAGTTTGATTATATTATGACATTAAAATAACTGGATGTTACAGATTGGTCCAGGTCCTGCATATGAAATAAATAAGGTGACAGCGCATGGGCAGGTGACCGAGCCAGCTTGGAGCTTTGGGCTCAAGACAGGACTGAGTTAATACACATAATTATTATTCTATTACTCATCCATTTTCTATTTTAAATTTTAAATAGTGTTATTAATACTTTTTATGAGAATTTTTTATTTGAATCGTCCTAGGGCACACTGGCTAGAGTAAATTATCGAAAACTGATTAATAAACCAAATTTTGTTAAAGAAGTGACATCGCACCTCTCACCAATTGCGCTACATAGTACGCACTGCAGCTGCGTACAGTGCTTCACAAAAGAACATGTTTATCGCTCGTGCCAATCGCATTTTGTTGGAGTCAATTAATTCTATCGATAAACATGAGAAAAATATGAAAATTTACCATATTTGCCAAATATTCCCAAATTTTTTTAACATGTAACGACCTTAAGTGAGCCAACCAATCTTTTTTCTATTTTGGAATTAGCGCACTCAATTTTACTAGAAAACATGGCTTTCACAAGAATCTGAGAGGTTACCAATTTAGCCAAGTTTTATTCAGTTAGTATTTGCGTTTTTTTTAAATAGAGATGCATATGTAGAATAAGTATCACATTTATATTCTTACTATTTTCAAATTAAGTTAAACGCTTATGAAAATAGGACTAACTTGTTAGTCTCTTGGAATGAGGCTTTAATCCCCGACGACAGAATCGCTAGAAAAGGGTTTAGATCAACAAGCATATCATGTATAAATTAATAATGTTATTTTTAACGCATTTTATCAGGACCATTCTCGGTGCCCGGACCGGGAGTATATCAGCCTGAGAAATGTCCACCCATGAAGACCAGACGGCCGCCGGAGTACAGTTTTGGAGATAAGCTCTCCCGGGACCTGAAGACCCTCGGGCCTGGGCCCAATGCCTATGCCCTTAAGCCCATGTTTGATGCCCAACAGTGGTCCATGTAAGTTTTTTTTTATTTAGCTTTGTTATATATATGTATTGAGAATCTTTTTGACCTTATAAGATGGAATTTAAGAATATGTGAATCGTGATTATATTTGGATTGTGGACTTCTATTTATATTCTTATCAGTGGCATGGTATTTTTTATTACATCATTGAATTCTCTAGATATAAGCCTATAGTTGCGTGAAAGTTTTTTTTTGTTGTCAGCTGCTACTGTTGTGACATCATGACTAATGTTTCCTCTAAGTCGTGCATGTAAGCGTGCACCCATAATTTGAATCTAAATTTGAGTACTTTAAACCTAAATTCCATACGTCAAAATCTTATCATGCTATCTTAAAATAATTTACTTACTAAAACTTTCCACTGAGCGACAAATAGATTGTTATCAGATTTTTAATTAGAAAATTATGTCATAAAATGATTGGCAGCATGTCTAATGAATTTATTCTAGGAGCATAAGATTGGATCCAGCTATGAAACCCAAATCCCCTGGGCCGGCTGCGTACTTCCACAAAGATATTGAAGTTTATAAACGAGGGTAAGTTCAATGATTAAGTATCGCAAATAAAAATGTGTTTATATAAAACTATTAAATAGTATTTTATTTTTTACTGCAAATTTTAAGTGTATTGAAAATATGTGATCATATTTGAATGTAATAAGAGAGTTCTTCATTAGAGACTCTACAACCCCTTTTGATCCACAATTGATCCCAATTATGAACCATTTCTTTCCATTCCTGGGTTTTTAAAACAAATATGTCTTTAAAGACATTACCGTTCCATTTTAGCTTTAGTCTTCCAAAACTCCCGCGCTCTGTTGGTCTGGTGTTCACCAATGACTTCGGTGATTGCTGTTCTATCATTCTCTCCACCAAAGTCTTCCAATTTTAATAAACTTCGATATGTTTATCGCTTATCATACATACTCATAGCTCACTGTTGTTGCGTCTATACCAAAATTGGTTTTTTAAAAGCGACACAAAGATACGATTCTAAATTTTTTTCTCAAAAATATTCAGTGCACAATCATTCTTTTTAGTCAGTAGGTATTCACGTTTCAGGCATAATATAAGCACTGGTCTGATGAGCTTTTTGAATACTGAAATATTGGTGTCTCTGGTCACAACAGTCAGGATTTTATTAAATTTTGGAGACGGATAGAACAAAAGGTCTTCATTCAAACTAACAAATATTTTTATAAACCATTTAAATTTTCCAAAACTATAATAATTGTTACATTTATATGTGCATAGTACAGTGCATTTATTATATGCAGTGCATATTTATAAAATTGCATTGAGGCATCCATCCATAAAATTGCCTTTATTTTCTTTTAATTTTTATATATCATCATCATTATTAGCCTATGTCTCTCCACAGGCCTCTTCTGTGGGAAGGTTGGTTGTGTTCAAGTGAAAACCATTCTTATCCAAACTTGTTTATTCTCTTCGGGGAGAAGTCACCGAGAGCAAGAAACAACACAGAATATATAAAGACAATGGAAAAATGATGCACGGTTAGCGGAAGGTGAGAGTCGGGATGTGCATCTGCGGTCCGATTGGTTAGGGTACTGGGTGCAGATTGTTTCACAGACCGCCTCCTCTGCCGCATGTGTTGGTACACGTGTGTCATGCCCGCCGGGCGGCGCAGTCCGGCCTTCCCCGAACGCTTCCGCTTTGTTCGCGTGGGATGGCGCAATACTGAGAAATGACAGAACGAGGAGCATCTGGACGATGCGTGCGGGCCGCCACAGTTCTGTGGTGATTTTGTTAAGTTGGATATTCCAAGCATTCCTTTTTCTTCTTCTAATGTTTGTTAGCGGTCATGTTGGCGTTCATTATTTTATTCACAGCAGCCTGAAATAGTTGGACTTCCCAAACCATTACCTTAGATTATTTAGCCAGAATGTCCGTCTTACAGGGTCTCTTCTGTTAGCAATTTTTCCTTGTATGGTGAGGTACAGAATCTGATATTTTTCTGAATATTTTATGGTATTGCCAAAATATAGCAGTTTACGGGTTTTTATTGTTTTAAATTATCAGTGTCATTAGTGATCCTATCTTATCCAGATTATTTTGTATTCTTTGGACAACTTTTAATTTTAATGACATTGGCAGTGAGGGTTCACATCTTAGCTCCTACTGAGATACTGAGAACACGCACTGAGAGATGTAGATACTGAGAACACGCACTGAATGTATGATTTAAATGAAATGCAGCAAGCTGCCCAAACCAGTTGAATACATAATTAATACAAATCCAAATCACTGCAGTACATATTTATTTTTCATCTTTAAACATGTTTGAAAAATATGTTTTACGTTTTATTTCTTGTATCACTAATAATGAATTATGCACTGCCAGATTCCCCAAGTACACCATGAGACCCAAATACTATGGAGTGGGACATCCAAAATCACCGGGACCGGCTAGATATGGTCCAGACCTATGGATGCCTGGAGATGTGAGTATTATTTATTATATTGACCGACCTCAACACCTCGGTGAAATCTTCAACATAATTTCTGCATGTAACCAAACCATTATAACCCATTATTTTATTTCCTGCGACGTGCCGGTTAAGTAATAATAAAATGAAATAACTTTGCGCTAATTTAATAAAAATTTCATCTCAAAGCCTAAGATTTCATTTTCTCGTACTGTGCAGTTTTTAGACAATTATATTTAGATTGTTAGTGGTTCACAACTTAGTACTTGAGCAGTCTACTGGTAATGGAAAGAAACCGGTTTCCAATCCTAAAGGTTGTGTGTTACATTTTGTTTGGAAAAAAAATGTACTTTAATTTTTCAAATAAAAACAATGTTTTCGTAAATCAGGAATGCAATAAAAAAATAAAGCGTTACATGTCTCAGACATGTGACATTTTCTCATGCGTTATATGCAGAGTATAAATACATTATATGCAGAGTCACCACCTCTGCATATAATGTATTTTCTAGTTCGTCCGAATAACTGAATTTTATTTTGAGGTCCTTAAATATTATCTGATTAATATTATAAGTTCATATGGGTGTTTTTTTGGTTTGTGGAAATATTTCTCCCTCATTGGTTTTTACAAACATGCTGAATACACTTACAAAGTTCTTCAATATTACATCCTCACGCACACACCCGTTTTAAAATGTTTCACACTTTTTTAGTGCACTTTAATCTTAAGCTTGTTATATATTCTATTAATAATGTAATAACTATACATCATTTCAATGTTGTGTAAGAAAATCGACTGGAAATTCTGTTTAAAGTTAATTGTACAAAAAGTATGAAAAAATTATTATTGAACAAACATTGTAGACGATTAATCTGACGAATTAGGCAGAAATTATCATAGCACAGCCAATAAAGAAATTTACTGACAATAGAAAAAAGCCAGGTTTAACCCAGTCCCAGTAAAAATTCCTAGAAACTTGATTATAAATTTTGTTTTTTTCTATTAAAAATTTTACAATTGACTGCGTCCTATAAATATATTGGGTTTTCTATATGACATGTATTCATATTTGCTATCTCTACTGATGTTCAGTTGTAGCGCTAATTTATTTGAATATTTTTTTTGCTAAAATTGATTTTCTATTCCACACAGGCTTCGTTCAAATACTCCTTTGGCCAGAAACACTTTGAGTGGTCCCCGCCCATGTTCACGGAAGCTGACAACGTGGAGTGCAAAAGTTAACTTTTTTAATTTAATCAATTCACAAAATAATCACCAGTCAACTTTCTAGATTATTCAAATTATTAGCTGCCAAAATTAGAACAAAACTGTTCATTATTGTGATTTTGTTTTAAATATATATTTTTTAAATGAGGATTTACTTATTTACTTCTACTACATAAAAACCCAATTTACTAGCCTAGGCTTGTTCTAGAGTATCTGAACAACTCGTGTTTATAATATTTTGTGAAAAAATGTTCATGTTCTAAAAACATTGAGAACAATTAAACAATCAATCCGAGGTAAGTTTGTAGAACTCTATAATCACACACGTGAAAATACAACATATTTTTTCATTTGTGATATTTCATCTGAATGTGAGGAACTTAGTAGAGAGCAACCATTTTAATTTTCAATATGCTAAATTGTCACACATATTATAAACAAGAAAATAGGTTACCTAGCGCTTAGAGAGGAATGTCAATAAATATTTCTATTTTAATCCTGTTTAAAAAATAAGAAAAATGTAAAAACTGTAAAACATTTAAATAAACCTAAATAACAAAAAATATATGTTATGTAAAAATATATTGATATTGAGTTGTTGTTGACTTCACGGTCAATCATTTTAAATAGTTAATGTTATACTAGCTGAACTTTTATTGCTAGCTTTGGAGGAAGGCCAACAGAAGTTTAACGGTAAGAATTTTACGTGAGAAGATGTATAAAAGTGGATGAGGCAAGAGTGATGTACCAGGTTAGAAGAGTGGTATTCTATCTCTGCTTATCCCTGTGTGTAAAAAATGTAATGGTGAGTCAGTTAATTACTTCTAACAGATTAAATTACTTACTGTATGAATCTTATTGCAAATTCTATGTCCTAAATTTTGTTAAATTTCACACTAGAACCACACAGAAAATATAATAACCATATCCAACTCCCTGAATACATCATCCACCTCGCCTGGATCAAAGTTTTCATAGATCATTTCTTTTTAACCCTCTCTATCCCTTTCTCCCCCGTTCCCTAACCCCTTGGCCCAACGCTTTGATGTAAATCTATCTGAATCCTAAATGCCAGTTGTTATAACGAGCATTATAGATTATTAAATAACATTTTAAAGTTATGACTGAAGCAGTACATTAGCTTTGAATCGAGTTGAATTTGGGCTTTTTATCATAACAATCACATTAAATACCAAAGTTGACTTAAATATATTTATTTCTAAAATCTAAATATAATTTCAAATCAAATTTCCTGTGTACTTAAGTCTCAGCATTTTACCGATGTTTTGTAATTACAAACGCTCACTACAGAATCAAATACCAATCCAGAGCCGCACGTAAATTCAGCTGCAATGAATTTCCCATTGGCCAGGTAACATTGATAAAATTTTGCACAATCATGCAGATCTCTGACAAAACCGTCCTTTGTGCAGATTTGTTCTGATTTCCCTGATTTTTCTGGCGCTGCTGGAGTTTGTGGTTCAGCCACCGCTGGAGTTTGTGGTTCAGCCGCAGGAGTTTGTGGTTCATTGAGTTTTCTCAGAATTTTCGATTCCTGTGGTACTTTAGGATTACTTGTCTGTAATTAATTGATTGTTTTTTTTTAATATTTAAAGCAAGCACATTGTGGTTCATTTTTAATAATTAATAGTTTATTAACTTTGTTTTATAAGCCATTTTGAGTTATTTTATTCAACTGGTTTCAGAAAAATACCTAAAATGATGAAAAAAACTATAATATTTATTAAAGCGAACACATTCTTATTGTGACGTTGTAATTATTCAGAACATAGGTCTGTGATATTTTAAAAACTAAATTAACGTATTAATTATAAATATATACATATAAAATCAATTTTGTCGAAAAATATTGTTTTTGCGTCATCGGGTAAAAATGAGTTGATAATTCTGGCGTCTGCAGTCGGTTCACTCAAAGGTATTTGAGATTCTGTAAAAAGAATGTAGATGGCTTTCAAATAATGGAACGACAGATGTATTAATTTGAAAAAGTATAACATATGGGTTCGAAAATTTGTCATCAAAAGTACTGGCATTGTAACAATTAATTGGTAGTGTACTTCCCCGGATTGGAAATAGAGATCAGGTTCGTATCCCTGTGATGCAAAAACAATATTTTTTGACAAAATTGATTTTATATGTATATATTTATAATTAATACATTAATTTTGTATTTATAATGTTTATATTTCCAAAACTTGTATATAAATGACTCACAGTGGTTTATAAAATGATTGTTATTTTAGTTTAATATTTCATTACAATAGATATGTAAATATTAACATTATTTTAGTATTATGAAAACATATTTTTTTTATTACTTCTATAGAACTCCAATTATTTGAGATAAAAAATTATGATTATATGGACAGCCACGGCTGTTACATATTGATAATTTTTAATGCAATTAAAAATTCTGTCAATTCGGGCTGTACTGTCCTGGTCCTGGCCTCCTCAAGAATATACTTTAACCGGTGTCTGCATCGAACTGTTTCCAACCAATTTCCAATGCCAAGAATAATTAGATCCTGCCTGCCACCTCATTTTTCTGGTTTATTATTGATAAGTCATTTCAGCATTATTCAAACGCTCTATATAACACAACCATTGAAGCCTTCGTAATTTTATGAATTTTGTGACTTTCGGCTCATTATACAGGTCGTAAAGTTTCCGGTTTTAATGCCTATGGTACCTTCAAAAATTCTCCTGAGATTTCCTCTTTCAAATATCTACATCATCTTGCGTGCTGTTTCATCTTTTTTTGTTAAATTCTATGTTTCTGATGGATTGGTCTTTACATATTTGGAGATATGCTCTGCGTGTCGATGCGGTTATGTGTGTGAGCGCCTGGTGCCCCCCCAATAAATTACACCCGGCCCTCATCTGTTCTTTTGAATAATAACGTGGAGTGTGTGAGAGTGTGTGTGGGTGTGTGTGTATGTATGGCCAGAGCAGGTTGAACAAGTAAGACTACTTACAGTTGTCACAAGTTTATTGATGCTTGAACAGTTACAGTTAGATATATGTATATGCAGTAAAAAGTCTACAACTAAGAGAGTTTGATATTGATCTTGTCAGGAAGATGGCGGTGAAGAAGTAGTGCAGATGGGCAAATATTGTTGTTGTCGGTTATATGGGTGGTACCGGTGTGTTTTTGCGGCTAGTTTTACACCCAAGTATCTGCATGGTGCGTTCAGGGACCATCAGCGATGTTGCTGCTTTTGTAGGAGAATTACTATATATTAACAACAAATATTTTTATATGTTTTGTTTCATAGTTGTTTCAGTTGTCATAAATGTGATATTCCAAAATTTAAAAAATAAATTTATCTTGGATAATATGAAGACCCTTACAATCAAGGTTCTAAGTAATTTTAATAACTTAATGATTTTTTAATTGCTTAATTTATTATTTAAATACCAGTTATATCATAAATATCGGAAGAAATCAATTTTTAGAAATGGTTTTGTGCTTTAATTTTTGAAAATTTTTAAAGTAAATATAACAAAATAATACTTACAGAAAAACCTACAAGGTGTTTGTTCAGAACTGTTAGTAAGGGGTACTTTTCAGCACCGCATTTTCCCCTGAAGTCGTCCATCTCCATACTCCAAACCATACCTCCTCCGAGATTGTATTTCTTTATGAAAGCCAGCTGATGAAATAAATAAATCTATAGAGTACAGTTAGTATTCTCATGTCTGGGATGTGAAAGGACATATTATTTTAGTTTCTGAACTATGGTTTGTGGTGGGGGGGGGGAGGGTTATTGTCCTAGATCGAGTCACTATGAATGACTTGACTATCGAGTCAACAAAGCAGTTCATCATCATTTTAGTGTGGGATGTTTATTTCCAACCCTGCTCTGCCACTGACTTCTGACTCCACAAAATAATATTGAGAACACATAGCATCTGACCATTCATCTAGCAGATGATATAAAACAGCTTATAATTATGAAGTACAACAATAATATAAATACTTCTGGGATTTTTTCATAGTTGACTCATGACAGAATAAGATAAGAAGTTATATAATCGTCATAACTGCCGTGAAGTCATACAAGTGTAATAAATTATGCTCATTCGTCATATAGAAATTATATAATCGGCGTAAAATTAAATATGTTCATTCGTCATAAGTCATAACTATATAAGTACAAAATAAAAAGATGTAAAACACTTCTTTGCGTGTATAATTTAAATATTAAAATGACATCAAACTTTGATTGCTGTGATATTTATTATCAAGCTCCACCAATAACGTTTCATGTACATTCCATTGTTTTCTACTTTATGCATTTGTTATGTATTTAAAATGTTGCTGTATCCAGGCTTATATAAAGGCCCCCTACATTCTTAATTCTTATAAATAATATACATACGTGTACTATTTATAAGAATTAAAGAATATTATGTTCTATGACTGGACCCTAACCTGACATTTTAATAGGGCGCTACTGAATAAATCAATAACTTTTCAACGTATTTTGGTAATACACACAATAAATGATTTAACAAATTTTATAATTTCATCTCCTTTGTGGCAAATTTAAAAAATTGTTGGCACTGGGAAAAGTGAGAGTACTAGTTGCAAAGTCAGCAATCTCCATTATTTTTTTATCTAACTTTTAATGCAGTTGTCTTTTCATATAGTTTTTATACATTGTGCTAATTTGTTAACATTCAAATTAATTTCTTTTAGATGTAAATTGGTTATTCAAAATCAGTGTTAGTTGTAAAATGAGTCACTTTTGCCTGCTGTCATTTATATTAAAATTCAGTCAATAGCAGTCTTCAATACTCTGAAATTTAAATGACTGCCAGTATGGGAACTAACTTGTTTTTGGTTGAAAGCTTTGTATTTATTTTGTGTTTTAAAATAGATTACAGGTATGTATTATTATTCATAATAAGAAGTGCATTAATATTGTTCTTCAACCTGAAAATAGTTTTCAACACTTTTCCCCAAATAAAAAAATATGGAGGTTGCTGAGATTGCAAGCATTGATAGAAAATAGTGTATTTTGGCCCCCTACCTAACAAGGGCCTCAATGCACTTCTTATTTAACAATGTCATGCCGCTGGGTGTATCATAATTATTTTACAGGTTTAACACAATATATATACACACATATATGTATATTTATTTTAATTTTTAACATGAGAACATGCTATGAGGCCCAATTACTGTAGTGAATGCAACACAACAAAAATACACCCAGGTTTGAGAAAATCACATAGATGTATTATGTCCTCACCGAGAATTGAATCTGGAGCCCCTGGTACGAGAAGCCAGTGTAATGGCCACTAGACCATGGAGGAATTTTTTATTCATTAAAATTCGTATCTGACAATTTAAATTTTATAGATTTTTTTTCATACAAACTTCATCTACATGATATAAAAATCACCATTAAAAGGTTTATTACAATTAATTTTTTCTGATTTTTAAAAATTATGAAAACTATCCTTTCGTGATAAAAAAGGTGCACAAATGTCTTTGTCCTCCAGAAGTTAAGGATTATAGAAATACTTTTGGCAACACGCAGGAGAATTTTTTTTACATACTTGGACGTGCAAGATGGACCAAATGAAGAAGTTAACGTTGTCCTCTTTAAAGAGGACACTGTAAACGCGTTTAAACGCTGCCATCAACATGGTTCAAAACTGGGAGGAATGGAGACCTAGAGTGCACAATGTTTCAGATAGTTCAGCGTTTAGTATACGAGAAAGGAAGATTATGCTATTCGAACAGAAGCATTAAGTTTGTTAAAAAATATAGTAGTAAAAGAAAAGGAGCCTCACCTTTTCTTCAAAGGATCTCTTGTCATCATACGATATCCATTGGTTCCCCGCCACGTAGTACGGTACCTTGGCTTCGTTATCCCATAAAACTTTGACATTTTTGTCATTTCTCAACGTTTGACAGATCTAGAGAAATTAAAAAAATATTTTCATTACAAAATTGAATTTGACATTAGTAGCATCATTCTCGTCAGTAGAGCTATGTAGAGCTATGTGACGGTGGTGAATTTGAAATCTTGTTCCTTACATATGTATATAAGATATTAATATGAATATGAGTACTGCTTGGTTACCAATTAAATAGTAATAATACAATTAGACTCTTGTCTAATATAATATTCAAACATTGCGAGGCATTTATATACACTTGTCATTCAAAAAATACATCACTTTATAGTGATGGTCTAGTCCATAATCTGACATAAATCCAACCACAACAAGCCACAGTAGTAAACAAAAGATTCATCCAATTCTTTGGCCGCCCTAGAAAAGTAAATTATCACACAGCGCTGGATAGATGTGTTGCATCTAGTTGGATAGACCCTGGAGTCAGTTGTGAGGTCGACCCGGGACCGAGACTTGTGGAGGTGCATTAAGAGGTGAGCCATTATATGTCAATACTGACATGAAGGAGGAAAGAAGAAGATTCTCCTTTTACTAAATATGTACTAAGTCGCATGCTCGATTGAAATAAGTTTATAATAACACAAATAAAAAATGCAGCAGTGAATGTATCTGCTATACCTCATTATATCCCAAGTAGCCTGACTGTTGTGTGATTGGTCCTGCATTTCCCTTCCCAGATGTTGGACAGCGAGTTGAGATACAGGATTGTTGCGCCGACTGTAGGGCATAGCTGCGACCGTATAGTGCCATACCCAGGACTAGTTTGGACGCCGGGGCACCGTACTTAATCCACGCGTCAACACACGCTTTCTGTTATAATTTTTAGAAATACGTTTTAACTTTGCTATAACTGAGGACTGAAATATATTGTCCCATAAGAGCAAATAATCTAAAAATAATTAAAATCCAAGAATGAAAACAACTTTTGGTCTAAGATTATTCACCTTTCAAGCTTCCAGAATATACAGTCAAATTGGAAATAATATTAGAACTTTAAGTGACATTAAGGCTTTTAAAAATGATGTTTCAAATTGTATTTTATCTTCAATCGTTATTTGATTTTGTGAAATGTAATTTGTTTGTTAATTTGCTCTAAAAGAAGCTTGATTTGTGTGAAATATATGTAACAAACTGTCTTTTTTTAGCTGTACAATGTTTATAATGTATGTGTCTAAATAAACAAATAAAATAAATAAAAATAAAAATTTGGACTAGTAAATAAACATATCTATTAGAGTGCGAATGAAACTTTTCTCTCGTATCTTGGAGACTTGGCGGTAGTGGTCGGTATGCATCATTCTGCGATCAAAATAAAATAGAGAGTGAATGACTGTATGTTTCACGCTTAATTCTGTACTGTCTGTTACAGGAGTTTTGAGACAAAATAATTATCTGTACAAACACATTCTTGGACACGATCTTCATAACCATTACTTAATCTACGATGCCTTCGTAACAATAGTTATAATTGTCTATCATTAGATAAATTATTTTTGAAAATTTCTAAATAAATTCTGATAGCTTAAAATGACATGAATTGTTCAGTAATTCTGTATGATCAATTGATTATTAATATTTAAAAAAAGTTAAAAAATAAAATCACGTCTTTTTGTTGTGAAGTCAGGTTAGTTGAAGTTATTTGGGAATAAAAATGTGTATAATCACACATTAAATTAAGCGCGGGTGTAAGGTTATTATATACACAGGATAATAAAGACAATTTACTTACAACATTCAGACCAGCATCTGCGGTGTTTGCTTCAGCCTTGGATGAGTATAGGGCAGCATTGTGTCCTGTAGGTCCTTCCGTGTGGAAATCATATGTCATTAAATTGATGAAATCCATGTATCTAGAATTGGAAAAAAAAATATCTACAGTCATTCCTCACTTATTGACCGTTTTGTTTAATGACTGCTAACGCTTATGACCTTTATCATACGCTTACCAACACTATGCCCTTCTTATGAGAACCATCAAATCTCTTGGTGTATCATCGTCAGCACGAAATAGTGTGTCATGTCATCTACTTCTAGCCACCATCGAATTATGTTAATGATGAGAGGGTGCGTTCCACCTCCTTCCTTAATTTATAGTGCACGTTGCCTATATTCAGTCAGTGTTGACTGTGAGTGGGTCGAAACTTAGTCGTTCATTTTCAAAAGATGATCTTCCACTGTGTGAAAAGTGCTCAACCAATGCATACTTTCAATGCTCTTGTACAGCCACCAAACATGGATTCTCAACAAAAGATAGGTAATATAAAAATAGTTGGACAAATACAGTGGTATTTGAGAGAAATCAAGAGGTTGATAGGACACCCTAAAGCTTACTGGACTCTTGAAATCATTTAAGTCTGCAGAAATACATGGCAGCGAACAATATTAGACAGAGAGAAATGGCAGACACATGTGAGACAAGTGGATAGAAAACAACTTGATGATGACATGTAATTAATTAAAAATAAAAAGTCTAACTAATCTTAATAATATTATTAGTTTAGCTTGAGTGCCGGAGCGTTCTACGGGGTGTGCAGCGTTCGGAGCATATGATATTAGAGCGTTCATTACCTGTCCTCAGTCAACACACAGCATTCAGGAAAGGCAGTCATATTTGAAGTGTGATCATGGCTGACAATATAATCAATATGTATTTGGAAGAAACTTCATTTTTAAAATTTGATTTGTGTAATAAGAATGGTCCAAGTGTCATTTTTAAACAAAAAAAAGAGTTTGGAGAATTTTCAACATTATATAATAGTTAATTGATGAAGTCAAATTTTGCGAATATACAAGAATGTTAGTTTGACAATATATAAAAAAAAAATTAATATTTCAGGCTTTAACTGAATTTCACATAGTATTTGCTTGAAGGGCATCTCGAACGTCAACACAAAATGTTGTTCAAACACAAACTGGTTTGAAATTGCACTCGCACGCGACGCTGAACGCAAATAGGCACGCTCTCCACTTAGGACACTTGCATTCATAAATATGAGATTGCTATGCAAGCTGCATGCTCCCGCTCCGCAGAACGTTCGACTTAAGTGTGCACTCAGGTCTTACACTTAGATGTATTATTATACAGACAACAAAATCTAAAACACAAGTTAATATATTTACTTGGCAATATTAGCGACATCGTATGACTGATGGATCATATTTTCCGTCGCTCCCACAGCTGCTGTCAAGAGGTACCCGTGAGCATTAAACTCGGATCTAAGAGCTTTGCACAGCTCCACAAAGTTTTGAACATCCGCGGTGGCGCCACCTCTCTGTGCGGGATACTCCCAGTCCAAGTCTAGGCCGTCAAAACCGTTACTTTTCAAATATTTTACTGCATTTTTGGCAAACGTCTGCCGCCTGGTTGCATCACTGAAGAGCTAATGAACAATAAGCAATGTGAATAATAAGCAATCAATTAAAACAATTGTTACATGTATCAGAAACATGTAATAACCCCTGCATAGAATATGTTAATAATAATAATAATAATAATAATGTATTTATTCCAGCGTGATCAGATTTTTTTTTTTAACCCGATTCGCCATAGAGATAATACATATTATGTTATACATTAAAGGTTATGAAATAAATATAATGCTATGAAAAAGAAAACCAAGGAAAATATTAATAAATAAAAAATAAAAAGATTTAAAAAAGTTAATAAAAAGTAAAAAGTTCACACAAAATATAAATATTACATATATAACTACTTCAGTCACGGCCATTATTGTATATGTAGCTATTTTGTAGCCACTGCCATTCTCTGGTCAGGGAACCAGCTTTCCATGAGAGAGCCACTTGCACCAGAGAGTTGGTGCTGAGTTCCAGCTGTAGCTTTACGCCAGCAACTCGATGTCTCAGAAGCGGAACAAATCCATGTATTCGGCCTTCGGTAAACATTGTAGATGCGCTGCAATAACGCGCCAATCCGAACAGTATTTTGTATGAGTTGTTATACGTCACTTGCTTGTATTTCGACCAGAGTTCGCAGGTATACATGGTGGTGAAGAACGATTTAAACAGGATGCTTTTCACCTCCTTACTGCATCGGTAGAAACGCTGTGACAGCATATTTGCACGAACGCTCAACTGTCTCCTCGTGTCTGTATCATCATCGTCTTGTCCATCTTCATTGAATATATGGCCAAGGTATTTGACCTTATTTTGAACACTCAATTTCATGGTTGGTTAATGTTATTAATTCGTTGTATGATACTTTTTCAACATTTCACAATCATCATGATGTATGATTCTATAAGTTCGCTTTAAATGTAATGCATGTGCGTAGTAGATTTCCATAGGTTTTCAACTATTAAACATTTTCTATGTTAATAGTAAGGATATCTATATGAATGAAATATTGCTCTCGTTACTCGTGTAAAGGACTGTATAGAATCAGTGCTGAATCAATTATCATAATTTTTATTATATAGAGCTAATTGATCACGTACTTTACTGCCTCCGAGATCCGAGAACAAAATTTAATCCATGTGCAAAACAAGATTTATACACTATGTTAATGTTTTAGGTTCTTGATTGCTATTTTATATTTTGTTGAAATATACGATGAAGATATAATAAATTAGGAAAATAAAGAATGTACGTGATGAAGTAAGAAAAAAATAAAAACTGCTATTGTTACACACATTCGGCTGAACAAGAGATTCACAATTAGATTATATTGAAAAGTAGTTGAGACTTATTTTCATTCTAATTGGAATTTTTTTGAGTAACAATAAATTGTTTAGTTCTGTATTTACGACAAACGATTCCTACTTTAAAAATGACCCTTGTACAATGTTATAACACATTAAAACTTAATGAAATATTAATAAGGAAGAGGGAAAAATCTTTGATTATTTCAAATATTTACAATTTGTTAACACTGTCTCTCTCCAGTGCTGATGGAGCCGATATAATGAAGTATGTGGTGCATTTATCACACATTTGATTATACAAGAAAAATATCATATTTACCGAAGAATACAAGGTTGAGCCAGCGTTCCAACCACCCATTGCAACCAATATTTTTAGTTTGGGATTCCTTTTTTTTAGGTTAGCATATTTTTGAACTGCGCCTGTAAAAAAATTATAAAATTCCTAGTTCTTTTGTACGTCCTCTGTTCTAGTTGCCTCAACACTTGTCTTCTATATTTTCTCTACCATTTTCTTCTCACTCATCGTCATTATATCACTCACTGTTCCAAATGCCCAAACCATCTGTAAACTTTACTCATAATTTGTTAACTCTTCTCTATATCGATCCCCACATGCGCTCAAGGCTTTTTTAATTCCAGGCTTCTGCTCCATATATAAGTTGGCACCAGAACTTTAGTATGGCACTACTAGTTCTACTTCGGATGACAAATATTTGTATTGACGATAACTGCATTAAAAGCATCATACTTTTCACATGGTCCCCTTTATATCTTTTCAGCCTTACAGTCTATAGATAACATCCTTCCAAATACATAAACTTTCTTCTTCTTTTCCTCTTCCACAAATGTTCTTCACTGACTCCCATCCCTGGCCATTCTTCTCCAGTTCCCGGATCTTCCCTTTCTGCTTCAGTCCTCTTTCACAGTCAGCCCACTTCTTCCTTGGTTTGCCTCTAGATCGCTTCCACTTGGTCATGATGTCCTGTCACTCTTTCAACTTGGCCAGCCTTTGGGACCTAAAGAATCTCACACTAACTAAAAATCTTAATTTTCAATTTGCTAACATTCATCAAACTCTGAGAGATAGATGAACTCTGACATATTACAGTACTTACAAATACATCTGAGACATGGACACTGACTAAATAGTATGAACACTGAATGAAGATGATGTTTTTAAAAATAAAATTTTAAGGCATATCTTTGAACCGGTTTTAAAAAATGGATTTTGGCAAAGATGCTACTATAATAATGATAATGACCTCTAGTATAATAAACTACGCATTTCAAAGTTTATAAAAATACGAAGACTTCAATGATTGGGCAATGTGAAAGGAGGCCTGAATAGCAAAGATCAAAGTTACTACTGAAGTCCAGACCAACAGGACTTAAAAACTTAGGGAGGCCTAAGCCAAGACATATATGCCTCAAAGATAACTTTTAGGGAGGCCAAACCCCACCAGGGTTTGTAGAGGCAAGAGTAATTTAATAATGAACATTGACCAGAAGTAATTCTTGCGTGCGATAGTACAAAAATAGAATTCTGACTCTTCACATTGACAGCTAATATCTGTACAGCAGGAAAGATATTCGAAAACTAGTATGTCAATTCTCCCAGTAAACCAATGAGTCCAGTGTCTTATACAATTCATACTTTATATAAGAATTTTTTATTGTTTGTTTCATCATTTACTTTGAGACAGAAATGCAAACATCAATAAAAAGTATTTTGACTTGCTTACTTGCATCTGCAGGTGAAATTATGCCATTGGAGTCTGCAGTTACGAACGCGTACACCAAGTGCGTGCACAGATTTGGCGGGACTTCATCAATTGTGAACTTTCCGTCACCCTGTCTGTACACAGCCCATGAGCTAACATAACAAACCAATTTGTCTGGAAAAAATCAATTAATTAGTATTCTCATAGTCATGTGTAAATATAATATAAATATTATTATTAAGGAGAACACATTATTACATGTATTAATTAGAAAGATATACATATAAAATCAATTTTATCAAAAAATATTGTTGTTGCTACTGGGATTCGAACCTGGACCTCTTCCTATCTGAGCAACAATTATAAGTCACACTTTTCAAATAGATACATCTATCTATAATTATTATATTTGTGGAGGTTGGTGGTGGCGTGTTTTTGTAGTTGTGTATTTGGTAAGGTATAGAAAGAAGAGTACAAAAGATAGCGAGACAAGCGACTGGGTGAGACCCCCTGTAACAACAACATATATAAGTATCTGTATATCCAAATGTTGATAGATAGATGGGGCTTTGGGCATCTTGGATGATATATAGTTTAATTGCAGGGCAGATAACTAAGAAATTGTGTGAAATTTTATATGATTGTTTAATATACCATTCGGTGCCCAAGAAGATATTCATATGTGTGTCATTCATATTACAAATCTGCTCAAAACTAAATGAATATGTATACTCAATATAGAAAATGGGTGCTTAGCATTGTATATTATGTAGGTAGGTCCTTGGATTGTGTTATGTTTTGAATTCAAAATTTTTGCAAATAAGCTCTTTATCTGCTAACCAGGATGTGAAAGAATATGTTTATTAAAATTTTAAATCATGCAGGTGTTGTGGCTTTGTAAGTTTGACATTTTTTATTGTAAACTCACCAAGCCATTTGATTGTTCACTTTTTTTTTTTCAGATTACTCTAGTACTAACCTTTTTGAGCTAAAATGTCAAAAATTATATATGTACAGTTCACAGTGCGGTTGTGGATGTATAAATACATACTTGGGTGGTAAACCGTTTTATAAAACAAATAATTTTAAAGAAAATAACTATTGTAATTAAAATGAATAACAACCTGGTGTTCCGTTCACCGTTTTCTCCGAAATACTAATCAGGACTAGGCACATTAAAATATTCAGTGAATTTTTGAACAACATTTTTAACTGATGTCTACTAATAAATGCTAAAAAATTATTTTTATAGAATTACATTGTTATATATACTATGTTTTTAACAGACTATAACTTTTTTATTGGCACATTACCATCTTATCAGATTATTAGTATAAAACCTAACATAAAAAAATGAAATCAAGCATTAACCTTGACTTGTTTAGATCTCTATATTGATTAATTATGCGATGAACTTGGATAAATATTATTTAGCAAAACAATTTATTATTTTATTTAGCCAACAGTGTAAACTCTTCTAGACTATTCTCTCGCAGGTGGGTTAACATAATTAACATTTCCACATCAGAGCTGATAATAGCCACCAGATTGATGGAAAAAACTTAATTCAAAGTTCTGCAAAAAACAAGAGTACTCCCTCCTCCTAAATCTCTATCATAAATTATAACTAAATTTGAATCCCAAGAGAACTCTGGATACAATGAGTATGTAAATTTATTCGGGCCTCGTATAACACGGTTATATGGTTCCACAAAAACCTCGTGTAATACAAATCCGTGTTATACAAGGTTTGAAGTTCATACAAAATTAGGGTTTGCGTTCCAAAAAAAAATCGAAGATAGTTTATATGAATATGTACTTTATTTTTTTAATAAAAATATATAAATTTACATATAAAAAAAAAAACTTTAATAATACATATAATATAATTTCTCTTAATCGTAATCATGTATTTTATATACGGATATTTGTATAGCCTTCTTTATTATTCTTTTTTTGTATAGTCTTCTCTTTTTTCTTCTTTTTTAATATGTTCATATTAAGTTTATTGATGTAAAAAGCCATATATAAATAAATAAATAAAATGTAGCATTCATTCATCATCGCTATCACTTAGAATAATTCTATATGTTTTACTCTTTTTCGAGTTGTTATACTGTTTATTGCACGGTACACATTTTTTAGAGATATCTCTCAAATAAAGACGTTATTTATCTGAATAAGTAAATGTTCTGCATCAATCAAATTATTTTCACTAATCACACACGTACATATTAAATCTCAAATGCAGATCTTTTTTGTCACTTGCAATGTTACTTTCACAAAATGCACTACATATTTTATTTATAATATGATTTCTAGTATATAACTTAAAATATTTTTCAAATAACCCAGGATGATGTGGTAAGGCACTATTAGGGAATGTATATCACGTGGCTGGATTTGGTAAGGCACTATTAGGGAATGTACATGAGTCTCTGGACTACTGAGGGTTATATATATGTAATTAATAATATGGAATATGTAAAGTGCATACATACAAACAATAAGCCAGGAAAATCTATGGATTACGAAGAAATACGTACTGCACAATTGAATGCCAGAGCTTAACTGAAATGTTTCGAAACAAACAAAATTGACAAGTCTCAACATGCTGAGTGAGATCATCATGACTCATGGCATGTTCTGTCATAGACGCAATCTACAAATCAAACATATTATTTAATTAATTAATTTTTCTGAAACCGTGTTATAAAAAGCGTGTTGTACAAAAAATATGCCACAATTTATACATCCGTGTTATATAAAATAGTGTTATATAAAACCGTGTTATACGAGGCCCAAGTGTATATATATTGTATATAGATTACATTTAAGTGAAAAGCGCTATAATATAACTTTATTTTTAAGAAATAATATTTATCTGAATATTATGACAGATTAAACTGTGGAAAGGATGATAATAATTGCGCTAGGAATATTACGAGATAAAACATGTGGGGTAATAAAAATGCAGTTAAGGAAGATGCAATAACCGTACAATGAAATGACTGCATGCATTTCCTGGAGCCAACCTCTCGGGCGGCTGCTGCTAACATTGGTATTGTCGCATGGTTATTGTGGCGTCAATACCGGGAGTTTTTTTGAAGCAGTTAGAAGATTTGGTTTTACGTACTGGTTATTGTAAGGTGCGTTCAGGAGTGGTCGGCGGTGACGATGACTGTGGAGGCGATTAATTAATAATAATAAATGTAATATATTCACAATATTTTAAGTACGTCCAAATTTTTGTAAGAACACAATTACTGGATTTTATCATCTATAATATACATTGGAATTGTCATCAATATATATTATAAATGTCTCATAGAGACGAAGTCATTATTTTTATATGAGAAGTATGGAAGTCATGGATATTACAGAGCTTACAACTTGTTCTCGGCTGGCTTGAGTGATCACTTTACACAATGTTCTACAACATCTATCAAGTTTTTGGAAGTTGTATATATGTTTTTACTATGTATAAACCTTTCAAGTATTTCTTACAACTACGCTGTCGCCATCTATGGTTTGAAATTTGATATTCATTTCCCTGAAACAGCATAGATGTCTTTAATGAGAATATATTTTTTTATTGAAGTACGAGAGCTATATTATTTATCTGTACATATGACGAATGATTAACAAATACTAGAATACGCCTGAAAAGTTAATTATCTTTTTTTTTTATGCTTCTTATTTAGATCAGTATATTTTTTATATTCACAATATTTTGAGTATGTCAAAATTTTTGTAAGAACACAATTACTGGATTTTAAAAATAAATTTAATGTTGATTTATTTCCCGCAAACATAAATTTGGACCGCACGCCGCCGGTATACGCCTAGTAACATAATATTTTATCTTCTTCTTCTTTTAAATAGGCAATCTACCCTTCAAGAGTAATTTGTACTATTAATTAAGTTAAAACTTTATTTTATAGAAAAAAGTACAATAATATTATAGAATATGAAATATAACATTACAAGTCAATACCACTGTCGTTCAAAAAATTTGCTATTATATAGATTAAATGTGGCGAGTTAAGGGAAGAAGATGACACAAGTTAACCGGGAGTTGAAAATTACCATTGACGAGATTACTGTAAAAAAAACCTGCGGTCGGCAATGGACAGGCAAAAACGATATTGTCAAGGGTTTCGTCCTCGGGACCACACTCACACATTGGGGAATCTATTAAATTTAATCTGAATAAATGTGAGGCTACCTGGCTATGCCCAATTCTCATTCTAGAGATATTTGATATTGTTCTTTTGGAGAACCAGGGGGTGCGGGGAATAGATCTTTGAATTATTTTAAGCCAATTTCTTTTATGATTATTTGGATCCATCCATTGTGCAGTCCAGATAGAATTCTTACGTTTTTTTACCATATTGAGTCTGTCATATATCGGGATATGTAATTGATGGGGAAAAACTCCGGAAAGAGAGGCCTCTTTGGCCATAATATTTTGTCAAATATGTAATTTAATTATAAGTTATACAACATATATTTATTTTAGAAAATATAGATACTAAAATCTGCGTTGCGAACGTTTACTTTATTATAATTTCATTAGGAGTCGGGACCACGAATTTTCTGACGCCATAAATATGTATAGCGTTTCATTTTGTATGAAAACATTTCGTTTGGTAATAATTTTCATTTCGAGCACTGCTTTCTATCTGCCTGTCAGTACCTGTTAACGGTTATTTCAAAATCTCTCCGGCCAAAAAATAAAAAGGTGTTTTTCAAAACGGTTCGTTGAAAAGCCGAACCTTTATATCCCCCGTGCGAAAGGATTTTAAAAAAATAATTAAATACCTGTTTGACTGACTAGCGGCGAGCCTTTCGGATAAACTTAGTTTGTAAGTGAAGGGTTGTCTGCTGTTGACATTTTAAATAATTTCACGTTTGGGCACACCGTAATTCAGTTGAACGTGAACATTTCAAAGAAACGATGAACAAATATTGAAAGATCGTACTTAATTGATTAAATATAATATAACTAGTAAAAAGCAAAGAAATAAAGTGGCTACTAGGCTATGCGGGCTAAAATGGCCGCTTCGTGGCAAATTGTGGCCGGTGTTTCCTTTCCTTAAAACTTATTATTATTATCAAATAGGGTCAACCACAGTAAAATCTAACTTAATAAATAAATGCAAACCAATACCCAATAAGATATATTTTTATAATGATTCAAATACGATTCCGGTGGTAACACGACACACGTGCGCCACGTTATTTGTCCATAGGCCGACTGCCGATACGTCCGACACTGTCTGACGACAAAGATGAATGTAAAGTATACATTTGTAGATATAATATGGTTAATATGAATGATTGCAAGCTGACCGTTCAACAGATTTTTCTATCAGCCAGTCAATATTTGCAATATTTATTCCTTTGAATATTAGTTTTTTTACGTCAGTTGTAATTAAGTAAATAAATTTGTCACAGAAAAGGGGCAAGTCTTTTAATTATATTAGCTAGGTCTATTTATAATTTTCCTTTGGGGCTAGGGGCGTGCTTTATTTTTAAAGCCTGAATAAAATTAAATAAATTATTTATTCAATTCTATTATTGGCCGGGTACCGAGCGAATGCTTAGAATATTCTAGTGATTATTTAAAAAACGAGAGCGCTAATTTAGAATCCATCCATATTTCACCTGGTTCACAAAAACATAATATATTATAATTTGTGCGAATTATATAAATATGGATTGTAATTATGTACGCGCAAACATTGTTTCATCTAATTGCTTTTAAAACATTAAAAATACTATAAAAAAGGAGCCGAAATGCCGTTCCATCGCGATACATGACAAAAATGGACTGGGTATATCTAATATATATATTTTAGAATGCCCATGTATCTTGCTAAGTAGGTACTTTTTTGCATTGACTGCATGTTTTTGCATGTTTTTTACAGTATTAAAATAAAATTTAAAATTTATCACCGTTATATTGTGTCGAAGTATATTTTTTGACTATTTTGTAAAAATGTGACTTTAATGAAATATATAATTGTTTTAAATTATTCAATATATATAAATATTTAAAGATATAATTAATTTTTAATAAGTCAATGTATAGTGTATCATGCGAATATGAATTGTATAATAAACTTAAATACAAAATTAGTTTTTAATTAAAAAAAATAATTTTTCACACATTCAACAAAATTGATAATATGAAAAAAAGATATTATAATTTAAAAACTTACACATTAAAAGGGTATATAGATGTATGCACGCGGTGCCTAGGGAGATGGAAGGTTTTAAGAGCACAGTAAAGGGCTTACTTTATTAGGGGTATCTTTTCATGCCTATCAGATCAGGAAATCTTTGCTAGGGTCTGAAAAGTACGGGCTTGAAATATAGGGGATTACATACAGGTTCTGACCATTAGTTACGATTTACGACGCCAAGATTTTGTGTGTATGTGTCTAACAATGCAACTTCTAGAGAATGTAGAAAATTCTAAGATTTCCTTTCGGGAAGGCAGCCAAGGAGAGAAAACCGTATCTGCTGGGACATGTCTTCAAACTTTAATTATTAGCGCAGATTTACGATAATAAGATTGTTTCGTATGGGATACAAGAAATGTAGACAAGAATGGTTCGTCGATCTCCGTTTCTATCAACTGACGATGAAGATATGATGTTGATTATGTCGGAGAAAATTAAATACAAAAGATGTTCAATCGTTACACTAAGGCAACAGAATCGAGTCGAATCACCCGCAGAATACCTCCTTTTATTTTCGTTACTAACAATATGTTAATTTATTCATATTTTCCCCACCTTATTAGCAAAGCGCATTTTATAAGAAAATAACAGTATTTGTTTCCACAAATCTATCCTACGTCTCTTCGGGGCCAGTACCTCCAAATACCTCCAAATCACTGCCTTGTGTCCTTATATCATCAATTAATTGGCGTCACCTCGGCGACTACTCCATATTATGCGATACAAAGATTTTGCAGTCTTCGTCTGAATATTAGTCCCATTTTAGAAAATTGGTTATGAAAAAAACTGTGTGATGAGGGGTCCGTTGGCGTGGGCAGGGACAGATTTATGGTACAGGGACCTGTCTCAATAGTCATTTTATGTTCGTGTTTGAAACATGGGGTCCCCAAATACATCGTGAAATACGAAAATCAAAAATATCAATAATAATAGACTTGAAGCCTGAAGATCCTGATCAGACTGGACAAAGATCGTGTGTACACGAAACAGTGTTTCTAGGCCTTACTTTTTAAATTTTTTATTTTCGGTTTCTCTATTGCACATACTTGGTTTTACTTTTTTTCATTTTTGTCTGTGATTCGGGGACTTCCCTCTGGAAAAGAGACTCACGCGACTCCCGCCTCTGGGTGGGAGAAGAGGGTTATTGAAAGGTTATCTGAAGGGTTTTTGAAGTTAAAATTTTCTACCCATGTAACTCACCGTTGCGAATCATTAAGATGCTTCCAAGATGCGCTGAATACGCTAATAGGGCGGTCATTGAACCATGAACGTGATATATATTATATAATAATGAATGTAATGAGAATTTGCCATGACGTGTCACTCTTATTGAGCGCCTCTGCCGTAAGATATTCCGCGGGCGTGTCGACTCTTATTCCCTTATAAATTTAAGGTAATATAAGCCCGCCCTCATGGGGCAGATAAATCATACTGTCTCCGAGCGGAGAAGAAGGTCGCGAGAATAAAAAAATGACATTTTGCGAAACGTGCAGCAGACAGAGGGAGCAATAATAATATAAAAATACATATTTATGAAGAAAACACCGAGGAAAACAAAAGGAAGTTTCTGCAAGTAATCTTTGAAAAATAAAAGTATTTTCTTTGCAAGTTGGGGGAGAAATGAGATGAGGCGTCGTATCGGAAGGCTCGGATGAAATAATGTAAATATAACACAATATTCAAATAACTAGCTGGAACTAACCCCTAGCAAGTAGGAATTCTGTGTCGAGTCAACCCGGGAATAAATTCTCCGGAATTCAATGGTTTTTTGCTGTCTCGTGTCCCGGGACTTGAGACTCGAGACTCTCGAATTTTTCTTGATGTTATTAAACAAGTTATTTGAGTTAATCTCATCTTCCCATTGTCATACAGCAGGCAGTGACCGAGCGACGAGCGGTGCATGCGCAAGCATATAAAAAAATCAAAGTTTCCAAAGTTTAAATAGTCGACCACAAAAATTTGCATTAAGGAAAAATTAGTTATCAGATATTTATTACTAACAAAAAAAATCTGAAGTAAATGGTTTTGTCAGTTTGTTCAAACAGGTAATTATGTTACTTTGTAAAAAGTGATATAAAAAAATAAATTCATACATCTTTCCATACAAGCTCGCCGATTGTTGAGGCTTCTAACAGAACCATCCTCCGTTGAACTGGTTTACCTGGTCTTCCGCGGACTTTCTATATTTCTGGTGCCATCAACACTTGCGTCATATATCTATCTTACTATTCTCTCCTCATTCATCATTTCCACATGACCAAACCACCTAAGTGATCCTTTCTTAATCTTATTCACTATACTAACATCAGCTTTACATTCTTTCCTTATTTCTGATTTGCCACATATACGCCTAAGTGATCTCATTTCCACTGCATTCAGTCTACTTTCGTTCCTTTTCTGCCAGCTCCAGGCCTCACTTCCATACATCAGTGTCGGTATCAGGATTCCACTGTGCACCGCTAGTCTTGCCTCGGTTGACAAATTCCCGTTAGATGTAATTCCATTCAAAGCGCCGTTCACTTTATTTCTTGCAGTCACCCTCCTTTCGATATCATTCTCAGCCTTTCCGTTTCTATCAAACATACTTCCCAAATACACAAACTCATCTACTTATTCCAACCATTCATTACCTACAAGTATTTAGCACGGTGTCTTGCTTTCCTTCTTCTCTGTTATTTTTATGTATGTATTTGATTTTATTATATTGTTTGTTTTATAATTTTTTATACATAGGTATGTATTTTTGTATTTAATATATATACTAATGTAAACGTAATTTCATTTTTTAAAACTACCAACACATTATAAATCAATATGTACTTCAATCAAATAGTTTTTATTTGTTTCTGCGGGGGAAAATTATAACCATTTTTTCTTCGCGCGCGTTTAAAATATTTAAAATGACCCAAATATTTTGGAGGGTAGTTTTCAGCTTACTAATAAAATTATCAATAGATCTTATTAGGTACCGAACCACAAAAATGTTTTGAAACGATATTGCGAAACGATGCCACCATAGTGATGAATGTTAAGCACAGTTTAGAGTCAAGGCAGTGTGTGTACTACGAGAAATACAATCAAGTCATTAGGTGACGAGATTGCGCATGTATATGTGTCATACATTACTCATCAGGTGACGCCTAATTACCTAATTGTGTGTCTATACAAACCAACGTTTGTCAACTATAGACAGCCACCAGTGGCGTGCAGTAGGTATAAATTTAGGTTATGCTGTTACCGATGATATTACACAATCATATATAATATACGTTCTACAATGTATAATATGTTGTACATAGGATTATGAACTTTCGTTTAACTAACGTCTTTTGACAAAATGAACCCGTTTATACGACTCTACCATGTATTTATTTGTAATTTTAAAGTACTATTAATAATGTTTTTAATGTTTCTTATCCATATAAAAATCAATATAAAAAATGTATGGACGTTTTTAAGAACACTTTTATGACTGAACATAATTTTTTTATTGTTTGAAAATCCTTCACGCAATAACTAAACGAAATGATAATTTTTATTAAAGGTTAACGTAGGAAATAGTTCTGCCCATTGCTTTTTGTTTTGTCCAAATCAAAAACAAATTCATGCACCTCGAACGAAAAGAACGGGTATGAAATCAACACGTTAAAAACAGTAAGATAGTAAAATTCGCGATTTAGTAAAAGAGGAAATAGACACTTCAATGATTTGCATGCAGTTATTCTATTAAAAAACAGCATAGGTAACGACTCAATACAAAATGGATCAACCGAAAGGAATTTTCAATTTAGTAAATAGCCAATTATATGACTTGAGTAATTCACTAGCTTAAAGATAGAACAGAGTAATGTGAATAGCTCAATGCGGCGATGCAAAAGACCGCCATGGGCACAGCGGTGAGTTGTGGTGGTAGTTTTTAGAACTAAGCAAGTCTCTGCTGGTACACATATGGCGCTAATTGTAAAATAATGTTTCCGTTTATGTTAATCCAATTATTTAATTTATATTTGATTTCCAGAATTTTTAGTAATGCACAACTTTTTTGATTGTATGCACTGCACGCCTCTGAGAGTCACACACTTCATCACAGAGGGACAGAGCTGGAGTTCCTAATCCTTTACATTTTACGATTATGCCTTATTTGCTGGAATGTTGATGTGATGATGCCAATTCTAGTTAGAGTTTATTTTGGAGATTATAAGAAGCAGATTACTACTGCCAATGGCTACCTCTTGAAAGGAAAATAAATGTATCGGAGGGCTTCCAATGGCAGTTAGCCAAACATGGGCAGTAACTCTTCTAAATACAAGATATTTAAGTAATGTATTATTGCGTTATGTATTCAAGTGGAAAATACTTCATATTTTTAAAAAGTTTGCTTTTATTCACAACTATAAAAATATTGTAGATATGTATTACAAAACTAGTATAAAAATGGATAGATTTGCTTTGTGGTTGGCTACCTAATTAGCACTTAGTGTAAGCAACTTGTATTATCTTATTCTGCTTAATTCTTCATTATTGACATACTATGGACTCGACTCATAATGCACTTCCACACGTTCCGGTCCAACTGAATCCAGGGTTTTTCTAGCCATATGCAACATTGTGAGTTATGACACTCTTTCAGGTCTTCTTCGGTCTAAAATTATGCCCAGGATAACCTTCTTTTCTAGGCGCTTTGACGCATTTGATGTGGCTAAAGAATTGGAATAATATTTTGTTAATTGTTTTAGGTAAGGCTTGCTGTTATTGGATTGGTCGTCCTGTCCACGGGATACGTCTTTCTCATAATTTATTTATTAAACATCTGTCTCTGATGTTTAATAAATGTCATCTGATTTTATTAACTATTTTAGACCTCCCTATACTTCACGCATGGGGAGGTCTTTATCTAGATCGATAATGGCTGACAATTGTGACTATTTGCTATTATTTAATTTCAAAGATAAATTGTGTCAAATCATTAATTTATTTTAAATACTAATTAAATGTATTAATTAGAAAGATATACACATAAAATCAATTTTATCGAAAAATATTGTTGTTGCGCTACCGGGATTCGAACCTGATGAAAAGTGTAACATTTGGGTTCGAAAATTTGTCGTCAAAAATACTGGATAATTCACCTTCCCCGGTTGGAAAGAGATCCAGGTTCGAATCCCGGTAGCGCAAAAATTTTAATAAAATTGATTTTATATGTGTACTTTTCTAATTAATACATTTAATCAGTATTTAAAATATCACAGATATATGTTCTGGATAATTACAACTTCACAATAAGAATGTGTTCTCCTTAATAATAATAAATTACATTATATATATATATATATATATATAAATACAGTGGAACCTCTATAGTCGTCATTTATTCGTTCCTGAGGGCCTGACTAATATGGAACCTAGCTCCCAAAAATAGTAAACAAATGAATAGATTTTATGTCAAAACTTGAAGAAAAAGGAGGAAAGTTACTAATATTTAGTAGGAGACAATTTAAAGATCAGGTAACTCTAATTCTATTTTTTATTTATCTTAGTTTTATTAACCACTGAATTGAGTTTAAATACATCTACCGGTTTCGAAAAATACCATTTTCATAAGTTATGACACCCTGAAGAAGAAAATAGTATTTTTCGAAACCGGTAGATGTATTTAAACTTAATTCAGTGGTTAATAAAACAAAGATAATAAATAAAAAATATGAATTTTAACCACAAAGTTAATGTTGCTAATTTTAAAAGTAGTAACTCTAATTCTGGTGGTGGTTTTCGTTTGCCGATGATTCAGTAGCACTCTATTTAATAAAGAACTTGGCAAAGGTTGCCCGTTTCTGTCTGTTTTTTAAAACCTTCATGAAGCAGTCAATCACATTACTATTGAATCCATTTATGTTTTGGTTGACTATGGCAACCAAAACATAAAAGTGACATTTTTCGACCATATTCTGCGTTTTGGCCCAGTTAGACAGCGTTGCCGGGCAGTGGAAATGACAAATATAGAAAATATTACGGAATATGAAAACATTTGTTTGTTATCAAAATGTGACGAATATAGTGGTTCCACTATATATAAATATATATACGCATATACTTTCTTAATTATTCAGATAATTTTTTTTTATTGCACCCCATTTCCTTCCCCTCCCTACCCTTTTCAATTTATATATACAGTGTAAAAACACTTTTTAGTTTTTATTTCATTATTTTAATTTTAATGTAAAAATACATTTTGTTTATCAGTTTGTTAACGTGCAGCATTCTTTAGTTTATTATGTTTATTTTTATGTACTATTTCTTAGTTTGTATAATATTCTTCGTTTACGACTTTTATTTACTTTTGAATGAAATAATGTATGTGTCTCCTATCCCCCCTCTCCTCCGCCGCTCGCATGGCCAGTCGGCAGGGTACCGTGTACCGGAACAGCTCTGTTATCAATTTCGGAGACTTCGTGTCTATATTGTATTTGGTGAGCTTGGCGAAATATGGTGTGATAAAAATCTATATATAGTCCACTTTCAGAGATGCTGGCAGATCCAGAACAGGTGGAGTTCGGTGAGTTCCTTTCTTTCTGTCCGGTGTTTTACTGGCATCTAAACTTGCGAATGTAACACTCTTCTTTGTTCAACTCCGAATGAACTTCACTGGTTTTATTTTTAAATATCATGTATTATGTTGTTTGTTTTTCAAAAAATAAATAAAATAATAATTTTTATTTAATTCACAAGCGTGACGCTTCATTGAGTAATAACACGTTTTTCGAATTAACAGAACATATTGCAATTGCATTATTTTACACGCATTATAGCGACCCCGATGCACATGGATTATAGCGTTTACATATAATTCATAGCTCTATGATTTCACCTTTGTCAGTTGCGAGAACAATGAAATAAATACAAGCATTGTGTATCTGTATTAGTGATCCAACATATTTTATGTTGGACCACTAATATGTTTACCAACTGAGTACGTATGTTAGAATATATCTATCAATCTAATAGATTTCAACATACATAATGTCTGTCCTCTATATAATCTTACACCATTGATCGACCTAAATCAAAGTACATGGTTACTATTCGAGTTGATTTTCTATCGATATCTCTTTTTGATCTTCAGTTTTTAATTGATAATAAGACCGTGTCACTCAGTAAGATAAATTACCACTAACCTGGGCCACTAGCTTGCTGGCTAGTCATCTGCTGATCCCTGATATATTCCGATGTTGTGCGTTCTTGGTCGGTTCCCACAAATTCCTCGCGTGCGCTGAAAGCATACCAATATTACTTTTAAGGATCCTGCGCAAAATACTGGCACCACACCTTCTCCTTCTAGTTACCCCACTACTCATGATATAAATATATAAATGTTTTTAAATGAATGCCATCCACTCCAAATTTTGCATAGTTGCACTTTTGAACCCTGCGCAAAACATATCCCTATATCCTTGGCTGACCCCACTCCCCTCCGATATAATATGTATTATGTTAAATTGAATGACATCCGTTCCAATTTTTGCGTAGTTACTCTTTAGGATCCTGCGCAAAATATATAAACCCTCTCCATCCTCTCTCTATCTTCCTGTCACTGACATAAATACGTATCCGAATTTTCTTTAGATGTACTATAGGATCCTGAGAAAAATATAATAATCCCATCCCACACCTACTCCCACTCACTCCGCCTCTGCCTGAATCGCATAATCATGATCGGTCCCTCATGACTGAGGATTGTGATTTTCATGAACTCCCACCCTCTTGGGTATACTTTGTAGGATAACAAAAAAATGTTTTTACCGCTTTATTGGTTCAATAGGTAGGGAATCTTCATTTTCCTTTACGTAGCCCACTACACAAGTTTCTCCAAGCTATGTCTTCTCGCAAGATGTCCAAAATTGAAGGATCGTTATTATTGAGGGCCTGCGCAAAACAAAAAGTGACCCCCACTTCCTATTTGAAATTACAATGAAATCTGCCGAGCACAGATCGCTACTCATTCGAACATTAATGAAAAACTCTTCTACTCGTCGATAGATGTCGCTTTTTCCTTGTGACACTGCACCTTGTCTCATAAATATCATGTCACATAACAATCTCACGACACGTCCATTTCTAATCTTTATGTTACGATTGATTTCCTTGTTTTTCTTCATTTTCATTAGCAAGGTATAATTTTTTACTTTATTAATCCAGATTACTTTTAGCCATAATTTCAAATACTATAAGTGTTTACGCACCTTTGTCCCTTTGATTGGCACGCCTGGGATTTCTTTTTGTTGATATTGGTCATGTCATGTTACCGCTTCCGGAGTTTACGGTGCGCGGTAACACGACCAGCGGAGATTTAGTTGAGATACATGTACACGTGTTGAGATCAGTTTGAGATTGAAAGAAAGAGAGCAGACTCAAAACTGTACTCTCGACATGTAGATATTTACGGTTATAAGTGATGTCTAGGCGCACAACTATTTATTCTGTAAAGTTAGACAAGCAGAAGGCATTACAAACATTTATTTCGTTTCAACTGCATCAAATTCACTCAACGGCCGAACATAATATTAATGACCAATGGACTGATATTTGACGTACAACAAGCGTGAAGAAGTCGGAGAAATCTGAGACTTGGTGTATACATAGGAACTATAAAAGGAAATCTCATAAGAGCAAAATCCGAGAGATTGTTCTGGGTCGAAAAAATTCATCCACAAATACGAGCCATTAGAGAGAGGATTCACCGTATTTAGTTTTTATTATAATAATTTTTTTATATAACTTTAATCTACGTATATAATATAATTTTGTAATTCATTAGTAATCCTTTAATGTTATCTACAATCAGAACATGTGGATTGAATATTGTTATGTTTAAATAAATAATTAAATCTTAGTGACTTTTCAAAACCTATATACTTCTCGGGTTACGATAGATTACCAGTTTAAACTTGTGTATTCAAGATAATCTTCACAACGAAACGGTATAAGCGAGTTCAATTTTAGATTCAATATCTTATTTGCGCCTTTTTTTGTCGGTAGATAAAGTTTCAAGTTTTGCCGAACTTATTTTCATCGAAATTTCTGGAAAAAATCCACCCCTACCTGTCACTTGCAGGTGAGTAAAATGCTCCAGGCGTACTTTTTGGAGTAAACTCCGTACATTTGTGATCTTTATGTTGGCAAACAGATAATACCGCAGACATTGTTCAAATTTAATATCGCTGGGAAAAATATCTCGGGGGGGTAAAATGAAGAAGCTGTAATGCTATTTTGGATCTGAATAATGTGATATGACCAGGGCCGTAATCGGTGAACGGCACTTCAGAAAGATTTTCACAAAATGTTAATACAATTATACATTTTTTTTGTAAAAATCATATAATGTAATGTTTATCAGATACTGTTATAGTTAAGAGTCGGCTGCGCTTAGCATGACTATTTAATGTGAACGGATTTTATCATGATTGAAACAAGTAAAAGATAGCTATGATTGATATTTGTGTTCCGGTGATTTTTAACCGGTTACTATTAAATCATCGGGATACCTATTTACTCGATATCGTAGTAACCGGTTGCACAAAATCGAATGAGTATTAAAGGATGCAAGAAATATTGGTGTCATTGGTCAAAATGATAAAGAATTATCTCTTTGTAATGTCAATAGTTGTTGAAAATGATAATAGATCCATTGTTAAAAAACCGTTCTTTTCAACTTTACCTGATTGGCCAAATTTTATCATGCATCTGAAAAATTGGAATTGGATCGAAAAGTAAGCTGTCAAAAGATCCGATATTCATCTGGAACTGTAACTGGTGTTCCAGCAAATCAACGATATCAACCATCGCTAGTCGGAATATTTCCTATTCAATAAAATATTAATATTTTGTTTAAATCAAATTTGCATAAACTAACTTATGGAATGCCACGCGCTTCTTGATAATTAAAAATGTATTTCCAATATTTTAAAAATTGAATTTATAACAATTTGAGATATAGTTTCGTTAGTTTTTTATCACCCCGATGAAGGAAAACGTATTTTAATTAATGAATTATTTATTATTATTGTGAAAGTATTATTTATTAATAGTATTACAAATATGTTTTTAAAAACATCGACCTTGAGTTTAAAATTCTTAGTAGTAACAAAGTAGGTGGATACAAGGTAATAAATCTATGGTTCAATTTCATGAAAATCTCCGGTATGTATATCGGTGGTTGTACGGTAAACGAAACTATCGAAGAAAAATGACTTTTTTTCGGGTTTAAAACATTGTATTTAATTACGATTAACTACGTGAAACAGGAGTACCACGCTACCGAAACGATAAAGTTGATCTTAATGCATGCCAACAAGGGTATTTAAAAAATAGTGCAATAATACAGCAATAGGATCAATAGAAAGAAATAATTTCGAATCCATCCATATTTCATTTAGTTCATAAAAACATAATATTTAATTAGTTGTGCGAATTATATAAATAAGGATTGTAATTAGGTATGCGCGAACGTTGTTTTATGTACTTGCTTTTGAAACATTAAAAATACTGAAATGGAGGGCATATATATAACCATCGATATATATAAAGTATTATTTTTATCAAGATTATTTTTAATTTTGAGAAGAGCAGACCTTCTTATCGAGGTTTGCAAATAATAACTAAATTATAACTATATTCAGTTATGTTTGAATTGATAATTTAAAAAAATTAAAAATAATCATGTTACACCACAAAGAAGCCCTTTCTGAACAATTTGATATATAAATGATATTAAAATATGATGGTAATGATATTTAAATTTCTTTCTTAAAAATATTGTACATACATATCTGTGTACGCCACCAAACGTGGACATTTACCTAATTGTAATGCAATATCGCAATGTGATTAAATCCCTGTTAGAGAAAAATAAATATGACTCAAGAATTTCTTATAACTTTTTAAAATACTAATTAAATGTATTATTTAGAAACATATACGTATACGTAATCGAAAAATATTGTTGTTGTTACCGAATTATTAATTATTAATTCTGGCGTCTCCTAACGGATTATTAGGTGTTTGAGATTCCGTAAAAATAAAGAAGATGGCTTTCAAATAATGGAGCGATAGACGTATAAATTTGGAAAGTGTAACATAAGTTCGAAAATTTGTCGTCAATGCACTGTGTTGGTATAGCGTAATCGGTGAATGCACGTTCCCCGGATAGGAAGAGGTACAGATCCGAATCCCGATAGCAACAATAATGTTTTTCGATAAAATTGATTTTATATGTATATCTTTCTAATTATTTAATTTGTATTTAAAAAAATATTACAACTTCACAATAAGAATGTGTTCCCTTAATAATAAATTATTACACCTATATATGTAATTATTTTAAATACGTTACATAGTATATTTTTTATTCACTCCTTTTACTTTATTTTAATGACTGTATGTCGAACTTTTCTCAACCTATTGAATTTCTCCATATTAATTTGACAGTTCATTGAACACGTACAATAAACATAGTCGTTCGATACCACCGATAAATCGGCGTAAACTGATGCTCGCTCATGAATAAATTTGGAGTGAGACTTATGGTATAGCGCGTGTAATAGTCTAAAAAAATACGATATTTGATCAATACACAGACAAAACTCTTTGCAGTTACCTAGAACACATTTTTGACTCGTTTGTATGGTTAAACGTCTACATTTTAAACAATATAATTCAATTTCTTTGCGTGTTGAGTACTATCTCATAGCGATGGTCGGGTCGGGTGGTGTCCGCATAATTGATACAACCTTAACAGCGCGTCCGTCTATATATATTTACTGCAGTTATTAATTTCTAGAAATAATTCGTCAAAAATGAGAGGACAAGTATAATTTTATGTCTTGTTAAAAAATCGACGAAAATACGACAGCAAAATAATGCATTTTGTCTGACGCGATAACCGCACACTTTCACTTGGCAGAATCGACATCAGATCTAGATTCTTGGTGTTTGTTTTGATCTTATTGGTATGTATCACTGTAATTATATATATATATATAGCTTGAACTGTGCAAATTCAAAGCAATTATTATTTTTATATATTTTAATTAATTCATAAAAATCAACTATTATTATACTCGCCTAATGAAATAAGACTTATTCATGCTTTATTACTATTATGGCTATTATATATTATATTTACTTTATTTATTTATATTATATTTATATATTTATTTATATTATATATTATATTTATTACTATTATTACTATTATATATTATAATTAATACTTATTATGGCGCGTATTTTAATCAAGCTATTTAATTTAATTCCTTCGTTAAAAAATATTAATTTCATCATAATAAATATTTCACAGAAAAATGTAAAAATAAAATCATATTTGACAAAAAATTTGAGCTGCCACATACTATTGCCGGTAGAGTGCTATCCCAACCGAGCTATATCAGCTTAGGTAATATTTTTCAGATTTTTTCTTTCTTTTTTTTCGGTGATATCTATTTTTTTTCCCATAGCGAGCTACCAATCTATATAAAATTTCTCAGATTTAGTTTCAAAATAAACCTGATAGGTGGATCAAGACTTTTATTACATTTTTATAACAAAAACTAAACGATTAACTATCGCCATACACGGTTTCGGAGTTTTTAAATAATGTTCCTGAACTGCAGTGTCATAAAACGTTGCTCGAGGACAATCTATATTATTATTGCGCTAACGTATGCATCCATTGATAGTAGATAAAATAATAATAAACATTAATATTAATTTACAATCTTTACGAATTGTGCAATAGACGTTCTTCTTTTAAATAGGCAATCCACCATTCAAGAGTGATTTGTGACATTAATCAAGTTAAAACTTTATTTTATAGAAAAAAGTATAATAATATTATAGAATAAGAAATATTATATTACAAGTTCATACCATTGTCGTTCAACAAATTTGCTATTACATATATAGATTAAATGTGGCGAGTTAAGGGAAAGAAGATGACACACGTTAACCGGCAATTGAAAATTACCATTGACGAAATTACTGTAAAGAAAACTTGTGATCCCCAATGGACAGGCAAAAAAAAATGGTCAAGAGTTTCCTACTCGGCACCTAACTCAAATGTTGGGGAATCTATTAAGTTCAATCTGAATAAATGTGAGGCTACCTGGAAATGCCCAATTCTCATTCTAGAGATATTTGATATTGTGCTTTTGGAAACTTTCCTTTTGGAGAACCGGGGGGGTTTAAGTCGATTACCCTTATGATTATTTTGATTCATCTATTGTGCAGTCCAAATAGAATTCGTACGTTTTTTTGTATCGGAATATGTAATTGATGAGAGAAAACTCCGAAAAGAGTGGTTTCCTTAGCTTCGATAGGTTCAAGGTACATACATAAATTATGTCGCCACGGATAAGGCGATGTTAGTTACTTGGGATCTTTTGCGACGTATATATTCGACGTTGGGCCGTAGACTGGTTGTTTTAATTAATTTTTTTGAATTAACCATCTTCATTCTAATATTTGTAAACAATTCTTGTGAGCAATTCTTGAATATGATCGCTCGGTTATTTTAGAATTACAGCTCAAAATGGTTTTACATAAAAAATCGTAATAACTTTTATTTTACTTGTCCAAAATTTTGACGATAATCATATCAATTTGAGATAGCTCTAATCTAGGTATATGCAAACAACATATATCATTTTACTAATATTTAGTTCATTTTTTACTGGAATAAAGACAAAGGATGTACGTAGATATAAATACATAACTTCACTTTTATAATTAAATTATTTTAGTGAGCGGCGATTTATAATAAAAATCATAATATCGACAGCCAATGTCGCTATTGGAGCGACATTTATTTTTAGATTTTACAATATTGGTTTTTGGTTGTGTTTCTTCGATGCATATAGTTCTTTGATGATTAAATCAAAATAAATATGTCGCATAAAAAAATGTTGAGATCAAAACAGTTTTCCGTAAAACCGTGCTGGAATTTAAGCCACCATTACTGGCGGATAAAAAGATGGCAATATATATTTTTACGACGTTGAAAAAATCAATATAAAAAGGCGCCAATATGTTGGGCTTCTTCTCTAAAATCTTCTGATCTCGTCCATGACCCTAAAAGGGTAAAGTTTGAACAGATTTTGTTCTTGTCAGGTCAGGACGGGTCAGCTCGTGACGGTATGATGGTAAATCCGGGACGCACAAATACCGCTCTCTGCAGAATTCACAATTTTTTTCGTTTTAATATGTCTCATTGAATTCCATAGGCGATTTGAAAAATATATTATACCTTGTATTGCATTGATTTTATCAACTTAAACTAACTAACTTAACTATCACGCCGTTTCCCCGCGATGGTAGGGATAGAGGATGGAGCGCCACACACTCCTTTATCCAAAATTATCGTCTAATCCACATTTATGCATTTTTTCATGTAAGCTCGACGATTATTGAGGTTTCTAACGTGACTATCGTTAAGTATCTGGTTTATCTGGTCGTGCCAAGACTTCCGCGGATGTCCTCTAAGTGCCATCAACACTTACGTTATACATCTTTCTCACCATTTGACCAAACCATTTAAGTGATCCTTTCTTAATCTTACTAACTATGCTATGATCATCTCCTCTATCAAATGCATACAAATAGTTATAATAAATAAATTATAAATTTACAATTTGGAGAATGAGAGATGTTTTTATTAAGTGACACTTTTAATGTAGGTACCAACCGTATTTTTCGAACCATAAAACCCACTTTTCTATATAGAAAAAATCGACTTTAAATTGGGGTGTGTCTTATAATTCTATTCCACAAGACAGATGCACACAAGACAAGCGCACGCATGACAACTGCACAGCTAGACAACTGCACACATAGATAAGTACACTTTAAATTGGGGTGCGTCTTATGATTCTATTCTACAAGACAGATGCACACAACACAAGCGCACGCATGACAACTGCACATCTAGACAACTGCACACACAGATAAGTACACTTTAAATTGGGGTGCGTCTTATGATTCTATTCCACAAGACAGATGCACACAACACAAGCGCACGCATGACAACTGCACAGCTAGACAACTGCACACACAGATAAGTACACTTTAAATTGGGGTGCGTCTTATGATTCTATTCCACAAGACAAGAGCACGCATGACAACTGCACAGCTAGGCAACTGCACACATAGAAAACTGCATTACTCCACTGTCGCGATTTTGTAATAAATAACTGAATGTAACTTGACGTGATCCATTATAAAGGAATCGTAATCGTGCGCAGTTGTCTGAGCGTGCAATTGTCACTGTCTGCAGTTACCTATGTGTACTTGTTTTGTGTGCATTTTCCGTGTGTGCAGGTGTCTATCTGGTCACCTTATCTCATGTCCCAAAGTCAGGCGAGACGTGATAATAGGTAGAAAACGATTAAAGTACCAATATGTACCAATGGTACAAGAATTTATTCATGAACTTTTTTTGAATTTCAATACCTGCTGATTACAATTTTCATTCACACCTTTCATTAACTGTATTTCATAATTTTTCTATACCTACTGAAGCTCTTTATTTTATTAAATAGATCATTTAACGCGTAAAACAAGAATGTTATAGACGTCTGAGACTACCGACAAATCGGCGTAAATTGGTGCTCGTTTTTTACATTCGCAGTTCGGTGCCCCTTATCGTCCAAAAATATCGGTCGTGCCTGTTTGGTCTATCGGTAAGACATTCGCCCAGTGATGAAGTAGTCGGAGGTTAGATATTCGTTCCGGGAGACTACCAAGTTAGTCCTATTTTAATAGTATAAGCGTGTAGCTTAGTTTGAAAACAGTATTAAAGTGTTAAAGATTAACAGAATTAACCTTTACCATACCATGATATAAAATACCCGTACGCACCATGCTCTCAACTCGTGTTACCGTAAGATATGTAGAGTTGTTTTAGCCTCTGAAATGTGAAAAAATGCTTTTATTAGCTCAAGTGGTTTTTAAACTGTTAATGCCATAAATTCACTCTAAATATTGAGCACTAAATGTGAAAAAAGGATTAATATAATATTATAAGTCGAAGCATTCATCAAGTCTTATATAACCTTTCTTCATATCTCTCTTCATTTAATCGGTGAAATGGTACACAATTAAATTTGCATTCTCTTTCTGTCTTACCACAAGTGATATTTTTAAGTGATATTAATTTTACAACAGATAAAATAGAAAAATAATATTTTTTTTTAGGTTCGCTTTAGATAATTGGTTTTTCACTATTCATTTCTAAGCGTTAATACTTTCCTTAGGATTAACTAAAATATAAATATTATGTTCAGTGTTTTTGTAGATATATTAGAGTGGTAGCCCTGTGTCACTGCACGGTTTGGGAATGGTTAAAGAATGAATTAATATTAATCATAAAATGAAAATTGACAGCAAGTAGGAAGAAAATTATAGGGATATACTATTATTACATGCATTTTTCTAAAGATGTGGATCCATGAAGGCTACGCATGCAATATTTTCATTATACAAAGGTTGAGTAATTATTTAAAAACGTGTGGGGGTGCATTTTTTATGAGGAGAATATTGAACCAACTGATATGGATTGATTTTTATCTCTATTCTCCAGTGCATATATTATGAACATGTGCATATAATGATTAAAATAGTGTTATTTAATATAATAAAGTATTAATATAAAATTACAAATTTTAGGTATATAAATATGATATGAGATTACCATACGCCTCCTTTATAGGCGGAGGAGCGGAGAGCTCTTTCGACGTATTCGGAAAATCATCCCCAAAACCTGGGCTTATTAAATTAAGACTCAGCGGTCCGGTCCTGGAAATAAAAAAAATGTCACAGTTGACATTCCAAATTTGAATAAGATTAAGTGGGCGCGAAAACGGGGAAAAACAAAATGGATACGGAATGCTTGCTTAGCAATTTAAATGTTTGCAGAAGGTAAGCATTGTGATATATTTCACGGGAAATGCGCAAATATAAGTGGACGAAAATTATTCATGAGTTTTCGAAGATAAAACGCACGTATTTTAGAAATATTGGATGCTCTATTAAGCAGACCGTTCGTCGTGTTTCAGAATCAGCAGATTCGGCAAAGCACGCTTTATTGTATTTAAATTTGGACTTGAATTACTACAGAGTGTAGATCTAGCTCGGTTTTGAAAAGCATCTTTTTTTGTACATAGTTATTTTATGTAAAACTGCTTGATATGATTGAATTAGAGAAACGTTCTAGAGTGCACAGGTGGAGTAAATCATTTAAAATGCACCCATAGAACAACAGCGATATACGGTAGTATGCGTTCATTGCCTGCGCCCATCGTACGTGCGTCCGACGGAGTGACAAATCGCCAATCGCAAATTCAGTATAAATTTTAATTTTTCGTTGATATATTAATTTTAGTTATTAAACAATGCAAGTACTTATTTAAGTAGTAAATAGGGTTTTGCATGCTTATTTTTTTCTAATGTACATAAGATTAATAATGTTCCATATACATTTTTTTAAAATTGTGAGGCATACACGGAATACGTGTCGCATCAATATTTTTATTAAATACTAATTAAATGTATTAATTATAAATATATACATATAAAATCAAATTTTATCGAAAAATATTGTTGTTGCGCTACCGGGATTCGAACCTGGATCTTTTTCCAAATCGGGGAAGGTGCGTTATTTTACTATACTACAGCGACAGAACTTTCGACGACAAATTTACTCAAAGATATTTGAGATTCCATAAAAACAAAGTAGATGTTTTTCAAATAATGGAACGATAGATGTATTAATTTGAAAAGTGTAACATATAGGTTCGAAAATTTGTCGTTAAAAGTACCGTCGCTGTAGCATAGTTGGATAATGGACCTTCCTCGGTTTGGAAAGAGATCCAGGTTCGAATCCCGGTGGTGTAACGACAATATTTTTAAATAAAATTGATTTTATATGTATATCTTTATAATGAATACATTTAATTTGTATTTAAGATATCACAAACCTATGTTCTGAATAATTACAACTTCACAATAAGAATGTATTCTCCTTAATAATATTCTTATTATTTTCAACCTAAGTTAAACGCTTGTGCTATGAAAATATGAATAACTTGCTAGTCTCCTGGAACGAGACTCGAACCCCCGACCACTAGATCATTAGGCGAGTATCGTAACCATTAGATCACAAGACAGACTTGAAGATTTCTTTGGTTTTAAATTATTTATAGAAATATGAAATATTACTTTTGCATAATTTCATTGTTATGCAATATTGTCACGCCGTTTCCCCGCGGGGTAACCAGAGAGGATAAAGTACCGCACTCTTCTGTTCTGACATCCACATTCATACATCTTCTCATACAAGCTCGCCGATTATTGAGGCTTCTAACATGACCATCCTTCAGTATCTGGTTTACCTGGTCGTGCCAAGTCTTCCGCGGACGTCCTCTATTTCTGGTCCCAACAACATTTGCGTCATATATTTTCCTTACGATTCTCTCCTCATTCATCCGTTCCATATGACCAAATCACCTTAGTGATCCTTTCTTAATCTTATTTACTATACTAAGATCAGGTTTATATTCTTTCCTTATTTCTTCATTCTTTACTCTGTCATAAATGGATCTGTCACACATCCGCCTAAGCGATCTCATTTCCACGTTTCTCTTCTTCTAGCTCTAGGCCTCACTTCCATACATCAATGTCGGTACCAGGACTCCATTGTATACTTCTAGTTTTGCCTCGGTAGATAAGTTCCAATTAGCTATAATTCCAATCAAAGCACAGTTCATTTTGTTTTTTGCAGTCACCCTCCTATCGAATCATCACAGAAACTGATCATAAAACATTATAGAATAAAATTTAAACAAGCAAAATAAAAAAGTGCGAATTTCAAAGAACTCAGGAGGAAAATAAATACGGCCATTAAAAAATATGGATAATATTATTTTTGTAAAGCAGGCCTAGCAAAATTATAACTTTCAGGATTACTATGATCTCCCTGGCTTTAACGATATAGATTGTGTTTATCCAGTATCAAGCTGGAATTAACATTAAGATTAAATGTAACTCGCGGTATAGAGAGAAAAGTTGCTAAAAGAGAATGGTAAAAGAAGCGGTGGGCAGAGGGATGGGTAAGTATTAAGCGGGGTGGGGAAAACACCAGGTTAAGTATACCTTAGCAAAGTAGGCTATATGCGTTTAGTCACTGTGAGTCATGCCTATTCGCGCCAAGCGGGTTCCTAATTAGAAGGTAGTTCGCAGTAAGAATTGCCGAGCTGTGTTCATGGCGGAGAAGCAATGGGTAAAATGGTTTTGTCGTTGACTTGAAAATAATGTCTGCTTAGTGGTAATTTTGGCACACATCAACGTTAAGTTTAAATATATATATGTATATACTTATCCAGGTAAATATTTATGTATATATTATTTAATATTTGGTGATTAACTTTGCGTAAGTCCACTGTAATTAACTTTAGAAAAATTAATTAATTAATAAAATAAAATACAACATTGTTAACTTCACACAACACTTTAATTAAAAATGAATATTAAAACGTTTTCGGTGCTTATTGCATCATCTTCAGTAATAAACTAAAACTTAAAACAAAAAGGTATTTTATCGACTACATGGGGTGGTGCAGTGTGAGAGCAGGGCTGGGGGGGGGAGGTTTCGATAAAAAGTGATAGAAGCCCATGTAGTCGTTAAAATATCCTCTAGATTTAAGTTTTAGTTTATTACTGAAGATGATGCAGTAAGAATCGAAAACGTTTCAATTTTAATTAAAATGTAGTGTGAAGTAAACAACGTTGTGTTTTATTGTATTAATTAACTAAAGGTGAATTTTTAAAAAGTTAATACATATATTTAAATTTAATCTTCAAATAAATGTGAGATTTAAAAACCGTTATTAATGATTTAAAGATGTAGAAGTTTAAAAGTTTTAAATTAAAATCAAGTACTTTCACGTGATTCAATTTCAGGCATTATGTGAATACTCACGTATGATTTCAATTCAAATTAATTTGTATGATCGCATTGCTATATTTTAATTATTTTTCTTAATATTGTTACACTAAGTAGAGACATATATCATATTCATATTAATGTAAACATTATATCGGACATATGTAAATAAATTTTTGTTTAGATTGAAATAAATGACAATTAATTAAATGAATCATTAATTAAAAAATACAGACACCATCGGAATTCGAACCATGAACTGTCTATTAGCGCTAGACAGCTTTCACCAAACAGGCTATAATAACACTATGTAATGTTTTTATAGCATATATATTGTGTAGCAGTATCATACAGTTTCCGTCTACAAATTGTGACCTTGGAACAGCAAGGTATCATCTGACATTTACGTAAAAATTAACAAATTTACAAAAATTTGATTCAAAATTAATTTTGTTATATCAAAATTCTGACAAACTTTCCCATTAAGACTGTTTTATAAATGTTTCAAATTTCCTAGTGGTTTAAAACGATATAAGAAAACAAAGTTTTATTTGTATCAGTTATATTATACAATATGCACAAAATCAGAAATCTGTTTATTTTATTAATCTAAATTATAATGCGTCATTTTTGTGAATATTATATTTAAACTCATGGGGGATGAACCGAACTGCCGAAGAAATCGAAAAATGAATATAAAATATTTTATATTTGACAAAATACGATAATATTACCTTTTTAGTCAGACACATTTTTTTCCCGTGTGGAGGCAATATTTTAATTAGGTACTTATTAATATTTCAGAAAAACCTATGGTGGAACAAATAAAATGTTAAATATAATTAAAACTAATTCACTTTGTTTTAAACACCACTTTATTTTTATTAACACCAACCGGTTTCGGAACCACCGTTTCTTCTTCAGGGAGTACACGATACTAACTTAGAGTTACAGAATATGGGCAATTATATATCAGTGTTAGGTATTAAAGTGAGGGCGGGTGACTGAAACCAGTTGGTGATAGTAAAATAAAGTGGTGTTTAAACAAAGTGAATTGTTTTTAATTATATTTATAATGAATTGTCACAAGGTTATAGTGAGATACAACAGTAAATAAAATGTTATTTAATTAAAATAAATGAATATTTATTTACATATACATATTTTGTATAATCTATTGTTAATAAAATTGTTTTAATTTAAATGTTTAGGTGGGCATTCAACTCTTTTAGAATACTTACGGTCCGAGCGTAATGTGATCGTCAACTTAAAAGTAGGTACTTGAGAAAAATAATGGAATTCTTTCTAAGAAAACTGACTTAAATGGCTCTTTTTGAGCGATGCAACAACCGATACGTGGTAAAATGGTTTATTACTTAAACTTGATTCTGACCTCTAAAATTTATCTAAAGTGAAACATTTTTCAAAATACGTCTTTAACATTCTATGATCGTGTACTACTAATAACTTTAATGCGTATTAAAAATCTATTAACTTTCTTTATAAAAAAGTATTGTTCCGTATTTGCAAAATACATTTTAGCAATATAAAATACTGTTTGTAATATCTGGTGCGAAAATTATTATTGTTACATGCCCGCGTCCAAATTTCTTACCCATGATCTATCATAATGCTTGCCCACCAGTATGAAATGTTGCTTGAGCGGTATTGTGTTTGATCTCGACATCGCGATAGTAATCGCGGTGTGGATCTTTTCGACTCTAGTACACCAGCACTATATTGTTTGTGATTTGTGTGCACAATGATATTGTTTGTTTGTGCCGTAGATGACCACTGACATCGTCGTCTTCAGTCGGAAACGCAGATCGGGTCATCCACGTGCCATTATTGTGTGATTTTTGGTGACGACTACGGGGATTTGCGGAGGCGTCGTATTCAAGGTAAGGCGAACAGTCCTTCCGAATCCTGGTTCCCCGAGATCACTGGTCCTTTTTCTAATTCGCTATCCCCTCACCGATCCCTGTACCGCGTTTCTCTACTTCCCTCTCTTATCCTACGGTGATTCCGATTTACGACCGGAATTGTCGTAATCCGGAGATTGCACAATTCAAATACAAAAAATAGAATTAGTATTTTTAATATTTAACGCAAACACGTCGTGATTTATTAGTGTGGTAACTCTTGGTGTTTTATTCTCTGCTTTGTGTAACTAGTCAGGATGTCTAGTTATTATTAGAATTAAATTTGGTGGGTTATACAACAATTCTCGGCTTATTATAATAATGATTGGTTACACAGATTAATACAATAGTTACGATAAAAGCAAGTATTTATAAGTTGAAGACGCGTAGATAAGAAAGCGCTTCCAAGTGCGTTGCGCCTTGTAATCACTCTGCCACACATACACACATGCCCATTCGTCAGATATATATCACGCCGCTCTTCTTACGGATACATACACAAACATATACGATACAAGTGACGTATTTCACAATTAGAATAGTTAATAGTTTATTAAATTTGTTTTTATAAACCACTGTGAGTTATTTATATTCAACAACCGGTTTCGGTAAATTCATTTTTCTTCATATAAATCGATTGGTGAATATATAATAAACATCTCACAGTGGTTTTAAAAACAAAGTAAATAATTAATAATTAAAATAATTCACCATTACCTTTATAACCACGAAGATAAATACATACAAGTATGTATATCGAATGATATGAAAATATATTTAGCAACACAATAAATTGTAATAACTACCTTAGTTGTATCTATATAATGAATATTTCTATTTATATTTAAAAAATATTATTAAAATATGAACACGATAACACTGTCATATTTCTTACTTTAAGTGTTTAAAAAGTATCTTAGGAAGAGCGCGTTTCTGTAAAAAAATGTAATTATTTTAATAATTGACTACTTACGTATAGCACAACATCATTACAGTGGTGTAACTACAAAAATTGGGACCCAACGTTGATTGGAAAAAAGGGCTGTAAATAAGTATTGTATTGTATTGTAGCTTGGCACTGCTACTGCATACATCGGTGATATTTTTACGCGTTTTCGTAAGTTACATGAGAAACAATTTTTAAAGTTTTATAATTTGGTTTCTTGCAGTGATAGATTTTAAACATTACTAGTCTATATGAACGCCGAGAAAGGTATCGATATTCGTAAACACATCGATGCTAAATGAATACGGCGCGAAAATGTTGGTCCCATATCTAACGTGAACCCCGTGCACTGCATTGGCATAGTACGTCGCTGTATATATTATTCCAATTCATAATTTCTAACAATAGAAATGGACTTGTCTGTTTTCTATTTGAAAATATATTTTTAGATCAAAGAACTTAATTCGTATATTTATAAACTTAATTCGTATATTTAAAAGGATACTTATATTCCAATTAATTAATCAGTTTTTTTTTGAAATTTTGCCACGACATTTGAAGGACATTGGGATATTATTATACATGTTTTAAATTTTTTTCGCTAACAGGTATTTTGTGCCTTTTCTCAGAAATAGCTAAACCAATTTTAATGAAACCCGATAAGAAAGTTGGCTGAATGCCCCAGGTAATAAAAACCTTTTACGTGATCAAAAGTATACCTCAAGAAATCTTAGACGAAAAAATCTCATTTTCATAAATTATTTCAATGATACCCCGCTTATTTTCATTTTAATTTTTTTCGGTATTTTTATCGCTCTGAGCATGAAAATAATTTTCATTTACTTTATCCGTAAAACTAACGTATATTGACAGCTTTCCATGCCGCATTCTATCACTTGAAAGTGTTCTCTTTCTTCTGGCGCTTGTGTAAGAACGAATCAAAGACGGATGTGAAAGAAAGAAAAAAGGAGAGTAAGAGATGTGAGAAGTGGTGTTGGAGGCGGATGCTGCGTGTACCATAGATCGTGAGGCGTATATACTCTCTAAGATTTAAGGGTTATTCAAAGACTTTAGATAACATGCAGCAAAAAGTTTCTCGCTTTAATTCGGATGTATTTCTATCAAGAAAAAGCGAGCAAGAAGATGATCTCCTACAATGTATCAATATAAGTCAATATATATAAATTTGAAATATTACAGAATATAAGTTCAAAATCTGTCGATACTGTATTCGGTTGCTATAGCGAAATCAGAGAACACGCTTTCCCGGATAGGAAGAGGTCCAGGTTCGAATCCTGGTAGCAACTAAATATTTTTTCGATTGATAGATTTTTTCCGTATATCTTTCTAACTTATTCATTTAATTTGTATTAAAATACCTCAGAACTATGTTCTGAAAATGCAACTTCAGAGCAAAAAATGTGTCCTCCTAAACATTTAGTTTACTAACACAATAGACACCACTCAGGTGGAAAATATAAGCGATGTTAAAGACCTAGGAATAATTCTCGACAGTTAACTTCTTTTCAAGAATAACATTGACCAAATTATTAGAATGTTGGGATTGATTCTTCAAACCTGCAAATACTTCTGTTGCTTCAAAATATTGTATTACGCATTTGTTCGCAGTCATTTAGAATCATATGTCATCTCAAATCTAGATGCCGCATATTGTCACGTGACAAACACGCCACTGTGGACGCCGCATTAAGATAAACAGATAATAAAGTACCTATTTTAGGATTTTATTTATTAGATAAAAGTTAAAAAAACAAGGATAACGTTTTTGATTAATAAATGAAAAAGATTTATAAAGATCGAAAATAATACATTATACTTTTAAAATTAGCAATATTTACTAAATTAATGTATTAAATATATATATATATATATATATATATATATATATATATATATATAATCAATTTTGTCGAAAAATATTGTTTTTGCGTCACCGGGATTTGAACCTGGATCTCTATTTCCAATCCGGGGAAGTGCACTACCATTGTGGTATAACGCCAGTATTTTTCTTGACAAATTTTCGAACCTATATGTTACATTTTTCAAATTAATACACCTGTCGTTCCATTATTTGAAAGCCATCTACATTATTTTTACAGAATCTCAAATACCTTACCGACTGCAGACGCCAGAATTATCAATTCATTGTGGTTAAAATTCATATTTTTTATTTTTTATCTTTGTTTTATGTAAAACTAATCAAGAAATTATAAACAACTAACTAAATTTAACTACGAGTCTCATTCTAAATTTTTTTCCTAAAAATAATTCGACTAAATTTGTATTAAACAACAATTTGAGTTAGGTAATAAATTTATTTTTTAAATAATTGTCGTTTTTTATAAATAGATTTTGTTGAAGAAACAATGATATATATTTTAGTTAGTTATGACATCCTGAAGAATAAAATGGTATTTTTCGAAACCGGTAGATGTATTTAAACTCAATTCAGTGGTTAATAAAGCAAAGATAATAAATAAAAAATATAAATAATAATACATTAATTTACGATTAATAAAACCAGATATTTTTTAATCACCGTGTCTCTTAATACCTTCTGATTGATCAGACATCCCTTTGAATTAAACATGTAACATTCCGGAATAATGAATATTCTGGAAGGTTTACCTGCAAACCGTTTCATTGCTATCCGAGCAATAATCCCAGGCTGCGAACTTGTTTCGCTTGTTACCTAATATATATATATATATTTATACATACCTACGTACAATTCCTATCTATCCTTCCCACTCCGCCAGCTACAGCTACACACCGCCTCCTATAAATTATTTCCCAACTAGCGGTGACTGGTGAGTAAAAATGTAATAGTTACGTTAATACTTTATGTTACTGACAAAGAACTTCGTTCAATTTTGGTAGAGCTTAATAGTTTTCATTTTCTGTTCTGTCCTATCTACCGGTTTCTTCACTCGATTTCACTTTTGGTTGAGTTTTATAGATTTCATTCCCTGTTATATTCATCGTTTTTATTACTCATACTAATATAACTAGCCTTTACTCGTTCTAGGACTTGATAGTTAGGTAACATCAGATAAGTTGTTGGGTAAAATTGCAAACCTACAGGTGAAAATAGGCAGGGAGGTATTCGAAGCAAAAAAGAGTGGCTTATATACAAAACTGAACATAGACTGGCATAATTAGAAGATTAAATTTTAACCTTAAAATGATTAAAAATTAATAAGAACAACTTTTGTAGCTTAAAAATCACCCAAGTCCATTTTAAGATGTCTTGAACTTTCACCTAAATGATTAAATGAATTACAAAAAGCTCGGATATATATGTATGTAGGTATTCGTAGTTTATTTACTTATTTATTCTTAATATAGTGTATACATATGTAAATATTTATATGCTCTAAACTCTCTCTTTTTACTAAACTCGCTCTTTTTACTAAAACTTTTTGCTTAGTTTAATTTTGAATCTATGTAGTTTCTCCTACTTTTTTATATTATCTGGCATTTCATTGAATATCTTTATCGTAGTATACATCATGGAATTCTGAGATTTATTAGCCTTCTTACTGAATGGCAGTCTCTGTGTATCTCTTCCTCTTGTATGATGCTTGTGCTCGTATTAGTTTGTTTCAAATTTTATATAAATTCTTCTGATACATTTTTTAGTAAGAATATTAAAAATTATTACCATAACATTGAAATATCTATTGTTAAAAGATCATTATATTAATATCTTTCAGCATTTTACTGATCCGAGACTATCTATTTTTTCTTCCTGAATGGCACAAAAAAGTTTGGCAGTCTCAATCTATCTTTTCCTCTTGTATGATGTTCGTGATTATGTTGATTTGCATGTTTTTTTTCATATAATTTTTCTTATTGCCAAAGAGTATTTAGTTCGATTATTAACGGAGATTGTTAAAGATATAAGGTTTATTTTATTAAAATAAATAGTAGGTACAGTACTTGAAAATAAAGAGTATACAAAAAAATTTATTTCACAGTAGGTATAAAGATATAATAATATGAAGATGTAAAATCATGAAATATTTTAAAATTTATAGAATGAAGTTGTTTGTATATTTGAAAAATGTACCTTCATACCATATCCACCTAATTTATATTTCAAAGAAAATTGACACTGCCGACAAATACCGACCTTTATCGGCAAATCTCTGAGACGAGAGATCAAATTGTGATCCGTGTACACGTGCCACTAAGAATAAGAGTTCTCGTTCTTGTCGGGTAAATTATTATTGAAGAAAGAGCCGGAATTGTATGGCATCTATATAATCATTTTCATATTTTACCGATAACTTTTTTCAATTTTGCACGCATTTAATATAATTTCATTACCGGTCCCCTAAGGGTTGTCGGCTTCGACGTTCACAAACAATGTAGCCACGACACGCCGCCCGACATCCAAAGGAAAATAATTATCTGAAATTCCGTTCACGTTTTTTCTTTGTAGATTCAGTCACTCGGAGCTAACCCAGCTTCCCTCGAACGGAGTGCCGAGACCAAGATAACTTCCAAAGTTTTCTCATTCTTTCATTGACTGACCCGAATCTCGCATTCGTTTTTTGACTGACATACTCGATTGTGAATCGTGGCTTAGAATAATTATTTTGCATTAGAATTAAACTTTGATGTAACCGACTGTCAATATAAGTAATAAGAAAAATATTTTATTTATAACCACTATTTATTGATACATGAACATGTCTCGATACCTAAGGTATCTGAAAGGGTTTAGATATTTTATATAAAAATACTAGGCGTTTACAGTTAGATAAATTTGAAATAAGAAAAAATGTTAATAGCATATTAAATATTATAAATAACTAAATCTTTTTTGCAAATAGTCACCTTTTAAATTTATTTTCACAGTAGTGCCTAATTAGTTACCCATCATTAATATATACTTTTATTGTTTTGTATTATCTGTGTGTATTTTTAATTTTAGTATACATTATTTCCTGAAGAAGATACCATAGGTATCGAAACATATTGAAAAATCAATAAATAGTTGTTTTAAACAAAGTGTTTTCCTTATTATTTATATAATATGTTGTCACAAAGTAATTTTACAAATATTGAAGAACTGTCAATATTATCATTTTTCACTATAATTTTTTCAACGAGTTTCTTCGACAATCCGACCAGTTCCGAGAGCAACAACGACATTTTATCAAAGATTCTACATGTTCTTAGCTCCACTCAGTACCAACTGGAAATCATTTAATTCCAATGAGATTACATAAATATAGACCCAATATATGATCCAATCAGGTAGAAATGAATCAGAAGCACGGCTATTCAACATTCTGATTTAATTTATACAATACTTAACTAATAATTCACTGGTCGTACAAAACTCTCACTACATATTTTTTATTTTTTTATACATATATTTTTTATTTCTCTTTTAATTCCTGTCGATGATTTAAATAACACCACTACGGAACGAAAAAAAAACCTGGCTACTTTAACACAGACTTCAATCTAGCAAAGTAGCCAGGACAACGCTGTATATATCAGAGGTGAAGTCTACTCCGTCCCACACGATAAACTATGAGTATTAATGGTGTCTTATGTTTTGTTCACCTCTGTTAGAACAAAAATATGTATGTCATTTAATAAATAAATAAATAAATCTCAGAAGCATGTCGCCCACTAGGTCATTCAGAGAAACAAAAAATTCTATACAAAATAATAAACAGCATGTTGGACTGCTCTGGATTAACACAAATGATTTCGTATAATGTACTAACTCAAACGAGACAATACGAAGTGTACTTTGTAGGTACCCATAGAAATAACTATACGTAAACTCGCCAATAACAAGGATGGCATCGGCTTGGTAACAAGTTGAATTTCAAATACTCATTAAATGTTTTAATTAGAAAGATATACACATAAAATTGATTTTATATGTATATATTTCTAATTGATACATTTAATTAGTATTTAAAATATCAATTACAATTTCAAAATAAGAATGTGTTCTCCTAATAAGTTGAATTTCATTTTTTATTACAGGGGCATGTTTGAATTGAATAAATATTTGTACTCAAATTATATTTACTTTATAATTGAGAGATTAATGTAGATACGGACCACAACGGTCACATTAATTGATAGGTAAATGCGGAATTCATTTTTCTTGATAGAGGCTTGATCTGAATAGGATTTTTTAAGCATAAAAGGCTACACTATCATTTTTTAATCTTGTTGTAAGTTTCATACTATTCATTCGACAATATTCTACTACTCGTTTTATATTATGTAATTGTAATAAGGTTGTCTTTTACTCAAATCCTTAGCATTTATGACATTCTGATTACTCTTCTTGTAGTAATTACGTCTAAGTTTACTTCTGTAATAAAAATATCATTACTAGCTATCCCTTTTACCAATTTTATGTATTTTTTTCCATAAAAATTTAGACTAATACATGAATTGTAAAGATAAAAAATTTTAACATAAAAACTTTGTCGTAGAGTGAAGAAAAATTTACATATTTAACTCATAAAAATTGGACATGGAAACTTTATCCACAGCGCTGCCTTATTCGGCAGTCATTGGCTAAATGTAACAAAGATAAATCGACTAACACAGATGTTACTTATAGAAATCTATTTATTTATTTATACTACATACTTAAACCTCAGTCTCGCACTGCCTGCTGTTTGAGATCAAGAGATTTAAATTGCTGCCTAAAATAGCACTCGAACATGTGTTTAATATTAATGGTTCTGCTCACAGAAGCCATTTACGAAAGACTAGTCTCTAAACTAAATATTACATACTAGACGATTAACCTGTGCCGCACACGGTTTCACAGCACATTTAATTCTAAATAAAAAACCGCATTTGATACAACACCGCCCCGACACATGTTCAGTTTTTGTATTCAAATCTGGTACTTTTTTCTCAAAAAAAAGAAATGACTCTGGAATGAAAATATTATAAAATATTGGGATATTGGATATGAAATAGTTCAACACTGGTTACTTGATCATTTATAAATATTCTCATATGTTTTGTGCAGTTATCCTAACTTGTTGGTAGTTCAAAATGACCATTATTTTAATTTTATTGTACTTATTGTTATTGTTTTTGGTTTTTGGCAAGATAAGATGTGGCAAAATAAGATAAGATGTGGCAAGATAAGATAAGATGTGGCAAGATAAGATAAGATGTGGCATAAGATAAGATGTGGCAAGATAAGATGTGGTATAAGATAAATTGTGGCATAAGATAATATGTGACATAAGATAAGATGTGGCAAGATAAGATGTGGCATAAGATAAGAAGTGGCAAAAGATAAGATGTGGCAAAAGATAAGATGTGGCAAAAGATAAGATGTGGCATAAGATAAGATGTAGCAAGATAAGATAAGATGTGGCAAGATAAGAAAAGATGTGGCAAGATAAGATAAGATGTGGCAAGATAAGATAAGATGTGGCAAGATAAGATAAGATATGGCATAAGATAAGATGTGGCATAAGATAAGATAAGATGTGGCATAAGATAAGATGTGGCAAGATAAGATAAGATGTGGTAAAAAATAAGATGTGGCATAAGATAAGATGTGGCAAGATAAGATAAGATGTGGCAAGATAAGAAAAGATGTGGCAAGATAAGATAAGATGTGGCAAGATAAGATAAGATGTGGCAAGATAAGATAAGATATGGCATAAGATAAGATATGGCATAAGATAAGATGTGGCATAAGATAAGATGTGGCATAAGATAAGATGTGGCATAAGATAAGATAAGATAAGATGTGGCATAAGATAAGATGTGGCAAGATAAGATGTGGCATAACATAAATTGTGGCATAAGATAAGATGTGGCATAAGATAAGATGTGGCAAGATAAGATGTGGCATAAGATAAGATGTGGCATAAGATAAGATAAGATAATATGTGGCATAAGATAAGATGTGGCAAGATAAGATGTGGCATAACATAAATTGTGGCATAAGATAAGATGTGGCATAAGATAAGATGTGGCATAAGATAAGATGTGGCATAAGATGTGGGATAAGATAAGATAAGATGTGGCATAAGATAAGATGTGGCATAAGATAAGATGTGGCAAGATAAGATAAGATGTGGCATAAGATAAGATGTGGCATAAGATAAGATGTGACAAAAGGTAAGATGTGACAAAAGGTAAGATTTGTTTTACAAGACGTAAAATGTTGTCAAGACTAGTTCCCACCTCTTCATAAAAAAAAAAAAACTTGACATGTAGACTCTAACCCTTGTTTCAAAAACATCCCCGTGAATATGGGACATTTTAAAAATTAAAACTAAGTATTAAGGCCGAAATTTTACACTATGGGAATGTTTGTAGGCGAAAATATGTGAAATCAATTTTGTAGCCAGTTTTTTTCTAAACAAATTGCTTTCAAGTTCATGTTGATAGAACAAATAGGAGCTGAGATATTTTAGTTTCCGCAAACCCTTTACATTGCAAAACATGCTACTAAAAACACAAAATTTAAAATATTGGTCATTTTGAACTAGTAACAAATTGCAAAAAAATATAAGAATTACATTTTTTAAAATTTATTTAATTTCTGGACCATTTAATATGGAAGGACCTTATTGTATGTATACACTGTATTGATTGTTTACTTATATGCATGCATTAAAAACATTCAAACATATAACCATTACGCAAATTTTTGACTTTGGACAATATAATTGTTGGATACGAGAATCAAAGTCGACGAGGATCGACATGATCACAATAACCGGATATTACTGTAAAATAAATAAAATAATTAAATTCATATGTTAAATACAAAGTTATTTTAATAAATTTTGTATAATGTCTACCCACAAAATATTACTTTATTAAAATATTATTTTATTACAGTGATTTTGGCTGAGGGAAGGATTTAAAATGAGCTTGTGGAGTAATTTGACTAAAATATATTTGGATATTCAAAACGAATATATTGTAGCTATTTATTGAAATATATAAAAGTTATACAGAAAGTAAAGACAAAAAAAAAATATTTTTCGTTAATTTTTTTAAATACACAGTACCTTAATTTATTTCCTAAAATAATCATTTAAATTTTTTAACGAGCTTTAAAAGCTGTTGTTATTCACATTATTAATCTAATTGTTAACTATAAGCTGTAATTCATCACCACCTCTTTTTCATATAGGAGCTCTTTAAGTTAAGGAAAAATGTAAAAATCGCTTAGAGCAAGGTTCGAACTGTATGGTAAATGTTCGAAAATCTCCCATCTAAATCAGCTCAATGCTTGGGTTTTGTATAATAATTTATTATAAGGTATTAGAAAGAAGAGTAACAAAAGGTAGCAGAGGATAAAGTGTCGGGCGGGAGCCACGTCCCTGTGTGTAGGTGTCGCCTGTATCGTCGGTCAGATGGGAGCAGCGATGATAGCGGTATATTTGAATTGCCGCCTCTACAAATATATACAACTGTGTAATTAAATATTTCCTTAATTTTTTTAAAGCTGAATGGTCTTTACTTTCTGGATTACTATATGATATGGGAAAATCTGAATTTTGTTACGAAATATTCAACACATTCAAAGGATCTATGCTACTGTAAGTGTAGTGTAGTGTATGACTAGACGGAAATTGATGTCGGATGTCTCATTAACCTTTGACATCTTGTGTGCTCCGGCAGCTGTGTAGTCAGGGTTCTTGTTCAGTGTAACTTGTAACAGTGAACAACCCTTATTTACTACTTAAAGTTTACCGCGAATGAATGTGATATAATTTTTAATCTATTTTTTATACAGAAAATTTTTATTTTATTTATACAAACAAATCAGATAACCATTTGAAGTATCAAATATATATAGAGGTTATAATTAAAATTAATTTACTACTACTATTAATTAGAAAGATATACTCGTACATATAAAATCAATTTTATCGAAAAATATTGCTGTTGCTACTAGGATTCGAACCTCAATCTATTCCAATTAGAGGGACGTGCATTATCTGATTATGCTATACCAACACAGTGGATTGAAGATATATTTTTGAACCTATATGTTACACTTTTCAAATTAATACATCTATCGTTCCATTATTTGAAAGCCATCTACTTTGTTTCTACGGAATCTCAAATACCTTTGAGTAAATCGATAGGAGACGCCAGAATTAGCAATTCATTTTCATTTAATTTAAATTATAAAATTTGCCGTACATTTACAAAATACATTTAATTTGTTTTTAATATTAAATAAAATAACTAGCCATTCACAAATTAAGGTATTGAAAAATGCCTAGATTTTTACGTGCATATGTGCATTGTACATCTTTTATAAGTCGTATTTTAGATTGTCCGTATATTTGTCTATGTATATATGTACCAAGCTAGAAGGTTTTAAGGACACAGTGAAGGGTTTACTAGGGGTATTTTTTCACGGCCTATCAGCGGGAGTGGCGGATGGTTGTAGGTATGTGGCAGCGGGGAGGGAGCTTAAATTTTAGATGAACATATGATTATAAAATCAGTATACTGGTCGAGAATGTAAAATATTAATGTGATGTCCTGTGTGATGATAAATGTGTGTGTGTGTGTGTGTATGAGCGCCGCACCGCCGGGGCGGGATGTGTGCATGTGTGCGTGTGTGGGGCGATAAATAGGGGACCGTCTCTTTTCTGCGTTGTCGTTGACCTCGATACGAATTATATACCTGTACAATCATTGTATTATTCTTGTAGTAAATGGCAGTATATTCATTATGGCAGTATATTCCTTAGAAACATTTTGTGAAATCGTAGTAATAATCTGTTTCCTCCCCACTAGGTTTTTTGATTATATTAGTTAGATTAAGTGCGACATTAATTTTGATAAATTATATTAACAGAAAATTTGTTACGTATTCATAAAAAAGTTGTCCTTAATTCTATTTCTTCTTCTTCTATTCCCCCATTACAGTTGTTTTTTAAGCTTTTCTCAGTCATTTTATGTTCAATATTTAAATTTAAAATTTCTGGTGATAGACAAACGTATAACGCATTGAGATTTTATCTTTATATATATATACAGTTAAGGGAGGTTTGCAACCGTGCGGTTTCAGCGGGTAATCTAGTCATTGTATTGTTCTTAATCGTCACGTAAGAGTTTCCATCGCAAAACCGTCAATCCAGCTGCGAGGTGTTATAACTGAAACGTACTAACTAATTATGATTCCTCGCTAGTCGTTAGTTATTATAGTACATTAACATCATCATAGCTATATAAGCCATACAATTTAAAATATAAATATCGGACCTATTCACGCTGCATTATTTGAATAATAAGTACGGGAATTTGTGCAATATGAATAATTTAGTAACTTTAGTGAAATATTTTATTTAAATTAAATAATTGTATCTCGAAAATATTTTAATGTTCAATATCATAAATTTTTCAGGCCAATTTTTTTTAATAAACTGCACGACTGCATTGTTTTATAAACACGTGTCCTATATATTAAATAATAGGTGTAGATATTTTAAATTAAAATAATTGTTCCATACTTATTCTGAAAATTCGTTTTATTCTGTGGCTAGTTTCTGAAAATTCTCGACTACGTTGAAATTCTGTTCAGTTAGGAAGCTCTGGAAACTTTTATTGGGGTATATGAACAAAAGCGCTAGAAAAATCGAACCTTTGAAGCAGACGGTTCTATTTGAATATTTTTGCAATTTACGGAGCACTTTAAAGATTAACGTATTTTATTGACCGGGTACCGTGTAGTCGGGTACCGTGGCGTAATTGTACGAAAGTTTGTGAACTAATACGTGCGTAAATTTCTACGCCATTGAGAGGGTAACAGATATTTGCGTGTGCATTCTGGCGTAAAAGTGGGCGATCGAAATTTAAAGCAGTCTCTAAATTTTCTGACTAAAAACGTCGTGCACTGTCACCAGAGAATGGAATGCCAGCGCACCACGCCACCAGCTAGACTCAGTCTGTGGGTTAATAAAGTTTGGTGTTGGAATGCCTATCTCAGATAAATGGGGGAGGTTTCAGACAATAATAACATTAGATTTCAACATATTATTTACACTTTAATCACATAAAACATAACAACCCGACATTCTACGCACGATAACTGTCTTTGAGATCTTCTTTCTTCATGTTAAACTCTCCTCCTAGTGAGGACACTAATGTTGCCGATTCAGCACACCTCGATCTCCACCCTGTTAGCCACGGGGTTGCCGCGGCCTTGATCTTTCTGAAGTGATCTCATCCTCCATAATATTACCCCGAAGCCATCTGATCCCTGTGGAGTCCCTCCTTACATGATTTACACGGGCAGAACAAGCCCCAAGTCTCTTGTTCTGCCGCGAAACTAGTCCTCCAATTGTCGATCTCCGTCGCCAATACTCTAATTTCGGCGGAGCGCCGCTCGGCACTCGCCTCACGCACCTCTTAGATCGGGGACTCGCCACTACCCGCTACCTTCTTCTGAACTCTCTCTCCACCGGCCGCGCCTACTCGCATCCGTAGATGGCGCCCTCGGTCTTGGCGCGTATATTTGAAATGTCACAAGCGATTACGCAATTTCACCATCCTGTCTATGATTTTAATCTATTTTCAAATAGAACACTGCTGAAGAGACCAAGATGTTCTAATACAGCTGATGTCCAAAATAATGTGTGACAAGCCAGCTTCCAGAAATAGTAACGCTGTCTAAGTCGTTGTATAGATGTACAAAGCGACAGTAACCACTAGTATATAGTTCCACGTTTGTATTTTCAAAAAGTGCATTCCGGAAATTAAATTGTCACTCCTCGTATATAAAGATGTTAAGAAATTTTATTACACGTCGTTATTTCGAAAGCGGTATTTTACTGGCTATATTAACATTATCTAGGCGCTTTATATGCTTCGGTAGATAGGACTGGTTGATGTTTGAATAGGTGCATTCCGTTTTGTGTATGTTTAAAAGAAATAAAAACGGAACTACTTCTGTTCAAACGCGGTCGAAGACGGACTATATATTTTCGGCGTTGTTTACGGGATATCAATTGTGTGTATTTGTCGGTTTATCGGAGATAATAGGTTTTGGAAGTTCAAAGAAGATTCGGGAACATCATACATGACCGGCGATTTGTGGCTCAGTTACGCCAGGTTAGTATTTTTATTTACATAATTTGAATGGATATATTCTACTAAAACCAATAGAAAATCAGGACCTAACTATAGAAGAAAATTACGTTATGTTAAAACATGCAAATAAACAACATGGTTACATAGAGTATTGCCCTAAATTTTTCCGATGTAGGTTACAATCGAATATGTTTCAATATTCTCAGTTCTCTGAGTTTATAGCGTACGGAACGATGTTTTGCCGGTACACGCGCGTTGAAAAGTAATTACTATTTCAGTGGAAAGCCTACGTTTCACGAAAATTGTTAAGTAAGGCGTTTTGTTAGGACGACATGGAAATAGCATAATTTAGAAAAGAATTACAAAATGACCTTCGGATTGAAGACATAGACATTTTACTAAGTTAATAAATTAGATCGTCTATTCTGACCGACGCAGTGAAAGAAATGTGGGTTTTATTTGGCGGGCTGTTTGAAGGAAAATCACACATTTATTCACTGCTTTGGGTTGAAAAGAGCGCTCAGTCCTTAAGCGATCGTTTTTAGAGAATTATTGAAAACCCCTAGTCTGCGTAACCCTGGAAAAACCTTTTTTTATTTGGCGATTGAATAACCAAAGCATGTCTTAATATTTATGGTATTCGCTTTGAAATGCGCTCGCTTTTAAATACTTATTTATTAATCTTTGAATACGAAAAAGTTGAATAATAATTTATCTTAATTGGATCAAAATAGGCGTAGTTTGCGACGAAGTGGCATAAAAATAATAATATATATATTTTTATTAATTATCGTTGTTTTATTAACCACTTAATTGAGTTTAAATACATACATCTAAATTTAACTACGAGTCCCATTCTAAAATTTTTTGCTAAAAATTATTCGACTAAATTTGTATTAAGTAACAATTTGATTAGGTACTAAATTTATTTTTTAAATAATTGTTGTTTTTTTAAAAATAGATTCTGGTGAAGAAACAATAATAATTTTTTTTAGTTAGTTATGACATCCTGAAGAAGAAAATGGTATTTTTCGAAACCGCTAGATGTATTTAAACTCAATTAAGTGGTTAATAAAACAAAGATAATTAATAAAAATATGAATTTTAACCACAAAGTTAATATTACTAATTTTAAAAGTATAATAATATATAAGTATAATAATTCAATTAAGTTGTTAATAAAACAAAAATAATTAATAAAAATATGAATTTTAACCACAAAGGTAATATTGATAATTTTAAAAGTATAATAATATATAAGTATAATAATTTTATGTGTCGATCCTTGTCCGCGTTATATATAATAATAAACCACTCACGTTAGATTGAAAAATAGTATGAATAACGATGTGACATGTTTATCGTGTTTCATACACTAGAAGCCAAAACGTAGATCGATAACATAATAAATTTTATAGAAAGCAGTTGGATGCGGAGGATATATAAGCTTTTAGACATTAGGAGAGGCTTTTATCCAACAATGTGTGCACGTCATGTTCGATTTCCAATGTGTGTCACTGGGAATCGATCGTGGAACTTTCTCTTGCCGGGAAAATGCGATTCTATTACACCATGTTAACTATTTAACTCTGCGACGAAATTTCTTTCATTTAAAAGTCGTCAAAATTTTCAAAAAAAAATCTGATTTAACTTCACAATAAAAATGCGATTTTATTTTTAAAATAAAAATTGCTTATGTTTGTATTATTTTGTAATCAATCTACCGTTATAAGCAGAAATTTATGGATTCGGACAGAGAACATCAAGGCGGGATTTTTTCGGTTGGGTTAGGTTAGGTTATGTTAAATTAGGTCATGTTAGCGAGATTTATCGGTTGGGTGAAAACCCTTGAAAGCGATCGTCCAACCGTCATCAATATTACTATTGCGTAATATCGCACTCTCACTCCGTCGCCCGAAGAGCCTAGCTGCAGAAACAGCCAAAACCAGTTGTTTTCAGATAGTTAAAGTAAAATATACAAATATACACGAAAACACTTTTAGTTATACTAACGCAGAGATATTAAACCTAAATTGTACTCAGAAAGACAGAATTATGTACGTAGGTATATAATATATTACAAGGTCGTATTATTATGTAAGTAAACATTTTCCTACTCAGGCGGTAAGTATTCTTAATCACTTATGTACCCGTATAATTTAGTATTTTCGTGTATATTATTAGTTTACTTCGGATTAGCTCATTATTTTAGAGCTCAAAATAGCAAAATTGTGTAGCGAAATATATCATTTTATTTCATTGTCATAATCCAACCAATGAGTAATTTAATATAGTACAATTTATTCATTATAAATATTAAAAATCTTTTCGTATCAAGAAGATTTCCATATAAAAATAGCTGCAGTAGCATTTTTTTCCTGAATGTTGGTGAATTTGAATTTTGGCCTCGTTCAACTATCATCATACAAAACTGACTGTTTGATCTTTATGATTCATGGATCGCCGATCGTTATCTCTCGCGCACGTGAACGCGTAGACATAATTCCTGTATGTTATCTATCCATTACTCCCTCTCCCTATACCAGAACACGATATTTTTATATGGTTGTGTTCTTGATGGTTTTTTGGATCAGTTGGAGATGAAACTTTGAACAGAGAGATATCATTTACCGGTGGTACGGTATACTGTGAAACTATGTTAATTATCGTCCTTCTGTGTGGAGCTGATATTGTTTATGTGTGTTTTGTTTTCTCGCTACCGTGTGTGTCGAATCCTGTAAATCTTGTTATTGTTCTTCATCTTTTCTAAAAATTACCCATAATATTAAAATACTATTAGTGTTGAAACTGAATGGTTACTTAGAATAATTAGAAGCACGCAAAAAGTATGGAAATCCTCAGAATTCTAATGAATAATATCTCTTTTCATTTCATGTAAATAAATTGTACAGCTGTCCCCTGTAAATTCAAATTGTTGAATTAACATTGTTAGATTGATAATGCTGTAGCAAAGCGAAACGTGTCTCAAATAAATTAAGCGAGTAGAATAAAAAAACACATATGTTAACGGAGTACGTGTCCTGGAGTCAGAAGACCTGTGGATCCAGTGGATAATCTAGATTCCTGAAGGAGCATTTCACAGGTGGGTTATATTTTCTGGTTCTGGGTGGTCCTTCAGCCCCCCTGTTCTCTAATCCTGTCCCTCTCCTAAATTCCTTCCACCCTTCTTACATTCTCGTAAATAAAATGAAATTCTCAATTCCTCGTACAGACAGTGGCCATGGTTACTCGGTTGACAGACCGATCTTTTGGAATCTTACATATATACTTCATACGCCATATTTTTTCCTTTTCCAGTCAGTCAATTTTTCTTTTTCAGAAAATTAGTTCTTGTTTAGAACATTTGATATTGCTGTCTCCACATTTCTCTGTAGTTTAGATAGTTCATTGTAACAGGTTAGCCAGTAGCGTCATTGCTCTGGTCTGCTCATCTAGTAGAAGATCGTCCCCTTCCTCTCTGAATTTTCATCTCCGCAATCATCAAAATTTTACATTTCTCAGATGAATCGTAGATAATTTATCTTGAATTGTTAACTGTTCAGTTTAGGGGTTTGCATTCCTTACTATCAAAAAATTATTCTACGAAATAAATTTTAACAACATATTTTTTGATATAAATAATTATATATATATCTAGGTCCACGTGCAAATAATTCATATTTCGCATGTCAATGTTATGAAGGAAGAATATAGAAATGACAAAAAAGCTGTGCATAATTATTCTCAAAATCTGTCCCAAACAAATACCAACTAAACCCACATATTTATGTCTCTCATGCCGCGCGGTGTTCTGAATATACGTCTTCGCTTGAACAGACGTGTTGCAAAACAGCAAGTTATTATTTGAACTTGGAGAATTTTCCAAGAATGATTGTAATAATAATAAGATTTTTCAAAAAATATTAATACTTTTTATAAAAACATACCACCGAAAGCGTGTATTTCTATTATTATACAATCATCAGTATTAATATATACACGTTTATGTATTATTAATTAAGGTTGCCATATTTTTTTTATAGCATACATATTATTAGTATAACTTAAATCTATGCCTAGTGCACGCCACTGGTTAGGGATTCGCAGAGCATTCGCCTACAGCATCACGTTTCAAAGGCGTCAAGTTTTCTCTCTCACTTGCTATCATGTTTTTACTCTGCAGAGGCATATGGAAAAAACTAAAAATTGAAGTAAATAAAGAGGATAAATTGCTACAAATTTTTGATCTGACTTTCTGATACTCTTATAATTATTTATTCTTGATAAACAAGCAGAAAAAGGTTTGTTATTCTCGGAATAATTCACAACACTTTATTTGTTTTAAATTTGATATTTTTAATTTAGAAGAGTTATCACAGGTTACTCCCAAATCACAGGTTAAAGTGTTCCAATAACTTTTTTTTTTATCATTTATTTTATAAGTAAATATCATATTATAAAAGCAAATGTTTATATGACTTGGTCCCGGGTTAAAATCCCAGTCGCACCTCAGTTTATTTTTGAAAAAACTTGTTCCTTTTGCATGTTTGATGTGTTAGATGATTGAGTCGGCCGTCAGTTGCCGCTTTCTTCGAGTGCGTGCCTCGTCTAGGGCGTGATTTGCTTGGCAATCTTGCAGATGGCGGTAGGCGTCCGCCACATATTTATATTTTTTAAATGACATATTTTCTTTACAGATTTTCTAAAATATTTATATACATATAATTTCTCGATATCTTACGTGTCTTGTCTGTCACGTTTAGGGAAATTTTAAAAGAAACTGATACATGACATTAGAATGGGGTGTCAGTTTGGAAATTTTACCCTTTTGTTCGGAAGATACATTCCTTATTTTGTCAGAAATTTTAAAATTGTGAAATTTTAATACAACTGTATTCTACTTAAGTAATTATTAAAATTATGTCACATACCTGTATGTTTTTTTACACTAAACTACTATAATTCAAAATTACACCTAATTAATGTTTAAATATAAGCATTTAATAAATGTATAAATATTATACTTATTTACTTACCATTACGCCGTTTTTTCTGCGGGGGTAAGCAGAGAAGATAGAGTGCCACGCCCTTCTGTCCAGACACACAATTCTCGCCTTATTCTCATTCATATATCTTCTCATACAAGCTCGCCGGTTATTATGCCTTCTAACAGGACTATCATCCAGTATCTGGTTTACCAAGTGCCAAGTGTGAAGCGTAATAGTAATAGTGTGAAGCGTGATAGTGATAGTGTGAATTTTACAATGTGATAGTGTAAAGCATGATAGTGATAGTGTGAATTTTATAATGTGATAGTGTGAAGTATGATAAAAGGAATAAATAAATATAAATATGATAGTTGTAGAATCACAGTAAATATTATAATAGATTGTAAAGTTAATAGAAATTCATCCAGTATTCAACATAACAATTTCATATGTTCGACAAATAAAGAGCCTTACGAAATTCAAAGAAAAGATTAAAAGGAACCGCTCTTGAACGAGTAAACCGAGTGGTTATTTGAGGAAGGAGTCAGAGCAATTCACAGGATGAAAAAGTTGGAGATGTTAGGGCTGGTGGAGCGAATGCCCGATGAAAGGATAATCAGACACACACACAGACATATGTGGCTACAGGGTGGTTGAAGAATTTGGGAATAAACGTGTTGGTTATTTTGCAGTTCTACATTTAAAATGAACAATTTGATCCTAATCATTAAATAAATATAATTTATTAAGATATTAAAAATTGGAAAGCTTTCAAATTTGTGCTACAGACGTACATAAAAATAAAAATTGAAGAAAAAAACTGCTATCAGAGTTAAATATAAAGATATTTCCAGGCTGAGTAGAGCTACTGTTAGTAGAACAGGTGGCTAAAATTACGTTTTTTATAGTGTGAAGCGTGATAGTGTGAATTTTACATTGTGATAGTGATAGTGTGAATTTTACGTTGTGATAGTGATCGTGTGAACGTTACACTGTAATAGTGATAGTGTGAAACGAATATTACTTATACATTTTGTACTGCTTTACTTGCTTAACTTTTGCTTGCTTTACTGTCGGTCTGGAATACGCAAATTTGTTAATTTATTTGAAAATATTAGCAAATAGGTTTTTGTTGTGAAGTTGCAATTTCAGAACATATTTCTGTAGTATTTTTTATACAAATTAAATAAATAAATTAGAAAGTATACATAAAAAATCCATATATAAAATATAATATTTGGTTACTATTTTCCTATCCGGGAATTCACTGAATCAAACGATTACGTTTTAGACAAATTTTGAGCTTATATTATGTTGTATTTATATCTTATTTATTATTTTTCGATAGATAGATTTTTCTGTATATTTTTCTAATTGATTCATTCAATTTGTATTAAAAATAGGTAATATTGAAATATGCATTTGAAAAGGTCATAATGAACTCAAATATTTTTTTTTAGTGATGCACAACTTGCTGCTCTTCTTAGAACTGTGTGAAGTGTGAATGTTTTTTGCTGCGTAGAATGTAAAACTTTGATTTGAGTTATTGGACAAATTTTAACCATTCTAATTGCTTGTCGATGTCCATTTTTAACGAGAGCACAAACTGACATATCCAGATTCTGCATAATAACATTTATTTTTATTGTATATAATTAAATATAAGTAGAGCCTCTTTAAATCTAGTCATGAAATGCACTAATGTAAAGTGGATGTTTTAATATATTTTTAAAACTATTTGTCATAAGAACAGGTTATGTATTTTTAAGAACATGTGCTTTGGTGCATGTTTTTATTTTGTCCGTGTATTTAATTTTCATATTTCCAAACATTTTAACAATTTTTTTTCAGAATAATAGTGTTTAATCGTCATTTAATTTTATCTCGTGGTTTTGGTTCAATGGGGGGATTTTTATTTTGGCTGTTTCACTCTTAATACTTTTAAAAGTATTTTTAATTTAAAAATAATATTATGTAATAATTTACATATATCATTTGTGCTACAAGGGCCAAACGGATATCGTTTCCTATTCCAATTTCCAAAGTGCTTATGTTTTGGCATAGTATTGAGTACCGAGTTCTTTAATAATTGCCAAATATATTCCAAATTAATAATTAAATGATATTTTTTATATATTGATTTGTTTACATTAATTGAAAATAAAAGAGAAACACGTTATATGTATTTTTAAGAAAACCAGGATCGAGACCATTTGTCGTAAATTTCATTTTACAAAATTAATATTTCAATGGTAAAAATATCTACATATGGTATCATGATTGGCTTTGGAAATCCTTATTAAATAATAAATAAGGGAATTAAAAAAAATTAAGTACATCCGGGTTATTTTTATTATCCAGTCTTATTTTGAATACCCTGTATTCATTTTGAAGGCGTACCTCTGGCCAGCCATATTAGGGTGAAGGACACATGTCTCTCGGCCTGTAAATATATTTATGTGATACATAAATGATTGATTCGACGTCTCTTTTTGATCTAAGGGTGCGATGTTTCCTCGAAGGGTGGATTCTATCCGAGGAAATTCAATGTCACAACGTGGTTAGTAATTCTGTTCAATGTGGTTAGTATTCTACCAGAGGCGAGAATAGAGCAAGGAATATAATTATTAATGTATCGTTGAGCAATAAATGTTCGAGTACGTAAAGGTCGAGGAGGATGGGGTTACATGTCACACTTTGTGTTATTTGATAATTATATTTTTTTAAATATAAAGATATTTAACTATGCACATATGTAAGCGAGCATTTATTTTACTTAGGCCGAGTGGTAAATAACTTCTGTTTTTTTTATCATACATTTATTTTGCTTTATGTAATAATAAAATTATATTAATCTATTATAAAGACCTTTTCCCATCTCACTGGTAGCTTATAAATTTTTACCTTATAAAATTTGGTGGGTTTGGACTGGAAGAAATTTTCGACAGCTTGACGGTTTTTTCATTCATAAAGTTCTGTAAGGAATAAAAAAGGTGCTAGTCTGTCGGGACAAGGTACGGGGAATAAGGTAGGGTTTTACCACATATGTGGTAAAACAGACCATCCAAGCTCAATAATTTTTTCTTGAGTCACCCGTGCTATATGTGGTCTCACATTGTCATGTAAAATAACGATATTTTTGCGATTGACGAGCGCTGGACGCTTTTTGTGGATCTGTATCTTGAACAATTTGCAGCTGCTGAACGCATGTATCAGCAGTAATCGTTAAATTTGAATTCAACAACTCGTGATGGACTCCTCGACGATCCCACCATACACACAATAAAATGTTTGCTTTCGAATCTAGTAGCGTGCCCGATCAGTTACTAGTTTGTCGCCACGGTATACAGTGCGCATTTTTTCAGATGTCTCCATAGCACTATTGTATTGTTTGAATTTCCAAAACATCACATGACGAATATGTACTTTTTGTCTTTCCGTTTTAAGGGTTAGAAATAACACTTTATTGTAACGTGACCACACAAAATAGTTGTCAAAAGACTAACAGAACCCCTGTCTATTTAATGAAAGCAAACACTCGTTTGTCCCATTGACTCGTAGTCAGTAAATATAAACAATATATTCTACCTACCTGCACCGGAAGTTATTTATGACTCGATCACAATACAAAGTATTTTGAAAGTAATAAAACCATTAAATAATAGTAGGTACTCTGTTTCATTTAAGCTCTTTTTTTTTGTAAGTAATATTTCACGACATAAATGAATAACGATAAAACATATATTTTTTAATGAAAACATATTTTGTTGTGAAGTTGCTGGCAACCAAACATTTTTTTGATAGTTAATTTTTTTATGTTTATCGTTATAATTGATTCATTTTATTTGTTCTGAAAATGCAACTTCACCAATAAATGTGTTCTCAATAAAAAATAAAAAATATGTTGTATTATAGATTAAAATTGATTGATTCAATTCTGGCGTCTCTTAGCGTGTTCTTCAAGATTTTTGAGATTCATTGGAATATAAAGATGAATGCTTTATATTTTCATGCATTTTTATGCATAGGTTCCAAATTTGATGGAAACTTAAATAGCTGAGATGGTTGAAATGGTAACGCGTTTTCCCGGATAGTAAATGTTTGGGGTTCGTATTCCAGTGGCAACCAAATATTTTTTTGATGGTAAGAATGTTTATGTATTTTTTTAGAATTTATTCAACTCATAAAATAATACACATGAAATAAATCACACAATTCACGTTTATTATTTGGAATAAATAATCCCATTTAGTTTTCCGTCAAAATTCCAAATAAATTGATTGAATTATAAAGTTTCTTATGCGGCATCATACACAATAATGGCAATTAATAATAATATATTCTACTACATACTAACTACTGATATAATATTATGTGACGTAACGTAAGAGTATTAATTCTGATTTCTTTCCAACTTATGATTTGTTCATATATAAAATACCAGTATAGTATTGAGTACATATTTATTGCTTATAATATTTGAAATAGTTCCTGTATTACTTTTTGATTTGTGTTAGTAAAATGTTTTACCATAGTTAGGCTTGATTACATGACGCCATGAATGTTTCATAAGTTTGTTAACCTTATAGTTCATAAAAAAATAAGATATAACTATTGCGCAATTAAATTTGTGTGTTTCAATATTTCAATCTTTAAATTGACACACCTGACTTGACCACACTTGACCAAGCATCAACATAATAATTAGCGATATTTGAATATGTCCAAGAACACACAATTACTGGATTTTCAACTACAAAGGCATTGTTATTAAGCAAATATTACATATCTTACATAGGCGAAGCTATTTTTTATTAATGGAAAAATATCGAAGTATGGGTAACTACAGGGCTCACGATCTGTCGTCGGCTGGTTTAAGTGATCACTTTACGCAAATATAACTTTTACCATTCTCATCCATTTATCAATCTCCACATCTATCAAATTTTTGGAAGTTGTATATATGTTACTATGTGGAAACACTACGAGCACAACTATACTATCGCCATCTATGAACTAAATTTGAAACTGCATAGATGTCACAATGAGAATCTAGTTATTTTTTTAAATGATTTAAAAGAATATTCTTTATCTGTAAAATGATTTTATCACATTATACTAGAATACGACTGAATAATTAATTTTTCAATTTTTATGTATTTTCTTATTTTGACCAGTATACGGGTCATTAATAATTGGATATAAGTTCTTTATAAACAAGGTGCAACTCACAAAATTTGTCACAATTTCGGCTAACAACGCAGTACGCGGTGATTAGGCGGTAAAGAACAGGCAGGACGTATTCATAATTGTAAGAATCGAATTAAAGTGGTTCAAAAAACTGCAGGAAATTATAATATTCTTATAAATTATAAGGTTGTATTATAAAAATCTGTGGAATAAGGATATTACACGTTTATATGTTTATACAGACTGTCAGACTCCTTCACAGCTAAATAAAACTCTGATCTAAGATCTCAATTAGTCAGGTTTAATGAAAAGGACAAGTAGAACAAGAAATGAAAGGTTGATATTCATAGAATCTGGCAAATTATTCCACTGAATCTATTTTGAAATAATAATGGATTCGGGCATGACAAAACGCAGTTTTCAAGACAATGTAACGTTATAAATTTTAGATACAAAAAAATAAATAACCTAATACCTAAATAAAACTAAGATCTCCACGGTTAGTAAATTCTACGCGCCGAGCGGAACGCCTATCATCAGTTTCAAAGTTGGTCGCTAGAGCGACAGGGTACGTATCAGACCAGCGCGGGTGGCACTTTTGATTGATTTTGAAAGTACACGTTCAGCGGAATTTTTTTCCTTGGAAATGGAACCTGAACCTGAAGTATCCAGGAGCGAATACGACACAAAATTGGACTTGGAACGTCACGCTCAGGATGAAATTGAAGGGTAATAATAAAGTTTTTTTAGTCAATCTCATAACGCACTCATTTATAGCATTACAAATTCTAATTGTATCGTAAAAATCTCTATTGTTGTAGGAAATAATTTTCCTTCTTTCTCTCTTTCTTACCTTCTTTCTTATCTTCTTTCTTACTTTCTTTCTTTGATCCATTCTTTCATTATCCTTTCTTTCTTTTTATCTTTTTTTTCCGTTCTTCCATCTTACTATTCAAATCTTTGCATAGTATTTTTACGCTTCATTGAAATTCTTCCTACCTTGTGATCTACATACGGAAGACATGCATTTTGCTACAATTCTACATTGACTTACAACGTAAAATCACGGTTCATCTCTGCACCCGTCGACATTATCTCACAATGGTTCACCTTGGAGAAGAGGACGTGTGCATGTGCCGATGGTGGAAGGAATATCTGACCAAAATTGCCAGGCACTCGGATGCCTCGGCAGATGCTGCTCCCAGGACACCACGAGAGAAGGATGCGGGAAGATGCCGAGTGACGCTGGTCATCGCACCATTATTGTCGCAGTCGTCACATTTAAGTAGATTCGTACATAAAATTTTTATTGAGTTTAATTTTTTAAATAGTATTTATGCTCCAATTGTCAGTTGAATAAATTAAATTAATATTTATTGACTTTTTATTCTGAAATATCACATCTCAAATCTCATTTTATTTTCCCCAGTGATGGTTAAGATGGATCTCCACACCATGGTAAGTAGATAGCAGCTGATAAACAAAAGGCTCACTACTCATGTCTCCGTTGTAGCTAGTCGGTGGAAGGGCAAGCCGTGGCCTACACCTCACAATGGCGCACAACCCCACAACATTTATAAAGATCGATTGTGAAACGAAAGTAGAATGAATGCAGTGAAAATGAGATCGCTTAGGCGTATGTGTGGCAGATCAATTTATGATAGAGTAAAGAGTGAAGAAATAAGAAAAGAATGTAAGTAAGATTAAGAAAGGATTCATATGGAACGGATGAATGAGGAGAGAATGGTAAGGAAGATGTGTGACACAAGTATTGATGGCATCAGAAATAGAGGACGTCCGAGGAAGAATTGGCACGACCAGGTAAACCAGATACTGGAGGATGGTCCTGTTAGAAGCCTCACTAATCGGCGAGCTTGTGTGAGAAGATGTATGAATGTGGATGAGGCGAGAACTGTGTGTCAGAATATAAGAGTGTGGCGCTCTATTCTCACTGCCTACCCCCGCGGAGAAACGGCATAATGGTAAGTTAGTTAGATTATGTATATAGACGGGCGTCGGTCTTCTACGAAAACGTTTGGTCTCCAGAAAATGCGTCCAGAAAAAGTTTAAAGTGGTTTGTGCCGTCGTAGTTGAGCTACTGGCCGTTCTCCCCGCTGTACGTACGAGTATTTGTAGGAAAAACCGGACAAAAGTCAAAAACACAAACTTGGTTCAACTCTTCTCCAAACAATTTTTTTTATAGCTTAATAACTAGTCCACCAAATGGCAGATATAAACATGCTCCCCACGTTTGTCCCTTCTCGTATAGTCAGTCGGAACACAGTCGTTGTTTGAACCGTACGTCTTTGTTTTCGGCGCTATCTTTTGCGATGCATATTTCTAACGGTGTTGGGTTTTTGTGAAATTGAGTTTAGAAAAAACGCCATTTTAACATGAAAAAAGGTGAGTACTTTATTTTGTAATAGTATTTTATTATTTTTCAGTTTAAATAATATGTTTAAAAGTAATGTTTACAAGTCCTATAAAAATTCGAAAATTTCACTCTAAATATTGTGTTTTTATATATGAGTACGGTATTATCGAATGAATTGGTTTTTACTTTCATAAAAATTGAAATTGAATAAATCTTTAAATAAATAACATAATAAAACCATCCACCTATTTCCTCCATTTTGTTTTATGCTGACTTGAAATCAAAGGGTACCAAGCTGAATTATTTAAGTTTCACGATTTTTGTTATTTTTTTACCGATTTTTCAAAAATTGGCAAGGAATTTACAAGAAAAGCATTGTATAATCTTATTCAAGAATCAAAAGGAAATTAAAGCGATGAAAATTTTTCGTTATTGGAAGAAAAATAACTAAATGCCCATATACTGAAAAAAATGTTATAAGTTGTGCTTTTAGATGTTTTAAAAGAGATTTTAAGAAGAAATGGACTTTCGCTAGTTACAAAGTTATAAAATATCTCACATATTGTATAAAATTGCCTTACTGGTCTGCAGAGACTGCACAAAAACCGGGTCGATCAACTAAAATTTTTCAGAATTTTTGTGACCGTAGTAAGCGACGGAAAGCAGAAGAATTACAAGAGCAGGTACCGGTCTATAAGTTAACATATGTAGAAAGTGTAAGTCAGTGTGCGGCTGGGAATATAGAAGAATCAAAAACAATACAATAAATTTTATCCACGCCAACGAGAGCTAAGAAATTTCGTGAAGTGATTACTCTGTACAAAAGCGAATGAATGTTAAAAAATATACTCTTCAAGAAGCACTAACAATTTTTGTAGAAGGTACACAAAAAGACAGTGGAAAGTAATACACAAGGCTAATATATGCGTTTACTTCCGCAATTCACTTGTAAAGCCAAAAAGGAATGCTACCCCATTGAGGAATCTGATATTAAACTTCACACATTACTTGACCGTATAGCATCCCGTTTATATAAATATTTAGCAGAGGTTGTGGAAACGTGTACACGAGAAGAAAAATAAAAATTATTATTAATAACAAAATGGGGGTATGTATGTAACAACAATTCCAGTTCAAACAAAAACTACAGAACAGTACCGATAGTGATACAGACATTTTTAGAGCTCACCTGTTACTTTGAGATTAGTGGTAATAATTGATGGAAGACAAAATAAATTAATTAAATAAGTTAAATTCTGCAGACCTATATGTATACGGATCATTAATGAATCAAAAGGTAATACAAAAGATGAAATAAAATACATCGAAAAACTTCAAAGAAACACAAGTTCAGAATCACACAGGTTCTAATGGAATCGTAAAAATAAAGCACACCATGATGCTTACTATGGTGGATGGAAAGGTATGTAATGCTGCTACTGATATCGCATCCGCCGTAAATTCTATATTTGTGGGCAAATCTCTAAAGAGTTCAACACATGAATATCATTTTGAAGCATTGAAGCATTTTTTCAATTCAAAATAATGCTTGTCTGGGTGTTGTGGTGACGATGAGTTGCGCAACTCATTGCATCTGCCCGTGGAAGTGGGGCGCGAAACTACCATATGTTCAAAAATTGATGCGGACATGCATTAAAAATAAATCAAATATTGTTTTATAAAAAAAACTCGTGAAATATTTTTAACCGGTTTTTTCATACAAATACTCCTATGTGCGCCGGTTGGATATCATAAAGATGTAAACTGTTTCTCATATGTGCGCGTCATGGATGGGTCACACTTTGCTTGGCGATTTGTCAAATATAAATGTGATGATGTTTGACATCGTGAACACTTGCTGAAAAAATGATAGGGCGACTTGCATTTGAAATGTAAATCTACCGAAGAATTCTCAAAATTAGTTAGATATTTAGATTGAGCTACGAATGAAGATGTTGTAGTCTAGGATGAATAAAATATGTAATGAGACATCCAGGGTATTGACTAAGTCGAGTACCCACTCACTGTGCATTTTATCGTTCCAATATAAACCTTAATATATCTATCCCGTTCCGCCCAACTTGGTGATTTGGCTAACGTGGGGACAGATTGAATTTCACCTCGAAACGGTCAACATGTGTGTTTCTTCTTTTTATTATTATTATTTATTTATTTTTTTAAGAAAAAAACAGTGTAACAATAACAACATAATAATAATAATAATAATAATAATAATATATGATAATAGCATTATATATAAAAATAACACCAGTAAAGTTTCTGCGGAATTAAATAACTGGTACATAAGAAACTTAAAAATAGTACATTTAAAAAATAAAAATAACTGAAAAATGAAACAAAAGATTGTTTTTAAACTGAACATACAAAGTGGAAAGGGTAAGAAGGGGAGGAAATGGGATGCAATATATACAATTTATGTTAATAGTTATTGAAAACGTTTCTTAAACTTTTGACGTTCGAGAGTAACGCCGTGCGTAATGCTAGGACCACGAAGAAGCGGCATTCTAAACATCTCCGGAAGAGTCTCTCCGTTCTTCACTACAAAAGTGCGAGTCAGCTGAAGGTGAAAATTCGATCGAGATCAAGGTAAGCTAGATTCATTTGCCAATATTCCTCCCGTGTTCCAATTCGGATTGCGTCAACTAACAATTAATTTAATCGATACAGTCCACGGGATCTTATCCCACCATAGGGTATTATTTGATTCTGAATCTTATAATGAAGAAACATTTGGCTAATGTTAAACAAAATGATGATGCCAACGTCCGTTAGGCACGAGAGGTAGAATAAGATGTTTTAGAGGGGAAACACTTTTACTGAATAGTGCATGTATCTGAATAATGAATGAATAGTTGAAACAAGTGAGTACATTTTTTATCCATGAAGCTAGTTCACTTCGTAGGGTAGGGTAGGACGAAAGAAAGCGTAGACGGGAGGGAAACTGGTGAAAATAAGATAAACCTCTCGTATAAAATAAATGATAAAAGTCCTTTTTCCATTAAGCGAAAATGTACCTCTGAAGGGAATGGAATCTATAAACAGGGTGTTCTACATGAGTCGTACATATATAACTTTAAATATAGGTTTAACACAAAATTCTAAAATAAGTAATATAAAAATGTTGTCTAAAATGTGTTATATATATGTTCTATATGTACCCACAGAAGCGGATTGAACGACTAAGCCTTCTTATGCCTGCCTCACTTATTTTTTATCTTCGACGACACTAAAAAAGAAAAGTCTAGGAAAAGGTAGCCACTACAATATAATAATTGATAAATAGGAATAAGATTGCGTGTGGTGAAATAAGACTTGATGAAGATAAACTATCACGAAATTAAATTATCGTTGAATGCTGTAAAAATGTCAAACAGAATAACATTTAGAGTTTTTAATATTTAATAATACAAAAAAGTAGAGGTACACGATGGATTCCTGACCAACACTGATTTACGGAAGTGAAGTCTAGAGCTGGAAAAAGCGGAACGAAAGTAGACTGAATGCAGTGGAAATTAGGTCACTGGAAAATTTATTTATGGTAGTGTAAAGAATGAACAAATTAGGAGGGAATGTATAGTTGATCATAGAGTACTGAAGAGGATTAAAAAAGGTCGCTCGCACAGATTAACAAATATATAAACATGAACTATCGTAAATGAATTCTTTCAATATTTTCATTTTGGTTTCACCACGTGATCACTTTGGTATCATTTACTTAATCAAATAGCTCCGCGACTTTTTTAAATAAATGACTCGATTGAAATGGAAATTTAAAAGCTGAAAATATAATATGCATTAATGTAAAAAATACGTCTTGTTTACACAAAAATTTAATTTTCGAAGAGTAAATACTTTTACTGTTGCGTAAATATGTAATAAACTATCAGATTTATGTTTCCATCAAGAATGTGTGTAGAATGCCCCACGTCCCGCAACTAATGTTCCAAACCTCTCTCCTATATGTACTCTTTATTTCATGTCTATTAATTTATTGGTCTGTGACCGCTTACGAGGTTTTAATAACGTGGAATGAATGACTTACGAGATAATGGTTAGAAAGATATGTGACGCGAGTTGATAGTACCAGAAATAGAGAAAGTCTGCGGTAGCCTTGGTGTTCCGGGTAAACCTGTGGAGAGCCGTAGTCTCCACTACCGTCATTTAGAGGCCGCACAGCGATGCTGTACGCTCCCAACAAGGTGGTACTTGAAACGACCGATGATATCGCACACCTAGATTAAAACTAAGACAAGTAAAAAAAAACAAGAATTTTGAGTTATTATTGTACCCGGATACTCTGTCATATGCGCAACTAACTTAGACCCAGTTCTCGAATAGTATCATTTTAGGATACGTTTATGACCTAAAATGTTATTTAGTTTCATAACTTTTGTAACAAAAAATTGAGAAAAATGTTATTATTTTTTTGTCTACTGAAAAATGACTTTTTGAGTTGTCTTAGTTTTGATCTAGGTGTGCGATACGTAACAATCCAAACGCGGCCAACATCACTCTTCCTATCGACGTCGCCCAAGTAACAGTTTCAAAGCCGCTTTCAATTTCAGTTAACTTCTATCTTTGTACATTTGATTTCTACATTTATACAAGTAACACTAATAAATTCACTACAATTGGTAGGTTGTAATCTACTGCCTGTCACATATTTATATTAAGGCATATTGAGGCATCCAATACTCTCATACAAATTTTTCAAACTCTTCTAATTGTAGTTAACATACATACATTTATAATCGCCATAACATTTCCTCGAGAATCCATAAAGATTATTTTTTTGTAAAGAATTTTGTTATATCTTTATTTAAAACCGTCCACGTTACATTTAGAATATTTTAATTTGTTATCTTTGTTTTATTAACCACTGAATTAAGTGTTTAATAAAACAAAGATAACAAATAAAAATATGAATTTTATCCACAAAGTTAATTTTGCTAATTTTAAAAGTACATTTAGAATACCCTGTATAATCAGTATTGTCCTTAACTTCACTTTAGGTGTCTGGAAAATATTTTGTTTTTGCATTTTCCTCCCCTTAATCCTCTTAGAAAATGATGTATCGTTAAGTTTAAAAAATAAGAAAAACCTTTTCTATTTAATGGCTACTAATACTAAAAAAAACACTAAATGGGATGTTAGAGAGAATGCAGGAAATGGTTCGATAAAAAGTACTGAAAATAATAACGTGGTCAATAAATTTATTTCTTTTTATTCAACGGCCATGCAGCCTGTATTGAGTCTTGGTCTCATGAATTTTTTCCTCCACATCCTCCAGTTCTCGGTGACTGTCTTCCTTTTCAGAATCAGTAGTAGCTGCACTACGTCTCCTTTACGCCATCCTCACAGCAATGTCGTTTTACCACTCTTCTTCTACCACCTGGATTATTTTTGGAATCTGCGCTTCCTGCATCCTAAGGATATACCCCTCTCATTAGAGTCGCTCTAGTTTCAAGTAGACGGAGAGTCCGAAATTGAAATAAATATTGTGTTAATTAATCTGGTGATGGAGAATACTCAAAATTCAGACAGATTTTTGAGAAATTTGTAACTAACAAATTGAGCCTATAAATACTCAACCCATAGTGATGAAATTTAGCCCATGTCATAAAAGTTCGAATAACTTCTAAAACTTTTAATATCGGATTATTATTAGATGCTTAATGAGTTTCTATTGATATCCCTAACAGTAGACTACGTTTGGAGTACTGTCTCTGGGACACCTTGTATATTTAATGAATAGATCACGAGACTTGCATCATACTTATAAAAAATTATCTTCAGTTGAATGCATTTCATTTTGTGGTTAAGTAAGTCATTATTGAGTGCTTGTTCAATTTGAGACGAGACATACCTTTTAAATAATAGCTTAGGTAAATATTCTTCGTTTTCATCGGTGTTTTCAGCGTTCACTTTGTGGTTAATTATTAAATAAAATAATTTGAACAAGTAACTTTGTTCTAACCACGTTGATTGCGTAGGCAATTACGATAAACGTCTAAGTTATCATAATGGTTAATACAAACTTACTTGTTTAACTAACACAAATAATAAGAACTCTCAAATTCTAAAATTGAAGAAAATATTCTGTTCATGTGGGTATTCCATATGAACACAGGTTGTGTATCTAAATATTTTGGATTTGGCGTTCAGCGATCCGTTTCATAATTTTACTGAAGGATATTAATGTCCGTTATGTATTTGTTTTTGTGGTTATTTTTGTAAATAATTTTTAGAAAAAGAAAGATTTTGCCTCCTAGGGATATAATGATTTACGGTACAGATCTTACAAGAGAATGGAAAAAAATAAAGAACTGTGACATGTGTCCCGAGATGAATCCTGTCTTCTCGGACATTCTAGCGAACTGGATTTAGATCTAGAAGAAGAAGGTGGACCGATAATTTATTTTATTTTATTTCCTATGATCAAGGTTACACCAAATTTAAAGATTAAACTGCATACGAAACTGACACAACCGATTGTTTTTTTACGGGTGTGAAATTTGGTCTCTCTCTTTAGCGCAAGAAAATAGGTTTCAGTAATAATAATAAAGTCTTGCGAAGATTTACGGCCAGCTATGTGATAACCTAACCGAAGTATGGAGGAGATTAAAATATTTCGGAAACGGTATACCGTCCCAGATATCATGAGGAAGATGAACGTGAGGAAGTTGCGATGCGTGGGACATGTCTCTTGTCTCTCTGATTCGATTGATATAGGGAGGAGGGATAAGGGCTGAGCCCTCTTGCCTCCGACATATGAGGTAACAACAATGGCGTAAAATTTTTTGGGGGGACTCTATTGAATGGGGAACACCATTAATTTTTTTTTTTAATTTCAGGTAATTTTAACATTGTATATAATTGTATAAAATAAAGGCAAAAATTTTTTTAGAAAATATAAATGATATATTTTTTAAATTATTTTTTGTTTTATTTTATTGAATTTTTTACATTATTTTTATTTTGATTGGATCTTCTTATAAACTTTATTAAATAGTGTCAAGAACAGGGTAAAGAAGTGAAATGGGATGAATATGATGGGTATCGGATGAGGGATCATATAGGTCGATGGAGTTTGCGGAAGGGTTTGGGATGGAAATTAATTTAGAAGATAAATCGTGTATGTGTCGTTTGAGTGAGGGTATGTTTGAGTTTCTGTGAATGATTGTGTTTCTGACAAACCAGGGTGAGTTTGTAATTCTCCTAAGGATGTAGTTTTGTTTGGATTCTACAATTTTTGTGTTACTTGAACCTTAGGCGTGGGACATGTAAAAATTTTACGAAAATCTGTTTTTAGAAATGTTCATAAATAGATGGAGCGTCGACCATCTTGGATGGTACAGGTTGATGAAGGTAAAATTATTTAGAAATCGATTGTAATACTATATTATTTTTATTTATTTTATATAGCTGTATAATATTCCATTGGATGTCTAATAATGTATAAAACGTTGTAGCATTCTTTCACAGAGATCTGACAAAAACTATATACAGTGTTGTTGCAGAGATGGTCTCATATTTTGATTACATATATATATATATATATATATATATATATATATATATATATATATATATATATATATATATAAATATATATATATATATATAAAAAAAATGTATATATATATAAATATATATATATATATATACATTTTAATTTTTAATATTTACCAAACTTATATAGCATATTTACGGCAAAAATTGCCCTTCACATATTAATTAAAGAGTTTTTATCAAAAACATTTTTTTTATATATAAGTATATTTAATGTACTTTTTATTTACTCATATATCGAAGTACTTAACGCAGTATATGTAAAAGTGTGAAGAAGTAAAAAGAAGAGTACATAGCAAATATTATGTCACAGACCACTATGTGGTAATTAACATGTGATACAATGACAACTAATTTTCTAAGACTTCAATAGCATTGTCTGTTGATTGCATTCACTACTGCTTGTGTTCGTAGACTTTAGGCTTCGTAGGGCCACGAAGTGTACATGATATTGATTATAGGGTGCTGTAAGATGAAAGTGAAACGAAGTGAAGTTGAATAGGGAAAAGGATGTACAAGGGTAAAAGGAGTGACAGTTTCGTAATAACTGGCTACTTGGTGTACACGGTTAAGCTAATTGATACATTTAATGATTTATGGTACATAATATACCGCTCATCTTATTTCCTAGAATTGTCGATTTATATATGACAATCTGGTAGTAAATATGTCAATTTCATAAGTGATATGATATATTATAGAACATATACATTTTTAATATTTTTTTGATATATAAATATCTTACCTTGTGTTCGCCCTAGAGAAATAATATGTATAAAAAAAAAGTGACTGAAAAAATACGTAAAATTTCTTACCGTCGTGACTACATATTTTGTTTAATACCCATAAATTTAGAATTTGCGTTTTGACACTTTTTAAAAATCCACATACTTATTTGAAAATTTTAATATCTCCTTTCATGTTCTGGTACATAAGTAAAATATTTGAATAGAAAAAATAATACATACCTAGTTTTCTTCTTCTTCTTCCTCGGTGGTCCCTCGTTACGAGGATGATTCCATGGTTATGGATTGTGAGTCCGAGTGTGGCTTAGGAGCCCAATTCTCGAACCGCACACCCTTCCATATGTTGTGCACGTGCATCCCCCGGGTAGGGGGGTTCTTAGTGACGAATCTTCCTCCTTTTCTTTTCTCTTTCTTTTTTCGGTAAATGCGTCAGCCTTCTTCTATTTGTAAGTTTCCCCTGTACAATATACTTTTTAAGCCATTGTCATCGGTCCAGGGCCGCGTATCCCCAGTATTCAGGATCTATACCAAATCTACTCAGATTCGCTTTCAGGGTGTCTTTGAATCTTTTCCTCGGTCCATCCTGTCTTACCATTACCTACTTATACAAAGTACAACGCCAAGTTTTCAAACAAATGAAATGTTAAAATGTAAAAAATTTAATTAATAATAATTTTTGTCATTCCTTCCTTCATTTCCAGTGTACTGAACACATAACGCACACCCGATGAGGGTACTAATTTTGCTCACTCGATTTTTTTGATAAATTGCATTTTAGCCTCTCTAGTGGCTAGTTCGAGAATTGAGCGTCAGAACGTGTAGGCATAAATGTACCTAATCTAAAACGTGGTGATATATTATAATTTTGCCCTGCTTTCAGCATACATAAATGATGTCGTTTTCAAACCGCTGCAAAATTACTTGGAACTTAATCAGACAAAATCTAATGTTCAATACATAAGGTGTCACTAACGAGAAATTTACCATCACCCGTAAACATAAATGTCAAGTATAAACATACCGCAGGCCAGGTTTAACCCGTCAGGCCAGGCGACCCCGATCAGTGGTGTGCGTACCACTTTTGAAATCGATTTTAAAATGTACAACGACAAAAGCGAAATTGGTTTTGACGTAATATAAAATATACACGTACTGTGGAAAATGTTTAATAAGAAAATAATTAAATTTTATAATTTACAAAGCATTTAACAGTTCAAAGACACAATACATAAAAATTACAATTAAAAATATAGTTTATTAAGGAGAACACATTCTTATTGTGAAGTTGTAATTATTCAGAACAGACGGTCTGTGATGTAAAATTTATTAAAGATGAATTGATAATTCTGGCGTCTGCAGTCGGTTTACTCAAAGGTAATTGAGATTCCGTAAAAACAATGTAGATGACTTTCAAATGATGGAACGACAGATGTATTAATTTGAAAAGGAGGTTCGAAAATTTGTCATGAAAAATACTGGCGCTATAACACAATTGGTAGTGTACTTCCCCGGATTGGAAATAGAGATCCAGGTTCGAATTCTGGTAGCGCAAAAACAATATTTTTCGACAAAATTGATTTTATATGTATATATTTATAATTAATACATTAAATTAGTATTTAAAAAATATAGTTATTTTATCTGTTCGCTATGTATGATAAGTCCGAGGATCGCCGATCGCCGTGCGTGTGTGTGGATGCTTCTTTATGTTTACTATACCTATCTGTTCCCCCTCTCCCTCCTCTCTCTTACCACAGAGCACGACTTTTAATGTGTGTGTTGTTTATAAACTTTGAACTGTCAAAAAGTATGAAACGTCCTGCTATGTGCTCGTCACACTGATCTATTATGCGGACCTGATGCGAGGAATCTCAAGCTGTACAGGGATTTCATCGAAACGTAGACTATGAGATGGAGTATATAAATAGATGATGAGAAGATTGTATCAGCGAGAACGCGGATACTTCACTTTTCATAAGTCTAATTTTTAAAACAAACAAAATCGTGCGTAACTCCGTTTGCCTGTACCGTGTATGGCGTGACTCATACATCATTGTGTTTCGTCCAAGTCCCTTCTTGAGAGAGTGCACTTGATAATTATCCCTTTAATGGCTATCTTGTACTTTCTTTTTCCATAACACATGATTATGGAAAAAGTAATTTCCATAACACGTGATTTTTACATAACACTTGATTATATGTTTGTTTGTAATGTTGTTATATACCTGTATCTAAAAAAATAAATAAAAATAGCACTTAAAAGGGCGCAGGAAAGTTTAAATTAAAATCTCTGTTCATTTTGCAATTTCTTACATTAATTTTTGATTTTCTTCTTTCTTTTGCGTTTGTTAATTGTAAATTTCGCGTTTCTGTAGCACTGTGTGTGGAACCGATAAAAAAGTTGAAACTTCTACAACGGTTCCGAGAAAGGGTGGGTACTCCCCTTCTAGCACCACTTTATATGATCTGTTATTGTACAGTTACTACTAATAGTGTGTATTCGGTTTCTCACGGCGCGTGCCGAGACAGCTATTGTGTGTTTTGGTGCTTCGTGCAAATCATTAAAGAAGTTTCATGAAATTTAGCAGAGATAATCCAGGTAAGTCGTGCTTCATGGTTGGTCCTCGAACCTTTACTATCATATCCTTATACAAAATTTCATCCACCCTTCCTAAAACCCGTTTCCATATGCCTTGAGTAAATAATACCCTTTAAAAATGCTCATCACCTGCGTTAACAATGATTATAAAATACAATGTACTTAAAAATCATGTATTTTTCAACATAATACATCTCAACAAACTAAAATGAAAAATACATGAAAGTATAAAATATTACATAAGAATATAATTACATACAGAAACTTAAATATAAATATTTAGCACCAATGTATAGAAACACGGTTTCAAAAAAAAGTGTCATGCAAAAGTTTTTTTGTAGCTTAGTAATAAATTAGAAAATATGTTTAACTCATTTACTGTGTTAATGTCATTATACTTACTTTCCATCATACCGTTTCCTTGAAAGAGTAAGCAGAGAGGATAGAGCGCCACACTCTTCTGTTCTGACACACAATTCTCTCCTCATCCACATTTATATATAATATCTTCTCATACAAGCTCGACGATTATTGAGGCTTCTAACAAAATTATCCTCTAGTATCTGGTTTACTTGGTTGTGCGAAGTCTTTCGCGGATGTTCTCTACTTCTGGTGCTATTAAATTTGCGTCAAATATCTTTCTTATCATTCTCTCCTTATTCATCCGTTCCGTATGATCAAACCACCCAAGTGATCTTTTCTTAATCTCACTCACAATACTACGATCAGCTTTACATTCTTTCCTTTTTTTTCTGTCATAAATAGATCTGCCACATATACGCCTAAGGGAGCTAATTTCCACTTCATTCAGTCTAATTTCGTTCCTCTTCTGCCAGCTCCAGGCCTCACTTCCATACATTGTGAACTGCTAGTCTTGCCTCAGTTGACAAGTTTCCATGAGCTTTAATTCCATTCAAAGCGCCGTTCACTTTATTCCCTGCAGTCTCCTTCCTTTCGATATCTTTCTCTGTCTTTTCGTTTCTATCATTGTATAATCTATATATTTGTAAAATCGGATCAAAAAACACAATATTGCTGTTTTAGGCATCTAGTCTGAATGTTTTATGCTTCCTTAATGATCTGGTACTTGCGTTAAGCTTTACTTTATAGTCGATTTCAATTAACTAGACCGCCGGTTAATCGAGTAAAAAATAAATCAAGGATAAAACTGCAGTTTACATCGCTTACTTAGAACACTATTCCGTTTAATCGGGGTAGAAAATATACGATAAAAATATGTAATACAATTCCAAAATGTTATAATTGAAAGATTTTTTTTATTATATTTATTTTTTTTTGTTATGAAACGCTGTAAATAACAGTTTGCATAAAATCACATTTCACGCATGTTTGCGTCGGGGATTCACAGGCTGACGGTCGGAGATTTTCACGTAGACATCGTTAGGCATAGTCAAGTTAACGCACATTCTGTATCAGTTACACCGTCACGCATGTGCTACGTATATGACTAGCTTTTTCAATTTTATTTAAATATTTACAATCTTTATAAGAAATGACTTGACATTTTCACTTAAAATTGCTTTGTTGGAACCCCATCCTACGACGTTGTTTAAGCGTGGCATTTTCTAAATATTCTTTCATATTAATTAATAAAAGCACTAGAAGCATTTTAGATAGAAATAAATAGAAATATTGTATTTTACAAATGTCAAGGTTAATTAATGATCCATCATTGTGATATTGTACAGAGACAGGGTGTGATTCTCATTTTGGTGATAAATGATATAATCAATTTTTTTAATTAATGCTGTACTAGTGTAAAGGAAGTAAAGAGGTTTGTTGAATCTATGACTTTATTGTGGGCTGGATATGGAACGATCTGTAGATACAAAGCCAAATTAACACCGCGAGGTCTAACGGGCTCAGCTGTAATCGCGGAGCGCCATTTAAATTTAAATCTTTGAAAAAGTCGTAAATAGTCTTCTGCTCTCACCGCATCATTTTCTTCATTACTGTTGAATAAATACATAGCTGAACACGAAATCTAATATAATATTATTAATAAATTGGTTGACTGTACAATTTCCACTTCCAATTTATCTGTTAGATTTATTAATCCAAATTGAAAGTTTTTTTATGTTAAGGAATACCTTGTCTCCTTTCACGAGGAATCAAAATACCAGTAAATAATTAAAATTTATTATGATTCGTTTTCGTAGGTTGGATATCCCCAAGAGTTGCTGACGCTGGACTGGAGTTACGTAATAAAAAAGGCTGCGACCCCTGCCTAGGGGGATCGCTCCCCCATCTGGTCAAAGTGAATTATAAAGAGCGGTGCACACACTACAATGCCTGGCCGTAAACCAGGAAACTTAAGTTGGCCCGACACGGACAGTAAACAACAACATTATAACGAAAATTACGGTCTGTTATCAGACGTAATGGGACGTTAGGATTTGTTAGGCGCTGTTAGCTAGATATAATATATTTTGGGTTTGTTAAATTCAATTTGTATCTTGCTTCTTAAGACTAAAAAAATCTACAAATAATGTGGGTAATTATTTTTCTGGCACATTTAAAGAGGAACATTATTTTCAGTGGGATTCTGATGTTTTTTTTTGGCTTATGTAGAAAACTCTGAAATTCGTCTTCGATAGCAAAAAACAGGGGTTAACATCACGCCATATTTTTATAGGAAATAAATGACTGTACGTCACGCAGACCTGTCTGAAAATAATTTTTTGTTCGCTCACATTTTCTTACAAATATTTATTGGTTTTAAACTTTAAGTTAGATAGGGTTTAACTAACCTTCATTTAAAGTTGGTCAGGTTTGTTTATTTGTAATTATTTAATATTTCAAGTGCCTTTCATCAGATCTTGTCCATATCGCTAGATAGAGTCCATATCGAGGTGGGTTGTGGTTTTCTCTTGTATCATTAACAGTTGAAATAAAGATATAAAATACTTTTAAATAAAAAAAAACATGTTGAACTAGATATAATTAAAATTATCGTACTTAGATGAAAAGTAATAAATCAGTAATTTTTTTCTAAATCACACAATTATAGTTCATATTTAACTACAAGTAAGTAGGTACCTAATTAGTGATGCCAAAAAAACTGATTGATGGATTTAAATTTACGATGTTTAATTAAGTAATAAAAGTAAGAAAGATTGAAAAGAAAATTTATAAAAAAATAATTAATCAAATCAAATTTTACCAATGAAAAAAACACGACACTCTAGAGTAATAAAGGGTGACTTCTAAAAGTCACGATTGATATCCTAATGTCCATGACCAAAAAATACCCGTCATTTACCTCATAAAGCAAGTCAAGGTCAAGAGCAGCTCCGATTTCTCTTGACCCACTTCAACTACCCATAAGTCTTTCGTGCAGGGCTCGGAATGGACTCCTCCGGTTCGAGGAATTCTTATAAATGCAGCTCCTGCTAATGAAATCCTTTAAATTTCAATTACAGCCCTTGCTCTTATTTAATATTATGGATTCACTAATAGGTTGTAGTAATGTAATGTAAGTGTTGTGACGTTGGTGATGCGTGTGTTCTCGTATGTGAGCCCACCAAAACAATAAGATGAAAAAGGTCACTCTATGTGTGGAGCCCACCGTAGTTCCGTCAGTCAATAGAGCCCGCAAATTAATATGGAAGAACTGTCACATTTGTTTATGGAGCGAATCGCGACTGGCGGAGTGTGGAAAAACAGTGTTAGGCAAGATGAGAAAAAAAAAGAAAAGGCTCGTGAGGGCTGTGACGAGATGCTGGGCATCCATGGCTCTATTTTTGTAAAGATTGGCGGCGTGTTTTACTCTTAAATCTTGGTAAAAAATCGTTGATGACGGCGTTCTTGGTGGAAAATATTCTGTGGCAGCTTCGTGCTGGCCACCTTCAGCTCAGATCTTTAGGACTTTTGGTGTGTAAGAAGTTATCAAAGAAGAAATAGTGCCTAATAGACGATACAGTGAATGGACTTGAAAACTGGGAAAACTTATGTATGTCAAGTGCGAGAACCGTGGGTAGATTGTAAAACTAATTGTAATTTATCATTTTTAATAGTGAACACATTTGAATCATTAAGCTTTTTCCTTCCTGAGACTGACAGAGTGACTCTCATGAAGCGACCCATGGACGTTAGCCGGTGAGAATCCAAAATTTTAAAGTTGAAGTAAGCAGGTAATGTAGAGCTCGAGGTCCTGGCGTTCTATCCATGGCATAGAAAGGACGCCCAGTCATCCCGAGCTATACGTGACATATATAGTTTTGCAGAGTTTTAGATCAAAAATATGCATAAAATTACGACTAGTTCCGGTTCGTTACATTTTCAATTTTGAGTCCTGCTTTTTTGGTTGTTTTTGACTTATATATTTAGTACAAATTTAATGTATCAATTAAAAAGATATACAGATAAAATCAATTTATCTAAAAAATATTAATATTAAATATTTATATTTGGATAAATAAAAGATAATATTAAAAAATAATATCTTATATTTATTTTTATTTTATTTATCCAAAAAGTGATTAGCAAATTCAGAATATTAAAACGAACCATTCTTTTGATATTACAGTTAGATAAATTAGAAATTTTATAAATAAGAAAAAGTGTTAATAGCAAGCTAGATATTATAAATAATTATATCCTTTTTGCAAATAGTCACCTTTTAAATTTGTTTTCATATTATTTCCTTCATAGTTACCCAACACTTATATATTCATAATTATGTTTATATTTTTAATTTTAGTATATATTGTTTCCTGAACAAGATACCATAGGTATCGAAACATGTTGATTTATCAATACACAGTGTGGTTTAAACAAAGTGTTTTAACCTATTATTTATATAATAATTTGGCCACAAAGTAATTTTTCTAATATTGAAGAAAATTTTTTTCCTTTGATCGCTCTTAACCTCTATATTTCGCAAATTAGATCGAATACTTTTGGTTAACAATAATCCTGAAAAATAAAAATATTCAGGAGAGTGCAAATTATGGATTATAGAATTGGATAAATTGTTGTTTGTATATAAATATAAAATTATTGTGTAATAATATTTACTAACGAAATATTTGTTTAAATGCGTCTTTGGTTAACATACAATGGCTGAAATCTGCTCCGTGAAGCTTGGAATAGGATCCGATTATTTGGGATTTGGAGGTTAGGAGCTGGTGGGAAGAGTGCATATGCTTGCAAAATTTGATCAAGGTAGTCTACACAATCTATTTTCTACACCCTATTGTTCTCGCCAAGCTCTTAATTAATTTTATAATATCCATTTCTGAATTGACTCATTTTGATAGATTTTCACTTCATAAATTCACTTTTATTTTAATATAACATTGCGTAAAATAATTTGCATACATTATCACAGTTTGTTATTGAAATTATGTATAGAATCAAATTTTCAAATAATACTAGCCTGCCCGTACAGCTGCCGCCCGGCAGCAGACGTATCAGAGACGCAGTACTCTGTTGTTATATTTGCAGAAAAAAAAATTCTTAACACACTTAATAAAACTATAAAAAGTGTTTTGATAGGAAAATAAGAAGAAGAAGAAGAAGAAATAATTCATGTTTACAAATACATTACGAAATTTTTCAAATCTAAAATCGCACTCAAACTAACCAATATAATCAAGTTTTGATGGCGCCAGAAATAGAGGACGTCCGTGGAAGACTTGGCACGATCAGGTAAACCAGTTAACGGAGGATGGTTCTGTTAGAAGCCTCAACAATCGGCGAGCTTGTATGAGAAGATGTATGAATGTGAATGAGGCGAGAATTGTGTCAGGACATAAGAGTATGGCGCTCTATCCTCTCTGCTTAACCCCGCGGGGAAACGACGGAATGGTAAATAAGTAAGTAAGTAAGCAGTTGATACTGATGTATTAATCAAGTGTTGATGGTACCTGAAATACAGGACGTCCGTGGAAGACTCGGCACGATCAGGTGAACCAGTTAACGGAGGATGGTTCTGTTAGAAGCCTCAATAATCGGCGAGCTTGTATGAGATGTATCAATGTGAATGCATCTCACACTTGGCATCCTGCGCAGTGGCAACATGCGCACTGGCTACTGCGCACTTGTCATTTTGCGCAGTGGCAACATGCGCACTGGCTACTGCGCAATGTGCATCCTGCACAGTGGCAACATGCGCATTAACTACTGCGCACTTGGCATCCTGCGCAGTGTCAACATGCGCACTGGCTACTGTGCAATGTGCATCCTGCGCAAAGGCAACATGTGCACTGGTTTCTGCGCACTTGGCATCCTGCGCAGTGGCAACATGCGCACTGGCTACTGCGCAATGTGCATCCTGCGCATTGGCAACATGCGCACTGGCTACTGCGCAATGTGCATCCTGCGCACTGGCTACTGCGCAATGTGCATCCTGCGCAGTGGCAACATGCGCACTGGCTACTGCGCAATGTGCATCCTGCGCAGTGGCAACATGCGCACTGGCTACTGCGCAATGTGCATCCTGCGCAATGGCAACATGCGCATTAGCTATTGCGCACTTGGCATCCTGCGCAGTGGCAACATGCGCACTGGCTACTGCGCAATGTGCATCCTGCGCAGGGGCAACATGCGCATTAGCTAATGCGCACTTGGGATCCTGCGCAGTGGCAACATGCGCACTGGATACTGCGCAATTTGCATCCTGCGCAGTGTCAACATGCGCACTGGCTACTGTGCAATGTGCATCCTGCGCAAAGGCAACATGTGCACTGGTTACTGCGCACTTGGCATCCTGCGCAGTGGCAACATGCGCACTGGCCTCTGCGCAATGTGCATCCTGCGCAGTGGCAACATGCGCACTGGCTACTGCGCAATGTGCATCTTGCGCAGTGGCAACATGCGCACTGGCTACTGCGCAATGTGCATCCTGCGCAGTGGCAACATGCGCACTGGCTACTGCGCAATGTGCATCCTGCGCAATGGCAACATGCGCATTAGCTATTGCGCACTTGGCATCCTGCGCAGTGGCAACATGCGCACTGGCTACTGCGCACTTGGCATCCTGCGCAGGGGCAACATGCGCACTGGCCTCTGCGCACTCTGCATCCTGCGCAGTGGCAACATGCGCATTGGCTACTGCGCACTTGGCATCCTGCGCAGTAGCAACATGCGCCCTGGCTACTGCGCAATGTGCATCCTGCGCAGTGGCAACATGCGCACTGGCTACTGCGCACTTGTCATTGTGCGCAGTGGCAACATGCGCACTGGCTACTGCGCAATGTGCATCCTGCGCAGTGGCAACATGCGCACTGGCTACTGCGCACTCTGCATCCTGCGCAGTGGCAACATGCGCACTGTCAACTGCGCAATGTGCATCCTGCGCAGTGGTAACATGCGCATTAGCTACTGCGCACTTGGCATCCTGCGCAGTGGCAACATGCGCACTGGCTACTGCGCAATGTGCATCCTGCGCAGTGGCAACATGCGCACTGGCTACTGCGCAATGTGCATCCTGCGCAATGGCAACATGCGCATTAGCTATTGCGCACTTGGCATCCTGCGCAGTGGCAACATGCGCACTGGCTACTGCGCAATGTGCATCCTGCGCAGTGGCAACATGCGCACTGGCTACTGCGCAATGTGCATCCTGCGCATTGGCAACATGCGCATTAGCTACTGCGCACTTGGCATCCTGCGCAGTGGCAACATGCGCACTGGCTACTGCGCACTTGGCATTCTGCGCAGTGGCAACATGCGCACTGGCTACTGCGCAATGTGCATCCTGCGCAGTGGCAACATGCGCATTAGCTACTGCGCACTTGGCATCCTGCGCAGTGGCAACATGCGCATTAGCTACTGCGCACTTGGCATCCTGCGCAGTAGCAACATGCGCACTGGCTACTGCGCACTCTGCATCCTGCGCAGTGGCAACACGCGCACTGGCTACTGCGCACTTGGCATCCGGGGGGCCACGGTGTGATGGGAAGTAAGTAAGTAAGCAGTTGATAAACTAATCAGTATAATCAAGTGTTGATGGCACCTGAAATAGAGGACGTCCGTGGAAGACTTGGCACGATCAGGTAAACCAGTTAACCGAGGATGGTTCTGTTAGAAGACTCAACAATCGGCGAGCTTGTATGAGACGATGTATGAATGTGAATGAGGCGAGAATTTTGTGTCAGAACAGAATAGTATGGCGCTCTATCCTCTATGCCTACCTCCACGGGGAAACGGCGTGATGGTAAGTAAGTAAGTAAGCAGTTGATACTGATTTACTAAGAAAATTAATTAAATTAAAATTAAAATTGCACTTTAACTAACCAATATAATAAAAAAAAACTAGTGTTACTTTTTTCGGAGAGCCATGAAGACGGTAAACAACAGGCGTCATTCAATTACATCCATTGCTTCTTCCAGTCCAGTGGTTCAAATAAACCACCAGTGCGCGTTTCGGTCGGTCGAAATCTAAAAAAGACAACCCAGCTAAAAGAACAACAACATCGGACCAGAAAGTCAGCAAAAGTAAAAGGTTAGTGCAGTTCATATATCATACGTGTGGTTATTGTTAATCTGAAATCTGGGAACCAGCTATCGAAGGCATTTACATAAACAACGGTAATTATAAACCAAAACGTATTGAATTTTGTCAACAATGTTTGAAGATGTCAGTTTTCTTCCGCGTTTAGTTTTTTAGCGATGAAGACCTCAGCGTGAAAGTAAACAGACACAACGTTCGCAAATGGGGTCTACAAAATCATCGAGTGTGGAACGAGTTAAGCTACCGATTAGATATTCGCCGTGTAGCCAAAACGGGTCACATTAAACATTTATAAACAGTTTTTGTTAACTTTATTGTATAGTAGTAGTATAGTGTAATTTACTTCATATTTGTCACTCGTTCGCAGTTTGAAATATAGAGTTACAAAATTGAGACCATCGTTTTGAATAATAACCTTGTATTATGAAAACTGTAATTTGTGTGGAAAGTTCAAATATGTCACTGTTTCCGCGTACACAAATATTCAGTTGACTTTGTAGGTTTACACAAACACGCACGCTCTCATGTTGAGTATTTCGGTAAACGCACAGAAAATGTACGCAACATCATACATTTTTATGCCGACAAGAATCTTTCCAGTGTTTTATTTTTATTCACTATTAAATTCGTTGCAACTATCCGTTTGCATGATGCATGTAATGATTTTTATATAATTTTAATTATTCTCATATATTTATGCGTGGAGAGTCATACTTGCTATAAGTGATAATAAATCTTTATTATATTTATAGAAATAACCTATCAATAGTTAATTATTTAGATTACATTAATTTATTTAAAAATCAACGTGAACACATTACTACTACATAATAATATTTAATTTGGGTACATATATATTATTCTTATTTATCTGAGTTTTGTCATTTTTCAAGTAATGATGATGACCTTAAGTAATGCTGTTTCTGTAGAGTATCTGATTTATCTTATAATAATCTGTACTTAATATATACATTATTTTATCATTATATACAAAACTCATTATTACATTATTTTATCATTATATTTTTATTTAAAATGCGTCAGGAAGATAACGCATTTCATGAAAGTGAAATGACAGTTTCCTTTGTAATGTGGATGTGTGACCTTTTGTGATAAATTTGAAAATTGGTTATACTAGGGCAGTGGTGGGGGGAAGCAGGTGCACGTGGTCTCCCTCTGTTCCGTCGGTGACCCATTCCATTTTAGTAGCCAACATAGTTTGGACCGGAGCACATCGGGGTTTTGCCGTACGCGCGTATTTTGAAAACAACCTATCTTGATATAAATTATTTCATGATTTGAGCATTTGTGATTTCTTTCTTTGAGGATATCTGAAAGAAAATGTGTTTAAACGTCTCCCTCACTCTCTACCAGAGCGAAGGGAGCGGATTATTGAATAAGTTGACGCCATACCCCGCGATATGATTGAATAAGCTATATAAAACTTTACAAATTGTCCCCAAAAGTGTTTGCTGCTAACGGCCGCTATCTTGAGGACATTATTTTCAAAACTTGATGATACACCAACAAAAATATTTTTTTTTTTGTGCCGGAAAAGTACGAACTGATTTTGGATATTTTTGATGTGCTGATTCCAAAAATACTGTTATTCATATCAGCTCTAGTATTTGAGGTACTGATTAATTAATTTTAGTTCTAATAAACGGCAAAAATAACTAAATAAGGATATCTTTAAATTAAAATCTAAAAAGTCAGTTTCAATTATTTGGTATTATCTTTGACCGTAAAATCCGACATTCTTATATCTGGGTAATCCCTACCACGAACTAATTAACAACTCACTCATATTACCACCCCATTACCCGATTCAGTTTTCTATAGAGTTTTTGTAAGTAAAGTTATGTTATAATTTTGATTAAAGTTTTGGCGTTATTTAGTAATAAAACATTGAATTAACAGACGTAGCTGTGTGAATCATCCAGACGTTTTTTGTTATGTATATGGGGAATACACTTTGAAAGAAAGTAAAAAACCTATTTCTGACTTTGTGAAATATGGATAAATCTTGGGCTCCACATATCGTATGTAAAACATGCATTGGGACAGTGGATAATTGAAAAGCGAAAGTGCTTAAAGTTTGGAGTACCAATAGTTTACAGGAGATCAAGAAACCGAGTATGAAGAACATTAGCGGGTTATTTGTGTCGATCTAAAAATGGTGAACTTCCTCCTTGGACATATATGAGGATATACAAAATATCCTTATTTTTGATGTCTTTGGGATAGCAAAGCGCTGGGTATAGTCTTTTATTTATCGCTTCTAGGTATAACAATAATTTTTTCCCAGTTTAGGATGAAGGCAGAATGTAACAAAAATAAGGTGGGTATGTGCTGCTCAAGTAAAGAACCCGCGAATCTCGTGTTCTTCACTGACTCCGGTGAATGGAAAGGACCCAGGTCTTTAGCCCCACAATATATATACGTATGAAAGAATATTCAGAATTGATATTAAGGGTTTCCTTCGAACTATAATAAACTCAATTGTGACAGTGTTGCACCGTAATATTTTGAGATAATGCCTTGACAATAGCTTGTATTGACGTGCCAAAATATCGGCTTATAAATCATCTACAAAAAACACGATCTAACTCAGAAGAGACGTTAGTTCCGTATATATATATATTAAATACTAAATTAATGTATGAATTATAAATATATACATTAATTTAGTATTTAAAATATCACAGACCTATGTTCTGAATAATTAGAACTTCACAATAAGAATGTGTTTTCCTTAATATATATTTATATGATGCCTGTTGTATAAACTTAGGTCAAGTCTCAACACGGTTGGGTTAAATAAATAGATCGTCTCTAAATTAGAATTTTAGTGTCATTTCGTGATATTTTATTATCCAATATACACTAACCCTAATTTACAATCTGCAATCAACATTAGAGGGCTGACCCGTTTCATCAGCAGCAGGGCCTACGGTATCATATCTATTTCACTTAAGTTGGCTTACAGTAATATCGGAATAAAAGAACCGTCCGACAGGTCCCGGTAAGGCTCTCGGCAAGGTTGCCAATCTGATCAATACTGTTATCTCGCCACACACGCGGCACTCGATCTCAAAATAACACATTACTTACCGTTCCTAAGCATTCCGCTCTAATTAATGAAATGATCTAACTAGTTTTATGAGTCTTTCCGAGTAAATGCTATTCGACTGCGGTATAATTTATGAAATAATCCGAAGTACACATAGGCTACAAAAAAATTACACACAATACGAGTAAAATCCAGTAAAATCGAATTTATTAAAGAGAACACATTTTTATTGTGAAATTGTAATTATTCAGAACACAGATCTGTGATATTTTTTAAAATTCCAATTAAATGTATTAATTAGAAAGATATACATATAAAATCAATTTTATCGAAAAATATTGTTGTATAAAACATCTTCACTTAGGTTACCAGAGCGGAAATAAATAATATCGCCTCTGGCGGCAAAAAGTCTAGTGCCAGCGTTGGGCAATACATACAATTCTATGCTGTATCTATGATTTTATTCACCCTGACGTTCGAAATCTGTCGCATTGCCGGTAAAAATTTTTTGGTCTATGTGCTAATATAAATTCAACAGCGAAAGCATCTTAGGACGAACTCAAATCACTAAAATAGCGGGATATTGAATGATTTATTTTCGTGTACTGCAATATTTAAGGTATTTATATGTTAGATGACTTTTGAAACAGCTGTGAAGAGTCCGCCATTTTTAATTAACATTGTACGGTTTTTATCATCCGGTATTGGAGTGTAAAATTAGTTTACTATTGAATTAATACATTTTTTAATTGTTTAATAAAAAAATTACTACAGATCAAACAACTGGTCCTTAGAATATGTTTATTCAGCGTATACCTACCACAGAAAAGTTTCTCATGAAAATTGTACTCAGGACCGTGTCCACGGAAAGAGATAAGATGAGCTAATCTGAAAGGTTTAGTAGAAATACATCTCAATACTATGTATGAGTTGAGATTTTAATCTGGAGATAAACTCAGAAATCAGTTTGAGATTGGTGGAAAGAGATAACTGTCAACTGACAGCGAGCTTTGACACGTTTGACATATTTTATCCATTTTAATTGCTGCTGGGGAGATTCAAAATGACTAAAAATGACATTATATTTTTGAAATCAAATAGACTTTGGAGGGATCGCGAATCGACTCCGATATCCTACTTCACATCCTAAGTCAGCGCTCTTAACCTTAACATTAATTGTCATATAAGTATACGTAACTATTTGCAACAAACTAAAATATTAATAAAGAGCTTATGATTTTAGCAATTGTTTTATTTAATTTAATATTTTTATTTTTATTGCTTGTTCATTATCTTCAACTGTGGAATTGTAACACAGGAGATCAGTGAGGTTCTGTTTTTAACTAAAATTATGAATATTTTATCAAGGGCGTATGACATATGTATCTGAAACATGTAACGCGTTTTTATCTTACCCTTTTGTGTATACATATTTCAATTTTATATAGGTGTCCAGCGGAAAAATGTCAATATTAAATTGTAATTGCTCGTAAACCATCAGGGTTCGACGCGCGTGATTTGCTGATTTGCCAGTAGTAATAAGTCACTGGTCGGGAGCGTATCGCGCGTTCGGGGTTGAGCAATATTTAAAGTGCGGTGATTCATTGGGTCGTGCGCGTCGCGCTTTTTGTACTCACTTTAATATTCGACGAGTAAGTGATGGGCCGAACACAAAACTTATCTGGTGTTGTGTTCAAAAGTTCAGACAAGAAGGGACAATGGTTAACCAAACTCCTCCGGCATCATCAACGTCAGCAGCGACGCCAAAACACGTGACTCAAGTTCAACGTGAAATTATGCGCAATCCGCGTAAATCGATAAGGAAGATTGTAGCCTTTACTGGAGTAAAAAAATTAACAGTGCACATTATTTTGAAAAAGAAACTACAGTTTCACCCATATAAACTGCAAATCGTGCAGTTTTTCAACGAAAATGACTATTCTTTACGTGAAACCTTAGCGAGGACGATGCAGGAACGTTTTTGAACAGCACGAACGCTTGAAAACGTATTGATTACTGAGGAAGCACATTTTTATATCGATGACTATGTTAATAAACAGAACATGAAATACTGGTGCCCCGACAACTCAAGGGAATGCCATCAAAAATGTTTGTATTATCCAAAAATGACGTTGTGGTGTGGAATTTCTGCCCGAGGGATAATAACTAGCAAGAGACAGTCACTGCTGGCGTGTGTTGCCGAATGATCGACGAGTTTTTGGTACGGCAACTTCAGCTGTTTCCCGGGTTCAACAAAAGAATACAATTTTAGCAAGACGGGGGGCTACTCCACACACAGCTAGAGTTTCAATGGAGAAGCTGAGGGGAATTTTTCCCAATAAATTAATTAGCAAGCACGGAGACCCGGTCACCGGACTTTACATCGTGCGACTTTTTTTCATGGGGATACCTTAAGAGTTTACAGCAACAATCTTCGAACAATTCAGACCCTACAAGAAAATATCCGCCGTGAAGTTACTGCCATTGAACCAGCGCTTTACTCTCGCGTGTTCGCAAATTTAAGAGTATCTTGAGAAAAATGGATGGCATTTAGACGATATTGTTTATAAAACGTAAAATCCGCATTGTTAAACTCAATTTTGTATAAATAAAATATGAGAAAAACATTGTTTTTTTTTAAATTTAATTTTAAAGTTGAAAATTTTCCACTGAACACCCTTTATCTTTTGATTTGAGATTATTATATATTGTTTATACAAATAACCAACTAAATCTCACCACTATACTATTTAATTAAAATTTAATCCCAGAACTAAGAATGTTGCCAATAAACATGATACTTCATTGGGCTCGGTTTTGTTTGGAGCGTTAATTAAGGCCACTCGCACAAACCTTTTAACACTTGACACTAATATATATATTTTATTAACGGATTATTTATAGGCTTTAATATTTCAGATATTTTAAATTTTGAATTTCTAAGATAATCAACGAAACGAAAGACAGAATTATATGTTAATACAGGTGAATATTATGTTCCAGGCCGATTTTATTAAGCTGCCATTTTGGTATGGCAAATATTTGTTAATTTAATTTTAATAGTCATAGAGAATATTTAATTACAATTTATAATATAGTATTTTATTTCTCAATAAAGTGTTGAAATCATGAAAAATAATAATGACAATGTTGTAACCATTAATGGTGATCGCTATCGTCACATGTTGGAAGACTTCTTGATGGCCGAATTAGGTTGATCGGATCTGCAACACATGTGGTTTCAATAAGACGATGCCACCTCAAACACAGCCCGAGCTACGCTTGAAATTTTGTAGTTTTTCCTGGCCGCATAATGTCAACAAGTGGTGATATAAACTGGTCTCATCGATCACCTGAATTGACGGCACCCGACTATTTTCCGTGGAGGTACTTGAAAGGAAAGGCCAATAAGTCAATAATAATTCCGATGCTACAGGACAATATTAGAAATGAAATTGCAGAAATAACACGCGAAGTGTGTGAGATGTTATGACAAATATGGTTAAAAGAGCACGCGTTTGTGCCGCCACTTGGCCGTCATCGTATTCCATCCATAATTGTATTAAATCAGATTAAAAAATGGTGTTTCATTTACTAGTTATTCAAAAAGAACATTGGCCTGGAACAAAATATTCACCTTGTATTTAGTATTACATTAACTTAACCGTTTGAATGCTACGCGTCGCAAAAGCGCTGCGATCGTTTGTATCCAAAATTGCTTAGCACTAAAACGGTTAATGAAATAATAGACATTTGTTAAAATTCAGTTGGTTCTAAGCAATTAAATTCAGTGTGTCTAATCACAAAGATACCGCTTCAAAATACAATGTATACAATGTATTACCAATCATGACGGAGTTTGCCGAGACACCAGATTCAGAAATCAGAAATCAGGTAGCGCTGGTTCTAATCGCCGGCTGACCAGTTAAACAAAAAAAAAATAGCCAAAACACAAACCACTTTATTTTACAAAATTCCGGATCTCTCAATTTACGGAATTGGTTTCTAGTATTATTATTGAGTGTTTAGAAAGGTTATTTTTCTTTAGTATTTTTTAGGAATAAATAACACATATTCTCTTTATTTTTGAAACAGGTTTTTTAAAATCAACAATATTTTATTATTGTTTTGAAATTGTGCGAAGGAAGGGATGCTGTGTAACCATTGATGGAGATAAAAAATACATCAGCGTCATATTATATCATAAAAATAACATTTGTAACGGTACTCTCGCCCTTCGTTGAACAGATAGAATACAGGTGTGATATAAATGAATCAATAATCGATATTTTTAAAGGCAACATAATAGTATATAAGTATATATAATGTTATTAAAGAGAACACATTCTTAATGTGAAGTTGTAATTATTCTGAAAATAGGTCTGTGATATTTTAAATACTAATTAAAAGTATTAATTAGAAAGATATACATATAAAATCAATAATATCGAAAAATATTGTTGTTGCTACTGGAATTCGAACCCGGATAACTTCCAATCCAGGGAACGTGCATTATCCGATTATACTATATCAATACAGTGGATTAACGACAAATTTTCAAACCTGTATGTTACACTTTTCAAATGAATACATCTATCGTTCCATTACTTGAAAGCCATCTATTTTGTTTCTACGGAATCTCAAATACCTTTGTTGTTGCTACCGGTAGCAACAACAATATTTTTTGATAAAATTGATTTTATATGTATATCCTTCTAATTAATACATTTAATTTGTATTTATATGTAATGTGTAAATAAATAGTGGGATAATGAATGAAGTAAAAATTTCAGTTTTTGAAGGTAAAATGTTTTCGTTCGCCGGTATGGTAAAATCCTGAACACATCCCCCGCTCGCCGTATTGACCACACGGCTGAAATCTAGAAGACTCGCCGGCATGAATGTGCGTCAATGTGTAGATTCGGGAATCCTCCCGCTTCCGGTCGGCACGCAAGTCCGCAAACAAATCGAAAATTAAAATCTTATCTCGAAGCGCTCGCTCTTCGAATCGTACCATAAAAAAAACCATTTTACCTGATGTTTCGCACTTTCCATTCAAATCGTACCGAAAGCATGCAAAATTCTCGTTTTTCTGTTGAATAGATTGTTATTTACGCACGTTTGGATGCTTTTATAACCCACATCAAGCGCTCTCAAACGTAATAATGGGTTATGAAGAGCTTTGCATGTAAAATAATATGTCTAGGTTTTTAAGCGTAAAGTTCTTTTAATTACGCGGCGGGCCTAAAAAGTCTCAGTCGCTCCGCAAGTTCACAAGAAGACCATCTAATATCGAAAAATTGCTTAACGGTGAATGGCATTGCTGCATTATTTAACATCTAGCAAAAAAGCAATCGGCTGCCGCTGCTAGGCCCTGCTTCGCGGCCAACAGTGTCCCCTACGCTGCACGGCCAGGACTTCCGTAGAATCTATATTTCAATGCAGAAATCCCTTCTTATATTACTTTAATAATGCATCACGTAGTGTAATGTTATTAAAAGCATAAACACGAAGAATAAAATGAACTTACAGAAATGAAATAATATTAACAGGTAAAAGAAATATCTTGTAATCTCAAATAAATGCGATATTTTGAATAAAAAGAATCATTTAGAATTTTTCGCAGCAGTTTTAACATGAGTGAGAAGTGTTGCATAATGCGCAAAATTTTATAAATTAACGTTAATATCTATTATTTGCTAATCCGTATTGCCATTTAGCGAATTTTTAAAAAACTTCTTTAAAGAACACTTACAATAGCGATAATGACGATGTGAAATCATATTATTATTTAGATTATGACAATCATTTGGTTCTGATTTTTCCACGAGTACAAACTAGAAAGAAGTTTAGTTTTCAAAAATTTAGAAAATATATTATTATACAATTTTATTTATTTTCAAACATACAATTTTTATTTCTTTCGGCACAAATATATGTGCCATCTTTTGTTTCTATAATTAACGAAAAAAAATATAAATTCAGCGTACAACATACAGATACAAAATCTCTAACAAAATATGACACCACTTTTTGGTACTTAGAATAATTAGCTTGTAATTTATGAAAGCTGAATTTTTTTTCTTTTAATTTTGCTTAGTGATCTTGTTCAGAGATTCTGGACCATCTCGCGCCTGGCCCTCAGGCAGTTGCTCAGCTGTCCAGGCGGTAGCTACGCCACTGGTTTCAGTCTACCTCTGCTAGAAAAATGCATAATCGTTAGTATGAGTATGTGGTTTTAAGTATGACAATATAATATTTTTAATATATAGTAGTTTTGAGTGGTGCAGTTCCTCTCATCAAAAGATGGGAATATTAGCTACTACGTTTAAGTTTAAGTTACCTCGTGACATGTGTCACGCTGTTTATTATATTCTTAACTATGTTTGCAATTGATCGAGATAATGAAATTAATATTTAAAAAAAAAATCATTTTGATACGAATGAATAATACAGTTAAATTTACAAAACGATGTTTAATTATGTCTATATAGATTTATGGAATATAGAATGAGGACTTTCTCTTTTATTTCAAAACTATACAAATATAATTTCCGGAAAATGTTTAATTAAATATAATACTTAATAAAAATACGAAATGTAGGCTGGACCAAAAACTTTTGGAACTTCCTACGTAATTATATATAAATATTTTAAACAGAAAACGATATCAAGGTTGAATGGAAAAGGTTTCTCCATTAGACATTAATAAAAAGTATTATTAATATATAAATAAAAACGGTTTTATTTAAGTACTATTCTAGTACTGAAGTAAGAGTAATTTTTTTAGATCACTAATTGAAATTTAATACTAATCGAAATTATAATTTAAGATACTTTTTGAATTTAAAAAAATAGTTCCAAATGTATCACACAATCAGGTTAATCAGTATAAATTATATATAGTGCCACGTTACGATTTATAGCGTGTTGAAAAACTTGACGTGAGTTTCTAATCTTTAAAGTAATCACCGCGGCTAAATATTTTTACGCTCTGTAAGTTCACGCGATGGAAGTGTAAATACTGGCCGCTACAATCGAGAGGTCCTCTCCCAATAGGTACCTCATTCAACTTTATGTGGTGGTCTAGCTGTGCCGCCGTCCACTTTAAAGAAGACCTTTGAAAAGAAAACATTGTTTGAGGCAAAGGCCGTCGCCGGCGAGCGAGGCTCTAATATTTAAAGGGTAAATTTATAATTATATAGATTATTGTGGCACTCATTTTCTAGTATTTTTTTTTTCTCCTACCTAGAATGACTCACTGAAGTGATAGTGGAGATCTCACAGGAGATGCTGTATCCAACTTGCGTATGCAGTTTATTACTTTATGGGATGACTTATTAAAAATGCTGTAATCTGATGAGGAGAAAAGCCTAGGCCGGTTACACTGGCCGAGGTTGGATGATTCACCATATAAGTTCTAATGTAAATATATTTTTTCCTTCGCTAATTTATTATTGTCGTCACCGTTTTCTTCACCAAATGTGTTTCCATAGTTTGGTGTATTGTTAACACGGAACTTGATTGTTGGCTCTGCCTTTAGTTTTTGTATAAAATTATTTATACATTATTTTTCACTGTAATTTTACGATTGATTTGTTAATAATTTTTTATCACATTTTCTGTCATCCAACAATTTATTATTTTTATAATAATAGACTCTTTTATCATTAGATAATTAAAATTTATACATTCGGTATTCTTTGGAATAATGATTTTATTCCCAGGAGATGGTTAAAATGTACCTCAGTAATGGTGAGTAGGTAGGTTCCGATGCACGTATTCACATTTTCATGTCTCATAATAGTTTAAGGATGATCTTCCTTACATTTTTTATCAATATATTAATTTTAACCAATGCATACTTCCAATGTTCACGATGGTTGTGAAATATGGTGCCTTGAAAACGGAGAGGTCCAAAGTTAGAGTTTCGCAAAGTGTGTGGATAAGAGAACAGACAAATGTGTGGATAAGAGAATAGACAAGAGTAGTCGATATAATTAAATACGTTAAAAAATTAAATGACAACGGGCAGGCCGTATTATTCGGAGGGCAAATTCAGTCTTCCAGTGGTACGCGGAAAATCATTTGTGGAAATACTTGGCAACGTATAACAATAAACAGAGAAAAGTGGGAGACATTTGGGGAGGGCTTCATCCAGCAATGAATAGAGACTGGCTAATTATAATGATAGTAATAATACAAATTGAATTAATTGACTATTACGTACTTAATTTTATATATTTTATTTAATTTAGTTTTTATTTTGATTTATCAACGCTACAACAGGTCAAGGAGCCCAACATTATTTATTAACATTACAACAGGCCATAAAGCCCAGCATTATTTATCAACGCTGTAGCAGGCCATGAGGCCCTACATTATTTATCAACGCTACAACAGGCCATGAGGTCATTACCGTAGCGAAACATATTCCAAAAATTCTCAGGCATGAGAAAGTTACATATGTAACCTCACCTGCAATCGAACCTGGAACATCCGGTATGAGAAGCTAGTATTTCGACCACTGGGCTACGACGATCGCCTTGCAGACTTATCGATTCAAGAATAACAGGTCCAAATGCAAATTTCTTCAGGAAAATTGATTGTATTCAACCAGGATTTTGTAATTGGTATTGTTAAATCGTAAGTTTTAGTGGAGCCTATAACACGATGAGTTCCCGAAGGACTTCTCGGCACAGTAACACGGCAACAGGTGATATTACGCAATCTTACTTGAAATTACCATAATAGGCGTTTATTTAAAAGGTTTAGAACCCATTTACTGTCGTACCTGAAGATTGATCGCGTTACCTCGCTGAACCGTCGAAGCGGTAATTTATGTCCTACTTAGAGATGCGCAGAATAACCGAGATTATATCGTTTAATTCTTATATCGTATGGATACGGCGTAAAAAAAATCTGGTGGTTACAAAAAATCTAAAAGCTACATATACGCTTGTCGACGTCATTTATTTCCCAAGCGTTAAGGCGGAAAAATTCAATAAATTAGACCGAAAATACCAAATTGACCGGTACGGGATTGTGGCTCTAAACGAAAAAGGGTATCGAGAAGGAAATATATAAAATAGAATGTCAACATTTTTATATGCGAGTAATGGAAATCTATGACAAAAATGGGGTTGAATTTTTTAGTATAACAGTAATGCTTGGGACAGATCACGTGACTAAATATTTAGGTCATTTAAAAAAAGTACAAATCAGCAGTCTTATTCCGGGTTCTGCGCCAGCAAGCCGGATCGTTAACGTGAGCAGTCCAAACGCCAATAATGTGTTAAGTACGCGACCTTTGGACTACTCACGTTAACGATCTGCCTCGCTAAGCGAAATAAATGTGCAATTTTTACGAGCCGAAGTGAGTCACGTACTTCGAGCTATATTAATTGAATAAATGTCAGGCTCCGCTATTATAATGGCCCGTGTTCGTGAAACGGGATAAATTTCAAAAAATTTATTGAGATTGATCTCAGAACTATGTTCACGTGTTGTGATTTTAATCTAGAGATGAAAAGAGACAACGACTCAAATCTGTGGATACAACGTTCCATTTGACAACGATACCCAATACATGCACGCAAATATTACCTAGAACCATAAATATATACAACTGTATGTTTTGAAAAGTCACATTAAATTATACACATTTATTCTGTTGTCTGTAGCTGCTGCTAGGGATTTAATTTCACCTAACTGATGACTCGAACGGAACGTCTACTGTCAATGGACTGACATTTAATGTACAACAAATGTGAAGTAAGACGCGAGATTGACGAATTTCTGAGATTTGGTGTGTTCGCAGTGAACTACGAATGCCGAGAGTTGTCTCCAAATAATCTAAAAGGTGCATAATCCATGATTGAGTCGAAAATCTCATAAAAATTACAACTGCGGACACGGGCCGTTGGAGGTCACGCGGCCATGACACACATTTATAAATTACAATCCTTCCAGAATAAGGTCATCAGACTAGCGCTTACTCCATCAAAACTTGGGTATTCCCCCAGTAAAATAATTCATAAAACACCTCTCAAAGCCTTTTTATGCTGAACTCCCCCAGCACCGAAACCCCACGACAAATGTTCTGTCAAACTATGATATAAAGGTCCCCTAACGTATCAAACGTCCCAAAATCGTCCTTCTTTAGAGTTTATCTCCTACCTCAGCCCCTGCATCCTTGTAGTACTAATAATAACAATAATAATAATAAATACACCCCATTATTGCTAATGCGCCCATAAGGCATACTTCATGATGGAAGAGTAAGGGGTCCAAATAGACCTGGTGCTCTGAAAGAAATGATATCATAGTCAAAAAACACGGGCTATTAGACATTTCATATTTCGCTATTAATGCTATTTTTTAGATTTCTGTCCTTGCATTCTTTTTTATAAGCAAGAGATAATTAAATTTAAATGTATAAATATTTATTTCTAGATCAAGTTTTTTTTATGTTTAAGTTTAGTTGTTTCACGTAACTTGATCGACGCCTTTATCTACGTTTCAGATCGACGACCTTTGCAAGTGAGAGCGTGTCCCTAGAGGAGAAATTGCTCGACAATTTGCTAGTGTCACTCATAATGATGATTCTGAAATAATATGTGATTTATGAACACGTTTTGGTTGGTAATGAGGTTGTTAAGTTTCAAGGGTTGTATCAAATATTGCAAGTTACTAATTGGTCTCGCGTTACCTCTAAGAAAAATGGCTGAAGAATATTTTATGCAATTTATTTGGAGACGAAAGTAATGGGTTTTTTTTTAGGCGAGTGGTGAAGACAATTATTTTGATAACCTATACCGTTTTGCATTCTGCTTTTTATCAACTTTATTTGAAAATGTATTTTAGATTTGCTTAATATTAGTTCATTTTGATTTTACTTACATTGTTTGGCTTGTATAGTCGAAACACTCAGTTTAGTCGAGATAAATTTGGGATGTATGTTATCAATAATATTATGCTTCCTTATCTTCAAGTACATTTATGTGTTTATTACAGTGTCATTATGGCTGTATAGTGCTTGATTAAACTGTAAGGTCTGTAAAAATGAACAAATTTTCGAACCCAAATGTTACACTTTTCAAATTAATACGTATATCGTTATATTATTATATTCTTACTTGTACTTTCCCACTATTGCATATTTTTTACAGGTGTTTTCAAATGATAAATCTTTTGATAAAATTATAAATTATAAAATGTTTAAATCAGAATTACTTTATCCTATAATTGTATTAATAAAAAAAGAATCCGCGTTATGTAATATATATTATGAATGACGGTTCGTCTTTAATATTTCAATCCATCGTTCGTTTTTTATATTTAATTTGGCTTCCAGTTATTAATCTGTATCTTTTCATCAAGCTCCAAATTATGTAACAAAAAATAGTCTAGCCGCTCGAAATCAGATGACCTTTAATTTTGTGTATTTAATATATATTTTAGATTCTAGAATCAACAAAATATTTCAAATATTCGAAATAATCGCATAATTACGATTTTTTTGAAATGCTTATATCTACGACACGGTTGAAATTAGGCACACATACACCTTGAACATTTGCGACTCATAATTTAGTCAGGCATTCATCCATAAAATATTGTGGACTAGGTCTACAGTTCGGCTTTAATATTTTAAACCATAATTCGTTTCACTTATTTATTTATTTAATTTGGCTTTCAGTGAGGACAGGAATTGGATGATCTTGAGCAATGGTAAAAAATCAGAAGCATTTACAGTTTTATCACAGATTTATTGAGTACATATTTCATGCAAGCATGTTCTCAAAGTAATAAGTAATACAATAAAGATAATATAATTAATTAATTTGAAATGTAAAACATATTTATAAAATTTAAAAGTTCGTTGATAGTCGTACTAAACACGAGTCGTTTTTATAGGCAAATTTATAGTAATCTGTGATCATATTGTGTAATAATAGTTTGGTTGGTCAGATTTGATATTTCTAAAAAAAATCGGTAGCCAATTGCCGCACCGCTGATTTAAGGTGGCCTTGATCGAATGTAGAAATTTATTAGCAAAATTATTATTACATCCACTCCCTTAAAAGCTGAAAAATATACCTTTCACCTTAGCTGGGTTGAAAAAGGGTAGAATGAAGCTTTTAGCAAATGTCTTCAGCTAATACTTCCACTGAAATGGAAGCACTTACTCCGAGTAATTTCTGGACGTTTTTATGTACCGCTAGAATAACGTATTTGGTATAAGAAATATATGTTTACAGAAATATAACATTGACAACGGATGAACCGATCTCATTTCATAATAATGTTTCGAAAACAATGACCAGGAACAAACAAAAAATATTCTCAGTTAAATGCGATATGTTATGTGATCAAATACGTATTAATATATTACTTGTTTTTCATGTTACGCTCAATTGAATTGTAGAATTCTATTGATAGAATTGATACAATATTCTGGAAAAATATTTTAATATAATAGAGTTTGAAATACATTTGTGTACTAATTCAGACGTTGTAATTCGTCAGACGGTACTGAAAATTCTGCCGTAGATCGGTTTTTGTCGAGTAGTGTGACGAGCTCGAAATATCAGATGAGTTTTTGATGATAACTTTGATGGATACATGATTGTTAAAGAAGCAAGATATGTGAATCGGGACGGAAATGTGTTGAATTCTACCATAAATTATTTGTATCGAAGAAGCAAATGATTTCTGATATCAATGATGGGAAATACTTTATAAGACATGGAATATATATAATTTATAATAATATAAATTTATAATAAGACATGGAATAAATATTATAAAATTTACATTGGCTACATACTCGTATATGTGCCCTTTATTATGAAAGTGGTCTAAGTCATATTTCTTTCGTTTCGATATATTTAAGGGTTCGTATTTGAATTGATTAAAAAATATTGTTATATTACGCAACAAAATATTTCAAAATGTATTTAGTCTACTAGATTTATAATTTATTTCGACATAAACATTTTGCGCGTAGCTTATAAATAAAAAAAATTAGAATTGAAATGATTTACTCTATTATTAAAATAAACACTAGCGGAATACTGTCGAACATCGTAACAATACACTGAATATAACGTTTCAAAATTTGCATCATATTATGTTAGTTTAAAACAATATGACGCGAAATAATCGATAAACAAATTTTTTTCTTAACTTAGATCACTTTAATAAAAATTGGCACATATTCGGTTTGCTTTTTATATGTTTATTAGTATTTAAAACTTGTCGTAGGGCGTCATTTTTAAGTTTTACATATTTTGAACCGGATCGTATTACATATTAATTAAATACCACAACACCATGAATACTTTTTAATAACCAAAGTTTTAATAATTTCAAAGTTTTCCCGACATTTTCATCGTTCTTCCGCGTCTAGCGTCTAGAACGAGCGATGATCATATTACGAAATAATTTTTACTATCTACATAAAATAATACTGTGATTAATTTAATTTTAATTGTTAAATTTATCGATAACCAATATGTAGGTGTACACGTGAGGTTATTCAGAAAAAGCAAGTAGCGTACAGGTCGATTTTTTGGTCATGGCATTTAAGAATATGTTGTGTACCGATACACGTCAATAATAAGCGAGAAAGAGACAAAAGTTGTATGACCACTTCACGCTAAACAACGCACTTGACGTCAGTTGACGCATAATATTGGTTGTGCTCACCGCTCACAGTGTGTTGCACCTTTAATATAAAGGTACAGAATAAAAGTAAATTAACACATTGATAATAATAATAATTATTAAACCAGTTTTAAAACTTTCCAAAATTTCTTGGTGGTTATCCATTATATTAGTATAATAAAATATACTGTTCACTTTTAACAAAAAAATATTTTCTTCACCTACTAGTGTAACTGATGAAGTGCATCGATAGAGTCATTATTATTATTATTAAGATGTGTATTTATGCGTTTTGTTACCTCGATTGGCACCATAAGAGATAGAAAGACAGCAAAAATAAAAATGTTAGTGCAGTTCATATATCATATGCGTGCTTATTGTTAATCGGAAATCAGCTATCGAAGGCATTTACATAAACAATGTGATAGGTTTCATTTCCTATCCTTATAAAAATAACATAAATAAAACAAATAAAAAAACTTATACTAGCAACGGATTCGTCAGTAGTCGACTGTACAGTGTCACGAGTAAAAAATCGACCAGTTGTGGAGAATTATCAGAATATTTTGTGAACTTATAATTATTGTATACGCTCTCATTTCATGAGATGAGATCACTTAGGCGTACATGTGGCAGATCCATATGCATGATAGAGCAAAGAATGAAGAAATTAAGAGAAAATGTTAAGCTGATCTTAGCATAGCGAACGAATAAGATTAAAAAAAGGATTGCTTAGGTGATTTGGTCGTATGGAACAAATAAATGAGGAGAGAATGGTAAGAAAGATATATGACGTAAGTGTTGATGGCATTAGAAATAGAGAAAGATTTGGCACTACCCGGTAAACCAGATACTGGAAGATGATCCTATTAGAAGCCGACGAGCTTATGTGAGAAGATGTATGAAAGTGAATGAGGTGAGATCACTTAGGCGTACATGTGGCAGATCCATATGCACGATAGAGCGAAGAATGAAGAAATTAAGAGAGAATTCAAAGCTGATCTTAGCATAGCGAGCGAATAAGATTAAAAAAGGATCGCTTAGGTGATTTGGTCGTATGGAATAAATAAATGAGGAGAGAATGGTAAGAAAGATATATGACGTAAGTGTTGATGGGATAGAAGAAGATTTGGCACTACCAGGTAAACCAGATACTGGAAGATGATCCTATTAGAAGCCGACGAGCTTATATGAGAAGATGTATGAATGTGAATGAGGTGAGAAATGTGTGCCAGGACAGAAGAGTGTGGCGCCAACGGTGTGACGGTAAGTTATTTAGTTAGTTACAAATATTGTAAATAAAATAGTGAGCATGCTCTTTTTCGCGCGGTGAAGATATTATTTTCTTATTAGTAATAAGATGCTTTTTATTTAACGCGTGAATGTGAAAGATATAATAAATTAATGTTTATTAGGAGAACACAATTCTTGTTGTGAAGTTGTAATTATTCAGAACAAAATTGATTTTATATGTATATCTTTCTAATTAATATATTTAATTCATATTTAAATTAATGTTTATCTAAGTGTCGGTTGTGTGATCAGTAGTAACTTTTTAAGTGGTTAAAATCGTTGGCGGGTTGTGCGATCGTCAAATTTACTATTGTCAAAGAATAGCTGAAGATGTCTATTATAGGCGCGACAAATAATCATGAAATATGTTTTATTTTATGCATTATCTATGAATTTTTTTGCCTAGGCGTTCGAAATCTGTTACTTTAATTTCTTCATATTATGTGCTAATGTATATTTAACAACGAAATCATCATCGGACGAACTGTCGTCACTAAAATAGCGCGATATTGAATGTTCACTTTTCGTGTACGTCTTGTTAAAAATTGTGTGCGTGCCTTATTTTTTCGTATGCGCTATGATGTCAAATCGAGTGCGCGCGCATTCTTGCACACCTTAGAGGGAACATTTCTGCTAAATTCATGCCATAAAATATTAGCGTTATGTAAACAATAGTAAATATTTATATATATATAAAATACATCCTTGTTTTAAAACAAAATTTAAATTTTGTTTTAGAACATGTTGGAAGTAATCTATCGAAAAAATTTTTTTTCTGAAAAGTCGTAATATAATATTAAATTTAATATTTGTTTTTGTTATCTATGTTATCTATACGCAATAATGAATATTAAAGTGTGAACTGATCGATTTCTATCTAACTGAGTAAAAAAAGATGTTCTGTTTTTATTAGTTCTGTTAATAAAATAATATTTGATCATCTCTTAAAATTTGTAATGGTAAATTTTTTATTGATGATTAGAATTGATATTTCTTTCTAGAGTATGTATAGCGTGTAAGTATACGAGAACGAACGAAATTTTGCTCTCGCATCTCTGAGATTAGACTTGATGAGATAAATCTCAGAGATTTAGTAGAGATAAATCTCAGTAGGTACCATGCACACTTGTTAAGATATTTATCTAGAAATATACTCAGATATTAACTTGAGATTAGTGGAAAGAGATAAAAACTTATATCCCTGTTCGCGACATTCTATTTGACAGTAAGAGTCGGCACGTGCGCACAAATATCACCTAGAACCATAGACAACGATTTATCATGTATTTATTTTATATTTATAATTTATTTTATATTTTTACGAAGAACACATTATTATTGTGAAGTTGAAGTTTTTTCAGAACATGTTCTGTAGCATTTTAATAAAAATTAAATGTATTTTTGTTACCACCTGGGTATGAATATTATTTCTATAATTGATTTTTTCTATGTATCTGTTTAGTTGATACATTTAATTTGTATTAAAATAGCACAGATCTATGTTCTGAAAAACTGCAACTTCACAATAATATTGTGTTCTCCTTAATAACATTTATTTCATTTTACTGCTGGTCAAATTCACGTAAGTGATAAATTAAACATCAACTGGTCATGGACTGAGATTTGACGTACAATAAGCAAGATAGCAAATATCCGAAACACGTTGTATATACGGGAACTATGAAAGCCGAGAGTTGTCTCCTAAGAATTTCATGGAAGCAGAATCCACAACTCAAATATTGTCTCAAATCGAAAATCTCATCTGTGGATACAGGCCATAATAAAAATTGGCATGTATCAATTGATCATTTTCAATGACGCGAACTAATCTGTACCATCTATTGCGCGTGTTTAGAGACTAAAGTTGCATCCGTGAAAATGCACCTTTAGACTTTGGATTTTTTTAAATCTGTGTAAATGTCTTGCGCCTACAATACTGGCAATCCACATAACACTTGCGTTGGTGATTTGTCTTCCACAAGCGCATTGCTAATAATTTGAATTAAAAGACTGTAACAAAGTCTCTGCAGGGGGTAACAGCGGGCATTCTAGTATTTATAAAGAATACAGATAACAATGGGGCTACACACTTATTGTCTTTGTTTCCTAGAGGTGTATAAAAACTAATCGCTTTGTTTGTACGTTGAGAATATGGCTATAGAGATCAGCGTTATCTAAAACGGGCTGTCCGAAATAAACAATAAACGAGCTCTTCACCCAGCCGTGAATAAAACCATTTTCGCTATAATTAGGGTAGAAACCCAACACAAACACCATTACGGATATTTATTTTAAATGTCAAAAGATGTTCCCACGCAGCTTTATTTAAGGATCTTATACATATTGAACAGTGTCTGTATATCTTGACTATTTATATATATATATATATACTGTATCCTTAGAACCATTCAACTACATATATATATATATATATATATATATATATATATATAAATATGTAGTTACAACCACATATATATACCATGATATCTGATGCGAAAGATATCTCTTGTAATACTTCATTGTGCCCTTAGAACCATTCAACTACATACATATATATATGTATATATATGTAGTTGAATGGTTCTAAGGGCACAGTGAAGTATTACAAGAGATATCTTTCGCATCAGATATCACGGTATCCCGACAATTGCGCGCAAAACAACTGCGCGCAATTGTCGTTGCAATATATATATATATATATACTGTGCCCTAAGAACCATTCAACTACATATATAAATATATATATATATATATATATATATATATACGTAGTTGAATGGTTCTAAGGACACAATGAAGTATTACAAGAGATATCTTTCGCATCAGATATCATGGTATCCCGACAATTGCGCGCAAGACAACTGCGCGCCAACAATAGCGCGCAACACAAAAGTAAATGAGGACATTTATTCCCATTTATTTCATTTAAAAAAATATTTAAAATGTAAGACATACTAATTAAATGAAAAAAATCAGACTAAAAATTAAATGAAAAAAATAAGTTCTTTTTGTTAGGTTAGGTTAGGTTAGGTTAGATTAGATTAGATTAGTGAAATTTAAACTGTCCATTGAGTATGTTTGAATTTTTTCGTGTACATTTTTGGTTTATACAATTCATGTTATAAGTATGTTTCAATTTTTATTGGATATATTATAAAATACAACTCATAGGAATAAATGCCCTGATTTATATTAATTCTAGGGTTCAAAACCCGCTTATAATTATTTTAATTTTGTAGTTTTGTTCTGCGCGTTACTGTCTGCGCGCATTTGTCTGCGCAGTGTTGTCCGGGTTGTTCTGCGCGCTTTAGTCTTGTGCACAGATTGTTGGGATGCCGATATTATAAACCTATCAGAAAGGGCGGTGCGGGGATGGAAGGGTAGGGCTAGTGAAATTATGTAGATGGTTTTAGAATGAGAAAAATAATAGAAAAGGTTCGTGAAAACTTTGGACGGGCAAATGTTCAAGAAATATAATTATTTTACCTTTACAACACCAGTTATACCAAGGTAAAGGCTCATGTGGATAAATCGGTTATTTGGATGAGCGTACATTTTTAAAAATATACGGTAACATTTACGAGGTTTAGTACGCATATTTCCTTTCCTTGAATGTTGTTTTTAATTCTCTTGATTTATTTATGTATCTTAGAATCTCTTCGTTGGTAATCTGGTTTTTAGTGACGACGGTATAGCCACATCTCAAATATCTCAACGTACAAATAATACCAAAAAAATCTGCGGGAAGTAATTGGATGAGGAGATTAGGGGATACATTGGAATGTTGGTTGTTGCAAAGGTCTTTAAATTCTAAGAACGCATTAACGAGCTAACTTTATATGTCACGCCAAGTCATAAGTATGATAATACGCTCTTTGTGACTTTACGGAGACCTTAGTCCCTTGCACGGATTAGTCATATTTTAAAAATCATGACAGTTGCCAGCTTTAGATAGATACTATGTCATGACCCCTAAAATCTATCCTTACCCTATAGGGTATCTTCTATCGCAAATACGGTTGACAGTTAAAAGGTTAACAATGAATCGACACGGGATGAAACAGGGTTTGAACTAAAAATGTCTATAGTAAGACTAAACTAAATATTACATGAATTGCACAGATATGAATTATGTTACTGATCCTTCTTCAGCAGACACTTATTTTGTTAAATGTCGAACACGTATCCAACACCCGTGTGTGATATTTTTCATATAATAGTGAGCCATTTTACTGAGAAAATTCATGTGGAATAATTTGACAACTATTATGTTTTGCCTGGTTTTTTTGAGCTCGGCGTCTTCCGACAATTCCCATCCCTTCACCCCTCACATCCCGACTGGCGCAGTAAATTCGCGTTAAATTATTTTCTTTCCGACTGGTACTGGGAGGTATACTGTTCACGTGGCGAAACAGTGGAAAGAAGGGATGAAGATGACGACCTCAGGAGTTTTCCAGTTATGAGAATGTACCGTAAACTTGGGAAAATAGACTTTGTGGGGAATAGGGACAATCGTCAGGAAAAAGTTTAAAGTCTTATTACTCCACTCTGGCTTCAGTTTTGTACTTCAGATATTTAGCTTTAAAAAATGTAATATTTTTTTACCTACTGGTTAAACACCATTACAGGTTTTAATAAAACAGGTTTAGTACCGTTAGATCGTAATGAACTATTACATACCTTACCAGACTTCCGAGCCATTTGAAAAAGTGCACTTTTTGGTCTTGAAATGAAAATTATAAAATCTTTTTGTATGCCTAACACGTTTAAACGACTATTGAAAGTGTTTTTCTCTCTTTTTTATTTGAGTTTGATTTTACGTGATATTTTAACCTTGTAAAAATGGATTTTTATATATTATTGTACAATAAGTATCAAAACTGGTTTATTAATTATTAAAGAGAACACATTCTTATTGTGAAGATGTAATTATTCAAAACATAGATCTGTGATATTTTAAATACAAATTAAATGTATTAATTAGAAAGATATACATATAAAATCAATTTTATCGAAAAATATTGTTGTCGCTATCGGGATTCGAACCTGGATCTCTTCCAATCCAGGGAACGTGCATTGACCGATTATGCTATACCAACACGGTACTTTGACGACAAATTTTAGAATAGTTTTGGAATCGCGGACTGCGTGCATATGGGTCTGTAGTTTGACGTATCATTTTTATCTCCTTTTGAATATACATAATTGAAAATATGTAACTAATTTTACATTTATCGCGAAGTACTCCGAACTGCAAAGAAAAGTTAAATATTTTTGTTAACGCATTCGTAAGTTGGTTTCTATATTTAATTAAAAAAAGTGGTGGAACATCGTCATGGCCTGCTGATTTTTTTATGTCTAGTTGCTAAATCCTTAATCTACATTTTGTTCTAAGAAGCTGTAATCATTATTATCAATTTTATTAGTTAATTGATATACTATTGATGTATCAGTAGTGTAAGTACTATTATTCAACGAAAAAATCAACTATAACCTTGAGGATTTTAGCCGTTTGACCATTGTATTGCATTGAACAATATTTATGACCAATTGTCTAATTACATCCCTTAAGAAATGAAACGCCGTTGGGCGTTTAGAACACCCGGTGAAAGTTTGTTAGAATGCCTATAGGCGTTTTCAGCATTGGACCGCTTAACATGGACCTTGACGCAACGCATTAGCTGCATTAGCGTAGTTACGTCGTTGAATCGTAGCGACAGAAAATCGCGCAAAAGTGTGCGTCTGGCCTAATTGGTGGAGAGTTCAGGAGCCCCTCCCTCCCCTTGCACGACGGTTCTGCGGGTGATATGCACCCCACCCCGACGCGGGGCGGGTCCCTCGTACCTATTTTTTTCTTCATATTACGGGTGGTTTTAATCTAGCCAACATTCAATTAATAAAGCATTAGAGCAAAAATAGCCGGATATTTGTTTGAACGTTTTCTTGGTGATCAATTATTTTTCTTTGCCTGTGTCAACTTTTTGCATGTCCGTATTGTTCCCTGACTTAATTAATTTTATATATACAGATATATATTAACATAAAATAATACGTAAATAATTTTGGTATAATAAGTCAAAGTTGGAAAATGTGCTGTGAGTAATACAGGGTGAATATTATGTTCCAGGTCGATGTTATTTTTAAATAACTAAAAAATTAAAAAAAACTTTTTAATTTGTTTTTATTTATCGATTAATTAATTTATTACAATTATGAATAAAATAAGATATTGGCCTCTAGCAGTTACATAAATACGTGGTTTTTTAATCATATTTTTCATAACATTCTTACACACTTCGCGTATTATTTCAGCAATTTGATTTCGAATATTGTCCTGTAGCATTGGAATTATTGTTGGCTTATTGGCGTAAACCTTTATTTTCAAGAACTCTATCAAATCAGATGATCGAAGAGGCCAGTTTGTATTACTACTTTTTGATATTATGCAGCCGGGAAAAACACATGTTGCAGGCTCAATAGATCTAATTCGGCCACAAGGAAGTTTTCCAACATGTGATGATAACAATTGTCATTAACGGTTACAGTAATGCGCCACATGGCGTACCATACAATAACTCTGCGTGGGTGTAAAGGTCGTCAGTGTACCAATTGAAGATTTTCGCTGCCCCAATAATGGGAGTTTGTTTATTAACAAAACACGCCGAGTAGAAATGATTTTTTATTCCCAAAATCGGGGTCATCAATATCGAGCTGCAAAACTTATGCTGTTGCATGTTATTGAGACTATAGATGTTTCATAATAAATTGTAATCAAGTACTCTTTACAAATACCAAATATGAACTGACAAATGTTTGCCGAACTAAAATGGCGGCCAAACAACGATCATAATATTCACCCTATATATGCATTATATATTTTTGATGTGTACATATTTTATTCCGTATCTAGAAATATACATACCTAAGTAGGTAGACATCTATATTAAAAAAATATAAAGCTATGCAACCGTTTTCGGACAAATCAAATTTAAAAATGTCAAAAATAAATGCAACATAATTTATATTTTTTATTTATTATCTTTGTTTTATTAACCACTGAATTGAGTTTAAATACATTTACCGGAAAAATATCATTTTTTTTTAGTTAGTTATGACATCCTGAAGAAGAAAATGGTATTTTTCGAAACCGGTAAAAGTGCAACATAATTTTATTCCTTCCTTGTGAACATGTGAACATATATTACATACTCGTGATATTAACATTTACCACGAGAGTTTTAATTTCATTGTACTTCACGGATTTTTTAAAAGTTCGGCGTTGGTCTATTGTTGAAAATGACGGCAATGGAGCCACTTATATTTAATGTTCAAAATCGCTTCAGTACCGGATTGTAGCCACTTTCAGGTAACGTTTTGAAATTAACTTGAATTACATCAGCATAGCGGGCGTTCCCTTTATAGTGCGGTATTAAAGAAGTCCGAAGTAAGTGTCTAGACTAAACATATTGTTTTTAAAGTTGTGTACATTTCACAGAGAGAATGAGATCAAAAATTCAGGTTGCCGAAATGAGGTATTTATGAAGCGAGTGAGAAATTTCGCTACATGAAGGCCCTACTCCAATATATACGATGATCGTATACAATATATTGAGGTGGCTCGGACAAGTCTTGTAAATTCCATAGTAATGATTACAAAAACGTACCTTCTTGGTAACTCCGAATGGTAGTGGACCTGTAGTTCACCTTAGACAAAGTCAGGATAAACAGCTAAAAATACTTTATGAAGATTTTGATTAGTTATCATCAAGTACTGAAACAGCGGAAGACCAGAATGATAAAAACGCATTGTTGAGGCTCTGCGTATGGAGATAAAATGATTATGATAGTCACCTAATAAGCATGGCAGTTGAGTTTACCTTCACCTTTTGGGAGTGCTTGACTTTCATAGCTAGTTTCTGGCTGCCTTCTGGAATTTATACGAAAATGGGCCTCACCTCAAATTGATACAAAAATGGATCTCACCTCAAATTGATACCATACGCATGAGTATTGTACAGGTGTGGTTTTGGTACGATGATATCAGTTAATAATCAATTGTAATAAATATATGTTTGCCAATTGTGCTATATAATAAAGGAAAATAAAGTAATCTGCGAAATAATGCCATAAGTTAGTTGTTAACTAACTGCCGGAACAGAACTAATCGAACAAAACTTTATATAATATTTTAAAAAGTTTTGTTAATTAATACACGCGTTGCTTTGCTGAGTGGAATCGAAATGGAAGTGCACAACTCTCATAACGATTTCGGGATAAGATGGGACTCTTTGAATTTTCTTTCACATGGTTTCATATTTAAGTGGTGAATAGGTACTACCGCAGACATACTATTTTTGGTATATATAAAGAACTGAAGGTCGTAAAAAATTAGTTGGTTTTAAAACTAGGTTTTTTTTAATTGAAAAAAACTAAGCCACGGCGATATTTTAATTACTGTGAAGTATTTAAGACATAATTATTATTATGCGTCTTAGAGATTTAATCTTGAATAAGTATATTCATGATTTATTAGATTGCATATACAATGGCTGAGCTGCATAAATAGCGACGAGGTGGTAGCCGGCAAAAATAAATAAATATTTTAAATGTTTAAAGCGTTAAATTTGAGATTGGAGATTGTTGCGTACAAGCATAGAAGCCGGAAGAATTCGAGATATAGAAGGAATAGGCACTCACCATAATCCAGATTCTGCAGATATCTCTAAAATATGGACTGTATTTTTATTCACTATTTCGTCAAATTTACGGTTCCTATAGACGACTATGGGTTCCGACACTGTATAGACGCGAAGTCTCAAATTAATATAATGTTGTAATCCTTTCCAAACATGTATAATCACACTGGTTCAAGGTCGCCAATCGACTGATCGGCGGCGTGGTCGGGAAAGAACAGAAAGGGAGGAGGCACAGTACATTATTTTCGTTCAAGAATAAATATATATTTACACAAATAAATATATGTACCAAACAGATATAATTATTAATTAAAAAAAAATAACAAACTTTGTAAGAACCAATATGATTAATAAAATGTCAACCAGTTTCGATACTGCGCCACGGTGGACGCATAATAATTGATTTAAAAAATAAAATATTTAAAGAAATCAATTGTCGGGCAAAGATGTGGCCTCAGTCGTGACAGGAGTTGGGATATATTTGTTCAATTTAATTGGTTGAATACATAATATTATTTAAAAGAATAAGATATTTAATTAAGATTTTTTTAAATGTTTTCAATATCCTTTGATCCTCTCATTCGTCAAAGAGGGTCTGTAATAATTTAAGGAATTTCCGTCAAATAAATAATTAAAAGAAAAAAGTATTTACGATACACAAATAAAGATTGCAATGGACATTGAACACTGTTTTGTAAAATAAATTGTTTTCTAAGATTTTTAAATAAAATATTATTTTCCCAAGGCCCCCAGGGGTTGAAGGCGATATTGAGTACATTCTGAGGGGTTTAATTCAGAAAATTGTGAGAGAGAGACGGGCTTCGATTAGCGTAATTGATTGTCACGATCTTAATTGAATTCTGCAATACGCGATAAATATTAATACAAGTTTGCTTTAGTCAGCTCTTTTGATTAATATTTAAGGTATATTAAAAAATCTTGTTATCGAGTATAATCAGTAATTATATTTATGAATTATTAAAACATTTATAATAAAATTTTCTATTTACTATTAGAGATTTTTTTAACTTTTAATATATTACATGTTTTTTGTTATTCTTGACTATGAATATAAAATTGCACAGCATAAAATTAAAACTAGAAATCAGCAAAGTAGAACCTTAATATATCGGGGGTGTCCGTTAAAGCTGAAAGTTCGTTACATAATAAGGTGGTTTTACGATTGCGTTTTTAATTGAGAAAATAAACGGCATAATACATGTTTCTTTAAATGGATTAAAATATCATGTCATATAAAAAAAAGTGATGAGAGATATTTGAAAAATTAATTACACAAGAAAGTTTTCTGCTATCTACTTACATTTTTCAAAAACACTTTTTCAGAAATACACACATGTATATATGTTATGTATGGGTTAACAAATAAAGTTAAATAAAATATAAAAACACAAATAAAATCCTATTTATTAATCTTTGGATGATATATCCAAACTTATCCGCTGTGGAATGGCTTAATATTCAATGTCCAGGCGCTCACTTTCGGTTATCCTACTCTGAAAAAACCATTAAGTTTTGATTCAAATTTTGAAGTTTGCTTTATTAACTATATCAAAATTTCAACAATTGTTGTAATATAGCTAAATTAAGTTAACTGGTGATCAGTCAATAAATGTTATTATATCGTCGAGATGCGAAATTATATCTGTTATATTCGAAGTCTATCGGGGTTCTACTAAAACAAAATACCCGAAGTTGTATAGATGCTATCACCATTCATTGTAAGTAGTAAGTAATAAAGAGTAATGATATCCAACAAATTGTAACCAACAAAAACATATTAGTAATCATAGATGTAGGTACGGCCATAGCGAGATACGCCCTGTGTTGAACAAAAATAAATGTTTTAAATACTAAATTAATGTATTAATTATAAATATATACATAAAATATTGTTTTTGCGTCACCGGGATTCGAACCTGGATCTCTATTTCCAATCCGGGGAAGTGCACTACCATTGTGCTATAACGCCAATATTTTTCTTGACAAATTTTCGAACCTATATGTTACATTTTTCAAATTAATACACCTGTCGTTCCTTTATTTGAAAGCCATCTACATTATTTTTACAGAATCTCAAATACCTTTGAGTAAACCGACTGCAGACGCCAGAATTATCAATTCATTTTTATTAAATTTTGGACACATTGATACAACATATATTATTAAGGAAAACATAATTACAACTTCACAATAAGAATGTGTTTTCCTTAATAAAAATAAATGTAATTGTACCAAAAATTACTTATAATTTACCTTAAAATGAACTTTGATCTAGTGAGGTGAGCAGGAATAAGATGAAAAATACGTGTAATAGTAAATAAATATATACAAAAATAAAAGGTCGAACAAATCTTAAAATCTTTAAATGCGCGTTTATTTTGTCTTGTCAAATTATTTCGTATCCCAACATTTTTGTAGAAAAAAACAAAATGGGGGGAAACGATCCAATCTCCGATAAGGTTTTCTCTGGGAATCCCCGAAGGTGAAAATATATTTAAAATAAGAAGGAGAAATATATTTATGACAAATATCTGTCCGAACATTTGTTTGTCACTCTCAACGAATACAAAAAATTCAACGAAATTTATATTTTGTCCCCGAAAACGTTCTTCGTAAAAAAAAAACTGATTATTTATTTGAAAGTTTTATGACACTTTTCCGACTCAAATGTTTTTTTTGGTACGTCCTTACCAGCCGTGCGCTTCGGGTCCCAAAACGGCAAAGAGATCATGAAATACACAATTTATATTACGAGAAATTTCACAAAAACCTGGGACATCAGACAATACAAAAGATTTTTTTTTTAAATTTGCGCAAATGTATTGTACCTGAAATTTATTAAAATTATTCTACACCTGAAAATGACTGGTTTATCGCCATTGTATTTGAATTTTTTAAATTTATTAGTTAATTCTTAAATTCTAATGGGATTTTCTGAGTTCAGTAAATATATATGTTAATAAGAAAAACAATATTCTGACTGAAAATATGTGTTAATAGAATCGATCTGATTTTTTAAATATTTTTTAACATGAAACCGAAATTGTTTTCAATTCAATGAAAAATTAAAAAAAAATCTTATATCAAATGACACAAATGAAAAACATATTTTATAAAAGAAAAGATTTTAGAATGTAATTTATTTTAAAAGTAGCAACTACATAAATTGTGGACGATAAACTAATATGTGAAACTAGGATTAATAATAGGGACAGATGAAAAATGTTACAAATATAAGAAAATTATTAATTAGTTTATTAACTTTATAATAACTCAAGTGACTTTATTATAAATCAATATGATGTAAAAAAAACATTTAAAATTAAATGAACAGTTTGAATAAAGCATTTAAACCACCTAGTAAAAACTTATATGTCTTTTTCGGTGGTTATGAGGGTGCTGTCTGTCATTGTTTTTTGTGTTAGTCATAGCAGAGGCCTCGGTAATACCTACATATACTTTTGGAATAATAGAGAACCTGGTCCAATGGCAAGGGAGGTCCGAAACGACAGGAATACTCCGTTATTTTGTAGTCTTTTCAGTCTATGTACAGAGCTTTGTATTGACCGTAGTGCAGTAGGGATCCAAATATAACCCTAGGGTATTTGAGGATTAACGATTTATATGTAACAAGTTTTTTAGATAATTAATTGTTTAACTTTGTGCGCTTTTGGATAAGGTTGTTAAATAGGTTATGTATTAAAATGACGCGAATGTGTCTGGAACAAGTTAAGAGATATGATAACGTGACTTACATTGATGGCGTTTATTGAAGATTCATGCACAATTTACTGCACACTAGTTGAAGTTAAAATAAAAATAAAGTTCACAACGTTCACTGGAGGTGCGTTCGAGAAGAAGACCGAGAGAGAAGTGGTTGCTTCAGGCTGGCTCCTGGAGTGGCTACGCTGCGATGCATTGTTTGTTTGCGGTCGGTACTAGGAGAAATTATACGGTTGTTGAGAAGCTGGCTTAATAGCCAGGTACTGTGAGGCGCGTGCAGGGTCTCCATAGATATAATGCATCATTTAATACTGAAGATAATTTTATTTTTATTTAATTTAATTTATTTAGACACATGTAAGCACTGTACAGTTACAAATTATTATTCAATATTTTTTATTATATTTTTTTATTTGAAACTCAACACCCAGCTTACTACCGAGTTTTTACTTAGACAGTATGTTTTAAAAAAATTAGAACACCTGCGCAGTAGATCTGCTCGTTTCTTTCTTCTTTTACGCATTAAAAAAAAATATTATGAAATCGTATTGTATATAATAAGTAGATATTTAGATATATGAATTATTTTATAATATGCACGATGAGAACATCTATCGGATACCATTTATTAAAGACCATTTACACAAGCACTAACCCTTACCGTTTCATCAGAAGCGAATCACTGTCTATCTGTGACCATTTTGCTGTTGTCGCTGCCGTAAACGGGGCGTTGCAGAAATATGAATATGCATTAGGACGGTGGTTGCAGGGTGCATATCGGGGTGAAATAGTCGATTAAACTTCATATCAGAATTCCCCATTGGAATGCGCTTATCAGGTCGATATTACCGAGTGCTATGGCTAAAATACGTACTCACTGAATCGGCACAGATTGCGTTATCAAGTCATGGTGTCTGATAGTAACAAATGATGTAATTATATGTATATACATAATCATAATGTGAGAGATATTTAGAATATTTTTTAGACTCTATGCTTATCCACCTTATTCTTTATTCTATTCTTATCTCTTGATAAGATATTTGATCATTTACAAGGTATTTCCTCATTTTAGGGTTTTGAGAATGAACAATGTGACAATTTTCAAATAGAGATGTGAACACAGAATACGCGTTACATTAATATTTTTACTATTTTCAAACTAAGCTAAACGCTTGTGCTATGAAAATAAGACTAACTTGCTGATCTCCTGAAACGAGGCGCGAACCCCGACTACTAGATTACTAGGCCAGCATTTTGACCACTAGATCAACAAGCTACATTTATTCTCGTCAGATAATATAACAAGTTATCTTAGAACTATACACTTTGAGGTATTTGTGGCGAAGAGCAGACGCTCTTCTCTATCCTTCTATACATTTTCTCGTGACACACACGCGTTTGGTCCGATTACGCCTGCGCCCGTCATTCTATCATCATTCCATAGACATCACATTTTTTAAATTCATAACGTCACATGCCATATAGAACAACATAACATGTGTAATGGTGTAAAATACAAAACGTACTACAACTTTTACATATGAAGATGACATTTAAATAAAGACATTTCCTATCTTCTCAACCATTTGCCTGAGACGAATCGTTCAATTTTTTGGACATCTTGCGCGAAGGGAAGCTTGTTGAAGGCCACGTCAAAAAAACAAAGAGAAAGAGATAAATCCCCCACCCGTTGGACTAACCGAGTGAAAAACGCAACAGGCACTTCTCTGGTGATAGCCCTAAGATCTGCAGGATGCTAAGAAAAATAAAGAATCATAATCAAGAAGACGAGAGTTCATGAAGATTGTGATTGTGGACGATTCCGACGTAGATAATGACGAGCACTCAAATTTTGTAACATTTTAGAAAACAAATTCTATCACTTGCGTTTTTCAAAAATAAATTTATCGAATGGCTGAGAAATCATGAAGAAGATTTTCTCCGGTGGTTAAATACCAAAAGAATTTAAAAGAATACTTTTGTTCTTACTACTTCCACCCGAGTGTTAAAAGCATTAAATTTTTTTATTTTTTGCTGTCAATGCTACTGTTATTATTTAAATTTATACTATGTTTTCTTAAAAATCATTTATATTATGTTCTTGCTGTATTTTTTAAGCAACAGAAAATATTTTAAAATCTGAGGCGGTTTCCCTAGATCAGGCCTAACCTAAGTGGGAAATTCCTATAATATTATTGTCAAATAATTAAGTGAAAAAAAAATTAACCAGAATTTTGCCTGCCCTGTGATGTGATACTAAAATAAGAAGTTGGGGAGAAATTTTATCTATCTGTCTAAAGAAACCGAAGAAGATTACTAAGAAAAATTAGATAAAATTTTGGTGGAATTTTTGACAACAGAAAAAGCGCATAATCTCTCATAAAAAAAAACCACGAAAAGATGCTGTGTGAGAAGAAAAAGAAGTTGCTTCTGAATTTTACTTATCACCAGAATTTTAAAAAAAGTAAAAAAAAATTAGGCGAATCTGATTGGAAATGTATGTGATTAAAATCTATCTAAGACAACTGTACCATTTTAACAAAATATATATTAGATTGAATCATTGCTGTTTTACTATGTATTGAAATTTAAATTTTTATTTAAAATTTTTTATCTATATTAAATTTAATATTTCACCAGTGTTAAGAACTAATTATTTCCCTCTATTTGGTAATTCCTTCATCGAAGAAATTTGGAGGTTTCTTTGAGAAAAAATATTGAAAAGTTATGAACTTCTGAAAATTATCCCATTCAGTGCGTTTTGCAGTGACCTGAACAAATAAACATTTATTGGAGTTATGTCTGGAAAGTAAAAAGGTATTGATGTAAAACCAACCATAAAATTCTCAACATTACGTGATGGTTTGAATTCTCACAAGATTACGTGGCAATGATGCATTTTAAGATCGTCGTGGAGTTTGAATTAAGTACTCAAACAAACAAATACCTAACTAACTGCTGGAAGGAAAATAAGTAGATGATATGTCACCAGTCTGCGAGGTGCAAGATGTATTATGTGAGAGATGTGTGGCACTATTGCGAGAGCAAGTATGTGATCGGTGACTTTATAATGGAAGGTAATGCATATGTTCTATGATGATGGTGATGCCAGAAGCTTGAGATACGATGAGTAACCTGCCTCCAAAGTTCTAATTCGGTGTTCGCCTGTAGGTATCTCAACCATTTGCCTGAGACGAATCCTTAAATTCTTTGGGCATCTTGCGGTCACTGGTTATTTGAGTAAGAGGATGACAGATAGTGATGCTATAACAGGTATATAGAGAATAAAAATCTACTTACGTTGCAACACTGAATTTATTTTCACCATGTTTGATTCTACTTATTATTTAAACGCGATGTGATGGAGTAAAAATCGTAAACTGCTGATAAGACCGTATAATAAACATCAGATTTTTATTAACATAATGAAGTATTTAAAACTTTTTTTGGTGCACCATTCTCTCTACGTTGTCCGCCTAGACATCTAATTGAAAGTACATTTTATTAAGAAAAAAATGTTCAGAGAATTATAAATCAAGATTTTCTTGTGCTACAAGATACAGTACTCCATTTTTTTGAGAACATACATTCAAGACCTTTCGCGTGACCCCTTTTGGTAGGTTTAGTATTCATAAGAACCACTGTGGGTGAAAATAAATCTGCATTCTGTCAGATTTCACCCGTATCTGATCGCACGTTACGGTATAACATACCACTGAAATAAGTCAAATATTTCTAGAGATATTTTGGCAAAAAATGAGAACCCGGATTTCATACATCTGCCTGGTTTTCTGGGATGAGAGACGAGGATCGAATTACAGAATCATTCGATGGATTTTTGGTTTGATTTAACATTTTTCCAGTCAATTTAGGATCGTTTTTTATTTTCATGTTCGCGACGTATTCTTTCTACGTTGTTTATTGTCGCGATATTATTGATTGTAAATAATATTAGATTAATGCAACCACCGTTATTTAAAATTTATACTGTATTATTATATTTTTGTAAATTATAACATAATCAAAGACGAAAACAAAAATAACACATATTATGTACAATTATCATTTGGGGGCGTAGTCACCGTAATTGTGAACTGATCGATGTTGAAGTTCTCAGCCAATGCCCTACTTTCCTCCTCTTCCACAGCCATCAGAAGGGCTTGGAACATCAAACCTTTCCTGACATGTCGTCTAAGCTGGCATCACGAGATTTGAAGCGAACAAACCACTCTTGGCACGCCGTTCGTTCCTTCGCCGAATAGGTCCTTGAGATTGTGAAATGACTTAGCAGCTTTCTCCAAGTGATACAGCATAATGTGGCGTATATGTGTATGGTTGTCTATGCGTATTTTAATTTCCTAACCCTATTAAAGAATAATATTATGACAAATTAAACGTCAAATTTAAAAAACAAAACGTCACGAAAAAAAACTTCAGCGTCAAACAAATAATAGATATCTCATAGAGACTAAGTAATTTTTATTAATGGAAAATATGGAAGTATGGGTAATTACAGGGCTTACGACCTGTCTTCGGCTGGCTTAAGTGATCACTTTACACAATGTAACGTTCACCATTCCATCTTGACTTTGACCTTAACAATAATGGGATTAATAATGTTATATGAATAAATGTGTAATGTGAAAAACAGAGTTGCCATTGAATCCATTATCATCCCATCTTTATATAACAAACCTTTGAATAAATGATTAATTAAAAAAAATAATAACAGTGTAAAAACAATGAATAAAATGCCACTTTTTTAAAATTTAATTTAAAATGCGAGATTTCATGCGGTTAATTCCCAGCCCCTAAAGTAAAACGAATGCGTATCGGCAAACAGGATAATGGAACCATCGAATAGGCGTCGCGGAACCCCACTTCCGGCGCTCCTGTTCCGTTCTGCCGTCGACGTCGCGTCGGTGATGTAATTCATTAGTCACACCGGTCGTTAGGAGGCTGTACAGGTACAGGGTTACATGTAAAGGGTGCCCGAGGAAGGTCGGCAATTATTTAGGGTACTCTTTAGGGATAATTATTTTGGGAAAAAAGATGGACCGTTACTTCATCCGGTAGAGTAGGCTCTGAATACACATGTACTTCTGTTCAAAGTAGTTTATTTAAAAAATATATAAACTTACACAAGGGATCCACCCCCGCTTGGGCCTACGACATCTATGGGGCAAGTTGTGTGGGCGGGAGCGAAAAGTGCGTCTTTTCGACTTTTAAAAATACTTCTTTTGTTTGAAAAGAGAAATATTGTCAAACCATTCCCCACAACGCGATTGCGATTAATTCAATGTCGAAACGAAGTTTAAGAAAAAGTATGTCGTAAAAGTAAGTCGAAGAAAAGTATGTAAAATATTACCAAAAAAATCAGTAGTCAAATCATTGGGTTCTACAGATAAAAAAGTAATAGCTTGAGAAATTATATTTCGTTTTAAAATAATAAATATACCTAATACATAGATAACAAATCGTACCTTTGGAATACCAAGGTGTCATTAAATATTTGTATAAAAATTCTATCAATTACGAACATGTCAAATTAAAAACTGTGTTATAAATAGGGAATCCCATGAATTATGTTTAATTAAAAATAAAATATATTTTAATAAATATTCATATGTATGATATACAGTAGCCATAAAGGATATATTATTTATTATATGTGTAAAAAACTAACGTTAATATTAATTTATTAAAAAAAAATAAATAAATTCAAAACAAATAAAAATCATTCAAAAAAAGAACAACTAGTAAAGAAACAAACTGCAAGTCATTAAAGTACGTATTTGACTAAAGTCTAATAAAGTGTATCAAATAATTTCATCCCACTTAAATTTTGTTTAAAAAAATGACATGAATTTATTTGTTTATATCACATTTTACAAGGAAACAATCCCCTGTTCGAACGAATCGACAAAAACATTTACTTTAAATTTTTTTCTTAGTAGTAAAATATCTGAGGACTAATTTCTCTATACAGTAAATCTCTATCGCTGTCCATATACACTTTGGAAACTTTCAATTTTTAAAATTATATACTTGCGCATGTACCGCTCGTTGCTGGGTCACTACCTGCAATAACATCAAGAAACATAAGAATCTCAGGTTATTTTTTTTTTAAATTCCCGTGACTCGAAACAACAAAAACATAACATTCCCGGGAATTTATTCCCTGGTTGTCTTGATACAGAATCCCTAGTGATAAACATGTCAATCGTGTAAGAGCGAACAGAGTTATATTTTAGGAGCACTTATTATTATTTTAAGAACAAGTATAGATTTGAATGTAAATAAAATATTTGAGTAATATTATGTACAAATAATATTAAAATACAACGAGCTCGATATCAGGAATTTGTTTATTTTATTACTTACATAAAAAAAATAATGTCAGTTGTTGTTTCAAGGGCTCGAAATAGCAACAACTTGTAAGTGTGTTATTTCAAGTTACTATAACATCAAGGTTGTGCACTTTGACTAACGTGATGTCGATGTCAATTGTTTAAGAATACCAGGCAAGTTTATAAAAATAAATATTCCTCTTTTAATACTCTTATTTTAAAAATTTAGCACATCACTTAAAATAATATTAGGATTTTTGTTGTAATGTATTTTAAAACATACCCATTTAGAATATATAAATTAGTTGAATATATTAATTTGAACGTGTAGTATAATCGTATTTTGATATTGAATTTGAATTTTGATTATTGAAAAAATAGCATGTTTACTCGTATTTTGTATTGAAGTGATGTGAATGAATATCAAAAAAATAAAATATGAACACTCGATTTCATCAAACCAATCCAAATTACTTTAGTTATTAAAATAAAACTAATTTCAAATATATCTCTCTCATATTTGGTGACAATATGGCTATAAATAAATAAAATGTTTTCTGAATAATAATGTTAGTACGAGTATTTTAAAGTATTTTCCGTTTTTTAATGTAATTATTTCAGTTTGCCCATTCATAACATTTTATTAATATCTTTGAAGAGTTGTCACATTAAATATGTTTTTATTTTATTAATATTTATTCATTTTTAAATATAAACTTAATAACTAGATCACAAAGTATCTTTGTAGATACTTTTCTGCAGGCTCAAAAATACACTAGTAGGTACAGATAAAGTACGTTAAACAATTTAATATTACAAATTATTTTAAAACTATTTATTATTTACAAATAATATTGGCATGCTATTTCAAATAAAGTTATTTTAATTGCAATCAAAAATAATCAGTAGGTATCGGTAAAGTTTTTGATTTTCTGAAGAAGATTCGGTCTACATTATCTCGAATAGCTAGGATAGAATACCTTCAATCGAATTAAATTTAATGTTAGTTATAATTTTAAGCCTCAGGATGATCAGAAAAATAATTGTGATATTTGTAATCTGAATTCTAACCTTAATTTTTTAAATAATAATAAGTATAATTCATCGTCTTCATGTTAAAATAATTTTAAAGTAAATTTATTGGTCAATATTTTGATAATATCGATTTGATTTTATTATTAATTTTGATTCAAATCAGGCTATTGAAGATAACATAAAAAATAAATCGATTACATTTAATAATATTTTTTTGCATGAGATCTAGACGGAAGAGTTCTAGGCAGAAACTTCTCGTAATCTAAATCTAAAAATTAGTATTGGGGATCAGAGCCTTGCAGTTGGAGATGTCCTTTTGTTGATATCGATAAACTGAAGCCGTTTATTAAATTAAAACCACGTACAAATATTTGAGAGCTTACACAACAGTTAAGCGTCCGACAGCTCTGGACTACTTAAAATAGATAAAAAACAAAAAAAACATTATCTTCTCAAAAATGTTTTAATTTAAAATAAAATTTGTAATTAAAATCAAAATTCTTTATTTAATAGCGCAAGAGCCTATATCAAGATTTAACTTCTATAATCTTCCGATTCCATGATACTTCTTCTGTCTTCCCGTTTACATTGCGTGGTCGGTTTCTGAGGCCGTATCAGGTTTCTTATCAGTGGTGTTTCTACGAAATGTGTTTGTTAATCCAGCGCCCATCCTCCAACCTGAAAGACCAGGGTTTTCTTCCCTTAGCCGGATATCTCCCGTTAGCAAGGCGCTGGAGATTTGTCTTTCGCCTTTTCTGAATTAAGCCTGTTAAGTCATCGTTACAGATTGCGTCCACGGATGAGATTTTTGTCTCAAAACAATCTCTGAGAGAGGGATTATGCTTCAACGAGATTTTTTAGAGATAACTCTCGGCATTCGTAATTCTTCATGTACACACCAAGTCTCAGAGATTCGAGAACCGCCAGTTGCCTCGTGCCTCACTTCCATTTGTTGTACGTCAAACGTCAAATGTCAGCCTATTTATTAATCATTGATATTCCGTTTAATGAATATAAATTAATTCTCCCGCAGCAGAATTGATGTTCCATCCGTTCGTTGGGATTAAATATTTTATATTTGTTTAACTTTTTAGAGAAAATATTTGAAAATATCTATGATTCTAGGTGACGTTTTTGTGCACGTGTCAATCAAGTCTAGTTGTCAAATCGAATGTCGTATACACGGGTCGGTCCTATCAAATTTAACACGTGTACACGGAACAGAGTTTTATTTAAACTAAATCTTTGTAATTTAACCCATCGTGTCTCATTTCGTGGACACGAGTCGTGAAAGTTACATTGCCCGGGGCTCACACTGAGGAGTTGGCTCGGAATTTCGTGGCAATTTTTAAGGGTAAAGTGCCTTGGCAAGAGCGTACCCCATAATGGCCGTACTCAACCTTTCAAATCCGTCAATCGAAATATGACAAGATATGTATATAACTCAAAGATGTTTAATTCAGAACGTGCCTTGGCAAACCAAATTTATTTTGTCCAGATTGGCGCTCTCCAATAATATATTCACGATCACAATTTACTTAGAATGTGATAAATAATGTTACGATTGCTCTTTTATCTTTGAGAAACGTCATAATATTAATACAAAAATAAGTACATAATTCGAAAAGAATCCGACAATTTTAATATTTATTTAAAAATTAAAATGAAGACTGCAGTTGATGGTACGTTACACTTTAAAACTTTTACCTTGTATTATATTTTTATAGCGGGATCAATACAAGCAACTCCCAAAACCTTTTTGAAAACGAAAAGGTTCCGAGTATCGATCCCGGTACCCTTCATATGCTAACCGGAAGCTCTGCTCCCTTATTTAAACTGTGGCGTTAAAGTAAAATCATGCTGTTTTTTGGTATCATTAGTTGACATGTCGGTTATATTGTGGTGTAACATGATTGATTTTAATTTTCACAACAAATCTTTATATTACACACAGATTGAATTATTTTCACTATAGAGGTACGATAAATTTACATATACACAAAACACTAATTATTATACATAACATTCCCTAACACTTCGCTTTTACTGTCCATATTCTCGTTAACGACCGAAACTTCCCCCCTCTTCTCAAGCCCCGTCCCATTACCCAAATAGACTAAAATACTGTATTTAGTTTAATTATCACCTGTTGATGAGAAGTAATTTCCTCGTGTGCGTAGAACAAAGTTTTGCTTTTTTTGTATTAGAATACAATGCATTAATTAACATTTTTGATATTATTTGTTATTTGTATATTATGAGTTTTCTCGATACAGGCCTCCCGTCTGTTACGCGGGATGCTAGGGTTCAGTTTACCCCACGAGAAAGTATTCAATTTTAATTTTATTTGTTTAACTATATATATAATATATGTTTATTTTTTTTTAAACCAGGAAAACACATTCTATGGAGGGATGGTACGATACAGGAGTCTGAGACATGTTGAGACACTTTTTCAGTTTTTATATTCAGAAAAGTTTCCTAAATACGTACTTCTCTAAATTATTATTACCGACCTTTTTCGAAACACCATGTGCTTACGTAAAGGCTTGAATCGCGGGCCTAAAGCGATGTAATAAACGCGATATCTCGTTAAATTTATGAGAGCTCGTACACAATTTATGATTTTACTAAATATGACGCGTGCATTCAAATCTGCGCTACTTTATACGGTTCAAATTATAAATATATATATAGTATTTGAATATATTATACTATAAGAAAAAAGATATAAAATATAATTTTAAATTTTTACAACATTTATTCGATAAGTAAGATAAAATATACTAATATCTATTTTAAATTGATTTATTTCGAAATGTTACAATGCTCTAACCTAATGTGTTCAAATATATATATTCATTAATCGATATTTGTTTCAACACGTTCTATCTCCTTATAAATCTAATATAATATAAAATATAAAAAGTTTCAATATACCTAGAAAAATTTAATGCAAGAAAAAAATAATGAGATATAACAAAGTTTAAAATGGAATGGATAAAAAATATTATATTATTGTCAGGAGAACACATTCTTATTGTGAAATAAGGTAGATGGCTCTTTCAAATAATGGAACGATGAAATGTATTAATATCAAAAAAGGTAACCTATATGTTCGAAAATTTGTCGCTAAAAATATTGTTGCTGTAGCATAGTTGGATAATGCACCTTTCCCGGTTAGGAATGAGATCCAGGTTCGAATCGCAGTGGCACAAAAACAATATTTTTCGATAAAATTGATTTTATATGTATATCTTTCTAATTAATATATTTAATTGATATTTATTATATTATTATTATTAAAAGTAAATATAAATAGGAAATATTAATTCGTAAATTAAAACAAATACTTTGTTTCTTAGAACGAATTATTTATGCAATCAAATAATAAAAATATAGCAATGTTAGGTTAGGTATTTTTTTATTGAATATAATTTATTTATTTAATGTTCATTTTTTATTATTGTAATGCATTATATCTTTTGATATTTTGAAAATATTATACTCTTTGTATTTTTATTTATATTATATTAAAATTTTTAGATATCAATATAATGTACAACATGTAAACAATCTTCCTTTAGAAATATGATTTTTTATTTTATTAAATGGTAAATGTGTAAGCCGTCTTTTGTTTTCATCGAATTCAAAGTAGCTCAGTAAGAAGAACAGTTTCTTTTATCTCGATAGGCAAGCGAATCGCTTGAATTTAATTGAATATGGATTTCGGAAATATTTCGATTATAATTATCTCACGATACAAGAACAGTCATAAAAAGTTCAATATAAAACGTTGATAAATATATAACCAATATTCATATTCACGTTAGTATGAAAATGAATTGGCTTATAATAAATGATATTAAGTGTTCTATCTAACACTTAAAAGTTTTTTGTTTTTTCATCTAATATATTACATAATCATCACTATGAGTCTCTTGGGCTTCTCAAAAATTTTCTTTCATCGATCCCTAATACGAGCTACTTATTAGTCATGAATTTCTACGACTGACATATCTTTGAAGACATTGTCGCCCCATTTAAGCTTTGCCTGGCCAAGCACCTGCGCTCGGTGATGTTGTTCAGCCACGGTCCAACAATCGAAGTCGACGTTTGAGACGTTTATCTCGTTATATAAACATTATAGTTTAAAAATAAAAATGTTATAAAAACAATAATTAATAAACAAGCATGGCAAAAATTATTCATAGAAAATCACATAAAGATATTAAAAACATATACACATATTTGCTTTTTTACATACAAACTAAAATCAAACATCATGATTATTTTTGATGAGTTGTAAATTGAATACATACATCCAAAAAATAAATAAATATATTTCTAAAAATTAAGTCAAGATATAAAAATATGTAAAAATAGTAAAAGTATTTGATAAAGTAAAGAAGAAATGCGTATATCATATACTTATAGCGAAAATAAAACACATAACACATTTTTTACATAGTAACTTAACATGTATTTTCAATAATTATAGAAAAAAATAATAAATATTTTTGATTATATAAAACAACACACAACATAAAAATATTATAAAAAAAATATGAGAAAGTGGAGAAAAAAAAAAGCAAGAGCCTTGCAAAACTTTAATTTTTTTGAAAAATGTATGACCACAACAATTACATATTTAAATTGTAAAGACATAAATAAATTTTTAAAAATGTAGTGTATATTAAGTGTAAGTATAAAACTGCTAACAATCGTTTAGAAATATGTTTAAGTAAGTTAATAAAAAAAAAAACTGTTTTTCATTGTATTTGATAATATTAGGTTCAATTATATGAGTTGTTAATTATATTTTCACAATAATAAAAAATAAAGTTAAATTTTTCATTAAAGCTTGTATATTTTTAAGAATCGCTGAATAATTAAAGCGAGTTAGATGTAAATCTGTGTAAATCTGTGTTCTTAAAAAAAAAAAAAATATATATATATATATATATATATCATCCCTTAAAATGTTTAAATATACTTTCTGCTTACTGTAGTATCGAGTATAAATTACCTGTGTAAATGTCTAAATTTGCGAGGGGATTAAAAATCACCGTGAAATAATAATTCTTTTGAAGTTGGTATAAAGATAACGATCACTGCGCGCCCCCGTTGTCGGAGTGATATAATGATGGCTGGCGGAATTACTTCGATACTTATCGGGTGTTTCTGAAGTATGTTCATTATGCAGGAATAATATTTACTCAAATTATTCACGATAAAAGACCTCGTAGAATATTTATAAGCAATTGAAGACACGAAAGAATAAAAAATATTTAAAATTAATTGGTTGGAAAAAAATTCTGTGTAATTTATTTAAATTTATTAAAAAAGTGTATTGGAAACATAAAAAAAAATATAATAATACAATATACAATAAGTTAAGGATGACAAAGACCATTTTAATGATGGAAAATATGGTTTTATAAAAAATATTTTTTTACCTTAAAAATATATAATTGTTCAGATTAAAAGAAGAAAGGAAAACCGTGGGGCTGTACTTCGAAGGGTACTTTTGAACTTACGGAGTTACGACTCAGGCAAGGAATAACCAAAGGTTTTTTAAATACATATTAAATGTATTAATTTGAAAGATAAACAAATAAACAATTTAATCAACAAATATTGTCGTTGCTACCGGGATTCGAACCTGGATCTCTTCCTATCCGGGGAAATTCCATTAACCAATTATGCTACGCAACGCAGTGTATTGTCGACAAATTTTAAAACTTATATGTTACACTTTTCAAATTGATACATTTATCGTAACATTATTTGAAAGCCATCTTCTTTATTTTTACGGAATCTCTAATACCTTTTAGTAATCCGACAGGAGATGCCAGAATTAATTATTAATTTTTATAAAATTTTGAACACATTGATATGACTTATGTATTATAAAGAATGTGTTCTCCATAATAATACAGGTAATTGTTTGGTATTTTTGACAGGTCTACAAATCTCTAATAACCGTGCGTATCTGGATGCTCTATTATGTTGACAATACCTATCTGTCCCTTCTTTCCTACCTTCAGAGTACGACTTTCAGTGTGTATTGTCTATGAACCTTTGAAGTATTAAGAAATGTGAATGTCCTGCTACGAGATCGTTACACTAACTTTAATTACTACTGTGTATTTGGTTTCTCGCGGTGGGTGTAGAAGATTACAATTACTATTATGGATGACACACAGTGCTTTGTGCGAATCAGCTAAGTTGTTTCTGATATTCAGGAGACCTGTGGCTACTGCGAAGAAAAATCCAGGTAAGTCATGTTCTTTATCTGAATTTTTACTGTCCTGTCCCTATACCAAATTCCTTCCACCCGTTCCTTACATCCCGTTTCCCCATTCCCTTGTATAAACAGTATTTTTTTCAATTACAAGAAAGAAAGGCGTTATCTGGAAAATATAATGATAGGGATGGTTAAATTTTCTAAATTTTGGGTGCATCTTCCAGGAAAGACTTCATACTACATAGATGTTTAGAAGGACAAAGTGAGCAAGGAACTGGCAGGGTATCCTTTACTGTATATAATAAAAGATGAACATATTTAGGAATGTAGTATATACATAGAACTAAAATATAAGTTGTAGTCTGCTGAATAACCAAGTGAACTCTTTAACTAAGTGATTATCGATGTGGTGAGGGTGTTTAACGTATTGAAAGTCAAAGAGAAGATAGTCCGCTAATCTGCTGAATCGATGATATGAAAACTAATGCGAAAAGTTGAATGCAGAGAACAGAGAATAAAAATGAGTGCCGGTCAATAAGTAATATCTTGATGCATCTGTAACGTGGACTTAAGAAGAAAAAAATATGTTTATGTTTTATTTAAAATTTCAATTTCCATTTTATTCATAGTTTAACTTCAGTAAGAACACACTATTAGAAAATCACATAAATACTATGGAGATCCAGACACAGTACTGAACGCATCTGCCAGAGTATTAATCAACTATCACTGTAGGACGTCATCCACTCACAGCGCTGAACGCAGTCAGCGCTAGTGGCCGGCTGGCCACGCGCGCCGCGCCATTCTGTCATGAATACTGCGGAACTGTCACTTTGTAAGTGTATGTGCATATGTGTGTGACATGAAAGTGAGTAGATGAGTGGTGAGGAAATTTATAAGAGACCGTCTCTGGGAGGAATAGTTCTCTTCCATCACAGCTTCTCCGGAATAACTAGTCTATAGCTGAAGTGTATAATTACTGTAATACTTGTACTTAATATTGTTACCCGGACATACTGAGTTTTATATTACAAGGGATTGGAACCTCCAGCAATTAGACAGTAAGCAGAGGATAGAACCCCAAAGGAATATGGTGATACTTTGTTATCACAAATACCAAGGCAAATTCTAATATATATATATATACGTAAAGTCAGACATCTGATTTTGTTAAAATCATCTCAAACATTAAAACATAAATTTTTCAAAATATTAACAATTTACTTCCAGTAACATCCTGTATTTGATAATTAAGAAAAAATAAAAAAATATTTTTGAAATAAAATATATTCATAAACAGCCTGTATCAAAGTTACCGCCCTGGTATGTGCCTAACGTCCTGTTACGCCAAAATTATGCAAATGACGGGAATTTAGCCTTCAGGAGACTAAAACTTGCAAAGGCAAGAGTTAAAATTATTACATTTATGCAAAGTCTCATTTTACCTGTAGGTATTTTATAATCGTGAGCCTTTGTATTAAGCGCTGAAAGATTACATTTATAAAGGAATTAACAGTCATTGCACCCGTCATAACACTAAGGGCTTTGGGCCTACTGTAACTAGATAACGATATTGTTCACTCCGTCCAACAGCCGTAGGGACGGCCGGGCCGGATTACACACCAAAGATACACGCCACGCCACAAGGGTGAAGATGACGAATGGAATTTTATAAATTGTGTACGCATTCAAATGTGTTATTTTTATTAACCTTTGTCATACCATGATATAAAATACCCGAACGCAGCCATGCTGTCAACTCGTGTTATCGTAAATAACTGTTAGAAAAAATGTTTTCATTAGGTTAAATGGCTTTAATGGTACGAATTTACTCTTAATATTGAGCATTCAATTTTGAAAAAATGATTAATAACATAATTTATAGCATTCCGTAAGTCGTATACAATGTGTCCTTCCTTCTTATCTCTCTTCATTTAATTAGTGAGAAAGAGACGATTTTATTTGTATGTTTGTTGTTCTTTTCACTGTGAAAATAGTGTGTGATCTCTGTCTTTCATATCACAAATTGTATTTTTACCAACGTATTAATTTTACAACGGATTGAATGTAAAAAATAATTGTTTTTGCACGATATCCTTTTCATAATTGGTTTTTCACTAGTCATTCCTAAGCGCTAATATTTTATTTAGGATTATCTAAAATATTAATTTTATGTTGCATGTATTTACCGAAATATTATAGGTTTAATTATGATGGTAGACCTGTGTCTTTGCATGCTTTGGAAAGGGTTAAAATCGTCATCCACTATGGTCCCTCATGACTGAGTAACGTGATTTCCAAGAACTCCCGTCCTCTTGACTATGCTCCTGCAGATCTTAGGGTTGTCATTAGTAATGTTCCCTCTCATTTTGGATCAGGGTGTGTGCACATACAAAATGTGCAATTTTAAGGTATAATGCTATTTATTATTTGTACGCTGAAAAATAAAATAAGAAAAACATTATCTTATAAGTGCAAGGTATCCTAAAAGTCTTTTTCATAATAAAAATTATGTAATAAGGTAATGGATAAGTTTAACAAAAAAAAAAAAAAATTTGCATTTAAGTATAGTCATGAAAAAAATTGTAGGATTCGTCTTAAACAAATAGTTGACCGTACATGTGTTCTTGATGTTCAGCTCCTGAATGATGGAATCATTCATGCGTCTCGCCAACCACGTGTCTTCAGAACTACATCTCAAATGCATCAATCCGTTTACTCTCTCTTGCTTCCAGAGTCCATGAAACAGTATTATACAGCAATATTAAATGCATCAGAGTCTGGTCTTAATTGTTTGGGATATATGTATTGTCATTTATTACATATTTTGTCAGGTCTGAACATTGAAATCGAATTCAAATAAAGGCACCTATATCTAAAATATGAATATTGCTCCCGTGAGATTCTTTGTAGATAATACTTGGCATTCGTAGTCCCTGTATATATGTGTAAATAGTGCTGAGATTTATCTCAACTTAATTCTGAGATATATCTCATCTTGTCTCATTTGGTGGACATGCGTTATGTATTGTTTCTTCGTTGGCAAAGTAAATAGAAAGTCGGAGTCTGTCATATTGAAGCTGACCAAAAATTGGAGGAACCGCTTCATCTCAAGGAAGAGTTACAACTTTGATGTTCTCTATAGTTCATAGTTCTGCATATAGGCGAAACACGGATCCTGAAAAGGAAAGAAAGTATGGGCTCAACGTCTTTGAGATGTAGTGCTGGCGTTGTAGGCTGTGTAGACCATGAACTGCGAGACAAACTGATGTCTCTATTCTTCAAGAACTCCGCACTAAGGAAAGGCACTCTACATCATATGGAAAAACGATTATTTCGTACTTTGGGTAAGAAGATACGAAAAAAACCTGAAGAAGTTTATGTTCAGTGGGAATATACAAGGACGGAGGGTGAGAAGTCTATCTTCAACAAAATGGATAAAACAAGTCCGAGAGACAGTGGCGTAATTACAAAAATTGGACCTCAATGCAGAATGGAAAAAAGCCCCCCCCCCCTCTATTAAATAAGTGTTGAATATAAGAAATGCAAATATTAGTAGTTGTATAGGGAAACCATCTAATATTTTGTTTGTGTTAGTCTCGTTTCCTGTAAGGGAGTGTTCGTGTTGTTTCCTGGTTGCTCTTCTGTTCCCCGATTTCTGTGTCTTTTTATTTTTAAATTGTTTACATGGAAAACAACGCATTAGAAGCATCGATCGACAAAAGACTGCTCCTGAAAGATGTAGAAACTTAACTATGTACCCCTAACATTGAAACCAAAATACCAAATCCTGTTTTACTTGCCAAAATTTGTATATGGATTGCAATAGAACAAGTTATTGGACGTCAAATCAACATATTAGCATCAGTACCTGAAGGTTTAGCAACTTCTCGACCTGTTTCATCTGCAGAGATTTGAACCGCAAGCAGCGGCAAATTATAAAGTTATGCAGTTCTTGCAATTGAACTGTTTGTGATGAATATTCCGGGAATAATCCCATTGGTTATAATTATTTTACAAATCAGTAATTTTAAATACTAAATTAATGTTTTTTATTTATTATCTTAGTTTTATTAACCACAATTGAGTTTAAAGTTTGAGTTAGTTATGACATCCTGAAGAAGGAAAAGTGTTTTCCAAAACCGGTAGATGTTTTTTAAACTCAATTGTGGTTAATAAAACTAAGATAATAAATAAAAAATATGAATCTTAACCACCAAGTTAATATTGCTTATTTTAAAAGTACTAAATTAATGTATTAATTATAAATATATACATAAAATATTGTTTTGCGTCACCGGGATTCGAACCTGGATCTCTATTTCCAATCAGGGGAAGTGCACTACCATTGTGCTATAACGCCAGTATTTTTCTTGACAAATTTTCGAACCTATATGTTACATTTTTTCAAATTAATACACCTGTCGTTCCATTATTTGAAAGCCATCTACATTATTTTTACAGAATCTCAAATACCTTTGAGTAAACCGACGAATTTGAAAAAATTTAACATATTGGTTCGAAAATTTGTCAAGAAAAATACTGGCGTTATAGCACAAAGGTAGTGCACTTCCCCGGATTGGAAATGAAGATCCAGGTTCGAATCCCGGTGACGCTAAAACAATATTTTTCGACAAAATTGATTTTATATGTATATATTTATAATTAATACATTAAATTAGTATTTAAAATATCACAGAGCGTCTGTTCTGAATAATTACAACTTCACAATAAGAATGTGTTTTCCTTAATAAATCAGTAATTTTATATTATAATAAAAATAACGTTTTTATTAGTATTTGCTTTCAATTTTCTAATTTTACTGTTCAAATACCATAAAATTGAAACTCTAATCCCCAAAACCTTATATCGTTGGTAGTAAATATGATAATAAATAATGTAAAAATACATATAAACTATTTTTTCTTTAGTATAGTGAAATAATGCATTTGTTTTTGTATTAATAATAATGATTATATTTTGTTATTATGTTTAACTGCCTACTGTACTTTTTGTAAAATTTTATTAAATAAATATGGGTATTTTATTTTGGGTTCTTTGAACAATGAAAGATGTTTTTATATGGTTGACTATTTAACATTAAAAAAATGCAAACTTGGAAGTCCTGGGTAAGTGGTGGGTTCCCTCTCATTAGTACTGCATAATTGATTCATTAAATAGTAAGAAATTAAGTCTTCTATGTCATATAAGATTTTTTACACATCAGAAGTGAACATATTAGTTTATTGTGTGGGATGTAATAGTTATCTACCTCCGATATATAAAGCATTGTCCTGGCAACTTTGCTAGACTACCATCTGTGTTAAAATAGCTATTTTTTTTTTCGTGCTGTTGTGGTGTTATTTAATTAAAACTAAAAAGAAAGAGTAAATTCGACAGAGATATAAAAAAAAATAGAGATAAAATAATGTAGTGATTATGTTGTAAATCTAAAGTGAATTATTTGTGTTGGTGTTGTATTGTGATTAAGTTGGAATGTTGGACAACGATGCTTCTGATTGATCTCTACCCAATTGAATCATATATTTAGTCCTTATTTGTAATAATATTCACACTTTGCAGTGTGATTGTAGTGTACGAATTTTTTGGATCCCTATTTAAAGTGGACCCCGATGCGCTGTATTAGTGTAGTTACGCCACTGCCGAGAAATAACCGGAGTCTTGTTATACGATACACTAAATAAGGCCCAACATCATCAAGAATGGAAGCGAGCGGCAGATCGTGCTGTAGCAGTAACTCAGTCGTGAGCACATCGACTGAGAAAGAAAGAGAGAAAGGAAAACTGTGTTATGTAAGAATTTAATTCTTCAAGTTGTAATTTTTACAACTCGCCACGTTTATGAGGTAAATACTGAATCTCAGGTAAGTAGCTTGTTTGGTGTCGACAGTTTGGTGTCGCCGTCACTAATCCATTGGTACACGGTATAAGGAATATCAGGGTAAGATTTAGATGATCTTGTTGATACTAATGCATCATATGTAGAATATTGTAGTAGCTAGTTTGCATTGTTCTCTCTTCCTATGCAGAAATGACAATTTCATTTTTCGGGCCCCGGGCTAAGAAGATGGCGTCACAGATACCTGGGATATGAAATAGAAGGCAGTTTCCATTCAGAATGGAGGAATCTTCGACACATCCAGCGTGACGGCCACAATCCCATATGATGAAGGATCAAGTGTGTGCAGTAGGTACGGCGCACAGATTTCGAGGTTACGTGACCATTATTTTAACTTAGTTATAATATCAAGAGAGAACGACAGTTCACCACCGTGGAAGTAGGATCAATCTTATGGTTTGGTTATGATTTGGTTTGCATTTTATCTGAGAGGCTTGTCACAGGAATCGAGTCAACGATGTTCAGGGATGATTGTTGTTCCACATCCTTCTCAAGTTGTATTTGTGAATAGATGACAGAATGGAGAGATCTTCATTTATCTAGATATTTATTTTGCATTTAACAATATTGTTATAAATTAACCTCTTTCATTAATTAGCTTTGATTCCTGGTCCGAATTACACAACACTGAAATAAATTTACCATAGGTCGTCATAGGAAAGGTCGTCAGCTGAAGATAAGTACAATTTCATCCGAACCCACATTTTCATATCAACCACTGTCTAGCTGGTGGCGTTGTCCTAGCGTTCTATCCGCAGGAGTCAGAACGCATCGTAACAACTGATACATTACATCTGAGTAAAGTGTCAATTTCTTTTAAAATACGAATTAAGTTGATATGTACTTTTTTGGTTCTGAGATTTGAATAATAAATAATTATTTTTAAAAACAAAATATTTTAAAAATGTTTAAGTTTTATCATTGAAAATATGGAAACTGATACGTCTACGATGATGTAGTGTAAAATATGTAAAGATACTGAATTTTCTAGGTATAGTTAGCACTAAAATGTCCCATGGGGCGCCGTCTAGCGGCGAAAATCTTTATGGGCACATATAATATAAATTAACCTAGTTGGTATAACTCTAGTCTACAAGCTAGGCTTAAAGTAGTCCGGTGTACGTTGTGTGGTGTGTTAGGTGGTGTGCATTGGTGCCGTACGTTGGGTGTGCAATCTCACTATACACTGTAATAAAGTAACTAACAGGTACATACTAAACTAACTTAACTGGTTGAGATATAGAACCGAGTAAAAGTTTTCGAGCCTTTACTACGGTTTAATGCTAAAACCTTTTTTATGTGAACACTACTAATTAGTAATATTAAAATATTTTAAAAAATATCCAAAACTTTTTTTGTGTGCATATCGTGCATATCATGCATGATATTTAAATAAATTTTTATGGGTAGTGCTCCAGCTTGGTCAACCATCATGAATTTGTTTTTGATTTTGGTTTTGCATGCCTATTTTTCTTCTACTGTGTGGAAAAGTTCAACTATTTATTCTTCTGTTTTGGTAATGGGTATTGAAAAGAAAATGAAACATTTTTTAAAAATAAATAATTGTTATTATAAAATAAAAATAGTTGTTTTTTCAAATGTTATATTGCAATATTGGTTTACAAATTTTTATAATTCGATAAGTATAATATTTGAATATGTGCATTTTATTTGTTTTTTAAAATTTAAAATAGAAAACAAAAGCGAAACTGCTTCTGTTCAGAGACGTTTTCTTCAGAGTCGGTCTTATATTTTACGGCGGTGATATAAAAATATGTTGCATTTAATTTTTAGGATTATCGGTTGCGCTACAGATTAGCAGGCTGGCCAGCTGAGTTTTCACAAGATTCAAGGCAGCAGGGAGAGCGACCATCGGTAGAAGAATCGGCGAGTAACAGCTCAGTTTCGCAAAGGTTGGTGTATTTTCATTTATTTTTATTTATTTGAAATTTTTACAATTTTTTTTATATCATTAGTTATTAATTAAGTATTGTACATTATTAAAATTACATGTTTTTTATTCGCTTACCTCTTGTGCTCGGAGAGGGAGTTATACTGTAATCATTTTATATAGAGAGTTTTACATTTGTAGTCTATAATTATTTATTGTCTATATAGGTTATTATTATTTACATATTATTATTATTATATATTACATATTATTATATCATTATTAGGTTTATTATTTACACAGGTTGTTCCATATGATAAACAAGAATGTAGACAAGGGTGGTTCATCGATCGCAGCTTCTCTTAACCAGCGATGATGATGATTATAAGGTCGAAAGAAATGAAACAAGAAAGATGTTTAATATCGGTACACTACGGCGACATGACACAATTAAGAATGGCTTCCCGCCTGCAGAATACTCAGTTTTTATACAGATTCATAACAATACATATAATCATATTTGCGACAGACCGCCGCTGTAACATTTTACTAGGACGTCTTTGTTTTCCTGAAATCTATCCCACGGGTTTTTTGGCGCCACACTGATGATTACACCTTTGAATTATTGATACGTGTTTTATCATATTAATTATATGACGCCTCCTCGGCGAGTAATCCTGTGCGATAAAGGTGTGTAGGTTTGTTGAATGGATATATTCAACAAACCTATTAGACCTAGAACTAGCTAATTACGGTAACAATATTGATTTAATATATCAGTTATTTGAAATACGAGTAGAAGAACACTTTAGTTTCTGTTATTATTATTTTTAATTCCTTTGCTGCCAATGCTTTTATATTTTATTTATTTACATTTTTACTATGTTTTTAAACTACAGAAATTATTATAAAGTTAAAAATATAGGAATTTAAATATTAAAACGTGTAAAATAATAAGTACTTATGATTCAATCGCAGGTCTCATAGATAGATTAAGAAGCTTGCTGTGGTAGGCCATGTCGAATGACGAAGAGGAAGAAAAAGATTCCCCACCCGTTAGACTGAACAAGTGGCGAGAGATTATAGAATCGCGATTCCCAGTCACGAGGGATCGACATGAATGACGATGAATTTTAAATTTTATTAACTCGTTTTATATTCTGTCAAAGGCGTGACAGATTTATTATAGAAATACTTTACCACCCCTTATAATACGTCATCGTATGGATCCCAAACGACCGCGAGCCTAAACCGCATTTTTAATACTGCTTAGTTATGCGTAAATATTCGCACAATCGCGCAATACCGCCACGCTTAGATCTTGTAGAGAACCCTAGTATAACAGTGATCTGAGAAGACAAATATTATATTGCCACATAGACTTTGTATATAAGGGATAAAACATATTTTAAAAATTCTAAACGACCCACGATGTTAAATGGCGGTTAGTTGAACAAAGAAAAATTAATAATGTAATGCCTGAAAATATTTTTCAAACATTCAAATAATATATAACAAAATTAGTTCACGTAAAATTGAAAATTTAAAAAAAAACACACGTCTATTATCCAAGTTCAACAAATAAATAATTTTTATAAAGTTATAACAAACTATTAAATTGAAGCACGATTCCGTGAATAAAAAAAATATTTAATATAAAACCTTTATAATTTTTATATTCGAATTTATATTTATATTATGAATAACTTTTATTTAACCTTAATATAATATCGTTTCACATATAAGTTTGATTTCTGACGATTACGAAAATTTTCAGAAAAACATTTTTTCAACTTCGAATGTCAAGTTTTTACAGCGTTACTTTAACGATACACGTTTGGGTTCAAATCATACTAGCGTTCAACCAAGTTAAAGTACAATTTTTATAGCTTTAGTTTAGTTTGGAAATAGTCAAAATTATCATTTGTGTACGTACTATTTGCATAATATCTTACTGGAAATATACTCCCGAAGGAAAATATATATGGACCTATTTTTACAGAATTAGATATAGATGACGAATGAATGGTAAACCCTGATAGTGATTAAAAACCTAATTAAACTTTTATTATAGCTGTGATAGCATTCGATTTTCACGATAATTGGTAACTGACTATTCATAATTCTTCAAGTATAATAGAAACTAGGATAGAGACAAGATTAACTGAAGAGCAATGTCATGATGGGCAATGAACGCCAACGAAGCATGTTGAAATCAGGATGAGACAATGTAAAGAAAAATAAGAATAAAAAAGACAAAAGAGCCTAAGACACCCCAGAACTTGTTAATCCATAATTTGACTTTTTAGCCACCTAACGACCCACAAACGTAAATGACAGCCTTCTTCGACTGTAGATTCTTGTATTTATTTTTCGTTTCTTATTCGGTAAGTCAGTTCTCAATTGTTATTATTTTTTTCAAATATCCTGTATAATGAATAAATAAGAGTATATAATACAAGCTAAATACATCAATTAGAAAGATATATAAATATATATTATATTTTAGAGGCCACCGGGATTTGAACGAGGATCTCTTCCTAAATTGGGTTTATCTGTATGCATATCTTTCTAATCATTGCATTTAATTTGTATAAAAATATCACAGAACTATATTCTGAAAAAATTATAACATCACAAATAATATTGTGTTATCTTTAAAAAAGTATAATATGTTAGTAGCATTAATATGTTTTCCCTTTAGGGTGTAACATTTTATATCTATTATTCAAACTTACTTATATTCTAATTTGAAGTTTACACGTACGTTATTTTTTGTTTTTTATTTTAGAACATTTGCATTCTCACCTCTAGAAACTGAATAAAATACATAATATTACACAAATGTATTAAATATTACAGAACTTTGTTCTGAAAAAACTGCAACTTCACAATAATAATGTGTTCTTATTAACATAATATTATATATGCATTGTTCTAGGTGTGCTTCAGCGGGTGTCCAATGCTAAACAAGTTATGTGAGATTCTATCTTTAAATAGGTTGACCACTGCTTTTATCAAAACTAAAATTCAGAATGGATACTACACAAATATTTAATTCAAAACCGCATTACACCTTCCACTTGCGATTTACATGTTGCTCGAAACCACAACCCCAGGGATAAAAATACATTAAATAGTAAGGTGTTTTCTCTCAATTTTCAATAATTTGTTATCCTTGTATTTCTTCAGTGCTTTTTACCTTCTTTCTTTTCCAGTTCTCTCAGCTTCTTAATAAAAGAAAAAGATTGTGCTTTCTCATATCGATAGGGTAAAAGTCTAATGGACGAGAGTTGTCTCAAAAATCGTATGAAGGACAATATAGAGTTCGTTCACTATATATTGTATATGTACGCATACCTATCTTTACCGACACAATTCTGAGATGAGACATCAATATTTCATTCATGTACACGTATTATGAAATTGTTGATCATAAAAAATATGAAAATAAATACAATTTATTCGAAAACTTACCAAGTTTTATAATGTAGGTACTTGACATAGAAAATATAACCACTTGTGTACCACTTTATACTTCTTTAACTTCCTCCCAGTTAAATATTTTATGTCGTTATTATTGGTTTTCATGATAGCTTTCTTTAGGAAGTTCATTGAATAGAAGTGATCTTAAAACTACTATTATTTAAAAAAAAATTATAGTATTATATTTAACATAAATATTTTCATTACTTTCATTTTCTATTGCCTTTTACATTCACATTATGTTAATTATCCATTTTATTACTGTATTAAATTTTGAATCTTATAAGATTTACTTTACAAATGATTCGTAAGGCAGTAAGTGTTAATGGAGAATAATGAACAAGAACTACAGAGTCTAGTGAATAGAATGTATGATGTATGCAAGGAAAGTGACCTTATTATGAATGTCAACAAGTTGAAAGTGATGGTATTCGAGAAAGAAGAAAGCAAGACAAAAAGAAGATTAGGCAAGAGCAGGGTTACCATAATAGTTTATATCCAGAGATAATTCGCGTTCTTTCTAAAGGTTACAGATAAATTATAGATAATCTAATCTAATCAATGAAGGAGGTGTATTTTACTAGACTTGTTTAATATAAAAGATTAAAATCAGATTAAAAATAACTAAATAATTAAATAATAATACAATTAAAAACAACAAAAAATAAACAATAGAAATAAAATGCGTTTTAATAACAATTTTAAATTTTAAAAACAAAAATAATGTTGGACTATAAACAGTTTATGTGTAAAGTACTCTTGGGGTGAAAGTTTTTATAAAAATGGCGCTATACAAATTATCCAATATTATTATTATTAGTTAGTATACGCTACTTGTATGCGTCTTAGAATTTCCTGCCCACTGTCATCAACGTCGGTGATCATTACATCCAAATAAATTGCTTCTTAAACTACCCCACATGTACTAAATACAAATGTACTAAATGCCCTTAACAACTATAATTGAGAACATCCCTGCAACGACACTGTATATCGATTATGGGCAGATCTGAATTATGAATGTCACAACGTTGTACATCTTGTTAGGCATCAAATGGTATATTAAACGAATACATAAAATAAATAAAAATACTATAATATTTATTACACTCAAGTGATATTCCCTGCAACAATATTGTATATTATCCAAGATGGCTGACGCTCCGTCTATCTATCAACATTTGTAAAAAGCGATAAACAGTGTTGTTGCATATAGGAGGGAATTCATTTATCATACACCCCACATAATGAGTTTTTTTTTAACCTAGTTAAGTGATAAATCATATCTGGGACTTCGATAAAACATATATACCTTAAATACTAAATTAATGTATTAATTATAAATATATACATATAATTAATACATTAATTTAGTATTTAAAATATCACAGACCTATGTTCTGAATAATTACAACTTCACAATAAGAATGTGTTTTCCTTAACATATATACCTATTTTGTTTGTTTGTTTGCCAAGATATAATAATATTTCACGTACCGATACCTAGAAATTGAACATTTTAAAATTAAAACTCTAAAAATAAATACATAGATTTCTTTGTTTGATATCTTTACTTGCGACCACTAAGTTTTGATTGCCAATCTACGAGTATTCAGACTCTTACGGATATAATCTTTGATCGTAGAAAAACTTTTATTAGAAAATTGACAAAGTTAAAAATTACAAAATATTATTGTCGTGTCGCGGTGATGTGGCAGATTGGGTTTATATAAGGGCTTCCAAACTGATTAAAAGCGAATTCGATTTTAAGCGTTTTAAAAAAAAAACATATCAAAAATCAGTTTATTTTACATGATTGACCGTTTATTAATTATTTCATAAAAATAAAAAGTTTTTTAAAAAATTGTACCTATTACAGACTAAACTCAACGGATTATTTTAAAAGATTTTTTAAAAAAGTTTCGCTATACTACAAACTGAGAACGATATATGCAACGAAACGGGTGGCTAATTAAAACGAGGAACATTCTAGATATGCGAAAAAATGATAGGTCGAGAAATAATTGATTGATGTTCGATTCTGCTCGGTGTACCCAGAAACATTACCAACAAAAATTATTATAGACACTTAAGATTAATACATTTTCGTATATTAGAAGAATCAGTAATATCCGGACATGCCACGATCAGCACAGATTAACTCTGTGATATTTTTAAACGTATTAAATTATTTTTATTCATGGTTTGATATTTTTGTTTACGTAATCTATTGTATTTTACATTTTTTGTATTACAAATTTTTTAAACACATTAAAATTATTATTAAGGAAAACATTATTATTGTGAAGTTATAATTATTCAGAACATAGGTCTGTGATATTTTAAATACTAAATAAATGTATTAATTATAAATATATACATATAAAATCAATTTTGTCGAAAAACATTGTTTTTGCGTCACTGGGATTCGAACCTGGATCTCTATTTCCAATCCGGGGAAGTACACTACCGATTGTATTATATAAAAATGAATTGATAATTTTGGCGTCTGCAGTCGGTTTACTCAAAGGTATTTGAGATTCTGTAAAAATAATGTAGATGGCTTTCAAATAATGAAACGACAGGTGTATTAATTTGAAAAAGTGTAACATATAGGTTCGAAAATTTGTCATGACAAATACTGGCGTTATAACACAATTGGTAGTGTACTTCCCCGGATTGGAAATAGAGATCCAGGTTCGAATCCCAGTGACGCAAAAATAATATTTTTCGACAGAATTGATTTTATATGTATATATTTATAATTAGTACATTAATTTAATATTTAAAATGATTATATTAATATTTTCTTCTATATCTTATAATATTAATTTATATTTTTTCGTGACACTAATGTACACTTTTAACAAATAAAATCACTAATACATAATAATAGTGTATTTTTAAACTGTTATAAAGGAGATAATCATAATTTTAAATATTTATATCTTATTTTTTTCGACGATTTTAAGCGGTTGACCGCTTTTTTCGTAAAATAAAACCGAAAACCGGTAAGATTTATCTTTCTGCTTAACTGAAAGCTCTAGTTTATACCTAACTACGGAAAATAATCCTTAACTATTTTGGGTCTGAATTTTAAATCTCAGCGCGGCACTCCATCGTGACAGTATTATCAAAATACCATATAAAAATAAACTTTGATGAGTTTCGCGCGAGATTCTCTCGTATTTATACACTTGTCCATAAAATGCTGCCAAATGCACTCCGCGATATGACACTACCCAGTGTGCAATCATCCGAAAACGGAACTGGTGTAACCATCATGTAAATATTGAAGTGGTCCGATTGATTTTTTAAAAAGTAAAAATATAAAGCAAAAATCAAAAATGAAAAGGAAAATCAAAAATTGAAATCAGAAGTCAAAAAAAAAAATTAAAATTAAAATTGAAAATTAATTTATTTCCATAAGGTAATCAACCCTATACATTGGATTTAATCAGTTTATAGCAGATCAAAACAAAAAAATCTTTCTAAATTATTTTTAATTACCTTTACTAATTCAGAGCATCCTACAAAGGGTTAGTTAATTATGCTTCGAGTCCTTTCAGCTTTAAGACCTGTAGGCGTGCGTCCTTAAAATTTAGAATTTTCTTATTTTGGCAATGCGTTACCAAGGAGCTATATTTATAATGTCAAAAAATAAGATTGGAATTCTAGAAACTACTTGAAATTCCATATGTAAATTAAAGTGCTGAAATACTGATTGCTTCGTTCTAAAACTAAGGTTTAAAACGGTTGCGAAAGATTGATAGAAAATTATAATTTATGTCTATCTAGGCGAAAGGCCTTCAATAAGAAAAAACATTTTTTTAAAATTTATGTAGAATCGTTTGTGGGTATCTTACCTCGTAATCTTCTGGTAACGAATTGATATAAAGTTATTTAAATTTTAACACAAAAAACTACTTTTCGAAATACAAATATTATTTCCATTCTCTTCAATACAATCTATTTCTTTCAAAATTTCGTGATAAAATCCAATTCAACTAGAAAACTTCATTTGTTGCGCCTTTGATTACAAATATCGATTCAATTTTCAATAAAAAGAAATATGGGAATAAACCTTTTCAATTTATTTAATTTTTGTCGGTCAATAAAAAATATTCATCAACATGTTTTATGCCGATGCATAAAAATAAAAATATTGCTCTTTCACACTTTTCCATTAAAAAAAAATAATTATTATTTAACTCGATAATTAACTATCGAGTTAAATAAAATCTAAAAAAAAAAATTGTAAAATGTGAAAGCAATATTTTTTTATATCCAGTTATGTAACAAAGAGTAATTTTTTTCCAAACGATAACATAATTATTTTATTCGGAAAATGTCATTATTAAAATGTGACAAATGTTCATACAGTCGAAATTACATACAAATATTATGTTTATTTGGAGATTATCACTCAAATAGTGCTATTTTTCTTTATTACATTTTTACGTGCGCAAAAAAAAAAGAAAAACATCAAACCTTTAAGACAAAGATCTAATATAACCTGTCGAACTTGGAAGTGTGGGTGTGGGGGCAATGTATCGGGTAAGCGTACGTGGGGTAAAAATATAGGGGATGAGTAGGATATTAATAGCAATCTACATGTTTTCGAGGTGCGCCGAGAATATGAAGCAAGTAATTATTATTATTTTTTTAAAGTACAATCTTTTACTGACGATCTGTAATAATTCTGGTCATAATAATCATATTGACAGCGGGTCTGAATCTTCTTTTTAAATTTTTCAATGCATTTTAAAATCAATCATGAAATCATGGCAAAAGGGAATTACAAGTTGAAAAAACTAATGCTTACCTTTTTTTAGAAAATGTCCAAAGAATTACAGTATATATATTTAGAATTGTTTAGAGAAATTTTCAAATATTTTTTACGAAGAAACGGAACTGAAAAACATTGAATTTGGTTTAGTGAAGAAGGAACAATCGATATAAAATGTCTTACTCCATTTATTTTAGACTTCAATGCTAACTATTTTCCTTTGAATATCATTTTTCATGGAAAATATCTCCGTTGACGTTCGTCAATCGATCATAACTATAAAAAACATCTTGGATTAGATTAATAAATTCTTAGAATAATTTATAATACTACTAGTTTTTCTTCATTATTTAATCCACAAAGATAAATATGACGACACATAAAATGTGTTTATAAATTCTAGTCAACATAATGGAAAACCTTATAAAGCTATGAAAAAATGTAATAATGAAGTTATGACGTTAAAATTTGTTCTAATAGTATCATAAAAATAAATAGTATTTTTCATAAACCATTTTAACATTAATTAAAGTATCGTGACAGTGAGATATGATTACATAATTATTTAACTTGTATTAAAATATAATTTCCATACAAGTTGAAATTATCAACAAGGAAGATATACAGAAAAAATCAATTTATCTAAAAAATATTTTAGTTCCTACCGGGATTCGAACTTGGACCTTTTGATATTTGTTATCCAGTTTCGCCACATCAATTTCGAGAATCCAAGATATTTTTGTTCTAATATGGACTAATAAATTTTAAAATCCACTACCATAGGAAACTGAATTATAAAATTAAAAAACCATTTCTCACATGCGTTACCAAACCGTGTGAAAATATTATCGATCTATTCAGAAGTGTTTTTCTATTATATCGGGTTAGGGGCTAGACCATCATCGCAAGATGTAAGTTTTTGTAAGCAAGGTTTTTTTAAGGTTGTACAGTTTTTTTTCCATGAATGTGGTAACATTACAGGAGACAATAGACCAATGTTATTATTTTTTAATGAATAAACCATTTTATGTGTTGTCTGGGTCCTTTGCGTTGGGGCTTAATTTTTTTAGTTACTCCTCTGGTCATTCACTTCTCATATATACCTAGTCCATTCATTTCGTATACTTAAGTAAATTTATTAATTTTCTCTTTTATGTGATTGATGGGAACGATTAACAAGATGCATCTTCATAGCAGATTCTATATGACGAGAGATTGGGTCATGATTTGTTATCAAGTACTAAAACAGCGTAAAACAGGGAAAGTGCATTTGAACTCCTGACTTTATTAGAATAACGGGATGAAGATGATTATGAAATAATAAAAATAAATAATATATTATTGAGCCTCCCTAAGGGAGACAGAGACAGAGAGAGAGAGAGAGAGAGAGAGAGAGAGAAATATTATAATACACAACTTAAATATTATGTAAATCTTTTACTCCTGGCATTGGCAATATTTAACGGTTGTATCACAAGGAATATTAATATTCCCCTCGTCGTCTCGCAATTAGCGAGGTCGCCCCCCACCGCTAGCCTAGTTTAGCTAGCGTTGTAGTATATTTATGTGTATGCCTATCCTCGTATCAAACAATATATTATTATGTCCAAACCGTACAAACAAAGTAAACATCGTCTTTCATAGAATTTTGATACCGATATTATAATATCGAACGACAAATTTACATTACCCTTAAACGAGGTAATGTCTGTAAATAGTAATTTCTTAATAACATTATGTAAAGGCTTTCAAATATATACATCATCATGCTGTAATTTTACAGGGGTAAGCAGGTAGGTAAATAAATCCAACAACTGCAAGTCAAGCTACAGCAGTGAACAAAAGATTCTTCCAATTCATCGGCCACTTATGCGTTGTGGTTAGTGGTTAGTGCCTAGAAAAGGAGATTATCCTGGTTACATGGACACTTACCGAAAAAATGGATACTTGACGTGTTTGTGGTCTAATGGTTGTGATACTCGCCCGGTGATCTACGGTCGGGAGTTCGAGCCTCATTCCAGGAGGCCATAAAATTAGTTATATTTTCATTTCACAAGCTTAGTTTAGTTTGAAACAAGTTTATTTTCGCAAAGCTTAGTTTGAAAATAGTAAGAATATTGTTGCGACATGTATTCCGGGTTCCCTGACGTTTGATCCCCCGACTAAAATGTTAAAACAATAAATTAAAAATGGTTTGTCACAATTCGTAAAAGTAATGTTTAACATAATAACGATTTATTATAAATATTAAAACATTCCTAATTATCTGGACTTATATGAGATTTTGTACGAGAACAATATTTGTATAAATTAACTTCCACCCTATTTATAATATTCAAGGATGCTGGTATTTATGAATATAAATAGGTACTTGAAGCTTTGGGGGATCAATCGTCCGGGGGATCAATTGGCAGAGGGATCAACTGTCCAATGTATCTAGTATCCGAGGGATTAACTATCGGAGGGATCAACTGTCCGATGTATCTAGTATCCGAGGGATCAACTATCGGAGGGATCAACTGTCGGGGGATCAACTGTCGGGGGATCAACTGTCGGGGGATCAAACGTCGGGGATCAAAGGTCGATGCACCGTGTTTCGTGTGCTCATATCTATTTAAAAAAAATATTTGAGATGTGGATCTATAGAAGGATACTTAAAATAGGATGGATGGATATAGTTACGAATGAAAAAGTTATGAAACAATTATCAGATGTCTCATAGAGACAAAGCTATTTTTTTATCATATTTAATGGAAAATATATGGAAGTATGGGGTAATTACAGGGCTTACAACCTGTCTTCGACTGGATTAAGTGATCACTATATATATATATATATATATATATATATATATATATATATATACATATATAACGTTCACCAATTCTCGCCCCTTAATCGCCACATTTATCAAATTAGTGAAAGTTATATATATGTTAGTATATGGACTCGCTTCAAGTACCACTACACCATCGCCATCTATAGACAAAATTTGATAATTAATTTTTCCCTTTTTTTAAACAGCATATATGTCATCACCATGACAATATTTTTTATTATTTTAAAGCAACATTCTTTATTTGTAAAATGTTTTTAACATATTATTTTAAAATACGCTTAAAAAATCAATATTTTTTATATAATTTATTATTTTGACCAGTATATTATATGAGTAATAGGATGAATAAAGAAAAATAAATATTTAAAACAATAAAAATCTGTGTGAAATCTTGAAATTATGGCGGAAAAGCTTAAGGCCGCAATAAACAAAGCGATGATAGCCAATTAATATTATAACGTTATGTTAAAGTATCTACCCGCCATGAGATATTATTTCAAGCTGACGTTTCGCAAATGGCAACACTGCACCGCGGGAAGGAATTTCTCTATGGCACTTACCACTGACGGATTGAGAGCATGTGCAATAAACAGCTTGTCAAACTAATATCAAAAATAATATAAAATATTAGGCATCTGTGTACCATGACTTTTTATAATTGTATTTGTAAAAAGGATGTAAAAAATCCCTTCCTGTGATTTCCGTGAGGCGTAATTGGACGACAATACTAATTTTTTCTTGAAGGATTACTCACGAGCCTAAGCATGATGGGAACACGATTGGGTTCCATCTGCTCAATCTATTTTACAACACGAGGACGCAAGGATTTCTGCTCTACTTCAGGAACCACGCCAAGAAGAATGGAAGATGACCCAGACTTTGTGACGTTTACGGTGCGAGGAGACACCAATTGTACATTACGGGGTGACTCACATCAACATCGAGGAACATCAAAAACTGAATTAAAATGATGGATTGCTCCTGAAAAGCAAAGGTTCTTGTGACTAATTGTTGTGGAGGAAATTCTTAATTGTAAAATTTTGAAGAGGTACTAAATTAAAATGTTTATTCTCACATTTTCACATCTGATTTTAATACTGGTTGCTAATTTTGTTGTAGACGACTTGTTGAAAATCTATTTTGTTGTAGACGATTTGTTGAAAATCTATTTTGTTGTAGACGATTTGTTGAAAATCTATTTTGTTGAAGACGATTTGTTGAAAATCTTTTATTGAAATCACACTGATGTGATATTATTTTTGTGCTATATTACCTTGTAGACTCTTAACATTGTCTTATTCTATCATCTTCAAATTTTGTATGCAAAAGCTAATTAATTATAATTCCGTAAATCTAAAACTAATTGTATTTATTTTATTTATTTGTAGCTGTATAATATAATGTTAAAAATCTATTTCGACTGTACTGTTATTTTTTCCTTGAGAATGATTACTGATGTGGATGGGTGACGGTAGGGTGAATTCTGTGCATCAGGACCACGTATCTCATGCTTTCCATTGAGCGAACCGGTGGACGAACACGGCACAATATACAGGGAACAAGAAGACGAAGAAGAACATTAAAAGACCTGGAAGAGTGGAAGAGACTGGAGATACCCTGGAGTCAGCTGTGAAGGCAACTCAGGAGCGGGACTTGTGGAGGTGCATTACGAGCCAAGGCTCATCTGATTGAGGCCACTATATGTCAATACTGATGAAGGAGGAAAGAAGAAGAAGCAAATATGATAGAATGGCACAAATATATTTTGCTTTGTCGCATTTTACCACAGACATGATATGAAGTCTATATGTAGAAGAGGGGTTTGTAACATTATTTACGGAGCGAGGGTAATTCTAGATGCATGTATCCACCGAAACATAAATCCGATAGATTATGACACATTTATATAACAGTAAAAGTATTCACTCTTCGAAAATTAAATCTTTGTGTAAACAAGACACATTTTTTACATTAATGCATGTTTTCAGAGTTATATATTGTCAGAGTTTAGATTATCGTTCCAATTGAGTCATATTTTTAAAAAAAGTCGTGAAGCTTTTTGATTGTGTTAGTGGTACCAAAGTACGCGGGTGCCACCAAAATTACATTTTTTGGGACAAGGCATTTGCGTTAGTTCATCTCTATTTATTTGGTGGTCTGCATTTTACGTTCCCGTCAGATAGTGAATAGTAAGATTAGGAAACTGGTTGTTATTCGACGATACAACGAAGAAATTTTATATTTCAATTTAAGATATACCCACTTATTGATTTTTATCTAAGATTTTTAAACATATTTTATAATTGCTAAATTTTATATGCTCAGGCTACCCAGTTGGTAACTATACTTCCGGGTCATGGGGCCGCTTACGAGTAACTAAACATTTTTGATTCATTGACTAATTAATTCATCTTAATCCATTATTGTCATCCTTATTCGTTTTAAATAAATCTTTCTAATGATGTCTTTATTGGTTACTGTATTCTGCATTTGGTCTACTTTTTTCTCTATAAAAGATCCACTGTATAAAACTATTGATATAAATTATAGATCACTGTTCACAGTTCTTTTAGCGTACGAAATAAAATAAAAAAATAAATAAATTTCATTTTTTTTTACTAAAACTTAAATTCTACAAAAGTAAGTACAATAATTTATGAATTATAATTTACCATCTTCTGTGTTTAGTTTTCTGGGCTAATATACACAGAAAAATCTGAATGGCCGTGAAAACCTAAGAACCTATATAATTTACTACTTCACTAAATAAATTGATGTCCCATAATAAAATGCTGGATGAGAAAATTGAAATACATTCTCTGCGATTGAAGTCCATTCGATAAATTTTTCAATTTTCTCAGTCAACTTGGGTATGCAATAATCCTAACGGCAAATCAGAATTTTTTTTCCAGTTCCAGAATACTGGTTCTCGATGTTCTTCTATTGGTTGAAATCGCGGCTATGGTGACTAGAGATTATTATTTTTATCCTTCAGATAAAGAGAGAACTAATAGATTGTGTAGATATTTTTAATCAATGAGCTACCTAGACATATTGTAAGAACGTGGAAAATAATCTATTAATTTATGATAAAATTTGGGAAAATCAATAGAATTTGCATTTATCAACGAGATTCATTACCTATAAAAATATGCAGTAAATATTAAATTATTATTTTTTTAAATATAATATTAATTAGTTTTTAAATAGAACACATTATTATTGTGAAGTTGCAATTATTGAGAACATAGTTCTGATTTTTAAAAACAAATTAAATGTATCAATTAGAAAGATTTACAGATAAAATCAATTTATCGAAAAAATATTTTTGTTGCTACCGGTATATGAACCTGGATCCTTTCCTATCTGAGGAAATGCTTTAACCGATTACACTACACCAACATAATAAGTTTACGACAAATTTCAGAACTTATATGTTGCACTTTCAAATTGATACATGTGTCGTTCCATTATTTGAAAGCAATCTACTTTATATTTACGGAATCTCGATCATCTTTAAGTATTTGTATTAATGTTTCTAAAAATTTAATAAAAATTAACGAATGAATTAATTCTGGCGTTTCCTATCGGATTTTACTCAAAGGTATTTAAAATTCCATAAATTCATATGAACGTAGTAATACTATTATTTAAAATAATAATAAAATAAATAAATAATAATAATGACTAGCCGATAAGCAAATATTGCTTGCTGCTAGGCCCTGCGGGTGGCTATCGTGGCCGCTACGCGGTCAAGGTATCAATAGAATCTATATTTCAATGTTTTCCCCAAAACAAACCATACGTAAATTTCCACCTTTGTAAGCTGTTAGCTGTCAAAACGAATGAAAATGACATAAGATGATGATATAAGAATCGCGGATAGACAATAATAAACACAAAAATGCTATTTTATCAGTATAATGTGCATTTAAGCAAAGACGGAATCTGATGAATGGTTTACTTAGCAGATTTTGAAAAATATTAGGTTGCAAACATCTGGCGTCGCTTTGACATTGCGACTTTCTATGGTAACAGATTTCACTTACCATAGACAGCATGGATAAGAAAATATGACAGATATTAATATACTTGCCGTAATAAAGATAATATATACTTTATTTCAAATTAAATATATATTTACGTACTGTTATTGAATATATAAAATAGAAAACATGTGAGTAATCTTAACCTAACTTGTCTCTGGTCGCGTCTCACTGACCTGGCCGTTCAACCAAGTACTTCACAGCCATAATGATACAATCACTGCAGTCCAATAAGTCATAGATAATAGATAAATCAACTCACTTATTTTAAGTCCTAATGGCGCCGTCAGTATTCTGTCCCAGTTTAATACTTTTGGGGTTACTTCATGGGGATGAGGTTATTAGATATATAGAATATATCTACGATATATTATGTGCGGATTCAAAATTATCATAAAAGTGACTCCATAAGCTTTATTTGTATATTATAATATTATACATCGACTTTGACAGCTTCTAAAGACCTTAAACTAGGCTCTTTCAAGATACATGTTGTGTTATTACGTTTGAATTCAAAGCCGCAAGGGCACGGATTAGGCACAGACATACTATTAAAATTATATTAATTTATTTAGTCACAAATACTATAATGTCTCAAAATGGGCTTAATTAAGCAACCTTAACTAGTTATCAAATCTAGGAACTGAAACAATACAAATTACTTTAGTAAATGCGCAGGTATTCTGCATTGGTAGAAACGATCTGTAACAGAGTATACGAATAAATTAACATTACAGAGGCTTTTCAAAAAAAGTATAAGAAGCGTCATTTTGATATGATGTTTAATGTTATTCTTATCGTAAAGATGTCGAAAATAAATGAAAACTATTAATACGTACATTAAAACTTTGTTCCTTGGAACGAATTAGAACGTACCCGAAACAATTTTTTTTGTATTAATGATTTTAATGTTCTTTTAAAAAAAATCAAACTTTTTTACGCTTCCAAATATTTGATGCAACCAATATGGTGTTAAGTAATAAGATATAATTTGACCAAAACTATTTACCAATACTTGAAGATCTTTATAATCTAAGATGTTACTCTGAAAGATGTTGGGAATAACATTACTAGAGAAATGCTGTCGTAGCTTTGATTGTCTGACGACATCGTTATGTTTATGGAAACCGCGTTAAAATATGGACACTTGTGGAAGATGACAAAGCTTAACGTGATCCAAAGAGTAACCCTCGTTGAGGAAAGGTCCATGTTGGGGATTTCGCTACATGAACGAAGTACAAATGAGTGGATATGTAGGAAAACCGAACTCAAAACGTTAACCTTTCCCTTACGGTGCTAAATAAAAATGCTGTAAACTCAGTGTAGATGTAGACTTTTGCAATTTTACATTTTGAATTAAATACAATATAAATATTTTACATTTATTATTTATATTAATCATTCAAATAATAATTGATATATATATAAATTATTGTGTAAAAGCTCTAAAAATTAGAAAAAACATTGGTCATTACGAACGACAGCGTAAGACACGTCTGACTCGGCCGTCTCCCTGCACCCCACGCACTGCGCTTTCGTATCTCTCCACACGTACAAATACATGTATTGACAAATTCACGTCAGGTTCTTCGAGAAAATATTTTTTATTGTTGCGTATGGTATATACTTATATATTGTTAATTATTTTATCCAATACATATATATACATATATTACAAAAAATATGAACTTTGTATTTGGTATATTTACAAAGTTATTTAAATTAGAGGCAATGTCAATTCAGTTTCATCATCGGAGAGGAAAGGTTAAATTGATTGCAAAACTGAAATGACAGTGAGCGAGACATCTGAAAGTAATGTGAAAATGAAATGGATGATAAAGGGTTAACTGTACCTATTACCTATGTAGGTAGATAACATAAACTGTACCTATGTAGGTAGATAACATAAAAGTGGAAAAAGCACACAAAATAGTCTACATGGGATGGAGATTAAATCAAAACTAAGGCCCTTGGAAATTGGAATGGAAATTTAATATCGTATTGAGCAAGCCTTTTTTTGAGTTTTTGAGTTGAATATGAGGCGTGTTTTTAAGCAACTTGCTTAAAAACACGCCTCATATTATCACATTGTATTGATTTTATAATTATATTATTATTAATATATTATAATAGTAGTGTCTCAGAAAAAAAAATGTTCATACGCGTCTGTTTTTTCTCTCAAGTAATTTCAAATTTTGATTACTTTTTCAAAAAAGGTTTCCTAAATATGGGTACCATTGTTTGATGTGTAATACTTACCCTCCCGCTGAGTCTGATAAACTTTTTTCAAGAATTTGTTGGAAAATAAGAGGAAAATGGTCTTGTGTACATAAAACTAAGACCGAACCATTTTTTGTCACAAGTCTAGCTATCCTTGGAAGCATCCTAAAATACTTTAAATCTTCGTTTCCTTAATTATCTTTGTGTTCTATCGATCGAAGATAATAAAAATTGTAAAATATTTTTTCTTACTCTTTATCATTTAGTCAAGTTTAAAAATTAAGCTAGAAAAATTTGACATAATAACGCAAAAAAATGTACATGTCAATACAAAACGATTTATAATATATGCCAAATATTAAACTAATTTTCTCAAATGTAAGATAATCTAACATAAAAATTAAAGTGATGAAGATGAGAAGAAGGAAAATAGATTCAAATCTTGGTTTAAAAAAAAAATGTACCTATCTACCTACATAAAAATTATATTTATTTTTTGACATAAAGATAAAATAAAGTATAATAAAAAATATTTCGATTTAAAATAGTGTAAATGATAGTTGAACTGAGTAGTATGATAGTAATACATATTTAAAAAAACATCATGTAAAGATGAATTAAGGATGTCATATTCATTTCGTCAAAATGGCTGTAATGAAATTCTTCTTAAAAAGCCATTTATTCATTTAACTTAATATCAAAAATATCATTTTCTGCAGGTACTAAAAATGGGTATTTCGGAATAACACATAGATTTTTTTTCAAAATGTATAAACATTGGAAAGCATTTGATTTTTTGAAACGGGAGCAAATTTGCAAGACTGGATATAAGGTAGTTAATAACGTCAGGCAAACGAGCTGCGAAGAGTCATGAAGAGTAGAAACATGAGTGCAGAAGTTCGAAGGAGTAGGTGGGAGAATAGCTGTTGGCAACCCTATTTGAAATAAATTTGCGTATCGAAATATAAGCACTGTGGGTAGATTAGACATTGCATGTTGCAAATGCATGTGAATAGATAAAACTCGATATCAAAATAGAAACAGATTTTATTGATTTGATTTGAGAAATATACCACATTTATAGCGATATTAAATTTCATCCCATCAATAATCAATGTACGTATGTAAATATATGTAATGTAAGTAAATGTCGAGGTTTTACCATAATACCCTTTTCCCCGCCGTTTATTATCTCTATGACAGAAATATCCAGCTCTTTGCCGCTTGAGTGCAAATTTTTCGGGTAACATATGTTACTTTGGTTTTCTGGCGAATTTGTGTGTTAAGTATTCGATTTCTCAGAGACATTCCAAACACAGGCATTTTAGCAATATTTAATTTATGCATTGCATTGGTTGTGAGAGTTCACGTTTCTGCTCCGTACATGCGCAGTGCATAGCATACTCGCAAACGTGATTAATTTTCGAGACAATCGTTCATAAATTGCATTTAGTGCGAACGATTTATTAAATAAGATTGCATTTCGAGTTATTAAAGTAAATTATTATCACATTACTAATGACGAGTCACTGAGCCACAAGTATAAATCAAAAGAAACAGTAACAACTATCAAGCGAAGCTGCAAACTTTAGATATATTAAATACTAATTTAATGTATTAATTATAAATATATACATATAAAATCAATTTTGTCGAAAAATATTATTTTTGCGCTACCGGGATTCGAACCTGGATCTCTATTTCCAATCCGGGGAAGTACACTACCAATTGTGTTATAGCACAAGTATTTTTCATGACAAATTTTCGAACATATATGTTACACTTTTTCAAATTAATACATCTTTCGTTCCATTATTTGAAGGCCATCTACATTGTTTAGTAGTGTACTTCCCCGGATTGGAAATAGAGATCCAGGTTCGAATCCCGGAAGCGCAAAAATAATATTTTTGGACAAAATTGATGTTATATGTATATATTTATAATTAATACATTAAATTAGTATTTAAAACATCACAGACCTATGTTCTGAATAATTACAACTTCACAATGAGAATGTGTTTTCCTTAATAATATAAGTTGTATCAATGTGTCCAAAATTTAATAAAAATGAATTGATAATTCTGGCGTCTGCAGTCGGTTTACTCAAAAGTATTTGAGATTCCGTAAAAAAACAACGTAGATGGCTTTCAAATAATGGAACGACAGATGTATTAATTTGAAAAAGTGTAACATGGTTCGAAAATTTGTCATGAAAAATACTGGCGTTATAACACAATTGGTAGTGTACTTCACCGGATTGGAAATAAGATCCAAGTTCGTATCCCGGTAGCGCAAAAACAATATTTTTCGGCAAAATTGATTTTATATGTATATATTTATAATTAATACATTAAATTAGTATTTAAAACATCACAGACCGTCTGTTCTGAATAATTACAACTTCACAATAAGAATGTGTTTTTCTTAATAATTTAGATATATTCGCCGCAACAAGAAATATGATTTTTATAACTCGTTATGCGGGGGTAGATATGAGATAGCAGAGACGTGGGTAAAAAGAGGTTACGTACGTATCATAAACATCACAGGATTGTATAAGATAAATCAGGATACTGCAACTTTGTCGCCAACCTTCGACAGACGATGGCACAAGAAGACGAAAAATAAATAAAACACCGAGAAATAGATGAATCAATTTATTATTCCAATCGTGGTTTTTCATGGCCATAATTTTTTACCCTTTTTTAACACGTGGCTGGTATTTACACGTGATCGTGTGGCTGTTACTTGTTCGCTTGCAGAGACGAGTTCTAAAACTAAAATCCGAAATAAAGTAACCGTGTTGAATACACCACCAAACTGCCTTAGATATTATTATAATTGATTGTGGAAAGGTTTACGGACCTCATCGCTGACACAAAAGAGCATTAACTATGATTGATCTTCTTAGTATTTTATCCTTAAAATGTAAGTTTTTTGCCCAGAATCGATGCCCAAGGGTGAGGGTGAGATAGGGTAGTGACGGATTCAGAATTTAAATGAAGTTCTTGCGTGAACGAATTACTCTGTACACTGCCTAGATACGCTCCGAGAATATTAATAAGAATTGTCTGCGTGATTACGGAAGAATCGAGAGAGAAATACGGGAAGGAAATTAGCGAAAACAATGACCGGGATGATATTGACAAAGGAAATATAGAGATTCTTCTGCATCATTTCGGTACATTATGGATCCAATTGACATTAAGATAAAACGTTACACAAACTCTAAACAATACTTGATTAAATTATATAATTCAATAAGATTGCTGTGGATAATCGTACAATGAAAATTAAGTACATTTTAAAAGGGTCAGTAATATGATATTTTTGTAAACGTGTAATTTGCCAAATACCAGTTATAAAAAATAATAATTAAATACTACACACACAAAACTTATTTTTGGATAGGTGTTATTATACATTATGTATTAGTTATTAGTTAATTGTTCAATATTCAATCTCTACGTTAAAAATACAAAAAAATGTTAAAAATTAATTACACAAATATATTATTAATAGGAAAACTAACTTATATAATTTTAAATGAAATTAGTGTCTTTCAAGGGTGAAAAGACATTGGAAAATTAAAAATTAGTGGGAACAATAAAATTCAATGTCCTAGCACAACAACTTGGTGGGGATTAATATCAGTCACAAGCGGTGGGTTAACACACGGCGTTGCACAGGTAGCAACTAGTGGTGTAGTGGGGCCATGGCAGGCATTTATGATGACATGGAACTTACTTTTCAAGCACATTAAAAATATTTGATACAAAATATTCCGCCTAGAATTTTGTACGTCAAATATCGTGCAGCGGGCGGATATTACGAGAATGCAAAAAAAAATATATAGGACTGGACATTAAATATGAAAGTCATTACAGAGAAATTTATAGGTTTTTTGTTAAGAATTTAATTATCTGGATGCGCAGCGGTATCCCATTCTTGCAACCATTGACGACATGCACATGAAGACAGATAAAATGTGTGAACTCAATTTAAATAAATAATCATCCTTAAATGTACGTGTGCGATATTTTTTTGACATATGGAGGTTTTAGCATTTACATAAGCGATTTTATAACTGGCTTAAATCATTTCTTAATAACGAAAAAGGGGAGAGAGGAGGTAACTAGAGCCTAGAGAACAGTTCCAAGACACTTTTGCTTATCTTCCATCAGGTTTCATGAACATCGATAGTTTGATTCAATCCTATTCGTAGCATACCCATTTTGAAAGAGTAAATAAACGTAGATTTTTGTTCAGAAGCTGCGTAGGCTTAGTAAATGTAATTTGTAAGATGTGGGATAAGAACTATTTTTATAATTAGGTTGGAAGCCTACCCGTTGCTGGCAGACAGGTTTATTTTTCTCGGTCTACAATTTTACATCATTTGTTACCTAAAGTTGAGATCTTAGAATAGTCTTACTGTATAATATATTTTTTTAATATTCCCCAACGTTATTTGTGTTAGAAAATATCAAATCTTTCCAGAAACTGTAACATCATATCGCAAAAATGTTATTATTAAATTATTCAAAAGCTTTCCCAGAATATTTTTATAATTCAGGTTTACATATAAATAATATGAATAGTAGTGGTAAAAAATTAAGATTTTTAAAAAGTATTTTGTTACTACGCATTAGAATATTCCCGCAGCTATTTCACCAATTAGCAAAATTCCTCGTTACTGGGAAATGCCGCTAAATATTTAAAGGATAATTGTAATTCTTATCCCACAGGGAAAACATAAAATTTTTGTTACATTGTTTTCGTTTTACGAACGTGAAATCGTATAAATTAAATACGAAATATTTCACGAAGCCGATTCGCCAGGAATTCCAATAAATTAACTGTACTTACTTAAAGTGGAAACCTTAAACATTTCATATATATTTTATTCTCTTTTAAAACCTTTTTCTTTTTTTAATAGCATTATACATTTTTTTATTATTAGTAAGCGAAACAATTTGGAGTTGATGGGAAGAAGAAGGAATTGTTGAATTTCAATAAATTCAATAATTCCTTATTTAAAAGGAAACGTTAATACTTTATGAATGCCTCAGTTCTGCAACAAATTCAACCATGGTAAGCTACGGTAGTACATAAAAGATTTTTTTAATTTTTCGGCCACATTATGTCTCAAAATAATAGTCTAGAATATAAAATTACGCTACGTGCAGGTTTAGGACGAAGAAGTTCTGGAAATGTACTACATAGATGGATATGGCTGGATACAGCTGTGAAGGTAACCTAGAACAGACACATGTGAAGATGCATTGTGATCCGTCTTTTATTTGATTATGGACAATACATTAATGAACGTAGAAAGATTTTTTTTTGAATGTATGTTTTTATATAAACAAATATACTACATACAATTTAACATACTTACTTATATATCTTCTGAATGTAATATCTTAATTTTATTTTAATTAATTAATTTGATGGTATCCTAAATATAAAAATCTTTCGAAATGTCACTGAATTTATATTGCTCTATATGTACATAATTTGACTTATTTATTGCGTTACTTAACATTAACATTAACACTGTACCTATAATCGTGCTATTTAAGACTATCAAAAATATATAAAATTTATCATGTGCTTAATGCGAGGGGGTGAGAATATAAGGGATGCAAGAAGCATGGAGAGAATTTGTGAGAGAGACAGGGGCTGGTTGAAGAACCATCCATAACCAGAAAACCCGACCTACCTGCGAAATGCTCCTTTCGGTGTCTTCTTCCACTGGATCCACAGGTTTTCTGGCTGCAGGACACGTACAACGCTATTCAGCAAGTAGTACACTTGAATATACACTTTCGGTGATAGCGCAAATGTATCCAATAGCACCTTGCACAATCGTATGATGTACAGGTTTCAACACGCACGGTAGTGAGGACCAAAACAAATACAACAAACTGTCAGCCCCATACAGCAGAACGATAATTTAAGCCAACACTTTGTTCCCACAGCAGGACGAACTTGGTGGCGATTAACGCACCCAATGGTAAACGCTTACCTGACAGTTCGAAGGTAACATTTGTAGAACCGTAGGGTACACACCATAGAAAATATCGTGTTCTGGTTATGCGGAAGGGGGGTGGTGGATAGGTCATAGACAATATGTATATTCACGCATTCACGTGCGCGCGAGACGGCGACCGGCGATCTATACATCATAAATACTTAACAAAAGATGTCATGAATATGTTTCAGATTTTAAGTTTTTACCCAGAAAAGGTGATTAGAATTGGATGAATATGAATATTTTAAAGTAATTGAAAATAAACATTAATCACTTTTAAATATCAATCGTTAATGTTAAAAATATTTTTTGTAAGTAACCGGTAATTTATTATTTGACTAACTAATAACGTTATTAAATTCAAAAATACATGCCCAGATATAAAAAATATGTAAACATTCCGTCCATGCTAAATTTTATATTTTTTTTACGTGATAAAAAAAATCAAAGGCAGTAGGTACATGAATTATTGTGTTATAGCCTGGTAAGCAACAGAGTGCCTGTTTTGGGCTGATAAATTATTGAAAATTGTATTTATTAATAGTTTACGTTGTGCCCATTATTCCTTGTACAAAGTTCAACAAAAAATCAATATTAAAGGTGTGATGCATTTTATGAATATAATATTCAATAAAACCTATTATTAAATGTTGAAAATATAATTTATTACCAAATAAAGGAAAACGATAAACCATAGTATAATGTACAATATATTAACTAATTAATTAGAACAATCTTTCAAAAAATTATTAATTTTTACGACTACTTTGTAAAAATGAATTTAAAATACAATTTAAAATATGCTATTTGAACATGATTAATAGGCCAACTCGAGGAAAATAGTTAGGGAGTGGAAGTCATATCCACAAAACGTTTCGAAAAATGTATTTACTTTTTTCCGTGTACGCATTTCTAATTAAAAAATAAATACAATGCCGAGAAAATATTTTTTTTTGCCGTCGTAAAATTGCGATACTTTTATTATCGTGAATACATTGTTTAAAAAAAACGACCGTGGGAATAACCGTCAAAGTGTAAATACAATTTTTGTGTGAAATTAATTTTCAATTATTAAAAATGTAACAATAACATTTTGTAGACAAAATATATTACATTATATCTTAAATACTAATTTAATGTATTAATTATAAATATATATATATATATATATATAAAAGTAATTTTGTCGAAAAATATTGTTTTTGCTCTACCGGGATACAAAATTGATTTTACATGTATATATTTATAATTAATACATTACATTAGTATTTAAAATATCGCAGACCTATGTTCTGAATAATTACAACTTCACAATAAGAATGTGTTCTCCTTAATACATTATATCTTTTATATGAATAATAATTCTTAATTATTGACCGTCTACCAGCTTGGAAATTTGAGAGTTAATTGCATCACGAATTTCCCATTTCTTAGTCAATTTGACTCACTTTGTAGTTGATTAAATATGCAGTTCGCAGGCAGGTCACTTTCATGTTACTAACAAAGCTATTTATAAAATTTTGTGCACATTTTATTAAAAAATAGTTTTGATGTAATTTGAAAAAATATATGCTTACGACTTCCTTAATCCTCGATATATATGTACATAATATATATCGATGACGAGGATGTACATAATATATATACATGTATTTATATGTTTCTACGTAAGTATGTAGCAATTGGTCTGTGGTGGATCCATATCGTGACCAAGTCATACACATCGCATTAAACAATGTTCAGAATGTACTAATTCAGATCAGTTTAGCAATATAAGTAGGTAAGGCAGTTATTTAAAGTGATACAGTTTAACATAATTATTTTTTTAAAGTCAAGCTTGGTAGGGATGATCGTAAGTTATTAATTGTTAGATCGCGGGCACGAAGGTCTACTGTACTAGAAATCTATGCTGTGGGCGTCGGCCAAAAAGAGAATGGATGCTCATAGAGGCGCTTTAGGCGCTCATAGTCTGCGTGCGCGTCTCGTATAATAGAGTCATTTGCTATTCACTACATATGAAAGTTTATGTAAGTCTTTTGCAAGATACCTGAAAATTGTTCGAAAATAGTATAATTTGTGTTCATTTTTTTTAGGTAAGGTTATATGAGAGAACATTTTTTATTCTTTAATTCTTAAATAGCAAAGAAATTAAGATATATGATTTTAAATTTAACGATTTAAATATTCATCTACAGAGATAATGGGTGGGTAATATGTTGTGCTTAAGGCAATACCATACCAGCAGAATGTTATCTTTTAATATATATAATTTAATGCTTATAAACTTGTGTTTTTGAAAATACTATATAATATTAAGTTGATGCATTATCATCTTCATCGTCATAAGCCATTATTAATCCACTGCTAGATAAAAGCCTCCTAATGACTTTCTTTCGTCTAAGTTGTCTACCCAACGAGGCTGAAATGTTTTTTATCTCACGGATACCATTGAAAATATATGTAGAAGTGTAATATAATATTATATTCTAAAATAATAATGTAATACTTGTGACGATAAAATACAATAAAACATTACGTAAAAATAAAAAGTATTGATTTATTAAACAGATATGTCTTAAGATAGCAAATTAGTTAATATTGATACCTGATCGCATGACCGCTCCAACACTAAATTTCTCCAGATTCCAACGTCATATAAAATTACTTACCTAATTTAAAATACAGGTTAATGAATTTAACAAGGGTGCGAACTATAGAACCAAATATGTTGTCAGAAAGCTACCAAATTTACAGACTTTAGGTTCGATTTTGTTTTACCTTTCCTGAAACTGAAGTTGATTTTACAGAATGCGTATATAGTTCGTACGTTATCAGTTTTGTATGCCATTCTGATTACCGATAAAATGTATATACATTTGATAAAAGCATCGAAACGGAATAATTTAATCAGGTGAATTGAAATATTCCGTTTGCCTGGGTGTTATAAAGCCGATTGGTATTTCGATGGTTAAAAACGGTACGAGTATAAAATATCGGCTTAATTTGCGGTTTGAGCATCAAATATTTGGAATCCGGCATACCAAGAGAACAAACGATCATTGGAATGTGGCCATTAGATATTTTCATTTAAAACCTTAATTGAAATGTTTTCATTTGTTTAACGATACTCTAACTTTGTTTGCAATTGATTATCCTTGCAGCTGTTGAACTCTCACGGTTTAATATTGAATATTACGTCTGTGCTGTGGCTTGGATGTTTTTTAAACAATAACTTGAGTAATTTTTCATTGTTTTGGAAGACGGTGTGCTGCGTATAATCATAGATACCGGAAGAATTCAGGATACGGATGGAACTTGGCGCCCACCACAATCCAGATTCTGCTGGCACTTCGAAAATGTGGACTGTATTTTTAATAACTATTTCGTCAAAAGTTCCTTTAGACGACGACGAGTTACGACACTATAGACACGAAGTATCAAATGTATAATATTGTAATTCTTTCGATTCACGTATAATCGCACTCGTTCAAGGTCGCCAATCGACTGATCTGCGGCGTGCCGGCAGGGGAAAAGAATGGGGGGGAATGCACAGTGCATTATTTTCGTTCAAGATAAATATGTACGTAATATGTATGCAAATAAATATATGTCCCAAACATGGTGAAATAATTTTTTTTTTATAATAGTATTTTAACTCATGAAGATTATTATTATTATTTATATATATATTAAAAAAATTTTTTTTTTATTTATTAGGAATGAACCTATACAGGTTATCCCAGAGACTGTAGCCCAAGTGGAGCCTATGATTAGGGGACATCTCTAGCATCCCATTGATCGTTTAAAAGGGTTATCCTAAATTCAACGGTTTAGAAGTTATTCTACAAAAAAAAAACAATTTATTGAAAAAATATTTTAGTTCCTACCGGAATTCGAACCTGAATCATTTATCCTGAAATCGAGGTTTGAATCCCGGTAGCAACTAAAATATTTTTTCGATAATTTAGTTTTTTCTGAATATCTTTCTAATTGATTTAATTTGTGTATTATAAGTTGATTACACGTGTATTATTTCTAAATATCCAAAATTTTTATATATAATATTTCAAGGTATAATAAATTGTCTTGTCTTATCTTTGCAAGATTAGCTTAGATAACTTATCAGTATACATTTATTAATTAAAAACTTTTATTCTTATGAATTATATAACCCGTGTTAATATGTATTTTACTAAGCTAAGAAATAATAATTATTTACATTTTCCCCTCATTCGTTTTAGGATTAAATTTTTCCAATATATTAAGCCTAAACTCATTTTTAGACGTTTTCAAGGTTCACAGGAATACAAAAGTGTTGCATAATCTAATTCAAGTAAAAGACTTTCGAGGAGCCTCGCAAAAGGCCCAGATTATCAAGATATTACCACTCAACTGTGCTATTGTCGTAATGAGATGGGGCTGCATTAGTGTTTCTTTTGTATCACCCATTGTATTTCTGTTCAAATAATAAATTTAAATAATACAAAGGAATAAACAGAGGTCCTTATTATATAGATTAGAGCAGAGAGTGTAATAGAGCTAACACTGACCAAACTTTAACCAGGACAAAATGTACCCAGAACGATGCTTGTCGGTCGCAAATTAAGAGGAGATATCCTTTTGCGCTTTCAAATCTGAATACGATTTGTTTTAAATAAATATAAAACAATGTGCATTCTATCATTTTATATAATGTGAAATCATAGACTCTGAAGGCTAGAGAGAGGGAAGACAGATTGATGCTTTGGAGATATGGTGCTGGAGATACATGTTGCGATGGACGGCGAATCGTACGAATGTCTCCATTCTGCAGGAATTGAACATAACGGACAGACTCTTAACTATTTGCCTGAGATAAATTTGTGGTAGGCCACGTCGAAGGACGAAGAAGAAAAGGAAAATCCCTTACCCATTGGACCGATCAAGTGGAAAACTCAACAGACACTTTTCTGTAGGATGCCGAGAAAAGTGAAGAAGCATAGAAATCATGATTTTCAGTCATGCGGGATCGATGTGGATGATGATGATGATGATGAAAATAACTTAGTTATAATCTTAGTTTTGTGTATGAAAAAATATATTGAAATCAATGATGTGGTTGGTATCAGAAGAAAATAATGTTAATGGCTCCTAGAAGTAGTTCATTACATTTTTCTTTACTACGAAACACCGATGTTCTGATCGTAACCTCACTAATAAAAAATGGATTTAATAAATTTTATTTCTTATTTCAGACGAGCGTCTCTCCTAGCTTCTACTTCGACCGATAATATCTTTTCCAATAATTTGTCTCCGATTCAAATTTCCGAAGGATTTACCAACGGAGTCAGGATCAAGGTTAACAGCAATGTGATAACAGCTGTGAAGAAAATTACATTTTATTGGATCGATATACTTACTGAATTTGATCTTTGAATTTCAAATGAGCTTTTCTCATGCCCACTGCATATTTATGAAAAAGTCTCGCGGCGTTGAGGGGTTAAGACTATTTAGATATCACGTCGCAGAGAGAGCTTTCAGAGATAACAAAGAATGGAGCTCGGTGGTATTATATCCACACACGTTGGACATAAATTTGAGTATATTTATGTGCCGGTACCAGTGCCGGAATAAGATGCAATGCAGCGCTCATTCTTTCATTCGCCCATTTCCTTACAGTTTAAAAATAAAATGTTTTTTATCCCATTGAAATATTCTTGATAAATAAATAATTAAAATTTGGAACAATTAAATTTTTGAAATTTTCGTAGTAATTTTGTGAGCTCAATGTAGTCATTCACAGCCAACCATAGTAAGTACTCATGGCTCAGTTAGTTATTATTGTTTTTAATAACATGTTAATATTCCGGATTCGTAAACATTAATTTGGCGCGTTTTTTGGAATCATTCACTATCCATGTTATTGACACATTTCCGCATCCAAATTCCCATCCATATATTTCCTAATGCTCGTCTTGTCAGTATGAATTGTGACCTTGATGTTAGAAGACGTCACCTTAACCGATATTTGTTCGATCTCGACATTGCCATAGCATTCGTGGTGTGAAAATTTCAGCTCCCGTGCACCAGCACTGTATTTTGTGTTTTGATCACGTAATGTTTGTTGTTTGTGCGCCAAGGGTGAACTTGTGACATTGACGTATTCAATTGAGATCGGAGATCGACTCATCCGCGTGCCATTTGTGTGATTTCAGCGGTGACTGCGGAAACTACGGAAACGTCATATACAAGGTAAGGCGAGCAGACCTTTCGAATCCCTGTTCCTGAGATCACTGGTCCTTCAACTAGAACCCTTATCCCCTCATTGATCTCATTCTGTACCAAGAATTTCCTACTTCTCTCTCATACCTTGCGGTAACTCCGATTTACGACCGGAATTGTCGTATTTCATTCCGCGGGACGTGCGACCTGAAGATTTGCACGATTCGTTCATTTAGATCCTATCGATCCGGATTTACAGTTTGAATTCAGTTAAGATGAGAGTAAACGTACCAGAAGGACATGCAATGATAAAATGAATATTCAAGATTTTGTTTTGAAATGGAAATGTTTATCGGAACGAATTTATTCTGCAGATTACGAAAATGCTATTGAAAAATCCGTACCACACCAGGTTTTTTTACAAATCACGAAAATGTAAAAAAAAATTTTTTTTAATGAGATTGATATATGACAATGTTTGTAACGTGTAGAAATGTTCTCTGGCGGGACAATACGCATGTATAATGAATAGGTTAACACAAATACACATTTAAAAGCAAACATACATTCATCACTGTGCTCCTATTGAAACATTTTTATTTTCTTCGGTGTTTAGCCGTAAAGTCTTTTTTCAACATCAAACAATAGAATCCGCCTCCATTACTCGAATCATTATTCATATTCAGATATTTCAGTATTCAATTCAGCATTTTAATTGGCTTACATACAGTAAAGAATAAATAAAATTAACGCGTCGTGTTAAAAAATGAGTACATGAAAATACTTGATTGATTTGTGGATCTGTGAGTGAAAGCAGTCGCCTCGATGGAATCTGGTGGAGAGCGCGCGCGTGCTGCGTGGCACCAGCCGCGCTCAGTGTGCCCTGTCCTGATATTATGGCGCTACTGACAATACTTTCTACAAAATAAATTAATCATCTTAATTAAGTTAGTCTTCCTCAAAACATGATTAATTTTTAATTCTTCTTGTAACGCAATATTTTATTTTTTCGCTTGCAAATTTATTTTTTGCTCTTTTAATAGTGACTGATTAAGCTGTAATAAATTAACTAGGAGGGCAATATTTATAATTATCAATTTAGACTGATGTAATTAAAGTGTTTTGATGGGTGGCTCAATATAAATTATATAAATCGTAATAATGCCCTGATTTTTTTTGTATCTATGTTATTCTTCGTTGGACGTATATTTGAAGATATTTTTTACCGCGAAATTATAAATATACTATAAATTAATTACTGGTTTGGTAATTGTTTAATATAAATAAAATATTACCTTTATCGATTCTAAGATCCAGAAATGAAAAATAAAAACTAAAATAACTGTACAAAACAATTATTTGTACAGTTGTGTCGCATGGAATTGAAAATAGGAGTATATCGGTGAAGAATAATGAGTCGTTGAAATATTTAGTGGCATATCCATGGACCCCTGATGGTGGAGTGTAGAGAATCACAGAATAGTACATCCTTCTGATGTTTCAACCACATTTTGACATAATGCACTCATAACTCAGGCACAAATTTCATAATTTTTAATTACCTTTAATTGCCTTACGTAATTTCCCAAAAGCTGAAGTGTCATTGAAGAAAAAGAAGATGAATTAAAATGGATGAATATAAATAAAACAAACTTTACTTGAGTTTATTTGCATTTCTCGAGTTTTGAGAGAAAGAGTAATTCTTATCGACAGGTGAAGTATTAAACTAAATATACACAAATATAGGAGACAAGCCTTAGGTGGTAGACTTATAAGTAATTAGGTATTGGTAGAAGGAGGGGTAGGGGGCGTAAAAAGAAATTTGAACTCGGTATTAATTTGTTAAACAATATTATGTTTTCTAACTCATTTCCTCACCTCTCAATGTTCCCGTTACAACCACCCCTATATTTTCCACTAGTAACTCCGCCTGTGCCCCTCTTTCTGTCAGTACCTAATTACTGACATTACTACCACCTAAGCTTTGTGTGTATTCAGTTTAATACTTCACCTGTCGATGAGAGTTACTGTTCCTCTCGAAACTCGAGTAGAGTTATAACATTATTATATTTACATCCATCCATTTTTATAATGAAACTCATAAAGTAAACCCTGATTCTATCAATAATGTAAGAAAAAAAAGTTGCTCGATAATAAAAAAGAATGACTAGTCTTTGGTGAAATGTTTTCTACTAAGTTATAGTAAAACGTATTTACTTGGGCACGAGGTAATTCTGCTTTTAGAACAATCCGGCACTGGTCGATGTTATAAAAGTTCGTAAACAATACAGACCCGATCTGCCATGAAAAATTATCGTATATTACGCGCGTGATTTTTTTTGAAACGTGACAACGGCGCGGTCAAACCAAAAGAATAAAATTAAAAATGAAATAATTGCGAACGTAACATAAACATAATTAATTTTAATTAAGTCACAATTTGTTTGGGACACGTTTTTTGACAATTAAAATAATGTAGATGATTAAGCGACCTTGTTATGAATGTCAACAAGTCGAAAGTGATGGTGTTCGAGAAGGAGGAAAGAGAGACAACGTGCTAAGTACTCGGAGGAAATGAATTTTGGAACAAGTAGATGAGTTTGTGTATTTGGGAAGTATGTTTGAAAGAAACGGTAAGGCTAAGAAAAATACCGAAAGAAGGGTGACTGCAGGAAACAAAATGAATGGCGCTTTTAATGGAATTATAGCTAATGGAAACTTGTTAACTGAGGTAAAACTAGGGGTTCACAATGGGTCCTGGTACCGTCACTGATGTATGAATACAGTGTAAATGAGATCACTTAGGCGTATATGTAGCAAATATATTTATGATAGAGTAAAGAATGAAGAAATAAGGAAATAATGTAAAGCTGACAGTGAGTAAGATTAATAAAGGATCACTAAGGTGGTTTGGTCATATGGAACGGATGAATGAAGAGAGATTGGTAAGAAAGAGATATTACGCAAATGTTGATGGCACTAGAAATAGAAGACTAGGTAAACTTACTTACTTACCAGCACACCGTTTTCCCGCAGGGGTAGGCAGAAAGGATAGAGCGCCACACTCTTCTGTCTTGGCATACAATTCTCGCCTCATCCACATTCCTACATTTTCTCATACAAGCTCGCCGTTTACTGTGGCTTCCAAGATGACCATCTTCCAATATCTGGTTTACCTGGTTATGTCAAGTCTTTCGCGGACATTCTTTATTTTTATTGCCATCAACACTCTTGTCATATATCTTTCTTATCATTCTCTCTTCATTCGTCCGTTCCTTACGACCAAATCACCTATGTGATCCTTCCTTAATCTTACTCACTATACAAAGATCTGATTTACATTCTTTCTTTTGTATTTTAAACCGTGTTACTAATATATCAAATTTATTTCTGGTTTAGAAGATAACAAAATAAAGTAATAATGATTAAATAATAATGTTTAAAACAAATGTTGATTTGAATACGAATAAAACGTATGCGTAAAAAAAAATCACCTCATGGGGGACGAATCAAACTCCGCCAAAGCAATCGAAAAAAAAAATTTAAAACTTTAATGCTCATACAGTAATCATCCAATGTTTCAGAAAATATAAGATGTTGTGTATTGTTGTTCCAAAGAAACTATATATATGCTACATAAAAATGAACTATATATACTAAATAAGAAAATAACTGAACATATTTTTTTTATCTTCTAAATCTCACCCTACAATGGCAACTAAGATATATTTATATAGGGCAGATGGACTTACACCTAATGACACTACACAAAATAAAAGGTGTGGGTGGTCCTCCAGTGTTGGACCACTACGAAATGCAGATGATCTCAGGGCATGGGCGTTTCATGAGTGAACTCTTCGACTTAGGACTTGTCCGTGAACTGTGGTATGTTTGCGCTCAGGTGAGGCAGATGCCGGAGCACATTCTCTGGGACTGTGATTATGAATGATGCACGTGAGATCATGATTGCGGGATCAAAAGGAATAGATCATCGGATCCCCTGGAACGATGACCTATTAAGAAATGAAAGTAATCTCGAACTTTTCCAAGTATTTATTTGAGTGTGGGTCTCCCGCTGGGGGTTGCTGGGATGGATGATGCCGGAAAGAACGGACCTAACATAGCATTTCACTGGCTCTCCCTCGCACCTCTTGCAACCTAGAGACGGGGAATTTCTGTCGGACCGTGATCGAATTCTACGACTGCAATACATAAATGTAACGTCTACCCTCCCTTTTTGGGGTGCATGATTTCTATAGTTTCTCTCTGGCTGCCTTCTGAATTCAATGTGATAACGAGTCTCACGTCAAAATGTTCAAGCAAGGCACAATGATTCGGAAGTCAACATAAAATGGTAGTAAGATGTTAATAACTGAATGTAATTAAAAAAAAAGTAATATTGTAATAATAAGAAAAGGAAAAAAGTTAATATGAAAGAAAGCCAGAAGGTTTTAGTAACTAACTGTTCTATTTTTTTTACTATAGTCCAAAATAAATCTTTTAAGATTTTGTAAAATATTGCGCGCGTTGCTTTGCTGAGTGGAATGGAATCGAAACGAGAGTAAAAAACTCTCAAAATGATTCCGGGATAGGGTGGGACCCTTTGGGGTTTCCTTCATTATTTTTTTAATACATGTAGGTTATTTAATATCTGATTTTACATAATGTAATGAAATGTAATGTAAGAAAATTTCAGAGCATGAGTAATGAATGTATAAACATAATATTAATTGGTATTTTTAAATGTAATTATTGAGACCAATTAAATAAAAGAATTTTAATTTGACAAATTGGATGGCTTTAGATTATATAGGGTATAACAGACCTAATTCATAATATTTTATGGGTGGATACCGGACTGAATTACGAGTTGAAAAGTACGTACACTTAAAGCTTAACATGAATTTGTAGAAATTTCCAACAATAATATTTTCCATAACGATGAAGAATTTGCACATATTTCTTGAAAATTTTCGACTCATAATTTAATCAGGTATCCACCCATAAAATATTGCTAACAAGGTCTGTTACACCCTTTATATTCACAAGTACAGAAACGCACTTCACCTCAAAAAAAAAAAAGTGACGCAGAGTCGAGCAGTTGCGCTCATACTAGCCTGACTACATTACAGTTAATACCTTTACTCATCTGAAGAATATAATCCTTTCCAATCTCTCGTAGGAAATATTTGAATATGCCCAATCTACGATTAACAGACTGGCTTATTTGGGCAATGAATATGATAAATAATATAATGTTTTTATTTTGAACTACCGCAAAACATAAAAATAAAATCTTTCTAATTAAGTTAAATGTTTGTAGAGTAAAAATACGAATAACTTGGCGTTAAATCAAGAATTTGGTTAATATATATATATGTATATATATAAATATATTTTTTTTAATGAAACACTAATTCATAATGATATTTTTAATGCAGATTAAATTAATTATTTTAAATATGTACAAAAACAAAAAATGGAATAATACTCGTAGATTATGTCGATGTACTGATAAATTTGTTATAAACGTACTCGGTTGATGTTGTGGAATGGTATCACGTTTCCCAGGGTAGAAAAATATCCAGGCTCGAATTAAATATTTTTTCGATACATGTATTTTTATGTTTATGTTTCTAATTGATTCACGTAATTTGCATTGATATTTTTTTTGAAAACTTTTTATGTAAGTAGTTATAAATTGTTTTTTTTTTCTATTCAAGCAATTAATTTATTATTTATGGTATTTAAACATAAGTTTAGGTATATTCGTTCAAATATACTTATTTTTATTTTTAATTTTAGTTTCTACACTATGTCTATTTTTTTAAATGCATAAAATTTTTTATTTATGTAATTAAATCAATATAAATGTAAATGTAAACATTGAAATACTTAAGTGCACGCTGAATTAATACTATGGAGTGATAAAAATGTCGGTGGAATAGATTTATGAAGTGTTGGTCTAAATTAATTAACTATTTCAATGGAATAATCTCCGGCAGTAATAAAAGGCATTTGGCTAATATGCAGGGTGCAACCCATTGGATTTTTCTTGGTCTTATAAAACATACAAAATATATATTACATTCCTGCGTAGTTAGTATGTTTCAGTTATACACCTCGCAGCTGGATTGATGGTTGTCCGATAGAAACTGATAATTAACTATTTACTACAAGAATAATACAATGATGGTACAGGATATATAACTCGTATCAAAGTCAACGGTAACGCAGAAAAGAGACCGAGTAATGCGCGCGTCCCCTATTTATCTCCGCACACAAGCACACAGGTACATATCTCGCCCCGGCGGTGCGGCTCTCACACACACACGCACATCTATACAAACTCAAGGACATCAGAATATATCAAAATAAAATAAAAATCTTTGAAAATTATCAGTCTAATTGTTCTATTATTTAAAACAATAATAAAATAAGGCTCTTAGTTTTCACGTCAGGTACTAGGATCCGCTTCCGGTGCCAATAGCTTGACTCCCGAAAGCATCCGCCAGGCTCGAGTGTACCGGAAGTGTTACGCGTAGGTAGAGCCGGAAGGATATAATTCAGAGCGGGCATTTTACTCTTTAATCGTTCGCTCTGTCACCGGTCCGGATAAATTACATTGAAAACGGTGTAGGGATGTGCATGGAGATTACATTGATTTATATTAACTTTGTCAAATATTATATTTTTTAGTATTTAAACATTTAAGTGAGTGAGTATATGTATTCTGTGTCCACGGTTTAAAAACAACCTAACTGTGATGTACTTGTAATTCAGAAATATATGATTTGTAATTAATATGTAGTGTGCCGACCGCCGGGTATATGGCCTGCGCGGTGGGTTTATACGGCCTATTTTGATATTTTATTCGGCACCACTGTAATAAACTATTCTCATAATTACTTGTTATTACTTTTTGAAGTACCTCGACAATACAACTCGCGAATATAAAGTCGAGTATAAAGACTCCAAACTAACTAACTTAACATCATAATGAAGAGAAAAAACAGAAAAGAGAAGGCCACAGATAAAGCTTCTGTTTGGTTTTCGTAACATTATGCAGTACACTAACAACAACTAAAAGAAATTACTCCATTCCTCTTTATTCTGAGCCACTGTTTGATAATAATCCATCTCGAAAACATCCAGGTTTCTCTAAATCCCGTCCAGTTAAGGAAGTCGCGGTCTCCCAGTGCTCCGTCTACTCCTCTAGTTTATGGAATGTCAGATGCGTACATGGTGAGACCTCTTCCAGCCGAGCCAGATACCCGGCCCTGCGAAATTGCTGGACCTTGATAAATTTGGCGACATCAGGCTCATCAAGGAGCTCATAAAGTTCGAAGTTATAAAGACAAAATCATATATTCCGTATATATATCTCAGTGACTACCAAAAATTAGCAATTCATTAATTAAATATGCGATCCTTGCAGCTAAGTTGGATTGTGCTGCATTTTATATTGGTAAAACGGGTAGAAATTTTAATATAGCAGTAAGGGAGCATTTGAGATGTTTGAACAATAGTGGGTTTTCAGAATTTTCTAATCATTTGATAGAAAATGGTCACGGTTTTGATAAAAAATTGGGATTGTTAATTTTGCATATAAACGGTGTTGGTCACAAATTTAAAAATTTGGAATCGTTGGAGATAAATAAAGCATGTAAAACTAATCAAAAAATTATAAACAACCAGTCCCATTATAAAATTTTTTACTAAAAATTATTCGACTAAATTTGTATTAAGTAACAATTTGAGTTAGGTACTAAATCAATTTTTTTAATAATTGTTGTTTTTTTAAAAATAGATTCTGGTAAAGAAACAATAATATATGTTTTTAGTTAGTTATGACATCCTGAAGAAGAAAATGGTATTTTTCGAAACCGGTAGATGTATTTAAACTCAATTCAGTGGTTAATAGAACAAATATAATAAATAAAAAATATGATAACTATGTGATGAGACATCTAAAGCGGTCCTAAAATGACTTAAAGATACTCCAAATATTTAGACATGAACTAACGGAAATTGCTTGTTTCTATATTATTATTTTGGTGTTATTCGCATGATCACTTTGATACCACTTACGCAATTAAACGGACAATATAATATGCATTAATGTTAAAAATACGTCTTGTTTACATAAAGATTTAATTTTTGAAGAGTAAATACTTTTACTCTCGCATACATGTGTCATAAACTATCGGCTTTATTTTTCCACAAAGTATTACACCGCCCATTACAAAACCGGTATACCACCAACATAAAAACCTTGGGCTACCAACCGAAGGTTATCAAACACAAATAATATATTTCGTTTTCTTTTCAAGCTATGAAAAAAATACTTAGGTATTTACGAAAACCAAAAAAATATTTAGCAGATACTTCATATGGAAAAAATAGAACACATCATTAATTATTATAGCAAGTACGTACATCAAACAAAAACATCAATCTTACAGAGTAATGTTAAAATAAAACTAATTCCTTATTAAATATATCTTATTTTTTTAATTTGGCTCTGGACCATGAAAAAGATCAGTATCCACAGACTACCAAATATATAGACATGAACTAACGGAAACTCCTTATTTCAATTTTTTCATTTACGACTCATGTCATCACTTTGGTACCATTTACGCAATCAAATAGCTCCGCGACTTTTTTTAAATATATGACTCGATTATAATATTAATGAAAAAATATGTCTTGTTTACACTAAGATTTAGATTTAAATACTAATCCTGAAATATATACAATAAATATAATGAGTAAATACTTTTACTGTTGTATAAATGTATCATAAACTATCGGATTTATTTTTCCACAAAGTATGTGTGTAGAGTGCCCCTCGTCCCGCAACTAACGTTCCAAACCCCTCTTCTAAATGTACACTTTATTTCATGTCTATTCAATTACTGATCTCTGCTTAAAGGTACTTTTTTTATCCCGAAACAAATTAGTTCTTTTTTTTCGTTTTATATAGAATATTAATTATATATATTTTCATACTTTATACTACCCTCATATTAAAGACCATTCTTATTTTGGGATGCATAACTTGTGACTTGAATTGGTGTAAAAAATAATTGTTATAAAAATATGAATTTTATGTGTGTATTTATTTCTTTAAATACTAATATTCTCAATATTTAATTATTTATTAACTTTGTTTTCAAACGGTTTTTCTAACCGGTTTCGGAAAATATCTTATCCTTCATAAGAATGTCAAAAAACATTTTTTGAGATCTATAATATAAGATATAATATTTTAGAACTACTAATAACTTAATTACTTCTGTGCATTCAGTTTGTATGCAGTTGAATATATTAATTCACTCAGAGTAGAAGAAACTCGTTTAAAACTAGACGTTTGTCAATACGTAACATAATTATAAGTTTTACTATCTATGTTGGATGTTTGCTTTAACTCGCTTATTTGGTCTAGCGGAAAAAAGATCGAGTGGTCGGAAGTCCTAGGAAACCACTATGTCAGTTCTACTTTCATAACAGGAGTTAGAATATTGGTATGACATATTTCGAATAAATACACAAAATAATATTTTCGAAGGTGGTAAGAGGGTCGTATTAGGTATGCATGTGAGATTAAACACACTGACCAAACATGGAATCACCATGAATTATTTAGACTTGTTTTTTTGAGGCTTCATTTAAATAATAGCAATATTATAATATATAATAAGCTACTCCACATTACAAGTTCATAATTCATGGAAAATAATTATTTATATTTATTATGGATTTATAATAATTTTGTCAAACATATTATAATATAATAATAATAAATAATATAAATAATATAATATAATATTTGAGTAGCTTGTTGGTGTAGTGGTCAAGACGTTGCCCTAGTGATTTAGTGGTCGGGGGTTCGCGCCTCGTTCCAGGACACCAGCAAGTTAGTCCTATTTTCATAGCCCAAGCATTTAGCTTAGTTTGAAAATAGTAAGAATATTGATGTGACATGTATTCCGTGTACACATCTCTATTTAAAAAAAATAAATAAAATATATGTATAAAATTTTGACAATAAATTACATTAGAAATAAATATCATTTGAAAAATTTTCTGATAATTTATTATATTATTTGAAATAAAACTGACTAAATGAATCACCTGGAAAAAAAAAACATAGTTACCACTGGCACTCGAATTCTGAACTTTCTATGCTATTAGCTTTAACTAATTATGCCATAAAACGCATCGTGCTCTTGGAACAACGACTCATATACCTTCAAAGTTTTGATTATAGATTTTTATATTTCTTCGTTAGAGTTTGATTGATCCCTCATGGGGTGAAATTTTTATAAAAATGTTGCTATGTAATTTCGTGTGAGATATTTGACATCTGGCAACGTTGTATGTATGTGTGTGTGGCAGCTTGGTGAAAGATGGGAGAGTATAAGTGGGCGCGCACAGAGGTGAGCCGGGAAGTGTTAAAATGCGCTCTCTTTCAATACTCTTCGGTTCTCAAGATAACACATCTTATTGTGTATATATTATATTGTTGTATGGTGTACTATAGTAAAATGTTAACTATTTCGATGTTGCACTCTTATTTCTACTACCGACATCATAGCGAACCTTTAGGGAATCTGTAAGATTATTGTCTTGGAATAGATAATAGACAATACAGTGTCGCAGCTAAATATGTTACATTTAGAATAATAAAATAAGCCGATTTCTAATTTCAGATACGTGACGTATACGTAATATGTTTACTTATTTGTATTTAAATCAACAGTCGTTGTTTTAAAAAAGAATACAAGTTCTATTGATATATGTATATTGTAATTTATTGTTATCTCCTAACACCACTGGAAAATCTAGCACAGATTCAAAGAGAAAGTTATTGTTGGAATTTTCATTGAACTTTGATCTAATGGTTTTCGGAGTATCGGGTCTAGTAGACCCCTTGCTCCTTCATCATAAAGTATTCGAAATTTAAAAAAAAAGTCAAATGTCAAATGATACTTTGTTGTTCGAAAGTACCTTGTACCGTCGTATTATTGAGATATCCGGTGTTAATTATATTTTTTGACATATATTTTTTTTGCATATCTTTCTAGGCGATTAAAATAATTTGTTTTAATCATCAAGAAACTTTGTTCTGAAAAAATATAAATAAAATTTCAAAAATTTTTTAAATCAATTTCATCTTTAATACTAAAGTGAAATATTTTTCAATCTCGCAAAATACAACACAACAGAATAAGTGTGTACTGAAAATCGATAAGGAAGATTCTGTGATAGGAATTATCACCTGAAAACTATCACACTAAAAGTTGATGATGGTAATTGAGAGAACGAGGAAAATCGTTAGCCTGATTTATTATATTAGTTCGAAGAAGCCTTCGTAGTAAGATATGAATCTATATAAGTTTTTTTCCTACCTTTTCATAATAATGTGTATTTTTTGGTTCTTACTAATATTATATACTAGCAGAAATATTAGTATTAATCGAATGGAGAAAATCTCTCAACAAACACACTCCTAGGAATCAAAATATCAATTATTAGGTGTCCCCCAGCTTTCATGAATAGATGCCCTTCTAGACCTTGAAATTGTCAAAGGTTTCAATTATTTCGGATCTATAATTACTGACGACGGCAGCTGCGAGCCAGAAATTAAATTACGCAAAGGTATAGCGAAATGTTCTGTTCAGACTTGAATAATATAGATAGAAAGACCGCGATATTTCCAATACAACTAAGGTTCGACTTGTATAGTCTCTGGTGTATTCTATATTTTTATATGGTGTCGAATCATGGATCCTGAAGGTAAGGGAGCGCAGACGGATTGATGCCTTTGAAATGTAATACTGCAGACACATGTTGCGCATACCGCGGACTGCGAGACGTATGAATATCTCCATTCAGGAGAAACAGAAGATCAAAGACAGAACAACAGAAGATCATTTCAACCATTTGCTTGAGATGAATTCTTCAATTTTTTGGGTATTTTGCGAGAAGGTAAGATAGTTTGGAGAAGGTTGACGAAGAGGGAGAGGAAGATACCCCACCCGCTGGACCAACCAAGTAAAAAAGGCAACAGGAACTTCTCTAATGTCAGCCCTAAGAGCTGCAGGATACCGAGAAAAGTGGAGGAGCATAGTCAACAGGGCGGGAGTTTATGAAGATCGCCTGTAATTAGGAACCGACATGGATGGCTCCTGGGTAAAAATATATCCCATGTACGCTCCTGCGGATAAACCACACCACAATCAAAATTACAACGTTCCATCACTCTACTTGGGTCCATAAGAGACATAAAATTGAGGTCGTACTATATCGTATTCATAGTCATGCTCGACGTTTTCGAGATATGATGTTGACATCGCGTGTTGTGTATACCATGAACTGCGAAACGAACTACCATTCTTCAGGAACTCTACCCTGAGAAAAGAAAGGCTCTCCACAACGTGTCGAAAAATAATTCTTCAATTCTTTGGGTATGTTGCTAGAAAAAATGGAGATAGACTGGAGAAATTAGTTAACATGGAGAATGTATAAGGACAGAGAGCGAGGGAGAGATCTCAAATAAGACAGCTAAATATGACATGACCTTCGCTACGCGTCGCAATAAACATGGCACAATATCGCGAATAGTTCGCTATGTAAGCAGAATGCTAATCTAAGCGCGATGCTCAGTTATGAGCACATCAACCGAGAGAGAGAGAGAGAGATATATATCGTACACATGTCAGACATCTTTTAATTTTTGGAAATATATACTAACCTCTTATTCTTTTCTATGTCGTCTTCTATTGGCTTAGCGGCCATGTTGCAGTATGCTAATTGCTCCTACGCAAGATGTTAAAAGATCACCGGAATTTTGGACATTGAGCTTTTGTCTTCCTCTGCATGATGAATTACCAAATATATTTCTCATTACGGAGAATGTGTTCAAAGTACGTAGCTGTTTTTCGTTTGATACACGTTATAAGATTTCTTGTCTTCTCCATACGTTGATTAAATTTGTTATCTTTTTCATTTTGTCCTCCGGAGGATCAGAATTTCAAAAATATGAAGTTTTCACGAAACATTTCGACCATATTACGTAACATAATCTTATCCTATGTAATGCATCGTAACTAAAAAAGAGGTCAATTTTAGTAGTTATCTTATTTTGCATTTATTTGATGTAGTTTTAAGTGGTGGAAATAAAACGGTTTTTGGATAATTTAGATATTCAATAAAAAAATTAGGCATCAACAAAATAGACTCACGCACACACATGCACACACACAAATATTAAAGTACACATATACATTGTATTAGCGCCGTTTAAAATTAATTAAATATAATTCTTAAGGAAAACACATTCGTATTGTGAAGTTGTAATTATTCAGAACATAGGTCTGTGATATTTTAAATACTAAATTAATGTATTAATTATAAATATATACATATAAAATCAATTTTGTCGAAAAATATTGTTTTAGCGTCACCGGGATAAGATAATATCACAATAAGAATGTGTTTTCCTTAATAATATATGTTGTATCAACGTGTCCAAAATTTAATAAAAATGAATTGATAATTCTGGCGTCTGCAAATCGGTTTACTCAAAGGTATTTGAGATTCTGTAAAAATAATGTAGATGGCTTTCAAATAATGGAACGACAGGTATATTAATTTGAAAAATGTAACATATAGTTTCGAAAATTTGTCAAGAAAAATACTGGCGTTATAGCACAAAGGTAGTGCACTTCCCCGGATTGGAAATGAAGATCCCGGTGACGCTAAAACAATATTTTTCGACAAAATTGATTTTATATGTATATATTTATAATTAATACATTAATTTAGTATTTAAATATAATTCTATTAAGTTTTTGGTGTTTGACCTGTTGTCTCATGCATACACTCAATTCGCGATTTACCAAATTTTAATTTGCGTAAATCTTTCCATTTTTTTTATTAAGTATTCCTAAGCACAAGGAAGAAATAAGATGTTGCAGTGATTAGAGTCTTCCACTGCAGCGAGATCAGTGTGCGCTTCGAACTTTCTACGGAAACACTACCGTCACTTCACTTCGCTATCGCATAAAATGTTACCTTCATTCCGCTTATACTCAATAATTTTTTTTTCACGATTGTTACTAAATATGCCGCAACGCTTGTACTCGTGGTGGAGAGGAACCTATGAATGAACCAGCATCCAGCCTATTAAAAAAGTAAGTGACTTCCTTTTCTTCCGCATATTTCCACTACACTGTGTTTATTTTATTTACGTATGTTTACCGCTAATTATTTTTTAGTGCTGTCGGGTTTTAATATTTATGACTTTAACCTAGAGAATAATTTTAATTGGAGATACACTCTATACGTAAGTTTGCATATAAATAAAATAAAATAAAAATAATATCCGCATCTAGGTCTCCTGTATATGTAAAGGACTCAATTAATTTATTTAATTTGACTCATAGCAAACAAAGACAAGGTGGACCAAGGAAAACATAAAAATACGCTCTAGAGCTAAATTTAACATTTTTAAAATTTGAAAAAATCACGTAGCCAAGCCGCGGTTCATGATAGTGTTCAGTGGAATCAAAAAAGTTGTGATACCAGCGAAACGAATGAACGGAAGAGGAAGTAAAACCGAAAGAAGGAGGAAAATAAAGGTAAAGTTTATTTTCCTGATTTTAAGAATTTTCTAACTCAGCAGATCCACCAGCAAATTATTTCGTCAAACACATCCCCAGATGTTGATTTATTTATTATAAATAATACAGATAAAAGTATATTATTGGCCTTGGACATGTAAAAAATAAATGACGACTAATAACTTATATCTCAATATATTTCACACGGGCAAGAGAACGACATGAAAAAAAAGCTAAAAGGTATATTTTATTATATGATACAAATATTTTTATCCGGGTGGCAACAAAAATATTTTTTCGATAAATTGATTTTATCTGTATATCTTTCTAATGGAAACATTTAATTTGTGTTAAAAATATTACTAAACTATGTTCTGTAAAACTATAACTTCACAATGATGATGTGTTCTCCTTAAAAAAATTAATTAATTAACTTTCTTTTTAACCACTGAGTTAATTATATTCTATACCTATTCTGTATATTTGGGAAGTATGTTTGATAGAAACGGAAAGGCTGAGAATGATATCGAAAGGAGGGTGACTGCAGGAAATAAAGTAAACGGTGCTTTGAATGGAATTATATCAAACAGGAATATGTCAACCGAGGCAAGACTAGCGGTGCACAATAGAATCCTGGTACCGACACTGATGTATGGAAGTGAGGCCTGGAGCTGGCAGAAAAGGAACGAAAGTAGACTGAATGCAGTGGAAATGAGATCACTTAGACGTATTTGTGGCAAATCTATTTATGACAGAGTAAAGAATGAAGAAATAAGAAAATAATGTAAAGCTGATGTTAGTATAGTGAGTAAGATTAAGAAAGGATCACTTAGGTGGTTTGGTCATATGGAAAGGATGAATGAGGAGAGAATGGTAAGAAATATATATGACGCAAGTGTTGATGGAACCAGAAATAGAGGACGTCCGCGGAAGACTTGGCACGACCAGGTAAACCAGATAATGGAGGATGGTTCTGTTAGAAGCCTCAACAATCGGCGAGCTTGTATGACAAGATGTATGAATGTGGATGAGGCGAGAATTGTGTGTCAGGACAGAAGAGTGTGGCGCTCTATCCTCTCTGCCTACCCCTACGGGGAAACGGCGTGATGGTAAGTAAGTAAGTATACCTTTTTCTTCCTCAGGGTGACAAAAAAAAAACTAAAACTATATGTCAAATTGTTCTCATTTAAGATTCAATTATTGTTTAAAAAATTGAAAAAAGGTTTATTTAATAAAAAATATATCTATTTTAGTACCTGATTAAAATTGTTATGATGACGAAGGTTGTAAAATTTGATGGTCCTAAATTACTGTAATTTTTTTAGATAGGGGCATGCGGTTAAAGTGAGTTGATTATTTAAAATATTTTGATTAATTTTAGATACTTCACTTATTTAAATGATTCTAGAATGTTTATTTGTAAAATAGACAATATCAAATTTTTATCAAAAGTATAATTATTTTTTAATAAATGATTCGAAATTCTGAAAAACCGTGATTATTCAAATATCTTTAATGCTCTTTGACTCTTTAAATTAGATTAAAGGATTGACCTTTTTTTTAAATATGGTAAACAGTCAATCTTTACAACAAAATTTATAAACACCGGTATTGTTAAATTTATCATCTTTGTCTTTTCAATTTATATTGAGGTTTTCCTGTATCATTATTTGCTTAAAATGCAGGTCTAATGTTTGATGGCAAGTGTTTAGATATTTGTTTTGTTTACGTTTGTCTTTGTTTAATGATCCGAATTAGATCTGTTAATATTTTGTTTTGTTTACGTTTATCTTTGTCTAATGATCCGAATTAGATCCGTTAATATTTTTTGTTTACGTTTATCTTTGTTTAATGATCCAAATGAAATTCGTTAATATTTTGTTTTGTTTACGTTTATCTTTGTTTAATGATCCGAATGAAATCCGTTAATATTTTGTGCAGAATATTACAAATTAAATGTCTTTAATTTATTTTAAATCATACTGTCGGTTTAGATCGTTATCATCTTTATCAGTATTGTGAGTATTCGGTAACCATGGATACTAGAAAAGCACATTAGTGAGAATCAAGATGGCGCGTTTCTAGCCCAGTGGAGCAACATAATATTATTAAATTTCTCCCCAAGAAATGTGTGAAATCGCCTGAAATTCATAATATGCCTCAGTTAAAATATTGAGAATCATTCTTCTGAAGAACTTCAAAGGTAGGAATCATAGTCGATGGTCAAGAACATGTAAAAAAGAAAGCTGGAAAAAGAACAAACAAAATGGAAGTATGGCCACCAATGACAAATACTTACAGACGCAATGTATGTTAAACAGAATTATCGATGACACTTGATACCGTAGATTACAATTCTGGGATCCAGAAAGTTCAGGGGACCATGAGTTGTCACAGCTCATCACGTGATGTGAGATCAAATTTGAGTGGTTCAGGATATACTATTTCAGAAGGAGGAGACGAAGATTTGATATGACATCCATGTTTAATCATCAACGATAACATATTTAATTTTTTTTTATGAATGATATAGTATTAAAATGTGAAAAATGAAATAATAATAATGAATAATAAATTAATGAGTTTACTTAAAAAGTACGCTTAATTATTTATAATAATTATAATTATTTATTTATAGTGCAAACATACTTATTATATATAAAACTTATCTTGCACATATTAGCTTAGTTTCATTTTGAATCTACGCAATTAAAATTTTTTAAAAAGAACACATTTTTGTTGTGAAGTATTTTAATACAAATTAAATAAATCAGCTAGAAAGATATACAGTAGGATATAATTTAAAGAATATTTATTTGCTACTAGGATTCGAATCTGTACTCGATGTATCAATTGGAAAGATTTCAGAATATAAGTTCAAATTTGTCAAAAATGTATTCGATTGCTATAGTGAAATGGTAAAGGCTATTACCCGAATTGGAAGAGGTCCAGGTTTGAATCCTGAAAGCAACTAAATATTCTTTCTATAAATAAATTTTTTCTGTATATCTTTTTAGTTGATTTATTTCATTAGTGTTACGTAACTTTTCTTTCTATATTATTTATTTATTTAGACTTTATTGACATACATATTTTTTTGTAACAGAGGTGAATATATTATAATATAACATGATAAACATAAGATACAATTAAATACTCGTAGTTTGTTGTGTGGGATGGAGTGTACTCCACCTTTGATACATACAGCATTGTCCTGACTACTTTGGTAGACTGAAGTCTTAAGCGGTTTTTCCGTGCATTCATTTATGGTGTTATTTATAAAGATTCGACAGAAATAAAAATAGATATTTAAAAAAAATAAAAAATTGTAGATCTAGTATATTATTAGTGTAGGCACTATATAACGATTATGTTAGTGTTAAATAACCATACTTCTGATTGCTCTCTACCTGATTGGATCATATATTGGGTCCATATTTGTGTAATCTTATTGGAATTGAACAATTTCCAGTTGATACTGAGTGTGTTGTATAGTTTCGGAGCTGAGAAAATGTAAAACCTTTGATGAAACATCATTCTTGCTCTCGGAATCGGCACTTGGATGTTTATTGTTTATCTTGTGTTGTGTCCATGATTTATTGCTTGGGGTAAGTTGTTGTTAGCATGAAAAAAAAGGACGAGTCTCAACATAAAGATTTGTCTTGTGCCTAAGGCATTGTACTCTTTAAATATAAGATCTGATGGATATCTAAAGGGACAACCTTTTATTACCTTAAGAATTGTCTTTTGTGCTCTTTTTGCCGACTCTAATACTGTTTTTGCTGCTCCTCCTCAAACTAAAATAGCATGATTAATTAAGGAATAACATAGTGCAAAGTACACCGATCTTAAGAATTTGTTGTCAATTATACATTGTATTCCTTTAAAAAAGTAAATTAGTTTTATTAAGCGTTTAACTAAGTTCGATATATGTTCTTTCCAATTAAGATGATCATCGATCAGTACTCCCAGATGTCAAATAATTTTAACTCGTGTCAATTTTTCACATTGACATGAGGAAGCCGTGTTCTTGTTTGTTTTGCAGTCATGTACGATGAGCGTAAGGCTTTGATGTTTGCGATGTTCTTTCATTAATATAAAAATATAGATATTTTGATTTTTTTGTGATAAGTGATAAGGAGGTTCGCATCAAAACATTTTTTCGTCTTGTTCAAACCATCCTGTGCATGAATATTGATCTCTCCCCAAGACTTACCCTCAAAGCAAAGCACGGTATCATCCGCGAAAGTGATTATTTTTTTATTATTTAAAGTCGCATTATAAAGGTCGTTAATATATACCAGAAATAATATAGGCCCTAAAATGCTTCTCTGTGGAATATCGTATGTTATAAATGATAGATTGCTATATTTTTCATTGTTTCGGACAATTTGACGTATATTTGTTAAATAGTCCTTAAACCTTATATTATTTGGCATTTCGTTGCCTCAATTTTTCTTATAAATTCCGCTGATATTTTTTTAAATAAAAATAAAAACCATAACATTGGAATATTTTTTCTGTTAAAGGTCATCATATTATCTTAGATTTTTTTTCTTTTCTTTATTTGTCTATAAAAAAATAAAGGTACAAGAGGTCAAAAATAATTCTCGTTAGATAAGCAATAAGAATATCATTTTCGTGCACTGAAATATTTGTTATGGTTTTATCAGCCACTGTTCATAACTTTATATATAAAAGCTTTCCTGGATGAACTTATATTTTTTTATGAAATTTAGATTATTCCTAATTAAATTTCCCACAATCAACTAAACATGTACGTATTACTTTACACCTAACAAGATGTGGTTCAATAATTTACATTTGTATAATACATATCTAGTTTCAATTCAAAATGTTATGGCGTGTTCATTCAATTATATTAAATAATACAACTTCGGTAGCTTCAGTCAAATTATTACTGAATATTGTTAATTTAGTTTACAAATTATTTTTATATATTTTAATTGTTTTTTTTATTCCAAAAATTTATTAATGCCAAAACCTTCATTAAGTTTATTTTATTCGTTTTTTTTATTAGTTAATATTGGAAACGTCCAAGTATTTTGATTAAAATTAAGATTTTTATTTACATATTATATGTATGTATAAAAAATCCAAAAGATTATTCGACAAAATTACTTTTTGTAAAATTTAAAATACCAACATCTTGTGATCTATTTAAAAAAAAGTCTATTCTTCAAATATTAAAATTAAAAAAATAAAAATACAATTTTATCACTGAAAATCGTACTAGGTTTAAATTTGTATTTTCATGCTCAAAAATTAACACGTCACTATACGCACATAGAATAAAAAAAATTAACAGCTTACCCGAAAACATCAGGAAGATTAATGATAATAAGTGAATAATCAATGCTATTAAAAAACACTTGAAAGATAAACATGTAAACATTTAAAGATAAACATGGAAACTTTTAATATTTTTATATTGGTATTGCTATTAATTAATTATATTTTATTTTATTATATACTAGTTATTGTAAACAATATTTTTAATTAATATACACTCCACTTCTCTGCACAAGTATATGCTTTCAAGAGAAGTGTAGCATCAAAAGAAAAAATATTGTATTGTTCTTCTATTAGATTAATAAATGTATATTAAAAAAAAAAAAAAGTAATTTTCGCGGTAAACCATAAATAAAAGGAAAAAAAACCCATTAAAATCCATAAGATAATTATTAAAAATAATAGTACAGTTAAGCATTTTATTAAGGGAGAATGCTCATTTGCATGCGCGAAATTTAAAAAAAATAATATTTGAATGTCCTTTGTTGTGTATGTGTAAAAGATTACTAATTATTTTAATTTTCACAACTAAACTTTGTTGTACACATACGTTGAGTTATTCTGTCACTACTATAGTTTTGAGAGTTGTAGTCTCTCTCATCATCAGGTGATAACTAAACTATATACAATTCTTCATACATCTTTCCCATTATTGCCGTACTGGCCACTTTAATATTATTAATTGAAAACAACTGAAAATATAGTAGTAATAGAATAACTCAACGTGTGTGCAGCACAAAGTTTAGTTGTGAAAATTAAAGTAATCATGTTATACCACAAAGTACCCGCCATATCAATTAACTTAACCTAACCCAACGTGTGTGTAGTACAAAGTTTAGTTGTGAAAATTAAAATAATCATGTTATACCATAAAATACCCGCCATATGAATTAATGATATTAAAATTACTATTATAGTTGTAATCTATCATTTGTATTTTCTGCTTGAAAATCGCAGTGTTGAGAAAAATGCGTTTTGCTATGGTAATGTATTATATGTAGAGTCTATTCCATGTTATTCCGGGCCATAAACTTAATTTTTTTTGTTTTTATTTAGTCGTACTATCTTTTTTTGTTGCTTCAAATATCCAACGCTTGGCTTCTTTTATATACTTTACACTTTAACTATTTAAAAAATATTTTTTTTCAAATCGAAAAACAAGGATAATAAAGGTAATTAAAAAAATTAAAATATCTCAATAGACACCTAGTGTAAATTAAACCTAAACTAATTTTCATTTTGAAATAAAATCAATACTTAATTAAAACGAATATTTTACTGTTTAAAAAATAAACCGATGAAATTAATAATAAAACACATCATAAGTGAAATAATAATATATTTATGAAATCATTTAAACACTTGATTTTTGGTTAAAATACCATAAATATAAAATAATCTAAAAGCTTCAAAAATGTAAATGAGCTTTTGTTCCATAAAAATGGTTATAAAAATTTAATTGTGAAAAATGAATTGAATTTTAAGGAATAGAACATGTATCTACCGTTTTCTAAAGTATACGAGAGTAGTATAAAAAATGCGACCATATTCAAATGTACTTTTCTCAGAAAAAATAAATTATTAATCAAAATAAGCACCATTAAAATCGATGCATTTTTGCCAATTTTTATTTTATTTATTACGTTGGTATAAGTTCTTGAGTTGATAAAATCTCAAAATGCATTTTCAACAGCAACTTGAATGTCGAAGTCTGTAAGACCTTGTAAGAAGTTATTGCAAAGCTTAAATAAACAGTAATCTATCGGCGAGATATCTAGAGAGTTCCACCCCCTTCATCCGACATAAATTTGTATTATATTGAATGCCATCCGTTCCAAATTTTGCTCAGTTGCACTCTAAAACCTTGAGAAAAATATAGTCTCCTTAATTTCCAGATACTTAACTTATTTCCTGCTTGAACCAAATTTTGCATAAAAAAATACTTTTGTTTAAAAATTAACAATACAGTTATGTATTAACAATCATAATTAAGTCTGATTTCGTGTAATGCGGGCACAGATCCCTAATTAAATTATATTATATATTAGTCATATAATTAACGTAAATTAAAAATTCATAGTGTACAATTAAATTGAAAAATAATTATATTAATATCTAATTCAAATATTCAATTAAGTAGTAATGTCCTTTAACACTGGAACACTTTTGTTTCAGTATTTATTGGAGCGCTTATCATAATTGAAGATTTCACACAATAATAGTTAATTACGACTGATCGTATACATAGTTAGTATACACCCGATAGGCAAGGTATAAAGGATAACCTTTTATGAATAAAGGGATCTTTGTGTGTAATTTTCTAATGCAATCAAATCAGCAATTTTCCCAAGATGGTAATACCCTTTAATAGGTAATACTTAGATACTTAAGCACATGGCTAAAATAAAGAAGGGTATAAAGAAAGGTTGATTATATTGAAACAAAATTAACTTTATAAATTAATTATATATCTAAACTGCCCCGTTAGAAATATACATAATCTTTTTATTTATTTATTATCTTTGTTTTATTAACCACTGAATTGAGTTTAAATACATCTACCGGTTTCGAAAAATACCATTTTCTTCTTCAGGATGTCATAACCACAAAGTTAATATTGCTAATTTTAAAAGTAAATACATAATCAGTTGTTGTTATTATTGTAAATAAACAATTTTGTTCAATCTTTATGATTCATGGATCGCCGATCGCTGACTCGCGCGCATGTGAACGCGTAGATATAACAGCTCCTATTCACTACCCCTTCCCTCTAAACCGAGAATATGATATTTTTCTGTGGTGTTCTATATGGTTTTGGACCAGTTGAAACTGAAGCTGTGAAAATTGCGTGAATTATCTTTTAGTCGTGTAGGAATAATAAATTGACGGATTGTAATGTGTATGTTTGGTTTCTCGATACCGTGCGTGCCGATTAGTAGTCTTGATATTGTGCTTGTTATGTCATAGATCGCGCCATCAACGAAATGTGAATTAAAAATGCCTCGCGCTATCAACGAAGTATGGTTTCCTGGAGCCAGAAGATCTATGGATCCAGTGGAAGAAGAAAAATCCAGAGACCTAAATAAGCATTTTTCAGGTGGGTCGTGTTTCTTCCTGGTTCTGGTTGGTCCTTTAGCCCCCCCTGTTCGCTATTCCTATTCCTCTTCTGAATTTCTTCCACCTTCTCTACATCCTGTATTTTTCTAACCCTTCTTGTTCAGATACAATTTATAAATTGTTTTGGATTTTAGGAACAGAGCCTTCTAGGTTTAATTAAAAATACAACCGTGCCTATATATATCAAGTTTTGAGTCTCCACATAGAATATAGTTTCCAAAGAGTCTTGTCTTTCCGTAGGTAATTTTAAATGCAAAAAGGAGCAATCGATGTACCAAAAAATGGAATTAAAGTTGAATCGAAGTCCGATGGACAACCCCAAGGATTTTAAAATATTTAGACGGATACTTCTTAAATAACCGGAAATACAGAAAACAGGCAGCGTGAGTTCACTACATAAATTATACATAGAACCTCGAAGTCTGCAATCCGATGCGACCCACTGAAGGATCACGGACAAGGATTAATCCCGCCTGATTTTCTACCAAGATTTAGATAGGATAGGACCACAGAATATGTTCTAAAATCTCTATTCCAGTTGTTTTACGGCTTGCATGACATCTGTCGATCCCAAGGGACTTATAATGTGAAGTATCATCTGGTGAAGATAGCATTTAATACTGTATGAACTTTTGTTGTCCCGATTAGATGTGCAAGATCATGTTTTAATACAGAAATCTTTGAGTGATAATTGAGCATGTTAATTGTTTTGCTATGTTTAGTGACTAGATTTAAAATTTCAGATTATATTGTATCCTTTTAACAATACATTTTAAATATTGAAACATAATGTGTGTGGGTTAAGTAAATACAATTTAAATTAGTGTTGAAAATTAGTTGATTTTCTTAGTATTTTTAAATCAAGCATATTTTATTAAATATCGATGCCCTAAAGTGTAAAATTGCTAAATCCATATTTCTCATTTTTACAGGAAGGACAAAAAACTGTATTGTTTTTTTTTTACTTCTTTCTTCTTTCGTGATTTTGTAAGTACATTTAAAGAGAACGTTCTCAATATAATATTTATAAAATATTAAAATTCATGTCATTTTTATCGGATTTTTTGAGAGTTAGTAAATTTGAATTTATGTGAAATGTAATTTTCGTATGAGTTGGTTCAAGATAAAAAATAAATTAATAAAGGAATGTGTATTTATGTAAAAATATACACTTAAAGTTATAAATTAAAAAGTAAAAATATAAAAATTCACTTAAAAAAATACTCACAGAGAAGAAAGTATACAGAAATCATTTATTATGTTAAAAATTACACAGAAATGAATTACCATGAAAAAGAAATTCACAGAAATAAATTAATATCCAAAATAAACATGAGAAAAATTGAGATAAAATTCATGATAATCTATAGCCATGATTATTTTTAACTCTTGTAAGTCTGTACATTAGCGATTTTCAATCGTGTTTGATGTAGGTTAGCCAGATTGTTGTTCAATTTAGCTTTAATATTGTTGTTTTTTATTTGTGGCAATGCTGTCTTAATTTAAAAATACTCAATTACTTTCTCATTATTTGCAGCAATTAAACTTACTTTTTAAACAAAATAATTGAGAATCTGATGACACATGTGCAAGTTCTGACAAGTTCGCGAACGAAATGGTGAAGTTACACATATTACAAGGTTACATTTAGCGACCCCATTTAGCAAATTTTCTTGAGACGGTTTTATGAAATTACTTGATGATTTTTAAAATGTTGATTTTCATAGTATATGTATATAGATGGTGGGGATAAAATGGCATTAAACAGTAATTTTCAGTGAAGTTAACAATTTTACTTTTTAGGTCATCGATATGTTTCATACATAGTGATTCTAATAGTTATTTAAATTATCTCCGTTATAAAAATGAGAAAATAAAACTAAAAAATTATTACTATGAAGCTAGTAACACGATACAAATTTATTAAGTTAGGTCAGATTATTAAATTAATATTATATTTAACATAATCTAATTATGCAGTTTTGACTGTTTAATTTATTTTTTTAAACTTTTTTATTATTACGAGTATTAATCTGTTATAGTACAATAATACAATACATATTTTTGTGCTACATTTCTCTAAAAAGCATATACTTGTGCAGATAAGAGGACTATACATTAATAATTATTGTTGACAATAACTAGCTTATAATAAGATAAAATATAATAAATTAATAGCAATAACGATATAAAAAAATATAATTTTCGGGGGACATGTTTATCTATAAAGTGTTTTTTAATAGCATTGATTATTTATTTATTATTATTAATCTTTCTGATATTTTTGGGTAAGCTGTTATTTTTTTACCATGTGCGTATAGTGGTGTGCAAATGTTGTGTTGATTTTTGAGTATGAAAATACAAATTTAAACATAGTATGATTTTCAGTAATAAAATTATATTGAATTAATGTAAGTAATATAAATAATTAATATATAAGTATTGAACAGCTAAAAGAAAGATAGTTTGTTACATATATTATACATAGATTTTAAAATGCATTACTCAAATAGGCAAGTCTGTTTTATGACAGATTGGCAAACATATTATATTTCACAAAATCAAATAACTCATTGAAGGCAAAACACAATTAAATATAAAATGAAACATATAAGGCAAACAAACCTGAAAATATATAACATGAGAGAATAAAAATACTAATGTCCAATACGATATGTATACATAGAATGTAAGCACATATAAGACAAACGAAAATATGTAAAATTAAAGTTATAATGCAGTCAGTATAATATATAGAATGCAGTTATAAGAATTATTTCATAATATAAAACAGTTTTCTCTCAGTATCTGCTATACCTAATTTTGACAACCAATTTGAAACATTATTTTTAAAAGCGCACTTAACTTAACTTTAATTAAAAGTTTTAATATTATTCACAAATTTGATTATAGATGTATAAAAAAGGATTTAAAACATTAAAAAGTAATATCAATGGCAATTGAAGACGTTGGCAAAATACAATCTTTTGAAATATAAATATAGGAATGTTTGGTATTCTATTATGTCGATCTATTGTTCTTGGAATGGTATCTAAATAATACCCACGCATCTATACAATATGTACCAAAAAAGGTGTACACCCGGAAATTCCAGAAATACAAATTATTCCATCGACAAAAAACCTCACAATTTAGGGTCAGAGGGGCTTTTTTTTTATTGGACTTTTAATTTATTTACGAGCAAAACATTTTTTAATTTATGACCGACTGGAAACATTTCAGTAAAAGACTACTGTTTTAAATTAAATTAATTGTTTTATAATTAAAAATATTAAAAGATACACAAAAGTATCGTGATGAAATGATCTGTAGTTTCTGGTATTTCACTTTTTTTTGAGAAACATAGTACCTGTATGTTCCAGTTGTAGGTGGATCTAGCTCTGATTTACATTATGGAATTATGGTATGTACATACGAATTCGAAGACGTATGACACTGTGTGCCAAATGTGAAATGGCAGTAGGCGGGGCATCTTATGTGATGAGAGGACAACAGATTGTCTATAAAGATGAGCGAGTGGAGAAATATCGGAAGGCGATAGAGCAGGCCGTAGACTCGCGGTACCATCAACCGAGAAGTTTGGAAGGGGTTGGGGAGGCTTACGTTCTGTACTGGACGTAAAGATGCCGAGGATCATGGTATGTAAATAATATTTAACAAAACCTTAAAATAGAATATAAATATTACGAAAAAAATACTTTGTTTAAACAACTATATATTGATTTATCAATATGTTTTAAGACCAATGTTCCCTTTATCAGGATACAAATTGTATAATAAAAATTAACAATACAAACATAGACAAAAAACAAAACTATAAATATAAGTGATGAGTAACTATTTAAGGAATACTTACCATGAAAATTAAATAATATAAAATATCCCAAATTCTACAGCTTTCTACACAAATAGTAAATTAAAGAATTTTATATATATTAAACAATGAGGATAAGGATGATATTTAAAAAAATATCGGGTATCTACAAATTAATTTGCTCTGATTGTAATTATTTTTATGTAGATAAAACTTGCAGAAATTTTGATATTAGAATTACGGAGCACTTGAGATGTCTATATACCAAAAACTTTTTGGAATTTGTTAATCATTCTTTTGACATTAATGGGGGATTAAAACATTTGCATGCAAATATCATGGGTTTACAGTTAGATAAGTTATACATTTTAGAAATAATAAATTAAACATTATAAATAACTAAATTCTTTTTGCAAATAGCTGCCTTTTAAATTTGTATTCAAAGTAGTTCCTAATTAGTTACTTATCACTTATATTTATAGTTTTATTTTTTGTCAATGGATGTATTTATAATTTTGGTATGGTAACATTGGTCTTGAAACATGTTGATAAATCAATATATAGTGGTTTAAACAAAGTGTTTGTCATTATTATTTACATAATATGTTGCCACAAAGTAATTTTGCAAATATTGAAGAAGTAAAATAGTATAGTTTATGATACAAAAAATACTTAACAATGTTGCTTATTTCGTACAATATTTGCGAAATAGCAAAAATTGCTTCGAATATTGCATTAGATGAATAGCTGCTTAAGGGGTAGGCCAAGGTCTTTTCTTAAAAATAAAGCTTTTTTTCTTGATAACCGAAGAGTCTCCCACACGAAATTCGCACACATACTATGTTAACATTTTAGTAGACTTTAGACTAACTAGTTTGTTTAATTTTAATATGAATAATTTTAAACATTATCAACAGGTCAATTAATGATATTTTAAAGTGCAATGTGAAGACATACCAGACAAAATGCTTATATAAAGGTGAATACTCACAGCAGTTAAACGCGCGCGGTTTTTACCCGCAAGATATTGAAGTTCATAGGTTTGTATGCGAGTGCACGCACTTACGTTTTATTCCCGCGATTGATTTTATAAACGCATCTGGACACATTTTGCTATTAATGTGCTGCTTAATGTCTGCTACAGACTACTTTTAGCAATTACAAAAATAAGAATTAGTAAATAAGGAAGAAAATAGGCCATCGCCCAGAAGATCATTTTGATATAGAATTGAAAATGCGTGATTTAAATTGCAGTGCATTTTGGTGCACGGTTTTGTACATTGCAATAAAAAACCGCAATGCGTGCTAGGCCTAAGGTGATACAATAAAAAGCAAATGAAAACGAAACTGAGAAAAAAAAGGAAATATTAATATGGACTGTGAGATTTTTAAGATCAACGAAATTGAAAAACGAGACACGCAATATTCATGACGTGTCATTAAAAAAACGTATACAGAACGAGCAGCAATCGCCTTCACCGAATTAAGGTATCAACGAGTAAAACAATTATTGGACGAGAGTAGAAAATTCTGAAATAGATAGTTAATTGTTGTTGAAGGTTGTAAGATCTTCAACATAAGATAGTGGATATAAAATATATAAAGCAGGAACCGAAGACTAATATTTATTTTGAATATCAAAATAAATGATGAGTACTCTTGACTTATAAAAAAAGAAATCGATTCATCCTAAAAATAACCGTAATTCAGCTGATGAAATCTCTGGTAGTGGAAAAATCGATATTAAGAAAGAGGTAATGGAGTATGATGGATGCCTTCGAGATATGCCGCGAATCGTAAGTAAAAATGTATATAAACGTATAGTTTTGGACAAATGTAAACTAGTTCCTTCATAATTAGTTTAACATTTTTGTGTTTTCCAGGCGAAGAACAGTAAGATAACAATTGTGGCCAGAAACAATTATAGCTGGGAACAATTTTGTAGATGAATAATTATTGTAGGCAAAGAATTACTGTGGGCGAACAATTATTGTGTGCGAACAATTATTGTATGCGAAAAATTATTGTATGCGAAAAATTATTGTGAGCGAACAATTAATATTGTGGACGAATAATTATTACGGGCGAACATCATTGTGGGCGAACAATTATTGTGAATGAACAATTATTGCGGGCGATCAATCATTATGGGCGAACAATTATTGTGAGCGAAAAATTATTGTGGGCAAACAATTATTGTGAACGAATAATTATTGCGGGCGAACAATTGTGGGCAGACCAATGTGACCGAGGTGAGAGTTGTGTAATTAGTTAGATCTGGAATACTTTCACTAATACATCCTTTTTAGAAAGTAATGAAACGTGACCTCGTTCTTCAAAGAGCAGTAAAGTGTGCTGGAAGAATCGTGATCTCTCGCTATTGTATTTTTTCTTATTTTGAAAACAGTCCCCTTGAGCCCTTTAAAAGGATCTTGACGTTGAAGTCAAAAGAAGTTTTAAGCGACATTTCTACGTTATTTTCTTATTTATTTTTTCCGTTCACATATTTTTAAGAAGGTCCACTTAATATTCTATTTACTATTTTAACTAGTTTCTCCGTTTATAATTGTTCTTTTATTAGGTAGTTCAATATATCGAGGCGACTTTAAATATTTTTATTCATTTTCTATTTCTAACTTTCCCGGTAATTTAGACTCTTTTAGGGAATTAAGAATGTTGTAATGTCCCTTTTTGTATCTTCTATACAAGAATATTAATTGTTTAATAAAAATGTTGAGACGAAAGAAATACATGCTAGTGCAATGTCTGGTAAATTTGGAGGATGCACGAAATCTTCCATCACATTTTTGAACCGGTAATAATATGATACCTTGCTTGTTGATTAAAATCTTGGTTATTTAACGAGGATGCCTGTTTACATTTATTTGTTATAAACCTTATTTATAACAGTTAGCACTTGAAAATGAATCAGTCCTCTGGTATTCTACTAAATGCACGATAACACATTTTTTCTGATGCTGTTGTTTTAAACCTAAGCCCTTTTCATCGTTACAAAGCAATTCAAAAATATTATGTATAATAAATAAAATAGTATTTTTAGTTATGGAAAGTAGTACATTCGCCGCATTAGATAGAATATAGCGCAGCAATAACACATTTTCTAATATACAATTCTCGCCTCTTTTTCTTCCATGTTTATGTCTTTTTGGGTCATTTTACAAGATAATCTTCTAGAATCTGTTCATCTAATCGTAACAGGTTTTTATCTATTTTTTTACATAGGTACCATTTTCATTCAATCGTTTCGTCCGACCGCCTCTGAACGCACCTTACATTTACTACAGTTCCTCACAGCTGAAAAAAACCCCCACTACCGACGTCACAATATATATGCGTCCGGGAAGCCGGCTCCTGTTATATTATTCAGAAAATGCTCCTATGTGTAGTTTTTAGTAGTTTCTCTTCTCTAACCTGCTTTAGCCATATTCACAAACACAATAAATCTTCTCGATTCAATACACATTAAAAATGTGAGCGATGGGTAATTTATATGGGGCACCCATCTTTCATACAATAGCAGATCATTCTGATCTACAATCACCAATATACCCAAACAATCTGTTCGATCATTATGACTATCTAACGATTGCCGGTCGCCGAGTGTGCTCAATATGAACGCGACATAGAATGTTTCTTATCCAGTACCTACCCACTACCCCCCCTTCCTATACAAGAACACGACCTATTTCTGTGGTATGTTCTCTATGGTTTTTGTTCGAGTTGAAGTTGTACCTTCGAACTGCCAAGTAAGCGTTTACAATTATGTGCGTTGACTGCTGTGAATTATCGTCCTGCTATGTGGAGCTGATGGTTTATTGTGTTTGTTTTGGTTCCTCGTTACCGTGTGTACAAAAAACCTTTTCAAAAAAACATTTTATCGCTATCACTGAAAGTGTATGTTTAAGTGTACTTCGTGCTGAACAGCGTTGTATATGTTCTGGAGCCGGAAGACATGTGGATCTTGTAGAAGAAGATGCTGAATGGAGCATTTCACAGGTGGGTCGTGTTTTCTAGTTCTGGTGGTCCTTCAGCCAGCCCCTGTTTCCTATTCCTATCCATCTCCCGAATTACTTTCACCCTTCCTGCTTGCCCTATTTCCCCACGTATGTTATTTTCCTTCATGTAAACACAATCATAACTCGTAATAATAAAATCTATCCATAATCGTATACTCTTTTACTCCACAGTTTCATGATCATTACATTCCATTAAAGCGACCCTTTTTTAACCTTGTTTACTGACTTTTATTTTAATAAAATGTGAAAATAAACGTGATAAAACAAATCAAAACCAAACAATATTAGCTCTAAAATATGATTTGAAAACGTGACGTACGGTGTTCTGTAAGTTTCGTCGCTTTCGTTCTTAGTGTCTTCATAAGAAAAATTCCTACTGGAGAAAATTCTGAAAGGATTTTAGTATTCACATTTAGCGGAAAAGTTTAAGGGCAAAATTCTTGTTACAACTCGATAACATATTTATCAAAAGAACCCACTCTCTCAGAAGAATAAATTCGCGAATATTATTAGTAAAACTTGGTCTCCGCCGAGTGGGGTGTAATCATTTGGTGATGAGTTACCCCTAATAGGTTGGGATAAGAAGAACATCATGGCTAATGAACCTAAGGCAATGTTTGACCAGTCGTTTGAGCAGATTGAAGGTACAAGAAGAAGTAAGCATATGTTAAACTAGAAAATTAATTAAATTCCCTGTTAAAATGTTCAAGTCGTACGTGCAAAATTTTTACCGTTTCAGAATACATGCGTTTTATTTGCGCCGTAGACATTCGAAAAATTGATTGATCAAAAACATATAGATACAGATTACTATTAATATGTTTTAAATTTAATTAGAGGTTTTCAGCGATTTTCATTCTATTTATCAGGTATTACGTATATGTTTTTGGGGTAATTCATTAATGGTAGATACGAAGAAAGATTTTCATTAATCAATGGTTATAACAGAGGATATAAAAACATTGAAAATGGTTTCGTAAGAATTTGACAAAGTTTAAAATAATAATAATATATATATATACATATATTTCTTTTTATTTTTTAATTAAAACTAAACCCACAAAACGTTTTGCTAGACATTTGTCTGCAGGTACATTGATATCCATTTTATTACATTTAATATAATCAATACATACTCACTAATCAGTCACAGTTTAAACAATTCATTTCATGCTTATATTTAAGTTGGTTATTATCGATAAGCCATTTTTTTATCATTTCTTCCAAATTGGGAGAAAACGTACTCTTTTGTAAAAACCCAGGTAGTTTATTTTTTACCGATCACACCTCTTGTACGAGGGGCAAGTAAAAAATAAGGTTCCTACATTTTTTCAGGTATAAGGTATTTTTTATTGCAATAAATAAGTAAACCATCTGAAAGCTTGTACTTTATTCTATTTTTCTACATAGTCTCCTGATTTTTCTATGCATTTTTCCTGACGAGTTATCCACTTCTGAAAACCCGCTTCGAAGAATTCCGCCGCTAGGCCGCCGATGAACTTGGTGACCGCTTCTTTCACCTCTTCATCTGTATTGAAGCGTTGTCTACCCAAGTGTTGCTTCAATTTCGGAAACAAGTGGAAGTCGCTGGGAGCAAGATCAGGGCTGTAGGGAGCATGGTCAAGCAATTTCCAGCCGAATTTGTCCAGTAGGGCGGTGGTCTGTCGAGAGACATGCGGGCGAGCGTTGTCGTGGTGCAGCCTAACGCCCTTGGTCAGCCTTCCTCTCCGGCGATTTTGGATGGCTCTTTTGAGTTTTGTCAATGTCTCGCAGTACCTGTCCGAATTGATGGTGGTCCCTTTAGGCATAAACTCGGTCAGCAAGACGCCTTTTCGGTCCCAGAACACCGTAGCCATCACTTTCCCTGCGGAAAGCGTCTGCTTAAACTTTTTCGGCCTAGGCGATTCAGGATGGCGCCATTGTTTGGACTGTTCTTTTGTTTTTGGAGTGACGTAGTGACACCACGTTTCATCTCCCGTAATAATGGAGTCCAAGAATTCTTCGGTATTCTCGGCGCATTCTCGAAGAAACCCCTCGGCACACTTGACACGATTGTCTTTGTGGGTTTCTGAAAGCATGTGTGGGACCCACCGCGCGCACACCTTGCGATAACCAAGTTTATCGGTAAAAATGTTGTCGATGGTTTTTTCACAAACCTCAGGAACCTGGACAGCAAGCTCCCGAAGCGTTACTCTCCGATCTTCGAGGAGAATGCGCTCAATCTTCGCCATGACTTCGTCCGACACCGATGGCCTCCCACTTATTTGCTCGTCGTGGACGTCTGTGCGTCCTTCGGAGAACTCCTTGCACCATTTGCGGACGTGTTGGACGCTGATGCAAGCTGTGCCATAAACTTCTTCCAACTGTCGATGAATTTCAACAGGTTTAAGCTTCTTCGCGTTTAAAAATTGAATCACCGAACGGATTTCACACCTGGCGGTGGGTTCCATAGCGGATAGCTGTCAGGCCTTTACTGAGCGTCGCAGCGTTTGCTCCCGGTAGTGGGGATGTAGTTAAGGGACCAACAATCAAGGCAGTGTTGCCGGATTTCGCCTAGCATCTCGCGTGGCGAGTGTACAGCGTAGGGAACCTTATTTTTTACTTGGCCCTCGTATAATATTTTGTATATATATTAGTGATTGAGAGTATATCGAGAGGAAAAGGATTTAAGGGAATTAATTAACCTTGTTCGATCCCTGAACTTATAATCTTGAGATTATAATTCCTGAGGATGGTAGCTGCGACCGTAAACTACGACGCACGAGTATGGCAAAAAGTTCTATGTCCAGGTATGACAAAAAAAAATAAGGTCAGGTTTGTGAAATCTTTGGTGCATTCATTATTTCTGTATGATGTGAAATAGTGAATTCTGAAGGTAAGAAAGAGAAGATAGATTTACTTTTGAGATATGATGTTGGAGATATACGCTGCGCATACAAATTTACTTTTTCAAAGGAATACAATGTATAATTGACTATAAACTCTTAAGATCGGTGTACTTTGTACATTGCCATTCTTTGATTAATTATGCGATCTTAGTTTGGGAAGGAGCAGCAAAAATAATATTATAGTCGGTAAAAGAGCACAATAAACAATTCTTAGGGTAATAAATGGTTGTCCCTTTAGATATCCATCAGATCTTAAATTTAAAGAGTACTATATTCTAGACATAAGACAAATCTATATGTTGAGACACTAAACTTTGTATATAACCCCAAACCATAAGTATGAATACAAATAAGATCTTGCAGATGCAGGATTTAACACGATTTTCAATCAAACTATTTGAAATCGTACTGCCATCTCTGGACAAGAGTTCCAGCTCATAAAATACATCATATATAAATACCCTTAAAGCCTATTTGTTAACTATGGTTGGCAGTAAAAAGTTACCTAAAGAATGGTAATTATTCTCTTAACAGCTATATATATTTTTTTAATACTGTAAATTACATTGCATGATTTTTATAGCGAATTTATTCTTGCACCCACAACCTGATCACGCTGGAATTATTTGAAGTTAGCAAAGTGTCCACCAGATTTTAAGACCACTTTAAATAACTATTACCATGTTACAGTTATTAGACTTCAATATTTCCATGCTAACAAGAACTCACCCAGAGCAATAAATCATGGTCACAACACAAGACAAAAAACGAATATTTATACATCAGTTCCGAGAGCAACAACGACATTTTATCAACGATTTTAGGTGTTCTTAGCTCCGAAGCACACTCAACACCAACTGGAAATCATTCCTTACAATAAGATTGCACAAATATGGACGCAATATATGATCCAATAGGGTAGAGATCAATCAGAACCATCGCTGTCTAACATTCCAACATACTCATAATACAATAATTCACTAGTTTTACAACACTTGCACTACATATTTTTATTCCTGTTGAATCTTTATCTTTCTCGAATTAAATAACACCACAACAGCACGAAGAAAACTGACTACTTTAACACAGACGGCAGACTCGTAAAATAACCAGAACAGTGCTGCATATATCAGAGATGGAGTATACTCCATCCCACACAATAAACTAGGAGTATTATACTTAATATCAATATAATTGTATCTTATATTTATCATGTTATATTATAATATATACACCTCTGTTACAACAAAAACAAGTATGTTAATAAAGTCTAATAAATAAATACCATATATAGGGAGAAGCACAAATATCTTCACTCTACAGGAACTGCACAACTTTAATAGATTCTTAACCATTTGTCTGAGCTGAACCCTTCAATTATATATATTTTTTAACATTTTGCGAGAAGAGAAGTTAGCTCGGAGAACCTTGAGGTGGACCACGCCCTAGGACGGAAGAGGTAGATCTCTCACCCGTTGAACCAACCGAGTGGAAAAAACAACGGATTTTTCTCTAGTATCGGAAACGGCTTGAATCCCTGACCACTTGATCACCAGGCGAGTGCCTTACCACTTGACTATTAAGTATTCTATAATATATATTTTTAACACGATCATGTATGTAGGTAATATGATGGCAATTAAATGAATCAAAGGTTGAGTTATCTTTCGAGGTTCAAATTCAAATTATTAGAACGCTTAACGACAGCGTTAGGTGTTTCATTAAAGTAAATAAACTATCGAATGTGCTGAATTTGCAGCCACAAGTGTACACATTATAGTGTCGCTTCATAATAGTAAACAGACAGGTTGATTTAAATAAATACATACTATTTAGCATTTTTATTGTTATTTTATTGTTATTTTTTAAATACGCAGATAAACACAAGCACACATATATGCCTTTACCGTTTACTATAGATTTTTGATATTAATACTTTTTTAAAATCAATTTTAGGTATGGGTTGCACGTTCAAAAATCTGACCGTCATGAAAGTATAACACACTTTAAACGTATCTCAATTATGGAGATTATTGATGCCAATGGATTGAAGACAGTATGTAAGATTGGATGTAAGACATGGTGTAAGATTTCTTTAAATTACTTCACGCCCCGTGTAAGAGAGTAAGGTACGCGGCACAAATTGATGCGCTTAGTCAAATTAGGGATGCCGCGGCTTGTGAACCGTAAGTCCAATTGGGACGAAACAAGTGTTAAAACACAGCTTATGCAAACAATGTTATAATAATGTGCAAAATACGAGACGATTAATGTGAAATGTGATAAAACTGCAAGATGATAAACAAAAATTGTGAGATTTAAAAGAAAACTTATAAGAAAAAAAGTATTTGGCATACTTCACCTACGCATAGATCTCATTTAAACGAATCCAAAGATGTTTCACTCACCGCGGAATAAATGGCCAGGGCTTTCAGACAAAGGATTAAAGATCGTGCGGCTGAAGTGAAATGGTCCATTAGCACTACAGCGCGATCAACCAACCAAATAAATATGCAATATTCACAATTTAAATTTTTAACACGCTAAACGGTGTGAACGAGTTAAATCGCTAAACTTTGTATATCATTGCAAGAGACAAGCGAAATAACTGGAACGAACTTTCAACATTGCAGCGATCAACCGCAACAGGAATGGCTGGTTACCCCGGTATTTCTCATGCCACGTACGTCTAACACATAAAAGATTATCCACCATCACTATAGCCGAGCCAACGAATTTGGCCAATTGTCAAAATAATAATATTAAAATAAATATTATCTCAATTTTATAATGTAAAAATTTTTTTTTGTTCAATCAGATATTTAATAGAAATGGCCTCGTCTTATCTGAAACTTTTGCAATTATCATCTTTCAAATGAAGGTTAATTTTCTTGCTCCCTTTTCTAGCGCCCGAGGGATGGGCATCTTCTTTTGACCCTCCCTTACATAGATTTTTTTCTTTATTATATTATACAGCCATAGTAAATATATACGTTAATGAAAAATGTTAAAATGTTTTAACAGGAGTACATGGCCGCTTTTATTCGAATAATTTGTTGCGTTAATAGCGATTCGTTATTAAGTTAGGCATTTAACTATAATGATTTCAATATGATACACGGATGTAAGTAAGTATTAACATACTTATATATAATATAATTTTAGTGCTTTATAAAATAAATCAAATTAGATGAATCACTTAGAACGATAAACGAAAAAATATTATCTATCGACAGATCATCCACGGTACTAAAACCCGGGACTTTTTCTTGCCAGGATAATGAGTTATCAATTGCACCACAGCTACGATTTGCGTTATTTGTCGCACCATAGAGATGAATAAATCATAATTTAAAAGTTATTTAAGTTAAGTTATGTTCGATGTGATCATTACCAATTTATAGACACTTGCCAACTCTGTAATTCCTAAGTAGCTGCGTAATTCCTAAACAATTGAAGCACTTCTATCGTAATTTAACCACATTTAGATTTAAGACACTGTGAAAAATACTTGTAGGTAATGAATGTAATACTTGTAGGTAATGAAAAATACTTGTAGGTAATGAATGTAATACTTGTAGGTAATGAAAAATACTTGTAGGTAATGAATGTAATACTTGTAGGTAATGAAAAATACTTGTAGGTAATGGTGAAGTAGATGAGTTTGTGTATTTGGGAAGTATGTTTGATAGAAACGGAAGGAATGATATCGAAAGGAGGGTGACTGACTGCTGGGAATAAAGTGAACGGCGCTTTGAATGGAATTATATCTAACGGGAATTTGTCAACCTAGGCAAGACTAGCGGTGCACAATGGAATCCTGGTACTGACACTGATGTATAGAAGTGAGGACTAGAGCTGGCAAAAAAGGAACGAAAGTAGACTGAATGCAGTGGAAATGAGATCATCAGGCGTATTTGTGGCAAATCTATTTATGACAGAGTAAAGAATGAAGAAATAAGGAAAGAATGTAAAGCTAATGTTAGTATAGGAAGTAAGATTAAGAAAGGATCACTTAGGTGGTTTGGTCATATGGAACGGATGAATGAGAAGAGAATGGTAAGAAAGATATTGATGGAACCAGAAATAGACGGCGTCCGCGGAAGACTTGGCACGACCAGATAATGGAGGATGGTTCTGTTAGAAGCCTCAACAATCGGCGAGCTTGTATGAGAAGATGTATGAATGTGGATGAGGCGAGAATTGTGTGTTAGGACAGAAGAGTGTGACGTTCTATCCTCTCTGCCTACCCCCGCGGGAAACGGCATGATGGTAAGTAAGTATGTAAGTAAGTAGATTTAATTTCTTCTTTATGTTCTTGAATATTTTTTGTTTGTTTTGGAACTTTATCATCTTTATGTTCTTAAAGGCTTCTGGTTTATAACGGATTGCAATAAATTAACGCTTCAAATTTTCAGAAATCATGTAGCTATGTGCTTACAAGTCACATCGGACATATACTTAAACATATATAATAAATAATGAAAGATTTCATATCTGTTCTATTAATTTAATTAGTTTATCCTTATGGTGCGCAACATATGTTTCACAATGTCCATACTGTAATAGAATCCTGTTCGACCGCAATGTTTGGGAGAATGATGTAATGCTTTACCTACCGCGCACCGCGCTCATTTTAGTGTTCACATACTCTGATCTGCAGGGTCGTGCAGTGTATACAAGGAAAAAAGCTGTGTATCTCTAAAAATTCTGGGAAACAAATATAAATAATTGGATTAACATAAGCGGAAACATTATTGTACAATTAGCCCCATCTGTGTAATAGTTTAATTGATTAGTTCTAAAAACTACCACGGCAACTCACCGCTGTACTATGGCGCTCTTGTGTATTCGCCGCATAGAGCTATTCGCATTACTCTGTTCTGTCTTCAAGCTAGTGAATTACTCAAATCATATAATTGGCTATTTACTGAATTGAAAATTCCTTTCGGTTGATCCGTTTTGTATGGAGTCGTTATCTATTCTGTTTTGTAATAGAATAACTGCGTGCAAATCATTGAAGTGTCTACTTCCTCTTTTACTAATTCACGAATTTTACTATCTTACTATTTTTAATTTGTTGATTTCATGATTGTTCTTTAAATTTGGTACATGAACTGGTTTTTAAATTGGGAAAAACAAAAAGCAATTGGCAGAACTATTTCGTACTTAATTAATTACATGAAGGATTTTCAAATAATAAATGAATCATGTTCAGTCACAGAAAGTGTTCTTAAAAACGCCCATACATTTTTTATATGGGTAAGAAGGTATTATTTTACGTTAAAAATATTATTAATAGTACTCTAAAATTACAAATAAACACATGGTTTGGTCGTATAAATGATGGATTTATTTTATCTAAAGACGATGGTTAAACGAAAGTACATATATATTATTACATATATTATATATGATTGTATAATTTCATTGGTAACAGCATAACCTAAATCAATACCTACTGCACGCCACTGCTGATCTGAATGCTCATTGACAAACGAGAAAGCTGCCCGGGGAACCGAAACTTGACCGCAAAGTCAATGTTCAAAAATCGAACAATGGATGAAAATAAGTTAAACATACTTCGAAGAAGTGCGTTTATCTTGATTAGACTTAACAGTTTTCCTTAATTTAATCCAAAAGGTAATTTAAAAGAAAGAAGTAACTTATTATTATCCTTAATTATACTTCATTAATAAGAAACCCAATATTAATAATACATTTTTAAATAATTAAGAATCGTTGGAGATAAATAAAGCGTATAAAACTAATCGAAAAATTACAAACAACCAACTAAATTTAACTACGAGTCCCATTCTAAATTTTTTTCCTAAAAATTATTCGACTAAATTTGTATTAAGTAACAATTTGAGTTCGGTACTAAATTTATTTTTTAAGTAATTATTGTTTTTTAAAAATAAATTCTGGTAAAGAAACATCATATTTTGATTAGTATTGATCCTGAAGAAGAAAATTGTATTTTTTTGAAACTGGTAGGTATATTTAAACTCAATAAGTCGTTAATGAAACAAAGTTAACAAATAAAAATAATGAATTAAAACCACAAAGTTAATTTTGATAATTTCAACAGAATAAATATTTACTATGAAAGTTGTGGTTATTCACAACAGAGTCACTTTGAATAATTCTATTCTGACGTCACATGTTCAAAAACTATAATATTATATATCCTTTCACGTCTCATTCAGTAAGTAAAAAAATAATTTGTAAGTTAATTATCTACAGTAAAAAATTGATAAACTTAATATATAAATACTATGTACCTACACAAAGCACAATGTTGAGAAACCGTTCTTTAAAAAATTGAATTATAAAATTAAAAAATAAATGTTATAAAGTTTCATTTCTTGCTTACTTCCCAGTGAACTGCACACATAAAACACACGCATGATGTTAACACGTAACCGTGAGAGTACTATTTGTATTCATTCGATTTTGTTTCTATTTTTGCTTTTGTCAATAATGTTTTATAAATTTAGATATAATCTATCAAATATTATTATTTAAAATATCAGCTATTTGGACGTGCACTGTTCCATGTAGTTATGCGAAAACATCGTATAACAAACACCAATTCATAGATAATCAATAAATTTATATTCTATTTCTGTCATTCCTAGATTTGAATTTTCCGCTTAAAATTACGTAACGCAATCAACAGAATTGTGAAACACGTTGTATCATCGCTTCATCAAACACCACAATCTGTTCAAATGTTCTGCTCAAATGATAATTATTTTCTTGTTCCATTATTCCTAACCACACTGTGTTATTTGTTGTATTAAGCCGTTGTCGGAATACATTATTTGGGAAATCCTTTGGTTTAGGAGTAAAATCCTTTGTTATGTACGGCTAATAAATACTTCACTGTCTCATTAAGCGTGCCTAACAATAGATGTCACGCAATCGTAACGGGTCGGTAATAATCGTAAGTTGTCTTCGTAATCACGGACAAATAGTTATCTTTCTCGACTGTACTGCTCTACACTCTGCCAGTAAATTATTCGTAAAATTCACGCATTATACCTACTCAGAAAAAAAAAATGTATTGAAAAGCTACTAGCTGACGAGCAGCATTCATGTAAAAAACAAACAAAAATAAGACATTTTTCCTTTTAGTTAGGATCCCGTTACATAATATCACATCACACCTAAAACTGCAAGGATCGCTTAGGCGGTTGGGTCATATGGAACGGATGAATGAGGAAAGAATAGTATGATAGACATATGACGCAAGTGTTGATGGCATCAGAAATAGAGGACGTTCGCGATAGACTTGGCATTGCCAAATAAATCAGATACTGGAAGATGGTTCTGTCAAAATGCTTCAATAATCGACGAGTTTGTGTGAGAAGATGTATAAATGTGGATATGTCGGGACAAAAGAGCGTAACGATCTATCATCTCTGTCTACCTCTGTGGGAAACAGCGTGATGGTAAGTTAGTTAGTTAGTTGATATCACACCCTTGGAACGACAAGGTATTATCTGAGATTTACATAAACTAAGATATTGGGCATCAAAGTTTTAAATATAAGTTTATAGATTTCTCCGGCAGAGTTTGGTAAATAGCTCACGAAGTAAATTTTTTACAAAAGCGCTATTTAATTTAGAGCAAACTGACTCTTGGGTACGTTATACAATGTTTTCTGTAAAAGAAACCAGATACTATAGGTAAATTCATCGACAAAAACTTCACATTTTGTCGGTAAATTTTTTAAGATATGACAGATTTTTTTAAAAGAATACCTTTTTTACCCTCTTATTTTGTGAACAAAACCTACTTTTCTTTAAACAAGTGACAAGTCTTTGTAGCTTTTAATATTTTTCAACACAAAACGACACAATTAAATTAGGAATTAAATAATGTTTTCATCGAATAAAAAACTTCCGACCCCAAGTTCTGGTATTTCCGGGTGTTTTTTTGGGTCACATTATATAACATAATATGACTAATACTTTTTTTTTGCATTCTAATTAACAGTTGTTATTCTAAAACTATTACATGTGCTACTAAAATATAAATTAGTATTCTTTTTACCTAAATCATTAATTTTTAATTAAAATTAAAAAAATATAGAGATGCGTACACGGAATACGTGTCATATCAATATTATTATAACTTTAAAATGAAACTAAACGCTTGAAAATAGTTTAAATAATTTAAAAATAGGACTGATTTGATAGCCCCCTGGAACGGGACTCGAACACCTGATCACTGGGCGAGTATCTTAACCGCTAGACGATAAGCACTCCATTCTAGAAAATTTGACATATTTGTATCACTGTTATAAAGAGAAAATTATTATTATAATTTTGATCAAAAAAAAGTCATATTTTACTAAAATATCAGATGGTGCTTTGTTGTTTCAAGGTTAGATTATGTTAGGTTAGGTTAGGTCACATTATATATATCCGATTCCGAAAGCATTAGAATGAAACCTAACCCCTTAGATTCCCATTGCAATGGAATGGTAATCTAAGGGGTTAGAGATAAAGTCCAGAATCAATATAATCTTCTTCATTCATTCATCTTCAGAAACTAACAAACAAATCAAAAATAACTTTATATAATATGTTTCTTGACGAGATTGAATAAACTAGAATGTGTTGTCGAAGCCGATGATGAAAACAACAATGATAGATGAAGACAATTAAGAAAAATAAATTCATTGTTTTTTTAATATAAATTTCCTTTAGTATATCAAAAATTTATCGCCTTGAATTATTTCTACATACGCATAAATAAATATTATAGTAATGTAAAGAATTTGACCAAATTACGCATTCTATCAATTTAACTCGAAATTTTTTGCTAATTTAATGCTATTTAAAATTTAATACTATAATAAGACCAGTAAATGAAAAGACATTACATAAAATGTACATATAGGAGAGGGTTTCGAAATATTAGTTGCGGGATGAGGGGTATTCTACACACATAACATGTGGAAATATAAATCCTATAGTTTATTGTATGTATGTACAGTATTAGTATTTAAATTTAAATCTTTGTGTAAACAAGACATATTTTTTTCACTAATGCATATTATATTACAATCGAGTCATATATTTAAAAAAAGTCGCGGAGCTATTTGATTGTTACCAAAGTGATGACATGAGTCATAAATGAAAAAATTGAAATAAGGAGTTTCCGTTAGTTCATGTCTGTATATTTGGTAGTCTGTGGATATTGAGCTTTTTCATGGTCCAGAGCCAAATTAAAAAAATAAGATATATTTAATGAGGAATTAGTTTTATTTTAACATTACTCTATAAGATTGATCTTTTTGTTTGATGTACGTACTTGCTATAATAATTAATTATGTGTTATATTTTTTCCATATAAAGTATCTGCTAAATATTTTTTTGGTTTTTGTAAATACCTAAGTATTTTTTTCATAGCTTAAAAAGAAAACGAAATATATTATTTGTGTTTGATAACCTTCGGTTGGTAGCCCAAGGTTTTTACGTTGGTGGTATACCAATTTTTGTTTTGTATGGGCGGTCGCCATTTAAATTGACGGAAGATATATTCGCCCTAGGAAGTCTATTCGGGGCACGCGAGGAATTTGCGGAGACCGACTAAGAACATACAACATCAGGAGCCAGCAGAAGATCAGCCAGTAGTCCGAATTGCACCTGGGAGATCGGTCGTCTGTGCAAGTTAGTGGTGATCTGTCTTACTAGAGTAATACTGTTTTATTGTCAATAGAAAATCCAGTAACAGGATTCATTGCTATCAAAGATGTTAACATGCACAATTTGACTTATGAAGAATTATATTATAATAAATCATTTTTAAATTCTAATTCTTTAATTATCATTATCAGTTGTGGTGGTGGTAGTTGTAGGCAGTGGCGTGCAGTAGGCTTAAACTTAGGTTATGCTGTTACCGACGATGTTTAACTATACGGAAACCGGATGCGGTTGTCTCGGTTGCATATATATATATATATATATATATATATATATATATATATATATATATATATATATAGAATGCGCGTGGGTTTTTAGAGCAGAAGAGAACTCTCTTAGATGTCCCAGATATCTCAAAAGTGAATAATATAAATGGCATCCAGCTACATGAATGAATATCTGAAGCTAATCAATAGCTGCAGCGTGTGAGTATAATGTTAAATACTAAAGATAATTATTTGTATTCCATTTCAATCCGTCTCTATTTTTTCGTAAATTCGCCGATAACATCGTTATAAAAAGTTCCCGATCTTTTTAATTCTAAAAGTAATTTTTTTTCAATAGCAATCATGGAAAGATCCGAAATTCGTGTCTGATTTTGAGTATTCCGTAAATAAGTATGAATACGTTTTAGTGCCGAAAACGACCGTTGTGCTATAAAACGCCTAATTTAATTAATTGTGGAAAAACTTCTTGTAAATTTTTTTCAAGGCAATATTCTAAAATTTCAAAAACTTTTTTTCTTGAAATTCTGATGAACTATATAAAATTTTTATCGATCAAAATCGAAAAGATGTGAATAAAATGATTCTAATTTTGAAAACAATTGTATTGGAAATTCTATCTTAAATGTAGAAAATAATTTAGAATTCATTCATTCAAAAAAGGTAAGTTATTTTATTGCTACATACCGTTCTCTAAATATGCTTAAAATATTATTTACGATTTCTCTGAAAACAATTGAAATGTGTTTTAACATCAGCAATATTTCTTTTTCTTTTCGACTGTTTCGTCAATGAAAGTGCTTTATCATGATGTCATGTTAAAATGAAAAATCACCCAAAACAATATTTTGGTGTTCAAGGTTGTAAAAGCACTTAGCCAAAGTAAGATACGAGCGAGCTATAAAACTTCACTATTGTTGGACTCCCAAGGCGGCGTGGGAACACCAATAAAATCCGGCTTACACGATTTTTGTCACGTAGTCAAATGCACCATAAGGGATGCATCACCCTCATACATCAGTCTTTCCACCAAGCTCAACCGGGAGAGATCGCTCCGTAAGTACGATCTAGTTTTCAGTTAGAAAACGAAATTAGGATCGTCTCTGCAATTTGTAATTCCGGGGTGAATGTAAACTGTGCGCCTCGAGTTTAAGCTTAGACTATGATGTTCTCTGCGTTTAATCGTTTGTGTGAAAGCACTCAAGTTTCATGATCCGATCAAGTCAAGGTCCCGTAAAAAGCCAAGACAAATCATATGCGGTACGCGCAAATTGTGATTGAGAAAATCGCGTCCAGAGTCCCGGTTTGCCTAGTTAATTGGACATCGTCTGGTGGTCAATCCCGAACTTCGTCACTCTACCCTGGCATCACATCTATTGGCGACAAATTACTTCAAGGACCATCATTAGCACGTGGAAGACATCACCGGAAAGGTAATCCCTTACGTGAGGGACCTGCAGTAAATATTAAACAAGAATCACACACAAAATTTGGCAATTAACTTCATGTTGGCATGATGGGCTCGCAAATAGTGTTGAATTAATAGTTATCATTTTTTTAAATTTGTATTATTAATAATAAGTAGGTAAAATGTGTTTTATTGTTTTAATTAATACATGCAAGTCACAAATACAATAAACTTTATTATAAATATAATTTTTTTGTGATTTATTTTCATAACCAATTGACTTGATAATATTTTTTAAAAAATAACCATTTAGGCTATATGCCTCCCCCCTGACCATGAAGCCGAGGCGAAGGAAGAAATTCCGTAACAGTCATTATTGCTGAGTAATTCCATGCTTTACAAAGATTTAAAACTTTTAAACTAAAAACTAATTCATCAAAACAGAAACAAATTGAATTTAAACTATTAATTAAAATATGTCTGTACGTACTGACGTATTAACTAAACGTAATAATTAATTTGAATATGTATTACACTCTCTCACACTCCGCAGATTGACAGAAAATAAAACTTGCCCGTTGAAATGCACTGTGAAAAAGAGTTTAGTTAGCGAAGCAAATATGTAAAAGTGTTTTTACACGGAGTTTTCAATATGGGTTAATCCATTTCGAATTATGCACAAATTGTTTGAATAAAATATAAATTTTTGCAGCCTTAAGATGTCCAATAGGTTGGTAAGAAAATATATAGTTTAGTACATTTCTCATAGGGATTGAACAAACAAGTTAGACATAACCGATGTGTATATTCTAGCAAAATGCGGAGACGAATGGCAATCAAGTTCTATATAAATAATTTGCAATTTTTCATACTAGCGGTAATAACGGCTAGAATTTTATAAGGTCTTTTCATACGATAATAATTTATTTTTATTGTCCAGAATCTTTAGTAATGCACAGATTTTTTGCTTGTATGTAGTGTACGCCTCTGTTTGTAGGTTATGATTATCAGAAAGATTCGTTTAAGATGAGTGTTTACGCGCCTTGTTATTTCGATTGGCACAACTGGGTTGCCTGGTTTATAATAATATACATGTGTGTATGTGAGTATTGCCGTCCTTTTTCGGAAGCTAAGAAGACTGTAACCGATAGGCGTTATTAATTTTACATCCTATGCTTGGACCGGTCCAGCGGGCTAAATAAACCATCGAAATCTAAAGAAGACAACCCAGCTAAAAGAGCAACAATATCGGATCAGAAAGACAGAAAAATTAAAGAGGTTAGTGCAGTTCATATATCATATGTGTGCTTATTGTTAATCAAAAACCTGGGAACCAGCCATCGAAGGCATTTACGTAAAAAATGAGTCTGAGAGCCCTGATTCTGTCATCAGATCTCACGCGTTCATGTGAATGTCGTTGCATATATAAATGATACGGAGCGTGCGTGTGAGTATATGTTTCGGTATTTGTGGCTAAAGCGAGTTGATGAAATAAAACAGAGCTTACAAGCTTACCTGGGAAAAAGTCATTACTTCAGCTGGTTTCTTGAACCGGTTGTGTTGCGATGTATTGTCATGGAGATTTTCGGTCGGCATTGAACGAACTTGAATTGTTATAGAGCGTCTCGTTAAAAGGCCAGGTACTGTGTGTACACGTTATAAACTTCTACACTTGTTTTTTATCCATTTCTGGATACTGGCCTTCCCATTAATTGCTATTCGCTGCCACGTGTTTCCACGTAATTTGATGGTTCGGCGAGTTTTAGGGCGGTCATCTGATTTCTCTCGGGTACCACTGGATGATCGATTTTCCGTCCTTCACTGTCATTTCATTTCACTACTCTTGTGTTTGTTCTATTATCTACAGATTTTTTTTCCTGTCTCTTCGTGTAACGCCTACATAGATCTTTCCATGCTCTTTGTGTTTTTGGACCTCTCCTTTGTTGAGAGTCCTTGTATAATACTTAATAATTTAATGCGAGTCTACCTGGATTTGTAAATAATAATAAATATATTCAAATAATATTGTTTAAATTTAATGTTGGTCTCTATAAGCTTAATTTCAATATTAATCAACGGGAAATGTCAGAGTAGTTTAATTAAACATTACAAATCTACGAGGGACATATTTGCTTAGCTAATTTAATTGGACGCTTAGTCAACACTAGTTAGCGCGCTGGTGTGTGGTGGTAATGTGTGAAACTAGGGCTGGAAGGATATATTTTTGTAGATAATAAATGTCTTCACTGGATAGAATGCAATTAGCAGTAAGTTGCTTGATTTAAAGAAATCGTTTGCATTAAGTAATTTACTATGGCGTGCAGTAGGCATAAACTAAGGTTATGTTGATAATATTGATGCTGTAAAAGTACGATGGGCTGTATTTTTATTAGAGATTATATTCATCTGAAAGAAATACACTCTTTCAGAAGTATATTTTTTGAACCTGTGTGAGTTAAATTGAATAATATTAATAGTATTTCTATAATAATAATAATAATGCGTTTATTTCAGCATGATCGGTTTTTTTTATATGAAGACCCGATTCTCCATAAATATAATACATTTAAGTTATGAAATAACATTTATGTTATGAAAAGAATAATAGATACAAATATAAACAAAATATAAATATTACATTTCAGTCACGGCCATTATTGTATCTGTAGCTATTCTGAAGGCGTTGCCATTCTTTGATCGGGGAACCAGCTTTCCACGAGAGCGCCGCTTGCACTAGAGAGTTCGCGCTGAGTTCCAGCCGCAGCTTTACGCCAGCAACTCGATGTCTCAGAAGCGGAACGAATCCATGTATACGATCATAAGCAAACATTGTAGATGCGCTTCAATAACGCGCCAATCCGAACAGTATTCTGTATGAGTTATTGTACTGAATTTGGAGACGGTTGTACGTCACTTGCTCGTATTTCGACCAGAACTCGCAGGTATACATGCTGGTGAAGAACGATTTAAACAGGATGCTCTTTACCTCCTTACTGCATCGGTAGAAACACCGTGACAGCATATTTGCACGAACCCTCAACTGTCTCATCTGTCGTTTTACGTCATCATCGTCTTGTCCATCTCCATTGAATACATGGCCTTATTTTGAATGCTCAATTTCAACTATAATTTTTAGGAAATTCGTACTAAGTGGAGGGCTTAAAATATTTTTTAATATAAAATAACACACGTACGAGTGTGTTGAACGCATATTTCAAGTCCACTTTAAATAAATACTTTAGGCGTTTTGTAACACGCTTGCTCAATCAAATACCGAGAGTTGCGTTTAGTTGATATACATTTGGGGCAGATATTTCGAAAAATTATACAAAACACATGCGCAGCTTTATTTGTCAACTCTAAATTCTTCTGCTAGATGGTTCTAGTTAACACATTAATATGAGAACTTCGATTTATTTGCGCGTTACTCCACGTACTTAATACGTATTACATAATTAAAATTTTGTTAAAAATTTAATTATGCACAGATTTTTCGATAATATAAAGTGCACGCCTCTGGTAATTTACATTGTTTTAGAAATTTCCTTATATTATGGAAGGAACTGTCAAATGGATTGTCTAGCGGAACTTTCCAAATGGCTTTACACGGTGAATGTATTATTTATTTGTTCCCAAATTCTCTCAAATGTATACAAACAAATAAATAATTTATGTGACAGTATTTTCACGTATAAATTTAAAACAACGATTAAAGTCGATTACTAAAACTATGGATATTTAATGTGCCTACACTTAAGAGTTTAATAATTAAAGAGCAGAAATTCTAGGAAGAGAAATGTGTAAACATTTCTGAAAATAAATTTTAATAATTAATGATAACAAAACTCATTTCATCGGCGAAGATACGATTCTTACAAACATATGATTATAATTATACATAATAATTTAAAAGAGTATTGGGGTTGTGCGTATGTTTGTAGTATTTTTTTAAAAATTAACTAAAAGTTTGGTGGTAAAATTAGCATTATTATTAAAGGAGACTCTTCGAAGATTGTTGGATTGAGAACAGAAAATATGGAGAAGTATCAGAAGAACAGGGTGGATATGAAATAAGTAACCGCTTGAATAGTTGGTTTTGTAATGTGTAATACAGATGAGCATTATCATTTAATACCGAAAAATCACTTAATGCCATCTTCCCGAACATTTATCTTAAATTGCGACCTTAAAGCGATTAAGTTATTGGCAATAAATTTCAGTAGTGATGGTTACATTCATCAGAAGTAATTCATATTACGCAGTATTAGTAGTAGAATTCAATTCATTATCAACCCAACTTCCAATTTCAGAGTCTACCGAGAGTGCTAGTAAGCCGATAGGGTGTACACTAATGTTGTTGTTGAATAAACTGTTTGATTATAAGAAATATATCAGTAAAATTATGAGAATATTTAAGCATTTTATTTTAATTATTTATATTAAATACACTTGCAAAGGGGTAGGAATCGATCGCAGAACCTATTACAGTACACAAATTAAAAAAAAAAATCATTCAATCTTCTATCCATTTTTTTATCACCCTGTACCGTTATTACGTAATTTAATTAAAAAATAATGTTAATAAATAATTTATACTCATCGAAGCTATAAAATTGCAATTAAAAAATAAACATTATGAAGGCTATGAAATAAAAATTATGCGAGGCTAAAGCCATAAAATTTTAATCTAATGAAAAATCAACAATCAAATATTATGAAGGTCATAAACATAAGTCAAATATGACTTAAGTTATTTAGCTATACAGAATCAGAACTTCCACTACGTAGAAGGCTAACAATCCAGCTTGAGGAAGTGCCATAAGGATATACAGGTAACTCCAGTCCATCGCGACCCTGCGAGTGCGGATTCGTTATATCGCGATCTTTTAAAAAAAAAAACCGTCTTTGCACTTGTCTGGTTTTGACACATATTAGAAATCGTCATAATGAGTGGTCACATGTGTGTACTATATTTCTTGCTCATGCACGTACATATACATAAAGTTGCGAGCGAGACAAAAGAACGGTTGAGTCAGTACATTATTTGGGTCTATCCTTCAGTATAATCTTAGCTGCAGCGTTAAACGCAAGCTAGATGCTATTTAAACTTTGTTTAAATCACACAGCGAACCCTTAAATAATTAAAGAAATAAATGTACTGCTGTACTATGCCCCAAAAAAATTACGTCTCGGAACCTGCTCCCATACGAAAGTGACGTGTGAAACTCATTGAAAAGACCCTTTCTCTTCACCATCAATGAATGAAGTTGTTTAAGAAAACGACGAAGTTAACGAGCGAGTGAGTGCTGTAAAGCATTGTTGTAACGGCTTATTTGACAGTTATCAGTTAATTTTGCTTAATAAACATAGAGAGGACAAACAAAGGAATCTAGATTCTTTATTGCAAGGCGAAACAAAATGAATGAATTATGTTATGTATGTATATAAATATTTTTTGTTATTAATAATGTTTGATAATGTGATTTTTTCTGATTTAAAATTATTTTCTTTAATCCTCCGTTGATCGCGTTATTTCACTTATCGCGACCATGTCTAGAACGTATCTTTCGTGATCAACCCTTATATTCTGATAACGTTTACAAATTGAGAATTTTAAAATCTTCCCGTCGTTTATTCAAAGAGCCACTAAGAGCCAATATGAGTTATTCCGTTTTTAAACCGCTTATAAGCAGACATGCTAATTTATTGATTGAATCACTTTTATTTGTATAATAAAATTGTATAATTTCATGTTATTCGTACATATTTTTGTCATATTTTCAGTACATTAATAAATCTTCTGAAAAAAGTTAAAAAAAATGTGGATAATTATGTTTTTTTTTTAACTAATAGGCGTCGTATAGTTTAAGATTTAATTATCGTAAAAGATACTCTTACCACCAGGATTACATTGGTTGCATTTTATGTTTAAGGAAATACGATTATACAATTTTATTTTAAAATTCGTGAAAATAAAGTAAAATTCAAGTTATAAAAAGTTAAAAAGAGATAAGTAACTAACTAAATTACCATCATGCTATTTATGCGCAGCGACAAGTAGAAATTATAAAACCCTTTTCACCCTTTTCTCTTTCACTTCAAATGAGAAAAAACGTATTCAATAAATTTATTTTGATAAATAGATTACTACCATTGAATATTAATAAATATAATGAAATTTAATGTGAGGATTCTGAAAGATAAAATACAATTATTTCACCATTAGCATGATGAAATAATTTTATATTAACTTTTTTAAATTCCACCGGTTGAAAATAGTTGTTGAAATATTACAGCGAGAGATATAGTTTCAATTAGTGGAGTTAACAGAGCTAATTTTTATTTTATTATTATTAATATTAAAAAAATACCACAGTATCATCGCCAGATAATAAACACATGAGAAGTTTATTTAAAATTAAAATTTAAACGTAGTGATTTTTTTCACTGTATAATTTTTTTTTTGTTTGACACTTATATGAATCTATATCTTAATAGACTTTAATAGATAATTTTTTTCAAAATTTATATTAGGTAGTGAAATTTGCATTCTGAATATCAGCAGTTTTAGAAGATACAGTGTATTGTGGAAGGAAGTATGTTGAAAATCATCAGAAGAAATGAAAAAGAAATATGCGGGTTTGATCGATGACTAAGGTGAAATATTGTAACTGCTTCTCTTATTTTTCTTTATCAACCTGATGCGACTTGGAAGTTCACGACCGCAGTCACTACAGAGTGCCATTTTTCCCTAAACATCTACTATTTCTTGCCGATCTGTCTTGATGACCATCTATGACTCGGTCTTCCACTCGGTCTCGATCCTGTTGGCTTATGTATAAGAACATTGTACGTGTTACATTGTACACATTAATTACGAAGGCGAGTCAAAAATTATTTACACATTCGCCATAACACACTTTCAAGGATACATTTGAGTTAGTACGACTGCGGTCACGTTTGTGAAATTTGATCCCGATCGCATCGTTTGCCTTCCGGCTATTATAGTGTAAAGATTTACGCGAGTAATGATCCGATTTCTTCGGTCGGAGGGTGTGAAAGAGGCTGAAATTCGTCGAAGACTTTTAACACAATACGAGGACAGTGCTTTATCGCGTAAAAGTGTATTTTTATGGATCGAGAAGTTTAAAAGTGGCCAAACGAGTATGACACGCGAAAAGGAAACAGAACGCTTGCCAACCTCCACCACGAGGAAAAGATTCAGCTAGTTTGAAAGATGGTTCTAGCGAATAGGTGAGTTACCATCGGTGAGGTAGTACATTTTTAGAACATCAGTCATGGTTTTGCCTTGGCTTCCATAAAGTCTGTAAATAAATTGTAGAACGAAAAATGTAGATAATTTTTGACTTGCCCTCATATATTAAAGTTAATATTTTGAATATTTTAATTGTTACAGTCTCTGGTGCATGAACCCTGAAAGCAAGGGAGAGAATACGAATGGATGTCTTTGAAATATGGCGCTGGAGATACATGTTGCGCATATCATGGATGACGAGATGCACGAATGCCTTCATTCTGCAGGAACTGAATAATAAGGATATACTCTCAACCATATGCTTAAGATAAATTCTAATGCGAGAAAGGAAGACAGCTCGGAGAAGCTTGTGGTGTATTACGTCGAAGGACGGATAGGATGAAGAAGATCTCCCAACCGTTGGACCACCAAATGAAAAGGGCAACAGGTACTTCTCTGGTGACAGCTCTAGGATCTGCAGATCGCCGAGAAAAGTGAAGGAGCATAGTCAAGAGGGCTGGCGCTCATTGAGATCAAGATCTACAGTCATCAAAATATACCATGCTGCAAATACACAAAGTATACCTAAACAGTATGTCTTCCTCTCGATCTATTAACATATTATTATTTATTTTGTTGGCTTGTGTACGACAATGTTACGAGTATGCTTGCATGGGACTCATCTGCTCTCGTATCATATCACTGTTAAAATGCGTAAATGGTAGTGGAAGAGCCATATTTCAAGACGCAGAGGTAATTGATTGACAGAAATAATCTTAAACTGCAACCACGAGTTATGATGTGAAATTATACATTTGTCTATTATTTTCCTTATGCCTACAATATATTGTATTAACAAAAAACTTTAATGTCGATAAAGAAGTTTACTGCATATAAAGAACTGCATTTTCTGGGAAAAAATATTCTTTTTCAGAATACGGTGTTCGTGAAGCCGTAAGGGAAATGTCCCCGAGTCTTCAGGCGCTTGGCGCGGTAGTGCGACTCGGCGGCAACGTGTTCATTTAATGTGAGCCACTTAACTGAGATTTCGTTTGTGATAAACCGTCTACTGCAAAACGAACACCCTGTATCTACCGAGTACCACGTGGGATAGTGGACGATTTTTTGTTTTAAACTTAAGTAAATATTTTTAGATCTTTATAATCTGGAAATGTTTCACATTCATATCCTAGCGTAACTGCGTCAGTTCATTGGGATTTTCACATATTTATGGATACGCTTTGCACACAGAATATCTCCCACCGTTCATTAAATATCTCGACCCCTCCTACTTAAACTACTGTAATTAATAAATAAGTAATTTTGGTATTTCGCTCACATATGAAATGTGTTGTAAGTGATGGTAATATAGTAAGTAGTATATTAATCTATTAAATATATTACAGGTATATGTATAAAAAAATTCAGCTACATAAAATACTGTATTTCCTAGATTTATAACATTACATATATAAATGTTATTATAACAAAGTCATAAAATCACAATAAAAAGAATTTCAAAAATAGGCATATTATTTATGTACTATCACTATTAGAGTCTGAACTTTCTTCAGATTCAGTGTCCGATTTTTCTGAATCACTTTTCGAACCAGTTCTACCGATTATAGGAAGCCATCGATTATAAGACGCACCCCGAAATCAGAGACAACAAAATTGAAAAAAATATGAGTCTTATAATCGTGGAAATATGGTATATCAAATACATGAGAAATAATAAAACAACTAAAAATTACCTACTTTTTATTTACGATGTTTGATTAAATTAAACTAGTGTTTTATTATATTTTCGTAGAAAGCAATCCCTTTGTAGTTTGGCGTATTATATTAAATAAAATAACAATATATTTGTTTGAAACCATGAAATTTATATAAATAATTTCGTGGTTTCATACATAATGATTGTTATTTTATTAAGGAAAACACATTCTTATTGTGAAGTTGTAATTATTCAGAACATAGGTCTGTAATATTTTAAATACTAAATTAATGTATTAATTATAAATATATACATATACGTAATGTAAAAATAATGTAGATGGCTTTCAAATAATGGAACAAGAGGTGTATTAATTTGAAAAAAATGTAACATACAGGTTCGAAAATTTGTCAAGAAAAATACTGGCGTTATAACACAATTGGTAGTGTACTTCACCAGATTGGAAATGAAGATCCAGGTTCGAATCGCGGTGACGCAAAAACAATATTTTTCGACAAAATTGATTTTATATGTATGCATTTATAATTAATACATTAATTTAGTATTTAAGATTGTTATTTTATTTAATACAACTGTTTTACTATTTTCTATTTATTCCCTTCTTATTACCTTATTATCCTTTGTGCTATTCATTACCTTCATTATTTTCTTTTACAATATTTCTTTACATTTTACATTCTTAGTGCTTCATGTATAGTTTTCTCAGATACATAACATAACTTTTCTATCATTAATATGTTTCATCGCGCTCATACTCATAAATGCACTTCTATAATATTAATAATCAAGTCTATGCTTAAAACGCTTCACTGCTTCACAATATCTCGGATACATGTATTTTTGTTATTGGATCATAAAAAATATATGAATTAGAAAATCATGAAAACTCTATGGAGTAGTTATTAGCCAATACTATCAAGAGATTTGTTTGTTGAAATGGTCGTGCGTGAAATTTCTATTTTTCATATCTATGAACAGTGAGTACACTTGTACGACTAGTCGATGGAAAATACTAAAGTTTGGATGTAACACCATCTAACATCAAGTCTTCCTGTTATAGAGGTATACACTTTATTATTACAGAAATATTCTTCCATTTAACGGACGTTGGCTATCATCACATTGTTTACTGCGGCCTCAAAAAGTTCTACAGACTGGTTAAACCATTGCTTTAGGTTCTTCAGCCATAATGTCCTCCTTCTTACTGGGCCACGACTTCCAGCAATATTTTTCTGCATTATAAGATGTAATTTCTCCTCATTTGGATAGTCATCTGGTTTAAAATAATTTCTTCATTCATCGGAACCTTAACACTAAAATATTTAAACAAATATTTCATAGAGGTAAAGCTATTTTTTATTATTATATCATACTTAATGGAAAATATATAGAAACAGGGCTTACGATCTATTTTCGGCTGACTTAAGTGAACACTCTATATATATATATATATATATGATCAATTCTCACCCCTCAATCTCCACATTTATCAAAATTTTGAAGACAGGTCGCGAGCCCTGTAATTACCCTATACTTTCATATATTTACAGTTTAATATAATAAAAAAATAGCTTTGCCTCTATGAGATATCTGATATTTGTTTAATAACAGTGCCTTTGTAGGTAAAAATCCAGTAATTGTGTGTTCTTGGATATATTCAAATATTTCTAATTATCATCTTTATTTGTTACTCTATTCATCCAGCTTTTATGAAGTATTCTTCAATAGATCCACATGTCAAATACTTAAAGTTTCTTCTAAGCATGAATACATTCATTATATCTTCTATGACACAGAATGAAATGATTTTTAAGGAGAGTTTTATTGTTGAAGTTGCATTTTCAGAATACAGTTCTGTGGTATGAATTAACTAGAAAGATATACAGAAAAAATCAATTTATCGAAAAAATATTTTGTTGCTACCAAGATTTCAGGACAGACTGAATATCGAAGATTTAGATCTAATCCATCAAAATAAAAAAATATTACAATTTGTCTATTAATACAAAATATAGTACCAAATTCATTAATACATAACGGAAACTTTTAAAACCCCATCAAAACAAGTGTAACGGATGCGTGCCGTCATCAGCTGGAGTTTATGGAAGTAACATTGGATTGAGAAAGTTTATACCGTAATAGATGGATGTTATTAAACTCCGCACTAGAAATAAAAGGCTGGTACATAATAATATGGAAACAAATAATAGCGAAGCTTCAATGTATTTACCTTAGATCAGAATGTTGACATTATTTATATATAATTGTACATAACGTTTTGATTACAGAATATACACAATTTCGAATAAATTGCGACAGTAAAATTGTAGTCATCACATCACTTACAAGTGGTCATAATAATTTCAAAACCAACAGTAGCCTACAAATATTCTCTATCAACGGGTATAAAGGTGAAGTTCTGAATAAATCTAAGCACAAAATTAATTGGTCATGTAAATATGGTAAATATGCAGAGTATTTAGAAAAACTTGGAAAACAGATACAATTTTAGATTTCAGTTTTGTGCCGACATATACATAGATATATTGTAGATTAAACGAAAACTGAGATACTCGTATAAAGCATGCCCGAGCTGCATTCTTAATTCAATTTTGCGAATAAGAAGAGTATAGTAGAGTTTTCTTTACTTTTATATGGAATGGAATCATGGACACTCACTGAAACAATGCTAAAGTGACTTGAAGGATTTGAGACGTGGATCTACAGACGGCTTCTTAAAATAAACTAGATTGTCAGGGTTACTAATGATAATGTGGTGATCCGGATGCGAAAGAAAAAATAAATCCTTAGAACAATATAATCCCGACATCCAGAAAAATACCAGATCGTGCATCTCACAATTCAACGAAAAAATGCGAACATAAGAAACTCTGGAAGACGAAGGATATCATAACTGAGAAATCTATGGTTCAGGAAGTCTAGTTTCTGCAAATAAAATAATTATCTCAAACGTTCGATAACCGGACACGCACTAAAGCCCGAAAGATTCACAGAAATCACTTGGTGGGCAATTATTTAAAACTTTATGAATAAAATTCTCCGGTGACACTATGGAGACACAAACGTCTTACCGAGACCAGTTCTCGAATGACAATGGAAGGGCACTGCGCTTGATGTTTCGGTGGAGTGATAGAAATAGTTATCTACAGGAGAGAGATGAAGGGTAATTGTAATATATTTCAAAGTGGTATTGGAATCGAAAATGGTTGCTATTCTTCATTACGATAAGAAAAGAAACAGAATAAAACGGGAAGATGACGTCGCCTGTTTACGGACAAATTAATAAAAATAAACTATTGCACTAGTAGAGTTACGTTTCCTGGTGCGGGTTCGTTCAGTACGCAATGTCTCATTACGGGAAAAAGTAACTTAAATACTGATTTCATCTATTAATATTGTAGAGAATTTTGCTTTACTATTTCTAAATAAAACGTAAATAAAAATTTACATATATTAATTTAATTTAAGTTTTCCGCGAGCACTTGTGTATGGATTGGTATGATTTGATTAGGATATCCATGAGCATATATAAATGCGATCTAACCCAGAAGAAACACCAGTTTCGTATATATAGGAGTTCACATAAAATAAATAAATAATATATTGAATACAATGAAAACCATAAGAAAATTGGATTTAATACAATAAAACGATTATATTGCGTATTTTTTTTTGCTTTTCTAAAAATAAATTTTCAATAGTGTGAGATCTTATTTCCTAAGTCATAAAAGCAATATTAATCCACTCTCTTGTGGAGTATTTTTGGATACACGAGATTGTGATAGAAAAGCCTCGGTCGAGATAGACAGCGCCGATATTGGTGTAGACTAGGCCCAACCAATATAAACCCTTGGAATTGTGTAGCCTTAAGCACGCGAGAGCTGAAATCGAAGATAATCTGTATCCCTTTTTATACATATGGGAGTACATATAGTATATAACATAGGTTATGTACAGTTCTGTGAGTGGGTACATATGTTACATATAAATTCTCAGGAATACTTTGACATGTCCTTATTTGGTTTCATTATATTTAAATGACTATATATTTCATATACAGATTTTGTTAGAAATACTACCTATTGCAGAAGGTTGAGGCCCAGTAGGGTAATGAGTGACATAACTTTTAGAATTCACGTGTCGTAATATATTCTTATTATATTTGTATAAATAAATATCTATATATATATATATATATAAGCTGCTTGGCCCTGAGGGTGGCAATTGTTGTCACCCTTGGTGAGCGCTGTGTGGTCAGGGTCTCATCGGCTGTTGCCGATTGCTTGCTGCTAGGACCTGCGTGGTCAGTCTCAATAGATTCTATATTTCAATGATAGAAATTTTTACAAAACAAACCACACGTAAATAGAATCTCGACGTTATTAAAATTATTCCACCTTTGTTCGCGGATAGACAATAATAAACACAAAAATGTTATTTGAAATCGGATGAATGGTTTTCTCTCAAATTTGATTTTAAAATTTTTAAAGATCGTTGTTTTGACATGCTTTATTCTATGGTATATTATTGACAAGATAAGGAAATATGACAGATGTCATGTATATTTTTTCTCGTAATAAAGACAATGTACACTTCATTTCAAATTGAATATGTATTTACGTACTATATTGAATATTGAATATATGAAAGATTCTTGAAACTTGCTCGCATCTCACAGATCTGACTATGTAAGCAGGCACTTTACGGCCATAAATGACACTACCAAATCCGTCAAATACAGAAAGTCATAGACATAGATGGGGAAGCTTAATATTATTATGAATACGTAAATATATGTGTGTGTTATTAGAAAATAATTTAAAGCTGATTTCCTGAGCAATTTTCCGGCTATCAGGCAATCTTGCCTTGAAAAATAAGAAGGCTACAAATTTAGGCATCACATATATATCTAATATACTTACTGTTTTGAATTAAATTTAATTTTACGTGCTGTGGAAAAGATTGGGCGAACTTATTGATTTGTGTGTGTGTGTCTTGACAGTATGCCTTGAGTGTATTAATTGATTGATTTGTGTCTTGAGAATGAGTCTTACGTGTATTTATTGACCGAATTGTATCGTGATATGTATAAAGTGTACTGATTGATTGACTTGTATCCTGACGGTGTGTATTTATTGATTTGAGAAGAAGCTTCATTCACGGGCGAAACGTTCGCAGATTGATTGATAAATTAATTTAAGCAATACAATATTATCGTGGTAATAAATGGCTTCATAAGCGACAAGCTGTATCTATAATTCATTGCTCTGACATTCGTGATGAGGTAGAAGGTATGGAAGTGAAAATATAAACGGTAATAATAATTGTGATTGGTGGCAATGAAAATTAATTTTAACGTTTCCACGCATACGTTTTTATTCATATTTTATGATAATTTGGTCAAAACGCTGAAAATAACGTAATAAAGCGGTATGATTTACTGCTGAACATTAATAAACACTTTCAAATACTCTTTAGCATTTTAATTTATAGCAATGAGCGACAATGGTAAAGTGGAAAATGATAAAATGAGAAAATACAGCTACTAAATACAAAGTTTTTAATAAAAATTATTAAGCAGTTTTTTAAAGCTTTATTAGTTTTTATATTCTATAAATCTAATTACGTGCTCTGAAGCAAAGTCTACGGCACGTTTAGAACTAATATAATTGCCTTAAGTTAACATTTTTAAAGACAATACTTTATCATCGCGTAGTCAGAGTTTTTCAGAATGTAGTTTTGTGATGTTTTTAATACAAATTAAATGTATCAGTTAGAAAGATACACAGATTTGTTGCCACCGGAATTCGAACCAAGATCTTTTCCTATCCGAGGAAATGCGTTGACCATTACACCATGTCAACATGTTGACATAATGCCTTAAGCGTCGAATCCCGTCGGCAACGAAATATCAAAATATTTTTTCGATAAATTAATTTCATCTGTATATCTTTCTAATTGATACATTTAATTTGTACTAAAGTTCAAGTTTAGTAAAGTATTGAGTTTCAATGTTTAGCTAATGTTAACAATTTTATGTTATTTTTGGTATTTTATCTTATCAATATCTGAACCAGCCATCTATTTCTGGTTTAAGAATTTAAGTGTTCATATCTTTCCAATACGCATGATTTCTAAAATATTCAACTTCTTCAAATTTCTACCGCGTGCGGAAGATAAGAAATCCATTTGTGTCTTCTTTGCAGGTATGTAAGTTCATTAGGGAATTTACCCATAGTTTTGCGAGCTCTCCAAACTATATTTGATATTTAACATCACTGAATCTTTAATGTGTTTGGACAGGTGACCAGATGCTGCTCTTAGCCAGCGTGACATGCGCCCAGTAGATTAATGTGAACATTAATCAATCTCGAGTGGAAGATAACTCCTTTCGCTATGATGAAATATTGTTATTCATCTCAACTGTATGATCAAATCTGAATGTATAATATCACTTTTACAAATTTAAATTATTTATAGCCAATTCAGATAATATCGATCGGTTATCAGAGCAGACTAACCTACAAGTAGGCTCGAAGAAAGATGTACCAAAAATAGGATATATTGTGTGTGTGTGTGTGTGTGTGTGTGTGTGAATTCACTTCAAGTGTGTATTCACTTCACTGTGTGAAGTGAATAATATATATTTTTAATATTTACACATTCAACTTTGTGGGTAATGTTAATTTTTATATTATTTAACTTTGTTTTTTAACCAATTAATTAATTAATTAATTAATTTGACATACTGACAAAGAAAATGGTATTTTCTGAATTCGATTGGTGTATTAATTAAGTAGTTAAAAAAACAACGTTAAATGATATAGAAAGAATAATAACGAATTACTTACGAATTACGAACTATTAAAAATGAACAAAACTATGAACACTGATACTGCCGGTAATATCAGAAATTCGATAAATATCCTTAATGGATAGTAATAAGCATTAATTTTCTCATCTTTTCTATTACAATATGAAGTGCATGTTACGCATTTGGCAAACTATTATTACGTGTGTTTGTAACCACGAACACCAAAGTGTTAGTCTATCGTGCAAGAGTATTGCTGACACTAATATGTGGACGCGAATCAAGGATCTTATATAATCGCAATCGAAAGTCATTCGAGAAATATCACAACATATACTTGAGGAAATTATTCAAAGCCTATTTGTGCTGCATCGGAGAAATATGAGAACGGAAGAGAGCTGACACAATTATGAAGAAAAGAACATACGCAGCGCATGCACGTGCACAACACGTGAATGGGTGTACGGTTCGTGAATAGGGCTCGACAGCAAACTCTCGGACTCCAAATCAATAAACCATGGCCGACGTTATCACCAAACTAGGGATCAGGTATATCTGCAAAAATCTTTACTAATGAAGAGGAGTGTTTAAATAGATAACAATGATTAATAGTGCAATGATAATAGGCCTCGAACTCTTTAAGAAACTTAAAGTATCGCCACTCCGATCTGATCCACGTTGACCTGATTATGTTGCTGACTGCAAACGGATCCTAATTCTGTAACCACTACCGTAAATAGAATGTTCCAACATTTCTATAACCAATGGATTTTGTTTCAGACTCGTGTATTGCCGGTTGGTCTATAACCATCCATTGAACATGGCCAGTCAATATTAGTCATGGTGGGTTCACCTAATTGAGTATCTACAATAATTCGAATTTCAATCTACTTCTTTAGCCTGTCTGCGTACATTGCATACGTGTACAAAGTTCTATATCGTTGATTTCCATGTTCTGTTTTTGTGCTGCGTTCTTTTCTAGCACAAGCTATCGGTATTTAATTCTACTTCTTTTATTTAGCCATGGACGCCGCTGCAAGATTTCACCATTAAAAATTCAACAACGTATTCTCCGCGTGTCCTGCATAGTTCCGCTTCAAATTCGCGACAGTTCGCACAAAGATAAACAAATTCAACTTTATTGTTTTAGTAAAACAATACAATTCTTCTACCGCTAGATAAAATTCTCGACTATTTTTTTGTATTTGAATCACTAATAAAAGCCGTCATGTGATACTGATACTGAAAGCTGTAAAATCCTACAGAACTTGAGCATCATAAATTTCATCGTAAAGTATAAAAGAAACTAGCTATCCACATCTTTAGAGGAAAAGCAGAGTGAACACCCAACGCTTTGTATTAGCAACTTTGCATGCCTTATGACGTCTGCAAACAGTGGAGCTTTTATGTTGCGTAGCTTTAGGCCAGAAGCTTTCAACGATATGTCTGTGTTGTTCCTTTTATTTGGAGTTTATGAACATGCTCACTGTTCGCCGCTCTTTTGTGTTTCGAATAAAACATGATATAGAAGGAAAAATAAACTATTTTATAATGTAATGGTAAAATAAGAACTTATTTTGACTATTAAAATGTATAATAATTGTATTTTATCATTGCTTTTTTATCAATTGAATTGATTGAATATATATTTATATATATTCCGTGACTTGAAACAAATTATTATTTAAAAAAATGTGGTATTATTGTCACCAATTTTTAGTTTTGTTCCCTCACCTAGTCAACTCCCAATTTAGTACCTTTTCGCGTTTGTATTGAGATTAAACTCGTCGAGATTTGGAATTCATTATGTTCAGTGTCAGTGACTGATCTGTGTGGGATATACTCGACCATATTTTGTATTTGTGTAATTATTGAAGTGTACGGTAACTTCATCATAATGATTGCGTCATCCTTATCTCCTACGTCAACCTGGTCTGCTATTATCGAAAGATTTCCCCATATCCTCCCTCTTTCCATTCCAATTTGATGCCATCACCACCATTGTGTAACAAAATTAATTTTTAAAAATTTAAAATATAAGACATAATAGGTTCTTCTATTTTGGTTAATTTATGTAAATTTCCTTTGAAATTCAAATAATAACTTCACTGTGTTTTATGAAATATTTTTACTAACCAAAACAAGAAATCTTGAAAGGAAACTGAGGCAATTGCTTTATTTTTTCATTAAAAAAAACGTTTACGAAAAAGAGCATCAACGAGTTCTTTATGAAGGTAATGCAATTCTTTTCCCAAGAAGAAAATAATGAATTGTTCCGGGACTTCTCTCTGGAGATGAACTTGAATAAACTCTACAGTTTTAGTTCATTTATTTTATCTTTCACATTAAAATACAGTTGGAATTAATCTAAACCACCATTCGTGAATATGATATAATAAATAAATATAAATAATAAGATACTACACTTTGTTTAAACCACTATTTATTGGTAAATTAACATGTTTCGATACCTATGGTATCTTCTTCAGGAAACAATGTATACTAAAATTAAAAATGCAAGCATAGATAAATACAAAACATTAAAAGTATAAATGGTCAGTAACCAATTAGAATCTACTGTGAAAAGAAATTTTTAAGGTGATTATTTGAAAAAAGAATTTGGTTATTTATAATATTTAATTTGCAATTAACACATTAATATTTCTAAAATTTAAAATTTATCTATGTAAACCCAAGTATGTATAATTTTTAATCTATTGTTAATGTTAAAATAACGGTTTGTTTCCTAATGGTAATTGTCGAATTCAGATTACTGCTAATATTAAATAAGTAATAAATAAATAGTAAAGAAACTAAATTTAACAAAAAGATAATTAGGACCTCCGAATCACTTTTTTTGTATTTATTTACGTACGTAATCATCGATTATTCATAGATTAAATAATTAGTCGCTCGTTGAATAAACATATATAAAATGTTACGAAAAGATTTTTTATTAATTTAATATAAATTAAATTAATTAATTAGAAAGATACACAGAAAATATCACATACTACCAAATATAAAAAATCTGTTTATCGACAAAATATTTAGTTGCTACCGGTAGTTCTAGTTAATTAATTTAATTTGTATTAAAAATGCTATAGAAATATATTTTTAAAATATATCTTCACAATAAAAATGTATTTTTCTAAAAAAAAAAACATTACGTAATCTATTTTCAATATTTAATTAAGCGAAAGACGTAAGCATTTTAATTAACATATAATAATGCCAATGTTCGATAACTTGAAAAGTACATCATGAAAAAGAAAGATATTATATGATTGTGTGAAGGACATAAATTGTTTATACAAATGCGAAGCGGTGTTTTATATTGGATTAATTAGAAAAATCTTTAAGTTAGATTGATTAAAAATCTAATAAAATCTTGCTGGAAATGAATTTAAGGCGTTGTATATTTTAACCGTTCATGACATAATAATATTATTTTAATTATACTGAAAATTAAAAATAAATTATTTTTAATCAAATTTATCAAAAATATGTGTTATTGCAAATACACAAAGTATACTTTAAAAATATGTATCGCTAATATGTTTTAGAAATAGACCAAGGTTGGTCTCGGGAATATTAAGATATACAAACTAAACGTTAGTGAAGTCTAGGGCTATTCCACCTATCAAAGAGTTCATTTTTTTATGGCCTTCCCAAAGATAAAAAAATTGAAATTTGAAAACTAAAGAAAAAATAAAAATATAAACAATTAGATATTAAAATTAAATAAACATACCAAGCGTATATATTAGCATATTAAATAATTAACTTTAAAAAAATATGTATATATTATTAAAATTGGTTCAATTAATTAATTTATTCCTGGCGTTTTCGGAATACATTGCAATATAAATTTGATTGCATTTAAAAATGGAATAATTGATGTATCATTTATAAATGATACTATATAATATAATAAATGATACTATAAACTATAAAGGATACTATAAATGTAATACTATAAATAAATATAATACTATAAATGATACATTATAAGCATGTTCCAAATTTGTCGAAAACATAAATGTTTGACGTAGCGAAATGGTAATGCGTGCCCCCGGAAGGCACTAAATATTTTTTCGATAGATAAATTTCTCTATATATCTTTATGTTTGATTAATGTAACTTTTTTAAAATTATTATCAATTTTTATTACCCCAACTAGAACTACATCTGCTGAAATTTCTTTTACAGCTCCCATATTTGATTTTCTTATTTTTTGATATTTTTATCAACCATGTGTTAGTAGTTTTTAAAGCGTCAGCTTATTTGTTGGACAAAATTACTTATTTAATCAAATAACTTTATATTTACTATTTTGATTACTTAAACGTGTTGACCGATTTCATTAATACCTACCGTATCTTTGGCTGAACAAAATATATTAATCCTGAAATACGGCCTCGCCATCGTCCAACAGCTATTATTTTTCGTATTTTATTTTATGGATTTTTTGTATCTTCACAAGTGGTATAATTTTTATAACAGTTAACCTTGACCCGCAGTACACAAAGGTGAACAAATAATATTAACTCCATAATTTTTTTAGAGTTATACTTTTTATATTTCTTCAACTTACGACCACTTTTCTTTAAATCTTCTTTATACTTTTTTATACCGTTAAGGCTGTGGTGGTCTTGCTCGCTCTCTACAGACATGGTCGCATAACGAAATCACTCAACACAATTAATACAGTCCGACTGGTGCTCACGACAATACGTCGCGCCGCAACCAGTCCGAGGAAGCCTAGAATTGACCACTTTTCTCTTGGCCAGCTTCTCAAAAACATCTACTCGTACCTCGGCATTGCCTCCAGTGTACTACGTTCATCTTATACTTTTTATAATATAAGAAATAAGTGTAAATTCAGTCTGTAAATAAACACCAACTATTGTGAGTACTGTTTCATTGCAATACTTTACTTGCTCAAGCTGTACACGCAAACACCAAATCACCATAATTTTTAACATTTCATACACATATGAGAGAAGCGAGGAAATATATGTGTACATATTGTTATATATATACAAATCCTTCTGACACAAATAATCCCTATTGGTGACCTTAACGTGTCTACATAAATATTAACCACAGACCCCCTAAAAGGGTATTTTTAATTTTAATAGGGCAGTGTTTAACTACATCGTTCAAATAGACATATATATATATATATATATATAGACAGCCTATAATTTATAAATTCAGAATTTATGAAGTCCTAACCAACAATTATTAGTTTTATTTATTATGATTATTTAAGTTTCATATCATGTGATCTGACATAAATAGATTTAACACAAATTTTTCTTAATAGTTTTCTCTTCAGCTTTCTTAACTTCAATAATGTAAGTATTATTCATTATTAAAATGCATACGCAAAAGTCATTAGAGATGTGGTTTTGCATGCAAAATGGTGGATAATGTAGTTGTTGAACTCTGGCGCTAACATATATTATATATCTATGCTTGTACAGGTATTTATAAAACCCATTGTTGTCATGGCAAGATCCATGTATATTTTATGGACAAACTAATAGAATGGCATTATGAATATGCTTCCGCATTATTCATAATGCCCAGAGAAATCGAGCACAGTAAATATTTTTCTTCTTCATCGTATTTTAATGGGTTAAAATCAATGATTAGGTCCTTCCTTTATATATTTTCCCATAGAATTGGATGCCCTAAATTCAAAAATAAAAAACTAGTCGCATATATTTAAAAATATATTTTGTTTCAATGTTTAGAATTTTCACCATACATTTTGATATATGAAACGCTTTATCTATGGATATGATGAATTCACTAAAATTATGTCAGAAACTTGGTGGTTGAATTGAGTCAATTGGGCCTGTAACACATGCGGTTTCAACAGGATGGTATCACCTCACACACAGCCTAAGCTACACTTGAAATTTTGATGATTGAAACAACATCGGCCTAGAATATAATATTTACCCTGTGTAATGAATACATATGTGATTTTGATCTGTGATTATGATGAAAAAAGGATTTATACTGAATTTATTCAAATGTATGCTACAAAGACTGTTGCAATCTAATATTAGAATATAATTACTGATCGAGAAGTAAATGCAGCTGACAACCTGACGGCCGGAGAGAAAGAGGTCGGTTCAGCTCACGCAGGACGCGCGGTGCCTCTGCAACATTCACGTTAATCGCCGGTATGCCCTAGCAGTGTAGTTTAGCAATTGTAGTTTTAGTATAGTTTGGCTTTGCTTGATGCGTTCAGCTATACCCATAGCTGCTCGGAATGGTTTATCACAAATTATTTCATTTTTTTCTGAACTATTTACTTCTATTTATTATCTTGCCCTCCACAGAATTTTGTAATACACAGTAGGATAAGGTTGCGATATAAAACAGCGGATAATACATAAAACAATCTTGTTTGGGAAAGGGTAACTATGGTGACCCTGGTGATTAATTGGGGTCCTACTACCCACTTCAATACCTTCAAAAAAAGACATGAGTTGGGTTATGGGTCCAAATTATTGCAATACATATTAATTGGAAATAGGATATACTAATGATAGGGATTCGAAGTGTAATTAATGGTTCAAAATCGGTACCATATTTCGTACTTACTCGTGAAAGAAGTATAATTATAACGTTGTTATATTTTCTCTAGGTTTTAAGATGATTAAATACGCCTGTTTATAAAATGTTTTAATTTTTTTAAACAAAATTGAATGTTACTTTAATAATTCACACAAACAACGCTTTTGAAGTGAAATATCTTTATTAAGGTGAGCACATTCTCACTGTGAAGTTGTAATTATTCAGAACATAGGTCTGTGATATTTTAAATAATAATTAAATGTATTATTTAGAAAGATATACATATAAAATCAATTTTATTGAAAAATATTGCTGTTGCTACCGGCATTTGAACCTGGATCTCTTTTCAATCTGGTGACAGTACTTTTGACGATATATTTTCGAATCCACATGTTACACTTTTCAAATTATTTCATCTATCGTTTCATTATTTGAAATTTGTTTTTACGCCAGAATTAACAATGGATTTTTATTAAATTTTGGACACATTGATACACATGACAGTGTAATATATCTGTTAAAATCCTTTAAAATTTTCCTTCACGTGGTACACAAAGGAAGGGATATTATATATAAGATATATTCGTATATTATATTAATATAGAGAAAGACACAAATAAGGTTTATCCCATTACAAGACAAGCTATAATTTAGAAATCCGCCTGTAACATGGCGTGTTTACACGGAACTCTAAGCATCAAGAAATACTTTGCTCAGAACTATATCTATCCATGTATAAAATACTAACAATGGCCATAAAACTGGCTGTTTATCTTCATCATTGCCACAATAAAATACGCCTTTGTGCTTCTGGGTTACGGTTTATATAATGTCAAGCTTGGTCATAGCTATATTTGCAAGATTGTAAAGTTCTATGTTAGAGAGGCGCCTTGTAACATCTCAAGATAAATTAAGATTACACAAGACCTTGGTGAAATTGATAAATGCACATGATAATATCGCCGGTTGCAATTTATATCCGGAGATAATTTATAGATCACCGTTTGAAATTTGATGAGAAAATAATGTCAATAGATGGCGACAGCATAATTGGTAATAAATAAGTGAAATGTTCCATCTTGATTTAATATATACAACTTCCAAAAATTTGATAGATGTGGTAACGTGGGTAAATAGGTGAACGTTACATTGTGTAAAGTGATCACTTAAACCAGCCGATGACAGGTAGTAAGCCCTGTACATCCCAAGACTTCCATACTTCTCATATAAAGATAATAGCTTCGTATCTGTAAGACATCTTAATCCTCGAAAATAATGTGTGTAATATAAATTAAGAGATATGTGCCTACGACTAAGCGTTAAAGGTGCGAGCGCTCGAGTGGTCCCAAATAAATACTCTCAGCGCTCACCAGTTCTTTTGATTGATATCGCGGAGTGTGTGTGTTCGAGTGTGCGTGAATGTGTGACCAGAGCAGGTAAGTATGTATCTGTTATAAAATTTTTAATAGATGGTGAAAGTCTGAAGAAAGTGACTGAAATAAAATATTTGTGAGTCATAATTGATTCAAAATTGAATTTATATACAAAATACGTGACAAAAGATTTCTAAGAAAATTTCACTGGGAAGGATCAGAAGATTTATTGGTACATAGTCTTGTAAAATAGTAAACAACTCTATTATTATTCCTCACATCAACTACTGGAGAAGGATTTTGTTTTTGGCAACGAAGAAGAAATACAACAATTGTTAGTGCTAGAAAATAAATCTTTGATAATAATACTCAGAAAAAATATATATACTCGGATTAATGCAGTAACTGAAAAATCTGAATATGATGACCTTTAAGCAGAAAAAATATTTTAATATAATGGTATTTATTTACAAAATCTTCAATAAAAAAATATCAGCGGAATTTACACGAAAAATTGATGCAAATTAACATGAGCACGAGCATCGTACAAATAGAAAAGATAGACTGAGATTGCCATTCAGAAAGAAGGCTAAATCTCAGAAATCGACGATGTACAGTGCGATGAAGATTTTTAATGAAATGCCAGAAAACATAAGAAAGGAGGAGAAATTGAATAGATTTAAAATGAAACTGACCAAATACGTAAAATGTACTTTAATCTTGTTTATATAGGAGTGCTTACGTATGCACTATGAAGACACGACATAAATTATCGTGATCTGGTTATAAGAGGAGGGAGATAGTGGATAGGTAATAGACAAGAACCACCGATCTATGAACGTTATGTTCACATGCGTGTGCACGACGACCGGCTATCCACAAATAAGTTATAAAGTTCGAACTCTATTAATTAAATTTCATCTACATATTTCATTGTGTTAGGAAGACACCTGTTTATTTTTTGTTGGGAGCGACCATATTGCGACCGTGTTGATTATATTTTTATTTTTCGGTAGATAGATTTTTATTTGAAACTTTATAAATTATTTATCAACAATAATTTGTTTCAATACATAATTTAAAGACTTTCTCAAGTCGAAAGTCGACAATGAATGGACAATATTAAGGCAGATTTGTCAAATTTCTATACAATAATATATTTATGATTCTCTATACCACCGCTGTCGAAGACTTCAGAGTTTCTTAAGATCGCATAAAAAAGATGTTGATTTGTTTTCATCGGTACTTTAATGTAAATAAATTCCTCGATTTATCTAAATTAATATATTAGTGAGCGAAAACAGATTATCAGAGAATGAATTTTTCTCGCGAGATGAATTGGAGACAGAAAAAATGGGAAAGTCGAAATCTAATAAAATGAAGATAGGATTTGAATAATGAGAAACTTAATTACCGAAGGGTAGATTACGTGACGTTTGATTATATCAAGTTCGGTAAATATATGATTATTTAACTTTAAAATATTTTTGTTTGATCTATTTCGGCATTATTGTGATTGTAATGGCCCGTGTTCACGAATGAGATTTTTAAGATACGGATTTTGCTCCCTTGACATTTTTTGGAGACGTACTCTCAGCTTTCATAGCGCCCGTGTATCCACCATATCTCAGAGATTTGTCTCACTTCACGCTCGTCAAACGTCAAATGTCACCCTCATTTGTAAGCTAGTGATTTTAAATCTCCCCAGCAGCAATAAACGGAATAAATGTTTGTAATTTAACGTCTTATACAGGGTGTAACAGACATAGTCCATAATATTTTATGGGTAGATACCTGACTAAATTACGAGTCGAAAATGTTCAAGGAAGATGTGCAATTTCTGCACTGTTACGGAAAATATCATTGTTTGAAATTTTTACAAAATCGTGTTAAGCTTGAAGTTTACGTACTTTATACGTAGCTTTGCTTCAGGCCCTAAATCACCTAACAAAATTTAATATTTTTTGTTCAATACATAGTTTGAAATTAAAAAGTATTTTAATTTATCGAAATAATCGCATAATTAAGATTTTTTACCAATCGTAAACTGATCTCTGAATATATTTTTAGATCAAAATCTCAATATGTGCATATGTCTCAACTAAATCTTTCAAATTATCTCATCGTGTCATTTTCTGTAGACATGGACTTGGAGTGCCTATCAATCTTGTTATTATTGAATGGTATGTAGGTAATCGATTATAGCGGATATAGAAATAATGTTAATACGGTTGTATAATGTCACATTGCTTTACTTTCACCACAGTTTGCAATACGATTCTAAAGGATGCGATGAGCATACAGAAACTAAAGATAGTGTGAACATATAGATGATTTACGCTAAATTAGTAATGAACCATTAACTATTAAAATTGCCAAATAAAGGTTGTTAAAGCACACAAAAATTATGTTAATGGCCACGGTATTGGGTTTATTAGAAATATAATTTTATTCCATTAGTACTTAAATATGATTTCGTGTATATGAGCATCGCAGTTTGCTGGCGAACAAAGTGCAATCTGGATGTCCAATTCTCGACAACTTTGAGCAGCTGGGAATGTATATCGGCAAAAACGCGACAAATATTGGCTTCCAAGTCATCTATCTTCTCTGGTTTATCGGTGCAGACTAGCAACTTCACACATCCCCAAAGAAAATAATCCCAAAGTGTTAAATCACACGATCTTGGAGGCCAATTCACAGGTCCATTACGCGAAATTATGTGCTCATCGAATGTTTCCTTCAATAAATTTATCGTGGCGCACGCTGTGTGGCATATTGCGCCGTCTTGTTGGAACCACAGCTCTTTCACATTGATGCTATTCAATTGGGGAAGAAAAAAGTCAGTAATCATGGATCAGTAGTGCTCTCCATTGATTATTACGTTCTGGTCGGCATCATTTTTGAAGAAACAGGAGCTTTTTCGGTGCGCACTGTGCGATGTATCTGCGGATGTGTATTATCAATTAGAGTATGCGTGGTGCGGAAACGATCCGTGGTTATTTGAATTACTCGTTCGGATGGACGATTATGTCGATCGTAAAATGGACGTTGCTCACGGTAAGTTTCGCGAACTTTACCACGATTTTCGAAAGAAATTTGCACAATTTGCAAACGTTGTTCTGGCGTAAGTCTATTTATGGTGAAATGGTAAACCAAACTGAGCACAAATCAGCCATCAGCAGTTATCTGTAAAATTGGCTGTCTCTGGAAAGTGTTACCAATTCGAAAAACAAATCTTAAAAAAAATAGGCTTTATTATACTGCTTTCTATTTAGAAAGAACATTTGTATGAGTGCGAGTAATATCATTAATAGTATACACATTATAACAGTGTATTGATGCCGCTCTAATTGGTTATCGTTTGAAATTAGTTAAAAACATGCTATCCACAAAAAAATTGTACAGAATGTTTGAATTTTTTAAATTAGGAAAGTTTATATTTATGTTTATATCCGTTGATTTTTTATTGCATTGCATTATTTTTATATTATTATCGAAATTTGTCTTTGTCGAATAAATTTGTTGGTTTTATTTAAGCCATATTTTAAAAATAAATATTCATAAATGTATTATATGTTCCAATAAACCATTTTTTATATGTACATAAATATACTTAACCCTATTTCTATCGCGTATATACGCCAATGGAAAACATAAAAGATATATTGCAAAAAGATAATAGTGTACATGAAAATTTGAGCTCTGTATGTGTTGTGTGATCTATTTTCTATGAGTTTTCCGGCATCATGTATTTATTTAATATTTAAAAAAGAGTATAATGTACTTTTGAAATGGGCTGTTTTAGGGATTGCATTCATAATGTTTAATTGCGAAAGTCACCCCGATGGAGCGACTCATGTTTAAAGTTATGATTATTAGGATTGTTTAAGGTGAGAACCGAGGGTCCTAATCCTCCTCGGATTTATATTAATATTACGGAGCGTGCGTGTGAGTATAGGTGTTAGTGTTGCAGCTAGAGCAGGTTGATAAAAATGAAACAGGAATTACAATCGGTTAAATTTATTGTCAAATCATGAACAAACATATTTACACTGCTTGCATGTTACATTGTAAGTTAAAGTTCGTGACTAGCGAAGTTCACTAGAGGGAGAGCCGAGAGATACATAGATGGTCAGGAGAAAAGCATTATCTGCTTCTCGGACCGGTTGCGTCGCGATGTACTGTCGTCTGAATTCTGTCGGTATTCGGCGGCGTAGAATAGCTGTAAAATGTCTGTAAAAACTTGGAAAACTCAGACAGAGATTATTTACGCGCGTTTGATTTGATTGTTACTCCTGGATTTCTATGTTGTTGGTTTGCTTGTTTTTGATCTGTGGTTAGAACGTCACTTAACTTGAATAGAAAATGTCCAGCCGCTGTTAAGAAACGCTCCAGAAAGTATATTTAGTGCACGAAAGGAATTTGTAGGAACTGACCGAGAATGTACAACATTGGAATTCATCAAGAATCAGCAGAGGACCAGCCAAAAAGCCAGCGGCCCAGGTTAATGGTGATCTGTCTTACTGTAAAGGAATTAAATATAAAAGAAAAATGTAATTATTTAACAATGGTATGACTGACGTAAAATACTGATTACAATAGTGGAGATGGAATTGATGAAAGAGGATAAAAAATCGGGAATCGAGAGTGTGGGAAGGATGGGATGAGGATAAGGGAATTCATCGATAGCGGACCAGATGGACTAACAAAACCCGAAAGACAGCTGGACTCACCTGGTTGATAACGCCATCTCTATGAACTTCTGGAAGTTCATCCAATGTACAAAATTGTCACGGCACATAAAAACTCTGATGAGTTTCACGTTCGTAATACATCAAAATCACAGCGGTATATGAACTAGTGATCCAATAAATAATCACATGAGAACACTTCCTCTCCTCGAATTTAAAAAACAATCAGTCAAGCCAAAGGAACAATGTGCACTGATTGAGAGTGAGTTATGGGGTAGGATTAAAACTGGTGACAATAACACAACATTTTACAATAACATTTATTTCAAGTTATGGAAGTATATGTGTTCACCCATTAAAAAAATAAATTACGAATATGAAACAATTGAACTTTGTACAAATGAGATGATTTTACTTGAGCAGATGATTATATACAAATACTTTGTGACTAAGAATAAGAGGAACACACTTGTATAAAATGTTTTAAACTGAATCTTTTCGCGATTCATTTATTTTGAATATTTCAAAAAGATTCTAATATTATTTCGCCGACGAGTTTTATTTTTCATAAATGAATACCAAAATACACGAGTATTATGAATGTATTTCATCTTTCACGAGAGATAGGATACGGTTTTCTAAGTAATCGTGAAAAATGATATCGGCCGCTTGTAAAATGAGAAGTTTAAAGCCAAAGATTTTAAGATAAGTTGAACGTTTTCGGAGAAAATTACTTAAAGGCAAGTTCAAATAATTTTAACGGTGGGAAAATGGTGAAAAGGTTTCCGGTGTGACTTTCATTGATATAACAGTTGGAAGGAGTCACTCGTGAGAATTTTAAAGAAATTCGTAAGTTTTTTAAGAATTAAAAAAAAAATCTCAAAAACGTTCTAAAAGATAATAGTTATCCAACATTAAATATAATTATTTTAAGAAATTTTGTGTATAAAAGCGGATATGTCTACCTAGTAAAACATTTTTTCAATGCATTATGCGTGTTAGGTCATCAATTTACATTTTTGAGTGTTTATTTGAAATTTGAGTTTTTTATTCTACTTTTATTTATTAAAAAATATGTAAAAAAATTGACATATACGCCATAATAATTGTTGTAAACTAATTGTTCTAAAACTTTTTACATTGTACCTTATTGTCATAGTAGGACTGTCTATCTGGGTGATCTGTTGATAATCTGTCCATGAAAAAAATAAAACTTATAATATATTTCTGTGGTGGGTGTCACAGGGTCCACGATTCCACGAGCCGCCATGTGAGAGGTCCGTACTTTGGATAAAGTACTCTGAACACAATGGTACTTTCGACACGCACTACAAGTAAATCGAAAAACACAATAGCTACAGTAATTATACAAAACAGACCAGTGGGACGTTCACTTCTTGACAGTTCAAAGTCACAGGCAATACATATAAAAAAGTCATGCTCTGTGGTAAGAGAGGAAGGGTGAGAATGTATAGGTATAGTAAACATAAAATAATATCTACACATGCATAGCCATCGGCGATCTATGGATCTGTCATAAGTATAGAACAATACATATATTATACACAGAACTTAATATTTGTTTATGTGTCTGTTCTCTATAAAATTTTACACCCTTTGCATGATCTAAGCCAAATGTTGGATAGTTAGGTAGTAACCTCCCCCCCAACCTCCAGATATTTTCTTTTCCCCCCGCCTAGACCAAATTTTGCATACAGCGTTATTATTTAGGCCTGTTCAAAACATAGGTGTCCTCTCCCCTAAACTTCTTTTTGAAATTATAATTTAATCTAAATTCTGTAAAATAGCTTCCTTTGATCACCAGTATATAATATATAAAGTAGATATACATACATTAAAAACATTATTTTATATTTATTATCTTTGTTTTATTAACCACTGAATTGAGTTTAAATATATCTACCGGTTTCGAAAAATTCCATTTTCTTCTTCAGGATGTCATAACTAACTCATATATATCATTGTTTCTTCACCAGAATCTATTTTTAAAAAAACAACAATTATTTAAAAAATAAATTTTGTACCTAACTCAAATTGTTGCTTAATACAAATTTAGTCGAATAATTTTTAGGAAAAAATTTTAGAATGGGACTCGTAGTTAAATTTAGTTGGTTGTTTATAATTTTTTGATTAATTTTACATGCTTTATTTATCTCCAATGATTCCAAATTATTTAATTTGTGACCAATACCGTTTATATGCAAAATTGACAATCCCAACTTTTTATCAAAACCGTGACCATTTTCTATCAAATTAGATTAGAATATTCTAAAAACCCACTTTTGTTCAAACATGTCAACTGCTCCCTTACTCTTATATTAAAATTTATACCCATTTTACCAATATAAAATGCAGCACAATCCTTGCAACTAATTTTATAAATACCAGAATTGTTTAATTTATCATCATTGTCTTTAGAATTTATGAGTAAATTTCCTATACTATTATTTGTATAAAATGCCGGTCTAATGTTTCATGGTGTTTAGATATTTGTTTCGAAAAGTTATTTATAAATGAAATCCTACGCCAATTATCATTATGTTTTATCTGTGATTTATATAAAAATTGATTATTATATTCTTTTAATTTATTTTTTAAAATAGTGTTTATCAAATCTGTATTATACCCGTTATTAACTGCTATTTTTTAAATTGTATTCAATTCAATATTGAAATTGTATGTTGACATAAGAATATTGATAATAATAAAACAAAGATAATAAATAAAAAATATGAATTTTAACCACAAAGTTAATATTGCTAATTTTAAAAGTATAATATCTTACTTCTTTCAAAAAAGTCTAATTGGGAATCGAACATAATATTTAAATTTTCTTCTCAGTGGTTTGCAAATTTAAAAAAATGTAATTAAGCCTAAAAATAGGGAATTACTATTATCTAAAATCTAGATGGTTATACTGTTTAATTATTATATTATTTTTAGTATACAAAAAACACAACCGTCATAAAAGTATACTATCGTACAAATGCTCAGCGCATAAAATGGTGGGCGTATAAATTTCAAATAAATGTGTTGATGTATAATTTTCCGTCGTATAAATATCGGCGTACAAAATTCTGCACATGGCCGTGACCAATCGGAGAAATATACAAATATTAATTATTTTCATCACACTATTCCGAATAACACGTTATCTTTCAAACCATTTGTGTATTCAAAAGTGTATCCAGCGCTTACCGATTATTAAGCCTATCATCTTCTTTTATACTCTTGTTTAAACAATAACTGAGAATTACCGTACATATATTTTGTTAATTCAACAAAAGATAATTCTGTTTTCCACTTAACAGCCAACGTGCCCGTCTCACAGCGAGGTTTTAAAATGAAATATTTGCATGAATTAACATTACAGCCTATTCACATTATTGCAAATGCTTTGTTAATACACTGTATCGTGTAGTTTTATGATAATATTTTTACCATATTCACCGTAGAGACACAACAAAACTTTCCGTTCTAATTATCTATTCATTATTTTGTAAGGTTTTTTGAAATTGAGAAAAGGTATATTGGATTAATGCATAAGTTCGTCGAGTTTTTTTAAAACATCAAAAATATTTTTTAAATTAACAAAATACATAAACTGATCAATAATAATAATAATTTATGTTGCATTGTTTATGATGAATTACCATTGATCCGTCAAATTCTCGATTCCCAAAGAAATCATCGGAGTAAAGTGCAACACCGCGGCGCGCGCATCACGCCTAAGAGTGGAGACCACTTATAATATTGTAATTTCTTATTTAAAAAATATAAGTAGTATTTTGTCCACGTCACATTATTGTCTTACTCCTCAATGTGAGTCAAGTTGAGTACAGAAATATTTCAATACGAGTGTTGGTCCGAGATATGAAATGAGAAGCATTAGTATTTTTTAATTAACATTTTTTTGTGTTCTATGCCTCCTGAGTTGGGGTCGGGTGGTGACGAGAAAAATTATCAGTTGTACAATGTAACAACTTACAGGATTTATTCCCAAATTACAATTGCACAGACTATCTTAAATATATCTACGGAGAGTGACGCGGAGCGAAAGAAGCCGATCATGGTTGCCGGCTCTACTCATACATGCTCTCCTGACAGCGTCTTTATGCTTACACACACACACACATACATATACGTTTGATCCGAACGCGCATGCGCTTGTCACTCGATCATCCATCTGTATATTACAACTGTGGGGGTAGGTGGTTAGAATAAAATGGAAACGTGCGAGTAGGTGTGGAGTCGTTTATTGTGACAGAGAATACAACAAAGAGTACAGAAGGCATGCGTGTAAAATGAAGTGAGAACTGCAGAGCGTAGAGGTTGAAGAAGAACGGAGCGAGTGACCCCGCCGGTTTTGAGCGCGGTGTCGGGTGGGAACGGTGGTGAATTTGAACTGCTGTCCCCTACAGAACTCCCTCTCCGGCGACCTGGTCTAGGGTTGAGATAAGTCTGTGTGGTTTTGCTGCTACAACATGGACGGCGGGACGATTTGTTTGGGTGTAGATCCTTTAATGGAGAGTTTTACTATTCTGAAAAAATAATTAATTGTTTATAAAAGTACACTTGTTTTTATAATATTTTATCTTAAATTTTTTATTGTTTTATGATACTGTTTAGAAATGTGATTTATAAATTACTTCCATACTACAAAATATTTGTATAAGAATGATTTTCACATTTTCATAATGGTTTATTAAAAAATATATCTATAATTCCCACATTCAATGCCCAAGCAACTATTGGTAACACATTGTTCCGTATTGCAGTACTATACATAAACGAAATCAAATTTGTTTATACTACTGTTTTATTACACGAAGCAACACAATAATTCCTAGATCGAGATAGGATATAATAATTTGTATTTTTTTCATACTCCCTTACCGCTTGTTCACAAAGAAAATGTTGTGTAGCACAACCTGACTATAATATGAACAATAAACTTTTCTTATTAATACACTAAAGAATTACATTTATTTAATCGGAGGTAAGTGTTACAATTTTTAAGAAATCGTGAAAGTTTTTCGTTTTATATGCAAACATATATGAGAGAGAGTAAAGATACTTAACGACGAAGAAGGAGAAAGTTAAATAAGATATATAAAACGATGAAATTAAAAAAAAACAAATCGGGAAATATGAAATGTATCAGAGATACAAATGATATAGATTTGACAGGTGGGAAACAGATAAGGTCTCACTGTTTTGAATATTATACACCACTTTTCAATGAAGAAAATCTTGGAAAATCCTTGATGTACTATATCGCGGTACATGATCCCAGAAATATTTATTTTGAAAGTAAAAATAACTCAAAAGAATGAACAAATAAAATGCCATTGCTTTAAAGTGAAACTATAATTTAATACAGTAGTATGTTTATAATAGTAAAATAAATATATTCAGAAATACAACAAATATTCCCCAATAAAAATGATACGCCTCGCCACGAAAAGTTTTAGAAAGGTCATCGAAAATAGATTACAAACTGAATTAGAAGAGAAAATATCATAGACAATTTATATATATATATATATATATATATACTCTGTATATACGTACACATAAGTATTACAGCACAAAATTACCAGAAGCCAAACATAAGGTCATAAGGACCCTAATTAAACAAAGAATAGTGATTTCACTTAGTGCTGAATTGCCGGGATAAAATCACGTGTTCTACCATCATTTCAGAGCGACACTTCACCGATAAGGCACACCCTGAAGATGGGTTGTGAGAAGATTTACTGGAAACGTTGGAACAACAGTCGTTCTTGTCTGGACCAACAGACGCAGAATAACCAATAAATTTATTTTCTAATATTATACTCAATCCGTGAAAATCTTAAATCTACACGCGTATACGAGTATAAATACTTTTATAGACTATATAAAATATAGGATATCTAGAAAATCACATTTTAGATTTTGTATTTCAAAATTAAATCAAATCATACACCCTTATGCTTATACTAAACTAACATTTTCGTTAACTTTAAAAAGCTGTTGTCTTCACTTCAAATGATGTTGGCCATGTAGTAGCTTTCACTCAACCTTATTCGGCAGTTCAAAAGGTCACAACGAGTGTTGAACTCATAAAATGGTAAAAAGACCCTTTGATGAACAGGTTGGAAAATCAACCCAAGTGGTATGCAAGGTTAATAATGAGCGTAGATTGATGATACCTTTGGTTACTGTGAGCCCATAAATCATCAAAAACAGAGTGCCTAACCAGCTCGAGTATCATAGCACCTTTGAAGCTAGGGTGAAGTTGTCCTCCATAAAACAGAGTTTTATGCCGAGTGCACAGGTAATTTAATAAACCAGTAAAACCCTTGGGGTATGAAAAGAGAGAGGGATTTTTTCGGCCATTAATGGGAATAGACATTTGGGATATATGTTAGTAATTAGTATTTTTCCGAACTTAAGTTTCTTTTTTATAATTCGATAGTTTTTAAGTTGTTCTTTTTAAATACCGAGTGTAGAAATTATAATTTTTGAAAGAATGGTTATATACTATATTTAATATGGTTCATGTATTTTTTATCACAATATTTACAAGTTATTTAATCTATCTCACTTTTTTATAATATATGTAGGTACTGATTAAAAATTTGGAGTTAAGAATAATAAATTCAGTTTAGTATTCAGTTTAGAATTTTGGCTTTTTGAACCCACGGGATTGTACTTTGTCTTCTCTTGATTCTATAGTGTGATATTCTGAATGTAAAGTAAGGCAAGCTACTTAAAACAGCGTATAAAATGAATATCACATGACACGGTCAACAATGTTACAATTGTGATACTTTGAAAGTGTTCATCTGACATGGCACCTGGTGCAGCCAACTGAATACATTAAAAAGTACTTAACGATTTAACAAAACTAAAATGTTATGTTTCAGGACTGTGCACTTTTGCACACTTTGAAAATTTTCAGTCTAGTTATAACGCTGAATGCATTAATGGGGATTCATTAGTGATAAATTGGTGATTTACATACTAAACCATAATATTTTTTTTTCCTCTGAACGGCACATCCATAGGTTAACATGTTTTCAAATTAAAGTAACATTTGTTTACCATCGAAAATGCTTTCATTAATTTTATAAATGTAGTTGGGACTATAATTTTTTTATCCTTTAACATATTTTAGATATATAAATAATTGGTAACATTAAGTTAATCATCATATAACAAAGGAATATTTATATCTTCTTAATTCAGGGATATCTGGAAAAAAAAAGTAAATTAATCAATTTTCTTATGACTCAACTATAGGCATTTATAGTATATTATTTAGAAAGACGTGAATAATTTAAACATTCTAGAAAATATTTAATTCAGTAGATATTTGTAAATATTCAACATACATCTTGATTTAATTTGGATTTTTTTTTGTTTGACATCAAAAGAAGAAGTTTTCCTGAAGTATAAAGTTTTTTAATTAGGCAGCAAAGATATTTCGGACGTTATCTACAATAGTAATAGCACAACTCAACTTTACCAGCACATCCATGCTTCCGAATATAAAAATATATATAATTCATCGACATTCTGGTACTTCGATTCTGACATGAATGTAACGATCAAAAATTGCTATTTTTTTCAAGTTACTGTGAGAAAGTACCTACTCACTAAGCTAATAATAATTAAACCGAATAGCAAAAATAATGGTCTAAACAGGACTGCAATTGAAATCTTAAAATGGTGAAAAATAAGTTTTTGCTATACATAAGTATACTAAAATAAAATAAAATGTAATGTAATATAATATGTATTTTTATGATTGTATAATATTTTATAATTGTACGTACATTTTTTAAACGAGTAATTTAAAAAAAATTCTACAACAAATTAATTATTTTTAATTGAATCACTTAATGTTATTGAATGTTTTCGATTGCAAAAATGTTTTTTTATCTTTATTTATCAGCATGTACCTACGCCTTATAAATAAATAAATAACTAATTAAGATGTACAATGAAAGTATAAACATGTTTATCTTGCTCTTGACATTAAGTAAAAATTATCACTTCTCACCAAGAAATATTTCCATTTGATCGCTTTCAGCTTGCAATTGCTATCATATCGCAACATATAATACAGTAGAACATATGACAAGTAACGAATAAGAGTAGTATAATATAAGATATAACAATATACTAGTTTATTCAGAGCACATATCGTCCGATATTACTGGGACTATGCCGATATAGAATAGTGTTCATATTCACGGCGTTCAAAATTCCGGGAATACGGCGCGTTCAGGAACAAGATCTCTCTTAAAGTAAATTAATATGAAAAGTTTATTAAAGTATGTATTAAATAATAAGTGAGATCCAAAATATGAAGACCCGTTATGTTAAATATTAAATAAATTTTAAAAGAAAATTTAAAAAATCCAAAAATATATAATTCATAATGACGTTGTGTTGTTTGAACACTTTTTCGATAGCAGTTTCCTTTAGATTTACCATTGAAATTATCAGAAATGTGCTTAAGGTTTCCACGATAACAGTTACGTGATGAAAATCATGACACAGGTTAAGGGTTAAGTATGGTGTATAGTATCAGGTTATGGACACGCAAGAGTTGGGTTGAAAAACAAATTATTTCTATTTACGGAATAATCGAAAAACTAGGTGATGTTCGTGATGCCTCCGTAGACGTAGTTCGACTTAAGATCATAAGATTATTTAAAGAATATTAATATTATAATACATTTTGTACGACTGTACGATTTTCAATAAAATAAATAATTGAACCAACTAAATTTTAAGTGATTCCATCACAATTTTTGATGGATTTAAGATTTTTCAGAACATTGTTACGTAATAATAAAATATATATTTAGATAAATCACTTTGATAATTTAGATACTTAATTATGAGCACAAATTAGGGGTTTAGAGTAGTGTAGTGTACTTGGCAATATTTTTATAAATTATTTTTAATGAAATCACATTATAATTTGTGAAGTTGTGATTTTTATTAATTAAATAAAACAAATTAGATAAATCACTTAGCTAGATACATGAAAACAAATCTAATTCTTGAAACAATTTAGGCACCACCAGAACTCGAACTCGGAACTTTCTGTATTTGGTAGACCACTTTAACGATACAGAAGTCGTCAAATTTCATATATATATATATATATATATATATATATATATATATATATACGTTTTCTATCCAATCGTTTTTTTTTATTTAACTATTTTATTATTGTTTTTCCAGTGGTACACTGATTACCAATTCGAGGACATTATTTTTTAACAATTAAACTATTGTATACTGTGTTGTTCACGCTTTATAAAATATTAAAACAATACGGTAATGAACAATGCAAGATTTTACTAAATTTTCGGCCGGAATATCAATTATTATTGTTTGTGTTAATTGACGCAGCTTCTTCCGATACAGCGCGGAGATATCTTTGTTTGTTTCCGGTGTAGACTGCGGAAGGAAGTAAGTGATTTATGAAGATAACTTCCCATAAATAAGCTTTTGTTTTCCGTCTGTGTTTTGTGGAATGCCACATATTTTTCCTTAACCCTTGGAACTACTCAGAACAGAAATCCTCAATCTTTTCCAATCACCCGGTATCCAATCCAGGTACCGACTTTTTGTGTCGGTTGATAAGGTAAGTAACTTATGAGATTGGATCTATATTTTGTCAGCAAAATACTTTACAATATGGATTATTTTATTCAGTTTATTTAGCGGATATCCCAGGAGAACCCGTCACGAAAATAGCGCGTCAGAAAATTTTGTAACATTATTACCAACTATACCGCAGATCTGAGGGTTGTCACCAGAGAAGTCCCGTTTTTTATTTGGTCCGTCTAGCGAATGGAGAATCTTCCTTGTAGACGTGGTCCACTAAAACAAGTTTCTTCAAGCCATCTTCTTTTCTCGTAAGACTTTCAAAACATTAAAGAACTCATCGTAAGCAAATGCTTGAAAATCTGTACATAAAACATATAAAGTGCCTGTTGCCTTTTCCCCTTGGTAGGTCCAACGGGTGGATATCTTCATCTTCTTCTACGTCTTTCGACGTGGTCCATCAAAATAAACTTCTCCAAGCTATCTTAATTTCTTGCAAGATGTCCATAAAATTGAAAGATTCGTTTCAGGCAATTCAGTCTGTTTTTGATATTCAGCTTCTGCAAAATAAACACATTGGACATGTCTTGCCGTCCACGGTATGCGTGACGTAATATTTGTTTTCAGCACTACATCTGAAAAACCACCACATCCTTATACACTTTAATACACTTTTACATTTATATTTTAATTTCGTATTAACCCATATTGAGATCAATACCAGGCGCCTCAAAAACCTTTTTGTAAACAAAAGGATTTTGAAAGTAATGTCGATCCCGGTATCTCTCATATGCTAAGTGAGTACTTGTTCTTGCCGTTACCCTCATAGATTGTGATGTCAAATTATCACTAATTATTTAAAGTATATGTATAGTACAGTATAGTGTGTAGTAGCTTGTTAGTATTGTGGTAAAGACGCTAGCCTAGTGATCTAGTGGTCGGGTGTTTGCGCCTCGTTCCAGGATACCAGAAAATTAGTCATATTTTCATAGTACAAGCGTTTAGCTTAGTTTAAAAAAAGTTAGAATATTGATTTGAAATATATTGATACACTAATTATTATCTATACATTCTTAAAATCAAATTTCAATGCTCTAATGTCTTAAGCTCGAATTGTTAAATAAGAATATAGCATACAAATCTTTCTTTTTTGAATCATAAAACGGTGTATTTGTTTTATTTAAAGTTGACTGTTTACATTCTCATTAATAGATTTTAAACAACAAAAGGTGCCGAGTGAGAGGCCACACTGTGACAAAATCAAATAGATGCCCAGCTTCACGCTTCAAACACAGTCCAAACAGAGGGGAACCGTCCATAATGGAGAATGTTTGTACACATAGTAAATGAGGAAATAGAGAGACAGGACACAACGACCCGAGGCAATTAGATAGTCAGGCAGGTAAAACCAACACACCAGAATCATACACACAACTCAGTCTTGCAACAGTATATATCCATAATGTACAACAAAAACAGAATTTCCAGCAGAAATAAAAAAAACTTAATTGTTAAATAAAATCACTTAGCATGAAACCACGAAATTTATTATACGTCAAGCGGTTTCGCTTATCTCAAGCTTTATCAGGACGTATTTGAAACTATAGAGAAACATAATACATACATAGTTAAATACAATATCAAGGGAGACATAATATAAATTTATATGCGAAAGATATGTACTCAAAATATAAAGAAAACAAATTAAGTCACTCGGGTATATATAAATTAACGTGCAATAACTGTCCCTCATTCTATATAGACAAAACTGCTCGTAATGCCAATATTTGTGTCAAAGATCATCTTAAAACCGTAATGGTTTCTCAGAATTTTTCAACCATATTATTGAAAAAGACAATTTAAATAATACCACAGGGGTCAATATTCTCCATAAAAAACGGGTTAGGCCTTCGGTTAGATAATTTAGAAGCCCTTGAAATAAAAAAGGCAATAAATAGTGGTACGCCAATTTTAATAATGAAATTAATTTATCCATTAGCCCCATATTAGGTATGTTTCCTTTAAAATCAATTTAATATCCATCAACACTGTATTTTCCCCTCCCTTTATGTTCCGTTTATCTGTATATGTATTCTGTCTCTCTCTTTCATATGTAATTTTATATTCTATCACTCTCTTTATGTATATATAAGAACACTCTTTTTGTATTTATGATTAGTTTTAAATACGTCCTGATGAAGCTTGAGATAAGCGAAACCGATTAACGTATAATAAATTTCGTAGTTTTATACAAAGTGATTGTTATTTTATTTAATATAATATGTAAAACCACAAATTGATTGCTTTCTACAAAAATAAAAAATTTTATTGTACAGAAAAAACCTGATATCTATCATACTGACCGACTTTCTTGTAGTCCAGTGGTTACGATACTTGCCTGATGATCTAATGGTCGGAAGTTTGAGTCTCGTTTTAGGTGGCCATCAAGTTAGTACTATTGTCATAGCACAAGTGTTTAGTTTAATTAGCATTATCTCGTATATGCTATCGACGCCAGTGCTGCTCTGGGGTCACATCTGGGTCTCTACTATACTGCAGTCTGTACAAATCCCTGTGCATAGACGGAAAAGTAACAGAGAGCTTGAGATATTCCAAGAGTGCATATGGGTGGTACTGTGTAATACCTCCTACACTTTAAAAAATCCCACGCACAGGCCTCTACCGTGGACGACCCAAGAAACCATGGCAGACGTCGTCCTCGTAACGAGGGACCGCCGAAGAAGAAGATTTAGCTAAGTAGTATGCGTATTAATGTGACTCATACTCCATGTACGCATCTATAAATTTTTTTAATAATTAAAAACATGATAAAAATATGCTATGAGTTGTGTCAGATGCATGATATTTTCTGTTTTTTTAAATATAAACTGTATGAAACAGAAATTACTTTCGTGTTCACTGGTTTGGTTTTTTGTTACTTGTTCGTTTGAATTATAACGCAGTGTGCGTCCGGGTGTGTGTGTCCGTGTGCGTGTGCGAGCGCGCGTGTGTCCGTGCGCGTGTGTGTGTGTGTGTGTGTGTGTGCGTGTGGATCATTATTGTTGCTTGAAACACAGTTATGGATATTAATATAAACAGTATCGTTATATAACGAGAAGCGTTCGTTAATGAATTCATATAGAAGGCTGCCGTGAGAGAAGTGACGCGCTTGGGCCGGCTCTCTAGGCAGCTGCGGCGCATTATATTGTTGTCTGTTAGGGATCAAAGATTGTTATTGTTTGGCAAAAGTGGGTAGAATCAAATGCCTTTTTATTTTGATTAATAAAGTTTATTTACTTCAAATTGTAAAGAAAACAATTATTTCACATTATCACATTTAATTATTTTTTAAGGATTACGCACAATTGAGAACTCTCGTTTTTGATAGAAAGTCAATCTTCATTCCACCCCTTCCACATTGTTTCTGCGGGAAATAAATATTGTTCACGGCGAGCCCTCGCTGTACATTTATTTATGTTTGCGTGATTTATGGATTATAAATGTTCATCCCTTACTGCGGGTCACACTCCGTTAAGAACATCTTGTTTATTTTATTCCCAATCTATTTTCACCAAAAAATACCGGGTGGTTAAAAGACCCGCTGGAAAACCTTATTTTCATGTCGCCTTGATGCAGTATTCAAATTTGGAATAGAAATGATGTCTTGATTATACTTTTATGCGAGATAAATTATTGCTTAGAATTTATTTACATAGATTTATTCTAATTTTGTACTATGCGAACTCAAAACAAAAAAAAAAATATTTATTATATCTACAATTCATGTCGAGTATAGTAAAATAGCATTTTAGTCTCTAATATGTTACCGCCTAAATTGGGAAACAAGAAAAAAAATGTAAAAATATATCGGCAACACCGGCTATCTCATTTATTATCACTTTTTAGGAATGGAATAAAACTGTTTTCTATGAATGACTAATTTTAATACTTATTTTTTTAATGTGGCACCCCTTTAATGTCCAGTTTTACTGGCAAACCGTTAAATTCAAGGCCTTACAAACGTACTCACACTCGTTGAGATAGCCGGTGTTGCCACTTAGGTAACAATATTGTGTTAATACTAGTATAATGCACAGTATTGATAGGTCGCCAATGTGACGCCATTAAAAATATATGTTTTGAACACGAGGTAGTAAGGCGCTATAAAAATGTGAGATAGATTTTGGTAAATAAAGACTGCCATTTTTTGATAAAATACGTCTTACTAACGCATGTTGCTGCTTGATTGCTGAAATGGATTATTGTTTGTATGCGAAATAAAATGAGGCATTCTCGATTCTCTCGCCGCAGTATCCCTAGAGATAATATATCTCTGTGTTTTATTTCTTTTGACCTCATCATCATCGTTAATTGAGAGAAGCGGAGATTGGCGAACCACCCTTGTCTACATTTCTTGTTTTCTGTACGGAACAACTAGTTTTACCCATTATTTACTTACGCCCGTCTTCACCTGGGTGCTTAAGTTAGAATATTAATTTATAAAGTGCAAAGAGATAGTTAAAACAATGAGGCTGTTTACAATTGGATAATGGTTTATTTTTGGTTCATCAAGGTTTCGATTAAATTAATATTAAAAATTAAATAGAAGGTTACAATACAAGTTAGCTGAGTATACATTATGCGAGTTAGGTAAAGTTAAATGGAGCACTAATAAAATTTATGCGGTAGTTTTGGTTGCCGCTCTCATCATCGGGTGGAAACGATTAGATCCTCGTGGTTTGGCCCAGCGGTTTGCCCTACCGGTGCGCGGCCCTCTGGTAGTTCACATCTGTATCTATGTTCGGCCGGTACCCTGCTCGTGCTTACTGGTCGGTAGATGGTGGCTTATGTCTATAGTCGCTACTGGGGCCTCCAAACCGGGTAAAACTGGAATCGGAGAACCGGGTGCGCGCGTCTTTTAAAAATAACAGAGATCCAGGTAATTTTCGATGGGTATCGGATTCTTTGAATTTTTAAAAAAATTTTTTTTTTGTAGATGCCGTATGACACAAGCTTATAAAGGACGACTTTGGCATCTACAATGTATGAAATGCAATATATATAATATAATACAATATATATTTGTAATGTATGTAATAATAATATACTTATAAATTATAATATACTTAAGGGACGCTGGAGGGTTTAAATTAAAAATTTTGAGAAAATTGCTAATAATTACACTGAATTTTTTGTCTTTTTTCGTTTTATATACTATATAAACACGAATATGTTATTCAATTAAAGTCGCATATTTTTATTAGCTTTGATGAGTCGGACCGACAAGGAAGCCTAGCTTATAAACCGGTCTCGGGAAAGGGTGGGTCCTCCCATCTAGCTGTCTCCTCAAAAAAAAAATGTTTGTACTAAATTGGAATATATTATTACTCTCATTTTATTTAAATAATATGAGTGTACATGACTATTTCAATTGAATAAAATATTAACAGTTATACACCTTTTTCAATAGAAAAATTCCTGAAAATCGGGTAATGAATTGAGACATTTATTTGGATGCCCTAGTTACTACGAACATTTAAAAAAAAATATATACAATTAAATTAAGATTTGTACAATTTTTGAAATTTATCCGAACAATAAAAAAAAAACAGGTTATATTAATATTTATATCTTACTTACTATAACTTACTTTATGCATAATAATTTATCTTCTTTCTTAGAGCCTCCAAAATCATATTATTTTATGCAGCATTTTAACAAATCGTTACTAATAATATATAAATAAATAAATATTTCCTTGTTTATAACTCTTTCCTTCAAACTTTTCTATGCATAATCAGGACAATATTCCAAATATCTTTTGTTGGTTTACGCTTCACTTCATCTAGTGCTGTACTCCAGATGGATGATGAACCAGATGAACTCCAGATTAACGATTAGATGTACCAATATGTGATTATTTTTGTAAAAAATTGTTTTGTCTCATACTCTATGTAATTTTATGTACCTACGTATCTATTCGCTACAATAAATTAAATACGAAAGGAACACACAAATTAAAAGATATATTAAAGAGATTATAATAATAATCGTATCCTAATTTATACACTTATTGTATTGTCTAACTAAGGTACATTTTGTAACGTGATTGGAGATAAGTAAAGATCTAGTAGAAACCTTTTGTCTAGTAAGGATATATTCTGTCACTTGCCTTACGGCCAGGGAAACCATAGCAACCCTTTTCCTTTCGGATAAATCTTTTGGCTCGTAGGCATCAATGTGTTGGAATTTAACAGCGGCTTGTGCTATATTTTCGTGAAGTAACTAAATGAAATATGTAATATGAATGCTGTTTGTGTAAAATATCAATTACCCACAAAAATAATAATAATTTAATAATAAATTACAATAAATAAGTAAGACTAAACTAAATCCAATTTCTCTTTTCATACTTTCTTCATTTTTGCGAACTACTGCCATAAAACTCTGGTTAGATAAAAAAATATGGCAACCTTAGAAACCTGCTTTAACGGTTTTCGTTAGAATTTTTTTCACTTCTATTTCTAGTATTCGTATAAATTATGATGTTGATATCTCTAAAACATTAAGTAAAAATATTAAGTGGATAATAATGAAATTTCATACAGCAATATTATTAGTGTCGTAGACTCTAAAGAGTTCGTTAAAAACTGCATTTTTGTTCACTTAGATCGGAAATGTTAAATTGCGCCTAAAAAGTTATAAAACAAAGTAGAATTGTCGCAATTTGTATATTTTTATTCATTTATTAACGAGACAATTCAGTGTCATTTTACTTGGAACATATTTTGTTCCCAATCCATGTATTGTATATATTATTTTGTGGTATTGTAAATGACATGTGAATTGGTTCACTCTTTTTTGACAAAGACTAATAGCTCCTGACGTTCTCGTAGTGAGTCTAAAGGTCTGGTGGAAGCTAACGCAGCATCTCGACGAGACTATTGAGTAACTGTAGTTTTCCTCATATCTGATTCTCTTTGACTGTGTTCATCAAGATTTCCCGATCCCCATCACTCCCAAACAGTTGTTCTGAACAGTTATTTAAATAATTTGATTATTTTCAGACTTCAGAAAATGTCCGTTATGAAAGCTGTCAGTTATACTAACAAATTAACATAAGCAAACATCTGAAGAATGCCGTGATGAGTTAAATTTAAAAGTTTTCTGGAAATATTTTAGAATTATCACATTGAAAGAGTATTTTTGTTTTCGTAAGAAATTTTACTACGTTTTAAATGTATTTATTTTGTAATTTTATTTCATAAAGGGGTTTATTTAAGTAAACAAAAATAAACATTTTTTCTCAAAAACTCGGTATGTTGTAATTACAAGAATTAGTGTTAAATTGACAATTCTACGAAAGATCGTGCTCATACATAATTAAATTATACTATACTCTTGTTAAATAGATAAAATACGAAATGTTAATAAATTAAACGATACTCACTAACTTTTTGATGTCAAAAGACATAGTTTAATGGCTTAAGTTATTTTCTGCAATTATATTATAGATAATATTCATATAATAAAAATACTTCTCTCATTTAAATGTCAATGTAAATATATTAAATCCTACTGATTGTTACAATGTTGAATTTTCCACCTTCTGACTCCATATATCAATCTATATTTATTTAAAATATATTGAATTGTATGTACCTATCTATATTAGAAAAAACAATTTATTAAATGTTAAAAATGGTGTATTTTTATTTTATTGGATTTTTTTAGCAGGGGCATATTCCAGAAAAGATGGCATTCCGAGAAAGATTGTGTATGTATGAAAAAAATATATAAGTAGAAAATTTACTGTGTGTAAAATAAACTCATTATATTAATCAAAAACTTAATAATAGAAACATAATTGACCGTAAAAGATATTAATTTCAAAATAATTATGATATTAAATAGAAAATAATATTTTGTAAATTGAGTTAAAACACAGTTTTATTCCACTTTATTTTATTGTATTAAACGTTTGAACGTTTTCGGAAACATTATCAATAATAATCCATCATCAATAATATAATTCAACTAAAGTTAAAAAACATTTTTAGACAGTGATTAAGCGTGTTTTTAGAGTTAACGGAGGTTGTCATTCAAATACTGCCCATTATATCCCCTCTCTTATGCATTTTAAATCCACCCCCACCCCCACCTTCGTTAACTCGAAACACATCCGTAATTCCTCTCTGAAAATGGTTTTAACTTTAGTTGAATTATATTATTGACAATGGGAAGATGTTCCCAAAAAAGTTCAAACGTTTAATACATTACAATATAATGGAATAAAACAGTGTTTTAACTCAATTTACAAAATAATCATGGTATTTCACAAAGTTTTACCAAAAACCTTTGAACAGTTTTGAAAATAATAGTAGTGGTCGTGACAAAGTTATCATAGAAGAAGTGTCATTTAAAATTGAGAGGTAAACTGCAAATGGTTCTCATGTTATTTCTTGACTTTAATCTTAGTTATAATAAATATAATTATTTTTTGAAATCTGACATTAATTCTTTTAAATTTCGACTGGTGAGCTGATAGACCTCCGCTTTTTTTCTTCTTTCACGCCAGCGCATCACGCCACCGACTAGACTCAGACTGTGGGTAATGTATATGTGGTGTCGGTATGCCTGACTCGGATGGATGGGTATAGTTTCAAACAATAACAACCCTGATTTATACATTAATTACACTTTAATAGCATTAAAAGTAACAATCCCATAATTGTCTTTGACATCTTCTTTCTTCTAGTTAAGCTCTCCTAGTGAGGACATACAATGTTACCGATTTAGCACACATCGATTTATACCCAGTGTCCAGCATTATGTCAGCATTGGTCCAGGCGCCACGTCCCTGTACCAGAAGTGATCTCTTTTTCCAGAAGGTTACCCCGAAACCAACGCTCGCATTCAGCCTCTCCGCAGGTTGTAGCAGAGTCTTCTCAAATCCCGCAGATAGATCAGGCCCATTTTATATATCTGAATCCACCGCGAGTGAAAACCCTCGTTTGCTATTTAGGTCGCCATTTTTCCCTTGTTCATTGTCTGCCGCGCACACCTTGCACCTTGCCCGCTCGCGCGCAGGTCCCCCCTTCCCTTTCAGGCTTCTCCTTGGAGAGTCTACTCGGATTGGTAAGCAGCGCTCTGTCAACAACAGCTGAAATGTCACATCTCTTAATATAGCTTGCCGTAGTTGGATTTGTTACAGGAATGAGAGTATGTACTTTTGTGACGTGATATCTATGGGATGTGTAACATCCTTCTTCAGCTATACATTTTGTAGGCGTTTATTTTACGATTATCGTTATTGTTAATTTTTTAATTCTTTGATGTCCAAAACTTTGCGGTATACAAAAAAATTAGAAAGACAACAGTTTGAATCTAAATTATTTTGGTTGCTTGATTAATTTCTCTACGAATAATGTAAAAATGGGTAAATTGTGACCGAAATAATCAACGCATATAAGGAATGAAATTTTGAAATTGTAATTGGACAAATCCCAGAAACTGAATCTAGAGGACGCTCTCCGATGCGTTGGATAGACCAAATAATGGTGAACATATCTCATTAAGCAGATAATTAAAAGAACCCTCGCACGAAATCACGACCCTCGCCCAGATAACGATGAAGAAGAGAGAGAGAGAGAGAGAGAGAGAGATACACCTTAGACCAGAGATATGTTAAAATAATATGAATGTTTTCGATTTGCTAAATGACATGCTATCGGTTTACTCAAAGATATTTGAGATTCCGTAAAAACAAAATAGATGGGTTTCAAATAATGAAACGATAGATGAATTTTTTTGAAAAGTGTAATGTGTAGGTTCGAAAATTTGTCGTCAATCCACTATGTTGGTATAGCACAATTGGATAATGAACGTTTCGTGGATTAAAAGAGATCCAGGTTCGAATTCCGCTAGCATATTTTTTGATAAAATTGATTTTATATGTATATCTTTCTAATTAATATATTTAATTTATATTTAAAAATATTAGTTGTAATTTTTCAATTTTTAGATAAATAATAAACATACATAATTTAATTTTTCAATCACCATTTTGTGATTAGTATAAAACATATGATTTTGATGAAGTTAAATAAAATACTTAAATAAATCACTTTACATTTATTGGAAGATTTGCTTCTGCTGTTTAAGTCCACCCATTACAAATACACACCCTATAAAGCTTTCATGTTACTTCCTTTGTAGCATATTTTTGAATGTGCTGTTTTACATTTCTTTAAAATGATATCGGTAAACAGTTTTTTTTTATGATAAATACATTTGCAACGAGATTACTTTACAAATAAATTTTGATCACATGATTTTATCAGACAACTCAAAATTTGCCTAAATTACTTACTTTTCATCATGCCATTTGCCCGCGGGTGGTAGGCAGAAAGGATAGAGCTCCACACTTTTCTGCCCTGGTACACAATTCTCGCCTCATCCCATACAATCTCGTCAATTTTTGAGGCTTCTAACAGATTCATCTTCCAGTATTTAGTTTACCGCGAATATCCTCTATTTTTGGTAACATAACTTGCGTTATATTTTATTCTTACTATTGTCTCGTCATTCATACGTTTCATTTGACCGAATATTAAAAAATGATTGTTTTTCATCTTTTTCACTGTTCACTATTTGTCTAAATCATTAAAATAGCAATAGCGGATAATACAGAGCCAATATAGTAGATTTCTTGAGAGTAGATTGTAGGTTTAATCTCCGATTGCTGTTTCTTTTGTTCCATATTGTGAATCCAAAATCTGGCCAATTAACTCCAATAAAGTATGTAGCTATTGACTGGCTGGGTGCCATATAAACAGCAAAGCGGCGTAATCGAATCAACCACCCGAAGGCTCTAGCATAATTTTCTGGCATCAGCCTGTTATTTTCTGCCAGTATGTAAATACTATTTTATAAGTTTATATAAATTAAGTACTTAAATACGTCAATGCGGTATAAAGTACAATTTTTGTGTAAAAAGTTTCAGATTCATATTTTAATGATGTTACGTGCCAGCCAGTGAACAACTTGCGAAATTCACACTTGGTTTTCATATTCGCTCGATTTAAAAAGGCTTGCGCGGGGAAAACCCCGCGCGCCACATTAATTTTAAAGTTGTGTGTGTATGTGTGTGTGTGTAGATATACTAACTTTAAACTCGTGAAAGCTGAGCTTTTAATATACTAACTAGTCGACTCTCCTTACTTCGCAAAGCGTTAAGAGGGGTTAACTTGAGCCGCGTAAGGTAACTTTACTTTTTGCCACTCTTTGAATGGTAAATTTGTTGGAAAAAAAATAATCTCCTTTTTTAGGTAAATAAAGATCAAAATAATATACCGATACATATCAGATAATTTTTTTTTTGTGGAGTTCTCGTATTAACCAAAAGTATAATGTTGGTATCGTAACAGGTTGCTTATTAATTGCATCGCTAATTCATTTTATACATTGGTTCCAAACTTGATCGGGTTGCCAAAATCATCATAATTAAAATATCACATGTCAAAGTGACTTAATTAACAGATGGACGCTTTTGACATGATCCATACCATACCACAATATAATGTTTAGAATGATATTTTGAAATGAATAAATAATGTTACCTTATTTTGTAAACTTTCTTTATAAACCAGGCGCATTAATAATATCGCAATTGAAGATACATTTTACATTTTACTTTGCTGTGCGCATGTGCGGTGGTGAGACCTATATTCTAATAGTACACCGTCTTTCAAAAAATCCTTATTCCACAATACTGAGATACATTTACCATTCATTTGCTTGAGATAAATCGTTATATTCTTTGAGCATCTTGCGAGAAGGGAAGTTTGAGAAAATAGTTGTGGTGGACTATGTTGAAAAAGGCAACAAGCAATTTTCTGGTGACAGCCCCTTGATCTGAAGGATACCGAAGAAAATGAAGGAGCATAGTTAAGAGGGCGGGAGTTCATAGAGATCACGATCCTCAGTCATGACTGACAAACGTGGATGATTAAGTTATAATATTGAGTTCGTCTTTGGTCAATTTTTTGAAATTTCATATACAACGACTTTTCAATTCTGTTTAAGGTCCTATAAGATATCGTTTTTTAAATGAGTTTTATGTCAATACAATACTATTAAAATTGATTAATAAAATGTATATAAAACTGTGTTTATATGATTTTTAAATTTCAGATTTTTAATTTAACCTGCCAAAATACATATTCACTGAAAGCCAAACATGTTCCGTGAATTATTACAACATTCAGTAATTAGTAAAATTTTAGTAAAAACGGTAAAACTATTAGGTGATACGATTTTCCTAATTATGAATAAATATTTATTTGAAGATGTATAAGTCTTTTGTTGTTTAAATTTATATTTGTATTTAAATCAACAGTTGTGTTAGAGAACTTGTGTTTCTACCTACAGATACCTTCCAACCTTCCGAAACATAATTATTATAGCAAAATCACTCTCACTAATCAATGCGGCTGATCCATACACTGTTCCATACAAATACACCATTCAATAAGGCCTATGCAATATTTTGTTACGAGACGTGAATAGTCAGATATTATCTCCGTTCCCATATGCCTGCATCCCTTTATAGCATTTTATATCATATACAGCATTATATCACTAATCATAGATGAAAATAACTCACATTACAGGGTAAAAAATTATTTAGGAATCTTTAAAAATATCGATTTATTAAAGTACTAATATTTGTTTTCTACGTGATGTAAAAAAAAGTATATTTTTAATATTTTAGCAGTACAGGGATAAACAGTGTTATTATATTTTAATAATAATAAATAGAGATGTCACATCAATATTCATGTCACATCAATATTCTTACTATTTTCAAACTAAGCTAAATACTTGTGCTATGAAAATAGGACTAACTTGCTAGTGTCCTGGAACGAGGCGCGAACCCCCGACCACTAGTCACTAGGCCAACGTCTTGACCACTACACCAACAAGCTACTCTAATCAAAATTGGTTTTATCTTCTTGTCCATCAATGCGGAAATCAGTATTAATTTGATTGCCGCACAGTAAACATTATATTCTGTACTCTTTTTCGAAAACGTGCCGGTCATCTACCTACATCGCGAGATACTTTGTAAAGTGTCTGACGGTACCTTGTATAATAACTACGAGTGTCTTAAAAGTGACTCCAGCATCCGTCGAGGGATTCTTCAATTGCTGAGCGTGGAGAGAGAGGCGGGAACACAAAAGGTCAGTGGCAGTTTTCAAGTATTGTGTTATCCAAGTATGTGTATTTTCCTTCATACAGTCCATTGTGATAATCCCTAACAAGTTGTTCTAAGTACATATTATTTTTACAATCAGTGAAAACCACGCTACAATCTGTGATAAGAATAATAATATTTCTACATACATAAAATATTAACGAAATCATAAGAGAGTTACTTTTTGTTAATAAAGTATCTTAAAACTTCAAAAATCTTATATTTCTGAAGTCTATTAACAATTAAGAGGTTACTAAATGGGTAAAAAAAACAATATTAAATGCACGTGTTCATAAATTACAATATGACAAATTAATTATGTAATTTAATTGTGTGCCATTTTGTAATTCTTTCTTCTGGAAAATGGTTTAAATTTACTTCGTGTTTAATATTTTCGATTGAATAATCTGTGAAATATATGCGTGCCTTTTGTATTTTTCCTGTTTTCAGTATTTTTTTAAAGTAACATACTCATTGGTTTTAATCCTAGTTTCTTACTGAAAATATAATAATTTAAAAATAAATAAAAATATAATAACACTGTTTACCCCTGCACTGCTAAAATATTAAAAAATATACTTCTTTTTACATCAAATACGTAGAAAACAAATATTAGTACTTTAATAAATCGACATTTTTAAAGATTTATAAATAATTTTTTACCCAGCCTTATTGAATGGTGTATTTGTACGGAACAGTGTATGGATCAGCCGTATTGATTAGTGATAGTGATTTAGGCATAAAAATTATAAAAATGTAGGTAAAGGGTGGTAGGAATTCGGTACAGAAATAAAACAACTAGAATTCAATGACCAACCAGGAAGAACACGACACACCTGGATTTTCTTGCTGCATTCACAACTTCCCTGAACTTAAGGATATTTTTTCGATGATTAGCACAAAGCACTGTGATACACAATAGCAGTTTCGGTACCCACTGCGAGAAAACCGAAACACAATAGCACCAGTAACTTTACAAAAGCTTCAAGTCATTGACGAGCACGAGCAGGACGTTCACTCATCTTGACAGTTCACAAGTCATAGATCACACACAGAGAAAATCTTATTCTGAGGTAAGGATAGAGGAAAAAAGGAGGAGGCAGATAGGTATAGTAAACCAAATGAAGCATCCATACGCGCACGGTAACCTGCGATGTGGTCCTGTCATAAATACCGAACAGTACAAATGTGTGTATTCTCGTTAAAAAAGAATGATCGTTAAAAAGTAAGAATGAAAATATTATTCTCTACTTATGTATTTAATACATGCGTGTATTATTTCATTATAAATTTATCCCTATATAATAGCGTAGCGCAACCAAAAGATCTCATTATTTGATAGAATGAGCAGCAAAATGAAATACACATTGTAACAAACGGAAAAATTGTCTGATTTATAACGAAACATAGCCTTTCACAAGAGTTTAATTTTGTATACTATCTTCTTCTTTTTTATCCTCCCCTTATTCCGTTAATCTGAAGTCGGCTACTCGAATCACTTTGCTCCACTTTGTTTGAAATGCATTCTTGTTCAGGTTAAAATCTTTAAGATCGTGACTAATGACTAACTAAAGCCAACGATGTTGCTCGTAATCTTCCCTCAGAAACTCATGTCTTTTGAATCCCGTGACCTTTTTCCCTTCACATCACATGTCCATACCGCTCAATTGGCCTTCTTTTATTTTTTTTAAGTGACCCCTAGCCACCTCAAAGGATCATATATATAAATTTATGAACTTTGTCCTATCTTGTGATATTACAGCTCTTTTCTCTTTTCTCTTATTCTCCTTAGTTTGTTCATCTGTTTCTTTATACTCATCAAAGCGTCATCTTATATATTGTAATATTCATTATTTTAAATAATATAATAATTACTAGTAATAGTAGTACTAACTTACTATCTATTCATTTATACGTAGAGTTAGGTGGAGTAAATAGAATACCACACTCTTCTATCATGGTAAATTCTTGACTTCTTGCCTCTTGCATTTTTGCCTCATCTACGTTAATATACATTAAAGGGGCACTAGAAGGGGGGGACCCATCTTTCCCGGAACCGTTATAGAAATTTCAACTTCTTTTATCGGTTCCACACACAGTGCAACAGAAACGCGAAATCTACAATTAATAAACACAAAAGAAAGAAGAAAAACAAAAGATAATGTAAGAGATTGCAAAACGAACAGAGATTTTAATTTATAGCTTCCTGCGTCCTTTTAAGTACTATCTTTATTTATTTTTAACATACAGGTATATAAAAAAATTACAAACAAACAGATAATCAAATGTTATGTACGGAAGTAAAGAAACCAGTGGGTACAAGACAGCCATTAAAGAGCTAACTATCAAGTACACTCTCCCATGAAGGGGCTTGAATGAAACACAATAATGTACGAGTCACGCCATACACGGTACAGGCCAACAAAGTTACGCATGATTTTGTTTGTACAGTGGAACCTTTATATTCGTCATTAATCTATTTACGAGAACCTGATGAATATGGAACTTGACGAATATAGAAACAGGTTTTCAAAATTTAGTAAATCCGAGGTCTGGCCTAAAAATGGTACATAAATAAATTGTGAAAACTATGTATTGAAGAGACATGATGGAAGAAGCAGAAGAGGAGGAAAGTTAATATTGTTTAGAAAAAGAGTCACCATCAATTAAACCATCACATAACTCTAATTCTGGTGGTGGTTTTGATTTTCCGATGGTTCAGTAGCACTTGATTTAAGAAAGAATTTGTCCAATGTTTCAGTCTGTTTTTTAAAACCTTCTTGAAGTAGTCAACCACATTACCATTGAATGCTTCAACTGACTATATAGAATATATGAGTGCAACTTTTGGTCCAGTTAGATAGCATTTCCGTAATGTCAGCACTAAGTATGAAACTTTTACTAGACCCCTCTTCACCGGACCAAATTTCTGCAGTTTTTATTCAGCTTCTTTTTGTTGGCTATATGATCACGTGGTTATCTCACATCTCGCATGGATGCTTAAAGTTGTTGATACTTTTAATAATGTCAATGTCTGATCTCTTGATGTTAGGACTTTTACTAATGCCTGTTCCAGATTTCTTGATATGTTCTCGTGAAATATACACTGTTATTTGGATTTTTTTCGTTTAATTTATAAATCGTGTTACCATAATCAACTTCATATTAATTAATAATTTATTCTATTTTACTTAGAATATATATACTCGTATATATACGGACATGCATGAAAGAATGCATATCAAGCAATAAATTACTCTTTATTTGAATATGATCGCTATTAAATTATCACTGAATAAGGTTTTCAGAACACGTAGCAGGCTAATGGTAAATTGAAAAGGATCCTTTTCATTTCTGCACCCCTAATATTTTCAATCGTTGCCCAAATTCGACTTATATTTTGCACCGAACCATTTAATACCCATTCAAAGAATAAAGCCGCCGCAATACATTTTCACCCTTGACCACAAATCCCGCTTGAATTGGCGGCCGGCTGATGCGACTGGCGGAGGCAGATGTGGAAGTACAAAACGAACGAACCAAAAACCGCAAATTTTTCGATTCGAAACCTACTCGGTCTAAAATTGGGTGATTTTTTTTCAGCTGTCTAAATGCGGAAGCCTCTCCCTTTGTATTCAGATTTTACTTTTGTTTGGAAACCGTGTCCATGTACCAACGTTTGTATTTTCAATTCTAGTTTAATTCGTTGCACAACAAAACAACGTGATGAATTTTATTTTACTTATTTAATATATTTACCCACCCTTCAGCTTTTTAGTTACTAAAAATATTTTCAAATTAATACATCTATCGTTCCATTATTTGAAAGCCATCCACTTTACTTTTACGGAATCTCAAGTACCTGAATTATTAATTCTGGCGTCTCCTATTGGACTATTCAAATGTATTTGAGATTCCGTAAAAATAAAATAATCGTAGATGACTTTCCAATAATAGAACGATAGATGTATTAATTTGAAAATTGTAACATATAAATTTGACAATTTATCGTCAAAAGTACTGTGTGTTGTAACATAGCCGGTTAGTGCACCTTCCCCGGATTTCAAAGAGATCTAGGTTCGAATCCCGGTAGCAACAACAATATTTTTGGATATATGCATGTCTTGCTAATGAATATATTTAATTATTATTTGAAATATCACAGACCTATGTTCTGAATAATTATAATTTCACAATAAGAATGTGATCTCCTTAATAAAAATATTTAAAATCAGAGTATTAATGTAAGTAGTTTCCTTCTTATTCATTGTGGTCCTCTAATATGTGTATAACTAGCAACAGAATATGTTTCTATTTCTCCCATTCTTGAGATATTCTGCAGTTAAGGAGGTCCGTTGTTAACTTTTTTAATTTGATTTATCATCTTGTAGCCATCTTTTTGCTCTGTTTCCGTCAACTATTTCCGCGCTGACTTTTTTTGAGAGTTTGTGAGATTTTTGAGACTTTCGTTGTTTTTTCTGGCAACGCGTCTAAGGTATGCAAAGATATATCTTTTACATATTTATTAATTAATTTATATATTTGAGTACACAGAATTTTTTTGCAAAAGTATTAGGGAAATTTTCCACTTAGACTAGGTATGATCTAAGGAAATCGCCTCACATTATAAAATATTTTTTGTTTAAAAAAGTTTGATAGAACATAGTACATATTGATTTAAAAATAAACAAAATATGGCGGACTCGTAGTACCACCTAGCGGTGGTTCGTGGAAGTTCGTTGACACGCCGCATACCGGGTCACAGCGAGCTTGCAGTAAACACTACGCAGCGCTAGTGGGCGGAGCAGCTGGCAGTCCCAGACCTGGAGAAGAGAGCACCAAACCCAGAATTTTCATGCTTTTAACCAGTTTTATCCTAAAGTGTAAGTTATTTTGTACTTTTATATGGAACAGCTATCTGTGCTTTATAGTGTGTTTCGACTGCGGATCGCAAATAAACCAGACAACAAAACACAAGGTATGGTTCTATTTATTTAATACGTCCGAGATGTCAGTATAACTTGAGTATAATGCTCGGCTGACTCACAATACTAACCAAACTGGTGACTCCGGCGTGATTATAACACAAATTTAAATATTACAGTAAACATAGTAGATTTGACAGTAAAAAATTAAATACATAGATATTAGTAGCACAGAAAAAGTATTCTTCCCTTTCAAATTCTTCTAGTGTGTAGCTATGAAATAAAGCTTTTCATCGAATGTCTTTTGATAATCATTTATTCTTATAAGATAGAGATATCTAAGCACCTCGCGGTTCACGGGATACGTACGTATCTTCCACCTCCAGTACCGCGTATCTAAGTATCCAGCATGCTAATTTTGAAACTCCGAAAATAATTCAAAATATTAATCCCGAAAGATTCGAAATTCACAAAAATTGGGCCGGGATTAAGGGATTGGATTCCCTACTTTCTATCAATTCAATATAAAATTATGAGATATTTTCCCAAGAACTGCATCAGTATCGACTACGACATTTATTTTAGCAAGTTTTAATAATAAACCATAATTTATTTATGTTTTAACAGTAAACAGAATGATGTACTTAGTTTTATTATTATTCATCAGCTGTTCTATCCACCGCTGGATAAAGGCCTCTCCAAGTGTCTTCCATTTTTTATGTCCATTGTTATTCGCTGCCACGTACTTCTGCAGAGTTTGATAATTTCATTAGTCCAGAGGGTGTTAGGGCGGATTGCCGTCCTTTTCATTTCCCTCGAGTACCACTAGATGATTGCGTCTTTCCGAGCTCTCCGAGCGATGCGGTTTTCCCATTGCCATTTTACTTCCTTAGCATATTGTATTATATTATATCGATTACATCTTGTCCATCGTCTTATTCGCATATTTCATGTCTCTTTGTGCGATGCCAAAAATAAAGAATATTTTTATTAAAAATAGTAATTAAATGGCCAACTGGACGTATTGAAAAATTACTTATACTCAACTATCATACATTAGAGCAATTTACAAAAAAAATCTTACTTATTTTATTACTATACCTACTATGTTGAGAATGTCTAAAATTCATTGTAAATATTTTAATATTAAATATTTATCGGAATATAGTCCCAATGAGCAATTATTTTAGCACAATATTAATAATATTATAACGCGCTTATTATTTGGATAGTCAGCCAGGTCCACCACGTGTATTGAGAAACCTTTCAAATACACAGTGCATTTTTTCATTGATAAGTATGTAATAGTTTAATCATGTTTAACGGTGTCCTTTCGAAAAAAATAAACGAAAATTCAATACAATTTAATGGATTAAGCATATTTTCTCGTATATAACTGTTTTCATTGTTTGCAATAGAAATATAATTCCCGTTTTTGTGAAATCGTATCCAGCAGCTTCTCATGCATTAGGCAATCTCCTTAAAAACATAATACATATTGCCTGAGCACAAAAGTTCAGGCGTAATAAATTCGTTTTCATAATATCACACTGCTGTAACAACCCTTTTAATCGTTATTGTTTTCAACAGCCTAGGGACAAAGCAGCTAATTCGCCGAATGATAAATTACACAATTTGGCGCACAGTGCCCCCGTGCACAGTCTTTTATATATAATTTTGTATTGTTAAGGTATTAAAGCGATAAAAAAGCAAGCAACCAGAGTCGTTAATCAAGGGATTTGCTGGAAGAACTAGCACGTTGTTTGCAAATTAAATTTTCTCATCCAACCCTTCGCGAGATACTCGGTCGGCAGATAAGGCTTCGCAGTTTCGGATGCCTCGTAATGAAGTAATGGAGCATTTGATATCCTGTTTCGTTTTCTGCGTTGTTCGGTTATTTTTAAATAATGGAAAGTTTTCGTAAATATGATACTTCTCGGTTAGATGAACGATTTGAGTTAAAAGTTTTCAAAAGTAATAATTAACATCTGCAATAACGTTAACTAATAAATTGTGAGATATAGAAATAAGAAGAGGTGTGTTTGTATAGTACACATATTGATAATTAATAAATTATTGCTAGCTATTAAATATTGATAATGAGCTTTAATTAAATCCTAATAATAAAATATTATTAAAATTTTGTAATTTTTTTATATAGTCGATCTAAATATTTTGAATATAACTGGATTCAGCTACATTTGTAACAAATTTATAATTAAAATTATACTTTTGCACTTTTTCCTGATTAGTCTAATGTCTAATCCATTTTTAAATTCTATTTGTTTTACAAAAATTGTGAGCATTGTCGGGTTTATTTGAAAATTATTGTATTTTTTAAATATATTTCTTAATATCAGAGTTTCTGTATTATGTAAAAAATATCTTCATTAATTTTAAGTTGTAAAATACAGGAAGAATATTATGTTCCAGACCAATGTATTTTTGAATAACTAGAAATTGAAATAGATTTTAATTTTTTTTTTTTTATCGATTTAAACAAACCAAATAATTAAAAAATCTAATTTTATTAACATTCTCGCACACTACGCGTTATTTAGAATATTGTCCAGTAGCATCAGAATTATTATTGGCTTATTGGCGTAAACCTTTTCTTACAATCACCCCCACAGAAAATGGTCGGGATCCGTAAAATCAGGTGATCGAGGAAACCAGTCGATTTTTACAAAAATTTCTTACAAAATTTCAAGCATAGCTCAGGCTGTATATAAGATGGCACTATTTTGTTGAAACCATATGTATTGCAGACCCAATTCAGCTATTAAGAAGTTTTCTAATATGTGACGATAGCGATCACCATTAATGGTTAAAGTATTGCCATTATTATTTAGATAAAATGTTTTTATAACGTTGGTGAGATGTAAGGTACTCCATAATAAATAGTAATCAACTATTCTCTACGACTACCAAATGCTAACTAACAACTGTATGCCAAGCCAAAATGGCCGCCAAACAAAATTGGCCTGGAATATAATATTCAGCTTGAATCTGTTATTTGTTATATGTACGTATATGGTTCATATTATAAACTAAATAAATTTAAAATCTACATTTTTCTCAGCATAAAATAAGTAATCATTCTTCTTCCTCTTCTTTTTCTTCTATTGAAATTTAGCGATCATGTTGGAAATCATTATTTTGAACCATTGCCTTATTCTTCCCGAGCGTGCATATTAATTTGTAGAGCACCTGAATGCGCCTCATAGTTAGCTAGCTATTAAGCCAGGCTAAATTTATATCGACTAATCTCTATAAACCAGTTTATGGGGGTTAGTTGGTATAAATTTACATGAATGTGGACGAAGAAAATATGACGTTATGTCTTCTCTATCAGTCATAAATTGTGCCCATGAGAAGTTTGGCTCGATGATAGGTCAGCAAATATACATTGCGTAATTTAAAAAATCAATAATAATAATTTGGTTGATCCCGTGCTTAAATATAATTTATTTATATCCATGCGGTATTTGTTTACTTGCTTTAGGAAGTAATTTAATAAAAAGTACAAATCATTGTTTAGAGTTTTTATTTTCTTGCATGTTACAAATGGAATGTATTAAATAATTAAGACCACCCCTGCAACAACGCTGTACATCGGTTTTGAGCTGATCTGAGTTATGAATGCTATAACGTTGTATATCTTCTTAGGCATCGACTGATAGATTAAACAACCATATAAAATAAATAAAAATATTATTAAACACAATTTATAAGTAGTTTTCCCTGCAACACCACTGTATATCATACAAGATACCGACGCTCCGTTTGTTTGTCTATAAACATTTGTAAAAATCGATTTACAGTGTTGTTGCATGGGGGTTTTAATTATATAAAATAATTGAAAATTCCTATGTAAATGAAGATAAAATACAGAGTAAATATGAAACTCTATTATAAAATCTCTAGTCTGGACTAGAAAATGCTTCTGAGTCGCCTAACACAAGATCATCTTTAATAACGAAACGTTTACTCGAGAAATGTCAATATCATATTTTATTATGTGTATAAAAAACATTATTTCACATTTACATGTATCCCTTCATTTCCTTTTATTCTAACAAACCGATCTTATTGGTCATGGCTTGAAATATTGATATGGTGCACTATGCGAGTAGACACAAAAAATCATAACCGAAAAAAAATGTAATAAAAAAAAACGCTGAAAAAATAATACTGTATTGTTGTAAAAATAAAATGTATTATTTTTTCATTACATCAGCTCTGATGACTGATGAACAATAATATTGATACGGTGATATCAAAAGAGCTCAATGAAAGACAGTGGAAATCTCAGAAAATTTTATTGTAAAAAAATATCACAACGGGCAGTAGAGCAATTATATATCGTAGCCGTGAAGCGGCGACAGGCTGCGGGGGCGAGGGTCAGTGATTCGTTGTGCGTCCGGCGGGAAAGGCAACTAGGGTGGGCCGCGGTGGTCAGCAGTCGCCGGCGGCGGACTTCTCGAGTAGTGGCTCTGTAATGGCAGCAAGGGGCAGCTGGTCAGCTGAGAGAAAGCCAAGTGGTCTGGTGTAGGCAGCGATTCTTGCAATCGGTCTTGGGGTGGCGGCGGTAGTCTTGTCTATCCAGACAGAGGTCAGCAACATGAAGCTCCTGAAAAAAGAAAGAGAACGAGAGAGAGAGACACAAAGTAAATGGCCGGAATCGGCGGTAAGATGAGCACGACGGGATTGAACTGGATCGCTCTCGATGAAAATTCAAGGGGTTAGAAGTTGCGGTTAAGGGCCAAGAAGAAATAGAGAGTCTGACGGCCGATGGTGATCCTTCCTGGAATTTGGCAAGCCAGGGCAGAGTCGCTGGATTCATTGTTCAAAATCGATCCCTCTCGTGTAGCGTCGACGATCTTATTTATATTTTACCAGAGCGAGGTGGGGGCAATTTCATGGAACGTTGTCTGTTTATGCTTTCGAGATTTCCGTTTGTTAAGTCAGTTCCTAGCGGGTCAATTCGGGCAGCGATCGTTTTCAAAAGAATTTTTAAATAGAGGCGGTGACGGCGATGTTTCTTACCACCATGTTCCATACGTATCAATGCATTAATTTTCTATTTTTTATTTATTATGTTTGTTTTATTTTTCGAAACGGTAGATGGATTTAAACTCAATTCAGTGGTTAATAAAACAAAGATAATAAATAAAAAATATGAATTTTAACCACAAAGTTAATATTGCTAATTTTAAAAGTATTATTAATTTGCTGATCAATTAATTTTATTGTATGTAAATGTGACTAGTAGTTAGAGTAAATTTTTGGAATTATTATTATGCTAACTGAAAAGTAAAAATACATATGTTTTAGTGAAAACTGTCATAATAATTATTACCAATTTAGTGGTAGTAATTTAATGATAGTAGTTCCGATACACTTGCAAAATTACTGTGGGAAACGACACCCGCAATGTTTGTGAATGCTAAATCTGCAGTTAAGTTGTTGGGCGTGTACATTGATTCAGATCTTTCCATGAAAACACTGTTCAACAAAACTAATGATTGAAACAGATTAAATATATTCGGAGACTTCTTACCCCTGAGGTAACCCGTATATTTCATGGTATCACACATGGAGTACTGTAATAGTAGTTATGTTGCACGCAGCAGTACAATTATATGTGGAACCTTAAAATTATAGCGTTATAACATCCCTTTAGTATGAACTATAGATTAAATGTTTTCCCTGAAAGAATTGAATTTAAATTGTACTAGTTGATGTACAAGGCGACACAGCATGATCTTCAAGAGCTCTGGATCTCAGACAATATAAATGGTAGACGACATGAATTGTTTCTAGACCAATAGACCATATGAACTAGAACTCTACTTCAGCTGCAGGAAGGGTTTTAGAACCGATCAACCATTGTCGAAGACCAAGTTAAGTGAAAAGGCATTTGCGGTGACTGGAATTCCTTCCCCTCCGTAATAGAAACAATGTATTAGAGACATTATTAAAAAATATACTGAAATCGCACCATTTCATAAAATCATATCCATAAGTTTGTATAAATTTTTTTAATTTTAAATACTCGTGTAGGATTAAAAAGTTTATGTGTAAAGCGCCCTTTTGAGCGAGGTGATTTTTTAAGAAAATGGCAGTGTATAAATTATTTAATAAAAATAATAATATTTTAAATTTTAAATTTTATACAATGCTTACTTTGTGATAGGTCATAATTATTCATTAAAAAAAAACCTGATCAAAGTATTTCATACAATTTAAACAAATTCATTTTGTTTACCTTGTTAAATATTTGTTAATTATTTTCCCTTTTGATTTCAAATCGGTATTTTAGAACAATTTTTTTTCGATATTTGATGGAACTCTAATGAGAATATTCTTTAGACCTAGAATTTAATTAACTCCCAGAATGTCATTAAAAATTATAACCCTAACTTTTTTTAAAGTTTGACTTCTGGCATTTATTCCAAAAGCTGAGAAATTCTTCGCAATTCAAATCACAGTTTCCAGCTTCCGAGATTCTTGGCGAGGTGACAGAAATAGAATAAGGCGAGAATTCCGAGGCTGGATCTTCCATTTGGGGCGGTTTGAAGTGACCGAATTCCTCCCCAAAATCTCGACAAATGTTTTGGACGTCAAGTGACCATTATGTAGAATAGGAAATTTGTATGTTAAGAAGATATGCTTATTGCAATTTTTATTTTATTAATCGAGGTTTTTTAAAATTTCATTAAGATTGTTTAATGAACAAAATGATACTGTTATTTCTATATCTGAGATTTTATTCTGATTCGATCCCTCTTCTGTAAAGTGTCTTAAGTGATAAATAAATATATTTTTATATTTCGCATATATTCACATAATTCGGTCATATGGTCGCCATACTTCATTGTTCACTCGACAGCTGTTGAAAGGTTGGAAAGCTGCTGGAAAGCTTTTCGCGATCTCAACAATCTTTTCGGCGAAGGAACGATCAGCGAAAGGGCATGCCAAGAGTGGTTTGTTCGATTCAAGGCTGATGATACCAGCTTAGACGACAAGTCAGAAAAGGGTCGATCTTTGGATTTTGATAACCAGACCCTTATGGCGGCCGTAGAAGAGGACGAATGTCGCACCGCTAGGATACTGGCTGAGAACATTAACATCGATCAGTCCACGATTACGGTGACTACTCCTCCGAATAATAATTGTATATAATTTGATTATGTTACAATATAATAATACAGTAAAATTTATGTTACGATATAATTTTAAAAAAATGCTAATAATTATGCATCAATCAAATAAAAATAAGTAAAATACGTTAAATGAAATCTCTGATATTCTACATAGTACTGTATGGAATGGAAACTTGTAGACTAAGAAAGTAGAAATATGTTGGATGGCTTGAAAATGTGGTACTGGAGTCAACGATGCGTATCCTGTGGACAGCAAGGCGCACAAATCTCTGTCCTCCAGGAATTAAAGATTACAAAAAGACTTTCGATAATGTGCACAAAAAGAATACCTGAAAACTGGACATGTTGCCAGAAGAAACGACAAGACAAGAGAAAGCGAACAAAAATAAGGTCTCCTGCAAGGTGGTTAGAACAAATAAAGGAGTTAACAGGGTTCTCTTTGAACGCAACCATCAACATGGCTCAAAAGCAAGAAGAATGGAGATTTATTGTGCGCTGAATGCTAGATACTTTAAGGGATCACAATGCTTAGTATTGAGAATGCGATGATAAAGAATAAGAAGGCATTATAAATAATGTTCGCCAACTATGCATAAAGTAGTAAGCAGACAAAAAAGAAGGAGATTACATAAATTTACTGTCACTTAAAAGCGTATTAAATACATGCAATATTCTAGAACAACTTAAACTTGTCTATTAGTTACAATATTTTAATACTATTAAATGAATCAACTATTATATATAGAAATATATACAGAAAAATATTTAGTTGCTACTGGGATTCGAATCTTTTTTCTGTACCTATAACTTTCTAGTCGATTAATTTAATTTGTATTAAAATACTACAGAACTGTGTTCTGAAAATATTGTATAACTTCGCAACAAACATATTTTATATTGATATTGTATTAAAAACAAATTGTATGTAGTGATTTGATATTTTTATGCCTGAAGAATTTCCTAACATTAGTTGTAAACAAAGTTAAATAATCTATAAAAAAAAATTCCTAACATTTTAAGCTAAAAACATTAGTAGTATTAATTGTATTCGGTTGAATATAAAATAATATTTTTTTTATTAATGAAATTTTTACATTTTTTTATAATATATGAGTTACTTAAGTATTTTACAAAACTAAAATGACATGTTTTTTAATCGCTTACTTCTCCAAAAAAAAGACTGGCTCTTGTGCTTGGAGAGGAATTTACACTGTAATAATTTATATAAAGTTAGAAGTTATACATTTGTGATCTATAATATTATTTTTTATTAACTAATTGCCTGTTTCTGAAGTATTCATTTAATTTCTTTTATATCCTTAATCACTTTGATTTGTGTAGGAGGCTATTGAAGTTTTTTATCCCTAAGTATATGAAATTTTGCTGATAGTGTTTGTTGTTACCTTTAGGGATTATAAAATTATTTTAAAATCTTAATGATGTAGTTGTTTCAAGTTTTACAGTATTATGTTCTTCTTCGAGCAATTGAGATTTTTTTGTAAATATTTTCTATTTTGGGAATTGGAATTTAAAAAAAATGTGATTGTGTTGAAAACGTTTTTTTTTTTAAATATTACTTTAATAATTGTTCTCTATATTGTTTTCACCGAGTTCGTTATGTTATGGTATGCTCCTCCCCACCCAATTTATATTTATATGTTATCAAATATTTCTGTATATTGTTTATTGCCATTATGATTTTGAATAATCCCTCTCTATTTTTATTTCATTTCTCGATTCTCTGAGCTCTCACAGTGTTTAAACTGTTAAAGAGAAACGAATAAAGGTATGAAAAAAAAAATCATTTTATTAGCAAATTTGAAGAAATGTTGATGTGTTTGATTTTTATTTTAAATATGAATTAAATATATTAATTAGAAAGATATACATATAAAATCAATTGTTATTGCGCCACTGGGATTTGAACCTGGATCTCTTTCCAAACCGGGGAAGGTGCATGTTCCAATTATGCTACAGCGACAATATTTTTAGCGACAAGTTTTCGAACCTACATTTTACCTTTTTGATATTAATATATTTAATCGTTCCATTATTTGAATAAGCCATCTACCTTATTTTAAAAGAATCTAAAATATTATTATTTTATTTAGTACCGTTAAAACAATGAAGCAAAAGACTGACATTAATAGTAATGAAATGTTGATAATTCTTTTAAGGTTTTTATATTTATTAGAAGACGATGTGAACGATAAAGGCCTTTCCATTTTCGCGATCTAAGGCATTGTTTAGTACGATATATAGCAAAGCTCCAGTCATTTCTCGGTCTATCCATATTGTTTGGTATCGATCTCTAGCTCTTAAATTTTGTGAATTATCAGTGATCACTAATTTCAGCAACATTGATTGATTATTTTCCAGCAAAATATGAAGACTTTCTTCAGTGAGGAGTCCTGAAGAATGGAGATATTCATTCATCTCAAAGTTCATGAAATACCTTCGCAAAATACTGTTGGTTTTCCAAAAATATTAATCGTCGGTTGGAACTTAAAAATAACAAGTTTTAAACAGAAGTAGATATTGTATTCAAATTTATTTATATAATTGGTACTAATATTAAACACTTTTATATCATATCAATTAACTGTGGTCTTCCCTTCTAGTATGGTGCAAAAAAAATTAGAGGATTCATCTCGAGAAAATGATTGGTTAATATAATAATTAATTTGTATTTATAAATATATTTATTTTCACGCATATTTGTGGCGTACTCCTATCAAAATATAGTAATAAATTTGGTATTTTTGTATTTTAAATATAAAATAAGACACGTGGTAACAAAATAATTAAATTAAATATGAATTAATAATTAAATGTAAAAAAATGCAGGCTTAAAATAAAAATATGTTTTCTTTAAAACATATAAAAATTAGTTGTTAAATACTTCTATCCACCACCTTTAATTGAAAAATTATTTTTTCATATAAACGTATTATGTATATCTATAAAAATTATAATTATAAAGTTTTTTAATTTAATATTACAAATTATTAAAATTTATTCCTTAGTGTTTGTAACGATCTTACAGCGTACTACATATGAATAAAATTTACATACAGGAACGTGCGCTCCAAAAAGACATGTGAAGCTTTTCCGTGAAGTTTAGAGTCTAAAAACGTTGATGTGTAATGAATGAAGAATATGAAAACAATTATCAAAACTCCTGAAATTTCATTAACATACCCCGGTCGCGGGAGATAGGCATACCAAGGCGAGAACTTTTCCAAACGCGCAGTCATATAAATGAATTCATAACTCAAAATATTATCACGAACCTGGGATTCGACGTCTTGTGAGACGTCGCTGGCTCTGAAAGGGGCGGAGTGTTTATCTTCCAAAGTTCAGGGCAGAAAGCGTACACTTATCGCCGCACCACACTCCATGTAAAATTTTATTAAGCCTAATTAATAATCCTTTTCACATAGAAGTAAGGTATAATATAGAAAAATAGCATTTCTAAATTAACATATTAATTAAATAAGGCACTTAATAAAAAAAAAAAATTATAGCAGAGAGAAAAAAATTAGTCAGACATTATTGAGTTGTACATTCTGCAGAAAAATAACTCTCCTGAAATATCGTTAGCTTATTTCAGTAAAATGTCGGTATTCAAATAATGTGATTCATAAAGAAAAGATTCTCCAAACATGCATGTATAGGGATGAATAAAGGGGTGTAATTTTTAGTGTTGCCGATATCTAAGGTAGTTTATCAGGAATTTATTTACATATTTTGTTAGTTGATTTTTCTCTGCCTCGACTTCATGTTCAGCGGGGAGGCATCTAGCCTAACTGATTCATTTTTTAAATATTATCAAGTCAAATAGTTATAAAATGAAATTACAAGATGCCATTGTTTACAATACAGTTTATTATTTGTGACTTGCATGTATCAAAAGTTGAAAAAAAGCATTTTATCTAATTACTTTTTAATAAGACAATTCAAAAATAATTACAATTAAATTAACATTATATATGTGCCCATCATGCCAGCATAAAGTTACCTACCAAATATTCTGTGTTGATGCTTGTCTGATGTTGATTATTCAGGACCCTCACGTAAGGGATTACCTTTTAGGAGACGCCTTCCACATGTGGATGATGGTCCTGGAACCTGGAGGTGAAGTGTGGCCAATAGTTGCGGTGCTAGCGTCGGGTGACGGAGTTCAGGCTTGTAATTGGTTGACCACCAGACGATGCCCAATTATCTAGGCAACCCGGGACTCTAGACGCGATGTACTTATGCACTTTGCGCGTGCCGCATATGATATCGTCTCCTTTTATATAGATCCACCGGGACCCTTTTTATACTTTTACACCAACGATTAAACACAGAGAACATCACAGTCTAAGCTTAAACTCGAGGCGCACAGTTTACATTTTCCCCGGAATCACAAATTACAAAACGTTTACTTATTATATCAGAGACGATATTGATTTGGTTTTCTAATTCAAAACTATATCGTGTTTATGGAGTAATATCTCCCGGCTGGGATTGGGAGAAAGACTGACGCATGAGGGTGATGCATCCCTTATGGTGTATTTGCCGACGTGACTACGGTCTTGTACGGCAGATTTCTTATTGCCGTTCCCACTCCGTATCGTGCATCTAACAATACAGATGTTTATTGCCCCCCGTCCCTTACTTCGAGTAAGTGTTTTTGTATCCTTGAACAAAATATTGTTTTGGGTAATTTTGCATTCTTACAATTTATCGTAATATAATCCTCAATATACACTACTTATCAGTTTAAAGAAATGCGTAATTAGATATTTATTTTTATCTTATCGAGCCTATTGAACTAAGCACATAATTAGTTATTGTAGTTATTATCTTCATAACTGGTATACTTGACGCCTGTCAAACGTGTATGTGGCGCCCTGGATGACAGATGTCAGAGTATTGGTGAGAAGACCAATCTGGTTGCAGAGCACGGGTGCGCGGTGGGGGGGAGCCAAAATATTTAAATAGCTCTGAGGAGCTGCGAGAAACTCTCTTTACTTCTTCTAATGTATATTCTTCTTTTCATTTTTTTTTTGTAATTATAACTATACTCACAAAATATTTATATCAATTTTATTACATTTAGTATAATCAAAACATAACAAATAGTTAGTGTCACAGTTTAAACAATTCATTTCATGCTTACAAGTAGTACAAATTATTTTAGATTTGCCATTTTTTTATCCTTTCTTCCAAATCGGGAGAAAGAACAACTCAGGTAGTATGTTTTTTAGTGTTGGAACAACAAATTCTAATGTCTTCGATCCACACTTACTGATTGAACTTCCTAGTTAAGGTATATTGTAAATATATTATGTATAAATAAATAAATTGTAAATTTTATTGCTTCACCAACCACTCCGATAAATTCTCAAAAAGAAGAATTACAATTCCAGGAATTATAAATTTTATAACACAAAGTTATTACAACAATATTAAATCTACGGAATGAATTTCTGCATGTAGGCGTATAATATATATCCGACCTTTCTGGGTGATGATTCGCTGATCGTTAACGACATCAGCTTTGATGATGGAACCTGCAAATGGGACTCTAGACGTCGTTAAAAGAGGTCAGATGCCCACTGCACAGCAGCCCAGAAAACTCTACATAGATGATTCTATACAACCGTGAAAACTTGGGAATGTTTTTAGAGAATTGATATTTATTTTTTTGTGTATTTATAAGAATGTTTATAATGCATAATATGTACGTATATTAGGGAACATGAACAGAATAATAATAATAAAAATAACAAAAATATATATTTATAAAAAAAAATCAAGATTTTTCTAAATTCATAATTCTACTTATATTTTCTTCATCTAGTGTTTATTAAAAAAAACCATATGCATTTTAATCGTTTTTAAAGTATGAAGAATTTGTAAAGTGAACGGGATGCTTCACTTTTACCTTAAATGACTTATCTTTCCATGTTATCTTTGCATTTTATGATTTAGTCAGAGTATTTAAGTAGGCTTGGTGGTACAATAAAAGGTAGATGTTGCTCTATTTTGATGGATTGGTTTTGGTTGTTCACAGTGTGTATATCACGGCTTTCGAGCACCATATTTCAAGAGAGTGTTTCTGAAGTCTTATAATTCATGTTTCAGCATGGTATTGACAAATTGGTCTAGAGATCTAATGAGTAATGTTTTGGTCGATGTTGTAATATTCCTATTCCGCACAGAATTCCTACAAAAAATATAAAAATTTAATAATAAAATATTTCTGAGTTATGTAATGAAATTAATATTTAGTATTTAAATAATTATACTTGTATTTAAAACGAGTTAACTATGGCCATAAATTAATTTGTTTTGGAAGATATTTGGATAAACAATATAAAAACGCCAACAATATCAAAATATAGAATGCAGATATTTGATAAGTTAAAAAAATGCCATTAAGATTTAAATATTCGGCATTTGGAAACTGTCAAAACCTTTATGGCTCCGTGATATTAAATGAAAATACAGTCCACATTAGTGTTCATCAACATCGATACATTATATGTATATTTTCATTAACAATTTAAAAACTAAATTAATAATATTGTTACGTTATTTCTTCCTTCTGCCTCGGCTTCATGGTCAGGAGGGAGGCATATAGCCTAACTGGTTCTTTTTGAACTTATCCTCAAGTCAAATGGTTATTAAATGAAATCACAAAAAGCCATAGTTTATAATAAAGTTTATTGGATTTGTGACTTACATGTATTAATTAGAACAATAAAAAGCATTTTACCTAATTCTTATTGATAATACAAATTTAAAAAAATGATAATTAATTTAACATTATTTGTGTGCCCATCATGCCAACATGAAGTTAATTACCAAATTTTCTGTATGATTCTTGTCTAATATTGACTATGCAGGTCCCTCACGTAAGGGATTACTTTTCCGGAGATGCCTTCCACGTGCCGATGATAGTCCTTGAAGTGAAGTGTCGCCAATAGTTGTGATGCCAGGGTAGAGTGACGGAGTTCAGGATTGACCACCAGACGATGTCCAATTATCCAGGTAAACCGGGACTCTGGACGCGATTTTCTTAATCACAATTTGCGCGTACCGTATATGATTTGTTTCTTTTGATATAGATCCACCGGAACCCTTTTTGTACTTCAATATCAACAATTAAACACAGAGAACATCACAGTCTAGGCTTTATACTCAAGGTGCACAATTTAAATTTACCCCGGAATTACAGATTACAGAGACGATCCTAATTTTGTTTTCTAACTGAAAATTAGATCGTATTTACGGAGCGATCTCTCCCGGTTGAGATTGGTAGAAAGACTGACGTATGAGGGTGATGCATCCCTTATGGTGCATTTCACCTACGTGACTAAAATCGTGTACGCCGGATCTTATTGGCGTTCCCACGCCGCGTTGTCCATCTAACAATACCCATTTTTATTGCTAGCTCGTCTAAGTGCTTTGCTTGCTCCGACTAAGTGCTTTGTTATCCATGAACAACAAAATATTGTTTTGGGTGATTTTGCATTTTAATAATATGCTTCGATGCAGTATGTAAATGATTTTACCTTGTTAGTGTTTATAACTTATTATTTCCTTTTATCATACCCAAATTGCTTTCATTTAATAACTTTGTATTGTGTTTTTTCTTGTCTATGTGAAATATGTTAGTTAATAAGTAATTTGTCACCATTTTTCTTCTACGTCCAATACCCTCATAACTTGTATTTGTTTTATTTCCAATAAATATAAAATAAAATACACAGTAGTTTATTACGTATAATGCACCTTCTCCGGTTAGGAAAGAGATCCAAGTTCGAATCCCGGTGGCGCAATAACAATATTTTTCGATAAAATTGATTTTATATGTTTAGCTTTCAAATTAATATATTTAACATAATGTTGAAACAAATGTTATCATCTTTATGAGTAACCCTAAATTTTCGACGTTGTACCGCAAAATCGGGGAGTAGAAATACTATGACATCATCCCCTACCATCGAGTCACCTGTGACAGTGCGTACCAGTATCTCTTTGGCACTGTTTTAGTGTGGAGTGAGTAATGGCGTTACCTCATTTTATGGCAATTTGAAGAAAATTTTTGTGTTTGTTTAGTCACCAATACGGTAATTGTATTTCATTTCCCGATATCGAACATTGAGAAGGAAATGTTAATTTTATGTTCATTTATAAAATCTACTAATGTATCTTATTGCATGGTGCGTAGTCTACCAATAAATCCTGATATACATTTTATTTTTAACTAATGATGAATGAATGCAACAATTATTAGTTCTACAAAATAAAGAATAATATTAAAAAAAAAATGGAAATGCTCGGATCAGTACAGACATTAAAATGATGTCCTTTAAACAGAAAAGTTATTTTTGGGTAATTTATTTTTGAAATACTAAATAAATAGTAGTAAAATTTATAAGAAACATTGAGGTAAATCAACAAGAAAACGAGCATCTTGGAAGAGAAATATATAAAATGAGACTGCCATTTAGAAAAAAGGACAAATCTCTGAAATCAAAGTACAGTGTAATGCCAGAAGGCATAAGAAAATAGAAAAGATATAAAAATTAAAATGAATTAAAGTGAATATGTATTTTACAAGTTATAAATAGATTTAAAAAATATAAATATCATAGAATTTTTATATAAGAGAATATTATATCTACTTACGTATGCAATTTTAGAATAAATAAATATCAAATAGGACACATTATTAGTTGTATCAAAGTTTATCTAAAATTGAACAAATAGAAATTGATTTAATTTCAGGCGTCTTCTAGCGAATATTATTCAACGGTATTTGAAATTTTTGCAATAAAAAGGTAATAGTTTTTATATTTAGAATAATAGATGTATCAATTTGAAAGAACTACATCATATAAGATTGAAAATTTGTCGTTAACTTATTATGTTGGCGTAGTGTAATCGGTTATTGCATTTACCCGGATAGGAAAGGATCCAGGTTCGAATACCGGTAGGAACAAAAATATTTTTTCTACAAATTGAATTTTCCTGTGTATCTTTCTAATTGATAAAGTTAATTTGTTTTAAAATAAATAAAACACGACTGTTCGAGATTTGATTCTCGTCCTAGTAGATCACTATTTTAGTCTTATCGAAAAATAGACATGTATTCTGTGTTTACATATCTACTCAAAAAAAATTTCACTTAAATCATTTTTTTTTTAATAGAGATGCGTACACGGAATACATGTCACATCAATATTCTTACTATTTTCAAACTAAGTTAAATGCTTGTGCTATGAAAATAGGACTAACTTGCTGGTGTCCTGGAACGAGGCGCGATCCTCCGACCATTAGATCACTAGACCAGCATCTTGACCACTATACCAACAAGCTACACATTACATAGCATATGCCCAGCATACGCATTTAAAAAAAAGTAAACTCAAGAAACTCTCAACGTAAGAACACTAGCAGAAATCTGTTTTATTACATAGATAATTAAGTCAACATAATAAATAGCGTTGATTAAGTAATGTAGCAATGATATATCTCTGAGAATATACTTGGATTGATGCTAGTATCAATTAGACGAACACATGTAATTTGACTGAATTATATTTTCATAAATTATCGCTGTTTTCCCCAATGGTTTGGAACCCTTATTTATCAGATTTTAATCAATTAATCTTGTATTTAACCTCTCAATGATATAAATTGATACTCTTGAAATTAGCAAAATTATCTTTGTGGTTAAAATTCATATTTCTATTAGTTAACTTTGTTTTATTTACCACTTATTGAGTTTAAATACATCTACCGGTTTAAGAAAATACCATTTTCTTCTTTACGATGTCAATACTAACTAATACATATATTATTTTTTTTTGCTAGAATCTATTTTTAAAAAACAACAATTATTTCAAAAATAAATTTAGTACCTAACTCAAATTGTTACTTAATACACTCGAATAAATTTTGCAATATAAACGGTGTTGGTCACAAATTAAATAATTTTGAATCATTGGAGATAAATAAAGCGTGTAAAACTAATCAAAAAATTATAAACAACCAACTAAATTTAACTACGAGTCCCATTCTAAAATTTTTCCTAAAAATTATTCAAGTAAATTTGTATTAAGTAACAATTTGAGTTAGGTACTAAATTTATTTTTTAAATAATTGTTGTTTTTTTAAAAATAGATTCTGGTAAAGTTAGTTTAGTTAGTATTGACATCTTGAAGAAGGAAATAGTATTTTTCGAAACCGGTAGATGTTTTTAAACTCAATAAGTGGTTAATAAAACAAAGTTAACAAATAAAAATATATAAATTGACTTCTGAAAAAGATAATTTCAGCTTTGAGGGAAGTTATTATGTTTTAATATGTTATATTCATGTTTTTTTTAATAAATGCACATTTCTGTTGTGAAGTTGGAATTTCAAAACAAAGTTCGGTGGTACTTTTAATACAAATTAAATTAATCTATTAGAAAGACATACAAAAAAAAATGTCTGGTTGGTATCGGAATTCGAACATGGATTTCTAACTATCCGGAGAAACGTGCTACGTATCTATTACGTATCCTAGCGTGTATTACTCAAAAGTATTTAGGATTTAGGTATTTAGGATCTGAGGCCTGGAGCTGGCAGAAAAGGAACGAAAGTAGACTGAATGCAGTGGAAATGAGATCACTTAGACGTATTTGTGGCAAATCTATTTATGACAGAGTAAAGAATGAAGAAATAAGGAAAGAATGTAAAGCTGATGTTAGTATAGTGAGTAAGATTAAGAAAGGATCACTTAGGTGGTTTGGTCATATGGAACGGATGAATGAGGAGAGAATGGTAAGAAAGAAATATGACGCAAGTGTTGATGGAACCAGAAATAGAGGACGTCCGCGGAAGACTTGGCACGGCCAGGTAAACCAGCTAATGGAGGATGGTTCTGTTAGAAGCCTCAACAATCGGCGAGCTTGTATGACAAGATGTATGAATGTGGATGAGGCGAGAATTGAGTGTCAGGACAGAAAAGTGTGGCGCTCTATCCTCTCTGCCTACACCCACGGGGAAATGGCGTGATGGTAGGTAAGTAAGTATTTAGGATTCATCGCAATATAAAGTTGATTGCTTTTAAAAATGTAATAATAGATGTATCAATTATAAAAGTATTCGGAATATAAGTTCTAAATATGTTGTAAATGTAAACGGTTGATGTAATTGAATGGTAACACGTTTCATTGGACAGGAAAAGGTCCAGGTTCGAATTTCAGAAACAAGCAGATATATTTTCGATAAATAGATTTTTTTTTGTATATTTTGAATTGATTAATTTAATTTGTATCAAATATATTTAAATCAAGGAGAACACAGTTTTTGCTGCGTAGTTGAATTTTCAGAACATAGTTCTGTGGTATTTTAATACGAATTAAATAGATTCACAAGAAAGATATACAGAAAATTTCCATCAATTGAAAAAAATATTTAATTACCACCGGGACTCGAACCTGGACCTTTTTCAATCGACATACAGCAATCGAATACATTTCCGACAAATTATGAACTTATATTCTGTATATATTTGGAAGTTGTATAAAAGTTTAAATTGAATAAAAATGGATTAATTAATTTAATTCTAGCGTCTCCTATCGGGTTTTACTCAAAAGTATTTGAGATTCTTCGTAATATAAAGGGTAATATTGTAAATCTGAATAGTAGATGTATCAATTGGAAATATTACAGAATATAAATTTAAAATTTGTCGGAAATGTATTCGATTGCTGTAGCGAAATCGGAGAACGCGCTTCCCCGGATAGGAATAGCAATTACATTTATTTCGATACACAAATTTTTGTGTATATCTTTCTAATGTTGCGAAAATTAAAATCAAATTTAATTTACAATTAATTTCAAACGATGGATGATGTAAGCCGCAATTAAAATGAGAAATGCACCTTCCCCGGATTGGAAAGAGATCCATGTTCGAATCCCGGTAGTAACAAAAATATTTTTTGATAAAATTGATTTTATATAGATGTTTTAATTAATACATTTAATTAGTATTTAAAATAATACACCTATGTTTTGAATAATTACGTCACAATAAGAATGTGTTCTACTTAATAATATATAATACTTTTATTTTCCCCCCCATTTTCATAGCGTAATGGATTTCATCTAATCCACTTTTCTCTTCTGCTATCGACAATATTGATTAATATTTTATAGTTTTCCTTTACTCACTTCTAGCTCACTTTTTAATTATTTTCCAGTACCACATCTCAATTATAAACGTATTTTAAAATTAGTCACAATATTATAATAAAAAAAAATCAAAATACTGTTTGAGTTATAAAATAAGAGTTCTACTGTTAAATATATAATTTAGCATTTTAAACCATTACACGGGTGTGTCAGACGTCAGTTCATTGAAAATCTTATCTTTCCAATAGTAATGAGAGTATACTATTGAAAATTTTATTATTTTCGGTTGATCTATGTTTGACTCCCCGGTGTGTTGCTACCTGGGCGATATCTGCCAACAATGTTACTCGAACTGCGAGTCGATCTACTTATTTGTTTTGTTTTTTTGGTTTTGTTATGTATTGTTCATCGTTAGGGAGTGTGTCTTTTTCTTAGTCCGCCCCTCCACAACCAGGGCCATCCGGCGGGCCTGCTCCCGATCGCCACTTCCCTCGCGGCTGCGTTCCGGTTGTGATCTCTAGCAAACGCTCCTCAGTGTAGAATTTTTATTACATATTTCTCAACTGTAACTGCGCTCAAGCAACAACAAAATTTTGTCAACTGTAAGTAGTTTCGTATTATTGATCTTTGCGGCGTTAAATTTATGGATAGATATAATTTAAAAGTGTATATTTGTAAAAGTGTATATTTAACTTTGTTTAAACCACTGTATTATTTTTACATGAACCAGTTTAAATTTTAGAGTATCTTCGTCAGGACTGGCGTACAACTGAACTATTCCATAAAATGTAAACGAGATTCATTACGGGTTGTACGTAGATGAGTATTGGTAAGAGTGGGGAGATGGTTAACCGGGAGACATTGAAACAGAGAATATCTTAAATAGCGGGTTGTTTAAAAATTTTGAAATCAATATCACCTGTAGAAGTCTGATAATCTATATCTGAAACGTGATGCTATGAAAACCAAAAAAAAAAAAAATCATTAATCTTGCATTTTGGAAGTAAATTTAGCAATACATTTATAAATCAAAAATATCAATGCATATAAATTGTCTTTTTTATCCTCATTTCTATAATATTATTAATAAGTAGATTCTTAATTAATTCATAGATATCTATATTTTATCAGTTTATAGCGTTTTTATCGGATTATATTGTGGTAGAAAGCTGTATTTCCTTCTGCACCACTCAATTCTTACACATGTTTAAAATATATTAATACCTTTAATTCACGCAAAATTTCGTTTTTAATGACAAAAGTTTGTGTTATTAGCATGTATAGAGATATATCCATTAGATTAAAATTTTGTTTATTTATGGACAGATTATTATTAAATATATTGTTGTCCGTGAAATATATTATTATTAATGTTAGCAAATGTAATACCATACGCCTAAATATTGAAAAAGTTATCAAATATAATACTTTCATAGATAAATAAATATTGATATATTTCACCAAACCCATGTTTGTACGTACATAAGTATATTTCTTTTATAAATGATGTATTATTTCTAAAATTTCTTATAATATTGCAACCAATTGATTTATGAATACTTACCTAAATGTGTTTTGCATGGTCCTCGAGTGCACTTGAATAATCATAGACTGTAGCATTATCAAGTGAGGGATGATTACTACCGGTTCAATCACTCAATGATACATACAGGTTGTACTCAAAATATTACGCACTGTATGCATATTCCATAATATTTTATTAACCGTCTGATTTACTTGGCATAACACGGGTAGAAATTTTTTACTTTAAAAACCACAGAATGTAATGTTTTATAACTATAGTAACCATATCAATAACATATAGGTTCTAAATTAAACGAGACAGTAGATAATTACCGTAATAAAATAATACAAATTACACCACCAATTATCATAAATGGTGAAAGTCTGAAGGAAGTGACTGAAATAAATATTTGAGAGTCATGATAGATTAAAATCAGAAGATTAATTAGTAGTCTTGTAAAATATTAATAGTATATAACTCTGTTATTATTCCTCACACAAATTACTGCAGCAGCATTTTACTTTTGGCTAATGAAGAAGAAATGTAACAATTATTAATACTGAAATATAAAGCTTTGAGAATAGATCTACCTACCTACTCGGATCAGTGCAATGTTGAAAAATATTAATATGATGACCTTTAAGCTGAAAATATATTTCAATGTGTGGTATTTATTTTTTAAATCTTCACTAAAAAAATATTGGCAGAATTTATAAGAATATGCTCTATATTAAGAATTAATAAATACATTATTGTAATTAAAAACTCACCACGATTTTAGAAAGTTCCAGATTCGAGTTAATTATACCTGCATATATTTTGTCTATATAGGTATAGATTTTTCTGTTATTTTTAATATCAAAACATTCTTAATTATCTGGAATTTGATGTAATTTTCTACGAGAGCAACATTTTTATAAATTTGCTCCCACCCTATTAAAATATAATATTATGTACCTATTTATAATCTTCACGAATGCTGAAATTTACGAATATAAATACTTGAATAATCTTTGAGAGATCAATTATCCAGGGGAACAATTTCCGGGAGATCAATGTGTAAAGATCAACTGGAAGAAGGATCAACTGTCTGGGAATCAATTGACGGGGATCAATTGTCTGAGGATCAATCGTCAGGGAACCGTTGACTATGTATGCACTCGTGTTATGTTGTTGTATGTGCAAATATCTTGTATGGAGTTATAATTATTTTTAGTATCGATAAATCGGCGTTTATTTTTGTTACAACATTTCTTTATTACTTGCATTAATATAAAATTCCTTAATGTTAATAATACATTTCATTTACATGCAAGCCAAAATTACCTGTTCTGAAGTAGGTAGCCTTAATGTTCCATAAGCTATAATATAAGTTGGAAGCAAGGTAACAGATTAAATTATATAGTAAAAAAACAGAATAGTCAAAAAACAAGAAGGAGACAAGTAGAGAATAAGTAAAATGAACAAAGTAAAATTTTTAATACAGACTAAAGACCTGTAAGAAGTAAAATGAAAGAAACAAGTAGGAAGCAAAACAAAACATGATAAGTACGAGGTAGGATGTAAGGGTAAAAATAATTACATAAAATAAGTAGCTTTGGTCATTTAAGGAACTTTTCAGTTGACTTCTTCTAATTTTGAAAACCCGAATTGAGGATACGATACCGTTACCATCCCTTGTGGTAGCTTATTGTATATCCGCAGTCCTATAAAACATGCATGTATTTCAGAAAATGAAGTTTTCATTAACGGGATAGCTAGTTTTCTTTGTGTTTTTGCCCGAGTACACTTAGAATATGTGCTAAGGGGTAGAGTTTTGTTTTCATGTATCTTTAAGTAGAGTTTTTATGAATAATTGGCTGAAATTTAGCACAAAATAATTAGCGCCTCCTGAGGTAACATTTTTCATGAAAATAAGTTTTTAATAATATAATAAATTGTACAATAATATAAATAATAAAAAAGTAATAAATAATATTGCTAACTTGAAAATTGAATAATAAATGTATTACTTTTAAAATTAGCAATATTAACTTGGTGGTTAAGATTCATATTTTTTTTATTTATTATCTTAGTTTAATAACCACAATTGAGTTTAAAAAACATCTACCGGTTTCGGAAAACACCTTTTCCTTCTTCAGGATATGTCAAAACTAACTAAAAATATAGCATTGTTTTTCTATTTATCCAGAATCTATTTTTAAATTTTTTTAAAAAAATTTTTTAAAAAAACAACAATTATTTAAAAAGTAAATTTAGTACCTAACTCAAATTGCTGCTCAATACAAATTTAGTCGAATAATTTTTAGGAAAAAAATTTAGAATAGGACTCGTAGTTAAATTTAGTTGGCTGTTTAGAATTTCCTGATTACTTTTACATGCTTTATTTATCTCCAACGATTCCAAATTATTTAATTTGTGACCTACACCATTTATATGCAAAATTGACAATCCCAATTTTTTATCAAAACCATGACTATTTTCTATCAAATGATTAGCAAATTCTGAAAACCCACTATTGTTCAAACATCTCAAATGCTCCTTTACTCTTATATTAAAATTTCTACCCGTTTTACCAACATAAAATGCAGCACAATCCTTACAACTAAGTTTATAGACGCCAGAATTGTTAAATTTATCATCCTTGTCCTTAGAATTTATGAGTAAATTTCCTATACTATTATTTGTGTAAAATGCTGGTCTAATATCTCGTGGTAGGTGTTTAGATATTTGTTTCGAAAAGTTATTTATGTATAAAATCCTATGCCAATTATCAATATTATCATTATGTTTCATCTGTGATTTATATAAAAACTGATTATTATATTCTTTTAATTTATTTTTTAAAATAGTGTCTATCAAACATGTATTATACCCATTATTAACTGCTATTTTTTTAATTGTATTCAATTCAATATTAAAATTGGATGTTGACATAGGAATATTGACTAAGCGATGTATCATGGAGTGGAACCCTGAATGTTTATGTGATAATGGATGATTAGATTCATTGTGTATGATAGTATCTGTAAAAGTTGGTTTTCTAAAAATTTTGAAATTTAAAAAAAAAAAAAAAAAAAAAAAAAAATAGCAGTTAATAATGGGTATAATACATGTTTAATAGACACTATTTTAAAAAATAAATTAAAAGAATATAATAATCAGTTTTTATATAAATCACAGATGAAACATAATGATAATAATGATAATTGGCGTAGGATTTTATACATAAATAACTTTTCGAAACAAATATCTAAACACCTACCACGAGATATTAGACCAGCATTTTACACAAATAATAGTATAGGAAATTTACTCATAAATTCTAAGGACAAGGATGATAAATTTAACAATTCTGGCGTCTATAAACTTAGTTGTAAGGATTGTGCTGCATTTTATGTTGGTAAAACGGGTAGAAATTTTAATATAAGAGTAAAGGAGCATTTGAGATGTTTAAACAATAGTGGGTTTTCAGAATTTGCTAATCATTTGATAGAAAATAGTCATGGTTATGATAAAAAATTGGGATTGTCAATTTTGCATATAAATGGTGTAGGTCACAAATTAAATAATTTGGAATCGTTGGAGATAAATAAAGCATGTAAAAGTAATCAAGAAATTCTAAACAGCCAACTAAATTTAACTACGAGTCCTATTCTAAAATTTTTTCCTAAAAATTATTCGACTAAATTTGTATTGAGCAGCAATTTGAGTTAGGTACTAAATTTACTTTTTAAATAATTGTTGTTTTTTTTTTTAAAAAATTTTAAAATAGATTCTGGATAAATAGAAAAACAATGCTATATTTTTAGTTAGTTTTGACATATCCTGAAGAAGGAAAAGGTGTTTTCCGAAACCGGTAGATGTTTTTTAAACTCAATTGTGGTTATTAAACTAAGATAATAAATAAAAAAAATAAATGTATTATTTACAAAATACTACATACATAAGTTTCAAATTTCTTGAAATGTGAAATGATTAAAAAGTTTCGGGTTTGTACCTCGATGGTAAGTAAATATTCTTCGGTTAACATTTTTTTTATAACTATCTAATTTTTTTGGAAATTTAAAGGTTTTTTATAATATACCCCTACAATATTTAACGGAAGGGCTTATTGAAACCCTTGTTATTTACATCAATGAAATCGTTGAATGCTCGCAATTAATTTCATTGAAAATTTACATGGAAAACGCAATTTATACGATGCATTATTTTGTTATTTGTTGTCGACAGTGCGGTTGGAATTACTATACTCGAATAATTTATTTCGTATTTATGATATGAAATGAAATAGATGAAAGCCATTTTGTTGTGATTTATAATATGTTATTACCGTCAGTCATCCGATGATAAAATTAATGAATTTTCACGAAATTCTCTTTGTGATATAAATATTTCACTAAAGTAAATAAATTATTAGAATGACATAATTCACTACTTGTTAAGTTTTTCGTGTTTTTATTTTCACTGAGAGTCAATAAAGATATACACATATATACTGGATGCGTCATTGTAATTCATTATGAGATGATCATTCATAGATCACTTCACGATGAACTCTTAATCGTTTTTAATGCACATTTGAGTCAAATCTCATCCGTGACCATAATGACAATTTTTTTATTAAACCAGTCGATAAAATTCAATATTAAATTTTTTCAACTGTATTAATTATGTGGAAATAAATAAAAAAAACGATGTTTCATTTGAATACTTTATTATATTTTTGTTAAATAACCATTTAATACATTGAGTTCTTAATATCACAACCTAATATTCTTAACATGTTCATATTTAAAATATTATAAATAATAAATTGTTTAAGTCGTTTTATTTACGTACATATTTTTATATTATTGAGATTAATCAAAATTCATATAAAAGGAATGTGAAATGTTATAATGGTTTAAAAAAGTTTTATTAAATATATATGGTTATAGTATTTTGGATAATCCTACATTTATAATAAATGATTAATGTATGTATTTATCAAATGTATGTACATTATTATATTATTTTTTAATAGCAGATATTGTACATATGCCACCCCCTCCTTATTTGATTAAAAATGGTAGAAGAAAAAATGAAATATGTATATTATATTAAAAATATCAAATACTACAAAAATAATTTAGTGTGAAGGATATTATTTCCCCATTAAAGTTTAAAATAATGATTTTAATAATCTTTTCATTAAATGTACATAATTGCAAATAAAATATTTTAAATACTTTTTTTTGAAAGCTTATTTTGACTTTGGCACATAAAAATTAAACTTTATATTATTATTTACATTCGGCTAAAATTATTGAGAAATATTTACATAATTTTGAATATTTTAAAACACATTTCAAATGTAATCTAAAATGTGTAAAAATCAACAATAATAATATTTTGATATCAGAAATCATATTTGAAGACATTTAACAAGATTATGTTTTATATTAAGTCTTCGTGCTTCTTCTCAATGACAAAATGTAATAAAAAAATTTCAGGATAGCTATAAAAATTTTATATAATTTTTAACAAATAAAATAAAAATGTTGCCGGTTTTATTAATATATTTTTAGTGTAAACAATACTTAAATCTATTAGAGTGCGTGACATAGATGAAACATTGCTCTCGCGTCTCAGAGATTTGTAGGAAAAGTTTGTCATTGTGCATAACAATTAGTGAACAACGACTGAGAGCTCACTCCGCGGACAACTATGTGTTTTCATTCACTCAAATGTTACCATCCGTGTGCACGCACCCTTAGGTCTCATCAATTATTTCATTAACAGGTTTTAAATAAAAATTAATTTCTATATATTTAAGTTATATAAAACAGTTTTTGTTTATATGCTAAAATAATAATAATCATGTTTTGTCATAAAATTGAAATATTGATGCACGGAAGCTCTATGATTCCTGATATTGATTTGTTTGCTGAGAGTCTAAATAAAACACTATTCACGATCAATGTTCTCTAAACAGATGTCCATAAAATTTAAACTGTTCCACATTACAATAAGAAGCACTTCAGTGGTTTGAATATAGACGTAAATTATTTGAAAACCCCACCTCTAAATGATGGCTTTGTACTCTCCTGATTTGAATTCTTGAGAAAAATTTGCATTAAAATTTAAAAAACAATGTCTTCAAGATAAATTTATATTTGAATACGTAATATAGCACTGAAGGACTCGCTTATGCAAACTCGAGCATAGCTAAAAGAGCGCTAGATATTTAGTACTCGTAGTTATGTAAAAAAAATAGAAACTTAATTTCCTTTTGAGATTTGAGTCAACTTAGCTATACTTTCAGTGTATTTAAGCCAGAAAATAATATAAGATGACTCAAATAACAGAGTAATTATTAATAAGTTAATAGTAAAAGTACGAAAAAGCCAAAATAATGCGTATTGAAGCCACTATCTTTCAACGATAATTTCGATAGACTGGTAGTAGTCACGTAGTAAGAATGCTGTACCAACACTAAAGGTTGATAAAAATAGAAATTAAAAAGGTTATCAAAAAAAAAATACGCCGAAGGAAGCTGAAAAAGATGAGCCTAACTGGAAGGCCACGTTATACACAATACAGCAGAAATTAGGAGGAGAAAACAAAAATAAAAGGAAGAGCGAGCAGGACACATTAATCAGACTGCAGCCGCTATCTTCTCATGTTCAGATGCCCGAGAGCTTGTGGATTCAAATTTGGACTCTTGAGCCACCTGAGAACCCACAATTATGAAGGATAGCATTTCGCGAATACATGCTGATGATGCTTGAGATCGAGATGGCATTTTTAATAGTATGCTCAATAATATGGAATCACATTCACGATTATTTTAACGTAACACAAATAATATTTTCAAAAAATCTTGTGCCGAATCCAGATTGAATATTTATCATCGTTTTAAAAGAGTACTTAGAACATTTTAGCAGCAAATAAATAAATAATATTATTTTTAAAGAAATCATTTTAATGAAATTCGTAGGTATCTTGTTGTGAATGCCCTGTACATAATTTGCATCAAGTGTCATGATACTGAATTGACTAATAATTAGTACAGTATCATGTCATACATCAGATCTAATGAAGGAGCTCTCCTCCCTTTCATTATAATAGGTACAGATATTCAAGATTGATCACTTAGTCTACGAACTTAGATTCTTGAAGATGTTACATATTAAGGTCAATTAGTCCTTTGCCTTATGCATTAACTAACCAATTGCCGATATAATTGTTTGAAATTTTTCGATTGAAATACAATAATAATGACTTTTGTGGAACCTTTTCGCAAAAGAAAAGAAATATTTTGAATAATTAAGCATTTTAAGTTTTCTGTATACGTTTTGAATTATCTTTATACACGAACATAAAATATTTAATATTTTAAACTAAATTATTTAACAAATGTACTAGTATTATGTTATGTATAGAATTCAATAATTCAAAACTTAACTGTCTCAAATGCTCGGTTGGCAATTCTGATTAATATTTCAAATGCGTAAACAAATCCGTTTACGTTCCAAAGAGGGGTATAATGATAGTCTAAATTAACGTCTTCTTAATGGAGATTTTAATTTGTAGATTTAACCTTGAAAACAGAACTCAGAAAATTATATTATTAAAATATAATCAATATACAATTCTCAATGAAAATATTAACTGTTAAAAGATAAAAGGATATAACTCAATATTACAAAATTTTACCAAATAAGAAGAAAATTCTATGTAATACATCATAATATATCATAAATCGCGTCGCTATGAACTTTGTACCGTCCTTCATCTCATCTCAAGTCCATAAACACGGTACATAAAGTTGGTAAATCAAATGAATTTTGGTAAATTCATTGGACCTGAAGCCATTTTCGTACCTCGGTAGGTATGTCGAAAAATAATCAATATTATCTTTAAAATAGACCTTTTTGCAATTTTTATACGTATTTATTTAAATTCACTCGTCAAAAAAATATATATAACTCAACCAACAATTACATTTTTTTAACAATTGAAACAGAAATTTTAAGTAATTGTATCAAAAATTGCTCCTTTCAAATGCTGAGTTTCGAAATTGCAATATTCGAATAAATAAATAAAATATCTTTACGAACAATCATATAATTCCGTATATTAATTAGCGCAACAATGAACAAGTTAACAGGGTGAATTATTCCCCTTGGACAGACGTGACAGGTTTGTTAATTGCTCAAAGAGGACTGAAAATCTGGACCACACTTCTTGTGAGAGATTTTGTGACTAAAATACATAATATTTAATACCTGAGAGCTATGTAAAGTACACCCAGCTTTATAGGGACTTGATTCTGACTTATTGCGCTAGCCTGAAATCGTAATGCAAAGCATTTAAAGGGAGTTTTAACATTATTAATATTGTAAAAAATGAAAGATAAATTCTCGTATTTCAAGTGATTAAAATATGCGAATTTCGGAAGAATTCTGAAAATAAAATGAATTACATTTATTTTTGTTATTAGTTTTATTTTTGTTTTTAGACTGTCTTCACATTACTATTTAACTAATTAAAAAATATTTATTATTGATCGGAGTTACAAAAAAGAAGCTTATATTTAAATAAACAAGATTGTTAAGAATTTAAGCAACCACAAAAAAATTTCTAATACATTTTATAATATCTGTGAAATAAAAAGTCAGAATATAATACTCACTGTCATAAGATGGGCAAAATTATAATAAATCAATTATGTACAAATGAAAACGGGGGCCCATGTACCATTTAAATCTTTATTATTTTTATATACATAGATTTGTTATCTACGATCCATTATTCAAATAATCTATTTTTATAATACCTAAATTTAACAAGAATCACGTAATTGTATAACGTTGACTTATATTAAAATTATTTAGTATATTTGTAAATCGGTTAAATACGTAGTAATAGTATGTATATATATATATATATATATAAAAGAAATGGACAAGTTTAAAATATTTTACTATTGTAAAAATTAGCATTAAGAGAAAAATTAATTATTGCAGTTTTAAATAATAGTAGGTATTTTTTGTTAGTATATTTTCTAATTTATTTACAGTTTCATATAAAACAACTATCTATCATAATATGTAAACACTTAGCTTAATATTTATTGATGTTAATGAATATCTATTTTGATGTTGAAAATAGAAAAAAAGTTTTTTTCGTCAATCATGTGGAATTAATTTGAATACACATTTTTATTCAGTTTTATAGTAGGCGACATCTGCTGAGTTAGTAAGCTTTTAGAAATACATTTTTCTCATGCAGTATGTTTTTGCTATCGAATTTACTGTTTTAAATAACGCCGCTTTGAGAATTACACATTGCAGACTAGTTGTCATCTGATCAGAAGAACGAGGATCAGGAGGGACGGTAGTGATACTGGCTGAAGATCGGACGAGTCTCCGCGCTGCATCGCCAGAGGGTTTTCACCTGTGGAAAAAAAAATTTGTTAAATAAAATTAAAATCTTTTAGTCAGTTTACTGTTTAGAATATTTTTCGAGCCTGTAGTATTTTTGATGAACAATTTTAATATAAATAAATAAGATTTTAGACCGTGTCTAAGAATTATATAATCTCTTCTTGCGAACTTATTGTTATGAGTGTCAGAAAATGGATCAGTAAAAATATTGTTTATTGTTTTGGAATAAAATTTGAATGTACAGATTTAATTAATAAAAATTCACCTTATTTGTTTTTTTTTACAAAAGGTGGAATTTTATATTTAACACCGAGACGAAGATTTTTTTTTTACAAGTATATAGAAAAATTAATTTAACAAAAGCCATATATTTAATTTAATTATATTTAAAAAACTATTATTTACTTTTTTATAAGAATTTTAGTATTATTTGTGATGTTTTTAAAATGGTTCATATTAGAATAAAAAGTTGAAATTCACATTTTTTTTTTTACGGACTCTGATACTTAAAGCTTACGTCTAGTGATTAGGGTACTTGCATTTCTAGAATTTTATTTTCAGCATGTCGACATCAACACTGTAAATTTCATAATAACGTATTAATTAATATTATTTTAGTTTGAAGTTATACAAATATATAGTAATTCGTTATTTAGTTATAAAATTGAGGTGATTAATGACCATATTAAAAATATTAAGAAATGTATAAGCCAATATTTGTAATTGAGTTTTTATGTCATAAATCAATATTTGCCAAGACAAGTATTTGATTACAAGGCACAACGTTATGTATGGATTGAGAATATATTTGAAAATTTTGATATATGGAATTAAATCTGGCGATCATTTTCCTACAGAGACACGTTTAAACGTGAATAAGTTGAGTCATTTTTTATTTGAATTATTTAGAATTTATTTAATAAAATTAATATCATTTGAACAGAAAATGCATCATGAGCATCCTCATAAATATAATGTTAGAATGCAAAATTACCCAAAACAATATTTTGTTCAAGGATACAAAAACACTTACTCGAAGTAAGGGACGGGGGGCAATAAACATCTGTATTGTTAGATGCACGATGCGGCGTGGGAACAGCAATAAGAAATTTGGCGTACGTGACCTTAGTCACGTCGGCAAATGCACCATAAGGGATAAATCACCCTCATGCGTCAGTCTTTCTCCAAATCCAGCCGGGAGAGATTCATAAACACGATCTAGCTTTCAATTAGAAAACCAAATCAATATCGTCTCTGATATAACAAGCAAGCGTTTTGTAATTTGTGATTCCGGGGAAATTGTAAACTGTGCGCCTCGAGTTTAAGCTTAGACTGTGATGTTCTCTATGTTTAATCGTTGATGTAAAAGTATAAAAAGGGTCCCAGTGGATTTATATATAAAGAAAAGACGATCAACATAATTTGATGTAGTGAGAATAAATTGTCGATATCAAAAGAGACGATATCATATGCGGTACGCGCAAAGGGCATAAGCACATCGCGTTCAGAGTCCCGGGTTGCCTGGATAATTGGGCATCGTCTGGTGGTCAACCAAGTACAAGCATGAACCCCGTCACCCCACGCTTGCACCACAACTATTGGTCACACTTCACGTCCAGGTTCCAGGACCATCATCTACACCTGGAAGGCGTCTCCTAAGAGATAATCCCTTACGTGAGGGACCTGAATAATCAACATCAGACAAGCATCAACACAGAAAATTTGGTAGTTGACTTTATGCTGGCATGATGGGCACATATATAATGTTAATTTAATTGTAATTATTTTTGAATTGTCTTATTATTAAGTAATTAGGTAAAATGCTTTTTTTCAACTTTTAATACATGCAAGTCACAAAATAGATAATAAACTTTATTGTAAACAATGGCATTTTGTAATTTAATTTCATAACCATTTGACTTGATAATATTTAAAAATGAACCAGTTAGGCTAGATGCCTCCCCCCTGAATCACCTAACAATAAGATATTATAAAAGTAGAAATTTCTAAATGATTTTTTTTTTTAGAAAATAATGCTCACTTCGGTTATTGAATTATTGCTTAAAATCTTTCGAAAAAACAACTAATATCTAGAATACAGTAAAATAATCAGGCGGGTCTTACATTCAGTACATTGAAATAAGCTGAACAAAACTGTATATTCTGGGGAATATAGCTAAATTAAATATTTATCTGACATATTATTATTAGGATATTTACTAAAATCTGAATAATATGCGATTATATTTTTATTTTTAGTACATATTTTTTCGGTATGTATGTTTTACATACATATATCACGTATCGAATATTTTTACATTTTCTTTATATTTATGTAATATGATACTAATTATAATAGGAATATTAAATGATATATATATATTTTAAATTGCAGAAATTCTAGTTAAGTATAGATTATTTAAAAGTGCTCACTGCACATCGCCGAAAATCACCCAATGTAAAACACGTAATAATAAGCAAATGTAATTTTATTTTTATCTCAAATTTGTTTTTGTGTTTATTTCAGTTCATGTTTAATTTATTTAAAAAAAAAGACTTTTTAATTTATTTAAAAAAAGACAAAAAATGTATCTATATTTAAGTATGTTCAGACAACTGTGAATTATTTATACATTGACCAGTTTCGATACTAATGTATCTTGCCAGTCCGGAAGAAGATACATTAGTATGGTCTAAATAAAGTTAAATATAGATACCATTTTTAATTGTCTAACCACAAAGTTAACGCTACAAACATCAATAAGACAAAAGATTGCTTTTTCATTCTTTTATTTGAATAATCACAAAAACATTAATTTTTCGTACATATCATCTATTATCTCTAGCTTTTTGAATTGTCATAACCGGCTATTGTCATAAATAGTGCCATTCTTCTCCGACTAAAGAAAACAATAATATCCGTGAAAATTTCCGCTTACATTTCCCATTCAAAATAAAACAACATCACTCCGAAAGCGTGTTCCATAAGTACCCGGAATAAACAAAGTCCATTTATCTATAAAGAAATGCAGATTCTCTTATTTACAAATATTTTATTTACAAAAGAATTTATTCTATTCTGTATTTGTGATTGTTTCATTACAAGAGTCAACAACGTATTTTTAAAGGAATATATTCATTTTTAAAAGAATTAGAATATTATTAAATATAAATAGAAGTTCAAATTTTTTGGGCTAAGGTTTATTTGTAGCAAATGTAAAATGTTTGTACCGTAATTTGAAAGGAACGCGATACATCAGAGTGAAATATCAATTTATATAGAATTAAAAATAAAATAGACCATTTGGCCGTCATCGCGAGCTGTCAACTCGAATTGTAAATACTGACCATTTCTGTTGAGCTATATATCTGAGAGGCCGATACCAATCGATGCCATCATCCCTAGCTGTTATCCGGAGTTGTCACATGGAGCTGTAATCTTGAACAGTTAACACTATCTGCTATCAATAGTTGCCAACTATTACTTACAGTTGTGTTTAGAGCCTTAAGGCCGATACCCATCCATCATATTGATTATAGCCATCATTCCTGACTATCACTCGGAGCTGTAATCTTGAACGGTCAATAAACCCTGTATTGCTCAGTTTTTACACGTACGACATGAAGTTTTTGTTTTATCATTGTAATTACAGTAATTTTCCATATGTGAGGGTTCTACATATGGAAAATTCTCTGATAACAGGCTAACAAGATGCATTTAGCTGAGATTCAAATACTTAGAAGTTCAATATATCCAGGGTCCATGGCTCCATGATTCTTTTAGGGTAGCTTTTACTCGTAAACAAATGACAATTCTGATGGTATGGACAGAAGGGAGAAAAATCATGTGATTCACAAAACTGTGACTATCGAGAACAAATCGGGATCGGGAAAACTACTAGCAACATGGATAGCTTCAGTCAGTTGTGATCCTAATGGCTTGTGTCCACGATGACTCTCAGACAATGAAAGTCTCACTGGCTCATCTGAGAGTCAGTAAAAATACATGTATATGTGTTAAGTATCAGCTGCTCCACCTTCCTACAAGTCAATCATTTGATTTTATTATGCGGGAGTCTTCCTTTCACGAATCTGATATTGAATTGATATCTACTGTTAATAATGTATTGACCAATGTAATTCAATGCTGTTTTTAAAACTACACAAATTAACATTATTATACTTTGCTATCCTTTGTACATGGACTTGTATTGAAACCTCACTTGACATTTGCCACTCAAATTTATTGCGTAGAAATTGAGATTGGGAGACATTCTCATTTAAAGAAAGATGCTAAAGCACCCGGTGATATAAGCGACACGCAAACTCCTTTTCAAACAGTTTATGTTTGATGTTATACGAGAGAGAACTAAAAAGTCTGCTTTAATTCAATACATCTCCGTGATTTGGTTATTTGTACACTTAAAACTCAATAAACATAATTACTTCAAGCTATCATCTTCCAGTCATAATATTCAATATCTTCCTTGCTGATACATGACGTAAGTACTAGATACGTAATTCTAATCCAAGAGTGAAACACACGTCATGATTCATAGATCGCTTCACGCTGAATCCTATAATGTTCTTTACGTATGTTGTTGATATCTATATATATATATATATATATATATATATATACATATCAACAACATCTTATCCATGGATATGGGTCTGATATGGGGATTTGAACATGGCCAAGAATGTAGCCTGAAACAGATCGAGGTGGAGATGAATAATTAGATGAACGAGATAAGATGACGCGTGAACATGACTTTCATTAATAAAAGTGTGAACTATGTACAGACAACGAGAATTACTTTGATATAACACTGGCCAATAATTTTAATTTTTTTTTGCAACTTGCATGAAAATACCTCATCTTTATACATTTTACAGAGGAGAATTCAAATTCGAAAACAAAAAAAATTGAACAGGTCAGATTTTTCAGTTACAGATATATATTGTTTAAAAATGTAAGTAACTTTTCATTTCTTCACCAATCACGCAAATTTTAAATTAAATATTTTATTTGTATATGAAATACTTTTTTTACATTGACAACACAGTAATATTGGCAATACTACTGTCAATTGACTGATTTCTCATGGTCGGTTGTCAGTTTTAGTGGGAAAGTGCATTAGAAACTCTAAAAATCAGTAAAATGTTCGAGAGGAGCTCAAGATACTGAAAGATCGCGGTTAATGGTTTTTGTTACATTTATGGAATATATATATCTGGAAAACAGAGAAATAATACAACTCTAAAGATTAAAACTGGATATTTTCACTACTTCATTGCCACATTAGTGAACAAGATAAATCATGGGCTCCTCATTCTTCCAGCACATCTTATAAGGTGATCCTATTGGTTACGTAAAAAAGGAAGAACTATGTCATTTGGTGTTCTAATGGTATGGAGGGAATCAAGAGAACATGAAACAGACTGCTACTTCTTCACTTCTATAAGAATTTCAGAAGCCATGTTGAAAGAAGATATTTTTGTTGGGCTACAAACATGCTAAATATTACTGGAAAGGAGTTAGAAAATCATCTCATTACTGTTCAGTTAGGGCGACAGTTCAGTTAGGAGAGTTAGGACCTGGAAGTTATTCAGAGCAGTAGTAGAAAGCTTTTTAAGTAATAATAAATACCATAACTATGCTGATTTAGTAAAACAGCTATTAGACTTACCAGAAAATGGATTCAAAAATGTCACTTAAGATTCATTTTCTCCATTCTTTCCAAAAAATCAGGGAGCAGTTAGCGACAAATCGGCTGTGATTCCATCATGATATGTCTTTTATAGTATACCGTTTCTAAAGGAAACAGAATGCTAGTATGAGAGCAGAAACTGATAAAGTAAAAAATATACTAAAAAGCATTATTAACTCTGTTGTTGACTGAAGTTTATCTTTATATATTTGTAATCGTTTTAATATAAACTTATAAATATATGATAACTTTTACTCCATAATTATCATAACTTTCATAAATCCCTTAGACAAAAACATTTCTAGATACCAACCACCGGTACATTTTCAACATGCGGCTAATAGTAAGGCTGTAACATTAAAATACGACGTGATACAAACTTGTTACCATATAAATTTAAAATATGTATGATAAACTTAGTTTAAATATGTCATTAAAATCCCAGTTACAAAATAATTGACGGCCGGTGTAATTAATGTATTGTGTTGGCGCCGTTTAATGTACTCACTCACGTGCACACTCATAAGTATATATCCTATATTCGCGATTATCAAAACTGAATATGCGTATATCCTTCCCTTTCTTTTCCTAACCTGTCCCTAGGCACGAGGAAGAAAAGAAGAGTTTGCTGCAATTAACACTCCCGCGCGGGCCCAGTGTGCGTTCAGAACTGTGTGCGTTTGGAATCTTACGGATTAAACTACCGAATTAACCGCTAACGTTTAAAATCTATATCTATTTAATTCCGCTAATATATACAAACAATCCTTATTATGCGATTGTTAACAGTGCTTGTTATATATATCAAGCAGACCGAAAAAGTAAGTGCCTCCTATCTTCCATTATTTCCACCATATTGTATAATATAATGCAAGTATGAACATACCATCTATAGTGATTTTACAACGGCTTAAGAACAAAAAGAACGCTATTTTATTATTCCGATATTCAAAATGGGAATTTGATGATGTTTTCAAAAAAAGGTATGATTTATTAGATGGAATTTAAAACGAAGGTTAGGTAATCTATTTGAATCTTGAATCGTAGGTCCTGGGATTAAATGATATAATTTTAAATTTATTATTCTCTTCTGGTTGCGACGTTTTTGTTTTAAAGGTGTTTGCAAAGATAAAAATGAATTGGCGTAGTATTATCAGGTGATCGAGGAAGCGACCATGAAATTGAAACTCACCGTCCAATCATCTTTGAAGTTATTTTTTATTCAAATAATTGTTAAGTAACTTTGGTAGTATCGAAAATTATATTATTTCGTCATTTCTATATCACGACAGTATATTCTGGAAGATATAATTATACTATTAGGTTCGTAAGAGGATAGTTGCAGTTTTGTTTACTGAATTTTAATTATGATTTCTTTCAATGAAAGTGTCATTCCATCGCCTTCTGTTAATATCATTTTATAATGTATTTTCCGTCTGTGTTTGGGTAACATCGACTTCAGTTTTAATATTATTTTTCTTTAAATTGGAATATTGAATTAAATATAGAAAATAAGCGAATTAGAGTAATTTTTTATATGTTAAGTATTACGAAAGTGTTTCACCATTATCTGAAAATTTACTCACTATATTCCTACTTACAACTTATGTACAAGTCATGTATTGTGTTCACCGCGCCAACGGCCAAAGTAGGAAAACGTGGACGATGTACATATCATATTGCTATGTACGAATTCACACGTTAAAAGAATACCTGGTCTTATTTAATATGTAACACGTCTGCCACATGAGAGTTTTTGGAACATATACCGTTAATCTATTTATATAAGGTACAGAGAATGTTTTATAAATCAGTTCTCTGATATAAATTTACGGTATAATAACCTGAGATTTTATTCATTGACTGAGTATATCCTGAATTTTTTGATAAATAATCTACATACATCTCTACTGGGTTAATAAATCTACAAAATCACGCGAAGATTGATAAAAAACAGAGCATGAAAAACATTACGATATCACAGAAATTTAGTCATTGTTCTATACGTAACAGTTAATCGAATATTTATCTAATTATTCGTTCATATTTGCAGTGAAGTATACATTACTGGACTGTCATAAATATTTAAGATTATCCATTGAAATATTTATGACAGTCCAGTAATACATATTCCAGATAATATTTTAGGCACGCATTTTAATGTTTCGTTGAAATCAGCGAATATATTATTTTAGTTGAGACGTGAGCCTTGATGATGGAGGAGATCATGGGCGTACTTCTTCAGTTGATAATGAATCATATCCACATACAATAATTTAAAAAATTGCACAAAAGTTATGGTTTAGTCATCCAACAGTTCTGAATCTCTTAAAACAATCAAAAAATCAAATGGGTACCGGACGAATTGAATGAACAACTCCAGAATTTTAGCCGGATAAATAAACAAAAATATGTGAAAAAATGCTAATGATGATTCAATATCGATTAATAAATTTAATTATTATATGAGAAAATGTATTTCAATTTGAAGGTCATAAACCGCAATTATTTTTCTACCAATCTAATAAAAATACTAGAATATTTAATTTTTGACGCATATATTTGTACAGTGCATATTTTATGTATATTTGTATTTGTGCAGATTATGTGGTCGATGGATATTTTATGGCTTCAAACCAATTTATAAACTCGGTCATTTTTGGAATAAGACTTGAGTGACTTCAACAATAAATAAAATATTCGCGAGAACTTGTATTTCAAAGAATGTTTCAAGGAGAAAAGAAACTTCATATCTTATTTCTTGCAATGACCTAATTCATAATCCCTTCTTCTCAAGAGTTAATATTCTTTTACGTCTTACTGAAATTATATAAGAGTACCTATTCATTACGTTAAGCTAACTTCTCGTGGAAATAATATTTACTAAGCTTACCTAACATGTACTGTATGATCTTGACACTAATCATCTAAGTTATAAAACGAAATAAAAATTGTTACGTAATTATAATTTGTTTATTTTTTAATTCTTTATTAGTACGCAGTACTATTAATAATAATAATAAAAAATATAATAGTCAGTTCTCATACAAATATAGACATTATAGTATAAATCTAAACATTAAATTACAAAAGTAATTCATGAATTAATTAATGTCTCGTTTGTGAAAAATGTTCACCCAGTCGCCTCTTGAAACTTAACAAATTCATATTGAATATGTCTTTTACGGAAGTGAAATCATTAGCTAGTTGATGGTCCCAGAGACTGTGGAATGTTTGTGATAATTTGTATTTAAATGACATCAATAAAATAGTGAATGGTGCCGCGTTTGTTTCTCGCAAATTGATTAATTTAAGGAACAGTCGAAAGTTGAATTTATTATTTTAATCAAAAATTGTCGTCCCAGCGTTGCCCGGGATGATTTAAGTCCGAAATTTATGGGAGGCAATAAATATTATTTTGCGTAGGTTCTTAGGATCTTATAACGATGTATGCAAGTTTTAAGGTGAAAGGCGAGGTATCCATAAGAGCGGGATAGGTTGACTATATTTTCTAAGAGAAGAAATAATATGGGGCCCAAATTCATAATAATTACAGTGCAGGTTTAAAAATATTAGTGACGAATGTATGAGTATGTATGTCTTAAAATTAAATATAAAATCATTTTGTGGTACCAGATAAATCCGTTTTAGGATGTCCGGTATTAGTGAAAACTATTAATACTTTACAATAATCATTTTAAAAGTATGTTGTATGTGCTAGGGGCTCTAATTTGAATTTTCGTATATTGAATTATTCGCCCATTTTAAAAATATTCGTTATTAACTATTCGAACAATATTCGCATTTCGAAAATATTTAAAAATAAATGTTGCACTCGAAGCGTTTTTTAAAAACACAGTTAGTCCAGATTATTCGCTGAAATATTTATGACATATTCCAAACAGTATGCATTTTAATATTTCGGGGAAATCGGCGAATATTTTTCCATTGCGAAACAAAAGTTATCTAGTGTGCGAGATTTTAAATTAGTATCCGAGTAAGCGTTGACTCTTTCGCATCAATACAAAATTATTTCAATAATATACCTGTACGCAATCAAGACCGCAAATACCGTATTTCCTCGATTATAAGACGCACGTTTTTTCTTATTTTGGTGACACTAAATTCGGAGTGCGGAGTGCTGTAAAATTCCGCAGTTGTGATAAATCATCACTGATTATTAATAGAACTGAGTATAAGAGTGATGATTCAGATAAATTGGACAATGAATCTGAAGAAATTTCAGACTCTGATGGTGATTGTGCAAAAATAATATACCTATTTTTAAATCCTTTTTATTGTCTGTTATTTGTCTATTATAATAAAGTTTACATAATTTTTTTATAATAATAAGGGAGCATCTTATAATCAAGGAAACATGATATTTTATTTTTTAGGAAATCGTAACCAGTATCAATTGTTTTATACGGTTATATGTTACTAGAACTTGGTACATATTATGAGTAAATATATTTTTTTTTCTATTACGTCATTTTAAAGTGATCAGATGTATAAACTTATTTTTGGTTATTTTTATAGCATAAAATGAATTAATATTCAAATAGTTTTTTTAGATTCTTCATAACTTTACTTAACGAATATATTTTAATTTACTGTACGATATTCGAATAGTTGAAAGTAGCGAATATTTGGAAACTCAAATTGTACCACATAGAAAATTGTTAAATATGAAAATTAATAAACATATGAAAATTTATTTGCCCACGGACCCGATAAGTTTCTACGCCATTTTACAGAGGCCTACTTTCAATCCTGAACTGATAATAGCTGATACAAAGAAGAGAAATTTGATTAAATAATCATATTACAAATATTTTTATTATGCATAATATTGACATTTTAAACACCCCTTAACTCATTTTAAACAGTTTTGCAAATATTCAAGTAATATGATACTGGGTGGTCCCGCTTACCCCTGAGTACGTGCACAGCAACGGTGGTGGCGGACACTTCCTCTAGGGCGCACGTGTAGTTGCCGGAGTCCTTGCGGGCTGCGTTCGCTATGTACAGCCGGGAAAGGGCACCGCTGTTCTGGAGCTCGGTCTTCACACTGGAACAAAACGGGACGGTTTAATGAAATTAATTCCCCAGACGGAGTCTAGTGGACAGCGGTTGCGGTTTGAGCCCAATTCACAGTGAGAAAATAAATATATATATAGGGTGTAACAGACTTAGTCCACAATATTTTATGGGTAGATACCTGACTAAATTACGAGTCGAAAATGTTCAAAGAATGTGTGCTGAATCTCAGCCATGCCGGGGATGAAAGCATTTAAAAAATCGTTAATATGCGATTATTTCGATTAATTGAAATATTTTATTGATTTCAAATTATATATTGAATACAATATATTAAAGGTCATCGAATTTTGGAGGTCAGACGATATTTTGTTAGGTGATTTAGGGCCTGAAGTAAAAATTTAGATTAATACATTGAAATAAAATTTAATAGACTTAAAGCCTAACATGACTGTGTAAAAAATTCAAACAATAATATTTTGCATAACAGTGCAGAATTTGAACATATTCGTTGAATATTTTCGACTCGTAATTTAGACAACTATAGGAAGTGAAGTGATCTAAATCTCATGAGCTAGGTCACCTGAAAAATCACTGTGTTTTACTTTTCAGTCCATTCAAAAAAGCAAATACCAATTAAATATAATTTACAATTTGAATTACTTTTTTTTTTAATTGGTCAAAAAATTAAACGTTAATTTTGAAAAAAATACATGTTTTATCTCTCCTAAAACTTGAAAATATGTAGATAGGTCTTCGAAATTCTCGTTTTACTGGTGAAGTTGTGAATCTTCCGAATATATTATTGTACCTTGACAATAAAATGTAAAAAGTAAAAATGTATAAAGAGTAAAAATGACACTCAAAAAATCTGTTTCTAAAAAACAGAGCTGCTAGCGGGACATGAACCCAGGACCTATTGACTGTTCTGTTTTTTTCAAAAGAAAAATTTGTTCTTTGTATTTTATTCAGTAACATATTTACTTAGGTTTGCTTTAACAGGATAGTTAAATTAATACCCCTGATTTCCTTTCACTCATTAATTTATATATATCGTTGAAATATATTAGTTCAGCATTAAGCATCTCATCCTCTGTAGATTTAATCACGTTAGGGCTAAATTGAACCATGTCTCAGTAATATAATAAAATGTACCTATAACTATACGATGTTTCACTCATGAAGGAATTTAAGTTTATCGATGTTTCTGAATCATAAAATTCTTTTTTGTTTTATAGCATATCCTTGATGTTAAGCTTACTTCAGGATCCCGGAGTCACGAATATCCGTCAGTAAATATCAAATTACATATTGAACTTGATGTTGCACGTGTTTTTTTATTAAATTTGTACTCTTACAAAAAAATCACAACAGTTAGTGGTGAGAAAATACTTCAATAAAAATAATTTCGTAGTATAGTGATACCTTTGTATACGTCCTTTATCCATTCCAGGTCTTTGGACTTATACCAAACTGAACGTATACCAAACGAAATATTCCCATGAGAAATAAAGGAAAAATGATTAATACGTTTCCATGTAAAAAATAACATAACAGTATACTTAAATATTGCATACCTACCTCAATTTTAATATAGTGTTACTGTACCGGACGATTAAAGCACCTACAAACCCAAGGTATTGTATTTTTTAGTTTATCACGCTTTGCCTATTATCCTTCTGCACTTAAAACACCAAATTTTAATATCACTTAATATTTTTAGATCAAAAACTGTTGTTTTGAATACAAATAAATGTGTGTGTTATATATTATTATATTGTATGTTCGAAATCACGAAAAGATTTATTTTACTTTACTCTATTAACTATAATTTATAAAGGGAAATTTTTTGTAAAAAAATCATCGATAAACCAAATTCCGCCGAAGAAATCGTAAAATTATATTCAAAACTTTGAAGCTCAATTATGTTTGATATGAATATCCGGTGATATCTTGTTGTTCCAAAGGCAAGTTATACTAAATAAGTAATTGCAATATCTGGAGCATGATAGTATATATGTGACTTTTATTAAGAATCTTATTGAGGAACTCTTGTAATGTCGTTATTCCACTAAGGAATAGTTAGTGTTGAATATAGCTCAGCATTCATATACTGGTCACATGAGGACGAGATATTTCTACAAATCATTTATGTGAGTAAAAGGCGTTGCCAATCGATAAGGAAAGATTTATCGATTTTTATGATTCTTATTTTTTACGACCTAGACCTTCATGAAACATGGATTGTTCATTGCCAACTGCATCTAGACTACTTAATACTTAGCTTGCGCGGATAAACCATAAATGCAAGTACCCCCAGACGAGAGAAAAAAGGGAGAAGTATAGGAGAATCGGAGCTGCTGGTGGGTTTTAAATGTCTTTTATAGTGCAATAATAAAGAAATTCGTCTTAAGTGTCAAGATGTAACAGTTTTTAGAGCGGTGTAAAGGCCAACTTTAATATATGGCCACCAAATAAGTATCCTTATATTGAGATTTTGATCAAGAATATAGGCTGGTGAAATTCCTCTGATTCTGAAGTATCATTCAGACATAAGAGAGACACATAATGAAAGCGGACTCACCACATATCTTGGACCGTTCTATGAGCAAAACCTTTTATATCGGTTGTACTGTTGGCATTATTTTTAATGCTAAATAGCACCGCCAGGGTTGATTTCATGCGGCCGCAAAAATAAAACATCGTCATGGTTCCGCGGTGAAATTATTATTTTTATTATATTTAACAAAAAGTACACAACGATAAAAAAAAACACATTGACCACAGTGCCGTATTTAGTGGTCAGGAGGCCGGGAAGCAGAGAGTTGACTTGCAATCAAGCATTACTGCCGGAGAAAAAAACAACACATCCGGGAGCCATTGGCAGCCAATCAGACCGCTCCAAAGAATTGAGGTCTCCGAAAAATTTCCCACCTAGAAACTCAAATACACACAGAGGACCTAAACAATTCCAGATTCGTTCCGCTTCTGAGTAGGTCTGAATTCCTAATGGAATCCCGACCCACACCCTCAATACCACCTAGCGTATTCTCTAGCATCCCTCAATAATTCATATCGCCAGATGATATGCTACGGAATTTGTCTCATACGGCCGCAGATAATCTGCGGGTCCGGGACCAACCCTGAGTCAAAGAACTTATTACGAAATTCTCCGTGACTCGTGACGAGCTTTACCGAGAAATGGTCTAAAAATCTACTACACAGTAAAATATCAATTAAATTGGCATTTACACTTCTTGAGAATGGCACAAGAACGTCTACCAAGATGTATCTCGCACGAGGGTCTCCCCAGATTAAGCTGAGATAAACAGCAACAGAGACTGCATGGATACAGATTAAGTAAGGGTAGCATAAGGCAGGGGAAGACGGAAGCGCCTTGTCGAAATTTAAAGCTCCCGATCCTCCTAGGATTAGGAGATAAAGACGATGATGATAAAAACATGCATCATATAATATCTCATTCAATTAATAAAGTCCTTTTTTCCCTTTGTTATTTGCAGACGTCATAAAATTTAATAAAAAAATATTATCCTCCGGAATGAGTTATTCGTACATTTTCCGAGTCTTCGCTTTTGTTTTTACGTAAAATGCTCGAGCATTTTTTTTGTAATATTTTGGACTATTTACATTCATGGTTCGTATATTTCGTTCTTATTCCCAGGACAAAATGGCCGTCATGGCGGCCGACGTCACACGCAGCTTGACCGCATTAAGGGGAATGTGAATGTCAACTGTCAGATGGAACCGGAAGATATATTATGTGGGAGCAGTTTATCATTTCTGGTTATTGCAAAAATAGAGACAGCCATATATTTTTTGAATTAGTTATCGTAACAAGAATATTTTTTCACCACTGCGGAGTGGTGTGGCATACGCGATGTTTATTTATAAATCCGAGAAGACTCAATTTCTAGTTTAAATTTATTTGAGATTCGAGAGAAGTTTTTTTGGGTGTAGTGGCTCACGGATACTATGTGTTTTTATATTTTGTACGTACAATATATCTAGAGTCATATTTTATAATAATATTCTTACATATCTTGTTATACAATCTCACCGCAAGGCTTTTATCGAGTAAACTGAATTTAGGAAAAAACCAAAAAGCATCTTTGTTAGATATACAAAGTGTATGCTGTCATTGTTACTAGTGTGTATAATAATATATTGTATGTTATAATAATAAATAATTTTTCTAATTAAATTTGAAAATAACAAATAATTCATGTTTAACCAAAATCAAAAAACAACATCACAAGCTAATATAAAAAAATGATTTCTAGTCTAACACCTTAATCGTTATGCCACGGTGGGTAATGCGAGGTATGTTAACTTTACATTTTTATTGGAAAGAGTTAACATAATGCATACGTTAATACGTTATTAAATATCAATAAATAATTTTAGTGATTTATTATATTATTTAATGCTTTTTGCGATTTTAAAATTATTATGAAAATATAAATGTTTTTCATGTTAGTTAACCAATAAGCTAAATAGTCTTAAATAATTTGATAATATATATATATTTTTATAGCCTTATTCAGATGGCTAGCCATCAAATACAATTTCTCTTTTAACTATAAAGCCAAAAATGATTAATTTATAATTACTCGTAATTAAAATTAATGTTAATATTTAGCGTTACGTATATGTATAATACGTATATACGTTACCTGACAGGCAATATAGTCAAGTAACAATCACTAAATCTGTTTGTAACAAGAATGATATAAATTGTTTCCGACTCATTATAATATGTAAGTGGAATAGAAAATATATAGAAAATAATGTAGAATAATTAAACTTAAAGAGATAGTGTTAATTTTCCTCAAAATTTGCAAATATTACCATTGTTCTGAAAGTATATTTTGTTTAAAATAGTAAATATGATGATAGTCTATTGTTAAAAATGTAATACTGTTGTTTCCGTACTGTAGGTAAGTAGGTACAAAATGTTAAAATTATTAGTTATATTTCTGATACTAATAATATGTAGGTAGATAATTCTTACTATATAACAATCAATTTTTAATTAAAAACTCTTAAGTATTTTTCTTGACGATTCAAGGCGTGGATATTAAAAAGTGTTCGTGTTTATTATGTTGTGGTGTAAAATTAATAAAGAAAAGATCAAGTTTAAAAAAGTGACATTTAAACTTATCCGATGTTTTAAACATTATTAATAAAATAAAATAAACTGCGAGAAATGTTCTATCAAACACGTATTTAATTATACTTTTAAAATTAGCAATATTAACTTTGTGATTAAAATTCAGATTTTTATTTGTTATCTTTGTTTTTATTAATCACTTAATTAATTAATTAATTAAATAAGTGGTTAATAAAACAAAGATAACAAATAAAAGTATTTAATTATAATTTATAATCATGTAACTATGATATTAAATATTTAAACTTCATTTGACAACCTGAATATTTCCCGTGAAAATTAACCAGGAAGCTTAATCTGTCAGTTTAAAAAGAAAATAAAAGCTTTGTTGAAAATGAAAAGGGTTTTGTATTATCACCGCGACTTTTCAGACGAAGAATATTAAATTTTCACTCTGTGAGTTTATTTAAAAAAAACCTTATAAATTATTGTTAATACTCTGTCAAGAAAGGGACCACATTCCGAGCAATATTTTTAAATGAATGCTTTTTAAATGATGTAAATTGTATTTCAGAATTTTTTGCAGATAAGCTTTTTTTTAGTAATATTTGTTTTCGGATTAAAACTGTTAATATAATGTTGTTTTAATAATATATAAAATATTAACCTATACAAAGGTAGGGTGGATCCATGTCGTTTACAGATTGTATGCTATTGTATGTAGAAGGGTTGACAAGGTTGGCTATTGATAGTGGATGTTTAATTTAATTCGAGTGTTAAAGGGATTCGTGTCGCAATAAATAGAATACCTAAAAGGCGCCGAATCGTTCTACATTGAATCGTAAATAATTAAGATCTATGGTTCATTGTCATGAGATTAATGTATTGCAAATGTTTTCAATGTATCAAGGATTACTTAACTAAAATCATGTATAAATATCATTTTGACGAAATGCCGGCAAGGTTCGTCTATGTGTTTATCACTTTTTACTCTAGGCCTAATATTGATAGAATTATGAAATAATTTTTTTGAAATCAAGCTTCAATTTTCAAGCAAGATGGCGAAATAAGATGTGAGAAATAATGGACTCGAGATATTTATCAAATCAATTTTTAAGGAAATTTTATCGAAATCTTATAAGAAATACGAGAATTATCGTATCCACAAATCCGTTATATATCAAATATATTTCTATTATCATGTTTTATAATTGGCACTTGGTTCATCTCATTCTTGGGCGTTTCCGTTGGCCTTTACTCATAGGTCTTGCTCTGGAGGTCATCAGATCTGTTCTGCTCATCTCGACCTTCTCCACTTCAATGCTGCTGAAATACTTGGTTGTTGAAAGGATTCCCAGTGCTCGTGTGGTTGTGCCGTCGGTGATAATTCTCAGCCGGTCTAATTTTTAATCTGTAGTTAGTTTTCTATGAGACTAGTTTTCAAATTCATAAAGTACATTTGACATAACTGTCACATAAAATGTGAACGTGCAATTTGTTTTCCCTTGACGGTAACTTGGATTTGAACAAGATTTTTAAAATAAAAAAAATCCACCTTTCCTTTTATAAATCTTGTTATAAGTTCCAAGGACATGTCCGACAACATCTATATGCGAGAGCTAAGCTCTTGCCGATAGAAGCAGTGCCCGGTCTTGCTCGGTCGCTCGCTTCGACGCCGATCTGAACCAACACGAGACGCATGCTTAGACTCGCTCCGTTCTTTGATGTAGTGTCGCTCTGAAATTATCGCGACTTTTCGTATGATAACTAAGTCCTTTCTAACCTCAAATATAACATACATATTTATATACACAAGAATATATATAAATACATGTTTATTTATGTGTGCACTAATAAACTTTTTAAAGAAGGGTGGTTTCGTGGTCTTCTGATCGTGATCTAAAACTAGATTTCCGAATTTGTGTATGTCATCTATATGAGATAATTTTGATTTCTACAAATCATTTTATTTATACTAATGTCTATATTGGTAAACTTACTTACATTCCGCAAATAAAATTCCCTTCCAAAATTCACCAAACTGGTCTTTGCAGACAGCAATTTCGCGATATTAAAATTATTATTAGCAAACTTTCCAAAAAATATTTCCGCCCAATTGTGATGCCCGCCCTACATTTTGCTGTCAATGGTGCTCTCGGAGAATTCTCGTCACTGCCTTCCTCTGCCTGGGTTTGGCATTGTCAAGGGGAGTTTTGCTCAGTTTTCTTTGTTTCTTTCATAAATTACCATACCGACTTGATATTGGCAAAAACACCCCATTTGAGAAGTGATGCGGAATTAATATTGTTTTAGTTTCCCTTCTGAAATTTTTATTCCTGTTGCAGATAAGATTTGAAAATCACGTTAAGACAATACATTGGCTCTTATTATTAATGATGAAATATATTTATTCTTTATTGTTTTACCTTCTTATTTTAATATCATTTTTATTTGGGCGCACATAAAATATATACTAGTCTTTATATTACGTAATTTATCTTATGAAATTAACACTGCTTTCACCATATTATTATTGTTTTTAGTGATGATACTATTGATAAATAATTAGTGTTTAAAACCAGACGAAAAATATATTTTATACTTGGGAGAGTTAGTTTCTGTGAAAAATTGTAATAATTTAAATAAATATCTAATCTATACAGCAAAATTATAGTTTATATTTTCAAATTTCTGTGATTTCACAAGAAATGGATCAGTCAAAATGTACGATCAGATCACATTTTCACCTAATTTATATATTTCAAAGGAAATTGACACATCATTTTAATGTAATGTATCAGTTTCGTTACACGCATCACATGAAGGATAAAAAAGCAATATATAAGATAAAATATTCTTTTAAAAAATCATTTAGAAGAAAAAAAAAAGTGTGTCTTAGAAATCAAATAAGACAGGTAAATGAGTTTCATGAGTTGTGAATTACTATAATGTGCTATATATGAACAAAATATAACAAAAGTTTCTTTTTTTAAGTTAATATACTTATGAAATTAACAATAAAAAGTCATTAAAATAATAATGAGAAACTAACCAAGAAAATAACCAAGTCATGGAAATGGCAGTTAAAAATTATTTATTGTTCCTTCGGACATTGTTATTTCTTGAATGCTCTATTTCATTGTATTAATATAATATAAATCTAGGATGAGTTGCCAAAAATATTAAAATATTTTTATGAAATTAAAAGTGTTTCTCAAAATTTCAGAACAAAAAATAATGAAGAAAGGAAATGTCTACGTTTGAATTTTGTTTCTGCTTCTAATAACATTTTTTTAACACATTAATTGTTCTTTATGAAACAAATTCCGACTAAGTTTACATCATCTCGGTAATGCCGTTGGCCCCGGTATAATTACCGAATACTACTTATGAAAATAAAACGATTTTTTGGTTAGCCCACACAAAAAGGCTTTTCTGGTGAAATTTTCCTAATGGTTTCCCATTTATATTACTTAATTTTGTAATGCAGAAGCTCTCGGTTGTTCTTGTCCGTTAAGTTAAGATAAATATATGTTTGTGTAAACGTATCGTTTTTGTTGCAACTAAAAGGGTTCATTTTTCTAACCCAATAAAAGTGTTTGTTTATTTGCGCGATTCATTTCAACTTCAAATGTACCACAGTTAAGTATTGATTTCACATTTATAATTGTATAATAGATTTAAGATACAAAGTGATCAAAAGACGTTTTCATAATAAAAATTCTGTAATAATAATAATAATAATGTGTTTATTCCAGCGTGATCAGATTTTTTTTTTTGCTCGATTCATCATAGAGATAATATATATTATGCTATACATTAAGGTTATGAAATAAATATAATGCTATGAAAAAAGAAAACCACGGAAAATATTAATAAATAAAAAAATAAAAAAGTTATTAAATAGTAAAAAGTTCACACATATATACACACAAAATATAAATATTACATATATAACTACTTCAGTTACGGCCATTGTTGTATATGTAGCTATTCTGTAGGCGTTGCCATTCTCTGGTCAGGGAACCGGCTTTTCATGAGAACGCCGCTTGCACCAGAGAGTTGGTGCTGAGCTCCAACCGCAGATTTACTCCAGCAACTCGATGTCTCAGAAGCGGAACGAATCCATGTATACGGCCTTCGGTAAACATTGTAGATGCGCTGCAATAACGCGCCAATCCGAACTGTATTCTGTACGAGTTATACTGAATTCGCAGACGGTTATACGTCACTTGCTTCTATTTGTTATTTGTATTGTATTGTAATAATGAATGGGCTTAATAAAAAATGTTTATAATTGTATTTTATAACATTTAAGTACAGTCCGTGGCAATTTATTTTTCAAAAATTAGATTTTCTAAATATGATCCGTTATTTTGCTGGCACTCTTCTAAACAGGAGGCAACATTTCTGAGAACTGCTCGGCACGTATTCTCCGTGATTGCTGCAATTTTTTCTTGGATATTTTCTATTAATTAGTCCAGAGAGGGAGGATTGTTTCTGTATACTTTTGATTTAAGTTAACCCCATAAGAAAGAGACCATTGGTGTCAAGTCAAGAGGCTTATGTCATCTCATCTGGAAATCAATTTTCTAGGGAAAATTTCACGCAGAACTGGTATAGACACGCTCCATAGCGACTGAATTCCCAAGAATGCGGCTATCGATCGGAATACCCCCCGCCCCCCCTCCTGCTCATTGCATTGGTGCAGCGAATGAACCAAAATGAAAAGTCTTTTAGGATACGTTGTATAATACGAATTAAATGAAACTAGAAAGAAGTACAGAAAAAAATCTTTACCGAAAAAATATTTAATTGCTATCCGAGGAAGCGATCTTCGATTTAGCTATAGCAATCGAATACATTTTAGACAAATTTTTGAACTTACATTCTGTAATATTTACAATTAATACATGTACTATTAAAAATTATACATGTTAATTTAATGTATATATGGAGGTTAATCGCCTTCACAATTATTATCACAGCTGACTATCCCTGAACGCATCCCGCAGATACCGGTGCGTAAAATAGGGCTCCTAGCAGCCGTATAAACACACCCGGTATCGACGTCACGGTAACCTTGCGACAATAACCATCAACCAATGGCAGTTCTGTTCACCGCCCCTCTCCCAATCACAAGCTTAGAGAACAGCCTCCATTAACTACTTGCATGAATCTGTATCGTACGGTCAAATTTCTGCAAAACTGTGATCAACAATAAATCTAGTGTCAACAGTAAAAAAGTTCATAACCTGCTCTGGCCACATACACATATACACTACATCTCCGCAATTAATTACACATTGAACACGTGGGTGTTGTGTGAATTACCGGGGCGCCTAGTGCTCTCACACAATAACGGAACCTTTTGATCCACAATCGTCAATATACCTACACAATCATTATTTGTAATAACATAATCTATATACATATATATATATGTATATAGATTATATATATATATATATATATTGTGCATGGTCACTATTGTATATGCATACGTTGTATCAGTGTGTCTGTATTTTCTTAAGAAATTCGCTAGATGGCAGTACAGATTAGCAAAATAATAATGAATATTATTTTTCTTTACAAAATCGCTAGATGAAAAAATAATAATGAATATTAATTTTTCCGAATTGTGCATGTCACTAATGTCTAATATTTGCAATTATAAATGGTTTTAAATATGAATTAAATATATTAGTTAGAAAGATATACATATAAAATCAATTTTATCGAAAAATATTGTTGTTGCGCCGCCGGGATTCGAACCTGGATCTCTTTTCAAAGCGGAGAAGGTGCATTATCAATGTGTCCAAAATTTAATAAAAACGTATTGATAATTCTGGCATCTGCTATCAGATTACTCAAAGGTGTTTGAGATTCCGTAAAAATAAGATAGATGGCTCTTTCAAGTAATGGAACGATTAAATGTATTAATATCAAAAAGGTAACATGTAGGTTCGAAAATTTGTCGCTAAAAATATCGTCGCTGTAGCATAGATAAATAGTTGAATAATAATTACTCGGTTTGGAAAGAGATCCAGGTTCGAATCTCAGTGCGCAACAAGAATATTTTTCTATATAATTGATTTTATATGTATATCTTTCTAATTAATATATTTAATTCATATTTAAAATATCACAGACCTATGTTCTGAATAATTACAACTTCATAATATGAATGTGTTTTACTAATAAATGGTTTTACACAAAATATTGTATGCACTTCAGATTTTAGGTCATTTTTTTTACCTGTCCATATATTATTTTATTTCTTTAAGTTCACATATATTTAAGATAGCTTTAGGTGTACATATTGTAATGTATAATTTTACCAATATTTAGTTTTTTCTTACTGGAAATAAAGATAAAGCACACAGAATAGTGCATTTTTAAACCAATATAATAAAGAATTTCTGCATTGAAATATAGATCACGGCCCAGCAGCAAGCAAAATTGCTTTTCTGCTAGTCTTTCCATAAGTGTATACTGTTTTTTCCCCACAGATATATATCAATATTCTTTTATTACAACAGTAAAATATTATTAAATATCATCATTATTTTTGTCCACCTATCATAGAAGGATGGGGGGTCCAAACTTTTGACAAGGCACTTCCGTTTTACTCTGTCTCGGGCCGCTTCGGTACTTGTTCAGTATTCCCATATTGTCTTCATACAATCTTTGTTATTATTTATCCCAGCGTAGTCTGAGGCGATCCGCCTTCTATCATGAACTGTCGTTGAGTCAAGAGTTATTTTATTTGAGTAACAGGAGCAAGATAATTGCACCGAGTGATAAGTATCAGAAGCCTAGACTTAAAGCCAATATTTATAGATGACAGATGAAAAGATCCTAAATAAAGTGGGTTGGATACCTCAGGGATATCAATCCAATGAACTTTTGTTAAAAATAAATAATATCAATGATAATTCAATAAACAGTAATTAAGATTTGCTTTTAAATACACAGTTACAGTGTTTTGTCGGTGTTCTCACTGAAATATCCTAAAATATTTAAATAAAATATAAGATGCGATGATTTGAAGAGTAATTTATTTAAGCATCTTATAATAATATTGCTTCTGAAAAAATGTTCATTACATTTTATATTGCTGATCTTCTATGAACTTTTCATCCCTTCTAAGGATTGTTTACATTGGTTCAGAGTAGACCCATATTTTATAAGGACTTGAGAAAATATTTGCAATGAGTCATATTCCTTTCGGTAAACCTTTGACTGAATATTATATCAAACTTCAAAGAATTTTTTTGGATTAACTTCACATGGAGTTTACTTTTAAAAACATGTACATACTACTGCCGGATATTTTCAGACTCAACTACGCATTTCAGATAAATAATAATTATATACTTATACACATATATGTATTTAAATATAAATAATAGATCTAATAATAATAACATCACATCCATTCTTATAGTATTACGAGTATATATTACTCAAATATAATTATATACAGGGTGTAACAGACCAAGTTCACAATATTTTATTGGTGGATACCTGACTAAATTATGAGTCGAAAATATTTAAGTAATATGTGTGTAAATTCTACCATGTCACAGATATGAGTATTTAAAAAAAACATAATTTTGCGATTATTTCGATAAATTAAAATATATTTTTCATTTTAAATTATATATCAAATGCAACAAATTAAAACTCATTGAACTGCGATTAGCAAGATTATTTTTTATTATATGATTTAGGGCCTGAAGCAAAGATACAGATTAATTATGGATAATTTTTGCAAATATTTATTTGGAAATATATAGCTTAACACAATTTTGTAAATATTTTAAACAATAATATTTTCCGTAACGGTTTAGATTTTGCACATATTCCTTAAACATTTTCGACTCGTAATTTAGTCAGGTATTCATTCATAAAATAAAGTAGACTAGGTTGTTACATCCTGTATATTAGATACATTAATTAACAATCAGCAATTTTAGTAATTTCAGTAGTTTATTTAGGATAAAAAACCTTTTTAAAAAGTTTTAAGCTTTTAGACGTTAATTAAAACATCTGAATTTATTTATTTTCCTAGATAAAATGGCATTTGAAAAGGAGTTTGAATACCTGGAGTTTTTTTAATAATTAAAATAAAAAATAATTACAACCGACATCGAAGATTTGGAATCAATTCATTTAAAATTATTGTGGTTTAAATAAATCAAACAAAACATAAAATTTAAATTTTGCTTATGCGTACGGTTCACCGAGAAACATTATTTAAAAACACTAGAAAAATGTTTCCGATTTACGCTCCAGATAATAATAGTAAAACATCTTTTAAAATCTGAAACTATAACTGAAACTGACAGATTCAATTCTACCTTCGTCCGATGTCACTTGAGCGCCCGGAATGTCTGTGCATTTTTTAAGACATAAAGAGGAAAGAGATTGAAGAAGATTCATCTCTCAGAACCTCATTGCTCAGAGTATGCACGTGCGGTTCAAGAATAGGGCTCCTTAGCCACACTCGGACTCGGACAATCGATAAACTGTGGCATCCTCGTAACGAGACACGAAGATGAAGAAAAAGCTATGCAGTTATGAGTTGAAAAAAATATATTGCTAGAATAATCTTTTAATGCCTCATCTACATACCTTTTTTGATTAGAGAAACTGTAGATAATAAATTAGATTTTAATTGAATATATGAAGTATATTTACATATACAGGGTGTCTTAGAGACAGTAGTCTAAACTGAGCCTAGAATTAGGAGATATTACTTCCATCATTGATCAATCATTCATTGATCATAAAATAGGGATTTCCGAAATTCAACAGTTTAGAAGTTATTCGAACATTTGTGTTTTTAGAGAAATTTACAACCTTAAAATTGTCTTTAAAAAATTAAACGTTTGTTGTAAATACTCAACATACCATGATAAAATTTAGCACGAATTTTTAACTGTGATGATTTAGCTATCATTTAATCTTTATTATTGCAGCAGATTTTTGTTTACGGGTAATAAAAAAAAAAATTTTTTTTGCTGATAGTTTAATTTTTGACAAAAAATTTTTCACATTCGTTATTTAAATTACGGACGTAAAATTATCGAGAATTTATTTTACAGACTTATTTCTGCATACATTGTGTTGTGACATCAATGATAATGAAATAATTTGTTATGTAGTTGACAACATGTAGTACTAAATAGAGTAGTAATATTATATGAATAAGGAATAATAGTTTATTTTCTATGTTTTTAATGTAAACGTTTTTTTTTGGTGTTATGTGGTAACTTCAGAACAAAGGTCTGTGATATTTTAAATAAAAATTGAACGTACCAATAAGAAAAATTTAATAATAATATTTTAAATAGTTTGGAAAAAATACTTTATAATATAAGATCAAAATTTGTTGAAAACATTTTCGGTTTATAAAGCGAAATTTTAACGCATTTCCTCGGATAGGAAAAGTACCAAGTTCGTACTTGGTACTTCCCCCCCCCCGGGAAGCAACAAAAATATTTTTTTCATATTTTCAGATTTTTACCGTATATCTTTCGAATTGATTAATTAAATTTGTATTTCAACTAATTTACCAGTAGAAATCAATAGGCTTTCACCGATTGCCATTGTTAGGCTTTCGTTTCGCATACACCAAAAGTGGTACATGCGAAGGACTATGATAGCCCACTACTAATGATTAATAAGTTAATCAAAGAGAACATATTATTATTGTGAAGTTGCAGTTTTTTCAGATCACGGTTCTGTAGTGTTTTAATACAAATTAAATATATTATATCAATTAGAAAGATATACAGGAAAATTCAATTTATCTAACCTGCATCCACATTACACCACACCAACAGAATAAGTTGGTACGTCTATTAATCCAAATTTTATTTCACCTTTTATTGCAAAAATCTCTAATACCTTTGAGTAATATTCGCTAGGAGACGGCAGGAATAAAATCAATTCAGGTTTAACATGTCTTTCAGATTATTAACATATTATATTATTATATATGTAGAACAACTCTGTGTTTATAATGTTGACCTCACTGACCTATAAAGTGTTGACTCATATTTATTGCATGTTCAAATACAATTTTACAAATTAAAAAGATAGAAAAATTATAGCCGTGTAAATATTTATGAATATGATAATTTATTTTAATTGTAAAATAAAAATGATTAAATAAAAATTGAAACAAGTCAATTGAAAGATAATGTATTAATTATAAAGCAGTAAAAAGGGGAGTTGATATTGAAAGGATTACATTTTTTCCTGAAAAATGTTATTGCTATTTGATTAAAAATGATAGCAATATCGGTATTGTAGATAAATTAATGTTTTATTATATATATGTGATGTGATTAGAGAAAATATTGTTTTTGGTATTTCAACTGCTTGACGGACGTATCGTCAAAATGTTTATAAAAATGATTATTTTTGTCCACTAAATTATTAAAAATTGTTTTTTCAAGAAATTATTCAACTCGTTGAATCACAACACCATATTGTTTGGTAAACAGAGTTAATAATGTTTTTCGATAATCTCGCTTCACGCCTCTGGGCAGAACGAAGAGGTTTCAGTAATTATTTCTACCTTGTTAACACTGTGAATAGTGATACCAGATGTGTTATGATAATTGGGAGATATTTTCACTGGCTTCAATGAAATAATACTTAATTATAATATGATTACATATATATAATATACATGAAAACAATTAATTTAATCAATGAGCGGTTACATTATTACGCGACTATCAATTAAGAATCAAAGCTGCGAGTGAAAGTTTACGTCTCGATTGAGTTCGGTAGAGAAGTGACGCGCCCGGCCGGTCCCCTTCGTGGTCCCAGACGCGCTCGGTGTACCACGCTCTGGCCAGCATACGACGGACGTCGTATAGCCTGTTTGCAATAGCATTTATAGATGCCGTTCTATGTACTACTCACTACCACACATTGACGATTCATGTATTCACGTGTAAATTAAACTAAAATGTACTTTTAAAATTAGCAATATTAACTTTGTGGTTAAAATTCATAATTTATTATCTATGTTTTATAATTCATATTTTCTTAACAATAGCGGGTTTTCAGAATTTTCAAATCATTTGATAGAAAATGGTCATGGTTTTGATAAAAAATTGGGATTGTCAATTTTGCATATAAACGGTGTTGGTCACAAATTAAATAATTTGGAATCGTTGGAGATAAATTAAGTGTGTAAAACTAATCAAAAAATTATAAACAACCAACTAAATATAACTACGAGTCCCGTTCTAAATTTTTTTCCTAAAAATTATTCGACTAAATTTGTATTAAGTAACAATTTTAGTTAGGTACTAAATTTATTTTTTAAATAGATTCTGGTAAAGAAAAAATAATATATTAATAATAGTTAGTTATGATATCCTGAATAGGAAAATGGTATTTTTCGAAACCGGTAGATGTATTTAAACTCAATTAAGTGGTTAATAAAACAAAGATAATAAATTAAAAAAATATAAACTAAAAGAAGTTTAGTTTTTAATAAAGAAATTGCTGTGTTAATTATTTAATTAAAAACTGAGCTATATTAATTTTAATTTTATTTATGTATGTAATAAAGAATCCTACACGTTCCTGACAGTAATCTATTCGGCAAAAAAAGTCTTAACAGTATTAAAATAAATATGAATAATATATTTTTACGTTTTAATATAAATATTTATAAATTTAAATTTAAATAATATAATCATAATTTGTTTATTCTTAATAAAAATATATTCTATTGTTATAAATGAAAAATGTAATAGTCGGAGAATTACAAAATATATATTTTTTTAAATTAATACATTTAGAATATAAAAGCGAAGATAAGAAGGACCAAAAATTTATGAATTCATTCTTCTGTAAAAAAATTCATTGGTCTATCAAATAACGTCAACTCATTCTTCGCAGACTAAATGTTATTTTTTGATTTTTGTCTTTTGTCCTTGAGAAAAAAATAATAAGCGTATGACTAAAATAAATACGACTATTTTCCTCTTTTCTAATGTATATGAATTGCCATAGTTGGACCGTCAAAATTGTCTTAGGTTACAAAAAAAATATATTTCAAACGATAAAAATATATGTAAGGAAGCTTGCTATCATATTGAATAAAATAGTTCTTATTAAGAATGATTTTAGTGTCACAAATGTCTTTGGGGGTATCAGAGGCAGGCATTGAGAAACGATTGAAAATCTTAGACACACGGAGTTAACATATTTCACGATCCATTCGTGTTAACGTCACCACGTTATTATGTCATATTTAAGGGTTAACGTGGGATAAGGTAGGCACCTCTGGCTTCTAACGATAAAAGCTCCCTCTAATTGCTACTTACCCCAGTTCATGCGACAACCCGACGGCTGCAGGGGAGGTTGGTTCAACCAACAACTGGTACGTATTATTCGCGTGTGATGATAAAATCTATTTAATTAGAGTTGTGAAAAATTAAACAGATATGACAGAGGATGAACACAGTATTTTCGTGATATTTAATTTTTGTTAGCGCATTCATTAGTGCGTTATAATCATTTTTACGTATTTAATTGTACTGTTGTATGACAGGCGTAACTTTGTTTCAGAATGAAAATAAAACACCATTTTGGCATTGTGTTAAAAAGTAAAATGACGCGATGTCGACTCGGAATGGATAACACGCATTTATTATTTTCGAAATTTGTAAATCAAAAAATGTGCGAAACTCGGCGAAATGAATTTTACGTATTTTTTTTGAATGTGCGTGTGATATTTATAACTATTTTTGAGTGTATTAAAAATAACGAACGACGCGACGGTCATAAATAACAGTCCATTTTAAAATATCACTATTATTTGAATGCATACATTGAAATAGCTTAAAAAAATGTTATGCTGGATTTCAGCGATCTTTGTTTAAATTATCAAGTAATTTATGCAATAACGAAAACGTTACAAATAAATTATCCAGTAGTTTTAACGAAAATCAACGAGTTAACAATCATTCTTTAATATACTCTAAATAAGAATAGTGGAAAAGATAACGTATCAACCAAAAATTGATGGTCGTTTTCTCAGGTGGAATAATCAGATTAATGCGGTATCTCTTAAAATAAAAAAGTTTAAGTGTATCATTGATTGATTTGGTCATTACTTCGTGGTGTAACATTTTAATTAAAAAATATATATATATCATTTTTATTAACAATTTGTACTACACACATATACATTTTTTTTGAGTTATATCACGACCAGTTTTGGGAAGAGCAGTCCTACATTAATAAACAATATCATATTTTTAATCTTTTGCCACTATTGTCAATGTCCCAAAGAAGCAATAAAGTCACTCCCACCCTTATGTGCTCCGCCCTCCCAATAGCCAACTGTAATTTATTTTAGTTCAAATTACACCAGTAGACGGGAATGACTGCTCTTTCCTAAAACTAGTAATGTATCTCAAAAAAATTGTGTGTTGTACAAAATGTCAATAAAAAGTTACTACGTGCTCGATTGATAAATCGAACATTTTCAAATACATTTCGCTTTTAGGTAATCTAAAATTATATATGAGATAATCGGATGAGATGGAGCGTAATATTTATTAATCAGAAAGTAATATCATTCTTAAAATGTATTGAAGTCAGTAAGTTGTAAAATATACAAAAAAGTATGTCTGTATTGAAAAAAAAGCCTCTCCTTAATATAAGAGACGAAGATCTTTTGGAAATTATTATATCACGCCAGATATACTCAATTCTAGACCGTGAGGCACAAACAAAGTAATGAATCATCAATATTCATCACACATTGTTTCAATGCGCATCCTTTTAGAGGAAACTTGAATAGATGACACCTTATCAACTGTAATTTTAGTTGGATGAAAGGATTTAGGAACATTATATAAGTAGTTAGAGATAAGGAAAAATAAAGAAAACATGACTATAACAAATAATAGTACCAGCTTGTAACTTTACTTAAACGGCTTCTTAATACTGAAAAATTAAAGTAGATAAAGTGCATATTAAATAGTCATACTATTGGAACCGAGTGTAATCACCGCACTCAATTCCATCTACTATTTGACTATTTTTCCATCACGACAGCCATTATAAAGCTTGTACATATACATAATGAAGTAACTTGAGATGAATAAGAAATAATTATTGCAATACCATGCCTGGAAAATTTTTTATTTTTCCGAGTACGCTGCTTTTATGCAGAACATTGAATTATTCATAAATGACCTAAAATTTAAAATGCTCCAGTGAAAGCAAAAATTTACAATATTCCAGTATCAGAGAGGTAGGTCAGGTGGATTAATAACAGGCAGGAAGGTCATTTTTGCGAGGTGTTTAAAAACTAGGTAATAGCGCGATTGTTGAAAACAGGGAGAAAATATTGAAAACTCAGTCTGAGAATAGTGTTTAGATATCTAGCTCCCTACAATGCAAAAAAACGATCTAAATTAAAACAGTCATATTAAATGCTTATACAAATGAAAACAGCCACATTAATTTAAAAAATATTTTCTTATAAATGCGGCAACAAACAATTTTCCAGCTTAAGAACTGTGGATCGCAAACGATTCTAGCAGCGAAGATGTCTGTGGCTGAACATTATACGAATGAAATAAGTTACAAATCAATAAAATTGACATCATTTTATTGACGTGACAACGTCTTATAAATCGATGAACGCCCGCTGCACGCACGAAAAAACATGACTCATTGTCCCGTTTGTCACGTTATTGTCCCGTTTGTCGCGTTACGCCGAAGGCAAGCGTGCGAGCGAGAGCGCGGATAAGCGATAGAGGGGCACGATCGGCCTACCGTTCGGATTGTGGTGCATCTATCTCTCTTCCACTCTATTGGTCGATGTGTCTGAGTAGAAAAGAGACAGCGGCAGCACACAACTTATACACCTACAGTACCTACACGTGATCTGTTTACAACTGTTTATAAAGTGAAGTGAAATGTTAATGTGGTTTTCATTATTTATATTACAACAACAATTGCGGCAATAGAGGTAATTAATTCTTGCATATTAAAAATCTGATTAACATATAACAAATATACTTTTAACAATAAATTATCAACGATTTCTTTCGCAGAACCGCCTAAAGTCACACCATGGCAGACCAACCTGACGAACCTGTGAATCTCACGGATCTGCCACTATCGTCAAGGAGTAATGTACCCATGGAGGTGCAAGATGCTACCGCATCCACGTCTGCAACGCCATTCGCTGGGACAACAAGACGTTAAATATCACACATGTATAAAAGTTGTAAATAAATTGCTAAAAGCACATTGTTACTTGTAAATAAACTGTTCAACAAAGTAATAAACATATTTGAATTAATGAGTGCGAATAAAATATATCAATAAAAAATTGTAGATTTCATTTTACTACTTCTTCGTATCCATACAAAATAATGATAATTCATTAAAAATGATTCCATTTTATTCATAAAAGTATGCAATCATTTCATCAATGTTTTCTTATGACGTTGTCACGTTAAACTATCGTCCGTAAACCGACTTTACAGACAAACAATTTTTTTATACAAAATTGAAAATGTCAGAGAGCCAGCCATTTAACATATTGTATGTAGAGAGTACACGTATCCGATAAATGAACATGTTTTCAATACTTAGATATGTATCAAGGTGAGATAAAATTGTTATATATAAATAGCCAGACAGCCAGCCCCTCTCTCAAATGCCCATTGACGTAATGAAATACCGTATTGGATAAAAGTGGTTTTTGAATCTGGCCCGCACAATGGGTTGAACGTGTGTTTTTATGTGGACATGACATATCCGAAAAATGTCTGCTATATCAATTCGGATTTTGTCTGGGGTCCGTGTGCGGGACGATTTTTACGGTTATTCGCAGAATGAAAGTGCCTTTGGATATTTATATGTCATTCGAAACATTAAATGAAAAACCCTTTTAAAAAAGAGATCTTTGAAGAGAGATTTGGCCTTTATATGCGTACCTGCTTACATATTATACAATGTCGAATTGTGAATTTTGCAAAAGGTTAATGCGGATTGGATCGGTAAATCATTCAGTTGGTGTCAATAAGTTTAATAACAATGTATCTTATAAGTTGTCATTAGGTTAAGAGTATTGCAGTTAATATAAATGCCGTAAGATTTGTGGAGAGCTATCACTTCCACTCTCGTCATCACCATCCAGCGATTCTGAACGTACCCAACAAGTACCGGTGCGTGAAACGCAACTCCCATTAGCCTTAAAGACACTGAGGCCGCAACAACACTGTATTTATTTTTTGAGCAGATCTGACTTACAAATGAATTTGCGTTGTATATCTTCTTGGGCATCGAATGATATATCAAACAATCATATAAAATGAATAAAAATATTAGTACACATAATTTCTACGTGATCTAACCTGCGACAACACAACACAAGATGGTCGACGCTTCGTCTATCTATCAATATTTGTAAAAATGATATAGTGTTTTTGCAAGGGGTATAATTTTTAAAAATGATTATCGCTGTAGTTCGGTTTAAAATACAAAATAAATGCAACACCTTTTTTGCAAAAAACAAACTACGTAGTTTTCATACTGTTAGTCATTTAAATTCCATAGAAACCGAGATTGCTATTGGTTATAAATTGAGTAGCTTGCCGGTGTGGCGATTAGGACGATGGCCCTGTGGTCTAATAGTAGGGGTTCGTGCCTCGTTTTACACCAGTAAGTTAATGTGAGCGCACATCGCGATAGTGAACTGTCGTGCGAATGATTTGTCTTCAGTGTGCACTCGCTCTTAGTCCTGTAGTTTACAGCACAAGTGTTTAGTTTAGTTTGAAAAATAGTAATAATATTGATGTGACATGTATTATGTGTACGCATTTCTATTTTTTAAATAAAATAATGGCGGAGGGCAAAAGTAAGTGCCTTTACAGCTAACATCGATTTTGAATGACCAATTTATATTTAAAAAAAAGAGTTTTATTTGATTTGTAATAAACTAGCACAATGAATAAAAACTATATGAGAAGAAAAATGTTTTGAAAGTTAGAAAAAAAACTAATTACCTCAATTGAAGGTTCTTGTATATTGTTTACAGATTTAAATTTAACACAAAAGCATGATAATTCTATTTTTATTAAGTAGAACACATTCGTATTGTGAAGTTGTAATTATTCAAAACGTAGGTCTGCGATGTTTTAAATACTAATTTAATGTATTAATTATAAATATATACATATAAAATCAATTTTGTCGAAAAATATTGTTATTGCTCTACCGGGACTCGAACCTGGATCTCTGTTTCCAATCCTGGAACGACAGATGTATTAATTTGAAAAAGTGTAACATATAGGTTCGAAAATTTGTCATGAAAATACTGGTGCTATAACACAATTGGTAGTGTGCTTCTAGTTTCAAATCCCGGTAGCGCAAAAAGAATATTTTTAGACAAAATTGACTTTATATGTATATATTTATAATTAATACATTAAATTAGTATTTAATTCTATTTTTGATGAGAAAACATTTTTGTTGTGAAGTTTTACGAATTTTCAGAACATAATTCTGTGGTATTTTTAATACAAATTGAATTAATCAACTAGAAAGGTATACATAATAAATCAACTTATCGAATAAATTATTCGCACCTGGACCTCTTCCTATTTGGAGAAACGTATTGAATATCATATTACAGCAACCGATTATGATTGCGACAAATTAAGAATTTATATCTATATTTTTAAAATTGATACATTTATTATTCAGTTTTATTAGTATTAGTATTAGTAGTGATTTATTCGAATATATTTGAGATTCAACGCAATATAAATTGATTATTTTTAAAAGTGTACATGTGATGAAATTTTGTTCTGGAGATAAACTCGTAGTTCAGTTTAAAATTGAAAAAGAGAAAACAACTCTGAACACTGCGACAGCGAGATTTGATACGTATTTGATAAATGTCACCTAAAACTGCATAGATTCCTATAACTATTCATTCTGAACGAAAACATCAACGTACAAAACTAATGATTTATTAAAACATTTTTAAACATTTTTTAATATTTATTATTTAATGACCGGTAGGTTTCAGCCTATCACAGCCACCTTCAGACTGGTACATTTTTGTTTTAAGCTAAGATATTTATACAATTCAATACAGGGATGTTTTTCAGTGAGTATATAATTTGAATGTTGGTACTAATTCGACTTTAATGTTGGAATTTTTTCTTATATGTTAATTACTATTATAGGATTTTTTTCAGGTTTGGTATTTACTGTGTTATAAGAGTAAATTTCCTTTTATTGGTTGAGTGTTTCTTAGTAATAAGAACAACTGAACCAATAAAGATCAATTTAAATGTATGATTTTATTTTTAGGAGTAACATGTGTATTGAATAGATTTTATTATTTTCATGGGAAGTCAAAAATATTTGCATATTAGTAAGAATTTAGGTGCTTTAATTGATTATGTGTCTTCTGTATATATCATGGTTACGTCATTATTTAATTATAATCGATGTATTAACGGAGACTGAGCACTTGATATAAATATTAAATAAAATATTGACACATGCACGTTGTTGAAAATGGCACATCATATTTCGATAGACATACGTTATTTTTGTCTATATTCATGCTTCGAACTTTGGACTCTCTTGGTGAAAATTTAGTTTTATTGGCCGTCCTACAACTCTCGAGTTTAATGGTTTAAAAGAAAAATTCTATTAAGTAGTTTAAAATTTATGATATCTTGAAAAAGATAAACTCCTTTATACTAATATACTATGCATGTGCACAGAATATTACGTACTGCGGACCAAGAATATTATTTTAACTTTCACAGTGGTATAATGGTTGGCTCAGTACTGCTAAGGCGCACTGCGTATATGAGTACATTAGGGAGACTCAAAAAGTTTAAAATTATACAAAACAATATTTTCAGGACTCGCGAAAATCAATTACCTACCGAAAGTAACTATTAAAATTAAAAAAAAATTTAGCCTGTTTGTATGATATCTGCAATAAATTGTAAAACATTTGATTATACTCATTATTCTTATCACACACAATTTTCTTGTTGAAATATTTAATTTTGTTATATTCTCGTGTAGGTATATTACTATGGACTATGGTTCTACAAGTATTCGAAAACAATATTCTTCGGAAAATACAAAGATAATAGAAAAAAGAAAAAGACCGAGCTTTACAAGATTCCCCAACAACCAAATACCTCAGAAATATTAAAAACAACAATACTAAGATGGGCAGAATACATTGTCATAACTGATTCTATAGTCATGAGGGAACACTAATGGCAATTCGACTCCAGGGACGCCCGAGAATGAGAGAGCGGACAATGTTTGAAAGAATATAGTGAAGCTACAAATTCCCTGTTGGAAGACCACAAACCAAGAAATAGACCCCTGGGGAATACTCAGCTGTTTTCCATTCACTGCTAGATGAAGGTTTCACTCTTTTCTTTGGCCATTGTTTTCGCTGCCATGTACGTAATTCCGTAGGGTGGCTTGACGGCCTCTTGATTATCTTTGGGTAGCACTGGAACGTTTATCAAACGATTATCCGTCCTTCGAGCGTTGTGACCTGCCTATTATTATTTTAATTATACTGACGTGTTCTATTACATCATATTTCCTTATTTATACGTTTTTTTTACCAGTCTCTTAGAAATATGAGACCTCCTCTGCAAACAACACGGCATAAATGTTGATTGATATACAGAGCATCATCTATATTGAATGATATGCAGTGTTCTTGTAGGAAATCTCACTTAGAAGTTGTATTTAATAGTATTTTTATATATTTAATATAATTGTGTCGAGTAGACAGCGACACCATTGGGTCATGTTGAAAAGCTGCATTAGCCGAGACACACACCAGTAGCGCTAGGTCACGAACGCGCTTGATGGCGCCACCTACAGATGCGGGACCATAGTTTCGTATTTCGGCCGCTGAGGATCGATGCAGAGGGCGGACCAGCGAATGAGAGGTATTCTCGCTCATATTCTCGACTAGTTAAGCTGCTTTAATCGTGAACTTTTATTATGTAAAGTTTTTAGAAATACGATTGATCAGATCAGAGCTGACCGCAGAGTAGAAGGAGGGTTCGCATCAACCACCAATCGATTCACTAAAATGGGACTCCAGCGTTCCATGGATCGATTGACGCATCTACCAAAGTTGTATAATATACCATTCGATGCCAAAAAAAACATACAACATTATGGCATTCATCACTCAGATCTGCCCAAAACTGATATACAGTATTGTTGCAGTATCGATCTCATATGTATCTCTTTCCACATTTGTTCATGAAATCGTCTTCAGGTGTAGAAATGCGCTCCAGCTCAGCTTTATTCTGCAAACAATTTCATCGAATATTCCTCTGGTTATGGAAATTTTTATTATGATTTAAGATAACTTTAAAAATTATCGTTCTTTTAATGATATATATCGGTCGAGTCCTAAATAATTTCCGATGCAGATAGATAGAATTTCGTATTTGTATTTACCCACTATGAGTAAACATGACAAACGCGTTTATGCTTCCACTAAATAGATAAGAGTTCTGTTGTTAGACTTTTGATAACTGTTTTGTATAGTGCATGTTATTCCTAACCTTTAAAATGGAGAGTTAAAAAGTGAATATTCGTCATGTGATGTTTTGGGAATTCAAACAAGGCAATAGCGTTACGGCGACAGCTGAAAAAATATGCGGTGAAGGACTATTAACCGATCGGACACTTCATCAGACCCGAAAGCTAACACATTCACGGAAAATAGAGTTTATTATATGTGTGGTGGGATCGTCGAGGTATAATCCATCACATGTTGAATTCAAATTTAATGATTCTCTACTAAAAGCGTCCAGCATGCGTCAATTCGCAAAAACATTATTCCTTTACACGACAATGCGAGATCAAACACAGCAAAAATTCTTGAGCTTAGACAGTCTGTTTTACCAAAATAACTTTATTTCCTAAACCTTGCTCCAACAGACTACCACCTTTTCGGTACCTTACAAAACTTTTTGAATGGAAAAACCTTCAATACTGAAGTGCAAGTTAATCAGCCTGTCGAAAACTTCATCCAGTACAAATGCACTAAATTTTATGAAGAAGAAATTGACAAACTGCCAGTGAGATGACGGAAAGTCATATATAATAGTGATAAATACATAATAGATTAATATAACTTTATTATTTTATAAAAGCAAAATAAATGTTTCATATGTAGCGACCGGAATTCAAATCCACCGCCATCTCAGTCGGCATCGACGCTAGCGACAGCGCTGCCGGCTGCTGCCACAAGCCTGGCTCAGAATTCACCGCTAGGCAGCCTCTCTAGTTTTATCGTTCTACAACGGCGGTCTCGCCGGTCCGGGAGCGCCGAGCGAGACAGCCAAATCGCTTCACATCATTTCATTTCACATTCATTCATTGCATTCTTTATTTCTATCTGTTTTAATCATACTGTCATAATAAAACTTCAACGCGCAAACAAACATCTATTTCATTTAACCACCGTCCTAACCCCCAAATATATAAAAATGGAAGTTATGTATGACTCGACTTGAAGTGTATGTTTGTAAAATTTTTGTTTGATTTGTGTTCAATATTGATTAAATTATCATTGTTTACTCATGTATTTGAAATTGTAGGAGCCTAGTCTGCCAGCAACTAGATTATCTGTGTACATAAACACAACATGTAAATTATAAATAAACAATAGCAGCGTAAAACAACTTTTGTATAATTTTAGCGTGACAAATTGTATAACTAGAATTAGGGATGAACAATTACAATCTATAAAGTTAGTCAACTAAGTACTGATATAGGAAGGCGGTCGAAGTAACCAGCTTTTAAACAATTAACTCACAGGGTGGAAAGTTGGCAAATGGATCGAGAGTTTAACAGTGGATCGTAGTTTGCACTCCATAACTCTTGATTGAGTTTAAACATCGCTTACATCATTTTCATGTCATTTTTATTTCTATAGAGATTTTATGAATTCGATTCCTGTCAAGTAAAATTCAATTTAATCCGTAATCATTGCGATAATGGATGAGAGCGGGCGGGTCAAACACGTTTTCAAATGGTGCCCTTGGAAATTGAAAAGTGCTCAGGAAACATCATCATAGAGATAGAAAGACATCCGGAAGTTTGGGAGACAGTGACCCATGAAAATAGTGGAGAAGTATTGAAGAGGTCTGAACGAGGCCAGATATAGGCTGATGATGTGTTTTAAAATTGTGAAAATGATTTTTTCATTAATTTTACGAACTCTTGTTTAAGTATTAAACAAGATTAAGAAAATATCACTTAGGTGGTTTGGTCATATGGAAAGGGTAAATGAGGAGAGAATAGTGAGAAAGATATATGACGCAAGTATTGATGGCACCTGAAAGACATCCGCGGAAGACTTAGCACGACCAGGTAAGCCAAATACTGGAAGATGGTCTTGTTAGAAGCCACAATAATAGGCGAGTTTATACGAGAGGATGTATGAATGTGGATGAGGCGAGAATTATGTGTCAGGATAGAATAGTGTGGCACTCTATCCTCTCTGCCTACCCCTGCGGGGAAAGGGCGTGATGATAAGTAGAAGTAAAGTGAACAGTAAAAATACATTAAAAATTCATTGGTATCAGAGAAGAATCGATCAATACTAGCTGGACTGACGAAATCATACTTTACCATAAACCATACCAAAAACCAGTTTACCATAAACACCAAGGCCTGTCATGTGACATGTGATTAGACTTTTTGACTATAGAATCCACGCATTTGAGTTCTACTGTGTAGTCTTTTATTATATATTTTCTATTATATATTATTTTATTATATATTCTTCATTATTCTCAGTTATAAATTTAGAACAAAACATTTATTTTAGTCAGACTATAAACAAGTGTATTTTGTAACATATTATTCTTAGTCTATAGTATATCAGTCAATAACCACTTGTTGACACACTGTACATGAAAAATAATATTAATTAATTAAAAAGAAAATAAAATTCACTTTTTTAAAACTTTTTTTAATTAATCGGTGTCAAAACAATATTGCATAACTTTTGGTGCAAGCCTTTGTGTGAAACCGATTCCGCGCCGGAAACAGTGGAAAAATAAATTTATAATTTGACGTACATAACAGCAAAAATGGGAATAAAAAAGTATTCCGGAATATTTGCATTCAGCTTTTGTATATTTCACAACGAATAAAAATAATGTCAGGAAATTGTTGTTACTCAAAACGTGAATAAAAAACTCGTTATGAGCTCCTCTGTCCAATTAATCACACACACAAAATTAAAGCTGTATCGTTTACTTTTTTTTTTAACTTTAAAGAAAAATTTAATTATTTTTAAAAATAAAAAAATTAACTTTGTGGTTAAATTCATTATTTTAATTTGTTAATTTTGTTTTACTAACCAATTATTAAATTAAAATACATAAAGGAGCATTAGAGATGTCTGAACAATAGTGGGTTTTTAGAATTTTCTCATCATTTGATAGAAAATGGTCATGGTTTTGAAAAAAAATTGGGATTGTCAATTTTGCATGTAAATTGTTTTGGTCATAAATTAAATAATTTGGAATCGTTGGAGATAAATAAAGCGTGTAAAGTTAATAAAAATAAATTATAAACAACCAACTAAATTTAACCACAAGTCTCATTCTAAAAAATTTTATTCTAGTAATTTTGTATCATCAAGTAACAATTTAAGTTAGGTATTAAATTCATTTATAAATTATTATTGTTTTATTAAAAATAGATTCTGTTAAAGAAACAATAACATATGTTTTTGATTAGTTATTGACATCCTGAAAAAGAAAATGATATTTTTCGAAACCGGTAGATATGTTTAATTCAATAAGTAATAATTCAAATAATAAAATATTTTATTAATATAAATTAAACAAATTACCTAGACAGATATTCAGAAACAAATCTGTTTATCAAAAAGTACTTAGTTGTTTTCGGGATTCGAACCTGGACATCTACTACTAGATCACTGCGTTTGTTCAATGATTGTATGTTTTACTAGAAATAAGCCTTACCCATTACCATAACCTACTTAACTATATTGACTATATTTGTCTGTTCTCCTATCCACTCAACATACTCCTTTCCATTCCCCATTGCGTTTTCTCTGTTACTGAGAGTCGATTTTGCAGCCATATGTAAGCATTAGAAGTAAGCAAAATTCAGGCTTCCGAACACACTCCAACCCAGCTATGTTCTACGAATAATTTCATTATTCATAAATTTATTCTTATTCAATTATCGACTTGTTTAAGTTGCGTTTCATTAACATGAATATCTATCAAATTAACAAAGCAGTCTATCATCAATTTAATCTTTGGTATCATAAACTAAAATAACGATTGAAGACGATAGTCTATTTATCTTCAATGCTGTTCTGCCACCGATTTCAAATAGTTTCTGCATTATATTCCGATGATCAACTGTATAATTTGAGAAAATCGGCAAAACGTGTAATGACTTATATATTATATACATTCTCCTTCTACTCTAGTTGCCTGAACAAATTGTAAATTTTTAAGGACATATTGTATCACTTTGTCAGAGTACGGATTACACTAAAAAGTTTTAGATGGAGCATGTACACTGAATAAATTTCTGGGTAAATAAAGGCAGACTATCACTTTAATACTATAGTATAGTACTAGAGTACGCGTAGAGTTTAATAAATTTTAATGTAAAGTATGACTTTTAGAGTTTAATAATTCTTCAAAAAAGTCTACTATGGAATATAATCTTTTAAATCACATTGGAGTGCACTCTATAAAATCAAAAAACTATGAATTACTATAATTTCTACTTTAATGTGTTAACTAGAACCATCTGCCTAGCGAAATAATTCACAATTGACAAATAAAGCTGCGCATGTGTTTTTTCGCAAAATTTGCTCCAAATGTGTATGAACTAAATGCAACTCTCGCACCGCACGGCGTTACACGTCTTCGCTTGAACAGACGTGTTGCAAAACGCTGCAAGTGTATATTTGAAGCGGACTTTAAATGTGATTTTTTTATATATTATAATATATTTTAAGTCCTTCACTTAATAAGTTGAAGAATTTTCCACGATTAATAATAATATTATTAATATTTTGAAGAACGGAAAAAAAGTGACATACACAAAACATACATCTGAAAGAGTGTACGATGAATACAACTTTTAGAGATAATGCCAATCGCTTTTAGAGCATCAATATTAGCAGCATAACTTAAGTTCACGTTACTGCTAAATCAATACTAACTAACAATTAAATATAAATGGTTTATCTGAACGAAAGCGTACTATATACTGAATGCAATGAAAATGCGGTCAGGTGCATGTGTAAAAATCTATGTTCCCATTAAATGAAGAATTAACAAGTTAGGAGCTAATGTAGATTTTTTGAAGCGTTATGAATAAAATTAAGAATGAATCACTAAAATAGTTTGGGAATGTGGAACATGAGAATAAGAAGATATAAGTGTAGAAGGCATCAAAAATAAAGGGTGTCATGAAAAGACTTGCTATTATCGGATAAACTAGATATTGAAGAACAGCCCTATTAAAAGCTTCAATAATAGACGAGAATACATGAGACGTATGGAAGTGAACGAGGTAAGAGTGATATGCCAGGACAAAAAATTTGGGGTTCTATCTTAGTTTGATGATAAATAAGTTAGAAAAAACCGGGTTTTTACTAGTATTAAATAAATGTAATCATTGTCAAATTAAGCTTAGCATTCTTCAATGAAAAATAAGAGTGACAAAAATTCCACTAATTTCTTACTACTTGATTTTCGGCGACTTCTTTACCGCTAGACTAAAAAGCACAAAGGGTTAATTTAAAAAAATAAAAATTCTATCTTAGAATCATCTTTTCAGAACAATAAAAAACTTTTATATCCCTTAAAAAAATTTGAATATCACTTGTCGACATTTTTAAGACGTTCCTTATTGCTCAAATAATTCACGACAGTTTGAATCAACAAATAATATGGGAACTAATCGTATTCCGAGGACAACAGCACTTGACATTGAGCGACTCTGATGTCAAATTAGTGTAAGAGTAAAAATTAACATTTTTCGTTGTATATATTTTAAATTGAATGTAAAAAAATAGCTTTTATATTGTCCTTTATAGACTCTTAATATAAATTCCCTAGATGCATTACGCGTTCATTTAAAATTAGTATTGTTTACAACGAAAAACGTCGTTTTATTATTAAGGTAAACTAACATTAAAATACTTTGAAAATATGAAATACGATATTTAATGTCAATAATCATTATAATCTACTTTTATAATAAAATAGCCAAAAACATATCGAATATTTTACAGAACTTATATATATGTTGTATTTTTTCAAATGTTTTTATATTAAGAAATTTAAAATATTACTCTTCATAGATTCGTTTATATTACAAAATTTCGCACCGAATTTTGAAATTTATTTTGAATGAAAAAACATTAATAATATTTCTAAGAATTGATAAATATGACGAATTGCAAATGCAATGACATGCTGGTTGGTCTAGTGATTAAGACTCTCGCCTAGTGATCTAGTGGTTGGGTTTCAAGCCTCGTTTCAAGAGATCGGTAATTTTGTCCTATTTTCATAGCGCAAAGGTTTAGCTTAATTTGAAAATGAAAATAATATTTATGATGGGTCAATGGGTTCTGTTGGTTTTCAGTGCAATACTGCATCAGACTGCAGTGGAGGGGATGAGTTTAACACATGAGTTGCAACTTATCTCAATATACATGAGAATTTAAAGAATAATATTATAATGAATCGAACCTACCACTTACCTAGGACCGTTGTATGAGCTGCACCTCATTGGCATTTTTTAATACTACAAAGGCGACCGTGCCACGCCTCAGAGCTGCATAGCAAGACGGAGGCGTGGCACAGACACCAAACCAACACCATTCACTGTCCGATTCAGCGCTCGTACCCCAGAGTATTTATTAATACGTTTTTATTTTACATATAAATAAATGAAAACATTTTAAGTACACGGAAAAAGGACTTTAAAGAAGAAATCAGAGTATTAAATAATAATTCATTCATTCATAGTTTCATGAATGACCCCAACGTATGCAAGAATGTGTCCAACATCGCGGTGCTAATTTAAGTAATGTATTAAATAAAACTTATTTATTAAAATATACATATATACTCGTATATTAAATAATATAATTTACATAAATAAATAAATATATATTAAGGAGAGCACAATCTTATTGTGAAGTTGTAATTATTCAGAACCTAGGTCTGTGATATTTTAAATACTAAATTAATGTATTAATTATAAATATATACATATAAAATCAATTTTGTCGAAAAATATTTTTTTGCGTCACCGGGATTTGAACCTGGATCTCTATTTCCAATCCGGGGAAATACACTACCGATTGTGTTATAACGCCAGTACTTTTCATGACAAATTTTCGAACTTAAATGTTACACTTTTTCAAATTAATACATCTGTCGTTCCATTATTTGAAAGCCATCTACATTATTTTTACAGAATCTCAAATACCTTTAATATCAATTCATTTTTATTGAATTTTGGACACATTGATACAACTTATATTATTAAAGAGAACACCTTCTTATTGTGAAGTTGTAATTATTCAGAACATAGGTCTGTAATATTTTAAATACTAAATTATGTATTAATTATAAATACATATACAATTGGTAATGTGCTTCCCCGGATTGGAAATAGAGATCCAAGTTCGAATCCCGGTGACGCAAAAACAATATTTTTCGACAAAATTGATATTATATGTATATATTTATAATTATTGCATTAATTTAGTATTTAATATATATATATATATTGTCAATGGTGAGATGGGGGTTTTACATCTCCACCGTTAGTTTTGGCCTAGAGATAAGATTTGTGGGTTACTTTCCTCAGAATCACTTTCCCACCTTTTGTCCAAAAAAGTTTTACATCCATCAATTGTGGATTTATTTTTATTAAATATTAATAAATATAAAGATGGGTTATAATTACTAACTTGAAAGTAATTTAGTTTTTTTCATATTAGTAAATTTGTATATTATAAAATTAAAATTAATTAAATTATGACCACAAAAAAAGATTTCAATTTAGTGTACAAAAGAAAGGAAAATAGTTCAATGATGTGTAGACTTCCTTTGATCCAGCTTCCATATAAATTACAGCGCATTATTTGAGGTACACCCTTTACCGTGTGGGTCCATGAAATCAAATTAATGGCAACCGCAACGTTAGTCCTGAGTTTTGTACTTCCATATTCATGCTGGTTTACCTGTATGGGGATCTCACGATATCATTATCGTACGCCATCCTGCTTATATAATTAAATTGGTCTTGATTCCATAAAACTGTTATCTAAATTATGGCAATTGTAATAAATGCCATCAGTAAAAATATGCCATAAGTTAAATTGGAAACTGCACGTATTTCACAATACCAATCAGGGACACGCACGCACTGTACACATGGGCACGAGAATTTATATAACCGTGTATGATTACTCACTTTTACAATGCCAGATGATAAAAGATTTACATTTAATACTAGAAACGGAGCGCATGAATTACGAACATCGCACTCTCATTGCCCAGACGTAAGATCTGGGGATACCATATGTAGAATAGATGGCGCGCATTGAAAAATAAGTGACAGCACCTGCGTAACGTCACAATATATATATTTATATATAATAGGTAAAAAAAATACACTTTTAGAGTATGGGCATGTGGATGTATGTTAATGTAAAAGTATGACTCCAGATCAGAAGGTTTGAAGATGTGTAGTTTCGTATTCATTTATATCGTTGAATGTATTGCGCGTCTGGAATATATAGAAACGCGTGTGGATATAAATGTATGATAGGCATTAGGTTATACGAATAAAAGCTTATAAAACAAATACATTGAATTTATTGAAGCTAAGTTGTACAAAAATAGACATCAAACTAGGCCTGGAGGTGACTTTTGGAGCTGCCGCTCAGGAGATGACGAAAAATAGAGTGCTAAGTCATGGCTCGGTCCTTCCGAGTGAAGGCTGCCGCATATGCCGGTACCCTGCGTCTTTATAGCTGTTGTAAGTTGTGTTGTAAGTACTACCTCACTGAACGTGTTCAGCTTCGTGCTGCAGAGTGGAAGCGATAGCCCTTCACGTCCCTATTATTTTTATTACAACTATTACAACATTTTTGTCTATGTTAGACTAATATGACAATATTTTCCTATAAAATCATCATAGACTATTACGTTTCAAATCTAAAATATCCAATACATTTTCTTATACATATATATTTTTTTAATAATGACCGCACACAATATAGCTGTTATTTTCGAAATAAATTGTCAATTTTTTAGCGAAAAATGATCGTTCAAAATTACTATTGATCGACAATGACATATCTGGGTCAACCTGATAACCAGCCATTTTTCTCGGTCACACTATTCACAAAAGCTCGCTGCCTGTCAGGGCCGACACGCTTTATAAGACGAATCTGTTATAGAAATATGTGAAATACTCGTGAATTGTCCTTCTTATCTTTGTACCATCTTCTGGCCATCTATCATATTATCAGTCAATCTAAGTAAACCGCTTTCATTTTATGTTATTTATTATTTTACTCTTCTTTTGACCGTCGATCTTTATTTGATATTTCTTTTCATATATTTTAATTCCCGATCGTATTTCAGTCAGTCTAAATTTAGACTGGCGTACAAAATAACAGTTCATATCATCAAATTATTTTATAATCATATTTAAAAATCCATTGAATTATCAAAATTGAATTACAAATATATAGTACTATATATTTTTCACATTCGTTAGTATTTTGGGTACCAACTACAAAATAAAACGCAATAATTCCTTTATTTATATTAATTTTATTTTACACGAAGAACAAACGAATCGTAGATCACAAATAACAAACATAAAAAATGAAAATATCTAATATTACCTAACAATTAATAAATTTGATTTGGAAAATCATAAGTAGTTTTAAGAAGTTTTTAGGAAAATAATATCCAAACTCAAAATAAAAACAAACTATACATCGTGTCGAACATGAATATATAGAAATTAACATGTACAAATAAAATAAATATAAATATATAAACAATAAAAAAAAATTAATCTTGTATCATTAAGTGAGGAAATATCAATATCTAAAATATATTAAAGATACGACACATTCTAGACAAACAAAATCCTAAACTACTCTAATTTAAAGAATATTTACACATCATAAATAAAAAATTGAATGAGAAATTCATACATTTCATTGAACAGAAGTGTCAAATTAGATTACACGACCTTTTTGTTCTGTAGTTACATTTTTTGAAAACACAAAAATGTTTATTTAAATTGTCAAAAATTTGAGAATTGGAATTGCAAACAGTAATTTCTGATACATATATTTTGTAGGTAGGTAATTATTCTTTTATTAAGGAGAACACGTTCTTATTGTGAAGTTGCAAGTATTCAGAACATAAGTCTGTGATATTTTAAATACTAATTAAATGTATTGATTAGAAAATACAAATAAAAAATCAATTGTATCAAAAAATATTGTTGTTGCTAACGGGATACGAAACTGGATCTCTTCCTATCCGGTAGCAACAACGATATTTGTTGATAAAATTGATTTTATATGTACATCTTTCTAATTAATACATTTAATTTGTATTGTTTATTTTTTTTATTTAACACTTTATTTTTAGAAATCTCCGTAAATTTAAATAAAACTTTAATATGTGTACTTTAAACAATATTAAAACTTGGGAGTTTAATTAGAAATAATATTTACTGCATTGAATATCGTGTCGGTCCTATCAAAAGCCAGGAAAATTTTAATTAAAATCTCTGTTTTGATTTCTTATGTCTTTACCAGAGTATTATTAATTTTATACTGAGACGTTATATTAAATTCTAGATGTAGAAACCAGAAATCATAATTCAGCCGATTGTACGCTAGGCGTCCGCGTCGCGGCGCTGGGGACGTTTCGAGTGGCCATCATGACGAGCGATGAAAACAAGATAATACTAGGCATGTTATCAAGTAATCTAAAGTTTATCAATTATGCCCTTTATTTGATTAATCTAAACTCTGCTAATGAAAATTCGTACGGAGAAAAACAAAAATTGAAATTTAGATAGAAAAACGTGATAATGGATTTTTAAAAATATTAAAATATAGCTGACTTAAACCTAAATGAGTAGATAAATTATTTTAATGAAGAGTGTACTCAAGACGTGATGAAATAAGCAATGCGAAAATAAATGTACTGATGGTTGGATGACACCAGGAGCAGTACACAATCAGAATCCAGTACATGGGTGGTGCTATAGCAAGTTGAGGAGCTCAAATACCTCAGAGGAATTCTCTGACGATGAGAAATAGGAATGTAAAATAGACAGGAGAATCTTGGCTGCTAGTGGGGATTAACTCGCAGTGATTTTGAAGCTTACGTTAATTTATAGTCACCAAATAAGGATTCTTACCTGCCGAATTGAGTTATGTTAGGAGAGCAGCAGGAGTATAATAATACAGGAGATTGAGAAATATCAAGATAAAAGAGACTATCGACATGAAGTCTCTGCTTCTATGTATAAAAATATCTCAATTAAACACATATGAAAATAAAAATATGTTAATCAATACATCAAATCAAATACGATTTTTTGGTTTTATATTTGAAAAAAATATTTTCTATATATTACCAAAGATATATAACTAAAGATATTATCATTTTTAGCACTGAGGGAATGTTGTATTGTTAGTTACCTAATATGTAATACCCAACTTTGTAACAAAATTTATATATAAGCTCACAACACTGTTCTAAATTTTATTAGTCGATAATATCTCAGACGACTGAAGCGATCGTCCACTTATTAGAAAAAAATAAATATAGAACCAAAAAAATTGCGTTTGATTTATTGTGTTGATTATCAATGGAGTTCTATGAAATGTTACCGTCTTTTTAAAAAAAAAAAATAACAAAATAAATTAAAAACAAGTGTTTTTATTTTTATATGTTTGATTATGGAGTATAACAAACTTACCTTTTAAACAGTAAATTTATATGTTAATCAAGGTTTCTAGGGTATGTCTTATCAAAAATACGACTAACAAGAAATATCTTCTCGGAAGTTGGAGTAATAAATAAGGGAAATCAGTAAGAAATACACAAGTATATGACGCGAATGTTGATGGCACCAGAAACAGAGAACGTCTGTGGAAATGTCGGCATGATCAAGTAAACCAGATACTGAAAAGTCCTGTTGGAAGCCTTCAAAATCAACAAGCTTGGCATGAATTTGGAAGAGTCAAGAGTTGTGTGTTAAGACTAACGATTGTGGCGTTATCCTTTCTGTCGTTATCCGTTATCGTTATCCATGCGGGCAAATGGTATGATGATACAAAAGTTAGTTAGATATAATCATTTTTATAATTTTATTTATTTTATTTATTTTTATTTATTTATATATATTTTGACATCCATATTTTTGTAGTTACAGAGGTGGATACATAATAAACATACATAATACATAGTTTAATGTGTGGGATGGAGTAGACTTCACCTCTGATATATACAGCGTTGTCCTGGCTACTTTGCTAGACTAAAGTCTGTGTTAAAGTAGCCAGTTTTTTTTAGTTTTTTTTTCGTACTGTTGTGGTGTTATTTGGAATAAAAAAATATATCAAATATGAATAAAAAGTAAGAATAAAATAAAAATATAATAAAAATATGTGGAGTGGGAGTGTTGTAGGACTAGTGAGTTATTAGTAAAAGAATTGTATACATTATAGTAAATGATAATGATAAACAATAATTGTTGTAAATCACTTTTTACATAATAAAGAACATTTCTTTCTCCATATATTCGGGACAATCTTTTGTAAACAATTGTAATTATTTGTAATTTTTAAGACATGTTTAATGTTATTATTTGTTGTTAAAACTCATACATGGATCTCGTGTTTTCAAAAAAAGTTTTGCTTATTTATAAAAAATCTAGTTATATTTTATTTTGCAAAATAATTTTTATTAGAATCTACATATTTGCCATAGATTAGGTATCTCGAGAATCTCATCTCGGTAAATATATTACATTATACCCTCCATGTCCTACCAAATGAACAGTAAGACTTTTTTTCATATATATTAGGTTTCGCAGTCGATGTTGATGGTTTGCCGCGATTTTCGCCTTTTTGGATTGTCGTACTTCACTCATTTTTCATCACCAGTCAAAATTTCGTACAAAAAATTCTTCCTTTTGTACCTAGATATCAGGGAAACAGTCGGTCGTCGCTCATTGTTGTCAGGAGAGGAGAAACCCAACGGCCCTCCTTCTGAATTTCCCCCAGCTTTTGTAGCTGTTGGGTTGCTCCAAGTACTTGGACAATTTTGACTGTATCTAATAGTGTGGAATTTTATTTAATATAGGTAAGTGCTACAGCCGTGCTATTTACAAGTCGAAAATTAATTTGTACAGCTAACATAAAAATATAACTTTTTCTTTTTGACTTTAACAAATAAACTAGGCATTTTTTGACGTTAAATCGTACAAGATACTCAATAAAAATTCACCTAATAACATTTATTTTCATATGACCAAATAAAATTAATCATACTAACAAATTCGTATGCGTAACTCCGTTAGCCTGTGCCGGGTATAGCGTGACTCATGACATAATTGTGTTTCATTCTAGTCCCTTAATGGGAGAGTGTCTTTGCTAGTAAGTCCTTTGATAGCTGTCTTGTATTCACTGATTTTATATTTCTCATTTTTTGCATTGGTATTTTGTTAAGAGAGAGAAGCAAACGGGTACTGCGAGTGTAGGTTTCATCGGCAAGATATGCCAGCAGACAGTGCTTCTCTTTCTCCAATGACTTCATATTATATAAACATATATTATATTATTAATGCATCAATTAGAAAGGTAAGGTACAGATAAACTCAATTTTTATCGTATTTCTCTTAGATTTATATTGACGGTATATAATACTAACCGATTGCTTACTGCTAGGCTCTGGGACGGCTTTGTAGCCGATTACCAGCAAGCTAGCATAAATGTTATAAACCTATTTCAATAGATGGCGCTAATCAAATTAATGATAATCCGGTAGATGGCGCTGATTCAAGTGCTAATCGATTTAATCACGGTATTTCCAGATATTAAATCACTGATAGCGAATGTGACCTAAAGATATCAGTGATCAAAGCACGATTCGTGATTTTGAGGTCATCACTAATAATTTTAATAAACTAAATAAACAAAAACCAAATTAAAAAATTGTATTCCATTTCGTAGTTATTCTAAAACATCATCAGCCTGGAACATTATATTCACCCTGTGAATGTGTTACGCGAAAAGCTTCCGGAGTTTTATAGGATTATGTATTTATCAGGGAGATTAAATATAACCGACAAACATTATAAATTAATTTTTTATGAGTCAGCAATACGTCTGTCTACGTGCTGAATAGCGTGGTCACGTGGATTAAGTAGGTACTTGCTTACAGAATACCATTTACACAATATCGGAAAAAAACAATCTGATGTTATTTCCTTTATTTAAAAAAAAAAGTCATGCCTACGTGTATTACATATTACATAGATGTTATTAAGTAGAACACACTTTTATTGTGAATTTGTAATTATTCAGAACATAGCTCTGTGGATTCGAACCTAGTAGCTCAAAAACAATATTTTTCGACAAAATTGATTTTATATATATATATATATATTTATAATTAATACATTAAATTAGTATTTTACATAAATATTTATACTGTTTTTGAAATATAACGAAGCGCTTAAACCATGTAAAATAGAAGTGACATTCTTATTTCCCAAAAAGTGGCCTCGCTCTGTTAATCGTCAGCCAAGTGTCTTACTGCTAGACAAATTCAGATAAACTAGAGAATAAAAAAATAATTAAGTAATATAATATATAGTGTAATCCAAACAGAACCGTTATTAAAATTATTGTTTAATTATAAATAATTAATAATTAATAAGCCACTGAGATAATTATATTCACTGGTTTCAAAAAATACCCTTTCCTTCGTTAGAGTGATAAAAAACCAACTAAAATGTCAAATTGTTCTTATTAATTATCTAGTAATTTCTAAAAATTTATTATTTGGTACCTGATTAAAATCTTCATTGTTACGTATTTGCGTGATAGGTACTTCTCCAGTAGTATACCTCGCAGAAGATTGTTGGTGGTCCAATAAGAAATTCTTATGTGACAATTATAATCTTAATTACACGAATAATATAGTTTTATGATACAAAGTATATAACGGTATCGAAAAGAGGCCGTGTCCCGCGCGCGTTAACCTTTTAAGCCCGCCACACACACACACACACACACACACACACATCTCGCACCGGCGGTGCTGACGCGCTGACACACAAACGTACACACGATCAAGGACATACGGTTATGGTGATGAAAGATGTGAAAATTCACAAAATGATCCTAAATTTTGGAAAAAAAAATTGGATACGACTTGTGGTTAAATTTAGTTGATTATTTATAATATTTTGGTAAATGTTACATACTTTACTTATTTCTAACGATTTTTTGCATAACTAAGGTTCTATTTCACAAATAGCAGCTTAAATATTCATCTTAAGTACTTGAGTCGTTTATTGAAGTATTAACGTAGACCTTATCTTCCACATAAACCTAAAGAAAAAAATCTAGAGGCATTAAATCGTACTATCTGGGCAGCCAATTGATGTTTCTGAAATGAGAAATTGTGCGTAAAGGAAATTTCTGATATAATAACTCGATTGTTTTCCGGCTTATGTGGCACGTAACCCCATTCTGCTAAAAATAGACATCATCCAAAAGCACTTAGAACTTTACGAACTGTTTCCGTGATATTTTTTCTATTTATATAGTGGATTTTCACAATTTTATTGCGCTGTTCAATCGTGTGTCGACACATTTTCTCATAATAGTATGGTTTTTATTTGACAGATGTTATATATAGGGTCTTTTAATAGGGACGCTCAAAATTTGTTAGGTTATAGCAGCCATGTTGTTAAAGTGACATCTGTCAAATTTATTATCAATTGTTAAGTAGTATACGGCAAATCACCACGGAAGGTTGAACTACGTGTGCAAATCATCAAATTCTGGACATTCTGCACGAGCGATTTGAGGGCACGGTTATCTCGCGCGGCGGTGACGTGAACTGGCCACAGAGATCGTGCGATTTAACGCCTTTAGACTTCTTCCTTTGAGGCTATCTTAAATCGCAAGTCTTTACGAATAAGCCGCAAACAATAAACCTCCTCAAAGTCAACATAACAAACGCCATCCAGCAAATTTAGCCAGATTTATGCGATAAAGTCATTGAAAATTGGACCTCCCAAACGTGCCACCGAGCAAAGCCGCAGCGGATATTCGAACAACGTTATATTCCACACTTATTGCCATAAAATATACTTTCAAATGAAATAAAAATTGAGTGAATATCTCACACACAACCTGTTTAACTTACATTTTAAAATCGAGCGTCCTTGTTGAAAGACCCTTTATAATGTTTCTAACCAAAAATATTAAAAAAAAAAAAATTACAGATAACTTTGGATCATCCATAAGAGAAGAAGAAGAGAGTAAGAAAAATATATAAATATATAAGAAAATATTTACAAGTCTTCAATGTCACGTACTTGTGATAATAAAATCTTATAGAAACTAGTGACACTAGAAGGGTGTAAATAGGCAATCGAGTGAATAAATAAATGCTCAATGCTCACTTTGAAAATGCGAAAATACTGTATTTTTATTATAATTTTATCTTATTTATTCTATTTTATTATGTACTAGTTATTAGTACCTGTCAAGGCCCGAGAAATGGATTCAGTTATAATTTAAAATAGGGGTTTATAAGGAGGTATTTTATTATGATGTACGAAAAAATTAATCTTGGCAAGGGAAGGGAGACCCCAGAGAACTATGCAAAATTTGAATTGGATTGACATTCAATTTAATTTGAAGTAGATGATATTTATATTGAGGTGGTACGGATGGGGTATCAGGGGAAGAGGAGCTGATGCCTATGTTTTGTGTAGGGTCATAAAGAGTAGCTTTGCAAAATTTGGAGCGGATGGCGATCAAGGGTTGGGTGGCTACGTTTTGTGCAGTCCTAAAGAATAAGTGTGGAAAATTTAGTTTGTCGGGCAAAGGGTGTATAATTGTAGAGAAAACCGGCAGACGTTGTGCTTTATTTATTATTATATCGACGAATATATTGTAGATTGTGTTATTTTTTTTACTAATTTCAAAGTATGTATGGTGGATTCAATACTCGACATTCGAGGTGTTATACAAGAAAAAGATATTCTTTATTCGACTGAAAAATTTTTCAAGACCCATTAACTAGACAAAGGCACTGAAAAATGAAAGATAAACGTACCTATACTAAACACGAAAATGCAATTAGAACTAATCCGTAGTACACTGTTCCTCGATCAACTTCAGTGCGCTCCACTTAAGAATATTGAAGTTCTGGTAATATGGGAAATTATATAATCATCAGAGATGGAATAAAGGGAATCTCCAAGATGTAAGTTCTAAGTTACCTAATTTCCCGCAAATTTTAATACCCGGGTATTTCCTAATTGTAATAAACCATTACAATTAAGTAAAAATTTACTTATAACAAAAATATTAAGTGAAACACAAAGAAGTAACAAAAAAACTATACTAAAGTTTGAGACATAGTATTTACATTTGCATTAAATAAATAATAACAATAATTAAATTCATTTTGAAAAATTTAAATTTTTTTTTCATTGGATGACAAATAAAAAAATATAAATGAGATTGTAATATTTTGTTTTGGGTACCGTAGTTGAATCAGTAGTATAATTGTATAAATGAAATTATGCACATTGAATCTGCCATACTCGAAAATTTATTTATTATGAAATAATGGCACAAAAATTAAAAAAATATATGTATTTCATTTAAAATCTGTTTAATGTTACAAAAGGTTTTAAAATGATCTCAGAATATTATTTACGAACGATGATAATCGATTTTAATTACTAATTTAATGTATTAATTATAAATATGTACATATAAAATCAGTTATGTCGAAAAATATTGTTTTTGCGCTACCGGGACTCGAACCTGGATCTCTATTTACAATCCGGGGAAGTACACTACCAATTTTGTTATAGCGCCAGTATTTTTCATGACAAATTTTTGAACCTATATGTTACACTTTTAAAATGAATTCATCTGTCTCTCCATTATTTGAAAGCCATCTACATTGTTTTTACGGAATCTCAATTATCTTTGAGTAAACCGACTGCTGACGCCAGAATTATCAATTCATCTTATTAAATTTTGGACACATTGATACAGCTTGCATTATTAAAGAGAACATATTCTTAGACCTATGTTCTGAATAATTACAACTTCACAACAAGAATGTGTTTGTTTTTAGCATTAGACCTATTTTATTTCTAAATGTTGATTGTTTGATACTGTTAAAAAATTGCAGTTTAAATGTAAAAATTATAATTATTATTTAAGGATGGATTTAATAATATATTATACACGTATACTACAGAAATACAAATATAATTATGAATTATTTTTATATGGTAATAATCATTACCGTTATGTAATAATAAAATTAACAAATTTTTTAAATATTTTAATGATTATGTCTTGTAATATTATATTCATTAATGTACAGATTTACATTGTAAAATTGTAATTTTTACTGATAAACTTACATAAAATTCCTATATTTATATTTAATTTTATTATTACATTTCTGATTATAGTTACTTGGAAAAAATAATTTTATATCATTTATATTTTCTCTTTAATTTATATTTATGACTTATATAATTTTCAATTGCATCAGTTACATAGTTAACTATCCTCATTTTATTAATGTTGATTAATTAATTTCTTTTAAGTTTAGAATTTTTTTCCGTGTTATAACTTCCTGTATATTTGGACTTGAATAGTTTCATATCGGGAGTTAATTATCGACTTTGTTTCAGTTGTTCCCGTGTTCGACAAAACCGCACATCATTTCCGACGTCTGTCTATCAGCTGTAGCTGGTGAGCCTGTCAGAGCCTGTCATGACGGAAAGCCACCCATATCTGTTCAACTAAGTAGCTTAACAATATGCTAGTTGTAAATATTGATGTAATGGAAATATTGTGTATGTGGGGACGGCGATTCATATTTACCGCCATTGTCACTGTCCTCAGCCGAAATCGATACCAGCGACATCTAAATTCAGGAAATAAAAACTATATACGAATCATGCATCTCATTCTCACCATGAACACGCTTCCTAAAATTTTATTAATGATTTAGTTGTTAACCTATAATTATTTATCCCCATCATCATTTTTGTCCCCTTATTCTAGTAAAGTCAGGGACCCAAATTCTCAGAAACAAGGAACTTCCATTTTACCATGTCTGGCACCGCTTCAGTACATGCTGACAAATCTCGAGTCAATCTGTATTTATAGTATCTTAAATGGGTATGGGGGGACTCACCAGCCACTTTTCCTCCGGAGTTCTCAAGAAATTCTCGTTTCTCTGGTATTCAAAAGACGTGTCCAAGTCATCTAAATTGAGATTTTTATTCACGTCAACATGGCTCATGGTTAGCTGCTAATGTATGTACTGATTATTTGCCTTGAGACAATGATTCTTTTGAATCATTACCGATGAAAGATTAGGTTAGTAGCCAGGCTATATATTCTTTCCAATATTAAAAAAAAATTCTATCACAGTTAAAAAATAATATTTTTGTTATTTAGATTATTTTATTTCAATTTCATTACATATTTAAATCGTTCAATATTTCGTATTATTCAATTTTGCAACATGTGTTTTAAGTGAAATTAACTGTTTACATTTCACTGTTAACGGAATAACGGATGAACTTCAATGGATTTCGGTCTAGTTAACATCTTTGAACATCTTTTATATTATGTACAATATTATTGTATTACAAAAGGCTAAATAAACATAAATACTATTTATATATCATCGTATACATCTAAGATTGATGCCAACCTTGTGGCTGGTGTCTCATGAAGAGAGAAGAAGAAATCTATTGTAAGGGAGCGGTCAATACGAATCTTGAAATGATCTGAATTATTTTATGGTGAAAACCTTCTAGTTGAAAAATTCCGCCTCTTGATTGATTTGAAAGCATCTACTGTATAGGTTCTCATAAAAAAAAAAACTTATAAACTATCCAAAACGTTACCAGAAAAAATTAATCCCTTCCGACACTGAAGAATCGCTTATAAGTAATTAATTTTATCTTAAGGATCGATTTTGACAGAATTACGAATTTTTAACTATTTTAAACAGCCGCCATTTTAAATAAGAATGCTGTTCTACGAGATAAATATTTCTGAAAGTTTTAACGAAATTTGATATAAATTACAGAATTAATCGTGTCCATAAAATACGTTATTTCCCATATATCAGAGTATAAAACATAAACAGATACTTTATAATTTGTACGAGTACTTCATTGAATAGTATTTGAGTAAATCATATTTCATTAAAATTTTCCATTGCTGCGTCATGAATGACTCCTACCGCACCTACCATACGTATATGGAAATCTACATTTTTTTTTAAAAATCAAATATTGTATTTTACATTATTAATTCATCTGAATGTTAATCACTGCCATTATTACGATTGATGCACTCTTGTTTGTGCGTCACATTAAATTGCCGCAAACGCGTTGTTTACATGGCTGCAAAACCGCATGCTGAAAAGCTGAATTCATCGCCACCGCTATTGCTAACTCGGCCAGCTAACCAAACCAACTACAGATTATACTTTGAATTATTACTGTAGATAATTCACCATTAAAATAGTCGATAGTCAAAAGCATTTAATTAAACTTTTGTGTATTGCTATTAAACATCTGAATTGAATTCGATTAATCCCAAAACTATTCTTTACGATTTCCACTATATTTTATTTATAAGATGGTGTATGTTAACATAAAAAAAATCCACTCTGTATCTGATAACAACATACTCCTTATTCAGATTGGTAATAATCCTGAATCACCAACAACTTTTGGCTCACCCTGCACTATCAATGGCAAAGTTAACTCAATTTCAAAAATTTTACACACGTGTTCCTAAAATTTCAACCCTTTGAAAATATAAATTCTTTTATTGCATCCAAAACTAATATTTCAACAGCGTTGTATATTTTATTGAGATTGAAAATTACGACACTTTTTTCTTGGCCCAGGAAAAGCGGCTTAAATGCAGCACACGCGATACGGCATTGGCGTAACGTAGTCTAGGCGAGAGGACATTAAATATTCATTGAAATTAGCTGCCACTACGCCACTGCAAGGTGGAATATTGTAAAATATTACCCTACTTCAAGTAAAATGAATTAATCCTCGACACAGGGGGCTCAAACTGTGGCGCGTAGTTTGACAGTGCATCTTGTTAGGGAATTACTGTAGGTATACAAATAAACGATGAATTTATACATTGATTGATGTTTACTACAATATTAAATATAAATAAACAGTACCTATGTTGCTTAGTATTGTATACGTTTATATATATTATATAAGAGTATATACGAGAATGTTAAATTTGAGGTTCTTACGGATCGGGTAAAATGTTAGAAAGGAAGTTTCTTGGTAGTTTTCCACATCCGTTGGCCCTGAGAAGGATCATTGATATCCCAACATTTCGAGTAAATTTCATTGCCTTTCCGGTGAAACGATCGTAGATTACGTCTTTTCAGGCTGGCAGTTCAGCCCCAAGTGAAATCGCTAATTCTTACTTTGAATAATTAAGATGTTTACGACCTGATGTTTGTCTTCTATTAATTGTCTTCTGTTGCTTGGTGAGGAGAAACATGACTATTATTATTTGTTTGTATAATAAGCGTTGGGTTTTTTTGAAATGATTATGATAATAGGTTTTCAGTAGATCTATTAAACTTATAAACTCCCCAATCATGGTTATAAGAGTAATTTTTGACACGAAGCCTTGAAAATGGCCCATGTCACCGTTTTGAAACGTCAGTTTAGGATTATAAAGTTTTATAAAAGTCACCAGTACGCGAAAATAATCCATGTATATGATATATACAGGGTGTAACAAACCTAGTTCACAATATTTTATGGGTGGATACCTAATTAAATTACGAGTTGAAAATGTTCAAGGAATATGTGAAAATTCTTAATCGTTATGGAAAATATTGTTTAATTTTTTTACAAAATCATGTCTTTAAGTCTACGTACTTCGAATTAAATATTTACGAAATTTATCCATTATTAATCTATATATTTGATTCAGGCCCTAAATCAACTAACAAAATATTATCTATCCACTCAAAATTTGATGACCTTTAATTTTTTGTATTCAATATATAATTTTGAATCAATAAAATATTTTAATTAATCGAAATAATTGCATAATAACGATATTTTTAAAATGCTTGTATCTCGGACATGATTGACATTAGGCACATATTCTTTGAACATTTTTGACTAGTAATTTATTCAGGTATCCACCCATAACATATTGTTATTAATAATATTGCCGATGTTGTTGATGATGTACAAATCATAATTTTTGCTGACGACTTGAAGATATTAAGATCAGTGAAAAGTGTGTCTGATTGCATGATAATACAAAGTAATTTGAATTCCTTATTTAAATGGTGTTCCAATAATCAGTTACATATTAATATCTCAAAGTGCCAATCTATTAGTTTTACAAAAAAAGATATCGAGTGAAATTTTCGTACTCTATCAACGATGTTGACTTGGTATCAGTTAGGGAGATCAATGATCAATGACAATGTGATATTTGACAGTAAATTATCATTCATTTCCCAGATTGATTCGATAACTAATAAAGGTCTCAAAATGTTGGGATTTGTTTTTCGGACTGGAAAAAACTTTTCAGACCTGCACACTTATAAAGTCCTTTATACTTCTCTAGTCAGACCTCAGGTAGAATAAATTCGGCCGTATGGTTGCCACACTTCATTATTCACTCGACAGCCGTTAAAAGAATCCAGAAAAAGTTTCTAAGATTCATTAATTTTAAATTAAATACACGCTTTGAGGATATCAATTATGTTTATGTCCTTAGCCGTCTGAAATTTTTAAAATTATCAGTGAGACGTACGATGACTGACCTTATATTTCTACACAGGATCATCAATAGTATGATAGACTACCCCCAGATTGTTGGTCTGCTTAACTTTCACACACTATTGAGGTAATCGAGACACAATTCGTTGTTTTATTATAGTGAAAATGTCAACTCATGCATTAACTAACTCCGCGATCCCCAAAATTATATATTGGGAATGAATATGCGGAGGTAGTCGATATTTTTGCTGTAAATTTAACACTTTATGGGACTACATTATTACAATTTTTTGTGTCTCAACTCAATAGTGACCGATAAATGGCTTTACTTAACATTTTATATTTTCATCCTGACATCAAGTAATTTTTTCTTTGATTATTGCACTTCTGATAAAATTTTCTGTTATTTAAAAAAATATGCCTGAATAGGGCATGTATAATAATAATAAATAAATAAATAACGTATTGTGGACTAGGTCTGTTACACCTTGTATAAACTTTTTGTGTTAGTTCAATTGTAATTTTTGTAGACTTTTTTCGTTTATAATGTTACGTTTACAAAACTTTTACATTGTTGATTATGATACTCGTATATCTAATTATAAAAGATATATTAATTGTGGTTGTCCACTGACTCGCAAGTGACATGTGTGTTAAAAGTTTGACAATGACTGTATTTTATGAACCGTACTCTAATGTGTACTGGGATAAACATACTTGCAATTCTTATGGGATCTGTAAATTTATGAAAAATATTAGGGCTGTGTAATATCGTAGAGTGCCTCATGAATTATAACGTGAAAAAAATAATACTTCATGAATACTCGAATAATATATTTTTATTATTTTACAGTAGTTCATTTACCTTTAATATAACCATGAATACAGCCAGCACTACATATAGAAAATCTTGATCTATCCGCCAATCATTATACTGATTTAAATTTTACTGCACTTTTATATTTATAGCCATATCATTCATGATCATACCCATAACTTTCATGATCATAATCATAACTTTTATGATCATAATCAACACTTTCATGATCATAACCAGAAATGATTTATGGAATGACGAGTAACCTAATTCACACTCATCACACGTATCTATCATAATATTCTTTAAAGGAAGTATACATACACACATATTGTATGTATCTTCTTTAGGATTAGGATTCCCATAGTTTTAATCAGATTTCGATAAAATTTCCTAAAAAATTGAGATATATTCTGATAATATCAATCAATCTAATTATCTTGTTTCAAGATAGCGACATTTCGAAAACATAAAAAATCGTAAATCCATTAATATTGGACCTAGAGAAAAAAGTAAAAAATAACACACACATACACCCACAGACGGAATCTGCCTAACTCTTGCGGCTAGTGCTAGAATGAACTATAATAATGATCAGAGGCGTAGAGTGCATACAAGCAAAAAAGGTGTGCGTAACTAAAAATTCTGAGAAACAAATATAAATTTAAAAATTGGATTAACATTAACGAAAACATTATTTTGCAATTAGTGCCATCTGTGTACCAATAGATACTTTAATTGCTTAGTTCTAAAAACTCACCGCTATAGTCATGGCGCTCTTTTTTTATTCATCGCATCGTGCTATTTAAATTACTAAGTTCTGTCTTTAAGCTAGTGTATTATTCATATGAATGGCTATTTACTGAATTGAAAATTCCTTTCGGTTGATCCGTTTTGTATGGAGTCGTTACCTATGTTGTCTATTAACAGAATAACTTTAGAAAGGGTTACAACTGCGTGCAAATTATTGAAGTGTTTACTTTCTCTTTTACTAATTTGCGAATTTTACTATCTTACTGTTTTTACTTGTTGATTTCATGATTTAAATTTGGTGCATGAATTGGTTTTTGATTTAAGAAAAACAAAAAGCAATAGGTATAACTATTTCCTACGTTAATCTTTAATAAAAAAAATTATTTTCTTTAGTTATTACGTGAAGTATTTTCAAACAATAAATTAATCATGTTCAGTCATAGAAAGTGTTCTTAAAAAGGTTTATACATATTTTATATGGGTAAGAAAGTATTATTTTACGTTAAAACTTGAACTTTAAAAACACTTAACATTACTCTAAAATTATATATAAAAACATGATAGGGTTGTATAAACGACGGATTTATCTTGTCCAAAGACGTTAGTTAAACGAAAGTACATATATTGTATTACATATGATTGTACATATTGATTGATTGTATCATTAGTAACAGCATAACCTAAATCTATACCTACTGCATACCACTGATTCTGCTTGAGGTTCAGGAAATATTATTAATACTCCTGTACTTCCCTATATTAAGTATGGTATCAATAATGTTTTTCGTTAAATATCAGTTCTGATGAATCTACAATATTTTAATATAAACTATAATCTATTTTATTATTATATCTATGTTATTATTTATTTTATCGTTCTAGTGCCATGTAATGTTTAAAGGATCAAGTGTTATTTATGAATTAGAAATTCATTAATTTAAAATAATGTTCAGTTACGGCCAGGTCGAGATATATTCGCCCACCGCACACCGCGCCAATTGTTATAGCCTCTTCTAAACATGCAATTATCTAGTGGGGTCGTCCCATTCACTGACGTATAAGTGCCCTATAAATATAAGTGCTATATGTACATTTAAAACAATTCGCTACCAAAGCATTGTACTATTATGAATGTGGATATAGACTCTCGTATATTAATATTTTTCTCGCATAGATATTAAATATACACAAATTAACATCTTAATGATTGTTGAATTATAGTAATTTTCTTTAAAATGTTATTGAATAATTGTTGAATTAGTTATGAATTATATAATTAAGTTTATTATATGATTTTGAACAGCTTTCAAATAAAGCCTTAACGCTTGTGGTACGTACAAAAATTCACTGAATTCATCCAGAACAGAATTAATATGGACAGCAACACCTAGAAGGCAAAACTTAATATAGGAATCAATTTCTGCGAATGTTAAATCTGCAGTTAAGTTGTTAGGCATGCACATTGACTCAGATCTTTCAATGAATACACAAGTCAACAAAACTAAACTAAAACATATAAGAATAGGTCAGAATTAAATTAATTAATCCATTTAGTAATATTTTTTTATGGGAATAAAATAAAAGTTGATTAGGTTTATTGATCAAGTGGTGAACTCTTGCTACGATCACAACATACCAGAGAGAACTACACATTGATGAAATAAAATAATAGAATTTTGAAAGAAATACATAAAATATCTAAGGAAAAAATATTTTTAAGCAAATACTTGAAATAATGTGCTATTGTGTACATTCAGACCTTCACTGTAACATTTTATATTTTAATTAATATCAATGATAAATTTATGTCCTATGCAGGGTTGTTGTTTTTAGACTGATTGGTTGTTTAATAATAGGCTATATAGCTTTGAAGTGGTTTGATGTCCGTGGTTTTATTGTTTCATATATTTAGTACTTTACATCATTAAAACACGTTCTACCCATTTAATTAATACACAAATTTTTATTCATCAACGTGAAAAGTAATATAAACAAAATAAAATAATTATGCTACACTTTTTTGTTCCTATACAATTTTTTTTCACTAAGTTCGCGTACCGACCGGGTTTGCACGAAGAAAAATTTTTCAATTAAGTTAACAATATCACAAAATATACACAATGATACTTGGTTATTTTTTGGCAAGTATTGTTTATTTTTCGACGAAAGTATAAATACCAAAAACATAACTACCGTTAAATTATTTATAGAAGTACTCGGTGACTAGATGATCTACTATTAACTCGGGATGAGGAAAGTTAAAATCAATATTTATATTATTTTTACCCATTAAATATAACTAACCAAAAACAAACTATTTTTGCGTCTTTTTTGTACAAGTTTGGTTCCATTGCGTCCTTCCTCGGAAAATCCTTGGCAAGTCGGTCAGTCTTACTGGTGATTTTTCTACATGGTCCTGGTTTATTTTATCCTCATTTTGACTACCAAGATTTCCACGTGTCTACCAACATGGTCAAAATATATTTCAGAGCAGCTGAGGATAGATTTAGTCCGATGCTTAATTCTTCTATATAGAGGCATTCGTTCTGCGGTATGTTCACAGTATACCGCTACCACTACATTACTAGAGCATGTTATGAAGCAGTTTTAATCATCAGCGCTGAGATATCTGGAATGATCACGCTGTTACGCAGGCGTGCACGAATCACGTGCCCAAGCACGAGCGCGCCCGTGGAAGAAAGAGAGGGGCAGTCACGGAAGGGCAAGGAGTGTGGGTACACGCATCTGCGGCGGGAATACGTATCCCTCCCAGAAGATAGTGACTAAAAGAAACCGATACAACACCTTCGTAGCTGCGCGCCGGACCTGATATTAACCTCGACATATTTTCTCCACCGCTACGGCTACGCTTCGTCTCCCATCGACCGTCGCCTTGACAACTTGGACCGGACCATCCATCCAGGAACGGCGCCATCTCCCCGGTAAGTCGCCTATGGATTTGAACCAGCATTCTTTTTTTAGTGGCAACCGATAGTTAAGATCCACCGGATTTTAGTTCAGGTTTAATTTATACCAAAAGCCTGCAATGGTCAACTCTTATATGTGTTAATTGTCTAGTATATAAGCTCAATTGTCTTTTGTTACTTTCGTCATTAAACATCGCCCAAAAGGCTTCTAAATATTATCTGTTCGTTCTTTCATTGAACCTATACTTTTGGTGGCCCTCGGGGCTGCGATGCCATCCCAACTTGACAACGAACAGAAGGAAACATTTTACGTAACAAGCACCTGTCTCTTTGCATTTCCGTTATCTTAGAGTACATGTGTTAGAACCACTCAAAGTATTGAGAAAATAAGTATTTTTTAGTTATTATATTTATTTTATTAACCAATTAATTGAGTTTAAATACATCTAATGACATCCTGAAGAAGAAAATGGTATTTTTCTAAACCTGTAGATGTATTTAAACTCAATTCAGTGGTTAATAAAACAAAGATAATAAATCAAAAATATGAATTTTAACCACAAAGTTAATATTGCTAATTTTAAAAGAGAAAATAAGTGTTGTAAATAATTTTATATCTGTATTCCTATATTCTGTGTATTTATTATTTAGTTTATATAATATATATATAAAGTTGAAAGATGTTCTTCTTGTTTAGCAGTGCAAGTACCAATTAATTATGCCCTTGCATGGGTATCCAGCCTTATCTAAGTGATATTTATATACGTACACCTTATTATTAATCCTGTTACAACTTTAATTATACGTGTAACATTTTTTACATAAAAAATATAAATAATGGAGTAAAAAGTATTAAACAATTCAAATTTATGGTCTGTGAACCATTTTTTTTGTAAACTTCTTTACAATATTTTGAGTATGTCCAAATATTTGAAGGAACTAATTATTGGGTTTTATTCCCTGGGGGATTGCCATCAAGATTAAGATGTCTCACAGAGACGAAGCTATTATTTTTATATGAGAAGTATGGAAGTCTTGGGCATTACAGGGCTTACAGCTTTTAACTACTTTAATAAACCATGCCTTGCTATCAAATATACAGATTAGATTAAATCAAACATTCACATATTTTTCCGAAATAAAATAAATATATCGAAACGCTTGTCATAATATTATCAATAGACATATTTTATAAATATTTTCTTGAGGTGATATTGGTGTGTAATAAATTGATTTAAATAAATAAATCCCGATAATGCTGTATTTTCTTAGCCGTAAAGATCAACTATCAAACCATTTTGCGATATGAAAATCTGGTCGCTTTAAGCCACGAGATTAACTGAAATCTTGTATTTAGATTTTCCATTTTCAAAGAACACAAACCCTTACGCATTTTACGTTATTTGTCTAATTTATTCTGCTTAGTATTTCGATTGTTTCAATTTTGTCTGGGTATTAAAGTTTTATCCCCTCATATATTTCAGTGAAATGAGGTTCTCATCCCTTATTTGGATGTTGGTATTTGAATTTAATATTATTCAGAGCATTGAATTTATTTTCAGACAGATGAAAATGAAGATTGTCGGTAGAGGAACAAATTAAAACAAAGCGAATCTACAAGTACCGCCGCTGGGTCGGAATGATCTGTAGCCTTCACAAGTTTTTACTTATTTATTGAAAAAAAAATTTCAAAACCAATTTCAAAACATTTTTAAGTGAAATAATATTAAAATAATGTTTTCATAAAATCACGCGTTAAATCAAATTCTACTTCAAAACCCGTTAAATATGACAACAGATTTATTAAATTATTTTTATTTATTGGACATTTTTACAATTTTTTTATATCATGAATTAAGTATTTTACATTATTAAAATTACATGTTTTCTTTTTTCGCTTACCTCTCCAAAAAAGAGACTAGCTCTTGTGCTTGGAGAGAAAGTTATACTATAATAATTAACTAGATAAAATCAACAAGTTTACGATGGTAAAAAAGGAGATTTTTTTAAAATTTGCACTTTTAATTCGGTAGACTAACGAGATAGAAGTGATAAATTCGCGCATAGAAATAATTAAAAATCAAGACGAAGTATTTTTTTATTTTTCTTCTAATCATCTCCCCTTGAATAAAATTGGCAACCATCATAGAGCCCCTTCATTCATTCGTTTTAATAACATTTCTCTATCACTATTGGTTACCTGTAATTCTCAGCGCTATTAAATGCGAATAATGTGTTGCTGTCTTCACTTGGTCGTTCCAGATTTCCCATATGATTGAGAGTTTGTCACTTATTTTAACCTTCAACAGTATTGATTAATTCTTAATATAGTGCATACATAAGTATATAAAGGATGTTTTTTTTAGAGGTATAGAACTATAAAATAAAATAAAACACATATAAATCCTAGTAATGGCCATGGTATTGGCTTTATCGGAAAGATAATTTTATGCTGTTAGTGTTTAAATATGATTTCACGCATATAGGCGTCACGACTAGCACGAATAAAGCGCAATATGGAAGTTCAATTTTTGACCACTTTTTGGAGCAGCTGGAGACGTATATCGGCATTAACGCGACGAATGTTGGCTTCCAAGTCATCTATAGTCTTTAATTTATCGCCGTAGACTAGCGATTTCGCGAAATTATGCGCTCATCGAATGTTTCGTCCAATAAATTGACTGTGGCGCGCGCTTTGTGGCATGTTACACCGTTTTGTTGAAGCCACAGCTCTTCCACAGTAATGGCATTCAATTGGGGAGCAAAAAAGTTAGTAATCATGGATCTATTGCAGTGCAACGATGGCGAATCGACTCATTCGGGTCCTTCTCAATATTACGGTCCACTGAATCACCAACTTCTTCGGTGTGCATTGTATGACGTCTCTGCGGAAGAATTATTTGCTCGGATTATGTCGATCGTAAAATGGAGGTAGTGCAAGGTAAGTTTCGCGAGCTGAAATACGATTTTCGAAATAAATTTGCACCATTAGCAAGCGTTGTTCTGTGGTAAGTCTGTTTATAATGAAATGGCAAACCAAATTGAACATAAATCAGCTGTCAGCTGTCAAATTGGCTGTCGCTGGAAAAAGTGTTGCCAATTCGAAAAATAAACCTTTATATCATGTACATTAATTTTAATAATAATAATTGTTTTTTGAGGTAACTCCTTGATCTCCTTGCCTAGAAACCATCTACAAAAAATGCAATCTAACCTAGAAGAGACACCAGTTCCATATACTATATATTTAAACTTATGTTTGCACTATATTAATAATAAATATATATATATATCATCTGGAATTTCACTGAAAATATTCGCACTATACATCAATAATTTCTGAGATTTAGCCTTATTTCTGCATGGCAGTCTCATTATATCTCTTAATATGTATAATTCTAGTAATATCACTTAAAAATTGTGTATAATAAATAGTATTTTTATTTATTTTATATGGCTGTTTAATATACTAATCGATGCCCAATACGCCCATGCCCGATGTCCAACGCATAGGTATTCATAACGCGGATTTGCCCAAAAATGATATACAGTGTTGTTGCAAGGGTGATCTCGACTATCAATTCTAGATTCTTAAATGGTTTCACAGTTTCTAATGCAGTTAGAATTTCTGCCCTGGGAAGTTGGTTATGACCAGTTTTTCACTTGGTTATTACTAAAAAAAGTTTTTTTTAATTAAGAGTTTTTTTATTTCTCTAGTGTTGTGCGGTCTGCATTTCTAAAATTTAAGATTTTTTTTCCACCAATTTTGACTCCTAAACCTTAATTTTCGAGTGTTTTCCTTAAAAAATATTCATAATTGAGTTTAAATAGATTTTTAAACATTATTGTTAAGCTCTTTTTTATCCTTTCATCTTTGTGGACGAGATCGAGTATACTCTGACTCCGGTGTATTATTTTCAAACAGTTTTTGGATTAGATTATCATGAATTCCCATTTCTAAAATAATTTCCGCACAGAATTATTAATTTAAATTTATAATAATACTCTAATAATAAATATCCGTGTAGAATTACAGGACAAAAGTCAAAAACTTTCGGATATTCCCGAGGAGTCGGTAGATGTTGAGTTTTTTGTTCTGCTCTTAAGTTTCTTGACGCTTTGCGAAAACCGAAAATCTTCTTAAAGTCGGCCATACACGTAACATTATACCTGATAGATATACTATTACATGTCGCCTACACAGGCAAACCTAACGTATATGTGATAAAACTAGCAGGTATCTGTACCTGTACAGGCGACGTGACAACAATTGAAAATTCATATATTCAACCGGTGGGGAAGTTCTAACATCAGGCAAACCTGAGCATTTGTGTTATTCCAGGGCGCGGGTCTCAGTTGTTGTGTCTCGTGGAAATGGCGTCTCGTAAGCACAGCGTAGTTTTATTAAATTGTATAAATTTTAGCCATACATTGTTAAATAATTACAGTATTTTTGAGGCTCTAGATTTAATTATTTAATCAAATGGGCGTGACTGTATAGGCATCTTTTTAACAACCTTTATTTACAACACTTTTGTCGAGGATTTCTTTTATTTTTTTCGTGGGATGACGAAAAGACCTACTAGCGTTACGAAAGATTGTCCCAGGTTGACCGCAATGTGTATGGACAAAGTTGAACTTCGGTTAACTTGACATGTTTACCTGAACAGGCATACCTGCCGGCCGGCTGAAGCAACTTGCTAGCTTGTAGAGTATTTTAGATACTGAATGATAGTGAGTATTTTTTGTACTTATCGCACCTTGTAGACCTTTTTTAAGATCGACTCTTTATGAATGTACACTCTCTCACCTTTTTTTCTTATTATAAATATTCAACATCATTTTAAAATCTCCATCTTACATATGTTTCAGTTGTGTAGATATATCTTCTCTTTTAAGGAATTTACGACATTTGAAGTCTGGGTTCAGTCGTATTCCTGTCTGATTTTCTCATCTCTCATTTTCAGCTATTAATATCATATAATACTCCCCTAAAAATTAATGTAACCTATGTATATGGTACAGAAATGCAACTTAAATAATAAATCAAGAATATTAAATATTTTATATTACAAAAAGTCTGGACAAACTCTGAAAGAACACTTGCGAAATTCTTAGATATATTCATTTTAATGATGTAAGAAATACTAGGCTAAATTTTATTTCTAATAACTGAATAATAATTAATTCAGTATATTCAACACATATTTAAGTATTAGCGTATTAATTTTTATTTTTAAAGTTTTTTAATGATCTAAAATATTCAACAATATTGTACTATAATTGTGAATTAATTTTTTTCTATGGGATAAAAAGTTATTGAATGTATAGGTGACACAGAATATGTATGTGAACTATTATGAATTCTTAACATCGTTTTAGTTTATTTGTACTTTTGAGCCAATCAAATAATCAAGACACATAGTGGTAATACATTGTAATACTGTTCTCTTCAACAAATTTTTATTTTTATATCGAACTTATTTGTTAAAATATTTAAGATGTGCCAATTAAAGATTATGTTTACCTCTGCAAAGACATGGCCTAGTGAGACAGGAATTATGAGTGAAACTGTGTAAAGCAAATTAAAATAAAAAATAATAATAATATAAAAATAAACTTAATTATTTTGAAAAGTTCTATTCGAATCGGACTACGTAATTCATATGAATAATGTTTAACTTTTGGAATAGTTGGTACATTTTTTTTTTGACTTAATCAACTTAATCTTGAAAACAAAAACATTTTAAAGCTTTCTCTGAAAAAATATGTGATTGTATTACTTTTTGGTTTATATCACGAGTAATTGAAATTTTGGGTTACTTTGTGTGGTCAGAGCTGAATTTAAACATGCAAATTGTATGTTTACACTCCAGGGAACACAGCGGGTTTCAGATAATTTTGGAAACTGACCCTAGGTAGTAGGCTGAAAATGGACCCTCGAGGTAAATTGCTCAAGGTTTTCCATATCACTCCCCTTACCTTTGACTGTTAATTAATACGGAATATTTAAGAACGAATTATTGTGGGCATGTAAATATTAACGTTAATAAATTTTGTCTTGTGGCACCATTTTAATAAGTAATTAGCGAAATATGAAACTATTGTAAGTATTACGGGACAGGAATTATTACGAGCGATAAATAACGCTGTTTGATGTCAAAATATAATTTTTGCTACGAAATTTCAACATTAATTTACCTTTGTGATTCAGTGAAATTGAAAACATTGATATACCTTTTTATTAGTCTACAGCCGTAAATGAAGGTTTTGTGTGCGATTTAGGGTTTTGTTGAAGGTATATATTTGTTTATGTACTTGTCAGGTAGGCGGAGTGAATGCCTCTATACATATATATCAAAAAATATTTAACGATAGTATTTAACCAAGGAACTGCGAACTCCAAATTTGCAGTTAAGTAGATGAATTGATTGGAGGAAAACGTTTCAGGCCGAAATATTAATTTAATCAACTCAGTTAAATTAAAACTGCCCCGTACACCAAAAAAAAAATGGTCTAGTCTTTTCGAAATCGCCATAAATCAATCACGTATCAAAAATTGAGTCACAAATTACAAAAAATGTTCATAAAAATGACACATCCACTTTTAACTGCACATAGAACAGTAAACACAGTGAAATGACAAAAAAAAATCGAAATTGTGAGAGATTGACGAAAAACATTTCAATGATGACTATAAAAATGTTATTTATTAGTTCAAAAGAGGGAAATAAGCAGACGGGGATGATGACGGGAAATTGTCGAGAATGATGTCGTTTAAGAGGCATAATATTGAAAAATTAAGAAGGCATCTTTGTCTCGTTAGCGACGACGAACGGAGAAATTAAATAAAAACATAAATTATTTTGAATTTAATATAGTTTAGCTAGACAAGTGGAAAGTGATTTATTTTATTCAAATCGGACTACCAATAGCGAAGTTATTGGTGATCAAATGTTCGATCTTGCAGTCACTTCGTCGGATGGACGTGCGTTCGGTAAACGTGCACTGTGTACTACGTAGCGCGATTAGTTCGAAGCGTGATGTCACTTTTGTAATAAGATTTCTTTTCATTCGTCGATTTTCGATTTGCACTTGGTACGTTTCATATCAAAAATAAGTATGGAAAATGAACCTATTTGTAATATTTTTCAAAAAATAAACATTACTAAAAACTACCTAGATACGTGTGTACCTAAAAATATATTAAGAGAAATTTATTTTATACCATAAACCTTTTATACTATATATAAAAAGTCATTAAAAAGGATCTCTTTTATACCATAAATACGCCTTTTACATTAGGTAGCACTTCAGTAGTACCGGTAGCAGTGAAAATCCAACAAACTATTTTTTAAAAGGGAAAGTTTACTAAGGATATGCTTGTTTTTAGAAACATTTTTTTACAGTACAAAGTAAAAGGTCTCTATATTATTTAGCCGATGCTAAAGATCAGAAGCACAAAACAATTATAACATTTGTTTACTTAAAACATTATTTTTATCTTTATTCATTCGGTTCATTGACTTACTTCATTAATTTGAGATATTGAGTATTGTAACCCATAATCCATTTTACACTAATTATAAAAATGTCAAACTAATAAAAACATGATTTTTTTATAAATTTACTAATGGTTCAAAATAATTTCAGTATCAAAAGATTTCACGATTTTGTCAACAGTAAATAAAGTAACATTTTTCTAATTTATATTTACAAAATTAATAACTTGGGGATTATCACCAAAAAAATGAATTATTCACAGAAAATTCCACAATAAACATTATGTTCAAATCGTATTTATAATTATACATTTTTTTACTCAGTTTTAAAGATTTTAGACGATGTATTGAAACCGAAATCTATAACCTAGCATAATTTGATATTTTATGGATTTTGATCTGTAATTCTCAAAATAGTATTTTAAAATTAATAAAATAATTGGATAGATTCAAATTCAAACAGGGTAAATTGAATAGTGATTTACAAAGAAGCTTAAAAAAAAATTCTCAGGATTAAGTAAATAATTCCTTAAATACTTTTAATTTGAATAGAATTCTTCAAAATTCTGCATTGAAAAGATATATTTATATATATATATATATATATATTCTTATTATATTAATGTAAAGGTTTTTTGATAAATTCTTGTTGATGTATTTTATGGATGGACTCCTACTTAGTAGTAACGATAATCTTAATAGTTAGGATCCCTTCATAAATAAAAGGCAATATCTGTCAGTGAGTCAAATACGCTCAAGAATAACTCAATTTTAATGCTTTTTACTTTATTGTATTGGGTTTAATAATATACATATATATATCTGTATAAATTCTCTCAAGATTTATAATACTTTAAAAAATTTATGTATGCATTAATTCATGCGGTTTTTATTTCGCGCCGTGTTCATCCGTGACTATATTCATTTGAAAGCTACTGTCATTGCGCGTCTTTTTCAGTATATGTCATTTGATTGAAGTGTAAACAACATTTTTTTCTATTCATTTGAACATGTCGAACTTTGTGCCAGAAAAAGTGTTTTTGCGGGGAGTTCTTCTTCATTACTTTAACATGAAGAAAAGTGCTACCGAAAGTCATCGTATTTTAGTAGAGGTTTATGGTAACCATGCTCTAGCTGAAAGAACGTGCCAGAAGTGGTTTGCACGGTTTAGAAGTGGCGATTTCAACTTAGAAGACAATGAACGACCCGGACAGCCAAAAAGGTTTGAAGATGAAGAATTGGAGGCATTGCTTGATGAAGATGCGTGCCAAACGCAAAAAGATCTTGCAAAATCATTGGAAGTTGATCAAGCAACCATTTCCAGACGTTTAAAAGCATCGGGATTCATCCAAAAGCTTGGAAACTGGGTGCCGTATGAATTAAAGCCAAGAGACATCGAACGCCGATTCGGCATGTCGGAAATGTTGTTTCAACGCCACAAAAATAAGTCATTTTTGCATCGGATTGTCACTGGTGATGAAACATGGATTCATTACAATAACCCCAAGCGCAAGAAATCGTATGTGAAGCCCGGCCAACCATCAACATCCACGGCAAAGCCGAATATCCATGGCGCCAAGGTAATGCTCTGTATTTGGTGGGATCAGAAGGGTGTGTTGTATTATGAGCTGTTGAAATCGGGTCAGACGATCAAAGGGGACCTCTACCGAACACAATTAATTCATTTGAAGAGAGCGATTGCGGAAAAACGACCAGAATATGCAACCAGACACGAATCCATAATTTTCCATCATGACAACGCTTGGCCACATGTTTCAAGACCGGTTCAAAACTATTTGGAGAACAGTGGGTGGGAAGTTCTATCTCACCCGCCTTATAGCCCAGATATAGCCCCTTCTGATTACTACTTGTTCGGATCAATGCAGAATGCCCTCACCGGAATACGCTTCACTTCAGAACAGGGTATCAAAAATTAGCTTGATTCGTTCTTCACCACCAAGCCGGAGAAGTTCTTTTGGGATGGAATCCACAAACTGCCAGAAAGATGGGCAAATGTTGTAGCTTCCGATGGACAATACTTTGATCATTGAGTGTATAACCATTTTTTCACAATAAAGCCTTAATTTTCGAAAAAAAAAACGCATGAATTAATGCATACGCCCAATAGCATATAACATATTACGTAACACTCGTATTGTAGCAGTTGCCTTGTGTCCGTATAAATGTTTGAATTACTATATAAGAGCAACACATATATTGTGACGTAAGGATGCGTGTATCCCCGTGTGCGAGCCCACTAAAACAATAAGATGTAAAACGTCACGCTGTCTGTGAAGCCCATTATAGTCTAGTCAGCTAATGAGATGCCCGCTGCTCTGCAAATAATCTATGATGCAATGGAGTTGTAAGAGCTGTCACTTTGATCGCAATGAGTGAGGTCGAAAGTGGAGGAGGAGGAGAAGATGAAAAGAACGAGATGCTGGGAGTTCCTGGTCGTTATGGAAGAATACAATTTTGGGTGACGGTTCCGAGTTTAGCGAGCTGATTCACGCTGGCCCCTGTCAGCTTTGATCTGTTGGACTTTTGATGTGTGCAAAAAGTCAAGAGAAGAAATTGTGCGTGAAAAGACAATGCAATCAGCCTCCCTTGCAAATAAAAGTAACGTAGCGGCCCATGTACATTACCCGGCGAGAAGTTAAAAATTTATAAGTACCTACAGATTTAAGCTAGACTGACATGGAAGGATGTTCGGTCCACCCGCTGTGTACGTAACAATGTATAATGCATATTTTACAAATATCATTTTAGATTAAATAAAACCCAATCACTTTGTATAAAACAACGAATTTTATTAAACGTCAACCAGTTTCGCTTCGTCAGGGTGTATTTACAACTAATAATAAATACGAAAAGAGTACACTTATATATGCGTAAAGATGGAGACAGAATATAAAATTACATGCGAAAGAGAGAGACAGAATATAATATACATTTATGAAAAAGAGGGAGACAAACTAAAATAATAGAACATCAAGGGAGGAGAAAGTACAATTTGAATTGGATATTTAATTGATTTAAATGGAAACATACCTAATAAGGGGCTTTGGAAATATTTATTTGGTTATTAAGAATTACACTACTACTTTTTACTTTTTATCTCAAGGGCCTCTAAATTGTCTAACCTGTTTTTATGGATGATATTAACACCTGTGCTATTATTAAATTAATAGTCTTTTTCAATAATATGGTTGGCAATATCATTTCATTATCCTTTTACTACGTAAGACTTTATTAAGCAAATATTGCAGTGAACTGGACATGTAGGAATAGTAGATAAGTCCCATAATCCCGTAATATGCACAATGCCACTTACATAAGCCAATTGAATCAAGAACGATGAGAAGACTAAGATGTACATATATGAATAGACAATGTTAAGGAGTACTACCAAAAGGTAGGTGAGTACCTGTAACGAGTAGACAGGTCCACAATGGCGATGGAAAGAGATAAGTAGTATTCTATAGCGACTGATATTATGTACTTCCCAGTCCCAGGAGGTCGGTATTAAAGAAGAAAAAGCACTTAACATTTTTATGGTGTCAGTTTTTGTTTTAAAATAAGGTCGATCATTTTAAGGATGATATTTAATATTTTTAGTAATTTTAAATTATGTATCTATTTCAAATTCTTAAAAGTATTAGATTCTAAATTATAGGAAGTTTTTGAACTCTCCAGAAAGCAAAATGCTACGATCCTCAAAGATTCCAGTTTAAAATGCCATCATTCCAGGTATTTTGAAATTTTATTAAAATCTTTTCCTTATCGTAATACGAATAATTCATAATAATACTGCATTTTCTCATCTTTTATCTATGACTTACTGGACTGTAGTGTTATTGCGTGCAAATTGTCTTTTTTACGATTAAAAAAAAACATGCATTAGCGAAATCGTACGAATTTTGACGACTGGCATATTCTGTTCTTATCGATAGTATCATCTCTCGTATATATAGTCATCTAGCGTCGTATCACATAAAAGCCGTGAATGAAATCGTACAAATTTTTATTCAAAATTTTAGTCAAATGCGATCATAGAATAAAGATGCAATGAATAACGGATTGAAATGTTTACGCGTGTTTAATAATCATTAACATGATGCCAGTTATTTCAAGAATGCCTTTAAGTGGAATAAGTTGATACGTAAGAACATCATTTTTACAATTAATTGCAGGGAGGTCAAAACAGAATGCACTAGCAGAAAAGCAATCGGACATAGCCGATTACTTTTTGTCGCTAGTTAAAACAAATTGTTAAAAAGCACATTATTTTCACCTATTCATATTTATAAATATGAATAGGTGAAAAGGGTATGGTAAGCTGTAAAATGTGTGAATTATGTATTAAATAATATTATCATCTATTTAAGATTGTTTGAAAATAATCTACCTTTACTTTAAAATCTTACCAAATTTACAATTAAATTGATTCGATCAAATCTAGTTAGCGTTTCTTATTTTGGAACCCCAGCATGTTGTTTTAATGCTATTCTGCATTCAGAGATGTCTCTGTAGTGTTGTTTCTGGTAATAGGATTTACATTGGCGGGCTTTAAGCAAACTGCAGCATTCACCAATTAAGCTTCCCGCCAATTTGATTGCATGTTTGTCTGATTTCTACGTTTGCTGTAAATTACAAAGGTCGTATTTGTATTTTGGTTTGTTTACAAATACCTTTTTATTCCATTTTAAATACATTTTGAAAATGTTTAAGAAATATTATACAAAAAAATGTATTAACCTAACCTAACTTAACTAGATGGATCCACTGAACGCGAGTGAATATAACAATGAGTCATCCGTATTAGATCGAGAACAAAAGGTTAATGCTGTCACCAATTCCTTTATGCTATTTTTACTGATTGCTTTTCTATTAGTGCATTCTATATTGCTCTCCCTGGAATTGTACAAACATTAAAAATACGAACAAAATATTACATTAATGTCACATTTAACAGCGATATAGATAACGAAAAAAATCGTAGAGTGCGACGCGATATGACCATGACACATGACACAGATGAGAGAACAGGAGACCTGGCCGTTTAAGCAAGTACTTTACAGTCTACAGAAGCAAATAATTATTGATAAATAATTAATTAAATCATTAAACTTATTAAACATTTACAAAAATTATAAGTCCCCAGTGACCACTCTAATATATAAATTAAAATAACATATTCTTATTAAATTTTTTGTTACCTTGTTATATTATATTATATTCAGGTATCCACCGATAAAATATTGTGGACTAGGTCAGTTGTAAAAAAAAAAAGTTTTTTATAAAACCTCAATAATGACTATGTAAAAGGCAATCCTTGCTATACAACTATCATGCAGTTTGGTAAAAAATAAAAATTATAACGCCACATACAGAAAGTCATAGATACATTATTATGGTCTTCATAAGTCCTAGATTGAAAAAATAATATTATTGGTTACTATATACTTGAGTCTTGTAGAATGAAAATGTAATTTTCGACACTATCAATAATAAATATCTAAAGGGACGGATCCACATATTTACGAAATAATTCGATGCTAATTAAATAAGTGGTTTTTATATTGGCAATTCAGTTAATCGTGATGCTATAGTAAAATTCATCAATAATATTTATCCGAGGCGACTAGGATCCCTACAGATAGAAAAAATTTCAGAATCGAATATAATAATTATAAAAATATCTGACTGTTTTGCACAACTTTATTAAGTTAATTTAAATTACTCAATTCGTAATATACATAATATTTATTTATTTATTTTATTTATTAATTAGTAATATGGATCAATAAAATCATTTTTATAAACTGCCTCTCGGTGAGTTTTAAGTTTTAACATGCCTTTGGCTTCAGCGCGAGGCTTAACCCATTTAAAAGTTTTTATTTAAATCGATTTGTTACTAAGCAGACCATATTGATCCCAAAAAATACTAATGAGAATAGCGAGATTACATTTTTATACAGAATCAGAAAATATAAGTCGCCCGCTAAATGTTTTTATCTAAATCAATATCTGTTTGGAAGTGGATTGATAAAGCCATTTATTTCCACCTTCTGTGAGTAAGGTAAGGTCAACTTGACAAATGATCATCCAATGAGGGGATTATTTTTTACCTTAAGAATTAAATCTCCCCTATAATAAATAATCCATCCCTAATATTCTTCTGCTGCTAATGCCTTTGAGACCTTTTCCCTCGAGATTTCTGTTTATTATCTGAGATTTTGCTTTCCTAAATTTTTTTTGAGTTATTAAATAGATCGTTAGGTTGGTGTTTAAAAACGAAAATAATTTATAGGCATGTTTAAAAATGCTCGTAGTTTATAAGTGACATAAAATTACTTTGGGTTTTTAAACGCTCGTAGCAGATTGCATTATAATCATGACAAAAAAAAGAAAAGTAAAATATGTAAGTTGTCAACTGTAAGAATATACGAATATACGAAACGTGTAAGAAAATTGTATCAAAATGGAGAAATAATTTTTGCTTAAAGAATAGATTTTTATGATTATATTAATCTGATTTCCGTCGTTTGTACGCGTTCTTCTATGATTCTTGGAATAAGGATTCTGAAAAAATCTTACTTAATGAGTTTCATATATATTATATTTCGATATAAATTAAATCTATCAATAAAAAAGATAAACAGAAGAAATATTTTTGTTGTCACCCGTATAGGAACCCTTCCTATCCGAGCAAGTACACTAACCTATTACACCACGCCAACATTGTAAGTTAACGACAAATTTTCGAACTTATATGTTGCATTTTCAAATTGATACATCTGTTATTCCATTATTTGAAAGCAGCAAAAACATTTTTTTGTTATATTTATTTTATATGTATATCTTTATTATTGATGCATATAATTTATATTAAAATATCACAAAACTGTGTTCTGAAAAATTGCATCTTCACAATAATAATGTCATCTTCTTAATGTTATATTTCATATTAGATTATATTAAAACCATAATATTCAGACCTGAAATAATTATACATAAATGAAATATAATAAATTCATTAATTATTGGATCATATTTCAGAAATGGAAATACAAATATTATCTGTAAGCGCAAGATTTTAGGATATTTGTCGTTTTAGTGTAAATAAATAACCAATAATAAATGCATTCTATTTTTCAATCTGACAAACTTTTTTATTTCATTCAAAACAGTTGGAATGACTAACGTCCGATTTGTGTGCAAGATTTCAAATTGTTGTGCGGTAGTTCTGATTCAATAAACACCTTCAGTTAATCGTTATCAACTGTACCAGGATCCCACGACCTTCTTCAACTCTTCAGGTTCTCATCCTCAGGACGATTTTTAGATCCACCATTGCACTTGCAAAAGCTTCGTTAACGTTTACGAGCATTTACTGATGCTTAAGCTGATGACAAAATATGCTCGCATTTTTATTTTTTAAATAGAGATGAGTAAACAGAATACATGTCACATCAATTTTCTTAATATTTTAAAACTAAGCTAAACGCTTGAATTAAGAAAATGAGACTAACTTGCTGGTCTCATGAACTCCCGACCACTAGGTCAGCGTCTTAATCACTAGATAGACAAGTTACTTGTTTGTCTCATTTCCATCTTTAATTCAAAAGGCCAATATATCCCTCTGAAAAATACATTTTAAAATTATATTAATACAAACTCGATGAAATGACACATTTAAAATAAAAATTGTTATTATTTTCCTATTTTCAATATAATTATAAACAAATAAATGGTATTTTTTTTATCAAGTATCTCTTAAATAAAATATACGTTATCTTCTCATGTAAAAAATTAGAACTTCTAAAGATATTTTTTATTTATCACAGTCTACTGTAATAATTTACACCACCGGATATTTCAAATAATTTTCCTGGGGATTAAATAAGACAAGTTACAATTGTTTGTCCATCTGTTTTCTCCAACACAAATCATTCGGGAAGCCGCTCTGCGAGATCGCACTATCGTCGGTACAATTAATTTAGATCGCTTGTTTATAGAGAACGCACTTGGGACAATATCCTTTTCCCTGATAAATGTGATAATACTTCCAAGTTGTCAGCTAATTTTATTTATAGCCTATTAATTTATCGAGCTGTTAAATAAATGGATTAAATGTATTAAAATTCTATTTCATTCATAAAACATGGCAGTTACTTTGTGGTATAACATGCTTTTTTTCATTTTCAAAACAAAACTTTGTACTACACACTCTCGAAACTAGTAGTTAATTTAGCTACTAATTTCAAAAGGTGCAGTCCCTCTCATAATTGGGTGATAACTAAACTAAATATGATATTTTAATCAATTCTGGCAATGTGGGCGTTGAAATACATATATCACTTTTAAAATCAGAAATATTAACTTTGTGGTTAAAATTCATGTTTTTATTTGTTATCTTTGTTTTATTAACGACTTAATTGAGTTTAAATACATCTACCGGTTTCGAAAATTACCATTTTCTTCTTCAGGTTGTCATTAGATGTATTTAAACTCAATTAAATGGTTAATAAAACAAAGATAACAAATAAAAAAAAATACAAAATAATTTGCATTCGAAGGAAACACTAATTAACAACAGAAACATTTCCTAACACTTCGCAGTTACTGTACATATTCTCGTTAAATACCGAAGCATCCCCTCCCTTCTAAGCCCCGACTCATTTCCCGAATAGACTACAATATTGTATTTTACTATCACATTTCAGGGATTCGTTTATAAAAATATTGCAGATAATTTGTTTCTCAAGATAAATTGTTTGTTTGCATATTTAGACTAATCCATGAAAAGAATTGAAATTTTTAATTATTTTTTTATTAATTTAATCCAGATAAAATGGCTATTATCAGGCCTATTATATTACATCACTTTGTAATTAAGCTTGCTTGCTACAAAATATTTGTTAAATTGTTTTAAGTTACAACTTCGCTATATTTACTTACAAGATTAGGACATTTAGTCACGATTTATTTTGCATTAAGTAGATCCTTCAGAATGAGACGTGAGAATGGAGTGTATTTTGTGTATGAACTAAAACTTGGGTATTACAAAGTTTTAACCAAACCTGTGATGAAGTGGTAAGTCGGTATATACTATAATTGTAAAATCACCAGATTTTAAGACATTCATATTTTTACAACAATTAATGTTTAAATTAATATTTTTGTCATATTGAGGATCTAAATAAAAAATGGATACATTTTATAAAGATCAACGATTGTAAAATACTATATTTTATATTTTCTTCACGTATGTAGCTGCATTCAACCATTGACCATAATAAAGACGTTCCATGTTATTTCCTACATTCCGCGTGCGGAAAAGAGAAAAGACAATGTGTCACATAATTCTGTCACATTTTATTAACGTGTCCGAAAGTGTATGATATGTACAAATACAGGTGGAACAAAAGTCACTATATCATTTAAAAGTTAAATAACTTTGGTTTTTTATGTATTTATTATCTAAATGGAATTTTTAACGCCGTGAAATTTTTATTTGTTTATATATAAACAATAATAACTTGTAAATTATGATTTTCATATTCACAAATGCATTCATATATAATGTTCATACAAGTCGAATACTCATTCCCTGTTCCTTTTGTTCATCCAATAATCTATACCTGTCCCGCTCTGGTCAACTTATTACTTGCGATTTCGCCGACGGGGGAACATATTGCGCTCAGACCGCGAACTATCAAGATTTTGTGCCTTTTTTTCTGCCGTTCATAACGCTGGGACCGCGAAGAGAAAGGATATTCAATAGTTCCAAAAGTGCAGTGATCTCTCAGTTCGGTACAACAAACGTGCTAGTCAACCGAAGGTGAAGATGATACTCAATCTAGAACTTTAAAGCGAGGTAGGCTAGATCCATATCCATCTGCCTTTATATTCCTTCAGACTTCCAATTCGGATTGTGTCAATTGATGAATATTATTCTCGATACAGTCCACGGGATCTTATCTCACCATATACATAAAAAAAACCTCTATGCAATGTAAAATATTATGCAAATGATAATAAACTTGTACATGTTTGTATTATATTTTTATGCCTACGCAATTTTACGATCAATTCCTAATAAATTAGGTGGAGTTATTGCTCTTATAATATGAATCATAATAATATAATTATTTGATTAATTGCTTAAGGCGTTATTTTTCAAATAAATTTAGTGGCTGGTTAAGTCATCTGTGTTTTGAGATGTCGTATTGGAGACATATGTTACCCATGCCAAAAACGGTGAGACGTACAAAAGTTTCCATTCTGCAGGATTCATTCTGAATTGAACATCAATTGCTTACTCTCAACCATTTGCCTCAGACGACTCCTTTAATTTTTTGGACATTTGGTGAGAAGGGGAGATAGCTTGGAGAAGTTTATTGTGGTGGAAGGAGAAGGAAGGAGAAGATCCCTACCGACCGACCGACCGAGCGAAGATGGCAACAGGCACTTCTTTGATGACAGCCCTTATCTAAGCATCGTGCATATCTATGTAGAATGCCGAGAAAAGTAGAGGAACATAGTCAAGAGGTCACAATCCTCAGTCGTGAGATACCGACGTGGATGATGATGATGATGAAGTCATCTCTCATTAATTGGATGATCTGATTTATTTTTCCTTTAATCAAATAATTTTCATGTCTCCAGAAATGTTAAATTAGATACAAAGAGAACCAATGTCAATATAATTTAACAACATGCTGATCGAAAACTAATTTACAAATTGTTAATTAGCTAATCTATGAGTTAAGTTATTTAATGGAATAATGCTTACAGCACTGTATACTTATGTTTATAATATAACTGAATCTGTCAAATAACGTTATTATAATTGACTTTGTTGTAACTTGAACATATTAAAGTAGATTTTTGCTTATTTATAACATTTAAAACATTTTTGTATATTTTCTTTACCTGTACCGGAATCGATTCCAGGCATTTACAAAATGAATATTTTTTTTTGGAATTAAGATATTGAGATTCCAGTACTTTTCGCTTGCTAAACCAGTGCTCTACCATCTTAGACAAATCCTTTGGTAGACTGAGGTGTAAATCGTTGTACGAATATAGTGCTGATTTTTGTATTGAATTGTTTTTGTGAATATGATGCATTGAATTACATTCCAATGACTAACTCTATTATTCAGTGTAATATATATGAAATACGATTAATAGAAACTAACTAAATAACAGTATTTTATAAACCACTTTAAGTTAGGTTAAAACAAAGTTAATAAACTATTAATTATTAAAATTAATCGCAACGTGCTTTAAATAATATATAAATATTATTCTAGCTGTGTATTCCTTTTTTCAAAGGCATTGTAGCATTGTTTTGTTTTGTGAATAGGATTTGTGGCAGATTGTCGCAGCGTCGAAAAGCTTGACTTGGATGGATCTACAAAATTGGTTTAAGGAGCGCAGCGGGAATAGGAGTTACGTTTTTTTCGTGCTATATAACAATATGACAGAATCGTAAGGAGACAGTAACGAAAGGTTCTCTCCTTTCATTGGTAGCTAAATGATACAGTTTATAATATCGTTAGTTATTAATTCAAATATTATTTAATTTCAAATATCAATTAAATATATTAATTAGAAAGATTTTAATTAATATATTTAAAATATCACATATCTATGTTCTGAATAATTACAACTTCACAATAAGAATGTGTTCTTCTAATATTATTTAAATCGTTATTTTTTTCATGGTCCCTTGATCTATTTGGAACTTGGTACACAAAACGCCTCCATATCCTCCTTCATTCATTCCTTCCTTCCTACAATTTTTTTTAATGCGAAATATAATGTCGATTTTCCATTTATACTAGACCTGATCTAATCCATATTTTAAAATATTATTGGTTTAAAAATCATAGTTCAGAAAATAAGTCAATTTTTGGATAATAAAAGTCATTAATTTGGATAATCGTAGTAAATAAGCTTAATTAGTAATAATACAATAATCAAGTATCTTTCCCTTTCAAATTACTATAGTATACAAGCACTGGAATAACTCTTTTTTATTATTTCTATGCCATTCATCTTTCTTTTTTAGATTAATGTAAGTGAAGGCATTTTTTTAACTAAATTAGAGCCTAAATTGTTGTAAACTTTGGATGCTAAGTCTAATGTCTTTGACCAAGTATTATCTTCGTATGAGGTAGTTGTTATATGTATGTTGTTCTAGTTGTATAATGTGTCATCAGTGGAATTATCAAATTGTCATGGTATTTTTTTTTGTATTATATTGAGCCCTCCTGGGCCCAACGTAGCTAGCTATACGAAGACATCATTAACATAATATATACGTGTATATTAGTTTCATAAATTATAAAGTATTTTATGAATAAAAGTAATAATGTATGATGCAATGAAATGCTGAGATTAAAAATAACGATAATTACAGTGTTTAAAGTTGATTCTGCTAAATCCTTTATAGTGACCTTCAGTGACATTTGGTTGTTCTTTCTAGCAAAATACTCAAAGTACAGAGAAATTCTTTTCCCGTTTGTTGTCAAAAGTCTTTCGGTAATTATTAACTTGTGGGGTAAGTGATATCTGCTTACCACTTATTTTGAAGGCATCTTATTTTCCAAATATCATTTTTTTATATCCTTATATATATGTTTTACTATAATATCTAATTTAAAGGGGAGTTTCAATATTAATAAACCTTTTTATTGGTTTTGGTTGGTGTTTCAGAATATAGTTCTGTGGTATTTTTCTCATTCTAATCAATCCTCATTGGGAGGATCAGAAAAGCACAGATATAAATACCTAAAAGCAGATTACTCGATTATATTATTTCTCCGGATAGAAAGAGGTCCAGGTTCGAATCCCGGTGGCAACTAAATATTTTTTCGATATATATATTTAATCTGTATATCTATAGTTGTTTAATTTAATTTGTGTTACTTATATTTTCATGTTTTTTGTATAAATGTGAATTTATTATGTTTATTTATTTCAGAAGTAGTACTCTAGATTTGACTTTATAAATAGTTTTTTCCAACTCTTGTTGGTAGCTGTAAAAAATGCAGATCAATAAGACCTATAAAATATTATTAAGTAGAAATTAATGTATCTTACGTAATTTTTCGTAACTAGAAATATTTCTGATATATTGAAAATTTAAGGATCGCAGTCTTTCAATGAATGCTTATGTTGTCTTAATTATAAGTATAATCAGTTTATTGGTTCAAAAGTTTTGTTAGTAATTGTTTAAAAAAGTCTAACCCAGTGTATAACTTATGATATAAACGAATAATAAAAAATAATATTTTCGCAAAAAAATAATTAGTGTTGAAAAGGCCTCCCTAAAAATAAAAATTTTTACAATTAATTTTCGTTATCATGTTGGGGAAACTTTGATCGATTGAGTTATATGATACCAAGCTGTTATAAGTTATACAAAATCTTAAAGAGATTTATGTCTTGAAGTCTAAATGGTTTTTCCTCTCGTTATAAGAATTATTATTTAGTGCGTCAAAAGATTTCCGACTACGGGGAATAGGTTAGCCGGATTGAAAAATATATTTTTTGAATGAAGGGCCGACTTGCAAGACACTCTCAACTCGGCGACTTTAAAGACAGGAGTAAAACTAAGGCATATGTATGTACATATATGATGAGTACTTGTCATATCATAAACCGAAAATTCAAATCAATTAAACACGAGTAGATATAAGCTACACAAGTCAAAGCGGTATCACGCGTTTATTCATAAATGGTTACAAAGGTATACAGAGAGATAGTAGTTCAAATGAAGCCAAATAGTGATAGAATATCACCAGCAACTCATTGGTCATCAAATAGGATTATCTGAAGTTGTAAAGCGTTACACGTTATTCTATTTTTTGTAATTTTCATGAAATTTGCATCCTGTCATTACAAAAATGAGCTCAGTGCCATAAATACTCAATCTATCGTGATACAATTTGGCATACGTATGCTGCGAAAATATATTTATATATTAAGTATTTTTGTTTATAAAAACCATTTAATGAGTAATTTTAAAACATCAACCGGTTTCGGAAAATATCATTTTCTTCTCCAAGATGTCAAATTACCTAACCAGGAACATATATCTTACGTTATTATAATATTTTATAAACATAGTTAAATAATCTATAAAAAAAAAATTATGTAATAATCCGCAAAGTTCAATTTGGAAATATTAAACATATTATTAAAGAAAACACATTCTTATTGTGAAGTTGTAATTATTCAGAACATAGGTCTGTGATATTTTAAATACTAAATTAATGTATTAATTATAAATATATACATATAAAATCAATTTTGTCGAAAAATATTGTTTTAGCGTCACCGAGATTCGAACCTGGATCTTCATTTCCAATCCGGGGAAGTGCACTACCTTTGTGCTATAACGCCAGTATTTTTCTTGACAAATTTTCGAACCTATATGTTACATATTTTCAAATTAATACTCCTGTCGTTCCATTATTTGAAAGCCATCTACATTATTTAAATTTGTCAAAACAAATACTGGCGTTATGGCACAAAGGTAGTGCACTTCCCCGGATTGGAAATGAAGATCCAGGTTCGAATCCCGGTGACGCTAAAACAATATTTTTCGACAAAATTGATTTTATATGTATATATTTATAATTAATACATTAATTTAGTATTTAAACATATTATACCAATATTACTCAAGCAGTGATTTCGGTTTGGCCTAGGAAGTCGATTTGCTATGGGCTACGCTTCAAAAGTCAGACTGCATTTGCCTGTGAAGGTAATTGATTGCGAATATCTAGTGAGGATCTTGTTCTGTACCTACCATATATCGGCGTTTTTACGATTGCAGTATGCACATCATTTCATAGCTGCTTCTAGCACGTTTATGAGTGGTATCTTGTTATCCAATATTTAAAGATATCTGGTGACCCACAAAACAAAAAGCCTAATATTCTTGCCATTATAAATCTAAGGCAAAGTGTTCGATAATAAAAATTGGACAATCTTTGAACTAAGAGTCACAAGTGGGATTCGGATCCCTAAGATTAAAACCAGATGTCCTGATGGCTTGAAGCCATAAACAATTTATACTTGAAATATTATTAACATCAACCTATTACTAATTGTACCAGATATGTATGTGAGAATTATTAAGATGCATTTATGTTCGAGTTATATATGTTATGATGTAGGTAAAACAATATATTTATTAATGTACTTATTATTATGAAAGACATTTGCTTTATTATGGTTTAAAACAAAAAACACCGTTTTTCAAAAATAAACTAAATATTTTAAAAACTAAATTAATGTATTAATTATAAATATATACATATAATTAATACATTAATTTAGTATTTAAAATATCACAGACCTATGTTCTGAATAATTACAACTTCACAATAAGAATGTGTTTTCCTTAATAAACTAAATATTATAATTTCCGTGCTGGCTGGCGGCATTTTATTTAAATTTTAATGTAGTGAAGACTGCTATTGGTCTAAGTTTTATGTAAATGGCGTTGGGAAAAAGCAACTGACTTTGCATCATTAAAAAGATCTATGTTTAATTGTTGATGCATTAACATAATTTGTAAAAGCTATGTGAGTATTCTACTTGTTCTTAGCTCTGAAACTATACAACACACTCAGTACCAACTGGAAATCGTATAATTCCAATAACACAAATATGGACCCAATATATGCATCAACAGAAGCATGGATATCCAAAATTCTAATATAATTTATACAATACCTTCACTAATATTTCACTAGTCCTACAATATTTCCACTACATATATTTTTATTTTATTTTTACTTTTTTATACATATTTGTAATTTTCTTTTTATTCCTGTCGATAAATAACACCACAACAGCATGAAAAAAAAAACTGGCTACTTTAACACAGACTTCAGTCTGGCAAAGTAGCCAGGACAACGCTGTATATATCAGAGGTGAAGTCTACTCCATCCCACACAATAAACTATGAGTAATGTCTTATGTTTATTATCTCTGTTAGAACAAAAATATGTACGTCAATATATAAATAAATAAATTAAATAATTAATCAATTAAAAAAAGATAATAATGGAAATTGCTGAATTTACAAATATTACCCTCAAGAGTGGTAATAAATTATATTACTTATTTTGGAATTGAAGGTTTTAAAGAGGTGTGCAAGTGTGTATGGTAATATATTTTTACGCACGTATTCTACATGTAATATCTTTTTGTCTTTCTGTGTTTCACGATAAGGGAAATTTGACATGAAACAGATACATTTTATTGAAATGAAGTATTGGTTTGTTTTGAAATATGCGAGTTAGTTAAATATTAACTATTTAAATTAGTCAATTCTATTGTAGAAAATTGAAAAGTGTAACACTAGTGTTGGTAATGTTTAAAATATGCCCTACATACGTCTTTCAAGGCCCTTAGTACGATTTTTAAATACTATAGTTCAATGTTTATGTAAATAATAATTAATATTGGAAAAAATATCTTACATTTATGTGTTAATAATTTATAAGTGACAAGTTGATTCTTGCCTTTGTCAATTGTTTAAAGGGTTTGTGGAGGTGTCAATCAGCAACACCACTGACGGCTTCTGAACGTACCGTGCATATGTCTGGGTTTAAAACTAAACTCCCATTAACCACAAAAACACGCCGGTATCGACCGGATAACCGACAATAATAATATGCGTCGGCAGCTGCCCAGGAAGTCGGCGCTTGCGCGTCGTCTCAAAGTCGTCTTCCCGACTAGATCACTAGCAAAAGATTATCGTTGTAGACTTTTTATTACATATACTTCAAACTGTAACTGTGATACGATCATCATTAAATGTCTGTCAACTGTAAACAGTCTTTCTTGTTCAACCTGTTTTGGCCACACATACACTCCGTGTTATTATTCAAAAGAACAGGTGAGGATTAGGTTTAATTAATTGAGGGCACCAGGCGCTCATACATTCTGATTCTTAACATATAATCATAACATTCAATTGAAACCGCACTCTCACAAAATTATCCCCAAAAGGTTGTTGAATACTTTCTACAGCCTGTTGACATTTAGCAGAAAATATTATTATAAATATCACAAATCAACGAAATGTTCGCCTAAGTTGAGATTGAGCATGAATGTGAGATGTCTCTGAAATTCGGCCCATATGAACGTTGAATTCATCTTATTTAAAGCAAAAAATATCTGGAAAGGCATTATAAAGATTTAACGGTCGGATAAATCAAAGTAAATCGTACTAGAAATATCTTAACGCCACTTAATATTGATTGAAAGTAAAATACATAAGGCGGATCTTCTCTTGAAAATCCATACAAAACCATTTTCATATTTTCTTCGCTCATATTTGAAACACTTTGCGTTAAATTAATGTTTTGATGTGACTATTATTATTAAAAAGCCATCTATAATTTTTGTTGTCAAAAGAAAATTGAGATATTTCTATTTCTATTTTCCTGCCATTTTAAAGATAAATCACATTGTGAAATGACTCCAAAATTTATAGATCTACTTTATAGGGACACTCTTAAAATACCATTTTAAATAATTAACTATACCTACTATAAGATGTCTTACTAATCGTGATGAAAGAAAAAAATAGTAGTATATAGTATACAAAATATTCTTTAATGATGCATTTATTCTGTTAAGTAATATAATATATTTTTTTACTGATATAAATACTAGAGCATATCTTCAAAGCCAAAACACCATAATCTCTGAATACTAAAGCCTAAAACTAGTGTAATAAAAAACAAAACCAAGGTAATAAATGTTGACCAAAAAATCAGCGTGCTCGAAAAACAACAGGCTAATAAAGGAAACTATTTAAATCTAGTATCAGTTGCCGCTGTAGGCTCACGACACGGGCGACATCTGCACCCGGGGACCAGGTATCGATCTCGATCGCTTATCCCGGCTAGTCTCGACGCGAATCTCGTTCCGGTTCCTGATTAGCAGCGCACTGATCTCTTTCTTTTCGCTACACCCTATAATAAGCAACCTTACACAAACCCATGCATTTCATTCCGCCACCAAACCTTTACACATATTTGTCAAAAATACGTTTGACGGTGGGGAAAAAATGTTTTGAATTTGAGGTGTCATACTGGTTGCGGACGACGGATGGATGAAAAGGAATGAAGAAAGAGAGATTTAATGATTCTTGGGGAGGCCTGTATCCAGCTATGGAGAACAGCCTCATGATGATGATGCAACATGTTAAGCTATACATTTAGTAAAGAATACGGGACTGAAATTTAAAATTGAAACATTAGATTATATAACTACGAAAAAATAATTAATTGAATCTAAAAAAATAACCCCTTATTTAATATATTCCTCATTTTAATGCCATTATCTCCCCTCCCACTACCACCTCGACTGCAGTCATGCCCCTACCAGATAATGAATATATTTTCAAAATTTATTTTATAGATTTAGTGTATTTCCGTCTTGAGGAAGATATGCTATTATCGAAGCCAGTTTATGTTAAATTAATGATTTTATATAACCATTTTCATTTAAAAATATATATATGTTCGACCACTAAGTTATAGATGATCGTTATAAACATCATAAATATTGTTCTCGCCAACATTTTTTTGTATTCTGTTGTTCCGATATAGTTTGATATAATTTGATATATATTTTTTTCATTTTCAACTGAAACACGTAAAAAAGTAATCATTTTTGAATTAACGAGAAATTTTCCTACGCTTTTGTGGAAATTCTTTATCAAAAATCGAACGAACAAAGAAACGCCTAAGCGAAAAAATACAATTGAAGGATCTTAGTGCCGACAGATAAGGTGAGAAAATTCTATCTTTTTTTCTATTTTCTAGTTTCAGTTCTACCCATTATTCCCATCTACCTTTTCGCAACCTTTCTAGGTTCTTCAGATTTTTGATTAAGATCCATTTCTTCGTTTGCGAGCCCTTTTTCCTAATTACATTAGACTAATTTTCGGTAGATTTTTAAATCAGCCTGTGAATGGTTTGTCTTGCGTAGATAAGTTTCTTTTTACACTTTTCTTATATTACTTTTAAACGCAGAAACACTACTTTCAAGGTTTAATATATTTGTTCTGCAGATGTTGTGGTAGATTTATTTAAGCAGTATCATGTCAAAAATTTGAAAGAATTAACTTTGAACATTGACAAGGAAAGTATTATGAAATTATAAAATTTTTGTATGATAGATTCAAGCAATGAGAGCGCGTTTTCAAAGGATTGCACATATCAACATAATTAAATCATATCCAGCTTATGATAATGTAGAACTTAATTTGTAGTAGGTATGCATGCAAAGGATTCTTGAAGTAAACCATTTTTGACAGTGGCGCTGAACCAAGTATCCAATTTTATGATTACCATTAGTGATGAGCTCAAAATCACGAACCGTGAGTTAATCATTAATATTTTTTAATCACATTCATTATCAGTGATTTAGTATCTGGGAATATCGTGACTCATTTTTTTATTTATTTACATTTGGTTGTGAACCGTGATTCAGCGCATATGTATACGAAACGAAAACATTCGTGAAGGAATGACGTTATAATTTGTGATAAGCGCCATCTAGCTTTACGCATTTAACCCGAAATGCTGAGAATTTGACCCGCAAAACAAACTTTCATTTTTAAAGGGTTTTCATTATCTTTGTGATGATATTAAATTAGATATATATTAATTATATATGCTAGAATATACTTTTTAGGCAAATGAAAGTTGAATGATATAAGTATATTCGTTCAAAATTGTGTTTTTATTTTATTTATTTATTTTGTGTAATGTGATGTCGTGTAGCGCACGCGTATTAGTAATAAAACTGTGATCAGTCACAGTTTTTAATCACTGATATAATCAAATATCAATCACAATCACACCATTGAGTCAAATGTAGCATTTGTTTTCATCACTACAATTAAGGCTTACTTTTCTATAATATTTCATATTTTGGCGTTTTTTTTAAGAAAATGTGGGTTTTTATTAATCATTTATATCAGAATTTACACCCTAGATTTGACGTTTTTTTATAACAATTACTTAGATAAAATCTTTACACTGATGTAAAACTAATAAACTGAATGTTATTTGCCATAATTAAGAAAATACAAACATTATAAAAAAGACCGCAACCATTAAATTCATTTTCCGCGTGCCGCAGTATTGCTTTAATATAAACAATAAATTTTCTTATAATCTTGAATTCAAGATTACAGAGACAAATCTGCATTGAAACAAATCAACTAAATATTAAAAAATAATAAAAAATCAATTAATCGAGTAATATTTAAGTTGCTACCGGGATTCTAACCTGAATTTTTTATATTAGGGGAAATAATATTTAATCACTTCAGTGGTGATCGGGACACAGTCCTGAATACACCTGCCGAAACAGTGAATAACCATTATGAGGAATGTAAGTGAACGCCAATGCATAGACTGGAACACACTGCGTCGACAATAGCTTACACTGCGAGCTCTCTATCAGATACAACCCCAAAAATTCTAGACATATAGTGTTAAAATAATTGTAAATATTATAATAATATAATAAATGAAAGTATCGATCGATTAATTTTGCTCACGCCCCTGACATTAAAACATACACTAGCCTCACAACAAACCAATGTGAATACCGCGATATCAATGCATACGAATAATAAGCTGACTTAGAGGTGGCTCACCATTCACATCCGATCCTTTTTATCTTTGGTCACAAACCGTACTTCCATATCTGTATTTTTGTAAAAGAATTTGTGGACTATTGTGGTTATTTTTTTGATTCCCGTACATTGGTAAGCATTTGTTACTGAGTGATGAATATATTTTTACCGTTAAATTTCATCATTTTTGTTGATGTACTATGATAAAAAAGTAAATATTCCTCATAACTAATAAAAATACAAAAATTATAATAAAATGTTCAGTAAGTCAGTCATAATTTATGCACATGTTGAAGACGCTAGATAAGCTTTATATTACATACACTATTGTAGAGGTATATCGCCTCCACAATCAGTAATACCGCTGACAGACCCTGAATGCACCCTGCATATACCTGGGTATAAAACTAGGCTCTCATCAACCTCAGAAACAGGTGTCAATATAATGTGCTCACAATCGTTCGGAAAGCCGGCCCGTGCACGCCACTCGCCACTTCTCTCACGGCCGTCTTCCAGACTAGATCACTAGTAAACGTTTCACGTTGTAGACTTCTATTTCTAATTATAACTGTACAACGATCGTCAATAAATGCCTGTCAAGTGTAAGTGGTCTTTCTTGTTCTACCTTCTTCGTGCGCATACACGCATAAACCCACATACACACACACACACTGCGTTATTATTCAAAAGAACAGGTAGGTGTCGGATGTAATTAATTGTAGGCATTTTATAATTACTGACACATATACCTTTCTATCCATTCCTATCATAATTTATCTTTCTTTAACCACATTACTTTTTGTTCCCCAAACTACCATAACTAATAAAAATTGAATTTTTAATTCTAGATTTCACTTATATTTTTTACAAATACTATGTGGCAGTAATTAAAAAATATACGCTTCACAGGTCTGCGTACATAAATCACTTAACAGCCATACAGTCCGACTGGTATCCGCCAAATTGTAGACAACAATACTCCGCGATCGAACCAGTCCAAGAAGTCATAGAACTGACCACTCTTATCCTGGCCAGCTCCTCGGACACATCTTCTTACACACTCCACTGCACCGCCTTCTGTGATCTTTAATTTAAACTTTGTATACTATTACATAAAAGTGTAAATTAAATCTGTAAATAAATTCAACTACCGTACGTACTGTTTCATTCATAATATACTCGCTCTAACCACAAATACCAGTCTCTTTATTAGTAACATTTCATGTACATACGGAAAAAGCGAGGAAGTATACATCCATACATCCTTCTGATATAAATAATCCCTAGTCGTGATCCTAACAATTCTACATAATCATTCACACAAATAATAAATACTATAACAACTAAAAATGACCTTGTTAGTTACGATACTTTACATAGAAGGTGTTAATTCATTTTTCATATTTTTCAAATGAAAACCATTTCTCGTTAATGCAGATTGGTTTTATGTTACTACATTTTTTTACAACTAAGAAAAGATATATAATATTAAACAGCCTATTAAGAATCGGTCCATAGCAGCTAAGAACCACTCCTGGAGTCGAGCATATTTATGTTACTGTTGTAAATAACAAATGAATCCTGAATAACAGCTCCTTGCGGTTTCACTTTATCCCGCTGACATTTGTCAGAAAGAGAGAGAATATTAAATGCAGAAAAATCTAATGTTACGTAACTTAATATTCTAAACGTAAATCTGCGACTCAAATAAACCAAAGGTGAAGTTGGAATCCAAAGAATTATAATATGAGCTAAGGAAGAAATTTTTTTTTTTAAGTTTACTTCGAAATAAAAATTGTGTAGGTACTGTAGCTAAGTATTAAATTGTTACCTGTCTGTCTGTATAATCAAAAGTACTAAATACTACAACTACTAAATATCCGTAATAACGTTTATATGTATAACTTAATAATATTACACCCCCAGCCGTAAATCTATAAAATGTTCCAAATTTTTAAATGTTATTTTTAACACGCTATTTATCAATTTATTTTTAATATTCTGGAGAAGCCCTTAATAAAATATATTGTATTTTAATAAGGGCTTCTAATAACAGCTTACATTAATTCTCTAATCACGTGTATTGTGGGAATACTTTTTTAAGTGCTGTATCCAGGAACAATGAAATTTTTATTTGTACTTAGAATTAAATTTATAAATAAAATAAAATATTTTAATATTTAATTAGCAACCTTTAAAAATGCCGTTACACCGGTTGTAACTAATTATATCATATGAAATTTACTTATACTTACATATTATATTTATTTATTAAGGAGAACACATTCTTATTGTGAAATTGTAATTATTCAGAATATATGTCTGTGATATTTTAAATACTAATTAAATGTATTAATTACAACTTCACAATAAGAATGTGTCCTCCTTAATAATATATAAGTTATATCAATTTGTCCAAAATTTAATAAAAGTGATTTACTGATTTTGGCGTCTGCTATCGGTTTACTCAAAGGTATTTGAGATTCCGTAAAAACAAAGTAGATGGTCTTTAAATAATGGAACGATAGATGTATTAATTTGAAAAGTGTAATATATGGGTTTGAAAATTTGTCGTCAAATGTACTGTCACTGTAGTATAGTTGCACCATCTCCGGTTTGAAAAGTGTTCCAGGTTCGAATCCCGGTGGAGCAACAACAATATTTTTAGATAAAATTGATTTTATATGTATTTTTTTCCAATTAATATATTTATTTAATATTTAAAAATATTATCGCTGAACATATAGCAGTATTACTGAACATAATCAATGCCTGAATTGGTGCTTTGTTCATAAATTGTATCATCTTTAGTCCCATCCAGCATGTTTGGAATTTCGATCTTCTTGAACGATTTCAACAAATACAGTGCTATCCGATCGATTATATTATATTATTTTCGAGAAAGAAGCTTTTTCAAATGACACGTAATACGTATGCCCAAATCACACTCTATACTAGTGTCTAGTATCACGTTCATCCATAGTCGTTTATCATAGATAGGACGGAAGATGAAAAAGCAAACATATTACAAGTACCTAAACAATGTACGAATATTTTATAACTTACAAAATAGTCTTGCAGTGTATAAGTCACAGGTTTATTTTTAAAAAAAAAGTGAGACTTGTACGATATACATACACGACAAGATGGCAGAGCATTGGTGTCTCCAATTTTTTTTTTCATTTCAATACGGTTTTACAGGCGATCACGATTTGGTATCAATGGTACTGGTAAAGGTGTATAAATAAATAAAATATAAGCGAAATGTGAGAGTGAATAAAAATGTAATGATTATATTTACTAGAGAACCTACTAAATAAATATACATACACTACGTTAAAACAAATTTATATTAAGCACAATTGCTAAGTTACATATTAAAGAATTTAAGTTAGTTTCTCGCAAATCCTTCAGTTTATCTTTTTACAATATCAAACATGGTATTGTGAAAAAAACAACACTAACATATTTGGAAAATTGCTTTCAACGAAGGCAGAGGATTATTTATTTTCAAACCGACCACCACTTTGGACCGAGCGAGCTAAATCCCGTTTCGAATGGCGCTAACAAAAACTTCAAACTGGATACAAATCCGAAATAGACTTTCTTAAACGTATTTACGTGTATTGAATAACCACAAATATCTCTTCTGTCACCCTAGTAGCGGTTGGCTGATCCAATTGACGCGATAAATGCTGAATGAGAAAATTTACAATGACAACATGATTTAAGACCCTTGATTTTTTTTTAAATTTACACCGAGGGGAAATGAAAGCTGTTTTTGAATTAATGATTTTAGGGGCGGTAGATTTTTTACTCGAAGTACTGAGGCAGGAGTATTTTATAACTGTTTTAAATCTACATTTCTTAAATACACAATGGTATAACTGGTAAACGATAGATATTTTATATTGTGATATACACACACACATACATACATTTACAAAGTGACAGTTTTCACATATATTAATATAACTACCGCGGGTTAATAGGAATTCGTAATTATACAAAATACTTTGTTTAAACCAGTATTTATTAATTATTCTACATGTTTCGATACTTATGATATCATCTTCACGGAACAATGTATACTGAAATTAAAAATACAAGCATAGATAAAAACAAAACTATAAAATGGTGAATAAGAAAGAACTAATGTGAAAACAAATTTAAAATTTAACGGGAATCTACAAATTAATTTGCAATGATTGCAATTATTTTTACATCGGTAAAACTTGCAGAACTTTTGATATTAGAATTAAGGTGCATTTGAGATGCCTATATAACAATAACTATTCAGAATTTTCCAATCACCTTTTGGAAACAAACCATTTCTTTGATATTAATAAGGGTTTAGAAATTATACATACAAATACTAGGGGTTTACAGTTAGATAAATTTGAAATTTTAGTAATAAGAAAAAGTATCGATATTAAGCTAAATATTATAAATAATCAAATCTTCTTTGCAAATAGTCACCTTTTAAATATGTTTTCATATTAGTTCTTACTCATTCACCATTTTATAGTTTTGTTTTTATCTTTGCTTGTATTTTTAATTTCAATATACATTGTTTCCCGAAGATGATACCATAGATATCGAAACATGTAGAATAATTAATAAATAGTCATTTAAACAAAGTATTTTGTATAATTATAAATATAAAATGAGGCCACAAAGTAATTTTGCAAATATTGAAGAAGTATTAGGAATTCGTCGCCTCAAAAGTTGCAGAATTGCTGAATTCAAAATCCAGCGAAGTGAGGATGTAGAAAATTAATTTATGTCCTATGAATCAAATTCTATCGCTAACAGTTATTCACATTAACAGCTCATCTATTTAGCATAAATGAGAAATTGAGGTGGATTTTTTTAGGTAGATTTCGATAAAAATATTGTCTATTGCAGAAGGTCTCATAACGCTACTTTTTTTATCATAACCAGGAGACCTCGAAACTGCCGGGTTGGAATTTCGGTTGGAGATTAGGGGCTGAAGAGTGGTGCCTTTGTTGTGAGTAAGCTTTAAAGAGTAAAGATGTATGCAAAATTTGATTTTAGCTGAGCGAAGGTGTGTGAAGATATGCAAACGGACGGCATTCAATATGATTCAAATAGTGGCGATGAGATAGGGTGGCTAAGAGTAAGAGAAAGAGTTTCAATGTTTTATGCATAAATATAACAGGTGGGGAAAAAGTATCTCTCCACTACATATAGAGAATGATGTAAAAATAAATAATGTAACGATTTTTGTGGACACTATAATTCTCGTTTTCTAGTTAACTTGTTCTTGTGCCAGAATTCGATCAAATTTTTCTAAAAATTTGACTTGATGAATTTTTCGGCTAAATTCGTTATCTAGCCTGATCCGCGGTCTTATCAAAATGACCTTTATTTGATATTAGACCAAACAAAAAAAAAGCTGAAATACATGGAATCTACCCGATTTTTGCGGCCATTGCCAGAATTGAATTTTTAAAACGAATATTTTTTTAAAAATATTTCTCTCTTCTAATGTAATATTAAAATAATTGTTTATTTATAAAACAAGTAAAATGATAGTGTAGTATACACGTTTTAGATGTAATGTTGTTAATTACATTATTTTTACTCTTTATTTATTTTATTTGAAAAATAATTAGGTAACAAAATTAGAATGTAAAGAAAACATTTTTTATGAAATCACAAAGATTATCTATCCACTTGTTCCACAATAATTCCCTTGTTCATAATATGCTTGTAGACGACTTATTTTACAGGAAACATGTTTTTTAATACAAATACTTAATAATAATAATATATATGTAACATGCACGATAACATGTTAATGTTAATGTCATCATGCATGATGCTTGTGCATGATTTACTTGAAGTTGTATATATGTTAAAGTCATCATGCATGATGCATTATATTTGAATTATTATTATTAATTATATATATATATATATAATTATTATTATAAGAGCCACACTCTTCTGTCATGTTACACAATTTTCGCCTCATCCATATTCATACATCTTCTCATACAAGCTCATCGATTATTGAGTCACAGTCTTGCCAAGTCTTCCGCGGACCTCTTCTATAAGTGTTGTAATTGCTCGTGAACCATCAGGGTGAGGTAAGGAGGGGTATTGTTCGACGCGCGTAATTTGCGGATTTGCCAGTCGCAATGAGTCACTGGTAAGAAGCGTACCGCGCGTTCGCGGTTGAGCAATATTTAACGTGCGGCAATTCATTGGTTCGTGTGTGTCGCGCTTTTTGGACTCATTTTAATATTCGACGAGTAAGTGATGGGCAGAGCACGCAACTTATCTGGTGTTGGGTTTATATGTTCAGACAAGAAGGGAACATGGTTAACCAAAAATGTAGCTCAAGTTCAACGTGAAGTTATGCGCAATCCGAGTAAATTGATAAGGAAGATTTCAGCCTGTACTGGAATAAAATAATCAACAGTGCACGTTATTTTGAAAAAATAAACTACAATTTCACTCAAAAAAACTGCAAATCGTGTAGTTTCTCAACGAACATAACTATTATTTACGTGAGACCTTAGTGAGAACGATGCTGGAACGTTTTGGAACATCACAAATACTTGGAAACATATTGTTTACTGACAAAGCACATTTTCATATCGATGGGTATGTTAATAAATATAACATGAGTACTGGTGCCCCGACAAGCCAAGGGAATTTCATCAAAAACGTTTAAATTATCTAAAAACGACAGTGTGGTGTGCAATTTCTGCCTGAGGTATAATTTACCATTATTTTTTTAACCAGCGAGAGACAGTCATAGCTGACGTGTATTGCCGAATTATCGATGAGTTTTTGGTACCGCAACTGCAACTGTTTCCCGGCTTTAGCAACAGATCACAATTTCAGCAACACGAGGCCACTCCACACAGAGTTAGAGTTGTAATGGTGAAGCTGAGGGAAATTTTCCGGGAAAGGGGATATATATCACCTCGATCATCGGGCACCTCGATCACCGGACCTTACGCCTTTTGACTTTTTTTGTGAAGATACCTTAAGTCAAGAGTTTACAGAAACAATCTTTGAATAATTCAGGACCTACAAGAAAATATCCGCCGTAACGTTGCTTCCATTAAACCAACACTTTGCTCTTGCGTGTTCGCAAATTTAAGAGCCCGATCGAAAGAGTGTCTTGAGAGAAATGGAAGGCATTTAGACAATATTGTTTATAAAACGTTTAATAAGCATCGTTAAACTCTATTTTGTATAAATAAAATATGAGAATAACATTCTAGTTTTTTTTATTATTTAATATTAAACTTGAAAATTTTCCGCTGGACACCCTTTATTTCTGATGTCATCAAGACGCGTGTCATATATATCTTATCATTTTCTCTTCATTTATCTATTCCATATGACTAAACCACCTAATCGATCATTTAAAAATTTTATTCACCATACTGAGATCAGCTTTACATTTTCTCTTACTTCGCTGTTTGTGTCTTCACTTTCCAAGTATACAATTTAATAAATAAATAAAATACTTTTATAATGATGTAAGGACGTGGCTCCATCAAATACTCTTCAACATTGTATGGGGGTAAACTATACCTCCATATAAAATTTCATTATCCCATCTTTCTCCACGATCCTGAATTGAGGACTTACGACAGATACAAAGTGAATTCATTAAGTCAATGTCATATTTTATATTGTACAGCATGTTTCAAACAAAACGTGTATAATTTTAAATAAAGCTATAACACAGAATTCTAAAAAAATGTTATTGCATTATTTAGTGTTCTTATATTTGGTATTTAATACTACATTAACGAGAAATAAGAAAAAAAATCTTTAATTGACATGGCGGTAACATGATTATTTTAATTTAAACAACTAAATTTTGTACTAAACACATGTTGGGTTACTGTCAGCCCTAGTTTTGAGAAATACGGTCCCCCTCATCATCAGGTGATATCAAAACTAAATACAGTATTGTAGTCTATTCGAGCAACGTGGCAGGGCTTGAGAAGAGGGATGAGATTTCAGTCGTTACAATGCTGTATTTAGTTTAGCTATCACCTAAATATGAGAGGGATTTTCACCTTTCGAAATTAGTAGTGACAATAACTCAACGTGTTTGTAGTACAAAGTTTAATTGTTCAAATTAAAAAAAGAAAAATACTTTAAACTAAACTAAACGCTCCCAGTGATGAAATGTTGCTGGATTTATATTGTGTGTGATAAAATATTAAAATATGATAATTGGTGAATAAAAATTCTCTAAGGAACGGAATAAAAAATGCGTCGAAATAACATGATTATTTTGGGCACTTAATTTAGGTACAAATACATTTTTCTTATATCATTTTAGAAAAATATTTATACATTACATTTTTGTTTCATAATTTGATAGTACATTAATGGTAGATAGATATAAAATCTTGAATAATAAATATATTTATGATTCCATATAAATCTGATACATTTATTGAACGAATTGCTCTTTTTGACTGCTATTAGAACATAGGTAATCAAACCATTTGCTCTTTTTCTGTTACATCTGTGTTATATCTTCACCATGAGGTAATTTTACAAAACAACTTACAAATTATAATGTATTAGGGGTGTGCTTGTTCTGAAACATTTCAGGCTGAATACAAGCAGATAGGTGGGTATTTCCACAAAACGTAACAAATTCGTCGTGAGAAATTGCGCCGCAGCGTAAATTACAGACATTTTCCGTATTACTAAAGAGCTTTAGTATTTCCTTTTTTGTTGTTAGCCGTATGAAACTTTCTCATTTGTTTAAGAAAAATTTAAAAAAAAAATACTTTTTAGAAATAGACTTTTGTAAATAAAATAATGAAACGCTTTAAATATATTTTTAAATAGATTTTATATGTTTACCTTTCTAATTAATATATTTAATTTGTATTTAAAATATAGCAGTACTATGTTCTGAATAATTACAAATTCCTTATAAGAATGTGTTCTCCTTAATAATAAAACACTTTATTATCACCACGATCAATTTTTATTTGTAAAAATCTACATGTTTCGGGAGCGATGTTCTCTTTCTCAGGGCAAGAAATGTACTAAAACTCATTTACGTAATTTTCTATTTTTTTAAACTAAACATCTTTTTTTTTTTGATTAGCACTAGATTCACAAAACGTCTTGATAGATCCATTTTGTTACATTTAATAAAATCAATAACATAATAATTAATCAGTCACAGTTTTAACAATTCATTTCATTTTTACAGGTAAGACAAGTTATTATCGACAAATATATTTCGCTTCATTGACATATATATTTTAGTTATAACAGAGGTGAATAAATAATAATATATTATAATATGATAAACATAAGATACAATTATATTGCAATTAAATATATACTCATAGTTTATTGTGTGGGATGGAGTAGACTCCATCTCTGATATATCCTGGCTATTTTGCTAAACTGAAGTCCGTGTTAAAGTAGTCAGTTTTTTTCGTGCTGTTGTGGTATTATTTAATTCAATATAATGATTCGACAGGAATAACAATGTTGTAGAACTAGTGAATTATTAGTGTAGGCACTGTATAATGATTATGTTAGAATGTTGGATAGCCATGCTTCTGATTGATTTCGACCCAATGTTAAAAAATATTATTATTTTTTCACACAATTTCCAACACCTGCAAACTGCAACAACACTGTGCATCATTCAAGATGGTCGATACTCCTTCTATCTATCAACATTTGTAAAAAACGATGTAGAGTATTGTTGCAGGAGTAGATTCATACGTATACTGATGAAATTTTCTATTAAGAAAGCGACACGGCAATAATTGGTTAATCTATCATATAATTGTCAATAAGGGATACGTCGTATCTCATAAAAAAATACAAAATTTAAAAGCATCTCTTTTAAAATGAGAAAGTTGAGTTGTGTTGCGTAACGTGGATGTCTTTATATATTGAGGTGGAATCTGCTTCACTGGTGTAAAAGTGTTGGGATAAAAATATTTCCCGTTTTTCAAGATAATTTAACCCTCTTAAAGTTTGACGCTGGTTTTGTTTTAGAGGCACGTAGAAAAGATAACCCAACTACGTAGTTGGAAGAGAGACGCTTGAATAAAAATGAGTTACCCACAACTTTAAAAGAAAATTGCCTTATTACTCAGATAAATATAAAAAAAAATTAAATCGCTGTTATTGACAAATATAATAAATTCACAAAGATTTTACTTAAATTTCTCGTCTTTATTATTTGTATAAAAAGCATTCGCGTGGATACTTGTATCCGGAATCTTAAAAGTGGTCGCGGGTGGAAGAAATGTGTTACACACAACTGACAATTGGCAACAAGCGATATAGAATGAAAGTAGTCTCTCACATTAATAAGAATATCTATTTTTTAATTTATTTATTTATATTTATAAGACTTTATTGACATACATATTTTGTTTTAACAGAGGTGAATTTAAAATATTATAATATAACATGATACACGTAAGATATAATTATATTGCTGTTTAGTATAATACTCATAGTATGGAGTAGACTCCACCTATGATATATACAGCATTGTCCTGGCTACTTTGCTTTATGAAAATATATTTTATTGTGACGGTGCAATTTTTAGTTCATTTTAGTTAGAACATAGTTTTGGGATAAATAAATCAAATTACATTAATACATTAGAATGATATATAGAAAAAATCTGTGTATTAAAAAAAATTTGAATACCTAGAATACGAAAAGTTCTACGTTCGCATCCCGTTCCTTTCAAAAGATTATATACTTATATAGCATATTTTATTTGATCATAGATTGTTAATTTAGCAGTTCCCTGGTAAAAATACATTTCATGTTCGCATCCCGATGGTAACTAAATATTAAAAAATATATAAGTTGTAATAAAGTTAGTACAAAAATTTTATAAAAATAAAATTAAAAAATCTCTGACATCTAGCGTATATTACTCGCAATAAAAGGTGATAGCTTTTTAATAAATGGAATAATAGATGTATCAATTCGAAATAGCTGCAACATGTATAAGTTTGAAAATTTGTCGTCAATTTACTAGGCTGACATGGTGTAATTGGTCAGCGCGCTCACCCGGATAGGAAGAGTTCCTGGTTCGAATCCCGGTGGCAGCTAAAATATTTTTTCGATAAATTGATTTTACCTGTATGTATGTATATCTTTCAAATGACGCATTTAATTAGTATTAAAATATTTTTCTGATTAATAGATATTTTCTGTATATTCTTATAATCGATTCATTTAATTAGTTTGAAATAAAAATAAAAAATTCTTCGGCGTTATGTTTCCTCGCAAACGTTTATCTTGCTGAATTAATTTATTGTAAAAATAAATAATAACATAAAATTATCACGCCTTTTTGTAAAATTTATATCTATGAATCCTCCTCCGACATCTCCTGTTCTAACCCCATATTGTAAAAAACTGATTGGCCTATGTTATTCGTGAAATGATACCTGAAGAAATTCTTTTTTCTTCAAAAATTTTTGTTTCTAGTAAAACCTTTTTTCTCCCCAGGCATCGGCTGCATGTATGTAGACAGATATATGGAATAGTTTTAAGATAATCTAAATCCGTTGCTTTTATAAATTTACTTAATTTTTGTTGACAAAACTTCACCAATGACCACATCTCGTGTAATCAGATTTGTTCGCCGATTGAGAGCCGTAACGGTCAGTTGTCGAAACGCATGACATACTATTGATAATAATAATAATAATTATTTTGAATGCAATTATTTAAATGGCGGCCTTACTGCGCTTTATTTTACATTTAAAAAACCAGCAAACAAAAGAAGAAAATAATAAAATGATGAACAGAAAAATTCATGTGTAGTTTTAGATTGTGTCAAAAGTAAAACTTTATAATATAAAGATTAATGATTTATACTTTTCAAAGACATTTTCAAAGTGTTAACATTATACAAGTTTCACGAGTTATATTTGAAGTAATTAAGAAATTTCAAAGTTTAGAATATTGTCTCGATAGTTAATTGAACGAATCAAGATTGATCAATCATATTGTATAATATTAAATATCTTTGAAATATTTGTTCAAAGTGTACACAGTTTTGGCAATGTTTTTGTCACGTGACGGCTTCCAAATAAATTCAGCAGTGGTCTCTCGTAATCTGTTTTGTAAATCACACACAACTCTTTCTCTGGATATCTACCAGGTTACTAGGTTAGATCATACTTAAGACACATACATACTCGATCAAAGTTTTTTTCCAAGATTTTGTAACTTGAATTGACTGAGTTTTTACGAATTATATAATTGATCATATTGTGCATTACGCTATCCTAGGAATTGCTAATTTTTCTCATGTAATTTTTTTAATAATGTATGTTTTTTTATCATTTTACAAAGCCATATTACAGAATTATATTTTAGAAAAAACAACTCCGTTGTCAAGGACAATCAGAGCTAGATGGCGTATAATAAGCAAATCGGGCGCCAGGATAGAATGGTTCTGACTCTCGCGTGTCGTTTTGATCTGAACACCGATTACTTTGAATGAAAGGATGTAAAATTGGCTTACACATATTTGAGGAAGTCCAGCATCCATTCTATATTTAGATACGCATGCAGAAGCACTTCCTGTAGATAAGAAATGTAGTGTCCTGCGATGTGTTAAATATAGACTTGTCTTTTTAATATAGAATGTGTAAGTAAAAGCCCGCAAACCTGTCTCCCGTAAAAGATCTGCTTCATATTGTACTAGAAAGATCACGCGGTCGGCTGCCTTGCGGCAGTTCACATCTAGCACCGTGGTAATAAACAAGCTTTTCTGAACGTCGGATTGATCTGAAATATGACGCGTATTTTGGCTTTCACTCTCGGGCTCACAATCAAATATCGGATAATTGAATTACTAATATCGCAGTTTACTATTGTCAGTTTAAGCTCAGAATAATATGTTATGAACGACCGTGATCAGTTGGAATCAAATTAAAAGATAGCCATAGATAACAAAAATTGTTAAATTTTGAGTGTATTCAGTAACCATTCTGTGCAGAACTCATCAAAAATAAAACCAAGTCGAGATATAAACAAGTTACATGGACATGTTCGAGAAAATCGCGGGAACCTTAGTGCCACGATAATAATCAATCATAAACTCACGTGGTATGCACCAATTTCCGGATCCATGTCGGACGAGATTCCACCGTCAGACCTTGTTTAAGGCCACGCCAATAAAGTTGGCTAGATCTTCGATACCCACCACGGAAGAAGAAAGAGGTAATTCTAACCTATATTACTATTTATGGAGTGCGCTTTGGCACATGTCCTTTCCTTCCCCGCTCAAGAAGTTCCCCAATTGACGTAATTAAATAAGATAGTTGTAAGATTTTTATTTTGGTTTCAAGAATAATAATCCTGATTTGAAATATAACATGGTGGGGTGTTACCATTCATAAAATGTCCTGTCTTAGCATGTTAAAATAATACCAAATAATATATAATGGTCATCTTCATTCTACTTCAAATTGTTTCTCTATAATATCTGACCAGAACTCTGGAAGTAAATATTGTAAAATCAAATTTCTTGTCCAAATTGGTTATAAAATTGAATGTACCTAGTTATATCTTTATTTTTATTATTTTGATAATTTAGAATAAACGATTATATTAAATTTACAATATTCATTTGATTGAAAATTCCTTCTTCCCACATGTCTGGATAATTGATGCAATGGATCGGACACACTTCGGAACAGCCAAACGATCTGGTAAAGGGTATCTTATGTTTTTGTTAAAATAATGAATAATCCTTGTGTTTGGCTACGTAACAATCAGTTAAGTCTCATAATATTAAAATTGAATCCATTCGTAATTAAACAATGTATATTTTATGGCCCAAGCAGAGCCAGACTGCAAACATTAAAAAAATAATAAGTTTTCTTACTTTAATTATCATGTATTTGTATTGTAGCAGTTGAATTGAACAAATGTAAATAGTGTTTAAATGAGTCTGAAAAAATTCAATAATTTACCAAATTTAGATATTTTTTTTTATTACTTTATTTCACCTATTACATTTTTTTTCAGTATATTTACTTTAGAAATATAAACTCCAGATTTTTCTCTAATTTCTCGTTAAAAATAATATTTTCTAGTGTAATCTAAAATATAATAATTTTCAATTAAAAATCAGTCTTCTGTAATTAATGATAATCGAAAATGCCAAAAAAATAGAGGAATAATGTTATTGCGAATATATTATATAATATTGCGTGTGAGCTAAAATATATACTTTTTTCTTTTGATTTATATTACACGTCAAACAACGCATTGATTGGTGTTATGTGAATTAATGTTCATCACTTGATGTGAAAACGGTGGATGCTCTAATATTCATCCACCTCTCTCGTTCCGATTGACAATCGCGAGATGTATCAAGATATATGATATGTATGTCGCAAGAGTAGGTTATGAAAAATATTAAAAAAAATACTTACCTTTGACACTTGATTTATAATTAAGAACAGTTTAAACATATGAAGTAGTTTAGCTGTTCAAAGTGAGACGATTCCTGTAGCTGTTATTCGTGAGTGGCGTTCGAGGGACGGCCTTCCAGACGGTTGATGGCTACATTAGTATTGCTACACGGCGTCGTACTGTGTGTATTTACGGCTGCTAGAAGTTTTGTTGCACGCATCGGTATTGCGTCAAGTATAGATGCGGGCGGTAGATGCGATAGACCACAGTGCATACAAGTTTTAGAACTGACTAATAGATTTCTTGCAATCGACATATCGATATCGCGAAATAACCAATCGCCCTAGTTACAAAACAGTTGATCCATATAAATAGAAATCATAATAAAAGTGTAACAGAATGTTTTGTCTGAAGCAATAATATATTTGATACAGTGAAGACGATTATTTGAAAAGGAATTATTAAATAGATAAATAACTTATTCAGATTTTATAATAGAAAACGAATTTGCAGTGTTGCATTTAGAAAGTTATAGTATATCCTCAAAGACAAAATACCATAAATTTGAAAGACTAAAGCGCACTACTAGCTATCGTTGGGGGATTCTACTAACACTTAGATATGTTATATGCCTAGCTATATTCATTACCAATTGAGAGATATGTTTAATACCAAAGATGATTTTGAAGATGGAAAGGAGCGTGTTGCAAATTTATGATAGTGCATAAAGAACTTTGGTTTAGTGTAAAATCGTATTAACCTACATTTAATACACAATTAATACAAAACACCTACCTAAACATATTTCTACACTTTTTATCGAAGATTATTTAATCTTAAAAAACATTCACTGTTATGAAGTATATGAGGATAAAAATATTGGTATTCGAATAAATGACAGTAGTATCTGGAGAAAAATATATGAATACAAATTAAATGTATCAATTAGAAAGATATTATAGAGAATGAAAAGTATCAACAAGAAAAATATACAGATAAAATCAATTTATCTATCGAAAAAATATTTTGGTAGCCACCAAATACCAAATGGTAGGGATTGGAACCAGGAACTTTTCTTATGTAGGGAAATGCGCTACCGTTATACTACGTCAACCGAGTATGTTAACAACAAATTTTAGAACCTATATGCTGTAGTTCTTTCAAATTGATACATTGTTATTCCATTTTTAAAGCTAACACTTTTTATTGCGACACATCTTAAATAATTTTGAGTAATATACGCTAGGAGGCACCAGAGATTAAATAAATTAATTTTGGATAAACTTTAATTCAACTTTTATATTTTTAAGGATAATACATTATTATTGTAAAATTTTTCGATTAATTGATATTATCTGTATATTTTTCTAATTGATACATTTAATTTATATTAAAATTCCGCATAACTATGTTCTGAAAAAACTGCAACGTCACAATAATAATGTGTTCTCCTTAAAAATAAAATATGAGAGTTAGAGCTAGAGTTAGAGTTAGAGCTAGAGTTTCGCATGCATCTATTTGTAAGTGTGATCAAATCAATAGAAAACACCAAGAACCGGTAGAAAATGTATTGTTGAGGGTATAGGCCGAAGTTGAGATGGTTTGATGGTATGGTAATGTACTGCAGTACTCTAGAATGCGACTGCCGCGGATGGAAGATAGAGATAGTTCCTACAGACAACCAAGACTTATGCTGACTGCTGATAATGACAAGAATATTGGTTTGTGTTGGCTTTTTGTACCGTTGGATCATCGACCCCTTAGAATAACAAGGTTCCAACTAACATTTTGGGCTAATTTGAGTTATTGCGTGAAATGGGTTCTAAATGCATTGCTTAAAGTTCCAACTGCATCAGTTATGTATTTCAAGTTATGGATCATTATTGTTGATTAACAATGTTTTTATTTATTTTTAATTTCCCTCATCTCATAGTGGTTGTTTGGGGCATATATTTATTCTTGAACGAAAATAGTGTAACGTGTCTTCTTCTCTCCTCCTCTCCTCATCCGGCACGCCACCGCCAGTCAAAAGGCGACCTTAAAACTGTGCGATTACCGCAAAATTATTGTGCATATTACTGTGCATTCTACGCAAATTACAGTGGATTCTAAAGGACTAGGATCCCTGAACGAAGATAGTGATAAATATAAGTTTACAGTCCACCTTTGAGGTGTCAGAAGAACTGGATTGTGGTGAGTGCAAACCTCCTTCCGAATATTCTGTTTCTTCCGGCATCTATGCTTTTACACAACAGTGGTCATTAATAATACTAAAAATAAGTTAAAACCTTAAATTGGGCATATTAGCGTACTCAAAACAAAATGTACATAAATATATGTTGAAATTCAATCAACACTTTTGAGAGCTCATTATATCAAAACAGTGTCAGTGTTACATGGAATCTTGTTATTCTGAGTGATAGTTACGTCAATTTAAAGACCAAATAAATAATCGTTTTCGTTTCTGTTAAAAGTTTCGATTTCAAGTATTGTAAATATCCGTCTGTAAAACAATTCTACGAATTGATACCCTTCCCGCGGCTTTGCCGCCGACATTTCGGAATTGTATTGACGGATCTCCGCCATTTTCATTCCTTAACAGAGATTATTTTCCCAGCCTAAGCATTTTAACAGTCTGCCAACGACAAAAAACAACTTTTCCCTTTCACTTTGCGAGCCTTTTATACGAAAATACATCGTTTCAAATGATTCTTTGTTAAAAGCTGATATAACATATTGTTGTCTTCGAGAGTTTTCTTTTTACGCCTTATGTTTATTTTATTCGTCTTCCATACATAAAACATGCCATGTAATCATTTTTATTTTGTTTATCGAGTTGAAGTTGTAAAACTGTACTTTATCCTTTTGCTTTTAATACTCTTTTCTTGAACAAATATATTTTATTTTAGTAAAAACTAAAATATAGCTTTTAGTAAAGATGTGTCTTTTTAACTTTATTTGTATTTCAGAGTTTTTTTTTAAATAGAGATGCATATCTGAAAAACGTGGCACATCAGTTGTTTAAGTTTATCTAATAAGTCAAACATATATAAGACCTTCTGATATGAAAATAGAACTTACTTGGTTGTTTCACCATTAGATCACGGAGCGATCTTACCACTAGACCAACAGGCACGTCTATATTATTTGATTAATTTTGTGTTTTTTTATTCATTATTATTTTTGTATTTCTCTTTTATTTTCTAACAAAATTTGATAATCATAAATTTTTATGATTCATAAATTTATCTTAAAAAATACAATATTTATAGGTAGATTAAAAATAATTATTAATTAGTCAAACATCATTTAAGATGTTTTAATGGTGACGATTTTTCAGAATTTTCCAATAATTTATTCGAAAATTATCATACTTTTGATAAACATTTAGAATTATCTGTTTTACGTAAAAAAAATATTGGTTTTAAATTGTATAATTTAGAATCATTAGAAGTAAGAAAAGTGTATAAAATTAGCCAAAATATAATAAATAATCAACTTAATTTACCGACTAGTCCAATCCTATTTTAAAAATTATTCCTCAAATTTTTTTATAATAATTTTGTATCATTAAGTCAATTTCCACATCTTTTAACATCGTAACAATTAAAGTTATGTTAGTATTTAAGTTAAATAAATTAGTATTTAATAATCAAATAATATTTTTAAAATAATTTATAATTTAAAAAAATAGTATTTTAAAATAACATTAGAAAAACTAGTCATATATAGGTGTAGTTAGTTAATTTGACATCCTGATGAAGGACATGGTATTTTCCGAAACCGATTTGGTTAAAAATAAAGTTTTAAATAATCTACATTAATATTAAAATAATGGTCACCATTCGCAGAATCCTGACAAATATTTTATTGTGGTGTACGCTTATCCTTATTGTATGTTTACTGAAAATATTCCCTTTATTAAAGACAAATACGTGGGTAATTTAATATTTTTTAAGTGTCAAACAAGAGATACTCTGTTTATTTTGTTTTAAATTTAAACAATTAATGCCAACCTACTAAAATTTCAAAATATTCCAATTTTATTAAGAATTGTTGTATTTACCAGATTGTTAAAAAATATATGGAAAAAAGTCAAACCTTATGCCTCCCCTCTTAGTGTCGTAGTTTAGCTGCCGGCCTTGATGAGACCACACCACCTGTCCGCTGGGCTGCGGCACCCTCGTGATGACGCAGCGCAGCTCGATGATGGAGCCTTCCTTGTAGAACTTGTCAGACACGGACACTCCTCGCTCGTCCACTATCTCCACCTTTGGCACTGTGGAAGAAACAACATTTCATTACAATCTGAATCTATATGCCTATCTTCTAACCAGGTAAGGGTTCTAACTCCTCGCAGTACTTAATTGTATTTGGTTTAAAAATTGCAAAAAATAATATTCATTGACGTAGCTGTTACCTTTACCAGTATTGCCCGCACTACTACATGGATGCGAATCGTGGGTGTTATATAGCCGCAACCTAAAGTTAACCGAAAAATATTACATCAGATGTATATCGCACAGGATTGAGAGGTCGCTGAAGTGACGCCATATGATAATGATACGAGGCAGTCATTTACAGTAATTTAAAAACATGAAAATCGTTAATCATCAAATGATGCCTTGATGGCGACTATTTAGGCACCACACCGAAATGGTGGGAAAAATATGTAATATATAATTTATTGAAAAGTATGAATGAATTGAATGTATTTTTTGTAACGAAATAAAATGAAGTATTCCATGGGCGGGAATTAATTCTCATAATTTATTCTCAAGCTGTAATGTAACATATTTCTATGTTTCATTTCTTCTGACCTCACCATCATCAGCGCTAATTGAATGAAGCGGAGATCGGCGAACCATTCTTGTTTTCTTGTGGCTGTACGCTCCAAGATGCTAGAGGAAGATTTTAGCTTCAAAATGGAAAGAGCGTAGAACAAATCCGAGTATCCTAGAAGAGGTAAACACTTGCAGTGACGAAATTACGATCCTGAAGCACCAACTGCGTTAGGCAAGTCATTATGTGCACATTTAAAACCCTTAAAACGGATTTGGAATAATTTGAGTTAAATATGCGGTTTTGTAGATTTTTTTGACAGCTACATGCAGAACACACTGTTTCTCTCAAAAAACATTTAAATACATTGATATTGCATGTTAAAAATTAGGGTTAGTTCCAAAATACCACAAAGAATATAGAGTATAAGTTGCTATTCCCCATAAAATGAAATCAGCCAATCACAAAGCTTGTTGATGATCAGATGATATAATGTGATTAATCCAGTATGGTTGCTAGAACGATACAGATAGAAAGAAAAATGAATATTACAGAATTGTCTCCTAAAAACATGTTGATGTAAAGACAAATATTTTGTACATTTGGTTTCAAAATATACATTTTTGATCCATAACTCAAAAATACATAAAAACGTTTTGAGGGGTTTTGGAGTTAGGCGCTATATATGGATTATACACGGCTTTCCAAACAAACAAACAAATAAGTTAAGTTTACGTTGTTATGCAGCTATCTCACAGAAAAAAAAAGACAGGGTGGGCTGAGGAAAAGATTCAATGGCACTGAATACTGATAAACCGCGGCCCATGATCAGGACAATGATGTCAAAAAGCAGATTGCGCAGGAGAAACTTATGAACTAAAGAACGCGTGTTTGGTTCGAGATAGGGCTCCTCAGACACACTCGGACTTACAATCGATTACTATGGCAGACATCGTCCTTGTAACGAGGGACCGTCGAAGAAGACTCTACGGTACAAGGCGATTATTAAATTTTCAGTTGTGTATAGCGTTTAGTATAAAATTTGGTCCATTTATACAACCACAGACTACCACATATATAGACATGAACTATCGCAAATACCTTGTTTCAATATTTGCATTTTGGTGTTACTTACATGATCACTTTGGTATCAATTATGCAATCAAATAACTCCAAGACTTTTGACGCTCCAAGACGCTGACAATATAATATGCATTCATGTAAAAAATACGTCTTGTTTACAAAAAAATATAATTTTAGAAGAGTTAATACTTTTAATGTTGCATAAATGTGTCATAAACTATCGAATTTGTTTCAACAAAAAAATGTTTGTAGAATGCTTGTTACGTAACCAAACCAACACAATTTAATATATAGTTTGATTAGCATGAGGTACCCTCATCAGGTCGTTCGGCTGTACCGAAATGGATTCGATTCACTGCATCGATCACTCAATCAAGGGGGAAGAAGGAATTTTCAATGAAAATGAATATTGGGATTTTTCTATAAACATTTATTCTCATTGGTCTAGATAAAAAATAAAGTAAAATTAGATGTTACATGCAAGGTAGTATCCTCACCAGTTTATAGTTTTAAAGAAATTCACAATTTTCAAATTTGAGCTAAAAGGTCTTACAACTATGTTACAACATAAATGCAAATAAGTGGGAACTTTTTGAGCGGGAGGGAAGGACTTGTGCCAAGGCGCGCTCCATAAATAAATGTAGGTAGTGTGAGTTAGCAGTACCTTTCTTTATTCTGCTGTGGTGGGTGGCGATGGTCTACTCAAGCGTTTTGGCGTCGGCCTCAAACAAGGCCTGATGGTGGAGTTCAGTCCGACGTGGCTTCAAAAACAGGCGTTTATCACGTAATTACATGTATATATAACAATATTATTATTATTGTAGCGCAAAGGTTTCCACGGCTTTCTTGGTCACGTGTGAGATGTGACCATTGTCTCACTTGATTTTACTCAATACTAGTTATATGATTATTAGCTAGGTAACACTCCAAATCACATGCCTCGCAGTCATTAAAATGGGCTGTGGTTTAAATCTACGTGATTTTACTGATAAATCTTAATATTATTAGATTATAGGTAGCTTAACCCGAGAGTGAAAACCGAAATGCGCGTGTTATAAATTGAGTTATTCCGCACTTTGGAGGAACCGCTTTCTTGACCCGATGCCAGGACTGAACTGCCGCTCGCAGATGAGCACGCGATTCATTCTGTACCGTATCAATAAAGATAACTCTGGGATAGAAATTCGCGCTCCTTCACCTACACATACTGATGTTGGAAAGAGAAAGTATATAATTAGCACCTTGTCGGACACTATATTTTGTACCGACAGGAAGTGTTCCTGCACGCGTATCTGCAGATTGCGTGCAGAACTTTCTCCAGTATGCGTAAGTTAATTTCGCGTCTTTTCATCCAAAGTGATCAGCGCTCAGACCAAATGACGCGCGAGAGTTAGAACCTTTCTATCCAGCGCCTGGTTTGCTAATTATGCGCCATCCAGCCCGGATTGTCCTTGACACATGCCGACTCTCCTCGACTCTAACGGAGTTACTTTAAATAAAATTATAATTACGAAATGTTTTTACGTAACATGCTACCAATGTTTCAAAACTCTCTTCTATGTGTACACTTTATTTCATGTCTATTAATTTACTGGCCTGTATATACAACTGATTATTTAATGTATTTTGTTAAATTAAAAAATATATATGGTCGATAAAAATGCTTAGAAATTATGTGTAAATCCAATATATTGCACGTAGTTCGAGCGAAGTTGCCTGAATCTCATTAATCTATATTTTGCAAGTCATGCCCAAACTGTTATCAATATTTGACGAAGCCAGTTTATTACGATCGATGCGCATAATACCCCTTTTAATGATAATGTGCGGGTTATGGAACCGATGACCCACTAACGCAATGACGCAGTAACATAAATACAACTTTAAAATATTTTATAAATGTAAATATAGATCGTGTTCAAAAAAAGTACATTCATAAATAATGTTGACGAACTGCTGAGAAACAATGTGGAAGAGTTTTTGGGGAATATGTGCGACGTTTTAAAAGAGAAAGAATATATGATAAGTTATAAATTAGTACATATGTTGTAAGAATCAGAAGGTTATATGTGTGAGCGCGTGGTGTCCTATTATTATACCCAGTGCTCACGTGTTATTTTGAATGTGATCGCGGAGTGCGTGCATGTTGGCAGAACGGGTTAAATAAGATAAACTACTTGTAATTGACAGAAGTGTATTGTTGCTTAAAATATCCAATAAAAAGTACACTGAGGAGCGTTTTCTAGAGATCTTGACGGGAAGGTAGTCGCGAGAGGAGTGGCGTTTGGGAGCCGGCTCCGGTTGGTGGTTATTGTGGAAGGTTGCACCGTAGTGTCGGGCGAACTTGTGGTTGTTAGGAGCCTTGCAACTGTAAGGTAACTGTGAGGTGTATTCAGAAGCGGTTAGCGGTGATGATAATTGCGGAGGCGATTGACGTCTACAGGTTGTTTCAGAACTTTACACCAGAGTGATTTGAATAGAAAGGATACTTGATTACTGTGCTACTACTACCTGAGTAGGCTTTGTGTATATTCTTTTTTTTGCTGTCTATGCTAGGTATTATGTTTTTTTTTTTCAATAATATTATTATCCAGAAAATTAATTATGTATTGTTAATAATACTACGCTTTTTAAACCGGTAATGTAGAGAATATTTTTGAATATGAGGTGGTTTAATAAAAATATTGTGTAAATAATATAATACATTCATGTAAAATAAATTGTGAACAAATAAAATATATTATAAATATATGAATAAATGTCATTAAGCTTTGTGTCTAACGTTTTTTTTAATTGTGGGTAACTTTGAAAAAAAATTCAACTTTCAGTTTTCTTTGAAGTATAAATTTGGTTGGAATGTAATCTGTTTATTATAAAGGTAAATTTTTTAAAGAGAAAAATAAATGGCTTTATTTATGTATAATATCAGAAATTTTTAAATTAAAACTTGATTCTGCATTTAATAAATTCATATTATTATTCTGTCTATTTGCGAGTACTATGAACTAAAACTTGTTATATATTTTTATTACTAATATTTTTAATAACATAAATATTATAATTGATAAAGTTTAATATGTTTGACTGTGTCTAAGGTCAAACACACTTAAAATTTTTTACTTCATCATAAATATTTACACATTTAATGTGAAAGATAAAGCGGTAGCTTTTTTTTAATCTTGATTTTTAATGAACAAATATTTGTTTCAGTGGATTTGCGTCTAGTGTTAAACACGCGTTTCTTTTTTTTTATATAGCTTTTTCTTTATACAACTTTCAGTCTTTTTTGTTTCCAATTTAGTTCAACAATTCGCATGATGTTATCGGAGCACGGCATACTAAGACGGATAAAAGGCTTGTATTAAAATAATCAAAATGTTTTTTTTTTATAGGTCAGATATTCAATAAACTGATAATTTGTACAACTATAACATTGTTTTTTATTACCAAATATATTACACATAAATGTTAGAATTGAGATACATTATACCGAATGGTTTTGCTTGCTTTGAATCTTCTTCACATACAGGTTGTCCCAAAAAAGACAAAATAAAATGAAGAACATGAAGCAGGAATTCCCAAATTGAGAATGAATTGCACTTTTAAGGGAGCCCATTAGAAAAGGTTTACTTTTTAATGAGGAGTTTTATTTTCAGCACTACTGTATCATTAGGTGAGGGTCTATCTGCCATCGTAATGTGAGAGTCTATTGTGATGAAAATAAATATAATTGGTGAAGGAAAAGCATTGAATTCCTTCATTGAGTATGAATCTCCATTAAAAATGAAGTGTATGATTCAAAACCAACAACAATTAAAGAATTAAAAGCAGCTATTCAAAAAGAATATACGCAAATGCAAACTGAAATGTTTGAAAGTGAAATTCCTTTGATTTGTGTTAATACTTCTTGATACAAGATGGCGATTAGAACAATGACTAAATAGATAATTCAACAAAAATCAGTATGTATCTTATTTAATTTAAATGATGCAATATACACATTTAGTATAATAAAACATTAAATTTATAACCTTTTATTTTTTGGAACACCTTGTACATGGCGGTATTTCTCAGACAATTTGAGCTTACGAAACGAGATGATAAATGATACGAGGAGGTTTTCTTTCCATCGATGCTGCTTACGCCTTTTTGCGAGAAGCTTCACGCCATAAAATATTATTTACAGCAGGCTGTCGTCGTAAAATACAAAAAAAACTTTCGTACGGTACTCGTGTATCCATTTTGAACGTGATACAAATCAGTCGTTTTGGAGGCGTTTACTTACAAAGAGGGTGGTATTAAAAATGTTGAGCGTTATTATGCGTTATTCATTTTCATAGTCAGTCGAATTCTGGAAATCTTCCCATTATGTTTCCCACAGAGTCCGCTGCGTTTGTGGCAAATAATTCAAAAGGCACTTGGGAATAAAACGACGTGATAATTCAGAAAATAAACTGCAACATGACCGCATTGTTCAAAATTAAGACAGTACGCATAAATAAGCAACATTAATGTTTGTTTTTTTAATGAAAATACTTTTTCGTTTTTGGTGACGTTGAAATTTCAGAACATAATTCTGTGATATTTTTTAATTCAAAGTTATCTCTTAACTGCTCAATTTTAAAAACAAAAAATATCTTGGAGTGAACATCGATACAAATCTTAAATGGAAAAATCAAATTTGTCAAGTTGTTAATAAGATTAGAAAATTAATATACATTTTTTTTAAGAATCAAAACATTTTTATCTATAAAAAAATTATACTTAGTGTACTTATGCATTTATTAAATCCATATTAAAATATGCTATCGGAATCAGCATATAATACGAAGCTGATTCCAGCAAACAAAAAATATATCATGAAAATAATATTTTAAAAACTCAAAGATTATTCGACAAAATTATTTTAAGTATCAACATTTTGTGATCTATTTTAAATTAATTCTATTTTTCAAATATTAAAAGAAAAAATATCATTTTATTACTGAAAATCGTACTAGATTTAAATTAAGTAACTCAATAATCAACACATCATTTGCACACCACTATACACAGAAAAAAAAATAGCTTACCTGAAAACATCAATAAATAATAAATGCTATTAAAAAATACTTTTAAACGAAAGTTGTACCCCAAACTTATAATAATTATATATGGCTAATGCTATTATATTATGTGAGTTATTGTAAATAATAATTTTTATTAATATACACTACACTTTTCTACATAAGCATACGCTTTTAAAAGAAGTGTAGCATGATTTTTTTTTATTGTACTATGATCAAAATTAAAATATAAATAAATAAAAATAATAAAAATGATCTAATTAAAGATACGAACTTTGGGGAAATAAGTTACAATTTCCCGGTAGTAACCAAAATATTTTGTCGTCAGATTTTTTCTGTAGGTATACCTTCCTCATTAATTAATTTAATTTTTATAAAAAAATAAAACAAAAATATGTCGCAAATTTACTAACAAAAATATGAATGAGTTCTACGAAAGAATTTCTAATTTTAATAAAATTAATTCTGTTAATTAATTTTTAATTAATTAATTCTGGCGTCTCTTGGCGTCTTTCAAAGGTATTTAGGTTTCGTTGCATAATAAAGTTGCTTTTATAATATAAATGGAATAACAAATGTATCAAGTATAAATAAAAAAATGAAAAAAATGAAATATGTATTACCAATTTGTTAAAATAACGAAATGGTAACGCGTTATCTCGGATACCAAATGTTCCAAGTTTGTATCCCAGTGGCAACCCAAATATTTTATCGACACACAATATTTCAAATTGATTTATTTAACTTATATTAATTAATTATTTTATTTATATGCAATTAGAATTGAGTCTTTTAGGATTATATTCATAGTTTTATATGAAAAAAATATTTTATATACCTAACTAATCATTATAAATAATATTTTTTATTATTTAAAAGCTAAAACAAAAATTTTTTCTACCAATTTAGCTTAGTCTAGGTCTAATAGGCTCATACAAAAAAAAAACTAAATATCTGAAGACCGTGCCAGGGTTTTACGAATTTACAACGAGATGTCTTATTTTATTCAAAATATACATTCAGCAGAAAACATACTAATTTTAAATATATATTCTTGTAATATAATAAAAAATAAAAGTACTATTAATATACATTAACTAGTTAATACAAAGTCGACGTGATAATGCAATTACGTAATGCTTTGTATTGAAAAATACTGAAGAAAGTATTTTTATTTTTAATATTTACTGTAAAAACTTTGTGGTTAAAATTTTTTCATAAAATGATTCAGTAACTTTGTAAAAAAACCATGTGACTTATCTTTGAAAAATATTTTTTTTATATTTTAAGCAGTCAAGTACTACAATAATTCTATAAATAATTTTTTAATATTTTGTAATAATTAAGTTTTTTAAACAAAATACATAGATAATAGTTTTGAGGAAATTGTAAGTTTTTCAAAGAGGTATTCAAATGCACGTGATTAAATACAAAGTAAGTTTTTACAGTTATTTAGATTTATTCATATAAAGTGTACCCAGTTATATTCTACCTAAGTAAAATACGTTAAATTTGTGGGCCTAAATTATTTTTGTTTTTAATCTGTATACAGTGTGCTCTCGTTTATCCGGGGTCTCATTGATCGTGATGCTGATTAACCATAGTGGTATAAATACCGTATTTTTTTTATAAAAAATATTCAAGATATTGTTCATTAAAACATCTAAACATTTTATTAAAGTATCGCCCTAGATGCCACTACGCAAATGTTCGGTATTCTGCGCAGGCTGAGACGTAAATGGATGAATGTAAATGAAAACAACCGCAAATCGGGCAGACCTCTGGAATATATGAATAAACCTTATAGACAAAAATTTTTCGCCCTTAAATATTGGATATGTTAGTAAGAAGTTCCGTTAAACAAGAAAATGTATTCTTTCTGATGAAGAAAAATCCTTTCGCATGAAGAAAGTGTTATGCAGTCATGAGCTAAATTTATATTTGCGAAGGAGAATGATACGATGCTGCGTATTTCCTGTACTTTTTTTACATGGAATGGAAACATTAAAATTAGCGTCTTGAAGCATTTGCGATGGGAATCTTCAGATGTCTTCTAAAAATAATGCGGGGCCAATAGGGTGAAAAAAGGCAACTACGGTAATGTGTCAATAAGTCCAAAGTTCAACTATTTCAGCTACTATAAATAAAATAATGATCATTTACACGATCGCTATCGTTTGATAATAGGACAAGCATTAGAATAAGAAGAGAAAATTACGCACACCGCATCTTTTTAAAAAAAAAATGACTCATTATAATTTAAGGATTGGGGGTCAACCAAATTTATTCATTATTTTAGCGTTAATCTTTGCCACTTTAGATAGTAGAATCTACTCTTTGTAAAAAAATATTCAGGAATATTTATTTTTTGTCATTGTTTCGATGCGCATACGATTACATAATTTATCGATATCACTCATCGCGTCAGCCATATTAGCGATGTTATAAAAGTTGTCAACAGTACACGTGCTATGCAGCTTATTGACCCAATTAAAATATAATGAAATGCCAATAGATAAATGTGAAACTCTGTTTGAAATTGTCTATGATTTAAGCCCTTAGTGATAATAGTTAGTGTTAGGTAGTTACACCGTATGAAAGGAGATTGTTTGTTTGTAAATTATGGCTTGTTAAATGAAAGAAGCTAGTTTTGTTTTAGTTTTTTTAATTTTGTAATAATATTAAAATTAAACAATTAAGTATGTAAATTTGGCTGTTGTATATTCTAGTAAAGTATTTCAAGAAGTAATATTAGGTAGAATAAATAAAAATCTCTTAAGGGTAACAAATATAATTAATAATCAATTCAAAAGTAACTCTGTATTTAAAATGTACCTCAATATAATATTACACTTATATTTGGCGATATACCTATTCAACAGCTAATATTTTTAAATGTTTATGTTATGGATTTTTTAGTGTGGATCAATCTTGAGAAGATTAATCACCATCGAAACCGGTCGACATCAAAACGAAATCATTATGCAACGTAAGTAGGTACCTAATAGAAAACTTTTATTTATTTAAATAATAACATATTAGTTTTTAATTGTTGTTATGCAAATATTTATAATAAATAAAATAATATTTTTAAGGTGTTCAAAAAATTTATAAATAAATGGCCATAGCATTTACTCATTACTCAAAAATACATACATCACATTTATAATACACATTTTTTATAATTATAAAATTGCGTATTTATTTTTAAAGAACCTACTTGTAAACAATATTTAACTGAACATTCTATATGTGCAAAGAATGTTCTATATGTTTTATTTATATATTTTTTTTCATATTTATAACGGCGGATTTGTATCGTTTATTAATTTAAAGAAAGGAAATAAGGAGTACAACAAGCAAGTGATGATAGTATGTATTTAGTACGCATGTACATAATAGATCGAAAAACTAAATACATAAATATTTTTAGGGTAACTAAATTATCACAACCTGAAATAGGTGGATCTTTTTAGCCCCGTATCAAGAAGTGTAATAATTATAAAGTCAAATTGCTTATTTGTTGATTTTTTAATCCCTTTGTGATTATATATTCTTTACTTCGGTAAATTTCGGAAAACTCAAAACTCAAAAAACGCCAAAATATGAAAAAAAAAAAAATTAATTAAAATCTTTGTAATGCAGAACACGAAGTTGGCAGCAATTTCAAATTATCTGCACAAATATTTTTAAGACTTATACGAATGAAATTGCAAAATACTGGAATTCGTTTGACTCTAAATTTTGGCACTGGTAGAAACATTAAGATAAAACGTATTTCTTCGATAAATAAGTAAATAGATTTATGTTAACCGTAAAAATGTACCTAGATATTTTCGGTACTGGATCTTATGATGAAGTGGAAGCAGAATAGAGGGACACGATACTCAGACCGTCATGGCCGATACATCGACCGAGAGGGAGAATTTAAGGTTTCCGAGAGCATTATGTATGTTCTAGGTTAAAACGCATTTTTTGTACATGGTTTCCTTAAGAAAACCTAAGCTGACGTTTTGGTACGGTAATACGAGCCATTGTCAAAGTTTTTTCCACTTAAGTTACAGTATAATGGTATTGTACGCGTGGGATAAACTTTAGAGTGATTTATAATCTCCGAACACAAATATAGTTATATGCTAACTTTTGAGGCAAAACCTTGACAATGGCACGTGCGCGTATATATAAACTTTTTAATAGACGATGGTATCGAAATCACCTAATCCTGATCGAAAAAAGGGAATTGAAATTTTTCGGAATTTGCGTCACGAGACCCTCTGCAATATTTCTAATAAAATTTTTACTGACAAAATTTTCGTTTTTAAGTATAAAAGGGAGTTTAATTGAGGTATGTGGTATTCTCATATGTTTCTGAAGGTTGCATATTAATTTTAGTAAAATACGTAGATTTTTTGGCAACTACATTTTTGGCCACCGTATGCCAGGAGGTATCTACGTTTTATGTATACCGCATGGATGTATTTTATTCGTAGGAAGATACCGTTTATTGCCTAATATAAAACGGTTTTATTACTCAGTGTTATAAAGCAGCAATTCATAAAATACTTTCACCTACCTATTTGAAGTTTTGATTTTTCCATAAAAAAGTTTTGCTGGAGTACAATGTATTATAACGATAATTTTGCGGGCCACAATTTATGAATGATTCTATCACCTCCCATTCTACTTTGTAAGAGTTCTTAGAGAACATTTCATATTCTTTTCATATAAATATTTATATGGATCATAAATTATTATACACACCCACCGATCGATACCCGATAACAATTTATGGCAATTCAGAATAAATTGGTAAAAACGAGATTTTCAATATATGTGTATTTTATATATATAATTTATATATATATTTCAATATATATTTTAATATATCCTCAAAAAAATCATCGTCCAGCCAAATACAAACATCTAAGATTCGCCTTCAGTCTGATGATCGTACAAGTTAATCTGCGTAACCAAATTTAGAAATTATTTTTTACAATTTTTAATAATTGTTTTTTACAACGCCATTCATCGTTGACCTCGCAATGCGAACTCAGTCTCCATTTTATTGGAGTCATATTTCTGATGTATTTCGTGCTATAGGAAACAAGAAGTTTTCTTTGAAAAGCTTGTTTCCAATTTTAATTAATTTCTTTACTTAAGCGAAATCATTATTGTAAACTTCTGAGAGAATATGTTTTATTAAAAAAACTTTAAACTTGATAAATCTGAACGTTACTGATGCATCGTTGGATGATGGCTTACTGATGTATCGATGAAAGAAGGTTTACTGATATATCGTTGGACGAGAGCTTCATGATGCATTGTTTGACGAAGGCTTCCTGATCCATCGTTGGACGAAGGCTTACTGATGCATCGTTGGTCGAAGGCTTACTGATGTATCGTTGGATGCAGGCTTACTAATGCATCGTTGGACGAAGGCTTTTAAAATTTCGCGAAACTGAATAGTGGTTATTTGAATTAACAAAAAATAATCAAAGTTTGCCTAGTTTAAATATTTATAATACGGTGCGCAACTACGTGTTACGCGCAAGTCCGAGCAAGACACGAGCGCATATAAAGATCAGAACACACTTAACAGTGAGTCATTTATTAAAATTGCCTTTGTATTTAATGAGAATAAATATTTGAACCGATCGATATGCGTCAATCTTTACCTCTACGCTCGTGTATCCCTTTTTATCAGTGGCATGCTGGATCTCATGTATCGTTTTTTACCAGCGGCGTGTATTTAGTTATACTGCTAATATCGACGCTGTAAAAGTTTGATGGACTGCATTGTTACTAAACGATGTATTCATACGAAAGAAATATACTCTTTTGGAAGCTCGTTTTTGTATATAATATATCTATAATTTTTTAAGTTAGGAAAGAATTTTTAAAGTTTACAATATATAGAGCAAATATATTTTTATATTTTTAATATTTATCGTAAACACATTGCGATTCATTATAATAATTAATAGTATATTTACTTTGTTTTTAAAAGTCACTATGGGTTATTCATTTTCACCAACCGGTTTTGTAAAATACTATTATTCCATCTTCAGGATGATAAAACTAAAATCATGTTACGTCATAGATTTTTTTTTATAAAATAATTTTAAAAAGATATCTAATATCTAACTTAAAATGTAACAATGATGAAAGATGTGGAAGTTGACTTAATGATCCAAAATTATTGGAAAAATTTAGTTTGTTATTTATAATATTTTCATTAATTTTACACGCGTTACTTTTTTCTAATAATTATAAATTATTTAATTTAAAACCATCATTCTTTATATAATGTAAATTAAATTAATTATCGTAAGTATGCTCATTTTATAATAAATTAAGAAATTTTTGAAAAACTATTATTATTTAAACATCTTAAATGCTCTTTGACTCTTAAAATTTCGACCTACTTATCCAATATAGAAAGGAGTTCTGTCTTTACAGGTAAGTTTATAAATACCGGAAGTATTAAATTTATCATCTTTGTCTTTGGAATTTAAGAGAAGTTTTCCTATATTATTGTGCTTTTTAAAAACAATGTTAAGACATAATTAATTTTAGATTATTAATCATATATATATACGTTAAAAAAAAAATAACAATGGTACTAAATTAAGGTTTCCGACTGTATTTAATACATCATATACTGAAAATGCATACGAGAAATACTGGTACACATACATTACATCTAAGCTACGTGCAGGAGTGTGCAATACGTAGATATACTAAGTTGTAAAAGATGAGCATTTTTTGGCATTAAACCAAAATTAATTATGTTACAAATTAGGTGGATTTGTGAACTTTTTATTCTGATGGTACATTTTTAAAATAGAAAATAAAAAAATCTATTTCAATTTTCATAAATTTGAACATTGAACATACAATTCTGCTGTACTGTGGGAAGATAATAATTATTTTTCACTGTAAACCTCTTCCGTGTCCGTCCCAGGATGGGTTTTAAATATTAGCATAAAATAGTTACCGAAACATCCCACACTCATCATCCACTATCTCGAAAGTTATCCACTGTGAAAATATTGCCCTAGTAAACCATTTAATATGCCCTTGGAGCGCCATATATAATATATTACGTAACATACTATCTTTCCTTTCTTCTTCCTTCTTAAAGAAATCAAAGTTCCGACACATGTCGTATTCAAGGGTCTGTCTCACAAATTACGGCCCATTATTTAGCTGAAAAAAATTATACTACAAAGCACATAATTCTTTTAAATCGATAATACGTAAATCTTTTATATTTTCCATAAATTACGGTACACTAATACATTTATTTATCCATACAATAAACTATTCTTGTTCTGTACGAGCAGGCAGAAAGGTCACCGGTACGTCCATAAAGTTAGCGTGACCCACATTAAAGGTCGTATGAAGTACGCCAACGTACTCAAATTCCTTTCTATGTAAAGAAAATATTTGCTTAATGTAAAAGCAATTAAAATCGGGCTTGTATAAACACAAATTTCCAAATTAACGTCGAGTTTACCGATCAACCGGAGATTTTGCAAGACAATAGGTTCTTGTGTCATAATGTAAAGAAGAAGATATTAACGAATTTATTTAAGTATTACGATTTTCTGTTAGCCACGAACGACGTTTCCTTGTTGCCCTAGCTTTTTCCATCGATCCATATTCAGTGTCAGACATTTTACTTCTCGGTAATTTCTGTACTGGTTTCAGTCTAGCAACTGGCTCGTAAATGTTTCTCTCGGGCTTTCTCTCCATCTACTTTTTTCATCATCTTTCATTCTGTCATTATAAAATAACTAAATACTAAAATAACGTTGAAAAGTTTGTGTTCTGTAAAGGTAGTTTTTTTTTAAAGGTGAACACATATACGAGCACTTCCACACCTTGAAACAAATGTTATTGTAAAATTTAGTGTTATTGTTACCAGTTTTAGTTTTGTTCGTTCCCCATTAGTAGCCCATTCCCAATCAGCACGCTCTGTTCCTTTGGCTCGAATGATTTGTTTTTGATTTCGTCAAATTCATCAAAATTCGGAGAAGAAGTGTCCTCGTGTGATCATTTCATGTTGGATCACTGGTTTATATACGGCTGTAATTTTGGTGTGTTGTGTATGTTGAAACTCGTTAGAGTTTTTTGTGCCGTGGCAGTTTCGTCTCCATAGTTCCGGAAGTTTATGATGACGTCATCAACAAGATGAGTTGAGCTGTCATTTTAGTTCCGTACGTCGATCCTAGTCCGGTATCAAAGGATTTCCTCATCCCTCATTATTCCCTTATTTCCGATTGCCTATTTCTCATCCACCCATCCTTTCCTATTCCGCATACCACTGCAATCGGCGACTTGCGTCGGTCACACTTTGCATTAAATGTTAGATGAATACTAAAATATATTGATTGATAAATTGTAAAAAATAATACTCAGTACACTAAGACACAAAATAATAATTTGATAAGACATGAAACGTTTCCCGCGAATAAATAATTTGTTAGACCAGGAACCTAGGAAATATACAAAAATTTAGTTTAACATGCTCAATAGAATAACTTTATACATTTTCTTCATGGGAATATTTGGTATATTTTAACTGCGCATGAAAGATGTTAGACCCAAAAAGAGAATTGAAAAGATTTTCAGAGCGGTACATATTTCTAAAGGATCAGTCAGGAGGGATCGGGTGTGAGGAATGCTCAACTTACTTGATAGTTTCGTCGAGACGCTGCGTCAGCTTCCACTGAACCTTTGAACTCATTGCAAGAATACAAGAAGGTCTCAGCCTCGGTCATAGAAAAGTTGTGGGCTGGGTATTGAATATATAGTTTCAGTGAATACTCCAATAAAATTAATATCATTTTAGTTACAATTTTGCCATGCGATATTTCATAGATATTTCATAGATATTTTAAAAAGATATTTGATGATTTAGTGGTTAATGTTTGTGTATACTCGTTAAGGTCACCAATAGGAAATATTCGTATCGGAAGGATTTGTGCGGTGAGAATCGAGAGCCTCATGTCTCCTCGCATCTCCTATATGTATATGTATGTGCGTGTGAGTATTTATGTTGTATTTAGAGCAAGGTAAATAAAACAGAATTTATTATATATTAATTTGCGGAACGATTTAAAATTGCACGAAAATTATGTTGAAGTCTGGAGTGGCTCGCTTGAAGTGTTGTTGAAAGAACGGTCTGAAAAGTGGCTAGCCTTCGCCAGCTTCTAGGACTCGTCCATCACGATGTATTGACATATGTTATTGGTCGGTGCGTTTCGGCTTTTCCGTAGTGTTAATCTTAGGTAGCCAGGTCTGTGAGGCGTGAGCAGGCCTCCACAGATATAATACAGTAGTGTCTACTATTATGGTCGATATCTACTACCAGTCATTTATTCAGTTAAAACAGATTATATTTTTAATAAAAAATGTTATTTAATTAAACTTTGTACATACTATACACAATTATTAATTAATATTATTTTTTCAAGACTAGTTTCAGGAAGAGCAGACCCTCCTATCGATACGTGCAAATAACAACAAAAAATAAATAGAGTGTGCGATCTCCGAGTCACATTTCCCGCGAAAAGGATTACGATAATTCCGGCTGTAAATTGAAATCATCGTAGGGTGGGGGAGAAATATCAGAAGACATAGTATAAAGAGATTTAGAGATTATATGATTTAGAAGAAGGAACAGCGATTGATTTGAAAGGAATGGTCACCTTACCTTGAGTATAATGCCTTTGCAGTCTCCCGATTGCCGACAAAATCATACAATGGTTGCACGCGGATGAAGACGATCCCCGCTCCCGACTAAAGATGGCGATGACAATGTTCACCCACGGCAAACACAAACCAAAAAGATCACAAACAACAGTGCTGGTGCACTAGAGGTAACTGTTCCATACCGCGAATGGTATCGTGATGTCGAGATTAAATACAATATCGATCAAGTTGCATCCGATGGCGTTCAAGATCACAATTCACACTTAGGCAAGCAAATAGGAAAAAAGATCGAGGATAGGAATTTGAACGCGGAACATGTGTCAATTACATTAATCGCGGCTGATATTAAAAGACGCGGTAAACACAGCATCCGACGCCACATCTAACACCACATCTCGAAGGTGTCGAGAATGGTTCTTTCTTTAATTTTCAGGGTCATTTTTTAATTCCAATGAGCTAAGAAGAACAACGGGGTAGTTATATTTAATCCATACGCACATATATCAAATTTTATGAAAATAATATTATAGTGGCTAAGCATATTGAATTCATTAAATGAAGGAGCAGTTTCATTACACAGAATCACTAAGAATAAGAAAGTTATTTCGTTTCATTATTTAGAAACTCTACGGAGAATTATCACTTAAGGAACTTAACTGATTAAAACTACTTTGAATTTACTTGTTAGCTTTTGTAAAATACAAAGGTCTCGTAAATGGGTGGAATTTTTAACTAGATTATGTAGAAATATTTTAGATTTCAAATAATATAATTTATTGTATAATTAATTTATAAAGATAAGTAACTGAGCATTTCTAATTAAAATATTATATTACTTCATGAAATACCTAGTTATTAGATCTATAAAATTAATTTAATTATTACGTGATTGGAATTAGTTATTAAGAGAAGGAACAAAGGAAGTATTTAAAGAATGTTATAAATATTTCAACAGAAATAAACATTTAATAATTTGAATTAATATTGAATGTTGATATATTTATTCGTTGGTTAATAAACAATGAATATATTGCATGAAGTATTAGATTGTAAACATGAACTAACGGAAATTCCTTGTTTCAATATTTTCATTTCGGTATCAGTCACGTGATCACTTTGGTACCACTTACGCAATCAAATATCTTCGCGACTTTTTAAAAATATACGACTCGATTGGAACGAAAATTAAAACGCTGACAATATAACATGCACTAATTTTAAAAATACGTCTTGTTTACAACACGTCTTTATTTACATCACGATTTATGTTTCCACGAAGAATGTGTGTAGAACACCCCTCGTTACGTAACTAGTGTTCCAAACCTCTCACCTAAATGTACATTTTATTTCATGTTTATTAATTTACTGGTTTGTAGTTATAAAAAATGTCTGGTATTCGATACTGTGTTTTTTTTAATAAAATGTCTGAAAGGTAAGCTATGAATTTAATGATTAAAATTAAAAATCAACCTGGTGAAAAACTGAACCTCAGCCTACTCTGTGACAGACGGAAATACTAACCATTACGCTGTTATGAAGTTAATGAAATGTGAAAGTGGCTATTCACAAGTAGGTATCTTGATTTATGAAGGTGTATTTTTTATGAAGTCCAACAGGGTCTAATATATATTTTTTAAATAAACGTTATTCAATATTACAATTTGATGTTTAGAATACATAAAGAATAATATAAAATATAAATCAGTTCATTTAATTCATAGGTAATAAATTACCACATATGACAATAGTAAGAGAGTAGAGGTAGTAGTGGAATCGAAACAAGGCACCTCCAAATGTTCTTATCTATTTAACCCTTTCTACCTTGTATTATTAAATTGAAATGTCTAACAACTATACATTTTTTGTAGTATTCTTCAAACATATAATAAGTAAAAAGTGATGGAAAATTAAAAAAAAATCTAGGTATATAAATATTATTCAATATAATTTGTGGTACTTTTATATGCAGTCAAACCTAAGATGGCGAACATAAAAAAAATATATAGCATAGTACAAAAAATAGGAAAGAAATATTCTAAAAGATTAAAAAAATAGTTAAAAATTTAAGAAAAAAATAATAAGGTCAAAATAATTATTAATAATCACAAGGAATACAAGCACGTAAAATCTAACTTTGAAACAATATGTAACTGACATTTCACCTACCGCAATGTTGACATAACAAAAAAATAACTAATGTTAGTAGTCTAAATAAATCAAATATAGACTTATTTACGTAGACTTAGTAGTATTATCAGAGAATTGACACTATAGTAAGATATATAAGTAGATAAAGTACAGTCAAGGTAGAAAAGGTTGAATGCATTTGAAGGTGCCTGGTATCGATCCCTGTACCAGTAAAAGTGAAAATAAAATAAATGGTGAGTGAATTTGAACTGTAAATCCGGTTCGATAGGATCTAAATAAACGAATTGCACAATCTCTCAGTCACTTGTCCCGTGGAATGGAATACGACAATTCTGGTCGTAAATCGGAATCATCGCAAGGTATGGGAGGGAAGTAGTGAAATTTTGTACAGGATGAGGTTGGTGAGGAGATAGAGGTTCTAGTCAAAGGATGGATGAATTTCGGGGAACCGGGATTTGGAAAAACTGCTCGCCTTATTTTGTGTATGATGCCTCCGTAATCCCTACAGTCACCGCCGAGATCACACAATGGCACGCGGTTGAGGCAATCTTCGATCCCAATTGAATACGTCTATGTCACAAGTTCATCCACGACAACAACAAACAATGCATGATCAAAACACAATATCACAAAATACAGTGCTGATGCACTGAAAAGTCCACACCGCAAATGCTATCGCGATGTCGAAATCGAACAAATATCGGTGAAGTTAACGTTTGCTGACGTCAAGGTCACAATTCACAAAGACAAGACGAGCATGAGGCAACGTATTGGATGTGAATTTGGACGCGGAAATATGTCGATAACAGTGGTAGCGGCTTAATCGAAAAGCCAAAAACGTGTTTACGAATTCGGAACAGTGAGTACATAAATGTTTCGAAATTTTCTAACGCAAATTTTACTGAAGCACTCGCTGAATACACATATTCTATGATAATGAATTTAATATTTTAAAGCACCTAATTGTTAACAATGTTTAAAATGTCTAACCATAAATTTACTCCAAAAGCTTTAAATATTTTTTATTTCTTTCACATTAAATCGTTACATTAAATGAAGCTTGTGAAAGTCAGGACATAGATTTTACTTACACCATATAACTCTCAAACCTTTTATATGTCACTGGCCAGCTTTAACCTTTAAATAGTCAGAACAACCCCTACATATTGAATTGAATTCGATTTACGCACCTAAAAATTTTATTTTTAAGATTATTCCATTTCTAAAATTTTCAGCCGTGAATATTTCACGAATATATAAAGGTGGGACTAACACTGAGTCTGATCTGGTCTGATTGACGAGGATTGCATTGAAAATAGATATTTTATTTTAAATTTTAAATAGATATTTTATTTTAAAATTTTGGAGGAGAGAAGGCGCGGAGTATTATCCCAACATAAATAATGGCCGCTAGATGTCACGCTAACAGTGATAATAAAAAGTATTTTATGTACCTTAATTCTATATTTTTTATACAACCACCAAATGAGATGGCGAATAATTTTGGTAATGTCAACGCCATAAGTCAGTAATGATGCGTTAATATATAAATGATGTTAGCTAATTATAATTTATGTCTAAAGGGTTTAAACCAAACGGCGGCAATAATAGCCTTTATTTACACCTGAGTCGCATTTATTAATATTATTTATGACATTTTGGTAGCTGTTAAAAATATTTTTTGTATTTATTACGCGTGCATGTTTATAAAATTAAAGTATTTAAATGTAGCAATATTTCAAAACTAATCAATATTAAATATTTGATATAGATATTTTAAAGCATATTATTTTATCATTATTATTTATAATTACATGTACTTTAGCTTATTTTTTAATGTGGATACTTATAATTGTTTATATTAACATTAATAATGAAATAAAAATCTTTGTTAATATGATTATATACTCTCCTCAATACCCTAGTATGTTATATATACATTTTTTGTTTGACTGAGTGAATATTAATCTTAAGATTTGGCATGGGATTAAAGCAGTGGCGTAGGTAGTCGCCAAGGGGCCGGAACCACTCAATAAGTTCAAAAATTATAGCATTGGTTTAAAAATCTTACACAGAAGTTACAAATAAATGAGTAAGTTCCTTATTTTCTTCATTATGTGCACAATCCCAACCAGGGTAATCTTTTCCTGCAATGTTAAGATTGTCTTGTGATTATTTCAAATTAATGTTATTTAATTTAAAATAACCAAATATGCATATTGTAGTTTTTATAATAAATTAAAAAATATATTTATACATAAAGTTATGTATTCCATGTCGCATATTTGTAGTTGTTATTGTTTTTTAATGTATAATAATGTTTATCAATGAAATAGATTAATGGAATCTATTGAAAGTTTATAATCTAGTACCTCGCAGATAATAAATTAGAGAAGTCATCGTTGATCAGCACTCGGATGTATGAGAAAAGAGCAAGTTAACTATGGTTATAAATTCCCATAGAAAACTTAAATTGGACCCTTCATCAGATAAAGGCAACCCCTGTACCGTACCTTTAGAATTCTGGATTCAATTATACGGGGTACGGTTTTATCGCAGCACCTACCCACCCACAGGATGGCTCTACACCCCTATTCCTCGCCAGAACATTTTGTCTAATTCGAGATTGAAATGGTAAGCTATTTTGTATCATTACAGTATATATTATGTAAGACAATGTATAGAAACAGTTTTGTTTTACAAGATTTTTATACATTCTATACATCTATTTACTATAATATAGGTTGTCTGAACAAGGGGGTTGAGAAAATACGGAATGTAGAATGGCTGGAAGGAATTTAGGAAAGGGAAAGAATTAGGTAGCTTGGCGGTTGAAGAACTATACAGAACCAGAAAATACAACCCAACTGCGAAATGCTCATTTAGATATCAAGTTTTTCCGGTAGATCCACAGATCTTTTGGCTCCAGGACACGGATAGACATGTCCGTTGTTCCGCATGAAGTACTCTTGGACATACACTTCGGTGATAACGCAAAGTGTCATGCAAAATGTACAGGTTTCGGCAAGCATAGCGAGAAACCGAAACACACATAAACATTATTAATCCCTTACAGTATTACCGTGAGAGTAATCGTTTACAGTACCACTGGTAAACGATTACTCTCAGTTAAAAGTTTCAACTCCAATAAACTAATCGTCTTCCATGGTATGTGCAACGTGTGTCTCCAGCACCACATTTCTAAGGCATTAATCGGTCTTCTAACTTTTGCCTTTAAGGTCTATGATTACACACAATATAAAAATATAGAATGCACCAGGGACTGTACAAGCCTGACCCTTGCTGTCTTGGAAATAGCGCGGTCTCTCCACATTTTGTCAAGTCTGGACATACGAGTAGAACGTTTCTAGCTCGCGGTTGTCGTCGTCAGTAGTTATAGATCTGACAATTTCAAGGTCTGGAAGGGCATTTATTAGTGAAAGCTGGATATGTCGATGAATGAAAATAAATAAAAATTAATCAAAGACATGTCTGTCCGTCTGTTCTATATATAATTTTAGAACTTTGTTCTATTGGCAAACAGAGTACTGGTTTATTAAACTTCTTGCTCTTTTATCATAAAGTATACCTTATAGGCCTGTTAATCGTTATTATTAAGTTTGAAAGTTAGAAAATTTCCGCAAAATTGGAGCAGGGACTTCTAACTGCAAAATTTTACTCAATTTCACTTCAGGATTCTGAGAAATGTAGTCAATCCACCCCACCCTACCACACCACCCCAAACATTTACTTTACTTAAACAGAATCTTGTATACACCATTATTCTTTAGGGTTTGCGAAAAACAATGACACCCTCTTGTGTCTGTCCGCAACGACCATTTATTTTATCATGAATACCGGACCACGCCAAGTACGGACTGCTAGTTGTGTCTAGGTATCAGAAGAACATTGAGTAAATCCTAAAGCACATCATGTAATATAAATAATGTGTAATATGATCACGCATCAAGTACAAACACTTTTAAAAATATGTTTTTTGATAATTTAAAATTGTAATCTACCACCATTTATAAATCACCTTTTCAAATCTGTTTAAACAATTTCGACTAGTGCACTTTTGAGGAATATAAGAAAAATACGTTTTTATAGATCTGTTTAAGGAGAACGCATTCTTCTTGTGAAGTTGCAATTTTACAGAACATATGTATGTAATATTTTTAATACAAATTAATTGTATTAATTAGAAACATATAAAATCAATTTATCGAAAAAATATTGTTATTGTACAATGGAATTACAGATGTATCAATTTGAAAGCGCAATATATGGGTTCGAAAATTTGTCAACAACTTACTGTGTTGGTGTAGCATAATCGCTTAATGTATTTTCCCGGATAGAAAAAGATCCAGGTTCAAATCTCGGTAGCAACAACAATATTTTTTCGATAAATTGATTTTACATGTATATCTATCTAATTAATACACTTAATTTTTATTAATTACTCATTTAATTATTAGATTGTTAATTAATAGTTGCTAATAAACACACATGGAATGTTGTATAGGTAGGGTATGGTTCGATTATCATGGGCAGCCAGGCACACTGTGATGATCCACATATAACCGAACTGATAAAAAAATATGAATTCCTAGAAACTTCTAGAGCTGATACGGCAAGGGCCGGGGCGGTGACGCCAGGGGCGGGGGAGGGGTGAAGACGGTCGAGGGTTGAAAAACAAAAGCTTCACGTTAGTCAGGTCCGAGCGGGCGGGGGGTCGGCTTCAGGGGGGCGAGAAGGTCGGTTTCGAGCTTTCAGTTTGGCGAGTTTTCGGGAGAGTTCCGTGATCGCACGTGAGAGGGTCGCTTTTGAGCCGGGATCGCGCGGGGAACGAAACTAGATTTTCCTTTGGAGATTTGCGCCGCGAGTGTTATTGGGGTGATCGTGTTGTTCTCCAGGTCCGCGAAGGCCGCGTTAAAATTCATAAATCGCGAGTGCAGTGGTTCCGGGATCCAGAGGGCAGACCAGGACTGACGCTGACGCTGAGAGCCGTAACAGAGGACCCAAAATACTAAGTTTACCTTTTAGCATGCTTGTATACATAATTAAAACCGCTAACAAATACTGTAGTGTGAATCGGATCACCATGTAATTACTCATTCATAGAAAGGGACTGGCGTAACCGCTAGACCACTTGATATTTCATTTTATTTAATTACTGTCCGTTTTATAAATTGGGAACACCCACCTACAAGTTTTAGTTACATATATCTCTTCATTTAGGACCAATTATATACTACTATTGGCCGGGTAAATAATCATGTAACTATGCACGTAACTTTTGTGTATTTACTTATCCGCGGAAATATAAATCTAAAAATCTCATGAAATCCTGACGGGGCGCATTTTATAGATTACATTTTCGATCCGAAGAAATGACTTGCAGTTTGAAGTGATAGAATTTATCGGAGAGCCTTTGTATGTTTATTTTACCTTGAAATCGCACGATTGCATGGGTAGGAAATCGTACTGCGTTTACTGTTACCACTATTTCATTACTAGTACTAACACCCAAAACCCCCAAACTGAATTTATTCGTGGGCCTCGCCCCCTTGTGATCAAAGTAACAATGGCGTCGCGGGTGGCTGATATTGATGCAGAGGGATTGATTGACAAGATAGTCTTTCGTCGAGTTTGGAGTGGACTACAATTGCTGAGGAGGGTCTCTGTTCTGGGCGATATATATTACTCACGGGTATTGTTTTAATGCAATCAAATACGTTAGTTGCAGAGCCGAGGGATTAACAAAAGCTAGCTGATCAAGTGGCGCTATCGGCACAAAAGACGAAAGAGTCTGCCGATTGAATGCTGTGATCCCACGCCCTGGCTAAGACGTGAGTGGACGGAACAGATCCCAGAGGAAGGACGCTTCGGCTAACCGTAGGTACCTCTTCGGACTTCTCGAGAGATGAGTCTCTAACATGAATGCCGGGAGATAGTCATTTCAAACCACATAGCGTGGGTATCTCATTGAAAGGACGAGAGGGAGATTTATATCAGTAGGCGTCATTCTGCACGGACTTACACAATATTAACAATCCTAACGAATTGTTCCTGACTCTATTTGAGATGCATTGTTCGAGGCACCGAGGATCATCCTGCAGATAAATTAAACTATTCTTCTGACACCATTGTCACATGACCTACGTGTTCAGATGCACCCAAGGAGTTAGGGGATTTCCTGAGAATCGTACTGTCATGTCACAACATTAGTTAACTTCAGTGGTGGACGAGGCCCCGGATTGGCCATTTTCCTACCGATACTGAATAGCTGTCACAATCATCACAATTAATTACCTTCAGTGGTGGACGCGGCCCGGATTGGCCACTCTCCTACCGATACTGAACAGCAACGTATTGGAGATACAAGGACCTCGGCCATGCATCTTGAATGAGTCATAACAAATGATATTGTTCACTTAGACATTGGCCGAATCAAAATTTTGGATTATCATCATCATCATCTTAAACTTTTGAACGCGTTGGGTGATCAGGGTTCGAAGTTCAGGATCCGACGTTTACTGCGAATATGCACCAGACGTACGGATTTTGAATTTGGGGTTAGGGGAGTCGAACGTACGCCACAGACTGGTGTCTAGAGAACTTATCATATAATCACGGAACATACTTGTCAAGCGAGGCAGACACTTAGCATGTCGCATGTTGTTTCACATGTCCACATAATTATGAACAGCTAGGCGACACCACGAAGCGGCCACAGTCACGAGTACGAGTCTACGACAAGGTTGGTGTCATACGTATAATTTCACCCTCACTTTACATTTTAGCTCCGAATAATGCGTACATATGTATGATTTCTACCACACTCTTACATTCTAGCTCTGAATAACACGCACATAATTAATACTATAACGGGCGCGCTCGAATATCATACCGCTTGACGGGAAGTTTTCCGTTACTTAGTCGTATACCATAAGATAATCGGTATATTTATTTTAAATAATTGCTCTATAGGTATTTGAACGGCTATAATATTTGGATATTTGTAATCTTTAGGTATTTGAAAATTGAAGACGCGGGTTAAAAGAACTAGGAGCATTACGGACATAACATGGGGAATATTCTTAACCGCTAGAACGATCACGTTGGCCAAATTTAGATATTAAGCGAATAGACTAGCATTAAGCGTAAAAATTAGTATTAAGCAAGGTAGAAAGCTAGATCTTACACTGGTGCCGGAAAGCAGGGGTTTTATTAATTATTCTGAATTAATTTTAGAGTAACATAATTATTCGAAAAATATATATATATATATATATATAACAGACGTAGGGAAATACGAAACTACCACAGGTGGTGCCGGCGACCAGGAGAAATATTATTCATTATAAAATTATATATAAATAGGCTTCGAAAAGCCGAAATCACCTCAATGGTGCTCGCGACCAGGAGGCCTAGAGTTTTATTATTTATAATAAACCTAATAATATTTAAATATAAGCCGAGAAATATAGAAAAGTCGAAATCACCTCAACACCAATCGATCTATTCTGGAAGAGCTTTGTATCCAAATAAGCCTATCCAAAACAGCCTGCAACGTAAATATAGATATTCTAGACACATTGCTTGACAACGTGACAAAGCCAAATTCGAAAACTAAATCAGGTCATTGCTAAAGCAGATAATGAAAGAGAAAGATCTCCGATGCACTGGATTGATCATGTTTCCCAAGGATTTGAAACCTCCACGTGTAGAACGCAATATTCAGCTCAAGACCGCGAAGATTGGGGATGACTGGTGCATCAAGGTTAATGGCGAGGAGTTTTTAATCCTCAGAAACGTGACGACGACATAGGAAAAATAATCATCGGTAATAACAATATTTTATAACAACCGTAACAGTGTAACACAATAGTAAGCCATTTTCAAAAATAGTAGAGATTATTTGTACATTTATTGAAACTTTTATCGATATTTATGGTAGTTCAACCATTTCTGTTATTAGAACCATAATCAATTGTTATAGCATAAAATGAAAATTCCCACACTATCTGACTCAAATTCCTCTTCATTGAATTGTATTTACGTATTTGTCTGAATTTAAAAAAAAATATGGTTCTCAATATTCTAAATAGTTTATGGCATTTTACTCTATTCATATTAAAGCGCATTACAAAATTCACTATGAAACATTATTAATTTTATACACTAGTTACAAAAAATATTTTAATATAAAGGTTTTCTTTTGCTTATCTGAAAAATGTTAGGTCTAGGTATAGTTACTTCACGATTATTTATATGGAAAATTGTTTGATGTATATATTTTTTTGTGTAATTTTGTAAAAAAAATAATATTGTTATTACATAATATAATATTGTTATAATATTGTTATTTATTGTTACAAGAATATAAAGGTATGCTATAAGAAAAAATACATATATTAATAGAACAAAATTATAAAAATAAGTGAAAATGTAAAGGAATCAGTTCTAAATTAAAAAAGCCCAAAAAGCAAAAGTGTCCTTATAAATTAAATCAGTCACATTTACTAGCATCAAAAAACGTTTTTACTACATTTGGTGAATTGTGAGATAAAAATTGTGGGCGCAAATAATTATGGGCGAACAATTATAGGCAAATAATTGTGGGATAAAAAATTGTGGGCGAATAATTATGAGATAACAAATTGTAGTTAAAAAATTATGTACGAACAATCTTCCGTACAATAAAAATTGTTACCATTTTCCAATTGAACCTTTTTAGTCAAAAAAATTAAAGAATACAAGCCTTCCTAGACAGTCGTTAACTAGATTGTTCGAATCTCTAACCACTGTATTCGTATTTAGATACGCATGTCCACCAATTACTGTTAGTTAAACCAAGGCAGGGCACACATACATAAATAATTATTAAACTCCACCTTTTAGTGAGGGTTGCCAACTATAGATGTTAAATATTGCCCTACTCAATTGAATCAGTTAGAGTTAGGGGAATCAGTAACCCTGATCGGATTCCATTTTGAAAATATGAATTAGGTGTTGGCGATATGGGTTTAAGATTTGCTTTGGTGCCAAACGTGTCTAATTCCATTTTTATTTATAAAAGGTTTGACTTGGTAATATATTCAATTAAGTAGCTTAGTTTAAATATCATCTATTTAGAGAAATATTGATTTATAGTACATACATAAATCTAATAAATCTATCAAACAATTCTATGTTCTCATTTTTTACGTATCAATACTACGGTCGTCAATATGTTTAATGATACGTCTGTGTGTTTTAAATGATAACTGTTGACAAATAATGATAAAGGTTTTAAAAATTAAAGGCTATTTTTAATCAATTATTTACTAAAAACATTTAATTAGTAGTTAAAATATCACAGACCTATGTTCTGAATAATTACAACTTCACGATAAGAATATGTTCTTCTTAATGATTATTTATTAAGTAGAATTTAAAACACCGCCCGAAGAATGGATGTGAAACAATTACACAAGACGTAATTTCCTATCTATGAATACGTACATAACTAACTATCTAACTTACCATCACACTGTTTTTAGGCAGGGGTAAGCAGATCTTCTTACCTGACACACAATTATCGCCTCATCCACATTTAAACATCTTTTCATGCAAGCTCGTCGATTATTGAGGTTTCTAACAGGACCGTATTCCAGTGTCTGATTTACTTGGTCACGCTAAATATTTCGCGGACGTTCTCTACTTTTACTGCCATCGAAACATGCGTTATATATATTTCTTAATATTCTCGCATCAATCATAATAATATAAATAATACATTCAGTGGCATTAAAGTATTCCAATTTACAAATTTTTGATGATAGAAGTGGGCTTGTTTGTTTTATATTTGAAAAATATAACTTTTAAAAAAAAATCACATATTCACCTAATTTGTATACATTAAAGAGAATTGGCCCTATACTCTATTGTTTTGTATCAATTTTTTTTCAAATTTATTTATACGTGATACACTGAAGGGCTTTGGGATACTACAATATACTTATATTCGAATAAACTTTTAAAATCATTTTTGAGATATAAATTTGACATGTTGTACAGAGAAACTTATTGGCAGATTTGACAACAAAAAAACAATTGAATCCAAAAATATCTTATGTATTGATAAAATTAAGCAGTCCGCAAAATATGTTTCAATTCCTGAATGTATCAATGTAAACACATATCTATCTTGGAAATATTTGTTATTATAGCTAATTTTCAATTTAACGAAAATCAATTTGTTACATTTATAACATACATAAAAAAAAACACTAAAAGAAAATAAATATTTTTTTTGTCAATTGATTAAAATCGTCTTCGTTGTCTTTTAAGATCGACCTAGAAACGCCAAAGTTACGACTGCTACGGGTATGACATAAATACATACATACATGACACACACAGATACACTACTATTTCCAGAGCTTTTTATCATTTTAATGTCACACACTCACATGGAGAACATTAATATTTTTTGACAAATAGCGCCAGCCACGCCTGTCGCTTCTTTCAAACACGCCGTTGCTAAAATTGCTCCTATAGTGGAAAAACAAAAAAATTCATATGAAATTCCACAGCAAAATACCGTTATTTGGCGACGTGAGCACTTCATGCCAGAATTTCAACAAGGGTTGAAAATGAAACAGGCCCCCGAAAAATTCAATAGTATCACATTGCAAGGGTTGAAAAGATTTACACATTTTCCTGAAAATTTAACATGTTACCAGATTTTTTGATATATACATAATATAAAAACTTCTTACGTAAAGTCGCTTTTATCGCTTTGAACAAATAGTTTTTTTTCTTATTTTCCATCTAAATCGACGAAATAAAACGTACGAACAAAGATATAAGGAATACCGTCCAGTGGTTGTTGAGATAATATATGAATATATTAAATATTCATTATTTAAGCTATATACTTTAACCTTTTTTGTTGTTTGTTTTAGTAAATTATCATTTTTATATGTTGTGCAAGTGAGGTTTTCGGCTTAATGGGAGCGCGTTAATTACCAATAAATCACTCCAGATCAGTTTGGAGGAAATGAAATGTATTGTGTGCTATGATGATACGAAGACTATCTGCTTCCAATCACGAGATCCTATTCGGTGTTCGTTACGTAGGTATGTCGCGTGTATGTATCTAGATGTTCGTGTGAAGTATGACAGATACCCAAGTAATCAGGGAATATAAAATGAAATGATAAAACTCACTATTTAAATCAATTGAATTTATTTTAGGTAAGATTACAAGGATTCGATTCTATATTAAATTCGATAATGCGGAGTGTAGCGAGGTAACTGCTGGCATTGTCGGTGTCGAGGAGAGCATGAACTTGGCGCTTTGCGCGAACCCGCGCGTGGTCGTGCTTGATTCTTGCTATTTGATGCGTTCAGTGCGTGGTAAAAGGTATCACCATAGACATATTCATTAAAAGTACTCTTAATGCTACTATCCATCATCACCACGCGATTCTAAACGCTAAAGTAGACGGTGGTCATACACTAATTTTTATTTTAAAACGTAAGAGACCCGACAGGTCTGCATACATCTATGCACGTCTTAATATGTTGGTCAGTTATTTTCAATTGTATTGATTATTGTGGTCTATCGTTGTATAATTTTAATCTGTTGCAAAAAGTCGCGATTGACCTGTTTTAGTTTTGAGATGTTCTACCACCTTAAAACTACTACAGTTACAGTATTGATATGTTTTATGTAATTGGATATTCCTATCTTTTATATCGCCATTAGAAATCTTGTATGTAAATTCAAGAGTTTCAACTATTGAGTTTGTTTTGTAGACTGTTTCAGTCGGTGACAAGTAGTTCAGGTGAGCTATTTCCAGTATTTTGTTTTCTTGTCTTTAAAGTTCGTTGCTCTCAAACCAGATCTTTGCTCGCTTTTGGACCAGTCAGATGTTCCTAGCAGTTTACAACCGAAAGTTTTCCACCAATACTGCAGCCAAGACGCTGTATGGTTCCGCTGAGTATTTCAAGTTAGTCATTTACTATGTGACAAACTTTTTTGTGAATAAACACCGAAAAAGAAAATTGTAAGCCCCTCTTCACTTTATTTTCCCGTCTAATCCTAAATTCTGTATTGAACCAACTGGTGTTAATAAGTTCGAATATGGTCCATGTTGGTCTATAAGTGTTGATACAGAGGTAATATATCATACAACTGCATTGTACAATTCAAATTTGGTACAGTATTAAAATTCTACAACATATTACATTCATATCAGCTTTAAAATACCTAATATTTTAATTATTTTTAAAGAGGTTTTATATTTTACATATACTTCACTGCTGATTATTTATATTCTGTATTTATACATTCGATTTAACTGTGTCCATATTCATTTTCAATACTGTAATTTCAGACATCTTTATTTATAATTTTCAATCGTTTATAGCAACACATATTACATTACTAAGTAAGTACTTTGGATCAATGCGTAATTTGTAACAAACTATAACAATATATTGGTTGGCTTAGTTATTATTATAACCCTGCTGAAGTATGATCAATCATGTGGTGAATATTTATAAGCGAGTTTTTTTAATGATTATATTATTACGTATTATTGATAATGTAAATTTAATTTCGTATTGTCAATACGACATAATATTCCCATTGAATAAAATGAAATGTTTTAATTTATTGGACTCATTGGTCAAGCATTGAAACATCGATCATTTGGTCACTGGATGTGCGACCAAGTTTTTTATCGCTAGACCAAACAAAAATGTCACTGAGAGGGTAATAAAATTGGGATAAAAATACGAATGTAACGTTCAGAATGAAGTTAAAAAAAATAAACTAAGCTTACGTATTGTTTTGTGTTTGTTAGTTATCATTATTTTTATAAAAACATAAATATATAATGGCCACAAATAGAATAAAAGTTTTGTTGATGGGCTATCTATTAAATGTATTTTTGCTATCACCTTAATATATAATTTTGTTAGTCGAAAATACCTTTTATCAAAAATAATGGCTTGCAAACGAAGGCCATTCGCACGCATACTTCGAACAAAATAAATTTATTAGGAAAACAAATTAGATTAATCACGCAATTTAGTTACCACTGGGACAACTATTTATTTTTTCAATATATAGATTTTTTATGTTTGCATGGCTAAGTGATTTATTTAGTTTGTTAATTTATCAAATATGTATGTTATAAATATTGCAATAAGGCAATAAAAATGTATTTTATTGAAATGTAATTCTAAAATTTATTTTTTGTTATATTAACCACTGAATTGAGTTTAAATACATTTACCGGTTTCGGAAAATACAATTTTCTTCTTCAGGATGTCATAACTAACTAAAAACATATATTATTGTTTCTTCACCAGAATCTATTTTTAAAAAAACAACAATTATTTAAAAAATAAATTTAGTACTTAACTCAAATTGTTACTTAATACAAATTTAGTCGAATAATTTTGGTTTTTTAAAAATAGATTCTGGTGAAGAAACAATAATATATGTTTTTAGTTAGTTATGACATCCTGAAGAAGAAAATGGTATTTTTCAAAACAGGTAGATGTATTTAAACTCAATTCAGTGGTTAATAAAACAAAGATAATAAATAAAAAATATGAATTTTAACCACAAAGTTAATAAGTACTCAAATTTATTGTTTGCCTCGAGCGAGTGTAAAATAATGTTGGATTAATTTTATTTTTTATCGCGCTTAGTGTATAAAGCCTGATTTCCACGAAATGGTGTGTATTGTTTATTGAAGAAATTTAAAAGGAATATTTATTTATTTCAATCTATCTCGATGCGAGATAGCTGTCTGCGCTTGAGGAGATTGCTAAAGAATCAGTCCCATGTGGTTTATCGTCATTCCATTCGTCTTCTGATAAAGTTTACAGACATATTTATTACCGGAGTTACTCTTTTACTATGTTTAATCAGAATTTTAGTGCTCAGAAAAGAGACGGAGTAAAGGTGACGAGGTTGTATCTCGAAAGTACAGCGTTAGTTCTAAGTAGTGAAGGGATGATTTATCGGAATCAAGAATCGGAAATATCGGAATTGAAGAATTTTTAACTTAATTTACGATTCCTAAAATGATATTTTGGTACTTTTGCATTAGCTGCCCACAAATTATTTTGACAGGTAAATTGTTGCCAGTACAAAAAAAGATCAGCGGCAAACGTGGTCGGCGATGTATATGTGGATCGAAGGCGTTCATGGTTTGTGGTGCCAATGTTATTGTTCGGTCTGTGTTCGTTAATGAGAACGCAATTATGTACGCGCGGTTTAAATTTTCGCATAAGAAAGATACCGCCTAGCAACCAATCTTTCATTTCTGTTTCTGGTACTAATTCGGGTTAACTCGGATTGAAGAGCCGAGGCTAGCCGAGCAAGGAAGGAACGGCCCGAGTGTTTTTAGTGCGGAAATTTGGAAATATTAAAGGAAATCATTACAAAAGGTAACTAATTGTAATCATAATTATCGCCGAACAGTGTCGTAAATATTATTAATCCCAAAAATAGTTTTCATGTACTTAAGGTACGTTTTAAAAGTAGTTTAAAAATGGAATGAAAGAAAACTTACGTTCGTTATTAATTTGAATTAATTATTTTTAGTAATAGTAGTAAAAATAATAAGTTTTATATTCATTATTTTTTACGTTGTATGAATCGGAATCGGGAATCGTATTGGAATCGGAAGTTTAAAGATGTATCGGAATCGGTAAAAAATTTGGAATCATCCCATCACTAGTTCTAAGTTTGTGTCTTATCAGAAACGATTTTAGTAGCTGCTACTTCTTCATTTTTTATTTTCGTTTAATATATCTCAACACCCATATGAGCTTTTACATTAATACATTATTTATTAAATATACAATCAGTTTTTATAACACATTTTTGATAAGTTTTTTACGTAAATCTGAATTTAATACAGTCATTTATATTCATTGTTAACATTAACATATATGATTATGAAATATGCACAAATATAACTACTAATTTAAAAAAGGTTAAAACACAGAATGGCTAATCAATTGTTTTAATATAGTATAAAAACATTACGCTTATACATATTTAAATATTGATCTAAAACAAATTAAATCATTTTAACGACGTAGTACCTATACAGAGTAGGAATACGGAATCAGACCAGTTAAATCAATGATGTCCTGTTTGCTATTTACTATTTTCTCATATTACTATTTATTATTGATTCGTTCAAAATTCTTGCAATTCAAGACACATGTTAGTTAAATTCAGAAAACGTATTATAATATTGTAATTAATATTGGATGAATTATGATTAATGAATAAGATGTATTCGAAAGCTAATAAAAAGTCGTGATCAATAGGTTTAAAAATTTTGTTGTTTTTATAGATATCTTATTTATTCTCACCATTACACGAGGGGCTTTCGTCAAGTGTTTACAATAATTCCAATACATATGTGTAAATACACTAATATAATGACGTTTTATATATTTTGACAATAACTGACTTACAGATAAAAATATCATATACGACATTTTTGGAATAATATTTTTGAGCAATCCTATTCCGTTACGAGATTGTAAATTTAATGAAAATCCTTTGAAAGGTTTCTTTTCTCATTAAAATGTATGATTTAGTCATATTTCACGAGTGAATGTTGGAGGATTAACAGAGTGGGGATTGTCTACCCTTAGTGCGGGCGAGGATTTAAAAATAATTTCATTAAAATAATTAACGAGAATAATAGAAATGCGAACGTATAATACACATCACATTGGAATACATCGCGGTAACTTGGCGAATTTCCAGGAAGTGCTTGAATCTCAGATAATTCGATTACTAAATGAGAGCTAAACTAAATACTTATTATAGATATTAGAGTGTAAAGTAATAATATGCAAACATATTATAAAATTTACTAAATGAGCTTTAATAAATTTTGATATACAAGTGAATATTATGTTCCAGGCCAATGTTGTTTTTAAATAACTATAAAATAAAACATTATTTTTCATCTTGGTTTTTATTTATCAATTATTTTGTTTATTATAATTATGTATAAAATATGATATAGGTTAAGTGGCCGCCACTGGCAGCGGCACTAATGCGTGTTCTTTTAATCATGTTTTTCATAATATTCGCGTGTTATTTCAGCAATTTCATTTCGAATATTATCCTGTAGCATCGGAATTGTTGTCGGTTTATTGGCGTAGACTTTTCTTTCAAGTACCCCGATAGAGAATAGTCGGGAGCCGTCAAATCACCGGGAAAAAATTCTCCCAAAATTTCAAACGTAGCTCGGGCTATGTGTGAGGTGGCACTGTCCTGTTAAAATAAGTTACCAATAAGTTTTCCAACACGTGACGATAGCGTTCACGATTAATGGTTACATAATAAATAGTAATTAACAATTCTCTACGACTACTAAATGCGAACTGATAAATATTTGCCAAACCAAAATGGCGGCCACACGTGATCGGCCTAGAACATAATATTCACTCTGTAATATGATTTAAAAAAATTGTATGATGTACATTGAGATCTATCTGGAGCGCTTTGAACTTTATTTTTTGTAAATCAAATGAGGCGCGTGCTTTAGTAATTAATTTGTAAAATTAGTGATTAGTTTTTTATCTAGATGGCATGACATTCGCGAGTAAAGATTTTATGGCTTTGAATTTCCGCTGCATTTTGATGTTTACGTTGTTGTATTTTGGAAATTCATATATAATGTGTACGTAGCATATTATGTGTGATTATAGAAATTTATTTATTAAAAAGGTCAATTCGTTTTACTTAAAATAGCACTTATAATGTGTTCGTAATGAAGTGGGAAGGTTGTTATTCTGAAACACTACTCCGTTAATGGAATAGGGGTGGCGGCTCTATTATGATTAACTTAGTTTTGTTATAGCCCCGCGTGAGCGCATTTTCAGCCACGGTTCTGATATGGCTAATGGCTTTATTTGTCAGACAGAGCCTCTGGGTGCACTCAAGTGGGGGTGAAATTTATAACAATTATATTTGAGGTCTAAAAGTGTCTGTGAAATTCATAACAATGATGTTTGAGCTCTAAAAGGTTTGTTGGAGTAATAACTGATTCACATAATTAACAAAAGTCAATATATCAAGCGACAGATTATTTACTAACTTACCGTCACGCCTTTTTACCGAAAGGTAGGCAGAGAAGACAGAGCGTTATACTGCTCTTGTAATATCATATCATAATACAAATGATCTATTAATTCTTATACATGCAGAATTTCCTTCGTAAAGGGGTACGACTGCGTGTATAGGTACCTTTCAAAGGTTTTTTTCCAAGTCCCATACTTTTTATTTCGTCACCGTCCTACTCTGTCTATAATTTTTCTTTTATACAGTTTGCCTACTGAGTTAAGTTCTAACACCACTCGAATATAAATAGGTACGTCCGGCTTTACGGCTAATGCTTTTTTGTAGAAAAATTTGAGAGGAAATTTTACAGAGAAGTTTGAAAGAAAACTGATATATTTTGTCCTAGTGTAGTGTAAATTTTCTTTAAAATGCGAATTAATTTAACGCGTGATGTGTTTTTTAACTTGCAATAAGAATGTTTTAGAAAATTATTTTAAGAAACAAAATATTTTTCAATTTTGGTAATTTAAAAATGTAATTTTTTTTACTTTTAAAATTAGCAATATTAACTTTATGTTTAAAATTCATATTTTTTATTCATTATCTTTACTGAATTGAGTTTAAATACATCTACCGGTTTCAAAAAATACCATTTTCTTCTTCAGGATGTCATAACTAAATAAAAACATATATTATTGTTTCTTCACCAGAATCTATTTTTAAAAAAACAACAATTATTTAAAAAAATAAATTTGGTACCTAACTCAAATTGTTACTTAATACAAATTTAGTCGAATAATTTTTAGGAAAAAATTTTTCGGAAAAAAATTATTCGACTAAATTTGTATTAAGTAAAAATTTGAGTAAGGTACTAAATTTATTTTTTAAATAATTGTTGTTTTTTTTAAAAAAGATTCTGGTGAAGAAACAATAATATGTGTTTTTAATTGTTTATGACATCCTGAAGAAAAAAATGGTATTTTTCGAAACCGGTAGATGTATTTAAACTCAATTCAGTGGTTAATAAAACAAAGATAATAAATAATAAATATGTAATTTTTTTTATTTATTCGCATATATGATAAGCGCTTTTCAAGTAAGTACCGTTTCTGGATGTTCCCGGTGTAGCGCTGCGGTTGCGATGTTGCGCATACACAATTGACTTATCACATGCAACGTTAGAAACATTCACATAGTGTGGCCATCTTGTAATGTGTGACTAAAATGTTCATGATAATAAATGGGCCCGCCGACTTGTGAAATACGGTCCGTGATTCATTTCTTGAATGCACGAAACATGAAGCCAGCTAAAATTCATCGCCAAGTGTCCTGATTTGGCGCCATGTAATTTCCATACATTTCTTTTTCTGAAGCGGTTCTTTGGTGGCAAGGGTTTCGATGATGATGATGAACTCAAAGATGGAGTAGACATAGTTTTCATCCCAGGCGGCATCGTTCTATGACGAAGGTATACAAAAAGTGGTGTCCCGTTATGACAATTGCCTTCATAATAGTGACGACTATGTTGAGAAGTAGTTTAACCCTGGATAACTAAACCTTCGTAATTTTGACGATGCGTCAGTCACAAAATTCTCAGAACTCGACAACCATGATCCCGGCCACGCCTTTCCGCCCGTTACCTTCATCCTGTTGGCTCTAGATCTCAGTACCGGTTTGGCAGCCGTGTAATGTATTTGCTTGTAGCCATACTTTGAGTGTGCGTCGTCACCACGACGAAGATTTAGTGTTTGCGTAACTTTTGATTTTAATGCTTTTTGTAGTTGTTTATTAGTTTTGTAAATAGTTCTAGTGGCTATAAAATTGTCTTATATATTTTTTATATGCATTATACACTGTAGTTTTAGGAAACGTATTTGTAAATAAACTAAAACGATTTCATGAATTGTTTTATTTTTTCCCCGCTAGACCTTGCAAGTACAAATTACAATTTTGTTGTTACATAACTAATAGTAAAAACACATATCTAATAAGTTATACAATTTAAAACAGTAACACTATGCATTTATTTATTGAATTTTAAAAATTTACAATTACAAATTGTAAAAAAAAATTTACCAGCGTCGTCAAATTTACGAAGGTTTAGTGATTACGTGACAATGAAATAGGTTTAGTAATGCAGGGTTAAGGTGTGTAGCGTCCGAAGAATGTAAAGTATTGTAAAAATGACGTATTTCTTCAAGAAAAAATTCCTGTACTTACATAAAAAAACGCACCTTATACACACGTTCAAAAAATCTTACAGGGAATCCGTAAATATAACAGCTTCTGATAGACGTGCGTCAATTTACATAGGTAATCAACGAGGTGTCTGATCTAATGAAAAAGCTAAATCTTAATTGATCAAGAATTATCAAGGCAAATTTACACAAATTAACTCCCGCGTAGAATACAGTTACTTTCTAAAAAATAGATAAAACATCTTAGAATGCGCTAACCTCTAGTTATAAATATTGATTGAACATTACTAAAGTACAGTGTGTCCCAAAAGTCATTTTCATTTTGGTTCATTCGCTGCACCACATGGTATGCCGATCACTAGCTGCGTCCTTGGAAATTCGGTCGCTATGGAGCCTATCCTTACCAGTTGTTCGTAAAATATTCCCTAGAAAATTGATATTCCGAAGAGGTGACATAAACTGGCCTCTACGTAACTCCGACTTAACACCAATGGAGTTTATTCTTTGAGGTTAACTTAAATTGAATATATACAGTAACAATTCTCTCTCTCTAGAACAATTATAAGAAAATATCTGAGAAGAAATGGCAGCGATCACTTAGAATACGTTCCAAGCAGTTCTCAGAAATTTTGCTTACCATTTAGAATAGTGTCAGCAAAATAACGGATCACATTTAAAAAACATAAATTTTACTTAATGTTATTTATAAAATATGTATCTCATAAACAGCTGTATCTAGCAAAATCATTAAAATGAATATAAGTATTGGTTAATAATAAAAAAAAAGAACCAACAAATTTAATCAATAATTTTTAAATATTTAAAAACAAATTAAAAATAATAATTTTGAATTTATCTATTATTACATGCAAAGGGAGGAAGAGTAAATATAATTTCTCAAAATTTAAGATGAGATAAAGAGAAGATCATTTAGAAGGTTTGGACATGAAAAAGGCGTGGGTAGGTTGCGAATGTTAGATGAGGTAAATGTTTGCGATAAATGTTAGGTGTAGAGAGCCTTCGTGACAGTGCTAGGGGCACTTAATAGATTAAGTACATTAAACACTTGACACTTTTATTGTTAAAAGAATGTTATAAATTGCACACTCCTTTGCTCACATTCTTAATCACCTTAATAAATCGCTATATCACAGATTCACCGTCCTTAATTAAATGCTGATTAAATTGGTCAACACCAAATTCCTCTATTTGAAATAAAATAATTATCTTATGTATTTTGAGGATGCTATTTTTTTTAAAAAATAGTTTTTTTCAGAAAAAAATGAAGATATAACAGATTTTTATTTCTAAATACCTACCTTATATACTACCTTATCTTATGTTTTCTATTGTTTACTCTCTGCCTGCTTCTATTCTAATCCTGCTTTTTACCTTGTCTTTACTCTGTTCTACTTTTCACTCTACTCTGATCTTTTACCGTATTATGCTATTTTTAATTGTTTCTCATGTCTACTTATTTTAACCTGCTTCTACCATGTTATTACTTTTTACCTTTTTTTTCTTTGATATGCTCTTATTTTAATGTTCTTAACTCTGTTCCTTATTTCCTACGTGTCTTTAGTCCGTACTTAAATGTTTACTTCTCTACTTGACTTCTTTTTATTTTTTACTATTTACATTGTTTAAAGTAGTCCTTACTTTTTACTTCTTACTTAAACGCATAAATGCCCGTCTCGACGCAGAATTTCTCTAGTGAGACTGGCACAGTCCAAACATATTTTTACATTGTATTATATAGTTACAAATAAAATAAAATAAATAAATATCAGTTTTCAGGAATATTAAAAACAATAATATATATCTATTGGAATCTAATGGCTATATATCTCAGAACAAGTATTTTATATGCACCTAGCACACCTGTTGAAAGCGGTTAACGGCATCTATGTAATAAACAAATATAATTTAATTTAATATACACATTTTTCATACATTTTTAATTATTTCATTTTACATTTTTTTCTTTTCTATGAGAGTCGGAAATTCATGTATAGAGAAGGAGTATATAAAAGAGTATATCGTTTATATGTCTGCTAGTATGTATACATATTTTTTGGTTTTAGGTACAAATTTATAAAAGTCTATTTTTCTAATTGTAAAGGGGAGATTGTTAAAGAATTTGATGCCCAGATAAATATAGTGGTTTAGGGTTGGTTTTTTATGCTCCGCATATTTTAATGCGGAGGCATATCCAATTCTTCGCAAAATAGCTGGGTTGGAGTAAATTTGAATGCCTGGATATGATTTTTAAATTTAATTACTGTTTCCGAGGTAAGTTAGTACAATTTCACAATCATATATGTGAAAATAAAACACTTGTTATTTTATTCCACTCGTTTAATTTACTAAAAACGCGTTTCGCCTTGTAAGGGTATTTCAGATTTATCAGACAGGGCATTATAGAGATTTCTAATGCCTTTATAAGGCGAAACGCATCTCGAGTAAATTAAATGAGTAGAATAAAAAAACAAGTTTTCTATTTTCACTGGGTCCAAAATGGAACGTATTCAATCAATGTACTCGTATAGTACCAGTGCTCAGTGTGACGAAATAGGACTCTCAACAAAAGAGATAATAAAACAATTGATGAATTAATTATATCCTAATACATTTTAAATGGACAAGAAAGCGCCACAGAAACATAATACGTAAGAATGAAAAGAATGTGAAGCTGGTTATAGTCTAGTGAGTAAGATTAAGAAAGGATAACTTAGGTAGTTTGGTCATATAGAACAGATGAATAAGGAGAGAATGGTAAGAAAAATATATGACGCAAGTGTTGATAGCACCAGAAGTAGAGGACGTCTGCAGAAGATATAGCACAACCAGGTAAACCATATACTGTAAGGTTGTCCTATTAGAAGGCTTAACAATCAGCGAGCTTGTTATGTAGATGAGGCGAGAATCGTGTGTCAGGACGGAAAAGTGTAGCGCTCTATCTTGCCTGTGATTGTAATTTGATTTGATTGAGAATAATTTGGAATCAAATTCGGTATGTTGGGCATCACACGAAGAGACAGGAAAAGGAAGAAAATGGCTAAGAGAACAGATAAGTAGTAAGAGTAGTAGAAACAATATGATATATCAAGTAAATGAAATGGTAATGGTAAAAACGAGCAATCGTTGAACAAACCCAGTCATCTAGTGGTACCTGCGGGGAATTAAGAAGCTCTTAGGCTTAAAACCACTGGACTAATGAAATCATCAAACTTGGTAAAATTTGTGGCAGTGAATAAAAATGAACAGAGAAATGTGGGGAGGCCTTCAACCAGTAAATTATGATAAAGATGATGATATACATTTTTTATGAGTTAGCTAGTATAGCGGTTATACTTGACCAGTATTTAAAATTTTAGTTTGTACTGAATATTTTAAATAATAGATAAATAATATTAAGGGTGAGGTACAAATAATATTGGTACATTTGACATTAAATGAACATTTATTTTGTACATATTCCATGAAGATTTTCGACTCGTAATTTATACCACTCCTTGATCCATTATTTACTCAACACAGAAAATATAGACGTTTGCATATAATTTTTGTAAAAACATTTTTATTTCGAACGAGGGTAAATGGTTACAGGAATCGGAATAATTCGTAGAAGTTTAAAATATTGAAGAAACTTTTCGATACTCCTTTTTGATATTTTAAATTAGATTATAGACTTTCGAATCGAAGTTACGAGTGATGTAGCATTTTTTATCATATCTGAAATTTATTCGACCGAGTTTAATATGTATATGATTTAGGGAAAGGGTTCAAGGGCAGAGAATTCAAGGGAGGAAGCATTCTCGTCTCAATTTTCGTTAATAACTAATTTTACGTCAGTTCATAAGAGTTAGTACGTATCGCAACGGACGTTTTCATATTGAAAATTGACAAACTCAGGTGTGTTAATGTCAAATATGGTTGATAGATAAAATATGAAATGTCTCCAAAATATAAACCTTCGGAGATATTGTTAATGATGATATGATCTTATCCTATCACACAAGATACATAAAATAATTTTTGGTATGAAAGCGTATTTTTAAGATTAAAATAGAGTAGATTAATACGCTTTCACGAGAAGAAAATTATATTACATATCTATTGCAAACAACAATAATTATTATGGTATTAATAATATCATTAGTGATATTTGATAGTTCTTTAGTATCACTAATTTTTCTGTTTTCAAGTAAGGTGTTAAATAAATTTTTATACATATATTTATACGTATAAACGGTGTAGGTCACAAATTAAATCATTTGGAATCGTTGGAGATAAATAAACCATGTAAAAGTAATCAGGAAATTCTAAACAGCCAACTAAATTTAACTACGAGTCCTATTCTAAAATTTTTTCCTAAAAATTATTCGACTAAATTTGAGTTAGGTACTAAATTTATTTTTTAAATAATTGTTGTTTTTTAAAAAAATTTAAAAATAGATTCTGGTGAAGAAACAATGCTATATTTTTAGTTAGTTATGACATCCTGAAGAAGGAAAAGGTGTTTTCCGAAACCGGTAGATGTTTTTTAAACTCAATTGTGGTTAATAAAACTAAGATAATAAATAAAAAATATGAATTTTAACCACCAAGTTAATATTGCTAATTTTAAAAGTAAAAATATTGTTCTTGCGCCACCGGAATCCTTTGGCTAGAGTTGCGCACACAGTCATTGTCCTCCGTATCCATATATGAGATTTTCGACTTAAGACAGTCTCTGAGTTACGGATTTTGCTTCAATAAGATTCTTTGGAGACGACTCTATTTTTGTAGTTCGCGTGTACACTCTATGTCTCAGAAATTCGCAGTGTCGCGTTTTACTTCACGCTCATCGCGTATATCAAACATCAAATGTTATTTTGAATGTTCTCAAGAGCAGTTAAAGCTTAATAAATATTTTTAAATTTAACGCTTTATGTTTGACTACTTTTGGTAACATTCAGAATTGATAGTTGTATGGATTTATGTTTTTTGTATTTATCGCTGTCAGATCAAACAATTTGCGTGCTGGTTTGAGTTGTTGTCTCTTTCTATCAATCTCAAGCTGATATCTGAGTTTATCTCTTGATCAAAATCTCAACACGTGTACATCAGATGTATCTCAACTAAATCTCTTAGACGATCTCGTCGTGTCTCCTTCCATCGAAACGGATCTTTAGAGTACAATATTTTTAAAATGGTGATAAGTAAATGGTGATAGATAAATAATGAAGCAAAAATATACATTTCTAATAAAAATACATTTTTGCGATGTTACAATTTCAAAACGTAGTTCTGTGGTACTTTTAACACAAATCACATCAAGGAAGATGTACAGATAAATATCTATCTAATTGATTAATTTATTTTATGTCAAAATTATATTTCAAAGACGTTCAAATCATTTATTTTTTAAGGCCTACAATATACCCAAGGTCAGGACCAAGGCTAAATCTAACCGTGGATTCAGAAATATTTTACCTATTAATTATGTCAGAACTAATTTGAATAATATATTTGTTCTCTTTTTAAAGAGTTTCAATAATATTTTAGATGTTTATTTATTTTGGACAGTATTTTGTATCAAAAGACTAGAATATTGAATAACTTTATGATTTTCTGAAAATGTTGGTTATCAAAGAATACTCAGAAAAGACACAATTAATATTTCATCACAAGAACGCACGACATTTAGGTATGTGAAATATATGGGAAAACATTTGTATAGAAAATTACAATACAAGACATTTATTAAGTCTTTTGTATTTACAATGTATGTTTGTTATACAAGAAGTAGGCAATATTTAAGGGAGGTGGGTACGCACAGCTAATTCCAAAGGAAAGTGTAATAATTATATCCCCGGAGATGAGCGAACGGAAAAGGTTCCATTAAATTTTCCTTTCTTTTAGCTAACTATGAAAAATAACTCAAAAGGTCTAAAATATTCTAAACTAATTATAGATTTTAATTTCGAAAAAATACATTTTGATTATGAAAAAGCATTATTATTTAAAAAAAAATAGATTAATAAAAAGGTTTCTCTCATCACCAAAAAAAAATTATGATACTGTAATTATACTTAGAAGAATACCGTTATTAAAGAGGCCTTGGACATCTGCGTACTCCGAAACGTCAACAAGGCTGTTATATTCTTCAACTCGCAAGCAACTCTTGAATTCCTCTCTGCTAATATAAAAGTTCGGCTAGATAATGAGATGATCTGTTCCATCAGAAGATGTCTATTTAATTTGTTCAGCAACAATAAACAGATGTCTTTCGTTTGGATTCCTGCACATAAGGGAATTCATGGCAATTAATGTGCTGATAAACTGGCCAAGGAGGCCACACTTTCCGGAATTTTCCGTCATCAATTCCATATCCCGATGTATGACAGTCTTAATAAAGTAAAAAATGTACGAATTCTATCCGGACTGCACAATGGATGGATCCAAATAATCATAAGGGTAATCGGCTTAAAATAATTTAAAGATCTATTCCCCGCACCCCCAGATTCACCAAAAAGAAAGTCTCGAAAAGAACCATATCAAACATCTCTAGAATGAAATTGGGCAATGCCAGGTAGCCTCAAATTTATTCAGATTGAACTTAGTGAGCGTGGTGCCGTGAGGAAACCCTCAACCATATCTTTTTTGCCTGTCCATTGCGGATCACAGGATTTTTTTTACAGTAATCTCGTCAATGGTAATTTTCAACTCCCGGTTAACTTGTGTCATCTTCTTTCCCTTAACTCGCCACATTTAATACCCTGTTTTAAGAAAGATTTATTTCTAAAATTAAAAAGAGTTAAAAAGTTAATTGATGATAAAAAGTAAATATATATACTGTGATATCACCTATATGGGATATTTGTGAACTGCTTGATGCTGTATTAATTGTGTAAGGGATGAGGTAGCATAATAATTATTCGACGTGGTAACACTACTCTTTATTATACAAAGGTATACACTTATAAGTCAATTATAAGATATGCGTTTTGAGCAAGGGCTCAGATGCGAAACAGCGCGCGCCCGACTGCCGGGCGATCTTTTATCCCTTTCGCTCGCACGTCATTCTTGCCAACATGAGCGCGTGACGCATTCGCTACATTCAGATACATCACACATACTTGAATAACGTTTAGTTTGTTAGAGTAACTTGTCGGTTTAGTGGTTAAGATACTCGCCTAGTGATCTCAATGGTCGGGGGCTCGAGCACCGCTTCAGGAGATTAACAAGTTAGTCCTATTTTCATAGCGCAAACGTTTAGCTTAATTTGAAAATAGTGAGAATATTGAAGTGACTCTTATTCCATGTACGCATCTTTATATTTAAAAAAAAATTTGGGTTTGGTATTAAAAAATGAACTTCTTGATAGTGAAATGACGCTGGGCTATACTAGTGTTAAATTGGGTATCGTATTCACAACCAACCATGATCAATTGTTAAAACAGCCACTAAGTGATAATTAATCGTTAATGTATAGTTTATTTACCTGTTTGAAGTAAGAAATAATTTTATTAAATTTGGATAAACACAATCAAAATAATTGAATATTTTGATTTCTTAAATTTATTTTTGGAGAAGTTCACTTGCCATTTGTAACAATGGTTACCATGGCTATTAGAGTATTGTTACTCTTTTCCAATAAATTAATTTCATCTTACCCCAGATCGTTTCAATGTAGAGTTATATTATTCTACTTAAACTTCTCTCCATGTTTTGTAGTAAATTTTCGAAGTATGAAAATTGAAACTTCTACTGACGGATGGTACTTTGAAGTTGATTAATTCCAGTAGGTCAGGATATTGAACTCTCCTATTCAAGATTTTGTATATAAATACTATATCGGAAATTTATTTTCTATTCATTAAAGTTTGTGAAAAGACCCAAGTGTTTAACTTTTACATCAAAATGAAGCTTAATAATGTAAACTCTAAATGTCCTTCAAATTACAGATTCACCGTGTTATCGATTTTGGCAGATGTTGAAAAAAAATTGGCTTGGCACTCAGACTCGGTGCACAAGAGAGTGATTGATCTTTTTAACAAACCCTAGTTATCAGAAAAAAAAAAGTTTCTCTAGAGTACATTACAAAAAATTAACCATTATAAGAAGGATATTTTTTCTAAATTTATTCCTGAGATATTAACTCTTCCATAGCTTTCAATTGATATCTGTTGCAATCATAAAAAATTACATTATATTGTAGTAGTGTTGTCATATAATAACTTAATTAATTTCGGAATTGGCTTACAATATTTTTCTAAAATTAAAATCTTGGATTTGTTTACAAGTATAAATAATATATCAATGACATTGATTTTTAATTGCCAGATTGAGAATAATTGTGTGAGTGTGAAATAATTTTATTATTTTGAATAATATGTCTGAAGTAAAGTCACAGCATTGACTGTTTCATCGATTAATTTGGATTTAATTTAGAATTTTAGGATAATTTCTTTATGAATCCTCAGAATTCACAATTATAGTAAACAATGTTTAAATTCACGGATTAATACTGTGGGAGTGACGATTTAAGTTTACTTCCATCGTCGCCATTCTCAGCTTACCGAAGACACTGGAAACATCTACACCGCAGCAGATAATTCAACGCAGCGTCGCCAACTCCACGCTCCTCTATCTTCTATACACTTCCTTTCTTATTTCTTACTAAATAAACGATAATACACAAATTCGCGTTTTATTCTACCACCAAACTTCCACAATACTGGACCGAGATCTCGGGATTTGAGATTGGATTCCATTCATAAACCTACAACGAATAAGGCTTGCACTTAATTACCAATAATTTCAATCAGAATTTTTTATTATATTTATAATATAATTATTACTTTTTTTGGCATTAAAAAAATACCTGTACTAGAGAAATATATTGATTCGCACAAAAAATGTATAATATATTCAAAAAGTCTTATTAAAGAGAACACATTCTTATTATGAAGTTGTAAGTATTCAGAGCATAGGTCTGTGATATTTTTGAATACAAATTAATTAATTATATTAGAAAGATATACATATAAAAATAGTTTTATCGAAAAATATTGTTGTTGCACTACCAGGGTTCGAACCTGGATCTCTTTCCAAAGCGGGGAAGGTGTTCTCCTTAATAATATATAAGTTGTATCAATGTGTCCAAAATTTAATAAAAATGAATTGTTAGTTCTGGAGTTTGCTATCAGTTTACTCAAAGGTATTTGAGATTTCGTAAACACAAAGTAGATGACTTTCAAATAATGGAACGATAGATGTATTGAAAAATATGAAAAGTGTAATATATAGGTTCAAAAATTTCCCGTCAAAAGTAATGTCGCTGTTACATAGTTAATACATTTAATTAGTATTAAAAAATTATACTAATTTATTACCTACTCTACACAGTAAAACATAAACATCGTATCGCTGGACGAAGTTTTAATTTTTTATTTATATATTATTAAAAAGCTCCGATTCTCAGTGTGTACGTACGTTCAAATTTAATCAAAATGTTGAAAAGCCAATTTGCATATTATTTTATGAATATCTGATGCCAAGAGCGCAGCACATAGAGGAGTCGTGTTTATCTTTTTACATGTCAAGCACAGTAAATTACATTCCGAGCGTAGCTTCGAGTGGCGGCAATGCTAAAATACATACATACCCGTGAGGATAACTGAGATTACCAGGCTGACATGACAGCCTCGGAGGTGACATGTAAATTACACTGTGCAGCAAGCATAGCAAGTCCCTGAGGCTTGTGAGACTGTCGATTATTATTAATATATAGAATATTGAGTAGGCAATATAATATGTATCTATGTATATGTATTATATATGGTGTACCCAAAAAAGGCTACATTTTCGTGAATAACTTTGACGGTCAGTTGTGACTTAATTGTCATCTGGATCGCACGGTTTTTTAACAACGTCTAGAGAGTACATCGCCAACATAACAGTTAAAAAAACAAACCCCATTTTCAATGGAGGGCTTTGTTATAAACAAGGCCTCGTATGCTCTATGAATTTTACCAAAAAAATCGGTAACCACAGCAACAAAAAACAATTGTGCCCTCTATGGTGAAGCCTTACTAGTTTGTCAATGCTAAAAATGATTCAAAATAATTCAATTAATATTTTTTTCTTTCGAAGACATGCCTAGAATTGGAACATCAAAAATCATTGATTAAGATTCGTTAGCTGCAGAAATTGAGGCCAATTCAGAGATGTCGATTAAAGAATTAACAAAAAAGACCAGGATTTTCATGGTCCAGAATTCAAAGAATTTTGAAAGAAATAGGAAAGGTATAGAAACAAGGGGTGTGAGTATCACACATAAAAAGCGACAATAATTTGCGCCCTCATACTTCAAGAATAACGCAAGAAAAAATTAATGCCTTCAGATGGAAAACGATTGATTGCCCTCCATATTCTCCTGATTTAGCGCCAGAGAATTACTATTTGTTTAGGCCTTTACAACACAATTTAGATAAAAAAAAATTTAGTAGTGTCAGTGAAAACAGCCTTTCCTCAATATTTTAAATCAAAGCATGTACGTTTTAAAACCGAGAGATTAAAAACTTGCCTGAATGATGGAAGATAGTTGTGTATATCGATGGAGACAATTTTCTTGAATAATATTGTGAAAATAAATTTGTCTTTAAAAAAATGCTTTTCATTTACAAAAACGTCTTTTTTTGAGGTACTCCAATATATTATATATATACGCGTTTTTTGTAGATGATTTCCTTAAAAAAACCTAGGCCAACGTTTCGGCACGGTAACACGTGCCAATATCGAGGGGTTGACTCAAAAAATTACGACACCATCGACCATCGTACTCAACTGTGGGAGATTTAGGATGGATAGGTACTCTCCCTCCTTCCACTAATCATCTTACCCCATGATCGAAGTCCTAAAGAAAATTTCATCGCAAAAGTCAGTAGAGGTGATGTATACTAAAAAAAAAAAAACACCAGTAACCCTTAAAGCACGGCAGAAATACATTACTATTACACATTATTATAATAGTTTTAAAAAACATGTCTGATTGGATACTAGTTGGCGTTAGTTGAATTGTGGTAGACCAGTTCCATATTTTTTATTAATAAATGATATATTTTACATTGAAAATAGACTATGGTCGTGTAAACATTGGCCATGATGGTATAGCGGTCACTGTTTGCCGTTCGTAGGATTTAGCAATAACTACTTCAGTATCAGAGTTTAAGGACCATAGGTAAAACAGTTATTCCGAATTTGTAAATAAACTTTTGGCGCGCCTTTTCTAATCAGCCACAACCGTTGTTATTGACATAATTCCGCATCCAAATTCTCATCTATATATTTTATCATACTCGTCTCGTCAGTGTGGAATTGTAACCGATATTTGTTCGATATCGACATCGCGATAGCATTCGCGGTGTAGACCTTTCAGCCCCAGTGTATTTTGTGATATTGTGTTTTGATCACGTATTGTTCGTTGTTTGTGCGCCGTGGGTGAACGTGAGCCCTGGGTGAACTTGCGAAGTATTCAATTGGGATTGGAGATTGGCTCATCTGGATGCCATTTTTTGTAATCTAGGTGGCGACTGCAGGGATTACGGAGGCGTCATATAGAGGTACCAGTCGAAAATGTCGCATTTTAAATAAAAAGGCAAATATAAATTTAAATCATTTATTATTTGAAAAAATTTATATTATATATTCCCCATTACTTTCTAATACAGTCTTCCATCTATTTTCAAGCATTTTTATGCCCTTTGAATAGAAAGTTTCTGGTTTCGACTGGAAATAGTCGTCAAGGGCAGATTTTATTTCGTCTAAGTTGTTGAAATTTTTTCCCGATAAAAAATGCTGTAGGGATCTAAATAAATGGTAATCTGATGGGGCTAAATCCGGTGAATATGGAGGGTGATCAATTTGTTTCCAGCCAAAGGCGTTTATTTTTTTTCGAGTAATCGCTGCAGTGTGGGGTCTTGCGTTGTCGTGTTGAAAAAAAACTTTGTGTTCTGCGTGCATTCTGGGTCGCTTAACTTTTATTTCGACGATTTTTTTCAAATGGCTTTTACACTCGACCAGAAGTATCCGAGTGTGTCTGCAATATGCTGAATTGATTTTTTTGGATTTGCTTCGACTTCACACATTAAAATGTCATCATCCACTTTAAAGACCTTTTCTTCTCGAGGCTGGTTTTCCGTATCAAAATTCCCACTCTGAAATTTTTTAAACCACTTTTGCGATTGGCGAATGGATATCACATCACCGTATATACTGCAAATTTTTTCTGCAGCCTTCCTCGCAGAGTTTTTTTGGTGGAACTCGTAGATCAAGCGATTGCGCACAAAATTCTTATCTGGTATAAACCCTTCCATTTTAAATGTATCGCTAACAAAAATAAAAATAACTTTCGAAAGATGATCTCCAAATGTTAAGGAACAAAAGTAATATATATTACGTGCTGACGACTCGACGAGACGGACGCGACTGAAGATCAAACAAGGGCCATACCGAAATGCGACATTTTCGACTGGTACCCCAATACAAGGCAAGGCGAACAGTCCTTCCGAATCACGGTTCCCGATATTTATTTCAAATTATAATTAAAAACAAACCCCCGACAACGCCGGGGACTGCTAGTTTAAGATAACAATTAGGTATATATATATTATAAAATATGTCTAAAGAGCAACACATATTTTTTAAATATGTGAGTTTTTTATGTAAACTCGTTTTTTTTAGTGTGCACGCTGTGCACGTGCGAACGATGTATTAAATAAAATAAATTTCGCAAGCACAAGAATTAGTATCTTTTTTGGAGAGGTAAGCGATTCACAAAAAATTGTAACATTAGTTTTGTAATATATTCAAGTAACTCATGTATTATATAAAATAGTAAAAATAAAAATATAATAAAATTTAAAAAAAAATCATTTAATTTTGAACATTTAGTTTCCTTCCCAAAATGAAGAAACTCCGGCTAGTCATGCCGCACCTAGTCATGATGTAGTATTCACTGTCGCAGCCGAATTGGTAATGGAGGGTCATGACGCTATCCGATGTAGTCAAACATTCTGCTGTCATTGATAATCAATAAATTCCGAAACAACGCAAAAAAAAGGATTGAGAATTTTATATTTTAATGCAACTTGCAGTCTAATTATTATTTTTGTACTTATGTATGCTTATATATTTATATTGTGTAAGAATAGAATTGTATAACATATACAGTTAGATAAGATTATTTCGTATGCTAGCGATGAAGAACTAATTATTGTATGCGGAGCGAATTGAAAGGAAACTTTATCTTAATCCATCAAATATATATCAAAAATAAACTTAATGAACCTAAGTTTTTAATGTTAATATACTATATTAAAATTCTAACTAAAATGTTAAATATATGGTGTCGTTAGTTGGTGAGGTATTTATTATATTCGAATCTATAAATCAATCAAATAACATCGCTCTAAACTAAAACATAAGTAAAACACATTCTTATTGTGAAGTTGTAATTATTCAGAACATAGGTAATATAATAGAAATCCAGGTTCGAATCCCGGTGACGCAAAAACAATATTTTTCGACAAACTGATTTTATATGTATATATTTATAATTAATACATTAATTTAGTATTTAAAATATCACAGACCTATGTTCTGAATAATTACAACTTCACAATAAGAATGTGTTTTCCTTAATAATATATGTTGTATCAAAGTGTCCAAAATTTAATAAAAATGAATTGATAATTCTGGCGTTTGCAGTCGGTTTACTCAAAAGTATTTGAGATTCTGTAAAAATAATGTAGATGGCTTTCAAATAATGGAACGACAGGTGTATTCATTTGAAAAATGTAAAATATAGGTTCGAAAATTTGTCAAGGAAAATACTGGCGTTATAGCACAAAGGTAGTGCACTTCCTCGGATTGGAAATAGAGATCCAGGTTCGAATCCCGGTGACGCAAAAACAATATTTTTCGACAAAATTGATTTTATATGTATATATTTATAATTAATACATTAATTTAGTATTTAAAACATAAGTTTTTGGCTTAGTTAGATGATAGCACCATTTCTTCTAAGTTATTCTATAGTAGATGAGAATTTATAGTAGCTGAAGTTTTTGGCCAAATTATAGCTGTACTAATCTCCATATTAGGTACAGTTCAATATGTGAAGGTTGATGAATTCTTAAATAGGGTTCTGCTCTATGATTCATTATCAAATATAATAATATTAATATGAATATACTTTGTCGACAAAAAATGTAAACGCTAATCTTGTATAGGAAAAACTTTTCACCTCTGATAAAAGGTACAAATGTAAATATAAAATAAGATTAAAGAAACAGACCACAGACATATCATTTTGATTTCTTCCAATTTTTTAAAGTTATACGATGTTTACGTCAAAATAAATAATTGTACTTGATATTATCATATTGTAAAAATTAAACATTTTTTTCTTAAAATATGTATTTTTAATAACTGTTTTTTTAGGATTAAATTGCCGGTCTTCTGGAATGATGCTCGAACCCCCGACCACTGGATTACCAGGTGAGTGTCAAAACCATTAGACCGATAATTAAATTATATATATATATATATACATATAATATATCGTAGAAAATCTAGATTGCTAGATACCAAGTCAGACCTCCCGTACAATATAATAAAAAGCAGTAGAATATTCTCAACCAATTTAAACTATAATAATATATTTTTTAAATAGCAATAAATATTTTGCGAAGCGATTTATCTGAAAGTTCACGAGTTGTGATGGCTTTAATAAATAATAGCCGAGACTGCAGATGAATTTCGGAAAATCCAAACTGCCGTATGCTGCTCTCGCTAATGGGTTTACTGTAATTGACCGATGCATGACAGAAAACTGATTTTTATCAAAATTGTGAATTAGTCGTACGGAAAAATGAACATTTGTAAATAAAAAATACAAAACTGGTGAAAACAAACAGTATACAAGAAAATGTATAAATTTTTCATTTTCAAAGAGACCAGGCAACGAAAAAGTCACTAAACTTGTATATTTTTGTACCTATATTTCTATAAAATGAAAAGTTTATGTTAGGAAAACCCATTTTAATATTAGAATTATACAACTGTTGTGAATATATTTATTTAACATATTTTTAAATAAAGATTGTACTTTTTACATCAAAATAAAAAAAATTCTAATGACCTGACATTTAAAATGTATATATAAAGTTAAATATTCTTACATTATTAATAATATTTACGAATAACGCATTAGTAGATTTTTCAAAATCTTCCAGAATATATTTTAAAAATACGAGATAAGTTAAAATTACTGTACTTATTTCTTTTTCATTTGGATTTTTAAAAAAAAGTATACATATTTATGTGTATCCACGTTAAAAATATTTAAATATATGCGTGATTCTATTACTTTCAGATACTCAGGAAATGCCCTAAGGCTAATTGAATGGCAAAATAAAAAACAATTTTTTTAAAAACAATTGAGATTATTGTGATACACACACACACACAACAAGCATAGTTATCGAGAAGTAACAATTTTACTTAGTTTTACTATAAAACTAAAGAAAACACCCGGTAAGAACTCGAAGTCAGGTAAAATCACACTTGTCATCGTCCATCGCGAACCGATGATCTGTACTCCCCTCTTCGCGCCCTTCTTATCTCTTCATTTCTTACTCGATCTTCCCACAAAAAACGTGTTTCTATGTAGTTAAAAGAAGTGACGAAGGTAAGTTTTAGAATTTCTGTGCACTTTCATGTAAAAGTGTGAAAAAGGTGAGATAATCGCTAAGATAACATAACAAAATTTACTGAAAATGGGTGCAAGTGCAACATTACCACTCGTCGAGTTAGAAATGTTGGTTTTACTGTTTGTTTAATGTTCGAACAAAAAATTATTTAATTAAAACATTTAAGTGCTCGCGAAATGCTATCGTGGTTTCAAAATTGTTTTTGATATTGGATTCCATTAGAACAAAGTTCACTAAATATCACTTTGTTATATAATTATGTTCATGTTATGGTTTTTATTGGATTCCATTAGAACAAAGTTCACTAATTCTCGCTTTGTTATATAATTATGTTCATGTTATGGTTTTTATTGGATTCCATTAGAACAAAGTTCACTAAATCTCGCTTTGTTATATAATTATGTTCATGTTATGGTTTTGACCTTATTGACTTTCCTCAATTTATAAAAGCAATATTCTACATAAATCGAAGCAGTTGACTTATATTAATAATGGTGCTTTTGATACAATATTTCAATCCCAAGAATTGATGTTTTATTTTATGAAAAAAAAAAGTATACTCATCGCAAAAATATTTGGTCATTACCAGGATACGAAAAAGTTTAGGTTCGAATCCCGGTAGCAACCAAAAATTTTTTCGATAGATAGATTTTTTGTGTGTACCTTTTTAATTTAATAATTGAATTTGTATTAAAAATACCACAAAACTTTGTTCTGAAATTGCAAATTCACAACAAGATTCATTAAAATTATATACGAGTATATTCATTTTTATAATTTTGGAACTTTTACAGCTTTTGTAGTGTACATTAATTAAATAAATATAGATAAAATAATTCGTTTTCTTACCCATTTTATATATCAATTCAGTACCATTATGTAGGAACCTATTATGCAAGGTGTCCTGTAAATTATGGTCTAAATGAAAACCATCGATAGCCATCTTATATCAGAATAACCCACTATAGTTCTAATGAATTTCACACGGTTTTCGAAATATTAGAACTTTTATGAATTTTTGAATAATTAGTTACATTTTTTAATGTCATTTTCAAAACTCAAGAAAATATCGCTTTCCGTTTATTGATTATTATTTCTGATAAGTTTTGCTGTGAAATGTTAGCCACTACTTTTTAAAAAGATACAGTTTTGCCAGAAAAAATGGGAATTCGGACCATTGAACATTTTTCAACAATGTTTAAAATACTGTTGTGTAAAAAAGTGCCATAACCTAAGTGTTCATCCGCTAGAAAATTTACACGTTTAATGCCAATTTATGAACAGGAAAAAAAAACGTTGAAATTGATTTTTTTTGTAATATTTGAAAAAAACGATGGCCTCTTTTTAATCGAATTAAATAAGTTAGATTTTGCGTATTTACATATGTGTGCATAATTGTGCACCTTAAAGTAGATAGAACATAGTTGCCAAGATTGCTAAAATATTCCAGATGGATTTAAGGTATATATGCAAGTTGCAATGAAAATCGATGTTATTCGATTAATTACATTATTTCTCGCATATGTCGTAACGTTATAAATGAAAGTCGCGTACACAATTACCCTGTCACTTATTTTGTCAAGTACCTTGACATTTCATGATTAGTTACCCTCAGGTTGGTATCACATTCGGTGTCTGAGCTTATAAAAACGGTTGTCTATCGTTTGTTTATAAACCGTCGCTAGACCTGTCAGATGAAAATGTAACGAACATGTGTGTTATGTGGTTCACTCTACCTAGAGGGTAAGTATTTTTTTATTATTATTCAATCACTAGTGCATAATAATCTGATCGCATGGTAAATTATCTTTACAGGAAACAAGATGTTATCCTCTTGATCTTAACCTCTGGATTTTTAACCTCTGGATTTAACCTCGGGCTTTACCTTTGGTAAAGCCCGAGGAGCTCTTAACCTATGGATTTTTAACATCTGGGCTTTGCTTCTAGATTTTTAACCTTGGAATTTTAACCTATGGATTTTTAACATCTGGGCTTTGCTTCTAGATTTTTAACCTTGGAATTTTAACCTCTGTTTTTACTTCAATCCATATTTGGATTTACCTTAAAGTTAGTCGCCTCACTGAAGGCGACAAATTTTATCACGACGATCTACAACAAATAACGTCTACGAATCTGATCGCGTTTGGATGCTGCGAGCCAAAATGTGATGTGATGCCAAGACATCTGGGCTCTCATTCTGAACCAGTTTCTCATCATCAGTGAGAGATCGGTTCAGAATGTTTCGCAAAGAGTGCAATTTTTTTAAGTGTCATAAATCTCATTATTTTACGTGAAATAATATTTTATAGCGAGACAGATCAAAATGTTTGTATATGGTTCAATATGTTTCTTACCTAATACTGTCAGTTCTATTCTCCTCACTAGCGGGGGGTGCATGGAGATCTGACACTCGTACGTTCCTTGATCCCTGGCAGCAACAGGGTGTAGGACCAGTTTCCAGTCTCCCGGGGGGACAGCCTGCAGAGACCACCGACCGTCGCTGGCCAGGGTCAATCGTCCAGCTGACAGGAGGACAAAATCTTCACCCCTTCTTCTCACCCAGGATATCTGAAAGAATTTTTTTTTTTTTTGTGTTATACACCCTCGTCTAAAAGATTTCCGATTAAATAATATTGAGTAGGTAGAAGAATTGCGCCAAATTCGTATCCCTTAAAAAATAACTATTTTTGTTAAATGGAAAGTATTTATACAAGAAACATATTTAATTTAATTATTAAGACGTATTAAAATAAAACTAAAGAGTAACTCGAATATTAACGGATAAAAACAGTGAATGAATTATGAATTAAGACTAATTTTTACGCCAGTACTCGTAGTATACAGCCACAAGAAAACAAGGGTGGTTCGCCGATCTCTGCTTCTCTCAACTGGCGATGACGATGATGATGACAAGTTCAGAAGAATTGAAACATAGAAAATATTTAACCTAAGGACAATGTGGCGTCAGAATCGAGAATGCGTTCCCGCTCGCAATGTACTTGGTTTTATTTCAGATACAAACAATACATTCAATTCATTCTAATATTTCCCACCATTTCAGCGAGCAGGCAGCAACAGGCGCTAGCCAGAAAGACGTATTTTATCAAAAAATGACAGTCATTATTTGCTGAAATGTATCGCACATTTTTCTGGCGCCCCTCTGATGATTATATTTTTTAATTACTAATTCTTGCAAAATATCAATGAATAACTTACTATACTGTAGTTGAAAAACTACTACAGCACAGTAGAAGTTTTCCAAATTCGTAAGCGAATGAATTAAATAAGTAGCTTAGACATTTTTATCAAAAATATTGAAACAATCGATCATGGTCGCCATGTCGCGAACGACATATTTATCGAGTTGAAAATATGTTTCAATTCATTACTAAGCTATAAAAAAACTTTTACAGGATTTTTTGTGAAACCATATTGGTATTTTTTTTTAATTTGAAATTTTTACATTTTTTTATGATATGAGTTATTAAATAAGTATTGTAAATTATTAAAATTACATGTTTTTTACTCGCTTACCTCTCGACAAAAGGGACTATCTCTTGTATATGGAGAGGGAGTTACACTATAATAATTTTATATATATAGAGATACATTTGTAGTCTATAATTATTTATTGTCTATTTGTGTGCTTCTGAAGTGTTCATTTAATTTATTTTTAAGCCCTTTAAATTTTTATGTCTTTAATTTGTGTAGGGAGGCTTTTGAAGTTTTTTTGTCTCGAAGTATATAAAATTTTGCTGTTAGTGTTTGGTATTACATTTAGGGATTTTAAAGTTATTTTTAAATCTTAATAATGTGCTTGTTTCAAATTTTACAGTGTTATTTTCTTTAAGTAACTGATTAGTTGAGATTATTTTTAAACGTTTTCTATTTTAGTAACTGGGAATTTTGTAAAAATGGTTTGTGTTGAAAAAGTTGATCTTTTTTAATATTACTTTGAAGATTGTTCTGTGTATTATTTTTACCTAGATTATTATGTTATTGTATGCTCCATTCCACCCATTTACTCCATACTGGAGTAGTGAGTGAACAATAGCAAAATATACATTTGTTAAATATTTATCTATAATTATTTTTAAGTTCCTTTATGTAGTTATGATCTTATGTATTATTTTATGCTTTTATGTATTTTGCATTTCAATTTGCTCAATTAATACCTATTGTATTGTCATTTTATAGTAAACGAATGTATTGAGCGTTGTTAAAAGGTTTAATGACTATTCGTTATTAAAATAATAAACCATAATTTAAGTATTGTTAATGCTGCATATATTATAAAAAAAATCTATAAGAATAATATTATTATTTTCTTATTAAAAAAAAATCGATAGGAATGTAAAAATACCTCCGTTTTAAATATTTTTTAAGGAATGACAATGAACGACTGTTGTCACTTGTGGTGAAAACTACGGTCAGATTACAATAGTTTTCTATCGCAAGAGGCAACTCATATCATCTAGTTGTCGAAATTTCTCAGTGGTACGAATTAAGCGCAGCTTCCCTCACCAAAAGCGTATCAAAAAATATTTCCCAAATTGTGTAGGGAGGAAAGTTTGCGGAAAATTCTCCGGGGGCATCAAAACCTACACGGGAAATATATTTCTTGCAGAAAAAATATTTTTTGTACTTCAAACATTTTTGATAAACATGAAGAGAACTTTTTCACGTAATTGTAAATTTTAAACAACTGCTACGTAAACTTTGAATGAAACACATTTATAAATCCCTACGAATTATAAAGCAATATTAGCACGCAAAATGATAGGCTCGCTGTGTAAAATTGTGATTAAAAAAAATTTAAACACCAAAAATTTCACCGACGACGTCGAGTTTTATTTAATCCGTCTCTATTATTGAGCGAAAGTGTTCAAGCAAATATTTCATCACTTAGTTCTGAACCCTGTTGTTAGGCATATAAATTGTTGGATTTCACATAATAATTCCAAAAATATATATCACACAAATAACTAAAATAGTTAGTGTCAGAAATAATATGTAATACAACAGTAACGTGACTAAAAATATTATCCCCAACGACAATAATTATACAGTTTGCTCGACGAATTTACTCATTTATAGCCATAAAAATGTATAGTCGACTAAACGATTAGAGAATAAATCCAAAGTATAAATTGTTGAACACAAGCAGAAGCACATTCACATATAGTGTTTTATACACTTAGCCCACAATCTTTGAGTGCTAACCTACATAATTTATATTAAAAATATTGGTCGTCTTCACAGACATATAGATATGAACTAATGCAAATTTATTGTCCCAATATTTTTATTTTAGCCCCATCCACATGATCACTTTGGTATCACTTACGCAATAAAATAGCTAAGAGACTTTTTTTAAAAATATGACTCGATTGGAACGAAAATTGAAACGCTAATAATGTAAAAAATACGTCTTGTTCACACAAATATTTAATTTTGGAAGAGTAATTACTTTTACTGTTGCATAAATGTGTGATAAACTATAGAATTAATGTTTCCACCAAGAATGTGCGTAGAATGCCCTAGTCCCGCAACCAATGTTCCAAACGCCTCTCCTATATGTACACTTTATTTCATTTCTATTAATTTACTATTCTGTGGTTGTCTCATAAGTCTTTGTAGTTTTGTTAAATTATTTATAATGAAATAAAATTATTAAACAAAAATTACAAGATTTCATTCAATGATATAGTTTCAATTATTGTTCAGGACTTCATCCCATCTTTCAACAAATTTGAAATATTTATCGAGCCAATATCTGTTATCATCGTCGTTGTTGAACGTAACACCATGCATTTGATTGAAGAGCGACCAAAAAATATGATAATTTGACGGAGCAAGATCGAAACTGTAGGATGAATGTGGCAGAATTTACCAGGTGAGCTCCTAGATAACCATTTTAATCTTGAAGGCAAAAAGAAGTATGTGTCGAAAATGTTCGTTTTTCTCAACATGACACTCCATTATTTAAGCCCAAAAATTAAGAATAACTATAAGATTCAGAAAAACGGCAACAGAAAAAGTGCTCTCGAATGGTATGCCATTTTTTGTTACAAAAAAAAAACAAAATATCGGGAAAATAGCAAGACTTATTATATAATTGTAAATTGTAACAGAGATAGATATAGCAATTTTTTCAAGATTTTTCATCGATCAAAGGTTTTGATTGATTTCAATCATACACAAAACAGTGACCTTGGTAGAAGGGGAGGAGGAATATAAAGCCAATAAATGTAGATTGTTATAATAATAATTATAGACAATAATTAAGTTTTCAAGCCAGCTCGCCAACAACTCTCGCTTCATTTTTTAGATATTCAAATTGTGTTTTGGTGAAAATGTATTATTAATAATTAAATATTTTAGACTTCAGTTACTCACACTCTATAGAATAATTTATTTTTATAATTTGACGACCATCGTGTTAATTGCTTTTGCTCGCTTTAGCTTTCACATTTTCTTTCTCGTTTATTTTCATGCACATTTTTTTTTACTCCTTTTTCGGTTTTGAAATTGTGGTATTACGAAATAAGTTTGTTGAATATCATAAAAATGAAGTATAATACTATTTTTTTGGTAAAAGTATTTGTTATGTTATAAAATAATCACTCTGTTGATAATGACTATATTTGGATCATTATAATAATTAGTTCCGCGTGATTTTTGCTAGATTTATAGTTATCTTCGATCAAGAGTTGAGACATTTCACTAATGGCAAATAACAATCAGTTTAGGAATTTAAAATGAGTGTAAAGGTCCTATCTTAGTAATAGTTTAAAAACAAGTCAAATCTAGTATATAACTTCTGATATAAATGAATAATAAAAACCCACATTTTCGTAAAAAATGCGAAGGTGGCACCTTAAGTGATACCTACCAGCCACGATCGCATCAAACGAATTGTGGCGCCAAATTATAATAAATTTATTAAATTTTTATTTCGAAGTGATTTATTACTATTCCTATTATATCAGTGTGTTTAAGAATATAAATAAACATTAAACAACTTATTTACTACATCATAGTATATAAATTAATATATTATTGGCAAGAGATGACGTAAATAAGACAAACATATAAATATCTAAATTATATAAATAATTATATAGACACATAACCAAATAGTGTATTTGTGTGCCTATGTGTGCGTATAATATTATTTATGTAAATTTTCAGCCTTCGCTGGTTATCCATAGATTTTATCGTAGTGTAACTGACTTCATATACGTATTTATTATCATGAAAGTGGTCAGGTCAAGAAATTAAAAAAAAAATTATCAATTATTTCGTGTCACATTGTTTCAAATTAATATAATGTGATGAAAATTGTAACAATTGTGAAAAATTTGAAGCGTTATATTCAGTATATTATGACGTTTAACGGTATTCCGCTTGTGTTTATTTTGATAATAGTCATTTTAACCTTATTTTTTAAATATTATTGATAGAATCGGCTTTAACTTTGTAGAGTTTCATCAAAATGGATGGATATAAATAAAAACAATGTTATAACTCTATTAGAGTTTCTTTGTACTACTCGAGTTTCGAGAGAAACAGTAATTTTCATTCATTTAAAAATTTTATGTCCTCATAAGATACATGCAACATTTATATGTCAACATAAATTATAAATCCAGTAAACTAAATACATTTTGAAACATCGTGTTATGTAATATAAAAATATTTCTTAATCAATTCAAACGCAAACCTTTTAATATCTTGAAACGAAAGAAACATAACTTAGACCACTTTCATAATAATGGGTACATATGTAGCATGCACCACGTACGGCCATATTTTTATAAATTATACTTTTAAAAATATGTTTTATTTAATATTTATGAAACCCCTCTAACTGAAAATTATAAATATATATTGACATTTTTATGATTTATTCATATGACCGAAATCTAATCATTACGATTAATGTTTGTCACTTTACAGCCAATGGCGGTATTAACGTAATACTTGTTTTTCAATGTAATTGAATGTGAAAAAAGGTAGTGGTTTACCACACTATAGTATTGACATCCTGAATAAGAAAATTGTATTTTTAGAAACCGGTAGATGTATTTAAACTTAATTATGTGGTTAATAAAACAAAGTCAACAAATAAAAATATTAATTTTAACCACAAAGTTAATTTTGATAATTTCAAAAGTATATTCATAATAATATTATACGTACGCTTAAAATCATTTAAATAATCACGTAATATGTCATTCTCGCGACACACGTGACACCTGGCAACAGATTACATTTTCGGCCTAAACGGATATTATTAAAAGTTAGTTAGTATCTTGGATAAATGTTGACTTACACCAAATTATTTTCTGTCAGATAGCAGACGTTAAAAAACTTGCCAGTAAGAATATTTGAGAATATAATTAATGAAACTGTAGATGTTAAGTTTTTATTCTTAAAGTGGGCATTGTCTAAAGTTTATAAATGTATAATAAATAATATTTTGTAAAATAATTTACATATTATTAAGACATATAATTGAATCAAATTTAATAGAAGCGTTATTATAGTGTTATTTTTTATAGGAAATAAAGGCTGTAGAGCATGATAAGTTATTGCATTAGTAGCATATTCTGCATTTAAAAAAAATATATTCTTATTGCCACTATATAGTAATGAATGTTTAGTCAATTGTGAGGTACTCGAATTTATTAGTGTTGAAAACAATATTTCTACCATAACGATATAAATATTACGGTAAACATTACACTGACGTGATATTCTACGCCATTTTGAGAAATATTCACTATCACAATAGGCTAACTTACCGTCTTATCCCCGAGGTCCGACACCTTGCAGTGCAGCACCACCTTCCCTCCCAGTTGAGCCGTCACGTTGGACCCGGGCCCGTCCAGGAAGACGGGCTGAGGGTCTGGCGGGGGACCTCGCGCTTCCTCGTCCTCACCATCGTCCTCCGCCGCGCCGCTTCCTTTCCGGTTGGCGTCCCCGTACACCTCGGTGTAGAAGTGGGGATACTCCTTCCAGTAGAAACCCGGCAGTGCGAGACCAGTCGGCGTATTGGTCTTTATTGCTGCAAGAACATTATTAACGTCAATTTAAATATCGTTAATTTTTTTTGTATGAAAATATTAAATTATTTCAATTATTCATTTATTCAGTTTCAGTACCGTATACGATATATTTAATAGAGAATGTCTTATAATTATTAGAGGAAATGATACGTTATTAGTACCTACATACTATTCGTTAATTTTAAATTGTTAACATATTTTCATCATACAGTGGAACCTCGACTTACGAGTAAATTTAACTCGACATACGAGAAATGTCTCGACATACGAGTAAAAATCTATTGCGTAACTTAAAATTTTATCATTAATTTATTTAGTATGTATTCTGCGCCTGAGATGACACTAATAACAACAGTGACGGAAATCTGTCACTTCAAATCAGATTAAGGAGACCTGTAAAATGTGAGAAACAGTGTAACATTTTATAGAAAAACACTATCCGAGTAAGGCAGTAGCAATGCGAGCGATTAATCTTTTCAACGACAATGCGATGTCACATTTTTATCATCCTTAACATTCCAGCAGGCGCGCTGTCACAAAATTTAAGACAAATGCGCCTTATCACCTCTCCCACTTTTACCACTTAGTCGCAAGCATCGAGGTTCGAGCTATTCAAGGATCAGTGTCTCTCTAAATTACAGACGTACCGAGTGTGCTTAGAAGTTTTTGTTATTCATTGATATTTGGAAATTTCCGTTGAGCGTACATTTTACGACGCGCGCTATGATACTTCGATACAGAATGTAAGAAATGATTATCTTACTTAGAAAAGATCCTCAGCATCAATGGAGTGTTGCCGTTGCCAGTCCTTTACATGCAAGAACCATTCGGCAGTTAAGATGGTTTGCAACAATTGTAATGTTGAGAATATTGATTCTGACTAATAGGTCGATATAATATTTCGTATTGAAATAATTAGAGTGTTGTTTCGTTTTTTGTTTAAGAAAGTCAAATATATATTTTTTAAAGTACTGTAATTTATCATTCTTCATAACCTTACAGCAATTTCTTAACATTTATATAAATAAAACACTATTCACATGGAGAAAACTTAATGACAAAATTTATGACAAGCGCCCGCTCAAGGGAAATTACTCAGCGCGCCCGCTTGAAGGTTAAAAAAAGAGGCAAATGCGAGTGTTAATAGATAGGCACCTGATTAAAATTTGACGGTAAGAAAAATACGTTATTGAATGTTAGTGATTCCGATATGGATATTAATAAATTCAATACGTCTTTTATTATATCTTTAAATAATAATAAAATATAAAAAAATTTATGCATGAATTATTTTGATATGATATGATAATAATATTTTTGTTTACTATATTTACTGTAGTGAAATTTGCTTCGACATACGAGTGTTTTGCGATACAATACGAGCATGTTTACGAAACGAATTATACTTGTAAGTCGAGGTTTCACTGTGTTTTAATGTCTATAGTGTAAATTTTGAATATAATTATTTATTTAAAAATAATAAACTTTGAATGAACTACTATGTCGGTGTCTCCAACCCCCATTCCTGTCGAACTAAGGCCACAATGATTGAGAGTAGGGCCCGCCCGACAATTGATTTCTTTGCTTATTTTATTTATAGATCTGTTAATGTGCGTCCGTCCTGACAAAGATACGGTAGTATCAAAACCGATCGATGTGGTTCATTAAAAATAACCTTGTTTTCAAATGAATATTTTCAATATAATTGGTTCTAGGTAATAGATTGGTTCTTAAAATTATATATTTTATAAGACTTCAACATACTTTGTGGTTACGGAAATTTGATAAAATATATGGTTGCTAAGATTTAATATATTTTTCGAACACAAATATTCAATATATTATGTGGTTACAATAATTTCATGATTTGAATTGGTAATTTTATTATAAAATAAATTTTTGATGATACCGTTCAAGTATTATTTGAAAATAGGTAAGTCAAGAAAGATAAAAGCATGATAATTAAATTGTTCCACTTGGACAGTAAAAGTAATAAATTATATAAACACACATATTTATATGTATATATATATATTGATTCGTGTGAATCTGAAAGTATTTGAATTAATATATAATTAAGTATTTAGTTGTAAGACCTCAGTTACGGAATAGAACAAAAATATATTAAAAGTCTTTTTATATGGTAAATATTTTTGAAATTTTTTTGTTGGAAATAGATTACAAAGTAACTGGAATGCTGTGAATCGTATACGAGAGTTAAGGCGAGTGCTAGAATAAGTTTGTTTTGGGCTTCTTTCAATTCTGTTATTGTTAAATAATTCTGAGATATTTTTTCAAAACTGAATGAACACTTTATACTTCCTTATAATTTCGTTTTTTTTTTTATAATAAAAATATCATTATTATTATGCTTTAATAAAATAATTACAAATTAAATGTATACACATAAAATTAATTTTATCGAAAAATATTATTGTTGCCACCGGGTTTCGAACCTGGATCTCTTCTTATTCGGGGAAAATGCATTAATAGATTGTGGTACACCAACACAGTGCATTGACGATAAAATATCGAACATATATGTTACACTTTATTATTATTATTATTTTTTCTATTTTGTATATATATATATCGCAGACCTATGTTCTGAATAATTACAACTTCATAATAACAATGTGTTCTCCTTAATAAAATCATTACATTTATAATTTAAGAGTAAGCGGAATACAATCATCTGCCTAATCTATCAACAACTATGAATAACAACAACAAAATGAATAAAATAAATTTAATTAAAACCCACACTTAATTATAATAAATATATTTGATAAAAGAGATTCAAATAAACTTAAAAAAAATAAACATTAAATTTAAATAATCATTATTAATTGAGGAGAATTGTTCAGGCAGCTACGAGAGTGAGACGGCATCTAGGACTATGCACACCAATAAAGAATAGGGGACATAAATTTAATCTATTGAGAACAAGTTTCTGAAGGTTTCATTAATAACCATTCTGGTTCGTGTCCACGGAGAGAATTTCGGCTCGAGATAATCTCTGAGATTTAGATTTGAAAACAACACTCAGCAGTCGTAGTCGATGTGTATACACCAAGTTTTAGAGATTCATCATCATACGCCTCACTTCACGCTTGTTGTAAATCAAATGTCATTCTATATATGATCATGTAAGTTCCTTTCGTCAGTTAAGTAAATTTGAATCTTTTCAGCAGTAGTTAAAACGGAATAAATAAATGCATTTATTTTAGGTAATTAAATGAATTTAAAACATTTAATTACCTAACTTCGCAGAAAAAGAAGTTTTTGGTATTAATGGGTTTAATTTTTAGACGTAGTCTCGCTGAAAAATAGAACGTAGTGTACTAGCGCTTGTTATCAACTAATTCCGAACTGATATCTGAGTTTATTTCCAAATCAAAATTTTAACACGTGTACATAGTACCGACTGAGATTTGTCTTAACTAAATCTCATCGTGTCTCATTCCGTGGACACGGGTAAATATTTTAGAGCTTTAGTGAATAGTATTATGCGACACAATATGTACACTTTGTATAATTATCGTAATTATTGTTATTTTGAAATATTGTATCCACGATGTGTACAGTGAACAGTGAAACCCGTATTTCACGTGTCAGAAACAGTATCGTGTGTTTTTGAACTACGTGTTCGGGAACTACGTCATCCACTTCGCCCGTGGTTACAACCTCCAGTTGGCCATTATTCATTACGCTAACTTTTGACAGTTAAAAAAAGTTATAAATTTAATGATTTCGGTATACCTACCTATATAAACTTAGTAAAGTTTATACTGCTTTTTATATTGCGAAAACCAGTCGTAATTTTAATAAGGGAGAATATAAAACACTTGAGAATTTAAAATAACCACAGTTTCTTAGAATTTTCTTAACATTTATGGCAAAAGTATTATATTCCTTGGTTAAAATTTATGAATATTTGTATCACATACTTAGGTTAAACAATACAACTTAGTAGACAAAATCAAATATACATTAAGCTGGGCTGGGCAGCGTTTGGAAAACTAGAGCGAAAACTAGAACAATGAATGGCGACCCTTCGCTTACACATGACCGTTCTATGTGCAAAATCTCCAATATCAATCTTACTCATTTTTCGCCAGCTTGGCAACTGTGCCATACTGCAGTGCAGTACAGTAATACAGCATAGCTATCGACAAAAACCCATTCACTATCCTTTCATTATAAATTATGCCGAAATTCTACGAATCTACAGAAAAAATCTATTTATCGAAAAAATATTAGTTACTACCGGGATTCGAACCTGAACCTGGAGATTCAATGTAATATAAATTTGATTGAATTAATTTTTTTTTGATAATACATGTATCAATTAAAAAAAAAAACACATAAAGTCAATCACTTTAAGTTTGAGAGTGAAAAAATGATAATACTTTTAAAATTAGCAATATTAACTTTGTGGTTAAAATTCATATTTTTTATTTATTATCTTTGTTTTATTAACCACTTGAATTGAGTTTAAATACATCTACCGGTTTCGAAAAATACCATTGGATGGTCAACTAACTACATTTCTAAATTTTATTAATTCATTTAATAATAAAATACAATTTACATTAGAAATGGAAAATAATTTTAACCTTAATTTTTTGGATCTAAAATTGATTAAAAATAATAATAAAATTGAGTTCAAAATTTAAAAAAAACAACTTTTACAGATACTATCATACACAATCATCCATTATCATACAAACATTTAGGGTTCCACTCCATGATACATCGTTTAGTCAATATTCCTATGTCAACATCCAATTTCAATATTGAATTGAATACAATTAAAAAAATAGCAGTTAATAACGGGTATAATACAGGTTTGATAGACACTATTTTAAAAAATAAATTAAAAGAATATAATAATCAGTTTTAAATATAAACATGAGACTAACTTGACTGCCTCCTGAAACGAAGCTTAAACCCCAGACCATTAGATCACCAGACAAGTATCGTAACCACATATCGCAGGCGAATATCGTATCAAATTATTTACTTAACACTTAATATAAGAAACGACATGTTACAATAATATGTGATAAACGAAAATTATTATCCTTTTTCTTTTGAAATTAGCAAGACAAAGACGATAAATTTAACAATTCTGGCGTCTATAAGCTTAGTTGTGCTGCATTTTATATTGGTAAAATGGGTAGAAATTTTAATATAAGAGTAAGGGAGCATTTGAGATGTTTGAACAATAGTGGGTTTTCAGAATTTGTTAATCATTTGATAGAAAATAATCATGGTTTTGATAAAAAATTGGGATTGTCAATTTTGCATATAAACGGTGTTGGTCACAAATTAAATAATTTGGAATCATTGGAGATAAATAAAGCATGTAAAACTAATCAGGAAATTGTAAACAGCCAACTAAATTTAACTACGAGTCCTATTCTAAAATTTTTTCCTAAAAATTATTCGACTAAATTTGTATTGAGCAGCAATTTGAGTTAGGTACTTAATTTATTTTTTAAATAATTTTTTTTTTTTAAATATTTTAAAAGTTTTTTAAAAATAGATTCTGATGAAGAAACAATGCTATATATTTTTGGTTAGTTATGACATCCTGAAAAAGAAAATGATATTTTTCGAAACCGGTAGATGTATTTAAACTCAATTCAAGTGGTTAATAAAACAAAGGTAATAAATAAAAAATATGAAAAAATGATAGTAATAGATAGATAACTTAAAAATTTGTTATTCAAAGTCAATTTGTCCCGATTTGTGGGGTGAAACGGATCATACAATATTTGATAACATTTTAATTTTTAACAAATCTTTAGATATTATTTGATATAAGTCGTAGTTCGAGTCCTCTTTATAGTAGTTTTAGCAGGCGGTGGAATAAGTTATTTTATCGTGTCAATAACCTCAATGTTTGTTGTAGAAGATGGTTATACAGTGGTATAAGGTTATAAATTTTTTTTTTTTGTTGAAAACTGAGATTAAGGTACTTGTGATCGACGTTAGGCACTAGGATAAATATATTCTTGTTTTCTAAATATCTTAACCTGGGTATGAACATTGCCATGCTGTTGTTTGCTAGTTATAGTAGGTTTGATATGGCTTAAACAATGACACATCAAGTGGTTTGAATGCAATAAAGACTTATGTATGGCAAATTATAAACTTCTGCAGCTCGACGTGTAGTCAGTGATTCTCGAGTGTTCTCTTTATTGTAGTAAATAAATAATTGTAACATGTTGTTAGAATGCAAAATTATCCAAAACAACATTTTATTTTTCAAGGATACAAAAGCGCTTAGTCGAAGTAAGGGACGGAGGGCAATAAACGTCGGTATTGTTAGATGGACGGTGCGGCGTGCAAACGCCAAATAAAAATCTGGCGTACGTGATTTTAGTCACGTAGGCAAATTCACCATAAGGGATGCATCACCCTCATGCGTCAGTCTTTCTCCCAAACCCAGCCGGGAGAGATCGCTCCATAAATACGATCTAGTTTTCAATTAGAAAACAAAATACTTATCGTCTCTGATATGTAATTTGTGATTCCGGGGAAAATTCAAACTGTGCGCCTCGAGTATAAAGCTTAGACTGTGATGTTCTCGGTGTTTAATCGTTGATGTGGTGAGAATAAATTGTCACCATCAAAAGAGACGAGATCATATATGGCACGCGCTAATTGTAATTAAGAACATCGCGTCCAGAGTCCCGGTTTTCCTGGATAATTGGACATCGTCTGGTGGTCAATCCTGAACTCCGTCACTCTACCCTGCCACAAGAACTATTGGCCACATTTCACGTCCCGGTTCCAGCACTATCATCTACAAGTGGAAGCCGTCTCCAAAAGGTAATCCCTTACGTGAGGGACCTGCATAATTAACATCACACAAGAATCGACACAGAAAATTTGGTAGTTAACTTTATGTTGGCATGATGGGCACATACATAATGTTAATTTAATTGTAATTATTTTTGAATTGTATTATTAATAATTAATTAGGTAAAATATATATTTTTTAAACTTTCAATACATGTAAGTCACAGAATAAATAATAAATTTAATTGTAAACAATGGCATTCTGTTATTTCATTTAATAACCATTTGACTTGATGATAATTTAAAAAAGAAGCAGTGAGGCTATATGCCTCTCCCCTGAACATGAAGCCGAGGCAGAATGAAGAAGTAAAGTAACAATGTATAAATAAAGAATTATCCTGTTTCGCGTTAAAATGTAACAAATATAAAACGCATCAATTAGAATAACATACACAAACATACAAAAAAAAACCATTTGATTTTAACCAGGATCTCTTCCTACTGGCAGCTAAAATATTTTTTCGATAAAACGAGTTTATCTGTATGTATATATCTTTCTAATTGGTGCATTTCAATTGTATTAAAATATCACAGTATTATCTTCTAAAATATTACAACTTCATAAATAATAATGAGTTATTTTTAAAATAATAAAATAAGGGTTCCGAATCGCTCCGTACCCAAGGATTTAAAAATAAACTCATTACAGAAATACTTTATGAAGGTACAGTAAAAAACATGTAATCCCATATTCAGGTATCATATACATCGCTACTGATAGAAACATTCGAAATTCTATAACAAACTTTTCATTTTATATGCGAGATTATAAGTTGCCTACCTTAGATTTCTGCCAAAATTGTTACGCGTTCCCACGTTATCTAATTGACGAGCATCGCCTTCGCTACACGTTGAGTGGAAACAATCAAATGTTTATAGCGTAGGGTACGGCGGAGAGGGACTGTTGCCTTATTTTTATCCGATTCACCCTGCAATTTAATTCGCCTCGGTCTACCCTATTCTAAATTTATCGTAATCGTAATCGGTTGCTATAGCGGAATAGTCAACACGTTTCCCCGGATAGGTAGAGAATAGATTTTTTCTTGTATATCTCTCTAGTTGGTTAATTTAAATTGTAGTAAATAATTCATTGAATTTAAATATCTAAAAGTACCCGTTACGTATTCGTAATTCATTAAATTAATTATATTTTTTTTATATAGGTGAACACATACATTTTTATTCTTGACCTTACATAATCATTGTTAAATGTAATAATAATAATAATGGATAATTTGTATAGCACCATTTTCGTAAAAACTTTCACCTCAAGAGTGCTTTACACATAAACTATTTATAGTTCAACAATATGCTTTGTTTTTTTAAATAAAAATTTGTTATTTTAACTTATGGAAATGACTTTTTGAAAAGGTGCGTTTTTAGTTTCTTCTTAAATAAAGTCTCTCATGCGCAGTTGATGCAGGGTTCCGCGCTTTTGGGCCTGCCACCGCAAATGCCCGTTCACTAAATTTAGATTTCTGGCGACGGTTGGTCGGTTCTACAACCCTTCCTGTAGCTGAAGTATAGGCTGACCTGAGAGTTTGACATTTACCATTTAAATTGTCTGGGATACAAAGTTTTTGAAGATACAGAGGCGCCATATTGTGTGTCACCTTGTACATCAGCCAACACAATTTGAATTTAACTCTTTCAGGGAATCGGAGCCAATGTAGCCAATGTAAAAGGAATGTTATATGAGAGAATTTGGAAACTCCATATATTATCCATGCAGCCGCCTTCAGAATAGATTGTAATCTATCCAGCTAAAACATTGGCAGGCCAGCATAGATGCTGTTACAATAGTCCACAAGTGACACCACAAATACATTTATAAGTAGACAGGCTGCCTCAAGAGGAAGGTGTTTCCGAATACTCTTAATCTGTCTCAGTTGATAAAAGCATGCACTGACAGTTTTACTGATTTTTGTATTCATTAAAAGATCTGAATCAATGTGCACGCCCAATTACTTAACTGCAAATTTAGCATTCGCAGACATTGATTCCTGTATTAAGTTTTTCCTTCTATGTGTTGCTGTTCATAGTAGTTCTGTTTTGGATGGATTCAATCTAAGTCTATTTTGTGCCATCCACTCGCTTATTTTATGTACCCATTTTGAAATTTTTCTTTTTAATATCTCTGTCTCACTCGGCTTACAGAAAATATTAATTTGCGTATCGTCTGCATAACAGTGGGGCCTTAATCCTGACAAAATTATTATAAATATTAATTAAATATAATAATTAGAAAGATATACATATAAATTCAATTTTATCGAAAAATATTGTTGTTGCACCACCAGGATTCGAACCTGGAACTTTTTCCAAACCGGGGAAGGTGCATTATCCAACTACAGCGACGATATTTATAGCGACAAATTTTAGAATATATATGTTACCTTTTTTCATATTAATACATTTGATCGTTCCATTATTTGATAGAGCATCTATTGGTTGGTATTCATGTTCGATCATTACTTCCTACACATCGCTGTGATTTTTTATATTGTGAACGTGACAATATCAGAGTTGGTGTTCTGTGATAATTTCATACATTGGATGAACTTCCGGAAGATCAACCAGGTGAGTCGAGCTGTTCTTTGGTTCCGTGAGTTCATCTTGGTCCGCTATCGAAGGTCTCCCTATTCCCGTCCCCCATTCTCTCATCCCTCATCAATCCCTATTTCTTATCTAACTCATCCCTTCCGATTCCATCATTCACCCACCATTTAGTGACCGACGGTTTGCGTCAGTTACAGTATCTATTATAACTATTGCATTACTCAAAAATAGCAGTAATGGGTTGCGATATTCGTTGAATATTTAGAAGACCCCCCGTAAATAATATGAGTGGATAATACCCGCGTGCAGTGGTACAAGCATTCAGATTAGGTTATAATCATTTCTTTTCTTCATTTTTTACCTAATATAATCTTATAGTCTCTTAAATACTTTTTAAACATTTATAATTTTTTTTTAATTTAAGTTTATAATCTCTCTTTTGTTTGCTTACTAGTAATAGAAATAGTAATTCCACGTTTTTTTTTTTAAATATTAGAAACAAATTCATACAAGATAGATTTATCATTACCAGGCCCGTGAGTATTTTTACTGAATGGAATGCTGTTTCTAAGTTCGTGATGAATATATCGGTAGATAAATGAGATCGAGTTGTCTAAAATAAACCACGTGCTTTTTTCTCAAATTCATTTATCTCCCTCCCATCTTTTTATACAAAAATAATCCCTTTAAACAATCAACGAAAATTATATTGAATTTAATTTAAACGTCATCATTCATCATCAACTTATTTGAACATTTGACAAAATTCATCTTAGCTTTGCTATTAGTTCCATTTCTATATCTAATATTAGTTTTTGGCATTTAGTCAATGTGATTTACTCTGAATATTTTTGTCTCGCTTCTTTTTATTTCAAGAACCAGTCCCAAGCTTTCTTCTTAAATATTGATGATAGTTTAGGTTGCAATAAGTGTGGTGTAATATGCAAATCAAAGGTAAAAAAGCTTTGTGGCGCCTATTGAAACATCTCCTTTAGTACCGCTATGGTTCACGATTGTGAGTCCAAGTGTGGCTGAGGAGTCCTATTCTCGAACCGCATATCCGTTCACATGTAGTGCACGTGCATCTGCTGGGTAGAGCGGTTCTGAGCGATGGATCTTCCTTCATCATTTTTGTGACCGCATGTTGAGTACACTGCCGTTCGGTTTATTCGGTTGGCCACGGTAGAGTCCTGTACGTGAAATTGTTTAAAGAGTACGAGGTATTACTAGGTATACTCCTAGAATAATGGAGAGTTTGGTCCAGTAGCATGGGTGATCCGAGACAACTGTAGCTATTCATTACTTTGTAGCCTTTTACGGTCTATGCAGAGGACTTTGTACATACCTCAATATAGCAGGTTCCCAGATTCATATAGTGGTAGAGGATAGCACCGCCACCAGTTGACATATATATATAATATGTTCATAGATATTGAAGTTATCTGAATACAGTAAATAGCCTTGGCGAACCCCTTAGCACACAATGAGAAGAACCCTATTTAAATGTAAGTTACGCTTAATGATTACAAATTTAATTTCTGCCTCGAATATCATATAAAAAATTATGATACATAAAATAAAATTATACGAGTTGACTCTTGTAAAAGTTCATGGCGAAAATAATATAAAATAATAGGCTATTTTCCGTTGGCGGAGAAAGGCATCTGAAATATAATTTTTGCTCGGCGCAATTATTGCGGCAAGAACGGCGATTTATAAAACTTTGCCAAACAAAAGATAGCTCGCTGGAAACAATTATTGCAAGCGAGACTGTGACAATAGCCTCTGGGACAAGTGGATACACATTTTTTTTGATATTAAAGGCTATCGCTGCTATTAAGTTCAGTTAAGCTCTATTTATTCGGGTGAACTTATAAGGAATAAAAATATTTTTGAAGTCAAATAAAAACATGGATATTTCTGCTTCAACAATTATCTATTTCGTTTATTGTATTGCCTTTAAGGACAGTTATTACAATCTTCACTAACTTAGAGAATTGTTTATCTGTGAACGGTTTTAATAATTTAATGGAATCACATAATTACGAACTAGTCTAATCTATTGATACCATTATGAGTCCATACATTTAATTGGTTAGGAGATATCTTCTATAATAATATTTTTCTTGCACCAGTTTAGTCTGCTGACTGTAGTATTAAACAAACAATCTATATAATAAAACAGAGACGCATATACAAAATCTGAATGTTCTTAAGCTAAGTGGTTATGCTGTGATAATAGCATTTACTTGGTGAACGAGGCACGAATAAACAATTAGCACATATAGCTGGTGTCTACATCTTTGAACGTACACCACCTTCGTGAGCTTGCGTATACTTGTACGTTACTCAGAATGATGCTCATTACCGAGAGGTAAAAAAAATATACACAATCAAATACGTAAGGAAAGGAACACCAACATATAAAGAGAGGTTTCAAAAATATATATTAAAAATTAGTTTTGTCGTTTAGTAAGCTAAAAACAATAACAATATAACTGCAATAAAATTACTAAAACGGTTTTGAAGAGTCTTGGACGATTGAATCAGAGATGCAGTTGACCATTCCCCGGCAGCACCGTCCAGCAGCGGTGACCGGAAAGTAATAACGCGCGAAATGCATTCAGAATGGGGCGGCAGATGGTGTTAGCGTGCCGGGCTGCATTACAAAACGTTACGTGACAGTCAACCGCAAGCGTGTACATTTACTGTTTAATTTATTTATACGTTTGAAGGTAGTGTTTGAAATACAATATTTACGGTTACACATTTTGATCAATTAAACCCAAAACAACATTGAATTATTAATTAACATATGTTGGGTTATTTTCAATAGTTTTTCATCTTAATATAAATATTCTTTATCCACAAGATAAAAATGTATTTTTTTTACTTTTTATTTATTTATTAATTTGTTATAGTACAATAATACAAGACAATAATGATTTTGTGCTACACTTTTCTAAAAAGCATATACTTGTACAGAGAAGCGGAGTATGTAGTAATAATTATTGTTTACAATAACCAGCTTAAATAAAATAAAATATAATCAATTAATAGCAATAACGATATAAAAATATTCTAATTTTAGGGGTACATGTTTATTAAAGTGTTTTTTGATAGCATTTATTATTTATTTATTATTATTAATCTTCCTGAAATTTTCGGGTAAGCTGTTAAATATTTTTTTCCTATGTGCGTATAGTAGTGTTATGCAAATGATGTGCATGATGTGATTTTTGAGAATGAAATATAAATTTAAACGATTTTCTGTAATAAAATGATATTTTTCTTTTTCTTTTAAGATTTAAATAATAGATTTTCTTTTAAATAGATCACAAAATGTATACATATATAAGTGTATACAATATATCACTGCATCATTAAATATGACCCGCTAATTGCTATTGTTAATGACCATCTTCACCTCGGTCTGAGGTCTAACCTAAGAGTTTTTGTTTTCTAGTGATTTCTACCCTACTTTTTTATATACAATGCTGTATTGTCTTAAGTTTCTCAGTTGGCACAGTGTGCGGAATCTAGGTTTCATCTCTAAATATTATGTAAGATTGTAAGAAGGCAGTGGCCAAAGATTTTTCTCTTAGGATAATACCTTCTATTCTTATAACCGTCATCGGAGAGGATTCATCCGTTGCTGGATATAAGCCTTTCCTAATATTCAACGGTCTTCTCTCTCCCCTGTTATGTGAATCCAGCCGCAGCATATCGTTGGTCCATCAAGCTAGTGGACAACCCACACTTCACGTTTCCGTTCGGAGTCTCGTTGGTCGATTCAATGGATGGGTTATTACTACGAACGATTATCTGAGAATCCATGTACAAAAAACAAATACATGATGCTTCATGTACTGCATTTAACAGTAAAAGAAAGGACATCTGTAAGCCATACTTTCGACTAACTCCCACGTTATTCGTATTTAAAAATACGTGTAGGTGTAAATAATATAACGACCTATTTATATCACGTCCACCATAGCACGTGGGCAGAAAATATGTCTATATATATGGTAAATATTTCATAACCAGTTCTCTTGAATAAATCCAACGTGAAACAACTTGAGTTTTTATTGATGAAGTACATCCTGAAATTGTAATACATAAATGTCACGCATGTCTCTACAAATCAATATCAGTCAATTAAAATAACCGGAAAAAGATTTATTTCTGTTTATAATATGTATCTTCCTCTTCCTAGTCATACTTTGACGTGGCCCAATATACCAAAAAATTCAAGGTTTCGTGTTAAAAAAATGGTTGAGGGTTTTTACTTATATACTTATATGCTTGTGATATTATATACCGCAGTATATATCTCAAAGGAATCAATCTTTCTTCTTTCTCTTGCATATAGAGTCCACTATTCCATACCATAAAGAAATATTCAGTGCATAGGAGACTTCACAAGTTTCTTAGTTGTTTTAGATGAATACTTTATATAACTTTCTACAACTTATTTCATACATTTTTCGTTTAGATATCTACATATTTTCAAGTTTATCCACACAACAATTTTACATGGCAAAACATGTGAATCTTATCGGATCGTAGCCGGAGTTGCAAAACTTGATGCCAGAGTAATGTTGGAATTTCACAGTTAGTTATTAATTTAGTCAATAGCAAACTTGCACTGTGGTAACAAAATATGTATAAACTTCCAGAACTATATAATTAAAATCAACATTTGTGTAGATTAATTTAACAGTTTAGGAGAATTGCCTAAGTTAGAATGTATGAAAAATATCTTCTACCCACGCTGTAACCTTAATATTATCATTTCTTTGTTCTACCTTTACATTGTTTTCTAACATGGCTTTGTGTGGGACCATCTCCAAAGGTCATTAAGGAACTAAGATGGAGAAAAATAAAAATATACACCCATGTCTTATTAAAAACGTGTATCAGGGTTGTGCACTGCATGCAAAAATGTTGTGCATTTCGAAAGATTTTGGGAATTTTTACAATTTTATATAATATATGATTTACTTGAATCTGTTACAAAAGTAAAGTTACATATTTTTGTGAATCGCTTACATCTCCAAAAAAGAGACTAGCTCTCGTGCTTAGAGAGGGACTTACGCTGTAATAAATTATATAGGTTTATAAGTAATACATTTGTAATCTATAGTATTATTTATTATTTGATTGTGTGCTTCTGAAGTGTTCATTTAATTTCTTTTTTAGTTCTTTTATATCCCTTATCTTTATAGTTTGTGTAGGGAGGATATTAAAGTTTTTTATCCCTAAGTATATGAAATGACAGTGTTTGGTGTTACATTTAGGGATTTTTAAATCTTAATGATGCACTTGTTTCAAGTTTTACAGTATTATTTGCTTTGAGTAATTGATTAAATGAAATTTTTTTGTAAATGTTTTCTATTTTAGGAAATGGGAATTTTGCAAAAAGATATTGATCGATAATTACACCGAGATATTTGATTTCTTTTTTAGGGTTTAAGATTGTACATGAGAATATAAATTAAATAATTCTCACCTTTTACACGAATTAACATATCTTACTTCCCACTTTCTTTAATTTCTTTTTTAGGGTTTAAGATTGTACATGAGAATATAAATTAAATAATTCTTACCTTATACATGAATTAGCATATCTTACTTCTCGAGCTTTTAATTCCAATAATTTCCGTGTGCAACGTCACACCGTACTGCCAGATTATTTGCTTGTTTACGGGTGTCAAATAGTTATGTTAAGGGTGACTAAATTGTGCTATGTTAGGTATTAGGGGTGACTGCAAATTTACTGCAGCTTCCAAGAATTTTATTTTTACTGTATGTTTTACTACATGTTAAGAATCATAAATTAGGTCCATATTTGTGTAATCTTATAGGAATTGTACGATTTCCAGTTGGTACTGAGTGTATTGTATAGTTTCGGAGCTAAGAACATGTAGAACTTTGATAAAATATTTTGATTTTTTTGTGTTAAGTGATAGGAGGTTCGCGTCAAACCATTTTTTCGCCTTGTTCAGACCATCCTGTGCACGAGTATTGACCTCTTCCCAAGACTTACCCTCAAAGCAAAGCACGTTGTCATCCGCGAAAGTGATTATTTTTCCATTGTTTAGGGTCATATTACAAAAGTCGTTAATGTATACTAGAAATAATATAGGACCTAAAATGCTTCCTTGTGGAACACCGTGTGTTATCAATGATGGATTGCTGTATTATGACGCGATATTGATATTACTGGATTATGACGCATATATTGAAAAAAATCAGTTAGAAGTACCAAAGATCCTGCCAACCTACTAGTCCGAATTTCAGATGAGTGGCATTAACTTATGAAACAAATTCCAAAGTGAGTGGCACTAACTCATGAAACAAATTTCAAAGTGAGTGGCACTAACTCATAAAATAAATTCCAGTGTGAGTGGCACTAACATTCTATTAAAGTGAAACCATATGAGACCTGCAATGAGGTATCGTAAAAGTAAACCTTAAAGATGAGTAAGTATGCCTGAGAATATATTTATACATACATGTGTGCAAGGTAAAAATTTTCCGACGTTAAAGTTGTTCGACTTCTATTTCCTGGTAGACACAAAGGAACAAGAAACGGTATTATTATCTACTCTTTTATCTACATTTTTGACATCCTATGTCTGTTCAACCCTATCACAAAAGTTGTTTATGCGTTTAAAAATATTATATGTTACAAACAACTTCGTAATATTAAGCCAGCAATATGTTTGTTTAAAAATATAACATTTTAGTTTAAAACAATTTTTTTTTATTATTTCTAAGCTTCAAGCATCAAATTAAATATAAAATTAATTTAAAAACACCGACTTACATTCTAAATAAATTTCAACAGAACAAATACATTTAACGTACATAATTTTTATGCCTTATTAAAAATAATGATAATGATACAAATTTTGAGAAAATCTAACAATAAAACTTTGAGATTTCACTGCAGCTTCTAGGAAGATTTGAAAGAACATTGAAGTAAAGTGTCAATTGCCTTCGGAATTTTTTTGTTCTGAATGTATATTTTCAGCATCTATTGTCAGAAAATTGAAATCGGAAATTTGTAATATTTCTGATATAATAATAGGCATGTAAAGTTATTTTATAATTTCCTACCTACTTGATTATAAAAAAAAAAAAATTAAAAAAGATTTCCTCTGATCATAACGTTAGTTTATCAATGTTAAAACATCAATCTATTTTTCTTAATAATTCTATACTTTGGCTAAAGTTAGAGGTAAGATGACACGTTGTACTAACAAGAACATAAAGTAAATACAATTATTAATAAAGAAAATTTTCGCATATATAAAATCTATTTTCTTACAATATTGAAGCCGAGATTATTAAGACAAATCTGCATTGAACTAAATTATAAAAATGTAAAAAATTAATAGGGTTATAAACCATTTAATTTGTAGTACATATGATAAATTTTCGACGTTTTTAAAATACATGCTTTGTGTTAGTGAATAAAAATTGTTTTAATTTATTTATTATATTTACATGCTTTGAGGCTTTAGCTACTATTTAAAATCAAGTTTTATATCAAAAGTATAATAATTTCTTACTATATAATATTTATATAGTAGCTATTATTGTGTGTTTTTTGATTGGGGTGGCGATTTGAATTTTATTAATATATTGTACATTCAATTCATTCAACATGGTTAGTTTTTTGTCATTTTACCTATTCTATTTTTCAGAATTGTCTTCAGTCTATCTATTGCCAAATTTTGAATATTTAATAAGATCTGTTAAAGAAGTTAAACTGATTGGAAATTATTTTGAGATTTATAAATTATATTTGTACCAATATACAAAATTAGTTTTTTTTATTTTCACCAGTAATGAATGTAAATTTTTCTTTTAACAAAAGGTAAGTAGATGAATCACACATATTATGCTCTCCAGTGAATAGGTCGGTGGGAGTGTGAAACAACCTCGTCTCACCCTCACAATATATTTACGAATAATTTAATAAAACATAATGGCGTCTTTCGACTCTTCCTAGGAAAGAAGAGTTTTTAACACCAGAAAGTGAGTAAAAAAAGAAAAGTTAAGAATAGTTCTTTGCTACATTTAATATTAGATTCGAAAATGAAATATAATATCTTCGAAAATAACGATAGTTTTATGAATCGTAGTACCGTATAAATTTTATTTTCATTTTTTAAATACATTACAAGCATCTCAAGTTTTGCAATAAAGCACTTCGTTCGCAATAAATAAAGAAGTGTATTTTAGAAAGTAACGCCGTGTATTTTAGCCTATTCCCTCGCGATATTTAAAACGTTACAAGTTTTTCAATTTGCTTGTTTCTTTATCTGAAACTTCTCAAAGAATTTAAATTGTAAACTTCATGTCAGAATTTCATTATGAGGCCGACGGGAGAGGAACTGCTTTTTTGCAATGGTCGCGTAAAAAAATGTCTGTATTTTTTTTCGTTCGCTTCGTGCGCTCGACGACCATCGAAAGCCCCTTTTGTCTCTTAACTAAACAAACAAACAAATAAAATAATCGCTGACCAATTGGCAAAACAGGGGATGATTTTAATTTTCATTTCGCGCGCCCGGGGGATGAATATATTTTGTTTGCTTGTGAGAAACGGTTTAACAAAAATAGACACCACACAAACAAATGAAATGTATAATTTTGTTGAAAAATGGTTCGTAGAAAAATGTTATTACGATATAAATATGCAAAGTTATCGTAACATATGACTCACATTCCCTATAACTTCCAGTAGGAAAAATGGGTTCAACAATGGAACATGAATATGTTTAATCGTGATGATGAAATATTAGGTCATTAAATTGAGGTGTGATACTGCATGATGAACTATCTATGACAACCCGTTATGGTTTATTCAGAAAAGTTGCAATATATTTTGAATGGTTTTCGTTTTATAGTGTGTGTGTGTGTGAGAGTATGAGTGGGGGGAAGGCGAACGTTTATAAGTTGCCGCCCGAGCGGGAGAAGCTGTCTATCATTACAGTTACTTCCAATGATAAGTAATATTACTGACGTGTATATATTATTAAAATCCTTGTACCACGTGTTGCAATAAACTAAAAATTGTTACAAGAAGGACCAAGTTTATCGTTCAATAATCCGCACACGAGATAACCAGACTGGAAAAAGATAAAACACCAATGTTATCACAATAGTTATTTCGTGTAAATGAGTTGAGAAGATAGCATTTTAGGACAAAATGTATTAATAGCATAACAGAAAAATAATAAAATTTTATTTGTTTGACAATCCTCTGTATAAATTTTCTTTGATTTTTCAAAGGGTGCTTACGCAGTTAAATAAATAAAATCCTTCACAAGGGCAATCCTAATGCGTGTAATGATTTGCAACTGTCACAAACAGTCTCAGGAGGTACAATAAAAAGGCTCGTAAATACTGGTCATAATCGCGGAATAAATTATCAGAGAAATATATTATCATCCAGTTCTATCAGAAATTATAATAATAAATGTGGTGTTAAAGAAGAAGCCACAAACTATTTTTCTCTCAAGAGGACTCATCCTCGCCGTGACAACCAAGTTGCGCATAAACTCGTTCAATATATCTAATTTGAAAGCGGCGTGCGATCGTTTGATCTAATTAAATTAACCTATTCCCTGTGGAGAGTGAAAGATCTTTTATCACCCTGGTGAAGACTTAACATTGAGTACCGAGCGATATTTGAAATGGCCATGCTATAATATTTAACGACAAATTTTGAGCAGCCAGATCTTGAGATATGTATAACTTCGTATTATGACGTCAGGTGAGATAAATAATAATATTGGATAATTTGTATAGAGCTATTTCCGTAAAAATTTTCACCTCAAGGGCGTTTTACTCATAAACTGTTTATAGTCCTACATTATATTTGTTATTAAAATTAAAAATTGTTATTTTAACTAATGGAAATGATTTTTTAGTTTCATCACATTTTAAATGCCATACGCATTTTTAGTTTCATCACATTTTAAATGCCATACGCCAAACTTTGAATGTCACGCTAAGCTATTAACGTGTTAACACGCACTTTTGGACCATACAAACTTGCAGGGATTAAGGTAATATTTCCATCTGTGGTCCAAGCTTTAGATAAATAAGTAAAGACCCTTAAACCCTATGTGTCTTCCATTTCAAATAATTAAATAAAGTCTCTGATGCACTGTTTGACGAAAATATTATTTTATGTTAAAACTTAAACTTAACAACACTATTAACAGCACTCTGAAATTACAAATAAATATTATACATGGTAGGGTCATATAAACGACGAATTCATTTTGTCTAAAGACGTTGGTCAAACAGAAGTTCATAATCCTATGTACAATATATATATATATATATATGATTATATAATATCATTGGTAATAGCATAACCTAAATCTATACCTACTGCACGCCACTGCTTAACACAATTTTTTAAATTTTGCCATTGTATTCCAAATAAATACCCCCAATAAAGATAATAATGAAATTATATAAAACAGAGTGGTTATAATACATAGGGAACTAATTTCAAGAATGTAAGCGATAGGTTCAAATATTTAAAAAAATACGAAATTGTTTCCTACCTGGTTTAGATGGTGCTATCCTCAAGTAAAGAAGCAACACAGCGAACAATAGCCGCAGCGAAGAAGCAAACATTACGTCACCATTATCTGCCTACTCCTCGGGGCCTAATCACGTCACTCCAGATGTATTATTCTCACTTTAATAAATTTAATTCACTATTCACATTGTCGACTTATATGAACTTTTTCGAAATTAATTTATTCACGGGTGTGTGTAAACATTTCACTAGTGTTGTAAAGATGTTCACAGTATTTTATGATTTTATGACTTAATGAAAAAAAATTCACAATGTAGAATCAACATGTTGGACCCTGTAACAAAAAATAATTGAAATATTACATATTAAAATGTATGAAACATAAATAAAAAAATTGCAAGAAATGTGAGGTATTAAAAATATTCATTGAAATAGTGTAATAATAATATAAGAAAAGCACTTAATGTATTTTATATTCGTAAATAAAAATATGTAAATTTTGACGTAGAATATTGTTAGCAAGTCCTTTCACTGGCAAAAAAATATACAGAAAAACTACAGATTACTTTTTACCAGCCTTCGGTCCTTCCATTTTAGCGGAGTACTGCGGAATGTCGAGAGAATCAGATTTCTTGGAAAAAACAAGGATTTATGAAATAACCCGTGGTATTCTGATTAAAATTATTCATCTGCTATACTTTACAGAATTTTTCTTAACCTTACATTTTCAAATGTTACTCTTTATTTTATTATTTAAAATTCATCTTTAAAAATACATGTGGCTCTTTAGCATAAGTTTTGTTCCTTTGAGTGTTTCTTCTATTAAAATATTTTATTATTTTGTATTAATATAATGGAATGTACATATACAGGGTGAATATTACGCTCCAGGCCGATGTGGTTTTTGAATAACAAGGAAATGAAACAGATTTTTTAAATTTGGTTCCTATTTTTCGATTACCGTATTACCTCGAATATAAGACGAGTCCCATTTTTTACCGAATAAATCAGAAAACAATACTTTTTTTTAAAATCCCGATTATAAGATGATATGCAATTTCTCGAATAAAAAAATGTAACTAAGGAAAAATATACATAAACATATTTAAAAACTTGCAATGCTAATTATTTTTAATCGCTAAGTATTTCACCGGCAGCATCATCTTTATCAGCCCTTTCATCACTGATCATATCTTCTGGCTCACTTTCTTCGCTTGAGTCAACATCAAAAATATTTTCTTCCAACCAAAAATATCATCTTCTGTGCTATCTATGGTGTTGGAAATGCAACACTTTAACCCATTAATAATACTTATTGCCTCAATTTTAGACCATGCATCGATTACCCATTCGCATAGAACAGTGACAGTAAACTTCTTGATTTTTCAGGTTGGAGTATGTGCATGATCACTTGCAAGCAACCAATTTGTATAATTGCTTTTGAAATATGTTTTAAAAGGTTTATTGACCACAATATCCGAAAATCACAAAAAAATGTCAATATAAGACGGCTCTTGTTTTTTAATATTTCGGGGGAAAAAACCTCGTCTTATATTCGGGTCAATACGGTATTTGGTTAATTACTCGTTTATATCTCGACTCTATGGTCTCCCTACTATGGTATAAAATTCGCCTGGAGAAATAATAAGCCTGGAGAAGAGATATGAGCGATATAGTATTTCTACACATGATTATAAATAACATGTTGGACTGCCCTGAGTTAACACAAATGGTTTTGTATAAAGTACCAACTCAAACGAGACAACATGAAGTGTTATTTGTAGGTACACATATAAATAATTGTGTTATTTACTCGCCAATAATACGGATGCATCGGCTTGGTAACGAAGTGAATTTCGTTAATATTTTTCGTTGCAGAAGCCAACCTGAATTGAAGAAATATTTGTACGTGAATTATACTCAGTTTTTTACGTTATATTTAAACTGTTAAATTGAAATATTATATTAAAACTGTACTGTTATATTTAAATAAAATAAATTATTATTTTTATGTAAAAACCCACTACGGCGTTGATGGAAATAAATAATTACAATTATGTATGGAATATGACATCGGTCAGTGCATCACCTTTAACCATATTTTTCATAATATTCTCGCACATTTTGCGTATTATTTCAGTAATTTTATTTCGAATATAGTCCTGTAGTATCGGAATTATTGTTGGCTTATTGGTATAGACCTTTCCTTTCAAGTAGCACCACTTTTTGACATTATGCGGCCGGGAAAAATTTCTCGCAAAATTTCAAGCATAGTATGTTGAGGTGTACGATGTTCCATAATAATTTGTAACAATGGTGGAAATATTAGAAGATAGGAGGCACTTACTTCTTCGGTCTGCCTGATGCTGAATTAATTTTCTCTCCTTTCCAACCACAAAACATGCGGCGCAGAATATGTAAACACTACTGTTAACACTCGCGTAATAAGGATTGTTTTTATGTATTTGCGGAATTAAATATGTATTTATTAATTAATATTAGCGGTAGTAAAGCGGATTGAAGCGACGACGGATTAGCCCGTATACAGTTCTAAGTACACACTGGGCTCGTTTCAGTTCAATAATGTTGATTGCAGTGACATATTTTCTTCTTCCTTGTGCGCAAAGGGACAGGTTAGGAAAAAAAAGAGAAGGAGATACTTATTTATTTTTTGATAATCGCGGATAGACGATATGAGTGTATGAGTGCGTTGAATGGCGCTAACATTGCGCTGAAGGAATGCCTTCATAAAATTTAATAGAAGATCTAAAATGTAGAATTCAAGCGAACTTAAGATAATATTAAAGAAAGATTAAGTTAAGTATACATAATATGTAGATTATTAGAAAAAAAGTATATGTAAAGAACGGAAGAATTATTGAAGTGGCAAAGGGCTGAGTCGTACATAATAACTATTCTCTACGACTACCAAATGCGTACTGACAAATGTATGTCAAACTAAAATAGCGGCTAAACAAAATCAGCTTATATTCATATTATTATTTAGACTCCTCGACAACGCGTTTTCTATCAATAAAATAAGTATTTTGCATTTTGCTGTCGCATGGTAAGAGAATTTGATTTTTTGTATAAGAAACACAATTATATTGTGAAAAAAATGTCAGTTTTGTACACAGTATTTTTATTTATTTAATTATAAATAATAATTATTAATGATACCCTATTTACCTCGTTAAGAAGTTCAAACTCATTTAAATGTAACCGGATTTATGCGTTACTTACGTTATGTATTTATTATGTGTAACAAGATCAAGTTTCACACAATAAACAATAAATAATATTACAAGTTGTAAATATTAATACTTTATATACAGGGTTTTACTTGCGAAGAGAAGTTTTTAGTAGAAAATAAACGAGAAACAATGAAAACAACAATAACAATAGCCCCTTTAGCAACCCGAACAAGCAATAACATGACTAAAATATTGAAAGCAGTTTGTTAATTAGTTTAAAATAGTCTTCAGGTTGAACTTGTTTATGTTAATTTTGTTATTTATATTCACTTTAAGCTTGGCCTTAAAAAGAGAAGTCAAGAAATATAATTTTACAAGAGAAGCATTATATTATATTTGAATATAATGAATAGATATACGTGCATTTATATTTTAACGAGAGCATACATTCACCAAAGCGATATGGAAGGATTGAAATAAGGAAGTCCTCGAGACCATCAATAACTTGCTGTGAACAAAGAAAACACATTTTCTTCCACAGAAGGATGGCAACCAGGTTACAGTATTTTTTTTTTTCAAAGATCACCGAAATTTGTGCACAACTTCTTTCTACCAACGCTTCTGCAGCTTTTTATCTTTTCCTACATTATGAGTTAGAAGATATCATATTTCTCATTGTGGAGAATATATCTGAATATAGTTTGGAAGTAGTGAAATATGGGTTCCCTGACGTTTAATCTCCCGACAGTTGATCCCTCGAACACTTGATAGCTCAGATAGTTGATCCCTCTGCCAATTGATTCCCGGACGATTGATCCTCCAAAGCTTCTTCAAATATCTATTTATATTCATAAATACAAGCATCCGTGAATATTATAAATAAGTTTAAAATGCTAATAAAGCTTAAATGTTAAAACAATAATGTGAAAATGATTTATCAAAATTCGTAAAAGTAATAATATTTAACATAATAACGATTTATTGTTAATATGAAAACATTCTTAATTTTCTGGAATTATGTAATTTCGTACGAGAACAATATTTGTATAAATTTCCTATCACTCTATTTAAAACATTCACGGATGCTGGTATTTACGAATATAAGTAGGTACTTGAAGAAGCTTTGGGGATCAATCATCCGGGAGATCCCGCAGAGGGATCAACTGTCCAAGGGATCAAGTGTCCGAGGGATCAACTTTCGGGGGATCAACTGTCGAGGGATCAAACGTTGGGGGATCAAACATCGGTGCACCGAAATATGTGGTATTCTGTAACGGCTTGATAATATTTTTATTCGAGTATGTTCAAAGTCTTTTTAGTTATTTTTAACTCTGAATATGATTATATACATTAGTTTTTGTATACTTTTATTGATTATATCTCTAAAATAGTAGAGTAAGAAAAACATTTTTTTTAGGATAGTATGATTTTTCCCACGGGCTACACCCAAACTGGCTCAAGTTTTGGGTTGACATCTTATTCATTCAGCATGACACTCTCGCGTATTCTGGAGAGTCGGGAATGGTCTTAAAATGTTTTCTGAACAAGATTTAAGAGAGCCTTTGACCTAGCCCACTTTTATATTATTCTAGCACCAACGCCTTATCCAGGTTCTGTACGATTCGTTCGGGAGCCATTCGGAATGTTTGAAAAGATTTTTGAAAATGTACTGCAACTTTTTTCCATTTCTACGCATCTCCGTAATAAAGGCGATCTTTTATTAAAGTCGAATAGCGAACCTACATAAAAGTATTTTGTAATAAAATTCTATAAACAAATAAATCAAAACTACAAATTGGTATATATTTTAATTTTTCCTTTATGAATATTTTTCTTCGTTAATATTCGTCATTTGAATCAACAAGTGCATTTATAAAAAGTTAAATAATTTGAAATAAATAAAAATAAATGAATCTCATTGTGTCAGATAAATATGTTTTTCGGATCAAAATGATAACTTGTATTCAAGATCCATTAAATTGATATCTTACATTATATTGAAGATATCACAATATCATAAATAAAATAAAAATTTGATGTTGATGACTTATGGTTGGATTCCATGGATAATCAGGCGTACCAATCAATCGATTCTAAAAAAACCAAATTAAGTTATCTATCGAGTGCTTACGAACGATATATTTTAAGATATTGTGGGCACATTGCTAACACAAAAAAAAACTAATAGTAATTGGTAAACACACAAGGCAGAAAAGGAATGTAAGTATAACATAAAGAAGCCCGGTACGTTATCCCATTCCCACATCCCCCTCATGATCATCCCGCCGCAATATTTTTTTACGTAACGTTCATACGAAGGCCGTAAAATCTTGCTGTTATACCAAATATATCCCTGTTATTGGTCAGAGATTGTATGCAATCTCCTATATTTCCCAGATAACAGCAAATATTTTCTGTTCCCACCACCTCCCACTCGCAGTCAACCGAACATCCCACCGATAGTGTAATATTATTCGCCATGACAAATTACCCCTAGTAAGTCCTATACTGCGCCCATAAAATCTTTCATCTGCCTATTCTAAAATGCATATGTTAACATAATATATATTAAAACAATAAATTACGATGATTATGCGGTGACGTACGAAAGCACGTTCGTTATTAAATATTTTTGTTAATTTTATTTGTATGGTATCATATGGTAATTGAAAAATATGCTATTAATTCCCATAGGTGTATAGATGTTTATTGAGAAAATGGTCACGTTTACTGTTTAGATGTGCGCATTATCATTCTAATCGACACAAAGACCAAGAAAGCTGGCTCTTCGGATGACTTTGTATGCAAAACGCAATCTCATTACGTATTTATTTTCCGTACTTTCTTTCGGAGGCCGTTTATTCTCGTTTAGACTACGCAATGCCCGGAGTGACCTTTTACTTTCAGAATCTAAGTGAATTCGAAATATAAATTATTTAGGACTGTTAAATGTTTTGAACGGCTCGCATAAATTCATTAACAAATTGTTTATTATGTTATGTTTAGATATTTTTAAAAGTAAAATTATTAAAATATTCTTATGAATGGATAATTTAAGTGACTTATACAAAAGTCAAATGCACGAACAATTGAAGAATTTCATAAAACACCTTTAATTTTTTTATGAACGTCAATTTTAATTATTTATTTTATTTGTTATAAACGTACATATATATAATGATAAAATACTATGTGTAAATACTAATCTATCATATATTATTAAGAAATGTTACTATTTATCAAGAAACATTTATGAACCGACACACATAAAATACATTTTTTTTATAATAATTTTCGGCACAATACAGTTACGCACTCCGAATAAAAAAGATCTTGGATTACAGGGGTGGCTTCGACGTTTACATAAAAACAAAAAAAAAATAAGAGAAATTGATCAAATTAGAATAAAAAAAGGTTCAATACATTATTTATTTATATTGAAGACCTTTAAGTTATTTTATAACAAATTTTTTATACACAAATATATTTTCTGCTAATTTAATTATTTTTGGCGGTTAGTTATACAGTTTAGTATAATATCAATATAGGAAGCATGTCTCTGTCTCATTCATATATGGAACCTTTTTAGAATAATATGCTCGTTTGTATGATAGTTGTGGTGGATTTTTATTTTGTAGACTTTAAAAATTTTTGAAAACATAAATCAACACTACAAATTGGTATATATTATTATTAATTATTTGTTACCATCTATAGGTATAAATTGAACAAAATTAAATACAGTTGGCTATGGGGCGGTTTAGTACGTAAGGGTGGGAGTGGCATCATTGTTTCATGGAAACGGTGAAGTATTTGAAAATGTGATATTATTCATTAATGTTTTCTCCAAATAATTTTTTTTATGGATTTGTATCATTTCAAGATTATTCATTATTATTCCCCTAAATGGTACCGAGTAGAGTAATTTTAGATAGTGGCTGTCGAAAAAATTGTTGGTTTCAATGATACGATTAGCAAAATTGAATATGTGTAGTACAAAGTCAAAATAAAAATGATATATTTTTAAATTTAAATGTTATACCATGAAGTAGTTGCCAAATCAATCAATAATATTACAAAAAAATATATTCACTCATTAAACAATGTACGTTAGTATTTTGTAGCGAAAAAGATCACATTTCACTGCAGAATACTTTTTTAACGTCGATCTATACGATGTGTACTTCATAAACTTCATGGAGTTGCAATGTTTGTATTGAAAACTCCGCTCGCTCGGAACCTCACTGCTGCACACTGGGTCTTTCAACAACTTTCCTGGCCAAAAAAAAAAAGATAATAAATAAAAAATATTTAATTTTCTGTTTACAAAATTAATGAATTATAACTATTTATAGTTATGGTGCTTAATATACGATTTTTAATAAGAGAAAATAACTAAAGCTTCGTGTAAAATACATGAGAAATCTATTATAGCATGCCTTAACGTAGAAACATTCTAGGTCGCGTCAGCTAAAATAAATCATCGAACACCGACAAATGGAACAAAATACTAACTAACTTACCATCACGCTATTTTCCGCGAAGGTAGCCAGAGAGGATAGAGCACCATACTCATTTATTCTGACTCAACATTCTCATCTTCCAGTATCTGGTTTACTTGGTTGTGATAAATATTCCGCCGGCGTTTTCTATTATTTCTGGTGACATCGGCGCATGCGTCATGTATCTTTCTTACTATTCTCTCTTACCAAACTAATATTACGGAAGTGACATCTCAGCTCACACCAACTACACTATGCACTATACTCACAAGCAGTTTGATCACACGTTTGTCTGACCGAGTGAGTATTATTATAATATTATTCTTTAGTGTTAGTGATTCAGATATTATGCATTTTAGAACTTTTGTTTTAAAAAAAATCAATATATTTTTACAATTTAATCGATAAGTATTTATAAACATAAGTACATTAAAACAAACTAAGCATAAGTATATTTTTGAGATTTACATTTTTATTATTATTCTTTCTTGATGTTTCTGGGATAAATTATTCGTAAACCTCTCAGAATAATTGAGAATTAATCATAATAATTAATAATACTACGTAGAATACTTATTTGAGATTATACAAGATATATATTTTTGTACGAAATAACGTTTTATTTTTGTCATGACTTTAATTTTAATAATAAATTAATTGTTTTTCATGGTAACCGATATTTTGGGTCAATTCATTAGTGATATAATAAATACGTAATGATAAAACGCGCCTCATGGTAGAAAAACTATCAAAGTATTTTCATCTGACGGCCTGGATATAATGAGATACAAGTTATGTTATTAATATTTAGAGAAGATTGGTATATATTCGGTACAATGAAATCTTTCAAATTTTTTAGACCATGCTAATACTTAAAAAAATATATATTTTACATTAAAGTATTATTATGTAATTTTATTAAGTGCAATAAAATATTTTGCTATTTATTTTATTTTGCATTACTTATTTTTTGTACTACAACAATGTATTGCTCTATATTTCAAATTATTTAATAGTAAATTCAATATACATTGTATAACTAGTGTTAAAACCGGTCTTTAAATGGGTGGTGGATAAGACTAAGACTAAGACATTATCCAGACTATCGAAGAAGTGGGGCCATGCTAGTCATTTTGAGAGGCTTTTGGACGAGTTCAAAGGAGGCCTATATTCTTAAGATGAGTGCAAAATGGATTATGAAGAAGAAGAAGAAGAAGAAGAAATATGTTGAGTGTAAAAGGCTCAATTGGAACCATTTATTTTTTGATTAAGTAAATTTTAACGAATAATACATGGCGATGAAAGCCAAGGTCTGTCGCATGTAACGTTATTAGAGTTCGTTGACCATAAAACTCAGGCACGTTTGTATTTGTGCGGTAGTTTTCAATATCTTGTTTACTCTTCTCTCCTCCTGTAATTTTTATTTTTTAGTATCTCTAATTTTTCAACCATAAAAGAAAGCGTTTGTTTTAACAAATTATTTTTCTAATTATTTAAAAATATTTTTACATTGTACCTTAATACTGCACTAGAACTATCTATGAGAATAATCTATGAGTTGATAATCTGTATTTAAAAATAAATGGCAGAAAAATGCTTCGTAATATTGTGATCATAAGCGAACACCATAGAAAGTCTCTAAGTATTACTGACACGGGTGGATATTTTATGCAAATCATATGATATATATAAGATTCATGATTAATAGCAAACGAAATAAAATATATGATGGAATAAGATTAGAAAGAGTAAATTATATAGTTTACCTGGGATGCAGATTAAATAAAAATTAGGATTATAGAAATTAAATATCGTATAGAATAAGCTAAAGCTGCATTCTTCCATATGAAGAGTGTATTATGCAGCCATCATCTAAACTTAAATATTAAAATTATAATGATTCTATGCTATGTGTTCCCAATATTTTAATATGGAATGGAATCACGAAGACTCGCTGAAATAATGCTACTGCTACTTGAAGCCTTTGAATTGTGGATCTACAGATGACTTATAAAGATAAGCTTGACAGGAATACAAATAATGTGATAAAAATAAATCCTTAATACAATAAAAACCCCGAAAAATGCAATATTTTGGCATCAATACATTCGTAAAACTAGCAGATTTTGCATCTCATAAGTTTCAGGCTATGATTCAGCAAAACAAATTAATAATGGGTAACAATGTCATTAATTATTTCTCGGAATATTCTAAACACTTAATTAAAACAAATAATTATTTCTTTGGTCACAAAATAAAACTTCTCGACTTAGAAACTCGTACAGTATTAATAATGAACAATTAAGATACCATCAAAGACCAATAAATAACCACATATAGAATAATAGATTAGATAAGCGCTTTTAATGGAATTACAGCTAATGGAAACTCGTCAACAAAGGCACGACTAGCGGTTCATAATGGAGTCCTGGTACCGACACTGATGTATGGAAGTGAGGCCTGGAGCTGGTAGAAGAGTAACAAAAGTAAACTGAATGTAGTGGAAATGAGATCACTTATTAGGCGTATAGGTGCAGATCCATTTATGACAGAGTAAAGAAATAAGGAATGAATGTAAAGCAGATCTTAGTACAGTGAGTAAGATTAAGAAAGGATCACTTATGTGATTTGGTCATATGGAACGGATGAATGAGGAGAGCACGGTAAGAAAGATATATGACGCAAATGTTGATGGCACCAGAAGTAGAGGACCAGGTAAACCAGCTACTGGAGGATAGTCCTGTTAGAAGTCTCAATAATTGTCGAGCTTGCATGAGAAGATATGTGAATGTGGATGAGGCGAGAATTGTCTGTCAGGACAGAAGAGTGTGGCGCTCTATCCTCTCTGCCTATCCCCGTGAGAAAACGGCATGATGGTAAGTAAGTAGGTAAATAGATTATCAAATTGTATTTTGTTTAATTATCCCATGATAATGAGAGGAACTGCATCTTTCGACATTATTATAGTAACGGTATAATCCAACATGTGTGTACTATAAAATTTAGTTTGGTGAACAAGCACTAGAAGTATAAGAAAATAAATTTAACATTTGATTTCCGGTCAGCCTTTTATGAAAAAAGTCCACAGTGTGCCAACCGTACGAGCTTGGAGGTCATTTTAAAAGCTCACGTTTTATATAAGCTCTTAACAACCGGCCGGATAACACCGCGTAATGGCTTTTCATTACCAGAGACACGGGCGAAGCTCGGCCGTGGGAAATTCAAAGGAAAAATGTCGGAAACGAGGAAACCGGGGTAATTTGTTTTATACCCCATCCGGGGATGATTATTTTTGGGCAGACTAAATGTTTGAACGCTGTCGGGGCATCGCCGACTAATCGGGATGTTTAATTAGTTCACTGGACAGGAAATTATTATGAAATTGGATATTCGGGTGTTCAATTACTCCCTGGAATCCTATCCCTTCGCATAAAATAAAATGTTCTGTGATAAATCGGTATTCTTCAGGAAAATAAAAATCGGTATTCATCAGAAAAATAAAACGGTGTGATGTGCCTAACAGGGGAGCCTACATTTTGTTGGTGAAGAAGCAACCGTGAATTATAAATTGATTTACTGAATTTTGAAACGTTAAAATATTTAAACGAGTAGAATTTCATACGCCAAGATGTTATTTAGACAGATAGATTTTTTCCCACATACATTTCTAAGTAATTTTTGTTTAAAAATTAACTAAAATTGCAATTTTATAATATAAATGTGATGTTATTAAAATATGATGTATAAAATTATAAATAATGGGTTTTTCAATAGGGACGCTCAAACTTTCTTTCAACAGGGACAAGAAACTACGCCATATTTCTTCAATTTTTTTTGAGGTTAACTTGTACTTAGTTGGCAAATCATTATGGAGCAGTACACACTGGAGCAACGCTTGCAAATTATTCAAATCTACTACCAAAATTCGCGTTCGCTCACCGCAACTTTAAGAGCATTACGACCATTTTATCGTCGTCATTACTTGCCTGCCACATCAACAATTCAACGTTTGGTGCAAAAATTTGAAAGCACATTGTCGCTACACAATGTTCCAGTGCCAGTGAGACAAAGAAATGCACGAAGTAAGGAAAATATTGCCGCCGCTAGAGCATCTGTTCTTGATGACCCAAATGAGTCACTAACACGACGTTCTCAACAATTGGGCATTTCTGTGACGTCATTGTGGCGAATTTTGCGAAAAGATCTTGGCCTACATCCATACAAGATCCAGTTGACACAAGAACTAAAGCCGCTTGACCATTTGAAGCGTCGCCAATTCCTCAATTGGGCTGCACAACAATTTGAAAATGATGCTGAATTCCATCGAAAAATCATCTTTAGCGACAAAGCTCATTTTTGGCTCAATGGATATGTAAACAAGCAAAATATGCGTTATTGGGCAGGCACCAATCCACACGTGCTTCACGAAATACAATTGCATCCCGGAAAAATCACTGTTTGGTGTAGATTACATGCCGGAGGTGTCATTGGACCATATTTTATTGTTGATGATGCTAATCGTCATGTTACTGTGAATGGTAATCGTTATCGCTCCATGATAACTGATTATTTTTGGCCTCAATTGCAAGGTATGGACTTGGCCAATATGTGGTTTTAACAAGACGGCGCTACCAGTCACACGGCACACGCAACAATTGACTTATTGAAAACCAAATTTGGTGAGCGTGTTATTTCGCGAAATGGACCAGTTCAATGGCCGCCTAGATCATGCGATTTAACACCATTGGACTATTTTCTTTGGGGCTATGTTAAATCTTTGGTCTATACCAACAAGCCGGCGACGTTACAAGAGCTAAGAGAAAATATTGAACGCGAAATTGATGCGATTCGGGCCGAATTATGTGAAAAAGTGGTGGAAAATTGGATTCAACGATTGGACTTTACTTCAAAACATAATAAATTTTTTTTAGATATATTCATTCGTTTTTGTTTTATTTTTAAAAAAAGTTTGAGCGCCCTTAATGAAAAACCCTTTACTAAATTAATGTATTAATTATAAATACATACATATAAAATCAATTTTGTCGAAAAATTTTGTTTTTGCGTCACTGGGATTCGAATAATATATATAAAATTATATTTAAACTAAATAGATAATTTTAGCGTCAACTGGCATGTATTACTCAAAAGTTTTTGAGATTCATTGCCAAAAAAAGTTGTCTTTCTTGAGGATATTTATTATTTATTAGATGACATACATATTTTTATTTTAACAGAGGTGAATATATTATAACATAATAAACATAAGATACAATTAATACTCGTAGTTTATTGTGTGGGATGGAATAGACTTCACCTCTGATATATACAGCTTTGCTCTCACTACTTTTTTACACCGAAGTCTGTGTTAAAGTAGCCAGTTTTTTTTTAGTGCTGTTGTGGTGTTATTTAAATTATCGACAAGAATAAAACGAGAAATAAAAAAAATAAAAAATATGTAGTGGTAGTGTTGTAGAACTAATTAATTATTAGTGTAGGTATTGTATAAATTACGTTAGAATGTTGGATGGCCGTGCTTCTGATTCATCTCTAACCGATTGGATAATATATATGGTCCATATTTGTGTAATCTTATTGGAATTAAACGATTTCCAGTTGGTACTGAGTGTGTTGTATAGTTCCGGAACTAAGAACATGTGGAATCTTTGATAATATGTCGTTGTTGCTCTCGGAACTTGTGTGTAGATGTTCGTTGTTTGTCTTGTGCTGTGTCCATGATTTATTGCTTGGGTTGTTATTAGCATGGAAATATTGAATGAATATAAATGTCTAAAATTTGTCAAAATTAAATAGTGTACGTCGCGTAATGGTAATACATTTTTCCGGCAAGGGTAAGATTTGATTTCCGGTAGAAACTAAATATTTTTTTGGTGGATAAATTTTCCTGTTTATCTTGAATTAAATTTGTTGTAAACTAACATCATACAGCGTAATTAAGATCACAATAAACTCAATCTTTCATTAAACTACCTTACCGCTGTCAAAAAACTCAATACCATCTTATAAAGTGTTAAGCGTATAAATTTCAACTTGTATAAAAGTATTCTAAATAAATATTGGCGTATATGTTTTCGTTGTTGGCAGAAAAAATTCTGTGTACATTAAAAATCTTGTGACTTTGGTGTGAAGCACATGTCAGAATATCTATAATTTTTGTTTGGCAATCACTTTCTACTGTTTCATATCAAACATAAACGTAATGCAAAATAATGGCAAAAATATCCAAAAGAAAATTAAACGAATGAATAAAAAAGCTTTCGAAAAACTTTCTGTGATACTTTTTTACGTACGTGTATATTGAACACATTTCATTTCAATATTCTTACTTTGTTTTTCAAAATAACCCAAGCATTGCGAGAAATGGAACGCAAAGTGGAACTAACGGTTACTGGACTCCCTAGGGTAAAACCCCCGAGCAGTTGATCATTAAGCGAGTGCCTTATCGCTAGATCAAACAAGCCAACCATTTCAAAGACGCTTTGAATAATTCATTATTCATTTTTTAATATAATAACAAAATCGAGGTTTTTTTAACTTTGATGGTAATTCGTCGAAATAAAAAAATATTTTGACGTAAATTTTACTAATAACGAATAATTTAAAAATCAATCCGATAAAATATATTTTTAAATATAGATTTTTTTATTTTTGATAAAATTATTATATTATTAAGGAGAACACATTCTTATTGTGAAGATGAAATTATTCAGAACGGAGGTCTTTAATTGAAAAGTGTAACGGTATAGGTTCAAAAATTTGTCGTCAAAAGTACTGTCGCTGTAGCATAGTTGGATAATCCACCTTTACCAGTTGGAAAGTGATCCAGATTTGAATCCCGGTAGTGCAACAACAATATATTCAATAAAATTGATTTAACATGAATATCTTTCTTATTAATACATTTAATAAGTATTTAAAATTATTATACACAATATATTTAAATTACAAGTAATACAACGATTTTATACATTTAAACACGTTATAATATAATACTGTACATGGTTTAATATTATTGAAAGCTTACTGAAAAAATCAACACCACAATAAATATACGAGGACAAGTCAAAAATTATGTACATTTTTTGTTCTATAATTTATTTATACAGACTTTACAGAAGCCAAGCTCGTCGTGTGAATTATTTGATAGACATAATCAAGACTGATGTTCAAAGAAGACGCTACCTCACCGATGATAGCTCGCTTATTCGCTAGAATCATCTCTCGAGCTTGCTGAATCTTGTCGTCCGTGGTGAAGATTGACAGGCGTTCTGCTCCCTCTTCGTGCGTCATACTCGTCCGGCCACTTTCATACTTCTCGATCCACAAAAAAACACTTTTACGTGATAACGCACTAGCCCCATATTGTGATAAAAGTCTTCAATTAATTTCAGCCCCCTTCAATCCCTACGATAAGAGAAATCGGATCATTGCTCATTGTTCTTCCTTGGTGCAGATTGGTAGCGGAGCGGATATGTTTACACTGTAATAGCTGGAAGGCAAATAACGCGATCGGGATCAAATTTCGCACACGTGACCGTAGTTATACCATCTCAAATCGCGCGTGCGCAAAAGGTAGTACGACAACCTTGAAGGTGTGTTATGGTAAAAGTGTAGATCATTTTTGACTGGCTTTCGTATGTATATATAATGAATATTAATGCGACATCTAATGGCGGTTTTAGTAGTCCAGTGGGCACGATATTGCTTTTCATACCAGAGGCTCTAGGTTCAATGTCTGGTAAGGACACAACACATCTATAACATTTTCTCAAGCCTGTGAATTTTGTGATATGTTTCAATACAGAAATTGAGTCATATGGTCTGTTGCGGAGTTAAAAAATAAAATAAAAATAACAAAAAAAGAAAATATGTGAAGGTCTCGGCTAGCACCGGGATATTTATGTTTTCGACAGACTTCGATACCAACTGAGCTACGGCAATTGAATTAACTTCAGATTTATGCATTCTTATCAGTAATTTCATAATATAAAATATTTATTCTATATTTCTCAAATTTAAAATTGAATGAAACTTTTTAAATAGTATGTACGTACCGGTAATTAACAATTACAAGGAACGATATAATAATAATATTGAATAATTTGTATTGCGCCATTTTCGCAAAAACTTTCACCTCAAGCTCTATTACAATCTCATCATCATCTATAAATTGAATTTAACATCAAACCCTTATGCAATATTATTTAAATATTTGGATAAATTAAAATATACATTTTTACCAAAGCGTGCCAGCCCTGCTATTATTAACAGACTGTATCTAATTCAAAATGTCGGTCAAGCAAAGTGTTAACTAATTTTAACGACGAGTGATTGACAGCAAATTATGAATTCATTTCTGGACTTTTTTGGCCTTATTTTATTACCAGGCGGTCGGTGACAAAAATGTATAAAACAAATATGAACCATTTAATACATATTACACTGATTGATTGATCTGTTGCCGACGTATTAGGCAGATGCATGTAATACGAAAGCTTTAACTTCTGCATTTGACGTAATTGAAATAATTCGTAATATGCATTCATGTATATGTTATTATTAAATAAAGACAATTTATAAAAAAATATAAGAAAATACAGAAAAACAAAACTCGATTGTGAATTAATGAATAAATAAATCTATCGGTAAGGAAGTTACTTGCTTACTTACGTAGCGCCATACTCTTCTGTCCTGACACACAATTATCGCCTCATACACATTCGTACGCCTTCTCATACAAGCTCGCCGATTGTTGCGGCTTCTAACAGAACTATCCTTCATTATCTGGTTTACCTGGTCGTGTTCAAGTCTTCCGCGGACGTCCTCTATTTCTGGACACTTGCGTCATATATCTTTCTTACCATTCTCTCCTCATTCATACGTTCCATATGACCAAACCAACTAAGTGATCATTTCTTAATCTTACTCACTATACTAACATCAGCTTTACATTTTTTCTTTGTTTCTTCATTCTTTACTCTATCATAAATAGATTTTCCAGTGATCTCATTTCCACTGCAGTCAGTCTATTTTCGCTCCTTTTCTGCCAACTCCAGGCCTTAGATATTTTATATTGTATAATGATAAGTAACAAACAAAATATGTATATATTAAATGCACATTATATTATCAATTGTATATCTTCTATCTATATATATAAAGAAGAATGTCTGTTGTTTTATTGATTTGTTTGTTTTTTATACAAATCTACAGTTTTAATCCGAACTTGATAAAATTTGCATACTTGACCTTAAAAACAAGAGGAAAATCACTGTCTACATGAGTTTTCAAAAACGCATCCCTACTCCCCTTTCTCACCCTTTAAAATAGGTTTTTAATATTTCTTGATGAAATTTTGCACACTTGACGTTGAAAGTAGGAGGAATATTACTGTTTACATCCGATTTAAAAAAAAAAATACCCCCCATCCCCTTAAATGAAGCCTCTTCACTCTGCGTTAAGCCTAGCTAAGCAACGCCGGGTACTTCAGCTAATAACAAATAAAATGAAAAAAAATATTTGCATTTCAATTTTCATACGAAACATTAACATATTCGTTCTGATACGAAACATTAAAATTTCTGTTAGAATAATAATTTTTAAGATGGAGAAAACAATAATTATTTATTATTATTAACAAAAACTTTAAAATTTTAAGATAAAAAAAACAATAATTATTTATTATATATTATTAAAACTTAACAAGTAGGTACTCACGTATCGGAAACAGAAATCATTATTTCTTTTTTTATGCGAGGATTGCCATTGGCGTTTAAAAATTATCAATTTTATCCTACTTCCATATTTCCAAAATTTTATTTTTCGCTTTTCTATTATAACATTCCATTTTCCGGTCACTTCTCCCACAATGCGTTGGATTTGAATAACGCGACGACCATGGGCGTAACTCGGGGGGGCACTTACAAAATTGAAATTTATTACCACACGATGAAACTACCATTGCCAATACTCGCCGCTTTGAATCGATACTGAAAAGAATCGAGTAATAATTTAGTCGGATGTACTCCATGTGACAGTCGTGGGAAATTTGTAATCACGGACTTCGTGTATATTAATGAAAAAATTACCATAAAAGGAGATTTTTTTTGTAATTCTTACCATTATTCACAGTCGAAAAGAACTATGAGAAAAAAATATTTTTACCGTTTTTGCCACGTCAAGGCAATATGTATTTATTTATATATGTATAAATTAAAAATAACAGCGATAGGAATCATTAACCATTTAAATATTGTATTATAAGTAACGCAAAACTATGTAGTCGAGAGGCATTGATTTAAGATATAACCCATTGCGGATTTTTTTTTTTTTTAGAGATGTGTACACGGAATACATGTCACATCAATATTCTTACTATTTTCAAACTAAACTAAACGCTTGTGCTATAAAAATGGGACTAACTTGCTGGTGTCCTGGAACGAGGCGCGAACTCCCGACTACTAGATCACTAGGTCAACGTCTTGACTACTACACCAACAAGCTACTCCAATATTACATATATTGCGAGATTAGAAGGAATACAAAATAGGTTTATTCGAAATATGTATATATTTGTAATTAAAACATTAATTTAGTATTTAATTCTATCGATATTTGTGGTCTAAGTCAAGAAATTTTAAAAATTGGTCCATCAATTATTTCGCGTTATATTGTTTTAAATTAATAAAATATGATATAAATTGTAATAATTGTGAAAAATTGGAAGCATTATATTCAGTGCATTGTTACGATGTTCAACGGTATTTCGCCAGTGTTTATATTGATAATAGAGTAAGTCATTTCAACCTTAATTTTTTTATTTACTTATAAGATACATGCAACATTTATATGTCGAAATAAATTATAAATCTAGTAGACTAAATAATTTTTGTAACATTGCGTTGTGTAATATAAAAATATTTTTTAATCAATTTAAATAAAGACCTATAAATATCTCGAAACGAAAGAAACATGACTTGAACCATTTTCATAATAATGGACACATTTAAAGGACTAGATTGTAAAGTCTTACGGAAGACGGATAGGATAACTCGATCCGTTTCATGATTATACTCCTTATTTCCTTATCTAATGCACAACGATACGTTTGAGTTTTTACACGAGTACTCTAACGAGTATAATTACACAATGCTGTCACAATGAGCCGATGGCCAAAACCATGAGTCGAGATGTTTCAGGAAGACAAAGGTGACAATAATACATTCGTGCGTATGTCGGAATTGTATGAATTGCAAAGATGCAACAGTAAATACAATATACTACCGCTGAGAAATTATAAAGAATAAATCTTACATTCTATAAACAGCAGTGTTACTGAAATTTTTTATCTTTGATCTTCTTCTTAAACATTTTTATGAGACAAATTTTTCAATTTTTTGTGCAACTTGTGAAAAGGGAAAATTGATTAGAGAAGCTTGTTGTGGTGGGCCACGTCGAAGAACAAAAATGAAAAGTAAGATCCCCCAACCATTAGACCGACTATGTGGAAAAGATAACATAAACTTCTCTGGTAACAGCCTTAAGATCTGCGAGATGCTAAAAAAAGTGGAGAAGTATAGTCGGGAGTTCATGGAAATCGCAAACCTCAATCATGAGGGACCGACACGGTTGACGATTTAAGGTAAAGAAATACGAAACAATATAGTAATGTTATTAGGAGGACACATTATTATTGAAAAGTCGTAGTTTTTCAGAACATAGTTCTGTGATATTTAAAAAAAAATGTATCAACAAGAAAGATGTACAGATAAAATCAAGTTTTAGAAAAAATATTTTAATTGTATTATTATATAATGTTGTATTTAAAGATAGTATGTATGTATATGTTAGGGCTTGCATGTCTTTCATAAGCGCTCTTACGAAATATCAAAAGTTAGGAACTTTGTTTTTAAAAACTTTAGCCAAGGTAAACATTAACTCAATCTAGATTGTATGCACTACCGCGCTCCTCGTCGCGAACTCGCAGGGGAAACTTTGAACGGACAAGAATTCTGATTAAGAATAACTTTAAAATTCCGTGCCCCAGAATTCTCTACTCTGATTTCTCCATAACCTTAACCCACTAATGGAATTGAAATCCACAATCATTAATTATATTGGAAAAACTATTTGACTTTTAATTTAGATCAGAATAAAAGACGGAAAGTAAAAGTTTATTTACATCGATGATTATGAATCTATGAAATATTTGAGAGAGAGTAAAAATGGTTTTTATTATTAAATTTGACACACTGGATATGGCTGATTTGATAAGAAAACTGATCATTTGATGTGAGCATTTAATTATTAAATATCTAGGTTACATCGATTGAACTGGTCAGGATTTAAAAAGATAAAATAATATAAATTTAAAAATATAATTACAGTATACAATTATTTTAAACTATATCAATTATAATTATATACGATTACAATTAAATGTTATTATTTTATTTTTTACAATCCCATGACCGCCCTACTAGGAGAACACCTGTCTCAGGGCAGACAAACTGTTGTATGCCAGACTGATATAGTATAATATATGAGATTGTTTCATACATTGTGAAGATATATATGTAATAATTACCTACCTAGATAAAGTACAGAATGTTTCAATTTCAAAATATAAAAGATTAAATTATTTTAAATGTGAATCTTGTAGATTTTAAATATATTTAAATTAACTGATCATGGATGCAATTAAAATTTCAACATCTTCTTTAATCAGTTCACCTCGGCCCTTGACCTCCTGGCCTAATTTATTGTCTCTAGATGCTCCGGTTCTCGGCGACCGTTTTACAATTCGAAATCTATAGCAGTTCTAATATATCCTTCTATATGCTCTTTCTAATCTTCTCCTACTTGAGTATCGATTAATTAATTAATATTTTTGGGATCCTCCAACCTCCTGGCAACCTCCAAATTTGACCCGCCCATCTGATTTGGTGCAGTTATATACGTAATTCTTATAAATATTACACAGGCTACAATTGTATCTTAATCTATAAATTTCCCCATTCCGCATATGTTCATCGATTCTCCGTAGCGCTTTTACAAAATTGACTAACATTTCTCTTGATTTGACGGTAATTACCTACTAAAAAATCAAAATTGCTGGAAAAATTGCGTAAAGATTAACAAATATTAAAAACCAAACAAATATCCGATTATTAATTAATAATTTAATATTCTTCTAAACTAAAGAACTTACTATAAATTAAGGATGCGTGAAATAAGGTTTTATTACGCAAAAGTGGATAATTAATATCATTTGCCTAGGACGAATCCTACAATTTTGCGAGAAGGAAATATAGCTTGGAGAAGCAATGTCGAAGAACAAAGAGAAATAAAGAAGATCCTCCATTGGACAAACATAAATACACTTTGAGGGACATGCTTTGAATTAGGGTGGAGTTCATAGTACCTGTATTATGATAGAAAAAAGAAAAGTCTAATCCGAGTCTTAAAAAGAACTGGATCTTAACAAGGTGGAAATATTATATATAAAATATATGTCGGCAAATTACTCCATATCCGAGTAATCATACATATTTATTAATAACTCGGAAATTATTCAATCTCGTGCCATCGTTAAATATGTATGGTTATGGGAACGGCGTTTTTTTGTATATCCAAAACAGCAAAGTGCACCATAGACATTACTATTGAAAATTCCTCAAATTACCTATGGGGATAAAAAGGTTGTTTCATCAATTATTGGAATTCGTGATTATGAATTAATGTGTCGTAAATGTACGTATGGGTCTAGATCTGGAGGATTTGAAGAATGAGATGATGCAATTAATTAATTAATTGTTGCAAATTCTCGTGTTCATTTGGTGTCGCGGAGTGTGGGGCGTATTTGTATAAATTTGTGGGAACGTACAGGGTGAATATTATGTTACCGGCCGATTTTGTTCGACCGCCATTTTAGTTAAGAAAATATTTGTTACTTTATATTTAGTAGTCATAAAGAATGTTTACTATAATTTATTATAAAGTATACAAATTTTCAAATTAATGGTGTTAAAATTAATGGTGATCGCTATCGTCACATGTTGGAAAACTTTTTGATGGCTGGATTGTGTCGATTGGGCCTGCAACTCATGTGATTTCAACATGACGGTGCCACCTCACACCCAACCCGAGCCATGTTTGAAATTTTGTGATAATTTTTTTCTAGCAGCACAATGTCAAAAAGAGCTGATATCGACTGGCCTACCCGATCACCTGATTTTACGGTTCCCGACTATTTTCTGTGGAGGTACTTGAAAGGAAAGTTCCACCCCAATTAGCCAACAACAATTCCGATGCTACAGAATAATATTCGAAATGAAATTGCTGAAATAACACGTGAAGTGTTCGAGAATATTATGAAAAATATGGTGGAGTACGCATTTGCAGGTAGCATGTCGCAAGAAAATAAACTATTTACGGATTGCACTGAATTTAATGAAGTCTACAAATGAGTTAATTATTATGTTCACAAATGCAGAAATTAACTATACACACACGTTTTATGCCCGATGCATTATGCGGATTGCATTTCACGTATCCGCTGAAGTCGTCTCTAGCCTTTTAATATTGGGTGGCTTATCACGATATCACGTTGTGTATCAAAATGTTTATGTCATTTTACATTTGTAAGTTTTTCATTTCTTAGTATTTTTTTGTATGTCATTTTAATTTCCGCTAGTTATTTATTTTTAAAATCACAGTGACTTAAAAAGTGTATTCAAGAAAAAAAATCTAGTCGTTATAAATCATTAACCAGGCTAAAAAGAAGTATATTTTAACCATTCAATCGATGAACTAAAAATATTAAAAAGCAATTGAGTGAAATTTTAAAGTTTTACTAATTATATTTTGCGATGGCATGGCCCTAAGGAGATATGATTTAATAAATATAGATAATATAATTTCGTTATACTAGTCAAGGAATGATTAATTGTATGGTATGTGTGATTTAGACATTTTTCTGTCTAGGTGTCTCGGAGACAGTAGTTCAAACGAACTCAAAGGGTTACTTGAAATTCAATGGTTCAGAAATTATTCGAAGTTTTGTGATTTTCAGTAAAAGTTAAGAACAGTTTTTTTCATTAACCGTAAATAAAAATTTAGTAGATACTTTATCATAGCATACGTATTCTAAGCTTTATAAATATAGGTTGAGTATTTATGGGACAGCATTCATTGTAAAGACGAGTTAAAAGATTTGTCGAAAATTATATAAATTTGAATTACTTCTAAACTGTTGAATTTCGGATAACCCTACTTGATACTCAATGGATTGCTAGTGATATCTTCCAAGCATAGGCTCCATTCGGACAACTGTAACCTTACATAAAGAATTTTTCTATATAAATCATTAACCCAAGATTCATATTCAGGGTATGTTAAAGAAGTCGAAAGTAGTAAATTACGGAAGTAGAAAAATTTCATCCAAAAATAACACCGAAAAGCTGAGTTCACCGCATTATTTTATTTCAGAAAAAGAGGAGGATCATATTTCAAATGATTGGGGTTTAAAATACCCAGCGGCTCCGCCAACGAGGCATTCTTTCCCTGACCACCGAAGGGTTGACCAAAGCTTCGCAGCTTCTCCTAATACCGCCCCGGCTTTATCTCGCGCTCGCGAATGACAAGAGCTCCGGGGTTTTGTTTATTACTTTTGAATATTAATCCTTCATGAATTATTATGGTTCGGGTCCTGCTCCAAGTTTGCTAAAATATTTTTTTATACTACCTGCGTTTCCGTAAACAACTTGGTTTCATGATGATTACTTAATTTTTTTAAATAAATATTTATGAGAATTGTTTTTATAATATTTTCAAAGTTGTACGTCATTCATGCCTGTCTCGGCGTATTATCTTTTCAAATCTTCTCTTAAAGAATATAAAATAAAAACCCCAATCGTTGTTTTGGTTTTGCATGTGAAAGTAATACAATAAGCTGGTGTATTTTCCCAGATATTTGATTATGCTAAACGAGTTTATTTTTTGTTCCGAAAATTCTGTATATATTTTAATATTACCAAAAAATATGAATTCAGATAAAATGCTCCCTATATAACAGTAAAAAATCCAAGTAAAATGCACGAATTAGATAAAATGAACTATTATTTATTAAAAAATATCAGATATCTCATAGAGACAAAGCTATTTTTAATTATATTTTATGGAAAATATATGGAAGTCCATATACTAACATATATACAACTATCAAAAATTTGATAAATGTGGAGATTGAGGGGTGAGAATTGGTGATAACTCAAGCCAGCCGAAGACGGGTCATAAGCTCTGTAATTACCCCATTCTTCCATATAGCTTTGTCTCTATGAGATATATATTTGTTTAATACCTGGCTTTGTTGATAAAAATAAAGTAATCGTGTGTTCTTGGACGTATTAAAATATTGGTAATATTATTTATTCCTTAGTTTCTACTGATTGCTGTTTATTGTTTGATGTGTATGGGTCATAATGATTTAACATTCCCTATTTAACATTTCCTCGTTCATGTCATTATTGACATACAATGAACTCAATCAGATAAATTTCCGCTCGCGATGCAATTACACAAGTCCCGATCCTGGTCCCCCCTTCATATCAGACACCAGTTCCAGGGTCTCTCCAGCTAGATGTATCGTATCTATCCACCGTTGCTGCACTTTTTCATTTTCCTTTTCCTTTTCTATACTGTCACTTTGATGCATAATATGGCTGAAAAATTGGAAGAATCTTTGTTTGCTGTTGTAGATAAGGCTTGCTGTGATTGGATTTGTCATGCTATCCACGGGATGTGCGACATTATTCTTCGGCAGTACATTTCGAAGGCACTTACTATATTTTACAATTTTCGTTATAGCGGACTATCCAAGTCTCTGCTTTGTACGTAGATAAAGAATGGATAGATAAGAGTTGAACCAAATATGTTTTTATGTTATTTCTTACATTAAGTATCACGCTAAATATTTTTACTTTTCTTTTCATATTTTCTTTTCCATAACTACCAACCAACCTGTAAAAAGACTTACACATATTCTTAGTATTTAATATATTTTATTTCTTTAATGTTCGTATTTAATTTCTTAAAATGATTAAAAGTATATTATATAAGTGAATAAAATTTAAAAGTAAGTATTTCTAACTTTTTAATAAGTACGACTTATTACGTACTAAATATTTTTTAATATAGAGAAAAGAATTCTACATAAATGTAAATTTCTTTAAAGAATCAAGATTTTATTATTATAGAAAGATTTGTTTCAAAAACGGGTCTGTTTTAAAGATATTTTGAGAAAAATTCCATCGATAATGAGAACTTCGGAAATATTTTTAAATAGCAGACAAATGATTATATTGAAAGGTAAACGGAAGAGTGTGTATGAAGATTATGAGTGACTAGACGATTAACCCGTGACGTGCACGATTTCTAAGTTTTTAAAAAAAATAATGTTTCTGAACTGTTATAAAACGATGCTTGAAGACACAGACATGTAAAATGTGCGTATATATTCTCACGACGAAAAATGTCCACCCGACATATCAACTGACAGTTGACAGAAAACTATAAATTCTTCACTCTTAACTATTATTTATTCAACACCTCGTACATCGGGCAGATAAAAATAAATTATTTAAATTTTAAATACCTATAAATTAGTACAGCGCGCTTCATTTTATTTTTAAAAGCATAAATAACGCAAATTTTACTTTAACTATAAATCAGAACTATCGAGACTATGTGATATTTAGTGATTGGCTATCGTACGTTATGTAGGCAGAAATATGTACTCATTCTCAAGGAATCTATCTAAAAAAAACGCATTCTAACCACAGACTTGTAAATTAATTGACATGATATTATATATATATATATATATATATATATATATATATATATATATATATAGGAGAGGGGTTTGGAATATTATTTCCGGGTGAGAGTCATTCTACATACATATATCCAACAAAACATTAATCTAATGGATAATGCAACAGTAAAAGTATTTATGTACTCTTAAAAAATTAAATCTTTATGTAAGTAAGATGTATACTTTACATTAAATACCCATTATATTGTCAGTATTTTAATTTTCATTCCAATCGAGTCATATTTAAAAAAAAAGTCAAAGTGCTCTTTGATTGTATGAGTGACACCGAAGTGATCACATGGGTACCGAAATGAAAATTTTGGGACAAGCGTTAGTTCAGGTCTATTTATTTGGTGGTCTATGATTATAACCTAAAAAATACAATAGTTTCATACTGTTTGTGTGTTATACGTGATGAAAAATTGAACGCGTCGTTCTGTTATTGGAGAAAGTGTTGTAATTATTAATACTGATTTCAATGAAGTTTTCAAGTTAATTTTCATATTATAAGTTAGTTTAATTATGGTAGACTAATTATTTTTGTTTGTTTATAAATGGTTTTATCTTATTTCTTCAGGGTTGGTTATTCTTTTATGTTTTCAGGTTTTTTTTTAAAATTTCATTTCACTACAAATATAAGTAGGATAGTGTTAAGGACTCACAATATCCGAAGAGTAATATAGTAGAATTAAAATATCAACCATCTGTAGATACTTAATTGAAAACTTTTCTTTGTTTAAAACATAATTAAATAATTTTATTTTTAAATATTACAATAGCGTGATGTTTTGTTTGAAAATTCTTAACATAAAAAAACAGCTCTATTTAACATTTTACCCGAAGTCAGAAAAGAGGAATTATTTTTATTCACTCAGTAATTTTCTAACAGAATTTAGAAATTGCCTTCCTGATTACAGAGCCAGCAGTTTTTAACACGCTATCGAGATTTTTACTTGACGTCATACTGGCGATAAGTTTCTTGGTAAGCGTAGAGTATATAAAGTCCATGACAAACTGCTGACTTGTACCGCTGATTCTAATCTCAGGATCAGCAGACCCCTTTTCATCCGATTAGCTCGGAAAACTCTTCGCGGAGTTCATCATGTTCTTAATCTGTGAAGCAGCCTAAACACGGTATCTGTAAAACTAGTCAATGTGAAAAAGTGATCTATATTACATGGTAGAAAGTATGAAATATGATTGTTCAATATGGTCTGTGAATTTTGATATATCACGTTGGTGCAGAATATCAGGTTGCAAGTCTGCGAAAATAAAGACTTGCGTAAGATTTATGACCTAAAGCGTGACAAACTAACAGAAAAATGAAGAAGATTAAAAATCTTCGGGAACGGTGTGGGACCACATATACCTTAAGATAGATGAAAATAAGGAGGGTGCACTGTGTGAGAGATGAGTCCTGTAATACGCAATAGGACCAAGATTGAGGGGAAAATCAAGGTCAAGATGGATCTGCAAGAGGTGGGCGTAACCCCAGAAGACTAGACCGCAACGGTTATATCGCACAGGATTGAGACGTCGCCGGAGTGATGCCAATAAAGTGATGCGATAAGGACACGAGGCAGTTATTACAGTAATTTAAAAATATAAATATATTGAATCATCATTTTTTTATAGAATGCGCTTTGCTGATTCTTATTTAAGCTCATTGATATAGTGGAAAACATATTAATGAATAATTGTATTGTTTGTAATGAAATAAAAATAAATGTTCTGCGGGCGGGAATTCATTCTAGATTCTCTTGCCGCAGTGTCCCTCTAGAAAAAACATTTTTCTGTGTTTCATTTCTTCTGACCTCATCATCATTATCGTCAGTCGAGAGAAGAAAAGATCGGTGTACCACCCTTGTTTTTTTGTGGCTGTACGCTTCAACGGTGTGTTAAATAATGGCGTTTTGTACTGATTCTGACTGCGGTTACGGATTTTTAAACTTTATGAGGCCACAAAGAAAGAAATGATAAAATCTTCTTCTTATCAAAGTCTTATCGAATCTGGTAAGAAGTTATTCATTCTACAGGTGGGTTGTTAACACTGCAGTGAAAATTATTTCTTCTTCTTCTTTTTGTGCCCTATCCGTTTAACGGATGTTGGTTATCATGTTGGCTACCATCAATTTTTTTACTGCGGTCCGAAAAAACTCCACAGTAGACTGGTCAAACTAGTTCCTTACGTTCATCAGCCATGATATTCTTCTTCTCCTAGGGCTTCAACTTCCAGAAAAATGTCCCTGCATTATGTGGTGCAACATCTCATACTTCTCCAGTTGTCTCTTTACGTGTCTGCGATATTGAAGTTCTCGGATTTATATTGTTTTAATTTTTTATTTTTGATCCTCCGAGTTTCTGTTACATTTTTGGAATAAATACATACACAAAATATATCTAATATAGAGGTGAGCTGGCAGTTAATCGGTTTTCTTCCACTTTACCTTCAACCACCAATATTTTCACGTTGCTTTAACACATGGAATGGAATGAAAACCCCAAAATCCAAATTTGCATAAATTGAGTAATGAATCGCGTGACATTAGTTTTTTAACGAATTTATTTTATTTTTCGAAATTAAACAGACTCATGTTTGAATATTTACGTACATTTGCTAATGTTTTTATAATGTAAAAATTGTCGGGATTGTAGGTCAATTTACAGGTTTCTTTCTTGAAAGCCATAATAAATGAGACAAAATCAATAATATTTGCTGATATTTGTGTATTGTAAAATACCTACTGTGTATATAATACTCGTATATATCCCTTTTAGCCTCAATACAGTTTCACCAAATCAATTAATGATAAATCTAACTCTTTAAATGGGTTCCCTAATCTATTACTTAGAGCCTTATCAGAGCTTTGGAATCCCAACCATTATAAGATAAGGGGTGGAAGAATTTGAACATTGTTTTTCTTTATAATGTGGTGTTTTTCTTCAGGATTTAAATCGAAAATGAACAATAAAACTTTTTATGTTATCAATTATTTAGTTCAATTAATGAAATCTTATTAATATAAATTAAATGTATTAATCAGAAAGATATACATACAAAATCAATTTATCAAAAAAATATTGTTGTTACTACTGGGATTCGAACCTGGATATCTTCCTATCCGGGGAAATGCATTAACTGATTATGCTACACCAACACGGCAAGTTAACGATAAATTCTAATTAATACATTTAATTTGTATTCAAAATATCACAGACTGATGTACGTAACTAAAAATTGCAACTTTACAGTAAGAATGTGTTCTCCTAAAATAAAAGAAAAGAGAAATCTTATTAATTTATTATGTTAGATGATTAATATAAATATATATATTTATATATATATTTTTTTTTTTGGTGTTCTACAGGAGTAGAGAGGTATTAAAAAAACGGTAGTACACCAATGCGAAAATATGAGGAACAAAAATAGATTTAAACACTTATAAAATTCCGATTGAAAGCCATCCATGCCTAACTATTTAACTAAGCAAAAATATTATCTACCGCCACTATCTACTAGCTTACTTTACACTGTTATATTTTGTTCTCGTTCTTATACGGTTGATTTACTGTTTATAATTACCTGAATTTAGTTTTACACCTGGTTAGGTTAGGTTAGATTTAATTAGTGTAATTATTTTTTTCATGCAGTATTTCTTAAACAATTTCGAACTGTATTAAAAATGTAATTAAAAGGTATTTGCTATATGCTAAAATATCATCTTCCACATCAATTAGAACCCATAAAATAGTGGCAGTTAGATAAAAAGTAAGATTACAAATTAATTGCAGCATTCTACAAAGATATTATTTATTTATAAAAGAATTATGTCATCGATTTCAATTGACTTTTACTTTAATGTACCTACATTTAATATAGTTTTTTTTAATTCTATACAAAATTTTACCTTCTGATTATATTTGATTTGTTTTTTCACGATATTTTTTGACAGCTTTATAAATCGTCCGAGTGTCGAAGTTGAGTTCATGTTTATTTTATTTCTTATAAATATGATTAGAGATATATTAATATTAGCCGTAAATCATCTTATTGAGTGAACTTCATTTGAAATAGTTCTTAATGAATCGTAAAACTGCCATGCTTGTCGTAAAACTGGCATGCAGTTTGGCAAAAAATTAAATTAAAATGAATATATATGTAATAAAGAGGAAATAAAAAAAGTAAAATAAGTATTTTTACCATGCCCGTGTAATGGCCAAGCCAGTTAATCCAATTACCTAATACAAATAGCGACGGATTATTTGATTTCTGTAGAGGGATATTAATTAATCGAGGTTCTGGTTGAAATGCTGAAACGTATTCATCTTCCGATATGGTTGGAAATAAAACAGAGACTGTCTTGTTTCGATTAGAATTTGGCTAAATATTACCCAATGGTATATGAGTATCTGTATTAAAATAGTTGATGGTCATCCTTAGAGCATAATTAATACTTAATTCAAATATTGCGTATTACTTTTAGACTTGATATTGTTCATTATTAGCGCAGTTGTTCCTTAATTTTTGAAAAAAATCAATTAATAATTAATTGAATTTGCATTTGCCTCACCACTATCTTCTTTTATATTTGTATTAGGATGTCCACATTTGCCTCTCCACGGTCTTCTCTTATATTTGTATTAGGATGTCCATATTTGTCTAACCACAGTCTTCTCTTATGTTTGTATTAAGATGTCCACTTTTATCTAACCACGGTCTTTCCTTATATTTGTATAAAGATGTCCACATTTGCACATGCATATCCAACGAAATAAAAGTTTCTAAGGACATAGTAAAGTAAAGCTCACTAAGAGTATATTTCACGGCGGATAACACAGGTTTTCCGGTGGGCGGGGGGATTATTCGATTGAGTTCGGCTGGAAGAAGGTAGGTGAGGTTAGAGATAGTGCGGATTCGTGCGGGTGGTGCGTGGGGGATCTTGGAGGGAGGTGGATGGTTGCTATATTTAAGGTGCGGGGCGCGGAGGGGTGCAACGTCTGGAAAATCATGGACTCAATAAAAAAATAAAAATGAATTTAATAATAAATTATAAATATAATTAAACTATTAGTATGATTTAACAACAAACACTATGCTTGTTTTTTATGGACAAGTTTATGGTATTCTATATAGCAAGCTACAAATGCGCGAATAATTTAGCATACCTATCTCGTGCGTCGAATACGTGACAACCATTTTTATTATTTATAGTACTAAACATAATAATAATAATATGATAAATATACACACATCTCAATTTCATCCATGATGTACCAGTTTATTTACAAGTGCGTTTTATTTTAAACATAATATTATACTTATGTGTAAATATCTTTCATTAAAAGTATGCTAGCTTACGCCACCCGGAGACTACATTATATATATTTAAAAAAAAAAATTAAAAATAGATTTTTTTTTTAAATTGATTCTGGTGAAGAAACAATAATATATGTTTTTAATTATTTATGACATCCTGAAGAAGAAAATGGTATTTTTCGAAACCGGTAGATGTATTTAAACTCAATTCAGTGGTTAATAAAACAAAGATAATAAATAAAAAATGTGAATCTTACCCACGAAGTTAATATTGCTAATTTTAAAAGTATTAAATGATTATTTGATAATTTATTATGACCACACCCAATCGTTATAAATTAATTCAATGTTACTACTTCTTCACTGATTTGATTGAACAGAAACGTGTGATATTTTTATATATTTTTGTAATTTCTCTCTGAGAATAAGATGTTCTTTTGATATTATATACTCACACTTTCTATTTTTCTTGTGGTTTCATCTTTAACCTTACCTAAGTCTAATAAATTATATTTATGGTGAAATATTATTACAAGTATTTAACCTAAATTTTACTAAAATTATTAATAAAAGTAGTAAAGAAGACACAAAATTGTAATTAAGTAACATTTTGTAATAGCTTTACCTAGATAGTTGCCACACAAAACATGAAAAAATGAAGGTTTAAAATGACCAGCACGCGCTCCACGATTATTGAAAATAAGTGTTCTAGTTACAAAGTCAGCAACCTCTATTCTATCTTTTGATACAATAGTTTTCTTTTCACATAGCTTTTACACGTTATGTTAATTTATAAACAATCAAACTAAGCTCTTTTTAATGTAAACTGATCAGCCTAATAAATAAATAAATTCCAAAAATCAGATTCATTCATAATATTCAGTATATTAATATTAATATATCGCAAATCTGGATCAAAACTAAGATAACTTGAAAAGTCATTTTTCAGTCGACAAAAAAAAACATTTTTCTCAATTTTTTGTTACTAAAGTTATGAAACTAAATAACATTTTAGGTCATACATGATACTATTCGAGAACTGGGGCAAAGTTAGTTACGTATATGACAGAGTATCCGAATATAATAATAACTCCAAATTCTTGTATTTTGAGTTGTCGTAGTTTTGATTTAGGTGTGCAATATATATTGTTTTTCAAAAACCTATCAATTTTTCTCCAAATAAATGGAGAGAAATGTGGAGATTGCTGAGATTACATCTATAACCTCACTGCAAACTCATATGAACTAATTCAAAATAATAAAGGGGTCAGTAAAAGTAGTTATGCAGGAAGAATAGTAAAACTACAAGTTAAGTGAAGGATGACCATATTTACTTAAAAAAAAAAATTGTTAATAAAATTATAAAATGAATGTTAAAAGCCTATAACATTAAATGAATTAATAATATTTTAGAGTGACCATAATAAATTGACAAACGACTGTATATTATTGATATATAAAGATATTAAAATGCGGGAAAGAAAATGCAAACCATGCTATTAAGTCACTTAATATAGAAAAGTTATACAAATTAAATGAATCGACTAGACAGATACAGAAAAAAATGTATCTATTATTAAAATATTTTGTTGCTACCGGCATTCGAACCTGGACCTCTTTCTATCAGGTGCAATCGAATATATTTTCGAAAAATTTTGAACTTATATTCTGTAATATTTCCAATTGATACATATAATATTACATTTTTAAATGCAATCAACTCTATATAATGGTGAATCTCAAATACCTTTGAGTGTAACCCGAAAGGAGACATCAGAATTTAATTTAAATTTAAGAAAATTTATCACTTTTTCTATATAAAAGTTACTCTTGGGCGATACATGTGATGTATTCCTGGACTACATGTTAATATATCGGCGGCTGGACAAATAATGGGCGATGGGAAAAAAATTACATTTCTTATTTAGATTGCTAATTAAGTTTAAAATAAAATACCCTAAGAGGCTAGCGACAAAATATAACTAGAAACCAATCAAAGTCGCTGGATTTATTTTAAAGGTTATATAATTATTTGGTATCTGTTCAGCCTAGGTCAGGAGGTCATATTATATGTTTGGAAATCAAAGTTATTGAATCTTTGTATAATCCAATCTGAATATGGGTTATTTGAAATAAGATAATGTAACTCGTAGGGATAATAGGTAGATACCTATTATTGTAATTTCAAATATAAAGCCCAAATTTATGGCCGGAGTCGCGCGCTATTCGGGGGAACCAACCTTTGGATGTAGAAATGTCTACAAATTATATATTTAAGAGATTTTAGACTTGAGATAATCTCTGAGATTAAGATTTTGCTCCCATTAGATTTATTACAGACAACTATATATTCGTAGTCCCCACTGTGTCTCAGAGATTCGCCGTTTCGCGCCTTACACCCGTTGTACGTTAAATAACAAATATCATTGTCGTTCATCGTTCAACGTTGGGCGATTTTGAATTTCTTCAATCGAATTAATGTTTGTGTTTACCTTATATTAATGAAAATGATGAATAATTATATCTAACTTTTTCCAGATAAATAGTTATTGGATTATTGGAATATATCATGATTTTAGACGATTCTTTATGCGCATGCGTCAAATCTCGCTGTCAGATCATTCGTCGTGTTCGTTTTGAGTTTTTGTCTTTTTTTATCTCCAGATCTAATTCTTAACACGTGTTTTTGATATTAGGACATATCTCTATTAAATATCTGAGATAATCTCATTGTATCTTTTTCCGTGGATACGGGCTTTAAGAAAGTATTGGGATAGTAAAATAATACAATGCACATAACACAAAAAAAAAAAAATTACTTTGTCTTAATAATTTATTGATTAATTAAAATATATATTTTGCACATTAAAAAGCAAAAGCTTTCTTATGTACTGCTATTTTAGACATCTTGACAGTGTTTAAGTTCTATTTCAAATAAATTTATAACAGAAAATAAATATAAACGATTTTGTTTTTGAAAATAAAACTACTGCTTTGTATGGCTCCTGTTTTCATTTAGTTAAATTATAAATATTGATAAAAATATCATAAAGTGATATGTTCTGTTAACATTTTATCAGAAATAAAACTTTATTTAATATTGTAAATAAAATAATTTAAATGAAAAAATATGGAAGTTAAAGAATACCCTTTCATTCAAAAAATTCATCGTCTTTATTATTTTAATTTAATGGTAATTAGAAACCTTTGATCTACTTTAAAATTTATGCATCTAGAAACATCTCTTTTATGGTAAAATATAGAATATTCATGAGATCAAGATGAAAGAGTTAATAATAATGTCTATCAACAAAGTTAACCACTATAAATATTTAAAATAATAATTATTCTTGACCGTTTTCTTATTTTTTATCAAATACTTTAAAGGATTACGTACCTCAACGCAGATTTTAGATAATGTAACGATCATATTTTAATTTTAAAACCTTTAAAATTTTTATTGGCATTAAAAATATTGAGCGATAAAACACTAACATTGCTCTTGTAAATAAAATTCTATGTAAAATATTTTTTAATTGCTAAATATTGTAGTATTAACTATCATAGAGATAATATTTCATTTAATTCTGGAAGCCGGCAGAACGTTTCAGGCGAATTTAATACCGACTGAACAACGAAAAATTTTATGAACTATAAAATTCTGACTCGACTATAAAAACATATTGTGACAAGTGTTAACTATAAAATTCTGACTCACATATGGTTTGATTCGATCACTCGTCACAGCGTCACTGCGATTTGAAGTCTGTTATAAATTATAAAACTATATAATCGAGCAATAGTCGATATAAAAGGAGACCAAGAGAAGTTGTCATTTAAACTGCTATTAAATAATTGTTAGAAAAAGTAATTCTGTAACTGTATAATTGTGTAAAAATATTTTTGTTAGAAAGTATTGAACTGAAAATGCGATATTTTTCACCAAGCTTAGGTATAAATTAATAATATATTTATTTTTTTATTTTAAGGAGACGGATTATCAACAGGTCGCAGATGACTCTAACAGATATATCATCATCAACGTCACTACTAGCTCTACAATCACTGGCAGACCTTGACTTTCTGAATTTGTTTTCTTCATTGCTGTATATTGCACTCCATTTCTATTTAGTCCTGAATTTCTATGATATACTTAGGTATGTTCATTATTTTTTTAATTTGTAGAACTCCGTAATAGCACATCAAAATAAAAACACTTGATTTTTAGTTTTACTCGTTTAATTTCGGTGAGACGCTTTTCGCATCTTGAGAGCACTATCAATCTAACCATTTTAAATTCAACAACTTGTAGTTATATGAGATCTATTGAAAAGGGGGAGGTATACAATTTAAAGAACTTAAAATTAAGAATTTTAGGGTATTTATATTTCAGCACGATTCTAAGAAACATTTCTTTTCAAACACTAATGATATTTTAATAAAAGGTAATATATACAATTATGTAAATGAGGTAGAGACAACATTATTCTCATTGTTCATTTTTAGGGTTTTTTACAGGTATTTTTGTATGATTTTAGATAATAATAATGTTTGAATACTAATGATATTTTAAGTATGCAGTACTTGCAAATTGCTGTCTCAACTAAATGGGATGGGATCAACGGGACGTAGTTATGCAGAAAGCAGCTGAGCCGTTACCTTTAATATAATGAAGATCTGTGTACTGTGAGTTGAAGAGTTATGAAAGTGCTCATATTAAAAAAATATATCCTTTACACACGAAACCGTGCGATTAATTGCCGAGTAGAAGAAGAAAAGTAATAATCCTTCACGAAGAAATCTATTTAAATAAATAAATGGTGAACATATTGGGTGGTGGGGTTACAATATCAGACATGAGGAATATCAGCAACTGCTCTAAGAACCTGCAGAAGACTAAACATATCATCGCAATGTGATCATAGATGATCATCGAACGGTAAGAAATATCTATTATTATCATCTTAAAAACATCTAGAGTGATCAAACGTGTATCAATTGTGTGCAATACAATTTCTCTTTTAACAGATCTGTACATGAAAAGTATTTAACGTGAAGGAACATAATATAAGGTTCATTTGATGATAATAAAGGATGTTTAATTTTGTTAAAAGTACAATAATAATATAATATAAAATTATATTTTTTTCCCTTTTACACCTAAGACAAAAAACATTCCAACGAGCAATTGACTCTAATCATAACGAGCAACGAGTAATAACCAAATACCGGTCTTGTATTATTTTGGTTTTTGAATAAACCAATATGCGTGCTTTATGAGCGAAAAATTTCAAGAAAAATATGCAAATAAATATATTATTCGTGGAAAATCTAATCTTCAAAAGCCAAGTTACGGGCTTTGGAAATGGATATGACGAAATAAAATGTAGAAAAATCAAGCTATAATTTTTTTAAATTATTGAGTCGTAAAAAAACAAGAATATATGTCAAAATTACTATTTTTTTTTAAACTCATACCTGTATACCGTGATAGATTTGCGTGTACCTAAGTTTATTTTTAGAACACATTCTTATTGGGAAGTTGTTAAGAACACAGGTAAGTTTTTGTGTAGGTACATATATGTGAAATTCTAAAGATATTATAGATATTCAAAGAACACTAAAATATTCAAAAATATTATAAAAATTATGAGGTTGTAAGCATTTCTAAAGGTTCATTACATTTTTATTAAGAAATAACTTTTTTATGATCTTTTGAAAGCAAGGTAAAACTTTACTTACCCAAAAAATATTGTCTACGAATGTCTGTTAATAAATTGGGTCGGACGTACTACATTTAACTTAAGGTGATCATAATAAGTTGTAAAATTAATTGGTGAGCGCTACGCGACCATTGCTGACCGCTGCGCGTTCAAGGTCTCATTGGCTATCGCCGATTGCTTGCTGCTAATCTTTGCAGGCTGCTATTTTGGCCTCTTCACGTTGGTGACTTAATAGAATCAATATTTCAACGATTTAGCTTTTTTCCAAACAAACCGCAGGTAAATAAAATGTCTGTAATTAAAATTATCTAATTATTATTAAAATCTATGAAAGTTAACTAAAATGAACAAAAATGACATCTAGATGACATACAAGTATTGTGGATAGACAATTTCTATGGTAAGTAAGATTTCTCCCTTGCCATAGACAGAAGAAAAGATGAGAGATGTTAATATACGATTTAGATAAAAAAATCTTATTCGTATTAAAGACAATGTGCACTTCAATTCAAATTAAATGTATATTTATGTACTCTTTTTGAATTTAAAAGAGAACATATTTAAGTAATCTTAACAAAAAACAGATTCATTTTAGCCATACTCGAGTCTCGCAAACCAGGAAGTTTAATCAAGCACTATATAGCCATAATGACACTATCGATAATGACACCGATATGACATGTTTAATAAATTTAGCGTGCATCACAGCAGTTAAAAAAAAGAAGATATCCAACAGTAATTAACTTAAATAATCCATATGAATAATTCATTTAAATTAAAAAGCATTTTAAAATAAATAATATTAAATTAACGTTCTATTGGTGTATTATGGAACTATGTGTTTTAAAGAATCGCTTCTAAATTTAATAATAATACGCGAATATATGTAATCTTTGAAAATTATTGCAAAATTTGTTGTATTAAAACAAATTGGAAGTCCTAGGTATATATAAAGATATAAAGTCCAGTCAGAAAAACTTTGCATTATAAAAAATATCTGACGGAAATTAATAAAATCTTTCATAGCTTAACTGGGAGAGCGGTCCTCCCGCAATATAAAGGTCTCAGGTTCACGAATAAAATATTTAAATTTTTTTAGACATGCTTACTTTGGTTTATAGTTATTTATTTTGGTTAGTTTTATTCTGACTGTGGAGCAACACATATGCTTTAGAGCAATTTGAAATCTTTTTTGACAATAAATAAACCATCTCAAACATGGAATTTGAATAAATATGATTTTAAATATAAATTAGCATAGTTGGATAATGTACCTTCCCCGGTTTGGAAAGAGATATAGGTTTGAATCCCGGTGGCGCAACAACAATATTTATATATATATATATGTATTTATAAAATATTTATAAATAATAAATAAAATAAAAAAAATATTTATAATATTTATAAAATAATCCAACTATGCTACAGCGACGATATTTTTAGCGACAAATTTTCGGACATGTATGTTACCTTTTTGATATTAATACATTTTATCGTTCCATTATTTGAAAGAGCCATCTATCTTATTTTTACGGCGTCTCAAATACCTTTGAGTAATCTGATAGCAGACGCCAGAATTATCAATTCATTTTTATTAAATTTTGGACACATTGATACAACTTTATTATAAGGAGAACACATTCTTATTGTGAAGTTATAATTATTCAGAGATTCCGTAAAAATAAGCTAGATGACTCTTTCAAATAATGGAACGATTAAATGTATTAATATCAAAAAAGTAACATATATGTTCGAAAACCACACATAGCACCTTCCCCAGTTTGGAAAGAGATCCAGGTTCGAATCTCAGTGGCGCATCAACAACGTTTTTCTATAAAATTGATTTTATATCTATATCTTTCTAATTAATATATTTAATTCATATTTAAAATATCACAAAACCATGTTCTTAATAATTACAACTTCACAATAATAATGCGTTCTCCTAAAAATATGATTTTGCGGACATCCCTATTTATAAATAAGATAAAAAGCTATTTCTTTTTTCCGTGTTATAAATTGTCTGAGTAGTGTTAACTCTAGAGATTACAAGATCCCCAGAAAATTATTTCCTAGAACGTCAAACCTCTTTATGAAATGAATAAATTAAGTATTCTTATTTACCTTTCAAGAATTTGTAGACGTTATTGGAATAATATGAAAAGGAGCATCCGACAGAAATTTTCTAAGAACGTATATTTTATCTAAATAAAATAAACACAGGATGTGTATAAAATTTAATACGTACTTAAAATATGAACAAATATTTAATATTTTAAACATCCTTACATGAATTTATTAAAATAAAATATACTATTTTAGTTATTGTTATCCTTAAAATGTATCACAATTTGTTTAAATTAGAAAATTAATACATTAATTTAATTTAATTTCACTTAAATCAAAAATATATTCTCGAGTAAGTATATTTTATTTATAATATTATGTTTAATGTAATATAAATTAAAAATAAAAAAGATATATATTTGTAATACACGAATGATGCAAAATCCTACAAGTAAATTTACTGCGACCTACGCGTGTGATCATAACGTCATTTTATGTGTTTAATGTATACAAAATATATACTATGGTAGTAAATACACATTAAACCAGTATCATAATTACATTATAAACCTTGTTAAACCCTACAAAATCTACTTATCCATCCTGAAGATAATTGTTTACCCCAAGAAATCAGATGTTCACTTCTTAGGTCAAAAGTTTTAATACACTTGTACACCAATCAGTGTGGTGGTAACAAAGTTAATGTTAAAAATATACGTAGGTATGTATTACTATGAATAAAAAAAATTAATAAAATATGTGTGTACCGTATTCGTAATGTTATCGTATAGGTACTTGATACATAACTTGAAACTTGATAACGTACAGTACGTACTTGATGACTTCAAAAAAGAATTATTATAAAATGTTGTGTTATTTTCACAAGTTTTAGTTTTTTTCCTACCGCTCAGGCCCCTCCTAATCAGTACCCATTGTTTCTTTAGGTTGACTGGCTGTTTATGAATTCGAGGAGAGGAAGTGTTCTTATGTAATTATTTGTTGAATCACTAGTTCATATACCGCTGTGATTTTGATGTATTGTTAATGTGAAACTGATCAAAGTGGCAGTTTCATACATTGAGTGAACTTCTGGAAGATCATAGAGACGGCGTCATTAAACGGGTGAGTCGAACTGTCCTTGTGGTTTCGTGAGTCCATCCTGGTACGCTATCGAAGGAATTTACTTATTCTTTTCATTCACTCATTTCTGATTCTCTAGTTTTCATCCATATATTCCTTCCGATTTTATCACCCACCACTATGATTGGCGACTTGCGTCGGCGGTCACAATATGAATATTAATTATCTTTTACTCCGTAAATATCTGAATAACAGAAACACGCCGTTTATATTTTCGATAAAAATAAGAATGAAGATTCGTCGTATATTTATTTTAACACGATGTGTTGAATTTTTGCCTACTTAGTTTATTTAAAATAATACAGTTACCTAAATGTTCATTAACATTAAAAATATATCTTACAATCATATTGCATCGTTGTGTAGAAGAAACTCATTAAATACATTACAAAAAATTAATAAGAGCTCCATGAAGTTTGCCAAGCAAAAGTTATTTACTGAAATTTGGTTCATAATCAACAAAAAGCAATTTGCGGTGATATTTGCGTGTGGAAAAAGACACGCATTTTCTTAAAATGATTAAAAAATAATACATTTTTTATCTATATGTTTCTATAAGTATTTTTATCAAGAGTAACACAATTTAAATACCTATTACGCCTTGTATTCAATAAACCATAGGTATAAATGATAGAGTTTTATTTCATGACCGTATTTTTTAATATTTCAGAATCATTAAATTATCAACAACTTATCAACATTAGAATTATAAATTAATGAAAATAATCGAATAAAATAAAATTAAAAAAAAATCTTTCTTTAAAATACGACTTGACAATCACCACAGCACTACAGAACTCGAAATATGAATAAAACAATTTTATAACTTAATTTTTAAATACTTGATAATCATATATTATGTGACAATAAAACACTTATTTTTTATTCTACTCGTTTATTTTAATTGGAATTCGTTTCGCCTTATAAAGGCATTATCAATCAAACAATTTAACTCAACAACTTGTATTTATAACTACATTGGGGAACAGTTCTACAATTTTATTATATTTGCATGAGATGAAAAGAGACAATATTATTCATTGGAATTCTGAGATTTTCCATACATTTTGAATGCTTCTAATTATTCTACGTAACCATTCATTACTTCGTAATGTTTGTAGTTAAAAAAAAAAAATAAGAAAAAAAAATTGTAAAGATCTAATGGTTTACATAGAAACTATCTGAAGAGCGTTGGGTAATGTGAAAATATCTGAAACTTTCCGCAATATTTAGTAAAAAAATAGCATTTCAATGCTGGCGTTCTTCTAGTGCATAGTGTTATCCGCCATAATATGAGTACGTGTATTGTGGTGAATAAAATTGGCTAAAACATCTTGGTCAAAATTCTTCTCAGAATTTCTGTGAAAAGTCTGCGATGATTTGAATTCTACAAACCTGAAATGAAAGAAAAAAGAAAAACAGTTTATATTCATGGTAACGAAAACCTAGCGATGCCATTAGCATGGAAGTTTGCTCCAACTAGTCAGATAAAGTCGTTCTATAGTTTTCTCGCTCAATAACGGATTATTTCAAGTCAAATATCATTCGGAGCAGACTCCATTCGACGCAGGGTGTCCCCCCACCCATCCATACATTAACAAATCCATTGTTCTGAGTGGAAGATATCATAAATTCCATATCCCGATGTATGACAGACTTAATATGATAAAAAAAGGTTCGAATTCTATTTGGACTGCACAATGGATAGATGAAAATAATCATAAGGGAAATCGGCTTAAAATAATTAAATGATCTATTTCCCGCACTCCCTGGTTCTCCAAAAGGAAAGTCTCCAAAAGATATCTAGAATAAAAATTGGGCATTGTCAGATAGTCTCACATTTATTCAGATTGAACTTAATAGATTCCCCAATGTGTGCCGAGTACCGAGGAGGAAACCCTTGACTATATATTTTTTGCCTGTCCATTGCGGATCACAGGTTTTTTTTTTTATAGTAATCTCATCAATGATAATTTTCAACTCCCGGTAACTTGTGTCATCTTCTTTTCCTTAACTCGCTACATTTAATGTATATATTGGTATCACAGGCAGTTGCTTGAATTGGTTCAAAAACTATCTTGAAAATATAAAATAAACTGTAGAAATTAATGGTACCAGCATTATCCAATGTACATTAAATATGGAGTACCTCAAGGTAGCACACTCCGTCCGATACTCTTTATAATATATATCAATGAATTTTTTAAATAAAACTTTGGAGTATGGAATTAAAATTAGTTATACTGATGATACTGCAATCATTATAAATGGTGATACGTTGGATGAAACATTTAAAAGGTCAGAACTAGTTACTGCAGAAAATAAAAAGTACTCTAGATAATCACCTTCTGAATACTTAACTTAAAAAATATATATTTTATTGCCTTTTCGTTAAAAAAACAAAAGAACCATGTCGTTTCAAATATTATTAGAATACATACATGCTTTTCTGACCCAAATCAAATATGTAACTATGACATAAATGAAAAATCGAATGAGATAATTTATGTCTGATTAACAATTTATGAAAATTTGCGATGGGTTCCTCATATTGATCGAGTAAGCTCTAAAGTGAGAAAATTAATTTACATATTCAAAATTTTACGCAGCTATATGAATATTACTTTATTAAAAATGGTATACTATTCACTTTGTCAGAGTCTAATCAGTTACGCAATATGTGCATGAGGTGGTGCAGCTTTTACTTCAATGGATCCACTAATTAAGGCTCAGAAATGGGTCATCAGCATAATAAACAAGAGGTCATTTAGACAACTCTGAAGAACTCTTTAAATCCTTTCAAGTTTTGGATATGAGACAATTGTTTACCAGGGCAATCTTAAAACTATTTTTTAAGATAAAATTAACTTTACTTTCTCAATCCGATCCAAAGGAAACCAGGAGCAAAGTCTTAGGATACTACTCAGTGCCAAAATTTAATACAAAATTCGCTCAACGTACTTTATTATTTTGTGCACCGAGAATATTTAATAAATTGCCAGTAGACCTTAAAGGGTCTAAAGTGATTAATGACTTCAAACCAAAAATAACAAAGTGATTGTTTGATGTAGGTAGAAAGCAAAATGAAACCAATTTATCATTTGTGCTAACCTAACTACCCACACATTATTGTCACCGACTATTGTATATTACTGACAATAACATTTTTATACCTTTTTGTAACTTCTGATTATACTTTTTTCACATAACTTTTTCAAGACCTTAAGGGTCTAAAGTGATTAATGACTTCAAAACAAAAATAACAAAGTAGTTGCTTGATGTGGGTAGAAAGCAAAATGAGACATTTATCATTTGTGCTAACCTAGCTACCTACATATTCATGTCACCGACTATTGTATATTACTGAAATAATATTTTTATAACTTTTTTTTCAATAACTTTTTATTACTTCTGATTATATTTTTTTTTCACGAAACTTTTTATAACTCACTCATTATAATTACTTACCTCTTAACATTTACAATTTTTAAAAACTGTGCAGGTAATTGGTTTAAGACACACCACGTCTAGTAAAGCTTACCTTTATTTTTCATATGTACTGTTTATGCTACAAAAAAAAAATAATAGCAAATTTTTTGAACGACAATGGTATTGACTTTTAATATAATATTTCCTATTCTATAATATTATTGTACTTTTTTCTATAAAATAGACTATTAACTTGATAAATTGTACAAATCACTCTTTATTAGGTTTGCCTAATTAAAAGAAGAAGAAGAGTGGAAAATACTTGCATATATTATTTTTAATTACTTTGGTTATACATATAGTGCTTTAATAGTATGCTAGATTTATATATGTAATCATTGAATAAACTATTACGTACATACATATTTTTTTATTAATCTTTTATAATTACAATGAAACATTACAATAATACCTTTTTTTTTAGTTCTACAACTTCTTTAAAAAGCATGTGCTTGTGCAGAGTTACATATTAATAATTATTGTTTACAATAACTAGCTTATAATAAAATAAAATACAATAAATTAATAGCAAAGTTTTAAAAATATTATAAATTTCGGGGTACATGTTTATCTTTAAAGTATTTTTTGATAGGATTTATTATTTTTTTGTTATCATTATTCTTCCTGATGTTTTCAGGTAAGCTGTTGAAATTATTTTTTTCTATGAGCGTATAGTGGTGTTGTGCATGTATACTGATGTGTCAATTTTTGAGCAAGAAAATACATATTTAAACATAGTACGATTTTTAGTAGATATTTTTCTTTTTCTTTTAATATTTGAATAATCGAATTTATTTTAAGTAGATCACAAAATATAGTTACTTGAATTCTTCGAAAAGTAATATTGTCGGATAATCTTTTAGTTCTTTTAGTATTAATTTTATGATAAGTTTTTGTACATTTGTTACTGGAATCAGGCTACTATTATAAGCTATTCCCCAACTAATGATGGCGTATTGTAATATGGATTGAATAAATGCATAGTATACTATGTACAATTTTTTTAATAGATAAAAATGTTCCGGTTCTTAAAAATATGTATATTAATTTTCTAATATTTTTAACAACTTGACAAATTTGATCGTTCCATTTAAGATTTCTATCGATGATTCCTACAAGATATTTGATTTTATTTGTTGTTTTTAAAATTGAGCAGTTAGAGACAATAATTTTGATTGCGAGTTGTATTTTGTGTGGGCTTCATGAATTCGGAAAATCATTTGATTTCATTGCAAACGGATAAACGAAGGATTTTTCACTAATCACTATAAAGTTATTAATTGTGTTTACATCTTCATTGGCCTTTAATTTTATACTTTTCCAACTAATTTCATTTATTGTTAGGACTGTGTTATCAGCATATGATATAATTTGACGGTCAATTGATTAAAAAAAAATGTCGTTTACATATATAATAAACAGCACTGATCCTAATACAGTCCCTTAAGGATACCGAAATATAAAGTTTCTTGATCACTATAGGTATTATTAATTTTTACAAGTTGGGGGCGATTTTTTAGATAGTTTCTAATCTACAGTCTTTTAAAACCAATATTATTTAATTTTTTCAATAGTTTCTAATGTTTCTGCACATTTCTTCCCTTTGTCTAGAGTCTCGTATATGATTGAAGTTACACTGCCTATTGCACCTTTGTTGTAATATAATTATATTCCGGTAATTGGTATTGTGGCGATTCGTTATTTGTGAATGTTTCTGTTAACACTAGTCCGGCTTTATAATTAAGTTATTTATAGTTAGAATAGATTTATCACACTTTTTTTTAATACTACGTATGTTTAAATGCATTATAAAAATACCATCAACATTTTTAGAAATTATTTCATTACATTTATCAGTATCTTTACACACGTATTCTTGGATTATGTGGTTATTTTCTAGTTGGTTTGATATAAAATAATCCATTAGAATTTATCTATTTGTAAAGCACTTTTAGTTGTGAATATATTGTTGCATGCGTCAAAATCACATATTATTTCTTTTATGGAGTTGTAGTTTTGTATTTCTTCAAACGTGGTGTCTTCCATTGTAGTTTTATAAGTAATCAATTCGTTGTTGTGCTATGGTTCTCATTGTTTTTAGAATTGGACAGTTTTGGTCATTAGTTGAATGGGCTGTGCATATTGTTGTGTTATTTTTCACGTTGTGCTTTATACAATTGGAACAGTGATTTTTAATTTATTTTTGGGCATTTTTTGTGGGTATGTTCATCTGAACAGTGTAGACATTTAGGTGCATCCATTTTTTTTGTACAGTGTTTTTGTGTGGGTATGTTTATCTGAACAGTGTAGACATTTAGGTGCATCCATTTTTTTTTGTACATCATATAGATGTATGGCCGAAAGTTAGGTGATGGTAAGATTGCATCAGTGGGTTGCAGTCTTCGACGTGAATTATAAGAAAATCGAAATTTATTCTTCCTTTCAGTAATAATAATTTTCTCATTTTGCCAGTTACTTCTACTATGTAGTTACATAAATGTGTATTTCTTCGATTTGTTCTTATTTTTTTGATTTCTAATGCGTTTTTATCTTTATTTATGATGAATAATTAGTTAATGCCATCGCTTTGAAGTAGAATATCTTTTATAATGTTTTCTTTTTGATAGTTAGTGTATAAACCTTGTAACAGTTAAAATTACGCGCGCAGACCTAATGCGACATCTACCGACGCAAGCAGTTGCGGCCGGTAGAGCGGGGTCGCATGAAGGAGGGGAAACTTCGTTACGAGCGCTGAGAGAGAGAGGTCGTGTCGGTGGCGGACGCGCTGCGGTACCCTGCCGAGTTCGGCGGATTGTTGTAAGGATCGAGCAATGGCGCGAAGGAAGATGGAATTTTATTAAACACAGACGAACAAGAGGTATTTTAGCCTTGTTCTGTCCGTGAGCATACCGGAAGGAAGGACTCTTCGCCTAGTGGTTCAGTCACGGCAGGAACAAGAGGAATTTGGGCCTCTGCCGGTGAATGTAAATACAAGGACTCTCAAGAGGCTGCGAGCGAATGCGGAAGCGGGACGAGCACCGTCCGCGCTATGACGACAGGATTGGTCCCCAGGAAACCGTCCAGAATCCCGGTTTGCCTGGATAATTGGACATCGTCTGGTGGTCAATCCTGAACTCTGTCACTCTACCCTGCCACTAGAACTATTGGCCACATTTCACGTCCCGGTTCTAGGACCATCATCTACACGTAAAAGGCGTCTCCTAAAAGGTAATCCTTTACGCGAGGGACCTGAATAATCAACATCAGACAAGAATCGACACAGAAAATTTGGTAGTTAACTTTATATTGGCATGATGGGCACATATATAATGTTAATTTAATTGTAATTATTTTTTAATTATATTATTAATAAGTAATTAGGTAAAATGCTTTCTTTAAACTTTTGATACATGCAAGTCACAAATAATAAACTTTATTGTAAACGATCGCATCTTTTAATTTCATTTCATAACCATATGACTTGATAATATTTAAAAAAACGAACCAGTTAGGCTAGATGCCTCCACCCTGAACATAAAGCCGAGGCAGAAAGAAGAAATAACGTTACAATCTCTCCCGGCTGGGACTTGGAGAAAGATGAGCGTGATGCATCCCTTATGGTGCATTTGTCTACGTGACTAAAGTCACGTACGCCGAATTTTTTATTGCCGTTCCCACGCCGAATCGTGGGTCTAACAATACAGATGTTTATTGCACTCCGTCCCTTACTTCGAGTAAGTGTTTTTGTATCCTTGAACAAAATATTGTTTTGGGTAATTTTGCATTCTAACAATATCATTTTTTCTATGTCGGTCCGTAAGGTGTTAAATATTTCGTCCATGGTAGATACTGTATCGACCGGTGTACGTGGCGTTGATGTAGGTAATACGCCATAATTAGCAAACTCGCAGTGTCACCTCCGTATTGGACAGCGTCCGAATACTGAAATAATATATTTATTTGATTATTTTTTAACTTTTTAATTTTTTTACAGTGTAATTTCATTGATTACTTAACATATTTATAAAATATGATACGTTCGACTAGTATAAGCGCATAATTCTACTACCTACTAAACTAGGCCGCCCTGTATTTCGGGAGAATTTCTGAAAAAAAATTTTTTTTGATAAATATATTAGATTTTTCTACATCATTAAATATCTTCTAAAAAAAATCTTGTATATAATGTATATAACATTTAGATATAATGATGCGTTGAATAGTTTAAAAAAAATAAAAGAAATCGAAGAAAATAATGGTAGATTGAGTTAATTAAACATTATTCTTTTAGTAACTACATAATTTTTACAAATAACGAATAATAAAATTAAATACTTGTGAATATTGTAATCACCCTATAGTCATATTTTTATTCGAACAGATGTTTCAGCTTTTAAAAGCTTTGTTCCATTTTCCGTAAGCAAATTTTGTTCCTTTGATCCTAACTAATGGGAGATTTTTTCTCCTGGAAGAAGATTTACTTAATTTTTTATATGCATACTCATATATACCGCTCTTTCTCATATCGCTATTCTTATATTCATCAATCAAAAAAAATGTTTTGATAAGTTACAAGAACTCTTTAAATTCATTTTAATCAAAGAAAAGAATTGATACGAAAAATAAAGTAAATACTTGCCCACAGATTATATTATCACAGTCATCATTTTTTATTTCCTTGTCTTAAAAGGGTTGGAGGCCCAAAGTCTCAAAAACTCGCTTGCATCTTCCCTTAGCGTAATAACCAATTAAAGATTTACAAGTCTTCATATTTTTTGTTGATGAATTCCATTTTCTCATATCCCAACTTAATGAAGGGACTCCATATCAAAGAATTCTCTTATCGCTGTATCATTAATATCACTCCTGCCACTTCCCTGAGAAACTTTATTTCATTAGCCTGTATTTTTTATCTTAATTTCTCTATAAAAATCCATATGTGGTGACCATAACTTTCCTCTCCGATGACACAAACTGAGTTGACATTACCTCTAATTATGTGAATATCTCTGTAAATATACTAAATACAGAGTTCATATATCAAGTATTCCTCTGTAATATATTTATTTGTAGGATAAAATAATTACAATATATAATTATTTTCCATACGTAACAATAAAAAATGTTTTCTCGAAGAACCTGACATGAATTTGTCAATACGTGTATGTATGCACACGGCGCTAGGTGCCGGATGCCGATCGTCACTTTAGTGGCAGAGCGTGCGCTGGCTGAGTTAAACGTATCTTACTCGTCTTTATGCTGTCGTTCATGATGATCAATATTTTTTTTAATTTTTAGCACTTTTACACATAGTTGGTATATATATTCACTTATATACGTCAACTATTATTTTAATGATTAATATTAGCATTAAATGTAAAATATTCATATTTATCCGACTTAAAAATTCTCAAAAATCAGAGCGCATGTTTTTGTTTTAGCTCCGTTAGGGAAAGGTTAAAGTGGATCGCTATACAAATTTAAATAAAACAGTAGATAATTATTTTAATTAATTCGAAAAACTTACCTTTATATTCCACACACACGTTGTGCTGTATTTCACTGCTATAGAGGTGCAGTCCCTTTCATCGTCAGGCGATAACATGACCAATTCGTGTAGAGTGACGGGGCTTAGGAGGGAGGGGGGCGGGGAGGTTTACTACCTCTACCTGATCTCTCAATACTCTACAATCTTCCTCAGTTGAGTTTATTTAGATTTATATCCACCGCGCATAACTATCGTTATACTGAAACTTTTGAAGTAAAGCCATGATATTGGCACGTGTTCGTGGAAACCTTAAATTTAATATATATATAAATATATTATATATGTATATACATGTCTAATAAATAATGGTTTCGAAGTTATGATCCAAAAATGCGTATTGAAATTTTCAGGAAGTTAAGTCATGAAATCTTGAGTAATAGGTAGTATTTCTATCTAAATCCACATAAAATTTCCTACCTATTATGTAAAAAAAAAACAGCAATTTAGATATTTTTTAACTTATTCGTTATTATAAATTAAAATAATGTTAAATTAATTTGTTTCTATATTCAAAATTCAACTGCACACATACAATTTCGTTTCTGTTAGAATTAATGTAACGAGTTGGCGAACGAATCAAAGAAAATACCTTCGAATATCATAGAATCTTTGAGAATATTCAATATATTTTTAAAACAGGTATCTTCGAGTTAATCGAAATAAACAAGAGATTCTATATTCCGCAGCGTTGGTATATAATATAATATTTTCAGATGTCTCCAGATAAATTTCATATCATAACTGAATTTTTCCTGGTTCTTCCGTTATATGTGCGCAATATATTAGCCATTCCTGTCTACCGGAACTCGTTTTCTATATCCGGTCTATATTACACCCGGAGCGGAGATTGTAAATTCAAATAGTAACTTTCCAGCATGCAGCAGAAAGAAATCAGCGGAGTGAGATAACAAGGTTCGCTTGAAAAGAGTTTACAGTTTACCCGAAACAGTCTCTACATTCCTGAGAACTGGTATGTTGTTATTTGACATTCTGGCACGCTTGTATACAACTTGCTTTATGATACTTGGAGAATCGTTGAAATATGATTAATGTTTTATCTTAAATTGATTAATTAAGTGAATTGAATCTCTTGATTTCTTCAAAAACGATTTAAAATAAACTGTCCTTATAATAGTTTATAAAACAGTAATATACAGGGTGTAACAGACTAGTCCACAATAATTACGAGTCGAAAATGTTCCAGGGATATGTGCCTAATTTCGACCATGTCAGAGATATAAGCATTTAAAAAAAAAATCGTAATTGATATATTTTATTGATTTCAAATTACATACTGAATGCAAAAAAATTAATGGTTATCAAACTTAGATTTTTATTAGATAATTTAAGATCTGAATCCAATAATTTAACAATTTCGCAAATATTTATTCCGAAGTGCGTAAGCACGATTTTGTAAAAATTTCAAACAATAATATTTTTCGTGACTGTAAAATTTACACATATTCCTTGAATATTTTTAACTCATAATTTAGTCAGGAATCAATGGCAGATCTATGATAGAGTGAAGAAATAATGTATAGCTGATCTTAGTATACTAAGATTAAGAAAGGATTACTTAGGTGGTTTGTTCATATGGAACGGACGAATGAGGAGAGAATGGTGAGAAATATATGTGACGCAAGTGTTTATGGTATCAGAAATAGAAGACGTCCGTGGAAAACTTGGCATGGCCAGGTAAACCAGATACTAGTAGATGGTTCTGTTAGAAGCGACAATAATCGGGGCGCTTGTGTAAGAAGATGTATGAATGTGGATGAGGCGAGAATTGAGTGTCAAGACATGATAGTGTGGCGCTCAATCCTCCCTGTCTATCCCTGCGGGGAAACGGCGTGATGGTAAGTTAGTTAATATATAACAAAAATTTACTAGAGAAAGAGAAATAGGTTGGAAGTATACACGATATGGTTTTGAAGAAAGTTAAAAATAATAAACTGAACTGATACAATTGCAAATAAGAATTTTCAGAAGATTGTGCAAAGAAATTGATCACATTAAACAGCATTAAGGATCGAATGGACTAATATACAGGAGACACTCTTAGACACAATACATAACACAGAAAAGTAATTGAGGGAAATAATGAGCAAGGAAAATGCACTCACCTACAGACAATTTCTGAAAAGTATCCAGGACAGAGACACATACCTAGTATTTTCACTGATAAGAACACATTTTTTATGTATGAAAAAATAAGAAATTATATTTTATCTTTTCTACTTTTATTATTACGGTATTATTTTATTTTATCAATACTTTATGTTTCTCTCCTTGTTCTCTATTGTTCAATGGGTATTAGCTATTATGTTGCCTATCATCACTTTGATAATTGAGGCCCGAAAAAGCTTTTCAGTAGACTGGCTAATCCATTACCTCAGCTTCTTCAGGCAAATCGTTCTGCTTCCTCTAGGGTCTCGACTTTTAGCAATCTTTTCTTGCATTATATTGTGCAAAATCTGATTCTACTCTGGATGTCTCGTCATAAGTTCCAGATATTGAAATTTTTAGATTTTTATTGTTTTCATTTCAACTTCTCTTTATTCATTCAAATCATAACAGCTTTATTCGTAACTCTATTCAGCTTATTTTCAGCATTCTTCTATAGATTTACATCTACTTCAAGTTGCCTTATCATTTATTCTATTAGTGTTCATGCTTCTATTCCATAAATTAATACCCAGAATACATAGCATCTGATCATTCTCATTGAAATCATAACTGAATAACGTATTTTTCATGCATATAAACGTTGCATGAACTTGCTTAATGTTGCATTTGATTTCGATAGAAGAATCTCGCATTTAGTGTATACTGCAACCCAGATATAAAATATTTTGTATATTTTCCAATTTCGTTCCACTGACTTGTACTGTCAAGTGTGTTCTGTTTATTAATGAGTATATATTTTGTATTAAGTTCTAACCCGAAAGTCTCATACGTTTTCATTTCTTAGTTCTGTAGAAGGTGTAGATCCTCAATGTTACTTGATAGAAGTACCAAATTACCTCTGTAACGCAGGTTATTCAAAATCTTCCCATTTATAACAAACCCTTGAGTAACTTTTTGAAGAGCTTCATTGAATATTGAATATTTTTTCTGAATGCAAGTTGAGTAGCTTAGATGGTAGACTACATCCCTGTACGTATCTAACATACGTTATAATACTTTATAAGATCAGATATATCATACTCTATGATTTTTTACAAGTTCCTCTTTGGGTGAGGCTTAAGTTACGACGTATTAAGCGAGAGTTATCAAAATAATAAGAGAAAGCAAAAAATTCGTCACATCCATATTGAGATACGATACTTACGATATGAGCATTGTTTTAATATTAATAATTATTAATCATAGTGAAACGATTATCATTGACATAAAAATATTAAGAATGTTTAAAATTAGTGTAATTTTATAAAAAGGGGTAGCATTCAATGCAAAGTCAAAACAATTAACAACTTAAATTAAATTCGTGGAATGAAGTTAAATAAATATACGACAACAAACAGTGATTGATATGAGCAACAATATGTATAATAATATTATTTTAATTATATTTTTAAAAATATGTAATAATTATTCTCAAAGTATGTAACCATATTATATAACATTTTTTTAAATTTGAAGAAACTACCAAATATTTAATGATTCTGAAACGATAAATCAATAAAAAATATGAATTCCGAAAAAAAATCTTAAATCTTAAAATAATCTATAATCGAATTTAATTGAATATTGATATCAAAATATTTAAGACAGATGAGATCTATGGTTATAAAACATTATGCACTGATGAAATACCGAAAATTTATTAATGTCATTAAAATATTATGTTATGGATCTACACAGAGTTACGGCTCACGGCGAAGGAAATAAACGCCAAAGCGATTACTTCTTAGAGAGCAGATAATGAAGTACCATTCTTCTACTCTTGACTGAGATTTCTTCTCTCTGGCGTCAAGAACACTAAACGACTCGTTAAGAGGCGTAAAATTAAACTAACTTAGTAAACGAGTACGCTCGCAAGCTTGCCCCCAGATTTTAATCGTCGTGAATGTTTTGAAATTATATTAGCATTTTTTCGTACATGACACTCGAGAAATAGCATATTTTCTTCATGTTCCTAGAGTGCAACTGAGCAAAGTGTCGAATGTATATTGTTCCGTATTCGCAATTATTCGTGGATATACATAATTTATACATATATTCCATACTCTTGAAACATAAATACTTTATAGATATATCATAGACACGAAGCTATTATTTTTTTTATATGAGAAGTATGGAAGTCATGGGTATTACAGGGCTTACGACCTGTCCTTGGCTGGCTTGAGTGATCACTTTACATAATATAACGTTCACCAATTCTACCCGTCTTATCAATTATCAATTAGAGTATGCGTGGTGTGAAAACGATCCATGGTTATTCGAATTAATTGCTCGGATGGACGATTATAACGCTCGGTAAGTTTCGCAAACTGAATCACGATTTTAGAAATAAATTTCCACGATTTGCAAGCGTTGTTCAGGCGTAAGTCTATGCATGATGAAATGGCAAACCAAACTGAGCACAAATCAGCTGTCGCCGGAAAAAGTGTTGCCAAATCGAAAAATAAACCTCTAAAAAACCATTTAAGTAATTAAGTTAGTAACACGGTAAAAATAACTAATGTTTTATGAGCATAAATTTTTTTTAAATGTCATATTAATGTAAATGTTTTAATTCTTTACTGATTTAATTCTTGGCATAACTCATTCTCTCGTTCTTTCACCGTACACATTGTTCGTGATTGATACTTTCATGGTTAATCCCGAGGATCTGGTAGAATAGCTATGCTAAGGGGCAGTATTCATGTTAACATTGTTTATCATGTCTTCTTAAATTATATTGTATGTTACTTTTTTGTTAATTAGTAACATTTCGCATATTGTAAATGATTTGTAATAATCATATTTTTACACTTTGTTCTGTTATCTAATATAAGTATTAAAAATCTTAATTGTAACTGTTTAATTTTATGAGTATATATTTTTTAAGTTAATTCATAGCTACTCACTCCATAATTGTTAACCGAGTCGACCATCGCAAAGTACAATGAGTAAAGTGTGGTCAGCAGGTGCATAACCTTTACATATAAAAAGCACTTAAGATGAATTTCAGTTTCTTTCATAAATCATCTAATCAGAATAATAATTGTGTACTGTATTTATCTTATAAAAACTGAGAAGAGCTTTATATTAATCTGTTTAAAATAGAACGTTTCAAAATGCGCAAAATGTAATGCAACCATTGTCATTTTACATTATTTTCTGACTACTTTTAGTTAAAGAAAAATATAAAATTTCATTCTCGCGTAACAAACATCTTTTTAAGCATAAAAACCACTTAAAAAAATTATAAACTATCTAATTTTATTTGAAATTTTATCTTGAAATATAATCTTTGTTCATATTTTATTATTTTTTTTGTTTAAAATATTGTAGCAACATGTTCTCAAAATACAAAAAGATTAAATTTTTTTTTCAGAACTGAGAGCGAGCAAGTTAGTGTCAAACAGAAACTTTCGAGAAGATTTATCACAAAAGTTTCTTGAACATTGGATTCTATAACAATTGATGGTTTCAGCTGATTTTCCATAAATAATATAACAAAATATGCCATTCACAAATACTCCATTAAAAAAATAGAATTACAAATAAATTTAAAATACTTTATACAATATTCTAAATAAAATGCGTATAACTGTGAATATATAGGTATAACATAATATTTTATATAAAAATATAAAAATAAATAAATACAAATTAATTGTATTAATTAGAAAGATATACATATAAAATCAATTTTATCGAAAAATATTATTGTCACTACCGGGATTTGAACCAGGATCTCTTCTAATCCGGGGATCGTGCATTATCCGATTATGCTATACCAACACAGTGGATTGACGACAAATTTTTGAACCTATATGTTATACTTTTCAAATAAATACATCTATCGTTCCATTATTTGAAAGTCATCTATCTACTTTGTTTTTACGGAATCTCAAATACCTTTGAGTAAACCGACAGAAGACGCCAGAATTAACAATTATTTTTTATTAAATTTTGGATATATTGATACAACTCATATACTATTAAAGAGAACACATTCTAGTCTAGAAAAAAATATGTGATTACGTATTTTTTTCCAAAATATAATTCTCGAATTGACGTCATGTTACTTCTACGCATTTTTTAAGCGTTCTACGATAAATTCCCTAGAGAGCTTGTTTTCATTATATCTTCTTTCAACGTAATTTTAATATTGTTTAATGGAAATATGTAAGATAATCATTATTGATAAATTATTTTTCTTTTATTTTAAATACACATAATACAAAACTTGGGTAACGCTGATGTATGGAATATATTGATGGCAGATAATCAGAACAAATTTACCATCGCATATTACATATCTTTACAATGTCATTTATATATATATATATAAATTATTTAGGTAAATTAATCTATCTTATCTTAGTTTTTAGTACATAATATAATTATTTAGGTTAATAAAAACCATGCATCCTGTATTCTTGAAGAAAACATTTGAAAAAGATTAATATTGTATAGACCTACTTGAATATATTATAAATGCAAGAACATGTCATACTACAATATATATTCTGTATTGCCAGTAAATACACCGAACAACATTTCTACCAAACTCGTAGATTATAAGTCTTAAATATAAATTATTTTACACAATGTAGATAGAAAAATATAATTTATTATCTGTTTATTGACGTCCATCCAATTATCATTTAGAGACGGATCTTTTAATAATAAAATCTCAACATCTTTCTATCTGTTTGAAAATACCTTGAAATAAAATTGGATTTTAAATTTTACAGTTTCTCTTAAAAGTGTGGTTCATTATATGTATTCAAAATACATTTTCAAATACTTGATAAATTTGAATGCGAAGAACGGGCGAATAAATAATTCAAACGTTGCGATTTATCTCTAATTTACATTCATTCAAAACAAATTCAAAATGTGTAATTCAATGAGTTTAAATACACTTTGAAATTTGCTCCAAGATAAATTATTATAGGAACGCGAAACACCTTTAAAAAAGGGTTTTGGAATGAGATAAAAGTGGGCAGTCTGCCGCCTGAAGAGGAAGGCGCCTCACCTGAAATGTGAGACTTCCGGGGACGACGTTGGTAGGCTTCGCAGGCGTTGGCGTTGTGACAGAAAAGTGAAAAAGAATTTATACATTTGAATTTTTGTGAATAAAACAATTTTTGAAATAAAAACAAGATTTAAAAGATGTTTTTTTTGGAACCGATTTTCCTGCAAATTTTTAAATACATTTAACCGTTTGGTGCTGAGATGGACCTGTGTTTGCGAGCGCAAATATTTTCTTCTGCCAATATTTACGCATATAAAACATAATTTCTGGTTAAGAAGTAAAATTTGCTGCAAAAAATTGTTTGTCTTTGTTTTATAACAAAGTTTTACAACATCACGAGAGGAAATATTTTACGAAAATTGTGATGACGAAGTTTTTAAGTATATTAACGAATTGAACTCTAATTCTGAAAGCAGTGATAGTACCAGTAATATAAAATGAATCGACTATAATGCTATACAGAAAAAATTATCTATTTTATTGCTATTGGGATACATTTAATTTGTATTAAAATACTACATAACTATGTGTTGTTGTGTGTCGTAGTCGGCAGGAGCGTACTTTGAGAGAAAGTTCAAATGAAAACTGCACAACTAATAATGATTGAAGCAGATATATAATTATTAACAGTTTCTTCCGGCCCCGAAACATCGAAACGATATACACGCGATTTTTTAAAATCACTTAGAAAAATTTGCTGGTCATAATTTACGGCGCTACTCAATATGCAGCAATAAAGATAGCTGTCGAACCAATCGTTCTAATCTTATTTGCGCAAAATGCAAAAGAGGGGTTCATTGTATGCGCGTTTGAAAACAGAAATATGAAGTATCTTTTGGTGATTATGGATTAATTTTGGATATAATTAAATTTACAAACATGTCAAAATATAACTAGATGCTAGATATCCATTTTAAGTGTGTTTTTTGTATGTCAAATATACATTTTAATTCACAATTTTGTTTTTTCGTGTTGTATTTTTAGAAACTGTAAAGAAAATTAAAACAGTTAGTAATAGATAACAAGCCAAGTAACTGTAAAATATATATTATACATACACATTACATATATGTCCAGGCGCGTGTCTTTTATATATATATACGGACCAGATGTCTCTTCTAGGTAAATAGCATTTATTGTAGTGATTTCAACTATGGGGGATTTGTGTTCCTTATTCACAACTACGGTTATGCCGTAATTTTTAAGGCATAGCCTTGAAAATGACACACGTTACAATGCCGAAACGTCGACCTAGGTTTCTTCTAGGAAACTATCTACAGAAATCGCAATCTATCAATAAGAGATACCAGTTCCATAATACTAATAGTTGAGGAACCTTAAATTAAACACACATATACGCGTGGCAGAATACATTCATCAGTGTTGATGATGGACCCTACAATAGGATCCAAAACGTCGGCCAGAAAGGTCAAATGGGTGATTTCTGGGAAAACTGTGCACAGAAGATTCTGAACGGTCGTGAAAACCTAAGAACGTACATGTGTATATTTAATTTAAGGTGTTGTTAAAATGCGTATTTTACCACACTTTAAAAGAGAAAGAGTTTAAGACTTGTTCGAAGAGATCGCCAAGTTATTAATATTTTTTAGTTTAGATTTGTTTTAAAATAGTCAGAATATAACAGAAAAACATGAATCTAAACCGTGTACGTATCTTTAATTATATATATATATTTTTTTTTTTGTATACATGCTTGTATATATGCGTGTGCTAGGCATGTGTGTTGAGATTGTCTTTGTTAACTTGATAAATGGTTCAGGAGAATTTTTTTTCTTCACATTACTGCATTTCAATATTTGTGAAATCTGCAAAATAAATATATAAAATAAATAAAACTCCACTAAATCAATATCGATTCATAGAATGCGCCACCAACCATAAAAAATATCCTATTACAACACTACAAAGGTATTAAGTAATTTCATTGACTATGTCTGTAAAGCAGTTTCAGAAAAACACCTTTACTTATTGGCTGAACAAATTTATCGTGTGATTGCAAATGATAAATCTGTATTAACCTTTGGCCAATAAAGCTTTTTACGACCAAAGAAAATATCTGTAACTAAGTGAAATCACCACCATTATTTGTTTTGGTTGGGATAGGATTAAACCGCCTCATAAATCGTGCGGTTCTGTTTGTCGTGGCAATATGGGCTCTCCGGACCGAGTTACAGTCTTTTTAGTGAACTGGTTTCAGAATTCGATCGAATAAAAATTGAAAGCCTATAACGAACAAAAGCCTTTAGGCCGATTTTTTGTGTTGTAAAGAACACCGAGTGTTCTTATTCTACAATATTGTATGTACTACACAGTATTTTAACTCTAAGATAATAAATAAAATTTTCTCTTTTCATAGCTACTACATACATTTATTATTATATTATAGGGCGGGTCAAAAGTTTTTCCACTTTTTAAATCGCCTCTCCGGTGGCCGGGAACCGGGAGCTTGGTCCTTGGAAATTTAGTCGCAATGTATCGCTTCGCGGGGAAATAACGCGTGTTTTGCGAAAAACAGTTTTACAAATACAGCGATTTCCTTCATCGTTCTTCACTTTAAATTAAAACCAGTAGGTGAATATAAATAACTCAGTGGTGTAAAAACAAATTTAATAACTAAATAGTTATTAAAATGAATAACTACAACGTGTTTGGGCTAGATATTTAAAATTAATATATTAATATTTCATCATTATTATTATAATCGGTCGTTTTCTATTAATTGATGAATAAACATTTCATAATCTTCTCTGTCCATTGTTATTATTTATTATTATTTCTTTGGATATGCCTCTTGTTATTGTAATATGTTGTCCTATTTGCTTTTAAAAATTTAATAATGGATGTAACAATTTATTGGAAAGATTTCTGAATATGAGATCGAAATTTGTCGAAAATGTATTTAATTACTATAGTGAAATTGGTGATCGTGCTTCCCGGGATAAGAAGAAGTCCGGGTTCGAATTCCGGTAGCAACAAAATATTTTTTTCGATAGATATATTTTTTTTATATATCTTTATAATTGATTAATTTAATTTGTATTAAAACACCAAGAACTCTGTTCTGAAAATGTAACTTCACAACAAAACTGTATTCTCTTTAAAAAAAATCTTACTAAATGAATATTATATAAATTCGAATAAATAACTAACTTTATGTTTACCATTGTTGTTTTTTAAAAAATAGATTCTGGTAAAGAAACAATAATATATGTTTTTAGTTAGTTATGAAATCCTGAAGAAGAAAATGGTATTTTTCGAAACCGGTAGATGTATTTAAACTCAATTAAGTGGTTAATAAAACAAAGATAACAAATAAAAATATGAATTTTAACCACAAAGTTAATATTGCTAATTTTAAAAGTATTTTATATTTATTAATTATATGTGCATATTATTCATAGCTATTTTGGTACATTGGAAGCTACTTGAGTAATTGACGATGTCGAGTAATTGGAGTCTCTAGTACATTTTATTTCACAAATATTTGCTCAACTACTACAATAATTACCAGCAAATAACAATGCTCGTAAATATATAAAACATAACAGTATCAAACTATTAAATCGTTTAATTATCATTCGCACTTGTGCGAGATAATTTAGTATCCCATGAATATTTCTCACAAATTCAGCATGTACAAATATGAATGTGAAGGGGTTTAGACGTACACTCAACCCAAAATACTAGGAAATGGTTTGGATCTAGGATAAACTGAATTGAATTGCTAATTTTGTGGCAACCGTTGCTGAATGCATATTTATGATGAAAAGTTCTAATAATCCTCGGCAGAGAGGATTGTTTCTGTGGAACATGCCATTTTGATATTATAAATGAATAGTAATATATTAATTTTGATAAATCTGGATGCAACAATCCTTATTTATACGTAAGTTTTAGTTAAATTCAAATATAATTTAATTAATAATTTTGGAACTAACTTTATCATACGAAAAATTAAAGTCAGCTAAAATATTTTATATGAGTGAGTTACAGCGAATTTTTTTATATATTCTACAAAATCGCTAAACTGAATCTGATATCTAAAGTTGTACCTCATCGATATCAGATGGTATATAATCTGACGGGTAATTATGTATTAATTAATCCCGAGGAGATTATATGATACATACGTATATATCATCCTATTAAATTACTTATTGTATAGTTTTTAAAATATTTTGTTCGCTTTCACACTCCTACAATTTTCTGTCTTCACTTTTTTCAAACAGCATCTTTATAGATAAATTGAGTTTTGTAACTACGTAACGTTACGATGGGATCACAGGTTTTTTTTTACCTCAGAGTATTTATTGCTTATTTAGCTGATATTGAATAACAAGTAAAACCAATATAAAATATTTAAACGATCAAAAATATAAAAAATATTAATTAAAAATAATTTTAGTTCATTTATGAGATGGAGGAGACAGATAGGTGGTCATAATTTGAAAAGCGTAAAGACTAAGGACTCTTTAAAAGGTATTTAAGTGGAATTTGGCTGAAACTTAACTACATAGCAGATACAGTGAAGATAAATGTATACAGATTATTATTGTATTTAAACTGGAATGACGTGAAATTGCTGTTTGACAACAGCAATTTGACAAATTGACATTTGGGAGAGCTGCTTTTAAAACCGGTAATACCGGTAACACAGAAATCAATTACCGATTATATTGAAAATAATAGCTTTCACTCGATTAACCATTTACAGTTTCTGTTTTATCGACCATTTCTGTATTATCGACAGTATCGTATATCAAACCTATCTAAAAATGTTCTCCCACTAGTCGAATGAATTATTTCGGTAACAAACTAGTAAACAACTCCTAGTTATTTCCTGAGAACTTTTTCTTTGCAAAATATGTTTATATTCGTTCGCATCACTCTTTGGACGTTTTTTGTGGTGCTTAGCACACGTGTTGCATTTTACAAATTATCGTTAATTTTTTATATCGAATTAAATATTAGTGTACAAAAAAAATTAATTATATTACTGGTTAGTTGTAAACGTATAAATAATAACTATTAGATTAAATGTATAAATATAATATTAAAATAAATATACATCCGATCCAACCCAGTTACCCTTTAAAATATTTTAGTATATACTATAAATATAGTAACTCCTTTAAAATTATAACGAACTATTTTCTCATTAGAGATAATACCTATGTGGAGGTTGGTAGTGGAATGAAAGAAGGGTTTTGACGGACAAAGCATCGACGGAGCGCGGGGAGTGCGGCTTCTCTCGGCAGGAACACGAACCGGGTATAGATGTCGCCCGCATCATCGGTCAGCTGAGTGTAGCGATACTGGCAGTGGAATCGAATCTCCGCTCCTACACCTCTATTATCGATAACGAAAAAAAACAATTTTATAATCCCTACTTGCTGGCATATTAGATATCAAACTTAGTACTCGCCTCTGGCATTTTGTATCTTTTCTGTAATTTGTTAGATAGTCGTAAATAAAGATTGTGATTCTCGATGATTTTCATTTCTCGAGAAACGAGAATTCTCGAGAAATTTTTATGAATAAAAAAAATTGTGTAACACAGTAAAGTATTGCAGATAACTTTGTATATACTAAATATATTTACTGTGATTACTTTTTCGATATTTTTTTGTTTTAAGCATATATATATTATTATCGTAGTATATAATTGAAATACAAAACAACAAGAAGTATGGTAAACCATTTATAATTTATTATTAATACATGCATGAATTAATGTTAGATATATTATTACATATTATTATTAAAATAATTCTTCAAAAACACATGCCATCTAAAGTAGAATCTGACATCTTCGTCTGATTTCTGATTTATTTTTATCGCATCGGGTTCTTCGAAAAGCCGCCGGCCGGTTAGAGTCATAGAAAATCACAAATAAATTGTCTCATTCAAATACTTAGATCTTTCAGGTAAGTATGCATATTTTCAGATATTGGTTGTAGACCTTTTAAAAATATTGTCACAAATTAAATTTTATATAATAAAAAATGCTCGAGAAATTTTCTGATTTTCTGAAACACCAACCGTAGATAAGTCACGGATGTGCGAGATGCTTGACTTACTTGATAACAGAGACATCCTCACTACGCTGTAATACATGCGGAATATTAATTCGGTCAGAGCTGGCGCGAAACACAAGCATTGTTAACTTTATTGCGTTATGTAGAAGATAGTGTTCAGCTACATAGTTCGCACATACTTTCAGTTTAAACTCGCTCTTGGCTCTTATATAGGGAACAAATACAACTATGACATCAGCGATGGTGACGTAATTAACGCATATAAATAAATTAGTTGTGATTTTTCGATTTCTTATTTGACTGACAATATATTTAGATTGTAATCTGTTGCTAAGAGGACAGACGATCGTTGAAAACACGGGCATCCAGTGAATCAAGAGGATGACCGGCCACCCTAAAATCTGCTGGATCATCAAGCTCTGCAGAAATACAGAAATATTCACCTCCATGATCAGAACAATGCACATTTGCTAATATCGAGAGGTGCCATACTGACACTGATTCTAGCTAGCAGAAGTGGCCCACAGTGTTATAGGTATACATCTAAATATATGTATGTATATGTAAGGATATCGGTTCAAATTCACCACCGTCCCAGCTGGCATCGATACTAGTGACATCTGTGTTCAATACCTAGCTGGCGGCAAAGCGCTGTCACCACAGTCCGCTTCGATCGCTCGCCGACAACACATCTTCTGTGCTACTGCCCGCCAGGGCGTTCGGGAGCTGGCGGGGCCGATCCCGAACATCTCCGACTCGTTCATCTACCCTTCGCATCTCTATATTTCATTTTTACACACATACTTTCTGTACTCTCTGTTCTATCTTGTCGCAATAAACGACTCAATTCCAAGAGCGCATTCATTCCATTCTAAACACCTACCCCCACACATTTCACTGCTTTTGTAATTTAATAATTTTAATAGAAATGCTAATTATTCAATTTTATCTTGGGGTGCTATATTTGGTTTTCTCAAATTTTCTTTATTTTATATTTGCTATGTTAAAACTACCCGACTATATGAGAAATAGATTTTATTCTGATGCCAGTCGACGTCAACAGGTCAAGTGAGTTATAAAAACTTTCAAAATTTATTTTCTAGATAGAGTATTATATGTGTATCTTCTTTACCCTTTCATTATATATATTTAAGGCTGGTTAAATTATTTTTTTTAATATTTTCATAATGTTGCCAGGCTGACAAAAAATTTTGGTAAAAAATAAATGTAGTGCCTACATTAGTTTCGCAATCTAATTTTGAATGAAATTTGCAAGGCAAAGTTGGGTAAAATTGGTTCTCACTTTGGGTATGTATCTTGTATTTTTGAAAAGGGTAGCAACCCCAGACTATTTCCTTTGAGTCAACGTAATGAAATGATAGACGCCAGTAATTGAATGATACTTTTGTGCCTTGAATACTGAAGGAAAATTTTAAATAAATTAGAATGTTTATGATCTCATATGACTTTTAATGTTTCGGATAACCGAAAATATAACACCACATCACAAAATATATTTACTTAAAACAAATTTAATCAGAAAACTTGTTTGTGGTTTAATGGCAAAAACATGGTTCACTCATTCAATGACAAAAAAGATGGCCCCTGAAGAGTTGCGGACTTAATTCTGAATGTTTTCTGGTGATATATTCACATTAAATACTGTGATTGAAATCAAAAATTTTGATAACAGTTCATATGTATTCAAGAAAATAATAATACACATATATTTATTATTATTTGTTTACTATTGTATTACATTCTAAGAAAATTGTTGTTTGTGTTAATTTCTTTAATTGAAGGGCAATTCTTGCCGTAAAATAGCTATACAATTTGACATAAAAATGTTATTTTGGTTATATATGTTAAAAAAAACATAAGTAAAATTAATACAAAATATTTAATTTAGAATAAATCCTTCGGTTTTGAAATTAATGTTTTTTTTTATTAAATGTGTATTACCGAGGGGTAGGTACTTTTTAATAATTTAGTGAGCTTTCGTCAATAAAATTTTACCACCTAGGTATATCTTCTGTTGTCCTTTTCTAGTTTGCATAACAGTAAAAAAATAAAATTTGAGAATATTACGTGAAAATCAATTTCTAATAATTATTTTCAATTTAAAAAAAAAGTAAAATGTGGTACTTTCACGAGGATAACATTAATTTTATTTTTATTTATTTACATTACATACATAAACATATACAACATTAAATGATTATATTAAACAGATAACATTTCTGAATGATGATTGCACTAGCCCAATAGTAGTGGCGCGCATTGCATACAAGTAAAAAGCTATACATTAGTAAAGATTCTGGACAATAAAAATAAATTTTTATCTTATAAAAAGACCCTATAAAATTATAGCTGTTATTACCCATATTAGCGTAACCCATGGCCATATTTTTGTCAATCCGTTAACAGTATGAAAAATGCGACTTATTTGTATTCAACTTCATTATTATTCGTCTCCGCATTTCGCTAGAATGCACGCGTCGGTCGCGTCTAACTGTGAGAAACGTATTAAACCATATTGTTAGAATGCAAAATTATCCAAAACAATATTTCGTTTTTCAAGAATACAAAAGCACTTAGCCGAAGTAAGGGACAGGGTAATAAACATCGGTATTGTTAGATCCACGATGCGGCGTGGGAACGGCAATAATAAATCTGGCGTACGTGATCAGGGTCACGTCGGCAAATGTACCATAAGGGACGCGTCACCTTATGCGTTAGTCTTTCTCCCAATCGCAGCCGGGAGAAATCGATCCATAAACACTATCTAGTTTTCAATTAGAAAACAAAATCAATATCGTCTCTGATATAATAAGCAAGCGTTTGTAATTTGTGATTCTGGGAAAAATGTAAACTGTGCGCCTCGAGTTTAAGCTTAGACTGTGATGTTCTCTGTGTTTAATTGTTTATGTTAAAGTATAAGAAGGGTCCCGGTGGATTTATATATAAAGAAAAGACGATCAACATAATTTAACGTAGTGAGAGTAAATTGTCGCTATCAGGGGAGATGATATCTTATACGGCATGCACAAATTGCATAAGCACTTCGCGTTCAGAGTCCCGGTTTGCCTGAAAAATTGGACGTCGTCTGGTGGTTAATCAACTACAAGCCTGAACCCTACCCTGGCACCACTATTGGCCACACTTCACGTCCAGGTTCCAGGACCTGGAAGGCTTCTCCTAAGAGGTAATCCCTAACGTGAGGGACCTGAATAATCAACATCAGACAAGCATCAACACAGAAAATTTGGTAGTTAACTTTATGCTGGCATGATGGGCACATATATAATGTTAATTTAATTGTAATTATTTTTAATTATATTATTAATAAGTAATTAGGTAAAATGCTTTCTTTCAACTTTTGATACATGCAAGTCACAAATAATAAACTTTATTGTAAACGATGGCATCTTTAAATTTAATTTCATAACCATATGACTTGATAATATTTAAAAAAAGAACCAGTTAGGCTATATGACTCTCCCCTGAACATGAAGCCGAGGCTGAAAGAAAAAATAACGTAACAATATTTTTTCTTACTTAATTTATTGGGCGTCTTTAAGGCTGTCAAAATTTACTGTTTATTCAAAAAATTTGTACATAACTCAAAAGAAATTAACCCATACTGAAAACTCTAAATGAAAACACTTTTACATGTTTGCTCCGCTAACTAAATTCTTTTCCACAGTGAATTTCAACGGACAAGTTATATTTTCTATCAATCATCTGTGGAGTATGAGATAGCGTAATACATATTCAAGTTGATTATTACTTTGAGTTAATACATTAGTACTTACAGACATATATTTTAATTAGTAGTATAAATTCAATCCGTTTATGTTTTTATGAATCAGTTTTTAGTTAGTTAAATGTAAGTTTTAGAGTATTATCTTTGTAAACATGAAATTAACGACACGATAAAGCGCCTTCATTGACAAAACAACTGAAAATAGAAAATAAATGTCGCTGATGTTAAAATACATTTCAATCGCGTTTTCAGAGAAGTTGTATATAATATTTTAAGCGAAGTAAAAGAACGATGTGGAGGAATAAAATAACTTACCTTTTTCGAATTAATGAATTCTAAATTATTTTCTATATTTAAGAATTATTAATTTCCAATACAATCGTTTTCAAGATTAGAATCATTTTATTCACATTTTTTTGATTTTGATCGTCTTAAGAATGAGTTAAAATTTTTATATAGTTCATCAGAATTTCAAGAAAAAAATGTTTTAGAATATTGCCTTGAAAAAAATTTACAATAAGTTTTTCCACAATTAAATAAATTAGCCCTTTTAATTAGCACAATTCCTGCTAGCAGCGCGTCAGCTGAACGGTCGTTTTCGGCACTAAAATGAATTCATAATTATTTAAGGAATAATCAAAATCTGACACGAATTTCGGATCATTTACGAATTTACAATACAAATAATTATCTTTAGTATTTAAGATTACACTTACACGCTGCAGCTATTGATTAGGCCCGGATATTCATTCGTGTAGCTGGATGCCATTTATATTATTCACTTTTGAGATATCAGGGGCGACTAAGAGAGTTCTCTTCTGCTCTAAAAACTCATGCACACACTATATATATATATATATATATGCAACCGAGACAACTGCATCCAGTTTCCGTATAGTTACGTATACGTTGTCGGTAACAGAATAACTTTAAATACTTAATTAATGTATTAATTATAAATATATACATATAAAATCAATTTTGTCGAAAAATATTGTTTTTGCGTCACCGAGATTCGAACCTGGATCTCTATTTCCAATCCGGGGAAGTGCACTACCATTGTGCTATAACGCCAGTATTTTTCTTGACAAATTTTAAAACCTATATGTTACATTTTTCAAATTAATACACCTGTCGTTCCATTATTTGAAAGCCATCTACATTATTTTTACAGAATCTCAGAACAGATTTGCAGACGCCAGAATTATCAATTCATTTTTATATGCAGTCGGTTTACTCAAAGGTATTTGAGATTCTGTAAAAATAATGTAGATGGCTTTCAAATAATGGAACGACAGGTGTATTAATTTGAAAAATGTAACATATAGATTTAAAAATTTGTCAAGAAAAATACTGGCGTTATAGCACAATAGTAGTGCACTTCCCCGGATTGGAAATAGAGATCCAGGTTCGAATCTCGGTGACGCAAAAACAATATTTTTCGACAAAATTGATTTTATATGTATATATTTATAATTAATACATTAATTAAGTATTTAAAATATCACAGACCTATGTTCTGAATAATTACAACTTCACAATAAGAATGTGTTTACCTTAAGAATAACTTTAAGCCTACTATATGCCACTGCCCACTAGGCAATCCTGTTTTGGGGTAAGTAAGCATTTATTTATTAAAAGCAGTATAATCAACATACGTATAGGATATATATAAATTATGTACAATGTTAAAAACAAAGTATGTACTCAGATATGTCGACCAAAAAACGCAAACTAGTGCCTTACATGCGTATCCAACACGCATGAACACAACATCAGGCTTACATACACACATATTCATTCATAAACCAATTGTTATCCCAGTGTACGTAATGCAGTTACATAGAGTTATATCATAATAGACACTAGTTTCATTTCAGTACCAGCTCTATACAATTTTAACGACCAATTTACAATGTTCTTTCTAAACACTCTAATATCACTTAAAGTTTTGATATTATTTCCAATTAAATTATATATTCTGGGTGCTTGAAATGTGAATAATCTTTGACCAAAAATAGTTTTCATTTTTGGAACTATTTTATGATTATTTGCTCTCGTATGATAATATCTTTACATATATTTCTAAAAATATTTAGTATAATGATATTATAAAATATATAAGTAAAATTTAATAAATAAAAGATATGCTGTCATTTTTAAAGTGCCTTCTCGTTGCCTCAGAGGGAAAAAAATACCTCATTTCTCTGAAGAGCATTGTTCAATATTTCGCGAGTATCCTCGAACTTTAATTTTCATTCCCTGTAAGCATGGGAAAACTTTTTGAAACCGTTTTTGTTAAAAAATAATTAAAACTCAGAGACTTAAAATAATATACCAAAGAATTGAGAATGTATTAAGTTTGTATGATGTATCCTAGTGTGGAAATAATGTTATACGGGATTTATTTGTTATCAAAAAAGTATCAAATATTTTCTTTTTTAAGAAAAGCAAGTAAGTTAAGAACTTTATTCTCCTTTAAAAAAATACTTAACTTACGTAAAAATGTTCTGATGTGACGTTAAGTCTTTTTTCTCTTAGTTAGAAAATAGTAATTTATTTTTTGAGAATATTCCATTATCCATAACAGCTGAATGACATAACTAAATATCTTCAAATCTGCAATTTAAAAAAAAATATATAAATTAATTAAAATAAATTAGACGAATCGCCTAGGAAGATACATAGAAAAAACCTATCTGTCGAAAAAATACATAGTTACAGCCAGGATATAAACCGGGAACTTTTACCGTGAGTATGAGTTACCGTGACTAACACTTAGTTTACCAAGTACTGTCACGTCGAATTTTCGACGTTATATTATGTTCTGTTTTATTTTAGTAAGAATCTATTATTTCATATTAAAAGTCATATTTTTAATTGCAATGAATTTCAAAAACCTTTGAGTAATACGTGCTAGACGACGTTAGGACTTTCAATCCAATTTTATTCCAAATCATTCTCCCGGCAAGTAAAAATTTCGGGTTCGATTCCCCGATAAAAAGTGTATCTGTATATTTTTCAAGTGATTCAATACCTAATTTGTTTCATTATCTAATAACTGTATTCTAAAATTGCAACATTGCAATAAAAATGTAAGGAGAATACATTATTATTGTAATATAATTTTCAGAACATAGTACTGTGATATTTTTAATACAAATTAAATGTATCAATTAGAAAGATATACAGATTGAACTCATTTATATAAAGGTGTCTCAACAAGAGCGGAAAATTTAAATTAGGCGCCATTTTTGCTGTCGTGCTTTGACAGTCAAACCATTATGACAGTTCTATGGTAGATAGTTCGCCATTATTAAACATGAATCGCTATTTGATATAATTTTAAAACTGCATTTATAGCTGGTGGATTTTAAAAATTATTAGTTCATATTGGCACTGGTATCACTAGTATCCCGATAAAGATACTCGCAAAAGTGTAATATCAAAATTATTATAAGGCATGGATCTATCACCTATTGTGGGTCTCAATACACCGCACTGGTTGCATTGGCGTTGTTACGATATTATTTTTTATCCACTGATCACCCAGTAGTACAAAAAATAGTAAACTGGTTAAACACACAGAATCATGAAATCGTACAGAATTTATAATGAAATGTTACAATAAAAATGTAGTGCTAAAATTTCTTAAAAATTCTTATCAAATGTGTAAATCACAACTTGACAATCCATGGTAGTTGACAAATCATATACTACAGTGCGTACAAATTGTACATTGATATAAAAATGAAATATTACGTTGAAGGCCTGAATAAATTTAAATACAGAACGAAATGAGCAATAAAAATCCCGAAGAATAATTAGGATATATAGGACATAGATATAATTCTAAAAACTTATACTTTGCACAAACATATAGTTTCATGAAAAAAATTCATCAAAATTTTTTAGTACCTAAATAATGCACTGATGAATATATGTGCAATTAATTTTTCACGCTACTAAAATAATATTGCTTTATATTTAATCTTCTTCTAGTCATGATTATCAAATGTTAGCGATCATTATTGTATTTGCAGCCGTTCGAAATAGTTGGACTATAGATTACCCGAACCATTGCCTTAGTGTCCTCTGTCTTTGAGAGATTTATTATAAGAAGCAAAATCTTATATTTTTTAGACATGGTTAAAATACGAGGACTATTTTTTAAGTAAATACCGGATTTTTATTTGAAACACAACATTTTTATAACACTTTACTTTCTTCGGACGCTACACATCTTGAACTATTTTTCAACATAGTCGACACCATTATTAATGTACTTGTCATAACGGGGTATCAATTTTTGTATACCTTCGTCGTAGAATGATGCCGCCAGGGATGAAAGTCATTTCTGTACTTCATTTTTGAGTTTATTATCATCATCAAAACTATCGCCACCTAAGAACCGCTTCAGAATATTTATTTATTAATATATTCAGAATATTTCTAACGTTGTATGTGGTGAGTCAACAGATGAAGGAAACCATTGCGCATGCGCAACATCGCAACCGCAGAACTACATCGGAAATATCCTGCAACTTACTTGAAAAACGTGCCTCGTATTATAATTTGTTTTAAGGATTGAATTTTCCTTAGCATCTGAATCATTATTATCAGTGACTACCAACCAAACTTATTTTTAAAATTTGTGTTTTACATTTACCAAAGTATTAGAAAAACTGGATATGGAAATGACGAGTTATATATTAATTTAGAATATATATTCCATAGACTTTTGTAGAACTATTAAATTATTTAAGTATCTCATACGAGTACATTGTTTAGCTACCGTGTAAATTGTTTGATTGATTTTTTTCTGAATTGATTAACATATTCCTTCGCTACTCAGCTTCCTGATCTCGGTCCAAAATAATATATTGCTTAAAACCAGAGACCGCATTAAAATTGGGTTATCCCTTCACGAGTGATAACGTAATAGAATAAAGGCAGTCTGATATAACATTTTATACATACATAATATTATTTGTATTGCTTTCTTAGGAGACGAATCTTTTGAGACGTGAATATATTTTATGTTATGTGGATAATAATCTTGTTCTCTCAAAGTTTGTATTGTGTAGGTCTGCTCTTTCAAGACATTTACTTTAACATGCTGATATCATTTTGAATTTACCTTAAATTTTTTTAAAGTTTCCGGAACGAGGTTAACATTTCGATTTCGACGGAATGTGACTTCCTTGTTTTCTTCTGACATTTAAATAATTAATAATATGAAAAAAACGATACAATTTTCTAGTGTTTGTTTGTAAAAGTTGCTAGGAAAAAAACAAACATGAAAATTAAGAGCAAGTTAAAGAGTAAATATATCCTTAATATTGAAGCGACGAAATTTATGCAAGAAAATTATTTTAGTGTTCCTCTATTTGAATACTTGATTATAATTTTAATTTAAACGATATAATGTTTTCTTATACATTGACCGTATAAAATCTATTTTGTAAAGCTCTACAACTTATATGTATATATGTTTAATTTAAGGTTTCCGCGAGCACTAGCGTATGAAACTGGTAGTGTCTCTTCTGAGTTAGATCGCGTTTTTTGTATATGGAAACCTTGACCAACGTTTCGGCACAGTAACACGTGCCCTTATCAAGGTGTTGCCTCAATAAATTGCGATATATCCGTACTTTTTCGCAGGAGATATAAACTTCCCACATCTGAGTTAATATAGTTCCCAAGGGAAACTATATATATTACAAACAATACGATCTAACCCATAAAAGACACCTGTTATATATATATAATATATATTTATACATGGGAGATTTAGACCGCATTATATATTTCTTAAATATTCATCACGTACTGCCGATAAAGCGTGTTGGGAAGTCTGTTATAATATTATTGTAATAATATGATCCAATATATTACTCTATATAAAAACGTAAAAAGTCTCAAGGTGCCCGTGGGCCACTAGTATATAATACATTATGAGTAAAGACTGCTAGGTCCATAAAATTGATGGGTGTATTATAGCAAATGGAGCATAGATGTGAAAACGTGAAAAATGTATCTAAGAACAGGAGTACAACATTTATCAACTCTGCCTACCCCCGTGGAATTACAGTGTGATAGTACACATGTGTACGTCATTTATTATTCAATGTTTTGCGCCGAAGGACACTTAAAATAATATTTTATACTACTGCGTGTAAAATTAACCCTACATATGAAAAAGTAAAACCATAAAAATATTTTTTTATTTTTGGATAACATACGAAACCTTTTTCATATATAATGTCCCCGCAATACACTCTTTTTCACGTATTGTAATAGTTTGTGAGAGAAAAGAAAATCTACATGATATAAATGTGATCTAATGAAATACAATATATGTATATATACTTACTTACTTACTTACTTACCATCACGCCGTTTCCCCGTGGGGGTAGGCAGAGAGGATAGAGCGCCACACTCTTCTGTCCTGACATACAATTCTCGCCTCATCCACATTCATACATCTTGTCATACAAGCTCGCCGATTGTTGAGGCTTCTAACAGAACCATCCTCCATTATCTGGTTTACCTGGTCGTGCCAAGTCTTCCGCGGACGTCCTCTATTTCTGGTTCCATCAACACTTGCGTCATATATCTTTCTTACCATTCTCTCCTCATTCATACTTTCCATATGACCAAACCACCTAAGTGATCCTTTCTTAATCTTACTTACTATACTAACATCAGCTTTAGATTCTTTTCTTATTTCTTCATTCTTTACTCTGTCATAAATAGATTTGCCACAAATACGCCTAAGTGATCTCATTTCCACTGCATTCAGTCTACTTTCGTTCCTTTTCTGCCAGCTCCAGGCCTCACTTCCATACATCAGTGTCGGTACCAGGATTCCATTGTGCACATGTATATATATATATATATATATATATATATATATATATATATATATATATGTGTGTGTGTATAGTTTTATTATAATTAGACTAGACTAGACCCACAAAACATACTGCTAGACATCTGTCTGTAGGTACATTCATATCAATTATTACATTTAAGAAAATCAAACATAAAAACTAATTAGTGTCACATTTCAACAATCCATTCTTACAAGTGAGACAAATCATTATTGATAAGTCACTTTTTTATAACTTCTTTCAAACTGAAATAAAGCTTACTATTTTGTAAAGACCCAGGAAGTTTATTTTTCAATGTAGGAACAACAAATCCTAATGTTCTCGGTACATATTTATTGGAGATTTTAAGTATTATAAAATTCAAATTAACCACACTTCTTGTATTTTCCCGTGTGATGCCACCCGATTTAAAGCTTCGTGGTTAAAATTTTATTTTATTAATTAAAATAAATAGTAAGAGCAACGAGTTTTACACAACTTAAAAAAGTTCATGAATGGCTAACGTCAGAAGGCTGAGCTTAATTAGAAACATCGGATGAAATATGAGGCTATAAAGGAAGTAAATAAAATAGAGAAATATGTACTTAAAAAAATAAACTTGTAATTAAAAACGACAGAGAACTGAATTCAGATGTGAAAACGATCCATTTCTATCCATTGGAATAACTAAGCAATAAGACTCAGCATACGTTTAACAGTTGATCCTTTGTCTTATTTTTAAACAATATTATATATGCATGTATACACGTTTTATTCATTTGTATTATATTTAATTAATTTCATCTCTCATTTACTAGAAAAAACACATTATCTTCATATCATGGATTTGATTATTAGTGTGACACTTACATATGACATCTAATGTAATAACAAATTTCTGCAGGATGCCGGGAATTCAATTTATTTAATTTTTTATTTTTATTTCAAGGATCTGTTTATTATATTTTTTGTTAACAATGTTTATAATATTAATGCGTTTTACATATTTCTTTGTTATTTAATAAAAGTGTGATGGTATTTACAGAAATATACATTACACAGATATATAATAAAAATAAAATTGAATATATTTATAAAATCTTATATTAACTTATATCTCTTATTAAGAAATTTATTCTACGCATTATATATAATTTTGTAAGTGGTATTGTTGAACGATATTTAAAAAAGAACCAGTTAGACTAGATGCCTCCCCCTTGAACATGAAGCCGAGGCAGAAAGAAGAGATAACCTAATAATTCATACATTCCAGTTCTTTCAAACAATTATTCATAAAAAGTAGAGTAAAGTCAAATTATTGTAAAAGATGTTTTTGATAGACCTAGTTAACCAAATTTACATTGTCCTTAATGCGAGATTATCTCAATTAGAAAAGGTGCACGTTAGGGACTACATTATATAACCAATATCACTCCTGTGCAAACAAAAAGATATTACGAACCCTCGCACACCGAAAACTTGTTTCACGTCAGCAGGCAAAAAGGTAGGTACATAAATATCCGAGTTAAATAAGGATCTCAAAATGTTGGTTGGGTTTTATAATTTCCTCAATCAAGCGACAAACCTCTGCGGTGCGGTGAAGGGTCGCACGGGGTGGAAATGGCCGGCAAAAAGTTTGGTTAAATCCGAGGGAAGTTCCGGCTAACGAGCGTCGAGTTCCCCCAAAACTTCCCGTGGCGACGGCGGGTCGAATGAAAACAAAGCATCTTTGTTATTGCTATTTGAGCTTCGAATGAGCTCGTTTGCAATGACGACACACATGTGCGTCTGCGGAGCGTGATTACTGTTCAATTGTCGACCAACTTTCAACAAAGCTCGATAAGCCAAATGGTGTGGCTACGTATGTTTTTATAATTCGTTTTGTGGCTGCATAATACAATAACGTAATACAGTCAACTCTCGGTACTCGACTTCCGTTCACAAACGTAGTTAGTTATACATGTGTATTATTTTTAGATTTAATTATAAATGTTACATTACTTTGGCACAGTTTGTACAGTATTGTTACAAGACGTTGCTATCTCTCTATAAGAGATAAATCTCGTGCTTAGAGAAGGATATCGTTTACAGATTGTGAACATAATTATGGTAAAAATACAGTTAAATAATCGGACATCTATTTACGGTGTATTGTTAAAATTCTCTTTAAAATAGAAGAACAGGAAAAGATTTTTTTTAAATAAAATAAATAAAACATATAAATAATTACGACACATAAAAAATATAAATGTAATAAATAAACATTGAAATAAAGCATAAAATATGAAGTAGAGTACAATGATAATCAATATATTAAATATATATTTAAAAAAAAAATAAAGTTACGTGTCACATCAATGTTCTGTTTTCAAACTAAGCTAAGCGCTTGTGATATGAAAATATGACTAACTTGCAGGTCTCCTGAAATGAAACTAAAACCCCCAACCATTAGATCATTAGGCGAGTGTCTTGATCACGAGACCAACGAATACGTCATATACGTATAATTTTCAAAGTAAATATATGAAATTAAAGAGAATAAGTACAGAAACAAAAGTATTAGTAAGTATATAAAGAGGGAAATTTAATTCTTTAATGCATATCACATAATTGACTTATATATTAACAACTATTTTAAAAGATTTAAACCATGTATTGTATATACCATGTATACAAAATATCGCATGGTTTACGTTTGCTTACCGGCAAGTATGTTTTCGATAGATAGAATCTTTGTTGTATATCTTTCTGAATAATTTATCTAATTTATTTTATTAAGGAGAACACATTCTCATTGTGAAGTTGTAATTATTCAGAACACAGCTCTGTGGTATTTAAAATACTAATTAAATGTGTCAATTTGAAAAGTGTAACATGTAGGTTTGAAATTTAGTCGTCAAAAATAGCGTCGCTGTAGCGTAGTTGGATAATGCACTTTTACCGGTTTGGAAAGAGATCCAGGTTCGAATCCCAGTAACGCAACAACAATATTTTTCGATAAAATTGATTTTATATGTATATCTTTCTAATTAATATATTTAATTAGTATTTTAATAATAATTATAATAGTTTATTTCAGTATAATCGGGTTATGTTTGTAAGATCCAATCTGCCAAATAAATTAAATTAGATACACAATAATATATTGTAATTAATGAGAGTATAAATTAGTATATATACATATTTAAAAAGCTATAAAATGTACATAATGCATAATAGTTACACTTGTATATCAGATTAGGTAACAACTATTATCATTTCTGTATCTGTGTTTAATCTGCAGTTGATACCATTCTTTTATTAAGGATACAGATCTCCGCGATATATATTGGTATTGTGGTCTAGCCGCAGCTAACACCAGCAACATAATGCAAGAAGCAATGCTGTAACCATTAATGGTGATCACTATCGTCATATTGGAAACTTCTTGGTGGTCGAATTGGGTCGATTGGGCCTGCAACATATGTAGTTTCAATAGGACGATACCACTTTCATACAGCCCGAGCAGTGCTTGAAATTTTGGGAAAAATTTTTTCCGGCAGCATAATGTCAAAAAATGACGATATCGACTTGCGATATCTAACAACAATTCCGATGCTACTGGACAATATTTGAAATGAAATTGCTGAAATAAGACCCAAAGCGTGCTCGAATGTTATGAAAAATATGTTTTAAAGAACACGCATTTGTGCCACTGCTGAAAATAGTTATTTGGCCAGTATAATATTTTATACATAATTGTAATTAATTACTTAAATAATTAATAAAAAACAATTAATTTTTTTTTGTTAAATTTCTTAGTTATTTACAAACAACATCGACCTGGAACATAATATTCACTCTGTACGTCACTCGCCTGTAATTTGATCAGAGCTTTTAGGTCATGTTGGTGAAGATTGATATAAAAGTGACGGTCTTCACGATGGTAGAAACGGCGTGACAGCATATGCGCATGAATGTTTAGATGTATATCGAGATGGTGATTACAATCAAAGTTTTTAATCATTGAAAGTCAAGTGTTGCAATTTATCTCTCTGCGAAGAGATTATAAGAGAGTCAACAAAATGTCACCAGGTCACGTAGTGGATAAGCCTGATGAAGACTTCTATAAATACTTCACTCCAAGAATGTGCCAAAATGCGATGATCACGTTAAATAGCGGCAAGCAATATCACCTTTAGGGTGAAGATATTGGGAGTATGAGTGAATAATGGTGGGGGAGAATAACTTCCTTAATATAATAAATATCCTTTCCTTCCGTCTTTCTAAAATCCTTACCTTCCGCATCATAATTGCTTACACCTCAAAGAGACTAGTAACAAAAACAAAAGTAGTCTAATTAATTTTTGTGAAAATCGAGCAGGACTCCAAGTTAATTAACGATAAAATTTATTTTCAAAAATAATTACATCAAAGAGAAAAACATTATCAAAGTACTGATTGCTGTTTCTTTGAAACTGTATTCCGTTTAAAATAATGTTTGTATTTATTTAAAAAAACCGACACAAATAACGCACCGCAGTGATCATTTAATAATATTAAAAACGACGTTACAATTTAAGTGTCATGACGTCGTGACAAACGGGAAAAAGTTTTCATACGTTTAAAAAGTTAAATAATTGTTATATCTAATTTCATACAATTTAAATGGAAAATAAAAAAATAATGAATGTCTGAGAAGAGTATAAAAGTTTTTCTTCCGGCGAGTTATTTATATCTTTTATACTTTTGAGAACTTTAACTGCGATTAATATTTTTGAGAGGCGTATTTTCATTAAAGGTACATTTTTTGCGACTTCAAAGGCGGAATCTTGTTCAATATTTAAATTAACGTTGTTATTAATTTGTTGTTTTCTTACCACAATTAATTGTAAATGAGGAAGAGTACTTTATTTCCGGTACAGATTTTATGAACAAGTTATTTATTTATAAGGCATAGCCTTGCCGTTATTGTATTGAAATCTTAGGTATAATTGCGCTTGTTTGCTAGAGATATATATATAATGGAGAAAAATATCTTGGTATTTTTATTGATCTCCGCAAGGCTTTCGATAGCATATCACATTCCAAACTCACCGAGGAACTAAGGCAAATTGTAATAAACGGAATAGTGTTATTATGGTTCCAAAGTTATCCACAAGAGAGACTTCAACATGTCAAAATAATTAATGTCCTAAGTGAACCCAAAACCACATCGTCCGGCATACTACAAGGAATTGTAATTGGTCCAGTCCTTTCTATTATTTATGTAAATAAAATGTTCACACTCCCCATAGTTGGAGACGTCATATCTTATACAGACGATAATTTAGTGATCACAAAAAGAAAATCGTGGGCGGATACAATGAGGATAGCAAATATCAATGTAAACATACTTAAAATATGGTTCGACCAAAACTGTCTGTCATCAAATACCGAGAAAACATATTTTATCGCATTATCTTTAAAATAAAAAAAGTTTGAAAACAATATTACTATTAAAATACATAATGTGTAAATAAAAAATAATGAAATGAATTTTTATCCATTACAAGGAAAAATAGTATGAAATATCTGGGTATCATAGTAGATAGACAATTAAAATGGAACGAACATGTACAAAATATGGTCTTCAGAGTAAGAAAACTTATTTACATATTCATTAGATTGATAAACAGCTTATCATTAAGTATAATTAAAACAATTTATTAGTCTTGTAGTGACTTTGCACATGCTCACAGACATGGTCGTGTAAGAACTCACATATTAATCATACAGGGTCCAAACCAAAGCGACCAAAGACACAATAAGCCATATGCACCAGAATAGGACACTGACCAAGCAGCTAGCGATCACTTCTTCGCTGACCGTCCTCTTATCGACATCTCCATTCAATAGCATCTCGAGCGAGCCTTAGTTATTAGTGTTCTTTCAATTGAATACCTTGCTCTAGTTACAACAACAGACATCCTACACTACGACATACAAACAACATGCGCGAGACTTGAAGATTTCAGGAGCTTCAGTCTCACAACAACAAGTTACTCAATCTATTTTACAATATGGTAGAGGGACTGTCAAGACTAACCTCATACCTGTAGGAAAGGTTCAGAGGCTAGTTTTGAAAGTGATCCTTCGAAAACCAATAATATTTCCTACTTCACTCCTTAAGGATTCTCAGTTTAAATAAAATATTAAAAAATAATGCATTGCTACAAATTCACAAAAAGCATTTCAATTTAACAATTTCCACAATAATAAGTAACCGACCAAGATCACATGGCAACCTAGATATCCCTTATATGCTCTCCCATACAAAATAAAAACAGAAAAAAATTATAAAGCCTTCAAATCACAAATCAAACAATTATTAGAAAACTTGTACAAGTTTGAAAACTTGTACAACTTGACAGTTGTACAAGTTCTAATTTCTTTCAATGAATTTCGCATAACTCTTGAATATATTTATGTATGTGTATTTAGTAATTTAATTATATAATTTATATCTTACTTCTATACCTACCTTTACATCACTTAAAACTAAAATAACCGTTCTTCCCAATTCAAATACGAGAACTGATAGTCGACTGTAAGAGATTTATATTTCTCGCGAACAAGTACGGTTGTACCGCAACTTTTTCAAGCAATATCTTGACAATGGCACGTGTTACCATGCCAAAACCTTGCCCTAGGCTTTCTCAAGAAAACCATGTACAAAAAATGTAATCTAACCTAGAATAGACACTAGTTCCACACACTAGTGCTTGCGGAAACCTTAAAGTAATTTTAATATATGTAATATATAGTGTCCCAATAAAATGAGCACACACGAGACAAGAGTTAAAGAATCGAGCGTATATGGCATTTCAAAGTGAGCTTACTGAAACATTTTTACTTGTTAATGGGGATGATTTTATTTCCAGCACAACCCCACTACCATCGTGAGGACCTATTTTGGTTAATATCTTACTTAACTGATGAGTTGGTCGAAGAGATAAATTTCAATATGCTTCGCATTATTCTCCGGACTATTGCACCTGTTTTACAGGGAGGGACACGTAAAAGATAAGGTGCAAAACTGACACAAATCAAAGAATTATATAGGTAGCTAGGTAGGTAGCAAATACAAAATATTTGCCATTCTGGTTATTAAAAATTCCTAGTCCAGAATTAAAAAAACATAACATAACCCTTTAACAATAATAATTTATTTATTTATTTGATTCTTAGTACAGTGTTTATTTATTTATATATATATATATATATTGACATACATATATTTGTTTTAATAGAGGTGAATATATAATAAACATAAATAATAAATATAAGACATAATTCTCACAGTTTATTGTGAGGGATGGAGTAGACTTCACCTCTGATATATACAGCGTTGTCCTGGCTACTTTGCTAGACTAAAGTCTGTGTTAAAGTAGCCAGTTTTTTTTTCGTGCTGTTGTGGTCTTATTTATCGACAGGAATAAAAAGAGAATTACAAATTGCATAAAAAAGTCAAAATAAAATAAAAATATATGTAGTGGGAATGTCGTAGGACTAATTAATTATTAGTGAAGGTATTGTAAAGAAGTGTGTTATATTATAATCGGATAAACATTTGAGCAACGTAAGACATATATTTGGGTACCCTACCTGCTACACTAGTATTTTACTGTATTATAGTATACAGTGTTCTTTCGGTATAGTAGTAAACAAAGTGCAATGATCAATGTACAAAATAATATATATATATATATATATAAAGAGTTAAACAAGATGTCATTTAATTAGGTAAATACTTAGTAAACCTTGACGTAAGTGCATTTTTCAATGAATAACAAATAATATATGGCATATGTAAAGAGTAAAGCAAGATGCAATTAAACTTAAAGGGTGCATACATTTTTGGGACACCTTTATAAATGATGATAGATATATATTTTAATATTTCGCCTTTTCGTGAATATTTCATTGAGAAAATATGTATTTAACTTTCAAGAAGAAAGAAACCATCTCACGCTAGTCTTCGCATTTGAAAACAAGATTATTTTTTTAAGAAATTCGTTTGCCGGTAAAACATGTGTAACCCTTGTCAATAGTATTACGTTTGTAAGCAATACTGTTTTTAAACCCTTGTCAGTGACATTGAACATAATATTATGCTGCGGGTGTTAGTTAAAAAAGTGGAACCTTTTTTCAAAATACGTACACCCTTTTTATAAATAATGATCGCATAATGTTTCGACATTTTCTTATTGGGTACATGGGGTAGGAATGTATTAAAATGATGATAGATAATATTTATGTTAAAATACCACACTAACCATGCTCTGTAAATAATTAAAAATCAATTTGGTCGAATTATGAACAACTGTTACTACATAATACTTAGGTTTCAAAAAATATACTTAATTTTATTTACATTTCACTTACATTACAAATTTGATGTACATAATTCTTATATGTAAAATCCAAATGTCTTTTTAAAATTATTTGTTCTGAAGATGCATTTTTCAAAAATATAAGCAAACAAGTCTATTATCAGAAATTGTAAATTTGAACATGGTGATTCTGCTGTACTTCAGGTAGGTAATTACTTATATAAAATAATAGGGTATAGATAAAATAAACTTGTATTAAATAAATAAAATTATTTAAATTAGCTATTAATTTAGGTGAGTAAGTATTTAATTTATATATCTTTCATGTTTATTAAGACATTAAATACTACACATAGTATATGTTAACTCAAGGCCTTACAGGTGTACCCCTATTTTGTCAGTGCTAATATTTTCATTCCAATAAACCCTTATTAATTAATAAATATATATACATTCTTGTAGGCCTTTTTGTATGGGCAAAGTTGAAGGAATAATTGCCACGTTTCCATTCTCATACTAGTCGCTGTTTGGCTTATCCTGTCCGTAGAGAGAGTAAACAGAATCGGTGAAAGTGGGCATCCTTATCGTAAGTCTACTCTGACTCTTGCAGCCCTAGTGCAAGGATCGAATTGAATTTTCAGGAAAAGGCCATCTACTATTCCGTACTAGTCCAGCATTTTCCAGAAAATATGTTTTCTTTAGATTTATAAAATTCGTATAAATACTTTATCATTATTTGTTAGGTACTTTACTTTTTAGTACGTTTTTAGTGTACACCTCGTAATTTGAAGGTCCAAGAAATAAACTTTGTAACAATTAATCTTTTATTACAATAAGCTACAATTTAGAACAAGGTATATCACTAGTATAGGTCAAACTGTTAAGCCGATGAACCGCAGATAAAAGAGGCGCGCGCACTCCTGCGCGCCATCTTTATTGCCACATACCCGCACCAGTGGTGCGGCACACATACATATACACCATCCCACTATTCTAAGAACATCACAATATTTCCAGCGTCTCTGAATAGTTGCTGTAGTGTAATCCGTCTGTTGTCACAGAAAAGTTTCAAATATCGTCGCTGCATCGTGCTTGAGAATGGCCAATTCTTCTGCCAGTGCTAGTCAAACAGATATATCTTGTCCAAATCCACTTGGGCTTTGAGATTTTTTGAGATATCCTTCAGATATATTCCGAGCATGACCCTTTCCATTGCTCTTTGGGCAGCTTATAATGAATGTATGACATTGACAGTGAGAGTCCAAATTTCGACTCCCTATTTAAGTACTGCGAGCATGCACTGGCGGCTGTCTTTAGAAATAGTGGTATTTTGGCTTTGACGGTATGTTCTAGCTTTTCAAGTGCTGCCCAACCCAGCTGGACGTCTCCCTAATTCGCCCTCTTGATTCTGCCTCCATAGTTGTATTGTTTGACCTAAGTATATTATATACTTCTATACAGAAGTATATAAACAGTTCTGAAGTACAAAGAGAAAATCTCTTAGTGAATTCCTGAGGCAAGAAATCATTTACCTCTTGCTCACTACACTATTTAAATCGTAGAAAATTATGTTTGATCTTTGCTATCACTGTGTGTGGAAAATTCTCACACTATTAAAAAGATAAACAAAACCTGTTACCTACTTTTCTTTTTGTTAAATTAGCAAACATTATTTATATTTCATAATATTAATTTTACCGTCGGCATCAATTATTTAAATATTAATTTACTAGATTGCGCTGAGATTTATGAATATCAACCTTGATAACCTATGTTCGTATTCTGAAGTTGTAATTATTCAGAACATAGGTCTGTGATATTTTAAATATGAATTAAATATATTAAAATTAAAATAAATTGTAAAACCAAAAACATTAGTAATTTCGCAACTATTATTTTATAATGATTAAAGATCTTTACTTAAGACAATCATGTTTAGATTTGCAATTTAATTTGCAGTTCACGATCTAAAGATATATATATATATATATATATAATTATTTAATGAGTTTCCTTAAGACCATCATGTTTACGTTTGCAATTTAATTTGCAGTTCACGATCTATATATCTACGTATGATATTTAAAATAAATTGTAAAACCAAAAACATTTGTAATTTCGCAAATATTATTTTATAATGATTAAAGATATATATATATATATACATATATATCATGTTTACATTTGCAATTTAATTTCAAGTTCACGATCTACACATCTACGTACGATCAATAATTGAATAATTATAAAATATAATTTCACCTAATTTCGTGTAAAGTTCAATATATAGTTTTTAAGTGAGACAGACTAATAGTATTCACATTTATAATTTCCTTGATGCAGTCCGACTAAGCTTAAATATACGTCTCTGGTTTTTCCAACTCGGTGGCTTTTCGAGAAATTACATTATTAGACACATCACTAGACAATAAGCTAGGCACACCTGCATGTTTTAATTTGGAATAAAATTTATTATAGTTTCATGGCTGACAACATCTGTTCACCCCGACTAGTATGTATATTGAGGGTGTACAAGTCATACCCAAATGCCTTCGAGCAGGCTACTCTGTTCATGAGGCATTCTCGGCAGACCTCACCGCTTTACCAGGCTCATCTATGTGGAAGGTCTCAGCAGATCTAACGAACCGGACTGAACCGAATCGGTACTTAGGAAGTTGCGCCGAACTCGCGTGAAGTTCGAGAAGTGTTGACCTGAGTGGCTCAAGCCAACACACATTCGTTGTACACTAAAGCAACAAACAATGACCACCTGCAGTCATACCATTTGCCCAGTCGCAGAGCCGTTCTGCCTGACCAGTGATCTCGGTGGAATTCATCATTCTCTAGAGTAGAGTATTTAGTAAGATAGAGACTTCAGTAGTAATAATGATGCCTGTACCTATTGTTCAATGCGTATGTGTTATAATTTGTTAATTTTCATTCCACCGTTAAAATGTGTTATTTAATTGAATAAACTCTTATATTTATATTATTTCTACGTCTTGTAACTTATTTATAAAAAATTAAGAGTATTATCATTCCACTAACGCAGAATGCGTCATCGATACGGTATTTTGAGACAACATTTAAAAATCATTTCGCTAAAAGACATCAGAATTCTAGCATCTCTAAAAGCACGATTGGAAACTTATTAAACCCAGGACAAACAATAAAACAGAGGATACTCGTACTTAAAATTTGATTACAAAACCTTTATTAATCATCAAGTTGAACAGTAAATACTAAAGAAGGTTCTTTTTATCAGTCAATAAAAATTGAGTGTCCCATCAGAAGTCAAAAGAATCGTAACCCGACCAAATACCATCCCCAATAATTTGTGCGGAATGTCTACGCAATATGTGCGGGCCGTGAACGGACTATATTGAAATCCAATTTTTATTTCCCTCCTCGCAAATTTCTTGTTATTAAAATACGAACGGCCGGGCACGTCCGGATGCCCGCCATAAAAACCTCATAGAGGACTTCGGAATGAAACGGGGAATGCCGGATGACGTACGTGCAATGCGAACCAACCCTCACTTTCAGAATAATCAATTTTTGATTTGTCGGCGATAAAGAGAGTTTTACCCATCGGTGATAAAGTATTTTTTTGACAATGTGAAACGGTGTCGTAATAGTTAGCCTTCTCAGACTTGTACGCACGCGCACGTAAAGTGTCGCGCGGCAGATGTTAGATTCACACTTATTGTCGAATGTTGGTGAGAATACTTGATGCAGAAAAGTTTATCTTTGAGAAAATGTTTTTCACAACCTGTTCCAAAATACAAAATAATGTGACGATCAGATTTCAATTTATTTCTTATGTTTCCGATCATAATCCGCTGGGCAAGAAGATTCTGAGGGAAGGATCGTTCTTCTTTTTCTCTCTTTTGTCTTTTTTTTGGTTTTTGCGATAGCTCTCTGCTATTTTCAAGTTTATCTGGTGCAATGTACATACCGACGATATTTCACTTGATCATAAAGAGCGATTTTACAGTATTCACCATCTTTGCTACCAAGTTTTACATTCGCCTTAAGAGTATTTATAACTTTTCCTACGTCCATCGTGTCTTCTTCTGGCATAAGAGAAAAAAAATTTCTTTGGGAAACCATTATACTAAATCATCCACACGTATGCAGTGCACATATATGAAATTATAATGAAGTGAGCTGTTGGCTACTGTTAACAGGTTTTACTGACGCTCTTAATATAATATTTTTTTAAATATTCTCCTGGTTATTAACCAATACTAACGTATTGGTGCGAGTAGCAAAATAAGTCAATTGGTACTGAATAACTTTATTTGAATGTAAATTCAAATAAAGTTGCTCAGATCAATACCGACTCATTAATTTTTAATTTTGTTATTTACTTTTATTATATTCATTTTTTTAAAATTAACATTAGCCCACAAAACGTCTTGATAGACGTTTGTCTGTAGGTACATTTACATCCATTTATTACATTTAATAAATTCAAAAACATGACAATTAATCAGTCACCGTTTAAACAATTGATATCATTCTCAGAGGTAAGACAAGTTATTATCGATAAACGATTTTTTAAATAATCTCTTCTAAATTGGGAGAAAGCGTGCTCTTTTGTAAAAACTCATGTAGTTTATTTTTAATTGTAAGAAAAACAAATTCTATTGTCTTCAATCGAAATTTTGGGAATCGTTAGATTCAGATTTGCTACGCTTCTTGTATTTTTTTATCAGATCTTGGTTTAAATGAGTGAATAATTGATAAACCTATTTAATTTCAATACATTGATACAGTGTACGTATACACACTAATAACTCAAATTTCTATGGTAAACTTAGCGCATTATATGTGTGACACAGTATATAGAATCGAATATAACTTCTTTGATAATGTATGTAAGTAGGGTAAGACAATATTTTATATAACTTAGAACATTGAACTCTGCTGTCTTATCCGTGCGTGAACATTCTATTGCGTTCTATCCGCGCATGAAGTCTTTTCAAGAGGATTTTGATTGGATTGATGCATAAGTTCGTAGCGTTTTTAATACGGTTTTTTTTTAAATGAGAATACATTCTTATTGCAAAGTTGCAATTGCAAGTTGCAAGGCGATAGCCGATTGCTGTTTATTGATAGTTTATACTAAACGCTGTATTTAATTTATAGAATATTCTAAAAGAGCTCACAGAATATAGCCAAACAAATTAAAACCTATTTTCTTGTAAAATGTCACTTTCTAGAGACGTGCTTTAAGTATAAAGTGCTTTACACCAAGTGTGCCATATAAAAAAACATTTTTCTGTTTGTAAGCTTCAAAGTTAAAGCTTACAGAGATTGGGTGGGCAAATATTTAACAAGCTTTGTGACAAATTAAGGCTTGCTCCGGTTATACAGTTCACCGCTAACACGGCTCGAGCTTATGACGCAGTGTTGTGTTCAAAGATGCGAGGAGTATGAAGTTTCCGTTTTATATTCATTGTATAAACAAGGGTTTGGATTGAAAACAGTCATCCCAAATCTCTGCATTCTGAATAAATATCTAATTAAAGATAATTAACTTTAAATTTATTCTAAATACATTTTTATAATTAAAATTATTTCTTTAATTATTTTATTTATTGAGTGTATTGTAGCGCAAGATGTCACAAACTAATCATTTATTAATATATTCTTTCGCATTGTTTACGTTTTACGACAGTTTTCCGATTCCACACCTAAAGAAATCTGTTGGTCTGGAGGTAAAGAAGTCGTCGAAGAAGTTTGAAGAGCAGCATTGTTATCGTTAAAAGTATCATCATGACCAAAATAAATAAATAAATACAACTCTTATAATGCAGATCCAGTGTAGAAATTTTAAAAATAAAACAAATTTTCTTCATCAACAATATTATTTATAGATAATATTATATTTTAAAAGTAATGTATAATTAAACATGTTCTGTGTAAAATAAAAAACGTACTTATAGAAATAACAGTAAATGTATAGATACGTATATTACATTTAGATAAATATAAATAGCTGCCCGTATGGTGTAATAATTTTAAGACTTGGCTAACAAATCACGTGTCGATTCCCGAGGGTGTCAAATGAAAGGGATTGGAGATTTTTTTTCAAGGAGAATTATAAATAGAAACTCGTTTACGACCACATCGATAATCGTAATCGGAAGAGCGTGGTAGATCACGTGGTTGGAATCACTGTACCAACAAGTGTAAAATCATTCAATATTTTAAACTAAAATATATATTTTTTTAAAAATTCTCAGGTGGAAGATTAACAACTTCAGCTTTGATGATATACCTGCAATGGGATTCAAAACATCATCAAGAGTGATCGGATATACAATATTATCACAATCGTATTTATTTGCATCAACCCGTACATTTACAATCTCGTATCATAACTTCACTCTATCACCCCATAGCCTCCACTCTCATAATCAGCGCCCGGCGAAGCTGAACACACCACCCAGTAAGTACCGGTGCACAAAACGAAACTCCCATCAGCCTTACAGACTCTCAGTATCGACGTCATGTAACAATACCCATGCGGCCAGCAGAGATAAGGAATCACGAGCTTCACTCTTCCCTTCGCTACCTGCCAGTCAACATAGTCACATGATTCAAAATATAACCATTAAATCATTCTACTTCGTATTTATAATAATAATATATAATCGTAATATTTATATCATTTTAGTACATACTTTAACCAATCTATAATTTTAAGTACGGCATACGAACTGATAGATATGATTGATATAAATACACATGAATCTCTTCATTACTATAGACTCTAAACTTGGTGAGAACTATAACGGTATAGAGAATCTCAAAATATTAGATCAATTAACAAAAATTTTGGATGAATTATTTATACATCTCGATACCCTGGCCATATGCTTATTTTTAAATTAGTATTTTTCTATTCTATTTTTATTGTTTGTTTTGCTTATTTTTTAATTTTTGTTCTTCTATTCAATTTTTATACTTTGTTTTGGTAATTTTTAAATTTCTATTTTTATACAAGTATTGCATTTTTTTTTATACCAAACCTATTTTGTAAAAGCCCATAAGGGCGTTAATAAATTAATAAATAAATAAACTTACATGTTATAATTCTTACTGAGTGCTGGCTCACTGAATCATACGTACCAACAAATCTCAATTACTATACTCATTTTAATGCCTGTAAGCATTTTTCAAAAAATTATGGAATTGAAGTTTACATTAAAAACGAACTTCATTGATCTGTATCGAAAATCATTATTCACAATGTTAACGGCTTACAAATATATTGTAACAGTAATGCATGCATTCTTGGAATTTATCATTCCCCATCAGTTTATAATATTTCACCACTTCGAATGTCACTAAATTACCATATATCTCGCTTATCTGATAAAAACATTGACTTAATCGGTGATCTGAATATCAATATACTAACCAATGGTCATCCACAAAGTCACAATTATATCAATATGCTAGCACATCAAGAGATTGTGAGCACCATTAATACTCCTACGAGAGTCACGAAAGACTCTAAATCCTGCATCAACCACAAATGTAATCAACCCAGTAATTTCATTTTTTTGGACGTATACAAATTCTATTCTATTACAATGTATCAATTTTTTTTTATAGACAAAGCATATTGCTTTAAATAATATCAAAAAATAATTAGATTCTCATTGTGACATATGTGCTGTTTCAGAGAAAATGAATATCAAATTAAGTCCATAATTAGCGATAGTGTAGTGGTATTTAAAGTGATTCCACACTACTTAAAAAAAAAAGATAAATATGGAGGTTGATTGGGTGGAATGGCGAATGTTACGTTGTGTAAAGTGATCAATTAAACCAGCCGAAGATAGATCGTAGGCTTCCATACTTTTCTATTAATAAAAAATAGTTCCGTCTCTACGAAATATCTATTATTTGTTTAAAAACAAAAAACTTTATTAAGTCTATTGTATACGATTTAACAATGACTGATCACTATTCGACTATGGTCTCATTAAACATTGTTAATAAAAACAACTTAAAGAGGAACACCAACATTCAATAATGAAAATGAACTATGAAAGTTTAAAAATGTCATTGGAACCGTGAATTATCTTATTACCAACTTCAAAAATACATGGAATTACTTCATAGAACACATACAAAATGTAATTAACAAACATAAAATTATAACTCCCAAATACATGCCTTGCAGTATCATACCCCTAAAATCATAGATTACGCAAAATACTATTAAGTCTATAAAAAAAAAATAAACACTAAATATTTATTTATATAGTCTAATAATAAAAGTTTAATAAATATAAAAATGTCTAATTTTTCATGAATTATGTTATTTACATCAACCCAAACATTAAAAATGCAATGTCTTAAAACTTGTTTTTATCAATTAACATAGTCTACATCCGAGCAGCTCAAATATTAGAAATTTACTTAATATAAAACTTCTAAAATTGACAAACTACGCAATTTGTCAATCAGTCATAGAGCATGGTATAATTGCTTGGAAAGGAGCGAGTATATCTGCAATAATTCCAATAATAGCAGGTCAGAAAATTATTTTTAAAGTTATTCTCAAAACCCTAAACACAACGAGCGCTGATGAAATTTTGAATAAATTCGATATCTTTGATATAATATTATATGCTAATACTATTCTTAATTACATACATAAACACAAACATACATATTTTAAAGCAACCCAAGATATAATTACCACATGAACAAATAAATATAACCTACAAGTCCCATGAGCACATACGACATATGACCAAAGGAACTACAAATATTTTGGACCTAAACTATTTAATATGATGCTGAAAGATTTAACATAATTGAATTGTCCCGGTAATATGAAACTGAATATAAAAATTTGGGTAGAGCTAGTATTGGTGCACTCACCCTAAACATATTGATCAAATGTATAATATAACAATTGTTGTCACAAATTCTTTAAATAATTTATTAAAAGTTCACATTATAATTGCTTTTTATTCATACACCTTATGTATGTTATATAAGTTGTATGTATGAGAGGTGAATGTTAATTTCGGTCTGATACTGATAATAAAATAATTTATTGCACAACTACTTATAAAGTATGTCCATCTTAACACACAATTTTCTAGTGAGACAGGCATAGTCCAAACATATTATAGTATACTTATATTTTATAAAGTTTCTAATAAATAAATAAAGATACACATTCATTCATTCACTCATATATACCAATTTGTTTACCATATATAATAAATTGCTCCACCAAACATTTCTCTCCATAGTGTTGATTCTTCAAGTTCCCATAAACTCATGTTGTTAAATACAAAGTTAATTCTATAATTTTAATATAATTTTGTATATATGAATAGTAAAAATAATTAAAGGCGTATAATTGTAACTTATTCAACTCTGTGAGAAATGTTTAGATTCTCATAAAATGCGAAAAATTACTTGGAGAACACTTTTGAAAAACCATGAAAAATTTTCAAGCCCTCGAGATAGAGTTGGAGGAGAGTAGAGAGTAAACGAATCTAGATAAATAGCGGAAAAGAAACCTCAACACTGATGAGAAGAGAAATGTTAGTTTTAAGCAAGGAAAGTGGTAACTTCACGGCAGAAGTAAACTGCTATCGTGGGTACTGAAAAAGTTTTAGATAAGTTTTCATACCTTGCGGTCAAAGTTTCCCACGTCGAGCAGCGGTACGGAGTTCAAGGTTTTAGTGGAGTTGAAGCTTTATGTCATTAAGTTATTCGTCGTCACCAAGGCTTTGTCTTGTTTCAAAGATAAGTAATTTTAAAAGCATCTGCAAATATTGTTTCCCAATTTTCTATACATTCTAAAAATATATTAGGTTGGTGGGAAGATAATTGCGGATTTGTTTTTTGAATTTTAACCAATTTTTTTTTTATCAATGAACATGTTATTTCATTGTATTCATGTTAATGAAAATGACATTTTAAAGTGGATTTTTTGGTTAGTATTTTGATAACGTTGACTTTATTATTAATTTTGCTTCAAATTGGGCGATTAAATTAAAGATCGAAGACTCGGAGGAGGAGAAGATACGGGAAGCCCCTACTTCATTAATCAAGAAAAATTTTTGCCAAATAGATGGATATCAAAAACTTTGCAGAAAATTACCACTCCAATAAAACCCAAAGAAGCCATAATAACATTTGTATGGAATGACCAGATAATATAATAATTTCCAAACATCCTGAAAATAAGGCAGAAGCAAGTTTTTGGACAGATTTTTCATTCATGAATGTCAAACCTGATGATCTTCAACCAGGTCCAAGTAGGAAAAAGAGAGTGAAAAGAAAATGAAAGTTTGTTAAATTTTAATTTATTTTATCTAATTACTTTTGTATTTATCAGTGTTTAAATTATTTTAGACAATCTTATCAATGTGTAATACGCCAAAAACAATAAAAAAATTTTTTATAGGGATGGATTAATACAAAATAATGGGCAAATGAGATAAAATCGTTTGGTATACCTTATTTTTCGTGGGCGCGCTCCTTCAGTCGATAACGACCAACTGAAGGCGTTACAGAACCATGTAGAATAGTTTGAGAGTTTGCACAAAGTTAGGCATTAGTCATACAATAGTTTTAGACTTGAAATGGCTACGAAAATAAAAAAGATTGATAGATGGGTACCACACGAATGAATTCAAAAAATAAATGTCGCTACGAAGATTGTTCTACTAAGGCGATGATTTGTTGAGCTACGAATCATTGCGTCTTTAAACAATAGTCATGAAAGTAAAATTTATTCATTAATTTGCAAGTTAACTAGTTGACAACGGGGTTTTTTATGACTACTCGACTACCTGCAATCCATATCCCGTTATCCGTGAGAATATATATCTATACCTACCTTTACATTATTTTAAAACTTAAATACTCCCCAATTCAAACACGAGATTTGATTTCTCTGTTGAGTTGGGTAATTTTGTGTAAAAAAATAAAATATAATTAATTATGTTATGTAAATACAATATATGTATAAATTTAAATAAATAAAAAAAATATATGTGTATATAATAAATCAAATTCATTAGTTTTTTCAAATCGTGATTTAAATTATCACAAATAGTTTTTTTTTCAAGTCTTCAAAAATTTATTAAACCGTTGCGTAAATTTCATTTTAAAACGATTACATTGACAAATTTTGACTACAATTGTTGTGTTTTACTTCACATGTAAATCTATACAGAGTAAATGACAAGTTAAGGTAAGTACTTACTATTATTAGGAGAACACATTCTTATTTTGAAGTTGTAATTATTCAGAACATAGGTCTGTGATATTTTAAATACTAATTAAATGTATTATTTTGAAAAAGTGTAACATATGGTTTCAAAAATTTGTCGTCAAAAATAATGTCACTACTAGTTGGATAATGCACCTTCTCTGGTTTGGAAAGAGATCCAGGTTCAAATTCCGGTAGCGCAACAACAAAAATAAATTTTATATGTATATCTTTTTAATTAATACATTTAATTTGTATTCTATATTACTGTTAGTTCATAACATTCCTTCAATTGTTTAATAAATAAAAATACTATAATTCATGATCCAAACCCTTATATTACATTCCTTTTTTTAATAACATTTTAGTCACTAACGACATGGATTACACGTTAAAAAAAGAATTGATGTTAATGAATAAAATAATTTTGTTAATAGCTAAACAAAAACTGTAAAAAAAAAAGTATTTTTTTCTATTAAATCTATGGCAGTAAATTATACAATCTATAGAAAATTGTTTGAAATACAACCCATCATCATTCTTTGCTCATTATTTCTATTTTGATTTATCACACAATCCCCTATCTCCCCTTAGCACGCAGAAAAGGGGTAACTTTTTTCTGATCCTGAATTATGACCCATAACGAATTATATAAGATTGCAAAAGTAAAGAAACATTATATTTAAAGCTTGGGTTTTAAGGCTCACAACGTTGGCGGTTTAACTTGAGAAAATGTGTTGAGAAATAATTTTAACAAGAAACATGTTTGCAGTATGGGAAGGGTTGTGAAACGGTGTAGGTAGGGGTGATATCGTAAAAAGATATGTGTATATCTAAATTATGTATATAATATATACATATTTTAATTTTTGTAAATATTATACTCTTAGTATACTCGTATAATACTTCAATCTACACACATTTTCACATTACAAATATATGACGTTACGGTAAGGTTACATTAAAAATAAAAATTTCAGTACTACAGAAATATTTAAAATTGTATTTAGTGTAAAACAATACATATTTTATTATCTTTTTATGCAAAAATTTTGCATCACCTTCATAAAAAACATTTAAAATGTTTAAATTACCAAAAGTAATAACAAAATTCAAAAATATTATTTTTTGAGAGAGGTAACATGTTAATATATTGTCGACAAGTTACTTATTTCATTTTTAGTAAATAAGTAAAACGTATGTATAAAACCACATCAAAATTATATTTAAAATTTTTAATTTTATTGCGCATTTTTTCACCAGGTGTAATTTTGGCCCAAAATTATCACATTTATTTATTTAATATGTACATTTAATATTTTAATATCTACTTCACTGGATTTGACCGGTGCTGAGGCAAACATTTTATATTGTTAATCAATAACTATATTGTTAATCAATAACTATATAAGTAATTGGTTCAGCAAATATAAATTTAGAATAATTTAAAAAATAAAAGAATCAATTGATGGAATATTTGAACATGAAAAATATATAAGATTATATCTGAAATTTGTAAAGATTGTTACGTTACCGAACACTTCAAAATATAATTAATGTTAACATCATTTTATTCGAGCTTGAAAACATCTTAACCAGGGCAGTCGGCTGTATCGATATAGGTTCGATCAGATGCACTCAAATTATCAATCAAGGGAGGAAGAATTATTTCTTAAGGAGAAACAAACTGTTTTAGTATTCATATTTATTAATTGTCAAACAACGGTAAATCTACGAGGGTTTTACATGGGCAGATCAAAATTTAATGTAAAAGAAAGTGAAAATAGATATCGTAATATACACCACGACAGAAGAATGCTCGTGGTTTATGCCTTTGGTAAATCAACTCTCTTCCTAAATATTCAGTGAGTTTTATCTCAACCTCTAATCTTCTTAACTAATACAAAAGTATGTATATAACTAAATGTTACGATTTGATCTACAGATCAAGTACCTCAATAATTAATTTATACAAAATATACATATAAAAAATTGAATGATTTGATCGACGTATCAATTACCTCAGTAATTAATTAACACAAAACATGAAATTGGATTAGGTAAGGGATATGCCGTCACGCAATTATAGTAATCAATAGTATTTCATACCTTGGATTGTAGCATCAGCTGTGCATGGGGTCGCGAAGGCTGATGACTGTTACACAAGAGATTAAAAGGTCCCAGCATGGGATGATTACACATATTATTATTTGAATCTGGTTTCAATGAATTTTGTTAATGAAGTGTATCGTGTAATTGTGTAAATGTTCGTGATTCAATTTGAAAATTGATTATTTGATAGTTAGCACGCTCCTCCGGTAAGATAGTGAAGGTTTGCCAGTATGTGGGTTCCCCAAAATTATCACTAACACATGTTTTCTGAATTTAATGATTTTATTCAGATTGGTTTAATTTCCGATTTTTATAACGCTGAATTATGTAGCGATCAACACCTCGAGATGTAGTTGTTGGAAACTAGGTTGGTTTTGTTAATTCAAGATTTATTAAAATTATTAGTATCGCATAATTATATTGTCACTTTCATTTAATTAACTTGATTTAATTTAATTAACTCGCGATTATTAATTGTTGTAATGCAGGTGCTGCTATGAAAACGCACAAAATTATTACGCGTTGAACCAAATTTACTTTAAAAAAGATCTACAACTTTGCCAAAACTAGTAGCGATCCAGCCTCTTTCTAAACGGGACGAATCGATATTTAAAAATCTCTTCGGGACTCAATTCTGATCCTATCCTGGCCTTTGCTTAATGACCCGATAGCTATCTCCATTGTTTTCTAGTCATTAGAGGGAAAGCTCCATTTGCTTACTTTAAAGGATGCGTGAATGATTTCTATACTGGAAACATCTCGCCCGTTGAATGGTCAGAGAACAACATACGAGGATGCATCTCCAGTTGAATATAAACGTACAAGTTAAACGCGAGCAGCTTTATGCTAAATATCGAGTTATGAATTTGGAAGTCACGTGCATTTTGATGCCTTTTTATTATGGCTTTCTCAGATGATTTTGCGGAAGTTCCAACCCAAGTGTCAGGTGTCCCTGCGTTTCGAGATATTCAAATAATTTTTGTATCTTAACAAGATTTATTTTCATTTAATATGTTTTTTTCTGGATTGGATGGAAACGAGATTCGACCAACCCCTGCTATAAAGGATTCTCTGATCAATTAAATATACAACTCACTTTTTAAACATAATAATTTTGTGAGAAAGTTATCAATGTATTGTTCTTCTTTTTCAATAACACTACAAATCAAACAGAGCCTAACCTTCTAAATCTTCAATTTTAATTTAATTGATATCAAAAGTGTTTAGTTAATTTGTATAAATATGTTTCCAAGATTTATTTTTGATATTTAAAGATTCAACTAGGTAAACGATATTTTCTTGTGTAAAATAAAATACAAACAAAATAATCAATAATTTGTTACTTAGCTTGCGATGTTTTAAAATATCACGATTTATACGTATTTATATATATTATATAAAATATGATATTGGTAGGAAAATAATTGCGATTCAATATATAACTTTCTAACCTATAAATTCGAATATAAATTTTTATCATTATTATTTTACCCTAGCATTAAATCATTAGCAACAAATTGTGTAAATATATACATTTTTTTATTATATTTATTTGAAAATTGTACAATTTGAAATAAAACATATGAATTTAAATTATAATGAAATACTTAAACATTAAATAAAATAATACGTAAAAGTATTTCCTATTACCAGTGGCGTTCAGTACGTATAGATTTAGGTTATGCTGTTACCAATGATATTATACAATCATGTATAATATATGTAATACAATATATGTACTTTCGTTTAACCAGCGTCTTTGAACAAAATAAATCCGTCATTTATACGACCCTATAATGTATTTATTTATAATTTTAGAGTACTGTTAATACTGTTTATAAAGTTTGTTTTAACGTTAAATAATACTTTCTTACCCATATAAAAAAATGTATGGACCTTTTTAAGAATACTTTCTATGACTGAACATAATTAATTTATTGTTTGAAAATACTTCACGTAATAGCTAAAGGAAATAATTATTTTTATTAAAGGTTAACGTAGGGAATAGTCATACATAATCCATGAAAAGGAATTTTCAATTCAGTAAATAGCCATTTATATGACTACTAGCTAGCTTAAAGACAGAACTGAGTAATGTAAATAGCACGATGTGGCGAATAAAAAAAAGAGCGTCATGAGTAAAGCGGTGAGTTGCGGTGAGTTTTTAGAACAAATAAATTAAAGTCTCTACTGATACACAGATGGCACTAATTGCAAAATAATGTTTTCGTTAATGTTAATCCAATTTTTAAATTTATATTTGTTTCTCAGAATTTTTAGTTATGCACAGCTTTTTTGCTCGTATGCACTGCACGCCCCTGCCTATTACCAGCGGTATGCAGTCAATACTTTGAAATAAGTTGTATTTTTCTAAAATTTCTGAGATATACTCGTAATACGAAATAAAATATGTATCTCTTAATATATATATATATTTGAATACTACTATATGCGACGAGACCTTAGTAATGTTGTAAATATTTATATTATAATTATTATAATGTTATTATTCAGATTTTAATATTTCATAATATTCTGCCAGGTAAATGTTTAATTTCGCTTTACTTCTTAAAATATATACTTGCTTATTTCAATGTATTAAGCTCGCGCGCCTGCCAATTACTAAATTAAGTTCGTTCTACTTTCCTCAGGCTTAATAATTAAACCAATTAACACTATACCTTTTCGTTTTTGTAACGATTGGAACATTGGTAAAACGGTATAGGGTATCCAAAATATTTCTATTTTTTCTTTCTAAAAGATATGTCAAAAATATGTGAAAAGACTTGAATTATTTGAGATATGGATCTACAGATGACTACTAAAAATAAACTAGAACTACAGGGTCACCAATGACATTCAGATGCGAAAAGAAAATAAAATCCGTAAATTACTTTATTTTGGCCATGACACGAGCCTACATCACTTCTGGATTATGGCCAAACAGATCTCAAGTATTTTTCAATGTTTCAATATATTCTAGTATAAAACGCATATTTTAAATTAAGCCTTAATACTGATCACCTATTTATGCAACATATGTAAAGAAAATGCGAATACTTCATATTTTGTATAATTGAACGAATTCTAAGAAAAAGTAGAAAATCCGGAGCCCTTATTTGATTTCCTCTGTATTAGTTAAGTAGGTTACGAGTATAAGCAAATAAAATATCAAAACAATATTACAATTATGTAAATTTTTAGCATCGCGTGTGCGTTATTTTCCTGCCTCATCGGGATATTATAATATTGTATTATGTACATATTTTGTAATTTTTTAAATTTAAGGATATATTAATTACGTATTCTTAAATAATATTTGGTAAATTATGTATCATAAATGATTTCATTGAATTAAGTAATATTTAAAAAAAAACATCATAACACTGAGCCTACTAAACTATTCAAAAATGTATTATAATGTTTTTTTAAAAAAGTAAAATGCAAATAGCTTTAATAATAAATAAATATAAAATTTACGATTAAATTAACATTTAAAAAAATATCGTAAGCGGATAAAGCAATTCAATAAGTAAACGATACATCTTTCGTGAAGTAATAATATTGTTTACATATGAAGCTTATATCTGTCTGCAGAGATTGATCATTTCGAAATATATCGAGGCTTTTTACGAAATGCGTTTCGTGTCAAATGGATTGACCATCGCGAGATTGATGCAAGGGTTGGATAGAGGCATTATGTGAGATTGGGGGGTGAAATGGAGGAATATAAAAATAGAAGAGAATTTTTCCTTGATCGGTTGCCAAAAAAGTCACACGTAGAGAACTGTTTCATGTCAAGTTATGAGATTTTCGAAATATTATCAGCAATTTGTGGGAGGTTAATATTACTGTCGTGTAATATAACAAATTTTAAATGGATCATTTGAAATATTACCTTGTAGATAATGTCTGTTAATACTATGTGGGATAATAAAGGATTTATAATAATATCCTGACTATTTAGAGGTTTAATCACTTAACAGAGCCATTAAAATATAATACTTAAATGATAAATATTTATAAACATAATTTTTGATGCATAAAGTTATTTTAAAAATATGATGTAATGTAAATAAATTAAGAAGAATTTATAAGAAACACTACTACTTTTTCCAGTAGTAATGTAAAAGTAGTAATAAAAAATAAAAAAATATATTTTTTAAATTTATTATTTAAATAATGAACTGTAGTTCAGCACGAGTATACACATTTCCATTAGGTTACATAATAAAAATATATTGCATAAACATGTCATGTCGGTCATGCCATATCATGTCGGTCCAATGAGTGATTAGAGAGAAGATAATGTTATTTTAAAAAACTGTTATGTATAGATTTTAACTTTACAAATATGTAATAGGTATGTGAATTAATTTAAAAAGAATGAATATTACCAACATTCAAATAAAACCTTAGTCAAACTGTTATTGATATTAATAATATTCGTGGATATTTTGTTTCCCAAGACCTTTATTGCCAAATAATACCTGCACTATATTTTGACAATACAATACGTATAATCACTGTAACATTGCATATAACTTTCAAGTACATTGTTCAAGATAAATTTAATTGATTATGTGTTTGACCCTTATCAATTTGAGCGATTTTTGTTTACAATGTGCGATGTTCACTCAACTTGCGAAACCTGGTTGATGTCACTCCAACAAATTGTATTTTTTACTTTGATGTCTTTGAAAGTTATACGTCTAGTGATTCTTTAATAAAGTTGTATTATAAAAAAATGTGATAATTTTTTTGCGGGTATTTAACGAATAACCTTTTTTTTTGACAATTCAAATATATATTTTTTAAGCTCATTAAAATGTATTTATACAGGACGAATGGTTCTTACCGTAGATTATTATTTCTTTTCAACTTATCAGATTACGAAATTACATCTCGCAACCAAAATCTTTTAAATCAAATCTTCTAAATTGACGTTGAAAATAATATCCTTGTATAATCTACGCAGACGTATATTTGAATGTCTTATTTTATTATTTGGTAAATTTCTACGTAACTTAATTAAATACTGGTTTTCAAATACTTTTCTGAATATTTTGAATACTCGTATTTGATTACTAATATATTTCTACTTTTATTTTGTCCTATTCATCGATTTAATTTATTCTTAATAAACAGATTATCAAATGGTCGAAATGATTAATGACATAAAGGTACAATGTAGAACAATTTTAAAACAATTAGGGAAATAACATGGTTTATAAATTATAAACTATATTAACGAATAAAATGTTACAAATTGACAATTGAGGAGAATGAATAAGATAACAATATTACTGAGCAAGTACAGAAATGCGTGAGTACAAACATCTGATAAGTAACAGGACTCGAGTGTGACGTGATACAGGCGACACGGCATTCCTTGGTATTTCGGTGCGAATTTGGCTGATGATAAGCATGTATTACACGTTTTAACGACTATTAACTGTTTATAATACAATTTATTTTTATCTCGCATCATCATAATAATCAGTAGTAACTTTTTACGTTAGTTACTAGAGTAATTTTTTTTTGCGTAAACGGATTGTTTGATCGTTGGTAAATAAATATTTACTTCTCGAAAGCACATCTCGTAGTAAATTCATTTTACTGTCTGATATCCAATAGTAAAAACGAGAATCGATAGTTAAATATGGCGGACTTTTCACAGCTATTCCAAAAGTCATCCGCCACATTGATACTTTTAAAGTTGCAGTATACGAAAATTAATTAATGATCTCGTTGTTTAATATACATTAGCACATAATACGAAAAAAATTCACCATCAAAGTGACAAATTTTGAACGCAGAGGCGAAAAAATCCATAGATAAAGCATAAAATAAAGCATATTTGTTATGCCTATGCTTTGACGATAGTAAATTTGACGCTCGAACCACCCGAAAATGATTTTAACCAAGGGCTTAGTAAAAAGTTACTAAAATAAAAAGTTATCATCTACGATCACAAAACCGATCCATAATGTAATGAGATTTTACTGTAATAGTTAAGCATTACAGACTGAGAAAAGAAAAAGCCTAGATTAGTATAGTAAAACTTAGTGTGAAATATGATTGGAGATCTCATTGATCAGACTGTAATATTCAAGCGGGTATTGTGAAGGTTTACCGAATTGTTAATAACTATTTTAAAAAAGTCTTTGATTTTTCATATTTTTAAAAATGAAATTGTACAAATCACACTGTGTATTAGATAAAAATTAATTATATTTTCATTTAACGATGTTTATAAAATGCGAAGAAAACTTTAGCATAGTTTAATTTCAAAAATTAATATGGAAAAAGAGAAGTACTCTGCTGAAGTAAAGAGTACATTATCAATAATAAATTGAGATTCGGTCTGGTTGCAAAATACGTAAGAATATTTTTAGCCTGTATTCCGAAAGACTGCAGTCAAAGGTAAAGATGGTAATGGTCAAAGGTAATGACATTGCCATAATTTGTCATAGTGCTGGCAAGGATCCTCTTAAATATTTAATGAAAATTCATTTTTACAGAAGCACTTGATAACATGTCAGAGAATTAACGTAAACTGTTAAATGAAATAAAAAAAAACAATTATAATGTTTATAAAACCTAATTTAATAATCATTAAAGTTATACGTGAATGTAAAAATTAATTGATTAAAAAATAAATGTATGGCAAAGTGAGTGCAATAAATATTACGTAGTATTCTAGATCGTTAAGCAAATTTTATAAGTTGTTATGTCTTTAAAATCAATGATAACCAAAATGTACATTTTTGAAATGCAAAATAGAATTGTAATCTTTTTTCTCGACATGTTGGTTGTGATTATATTGATCAAGGATTATTATTCAAGTTAGTGTTCAGTCTACATTTTGCAGAAGTTCAGGTTCAGTGATCTTTACCACGGCCTCAAAATACAATGTTAAAATAAACTACGTATAAATTTTTTTTTAAATAGACATGCATACACGGAATACGTATCACATCAATATGAACATAAGACTAACTTGATTGCCTCCTGGAACGAAGCTCAAACCCCCGACCGTTAGATCACTAGGCAAGTGTCGTAACCACATATCACAGGCGAATATCGTATCAAATTATTTACTTAACACTTAGTATAAGAAACGACATATTACAATAATATGTGATAAACGAAAATTAATATCCTTTTTCTTTTGAAATAAGCAAGTCAAAGATTATAAATTTAATACTTTTAAAATTGGCAATATTAACTTGGTGGTTAAAATTCATATTTTTTATTTATTATCTTAGTTTTATTAACCACAATTGAGTTTAAAAAAACATCAAAATAAATTTAAATAAATTTAACTATTCTGGTGTCTATAAACTTAGTTGCAAGGATTATGCTGCATTTTACGTTGGTAAAACGGATAGAAATTTTAATATAAGAGTAAAAGATCATTTGAGATGTTTAAACAATAGTGGGTTTTCAGAATTTTATAATCATTTGATAGAAAATGGTCATGGTTTTAATAAAAAAAATGGGATTGTCAATTTTGTATGTAAACGGTATTGGTCACAAATTAAATAATTTGAATTGTTGGAGATAAATAAAGCGTGTAAAACTAATTAAAAAATTATAAAAAACCAACTCAATTTAACTACGAGTCCCATTATACATTTTTTTCCTAAAAAATATACGACTAAGTTTGTATTAAGTAACAATTAGAGTTAGGTATTAAATTTATTTTATAAATAATTGATGTTTTTTTAAAAATAGATTCTGGTGAAGAAACAATAATATATGTTTTTAGTTAGTTATGACATTCTGAAGAAGAAAATGGTATTTTTCGAAACCGGTAGATGTATTTAAACTCAATAAGTGGTCAATAAAATAAAGTTAACAAATAAGAAAATGAAAAACCTTTTTCTCTTGTGTTTTTACTGTATAAGTACATTTTTTCGTCTCTAATTTCATCTTCTAGATCTTTTTGATTTTTAAACGCTTATTTGGATACTAGGCCGTTAGAATCTAGTCTTGTCAGCTAATTTTTTAATGGATTGGTCTCCATTTTAATTTCTTATTTCAATTTCATTGACGATTGTTAAATGTTCGGTCGAAGATAATCTTATATTCAATAATCTCTCGATATAAGTAGATAAAATAAATATAATTTATATTTTCGATTGGAATTTGAAATTTAGAGTTAACGACACTTTACGTGTGCCGGTATGTAACTATTTATGTTGTGATTAAGCGCTGGTTTGTAGTACCATATCGAAAATAAATGTTGTGTGAATCGAATAATGTTGTGTTATGTGTAAGTTCTATCTACTGTTGGATCACTATATGTGCAAACTATTCGACTCTTCTTCTTCTTTTAAATAGGCAATCCACTCTTCAAGAGTGATTTGTGCAAGTTAAAAACTTTATTTTATGGAAAAAAGTACAATAATATTATAGAATAGGAAATACTATATTACAAGTCAATATCATTGTCGTTCAAAAAACTTGTTATTATATAGATTAAACGACGCAATTTGAGGGAAAGAAGATGATACAAGTTAACCGGGAGCTGAAAATTACCATTGACGAGACCACTGTAAAAAAAACCTGCGATCCGTAATGGACAAGCAAAAAAGACATTGTTAAGGGTTTCCTCCTCCGCATTACACTCACACATTAGGGAATCTATCAAGTTCAATTTGAACAAATGAGAGGCCACCTGGCAATGCCCAATTCTCATTATACAGATATTTTATACTGTTATTTTGGAGACTTTCCTTTTAGAGAACCAGGGGGTGCGGGGAATAGATCCTTAAATTACTTTAAGACAATTACCCTTATAATTATTTAGATCCATCCATTGTGCAGTCCAGATAGAATTTGTACGTTTTTTATCATATTAAGTCTATCATACTTATGGATATGGAATTGATGTATAACAGACATCGGAAAGAGTGGCGTCCTTGGCCAGTTTATCAGCACATTCATTTCTATGAACTCCCTTATGCGTAGGAATCCAAACGAATGACACCTGTTTATTGTTGCTGTATAAATTAAATAGACATTTTCTGGTAGAACAGATTATCTCATTGTCTAGCCAAACTTTTTATTAGCAGAGAGGGATTCAAGAGCTGTTTGCGAGCCTGGGAATACAACAGCCAGATGTGCAAAGCCTCTTTAATTGCCGACTCTTCGACTCGTATGGTTTTGGAGCGCAGATTAGCACGAGGTTTTAATTTAATTTAATTATACGTGCGAATTTAATAACGAGGGGATCATTTAAAACAGAGTTGTATTAGAGTATTTTATGAAAAAATATTTTATTCATTAAAATCATTTCAGATCACGTTCATTAAAATACTTCTCTGATTCTCATGGATTAAAATTGTGACTCCAGATATCTCCAACCTGTACCTTCCTGTCCGTTTAATTCTCACCGTATTTAGGGGCTATGAATAACATGTACTGTCAATAAATATAGGACTTGAATTATTTAAGGTTCCGCGAAACGTATTATCGTTTATCTTAAGGGTAGTTTTAACATTCATTTGTGCCGTACACTTACAAACCCATTCACAAAACGATCCAAAATCGGAAAAAGGTGTAATGGCGTCATTAATCCCACCATGCCATCCTAAATGTACTACTTTGGACGGGTAAACCTTTAGCGAGTAATGATTCTACATCCTTTTCCGGTTGACTTGGATACTACACATTATTCAGCAGTAGCCTTTGGCACTTAGAAGTATAGCAGTGCAACTGTTACAATATATTTTTAAAAAAATACCAATGAATTACGTTTTTTTTTTTAATGTGTGTTTGTGATATTAACCGTTAAATTATTAGAGAGAACGTGAAAATTATTATAGTTCATTTGTAATCATAGAAAGTAGAGGGAAATAATATCTGACTTGTGTGTTGTAAATATATAATTATTTTTAAATGTATACATGAATGATACATTTTTTTATCGTTTTGACAGATCAATACAAAATTAATTTGATCTACAGTTATCTAATTCCAAAGAATCACATACAATAAAGTTAATGATTCTTATAACAGTATCATAATGACATATATTTAAAATATATAGATATATAATATGTAAAAAATAATAATAAATAAAGGCTCATCAAAAAATAGATTTGGATGCTCATATTTAAAGATGCTGAAATGTATTTTCGAAATAAAATATTTGGGACACTAATCAATGAATGCCAAAAATTATAAATTGTCATTAAATTTTAGCATTAGATATTGTTTATATTTTTTTACTTTATTTGGTTGTTTACAATACACACTCTCTTATGTAATATATGTAGGTACATCTAATATATTTTAGATAACATTAAAACCGGTTGATACTTTTAACAGTAATATACGCATTAGGTTAAAATCTCTACATTTCTATTGTATTTAAAATTTGTCGTCATTATTTTCTCTTCTCAAACAAGAAAAATTACCGATTTGCCGATCTTCTAGAGTTTCAATTCTCTACTAAAAACAGATTGATTTCCAATGATCCATTGATGTGAAGTCATAAATGAAATGGGCCATTTACTAAAACACTTCTAGTTTCGGCCATTCCGGGAAGAGAAGACCTTACTTATATTTTGCAAAATCAGTACCTAGTCCTCTTACTAAGGGATGTCAATTTAAAAGTTTGTTCGGCACTTGATTATTGTTCTAAAAATACTTTAGGGTAATTTAGACCCATATTTTTTGTTTTCAGAAAACATTTAGAAAATAAAGTCTTATTTTAAAAATCATAAATTAGGATGTTATAATTGGACCATAACTTAACTATATATGTATAGTATTTTACATATTAAATTTAAATTATATTGTGAATCACTAAAAAAATAATTTTTTGTTGTAAATTTTCGTGTTTAATTCAAGCAAACTCGTCAATTTGAGTAGGTACTACTTATTTGACTACATCTTAAATAATAGATATTAGAATAAAGAAATCCACTAAATTCTGTAATATTTATATAAAATACATGCTTACGTATATGTAGCCAAATTCTAGTCGCTACACGGCCAATAATTTCATCACTTTCCGTTAGATATTGTATATCTCTCTGGCTACCCCCTCTTCGAATAGAAAGCGTTGCCCAATAGAATTCGAATTCTGTCCTTCGATTCTTCGGCCAATCCAGAACGCCAGGTAAGTTTGACCCTTATTAACGGTCAGACCTACCTGGGTTTCTAATCTGCTCTCATGTCGTCATATTTTTATTTTATAATTTTTTTTTAGCAATTTTATTTACTTGATTAAAAGAGCATCCAAAAAAATGCATTCGTGGAATAAATTACATGCAAATATAAAATGTCATAATTTATTTTAATACGTAATTAAATATTTAAATAATTAGTCTATTATTTGAATATTGATTTAGGTACAACATTATATAAACTAACGAGGTTTAGACAAGGCCCTGTGCACAGACCGGAAAAGGCTGCAATAGAGAGCTCCAGTCATCTCGGACCACCCATGGTACTGGACCAAGCTCTCCATTATCCCAATAGTGTGTGTGGGTGGTATTGTGCAATACCCCCTACACCTTAAACAATTCCACGTACAGGCATCTGCTACGGCCAATCCAATCAAATCGAGAATAGGACTGCTCAGCCACACTCGGACACACAATCTTTAACCATGGCAGACGTCATCCTCGTTACGAGGGACCGCTGAAGAAGATATAATCTAACATCTGCATCCATCAATAATATAAAATCGGAACAGGAAAATCATAGTAAGATTGGCATTAAAAATCTTTCACGTGTTTTAAACAAATATTAACAAACTATAATAAAACGGTGTATAAAAATATGTGGAAAATAATAGCATAACCAAATATTACCTCGATATACATTTTCTTTTGTCTGAATGTTGGTCCTACTTTTAAAGACCAACGCATATTTCTAGTAAAATAGTTTAAAAATATATTAATTTTAAAATAAGGGATAGTCTGATATATGGGTTGGATTCGGTTACAGGCTGAGGTCAGTGATACTCAGAGAACCGGACCAGCCCGGAGTGGGTGGAGTGCTAACTAGGGTGTTCTCTGTTTCAGTTGCTTCTGTCTCCGGGTGCCTTCCAAGGACAAGAGTGGACTCCTGCCTGGCTGCCACCATCGTCTCAAACGAGATTACGATGATGTGTGTATGTCATCGCGGGAAAACCGCCTGTAGGGTTTTATGTGTGTGTGTGTGTGTGTGTGTGAAGAGAGGGCTTAAAAGGTGACACGCGCAGTCTCTTTCTGTGCCGCTCGCATTTCCGTAAATACGTGTATATTATTGTATTATAACAGTATTCTTGTAATAAAGATTGTAATAGACACCTGACGTGTTTCATTACTGAACTACAGAGAATCGTATGTTGCGTAGCTAATATTGAGCAGTCGTAGACAAGTCAAGTACTTAACATTAAAACATATTTTTCAATTCAGATACATAAAATCTGGTTCCTATGTGTTAATGAATATTATTTTTTGTAGAGATTGAAATGAAATTAAAATTGAAAATAGAAGCAACTCTGCGAGCAGACAATAAAAAGTACACCAGCCGGCTCTCCTCCAGTAAATCAAGACTACTCGGAGTGGCTTTATCACTATGTTTACAAATGTTTGAGGTGACAAGGTTGTACATGTGATATAATCTATGGAGTCAGTTCTAAAGATCGGAAACAATTTTATTTTAGAATACTTCATTCTCTGGATATTATATTAGTAAAAACTTTATTTATTATTCTTTTAGAAACATTAATACTTTATGCATATCGCATTATCATTTTCCATCACAATACGTAATATTTATTTAAAAATTAATATAACGTATATAAATAAAAAAATATTTACTTCTACAGATTTAATTTGTTAAAAATATTTTTTAAATATATAATATTGTTTTGAAAAAAAAAAAAATATTACAAACCATTTAATGAATAGACATGAAATAAAGTGTATATATAGGAGTGAGATTAAAATAGTTGCAGGACGAGGGCATTCTATATATATTCTTTATAGAAACATAAATCCGATAGTTTATGACACATTTTTGTAATAATAAAAGTATTTACTCTTCGAAAATTAAATTTTTGTGTAAACAAGACGTATTTTTTACATTAATGTATATTATATTGTTAGCGTTAAAATTTTCGTTTCAATTGAGTCATATGTTTAAAAAACGTCGCGGAGGTATTTGATTACGTAAGTGGTATCAAAGTGATCACGCTACTAACACCAAAATAAAAATATTGAAACAAAGAATTTGCGTTAGTTCATGTATATATATATATATATATATATATATATATATATATATATATATATATATATATATATATATATATATATATTTTGTAGTCTGTGGAATATATAATATAACATAAAAATAAAATATATTTTAAATTGCATTCATAAAAATCAAGCATTTTATGGGTTAAGGTGAATTTGCAACCGAACCAAAATTCTGACGAAACTACATTTTGCAAAATAGGGAAAAAGTTATGGACTATGGAAAGAAGTTTCAAAACTCTAACGGCCAGGCATTAAAAAACTATTCAGGAAGTTCACGTCATAAAAACTTGAATACCTATTCTTCAAAGGAAAAGTTGTAGGTTAATACTTTTACTAAATGTGTATATAATTCCTTTCACCTTTGTTTGTAGAACTTTGAAACTCTTGTAAAACAATATTTGTACGACAAAATACAAATGAGGTTTACATTTTTAGATCTACGATTAATAAAAATATAGTGAATACATTAAATTATATGTACTATTTTTATCTAAAAAGTTTTCGATGTTCTTTCAAGATTGTAGGTGCCTTGAACAAGTGAGCAAGGTACGTAGATAATGGGAGTAGAAGTGTTTAAAAATGGTTATATTTATGTTATGTAACATTAACTAATACAAATTAAATGTATCAATTAGAAAAATAAATAGATAAAATCAATTTATCGAAAAGATAGATTGTTGCTACCCGGACACGAACCAGGAACCATTTCTATCCGAGGAAGTGCGCTAACCTATTACACCATGGCACTATAGTAAGATAACGACAATTTTTTGGACTAATATGTTGCACTTTTAAATTGTTACATCTGTCATTTCATTATTATAAAGCAATCTACTTAAAAAAGAAATATTTTTTTTTTATTTGTTTATCTTTCTAATCGATACATTTAATTTGTATTAAAAATATTACAAAACTGTGTTCTAAAAAACTACAACATTACAATTATAATGTGTTCTTAAAAGTAAAAAATAATATTAACTGTTATATTTATTTCAAGAAATAGAATGAAAATTGACAAACAAAATTTGTATAAACTTACTCATTTTTGTCTACTTTCAAAAAGTTATAATGTATCACTCAGAAAAATTAATTGTTCTGCTGACTAATAGATTTACTACTCCTTATGAAAGTTGAAAAGTGATCATAAACATTATTTAATAATTGCTTCCCTGGGGTGTTCATAGTAATCTAAATTTGTGATCTTTTCACGGTAACCCAGCTACATTTAGAGTACCTTGGAATTTAGGAGCTTTTCGTTTAAGGAAAGAGTTAGCAGACTTACCTTACCCTCTACGTTATTTAAGCCAGATAAAGGTATGCAGAGTTAAAGCTTTTGTCGATCTGGAAAAATTTTAGAAGTGATCCGGAGCATTAATACAAGGAACAGATACCACACTGAAACAACAGGTAGTTTCATTGACTATAGAAACCACTAGGTATTATGATGAGTAATTCATGGTTTAGTATAATCGAAGGTATGCTAAGCAGTGGTATGTAATATTTCATGGTTTTTCAACCATTATTTGGATAGTTTTCTGTAAGAATTTAAATAAAGCGACTTACTATTGAATGTTGGTGAATGTTTACTGTATAAATGATGATGAAATAATCGTGCTAAAATATGGGAACTTTCGTTTATACTAAATGAAAATACCCGTGTGAAGTAACGTTGTTAAATTAAAGATGGTGATATTGTATTAACACAATATATTATACAATGCCAGCAAATCGGTTATAATAGGCTCAAATATTGAAATGGGCCAGATAATATTTTATTTTATTTATTTGACATTTTTACAATTTTTTTATAACATGAATAAAGTATTTTACATTATTAAAATTACAAGTTTTTTTCGCTTACCTCTCCAAAAAAAAAAACTAGCTTTTGTGCTTGGAGAGGGAATATCCCTGCCGTATGGCTGGACGGGACGAAATTTAGCATTTAAAATAAAATAAAATACCTTGGTCAAGACGATGATGAGATAGAACGACAATGGCGGTAGTTATGCGATCGTGCAAATATGCTGTCATGGTGTTTCTACCGATGCAGTAAGGAAATGAAGAGGATCCTGATTAAATCGTTCTTCACCACCATGTATACCTGCAAGCTCCGGTCGAAATATAATATAAGCAAGGGATGTATAACCATCTCCGAATTCAATACAATAACTAATAAAGAATATTGTTCGGGTTGGCGCATTATTGTAGGGCATCTACAATGTTTGCCGAAGACCGTGCACATGGATTCGTTCCGCTTCTGAGGCATCGAGTTGCTGGCGTAAAGCTGCAGCTGGAGCTCAGCACTAACTCTTTAGTGCATGCGGTGCTCTCATGGAAAACTGGTTCCCTGATCAGAGACTGGCAACGACAACACAATGGGTACAATACAATAATAGCCGTGAATGATAATATGTATTATCTTTACGGCGAATCGATTCTTCATTAAAAAACTCTATCACGGTGAAATAAACCTATTATTATTATTATTTTCATCAGATTGAAGTTGAATCAGATTTTTATCACGTTAAAGTTAACATGTATGTTATAAATTGTAGTTAAAAATGCGTGAATTTATATAACTATGTGTAAAATATAGAGATAGAAAAGAGCTGGAAACTTATAATTTAGTCATTACGAGAGAAGTTGTCTTATCGTCAACAAAAAAATATCTCAGTTGGTTAATACTATAAATCAAGAACTTTTAGAAAAGGCTTATTTAAAACACCTCAATATTTAAGCCCCTAAATAGTTATTGAAGAAAAAATATTTTACAAAAAGTAAAATTATACTTAAAATAAGCGGATATTTGAAACTTCAAAAATATTTATTCTGAGAAATATTGAAAAAATATTTATCAGATTATTGTTCCTGAAATATTTATATTTACACATTTGTTTTATATTACAATATTTAAAATGATTGTGAAAATTTTTATTTAAAGATTAAAGGAAAATCAGCTTTACTTTATCCGGCTTTGCTCGTGATTTGCAATCCCGTATAATAAGGGTGTCCAGCGGAAAATTTTCAAGTTTAATATTAAATAAAAAAAAATTAAAATGTTATTTTAATATTTTGTTTATACAAAATGGAGTTTAATGATGCTAATTTAACGTTTCATGAATAATATTGTCTAAATGCCGTCCATTTCTCTCAAGACACTCTTGCCATTGGACTCTTAAATTTGCGAACACGCGAGAACAAAGCATTGGTTCAATGGCAGCAACTTCACGGCGGATATTTTTTTGTAGGGCCTGAATTATTCGAGGGTTGTTACTGTAAACTCTCAACTTAAGATATTCCCACAAAAAAAATCGCATGGTGTAAGGTCCGGTGAGTGAGGTGCCCAGGGTATGTCTCCGTACTTGCTGATTAATTTATTAGGAAAAATTCCCCTAAGCTTGTCCACTGAAACTCTAGCTGTGTGTTGAGTTGCCCCGTATTGCCAAAATTGTGTTCTATTATTGAACATAGCTGTAGTTGTGGTACCAAAAACTCCTAAATCATTCGGAAATACACGTCAGCAGTGATTATCTCGCTGGTTAAAAAAGTAAGGGCCAATTATCCCTCGGGCAGAAATTGCACACCGCACTGTCGTTTTTGGACAATGCAAATGTTTTTTATGGCGTTCTCTTGGATTGTCGGGATACCAGTATCTCATGTTCTATTTATTAACTCAGCCATCGATATGAAAATGTGCTTCGTCAGTAAATAATATGTTTCCAAGCGTTCGTGCTATTCCAAAAGGTTCCAGCATCGTTCTCGCTAAGGTTTCACGTAAATAATAGTCATTTTCATTAAGATTTGCAGTTTTTATCGGTGAAACTGTACTTTATTTTTTTTAAATAATGTTAATTTTTTTATTCCAGTACAGGTTGCAAACTTCCTTATCGATTTACGTGGATTACGCATAATTCACGTTAATGACCCCGGAGGAGTTTACTTAACCATTGTCCGTTGTAATTCGTTAAATCTCAGAAAATAATAATTGTTTATGCACAAATTTAATAATATTTTATTAAATAACTTGCGTAATAAATTATCACGTTTCAAGGGTAGGTACACTGTTAACAACTAACTTTACAGTTGAAAATCAAAGTAAAACGCTCAACACAATATTCCAAAATTTTGTGACAACATTTTAACAAATTTGTTCTCCTTTAAGACTTTCCTTTGGAGCGTTTGTGTAGCCTGTTTGAAATGAATATTTAATGAAGTATACGTACGCGATATAGAAGGCTTCCGCGGCGCCGAAAATGCTTAACGGATGAGAGAAACCACTAAATAAGGCGGTTTATTCCCTTCCGTATAGGGTTCATATATTACATACACAGACAGATACCTTTACCCCTTTACAACGATGAACTACTAAATTCAAAACTTTTATATCTCGTGATAATTTTTTTGGTTATTTGTGTATATTTTTTAATAAAAGTCACCGAAAAATAAATATGTAATAATTGTTCATAGTGCCAACTACCAGTGCGCCTGAACTTACCAAGCAGAACGGCTTCAAGCCACCGTTCACGCCGGTCGCACCCTGCAATAAGCAAGGCAGAACGCAGCCAGCGGCACCGCAGCACTTCCCGTGCAGTCCGAAGCGCGCAATTTTTCTTTGCGTTTGATCCGCATTCTTCCTATGCGTAATTTCATCTGGTATATTTTAACCAATTTAAAAGTTAATATAAATAAATTTAAATACAAAATAAATGCATCAATTAGAAAGATATACATATAAAAACAATTCTATCGAAAACTATTGTTGTTGCTACCGGGATTCGAACCTGGATCTTTTTCAATCCATACTTACACATATTTTCCATTAAATATAATAAAAAATATCTTCGTCTCTATGAGATATCTATTAGTTGTTTAATAAAAGTGTATTTGAAGGTGAAAATCCAGTAATTGTGTGTTCTTGAACATTATCAAATACTGCTAATAATATACTGGTCAAAATAAGAAAATTGAAAAATATTGATTTTTCATAATGTTCAACTAGTACTAATAATGCGTTAAAAACATTTTACAGATACAGAATATTGGTTTAAATAATTTAAAAAAAAAAGATTCTCATTGCGATGTATATGCTGTTTCAAGGAAATGAATTATCAAATTAAGTCCAAAGATGGCGACAGTGCAGTGGTACTCGAAGTGAGTCCACATATTAACATTTTAATATTTTTTACAATTACATTTTTATAATTTTTACATTATACAATTTTAAAAATTTGATAGATATGGAGATTAACGGGTGACAATGGTGAACGTTATATTTATATAAAGTGATCATTTAAGCCAGCCCTGTAGTTACACATACTTCTATATATTTTCCATTAACTATAATAAAATATAGCTTCATCTCTGTGAGATATCTATTATTTGTTTAATAATAGTGCATTTGTACGTAAACTTCCACTAATTGTGTGTTCTTGGACAAATTCAAATATTGTTGGAAAAAATTAACTTTATTGAAAAATTGATAGACAATGATATGAACCTATCAAACAAATTCTGGAATTCATTTTGCTAATAATAATTAAGGATATAAAATCATTAATTTCCCGTCATTGAAGGGTTACATATTTTTTTCATTCCATATTTATGAAAGTTAATCTCCGCCTTACTTATTATATTGTGGATGTATGGTATTTCGACCCCTTAAAATAACAAGGATCCAACTAACATTTTGGGCTAATTTGAGTTATTGCGTGAAATGGGTTATGCGTTATTCTTTATTTCTTCCATACACACCATTTCTATTTAACGGATATTAAAGGAAATAATAAAAGCTGAAAGTTCCAACTGCATCAGTTATTTTTTTCAATTTATGGATCATTATTGTTAATTTACAATGTTTTTTTTATTTTTAGTTTCCCTCATCTCGCTGTAATGAATATATGTTGAAATTCAATCAACACTTTTGAGCTCATTATCTCAAAATAGTGTCAATTGGAACCATGTTATTCTGAGGGATTGATTTATGGACCTATTTTCTTGAACTCTTTTTAGCACATACTCATTTGTAATTCTTTCATTACAGCTTATTCTTTCCACCCTTCTTCAGTACCATATTTATAATGCTCTCAACTTACTTCTCTCTAGTTGCATTTAATATTATTAAAGGGGTGTTGAAGAATGTAATTGCAGATATCATCGATTAAGATAGAATGATACGAAAAAAAAAACGATTTTTTTATAATCTAATAATGATAATTCGCTCGGTTACAATACTATTCGTTATAAAAAGATTAAAAATATTTCCATACAGTACTTCACGTAGTCTCCACTTGCTATGATCATATCATGATAGCATATCGCATGGTTTCCTAATCATTTGAGGTTTTCTTCTATCTTTAATGTCAGCATTGAGAAAAAAAAGTATTAATGTAAGTTTTCTGAGTACGCCTGTACGACATATGTTCTATTTATTATAAATAATAAAGCTAAATTTAATTCTTAGCGATGCATAGTGATTATTGACAGAATTCTGAGAAGAGATGAAAATTAACAGTGATTAATTTTACAAAGCACACTAATTGGAACTCGAGATATCACTGACGATGATATTGCATAACATGCTCCAGTCGTTGTCACCCGCCTAAAGTATCTGACCCGGTACACGGTGGGAGTGGCCCATTAGGAAAGTAAAAACGTAACCATATTTTCATGACGAATTTTCATCATTAACGAGTTTTTAAGTTGTGGTATTCATATTACGTTGTGCCGGCAATGAAATTTCACTTAAAAAATATTTTCCATAAATAATACTGACACATTAATATGTCGCTTCTTATATGACTGATTGAAATCACATTTTTAACGACATCCTTAGTAAATTTAACCAAACAACACTGGAATTTCAAATTGTTTTTCCCGTTGTTTTATGAATATTTTTAGTTAAATTATTAAATACGTTAATCGATTTTTTGTTTACTGATACGATTTATGTAATTTTTTAACCAACAATTGCAATGTATTCATATTTTTATCACTTAGTTATAACTATTTATTAATGTATATTATTTGATACAGATTCAAATACAATTTTGAAAAACCTTAATATTACAGAGTTCAGAGGTAAATATTAAATAAAATAAATATATATATGTACATGATACAAATGAATATATTGTAATTTTATTCAATCATATATATATAAATAAGTTTCAAGTCCATTAAATTAAATTTTTTTCAAAGCTTGATATGATTATTTCATCACGGATTTAATATTTTAAAGTTACTACGCTGATTATTTATTCTATGTTTGATTTTTATGTTTATATTTCGATTAGTAATTTATTTTTACAAGAGTACAAATGTTCTCTTTAATATGAAATGTTTATATATTGAATTGACAACCCATCTTATTTCATTATTGTTTGTTATTTATAGCATGTGATATTTAAAGTTGAGCCCAACAAATATAAAAATATACATGACATCAAAATAAATAAACCTTATGTATCAAATCCTTAGAGTAAACGTATTGACAAACATATTGATAAAAATATATTCGGCGTTTTTTATAAATATTTTACTTGAATTACTTTTACTTTTGTAAATATAAATAACGTAATAAATATTGATATTGGGAGTAGAAAAATATTGCCGGCAGTATATTGCAGATGTGCTAGTTTGCAAGAAATCACAAAAAGGAACAGAGCAACCCTAGACGAGTTTAGCTAGATACGAATTACCTGTACCACCTTTACCGACATTGGAAGAATAAAAATGATTCTGAAAACAATTTACCGCAAATAAAAAATTGATTATTCAGCAATTAAATAACTATCGCCCCCTTCCCTCCGTAATAATGGGTGGGTGCGTAGTCTTTTTCTTCGGCGGTCCCTTGTTACGAGGATGACGTCTGCTATAGTTTGTTGGGTAGGCCACAGTGGAGGCCTGTGCGTAGGGTTGCTTAAGGTGTAGGTGGTATTGCACATTATCACTCACACGCACTCTTGGAATAATGGAGAGCTTGGTTCAATTGCAAGGATGGTCTGAGACGACTGGAGCTCTCCGTTATTTTGAAGATTTATTCACAGGGCAGGTCTATGCAGACTACAGTACAGTAGGGTTCCAGATGCGACCACAGAGCAGCACCGGCGCCGATAGCATACGCGAGATAATATATTATAATATTTCATTCATGAATTAGTCATCCAGTCAAGTTTCAAGTGTTCTGACACTTGACACTTGACACATACATTTAGGATGCGTAGTACATACTACATTTATATACTATTGTTACGATCTGCTTGCTGCACAGCAGGTTTAACGATACAGAGCTATCATGTGCTGCAACGAAATAATATTGCGTATTTTTTCAAAAATACAGATAAATCAGTATCATATCACATTACATTACAATGACAGCATTCTTAAGATCTAGGTCAAGGTTTGATAAATACGCACGTACTGGAATCCTTCGCTTTAAGTACCGTCGATAATTTTTTTTCAACGTCAGAAACATCATTGTTAAATATAGCATAAAACTTATTTCTTTATTACAAACATTCCGCAAGAACTTTTGTTTTATCTTTCACGACCTATTTATTCGGAAAATAGGGAAATAAAAATGAAAACTTCTCATTTTCAACTATTTCTTATAAGTAGCAAAGTTTTTGAAATTATCTATCATACATTCGCAAGCTACGCATCCTCGAGTCTTTCGTTCGGAAAATTCGATACTTATTCACATATTCCAAATGAAAAGATTTTCTCATGAAGGATTTGAAACGTGAGATTTTCATTCCACGTTCTTCGCGTGTTCGCTTATTTTATCAATATATTACACTGCTTGAATACAAATATTTACTTATGTAAAAACACTGAAAGGTTCTTAAAAATGTTTCTGGGGTGGCTTTGATTCATCACAATGTGAACAAATGAGTATAGCTATCTGAAGATGGGTTGAATGGATATTAAATAAATCACCTAATTATTTAACAAATCAGAACGTTTCAAATATAAAATATAATTTTTCATCTTAATAACACGATGTTAAATTGATTTAGAATGTTAAATTGTTAGTTAAATTTGTCCAAGTATTACGTGCTTGGAACAAATTAATGAGTTTGGGTATTTGGGACATACATTATCTAGATGTGGTAAAAATGAGAAAGATATCGAAAGAATATCGCTAATAGTGCTCTGAAAGTAATAATGTGTATTTGTTATCCGGAATAATCTATCCGCGCAAAATAAAGATCTAGTTTAAATACTAATTATGACTAACAAGATTTGAGCACCGTGAGCAATTGTAACAATTGTATCATACCGAACATTACGCGATGCGTTATCAAAAGTAATTTTATAGAGACACAAGGCAGAATTGTTATAATGATCTCAGATTCTCGGGTGGTATAATCACTGGAAACAGTGAGCTCGCGATATAAGGTACCAACAACGACCACTTTTTAATATAATCAAAAATTGAACGATGGGACAGGCGCCCGAATGCGAGATAGTGAAGCTGGCGATCACTCAAACAAAAATTAATATTGTCTAGTGACGCCTTCTTGGTGTATATTAAAACACCTCGGGAAAATTTCAGGGATAATATCATAACATGATATCGTTGAGAATGGAACCAATATTAAAAATGAATTCTTTGATAAATATGTAATAGTGTCATTATCTGTAACTGAATAAAGGAAGGTAAAGTAGAAGGTATATAAGGTAGCAACTAATTTTCAATTCTCTCACTGCAGTGTGCCTAGAGTAAACATCTTCCTGCGTTTCATTTTTTTTTAACCTCATCATCATCGCTAGTTGAGAGAAGCAGAGATTGGTAAACCTCCCTCAGTTTGTCTTGCAATAAGTTCACGAGTATCTTAACCGCTAGACTAACAAGCGCATCGTTGAAATTAGTAAAATAAGAATAAAAGTAGATCGAATGCTGTAACTTAACGGTGTGTGTGTGCTTAACCTTGTAACCACCAACTCTATTTGAAATGAAAGACACAACGTAGGGTAAGACTAGACTTATCTATCAAAAGCTGGGACTTGTCGTTCACAGATGGCAAAATGATTTTAATCCTTTCAAGTTTGCAAGGTCCAAAAGTACGTGTTAATACACAAAGTTTGGCGTATTAACACGCTCATGGCATTTAAAAGGTTAATGTGGAAAATTTATATATAATACGACAGTATGAGTATAATAATTGATATAATTACAAAAGGGTTTGGAAGGAAGGTTTGGGAATATAATGTTTGATTGAGGAGAGGCAAATAACGAATTATATACTTGGCTATCATTAAGCATTGTGACGAATGAGAAAATCTGGTATGATCAGGTAAATCAGATATTAAAGAACAGTTGTATTAGAAGCCTTAATAATCGATAATCATGTACGAGACTATGTACAAAGGTAAATGAGGTATGAGTGGTATGTCATTACAAAAGAGTGTTGTTCTATCCTCCGGACTTAACATCCTTAACGTTAGTTAATATCCTTAACCTTAATCTTTTTACCTTATATCCTTAATCTTAATACTTACAATCACTCAGTAAATAATTAAAATTTGTAATATTAGGTACATAAGAAAATATCAAAAATCCTGAATCCCGAAAAAAAAATATAACATAGGTATATAATAGCCTTGCAAAAATTTAATTAATTTTCTATGTCATCATTTAATTCCGTGAAACCGTTTCTATACATTATTATTTTTTTTGAATTCCAATTTGTTTCTCTAACAAAATTATTCAATTACTGTCGTCTCTCTTATCCATCTCCTAATCGAAATTTTCTCCGTTAATAAAATTACAAAAACAATTTCCATCGTATTTAAATCTTAGAATAGATTCATCAATTTTCTTATCTAGACAGAATTTCATATTAATCAAAATAAATGATTTATTCGTCTAAGATTTCACGACCCCCCTCCCCCTTAAAGAAATGACTCGGCGGTTTTGTACTCTCGGAAATTATAATATAAATGTTGACATATTTACGCACTGCCTATTAAGGGTTGAATTGTCATTAGTGGCCCGAATGTTCATCAACATTAATGTGTACAGCAAGAGTCTTGACGTCGCTAAATTTTGTCTTATTAAGTTACTGGCAACTTGAACAATTCAACTTTTGAGTTTACGGACTTAACCCTGTAATAAACGACGTTAAAATATTATTATTTATGCATAATATTTTTGCCAAAATTATACATATATATATTTTTTTATATGCTATCTACTAGAATCTTGTTTTACTCTTATATACAGAGTGTAACAGACCTAGTCCACAATATTTTATGGGTGGATACCTTAAATATGTGCAAATAGGTCAAAATAATTGCATAATTATGTTTTTTTTAGAAATGCTTGTATCTCTGATAGGGTTGAAATTAGGCTCACATCCCTTGAACATTTTCAATTCGTAATTTAGTCAGGTACAATTCGTAATTATTTATTGGTGGGTACCTGATTATATATATATATATATATATTATACATTGAAAAATGGACTTACTTTTAGTTTTACAATGTATTTATATGCTATCTAATTATATTATGTTTTATTCTTTATAGGTATATATTTTTTGTACATTAAATATTACACATTGTTTACAACTATACTGGAGTAGCACTGTCTGCAACACTACAGAAGATACTAGCGTAGCAGGCAGGGTACCGAAATATATGTCTTACTTTGCTGCATTGTTTTTTTCTATTATAAAAATAATATAACACACTGTACTATGACTCAAAAAAATAAATTATTATTACATTTTTTGTTACTAGCCATAGTATATTGACATATCTTTACCTCTTCCACGCGTCATTATCTTATTTGAGGTGTTCTAATGTGACTAATTAAGAACATAGATTAATTTGTGATAATAGCCACATTTTAATTAAATGCCAACACTAAATATACGCATGCTCGGTCAAGCTCCGTCATGCCAGACAATTATCGGTGGTGAGGCATTCTTCCACTTCGCTGAGAAGTGAAGATTTGGGCCTGGCAAGACGCGCAGGGAGCTGTCGGCTCCAGTGCCGATGGGTTCCGACAATTGATCTGAGCTATTGATCTAAAAACTAAAGGTTAAAGTAAATTATACTTTTAAATACTTTTGCACTCTAATATAAATAATTTTGATTCACTATTTGAATCGTAAAAATCTATTTTTGTTAAAGAAAAATGATTTTTCCTTTCTTGGTCAGGTGCATAATGATTTAGCATTACATTAAAATAACCTACTAGACTGTCCTAGCCTGACCTTCTAAAATCATGACTTTATTACTGTCTGGCGATAATGTTTCATCCTACATAACAAAATTATGTAATAATCGCTCTGCATTTACGGATATTCAAGTAAAATCAATTTATTTGTGTTTCATTCACATATGACGTAAGTAATTGACATTTAATAACCATTATAGTGGAATTGTTTTGCATAATTAAGCAAATTTTAAAGTTGTAGCATCATTATATTATTTAAATTTATTCTAGTCAGAGATTATATTTATGCAGAGGCGAACACTGATTTTGGTATTTTTAATATTTACAAAATCAACTTTGTGATTAATATCCACCTAATAAAATAAAAACATCTATCAGTTTCGAAAAATATAATTTTCCTGTTCAGGATCAACGAATCAAAAACATATGTTATATTATTTCTTTAAAAGAATTTTTTTTTTTTAAATTTAAAAATATATGTTTTAAAGTATTTATAAACAATAATTATTAAAAATAAATTTAGTGCCTAATTTAAATTGTTACTTGATGATACAAAATTATTAGAATTTGGGACTTGTGGTTAAATTTAGTTAGTTGTTTATAATATTTTGGTTAGTTTTACATGCTTTATTTATTTCTAACGATTCTAAATTATTTAATTTAAGACCAACATAGCTTATATGTAAAATAGACAATCTTAATTTTTCATTAAAAGTATCATAATTTTCTAACAAATGATTGAAAAATTCTGAAAAAACATTATTATTCAAACATCTCAAATGCTTTTTGAATCTTATGTTAAAATTTCCACCTGATTTACCAATACTCAAAATTTTTTTCTTAAAAATTATTCTAATATTATTGTGTCATCGAGTAACAATTTGAGTTAGGTACTAAATTCATTTATAAATAGTTATTGTTTATAATTTTTTTTTTTTTTAATAGATTATTTTAAAGAAACAATATAACACATGTTTTTGATTATGATGCGTGAGCATTGAAAACGTTATAATAAATAACAAATAAGTGAAAGTAAACAGTGTAAATATTTTAAATTTAATTTAAAACGGCCTTTCACAAAGTTTCATAAGAAAATTTCTAAAAACAATTTAAAGTCTGTTTACCATACCAGATGCTGGCTATTTGTGTACTTATATATTATACAAGATTTTTATATTTTACTAATAATATTTACAGTCATTATTTACACTAGTAATATAGAAGCTGAAACGCCAACAGAAGCAATAAAAACGGTATTGTCTGTGTTCGAAGCGAATTCGATAAATATTAGCTTATTTCTAGAATAATTTATTACCTTGCTAATTTAGAGTGGAGGACAACGAGTGTTAAAAACAAATGGTATATTGTTTTACCAACTATTTTAAAGACCTAGTAAAATAATTAGTAAAGGTATTAATAAAAGAAAATTCTCGCAAAAGTCGACCTCATAAATAAATGAAGATTTATAAGTGCTTGTGAAGTTTCTGTAAAGTAATGCTGGCAATATTTTACTAATTTTAAGGGTACTTTTGCCCAAAACGTGAACGTTGATAAATTATTTATGGTCGTCGCATCTCGGGTGAAATATTAAAAACTTTGGCTTTCAGGACGTCACCCTAAATGAGACAGATTTCATGAGTTTATTGAGTGATTAATATCCTTTTATTTAGGCATTAAGTATTCCTTTCGCTTCTGTTATTTCTTACAGCAGATATAATGGAGCGATTATTTATTAAAATAATGGATATATTTATGTATTTCTTCTTCTTCTTAATGTACAGGCTTCTACTATTCTATATATTGCAATATAGTCGCTAAATTGTAGTATTTCTTGGGCAAGGTGTATAATATCTCTGACATTTTGGACATAGAGATACTTTCTGCAGACATGCAGCTAAGATAACTTTCTCCCCTGCTGCTGCTTTCTATCTTCCCCTACATAATGAGCTGTAAGATATGTTTCTCATTGCGGAGAACGTGTCTGAAATATGCAGCTTTCTTTCATTTGAGTTATCATTATTTCATTTTACCAAATCATGCGTCTTAGTTCTTCTTCATCGAGGGAAATCAAGAAGCTGATAGGTAGTTCTAAACTCGCTGGACTAATAAAATTATCAAACTATTTGGAGATATGTGACAGCGAATAACAATAGACAGAAAAGTGTGTGACTCTTGGCGAGGCTTTCATCCAGCACTGGATAAAAAGCGGCTGATGATGATGATGACTAGTATAAAATTAAACATTTAGAAAATATGTGATATGGTGATGGAAAACAGATATTCAACGATTATAATAAATAAAAGATATATTTTGATAGAAAAACATGATATCTAACGATTTTAATAAATATGTGATATGGTGATAGAAAAACATGATATCTAACGATTATAATAAATATGTGATATACTGATAGAAAAACATGATATCTAACGATTATAATAAATAAACGCTAAAACAATAGTCAAATAAACATTTTTCTTCTTAAGGTACATTATTATCAATGCATTCAAAAAATATATTTTACTACGATAATACAAGAACTAACTGCCACACTCACTCATCACTGTCGAGAATGCACACACTTGGCAATGAATACCGTAGATTTGTAGATATATTTCACGGCAGCTTAACTATTTTAAGAAACATGTAGTCCATTCTGAAATATTCATAGCTTTGTTGTAACTTTTGTTAATATTATTTTATAATTTCTGTTTCTTCTTAAAATATTTATTTTTCAATATGTTATTGAGTCACTTCCAAATATTTTCACAAATGTTACTTTAAATTTGTTGTTTTGATTATCTTTTCTTTGTATATTTTTGTAAAATTTAATTTACCTGTAAAGATAATTCTTTGTTTAATTTTTTTTCAATGGTACTATGTACCTATGCATTCATTAATAAATAAATAATCTTTTTTTTGTTTAAATAATCCATATTTTACAAACGTTTATTATTTATCTTATATAATTAAAAAGTTTCAATACATGGTGAGTAGGTATTTTATGTTCCGAATATATGTATATTAATTTTTTTGTTTTAAATAGAGATGCGAACACGGAATACATGTCACATCAATATTCTTTCTATTTTCAAACTAAGCTAAATGCTTGTGCTATGAAAATAGGATTAACTTGCTAGTGTCCTGGAACGAGGCGCGAACCCCCGACCACTAGATCACTAAGCCAACGTCTTGACCACTACACCAACAAGCTACTCATATATAATGCATATACATCTATGAAAAAGAGGGAGACAAACTAAGACAATAATATCAATGGAGGGGAATGTATAATGTTGATGGATATTTAATTGGTTTAAAAGGAAACAAATCTAATTTAGGGCTTATGGATAAATATACTTGGTTATTAAAAATTTCACTACCACAATTCACCATTTTTTTAAACGAAACCGGATGGCGTTTAATAAAATTCGTGGTTATATTATACAAAGTGATTGTGTTTTATATAATCAAATCAATATGTATATATATATATATATATATATATATATATATATATATATATATATATATATATATATATATATATATATATATATACATACATATTGATTTGATTATCATCAATATATATACATATTGATTTGATTATCATCAAACCACAAAGTGATTGCTTTCTATGAAAATATAATAATGTCTAGTTTCGTAAGCAAAATCTTGTGTTGTCACGATGTGTGATATATTCAAATATTGGTTTCAAATTTATTTATTTACTTATAACAACTTTATTTCTCACGTAAGGGAATATTTATTGAAACTTTATTTACATAAATATTTTTGATGTATCAGAGGTGAATATATTATATTATATAACACGATTAACATAAGACACAATTATATTGCAATTTAAGTTTAATGTGTGGGCTGGAATAGATTCCACCTCTGATATATATAGCGTTGTCCTGGCTACTTTGCTAGACTGAAGTTATAACATAACTTTATTATCGTATTTGTCAAGTAACATGTTTAACTTCAGATTATTTTTCTAATCAACGTTTGAAGTTTGGATTTTTAATTCTGTACCATTCTATGTTCTCCAATACATATTCCGTTTTAATAATATAAGGATGCATAATTGATCGCTGTTTTTTAAAATTATATTGAAACATAAATTGTGTTGTATTATTTTATTGTAACATAACCTAAAATAGCAATAGCATAACAAATAAATACTAAAAATATCATGACAAACAAAATTTCATAAAATGTCTCTAATTTATAAGGATTAATAATGTAATATTATTTCGTACCTGCTTCATTCTACAACGAAAATATTGCGCGTATATTATTCAACACATATACAGTTCACTCATGGTAATGCTCAGACTAGAAATTTCATTATTAATGTTTTATAACACAGGCAATTGTCTTATCAATACAATTATTTAGCTTTACGTCAGTGAAATACTTGAAGCATGTGACAGATGGGAACAATAATTATTACGACATGATGATATTTCACGGAATTGGTGAAGGATTCAAAAAATATATGATTTTTTTATTTAGATTATATTTCTGTAAAGATGAACTTATAAAGTATTATAAAAAACTTAACGTAAAGTACGTAAATCTAATCTAATGATTTTTTATCGAAATTAACGTGTTTTTTTTAAGTTTATGTTTATTTTTTCTATTTTTTATTAAAGGAAACACCTTCTCGTTTACTATCATTAAACCTAATGTCAGCTTAATTATTTAAATATATTTTCTTCCACTTTTTTAAATTTTGTTGAAAATGTTTTAAAGTAAACAAACCGAGCAGTGAAGAAATGTGTTGCTAGTCGAAAATAAATTAATGTGTGTTTAATAAAATAGATTCGACATCCAAAATCTTAAATATTAAATCAAAATAATACGTTAGTGATATTTATTATTTAAAAATCCCGAAAGACGTGTATTCCAGATAATAGATAATTCACAACCTACCTGTTGTTTAAAAGTCTACATATAAAGTAAGAAAAAATAAATAAAATCAATTCCACACTAGCACGCTTGTTTGCACGTGTATCACGTACTGGCACACTGGCTTGCACGTTGTATCCTATTAAAGATCAATTGTTTTTTTTAAATATGACCATTAAAAAGTGATTTATATTTGTATAGTAAATACCTTTGTTTCTTTACTTTTTGTTTCAAAGGAATTTAAATAGATTCATATATATAATGCTATTCAAGAGGTTAAAATGACTTGATCTTTTAGATAATCTTGTTTATTGAAATGATGCACTCATCATCATAATAATAAGAGTTCATAAATGTGTGTCATGTGACGGTGTATATTTTGTTCGCACCAGACTGTACGTTGAAATGGTTGTAGTATTGGGTTGCACAGTACATACTTTAACTATTGAATTGTTCAAATAAAAAAATATATTTTTGAATTTGTGAAAAATACTAAATAGCATGAGCATTTTTTTTACACATTTTCATGTTGTGGTATTTTGAAAGTAAAATACACATTTTATTTTTATAGCGTAATGCACCACCACTAAATAGTCTCTGAGATCATTATATTCATAAAATAGAATATTATAAGGATTTTTAAAATATTAAGCAAAGTTTGAAAATACAATTATTTTTAAACTTGGAAAAATGTTTAATTTTTGTTATTATAAAATACATAAGTACATTAGTTATAGCGTTTTGTCATGATTTCAGGCAGTTATTTAAGGATATATTCGTTTACCTAACAATATGGATAAGGGTCCGTTGGAAAAAAATGTCTTTAAGCAAGATAACAAATAAAATTGTACAGAGATGCTTAAGTCAGAATTTGTAAGCTATTTTTGATGAAGAGAAAATAAGGATACAAAAAGAAGAAGCTCAAGCTCATGCACAAGAAAGCGCGCCAGATAAATAAAATCCGAAGTTCTTGCTTGACGTTCCACAAATGTTCAGTCACAAACTCATCACTGAAGTCCATGGACGCAAAAAGATATTAACAGTCAGTAGGTAACGAAATCTTCAGACGCTTTATTTCTAATATTCAAGGTTTTTACATTGTGAAGAGATGTATTAATCTATTACAATTTCTATACCGCCTGTGAGGTGGTCTTACAAGCCGGTTAGAAATTGTTCATATTTATAATTTATATTAACAATATACAATACAAAAATGTAATACTGATATACTTATATAATTTTAATTTATTTCAATAATATAGGTATTATTATTACTATTATTTTCACAATTTCTATCTATCCGATTTAATTTAACTTTAATTTTTATATATTTGTATCACACAGGATTGAGAAGTCGCCGAGATGACGACAATTAATTGATGTTGTAAAGACACTAGGCAGTGATTTGGAAGAAAACACGGGATTGATTTGAATGTATCAATTTGAAAAGTGTAACATATAAATTCGAAAATTTGTCGTCAATGTACTGTGTGTTGTAGTACAATCGTTTAATGCACCTTTTCGGATTGGAAAGAGATCCAGGTTCGAATCTCGGTAGCAACATTAATATCGTTCTAATTAATACATTTAATATTATTAGTATTTAAATTATCTAATTATTATAATTAGTATTGAAAATATCACAGACCTATGTTCTGAACAATTACAACTTCACAATAAGAATGTGCTCTCCTTAATAATACAAATATACTTGTATCATATTTATTTCGATGTATGAACTATATCTAAGTGGTAAAATATGGACTTGTTATAATATTTTTGTTTGGTACCTTCCTAATAATTTTAACCAACCTACAGAATTATAACCAATCTATAGAATTAAATTAAATTACATAAATATTCTAACATTCTTTGAATATTTGTTTACATTTATGCTTTGAGGGATTTTATTTAATATATCTTAAAGTAAAAACAATACAGAAACTAAAAAAGTATAAGTCTTACAGAGCCATAGATTAGCATAAAAATATACTGGTTTGGTTGTTATTCATCTGCTAAGTTTGGCAGCTCTGTGCTGGGACTCCTAAGTTTTTTGTGTCTAAAATGAGTTGATGAAAAATGTTACGGTGAAAATATTTTCAAACTACTAAAAGCTAGGAGTGTAATAATTTATTCTGCCAAATTGTTTTTGTTATGTAAAACTTACCTACACTTTCCAGGCAAAATAATTTTTCAGAAGCTTCTGTTTGCGAAAATTTGGCCAAATATTTCAACGTTTTGTCACATATAACACTTTGACGTTTAAAATCAAAGATGAAGTAGAGACATTTTATTTCATGATGGCCCGCTCCCACTTTACTTAATGAATTTATTAAATATATATGCGTACATATATATGAAATAATAAAATATAGCTACATAAGTAAAATACAATTACTGACTCTCAATTAGAATTGTTAATCACAAAGAAAAAACTGGTAGTTTCTAATTGTAATGATTCTTATTTTAATATTTAACAATTTTTAGTGGTTGATACATTTTGAAGTGAATACCTATATCTTTAATATCAGTTCGAAGTATGAGGCAGATTTTAAACGCTCATATCTCAGAAAGCATACTACGTTGGTGTAAATTAATGGTATCAATGGATTGAAAACAGATGTAAGATCTTTCTAAATTACATTAATCGCTGTCACTCTTTCTCCACGCTCCGCTCAAGAGAATTACGTAAGCGATACGACTCGTGACACTCAGGCAACTTAGGCACACCGTGGCTTATGAACCGTAAACCTGATTCAGACCAAACAAGTCTTAAACAATATATTACAAGCCGTACGCATGATACAAATAAAGTGCAAATGCAAAATTATAGACAAGTTTGTGAAGTTTAAGAGAAAAATAAGTCATGTCTAAGTACTTGGCCAATAAAAACAAATAAGTAATAATTGAAAAAAGGATTATAATATATGGATAAATTTTGTCAAAAAGAAAGGACCAGGGATAAACAGATTAAAAAGCGTGTAGACGGGGCAAAAAGCTCCGCTAATACTACCGAGTCTAGTGTCGTCGCGGATATACCGTTCACGAGCTGTTTGCAGTTAGATGTGTAGTTAAAGATGACTGAACGATACTATTCGAGATGTTTGGCGACGGTGACATCACACTGATGGAGTGCAACGAACAAAGAAGCGAGGACAATGTCGCGTCGGAATGCCAGAAACCCTACAGTATTCACGTTAACCCTACAGCATGTTTTTCCATAAAAAAAACTTAATCATACTAAAAGATATGAAGTTTTATGAAATCCCCCATCGTAAACCAATCTTGTTGAATAACGTCTAAACTACTCCGCACGCACTTGGTAAATGAATTCAGACAAAGCGGAGAAAAAAGTTGAAAAATATAAACTTCCATGTTCAGAGGGAACTTTATTAATCATGCATACGTGACGTGGATTTGATGTTGAGTTTTGACATATTTCGTTAGATCTTCTGTGTGATGACAAGAGATGTCTCTGGTGTCGAAATTCTTAAGTACCTCCTGCTGGAACGAGCTAAATTTCCCAAGGGAAAAACAATTGATGTGGGTAGTTTATAACCTAAGCCCCCCTTGTTCATATTCATATATTATCCATATATGTTAAAGCCATTTCAAAATCGAATTGACATCGTTTTTTAAACTTAATATATAAAGTGATCACTTAAGGTAGCCAAAAACATGTTGTAAGCCATGCAATTACCCCATACTTCTATATATTTTCCATTAAATATAATAAAAAATAGCTTTGTTTTTAATATCTGATATTTATTTAATAATTTAATGCTATCGAAAGAAATCATATTCTATATATAGTGGGTACTCAATTTCTGGTACCAGAAGAAATACAAGACAGGAAGGAAAAATAAGACTTACCGCACTCCGCCCTCTCCTGGATTTCCAATCACCTCTGATAGTGGACTGTATATATAGGATTATCATACACAATATCTCATTAAAGGTTTCAAAATACCAATATAGACTCAGAAATTGATAACAGTTATCACCGAACTATTTCAATCCAGGACCGCCTATTGACCGATGGGTAATGGAAGAAGGAGGGGCGGGTGGGGGGAGGGGGGGGGGGGAAATAATTTTTGGTTCAAAGTAATTAATATGACAATAAATATATATCCCAAACGATATATATTTTTACTAACATATGTTGATATATGATTTTTAACCATTTACTAAGTCACGAGAATAGCCAGATACTCGATCGAGTATCGAAGGATGCAAATATTAAAACCGGTCAAAATTAAAAAGACCTAGTTGTTCATAACGTTGATAGTACTTTGCGACGATGATGGATCATTTGATTGGTTAATTTACAAACCGGTTTCATCTTTCGAAATGCTCGATTAAATTTGATCAATTATGTAAAGATAATTATTTCTACTGTTTATAATTTTTGCCGTCAAAGAGGAGACCCCCATAATAATCATTTTTTTAACTTCAGCTAATAAATAAAATTCGTTAATGCATTTTGAAAGATGTAAACGATTCCTAAAGTAACCTAAAAAATGATCCGATATTCATTTGTAACTGGAACTGGAACACGTATTTCAGCAAATCGACTATATTAACCACCACTAATAATAAATCTTAAATACTAAATTAATGTATTAATTATAAATATATACATATAAAATCAATTTTGTCGAAAAATATTGTTTTTGCGTCACCGGGATTCGAACCTGGATCTCTATTTCCAATCCGGGGAAGTGCACTACCTTTGTGCTATAACGCCAGTATTTTTCTTAACAAATTTTCGAACTTATATGTTACATTTTTCAAATTAATCCACCCGTCGTTCCATTATTTGAAAGCCATCTACATTATTTTTACAGAATCTCAAATACCTTTGAGTAAATCGACTGCAGACGCCAGAATTATCAATTCATTTTTATTAAATTTTGGACACATTGATACAACATATATTATTAAGGAAAACACATTCTTATTGTGAAGTTGTAATTATTCAGAACATAGGTCTGTGATATTTTAAAATTGATTTTATATGTATATATTTATAATTAATACATTAATTTAGTATTTAAAATATCACAGACCTATGTTCTGAATAATTACAACTTCACAATAAGAATGTGTTTTCCTTAATAATAATAAATCTTTTCTTTTGGATTACGCAATCCCTCTATTAGTTGCATAGTCGAACTCGGGATATATTCTTGACCAAAATATACAAAATTCTACACCCTCCGACAAGATTATTTCTCTGTGTAATGTTTTGGTTACGTTGCATAACGAGTGTGTACTTTCATTTGTGTATTAAGCTACAATAAATGGCACCAATTGTAAGTCAATGTTGTATTTAATACACTTGCTCTAGTTATTCAAATACACGCAGTGAGATCTGAGAAGTTTTGGGCAAATCACCTAATAGCAGATCCTTCTAATATATCTATACAGCTCATTAATCAATTAATCAGCGTCTCCTAATGGATGCCGTATAACCTACAAACACATTCACTCCTTACGGGCTACAGCCAATAAACTATAATCAAAGTAAATACATACTCAGACCCTGTACTAGTGACCCGCAACGTAAATTAAACCAATTCCTCGAAAAAGAAAATAAAAATTTGGACATGTTTAACGTTGTGGTTTACGGTTTATGTCATGAATAATGTAAATATTTTTCAAAAAAAGTTATTAACTTAATAATGTTAAAATTAAATTTTTAAAGTAAAATTAAAACCTTGTTTAAATTAAAACCATTTTTAAAACATTAAATTATATTACACGAATAAACTTATAATTATAAACCTATTGACTGAATTTATTGCTTTAATATTCACAATTCGTCAATGTACCGCGGTTTAAGATTTAATATGGCTAAATCTGCTGTGAAGCCGTTTGGAAAGGATATATGAGAAGACATTGAATGGAGTGAACATACAATAATCTAGATAATTTGTGTATTTAGGATGTGTCATGTTTCAGAATTAAAGGGGGATATTATACGAGCGGAGTCGCTAGAAATAAGGTATAAATTTAATATCGTTTTATGTACTTAGTGGTACTCTAAAAACAGCAATAAATTGAAACAATCTGAATTTATTCAATGTTAATGATTAAGATGAATAACAGGCACTCGTTTCGGCAAATGTAAACAAATAACAATTACTAGGGGTGAAACATAAACCTATCAGGATGCGGTGCGGGAGGTTTAGCGGGTGGATATATGAGGTGGGTATTAGAATGGTATAATAGGGTGTGTAGAGTTTTCTATTCGTATTGATCACCTAGTAATATATAAAATAAATTGATTGTCCAGTAAACATAGTCCAGAAAACATAAAGTAAATTAAGAGATAAATGCCATTTATGAAAAATACACATCTTGTTAAGGATCCATAGAATACATCAATCTAAGTTGTCTGTACATATATCAAAAATTATGGACTACCATAATCCACATCAGGTGCATCCACAGTTGATGAGACCAAATGATTCGCTGGTGTGTATTAAATACATTTGCTAGTAAATAAATAGTGTAGTTGATAACTGTTGTATTTATTCCGTGGTTGTACCGCTGAAGTTCAAACTGAAGCTTTACACTGGGCCTTATGAACTTGAGAACCAAACATTCGACAAAATAATAACGCTTAAGTAACAAACTTGTGATGTTAGTTCAAGGCGCAAAATATTACGCAACACAATACGCGCGTAAGTAACATACAAGGTGAATATTATGACCCAGGCCGATTTTATTTGGCCGGAATTGTAGTTTGACAAACATTTGTTAGTTCACATTAAGTAATATTACAATTTTTTATGGAGCTTTCAATGCCTCAATAACGTGTTTAAGTCATTAGAACGTTTTATTTAAATAATAATGGCAATCCAGTAACTATTAATGGTGATCGCTATCGTCACATGTTGAAAAATTTGTTGGTAGCTGAACTGCTTTCATTGGGCCTGAAATATATGTGGTTTTAAGATAATGGTGCTACCTCACACACAGCCCGAGCTACGCTTGAAATTTTGGGAGAAATTATTCCCGGCCGCATGATGTCAAAAAGTGATGATATCGACTGGTCTCTTCGATCACCTGATTTGACGGCTCTTGACAATATTCTGTAAGGGTAATTACAAGTAAAGATCTACGCTAATTAGCCAACAACAATTCCGATGGTATAGGACAATATTCGAAATGATATTGCTGAAATAATACACGAAGTGTAAGAATGTTATAAAAAATGTATGTAAAATATCACGCATTTGTGCCACTGCCAGAGGCGACTACTTGACCAATATCACATTTTATACATAATTATAATAAACCAAGTAAGTGATAAATAAAAACCAAATTGAAAAATTGTGTTTAATTTTTTATTTATTTAAAAACAACATCGCTCTGGAACATAATATTCACCAATAAACGCTAGATACCTTCTGTTCACTCCCTTATTCTATTTGGGTTAGCGATACATGGTTGAGGAACATGAATGAAGCATTTTATTTGCAAACATATAATATCAAAGTAGTCAAATTTCGATACTTCGGAGGGGTATTTGGTATCACCAAGTGAAGGACATAACTCGATTATTATAATAGTGAACTAATTCATTAACCGTGAAATTTAATTGTTTTCATATAAAAAAATTATAAAATCGTTAACAATAACAAAAAAAAAATATACGCTAATATCTTAATTGTTAAAAAAATAAGTAACCTATTTAACTATAGTAATTTAGAATTTTTTTAAATTAACCAAAATTCATAAGATAGATAAAAAAATATTTTCGATTCTATGGTTTCGTGATTCGTTTCTATGCATTATTATATATGTACATAGTATAGTTTATTATAAGTATTGATTTAAGTTTTATAATGTCAATTGCATAAAGAATTTGCTGTACATATTCTGTAATGCATTAGGTACAAAACATGATATTTTTTAATGATACTTTATATATTTTAAAAACAAATTCTTACAGTGAAGTTGCAATTTTGTCAGTGATATTTATAATACAAATTAAATGTATCAATTAGAAAGATATACATATGAAATCAATTTATCAAAAAAACATTTTTGTCGCTACCGGGATTCGAACCTGGATCTTTTCCTCAACCAAAATTTAGTAAAAATGAATTATTCATTAATTCTGGAATCTCCTATCGGATTTTACTCAAAGATGTTCAATATTCCGTAGATGTAGTGGCTAAATAAAATGGCTTTCAAATAATGAAACGACGTATTAATTTGAAAGTGCAATATATAAGTTCGAAAATTTGTCATCAACTTACTATGTTGGTGTAGTGTAATCAGGTAATGCATTTCTCCGGATAGGAAAAGATCCAGGTTTGAATCCCGGTAGAAACGAAAATATTTTTTCGATTTTTAATTGATACATTTAATTTATATTAAAAATTCTTTATATAAATAGTGAGTAAGATTAAGAAAGGATCACTTAGGTGAAGTAGAGGACATCCGCCTTGGCATGACTAAGTAAACCAGATCCTGGGGGATGGTCTGTTAGAATCCTTAATAATCGGCAAGCTTGTATGAGAAGATGTATGAATGTGGATGTTGCGTGAATCGTGTGTCGGGATAGAATAGTGTGGCATTCTATCCTCTACCTATACCTGCGGCAAAACGGCGTGATGGTAAGTAAGTATATAAATGAAATACGTTAATGCAATTTTTATTATATATTTGTATTTCATTTCTCCTAAGTATTACATGTATTTTTAATTTTTATGTATCATTTAATTATGTATACAAATTTTCAGACTTTTATCGTAACATTTAATTTTATATGTAATTGATAGCGATTCAATTTACTCCTATAGGCTTGACAAATTGTAATTCAGGCGTGTTGTTAATATTTGTAATTGGTCCAAATTCATACTGTAACATTTCATTAATCTGCAAGTTCATTCAATGAAAGTTAATGTTCTGTAAAATTATTTAAAAAATAAATAAAATAATATATTTATCAAAATACCCCCTCCATGTACAGTAATCGTGACGCCCCTGTGACAGTGCAATTTAGCTTGTTATAAAAAATAAAATTAAAGCTTCCGCAACGAATCGGGGAATCACAATGAAACTGGTTTATCGAAAACGTCAGCCGGATCAAATATGGCGCGGATATCCAATTAAAATTTTTAACGTAGACCTGAAAAAAAAACAGCGGAACTGCGTTTCACAATGAATTTATGCGCTCGGTCAACCGTAGAATGCCAATGAAGATTTTTTTTCAGCATCCAGTAATTTCACACTTTCTGGTGACACGTACCTAACCGTTGAATAAAAAAACAAGTAATATTGAGATAAATTTAAAAATATACATATTTTAATTAACGTTTAATAAAATTTTTAACTTTAGGAAAAAATTAATTAATTATTAAAAGAAAACACAACGTTCTTAATTTCACACAACAATTTAATTAAAAGGTTTTCGATGCATACTGCGTCATCGTCAGTAATAAACTAAAACTTAAACTAGTAGATAAACTATCGACAATATGGTGGAGGAGGTGGGACGGTATGAGAACAGTGTTGGTGAGAGGAAGGTTTCGGTGAAAAGTTAAAGTAAATATGGGCGGAGTTAATATGGACAGGAAAGAAAATGTAATAGGAGGTGTTTGTAAGTTAAGTATATTAAGTATAATTTGAAATATTATATATATTTTGACATTATATAATAATAATAATGTAATAAATATAATACAGTACAAAATCGCTAATTGAATAATAGTATTACCTCTTGAAATAAAAATTATATAACTGAAGTCGTTATATATTTAATAATTTATCATACTATCATATAGCAGTGTGAAATAATATTTTTTGTGCGTGTTTTTTTGCCACCTTTATTTTATTTTAAATCCTTAGGATATCTACAACATAAAAAAACTATTTTATATCTTCTAACGAATAATACAATATTTTTATTTGGTTGTCAATTTAAATATAGGATGATCCACATTCAGCCATTATTTTAAATATCACACTATTTTTTTATCTTTCAAGGATAGGGACATCAAATATGAATAAAAATATCAAATAAAAACCATACTTCTTTAATATTAGCAAAATTACTTGGTGGCCTTATTCTATATAAATATTAAAACAAAATACTTTATTTAAACCAGTATTTATTAATTAACCAACATGTTTCGATACCTATAGTATCTTCTTCAGGAAACAATATATACTGAAATTAAAAATATAAGCATAGATACAAATAAAACTATAAATAAGTAGGAAAAAATATTTAATAATATATAGAAGTATTTTTCAATGATGTATATTCTAAACAGGATATGGCTACGTACCACATAATATAGAAAAAAGATCAAGATAATACATTAGAAATTTTTTTGATTCGTAATTTCTTGTTTGAGGGTTTTATCAATTGTCCACTCAAATCGTGTAATTTAACGCTTTTGGAGTTATGTGAAAGAAAACACCTACATTAATACTCTAGAAATGATTTATGTATTTAAGGTCAATATCCGAGTTATTATTGGTATAATAGGATTTCAACTATGCAAAAAAATAATTCAAACAACGATTGAGTTCGGATCATCCATTATAATAAATAGCACATCACTTCTATAATAACACTTTGACGTTATACAATTGTATTAAGTTCATTTCGTACGCAAGATCAAATAAAATCGACAAAGCTGATTGCTTTCCGCGAATAATAATAAAAATAGTTATAACAATTTCACGTCCATGAAGTGTTTTTGTGAAGAAACATTGGGATCCACATTCTCGATAAATATTTTCTCACTCCACGCAATCCCATTGTGCGTCATAGTCAGTTTTAAAAATTTCCAAACATGTTTTTGGCACAATTCATTTTTCGCTCGACCTTTAATTTTAGACAGCGTATTGGATTACGGCCAAATAAAACTCCATTAACTAAATTCTCTAGTATTTTAGTTACAATACAGAAATTTTTTATGTTATAAAAACTAAACCACGCGTATGTTCATTAGAACGAAATACAATATTTATTATTTTGTGTCGATGAAACTCGAAAAGGGTAACATATAATATTTAGTTTATTAACTAAGCCGGATTAATTATTATGCTCACTAGAAAAATTTGTCTTGAGGCAGACATAGTTTACAAGTAGCTAAATAAGGAAATTATAAATACAAAGATATAATGGAGTGAAAGTACTTGATTTCCGGAAATAAGTTGAAGCAAGGTGTTGTATAATGTAGGTATTACAGAAATAATATTGATATAAATTGAGAATGTTTAAAAGAAATTTAATAATTTTGGTCAATGTGTTTGTGTGATTGCACCAATACCATGTCTATCCATGTTGCGAATCTAAGTTTTTAAAAAAAATATATTATCTGGATATTTTATTTACGTCTGATATGCTATTAAAAAACTTTGGTCCAAAGCATTTGAAACTCTTTTGCCCATATATATATATTTAAAGAGTACAATGTCCTAGATATAAGACAAATCTTTATGTTGAGACTCGTTCAATATTTTTATACTAACAACTCTCCTCAAGCAATAAATTATGAACACAACACAAGACAAACAACAAACATCTACACACCAGTTCCGAGAGCAACAACGACATTTTATCAAAGATTCTACATGTTCCTAGCTCCGAAACTATACAATACACTCAGTACCAACTGGAAATCGTACAATTCCAATAAAATCAGGTAGATATGAATCAGAAGCATGGATATCCAACAATTTAATATAATTTATACAATACCTTCACTAATATTTCACTAGTCCTACAACACTCCCACTACATATATTTTTATTATATTTTTATTTTCTTTTTTCTTTTTTGTACATATTTGTAATTCTCTTTTTATTCCTGTTGATGCATAACCCCACAACAGCACGTAAAAAAAACTGGCTACTTTAACACAGACTTCAGTTTAGCAGGGCAACGCTGTATATATCAGAGATGAAGTCTACTCAATCCCACACAATAAACTATGAGAATGTTTATTATGTATCCACCTCTATTAGTACAAAAATATGGATGTCAATGTATATATAAATAAATAAATATATACAATATTATGTATTGTAGAGGTTTGTACGTTATGTTTGTGTGTATGTCAGTTATGTTTGAGTTGCTTTAAAATATTTCTGTGTTTGTAGACGAAATTAAGAATAGTATTACTATACACTTGCCTAATACTAAAAATACTAATTTTATTAAATCCTTCAACTGTCTTTGTTGCAAGGATTAGGGTTTTGAAAATACCCTTAAAAATAGTGTTATGCTTCACCCTTAACCATAGCACTAACACTCACACGTCCCATATAAACACCGATTGCCCAAGCGTTACTTCCTGTGCAATATATACAATAGTGCTCGATCCTTCCAACTGAGATACAGACGTTATAGACATAGCGAACAACGTTGACTAGAACGCAAAAATATTATATGTACAAATAAAATATTATTTAAGTTTATTTTAATCTATTTTAGTTTTTCTTAAGAACTTATTTATGATAAGTCGGCAATCTAGATAAAGTTAATTTCTACTTTTTTAAATTGCAGTAAAATAATTGGAAGGTTTTTTATAAAACTTTTTACCCTTCTATTTCATTTAATGTTATAAAAAACTTACGATGTTTATAAGAATAAAGTAGTTTGTAAAAATGTTAAAGCAATGTATCACGCACTTGTAAATAGTAGTAGAATAGGCACTCTAGACGTATTGTACTCAGAGTACTGTAGACTTTACGTAATTAGTATTACATAAATCACACGTAATTGGTATTAGAGATAATGAATCCTGTAATGGGATCCGAAATGTCAGCCAGAATAAACAAAATGACAAAATAGCTCGGAAAATACTTCTACATCGAAGATTTTGAAAGTCTGTGTAAACATTTTTGCTTTCGCCATTATGAGAAATCATTCCAAATATTTTTTTTATTTTGACTCTAAATAAATTTAAAATTTTGACTTATTGTGAAAATTAAATATACCGGTTTAGTTATTAAAAATAATTGTGCTTGTTGTATAAGCTAAAACCGTAGAAGGTTCATAAATATTTGATTACGGCAGACGACTTCGGTAGATCGTTGACCTTATGATAATACTAAACCATTTACCGCCAACCAAATATTAATTTGAATTAAGTCGGCCGTTTGGGTCAACCTTTGTGAACTCGGTGAACGAGACACCAACGAATCATGAATTCATACCTATCGTCAAGATACCTATCGTCAACAACGAGGGATGATTTTTAAGAAATATTAGACATTGTAACAATCAACATTATTAAGACTCCACTCAATCCATTAAAATTGAAGACAATAACGGAAAAATAATGCACACATTTTTTTTAAAGAAAATAAAACATGGTACTTCGATATTTAAAACAAATTAGATGAATCAATTAAAAATCTATTCAGAAAAAAACTATGGGAGAAAATTTCGTTTGAGACCAGATATTTGAAACTTTTCCTAGCACGGAACTGCTTTATCAATTTCGCTAAGTTAATCATTAAAAATTAGATTGTCAGTACATTTTCATATATCATTTGTGCAATCTTTGGGTAGCACGTCCTGTGGAGAAAAATACGATAATCCGGTTGTAAGTCATAATTACCGCAGGATGGGAAAGAAATATCGAGATATGAATAAAGGAAAGCGTTGATGAGGAGAAAAGATTTTATCAAGGGATCAGTGATCTCGGGAAATCAGGATTTTGTAGGAGTTTTCACTTTACCTCAAGTATGATGCCTCCGAAATTCCCGCAGTCGCCGCCGAAACCACACAAAGCAAGCACGAAGATGGTTGACGATCTTCGTTTCCGAAGACGGTGATTTCACCCACGATACACACAACAATATGATGAATACGACACTTTTACTCCGAACCTCGGCACAATCCACAATCCAAAATAAACATGAAGCCGAGCTGACAGACAAATGAGTACTTAAAAATCAGTACTCCACAGCATTGAAGATGATTGATCCACAACGCGAATGGGATCAAAACAATAATTCAATATTAATCCAGTGACGCCCGATAGCACCAGACTTCCAGCTCAAAACGAGGCCAAGCGAGGCAATGGATCGAGGAAAGGAATTTTGACGCGGACATGTGACAATAACATTATTCGCGCCCGCTATTAAAGCGCGCTAAAAGTATGCTTTACGAATAATACAGAATTATCTATTATTTATTATTATCACTTATTGTTCCAATATTTATAATACATTCATTAATTTTAAGGAATATTTTTTTTAGAAAATACACAAAAAAAATATATAATCATCGCCGAAACATTGTATGCCGGTAGACACCAATTAAGCTACAACAACTACTTAAAGTAGTCAGTCTCATATCGTATTTTAATCAAACATAACGATACAATTGAAATATATATTATATCGTAGTTCAAAAATATTTTAATTTTAGAAAGTTATCGCTAACACGTACCGCAGGCAGTAAATATATTGAAAATATATTTGGGTTATAATTCATTTTATAATTATTTATATTCTACGATATACCCTTATTTTGTAATGCTCTATATAAAATACAGCTTTTGAAAATATCGAGAAGGCAAACATAATATTCAAAAGGATAAATCTTTATATTACGATATGATTTCATTTTTGATTAAAAGAGCTCCGAGCCAAGCTCTTTACATCTTACTCTTTATCGTTCGTCGCGATAAAATTATTATATCCCGAGTATTTCGGTTGAATAAATCAATACTCGCATTTAAGGAAGTGGACGCTTTCTTTTGCGAGATATAAAAATATAACAACTGAAATAGTCTGTTAAATGGATAAACAAGTTACTGTGGGAACCAACTCCCCAGAATAAGACGATATATCGTATTAGACGAGGGGTGGGGGAGGGTGGTTACACACATTTGACGTCCATTTGAGCAAAAGAGCAATTTAAACAATATAACAACGTGAGGTTTGAAAAATTCTTTGAGAAAAAAAATAAAATAAGCCTTTGATAAAAAATAAAATAAGTATGCATACAGCGTATAAACGAAAATATATATTCGCTCTACAAAGTTTGTATGAAATATTCGTATTTAAAAATAAAAATCTTAATTTGTTAGTACCGCAAACTTGTAAAAGAATAGACATGATATGAAGCGTATGTGTGGGAGAGTGGTTTGGAACATTAGTTGCGAGACGAGGGACATTTTACACATTCTTGGTGGAAACATAAATCCGATATATAAGTATTTACACTTAAAAAATTAAATATTTGTGTAAAAAATACGTATTTTTTACAATAATATATAATATATCGTCAGCGTTTATTATCGTTAATTATCGTTCCAACATAGTCGTATTTATAAAAAAAGTCGCCGAGCTATTTGATTGCGTAACGTGGATAACACCAAAATGAAAATATTGGGACAAAAAATTTGCGTTAGTTCATGACTATATATTTGGTGGTCTCTGATAAGGAGAAATTAATGACTTTAAACAAATAAAAAAAGAATCAAACAAAATATCGTAGCAAAATAATTTACTTTTATGACGCGATTATTGCACCATTTTACATGATATAATTGATGACAGATCTTCTGTGCTTTATGCGCTAGAACTGAGGTCATGAGGACTGAGCTTACCTGATTTAATTTCTAAAAAAGTACTTTTTTTCTGAGTTGTTTCTCGCTTTTCTGCTTTGACATTCCACAATTTGAAAAATAAATTCGGTTCGGATAATGCAATAATTTTCGTGCAACGTGGATGACTTTGAATATGTGTTTCTTTTCTGTAGACGTGCAACACGGACGTCAGAAAATTATACTGATACACGTTATATCGAGTACCATACCTAAACAACAAAATAAATAAAGCAATTTCAAAAATGACAATCTGAAAACTTGCGAAAATTGTATAAATTATATTTAATGGCACCAACAAAATGTATTCTGTCTGAATAATAATTTTTATATTGCCACCAAACTAGATAAACGAGCAATAAAATACAGTCACTGAATAAAACATATATAATGATCGCAAAGAAAATTCTGCGCATTTATGTTGCCAATTATGGACAATTACAATTAGTTACAAAAAAAAAATTATAAAGTATGGACGTCTGTCATATGTCTTCCATTATTCGATGCTCTAGTATTCTTTTTAGTGCCACTTTCAAATAGTTCATTTAACGCATGAGCATTTTCTTTCATCGTTTTCTTCTTCTTTTAAACAGGTAATCCACCCTCATCGTTGTCTATATATTACAATAAATATTTACCGTCTATTACTTAGAGATCATGTATTTTTTTTAGACATTAAATAGATATTTTAATTGCAAATATGTATAGAATAATTTTGATGGTTATAGAAATACTATCTATAAAAATTATTTCGAGTTCTTTATGGGGAAAATAGAAAAATAATCTTAATTTTTAAATGTATTTTACGCTTATTTTATTATATATTGTATATTTTACATAACTTATAATAATTATACTTTTTTTTTTACAAAATTACCCAACTCAATAGAGAAATCCATTCTCGTGTTTGAGTTGGGGTGTACTGTTATTTTAGTTTTAAATAATGTAAAGGTAGGTATAGAAGTAAGATATAAATTATAGAATAATATTATTAAGTACATCAGTATACATAAATATAATCAAGAGTTATGCCAAATTCATTGAAATAAATTATAACTTATAATTGCTGTCGGAGTTTTCTAACAATTGTTTGATTTGTGATTTGAAGGCTTTATAATTTTTTTCTGTTTAGATTTTATATGGGTTGTCATTAAACAAATATATATCTTGATCTTCCCCCCACATACTCTATTTACATATTATTTCTCATATTTTTTTCTCATACGAAAAAAATATGATTAAATATTTCCAGTTATTTCCGCTTATTTCAAACCATTCATTAAAAATACGTGAAATCTGAATCCTTAATTTATTAAGAAACAATTTAGTAAATCTATGAGTCTAATCAATCTAGGAGTTCGCTATTATTAAAGTTTAGTAATATGTTACGATATATATTAAGATGATATTTATTATCAAACTTATTTTTCGTTTCCTACAATTTCATCCAAATCCACTCAAGAGATCTCGGTATTTACGTAGGGTTCATATTACGTGTGAGTGGAGTGTAGTATGGGAATGGATGTGAAGGATAACGGCCTAGAAAAATATTTTAAGTTGTTAAATATGTTTTTCAATATAATGTATATATGGAATAGGCGTCTCTTCTGGGTCAGATCGCGTTTTTATAGATGGTTTATAGGCCAACTTTTCGACTGTGCCTATATCAAGGCATTGTCTAAAAATTACGGTACAGCAGTACTTTTTTGCAGGATATATAAATCTTTGAGATTCATATAAACAATTGAGATTTTTTGAAACCGTATAAAAATTGCGATTTAAACTAGAAGAGACGCTAGTTCTATACACTAGTGCTCGCGGAAACCTCAAGTAAAACATATATGTAGATATTTATGCATATACTTTAAAATTTCCAAAACCTATCCCAAATATCCTAAAAATTTTCACCATTTCCTCGTCTGACCTTTTACACATTTCAATATCCATGTATTTAAAAATGCTATGGTTATATTAATTAAATGTGTCATTACTTAAATTGTTATTCCAACCTTTGTGTGGGATTAAATATTTAAATAGTTTATTAATACTTTGAGTTTTTTGTTCTTTAATATACATTTTACACAAAGACATTGCTTTATTAATAATTCAATTTTATAAAAAAGTCAAAACAGCGAAGGAAAATAAACTGATTTTTTGATCAAAATACTGACTCTCGTAGTGGTAATGGTCTGCGCCGAGTGCTAAGAATATTTACGTAAATATGTAAGAAATATCTGTTTATACAAATATAATATTCTACAACTACTTCTTTCGTCCCCACCACAAAATTCCTTCATTGAGTGCGGTCCATAACCAGCCCATTCCATAAATCCAGCACCTTGTAGTTCCACCGACTACAACCTGTGTATAGTTATTGCGAGACGTCCGGAGCGCAAGATTTCTAGTAGTGGATTTAGGCATTTTGCAGATAGTGGCGTAACTACGGTAATACTACCAACGCGGTGCATTGAGACTCACGTTAGAAGACAAAAATATATGTGATCTATCCAGTATTGATTATTTTCTTAACAGTAGAATTGAAACTATAAAATATTTCCCGTATAGGTATATTACGAAAACTTTATCTCCCTAAAGCGAGGCAAAGATTTTCTTTAGTTGCAAGTATTATTGCTTGTAAAGGCCTAAAAATAAACTTTTTATTTTCTTTCTTGAATATGAAAATAATATAGACAATAAAACTATTTTATTTTTACAATGTTATGGATAAATCGTGTGGTAATAGTATTATTATATCTTACGATTCATGTTCAGGGGGCCATTTCATTTTGCATTGGAGCTTAATGCCTTTTTTCCATTTTGTATAAGAGGTCATTTTTTTTTAGTTTTGTTACTGTCCGTAGTAGTGGTATCCGCAAAACACGTCCCAATTATTGTTTCAAACGTCAATAAATACCTTTCTTCATCAAGCAGTTAAAGAGACGAACGTTGTGCAGTGCAAAGTGCTTAATACCTAAAGTTGTTTTATCAAAATTAATTTTTAAATAATCTTTTTTTTCTGTCACGCGCTTCGTATGTTGGAACCTTTACCTTCACCGTTAACCTTATTTCATTTCATCTATTACCCTCGCTCACCTCGTCTTTACATTTTCTTCTTACATCTCCGTCTCCTATCAGCTTCACCGAGCTGATTGGTACATTCTTCTTCGGGCGAAGGCTGCTCATGTTAGTCACGTGCGTCTTTCTCGGATTTTCTATTGGTTACAAACCGTTGCACGCACTTCTCCGGATGACGAGACGTGAGCAAAATTCTCCTTAAAAAACACGGCACATTATTATTATCAAAGAGAACATGTTCACGTAATATTTTGCGGCTCGCTTATGTTCTAGGCAATTTCATGAATATTATATTTTAGCGAAATGTTACAGCATGCCCGGAATATTCTGAAACGTTCCTAAGTATTTTGTAAAGCGGTATGCTCTAGGATTCTCTCTCTGTGGATATGCTCATGACTGAGTATGATGATCCTTACTACAGAGCGAACTATTTGCCTCCACTTATCACGATCCTTGTTTAAAGTAACTGGAGACAATGATCGAGAATTCTCAAAAAAATCTGAATAGAATAGTTTTGATTCTCTTTTGTCGAGAATTTTTTATTGTAAAATTTCGAGAATTTTTTTTCTCGAGAAATTGCTTATGAGAATCTCGAGAACATTTCTAATTTATCATTTATTTATATATTGCAGTCTAAATTAAATCATTGTCCGAAATATTGTAATTTGCATGTCATGCATGAATCATGTATTCGTCTAGACCCGTGGTGACGAACCCAGGGCACGCAGATGGCACGTACAATACTTTAGCTGGCATATGAACAATATTTTTCTAATATATAACTCATGGATAAGATGTTCATTTTTATACATTATGTACGGAGATTTTCCGCCATTTTCTTAGAGAATAAATTTTTTAATAAACATGTCCATCATTATTCTCTAAAATAATTATATAGATAATATTTTTTCTTGTTATAAATCTTGATTCGTGATATATCTTTGTAAATATTATTTTTCATCTATATTATATGTAAACTATTTATAAAAAATAAAAAGTTTAATCTCGTATTATTTTACTATCTAGTTTAATATACTAAAAAAAAAAAATTTTGTAAATTCTCGATTTTCTCGAGATTTCTTGAGAATATTAAATAAAATTCTCTTATTTTCGAGAATCACAAAAGTGCTAAGTACTTCTCGAAAATCTCAAAAAGTTGAGAATTCACAATTACTAAGGCTCGGCTTATACACACAATTTTAAATTGTTCGATTATTTAGTTGTATGTCAAAAGGCTATTGAATCATATCGGAGTGTGCATATTATCGACACGATAGTTTCTCGAGAAAAAATCAAAAAACTTCATCTAACTTCTTTTGATAAAACAGTCTAAACTGTCGGTCGACATCTATGTACATTGGCGTGTATTGGCGTGCGCATACACTCAACTAAACAGTCTATCCGCGACTGTTCAGCTGTAGGGGATCAGGCACACCAATGTTGAGAGATCTCATTGGGAACTGATTGAGTATATGCGTACTTCCAACAACTAAACAGTTTAGTCCAATAGAAATCATCGATTTAGACTCAATAGTGTAGTCGCAGTAATAATCAAGTTTATGTACCTAACCTAAGTATGACATATAGCGAGACTCACTTTCGTTCGTGTTAATTACCAATTATTATCTAGGCTATCTCCATATCTCCTAGCAATACACCTAAAGTACAAAATAATTATTTTACTACATATTATGGAGAGTTTTTAATTATTACAGAGTTTCTGAAGAATAAAGACATTTTTATCTTCGTTTCGCAGTCCATAAATACGGTCAAAATTGACATAGCAGACTTAGCCATACCAATTCTTCTTCGGACCTCATCCTCGCATTCTCTAATTCTTCATACGAGAATTTTCTTATTCAACGGGCTCAAGCAACTTAGAAGTTCATAATCGTAGTCACAATGAAGCGCCATATATCTTCAGTAGGGATTTTGTGTCGAGACAATTCGGGAATTCCATGATTTTTTGCTGTCTCGAGTCCCGATACTTGAGACCCGAGACCCGAATTTTTCTTTATGTTATTCATTTTAAATAAGTTATGAGATAATTCCATCTGATCATTGTCATACAGAAGGTAGTGATCCAGTGACGAGCGATGCACGTGTAAGTATATAAAAAAATGGAAAGTTCCCATGGTTTATATGATTAGCAATGAAAATCAACATTAAGGAGAAATTAGTCTTCAGATATATACTACTAGCAAAAGAAAACTCTAATAAATAGTATAGTCGACTTGTTCAAATAGAAAATTGTGTGCCCTTGTAAAATGTAATATAAATAAATAAATTAAAGTCATATTTTGAAACAAAATTTGGAAGGGATTAAATTATTTGAAAAACTTTATAAGAAGACTTCAGTTAACATTGGCCAAATACGTAGATAAGTCAATGTCTTCTGATGTGTTTCTACATTGTTTTTTTTTTGTGAAATATATCTTTTTTAATTTTTTTATTTCAATAAATTGTTTAAATTTTGTAATTTTTATAGATATTTGTGTTTTTGTATTCAATGTATATGTAAACTTTATTTCATTTTTAAAAACTACAAACAAATAATGAATCAATATGTATTTCATCAAACAGGTTTTATTTATTTTAATAAATCAATAATAAAATATGCTCTTTTATGCAAACAATAATATATCCTTATAGTTACTCGTACCTATGAATATTTATTAAATTATTATTTTTTATTTAAATAAAATTCATGGTCTCGATTTTCGTGAATTCCCAGGACTTGAAAATGTTAACTCTCGAGTCCCGGGAATTAAAAAAGTCGAGAATCCTTAATTCCTAGACATAACTTCCGCGGTCCAGTCTGCAGGGCATCCCCCTACCTAGATAGACCACAGGCCTGTCTTGACATTATCAACCCTTCTACGTCTTGATCTTCCCTTCGCTCTCGATCCTGTTACTTATGTATAAGATCGTGTAAGAAGTCATTGCGATATTTTTGATATGCTATTTTCTCGTTTTTATGTTTTATTGAGACAAAAATGAAATATAATTCGATAGCATTTTTTCTGTTCTAAAATGTCAGTGTTTTCGTTTTTCTGCATCTTATAGTTTTTCTTAATTTTTGAGCTTACATAATGGAGTATCAAATGAGAAAAATGAACTTCTTCGATGCATAATTCTTTCCCTAATCAAGGGTAATATGCACATCCAAGAGCTCAGCCGGTAAATTCTGCAGTATCCACCCTGTAGTTCCGACATCGCTCCTTCATATTATCAACCTTTTCGGTCGCTCATCAATCAAAAGCGTGGCGTTACATTGGACAACGACGATGATCTCAGATATTGGCTCAATAAGTATTTCGATACCAGACCAGCCGATTTTTAAAGAAAAAAATACCGGTTGAAAGATAAAATGAAATCCTATACAATATATGAGAAAACATCATAGTGTAATTTTTGTTTAAAATTTGTATTTTATAATAAATAATTGGACAAAACCGCAAAGAGTTGTAACCCAGTAAGAGCCCTTTGTGCATTTTCACACAAACTCAATTGTTCTCGCAACAGTGCTGTACACAATCTTATCTTTAAATTTTGTAAGAACAACCTCGATGACAGCAATTTCCGTAAAGCAAAGTAACAAGCGTTTCCTGATTTTATCCAGCTAGTTATTTCTTGTTGGATAACATTATTCCTTGTCACATTTTGAGACGAGAAATAGAATAGATAATATGATTTACCTCTTCATAGACGTCAAGAACATTAGTTTTCGGCATTGGGTCAAAGCAAAGTATCCAAATCCACCACAAGTATTTTTTCTTCTATTATTCTAGGATTACATAATATTTTATGATGAGTACACAAATCATAAGAATGCCACAATATCAAATGAAGCAGAATAAAACGATCTCGATTCAAATAAATTATACGAAACATTTTGAAAGATACAAAATCTATTTGTTGAAAATATGTATAGTTCCCTCAGGGATTTTGTTTTGCCGGAAGAATGAGTTACCAGTTACACTATTTTAATCTTTAAATTTAACGAAAAATTTTCAATATTGTATATATTTGAGTGAGACATCTTTTATTTTATATTAAATTCTATCATATTTTTTGCAATGATTCTCAAAAACCTGCTAAATTTCAATTTATTTATATTTTATCGTGAAATAATAACGGGATAGGCCAAGAACAAAGAAGAAAATTTATATCTCTTACGTACATATTATAAAATTGGCTCATATTAACAATGTATGTGAGTGAAGAAATATATAAAAATAATGCATGCATAATTTTATGAGTTTAACTGCATTTGGACAGATCAACAGCTGTTATAACTTATATTCATAATTTTGCCATGGAGTAGTTAATTTTTTTTATGGTGTCTAATTTCTCAAGCGTCGCTTGTGTCATCATGGCTGCGTTCACGACAGAAATTATTTACTTCTCTTATTCGAGTTCTGTAATAATTAGTGATGTCTCGAGCACACGAACGAGTAGTTCTTGCCAATTAAAAATAATTGCTTCTTCCCCTATATAATATGTAAGCACATTTATCTTACAGAAATGACTACTTTTGTTATTATAACTTTATTACGTACCATGTTAAAATCTAGAAATATTGAATAAACGAGTTGTTCAAAGCATAGAATTTAGCCAAAATGTCTAGAAATAATTTTATGTACCAGAAAATAATGTAATTACTTCGAGAAGAGAGACAAGATGTGTGCTACAGCGAAAATAAGAAAAATGCCTATTTAAAACATGAAAAAAAAGCATAGTTGAAGTACAGTTAGTCAGTTTCCAGTAATACCAATAATTTAAGTCTACAATGTATATTTTGTTAATTAATTTGGAATATAATTAAATATTTAGTAATGCGCTTCGTTAAAACTTTATTTTAAACTCTTCGATCGTTTTCTCATTTTGGAAATCTTCAACTAGTCGTTAAATAATTGTGTCGCCAATCTTCAATCTTCAAGTAGTCGTTAAATAATTGTGAATTATGTGTGTCTTTTTTTTCTATACAGCTGTAAAATTATTTTTTAATTTCTTTCATCCTGTAGAATTTCGAGAATATTTTTGGTAGATTTCTATAACCAATGAGAATTATCAGCAGAGGGACTTTTGTCGCATTATAGAAAATTTCATTGCACTCTCATCGATCATAACCATGAGACGCCGATATCACCCTCAGAATCAATAACTTTCGTAGTTTTTATCAGATCTCGATCAAACTTTTCTGAAAAATTAACCTGGTAAATGTCTAAACTAAGTTTGATACATAGCCTGATCTGACAACTTGTACAGAATGGCGGCTGTTCAAAAACTTTAAAAAAATAATAACTCCGCTAATTACATTTAGAGGAAAATGTAAAAAGCACACTTTCACACATACAGGCTAAACCTATACGACGTTTGTTTGTTTTTCATGAATTCATGCGTCGTTGATAAATATGTAAAAATAAATATTTTCCTTCAGAATTATTTATTGTGAGGAAAATTAATGTTTTTTGTGGTAATACTGTTTTCTTGACCTATTAGCAATTCAAATTTAGTAAGTAGCCGAACTTACAGAAAAATTAGTCACATCTTTTTGACCTGACATAATATATAATGACATTACGTTGGATGAAAATAATTGAGTAGAGGAATAAAAATAAAATAATTTACCGCACGCGTTTTAGTACATTTTGTAAGAAATAATTATTTATCTGCTCTTTTCGAGGGTTCAAGGTTAAAATAATAAAAAAAATTGATCTCTTTGTAATTAAAAAAAAATGGATACGATAAAGCGCTAAAAGAAAAATAAGATATGTTTTTATATTTTCTCAAAGATTAAATTAACGGCGTTATTAATTTTTTTAAGTTTTTTAACTGCCACCATTTTTTCATAAAGATTTAGTTGAAATCTAATACGGATCACGTGTAATGTTCCGCCCACAAGATTCAGTGTATCATATAAATATACATTAGAAATTATTTGTATCACAATTATATCTTATTACAATGTATGTCATTACACGACGAAAACAACAGCACAAAACGTACTACAACTAGATTATATGAAAACTACATTTGGATAAAGATACTATCTATAACTAGCACCCAAACTTTATAACATTTTAGACTCCAACACAAAGCAAATTCTATCACCTGCGATTTTCAAAAATAAAGTTATTAAATTACTGAGAAACCATGAAGAATTTTATTTCTTCAATTCCTTAGATACATTTGGCTGGACCGCCTATTCTACTACTACAAGGGCATATGTGCTAATCGCTTTCACACTTTTACAAATTACCCTATTGTATTAAACAAAATAAGTGTTTTATAATATTTAATTTTTATAATTTTATAATATTGTTATAATCAGAAGGGCAATAAAAGCCTAATAAAAAACCTGTAAACCTAAACCTAAAAAACCTTTACTGGAAGTTAAAAAAGTGAAATTAACTAAGCACCGACACTTTATATACAATGCTGCCTTATTTTATCATAATACATACGAGGTAACTAAAATATTATTAGTCGTCTACTTCCAAACCAAATATAATTGAATATTGTTTTACTAGGAAAAAATTATACTTCCGATTAATTAAAACACTGTACCAAAAATAATTTAAGTAATAGAACAAACAAAAAAAGTTTTAAGTTTCGTGTCAAAACCCTCTATAATTGAGTTATTAACCTCCAAACGGCTCAATAATGAAACTGACCTTTAGTTTTTAGTGTTATTCCACTGGCTTTTACCAAAAAAAATCAAATAATGTGAGCCACAAACACCTGAAATACGCGCGTTGTGTTTCAAACACCCACATTAAAAAAAATGTAAGTGTTTAAAGTGGCAATAAACAGTATAGTAGTGATACATACACCGTATCTTCAAAATACCTTTTGAAGCATTTAGATGAAAATTCTATGTTTAAATGTTTTTCGTGATTTCTGGGATTTATTAAAAATTCATTTTAGAGGGGTTTGTAATTAAATGATTCATTTATTAAATTACAATTACCTACGCTTAAATAATATTTTTATTTATCAGTCGACGCTGCCGATTCTGCACATCTCAGTCCGGAGGATCGAGTGCGTTGTTTTGCTTCAGGAAATTGTGCCTGGGCAATCGATTTTTGTACCTAAATGGTATTAGACTAATATCGTGCTCGTAGGAGCTGACATTTCGAATGAGAAGATTATCTTGAAATGGATAAGTACCAATAAGTTTTGTGGTAGTTTGCTGACAATTTATGAAAGCAATGTATGGTAAACCACGAGGAAGATTTACTCCAATGCTTATGTACTAGAGTGATTAGAAAGAAATTAAAACTTTACTTTATGTTATTATTATATTTTCATTTAAAATTATACTGACCATGTTTCTATAATTCTATTTTTACAGTGTTTTCTAAACTGTAGAAAAATTATTATAAAATGTGAAATAGTTTCTTTAGATCAGATCTTGTGAGAAATTGCCATAATATTAATTAATTTTAATTAAAATAATTAAAGGATTTTAACAGTGTAAGTAAACATAATAAAACTAATATAATATTTAACATATGATACTAAATTTAAAATCCACAAATACATTCAGGCACATAATATAGCTGTTTAAATGGATAAAAAAAAAGTGGGAGAAACGGTGGGAAGATTGAAACTATTGTTGTGGTAAAGGAAAAAAAAGATGTGTTTGTAGGTAGAATGATTGGTTAAAATTGATATTGTAGTGGTTCATAAAAATAACTCTTTAAGCGTAGCAAGGCCGATGTTAAAAAAGTCAATTTATGTTAACTTCTCATTATGGTATTTTCATGAACGCTGAATAAATTAGTTTTGTGTGTAAGATGTTCCACTTCTAGAAATATGGAAGAGTATAGACTGTCAGGTCGATCTAGATGGTATGTAGAAGAATATTAGGTATAATTGGCAGGGACAGTCAATATGCCTTGCAGTAGTTTAAAGTTAAATATTCGGTCAGCACGTGTTCTTCGATATTCCAGGGTTTTCATATTATGGAAGTTTACTGCATCTAAATAGGAGTTGAATGATAGATTAGATCTGATAATTATTATTGTAAAAAAATTGTATGTACAAAAAATATAATCATTTAAAGGGAGGGTGGTTTAGAAGTCTCCTACTCATGGTCGAAAATAGTCTACTGAAATTTTCTAGAAGTTGTTATGAGACCTTCTGCAATTATCAAAATTAACTCTTATTATCGAAATGTTAACCTTGAAATGTTAAATCGTAATTTTTCTGTTGAAATATTGAACATGTTGCATTAAAATATTGATCGTATTCTGTTGAAATATTGAACGTGTTCCGTTAAAATATTGAACATGTCCCTTTTAAATATTGAACGTGTTTCGTTGAAATATTGATAAGAAGACAATGTTGTATGTATTCTTGATATCAAGTGAAGTAAAATATTGCCATATTTTATGAAAGATTGCCATACACTGAGTTATTCAAGGGAACATAGACTATAAATAGGCTTGACTGTGTTTAAAGCTCTCTATAAAATGAAACCACTGTACTTCAGAGAGTGGAGAAATGCCAACGGAAAAATGACGTACTTTACTGTCTGCAGATATGATAGCTAATATTTTTCTAGTGCCAGAATGTCGAGACTTATACTGGAAAAATGCGTAAAACTTATATAGCAATACACAATACATAACCAAAGCAATTTTAACCATAAATGCATATACAAGTATATTGCATAAAATGGAGTCATTATTTAAACAATATTTTTCTGTATTGTAAATGTTAGAGTACTTTTTAATGACTTCCACAAATATTACATCATTTGTGTTATCTGAACATTGCAGAAATAATAGACGAGTAATAATAAATACATATTTTAAAAAGATATACTTCCAGCAAATAAATATTTTTATATATACCTCTTGCAAAATTCTAATTTTAAAATTACCAAAATAAATATTTTGTATAACATGATTTAAGTAACAAAGTAAAGAGTGCGTATTTATCACACAAAAAAAAGAATTCAGCTTAAAAATTATAAGATTTACTTCCAAAATTTAATATACCAATATTCTACCATTATGGTTTCCATTTTGAAGAGATTTTGAATATCAAAATTACACAAAAAAATAGCTAAAAAAACTAAATTAAATTATAAATTGTTTGAAAAATGGCATCAAATTAACAGTAAATATGGAATATTTTGTAAAAGAAATAAAAATTACTCAAATCATAATGCATACAAAACCTTTATATATATTTTAACCAAAGTTACTACTGAGCGCCGAGTAACGAATTAACGATTAAATTCACTTGGCAAGTTGAATGAATAATTAAAAGCACGATACTAATCGTAGTTTTATATTTAGAATTGACGGTTAACGTAAAACGTTAAACGTCGAGTCACGGCTTAACGTAAAACGGCACGTTTGTGATGCGCGAGTCATGCTCGTTCAAGCGCATGAAGTCACGCTCATTCAAGCGGTCAAATAAGTGCGAGCGTGCAAGTAAGTATAAGTGTGCAGGTAAGTGCGAGCTTACAAGTACGAGCGTACAAGTTTGAGCGTGCAAGTAAGTGCGACTGTGCAATATGTTCTTTTCAAATATAATAGCAACATTTCACGTATTGATTGTTGTGAGTTTCTGGTTGTATGTTATTCAAATATGAGTAGCGATATAAACTATATATGTGCCCATTATATGAAAGTAGAGTAGTAGTGAAAAAATAGAAAAAAATGAGTTTTTCAAATATTTCGCATCATATTGTTTTAAATTAATATAATGTGTAACAATTGTGAAAAATTTGAAGCGTTATATTCAGTGTATTTTGACATTCAACGGTATTCTGCAACGTGTTTATTTTGATAATAGAGTAAGTCATTTCAACCTTAAAATTGTTTATTTCCTTATAAGCTGCATGAAAAAGTTATAGGTCGAAATAAATTATAAAACTAGTGGACAAAATAAATTTTGAAACATTGTGTTGTGTAATATAAAAATATTTTTTAATCAATTCAAACGCAAACCTTTAAATATCTCGAAATGAAAGAAACATCACTTAGACTACTTTCAGTTACAGATTCGTAGATATAAAATACTATATTTAACGATGTGTTCTAAATTTATCATCACCATAATTTTTGACTCGTTAAATTAGGAAGGTCGGGAACCAAAAAGTCTTAACACGGCGTTTCTATTTTCTTGCTCAGTTTCAGTACTTGATGACCTATTAGGATTCAACCTGTCTTTGCAGTCCTAGTTGTTTATTCTAACATAGAACGAGTAGAAGATTTTCTCTACTATGTTGCTAAGAAGTTGATATTACTTTGATATTTGTTAAACGCATTCAAGCTACTTCAATTGAGATCTTTCAACTTGTCAAAGTAGGGTTAAGAGTGAATTCAAAAATCCAGGCTTCTGTGTTAGATAGACAGATTAACTTCGCGACCAACTCTGGTCGATACACGGCCATTGGTGACCACTGCGCAGTAAGATCTCATCGGCTATCGCCGAATGCTTACTTGCTGATATTATGGCCGCTTCGATGCGTCATGCATATAATCAAAAATTGTTGTTTTGACATTGTGGAAAGTACTTTATTCTATTATATACCATAGACAGTATAGATAAGAAAATATGACAGATGTCATGTATGTTTTTTCTCACTCGTAATAAAGACAATGTACACGTCATTTCAAATATTATTGTTATTGAATATATAAAAGAGAAAATATTTAATTATTCCTAACCTTGAGATATTAAAAACACGTTCATTTGTGCCCTTCTCACGTTTCACACACCTAGCCGTTTAAGCAATCACTTTTCAGCCACAAATCACACTACGACCGAAGTCGTCACATCCAGAAAGTCATATATAATAGACTGGGAAGTATTATGAATTAATGCATTTTCTTACATCAGAGGTGTAATAATAAAATAATATAATAGCCTTATAACAAATAAATTACTACTTTGTTTATAAATTTATTATTTTTCGAATGGGATGCAGTAGGTATCATCTCAGATAGATTAAGTCTGATTCCGGCCACTTTGCTAGACTGCCTGTCTGTGTTTAAGTAGATAATTTTTTTGGTGTTATTAAGTTATTTCATGAAAATAAATACATTTTAATGAACGTGTAGAATATAGAAAAATGAATTGTTGTAGTTATTTAGGAATATTTGCAATTATTATTGTGTTTTATATAGTTTCAAAGTTAAGAACATCTAGAAATGTTGATAGAATGTAGTTGTTTTGTACTGGGTAAGTATTATTGCGTATTTAAAAAATTTGACAAGTCTCAACAGATATATTTGACATACATAAAGTGGGCGTTATAAATGAACCGAGTGAGAAGTGCTGAGATAAAGGATATCTCGTTAAGTAGCAATTTTTCGCAAAACAGCATATAAATTTAATAAAAAATTGTACGACTTCCAACTGTGGTTGTCATTGTGATGAATCGCCATCTTTCGCGCAAAGCCAAATGTCAAGATACCTTGCCAAGCTCGATATCCGGGTGTATTTGTGAATCTTGCACTGCAGAGTCAGCAGCAGTTGTATAATATAATAGTGGCTTCGAGCTCCATAAAGTCTTCCCAACTTTTTGGACGATAACTTAGATTCACCTTCGATGGATCAATGATTTAAACTGGTCTGAATTTAATTCTGTAAAAGCATTTATTATTAATAATTTTACAATGTTTTTTTATATGTTTTACATCTCAGTTTTAGGCCATTTTAGATATTTTACATCTCCTATTTATGAGACTGCCATTCACATGGAAACTAATTTTTCGTGAACATCAAAAGGTCATATAAAGGTCAGGACTAGAAGCTGAACACGGAATGCATGAAAATGAACTCATCATATTTTTTTATGATATGCAATAAATGCTGGTACCTTCTACATTACCAGCAAAAAATATACAAAAGTAGCATTTCCATCAAATCTAAAGGTTCAACGACATCGTTCTACTTTCGATTATGACAAATGGCAGGCATGTATCACCACCAGAATGGTACAAGTTATAAAATTATTTTTAAAATATGTTTGTTCAGATATTTATTGCATTAATTGTACTGTAATAGATAGTAAATAATATTTTGAACTTTGAAAAAGAGTTTTAATAAACAATGTAATGTAATTTTGAACATCGTTGAAATTGATGTCTTATGGCCCGTGTCCACTGAAGAGATTTTTGACCTCGAGACAATCTCTGGGATATGAATTTTGCTTCCATGCTTTGAAGACAACTCTCGACTCTCGTATTCAGTGTGTATGCTGTACACACTGTGTCTCAGTGATTCGCCGTCTCGCGTCTTACTTCACGCTCGTATGTTAAACGTCAAATATCATTGTCGTCATGTTCGTCATTTAAGTGATTTTAAATTTCCTCAGTGGCAGTTAAAACGCAATAAATATTTGTAATTGTCTTATGTTAAGTAATGTTATAGTTTAATGACTTATATCTAACTTTCATAATAGATAGATAGTTGGGATCCGTAATGGTTTTAGGTGACGTTTATGTGAATTTATTAAATCTTGCTGTCGGAACGTATGTCGTGTACAATGGTTTGAGTTTTTATCTCTTTCTAACAATCTCAAGCTGCTCTCGGAATTTTTTCTCAAAATTAAAATTTCAACACGTGTACGATATATCTTAACTAAATCATTGAGATTGTCTCCTTCTATGGACATTGACCTTTATAATGAAAATTAACTTCTTCTAGTGAATAATAAACTTTTTTTTTAAAAAGATATTTTATAAATAATGTAGTAATTGTTGAATTTAATAGTGTTAATAGGTTTAGTTCGTAAGTGTTAGGGTCTTTAGGAATTACTTAATCGAAGGAGGTACACATAATAATGTTATCTATGAATACGAAAGAAGGAAATGATCAACTAGTAATAAACTCAGCGTTATCGAATTGTTTGAGGAGTCATATATAACACCGAGAAAGTAAAGATTACGCCTTTGACTCATTAGTAATAATGAAAGGAGAACTTTGTAAAATCGTTTTTAACCGGAATTTTTATTTTCAATTTTTAGAAACATATTCTCTCTCTACAGATTATTTTATTCAAATCTAACCATCAACGTTTGGCCGTTACACATGCAGTCACTCCGTCGGACGAAAATGCGGTCGACGCGAGCGATAAACGTTTGCTATAACGCGATTGCTGGGAGTTGTGAGGTTCGTAACACGGTGTCATTTACGATAATAAATATAATTTTTATTTTTAGAATACATTATTATTATGATGTTGCAGAATATAGTAAATAAATTTTGATACATTTAATTTGTATTTAATGAATACAAGATTATTTTTAAATCTCTCCTTATTATTGAAAGGTTACACCAATAGCTAGTAGATTTGTAGATAAAGGCATTTGATTCTAATTTTAGTAGCACTAGAAAGGTAATAATAACAAAAGTTGCACGCCGTCGGGCACACCTACTGGGGGCGTGGAACTCCGTAACAGCCTTAAAATTGAAAATGGGCAAAGTTAGAACATTGCGGGGAAAACTATTACGACTAAAGTGAATACGCGCTTTTCGCACGCACCCTAGTTCATTCGGAAAGAGAAGGGTAGGTTTGGTGAATGTGTAATTTCTGAAAACACACAAGAAGACAAACAATTTTTTTTTTTTGATATTTAGAAACTAAAAACGGTATTTAAAATTTGTAGTTTTAAAGTTTTTCTCTTTATAGAATTATATACCTTAGTAATTGCAACAAATTTTATTATTATTTATTGACTATAATTGATATATATATATATATATATATATATAAATCGAGTCAGTAAAGTCAAACTCACTGGAATTATCTTGTCCGTTTAAACTTGACTTTTTTATCTCATGAACATCTTTCTTATTTTGTCTCAATGTTGCTACAGGTGCAAGTCGTTTTTTTAAAGAAAATCCGGAACCGTAAGTAATAAATTCTTTTGACATCATTTCAATTTAACCCCTAATAAATAAATATTATACGAGTTAAGCTTAATTTAATAAAACTCATGAAAGTACTATTGGTTCAGATTGCTCAGGCAACTAACTAAATATCCTCCTCTTTCTTTCAAGTTAACCAAGGTGAATACCGAAATATACGAACACAAATGATAAGTCGTGTTTTAGGTGGGTTATTATTTTACATACATGACTCTTCTGATTGGATCCATCATACGTATCGATTACATTCATAATATTATAAAATGTTTTTTTTTTGTATCCAAAGTTCCATGACTATTCCGTACAGGAAATAAGAAATGTAGACAAGGGCGGTTCGCCGATCTTCTCTTCTCTCAACTGACGATGATGATGATGATTATTAAGAGGTCGAAACAAATTAAACACAAAAGATCTTCACTCTAGGTACACTACGACGACAGAAACGAACGTGCGTTCTCGCCACAAAATACTACGTTTTATTTCAGTTACAAACAGTGCATTAATTAATTCATATTTTTCCCAGCGTATTGGCAAAAAGACAGTGACGGGCGCCACCGTGACGTGTTTTATCAAAAATGATATTATTATTATTTTTAATTAAATTAAATTTTTAAAACAAAGTTTACAAAATATAATAAAAATTATATTCTTTGTTTACCGAAATTATACCTTTAAATTAGTAATTCGTATCTCATCACATGATTTAATTGGCGTCATCGCGGCGACCTCACAATTTTGTGCTTTACAGTCATCTTAAATCCAAAGACAGTCTGTACAGATGTTATATACGTAATAAACTACTGTACGTATAGCCTGCGCCTACAATTACTACTATTTTTATCCTTTCGCGGGCGCTTTGCTAATTTTGATACAGCAGAAAAATAATAATAATAAAAGTGTTAACGTATATATCCCGCATCCCATAAAAAGGTGTTGTAAGTTAAAATGTTAACATTTACGTTTTACTAAAAAATAGTGAAATAAACAGGATTCTCTTTACTCCATAAAAGTTGTATTAAACTTCTCAACAATCGATCCCTAATGTATCTTTTCAATGAGAACACTTATTTAAAGTATTTCAAGTGTAGTAGGTCCAAATTTTGTGATTCACGTTTTATTTCAGAAGAGTGAATACGATCCTCTCTGCTCTATAAAAATCGTACTAAAGTTCCCCCTTTCTCTGTGAATGGGCTCAAGTGTATCTTTTTAACGGAACCGCTTGTTTATCATTCCCCACAGAAAACAACAAAATTTTAGATTCCTACGTAGTTACACGTGAGGATTTTGTTTATAAGTAAATAACTTTATTTATCAATAAAAAAATTATCCTACGACAAATATAAGTTCGTAATTAATAAGCGCAGTGGTGTTATTTGTGCAAGATCAGATATGCCATATAAATATTACACAAAGTTAGATAATAATATTTACGTTAAAAATAAAGTTGTAATACATATATATATATATATATATATAAAATAAAGGTAAGGAATTTCATATTTGTAGCTACTCTGCAGTCGATGTCATTCTCTGGCCAAGGAGTCAACCTTACTGAGAGCTCCGCTTGCACTAGAGAGTTGGTGCTCAGCTCTAGCTGCAGTTTAATTTCAGCAGCTCGATGTCTAAGAAGCGGAACGAATCTATACACACGGTCTTTGGCAAACATTGTAGATGCGCTACAATAACGAGCCAATCCGAATAGTTTTTTTGTATGAGTTGTTATATTGAATTTATTTTCGGTTATAGTTCGACCAGAGCATGCATGCTGGTGACGAATGATTTTTGGAGGGTTGTCACCTCTACAATTAGTACATACCTTGAATATATCTGGGTGCAAACAGTAAGCTCTCATCAACCTTAAAGGTACACCTGGTACCAACCCACAAACTGTCGATAGTATATCGCGGTGCAGCCACCCGAGGAGCCGACCATAACCATTCACTTCTCTCGTGGCTGGCTTCTCGAACAGTTCACCAATAAACACCTATCGACTGTAAGTCATTTATCTTTTTTTTCCAACCTATTATATCCATATCCATCACATCGCATCTAAATACCCACTCCGCGATATCATTCTTATATGAATATATGGAGAGCTGGGAACTTACATACTTTAAACCTTCTGATCAACATACATAGCAACATAACTCACCCCACAAAAAAATTCCTAAAGACTTAAAATAATGTTTTTCACTTCCTTACTGCATCGGTAGAAATGCCGTGACAGTATATTACGGAGGTTTAACTGTCTCCTTTGTCATTCGATGTCATCATCATTATTTTGTTTATCTTCATTGAAGATGTGGGCAAGATATTAACAATGCCTTTTTTGAACGCTCAATCTCGTCCCATTCACCCACACAGAAAGGTTATTATCCGGTCGTTTTCCATATTAAAAATGTTCATTATTATTTTCGCTCTATATTTGTCTATTGACAAAACTTTCTACTATTTAAAAACTATTTTCAAGTTTTATCTGTTGAATGATAATTAGTATTTTAATCAATGTTGAGAAGTTCTAGTTTCTGATACAGACAGCGGGATAGTTACAAAATTCCAGAAAAATAAATTGTTTTAAAATTAATATTATATTAAGTAGAAACACAACAACACATTTGATTTGATTTTATGACGGTAGAGGATTCCTCGTTCTGAATAAAACAGTTTTATGAAGGCTCAAATATTGGCTTAGGACCGCTATAAATTCGGAAATTTTCCCTCAGGGGAACGATTTCACTAAACTTCTTAATGTTATTTAATTAAATGATATAATAACTTTGTTTTATTAGAAAACAAATTCCTCTCGGCGTTCACTCAGCCAACCGACTCCCGTGTGGCCATAAACTGTACAAGTTTAAATGTGTATCCATAGAATATCCTTTGTAGCTTCTGTCCGTTATAAAAGGAATTTTATTAAAGATATAAAATTACACAATAACATGTCACAAACCATATGGTATCAACAAAAAAATATTACTTTCAGAAAAAAATATAACTCAAAACTAAAAAGCGAAATGCACTGACCCAAAATGGTAATTTTCTCAGAAAATAATGTATAATTCCATTTGTGCATGGAGGATATTAATCTTATATCTGAGTATTCTATTATGAGGATTTGTATCTTCCACGCACAAATACGATTATATTGTTCCTTTTGAAATGAAGCCTTGAAAGTAGCAGCAGAAAAGTGCAGCCCTAATGACGGATCCAAAACATCGGCTGCATTCACATACACAATACATCTCATGAGCGACATGAGCGATGGGTGATTTGTATGGGGCATCCATCTCTCACATAATAGCTGATTTTTCTGTTGCATAATCATCAAAGTATCCACAGAATCATAATTTGTAATATTTGTATTTGTAGTCTTTCTATCCTTCTAATCCTATACTCTTTAATTCCATACTACCATCACTTCATGTTATCTTACGGAAAATGATAGAGTATTAAACGTCAAGTACATCATTTCAATTATAAAGTTTTAATTATTTTTATATCTATGGCACTATCGTTCTTTTCAATTAATTATATTTGATAAAACTAGATTTTTGATTTTTTGCTCGCACTGTATATATGTCTTTCTCTTTATTCTTTATCGGCCATGCCATACCACTCACTGTATCAAACCATTATAAACAATTCTGAACAATTGTATCTGTCAGTATAGCTACATATTTCTTTAATTTTTACTTTACTTATCTTAATGACCGCATTCACGCATCATCTTCTAAATTTTTTTGCATACATAACAAATTTAATAAAAAAAATGCTTGAATTAAATAATTCAAAAGGAAAGTACTGCGTAACACAATACCTTGACCGTTGACTCCATGTATAGCGTCACTAGACAGACGCACATTCATAGACTTTTAGAATTAGGATTAGGAAAGAATGTAAAGCTGAACATAGCATAGTGAATAAGATTATAAAAGGATTACGCGGCTTATCATGCGGAACGGATGAATAAGGAGAGAATGGTAAGATATATATGACAAAAGTGTTGATGAAACCAAAAATAGAAAACGTCCGCAAAAGAAAAACGGTGTGAAGGTATGTTAGTAAGTTAGTACCTAAGTATTCAAAATGTTTATTTTAAATTTGTGTTAGTGCATTTGCCTTACGATGCTTTAATTGTTTTACGTTTTGTTTAAAATCTTAAATTCATACTTAGGTAACTAGTCAGTATTTTAAAATATAAAAAAAGAGTTTACTACTAAAATACCTACATTACATCATTCAATCCAATAAGGATTTTTAGTCTGCTTTATCACAATATTTAATAATTTAGTAAAAATCTAAAATATTGTGTCTATAAAAATATATACTTTTATATATGTGTTACTCCCTAACTTTAATGTGCAAGCGTTTTATTTTTGTATACATTTTTATTGTTCTTATACTATTTCGTTCGTTTCTTTTAATAGGTTTCAGAGTCCACAGTTTATCCTGGTTGATGTAGTTCAATCCAGCAAATCTTGCACATCGTCATTCAAATGACTTCAATCGATGTAACCAACATAGGGCTTCATAATCATCAGGGATGGGGAAAATATTAATTTAAACCTTCGTAATTTTTATGTAGAATTTACGGATAAAGTATAGTTAGGGAGAAACAATAATGAATTAATGGAGAAGTTAATAAATTTGTGTTTATGAGGAATAAAGAATAAAAGACATATACAATGGAATAAATATATAAAATAGGGAAAGTATGCTTAAAATATGCTAAATCGCGCTTTGCAACATGGACCTCCTCGAATCCGAAACATATCCATTGAATCACGTCTACCAATTTATGATACAATAGAGCCAAACAAAATCTTATATGGCTCAATTAGAATATATGATATGATATAAATATATTGTTTATACAAAGGGGTGGGGAAATAAGAGACGTAAAAAGGGCGAGAGGAATTCGGGAGAGGGAGAGGAATGTGCGGGAACAGGGACACCCAGAACCAGAAAACACGACCCACCTGTGAAATACTTATTTTGGTACCTTCTACTAGATCCACGTACGTTTTGGTGATAGTGTGAAAGTATCAAATAACACCTAGCACAATCACATAATGTACAGGTTTTGTCACGCACGGTAACGAGGAACCAAAGCAAACACGATAAACTATCAGTCTTTCGTTCCCAGAGCAGGACCAACTTGGCGGCACTAAACGCACCCAATGGTAAACGCTTACTTGACAGTTCGAAGGTACAACTTCAACTCAAGCACCATAGAGAACACACTATAGAAAATATCATGTTCTGGTTATAGAGAAGAGGGGTATTAGATAGTTCAAAATACATTCACGTGCGCGTAAATCAGCGATCGGTGATTCATACATTATAAATACAGAACATATATTACTTAAGTTCAAAGAGACGACGAATACATATTGAATGAGTGAAAAACAGTTAAAAATAACACGTAGAAGGTAGAACAACAAAAAGAAAACGACTAAATATGATTGAGTCATAAACGAATGTGCATTAAAGTAAGTTAGTATTTTTTATTTATTTTGAAATAATATTGTGTCGTGATAATAATATGTGATCGAAAACACTTTTGTACGTACGTCCTTTATCCAAAATCTACGCTTGATTATTGTTACTCGAAATATTATGGCCCGAGATAATTCTCGGTATTCGTAGTCCACCGTGTACACACCAAGTTTTAAAGATTCGTCGTTACGCACCTCACCTTACGCTTGTTGTACGTCAAATGTCAAATGCCAGTCCAATGAACATGGTGCTGAGATTTACCTAAACTAAATCTATGAAAAATACCTCGTAGTATGTCATTTCGTTAATACGGACCATTATAAATATGATGTTTATAAATTCACTATATGATGTCAGTAGGCACTACACTTACATAAAAGTCTTCTAATGATTTATTCATTTTCATATTACTAACTTACAATCACGCCGTTTTCCCACGGCGGTAGTCAAAGAGGATAGAGCACCACACACAATTATCGCCTCATCCACATTCATACATCTTCTCATACAAGCTCGCCGATTATTGAGGTTTCTGATAAGACCATCCTTCAATATCTGATAATGTAAATAATATATCTGATAATGTGAATAATATATCTAATAAATAATATAAGTGTCTCAAATATTTTTACAGAATGTTTACATAACTTCTGGGTAATTATTTTGTATGTGTGTATTTATATTTCTTTATCATGATTTACGTATAAAAATATGAAAAAAGTGCAAATTATAAGATTTATGAATTTTTGAAACATTCATGTGAGTAACATTTATATAATTAATAGCATTTGAAATCAAATTATATTTATAAAACTCGTGCATTAAGGTCTTTTTGTACCTTAAAAATAACAAGATCATTCCATTATTTATTTTTTCGTGGCTCTGTCAAACATATCCGTAAAAAAATGATCTCAACTGCCACTCGAAATTCTAGTCGAATGGATGAGACAACCCAATAACCATCCCTTGCTCCCTCCCTTCCACTTTTCCTCCAATCTTAATAAAATGAAAAAACTCAGCTCAATTCCACGAACGTGCCTAGAGAAAATAAAAATGCGTTACATGTCTCAGCTATATGTATCATACAACTCCGGTATGGAATACGTTTTTCTGGTTCGAAAAAAAAATCATCAACTTAATTAAACAATAAAATAAAAATTTCCCTGGCGGAAAACTGAACCCCTTATATTGTTTTATTACTTCAGAACAAGCGAGAATACTAAACTTTATGCTACCGAGAGGTCAATGAGATGTGAAAGTAGCAGTTAACAAGTTTTCTTTATTAATAATAATTTCTTACAAAATTCAACATAAATACATTTTTTAATATGTAAAAAAAAAATTATTTAAGGATTGTATAAATAATAAAATATAAATAAGTGCATTCAATTTTAATTTAAAAAATCATATAGGTATATTATTAAGGAAAACACATTCTTATTGTGAAGTTGTAATTATTCAGAACATAGGTCTGTGATATTTTAAATACTAAATTAATGTGTTAATTATAAATATATACAATATATATTTATAAGACAATTTGACACTACAGTTTATTAGTTTATTAGGTCTATAGCAGGTGTCAATGTACTCGATTACTATGTCAGAGGTATCGGGATTGATACTCGCGCGCCTCCAAATATATTTTTGATTTCAGGATTATCATATTACATTATCATATATACCACTTAACAAAAAAAAATTAAGAAATTTATATTATACACAACAGAAGAGACAAAGTTTTATTTATTATTGTAATAAAATAATTTTAAACGCAAATAGATAAATTACATACAGTGGTATCTCGGTATACGTCTGCTTTGGTATAAGTCCAACTTGGTATACGTCCTGTTTGGACGCAATTTTTTTGTTTGATATACAAGGATTGTTTGATGTATGAGCTGTTTTTGGTATACGACCATTGTTTGGTGACGACTCGCGTGCGTCAAATGGTTCTCGCTTACGTTCTCGCTTACGTTCTCGGTATCGTTCGGCTGAATTCGGTTTTTGGAGAGGGGTCATCTCTGCCCACGAGCATCAGTGCAATTGTTCCAACTCTCTTTTTTTTGTGTCTTTTCATGATACAAGAAGTACCACCTAAATAAGCCGTAATAGAATGACCAGACAATATCACATTTCCGAAACATCTTGAAGCAAATTTCTTTGACAGATTTTCAGTACTTAAATGTCAAACCTGATGATCTTCAACCTGTTAAATTTTTATTTATTTAATTTAATTTCTTTTGTATTTATATATTTTAGAATTAAGCCGGGTTTAATATATTTTATACAATCCCATCAATGTATAATATGCCAATAATAATAGGGTTTTTTTCATAAGAATGGATTAATAATATTAATATTGCTTTTGTTCCAGCGTGATCGGTTTTTTTTTAAAGACCATACATATTATATAATAATAATATTTTTTATTTTGATTCAGGAAAAAATCTGTTTGATATATGTCGTGTTTGGTATAAGTCCAAAGATCTTGAATGGATTAAGAACGTACGCTGAAGCGCTTCTGTATTTTAAAATAATAATAAGCAAGAATGAATTGAAATTTAAACATAATTATGATTAATAAATTGATGTTCATTAGATTGAACTTATCTTGATTCACAGCATTACTAATTGTTTGATTAGTTTTGTCTAATTATTTGCGCATATTGCGAATTCCATGGACAACGATATGCACGAATGTGTCTATTCTGTGGAAACTGAATATCAAGGACAGATTCTCAATCATTTGCATGAGAAGAAACCTTTGATTTTTTTGGCATCTCGCAAGATGTAAAGATAGCTCGGAGAAGCTTGTTGTGGTGGGCCAAGTCAACGGACGAAGAGAGAGAGAAAAATTCTTCACCAGTTAAACCGACTAAATGAAAAAGGCAACAGGCCTGTAGTTCTGTAAAATTTAGAGTAAAGGAGTATGATGATTTATACTTTTCATATAATTGTGTAATTTGAAAATGTGAAACCACTAGTCAATATCAATAAAATTGTGTATGAAGCTGAGATGGTAACTCATGTCTATGTCAATTTTCATTAAAACGAACAAAATTACTTCTTTCTAGCTGACTGAATTAGTGAACCTGTGAACCCTTGCCAGGAGTAAAACTCGTTTCTTGAGGCTTTTATTATTTCCCCTGTTCCCAGGTTTTCTCGAATGAAAAGCTATTAACGAAGCATTCAAGCATCCGGCAAACACAAATCAATGGGTTGGAAAAGTCATCAGCGTTTTTTGCCGCTAGATGGGGATGGTTAGCACACATGAATCTTTATATAAATGTAAAGTCAGAAAATAAAGGGTACGCAATTAAATACAAATACAAAAGTTAATATTCTGTAAAATGAGATTATACTATTTTTGTCAATCGAATTCAGTTCAGTGAATCGATAAATGTTTTACCAAAATTTACGACAAATAATTTTGTATTATTGATTTTATTTCTGTTTTTTAGTCAATAGATTATTTACAGGTTATTAATAATCTTAATAGATAGTACTTAATGTCATTAAGGTACAATGTAATAGTTATGATTAAAACGTTATTTTGAAACTGATTATATTCGATTGTAATGATAACTGATTATTTGTAAATCTTGGAGCAATAACTGTACATTAGAAACTGAACTTGAAATCTCAGTTACCATAGTAATCATCAATAGAATATATAAATATAATGTAAAAAATAAGGATTACCATCACTACAATGAAAAAATGTTTTAAGATAATTAGCGGAATAACATGTTACAGAATATATTTTTTTGTTGTTAAATTAATTATATATTTTAGAAATTATTTATTGATATATTATATTATTATTATGATATAATTATTATTATATGTTATACATATATTTATTGTAATTTATTAGCTCAGACTTTGTTTTATTTTTTTTTTATTTATTTATATATATTTTGACATCCATATTTTTGCACTAACAGAGGTGGATACATAATAAACATACATAATACATAGTTGTTTGGGATGAAGTAGACTTCACCTCTGATATATACAGCGTTGTCCTGGCTACTTTGCTAGACTAAAGTCTGTGTTAAAGTAGCCAATGTTAGGTTGAATCAATCTTGCTTTTAACTATGTTTTCATTGTGGTCGACTTGTTTTTTTTTTATTTCAACTTCAATACATGAGTACATATGCATCATAATTTTTAATATTCTCCAACCTGTATGATAGTTTTACGGCAAGAATTGCCTTTCATACAGTAATTAAAGAGTTTCTTTAATTAAAATTTTATTATAATATTCGATAAATGTTTATTTTTCTCTATCGAAATATTTTGATCGCTCGTTGCCCACAATTATGCTTAGTATGAATATTTGGGACGACAGGATGACATTTTTTTAATAAAAAGCATTTCACATAAAAAAAATATTATCTTATTTAGGGCATTTAATAAAGAATTATTTACGAGTACATTAATTAGCATCATGTACACGTGTTACCTCGACCCGTAATAAAAATATTAACTTCTTGCACAAATTAAATTAATCCACTAGAAAGATATACAGAAAAAATCTATTTATCAATCCTATGCGGGCAAATGTGTTGATCATTCCACTATAGCAACCGATTATGATTACGGAAAATTTAGAACTTAAATTTGTATTTTGTTACATTTGATCAACATTTCAATGCGTTGAATCTCAAATACTTGTGAGCAAATCACGCTAAAAGACTAATATTTTTTCGCTTTGTTTGAAGAGTTTATTCAATGTACCTACATTTGTCATACTTACATTCTGTGCATCACATTCATTGCATTTTAAAGTATAGATACCACTTTTTTTCCTATATATTTGAAGTCTTTGTTGTTCAGTTAATTTTTAATCTTAGAATTAGTGTAGAAAGCTAGGTTAATATTTTTTCGATAAATAGACATCTTTTTAGTTGATGACTGTGTTTTAAAAATGCAACTTCACAATAACACATGTTGTGTTTTAAAAAAATAAAAAATAAATAACTTCTACTTGAAATATTCGTCGGTTTTTTCTCTTAAATACAAAAAAATCTAATTTTTAAGCAACTGTACACTAAAGATAAGAACAGTAAATGCGAATAATTAATATATTACTTGATCATGATGTTTTTCTGAGGGAATAGAGAGCCTATATATCTCCTCACTTTTCTATCTTTACGCACAATTCTTGGCCTATCCACATTCGCAGATATTTTCATAAATACTCATCATACTTAATGGGGCTTTTCACAATACTATCTTCCAGCGTCTAATTTACACAATAATGCCAAATTTTGAGATATTTTTAATGTCAGAAATACTCGCAACTTGTAAACTTTATTACCATCCTCTCCTCATTCATTACTTCTACATGAAATTAGTTATTACCTGTGCAAAACTAAATCATGCGAAAATTAGTAATAACATTACGAATAAAAAAGAACTCTTCCGCTAGGCTTGTTACGAATTATATTATAAATATTATGTCAACTTCAAACCATATTTTTTTTGATGTTCCGTTTCACCCATCAAAATATTTAGGTCGGTACTGTGGAATATGTTCCATCCTGTATAAACAACGAAAGGGTTACCAATTTATATCTTGGGATGAGATTAAGTCATGTTGAAAAGGGTAGATGCCTTAATACAAGCGGATCCCATCTGAAAATTCGTTCTGCGTCAGTAATTAAGACTTTTTCAAGAATCAAAAGAACGTGTTTTGAAAACAGATTAAAATTCTATTGCCTCTAAATAAAATCTAAACACAGTGCATTATTTAACAATGCTATAAAAAGCGGAAGGATGATAAAAATAAAGAAGGTTTCTAGATTCTAGGCTTCGTATCCTCCGACTCGCAACAGCCGTAAAGCCTTGAGACTGCAACATTGGATATTTACAAAATTTAATTGTCAGGGATTTCGTGTAAGCTCCGATTCAAGTACGTGAAAAGACAGAACAAACTAACACTAGTGATTTACTGGGCACTGTTTCGTGTAGGAGCAATTTAAGAGGTAAGTAAGCCAAATTTACACCAATAATACAGTAGAACCTCTATATTCGTCATATTTTTATGACAAAAAAAAAATGTTTTTATATTCGTTAATATTTTATACATTCGTCACTTCCACCGCCTGGCACTGAATAGCCAAGCAATCAGGTAGTCAACAATAAGAAGAATAAGAAGCTGAAACAATGATATAAATTTTATCAGGTGACAAAGGTCAAGTAAAGTCTTCATACCTACTCCTGACATTAAGGAAATGCTGTCTAACTAGGCCAAAACGCAGAATATGGTCGAATAGTGGCACTCAAATGCTTACAAAATCCAAAACTTAAATGCACTCAATGATAATATGATAGACTACTTTAAGAAGATTTAAAAAAACAGGTAAAATTTGACAAATTCTTTGTTAAATCATCGGCAAAAAGAAAATCATCGAAAGCTCGTTATTATTTATCTCCAATAAAAGCTCATGGGGTTCAATTTAATACCAAATCTTAATATAGGCCTATATGGCCGTATATTTTGGTGGGTCCTCCTAACGGAAAAACTCGGTGGACACCAGGGTCCCTATTCTAGTTCATATGGGGTCTTATCTTAGAGTACGATATTTTCTGTATGTTGTTTATGACTTATATTACGCTACTGTCGTGTGATCGGTTTCTCGCTACCGTACGTACTGAAATTAATTGAATATGCTATTTGTGTGTGGTGGGGGTAAGATTGTCGTGCAACCTGTAAAATCAGAAGTTCTGTGATCTGGGAAGGATTCTAATCCTATTTATTAGTATTGTAAAATAGTATACAACTGAGTGTCTAAAATTAAAATTTTATCGGGATTTATTACATACCGCAAGGTCATTGTCATTGTATCCTTTAGACTTGTGCAAACCGATAAATGTATGAATGTTGGCGAAACCCAATTTCGTGACTTGAGTATTCCCATATATTGACATATTTGCTCCCATTCATAAGCACCCAGCATAGACTAGTACGAGGGTGGGATGAGGCTTGATAGCAATAAGCTTTAATCGTATCACAATTTTGCCAATCATGCCATCCCTATTAAGTATCGCCGGACATGAATAATCCACAATACCGCAGCGCAGTAGCTATCATATTTCAGTAGACTAATATTATTCGTAACAGTTCGATAACACACTTATAATAGAGACTTCGCGTCATGTGCCGAGAAGACACTTGTCTTCGGCTTGAATTATGGACAAGAAGTCTCACGCGCGCGAGCTCGTTGACTAAATATATAGTTCACTGGCTATCCCCTCTGCAGAGGATGACCCGCCAACCAATGGATGGCCTTTCTTTCAATTCTTCGGCCAATACAGTGCGGCTTCAGATCTGCCGGGCGAATTTGCACCCTATCGATAGTCAGTCCTCCGCAGACCTTCCGCTAGCTCTCTCGTGTTGTCATCAAAATGAATAAATATAAAATAAATTAAACATACATGTATGTATATATAATATTAATAATACATACTCTACGGTATATAGTGAAAATAGATTTTTTCAGCATATCTTTCTAATCGATTATTTAATTTGTATTAAAAATTCTACAGAATTATGTTCTCATGTTGCAACTTCACAATAAAAATATTTATTATTATCTCTTTGATTTTGCATTAGTTTGAATACAATTGCATGAAGAACTGTGTTTTTTAAAAATAGTTATGTAATATGATTGAAAAGAACATGCACGATGCCTTTGTGATGTAGTGTTGTATGTTGCATGTATGTCCCAGATATGACCGGAGCCGTTGCATTAAACAAGGCCCAGGATTGCAAACAATCGAGGCAAGCAGTTCGTCCTGTAGAATCAGTATAGATGGGCACATGAGAGAGATATAATAAGCTTATATTACAGTCTGATTTAATTTCATCTCTCTTATGACAATCTTTATGGAAATGTCAGGTGTCATGGTAATATTGTCAATATGTCAATATATTTTTTAAATCCTCACTAAAAAAATATCGGCAGAATGCATAAAAAAAATTGATGCAAATCAACATGAGCACGAATAGACTGAGACGATAGACTGAGACTGCCATTCAGAAAGAAGGTTAAATTTTAGAAATCGATGATACACAGTGCGAAGAAGATATTTAATGAAACGCCAGAAGATATAAGAAAGGAGAAGAAACTACATAGATTCATGAAGAAATTTTAAAAAGTATGTGCAAGATAAGTTGTAGTTAAAAGGTACATTTTTATCTTGTTTATATATGAGCATATATATAAATATGCTTACGTATGCACTATATTAATAATAAATAAAGAAGCACGTTAGGTAGGTTGTATTTTTCCTAGTATCTGGTTGGTTTTTGAGCCTCCTGTTTCTTACCTGTCCTGTTACAAATTCCTTCCATTCTTTCTACAACCCAATTCCCAACCTCCTTGTACAAATTCCAAGTATCTCTTCAAAATACGATGATCAGGTTGTTATCCTTTTAGGCAATTTACAAGAGGGTCATGTCTATAACAGATGCTAAAGATCAAAATCCAGAATCCCAAACATGCGACAATAATTTGTCTTTTATGGATGTCTGCATTCTAGACAGGTGAAGAAAGTAGAAAAAAAAGTAAGACATTGGAGACCATTAGGTACAATAGTTCAAAATACAGAACTTTTTATATACTTAATATAAACTGCTTTAATATCAAAGAGTTATTAAGTACTACGCATATTGTTTTTGTTGCTATGGAGGATTTAATGACATATGTATTGAAATTATGGTTCCGACATCAGGACAATAATAAATTTACGGAGGGATAGCTCCGCAGTACACAATGTATCCTGGTTATCACGGGACATGCTGTTGCCTTTTTCGAGCCATAAAATGAAAACGTTGTCCAACAGTAATAAAATAATTGAGAGAAAATATTAATATAATATTAATCTTAATCGTATGTCAGGATCGCAATATTGCATATATTATCTGTATTTTTTAATGAAAATAATTAAAATTCAAGTGTTCTGAATATTACAAAGTATTACATACAAGAATTGCAATATAAATAAAAGATAATATCTTTCTGTTGAAATCAAATGCCGTATTAAGCAAGCTAGTGCAACCTTTATCCGCATGTTCTGCAGTCATAATCTCAACCTTAGATTACGAATGTGAATGGTCAGATGCTATTGTGTTCTCGATATTATTTTATGAAATTGAAGCATGAACACTTACCGATGAAATATTAAGGTGACTTGAAACATTTGAGATTTGGATCAACAGAAGAATGCTCAAAATGATGTCTATGGATAGAGATACGAATGAATATCTCATGGTTCAGATAAATAAAAAACAATATAAATTTGAAAACTTCAATGTCTCTGACATGTAATGATAAATCCGAAGAAGTACGAGATCTTACACCTCATAATGCAGGGAAAGATTATTGAAAATCGGGGCCCTGGAAGAAGCAGAACGTTACGTCTGAAAAACTTAAGACAATGGTTTGGCTACTGTAAAGCTTTTTTGAGCCGCAGTAAACAAAGTAATAGAAGTAAAGAAAGTAAATAATAGAGCACAAGAAGTAGAAAAAATATTCGACAAGTGTTCCAAAAAGAGGAAGCCGATTGTGTTTATAATTGCTGTTGGAATAAATTTTTGGGTCAATTGGATTTAAAACGCACGAAAATAAAAATCTTCTGACAAACTCGTAATTTGAAGTAATACAGGTTCAGTTGTTGCGCACGGCGTCTGATGAAGATATTGTTTCCTGAAACAAGACTTTCATGCACAACATGTAAGTATTCGTATGTCATACATAGAGCTTGTTCCTTCTGATTTAACTTGGATTGTTCGCTATTTCTTTCAGTACACATAATTGATCCGTTGCTTTCATAAAATGTTTTCGCAAAAATAATCACACAGTGCTATATTTTATAGTGGCGTATTGTCTACACGACCTGTCAAGTCAAAAGTACAGCTAGAGAAAGGGTAGAAATTTCACCTTTTGTTAGATCGCCCATTATTTTGTATTGATATTTAAATACCACTTCAATAAAAATATCCCTACAATAAACGTGTTTATTTTAAAATTAAAGTATTATTTCTGATGTATTATCTCAAAAAAAAAGCCGTTGTGGTGGTCCTGGTCGCACTCCACAGACATGGCCACATAATTAAATCACTTAACAGCCATACATTCAGACTGATACCCAACAAGTCAGACGACGATACGTCGCGTCGCAACCAATCCGAGGAGCCATAGAACCGACCGCTCTTCTCCTGGCTGGCACCGCCTTAAGTATACTACATTTATCTTATACTTTTTTATAATATAACAAACAAGTATAAATTCAATCTGTAAATAAACGCCAACTATGTAAGTACTGTTTCACTTACAATCAACCCACTCTATTTAAACATCTCAAATACAATATCACTATACCGTCAAAAATAAAATTTCATATGTGAACAGCCAAACAAAAGTATTTTACCAGATGTGATATATGAAATTTATACTCTTTAAATAATAAATTAATATTTTTAAAAGTAAAACAATGCACTTCTAAAGTATCATAGTTTTAATATATCACTCGAAACATGTTAGTTCGAACCTACTCGGTTTCCTCACATAATTGTTTAAAGTAAAACCTTATTGGTTTCTGAAAATTCTACGTATGCAGATAATTTGTATTAACCTATGTATCTATTATGTACCCTGATAAAAAATTGAATCTTGAATATTATCAATTCTAATATCACAAATCCATTGTATAACGCTCATAATTCTTCGGTTGATACGTTTTTATTAATGAGATTTATTTATTTATTAGACTTATATTGTACTAGTATTGAAATGCATGTTTTTGTTGTAACAGAGGTGAATATAAAATATTATAATATAACATGATAAACATAAGATACAATTGTATTTCTATTTAGTATAATACTCATAGTTTATTGTGTGGGATGGAGTAGACACCACCTTCGATATATACATTATTGTCGTGGCTACTTTGCTAGACTGCCGTCTATGTTAAAGTAGTCAGTTTTTTTTTCAAATATTATTTAATTCACATTAGAAAGATGAAGATTCGATAGGAATATAAAAAAATAAATATAGAAAAAAATATATAAATATGTAGTGAGCGTGCTGTAAAACTAAAGTGAATTATTAGTGTAGGTATTATATTGTGATCATGTCGGAATGTTGTACCCTGATAATTGAAACTTGAAAAATTCTAATAATATGAATAGCTTTTATATTTAATTCAGTAATGAAATGGAAGATAATTATTTACTACAATACCATTTTTCAATTTGCCTGACCCGGTTCAAACCTATTCAGCAGTGAGAAATGCTGCATGCGAAATTTCTTTTCACTATTTTCTCTAGTTTTTCTTTGGGATCATTAGGCCGCAGAGCCGAAGGGATATACTTAGCGAGGCAGGCAAGGGATGGAAGTTGAATAGGCATCACTAAATTGAATGATCATTTGGGATGAATTCTTCGAAGGCTGTGTATGCCATCGCCATAGTTTGGAATAGTATAGCGGTTTCAATACAGCAGTGCCATTAACTTGACATTTTGATGAGTTTCGTTATTCGAACTTTTATGTCTCTTTCGGAAGGTTGTTTATTTGCAAAGATAATGTAAGGTGAAATATTTTTAAAATACAGATATTTAAGGTAAGGAAAAAAAATTATAAAATAAAATAATTAATTCTACTATATAAATGAGTAATATGTAATATTACTCATTTATTGAAATAAAAATTATTTATTCTATATTAAGCAATTTTTTAATGAAAATACATTTTTATTGTGAAGTTGTATTTTCAGAATTGTTGTGTGGTATTTTTAATACAAATTAAATTAGTCAAATACAAAGATAGGCAGAAAAAATCTATCAAAAAAATATTTATATGCCAGTAGCAACCAAATATTTTTTATTTTTAACTTTCACAACTAAACTTTGTACTACACATACGTTGGGTTATTGTCACTACTAAAGTATATATGAGTTATCACCTGATGATGAGAGGATTTGCACCTCTCGAAACTATAGGATAATAACCAAACGTGTGTAGCACAATGTTTAGTTCCGAAAATTAAAATAATCATGATCTGTATATCTTTCTAATTGATTAACTTATATTGTGTACATTCCAATTATTATATTTATTACCTACAATAATATAATACAATAACACTAAACGTTATTTAATATCAGTTTATACTCGGTTACTGTTTTATTATGGTGTATAGAATAAGTAGGCATATTTTAACTAATCCACATTTACCCTTATCCTTGGGTACTCTCCCCCTAGCCCTGGTTACCCCACCACCTTCCACTCTGTATTAATGTCTATTAAATTGAACAGCCTTCAAATTGTATACAGTTGCTTTCTAGGATGATGTAATCAACCCACCTCACGCCCATATCCCACTTCACTCCCCCGGACATCCCACTATCTCAAACTTTAAATTTGAACCCCAAACATCGCTGGAGTACTGACCACTATTTATAAATAATAATTAAAATATTTTATAATTCTTTTATTTATTTATTAAAATGTAAAAATTGTTATGTTTTGAACTTATCTGAATGTTTCGTCACCACCAGTTAGTGTCTTTCGTCGTCATTTTTGTATTTAAATTCATATTAATAATTATTTAAATATTTTGTAGTGTGCAAATATTTAAAGCCTATAATGTAGAGAACATCACTCTAGAGAATTTTTATTTATTATCGATAACGACAATTTTGCAATTTATGTTGGTATATTATGTCATCGTGAATGACACGTTTTTAAAAATAATTTTATATCAATATTATTTTTAAGATCTTTAATTAAATCTTGTAGAACTTATTATGATCCTAATGTACCTACAGTTATTTAAATTTTATGTGTGTTTTCATAGCATATTTTCTAATACCAATTAAATTAATCAACAAAAAGATATACAGAAAAAAAATCTTTTTAGTTGCTATCAGGATTCAAACCTGAACCTTTTTCTGTTTGGGAAAATGCGTTAACAAATAACCCCGGTATTAACTTAAATAGTTTTTCGATAAATAGATTAATTTAATTGATATCAAAAATACCACAGAACTATATCGCAACAAAAATGTTTTCTCCTTATAAACATACTTTTAATTTATTATACTTAATCCGATTGTTACAATGTAAAAAATGAAGAGTTTTTATTTATTTTGTAATTAAATAATATTTTTTAAAGAATTTAAAATGTGAAGATCATTATTTGTTATAGGTTAAATAATTTTATAAAAACATATCTAATTTTGTGTCAATTTTTTCTGATTAATTAATTAATAGTTTAATGAACAAACATTACTCAAACAATTTTATTAAAGGAACCTATTAAACTTTTAACATTTTAATTATATATATATTTCTGAGCACGGAGCTGATCAGAGTAGCTGTCAATTAGTTTTAACGTGCTTCAAGTGCACATCATTAAGCACATCATAATACTTGCATGTTGAGCACAGTCTGCATTCTTTAGTAGGTATACCCTATATATATATATAGAGGTTAAGATTCTGGATCGCGAGATATAACTAAGGATATTATGTGATCTATTTACAGAAGGTAAAACATTGTTGCAACAAAGCAGAAGTGCGATGTTATATCGTCATGTTAGTAATTGTTTTACAGCATCAATGAAACATATTTTTTGTTATGTAATATTTAGATATACAATCTTAGATTGTAATCTACTTCCATCTTACAACTCTTAAAGCCCATGTCCGTGGAAGGAGACAATTTCAGAGATTTAGTTGAAATACATCTCAATACCGTACACACTTGATGAGATTTTGTTCTGGAGATAAAAACTCAAGCCATTGTGAATATTGTATCTGAAAGTGAAATTTGACACAGACACATAAATGTCACCTAAATCTACCGTGGATCCCTATAATACTAACATTAAATATTTACATTGTAAGGTGTTAAATTACAAACTTTTTTTACATTTTAACTGCTACAGGAGAGATTAAAAATCACCCAAATGAGGAACATGACATTTGACGTTTAACATACGAGTGTGAAGTAAGGCAAGAGACGGCGAATCTCTTAGACAGTGAATTCGTAAGTCAAAAGTTGTCTCCAAAGCATCTCATGGGAGCGAAATCCGTATCTCAGATATTGTCTCGAGTTGAAAATCTCCTCCGTGGATAGGGGCCATTAGAAATCTATTAATCTCCAATTAGAAAAAGTAAGTCATGCTTTTATCACTAAAATGCTACGTTACTAGAAAGAAGTTCATCAAGAACAACGAAAAAATGTTCTTATATATGTAGTGTTAACAAAGAAAACCATTTGAATGGGTAAAATAAAAATCTCCTAATAATTTTTCACATACGAAAGTGTATTCAAGCTATTTAAAAATTTATATTTGTTGAATGAAAGACCCGCAAAACATTTTTAAGGCACTTACGAAAATAATTGTCGGTGGCACGGTTAATGGCCAACTATTAACCGGCTCACAAATAATAATTTTTGAATGAATTATATACCCATGTGGCGGTTCCACACCATCATTTTGACGAATGTGAAACGATCAACTAGAACAGCTTTCATTTCGAGACTTAAACACAAAATGTGCTGGTTTTTGCCACCTCAACCCTTATACCGATAACCCGCACTTCATTCACAGCTTACAACATCGTAATCACTTGAATTTAATTTTGTGTTATCATAGCCTTTATTGAGCAGTGGCGTGCTGTAAGCGCAAACTTAGGTTGAGCTGTTACCGATGATGCTTATTAAGTATACAATAGGTTTAAAAAAAAATTATAATCTTTAGAACAATTCTATCAATTTAAACTTTTAAAAAAAGTAAGTTCTTTTATTGCTCGGTTTCATACTCTACTTTCGATTTCGCTCAAAATATGTACAATTTCTACTTCTGACAACAGATTTAAAATATTTCATTAACAGTGCTCAAAAACATATGTCTAAATAACTAGCTCTACAAATTACCATAGCCGAAACACAACAGAAATAAATTTATTTCATTAAATAATCTTACTTATGTAATAATATCCCAAAAATGCAAACTTCCTTGCTTAACACATAATAAATTATAAACTATAATTTTATCTTTTTTTTTTAAATTAGCTAAATTAACTTTATGGTTAAAATTCATATTGGTTAATAATAAAACAAAGATAACAAATAAAAATATAACTTTATCTATGCAAATACGTTGATAAAATGACGTTGGACTTAGTTGGAGTACACCATGGAAATAAAACTTATAAACTTTAACTTAAACTTATAACTTACAAGCCGGAAATGTTTATTATATTGAATGCCATTCAATTCAAGTTTTGCTCAGTAGCACTATGATACCCTAAGGAAAATGCAGTCATTTCACCCCATCCTCGGACATTTCACCTTCTCCCTGCCAGGACCAAATTTTCCATTCGCGGTTCGGTTAACACAATTAGACTTAAACACAAACAAAACATTATTCTCAGAAAAATTACAAATTCACCCTGGTTTGTCAGAAATACCACCATTCATAAAGATGCAAACATGCCATCTTTAAAATGATACGAACATGACTTATTTTCTAAATGTTATTCCACTTTTAATCCTTCCATTAACTCCCTTGCCCTTTATGATCCTATATCTGATCCTTTACATTTTCGTCCCATATCACTACTATACCCTGTTTGTTAACCTATTAAAAAAGGTTGAATTGTTTTTAAAATTGTATATAAAATTAAATTTTCATTCCTTTAAAAAAAAATAATATTTATAAAATAAATAACAAAAAAAAAACACAAGTTTTTTTATTAATTATTTATCCATTTTTGACTCAACTTTATACAAATATTTAAAAAAAAAAGTTGCCATCGCCAGTTGCCCATCATAGGGTCCTCACAAAATTCTTACGCCATTGTTATTACTACATACGTCGAAGACTAAAGGGCACAGCCCTTATTACATGAATTTAATAATTCACCCAGGCACCTCCACACCCCCATACCATCTCCTAGAATCCCAAGTGACGTCGGGTATGAACCACTAGTTAATAATAAAACAAACTAACGTTTTTTAAAATGTACCTAAGATATTCAATGATCTAGGTATCTCTATTTCAGTGCGAATGAAATTGCCTTCTAAATAATGTTGTGAAAGTCTTTTTATTCATTTAACCGCAAAGTAAAACTAAGCCAATCAGAAGATTGATGGTGCAGCCGTTTTCGATCAATTTGTTTTTCAGAGATAAGAAAAAGAATTAAAAAATTACATATCTATTGTAATAATATGAATATATATATATTTAGAATGATTAAAAAATTTAAGAGACTTGTGTATAATTTTACGTTATAAAGTTTGGCCACCAGAAACATAGCCGGGCGAAGTAAACATTATGAAAGATCCTACTAACTAATTAACCAACCAATAAATTTAATCTCTCCTGTCTTACAACTTTTGCTTGATTCACTTTCATAATACACATAGTCTAATGTATGCTTGTCGATTATTAAACCTTCTAACAGTATCGAACCAAGTCATTCGCGGACGTCCTTTACTGCTGTTGCCTTCAATAACAAAAATATAGATTTTGCTAGATAGATCGAATGTCTGGTGTACCTTAATACAACTCCAACAACGATGCAAGAAACATGTTAGATACAAGGTGTCTTAAAAGTCTTTTTTATAATAAAAATTCTGTAATAAAATAATGGATAGGTTTAATAAAAAAATGTTTGAATTTAAGTACAGCCCCTGGGAATTTATTTCTTCAAAATTATGTTTTCTAAATATGATTCGTTATTTCGCTGGCACTCTTCTGAACGGTAGCGGGAAATTTCTGAGAACTTCTCGGCACGTATTCTTCGTGGTCGCTGCCATTTTTTCTCGGATATTTTATTTTAATTGATCCAAAGAGGGAATATTTTACTGATTACTTTGATTTAAGGTAGCCCCAAAGGAAAAAAAATATTGAAAAAAAAAATTAAGTCGGAACTACATGAAGGCTAGTTTATGTCACCTCGTCGGGATATCAATTTTCCAGGGACAATTTCACGCAAATAAATACTCAAGGACACGGCTAGCGATCAGCATACTCCCCGCCCCTCTCCCTCACGTTGCGTTGGTACAGCGAATGAACCAAAATGAAAAAGACTTTTGGGACACACTGTATATCTTTAAACTGGTGACCCTCGTAATTCAGTGATCAAGACGCTAACTTCTCATACTGGAGGTTCCGAGTTCGAATCTCGAGTGGTCATAATACATCTATGTGATTTTATCAACCCTGGGTATTTTTGTAATGTGATTTGCTCCAGTAATTGGGCCTTATCACCTATTATAGCATTAATAAAAAATATTAAATACGTAATTTACAGTTTTAATTATATAATGCGACACACAATTATGACGCTGCCTGGTGGCAGATTATATTGAGTTTCTTTAAATAAAGTAGTTTAAAGTAATAAGGTTTATGTATTGGCTTAATAAAAAATTAAAATACTGGCTAGCCGTGTACTAGATCGTACGCTTCCAGAATATGATTTCTACTTAAAGGTCTTAGCGCACTTATCCGCGACCGTGTTGTATCGATATTACCATGTGTCTTGACTATAGAATACGCCACAAATTTGTTCAGTGATAGTATTATAGTTTCTTTCATTTCTGTGGTAGTATAAAATAAGAGGATAAGAATCCGTTTCGTAAAATAATTTTAATAATAAAAAATATTTTTTTATATAATGTTTACGTGAAACCTTAGCGATAACGATGCTGGAACGTTTTAGAATAGCACGAACGCTTGGAAATATATTGTTTACTGATGAAGCACATTTTCATATTGATGGCTATGTTAATAAATAGAACATGAGATGCTGGTGCCCCGACAATCCAAGGGAATGCCATCAAAAACGTTCGCATTGTCCAAAAACGACAGTGTGGTATGCAATTTCTGCCCGAGGGATAATTGGCCTTTATTTTTTTAACCAGCGAGAGACAGTCACTGCTGACGTGTATTGCCGAATGATCGACGAGTGTTTGGTACCACAACTGCAGCTGTTTCCCGAGTTCAACAACAGAACACAATTTTAGCAAGACGGGGCCACTATACAGGAGAATTTTTCCCAATAAATTAATCAGCAAGTACAGAGACATACCCTGGGCACCTCGGTCACCGGACCTTACACCGTGCGACCCCATACCCTGCGACTTCTTACACCGTGCGACCTGAAGGAAACCTACCCTTTCCCGGAACCGTTTAAAAAATATGAACTTCCTTATCGGTTCCACTCAACAAGCTAGAATTTAGACGCGATTTTATACTGAAATTTTAATTCATCAAAGCGCAAGTGCGAATTGATGCATTAAAGCTAGCGTACAAATAAGTTTAATATTTAGTCTTCTAATACGAGTACTGATTTTATGTTTAATAAATTATAATTAAAATAACATTATTATATATAAAAAAGACATTAGTGAGCCATTATAAGTTTCAAATTAATAGTTTTTCTTAGATGGCTTTCATTTCCGCAGTACAATTCACTTTGACTAATTAATAAATATATTAAGACAAAAGTGTTGAAAGTTTAAGTTTTAACAAAAGACATAAACCAATAAAGTTATCTTAATTTTGTGTAAAGTTTCATAGAACTGGGAACTGAAGAAGCGTAGATTGTTTTATAGGCAAGTCATTATTTTCTCTATGCGGATACGTATTAATTGTCCACACAGAATTATCGTTCTCATTGTTAGAAGGATCTCCAAAATTTCAGTAGAATGATTTCTGCCCTTTTGAAGATAAAAAAGACTACAAAAGATAATATTTATTCAAATTTAATAATATCTCTCTTTCTCTCAGTTAATGTCCTTATGACTGAGAATCCTGATTCTCTAGTCTGCTTCAACACCTCTAACTGCTTCTTTACTTCTCGCTTTTCATACTTGTGGATTACCTGTGATTGTCAATTAATCCATGTTGTCTCTAGTTTTTTCTTGCAACGTGAGCAAAGTATAAAAAAATATTTTCCAACAAGTTGTGACAGGCCTTTCCTTAGCAATACAAACATTCGTTCATCTCATAGTCCGCAGCATACGACGCCAACACCACATCTCGAAGGCGTCGAGCATGTTTATTTTTTTCTTCACTGGATCCATGTTTCGATTCCACACAGAGTGTTCCATACAGAAAATAAGAAATTTAGACATGATGATAGTGATGATGATTATAAGGTTGGAAGAAATAGAATACAAAGGATGTTCAATCTATGTAGGTACACTACAGCAACAAAATTAAGAATGCGATCCCGCCCACAAAATACATAATTTTATTTTAGTTACAAACAGCACATTCATTTATTCATATTTTTCCCACCGTATTAGCAAGACGCATTTTATAAGAAAATGACAGTCTTTGTTTACCAAAATCTATTATACCTCCAAATCACTGCCTCGTATCCATACAGCGTTGATTAATTAGTGTGACTTCTCAATTCTGTGCAATAGATAGAATTATGAATTGTTTTACTTATATAATTTAAGATATTTATTTATTTAACGATAGATGGGATCCTTTCATGGGTTTAAAATATTATATTCAGCTAACACATTTAATACATAAAGTACCTAAACTGTCATTAAACCTTAGTTTAGTCTAAAATTTCGAATGTGAATGGTTCGAATCGAGTGTATAAAGACAAGAAAGTATCCAAAATAATAAAAATCTTAAAACTGCAATATCTCAGACGTATAACAAGACATCCAGAAAAGTAACAGATTTTATGTGGTCCTGGAAAATGCTAAACCTCATCTGAAGAATCTATGACAAACAACAGTGCAGCTTTTCTGGTTGCCTGTCAATAATATAATCAGGGTCAACATGTTAGCCAACTTCCGGAAATACGAGAAGAAGAAAAATAAGATTAATTTATAAACTGGAAACCCACTTTGTTCAGTGCGTAAGGTAAGGGTAAGGGTAAGACAATACAAGCCTGTGTGTTCCTCCATGGTGATCGAGCACCATGGACGGTTGTAGTGTTAAAAAATAACATAAATATAACCGATGGATTTTCATAGTATAAGATTTTATATCAAATAGATTTTAGATCATAATAGATTTTATATACGTGGAAAATATAAACCATTAGTAAATAAAGGTTCATAAATATTTATTCATAGTGTTAATCTTTAAACTAGCATGAGCAAATCAACATGCCGAATTTCGCACGTCACGTTAAGACTTAAGCATAATTGCAGGCACTTTTGAATAGAGTTTTAATGTCAAATATTCGAAAATATTCTTCTTAATTCTTAAGCACTACTCCAATCTTATGTAGGGTCTGAAATGATTGGCAGCTAAAAGGTTAAGGCGATAGCAAGATAAGGTCATACACAAATAGAAGCATACTAATGTATGTAAACTCATACATCATGTATGTATGTTTACATTTAATACAAAGAATTGTACTTTGCGAATGTTCCTATTCTGTAAAGTAGGAAAAAATTCACCCAGAAAACTTTTTAATTAAATTCTTTATCGTTCATACACAAAACTTTTATTTTACTGTACTAAAAATGATATAAAAAAATGTTATATGTATACAGTAGTACCTCGTACAGCACTTAATGTGTACTGAATAAGTATCGTACTATTCAAACCGTACTGATAAATGTAATATTACGTAATATCGTGACGTAATTCAATTATACGATTACTCGATGGCTTGCAAAAATACCTAGCTGTTTGCTAACTACATAAAAATATGCACGTAAAACTCATGTATGTGCTTATGCATAAAGAAATTCATATCAATCTCTTTACTTGAATTAGATGTGGAAATCTACTAATAAAATTATTCAATGGAAGAATACTAGATATATTTTCTGCTCGGTGTTATATGCGTCATCCAATCCCACGTTTGCCTTATTACAGTATTACGTATTTTATTTCTGAGGGTGTTTGCTTACACGAAGCGAAGAATCTAACGTGACGGTCTCCTGGGTCGAGACTTAAACCTTTGACCGATTACTAGATAAATCACTAAGCGAGTATTTTATTACTACTAAACGAAAAAGCACAATAATACCAATAAGCGTATCACAAATCAAATACTAGTTGTCTAGTATATTTTCAATTGTACGTCTATTGGCTATCCACGTGACGACTGCACTTTTTTATTTATCTTAATTGAAGAGTTTCATTAAGGAAAATACATTTTTTTTGTTAATTTGCATTTATAGAACAAATACAAATTAAATGAACCAACTAGAAAGATATACAGACAAAATTTATTAATCGAAAAAATATTTAGTTAATAGCAACTAAATATTTTTTCAATTGATAGATTTTAATTGAATATTTTTCTATGTGACCATTATAGGTATAATACGTATAGAACGTGAAATCGGCCATGAATAGTTTCTAGAGCTAGTAGTTTTAGTTAGTTTTCTAATCATCTGTATTCTAAATAAAAAATATCTTAATAGACAGAGACGATGAAACTGTACGTATTCATATTATAAATAGTGGCGGCATCCTTAGCAGTGTGCTTGTTTTGATAATTATTCCCAATTATATTGAAAACATTATCATATTTAAAACATTTCCAGTATTATAAAAATTGTCACCATAAACTTTTAGAACCGTCTAAATTCAAATATTTTTATGAATAATTATACTTTGTTTAAACCACTATTTATTAATTTTTCTACATGTTTCGATACTTATGGTATCATCTTCAAGAAACAATGTATACTGAAATTAAAAATACAAGCATGGATAAAAACAAAACTACAAAATGATGAATAAGTAAGAACTAATATGACAACAAATTTAAAGGGTGACTATTTGCGAAGGGGATTTGGTTATTTATAATATTAAGTTTGCTATTAACACTTTTTATTATTTGAGATGCCTAAATAACAATAACTATTCAGAATTTTCCAATGACCTTTTGGAAACAAACTATTCCATTGATATTAATAAGGGTTTAGATATTATACATACAAATACTAGGGGTTTACAAAAAATTTTAGAAACAAGAAAAAGTATTAATAGCAAGCTTAACAATATAAATAACCAAATCACAACCAAACACTTTTTTAATTTAAATTTGTTTTCATATTAGTTCTTACTTACTCATCATTATATGGCTTTGTTTTTGTTCCTGAAGATGATACCATAAGTATCGAAACATTTAGAATAATTAATAAATAGTGGTTTGAATAAAGTATTTTGTATAATTATTAATATAAAATGAGGCCACAAAGTAATTTTGCAAATATTGACGTAGTAAAATATTTTTGTTTTCAAGAAAAATTTTCCTAATATCAACAAACCCATTATGAATCTCTAGATATAATTTTTTTATAAGACTCATACTCTTTTAAAATGAACCTTAATATTATTTTAAAAACATATCTCTATATTTTATAAAATCCATTTTACAATCCTAACTTATCATTATTCAGGCTTTTCATTCCAAATCCTTGAAAATATTCCGATCTGTAATGAAAGACTGGATTTAAAAAAGATTATGTTCTTACTCACCCTACTCTCAGAATTCACTAGGTACCTATTTACGTAGTTAAATAATTTATCGAAGTTAACATTCATCAGATTTTAATGGTATACGACGATATAACTATTTCGGTATAAGTTAATTTTATTATTACATCCACATTTAAAAAATATTTTTGAGAAGTATTCTCACTAATAGCTAGACAAAATATCAATTCCAAATTGTTTTCGGGATTTGGAATTACAGAATTAAAATGGTAAAAAAACGTACGAATTCTATTTGGACTGCACAATGGATGGATCCAAATAATTATAAGGGTAATCGACTTCAAATATTTCAAAGATCTATTCCCCGCACCCCTTGGTTCTCCAGAAGGAAAAGTCTCCAAAAGAACAATATCAAATATCTCTAGAATGAGAATTGGATATTGCCAAGTTGCCTCACATTTAACTCAATAGATAGCAAATTTATCGAACGACAATGGTATTGACTTGTAATATAATATCTAAGTACTTTCTTTTATAAAATAATTTTTAACTTGATTAATAGCACAAATCACTCTTGAAGGGTGGATTGCCTATTTAAAAGAAGAAAAAGAAGCTAGATAAAATAATTATTTTAGTCTTTATTTTTACTTTGTTACATTTCAATTTTCTTCAGACGATTAAGTTTAAAAATAAAATAATTAAAAAATTAAATAAGGAAAAAAAGATAAGTTATTCGCATAGAATTAGCAAATATATATTTTTTTAATTCAGTAGATTCATCTTTTCTAATGCTTTATATAAAAATATTAGGAAAATCTTACTATTATTAAACCTTATTTAATTTAATTAATATAATTTTATTTATTTGAATATTTTTTATGAAACATCGAAAAATTGCAGATTTTCGATTACAGCGAAGATTAATACATAATAAAATTAATTGAATTAACAATAATTAAAGCATTGAAATTATTACGTTCATAATCTTTTTTTTATATCAGAATCAGAAAAATACAATTGTGGTAGGTATTTACTTTTCTATCAAAATAAAATTATGCATTGTAATTATTTTTTGTCTACACAGTTTTTATAATAAACTCATACAAACATTTTATATATATATATATTATTTTTACTATTTAAAATATAACAAGAAGTGAAAATACAATTTTTCATAAAAATTATTATTTGAAGTGGGTTCTCTGCTACGTTCAACTCCAAAAGAGATTAAGACTAGCATAAACACTAATTGAAAAATTTAAAAAATAGGTATATAAAGCATAAAAATTCTAAAAAATATTTACTTTCTTGTAGGATAAACTGTAAAATAATATATAGCATATTAGTCATTATTTTATTAATATGTACTTGACTGTATTATAAAATGAGACATAATGAATTGGATAACTCAAATGTTAATATTCAAATGAAAATATGGAATTATGTGAGAAATTATTTGAAAGGAACATATCCGAAAACCATTTTTTCGTACCTACATCTACGTCACACAGGTTAAAGAGGTATTACATTAAGAATTATAGCCGTATTTTTTCCTAACTGTATACTTTATTATTTTTTTTAACAAAAAAGAGTTGTAAAAAATTAAGCTCTCTTGGATGACTGTTGTTAAAAAGTGCGAGGAGTTAAAAATTGACGTGTCCGAAATTTTACACTCATAAAAATGTTTTAAACGAAATATTCATTATAATACATAAATTAAGTCCGATGAAATATAAAACCTTTATAATTATGGATATTACAAATCGAGTTTAACCTTCATAATTCACAATCAAATCCATCACGTATAAAACATTTATCAAAAACTTACCCATTAACTTTTCACAAAGTTTCTGCTACAGTCACTTTCTCACTTCAAAATCACAGTCAGAATTGTCACGTATTCTTCTTTAAATCTTTTTAGATGAAACGAAACGTATTCTCTATTTAAAAAAAATATTATTTAATATATTGTTTTAAATTTATTACTTTAAATCATAATGTTAACAATAAATGTGTCTAATTTTCACAGCGATATCAATAAATAAAAGAAAAACATTATTTTAATTAACTCATACGAGAAAATAAACATTTTAAACTTGTCCAAATTTGCATAAAATTTTCTCAAATCGATTTCGTAAAAGTTTTGCAGCCGTGGTACGAAAAATCGTAGAGCCGTAGAGTCACGACAATGTCTACGATCGCGGCGATACTAAAGGATCCACCCCGTAAAAACGTTTGGTGTAGACGTTCGGTTAATTCCGTCGCGATTCGTTCAATTCCGTCAGTAAGTGACAAATTACGGAGGCATATGAAAATATTGTATACCTACTCGATTTTTTATTTCACTCTGAGTCAGTTATTTGTTAATATAATCATGATCAAAAATACATTACGATTATTTTAAGTGTCTGGAGTTGGCCGAATTTACAGATATAATACACACCCTTAAATTTATACTAGTAAAATAATTAACATTACAAGTTGCTACCCTTAGTTATATTAAAAGGAAGGCTAACTAGTGTCTTAAATATGATAATAATTATGAGAAATTTTAAATATTGTTTGAGATGTTCAAAACCTTATATAACTTTCAGTAACTGATATTTATGAAGATATTTCGTCTTTGCTTGTGTTTTTTGTATTACTTACTACCTACTCAATTAAGAATTTATATGTAATATAATTTATGTATTGATTTCACAATACAAACACAATATATTACTTACTTGCCATAACGTTGTTTCTCCGAAGAGTATGCAGAGAAGATAGAGTGCCAGACTCTTCTATTCTGACACACAATTCTCACCTCATCCACATTTATATATCTTTTCATACAAGCTCGTCGGTTATTGTGGCTTTTGTCTGGTTTACCTGATCGTGCCAAGTCTTCCGCGGACTTCTTTTATTTTTGGTGCCATCAACATTTTGTGTCATATATCTTTCTCACCATTCTCTCTTCATTCATTCGTTCCATATGACCAAATCACCTTTGAATGTTCATTACATAAAAATAACACCATTAATTAACGCAAGAATAAACTATGTCCTGCAGCGTAACAATTTTTTTTTTTTGTATATTATTGCTAAATCAGATATGTCTTTGAAGACATTATCACTCAGCCTTAACTTTGTAAATGATGTTCAGTCATCCCTTTTGTATGGTTCAACTACCGAAGTCTTTATATTCAAAAAAACTTTGAGATGCTTATCTCATTAGACAATGAAGAGAATCAGCGATACGACTTAAAATTTTCCTTTCAAAAGCGTTCAATACACATAAATTCTTATTATTCAGTATCCAAGTTTTAAACGCACTAATTACTAGCCTAATAAACATTTTGATTATTAGATATTAGAGTATTTTATATATTATTAAAAAAAAAAATGATAAAACATTTCCATTTTCGGATTTTTTTTAACGTTTTAATTTTTTCTAACAGTGGCTTCCATCGTTACTTATCTTTCTTATCAAAAATGTTATCACTTATACGTATTTTCTTCATCTTTATGTATTGTTTTTTATAGAAGGCAACCGAATTTCAACAAAGTAAGCAGTCTGCAACCATATTGTAGTATACCGATTTAGTCACTGCAAGATCACTCAGAAATTTTATATTGAACAAGTTTATATGGTTACTATGTCAAGATAACATCTTACTCTCGTTAAACTATAATACAATAAGGTGACACTGAAAATAATTTACTATGCAGTGTCAATCAATACTAAGGTATGAAATCTTTGGGTGGGGGTGAGTGTCTAAAATCATCTAGATCCTTTTATAAAAGCACAAAAATCGGTAATACGATTGATATAACAGAAAAATAAAAATAAATTTTCCTAAAACTCATCAACTTTACTCTAGATCTAAAATTATTTTTTATTGTTATTATACCTCATTACATATCCATATACCATTACACAACTAGAATGATCACACAAAACATAGCAAATACTTTCTAGACTTAGCACCCAAACGTTATAACTTTCTCATCTAAAAAAAGGTATATTATTATTGTTATGCTATCGATACTACTATATTTATATCTAAATTTTTAAACCATTTATAGTATGCTTCTACTATTAACTACAAAAAATATTTATTTGTAGATGTGTAGCAGTTTCCCTAGATCAGGTGTAGCCTTAAAGAGAAAGTGCCATTATATCATCTTGAAAACTACTTTATTATATATAATACTAGTAGGTACTATAATATGCCTCTGCTGTTTTCTACCTTTCTCTAGTATAGTTAGTAATTAGTATCATTATATATATATATATATATCATATTTTTCATTTAAGATCGTGGTATTTATCGCTTATTTCTTAAACATTATAAATAGATTAGATTTGTTCTACTTTGTTGTAAGCTCATAATTATAACCAAACTACCTGAAAATTTTGGCGTTGAAATATATTTTTCGAGTCCCGTAATCTCACCACTTCGCTGAAAGCTTTAATTATATCTTTGTTCTCTAATAGAACCTATATAAACATATTAAAGCATCAATGGAATAAGCGAGCATCCAATTTTTATCTTATCTTTAACATTAGGGTTTCATATTAATCATAGTTTCCTAATGGACGATGAACTCTCAATGAGACATTTGATCTTTGAGGGCCAGTAAAGTTACATATGTACCGGAGCGTCTTTAAAGTCTGAGAGCGAAACACATAAGCTGATAATTCACAAAACGTTTCGCGTTGAATTTTGTACTAACCTTTAGTCTGTTTTGAGATGAATCTTTTAGATAAATTTTCCTGGACGTATAAATTTCCATCGTTCGATCTTTGGGGGAGATCTATATTCAGCAGTTAAGAAACAGTATGTTATTGTACTAATGCGTACAACTGCGGATAAAGTCCTAGACGCCAAAAATTCTATCGTACGATATTTGGAGAAGGTGTAGATTCAGCAACTGAGAGAAAGTGGCTATCATCGTACAAATGCGTACAATTGCGTATAAAGTGCTCGATGTATAATTATCTATCGTTCCATTGGGAGAGGTCTATATCAAGTAGTTGAGAAACAGGATATTATTGTACAAATGCGTATAATTACGTATATATCTTGGACGTATACATTTTCATCATACGATCCTTGGGGGAGGTTTAGATTTAGCAACTAAGAAACACGGGCTATTATTGTACAAATGCGTACAGTCGCATATAAAGCGATGTATTATACTTATAACTTTCCATCTTACGATCCTTAGGAAGGTCTATATTCAGCAGTTGAGAGACACAGGCTATTATCGTACAAATGCGTACAATTGCGTATAAAGTACAAATTTTGGCTTACAAAATTACTAGAATCCAAATATATACACACACATATATACACTTATAATCATGGACAAGCTACGTAGAATAAACAGAAGCGTATAACTAAATTACATTAATCCGAATCCTGAGACAGTTAACTCATTACATTCGAGAAATACTTGACCCGTGTATGATTTAAATTGCTCATTTCTGTATTGGACTTGAATAGAGTTTATTCCCGGTCTGCGTCCCGCCGAGAGCGAAAATCGTTTGTCTTGATTCTGACACTTAGATTTTTGGTTTCAAGTCATATTTATGGCGCGTTGGTCTTCCAAGTTTTATTTCCCGTTTCGGTCTTAAGTCGCGGATTTCCGGTACATCTTTGTGTTGAAACTCGCACAAATTACTCTGCTAAAGGATTATTGCAGCGGTTGTATAATGTGATATTTGGAGAAATTATTCTGGAATGCATTTGTATTCACTATTGTGAGATATAAATTTTTACTTGTAGCATTTGAAGAAAACAATTGTGGTAAGATGTTTTAATGAAATAACTTTGTGTATAACCACGTTGAATATAACCAATCAGAATGTTGTCAACAGATGTGATAATGCTTGGTATAATTATGGAATACTTCCAGTTCAATCCATCCTTGTGTTTCACATTTAACCCTCGGATACTATGATGGGGTCTGTTGGACCCCAGGCAAGATAAAAACTAGTGCGCACGCGCTAATCCGTGGCCTCACCCCTCGAGACATTGTGTAGCTGTTTAGTCAGTGTTCTTCCAGCTACTGACAGAATTACACGCCCGTTCAAAGTGAGTAAAGCTGTCATTGTTTACAAAACTAGAAGATAGTCCTCTTCTGGGGTCTACTGGACCTCGCTGTAACATAAGTATTTTGACTTTTTAGCTAAATCCATGAGTCGAATTTTTATTATTTTTAACTTCATTTTGTTTATATAAAATAAATTATTATAATATTTGTTTTATGTAAACATTTATATTACATACTACGCTTATTATTTATAATATTTTTTTATTATTTATTTTCAGAATTTCTTTTTTTTGTTCCTTTTAACGTTCTAAGTTATTTTATAAGGAGAAAGAGGAGATTTCCAAGTTTTTATTGTGGTTTATCGTGTCAATCGTTTTAAGAGTTTTCTAATCTAAACCATGTGAAGACTGAATTAAAAAAGATTCAACTATTTTTAATCATTTGTAAAATAATATTCTTAAATAAAACAAATATTTTTATTGATTTTTTGTTTAAAAGCGATCCTTGCATGGTTAAAATTGAGAAAAAGGACATGAGGCCTCCAGGACCCTATTGTAGTCCTTATTTCCCGGCTGCCCAGAGTAGTATCCGAGAGTTAAATGTTCATCCAGATTCAAACATGAAGAAATAAGGTAATCGGACAGGGTAATAAATGAGTAAAAGATACTTACGGTTAAATTACACGGTTTCTTCAATACGCTAGAAAGATTTGACTATATTCTATGCGATTTGAGACATTATATTAAGTTCTAAAGATCTACTTATCAGAGAGGTGTTGCTGCTGGACGCGATGTGTTAGTAGAAAAAAATGGAGTAGCGAGGTTTTGAAAAAACACGCAGTCACACGATACTTGATGTGCCATGAGTCCACATCCATATATCTTCCAAAATTGTTGACCTGAAGTGGATAATTATTTAATGCCACAAGGTTTCAGAATGTCTATTTCTTCATCATAATTTTCGTAGAAAGCAATATTTATTTATATAATCTTTATTAATTATCAATTACAATAACGTAAGTTTAATAACCTACAGACGTTATTAAAGTATTATTTTAAATTTATGTGAAATCATATTTGTAATCAATCTTTAAAGATTTCGTATTAAAAATATCGGTAACATGATAATTTATATTTATTTAAAAATATATATAATTTACAATACCTGCAGGTTTTCATAAAATATTTTATTATTAATTTCTCAAAACTATATCTGATACGTTTATAAGAATATTAATTACACATGAGTTTTCTGAGAAAATAAATTTAATAAAAGTAACTTTTCAATTTTCAATAATTAATTAAATTATTTTATATATTCATATTTTAAATGGCTAACCACCTTTACAAAAAGGTGATCTTATTAATATATTATTATTAATATTAATTATAAATATGTAATTAACTGTAAAATTAGTGTAGAAATCATTTGTTAGATTTGGTTATTGTATATATATTATATTAAGTGCTTTATGTATGTTAAAAACAAATCGAACATTTGATAGTAACATCTTAGTATATTTCTATTATTTGAATATATTATGTGATCCTAATATAATTGCCAAATTTCTCATTTGTTATTTACTAACAGTCAACAATAATTATAACGAGTGTTAGCAAATGAAGATGCAATATGTAAATTGATAATGAGTAAAAGTACATTTTTCTTAAAAAGAGTGCAGGTAAATGAAAAATAATTCCAATTCTCAGAGAATTACACAAAAATAGTTGACAGAAAAGTAGAAAAACGAGACATGAAGAAAGTAAAAAGTTAGAAGAATGAAAAATGAAAATTGAAATTGAAAATCGAAAGATTGGAAGCTATTAGAAGACGATAGAATGAATGGCGATGACAAGCGAATGGAAATTGAGACGAAAGAAAATTGAGAGAATCAAATGGTGAATGACTGGAACCCGATAGCTTGAATGACAAGAACCCGGCGATAATCTATGAGGATGCATGAGAAGATGTAGGAATGTGAATGAAGCGAGATTCGTAATATTAGACAGAAGTGTATAAGGCTCTGTCATATCTGGGTCGATATATATATATATGTATATTAATGTTAAAACCCGTACAAACGTCGACAAATGAATAAATATACAAAATACAAAAATTAATCCATGTATTCAAGGATCGTAGGTTTGGAAGATTTTATTTTATTAAACTAACTATTAATTTATCACAAAGTCATTTCCCCGTAAGATTAGACAGAGATGACACAATCTTATACACCTCTGTCTAAAGTGACGAATCTCGTGACTCTGTCTAAAATGACGAATATGTAAAGCTTGTCATTAATACTCCCAATTAATTTCAGCATAAACATTTAATTTATATTTAAATACTAACCATTTAGGTATATAAAAATAAAATTAAAATACTGAATTTTTTTAATACCAACGTAATTATATTATTGTATCAAGCATAATTGCATAGAACGAAAAAAAATATTGACAAAAATAATATTTAAGGTTATTATACGTATATAAGTGTATGTATAAAAACGGTATATAGTTATACGCTTTATAAAAAAAACCTTATTTTCCAACTACCTAATATTCGTGATCATGTTCAATTCTAAGACGTGCTGAAAATATTAAACGAGTTGTAACTTACCATTACCAAACCGAAGAAAGAAAATGATTAAATCACTCGTAAGCGATATTTGGTCATTTCAGTTCAAATTTAAACATAAATCGTCAGAAATAAAATCCGACTGTACGTAAGTAAACGATGTTGTCAGTCTTACTACTTACAATGGGACGTTTGTTGTAAGTGTACAGTCTGCGGGTGCAGGTTTAGAGATCAATCTCAAAAAGCAATCACGAAATACGTATTTTTTGTTTTCTTCATTAAAAGATAAGCGTTAAATTAAAGAAAACACTTTGTTTGTACCACTATTTATTGATAAACCAACATGTTTTTAGACCAATAATCTCTTCTTCAGGATACAATGTATGCTAAAATTATTGGTAATATAAATTGCTAATAATGCGTAATTTGCTATAAATAGTTTTTATTTCATTTTTAATCTATCTAACTATAAACCTATGATATTTGTATGTAAAATTACTAAGCCCTTATTAATATCAGTGTGGTTTGTTTCCAAAAGATGATTGGTGAATTCAGAATAATTGCCGCTATTTAAACATCTCAAGTGCTCCTTAATTCTTATATCCAAATTTCTGCAAGTATATATAAGTTATATAAAAAGATTAGCAAATTTATTTTTGAAGCGTACAATAAAATGCTACAATATATAAAATAAGTATTTTATTTTATTTATATACAATAAAATAATACAAGTCTCTATAAACGCAGTGCTCTGTTTTGATTAACTGATTCTCAATTACAAATCAACCCTTGGGACCCAAAAATAAATTTAACAAAACATTATTTATTAAATTTATTAAAATGTTATTTATTCAGATTTAATAATTTACAATTAACTAAACTAAAGTTTTTATTACTTAAATTTATAACATTGATTATATCATTATTTTCTGTACAAATTCGAATTAAAAGGATACTTAATTAAACTCTTATATTTTTTTTTTATAAATAGCAAAAAAATGTTCATAGATATCTTATACGACTGTTTATCAAATTGTTATTCAAAATAATATACAATTTTGTTGTTTTTATAACACCATACCATCGGTATAATACTTTAGCGGCCGTTGTGACGAAAGCAAATGTTATATCATTGAATCGGTAACCTGAACAGAGACGCGGTGTACTCCGGATTGAACTAGACGCAACTTTCATAGCAACGGCATTCGTGAACCTGTCATAAATATCTAACAAATATTATTTAATTTAACTTGGAGTGGTGGGTATGAAAGTGTGGGGTTAATCGAGATACGTATTAGAAATATTGATAATAAAGGTGAAGTATTTGGGAAAATAATAAAATTTATTAACGTTTTATCCGAATTTAGATATAATTGAACACGCACCATAACATACTTACTACTATCTCAAAATAGAAAAATCAAAATAATTAAAAATAATAATATTAAAACACACAAACTTAACGTATTTTGGAAGCTTATTTGCGGCACTCCAACTCTAATACTTCAAGTTTGAAAGTTATTAAAAGTAAAAATTAGTTTTTCTACAACTTAATCGATATAATTGGATAATTGAATCCAAGAAAATCAAAAACGCTCTGATGGCTAGACGAATAAAAATATTGAAGATAAGGAAAGTTTCGAGAAATTAATGTAAGCTTTCAAGCTTATAATGGAATAAAAATTATTTAATAAAATAAAGCTTGCCTAAGTTACTGAAATATTGATTTCAAACTTTTTAAGAGACTTCTTGCAAACAAACGCTTCGACATCAAAAGTACGTACGGCATAGTAAAGAGCTAAAATGAACATACTCTTGACGTATATAGTGATTAAACTTAAAAACTACATTTACTAAAATCTAATTAAATATTCTAAAGGTAATCAAAAAGTTGTGAGAATGTGATCGTGTCAGTAATTCCAAACATTATGTATTTTTAAAATGGAACAAGGATAAATAAAAGGCTTTAATATTTCTTTAGACCTTGGTCGGTTTACCATTCTGTATTCGCGATAGGCATCGCAAAGTATATTTGGGAAGTATCGTGCGAGTGGTATGATCAATATTAATCGCCACTTATGATTGCGCTAAGTTTGTTATACAAGTTTATAATCGAATCATGCGAAATACACGATGAGATCGGAGACGATGCGAGAAAGCTGTAGAGCACTGACGCCGATAGAAGAAGGGAGGCGTCCATCGCACGGTGCGTTCACGTGGGTTGTCTGATGTGCCCAACGTGTTTCCTCTACAGTTCAGATGTATTTAACGATATCGATAATCACTCGGAATTGCTCACTATACATGACAAATGACAAAACTTTTAATGTTATATAATAACAATAATGAAACAGATTTCTTACTTTTTCAAAGGTTTTTTGTGAAACTCTGTGGAATTCCATGATTTTATTCTATTTAAGGTTATAACGTTTTCTGGAAGATCGTCCCAATATCAATAGTACAATTCAACTAAAATTAAGAAAATTTTCACACAGTAATGAAGGATGTGTCTGGCGGTGGGAAGTAGGGGTGGGAGTGGAGTTAAAATGAATAAGAGAGGGGATATTATCTACAGTATTTGGATGTTTATTATTGTTAAAAATTTCTAAATTCTCTAAGATGTCTAACCTTCATCCTTTGGCACATATATATAAAAGATTAAAATTATTATTGTCAAAAAAATGGTCCTCCATTCTTATATGTTCAGCAATTTCAAAATTAAAATTAATCCGAGTTTTTTATTGCTTTTTCATGTTCTTCTTATCTTTTTCCTATTCTTCTTCCGCTTTTTCTAATATAAAATACGTCGCAATCCTTGGAATTCAATTTATAGACTCCGCTGATACCCAAAGAAGAAAAAAGCGGAATTAAAATTAACATTATTACGTTTTTTTATTAATTTGTGACTATGAAAAAGCTTTACATATCTAAAACATATGTATCATATCACTCCTGCACAGAATATATTTTTATAATTTACCTATTACCACCTCGTATACGATCATTGTATTTTTATTTGGTCTCTACAAACGTTGTCTGAATCATACATCAAGTGCAGATGATGTTTTTTGTATTAACGTATTTTCGTGATACAATTAAACTGGCGCTTCGGTAAAACATATATTTAAAAAATTAAAGGCATGAAAAAAATCTACTTCTCTGACATCGATGAAAAGTATTGCCGTCTACGCCTGGCGCCATTATGGTCTCAGTTTTCTAGGACGAAACATTGTTGATAACCTAAAAAAGTAATTAGAATTATGTATCGGAATTCATTATTGTGATATCTATGGTTGACAAACGCGTGAGCGTGTGAAAGGTTGGAACGAATGAGTGTTCAAAAGATATTTAAAAAACGAAAGCTATTTAAGGGGTTACGGCATAGGCGCGAGTCTTTCTGCTTCAAACCGCGATCCGGGTCACAACTAATAATTGTCTGTATTATATTGTATGTACCTAAGTGTGGAGATAGAAATAAATTGTTACCCTGCAATCTGTTATTATTTCGACGATACTACCAAAAAGCCTTTGTTTATCCAGTGCAGCCGTTATAGCTAGCACAATAAAGAAAACATCATTGTAAGGACATTACAACTGGCGCAGCCTACAGAGAAATTTCCTTGATATTGGGCATCAAGAAAATAGAGAACAACGGGACTACGACGGAGCAAGCAACGTGAAGAATCGAGGTTCTTCAGGATCGTAGGGCTATATCAGGGAGCTTTGATTGTCGGGGGATCTTCGGGGAGAAATGAACCAGCGCGCGATGAGCAAACCAAGGGCGTGGAGTTGGGGAAAAGTCACGAGGACTTCCGGGAGCCTTATAATTATATAGATATTTTACATTACAGATTACAGCTTAAATAAAACAGTTTTTTTTTAAAACATTTTATGTAATGTTTGATGTTGTCATTCAATTAGCCCTAGGATACGTTCCTGAGTGTTCGTAACTTCTAAATTTAAGTTGAAGAAAGTTATCAAGAAGAAACAAAGTTATCAAGAAGAAACAAAGTTATCAACAACAACTTTCATCAAGACTCCTCTTCGCACAAATCCGCAGTTGCCGTGACTGTTATCAGAGACGCTGGCAATGAAACTCTTGATCCCTTCTCCTACTCATCAAAACTAGTCCCCGGTGATTTTTATGTATTCTCGAAGTTAAAGGGATATCTTCTGCAATCCACCACTTACTATTACCACTTCCTAACCCATCCAAACCATTTTTTATTTTTTTTTACTATTTCTAAATATATTTATAACATTTAACGTAAACTTTACATTGTGGTTATTTATTTACTACTTTGTTTTTAACAATTTTTTTGAGTAAATTATGCACTAACCGGTTTCAAAAAATACATTTTATAATATACCTACAATGTTAACATTATTTGACATCCTGATGAAAAAAAAAGGTATTTTCCGAAACACATTGGTGTATACTTTACTCATAAAAGTGGTTAAAGACAAAGTAATAAATAATACAATATTATTTCTAAATTATTTCAAATATACTAATATAAAAAAAATGAGTATGTCTATATATTTAGCAACATTTTACGAAAAAATCTTAAAACATGTTGTATCATAAATAAAATATTGGGTCTAAAATAAATTAAAAAATGCACCTGGAGTTTGGCAGATAAAACAATTTTTTAAAGAAAATAATATAATGTATGGCCCGTATCTACGATGATCTCTCAATAAGACTTTGACCTCTGAGTCGGAAAAGGTATGTGGGTACTGGATGCCTCATTCTAATCAGCGTTCGAAATATATGATTAATAATAACTTAATACTTGTCAGAAAACGCCGTTAATAGAATGTCTAAAAATTTGTTATATTACTGTGCTACCGAGAACTCAGCGGTCGGCTGAAAGTTGCTTGGAGAAGGGGTGGGGTGGGGGTTACGCGAACCAATTTATAAAGCAGTTACTTTGTGATACAACATGATATTTTTTTAAAAATAAATCAAACGTTGTACTGCGTACACAACTGATTTTCATAATAACTGTAGTTTCAAAATGTGCAGTTCATTTCATCAACAGATTATTAAAAATAGCTACTGAAATGGGTTTGAAGAAAAAAATGTATATATTAATTAATGAATCAACTAGAAAGATATTCGAAAAAATCTGTCTATCGAAAAAATATTTAGTTTCTACCGGGATTCAGATTTGGACCTCTTCCTACCTGAGAAAGCGAGTTCCAATTGGTATGTCTAATATTCAATTTTTAAAAGCAATCAACTTTATATTACAGTGAATTACCTAACATACCTTTGAGTAAAACCTAACATACCTTTGAGTAAAACCCGATAAGAGGCGCCAGAATTAAATTAATTAAACTATTTTATTAAATTTAGATAAACTTTATATTCATTAATTCGTATTAAAATACCACAGAACTATGTTCTGAAAATTCAACTTCAAAACAGAACAATTATGTGTTTTTCAGTATTAATTAGAACATAACAAAAAAAGGGTATTAATAATCCATATACGATTTAGTGAAGGTTGATATTTGTGTCCCGGTGATTTTAAATATCGTAGTAACCGGTTCTAGATAATTGGTTGAGTATCTAAGGAAGCAAGAAATACCAATGGTATATAAATTGGAACCTTAACGATTTTTTAAATGCATGGGAGGGGGAAGGAGGAGGTATTCACAGATTTTTTTAATCTCTTAGTAACTTTACCTCACTGGTCAAATTCGACCATGAATTTCGGATGTTGGAACCAAATCTAAAAATAACCAGTTAAATGATCTGATATTCAACTGGAACTGGAATCGATATTCCGACGATATCAATCATTGCTAATGCGATTCATGAGATGTGCCATTTATTAAATTTTAGACGCTTTATTACAACGAAAAAATTTACAGTTAATTATTTTACAAATAAATTATTACACTCGACTTATTATATGAAGGGCTGATTTTCAAAGGCTGTACGAATATTGGAAAAATATTTAATATTATGACGTAGTGACTTAGACGTGAAACCTTTTTTTAGGGTTAGCTTTCTTGTAAGGCGAGAAGGCGTGTCACCAGATTGACGTATTAAAGCTTTTACTTCAAAACCGTGTTTGATGGATAAGGCTTTTTCTGTTAGTTCACATGTCAACTTCGCTGAATGGAAAATAAACCATTGTTCATAAAATATACTTAAATGTGGTTTCCTGTTCATCGAACCATATTATTTGGCGGTAAAATAAATTTCTTAGCGTTGTACAGGACTAACAAAATATAAAACTAATAAATTTATATAATAATTGGATTAAAGAACGTTATGAATGACACATGAACCAGGTCTAGGATGGTCAAGAGTATTACATTTTATGTTCACCCCTAGAATTAATCATAATTATGAATTAGCGAAAAATAATTTTTAAATGGCGTTCCAACTGTATGATTTTGAGATGTTAGAGAAAGAATTTATTTATCTCTTAATAATCTTCATATATAAAACTGTCTGTCTTTTCTCTACATAATCTTACACCCTTTGACCAATCTAAACCTAATTTTGCATAGTTACTCTTTAAGACTACGCATAACATAGGCATTCCACCTTCTTCCCTTAGCCATTTCTCCGCCCCCTCGAGATATATGTGTTTTATATTACATTGATTGATATCCATTTCAAATTTTCTTTATATTTATTCTTTATATATTCATTCCTAATTTTGCATCGTTATTAAAGAGTTAAAAGGACCCTGATGAAAGTATAGTCATCCCACCCCCCTCCCCTCTTTTTACCTATCTCATTTTATCCCCGATCCCTCAATCTCATCTCTACACTGCTTGAATAAGATTTAACGTAAATCATTATTTTTTATAATTATAAATAGATCTGAATCCTGGACAATGCCGGGTAGGGACCGGTGGTATTTTATAAAACAAGATTATTTTATTTATTTTATATTTTTTATTTATTATCTTAGTTTTATTAACCACAATTGAGTTTAAAAAACATCTACCGGTTTCGGAAAACACTTTTCCTTCTTCAGGATGTCATAACTAACTAAAAATATAGTATACTATACTTTACTATATTTTTATACTATATATAGTATAGTATACTATATTTTTAGTTAGTTATGACATCCTGAAGAAGGAAAAGTGTTTTCCGAAACCGGTAGATGTTTTTTAAACTCAATTGTGGTTAATAAAACTACTATACTTTACTATATTTTTATACTATATATAGTATAGTATACTATATTTTTAGTTAGTTATGACATCCTGAAGAAGGAAAAGTGTTTTCCGAAACCGGTAGATGTTTTTTAAACTCAATTGTGGTTAATAAAACTAAGATAATAAATAAAAAATATGAATCTTAACCACCAAGTTAATATTGCTAATTTTAAAAGTATTTTATATTTCCCTATCCCGCAAAAATGACGCACCTCATTTCTATATAAGTTTAATATAATAAAAGAAATGGATTGTAGGGTAGGAGGTATCATGTGAATAAAAAAATGTTGATTTTTTTATTTTATTTACTTTGAAATTTATTTCATCCACGCTCGTCAAGAGTAACACAATTGAAATTTTATTGTGAAAATTCATATGTGGCATCTCAAGACATTACAAATATAAAATAACGTACTATTTTATCACAAAAATTAATACTGAGAGTTTTCCTTCATATTTAATAACTGCATGAATATCAAATTATATCAATTTTATTGTTTCGAGTTGATTTTGATTATTTCAATTATTTAATGTACCAAATAAGTTATAAATTGTAGGTATAATAATAAATATAATGCTAGTATTGCAAACCCGCCCTGGCACATCGTTTAAATATCGCTTTTTTCTAAATTTATTATTTTTTAATATTAATGAAATACCGCATATTGAACACATTAAAACGTCTTTAAAAAAAATTGACGTTATACCTTTGAAAAACAATTGTTATAAGCTAGATATTATTGACAAAAAAGGTATTCAAAATTATTTTCTACTAACAAAATATTCGAATCAGAAATACTTACCAATTAGTTGAATCAGATAATTTAATACAAATTTATTTGATTTAATGTGACCAAAAATACACAGCTACTTTAGAAGACAAAACAAAAAAGTGTGTATCGGCAGGTATATTTATTATGTTGAACGCTGCGTGCGCAAAGATGAAATATGTTCAAACTATGTCACCTGCTTGATTATTAATTATTATCTAATTCTAATATGTTGCAATTCCAATTTTCTGACAATTTAAATGAAAATTTTTAAAAAGTATTTTTAGAAAATGTATTAACAAGTTTGTCGCTTTTCTAAAATGAAGGTGTAAGTTTCAATAGATTAATTTTTTATTTGATTAGATAACATACTTTAGGATTTTATTTATAAAATTATTCATATTATTAATTAAAGTTAAAGCATGTGGATATTGAGTAATATCCTGAAAAACATGTCTAAGATTTAACCCACGTGTGTAAACCCAGTGTCGAAATTACATATACAGAGGTATTCCTTAACTGCTGTTTCTGCTAACGACTGTTTCGTTAATTTTATATTTTTTTTTCACTTATCAAAAATATGTATATCGTAAAATTCATTTGGGACCCCTCCTACAACAATACTGTACATCGTTTTCTAAAAATATTGATAGATAAACGGAACGTTGGCCATCTTGGATGATATGCAGTGTTATTGCAGGTACGATCACTTAGAAATTACGTGTAATGGTATTTTTATTTATTTTAAATGGTTATTTAATATACCATTCGATGCCCAAGAAGACATACAAAGCATATACATTCATAACTCAGATATGCTCAAAAATGATATACAGTATTGTTGCAGGGGTGGTTGCATTTATTAAAACGAATTTTTAAGCAACATCAGTGTTTGTTTTTTTTTTATTTTTATTTTTAAGATTTGCAAAATCAACTTTGTGATTAAAATTAATTTTTTAGATTGTTTACTTTGTTTTATTAACCACTTAATATATTTCGGTTTCGAAAAATGTCATTTTCTTCTTCAGGATGTCATCAACTAATCAAAAACATGTTATATTGTTTATTTAACAGAATTTTTTTTTAAATATATATTTTTATAAAATTTTTAAAACAATAATTATTTAAAATAAATTTAGTATCTAATTTAAATGGTTAGTTGATGATATAGAATTAACATAATATATATTTTTTTTAATTTCAGAATGAGACTTGTGGGTTTGGTTATAACTAACCAAAATATTATAAACAATCAACTAACTTTAACCACAAGTTCCATTCTAAATTTTTTTTCTATTCTAATAATTTTATATCATTAAATAATAATTTAATTTGGCTACTAAATTTATTTTTAATAATTATGGTTTTTTAAAAACATATTGATATATATTTTTATATATAAAAATATAAATTCTGTTAAAGAAACAATAGAACGCCTGTTTTTGATTAGTTGATTACATCCTGAAGAAGAAAATTATGTTTTTCTAAACCGGTAGATGTATTTAATTGATTAAGTGGTTAATAAAACAAAGTTAACGGTCTAAAAAGAAAAAAAATGTGTTTTGCACCCATTTTTCATAATTTATATATCCATTATTCAAGATCATTTTTATAAAGATGATCTTGAATAATGGGATGGCTTAAACATCTATTTAAAAACAGGACCAACACGATAACGAAGGTTTTCGATGCTGAATACATGCCTCACATCACACTAATACCGAAGTCTACTTTGAATAATAGGGGACCGATTGGTTATCTGCCCAGAGATTAATTTTATTTTTATTTATTCATTTATGTTACATACATACATACTTACATATATAAAACATTGAATAATTATATTAATCAGATAACATAACATTTCTGAATGATGATTGCATCGTCCCACTAGGCATGTTTTGGGGCAAGTTGGCGTTTATTTATTAAAGTATAAAAAGCAGTGTAATTAATATACGTACGGGATAGATATCGATTATACACAATGCTAAAACAAAGTGTTATATATACTTAGATATGCTAACCTAAAAATGCAAACTAGTGCGTTACATGCATATCCTACATCTCGTCATTAAATGCACATACACGCATATATACAAAATCAGGCTTACATATATCCATGTTCATTCATAAACCAATTTTCATCCCAAACCACGTAATGCAGTAATAAAGAGGTATACTCGTATTGTAATAGACAAAAGTTTAATTTTAATATTAGCTCTACCCAATTTTAACACCCAATTTATAATTTTCTTTCTAAACACTCTAATAATGCAACTTAAAGCTTCCTTCTAATTTTATTTAAGGCTCCCCTTTCATAAATATTAATATTTTCGTTTTTTTACGAAAATTTTATTGTTTTTAATCGACGATATGAAATGAAAAAACCCACATTAATAGGATCGAAATAAATATTATTACGTAAGAAATTATTTTTTTTTTGATATAAAACTTTCTTTTAAATAGTAGCTGAAGCCTCAAAGCATGTAAGCAGATACAATATATTATTTATAATAATTTGTTTTCAGTATCACAAAGTATTTTAAAAACGTTGAAAATTGATAATATATCTTGCAAATTGGATGGTTTATTAATTTTCAACATTTTATTATTTTCTCATAACACATCACATTTATATCCATTATCTTGGATTTAAGATTATAAGAATACATATTTTGTATATCTAATAATTTTCCATATTAACAAAATTTTATGCGGTCGCAGTCTTTTTTATAATGCTTGTATTTTCTTAATTATGGCAAATAACACTCAGTTCATTAGTTTTACATTAGTATACAGGTCATATCTAGGTAATAATTTAAAAAAAGTTAAATATAGTGTATCTTTTCTTAAATAAATGAATAATAAAAACCCACATTTTCTTAAAAAACGCGAAATAAATAATTATTTTTAAAAGCACGCCCTTAACTTCTCTTGCGTTTATAACCATAGAATTATAACCTTTGTTAAATTCATCAGACGGGTTTATCAAATTTCCCACAGACCCAGCGGATAACAATCGGCATTAACCGTTTTGTTTCTGCTTACTGCTGATCATTATTTAAAAATTATTTTATTTTATAAAACAATAAACGTATTAAATTTATAAATTAAATATAATTCACTGTTACAGCACATCTGGGGTACTTCTCACGATCTTAAGGGAGGTTTGTAATAAATTGTTATGTGAAATGGAAATCGAAAAGCCTCTCCGTAACTCTCTTTTCAAAGGGTTTAAATCTTAAACATTAATTCCTTGCCATGAAATTTACGTGAAAGTAAAGGCGGTGGGTCATTTTCATTTGTATGTATCAAAATTTATCCCTAGCATTAATTAAAATTTGTTTCTATGAATAATATTATATTTTAATGAAAACAAAATAAATTTGGATAGTAATGGATTCATATTTAGTTAGTTTTTATTAAATGTGTATAATGTATATAATGGCAGTGTTTGTTTTTGTGACGTACATAATAATTGAATAATAAAACAATATAAAATTATTGTAATAATCTGAAAAAAAAATATTACTAAATTCGACTTATAAATAAATATGTTATGACGTTACGAATTCTTAGTATAAGAAAAAATGTAACGTTAGTGTACCTTATTAGAATAACGATCACCCTGTTTCACGCACAGTTCGAAACGCCTAGTACTGATTACGATATTTGCCGCTAGGATTGCACCCATAGATTTGAGTGACGTGGCGGCGCTAGCAGGTACGTACACTTCCATTCGCGCTTAGAGCTAGGACGGTCGCCTTGCGTGCGGCTGTTGGCCGTCCCCGCCATGTTGTGGAATTCATATTTGATGATGGAGCCCGTACAGAATCCAGACGCAGAGCCAGCGCCAGAGAGGTGTTTGTAGGTCGCGCCAAGGATTTTATTGAAGGGAAATAGTGAAATTTCCCTTCTTTATAATAATCTTTCTTATTCTTCACAATATTCTTAATAATCTACTTTATTTAATTTCCTTATTTTTTAACCACTTAAAATTACGCCTTCTTACCATCACCCGTCGACAATTTCTCATAATGATCCACTTGGGAAAAGAAGATTCGAGCGTAAGCCGCCGGTTGAGGGAGTGTTCTGACCATTTGCCAGGCACTCGGAAACGGCGGTGGATACTACTTCTAGGACACCAAGAGAGGCGGATGCAAGAAGATGTTAATTTTTACCCCAGGAGCAAGTGGAATCGCCCCAGGTCGACGTATTATTTGAGAAATTATTATTGTCATCGTCGCCTGTTATGTAGCTCCAATTTAAATTTTTATGTTTTATTTATCAAAATAATAATTGCAGTAGTTTTCAGTTCTTTCATTTTTTGTAATAAAATTTAACGTAAAATTTGCTATTTTCAGTACTGTGTACTGTTTTATTATAGTAAAGTTTATTTCCCAGAAGATGGCGAGGTGGATTTCGATATTAAGGTAAATTAGATAGCTTCTGATTCACGTACTCACACATTCACGCTCTCCCCTGTTGCTAGTCGGTGGAGGATAGTCCTCCCGCGTGTACGCCTGACAATGGCATCCAAACCGTCGGACGTAGGTCTCTTATCTCATAAAAGGTGCTCAACGTGTACACTATAATGACTCTTCCAAGCCGTGGCGGGCTATACCGGGCTGATAAAAATTACATTAATTACAATTTTCACATATGTGAAAATGAAACACTTGTTTTTTTTATTTTACTCGTTTAGTTTACTTGAGACGCTTTTCGCTTTATAAGGGCGTTACGAATCTAACAATATTACTCAACATCTTGTATCTATATCTATAGTGAAGGACAGCTATACAATTTTATTTGTATGAGATGAAAAGGGACAACGTTATTCATTGAAATTCTGAGGATTTCCATATATTTTTTAATGCTGCTAATAATTCTAAGTAACCATTCGGTTTCAACACTAATACTATTTGAATGTCATAGGTAATAATAGACAGGTATAAAATTTTACAACATAAGAAAACAATTCGACAATATTTGATATTTTTAAATCTATATAATATTTGCGTAATTCTTGCTAATCATGTTAAACGAGAATGATATTTTCAAATGAATTGATTAAAAATGTTATCCCATATTAAATATTAAAATTTTAATTAATTAAAATCACTTTTAATTCGAAAAATGATTCAAGTGTTTTTGTTTTCACCAGATATTTCATTAGACAACATTATTAAAACTATTCAATCATATTAGGTCATCATATTCAATTTGGTCGGTTGGTTGGCGTATATCATTAATTTAAATAGCATGCGATGGGTCTGCTCTAGTTTGCATTTTTAATAAGCTTATCAGAATACATATTACAAATGATTTTATCATAGACGTAGTGTGAAATTTTTCATTTATAATTTTATATTCAATGCTTACTTTATGCAACTTTTATTATTATAGCATGTTATGAAGTCAATTCTAACCGCCAGCGCGTAGATATCTGAACGATCTGCGCTCTGTTGCGTAGGCTCGAATCAGTCACGTGCCCGAGCGCGAACGCGCCCGTTGGAAAAAGTGAAAGGCTAGAGTCGCGCTAGGTCAGGGATTAAGGGTAGACGCATCTTTGGCGTGGAGACGTACCGCTTTTAATAGATAATGGTGGCGCGGATCACAAAAAATAAATAAACGGTACGGGTGCAAAATCCTTACCGTAACACGCGCCGTCTGATAGGAACAGCGTTTGCCGTATTGTGCCTAAACCCAGCGTTCGTATCTAAAATCCACATCCAGATATTTTCATCACGGCTACGCCTGCTGCTCGGAATCCCGTCGACCGTCGCCTGTCACCGTCCCGGGTAAGTCGCCTATGGATTTCAACCCGCATTGTTTTTTAGTGGCAACCGTTAACCGAGATCAACCTTATTTGAGTACATGTTTTTATGAGACCACCATTCTGTAACCAATATCCCTTGTACATATATATAATATATATATATATTTACAAGAGATATTGTTGAGCTGATATATATTGAGCTTATATATATAAGCTCATGTTAGTCTGTAAGATTATCAGGCATAATTGTTTTGTTAGCTTTTCTCATTAAACATCACCCAAGAGGCTTCTTAGTAACATTTATTCATTATTTCATTAAAGCTATCCTTTTGATGGCCCTCGGGGCAATGATACCATCCTGTTTTAATGACGAACTAATACGTCAGGAACGTCATGAACTATGCCAAGTTGTCTTATGATGTTCTCGCTGAGCAATTTACGAGAAAAGGAAGGTAATATTTTTCGTTACAAGCATAGTAGTTATTCTTAAAGATCGTGCGCCAAACAAAAGGATCATCCCTCCGTTCTCTGGCTAACCTCCTCCTCCCAACAATATAAATGTGTATTATATTCATCCATTTCAAATTTTGTACAGATATTTTTTAGGATTCTACTCAAAATAAGTGCACCCTCGTCTAACTACCGATGTATTATATTGAATCACATTCACTCCAAATTTTACAAAGTTACTCTTTAGGACTCTGCATAAAACACCCTTCCGCTATCCACTGCACTCCTCCATCAAGATGTAAATGTATATTTTGTTGAATATCACCCTATATTTCCGTTAATTAGTTACAAATTTTGTTCAGTTTCACTCTAAGAGCTTAACCTTAAAAATAGTCTACTCCCCCAGACATTTCACATTTCCCCTGTCTGAACCTAATATCGTATACGTCGTTATTCTATGCTAAAATGACTTCGCTCTTTCTATACCAAATTATTAGATTTAAATGCCTAGCAACTGTATTGTATTAGTACTTACATGATGTACAAAAATATATATATATATATTGCATAGTAAAAAACATATGAAAGAAATACTCTAAAATTTAAAAAAAAATAAGAAAATAAAATTTGGTTTAAATATGTATTAATAATCACAAGGAAAAAAAGTGCGTTAATCCTCACATTGCAACAATGCTGAACTGATATTTCATTCGTCGCAGTGTTGACATAACAAAAAAAAAATTAAATTTTTAGTCTTAATAAATCAAGTATACAGATTATTATTTACGTAGACTTGGTAGTATCGTCAGAGAATTGACACTATAATAAGATATATGACAAAATAAAGTTAATGTTTATTTAAATATGACATGTGGATCTTCAGACGGCTTTCAAAAAGAATTAATATTGATCTGGATATGGATTAATATGGATCTTCAGACGGCTTCCAAAAAGAAGAAGGATAACTTATAATAAATAACCACAAATAAATCATTAAAACTGTATAAACCGGGAAAGTGCATATCATATCATGAGACATTAATAAAAGTATCAGATCCTGCATTTCATAATTCAAGGTCAAATTACGAACAGGAGAGGCTTTAAAAGATACTATTTCGATCTGCTAAAAACAAAATAATGGTCGCTAACGTTCGATAGCCGGACAAGCACTAGAAGAAGAAGAAAAAGCGCGCCCTAACGGAAACATCGGACTAGAAGGGAAAATATAAATTAATTGAATGTATTATTTGTGACGAAATAAAACGAAGTATACTGCAAGCGGGAACGCATTTTCGATTATGTCACCGCAGTATTCCTAGAAAAAACACCATCGTCAGTTAAGAGAAGCGGAGATCGGTAAACCACCCTTGTTTTTCTTATGGCTGTACGCTCCACATGCTATTTAAAAGAGTTCAGTATACTTATCCTTGTCTTACTTACACCATGCGTATAAAAGTACGTGTGTATGACAGAGAAGATGAAACAAGATCGTGGTGTTGCATAAAATATTCGCCTTTAGAGTGTCAGCATTCAATAACAATTATTTACGTTATATGTGAGCTTTTTTTCTCTCCCACTCTCCCTCTCTCTCTTTTGCCGGTGTAACATTTTCCTGTTGTCTCTGTTCTTTGTCGAACTTGCATAGGGAATAATTACTTATGGACAATTTGCTTAGGGATAAGCAAACTAAAACAATTTAAACAAAACAGTGCCAAATGAGAATTAATATGTACGTCATTTTTTTAAATACAGTAGAACACTTTTTGGTCATTCCATGTGAAATGAACCAGAAATTAAATAAGTAATTGCTTAACCATTTTTTATAAAATTTCATCTTTTATATAACTAACCTGTTGGTAGTTCAAAATGACTATTATTTTAATTTCATTATGATTTTTTTTTACGTGGCGGCCATATCTGTTTTACGGGGAGTAGCATATTTTGCAATGTAAAGGGTTTACGGAAAATGAAATATATCAGCTCCTACTTGTTTTGATTGCACAAAAAATTTGAGATTTTTTAAAAATGGTCAAGAAACCAGTATTGGATTACTTCATACGGAATGACCATTTTATTAATAAACCTATTTTAGTACCAACAAGATAGCAGATTAACAAAAACAAAGTCCAGGCCCAGGTAACAATTATCATAGATATTATATAACCGAAATATATGTAACTAACATTCATTTTCTATTAAAAATATGATTAAAAAAACAGCGCTTTAACTACCGGATAAAACAGACTTTACGTTGGTAAAATTTTTATTAAATAGTATATAGACATGTATAAAGTTGAATGTATGTTGAAGTCCGTGTAATTACATTATATATATATATATATATATATTACATTCGGAGCTTGGATAATTAACTATCGCAATCTACCGGCGGGTTGGAACTCATCTTGAAGTCATCTGACGGACGTCTTCTAATCTGGCATCTTGTACTCCTTACCGTCAAGACCACTCCTGTCTTTTTCATTATGGAACACCTCACCTTCATCATCCATCCGAGACAGTGGAGAGGATTCAATCCCTGCGTGTTCGTCATCAAGGTCGCTTGACCTAGAAAATAGTGCATCATGACTATGGTACCGTTATATATTATCTAGTTTACATTTAGTTTTAACAATCGTCGACAGTAAAAAAATATATTTTTTTTATTTATTATCTTTGTTTCATTAACCACTGAATTGAGTTTAAATACATCTACTGGTTTCGAAAAATACTATTTTCTTCTTCAGGATGTCATAACTAACTAAAAATATATATCATTGTTTCTTCACCAGAATCTATTTTTAAAATTAAAAAAAAAAACAATTATTTAAAAAATAAATTTAGTACCTAACTCAAATTGTTGCTTAATACAAATTTTTAGTTAGTTGTGACATCCTGAAGAAGAAAATATTATTTTTCGAAACCGGTAGATGTATTCAGTGGTTAATAAAACAAAGATAATAAATAAAAAATGTGATATAAATATGATATGTTACAAATATATCTATTCTTGTGCAATTATAAACTGTATTTCAAGACTATTTGTAATATTCAGGTTATTTAAGATTTGACAATTTCAATTGACTTTCCCAAACATCGCTAACTTATAATAGAGTCAAAATAATTTTACTACTAATATACATAAGATCATTTTTATTGGTTATTATTTTAATTTAATGTTATATTTACCAGGTTACTGATTAATAAAAAAAATTATATGTTGATTGGGTATATCGGAAATTAATATTTCGTTGAGCCCTCATCCGGGAGGGTATATTATGTGTATATCCTTTTGATAAGGCTTCGAAATATATCATTTATTAACTATATTGCGTTAATCCTTTTGTGGAGCCCTAGTCATCGAACCGATATTTACAGCTTATATATCATTTATTGCTAATGCATAACCTGTTTCTCAGGTTATTTCTCAGGCTTCATTTAGTTCTTCAATATTTGTAAAATTACTTTGTGGCTACATATTATATAAATAATAAGAATAAACACTTTGTTTAAAACTACTATTTATTGATATATCAAGATGTTTCGAGACCTATTGTCTCTTCTTCAGGAAACAATGCAATTACAATTAAAAATGCAAGCATAAATAAAAACAATATATATATATACACTAAGATCAATATAACCAGTTTTTTACACTAATAATAAATTAAAGAATTATGTACTAAACAATAAGGATAAAGATAATATTAAAGAAAAATCGGGATCTACAAATTAATCTGTAATGATTGCAATCATTTTTATATAGGTAAATCTTGTCAAAATTTTTATATTAGAATTAAGGAACACTTGAAATGTCTAAATAACAATATCTATTCTGAATTCGTCAATCATCTTTTGGAAATAACCCATTCTCTTAACATTAATAAAGGATTAAAATTTTTACATACAAATAATAGAGATTCACAGTTAGATAAATTAGAAATTTTAGAAATAAGAAAAATTGTTAATATCAAATTAAATATAAAAATTTTTTTTTTTTTGTAAATAGTCACCTTTTAAATATGTTTTCATGGTAGTTTCTAATTTGTTACACATTACTGGTTTAAATTTATAAATTATATTATTTTTAATTCCATACATTCTTGTCATTTTGTATTTACCTTGCTTTTATATGATATGTTGTATCAATTATGAGAAATCAAATAGGTAACTACCAACACTGAGATCTGAAAGAGACGGTTATATCATTATCAGCCAGCTGGTCAACTTAATCAAAGAAATAAAAGTAACATTTAAAATAACTAGTTTAAGTACTTGCTACCCCCGTAATAATTGAGACATGTCATTGTTAATGAAAATGTTTATGGTACTGTTACGAGTTGTGTTTCCTACTGTTCGTTGCCAAGTTGGGATGGCATCGCAGCCTCGAGAGCCACCAAAAGGGTATGTTGAATGAAAGAATGAACAGATAGTATTTAGCAGCCTCTTGGGCGATGTTTGATGAAAGACAAATAAGCTTACATACTAAATAATTTACAGATGTAGGGGTTGATCAGTGCAGTCTTTCGGTATGAATCAAACTAGAATGAACTAAATCTTGATTAACGGTTGCCACTAAAAAAATGAATGCTGGTACAAATCCATAGGCGACTCACCGGGGAGATGGCGCCGTTCTTAGATGGATGGTCCGGTCCCTGGCCAAGTTGTCAAGGCGACGGTCGATGGGAGACGAAGCGCCTTCGTAGTGGTGGAAAAAATAAGTCGAGGTTGATAACAGGTCAGGCGCACAGCTGCGAAGGGGTTGTATTGGTTACTTTTGGTCACTATCTCCTGGGAGGGATATGTATTCCCGCCGCAGATGCGTGTACCCACACTCCTTGCCCTCCGGTGACTGCCCCTCTCTCTTCTTCCACGGGCGCGTTCGTGCTTGGGCACGTGACTCGTGCGCGCCTGCGTAACAGCATGATCATTCCAGTTGTCTCAGCGCTGATGACTGAAACTGCTTCATAACAATACTTTTTGCTACTATTTGATAATATTTTTCCGCTGAACTTTTCTTATACGTTCGACAACCGAGACGTTTTTCTCAAATAATATGTTCGAGAACCAAATTTTTTGAGACGAGAGACGTTAGAGAACCGAGGGTCTACTGTACATAGTTTATTTATAAGTGTTGCATATTTGAAAAAAAAATTTTTTTTGATCAAAATATGAGAAGAAAAATTTTGCAAATATCGTACTTATAAATTCCCTTACTATCCCTCGGTGGTTTCGAAATCTGCGTTATAAGACCCAGTATAACCTACAATATGTAGAATTTTTATCGAAATCTCAAATCTACTTAAAATAATATAGCAGTTTATAATCTTAGAATCCAGTGGCGCAGCATTAGTGTATCAGTATCAGTGGGGCAAGTTATAATACGCCTAAAAACCTAAAAAATAATCGACTTGGCAGCATCGCAAAACGTACAACAATTCTAGTATCCTGCCAGCTGTACAGCGTGTTCAGGACCTCTACATACATATATTAAATAATCAATACCCATTTCATTGTAAAGTCAAATAATGTATGTTAAACTCAAACACAACAGTATGTGTAAAAGTTTTTTCAGTGAATAAATAATCGCTCAAATAGTAAAAATGTTACTTCTAGCCACAGTATCCCCTACAACGAGATACCTTCCTTCCTGTTCCCAAATAAATCATGTAATAAAATATTAAAATATAATGTGCTTTGGGATTAAATTTGTATAAAAAAATCGCATAAAATAAGATAAAATTACTCCAGTTTCTGACCTGATTTCCCTTCGCTTAAATTTTTAATCACTGCTCCTAAGTAAATAAGTAGTACATATCTATACGGTACTTTATATTTAAACAAGCTGTATTAAAAAGAATGGACTAGCAACTCCAAATCAAAATTATTTGACTTTAGTAAATATCAGTTTAATGGGGAATCATGATAATATAAAACAAATCCGGTTTTTAGTTGGTAAAGTGCATTATAATAATTATTTTTCAATATAATCGTAGACCTATATCCCAACAACATTTAATGGTGAAGTCAATTTGGCGGCATATTATTTTGATGGACATAAAAATTGAGATATTAAGTAAGTCAGGTTTCAAAGTCGTCGAATAACATAATCTAATCTAATTCTCGATGAATAAATAATAAAAAATATTTTTCGATGAAAAAATATCTACTGCTCAATTTATGATTCAACAAGAGTAATTATTAACATCATTATCTCCTCTCATTATCTCTCCATTGCTAGATACTAGCTTCGCCCAAGGATTGCCAAGTCTCTTCGATGTCTAGCTCATTTACACTTGAGCATCCAGACTTTTGGATAACATTCGTTACCTTGATTCTTGTGCGAATTCGAACGATAGGCACTCGATATCTCAGACTCCAAGTTCGTTGCTATTTAGGTAACTTTTATTTCTTGTATGATATTAAAGGTGAGGGTCTACCCTTAATTCTGTATATAAATTCTGAGAACACTTACTTGTGGTACGCTTTAGTCTTTAGAGATGGTTGTATTTTAGCTTTGAGAATATATGCTTAAGTTTTCCCGAAGATGCCTAATTCAGCTAAATATGCTTCTATTTCGGTTTCTTGATTTTGTTGTATTGTTTGACTATATATCATATATCAGTAGCATGCAGTAGGCACTAGCTTATATTGTTCTGTTACTGAAGATGCCTGTTAAGTAAATGTTAGAAAAAATATTATAATTTTTAAAATAATTCAATCAATTAAATTTATAATATAATTGTGAAATAATTACTTAAAAAAGCCTACTCCTTTTATTGCTTGGTACCCATAGACCAAAATGTTGGTACCATATTCTGATTTTGATTTCGCTAAAATAATAGATAAAATTTCTCCTTCTGACAACAAACAGGTTTACAATATTTCATTAACAGTGCTCAAAAACATGCATTTAAATAACGAAATTAATTTAATTTTGAATAACGCAATTAACATAACGGAAATAAATTTATTTCATTAAATAATCTAACTTCTCCCAAAAATGCAAACTTTCTTGCTTGACAGATTGACCTATAACTTTTATCTATTCAATGATGTTGGACTTTGTTGTAATACACCATGAAAACAAAACGTTTAGTCTGTTTGCAGTTTATAAATCAAATATGGAAATATATAGAAGGTATCATTGCATCAGTTTTCATTGAGGCTTAATCTTTTTCGAAGGCAACAAAATTAAGCACAAATTGTTTGAAAACTTATACAACCTCAATATTTGTCAATAAATAAATAAAAGTTTACACCTCAGAAAATTGTCAGTGTACATGTAACCACTGAAAAAAAACAAATACGTCATTGGAAGACACAAATGAATCAGAAAATTGAGAAGGTTAGTTTTAGCGGAGTCTTGTCAGTGAAAGCATAGATGCCGGAAGAAACAGGATATTCGGAAGGAGATTTGCACTCACCACAATCCAGTTCTTCTGGCACCTCCAAGGTGGACTATAAATTTATATTTATCACTATCTTCGTTTAGGGGTCCTAGTCCTTTAGAATGCACTGTATTAGACGACGTCTCAAGTTTATACTATACTTCGATTCATTAATCACCGTACCGGTTCAAGGTCGCCATTCGACTGATGCGGCGGCGTGCCGGGTGAGGAAAGGGAAGGGAGGTGGAAGGCACAGTAAACTACTTTCGTTCAAGAATAAATATATGTCCCAAACAATGGCGTATTATCATAAATCACATACATATATTATATCAATGACTAAATGTTTATTTTTTTATAAACTAACATACTTTATATAAGCCACATTGAGTAATTTAACGTTAACCTATTTCGATACCGCTGTATCTTCATCAGGACAGGCGTATACTGCATTCGTATGTATATCTAAAAACTGTTTACAAATACGTTGAACCACAAAGTTAATGGCTACAAACATCAACATTAATATAAAATTAAAGAATCGAACAAAAAATAGTCAACGGCATGTTTCAATGCCACATTTTTTTGCCACATATATAATGAATTCATTAGTTAAAATAAACGGAATTTAAACGTATTTCACGCCTCGCAATTACTCCACTTGTTTTTTGGTCCTGATTGTGCTTGGATGTCATCCCTATATCATTAATAAAATATGTCATTAAATATAATTAGAAACCATTTTCTATAAAGTGACAAAACTGATAAAAATATTAAGGAAAACACATTCTTATTGTGAAGTTGTAATTATTCAGAACAGACGGTCTGTGATATTTTAAATACTAAATTAATGTATTAATTATAAATATATACATATAAAATCAATTTTATCGAAAAATATTGTTTTTGCGTCACCGGGATTCGAACCTGGATCTCTATTTCCAATTCGGGGAAGTGCACTATCATTGCGCTATAACGCCAGTATTTTGCAGTCGGTTTACTCAAAGGCATTTGAGATTCTGTAAAAATAATGTAGATGGCTTTCAAATAATGGAACGACAGGTGTATTATATAAAAATACTGGCGTTATAGCACAATGGTAGTGCACTTCCCCGGATTGGAAATAGAGATCCAGGTTCGAATCTCGGTGACGCAAAAACAATATTTTTCGAAAAAATTGATTTTATATGTATATATTTATAATTAATACATTAATTTAGTATTTGATAAAAATATGATAAGTTTGTATACTTATAAATAAAATAAAATTAATAATATGTGCTGTATATTCTGTAAGTAATCAAAATCTAACGGTTATTTGAATTGCACTTGAGAACATCAAAACAAAAAGGTTACTCATGGGTTTATGGGGATTTTTAACACTATTGATCCAGTTAGGTAATACGGTTATTGAGGATACTATAAAGGATCTGGTGGGAAATAGATCCCGTGGTGAACTGTATCTCTGCTGGTTATTGTTTGTTTGCCGCAATCCAATTTGTATCAAATTATCAGAAATCTGATCTTACCTTGATCTCAATCTCATGAGCTGGACACCACTTTGCACTTTCCTCGACTCGCACTAAAGGAAGAAGGCTGCACTTCGGAGGTGGGTCGGATGCTGGTGAATTCTGTTTCTCGGTCCGGATAACGTTAAAGTACGGCGATAATCTGTCTCGGCGGAACCGAACGTATTGATCTTTGACAATCAAACAGGGACGGGTATACATAGTGACGGAATTATTGTAATAGAGATAATATTAGACTTACGTCAACAGGAACACTGAATCTAGTATTATACTACGTAGTAAAATATTGCGGTAGTAGTATTATCAACAAACTGATCCAATTTCTTAACACCAATGTCTTTTAGAAGCTTATTGTGAATACGTCAATTTATATTCATATCAGTGGCGTAACAATGCCAATGCAGCCAATACAATGCATTGGAGCCAACGTTAGATAGGGGTCCGAAAATTTCGCGCCTTATAATCCTCATGGCATTGATATTTTTGAGATATTTTTCCCAGCGCTAATAGAAAAAAATGAAATTATAAAGTTAAAAAAACATTTAACACGCGTAATTATTACAAAAACATCAATGAATACGACAGCAGTACCCTGCTAATATGTCGGGTTAGAGACCAGACCGTCGTCGTAAAGTGAAAATTATTTTTTAAATTGCAAGTTTATATAAATACCTAAGAACACTTATATTTTCATGAAAGTGTGAATATTATAAGACAAAAGACTAATTTTGATCTTACTATTTGATGGATAAACCACGTATTACTAATATTCGTATACATTGTATACAATACTTATTTAGGGGGCTCTTATTTCCATTGTACATTGGGGTCTTATTTTTGTAGTTACTCCTTTACATTACTTACAAACACTTACACTGGTTTATATTACTTACAAAACAAATACTGTATATCTTTTTTATATTTTCAGATACTTATTCCGAAAATATTCATATAGTTTATGCGGTGTAATTATTTTGTAGAAATAGAGATAATAAATTTGGTGGAGAGATGAGTGTAGGTAGATATACAGCAAAAGAACCTAGGATATACGCGGTAAATGAATTAAACTCGTCTTAGAAATATATAGTATGTATATACATAGAATCCACGTGGTGTTTAAAATATTAATGACTAAGCTGATAGTGCCATGTAGACGCGGTAAAAATATACGTTGTAAATATCATATTTAATTACGTTATCTACAATTTCATTCTACAAATCATATAGACTGCATGACAACTGCGCGGTAACATAATAACACGTTTAGTCCAGGTGTTGTTTTGCCAAAAACGCGTGTATTTCGAGCGTGTTGGATTGTCATTACAAAAGAGTGTGGCGCTTCATCCTCTATGCGTACCCCCGCAAAAAAACAACGTGAATTGTCAGTTTAGTTTATTAATAATTTACAAAATATAGAAATTTATTGAAATTATAGTATATTATACCTTTATTTGTATTACTAAATAATTAGTTTTTCAGTATTGGAACCCTAATCGCGTCGCTCTTGATTACGTGGTGAAATTTATTTAGAGAAAGCGGAATTACGAGATAAAACATATCACCACACACGTGGAATTATAACCCGAACTTGTTAATTAGCTGTCAAGAGTGCTAAATTATTTAAGTTACGGTAAAGTATTAAGTTCATTTTATTCCGCGCTGTGTCAAACTCGCGAAGTCCGCCATAATCTAATTAGCGGACGATGTGTTTAACTGGAATGGTCCACTGGAGATAGAGGCTACGCCATATATTTCAGCAGGCTTTCTCATTCATACGGGCGATCATAAACATAAATCCTGATGTGAGGCTTACGCGGGATTAGACCGTCTCGGGTAGAAGGGTTTACAAGCGAGATGGGCCACTTCGCAAAAAGATAATATCATTGTCTCGGTGCTTTTTGGTATAAGATGCAATCAAGACTTATGTTTAACTGTTACGTTGCAATATAATATGAACACGGTGCGGTACTTATCTAAGCATACTATTATTACATCTAAGGCTGTTTGCGCCGTTATCAGCTGAATACAAACATATTAACAAAAATATCTCAAGTAATGAGGTGTTCGCAAACTATGGTGTTTGTATGAACAATTATTTGTTTTTATTTAATTACTTAAATATTATTATTTTTTTCTAATATTAATATTTATTCATGTTTACATCGTATGAGTATTACTGATGGCAAACCGTTACGATAGTGATTGCGTCGATGATTAGTAACTAAGATTTAAGTGTGCTAGTCATCGCTTGAAGAATTATTAATAATCAGTTACCAATCATCGTTAGAATCAAACACAGTTACAGTCACAATAATGATTTAACCATCACTAATAAGTATATCAAAACCTTAATAATATAAACATACTGGTGGGATAAGATTCCGTGGGCTGTATCTAAAATAATTTTAAGTAGTTGACGCAACCCGAAATGGAATTCGGAAAGAACATAAGGTCAGATGGATCTGGCGTACCTTGCTTTGAAGACCTGGGTTGGGCGTCGTCTTCACCTACAGTCGACGAGCACGTTTTTTATGCCGAACCGAGATATCAATCACCCCACTTCTGGAAATCTGGAATTTACTTCCTCTGCACGGTCCAAACGTTACGCACGGTGTGAGTGTAGGGCGGCAGAAGGAATAACACAAGTACTTCGCGATCGAACAGCGATCGTACTCTGTCGTCCCGTCGGCGAAATTGTAAGTAATGAATCCGTCAGAGCAGGACAGGTATAGATTATTGGATAGACAAAAGGGGACAGGGAATGAGTATTCGATTCGCGTCAACACATACTATTAAGTGGATCACTCCAAATTAATTTATAGAAAATAATAATAATTACTATTTTAGCAGTATATAAATATATCAAGAAATATTCGAGCATTTAAAAATGGTTAATATCTTATATGAAATATATTGGTGTTTGTCTTGAAAAAAATTGATCAGCTTAGGTAGGTAGAATAAATTTAAAAAAACACGTAACATGTCTCGACACATATATTATACTATCCCTTCATAGAATTTTCTAGTTCAGAAAATTATCAATAATTTAGTTAAATTAAAGTAAAATTAAAATTTTCCAGGCGAAGAACTAAGCCCCGATTTTCCACGTGATAGACGGGATACTAGCGATTATACTACTGACAGATGCGAAAGAAACATGAAAATAGATGTATATAAATATATTAAGTTCTTAACTAATAATTCTCTTAATTTTAATGAAATTCAACACGTGCGTTAAAATTATACTCTGTCACAAAAAAATCAGCATTATATACTTATGCCACAAATTGTCACCACAATCTAAAGAAAATAGTACGCTCGCTTAGCATGTGAGAGGTATTGTGATAGATATTTGGCACCTCTCAAAATCTTTTTATTTTCAAAATGTTTTTTTTATTTAAATGGAGCTGGGTACATGGAATACGTGTCACATCAATATTCTTCTATTTTCAAACTAAGATAAAAGCTCGTACTATGAAAATTTGACAAACTTGCTGGTGTCCTGGAACGAGGCGCAAACCCCCGATCACTACTAGATCGCTCCTGGTACCGGAGAATAAAACATAACCTAAATAAATATGAGAGTATAAAAAATTATTTTTTTTGTGACGAATTTTAATGGATCTGAAAAAACATTTTGTTTACTAAAAATTAAACATAAGATGCTACAAGTGTTTACCATATATATATATTTCATTCGAAAAATGCCAGAGAGTATTAAGCGATAAAACCTATTTTACTCCTTCGTAGTAAAACCGACAAAAATGTCGGTGTACCAATGATACGGCTCAAAGCTATCAAGTTAGTTTAAGGTTGTGGCCTTAGATGTAAGAGTCATGGTTACATTGTTATGGGAATTGGCAGGAATAAAACTGAGTTTCTGTTTTTTTCTTAGCATTACTAAAGCATTTATTCGCGTGCCATGTTACTTTTGTGTGTATGGTGTTTGGGGAAATATGGAAGAGAAAAAGTTGCCCGTGCCACGATGACTCACCAGTTAATAAGACACGCAATTTGTAAAACTTAAATTAGTTTTTAAGGCTGTGGTTCTGACCAGCCTTCAGAATGTATAGGTACATGAATCGCACGGTTACATAACTTTCTCTAATGGATTTAATAAAATGAAGAAATAAATCTATATATTTACTTATATTTTTATTTATTTTTAAGCACAAAAAGAATACATTTAAAATGATCTAAAAATTAAGTCCACTATAAAATTGTTCTTCATATACACCTATTATATGGTAATAAATGTAATTCTATCTACTTGTAATATTAATTAATTTAACAATTGTAAACTATACCCGTCTCGACACAGAATTTCTCTAGTGAGACGGCCACAGTCCAAACAAATTTTTATATAGTATTATATAGTTACTAATAAATAAATAAATAAATCTATGTGTGAGATATTTGAATCTGTCAAAGTGGTTTACATGTGTGTGTAGCCGCTTGGTGACAAATGAGAGAAGGCCGACCGGGCCGAGTGAGAGCGGCAAACGTCGCAGTCGCGGCCTCTTCTAACACTCTTCGGTTCTCTCATCATAAAATCTGAAGTTGTATATATTATATTATTGTACGCTTATCTAATAGTAATAGATTGTTAACTGTATCAAGACTTGGGACTATTATTTCTAATACCGAAATCACGCTGAGCCAAGGGCTATAATATCAGCGTGGTGTAGAGAGTATTAAGGACAATACATTGTTATGGCCAATTATGTTATGGCTATGATATAACTCTCATTAATACAATTGTTATTTTTAAATGAATATACAACCGCATTTTTAACACACTTTTTGAGGCAACGCCTTGACAATGGCACGTGTTCCCATTCCAAACCGTTGGGTAACTTACTATCACATAAAACTCTCGTCTCAACCAAATCCATATATTTTCTCATGTGGGCTCGTTGATTGTTCTAACAGGACTATTTTTTAGTACCTGGTTTGTTATCATTCTCTTCTCATTCATTCGTCCTACAATGTCAAACCCATCTTACCGGCCCCTTTTTTAATCCACTAGTTACCATCATAATACCACCATAATCACTAGTTATTAGCAGCTTAACATTCTCTCTTAATGCTTTCATTTCTTACTCTATAATTAATGGAATTACCATACATGCACCCAAATGATTTCATTTTTTCTATATAAAGCCTACTTTTGTTGTTATTATGCAGTATCAGACCTTACTTCCATCCATCAGTGTTAGTACTAGGACTTATCTGTTTACCTACCGCTAGTCTCAGCTGATACGTTTCCATTAAATATGATTGCATTAAAAACGCCGTTCTCTTTATTCAGTCATTCTCTGTCTTTCGCCGACTGAGCGCGCCCACGCATCATTGTGAATTGGCCTTCCAACCGACCGGAGCTCTTGTCATTAGCATCACCGAGCGCCCGTTCCACAATATATTTGGAAATATAACATCGTATTTTTTATACAAGTAACCTTGATGTATACCTACTACTTAATACGATTTAAATAAACGTAAACAGGTAAGGATATTAAGAAAGCGTTCAACTCTAATAAGATTACACAAATATGGACCCAATATATAATCCAATTGGGTAGAAAACAATCAGAAACATGGCTATCCAACATTCTAACATAATCATTATACAGTGCCTACACTAATAATTCACTAGTTACTACAACACTTCCACTACATTTTTATTTTAAAAAAAAATTCTTCTTTTTTTTGTCATTATTTTTATTTATGTCGAATCTTTATTAAATAACACCACAATAACATGAAAAAAACTAGCTACTTTAACACTGACTTCAGTCTAGCAAAGCATCCAGGACAGAGCTGTATGTATCAGAGGTGGAGTCTACTCCATCCCATACTACGAGGATTTAATTGCAATATAATTATATCTCATATTTATCATGTTATATTATAATATATTTACCTCTGTTACAACAAAAATATGTAAGTCAATAAAGTTTAAATAAATAAATTGAGTTTGATTTCTGTGATTCCTCACTTATCCTATTTAGAACTTGTAAATGAATGACTGATAAAAGGTCATCTAGTTATTTAATTGATAGCTAAAGTACAATACCTATAGTAAAATTATTATCTCGATCATTACTTACGCTAAGTCGGAAACATTTGTATATCCCTTAATATATTAGTAACTATGAGATATAATGAAATGTACGGAAGCCAAAACCCTTCCAGGATTATGAATGTAACATAAATTCTTTATGCCCTAAATCTTCTGCCCAGTAGATGTATATAAATTCGTAATTGAAATATTTCATCTTCATACGGCATGGTTTCATGTTTATCTCGTATCACGATGGCAAACACTTGGAGGGTCTAACTCTAAAAGTAAATTTGTCAAATGTTTAATAAAATTTTGTTTATATAATAATTAAATGGATTTTCATAAATTCCTTCTTGTAGTGCATGAGGTAGAAAAAAATAAATATAAGACATGATTTGTCGCGTCCGTATTACAAGCGATGCCCATTTACATTTTTTTGGAGTATTCAACTACCGCCGATTAGTCTCCAGATAAAAAAAAAACAAATTATTATTATTTACACGAATATCATTATCATCCAGGAACCTTTAGAAATCTCAACATTAAATTAAAAGAGCATAGTTGTTGTCTAACTAGTAACAACTTTTCCGAATTCATGAACCGCATCATGGATAATAATCATTTCTTTCATTCTTATACGCGTGAAGGTAATAAAATGAATAATTTTGAAAGTTTAGAAATAAAAATAAATTTGAACTCGGATATTAATTTGTTAAACAATATTACATTCACCGACTTATTTCCTCTCCTCTCAATATTCCCGTTACAACCACACCTCCACCTTCCACCGGTAACTCTACTCTCTCCCCCTTCACCGGCCAGTACCTAATTACTTGTATGGCTACCCATTAAGCCTTGTCTCCTATTATATATTTGTGTGTAGTTAGTTTAATACTTCACCTGTCTATGAGAGTTACTGTTTCTCTCGAAACTCGAATAGTCTTAAAAAACTCAAGTAGAGTTATAACATTTGTTTCGAATTCATAAAACACACTTTGGCGCGTCATTCGATTCAGCCCCGATCACTATTATTGACACATTTCAAATTCCCATTCATATATTTTATAATGTTCGTCTTTTCAGTGTAAATTGTGACCTTGACACCAGCAGATGTTAACTTGACCGATATTTGTTCGATCTCGATATCGTGATAGTATTCGCGGTGTGGACTTTTCAGCTCCAGTGCACCAGCACTCTATTTTCTGGTATTGTATTTTGATCACGTATTGTTTGTTGTTTGTATGCCGTGGGTGAACTTGTGACATCGCCGTATTCAATTGAGATCGGAAATCTGTTTATCCGCGTGCCTTTTGTGTGATCTCTATCCGAAACCCGGTTCCCCGAAATTCAATGGTCCTTCGACTAGATCCCCTATCCCCTCACCGACTTCATCCTGTACCAAAGTTTCCCTACTTCCCTCCCATACCTTGCGGTGAATCCGATTTACGACCGGAATCGTTGCATTCCATTGCGAGGAACGTGCAACTCGGAGATCGCGCAATTCGTTCATTTAGATATTTTCGATTCGGATTTACAGTTCGAATTTAACATTGTTTAATTTATATATATCCATCATGATGAAACTCCATAAAGTTAACGCCGATTCTATCAATAATATGAAAAATGTACATTAAAAGTTATGTTGTACTGCTGGCGGGAACTGGTAATAATCTACAAAAGATTTGTCAGCGCAAACACGTTATAAATATAAATTGTCAATTGATAAACTGAAAAATGTACATTAAAGTATTATTGGACTGCCGGCGGGGACTGGTTATACTCTACAATAAATTTGTTTTCTTTAGTTTATTCCGACTGTGTCATTTAAATTTTCTTTTGACAAGGTAAACTGATAGGAGTATTTCCAATATTTCATAATATGTTATATTTCAGGTAGTGCTACACATTAAAATTTGCAAAAAGTGAAATTTTCTAAATGTCAAATGGTTGTATATTATATACTGGCAGAAAAACAATCATCTGTTGCCGATCATTTGCTGCTAGGCTCTGCGAGTGATTATTGTGGCCATTACGCGCCCAGTGTTTCCGTGAAATATATATATTTCAATTAGAAAATCCCCTGTTACACTGATTTAACAATGCACCGCGTAGCATACTTTGTCTTTATTTCCAGTAATTAAAAACAAAATATTAGTAAAATTATATACTTACGCTATATACATATCTACACCTAGAGCTATCTTACATTGATATGATCATTGTTAGAATGTTATTAAAAACATACACATGAAGGATATAATTAACTTAAAGAAATTAAATAATATCTCAAGTGATACGAAGTTTTGAACTACAATGCTAAAATTATTGATTAATTATATATAAAAATTAAAACTTTCCAACACGGCCAGCGACGTACTAATCCATCGCGACATAATTTTTTTTTTTTTTTTAAACAGTAACACCTAATGGAGATGTTAATTAGTGACATATATTGAACAATACGGAAATATTGTAAGTTTATATATTATATTAATATTCATTATTATTTTTGGATAATTTGTATTGCCATCTAGTGAAAATCTAAATAAAATGTAAAACACTAACAATAGATACAAAGCGCAATCATAATATAATAGATAAACATAATATATTTTCTATTTACACACAAATAATATTTTTTAACTACTTTAATGTATTTTGTAAAATACTATTAAGCTGATTTTTTTTTTTAAATAGAGATGCGTACACGGACTACATGTCACATCAATATTCTTACTATTTTCAAACTAAGATAAATGCTTGTGCTATGAAAATATGACTAACTTTCTTGTGTCCTGGAACGAGGCGCGAACCCCCGACCACTAGATCACTAGGTCAACGTCTTGACCACTACACCAACAAGCTACTCAAATTGTTTTTACAATGCACCTTAATGTAACACTAGGAATCAAATATCAATTGATAATTTGTACATTAAAAATAAAATATAATTTAAATAAATACGTATTAGTGATAATTAAAATTATGCTAACTTTAAAATTTAAACAAATGTATCAAAAATAATACAACTTAATATACGTTTCAAAATTATAATAGGAATATTATCAGAATATGTATATATATATATATATATTTATTTGTTATTTATTTACGTATGTTGAAAAGTGGAACTGCGCCAATTGAAACTAAGGCATGATGAAATTAATAGTAGCTTGTAAGAGACTGGCCTAGTAATTGAGTGGCCAAGGGTTCGCGCCTCGTTCCAGGACACCAGCAAGTTAGTCCTATTTAGACAGAACAAGCGTTTAGCTTAGTTTGAAAATAGAAAGAATATTGAGGTGACATGTATCCCGTGTATGCATCTCTATTTTTACATAAATCTTTATCATCTTTACATAAATGACTATTTTTTTATAAAAAAAAATAGTCATTTATGTAAAGTGCAGAGTTTGATTCGATATTTTTTTTATTTCTTTTGAAAAAAAATGTGACTTATTGCATTGTACCTATCCACCATTGACACTGAATCTAATTTTTTTTGTATTTGGGTCGGCATTTTGCTTCCATGAGATTTATGTAAAAATAAACAAAACCCAATAATATGAGTCCACAAATGAATATAGGAACATTTTTATAGGCGGTATTTACATAAAAATATAAAAAGAAAATAAAAATCTTCAGTAGTGAAACGTAACAATAAAAATGGTGGATTATGCTTATGGAAAGTAGCATAGCAAGATAAAAAAAATATTTAAATAAAGGCTTTTTCTCAAAATTTGATCATTAAAATATTTTTAATTTAATGTAAAAAAATAACAAACAAATTAATACAAAAATGATATATTTTATACAAAGGTGAACTATATTTTGTTACCATCTTCAGAGTAGCTCACGTATTATTTTTTTCCCAACATATTTTAACATCAGACTTGAGTTATAAAAATTCTTACTTTGCTTTGAGCTGCCGTCGTTCTAGAATTTTAGCTTAATTCCAGGGACCGGGATTAACATGTCATGTTTTTAAGTAGCACATTTATACAACATGCTCTGTTTTTATAAAACATATTAATACAGCATGTTTATTAAAAAATAAACTAAAGATAAAGTTTAAGGGTGTAAGATCACGATGGAAGATTACCATATAATAAAATAAACGAATTGGCGAAAGACTTGTCGACAATACAACCTGTTTTTAACATTTCCGGGGAGCTATAAGGTAGAACAAATGATTTTTTTTAAACTGATCTGACAAAAGTGATGAGCATAAGTGAGTTTAAGGGTGTACTTTCATTTTTACAATTTGCAAATCGAGTAATTCTACGTAAGGTACCCATACTCTTTCAAAATGGAGCTAATAGATAAACGTTTTATAAATGTCACATAAATACTGAAGAACGTTAAATATATATGGAATATTCTAGTCTACTCTTACATACAAAATAACGTACGTAAATAAAATGTTCACTTTGTTCAAGAAAACGTTGTTATTCCTTAAAATCAGTGAAAAAACATCTAATTTACGAAATTTAAAACTTACTTTGTGAATTAGTTTAATATTAACTCATATTACAGCTAAAATATGGTTGAACGTACATACTCGTATTTTCGGTATTTCTTACAAAAAATACAAGTGTGGAAATGATATCCATTACGGCCGCTTGAATTGGTGAATGAAGCAAAACAAATACACAATAATAAGTAATTATTGTATTTTTATTATAAAACTTGATATTAAATAGTATATGAAGCTTCAAAGCACGTGAATAAATAAATACCTATATAATATGGATATTATTTAAAATCGTTTGTTTTCACTGAAACAAATTATTTTTAAAAAGTCTAAAATTGATAATATGTTCCGCAAATTTAACAGTTTAACATTTTGTTAATTTGTGTAAGAAAATATATTTCGTTGATGGAAGAATTTTCCATATTGAAATAATTTTGTGGCACACGTAAAAGTGTATTAATGTTTCCATGATTAATTAATTTAATTCTGGCATCTCCTTTCGAGTTTTACTGTAAGTTATTTAAGATTTTCTTTGATATGAAGTGAATTGCTTTTAAAAACGGAATAACATGTCAATTTTAAAGTACAGCGGTTCAAAAATGTGTTGTTAACTTACTATGGTGTGATTTTCAGCGCATTTCCTTGGATACGAAAAGATCCTGGTTTGAATCCCGGTGGCAACAAAATATTTTTCGGCGAATTGATTATATCTATATATCTGTCTACATGATACATTTAATTTGTATCAATGATATTCAGTTTATTAGTTTTAATTTGGTGTAAAGATCATATCTAATAGTTTTTAAAAAAAATTTAATCTAGTGCATAACTTCTGATATAAATGAATAATAAAAACCCACATTTTCGTTCAAAATACAAAAAGATGAATTATTATTGCAAGGGGTGCCTTAATTTTTTTTTACATTCATGAAAACGTCGTGACCTTATTCCAGATATAGGCTATAGGTGATATAGGTATCTCAGTAGCCAAAAGACGACCCCAGAGGCGATTAAATAGTCGAGTAGTATAATTAAGTCGCTGATACCCTAATTACCGTACGGAGGATTAGAATAAGTAGAGGAACCGGAACAAAGATATGTTGTAATTATTACTACTTAAAGAATATTTTACTCAAGGTAGAGGGATAAAATTATTTTTAAAATCCCTCTCAGTACTGGCCATAGGTAGATTAGTTTATCTGTAAGTAAAGGCGTCGTTTGTATGTTTCACAAGGACCAATATTAACAGAGTAACAAAATAGATTTTTTAAACTACCACCATTTTGAAACCAATTTGCTGATCAGGAGTATCTATTTAATAACTTTGAAATCTGTTAAGGACTCGGGGAATTATTGTATCCAAAAAATTCGTTATAAATCATATATAAATTTCTGTAAATATATATACACATATATATTTACAGAAACTTTTTTTGATGACCATATGATGATTATGCGCATTAAAATTTTCTGGAAGTTGCAGCATGAGGCTTTTTACAAAGTGTTTCTACCTAAAGCTAACTCGAAAGGTTGCAAAAAATAGTCATTAGCACATAATTTATCTAAATTCATACACCTGCGGAACGTATATCATTTTATTAATCATAAAAAAATCATAAAGTATATTTTTACATATTTTTTCGCTGCACTTGGCAAATTAATATTCACCCTGGCAGAAATTTACAAATTAATCGGTTCGGTAATAAGGATTCCAAATTATAATTAATTAAATAATAAGACAAAACACTTTATTTAAACCACTATTTATTGATAAATGAACATGTGTCAGGTACTACCATAGGTAGCAGATACCATAGGTATCTTTTTCATGAAAGAATGTATGCTAAAATTAAAAATGCAAGCATAGATAAAAATAAAACTGTAAAAGTATAAGTGGTGGGTAAAAAAGTAGTGACTACTGTGAAAACAAATTTAAAGAAAGTGTTTTGTACTAATTTAATGTATTAATTACAAATATAAACATATAAAATCCATTTTGTCAAAAAATATTGTTTTTGCGCTACTGGGATTCGAACAGGGATCTCTATTTTCAATCCGGGGAAGTACATTACTAATCGTGTTATAGCGCCAGTATTTTTCGTGACAAATTTTCGAACCTATATGTTTCACTTTTTCAAATTAATACATCTGTCATTCCATTATTTGAAAGCCATCTAGATTATTTAAATTAAATAAACAAATAGAGATCCAGGTTCGAATTCCGGTAGCACAAAAACAATATTTTTCGACAAAATTGATCTATATATATATATATATTTATAATTAATACATTAAATTAGTATTTAAAACATCACAGACCTATGTTCTGAATAATTACAACTTCACAATAAGAATGTGTCCTCCTTAATAAAGCGTTTTGTCTTATTATTTATATAATATGTGGCCACAAAGTAATTTTGTTAATATTAAAAATATAATTAATTCATTTATATTGATGTATTTCATAATGGCTGAAGTTCATTTCCGGATAATTGCTAATACCGGGTACATCCAAGCCACGGGAATTTTGCGTGATTCATTGCGTATCACGGCTGGTTTATTAACCCTTAACAGGAATCGTGGGTTCATTTGGACCCGACAAAAAAATAAAAATTTAATTAGAATTAGAAACATTAGAATTTGGCTACTCTTATTACGTTGCGTGCTGCGGCGGGTGCTGGACGTTCAGCACTAGAATCGTATGTGCGTGTCGTGTTGCTGTCGGGTCCAAATGAACCCACGACACCAGTTACGTAAGTTTTTATATTTTATTTGTATTCATCTATTTAAGGCTTTTAAGTTAAAATGGCGATATGTTTTAATGACCAAGACATTGATGCTTTGTTGGAAGACGAAAATTGGTCAGATAATGTGGATTAACTAAGAAACACCAAGTAGAAAATCAAATATAATCTACGACGTCAACGGCTCAAGAAAGACGTAAAAAAGTAAGATGCTAATTATGGGGCCCTAAAAAATATAATGAACAGTCACAAAAGTATGATGGATGCTTAGAATATATTTGTAAACAACATTTGAGAAAAAATGTGTTATGTCCTAAGTGCCATACAAAGAGTAACGTTTTATATTTCTTTTAAATTTTAGTTTAGACTCTCATTTTTTTTTTATATTGTTGATATTAAAAGAAGTTAATATTTTTGTTAAGGGATACGTGAAATAGAGTAAAACAGAAAATGCTTCGTTATTTTCGAATTTTTAGATACATAAAAGAGGACGTCCGCGGAAGACTCGGCACGATCAGGTAAACCAGATAATGGGGGATGGTTCTGTTAGAAGCTTATCGCCCATTATATTGTATTCCCATACAAGCTCGCAATCGGCGAGCTTGTATGGGAAGATGAATGAATGTGGATGAGGCGAGAATCGTGTGTCAGGGCAGAAGAGTGTGGCGCTCTATCCTCTCTGAATACCCCCACGGGGAAACGGCATAATGGTAAGTAAGTAAGTAGCTTGTTGGTGTAGTGGTCAAGACGTTAGCCTTGTGATCTAGTGGTCGGGGGTTTGCGCCTCGTTTCAGGTCACCAGCAAGTTAGTCCTATTTTCTAGTAGTTTGAAAATAGTAAGAATGTTGATGTGACAGATTTCGTGTACACATCTCTATTTTAAAAAAAAAAGTAAGTAAATACATAAACTATAGAACTAAAATTTGTTACTAAATATTGTATATTGTTAAATAAAAGTTGATTTACTTTATAAAAGAAGCTCGTTTTATTAATTTCCTTAAAAAATGTACTAAAATAATAACAATTATTAAGAAATTGGATGGTGTTTTACTATTGGGTCCATTTGAACCTACGATTCCATACACATTTCGTCAGAATGACGATTCCAGTTAAGGGTTAATCAATAAATAACCACACGGTATAATGCAGCCGTATACAATCCCATTCCTGTAATTTAATATTATATAATATTTAATGTTGCTTGCTCACCTGTTCCATTAAATGTTATATTTAATCTATAAATTATTAACCACTCGTAAATATTAAATAAATATGTATAATCTAAAATCAAATAACTATTAAATTAACCGATGAATAGATCTTTATTTTATAGATACAACGATTTGTACCTTTGATAAATTAAATTAAAACCCTAATTGAAGTAATTTTAAAAGAATTTAAATAAAATATATTTTAAAGTTTTGTGAGGTGCGTAATGTATGGGATAAAAATGAATATTGTGTGTATATATCCACCCAAACTCGGCTGTTTGTTTGTGTTCGTGTATTAATTTTCTCCATGGTTTGCTGTGTGAGAATAGGTGAATCAGTGCAATTGAATCACTTTACTTACACGAAAAGTATTTTATTTAAATTAAACCAACTATGCCAACATACTTATACATAAAAAAAATCTAATTAATTTATTAAATACACTATTTAATTTCTGCAATTAAAAATCGCTAGGAGACGCCAGAGATTTTTTTCTATTTCATTTTTATTAAATTATTGAAAATTCTTTACTACAACTTATATATATTTTAAAGAGAACGCATTATTATTTGTGAAGTTGGAATTTTTTTTAGAACATAGTTAAAGTAGATATTTACAATAAAAAAGGCGATAACTTTCAAATAAATGGAAGGTTTGATGTATTAATTTAAAATAACTGCAACATATAATTTCTAAAATTTGTCGACTACGAAGCTGACGTAGTGTAACTGAATAGCGCATATCCTCAGATAAGAAGAAATCCTGGTTCAAATCCCGGTGGCAGCTAAAATATTTTTTCGGTAAATTGAGTTTATCTGTATATTTATCTTTCTAATTTATGCATTTAATACATTTGATTATGAATTAATGTCGTATTTTAAATAACAGATAAATTAAGACGAATTATCAATTAACTCTGGCGTCTTCTATCTGATTTTACTCAAAGATGTTTAAGATTCCATATATATAAAGAAGATGGCTTTCAAATAATGAAACGACAGATGTATCAATTTGAAAGTGAAACATATAAGTTCGAAAATTTCTCATTAATTTACTGTGTTGGTGTAGCATAATCGGTTAACGCATTTACCCGGATAGAGATCCAGGTTCGAATCCCGGTAGCAACAACAATATTTTTTCGATAAATTGATTTTATACGTACGTACCGATAATTTTCTTATCAATACACAAATTGTTTAAAAATAAACATTTTACTTTATTAAATATAAAGTATGATACGTAACTCTGCTTCTTTATTTATCTCAAGTAAATGATAAATTTGTAAAAAATGTACAGATATATGCGTAAATTTTTGAATGATTTTTTAAAACGATAAATTTATCAGTAGAAACGAGTCGATTCTTTTTACTTTGGTAACAAAAAACGTCAGACAGGTGAGATTTATTACATATGTGAATATTTATTTTATGAAAGATAAAACTTTAGCGATACAATTTTCAAATATCTGTCGTGTGAATTTCAGAAATTGTATGCATTATTATAGAATATTTCTAAAGTTTATTATATCAACCGAGTGACACAATTTTCAAATTATGCAAAATACTACATTCCATTTTACTCTTATGTAGTACGCAAATTAGTTGGTTATAAATAGGAAATCTAATTCACATCCTAAAATACTAGGATCCCGGTCCACTTTACAGGATTAATGATTTCCGGGATTAGTACGTATAATTCCAAAACATTCGAGATTAATATTTAGGATTAATTTTGGGTTACCAAAATTAGATCGAATCTTATTAATAAGTTAATTTAGGTATATTATTCATATTAAGAAAATTATTTTACTTCAACCATGTAATTTGTGCTAAATATATATAAACATAATTAAATATCTTACGCAAATTGTATTTTTTTCTGTTTTTTTTTTATTAATGAGAAAATAAGCATTTTATAATTCCAGAACTGATTTAGAGTTCATTAAAATCGAATCCCAAAGTACTATGGTGATCGCAATGATTGAAATCGTACATACTGTGAAGAAATATTCAGAGAAGCTTTGCAAGAATCCAATCAATTGCTAATTATTAATGCAAAGGCAAAATAATAAATGCAATGTTGTGTTTGGAAGTGACATGAGAGATCTACAATTACTGCTAAATCGAGTTGTGAAGGTGAGTAAGAACTTCAGATTGAAACTCAAGGCAAAGAAAAAACAGCGTTTGTTCATCAGTGAAAATAAGACTGTTCGTAATGAATTTCTTATAATTGATATAACTAAATTGGATTAGGTACAAAATGATTGATATGATCCTTACATTGCATTCATATTCTACATATATAAAAAAATCAAGACTAGATACTTCTAGTTCTAGTTCTGATACACAAAATATCCACTGCGTTCATATGAATAACTAGAAGTTATTAAGGATGTTATTGAGATGTGGCTGTATTGTGCACGCTAGAGATCTCCTGGGTTAACTTCATTCCCCAAAAAGGTTTGATATGGATACAATGTACAGAATAAAGACTGTATTTCTTCGTTTTCGTATTTGGAAGGTATTTCGTAGGTGTTAGTTTTTTCACTGTTCTGGATATTTTAACTGACTGATAATGATTTGCGTGGAGGTTGTGTATTACGATTTATTCAAGATAACTGGTTACAAATTACTTACCCGTATCTTATTTAGGCAGATTTCCTGCTTAAGAGCCATTTACTCGTGCACTTTATGAGATGGACGTTACATAAATAGGGCAGTGTACTATACTTAAAAATACAAGTTCTTAGATACGATATACCGTGGCAATTTAGTCACGAGTAGAGCTTGTAGGTGTTCTTTTTTAGCCGTTAATAAGACACACCGTAAATTTTGTACACGGTACATAACATATTAGTTCATTTGTAGGTATAAGCACCGTGCACATGCATTCTCAGATAATATTGTTATTCACGTCCGTAACAAAAGGTTTATAAAAAACCTTAATAATTTAATATTGTATATATAAATATTGTTGCTTACCAAGGTAAAATTAAAGTCTCACCTTTGTATAAATTTGATGTGTAAGCGATCGTATTGATGTATCGAATATTTTAATATAAAAGCATTTTCATGTTAAATACGGATTGATTTGTGTATGACATCCCACTTTACTCAGCGAGTTAACCATTCCCCTGTTGACACTTTCTTTGACAAGGGTTGAGAGAAATCGATAGCTTTTTTTGATTAGGAAACTTGTAATGTGATCGTAGTCACGTGTTTAATTACTGGTTGGCCAAAATGTAATGTGTAAAGACACAATAATTAATCTTATAGCTAAGCTGAATTCAGCAGACCTGCATTAATTTAACGATTTTTGAAAAAGGGTTGATGTCAAGTGTCTTAAAATTAACATACGTGTTTTATAAGGTTTGTGAATACGGGGTAAGGGATGAACACACGTCAATATAGAATGTTTTAATAACATTCAATTAACATGTTTAAGTAAATGATAAAATAATTAAGTATTCTTATTTATTTATAATAAAATGATTTTTCACGTTTTATAGTACTTTATAGATATATATATAGATACTATTACTTTATATTTAATAATAATAATATTAATGATGTTAAGAATTTTTAACATTTTTGAAGATCCTTCATTTTGAAGTAAGATGGCTTATCAGGTTGGCTAATTAGTTAACGGAGATATTTAGAAGGCTAATTATTCAGAAAAATTTTATCTAAATTTGTGGCAGTTTTTGTATACATAAAATAAATTATCATAAATAGAAATTAAATGTATTAATTAGAAAGATATACATATAAAATCATTTTTGTTGAAAAATCTATTTTATCGAAAAATATTGTTGTTGCTTCTAGGATATATATATACATTGATTTTATATGAACATATTTCTAATTAATACATTTAATTAGTATTTAAAATATCATAGGCCTATGTTCTGAATAATTACAACTTCACAATAAGAATGTGTTCTTAATAATACATAATATTTGTTAAATATACATATATTATAGATGTACATAGTTGGTGTTAATTCAGGATCTATTTTAGGTATATATATACGTAAATATATTTCACACAATCAGGTGATGTATTACATAGTTTGACCTTCTTATAACTCAAAATCTGATCAAAAAATATTTAAAATGTAAATATTATACGTAAGTCTATCGCCTTCACTATTGTCATTACCGCCCGACGATACTGAATGTACCCTGCAATACCGGTGCATGAAACAAAACTCTTAATGTACCGGTACCGATGCTATGTAGCCGTCTCTCGATCGCTACTCTTATCACCGTCGTCGCCGCTTTCCCAACAACAGCTACAATAAACGCCTCCGTAAACTATTCGCGCTTAGTAACTTTTGTACAGCTTAAGTACTCCATAATGGTATAATGTGCCTATGAAGTGTTAATTGTTAGTATTTTTTCCTTTTTATAATCTGCTCTGGCAACATACAAAATACATTCCGCAACTATCAATCGGACACGAGACTAGTGGATGAATATTGGGGCTGTGATCGACGTAAGTCGCCGATCACAGTGGTGGGTGATGGAATGGAAAGGGTGGATAGATGGAAATAGGGAATCGGAAAAGAAGGAATGATGAGGGTAAGATAGCAGACCAGGATGGACTCATGAAACCTCATGGTCATGGATGGACTCACCTTGTTGATGACATCATCTTTATGATCTTCCGGAAGTTCACCCAATGTACGAAACTACCACGGCTAAAAAACTTTGATGAGTTTCAATGTCCGCAACACACCAAAATCACAGCAGTATATGAAATAGTGATCCAACCAATAATTACATGAGTTTACTTACTCTCCAAATGGTCGAATTTTACGAATTCAAATCAAACCAATCGAGCCAAAGGAACAACGTGTACTGATTGGTAATGAGCTAAGGAGTAGGAATAATACTAAAACTGATAACAAAAACACTACATTTTACAATAACATTTGTTTCAAGTTATAGTAATATATGTACTTTTAAAATTAGCAATATTAACTTGGTGGTTAAGATTCATATTTTTTATTTATTATCTTAGTTTTTTAAATTAATTAATTAAAATTTAAAAATAGATTCTGGCGAAGAAACAATACTATATTTTTAGTTAGTTATGACATCCTGAAGAAGGAAAAGTGTTTTCCGAAACCGGTAGATGTTTTTTAAACTCAATTGTGGTTAATAAAACTAAGATAATAAATAAAAAATAGGAATATATGTGTTCACCTATTTAAAAAAAATTACGAATACATAACAGGGGCATACACCACTATCAGATTATTCACGTCTCATCATCAAAATATCACTTGCAAAATCCTTATTATACAACACACTCACATACAGATTCTTACAACATGCATTTAATTTCTCCAACATTCATCTTGTACCGCAGGCGACGAATACAACTATATATTCAATATTTGAAAATAAAATCTATACATCCCTTTTACATCGTATATTAATACATACAATGTTGAGTAGGGTAAACTTTTCTAAATCGTACCATCATAGTATATTTTAAATTAAGATAGAGACAACGCCCCTGATGGTAAAATACAGAAACAATAGTCAGCCATGTTGCTATGTAAGCGAGCGAACGCTGCGTGGTAACTCGTAAAAGTACGTTTTTTACTAATATTTTCGTAACTAATATTTTAATAGGAACAGATGTATTAAATTATGTTTATTTCTTAAAATTTTTTGCAATTCACGTGGACTCGAGGTGTTAATGTAATATGTGTTTTTGTCTGAATGGTCAAGTACGCATAATTCGTACCACTTTAGTTATTCTTAAATCGTACAATGATAATATAACTCGGTGTATGCAATGTGATGTGTGGTCTAATGGACTGTGTACAAGAGTTGACAAGAGAACGTATATACGTTTATGTAATGTTTTTTACAATTAATATTGAATATATTCACATGTCAGCAGTAGTGTTTTTGTATTCCTAAGTACGATTTAAGGTCATTGAGGCTTGTACTTGAGGCCATTGATATTAAATCGTACATTTTCAATATATTTAATATTGTATTCTTTTTACAAATGTTTATTTCTTTTTAAATAGAAGAATAATAAATAGAAGGATAATAAATAATTATTTTCCTGCAAAACTCGATAGTTCTATAATTGAAATATTTATTTAAGGGGTATGAAAGGAAAGTCTCCGCTGTAGGTAGTAAGTACCTGTACAATATCTACCAGCAAATGCGAGATAATTGTGTTATTTGTGTGTACACATGTACGTTAATATCGACTAATCTCCGACATATTTCAGGATGCACACATTTGAATGAAGTTGAACAAAGCACACTGAGACCCATCCTTATCGCAATGCGAGGATATCACATTGCTAATAGGTACTTTTACGTGACAAAAGGGATCCTTGAAAACCACAAACCCCAAGTTCTAGCTTGCGAATGGGCTACAAAGTAGGCTTTTATCTCGATCGTGAAAGGTCCTTAAATAGACTCTAAAACGTCCCATTCGATTAGTTCTAATGGTGTCATTCAGAGGTTTTGCGACACAAAATGTTAGATTGAGGCTTGAATTACAAGGAGAGTCCTTGGTGTACTCATTTCCGTGAGCACAGAAGTTTGAAGTCACCATATGTATATAATATTTTCATAAATACGTACAGCCGATAAATGTGCGCGAGTTTATTTATATTAAAATATCTTCATTGTTTAGGAGAACACATTCTTATTTTGAAGTTGTAATTATTCAGAACATAGATCTGTGATGTTTTAATCCCGGTAGTGCAACAACAATATTTTTCGATAAAATTGATTTTATATACATGTATTAATGTATATATATATTAATACATTTACTTAATATTAAAAATATCTTCCACTTACAACATCAAACAAAGATCGTGAATCCATCCGTCTAAAAATGCCACTAAAATAGATACATATAAAACATAAAAATGTATTATGTACAAATATTTTAATATGTAATATTTAGAAAAAATATATTCTTTTTTGGTAAATTTACTATGACCCGTATAAATTTTTTATGATAGTAAGAAACAATTAGAAAGATCCACAGAAAAAATATTTGGAATCTACTGGAATACGAATCCAAAACTTTTCCTTGCTAAAAAATTATACATATCAGTGTCAAATTTTTTCGTGGTTAATATAGCGAAAATGGTATCGATAAGTAAAAGTTCCGGGTTCAAATCCCGGTTGTATCTAAATACTTTTTAGATATGAACATTTGTTTTGTATGTCATTCTAATTGATTAATTTAATTTGTTTTAAATATGGGTAACTTAATAACATGGGTTCTTTAAAGGAAAATATAAAAATCTTGTACTCCAATGACCTACTGTTTTTTTTTTTAAACCGTTCAAAATAACTAAGCCATACGTTGTTATTTTAGACTCTGATTTAATAATGTTATTATATTTTAGAGTTTTAATCGCTGCCTTTGAAATGTTTTGATTTTATAAGAAAAATGTCTAGTTCAGATATGCTTTGTGATGGATTAAATTACTTAATAATGAAATAAATTCAAAGTATTTCATTTAAGTCGAAATTTAGGTGAATAATTTTTTTTACTGACAATTAAACTGATGTAACTTGCGTTAAAATAAATATATTAGTTAGAATAACATAATTTAAAATATATTTGTTTATTTAAATATTAAAACATATTTCATGTTATAGTATTACATATGGGGTTAAGTTGGGATGTGGTTAAGATTGATGCTATGAATCGGAAGTTTATGTGAGTGGTGCCACATATATTACACCCAGCGCTCACTTGTTATTTTGAACATGATATCGGAGTACCTGTGTATGACCAGAACAGGTTGAACGAGAAAAACTACTTACAGTTGACAGAAGTTTATTGATATCTGAGCACAATTACTGTTAAAAATATGCAATAAAAAACCTACAATCAGGAGCGTTAGCCATAGATCTTGCCGGGAAGGCAGCTGTGAAAGAAATAGCGCCCAAGTGCTGGCCTTACATTGGCACATGTTGGAGTCGGTACTGGGCATGTTTTTGCGGATGGTGAGAGCCTAGTTTTACAGATAGTATTGAATATTTTCCATTAATTCTCCATCCGCATGTAACACTATGTTTTTTATGGATTTATGTAAAATGTTTTTTTATAAGTAAAGACAACACTTAAGGGACGCTGAAGGGTTAAAAATTAAATCTTAATTGTTAATAACCATTTTGAATTTCTTAATTGTTAAAATGTAATTGAATTAAAGTTGCGTATTTTTTATTAGCCTTGATGATTGGGACCAACAAGGAAGCTCTAGTTTCTAAACCGGTCCTGGGAAAGGGTAAGTCGTCTCCCCTCCAGCTGTTCTACAAAAAAAAAAGTATGGAATACATGCCTAAATGCCGGAGAATATCAGAACATGAAGGAAAAGGCACTCACCACCGATCCGGATTCTGCCAACACCTCCAAAGTGGACGAAATAGTGTGTGTGAAATATAATATAGTCCACTTTGGACACAAAGTATAGATGCAAAGTCACAGATTTTTTATAACGGTATCAGAACCGTTCCGACACAGGGCCTCTTAGTGTGTTCTGTAGGGGAAGGGAAAGGGTGAGGGGGTCGCAGAGAATTATTTCGTTCCAGTAATTAATATAATTGATTACTTTATGACAATAAATATGTCGCAAACACCCAGATATCCACAAGGAACGTTGGATGGTGTTGCTGATTGTAGAGGCGATAGACCTCCATAAATACATGTTACACAAAAATTAATGCGTAATGCAAATTTAATACATTTTATACCCACAAATAACAATGTTTCTTTTTTAAGGTACTATGTTGAAATCTAGTAATAAATAAATTATAAAGTCTAATAATAATAATAGTCAGATTCGAATTCTGTACATTCGCGTGATATATGGAATCAAATTTCACCGTAATACTCGGTGTACAGTTAACTGTTTTGTGATTTACTTTGGAACAACTGCTCTGGAAACCTCCCACCGTCTTCTGATTAAAGATCTGTGAACTTGTGCACATGTGAATGTTGTTACGGAATATGATGTGTACCTGGAAATATGGAACGCGTCGGAATATTTTCCACAACGCCACAGAGGGGTTAATCGTGTCCAAATAAAGGGTGTCCAGCGGAAAATTTAAAAGTTTAATATTAAATTTTAAAAAACTACAATGTTATTCTCATATTTTATTTATACAAAATAGAGCTTAACAATCCGAATTTTATGTTTTATAAACAATATGTCTAAATACCGTCCATTTCTCTCAAGACACTCTTTGCAATCGGACTCTTAAATTTGCGAACACAGAAGAGTAAGGCGTTGGTTCAATGGCAGCAACTTCACGGCGAATATTTTCTTGAAGGGTCCGAATTGTTCGAAGATTGTTGCAACTTAAGGTGTCCTCAAAAAAAAAATCGCACGGTGTAAGGTCCGGTGACCGAGGTGCCCAGGGTATGTTCTTGCTAATTATTTTATTGGAAAAAATTCCCCTCAGCTTTCCCATTGAAACTCGTCGATCATTTGAGAATACACGTCAGCAGTGACTGTCTCTCGCTAGTTAAAAAAATAAGGGCCAATTATCCATCGGGCAGAAATTGCACACCGCACTGTCGTTTTTAGACAATGTAAACGATTTCGATGGCGTTCCATTGGATTGTCGGGACACTAGTATCTATTTATGTGTTATATTAGTGTTATATTTATTAACATAACCATCTAAAGTAATCTTCCTTATAGATTTACACAGATTGCGCATAATTTTACGTCGAACTTGAGCTACATATCCTGGCATCGCTGCTGACGTTGATGGTTCGAAGGAGTTTGGTTAACCATTGTCCGTTCGTGTTTGAATTTTTGAACACAACACCAGATAAGTTGCGTGCTCGGTCCATCACTTACTCGTCGAATATTAAAGTGAGTACAAAAAGCGCGACGCACATGAATCAATAAATCACCGCACTTAAAATATTTTTCAACCGCAAACGCACAGTGCGCTCCCGACCAGTGAAACATTGCGACTGGCAAATCAGCAAATCACGCGCGTCGAACAATATCCTTCCCACTTGCTTCACCCTGATGGTTTACGGGAAATTACAATTTAATCTTGAAATTTTTCCGCTGGACACCCTATATAAGTCTTATAGAAGTTTCCTGTAACAAATACTTAAGATTATAATTGCATAAAATGTTCCCAGTAATTCACGTAACTTCATAGACTCAGCTCGCTTAATTGGATTATGTATATAATGCAGGGTGGCCCAAATAAGACTGAAGGGTTAAAAATATCTATAACTTTTATGGTTTTTTGTATTTTTTAAAAATTTCTTAAGAATATATAAGAATATAAGAATTCATGGAAATTTTTTACAACTAAGTATGAAATATGACATCTCTCAAGTGGTTTCCATTTATTGCTGACAAGTATTAGCTCTTTCAAGAGTATTTTCCATTACTAACCGTAAAGTTTCTTGTTCCAAGTTTTTTATTTCAGCATAAATGTTCTGCTTCAGTTGTTGAATTGTTTGAAGTTTGTTGACATACACCAACCTCTTCAAGTAGTCCCACAAAAATAAATCAGGAAATAAATCCGTCAAATCTGGTGAACGAGGCGGCCAAGTGAAATCGGTCGATTACACTCTGCCGTGCATCCTCCACAACTGCTTCAATGTGTACAAATCGATGATTACTTCTTCTCAAAAGATCTGCCACTGATTCCTGGTCTTCAAAACGGGAGACTAAGAGTCGGGAAGCTGTTCTGGCATTAAAATGTTGACAGTATTTTCATTGATTTAAGATAATAGACTTTTCAGGAGAATAAAAAAATTCAATAATTTTGACACGTTCTTTCACACCGTATGTACCCATCATGTCTCCAAAAAAGATTTATAACCTGCAGAAACTAAAAACAAAAATACATAAAACCAAAAAAGTTATGGATATTTTAAGCCCTTCAGTTTCATTTCGGCCATCCTGTATAATGGCACAATTCAACGAATGAGATTTTTTACTAGAGACAATTGAGAATTGAGCCTCTAAAATATAAATTATGCTATTGTATGGGATATCTCCTGCACTCTTGTCACCTTAAATGTAGCTGAATGTGCCCAGCAATGTGGTACCAACAACCCAACATCCACCAGACACAGGGTACTGGAAACGTATGACATTATATACAGGTTGCGTTCGGATTGGCCGAGCCTATCTATCTATCGACACCTTCCGAGCAGCCTCAAGAGGCCGCTTTAATGATAGCCTCAGCTTATGTATAATTAAGCTTCAATAAATTTAGTTTAACCTTAAATAGTTTCTGTTTATATAACCTGCCACTTGTCTCAAATTAATATTCACATGCATTCCAATGTACTCCAGATGAATAATATACTCAACGATACAAAAATACATGAAGGGATTGGTTGAACCATAGCTTCACAGAATTTCAAAACATTATATCTGCTCCATCTGAACCTGTAACACTTAATGTTAATGATGGGATTTATCAAATCTCAACGTAACTCATTCTATTGATACGAGCCATTGCATTTATGATATTGTTTACTGACATATAGCTTTTTTGTATATTATAAATATCAATAGGTCCTACAATAGTTACATAAAAAACTACTAAAAATGTATTTATTTTTAAAATAAATTAATATTAATATTAATCTAACAAATAATATGTGTCTCAATGTTTTATTTATTTATCTTTTCAAAGTAATTTTTTAAAATCTCTGGGATTTATCTCATCATGTCTCCTTCGATGGACAAGGGTCATAAGGAACATAACATTCATTGGTAAGTTCTGTCTGGTGAACACTTTTTTTTTCTTCATTTCGAAAATGAATCCCAGTTAGCTATCATCTATGCATTTGGCTTATTTTGTCGGTCCACTTTGAGATTCTGAATGATGTACATTGAATAAAGGCTTTTTCACGTTTTTTTACGAGTGCGTATGGGTTCATATGGGTTCGATCATCTTCAATACACTTAAAATTTAAATGACAAATATAGCTATGTGGTTCCACTGGTTGTGTCCAAAATTGTACGTTATGCATATAATTTTAAAACATTTTATAATAAATTGAGTTAAAAATATTGGTGCGCGGTATATGTAATTGTGTTTAAAATACGTAAAATAATCATATTTTTCCCTTCATAACAAATATATTTTTGTGATTCGATCCTAAGAATCTTCGGAATTGTAACTGAGCCCTGTCTGGATTGATAATTTGAAAAATCCTTTGAATGCTCGGAAGTTAAATAAGTTTTCAGTTAAACTATGTTTAAAACGTTTATGTTCTGGGTCGTCAACTCCACTGATTCTTCCCTTCGTTTTCTTGAAAACAAAATTATCTAATACAACTTTTATAGGATTTAAATCGGTTTTCTCTAGATAACTTCATTCCTTTTATTGGATTTAATATTATGTGGGTAGGGTTTTTATTTTATTTTATACCTATATTTATTTCAATAAATAACAAAATTAGTATTTTAATTTTAACATCTAAACTGTGTATTAGACACATGTTGTATTATTGTTGCTACTATAGTTTCGAGAGGTGCAGTCCCTCTCGTCATCAGGTGATAACTAAACTAAATACAATATTGTAATCTATTCGGATAGTGGGGTGTGGTTTGGGAAAGGGGGGACGTTTCAGTCGTTAACGGGAATTCGGATAGTGAAGGAGAAGTGAAGGAGATATGATGTTGTTAATTCGTGTTTCTCCGAATTTAAATTCTTTCGTATTTCAACGATTTCTAAATTGTTTAATATGAGATACAGAGTGAAGAAATTTCAGATTAGATTTTTTATGACAATCGAAAGATTGGTTTGTTTTTACTTCACATTTATTGACTGCACCTTTCGAAACTACAGTTGTGCCAATAACCCAAGACGTGTAGTTACGAAGTTTTGTTATAAAAATGAAAGTAACTGCCACAAAGTAACTGCCTTATAAACTAATGATACCAAAAGTATTTTTTTAAATGTAAGTAGTTTTGAATATATTGTTTGAGAAAAAAACTGATTTTTAAGTAGATATGTATAGATTTTTTTTAACATAACTAAAAATGATTGTTTAAAAACCATATCCACATTTATTTCAATTTAAATAATTCTCGTAATTTGTATATTTTCACAAACGAAATCGTACGTACATTTTCACATGACAGCATATGACAAAATGTCGTTAAGGAGAACGCATTCTTATTGTGAAGTTGTAATTATTCAGAACATAGGTCTGTGATATTTAAATACTAATTAAATGTATTAATTAGAAAGGTATACATTTAAAATTAATTCTATTGAAAAATATTGTTGTTGCTACCGAGATTCGAATCTGGATCTCTTTCCAATACGGGGAAGGTGCATTAACCGACTATTCTACAGCAGACAGCACTTTTGATGACAAATTTTCGTACCTATATGTTACACTTTTTCAAATTAATACATCTATCGTTCCATTATTTGAAAGCCATGTACTTTATTTTTTACGGATTTCAAATACCTTTGAGTAGTCCGATAGGAGACAAAATATTGCACGAACAAATGTTCCAATTTTTAATTTATATAAAATTTAACTCATAAAGTCAGTTTTCCACGTGTTAATATGATGCATATTATTTATTGATCGATACAAATTATAAATACAGATTTTGAATCTTTATTTTGAATGAAAGTATAAGATATCTACTTTTCGAATGTATAAATAATTTATCAATTTTTGATTTTTTATTGTTATTAAAATTTTGATCGGTCGCTCAGCTATGTTACGTGAATAAAATATTTTCATTAGACCGACGGTTGACAGCAAGTTTTGCGTATCTAATCTAGGTAATTTTTCCATCTATCGTTATTCGATAACTAAGTAAAAACTATTTTGTAAAAATTTGAAAATACTGTCATTTTCGTTATATTTATCGCTTATAAACCAATAGTTTATTTTATATATTTACCAAAAAAATATTGATTTTTTAGTATGATGATAGGACTCGATTATAAAACACAGGGCAATCTGGCTTATGCATGCGAATGAGCAGTTCTTCAAGCGGTAATGCTCATAGCGTGCATCGCGTTCACAGTAAGATCAAAAATAATTTATTTTAATTCTTGAGTCCACCGCCATCATTACCGCTCACAGCTGACCGAAGATACAGGCGACATCTGGACCCGGGGGTCGAGTTCCTGCCGAGAGCAGTCAGGTATAATTATTAAAGAAGGTCTTAATAAACATGTTAAGATATTATTTGTAAGCGTGTATTTTTACGTCGCATCTATTACCGTCGGTAGGATTGTGGTTAATATCCCTGCCTTTAATGCGGAATATCGATGTTTGATTCTCCACCTGGAGAGACATCGTGAATATAATGTTACAACTTGATTTTGTTTGGCCTCCATTTTAATTTGATAGACATTTGTTAGTCGTAGAGAATAGTGTATTACAATTTATCATAGAGCAACTAACGTCTAAACAACGCGTTGAAGTCTTTAAAACATTTTATTAAAATAATAATGGAAAACTTATTGGTGACCAAATTGTGTCGATTGGGCCTGCAACACATGTGGTTTCAACAGAATGGTGCCACGTCACACAACCCGAGCTACGCTTGATATTATAAGAGAAATTTTTCCCGGCCGCATTTGTCAAAAATTGGACTGGCCTCCTCGATCACGATTTAAGGACTCCCAATTTATTGAGAGTACTTAAAGAGAAAGATCTACGCCAACGAGTCAACAACAATTCCGATGCTCCAGGACAATATTCTAAATGAAATAACACACGAAGTGTGCGATAATGTTATGAAAAATATGGTTAATAGAGTACTCATTAGAATAATAATAATAGAAGCGACTAGTTGGGCAATGTTATATTTTATTCATAGTTATAATAAACCATAATAATACATACATATAATAATTGATAAATAAAAACCAAATTAAAAAAATAGTTTAATTTTTTAGTTATTCAAAAATCATCGGCCTGAACACAATGTTCGCCGTGTATTAATTTTTATTTTATTTATTTAACTGAATATCTGAATATTTTTTATGTTCACGTTATACGACGGTAGCTCGGTTTGCAAAACTTAAATCGCATGACACTTTCAAACTATTACTTTTCCACGTGCGATAAAGACAAAAGATGTAAACGACACGTTGTTTTATTTCATGTTATCTTTATTCAAGAAAATACCATCTTGTGTATGGTGAATGGAACAATAAAAAATGATGGTATAAAATATATTTTTATGGAAACGGTACACCCCTTTGAAATTTAAATATTGAAAGTAACTTTCGTATCTAATGTTGTTGTTTTTTTTTAACGCTACACGTTTTCGGTTATTTTATGTTACGGCGTTACAAGCAATAAACAGTATTGTATTATTATTCGATATCGGATACAAACCATTACCACAATAGATCGCAATCGGTAGGCTCCGCCTAAAATATGTACGCACGGTTTATAACTGATATTTATAATACGTCATGTACTATCTATTTTATATTTGTAATCGAATAATTTTAATACACACTGAATTTAAAAAAGCGAAAATTATTTTTCATCTGAAATATTAATATTTTTGTTGAAGTGTTTTTCGTACTAGATAAATCTCATAAAAATATGTGACCAAATAAATACGTCACTACATATTTTGTCCAGTACCCATAAACGTAAACCGTACTATTACAAATTTACAAGTTCGAAAATTTAAATTTGTCATTTTATGTTCCGGAAAATAATTTAAGAACTTGTTTATGGTGTATTGGAAAAGAATGTCGTTTTTTTAATAAAAAAATTTGGTGTATTTAATGTATTTATTTATTAAAACTTAGTTCAAAATATAATTGCCATCGTTTGATATAACCTCCTTCCACCTCTCAGTCAATTTTTTAATACCACGTACGTAAAATTCAGCTGGTTTCGATGTAAAATACTCAGATATGCCTTTTGTGACAACCTCATAATTTTTGTATTCTTTTCCATATAAAAAGTGTTGCATTGACCGGAACAAATGGTAATCCGATGAAGCAAGATCCGGTGAATATGGTGGGTGACGTACAGTTGTCCAACCTAGGGCTTTAATTTTTTCTTTCGTAATTTTTGAGGTATGCGGTCGTGCATTGAAATGGAAAAGCATAATATTTCGAATAAATTCCTCATTCGGTACAAAGCTCTCCATTGTATATAGGGTTGTAAATTTTTTTGTTTAAAAGTCAGCCTAGTACTCTCCAGGTATTATATATATATAGTACCTACCTAAACAATGTACTATTTTAAGAAATCGTTAATAATAAAATAATGTGTCAAATATAAATATAATAAAATATAATTCCTTCCCAGTGAACCGCATACACAACATACGTGCGCGCGTTGTTTATACATATAGGTATAACTATAAAATTAATAATTGTATATACTTTCTCAAATATTATTTTTAAGAACAAGATAAAGTGCTGATGAAAGATCTCAGTACTTGCCTGATATACGTGCGCTATTCACACGCAATAAATTATTAAGTATGTAATATTTTATTATTAATTATTAGAGTGGTACACCACACGAACTGTGATGATTGTAACCCAAAATTAATTTTATTGTCGGTAATACCATGCGCTAAGTACTTAAATAAAGTGATATTTGTTTGTCGGTGAATAATATTTATAAATAATAAAAAAAACATTAACCTCGATAAATGGAAAAAAAATAGTTAATATTTTTAAATTTTGTTTTGTTTAAAGATATGTCTAATGTAAGAAGTTAATAAAATTTAATATAACGTACAGAATCAAAACTGCACATCAGGCACAAACCGCAACGCGTTGTATCGAGTGCAGCTAGCGTCACCAGACGGTCACCAAATCGCCGCTCTTCTGCTGTTTCTGAGCCGATCGGCAAAGTTATTTTTCGACCTCTATATTAGCATTCCATTGCAAAGATATTACCCGATGAAGTACAGTTTATTCTGATTTGCTTCGCTACTATCTGAATACCTTCCTAATTCGTGCAAGTAAACCAAGGTGAATACCTCATACACACGAACACGAATGATAAGCCGACTTAAAGGTGGATTATCATTCACATACATAACCCTTCTAATCCGATTCAATCTGTCATTATCACTTATCAATAATACTAGAAATATATTAAATGTAGAGCATTGCATCACAAATCATAATATTAAAATTTGTTTTTTTTTTACTTAGTCATTATATGCCGGAAAATTTCAATTTAAAAAATTACAAGTTTTTTAATACAAGATATCTACGTACGTATAACATTTTTCTTTATTTGTAAAAAATAACGCAACTACTGTGAAGCCAGTATCCGTTTTAAAAATACAAGTACATATTTGTGATTCGGTGGCCTACTGTTGCTTTTCTTTGAAACAATATTGAGCAAACGTGTCCCGAGTAGGTGTATATTTCGAGGAGCACGTTCCGGCATTTCATAAAATAACTTTTCATCTTCACAGCTTGGCACAGACTCCCCAAGCCGTGCAACACTGCAGCTGCTGCACGAGATATTTCAACAATATGGTGTTACCAGATTTGGAAAATTCAGCATCCATGATCGGTTGATCTTACATCTTCAGATTTTAAAAACAGAATGTGCACATTTTTTGAAATAGGATCAAATAAACATTTATTATTATTATTACGAGAATGTAAGTCGAACCAATTAGCTTGTAACTCATAATTATCACTCATATTCATAAATTGCATAGCAACTATAATTTTTTTTTTAAATTAAATTTAACAGAAGATAAATATTTACTACATAAAAAAATAAATAAATATCATTTAAATATTTCACTAATTTGTTATTGTTATTTTGTCTGAATTTTATTTATATTTGTGACGTCTATGGTTTGATATATGTCAAGGCTCACGCGAAAGGATGAGTATGTTTGTATGCGAGAGAAAAAGATTTAATAAGGAATTACGCCGTGATCGCGCTCTCTCTGCTTTAAGCCGCGATTCGGGATAGATCATAATATTACATTGTAGTCTATAAAGTGTGTACGCGAATAAGTATAACATTGTTACCAATATTATTATCCACCGATTCCCGAGAAAGGATCTGATCGTCTAGTGCAGCCGTATATAGCAAGCACAAAAATACATCACAATCGGCGCAGCCGAATTAGGGCTGGCGCCGTTATATATTACAATAAAATTATAGCTGTAAGCTTAGTCAAATGGTATAATTATATTGCCTATAATTTATTTATTTTCATTACTTCAATGTCATTCAGATAAATTAAGAACTTTCTCAATACGAAGTACAGTACATAATGTAATTTAAATTTATTGTTATTGCTATTACTGATGTGAATTGTATTTTGATTCTGATTTTAATAATTATATGTTTTTGATTAGTTTCAATTTGTTAACGTAAAATTTCTTTTCATTTATCTCTCCCAGGTATTATAATATTAATACATTTTCCCAGTTTAGGATGAAGGCAGAATGTGATAAACTAAGGTGAGTATTCGTTTCTAATACATAGTCTTGCATATTTTTCACAAAAAGTGCAGTTCTGGTTCCACGAAATGGGGAAAAATTACGCCCAAGAACTTTTAAAGGTCCAAACCTGATAATAAAATTGCTGCAATGGTATATTGAATTACCTAATTGCATCTCTTGATTAATTGTTTATATATATATATATATATATATATATATATATGTGTATATATATATATGTATATATTTTTGTACATTGATCATTGCAGTTTGCTTACTGTTATACCGGAGGAATACTGTTCACTATAATACAGTAAATTGCTAGTGTCGCAGGCAGGGTAACCAAATACATGTCTTACTTTCTTACTGATATGTTGTATTTACTTTGCCAAATTTTATATGCATACCCTCGGTACATTTGTCTGATATTTGAAATATTACGCAACACTCATCGTAATTAACTAGATAAAAATGTATACTTGATGAATATTAATTTAGAAGAGTAATACATCAGACCGTTAGACATTATTTATCAATGTAAATACATAATACATGTAAGTGAACCTAATAAATATTATTATTATTATTATTATTATTTCCGCGGGAATATAGCTTTTAACCATTTCAACTCATCCACCCTCAGTAGACATTACAAAGGCCGAGCCACAATTCACAAGTCTATTATGAGAAACCAATACACACCGTTCATTGAAATATAACATTTACCTAAACTAGATGAGCATATCGGATGCAGAATGACACATGTTATAGAAGAAGACTTTGACTTCTACAACGTATGTAATAAATTTATGTTATGTAATGTATATAATGCATTCTATGTTATGTTATATAATATAAATAATAAAATATATTTGTTCTTGTTACCTGTCTATTATTATCCCATTTTTGTTTAAACAATATGAATGAACATGACCATTTCGATTAAAAAAAATATTAACAATTATACAATTCATTCACTGATCTATTCGAATAATGTTTACTTGTTTAATTAAATATTATTTTAATACAATACTGAAATCAAGAATTTTAGTATATACTACACACATATATATATATATATATATATGATATTAATCTAAACTCTGGATCAGTAAAATTATTATGATAGTGGAAAAAAAAATGCCCAGAACTAGAACCAAACCGGGTGCCGGTATTTGGATGGCCTAGCTGCATCGCATGTATATACAATTATTAATTAAATTATTTTAAATCAATAATATTATAGAATAAATACAATGGACTCAATAATTTTAATATTCTTCTGGATTTGGTATCTCTGCATACTACTAAAAAAAATCGTCTTCCGATGAATACCTACGTAAAACAGATGAAATTAAGAAATTTTGAGAGATTATTATAAACTAGCATTTTATCCATTCTAAAGCATGGTGGTCAAGCAATATAAGAAGAATAAGATGTCGCAAAATAGTGTATTTCAAAATCGTGTATGTTAACAATAAAAAAGTAGCTTAATCCCTCGGTGTAAAGCATACAAAAGAAAATAATCCGATAAAATTGTATCTATCATGATCAGATTATATAGATATCAGAATATTTAAAGCAGGAAAACCGCAAAATCTCACGGAGAAGAGCATAAATATAAGGTTTGATAAAAACAACAGACAAATACCTATATCGCTTAGGCGTACATGAGGATAATCTATTTATGACAGAGTAAATAATGAAGAAATAAGGAAAGAATGTAAATTTGATATTAGTATAATGTGTAAGATTAAGAAAGGATCCCTTAGGTGGTTTGGTCATATGGAACAGATGAATGAGGAGAGAATGGTAAGATAGATATATGACGCAAGAGTTAATGGCACCAGAAATAGAGGACATCTGTGGAAGACTTGGCACGACCATATAAACCAGATACCAAAGGATGATTCTGATAGAAGCCTCAACAATGAATGTAGATGATGCCAGAATTGTATGTCAGGACAGAAGAGTGTGGGGCTCTATCCTTTCTGCTTACCTACCCGGAGAAACGGCGTGATGATAAGTTAGACTTAGTTACTTACTTTGAAATATGTTATTTCTCTAATTGTATATTTTATACCTGTACCTTAATATCGTACACGTCTTACACGTATACGTCCTGTTGATAAGTTCGTTAAAAATGAATAAATCACACGGACTGTATAAATCCATTGATATTAATTGTTATGAAAATACCAATGTTTGAATAATAACTCGAAATAACGCGACAGGATAACTGAGTCGTACAGTGCTAGAGTAGTATATCTGCAAAATATCAAAAAAGGATTGAAAAGTCGACAAAATTTCATATTTTTATTTATAAACATGATTTTAATTATATTATAATACTTCTATATATTCCTGCACATTAAATTAAACCAATACAGAACAATTCATTTTGAGCGTATGTAACTTAAAATACGAATTTTTTTTCGCTTGGATCACTCTGCCGCTATGAAACATAATTTATTAGTATGTAACATAAATAATATTACCGTTTTTTGATAATATTTCTGTTTTAAGTAAAAATAGTTTTTAAATAACGATATTTCAAATCACCACGGAAAAGATTATTTTTCATGAAAAACTTCAGTTGCATTTGCGAGCAATGATAACTTACTTTTAAAATGATTAACTTACTTTTCCAATATCTGCTTCCACCGTATTGTGTCGAGTGTCGCGAGATATTGAATATTTTGTACAGTGTCCTAGTATTAATTTCAAAGATTTCAAATCGTTTTAATAAATACCGTAAATAAATGTAAATTTTTTTAATGAATATACATTTCATTGTGAAGTTGCAATTTTAGAACGTAGTTTTATGATAAAGATTGTTTTTTAACACTCATACTCTAATTGATAATATGCATCCACAGAGACGTCGTACAGTGCGTACCGAAGAATATGTTGTTTCTTCAAAAATGATGTCGCCCAGAACGTTACAGTCAATAGGGAGCGCTATAAATTCATGATTACTAACTTTTTCGTTCCCTAATTGTATTTTATTAATGTAGAAGAGATGTGAATTCAACAAGACGGCGCAATACGCCATACAGCGCACGCTACAATCAATTTATTGAATGAAACATTCGATGAGCGCATAATTTCGCGTAATGGATCATTGATTTGACCTCTAAGATGGTGTGATTTAACACCATCTTATTATTTTCTGTGCAAAATGTGAAGTGGCTAGTCTACGCCGATAAATCAGATACGATAGATGACTTGGAAGCCAACATTCGTCGCGTCAATGGCGATATACGTCCCCAGCTGCTCCAAAAAGTGATAGTACTTCCTGTCTGAAATAGTACTTCCAGATTGCGCTTTATTCGAGCCAGCTATTGCGCCCATATGGAGAAATAATATTTAAATACTGTAGTCATAAAAATATCTTTCCAATAATACCAATACAATGGGCAATACTACGATTTGTATGTGTTTTATTTCATTTTAAAGTTCTGTACCTCTAAAAGCCAACATCCTTTATGTAATACCACCTAGCATTTTATGAAGATTTTTGAAATTCATTACAAATAAATATAAGACTGATATTAGTATTTCAAATGTAGTAAAAGGTGTATGATTTATAAAAGACTACATATATTAATCTTAAAAAAGTCATATACTTAAATGGTTAACGTAGCATAATGATAATCCATTCCACTGAAAAGAAAACTTTCGGGATTCGTATCTCGGTGGTAACTAACTATTAATTCAAAATATAATTTTCTTCTGTATATCTTTCAAATTGATTCGTCTACTTAGTTTTAAATAATGTATTAGATTGTACGTATAATATTATTATGGGATAAAAGAAAGAGAATGTTATTTTTGTAATTTATAATATATATTATAAATTATAAATTGTAATTTATAATATATTTATTTATTGGAAATAACACAAGGGCACTGGACATTACGCAGTGAACAAATTACTTACATTTCAATAAATTTCACATGAACGTGAAAACGATAGGATAAACACAAAAAAATAAACAAAAATCATTTATGTACTGCATTAAAAATTATGGAATAAATCCACGTACAGATAGCAAATCAGTGAACCAGGACTAAAATGAAAATTAGTATCAAACAAAACATTATTTGGAACAACCTACCTATCAGTTATTACGATTGTATAATTATTCATGTCTTCATTGTGAACAACTATATAGTTTTATTGGATTAAATAAATCGTTGAATTTACGGATTCCGAGCAGATAATTTGATAATTGAAAAATAAGCATTGTCAGGTTTAATTCGTTTTTTTTAATTATTGTAAAATTTCTACTTTTCAAATAGTTAAAATTAATTAAACCACTTTGCGTGTCAACAGATCCAAGAATATTTTACAATTTAATAATTATACATTTTAAATACCATCCGGTACAAATTTTTACTCGGTTGCTTTTTAGGTCCCTGAAGAAAATAGTGTCACCCTATCTCATACCCTCTAGTATCTCATCCACCTTCTGCTTAGATTATTTTTTTAATAGATCATAACTCTTTAGGGGCTCTTATAATTCAATTTAAATCCCGGGAAACACCAAGCATGAATCGCTATTATCATATTAAACGTTATAAATAATATAGTTGTATAAGCTTTTCCATAATTTCACATCACAAAGTTTAATTTAAAATTTTGAATAAGAAAACGATCAATTCAATCTAATCTCGGAATATTAGAACGCCACTACGAAATTTTTGAGACTACTCTTTTTATATAACAATATGCTTTTTTACGTGTAAATAATACCTTAGTTGTTCCCGATCCAAAAAAAAACTTCAAACTAAAGTAATCATAGAATCGTGTGACGAATAAAAGTGACCTGACCGAGCATAGGTCATACTCGTTAGCATGGTGACGACATTTATTATCAGTACCTATAAACGTCAAACATACGTTTGGATACTTTTTAGAATTTCACATATTCGAAAAACTATAACATACATTCACGACCCGATAGGAAATCAAGGAACTAATTTAATAAATAATACACTTCTAATAGGTTGAAACATGTACAGAATACCTGTAATGCTAAGCAATACATTTTCTATTACTGTGTTGTGTCAAAAATAAATATAATACAATTTCATTCCTTCATTCACACGTACCACGTACGCGCGATGTTTTCACATCTATGAGAATACTAATTTTACTAACATAGTTTTTTTTTTAATGTTATTCAACACGTTACGGCCGCACTCTCGACACAAAGTCCGGGTTTTCGCAGTGAAAATTTGCTCCATGACGCCAGTCATGACACATTTCCCAACTGAGAAAAACGGGTGAAAATTCGTGTAGGGAAGAAAATAAAGCGTCAATTATTTATGTTTTACTCGGAAACAAAGGCGCGCGAAAACTTCTTACGAGGGTTTCGGGAAAAAGCCGAGTGTGTTGGATTTTCAGTAATGCCGTGTATTTTGTGAAGAAACTGTAGAGGGATTTTCTTTAAAGGCATCTCTGAAAATAAGATCGCTCATTATAGCAAGGGCCTTAAGTATGTTTTTGGGGATTTTTTCGCTTTACAACATTTTGAAAACGATCGTTTTGTGAACGCTTTGCTATGGTAGTTAATAATACATTCTTGTATCTAGTATTGATCTCCGAAATTTTCATATTTCTATATCTAATATTTTAAAAATAGTGAAAATACAAGTTCTCTGAGCGATAAAAGATGCTAATTAATTTTTAACCTGGATAATTAGCCAGAGAAAGACAACTAGATTGGAAGCATTCGAGATGTGGTGCTTGCAAGGGTGGAAATAAAATTCTTAGACAAGGTGCATACCTCAGTAATTGAGGAAATAAGACGAAGCCTAATATAGCCAAAATATTTTAATTATGTAATAAATGTAAGCTTTTCTCTTCACTTCTGGATGCTGCCCAAAACAAAGACATCTGATTGAGGCTACTATATATTAATAATTACAAGAAAAAATAAAGAAAGAAAAAATAATATATGTTTTGAAAGATGATTTATATTGTGTGACATACATAAATATTTGTACTTTTAAAATTAGCAATATTAACTTGGTGGTTAAGATTCATATTTTTTTTATTTATTTATTTTATTTATTTATTTATTTATTTATTTATTTATTTATTTATTTATTTATTTATTTATTTATTTATTTATTTATTTATTTATTTATTTATTAATTTATTTATTTATTTATTTATTTATTTATTCAAATAAAAAAATATAAATATTTGTTCTGACTGCAATTCTGAAATATGTAAATGTCACGTACAGAAAACTAAATTAATTTGTGCTTCTAACTTTAAAAAAATCATAATTTTAAACACCAACTAGACTTTGTAGAACCAAAAAAATATTGACATACATCAAAAGAGATTAGACATCTGCATTATTTGTAAATAGAGTTAATTAGATATATACATATATATGGTTATCCAACATATTTGATGGAACTTTAAAATGGAATAAAATTAAAAAATCAAGTATGATATAAATGATTTTATTTTACTCAATCCGAGAATTTCTTTGTCTTACCAGTGTCGTCATATAACTTAAATAATAATTGTTTTAAACCTTTTAACAGTTCGATGAATAGTTTACTCAAATTGATGATCATGTCGACCATAAAATTCACGGAGTGCACGTTGTTAGGTTTGCCGAGACGACTGAGTAGACTGATTTTGATAATAAGTTTTAATAACTTGTAAACGTTGTTCCAATGTGAAACGCTCCATGGTAAAACAGAAGAGTATATTTAATAAAAGTAACAATGACACCCTTAAAAATATCAATAAATATGGCTACTATTTTGATTTAAATCATAGTTATTGGATAACTCTGTATGTATAGAATAAATATATAACTCACTGTTTTATAAAATGCATCAATTTCATATATGCTCCCAGAAGAGGTTATACTATTTGTTATAAAAAATGGACCCCAGTCGTGAAATAACACATTTATCTAGAATTAGAATTAGGACCCTTGTCAAACTTTGACCGCGATTATCTGATACCACAGGTCATTTGTGGGATTTTTCCTAATCGTTCCCTCGTGGCTGAGGATTGCGAACTCTACGGAACCCTTCATTAATCCTTTCTACAACATTACTCCAGACATTGATCTCGCGTTTCGGATATTAATTGGTATAAAATACAATAGATAATGACAGTTTACTCCGAGCTTATCTCTGTATTTTCCTCGACGCGAGTTTTCAAATAGTTTTAACTTAATTGGTTCAACGGTAGTGAACTTCTCCCTTTATATTCCTTTATATACATCAAGAGAATCGAAAAAATACAGAATATCGAATCTTAACCAGCACTACTGAATCATTTATCATTTTCCATCACCATAAATTCGAAAAGGCATGGGTGATATCATCATTTTACACAAACTCCAAAGAAGAATTTTACTCCAAAGAAGAATGTCCTTATTTACTAAGACGTATATTCATTCGAGTGACATCTAGGTCATCCAGACTTAATCTCACAATTAACCTTCCCATTGCAATACCAATGCCAAACAGAATTAATTTTTCTACCGAATCGCCCTTTATTTCAACTCACACTTAAATGAACTTACCAGTTACTCAGTTACTACAATTAAATATAAATTTATTATATAAACCTTCTTAATGACTTATATTTTTGACACATATTTTTCCTTCTCTCTTATTTTCTTTTCTCTTCACCGTCCTGTTCCCCTGGAAAGTTTTCTTCTTTATAACTTCTGTGTCTCCTATGTTTATTATTTTTATTTTCTACTACTGCGATTTCTCTCACTTCTTTAGTTACTAGTGCATATAAATGTCTAAGTATACACTTTAGTTTTTATTCATGATAGTATGAATATTTAAGAAGATAAGACACCAATATTTTTATTATTTTTTAATGGATAAAATGCGTAGTAATAATATTCTTATATCGTATATATAATACACATTTAAAGGACCCTTCCAATTTATATTGGGATGCAATTCTTTTTTTCATTATGCATTAGGGGCCCATTATAGTTACGCCGCTGATCAAATCACTTACAAATATTCACCATATAGATGAAAAACGGCGGATAATTATGCATGAACATAATATAGCATAATAGCTTTTTTTCCAGCTCTGTATCTTAAATATTGTATTAATTATATGTTCACCCTATACATGGGAGAGAAATTAAGAGATTGATTTTGAAGAATATGTTCATAAATTTTAATGTCATCTCTAGCTTATATAGCATAGAATTTATGAACCAATCTCTCAAATTTTCTCTCCCTTTATAATGTTCGTCTTTCACATTAGCATAAGAAAAAATATTGTAGGTTTTCACAATATTCACAGACAGGGTAAATTACCTATAAAGAGAATGAAACTGGTAATTTTGGATGAAGTTCGATTTCCTAAACTTTTGTTTCTCTTTATTTTTTCTGCAAGTACACTATTAACTTCTTTAATTACTAATAATTTTTTTTAAATCATGTAATACGTATTTCATTTCTCAAAATTATTGATAAAAAAAATCTTAATCAAAAAGTTGCAATTTTAAATATTGAAGATACCAAAGATCAATAATATTTGAATACTTCTGGAACAAAATGTAATTGTTGGCGTGGCATCGGTATTTGACAAAAATATCTAAATATTAAGGAAAACACATTCTTATTGTGTAGTTGTAATTATTCAAAATATAGGTCTGTGATATTTTAAATACTAAATTAATGTATTAATTATAAATATATACATTAATTTAGTATTTAAAATATCTAAATATCACTTTTTGGTACATTATCAGAAACAATTACACAACCTTGGATCTGAGCGACTCGTAGTGATTATGCGGTATCATCAAACATATTTTATAATTGCATTTAGTATTAATACCGCATTGTCGGTAAGTTGCTATAGTCGCAAATAATGTGGTATGCAAGTTGTTATACCGCAGCGGATATAATGGGCATGGAATGGGGGCAACCGAGTATCCCAACAACCATCAAGTAGACAATTTTACGACGGACCTGCGAGAGGCGAACGAAGGACCAACTGATTAGAGCCCAATCCAATTCAGTGACGGTGCTCGAAAATAAATGCGGTCACAAGTTTCATAAAAACACACAAAAACTGAAAACCAAATATTTTATGAAGAGAAAACACGAAATTTATTAATAAATTTAGACTATTTCGTACAGTATTTTTTTCTTTTCAACTTTCATTGGTACATTGCCATAACTTCTGTCAATTCAAAACTCGAGAAACTTTTTAAATCATTTGCTCTCTTCACTCTTGAAAAAAAAATTATATTACACCTGTTTTACAGTCTACAGTGCTAACAGTATATTAGCAATCTAGATATTTAAGTGCGATAACGTTCTTAACAAATATTCGTATCACGATCTAAATTCAGGTCATGTATCAAGGTTTCATTGAAATCAGGGCGTAATAACAATATTTTTTAATTATCCTTATAGCGCCATATTTGTGAAATATTTCACATTAAGAGGAAATTTAAAATTAACAATTGTTATTAGAAATTATGAATATGCTTTTATGAAAACGTACATTTTAAGTATATTTTTAAATAACTTTTCTTATGCACTGTTCCTTAGAGAATTTTGGCAATAATTGGTCGGTTTAACAACCTTTCTTGCTGCTAAAAGTAGAGGTTGACCTAAGATTGAATTTCTCCTTCTTCATCCATTAAAGAATGTTTGTAATTATGTTAGCAATCGAACTTTATTGATTTGATTTTGTTGCTATGACATAGTATTTCATAATATTTTGATATTTTGTGTCATTTCTAAATAACATCAGTTTTCTTATCTTTAAGATACGAATGATTTCACGGCCTTTCTTCATCCTTGCTAATACGGTGTCATTTATAAATATTATTTATTATTTTCAACATGCATTCTGTTCCGCATTTTAAACGTTTTAAACTTCTTCAACACTGCTATGGTGAGAGTCTAACTTTCTACATCATGTAGGACTGATAAATCGTTATGCATGGATTTGAATCTCTCTAGGTATTGATAGCCCTGAATTTTTTAATTCTACTTTTTGATCTCCTCGGAGCTCCTAGCTTTCACATGTCTTGTAATCCATGGTATATCATGCTTATAAGAAATTGTATGTAGACGATTAGTTTTACCCAGTATGTCAATTGTAAGATCTTCTATAAATTTGCGTTATTAATTTTTTCAGACTTCAAACTTCATCAAACTTTTTATAAATGTCAACATACAAATACAGCCAGCAACGTTCACATGATAATTAATTGGTTTAGATAGTGCAATCCGTTCGCACTAAGGAATTAAATCGTTTTATTATAATTACGTGTGCGGTCGTTTAGAAGTGATACAATTTGCCAAATTCCTTCCTAATTAATACATCCAATCTTTTAAGACTCAGATTAACCGATCTTCCTCCAACCCCACTCACAAATAACCCTTAAAATATTTGTTTTGCGGATAACATCTAATTCAATCCCAATCGCCCAACATCAAATTATCGGATCAATGCAAAATGCAATATATTAGATTTTATTACCTTATCTGTATGTTTAAGTAATTATACTTTAAAATACTAATTAAATGTATTAATTACTAATTATATAATCAGATGGTACTGTCTGCTATAGCATAATTGGATAATGCACCTTCCCCGGATTGGAAAGAGATCCAGGTTCTAATCCCGATAGCAACAACAATATATTTTTCATTATTAATGAGAACACATTCTTATTGTGATGTTGTAATTATTCAGAACATAGGACTGTGACGTTTTAAATACAAATAAAATGTATATTAATTATAATAATATACATTTTAAATCAATTTTATCGAAAAATATTGTTATTGCGCTACTAGGATTTGAACCTGGAACTCTTTTTCCAATCCAAGGGAGGTGCATTACCAACTATGCTATAGCGCTTGTAATTTTAACGACGAATTTTCGAACCTATATGTTTCACTTTTTCAAATTAATACATCTTTCGTTCTATTATTTGAAAGCCATCTACATTTGTTTTACGGAATCTCAAATACCTTTGAGTAAACCGATAGCAGACACCAGAATAAATAATTATTTTTTTATTAAATTTTGGACAGATTGATAATTTTTTCAATAAAATTGATTTCATATGTATATCATTATAATTAATACATTTATTTAGTATTTAATTTGTTTTTCTATAAAATTGATTGAATATGTATATTTTTCCAATTAATATATTTAATTGGTATTTAAAATATCACAGATTTATGTTCTGAATAATTACTTAACTTCACAATAAGAAAGTGTTCTCCTTAATAATTATTCTTCCAATAACGATTGTGACGATTCCAGTGATGATTTATCGCTTTTGTAAATCTTATTCAATTTCTTGTTCTACAAAATTTTCTTATCATTTTTCTTTCTCCTCGTATTTATACCAGTCATTTGGAACAGTTCAGACTTTGATCCAGTGTGATATTTCATTTGGAACAGTTCAGACTTTGATCCAGTGTGATATTTCATTTGGAACAGTTCTGACTTTGATCCATTTGATAGAAAATGGTCACGGTTTTGATAAAAAATTGCGATTGTCAATTTTGCATATAAACGGTGTTGGTCACAAGTAAAATAATTTGGAATCGTTGGAGATAAATAAAGCATGTAAAGCTAGTCAAAAAATTACAAACAACCAACTAAATTTAACTACGAGTCCCATTCTAAAATTTTTTCTTAAATTTGTATTAAGCAACAATTTTAGTTAGGTACTAAATTTATTTTTTCAATAATTGTTGTTTTTTTTAAAAAAATAGATTCTAATGAAGAAACAATAATATATGTTTTTAGTTAGTTATGACATCCTGAAGAAGAAAATTGTATTTTTCGAAACCGGTAGATGTATTTAAACTCGATTCAGTGGTTAATAAAACAAAGATAATAAATAAAAAATATGAATTTTAACCACAAAGTTAATATTGCTAATTTTAAAAGTATTAAATATTATAATTAATGTTAAATTAGTTAACATCTGTGGGCGTTTACATAACTAGATATGGATTTTGCATAGTTTTTATTAATTCTCCCATCGAATTCACGAGTGTTTAACTACTGAGTGTGTTGATAATTCCAAATACCATCTGCTGCCCGAGAATATTAAGCGTCGAACAGAACAAAGTAATTATCGAGGAAGCTATATAGAGACTCGCACCGGGTGATACTGATCATATCACCTGAAACGGTCAGAAACAGACATGTAATTAGCCAGAAACTATATCTAATTATGCCCGATGACCTACTTACCAGATGGCTTCGGAGAGTTATAAAATTGTAATAAGGAAAAATAATAAAAAAATCTTTTATACGTTTGTTGCAAATTTTAACTAACTGACTTACCATCACGCCGGTTCTCCGTAGGGGTAGGGAGAGAGGATCTTCTGTCCTGACACACAGTTTATGCCTCATCCACATTCATACATCTTCTCATACAAGCTCGCCGATTATTGAGGCTTCAATATATATATATATACATATAATATTCCCTTCAGAAAAAACAATGCTTAGACCAAAAAAAAACTTACTTAACACCCATGTTTACATTTTTTACAAATTTATATTGAAAATAATTTTTTTATCAAATAATATACCATATATTGCTGTTTATCATCTACAACTGCCCTCAGGCACTCCGCTTATCGGAATCCCATTTATTTACCGGTTATCGCACTTGAGATATCGGAGACAAGAGAACGCGTTCTCATCCCTTCATCTATATCATTCGACCTCTATACAGAGTGCGTCAGATAACATTGATAGAATGGTATATCGTCCCGCACAAGAAAGGTGGGAACGAACGCAAACGAGACGTGCAACTGATGTTTTCTACCGTGCCAATCGTTCTACGCACTTTGACGTTCGTTTTACGACGGAGTTTAAACACTAGTTATATAAGAAACGTGATTTATTATTTTCTAAGATACCCTTAGAAAAATTTACGTTGAAATAAAATGAAAATTTATGAACGTTTCAGAAAAGAGTAAATACGTTTTGTACCATCTGCAAAGACATCACCAGTCATCGGCAGTCGCTTTACTCTACATATTATTAATCTTTCACGGGATGTGAGGACCTGCTCCTGGCATGTCTGTCATGGCGCGTGATTTAGCCTCCGTTTTAACCGCTGCATACAAAATACCGCTTCTTTAAAGATCTTTTATGTGTTTTATATGGTAATAGTTCTTGCCTTTTTATTTCATGGTCTTGTTATCGAAACGTCACGATATAAGTATGTTTCATAAATCTTATAAGTATACCTATTGTTCGATCTTTATAACTATCTAACGAACATCGCCGCGTGCGCGCAATATGAACGTGACATATAGAATGGTTCCTGTCCATTATCTACCCATTACCCCCTTCCCCTATACCAGAAAAATTTTTGTATGAGTGCAAGTTTGACCTTTGAACTGACAGTAATCATTTACCAGTGGTACGGTAGAGTGTGAAAATTCTGTTAATTATCATCCTGCCGTATAGGACTGATATTGTTTATGTGTGTTTTAGTGTCTCGCTGTACATCTTGCTATTGCACATGATGCTTGTTGCATGACACTTCGCGCTATCACCGAAGTGTATATCTATGAGTACTACGGAACTACGGAGTTCGTGTTCTGGAGCCAGAAGATCTCCGGATCCAGTGGAGACTCCAGGTACCTAAATGAACATTTCATATGTGGGTTGTGTTTTCTGGTTCTGGGCAATTCTTCAACCCGCCATGTTCCGTAATTCTGTCCGTCTCCTAAATTCCTACCACCCTCCCTACATCCCGTATTTTCCCAACTTTCTTGTTGCACTTTTGACGCTCGTTTTACGACGGAGTTTAAACACTAGTTATATAAGAAACATGAACATGATTTACTATTTTCTAAGGTACCCTTAAAAAATTTACGTTGAAATAAAATGAAAAGAAAACGGTTTCAAGGACACGGTAAAGGGCTTTCTAGAGATGTTTTTTCACGGAAAATAAGACCTTAGGTGGAATATATGGGGGATAGATTCGGGGAAGATGTATCCGTGCAGTGCTGACTGTATCAGCTAATATACATTATACATCAATATTCAACACAGCCATGTTAGATCGAAAAACCCCGTGTCTTGGGATTCGGTAACATAATTTTCTATCTCTGATCAGATACTAGCTCATTTAATACCGCTCTGTCTTGCTTAGCTTACATTACAAACTAATCTAGATTCGGTAGAGTAAATAACAGACGTCAGCATAAAGCGTTACATCACTTAAAAGTTTCAGTTTTTAAGCACGATAATTTATTAACAAATGGATACGTATTAATTCGCCTATTATAAATTTTATAATTGAATAGTGTTAAAATTAAAACCCATATATATATATATATATTGTTATAATCATTGTACAACATACAAATAACTAAATGAATAATAAACTCATCAAAATAAATAAAAATGGAAGCATGTCTTACAAGATCGCGGGGTAAAGTCGTAAAATAAACCTTTTAATTCAGATGCACGAGTATATTACTTTGAAAGCATTCTACTCTGTTTTGTTTTATGTCTCAATCGTCCCATTGAGTAACTGCTCCGAATCAAGAAATATAATTTTATATATGACCATTAAACAAAAGTGCATCAAAGAATTTTGCAGACTATAAGAAATGTAAGATTATATTTTATATTTCTACAAAACATGACGTTCCGTAGAAATGCCGAGAATATGAAATAGAGGCCATAAATGTTGTTCCAAAGTAATGGAGATATTTTCAAGTCCTGCATATTTATTTTTATTTCAATTAAATCTTCATTAATTAACATGGCGGTTGCTTTGTGGTGTGACGTGATTATTTTAATATCCACAATTAAACTTTGTACTACACATACGTTGGGTCATTTTCAATACTACTGTCACTCTCATCATCAGGCGAATCATCTAAACTAAATACGGAATTGGGGTCTATTCTGGCAATGGGATGGAGATCGAGAAGAGGGAGGTTTCGGTTGTTAGCTAATTAACAACATAACATTCCCTAACACTTCGTTTTTACTGTCCATATTCCCGTTACATGTTATACTTCCCGACACTAGTAGTGAAAATAACCTAACGTGTGTATAGTACAAAGTTTTATTGTGAATATTAAAATAAATTAAATCTATTAAAAAATACAATTTAAATATAAATTTTGTATTTATAATCGATTTTTTTTTTTAATTCTTGGAAGTGTGCCCTTAAATATAACATTTGATTTAGCAAACCACCCCTTTAACAATATTGTACATCGGTTTTAGGTAGATCTGAATTGTGAGTATCATATTGTTAAGTGTTCTTGAAACTAGATTGATTAATTAAACCACTATATAAAATAAATAAAAATACTCTTACACAATTTCTAAGTGAGTTTTCCTATAACACTGCTTATCATCCAAGATGACTGACGCTCCGTCTATCTATAAACATTTGTCAAAACCGATGTACAGTATTATTACAGGAAGGGATATCAATTATTCCTTAATTTTTCAAAACATAGATAACTCGTTTATCTAATATTCTAATTTTGAAGTTTGTGAAAATAAAATCGAAGACGTTCATTTTGTAGATTACAAAAATGTATCGTATTTCAAAAAAAAAAAATGATACTCCATTGTAACGTTCCAGCTTTATTTTTTAAAAAGAGAATAGTGTTTTATTTTGGCGATTCTGCGTTAGTATCGAATATTTTTAAAACATGTATTTTTGTATATATTAAACTGTCTATTTTTTCCGATTGCCCTCTTTCCAGCCCAACAAAACTCAGCACAACACTATAAGAGTCGAGTAAAAACGAACCTTTACATATTTTCGCAAATTCTCATTCGTATGACAATAACAGCGGCGATATTGTCTTTTACCATAATATTGTGCGTTTCTATATTGCCGGTTATCAGATTGTCTCCTGCCGCATCGTCTGTTGACTGAGCAACACGGGTGGGGGAGGGGTTAAATAAAATGCTTAAAATATGTAACACGAGATTTGGAAGATAAAAAATATAAAAGATAAGCGATGAAAAGCCTGCCGTACGGCTGTGAAAGGCGGATTCTGAGACAACATACGATATTAACTCTATCTTTTCGAGGTTATGTTTGAAATTTATTAGGCTATGTAATTTTCGTTTTACCTCAGCGGTAGCCGGTATCTTGTTCACGTCATAACTTTTGAGAGCTTATTTGCTACTAAATATATAATACTGCTATATATTATATTTAAAATAGTGTTACAAACCATAAGGAGTCATTAAAGCACAGCCATTTTTGAATCTTCTTGCATATTTTTTACATTAATTTTATTTTTATTTTTTTTTAATTAACACTAAACCCACAAAACGTCCTGATAGACATTTGTCTCCACATTTGTCTTGACATTTATATCCATTTGTTACTAATAATAATCCCGGTGGCGCAACAACAATATTTTCTCGATAAAATTGATTTCATATGTATATATTTCTAATTAATATATTTAATTCATATTTAAAATATCACAGATAATTAATTAATTAGTTCTAAATAATTACAACTTGACAATGAGAATGTGTTCTCCTAATAATAAAGTTGCATCAACGTGTTCAAAATTTAATTGATAATTCTGGCGTCTGCTATCATATTCCTCAAAGATGTTTGAGATTCCGTAAAAATTAGGTGGATGGCTCTTTCAAATAATGGAACGATTAAATGTATTAATTTCAAAAAGGTAACATATAGGTTCAAAAATTTGTCACTAAAAATATTGTCGCTGTAGCACAGTTAGATTATGTACCTTCCCCGGTTTGGAAAGAGATCCAGGTTCAAATTCTGGTGGCGCAACAACAATATTTTTCGATAAAATTGATTTTATATGTATATCGATCTAATTAATATATCTAATTCATATTTAACAATTAATCAGTCATATAATTCTTACAGGTAAGACAGGTTATTTTCTATAAGCCATTTTTTAATAATTTATTCTAAATTAGGAGAAAGTGTGCTCTTTTTTAAAGACTTGGGTAGTTTATTTTTTATTGTAGGAAAAACAAATTCTATTGTCCTCAATCAATATTTGTTTGTGATTTTGGAGATCGTTAGATTCTACACCTCTTGTATTTTTTCTATGTGAAGCCACCCTATTTAAATCACCGTTATTATAATTTAATTTTAATAAAAGGAACAGTAACATCCCGCATACAGGAAGAACGTTTTCGGAAGGACATTACAATTTTAGGTTATACCTCAATTTAAATGCTTCCAGGCTTATAATTTTATAAGGACATTACATGAACACCACACTTTTTTCGATCCAACGTCAAGAAGAAAAACTTTGTGTTTTTACTTTCTCCTAACGGTACTCACACGCCTCACACTACTGATACCGACGTCCGGTAATATGCCATAATAATATTAAGCGCCAACCATCGGGAAGACCGATGCGTGAACGTCACTCACCTACCTGCCGTCTTCCCGTACATAAGTTTTAGATCAGATTTCAGTAACCATTAGCACGCAACATTGTAAAACAGTGTTGAACAAATCAAGTGTCAACCGTTAGTAGTTTGTCTTCTTATTATCTGGTCTAGTCCGACATCATACATATTCCTCACACTCGAACATAGTGGAAAACTGAGAGATATAGGGCTTCAGTTCCACGCCTTTCAAACTTCTGATCAACACGTATACACAGCGACATAATCTACATTTGTTTTCACCACAACGCAATTAAAACACCTAAATCTGATGACCCTATATCTGGCGACAAACATCATACTTATTTGATTGTGGTTAAACATGCAAAAAATTGACCCTCCATATATGAAAAAACCGCGGTATTTCCTAGACAACGAAGGTCAAGCTTTTACAGTTTATGGTGGAAGACAGCTTGGAAAAGCTTGTTGTGGTGGACTATGTCGAAAAACGAAGATAAAGAGGAAGACCATCCACCTATTGGACCGATCAAGTGTAAAATACAACAGGCACTTTTTTGGTGGCAGCCCTAAGACCATAGTGGAGGAACATAGTCAAGAAGGCGAGAATTTATGGAGATTGCGATCCTCAATCATGAGGCATCAACATGGATAATATTCGATTATATATAAGGTGTAACAGATCTAGTCCACAATATTTTATGGGCGGATACCTGACTAAATTATGAGTCGGAAATATTCAAGAGATATGAGGATAATCTCAACTATGTCTGAGATATAAGCATTTAAAAAAAATCGTAATTATGCGATTATTTAGATTAATTGAAATATTTAATTGATTCCAAATTATATATTAAATACAAAAAATTAAAGGTCATCGAATTTTGAGCGGCTTGACTATTTTTTGTTAGATGATTGATGGCCTGAAGCAAAGATACAGATTTATAATGAAACAATTTCGCAAATATTTATTTAGAAGTACGTAAACTTCAAGCTTAACATGATATTGTAAAAATTTAAAACAATAATATTTTTCGTAACCGTAGAATTTAAACACATTCCTTAAACATCTTCGCCACGTAATTTAGTCAGGTATCCCACCCATAAAATATTGTGGACTAGGTCTATTACACCCTGTATAGTATCAAAAATATTACTCTTAATTTAAATAAGTAAATCCCATAACACGTACACCATCACAACAATCTTCCAATTTTCAAACATCTGACAATAGACTTCTTTGTTCATTATTTTGATAAAAAATACATTTTGAAGAAAAATGTGTCATATTTCAAAGAAAATTTACACTTTTCTTCAATGAGATTTATCAATTTCTCTTTTTATTTTCATGTGCTGTACACAGAAAGACATTGAGATTTTATATATAAGATTCACAAACATTACTAAGTACAAATTCCTCAATTTTGATATATATTTTTTTCTATATATTATACTTTTATTCTCTAAACTCATATTGTGCTGAAATTTAATACTAAATTTACTTAAATTAATTGAGTTTGTCAAATATTATTGTAATGATTTTGTGTTCTAATTAAAATATTTTTTGTTCATATTTTTAAGTGACTATGGGGGTCTGGAATATTTTTATGAATTAATTGAATGGTGTATTTTAGAATTTTAAAAATATTAAGTTTATGATATATTAGTAACAAATAAATTGTTCCGCACAGCCGCGCGACCGCGAGAAATGCGGCGCTCCGGCCCGAGCATGCGACGGTCCGGGCCTCGGCCGCGAGGACCGCGGGACCCCGGCCTGAGCGAGAAGCGGGCCGAGACCCGAACTTGGCCGTTTCACGGCAATAGCGCGGTCACCACACCCCGACCCTGGAAAATCGCCGCCACTGTGGCAGCCGCGCGGCCGAGGAGAGGGGGGAAGCCGGATTATGGCCGAGGCCACGCCCCGGCACCGCGTGGAAAGATTATTTCGGTTTTTGCCACATAACTGGCTGTAAAAAATTATTTTGCTAGGATTAGACCATATTTAGATAGAATTTTGTAAGGGCGATCGCCCAGAGATAGTTTGACGCACCTCAAAAATCATTGTACTAATAAAAAATGGATTTTAAGGTTTGAGGTGCGTTAATAAATTCCCTGGGCTATCGCCCGCATTGTAATATGCCAGGCATCGCGAGGCAGGTTCATGTTTGTAATAAAAAGTACTCGCGATGCCTGGGAAATGTGAAATAAATTGAAAATAAAATAAAATGTATGACGAAAGTCAGTTCTGCCGACCCACACTGGACGGCGGAAAAAATGACCAAAGTTTCCTGATTTGGCCGCCAGGTGGTGTCGGCACGGGACCGTATCGGGGTGGCGCGGGGATATTTTGAGCACCCTGATTGGTCCCGGGGATTTTCTGGAGTGTTACGCTCCTATAGAAATTTATCAAATATAAATAAACGGTCCAGCGGTTGAAAAATCACTTGCCTCGTGTGCTTCACCGCTGGACTTCTCTATTACATCAAGCCTTTCATTTCTGACCCCGCATACCCTGGACTTGCTTCTTCTGGAATTCTGACCTGGCTTCACTTTTGGATCGACCCCGTATTATTCCACGACCTTGGCTATTGACACTGGATGAAGATTTTGGATTTGGACCCACTGCACGCCGCTACAGACATCAACATCCGAGCAGCAGAGCGAATCGGCGAGCCACCCCTGACAGATCTACAGTTCTTGTTCGCATACTGAACATAAATACTGTACAATTAGTAATATAATAGTGTAATAAATATTCATAACGGCTTAGTTTGACAACAACTAACGGAAAATATTATATAACGAAGGGGCAAAGAAAATAACATCAAGGGAAAATAATTTTATAGCTAAAGGTCGGGGAAAATAGTAATCCGTTGTGATGCTGAATATTTATAAGTTATTTCGCAAAAACTAGACTCTAGCATCTATATTTGGGAAGCTCATCGCACCCATACATTTTAGACACTTTCGTAAAATAAGGTACAATAGTATAATTCTAATTAAAAAAAATATTTTCTATAAAATGATTAAGTTCACCACAATGTCTTGTCTTTATAGTAATCGTATTATTTTATATGTATAAATGAATTACGGAAAATTGTCCATTTGCATTTAAATAATAAATTATCCTTGCGAAGTACACTTTCTGTCATGTCGTCTTATAACTTTAAAATGGACGTAATTATTATCTGATGAAAATCTTTCATTCGTTTCACACATTTATGAAATTACGAATAAAGTTATGAAATGTCTTGATTTTGTATTAAGAACCGTGAAAGGTATCAATTTACTTAAATCGCTTAAAATTTTATACACAGCTACGGTTCGTAGCAATTTAGAATACAACTCAACAATTTAGTCTTCATTATATAACGTGCGTGAATTAAAATTAGAAAGGGTTTAACATATATTTTTAAGGTTTATTAACTTCAAACTGTGTATACCCGCTGAATAATTGAATTATGATTTTCTAATGAGCACTCTTAATTTAACAAACTTGTCATGTAGAAGAACGCCAACGCAAACAATACGTGGTAATATACTCCAACAACCAACGCAAACAATGTGCTAATATACAACCGTCCAACAGGCCAGCTCCCGAGCACCACTCCTCTCGTAGATGCCTTCCCATCAAGATCCTTAGTAATTGCTCCTCGATGTAGATTTTTTATTGTAACTGTAAATGTGCTTAAGCAACAATAATATTCTGTCAACTGTAAGTAATTTATGTTCTTCAACCTGTTTTACCCACACACACACACATACACACACACACACACAATCTGCGATTATAATCAAACGAATATGTGAATGATGGATGATTGAGGCTCTCATCGTTCACACCAAACTAAATCCTTCTGATTTTTGACCACATTTTTATACATAACTCTAACCTCTCCTATAACCTCTCCTATTCCGATTCCGTATTTCTGTTTAATACTTCACTAATTCCCCAAAATACAATTGTTCCTGTAAAGATTTAAAAAAATTATTCCTTGTACAATATAATTTAAATAATAAAAAATATGTATATTCTTAAATGTAAAAATGGCTGGCACACCCGTTAATTCAATGTGCAGTGAAACCCTTAATTTATTTTGAATCACCAATCACTATGTTCTATCTTCACATCTTTGAAGTAAATGCACTATTGAGATGGTAAGCATTCAATATTATACGCATTTATATCTGTGGAAGGGGTGGACAAATATATTTCCCTTGGGTCAACAAAGCAAAAAATTGAAACGATGGCATTTAATATAATACATTTATACCGTTGAAAAGAGATCCTACCGACCCTCCCACTACCTTGAATACCATGGATTTCAGGACTTAATCATTAAACTTTTAACTGCCACCCGTATTTGAAATGGAAGATACCACATAGGGTAAGGGTAAGCTTTTAGGGTCATGTACTTATCAAAAGCTGGGAACCGTCGCCCACAGATGGCATAATTATTTAAAAGTATGACTTTAATCCCTGCTAGGTACTATAGTGTTTGCAAAGTCAAAAAGTGCGTCTTATCACATTTTCAACTTGGCGTAACATGCAAAGTTTGGCGTGTTAACCCGCTCATGGCATTTAAAAGATTAAATACTTTTTAAAACCTTCAAAGAATGCTTAGAAATTTGATTTTCTTCATTATGTTTTTGAAATTCCGCAACACAAAACTTGAATAAGCGAAGTAATCAAAATAGCCCTAAAATTGGTATAATTTTGACAATAATTGATATTTCGTGAATATATTTTATTTAATAGTGTTAATATGACAATACGTTATAATATTATCCCAACCCTAGAAGTCTAGGAATCTATGGTTGTAATCTGCGCGAATTACAACACTAGCGGGCTGTCGATGGACACATTTTTTCCGTGGTGAACATGCGATTGAAGGACTCCGTAAGATCTATCAAAATGTAACTTCAATTTATCAAGAAAGATTAAATATAATCATAAAATGGAATTGATCCCATCTGTGGTTTGGTTATTATAATTGTGTGTCACCCTAATATTTTAATTTTAGGGCGAAGTCCTTTTCTTTTATTTTGGGATGGCGTTTTTGCCTTTTGGCGACGCCATTACGAAAACTATTTGTTCGTTGAACCGTGAGGAATGTCTCGCTGCTTTTATTTAGTTTTATTCTAATAAAATAATCTGTCATGAAGACTGACAGCGAAGGAAGACAGGATGGCTGGACGGAAGAAATTATACAGAACTTACATCACCATTTAAATTGGAGAACGCTGTTGTAGCGCTACAAGTAACATTTATTTCTTTTAATATAATGTGACAATGTTTAAAACTGGACCTTGTGACTTCGACCTGTGATAGATCCAAGGTGGATGAAGAAACTCCAACATAACATAACTGACAAGATGTGTCAGAACGATTTATAAATGTCATTGTTTTTTTAGCCTGAACGTAAATTCTTTTTTACTAATAATTTTGTATCAACAAGTAACAATGTAAGTTAAGTACTAAATTTATTTTTGAATAATTTTTGTTTTTTTTTTTTAAATATATTATTTTGAAGAAACAATTTTACATATTAAGGAGAACACATTCTTATTGTGAAGTTGTAATTATTCAGAACATAGGTCTGTGATGTTTTAAATACTAATTTAATGTTTTAATTATAAATATATACATATAAAAAAAAAATTATTTGAGATTCCGTAAAAATAATGTAGATGGCTGTCAAATAATGGAACGACAGATTTATTAATTTGAAAAAGTGAAACATATAGGTTCGAAAATTTGTCATGAAAAATACTGGCGCTATAACACAATTGGTGGTGTACTCCCCGGATTGGAAATAGAGATCCAGGTTTGAATCCCGGTAGCACAAAAATAATATTTTTTCACAAAATTGATTTTATATGTATATATTTAAAATTAATACATTAAATTAGTATTTAATATAATATATATTTTTGATTAGGTGATGACATCCTGAAGTAGAAAATGATATTTTTTGAAACTGGTAGATGTATTTATTTCATTAAGTGATTAATAAAACAATGTTAACTATCTACAAAATGGATTTTAACCACAAAGCTGTTTTTGTAAATATTAAAATATGAACGTTAATTAATAAGATGTAGTTTTAATCATCGATTTGAGTTTAGTTCGCATTTTTATGACAGATTTTCGATTTCAAGATTATTTTTAGTTAATCAATTCTTATGTCTGATTTCAACCAATTTTTGCTGTTTTTCTTATCTATTTTTTCCATAGAATAACTGTTCAAGGCAAGTGCTGAAGAAGTATTCAACTACATAGGTAGCGTTAGTCTATACTGACTTCATAGTTATTTTCGTAGTCTATACAGGCTGAATTTTTGAGAAATTATTTCATAATTTAAGACGAATTCCAAAATTTGGTCAAATGAACGGTACTTGTACGTAAATTCATAGTTTTAAATATTAACACCTTTCACTTAAAAATTGATCTCCGGCTATTTTGTATTTCTCAGATGTAAACTTTAACACTAACTTTTACTTTTATTTTTATAAATGTCAAGTATACTTTAAATTCCATTTCTATGGTATTGTGGTGAATAAACCACGGTTCCATTCGGTACCAGCAACACTTATGATAGCCATCATACGAGAACGGCAATGCGCTGGCGGGATGTACTGAGGGGCTGGTTAGGCTTCACTCTCTTTCCGTTGCCCGTACTGACAGATGCATTTCTTGAGATTATACTACACCACTTCTATGCATATTTTAAATAACTTTTGTAATATTGCTCTAGTAAATTCAGTGAAACGTGTAAGTACTTGTTTGTATTAATTCGCCAAGTTGTCATATATAACAGTAAAGTTAGACGGCACTATCTTCACGAAAGAGATGAAACTGATATTGGAGTTTATCTCTATTAATTATAAACTGATATTAAACATTCTACATAATCTTTCTGATAGAACTTAAATCAAATATCGCATGTGCAATCAAATATCCAAAGTGTCATTACTCGGTGGTTGTTTTCAAATAAGATGCGCTTCTAAGCTTCACGCTTGTACAAAAAGATTTATTCGTTTACTTGTATTATTCTTTCCTACACAAAAGAAACATTGCACCGAGATTTTCTTCTTGAAGAAAATAAAAAGGATCCTATAAAACTGTTGAACGTATCCGAGGCGCTGTGGACCAGGACAGCTACCGTTCCATCATCTAGGGGGTACATGAGATGACGGCGTTATACGTTCGGGGAGAGAAAACTGTCAACACATCTGGTTTATGAAACAACTTCTAAATAAGGGTGTTTTTCATTGCGTTGTTTGACAAACAATAAATATCAGTACTTTCAAAATTAGCAATACTAACTTTGTGGTTAAAATTCATATTTTTTTTATTTATTATTTTTATTTTTTTATCAACGTATAATAAATAAAAAATATTAAAAATAAATATCAGTGTTATTATCATCATTCTCCACCATTTTTATCCACTGCTGGATGAAGGCCTCGCCGAGTGTGTCCCTCTTTCTTCCGTTCATTGTCATGCATTGATCGTATTTCTCAGAGTTTAATGACTTTAGGGGGAATTGCGACTATATAAAATAATATTATGAAGCGTTATAAAAGAGAGAAGAGGTCACCACAATGGGGATTTTTTTAAATTATAGATTTTAAAATAAGATAGATATAAATATTACTAAATTATAATAAATTCAGTTTATAGGTATATACATGAGAGTTTGTTATAGAATTGTGAATAGCAGTAAGTATATAATAATATATTGCAACAATTAATGTATATGTACATATTTAGATATTATTTTAGATTCTAGAGGATATGTTTATTTTTTTTATTACAGTTACTAAATACACATACATAAATATAATGAAGAGTTATTCTAAATTCATTGAAAGAAATAAGAATTTATAATTTCTGTCGGAGTTTTCTAATAATTGTTTATGAAATTAATATCAAATTAGATTGTGATATGAAGGTTTTATAATTTTATCTGGAAATCCATTAAAAAAAATTATATTATATAAATGGTATTGAGAAGCACTTGTTTTAAATATAAGTATTTCTAAGTAACCACGCAATCTTAATCGGTTACTTATTGGTTATTAAAAACATGAAATCGCTGTGGGTTATATGTGGAGTACGGTTTAAATTATTAAAAAGATTATGTGATAGGAATCAGAGGGTTGTGTGTGAGCACCTGGGTGCCCCCCAAATAAATACACTCGGCGCTCACATTCTCTTGATTAATATTGCGGAGTGTGTGTGTGCGCTACGTGGCCAGAGCAGGATGAACAGTAAATACTACTTGCAATTATCACAAACTTGATTGATGCTTGGAATACAATTACAGGTATATACAGTAGGTATATACAGTAAAAGATCTACAACGAGAAGCATTGGTTAATGAACTCATCTCGAAGGTTGCTGCTAGAGAAGTGGTGCGCAGGGGCCGATCTCTAGATGGCTGTCGGCGCATATTATGAATGTCTATTGGGATCAGTACCAGGCGTGTTTTTGAGATTGATTAGAGCCTCGATTTGCACCTAGGTATTTACTAGATCTCTTCAGGGGGCATCGTCGGTGTTGTTAATTTTAAGGCGATAGAGGTATCATTTGATATTTAAATCAAAATATCAAATAAAGATATTGAGCTTCAAAGTTTTTTAAATGCTTTTTTAACTTCAAAATGAGACTTTACAATTTAGAGTAACAAAAAAATCCAATCACTGATTTCAATTCGAAAAATTTACATAATAATTTAATTTGTATTAAAAATACCACAGAACTATGTTCTAAAATTGCAACATAACAAAAAATATATAATAATAATATATATTATATAATTCACATATTTTATTTGCATTCAAATCAACAGATGTTATTATAAAAAAAAATTACTAAACAAGTTCAACGTACCTACATACTAAAATTTTATATTATTTTCTTATCTTTTAAACTAATAAAAAATTTGTAACGCGGTTTTAAACAGGAAATTTTTAATATAAAAATTTTTATACAATAAGCTTCGACCAAAATGTTAGATAATGATAGCTTGTTATTTTAAGGTTACAATTTTGTTTATTTTTTTTAATCCAGATCTTGGGGCTTCCGAATAACTCTTTCAACAATCCTCTACCACATAGTTCCATAGGTAACATATGAGACGGGTCGATTGTATATAAAATAATATAAATAAACTAATTTGTTACTTATCTCATAGATAGAGATATATGTAAGTATTTTTCTTCATATAAAATGAAATAAATATTGTATTCTAAAATTATATACATCAAGTTTAATTACAAATGGGTCGATTTTTTTTGTATATTTAAGAATATTCAGATTTTGTCGGTAGGTTAGTAGTATGTATTCGCCTTGCTCATTATTTGATAGGTGTATTTCTGTCTGAACCTTTTTGCTCTGCAATTGTAATTCTAGAAATGTAATTTAAAGAAACTTCTTAGATAGTCGATGAAATAATAAAATCATTATAAATGCAAATACATTTTAGAAAATATAAAATAACTAATAACTATATATATATATGTACTTTTTTTAAATTATTTTCTATTAAGTTTTATATACTTTTCACGCCCGTTACACGTAGGTACATAAAATTAAAAATATATATTTAATTTATCCTAAAATGATGTTTTGTTTTACGTGAAAACGTCCTTGGCGTATATGCGGCTAAAATATTTTAGGAATGAAAAGAATGCGAACGTGTTCTACATTTTAAAGAATTTATTTTTAAACTTGTTCTTTATAGACACGGGAGGCATTCCTTGTTGATGTTTCATTTAGCTTCGAAGTACTTTTATAGGTCGAAAATATTTTTTTTTGCCACTTTAAAACATAACTGAAATTATAAAAACTCTATTGTAGGCGACAAATGAAAATTAACTCGATTATTTTTTTAAAGTACGATTTCAAACCGAAATTTCGCACGATGTAAGGTTTTCTCCTAAGACTCGTTACTTACTCCACCGAGTCAACGTTTTTCGTTGAATGATTTAGGTAAAATGATAAATCGTTTCACCAAAATCATGTAAATGTGTAAAGTGATCACTTAAGCCATCCGATGACAGATCGTAAGCCCTGTAATGCCGAAGACTTCCATACTTTTCATATAAAAAAATAATAGCTTCGTCTTTGTGGGACATCTTAATATTGATAAATCATTATCAAGTGCAGAAGACTGTTAATAAAACGAATACATATCAACCAAATATATTATCACATAAAAATAAACCATAAATTTTGAAAAAAACTAATTAACACAATTCGTTACAATTTGCATGCAAGTGTATAAAATAGACTGAAATCAATCGGGAGAGTAAAATGTTACAATTTCTCGATTTCATATAATTTCTCATCTTTATTTTTTATTTTATATGAAAAATTACACTGTACTGTTGTAATGTCCCAATTTTTTAAACCATTTTTAAAAAGCCTATTACAAATTAATCAACTGAAAAAATTACTTACATAAAAACTCATTTACAACGTTATAAATATGTTTTTAACAATATTTGAATATGTCCAAGAACACATAATTACTGGATTTTTACCTACAAAGGTACTGTTATTAAACAAATATGAGATATCTCATAGCGACAAAGCTATTATTTGTTTTATTTTGATTTTTCAGAACGTATTCTTGTATATGTTAAAAAACATTTTACAGATAAAGCATACTGCTTTAAAATAATTTTAAAAAAAAACAGATTTTCATAGTTATGACGTATAAATATATGCTGTTTAAAAAAAAAGGAAAAATGAATTATCAAATTTGGTCCATTGATGACGATGGTGTAGTGGTACTCGAAGTGAGTCCACATACTAACATATATACAACTTAAAAAAAAAGAAGATAAATGTGAAGATTGAGGGGTGAGAATTAGTGAACGTTATATATATATAAAGTGATCACTTAAGCCAGCCGAAGACAAGTCGTAAGGCTTGTAATTACCCCATACTTCCATATATTTTTCATTAAATATAATTTTTAAAAATAGCTTTGTCTCTATGAGATATCTGATATTTGTTTTATATATATTTTTGTTAAAATTTAAAAATATATGACGTGCTTACTTTCAATTCACATTAATAAAAAAATTTGAATTTCACTTCTGCACTGCAATCATTGTCGGTTTGATGCAAATTCATAAAATAACTAAGATATAATGTTATGTTTAATTAAAACTACGTAAAATAAAACGTATTTTGGACAACATAATATGTGTACGTTGCGAAAAAAACAAGTATTACAATCATTTATAGAGAATATTCCGTGCATTAGTACGAGACCACGTATAGTTCAATTAATCACTCTCTTACTAAGTGCGTGTACTATGGAAGCAATTACTCTCGTAAATTGAGCCAAAGCGTTATGAGCTGTATTTATTATTTACACAGAAACGCTATTCCCATACCAAATTAGAAAGGACGGCTTGAAAAGGCATCTTTCAGATAAAAAGCGGAATATTATGTCAGTACGTCGAGAATATGTACGAAAACGTACAACATATAATACGTGATATAAAAATTCGTGTGGGTTATTATTGTGAGCTTTTCCTATTATTTACTGATACCTACTACGTAGACTTATTTTTTTTTCGCGTTGAATAAATATAATAATTTGTAATAAAATTTGTAATTGAAAAAACACGGATTAATTTGTTTAGAAATGTTTTAATGATAATATTTGTTGTTCTCTAAATATATTGCGTTGGTGCTTAATTAATGACGCTTTTTTTCAACAAAAATCATAACGAAATTTAACAAAAACATCTTTAGATGATTATTCCGGAGTATATTCACTATTTACTTTATTAATTGCTTCCCATTTGCTTGGTAGCCGGTCAATCCCACAAGCGAAGAGGTTCATATTCTTAGAGGGAATCCACTCTTTGACGTCGGCCACCAAGTCATCTAAATCGTCGTAAATTTTGTTCGCGACCTAATTTTTCAGCGATCTATTGATGTGATAGTACGTAGGCGTTTCTGTGCGAGAATATGGCGGTTGGAGAAGCGTTCCCAGCCCTTACTGGCGATAACCACGATTCATCCCCAGTGACGAAATTCTTCAGGAACGGAGTCTGCTCGTTTAGCTGCAGCAAATCGGATAAATTCGGACACGTTCGGCTTTGTTGTTGTCGGAGAGGTCGTGGGAAACCCAACCAGCCAATTTCTATACTTTCTGAGCTTTTTGAGATGACGAACGATGGTTGAATGGTCCACATTGAAGTTTTTGGTCAACGTTCTCGTTGTTAAGCTTTCGTTCTCTTCCACGGCTTCCAAAAGTATCTGGTGGTCGAACTTTGATGGTTGACCTCATCCTTCTTCATCTGCTAGATTTGTATCGTCCGATCTAAACTTCTTGAACCACTGATTGTTCCTTTGCCAAAAAGTTCGTTGAGATCGCGTCATGACTTTGCTGCTAATATGGATATGATTTTCGACATGCATTTTCACTATCTGAAAAGAGGAGATTATTTTTATTTATTTTTTTATGAAAAACTGTAATTTTAAAAGAAAAACATATCGCGAAAAAAAGCCTCAATAATTATACACCAACCTAATATAAAAATGAGAATATATTGTTATTTAAATTGTATTATGTTTTTGTTATTTAATTTGTTAATTGAGACGAAAATTGTTACTTTGATTGGTTTCACTGTTGGGCATATATATTTAGCACATACCTCTTTCTAACTAAGGGGACAATAAATATTATATCTAGGTGTGTTTGTTAATACACTTTAGACAAATAGACAAATATTAAAAATGATGATAACTAGCTTGGTAGGCAGATTGGAAGAGGATTAGTACTTACTTAATTGAGATGGTGAAAACATAAAAAATCAATTTTATTTTAGCTGATTAACCCTAAAATAATATTGTATTAATTAATTGTTTTAAATTTATAATCTTTGTTTAAACAATGGGTGGGGAAACGGGATATAAGAAGAGTGGTAGTAATTTGTTATAGGGACGGAAGAGCGAAGGCCCAAGGACCAACCAGGAAACACAACTTACCTGGATTTAATCTGGTGTAGTCACAGCTCACCTGAACTTCTTCGCCAATTCGCACGAAGCACTGTGAAACCAAAACACACAATAGCTACAGTAACTGTGCAGTGACAGTGAACGAGCTCATAGCAGAACAATCACACTTCTTGATAATTCAAAGTTCATAGACAATAAACACAGAAAACTCGTGCTCTGAGGTGTAGGGCCAGTTAGATAAAGTCAACATAATGCAGCTTCCACACACGCGCACAGCGATAGGTGATTAGTGGATCTATTAAAAATATCGGACAATCATCTTCATCAATATGGAAATACCCAGTGTAGGTAACTGGCATTTATCTGATCAGGCTTTTAGTTCATAATGTCAACTATAAAGATATCCAACTTAGGTCTTCCAACACTCTTCCAGCGAGTTGCTTTTGATCTAACGACATTGATAGTGTACAGTCAACCTCGGTCGTGTTATCTTAATAACATCTTACTAACGGCGACAATATTGCGTTTACAAAATTCTGTGTATAATCGGCTATCGCAGGGAATGCGCCATATTCTGTGTTCATTATTGGACTCAAATTGGACACAATATTCTCTAGCTCACTAAAGTGACAGTAAAAATATAAAAGAAGCAGATTAATGTAGAAGATCTACGATTAAGAAGAGTGGAGTTCATTAGTTGAGATTATTCAACGTTGGATAGACGTACTGAAGATAATAATCATCATGAGAAGCATTGTTAAGTTTTCCTCTTGACTGAAAATGATGTTAAATAATTTAAGGTTTATCATGTCTATCAAAAATATACAGGTATTTATCATGTTTTATGAAGATATAATCTTAATATAATCCATACGGGGGAAATAAGTCTAAACATGACACTGATATTTACTTTTAAAATCTAAAGAAGAGTGCCATCTCGCAGTGATTTAATACTCGTAAAACACTTTAATACATTAGTTTTTTCAAATCCGTTAATTACTAAATACCAACAATAATGTAACTTATTCAGAAAATTTATTGTATAGTAAAATATTTATTTTCGCCTCTTATTTTATAGATTTGCACTGCATTTGGCTTCATATAATAAGTATACAGAATAAAATGGTTTAATATGTACGTTTAAGAATGCGTTATCAACCGAAAATTATATTATTTAAAAAAATATATTTATACATGTCACATAAATTCTTCATCCTAGAATCTTCGCTGGTGGTTTAAAAAAATCGAACTTGTCGGTCTCCTGGGACAGGGATTTTCCGACCTCTTAGTCACAAGCACAGCATTTTCCCGTTAGGTACAATAAATATACCAATGAACGTAATAGACATGTTCAACTTTTTGCGTATAAATTATTGATCTTTCTCTCCTGTGATCCTGGAATGACCTGTAATAAATTACTTTTAAGACCAGGATTATTTTTTCAAAGAATTTTTCCGTTTTTTAAGGTTGTACAAATTTTGTTCCTTTAACGCTACAATTACGTCGCGTTTCATTCTTTTTAAAATTACTGTTATCATAATTATCATCATTCATTTTGGTTCTACAAACCTTGTTTAGTCATGGCCTTTTCAATAATTTTCCTATCAATATTATGAGTAATTTCTCTTCAATAAATTTATAAGACAGATACATGTTAAAGAACATTGTCGCTCCATCTTAAATTTGAACTTCGCAAGTTCCTATACCATGTTGGTCATATGTTCAGTAATGACTTTTGTGATTTGTGATTTCAGTCACCTATGTCCACCACATGGCATAACCACCGAAGCCTTCCAATTTTAATAAATTTTAAGACACTTATCTCATTATACGCAGCTGACAATAAAAGTCTTTATATTACTGGAATGAAATTGACGAAGATACCGAGTATTATATACCTAGGTTGCAATATAACTGAAAGATGGAATCCTTCTGTTGAAATCAGATGTCGCACTGAGCATGCTCATGTAACATTTATCCGCATGAAAAAGATGTCCTGCCAATATGATCTCAGCCATAGATTACAAATGCGAATAATCAGATTTCATGTGTTCTATTATATATATATTATTTTATAAAATGGAAGCATGGACGCTTACCAATGACATTATAAGACGACTTGAAGCATTTGAGATGTGAATTAACAAAAGAATACTCAAATTAGCTGAATGGTTAGAATTTGAGTTACCAATAAAGAAATTATGATTAAAGAAAATACATTCTTATTGTAAAGTTGTAATTATTCAGAACATAGCTCTATGATGTTATAAATACTAATTAAATGTATTAATTATAAAGATATACATATACAGATTGGAAAAAAGAGATCCAAGTTCGAATCCCGGTAGCGCAACAACAATATTATTCGGTAAAGTTGATTTTATATGTATATATTTATATTAATACATTTAATTAGTATTTAAAACATCACAGACCAATGTTCCGAATAATTACAACTTCACAATAAGAATGTGTTCTCCTTATAGTATATAAGTTGTATTACCTGGAAGGTGATTATAGATCTCTTGTAATTTTATTGTTATATATCAATATTCATTACTTAAAAGCAAATGCAACTTTATTTCTAAACCAAGTTCTTTGTACTATATTTTTTATTGTCCTCTATGAAGGTTAAAAATAATCACTGCTATTTGTCAGACGTGATGATTTTACACGGAAGTTATAATGTGACGGTGTTGTGTGACCTTCCGTACCTGGCGGGGATTCCTTTACCCACCCCCTAGGCACGGGCTCTCTATGGGTTACAAACTCCTCTAAGAAATCAAGAATGAAAGAAACGATGGTGAATACATACTGATATTTTTATATATCGATAATAGGTATAAAAATTCCCGAGAATGAAAATTTGACGCAGAAGAATATACGTAGCGCCTAATTCCAAAACCCCCTAAAATGTATAATTTAAGTTAAATATGCAATTTTGTAGATTTTTTTGTCAGCTACTTGCAGAACACATTAATTCTCGCAAAAATTACCATTGGTATTGCATGTTCTAAACCAGGACTAGTTCCAAAATACCCCAAAGCAAGAGTATAAGTTGTTATTCCCCCTAAAATGAAATTAGCTAATCACAACGCCTGTTGATGATTACGTGATCTAAAATCCAGTATGGCTGCAAGAAAGATGTGTACAAAAAAAAAATGACATTACAAAATTGTCTCTTTAAAAAATGCTAATGTAAAGCAAACATTTAGTACATTCGCTTTCAGAATATGCTTTTTCATCAATAACTCAAAAACACAAAGTCGTTTTAGGGAGTTTTGGAATTAGGCGCTATATAAAAAGAAATTTAATAATATTCTTAAACAGTGCGTGTTGCCAGATGCTTACTTATCATATTTTAAGTTTGTAATCAGCATTGTTCCTGCTGCCATAACCTTCAATACATATATTTTCATTATTAAGGAGAACACCTAATCATGAAGTTGTAATTATTTAAAACATGTCTGCAATATTTTTTTAAATATAAATAAAATGCATTAATTAAAAAATATACATATAAAATTCATTTTATCGAAAAATATTGTTGTTGCTACTGGCGTCTCCTATCGAATTACTCAAAGGTATTTGAGATTCCGTAAAAATAAAGAAAATTGCTTTCAAATAATGGAACGACGGATGTATCAATTTGAAAAGTGTAACTGTGCTGTGTGTTCTTAAATTTGTCGCCAATGCACTGTGCTGGTGTAGCATAATCGATTAATGCACGTTTCCTGGATAGGAAGAGATCTAAGTTCGAATCCCGGTAACAACAATATTTTTCGATAAAATTAATTTTAGATGTATATCTTTCTAATTAATACATTTAATTTGTATTTAAAAAAAACATTTATCTTCTTTTCCATTCTCTCGTCGCTCATACGTTCCACATTGCCAAACCATCTAACCCTTTATTAATTATACCGACAACGTTACAAAAAAATCTACACTCGCTTCAAATTTGTTAATTTTTTAGTCTATCGTACATAAACTAAGCGACCGCATTTTTTTCGCATTCAGTCTACTTTCAATCTTATTTTACCAAGCAATATAAATTCTATTAGTATTAGTGCCATTGTACAGATAAAAAATCTAATAAGAAATACTTGACCCTTATTAAGTTGGGTTGATATCGACCTCACATTTTTATATTTATAAAATTGAATAAGTATTTAGAAAATCATTAAAAATTTTAATCTACCACTTTATAATTCATCAGCTAAATATTAAACCTAATATTTCAACAGCACGCGCATCTCTCAAATAAACAAATATGCTTTATTTCTCGTGAGTATGTACACAACGGGAAAAAATGTTAATGAAAATTTGACAGACTCATACTACGTGCGGATGCGCCCAAGTAATAAAGTTAACACAAAGGGGTGGAAAAAATATGATGAAGGGTGTATAATATATGAGAGAAAAGAGAAAAACAGAAATTATAAACTTTATTAATAAAAGCAAAGTATTACAGCGTCAGTGCTGAGCGAAAAACAAATCAAAGAAGAAAATATTTATATTTAATCGGTAATACGAAAAATAAATTCTTAACATTATTTCTTGTTAAAGAATTCAAAATTATGACTTTTATTTATATTTATATATAAACATATTGTATATTGAGCGACCACCGAACCGAAAAAAAATAACCAACAAACTTGCTGGCAAATTGACCACTACTAATGTTATTGACACATCCGTATCCGAATTCCTACCCATGACCCATACTACTGATTGTCCATCAATGTGAGTTGTGACTGATGCCACCTGACGTCAACTTGATCAATATTGTTTGGTTGATCTCGACGTCGCGATACCATTCGCGGTGTGGACCAGTTACCTCCAGCACATCAGCACTTTGTGATCTGTGATTTGATCATAATGTTTATTGTTAGTGTGTGCCGTGGTGAACATTGACATCGCCATCTTCAGTCGAGAGCGGAGATTGTCACCATTTGCGTGCAACCATTCTATGATTTCGGCGGCGACTAGAAGACTTCGCAGGCGTCATGTATAAGGTTAGGCGAGCAGTCCTTCTAAATCCAGTTCCCCGAGATCGCTGGTCCTTCAAAGAATCTATATCCTTTCATCAACTTCTTCCCATATCCGTCTCCATATTTACAACCGAAATTATTATATTTCGCGGGAAGGCGACCCAGAGATTGCACACAGAAACGCTGAAATATTTCAAAATCAAATTATTTTATTACTAATTTAAAAATTATTCTCTTATTTTGTTACATGAATATTATACATATTTGAAATGTGTTGAAATATATTGGGAATATTTCAATGATACGATATACCTATACACATACGACATCAATACCACAACCGTGACGTCAGCCACACGCCGCAACGCGCAGTACTGAACGCAGCTATCGCCACTGATTGGCTGCGCTTTGCGCCAAGATGCCACTCTCTCATCGCTCCTGAGCCAGTCAATAATGTTTAGCTCCGACCACTGTATTAGCACCCACCCCACCGCATAAATGTTACTCGCGTAATATTATTTATCAATTTGATTACAATTCAATTAATTTACTATTTTCTCATTTAAATACCGTCTGCTTTAATCCGCTACTCTCTAAACACTTTCATCTTCCAAACAAGTAAATCAAAAATATAGGAACATGAAATGAAATTTTAAAATTTATATTATCTATATATTTTTTAATATACATTTTAATAATATCTATAAATTTATTGTATAAAAAAAGAGATTTTGTTTTTCAAAACTAGATGAATACGTTCTTCGAATAAAACATAGTTACATAGGTAAAGTTGTTTTAATAAATAATATTAAATAACATTGAATATGAATTTTATTATCAGAGCAATATAAAACTGATTCTAAACATATAATTTTGTGTGGAAGAGAACACATTATTGTTGTGAAGTTGTAGTCATTTTAGAACATAGTTCTGTGTTTTTTAATAATTAATTAGTCAGTGTGATTCCTGGGATAGAAGCGATCCTGGTTTAAATTCCGATATGTATATCTTTTATGCATTTAATTTGTAAACATTTTATTTTTATCTTTGGTTTCCTTAATTACATCGAGATAACATTTTTCATCAACAGAGCATCACAAGGGTTTTGAGTAGTTGCACTTAATGGTTTAAACCAAACTTAAGTGTCATATTTATTGGAATAAACCTTAAAATGGGACTGGTATTTAAAATCAATTTAGACTATAGTGATTCTGCATTGAAAAAATCTGTTATAATTTTAATATCAAATCTATCATGTAAACGATGCCATTATTTGGTTGGGAATCACGCTACGAAATTACTACTGCGCTCTAGCTGAAATTTAACACGTGCTACACGATGTCTCAAGAGAGGAATGAACTCAGTAATACGACCCTCGGTAAATATTGTGGAGGTGCAGCAAATTTCATACCAACACGAAGGGTGTCCCATACGAATTGTTCTATTGAACTCGTATATGGTTCTGCGTCACGTGCATGTATGCATATCAAACGTACTAATATACATATATTATATCGTCGATGTTATAGAAAAATATATAAACTCTATAATTTTTTATGTACATTTGAATTATTACGTCAAATTTAAAACAATTATAAATATATACAGAAAAAAATTTCCTTATCGAAAAAATATCTAATTACCATCAGAATATGAACCCGGAACTTTTGCTTGCCGGAAAACTGCATTACTAATTGTGCTATATTAACCATTTAAAATTTCAGACTACGACTTTTGTAAATGATGCATCTGTGATTTCATTTTTAAATATTATGTAACGAATCCCAATATATTTTTTTGCAATATATATCTACCTAATTATATTAATATATAATATTTAAATCTTTTATATTGTAAAAAATAAAAAAATCGGTGGTAACGGCAGACATAAGAGTAGATTTGGTATATAGGGCTCCTCGTCATGTTTTTAACCTTAATTCCAGTAATTTTAAACTACCAACTTCATGACTGACTGCCTGTGGTGGTGGTAAATATATTATAAGGTAATAATCCTTAATATATCGCAGTACCTATCGGTAATGAACATCAAAGATATACACGAATTAAAAAATATGTTTGTTAATTAAGAAATACATTGCCGTAGAGTGACTCTTGGTTTTTACTTTTGATGAACGAGAAAAAAAAGAATGACGCACTAATGATTTCTTTCTCAAGTATTTTTCTTAATTTTCGCCTGATTGCAAAGCTTTTGTATAATTATTTCACTAAATTTTTTCAAAGGAATTATTCCTTTTGGTTCGCGATTGCCTCGAACGACAAAGAAGATAAGTTTCTTGTAATTTAAGAGAATTTTGTATTTAGTCGGTTTTTAAAGAACAGAATTAATTGGCAGCTCTTTAAAATATTTTTTTGTTACCTAACAATAATTTCAAAGAAAAATTTTTCATTATCAGAAAGATTGTTTGCAGAAGTTTTCAAAGTGTATGAAATAATTTTCGAAGTAATGCATAAATAAACATTCTATTGAGACCCACAAGTCTCGAATCTATTATTCTTATTCAAAATTATATTGCTAAACTTCTTTAATAAATAATAAGTTCTACATCCCAATTAAATATTAGAATTATATGCAAAAGTAGAGAAAATGTGACGTCAATTGAAAAACCTTAACTTAAGTACTTAGTGTTTTTTTTAAATATGCAGATTATCAACATGCCGTTGATGATCTTGTTTTGTTAGTCCTAGTATATTAAATGTCTTATTTTTTTTTTTGTTTTTCTTGTTTCAGTTTATTAATATTATTATTTTTTTTAATATATACTAGTTTTTAGTTTATTATGTTTACTTTGATGTAAAAGTATTTTTGTTTGTCAGTATGTTTGAGTATACTATTTTTTAGTTTATTATTTATTATGTATTTAATTTCCGAAGAAACTTCACTGGTGTTATTTTCATATATTATGTAATTATCAGTTATTATTGTTACACTGTTTGTTTCTCCAAAAAAAAAAAAATTTTTTTTTTTTTTAAAAATGTGATATATCTATGAGACGAATGCGTTGACGCACACGAGGTTGGTTCTATTAAGCGTGTGAAAGAGATAAATGACGTTGCGCCGTGGTTGGCACTCTCTCTTGGCTCCAGACCGCAATACCGTAAACATATAATATTGATAATTATTTTATGTGTCAGATAAATAATTAATGGCGTTAATTGTTACGTAAATCATGCGAGTGAGGAGGTTTGAATAGAAAGAGACGGCAATAAAATTGTTCATTTTCTCGCATTCGATACAAGTTTTTAAACATAACTCGTGTCGGGATTATTTTCCATCTTTTTTCATATTGATATATTGAAATCATATGGAATGAAATAAAAATGTGTGTTTTCATTTGAATTAATCATTCGAAAATTAAATCATGTGCTAGGTACCTAATTTATTTGTATGAATATGTTTTGAAATCAAACAAAGTACCCACATATATTTAGATGGTCGCTTAAATCAATGTTCTAAATTTAAAAATTTTATGACAGCTTCAATTTATTATTTTCTTTAATATTATCGATTTAAAATGCCCCGTCGCCGTTTTGGTGATATATCTGTTTCACAATTATATACTATTTATGAAACACACAGCTTTGTTTAAATGCAACAGTGTTATACATTAATTAAATGTTTAATTCCGACTTACATAAAAAAATAACGTACATAAAATGTTTATTTTGTTCAAGAAAACGTTGCTTTCTCTTAAAATCATTAAAAAGGTGTCTAATTTATGAAATGTTCTACTAATGTTGTGAATAAGTTCAATATTAATTCATACTGTGGATAAAATATGCGTGAAAATATATATTTTTAGCATTTTTTACAAGAGTGTGGACTAGACGTCATTACGGCCGCCGTCGATCGGCGATCTGAAGTTAATAATGAATTTAAAAAATACACATTATTAGGATCGATATAAATATTATTTAGTGAGAAATTATTGAGTTTTTGATATGGAACTTGATTTTAAATAGTAGCTGAAGCCCCAAAACATTTGATTAAATACAGTATATTATTTTAAAACGCATTTTTTCACTAAAACAAAGTATTATACAAACATTTAAAATTAACAACATGTACTGCAAATCAAATGATATTTTGCTAATTTGGTTCAATCTTGGCTCAAGATTTGTAATCTTGGCGTCAAGATTATAAGAAAATATATTTCGTTTATGCATTAATTTAGCACATTAACACAATTTTGTAGCACGCGGAAAATACATTTGATGGTCGCGGTCTTTCTTATAATGCTTGAATTGTCTTAATTATTGCAAATAACATTCATTTTATTAGTTTTAAATAAGTATAAAGGTCATATAAGTATAAGTAATAGTTAAAAAAGTCAACTCTAATATATAAATTCTGATATGAATGAATAATAAAAACCCACATTTTCGTAAAAAAAAACGCGTAAATTTGAATTATCATTGAAAGTAGCGGCTTAATCATTTTTACGATTTCTGTAATAAGTTATGTCTGAGCTAAATAACATGAATTTGCCTATCAGGCTGGCATTACCTTTTCCCCTACCTTGAATACCGTTAGTTTCTAGACACAAGAAAAACAATTAATTTATCTCATATACATTTCTTGTAGATAGGAATGAGAGGAGATAAACATCAAAAAAGGAAAATATGGTAGATCCAATGATAAAGGAGCATGGTTCTTACCTCTCCAGGAAGCTATGAATGTGCATATTTCATGCATAAAAAAAACTCAAAACAACCATTCTTTCGTAAAGCGAGTTAAAAAAAACATATCAGTCTTTACTTTTTAAGGGAGCATGTCGGATATCCACAGGTTCCGGAAACCTCAACTGGATACGAAGCCTGCCTGTATCAAGAATTTTAATTGCCTCATCACTGTACCAAGAATAAGACGAAGATCGTGACTTTATTTTATTATATAAAAGATTTATATTCTTCTAATTAAATTCTGTTTTTTTAATACGTACAAATAAATACTTTAATAACTAAAATATTTAAATCTTACTTATTTAATACAAAATATATCGCACCTTGAGTGTAAAACTGTGGTAACTTCATGTAGTATTCATTGGAGATATCAGCATTTAACACTTTCTATTTGGTGGATCAAAAATAAACACGTCCGGCGGTGGTGGGTCATTTTAGACTCACCTCAAGTTTCCGGTTTTTCAACCGTTTTGTGGGTGATTTTTTATAGATATTTTATTTTAAATATGATTTAATGAAATGGCACGATATGCCACAATGTTACTACTAAAAAATAAAAAAATATTACGAATATTGTACGTATTTGCACACATCAACAAACGCCCTACACAGCCAAAATACAAACATCCACTGGGCATGTGATCTTCTCGTCGGTTGGGGATTGTTTCCACCTGCTTGAATATAAACAATTAAAATGTATTATATTTTTTTATTTCATATCCTGAAGAAGGAAAAGGTGTTTTCCGAAACCGGTAGATGTTTTTTAAACTCAATTGTGGTTATTAAACTAAGATAATAAATAAAAAATATGAAACTTAACCACCAAGTTAATATTGCTAATTTTAAAAGTATTAAAATGTATTATTTATTTTTTTTATATTAGTATTTTTATACGTAAACCGGATGAAAATAATTTAAACAAAATATTTATAAAGGTGAAATAAATATATTATAAATAGAATATTTAAAAAATTACATCCTTTTTACTCGAAATGCAATCAAAAATATTATAAACAGAAGCAAATGTAATTGACATAATTTAAAAAAATAAGTATGGCAATAGACAACTTATACTCAAAGTATGTATAATATTGATTGTGTTCTGTGAATTCCAGTCAATAAATTGTTTGTTATTGTCAGAATATAATTGTCTAAAATATAAATAACGATTGCTTCATTGGCGACCCGCTTTTAACTGTGTCGGAACCACCTGGGTCATAAAACTTAAAATAGGCGTAACGCCCCTCAAATAGTTACCCGCCGTAAAAGATTGACAACATATGTTTTGGTGTAAGCACTGAGATTCAATCCCGTAAAAGCGACAATATTTAATAAAAGAGTAGCTAGAAGGAAAACAGCATTAAAGTAATATTTGTAGCGTAAACATCCTGGTCAGATCTGACCCACCACCGCAGAGGATGTGTTAAAGATATATTTTTGTAAAAAAATGTATGTAGGTACATATCGTATATATCGAAGATAAACAAAAATATTTATTTATTTGTATGTCTTTGTTTTATCAAAGCAAGATATGGATGTATATTGTATTGAGATACCTCGTAATACAATACTTCTGTTTTATTATATATAATTAATCAATGACTTGCGAGACAGTTTCCATTGGGTATGATTTAAGTGAAATATTGTTTATTTTTAATTATATTTAACATATTTGGTATGCTTTCCATGCAAAACAAAAGTAAATGTAATTTCTGGGCCGTCAATATAAATTACATTCATATTTGATACATTATAATATTAAGTAGTATGTTCAAGTCCATGCGCAAGTAATTCAAAGTTCGCGTGTGAATGAGTTGAGTAAAACCGTCTGGCGGAAGGATTTAGAAATAACAAATAAAGCTGAGAATGTATTTTTGCAAAATCGATGCCAAACGTGCACGCAATACTTATCTCGCTCGCGCCACGCGATGCTCGCAATACAACTCCTCGCTCGAACTGATATGTTAACTACGCAGCGCGTATCTGCATTTGAAGAGGACTTGAATAAATCTATTTCATTGGATTATAAAAGTGGTATTAATTTTTTTTAACATTTCACTTAATAATTTCCGCAGGTTATTACAATAAAATGCTATTGAAATGTTGTATTGCTTCTCAGGCAAAACGCATCCAGTTCAGATAATCTAAAGCTGTACCTCATAGTTCTTTTACATGTCATAAGTCCATGTCTAGTGCATGCTGTTGGTAAATAAATATGTGGAGATCTATCGCCTCCACAATCAACAACACCGTCGATAGGTCTTGAGTGCATATAAATACCTGGATGTAATCGTAAATCTCTGAGTGGCAATATAATCTCTCTAGGGTGTTTTAATACAACTAATTACAATTAAATGTAATTAAATGTATAAATTTGAAAGATGACCAGCTGACAGCAAAAATTAATTCATATAATTTATCATTATTTTTACCTCAACTATTTTTCTGTAAATTGTGCAATCAACTTCAAATAATGTCTATCAACTGTTCAACTGTAAGTTATTTATTATTAGAAGAACACATTCTTATTGTGAAGTTGTAATTTTTCAGAAAATAGGTCTGTGAAATTTGTAGAAATTTTAAAATAAATTAAATGTATTAATTAGAAAGATATACATATAAAATAAATTATATCAAAAAATATTATTATTGCGCCTCCGGAATTCGAACCTGGATCTCTTTTCAAACCGGGGAACGTGCATTATCCAACTATGCTACAGTGACATTATTTTTGACGACAAATTTTCGAACCTATATGTTACACTTTTTCAAATTAATACATCTATTGTTTCATTGTTGGCGTAGTTGAATAATGGAACTTTCCCGGTTGAGAAAGTGATCCAGGTTCGAATTCCAGTGGTGATTTGAAAATTTATTTCATATGTATATCTTTCTAATTAATATATTTAATTAGCACCCAAGCTATTTATTATTTGTTCCACCTGTTTTAACCACATTTACACATACACTCCATGATATTTTTCTCATCTGAACTTAGTGGAGAGCTAAGTGATAAAAGGTCCCATCATCCACGCATCGAACCTTTTGATCGACACATATAACTGCATTAACTCATCCCACATTCTATACATAGAACTGGTTAAACACGAATAAACCCAACCCCTATAAATACATAATAAAATTAAGTATCGGATAATAATTAAGTATCGGATAAAAACCCAACCCCTATAAATACACAATAAAATTAAGTATCGGATAAACACATAATAATTGCTCAACACTCTTCTTAGTATGTTAAAAAAAAAAGATAAAAATTCCTTAATATATTTCACATTATCGTAGAATATAACAACAGAATTTACGCGCTACCGCTTCGCAGTCACTTTCCAGTGATTTATGTAAAAAGTTGTGTACTGGATACATGTGATTATTTTTTCCGGATGTTTCAGCCATCCCCTACCATGGAACGTGTCCTGAGTATCGTCGACATCATCACGTTTTGATAGAACCAGAGGTATCAGATTTAAACAGAAAAGCTAGACGGTTAATTGGCGACGGGACCAGAAATATTTTGAAACCAGTGGACATCTGCTGTTTAAACTACTGTTTTATAATTAGATCACTTGTATATTTTAAAAAGGAACAATTTAAATGACTATCGAAGTTTTTTGTTGTTGTCTGCAGTTTACTTTTGAAATAAAAGCAATCTTATTAAGTAATATATAATATATAATGCACCAGAATACGATTAAGTCATATAACAATCTAATCCATAAATTTTTAAAGAGAAACACATTATTATTTTGAAATATGAAACATCGTTATGTGGTGTTTTAATACAAATTAAATGTATCAATTTGAAAGATGATATGAACTGATAAAATTTGTTTATCGAAAAAATATTTTGGTTGCCACCGCGACTCAAACGTATTTGGGATTTTCCGTAATATAAAGTGGATTGCTTATAAATGAAATAACAGACGTAAAAATTTGAAATAACTGCAACATATAGGTTTGAAAATTTATCGTTAACTTATTAGATTGACATGGTGTAGTGGTCAACGTGTTTCCTCGGATAGGAAAAATTCTCGGTTCAAATCCCGGTAGCAACAAAAATAATTTTTTGATAAATTAATTTTATCTGCGTGTCTTTCAAATTGATACACTTAATTTGTATTAATTGATAAATTACTAATCTTATCTAACATGTAATATGTTAATAATATTTTTGTATTAAAAATTGATATTTTTTAATTTTACATTTATAAAAAACCTAAAGGTAATTAATTCTCAGTCGCAGAAATATCTATATAATTTTAACTTCGATGATACGTATACCAATTTATTATTTAAGTTTCTTTTTTTTAATAAGCACTCTATGTTTTTGTAATCACGATTATAACAATGTCCTTATTTGTAACGGTCCATGCTGCATAGTAACGTAAAACAAACATACCTACACAGCTACACATTCCTTTTGCTGCGTGAAAGTGTTAAAGTGTATATATATATATTATAGTTGACTTTTAAAAATATATTATGCTAATTTCTTTTACCTACTGATATACGTATTATGATATTATATTATAATGAACGAATTAATGCTAGTTGTTGGAAAAACAGTTGTAAAAAAAAAAAAGTTGGAATGAAGAACCGTAAATTTGGCTAGGGTACCTATTTGTTTCATTACATAGATGATAGCAATAAACACATTTTAATTGTGCAGTAACAATTTCAGAACATAATTCTGTGATATTATATAAAACAAATTAAATTAATCAAATAAACAATAATTGGTTACGACAGAGATGTGAACCCGGAACTGTTACTATGCTGGGAAACGCATTATCATTTACATTTCTGACTAAATTAAAACATATATTACTTACTTTTTATAAACGATACATATAAACTTTATATTGCAATCAATCTCAATAAAATTTTAGTAATAAATAAGATTATTAAGGAAAACACCTTCTCATTGTAAAGTTGTAATTATTAAGAACATAGGTCTGTGATATTTTTTTAAATACAAATTAAATGTATTAATGATAAAGATATACATATAAAATCAATTTTATCGAAAAATATTGCTGTTGCTACCGGAATTTTAACCTGGATCTCTTTCTATCCGAAGAAATTGTATTAACCGATTATTATTATTTGAGATTCCGTAAACATAAAGAATATGGCTTTCAAATAATGGAATAATCAATGTGAAAAGTGAAAAATTTGTCATCAATGCACTGTGTTGGTGTAGCATAATCGGTTAATGCAATTCCCCCGGATAGGAAGAGATCCGGATTCGAATCCCGGTAGCAACAACGATATTTTTCGATAAAATTGATTTTATATGTATATCTTTTTTATTAATATATTCAATTTGTATTAACATACATACATAAATACATACCCGAAACTATATACATACCTGTATATAGTTTCGGGTAACGAAATATTTTTTTTGATGATATATTTTTTCTATATACCTTTCTAATTGGTTTAATTTCTTTAAAATTATTTTTATTTTGTATTGCGGTGATAAGCGACAATATTGATTTATATTATATATTCGATTACATATATATTTATTTCAAGAATGTCCACTGGGAAAGCGTACAAGAATCAGATTGTTAGTTTTAAAGGGGTTTGAAATAAAGGTAAGGTATCACAATTAGTGAAATTAACTTAATTGTTACTAAAAATGGCACAATTCTTAAGAGGCTTTTCAAAATTGTCTGGCGAAAGGCCTGAAGGTAGTTAATTCTTAATTACTATATTATACTAATGACGTAAAATTAAAAAGTTACGGTATAAAACCTTATGCTCTAATTAACAATTTTTAATATATAGTATGATTAATATTATAAAGTTAACAATTTAAACTTTTAATTATATGAATTTGCAGCAGCTTTAGTAAATGTTTAAGTTCTTTTTAAAACCACTCTATTAGAAACAATCTTCGTGATTTGTCATCGTACGCGGCTTTCCCATATCTCATGTGGCCGATTCTCGGTCCAACTTAGCTGTTAGAATATCGCCTCCGAAACCAACAAAACAAATTGTAATAAATAAATAAGATAATATGGCAATAAAGAAAATTTAGACAAAACTATTAACGTTAAATTAGTTTAGTAAGTGAACAGACTTATGTAGCATATTTTTTATAAGCATTTTGTTGAGCAGATCCTGGAACGGTATAGAAAAATTCAGAATAACCTCAGCATGGGTAAATTCTAGTGAGGCAGATATTAAAATACAATATGTATATATAACATATTAAATAAATAAATATTAGACACAAACAAAATTTTTACATGTGTTCACGAGTAATAATAAATAATAAAGCACGTCGTTGCATCTGGATGAAGAGACTTTGGACAGCTGTGAAGGCGACACAGAACTGGGACTTTTGGAGGTGCATTGCGAGCCGAATATTATCTTATTGAGGCCACTATGTGTCAGTACTAACATAAACGATGAAAAAAAGTATATAATACCTGTTCGATATTTATGACAGGTTCCTGTGTCGCCGGTCGCCATTCGCGTGTATGAATGCTCCTTTATATTTACTACACCTGTGTGTCGAAGAAAGTGAACATCCTGCTATATGCTCATTACACTGATCTGTTATTGTACAGTTATTGTTACTAGTGTGTATTCGGTCTCTCGCTGTGCGTGCCGAAACAGCTATTGTGTATTTCAGTGCTTTGTGCAAATCAGCGAAGGAGTTTCCTGAAGTTCAGGAGAGCTTTGACTACAGCAGAGAAAATCCTGGTAAGTCGTGTTTCCTGGTTGGTCCTCGAGTTTTTACCAACCTAACCCAATATCAAATTCCTTCCACCCTTCCTACATCTAGTTTTCCCATCTCTTGTGTAACCAATACCAAAATTCGATACTTGATTTTTCTTGCACACTTTTTATGATGATCAATTTAATGCTTGCTCAAAATTTAAATATACAATACAATATACTACAACAAATAATATTATTCTATTATTATTGTGGTATCTATGGTTGAAGTATGTGAAGTATACAATACAATACAATATACTACAACAAATAATATTATTCTATTATTATTGTGGTATCTATGGTTGAAGTATGTGAAGTATGGCTCGCGTGAAAGGTTAGTACGTCGATTGTGGGCGAGCGAAATATATATATATATATATATATATATATATATATATATATATATATATATATATATATATATTATATAATGGATTACCCCGCGATCGGACGTTCTCTTTGCTCCGAGCCGCGACCCGGGATAGATCTGTTTATTAACTTCTAATATATTATCTGTAAAGTATCGTGAATAAATTGTATTGTCACCCGAGTATGATTCTTGTTATTTCGATGACACGAAACCCGAAAATTATCTTTTAAGAACAGCGGCATATTGCTGGTCATGAAGAGACACTACACTGCTATTGTAATACACTACAAATATATAGACATTAGGTGCACTATATTCAATATATTATGTTGATCAATCTTGCAATTATGACTACAAATAATATACTTCGGTAACACATATTTTTAATTCTTCTATATGGTACAGTTGTAAGTAAGTAAGCAACAAGAAAGTACCGAGAATTAATAAATAAGTGAAAATAATCAGTTGCTTTATAACTTGGGAACATAAATATAATTCTTTGAAAATGTAATATTACAATAGAAAAAAAGTATCGATTTGTGCAGCTCATAATGCAAGGCAAAATTTAAGGGAAATGGGACGTTGGAAGAAGAACTTTGAAGGTGAAAAGCTTCGACAGTTTAATAAGAGTACAAAGATACTATTTATAGATGCCGTAAATAAAATTATTATGGCTAAAATAATCGTCGATAAAAGATGGCACAAGGATGAAAGTAATGTAATGTTTCTTATATTAATTTTCACAAATAAACTTTGGGTTGTTATCACTACTAGTTTTCAGAGTTGTGACAATAATATTAGCAGTGAAAATAATACAGCGTATGTGCAGTACAAAGTTTAGTTGTAAAAATTAAAATAATGCTCAAAGGTGTTTGAGATTCTGTAAAAATAAAGAAAATAGCTTTCAAATAATGAAATGACAGATCTATCAATTTGGAAGTGCAACAAAAATTTGTCGTCAACGTGCTATGTTGGTGTAATGCGTTTCCCTGAATAGGAAAAGATACAGGTTCCCGGTGGCAACAAAAATATTTTTTCGATAAATTGATTTAATATGTATATCTTTCTAATTGACAGATTTAATTTGTTTAATAATCATGTTTCACAATAATGATATTAATCTTGTTCCTTATTCAAGAAAACAACACCTCTTTCCCTTTTTTAAAATTTTATTTATAGAATTTATATATTTGAGATAGTCCACAATTACTTTTTTACAGTAATTGCCTTAATACATGGTATTTTTTGAACATTTACTGATAATATGAATTAATTAATTACATAACATTACAACAATACAACATAATTAAATCATTTAACATAAACACACATGCTTGCAGAAATAAATGTAAATTGAAAATTAATTCAAGTCCATGGGTTTGTATGTAAATGATAATGATGTGGATGAATTGGTATAGGACCAAACCACTGATCTTACCACGGAATAGTTCAAAAAATTTCAGAGTGCAGAAATAGACGGCAGCTGAGAAGGATCTTGGGAGAAGGATGAATCAAAGAAAAGTGCAGAGAATTGGAAGATTTACAAAGTTTATGAAAAAAATCACCCTAATAATGTCAACAAAAACAAACAAAGAGAAAATAACCTCAGGACACCTACCTCATTTTTATGCAAGGTGACTTTCCTTCCAAACAATAACATGTTGCCTCCCCTGAAGTTAAGTGCAGCTAAATTTTCATTTATTTAATATATTTATTGTGTTGCCGCGCTGTGAATTTTTGGGGAACTGATTAACGGAAAAATTGATTTGGTTTTCGAACTTAATCCGTTCCAAAAAGTTGTTCTTTATTTATAATAAATGTATTATATAGCCGAAGACTGTTTCCTAGTAATCTTAGCAGCTGGTTATTGGGTGTTGGCAGAAAGGAAACTGAGCAAAGATTCATGGAAATGATCACATGAACATAACGTAGTTTCTTTATATTTATTTTTCCTTTTGCATAGTGTTTCAATCATGGGTATTTTTGTTTTGGATAAAAATAAAATTAAAATAAATTCATATTTGTATGACTGACAACGGATGAACCTGTCTCCTTTAGTTCAGACTTCGGTCTATTTAAGGAGATAGTGAACATCACTTACATTATGAAGGTTGTTAACTTTTTTTAATATACTTTAAGAATTGTTTATAATGTATAATATGTAAGAATGTAAATGTAAATAAATAAAAAAATAATAAATTAAATCAAAATATGCCAGGTCCTGAAAAATTATTGTCTTCCTCATAACAATATATGTAGGCTACATAGAAAGACCAATTTAAACAACGACAATTTCAGTATTTTCCAATGAAAGATTTTTAATACAAATTAAATGCATTAATTAAAAAGATAAATTTAATTTATCGAAAAAAAATTGCAGCCACCGGGATTTGAATAAGGATCTCTTCCTATCCGGGGAAGTGCGATAACCTTTTGCACAACGTCAGGCTCGTAAATAGTCGACAAATTTTCAAACTTATATGTTACAGCTATTTCAAATTCATTCATCTTACATTCCATTTTTTTAAAAGCTTTCACCTTTTTAATAAATGATTATAGCTTTTTATCCTGGTTAAAATTCCGATGGTAGCTAAAAAAAAAATTTTGTTTAAAGTTTGTATTAAAGAATATTAAAAATAGTAATAAAATGAAATTAAAAAATCTCTCGCATCTCCTACCGAATATTTATCAAAGGTGATAGCAATCAAAAAGGTGATATCTTTTAAATAAAAAGAATGTATGATATATTTTGAATTTGAAACAATTTGACCTCAGGTAGAATATAATTCAGTCATATGGTCGCCTCACTTCATTGTTCACTCGCCATTGTTGAAAGAATCCAGAAAAAGTTTTTAAGATTCATTAATTTAAAATTAAACAAAATTAAACTCTGAGAATATAAATTGTGATTTTCTCTTTAGCCGTCTGAAATTGTAATCAGTGAGAAGTACGATGACTGACCTTATATTTCTATACAGGATCATCAATGGTATGATGGGCTGCCCCCAGATGGCTGGTCTGCTTGACTTTCGCGCACCATTGAGGTCATCGAGACACAACTCATTGTACTTTTACTGTGGCAATGTCAGAACACATGCTTTGGAAAACTCCGCAGTTCCCAGATTGCATTCTTTAGGGAATGATTATGCGGAGGTAGTCGACATTTTTGCTATAAATTTAACTCTTTATAGGACTACATTATTACAACTTTTTGTGTCTTAACTCAATGGTGACGGATAAATTGCTTTACAATTTTATTTTTAATATTGATTTTAAATAACATGCTGAAATATTTTATTTCTTTGTATATTGCACCACTTTTGATAAAATTTTCTATTACTTTACAAATTAGGTTAATTCCTGAATAGGGCGCGTATAATAAAAATAATAATTTGAAATAGCTGTAACATATATGTTCTTATATTTGTCGACTATTTACGAGGCTGACGTAGTGTAATTGGTTATCGCACTTTTCCAGATAGGAGGAGATCCTGGTTCGAATCCCGGTCACAGCTAAAAAAAAAAATTTGATACTAAAAATTCGAAACTAAATAAATTCAAATTTAGTTTATCTTTAAAATTGTTAATTTAATTAAATTGTTAATTAAATTTGTGAATTTTAAAATTCACCTGATACGAGTGAAACTCTGCCAAAAATACCAGGACAGCATAACAGATACGGAGAATTTGTATTCGAGCTGGCATATCGCGTATAAGATTTTCGCCTGCATAAGCTTCTCCCCTGGTGGTTGGGAGAATCTGAATGTGAGTAAAAGGGAGGATATGTATGTAAATTTTTAACGACGGGAGAATGACTGGTGAATGAAAACCTCCGCTCCTTTATGTTATCCTGAAACAAGTAAAACATGTGCATCATTGCTTTTTCCATCAATGACAAGAATTGGTGTATTTAAAATCATTAAACCATATTTTGCGCAGTCAGAAATTTTAAGGCTCATATCATAAAACTTTGTTGTGTATTTTATTAAATTTTCTTTTACTTCGTTCATAATTAATATTATTATTTTTAAATAGACATGTGTAAATGGATTGCAAATATTCTTAACTATTAACAAACGCTTGTGCTATAAAAATAGGACTAATTATTGTTGGTCTCCTGGGACGAGACTTGAACTCCGACCACTAGATCATTAGGCGAGTGTTGAAACATTTTTGAAGTTAATATTTTTTTTAAATGTTATCCTGACTACTTAATTATTCAAAAATTTACATTAAAAAAGACAATTATATACATATATGTAATAATATATTACATATATGTATTTGTTATAGAATTTTGTAAATATTTTAAAGATATGTGCACGATTGACACACATATTTATTTATTATGATTTATTCAATATGATAAAATAAATTTATTTTTAATGAATACTCTAAATCAATGAATCAAAATAATATAAATATAAACGTCATTGAAATTATGTAGGAAGACTTTACTTAATCGTACATTTTAAGTAAATATTCCAAGTATAGAATTATTGATTATCATTAATATCGTTATTTATTATTCTTCAATGAAAAATTAAAATAGATTCAATGAAAAAAATAAACATTTAAAAAAAAATACAATAATTAAAATATTGAAAAAGTACAAATTATACCATACTGATCATAAATCGTACTTAGGAGAAATGTAATATATTTGTCAATTTTAATTTTAAAAAATTCTATGGCTGATATGTGAATATATTCAGTATTAATTCTAGCAAAAATCACATAAATATACAGACGCTCTCTTGTCGAGTCCAGTGCATAGTTCATAAAACCAAAGCACATTACATCATCACCGAATCATATTATCATAGCATGATTTAAGAGTAACTACATAGTACGAATTATGTATTCGTAACCGATCACACCAAAACACATATTACATTAATACCTCTCGCCAACGTGCATTACAAAAACACAAAAAATAAATATTGTTCATATATCAGCTTGCACAAATAATAATTGAATATATAATATGTGAAAATATTAATAAAAAAACTTTAAAAATATTTTTCAAGAGTTATCACGCATGTTTGTTCGCTTACATTGCACATGGGCCGTTATTGTTTCAGTATTTTACCACCAAAGGCGTTGTATCTATCTTAATTTGAAAAATATTGTGATGGTACAATTTAGGTACAGGTATGTTTTAGGAAAGTTTCCCTATTTAACTTTATTTCTAAATAAAATGAGAAAAATTTGAGCCTGTAAACTTTACAGCGGCAGTACACTGCTTTACCCAGCGAGTTATGGAAATCATTAATATCAGAGTCAGATTTATAATTAACATTTTTCTTAGAGCTTTTGTTGGTATATTAACTTAATTATACAATTTTAAATAATAAGAGGCACCCTACATTTATGGAACAATTAATATAATATACAAAAAAGAGAAAATATAATATTTTATTATTAAATAAAATACAATCACTTTGTGTGAAACCACGAAATTTATTATATGTCAACCAGTTTCGCTTATCTCAAGCATTATCAGGATCTATTTAAAACTAATCATAAATACAAGAAGAGTGCACTTATATATATACACAAAGAAGGAGATAAAATATAAAATTACATGTCAAAGAAATAGACAGAATACATAAATAGTTAAATAAAACATCAAGGGAAACAGAATATAAAATTATATGCGAAAGAGAGAGACAGAATACACATACAGATATATGGAACATTAAGGGAGGGGAAAATCAGTGTATATGGATTTCAAATTGATTTTAAAGGAAACATACCTAATATGGGACTAATGGATAAATCAATTTGATTATTAAAAATTGGAGTACCACTATTTATTGCCTTTTTTATTTCAAAGGCTTCTAAATTGTCCAACTGGAGGCTAAACCCGTTTTATGGAGGATATTGATCCCTGTGGTATTATTAAAAGAATGGTCTTTTTCAATAATATGGTTGGAAAATTCTAAGAAACCATTACTGTTTAAACATTTAAGATGTTCTTTGACACGAATATTGATATTACGAGTAGTTTTGTCTATATAGAATGAGGGACAGTTATTGAAAAATAACTGTATATAATAACTCGGGTATATAAAAATTAATTTTTATATACCCGAATGGCTTAATTGGTTATCTTTATCTTTTGAGTTTATTAAAAAATTTCCTAAATTGTTGTTTATGTAGAACGTTGGCCTGACATTAGAAGGAAGATTATTCACGCAAAGAGAAGAAAAATTATTATATATAGAACTCTACGCCATTGGTAACTTAAGTCATTATTAATGTTTTTTTCGGGAAGATTAGTGAACAAGAAGTTATTAGTAGCTATCTGTTGAAGCTTTATATTAAGAATTATTTTAATAAGATTCATATCATAACCATTGTATATTAATATTTGTTTGATTGTTTCTAATTCTTTAGAGAAATTAATATTATATAAATAATTAATTTAATTAAGACCTCTAAGATTCACTTCAGACAACACAACCCACCACAGTATAAAGTCAAGTTTTCTAAGAAAAAATGTTCATCATATGGTACAAAAAATACTAAAATTAATTGCATAATTACAATTAATTCGTTAATAATAAAATAAGTGATTTGTGGTGGCATCTTCTTTATAATATTATTACTCTCAAACATATTTCAGCTACAAATCTAAAATCAATAAATTAAAAATGTATCCCGAAATTCCTGACACATAGATGTACAACATATAATATACCTACGTAATGAATAACACAAAACTTGACATAACTTTTTGCTTCTTAACTCTATTCGTTAAAATGAACGACGCTCAGTTAAGCCACAGCCATACATATTTTGGTAAAACCACATAAATCATTAACCTTTTGCAGTATTCATGAACTAGATTTACCAAAATCCGAAACCATGCGAGGCCCAACCTTAAAAATGAATGGTCGTCCATATTAGAGTGTCCATTTATCTTCAATTCCACACATCTTATTCCGGAGAGAGTTTCCCAAATTGCTTTTATTCGATTTCTTACCATCAAGGCTATTGTATAGCCATCGAACGCAGGAGTATGAGAATGAGGTGTGGAGAATTATTCCAAGTATTCGGAATAAATCAACCCGGCAGTAGTGATCCTTCCCCTCGGCTAACTCATGCTCTCCTGGTAGATTGATTCGCTGAATAGGTTTTATTAAGCTTTCTGAATTAGATTAGATATTAGAATCAAAATGGAATTTTGATAATTTGGAACCTTCTAAGTAATTTAGTAACATCTAATATTGTTGATATTCGGTACTCGCTCGTCAGAAAACACTATAAATATAAATAGTTTCCTTGTAGTATAATTATGGAAAGGTATGATAATAATTTAATATTATTTTAATAATTAGTTTAATAGTAAGGTCTTCAAAATATTACTTAAAATAATGCTGAATGAATACTTTAAAAAATGCCTAAGAGATGACCAATTTGGATTTAAGTTTTAGAAAAATAAAGAAAATAGAGAAGCGATGTGGGCTAAGGCCTACAAATATTCATATTATTAATACATATTAACCATTTAACAGTAAACAAGACTAAAATACAGCAAATACATCATTCTAACTTTTGTTAATTTAGAAAAAGCGTTTGATAAATGAACTGGAGTGATTAAGTTAAGATTTTGAAAAAAACAGGAATGGATTGAGAAAAAATTTTTTTATGAATTCTATAACAATCAAAAATACTTAAGCGGTTATAAAAATCTTCAAAAAACTATAAAGATCAAACAATGGGTGATGTACAATAATAGAAGAAACACACAAATGTATGAGTAATTAAATAGATAATTAATCTAATGGTTTATGTTTACAGATGACAGTAGCAATATCGGGGGAAAATAAACAATTTAAAATTATTTATTAAATGAAATTTAACGTAAAAAATTAAAAGAAACAAACAACATTAGTAACTATATCACAACAAATCACCGTGGATATCAACATTAAAACGAACAAGTAGAACAAATAGACAACAAGCATACAAAAAAACTGATGTTTAAATCGCAAATAAACAAAAAGACAAAAAGCAATCCTCGTAGTTTAGTGGTCAAGGCGCTGGTTTCTCATACTAGGGGTTCCCGATTCAATTTCCGGTAAGGTCATAATACTATTCTCAAGACTGTGTATTTTTGTGATACATTTTTATATTGTAATTGAGCCTCATAACCTGTTGTACAGGTGTAAAATAGGATTACACAGATCGGAGACCTGGACCAGAAAGAGAAAAAAAAGTTGGTTGTGTGAAGAAGGATGGAAAGAAAAACTGGATTGAGAAAAATACTAATGAAGAGGTTCTGAAGAGAGTTTAAAAAAAGAGAAGGGAGGAAAAGAAAAGAAAAACACAGAGAATACAAAGTCCCAGAAAAAAATATATTCACCAAATACTGAGCAAAGCGAATGCAGATAACTTCAAATAACCGACAATAACACAATACACTTTTTTTAATATAATAAAAGAAGAGTAAGAGAAGACACATTCTTATTGCGAAGTTGCAATTTTTCAGAACGCAGTTCTATGATATTTTTAATTCTAATTAAATGTATTAATTAGAAAGATATACATTTAAAATCAAGTCTATCGAAAAATATTGTTGTTGCTAACGAGATTATAACCTGAATCTCTTCCTATTCGGGGAAATGCATTAACCGATTATGTTACATCATCAACGAACAACCTAAATTTCACTAATGACTCAAAAAAACAGAAGACCGAGAAAAATTGTAAAAGGTAGGTTGGGGTCGATTTGATTCGTAAATGATGACTGGTATATTTTAGTTGAAGGTACCTAACATAAATACTGTAGATCAACTGTAATGGAAGTTTCCATGTAGATTCGTTATAAATAGGTAATTTTAAAATAATATTTTTTTAAATCTTAATTATATCTGTTGCATTGTTAAAAAATGTAATTACTTAAAAAATATATTTATACCTACAAAAAAAAAACAGAGATGCCTACATAGAGGCAAAATAGATCCCACATTATATCTGTGTATCTGTCTGTGAATAATTTTAAACGAGATGAAAGGTTCTAAGGGGACAGTAAAAGGGTATCTTTTCACGGCCGATAATCCAATCATGTCAGGGTGCGTGAGAGGTTCAGATCAAGAAGAGGATTATTTTATAGTTTTCTCGATTCGGATATATTAGCTAATAATTACTATTTATGGTCTAGGATAAACGCTTGAATAAGTAATATCCCATAAACAGGAAAACAATTAAATGAATACTTATTTATAAAGTTATGTTTTAATTCAAATCCTCGGGAGTTTAAATTTGTTTTAACAATAGCCGTACAATGCCATTTTATTTTGATATCATTTTGTGCTCAGAATCTGCCGTAGTAGTTGAATCAGGTCTGGGCAGTTTAACGTTATTTTACGCATATTACATGTACATGATATTTAAATTAATATTCGTTAATATGACTTAGTTAAAAACTTGGAAAAATTCGGTTTTACTAATATATAGCAGATTATCAGATTTAAACACATGTCGACATTTTGCGAGACTTGCTAATTATTTCTAAATTATTTTAAAACTACTATAAAAAATTAAAAAACTATTTCCAAAAATAGATTAGATAATTAATTATTTATGTGTTAAGGTTATTCTTTTTTAAATTATTAAATAGAGGATTTTCAAAAAAAAGAGCAATAGTAATTTCGTTCAATTTACACGAATCACAAGATAATTTTATTGTACTTGAAACAAAACCGTCCAACATTAGTACACCAACAATTTGTATTGAATTATTTAATATATACCCTAAATTATCCGAGTTGCAGTTTGAAATGTCTCTCCGTCACTAATATTCTTGAAATGTGTATCTCGCTCAATGTGGTTTCAATTATCTCTGTTAAGTCAACTGTCATGCAAGATAATGGATTTCTACTAACTGTACTTAATGAAGATTTATCACGGCTAAGAAAGTATTAATATAAATAAATATTTTTAATCTTGAAATAATTGGACAATACTCGTTTGCTACATTTATTGTGTGTAATGGTTTATTTATAGCAAAAACAACGTTATTGTATAGAAAAGTATACATATATGCATTATCATAGCACTATATACAAATAAAATGAAGTATTATTTCATAAGTCTCAATTGTATTAAAGTTTAAAAATAAATAAAGACACATTTATCACATAATGATTTTTTTGATTCGAAAAAAATTTTCATAAATTCAGTTAAATTAATACAATTAACTTCTTGAGCGCCAGCGGGGATACTTACCACTACATTGCCGAAGAACACATATATGACATGACCCGTTTAAAAATATCTAATGCTCTTTATCAATACTACATTAACTTGCTATAAATTTCATCAGTTATTTAAAAAATAGCGACTTTTTATAAAAAATTTAATATAAAAATTGGTTGTACAAATAATATAGTACCTACATAAAAATGTCCATAATATTCTTAACAAAAAATAACGTTAATAATATAAGACCACAGTGAATTGAGGACATTGCAAGATGGTAAAGTTTAGTTCGTTTAGTACAACAACTCATACAGAATACTATTCGGATTGCGCATCTACAAAGTTTGCCAAAGGCCATGTACATAGATTCGTTCCACTTCTGTGACATCGAGTTGCGGGCGTGAAGCTGCGGCTGGAGCTCAGCACCAACAACTAGTGCAAGCAGCGCTCTTATGGAGAGCTGGAAGCTGGTTCCATGACCAGAGAATGGCAACTACAGCTAGAATAGCTACCGATACAATAATAGCCGTGACTGAAATGTAGTATTTATATTTTGCTTATATATATGTGTGAACTGTTCAAAATATTTTTTTTACTTTTCTTTTTACAACATAAATATTGTTTTGTATCCTAATTGTATTCTATTATATGTTGTGGGGTAGAAGACCTACGTCCTTCCCTTTCACCGGCTAGATAGAGTAGAACATGAGATCCGCGGGTTCTTTTACCTTGAGCACACATATCCACCTCATTTTTGTCACATTCTGCCTTCATCCTAAACTGGGAAACATTTATAACAATACCTGGAGGTGATAAATAAAAGATATTAGTCTTTAGTAAAAGTAAAACATCTAATCAAGAGAAAATATCAGATTACAAGAAATAAACAAATACAGACTATCTTCATCTCGTAGGTTTGGGTGCGAGTTCGACGTCCTTCTTGTAAGAGACCTCAGACGTCTTGGCATCACATCCAGGCCGACGCGATCAGAATCGTAGACGTTATTTGTTATCGATCGTCGTGATAAAATTTGTTGCCTTCAGTGAGGTGACTAACTTCAAGGTAAATCCAAATATATGATTGAAGTAAAAACAACAGGTTAAAATTTTGAGGTTAAAAATTCAGAAGCAAAGCCCAGATGTTAAAAATTCAGAGGATAAGTCCAAAGGCAAAGCCTAGAGGTTGAAAATCCAGTGGTTAAGATCCAGAAAGAAACATCTTGTTTCCTGTAAAGATCATTTACCATGAGATTAGATTAACAAGTTAACATTAAATTATGGACTAGTGATTGAATAATAAAAAAATACTTATCCTTTAGGTAGAATGAATCACATAAGGTTACATTTTCGTCTGACAGGTCTAGCGATGGTTTGAAAACAAACCGTAGATTTCAACCGTTTTTATAAGCTCAGGCACCCAATGTGATACCAACTTGAGGATAGCTATTCATGAAATGTCAAGATGCTTGACAAAATAAGTTACGGGTCAATTATGTACGCGACCTCCATTTATAAAGTTACAATATATTATCCTTATGGCGAATCGGGTATTCATAAAAAAAAAAACGATCACGCTGAAATAAGCGCATTATTATTATTTGAATTATTATTAAATTATTATTATGTAAATGCCTTAGATAGCTGGTTCTCAGGTTTCCGATTAACAATAAGCACACATACGATATATGAACTGCACCTTTTCATTTTTGCTGTCTTTTTGGTCCGATGTTGTTCTTTCAGCTGGGTTGTATTCTTTAGATTTCGATGATTGATTTGAACCTTTGGACTGGTCAAAGCACGAGATATAATTAAACATCCATCGTTTACCACATTATGACGGCAATACTCATACACACACTCATGTACATTATTATAAACCTGAAAAACCAGTGGTGCCAATCGAAGTAACAATAAGCATATGAGAGGTACAGAGTTTATTATTCAGGCAAATCCAAAATCTTTTTATTTTCAAAAAATTAAATAGTAATAGAGAAAATAAAACACAACGTGAAAGTGAGAGAATATAAAAATGAAAACGTAATTTTCTAAGGTACTGTTTTTAACATAACAACAATCCCATCTCGAGCGAGCCACTCAAGAATTCAACCACACACCACCTTTGTATAGTTCATTCATCAATAAATGCCAACTTTTTAAAGTGCTCTTTCAATTAAATACCTTGCTCTAATTACAGCAACGGACACCTTACACTGCGAAAGCACTAACACGCGTGAGACAAAAATGTGTTAAGTTCAGTCTCACATCAACAAAACCTTCTGACGCAATCACGAGTCAAACATATTAAACAAAAACAACTCCCACAATAGTATTATTACGGGTACCAGAAAAGAGAAGACATCTAGAAACAAAATTAAATGGATATAATTCCTAGAAAAACAATTTATTTTCTGTCATTCAATCATGTACCTACTTCGCAATTGATTATTTAATAGCCATTTAATACGAATATTCGATCGACAGTCGACCACTATCTGTTGCTAGTTCATACATATGTTTTTATTATTACAATATAATAATATTAATCACATCTTAATAATAATAATTACTATATCCGATGATGCCCTTCATCAGCTAAAACTAGTAGGTGAAGAAAATCTTTTAAATATGAATTAAATATATTAATTAGAAAGATATACATATAAAATCAATTTTATCGATAAATATTGTTGTTGCGCCACCGGGATTCGAACCTGGATCTCCTTCCAAACTGGAGAATGTGCATTATCCAACTATGCTACAGCGACGATATTTTTAGCGACAAAAGGTTCGAATCCCGGTGGCGCTACAACAATATTTTTCGATAAAATTGATTTTATATGTATATATTTCTAATTAATATATTTAAAATATCACAGACCGTCTGTTCTGAATAATTACAACTTCGCATTAAGAATGTGTTGTATTTCGACTAATTGATATATGTTATCGATTCCAAATTATACATTCAACACAAAAAATGAATGGTCATCAAATTTTGAGGGGCTAGACTATTTATTTTTGTTAGGGCCTGAAGCAAAGTTAATTAAATAGTTTCTCAAAAATTTATTTCGAAAACTTGAAGCTTAACATGATTTTATAAAAAAATTATACAATAATATTTTCCGTAACAGTGCAGAATTTGCACATATTCCTTGAACATTTTCAACTGGTAATATAGACCAAGGTAACTCATACAGTATTATGGACTAGGTCTGTTACACCCTGTATACCTAGTGCGTTTACGTATTATATCATATGTATGTATCTATACTATGACAACTGTGAACTGAAAGAGAAGACTATAAAATAATATAGACATATCTTAATCAAAGTTGCATGGACACGTCTTTCGAAATCCAAAATAATGATTACTACAATACATATCTTCTTGGTAACTCCAGAGGGAACCAATTTAGTCTGGGGGTGGCCGGTGGTTCGCCTCAAATTATGTTAGGTCAACTCAGACTTCATGAATGCAGATTGTTCCTTGTCGGGGTGGTTTAATACTTGACGATAGTTACCTTAAACCATTATTAGTCTATGATTCTGTACTCTTCAATCCTCCGCTAATCTTTGCCATGCTACTTCCAATGTTTCGATTATTTCATTTATCCTCTTTTTCGATTTTCAGCAATCACGAAAGTCATTGTGAAACACAAGAACAACGAGACTCAGAAGCATAGAAAGACCAAAGCCAAGATTTAGCAACAAAGTCTGCCGTGACGTATCTATCTTAGAGATCCAGAACTGGGAAAGAATGGTTCGTAATAGGGATCGATGAAGGATAATTCTTGAGGAGGCCAATATTAAATATTAGAGAGCCAGCAGTGATGATGATAATCATGATTCTTCAAGATTTTGTGTGTCTTTCAGTTATTTATTATCTCATGAATACCATTCAAGTATATTCTTTATTCATCGGTAACCTAAGCGTCTTGAATTTTTCAATTATCCATCTACTAATAAAATTAAAATTATTTTCAAAAGTATTTCTAGATTTGAATAAATAAATATAAAGTACCATAATTAAGGGTACTAGTTTAACTTTTAATTAAATTTTCTTCTCGTATTGAGCATTGTGCATTGATTTAATATATTAACAATCAACCTTAGCTCTTTTTGATTCAAATAAGTATTTGTTTATAATTATATTTGACCAAAGCGGTCTTTGATTCTCTGACATTTAAATAGCTACCAGCATGGAAACTAAATTATTTTTTAATATAAGGTATCGCATTTTTTGTGTTTTAGGCCAGACTAAAGCGATTACCATTATAATAAATATATTACAAATTATATTGTTATAGAAGCTCTTACCAATTTTTCATATTTTTATCCAAATACAAAAATATGGAGTTTGCTGGAATTGCAATTAGTACCCTCAATAAACGCATTGCTTCTAAATCTGGTTAATTATTTATTTTTTCTAAAGTTCGTTATATTAAGAGATTTTAAGCAAACAGAAAACAATACAACAAGTAATCAGTACAACTAATTTACATACTCCGTAAAACAAGTAGAAAGTAATTACACAAGTTTGGTACAGCGATGCAGTGAAGTCAATAATAGTGTATCGGATTTCACTATTAGTTCAGTAACGCTGACGTTGAGCTCCGAAAAACTCTTGGGGAAAGCGTGGATTGAAAAGCCTATACAGGATGTATTCATAATTATTATTTGGAAGATTAATTGTTACGTACTTGACCTCTTAGTACGTCTTTAGTGTACGCCTCGTAATGTTAAGGTCTAAGAAATAGACTTTGTAACAATTAATCTTTTATTACATTAAGCAACAATTTAGTACAAGGTATATCACTAGTATAGGTCAAACTATAAGCCGATGAATCGCAGATAAAAGAGACGCGCTCACTCCTGCGCGCCGTCTTTATAGCCACACAAACCTGCACCGGCGGTGCGGCATACATACACACACCACCCCACCATTCCAAGGACATCATATTAAAGATAATGGTTCAGACTATGTTTACGAAGATACATATTAATGATAATGATTATGTTCTGAATATATCTACTACAGCTCTATTTCAGTGGGTTGATTAATTTAATGGAGTCTATTCGCATAGATTATTATATATATATATATATATATATATATATATATATATATATATATATATATATATATATATATATATATATATATATATATATATATAGGTTTCAAAGGTTCTTAAAATTGTACACATTATGTATAATGTTTGAGTTTGATAAACTCATTTCTTAATAATTTACTGAATTCTCTCTCTCGATCGAACTGTGTGTTGAAAATCCAGAGTTTTCGGCGGAGAATATGATATAGGTGCTGTTGGTAGTTTCATATGGGAGGCAGCTGGAATGGACAATACTTTTCTTATTATACAATAATATATATATATATATATATATATATATATATCTTTATCTCTACTAGTAACATGCCCAATTATTTTTCTAGGTTTGTAGAGTCTTTATTAAGTGGGGAATTCCTGAAAAGTAGAAACATTATTTCATTTCGCAATGCATAATATACGCAGCATGTCACACCAACATGACATCTTGAAGGCGTTGAGAATGTTACCGAATTACCAATACACATTCCATTGCATATTTAATAATTTTATTTAAAAATTTTTGATGACACCATAAATAAAGGTGTACGTAAAATATATCCGTGAATAGTTAAGTAGACTTGAAAATAATTAGAAATAATATAAAATATTCCACCCGTGATGGGCAGGACATTTACAATTGATGCATGATTTATGAAATACATAAGAGGATACTCAATGGAAATGGTGATTAGAATACGGAAGCTCTGCTAGAGAGAAAATGTGAAGAAGTATACTAAGGATCTGCTACTGATGAATACTTGGAGATGGACAATAGGAAACCGAGTACCATAGAAGTAGAAGATTGAGAAAACCAAAATTTAAATAAACTTTAGCGCTACTGAATAAGAATAAGAATATATTGTATACGAATAAAACTATTAGCTAAGGATGTATCAGAGTTAGTACGCAGCGAGTCGTCATTCGTTATTTATTATATTTTGTACGCAAATTAGACCAACAAACCTTTACCGTTAAATCTCTGAAACGCGAGAGAAAAGTTTCATCCATATACACGAACTCTTAGAAGCTTAAAAAATTGTCAAGCTTGCATGAGTGACGCGGGATTGTGAACTACGCGTGAATTGTTTTTGAGATAGAAGATTATGGTATTGTATTATTTCTGCTTACGTCTGTAGGAACACTGAATATTGATAGTAAAATTTAATTACTATCACGAATATAAACAGAAAGTATACAAAATAAAATATTCAAACATCGACGTGCATAAATATTGTATATATATACATATACAGGGTGTAACAAATCTAGTCCACAAAATGTTATTGGTGGATACCTGACTAAATTACGAATCAAAAATGTTCAAGGAATACGTATAAATTCTGCACCGTTAAGGAAAATATTATTTTTAAGAGAGAACACATTCTTATTGTGAAGTTTAAATTTTTCAAAACAGGTCTGCGATATTTTTAATGCAAATTAAATGTATTAATTAAAAATATATTCATATAACATCGATTTATCGAAAAAATATTTTTGTTGCTACAGAGATTCGAACCTGGATATTTTCGTATCCGGGGAAATGCATTATCCGATTATGCTAACATACATAGTAAGTTGACGACAAATTTTCGAACTTGTATGTTGCACTTTCAAATTGATACACCTGTTAATGCATTTCCACAAATAAGAAAAGATCTGGGTTCGAATCCCAGTACCAACAAAAATATTTTTTCGATAAATTGATTTTATATGTATACCTTTCTAAGTTATACATTTAATTTGTATTGAAAATTTTATTTTAGCAATATTTGAATATGTTCAAGAACACACAATTAGTGGATTTTTACCTAGAAAGGCACTGTTATTAAACATATATCAAATATCTCGTAGAGACAAGGCTATTTTTTATTATATTTAATAGTGCCTTTGTAGATAGGTAGATAATCCAGTAATTGTGTGTTATATTGCTAATATAATATACTGTTCAAAATAAGAAAATTTACAAAAAAATTAAAAATATTGATTTTTCAGGCGTATTCTAGTATAATATGTTAAAAAATATTTTACTGATAAGGAATATTGCTTTAAAATAATTTCAAAGAAATCAAATTCTCATAGTGATAACATATATTTATATATGTTTATAAAATGGAATAATGTTTTGTTTAATTTGTCCATAAATGGCGATCGTGCAGTGGTACTTGAAACGAGTCTACATACAAACATGTATACAACTTTAAAAAATTTGATAAATATGGAGATTGAGGGGTGAGAATTGGTTAACGCTATATGAATAAAGTGATCACTTTAGCCTGCCGAAGACAGGTCGTAAGCCTTGTAATTACCCCATACTTCCATACGTTTTCCATTAAATATAATAAAAAAATTCCTTTGTCTCTATGAGATATCTGATATTTGTTGAAAATATTTGTTTGAAATTTTTTCAAAATCATGTTAAGCTTCAAATCTACGTACATATTTCGAAATAAATATTTATTAAATTTATCCATTATTACTCTGTATTTTTGCTTCAGGACCTAAATCATCTAACATAAAATAGTCCGACCGCTCGAAATTGGATGAACTTTAATCTTTTGTATTCAATAAAATATTTTGATTCATCGAATTACATTTCATTTTTTAAATGGTTATATCTCTAAGTAGGTCTCTTATACCCTGTATATATTAAAACACCAAATATTTAAATTTAAAGAATGTAAAAAGTTTACATTTAACTGGTAAAATTTCGCAACAGTACTAAATTAGATAATTTTTTCCTGTTTAAGTGCATATTTCAGCACATTAAATCTCTCATTTAAACTGACTGGACTTAATCCATTTTCATTAAATTTAACCCCTGAAATAAACAAAGTCTGTATATTTTCACCACTTTTACTTTTTTTATGAAATATGCCCCATATGAGATACGTGCCGCGCGGCGGGATGAAAATATATCGGATAGCATAAAACGCGATTAAAAAACGAAAAACAGCGCATCTGTCGCGCGCAGCAGGTGTGCGCGTTCCGTATTTTAACAAGAAGCCTCTTTTTTCTGGATCCAACTTCCGGTCCGGCGGACATGTTCCCGAATTTTGGCGGGAAAATTCTCGCTTGAAAGGTGCGGCAGAAGAACGGTGAGGGTGCACTGGATAATTTGATCAATTTACTCTAGAAGAGATGAAAGATTTTTTTATTTCCGATCGGGACATATTGCCAGAATGAAAACATTTTTTAGAAATATGATTACCAAATTTTATTTAAATTAATTTTCTTTTCAGTGTTCGACTTCTATGCGAGATATCATACGCATTGAAGAGGGTCTTTCTTAGTTTATACAAATAAGATGTTTGACTAATCATATGGATTACGGTGTGACACATAACAAATCAACCCCTAACTGACAGCGCTTAATGTCCGCTGCACACAACCACCATCGCCGCAGATGTTACTTCTTTACCAGTCACTACCAGTCTTTATCAGTCTTTAATCACTTTAATCACCAGTCCAATATCACCTTTACTCTAAATCTCGTTTTTAAATTATAAATGCGTATAATAATAGAATCCAATGTAAAACTGATTTATTACTCAATTAAAGAACATAAATTTATATTAATTTTAAATTTGAATTAAAGTAGATGTATATTTTATAACATATTTTAAAATTACTTGGGACCTACAGAGTTAGAAAAATACATAGTATAGTTAAAAAATATAATATAAGTAATAAAAAATGGTACAAACAGTAAATAACTAACTAATTTACCATCAAGCCGGGGGTGAGCAGAAAGGATAGAGCGCCACGCTATTTTATCCTGACACACAATTCTCATCTCATTCTCATTCATACATCTTCACATGTAAGCTCGTCGATTATTGAGGCTTCTAACAGAACCATCTGGTCTACCTGGTCGTGTGTAAAAAGTAAGAAGAAGCATAAGCAATTAGGTTAAAACAAACTTACGGTTACACTTTGGATTCTTAATAAATGGATTTGCTGGTCGCAGCCAAGCCGCGTATTTTGACAGCTCCGAGCAAAAATTAACTTTAACCATAGACAACGACTGATTTTATAACATGAGAGTGTTGTTCGTAATTGCTAAGGTGGTTGGCATTAAAAATAATTACGGGGCAATTGCGAACGTGATATTAGTTTTGTAATGTCACAATATATATATGTGTGATACTACCGAATATACATTTATGAGTTTAGTTACCGATATTTAAATAATAACTAGAATACACAACATCTAGGATATCAACTACATTCTAATTATCGTCTTTCTGTTATTATCAGAATTTTTTATTATATTGAGTTGTTGCTTTTATAATAGATTCTTTAGGCAATGGTTGCTGACTACCAGTCATCATTAAGGTTGGTACTCTGCAGTTGTTGAGTGCCAAATGATAGCCTTATATTGTTGGATTGTATTTCTGATACTTTTTACAGTTATCTGGATAGCCTTTTATTTACGATAAATAAAAGAATTATAACTGGAGTATTATTCCCCTGTACCTTCACCGTGCGTTTCAGAAGTGGGTATGAACTTTTTGAACCGTCCATGTACAGCCGGATATTAAACTTTGTCATCATGTTGTGCCTCATAAGAGTATTTTTTTAATCAGAACATCCAGAACACTTTCATTATATAAATTGGATAACGTAATAATTCATATTGGCAGTAAATTTTTAAATTTTTTATTTTTCATTTCGCACAATAACTAATTAAATAAGTACAGTGATATTCCTATTTGTTTTAAAATAAAACAATATTTTGTGTACATGCATCTCGTTATATGACGTGATTGTAGATATTAGTATAACATTTATCTGTATTATTAAAATTAAAAAATATATTATAATAATAAATGTTTAAAACTCATCCTATAACGTGGTGTTACGGAGCCTTTGGGCCCTAGAGGATAGGAAGCCAAAGTATGGATGTGTACTCTGGTGTCGTTTGCTGATGGGACGATAATGGATTTAAGGGCAAACTCTGCTGCAACACATTACACATTTTATTCACAATAACACAATAACGCAATTTATCCGAACATTGAATGAACGTAAAACGTATTTTCCTTCTTTCCTTCCCTCTAAGCGAGGTCACTTCGGTTACTCATTTAGCACATTATTAGCTAAGGTTGCCGTAAGGTTTGGCACCTTACGGTAACACGAATAATATTTTAGAAATGAATTTGTGATTTTGTTGTCTCTTTTCATCTCGTGTAAATAAATTGTATAGCTGCCCCCTATTATTAATAAATAAAAATTGTTAAGTTAAAATTGTTAGATTGCGAATGCAAGGTGAAACGCTTCTCAAATAAATTAAACGAGTAGAATCAAAAAACAAGCGCTCTATTTTCACATATGTGATTGTGGAGTTTTACAAACTTACTTCGCAAACATTGAAAATATTCATGTTTAGAAGTTACCCAGAAATCTGATAGAAGACCTGGAATAGAATAGGGAAGATACATTGACAAAGAAATGTCCCTTCAGAAAAAGAAGAAGACATTTATATTTCTCATTTTATTGTTTATGTCTGTTTATGCACGTTTTAGTATTCATGGAGCTATCAATTGTCTTGTCACAATTTCAATCATTCTTCTTCTTTAATGGTCCCACATCCTCCACATCTCTTGAGGGTGGACCCGCCGCTTATCCAGGACCGTTTATAATCAAGAGCTCCTAATTCAGCGCCTGGTTGGCATTTTTTTAATGCTAATAGGCAGCTGTACAACTTCATCTCGCATGACGGGACGAGACGGAGCCGAACATCTGCCATCTCAAAAACGCTCACAGTCTCCGACTATTATTTACTAAGATTTACATTAACATTAATGAAAGATAGTAAACAAATAAATGGAAAGGAACAGTGTATAAATATTTCAGAAATAAACATGAATAATTAGATAAAATAATATTCAAAGCAAGAAACATAATAATATAAGATTGCTAAGGATTATACAACGTCAACAGTGTTAGTATTTTATTTTCATCAGGGAGTCGAGGGAGAGAAGGAACACGCCCCTGAAAAAGGTAAAAGGACAAAACAAAAGAAAAGCGATCTTACCAAATATGTTTAGACCATTCTTGCACTTGCACTACTCTCTTCTACTGCAAACTTTTTAACGTCAACCTCCCAGTGAACTCGGAGCCATCCTACTATCTGGTTTCCATTAAGGGTTAATTTTTCGATTTGCGCTTCTTACATCCTTTGGATAAATCCAATTCACGAAAAATTTGTTTCTGCAAGGGATGTAAAAATAAAATAAATACAAATTAAATGCATTAATTAGAAAGATATACAAATAAAATCTATTTTATCGAAAAATATTGCTATTGCTATTGGGACTCGAATCTGGTTCCCTCCTGATCCGGGGAACGTGAGTTAACCGATTATGAATGAATGAAATTATACATGGAAGACAATTTTTTTTTTTGAACCTATGTTACACTTTTCAAATTAATCCATATTTATCGTTCCATTATTTTGAAAGCCATCTACCTTCTTTTAACGGAATCATTTGAGATTCCTTTGAGAAATCCTATAGGAGACGCCAGAATTAACAATTCATTTTTATTAAATTTTGGACACATTGATACAACCCATATATTATTAAGGAGAACACATTCTTATTATAAAGTTATAATTATTCATAACTTAGGTAATAATGGAACGATAGATGTATCAATTTGAAAATTATAACATACAGGTTCGAATTTTGTCGTCAATGTATTATGTGCTTTAGCATATTCGGTTAATACACGTTCCTCGTATTGAAAGAGATGCAGGTTCGAATCCCGGTAGCAACAACAATATTTTTCGATAAAATTGATTTTATATGTATATCTTTCTAATTAATACATTTAATTAGTATTTAAAATATCACAGAGCTATGTTCTGAATAATTACAACATTACAATAAGAATGTGTTACCTTAATGATATAAAAATTAATAATAATGATAGGAAGAATTCCTGGTTCAAATCTATGTGGCAGCTAAAATATATTTTCTATAAATTGATATTATCTGTGTATATATGTAAAGAATGAAGAAATAAGTAAAAAAGAAAGCTGATGTAAGTAGAATATCAAGGATCACATAGTTGATTTGGTCATATGGAACGGATGAATGAGGAGAGAATGGTAAAAAAGATATATGACGCAAGTGTTGATGGCACCAGAAATTACTCCAGTATCTGGTTTACTTGGCATGACCAGGTAAACCAAATACTGGAGGATGGTCTTGTTAGAAGTCTCAGCAGTCGGCGAGCTTGTATGAGAAAATGTATGAATGTGGATAAGGTGAGAATTGTGTGTCAGGACAGAAGAGCGTGGCGCTTTATCCTCTCTGTCTATCCCCGCGGGGAAATGGCATGATGGTAAGTTAGTTAGTTGTGTATTTCTAATTGATGCATTTAATTTGTATTAAAAATATCACAGAACAATATTTTGTAAAAACTACAACTTCACAATGTGTAGTCTTTGAAATTTAAAATAAATTTTAAATAAACATATTTGACAAGTATATAATTTTACTGGAATATTACTAATGAAACTTTTTGATCTTAAAGTGGAAGAATATTAATTATTATTTTCATTATATATGCTGAGCTTATGTTTTTACTGGATCGGTATTGTAGATACATGTAATGAAATAAATATATACAAAATATATGTATGTATGTACACAACAGACCTATATAGGGAAAACTTATTTCATTTCGCAAGAATGTACAAAGTACTCTGAATGCTTGGTGACCTCTCCACGTAAATACTTATATTTCAGCAATTTCACTTTGTTCAACATAGTTTTTTATTATTTAATGTAAAATTACAATAAATAATTCCTATTGTTTTTAATTATTAAATTCGTTATAATGTGATATCTTAAATACATTATTGATGAAATTTTTGTATCATATAATATATTATTTAGTATATAAAAATATATATCGACCGTAAACTGCTATCTCATATCTCGCATTTTCAATGAAATATTTTCAGAACATACTTAATAATCTAAGAAGATATAAAATATTGTATACCTGAGCTGCAATCACAGACCACCAAATAAATAGACGCGAACTAACACAAATTTCTTGTCCCAAAATTTTTATTTTTGTGTCATTCGCGTGATTACTTTAGAGCCATTCACGCAATCAAAGAACTTCGCGATTTTTTTAAAAAATATGATACGATTGAAACAAAAATTTAAACGCTGACAATATAATATGCATTAATGTAAAAAATATGTTTTTGTTTTACACGAATATTTCATTTTCGAAGAGTAAATACTTTTACTGTTGCAAAAATGTGTCATGTACATATATATATACACTTTATATCATGTTTACTCATTTAATAGTTATGGTTGCAATATAAATGAAATATGAGCAGGTTCGTGCTACCATTATCCGTATAAAAATGATATTCTACAGTCATGATTTCAACCTTAGATTTCGAATGGAATGGAAACATGAACCTTACTAAAGAAATGATAAAGCAACATTAGAGATGTGGATCTACAGAAGAATACTCAAAATAAGGTGCATGGTTAGAGTTACAGGATGAAAATGTTATAGTTTGGATGATAAAGAAAAATACGTATTGAATACAATAAATATCCAAAAACTTTAATATTCAGATATGTAACGAGATATACAGAGAAGTATTGAATCTTGCATTTTATAATTCATAGAAAGATTGTCGTGAAGTAATAAAAAAAACATGTATTTGAAAATATCGTTATAGTGCTTTTCACAAAAAGAATTGCCACCGACCAGCTAGCTTAGTTTGGTTGCGGTGCCACATATTTTATCGAACAGAAGGGAATGGATCAGTAAATATCAAACACGACCAATTTCACACATAAAATTATAGTTAAAGAAACTTTATTGTTTTTCACAAAATTGATACACTTGATCCGAACAAACATGGCAAAGGAAAATAATTAATTATTACTCAATATTAATTAAAATTCTTGTATAGAAAAAGACTTGGAGGCACTTGATATTATTGAATTCACTCTCATACTTTACGATTCTTTCGTGAGAGGTAGTGATGAAGGCTGTCCTCCAAACGATCGCCTCATAGCAATAATTTCACCTCATAACCCCAATACGCAGACGGGCACGCTATATTGAATTCTTAAATCACGGGACCCAGACCTAGCCGAGAATCTTCTATCTTAATTTCTGCCGAAGATATTTCCAGTTTGTTGGTAAATCAGGACCTTTATCAATCTCCTGATTTACTGCGTCAAGATGCCATCTCGTCGCAAAGATGGACGTTTTTTTCCAGGCTGGGCGGTGAGCCGCAGAAAAACGCACGCCCCCGCTGCCGTCCTGTGTCCCCCGTGTGTCTGCCACCAGCTTCTATAATTTTCCGCCAGGGAACTGCTACTTGCGTCCAATATCGCATAGCTACCGCTCGAATTTAAATTCTAATGCGGCGTCCACAGGGACGTGATTTCTAACGTGATAATATTGCGTAACGTATGTCCACCCATGTGAGCCTAATTTTGAATAATATATGTTCCCAGTATTTGTATGATGCGACTATATATAATAAACATCTCATTCTCTTTCTCTCGCGTCTAAAAATGCATACCGTCTCGAATACCCGGGTGAGTCATATCAAAGGAATGTTTGTTTTGCGTTGCATCTCATGGTTCTATCCTTTGGCGCGTCAGAGAATTTCCTGATTTACCCTATTGGGTAGTGATCAGACAGGAAGGTGCTGTTCACCTTTCCCGGAGTAAGCTAAGTGCCCTCAACACATATATAATGGGTTGACATTATGACTCCAATGTCGAAAATTGTATAACTAATTTCAAGTTATAGATTCACCATTTAGATCAATGTCTACTATTTAGCCGTACTCGTGAACGTGTCTCAAAAAATAGCGTTATCTTAATCATTTTAATATATTTCTTCATTTTCACCAACGTATTGCACGTCCTTGTAAAGCCTTCTCTACTAGGTTATATGGTGTATACATATACGCATTTTCCTAAGAAGTGCGTTCATTCAACAGAATGTCACAGCTTACGCTGGCGGCTTAGAGTAAAAAGTGCCACAATATCAGGTCAGATATACACCAATTTACAAAAATTGTAATATTACCAGCCTATACTCTTGTATGGGATTCTCTGGTTAAACAGCGCTTAAGACAATTATTACCATTTCACATTAATATCAAAACTGTGAACTCTTACATATATCATTCAGTTTCGCTTTGAACTATTTGTATTAATTCTGGAATATTCTCAACGATTATTGCCATGAAAAAGAATTACCTGAACTTTTACATTGCTACGTATTACTGTGAAACTATATTCAAGGAAATCTTCCTAGAATATTTGTAATAATATTGTGTTTCAAATTCTATGGTCGGAATTCATAAAGGTATTTCTTCATGAATTTTGGAGCTACAATTCATAGAATCCTCATAAAACATAATTAATCAAACTTTATAGAATCAGTTTTGTGTACATGTCCATTGAGATTAATTCTTTAGGATAATGACTTCAAATTTGTAATAATTACAGAATCTATTTAAAAATAATAATAATTGATATGTCGTTAAAGACATAATCGCTACATCTTAGTTTTGGTTTTCTATTTAATTCTGCGCCCTGTTGATCTTGTATTCAGCAATGACTTGAGTGATTGCTAATTGGTAATCCTCTCCACACGACCCAATCACCAAATTTTCTTCGTATTTTAATAAACCTCAAGATGCTTGTCTCATTGTATAAAATATAGATTTCATTCCGGTTACAAAATTAATTTTCAAAAAACCGACCTCAAATTTTTTTTTACAAAAATATCTAGTGCTAAAACATTATTGTATAGTCAATTCAGGTATTTATCTAATTATGAAAATTTGTATAACTTGCCTGCAATTTTAGGCTTATGAATCAAATTATAGGATTAACAATATTACATTTCATTCAGCATTTCTACAACAAATATTAATTTACTGTAGAATTTTATATTAGTTTTACATTTTCAAATGAGAAAAATTTGATCCGTTATTTTAACTGCGGTACAGGAGAGCGTATTAAAGGCGGGAAAGGTATGGTTAGATAAATAAAACGTGTAAAATTAATCAAAAAATTATAAACAACCAATGAAAATTTTTCCTAATTTTTTATTCTAGTAATTTTGTATCATCAAATAACTGTTTAAGTTAGGTACTAAATTTATTTTTTAAATAATTATTGTTTTTTAAAAATAGAATCTATTAAAGAAACAATAACATATGTTTTTGATTATTTATTGACCTCCTGAAGAAGAAAATTATATTTTTCAAAACCGGTAGATGATTTAAATTCATTAAGTGAATTTAATAAAACAATGTTAACAATTTAAAATAATGGATTTTAACCTCAAAGTTGATTTTGCTGATCTTATAAATAAAAAAATTTAATAATTTATAGGGATTCTAACAAAGTTTTTATATGCCGGTATGGGTATTCGTATTCACGAGACTTGTTATTACTTTAACAATAATTTCATTTTGTAATATTGTAATCATTCTCGTTTACATTTAATCTCTATTTTGTGAATTTCATCATTTAATAATATATTAACATAATATACATATAAGATAAAATTGTCTTGGTATTTGATTAAAGGTAAGTAACATACCCTGAGATGCTATAAATTATATTAGTTAATGAATCCACCTACAAATCTCCTAAAATTATAGAGATTTTCTTCGTTCCTGGCTACTTTTTTTTTCTTTACACTGGGAAGAAGAGAACCCGAGGTGAGTCATATTGGAGTCGCAAAATATTCTAGAAATTGTGAAAAAATATGGAAAAATGTTTATTTTAACTCAGCCACAATATTCTCTAAAAAAATTGCTAAATTAACTAAAAATCTGTTAAATCATCCACCACGCAAAAAACTCAAGAAAAGAATATTGACCTCAATATACCATCTTTGGAGGCTTAAATAGGGAGGATGTAAAACAGGATATTGCCATCCGAGTTTCAGACAACGTTTTCGCAAGTTTTTATAACTGAAAAAGTTTTTAGATCTCGCGAATACTGTTGTAAAACATAATGCCCCAAGTTTATATTTTCTCCATCGAACGACAAAGATAAATTTAATCCCATGTAATACTTTTCAATATCACTAGTATTAAATATTATTTATATAGGTAACAATAATTGTTGACTGGCCGACGTCTTCTTATTTCATCTGTATTTACTTTTTTTCCGTCCATTTATTTAATTGAATATATAATAAATATTATTTAAATATATTAATTGGAAATATTTACACAAAAAATCAATTTTATCGAAAAATATTGTTGTTGCGCCACCGAGATTCGAACCTGGATCTCTTTCCTAACCGGAGAAGGTGCATTATCTAACTATGCTACAGCGACAATATTTGTAACGACAAATTTCGTTCCATTATTTGAAAGAGCCATCTACCTTATTATAAAATATCACAGACCTATGTTCCGAATAATTACAACTTCACAAAAAGAATGTGTTCTCCTAATAATAAAATTGTATGGCTCTTTCAAATAATGGACGATTAAATGTATTAATATCAAAAAGGTAACATATAGGTTCGAAAATTTGTCATTAAAAATATTGTCGCTGTAGCATAGTTGGATAATGCATCTTTTCCGATTAGGAAAGAGATTCAAGTTCCAATTCCGATGGCACAACAACATTATTTTTCGATAAAATTGATTTTCTATTGTATGTATATCTTTCTAATTAACATATTTAATTCGTATTTAAAATATCACAGAGCTATGTTCTGAATAATTATAACTTCACAATAAGAATGTGTTCTCCTTAATAATATATAATAAAATAAATCATTGTTATTACTCAAATTAATATTCATTTACCCTAGTAAGCAGTGCTTGTTCCATTGGAATCAATTTATATATATATATATATATATATATATAATATCGCATTAAAACCAGATACCTTTCTGTGAATCATATAAAAAAATGAATGGAAAATTAATACAATTCATTGAAGACAAGTGTCAAATTCCTTTGAAATGGATATATATGACTTTTGTTCTGAAGGTACAGTTTTCTCAAATAGAAAACAATGAAGTCTAGTGTCGGAAATATTAATTAAATTAATAGCAGTAATATTTTTTTAGGTTGATAATAATTTATTTAGCAACGATCGGTTTTCAAAATTAAAATATTTAATTTTATTATGAATGTGTTGAAAGTGATGTTATTCAAGAAGATGGAAAACAAGACACCGTACTAAATACTTGTAGGTAATGAATGTTTGAACAAGTAGATGAGTTTGTGTTTTTGGGAATTATGTTTGATAGAAACGAAAGACTGAGAATAATATCGAAAGGAGGGTGACTGACTGCTGGGAATAAAGTAAACGGCGCTTCTAATAGGATTAAATACTAAATTAATGTATTAATTATAAATATATACATATAAAATCAATTTTGTCGAAAAATATTGTTTTTGCGTCACCGGGATACGAACCTGGATCTCTATTTACAATCCGGGGAAGTGCACTACCATTCCAAGCCATAAGTGATTGCACTCAATTATTATTCTAGCAGATACAGAATTAAATATTGTCAATGTTTTTAAGGAGAAAATTTTTTTGATGTAAAGTTGGATTTTCAGAACACATTAATGTGGTATTTTTAATACAAATTAAATGAATCAACTACAGAGATATACAAAAAAAAATCTATTTATAGAAAAAATATTTTTTACTAAATAGTTATTTTCTGTGTATCTTTCTAGTTGATTAATTTAATTTGTATTGTCAACGTATTTGAAATCTTGTATTAATTATTAAATGTTTTTATTATTTTGCAATTATTATATTGAATATTATATCAGATGTTATAAGATTTTTGTCATTTGCCACACTTCTATTAAAAAAATCTCGTATTCAGAGAAGCAGTTTTAATTATTCCTCGACACAAAATTTATATTATAATTGGAAATCACATGTCGCCCCGTGAGATATTCATAAAATAAAAATTTACGTTCGGTCCAATAAATAATTGTGAATTTTCAATAATCTATTATTTATTAGTGCGTTTCCCAGTCACCGTCATGAATACGGATACGCCGCGGCCTTCTCGCGTCCCCGTTTTTCCATTTTTCCCTCTCGAATTTGAGTTCAAAGAATAAATTAAAACGAAATTAATACCACGCTATCTGACAGGCGAAATTCCCGAAATTTAATCTGCTTTGATTATTAAGTGGGAAAAAATGCCAACTCAAGGGAAGAAGGGAAGAAGAAATGTGAACTCAAAGGAATGCTGATATTTCTAGGAGGAATTATTAGAATGAGCACATAAACTGTACTATTAATCGCTTATAGTTACTATCGGAATTTAGAATCCAACTCGCGCAGAATAATTTTATCGTTTCATTAACAGTCATTTATATGTGCGATCGTTCAGATGTGGAACGATAATTTTATTTAAGTGTTTCCTCCCTAACTCATCTGCCCATCCTTCGTCTTGTTACGGTGCTTGAGAATGCCGAATCAGAAAATAAAAATATTAATTATTTTTTAGTGAAACATCCTACGGCGCACTGGGAAAACAAAATTTTGTTACGAAAATGACACCACATTTCTGACGGATAATTAATGCATCAGAACGTGGTTTAGTTTATGCACATAACCAGTGGCGTAACTACAAAACTTGGGCCCCAATACAGAAAGGAAAAGAAGGCCCCCTAAAAAAAAATAAGTATATAAGTTAAATACTAAATTAATGTATTAATTATAAATATATACATATAAAATCAATTTTGTCGAAAAATATTGTTTTAGCGTCACCGGGATTAACAATATTTTTCGATAAAATTGATTTTATATGTATATATTTATAATTAATACATTAATTTAGTATTTAAAATATCACAGAGCGTCTGTTCTGAATAATTACAACTTCACAATAAGAATGTGTTTTCCTTAATAAGTATATAAGTATCAGTACTGCGAAAAAATTCGTACCGCATGATTTATTTATTTAATAGTAAGAACAAAATTAGTTTATTGTTTTATATAATATTAAGATTTCTACGATACATATACAAGTGTTCTTAAGATCTTGCAACTTGAACACCATTTAATTTTTATAATTCTATTTCTTGCTATGGATTGCTATTTACGCTGAGGAAGGTACGAATACTCGCAAAAATATCAATGCTAAATGGATTGTAGGGCGCGAACTATATAGGCCATCTCACGTGGGCTCCAATGCATTGCATTGGCTATGTTGATATGGTTACGCCAATGCACATGATTATCATAAAAATGTTTTTATTTTCGTTCATTCGTGTAGTAAAACAAACATATTTGGGGGTTAGGTCGGTAGTTAAATGAAAGAGTAAGGATTGGCGTGTTTATGTTTATTGTGATCGTATGATAGAGTACAGAATACAGAATCTCTCACTCACTCGGCGTGCGTGGGCCGGCAAGACCGCCGTTGTGGAGCGATGAAACAGGAAAGAGATCGTCGGTGAGAGATCGGTCCAGACCGGTAGGAGCAGCCGGCAGCGCTATGTCGCTAGCATCGATGCTGACTGAGACGGCGGTGAATATTAAATTCTATCCCCTACACATATATTGACAATTATCCGAGTCGCTTTCTATCGTGTAAAATTCATTATTTTGAATTCATTAATGAAATGTACGGTTATGCAAAAATTAATAATGCATAAGTTTTTAAATGCACTATTCATGACTTATGGTGTTGCGTGAAATATGCTTAAATACTATTGTTACAAAATATAATATCATTTTCTATTGATATTAGAACTAGAGTGAGTAACTAACTAACTTACCATCACGCCGTGTCCCGCGGCAGTAGGCAGAGAGGATAGAGCACCATATTCTTCTGTTCTGATACATAGTTCTCGCCTCATCCACATTCACACATCTTCTCATATAAGCTCGCCGATTATTGAGGCTTCTAACAGGACGTTCTCTATTTCTGGTTCCATCAACACTTGTGTCATATATCTTCCTTACCATTTTCTCCTCATTCATCCGTTCCATATGACCAAATCACTTTAGTGATCCTTTTTTAATCTTACTCACTATACTATAGATCAGCTTTACATTCTTTCCTTATTTCTTCATTCTTTACTCTGCCATAAATTTATCTGCCTCACACATGCCTAAATGATCTCATTTCCACTGCATTCAGTCTACTTTCATTATTCATTAATATATTTACAAATATAGAAATGCCTGAATCCGATGATAATTTATAACTCCAATAAATCTACTCCCACCCTCACCTCCGTTAACTCCAAACACACCTAATAGAATTGTCTGAAAGTGTTTTTTATTTTAGTTGAATTATAGTATTGATAATGGAAAGATGTTCCCGAAAACTTTCTAACGTTTAACACAATAAAAAAATATAGTGGAATAAAACAGTGTGTTAACTCAATTTACTAAATAATCATGAAATTACACAAAGTTTCACCAAAAACCTTTGAACAGTTAAAAAGAATTACATAAAATGAGTAGCTTTGATCATTTAAGGAACTCTTCTAGCTGACTTCTTTTAATTTTGATGCAATAAGACTGGAGCAGGGTGGGAAGGGTGAGTCCGAAATTAAGGGAAGAATTTCCAAGGATAGGGATAGGACTCGGTGAAGAGCACTTTTGGAGGAGGCTAAATCTCACCTGGGATATAATGCCGTAGAAGAAGAAGCCAGTATTAAAAATTTAACGTACAAGTGGCGAGAATTATTGTTTTTCAGCAGATTTTTACGCCATAAATAGCTGTATCTAGCAATTAGAATTTCGTAATATTTAATTCCAAGTCAGAATGCTTGATTACTTCAAAACACTTGAAATATTTTTTTATAGAAAAAAATTCTAGACAATCTCGATGCCGTTTAAGAAACCAAAATATTTATAATTTTAATATATTTTAATTAAAATAATTAAACGTTCAAGAATGTGTCAAAAATGACGTCACATAAATTTATTTGGAAAATTTACCCGTAAAGTATGAACTATTGTTAAAGATAATATATTCGTATTGTGAAATTGAAATTTTTCAAATCATAGGTCTGTGATATTTAGACCAAATCAAATGTATCATTTATAAAGATATACAAATAAAATCAATTTATCGAAAAAATTTGTTTGTATATAAAAATATCCCGGTTGCAATATAAATATTTTTTCGATAAATTGACTTTATCTGGATATCTTTGTTATTGATACATTTAATTTGTAATACGAAATTTTTTACTGTAAGTAAGATCGAGCGAATTGACAAATTCATCTCAATATTAAAAATATTTGGTTTTATAATATCTTTACATATAAGAGATTGCACAAATAATCAAAATGCATCCAGCAAAGGTGCATAATTTATAAAAATTTAATAATAAATGTGTGTGTAATAAAAGTGTGGCGTATGGGTACCTCACAAATTGTCAATTATCTGCCTCATAATTGAGGTAAATTTTGCACTGAATTTACCTCAATGTGCATACTTACAAGCCACACAAACGCCACACTTTTATTATGCTAATTATTGATTCTGGAAAAGTCTGAATCTTTTTGGGAACTTGCTGTTACCGAAGACGAGAAGTGAATCCTAGATTAAAACAAAACAATTAATTTTGAGCGTATTATTGTACATAATTTAGAATGGAAAATTTTACTTGGGCAACTTTGCCACTGAGCGATTCAAATCAGAATTAATAAATTTACTCAGTTTTACAAGATATTCACGGTATATGTTGCAATGTCCCACAATCTTCATTCTCTTGACATATTTTCTTTACATATCTCTTACATATTTTTTCTATCCACGAACTTTCTAACAATATACGATAGGTGTTCCGTGAACGAAAGTAGTTAAAGCATTTCCCCGGATATATAAAGGTCCAGGTTCGAATCCCGGTAGCAACCAAATATTTTTTTGATAAAAAGAGTTTATTTGCATATCTTTCTAATTGATTGATTTAATTTGTATTAAAATACCACAGAAATATGTTCTGAAACTTAAATTTTACTAACTACCTAACTTACCACTGCACCATTTCCCCGGAGGGGGGATAGGCGGAGAGGATAGAGCGCCACGTTCTGCTATCCTAACATATACTTCTTGAATCATTCACATTCACGCATCCTCTCGTGCAAGCTCGTCAATTGTTTAGGCTTCCAACAGGATCATCTGATGACCTAAAGGCATATTTTTTAAACATTATTTATATTAATTATACATTTTTAAAAATAAAATTTGATATTTTAAATAATGATTTATTATTTTAAATTGTTAACTTTGTTTTATTAACCACTTAATGAATTAAAATACATCAACTGGTTTCGAAAAATATCATTTTCTTCTTCAGGATGCCATATAATCAAAAACATATATTATTGTTTCTTTTACAGAATCTATTTCTAAAAAAACAATAATTATTTAAAAAATAAATTTCGTACCAAATTTAAATTGTTACAAAATTACTAGATTATTCTAGTAACTTTTAAAATTATTTTTTTAATTAATTTAATTAATTATTTTTTAATAAAAAATTATTTTTTAGGAAAAATTTTTAGAATGTCATTTTGTGGTTCAATTTCGTTGGTTAATTATAATTTTTTTAGTTAATTATAACAATGCTACACTGTAGCGAGGTCGCGAAGGAGTAGAATCGATATGGAAGCTTTTTCTTAATTAACGGTCCTGCGTACGTGGAGGGTCGCCAGTCACAAATCACAGACCTAAAGATACGAAGCAGAAGAAAAATAAATGATAATAATATTAGGGTGGGTTTATAAAACACCACACAAACTGAAAGTCGTTATCAAAAACCATTAAATGTTTAATCAATGACATTCGTCCTCGTAGGCCTTAATATAATATTCAAATTATGGGGCTAACACAACGCAGCCCCCACACACCTCGACAATCCCGCGCGGAATTTTACTTGGAATTCCAATATGCATCTACCCTCTCCATTTAGGTACTTCCCGGGGTCAGATGTAAGCGGTCGTTGTTAGGTTGTGTGAAACTAAATTAGGAACTCAGCATCGTCCTACAAAGGTTATCCAAATAGTTTGAATTAGGAATGGCGTGACGCGCCTGGAACGATGTCGCCACCTGCGAAAATATTAATTTGTTTGGTAATTTAACCGAAATTGGGAGAGGAATACCTCTTTGTTTCGGTTAAATCCATTAGTAGTTGTCTTGTTGCAAAGTACTAATTGAAAATATTTTAGTTTCTCTATTGTAATATTGTCAAGAAATGTCACGACATATTGCCCATGGAAATAGGACAGATATCAAAGTTCAGACAATTTACAGAGTTTAATATTATCATTAATAAACATTTCAACCGTTTCATCTTACAAGAATACCAAGGGATTTACAATAAATTGATTTCAATAAACACGATATTAAATTATTATTTTTTGTAATTTTGCCTGTTGGTTTTGTGCAGGGGTCGGCAGACTGCAGCTCGCGAACCGCATGCGGCTCTTTTCATAGGCATTTGCGAATCTTCAAATCTAGCTCATTATTTGTATATATAATAATATCTGATACATGGAACAGTTTGCCTGCAACATATAACACAGTAAAAAACTAGCATTTTCCATTCTCATAATCTATGTCACTACTTATTTATGTAAACAAACATTAATCTAATCAAAAATAAATCAAGAAGAAAATTAACCGATAATAATTTACAATCTTTCCTTCCTAAAATTGAATAAATAGTTATTTGCCAGACATAGCATGCTAGGTCACCGTTCTAACTAGTAAACTTTACAAAGCTCAGAAAGTATATTATTAGTGTATAATTATTCATGTTTTCTTGTTTAGTATAGCACTGAGCTACTGAAACTTATAGCTCCCATATATTATATAATATTCTTCTAAGTAGCTTACGACTGTATTGTGAATTTGAGTTTTAAATAAAGATCTCGATTTTTGTCACTTAAATTTATGTTGCGGCTCTATGAAAATTTTGAGATTCTATTTACTTAAGATTTGGCTCTTCGTACAATAAAGTCTGCCGACCCGTGGTTTAGTGGTAAAACTAGTGATGAAGCGGTCGGTGGTTCGAACTTTGCCCCAGAAAACCACCAAGTTAATCATATTTGAGTCGAATTTCCGAGAAAAATCTCATCATATAAATATTTTAACGGGGTATATTTGATAAATATTAATTAATTAGATTTAATAAATCGTATGGATATATATAAAATAATGTTATAACTCTACTTGAGTTTATTTGCACTACTCCAGTTTCGAGAGAAACAGTAACTCTCGTCATTCATCGTTCATCATATTTTTTGTTCATCATCATTCATCGTTCTTTTCATTCGTGTACTATTAAACTTCTCCATCCCGTCACCCGAAAATGTAATAAGATAAATAAGTTTACAAATAAAAATAAATTTGAAAAGAATTCCAATTTGTTAAACAATATTATATTAACCAACTAATCTCCTCTCCTTTCAATATTTCTATTACAACCACCCCTCCACTTTCCACCAGTAACTCCGCCCCTACGTCTCTTTTTGTCAGTACCTAATTACTTGTATGTACCATCTAAGCCTTGTTTTCTACATTTGTGTGTATTTAGTTTAATACCTCACCTGTCGATGCGAGTTACTGTTTCTCTCTAAACTCAAACTAATAAACTCAAGTAGAGTTATAACATCGTTTCATTTACATCCATCCATTTTGATGATGAAACTCTACAAAGTTAACGCCGATTCTATCAATAATAAATATAAATAAATCGTAGTTAAAAGCATGACAACTACTACCGCCATTTACGTTCTCGGAAATAAATTCTCTATCAAATCAAAAACCGTAACAATGTCTGTAGGGATGATATCGATATCACAGAAACACTAGAAAAACCAACCGGTGATAGTCGAATGCCTTCTAATAGTTTCAAAATAAATAAAAAACACCGTTTCAACAAATCTTTTAATTTGAAAAGTATTCAATAAATCAATTTCCTCTACGACTTCCCAATCGCTAAATGGTATTTCTTCCTTTATACTTTAAGCTGAACCACGACAGGAACAAAACATTGTTTGACAAACGACCCGAAATTAAACTGTAGACTCATCCGAGGTAACACAATGAAACAATTTATTCTACAAACGGACCGGGCTGGGCCGCCTCACACTAGATTGGGTCATCTGTCTTTGTCCAGGCAATGTCATTGAAACTCGTCTCGGAAATACTTCCAATCTCTACGGTAATGTTATTAGCATATTATATAATACGCTGTAAAGGAGTATCAATTTAATACCAAATATTTTAATAAATCAAAACATTTTTTTCAATAATTAAATTCAATTATTTTTAAAGGTGAACATTAAGCGAAGTAAAAAATCGTAAATTTTCGTTTATAATTCGCATTTCTTTTATAATTTAAAAAATAATAATTCAATTATCTGTGGTAAAATCAAGAAGAAATTATGATTAGATAAATTTTAAAATTAATTTTTAGATAATTCCTGTGACATTACATTACATATTATTACGTTTACATGATATTAATTAATACTGATATCTTACGATGTTTTGGCTGCAATTATCGCCAATAGAACTTTGTCTCACGAAGCAAGACTAGCAGTACATAATAGAGTTCTGGTGCCATCACTAATGTACGTAAGTGAAGCCTGGAATTGACAAAAAAGAAACGAAAGTAGAATGAATGCTGTGGAATTGTGGCCGTTTAGGCTCATGTATGGAAAATCTATGTACGATGGAGTGCAGAATGAACAAAAATAAGGAACGAGTATGGTTTTTTTATAACTTGTAGTAGTTTGATCATATGGAACGAATGAGCAAAGAGAGGATAATAAATAAAATATATAAGGCGATTGTTAATAGTAACGTAAAAAGACCTGTCAAGCTCAGATAAACCGAGTACTGAAGGACGGCCCTATGCCTATAAAAGCATGAGAAGATGTATAAATGTAGACGAGGCAACAGTGGTATACTAAAACAGAAGATTACGGCGTTCTATCCTCTTTGCCTACTCTTGCGAGGAAACGGTGTGATGGTTAGTTAGTTTTTACACGAAAATACTGCATGCATATAGTCAATAGTCATATTTACAACTATTATCATACATACTTTTCACAAAAAAAAAAGTACATCATCTATCATGATATATAACATTGATCTTGTGTTGAACCTAACCTAACCTAATGACCAATATTAACCTTACCATTATTGTATTTATTTAGGTATAGTATAATTTATTTTAAATAAAAATATATTATTCCTTATATAATCAAACAAACTCAGATTGATAGAGATGGCCCAAACGTCAACAAATGTTACTACTTTATGTTATGGAATCCAGCAAAGAGATATCTACAGTTATTAGATATCAAAAGGCGAATAATACGTACAAGCTTTGGAAAACTCACGATTGTTTTCAACATGCTTTGATACCTTAAACAGAAAGCCTTTTAGCAGTCCATATTACCTGTTCTGATGTTAGGGTGTAACGCTCATGGATGCCATGATCACAACGTAGCCGAAAGGACTGTGGAGAAATTCATGTTGGAGAACGCTCCGCACGCAATTAAATACTATTTATTGCATTGGAACGGTCGTCATTTGTAACCTAAGCCTAAATACTTAGAAAGTTGAAACGTTATAGTGATTATAATGTTAAAAATACGACAGAAAAATCTCATAAATAAAAATATAAATTTAATGAAATTACATATCTAATCTACATTTCGAAAAAATAAACCGTAAAATATACTATAAACTGAAACTTTCTCTTATCGTAAAAATAAGTTACTAATTATTATATACTAGGTTCTATTTTAGTGATTCATATATTATTTCCCATTAAAAGCTACAATTTATTTACTTGCAATGTACTTCAAAAACATTTGAGTTATATTTATTTGAGTAACAGAACTTTGGGTGATTTATTACTTTTATTTAAAATACTAAATAGCACACAGGACGCCATTAATTTAACTGACTTGATTTTACAACATATTCCCGCGTGATGTACCAGATCTAGTAAATGCTTCATAGACAAATTTTTACAGTAACGCATCCACACAAAGACTTCACAGGCATGGGAACGATTTTGGTCTTATTCCATTGTTCAATGCTTAAATATAAGAGTAATATTTTTGATGCTGTTCAAAGGTATAATTGATAAAGGTATTTAAATCATTCTGTGTGTTACCAAAATTTTTATTTTATTGCTTAATTCTTAAAAATTATTCTTGTCATAAATCTTTTTAAAATATTATATTTTCATGTTCTATTATTCTTATTCACATATATACTTCTATTCAAGTTAATATTGTGTACTTCTATATTTTTTTTATTTTGTTTCTGTCAATTTTTAAAATTTATTATATTATTTTAATTTTTTTAAATATTATTATATATATTCCGATGATACTTGTGTATGTATTTCTACTGTATTGTACGTACTGCGGTGAATTATTTTATTCGAGCTGCACATTTTTTTATAATTAATTTTGTAAAACAACCTAAGTAAATAACCTAAATAAATTCACGGTAGTCATCCAACCCATATTTGTGTTACTGAATTTTAAAATGTTTTTTAACAAATTTGAGAAATATATATCATTGGATTTGGAATTATTTTTTTTATTTAAAAATTATTATTTTATTTTTAAAATACGCTTTGTTAGCTAACAATATTAAGTATGTATAATGTTAGGGTGAGCAAAAACTGATATAACGCAAAATGATTTTAAAAATCTACCATGGTTTTTTTTACCATATTGAAACACATATTTGAGTTCAAATTAATATAATTATTAACGTAAATACGTATTTATTTTATTTTAGATGAAACTAATTAATAAATTTTCAAAAAAAGGATTTTCATTGCCAGTCATTAAGGCGTGTCGGTTTTGCTTAATTATATCGATATTATGAAAATGTGTTATTGCGTGTATTGAAAGTCAGTGACTTATTTATTAAATTATAGGAAAACTTATACCTACAACGTTTATATATGGGTTGGTTATGCGCTGTAACACATGTAGAAATAATTCCAAGTTTTTAGAGACAACAGACTGGATAGACTGTCAGCCTGCCGTCAGTGTCGGGCCGAGTTTCCCTGTCGCTCTCTAATGACAATACGGTGAAACTCGTTCTTCAACGCCGAGTCACGCCACATTTAGCTTCGGCGCTTTGACCATAGGTGGCGCCACCAATCCGCTTCAAATATATGTTGGACTGATAATTTAACGAACGTCTTCATTCTTCAGAAACTCTACACTAATTAAAGGCTGTCTACAATACGCAAGAACATAATTATTGTCATTAAGGAAAACACATTCTTATTAGAATGTTGTCATTATTCAAAACATAGGTCTGTGATATTTTTTTTAAGTACAAATTAAATGTGTATATTTCTAATTAATATATTTAATTTGTATTTAAAAAAATATTTAATTATTTGGTCTTGTTGCTAGAAGATAGTTTAGAGAAATTAGTGATCATGGGCAATAGGAAACTTCACTACACGTCGCAATAAACACGGCCCAAGATCAACAGGAAGACTGAAGGCAAGTAGTTCGTGCTGTAAAAATAGAATAATAACTATACTAAACGATACTCGTCAGTCATTAGCATATCGACCCAGATATGATATTTATATATACACACACACAGATATATATATATATATATATATATATATATATATATATATCAAATGTGATCTAGCTTAGAAATGGCGCCAGTTCCATACACTAGTGCTCGTGAAAATCTTAAATCAAACATATGACGAAACCTCAAATCAAACAAACGCTACCACGAACGCTGTTAAAACACAAACTGGTTTAAACTCGCATGCGCATGAGACGCCGAACCCAAACAGGTATGCTCTCTCCACCGCTCTAGGCGGCCGCCACTCAGGACAATCGCATTCATAAACATGAGATTGCTATGCAAGCTGCACGCTCCGCCCCGCAGAAGGTTCGACTCAATCATACTCAGGTCTTACACCAAACCGATGTTTTGGCACAATAACTAGTACACTAGTATATGGAGTAGTTCACTAGTATATGGAACTGGCGGTTTTTATCTATGGTATCCGCTAGGCCAATGTTAATGTCGATGTAATTTCATTAAATATATTTACGTGAAAGTACTTGGTAATTGGTAACTCGCTCTCCCGGCAAGAAAATGTTTCGAGTATTAATCTCGGTCGTAACTTTATAATTTTTCGTAGATAGATTTTTTTATTTGCATTTTTTTTAATGATTCATTAAATTCTGTAGAAGTAATATTGATTTATTTTGATATTTTTATTAAACACGTAAAATAAGTAAGTTGGTAATATTGTCACGTATGAAACTAAATCGCATTAGACGGTCGCCATGAAATTTAAGAGAGCCACCATAGTCTGGAAGGTACCACCTTAAGCCACGCCATGTAATCAGAATTAGTGTTTTGTTTATTAATATTTATAATGATGTTCATACATATTTATATAAATTGTATATCTATTTTCATTCATGTATATTTATACATATATGTAATTTCTTCCTAAATTAAAGGATTTACAAATATTCCAAACATTTTTACCTCCAGTACAAGTACAATTTAATACCACGATGTGGCGACACTCATTTAGTTTGATAACCAATCATAAACGTGCAGCTGACAAGGTACTGCCATACGTAATTAGATGACAGCGTGTAAGTATTGAAACGAATATCATACACTTTCAGTGCCACATTAAATTTAAAGTGGGCATTAACAAACATTTGTCTGTCTTGCAAACTTTTACAAGTTTATAAAGAAACAAAAATGCTTTCTAACCCTGAAGAAATCATTAAAATAATAGCTTAGAAAATTTTATAATAATAACATACTCGGTCCAATTATTTTATTATAAATATATACAGGTGCGCCCTTAGAATCATGACAAAATTGTGTTCAAAGTTCTCGCTATATTTGAATTCAGGGTTAGGCGCTAGTTGGCGTTAAAGTTAGCTAAATATGTCAGTAAGACTTTCATAATCTCAAAATGACCGAGCCTGTCAATACAAACATGGAGTACGGAAAACCTTTGTGGTGGAAGAACTCCCACCGAAATTATTAAATTCTTCAGGTACCCAAGATCGACTGTATATGACTTTATGGACCGCCCATAACCCCGAGAACGTCTGGCAATATCCCGTATCAAGTGAGGGTGATGTTATGCCGCCGTACTTCCGCCGTACGTAAGGGCAAAACGGTGATGACGGAGGTTTACTTAGAGGTCCTGAGGACAGTGTAAAGCCGTGGATGGAGACTGTGGCCTCTGGAATACCGTATATCTATCAACAAGATGGAACACCCGCTCACATGAGTTATTTAGTGCAAAATTGCCTCTCTGACAACGTTGATATATTTTGGTCGAAGGATTTTTGGCCTCCTAACAGTCCCGATCTAAACCCTCTGGACTACTAAGTGTGGGACGTAGTCGAGAGACAAACCGACAAGTCTAGGCACATTAACGTTAACTCTCTCCAGGCCACTATCGAGGCAGAGTTTACGGCCATGAACCGCGATCATTTGAAAATAGCGTGCTCGCGCTTTAGGGCGAGTATCCAGGAGATGATAGAGACGCAGAATGGCTATATAGAATGAAAGATCCCAGCAAGGATCCTTTAAATGAGATATAACAACATTTTTTGGTATCTTAATAAACAACATTTTGCAATTACGTTTTTTTGTCCGGATTCTAATGGCGCACCGTGTATATATTATAGAAAAATAACAGAAGTCGTCGACCAAAAAACTATTGAAAAAGTATATTATCTTTTAAATTAATATTTTTTATAGAATGATTGAAACCACATCAATTTTCAAGTTTTTCAATTCCACACATCATCTAGTAATACAAGTGGAGCGTCACCGATGGAAGCGAAACTAATATTGAAGACGAACATGAAATACAATCATTTTATGTGGCGTTTTAATTTCATACATGTAATAAGATTATTAATCATAGCTATTTAATTAAGTATCACAAACAACTATTTTACAATGTACTTATAAAACTCTCATCAGTATTCGTTGGCTAAAAATATTATAAATTCGTATAGTAGAAAAATAGTGAAAATAACAGTGATTTGGAACAGTTAAAAACATCTTATAAGGACATACGTGAAAGTGTTACAACCATTTGTATATTGACAATTCATTGAAAACACACAAGTAATCTAAACTCAACTAAAATTAGCATTCATTATACTGTATTCTGGAATACATCGGGACTGTTTCATGTTCTATTCGTACTTAGCAAAATCAGTAACCGGGTGAACGTTTCCATCCTCGTCTAAACTAAATAATTGAGTAAGACTTTACATTGCATAATAATTTACAAGATTCCTACGGCTCCCGCTGGGCATCACTTTATAAAATAAACAATAAAACTATAATTTACACAGACTATATTAATCAATTTCGAATAACCCCGAGACGTACAATGTGATCGTTTCGGTTGACCTAACTAAAACACCAAAGTGTAGAATTTTGCTATAAATTATTTCATTCAGCACCAAGCTGTGTGATTGTTATTCGATAATATCAGTGATTGAAAACTGTTACTGTGATGACAGTTGTATTACTAATGCGCACGCGCTGCACGATATCATAATACACGAAATACATAAAAAAAACATAATTTTGAGCAACATTATTTATATTATTAGAACTTTATTTACGTAAAAAACATATTTTATATATATATATATATCATCACAAAGAGAATGATAACGCTTATAAAAATGAGCTTTTTATTTTTCGGGTCAAATTCTCAGCGTTCGATAAAACATTTTGGTAAATTGGCATCACAAATTATTACGTCATTTCTTCATGAATATTTTCGTTTCAATTGCGCATGAGTCTAATCACGGTTCACAATCAAAAATAAATAAAATAATAAAATTAATCACGATATTTCCAGACATTCAATCACTGATAGTGAGTGTGACTCAAAGATATCAGTAATTAACTTACGGTTCGTGATTTTGAGTTCATCACTACTCAGAATGAACAAAACAAATGTCACATACACCAAATCAATTATTTTCAGTTTTTTCATATGCGTTTGTACGTAGCGTGTATCTCTGGCTGGCATTCTTGCTTACGGGGCTCGGTCGTCATCTAGCGCCGTAAATCATCAAAGTTTTTGGAAAAACACACTTTGCAGACCTCATAAATAAGGCGAATATGGCGATAATTGGATGCTGGTGCGATCGGCTCATACAGTGAACTTTTAGGATGATTTATAGCGAAGCAATTTCAATAAAAATCAATTCGCTTCGAAACCAGGCAAAGAATGAACAAAAGAATGCTGTGATTTATAAGATTAAGAGAGGCACGCATATTATGGAGAAACTGGAATAATAAAACTTGCGTACGTACAAGTATGAAATACTGGAAAATTAATCAGTTACGGCACGCGGGGTTAGGGTGGAGCACTCGTTTAATGCATTTGTAGAAATCTTAACATTTAATTTCTTTATTCACAAAATATTTATTTGCAGTCCAACACACTATCTTACCTTCACACCGTTTCTCCGCGGAGGTAGATAGAGAGGATGTTGTACCACACCTTTCTATTCTGACACACAACTTTCACCTTATTCATTCTTTTATGATTAAATTATCTAAACGACCATTTTTAAATCCTATTCTCTATTTTTTAATCCTTTGCTAAAATTAAGTTTACATTCTTTCCTAATATATTTCTTCTTTACTCTATCATACATGGATTTACACATATATACGTCTAAGTGAATTCATTTTCACTGAATTCTGTCTACTATCGTTCCTTTTCCAGTTCTAGGCTTCTTCCATGTATCACTGTTTGTACCAAGGCTCCAATCACTGCTGTTAGTTTTGCCTCGTTTGACAAGTTTTCTTTATAAAATACTTCATATTATGAATTGATTAATTATTATTTCTTAATTTATTACAGATGTAATGTAATTTATTTTCTTCCAACAATAAAGTAGGATTCAATTAATATTTTCATTTAAAATGTAATTTAAATAATTTACTCTTATCGAATCATTCACCCAATAAAATATTCCAATTAGTATGATAATTAATTAATAAATTCCTCTGAATAAATAATCCCCTAAGACATTAATATTAATAATTTAGTTAAAGATTTTTAATTATTTATAAATACATTATATGTTTGTTGATTACGCAGTACGATTAATTAATATAAATATATTTGGGATATCACAATATATATATTTTTAATGTATGTCTATTAAATATCTATAAAGATACTTTAAAGCTCTAGTTTTTAAAAGTAAAAAAAGTTAATATTAAAAATTAATTCATTAATCGAACTATTGTAGTTAAAGAATTTTAAAAGTTAAGAAATAAAGTCAACAATATTTTGATTTGGTATCTGACCATAATCTTTCATTTAAAGGCATAAATGTCTCTAATTTACATAAACTAAACATCAACCATGGAATCTCAACCACTTGGCTATGATGAATTCTTCAATTTTTTGGTCATCTTGCGAGATGAGAAGATACCATGGAGAAGCTTGTCGTAGAGCGCCACCAGCTCCCCTACCCGTTAGACCGACCTTGCGGCAAAATAAACTGGTACCTTTCGGATGACTGCCCTCAGATTGTCAGGTCAGAAAATTGAAGGAATTAGCTGAGGGCCGAAATACATGAAAATCATGATCCTCAGACATAAGGGACTAACGTGGATGATAATTTGAAAGGGTTTATAGAACCATCATAATATGAATTACTACGCTATTAAGTTGGCTAATTTGACAAGTTTTTAATGAATGAATTTCAATGAACTGTCAATTAATTATTTTTAATCACAACAAACTGTCAATCATAATAATTAAATAGCTGTCACAGAGAGTTATTTAATTATTATAATTAATAAATATAATTTAAATGGGATTAATTTATCGAGAAATTTGAAGTGTATACCTTACTAATGAATTAGTAATTAAGGCATTGCAAATTACCTTAATAATTGTTAACGATTAAGTTTGTCGTTCATAATTTTAATGAAGATATATAGTACGATTATCTACCACACCTTAACATAGCATTTTATATAGAAGCATGTATGTGTGTATATCAATACATCATTTTATACAGATATTTGTACATATTTTTGTTTGAATATGTATATTTAGCACTTATTATCGTAAATTGAGTAAAAACTCTGCTTTGTTCCACTTTATTCATCATTCATTGTGTTAAATGATATAACGTTTTCGGGAACATCTTCCCATTATCAATATTATAGTTCAACTAAAATTAAAAACACTTTCAGAAAGTAATATATGGAGTGTATATATATGGAGTGTGAGTTGATATATGAAGTCCCCTCTCTTATCCATTTTAACTCCACCCCCACCCCCATCTCCATTAACTCTAAACACACCATATATGACTGTCTGAAAGTATTTTTATTAAATTATTTAAATGTAAAACTATAATAAATCAGTTGTCACTAATAGTTGTGAAACGTGGTGCCTAGGAGTTTTCTAGCGTAAAATATTTGGAAAAATGTATGAACCTACACTAGAAAATGAAACTTATAGAAAATAATTGAATTATGAGCTCCTTAAAATAATTAAGCAATAAATAATTGTAAGATTCTGTTGGTCCTGAGGACTGCGATGGGCTGACTATGTTGAAAAAATGTTAGATGACAGGGTACCAAAAATAATGACCGAGTGAATACCGCAATGGAAGCGACCTAGGCGAGAAAGAGGTGGACTGATTATGTGGAAGAGAACTGGAGCAAGATGATAAATGGCCAGAAATAGAAATGGAGGAGATCATATCACACCCTGGAATGTAGTACCGTCGAAGAAGAAGAAGATACAATTAATATTTTAATTCTTACATTATGTACGTATTCTTTATAAATACAAATAATTGACGAAAATTATGACAATTTTGTGATAATTTTTTGCCGTTCATAAATAAATAACAAGCGAACAGAATTATTCTTATTTTTTTTAATGTTTTTTGTTATGGTTGAAATTACATATTTTTTTCATCACACACTGGTATCAAAGGTCTGAAAAAATATTTTCATATTTTCACAGTCGTTTGATATTCATGTATTTAAATTGTTACGGAATTGATGAAGTCACGCATTCACAGGTACACTTTGTAAAAAAAAAACCTTTAACCAATTTACACACGATTTAGTACCTTTGCTTAATTTACAAAATAAGAATTATTGTAATTTTTAAATGTATTCAAAATTATATGATATTCAAAATGAATTTCGTTACTGTCTGAATACGTAAATAATTCTGGAATATTTATAACAGTATTATCAAAACAATCATGCACGCTGAATACCAGAAAAATATTTACTAACTATAGATATATGTAAATATATAAAATTGAAATTCTCATATACATTATTTAACTTAGTTTTTAACCACTTAATTAGTTATAGCATTTAATACTCCGACCGGTTTCGGAAAATACCATTTTTTTCGACTCTTTTCCTCCCCTCCCCCAGTCACCCTCTTACAATTTAACACCTGACTCTAATGTATAATTGCCCATGGTCTGTAATACTAAGTCAATATCTTGTACACCCTAAAGAAGGAACATTAGTTCTAAAACCGGTTGGTGTTAGTAAAAATAAAGCGGCATTTAAACAAAGTCAATTGTTTTTAATCATATTATTTTAATTAAAAGCTTGTCTGTCTGTCTGTTATTTATAAATACCTACACCATTAAAGCAATATAAATATAAAAAAATATTACTTTTTAGGTAAAATATTGACACATTTTTCCATTTCTCTTAGCCTACCCACCCCTTCCAAATGATCTAAATATATTCCGAATTTTGTTTAGTTGTAGTGTTTGGAAGAAAATAGTGTTTAGTGAAATGGAAGTTAATGGTTCCAACTCCTCTTGTTCTAGAATTGGTTTTAAAGATCATCGTCCATGATAATCGATGATTAAAAAATAAATCTAATAAAAATATTTTGTATTTTTGACTATCTTTAAATTGAAAACAAAAATCAAAAATACTATTAAATACATTAATTTAATTTTAAATGTTAATTAAAGATGGTCGAAAACAAAATTTTTGTGAAAAATGTTTAAATCTTAGATGGATGTGTATTTTATTAATTTAATGTACATTTATATAATAATACAAAAAGTACAATAGTTGAAATTTTAATTTAGATTAGTAACTTGGTTTATGACGCTTATGTGAGTAAAATTATAATTATTTAAGTTAATTTATGATGCAAAAAGTACTACCAATAGAAAAGTAGAACGGCCGCAATAGATTTTACATAATCAGGTACACCAGATATTAGGCGATAGCTGACGGCTTCAAAAATTATCGAACGAGGGGATAAGAGTGTGTGGCATTCTAAGTAGCCTAATACTATGGGAAAAGTGCGATGGTAAGATATTTAAGGTTTGGTGCAATCTATATTTGTTGGCAAATTAGGATAGAGAGAGAAAAGAGAACGGATTAAAAAAAGAAAAACACATTAACGGGGTTAATTACAATGAAGAAAAGTTTTCGGGGTTGCAAATGCGAAGAATAAAATTAGGCAAGCAATATACGTTCAAATTGTTTTTATTTGATTTTCTTTAACATTGTTATGCATACATTTTCGTTGATTTTTCAACGGCACCCATACCCGTTATACAAACGAGATGGAACTTTTCAAATACAAGTCTGGAAGAGTCGTTTTTAGTTATTAATTGAAACCATTATGTTCGTCTTGGAAAACCGCTCACAGAAAAACGGAATCAAAAACATTTCCCGAGAAAAGACGCCGTTTCCATCTTGTTGGTAATTGAAGTAATTACCGGATTTTGCAGATATAGGAATACTAGAAAATATGTCAATCTTGAAATCAAAAAAATGAACTAAAAATAAACAGTTAAAATTATGGACAATTAATTACTTGAATACTTTGGATCTAAAGATGTGTAAAGATGCGTAATATTTTACAAAATATGATGAGATGGACAAAGGGCATCATCTGTGGAGCTCAAGCCAAGTTATGATGTCCAGCGTCGCGATAGTGCCGTACGGACGGCCGTGCTCGTCGCCAGTGACGGGGAATTTTCCATTCGTAACTAGAAGCTCCAGCTAGCAACAAAACTTTGCAAGTTACTGTACGTTTACCTTCACTATAAATTTAGTGGCATATCAAACGTGTAAACTTGTATAACCTTTGTGAATAAATCACGTGAATTCATGAAAGTACTATTTTAATCATGCAATGCTTTTTCAGATCTACTAATTATTATTCAATGCAAAGTCAGGCTGAATAATTAATTCGTAATGTATTTAGAGAAAAGGCATCATTACTACATGCATCACTCGTCCGTACATATTATATGATATGTACTAGTGATGAGAAAAATGCTAGTCTCGACTCACTGTTGTGATTGTAATTGGTATTCGATAATATGATCACAGTTTCATTACTAATGCGTACATACAATATACAAAAACATAATTTTGAGTACGTTTTTTTTTATTAATAAAACCTCATTTGCGTTAAAAATATATTCTATCATAAATAATTAATATAAATCAAATTTAATATCATCACAAAGATAATGAAAATGATTTTTTTTTAAATCTAAGTTTTCGGGTCAAATTCTCAGCAAATATGCGTAAAACGTTTTAGTAGAATCTACTAGATGGCGCTGATTCAAATGATAATCGATTAAAACGGCGGCGTCAGAAAATCAATAGAATTTTTAACAAAAAAAAAAATTATTACGAATCACGGTATTCCCAGATATTCAATCACTGATAGTGAGTGTAAGTCAAAGATATCATTGATTAACTCACGGTTCGTGATTTTGACCTCATCACTAATATGTACAAGCATGTAATAGGGTATATAATAATATTTTAATATGCATTAAGTATATTTATAGACACGGCTGAAAAAGAAATATTTCCGATCGTAGAGAGTACGTGATTATGAAAGAAATTTCAAAACTCATTTAAAAGACGATGTTTGCACGTCATATTGGATGCATGGATTCTAATAATTATATTTTCTATTTCAGCTGTTATAATTCAGTATTGTATTTAACAGAATTCGATGAAATGAATTATAAATAAAATAACATAAATTTTCAAAATACTTTAGTAGCTTAAAATAGTTTTTATTTGTCACGAAAAAAAACAATACCGTCCGATCTTGAAATAAAATTAAGACGACGTTTAATAACAAAATAAAAGACAATAATCTGTATGCGTTATTAATATATTAAAACATAACACTATATATTTTTTCAATAGCCCTGTAGCTGAGTAAAAATACACAGTAAGCTTATTGCGCTCAGTAATTGTGGTTTCTTGCAAGAAGTATGGATGCAGAGAAAACTGGATTTTAAAAGTATTGTAGGGGATCGGAATCAAATTAGTGTGACCCCTGTTGCGGCCCTTGGTGATGGGTGAAGAATGGAATACAGGTCGGTTTAATTTGTCACAAGTGTAAGGTAAATTTTTAATTAAAAATGCTCTTCCCGCGTGTCTTCAAAAGTTTTTATATCTTAGAATAACGTAATTATACTTGAAGAAAGTTCATAATACAATAATTAAATGCATGTATACATACGTACACATATGTTTTTTAAGGGTTTTCCTTTCTGTCTTTCCTTCATTATTATTAATTTTTTAAATGTTTTTTTCATAATACTTTAAAAAAAACAATTAATTAATTATTATTACTATTAATTAATAATTCGTTTAATAATAAAATACAATTTATATTAGAAATGGAAAATAATTTGATCCTAAAATATTTTGGATCTTACATTGATTAAAAATAATAATAAAATTGAATTCAAAATTTTTAGAAAACCAACTTTTACAGATATTATCATACACAATGAATCTAATCATCCATTATCACACAAACATTCAGGGTTCCACTCAATGATACATGATTTAGTCAATATACCTATGTCAACATCCAATTTCAATATTGAATTGAATACAATTAAAAAAATAGCAGTTAATAACGGGTATAATACAGGTTTGATATATACTATTTTAAAAAATAAATTAAAAGAATATAGTAATCAATTTTTATATAAATCGCAGATAAAACATAATGATAATTTATTATAAATAACTTTTCGAATCAAATATCTAAAGACCTACCCCGAAACATTAGATCGGCATTTTATACAAATAATAGTATAGGACAGGAAATTTACTCATAAATTCTAAAGACAAAGATGATAAATTTAACAATTCTGGTGTCTATAAACTTAGTTGCAAAGATTGTGGTGCATTTTATATTGGTAAAACGGGTAGAAATTTTAATATAAGAGTAAGGGAACATTTGAGATGTTTGAACAATAGTGGGTTTTCAGAATTTCTAATCATTTGATAGAAAATGGTCATGGTTTTGATAAAAAATTGGGATTCTCAATTTTGCATATAAACGGTGTTGGTCACAAATTAAATAATTTATAATTGTTGGAAATAAATAAGACATGTAAAACTAATCAAAAAATTATAAACAACCAACTAAATTTAACTACGGGTCCCATTCTAAAAAATTTTCCTATAAATTATTCGACTAAATTTGTATTAAGTAACAATTTGAGTTAGGTGCTTAATTTATTATTTAAATAATTGTTGTTTTTTAAAATTATATTCTGGTAGTACATGTTAGTTATGACATCCTTGAGAAGAAAATGGTATTTTTAGAAACCAGTACATGTATTTAAACTCAATTAAGTGGTTAATAAACCAAAGATAATAAATAAAAAATATTAATATTTTTTTTATAATTGAATTTAAAAACAGTAGAACAGTTTGACATATGGTTTTAGTTAGTTTATAATAAAATCATTTATGAAGGTAAAAATATCAAATCTGTCTAAAATGTAGACCCGAATTAATTTACCATGTATGTTGATAATAATTTTCATAATCAATATCTTTATCTTTGTCGCGCCGTCATTTTCCTAATCTTATCATCAATGAAAAATGCAATTGTCGCCACCCGGAAATCATTACAAACAGATACAATTAGCGAAATTTAATTACATTAGATTAAGATTAATATGCATGGAGATGTCGAAAATGTACGTTGAATTGTAATTTTTAATAGTGTAATTAGCGTGAGGCAAGCTAAGTGCGCAAACTTGGCAGATGTAACTTTATAATTTGTCAGTTCTTGATATCTCGCCATCTTAATTAAGTTAATTTATCAAAGTTTATAAGAACAACCTCCGAGTAGTACTGTTAAGTTTGTTTCGTTGTTCCAGCGGTGCGTTACTTCCGTAGTATTGAATTCAATTTAGTTAACCGCTATCGTTAAATATTTAATCTCACTGAACGATTGAAACTTTTTGATAGCGGTTAAGATTTTAACAGTAGCTTTATTAAGTAGTACAAAATTTTAACATTTTGTTAAGTAAACTAGAAATTGTCCGCCAACAATGATTGGAAATTATTTGAAAATTAATATTTTTTATAATAATTAAAAAAATAATTTGTTTCTTCAGAAGTAATAACCACGCACTTGACAGAAAGCGACGTGTAAAGCAATAAGACCAATACTGTATAACGTTTTAGATAGATCTGAGTTATGCATGCATATGCGTTGTATATCTTCTTTGATTATATATTGTGGGAATCACTTGGATAGACTGACTGATATTTGTATGTTAAGAATGTTAGAAGGATTTGTTTAAGGTAAGTCTGAGGGTCTTAATTCTCTTCAAATGTCTTGTGAGTATAAGTGTTGATGTTGAGGTTAGAGTAGGCTGATGAAATGAAACAGGACTTACAGTCAGTTACTTTCGAATGATGCACAAATAAATTTACACTGTTTGATGGTGTAAGATTATTTCTTCTTTCTGCCTCGGCTTCATGTTCAGGGGGGAGGCATCTAGCCTAACTAGTTCTTTTTTAAATATTATCAAGTCAAATGGTTATGAAATGAAATTATAAAATGCCATTGTTTACAATAAAATTTATTATCTATATTTTACGATACTTGCATGTATTAAAAGTGGAAAATGGGCATTTTACCTGATTACTTATTAATAAGACAATGTAAAAATTATTACAATTAAATTAACATTGATTAGGTGCCCATCATGCCAGCATAAAGTTATCTACCAAATTTTTTGTGTTGACGCTTGTCTTATGTAGATATGCAGGTCCTTCACGTAAGAGATTACCTCTCAGGAGACGCCTTCCACGTGTAGATGGTGGTTTTGGATCCTGGACGTGAAGTGTGGCCAATAGTTGTGGTGCCAGCGTAGGGTGACGGAGTTCAGGCTTGTAGTTGATTGACCACCAGACGATGTCCAATTATCCAGGCAAACCGAGACTCTGAACGCGATGTTCTTATGCAATTTGTGCGTGCCGTATATGATAACGTCTCCCCTGATAACGACTATTTATTCTCACTACACCAAATTATGTTGATCGTCTTTTTTTCATATAGATCCACCGGGACCCTTTTTATACTTTTACATCAACGATTAAACACAGAGAACATCACAGTCTAAGCTTAAACTCGAGGCGCACAGCTTAAATCTTCCCCGGAATCACAAATTACAAAACGCTTGCTTATTATATCAGATACGATATTGATTTTATTTTCTAATTGAAAACTAGATCCCGTGCTTATAGAGCGAGCTCTTCCGGCTGGGATTTGGAGAAAGACTGACGCATGACGGTGATGCATCCCTTATGGTGCATTTGCCGACGTAACTATGGTCACGTATTCTAGATTCCTTATTGCCGTTTCCACGCCGTATCGTGCGTGTAACAATACCGATGTTTATTGCAACCCCGTTCCTTACTTTGACTAAGTGCTTACGTATCCTTGAAAAACAAAATATTGTTTTGGGTAATTTTGCATTCTAACAATGGTTAAATTGCAAGTTCATGACTAGCGAAGCTAACTGGAGATGGTTTCGAGAGAAGGTGGCCAGGGGAAAAGTGATCGGCTAGCTTGTCGAACTGATTGCATCGCGATGTATTGTCGTTTGAATTCTGTCAGTACTAGGCAACGAGGAATGGCTGTAAAGTGTCTGGTTTGACAAGCAGGCCTGTGGGACGGGAGCAGGGCCTTCACATGATTAAACATCTATATAAGATAAATAATAATACTGTTCAATATTCGCAATAGTTATGGTGGACATACACAATTCATACATATTCATTTTATTATTGTTAAATTTATTACATATTTTTCGCCATTTTTCTCTCATTTGGCCCAATAATTTCTCAGTAACAAATTACCTCTCAGCTCGGTGTATTGTTGGCTATTTCGGGCCTGTAGAATTCGCCGTAATTGGAGTGGATTTTTCGTCTTCATGTCTGATCATGGTTACGCAACGTAAATTGTGAACACTGGAATTGGACGCATCGGAGTCATAGTGTCGTTGCAGAGTAAATTGTGGTATGAACTTCAGAAGAAAATACGATCATCATTATCATCAGGTTAGTCGAGATGTCCTTGCATATCTCGTAAGTCCTCACACCCAGTCCATTAAATATGCATAATTAATCTACCTACCCGTCCACCTATCCCTTATATTTCCCATCATTCCCATTCTTTCCCAGCCACCACAGTACCACAGTAATGAGTACTATTACACACAATTTATAAGTAAGCCCACCTGCAACAATTGTATATGTTCCAAGATGGCCGATGCCCCGTCTATCTATCAACATTTATAAATAAACTATATTCAGTGTTGTTGCAGGGAAGTCTTACATATGTATTTGTTTTACGTTGATACGAATAGACGGACGGAAAACAAATATATTACGTATTACAAATACTGCTGACGACCAGCAGTGGGCAGTCAGTATCTACATTGAAATAAGTAGTACGAAACTAGAATTCATGAAATAGAATATCATGATTATTGTCATATTATTCAGATTTTAATATATCGCAATATTATGTTTGATAAATACTCAATTTCGCATTATTTCTCAAAATATATAGTAACATACAGTTAACACGTGCGTACAGTCAATGTACTGACTGTAAGCACCTGCTAACGACGAATACAAAAATATATTTAAATCCTTGAATCATTTTAAATTTAGTAACAGCGGAAACCATTTTGAACTGACTGCGGTTATATGTAAAAACCACGTATAACCTTATTATATAACTTAATAACTGAAGATAATGAAACGTTTTACTCAGCTAACAGTCCCATACACCCTTATCGCACTCTCATGCTCAAATATTCAATGGGAAAGGTAAAAAAACATTATTATTTTAATATGTTGAAAATATCTTACCACTAATTCACCTCCACAAATAATATAATATTTCTGTTCTTCTTCCAGATTAAATATCTTGTTATTAAAATATAATATCGCTAGGGTAAATATTATATTTTAGACATACAAGAAAGTGTAATAATATCTGTATGTTTGCGGGTTATAAGTAATAGAATATCCACGTGGAAGTTCAATAAACAGACTAACAAAAAAAGTTTATAAATTTATATGAGACTGTTTCGGAAAATGGCGTATCGTCACAACGTTCGATATTTCTGGGGCTATTATTATTCTACCGTGTCTCTGTAACCACGTTTTCAATTTAGACTTAACCCAAAAAAAATAGCGTTTCACAAGTTTGGGAGAAATTTTAGCATCATTATTGTATCGATTATTCTACGTGCTTAGAAAAGGTTATTTGTATTTTGCGGAATACCCTCACTTTTTATATACCAGTACAATACAGTAAATTCTTAAAGGCCGTGTCCATGAATGAGATTTGCGTCTCGAGACAATCTTTGAGACAGGGATTATGCTTCCATGCTCACGTCTCACTTTACGCTTGTTGTGTGTTAAACATTAAATGGAAGTCTATTGACCATTGATGATCTGTTATCGGTTAATTGAGTGAATTTGAATGTCATTTCAGTGATTTAGAATAAATAATTTTACATATCCATGGTTCCGAGTGACGTTTTTGCTCGTGTATCGATTCTCGTTGTCAAATTGTACGTCATATATACGGTTTTAAGTTTTTATTTTTTTTTTACCAATCTCAAACTAATCTCTGAGTTTATCTTCAAATCAAAGTCTCACACGTGTACTTAGTATTGAGATTCAGCTGAATTATAGGTATCTCTGAGGTTTATCTCGTCGTGTTATGGGGATTAAAAGGTTATGAAAGAGTATTTGTGCCGGTATCAGTGTATGTATAGAAGATGGTGATAAGAAGAGTAAAACTCGTATAACGACTTTCCGCAGCGCCGCTGGTCGCATTGGTATTGCTACATGCTGTCGATACGGCTGATGGCAGTCTCGTTTTTTACACCGATATTTGCTGAGTATGTTCAGATTTGGCGAGCGGTGATGATAAAAATAGAGGCGATAAATAGGCTTATTCCAATAGCTAATATTATGGTTTGGGAAACAAACGAATCTTTGAATGATAACTCTGTATAAGTTGAAGATATATGAATATGAAAGTGATCGAGTCAAGAGTGATAAACCAGAATAAAAGAGTGTAGCATTCTGTCCCCTCTTTCAACCCCTGCGTGGATACGGCGGGGTGGTAAGTATTTCTTATTTTTAAAAAACTTTCGACAACATAAAATTTTACACGAGCGTGTTTGACGTACACATGTTCTACAGTTATAATATAATATTTTTAATAATCAGAAAATCACAAAAATATTAGATTTTTTATTACCTCATTGAACAATAAATTATCAGTATTATTACGAACTTGTTACACATTAACCACGTTAAACAATAAACTATGTGTCCATAATCACTTGTTAAATCAATTTGAACAAAAATTAAAAATGACGTAATTAATAAAATGGAATTTATTTGAACAAGGCTTCTTCTTCGGCGTTCGCTCATTGCGAGGACAAGGGAACGCCATGGATTACATGTTGTATCCTCATATGGCTAAGGAAAAAAAAAACATTTCAAGAACGTTCAGTTAATTTTAAAACCTGCAAATAAACATTTAGAAAGAGATCTTATGAATCTAGATTTCAAAAAAAAATTAAAAAGTATGAGTAGTGAATCCAATCCCATACCAAAATTAGTATCTAACAATTTTGGCATTTGATTTTGATGGGATTATAAAATTCTCAATGATGACGTGTTTATGATAATTAGCTAGTGATTTAGTAGTCAAGGGTTCGAGCCTCATTCCAGGAGGCCATCAATTTATTCCTTGTTGCATAACACAAGAATTTAGTTAAGTTTTAAAATAGTAAGAACATTTATGTGACACGTATTCCATATACGCATCTATTTTTTTTTAAATGTTACTATTACATATATTTATTTGTGTAAATACATATTTATTTTGAACGAATATAATGCACTGTGCCTTCCCCCCATTCCCTGCCCCTCCCGACACGCAGTCGATTGGCGACCTTGAGCCAGTGTGGTATACGTTTACCTAAACGATTACTAAATTAAGCTAATTTGAAACTTCGCGTCTATACGGTGTTGGATCTCGTCATCGTCTAAAAGAACAGTCCACATTTTGGAGATGTCTGCAAAATCTGGATTATGGGAGTGCCTATTCCTTCCGTATCCGGAATTCTTCCAGCATCTATGCTTGTACGCAATAGTTACGTTTATAAAAGTGTATAAGAATAGGTAGAAATAATGAATAAAATACTGTAAATAACTTTTTGAATGTGATATATTTATTAGTAATAATATACCCAAAGTGATTGCAAATCATATAATCTTAGTCTAATTTCGATACCCCAAAATTAATCCCGAATATTTCGGGACTATATGTATTAAGATTAGATATCTTAGTCTAATTTCGATACCCCAAAATTAATCCCGAATATGTCGGGACTATATGTATTAATCGATATTAGTATTGGATTTCTTAGTAGTTATTACCTTAAATCCGAATAAGTTAAAAAAACCTATATTTATTATCAATATGAGTAAGAAATTACCGGTAATGTTTCAAAATAAAGAATTTTTTTGGTTAGCTATTCTTCGTTTCAAAGAAGCAAGATTTGGCTCGTTATCTCGGCCATCATCTCCGGATTTGTCAGAGAAATCCCATAAATAAGAGTAAAGCATTTCTTAAGCCGTTAAAGTTTGAAAAACCCCTGGTTTGAACCGGTGAGGTCCGCAAACATACCCCTGGAGGAAAAAGGTCCATTCACGAAGATGATTGATCGCGTGGATGTGCGTAGCAGGCGCATTAATCAAAAGGTCCGATGACAATAGAAGACTTAGGATTCCCCACGTGAACCTGATGGTGAGGTGACTTTCTTTATGACAGCCGAATATATGTGGCTCTATTCTACTGTTGAATTCGATAAATGTGATTATTTTTTCTATCGCATTAAAAACATGGAATAAGATCATTTATCAAAACTCCAAGTGAGTTCTGGTTTTTTCTTACAACGATTTCGACTATGTACAGATTACTTTTATTAACGAAGACTAAAATATTTATTAATTTAATTTCTACTATCGCACAAACGGCAATGATACTTTTGTTCTAAATATAACTAAGTTTACTTGCTCTTTATAATATAAGACAATATTGCTTTTAACAATATTTTGTGTAATAATTAATATGGTGAAAAATAAAGTTTTAAATTAAATAAAGTAATGACTTACTCTTTATGGATTCGTCTACAATATCTATTTTTTTAAATATGTAGATATATATTTTTATTATTTTTATTTGTTAACAATGTTTTATTGACCACTTATTGAGTTTAAATACATCTACCGTTTTCGAAAAATACAATTTTCTTCTTCAGGATGTCAATACTAATCAAAAACACATATTATTGTTTCTTTACCAGAATCTATTTGTTAAAAAACAATAGTTATTTAAAAAATAAATTAAGTGCATAACTCAAATTGTTACTTAATACAAATATATTCCAATAATTTTTAGGAAAAAATTAATAATATAGGAAATTTACTTATAAATTCTAAAGACAAAGATTATAAGTTTAACAATTCTGGTGTCTACAATCTTAGTTACAAGGATTGTGTTACATTTTATATTGGTAAAACGGGTCAAAATTTTAATATAAGAGTAAAAGATCATTTGAGATGTTTGAACAATAGTGTTTTCAGAATTTCTAATCAATTGATAGAAAATGGTCATGGTTTTGATAAAAAATTGAGATTGTCAATTTTGCATGTAAACAGTGTTGGTCATAAAATAAATAATTTAAAATCGTTGAAGGTAAATAAATCGTGTTAATAATAGAAATTCGTCTAAAAATTATTCGAATAAATTTGTACTATGTAACAATTTGAGTTAAGTACTGAATTTAGTTTTTAAATAATTATTGTCTTTTAACGATAGATTCTGGTAAAGAAACAATAACATGTGTTTTTTATTAGTTTTGATATCTTGAAGAAGAAAATGATATTTTTCGAAACCGGTAGATGTATTTAAACCAAATAAGTGGATAACAAAACAAAGTTAACAAATAAAAATAATGGATTTTAACCACAAAGTTAATTTTGCTAATTTTAAAAATATATATATTTGTAAATATCATTACTTTGTTGTATGTATAATTTAAGGGTTAATTTTTTAATTACTTGTCACTGTACCATTATTTTTAAATTATTTTTTCTTGATTAATGTAAAATATATAGGGTACTACACGTTATTTTTAGTTATTCTCTATCGAGGTGTGTATCAAACATTATTTAAATAAATTCTACATTACAAAACCGAATTTTTATAAATGCACATAATTTTATATCAAACTAAAAAATTATTGCAAATATTAATAAGTATAAACAGTATTTTTTACATGCTTTTATTTACGTAAATATAATGTATAAATATTTAAAAGTATCAATCGAAAATGTATATCTTTTGAAAGGAGCTTAAATTTTGAAATATATTTATAATATCCAACATTTTTTATATTAGAAAGTGTATTCGGATTCCCATTAAATGGATTGATCGGCTCAATTTTTAGTCTTCATAGGCCCGCTTGAGTTAAATCATTTATGATTTATGATATTAATTACATTCATAAATTTACGTTTGAATAAAACGATCCACACCAAAATGTCAAAATACGTTGACAAAAAAAATGAGATTTTAACATAATAATGTAATATTTAAGAAACGGTATTAAGATTAGAGGATATTTTGAAATAATTTATATTATTTGAAATCTAGATATTTTTTAAAATTCAGATATACCTACGTGATTACTAAGGACCGGTTTTTTGATTAGTGGTAACATTTGCAGCACCTAATTCCAAAACATTATAAAATGGATTTCTGATAATTTGAGTCAAATATGCAATTTTGTAGATTTTTTTGTCAGCTACATGCAGAACACATTGTTTCTCGTAAAAGTCACTTGATCCATTGATATTGCATGTTCAAAATCAGAGTTAATTTCAAAATATCCTAAAGCAGACAAAGTGTGTTACTATTCCCCCTAATATGATATTACTTACTTACTTACCATCACGACATTTCCCCGAGGGGATAGGCAAAGAGGATAGAGTGCCACACTCTTCTGTACTGATACACAATTCTCGCCTCATCCACGTTCATACATCTTCTCATACAAACTTGACGATTATTGAGGCTTCTAACAGAACTATTCTCCAGTATCTAGTTTACCTGATCGTGCCAAGTTTTCCGCGGACGTTCTCTACACTTCTCATACAGGCTCGATGATTATTGAGGCTTCTAACAGGACTATCCTCCAGTATCTAGTTTACCTGGTTATGCCAAGTCTTCCGCGCACGTCCTCTACTGCGATATTTAATGAATTATATAGGAGTGTGCGTGTGATTTTGAAGTTATTTGAAGTGACTAAAGTAAAAGTGGTGGACGCCCTAATATTCATCAACCACTCTCGTATCCGTTTGATAGTCGCGGGATGAAAATATAACAGGGATAACTATTTTAAAAATTAAATTTACATATTCAAATTTGATATTAAGAAAGTTATCATCAAAAATATAAATCAATGCCTTAAATCAGCATTATATACTTATATAACAACTTGACACTGATACGAGGATATCAAGAGGGCTCAGTGAAAGACAGTGGAAAATAGCAGAAAAATTTATTGTTAGAAAAGTCTTCAGGAAAAATAATTCAATATACAGCTGGGTAGAGCAATATAGAACGAAGCGGTGATGCGGCGATATCCGCGCTCGACGCCGTGAATGGCGGAGGCTTGCGGGCGGCAAATCATATCGGGGGCTATATATGTTATATATAGCATATATGTTTAGGCCTAAGCGTTGAGATTCAATCCATCTTTCTTAGGTCAGTTTTTGAGCGTTTTTTCACATTTTTATCAATAACTCATTTCAATCTCGTCAGACAATATTTATTTGTATTTAAAATTATTTGGAAATATTTAATAAAGGATTACCTATAAGAAAAACAGCATTAAATGAATATTTGTAGCGTAATTCATATGTTTTCAAACACCCGGGTCATATCTGACCCACCACCGCAGAGTATGTGTTAATTAGCTAATTAAGACAAAATTATAGTGGAGCGGTGTTATAGAAAATGTTAATTTTATACGCAATTATACAGAGTAGAGTCATTTTAGAGTACTTCAAAGTAGATTTGAAACAATATATATGTTATAGTTTCATTATACCACATTAAACGTGATCATGCACGTTATTAATCATTAAAATGTTTTGATACCATTAGTTAATGTTATGTCTTCAATATCTGCCTAGTTATTATTATCATTTTCATTTTCAAAACAAGCAGTACCGCACAGTAGTTGGGAACATGTTTTTCGTCGTTTAGATGATCAATCAGATTGTTCACCAACTTGTGCAAAACGAAAATATTTGACAGCCGTTGCACTGCTCCAGTGTGTTTTGGTAGGGTGAGCATTCTTTATTTTTGAACACTTTTCCAATTTTTCTCTCTTTTGAGAGATTCCACGCAAAAATAGGTTTTTTAATATACAAATGATTAAATTTGTGCATTTAAAATATTATTTGCTCTATTTCAGTAGATTGTTCAAATTATACATTAGCATTTATGTACGTTTATATAATGTAATAATTTTTTTTTTTTTTTTAATTATTATATTTTCATATAATATGTATGAACATCTTTAGAGGATGACGTTGTATTTATGATAATTGTGTTGCATCAGCAGGATTAGACTATGTGAGAGTATGACTGCCCCAAAATTAATGCTTTTAACACATCCTCTTCGGTGGTTCGTCAGGCACCCGGGTGTTTGTAAAAATATGAATTACGCTACAAATATTCGTTTAATTCTATTTACCTTCTAGTTAATCTTTTATTAAAAATTTCAAAATATTTGATATAAAAATAGACGTTATGGGATGAGATTCAAATGAGTTATTGACAAAAATGTGAAAAAATGCTCAAAAACTGATATAAAACAGTATATACGGGATTGAATCTCAGCGCTTACGCCAAAACATATATTGACAACATTTTAAGCATATATTTTACGGCGAGTAGACAAAAAATACCAAGTAATTATTGTACAGATTTATATTGTTATTTGTTTTGACTTATTTTCATCTGGCGGCTCCTAGACAATGCCAGTAATATAACTATTTGATGCGCATTGTGTCTACCTGTAAGTTTTATGACTCTACCTGGTTGGATTTTGAATATTATTGTTGCTAATTATAAATGACAAAAGTTTAGAAGCGTGTCGACCAAGGGGCAATTATTATTTATATTTTTGACAATTATATTCTAACGATAATAAATAATTTACTGACCGAAATTCACAGAACAAAATCCATATTACATCTATTTAGAGTATAAGTTGTCTATGTTGTACTTATTTTTTTAAATTATGTCAACTATATTTTCATCTGCTTATAATATTGTTGATTGAGTTTTGTGTAAAAGGGAAGTAATTTTTGTAATATTTTATTTATAGTATATTTATCTCACTTCTATAAATATTTTGTATAAATTATTTTCATCCGGTTTACGTGTAAAAAATACTAATATATAAAAAATAAATAATACATTTTTATTGTTTATAACCACTGTTACACACCACCAGGTAGAAACAATCGCCAACCGATGAAAAAATCACATGCTTAGTGAACGTTTGTATTTTGGCTGTGTAGGGCGTCTGTTGATGCATGAGAATACGTAAATTATTCGTAATATTTTTTATTTTTTAGCAGAAACATTACGGACATCATTCAATTTCATTAAACCATATTTAAAATGAAATATCTGTAAAAATCTTCCACAAAACGTTTAAAAAACCGAAAACTTGAGGTGGGTCTAAAATGACCCACCACAGCCGGACGTGTTTTATTTTGACCCACCGGGTAGTAAGTATTAAATTAATGTTTTGTATTAGAACATTGAGACATCGTGACGGCATAGCTGATTTGCTGGCTGCCTTTTGCCCACCATGTGCGGCGTGCAACTCATCTAACCAGTGACTTGACACCGTTTTTCCAGGTAAGTCCAGCCGCATTGACAGTTACTCGAAACCGTATTCACCACACATCTATTGTTCTGTCATGACACGGAAATATGTATTTTGAACATTACAGGAAAATAAATGCGAGGAAAATAACAAACGAGAATAGTTTTTTTATTAGATTTCGACAATAAATGAAATGGCAATGAGCAGGCCACATTGCAGAGAGGACGAATAATCATTGAAAAAGTACAGTCATCAACCCGCTTTTGACTGACGAAATTGTTAAACTGAGGCATGACATCAATACTCGAAAGAGAATAATAATGTTAAATTAAAACCTCCCACAGACCACCAAATAAATAGACATGAACTAACGCAAATTACTTGTACCTAAATTTTAATTTTGGTGGCACCCACGTTATCACTTTGGTGGTGCCACTTACGCAATCAAAGAGCTCCGCGACTTTTTTTTTTAAATATGTCTGGATGGAAACCTAAATTTAAACACTGGCAATATACAGGATGGCCCAAAAAAATGAGAGCATCTCGATAACAAATGAGTTATTTCAAAACATAAAATAATTAATTATAATTCATAATTTAATTTTTATGCACAATATTTAGCTAATCAGAAATCATAAAAACACCCCATATTGCATAATCTCTTGGGTTTAAATCTGGGCTATTCGGTGGCCATACGCCTGATTCGATGAAATTAACATTCCCACGATGAAGAAAGTTGATTGTATTTCTGGCTATGTGAGATGTAGCTCCGTCCTGTTGCAATGTCCAGTTATGCTGTAATGTCTAGTTATACTCCACGCTTTGTTTTGAAACTCTATAATCATTTTAGAAGTATCATCAAGAAGTATCATCGAAGTAGTCATCATCATAGAAGAACAAGAGATATTTGGGCCTTGTTCTGTCCGTGGGCATCCAGGAAGGAAGGACTCTTCGCCTAGTGTTTCATTCACGGCAGGAACAAGAGATATTTGGGCCTTGTTCTGTCGGTGAATATCAATAAAAAGACTCTGCACGGAAACGAGCGGGAGGCTGCTAGCAAATACGGAAGCGGGACGAGCACCGTCCACCCTAAGACGACAAGATTGGTCCCCAGGAAACCTCCAGAAGACGAGACGATGCTTTAGTCCGGCCACGGAAAGTTAGGAATCCCTCTGCCTGTAACAAAGACAATTTTACCCTATTATGTGAATAAAGTGTAAATAATGTGACTATAGTGTTATTATTGTCTGAGACCACCCCCACCCATCTGAGATAGACATTCTGACACCAACCCTTAGATACCCACAGACTGAGTTTAGCTGGTGGCGTTGTGCACCGGATTCCATCAGCGGATGAAGGTCACGGCATAACAACGGTCTTCTGCAGTGATTTTTGTCATTCTGGGCAACAATATGGAAAAAATAAATATAAACAATGGGAAAATCAATAATCGAAGATGACGACCGAAAATTGTCGAAATAAAATGTAATATATGTAAATAGGTAAGTAAGTAAATTAGTAAACTATTTATAGTTATTGTTATAGTTCAACTAATTTGTAATTATATCACATTTTACGAAATGTTCTCACTTTTTTGGGCCATTCTGTATATGCATTAATGTAGAAAATACGTCTTGTTTACACAAAGATCTAATTTTTTGAACAACAAATACTTTCACTCTTTCATAAATGTGTTACAATCGCATTTATGTTTCGTTGGATATATGTGCCCCGCAAATAATGTTCCAAACCTCTTTCCTATTATATACGCTTCATATTATGCTTATTCATTTACTAATTCGTTAAACCTCCCAAAGTGGAAGGCACTTGAGGAAGCCTTAATTTAGAAGTGCATATAAAACAACCAATCATGGTAATATCCTATCCAACCACGGACACTTATTTCTACAATATGTTTAATGTAATTTGCGTATACATTATGTTTAGTATAATATGAAATTTCTCTCTGTATATGCTTTCAATTAGCGGTAGTAGAGAATGATAAAATATTTCTTAAAGGCATGGTTTGCCACTAAAATGGACATCTAGGGACAGGCTCTTTCTAACATCCCCTAGCGGCCTTTAGTCATAATCAGATGAGATTTTAGTTCACACCCTTAAAGATATATTTATAAAGCTGCTGAAGGGATTTAATTAAAATTTAGGGGTGTTTATATACACATTTACAATACATAAAAACATTGATATCATAATATCAAATGATAATAGTTTGTTATTAAGGAGAACATATTATCATTGTGAAGTTATTTAATTATTCACATATTCAGAACATAGGTCTGTGATATTTTTTAAAATACTAATTAAATGTATTAATAATAAAGATATACAACATATATAATCAATTTATATTGCTGTTGCTACCAGGATTTGAAACTGGATCTCTTTCCAATCCGGGAAAGGTACATTATCCAACTATGCTACAACATACAATACTTTTGTCAACAAATTTTCGATCCTATATGTTACATTTTTTAAATTAATAAATATACCGTTCCATTATTTGAAAGCCATCTCATCCATTCTCCGATACTGACTGGTAAAGAAGTTCATAGTCTTCAGGCAGACTATTTAGACTCCAAGAGGCAGTACCCTCCGCCGGCTGCGTCTCGGGTCCTGCATATCCCAGTCTCCTATTCATGATCACATGATCCCGGTATATCGCCTCTGGGTTGATCTCTTCTAGAGTTTTGGTTCACATCCTGGCTAACCGCATTCAGCTTGCCTAGCACGCCGTAAGAGGGCAACTGGTATTCATTGCATCATCAATGCGATACTCGAGTGCTGCCAATAATAATCGAAAATGTATAATAAAATATAAAAATTATATTAATATTAAATGAGAAGCATTTTTTTAAGAAAGGGATTTATTTTTTTGTTGATTTTAAAAGATACTATCTGTAAAGAATCTCCCTCATATTAAAGCTTATACTGCAGTCAAGTATTTTTATCAATCTGTTATTTGAATGAGCGTGGGATTTCCCAAAAAACATATCTTTTCTACCTCTTGGATATTTTTGAAGATAATATTTCTGGTGTCTTGTTTTCTTTATGGAAAGGAAGTCGGGAAAAAATAAGATACAGGTTCTGGAAGGAAAATTGCCAAGTTTACTTAAAATGACATGGCTAAATTGATCACGCAGGTTTTTGTACAATATAATATAATATTAAGTGAGTCGTACCAGAGAAAATATTTTCCGTAAGGTTATTCCTTAGATAAAAGGCGTCCCTTAGTGAGGTTCAAGTTCGTTTTCAATAATATTATTACGTGTTGTATTACCTAACATGAATCAATTTTATTTAATCAATTCAAATAAAATCATAAGTAATTTTCTTACAATTAAATTATATATTTTTTTTTTTGAAATTAGCAAAATTAACTTTGTGGTTAAAATTCATTAAATTTGAATTAAGTAACAATTTAAGTTAGGTACTAAATTTATTTTTTAAATAATTGTTGTTTTTTTAAATAGATTCTGGTAAAAAAAACAATGATGTATGTTTTTAGTTAGTATTGATAACCTGAAGAAGAAAATGGTATTTTTCGAAACAGGTAGATGTATTTAAACTCAATTAAGTAGTTAATAAAACAAAGTTAACAAATAAAAATTTTATATATTATTACATTATAACAATTTAAATTATCACCATTTTTTATTTATGTTAAATTATCATATTTAATCACATATATTACCATTATTTTTTACATAGATTATTCATGTTTTATAAACCGAAAAAACAATATAAGCCCATTTTCATTAATGAGATTTGAGTCGAGACAAAGATCATGCCTCCATGAGATTCTTTGTAGACAGCTCTCAACCTTTGTAGTACAACGTATACATACCAAGTCTCGGAGATTCGACATGTTGCGTCTCATTTCACATTATTGCTATATGTCGAATGTTATATATCAGTCTATTGACCATTGATATTCCATTCGTGAGTTAGATATATTTAAATTTCTGCAGCAATAGTTAAAATGGAATAAATGTTTTAAATTGAATGCCTTCTATTTGTCAAACTTTTAGAATAAATAGATGAACATGTGTTCCCATCAACTCAAACTTTATGTAAGTGATTTAAATTTCTACAACAATAGTTAAAATGAAATAAATGTTTTAAATTGAATGCCTTCTATTTGTCAAACTTTTAGAATTAATAGGTGAATGTGTGTTCCCAACAACTCAAACTTTATGTAAGTGATTTAAATTTTTGCAGCAATAGTTAAAATGGAATAAATGTTTTAAATTGAATGCCTTCTATTTGTCAAACTTTTAGAATAAATAGGTGAACGTGTGTTCCCATCAACTCAAACTTTATGTAAGTGATTTAAATTTCTGCAGCAATAGTTAAAATGGAATAAATGTTTTAAATTGAATGCCTTCTATTTGTCAAACTTTAAGAATTAATAGGTGAATGTGTGTTCCCAACAACTCAAACTTTATGTAAGTGAATTTGAGTTTTTATCTCTTTTTACAAATCTGAAGCTGATCTCTTAGTTAATTTCCAGATCAAAATTTTAACACGTATGAGTATATAAAAATATATCTTAACTTAATTTGCATTCTGTGAACACGGGCCATTTTATACGGATATGTCTACTTTTCTCGCAATATTATTTTAGGAAAATGTTTTTTTTTTGGTAATTATTATTTTTTAAATAGAAGTACCTAAGTTTATTTTTCAAATTCTTATCTTAATTAAAACTAAATCACTTAAAACGTGTCCGCATTCGTCAATATTGTATAATATTTGAGCGGAGTCCGGACAGGCTGGCATAATTTTTTTTACTTATGATTGTCTTTTTACTCTCAATGGTAATAATATCATCAATTTAATGATTATTAAACCTTGATCTTTAAATCCCTCTCAATTAATAGTTTGAATCACATTTTTTTGACGTGATAACGTCTTATAAATCGATGAACGCCCGCTGCACGCACGAAAAAACATGACTCATTGTCCCGTTTGTCGCGTTACGCCGAAGGCAAGCGTTCAAAGTAATAAACATATTTGAATTAATGAGTGCGAATAAAATATATCAATAAAAAATTGTAGATTTCATTTCACTCCTTCTTCGTATCCATACAAAATAATGATAATTCAATAAAAATGATTCCATTTTATTCATAAAAGTATGCAATCATTTCATCAATGTTTTCTTATGACGTTGTCACGTTAAACTATCGTCCGTAAACCGACTTTACAGACAACCAATTTTTAAATAGAGATACGCATACGAAATGCATGTTACATTCATATTTCTTACTATTTTCAAACTAAGTGAAACGTTTGCGCTATGAAAGTAAGACTAAGCGGATGTCCTGGAATGAGGCTTGAACCCCCTCACCACTGGATAACTAAGTGAGTGTCTTAACTCATTTCAGATAAATCAGCGTTTATTTTTATAACAACATTCCTTTTATAGCTTGCATCAATATAAAAATCCTTAGTACAAATATTACAATACATTTCATTTACATGCAAGCCCGTTGGCCGCTTCCTACCTCGCTAGGTACATATAAAGTACCTGTTCTGAGGTAGGTAACCATAAGGTTCCATAAGCTAGGATATAAGTTGGAAGTAAGGTATCTAGCGGACTAGCGGCTAGGTTAATTTCAGTTAAAAGAATTTTCTCACACTACAAGATATTGTAGAATTATGATGCGTAACGACGACATTCAATCAGAAATAAATACATATAATTTGAATAAAATCTAGAAACGAATCTTTCTCTACCACGCAAAAATTATTACTACGATCAAAGCTATTGTCGATATTTTCTTATTATTAACATGACATAGTTTTAATATTTATTTGTTGTTTTATCATTTTGAATACTTATTTAGTTTTTTTTTTAATATTTCGACTCCTTAGAATAACAAGGTTCCAACTAACATTTTAGGCTAATTTGTCGCATTGTCTGAAATGGGTTCCAAATGCATTGTTATTTATATCTTCCATACACACCAACTCTATTTATCGAATATTAAAGATAATAACAAGAGCTGAAATTTCTAATTGTATAAGTTATTTATTTCAATTTATGGATCATTATTGTTAAATTACAATGTTTTTTTTCATTTTTAATTTCCCTCATCTCACAGTGGTCATTGATAGTACTAAAAATAAGTTAATACCTTAAAACTGATCATATTTGCATACCTAAAACAAAATATACATGAATATATGTTGAAATTCAATCAACGCATTTGATCTCACTATCTCAAAACAGTATCAGTGTCAGATGGAACCTTGTTATTCTGAGGGATCGATTTATAAACAGTAAACATTTTATCTGGTGAAATATAATAATTATGATAAAATCAACCAATAACACCAAAACAAATAATGCCTGCGATATTAGATTTAAACAAATATATATTCGTAATTTCATTAAATGAAATTCTGACAAAGAAAATTAAATAGAATCTTGATCTAAAATAGGTCAATCTACATGTGTGGTGAGCAGTTCTGAGCAGCCATAGAGATACACTTGTAAACACCAGCGCACTTAGCGCACACACCTGAGCACAGCCAGCGCCACCGCACGTCCCGCGCGGGCCTGTCGGCGTGCCTCTTTCTCTCAGACCACCCGTCAGCTATATTTGCTTCGTACTCTGACTTCCATTGCGGAAATCTCGATCAGTAAATTCCAACAATATATCGCAACAACCTTTATAATTTACGTACGTAATTTAGTACGTATTTCCATTCAATTTACTTTTACAGCCTGCCATCATCTCACACGATCGTTAGATGCCGTTAGGCGGATACATCATACTTCACATTACATTTAACTTATTCTTCCCTTTATATCTCACAGATACACAATAATAATATTAATATGGTACCTGACCTAAAAACGAACGTGACTTTTGTTACGATGCGGTCTGGCTGCTGCGGATAGGACGCCAAGACACCGCCACCGGCTAGACAATGGTTGCATAAGACATGTGGGTCCGGTTGAAAATAGAGCCCTAGGCGCTTACCTTCGGCTGACGACCTTTTTTTCCACCTATGGTAAATTTATAATGTTGTGTAGTTCGGACTAGAAATTAATGCTAATTATTAAAATAAGTTAATTTTACAATAGGTTTATTATTATAAAATAAAATGATCTTATAAAATAACCTCTCCAAGCAGGCATAATGTGCCCCAATGACAAGCGTCGAAAACAAGAAATACGTTTCAATACTCTAGATCACAGTAACGACGGCAAGCCCCTCGGATCCGAAGATAACTAAATGAAGCTAATCCTAGCGATGTTCTGAAGTCAAATTGCTAGGCAGTTAAACCCTATATACGAAGTTAGATCTTCCTCCATGGTGGTAAATCGGTCGTTCCACTTGACCCTGATCAAATAATAATAATATCACATAACCTCAGATTTCGGTGCGCACTAATTAATGCATCCTTTCGATTCGCCTCGATGCAGGTTCTTGGCCGTCAGGTTGGATGCACCCTTCGTTCTATGGTAGAGAACAACTCGTCGCTCCATCGGAATGGAACCTAGTATTCACCGCATATCGCAGCTCTTCGTGATGCCGATCTTCAAACTAGCGGATGCTTTTACCTCGTGCCCGGAAATGAAATTGTTATTTCTGCATAGGAAGAGAGTACAATGCAATTAGATACTGCAATATTATACAGACGTGTACTAGCATCCGAAAGATATTATTCTTACCCTCTCCTTTGAACGTGTACGATTGCCGCGCAATGCGCTTCGCACCTTTCCACGAACTCAGGTGACGCTATGAGCCGCGTCGCCGTTCGCGACAGTACCGATGTTTTACTCTTTTTCAGTGTTTACATTACAAAATGTGCAGAATTGTTAAAATTACAAATTGAGAAATTCAATACTAATGTGACACTGTATTCTGAAGAAGAAGATAAAATTAATTAATTCATTTTAAATCCTATTACAGATTTTTATTAAAATTATCAATGTATACACAAAACAATAGTATAAAAATCAAGATTACTAATGATTGTCGTAAAGTTATGTATAAAATGTAAAAAATATTAACATATTACGAGCTTTTTTTTACATGAAAAAAATATTAAAAATAAAATAAACCCAAGAATGAAATCACAAATATCTATATTTATTTCTCAGCTTATGCGCAATGTATATAACTCCAATAAATCGACTTTATTTAAGTTATCTCACATAAAACCTTTGCGCAGGAAAGCCGATTGCACCTTGCCGAATAAAACCAAAACCCTGCAAGATTTACGGCCAAAGCAGGATACCTTACAGAGGAACAAAGAAGGTTAAGGGACGTGAACTTTGCGGGGTATATGGTTCCCTGAGTATCTTGAGGGAATTGTAAGCAATGAGGTGGGTCATGTGATGAAGCAGATAAGTCTCGCAGTACACACGAGGTCCTCTCACGCAAGCCAGCAGGATCTAAGCCACGGGGAAGGCAGACAATGATAGATTGACAGCATTAAGAAAAACCTGCGAGAGATGAACGTCTAGGTGAATTGGGTGGCACTAGTACTATATGGAAATAAATTCCCAGTAAATGCAAAGAAGAAAAGAAGCTTAATTAAAGCTGACTTAATTGTAATATTTATGTATATAATTCACTGTATTATTTACAAATATATTATATTTATAACTTTATTGGTATTAGACACATGATTTATATTATTTTATCTGTTTTGCAGTAAGTCTATTTTTTATTTATTCTTATCGTTTGAGTTTTTGTAACTAATGTATCCATGAATTTACTGAACATTTATTTTAAATACTAAATTAATGTATTAATTATAAATATATACATATAAAATCAATTTTGTCGAAAAATATTGTTTTGGCGTCACCGGGATTCGAACCTGGATCTCTATTTCCAATCCGGGGAAGTGCACTACCTTTGTGCTATAACGCCAGTATTTTTATATAATATCCAATAGTGCATATATCTACATCCACATTACTTGAGTCACTATAAATGATATAAAAGAACGAATGTAAATGATACAAAGAAAACACTATCCATCTCGATGTGGACTCTAATCTAGCGAGGTGGCCAGAGAGCGCTTGAAATATTGAATATATAAGTGCTGACGCAAGTCGAATATTGCCTTGTTCATCCTTTCCATCTTTCCCAAACCCGTGGATATACCTGTCTCGTTCTGACTAACCAATACCTAGAGATTTTGGCCGACGTGCAACAGATTGCTTTTCGAAAGCTGATATGTCAACACGTTTTTTTGTCGGTCGAGTGACACCATGCGTTAAATCCGGACCACGTAAAAAACGGTTGTCAACAGCATCTCCAAGTGCAGCGATATCTCCTTTCTTATATATCCCAGGACTGAGATCAAGGTAGGCCAGCCGCGTAGATTGATGTAATTTATTTTATTTCTTACCTTCAATGCTTATTGCCTTATATGTTTGAAGTACTTGAGTATTTTCCATATGGATATACGTATAAATTTATAATGTGTTATAGGTGAATTAAAAAAAAATATTCTGGTTCATATTGCTAACTCTACCTACCGTTAGTTTTATTTTTTTATATTATTAGCTTGTTGAAGTCTATTGTAAGTCTTTTATCGAATACTTTTCCAAGGTAAAATGAAAGCAGTTTTTCAACTACCTGCTCACATTTTACTCCGAAAGCTTTTTAGATATATCATTCAATTTTCCAATATCACTGGCACAAAGTGGTATTTATTTCTTTAACAGTAATAAAAAAATTTACTATGAAGTAATTCCGTAAGTAAGTGTACCGGAAAAGAATGTCGTTTTTTTAATAAAACAATTTGGTGCAATTTTTGTGATTATTTATTAAAACTTAGTTCAAAATATAATTGCCATCGTTTGATATAACTTCCTTCCACCTCTCAGTCAATTTTTTAATACCACGTTCGTAAAATTTAGCTGGTTTCGAAGTAAAATACTCAGATATGCCTTTTGTGACATCCTCATAATTTTTGTATTCTTTTCCGTTTAAAAAGTGTTGCATTGACCGAAACAAATGGTAATGCGATGGAGCAAGATCCGGTGAATATGGTGGGTGACGTACAGTTGTCCAACCTAGGGCTTTAATTTTATCTTTCGTAATTTTTGAGGTATGCGGTCGTGCATTATCGTGCACTTTCTTTCTTCATAAAATGGTAAAGCATAATATTTCGAATAAATTTCTCATTCGGTACAAAGCTCTCCATTGTATATACGGTTGTAATTTTTTTTGTTTAAAAGACCTAGTACACTCCAGGTATACGTAGTCAGAGAAACAACACAGAATACGTTGTAAAAGTTTGACTGCCGAAGCACAACTGACCACTCAAAAGCGATAAAAAAAAAACAACATTCTTTTCCGGTACACCTATTATCTAAATTAAGTAAGCAGTTTTAATAAAAATAATTCATGGTACAAAGTCTTTTAGTGTGAATAATTTATTACGAAATAATGTAAAGAGCATTTTAAAAATGTTCATTTTGTTGAAGGCGTATTGATATTTCTTTGGCTAATGTATTAATAACTAACATAAATATTCATCTCCGTAGGTTGGTTTTCTTATTAATTTTAGTTTTTATCCATATTTTTATCATGGCATTACCTTTTCTATATATAATTATTACTTATTCACCAAAATATTTTTAAAACAAAATTTCAAAAACTTTTATTCTAATTTCTTGAATGATCTAGCAAGCTATAATATTTAGATTATGATTAATGTTTTACAAAATCCTTTAAAAGGGTTATTTAAGATTAGATTCTAATAAGTAAAATAATCTTAATTAATAAATCAAACTTCAATTAAAAATGTTATGTTGTAATATAATAATCTAATGTTGAATTAATTGTTTAACATAGTGATTTAAAATATGTTATCTTTGTTGCTGGCTACTTGATAATTTTTTTTATTTCTTCCTTCATGTCAGTATTGACATATGGTAGACTCGACCAAATGAGATATGATTCCTAATGCACCTTCACAAGTTTCGGTCCTAGATCACCGCTAATTCCAGGGCTCTACAGCCAGGTGCAACACATCCATCCACAATTGCGGCACTCTTCCAAGTCTTCTTCACCCTAAAGTTGTGCCTAAGATAATAGTCTTTCCGTGATGTCATATTGTCTTCTTCGGAGATCTTTTGTCACAAAGATGACGTCTGCCATGGTTAACGATTGTGAGTTCGAGTGTGGCGGAGGAATCCAATTCTCAAATGGCATACCCTCTCAAATGTGAGGGTTCTGAGTGATGAATATTCCTCCTTTTCTTTCCTCTTTCTCCTTTTTTCGGTAACTGCGTTAGTCTCCGTCTGTTCTCAAGTTTTCCCTTCATAATGAGCTGTTTGACGCTATTGTCATACTAACGTACAATGTGGCCGAAAAATGGAAGAATCTTCTGTTAAAAATGATCTAAGGTTTTTACGACTGTCCAGAATCTTGTGTAGACTTTTCTGGACTAATTTCCAATATATATCTAAACTTTCTGGCCGAAGTTTTTTATCCCATTGTAGGGTTGATCGTCACATTAGCCCTGATGACTGTACACAGATGAATTTGTTGTTTACTACACCGTAAATATAGCTTACTGTAGTTAGATTTGTAACGGGATCGAAGCCTTCACGTGTCGTACTATCCACGGAATACACAATATCTAACTTCAGCGGTATGAATAGGTCTATTTTAAGGAATATTGAATATTATTAGAACGCAATCATCATTTTAATATTTCAGACTTATCGTAACACTTCGTGAAAATACCATTCATTTTTCCCACAATACTGAATATGCACAAACGTTCGAAATGTAATCAAAATGCTGTTGAACGGTTAATTTATTTTGTTGGAATTTGATCGAGGTTTCTGTATAAGATAATTTACAACCCCTGTCGAAAGGCGCGCTCCGTACCCACCCTCGCTCTATTTACCCGGGCAAATGGTATCAATCAATTTTGTTAAACATCAATTTGGTTCCATCGAACCTCCACAAATCCTCCCCCCGCGATTTATTCTCGTGTGTCGCGATCAAAGCCTCAATATATTATAATTTCTGCCTCAGGTTTACTTACTCTTTGTCTACTACTTTTACTACAGGTTTTATTGCTTTAAAAAAGAATTCATCAATAAAAATATACATTTCTTTTATAATTATTTTCAGTTAGCTATCTGTAACGAAATTTTACTTATTCGTTGATTTTCTCAGCAGAATATTATGAAATTAAAGAGGTTTTAGATATCTACGTACTCCAGAACGTCGATAAGGCTGTAATATTCTCCGACTCGCAAGCGGCTCTTTGATCCCTTTCTGCTAACATGAAAGTTTGGCTAGACAATGAGGTAATCTGTTCCATTAGACAGCGTCTACTTAATTTGGATAGCAACAATAAACAGGTGTGATTCGTTTGGATTCCTGCACATAAGGGAATTCATAGAAATTAACGTGCTAATAAACTGGCCAAGTAAGCCACTCTTTCCGGAATTATCCCTCATCAATTCCATATCCCGATGTATGACAGATTTAATATGGTAAAAAAATATACGAATTCTATCTGGACTGCACAATTGATGGATCCAAATAATCACAAGGGTAATCAGGCTTAAAATAATTCAGTGATTTATTCCTCGCACTCCCAGGTTTCCCAAAAAGAAAGTCGCTTAGAGAACAATATCAAATATCTCTAGAATAAAAATTGGGCTTTGCCAGGTAGCCTTACATTAATTCAGATTGAACTTAATAGATTTTCTCATGTGTGAGTGTGGTGCCGAGGAGGAATTCCTTGACCATACTTTTTTTGCCTGTCCTTTGCGGATCACAGATTTTTTTACAGCAATTTCATTAGTAGTAATTTTCAACTCCCGATTAACTTGTGTTCATCTTCTTTTCCTTAACTTACCACATTTAATGTATATAATAGCTAATATTTTGAACGAAAATGGTATTGACTTGTAATAAAGAGTGTTTTTTTTAGAGGTTTATTTTTCGAATTGGCAACTATTCTAATTTATAATATGGATCCGCAGAGATGTCGTACAGTGCGTACCGAAGAAGCTATTGCTGCAGTGGAGCATAATATTGAGAAGGACCCAAATTAGTTCATTCGCATAGCAATAGATTAATGATTACTGATTTTTTCGTTCTCCAAATGAATGGCATTAATGTGGAAGAGCTGTGGTAATATTTCGCGTTATGGACCTTTGAATTGGTCTCCAAAATCATGTGATTTAACACCTTTGGATTATTTTATGTGAGGATATCTGAAGTTGATAGTCTACGCCGATAAACCAGAGACTATAGAAGCTCGATATACGGCTCCAGCTGCTTCAAAAAGCTGGTCAAAAATTGGACTTTCTGATTGCGCTTTATTCGAGCCGGTCGCGGCGCTTATATGCGCGAAGTCGTATTTAAATACTAATGGCATAAAATTATCTTTTCAATAAAGTTAATATCATAGCCATTACCATAATTTGTATGTATTTTATTTCATTTTAAAGTTCTATCTCTCTAAAACACCCTTTCCAATATTTCCTATTCCTAATATATTATTGTACTTTTATGAGGGTATTTGCTTTCATTAGTTTCTGTTTCCATATGTCTCTCTCAAATGCTTCATTATGAGATAATAAAAGTATATATGTAATACCTATAAAAAATTCTAAAACATTTCCAGTTTTTAAGTTTTTTTTTCAATACATTTTCAATATTTACAAAATTACTTTGTGGCCTCATTTTATATTAATAACTACATAAAATACTTTGTTTAAACCACTATTTATTGATTATTCTACATGTATCAAAACATCTAGAATAATCAAATGGTTTAAATAAAATACTTGGTCTAATTATTATTATATTTTAATAGCCTAATTTACAAATGTACTTAACCTTTTAACTTTTTAAACAAAATATCTCAAATTCGTTGAAATGATAATAATGTTTGAATTCTTAAAAACGATTTTTAATATTTTTGTTTTTAATGAAAAATGCTAAAAGTTCATCAATACATTTAATATTTTCTCAGAATGTTTTAATGTACAACATATCTGTAGTTGTTTTTATGATAAAAATATTTTTCCATTGACAAAAGATTTAAAAAGGTTTTTTTCAAACGCCGTATTTCTTTCCCTTAAATTTTTATAGATGATAAATTTTATTTTTGTAAGATTAAATTTATTAATTATAACTTCTAACAATAATTAAGAAATTCATCTGTGTAAATTACTTACAATATATTTAATAAGAATTAAAATAATAACTCAAATTTTACGACACAATTTCTGGGTGTCTTTAAAGCAAATAAACTCCCAATCACAAACCATCGTGGATAGCCTGAGAAATGTGAAATACGGTATCGTGAGCGTTTATCATTGGTAATAAAGTAAACCGACCAATTCATTATTGCATGCCGGAAAAACCTAAAGTAGACCAAATATTCTCTTTCTATTAATAACTTTTAATTAAATTAAAATAACTTAAAGGAGGCAGAATATTATCTTTCTATTAATAACTTTTTAATTAAAGCAAATAATATTAAATTATGAAGAATATTCTCTTTCTATTAATAACTTTTAATCAAAGCAAATAAAATTAAAATGATCATGAAATATGCAGAATATTCTGTCTATCAATAACTTTTAACTTAATTAAACCACAATAAAATGAAAATGCCATAACTTAATATTATAATAAATTAATATAGATTATAGCGGTGTTTCTTATTTTATATATTTCCCAAAGCCTTTTTAAACTGAATAAAGCTTATTGAGTTTTCTTGAAAAGCGGTTAACCGATCAATTCTAAAGCCCCTTCTCTTAAAGGCGAGGAGTAAAAAAAGAGGCTAAGATTAAAAATAAACTTTGCTCGCGTGACCTTTTTTGGTCATCTACACGTACACATACATAAATGTAATTGGATGGATATAAATGTCGAGAATCACTTTGTTAAACCTGACATGACCGAATATTTATTTTTTAACAATGACACCTTTTACAATTTCGACAATAAAATTGTCATGTATTGGATAGGTATAAATAAAAACAGAGTTACGAGTATAACGTTGTTTTAATTTAAATCCATCCATTATGATGAAATTCCATAAAGTTAAAGCCGATTCTATCAATAATATAATTGTCATGTATTAATCTCGAGTTGAAAAGATATGTTTATTTAAAAATTAGGCAACGAATATGTATTATCAACAATTAAAAAAATACTTGCTTTGATACGTTCAAAAAAAATTATTTCATTTACTACTAATCATCATTGTTATCATTACCATTCAATATTCCAGTGTTGGTCATAAACCCCTTATTTTCTAATATACTCATATATAGGGTTTTCCAATAAATGTGACAGAATTTCAAATAAAAATGGTACCCATGTTTATTAAAATTTGGACAGCTTTCAGTGTTATTGTTATGCAGTACAGTCTGCCATTACACCATGGAGCGTTTCACATCGGAACAACGTTTACAAGTTATTAAAACCTATTATCAAATTCAGTCCACTCAGTCGACTCGGCAAACCTAACAACGTGCACTCCGTGAATTTTATGGTCGACATGATCATCGATCTGAGCAAGCTATTCGTTGAATTCATGAAAAGGTTTAAAACAATTATTATTTACATGATGTGAGAACACCGGTTAGATAAATAAATTCCCGGAGTGAAGCCAATATTGCCACTGTAAATGAAAGGGTAAGGAATGATCGACGTTTATCATATAGCACGATATGGCGTATTTTGCGTAAAAATTAGGTTCTACACCCCTATAAGATCCAGTTATTGCAAGACCAACAAAAATTGAACGATTAAAAAACAAAATAAGTCGTATTATTATTGAAAAATGTATTGTATCAAACGTAGCCGTGATGCACATTTGAATAACATTATATTCCATTGTAAATAGCATGGCAAAATCTTTTAAATAAATAAAAAATCATTGATATCATACTTGGTTTTCTAAATATAATTCAATTTTAAAGTTCTACCACACTTGTTGGATACCCTGTATATCTTACGCTAGGCACCTCCGTTGAGCTAACGCAACACATTTAATATCATCTGACCATGTCTTAGGACGACTTACACTTTTGTATCCCGTTCTCAATGGCCATTCCATTCGTTGTTTCATCCAGCGGCTATCTCCATGATTCATTTTAGTTTATCCACTCTCTGTCTCGTCCTATCATTATCTATCACCTTTCTATGATCGCTAAAATTCACTATTTAGTCGACAAAAAACCTTATATTTATCAAGTAAAACCAGTATTTATCAATGTAAACTTATTCGCTGAGTAAGTTCACTAGTTTCGGATTTTATCGACCAAGAGACTAGATGTGAGAGGATGTGAGATCCTTTTATAGTGTGACAATAAGTGGTGCGCAGTCCATATATTCAAATTAGCTAAATAGAATTTCTGGGAGATAAATCGAAATTTAATATTTATCTGATAATATTCCCAGAAACTTATTCATGTTTTTATTTCATGTAATATTTCATATATTTTATTTTATTTTTCAATAAATATTTAATATACCGCCTGCACGTATCTGCTATTAAAATAAATATTTTAAATAAAGGATAAATAAATCGTTTAAATTATTAGCGGCGTTTCAAATAATATTTTTATTTCTGTATATGATAGAACTATAGCAATTTTTTTGTGTTATGCATAACTTTATATAAAATAGTAAATACAAAAAGACAAATAAATCATTATAAATATTTATCACAATAATAATTAATATTATTGCGAACTGAATACGTGAAATGCTACAAGGTACAAAAATTACCATATGATTATTACTAATTTTTATTAAACTATTTGAGATATTATGTGTTTTATATTTTAACATCAACGATGACTGACCTTTAGAAGTGTTTTAAGACATGCGGAAAACTTAACATATTCATAAAAAAAAAGATTTTCCTGAGTACAAAAAGAAACGGAAATAAATGTGATCTTCAAAACTCTAAAACATAAAAACTGAAAATAAATACTAAATTAATGTATTAATTATAAATATACACATATAAAATCAATTTTGTCGAAAAATATTGTTTTTGCATCACCGGGATTCTAGCCTGGATCTTTATTTCCAATCCGGGAAAGTACACTACCAATTGTGTTATAACGCCAGTATTTTTCATGACAAATTTTCGAACCTATATGTTACACTTTTTCAAATTAATACATCTGTCGTTCCATTATTTGAAAGCCATCTACATTATTTTTACAGAATCTCAAATACCTTTGAGTAAACCGACTGCAGACGACAGAATTATTAATTCATTTTTATTAAATTTTGGACACATTGATACAACTTATAAATTACAACTTCACAATAAGAATTTGTGTCTGTATATAATGTCCCTTTTCGAAATGTAAATTTTTTGAGTCTATATTATAAAGCTTGTTGAAAAAATTCCGGGGAATATATTTTACGGGTTAATTAAAACTGTACGTATCGACTTATTTTCTGAAAACAGAACAATTTCAAGAATTCAATAAAAGTGAGGTAGATTTTCCAATTTTAAGAATGGAATTCTGCACCAGGGGTCGACGTGGCTGGCTAGTCTGCAGCTTCAGAACTGTGAGTAATGTAAAGCTTACCGCACGACCATCAAACACCGCAGTGTTAATGGAGGCTCCATTATTTCACAACCCTCATGCGGCAAATCCGGGTCGTATTGACCCTGCGTCTTGTGTTGATTTATTAACCTGGTAATCGCGGGCCATTAATTTTGGAGGTTGTATCTAGCGTGTATCACGCGCACAGTGAAGGTTCGTGATTGCTGGTGACAATTATTTAATTTTTAACAAGAAATAATGCATTTGTGATACAATAACAGACAAATTATTTATTTAAATCATGTTATAATATAAAAATATTTATTATCGTTATAGTTTTCGAAACTGGAATGTGGTAACTATAGGGCTATTATTCTACTGAGCTCTGTAGGTAAACTGTATGGAAGAATTTTAATAGAAAGAGCAAGAATGGTGACGAAAAAAAAGTATGGGACGTGCAAGGGCATTTGTGGGTAGCAGAGGATGCATGGATCAGATTTTTTCTCTACAAGTGATGACGGAAAAGTTTTTGGCGAAAAACCTAAAACTTTTTTGTGCCTTCGTAGATCTGCAGAAAGCATATGAGTTATAAGAGAAAAGTTATGGAAAGTACTCTTTGATTACGGGGTGAATAGTAAACTTATACGCGCAATCGCATCCCTATACGAAGGAAGTTCTGCTTGTGTAAGAATCAATGGAGCACTCACATCATGGTTTGACATTACAAAGGGTGTCAAGCAGGGTTATGTAATGTCTCCATGGCTGTTCAACTTGTATATAGATAAATGTGTGAAAGAACTATAATGTACGAATGTAGGAGCAAAAATGGGCGATTTGATTGTATGCTGTTTATTGTACGCCAGTGATGCAATACTAATGGCGAATAATGAACAAGAACTACAGAATCTGGTGAGTAGAATGTACGATGTATGCAAGGAAAGCGACCTCATGATGAATGTTAACAAGTCGAAAGTGATGGTATTCAAAAAGGAGGAAAGCAAGACACCATGCAAAAAACTTGTAGGTAATGGATGTTTGGAACAAGTAGATGAGTTTGTATATTTGGGAAGTATGTTTGATAGAAACGGAAAGGCTGAAAATGATATCGAAAGGAGGGTGACTGCAGGAAATAAAGTGAACGACGCATTAAATGGAATTACATCTAACGGGAATTTGTCAACCGAGGCAAGACTAGCGGTGCACAATGGAATCCTGGTACCGACACTAATGTATGGAAGTGAGGCCTGGAGCTGGCAGAAAAGGAACGAAAGTAGACTGAATGCAGTGGAAATGAGATCACTTAGACGTATTTGTGGCAAATCTATTTACGACAGAGTAAAAAATGAAGAAATAAGAAAAGAATGTAAAGCTCGTGTTAGTTTAGTGAGTAAGATTAAAAAAGGATCACTTGGGTGGTTCGGTCATGTGGAACGGATGAATGAGGAGAGAATGGTAAGAAAGATATATAATGCAAGTGTTGATGGCACCAGAAATAGAGGACGTCCGCGGAAGTCTTGGCACGACCAGGTAAACCAGATAATGGAGGATGGTTCTGTTAGAGGCCTCAACAATCGGCGAGCTTGTATGAGAAGATGTATGAATGTGGATGAGGCGAGAATTGTGTGTCAGGACAGAAGAGTGTGGCGCTCTATCCTCTCTGTCTACCCCCACGGGGAAACAGCGTGATGGTATGTTAGTTAGATAGTTAGTTAAGTTAGTTTTTGCGAATATTATTTTACATTTTTTAACTATTTGAAACTAATTATAATAAATTTTTTAGGAATATTTTAGTATTTTAAGGTATAAAAACGATGACAAAAACTTTCTTTAAATACTACTTATTAGCTACATTGTCGTGCCTGTTGGTCCTGTAGTTAAGACACTCGCCTAGTTATCCAGTGGTCGGGAGTTTGAGCCTTATTCCAGGAGGTCAGCATGTTAGTCCTAGTTTCATAACACAAGCATTAATACAACTTCTGGGTGGTATCCAGGTCAGTCAAAAACGCACTTCTTAATTATTGAAGAAGAAAATAAATACTTTGAATAATACTTGCCTAAATTTTCATTAAACAACATATTTCATAAATGACCATTTCACTTTTCAGTAAGCTATCTGTCTTAAAACGTGGGTATATCTAAACATCTTAAGAAAACTAGATTGACTTGATTGATGGCGGTTTGAGCAATTGAATCTTCTCTTGAAATCTTAAGTTTTAGAGTTTTCATTTATATTGCTTTCATAAAGTAACAAGATTATATTAATCTATTGTTTGACCACTTTTATATATGACCTTCTCTCCTCTTATTTTCGAAAGCCTGATTGATTTGCTCTTCAGTATTGAAGGTTTATTCATCCAAAAAAATATTTAAGTGGTGGTCTGTCGGGGCAAGATCCGGGGAGATCCGGGATGTGGTAAAATAAACTATCTAAGCTCAAAAAATTTTTTTGAGTCTCCCTTGATATATGGTCTCGTATTATCGTGTAAAAAAATATGTTTTTGATATTGACGTGTACAGGACGCTTTTTGTGGAGTTTCTCTTAAAGTCTTTGTAGAATTTAATCAGCTGTCGTCGTAGCACTATTGCCTTTTTTGAATTCCCAAAACATCACACGACGAATACGCATTTTTTGACTCTCTATTTTAAGGGTTAGGAACAATACTTTAATGTAACATGCACCACACAAAATAGCTGTCAAAAGACTAACAGAACCCTTATCTATTTAGTGAAAGCAAAAACTCGTTCCGTTGACTCCATAGTGTGTGAATACAAACAATAGATTAAACCTACATGCACCTTAAGTAATTTATCAACTTTATCAGTCGTACGTATCTACACGTTGGTACTATTAAAGTTATTGTGATTCTACGATGACTCTTTGCTTGAAAATTGACATGATTTTTTAAAATTTATTTCTAGATATTGTTGAGCGTACAATACATATTATGATATATAATGGACTACTAAATAATAAGGTATTTGTGACAAATTAAGGGTACTTGTTCCAAAAATATTTTACAGTTCCTATTATTTTAAAAAGTAAATAAATGATTCCTTGTTAGATGTTAAAGAAGCTCTTTCTAAGATAAAATTGCTTCACTGAATGAAATTGCTAAAATGTCTTCAATAGTAGGATCATAGTCATGAAAAACGGCGTACGTCTACAATCATTGCAAAATTTCAGCGATATATGAGGAAGATATAAATAGCTTAGAGAGGTTTTAATATTGAATAAATCGCTATTTGAAGAGATGAGATCAAAAGAAGAAATCAATTTGGAACGAGCCAAATATATTCCAAATGTTGAAATTTCAACATCGATGCGCCATCTTAAGACTTAATTTGATATCTATAATACTTTTACGTATTACTTTTTACTAATCCTCGCAGCTAGTTTGCGTGTAAGCATTTAATTTTTTAAATCTAGTAAATTCCTCATCTTACTAGGAATTGGACAAGTACGGTTCGGATAATTAAAATTATTTAATCAGAACTAGTTACGAACGCTTAGCTTTGATCCTTTTCAATAATTAATAATAATTGTGTTAATTAAAAACTTTTCTCTAATCGAAATAGATTGCTTTTCTCGAGAAATAATATCTTTACTTTAAAGTCCTTAATTGCGTTTCTTAACCCTTGATCTGGCTCAATTATTGATTTTAGCTAAGAACTTCAGAATTATCCTCCTTTGACATTTCTCCGTGTGAAAGGTACGGAAGCTGCGGAACGACGTGGCTAATCGTTCAACAATTATTCACCGTGTCACCCCTGACCCGGTTATTGTGAGGCGGGCTTAGGGATCCCACACGTTCAACTTTTAAAGATTTTCTACCATATCCCGTATTTTTTATACAAACAACCTGATTCGCAGAACTTTATTCTCATAACTCATAATTTAATAATAATAAAATGTTCCTTTTTTTAAGGAGAATACATTCTTATTGTGAAATTGCAATTTTTCAGAATATAGCTGTGATATTTTAAATACAAATTATATGTATTAATTAGAAAGATTCACATATATATGTTGCTACCGGGATTTGAATCTGAATCTCTTCCTATCTGGAGAAATGCATTAACCGATTATGCTACACTGACACAGTAAGTTGACGGCAAATTTTCGAACTTATATATTGCACTTTGAAATCGATATATATGTCGTTCCATTATTTGAAAGCCATCTTCTTTATATTTACGGAATCTCAAACACCTTTGAGGAAAATCCGATAGGAGACGCCAGAATTAATTAATTAATTGATAATTCATTTTTATTAAATTTTGGAAACATTAATACAATTTATATATTTTTAAGGAGAATACATTCCTATTGTGAAGTTGCAAATTTTTCAGAACATATTGTGATATTTTTGTATTGTCTGTAATACGAAAGATGCACAAATTGAAAGTGCAACAAATAAGTTTGAAAATTTGTAGTCAACTTACTATGTTGGTGTAGCATAATCGGTTAATGCATTTCCCCTGGTAGGAAGAGATCCAAGTTTGAATCCCGGTAGCAACAACAATATTTTTTCGATAAATAGATTTTATATGTATATCTTCCTTATTAATATATTTAATTTGTATTAAATAATAATATTATTTACAAAATTCATTTTACTTATTTATTCCTCTAAAGGACAATAAATTATATAAAAATAAAGTTATGAATTATTCATTTATTCTTTTTCTACCGTGTGTTATAATGATATATTATAAAAAAGTGTTTTTTATAATATATCATTCCCCATTCATAGTTCTAGTACAATATTAACGTGTAATGTAAAATGTATTTACATTACACGTTAATATTGTACTAGAACTATGCACTAGAGTTATCAACTATCTATTGATAATATGTACAAGAAAAATAAAACAAAGTTAAATATAGGTAACAATTTTAAATTGTTATCTATATCTATATAACCACAAAGTGAACGCTACGAACATCAACAAAATTGAAACCGAATGAAAATACCCACAGGATCAACAAATATCTAACGAAGATTTTTTTCACTTTTTCTTCAATATTAATAAAATTATCGATGCGAAACTTCATTGCCGATACCTACATATAATTTTGATACATCGCATCATCCACATTTGCCGTTGGTTATCTTACCATTATTGTAAATACTACAATGTGTCAGGTGATTTATTGTATATAGGGCTGCACCTTGAGTTCTAATGGACCATCGGTGTATAACCGCATGAATAATCAAATAATATAATTTTTCAAACATTGAAGAAGTGAAAATATATTAAATTACTGGAAAAAATTATAAAATTACATTTAATTTCAATCATGAAACTTGAAATACAATTATATTTTTTATTTATTATCTTTGTTTTATTAACCACTTAATTGAGTTTAAATACATCTACCGGTTTCGAAAAATACCATTTTCTTCTTCAGGATGTCATAACTAACTAAAAAAAATATTTTTTTTTTTCTTTACAAGAATCTATTTTAAAAAAAAAACAATTGTTTAAAAAATAAATTTAGTACATAAATAATTGTTTTTTTAAAAAATAGATTCTTGTAAAGAAACAATAATATATGTTTTTAGTTAGTTGTGACATCCTTAAGAAGAAAATGGTATTTTTCAAAACCGGTAGATGTATTTAAACTCAATTAAATGGTTAATAAAACAAAGATAATAAATAAAAAATATGAATTTTAACCACAAAGTTAATATTGCTAATTTTAAAAGTATGAAATACAATTTATGATAAAAATTTAAAAAAAAAACAAGTTGACGAAACGCAAGATTTTTAACTCGAAACGCACGTACTTACATATTTCATTTTCTATGTTGCGATTTATTTTGTAGAATAAATGACATGTTAAAAATATTGTGTTTTGAACTCTTCTGCAGAGTGGCTCCACCCTCTTTGTCAAACTTTTCTTATACGTTAGATTATTCTATTTCAGATTAAAAAAATCTGTTAAAATACTGAGATTGTACACTACGTTGGGTTAAAATGCTTTACGTTATTCTGTTTTGTTAAAATACTGAAGAGCAATTCTCACCGTAAGATAGTTTTGTAGTTTGACAAATGCTGAACCTTATAATTTGAATAAGAAATATTAATATTGAAAGAAATAATTTTATAAATACGTCAAACATGATGTACTCGATACGTGGGCTAAAGAGGTTAGACATGTATAGGATAAATATTATATTCCAGGCCGATTTGTTTGCAGATATGTATCAATTTGTGTTTCGTAGTTGTAGAGAACAGTTGATTACAATTTATTTGTATTATTGTGTTGAAGTTATTAAAATATTTTATCTAAATAATAATGGCAATGATGTAACCATTAATGGTGTTCGCTACTCATGTCATACGTAATGGGTCAATTTGACCTGCAACATATGTGGTTTTATCAGAAGGGTGCCATTTCACACTTAGCCTGAGCTGCGCTTGAAATTTTGCAAGTAATTTTTCCCGTCTCATATTTTCAAAAAGTGGTGATATCGACTGGCCTTCTCGATCCCCTGATTTGATGGATCCTGACTATTTTCTGTTGATAGAAAGGTCTTCACCAATAAGCCATCAATTCCGATGCTACAAGACAATATTAGAAATGAAATTGCTGAAATAACACGCAAAGTGCACGAGAATGTTATGAAAATATGGTTATAGAAGCACGCAATTGTGCCGCTGCCAAAAGCGGCCACTCAGCCAATGTCATATTCCATGCATAATTATAATAAACCACATAATCGATAAATGAAAACCAACTTTAAAAAATTTGTTTTATTTCCTATTTATTTAAAAACAACATCAGCCTAGAACATAATATTCACCTGTATACGGAAAAACATCCCAAAAAATTATACTTAACTGATTTTGAACAGTCACGAAAGCTTTAAGAATATTTTAATTTAATTTTGGGTCCCTTTTATTAATTAAAAATGTGGGATCCCTAGAGGGGTTATAAGGGTCTCCCTCAACATGGTCATGTACATGAGTGTATGCCTGCGTGTGTGTGGAGAAAATTACAATTTTCCGAAAACTGTGTCAACACATTATTCATAGCCACGACGGTACATTACACAGGGTGCGCAAAGTTAGGAAATTACAGTCGGTACACATGCTGGATGCTGGAGCTGATAAGAGGATGTATGTAAGATTGCTAAGGGCGCAGTTGCGCGGAATGCTGCCTCATTTTTCTGATAAATGAGAAAATTACAGACTTTGAAACGCTTCAGCTGCTTCGGTACCCTCCAGACGGTGAACACGTTAATAAGGCATTCGAGTATTTTCACAATCTAAATAACACGGTTGAAATAAAAACATTTTGTAAATGGGTTGTTCACAGAATGTGAAGGGTGTATTTGTCGTTAGTATACAAGTAGTATACTTGTCAGAAATCTACATTATTTATTTATTGCAGTTATCTTCGCATGTTACTTTTGGGCCTTGTGTTAAGTTATTAACAATCAAATTTAAATCTCTTTGACGAAATTTTTTCTTATATATGTCTGTCGAAAATTAATCTTTATTTTTAATTTTAATTAAATAAGACAGCAACAATACGGAAAAATATATCTACTTTAACACAGACGGTAGTCTAGCAAAGTAGTAATGCTTTATGTATGTGTGATGTCGTGAGATCGAATATATGTGTTGTGTGTCAGAGCGCCCGCAAAGCCGGGGTGAGATGTATATGTGTGTGTGAGAGAGGGTTGATAAAAGGGTGAAGCGCGCAAGGCGCGGTCTTTCTTTAACGTTATCGTTTGGCTCTGAGACTATTTATATACATTGTACCTTAACTGTATTATTCGTATAATAAAGATTATAATTATCACATAAGAGTTTCACTTGGACTACCAACAATTTACTACGAACTGTACAAATTGAGACGTATTTCTTACACAAGTACGTAATAGTACGTTTACTTTTTAGTTTTAAAAAAATATGTTAAATAAATGTCTAATATATAAATAAATTGGTTATTGAAAATCGGTATTAGTTACTTTTGTCAGTCGTCATTTATTAGACCAAAAGCAGTTATTTGCTATTCTAAAATTTAAATGGCCACCAGTACGAGAACTAATTTGTTTTTAGGAGGTGTTACATTTATTTTGTATTTTAAACCAGATTAAAGCGATTGTTATTAATAATAGCAAGTGCATTCATAAATATTATATTGTTTTTCAAGCTCCTACTAGTTTTTTCAAAATTAAAAAATATTGTGATTGCTGATGTACTTCACGTGTTGTAATAATAATGTTTATTACAGAATTTGAAAGGTTGTAACTAATTATATTTGTATACAACTAACTACATGTGTGTAGGCAGTGGCGTAACTTAATAAATTTATTCCTAATGAAAAATTAAAATAAGGTAATGGGCCCATTGCACAACGTCTGTGTATGGATTGCATATGTGGGGGATGGTGTGAATGAAGCTCGCGGTTGATGTAGTCGTTTATTCGATCAAAGGATAGAATGGAAGACAAGTCGTTCATCAAACAATGCTTGGGGTGGATTTAAATCACCGCCTTTGGACATATAATATTTAAGAATATTAATAATAATAAAATTGTTGTCTTGTCTTCTATAATAAAGTATGTTTTTCGGCATTTACTTATAGCACTCATAACTGAAAAAACTTTACTTTGCCTTACGATGATTTTAAATTATGATTTATAATGAGAAAAATATATTTTTTAATTTTATTATTTCATCTCTTGCAGCGATAGATTAAAAAAATTAATGGATAAGTATCTGCAGCAAACGTATTGTAATGCGGCTGTGTTGGTGTAGTAACGCTACTGTATGTAGATTAATTTAAAATAATGTCACCAAGAATAATTATAAGTTAAATTTTCTCCCGCTTTACATGCTTAATTTACGATAATCGCAATCTGGGAAGCTTGAAGATTGCTCACATTTATGTGAGTGCTTTAAAACCAAATACACTGGACATGTCCATGTATATTATGACCTATCTCTTGTTAACATAAAAATAATAATTACATTAGATAACTTATAAAGCGCCATTTTCATAAAAAAAAATTCACCTCAATTTCGCTTTACACATAAATTTGTGGTGGCTTTGTTCGCGCCCCACAAACATGGCCGCGTAAGCATTCATCTGATAGTCATACAGACCGCAATCGGTCCGAGGAAACCTAGAACCGATCACTCTTCTCTTGGCCAGCTCCTCGGATACATCTACTCGCACGCACTTTGGCATCAAATTCAGTGAAATACGTTAAAATTGAACTTTATTTAATAACGAACAGTATAAATTCAATCTATAAGTAAACGCAATTATCGTAAGCACTATTTCATTCATAATCTGTCCGCTCTAGTTATACACCCCAACACCGAATCACCATAAACTGTATAGTCCCCACATTACTTTCGTATTTAAAATTTAAAAACATTCTTTAAATTTATGGATATAATTTTGTGAAAAGGTGTGTTTTCAGTTTCTTTTTAATTAAATACAGTTCTTGATGAATTTTCCGTTATGACGGAGGACAAAGAGTTCCACGCTTTTAGGTGCCCGTTCACTAAACTTAGACTTTTAGCAATGGAATGGTTCTACAGCCCTTTCTGCGACTGAAGTAGAGGTTGACCTAAGAATTTGACGTTTACCATTAAAATTGTCTAAGATGCAGAGCTCTTGAAGATACATAGGCGCCATGTTATGTGACATCAACCAGCATAATTTTAATTCAACTTCTTCAGGAAAACTTTCGTTCTTTCAGAATTCTTTTCGTTTCTGTCAACTATGTGTTGACCAACTCACAACTCCAGTGAGTAAAATAATCTAATAGAAACTGACGCAACATCTCTACGAGAAAATGTCGTTGTCTCTTTTATGCGACTTCTCTTGATTCTGGTCTCTCAGATTTTTAAATACTTATCGCTTCCAAATACCAAAATCTCTGCCTTTCTTCAATTGTACTATTATTTTGGAAATAATCAAAAAGTTTATTTACATACATTTTTTATAAATACTAAATTACTATAAAAGCGTTATAATAAAATGTAACCCTGCATAAAAGGTTTGTAAGGTATTCATGACTTTAATTTGAAGCCGGCTTTGCAAATCACATTTGTACATTAATCCGTAATTGTAACCACCTACGCGTGAGTCAACAGAGTGAGCTATTGTGACACGTGATCGAATAGACCATCCTTATTGGTTACAATAAATTGAGACATTCTTTTCAAAACCTCGAAAGGCAATAGACTGGACTTGTAAGAAATAAGTATGCTTTAAGTTATTTTTCTGTGAGATTAAATTGTTTGATATGGTTTTCTAAAGATATGTTTAAATACTATAGAAAAAAATTGACAACAACAATATTTAAAAAAAAATCCATATATTAGATAATAACAATGAAGTAATCACTGTAAAGTTCTTATTACACGACATCGTTTTATTTATTAATTAAAGTATTAACTGATTTCATAATATTATATTTAAAATATTTTTCTTTACGTTATGTAAAAAAAATAATTAATTGATTAATGACTAATTACTGTGAATTTATAGCAGTTTAAAATTCTATATCATGTATAATATAAATATAATATGTCACGTTTCTAATAAATTAGGTAATATCTACAAACCGTAGAGTAGTATCAAATTTCAAACCATATATGGTGACGACAGTGTACTTGTAAAAAAAAGGTTTCTTCTACATGGTAAAAACATATAAACAACTTCCAAATATCTGATAGGTGTCGTAATCGCTCATGGGTAGAATTGGTGAACGTTACAATTGTGTAAAGTGATCACTCAAGCCAGCCGAGGACTTCCATACTTCCCATATAAAAACAATAACTTCGTCTCTATGAAACATCTATAATATGTATTGATAACAATCCCTCCGGGGACAAAATATAGTAATTGTGTTCTTATAAAAATTTGGACATACTCAAAGCATTGTGAGCTATGTAAACATTGAATTTTGTTAAATTATTACTTTTTGTTTATTGAAATTAAAAATAAATCATAGTACTACGGAATAATAAATTAATTCTTAATGTGAATGATTACACAATTTATTTTATGTTCGTAATAAACGAAATTTGAGATTAAGAAAGGCTTAATTTTATATAAGTAATAAAGTAATCCTTGAATTTCATCGTTGTGATAAAAAAACAAATTATTTACCAAAATAAATATGAAAATAACTAAAACCATTTCAATATTTATCATTTTTGTTATTTATAATTGTTTTTTGTCATTTCCAGTATACATATATATATATATATGTCGTTCTATTCTGTCTCCATATCCTGACTGAAATATTACGCAATAATGTATGTGTGAAATCCATTTGTTTCTTGTGACTGTCTTTCACTTCTTTATTTCTTGTTTCTTTTTTTGGTGTTAAAATAATAATATTTGTCGCCCGAGTTAAAACATGACCCAACAGTATGTAGTCTATATTTTGTGTAACATATGTGAGGCCGTCACTAGAATATTAATCTTAAAGCAAGCCGTCAACCACTAAGAAAGAGACTTGGCTTCGTCTTACGAGGTTCTTAGCGTAGGTTTGCTAAAACTTTTGAAATATTAATGACGCTCTTTTACGGGTTTATAACATTAAGGGGTAATCTTTTCTTCCCCAAAACGGTTACCAAAAGTGGAATAATCCATTATGTCATATGTATGTTTTCATGGCTTCAGTCATCAACCAACGACATTATATAAAATTTTACTGTTCTCTTTTGAAGAATAGCTACTAAAGAACCTTTTATTATAAGATTTTTATTACTGCGACGAAATTTATAATAGGTACCTAAATAATGTAAAATAATATACAAACTACAAAATTGTGTAATTTATTTCATTGCTAACCAATTTATGCTTTTTTCTTATATATCGCATCGGAATGGTATTCCGACACCTATTATTGACGTTTCTTTTAAAAGTCATGTTGTTATTCTTTAAAATAAAAAAAATACCAAAAGAATAATAGTTAATTTATTCATACGACTCCGTGACAGCAACAGTTGCTTTAATTTTCATTTAAATTTAGAGTTGAATATCATTTTCTTTAATAAAAATCTTAACAAGATGTCAGTACCAGAATCTTCTTTTAGACAAAAGCACTGGCTAATTCGGTTATTGCCCTAAAACTAACACAGAAGTAAGAATTTTGCATTAGTCTTCTCCATTCTACATTATTCATGCTTTACCATCTGCAGTCAATAATGTAGTATTGGTGCAAAATGTCACATAACTTACTACTCTACTGCATTTTTCACTCGAACATAACAGATCCTTTCAAGTGAATTTAGATCGACTTCGAAATAGTCAGCATCAATATCTAAGATACAGTGACGCACTAAAAAAAACGTTTATATTTATTTAATTTATATAATAATATTTCTTATAACTTTTATGTCCCGTAAGGAATTAAGTGAATAAATATTCCAGTGAATATTTGAAAATACTGAAGATATATTTTTATTATATTTAGATTCTGTGGAAACATTAATTTTGTATAAACAATGTATATCAATACAGTTTTTTTTATCATCGTGAACTTGTAATATGATTAAAAACGCGTGACCCACAAAGCCTCTTTTAAAAAATATGATATGTACATAAAGTATAAAGTATTATGGGAAGGCAGTCTAATGATGCTCAGTGGGCAATGCCGCTTAACGCTCTCTAGGCGTAAATATTAATTAATTAAGTGCTGCCATCTCACGGATTATCGGTCAGTTACTCTAAAAAAATAATGGCCGCTGGCTCGTGCGTCGTATCGGGAGTTATTGATAAAAAAATGGCATATTTATTATTTAATTATTAAGGAGAACACACTCGTATCGTGAAGTTGTAATTATTCAGAACAGACGGTCTGTGATATTATAAATAAAGAAAGATATACATATAAAATCTATTTTATCGACAAATATTGTTGTTTTGCCACTGGGATTCGTACCTGGATCTCTTCCAACCCGGGAAACGTGCATTATCCGATTATGCTATACCAACACAGTGGATTGACGACAAATTTTCGAACCCATATGTCACACTTTTCAAATGAATACATCTATCATTCCATTATTTGAAAGTCATACACTTTGTTTTTTACGGAATCTCAAATACCTTCGAGTAAACCGATAGGAGACGCCAGAATTAACAATTAATTTGTATTCAATTTTGGACACATTGATACAACTTATATGTTATTAAAAAGAAAACATTCTTATTGTGGCGTTGTAATTAGTCAGAATATAGGTTTGTGATATTTTAAATATAAAACACAAAAAATAAAAATATATCGAAAAATAAAATAAAATAGATTATATATGTACATTTTTCTAATTAATGCATTTAATTTGTATTTATCATTTTAATCAGTGTTCAAAAATATCAACGTAAGTACCTTAATAAATATTAAAAATAATGTCTAATTTATTTTTAACTTTTAAATGTGTATTTAATGCTTAATTTTCATTAAAAAAAATTTTTATTTTTGTCACTATTTCTTTATTGATATCGGGTAATGGCGCTCGGTTTGAGCGGAAGTGTCTTTCATGAAAATGTACGACAAGAGACGTTTTTTAAGTGCACGTATCTTCATCGACAAAATTTTGTTTTAGACAGTTCTTCAAATGATGATGGTGTCACTGATGTTAATTTTCGCGAATTAGAATTACACAATCAGGATGCTAGAAATCAAGAAGTTTGCTGCTTTTGTGGAGAATTTGGTAAAAATGTAGATTGTGTTCCGGATGCGACAGGCACACTGTTCCAGTACTGACAACGCAAAGACATATGACATGAACAAATAATAGTTATATTTGAGTATTTTAGCAATTTTAAATGTTACTAATATTATTTTTTTTTTTCAGCGTCATTATCCTTTATCTGCGGACAATGGAGCCCAAGAAAATTTTTTATACGTTAGTGAGTAATGCCATACATAATTACTTTAAATGTTTTTAATTAAATGCAAATTATTTTATTTTTTATTTTTTATTTTATTTATTATCTTAGTTTAATAACCACAATTGAGTTTAAAAAACATCTACCGGTTTCGGAAAACACCTTTTCCTTCTTCAGGATATGTCAAAACTAACTAAAAATATAGCATTGTTTTTCTATTTATCCAGAATCTATTTTTAAAAAAAAAAAAGTCGTACATTAATAGTGATGAATAAAATTGATTATATTTCGAAAACTGAAAATTTCCTCAAAAGTGACCAGTTTAGTATTATGAAAAAAAGATCCGACTCAAAAATTTCAAATGGATATTAAAAGTGCATTAAAAAATTCCATAAGTGATATATTTACTGATAATACTGTATTATCAGATTTAATTTTAATGAATCCTAAGCCTCCAAAACTGTATTCCGTATTAAAGATTCATAAGAGTGATATTCCAATAAGACCTGTGGTTTCGTATTGTAGTGCTCCAACGTTTAAATTATGTTCTTTTATTACTAAAACTATTAATAGACTTAATATTTTTAATCCAAAATATACTATAAAAAATTCGTTGCAATTAGTGGATATGTTAAAGGACATGGATCTTCCCAACAATGTTAAACTTGTTTCTTTTGATATTGTTAATTTGTTTACTAATGTACCTATTAATGAAAGTAAAATTTTAATTTTTGATTTACTTAATTCATCTAATTTACTTAATAATTTGGTAAAAGATCTATGTCGTTTATTAAATCTTTGTATGAACCAAAATTATTTCCAATTCAATAATATAATATATAATGAAACAGAAGGTCTTCCTATGGGAGCACCCACAAGTCCACTAATAGCAGATATTTTTGTAGATGATTTGGAGAAAATAAATTTTTGATTGTGATTCTTCTTTGTTAAATAATGTTTTGTTATGGAAAAGGTATGTGGATGATGTATTGTGTATTTGGTCGGGTTCACAACGTCAACTAACTACATTTCTAAATTTAATTAATTCGTTTAATAATAAAATACAATTTACATTAGAAATGGAAAATAATTCTACCCTAAATTTTTTGGATCTAACATTGATTAGAAATAATAATAAAATTGAGTTCAAAATTTTTAGAAAACCAACTTTTACAGATACTATCATACACAATGAATCTAATCATCCATTATCACATAAACATTCAGGGTTCCACTCCATGATACATCGTTTAGTCAATATTCCTATGTCAACATCCAATTTTAATATTGAATTGAATACAATTAAAAAAATAGCAGTTAATAATGGGTATAATACATGTTTGATAGACACTATTTTAAAAAATAAATTAAAAGAATATAATAATCAGTTTTTATATAAATCACAGATGAAACATAATGATAATAATGATAATTGGCGTAGGATTTTATACATAAATAACTTTTCGAAACAAATATCTAAACACCTACCACGAGATATTAGACCAGCATTTTACACAAATAATAGTATAGGAAATTTATTCATAAATTCTAAGGACAAGGATGATAAATTTAACAATTCTGGCGTCTATAAACTTAGTTGTAAGGATTGTGCTGCATTTTATGTTGGTAAAACGGGTAGAAATTTCAATATAAGAGTAAAGGAGCATTTTAGATGTTTGAACAATAGTGGGTTTTCAGAATTTTCTAATCATTTGATAGAAAATAGTCATGGTTTTGATAAAAAATTGGGATTGTCAATTTTGCATATAAACGGTGTAGGTCACAAATTAAATAATTTGGAATCGTTGGAGATAAATAAAGCATGTAAAAGTAATCAGGAAATTCTAAACAGCCAACTAAATTTAACTACGAGTCCTATTCTAAAATTTTTTCCTAAAAATTATTCGACTAAATTTGTATTGAGCAGCAATTTGAGTTAGGTACTAAATTTACTTTTTAAATAATTGTTTTTTTAAAAAAAAAAAAAAAAATTTTTAAAAATTTAAAAATAGATTCTGGATAAATAGAAAAACAATGCTATATTTTTAGTTAGTTTTGACATATCCTGAAGAAGGAAAAGGTGTTTTCCGAAACCGGTAGATGTTTTTTAAACTCAATTGTGGTTATTAAACTAAGATAATGAATAAAAAATATGAATCTTAACCACCAAGTTAATATTGCTAATTTTAAAAGTATTAAATGCAAATTGTTGAAAAATATTGTACAATTATTAATAAACATTTTTATGAAAAACTTTGGGGTTGTTTTTGGAGTCTATTTCCCTTAAGTGAGCGCCATTCGATTTCCTTTCTCTACACGTATGACGTAATTTTAAAAAAAAATATATTCAATGTGTCGTGGTAGATAAATAAACAAACAAAACTTAAATAAATATCAGATATCTCATAGAGACAAAGCTACTTTTTATTATATTTAATGGAAAATATATGGAAGTATGGGATAATTACAGGGCTTTATATATGCTGTTTAAAAAAACGAAAAAATGAATGATTAAATTTGGTCCATAGATGGCGATGGTGTAGTCACACTCGAAGCGAGTTTACACATTAACATATATACAACTTTCAAAAAATTGATAAATGTGGAGATGGAGAGGTGAGAATTGGTGAACGTTATATTTATATAAAGTGATCACTTAAGACAGCCGAAAACAGGTCGTAAGCCCTGTAATTACCCCATACTTCCATATATTTTCCAATAAATATAATAAAAAATTGCTGTGTCTCTATGAGATGTCTGATATTTGTTTAATAACAGTGTCTTTGTAGGTAAAAATCCAGTAAGTGTTCTTGGACATATTCAAATATTGTTAAACAAAAATTTATTCAGTGTCCTAATACAGGATCAACTAAATATCTAAAAATGTGCCATTTTTTGTTTAAAATTTTCTACTTAACACACAAATCTATAAAAACACATCTAAGTTGACAAATCGTTACTTTGCATACATTATAATTTTACACTACAAGTATCAAGGAGGGCTAAAATAATACGCATACACATTTATTTGAAAAATGTAACTGCCAATTAAATTTGACAAAAGAACATCACATATGTGGCCATAGAAAAAAGACTTTAAGGATATTAAATTAAGACGATATCAAATTAGATCCACCTAACGTAGAATAATTTAATGTAGGTACGTATTAGAAAATCAGAGTTGAAAAGTGCGAGTAATCATGTTTATGACTTGGCGTGACGTGCAATGTTTAACGTTTTAATAAAAAGGTGTTTATAAGGTAAATATGTAAATCTCTTATAAAAACCACCTTTGATCATTATTTTATTAATTGAACTTAAACAAATAACATTTTGTATTCATTTTATATTTTTATATAGTATGCGTGGGTACTTAAAGAACATCATACAAAAATTTTAATAATTTTAGATTTAGTTTAAATAATTGGTGTTAAGCGGAAAAATTTCAAGATTATATTGTGATTGCTCAAGCTATCGGGGTGAGGTAAGTGCGAGGAGTATTGTTCGACGCGCGTGATTTTCGGCTTTTCCAGTCGCAATGAGTCAATATTTAAAGTGCGTTGATTCATTGGTTCGCGCGCGTCGCGCTTTTTGTACTCACTTTAATATTCGACGAGTAAGTAATGGGCCGAGCACGCAACTTATTTGGTGTTGGATTCAAAAGTTCAGACAAGAAGGGATAATAGTTAACCAAACTCCTCCGTGACTATCAAGGTCAGCAGCGACGCCAGAACATGTGGCTTAAGTTCGACGTGAAATTATGCGCGATCCGCGTAAATCGATAAAGAAGCTTGCTGCCTGTGCTGGAATAAAAAAATCAACAGTAAAAATTTTTTCAGCTGTATTATCACGAAGTCCAGTACCGATTATTACTCTTACTTCTAACCCTGATTAACATGTACCTTTATAGAAAACACATTGCACGATAACCCATAAGACTTATCACGGACATTTTTGAATGGCCGTGAGAGCTTTGATGTTCATCAAAAGAGACTTAAAAATTAATCTCTTGACCTGCTCTGTGTTTAAATACACAAACTTTGCACTTAGGGCGTTATGCGAGTTGAGGATTAGCATATGAAAAGGTTCTATTTCGTACATTGGAGTATCCCTTTGGAGTCGTCCTCAATATAACCTGAAAAGGTATTTCGTGGGTGCGAGGGTTGCTTTCAGACTGTCAATAAGGAATCGATTCAACTTTGAATTCCACCCAATTTATTCAATCTAAAAGGCATTCGTATATTCTTGGCGGGAATGCACTGATTTATTTTCAAAAATACCTCATTCTATTTGTATTTCTTTACAAATCGTAAAATATAATTTTGCAATTTTTATGTAAAAGTACGTACAAACATGTTTAGGCATGTTAGTGTGATTTTTTGAACTAATCATTATTTATGTACGTACATAGTTTACTTGACACGCTTCTTAATCCAGAAGTTTCAGATATTAGTTTAATACACATATGAAAACTATGTCATTTCGATAGTATCTGTTAAAACATATTATATGGATTTTATATATATTTATAAAATCCTAACTAAGAAAACGTCGGTAGAATTTATACGAAAAATTGATGCAAATCAACATCATACAAGAGGAAAAGATAGACTGAGACTGCCATTCAGGAAGAGGGCTAAATCTCAGAAATCGATGATGTACAATGTGATGAACATTTTTAATGAAATGCCATAACACAAGAAAGGAAGAGAAAATACATAGATTCAAAATGAAACTAAGCAAATATGTGAAAGATAAGTTTCAGTAAAAAGAAACGATTTTGACCTTGTTTATATTAGAGCATATATGTAAAAACATATGTAGGCACTATATTAAGAATAAATAAAATAAAATTAAAAGTGTTTGGATAAAAGGAAGTTACAAATATTTAGCATATTATATTTCCTATATAAAGAAAACTTATTTACTTTATAATTAATTACAGTATATTAGGTTACTAGATTCTTAACTTAATAAATAATAGCCATAGCTATATACGAAGCCTGACTAAATATAATGTAAACAAAATTATGAACAGATTCGTCGACTTTATGAATTATACAAAAGTTCTTTGTGATTTTATTATTTATAAACACTGATGTCATACTTATTTTAAAATAATAAAGTTAAATATGAATAAAAATGAGAAATTCAGATGTAAATGATAAATTAAATTCGTCATTCGTTATAATTTTAATTAACAAAAACAATTTTTTTAAATTAAATGGAAATTATACTACCAAGTGCCTCGACGCAATTTCATTTATTACGTCAATTTAATAATATTTAAATGAAATAAGAAATTCAAGTACCTACCTTGGAGTGGAATTCTCAAGCGACGAGAGACAGGAAGGTGAAATAGATAGGAGTTGGAGGAATCGGGGATGCTGGTAGAGTTTTATTTTCCGTCTGAAGTGTGGTGATAAAGAAATTCAAGTGTCAAGACCAAATTGACTATTTTTAAAGCTTTTTAAACATGCCCTCTTTAATATATAGTCACAAAATATGGGTTTTTACGATCAAAGTAAGATGAATATTTCTAACTACCGAAATGAGTTATTAGTTAAATAGGTGTTCAGTATCTATAACAGGCCCACGGATCGTCCATCGCCGTGCGCGTGTCTGTATGATTCATAATGTTGACCTTATACATATCTGTCTTACCCCTTCCCTATACCTCAGAGCACGACTTTATGTGTTATCTATAACCCATTTAATATTGTATGAGAAGAGTATTAACGTCCTGTTGCGAGCTAGTTAGACTTATTTGAAGTACCGTTACCATTATTGTTCCATTCAGGAAACAAGCCGATCTCAGCTGCTCTCAACCGATGATGATGATGATTATGAGGTCGAAAGAAATGAAACACAAAAGATGTTCAACATACTACGGAGGCAAAATCGAGCATGGCTTCCGCCAGCAGAATACTCTGTTCTTTACAATACATGTAGTCGTATTTGCAAGTACCTACACGGTGACAGGTCGCCGCTGTACGTTTTACAAGGACGTCTTTGTTTTTCTGATTCTATTCCATGGATTTTTTTGCGCCACGACGATGATTACACCTTTAAATTATTTACACGTGTCTCATCGCATCAATCAATTGACTTTGAAGAAGACGAAAATTATTATGATGATGAATTAAAATATTTTTGCATTCGACCAGTTGGGTAAAGTTTCTTTCTTCCAGCCAACCTTTTGTTTAGTTGAAAACTAATGTTTCACTAATAATTTGAATTATTTCTTTGAAAATTCAAATATATATTCATTATTTTCCGCTGTCATTTACAGTATTGTATGATTGATATGAAGCTGAAATAGAATAGGAGGTTGGCGACGTACGTGTCAAATTTATGGAAAAAATTCTAAGAATGTTTGGAGTTCATATTTCTGAGATTTTCTTTTCGTAACGATCTAAAAATATCTTTTCTGCTCTATTATTTACAAAAAATTAACAAACAAATTAATTAAATCTATGGAATATTTCTACAAATAATTTAGCAAATTATTATAGTTCAAATATTTTAAATTTCTAACTAAAAAATAACTCCGTCAAATTTGTTAAAAGATTTGTAATGTTGGTACAGTAGTTTTATCTGACAGTGCCTTATGATGTTCTTTTTTTTTACAAAATGAAAATTTGGAAGGATAATGGATATTTTTTAAAGGTAGATCTTGTCTCGCAGATTACCACTACATAATGCGACTCACCCAGTATCGTATCTAAAGGTGAATTTTTCAAACATCAAACCGACTTAAATTGTGCATCAAATGCCTCATAGCTGTATGCACTTACACATTTAAATGTATTTGTTATGAAAACTTGATGATGGAAATATTATTTTGTGAAACGTGTGCTATTTTGTGTTAAATTAATTGTTTTGTATTTCAAAATAGACTTTTAGAAAATAGTTAACTCCTCGGCAATTAAACGAATATTTAAAATAGCTTTTTCATAAAATTTCTAGGTTATTGAATGTATACACAATCTTAAAGAAAAAATATTGTTATTTTTTAATGACTATTAAAATGTTTCATAATCACGTAGTATTTTGCTATGTTTAAAAGATAACGGTGTTACATATATACGGAATATTTCGTATATTAAATGTTTACTTTGTTCAAGAAACCGATGTTGTTATTTAAAATCATTAAAAAATATATAATTTATGAAATTTGCTACTAATGTTGTGCATAAGTATAATACTAACTCATATTGTGGCTGAAATATATTTTTGGCATTTTTAACATGAATTATGAAAGTGCGAAATCTACGTCTATCGTGCTGCTTTAGACCGGCGGAATGAAGCGAAAAATACATATTAATAGGATAGATATAAATATTATTAAATAAAAAATTATTGTGTTTTAGATTTAAAAAAAAAACATTATTTTATATAATATTATTTTGAATCGTTTGCGTTCACTGAAACAAAGTATTTAAAAAACCTCAAAAATTGATAAAATGTCCTGCAAATTTAATGGTTCATAACTATTACTTTTTAATATTTTGTTCATTTGTCTCCATTCAAATTTATCTCCATAACCTTGACTTTTATATTATATTATATCAAAATTTATTTGTATGCGAAAGAATTCTCCATATTTAGGCAATTTTGTGGCACAAGAAAAATTAATTTAACGATCGGTGTTTTTCTTATGATATTAGTATTGTCTTGATTATGGCAAATTATATTGAGTTTATTAGTTTTAAATGGTCTAATCTAAATATTAATTTTTTAAATCTAATCTAGTGTATAACTGCTAATATAAATCAATAATAAAAACGCACATTTTTGTAAAAAAAATGCAAAAATATGACTTAAAAAAGACATTTCATTTCATTTATTGCAATTAAATCAAAATATATCATTATATAATCACTTGTACATCACCTATATACCTCTTAAATTTTATAATTTTTTCACAGATTTTTATCTTCATTCCATCTTCTTCCCTCTTCTTTCTCTCGTTCCCTCTGGAAAATTTTCATTTTTTATTTATTTTATTAATTTTTCTTTAAAGAAAAAAATATATTTTCATACACTGCTTAACATTAATTTTCATTACAAAACATTTAATTATTTTATTTTATATTATTATTATACTTTTATAACTATTCCACTTACTTAATTACTTACCATCACACCGTTTCCCCGCGAGGGTAGGCAGATAGGATAAAGCGCCACACTCTTCTGTCTAACACACAATTCTCGCCTCATCCACATTCATACATCTTCTCATACAAACTCGCCGATTTTTGAGGCTTCTAACAGAACCATCATCCATTATCTGGTTTACCTGGTCGTGGCAAGTCTTCCGCGGACGTCCTCTATTTCTGGTGCCATCAACACTTGCGTCATGTATCTTTCTTATCATTCTCTTCTCATTCATTCGTTGCATATGACCAAACCACCTATGCGATCCTTTCTTAATCTTTCTCACTATACTAAAATCACCTTTACATTCATTCCTTATTTCTTCATTCTTTACACTGTCATAAATGGATCTGTCATATATACGCCTCTATCTAATTTCTACTGCATTCAGTCTATTCAATAACAAATGAAATAAAATTCCTTAACTGATTATTTATTTTCTCTTTGCAAAACCAAATTAAATATTTACACCTTTGAAACACAAATTATGGGTTGAGATTGGATTGGAAGCAATTCATTATTACTCCCCTGCTAACATCTACACATATCATTAATGCATAGATTCATAATTCTTCATACATTCATAATTTTCTACACATTATTTATCACATTTTTACCATATACATAAATTCTTATCATTCTACTTAAATAATCACATTTTCTGATCGTAGAATAAATACGTTTACATTAAAATGAAAACATTATTTTTTCTTGAAGCATATTGGTTTTGCAGATACTTTTCCAACATTCTTAAAGAAAATTAGCTTTACTTAAGCTAAATCTTTTCAATTAAAGGAGTTATTAATTATCCAGATAAAGTATGAATCTCTACAGAATAGCTACTTTTATTTAATTTCAAAGTTATTTATTATCAAGCCGCTCTTAATGCTGTGTTATGAATAAATTCTGAATATATTTATTATGTTATAACTAGTATTAAATCCGGTATTGCTTGGATGTAGAAAAATAATTTATATTCAACTGTGAGTTTCACATTACTGAATATGTGTTTATTTCGACATATATTTTGTAAATATAAATTAAATGTATTAATTAGTGAATCAGAACTGTAAATCTTAACTGTAAATATGATCCAAATGAACAAATTGCGCAAATCTCCGGATTGTACGTTCTGTGGAATGGAATCACCGCAGGGTAGAGAAGGGGAAATAAGAAAATATTGGGGCAGGATGAGTTCAATGAGGGTATAAGGGTTCCAGTCTAAGGACCAGTGATCTCGGAAACCGGGATGATCGCCTTACCTTGAATATGACACCTCCAGTAAAATCGATTTTATTGAAAAATATTGTTGTTGCTATCGAGATTCAAATCTGGATCTTTCCGGAAAACGTGCATTATACAATTATGCTATACCAAACAGCGGATTGACGACAAATTTTCAAACCTACACGTTACACTTTTCATATTAAAACACCTATCGTTCCATTATTTGAAATCCGGTAGCAACAACAATATTTTTCGATAAAATTGATTTTACCGGAGGCGTCATATTCAAAGTAAGGCGATTATTTGTTATTGAATAGACTGAATGCAGTAGAAATTAGATAGAGGCGTATATATGGCAGATCCATTTACGACAGAGTAAAGAATGAAGAAATAAGGAATGAATGTAAATGTTATCTTAGTATAGTGAGAAAGATTAAGAAAGAATCGCATAGGTGGTTTGGTCATATAGAACGAATGAATGAGGAGAGAATGGTAATAAAGATACATGACGCAAGTGTTGATGGCACCAGAAATAGAGGACGTCCGCGGAAGACTTGGCACAACCAGGTAAACCAGATAATGGAGAATGGTTCTTTTAGAAGCCTCAACGATCGATAAAATTGGTTTTATATGTATAACTTTCCAATTAATAAATTTAATTAGTATTTAAAATATCACAGACCTATGTTTTGAATAATTACAACTTCGCAATAAGAATGTGTTCTCCTTAATACCATATTTTGTAGTTTACTTACGGTATCGAATCATATCACAGCTGTACACCCTTGTTTAACTATTCCGTTTTAGTAGTCTAAACTTGTGATCATGATCATTATTACGCTCATTTCGATACATTAATTTTATGTTCGTTTCTTATACGCCATGCATAGTACCTACCTTCGGAATATTCATTTCAGTGAGTGCAGTTTTAAATTTTCTACGCTATTTTAAAATACTGCAGGCGAATAATAATAATATTTTTTATTTATTATCTTAGTTTTATTAACCACTGAATTGAGTTTAAATACATCTACCGGTTTCGAAAAATACCATTTTCTTCTTCAGGGTATCATAACTAACTAAAAATATAGCATTGCTCTTCACCAGAATCTATTTTTAAAATTTAAAAAAAAACAATTATTTTAAAAATAAATTTAGTACCTAACTCAAATTGCTGCTCAATACAAATTTAATCGAATAATTTTTAGGAAAAAAATTTAGCAATTTAAGTTAGGTACTAAATTTATTTTTTAAATAATTGTTGTTTTTTTTTTTAAATTTTAAAAATAGATTCTGGTGAAGAAACAATGCTATATTTTTAGTTAGTTATGACATCCTGAAGAAGAAAATGGTATTTTTCGAAACCGTATGTATTTAAACTCAATTCAGTGGTTAATAAAACTAAGATAATAAATAAAAAAATATGAATTTTAACCACAAAGTTAATATTGCTAATCTTAAAAGAATAATGATAAAATTGCCATTTGCGTGGCTAGTCATGATTTGCTAGAAATTTAGAGAAATTTCCGATACGTTCTTGAAGAATATAACCCAATATTTCTATTACTTCCCACGAAACACATTTTCAAATTATATACATTTGAACGTTATATTTTTCGAAGATACTTATTCAAATCTTTAAGATGTTTTGAAAGAAGTTGTAAAAATATCAATAATTTATTAATTGTTGAAGTGTTACATAAAAAAATAAATATGTTTTTAAATATTTAACTAAAAGTAAAAAGCATTAAAAATAAAGTATTTTATTTATGTGATCTAACAGAAAGACAATTTTATGAAACAGTTTCCGAAGAAAGAGACAGAAATTCTAAAATAGAACGTCCATTAAATTTTGAAGGGAGTCCATTTTAAAACTTTTATTCGATAATGAATAAAAGTTTTATTTTCAGCACTTTCTCACTACCAATGTATCATTTGTAATGTATTAGCTTATTGGTGTCGTGGTCAAGACGTTGACCTAGTAATTTAGTGGTCGGAGGTTCGCGCCTCAGGACGCCGCTCCAGGACACCAGCAGGTATATTTTCATAGAACATGCGTTTAGCTCTATTTTAAAATAGTAAGAATATTAATGTGACATGTATTCTGTGTACGTATCTCTGATAAAAAAATTATGTGAAGACATATTTAAATGAAAATCTGCTGAACTTCTCTAAAATCTGAGAATCTCGATGAATCTGCGAAGTTGTAGTATTGAATATCCCAGTTCTGCAGACCTCACGTAACTAAACTTTTGAACAATACTGTATATCGGGTCAGATCTAAGTTATGAATGCCGCAATGTTGTATATTATCTTGGACGTCAAATGGTATATTACACAATGATATAAAATAAATAAAAATACTATTACAAGCAATTTTCAAGTAAACTTCCCTGCAACAATACTGTATATCATCCAAAAAGGCCGATGCTACGTCTATCTATCAACATTTGTAAAAAAAACGATATACATTGTTGTTGCAGGGAGAGTGTCAATTTGAGAAATAATGACAGTTATTGATCTAGAATGCACCCAAATATATTACGAAATGTTTTGTGATGATTGCAGTCGCATTATTTTGCGTTAATCAGTTTGGACAGACATCACTTCGAATGCTAGCAGTAATGTGCGATATTTTAGATACGTAATAAGATATTTTGTTTATTTTATTAGTAAATTAAAAACAATTTCCTCAAAATATTCTGTAAATTTTAGACTTGTAGCGCACAAAAAAAAAAACACAAACTTTGCCGGGCAGAAATATTTCGCACCGCACGGCAAGTAAAAATTTAGATGGAACATTAGTAAGCGTACATCAGTGGCGTGCAGTAGGTATAGATTTGGGTTATGCTGTTACCAATGATATTATACAATCATATATAATATATGTTACATAATATATGTTGTACACAGGATTACGAACTTTCATTTAACCAACGTCTTTAGACAAAATGAATTCGTTGTTTATTCGACCTTACCATATATTTAGTTGTAATTTTAGATTATTTATTAATATTATATTAATAATGTTTTTAAAGGTTAAGTTTTAACATAAAATAATACATTCTTATCCATATAAAAATCAATATAAAAAATGTACGTACGTTTTTAAGAACATCCAACGACTGAACGTGATTATTTTATTGTTTGAAAATCCTTCACGCAGAAACTAAAGGAAATAATTATTTTTATTAATGTGAGAAATAGTTCTACCATTACTTTCTGTTTTTCTCAAATCGTTAAAAACAGAAAGATAGTAAAATTTGCGAATTAGTAAAAGAGGAAACACGTCAATAATTTGCACGCAGTTGTAAGTCTTTCAAATGTTATTCTGTTAAAGAAAACATGTAACGACTCCATACAAAACTGATCAACCGAAAGAAATTTTCATTGCTGTAAATAGCCAATTATATGACTTGAATAATACACTAGCTTAAAAGGAGAAGTTTTTTCATCTTAGTTTTATGGGTATTCTTGCTCTTTGACATCTTTCTAACATATTTTCGGGTCGTATTATAATCGCACAATTCAAAAATTTGACTGAAAATACCCTTTAATATTTATTTTTTTCCATTTTTATATCCGAGACGATGATTATAATATTTTTATTACATCTAATACTTATATTACGCTGCCAACTTGCCACCCCATAGAGTTTGCCGCCCTTAGGCACCGCCTTACTTGCCTACGCCTGTAGGACGTCCCTGTTAGCGGCGACCGTATGTTCATAGAAGACATAAATATGCAATATGCAAGGCAATAATAATTAAGTGAATAAAAATGTGTCGGGAGATGGACACATGTGTCTTTCTTGGGATCCGATTAATCGTTTTATTGACGGCCGACTCCTAAAATGTATTAATTTTAATAGCCAAGCTGTCAGGCGGGGCGATTTATTTTACAGGGTAATACAAACAGATTTCGAGGATGTCTTCTGAGGTACCTCTAACGGGAGATAGATTTCTTTTATGAAACCTCGCGTAATCCTCCCCCGTGAGGGCAATAAAATCACGTAATTTTGATACCCTACCGGCCGACCGTGAAAAAGTTGGTTTATCCCGAATCTGATGTTTTTCAGCACTATCCGAAGAATTAATTAAAAGAGACATTAAAATTATGTTAAGTCTAGACTATAAAGTTAATTTAAGAATATTTTGCTTCATGTTTTATTTTCCTTGCTGAAGATGAACGAATAAATTATGAAAATGTCTAATTCGCATAATTTTTCTCCCCGCTACCTCTTCAGTGACCATCGCCACACTATGTTGATACGTGATGACCACAACGTCTGTGTATATTAAGGAATTTGAAGGTTTATTTAAGTGTATGATCGAATCAGTAGTATTTTCATTTATTTCTTATTTATAAGCAACAAACGTTTAATAACTTATGACATAGTACATAATATAAAAATAAGACCAGTGATACTTCTTCTTAGCTGAATAAAGTGAAAACATCATACAAATTAATTAATTAAAAAATAGTATATAATGTATATAAACAAAAAAAAGTTTTTACGCTGTTTAAAGGAGTGAGGATGGGGAGGAAACGGAAAAGAGATGTAATAAAAATATATAATTTGCTTGTTGCATTAAAAAGTGTATACTTTTATTATACATATTCCTATACTAATATATACATACGCATACATACACGCGTTCACGCATGTATATACATTTATGCTAATAGTTATTAAAAAATTGGCGCAGTTTAATTTTAAAGGGAAACAATTTATCATTGAAAATGTCCAAGTTATTAGAAGAATTTACGATATATTGATTATATTTTGGTAAAACTGATTGTTTAAATTACTCCTCTACTGTATGCGTGAGAGATATTGATTTTATTTAACTAAGTTTGATTACGCGGTTAACACAGAGTTCAGAGTATAACGATGTCGTTCGGCTCAGAGGTGGCAGCGAAGAGATGGGCGCTGGCCACAGACCTCGCAGCTATCCGGCCATTGCGCCAGCTGTGGGATACACAGAGTGTTGGTTCAATTCCGCTCTGCCAGTTGCGTGCCAGTTCAGATGTGTGTCCAGCTCACAATCTATATTTATATATTTTAAAATTTAATTAATGTTTTTAATCATAAGAGAAAATATGAGATATCGAACAAGTTTAATTTTACACCTTCGATTGCCTATGTCCTTCAATATTATTTTAAAGTCTACGCAATATCATTTTGGCCATAGATATCATCATTTAAATGTAATATTAGATACGAACGTTAAAAATTAAAATAGATTATATTTATACTTTTAAAATTAACAATATTAACTTTGTGGTTAAAATTCATATTTTTTATTTATTATCTTAGTTTTATTAACCACTAATTGAGTTTAAAAAACATCTACCGGTTTCGGAAAATACCTTTTCCTTCTTTAGGATGTCATAACTAACTAAAAATATAGCATTGTTTCTTCACCAGAATCTATTTTTAAATTAAAAAAAAAACATTAACATTTTTTAGAATCCATTTTTAAATTTTTTAAATAAACATTAACATTTTTTAGATTCTGGTGAAGAAACAATGCTATATTTTTAGTTAGTTATGACATCCTGAAGAAGGAAAAGGTATTTTCCGAAACCGGTAGACGTTTTTTAAACTCAATCAGTGGTTAATAAAACTAAGATAATAAATAAAAAATATAGATTATATTTATTTATGAACATGTATTTCGAATAGAAAATGAAATCCAATCAAATCAAATCGTTGAAATGTATCTTCAAACTACATTTGAAAAAACTTCCGCCTCACGTTGAAACGTTTCTATTGAGATCCCAGTACACGGTGCACTTATATCCGATCCCATAAATAAAATACAAAGTAAGGGGATGCGAGGTAGAAACTTACTTAGTAATCTAGGTTTTGCATGCCAGCGCGTTTTTGAAACCATGGTTGGCACAAAAATGTGTGAATTTTTATTAATTTTATAGACTATTTAACTTCGTTTATTTCTTCACCACTTAATGAATAATTTTTAAACTTCAACCAGTTTCGAAAAATACAATTTTCTTCTTCAGGTTATAAAGTTAACTAACCAAAAACATATATGTCACGATGTTCTAAAAAAAATAATACTTAACTTAAATCGTTACAATAAAAGATGTGGAAATTGACTTGATGGTACAAAATTATTTTAGGAAAAATATTTAGAATTGGATATGTATGGAACATTTTGCGCATACCATTTTTGAACACAAATATCGCCTTCTGCAAATATTCTTTCAAGAGAAAATATAATATACACGATGGTTAAAATGAACTATTATAGAATTGGATAGATTTCGGAGACAATAAACTTTACCACGTTACCTTGTTATGAAGCAAAGTCAATCATCAGCGCTGAGATGGCCGGAATGTTCATGCTGTCACGCAGGCGCGCACGAGTCACGTGCCCATCACGAGCGCGCCCGTGGGAGAAAAGAGAGGGGCAGTCACCGGAGGGCAAGGAGTGTGGATACACGCATCTGCGGCGGGAACACGTATCCCTCCTAGGAGATAGAGACCAAAGCATCCAATACAACACCTGCGTAGCTGTGCGCCTGACTTGTTTTCAACCTCGACACATTCTCTCCACCACTACGGCGGCGTTCGTCTCCCATCGACCGTCACCTAGACAACCTGGCCAGGGACCGTATCATCCATCCAGGAACGTCGCCACTTCCCCGATGAGTCGCCTATGGATTTTGTACTAGCGTTCCTTTTTAGTGGCAACCGTTAATCAAGTTTAATTCAATAGACTGCACTGATCAACCCCCATATCTGCTAATTTATTTAGTATTTAAGCTCACTTGTCCTTGTTAATTCCCCTTATTAAACATCGCCCAAGAGGCTACTAAACACTGTATGTTCATTCTTTTTCATTGAACCTATCCTTTTGGTGGCCCTCAGGCCTGGGATGCCCTGAGGGCCACCAAAAGCCCATCTTGACATCGAACAGAAAGAAATTTTAACTGTAACAACCTATGAGACATCAGTGGATTATGTCTATGATCATGTCACTATATAGAAGCCTAAACCTGAACGTATGGTACTGGAATAAGAAGAATAATATTTTTATAGATTTATGACGATCATACTCATTAGAGTTTATATTTTTAAAATTAAAAAATACCGGTAAATTACCGGTTAACTGATATTATTTGAAAATATTACCAAATTACGGATAATTGAAAAGGTAGATCAACTAACTTACAACCCTTAATTATGACCAAAGGAGTTGGCCCAAAATTAATTTGGATTAAATTATTTTAGTAAAATGACGTCAGCCGACTTTGCACATAAAATACGTCATGGATAAAATTTTCGTTCTGTGGGATTATAAATACATATAATTATGAAATACCGAAATTTTAAAGATATGTAATCAATATATATATTAGATATATTCAGCTATATATTCCAGTAACGTGCCCGCATCGGTATTATCGACACCTCAATAAGAACTGGCCGCGGCACAGTGGGTTCAAATGCCAGATTGAAATTTGAGAGCACGAAATCAAACCTCCGGCCGGCCAGTTTTTTAAAAATAATTTATCTAAAACACAAAACCGCTCGGTTTCTCTCTCCTCTAGTCAGCGTAGGCATGTAACGTCCACGTATCATCGGAATGTTAAATTAGATTAAATTTAAATCTTTTTAATCATACGTCTGATTGGTTATTTTTTAGGTTAATTGGTTAAATTAATTTATGCTGTTAACAATATTACAATTATTAGGAGAAAACATTCTTATTGTGAAGTTGTAATTATTCAGAACTTTAATTATTCGTCTGTGTTAAGTTATTCAGAATTGTTATTATTCATCTGTGATATTTTAAATATGAATTAAATATATTAATTAGAAAGATATACACATAAAATCAATTTTATCAAAAAATATTTGTTGCTGCGCCACCGGGATTCGAACCTGAATCATTTTTCTAAGAGTGTGTTCTCCTAATAATAAAGTTGTATCAATGTGTCCAAAATTTAATAAAAATGAATTGATAATTCTGGCGTCTGCTATCAGATTACTCAAAGGTATTAGAGATTCTGTAAAAATAAGGTAGATGGCTCTTTCAAATAACGGAACGGTTAAATGTATTAATATCAAAAAGGTAACATATAGGTTCGAAAATTTGTCGCTAAAAATTTTGTCGCTGTAGCATAGTTGGATAATCCACCTTTCCCTGTTACGAAAGAGATCCAGGTTCGAATCCCGGTATTTTTCTATACAATTGATTTTATACGTATACCTTTCTAATTAATCTTATAATTGATAAACAGGATCCAGTTTTAAATATTTTTTAAAACATCACATCCTTGATCTCTCAATGCAGTCAACTTGCGAATTGCCAGCGGTGAACTGCTTCCCCATACTTTTTTGAGATGTATTCAATCTCGGGGAAAACGCTTTTCATGTTCGGCGAAAACGCACAGAAGCAGGGTGCAGTTGACAGGCAAAGTAACCTTTCGGAATATGTCGAACCTTTGAATTTTTTCCGCTTGAGTTTTTCCTTTGGCGTATGCACCTCAATAATTTTCATTAAACAGGATTTTTATAATTAAATCCGTAACTAAAGAAACACCGCGGATCGTCAGGTTTATAATTTTAAAATCAGTTATGCAATTAATTTAATTAAATAAAAAATATAATATACGAATAACAATAATCTTGTAAATAAAATCCTAATGAAAAATTCATGCATTTCATTGGTTCAACACAAATCACACTCACTTAAATCCTTTTCAAAGTGTTTATATATCTTTTTGCTTGTGAAGATTTTTTTTTCAAAAGAGTAAACAAATAAATCTACTATCAGATATTAAAAAAAATATATATATATTGTGATGCTGCTGTACAGTGATAAAATTAATATGGATTTAAATTGATAAGGTGGCTTAAATTTTATATACCCATATAATAATTTTAATTTTCTTAACGTTGGATATAAAAAGTGTTCGTGGTGTTTAGTTCATGATATTTTATTAATATGGAAGATGACCCAGTTCAGAAAAAGTAGCGCTTAGATAAAGAGAGACAGTAAAAATATCGAGCTCGACATTAACAGACTGCGTATGGAAAATGTTGATAGAATAAATAAATATTACATATTTTTAAGGAGAACGCATTCTTTTTGTGAATTTGCAATTTTTCAGAACATAGGTCTGTGATATGTTTAATACAAATTAAATCTATTAATTAGAAAGATATACATATAAAATCAATTTATTAAAAAAATATTGTTGTTGCTACCGGGATTCGAACCTGGATCTCTTCCTATCCGGGGAAATCCATTAATAATATAATAAGTCGCTTCATTATTTGAAAATCATCTTCTTTATATTTGCGAAATCTTAAACACCTTTCAGTAAAATCCGATAGGAGACGCCAGAATTAATTGATGTATATTTTTAATGAGAACACATTCTTATTGCGAAGTTGTAATTATTCGATAAATTGATTTTAGATGAACATCTTTCTAATTAATACATTTAATTTGTATTAAAAATATTATATCAATCAATACAACATTGTAAACAAAACATACTATGCGTTGAGCTTATTTGCAACGTTTACATTTATTATATTTAAGTTTCCTAAATGACACTAAGTTCACCGAAAAAATTATCTTTCACGGTTTTAAAAATAATCAATAAATATATATTTTTTTTAATTATATCATGTTAAAAATGCATATAACGATAGTTTACAGTTTTTATTGCTAGCAAAAAAAAAATACACCAAAGTAGCGTAGACGAACATGAGTATATCTTATAGTTAGATTATTCTACCAAATATTGTAAAATATTATTTATTATCTATCTATTGATGTTTATCTAATAGTCATTTCAAGAAGGACCATATATAGAGAAAAAACTAAGCAATTATAGTATAACAAGTTATAGTATTTTCAAATCTTCTTACTGGATTCTACGAAATAACTAGATTAAGACACGACCCATTCGACCCTATTGGATGATTTAATGCGGGATGTATGGACAATGGAGGATAGGGAAATACGGGATGTAGAAAGGGGGAAAAGGAATTTGGGAGAGGAATAAGAATAGAGAACAAGAAAGCGCTGAAGGACCACCCAGAAACATAAAACACGACCCACCTGTGAAATCCTCCTTCAGGTATCTGGAGTTTTCACTGGATCCACAGATTTTCTGGCTCCAGGACACGTACTCCGTTGTTCCGCACGAAACACTTTTGGTCATACACTTCGGTGATGGCACAAAGTGTCCTCAACAAGTACAACGCACAATAGCAAGGTGGATATGATTCGGCACGCACAATATCAAGAAAACTGAACACACAGTACACTCTCCGTCAATTTATCATTCCCGCGTGGTAAGAACATAATTCACGATATTTCACAGCATACCGTACCACTGATAAACGATTTCTGTCAGTTCAAAGTTTCAACTCCAACTGGCCCAATAAACCACAGAACCATAGAACGCCACAGAAAAAGATGAGCACAAGGGAGGGGGTAGTAGATAGGTAATAGGCAGGAACTATTCTATGTCGCGTTCATATTTGCGCAAGACGGCGATTGGTGATCCATAGAATCCTGTTATAAATATCGAACACAGGGTAATAATTATAATCACTAAGATAATCATCATATAATCTGTCATTAGGTGACACATGTGCCGCGAGAATGATAAATTACGTTACAATTTAAATCGTTTAAGATTGTTATTGGGTATTTGTTTGTATTATTTGGTTAATTTATAGTGTGGTAGATTACTTCCCTTTTTATTTTAAATTACATTTATTAATTTATTAATATGAGTATTGAAAAAAAAGTTTACGAAAACAACGGTCGTGGCCACCCAACGACGAACATCTAACTTGACTGACTATAATTTTTACTATTAAATTCCTTTGAAATTAGAAATAATGTTAGTCGTGCTCGCCAAAGTGATTTGTGTTATTTCTGAAAATATTAACCATTTTAATATATTTTTCCTTGGCTAAAGAGAGTATGGACAAGTAAATACCAACGAATTTAATATGTTACTGGTATGTTATTATGAAAACAAAAGTCATAAATGTCGCTCCAAGTTCGATAAATGTAGATAATGGGTCTGACGTAGTATTTGTGAAAGGAAATATAAAATGAAATCGAGTGTTCCGGATAGCATTTATGGTTTAAATATTTCTAGTTTTTCGAGAAAAAGGTTGTTGTAACATGTTATTGAAATTCTTTTTTTTTTTGTGGCATTTCGCATTTTCTAAAGAATTTAGAAGCAGTTTGTCACAAGTGGTGTTCGCATAGTAGAAATGGTCCATTAATGTTTTATTCAACCATTTTTTTATAATATACACGAGTATGCCTGTTTTTATTTTCTCGTACAATAAAATCTGTTTTTTTAACAAAATTGAGGCTTGATAGAAGAATAATATAAACAGAGCGATAAAATATTATTTCCTTCGTTGAATTTTGTTATTTTTTGGCAAAATAATAAAAATAGAAAGACGAATTATCAGATAACAATTGATCTAATTTCGTCATCGATATCCGAAACATGTTTTCGTTTTTGATATGACGCATATAAACTAAAAAGACTGAACTATATAGATTTTATTATGATTATGAGAAACCTAAAGGATCAAGGCCAAGGAAAGATAAATAGGACACAGTAACATGACACAAAAACAGTTCATTAATCTTAGTTTCATGATAAATCGTTATTTAAATTGTTACTGTTACTTTTATTGTGTTTGATTAAAATGTTAATTGGTAACTGAGATTTAACTGTTGGAGGTTTAGTTTCTATCGTACTAGTATTGCTCGAAGAATTACAAATAATCCATTTAAATTATCGTTACAATCGAACACCATCACAGCCATAATAATGGTTTAACTATCACTTTGAAAAAGCTTTGGCATGCATAATCCTACCTACCATTTGAACTACATATGAGAGCCCTCCAACAAAACTGTATATTGTTATTCACAAATGTTGATTGATTCGCGTCCGTCGGAAATTGTGTTTAATAGTATTTTTAGTTATTTTATGTGTTTACATAAGGGGGTAGTGAAACGGGATTTAAGAAGGGTGGCAGAAATTTGGTACAGGTACAGAACAATAAGGGCTCAAGGACCAACCAGGAAGCACGACTTGCCAGGAATTTCTCTGCTGTAGTCACAGCTCTCCAAAACTTCAGGATACTTCTTCGTCGATTCGCACGAAGCAATGTAAACATAATAGTAGTTTCAACACGCACCGCGAGAAACCGAATACACGTCAGTTGCGATAACTTGTATACGCGCACGCGATCGGTGATCTGTGGACCTGTTTTAAATACCGAAAAATATGGTTATGTTATCTACCATTCGATGACTAAGAAGATACACAAAGTTATGGCATTATTCCTGTGAGAAATCTCATTGCTGCCACTTGAATTATTGACCAAGTTGAATAAGACACGACTCGCAATGCACCTCTACAAGTATTAGTCCTGGATCGCCCTCACAGCTAACTCAGCCCTCACATCCAACTCAGTCCTCACATCCAACTCAGCCCTCATATCCAACTCAGTCCTCATAACTAACTCAGCCTTCACTGCTAACTCAGCCCTCATGACTAACTCAGAACTCATAGCTAACTCAACTCTCACAACTGACTCAAAGGTATCTCCAATCAGATGCAATGCATATATCTTCGTTGTGGTACTCTTCCAGGTATTATTCGACCCAAATTTATGCCCAGGATAATCTAATTTTCTGAGCAGTTATTTTAAAGTATAGCGTGGCCGAAGAAATAGATTAATCTTTTGTTCACTGCCACAGATAGGGCTTGTTATGGTTGAATTTGTTACAAGATTGAAGCATTAGTATATCATGCCGTCTACGGGATAAGTAATATCCCTCTCCAGTAGTATAGTGCAAAGGCATCTATCGTCACCATTACGGACTGTCCAAGTCTCTACTGAATAAATGAAGGTTAACCTTTCCCTTATGGTGCTAAAATACAAACGCGCGTTTGGTACTGTAAACCCAGTGTACATGTAGACTTTTACGATTTTCAAGTCGGATAAATATGAATATTTTACATGTATTATGGAGCGAAAATGGGCGGTTTGCTTGTATTCTGTTTATTATACGCCTATGATGCAGTATTAATAGCGAATAATGAACAAGAATTAAAGAGACTAGTGAGTAGAATGTACGATAAATGCAAGGAAAGTGATCTTATTATGAATTCCAACAAGTCGAAAGTGATGGTATTTGAGAAAGAGAAAAGCAAGACAACGTGCAAAATACTTATAGGTAATGAATGTTTGGAACAATTAGATGAGTTTTTGTATTTGGGAAGTATATTCGATAGAAACGGAAAGACATAAAAAGATAATAAGATAAGAAGGTAAGAAAGATATATGACGCAAGTGTTGTTAGCAGCAAAAGTAGAGGACGTCCGCAGAAAACTTGGTACGACCAGGTAAACCAGATACTGGAGGATGACCTTGTTAGAAGCTTCTCTAATCGTTGAGCTTGTATGATAAGATGTATGAATGTGGATGAAGTGAGAATTGGGTATCAATACAGGCTCTATCCTCTCTGTCTTCCCCCGCGAGTAAACGGCGTGATGGTAAGTAAGTAAGATATATATACAAATATTGTGTGAAAGCGGTAAAAATTTAAAAAAAACATTGATCATCACGAACGGCAGCATAAAGACTCATAATATACGTCTAACTCGGCCAGCGCACGCTCTGCCACTAAAGTGACGATCGCATCCGTCACCCTGCGCCCGCGCACTGCGCCATTCGTACCTCTCCACACCTCTCCGCACGAACACAAACACACATTGACAAATTCACGTCAGGTTCTTTAAGAAAACAGTTTTTATTGCTGTGTATGGCAAATATTTATATATTGTAATTATTTTATTGAGTACATTAATATTATATATTACGGAGAAATATAAAAATATGAACTCTGTATTTAGTATATTTACCGAGACATTTACATAATTAGTGGCAATGTCAGTAAAGTTTACGTCATCGGAGAGTAAAAGTTAATAATAATATATGTTTAAAATGTTTTTATATGATTTCTTCAATGAAATAATAGTTTATATCAACCAGTTTGATTTTATATAAGTAACAATATGGAGTTCCGCAGGCATTGCTTGTATGCCCTTATTTTACAAGATTCTTATTCTATAACCACTATTTTTCGTGTTTAATGTTAAACTCAAACGTGCACAAATTAATATTCACCCCCAAAAATTGAATAAATATGAAAACAGCCAACGTCTTTAATATGTGTAAATGTATACAAGGGCACGAAGCAAGCGTGACTTGCGTATATTTGTACATTACGCGCTCAAGTCGCCTCCTTTTGTTATTACTTAAAATTACATACTTCTTACACGCAAAATTCGTATTACTCTCTCATAGTAATTTGTAAACCAATGCCGAAATAAAAACATTCGCGTTGAATACGTAAATGGAACACAAAAACAGAGCCACAAATTGAGCCTTTGAGGGACAAAAAAGCTCACATTTTTAATGTAATACCGTGTAATTATCAAACTTTCAAGGCTTTCACTGTCTTTGGAGTTGTTTCGTATAATTTCAACAAATGGTCACAAAGCTGTGTATGTATTTAAGCATCAGAAAGTTAGAATATCAACATTAACTAATTCTCACTGTCGCAGTTACTTGACAGGATATGATTAAATATTGCTCTCTGGACATTTCATTTTTTAAATGACTCGGCTGAAGTTTGTGTATCATACCTTTCTACCTAGTTTTCATGGGTTCAGTAATAATTTGATGATACCAGAAGGTTAATTTGAAAATATGATTTTTTCTGGTTGATTATTTTTTGTATTTGTATTTGTATTATTTTTACATACAGTGTATAAATTTTTGTCTATTTATTTATACCTTTCGTAGCGAATTTCTTTTTTGTTTTTCATCGGAATATCAAATTAACTTTTTAATAAATACTTTATTAATAAAATAAAATAATACAAATTTCGCTACACAATTAAAGAAATAGTCATTAAATTTCTATACTTATTTTCCGAGCTGTAACTGAAAAAATCTTTCCAACTAAACAGTGTTTGTTACAAAGCTTTAATTAACATAATAATTGTCAGTATAGTTACGTCCAAACATATTATATATGGTACAGTTTTATTATTTAATTAAATGTCCAAACACATTTAATTAAAAAATTATAATAAGACGAAAAAAATACCGAGAGTCAATTTGATCTACTGCATTCGTTGGTGGACGGAAGCGTTTTTACTATATTCTGTTCACGACATGCTCAGCTTTATTTTTCAGCAGTAAAGTTTGAATTAGTGTATCCTTTTCCTGTCTCTGCTGTTGATTATCCGGAATTTTTCTCGCATACTGAATATTAGAAAGACCAACAAAGATCTAACTAACATTTTTGTCACCTATTTCATATTTGTCTCTTGAGGCTTTTGTCAAATTACTTATTTTTCGTGTTTGGATTTATTTACATGGCCGCCTAGTCGATTGCTTCAGATCATATACTTGGGTGTATAAGTCCGCAATATATCACCAGTATAATAAATTATTTTTATTCTTTCACTATTCACACACTGAGTCACATAGGAGTTGTAAAATATGAAAGTAGTCATCAATTAGTTTTTGTAGTTTGGGAAAAAGATAACCTGTCAGATATCCCAATCAGAGAAACGATGAGAGTTTTTTCTCTTTATAATCTGAAAAATCACAATTATCCCATAAAGATATTATTATTGTATGTTATTTTTTTTAAAGGACACATCGATAACTTATCAATTTGCAACATAATTAAAAAAAATATTTTTTCAATATTTTCAATTTCTCATCCATAATAAATTATATCCCTACAACACATCATAAATTGTCTTAAAATGTTTTTTTCATTATACATTTTGGTTACGAACTTGATAAAATAAAATAATTTATTTATATATTTATACGGCACGATATACCATTAACAAAAATGTTATGAAACGATAGTATACTTACAGACAGATTATTTAACAAGCGTATCAAGTATTATTTATAGGATATTATATAAATATATTAAAAACATAAAAATGTAGGAAATATAGTGTAAATAATCATTACATAACTGCTTTTTTACATAAGAACATACAGCAAAAATTATTATGATTTTTTACTTGTAAATGGATAAAAAGTGCATATTAAAAAATAAATAAAATAATAGTAAACATTAACAATTATGATATAAAAATATGTAGAAATATTGAAGAAATATACAAATCATTTATAGTGATAATTAAATGTGTAACTAAATTTTTACCTAAAACCTTAACTTAAATATTCGAAAAGAAAGTAAGAAAAAGAAAGAAAGTAGTATCTCTGATTATATAAAGCTACACAAAGAAATCATTAAATATATTGATTAGAAAGATATACATATAAAATCAATTTTACCGAAAAATATTGTTGTTCCGCCACCAGAATTCGAACCTGGATCCCTTTCCAAACCAGGGAAGGTGCATTATCCAACTATACTACAGCGACGATATTTTTAGCGAAAAATTTTCGAACCTGTATGTTACCTTTTTGATATTAATACATTTAATCGTTCCATTATTTAAAAGAGCCATCTACCTTATTTTTACGGAATCTCAAATACCTTTGAGTAATCTGATAGCAGACGCCAGAATTATCAATTCATTTTTATAAAATTTTTGACACATTGATACAACTGTGAAGTTGTAATTATTCAGAATATAGGTCTGTGTATGTGTGTGTGTGGCGCGACAACAATATTTTTCGATAAAAATTATTTTATATATATATCTTTCTAATTAGTTAATTTAAAATATGACAGATCTTTGTTCTGAATAATTACAACTTCATAATAAGAATGTGTTCTCCTAATAAAAAATTGTCACGATACTGTGTTATTTCAAAAATAAAATGTGATTTTCATTCAAATTAAATACATATGAATTCGTTATGTATTGTATGTACACTTACATATACTCGTAGTAGTAGGTACTTAATTTTGTTTCAAGAGTTTTTTCACTCAGTTGAATTATTGATGAAAATGTGGTGCGATTTTAATAAAGACATTTCTGCCAAAAGAATTATTATAGACGGCAGTCCTAAAAGATGAACAATGTCTGTGCGACAGGGTGTTCAATCAATGGAATATTCCGCTATCCAATTGGGATGAAACAATTCCCGGAATAGCTTTCAGCGAGCATTCTTCAATAAAATACGGTTTCTATATTACTGTTTTATTAGAACGGGCACATTAATAAATTGAATCCGTGTATACAGAGCTTTAGTCAAATAATTCCAATTGAGGAAATAAATTTGAAAATCTTATAATGATATCGATACTGAGTTAAATTACATAATAATTTATTGATTTATACAATATATTAATCATATTATTGTATGTACTAAATAACAAGATTATATTAGAACTAGCAGTAAAAAGCAATCGGTTTGTGCTGTTTTCCCAGATTGCTTTTTTGCTCTGCCTTGAATTGTACAAACGTAAAAAATACAAACAAAACATTCATGTCACATTTGACAGCAATATAGATAAAGAAAAAAATCATAGAGTGCGACGCGATATGACCATGAGACATAGCTGAGATGACAGGAGATCTGGCAAGTAAATAGTTTACAGCCTACTGAAGCAAACGACACTAACTAAATCGTCACTGACGTCACATCCAGAATGTCATAGATATGGACGGGGAAACGTAATATTATTATGGATAATTATTAATGCTGTATAAATAAATAAAAATTACGGTTGAAATAAAACATCAGGTCCCTAAAATATACGGAAATAGATTTGACAATTCTGTGGCTCAATCATTAACCATCAAGTTAGATTCGACAAATTTTACACGAGCGTGAAATACTTTTAGTGGGATAAGATCCCGTGGACTGTAATCTAGAATGGTTTTAAATATTTGACGTAACCCGAAATGGAAGTCTGAAGGAGACTAAGGCAAATAGATATGGCCTACCTCGCTTTGAAGTCCTGGGTTGGGCGTTGATTGCACCTCCGGTTGACGAGCACGCATATTATGCCGAACCGAGATCTCTATAACGGCACTTTCGAAACGGATTCACTTCCTCTGCGTGGTCCAAGCGATACGCATGGCGTGAGGGTAGGGCTGTAGGAAGAAGCACGAAAAAACTTAATGCTTCGCGGTCGAAGCACAATCGGAGAGCGGTTCCCGGCGGCGAAATGTAAAGTAATCGGCCAGAGCGGGACAGGTATATATGATTGGATGGACGAAAAAGAACAGGGAATGAGAATTCGACTTGCCTTAACAACTTCTATTTATATTTTTTAACGCATAACTATTATAATATAAAATAAATAAATCTATCTCACATCATGCAACTTTAAATACAAGTATTATTAAAAAACATTTTTAATACACACATTATACACTTAGCGAAGAAATAAAAAGGCGACTTGAAGCATTTGAGATATTGATCTACAGAAAAATACTCAAAATAAGTTGGATAGACAAAGTTATAAATTAAAATGTTATAGTTCGCATGAATAAAGAAAAATAAATATTTAAAACAAATAAAATCCTAAAACTTTAATATCTCGGACATGTGATGAGACAGAGAAGTGTCAAATTCTGCAGCTCATAGTGACGTAGATCGTAAATTTTCAGCACAAAGCTGGAGGCTGGTGCTCAACATCAATTCTCTAGTGCAAGCGGCGCTCTCATGGAAAGCTGGTTCCCTGACCAGAGAATGGCAACGACTACAGAATAGCTACAGATACAATAATAGCCATGACTGAAATTTAGTATTTATATTTTGTTTATATATATATATATATATATATATATATATATATATGTGTGTGTTTTTATGTGAACTTTTCTTTCCTTTTTTTTTGTCATTATTCAACTATACTACAGCGACGATATTTTTAGCGACAAATTTTCGTTCCTATATGTTATCTTTTTAACATTAATACATTCAATAATTTGATAATTCTGGCGTCTGCTATCAATTTACTCAAAGGTATTTGAGATTCCGTAAAAATAAAGAAGATGGCTCTTTCAAATAATGGAACGATTAAATGTATTAATATCAAAAAAGTAACATATAGGTTCGAAAATTTTTCGCTAAAAATATCGTCGCTGAAGCATAGTTGGAATAATGCACCTTCCCCGGCTAGGAAAGAGATCCACGTTCGAATCTCGGTGGCGCAACAACAATATTTTTCGGTAAAATTGATTTTATATGTATATCTTTCTAATTAATATATTTAATCATTTCTTTGTGTAGCTTTATATAATCAGAGATAAGTGTTGCTTTTCTTACTTTTTTTTCGATTATTTAAGTTAAGGTTTTAGGTAAAAATTTAGTTAAACATTTAATTTTCACTATAAATGATTTATATATTTCTTCAATATTTCTACATATCTTTATATCATAATTGTTAATGTTTACTATTATTTTATTTATTTTTTAATATGCACTTTTTATCCATTTACAAGTAAAAAACCATCATAATTTTTGATTTTAAATCAATACATTTAATTCATATTTAAAATTAACAACTTCACAATTAGAATGTGTTCTCCTAATAAATATTAATTGTATTATATTATAAGTATTATCTTTATGGCAAATCGGGTATTCATAAAAAAGCCTAATCATGTTGAAATAAACGCATTTTTATTATTATTATTATGTAGGAAAATATCAGGGACCTGGAAAAAGGATAACATCATGGTTGAAGAAGCTAAGGCAACAGTTTGGCCAATCTACTATAGAGCTTTTTCGGGCTGCAGTGAACAAAAAAACGTCCATTGAACGGATAAGGAATAAGAAGAAGAAGATTTATGTGTGCAAATATTTATCATTTTCATTTCCTTATCCTAAAAGTGTTGGAGGCTCAATGTTCGAGTATTTCATCTCCTGTCTTATGCCGCTTCGGTACTTGTTAGACAATCAAGACTTAATATCTGTATTCCTAGCTTAATTTGAGTCGCTCCACTGGCCGCATTCTTTCCAAAGTTACCAAGAAAATATATCTCGTTGGTCGTTACTCTGGTTTTCGCAAGACGTGTCCAAGTCACCTAAATTAAGATATTTCTTTACATAGTAGCAGACTCCATGCAGATGATCTTCCTTATTTCAGTACTTCCCACTTGGTCCGATAATATTATTCCTTTAAGATAACTCATTTCGGCTGCCTGATGTCTTGATATTAATCTATCCATATTTAGTGATCATTGTGACATTATGAGATGTATACCTCCACGTGTGGGGGCACACTGAAAACATCAATTATAGAATAATCACACTGTGTGTGTAATCTGCCGCAGTGTAACCACCAATGAGGAACCAGCACTTTGACCAATGAGAATAGGGGGCCAATAAATATGGCGAAATTATTTTTTATTTGGGAATAGAATGAGACTGAAGGTGGTGACAGGTGGAAGCAAGAGGCAGAGCCGGCCGCCAGGTGGAAGGAAAAGTGGCAGATGCGAGTACGAGGCTGCTAAGGGCCACGGCTGGAGAGGTCAGGCGTTGGAGATAGCGATATATTCCGGAGCTGACAAATCTGAGACGGTAGGTTCGAGATCCTGATGGTGATTCGCACTGGCTACGTGCTGCATGAATCTCCAGGGGTCCTAGTCTATACAACGATGAAATAATAATAAAGTTTTTTAGAGTCTTCTGTGACTTTCTTAAGTGGAGTGGAAACTTGTCAGTATCAAGAGACCGTATTCTCATGACACGTATAATTAGTGAATGTCATGAAAAATCATGAAAATGTCATGAAAAATCAAAAAAAAATGAAAAATGTCTGCTGATTAATTATCTTTATATATATATATTATAAAGTGAATCATTTGGCTATTATCGTGTATTCAACTTCCCTTACAAACGAAGGAGACTTCACCCGATAATAACCCATGTAACTTATAAGAGCAGATGTAGCTAGCCGATGTCGTGAATCTCGGTTCCTGGCATTCGATCCGTGGCATGAATTGGATGTAACAAACACCATATATTATTAAAGGCGCTTTTCATTTATAATTAAATGGAAATAAAATGGTTTATAATAATATAGATTTATACACGCTAGGCATGTAGCGTATTTGCAGGGAACCAAAGCCAATATAGCTCATGTAAAAGAAATGATATATGAGAGAATTTGGAAACTCCATATACTATTCGTGCTGCCACAGTTTGAATGGCTGGAATCTATCCAGCTGAAATATTGGCAGGCCAGCATGGAAGCTGTTACAATAGTTCACAAGTGACACCACAAATGCAATTATAAGTAAACGGGCTGCCTCAAGAGAAAGATGTCTCCGAATACTTTTAATCTGTCTCGGTTGATAAAAGTATTCAATATTTGAATATGTCAAAGAACACACAATTACTGAATTTTCACCTACAAAGGCACTGTTATTAAACAAATAATGGATATCATTGAGACGAAGCTATTTTTTATTAATGGAAAAATGTAGAACTATGGGTAATTAGGACGTATTCTAGTATAATGTGTTAAAAACATTTTACGGATAAAGAATATGGCTTTTAAAAATTAAAAAAAAAAAAAAGATTATTTTTGAGACATGTATGCAGTTTCAGGGAAAATAAATATCAAATTGAGTCCATAGATGGCGATAGTGTCGTGGTATTCGAAGTGATGATATGGAGGTTGAGCTTCATCTCTATAAGATGTCTATTATTTGTTTGATAAAAGTATGAGATTAACTACAGATTTAGCATTCGCAGACATTGATTCCTGCATTAAGTTTTGCTTTCTAGGCGTTGCTGTCCACTAATTGTGCACTGAGATTCAGTGGACCGCGTCTCTCGGCATTGAGCATACGATAAAGAAGAAAAAAAAAGACTGGTGAGACATTTAGTAAGCTTTTAAATAATAAAGTACTATTTACAATCGAGTATTTATTCAGCAATCAGATAAATTTGAATTTAAGAGCGTCAAAAAAAAATTATTTTACCATATGTGTGAACTTAGACTGTTAAGGTTTCCGATTTAATTAATGCGTCTACAATTTCCACGCACGCTTCACAACTCGCGGCAATAAATCTCAGTTGTAGTCACGCAAAACTAATTTCACCAGCGTTTAATGTCTGGAAATTATCCGAAAAAGGAAAAAACCTACTTTCCTTACGACTCATTGGGCGATTCTTTCAAACTGAATGAATACGATCACGAAATGTTTGCAACTTTTGGTAAACATTCTAAAAAATTTCGAAAAAGCCCAATTGGATTTGACAAATTACTTAATTATTTAATCTTTATTGTGGTTATTTTTATTATTCGTGATGAAATATTTTTCTTTAACTCTACATTAATATAAATAATAATAAAAATATATATGCGTGTATGTCTGAAAATAAATAATCAAATTAATAACGACTCCGCTAGAACATACAAAAAGTAAATACATGTGAAAATGAAGAATTTAATTGATAACATGACCCCGCCGGTATTATTTTGGCCACGGAACATTTAAAAAGTGAATATATGAAATAAATTATAAGACATTCTTACGCTGAACAATTTTATATCTCATCTTCAACATAAAGCTACAATTAATCTAATCCTGTTAAAGTGCTTGCATAAAATAAACAATCAATGAAATCAACTGAAGTGTCATTTTCTTTTAAAATCTTAGTTTCTACTTACCTAGTTAATATCGATAAATATCTTAAATATACCACCGACGTATTCTTCGACACTATCTCCAAATCAGCACATCCACATCGCCAGGTACCCTGTATAACTGTTTCCACAATTCCAGCTCCAAGAAAATTATAATTTAAGTGGTATAAGATATTTCTTACATAAGATTTTATATTAATTTAACGTTAAAGCTCTCAGAATAATTAAATTCCACTTACTACTCTCCTTTTTTCATACCTGTAGATTCTAATTAATTTCAACGAGTATTTCAATATTTTTAAACCACTACAGAATTATATTACAATTGTCACTTCTAAGATTTTTATAGAGACTCATTTTTAGTTAAAAAAATATTATAACATTTTTGTGTTAGCTCTGATGTTGTAACTCTATAGGGGATAATATATGTTTAATATTATATTTATTGCATTGGCATTTGAGATAAGTTTGAACCCATAACAACCAACCTAAGAAGTTAAAAGTCCCGATTCTGCCAAAAGGAGCTACCCGGCAAAGGTGAGATTTTAACTGTACATATTTGTATAACAACTTAATGACAAGATATCTTCTCGTCGCAGTGAAGCGCTGCGAGGAGATGGAATCCAGTACAGTGATACAAGTAGCGGGGGTCCGATACGTGGTGCCAGTTGCGCTAGATGCATCACGCTCTGACGGAACATGACGGACGTCACGTTGCCAGTTTATTTTAGCATCTGCAGATGCCTTTCTGTATCTAGCTTATAATTTCTCGCTGTGGCCAGATAACTACATACAGAACAATTGCATACATATGAAACTGCACATATAAATAATTACAGTCATCTTATTATTCTGTGGACGTGACTTATATATTAACCTAACCTTATTTAATGTAAATCTATCTTAATGTAAAGAATGTAAGCTATCGTGAGATAACTTACATTAACCTACCGTACCATATTGTTAATAACTTAAAAGATTTGTTAAGGAGAACACATTCTTATTGTGAAGTTGTAATTATTCAGAACATATGTATGTGATATTTTTTAAATACTAATTAAATGTATTAATTATAAAGATATACATATAAAATCAATTTCATCGAAAAATATTGTTATTGCGCTACCGGGATTCGAACCTGGATCTCTTTCCAAACCGAGGAAAGTGCATTATCCAACTATGCTACAGCGACAGTACTTTTGACGATAACAACAATATTTTTCTATAAAATGAATTATATATGTATATATTTCAAATTAATACAATTAATCAATATTTAAATCTATCCCTATATATAAAAATATCCCTGTAGCAACAACAATGTTTTTCTATAAAATTGATTTTATATGTATATTTTTCTACTTAATACATTTAATTTGTATTTTAAAGTTTTGTAAGTGAATAGGTCTCCACAAAGTGAATAAGTCTATGTATGCATTTGTCGCTCTGTGCAGTTATTTATATGTTCACGTGTCTTGTATGCAGTTGACATAGAATCCTCGTTGTCTACAATATAGCGAGCTCTTGGCCTGTCACGATTCAAATATCATTTTTTTGACGAGCAGCGCAATTTGAAGCTTGTCTGCGGATAAGTGAGTTTTTCTGCTTATCTCTTCGTTTCATACACGGTCACATCAATTAACGCCTCACACAAAATTTGTAGAGTTCTTGATTAGCGCTAGAGTTTCGGTCATCATCAGTTTGTTAAGTCGTCACTGGCATCCGTTGAACACCCGTCATTTCGGGTCATTAGGGATCGAACTTTTCGAAATGTAGGACAAGTTCTCAAAGACCGCCTGTCCCCGTTTTATACGACGAATAACTTTGACTAATTAACTTATAATTTATAATCTTCTTTTTTGTCACTGCGTGACGTAGCCGAAGAATTGAAGACGTCACCCAAACAATGATGTACGACACATTTTGTTCCGCATTGAACGCTAAATTACGCATATTTTGGTGCGGTAGGTAGTTAGAAATTCTACTACCTAACGGAGTTGTAATTTGAAATTCTACTACCTGACAAAGCTGTAAAGCATCCAAAATGACGGGCTTGTCAGATGTGGTTCTCTCACCGAGTGACGTTCGGAGTCTAAATAAACAAAGAAAATGAAAAAATAGCACGTCTTACTAACTTACTTACCATCATGCCGTTTCCCCATGAGGGTAGGCGGAGAAGGTAGAGCACCACATTGTTCTGTCCTGGCACATAATTCTCGCCTCATCCATATTCATACATCTTCTCATAAAAACTCGTCGATTATTTAGGCTTCCAACAGGACCATTTTCCAGTAACTGGTTTACCTGGTCGTGCTAAGTCTTCTGCAAATGTCTTATTTTTCTGGTGCCATCAACACGTCATAAATGTATATATATATATGTGTGTGTGTGTGTGTGTAGTATTGTCAAACATACATGTTGGAGTTTAGTTACCGATTTTTTACTTTCACAACACTTGTGTCATATACCTTTCTTACCATTCTCTCCTCATTCAGCCATTCCATATGACCAAACCACCTAAATGATCCTTTCTTAATCTTACTACATAATACTATATGAGTAAAATAAAAAAACAAATGTTTTATTTTTACATTTGTGAAAATCTTAATTTTTTAAAACCTGCGCTAAATAACAGCACCCCCCTCCTTTCCCCTAAAGGGTACGGACCGCTAGTAATAAATAAAATTGATTTGTGAAAAGTTATGTACGATAAAAAATGCAATTATTTAATTTTAATAGTAGCATGAACTCGGCTAATGGGTCTCTGAGCGAGCACAAAAAGTTTACTCGATTTGGCTCATTAATTAACTGAGAAATATTTCTTTTTAGACATTCGAAATCAGCATTAGTTTTTCAAGTCTTTTATAAAAGTCAGAGAAAACGACTAATGAGGTAAAAAAATATTTAAAGAAAATAAAAAGCAGCATTTTTATGGCTCACCTTTAACTGTATATATACCTATCTAAACCTTATTCCAAATTTTATTAAAAATAATTTCATAATATTCCAAGTAAATATAAATTTCCCAAATAGTATTTATACTTTTATATTTGATATTTACATTAAGTTAATAATCTCTGACTCTTCTGAAAATATACCCATTTGAAAGTTAGGGGTATTGTTAACAAGTTCTATTTATTTGGAAAGAAAATAAACAAAATATAAGGAGTTATTAGAATGCAAAATTACTCAAAACAATATTTTGTTTTTCAAGGATACGATAGCACTTAGTCGAAGGGGACAGGGTAATAAACGTCAGTATTGTTAGATGGACGATGCGGCGTGGGGACAGCAATAAGAAGTCCAGCGTGCGTGACTTTAGTCACGTAGGCAAATGCACCATAAGGGATGCATCACCCTCATTCGTCAGTCTTTCTCCCAGTCCCAGCCGGGAGAGATCGCTCCATAAACACGATCTAGTTTTCAATTAGAAATCAAAATTAGTATCGTCTCTAATATTAAGCGAGCGTTTGTAATTTGTGATTCCGGGGGAAATGTAAACTGTGCGCCTCGAGTATAAAGCTTAGAGTGTGATGTTCTCTGTGTTTAATCGTTGATGTAGTGAGAATAAATTGCCACTATCAAAAGAGACGATATCATATACGGCACGCGCAAATTGCATAAGCACATCGTGTCCAGAGTCCCGGTTTGCCTGGATAATTGGACATCGTCTGGTGGTCAATCCTGGACTCCGTCACTTTACCCTGCCACCACAACTATTGGCCACACTTCACCTCCAGGACCATCATCTACACGTGGAAGGTGTCTCTTAAAAGGTAATCCCTTACGTGAGGGACCTGAATAATCAACATCAGACAAGAATCGACACAGAAAATTTGGTAGTTAACTTTGTGTTGGCATGATGGGCGCATATATAATGATCATTTAATTATAATTATTTTTTTAATTGTCTTATTGCAAGTCACAAATAATATACTTTATTGTAAACAATGGTATCTTGTGATTTCATATCATAACCATTTGACTTGATAATATTTAAAAAACGAACCAGTTAGGCTAGATGCCTCCCCCCTGAACATGAAGCCGAGGCAGAAAGAAGAAATAATGTAACAGAGTATAAAAAATTATTAAAATCACATAAAGATGTGAAACACATTTGATCAATTTGTATCAATTTGAAAGTGTAACATATTAGTTCGAAAAATTGTCATTACTATGCCATAGTGTAATCGAACAGCGCACTTCCCCGGATAGAAAGGGTTTCTGGTTCGAGTCCGCGTGGCAACAAATATTGTCACGCCGTGCTGCTTTCTTCCGCAGATGGAACCCGGTGCACAACGCCAGCTAAACTCAGTCTGTGGTGTGTCAGTACATAAGCGTTAGTGTCAGAATGCCTATCTCAGATGTGTGGGGGAGGTCTCAGACAATAATAACACTTTAGTCACATTATTTAGACTTTATTCACTTAACAGGGAAAATTGTCTTTGTTGAAAATCATCTCGTCTTCGGGAGGTTACCAGTGGACCAATCTTGACGTCAAAGCGTGGACGGTGCTTGCCTCGCTTCCATACTCGCTCTTAGCCTCCCGCTAGTACCCGCAGAGAGTCCTTCCTGCATAGACATTCACGGGCAGAAAAAGGCCCAAATATCTCTTATTCTTGCCGTGAATGTAACCTTACGCGAAGTATCCTTCCTTCCTGTATACCCACGGACAGAACAAGGCCTAAATATCTCTTGTCCTGCCGTGATTATAAAATTCAGTCTTAATTATCGCCATTTCTCGATCTTTTCCACCAATACTCAGATCTCGGCGGAGCGCCGCCTGGCGTCCGCCTCGACACACCCACTCAGCACGGGCGCTCGCTACCAAGTCCCCTTCCTTCCTCCGACCTCGCTCTACCGGCCACGCCTGCTCGCGTCGGTAGATGTCGCCTTCAGTCTTCGCGCGTGATTTCAAATGTTACAATATACTCTTTCGATAAATTGCTTTTATCTGTATATCTTTCTAATTGATACATTAAGTACGTATTATTTTTTTTAAATAAATTTTTTTGTTCAGTCATCCACTATTTAGGTTTATACTTACGTTCCATTGCCAACGGTTGAGAAACCATCGCTTAGAAAGGTTATTTTATTTGGTCTGACCGTCTGATGGAGACTATTCTCTCGATCTCCACCCCACTGCTCTCCCAGTGACCATTATAAATTTTGTCGAGTAAATATTGATATTTTCTCATCAGTCATCTCTTAAAAAGGCTGTCAGTAACGACAGCCTCTCACTTATTTTTAGTAAACTAGTACATTTGAAATAAAATTGCACTTAATTTTCAAATTTTTATTTTCTCGTTTTATTTCAACGATAACTTGGTCCATGTCCACGAATGAGATTTGCTACTCGAGACAACCTCTGAGATAAAGATTTTACTCCATTAGTTTCTTTGGAAACATCTCTCAGCTTCCATAGTCCCCGTGTGCATACCATGTCTCAGAGATTTGACGCATTATTTTACGCTCGTTGTACGCCAAATGACAAATTTTCTTCAGTTGAGTGATTTTAAATCTCCTTGGCAACAGAAAAAATGTTAAAATGTTGTCTAATATTAATGTTAAAGCTTAATGACTATGTTTTATTTTCAGAGTTGACAGTTGTAGAGATCAATGGTAGTTTTAGGTGACATTTGCGTGCACATATCGAACTTCGCTGTCAAGTCGAACGTCGTGTATGCTTATTTTAGTTTGTTGTCTCTTTCTACCAATCTCATATTGATTTCTGAGTTTATCTCTAAATCAAAAGGTCAACACGTGTACATAATATTTAAATATATCTCAACTAAATCTCTGAGATTATCTCACCGTGCTTCTTTCCGTGGACACTGGCCTTGAATAATTTTGTAACAATTTTTTTTTTAATATTTAATACAAATTCAAATTGGAATAGAAATAATATAATATAGGTAAATAATTTTTTTTCTGTATATATTTCTAGTTGATTCTTATTATAATTGTGTTTAAAATAAATTCTTCTTAAAAATTTAAAATATCTGTTTTAAGTTATTGTATTCTGTTATATTGTTTATAAAACATTATTATGTTCTGTATTACTATTAAAATAAAACATAATATGTAGATGATGAGTAATAATTAAAACCTAATTTTTATTGAGTTTGTATGTCATTTAAAACAAAAACAAAAATCTTAAGTCTTCCAGAATATTGCGGGAAATACCGTAGTAAATAATATTTTTTCCACTTACGTAACTGTAAAAATTCCACATATTACGTATCCTTAAAAATTCGCTGAAAATGATGTCTGAAGTATTTGGCGACATTGAGATGCGTGACGTATTGTTCGTCTTCCACTTTACATATTTTGCTGTGGCATTTTTTCGGGAACATTACTCCCTATAAATACACGACCGCCAAATTGATAGTTCCCGACAAACCGGCGTCAATAATACGCGAAGGAAACCTAATTCGCCTACCCTATTTTTCTTTCTCCATACGAACGCTATGGAGGGGTTATATATATTTTTAAAAGTATTAACAATAATACTTGTTTTTTTATACTTTTTATACTTGAATGGTTATCAAAATATTATATTTAACTGTATTTGTTTTTTTTTTTTAATTTAAGTATTTAAGAAAGTTTCTCTAATTGTAAAATTACATATTTCATGTTACATACTCGCGTAAGAAGTACTTCTCAAGTTGTACACCTCGTAGTAGATTGTTGGTGGTCCAAGAGAAACTCTTATGTGATAGACACAAAGTATATAACTAGTCTCGGAGCCAAACGGTAACGAAAAGAGGCATGCGTCATCCTTTAATGCCCGCCACACACACACCCACATACATCTCGCACCGGCGCTGCTGGCGCGCTAACACACACACATACACACGATCTCAAAGGTATCACATTTAATATATTTTTAGAAGTAGTAAATAATAGTTACTATTTACTTAATTGTACAAAAATTAATTTAAATAGTATCACAAATTTTAATTGTTAACATTATTTTTTACATTGTTTTTTTTATATACTTAGATTGTTTAACTTTGTTTATAATAACCACTTTATGAGTCAATTTTAAACAATAAACGGTTTTGAAATACAAAATTTTCTTATAAAAAAGTTAAATAATCTATAAAAAAATTAACATAATAAACCAAAAAGTTCAACATGCAAATATTAAAAACATTAAAAATTTTGTTGAGATTTATTATTTCCGGATGTAATGTATTAATGGTTTTTGGAACAGCTACTCTTAGCGTACTCCCATAATAAAAATTTCAATTGGAAACATTAAAACAATCTCATTGCATTATAGTTTGAAATAATTGTGAATTATTATTAAAAATTTATAAAAAAAAATTTTTATTTAATTTAATATTTATTCATTTATTTTTAAAAATTAATACACTTTTTCATGTATTCGAGACGTGTTTTAAATACAATAAAATGAATATACTAAAAATGTTTTTAAAAAAAATACAAAAAAAGGGTATTTGATTGTGTCTCGGAATGGCTTGGGGATTAAAACGATTAGATTATTCCTAAACGGTATTTCACTAAAATAGAAAATAGCTAGTTTTGAAGCCATTCGGTCCAGCAAGGTAATAGCTCTTCCACGGCATTACTATTGGCAGGTTTATCCTACACAGATACATGGAATAATTTACGCTGCATATTGCATATTGCCTTATATACAGAGTGAATATTATGTTCCAGGCCGATTTTGTTTGGCTACCATTTTGGTTTAGCAGACATTTGTTAGTTCGCATTTGTTAGTCATAGATAGTAGATTATTATAATTTATTATGAAGTATCTCAACAACGTGTTAAGTCATTAAAACATTTTATCTAAATAATAACAATGCTGTAACCAATAATAATTATCACTATCGTCACATATTGGAAAAATTCTTGGTGGCCAAATTGGGTCAAATTAGCCTACAACACACACGAGACAGTGCCACCTCACGCACAGCCCGAGCTACGCTTGATACTATGGAAGAATTTTTTCCCGACCGCATAATGTCAAATAGTGGTGATTTCGATTGATCTCCTCCATCATCTGATTTGACGGCTTCCGTCTATTTTATGTAGAAGTACTTGAAAGAAAAGGTCTACGTAAGTCTAACTCAATAACAATTCCGATACCCCAGAATAATATTCAAAATGAAATTGCTGAAATAACAGGCGAATTGTGCAAGAATATCATGAAAAATATGGTTAAAAGAGCACGCGTTTGTATCGCTGCCAGTAGCGGCCACTTGGCCAATATCATATTTTATGTATAATTGTAATAAATTAAAACATTGATAAATATAAAAAAAAAATTAAAAATTGTATTTTTTTTCTTAGTTATTCAAAAACAATATCGATCTGGAACATAATATTCACCCTGTATATTTCATACCATGAGGCTGCGTACTTCAGACACATTCTCCACATTGAGAAATATGATATCTTACAATTTATTACACAGGCAGAGGTATAAAGAGATTTTATAGAATGTGGTTCAATGATCAAAATACCTTTTTTTATCATTTACAATTTGTATACGATAAATTAGCATCCTGCAACTTGGTAGCCAACCTTTGATAAAATACATTTGAAGAAGATGTGGCCATATGGTTGGTGGATTGATTTTTTAAATTAAATTAATTAATTATGAAATTTGTCTGAATTCCGTCAATGTACGAAATTCGCGCTATTATGTTACAACATTTTCTATAGGTTCTCTCAGGCTGCCTGAATTCTGAATTTAATGTGAATTTAACGTCAAATTGTACTGGTATGGCTCTGGTACGATGAGCCAACTTGTGATGGTATTATGATGATATGATGACTGAATGTAATAAAATAAAAATGTAATTATGACGAATTTAAACTAGAGTCTAAACGAAAATCTAAACTTTCAAAACGATTCGGGATAGGGGGTAAATAAATAAAAATAATATAATTTTACAACGTCAAATTTAACAGAAAATCTAAAAATAACTTTTCATAGGAATCTAAAATAAACTACAATCGATGTGCTTATTGGTCATGTAGTTAAGGCACTCGCCAAGCGATCTAGTTGTCGGGGATTTGAGACTCATTCTAGCGTGTTAGTCCTATTTTCATAACATAAGCGTTTAGCTTAGTTTGAAAATATTAAGAATGTTGATGTGACACGTATTCCGTGTACCTATTTAAAATAAAAGATTTAAACCGTGCCATTTTTTTACATTTTAAATTATCAAAAGAACCTTGAACATGTCCCGACAGTTTGAAGAATAAGTAAGAAGAATACAAATTACGAATGGATAGCGAACAACGAATCGCGTAAGTCGGCACGTTTCGCGAATTTGAAGAATAACAACACAAAAATACAAAGTGTAATCATGTTATTCGCACTCTTCTTAAAAAATGTATGTACTTTCACGACAATGTGTAGAAAATCACGTGCCGACCACATCTGAAGTTTTACAGTATTTTTATGTGACGTGGCATATGGAAATAGTGCTTACCATCAGCTATTTACATTTCCCGACCCTTCAATGGAACTATTGGAAGGGGTTTACATTTAACGTTATACGGAAATATATGGGCGTCGCATAAATAAATGTTTTGTTGAAATGTTTCGTATATATATGTATATATATATACAATATATGTGTAGCAGGCGCGATCGCTTCACACATGCTTTGGATACACCGCATCTCTTGTGTTCTAGAGTCAAAAAGTTTTGAACTTTTTATTTCTAGCCGAGAATAGCACTACTACAAATAAATTCGTCCTATCCTTTAGAGACCACTGCGCACTACGACACGGTGCGCGCAGGGAGCTAGTCGAAATACATGTACATTCTCAACTTTCGAACATTTATGAATCGCGTAAACACACTGATAGCAGCAACAGTTGATTCTATCATTCGTTCCGTATCCACAAAGTTTGAAAATATTCGACTTTCGCATTGCATTGAGTTCCTCCTGTCAAGGTCTTCGAATACTGTATACGCATTCGTTAATAGCATCCAACGTACAAAAAATGACTTTAATACTTATGGGTATAATGCACAGAATAGCATACATATTACGAAGCGAGCGAATTTTTTTAAGAAATTTGTTTGTGTGACGCATTTTTGACAGTTTAGCTTGAATACTTGATGTTGAATTATTGAATATTCTTCAATTATCTATTTAATTAATTATTAAAATAAATAAACAATGGATCTATAATTGATGTTGCAGAGCGTAAATGATTTATAGGGCTAATTTGACAAGACTGTTTTTGTCAGTAGTTTAATTTTGTTCGTGGGCTAGACTATACAAAAAATCACCGACCACCACTGATATGTACGTATATAAAACGCGGTAAATTTGCAAATATTTTTCTTACACCAACAAAAATTGCCCGGAATGTATATTTTTCGTTGATGAATATGGACGACGCAAGGAAAAACAGTGATGATGGAGCGATAAACAATATTTATTTTGTCTAACATTTTCAAATCAATTTTCAACTCACTCACGAATAATCTCTGATATATATATTTCGCTCCCATGAAACGACTCTCTGCTTTTGGAGACTCGGTACACACCATGTCATGTATATAAATATACAATACTTGTTTTTTTTTAAATTCTACTCGTTTAATTTACTTTAGACGCGTTTCTCTTGCAAGGGCATCATTAATCTAACAATTTAACTAAACAATTTGCGTTCATAACTATAATGGGGGACAGCTGTACAATTTTACTTGCATTCGCATTAGAATTCTCAGGATTTCCATAGATTTTGAATGCTTCTATTTATTCTAAATAAGCGTGTAGAATAAAAAAATAAATGGTTTTTTTTCACGTATGTGATTATATGATATTACACAACTTGTTTCAAAGATTAGCCATATCGCGCTTCACGTCATGTCGTCGTACGTCAATCGCCAAATATCACTGTTTGTCAGTTGGGTGATTTTGAATCTTACAAGCAGCAGTTAAAACAAAAATAATGTTTTTAATTTAATGTTTCACATTAATTAATTTCCAAAATAGATAGTTGTACGGTGATTTTGGGTAACGTCTGTCTGTACTTGTTTATCGCTGTCAAATGGAACGTCGTACATGTAGTTTGTCTCTCAAATCTCAAGCTGGTCTCTGATTTATCTCACGATCAAAATCTGAACACGCGTATCTCGTAAAATCTCTGAGATATCTCCGTTCGTGAACACTGGCCTTTAGAGCTCATCATCCGGGTCGATCCCTCATGACAGAGGACCGTCATCTTCATCCGAGATCAATCAATGAAAATAGGAGCGTAATGAAAAGTGAAACGGTAACCAAAATTATTTAACAGTGACATAACTAGTTCAGTGCCCGACGCCGGCGAGACGGGTAGAATAATAATGGCACGTTCCACTAATTGTTATACTCAGATTCAACAATGGAGGGAGGTTGGTGAATCAATCACTTTGCCTCTCAAAAAATAGAGCATTGTTGATCTTTAGAACACGAATTAAAATTTTAAAATTAATGCATAACGATACGTCAATTTCAACCACGGAATTTTGAACTGCAATTGATAAATATTTAGAAAATGTAAAGATGTATCGTATTTCAGTTATCAGAAAAAAATATTATAATTTTTGAAATAAACTAGTGACGTCAAAATATGGTATGAAAAAAAATTCTTAACCTACCCTGGAAAGTTGGCGGGTTATCGGGAGATAAAAGATAGGATGGCACTTACTTGTGGGTCTCCGATCTCTTGAAGCTGGTTCGTTTCTCCCTGGTCGACCAATTCACAAGCGACGCAGAATTGTCTCGTAATTGATGACACTCGCGTTAGAAAAGTTATTATTTTAAAAATATGTTAGCGGTAGTAAGATATTATATATTAGCGGTAATTAATGTTAGCGGTTGTAAGCGGATTCACAGCGACAGCAGCGTACCGTGTTCAGTTTCGAAAGCGGAATGACTCGGGCGGTAGTATCAGCAGATTGCTTCTTTCTTCTTTCTCCTTTGTGCCTAGGGACTAGGATAGGAAAAGAAAGAGGGACAGGACATATTTCTGTAGTCCAATGAGATTCACGTGCGTAGTACATTTAAAATGGCGCTAACATACCCAAAATATTTTAAAATATCTCACTTACTATCTAATTAGATAACTGTAGGTTTATTCAATATTTTTAAATAAATATTAATAATAATAAAATATAAAATATTATTAATTTAATTACTATTTAAATGTATTAATTATGAAGATATACATATAAAATAATTTTTATCCAAAAATATTGTTGTTACGCTACCGGGATATTTAAAAATAACAACAATATTTTTCGATAATATTTGATTTTATATGTACATTTTGATAATTAATACATTTTATTTGTATTTAAAATATCACAGACCTATGTTTTGTATAATTACAACTTCACAATAAGAATATATTCTCCTTAATATTATAAATTTAAATGTAAACAATCAAACAAGCTGTTTTTGCAAAAAATATTTTAATAATTTTTTTAACTAAAGTAAAAAGTTAGAACATATCACACAACCGGCACTTACTCGAGTTTTGGAGTCCATCTAGTGATGTTAAGTTAGTACAATTTGTTCATGTATTTCTTAAACATTTTCAAAATGGAATAAAAAACAATTTTCTACCTGACATGATTTTCTATGAGTGATGGGTAGATAATGAAAAAGATCCAGGATATACATAGTGGAACAATATAGAAAAGAATCTTTAACAATAAATGACGCAGTACCATGGTTCTTGGCGTCAACGTGTTAAGAGAGCCGATTCCAAGTGGATGGGAAGAAGCAAAAAGAAAAATATTAAGAAGAATTGAATTAAACTGAGATTTTTTAAATAACTGGTTTGAAACTTTTAATATAATTTATTTGAAGCTAATTCTGGCTACTTTAACACAGACTTTAGTCTAGCAAAGTAGCCAGGACAATGCTGTATATATCAGAGGTGAAGTCTACTCCATCCCACATAACAAACTATGTATTATGTATGTTTATTATGTATCCATCTCTGTTAGTACAAAAATATGGATGTCAAAATATATATAAATAAATAAATTAATTAAATAAATTGTATAAGTGTTGACAGTAAAGCAAATAACATAAGCTTTAATAAATTTCGTGTGTTGTCTTATTAGAAAATCCAAAATAATACGGTAAATTTGAATATCTCGAGATTTAGGCAAATAATTCTCCAATGTCTTCCCTGTCTCCGCCGTTCAATATTTCCCAAGAAGAGTTTTCGATTGATGTTTATTGAATTCTTGAGTTACATAAATATTTGGCAACACTTGAAAATAAGATCTGGAGGCTCCACGAGGAACGACTTTCAGGCGGCAATGTTTGCGTTGGAACAATTGCGCGCTACACAGCAGACGCTGAATTACATTTCAACAAACCTTATAGATGTATATTTAAAACCACAACCTTCAATTATCGTCTAATAACATAATTTCAGATATCAACAAGTCATTAATGATCCTAATAGATAAGAACACATTGATAATAGATAGATTGTTGCTCGTAAAATTCATTTGATTTATGATATTGCATGTTCAAAATCAGGATTAGTTCCAAAATACCCCAAAGCAGACAGAGTATAAGTTGCCATCCCCCCTAAAATAAAATCAGCCAATCATAACGCTTGTTGATTATCACGTGATCTAAAATCGAGTATGGCTGCCAGAATGATATACTAGATGTACCCATAAGTAATCAATTATTTTTAGTGTGGAATGTTTGCTTCTGTCTAGCTCAGAGCGTGAACGTGCAATGACGTAAATGTTCTTCAGTTAGTTGATTGTCCGCCATTTTACAACAGAGTAATAATTTTTTCTAAATATACTTGTCACAAGTCGCAAGACCACGGATTGTAATATTGGGTATAAAACACGTCTTTACACGTTCACGCTCTGAGCTAGACTGAAGCAAACATTTCACACAAAAAATAATTGATTACTTATGGGTACACCTAATATATAGGGAAAAAATGCATTACAGAATTGCTGACGTAAAAACATTTTGTATTTGCTTACAAAATATACGTTTTCATCCATAATTCAAAAACACATACAAGTCGTTTTTGGGGGGCTTTGGAATTAGTGTCCTTTAGAATAATTTCAGTTATTGGAATTTTGAGATGAGGTTTTGTTTTGCTAATATGAAAAATACGGATTATATGGAAGTAAATATAAATACAAAAATTTATTTTTATAAGACATAAGTAGCTGTAGATGGTGCTCTGCAGCAAAATGTTAAACTACACTCAAATTAAACTGATATTTGATACATTTATTTAAAAAATTAGAATGCTTCTTGCTTCACTGTACAGTGTTGCACAATTAAGAAAATTATTGAATATAAATTAAATTGACATATTTAATTTATATTAAAAATATCACAAACCCATGTTATAAAAATTGCAACTTTACAAAAAGAATGTGTTTTCCTTAAAAAAAGTTTAATTAATTAATTAGAATAGATATACAGAAAAAGTAAATCTATTGAAAAAATATTTAGTTAGCTACCGCGATATTTTTTGGATAGATAAATTTTTTTGTATATATTTCTAGTTAATTAATTTAATTTGTATTAAATACCATAGAACTGCGTTCTGAAAATGCAACATCACAACAAAAGTATGTTTTCATTAATTAAGAATTATTTAATTAATTAAATAAGTTGACATATTGTAGAACACATTTATCTTAATTTTCAATAACACCTTAAGCTTTTTAAATAATATTACATAACTTTTAGACGATTGTTCTTTTACGTATTGTCCTTAAACTACCTTTATAAACAATAAATATGACTTTTCGTACAATAATCTGACTATATCTCTTTTTTTTCAAAATTGAGGATTAACAAATTATTGTTGTTGAATTACACCATCCATTTATGGAGATAAATCAATATTACATATTAAGGAAAACACATTCTTATTGTGAAGTTGTAATTATTCAGAACATAGGTCTGTGATATTTTAAATACTAAATTAATGTATTAATTTTAAATATACACATATAAAATCAATTTTGTCGAAAAATATTGTTGATCCAGGTTCGTATCCCGGTGACGCAAAAACAATATTTTTCGACAAAATTGATTTTATATGTATATATTTAAAATTAATACATTAATTTAGTATTTAAAATATTACATATATTTTGAACGCCTTTGAAGTCATAAACTATTTTTTTTTGTAGATAGGAAAGTAACAATTAACACATTTTTAAGATTAATTAATTAAATAGATGCATATTGACACAGTTTAGAGAATGGAATATTACATTTATTTTGTTGTTTAAAAATTATAAATACAATAAAAGAATTAATAAAGTGAAATATTACATGACCATTTTGAATCTACCATACAATTACATAACACATGGCTTCCAAGGTCAACGATATCAAAACCCGTGACATCCGACAGCGATTTGCATGCGGGTGTTTACTGATTTACTGTTTACAATAATACAAATAAAATCAGTTTATCGAAAAAATATTTTTATTGCCACCCGGCCACGAACCAGGTACCCTTCCTATCCGGGGAAGTGCGCTGACCGATTACACTACTACACCATAGTGAAATAATGTAAATTTTTCGAACTTATGTGTTGCACTTTCAAATTATATCATTCCAAAATTTGAAAGCAATCTACTTTACACGTACGGAGTAAAATCCGGTAGGAGACGCTAGAATTAAATAATTAATTCATTTGTATTAAATTTTGGAAACATTGATATACAACTTACATATTTTTAAGTGTAATATTTAGTTTCATTTATTATATTTAGTTCCATACTTCAGTGTGCTTATTAAAAAATAAGGATCAACGTTACCGAAGATTTTGGCAGCAATTAATTCGGCGCCCTATCTGCTCTATACTTTATTTTACTGTATTAAACAAATATTAACAATACAATTTCGCTTTTAAACTAAACTAAACGTGTATATAAATATTCCCAAAAATTTAGGATCATTAAAGTCATTTTTACGATTCTTTGTGCATACTTATTTTATATTTCATAAAGTATTTTAATATAAAGTAATAATAATTTTATATTTAGTTTTACTTTAAATTACGATGATGCAGATAAAGACTTTTTCGAAATGTTGTCAATATAAAACTCAACTATCCTAATCACAATGTTTTTGCAGTAAATAATAAATATACTTTTAAAATTAGCAATATTAACTTTGTGGTTAAAATTCATATTTTTTATTTATTATCTTAGTTTTATTAACCACTAATTGAGTTTAAAAAACATCTACCGATTTCGGAATATACCTTCCTGAAAATGACATCTTGAAGAAGGAAAAGGTGTTTTCCGAAACCGGTAGATGTTTTTTAAACTCAATTAGTGGTTAATAAAACTAAGATAATAAATAAAAAAAAAAAATAATAAATATTTTAATCACATAACAGACTACATTTTCATATAAATATTTCGATGGCTCTACTCAGTGTTAAATCATTAATTTATTTGGTGAATTTTTCCAAAATATTTCAGTAAATAAAATATATTATTTTGTCCTGCTTTCTTACAACAATACAATTAATTTGTGTTTTAAAGATACTCTGACACATTCTGACATTCTAATAATCATATTTTTTATTGGAGGTTTCCTCATATCATATTATTTCGAAAGGTCAATAAGGTATCTACTATCGTTCTCTGAAAAAAAATTACTCGTACACGATATCACTTACATCATTATTTAAAATGTCAGATCTCTTTTTACGACATTATTATTGAGATTTTTTTGTGGATATTTTTACGTATTGATTAATTTATTAGCGTATTGATGTGTATTTTTAAATAATACTTCTAATTAATCTAATAGCAGTTCCTAGTGAAAATATTTTATGCGACCTTTCTATTAAAACACACTAGTATCTTAATAGGTGATAATTATAAAAAAAAAACTATTTTTATTTCTCTAGAGCTTTTAGATAAATAAATTAAAAATTGATAAAAATCTTTTAAAGAATTTTCTTTGGAGATCAACACTGTAGAAGCTATAACCTAATGAAAATAGACAAAAAATGACTAGAATCCTTTTAGAAGTAAAATTACGAACGGACGCTAAAAATTTTTTGCTTATATCTTTCAGCATATTCGTAACCATGCCAACAGAAGAAAGGAACAAAGAAGAAGAGGTTGATCGAGTAAAACATTAATGAGCCAATTTCTGAAATGAAGCAGACGCAGTGGTTACTGAGAAGTAAAACATTTAGCGTAGAACATTGATAGAAAGAGCTACTGTATAATATACATTAAGAAGAAGAAGAAAAGATTTATTTGCCTTTTTCGTCGTTCTTCATGTTGGCTATTATCACTGAACAAATCATTACCATGCGTATTCAGCCATGATCTTTTTCTTCTTCCCGACTTCCAGCAATCTTTCCCTGTATTATGAAGTGCAAGATCTCGTACTTCTCTGGATGTCTCGTCATTTGTCCGAGATATTGAAGTATTCGGATTTATATTGAGTTATTTTTTTACCAAAACATTTTCATTCGTAACTCTATCCATCCAGCTTATTTTGAGTATTCTTCTCTAGATCCACATCTTTAATGCTTCAAGTCGATTTATCAATTTTTTCGGCAAGCGTCCGTGCTTCTATTCCATAAAATAATATCGAGTTATTTATTTGTCAGTTTGACAATTGAAATAATATCGAGTTATTTATGTGTCAGTTTGAAAATTGTATTTTCCTTCTTTTCTCATTTTATCAATTATATTACATATTTGTTTAGTGTTTATTATAATATATTTTACCTAATTCTTTACGAGAGCGAATTTTTTACACTCAGAAGATGTACTATTGTTCCAGTAATCTTTTGTTATTAATTACGTCTCATTGAATAACAAATTTATTTTGATTTTTTATTTTTGATAATAATAGTAATGGTCTTTTTTTTACATTTTCAATTATTTCCATTATTTTTCTCTACAATGTTTTTTTAGCCATCTCCAGTACTACGTTTCAAATCTGAGTGGATCATGACTACCAACAGCGTTCTTCTCCACCGGCTTCTGCTCGCCAGTTATTTTCCCTCATACTAGTCAAGTCCACTATAACATCATAGTTTTGATCTTTTACTGTTGCTACACCTATCTAGGTTACTAGATAAAACCATATTTCCGTGTTTTTGTCTTTCAGAGCAAAGCCTATCAACTTTGATTGATAGGAACACGCTGACGTCGCAATGCAACGCGAAGAGCTCTGCATTATAACGATTATGTAATCATTTCAAACATTATATGTTATTAACTTCCAGGCCACTTATTTACTATTTATATATGAATAAATACATCAATACAAAGATATCCAAAAACACATAATAATAATCACGCGAATCGCCAGTATTTCCATCAGTAAAATCAAATAAAATCCCAAGTACTCCATTAATACCAAAATCTTATAAAAATATAAAAATCAAGCCAGTATAATATACACACGCATTTGATACATGTACAGTAACTAAGAAGGACGCAGAAACAGACAATTTTGAGGCATATCTTTGAACCGATATCACAAAATAGATTTTGTGAAACACATTGCCAAGCATTTCAGCGTTCATAAAAAAAAAACTTCGGTGGTTGAGTCATGCGAATAAGATAACCCAACAGTAAACAAAATCATTGTTGAATACCAAACCAACAGCACATGCGCAAGAACGCTATCAAAGGAGTACCTGCCTTAGACGTTCAAAACTGGAAAACTGCGCAAAACAGATCAATTAAAGAAAACTCTCGAAGAGGCCAAGACTTACCAGAGATTGTTGAACCAACAGTTATAATGATTATAGAATTCATAAAAAAAATACTTGAGAATTGATCTAATTTATACAACATAGTTAAATCTGTACAAATTCTAATATCATCTCTCTATAAATATTCCAGTATTTTAAAAAAATATTTTAAAATTGCTTTATAGTGTAGAGATCGATACTATGAATGGTAAATTAACTTTCAATCTGTTATAATAATAAATAGTTTCGAATTAAGTAACTTCAGAAGGGCGGTTATTTTGTAATCGCGCGAGTGAAAAAATGTATAAATCGTTTAAGCTTCAGCATTTTAAAAAAAAAGGGTAAGTTTTCTTTTTTCCCGCAAAGCAATTAAACTTCCATCACGACTAAGCTCTCCGGTGAGAGCTTATAAAGGGCTATCTGTAGTTAGTAGCTACGGATGCTGATATTGACACACTGCCAGTCTCTATAAGGTACGCATCGTTAGATGGGTATATCTCACCGGAGTAAATCGGCATCCAGCATCTTAAGCGAGGCGACAGATCATATATCATCCGTCGCTCACACACTTTCTCAAACTTTCATGAATTCATTCCTTTTAGATAAATTTCGTGACGCAATTTCCGGTAAAGCTCAATATACTTTCTTTGTTATTTCTACTAAATATATATATATATATATATATATATATATATATATATATATATATATATATATGTGTGTGTGTGTGTGTTTGGATAAATCAGATCAGAAATCTCATGTTTTTGGAATGATAATTCGCCCCTAAGTTAGTTTATTATTCATGTTCGAATATTTCGATGTACATCTCTGTTTTTTAATTAAATTATGTTTTATAATAATTACGCGCAATAAATAACTCGACGGAATTGCAAGTACAGAGATTGAAGTGACATGCTGTTGATAGGCGCAGGAGCGGCGGAAGAGTGACGTAGCTGGCTCGGCTGAACCGACCGGCAGTGGTGGTTAGTGATCACTCTGTGTCCACTTACTATATATATATATATTATATAATGAGTATAATGAATATTTTGAACACAATAACATCTGTAGTTTTTATCAGATTTTGATTAGATTTTTATAAATAAATAACCTATTAAATGTCTTAGATAAGTTCGTTAGCTAACTTGATCAATTCTGTCTTTTATAAAAAATTTGTAGGCAAAAAACGTAAAATATCATTTTCTTCATTTCTCATTCTTGAAATTCTCAGTATGAACATGAAAATTCGCTAAATTTGAAAGATTTTTAATTCAAGTATCAAATACAGTACAATTAATAAGCAATGTGACTAAAAATGTGGATGTGACTGACATTAAACTAATAATTTATGTGATTTTTTACAACGGATACGACGACTACAATGGTCGTTTAACACAAAACAAATTTATGTTTTAAGAATTTTTTTTCTGCAGGTTCACAAATGCATTCAATATATGTACAAAAAGGTAATACAATTTTTATATGTTTATAATAATTTGATTTGAATGTAAAACTAATTCTCTATAAAATAAACATAAAAATTTAAAGTTTATTATCAAAATAGATACGTGAAATATTTTACATTATTTGACTTTTAAAATTATTTGGTAGTTATTCATATTATTTTAGAACGCACATGAACAAGAGCAAAATATATGTAATATTATAAAACTAAAATAAATATCATAAAAGATAAAATATTACAAATAACAAAATATTATTTAACTTCATTTAATTTAAAAACTTTATTGAAGCTTAACCTTGCTACCAATCATTATAAACATATTTTCAAAACCCTTATCTGAAAGAAAACTATAATCGATAGATATATTTATTGCCGATCTGAATTTAAAGAGTGATTGCTTTTAAAAATGTTGAACAAATTTGTCGCGTCGCGTCCCACTGTTTAATACACCAGCTGCCCCTGGATTCAATAGGCGCCACGACGCCATCCTCGCCGTCGCGACGCCGCGCCACTGATCAAGTCCTATTTAAGTGAAAACCTCCATTGCTTTCGTACAATTCACTTGGTCCCATCCGCAACTCCTCGACGTACTCAGAAATTTAAAAAAAATCCTGAAACAGTTTGGTGGTCCAGATGGGTCCATATTTTCCGCAAATCATGTGTTTTATGCAAGAGTGGAAAAAGTCACGTAAACTTTCTAAGGCTTTAGTAGTTAATGTTTATGTAGACTTGTTTTAGATCACCAATATGGATTATTATAAGAATTTGTTCGGTGAGAACCAAGGGCCCTATGTCTCCTCACTTCTCCCGTATGTATATGAAATGTTGCCACTTTGGTGATGTTGTCTTTGAGATGTTTAACTAGAATTGGTGGATTGTGAGTGAAACAGTACTGACGATTGTTGGCGTTTATTTACAGATTGAATTTACACTTAGTTGTTGTAATATAAAATGTATAAGATAAACGTAGTACACTGGAGACGGTGTCGAAGTGCGAGTAGATGTATTAAAAAACCTGGCCAGGAGAAGAGTGGTTGGACTGGTTGTGGCGCGACGTATTGTTTGATTTGGTGAGTACCAGTCGGACGGTATGGCTGTTGAGTGATTTCATCATGTGGCCATGTCTGTGGAGTGCGAGTAGGACCATTACAACTTTGGTATATGTTGGTATACTAGATATGTTGATAATGCGATGTAAATTTTTTATTTTCATTAGGTTTTAATTCTTCAAAATCATTTATATTTTCTAGATAAGGAAGGGGGACATCCGCATAGTACCTGGGAGGCAGAAGATCTACCTCGACTCACTGATTGATGTGCGCATCTCGGGATGATGGAAGAAATTGAATAAATAGACGAAGTCGAGCGCAAAAAATCATTATTTCGCTATCCGACTCTGCCGAGATTGTTATTATACTTTCAACCTGATTTTTTATTTCAACAATTGACTGAATTTCTAACCCTACATGCGTTGATCTACTATTCTAGTCTCGAATATACTTCTCATAAACACCATTGCTGGACCCGCAAACCGGACTCGAACCAGAAACCCTTCCTATCCCAGGTGTTTGAGATTCTCCGTAAATATAAAGTAGATTGATTTTAAATAATGAAATAATCATTACGAAAGTGCAACATACAAGTTTGAATATTTGTCATTAATAAATTAATTCAAGTGGAGTAATAGATCAGCGCACTTCCCCAGATCGGAAGGGTTCCTAGTTTGAGTTCGGGTGGGTGGTAACAAAAATATATATTCGATATATTGATTTTATGTGTGTATCTTACTAATTGATACATTTAATTTGTCTTAAATAATAAATGTATTTATTAGATCATGTTTTGAATACTGCGTGAATCAAATCTTGTCTAGTATTATTTAGTATTTTGCGTGTTACTTGAGATCAATATTATATTATAATTAATATTTATAATTGAATTGTGATATATTTATAGTCGTAATTAATATCAGTTAATGTAAATAATATGTCAGTTGTATATTTTAGTGATAAGCTCAAAATCACGAACCGTGAATCAATCACCGATATCTTTGAGTCACACTCACTATCAGTGATTGAGAATTTGAAAACATCATAATTCGTTAATTGATTTTTTATCATTATTATTATTATTATTTTAATTTTCCGACAGATGGTAGTATTAATTTTTTTACAAATTTATGAAATTTAGGAATGATGTCATAATCATGAATAGCGTCGTCTAGTAAATTCTGCTAAAAAAATGTACGCATGTTTGCTGGGAATTACACTGTTTACGCATAAATATGCGTAAAACAGAAAATACTGGGAATTTGATCCGAAAAATACACTTTTATTTTATAAAAAGGTTTTATTCTCTTCGTGATAATATTTAAATTAGATTTTTATTAATACATTGTGTTAGAATATGTTTTTAACGCATCTAAAGCTTTAAAATTACGCTCGGTCTTTTTTGTCTTTATTTATTTAATGTATTATGATAGCAACACATGGATGATGTGTGTTGCTATTATAATTACAACATGTGTTGCTATCACTGTAATGAAACAGTGATCACAGTCACAGTTTTTAATCACTGATATTATCGAATATCAATCACAATTACACATGCGAGTCAAGAGTAGCATTTTTTCTCATAACTAGTATAAATTGTAGATCTAACAGTAGATATTGCTCAAAATTAGCTGAATCTATAGAGTTACAAATAAAGATAAGTTACGACTATGATGAATATTATGATTTTAACGAAGTTTTTTCAGTTAATACCCAACAAAAAATAGTTTAGTTTAAAAAATTTCGTTAATATTTTAGATATAAAAATGACAACATAGAAAAATTATTATTTTAAACAACAAAAATACTAAAACTTTACTGTCTAGGACATATAATGAGACAACAGATCTTACATCTCGTAATGCAGAGAAATATTACTGGAAATTGGACCCTAGAAGAAGAATATCATGGCTGAAGAACTTGAGGCAATGGCTTGGCGAGTAGTTTCTCCGGGCCGCAGTGTGATGACGTCCGTTGAACGGACAAGGCAAGAAGGTAAAACAAAAACGCAATATTCACATGGAAACATGGAATCATCGCGTGACGAATTGTCAAGAACCGTGATTTCCCTTAAAATAAGTGATAACCAGGGGCGTGCAGTGCACACAAGCATAAAAGCTGTGCATTACTAAAATCTCTGAAAAATAAATATAAATTAAAGAATTGGATTAACATAAACGGAAATATTATATTAAAATTAGCGCCATCTGTGTACCAGTAGAGACTATAATTACTTAGTTATAAAAACTACCACGACAACTCACCGCTATATCTATGGCGCTCTCGGGTATTCGCCGCATAAAGCTATTCACATTACTCTGTTCAATCTTTAAGCTAGTGAATTACTCAAGTCATATAATTGGCTATTTACTGATTTGAAAATTCCTTTCCGTTGATCCATATTGTGTGGAGTTGTATAATTCTGGTGTCTGCAGTCGGTTTACTCAAGTTTGAGTAGCTTGTTGGTGTAGTGGTCAAGACGTTGGCCTAGTGATCTAGTGGTCGAGGGTTCGCGCCTCGTTCCAGGATACCAGCAAGTTAGTCCTATTTTCATAGCACAAGCATTTAGCTTAGTTTGAAAATAGTAAGAATATTGATGTGACATGTATTCCGTCTACGCATCTCTATTTAAAAAATAATAATAATCAATTAATTTAGACTATCTGGCTCTTATACTTCTTGAGACTAAATTTTTAAATCACGACAGCATATGCAGTCACCCTGTTAGAATGAAAAATTACCCAAAACAATATTTTGTTTTTCAAGGATACAAAAGCACTTAGTCGAAGTAAGGGACAGGGTAATAAACGTCGGTATTGTTAGATGGACGATGCGGCGTGGGAACGGCAATAAAAAATTGGGCGTACGTGACTTTAGTCACGTAGGCAAATGCACCATAAGGGATACATCACCCTCATGCGTCAGTCTTTCTCTTTTCTAAAATGATTTTTTCAACTTTTAATATATGCAAGTCACAAATAATAAACTTTATTGTAAACAATGGCCTTTTGTAATTTCATTTAATATCCATTTGACTTGATGATAATTTAAAAAAGAACCAGTTAGGCTATATGCCTCCCCCCTGAACATGAAGCCGAGGCAAAAAGAAGAAATAACCTAACAACCCAGTAGAGCTATAGTATTATCCAAGGAACGAGTGCAGAAGATAATTATTGACAATATTCCCCATGGTTTGTATTTTTCCATACTCGCGTAAAGGAGATTCAATTAACGTCTCCCACTCGTATTAGAAATTCTGCACTCATTTGCGCTTCTCAATCTATTTCAGGCACTTTCGCTTCAACGGTAGTAAAATGCTGGCTTATATGGATTACGTATTCTGTGTTTGATGATTGACCTTACGACGAATTTTAAAGGTCAAAGAGACAATGTACAAAAGCATAAAGCCCAAAAAACTACGCAATACAAAACTAGACGATTCAATGAAATGTTAGTACTTAGTAATGAGAAATGTCTCCTTCAAATCGCAATTGATTTATTACATCAGATGATTGATCTTAAATAATATTCGTATAAAATATTGTTCACATATCAAAAATAAAATCAAAATATAGATTGTAAATAAAATATCAATATTAATAGATTAACAGTAATCCCTTTTGGTAAATTCACTCAATAAAATCTGAAAATCGTATTTTGAATGCATGCAACCTATTATTATAGACTGTATGATTTATTCACTGATTTATGGTAACGAATTTGAAATATTATTTTAAAATTTTGAAACTCGACCAATTTAAATCGAGCACAACGCTGAAATGAAACTAAATTTATTTGCATAACACGTTGGCAAAAGTGAATTATAATATTCACAAATGTTATGACATTAGCAAAAAATTCAGGGAAGATAGTGTATTATATTACAAAAAATGGGGGATGACAGTCGAAAATAAAACTTATATTTAAACTATTGTTAAGTAAAATTAATTTTTTCACTGTGTACTGATTTTAATCGGTATTCAACACGTATATTCAAAAATAAACATAAATTTTTTTAATTTCAAAAATTAAATTACATTATATGTTATTATTGAGTTCTGCTAGTTTACATAATCATTATTTAAATGTTACAGCTCTTAAAGAAAATAAAAAATGCGGTTTAAAAATAGCTTTTAGAACTAACTATAATCAAACATTAAAGTTATACATTTTAAAACGCTTTATATTGTTCAAAAAATAACGTTGACAAATACTTCAAATTCATTGCTTTAATCCTTTATCATGAAATCAAATTAAACTGTTATTTCCATGGAAATGGCGAACATTTTTACTTGAGTATCCAAAGGTTTTTGTTACGTTTTGCCTCCTCCGTACAATTCATATTTTAAATATGAATTAAATATATTAATTAGAAAGATATACATATAAAATCAATTTTATCTAATAATATTGTTGTTGCGCCACCGAGATTCGAACCTGGATCACTTTCCTAACCGGGGAAGGTGAATTATCCAACTATGCTACATCGGCAATATTTTTAGCGACAAACTTTCGAACCTTTATGTTACCTTTTTGATATTATTACATTTAATCGTTCCATTATTTGAAAGAGCCATCTACCTTATTTTTACAGAATCTATTCTGATAGCAGACGCCAGAATTATCAATTCATTTTTATAAAACTGATTTTATAAGTATATCTTTCTAATTAATATATTTAATTCATATTTAAAATATCACAGACCTATGTTCTGAATAATTACAACTTTACAATAAGAATGTGTTCTAATAATTCATATTTTTCATCAACGTGTTGAAAGTTATTTTAGAAAATTTGGGTTAGTTACATTTCCATCTACAAAAATTATATTTTAATTTGACATTTACCCATTGTGTTCGTTAATATCTTTACTATAAAAAATATAATAATATATTTAACCAAACAATTAATATAATCCAACTGTATCATCTACAAAATCAGGAACGTCAATTTAACTAATATTTGTTTTTATCGGCTTGTTTTGACATCGTCACAAAAAATGTTAAAAGCTTCGTGGAATCATATCACAATAAGGATAAAGTACATTTTTCAACAGAAGACCAAAATTTTGATGTGGCGAAGTACTTATAAATAAATTTCTGAGTGGCGTAGATTTGTGAATCGCCCAATATATGATCAAACTATTTAGAAATTGTGTTTATATAAGTAAATTTTAAAAGAGAAACTTGACTTTCTGTACCCACATAAAACTTTAATAATATCCGTCGCTGGCCCTGTTTCCATCTTTACACTAGTAATTCATTTTATTGCCTACATATAAAACATATCACATTAATAGTTTTATTACAGTGTGGGTCAAAGGTCACTTTACCATTTAAAAATTAAACGTGTTTTTTTAATGTGTTGTTATATATAAAGTATGATGGTGGAATAAAACGCGGGTTTCATGTAAGGTTGTTTATTGAGTCAAAGATGAAAGTAAAGAGTTTAAAGATAGCGGAGCGAACGTTGGGGCCAGACTAAACGCGGCTTCTCTCGGCGGAAGCCTTGGTCCCCTGGATTTTGACGTAGCCCGTGTCGTCGGTTAGCTGGGAATGGGAATGGATTTGAATCACCGCCTCCACATTTATTTCTTAAATTAATCCATAACCCAATTATCTTGACACATACGAGCTTCGAGTATAGTTAAAAAAAATGCATAAAAACATGTAAAAGATAAATAAATAAATTATAAGTAATTTAATATTTTAAATAATATAGTTATTTTTGAACCACCTTGCATTTTCAAACTAAACTAAACACTATAAAAAAAATAACACGAACTATGAAGAATAGAACTAACTCTGCTGGGTTGTTAAATTCCCGACCATTTGATCACCACTAGATCAAACAGGCACGTTAACCATAATATGTTGTGAACATTTATCTAAGGCGATAACGACTGAAACGCGTGTTGCATTATTATCTCCAGTTCTATAGAACTAATAATCTTTTAGTGTTAGTCCGGTTATCCTAGCCATCATATCAGCGATCATTATTAAGTTTTCAGTAGCTCGAAATAATTGGATTGTGGATTTTACCTAAGATTTTTAAAATAATATGTCCTTCTTCCGTTACCTCTTTTACTCGCAGTCTTGCCTTGAATAACTGAGTCGCTGACTTTCAATACCAATTATGAGATCAGGTATGAAATGAGTCGAGTACTCTCTGTGCATTACGTCGTTCAAATATACCTTTAATATACCTGTCCCGTTCTGACTAACTAATACCTAGAGATTTCGGCCGACATAGGACAGATTGCATTTTCAACGCTAGTGTATCAACACGTTTTTGTCGGTGGAGAGTAGCGCCGTGCGTAAAATCCGGACAAGATCTTCCTTCTTCGCGAAAACAGTGCGAGTCAACGAGAGGTGTAATTTACCGTCCAACCTAGGACTGAGATCAAGGTAGGCCATATTCTCTCTCAAATATTATTCCTTACTCAATTTTGAGTTGCGTCAATTAAACAATAATATATATCGATACAGTCAACGGGATCTATTACCATTAGGGCTAAATATTGAAATTTTCGGGTATTAATTACATTTTTTTATTTATTTTCACATCCGAATCATCAAATTATTACTTGTAACCCTAGAAGTCGCATATAGATCCACATCTCAAAAGCTTCAAACAAATGTGATTGCTCGTAATTCCATTCCACATAAAAGTATAGAAAACATAAAGCATCTTATCGTTCCCATTCACAAATTTAAGGTTAGGGCATGGTTACATAATATATGATTATGCGGAAGAATTGAACTCGGGTAGTTTTTTATTGAGGTTGCTTGCAAACTCAGCAACCTCGATATGTTTTTATTTAGAGAAATACATGTAAAACTGATTGAAGCTTAAAGATATTTATTAATGCACTTTTTATTATGTACGATAATATCTATCTGGTTTAAAATACAAAATAAATGCTACACCTTCTTCCAAAAACAAGCTAATTTCCAAACTGGTAGCATTTAAATTTCAGAGTAGAGAAAGGCTGCTATTGGTTACATTCTAATATTTATTTAATATCATGTGTTGTAAGCACATTTGGTATTTTAATATCTACCTTACTGGGCTTTACAAAGCGCGCATTTCACATTTTTAATCAACAATCATATTATACATCATTAGTTTAACAACTATAAATTTATAATAAGAAAAAAGATGGAAAAAATAAAAAGTGAAAGTAACAAAATACGGTGCAATATTTGATCTTGAGAAGTGTATAACCTACCTCAAGGATAATAGACATTTTAACGAGTTTAAATAATAAGTACAATTTAATTTAGCATGCACATATACACAGACTACTCACTCATTGATGTCGGGTCTGAATGACTTTCTATGTGTTCACATTGAAGGGGTGACCATGCTATGAACATACGTTCGGTCTGCGTTTTTTAGCCATAATTTTATTGCACCTTTGAACTGCCTGTGTTGCTCAATGCTGTGTATGTACTTAGGGACAATTTGGGTATAATTCTCATATAATCTCTTTGGTATAATACAAATAGCAGCGGGCAAAAACAACTGATTTTGCAACTAGCATTGATTTTGAATGATCAATTTACATAAAATAGAGCTAAGTTTGACTGTTAATAAATTAACGCAATATGTAAAACTATATGAGAAGAAAACTGTATTAAAAGATAGAAAAATATACTGGAGGTTTCTGATTTTGCAACTAGTTTCCTTAATTTCCTTAGATGGGTCCCAATTTTGGTTATATCTACATACATCTAAGGTGGACTAGTTTATCTACTTTTCCAATTTTATTCCGTCTTTGTATTTTGTGTTTAATTGAAAACGATACGCTTCCCACTTATTAACCACACGTATCAGTAGTACTTGGAAACCTTACATGGAATCCTCTAGAATCACAGTATCGTCTGCGTAAAGTTCTTCTCATTTATTACCAAACCTTCTTCTGATTCATAGAGGGCTCACACAAACATGTTTTTTATTGCACAGAATTTGAAGAGCATTAGTGAAAGAGTACAATCCTATCGTACTGCTATTCATATTTCTACTTCTTAGATTAATTGATCTGCTACCTTCACTGATGCTTTTTGATGCCAATGCAAGTTTCATATTACTCGGATATCCTTATCGTCAAACCCAACTGTCTAGAAGTGTATCAATTTTTCAAATGCTTTAAAAAAAACAACAAAACTTTTACAAAATAAGAAGGCTATAGTGATTATAAACTGTTACTGTGACTGATTATTTCTATTGTAACGATGATTAGATTCAGTGTACCAGTAATTACTGTAAGAATTACAAATAAACAATTACCAATCATCATTACAATCGATCAAACTAAATCACAGTCACAGTAACGGTTTAACCATCACTACCAAAAAAGTTTCACCTGTAATGCGCGTTTCCAACTCACCTGTTTTTTATTTCAACCTTAGTTGCTAATTTATTTCCTAATTTAATCACCATTTTGCGGCCTTACACCATTAGCAAAGAAAATTCGATTTTTTCTGAATATTGTGGAATTTATTTGTTCGGAAACAACACCAAACCTTAGCTATGAAAGGCCATAAATATTTATAAACAGCAGGAAATCCCCTCTTCTGATGTTAATTTCACCCGCTCAGTACCACCCACTCAGCTTAAGTCTTTGCCTTTTCGCTGAAATTACTCAATTTGCATAATACCGAGGGCCGAAAAATACAGAGAAAGAGAATTCGCAGTCAAATGAAAGGGATTTGCCCCAGAATCGCAATATTTTCCTCAATTCCACAATCGAAGTCTTTCTCAAGAGTCAGAAGAATGACACAAAAATATTAAATAGATACAGTTATGGAATTTCGTAATTTTGCCGATATTTTTGTCTCCTTGTTACATTCCCTAAAGTATCGTTTAAAATGTTAATGTTACGATACGTCTTTAGGAAAAGAAATACGATGAACTGACGTTCTTGGTGGTTCAGCGGTGAAAAACCACCAAGTTAGTTATATATTTAGGTATAGAATTTGAATGGTATTGGCTTTATTGAAAAGATAATTTTGTGTCATCAGTATTTTAATATAATTTCGAGCATATGGGCGCCGCGGCTAGCTCGAATAAAGTTTCATTTGGAAGTCCAATTTTCGACCACTGTTTGGAGCAGCTGGGGGCCGTTTATCGTCAATAACGCGACAAATGTGGTTTATCGGCGTAGGCTAGCGACTTAACATATTCCCACAAAAAAATAATCCAAAAGTTTTAAATCACACAATCTTGGAGGCCAATTCACAAGATTTTTGTAAGTGTGAGTGCTGTATGCATGTCGCGTGCATCGTTAAATGGCGGCATGTATCCATGTCCACCCTATAACAATATATTTTGTTATATAACGTGTATCCAAATAAAATATAATCTAACATAATATTATGATAATATAAAAACTAAGAATATATTAAGATAGTATAAAAAAATACATTTTCATAATTTAACAAAAACAAAAATAAAATAAAATATATATATATACATTTGACGTGCTTGTAGTCTAGTGGTTACGATACTCGCCTACTGATCTAGTGGTCGGGGGTTCGAACCATCAAGTTAGTCCTATTTTCATAGCACAAGCACTATTCTTAGTTTGAAAATAGTCAGAATATTGATGTGACACACATTCCGTATACGCATCTCTATTTAAATAAAAAAATATATATATATTTCAGATTATATTGAAATCATCAATCATTCTCAATTTCTATACTCTATAAAGACTTCACTAATCTATTGCTGGATTTGTGACTCACGTTGCTAATTTTTATGATGTCTCTCCCACTGCTCTTATTATTATGTCTACACCGAAACCTTGAGTGCTCTCCAGGTCACTTTTTGTTTTGCAGATACCTTTCAATAATATTTTTTATCCATCTAATATATGTGCGTCTTGAAATATGACCCATCTATTACCATTTAACCTTTTAGAAGTTACAATAACACCCTTTACACTAGTCTGCCCTATAAACATTATCTTATAATATATCTTATATTTATTTACACCATAGTGCAGACCAACGTATGTAGAAATATTTGTGTGAATTTTTTAATATTTATTATTATTACGCGAATTTAATACCATGATTTACGTACCCACTAAGCTGAAAATATTAAGATAAGTATTGTCATAAAAAGAGAAGCAAAAAATAATGGATTGGCTAAGATCGAGATACTAAAGACCATCGAAATAATGTAGGACATGCTCATATATCTGTTGCCCCTGGTTGAAGATACAGGGTGAATATTATGTTCCAGGCCGATATTCTTTTTAAATAACTTATAAATAAAACATATTTATTTAATGTAATTTTTATTTATAGATTACTTGATTTATTTCAATTGTGCATAAAATATGATATTGACCAAATTTAGTCCATAGATGACGATAACATAGTTGTACTTGAAGTATTTCCACATAATAATACATACAACTTCCAAAAAATTGATAGATATGGAGATTGATTAATGGGTGAGAATGGTGAATGTTACATTTATATAATGTGATTACTTAAGCCAGCCGAAGAAAAGTCGTAATTACCCATACTTACATATTTAAATATAATAAAAAATAGCTTCGTCTCTATGAGATATCTATTATTTGTTTGGCAAATTTTTTGCTCATTTTTATTTTATTTTGTTTACAGTGGTATACTTGTACATTAGCACAAAGTAAATTCTTGCTGAAAATACACATTTAAATGACAGAATCAATGTAAAGGGTGGCCCAAATGAGATTAAAGGGTTAAAATAAATTAAATATTTCAGCCATATATGGGTATCTTGGAGTAACAGTTCCTACACAATTTTACACGGAAATATTTTAAAATTCAGTTTCTAAATGTATGATTGGGATGGTCTAAATATGCTCAATTGCGGACCCACCACTTACCTGGGACTGTTCTATAAGAAAAAACTCCTATATCGGTCCTACTCATTAACCGCCAGATTGGCATTTTTTAAAATGGCGAATATGACACAGCTTAGCGTAAAAGCTCACGACGCATCGTCGCCAACCAAAAAACATCCTTTGTTGTTCAGAAAAACCTGAATAAAATTCCCATATTTATTTAATGTTAAGTACTTGACTTGACTGCGTTTCCAAATGTTGCGTACCCAACATAAAATTGTTGGTACTTCAGTAATGAAACACGTCAGGTGCCAATTACAATCTTTATTATAAGAATACTGTTATGATACAATAATATACACGTATTTACGGAGATACGAGTGGTAGTGAAAAGAAACGGCGCTCCTGTGCGAGTCACCTTTTAAACCCTCTCTTCATACACACACACATACATCCACTATAGAAAATTCTCGTGCTATGACATACACATATCATCGTAATCCCAAAGACATCACATTCAATAATATTTTACAAGAAGTACAGTACATAACAACGAAATAAATCACTATTATCAATATAAAAAATAATCAAAATATTACGAAAAAATAAAGAGACACAAACACACAAAGTCCGGGAACAGCGGGGCAATCAGGGAGTAACATTCACTCACGGGATGTAAGACTAACATAAACAAAATATAGGATTTCTTCTTTATCCAAGCGCCACTGCTAGCAGATATTCTTCAGGAACAGCACACTAAGGAATCCAACTGGCGATCAGTCAGGCACTTTCCGCAACAGGTTTACCCAGGATTACTCACCTAAAACCCACACTCTTGTACGAGTAGAGACAAATGGATCGTTGATTTTTGTCGTACAACCTCTACAACTGTTTCAGTGCATACACACCGATGAGTACATATTTCTGGAAGATCTGTCACTCAACACTGTTCCTCAAAACGCGAGACTAATTATTTTTGTCGAGTTGAAATAATAGACCTTTCAGAAGACTAGAAAAATTCTATAATTTTGACACGTTACTGCACATCATAAGTATATATCTCCAATTAATGTATTAAAACCAGAAAAAAAAAGGTTATAGATATTTGGATCATTTAGGCCACCGTATAGTATATATCTTTAGTTTTCGGTTTATATTTGCAAGAAAACTAACCAACCTCGACCAAGTTAAGACAAGGTCTTATCTTAGCTTCTTGCATTTTTTATGAGTGAGTTTAAATGTCTCATTAAAAGGCAGATGTGGTATTTTAAGCTTATTGTTAAGTTGAGTTGAGTATAAATATTTTTTTGAATAGAGATGTGTACACGGAATACGTGTCCCATCAATATTCTTACTATTTTCAAACAAAGCTTAATGCTCGGGCTATAAAAATAGAACTAACTTGATGGTCTCCTGGAACAAGGCTCAAACCTACGACCACTAGATCACTAGAAGATTTTGTCACCATTTGACTATCCTTCGATTTCTTTTTCACACAGCATCATCACAAATGGTATAGGTCCGTTCTTAGATGTCATCAATCACATAAAAATGGCTAAAAAATATATGACTCATTTTAATGTTCGTTGTAAAATGGTGAACTGTTCTTGAATTTTAAGTTGGAGTGTAATTAATAAAATTTATAGCTTCACCATCACAAAAATGGTATAATTATACACTAAGGCCTTACACATTTTTCATGGATTTAGCAATTAGGTAACAATTACTTCCACGAATAGCGAACAACAGCAATAATTGTAAATAATTAAACATAAATGATTACAGAAAATATATACCTACAAGTACACCGTACTACCCTATACACTTTAAGGTGGGCAGAGTGAATGGAACGCTAGATTGACCTGTATGACACTAAGCATCACTAGTCAATATTGAGGTTAGTGCCGTTCAAATATGGAAAAGGGCCAGACAATATCCCTTTCGTGTGGCTGGATGGGATGAAATTGAGCATTCAAAATAAGGTCAAATACCTTGGCCATATATTCAATGAATATGGACAAAACGATTATGATATAGAACGGCAGAGGAAACAATTGAGCGTTCGTGCAAATATGCTGTCACGGCGTTTTTACCGATACAGTAAGAAGGTGAAGAGCATCCTGATTAAATCGTCCTTTACCAGCATGTATACCTGCGAGCTCTGGTCGAAATACAAGCAAGTGACGTATAATCGTCTTCAAATTTAGTACGACAACTCACACAGAATACTGTTCGGATTGGCGCATTATTGCAGCGCATCTACAATGTTTACCGAAGGCCATATACATGGATTCGTTCCGCTTCTGAAACATTGAGTTGCTGGCGTAAAGCTGCGGCTGGAGCTCAGCACCAACTCTCTGGTGCAAGCGGCATGGAAAGCTGGTTCCCTGACCAGAGAATGGCAGCGCCTACAAAATAGCTACATATACAATAGCCGTAGCTCAAGTAGTTATAAATGTAATATTTATATTTTGTGTGTATATATGTGTGAACTTTTTACTTTTTATTAACTTCTTTTTTTTTATTCATTAATATTTTCCTTGGTTTTCTTTTTCATAGCGTTATATTTATTTCATAACCTTAATGTATAACATAATATGTATTATCTCTATGGCAAATCGGGTTAAAAAAAACTTGATCACGCTGGAATAAACACATTATTATTATTAACAGGATTCTATATTATTTCAGTGGTCAACTGGTTAAGCCAAACATTTCACAAATTCCTGGTGCCATCAAAATCATAAAGCATAATATTATTGACATATTAAGATGACTTCAACACGTCTTGATAATACTGATCCACGTCGGTCTCTCGTGAATGAGTTATGATCTTCATAAACTCCCGCCCTCTTGATCATGCTCCTCCACTTTTCTCGGCATCCTGCAGATCTTAGAGGTGTCACTAGAAAAGTGTATGTTATCTTTTCCACTATATCGGTCCAACGGGTGGAGGATCGTCCTCTTCCTCTTCGTTCTTCGACGTTGTCCACCACAACATGCTTCATCTTCCCTTCTCACAAAATGCCCAAAAAATGGAAGGATTCCTTTCTGGATGCAAGTTGAGAGTCTGTCCTTGATGTTTAATTCCTTCAAAATGAAGACATTTGTAGGTCTCGCCGTTCACGGTATACGTAACATGTGACTTCTATACCACATCTCAAAATCTTTAAAATACTAGAGGAACAATTATTAATATGTGTCTTCTTGGTAAGGCAACTTCGAGAAGAAAGCTGCCAGTGGGTCATCACAGACTAAGCTTTTATAGAATAAACAGTAATAAAGACTGTGTGAATACAGGTTGGATCTTGACTAGTTAACAAGAATTGCAGCAACAAAAGAAAGGGGAAGGTGGAAATTGGACTTTGAGCCCCATTACCCTCGTAGGTAAGGATACAAAAATTATTATAATGATGATAATTGACATAACTCTCAGAAATGCATTGCCAGTTATAGAAAATGATGATCTATTCATACATGGTACTGGAATGGCCGTTTCTTTATCAGGGAAACATCTTCGACATTGAAAACAGCCAGGTTTCTCCGGATCCCGTCTAGACATTGAAATCACAGTATTTCGATGCTCCATATCTCTTATTTTTTACGAAGTACTGTTGAAAACTCTTTGATCCGTCTAGCCTATCGAAGTTGTTGGATCTTAATAAACTTGACGACGTCAGACTCATTATAGAGCTCATTAACATCGAGGTTGTAACGATTACGCCAAGTACTATTTTCCCAAATAGGACCACAAATCTTTCTGAAGATTTAAGTCTCAAACACTTGTAATATCAAAGAGAGAGCTCAGAATCTAGATTTCTGCTCTGAATATGCACCATAGACCATAAATACATAAACTCTTAGACACAGTATACTGACTATTGGTTACATGCAATTCTGGTTGAGGTCCAGTTATCATACAAAAAAGTATTAATTTGATTATTACACATTGGTAAAATGCATTAAGGTCCCTATAATAAATAACCCAATAAGTAAAATTATAAAAATTATATCGTCAAATGTACTATTTATAGGCTTTCATAAAAATACTGCAAGAGGAAAACTAAATATCTTCGTGCAAATAACGTCATATGGGTTGAAACATATTATGATATGCCACCCCTTCTTTCTCGATTAATATACAACCATTTCCAAAATTTACCAATGAACGGACAATTTGTGACAAGGAATCGACTCGTTTCTCGAGTTATACATGTATTTCAAAGGCTTGGATGTGGAATGTTTCCGATTTGTTTGCGTTTTCTCGTTTATAAAACATATATCTAAGGCTTCTAACAGCCTCCATCCCTTTCTCGCACATAACAACAACCTCGCGGATGACATATCACATTTAATTCTATCATGAAACTAATCGATAACCGTCCTATTTTCATATTCATACATATTCCAAACACAAATTCTATTATTTGTTAATAAAATGTGAGATAAATCCTACATTACGTTCACTTGTAAGTAAATTTTTAATATAGTTTGTAAATCTATATCGTAAAGTAAATATATATTTTAAATCTATTTTAATAGACGATATTATCGAATTAATATAAAAAGCACTAATTGTCCAGTTAATAAAGCACTAATATTGTCCAGTTAATAAAAAGAGTAGCAAAATTGCACTTGACAGGCGACTTAATAAAAGAGCCTTAAAATTATACTTGACAAACGATATTGCCTAGTTAATAGAATTACATTTAGTATTATTAGTACTATGGCACTACTGACCTATACTAAATTCCTGGTAACAACAATAATGGCATTGGTGTGACTCAAAAATATTTAATGTTTAACGACATACGTTCGAAAATAATTTTCAAGATATTATGGAGCTTGTTACGCATCTCTATTTAAAAAAAAAAAAAAATTATTATATATTATTAACATATATTTATGAAACTGATGTCACATCTAGGTTAAAACGCATTTTTATTAGACAGTTTCCTTGAGAAAATCTAGGTCGACGTTTCGACACGGCAGCACGCCTCAAAAGTTACAGCTTAACCGTACTAATGCGCGGGGGATATAAATCTAAACTATGGGAGATTTATATCCCTCACAGTTATACCGTAACTTTTGAGGCAAAACCTTGACAAGACATGTTCTACCATGTCGAAACGTCGGTCTAGAGGAAACCATCTGCAAAAAATAATCTCAAAAATACCATTTCTATATATTTATATATGTTAAATTTAAGTTTTTTGTAGGTTGAGTATAATATCGGAAATAAAGTTTCTTGGTTATCCCGTTTCTATTGGTCCTGATAAAGTTAGTTAAACTTACTTAGCGCTGAGCTGCCGGCCTGAAAATACGTGATTCATAATCATTTTAGAGATCATGGCACTTCACTAATGAGATTTACCCGAAACATTAGGACAACAATGGTCCGTCTCGAGACCAACAAACGCTGGATAACGAAGAAAATTTATATATATATAAATATGACCAGGTAAACCAAATACTGGAAGATGGTCCTGATAGAAGCCACATTAATCGGAGCGCTTATATGATAAGATGCATGAATGTGGATGAGGCGAGAATTGTGTCAGGACAGAAGAGCGTGGCATTATTATAAGTAAAGTAAGTAAGTACTTATATATTTGTTTTGAATTATCTCAATCTCTAAGGAATCCTCAACAAATGTAGAAATAACATTTCCCGGGGAGCATTTTTGAGTGATTGTATGAATTTTAATCTCCTTTTCAAATAGCTTCTCTGAAACTGGCTCCGACGAATAAACAATTCACTGTAGGAAAACTTGTTTCATTATTCATCTTTGCAAAACAAACTAAGCAATTTATTTACACATCGAACAATAAACTAACGCGCTTACTTGATTCAATTAGCTTAACAAAAGTCCCGTAAAGTTTATCGATTACTTGTTGGAGTGAAGTGTAAAGTGCCCGTAGTTTTTGGAGAGAAATAATAACACGATAATAAATGTTAACAATAATTAAGTACTGTTATCGTAACAGTTTTCGTGTAAATTTATAGGTTCAATAAAAATATTTTTATCCAAGTAAATTCATATATCACAGAAAAAATATTTATTTTAAAAAAAACACTTAAACTGAAACTTCAATTTCTTAGCTGAGCTCTACCAACCTTGTAAAAGCAACCATTTTTCAAAAAAATTAATTATTTCCAGATTAAATTTTAAGCAAATCTGCTAGCCAGAACTTCCAGTCCATTTTTACGATTAGGGGAGAGTGGAGGATATACGGACACTTAAAATTAAATTAAAATAAAAACAAAACGAGTGGAGATAACCAGTCATTCTTTATTAATTATCAATGTTTATTTATAAGACTTTACGAACAAATTAACATATAATAAATATTATCAAAAAAAAATCATCATACCAAAAAAATAAAACGCTTGCTGTTCGCATTTATCCTTAATATATATATATATATATATATATAAGTCTTTGGACTATTTGCGGACAGGTGATGGGGTAAATTCGGATACCACGGGATTATTACGAACCAGGTTTAATTATCACCACAAATGTATCCGTTTGAGGAACTGCCAGCAGTATAATTCTCATGTGCTCATTTTCGGTATACAATATACATTATCTAGTACTCCGTAGGAGAAAAAATAATCTTTTCACTTAAAAATACGAAAAAGCATTCATTTTTTCGAATTGTTCCTATAAAATCCTTTTAGGTTTCTAACACCCTTTGGGTTCTTATTTAAATGCATATTTTCTTTTATAACTGGAGAATTTTATTACAACTATTTTTATGTCCTGGTGATGGCTCCATTTTTTATAAAAATACATATCTGTTTTTTTTAAATTTTTTTAGTAACATAATAAGGAATAAGTTGACTAATTAATCAATAAACTACATGTTTTGAATAATGGCAACATTACCAATAAAATACGCATTTGTATAGCACAATAAAAAATAATATAATAATAATGTTACTTTTAAAATTAGCAATATTAACTTGGTGGTTAAGATTCTTATTTTTTTTATATATTATCTTAGTTTAACATTTTTATTACATTTCTAAATTTAATTAATTCGTTTAATAATAAAATACAATTTACATTAGAAATGGAAAATAATTCTACCCTAAATTTTTTGGATCTAACATTGATTAGAAATAATAATAAAATTGAGTTCAAAATTTTTAGAAAACCAACTTTTACAGATACTATCATACACAATGAATCTAATCATCCATTATCACATAAACATTCAGGGTTCCACTCCATGATACATCGTTTAGTCAATATTCCTATGTCAACATCCAATTTTAATATTGAATTGAATACAATTAAAAAAATAGCAGTTAATAATGGGTATAATATATGTTTGATAGACACTATTTTAAAAAATAAATTAAAAGAATATAATAATCAGTTTTTATATAAATCACAGATGAAACATAATAATAATAATGATAATTGGCGTAGGATTTTATACATAAATAACTTTTCGAAACAAATATCTAAACACCTACCACGAGATATTAGACCAGCATTTTACACAAATAATAGTATAGGAAATTTACTCATAAATTCTAAGGACAAGGATGATAAATTTAACAATTCTGGCGTCTATAAACTTAGTTGTAAGGATTGTGCTGCATTTTATGTTGGTAAAACGGGTAGAAATTTTAATATAAGAGTAAAGGAGCATTTGAGATGTTTGAACAATAGTGGGTTTTCAGAATTTGCTAAACATTTGATAGAAAATAGTCATGGTTTTGATAAAAAATTGGGATTGTCAATTTTGCATATAAATGGTGTAGGTCACAAATTAAATAATTTGGAATCGTTGGAGATAAATAAAGCATGTAAAAGTAATCAAGAAATTCTAAACAGCCAACTAAATTTAACTACGAGTCCTATTCTAAAATTTTTTCCTAAAAATTATTCGACTAAATTTGTATTGAGCAGCAATTTAAATTAGGTACTAAATTTACTTTTTAAATAATTGTTGTTTTTTTTTTTTTTAAAAAAATTTTTTTTAAAAAATTTAAAAATAGATTCTGGATAAATAGAAAAACAATGCTATATTTTTAGTTAGTTTTGACATATCTTGAAGAAGGAAAAGGTGTTTTCCGAAACCGGTAGATGTTTTTTAAACTCAATTGTGGTTATTAAACTAAGATAATAAATAAAAAATAAAAAAATAATAAAAAAAATAAAAAAAAAATAATAATAATAATAATGTGTTTATTCCAGCGTGATCAGGTTTTTTTTAACCCGATTTGCCACAAAGATAATACATATTATGTTGTACATTAAGGTTATGAAATAAATATGATGCTATGAAAAATAAAACCAAGGAAAATATTAATAAATAAGAAAAGTTAATAAAAAGTAAAAAGTTCATACATATATATATATAAAAAATATAAATATTATATATATAACTACTTGAGCCACGGCTATTGTATATGTAGCTATTCTGTAGGCGCTGTCATTCTCTGGTCAGGGAACCAGCTTTCCATGAGAGCGCCGCTTGCACCAGAAAGTTGGTGCTGAGCTCCAGTCGCAGCTTTACGCCAGCAACTCGATATCTCAGAAGCGGAATCCATGTATACGGCCATCGGTAAACATTGTACAATAACGAACCAATCTGAACAGTATTCTGCATGAGTTGTACTGAATTCGGAGACGGTTATACGTCACTTGCTTGTATTTCGACCAGAACTCGCAGGTATACATGCTGGTGAAAAACGATTTAAACAGAATGCTTTCACCTCCTTACTGCATCGGTAAAAACATATAAACGGTGAAAGCATATTTGCACGAACGTTCAACTGTCTCCTCTGCCGTTCTATATCATCATCGTCTTGTCCGTCTTCCTTGAATATAAGGCCAAGGTATTTGACCTTATTTTGAACGCTCAATTTCGTCCCCTCCAGCCACACGGGAGGGATATTATCTGGCCCTTTTCCATATTTGAACGCCACTATGACCGATTTTCTGGCATTGTATATGTTACTTATTAAAAATTTCTTATTTCATAATACTGTATTCCAGGGTGGGGTTTGGCTGCTTCTACGTCTGCTCTCGGCCAATTCTTAACCTTTCTTCTCCAGTTCCTGGACCTTTTCATCCAGTGATCGATCATTGATCTGCAAAACTGTTTCCACTGGCGCATCCATTTCGTCATGATCCTTGGTATCCTGATTCATTTAATATGTGTTAAAAATACCACAAAAATATTTTCTAACATTCACAGCAAAAATGATATTTCATAAAAATAAAAAAACCTATAATTAACTCTGTAGGAGAGTAAACAAAGTGTATTTTAACTACGACGTTGACCGCAGCACTGTATATTATTTGAATTGTATTATTCTTAAAATACATGAATACATATGTACATATTATGCTCTAATATAAGTAAACAATAACAATACATTTTTAAACCTTTTTAAAATTTACACAAAACATATATTCTACGCTTTATAAAATATATATTATCTGTTTACATGACATCAACACTCGTATCGTAAATACGAGTATTTCTTACCATCCTTTTTTTATTCATCCGTTTCTCTGACCAAACAAGCTAAACTAATATACGTTTATCTCGTTGAAGCGGCCTGAAAACCAGTAAAGATTTTTTTTATATTGTAAAAAAATTCACTGTAAATAAGACTTTTACAAACACAATAGCTGTAAGTACATATTTTTTCAATTGCATAGACGGAATACAAGTCCATCAATATTATTACTATTCCCAACTCTTGGACGAATTTGTATTTCCAATACCTTTATACTTCATTAATAGTCAGCTATCTACCGACAATAATTCTTATACAAGGTATTCAAGTTCAGTTGAACATAATTAAATATTGCATATGCCATAAAACTAGAATAAAAAATAATATTAGGACAACACATTCTTATTGTGAAGTTGTAATTATTCAGAACAGACGGTCTGTGATATTTTAAATATGAATTAAATATATCTTTCTAATTAAAACATTTAATTCATATTAAAAAAATTATATTTTTTTTAATGATTGGTGACTTAAATAATAAATACTAAATTAATGTATTAATTATAAATATATACATATAAAATCAATTTTGTCGAAAAATATTGTTTTAGCGTCACCGGGATTCGAACCTGGATCTTCATTTCCAATCCGGGGAAGTGCACTACCTTTGTACTATAACGCCAGTATAATAAATAAATTGATTTTATATGTATATATTTATAATTAATACATTAATTTAGTATTTAAAATATCACAGACCTATGTTCTGAATAATTACAACTTCACAATAAGAATGTGTTTTCCTTAATAACTTAAATAATACTAAAATTAATCGAATTTATATTATATTAAGTCTTTAAAGATAATACTACTAACCTTACATGATAAAAGTATCTTAGATTTGCTAATTATTAAATAAATATTTTAAATGTTTTCCTCAGTACGAGCGAGGCCCAGTGAGGCAAGCATTAAAATACTAACATTTTAAATAAATTAATGTTATAACAAGTCTCAAATCCTAGACCACCTTATCACTGGCGAGACGTCTTACAGCTAGATTGAACAAGTGCGTCGTATATAATATAATTATAACTCAAATAAACAATCATACTTATTAATAAGCCATATTCAAATATTCACAAATAAAATTAAAACAGTTTTCCAATATTCGAACAGCCCAAAGCCTACGGAATACTTCGAAAACAATCTGCTAACAATATCTTAAACATCAGCGTCACAAAGACCCGGACTATCTGGGCTTTCAAAGGACATTGTGACGCGCTTGACTTTTTAGAGAGTGACAAAGGGAGAACAACAAACTATTACAATAGTGTATGACGGAGGAGGGAAGAGGGTAGTGTCGGGAGCACTCTATTTTTTCTGAACATTGCCATTAGGTGCCTAAATATAGATTTAGTTTTGGTTTTGAAATATTGACACGTATATTTTTAAGGAAAACACATTCTTATTGTGAAGTTGTAATTATTCAGAACATAGGTCTGTGATATTTTAAATACTAAAATTGATTTTATATGTATATATTTATAATTAATACATTAATTTCGTATGTTTTTATTTGATACTAGCGATCTCTGGCCGAGATTGCTCTGGATTCAGATTTAGTTAAAATTTTAAATATGGTAAAGCAAGCAAAGAGTGCGCACAAGCAAAGAGTAAGTATCAGAATTTATTCCAAATGCGTTGTTGAAGTTGGCAACACTGCGATCTTAATCGGTCGTCTATGACCTGGACTACCACAGGAATGGTTTTGATCGAATCTTTTATTGTGCAGCTTTACTACTCAATATTTATAATCTGTGCCTGATAATATACTAAGTGGCAACCGTAAGTCATTTTTCATTTTCTAATCTTCCTTAGTGACAATACATTCCGCGATTATCAATCGGACACGTGAGTGATGGATGAATATTGTGGCATTCAGCACTCACTCACATATTAGTTTACTTTTAAATAGAGATGCGTACACGGAATACATGTCACATCAATATTCTTACTATTTTCAAACTAAGCTAAACGCTTGTGCTATGAAAATAGGACTTACTTGCTGGAGTTCATGAACGAGGCGCGCACCACCGACCACTAGATTTCTAGGCTAGCTTAACCACTACACCAACAAGCTACTCACATACTTCACATTTTAATAATTCATTCATTTCATCATTCATATTCACATAACCTGACAAATCCTTCTAATTCGCCCAGAATACACCCACTTAAGCATCAATCTATAATTCCAATTCTTCCCGTCAACCATAATTCGTTTTTCATTTTTCATCCCTATAGGTCTTATGACTTTGACATCTTAGGTTAATGAAGTAAGGGAATAAAACCGATGATGATAATGATAAATGTTTTTTAATGTATATATAAAATGTTATTTAGAAAAACATGCACAATACATGTCAAATCATAATCTACCACTGTGACTTGCTATTCGTTTTATTGTTTCGTACGTATCTCCGAGCAGACACAGCACCGCCAAACTTCCACATTTCCCGCCATTATTTAACAACAAGATGGCATCATTTTTCATGTTTGACTTCCGTTTTCATCTGGCTTAGTTTCACAGGGTGTGTCTAGTTTATTTCCTGCTAAGCACGTGGCGCCAAGCCCGTGAATGATGCATGGCCCGCTGAAACCGGCACGCCCGTCAGCCACATTGCTGGCTCAATGTGTTTCAGATTTTTAAGTTATAAGCAGAGATGACGAGGGTTCGGATCATAAATAGTTTCATTGTGTAATATAATCAATTGAACGCACAAGGACGGAGGGCGAGAGGTCGATCTCCAATAAAATGGTTAGACGCTTTATTGCACATTTTCAAGCAGTTAGTGAACCATGATGCTGTAGAGAAAGAAAGAGAGAGAGAGAAACGATTTGATTTGATATCATGAATTAATTATTCACAATTTGTTTTATTTTATTTACATATTTAAATAATTTTACAAATTAGAACATATTAAATAACTGAATTAAATCTGAAGGATTCGATAATATTTTAGATATTCCTTCGCATTTCCATGGTTTTAAAATTACACATACTAAAATGTTACAATTAGGATTATACGTACGAATACCATGTTCCAATAAAACATACTTAAATTTTTTTTTTAAATTCTTGAAATTCTAATATTTTTTAAGGATTTAAAAAATGACTATGTCCAAATGAACACCGGTGATGTAATAATTTTTTTTTTTCATTTCACAAAACGAAATAATTGGATTGCGATGAACGAAATAATTAGATTGTTTGTCATAAACTAAATATTCAAATGAGCATTTGCCTTGATATATATCAAAATTTATAACATATCCACTATCAGTACAGAGGCACCATGCTTTGTATCCGAATCTAATCGGCTTTTCTAGAATAAATTGCTTACAAGAATGTCTTTCAAAATTGACTTACAAATTTCTTTCCGGTATAAATCATGAAATTTTTTTATCAATTTTATATGTGGTTTAACTTTTCATAAATTGTCTTCCGTTTTATTTGTTGTATTATCAACATAATAATATTTCATCAAATCGGTGTCGACGCATTGCTTGACAGATGAGTTCATTTATTGTATCCAAAGTTAAATATTACTTGGAACCACATTATAGATAGTCAAAATTAAATTTCTAACAAAACATCTAATTTCTTCTGAATTGATGTTTGAGGTTGATTTATTTTTTAATTAAAGTATGTATCTATAAAACTCCTCAACAAGCAAATCTATGATAGTGTCATAGAAAAATAATTCGAACAGCTGAGTTTGCAGATTTATTTTTAAACTGATTATAATCCGGTTTAGGGAACGTTAGCAAAAATGATTACATTTCACAATTGAACCAAGTTCTTTTATCTTTTCTAACTAAATAGTCGAATTTTGGTTGCGATAAAATATCTTCTGGTTATCTATGTATCTAAATTATTCTGTAGTTAGTTAGTCTATATAAACCAATATTGGTCTGATCCATTTTTCTTGTACGTTTCATTACAGCATTTACTGATAATTGTCTATAATTTAAATTTTCTACATTGCCGCTTTTTAACCGATGAAGTTCTGGTGATGAAGTCACCCAAACTTCACCGGTTAAAATGTCAGGATCTGGTAATGATATATATGTCACACTCAGTAACTTCATCACTATTTTCTACTTCAATTACGTCTAATATACTATTTACTGATAATCCCCTTCATTCCGTGTTAGATATATCTCTAAAAGTAAGCAATTTAATGAATTTGAAATATAAAAAAAAACAAAAATAAATAAATTTATTTAAAATCATATTATTTATTTTGATACGATTACTGTCAAGTGTATTCGCAGGGACATCCTTGGATTTACGATCATTTATTGCACCATAAAAATACACAAACATTATTTCTAATTATTTGAATGTAAACTCTACATGCTTATGAATTATTTCATGAAAGAAAGATCAGTTTTCGAATCAAACTTATCAGTAAAAAATACTTAAAAATCATATCACAGTTTTTTTTGTTCGTAATATGAGCGTCTACCACGACTGACCCATGCCAAGGACATAAACATTTTCTTAGAAATGACACAATGCAAGATCAAATCGGCAACAATATATATATATATATACATATATATATAGATTTTTAAGGATAATACATTCTTATTGTAAAGTTAAATTTTACAGAACGCATATGAAGTATGAAGAATAGTAGAAGTAGATGTAAGAAGATGGCTTTCATTCAATGGAACCACAGATATATCAATATGAAAGTGTAACATATGAGTTCTAAAATTCGTCGTCTACTCAGTGTATTGGCGTAGCGTAATCGGTTAATGCATTTCCCTAGATAGGAATAGATCCAGGTTTGAATCCCGGTAGCAACAACAATATTTTTTCGATTTTATATGTATATTAAATGTGTTATTAAATAATTTTCTGTCCATATGGACACCTGTGACACTAATGCAAACTATTGGTTCTGGCATTAACGAGTTTTAATGCAACAAACGACCAGGTTGTGTTAGTATCGGTATTGTATCATTTGATTTCTTCACCAGACCGGAGTAGTTGAAATTTTAGAGTTTTAGAGTACCAATTGCTGTGGCGAAGGGAATACATAATTCACAATTCATCAATTCAGAATTCCCGTAAATTTATAATTGAAACAAATTATATTAATCACCTAGAAAGACACACAAATAATAATATAGTCACCGACAGGTTACAAACCCGAAATATTTCTTAATAGTAAATAAAGAATTTTCTACATGCCATTTTAGTTATAATTGGGTCAGCCTTGTAAAATACTTTTTGTTTTAATATTTAAGCCACAGATAACAGAGAAACAGGTTTTGGTTCTGTGGTTTGCACGTGCGCTTTATTCATTATGGATGGGCTTTCATTAAGTCTCCGCTCCCGTTAACCGAGGCCGGCAGTACCGAATAACCATTCTGCCGACCTGAATGAAATATTCTCCAGTATCGAGACCGCTCTATATCAAAGCACCCTGCAAAATGGTTTAGTTATAATAATGGATCATACTAGAAAAGCCTGGTATACGGTGATATAAATAATGAAATTATATATTAAATACTGAATTAATGTATTAATTATAAATATATACATATAAAATCAATTTTGTCGAAAAATATTGTTTTAGCGTCACCGGGATAACAAATATTTAAATATATAAATATATAAAACAATATTTTTCGACAAAATTGATTTTATATGTATATATTTATAATTAATACATTAATTTAGTATTTAAAATATCACAGACCTATGTTCTGAATAATTACAACTTCACAATAAGAATGTGTTTTCCTTAATAAGAAATTATATATTTCTATAATTCATAGTGTTAATAGCAAGCACTACTTATGGTGGACGCACATGAAGATCTTTGCCAAAGTGAGTTTCCTAGATGACTGCCATAAAATCCATGATGATATCACTCACGTTGGAGCCTACAGTAAGGTGAAAAAACTCCTTCTGAATGCTAAAAAATGTTTTCAAATAACATTCTCAAGAAAATTCAACAACATTAATTTTATTGAGATCACATTTTTATTGTGAAGTTTTAATAGAACATATAAATGTGATATTTTAAATACTAATTAAATGTATCAATAAGAAATATATACATATAAAATCAATTTTATCGAAAAATATTGTTGTTGCTACCGGGATTCGAACCTGGATTTCTTCCAATCCGGGGAGCGTGCATTATAAGTTGTATCAATGCGTCCAAAATTCAATAAAAATGAATTGTTAATTCTGGCGTCTCTTATCAGTTTACTCAAAGGTATTTGTGATTCCATAAAAATAAATCAGATGGCTTTCAAATAATGGAACGATAGATATATTAATTTGAAAAGTGTAACATATATGTAGGTTCAAAAATTTGTTGTCAATCCACTGTGTTGGTATAGTATAATCGGATAATGTAAAATAACAACATACGAGAAAATAGTACATGACCACAGCTCACACCAGTAGCCGGCTTCTGTTTTCTTCGACGACACTCCTAGGGCTTAGATAAACATCTTCAGACCCGCTATAAGCCTTACAATTGTCTGATACCCGCCATGTATTTATTTTTACTTTAAATTAGACCAGTGCAACTAGATACTTTCAATTTTCATTTTATGATTTTTTTAACTTGTATTAAGAGTTTTCTAGAATCTAGACTTAAAATATAGTATAGTGATGTGGGGGCTGGTGCCTAGCGTCAGCATCGTGCATTATCCAAATACAATAATTAACCCTACTAGATAGCTAATTATAACTCGAACGCTCGAATCATTTTTTCTTTAACACTTCCTCAACCTTGTGAGTATCTCTTCTTCTTCTTTTAAATAGGCAATCCACCCTTCAAGAGTGACTTGTGCCATCAAGTTAAAACATTATTTCATAGAAAAAAGTACAACAATATTATAGAATATGGAATATTATATTACAAGTTCATACCAATGTCGTTCAAGAAATTTGCTATTATATAGATTAAATGTGGCGAGTTAAAGGAAAGAAGATGACACAAATTAACTGGGAGTTGAAAATTACCATTGTCAAGATTACTGTAAAAAAACCTGTGATTCGCAATGACAGGCAAAAAAGATATGGTCAAAGGTTTCCTCCTCGGCACCACACTCACTCTATTATGTTCAATGTGAGGCTACCTGGCAATGCCAAATTCTCATTCTAGAGATATTTGATATGTTCTTTTGAAGACCTTTCTATTGGAGAACCAAGGGATGTGGGGAATAGATCCTTGGATTATTTTAAGCTGATTACCTTTGTGATTATTTGTATCCATCCATTGTGCGGTCCAGACAGAATTCGTACATTTTTTTACCATATTAAGTCTGTAATACATCGGGATATGGAATTTATGGAGGAAAACTCCGGAAAGAGTAGCTAATGAATCTCGTCGTGCAAATATAAATATGTGTTCTTAAGTAATAATTGTGTATTCTTCTGTAGTTCACTGCAGTGAATCCAAGGCAGCAACTTCGCTTAGGGCACACAGCTATACGCTCTCCTGACATTTTGAGACTTATGAGAGTTTCAAGCCACCAAAACATAAAAGTATTTTCAAAAATAATTGTCTGTTTGATTTCTCTAGAGAATTTGTCTCGTAATAATAGTTTAGCATGTAAAAGTTTAGAAATTATCAGCCTATATTTTGCGCACCGATTAGAATGACGCATCCAATATGAATGTACTTATGTTGACTCTCAGAGATCAAAGTCGGGCTTTTATGGCCTCTTAATTTTATACAGCACTTGCGTGACCATTACGGAGTTTTAATGGGAGATCTTTAGGACATTTTATAACGTTATTTTTAAATGTCTCTTTAGGTCCTTGGTGCCGTCGTGTCCTTACCCTTGACCATACCCTTGTGTGTATTGCGTAGTGTAAGACTGATCCTCACCCATTATAATGGAACCGATGGATAATAATAAGTACTGGAGCGTTGCACTTGTGATGAATACAATTTAAACATTTGTAGCAATATTTCAATATGTACAAGAATACACAATTTCTGGATTTTCATCAACAAAAGCACTTTTATAAAACAAATAATGGATATCTCATAGAGACGAAGCTAGGTCGTAAGCCCATAAATACCCATATTTATCCATTAATAAGAAATAGCTTCGTCTCTATGAGATATCTATCATTTTTGTTTATAGCATTGATTCAAGATATCATTAAAACGTTGTGTAAATCCCTCCCCATTTTTTGAGATGTACGATGATTAGCGTCGTAAATTAAACAGTTTTGCATTCTACAATATTTTTTTCTTATACGTTTATCTTTAATGACTTTCCTTATAAATTAATATTAAGATAGTAAAACTGGAACTACTCAATTGGCATAAACGCAAGTATATTATATTCTTGGTTATCATACTGTAGATGAAAGAATTAAAATTATATAACTTGCTCCGAAGACAAAAATTGTACATTAATAGGTTAAAAATTAAATGAGAAATATTATCAGACGTAATAAATATATTTGAAAAATACATATTTATTTTATAAATGTACGCTATTTTTACAAAGCTTTTGAGGTTCACGTGTTAAAAAAAAACCAAACCAGTATATTTATATTTTAAATTCATCACAAAGTTTATTAAAGTCTGAATATCTGAATTGGGGTAACACATATTTTAGGTAGTTTATCAAAAGACAACTAACAATATTGGGAATTATTTATATATTGGAGATGTATACGTCATTGAGAAACATAACTGTGAGCCATTGAGCAACATAACATAAATGGATCGCCGGTGTGTGGTCGCCGGGTAGTACATCGCGCGCATCAACGAAGTGTGTGTTACTGAAACCAGAAGACCTATGGCCACGGCGAGAGAAAAATCCATAAAATGGAGCATTACTGCAAGTAGGTCGTGTTTTTTCTGGTATTTGGTTATTCATTGAGCCCCCCCTGTCTTTTTCTTGTATCAAATTCTTTCAATACGTCTAACGTCGCAATTCCCAACCCTTGTATGCAAACAAACTGTACATGTAAATTTCATTTAGAAATTACAATAAATATTTGTAAGACCTACGTATTCTGAAATATTTAAATTTGTCCGTGATAGAAGTCAGACCAAAATCGACATCGCGTTAAAAATGTATTATAACTATCCGACTGAAAAACAAGCTTATGGTTGGCGTCACTGACCCTGAACTACTTCCTGATTCTGGATAGATCTTAGTTCTGTCGCTTGAATACAGATGGCACCGCTGTGTGGCACTTTATTCAAAATGGCGCCTGACAAAATCTTTTATTGCATCTCATTTTCGCGGGAATTGCGCGGAATGATAAATTTGCCGCTAACTCTTTTATTATCAGAGTTTTTCTCGGTGCCAGGGGACACTTTAGGGCTCGGGGCGGCCGGCGGCACGGAGAAGTGTCAGGCGGTGAGGTCGTAAATTCGAGGCTTTTCCGCAAATTGAATTTGAAGGTCAATTAATATCTTTTATTTTATCCGCACACTTTTTTTTCGGCAAATAAACGGCTGTCAGAGCAATATTACACGCGGTTATGCAATATAGTAACTATTACTTGACATCATACTTATCAGTGAAATATTTATATACTTTTAAAATTAGCGATATTTACTTTGTGATTAAAATTCATATTTTTTATTTATTATCTTTGTTTTATTAACCACTGAATTGAATTTAAATACATCTACCAGTTTCGAAAAATACCATTTTCTTCTTCAGGTTGTCATAATTAACTAAAAGTTGTGTTTTTTTAAAAAGAGATTTTAAAAATAGATTCTGGTGAAGAAACAATGATATATGTTTTTGGTTAGTTATGACAACCTGAAGAAGAAAATGGTATTTTTCGAAACCGGTAAATGTATTTAAACTCAATTCGGTGGTTAATAAAACAAAGATAATAAATAAAAAATAAATATTTATATCGTCGTCATTGTCGTCATTATCATCCTATTCATCATCATCGATATTATCATTACCATCATCCCTAGATAATCTAGAGGAGGTCCAGTCTCGTAATATTTATGCTTTCAGGCGCTTTAAATTTGATATTAATGTGTACGTTCTCATGTATAACAGAATTACATTTCTCATTTATATATTTCGTAAATGCAAATCTACGATACGTATCCTGTTACTTGAACTTGAAATAAAACTTGAAATAAAACTTAAAATAATTCTCAGAAACGAAAGTCCAATATTTTACAGGAAAATGACTAAAATGATTTTTTATCATTTACATCTTGTACAGGATAAATCAGCATTCTGCAACTTGGTAGCCAATCTTCGTTGATTGATTATTTTAAATTACATTAATTAATTACCTGTGTTAATTATCTGTGTGTTATGTGGTTATGACACTCGCCTTGTGATCCAGGCCGGCGTGTTAGTCATATTTTCATAGCACAAGCGTTCAGCTAAGTTTGAAAATAGTAAGAATGTAGATGTGACACGTATTCCATGTGCGTATCTATATTTTTTTATAAAATCAAAAAACTGGATAGATGCATTGTATCTGGCTAAAAAGACCCTAAAGGTAGCTGTAACGACTACTCAGAACCATAACTTGTGGAGGAGCATTACAAGCCATGTCTCATCTGATCAAGGTCACTGTGCGTCAATACTGACATGAAATAAATTTATTTTATAGATTATTTAACTTTATTTATAATTAACCAACTTAATCAGTAATTTTTAAGCACGATTTAAACGTTTAAAGTTACTCATTAAGTGGCTAATTATAAACAAAGTTAAATAATCTATAAAATAATGAACACAATAAACTACAAAACAATTACTAAAAATATCAAATAGTATTTTTTTAATGCGCATATTTTCCATGTAAAGCTTCAGAGAAGTTTAAAAGCCCAAGAATCTAGTTAGCGTATCATCACTAAGTATTATAATAGCTTCATTATATAAAAATTGTATTACTAGAATATGAGCACCTTTCAGCTTGATAGGCATATTATTCACATTGTACGATAGCGACGACTTTAACATGTGCTATATCAAACTTGGTCATTTTTGCCTGAAGAGAATTTCAAAGTTCGGTCGAAAGTTTGGCCATGATGTCGAGCTATTTGGTATTACTTTCTCGAATACGTTGTCCATTACTTTTACATTTATTGAGGTGAACACTAGTAACGGTTGATTTGGAGGGGTTTAGTTACCAAAAAACAGTTCCAATTTTAAAATATCGTTATTCAAAGTTTTGACTGCACGACAGTTACTTCTACTCAAAATAATATCGTATTCCTAATTTAATTTTTGTGTTTCTATATATATTATATTTTGAAAGTTTGATCTTTTAAATTACTGATGTGTACACAAAATAAATATATCAATTGATTTTTTGTGTACTTATTGTTATCTACTTGTCTTCCTAAGTACGTCTTCAGTACACACCTCGTAATGTAAAGATCCAAGAAATAAACTTTGTAACAATTACACGTTTATTACAATTTGATAAAATTTAGTACAAGGTATATCACTAGTATAAGTCAAACGATAATGACACGCAAAGAGAGAGGCCGCGTCATGCCGCGCGCCGCCCTTTATAGCCTTGCACACACGCGCCGACGGTACGGCATTCACACACAACTATATAATCCCAAGGACATCACACTTATAAATTTATTTATTTTAATAATATCATCTCAACATCACGAAAAAAACTGTTTACTTTAACACAGACAAAGGTCTAGCAAAATAACCAGGACAAGGCTGAATCTATCAGCGGTGATACCAACTGCATCCCACTCAAAAAATAATAATATGATTCTTTTATATTTTGAATACAGACGGTATTTATTTTATATAACTTCATTATTAATCAACACAATTAATTTAACACTCTGTTCTATGTTCTATCAGTTGATAATAGCCTAGACCAGGGGTCAGCAGTTTGTCAAGTGAGAAGAGACAAATTATCAAAAAAATATGATAACGGTATCAGAGAGCCGCATATTATTATATATTATACATATATAGATGGATGTGGTTTTGTAATGAAAAAAAGTTTTTTATTTTATAATTTAATTAAAACTGTGTCCATGCATCGCTTTTTGATAACTTCATTATATCTGGCAAATAACTACTTATTTTTAATTGAATACATTATTTTAATTTTAATTTGTTATTCTGCTTCCAAATTTATTTTTTATTTAGTTCATGGTTGGGAATGTTTGTTCACATACATACGTAAAGCCAAAGATTGTGAGACTACCAAAAGCTAAAAACTCGTATATTCCAGGCAAACTATACCATGTAGTAAATATTATTGTTTCCATTTTAGGCAGTTGTTTTATAGCTGTCCGCTTGTTCTGAGAAATCAAATTGGATATTTCGAGTTCTTCCAAGCGACTGGTCAGATCTGTGAATTTGTTGCTCCACAGTGCCTTGCTTTTCAAATCTACTAACTGCGTCTGGAGTGAACCAGCATTTAAGTTCATTGCATTTGTTTTGAGAGGACGTAAGGCGAAAGCTAGTGTAGTCTTATTTGTTCTGAATTGTTGAAAACGTTCACGAAAAAAAAAATTTCATTTTTCCTAATACGCCGCTGAAATAAATCGCATGGTTTTTTCGTCATGATATTATCTTAAATTCTTGATATGAAGTAACTCACTCCTCTCTATATCTTCGGTGAAAACTTGTAGTTTTTTTTCAAAACATTTTACTTCTTCCAATAATGTATGCGCGATGTTTCCTTTCCCTTGCACTAATATATTTATAACATTAAAACGTGAAGTAATATCGAACATGAAATGCAATTTTTGTAGCCATGGGTCTTCTTTCAATTCTTGACGTTTGATGTTTTTTTCGAATAGGAATGATTTTCATTTCTTCTAAAGCAAAGCGTTTCAGTACGTTACCTCTAGAAAGCCAGCGAACCTTATTGTGCAGAAGTAAATATATTTATTTATTTATCGGCGCTTTGAATGGAATTACATCTAACGGGAATTTGTCAACCGAGGCAAGACTAGCGGTGCACAATGGAATCCTGGTACCGACACTGATGTATCTAAGTGAGGCCTGGAGCTGGCAGAAAAGGAACGAAAGTAGACTGAATGCAGTGGAAATGAGATCACTTAGACGTATTTGTGGCAAATCTATTTATGACATAGTAAAGAATGAAGAAATAAGAAAAGAATGTAAAGCTGATGTTAGTATAGTGAGTAAGATTAAGAAAGGATCACTTAGGTGGTTTGGTCATATGGAAAGGATGAATGAGGAGAGAATGGTAAGAAAGATATATGACGCAAGTTTTGATGGAACCAGAAATAGAGGACATCCGCGGAAGACTTGGTACGACCAGGTAAACCAGATAATGGAGGATGGTTCTGTTAGAAGCCTCAACAATCGGCGAGCTTGTATGACAAGATGTATGAATGTGGATGAGGCGAGAATTGTGTGTCAGGACAGAATAGTGTGGCGTTCTATCCTCTCTGCCTACCCCCACGGAGAAACGGCGTGATAGTAAGTTAGTTAGTTAAATCTATTTATTCACTATCCATTTCGTCCAAGATTACCATAAATTAGCGATGATAAAGTGGTTTGGCCAAGATGCTGTTAGTTACTTTATTAACAAAGTTCATTACCGTAAACATTTCTTCGGGAAATGTCTGGGCGCAAAGAGCTTCTTGATGTATTACACAGTGGAATGTGAGAATTTTATACTCAATTTTTCTCCATAAAATTGAAACTACTCTTTCGTTTACGCCCGTCATATTTTTAGCTCCATCAGTAGCAATAGAAATTATTTTATTTTGGTCAATTCCAGTGTTTTCCAGATATGTTTCTATACCATTCAGAACCTTGTGAACTTTGGGACCTTGAGGGTAGACGTCACATTTATGTGTTGTAGTCGCAGAATTCGGTCACAGTCCGGCAGAAATTCATCCTGTCTAGATCGCAAGTGATGCGATGGAGAACCAGTAGAATGCTCCGTTAGGACTCTCTAGCGACTGTTCTTTCCGGCATCGCCCATCCCGGCAACCCCCAGCGAGCGACCCACACCCTAATAAATACCCGGAAGGTCCGAGATTCCTTTTATTTCTTAATAGGTTCCGGGGGATCCGATGACCTATTTCTTCTAATGATCTCACGTGCATCATTCATTATCACGCAGTCCCAGAGGATGTGCTCCGGTGTCTGCCTCACCTGAACACAAACACACCACGGTTCACGGACAAGTCCTAAGTCGAAGAGTTTACTCATGAAATGCCCATGATCTGAGATCATCGAGAGGGTTACTTGTACTGTATCACTAATGTCACACGATTCATCACTCATCAGTGATGAATTGATGTTGCGAAAGCCAGCTTAATACCTTCGACTTGTTGCGTTGTTACATTCGAAGATATTTTGGCAATTCTGTCTTGCACTGTTTTCGCAGATAAAGGCAATTTTATTATTCGTGATCGCTTCTTTATTTTTTAACTCTTAAAAAGGTCATTCGAATACTTTCACAAAACACTCTTTAATGTAATCACCTTCTGTGAATGATTTTCCTCATTTAGAGATTTCCAGAGAGACCGCAAAGCTAGCATTATTGATGATATTTGGACTATGTGTCCAGTTGTCAAATACAGAACTCGACTTCTGATTTTGACGCTGAAGATCTGTAACAGATCTCTTCCGTGTGTCACCTGTCGGATATTTGTTCGCGAATGTACTATGTTTTGTTGAGAAACGTCTCTCTAAGATTGATTTCTTATTATTTGCGATCTTTTCGTGACAGATGAGACAAGTGGGAAGACCGTCCATATTTTGAATGCAAGCATATGACTCGGTACTCTTTATTAAAGTCACGATTTTCATCAACTATTTTTCTCTTCTTTTTAGATATAGCCAAAACCATTTTATCCATGGGTTGAGTCGTATAAATTTGTATAAACTACAATCTGAAAAAATCAAAATTAATATAGTAGATGTGGAAGATAATTTCTGGTCTGTTATAAGAACTGTGTCTATGAGAACATTTTATGAACGTTCTTATGCTAAAATATTACATTAAGGAAAACACATTCTTATTGTGAAGTTGTAATTATTCAGAACAGACGGTCTGTGATATTTTAAATACTAAATTAATGTATTAATTATAAATATATACATATAAAATCAATTTTGTCGAAAAATATTGTTTTAGCGTCACCGGGATTCGAACCTGGATCTCTATTTCCAATCCGGATTGGAATTAGAGATCCAGAATTATTATCAGAATTATTAGTGCACTTCCCCGGATTGGAAATAGAGATCCAGGTTCGAATCCCGGTGACGCAAAAACAATATTTTTCGACAAAATTGATTTTATATGTATATATTTATAATTAATAGATTAATTTAGTATTTAAAATATTACAGAAATATTTCTTCTGAAAATATGATATGTATAAATATAAAAAAGTGTCAAAACTGTGTCTCAGCTACGAGTGTCACACCAGTAGACACACACATGCTCGTATCTGCGTCGACATGTGAGACCAAATGCGGGGTCCAGTACTACATCATAGGTGTCAAATGCTAAAACTCACATACGGCTTATATTGACCAACGCGAGTGTGGTCATGTGCGACCGGGCTAAAGTGTAGTAGAGAGTATTATTATCTCATAAACTCATGAACTAAAATTGGAGTTTATGTCTGAAGAGCCGCAAACCTTCATGAAAAGAACCGCATGTGGCTCACGAGCTACTTCTACCGATCTCTGGCCTAGACAACCAAAACGATCGTCCAATTATTTGTAAAAAATAAATATCAAATCAAAAAAATCGTATTTGATTTATTATGTTGATTAATTATAAATATGTCAGTAAAGCCTATATTTATGTTTCAACACTAATGAAATGTTACACCGTGTAAAAAATTCCTGGAATATTTTTATTATATAACCCGGCGTCACTTGCACCGGGTTAAAAATATTTTTTGTACCACAATTTAAAAAAAAATTCATATTATTTATATTTTTGAGATGTGCGATCGCTAAATATTTGACATTCATTGAGCTACCGTGTTTCACGCCTGTTGTCACAGTATTTTAATGGACATTTTTATGTATAACGCCCGGTGCGTCAAAAAGTTTTAATTGTTTAGGCGGATAATGGATTTAATTTTTCTATTTGAACTACTCTATGTTTACGTTAGTTAAACTCTCCAGGAATAAACTTTATGAAAATCTAAATTATATTTTTTATGTATCATTTATGCAATTCCTATGTATGTACATTTTTAATATTTCATTAAGTGTGTGATATATAATCACTTATTTCATTATTAAGGAGAACACATTCTTATTGTGAAGTTATAATTATTCAGTACATAGATTTGTAATGTTTTTAATACAAATTAAATGTATTAATTAGAAATATGTACATATAAAATCAATTTTATCAAAAAATATACGCTATATAATATATATATATATATATATATATATATATATTATGATATAGAATAATCGGATAATACATGTTCCCCGGATTGGAAAAAATGCGGGTTCGAATCTCGGTAGCAACAACAATATTTTTCGATAAAATTGATTTATACGTATATCTTTCTCATTAATAAATTTAATTTGGATTTCTTTTTTATTTGACAAATAGAAATAAACGCATTTATATAATTAATTGACAAAAATAACAACTTTTCAGTATTATTTAACCATATAATTGAAACAAACCATTCTTTCGATAGTCACAAACTAAAATTTCTTGCACTCGATACCTTATAAAGGATTAATAATGAACGATTTAGAAACTGTCAAAATATAAAGAATTTAAATTCGGAGAAAACACTAATTAATTATATCACATTCCCTAACCCTTCACCTTTACGGTCCATTTTCTAATTAATGACCGACACCACCTCACCCTTTCCCAAGCCTCGCCCCTTTACTTGAATAGGTTACCAAACTGTGTTCAGTTTTACAATTACGATAGACCGGGCGTCTGGCTCTGGTGGAAAGTCTTCTCCATTTTATTATCCAGATCCATCCACGTCTGTCCTTTATGACTGAGGATCGCAATTTCTGTAAACTCTTGTCCTCTTAACCATACTCCTTCACTTTTTTCGGCATTTTGCAGATCTTAAGGCTGTCACCATAGAAGTGCATGTTGCCTTTTCTACTTTGTTGATCTGACGGGTGGGGGATCTTCTTATTCGTTTTTCGACATGTCCCACCACAACAATCATCTCCAAGCTATTTTCCCTTCTCACAAGATACCCAAAAATTGAAAGATTCGTCTCAGAAAAATGGTTAAAGTCAGTCTTTGATGTTTAATTCCTGCAGAATGGAGACATTCGTGAGTCACACCGTTCATACGCGCGACATGTGTCTCCAGCACCACATCCCAAAGGTATCAAACTATCTTCTCTCCCTTGATTTTAGGATTCGTGATTTCGCACCATATAGAATGCACTGGAGACGACTGCACAAGCCTGACCGTTGTCTTAGAAATTTGCGATTTTTCCATATTTTGTCAAGTTTGGACATAAAACTTTTTGCTATACTTATCTATAATTTAATTTCTATCTCGCAACTACCGTTGTTCGTGATTATGAACCCGAGATAATTTAAATCCTTGACAATTTCAAGGTTTGGAAGGGCATCTGTTTATGAAAGTTGGTTATGTCCATCAATGATTAGTAGCTTTGTTTTTTCCTTATTTATCTCAAGGCTCAATTTTTTACTTTCTTCTTCAATGTGACAGTATACTGTATCAAAGTTGTATCGTCCGCTAACCTGAGATTGAAAATCTTTCTGCCTTCAATATTTAGTCCACCATTCCAGTTTTCGAGTGCATTTTTCAGAATGTATTCTCCATATATGTTAAAACGGTCTGGTGACAATACCTCTGGCTGATTCTTTTTTGCACTTTCTAACCAGAGGGGAAATATAATATCGAGAGACCGCAACTCCGTTGGCTGTATGGGATCCGAAAGAATGTGGATGTTCTTAAAATCGACGACTGGACAGACAAGGCACAGAGCAGATTGGAATGGAAGGATTTACTAAAGATGGCTATAGCCAACTCTAGGCTGCACTGGTATTATGGAAAGGATGAACTCACAATTGTTACCCTTGAAGACTAGTCACAACAAATATGTTTAACGAGGATCGAACTGAATTCACATTATATTGCTAATTAAAATTAATGATGTAGTTATTATTTTTGTTCTATGATTATTTCTTACATGAAATAGCTGCGTAACTCACAATCCTTGACAAATGAATGAAAAACTCTAATAAGAAAGCTATACTAACCTAGGCATAAATAATTTCTGGTAACTTTGATTTATATGAAAGACGTCTTTGGTTTGTTTTTAAACTTTATTACACAAATATACTTACATTATAATTTTTAATATTTGGCAAACTCAAATAACAGTTTTACGGTAAGGATTTCTCTTCTTTATTATCGTCTTCAAAATGCTTGCTACCAAGAAACCGCTTCAGATGAAGAAAAAATTTGAAATCACTTGGCGCCAAACCAGGACAAAACAGGACACACCTGGCGATGAATATCAGCTGGTTTCATGTTTCGTACATTCTAGAAAAGAAGAAGTCGGCGGGCTGATCTATTATCTTAAACATTTCAACCAGTCACTACAAAATGGGCACACTGTGTGAATGTCTCTAAAGTTGAGTGGTGAGTCAACAGATGAAGGAAACCATTGAGCATGCGTAACGTCGCAACCGCAATATACGGCAACGGTACTTTATCAAAAAACGCACCTCGTATTATAAATTTAAAATATCTTAATTTTAGCTGTATTTATCTATGACATACCTTTATTCTTTATAATATACAATAATTTTAATCTAGCATACGACCTTTTTAGACTATTCGAGTTTAATAATAATTACAAATTCTAATACAGAAAACATCTCTCAAGTACACACTTTATTCAAAGACAACGATGATCAACAAAATATTTCGTACAAAAACATTCCTTTCATAAATAACGTTCGTCTGTTTCTACGAAAACAGATTACAAAAATGGGATAATATATTTATCCTTGTGAACTTCTAGTCGCAAAAAATTGAGATTTATATTAAAATGCCGAGTTCTCAAGAGGCAGTTGCAGAAAAAAAACTTATATCAAATGTAACATCTGTTAAAATATATAATAATAAAAATGACAACCCATGAACAGCAAATAGCAAAAAAATATATAACACAAAGCATCTCAGAAAAAAACTATGAAATAAGCAGAAACTTGGGCGCTGAGCTGTAAAATTTCTTTGTTACGAAATTCACACAAATATATCCTCGCTACCGATATAATATAGTGCGGTTCTGGTTAACAAAGAGCCGTGCTTATTATTTTTATCCTCATTGTAAAAAAGGCCCACTTACTCTTTTATCGGGAAACCTACGAAATTTTTGATTCTACGAATGAATTCTTGAAATATAACGGGAACAAACATGGCCGAAGCTTTTAATGGAACGGAGTTCACAACAATGTCATTTTTATATTTATAGTGTGTGGCACTTATGGACTTTCTTTACGTGATTTATATCCCGCTCTTTGATATACAATCATTTTTTTGTCTCATTAATACATATATATTGTCATTATCCTTCAAACATTTAAAGGCAATGTTTCCACTGACGCTCGCTGACGATATATCTTCCGATCTGCCGCACGCTACGACGACCGAACATCGTCGACTTCCTTTAGTTAGCTCTACATATTTCACTCATCGCTATCTTCTGCACTCTGTCTTTACTATCTCTGATTAAACAAATTACATCATACATCGTTACGTTGTAGACCCGAAATTTGGTATATCTGGAAAAGAAAATAAATGATGCTAGTGTTAGGGGTGTGGTGTTTCTGATATGGCCATGATCTCACTATCCACAAAACCTTCTAATATAATCACAGTCAATAATATTCTACAACCACAACCCCTACAGAGACAACGGGAAAGTTTAACGTCTGCGAGAAACCTGGAAAATTAAAGGTAACTATTTTTTTTTTTTTTTTAGTTAGTTTTGACATATCCTGAAGAAGGAAAAGGTGTTTTCCGAAACCGGTAGATGTTTTTTAAACTCAATTGTGGTTATTAAACTAAGATAATAAATAAAAAATATGAATCTTAACCACCAAGTTAATATTGCTAATTTTAAAAGTATTAAAGGTAACTTTCCAAATGTTCTGTTAAAAGTTTCACCAATCGACGAGCGGTAAGAAAATGCATTTTTCAAAATGTAAGGGCAAATGGTGTCATTTTATAATATCATATTCACCTATCGCAATAGTAAGATAGTTTATTAAATAAACTAGTTACAAAAACAAATGTCTGAAAATACTTGCAATCACTAATTTAAATTGTGTACTTATTATGTGTATGTGAAGGTCGGCAAAATTGAACACATCTAGTAGGAACCGATGCATTAAACGAAGCTCCTATCAGTCGTAAAAATACTCAGTACCGACGCTATGTATCAATACCATAGCGGCCAGCGGTGGTTGGGAAATGAGTCTCGCTAGCGAAATCGCCTCCGATAGCCTAGTAATTTCTGCTTTGTAAACTCTATGAATACAATAAACTCAGTGCTGACAGAAAGTGGTTTATTTCTTTTAACCTGTAGCCTGCTACACATACACAATATATTTCGCGACTTTCAAACGAGCACGAGAAAGGTGAATGAACTAATGGAGCATCCACTACTCTCAGATTAATCACATCATATGATTTAAAATATAACTTTCAAAATCATTATAATACTTATATATATATATATACATATACATCGACACATACCATTAACCCGTCATCCCTTAACACACACGCGTTCGTTCAACTATTTATCCCTGTACAATCATCATTCCTACTTCACAGTGCCGATTCTCTCTAATCCCTATATATAGTTTTATGACATTTAAATGATCTAGCAGATAAACAAACGGTTATTGGCCAAAATAAACCACACGCAAATAAAATATCGGTATAATCAAAATTATTCCAGTTTTGTTCACGGATAGACAATAAATAGTAAACACAAAAATGCTATTTGGAATCGGATGAATGGTTTTCTATCAAATTCAATTTTGACAAATTTTAAGTCGAAACATAATCAAAAATTGTCGTACATTGCGTAAAGTACTTAATTCTATAGTTTACCGTAGACAGTATAGATATGAAAAAATGACAGATGTCATGTATGTTTTGTAATAAAGATATTATACACTTCATTTCAAATTGAATATATATATATACATACTGTTATCGAATATATAATATAAAGAAGAAAACATTTAAGTAATCTTAACCTATAAATATTAAAAACACGTTTGTTTCTCACAGATCTGGCCGTTTGAGCAAGCACTTTACAGTTACAAACGACACTACAGAAAGTCAAGATATAGATGGGAAAGTGTAACATTACTATTAATGTAGTAACATTAAGTTCAACTGCATATGAATCGATTGTACACATATACCTAACGGGTATTATAAAAGGTGAAAGAAAATAAAATGCAATTTAAAAGTGATAGAAATTCTGACATGCTTTTTCCTAAGTAGTGATTTTCGTGGCAATTTTTCCTGGGATTCCCGCTGAATAAACAATTTGTATGTTAAAAATTTATATAATTTAGATGGCAGGTGTTACCTTAATCTTTTACAGTACCCTAACTGACAGATTTGTTACGCAGAGTCCACCCGATAGCTATCGACTTGAAATAACAAGCGTGCAATACCCCAGATAGTACTTTGATACCATAAATCTTGCGAAATTACCCCCCGTGATCCCCTCCACCCCTCTGGGACTGTTGTTCGATGTTACTGCTGGGTTGTGATATTCAACATAAGATAATTTGATGAGTTAACCACATTATGATCATATTATAAATTATCTTTTATTAATGGCTTAATGGAAATAAAGGGAAAATTTAATTTATTACGTGGAAATGCACGGAAAATGTATCCTTTACGAGTCTGTGAGTTATGGCAAGGTCCACCAGATATAATAATGGTATCTGTATTATTTTACAACTATTTATTCTGAAACGTTAGAAAGATTCAAATTATTTTTGATGTTTATAGATCATTTATTTATTTTACATTTGTTTGACGTAATTTTTTATTGGTATATAAGAAGTGAACATACAATAATATAATGCACTTTTTAATTTACTGATATAGTAAGTATCCACCCCTGATATATAATGCATTGTCCTGGATACTTTGCTAGACTACCATCTGTGCGAGAGTAGATAGTTTTTTCCGTGTTGTTGCGGTATTATTTAATTAAAATTTAAAATTAATAGTATGATTCGACAGAGATGTATAAAAAATAAATAGAGACAATAAAATAGTGTAGTGAAGTATTGTAAATATATGCTGATAAACTGGCCAAGAATGCCACTCTTTCCAGAGTTTTCTTCCCATCAATTCCATATCCCTATGTATGACAGACTTAATATGGTAAAAAAAACATTTGAATTCTATCTGGACTGCACAGTGGATGAATCCTAATAATCATGAGGGTAATTGGCTTAAAATAATTCAAAGATTTATTCCCTGCACCCCCTGATTCTCCAAAAAGAAGTCTCCAAAATAACAATATCAAATATCTCTAGAATGAGAATTGGGCATTGCCAGGTAGCCTCACATTAGTTCATATTGAACTTGGTAGATTCTCCAATGTGTGCGTGTGGTGCCGAGGAGGAAGCCCTTGACCATATTTTTTTGCCTGTCCATTGCGGATCACGGATTTTTTTGACAGTAATCTAGTTAATGGTAATTTTCAACTCACGGTTAACCTGTGTCATCTTCTTTCCATTAACTCGCCATATTTAATCATAAGTATTGACTTGTAATGTAGTATTTCCTATTTTATAATATTATAGTACTTTTATCTATAAAATAGAGTTTTAACTTGATAAATGGCACAAATCACTCTTGAATGGTGGATTTCCTATTTAAAAGAAGAAGAAGAAGAAGTTTTGTAAACCTAAAGTGAATCATTAATGTATTGAGTCCAAATTTGCGTAATTAATATAAAAAAATAATCTTTGTATGAACGAATCACTTTTATTAATGTAACATCAACTGATTTTAATACTACTGTATCTTTATCAAGACGCATACTGTTAGTATTCTATCGTCCTGATGAAAATATATTAATATTGAAACTGGTCGACGTTAAATTAATCAAAGTGATTAATATAATGTTTCTTTTTTTAATTATTATTCTATTAAACCCAACTGTCGAACCAACCATCATAGATCAATGAACTTACATTCATTATACAGAAAATTAGAGTATATGCAGTAACTACAAAAGCCGGGAAAAAATCTCAAGGTTATATAATCCGTGTCTAAGAAATTATCTCTAGTCGAAAATCTCGCAAAAGTCTCATCCGTGAACGCAGGTCATTTCAATAAAGTATTTACATTGATTAAATAAAATCTTGTTTAAAAAATTAAACAAGAGAATCTACTTATTTAATTAAAGTGCCGTGGGGATGTCCCTTTCCGTTAGTTCAAATTCCCCTACGCCCGTCCGTAGAATATCCAACACTCCGTAGCAAATTAGGCTTCGCATTATATAAAAATGAAACATTAAGAATTAAATCATTTTTCCGACATTTCCGGAATCGTAGAATCTTGTTTACACTGCTTTCGCTCTCTCTACGGGTGGATCGAGATTTTGTATACCGAAGATGAATATTTTACATTATGAATTATTCGAATTTTATTTCTGGTGGATTTTGTGGATTAATCGGAATTTCCATGATCCTGAAAAATTATACTCGGATTATTGATCATCCAGAAACACTGTAGCTGGTAATTATATGGAAATGAACTAGATTTATTCAAATAATATTTAATCTTTAGTTTAACTTCTCATAGGTAGACCGTTTTGTCGACAAAAATAATAATATAATCCAAATTTAATTTTATAACTACTGTCAAAATGTAAGTAGCTTCATCATTATTATTTTGTTTTTTTTTATGCCTTCTGCCCATGCGATGTACTGTTCTTGTGGGTTAAATTTGCCGGCAGTGGTGCGTGGAGGATGAGTCTTTTATACGTTTTTCTTTTGTGCCGTCTCGTTTCTCGGAAGGAAGTGCCTCTTCACTTCCCCTCTGCTCCCCGTCCTTGATAATTGTATTACTTTATGTTATCTTTATGTTATGTATTGTAAATATTATTTATTTATTTACTAATAAAGTGAGTCAACCGGGGGCAATGTGGGCAAATCTTGCTTATGTCGCCCTGTTGATATGCGGGGCGCTGTCGAACAGCTGCCTAATAGAATTAAAAATGGCAACCAGGCGGCGAATAAGTAGGACGGAGATAGGAGCCTTAAGTTTATTGCATCAGTCCTGGGTAAACGGTGGGTGCGCCCTTATCGTTGTTGTCAAAATGTGAATATCCGACTGCCTCAACTTATCTATATTTTCATATCACTCCCATCAATTTGTATTTTATTTTAAAGTCTTTATAATAATAATGTACAACCCACATTATTGTTCATGTTTGTATGTCAAAATAAAATAATTCAACTGGCAATTATTAAATTTGTATTACATATTAGTTGAGAAAAATGTATTTGAATTTGAATATCATAAACCAAAATTATTTTCCTACCAACCTAATAATTCAATATAAGTTAATCAACTTCCGGTCCGTTACAAATCGTTTATGTTTTGGTTAGAAGAGTGCAGTAAGTTTAGTAACGCGGTAATGAAATTTGTAGCGTAATATATCGCACATAAAAAAACATCACAGCTTGATAGAATTTGAACTTAAGAGGAAATCTGATTTTAAATAAGATTGGTGACGATAAGTGGTGAAGATAAGTGACAAACTTTTATTTGTTATCATATTTATAATAAACGAACATGTTCACCACTGCATGTGTTTTTAGCGTTATATTATTTAATGACATATTTGACGATTTGATAAGATTTGAATAAAATTTGGTCAAATTTAATAAAAGATGTCTAAAAACCCAAAATATATCATTTTTCCACGTATCCACTACAAGCTTTTTTTTAATGTGGTAGAATCAATGTGTGGTTTAAATTTTTAAATATTTTTTTCTAGAAAATTCCGATATATTTAGTTTAAAGTATCTCTCATTAAGTATAGGGTGTCCAGCGGAAAAATTTCAAAATTAAATTGTAATTGCTTGTAAACCATCAGGGTGAGGTAAATGGGAGGGGTTTTGTTCGACGAGGGTGATTTGCTGATTTTCCAATCGCAATGAGTCACTGGTCGGGAGCGCACCGCACGTTTGCGGATGTGCAATATTTTTTAGTGCAGTGATTCATAGGTTACCGTAACAGTAGCTGTTTCCCGGGTTCAATAACAGAATACAATTTCAGCAAGACGGAGCCACTTCACACACAGCTAGAGTTTCAATGAAGAAACTGAGGGGAATTTTTCCCAATAAATTAATCAGCAAGTACGTGACATACCCTGGGCACTTCGGTCACCGGACCTTACACCATGCGACTTTTTTTGTGGGGATCCTTAAACCGAGAATTTACAGTAACAATCCTCGAACAATTCAGGCCCTACAAGAAAATATCCGCCGTGAAGTTGCTGCCATTGAACCAACGCTTTGCTCTGGCGTGTTCGCAAATATAAGAGTCCGATTGCAAGAATGTCTTGAGAGAAATGGATGCCATTTAGACAGTATTGTTTATAAAAAGTAAAATCCGCATCGTTAAACTCCATTTTGTGTAAATGAAATCTGGGAATAACATTGTAGGTTTTTTTTTGTTATTTAATATTAAACTTGAAAATTTTCCGCTGGGCACACTTTATTACATACATTATTTTATTGCAATATTTATAAATAAATAAAATCTTTTATTATTAAACTTCCCTCAACCGTAACCAGCGTTTTTTTTCCGTGTGTGTTTTTTTTTAGGTAAATAAGGGGAAATGAAGTTACATCTCTGAATTGAATTATCCGACATCTCTCCCAGGGCGTCTTTTACAAATAGAATTTTACCTGGAAATGCGGCAACGATTGGTTGATTTTTCTCATCGGCTTACCATGGGAATCCCCGAAGGCAGTTGTAGTCCTAACACCATAAAGCGAATCCGTATTTGAGCCTTAATTAAATGATCCATCCTTGAGAAAAGTCCCGTTAGATGTAAAAAGGAAAAGCTGTTATCCGTGTCCCTTTTAACTTCATAAACTTATTTCAAATAAAGGGTGAAAAGGAAAAAAAACACTGAAAGGAGGATTTAAAAATGCACTATTTGCACTCGCTTTAATTTAAAAATAAACATTAATGTTTCTATCTAGAATAGAATATAAATCAACACAAAAAAATTATCATGATGTTGTGATGTTGATGTAAAGTTTTTGTAGATGATTATTAAATTTTCAAAAACAACATGTTTTGTATAAACCACTTTAAAGTTAATACTGAAAATCACCGGAAAATCAGCTATCACGTAACACAAACCGCTGATATCTTAACCTGAAAAGTCAAAAAACCGTTTTGACGCCATTATTTTCCTCTTTTATTGTTACACATGATGATGATACTCGTACACCAAAAGCCAAAAATTTTCATCAATTTTAAAACACGTGAAATCAAAGTATTTCGTTTTTAAAAACCATTGATTGAGTCTTGAAAATACCTTAAATGTTTATCTGACACAAGTTTTGATGGCATCAGAAATAGATTACGTCTGCGAAAATCATAATGGTTGCACTACATTACCATGTAAAATCAGCTAACTCCCAAAAATATTTTACAATTTTGGTAAAGAAATTCAGCTAACTCCAAATATTTCCTATAAGTACGAGATAAATCAAAATATCAATAAAATTTCTCCGCCTTATTTCTGCATAAACAATCTGCCAAAGTATATTTTAGAATTTTCGTAATCCATTTATTTACAAAATTAAACAGTTTTTTGTTGCTCCTGAACAATTTAGAAGATTATATTATAGGTATCGATATATTACTTAAATTTTCAAAGAAAGCAAATACTTTGTGGCTCGACATTATAATTAAATTAAATAATATTTACTTTTAAACCACTTTAAATGTATAAACTCTAATGTCAACTAGTTCCGGTTGGACCCAACCTTCTTCAGGACAATATAGTATAGACTAACCTAAGTACAGACATTAACTTATCCAATAGTCCGATTTTAAAGTTGTTCCCATGTAACACTTACCCCCCCTCCCACTCCCAAACTGATACTCTATCCCACTACGAAATGCTGTTTTTCTTTCCTCTTAACCTTCAATGTGAATGTCTGTACTCAGGTTAGTCTATATCAGGGGCGGTGAACCTAGAGCATGCGTGCCATAGATGGCAGGTTCGTCAATTTAGTTGGCACGTAACAATTAACAGATTTTTTTGAAAATAAAAATGTAAAAATGCAATTAATTGAACTCTAATCAAGTTTGATCTGGAAACAAAAATTTGTCGATTTGAGAAATAAATTGTAAATAATGGAAAATTGTCGTTTATCGAATATAATTAAAAATAATATGGAAGAAGAAATAATAAGAACTTGGAATACTATTCCAGAAATCTTTATCTGTTGAAAAAAAACTAACGACGGCAATATTATCAATTTTCTCTTCCACGTATGCTTGGGAGTCAATATTTTTCGAAATGAATTTTATAAATTGTAGTACATGAAGTAGATTGACCAATGAATCCAGTTGAGCATGCATTTTACTAAAAGTGACGACATATGAACCGGACATTAAGAATTTGGCATTGACTATACAGCAACAAAAATTTCATTAATACTAATAACGTAAAGTATATTTTTTAAAAAATTTTGAGGACTTTTTTTTTTCATATTTCTTCGATTAAAAATTGTTTGGAAGGGTGCCCATTCTATCTTATCGGACCATGCTTTTAAATAATGAGACGGTCTTTGTGTTATGTTTTAAGCAAAAAAAACTAATTATAACATAATTTTTAGTTGTAGTTATTTAAATTTTTAAAAATTTAAAAGTGCTCGGCACATCAGACAGTTGATATTTAATTATTTGAGGATTTTTGGCACGCGCATGTAAAAAGGTTCACCACCACTGGTCTATACATTTAAAGTGGTTTAAAACTAAATATTATTTTATTTAATTATATTACTTAAAATAGATATATCTTTTCAAAATATACAGTTGCCACCTGAATACAAAACCAGAACTCTTATTTGCCAGTGTTTTAACCAATTATGATGTAGCAACCTACATCATTTTCGTTAAATTTGATAATTGTATATTACTATTTCATCTACTTTTACTTGTTTTTTTTTCCAAAAGTTAAGATTCTAAAATCGTGTAGAAGATATATGTAAAAAATAAAGGGGATAACTTTGATCTTGAGATACAATGTACACGAGATCAACTCAGAGAACACGTCTTGAGATTGGTAGAACCGACTTGTGCAGATGGCGTTCTATTTAATAACAAAACTTGACTCATGCACACAAACATCGATACCTAGAATCATAAATACCTACAACACATCGAAATGAGGCGCAAAATAAGTAGCAGTGCTGGAATCTCTGAAATCGGGAGATAACTCGGAAGTATAATTCTTATCTCATGGACTATATTAAAACAAAAATGGCCCATATCAAAAGTCTATCACATTTCCATGAATTATTTTAGATCCCGTTGAGATCCTATTAATATAAAGTGTCATCTTTTCGTTCGGAAAATCCACAATTAAAATTACAATAAAAATAGCACTGCTTTTATAATAAATATCAACAAAAAAATAAAGGCAATTATAAATAATATGTCGTACATTATCCCTTTGAATTATTCTATGGGTAATCTGACGTGACATGGGTTCCCTTATTTCTGCCCAGGGAATCTACGTCCAAACATATGTACATAAATTATATGTGTACTTCTAACTCCATCTAACCATCTAACTCCAGCAATCATATGATAGAAGCGAATTAAATTTTACAAATAGACATATATTAACTTTAAAAAATATGTATCAAATACATAACAGAATTTATAAATGGTATGCGGTGTTACGGAGAAAACCAAAAAATGAATTTTATTTCAGTAGATTTATAAATGAAATTTTACATATATTCAGAGAAAAATTGACTTTGAATGTGATATTTAAAAATATATTTAAGATTGCAATCAATGTTTAATGATAGTCACTGAAAAATACAGGAAAGTAATTTTATACTTGCCTAGTCAGTGTCTGACGTTGCCCGGGATTCAGATGTTGTTATAATATAAAATAGGGATTTAGGGGAAGGTAATGCTAAATATTTAATAATGTATACAAAATTTGGACCAGGCAAGGGGACGATGAGATATCCGGGGAGCGGGTAAGAAAGATAACTGTTTTCCTCAGAAACTTAGAATAAAACTGAACGAAATATTAATGTCGTTCAAAATAATGCACTTTTATATTGGGTAAATAGAACGGGTTGGAGTTGCATCTTTCACAGAGAAGACGAGGATATCCGTCTGAGATGGTATGGTTACGTAATGAGGAGACGAACGTATTGTTAAAACTGTGTTAAGAATAAATACTAGCAGAAGAGCACAAGTAACCTGGTATTCAAATATCGATAAGGAAATGAAGGACTCCCGCATAAGTCAGAAGACCATCTAGGCTGGAGTGTCTTGGTATTCTTGCACTAAAAGAATCGACCCCAAGTAATTGAGAAAAAAGAAAGTTATAAAAGAAATGGAAGAGGTAAATTCTTTTTTACTTTCTATTTATATAACTAAAAATACCTTGACTTTTTGAGTACATTTATTGTTCCATACAGGAAAACGAGAACTATTTTTAGGGTGGTTCGCCTGTTCACTCTTCTAGCTCGGGCTGACGATGTCTGTGCAGCGGTGCGCAGGCTCTAATCCAAGATCCAAATCGTAGTCCAGTGGAGCAGCTAGTATAGAAAATAAAACACTTATTTACTCAAGAAGTGAGGTGGCGAGATTGCTTTCCCTCGGCCACCGGCGGCTTATTTATACCCAATAAACAAGACTCAGCCATGCCAAGACCCCCGTCTTGCGTCAGACCAATGGCGGCAGACTTACAGTCCTAGCTCCGCCCCAAATTGGCCCGATGCCTTCCGCCTGACGGTCAAAACTGGAAACTGTCACCCATTTATGAGACGTAGCCCCTGGGCCGGTAGATCCCATTTTAACCCTACAATCTTATCATTTGTACAAAAACTACGATTATTAGCCATACCGCGGGTATTTAATCATTTTATTAATATGCTTGCCCGTGATATTTAATAAGTTTTAGTTTGGGATAGTCGCCCAGGAGTTATTTATTTAACAATAAAGACATCAAATACAAGTATACGCAAATATGCACTAATATAAACTATATTCACTTGCGGATGACAACCCTACGTTAATTCTCACTGATATTAATCTTTTAACACTTATTCGCGGCGCTTTGCGCTCCTGGAATCCACTTTTCTTCTGATTTGGCTCCAAAAAGGCTCTTCTCAGAACCGCATCATAGCATAGCTCCTGCGAGTGTGATCCTGTGCGGCAGATTTATGTCATTTTTGACGTTATAAATTTTGTAAAAGTAACAACGTGAATGTGGCAACTGAAAATATTTTAAATTTAAACACATTATAATTGAGAAGCTGCAGTAACTCTGTGGTATTTTAATATTTTGAAAATATATTATAACTAATAAATATATTTTATAATTAAAAAATATTTTTGACGTGTATGCTGGTGATGCAATTATAATCCGATTAACCCAATAGTTGTTGTCATTCAGATCTGGGGATTTTCCTTTGAAGGCTTGTGAGAATATATTAAAGGTTATAATTAATCCAAATCCTCGTCAGAATACCAGGGGAATCGCAATGAAGATGAAAGTGAACCGTGGTGAGACATCATTACATAGAAATTGTTTCCAAATATACCGTTAGAATTTCGAATTAACTGTCGGAGATCAACCCAATAAATTGGGTGGCATGTGACGATGATGGCCCGACACCAGTTAAATAACAAAACTAGAATGTTATTAAATATCCACCATATTCTCTTTACCTTGAGCCTTGATTGTAAAAACAAAATTATTGATACAAAATCAATACCATAACGGATGTCAGAGAAGCGCTTGATTAATGTCTTGCATCAAAGTCAGACAACTTTTATAAATGTCGTATATGTATATGCTGATAAAAAGGTGAGATATTATCATATCGTATTATTAATTATTTAAAGAAATATAATTTAATTAATTAATTAAATAATGCTATCTAAAAAAAAATATTCTTGAAAACTTTTGTATCAATATCACATTTTTATAAACGTTTCACAGCACTGACAATACTCATAATATTATGTAAAATTAGTAAATATACCTAAATTATCAAAACTTCTATTGAATTTGTGTTTACTCGTGTGTAAAATTTGAGGTTTTCATGGATTGAGTCCTTATCAGTACAATCCTATCCTACAGGACCAACAGACTAGCAGCAGGATAACTGAGAAACTTCCTTTCTAATACATATACATATACCTATATGTACATATATTTCTAAACTATAATTATAAATGCGGAACTGTACTATAAAATATTATGAAAATGTAAATAAGTATGTATATTTGTATTTAGTTGTTAAAATTATAATATTCTTGTACCTAGTATGCAATATTTTTTAAAACATAAAGATATATATATATATATATATATATATATATATATATATATATATATTAAATAACATCGTACGTACATCAATTAATATCAGGTAAATAAATTATATATGAACAATTATCAGTAATTGAAATTAAAATATTATATTCTGAACTTAACCTATGAAAAGTAGCAAGACTAGTTGTTTCCTTTACGTTTGCTGGCAATTCATTGAACAATTTGAAACCTTTATAGTATGTACCTATACACTATTTTGTGTTCCTGCCAGATTTGTTTGTGGAAGCTTAAAATTCCACTAACTTCTCGTAGGATAAGTGCGCGGCCCAAATTATATTTTATATTTATGTGTGTATATATATATATATATTTTAATTTTTGTAATTAATACATTTAATTTGTACTTTATATTTTTATTCATGTACATCGGCATTAATCAATTTTCAATTTTGTATATCAATATTAGGACATTTTGTATAATTTTTTGCCTTACCGTCATTAATTTTAGGTGTTTTAGCATATTACAAATTCGTGTATATTTATTACATCTTAAAATAGACTTTGCTTTTAAAAATTGGCATTTTTTTTATTAGTTTCATTTCCAAAAATAGTACTGTTGAATATTCATTTATATGCGGAGTAACAATGGAACTACATAGGTACTAATTGAGATGTTTTTAGGTTAAGTTTATTACTAATTCTTCTTAAAAAAACCTACTTTTTTGGCCATTTTCTTTGTAATCATTAACATATATTTATCAAATTTTAGTTTGTCAATTATTACTTCTAAATATTTTATTTCATTTACCTGTGTAATGTCTTTATTATTATTCTTAATAAATAATTATTCATATTTTCTTTACCAATAATCATGAATTTGCTTTTTGAGATGTTTAATTCCAATTTATTAGTATTTAATCACATAGATATTAGTATTAGTTCATTCTGAATTTTATGTTCGCACTCATCTATATAATTTCCAGATATATACAATATATTAATGCTTTTAAAATTAGCAATATTAACTTGGTGGTTAAAATTCATATTTTTTATTTATTACCTTAGTTTTATTAACCACAATTGAGTTTAAAAAACATCTACCGGTTTCGGAAAACACCTTTTCCTTCTTCAGGATGTCATAACTAACTAAAAATATAGCATTGTTTTTCTATTTATCCAGAATCTATTTTAAAATTTTTTTAAAAAACAACAATTATTTAAAAAATAAATTTAGTACCTAACTCAAATTGCTGCTCAATACAAATTTAGTCGAATAATTTTTAGAATTTATTTTTAGGATTTTTTTTTTAATATTTAACTAAAAATTATTCGACTAAATTTGTATTGAGCAGCAATTTGAGTTAGGTACTAAATTTATTTTTTAAATAATTGTTTTTTTTTTTTAAAAAAAAATTTAAAAATAGATTCTGGTGGAGAAACAATGCTTTATTTTTAGTTAGTTATGACATCCTGAAGAAGGAAAAGGTGTTTTCCGAAACCGGTAAATGTTTTTTAAACTCAATTGTGGTTAATAAAACTAAGGTAATAAATAAAAAATATAAATAATATATTAATGTATGTCTGCAAGTAATTTAATTTCAAAATCTTCAAGATATTTTTTTTTTGGTCATTTATATAAATAATGTAGGACCCCACACCGATTCTTAAATTGTCATCTGTAAATTAAATTGAAGTATTTTTTTGGAAAAAATTCCACGCAACTATGAAGCCTTTCACATATTTGCGTTGTGAAAAATCTCTATTTTTCGCGGGAGATGGAAAATTTCCTTCAAGTTTTTTAGTGGACACGACATTTCGACAGCGCAGTGAAATTAGTTCTTGGAATATTCATACGACATAGTGGGCCAATTCAGCCTCATTATAAAGCATACTTCACATAGAAACCCTTAAAGCAGTGCTGGACTTTAGCATATACGAGTATGTGCTTACTTAGCTACAGTTAAGGGCAAACATAAGTTAAGTTTCATCTAGAAATTTGTCGCTTGATGTGTTTGAATTTAATAAATGAAGAATGAAATTACACATAGATAAAATGTCATAAAATTAAAGAGATAATCATTTCAAGAGGTTGAAAAGTCAACAGAGTGAACGACTGAAAGTCAGGATGGAGGAATATCGAAAAGGTTGATTGGAAAATATGAGGCAGCGATAAATAGAACATTGTTATCTAAAGGCTGTCCCAAATAGTGTAAACAAACTTTAAAGGGTCATAAATTCAATATTGATTAAGCTAAATTTATGTTTTTTTTTATTTCAAATCAAATAGGATAAAAATACATTTATTTTATTCTGGACTAAGCATTTTTGATATTTTTGTAACAGCTGCCTTTAATTCATTAATTTATGCCAGTTTTGCGCCATCAACCTTATCTTTTACGTCTCCCCGTAAAAAAGTGTAATGGCGCGAGGTCCAGGAATGTAAGGCGTATTAAATTATATCTCTTCGACCAATTCATCTCACGATGGTAATGAGGATGTGCTTAAAATAAAACTCCTAATTTACATGTAAAACTTAAAAATGCAACGGACCCTCGATTTTGGAACTCCCGTCTTTTATGTATACATTTTAGTGAGACAACCTGTATATTTATAAAACTACAAATGTGTATGTCTGTGTATTATCTAAACAGTCCTACTTCTTTTACTCGATCTAGATCAATTTTTATATTATTTATTTCTGACGTGTTTGCTGGCCTAGTGATAAAAACACTCGCCAAGTGATTCAACGGTCGAAGGTTTGAATCTTACTGCAGAGACTACCGAGTTAATCCTATGTTAATAACGTAAGTAAATAGCTTAGGTTTAAAAAAGTAAGAATATTGATATCTCATGTTTTCCGGTTACGCATTTCTTTTTTTAAGGTTGTCGCACAATATTAAGTACCTTAACTTCTTCTCCTAGCAACACCATCACTTTCTACCGATATAAATACGTATTATATTAAATGCTATCAGATTACATATTTTTTCAATTTCACTCTTGAATCAAGAATAATATATATTCACCCTATTCCTGTCAGAAAAATGCGTCTCAAACAGATCATGGCCAATTAGTTTAGATTGTACCACAATTGAGGTATTAGTAGGTATTACCTATTGTTCAAGGGATTCTAAACATTTTCGCATGTAATTTTAAACATACGAAATAATAACTTAAGCTTCAACATAAATAATCTCGAATGATGAATGGACACATGATTTCACTTTTTTTCACTTAGGCTAAACTTGATGTATAAAAACCGCATCACAATTTAAAAATAATTTCTTCAGTACAAGTTTAACGACATAGAAAATATGTAAATTTCTGTCGAATAAAATAGAATTTTAAATAAAAAACAGTAAAAATAAAGAGTGTACACAAAACCTACACACTTATATAATGTGCGGCATAATAACTAGGAAACCTTTATTTTCAAATCGCTCTGGTATGTGAGCATTTTTTAGTATTTTTTACCTTTTCATTTTATGTAAGTAATAATATTCAAAAATTAATTACGTTTATTATAATAAGATAGTTAGTAAAAGTGTCAAAGGGACTAGCATGTACTTGTAGTAGTATATTAAGTAGTCTAACCGTATGTAGAGTAATCAGAGTATCGTAAGAAATTGGAGAAAAAAATTGAACTAGAAAAATTATTTCTAATGGTTTCTCAACCATTCAACAACGAACGCGATGAACATGAACCTTTTTAGATTTATGAAATCTTTTAAAATCCGGGATCCAAAAAGTTACAGTCCGGCCATGACTTCACCGGTAGAGCGTACATGGCTACGTTCACATTAGAAAATACGAGCCTCGTACGTATTATTAACGTACGGACAACGTTGAACAAATACTCTGGCGTGTACTGAATTTCAGTGGAAAATTTTAGGTATTAAATGTTTATCCAAGCAAATTGGGCGAGATTATTTTAATTAACACAATTAAATGGTTAATTATTGCAAACATATTTTTACAGGTGTAAAATTTTTTATATTTTTATATTACGAATTCAGTTTTAAACTACTCTACAAAATAAAAATAAATTAGGTTTTTTTATAATAAATAAATATTTAAAATATTATCAAAAACATTACGTACAAACTAGTTTTAAAACAATGTAATCTTAAATATCTCACCAAAACTGGACAACATAATGTAGTATTTTTTTTAAATATATATTTATTATTTGCGATAATATATTTAGATTTTACCATTAAGAACTGCTGTGTAAACGTATTATAAGTGGATCAATTTTTTTTCAATTTATCACCAATCATTTATTTGCTGTCAACAAGTGACGTGACAATACACAGATACGATGGTGGGCGACGAGGTGCTGTACCGGGTAATTTAAAGAGTAGACTTAAAAATTTCGTTATTTATTTGCATTCCTTATAATTTCCGACTTCCATACGGAATAAAAGCCAACAATAAAATATGAAGAACATATAAAATGTTTATTGTATGTTTTTACATTTTTATACGTTATTATATTACATTTTTATTTTTCTCAACTGTACTCCTATTTAAAAACTCAATTTTATCCATCTTAAAATGGTCGAGCAACTTGTTAAATTTAGCAATAGAAGATGAATATATATCACTGGAAATTTTAAATACACAAAAGCGCTTAATTACACAAACAAAAGTATGAAAAACAGGTGAGACCACAGACAACCAAATATAAAAACATGAACTAACACAAATTCCTTAATTCAATATTTGCATTTTGATACCACTCACGTAATCATTTTGGTACCACGTACGCAATCAAATAGCTCGGCGACTTTTTTTAAATATATAACTCGACTGGAACGATAATTTCATAGCTAACAATATAATATGCATGAATGTAAAAAATACGTCTTGTTTACACAAAGATTTAATTTTCAAAGAGTAAATACTTTTACTGTTGCATAAACGTGTCATAAACTATCGGTTTTGTATTTCCACAAATAATGTGTGTAGAATGCCCCTCATCCCGTAACTAATATTGTAAGCCTCTCTCCCTTATATGTACACTTTTTCATGACTATTCATTTACTGATCTGTGAGTGACATTGACAAATGTTACACGTAAATATATATGGTGAAATTCACTATTAGATTCAGATACAGTGTCACATAGCAGACACTTTTTTGGGATTTTATTATGTGAACATTTATAAAATTACAAATTTGTTACGACATCCATCTCCAGACTCGAGATTTATTGTGAGTTACCACGCAATAAATCCTAATAAAATATTGAATTGTATAAAAATGCGATCTTAATCTCATTTTATAATAATGTGTAGATATATTTATTTAATTGCAAAAATTACAATTATAATGTTATAGCGGAAGTACAATTTAGGTGAGCTTGTATTTCTGTGATAGGTACTGGCCCTAGAGACAATCGCGATATAGGATAATCTTTCGTGAATGGGCATCCTAATTGTAACACCAATTTTCATACTCAGGACACATAATATTTCGCATGAAAGAGGTAGCCTTTTTCATTCCTAAGATCTCTAAAAGCGCTACGCCCTTCATCCCTAAGATCCAAATGAAAAACATCCAACAAGTTTACAAAAAACTTTTAATTAACAAAATGACAGACCGACAACAAATGGATTAAGATTTGATGACAACTTAATGATCACTCGAAGAGTTTGACAGTTTAAACGTGACATTAAAAGATCATTAGTCGTTTAATATTTCATAAAAAGAGGACAGTTTCTCGAGAAGGTTGTTATAGTCGCAAATATTAAAGGTTCAGAGCAAAAGGCTACTCCCTTATGCGATAAATTGATTAAATCAGACAGACACCCTTCGAACGTTTGTGTAAGCAGAAAATAAAATATAATCTTTCCAATTGATACATTACTTTATACTGCAGTGAATCTTAAATACCCTTGAGTGAAACCCGCTAGGAGACGTCAGAATTAATTAATTGATCAATTTTATTAAATTTGGATAAATACCTATATACTTTTTTAAGAGAACACATTTTGGAGTTAAGTTTTCAGAACATAGTTCTGTCGTATTTAAATATAAATAAAATAAATCAGCTAGAACTTTATAAAATAATACGAAAGCAGATGAATCTGAGGTACAAGAAACGTCTTATTATTTCCAAAAAATAAAAAAAATTATCAACGAAAGTTCAACGCTTTTCCTGACGATGTTATGAACTTTGAGGTTATCTTATGAACTTGCAAAATACCCCCGAGAAAACGTAGATTTGATATGCGATATATTCCTTGTTTTAGAGATTCACCCCTTATGTAGGGGCGACTGAATTAAGCATCATTGGATAAGCAAAAGAATTTCGATATTCTAGAAGCTTGTATCAGATACCGCAGTATCTCCCATGCTAATCGAGTGCTCCACCATCTTATCATCTTACTATCCACCACAAGACTGTTGTATCAAATTGTCGCATAAGCTTAAAATGCAGATTTTTTTAATGTTAGAATTTAATGCTCAGATATATATATTCATACATTTTAATACTTATACATTCTTAACAACCACTTTTAATACTAATATTGATATTGATCAAATTCACAGTACAAAGGTTAGTGTACACGCCTGTTACATTACAGGCCGAGGTTTAGTTCTCCACCGGGGAGATTACATTTTTATTTTGTTTATTTAACTGAATTTATAAATATTTATAATATTTAACGCAAACTTTACATTGTGATTATGCATTTTAATATTGAATTATCTATTACTTTGTCTATTAACTTATTTATGAGTTCATTTAATACACGAACCGATTTCGTAAAATACCCTTTCCTTCATCGGGATATATTAAATTAATTATTTGGTTTATTAATTTAACTCATAAAAGTGGTTAAATAATGAAATATTTAAAGTTTTTTGAAACAGAAGAACATATTCTTTGAAGAGAAGTATAATATAAAGCGTTTTTTTTTCAATGTATTCTTTCTTTAATAATTATGTTTTTAAAAAGCAAATGTATTTATGCTTAATTTAAGGTTTTCAAAATATATATAAATATGGAACTGGCGTCTCTCCTCTCGGTTAGATCACGTTTTTTGTAGTTTTTTGGTGAAAAAATATGGTGCAATCGTACTATTTAGCGATATTTTTTGTGGTAACGCTTTGATAATAGCACGTGTTACCGTGCCGTAACGTTGGCTTAAAACTCATCTACAAAAAATGCCTTCTGACCCAGAAGAGCCACCAGTTCTATACACTAGTTCTCGCGGAAACCTCAAATAATACATACTAAAGGGTGTCCAGCGGAAAATTTTCAAGCTTAATATTAAATAATAAAAAAAACTAGAATGTTATTCACACATTTTATTTATTCAAAATGAATCTTAACGATGCGGATTTTACGTTTTATAAAAAAAAAAGTCAAATACTGCCCATTTCTCTCAAGACACTTTTACAATCGGACACCTAAATTTGCGAATACGCAAAGCGTTGTTTCAAGATAGTTTCTTTTTCAAAGCAATGTGTACTGTTGATTTTTTTATTCCAGCACAGGCTGCATTCTTCCTTATTGATTTACGCGGAATGCGCTTAATTTCACATTGAACTTGAGCCACATGTCCTGGCGTCGCTGCTGATATTTATGGTCCCGGAGGAGTTTGATTAACCATTGTCTTTTTTTGTCTGAACTTTTGAACCCATTACCAAATAAGCTGGGTGTTCGGCTCATCATTTACTCGTCGAATATTAAAGTGAGTAGAAAAAGCGCGACGCGCATGAACCAATGAATTACCGCACTTTAAATATTGCTCAACCGCAACAACGCGACCAGTGACTCATTGCGACTGGCAAATCGGCAAATTACGCGCGTTGAACAATAATTCTCCCAGTTACCTCACCCTGATGATTTTCGAGCAATTAAAATTTAATCTTGATATTTTTCCTCTGGACACCTTTATATCGCGCAGACTGACTTACAAGCAAGCTAGCGAAGAATTGAACCTTTTGTAAGCTCATTACTCATTAGCAGGATCCAGGTAATGAGTAGTAGCGGGAGAAGTGGCATAAAACTTTAAAAATTCCCACATTTTAATTAATCTAAAGGTTTATTAGACTTCGCTGCACGTATACCGAGTTAAGCGCCACGCTTCAGTGCGGTTAGTATCGTTGCACTAATTCGCACGTTTTAAGCTCAAACTAAAGTGCAGTACTGAGTCTGGCAGTTTAGTACCGATACGGCGTATCTACGTGTAATAAAATGCAAAAATATGAACCGTGGCATTCTAAATTTTTACTTTTATTTAGTAACATAACAATGTTTATAAAAGTACTTGTACATTCCTTAAGGGAGTTTAGAAGTACGTGATGACTTCGTACTTAACACACGTTGAGATATTTTTCACTACTATAGTTTTGAGAGATCCAGATTCAGATGTGATAGCCTGTACCCACGAAATAGATTTCTAGGAAATTTTCGACTTAAGATAATGTCTGATATACGGATTTTGCTCCCATGAGATTCTTTGGAGAGAACTTTAGACTTTCGGATTCACACCTTACCACACCTTACTTTACGCTAAATGTCAAATATCGTTGTCATCATTTGGGTGATTTTGAATTACCTCAGTTGCAGTTGAAAAGCTATAAATGTGTGTAATTTAACGTTTATGTTAATGTATTTAATGACTGTTCGGTAATTATGACAAAACTAGACTGCCGGTCGCCATGCGCATGTGTGGATGCTGCGTTATGTTGACTTGACACATCTGTTTCCCTCTCTCTACACCCTATACCTCAGAGCACGACTTTATTGTGTTGATCTATGAATTTTGAACTGTCAAGAAGAACGTCCCACTGATCTGTTATTTATACAGTTACTATTGCTATTGTGTTTCGGTTTCTCGCAGTGCATGCCAAAAATTTTCAATCACTATTGGGTGATACACAGTGCTTTATGCTAATCATTGAAGAAGTTTCCTGGAGTTCAAGAGAGTCACGAGTACAGCAAAAAAATCTAGTTAAGTCGTGCTTTCTGGTTGGTCCTTGATCCTTTACTTTTCTGTCCTTGTACTTAATTCCTATCACCTTTTCTACATTCACATGTGCTGAATCACAGTTCACAATAAAATATAAATGAAATAAAATGAATTACGAATCACGATATTTCCAGATATTCAATCACTAATAGTGAGTGTGACTCCAAGATATCAGTGAGTGACTCACGGTTCGTGATTTTGAGCTCATCACTAGTATTAACACTTTTGTTTTTTGTTCACGTAGTGAAATCCCCAACTCGGATCTCTCTATCAATGTTCTCTGTACGCTGTGTGTGCACGCGCGTCTGAAATATTGTCAACGCACACAAAAAAAATCCTATTTTTAATAATATCCTAAAACTAATAACTATTTTTTAACCTTTCTGATGCAATCATTTTTACATATATGTTCACTATACTTTAACTGGACAGAAATATGAGCGAAAGAAGACACATGGAGATAATACCCGTGAGTGGCAATTTGTAAATTTTTTTGACAAGATAATATTGTAGGTACAATTTCTGAAATCTACGCATTATTATGTATCAAATGTAGATATTTTATTACATAATATAATTATTATTTTTAATATATAAATCATAACAATAATTAAGATTTTTACTTTGGTTAACGTTGCTCTCCTGGTTTTTTGGGCCACGTTGAGTATTGTTATCATTGCATCCGTGAGTGTTCGTGTTTAGACCAATATCAATATATAAAACCAATATATAAAAATTATAAATGTTTTTCATGTATATAAATAAATAAAGACGTTACTAAAGGTTATCCTTCCAGTCGGGACAAGGGCCTAGTAACTAATAATGTACGTTATGAATTTTTATCTCCACGAACAAGTTATATTTATATTACGTAAGTGCTGGCAAAGAAGTTCTTCACTTCAAAGGTGTTATTGTATACCTAGCAGTAGAAACAAATTAGAGAATTTTGTGATTCTGAAATATATTTTATTGCCTTGTTTCTCTCATAACAATAAGTTAAATAATCTTCCGGGGATATTTCGCAGACGGTAATGTTTTCTATCCATTTTCTGATAAACCTTGATCGACAATATTTGTAAACAGCCCAGTGCTCGCAAAATGGCTCTTTTTTAAACAGATTTTGGCAAACAACCAAATGTAATAGATTTCCTATGCCTCTTTGTCTGCAATGGCTATGGTACTATGAAAAATCAATATATCACCGACTAAAATTTGATGGAAAGATTGTTCGTTTTTTTAATCGAACTCTACCAAATAATAATTTTCTTTGCATAAATTTAATACCATCCATCAAATTGTAACAAGAAAAACAAGTTTTACATACATTTATTTACTACTTACTAATATTAAGAAGGTAATTAATAAACGTACGGAGGCACGAGTAGGCCCAAAAAATTTACGATAAAACAAAAGATTTAATAATGCTGAATGCCGTTTTTTTATCATATCGGCCCATTATTCGTCTTTAAAATGATAAAATACTCAACGTGGTTTAACAGTGAAGAATATGAAAGGAATAGAAATAGTGATGAGTCGTGGACGAGAAAAGTACTTACTTGATTTAAAAAACGTTTACAATAAATTGCGTAATTAAAAGTGACTAAAACAGTCAAAAATGCAAATAAATGAAATCATACTGTGTTATATTTACGACGTCGTGCATCCTTTTAGCCGCTAGATATCGCAGTGTGTCCGCTTCACCATAGATAGAATAAATTTTACAGGAATGCTTAGTTCACACGTTTTGAAGTCCCGGGTTTGACTTAATGTAAAGATAATAGCGTCGTTACTTTTAACAGGCCAATATACCAGCGACGTTACGATTCAATATACTTTTTATGATTACGTTTATGGAAATTCTCCTTATATATCAAGAAAAAGACAAATGGGGACAAGCCGTATCTACCCTCTTGAATACTAAATATCAAATCTCAAAAACTGGAGTAGTTGGGTCACATGATGAGAGGGCCCTGGCAATGTTGGGTAAAATTGGAAAGAAGAAGTAGATCGGTTGGAAAAAGTTTCTATGGTTGTGGAACTATAGACAGTGGACTGGACTCAATGCAGAAGATGAAAAAAAAGATGATTAAAATATAAAATTGGTAGTTACAATATATTATTAAAAAATTAATTTGTAACTCTTCAACACATCACAAAATCACCCAGTGTTGAAAAAATGACATAGAGATGTATTGTGTCCTCACCATGAATCTAACCCAGAGCCTCCGGTATGAGAAGTGAGTGTCACGTCTACTGGACTTCGAGGGCTGCCTTTTTTCTTATTTTTTCTTAAAGCGAATATTAAAAATTTGAAGCGCTTTCAAGTAAATAGATTTTTTATAAAAAAAATATTATTGTAAATCATTCATTTAAATATTAATGCAAAGTTTAAGAAAATTGCTAATAAAATTATGTGAAACTGTATGATTATGAATAAAAATGTGTTTATTTATTTATTTACCTACAATATTCGATTAATGTATATTTTTGGCAATAAACTTAATCTGTTAGTTTTTGAATTTAGATATCACCACTTTATGCATAAACATGTTTTCTTCAAACAGCCTTGTTCTTTCGACGGTCTATATAAGATATGAAATATGGATTTGTAAATATTTTATTGATAAATGATTCCGATATAGTAAAGGTATTACTGATAAAATGGTGCTTTAAAAGGCAAAATATTTTAATATAACCAAGCTTTCATATTGCGATGTCTCAAAACATTTTTTTAATTCAAATTAAAAATCTTTGAAATTAACATAATTATTACATGACACTACTTAATATAAATAATTTGCATCATGATTCTGATCTCATGAGAACAAATAATTTCAAAATTAAAACTCGAAACAACAATAAGTAATCATTTAATATTATGATTAATAAAAAAATTACACAAATCACTTATAAAAATACACACAAACTTATAAAGGGTGGTTTCATTTCTAATTATTATTTAGTTGTGTTAATGTTTTCTGTTTAACAAAAATATATTGAATATCCTGATGCCATCTAGAAGATCTACTCAAAGTTAATTGAGAAATATTGCAATCAAAAGGATGGTTGTTCTCAAAGGAAATAATAGATGTCTCAATTAAAAATTTGGTGATTATATATTTTTATTTGTTAACTATATTTCATTAACCACTTATTGAGTTTAAATACATCTACCGGTTTCGATAAATACAATTTTCTTCTTCAGGATGTCAATACTAACTAAAAACATATATTATTGTTTCTTTACCAGAATCTATTTTTAAAAAAAACAACAATTATTTAAAAAATAAATTTAGTACCTAACTCAAATTGTTACTTAATACAAATTTAATCGAATAATTTTTAGGAAAAATTTTTAGAATGGGTAGTAAAATTTAATTGGTTGCTATATAATTTTTTGATTATTTTTACACGCTTTATTTATCTCCAACGATTCAAAATGATTTAATTTGTGACCAACACCGTTTATATGTAAAATTGACAATCACAGTTTTTTATCCATGATTAAAAATTTTATTAAATGATTAAACGATTAAAAATTCTGATAAGTGGTTAATAAAACAAAGTTAACGAGTAAAAATATGAATTTTAACTATAAAGTTAATTTTGCTAATTTCAAAAGTATGATTATTTATGTCTTATTTTGTCGTTATTAATAAAGCAATCTACCGGTAATAATCTATTCCAGGTTTGAGTCCCGTTAGTAATTTATGTACGTATGTTTTTACCATAAATAGAGTTTTTCTCTGTACTTATCCAATTCTTGCAAATGTTTATTCAAATACAAACTATATTACTTTACCTTCAATCCTAGTATTTCCTATTCCTTTTTAATTATTGATATGTAATTATGTATTTTTAGCATGTTAATCAAATTTTATCAAAAATGTTTAATTCCAAGATCAACATTTTATATTTAGCATATTAGAAACCCTTCATTCAAAAATATTAAAATTTTATATTCAGCCTTGAAGTTTTTTATTCAGTCATAAAACAACTGTAAAAAATAACAAAAATAGGAAAAAACACGTTTCGAAAATAATATTTAAATGTATATGAGTACATATATATATATATATATATATATATATGATCGATATATATCATTCAAATCGATTATGTCGATTTTTCAGAAACGTTTGGTCGAAGTCAGAACTACAAAAGTTATCGTGTTCACAAAACCATTATATCCCATATTATTTATTTATTTAGAACAACTGTTGATTTGAATACAAATATAATGTGCAAGTTATATATATATAAACATTCAAAAACATAATACATTAATGGAGTTATGCACCCCCAAATAAGAAATATTTTTAATTATGAGGCTGTCGATATTTATATAAAAGCAATCTCTATAATAATAAAATTTAGTGACAAAAAATATTTAATAATAAATTTTGAGAAATTTATAAGATTAGAACATAAGAAAAATTTAAGCCATTTCAGAACCTCTTTTTTTTTACACAAACTATTTGAACCAATTTACATATATTTTTTAAAGAGAACACATTATTATTATGTAATTACAATTTTTCAGAACATAAGTCTGTGATATTTAATACAAATAAAATGTATCAATTACAAATATATGCAAAAAAAATCAATGTATCGACAAAATATTTTTGTTGCTACCGGGATTCGAACCTGGATCAATTTCTATCCGGGAAAATGCATTAACCAATTACACTACACCAACATATTAATGGAACGACAGATGTGTCAATTTGAAAGTGCAACATTCGAAAATTTGTATATTTGTAATTGATACATTTAATTTGTGATTTATATTTGGTAATTTAATTGATTTTGGTAGTTTGTTTTACAGTCTAGGAGCAATCCACTTATTAACAAAGGGTAGTTTTAGGTTTTCCAGTCATGATCGAAAAAAGTGCAAATGCAGCAATTTATTCAAAATCTACCTAACAGAACATTATGTTGATTTCTCGATCCTGAATTTTGAAAAATCTTGTAAAAATTGGCATTTCCTTTTCAATCGTAACAATATCAGCCCGGTTCATCAGAGCTTAGACTTGCCCCGTCAACATCCAGATTTTCCAAGCTGATGGCGTCGAGCTTATGGGTTTTCTTCCGAATTGAAAAATACGACGAAATAGACTTTATTCATGGCACCCATTATCCTCAAAGCACCAATGTGAAGCCTGAATAAATTTCACAGATCAATCACGTGGCATATTCTAGTGTTCGAATGATGTTGTGTATAAAATTCCATTGAAATGTTTGATTGTATACAGAGTATTAGGAAATTTATCGATGTAATTCAAATCATTTCAATTCTATATTACATATTGCACACATTACAAATAATGTGATTCGTTAGTGCTCAAGATAGAAATGTAACAAAAGAAATACAAATATTATCGTATTTTTTTACATCTGGTATAGAAAATAATTGTATTAATATTTATATAGTAAGACTTAATGTAATAAAAACATAGGTCGGTCATATATTATTGGTAATTTTATTTTGTTTTTATGTAAAATCAATTATAAATGTTACGTATTATTTTTTGCTATTAATATATAAGTTGGGAAAGAGCCGCTAATACTGAGAAATAAATAGTATACGGATAAAATTATTTAAAAAATATTTTATAATATTTACTGCAAAAACATTGTACTCAGTTATCATTTTTATAAAGATTCATAAAATGATTTTGTATTAAAACTAACCGGTTTGGAAAAATCATCTTTCTTCATTTGGGTATTAAAAGCAAAATATAAACATAAAATTATAAATATTAATTAGAATCATGTAAAAATCAATTTTATCGAAAAACATTGTTGTTTCGCCACTGGGATTCGAACCTGGATCTGTTTCCAAACCGGGAAAGGTGCATTATCCAACTGTGTTATAGCGACATTATTTTTGACGACATATTTTCGAATCTACATGTTACCTTTTTCAAATAAATATATTTATCGTTCCAATATTTGAAATAGGTTTTTGCGGAATCTCAAATACCTTTGAGTAATCCGATAGCAGACGCCAGAATTAACAATTCATTTTATTAAATTGTGTACACATTAATACAATTTATATATTATAAGAAGAACATGTGCTGTGTATTGTCATGAATGTGTTGTCCTAATAATAAAATTATAATTTTGTTACAAAAATTTAATTTTCAATTTATTTACAAAATAATTCTAGTATCTTCTGAATAAAATATTAAATTAGAATTATATGGTAAAATTACATTAATGATCCAAAATTTAATATGAAACTCAAGTAATTAAATGCGTAGTTTTTTGTGGTTTTTTTTTTATTATAATAAGTATATTTGTGTGTTTACAAGTGATATACTAAGTATTTAAAAATAATGTTATTTTAAATTTAATTTTTTCATGTAAAATTTTATTACTTGAGAATTACATAAAACATTTGTATGAATTTGTATGAACGTTAACATGAATCATACTTAAAAAATCAGAAACAAAAAATATCTTACTTTTTTAAAACAGTGAAAACTGAGTACAACTCTACTATATTTAGCTATACAACATCTTTACCTACTAATGATTCAATACACAATTACTATTAATTGTTTCACACGATTGTAGCCCAGTAGTTCAAGGGAAGCTCATTATTTTCCAACTTGATTGAAACTTAAAACACACTCCCGAAAATACTTCACATCGCATGCTTCCAAGTTGTTGAAATAACTAACTGATGACCACCAGTTGTTGAAGTTAAATGTATATGTACAACAAGCAGTTACAGATTCACATAATGTGACGAACAGAGTTCAAATATTATTTTTAAAGTGAAAATTGAGGTTACGGAAAAATGTATTTTCCAATTAATCCGTGATTTTGAAAACCGTTAAGATATTACAGTATTTTTTTATTATTATTGTTTGTTTTTTAACAGGTTGACACGTAATACATTATAAAATGACACGTCAGTTTTCTTTAAAAATTAACATATTTCGAAGAAATCTTTACCTTTATTAGGGTAATCTAAAAAACTAATATTAAAGAAAAAAATTGCTATTCGTTACAAAAATTATTTTAAAAAAAATATAATAATAATACTAGTTCGTATTTGCATAAAATATAAAATAAATATAATAATGAAAGATGTGCGAAAATGACCGATTGATTCGAAATTATAGGATGTTTGGCATATATATTTATTGCCGTATAACTTATTAATTACTTTGAACGAAATAATGCTCTGTGCCCTCTCCCCCTATCCATCCCTTCTTGACTTTGCTAGTCAGTCGAGAGGTGGCCTTGTAACGGAACAATTTCGGCGATACCTGTTATACAAATATCAGAAATATCGGACTCTACATTAGCTAGTGTTTTGGAACTTCGACGATATATTGTGTGTGAAATCTTATACAGTCCACTTTTAAAGATGCCAGCAAAATCTGATCGGTGGTGAGTGCCTTTTTCTTCCTGTTCTGCGTTTGTTCCAGCATCTATGCTTGTATCTGCATAGAAAACCATTTTTAGAGTAGTAGTGGTAATTAATATTTATCTTCTAGCGACAATAAATCCGGAAGTTCGCTTACATATCTTTGATAGATAAAACTCATAATTTATCTTCCGATCTCATAATGTTTATAACCTATGAAAAATTTTTAAGAAAATTTTACCATCACGTCTTTCCTCCCAGGGACAGACAGTGAAGATGGAATGCCACTTATCCATCCTAACATACCACTCGCACTACACGGGATATAACGAATTTTGTGGGCACGATAACTCCCGTAGTTCTTCAGATTTTATACAAAAGTTTCTAAAAATTTATCATATCGGCTTAGGCTATTAGCCAGCCTAATCCACCCCGCCTTGTCTCACAATGACGAAAATTAAAAAAAAAAACTTAGTTAAGTTTACCTATCGTAACTCAGTTAGTTCCCTACAGAGTACTATAAAATGGAAAAAATCTTTTCACTTCAAACATAGTCTGCCTGATTCTTGCGGTCAGTACCAGAAGGAATGTTTTAAAAATATATTTTAAGTATAATTCTATATTAAGTTTAGATGTGGCCTACTTCGAACTTCGGAACTTTGTTTTAGCAGCAAACGACTAGGTAGCTTGTTGACTTCCACCGCGCAGTTATTGAAATAACTATTAGCTAACCAGGTGACGTCATAAATTAAACTGTTTTTTTCGCAGTTTAATAATAAACTTTGTTTTTCTCTCCAGAAAAGTTATCCCTCTGCTGATTTAAACTTTAGTAAGACATCATTTGACACTTTGTTTGCCTGAAATGAAATGGGTCACGTAGAGTTTAATTTTAACTTTAAAATGACGTAGTATACATATACTCATACACGAAAAAGGATAATAGGTATTTATACGAGCACTAAAATAATGCTAATTTAACTTTAAAATGACATATATATATATACATTAAAAAGAAAAGTAGTTAAAGAGAAAAAAAATTACAATAATACTAAATTTGTGACAAAAACTATTTCACTTCTAAAAAGAATACTTAAGCACCAAGTTTAGTAATGGATGGTAATATTTATTGTACGAATAACAATGAAAATAAAATTGTCAACGGACAATATTTTAAAAGATGCAGAGAGGCTACAAATTCCGTGTTAGGAAACCACAATTCAAAAAATAGAGGCCTGGAGAATGATTATGTGATCCTGGACCTACAAGTCCCTTGGAGCAAAATATGATAAAAATAATTCAATAAATCAAAATAAAACAAATCCAATCAAATTCCCCAAATTGCAATCCTCAAAAATGATTTAATATATTTTAATAAAATGAAAATTTTAAATGTTATTAAATTTCCAACAAAGTTCACAAACAGCCTTCTTCTCCTTGATTGGGAGAAATGGGTTCCATTACTCTCTTTGAGATAAGATTTTATTTTTAATATGAATGATTACTAGTTTTCATCTTACTCTGGCGATCGTTTTTTTGGTTGGACTCTCAAGACTGAAAAGCCGTTGTAAAAAATATTTTTTAAATATATCAGCAGACCGTAATAAAAAATATATATCCTGACACCTGTCGCCATAAACAGGAAAAATATTTTGCTCAAAAATTTAAGCCGTAATATTTTGACTGGAAGCCGGGACTGTAAATTTATTTATTTATTTTTAATGTATAGATGATATCGCAAGACGAGTTTACAAAACTCTCGGTATGTTCTCAAAACCATGAAATAATTCACGATACATCTGTACCAATGGCCATTTGTCAATCCCTCATCAGAAGTTTACTGGAATTCTCATCAACAACCTGGTCACCCAATTTCACATAGTTCCTTTAACCTTTGAAATATCAACACGCTCTAAGAAGTTTGATTAATCTATATGGCGAGAGACTTAAAAGTTTACATTTAATATCTTTGTAAAAATAAGAAAGATCTCGGATCTAATGACATAATAAATATACAATAAGCTCAGAGCTTTCATACATAAGAAAGCTCTGAGTTTATTGTAATACGTTTTACAATGATTAATAATAATAAGTTGGTTAAATTTTTACGACGGAATGCTAATATAGAGGTCGGAGTTAAACGCTGTTGATCGACTTAAGACCGGTAGAAGGGGGGTGACCAGACACAAACAGCGTGATCGAACGATGGCGCATTTCGGCGTGTAACTGACATCACAAAGTGGTGGTTTGATACTTCTCTTCAGCTGCAGCAGCGTGCATCTAACCAGTCATTTTATGAAGTTTCATTTAAAACATGCTTTATATATTAAAATGGTTAAAAATATTATAACAACTAAAATCAGTACAAAATTGTAATCAAGAATAATATTTATTATATCTACCCAAATCAAAATTTTTATAGCATTACATTTTTCCGCAAGATTGCACGAATACTATTATTATTTATATTCCACACTTCGCAAAAATGTGGAAATATTTTCAAAACGAATTAAGTTGATTTTTTCACACGCAAGCTGTAATTTAAGAAGAAACTAAAAACGCACCTTTTCAAAAAATCATTTCCATAAGTGAAAATAACGATTTTTAATTTTTAAAAAACAAAGATAATTGTTATGTGTAAAGCGCCCTTGAGGTGAAAGTTTTTACGAAAATGGCGCTATACAAATTATCCATTATTATTATTAAAACAGCTGTAATATTTTATTTAAATACAAGTACCTACTACATTAAGTAGTTAAAATACCTATTACTAGACTCATTATAATTCACCACTATTGATATTCACAAAGATTGTTTTTGTTTAGTAATTAATTTGTAATAATAAAATTATCTTACTCATTACTTAAGCATTGTTTGATAATATGTAATAATAATATTATCTTACTCATTACTCAATCATTGTTTGATAATATGTAATAATAATATTATCTTACTCATTAGTTAAGCATTGTTTGATAATATGTAATAATAAAATTATCTTACTCATTACTTAAATATTATTTGATAATATGTAATAATAAAATTGAAGGGTTTGTTATATAAGATTTGTTTGATTAGTTATAATTAAATTGTAGTGTTAATTTGCCTTGCTTGATAATACATAATACTAAAATTGAAACCAGTTGTATAATAAATTACCTGATTTGCCAATGTGTACACGTTAAAAATTTCAATATTCAGTATACTAAATTTATACAAAAATACTTTTATTTAAGTATCACAGATCTGACGCTGACAGTCGGCGACATTTAAGATGTTCATTACTTAGTAAAAATGAGAAAATTTCTGAATAAAAGTATCTGCTTATAGAACTAATTCCTTTCAACATTTTTTTGTTGGAATAAATCTTTGCAAGTTGAAAAATTAATTAAGAACATAGGTCTGTGATATTTTAAATACAAATTAAATGTATTAATTAGAAAGATATATATATATATATATAAATTAATTTTATCGAAAAACATTGTTGTTGCTACAGGAATTCGAACCTGGATCTCTTTCCAACCCGGGGAAGGTGCATTAAACGACTATGGTATGGCACAAATTTTCTAATCTACATGTTACACTTTTCAAATAAATACATCCGTTCCATTATTTGAAAGCATCTACTTTATTTTTACGGAATTTCAAATACCTTTGAGTAATTCGATAGGAGACGCCAGAATTAACAATTCATTTTTATTAAATTTTGGACACTTTGATTCAACATATATATTATTAGGAGAACACATTCTTATTGTGAAGTTGTAATTATTAAGAACATAGGTCTGTGATATTTTAAATACTAATTAAATGTACTAATAAGAAAGATATATATATAAAATCTATGTTCTGAATAATTACAATAAAAATTAATGAAAAAAAAGTAGTTTTAAAAATTCGAAACTTGAATATATAATATAAACATATTGATAAATATAAGATCATATACATCACAAAATACAGGAAAAAATTGCTCTGGAAGAAAGAGAACACCATGACTGATTGTAAAACTTTTCCGGACCAACGTCTGTTAAACGAATTAGGCGCGAAAAGGAGAAAAAAATCCCATACGGCACTGGTTGCAAGAATTAAGCTATTGTAAGGTCTAAGTATATTTAACTTAAAATGCAAAGTATTTTTATTTAAATTTTAATTAACTGCCGTTTTATAACAAGATGGCAGATCAAGCTGATTAATAAACTTATCTGAGATATCTACTAGGTAAATTTTTCAGAAAACTTGGATGGAAATTTGAATAGAACTGCGCGAGTTATCGTGTTCACAGAATTCATTATACCAATCCCACATACGAGATGTGACAATTTATTTCCCGGAATGCGCTTTTAAAAAATATACCTTTATAATTGTGTACTTGTAGCTCCTGTCATCTTCAAACACTCGTTGTATATTCATACACTAAGTCATTTCTGGAAGCAAGCCTGGAACTCATTTTCTGGAATACTGTTCCTAACTGCTGTTAGAATGCGAAATTACCCAAAACAATATTTTGTTCAAGGATACAAAAGCACTTAGTCGAAGTAAGGTAGGGTAATAAACATCGGTATTGTTAGACGCACGATACGGCGTGGGAACGGCTATAAGGAATCTGGCGGACGTGACCATAGTCACGTCGGCAAATGCACCATAAGGGATACATCACCGTCATGCGTCAGTTTTTCTCCAAATCCCAGCCAGGAGAGACCGCTCCATAAACACGGGATCTAGTTTTCAATTGGAAAATAAAATCAATATAGTCTCTGATATAATAAGCAAGCGTTTTTTAATTTGTGATTCCGGGGAAAATTTAAGCTGTGCGCCTCGAGTTTAAGCTTAGGCTGTGATGTTCTCTGTGTTTTTTAGTCATTGATGTAAAAGTATAAAAAGGGTCCCGGTGGACCTATATGAAAAAAAAGACGATCAACATGATTTGGTGTAGTGAGAATAAATTGTCGCTATCGGGGGAGACGATATCATATACGGCACGCACAAATTGCATAAGAACATCGCCTCCAGAGTCCCGGTTTGCCTGGATAATTGGACATCGTCTAGTGGTCAATCAACTATAAGCCTGAACTCCGTCACCCTACGCTGGCACCACAACTATTGGCCACACTTCACGTCCAGGATCCAGGACCATCATCTACACGTGGAAGGCGTCTCCTAAGAGGTAATCCTTTACATGAAGGACCTGGATAATCAACATCAGACAAGCGTCAACATAGACAATTTGGTAGATAACTTTATGCTGGCATGATGGACACCTAAATAATGTTAATTTAATTGTAATTATTTTTGAGTTGTCTCATTAATAAGTAATCAGGTAAAATGCTCATTTTCCATTTCTAATAAATGCATGTCACCAAATATAGATAGTTAACTTTCTTGTTAACAATGGCATTTTGTAATTTCATTTCATTACCATTTGACTTGATAATATTTAAAAAAGAACCAGTTAGGCTAGATGCCTCCCCTCTGAACATGAAGCCGAGGCAGAAAGAAGAAATAACCTAACAGTGCCTGTCTCACAATATGTTGGATACCAGTTATGTTAGAAAATCTTTGATCTTTTTTATTTTGGAAATAACAGAAACCATTAGGAACCAAGTCAGATGAAGAGGCATGATGATCTAATTGGATAGTTACTTTTTTGGCCAAAATGTCTTTCACAGTGGTCGTACTGTGACGGCACTAAATTTCATTCACCTGTTTTTATATATCTGCATACGATTCTTACGTTATTTTGAAACAATTACATAGCGGACGATACCCGCCGGCAACTACGTGGACTTTCCGGTAATCAAACTGTCACACCTCGTACATAGATTTATACTGGAAATAATACGGTATTCAAAAAAAGTGCTTCGATATTTTGCGGATTTGGCGTTATTAAACCCTCCACAGTAGGTGGCATTTCTATCGAATTATATCTAATTCAAGAGAAAAAAATCTATAAAATATTAAGAATTTAATCCATGACTTTTGAATTATTTATCCAATTACGATTGCGAATGATAATATTGCAATAAAAAATGTTTTCAAAAAAATTTGTATCAAGTTGATTGAAACATCGAAACTCGGGTTATCACGATTGCGACATATCTGTCGAGTAAATCTTGATGACATTAAATTTTAGATATAAAAAGTGCTTTAAACTTTGATACAGGCCTTTTTTTAACGATACGAATTAACGTTATTTGGTCCCGAGCGCGCCAGTTCCGCGTGAAGAAGACATTCCGGACATAAAATTCATCTTTATCTCGGAGTCGGCTCATTTTAACGGCGTTTAAACCTTGTCTTTTATTTTCTAGCTGAGTGAATAAAATAAATCTCCGGTATAAAACGTCGCTTCGATGATTTTTTGCTCTTCCGATAAAACGAAATTTACGATGTCAAATAACAAGAGGAGAAAATGTAATTTGAGCATTACAAACGGAATTAGCCATTGTTTGCTTCAGCCCGATCGAGGGGGAAAGTCAACATAAAATGCAAAGTAAGACGTTTATTTTATTTTATTTGCTCTTAAAATATCAACTACGCTAAATATGACACGAAGTACTACTTTCAATTAATTTTAATTATATCACGTGTATTCATAATTATAATAAGGGGTGTCACTCTATTCCGGAATCGTTTTTGAAAGTTGTTTAGTTTACTCTCGCTTCGATTCCACTCAAATATTTTAATAATATTTTACAAAATCCTCAAAACACTTTTTGTAATATTAATTAGCTACCTTGTGATTTTCCTTCATGTTAATATTTTCTTTTTCTTTATTATATGGCACAATTATTACATTTGGTCATGTAAGAGTTGACGTGTGTGTGTTGAAGTTATTCAAATATATGTGATTGACTCGAGATTGTGTCATAAGGTTAAGATGCTGTGAGACAGAAGCTCCTAACTTTTTTTTATCTCACGCGTGTCGGTTGTATCGCAATGTTGGGTGTCTGTTGGAGCTAAAGTAGGGGATACATTTACAAGGTTTTGTTAATTGAGGAGATGAGTTGCTACAATTTATATTAATTGAGGAGATGAATTGCTACGGTTTGGCTCACTGGAGATGCTGTCGAGTAGCGATGCTGGTGATGGGCCTGCGAATAAGTGGTCGGTAGATGTTTGGCAGTATCCGTCTCTAATGTTAAGTTACGTCTGCTGATCGGTTGTTCTGGTTCGGGGCCTATATGATTGATGAGTGCATTCCAATACAGCCATGTCATTGTGACGCGTGCGGGGTCACCACAGTCATTATTACTTTTTTTTATTACATTCAGTCATTAAGATCATAGGTTGGCTCCGGTATCATCGTACCAGAGCCATACCTTAATAATATGTATTAATTTGACGTGAAACTCATTATATTATCATATTAAATTCAGAGGGGAGCTATAGAAGTATAATTATATCAATTGTAATTATAATAATAATTAATTCAATGAATGTCTTCAAGCAGCTACTCTAGGACTTATTATAAATATGAATATTTTGAATTACGCTGATTTTAAGTAGATGATACGGTACTTCTAGCAAGTGAAATTGAGGATCTATAACATCTTCTAAGCCAAGTAGTGAAGGCATGTGAGACTTTCGGGTTAGAACTTAATACAACTAAAACCAAAATATATGCTTTTATTTTAATTCTGCTAGTTAAATTTGAGATGCGTTTCGCCTTGCAATGGCATTATCAATCTGATCAATCTTGAAAGGCGAAGCGCGTCTCAAATAAATTAAACGAGTAGAATCAAAAAACAAGTGTTTCATTTTCATATACGTGATTATGGAGCTTTACAAAAATATATGCCCATTAATTTACAATAAAAGCCTTAATATTGCTGTTACAAAATTGCAGAGCTCTAAAGAGCATTGCAGTCGCACGTCTTCCTGAAAGTAATAAAAAATGATAACGAGTATGAAAATAATTTATTTTCTTTCATTTATATATTTAATATAATAGAGAACAACACACAATATTCTTACATTTTCAAACTAAGCAAAACGCTTGTATGAAAATAGTAGTAACCGTTAGATCACGAGATGAATATCGTAATCACTAGACTACAAGCTCATCAATTATCACACCCTTAAGAATATGTCATATAAATGTTGGCGTATAAGTTTCCATTGTACAAATATTGCCGTAGAAAATTCCACATACGAATAATATGAAGATCCAATCAAAGTGTATAACATCACAAATATTTTTAATATGTTTTTACACTATAAATACCAGTAGTGGTGTACTATCTCCACTACCAGCAAGAAAAAACACCAGGCAGCCTCCCATGGCAATCGCCTTTTGGTTGTGTATCGCGTTACCGCCGGAATAGGACATTAAGTATTTTATTACGTATTTCAATAATTATTAGAAAAATTTGATATTTGTTTATGTTAAATTGTACTGTGATAGATCATTTGCCTTTTTGATAATAAATTGTGTTTATAACATTGAAAAATATGGAATATATATTTTCGGAAACACTGCCCGTGGCGGTGTAACAGCCACTATAGCCGTCCGCAGGGCCTAGCAATAAGTTTTCTGATATTACATACAATAATGGCGCACGGTTTTAATTCATTACGCACACAATCACACTGTTGTAAGCCTGTTTTACAAAATGAGATTGTTATCCACTTCATGCGGTAAAGCCAGCCGATTATTACCGGACCACAGTGAAACGCTTTTACAAAGGTAGTTTTCGTTTAATATTGTGAAATCATTCCGGCTCACAAAATACATGCTGTATGTCAAACTAATCGCGTGACAAATATTACAAAAGTTACTGTTGTAAGGTAAATTTCTTGCTTAATATAAAGTAACTTCATGTTATTTAAAATATGAAGTTGTTTTATAAATCAACGTCATTCAATCTGAAAAAAATAAATAATTGACTCTACTTTGCCGTGAGGGAATCTGCTGGCTTATTATTAAATAGGTCAGAGGGTTGATCCTCCGTCGTGAGAAGATAATCCTAATTATGCAACTCTTATTTACTAAACACAAATTAATTGATCAACTAGATTAAAAAAAAATCGAAAATATATTTAGTGTCTTCCGGGATTAAAACCTGAACTTTTTCCAATCCAGGTAACGGCGTTAACCAATTTCGTTTATTAATCTATTACGCTTTAGCAATTATTTAACATATATTTCCCAGGTTGAATTCTTTGGGGAATGAATATGCGGAGGTAGTCGACATTTTTCTGTAAATTTAACTCTTTATAGGACTACATTATTTCAATTTGTTATGTCTCAACTCAGTGGTGACGGATAGTTTTACTTCACATTTCATATTTATTTTTAATTTTGATTATGAAAAACATTATGACATTATATAATATTTTTTCTGCGTGTATTGCACTTCTGATGAAATTTTATGTTAATTTACAAATTATGTTAATTCCTTAATAGGGCGTGTATAATAATATTAAATAAATACATTCTATAGTTCTTTATAATTAATGTATCTATAGGAGCTCGTAGTTAATTAAGACTTGTCAGGGTTACCAATAGGGATTATTTTTATCAGAAGGATGTGTACGTTGAGAATCGAAAGCCAGAGTATGTATATGAAATGTTACCAATATAGGGGATATAGTTGTGTTCATGTGTGCGACTAAAGCAGGCGTATTATAAATGAAACTGTACTTACGATAGTAGCATTTATTTACAAAAGAAACACAATTGAAATTAAACTGTTTTTATATTATACCAAGTTCAAGATAAACAACGTTCACTAAAAACGGTACTGAGGTACGTGCGAGAAGATATGTCCGAGGAGCTGACTAGGAGAAGAGTGGTCGGCTCTAGGTTTCCTCGGACCGGTTGCGGCGCGATGTATTGCGGTATCGTTGTCTGGTTTTCTGCCAGTACCAGTTAGGCTGTATGACTGTGAGGTTACGCTTACATAACCATGTCTGTGGGGTACGAGCAGGGCTCCACACATCTATTATTCCATTTTTAAAAACAACAAAATAATTTTTTAATAAAAAGATTAATTTAAAATATATTTAAAATACCACAAAACCATATTCTGAAATTTCAACTTCACAATATAAATAATAGATATATTTTCATTAAAATTCAATTTACATATTTACCATCATACCGTTTCATATCCGAAGCATACAAGCTTGTGCGCTGCGTTATTTTTTCCTACAATTCTTACCTCATTCAGTTTCATATTCCTTCTGAAGTATACTCGTAATATAGTAAAAATGTGTGTGTAAACACCTTTCGATAACTATTTCTTTAGTGATGGATTTTCTATTTACAATGTAAATATGTCGCTCAAGAATTAGGCAAATAAACCACTAACTTGTTTATCCGGCCGTTCTCCAATCCAGACTGCTCGGTGTGCTAGCTGCTCTGTTGATTCATATTTTGTTGTTCCCGCTGGTTGATCTCCGAAAATTAATTGATAATTTAGACCCCTGGATCTCACGTGTCCGATTGATTATTTACGTATTAAATTGTTAACTTTGTTTTATTAACCACTTAATGAAATAAAAATAACAACTACTGGTTTCTAAAAATATCATTTTCTTATTCAGAATGTATTATCAAACATAAATTATATTATTTTATATTGGTAAAAAAGGTCGAAATTTTAATATAAGAGTAAGTAAAGGAGATCATACTTTATAAAAAAAATTTGAGATTATCTATTTTGAATTAAATAATTTGGAATTATTGGAGATAAATGAAGCGTGTAAAACTAATGAAAATATTATAAACAACCAACAAAATTTTACCATAAGTCCCATTCTAAAAATTTTTCCTAAAAATTATTTTAGTAATTTTGTATCAAGTAAAAATGTATGTTTGGTACTAAAATTATTTTTAAAATTATTATTATTATTTAAAAATAGATTCTGTTACAGAAATAATATAACATATGTTTTGATTAGTTAATGACATCCTGAAGAAGAAAATTATATTTTTCGAAACCGTTAAATGTATATTTAATTCATTAAGTGGTTAATAAAACATAGGTGACAATTTAAAATAATGAATTTAATCACAAATTTGATTTCGCTAATCTTAAAAAAATATGTATTTATGTTTTGGAAAGGGTTTTTAGTGGCTTCGATACCGATTTATTCTGGCCACGTAAGTTAAAGTGGAATACCCACCTAAGACAAAATTTACACACTTCACAGAACTAACTATCTAATTTACCATCACACCGTTTCCCCACGGGAGTGAGTAGAGAGGATAGAGCACCACACTCTTCTATTCTGAAACACGTAGATCTCGCCTCATCCACATTCATACTACTTCTCATACAAGATCGCCGATTATTAAGGCATCTAACAGGACCATCCTCCAGTATTTGGTTTACCTGGTCGTGCCAAGTCTTCCGCAGATCTACTCTATTTCTGGTGTTATCAACACTTGCGTCATATATCTTCCTTATGATTATCGCCCATTCATCAGACAAGTCGAACAGCCATGAAGATATTACACAACCCTGTTTGATATGCTTTGTAATGTCAAACCATGATGTGAATGATCCGCACACCAAATAATATGTAGCGCCCAATTCCAAAACCCCTTAAAACAGATTTCGGATAATTTGAGTTAAATATGCAGTTTTGTAGATTTTTTGTCAACTACAAGCAAAATACATTGTTTCTCGCAAAAGCCACTTAAATTCATTGATATTGTATTTTCAAAATCAGGATTAGTTCAAAAATACCCCAAAGTAGAGTATAAGTTACTATTCTCCCTATATAAATTATAAATTCCTATACAAATTAAACCAGCCAATCACAATGCTTTTTGATGATTGCGAGATCTAAAATCCAGTATGGCTGCCAGAATTATATATACACAGAATAAAAAACTGCATTACAGAATTGTCTCTTTAAAAAATGTTCGTGTAAAAACAAACATTTTGTACATTTGCTTTCAAAAAACACGTTTTCATTCACAACTCAAAAAATAAAATCGTTTTAGAGGGTTTTGGAATTAGGCACAACAAATTTTCTAGTTTATATTTTACTAGGCCAACTTGCTACCTATGTACATATCAACAATTATTTCGTATATCTGTTTTCTATCTTCTCCTTATTCATTTGTTTTACCATTACTAAATTACTTTTCATTTTACTAATCTACTTCTATTGCTGCCACTACTCCGTGACTTAACGAACCACTGAGAACCTTCACTTGATATACCTACAACTCAGCGCCTGAATCAGCCAATATACTCCTCTCGGAGACAGGAACATGGAGTGCATAAGATCATTCCTCTACCAATAGGTTACCGTCCTTTTGGGATCCCTCGATGAGTACGGTTCGCAGCACGTTCTGTATTTACGAGCTTTATGTCACACAAAGCGTATGAATATAGATCTCTCTCTTTATAGAAGATAAATATCGTGAGAAGAATGTTTTTCAATTATGATTATAGTGAAAATATAGTTAAATAATCATCTATTCAGGGTAATATTGTTAAAAGTTTCTTTAAAATAGAGAAATAATAAAATAAAAATTATAAAAATATGTAAAAGTGAAGTAAAATAAATCAAAATACAATAATAATGCATATTATAAAATATTCAAAGTAAACATATTTAGAAGAATGTGTAGAAGGAATATCAGCAGTAACTAAATTTAATATAATAGAGATAACTTGAATGTTTCGTATTTTTCTAATTTAAAATCACCTAAACAGTTTTTATTTTACAGTAGTAAAATACATACCCAAAATTATATAATATAATATAAATAGTAAATAGGATCCGTCCTACCAGGAATTCAATATTAGTATTTAATTTAATAATAAGTAGAAAGAATCCAATGTGGTTTCAAAATCGATTTATTAATTTATTAACGCCCTTATGGGTTTTTACGAAATAGGTTTGGTATAAAACATAATAAAAAACACATGAGCAGCTACACTAATAACATGGAATTTAAATAAAAATGCAATAAAAAAATAGATAATAAAAAATAAACAAAAAAATATGCAAAACAAACTATAAAAAATAAAGGTTCAAGACGGAAAAAATAATAAATTTTAGGTTTGACACAGAATGGCTGAGTATCAAAATCAGTTGTATCTTCGACTCAGAATAGCATCAAAAATATCATTCTTATATTTAAACATAGAATATCGGAATATATCTACAAGACCAAAATCGTTCCCGAGCCTGTGAAGTCTTTGTGTGGGTCCATTCCTATAAAAATTAGTAAATGATGAATTTACATGGAAAAGCACCGATGACCTGGTACTCCGCGCAGGAACGTGATATACAATTAGTTCAGTTAAATTAGGGGCGTCCAGTATGCCATTTACTATTTTAAATAACAATAATAAATTACTTAAAGTTCTTCTACACGACACGTTAGTTAAGTTAAGTGTGCTCATTAGAAAATCATAATTGAATTGTTCTGCAGGTATACAGAGTTTGAAGTTAATAAACCTTAAAAATTTATGCTGAACCCTTTCTAATTAAAACTATTGAAACAAAATCTTGCATTAATGAAATCAAATTCTTTTGACTATATAAAAAACCTGACAAGAACTAGTGGTATTCATAGGTCAAATAAAACTGAAGAAAATATGTGCTTTGTTATTAAAACCATCGAAAACATTTTTAGAATATATGAATGGTTTAAAATGTGGAATATTATTTTGTGTAATAATTCTCGTAATACCGTATTCTAGGATTCGGTCATTTCGATGGCAGAGGGTCACTGGCGTACTAAGAAATTGAAAGCCCCCCGGGAAAGCAAATAAACTAGGCCCTGTACTAGGGGTCCGGGATTTGAGAATAACCTTTTTGTTTTGTGTACCTATCTACAGAGATTTTGAGTTAACTTTTGTGTCCTGTGTAAATATCCGTCGGTTGTTAGTACTGATGGATAATGAGTATAATGTCCTAAAGTAACATTTCGGAACTGTTACTCGAATGTTACTCATCATCTCGTGTCTCAGTTTTTTCAACAGCAGAAAGCGAATATTAATATATTTTGTTGTGTTCCGTCCAAAAACAAAAACAATTTTCAGTAAAGTTGCTCTGTTATTATAGAACACGATATTTCTTGTTTTAAGCATGATATTTAATAATAAAGTTGTTTTCTTTACATACCATCATAAGTCTTAACAACCAAAAATTAGCTAGTCTCTAGTTATAATACAAATTAAATTAAATGTATTAATTAGAAAGATATACATATAAAATCAATTTTTTCGAAAAATATTGCTGTTACGCCGCCGGGATTCGAACCTGGATCTCTTTCCAAACCGTGGAAGGTGCGTTATCCAACTATGCTACAGCGACAATATTTATAGCGACAAATTTTCGCCTCTATATGTTACCATTTTGATATTAATACATTTAATCGTACCATTATTTGAAAGAGCCATCTACCTTATTTTGAATCCCGGTGGCGCAACAACAATATTTTTCGATAAAATTGATTTTATATGTATATCATTCTAATTAATATATTTAATTCGTATTTAAAATACCACAAACCTATGTTCTGTATAATTACAACTTCACAAATTGTTTTCCTAACAAATTAAATTAATTGTGCGCTCTGAAAATGAAACTTTACAACAAAAATGAGTAAAAAAAATGTATGAATTCAATATTACTTGAACATTTTCGAGTCGTAATATAGTCAGCCATAAAATATTGCACAATGAAAATCTCGGTAAAGCGAATCCTTACGTAATTGAAATTATCTACATATGGGTGCCTAAAACAGACTTTTGCTTTTAATATTTATAAATATGACCAGTCAATTATGTAACTAAGCAACTGTTACCGATGCAAAGCGCTGCAATACAGTGAAAGATGGGCCTTGTCAAGCCCCAACTTTCCTAAGATAAACAGACGAAGTTGTTGATACAATAGTTTAATTGTTTTCAACTATTAGTATCCCATGGTACTTATTATTTTTATATCTTGTGTATATTTTATATTACAGCATAATACAGGGGCCTTTTTTACCATTTTGCATTTGGCCCAATTTTTATAGTTACGCCACTGGACACACTGAGCTCAAGAAATTGAGGTTTGGATGACGTTTGTGTGATCGGTTATGGACTTAAAAGACTAATAGAGCCAAATGTAGTTAATAATAAATAAATTCATAAAAATACGCCATTTAATGTTGCCATGGCAAAGTAAAAAAATAAACTCGCCGTGTAATAAAAATAATTTTCAAAATTCTTTCACACATACTTTTTTTACATTTTACTTTTAAACGAGCCACTATGCAATGTAATATCGTGATTTTATTTTTGCTCGAATTTTCTCTTTGTGAAGGTGAATTATTTCAATAATATTACAAAAATGTAATAAAGTGTAGAAATCACGAGAATCATGTCAGTAAAACATTTCCCGGGCAGTTTTTAGCGCGGGCCGGAAGTGCTCTCATCTTCCGGTAGACTTTGCTAAGGTTCTGCCGCCTTTATTTAGTAAAGCCTGAAATTGTTCAACACCACTCACACCGGAATCGTAACACACATAAATATATCCTGATGTTTTGGCGACGGGATGCTTGTTTCCCGACTCCTTAACTCTTTTTTATCGCGATTAAATCGTGTCATCTAGATAAATGATTATTTTCGTCATCTCTTAACGAATTATTATCACGAATGAAATATTGTGACAAAATCAAAGTAAATTATTCAATATTACATAATACGTGCCATTGTCACAAAAAATTACAGCAAAACTTTACTTTTCAGTTTTTGTCTCTTTCTACTTCAAGCTGATATCTGAGTTTATCTCCAAATCAAAATCTCAACACTCGGGATGTATCTCAAATAAATAACTTAGACATGCTACTTACTAGAATTCGTAAATCTTTTTCACTATTAGTCATTAACCTTTACCATACCGTGATTAAAGATATCCGTAAACAACCATGCTGTCAACTCGTGTTACCGTTAAGAATTAAGAGTTTTTTTTGGATTTTTAATGAGAAAAATGGTTTTACGAGCTTAGTTATAGATATAGTATAGTTAATGACGTACATTTACTTTAAATGTCGACCAATAAAAGTGAAAAATATATATTATTCGTAGCATTCATTCATTCAAGTTCCTTCTCATTATTCTTCATTTAATTAGTGAGAAAGATAAATATTTATATTCGTATGTTTGTTATTCTTTTCACGATGTAACTAATGTTTGATATTTTTCTGTCTTACTGCAAATACTATTTTTTTCAACCTAACAATTTTTTCTTGGAATCGAATTAAAAAATAATTACTTTTACATAATTGGTTATAAAGTGAATCCTACACACCATTTGTTATTTCTAAGCGAAAATGATTATTTTTAAGGTTACTTAAAATATTAATATTGTGCTACGTGTATTTACGGAAATATATAGGTTTAATTGGGGCGGTATAGCTGTGTTACAACATAGCTAGGAAAGGGTTAATACTGCTTCATCTGCAGAAAATATACAGCATTCAATCAAATCGCTTATATTCGCTCCAGTTTTTCACACAACTAACGAAGTTCTTGTCACGAATACAATAAAAATAAATACTGTTGATATCAAACGATACATCAGTTAGGGAGATCAATGATCTCGGTGTAATATATGACATCATTCATTCCTCACATTGATTTGATAACTAATAAAGGTCTCAAAACGTCGAGATTTGTTTTGCGGACTGCAAAAAACTTTTCAGACCTGCACACGTATAAAGTCCTCTAGAGGTCATACCTCAGGTAAAATATAATTCAGTCATATGGTCTCCACACTTTATTGTACAATCGACGCTGGTTGAAAGAGTCCAGAGAAAGTTTCTAAGATTTATTAATTTTATCAATTATGATTATCTCCTTTGCCGTCTGAAATTGTTAATCTTATCAGTGAGACGTACGATGACCGACCTTATATTTCTATACATGATCATCAATGGTATGATAGACTGCCCCCAGATTGTTGGTATGCTTGACTTTAACATACCATTGAGATCATCGAGACACAATTCATTATTTTATTACACTGGTAATGTCAGAACTCATGCAATAGCGAACTCCGCAGTCCCCAGAATGCATTCTTTGAGGAATGAACATGCGAAGGTGGTCGACATTTTTCCTGTTAATTTAATCATTTATAGGATCAAACTATTACAATTTTTGTGTCTCAACTCAATGGTGACAAATAAATTACTACTTCAGATTTTATATTTATTTTTAATTTTGATTATGAAATCTATTTTCTTTGTGTATTGCACTTCTGTTATAATTTTTTGTTGTTTTATTACAAATTCTGTTAATGCCTGAATAAATAAATAAATACATGAATTGATAGTACTATATATAAAAGTCAATGTTGGATATCAATACAATCTTTATGACTCGTTTCTAAAATATGATGATATGAGCTCGAACATTTTAACGAAAAACTTCACTGTTAGGTTTCAAAGGGTTTCAAATAGCTCTGAAAGATACATTCCTTTTAAAAGATATTCCACGCGATCCATCGCTTTGTTATTTTGTTTAAAATACGCACCCCCACTGTTGCTTTCAGGCATTTGAAATTGTGCGCTCACTTTGAGGGGTAGCAATTTCATCGTCGTCAAAACACAACAAAGAAAATAATTTAAAAGGTTTTTTAAAAATCGAATATAACATTATAATTTTCTGCTTCGTATAATATAAACCTTTTAATAGACACTTCTGCTGTCCACGTTTATGTATTATTCACAAAAGCTACGATAGAGGTCAACATTCATATAAATACTGTTGTAATGAACCTCACCTTTGAGCACTTACTTATTTTATATTTATCATCACGCCATTTTCTTCAAGCGTTGGTAGGAATATCCAAACAGAAGCTAGTGGCCATTTAAATTGTAAAATAGCAAAGACTGCTATTGGTTGAATTCTAAAAGCGACTGATTTTCCAGTAACATCGATTTTGAATAATAATAATACATTTATTAGGTTGAATTTTTACATGTATTACGTACTTACATTGATAAATAATGTCTAACGGTCCGACGTATTACTCTTCCAAATTAATATTCATCAAGTATACATTTTCACCTAGTTAATTAATATGAGTGTTGGGTAATATTTCAAATATCAAACAAATGTACCGAGGGTATGCATATAAAATTTGGCAAAATAAATACAACATATCAGTAAGAAATATTTGGGTACCCTGCCTGCTACACTTCGGTATAACAGTAAGCAAGGCTCAATGTACAAAATAATATATATATATATATATAACAATTAAACAAATATGCAATTAGGTAATTCAATATGCTGTTGTAGCCATTTTATTCTCAGACATGACCACATTACATTAAAAAAAGCTAATTTGTCTGTTAACAAATCAGCGCGATCTGTAAAAACTACAGAAATTGAGAAGATAACAGCATAAAAAGTTTGAAAAAATATATATATACATTATTATGAAAATGGTCTAAGTCAAAAAATTTAAGAAAATTACTATCAATTATTTCCCGTCATATTGTTTAAAATTAATATAACATCATGCAAATTGTAACAATTGTAAAAAATTTGATTCATATTATATTCAGTGTATTATTACGATTTTAAATGGTATTCTGTTAGTGTTTATTTTGATTATTTAAGTTACATTTATTTACCAATTTTTTATTTCCTTATATATTTCGACACATAAATGCTACATGTGGCAATTATACGTAGAAATAAATTATAAATCTATAACAGGAGACTAAATAAATTTTTAAACATTGAATTGTATAATATAAAAATATTTTTAATCAATTCAATCGCAAACCTTTAAATATCTCGAAACGAAAGAAACGTGACTTTCATCATACTGGGCACAATGATGGAGATTGCTGACTTTGCAACTAGTACCACCACTTATTGTATAGTTTTTTAAATCTATAATGATGTTCCTTACTCCAAACACAACATATATTAAATGAAGATGTTCTTAGCGTTTGTAAATGTATTCAAACCAAAGTAACGAAGGCATTTAATAAAAACGTATACTTAATAGAAAATTCAAAACATTTCAACTGTAACGTCACAAACAGATACATTAAATTCTCTTTGATCGCAGAAAAGTCAAAATGCTTTAATAAAAAAAAACCATTTTTTTAATAAACAGGATAATAGGAAAAAACTTCAAGACAGTTGTTGTATGAATGTGAACAGAGAAGCTCGAGGGCCTCGGGTAACAGGAAACTGAACCCTGGATGGCTTGCGAGTTTGCTCCTATTCCATCCAGGATGCCTGGGGTCTATACAATACCAACATTTTTATTATATTATTATTAGTGTAAGAAGATTAATTCTACCAGTAATATAATAGTTTGCTAATTTGTGAGATAGTTTGACGTTTTTACAGAAAACAATTGAAACTATGAGTGCATTTTGTACATTTGCGGGCTACAATTGTACATTTGTCGTTATTAGTCAGCCAATAATTGACGAGTTTAGATATGTGATGAGACCGCCATTTTCTTGTTCAAAATGTTTATATTTTATATTATAGGGCAAACAAAATATTATTGTTTTCATTTTATATGAGAGATATAATATATTATAACATAAATATGTTGTGAAAATAATTATTTTATCACACTAAGGTGAGAGGGAGGTTGATGATAACTTTAGTTCAGTGAGCATATGTCAAAAATGTAATACATTATGTGTCACTCAACGCTTGCCAGATTTGAAATTTAATGAATCTAATCATATCAGTAGTAACTTTAGGTACCTATTTACTTTACAGTAATATTTTCGTTGAGTCTAACAGCAGAAGTACGAGACAAAACATTGACAGCTCTCTTTACTTTTCAATTTCAAATCACAAGTCATGATCGTCAATCATACCATGGCCGCTGCAGAACCTAACAACAGCAATCAGGTGAGATAATTGCTTTCTGCTAGTAATGTAATGCGATGGTAGTATGACGACACCAATTATGGCGTCGCCAATTGTGGAAATTTACCTTATCTGGTTTCTTAAAGTTTCCCATGGATTTGTTGTCGTCGTGTAAGTAATAATGTTTGCTTTTATATATACGTAATCATATATATTTTTGTAATATTAGGTTTCAATTAAACATAGCTTCATTTATTAATCAATGTGCTATTTGGTTCTACCCATTTTTGCCAACGAATCACTACATTATATCTATATATCTATAGAATTTAACTCAGGCGAAATAAAATCCAATAATTCTTCAAAGGCATTTTCCACTGCTTCTGTTATTAAATTTTTTGCTATAAATAGTTATCGAGGTACTTTAAAAGGTGAATGTTATCGTTTAGCAAGACAAATCATTTTGAGTTAATCACTGCCGGTTATTTATCGCGTGTTTTCTCCCCCAAAGACTTTCAATTTGATAGTAGCACAACGTTCTTGACCTTTTTCATTTTCTTACATACTGTTTGGGATGCAAATTTAAATTCACGCAGAAAGTGACACGAAAATCTTATTTTTTCATTCTCATTTTTGAACGATTAAAGTTATTCAATTTTAATAGCTATTTAAATAATTATTTATTTGGTATATTTAAAGGCTACTTTAGTATTTTACAATCACACTAACATATACAGATCCAATAGCGATAAAGCGCAATATATTATATACACAGTTGATAAATATTTTCACATTTTTTTAGGCCTCACTTTTCTAACATATTTATAAGCACAATGGCTACTCTGATGACTCATAAACTGGGTTCGATTCAAATAAGGACATCAACATTATCACATGTACCTTCCAAGTCGTTTATATTATATACATATCCATCAAACAAATCTAAAATTTTCATTTTACTCAAGTTCCAAGTCATCACTACTACATTTCTTGAAGATATTCTCAATTATTGCATACTTAATGTAGAGTAATCAGAATTCCAAATAATAAGAACTTCGAAAAATACACAAACACAAAGATACAAAATATGCGGCATGGTATAGTTATGTCAGTGGGAGGTATACTAATTTAAACTGGTGTGAAGTTGATGAACAGGGTTTCATCTCGCTTTCATATTGGTGTATCGTGTACCCCACGCACGCCATCCGGGGTTGAAACAATTATTTCGGCAATATTCCCCAGCTTCCTTAATTAAGCTATTTCCTTGGCGACAATAGCGGCTGTACCCGAGGGCGGGAACAATTCTCATTTTCATTTTCATTTTGGCGAGACCCGTAAAACTATAATCGATACAGCCTCCAGTCAAACGGTGCACTGTCGTAGTGAGAAACTCTTCATTTCCCCTCTCCCAGGTAAAACAAGTATACTGGGACCATCGAACCGTTATATATAGGTCAGGTGAGCGTTCGCACACTATATAAATATAAATCTATGGTTAACTGGACACTGTAATGAACGCGCCTGGCGGAGCAGTACCAAAACCACCACTGCGGGACGTCAGCCGTCTAGGCATTCTGCCCCCAGCATCGCTCACTGCTCGGCTTTCCACTGCATACGTATTATCCGTGCAGTATTATTAATAAAACATAATTTTCCGTTTCCTCATTATTACAAAAATTTATTAAATAATCATAAGTGCGCAATCATATGTAATTTAATACAAATTAAATTAATCAACTAGAAAAATATACAGAAAAAACAATTCATCCAAAAAAAATTTTGTTGCTAGCGGGATATATACATATACGAGTATAAAAACATGTAATTATTTTCTTTTTTTTTCTCATACTCATATCTCTGTTAAGGTTAGCACTTCTTTAAAAATCATGTTATCGTTGCTGGCTAATAACGGTAATATTTTTCAGTTATATACTAATAACTGAAAAACTGTGGGAGAGAGTTACATATTGTCAATTTGATATATTCATTATTTTACGAAATAGACTAACACAGTGCAGTAACGTAACAAGAACATAACACAGTAACGCAACAGAAGTGCAAGGAAATATTATTTCAGATATATTTTAAGTAATAACTATAAAGACTACTTGATGATATCTGTGATTTGTTTATTATTTAATTTTAAATTGCGATGAAAACTGTTATTATTTTTTAAATATTTACGCGTACATCAATATTCATAAATAATGCAAAATGAACGGAAATAATAAAGTAACTTATCATCACGCCGCTTCTTCTCGGGGTCAGTCAGAGGGTCAGACATACTATTCTGTTCTGATATACCACTCTTGTCTCGTTCACTTCCATACTACTCCTCATGCATGCTCGTCAATTAATGAAACTTCCGATTGAGCCGTTCTGTAATATCTGATTTTTCACTCTCTTTACTCATACGTTCTACACGCCCGAACTATCGCAGTGATCCTTTCTTAATTATATCGACTATGTTATGAATAAATCTGCATTAGTTCCTAATTTATTCACTTTTTACTCTATCATAAATAGATTTTGTTGCAATAATTTAATCGGTAAAGCAATATAAGTAAATAACGATTCATGTAAATTAAATTATGCATGTATTATTTTTAATAAAATATACGTTATATTGCACTTTCGTCATTATTATATTTTTGAGAGGTTCGGTACCTTCATCAATGCTCAGGACATAAACAAACCGCACTGAAAATACTTTTTGGGGAAAACCAATGTACACTGGTCCACTTTCCTATAAAATTACTAAGCATTTCTCCGCGCAAATAAACAATACTTTCTCAAGACAAACTTTTTCTAAAACCCAAAATAAAAATTAGTATACTAGAATAAAGTGGAATATATGAAATTAAGTAGTTGTGGAGATTGTGAGTAAAAAAGTATGTGATTACCAAGATAATAAAATAATAAAAGAATTTTACTTTTACGTAAAAACTAATCTGAATTTTTCTAATCACATCATTGAAACAAATTATTCTTTCGATAGCCATAAACTATTAGAACATTATAAATGATCAATAATGAATAATCTAGAGACCTTCGAAATATATTTACAAATTACGTTTCCCTTACATCATCCCTACTTTCCATTTTTCCAATAACAACCGAAAAAAACCTTCTTCTTTACTCGCCCCCGTACTCGAATACGTTGACACTAAACTGTATTTAGCTTAGTAATCGATTACACCTGATTAAGAGAGGGACTACACCTGTTTTGAGTATTAAATGTATAACTCAATGTGTATGTAGTATTATACAAAGTGCATGATAGGTTATGAAATGTATTTTGTCTTGTGATGAGTACGATACGCATCAGAAAGTATAGGTGCGAAGGATATTTTGAGTTCTCATTCTGTTTTCGTTATGTAGGTATGTCGCGTGTATGTTCCTAGGTGTTCGTGTGGAGTATGACAGACAGTAATACAATAAAATACACTGAATTTATTTAAGGTTCGAATCTATATTTTAGTAACTCGATAATGTGGGGCGGGGCGTTATAGCCATTTGCATAGTCGGCGCGGAGGAGAGAATGATGGACGGCTTGCGCACACCTTCCGCGACAGTCTTCTTGCACGTACGCTCGTGCTATTGGGTGCATTCAGTGCACGATGGAAAGTATCACCATAAGTCTATTCACTTTTATCTTAAATAGAGATACATACATAGAATACGTGTCACATAACTATCACGTGTCACATAATCAATACAATAAATCAAACACTATTTTTATGGTTTTATATTTATTTTTTCTAAATAATTGGACCGTCGACTAGACTGTCTAGGTCATTATCAACTGATAAATCATAGAACAGTGTGGTGAACTTATATATAAATGTTGTTACAAAGTTGTGTATTACATATTAGGTGATTAACAGTACAACATTCCCTTAATGCTAAAATGGAGGGTGTTGGAAATACCTTACAAGGACATCGTACATTAATGTTGATGGAAAGTTGGGGGATTGTTGGGAGATAAAGAAAGGATGGCACTTACTTGATGATCTGCTATCTGCTATCTCTGGAAGCTGGTTCTGGTTGTCTCCCTGGGTCACTTGTTGATACTCGCATTAAAGGAATTGTTTTCTTTATATTAGCGGTAGTAAAATTGATTATTTTTATTAATTAATATTAGCGGTAGTAAGCGGATTTACAGTGACGGCAGAGTACCGTGTTCGATTCCAAAAGCGCAGAGAGTTCGTTCGGGCGTATTAAACTGCAGGGATATCTTCTTTTTCCCTCGTGCCTAGAGAATAAGATGGGAAAGAGAAAAGGAAAGGATATATTTCTACAATCCAATACGGTGTGCGCGAGTACATTAAACGGCGCTAACAGTTGGGAAAAAACAAAATTCCATATGTTTATCTATCATATTAAATTCTGATTCAGTATATATGTCAACTGTCGGATTAAAATAGTCTAGACTACTTGGCTCTAATGGTGACCGATAAATTCCACGAAGGAAAACATTCTTAATGAGAAAATTGATGTATCTTTGTAACCAATATTTATTAGATTTAACACATTTCTTTCGTTTTTAAAGTTATGCGAAATTTATATTTTCTCTATATTATAGTTAATAGTTGCTTTAAGGGGGTAGGCGAGATGCCCAACCAATTCACCTAAGATGTTATTTTTGGTTATGATCGGTTATCTTTCAGGGTTACTTACAACGGCAGCATTTATACCATCCGTAACTATAATTCCATCATTTTGATTTAAAATTTTCTGATTTACACTTGCTGGTCTGCATTTCTTTGATTACTTGTGCGAGAAATATGACAATAAAATAAATGATGCAATGCAGTTTTTTTTAATAGTCAAGTGCATCACTATTGACTATTTACTTAAGGACGTTTCCAAAAAAATCACTTTTCTTATGATCTTTTTGAAACTTTGAATACACATACTTATGAGTGTCTTTTATACGTAGAAATTTTTTTCAATAGTCTTTGCGGTAGTAAATTTGTAAATATTGACTATTAAAATTAGCATATTTAACATACGAACCGTACCCCGATCGATGTGCACGTTTAATTGAATAGCAATAGTAATTTTCTTACGATTGCTTTGGAAAACTGGGAATCATTAATTGAAATTTTAACAAATATCTTTCTGTAAAAATAACTAAAACAAGCGGTATTTGTTTTGTTATAAAAAATTTTAAAACAGAGCTACTTTTGAATGGTTTTTACATTTCCTTTTATTATTTGAATAGTGAGAGATTTTTGAACTTCTGCGCATGTGAGCGGAAGGGAAAAAGTACCTCAAATATTTTGTATTCTTTTTATAGTAGTTCATAATAGTTTACATACGGGGGAATCTTCTTGAAGATTGAGTACGACTGCTCTTTGGGAACGTCCTTAAGTATGTAGTCATAATATTTAATTTATTATACGACACAATTAATCGCACCATATTCTCCAGTACTATTTAATATCAGGATTTTCTATTTTTAACCTAATATAAACAAATTTATTGTTTCGGAGGTAAGTTTGTAAAACTCCAAAATCACATATATGTATATAAAAATATTTGTTTTTTAGTTCTACTCGTTTAATTTCTGTCTCTTATTACATATTTACAAATACTACCAATTAAAACCCTTATCTAATTTACAAATTAAAAATATAGTTAAAGATAAAGCATTTTAACCTTTTAAATTCCACGAGCGCGTTAACACGCACTTTTGGACCTAGCAAACTTGCAGGGATTAAAGTAATATTTTGATTCATACTGCCATCTGTGAACGACAGGTCCAGGCTTTTGATAGATAAGTCAAAACCCTTAAAGCCTAGTCTTATCCTATGTGGTGTCTTCCATTTCAAATAGAGTTGGGAGTTAAAAGGTTAATGAGAAAGTAAAGAATAAGATTGAAATAAAAAAAAAGATATATAAAAATAATTGATAATTAATATTGTATGATCTGCTATCCCGTGTATCCCGTGTAGCACAAAAATAAGATCTAATCGAATATAAGCAGAGTGATAGTAGGACAGATAGTGAAAATCTATCAGAATTCCCAGTTATAAATTTGACGGAAATTTCTAAGCAAATAATTTCTTATATTGGTGGATTCATCATGCGACAATTGGCTAAGAAGTTATACTGCACGACCTGTATAGACAATATCTTTGCCTACGAGAAATCAGTTTGACATAGTTTTATCATACAGAAAGATAGGGGAGGATTATTATATCCATCTCAAGATGTAATTGATATCTGTTCACGAGCAGAATCGATGCTAAAAACTATAGTACAGAGATATACTACAAAATACCTTCCCAAATAATATAATAAAATTGATAATTTAGTATCAAAATCGTTAAAGAGATTATTAAATATAAATTTCTTTGACAGTTTAAACGTTAATAATAAGAATCGCATCCTCTAGATAATCCACCAACTGCAATTGTTGGGACCTGTGCTGGATAGGTATTTGTCTATTCAATTAATGTATCTTACAAAATTATCAAACATGAAACCTACCAAAAGACAGTATTACAATAAATTGTTAATTTTTATTTGTAAACAGTAAATGAAATAGAAAATAACATTTATTAATTTATTTTAATTATCTCATACTCTAAATATTACTTATCTCTACTTTTCAATACAAGAATCGTACTTTATGATGTGCATGAACACTGTTAATGTAAGAATTATTATATAAATTAGCTATTTCGTCATTAAATCATTAAGGGTGTACTGTTATTTTTCCAGTTTGAAATTCGAAAAATTGTACGTGAATTACATAGTATTTATTTTACGGAAACATTAGCCGTACTTTTATTTCCGTAACTACCCACTGTATGGCAAATCTAATCCTGATTAATTTAGTAACGAATCCCTACAAACTTGGTCGTATTTATTAAACTTGTAAATTCAGTAAATTAAAATATATAATGCGTTTTAACGTTACATTATCTTTGACGATTTAAAAAAGATTGAAAACGATGCAATATTTTGAAATAAACAAAATACGATATAAATATCGACTTTTATAAATAAACCAGATTAGTGTGAAAATAAATAAATTTACGTAATCGTCTTGTGAAAATTGACCTACGGTGTTATTGTAAGTAACGTCATTTACGTTCGGGTATTTTCGAGAATTGCCGAACATTACCTAACAACCCGAATGGCTTTCTTACATACTACAAGACCTGGCTTCAAATTTTTTCTCAATACAATAGGATAGTTCGACTCTCTGGATAAATACTCTTTGGTAAAATCAGTTTATAGTTCAACAAATATCCACAGAGCCCAACAGCTGAGCCTCCGCCAGAGAAAGGTGTTCAATTACTTAATTACAACCAGCCCTCGGAGGAAACCAGAACGCCGCTCCGGTTCGTGGGATTATCGCAAACATAGCTCCGGCTGGGGATATGCTTTCAATTTCAATTACAGCCCTTCCTCGTTATTTTGGATGCAATTAAAATTCTAAATATTACTTAATAAATTTATAAATATTGTATTTAATCTTAATTCGATCTTCCTAGAACCGCAAAAAAGTGTCAATCGAAAATCACCAACAACAGCGCTAATGATGGACCCTATTGCGAGACATCGGCAAGCAATATGTGATACACTGCAGAAAAGTATAAGTCGGCGGGCAACTTAACGCATATATTGGGAGTATGCATTAATTCATGCGGTTTTCTAAGAGAGGGCGTTACTAGTATTATTTCGCACCGTGTTCATCCGTGACTATATTCATTTGAAAGCTACTGTCATTGCGCGTCTTTTTCAGTATATGTCATTTGATTGAAGTGTAAACAACATTTTTTTCTATTCATTTGAACATGTCGAACTTTGTGCCAGAAAAGGTGTTTTTGCGGGGAGTTCTTCTTCATTACTTTAACATGAAGAAAAGTGCTACCGAAAGTCATCGTATTTTAGTAGAGGTTTATGGTAACCATGCTCTAGCTGAAAGAACGTGCCAGAAGTGGTTTGCACGGTTTAGAAGTGGCGATTTCAACTTAGAAGACAATGAACGACCCGGACAGCCAAAAAGGTTTGAAGATGAAGAATTGGAGGCATTGCTTGATGAAGATGCGTGCCAAACGCAAAAAGATCTTGCAAAATCATTGGGAGTTGATCAAGCAACCATTTCCAGACGTTTAAAAGCATCGGGATTCATCCAAAAGCTTGGAAACTGGGTGCCGTATGAATTAAAGCCAAGAGACATCGAACGCCGATTCTGCATGTCGGAAATGTTGCTTCAACGCCACAAAAATAAGTCATTTTTGCATCGGATTGTCACTGGTGATGAAAAATGGATTCATTATGATAACCCCAAGCGCAAGAAATCGTATGTGAAGCCCGGCCAACCATCAACATCCACGGCAAAGCCGAATATCCATGGCGCCAAGGTAATGCTCTGTATTTGGTGGGATCAGAAGGGTGTGTTGTATTATGAGCTGTTGAAATCGGGTCAGACGATCAAAGGGGACCTCTACCGAACACAATTAATTCGTTTGAAGAGAGCGATTGCGGAAAAACGACCAGAATATGCAACCAGACACGAATCCATAATTTTCCATCATGACAACGCTCGGCCACATGTTTCAAGACCGGTTCAAAAGTATTTGGAGAACAGTGGGTGGGAAGTTCTACCTCACCCGCCTTATAGCCCAGACATAGCCCCTTCTGATTACTACTTGTTCAGATCAATGCAGAATGCCCTCACCGGAATACGCTTCACTTCAGAACAGGGTATCAAAAATTGGCTTGATTCGTTCTTCACCACCAAGCCGGAGAAGTTCTTTTGGGATGGAATCCACAAACTGCCAGAAAGATGGGCAAATGTTGTAGCTTCCGATGGACAATACTTTGATCATTGAGTGTATAACCATTTTTTCACAATAAAGCCTTAATTTTCGAAAAAAAAACGCATGAATTAATGCATACGCCCAATATATATATATATATATATATATATATATATATATATGTAAATTGTGTATTTTCTTGATTAGATCGCGTTTTTTGTATATTGTTGGTGAGGTTTCACTAATACGTGCCACTGTCAAGGCTTTGCATCAAGAAGTTACGGTGCAATCATACTTATTCACAGGAGATATAAATCACCCAAAGCTAAATTTGAGACAAAGTCTTAACAATGGCACGCGTTACCTTTCCGGTATTCATAAAAAAAGCCATTTACCTTAGAAGAGACACCATTTCCATACACCAGTGCTCGCGAAAACCGTATGTATAAATCTATATATAGTTAATACAAAATATTATTGTGAAGTTGTAAGTATTCAGAACATAGACCTGGGATATTTTTAATACCAATTAAATGTTTTAATTAGAAAGATATACATACAAAATTAATTTATCTCAAAATATTGTTATTGCTACCGGGATATAAAATAAAGAAGGTGGCTTTCAAATAATGGAACAATAGACGTATTCATTTGAAAAGTGTAACACATAGCTTTGAAAATTTATCGTCAATGCACTGTGTCGCTAAAGCTAATTGATTAATGCACGTTCCCCGGATTTTAATAAATCCAAGTTCGTATCCCGATAGCAACAACTAAATTTTTCGATAAAATTGATTTTATATGTATATATTTCTAATTAATAAATTCAATTTGTATTAAATATATATATTATGGTGTCTCTAAGTTCGCCAGTTGATTCGGCTAACACTTTGACAATTGTTGTTCCGCAGTAGACACGTGATTTTATTCGTTGATAAACCACTACCCAGCTAACATAAATATAAATACACTTAACTGTGGATAATTATAATTTATTATATAAAATATATAATTGAACAATACAGGATTGATGTTATGAGCGAGGTTGGCGATATATAAATATGTAACAAGTACATCATATATATATATATTAAAACATAGTGCAAATTGTTATGATCCGATTTTTTAACCACAGAATCACATAAAATCCTACCTTTGAAATAATAATATATAAAATCAAAGCTTCAATGAAGATCTGCACTCTCACACTGTGCAGATTTGCATGGCGTTATAGAAAAGAGAATCCGAAATGCAGTTATCGTGCCCGCCGCGACCCGGAACTGCCTCATCCTTTTGTTTTATTAATTTCCTTTGTTTTACAATGCGAGCGGAATACTACTTACCGAGGCAGATTATATTATTAAAGGATTTAAAGCAAGATTATGGGAGATAATCCTTAACGACAGTTTTAATGGTATTTTATTTTGCGGTGATCAAAGGAAATTATTGTAATATTCTATTTTTAGGCAGTCTTTGACAGAAAAAAATAAAGTATCAAAATCAAAAATAAATATAATATTGCATAATCTGATGTAACTTTCGGAAAATTTCAAAGCATTTTTTGTACCATGATTAGGATATTCTAAAACGACCCTCCCTTAAAATTTTATGGGTTTAGTCAATAACTCCCGTAGTTTATGTCAGATTTCAATCAAACTCTTTTTTTTTAATTGATCTAGTGCGGCTGCTCAAAAACATTAAAAATTAATGTTTAGATCGGCTGTTGAGAGGGCGGCGGCTGCTTGAAGCGAGAAAATCATGTTACCTATGGATTTCTCGCAGGAGCGGATTGCGACCATCGCTACGTAACTTTGTCATATTTTCTTTATTATTTACTAAGGACTTTGTATTATGCGTTTTAAAAGGCTATCTTGAGTCGCCTTACTTATATTTTTTAATTACAATTAAGTCAGAGCAAATCTAATTAGTTATTCATTTATCATCGCCATTCATGCAGAATTGATCATGTCAATTATGTTATATTTATCGTTCCAAGGTATCAATAATAAATTTTCCAAATTTAGAACGAAGACAAAATGTGTCAGATGTCAGGTTGGTATGCATTTCTTAAGTGGAGAACCCGCAATTCTCATGCTTTTTTCTGGGTAGTCGCAGAGGAAGATAGAACGCCACTTCCTACTTCCAAAATATATCTGTGTGAACTTTTTAATGGCATTATTATTTATTTAAAGACATGGTTAAAATAAATTAAATAATGTTATAACCTTAATGGCAATTTCTTAAGAAGACATTATATGGCAAATATTTTTTTATACTTGTATTATACATCGACATTCGTAAATAAAGTAATATTTGAAGAACAAAATCAAAGGATTTTTCAAGCGTTACTTTATGAAAATTTATTTTATACTTAAAAAAAGATAGATTTTTTTTATATTTTCTAAAGTGGTTTGGTTAAATATGATGTAAAGATGTTTTATAAAATACTACTAAAAAAATGAGTTACATGTCTCGCATTGAGACAAAACCCCGACATAGAGTATGTTTGTTTAAAGTACTAAATGTCCTCTTTTAAGTACCTACTCTGAACATCATAAAAAAAAATTCAAATATATATCAAACGCGCTAGTTCTGTTTTATTTTTAACGTTCTGGGGAGAACATACGTTTTATATTTGTAAAGTAAATTTTTTTAATTAACTTGCCTTATTTTATTAATAATAAAATTAATTTTATCAATGATGTAAAATCAGCATTATATTCTTAGTAACAATTAATTTATTTCAATAATTCATTGTTGTCATCGTTAACTTATATTCTTATAACTGCAGCATTATATTCGTATACGACAATTTGACTGCAGCTGAAATAATTGACTTTAAATAACGTTTGACAAAGTACCATAATAAAAATAGTATCAGAAACAAAACAGAAGAATTCCTGAAACCGAGAAAATAAATGTTCAAATACTACTACTGCATCAACCGTATTGCAGGATCAAATTATTCAATGTTGAATACTTTTTTGTTCAAAATAAATAATGTGTAATTGATACCAAGTCCTATAACAGTAATAACTGCTTACTTTAGAGGAATTAGGGAGATTAATGTAAGGAATACGTATAATTTTGGCTACCTACCTCAGAACAGGTACTTTATATGTACCTAGCGAGGTAGGGAGCAGCCAACAGGTTTGCAAATAAATGGAATTTAATATTAATACTTGCACTTTGGTGGTTTTAAGGATTTTTATATTGATGCAATCTTTAAAGGAACGTTGTTTTTAAAATAAATGCCGATTCATCGGCACTGAAAATGAAAAAGAAAAATTATAATAATTATCTGAAAAATTGTTTTATGAGACGTTATATGGTATTGGCTGACAGAAAATTGATTTTCATTAAATATGTTGTTTTTTTGAACTAATACAATTATAATTCTATTTTGAGAACAAAAATCAATATAGTCGTAAAAACATTCTGTATTCATCAAATTTAAAAAAATATATAATATAATACAATCAAATGTTTTAAATGATTTTCTAATACTCTTGTCTTTGGCGTTTAGTTGCAAAAAAGCATTCACATACACATATATTTTAAATTGAGTGAAAAAAATTCTTCAGTAGTTTAACAAATAATTACGTATTATTACAAATTTGGTTTCTTTGTGTAACCGTAGATTGGACACATTTTTTTTAGATGTAGAGATGTACCAGACATATGTACAAAGCGAATATATTTTGATAGGACAGTTAGACAGATGTTGTGTACAGTTTGAGTACGGTTACCACGAAATTATTTTTAAGGTCAGCCAAACTTAATAACTAATGATAATGTATCATAGCATGAATATAGAAGAAGTAAAAAAATTCACATGTTGAATTTATGAAATGTTTTTACCTTTTGATGTAAAATATTATGTACGACTAACAGAATAATTTTTTTCAGTATCAACAATTGCGCAGATGTTTTACTGAATGCAAGAAATTGGCAATCCTACTAGTAATATGACATATTATAATACGATTTATCACCCTTATTCTGCAATCTTCTGAATATGAGTCCCCGTAACAATATTTTAAACGGATAAGATTAAACAAATAATAAAAAAATTGTACTGAACGAAGATTTAGAATCAAAACACGCCATTTTCAAATGCGTGAACAGCTATAACGGCAGCCGTCATCATCACTAACAAGTTTAGAGATGTGGCATGGCGGTTATTTTCTTTCGAAATTGTTTTTATTAAGCTTTCTAAGTATAAGCTTTATTCAAACCAGCGAGAATTAGAAAATAAAATATATGTTAGATTAAATAAGATGAAAGTTAAGTTAGTACAAACACCGTTTTTTACTAGTGTATTATTTTTTTATAATAATTAATTTAAAAAAATAATTTGATTCTTATTGTGACATCTATGTTGTTTCAGGGAAATGAATATCAAAAATAATCCATAGATGGCGATAGTGTATTATATATACAACATCCAAAAATTTAATAAATAAGGAGATTGATTAATAGGTGAGAATGGTGAACGTTACATTGTGTAAAGTGATCACTTAAGCCAGCCGAAGACAGGTCGTAAGCCCTGTAATTACCCATACTTCTACATATTTCTATATATTTAAATATAATATTTTTAAATAGCTTCGTCACTATGAGATATCTATTATTTGTTTAATAACAGTGCCTTTGTAGGTGAAAATCCAGTAATTGTGTGTTCTTGGACATATTCAAATATTGCTAATTATTTTTAAATTCACGTAAGGTTCATTGCATAGGTGATGAATGAATTGTGTTAGACGAATGAAATTCATATTAATATTAATAAAAAAATTTCTTGCAATCTGCCTTCATAACTTGGGAATTACTTTGTCATTTTATTTGTTTTTTTTTTTAAGTATAAATAATAGTATGAATCAGAGTGAATACTTAAATAGATTATTAACAGATCTCTTAACACATCTGTTGTAAAGAACAAAGCCAAGGTCACATTTTATAAAATATGTTGAGCAACTGTTACATCCAGACAAGAAAACCCTCTGTACCACTATAGACCAAGGTAAAATTTCCGAAATTATTTTTTAATATACATAATACGTAATTTTTTTCATATGTTAGTCAGAAATCGACTACTATTTTTAAATTATTTATAAAAAAAGATAAAAAACAGAAGAAATAAATGTACGATGCTATGATGATATAGAACAAAAAATATTTTTAATAAAGTACTAAAAAACATAAAAAAGGAGGAGAAACTCGATTGAATAAAGAAACTACATAAATGAAACTAAGCAAATATTTGAAAGATAAGTTAAAAAAGGAACGATTTTGATCTTGTTTATATTAGAGTACATATAAAAGTACATTTGTATGCACTATATTAAGAATAAATAAATAAATAGGTAGGTAAGCATAAAATAAATTTGTATTATGTGCAACCAACCGTATACAGTTGACGTGGATAGAGGTTAGATGTTTAAACAAATCTACTAGTATTATGTTTAATGTTGGCCTAGTTGCTACGCTAAGGTAAAAATTTTTTTGGCCGCCATTTTAATTTAGCCAATATTTGTCAATTCGCATTGGTAGTCGTGGAGAGTAGTTGATTACAATTTTTTATGGAGCATCTAACGCCTTAATAACGTGTTAAAGTCATTAAAACATTTTATCGAAATAACCGTTCAATTGTGAATACACGAAGAAAGTTGCGTGATTTTTTTTGGAAAATCACCATTCAACGTGCAGTGAATAATTTTGAAACTGTATACACACTGACAGATACACCGAAGATGGGACGATAACGTAGAGTACACCAGAAAATATTAATGCAGTGAGAGGAGTGTTCGTGAAAGTGCTGGCAAAAGGCAACGCTGTAACCATTAATGGTGATCGATATCGTCGCATGTTGGATTACTTCTTGGTAGGCGAATTGGTTCAATAGGCCATACAATACATGTGGTTTCAACAGGACGATGCCACCTTACACACAGTCCGAGCTACGCTCGAAATTTTTCCCGGCCGCATTATGTCAAAAAGTGCTCTCTTCGATCACCTGATTTGACGGCTCCCGACTATTGTCTTGTGGGAGTACTTGAAAGGTACGCCAATAAGTCAACAACAATTCCGATGCTACACGACTATATTTGAAATAATTCGCGAAGTATACGAGAATGTTATGATAAATATGATTAAAAGAGCACGCATTTGTCTCGCTGCAAAGGCGGCCACTTGGCCGATGTCATATTCCATACATAATTAATTTAAAGGTTTATTCACTTCAAACTGTGTATACCTGTAGAATAAATGAATTAAGATTTTCTAATGATCACTCTTAATTTAACTAACTTGTCGTGTAGAAGAATTTTAAGTGATTTATTATTTTTATTTAAAATAGTAAATGGTACGCTGGACGCCCTTAATTTAACTGAACTGATTGTATACCACATTCCCGCGCAAAGTACCAGGTCATCGGTGATGTTCCGTGTAAATGCATCATATGTATTTTTTTTTAGTAATGCACCAACACAAAGACTTCACAGCCTTGGGAACGATTTTAGTCTTATAGATATATTCCGATGTTCAATTTTTTAAATATAAGAGTAATGTTATTGATGCTGTTCTGACTCAAAGGCATAATTAATGTTGGTACTAAGAAATTCTGTGGTAAACCTATTTTTTTTCTGTGTTAAATGTAAATTGTTATTGGTTTTTTTTTGCTTAATTTTTAGATAAGCCTTTGATTATTTGCGTTATTTCGGCGATGGTCGTCGATTTCGTCGAGGCACGAATAGCAGTTACTTTGTTTGTGTAATTGTCAGTAAGGTTGGAAGCACTGGCAGTTGTCAAAATTTCTGTTTTATGTTCGCCACGAATAGATTTGAGAGCTCTCCACAAATTTTTCTGATTTTTCTTATTTTCTCTAATCGTGGAACACCAATATGCAGATTTTTTGTTTGTCTAGTTGACCAGTATTTCTTCTGACCTTCGAGCCAGACTCTTCTATCAGTCTCAAAGAGAGTTCGTTTGAACCTTCGTTCAGGGCGTCTCATTTCTTTCTTTCTATCCGTACATTCTTCATCAAACCAGAACTCAGATGCCTCCTAACTTTCGTGTGTAACATGTTTATCGAGTATGCATAAAAATGTAGTATTATATACATCTACAAGTTGATTAATGTATTTTTGGTGGTGATCGATGTTATGGTTTCATATAATGGAAAAGGTTTATAAAAATCACGATTGGAATGAACAAGACGGTGATTAAAAAATCAAATATTAATCACCTCGGAAGTTATGGGTCTATCACTATTATGACTAATAATGGTGTCTAATATTCCTCCTGCATCGTGCGTAGGATCTCTGACCAACTGCGTGCAATTGAAGTCATTAAGTAGACTATTAAAATATTTTTAATCCTTTTCAGATGGACGATCTAACCTAATATTTAAACCACTTCTTGTTATAACAGTCTGTGCGAATTGAAACCTATAGTAGTAAGGATTTAATTTCTGAGAAAAATCTTGCAGAGGTCAGTTGTAAACCAGGCCTATAAATCGTGATGATAGTTAAGCTCTCTCCAGCAGAGGCTATTCTGCACCCGAGACACTAAAAAGTCTTAAAAGGGAGTATTTTTAGTTTTGTTTAACGAAAATCTTTTTGTGCAATATCTCCGTGGTTTAACCAGGTGAAATTATCCGTTTTATTCCCTGATAGTTTTCTTGCCTCTTCGACAATTTTAAATCCTCTTGCTGCGAAGTTTTTTAATTGAATTTGACACATGATCATCGTACCAAGTTTCTGTTCCCGCTAAAACTTGTGTTTTTCTGTCTGAAAAAAGTTCACAAATGTCGTATATTTTATTTCGAATGGAGCGAGTGTTCCATGTCGCCAGTGAAAGACTCTTTAATTTAATATTGATGTGCCTTGAACGTTTACTCTGATAATATTTTGTGTATGATCGATGGGTTGATATCGAGATGTAACTTGGGTATAGGCATCTGATTCTGCGGTTTGAGATATATGCGGAGGTGGAGCTAATGGTATTCTCCGTTTGACCTTTCGAACACTGCGGCAACCTTGGTCTAATCTTTTGAGATTGAAGATTATAATAGTTTATTTTTTGCAATGTGGCAGGGTCAATTACAACACTAGCTTGTCTTAGATTTAACAAAAAATCTCGATGATATACCGTTATAGAATTTGGTTCACTGTTACTTTTGTTTTCATTGACCATTATTTGACTGCACCCTTAGGTCAGGTTTCGGTCCCAGAGTTGACACGTGTTATGTTGCACATGTGCACTTTGTTACTCGCCCAAATGCACGAGATGAGAACTAGTCACATAAGATTTTAACGAATTACAAATTACACAACGTTTATAACACAAATAGATAAGATTTTTAGCTATTAAATTAACAATTTAAAAAATATAACAAGGTTTTTACACTATGTGTGTTTTTCAACTGATATTTGAACGATTACACGGTACAAAGAAACAAAGGAGCTGATTTGAAACGCGTCTGACAGCTCCAAAGCGTCAAGTCGTTATAAATATATTACACGCTACTTGTACAGCCGCATATACGTATTTTTATAATTAATTTTGTATAAGTTCATAAGAGCGTGAATACAATATAAATATAACAAAATAAAATAATTATAATAAACCAAATAATCGATAAATAAAAACGAAATTAAAAATTGTTAATATTTATTAGAAAGATATACATATAACATCAATGAAAATATATTTTTGTTGCTACCGGGATTCAAACCAAGATCTCTTCCTATCCGGAAAAATGTATTAACCGATTATGCTACACCAAAATAGTAAATTGGCGACAAATTTTTGAACTTATATGTGGCACTTTCAAATTGGTACATTTGTCGTTCCATTATTTAAAAGCCATCTACTTTATATTTACGGAATCTCAAATACCTTTGAGTAAAATCTGATAGGACACCTGAATTAATTGATATTTAATTTTTTTTTAATTTTGTAAACATTAATACAACTTATATATTTTTAAGGGGAACACATCCTAATTGTGAAGTTGCACTTTTACAAAACATAGGTCAGTAATATTATTAATACAAATTAAATGTATTAATTAGAAAAATATAGGTACATATAAAATAAATTAATCGAAAACATTTTTTTGTTACTACCGAGATTCGAAGCTGGATTTCTTCCTATCCGGGTAAAATTTCAGCTACACAATAAGAATGTGTTCTCCTTAAAAATAAAAAATTATTGTTCATTTTTAGTTATTCAAAAACAATATCAGCCCAATATTCACCTGTAGACGTGAAACAAATCGATTTTTAAATACATTAACAATTTAATATTCATAATTGCCAGTTTATTAACTTTGTTTGATTTTATAAACCACTATGTTAAAAATAATTTAATATTCTCTCAGTGGATGAAACCTGAGACTTCGAGAACATTAATTATTATAAATTCATAGCGAGGTTATTTAACGTTACATTATTTTCTAGCAGTAACGGAACAAATATTATGAGATGCAATAAAGAAACGCTCTCATATTAGAGTGTTTAAGGGAGGCGAAGGGTTCAGAGACAAGTCTTGTGTTGTTCTCAGCAACAGACGAAATCTTATCGCCATCTGTTTCCGGTTGGCGCCATAAACGTAGGCTTCTCCGCTTCCGCAGGAAGTAAATTTCCAAGCAAACAACGCCCGTTTAACGGTACATACTGCGGCCGAATCCCACTATTGCGCAATCTTAGCTCTAAGATAGAATCATAAATTTTATGTGCGTACCAAGTTCTTGACAAATTATACAGCCTTAGAACACGACACGGAATGTAATTATTCTACTTTAAATAACTATTTTTTCTGCTACATTAACCACATGTACCTCGAATCTAGAAACCATATTTAAAAGTCTAAATTGATATTCTAAAAGTATATTTATTAACAGTGTATATTTTCTACTCTATAGAAGAAATCAAATTTTGCCTAAATGAAATAGTTAGACAAATGGTACAATGAATTGTGTAAAATTAATATTGATCACCGCATATATGTTGGGTAGGGTGATATAAGACATCTTCCCAAGCGAAGGATTTCAGGAGAAAGGTAAATAACAAGGTGAACAAAACTAAGTTTGTGTGAATATATTATGTTATACTTGTCCATATGATCTTTAGAAGAAACGAGCTACTTTGTCTAATAAAAATAGTCTACCTCCAAGTTTATCCACTAGGTAAAAATTGTAATTCTACAATCCTTACTGTATCAAATTAAGTCTTTTTTTGATTATCTTAAGATTTGACTTAAGTCAAAGACTTAAGTCAAATCTGAACAAAGTTTACTCAAAAGCTCATACTGAAACAATTATCTTGGAAATCACCGGAAGAAAAGACAAAAAAACTAGTTTCTACTTTCTTATTCTTCTCACTTAATACTATTACTTATATTACTATTACTACGTACTTATTTTACAAAGTCAAAGTAGATGCAATTTATACAAGTTATATTCATACCTACATATTTTTACGATATTTGTTTCCGTTTTTTTACTTTGAGGTCAGGCCAACGAACTCGGTTACTTGGAAGCCATTTGAAATGCCAAGGGTCGGTGTTTAGGTTAACCTGCGGGATCAATGAACCCATAAAAACTATTGGGACTAAAATCTTCCCTTAAAACAAAAAAATGTTTATATTAACTACGAACAAAGAACTATAGATAATAAAAGGCCCGATGCCGTGTTTTGGGTATTGGTCATGGGAAGATCTTAAATAAATTCATTATTTTCTCTTGCATTAGTGTACAAAGGATGCACTTCTCCTTTAAATTCGGCACCACGCTGGTGCGAGAAATATAATTCGCAGACCAAAGTGAAGGGTGTCATTGTTTCTGCTAAAAAACGTAAATGGTAATAATCGTCCCATTCTTCAAATTGTTCAAATATTCTATCGATAAAAATAATTCTTAAATATCCATAAGACAAAAAACGACTAAGAGGTACGCAAAGTCTTCGATGTACGAAATTATTGGAGCAATAAGAGTGACTTGACAAATGTTCGTGGAGAACCGAAGAGAGTCACGGGGAATTATTTACCTATCATCTATATATATATATATATATATATTTATTTTCATTGTATTTGAGGTATTGAATTAGTAGTATTGCAAAGCCCCACATGTACAACCAGCTATTATTTTACTACGAATAAAAATAAAATATAGCCAGAATCAAATATATAAATTATACATAATGGCATAATCGCGACAGCTGCCTATGTCTTGTGGGTCTACTAGAAAATTTTCGTTAAAGTTGAATTAAGGTTCGTTAATGAATTTAATACAATTCAAATTGATAACTAAAATATCATTTATCTTTGAATTTTTATATTCCACACTGAAGACGTATCAGGTGCACTGGTACTTGCTTTGAAATTGGTAGCATACAGCATTATTATACTATTAATCATCACCATGGGTTGGCGCCACCTTGATCCTTGGTCGACTGCGCAAACCTTCTCTGAGCATCCTTGTCTCGAGCCAAATCTCTCCAATTTTATATTTGAAAACCATTTGTATCTTTCTTAACTGTAACTGCCTATTTTATTCTTAGACGGTCACCGGCCGAGGCTCCGTCACAAATATTATATTAAAGTATAAATTAGTATGTATACATATTTTTTAAGAACATATTATTATTGTGAAGTTACAGTTTTTCAGAACAGTTCTGTGGTACTTTAATATAAATTAAATGAATCCCAAATTATCCCGGTAGCAACTAAAATATTTTTTCGCTAAATTGATTTTTACTGCATATCATTTTAGTTGATTCATATAATTTATTTACACAGAACAAAGCTCTGAAAAATTGCAACTTCACAATGGTGTATTCTCACAATAAGTTGTATCAAAATTCATCCAAATTTAATTAAAATGAAGTGATATAATTCTGAAGTCTCCTAGCATATAATACTCAAAAGTATTTAAGATTTGTCATAAAATAAAAGTGATTGCTTTTTAAAAATGGAATAACAGATGTGTCAATTTGAAAGAGCTACATCATATATGTTCAAAAATGTATCGTCAATCTAATCAGCTGATGTGGCGAAACTGGATAACGCATTTCCCCGGATAGGGAAAATCTAGGTTCGTATCCCGGAAGCGACTAAATTATTTTTTTGGTAAATTATTTTTTTTGTATATCTTTCTAGTTGATTCATTTAATTTGTATACATATTTTCCATTACTCTTATTCCGAAGTACATCAAATTACACGAAAAAGATACAAAAATTAAAAAAATATTTAGTATGTACCGGACTACCAAATATACAGATATGAATTAACGGAAACTCCTTGTTTCAATATTTTCATTTTGGTGTTACTCGACCACGTGATCACTTTAATACCTCTTACGCAATCAAATAGCTCCGCGACTTTTATAAAAAATAATAAAAAAATTTTAACGCTGACGTTAATTTTAACGCAATTTGCATTAATATAAAAAATACGTCTTATTTACACAAAGATTTAATTTTCAAAGAGTAAATACTTTTACCGTTGTATAAATGTGTCATAAACTATCAGATCTATGATTCCAAAAATAATGTGTGTAGAGTGCCCCTTGTCCCGCAACTAATGTTCCGAACCCCTCTCCTACATGTACAATTTATTTCATGTCTATTAATTTACTGGTCTGTGGTATATATATTTTTTTACAAAGGTCATGCACGTAAGGTCTCCATTATATGCCTTTACTCTAGCAGAATATTTCAGCGATTTTCACCTAATTCACCGCAACCTCTCCTCCCTTAAATTCCTGGCGACTACGACCGTGAATCATTATCTACCCTATCCCGGGATGTAATATACTTCTATACCCTTCCCAAGAGTATACTAAACATTTAAAATATCAATCTCTCGCCTTTATTCCTGCTGTCGTCATTTACACGCAGATTTTCAGTTATTTGAAATTTATTTTAACTATATGTAATTTAATTGTATGCGTTATGAATTTTGCTTAGAATAAAAATATATGAATTATAATTACAATTACAATCACCGATATACTCAAAATTATCCATTCAACAAATGTATTATTTAACAATTAATAGATATCTCGTAAGACGATGAACTATTTTTTATTAACGGAAAAATATAGAAATATGGGTAATTATAGGGCTTACGACCTCTCTTCGGCTGGCTTAAGTGATCACTTTCCACAATATAACGTTCACCATTCCACCCAATCAACCTCATACCTATCAAATTTTTAAAATATATAATTTTTTCAAAATTAGCAAATTTACTTTGTGGTTACATATTACATAAATAATAAAATAAAAGACTGCGTTTACACTACAATTTATTGATAAATTAACATGTTTTGATACATATACTAACTTTTTCAGAAAATAATAGTAACTGAAATTAAAAATACTAATATAGTTAAAAACAAAATCTTTATCTTTTTATTTATTTTATAATTACATTATTTAGTTTACATTGTTTTCTGAAGAAAATACCATGGTATCGAAACATGTTGATTTATCAATAAATAGTGGTTTAAACAAAGTATTTTAGCAATATTTGAATATGTCCAAGAACACATAATTACTGGATACTTATAAAGGCACTGTTATTAAACAAATAATAGATATCTCATAGAGATGCAGTTATTAAAGGTGAAAATTCAGTAATTGTGTTTTCTTGGACATATTCAAATATTGCTAATAATAATATACTGGTCAAAATAAGAAAATATATAAAAATTAAAAATATTGATTTTTCAGGCGTATTTTAATATAATGTGTTAAAAACATTTTGCAGAAAACGAATATTGATTTAAATAATTTCAATAAATAATTAGATTCTCGTTGTGACATATATTGTTTCGGGGAAAATGAATATCAGATTTAGTCCATAGATGGCTATAATATATTGGTTGTTTCGCACAGCTACGCGGCCGTGGAACGCGCTAACCGCGACTCAAGAAAAGCGCCGGGCGAAAAATCTATCTTGACCGATTCACGGCAATATTTCGCCCGGCATCCCGCGCCACTGGGATCCCGCAGCCGCTGCACATAGCGGGCCGCCGAGGAGAGGGGGAAGCCGGGCCGCGGACGAGGCCACGCCCCGGCACCGACCGAAAAACTGACAATTATATTTTATGAAATATTTCTTGTTAAAAAATTGTAATGTAAAAATGTTATATGGAAATAAATAGAGTTTTGAGAGGGCGATCGCCCGGAGATAGTTTAATGCACCTTAAAAATCGTTGAGATAGTAAAAGTGGATTTTTAAAGTTTAAGGTGCATTAATAAATTCCCCGGGCCATCGCCCGCAGTAAAAACTATCAAGCATCGCGAGGCAGGTCAATGTTTGTAATAAAAAGTACTCGCGATGTCTGGGAAATGTCGACTAACATTGTAACAAAAGAAAATATCAGACAAAATTGAGTTCTGCCGCCCCATACGGGACGGCGGAAAAAATGACGAGAGTTGCGGAGGTTGGCCGCCAGGTGGTGGCGGCGCGGGACGGGGTGGGTGGCGCGGGGAATGTCTGTGCCTCCTGATTGGTCTCCGGCTTTTGCTGAAGCCATAAGCTCCATGTGACAACTCTCGAGGATAAATAAACGGTCCAGCGGTTGCAACAATCACTTCCCTCGATCGCCTTTGCACCGCTGAACTTCTCTACTACAACTGCGTTTTTATTTCGACCCTGGTTTCACCTGGACTTTCTTCCCTGGATTTGACTTTTGGCTACGACATTTGGACTGATCCCGGAAGACTCTACGACTTGGCTGCTACACTGGACGAAGACTTGGACCCCCCTGGACCACTGCACACCGCTGCAGACGTCGACGTTCGAGAGCTCAGAGTGAACCGGCGAACCACCCCTGCGTGATTTGCTACAGTTCTTGTTCTGTACTGAACATTGGTATTCGAAGTATTTCCACATATTAACATATATACAACTTTCAAAAATTGATAGATATAGAGATTGATTGGGTGGAATGGTGAACGTTAACATTGCGTAAAATTATTGCTTAAGCCAGCCGATGACAGGTCGTAAGCCCTGTAATTACCCATACTTTTCTATTAATAAAAAATAGCTTCGTCTCTATGAGATATCTATTATTTGTTTTTATAAAATTATTTTGTGTTATTATTTAAATTTGTTAACAGTCGTTTATTTTACATGTAATTTATTTCTCAAAAGATTTGATCTTCGTCGGCTTCCGAAAACAAAACATTAATAAATACACGATATCATTTTTAAATGAGATTTTACTCTTAAGGCATTTCAGCATTCTAAAAATACACTTTGATGTTCCTAACACGTTTCAAACTCACGCGAAAGGAATACAAAATCGTTGTATCGTTTTAATGTTTTTCTTTTTGAAACAAACATAATTATTTTCTGAAATTTCTTTTGCTCTCAATGAAGGTCTTTTGTGTTTTTGAAGATATGTTTAACTCGATGAATGGATCGGTAAAAATAAAAGATAAGTGACTGTTATAATAGGTAATGTAGATTAAGGAAATATTTTTTTATTTGAAAAAAATGAATATATTTATGAAGATAACATGGTTTCTTGATAATTAAAATAAATTAATGAAAACACATTGATAATATTAATAAAATAAATTAGATGAATCAATTAGAAAGACGTACAAATAAATATATATCCATCGAAAAAGTATTTGGTTACCACCAGGATGCAAACCCGGAAGTTTTCCTTGCCGGCATTTTTTTTTTATGATAACCATACAAGAGGAGTGTCTTTGGATAGTAAATAAATGTTATTAAAGAAACAATCAAATTTTATTAACGTGTAATTGTTTTTTAAAATACTATTTCTAATTAAACAATACCTTTCTACACTTTGGATTAGCACATACACTATTAAAAGTATAATATATATATTTTTATTATAATATTGTACCTATTTTTAAATTAGACACATTATAATTTTACTATATGGAATGATAGGTTGGGAAGGAACATGTCCCAAACAATATATAAATAAGTGTATTCCCAAATTATTATTTTATATTTATTAAAATATCAACTGTGTTTACATTTAAAAATACATTGAAATATAATGTTTATAAAACTTTATCATTAAAATCTTCTCCGGAAATACTTTCAGAAATTTCAAAAATATTGAAAAAATATTATCTTAGGAAATATAAAGATGTTTCATATGGTCTCAAAGGGTTAACACCGTGTGATTTGCTTTCAAAATTTTCAAGAACCCTGAACGACGCTTTGTGATATTTCGTCTTCGTTTTCATCCTGAATTTCTCATTTGGCACCCTTCACTACTAGGCAGGCACCCTTTGCATGTATAATATATATATATTTATATATACGTAAACTTCGTTATTCAAAATTACCTAAAGTAGTTACCTAGAAGTACGTATAAATTTAAAAAACAAAATATAAATTGTGGGTACACACAAAATTAAACTAAATACCATAATAGTAAATTTATATACATATTTATAAGAAGAATAATACAGTAGAACTGCATATACATAAAAAAAAAAAGATTTTTAAAATGAAGTCAAAAATTTTAAAAGCATTAAGCGCAGGATGTCTTAAATACCTTGATCAATTATATTATTATCTCATTACAGCGTCAAAAACATTACTCTTATATTTAAGCATGGAACATATCGACCAATTACTATAATAATTATAATTTGTATTTCAGGCATTTAAATTAACAACGCCAACATCCTAGTGCTTCAAGCAGACACATGGTACGAAATGGTACTTCAAACCTGAGTTTGTAACTCATCCAGCAATAAATGTCAACGTTTGTATGTGTTCTTTTATTTAAATACTTGCTCTAAACACAGCAAAAATAATCACACACACACACACACCATATACACTGCGACATGCACTAACACGCGTGAGACTAGAAGACAGTTAGGGTCTTCAGTCTCACCATCTACAAAACCTTACCATACAATCATACTAGTAAATAACCACAACCTCTACAAACACATGACTTCAATAAGATAGCTCGTTAAATAAAATTGTACGAAATAGTGTAATTATATTTTTAAAAAGATGGTAAGTAATAATATTTTTGTGTTTAATATATTACTGTTTTTTTTTAACAGAATTTCTTTATTTTTTCCATGTAGTCTTAGAAATACTACATCGAATCAGAAAAGTCTAAAATATTGCCGAAAAAATAAAACATTTTCTTTCGCCGGCAGTTAAACTAAGTTGCCGAAGTACCGTGCAGCAAAATTAAACACAGAGCTTAGTCGATTCAAATATTTGTCATCCTCTTTAAACTCAGCAGCTTTGGGAGTAAACATTCAGAACAATACGGAGGATTCGCCATCATTTCGAAATGTCAAATAATTCTCCGTTTCGGTGGTAATTTTATAATTTACAGTGTTTCTGGTAAGTATAGCAAATGAGTAAGTATACTTATTTAAACCAACTTAATATTTAAGTGGTTCATATTAGTATATAACATAACATAATATAGTACAAAACTTGTACACAAGATTACAAAAGGTGAGATAAAGATTATGACATTGTTTATTATTATTTAACTTTCTATATACAGGGTGTAACAGACCTAGTCCATAATATTTTATGCTTGGATACTTGGCTAAATTATGAGTAAAAAAGGTTCAAAAAAATATGTCCCTAATCTCAACCATGTCATGGATATAAGCATTTAAAAAAATGTAATTATGCGAATATTTTGATTCATTGAAATATTTTATAAATTCTAAATTGTATATTGATTACAAAAAATTAAAGATTATCGAATATCGAGCGACAAGACTATTTTTTGTAAGATAATTTAGGGCTTGAACCAAAAATGTAATTGAATAGTGGATATATTTCGCAAATATTTATCTTGACGTAAATTTAAACCTTAACATGATTTTATAAAAAATTTCCAACAATATTTTCCATGATGGTCCAGAAATTGTTAATATTCCTTGAACATCTTCGACTCGTAATTTAGTCAGGTATTTACCCATAAAATATTGTGGACTAGATTTGTTACACCTGTATAATACTACAAATTATTCAACGATTTATTACAACTGACAAGACTGAACATTAACAGATTTAAAAAGAAAACTGTCAAACTTACTAAGACGTGCATAGGTGCAACGAACACGAGTAAACTTCTGGTGAGCTGGAAATAGAGCGACATCGTTGGAACGCAGAGCCAAACCGCCGGAATACCCAAAGCGCCGTTCGCCGTTCGCCACTAACGACACAAGTAGGCCGACCGGGCATTTCACCGGCGCATCGTGTTCGGCACACCACTTCTCCACCGTTTATCGGCCAAGCAGCACATTTTACAGAGCTTCACTACGTAGAATATTTATAATAGTAAAATAATATTATATAAATACTTATCGTCTAATTCCTGCCCTCACTGTTAACCAAATTGGTTACTTACATATAGGGACGCTCAAAATTTGTTAGGTTATAGCAGCCATGTTGTTAGAGTGACATCTGTCAAATTTATTGTCAATTGTTAAGTAGTATACGGCAAATCACCACGGAAGGTTGAACAACGTGTGTAAATCATCAAATTGTATTATCAAAGTCACGAGCGATTTGAGGGCACGGTTATCTCGCGCGGCGGTGACGTGAACTGGCCACAGAGATCGTGCGATTTAACGCCTTTAGACTTCTTTCTTTGAGACTATCTTAAATTGCAAGTCTTTACAAATAAGCCGCAAACAATTGACCCCCTCAAAGTCAACATAACAAACGCCATCCAGCAAATTTAGCCAGATTTATGCGATAAAGTCATAGAAAATTGGACCTCCCAATACGTGCCACCGAACAAAACCACAGCGGATATTCGAACAACGTTATATTCCACACTTAATGCCATAAAATATACTTTCAAATAAAAGAAAAATTGAGTGAATATCTCACACACAACCTGTTTAACTTACATTTTAAAATCGAGCGTCCTCGTTGAAAGACCCTATACATACAACGATTGGTCTAAATTATAGAGGCAGGCCGTCATAGCTATAGTTATTATTTTACACATATAACATATACTCATTAAGTGGATACCCTGACAAGATTTGAGCACACTGCTTATTGATATATACCACGATTACTCTATCTATTCTTTCTCATACATAACACGTCATCTATAAATTGTAAAATTAGAAATATATTTTTTTCAAATAAAATCTTCAAGTTTATCTTAAGATTTTTTTATAGAGTTTCTAATCTAAATTGAAATCAAATAAAATAAAAGGTATTAAAAAAAAATTAAGCCCTCAATTATTTTGCCGAGTTTATTTATTAGAAAGTTAATTAAATTTACCTATATCAGTACATACGTACACTTCTTATTTATTAACATTTTTCTTCGCTTACTTTGAATTTTTTTAATGGTTAACTCTTTTCCGGTGCCTGAAACGAGAAACATTATAAAGAAAAGCCTTACAAAATGGATGGCTACATTACATTGTAAATGAGATTGATGATACTTAACTATTAGTGTAGAAACATTACCAACTACATCAACTCCATAACGGCCTATGTCTGATCCTTGCAAAAAATAATGTTTATTACCGTTCACATTTTTGTCAAATAAAATGTCAAACATTTTTCACCACTGTGCTGTGTAAAAAATGTTTTTCGTTAAAACAATTTTTTTGTGAGAATTTTTAATTAACACAATCTCTTTACATATGTATTTAGTTACTTTTTGTCAAGTATTTTTCTGATATTACTCTAGCGTTTAAAAAATTCGGGGGCATAAAAAATAGCAACTAAAGGAGCCAGTCAGCTTTCTTACGAGTAACACTTTTTGTCAAGATATTACTCTAGTGTTTAAAAAATTCGAGGGTATAAAAAATAGCAACTAAAGGAGCCAGTCAGCTTTCTTACGAGTAACACTTCACCGTTTTCAATGGCAAAAATCTATGGTTGACCTTCGTCGAGCCGGAAGAACTGATGAACATCGTGTACTTGGGATCCCAGAGACATCAACGCGAAGGCGTTCCTCCCTGGTAGGGGTGTCTCAAGGTAAGTCATTTCAATACATTTTAAATACAGATTTAAGTATATTCCCTTGGTACAACAATAATTACAAATAATCATAAATAAGCCATGCTTATTAAAGCCGACATGAAATAAAGTCTACATATAGGAGAGGAGTTTGGAACATTAATTACGGGACGGGGAGCATTCTACGCACATTCTTTGTGAAAACATAAATTCGACAGTTTATTACACATTTATGCAACAGTAAAAGTATTTACTCTTCGAACATTAAATATTTGTGTAAACAAGACGTATTTTTTACATTAATACATATTATATTGTCAGCGTTTAAATTTTCATTTTAATCGAGTCATATATTTAAAATGCCACGGAGCTATTTGATTGCGTAAGTGGTACCAAATTGAAAATATTGAAGCACAGAATTTGTGTTAGTTCTTGATTAGCTCGTATTTAGGCTTCGGTAGGTAGAATTGATTTGAAGCTTAAATATGTGCATTCTATTTGTGTATATTTAAGCATGAATAATAAAAGTGGAGCTGCTTCTGTTCAGACGTGGTCGAAGACAGATATATTTTACGGCGGTGTATACGAAATATGGATCGTGTATGATTTTTGTCAGTTTGTCGGATGCGATCAAGTTTCAGAGGCTGGCCAGTAGAATTTCGATCATTATAGAAACCAGCAATTTGCAGCCCAGTTACTCAGGTTAGTCAGGTTACTTACATAATTTGGATGGGCATATTCAAACTAAGTCAATAGAAAACTAGGACCTAACTATCAAAGAATAATTACAGCGACAGCAAGGGTCCTCAATGAATTGATCGCACTGAAATCGTGCCATGTACCGTCGTATCTTATGTATTCTCGAATCGAATCTCTAAGTGAAATTTCATCTATGGACATAGTTCATTGTGCATAATGCGTTATGGTAACGCTAAAAAAAAACAATAAATATATTTACAGTTAATAATGAAATAGTATTGATTTATTTTAATGAGTTTGTATAAAGTAATACTATAAACTATGTGGAACTTAAAGCCCAAGGAGCATTCGAGAGCAACATTTTCTCGTATTAAAGATTATATTATGGTGCAGAATGTGACTGGGGCTGTGATGGAAGGCCATATCACAAAGCGTCTGCCGGAAGTCACGTAAATAATCACCATTGCATCCGCCACCCGACCAGCATGCATTTCTCTAGCAGTACGGAGCACCCGCTCTGCGACATAATCGTGGAATTTAATTTTACTTATTTTTTTCATTTGGCGAGAAACTCCCATAAGCTTTTGACTTATGATCAAATATTGCGGTTAATTTTTGTTTTGTCATAACTTGACTATTCGGAAATATCTTGTAATTGTGCTATAATTAGGTTTTAGTAACTAACTACCGGAACTTAACTAACTTCTATATGGTCAAAAAAAAGATTTTGTAAAATATTGCACGCGTTGCTTCGTTGAGTGGAATCGAAGCGAGAGTAAACAATTCTCAAAATGATTCCGGGATAAGGTGGGACCTTTTGGAGTTTCCTTCAATATAAGAAAATATATACTTATAGCGAAAATAGCGAATGTGAAGAAAACGAAATCATGTTACCTGTAAAGGGGCAACAACATTAGGCAATGGAATAAAATTATTTACGACCTATTCTTGAAAATCCTTTGAAAGTTTGGCTCCATTAGGATAGACTCCAGAGAAACTAGGAAATTAAGGGTAATTTAGAGATGTTAAGAATTGTCTACTCCATATTTTCCCATCTTACGAAGTAGAAAATCGTGTCTATTTACATTACTATTTTTATACCCAATTTAAAAAATAAAAATATTCATTAATAAAATGATTACAAAATTTAAAAATAAATTATCTATACAAATTATCGTGTAAATTTTTCACGACTTTTTAATCACATTTATTTTATTACTAAAGAATTAAGTAATAATTATTACATCAACCAATAAATTTAATATTATCCATTAATTATGTTAACAATAAAATTATAAGGCTTGATTTTATTGCTTCACTATATGATTAATTAAGGTACATTTTTACGTTTACGACCTTATAGCGGTACAATGTTAATAAATTATATTTTATTACTCTGCAATCTACATTAAGTATAAAATAAAACTCAAGAAAATTACTTGTAAAAAAATCATTTTGTTTGAAATATTATTTACAAAATTACCGAACCGTTTCCAAATTTTAATTTTAATTCCAAAGTCAAAGACTTTGTTATGTTTACCTATAACTAAGGGAATGTTTTTGAAATATTTATTTCATCCCTGTAGAATAATACTATGTATATATCAATACACTATTTTATTTAATTGGTTAATATAAATATGAGAAAAGTCTAAAGTGGATCATTTTTAATATTTTCTATTCAAGACAAATGATTCATCAATTATGCTTTGAATATTGTTTACACGAAGGGACAGAAAAATAAGGACTCAAGGGCCAACCGGGAATAACACGACTTACATGGATTTTCTTGTTATATTCACAGCTCTCCTGAACTTCAGGATACTTTTTCGATGATCAGCATGAAACACTGTATATCACCTAATAATACGCATTGCGAGAAACTGAAACACAATAGCGCTAATAACTTTACAATAACTTCAAGTCAGACATTCACATTTCTTGACAGTTCACAAGTCATAGATCAAACACAGAAAAAGTCGTGCTCTTTGGTAAGAGTAAAGGAAGGGGGTGGGGACAGATAGGCATACTAACCTAATGGAGCATCCACGTGCACACGGCGACCGGCGATCTGGTCCTGTTATAAATACCGAACAAATATAATGGTATATAATTGAATTCATAAATTAAACAATGTTATACATACATCGCGCTTGATTATTGCTTTTAAGTAAAAAAAAAGTCAGATTCTGGTTTAACTAATCGAACGCAAAAATATTGGAACCAAATCTGCCATCAAATTACGTGACTCGCTTATCGAATATCTTATTTTTTATGTAAATATATCAACCATCCCTTAGCGCAGCAACCCTGCTCTGAGCCACCGCGCACGTAATCCAAATAATAATATGTTAGATAAGGGAGTTCCACAACTCTAGCCTTGTGGGCTACAGCATTACATAATATACATAACACCGACGTCACTTCCGCCCTTTAGCCATGTTAATTAATCTACAAGATGGCGGCGGGCGGTGCTTTCCCGCCAAACAGTGCACGAGGCGACACCACACGATAACGTCACATTTTGTTTCCGACGCTTGCTCGTACAGAGTTAGGAAATATATTAGTACCATCATGCCGAATCCAATTTCAATTTAAACGCTTGAACCATTAATTGGTATAGCAGCCGAATCATTGGTATAATTTTTGTAGGCAAATATAATGTACTTAAATAACAGGATAAGAGATTTATTGTTTCAAGATTATTCAAATACTTTTGGGTACACTTAACAGTAAAATATAAATGAAAATCCAGCTTCGCATCTAATGCTTTCTTACATTACATTCTTACATTCGGTATGTGATGTTGCCTTCCGTCACGAGCTGAACGCACCTAATAGCACGAGCGCATGCGTAAAAAGCCGCGCAAGTTCACGCGCTGGTTTGAGCAGGGCGCCTGGTTCATTCATCGCACACTGCATCATTGAATTAATTAAATATAGAATCGAACCTTTGTGACCTTACCTAAAATACTTCAATGTATTTAAATCGAAAGTACTGTATGTTATACTCCACACGAACACCTAGATACATACACGCGACCTACCCACATATCGAATACCGAATGGTAACTCTAGATTAGAGGCGGGTATTCTTCGCACTTATACTTTTTAATGTGCATCATTCTCAACTGATTTGTAGTCGGACAAAATTTAAATATTAAATAACCTCTTTGAGTATATTGAAGTGCTGTATATCTACAGAATGAGAATATTGAATTGAAATACATGTTATAATTTCTATTGAGAAATATATTTAAACATAGATATTAACGCAGAATAGATATTGCTTAAGACTGTACCTACTTACGAACTCTGACGAAGAATTTTAAAATGTTAGTAAGTAACGTACTAAGAAAAATAATAATGTTTTTAATGAAATACAAAAAAAAAATAGTTCGGGAGTTTCTCTATGATATTCATTCCTAAGCTAATTATTACTAATATAAAAAATGAAGAAATATTTTTTATTATATTTATCTATCTTTAATAATATTATGTATTTATGTTATTATAGTTTTCCTGTTCTTTATACAATCCAACATCCTTGAACTGATTTAAACTGAATTTATATAGTTACTCTTCAAGATCCTGTCCAAACAAAAATACCCTCTCCCTGGCCATCTCACCCCCTCACCGTAATGTAAATATGTATTATATTTAATTCTATTTATTCAAAAAAAAATCACCCACCTTCTTCCTGGACCAAATTTTGCATTCATTGTTAACCACTTCCTTAAATGCTGAACAACTAACAGCTTCACTGCTAAAAATCGTGCATTTATATAATCGTCAACATATGTTTTAATGTCTGGAAACGCGCCAAACAACTGATCGAATTGAAATATCTGAAATACATAGAATTGTTTGACCAGTGAGCAGCTGACAGAGTTTCTCTTATTCAGAGTCCATAATTGGATACCTTCTTGCTGAAAAAAGACTTTGTTCTACGTCTCGCTTCTCTGCTGCGTGAGCTAGTCGCCGAGTCTGAAATAATATATGAAATTCACAGTGATCCTTTCAAAATGTAAATCTCTCCGAATTTATTTGAAGATATACAAAATGATTGTTACTGTTGAGTAAATCAAAAATGTTGATTGTTTATATTTACACTGAATGAATTTAAAATACAAAATGAATTTATGAATACTGAACAAAGCTAATATAGATACACTTCATGACGAAAAAGAGACCAGTATTGGATTTAAAGTTGTGACGAAATAAACTACTTTTTCTGAAACACTGACTGAAAGAGTGTGATCAATATTTGCCCATAACGGTGATTGGTAACTATGAATTAGAGGATTAGTTCGGTTTAGCGAATCATTGTTCACAGTTTTATGAAATTATGTATAGCACCTCCTCCAATTTCAAATTATTAAAGCATTTATAATAATCCAAATGTATACAAAAAGTGTCTAAAATAAGCTAATAAATAACAAGGATATCTAGGGTTTCTATTGAAATACCAAAGGAATCTTGGAAGAGAATAATTTAGCAATTCTAAAATGCGAAAATAGTGAAGTTTATGTTAAACCTAAGATATATAATTCACTTCGATAACTGATGATATATATGTGTACAAACACAAACAGACAGACTTTAATGCAATACACACTATAATAACCATACGCAAAAAAAAAAACAATTACAAATCCCGAGAACTCATACAATGGGCAAAGAAATTTCAAATACTTCGAATTAAAAAAAATTACAACAATATATAAATCAAAATAATAGCTTTTTTATTTAAGGAGGTTTCACCTCATTCTTATTTTATCTTATTTGTAATTATGATTACTTGTAAACATGCCTGCCTCAACACAGATTTTATAAGATTATAAAGATCTCTGATCAACCATGTGTCGAAACAGTGGTTACCCTACTAGCCTGATAGATATTCAGAGTCATAATAATGTGTGTGATTGACACTTGCAAGTACTTCATCAGAATGCAGTATGACAAAAGCATTGCTTATACTGTGTATATTTCGAACAGTTATTTCTAGGATTTTTAATGCAATATGGCAGATCATTCATGAAATTCATGTTTTCCTCAGTACGGGAGAAGTCTAGTGAAGCCACCAATAATATTATATAACGATTATAACATTGCTATTAGAATCAGCAACTCGTTTTATGTTACAATACTGCAATTTTTAACGGTTAATCGAGTTAATTACACCAGTGATGTATATTACGAATCACGGTAATTCTAGATACTTAATCACAGTTAGTGATTGTAACTTAAATATATCAGTGATATTACCTAATAAGAGTAAGGGGCATAGCATATAAGTGGTTTAAGGATTACTTAACAAATAGACGTCAAATTGTCCGAAACAATAAAAAATATAGGAATCCATCATTGATAACACACGGTGTTCCACAGAGAAGCATTTTAGGCCCTATATTATTTATGGTATACTGTTATTTATATTGAATAAAATCACGCATGCGTCCAGCACTAGAATTTGAGACATAATGCCGTCCTGCTCGTAGACTGCACCTAGTATAGTATATTATATAGGGGATTCCCTGATATAATAACGCGTAGGTTTCGACGCAGCACACAATAACATAATAACATTTATTGACTATTCGTCAGACTATTCAACTATATTATACGCATTTTCGTAATTATAGAGAGTTGATTATAAAAATAATAGCAAACTTCAAAAGTGCAATCAAAACTTGTTTCCTTTTTCAAAACAGAATTACCGAAAGCAAGTGCGTCGATATCAAACAGCAACGTCACTTCACAACGAGTGTCTGAAGACAATAAATAGAATTTTGATGTGTTTTGTATTGTTTTTTTACATCTAAATACAGTGTACATATTTTCAAAAAAAAATTTTTTGATTTATTTTTAACCTTTTTTTTTATATAACGGACTTTCGGCTTTAACGGACACCCCCTCCCCCCAATTAGTCCGTTATATCGAAGTTTCACTGCACTTATTTTTTTATTTATGCATTCTTATCAACAAATTAAAAAAATATTGATTATAATTTGAAAAATGGTTACACCTGGTGAAAATTATAACAAGCTTAACGATAAACGAAATTATTGATAAAGGGCTGAATATATGTTTATACTTCTTTCACTTATCGTTCGTATCCTAACAATATAGTAGTTGTTATCCCCGCTCGTCACGCGGAAGACTTATGTTTACATCTATGAAATTTATATTTTATTAAACTGAAATTATGAAGATTTTTTCCAACAAGAAAAACATATTATTTGCTGGTGTCTGAGACATATAAAGCTTTTTTTTACCAAAACACATCAAATATTATTTGGCATGATGTTATTCTATTTATTATTTCATTCATCAATCTTCATCCTTTTATTCTTTAAGCTTTTAGCAATCTTTCAGCACTGTACAAATTTTCTTAAATAATTCAAAAGAGATTACAGTACAGCAGCCATATTTCATCGTGTAATTGAGACTGCTCAATATGTTAGCGTCCACCTGAACCCTCGACTCCATAAATCATTCTGGAATGTCAAAAAGCTGCCAGGAAATTGACGCGGGAAATGCTGAAAATGCGCGCGAACTCGCTCCATTCACGGCCCCACAAAAGGGTTATTTTTTTCGAAAAAACTTCAATATCGAAAATGGCTGCTATTCTTTTCTGGCTTCTTGCTTTAATGTGCATTCCGGGAGCCATTATGCCGAAGCAAACAACGGAACATTATTCTAGAAGTAATGTACATAACAATGGCGGCAGCAAGATGCGCGGAGCGTTGAAGCCGTAATGTAAAAAATAAGTGGGCTATTGGCTCCTTATTCATTTATTTTAAAAAACCTCCAGGTAATCATCTTCGCTGGCATAACCCACAAGGTGTTCGCAACATTGTTAACTCACAATTTTTGAACCACAACTGTTCGCTCACAATTCCAATTACATTTGTTCGCCGCCACAATTTTTCGCCTGGAAAATTGTGCGCTTAATAATTCTCCACCAACATGAATAAATGAAACACAGATGGAAAGTTTACTTTAGTTCAGTGCAATTTATATTACGTGGATGAAACAAGATTTTTTACACAAAGAAATGAGATATAATGACAATATTGATGCAATAGTATACGATGTAGATAAAACTAACGATAACTAACTAACGAAAAAAAATTGTTTTATTTTATTTTAATTTATATATATATATATATATATATATTCTTATTTAATTTTTATTTTAATGGAAATAAAATAGATACAATTTACAGTTTGGTGTACAGGTATGACAAGAAGAAAAATTATTGACAAATTACCTACATCCTAAAATATTTCACGCGGATAAAATAATACGATACGAATAAATCAAATACGCAGTTGTTAATTGGGAGTAATTTAATGTTAAATGAATGAAAAAAAAAAAAAGAGGAAATATAATATTTTAACACACGAGCAAGAAAAAAAAATTACATATTTCATCGCTGAATATTGTTGATTTGGTTTTTAATATTGATTAATATTTATTTAACAACTGTAGAATAAAACCACAATTTTATTATGAGTGTAAATTATTACTTCATAATGATTATGAGCGTAAATTATTACTTTATATTGATTATGAGTGTAAATTATTACGGCATAATGATTATGAGTGTAAATCATTACTTCACAATGATTATATGAGTGTAAACTATTACTTCATAATGATTATGAGTGTAAATTATCACTTCATAATGATTATGAGCGTAAATTATTACTTTATATTGATTATGAGTGTAAATTATTACGGCATAATGATTATGAGTGTAAATCATTACTTCATAATAATTATGAGTGTAAATTATTACTTCATAATGATTATGAGTGTAAATTATTACGGCATAATGATTTTGAGTGTAAATTATTACGGCATAATGATTATGAGTGTAAATCATTACTTCATAATAATTATGAGTGTAAATTATTACTTCATAATGATTATGGGTGTAAATTATTACTTCATAATGATTATGAGTGTAAATTATTACTTCATAATGATTATGAGTGTAAATTATTACTTCACAATGATTATGAGTGTAAATTATTACTTCACAATGATTATGAGTGTAAATTATTTCTTCATAATGATACTCCCCTAAGATAGATCATTTCGGCATCCTGAATTCTTGATTTCGTTTGAATTAACAGTTTTTTAAATCTTTGTCTAAAAAATAACCACTTTAAATACAAATAGCAAAATTATTAACTTAATACACTCACATTATACATAATTTATCAATTTATCAATAAATTACAAATTATTACTTCCGTCCATAAATTTTATAATGTCGTTCAACGATATTCCATATTCAAAATTGTTATGACAAGTCTGCATTGGTTTAAAATTATTTACTGAAATACTTCGTTACTACGTGACACACGGAATAGGAGACGCTGAGGCTATTATTAAATATGTAGAACAATTACAATAATAAAAAAAACTGCTCAATTTTACTATTTAATTAACCTTTACCATACCGTGATATAAAATACTCGTACGCAGCCATGCTGTCAACTCGCGTTACCGTAAGATATTTAGAGTTGTTTTAGCATCTAAAATGTGAAAAAATGGTTTTATTAGCTTAAGCGATTTTCAAATTGTTAATGCTATAAATTTACTCTAAATATTGAGTATTAAATGTGTAAAATGGATTAATATAATATTATAATTCGGAGCATTCATCAAGTCCTGTATAATCTTTCTTCTTATCTCTCTTCATTTAATAAGTGAAAAGGTGCATAATTAAATTCGTATACTTGTAATTCTAATCATTATGAAATTAATGTGTATTCTCTTTCTGTTTAACCACGAGTGATATTTTTGCCAACGTATTAATTTTATAAAGATAAAATAGAAAAATAATTATTTTCGTAAGATTCGCTTTTCATAATTGGTTTTTCACTATTTATATCTAAGCGTGAATGTTTTTCTTGAGGTTAACTAAAATATGAATATTATTTTGTGTGTATTTACCGATATATTGGGGCGGTAGACCTGTGTTACTGTATGGTTTGGGAAGGGTTAACCTAATGGACATACCGGTTTTGTTACTGATTTACTGTTATTTGAGATATTAAACTAAAGTAGATGCTGAAAATTGTAATTTGTTGATTTGGTTGGTGTCTAACTTTGTATGCGATAATCCAATCGCTATTTCTACTTAGTTGGTTTAATTGTTGATTTTCTCTCCGTCTTTCATGTGCCGAGGGTAAAATAGCCCAATTCTCAAATATAGTGCATTATAATGCGGAATTTAAAACTTGAAAAATATTTATTTTTAAAATGCAGATAATTAATATGATCCTGAAAGATAGTCCTAAGATGATTCTAAGAGATTAATGTAAAATGAAAAATCGGTGAGTTTGTATAAGAAGATGTATGTATGTGAATGGGACGAGGACTGTGTGTCCGGTAAGAAGAGTGTGGCACTCTATCCTCTCTACCTATCTCCATGGAGAAACGACGTGATGGTAAGTTAGTTTTTTTAAATCATTAAGACAATTTTTATGATAACGTGAATGACCAAAGTAATAAATGACAACGAAATAAGACTGAATATGTATTTTTTACAATTTAGAAATCGGAGCACTCAGTTTTACAGATACACATATTTAATATAATATAATATAATAAAAAAATAAAACACGTATTCTCGATATATGCTGAATATTTCGATGTATTAAAATCTCAATAAAATTATAATAATTGTAATGGGAATATTGCGAGATATACATTTTAATTAGATTATTTTGACATAAATTCTAGTTAAATACAGATTATTTTATCATTATTTATTTTATTGCTGATAAATATTTCTGATTATTCAATTATATAACTTTTATTTTAATTAGGATTCATTGTTTAATTTATTTTTTAGATATCACAGTAAAATATAATATAACTGATAAACCTGTCTCGTTTAGTACACCCTTCGTTCTAGTTCATGAGACGATGAACATCTCTTACATTATGTATTTACACAATTGTATTTGTATTTTTAAATAGAACGTTCAGTTTATCTGTATGTATACCTTTATAATTGAAGCATTTAATTTGTATTAAAATTATATTTGTGTATTTGGGAAGTATGTTTGATAGAAACGAAAATGCTGAGAAAGATATCGAAAGAAAGGTGACTGCAGGAAATTAAGTGAACGGCGCTTTGAATGTAATTATATCTAACGAGAACTTGTCAACTGAGCCAAGAGTAGCGGTAAATAATGGAGTCCTGGTACCGATGCTGATGCATGGAAGTGAAGCCTGTAACTGGCAGAATAGAAACGAAAGTAGACTGAATGCAGCGAAAATGAGATTACTTAGGGATATTTGCAGCAGACTCTTTTATGACAGAGTAAATAATGAAGAAATACAGAAAGAATGTGAGGTTGATGTAAGTATAATAAGTAAGATCAAATAAGAATGAAAATAAGTGATTTGGTCATATGGAGCGGATAAATGAGGAGAGAATGGTAAGAAAGATATATGACATAAGTGTTGACTGCACCAGAAATAGAGAACGCCCGCGGAAGACTTGGCATGACCAGACAAACCAGATATTGGAAAATGGTCCTGTTATACGCCTAAATAATCAGCGAACTTATATAAGAAGATGTATGAATGTAGATGTGGCGAGAATTGTGTATCAGGACAGAAGGGTGTGGTGCTCTGCCTACCCTCTCGGGAAACGGCGTAATGGTAAGTTAGTTAGTTAGAAAGGATAAATAAATATGTATATTTACAACGTACTTCCTTAATCATATTATGTACTCGTATATAAAATACATATCAAAATACTTTTTATATCTCATGATACTTAAATTTCCGTAAATTAAAGGAGGAAATAAATGAAACAATGTTATTACTGTACTTGAGTTTATTAGCACTACTCGAGTTTCGAGAGAAACAGAAACTCGCATCGACAGGTGAATTATTAAACTGACTACTCATAAATATAGGAGACAAGGCTTAAGTGGTAGATATACAAGTAATTATGTACTGATAGATGGAGGGGCAGGGGGCGGAGTTACTGGTGGACGATGGAAGGGTAGATGTAACAACAGATTAACATTTACAGTCTGGTGGGTCAAAACAAAACACGTCCGGCGGTGGTGGGTCATTTTAGACCCACCTTAAGTTTTCGGTTTTTCAACCGTTTTGTGCGAGATTTTTTATAGATATTTCATTTTAAATATGATTTAATAAATGGCATGATGTGCCGTAATATTTCTGCTAAAAAATTAAAGTTAAAAATATATTACGAATAATGTACATATTCTCAAGCATCAACAGACGCCCTATACACCCAAAATACAAATATCTACTGAGCATGTGATCTTCCCGTCGGAACCCGAGCAGGTAGTATCATAAAACTTACAGGTAGGCGCAACGCCTCTCAAATAATTATATTACTGGCGTTGTCTAGGGCCCACCAAACGAAAATAAGTTAAAACGCATACCTGGTATCCTTTGTCTACCCGTTCAAGATGTTGAGATTCAATCCGACTGTCCTAGATCAGTTTTTGAGCGTTTTTTCACATTAAAATTATTTTAAAATATTTAATAAAAGATAAGCTAGACGGAAAACATCATTAAATGAATATTTCTATCGTGATTCATATTTTTACGAACACCCGGGTCAAATCTGACCCACCACCGCAGAATATGTGTTAAAACCCGAGTTCAAATTCCTTTTTATTTCTTAACTTTCAAAATTATTCATTTTATTTTTACCGAGAAGTTTATTTAATGGTGCATGAATGAAAGGAATGATTAGTATCCATGATGTGGTAAGTAACTGTTAAAATTTTCCATTAATTAAATAACGTATTTTATTTTATTTAGACCCATGACAATAACTTTACCCGCAACACGAGTCGTCCCGGAGCCCAGTTAATCGTGTTTTATTTCTGAACAAGTCTGAGGACCTGCCTAGATATCTATCCGTCTCCTACTTTGCCATAGATGTTGTCTCTCTCGGTCGTCGATCAAAGAAACCGGAACGTGATTTATCTCTACTAAAACGTCATTATACCGAGATTGGAGAGGCGTGTCACAGCGGATGCTGGAGCCCTTGGCCGTATCTTCGCTAAAATAATAGTGTCGGGGATATTTACTTTGCAGTACGTCTACAAGGGTCTCGAGTTTTTTTGTCTGAATATCATCTGCCCGTCCTTGAGAAGAACATAAATTGTGTTCATGTTGTATCATATTCTCGTATATAATGGGTTTTCCAATAAGTTTACGACATTCTTGCGTTTTTTTCATTGTTTTACCAGAAGATATGTATTTGTTGTTATGGTCATCATTTTGTAGCTCTTAAATTACAATAAATTTATCTAAACCTAAAACAATCGTACAAATTATATGAATCAACATACAGAAATAATCTATTAACCTTAAAAATATTAAAAATACTAATTTAATGTATTAATTATAATTATAATATAAAATCAATTTTTTCGAAAAATATTGTTTTTGCGCTACCGAGATTCGAACCTAGATCTCAATTTCCAATCCGGTAGTGTACTTCCCCGCTTCCTTAATTAATACATTAAATTAGTATTTAAAACATCACATATGTTCTGAATAATTACAACTTCACAATAAGAATGTGTTCTCCTTAATAAAAAGATTTCATTGCTACCGGATTTTTTTCTGTATATCTTACTAGTTGATTAATTTAATTTTTATTTTATATTTTGCAACTTCACAACAAAAATGTGTTTTTCTTAAAAACATTTATTTTCTGAACATGAAATAAAAAATGTTTATTAAGGAAAACACATTCTTATTGTGAAGTTGTAATTATTCAGAACATAGGTCTGTGATATTTTAAATACTAAATTAATGTATTAATTATAAATATATACATATAAAATCAATTTTGTCGAAAAATATTGTTTTTGCGTCACCGGGATTCGAACCTGGATCTCTATTTCCAAAATATCACAGACCTATGTTCTGAATAATTACAACTTCACAATAAGAATGTGTTTTCCTTAATAATATATGTTGTATCAATGTGTCCAAAATTTAATAAAAATGAATTGATAATTCTGGCATCTGCAGTCGGTTTACTCAAAGGTATTTGAGATTCTGTAAAAATAATGTAGATGGCTTTCAAATAATGGAACGACAGGTGTATTAATTTGAAAAATGTAACATATAGGTTCGAAAAATTGTCAAGAAAAATACTGGCGTTATAGCACAAAGGTAGTGCACTTCCCCGGATTGGAAATAGAGATCCAGATTCGAATCCCGGTGACGCAAAAACAATATTTTTCGACAAAATTGATTTTATATGTATATATTTATAATTAATACATTAATTTAGTATTTAAAAAATGTTTAACACGAAAATATATTATTTTGCGTCTTAAAAGAACTAAATAATATACCGGTCGTCACACCACATACACGGTGTATTGACTAGGCTGACGTGTGATTATATACAAGAATGCCGCTTGCCGCACACCTACTGTTTGATGTGACCAATGTAATCTGTTATATTTTTAATGAAATCACAATTTTATTATGATTTTACAATTTTAGAATCATTCAATACAATACAATAGTATATACTCGTATATTAATGGGTTCGTATATTAAAATTTTAATAAGTTCGTCGAATTAGGTATTTTACTTTATTATTCAGTACTGTTTCTTAGAAGCATAGAAGTTGTGAAGGTCTATCGCTTCTACAGCCATTATTACCACCGTCGCCTGAACGCACCTCACATTTACCAATGAGTAAACCACCGCTCCTGACAGCTGCAAAAACCCTCCCGGTACGGACGTCGGTTGCCAATAACATGTGCCCGCACCCGTCCTGGAGGACGGCTTCTGAAGGCTACTCCATTTGCTGTTGTCTTTCTATTAAAAACCTTCAGAAAACCATTTTCAGATCATAGTTCTGTGATATTCTGATACAAATTAAATTAATCAACTATTGTAGAAAGTCGTACAAAAAAATATATTTATCTAAAAAATATTTTAGTTGCTACTGTGTTTCGAACTTGGTCCCCTTCTTAACCAGAAATATCCATTAACCAAATCCGCCATGTCAATTGAGTACGTTTCTAAAATATTTTTTCGATAAATTGATTTTTTCTGTATATCTTTCTAGTTGAATTTAATTTGTGCGAAAATAAATATATATATAAAATCACATAGCATTTTGTAGGGATCAGAATATTTTTTCATGAATTCGATTTTACATGCTAAATATTTTAGATTTAAATGTTGTTCACTATAGAAGATTGACTAACATTCAACAATCGATATCCTCATATCACTTGCTTACATGCATTCAATAATTTCAAAAATTACATACATTATAATTTGCCTTCATTATTCGTCTTTTTCGTTAGTTAATGATCATTTTCAAAAGACAGTGGGGTTTTACCGAACCATTCTAATACTTACCGAACCCATTCTAGTATTGCAGTAAATAATTCAGATTCACCGAAGATCAAAAGTTTATATTAAAGCTCACGTTTATACTATAATCAATCAAGTGGTTTTATTGTCATGAATACGATTCCAATAATATATTTATATGTGCACCCTTGCATAAATATTTGACAAATTTCCATAGAGTAAACATGGCGCACATAGATGCATAGGTCATAAATATTTACAGAAAATTTTCAAACCAACAACGGATGGTAAGTTGGCTTTTTGGTCGATTTGCGTTCCGCCTCTGGAGTCATCTAGCCATTATAAAAATGAGGACAGGGCAGGACTTGGATACTAAAAAATAAAATGTAATTAATAAAACTAATGTTGGCCAGAGTATTAATTGAATACGTACGTAAACGGATTATTTGTTTTTAAAAATTTGAACCATATTTCGATCATCATCATAAAAAGATTATTTTAAACAGCTTTTCACGATTAAGTCGTTCGTTAACTGGACGACGCCACTTCAAATAATAATTGATTGTATATAATATTTATTATTTTATGGTTTAGCGGTAAGTTTCTCACTTAGTGATCAAATGTTCTAGGGTTAGAGCATCATCTTGAGAATCATCAAGTTAGTCACATGTTCATAGCACAAGCACTTTGACTCGTTTGAAAAAGTAAAAATATTAATGTCACGCATATATATCCATCTCACTTCTATTAACTTTTAGAGAATAATACATACTATTTAAAAATGATAGAAGATTTTCACGAAATTAAGAATAAAATAAAATATCAAAGCTTACTCTTATTATTTTAATCGAAACAAATGTTTGCTAATTCAACTCTGTAATTTCCTCTAGACTCATTCCAGTATTATTCATATCAGTAAACTACCCTGACTCCAGATACTGGATCCCCACCTGAACGTTTCATGTTTTGCTGCCAGGGGTGGTTTCTATCCAAACCCAGATTTTTAAAGTAAGTTTTTCAGATTTGATAAATTGAAATTAAAAAAAATAATTAAATTAATGAAAATAAATTAGTACTCCTTTCAATATTAGAAATATACAGTACCTAAAATGTATTCATGGGAACAAAAAAGTAAGAACATTGCATTTTTTAAATCGGTCAAATATTCACTATATATTCAGGTATTCACTCTACGTGAATCACAGTATCATAGTAAGGCTAGTAAGAGCTGATAGAGCCAATTTAATTTTAATGGGGAATGTTCAACCATCAACAAAGTTGCAACAAACATTCTACTATAGAATGTTAAAGATGCCACTAAAGATATTTCACATTAGAAACCTTAATTTGAATCCTGTATTATTCGATAGAAATACATTTCTGTTTATTTTTTAAATGTTTATTGTGCAACGATATAAACTAAAATTGACAAACTGTGAAAAAGCTCTCATAGTTGCATATCCGTGCATCTGTTTCCGTTCTATTACTATGTGTGTAAAACATTAATAAAATAAATTAAAGGAATGTGTAAAAATAATAATCATGCATGCACACTTTATATATTTATAACACCTCGGGTACAGTAAAATTATACTTAATTTGAATCCTGTATTATTCGATAGAAATACATTTCTGTTTATTTTTTAAATGTTTATTGTGCAACGATATAAACTAAAATTGACAAACTGTGAAAAAGCTCTCATAGTTGCATATCCGTGCATCTGTTTCCGTTCTATTACTATGTGTGTAAAACATTAATAAAATAAATTAAAGGAATGTGTAAAAATAATAATCATGCATGCACACTTTATATATTTATAACACCTCGGGTACAGTAAAATTATACTGTGGGGTTGCTGAAAAGTTAATAACTGACAAAACGATTGTTTTAAGATATAAGAGATATTCAGACTTCAAAAAAATATGCGGGGGAGTAATTTTCTTACCGATTTTTGAGTACTGGATAGACTTATTTATAGTTAGTATTTTAAACGTTGATTACATAGCTATAATTAGCTAACTTTAGTTAGCTTAGAGACGTAACGTCAAAGTATCTTAAAGTACATAATAGGTTTATTGTTATATTCTTAACCCGACTGTTACAGCTGCAAACAATGGTGTCTTCTTGTGTGCGGAAATTCAGGTAGTCAAAAACTCGATATATAACAATACAGTTTATTATTTTAAATTGTTAACTTTCATAAAAAAATATATATTAATACAATATAAGAGATGTGTTCTGATCTACGGTTCCGGAGAGAGAGCACAACGCTCTTTTATCCTTTCCACGCTGTCATTCTTGCCAACTTGCGAGGGTCATACAATTCCTACATCATGATACATTACATTTAATAATATATTTATTAACTTCACCTCTCTGTTGTATATTACACAATTTTAAGTAAAATTTTAATTTCTACCCTTTACCATATTTACATACAAATGATGTGTCTACAACATTAATATTACATGGTTTGTGTAATTTACTTTAAAAATAGTCAAATATTTATGTAGTATAATTTACTTTACATCGCTGTGCTAAATCAGTATTAAAAAAACTTTAATTTCAATATTCCGAGAGTTGGTTTATATGGGTGTAGATTCATGTGTTCAGAATGTCGGGCAATTAAAGAGGCCTAGAACATATGCGTACTCCGGAACGTCGATAAGGCTGTTATATTCTCTGACTCGCAAACAGCTCTTAAATCCCTCTCTGCCAATATAAAAGTTTGGTTAGACAATGAGATAATCTGCTCCATCGGAAGATGTCTATTTAATTTGTACAGCAACAATAAACAGGTGTCATTCGTTTGGATTCCTGCGTATAAGGGAATTCATAGAAATTAATGTGCTGATAAACTGGCCAAGGAGGCCACTCTTTCCGGAGTTTTTCTCATCAATTCTATATCCCGGTGTATGACAGACTTAATATGGTAAAAAAATATACGAATTCTATCTGGACTGCAAAATGGATAGATTCAAATAATCATAAGGGTAATCGGCTTAAAGTAATTCAAAGACCTAATCCCCGCACCGCCTGGTTCTCCGAAAGGAAAGTCTCCAAAAGAACAAATATCAAATATCAACAAAGTATTTATTAAATATCTCTAGAATGAGAATTGGACATTGCCAGGTGGCCTCTCATTTGTTCTGATTGAACTTAACAGATTCCCCAATGTGTGAGCATGGTGCCGAGGAGGTAACCCTTAACCATGTCTTTTTTGCCTATCCATTGCGGATCACAAGTTTTTTTTACAGTGGTCTCGTCAATGGTATTTTTCAGCACCCAGTTGACTTGTGCCATCTTCTTTCTCTTAACTCGCCATGTTTAATCTATATAATAGCAAGTTTTTTGGATGACTATAGTATTGACTTGTAAAATAGTATTTCCTATTCTATAATATTATTGTACTTTTTTCTATAAAATAAAATTTTTAACTGATGAATGGCACAAATCACTCTTGAAGAATGGATTGCCTATTTAAAAGAAGAAGAAGATTTATGTATTAGTAGATAAATCGCAAAATTCAGATGAACTTCCAGTAAAACTTACCACGTATATATAGGAGAGAATGCCAGATTGTTTAGATATGAAAACAGTCCATAATTCACAATCACAAATATTATAAAAAATGTCTAATTAAATAATTAATTAATTAATTGGTTGTGTAATTTAGTCATTTATAATAATGGAACAAAGTTATTATCATTACAGCATAATGTTATATGATTCTAAGGAATGATATATGCATTCATTCTGAACATTTTTTCAGAAATAACACCTAGTTACTGAATCTTCAGATAAAATATTTAGAAGAATTATAGGGGTTGTGATTGTTAACTATTATTGACTCATGAGGGTCTTAATTATGTGACCGATATGCGTGATTGTATCAGAAGGTTCTGTGCATGGTGAGTCTCACCCATCGCAGTGTATATGAATGTGAGTATGTGATTATTTATGCTGTGTCTATAGCAAGGTATCAAAATAAAACAGAACTTAAAAAGTTGGTGTTTATTTGCGAGACGATTTACAGTTGCAGGTACGATGGGTATAAAGTTGACTGCGCGTTATTAAGTTGAGATATTGACGAAAAAACGGTATGCGGAAAAAGAGTCGACTATCTATTTAGTCTCGTCCGTCACGATGTATTGGCATCTGCTTATTGGTCAGTTCTTTCGGCCCCATATGGCTGTCCCTATATAGCCATATCTGTGGGGCTCATGCAGAATCACCACAGAATAAAAGCACTATTTTCCATTTTCAAATCACCTCCATATTATCTTATTATAATTTATTTGGACAGTGATGAAACGTGACAGAGAAGCAAGCACTTACTTGAGATACACTGAATTTATTTTACAATGACTTACAAGAATTACAAGGCGAAAAGTCAAATACGAAGTTGAACCAAAAGATAGTGACCGGCTCGAGTTAGGGCAAAAAAGTCGGCCCGCATGACGACTGACCCCTGGCGGCCTGTGTTCTGCCGATGTTCCTACAGATGAGTCTCGTGCCGCCGTCACTAGATTCTTAAATCCACTTTACCATAGATGTCGATAAATTCCAACAACTTTTGTATAGGTCGTTGTAACTTAATCTTTTATTTTTTAGCATTAGACTAGACCCACAAAACATCTTTCTAGTCTGCAGGTACATTAATATAAATTATTACATTTAAAGACTTGGCACGACCAGGTAAACCAGATAATGGAGGATGGTTCTGTTAGAAGCCTCAACAATCGGCGAGCTTGTATGACAAGATGTATGAATGTGGATGAGGCGAGAATTGTGTGTCAGGACAGAAGAGTGTGGCGCTCTATCCTCTCTGCCTACCCCCACGGGGAAACGGCGTGATGGTAAGTAAGTAAGTATTACATTTAAGAAAATCAAACATTAAAACTAATCAGTGTCACATTTAACAATCTGTTTCATGCATACAAGTAAAATAAATCATTATTGATAAGCTACTTTTTTATTACGTCTTCCAAATTGGGTTAATGCTTACTATTTCGTAAAGACCCAGGTAGTTTATTTTTTAGTGTAGGAACAACAAATTATATTGTCCTCGATCCATACTTATTGGTGATTTTGAGAATCGTTTAATTCAAATTAACAAACCGATTCCAGTTATAAAAAGTTCCGTGTTCCAGCCCCTTATAGTCGATAGATATACATTTAATGTATATCTTTATTAAGTCATTTACCTAAATTTGTTTCAATTATCTCAGAACTATGTACATAAAAATTTTAAGTTCACAAATTACGTGATTTCATCAAAATAAACATTTTCGAAATGATTTTTCAGTATATAGATTTTAATAAACTTATTTACTCTGTTTTACGGTAATCTTCCAGAGTAGGGTTTATGCAAATTCCATATAATCCGACACCGCAATATACATATATCAGCGCAGACTATAGTGTTTCGGCAAATGTGTTCTTTTCACATTCCATTCTTATGTAGAACATTGTTCTGCTGCAAGGGTGCACTGCTCTGCTGCAACACTATCCAACTGCAATATGAGATATCCACAGGGTGGTAGTTAATTTAGTAAATTATTTATAAAAAAATTTCATTTGTATTAAATAGGACCCAGACAAGCTTCATACTAGAAGAATCAATCAACTACTCAAAAGCGTAAAACTTTCATAAATTGAGTGTTAAATGGTTCTGACTTAAAGGTCTACAATAAAAACACTTTTTTTACTTACTGTTCAAATAATTTATCGCCAGGTGGAGCCAGTAAGGCAGTCGGCCTTTGGCTGTGTACTATGACGGAAGTATGTTATCTTACCGTCGGTGCGAATTTAACTATGTAACTAAATTATTTTATAAGTATATCTATTATAATTATGCATTTTTTTTAGTTAGATTAGCTTTCACTCCAAAGATGCTTGTGTTTGCTCCGATTTCGGTTTTTCATCTTTCTAACTCTGGTCGTGGAGTTTAATCCTTTCCAATCCGTAAATTCTATTTTAATCCCGACATTACGTTTTCCTCAATTTTTGAGACAAATTTGAATGAATATTTATTTTAAAGATTGAATCGTGTACTGTATTATTTATAAACTTTTTCATTACATTCTAAAAAATCGTGAGACTCCGTTCTCAAGGTAGATTTATAACATCCCACTTGTATTATGCGGTGCGGTAGGGACGCAGAATTCGACCAAAAATTATTATGGTAGGAAATGAGTAACACATTTCGCGCGTTTTTCGCGAATTTCGTGTTGCCGTTTGACGACAGATTAGTAAAACAGAGTGTTCCGCTAGTACTGGGGTAACTGGCGTAATATAATATATACATTTTATAATATTGTAAAAATACAAAATGGAAATTTAGGGAAGTTAATTTTGGAGGGAATATGTTAGAAAGAAGACCATAAAAACGATTTCCTGTGCTGTAGATAAATGGCGCCATGACGTGAATCGAGCTACAGCGAGGTTCAAATCCCTGTGGCGGCAAATTTTTTTTTTTTCGATAAATTTAGATTATCTCTATGTATATCTTTCTAACTGTTGCATTAATTTGTATTAAATATTACAAACGATGGTCTGAAAATAATAATAGTAAGGTACTGTCTGCTATAGCATAGTTAGATAATGCACCTTCCCCGGATTGGAAAGAGATCCAGGTTTGAATCGCGATATATTTTTCGATAAAATTGATTATACATGTATTTATTTCTAATTAATAAAAGTGAAAGTTTGTAGAAAGTGACAGAAACAACACCAGTTCCGAGAGCAGCAACGATATTTTATCAAAGATTCTACATGTTCTAAGCTCCGAAACTATACAACACACTCAGTACCAACTGGAAATCGTTTAATTCCAATAAGATTACACAAATATGGACCCAATATATGATTTAATCACGCAGAGATAAATCAGAAGCATGGCTATCCAACATTCTAATATAATTTATACAATACCTTCACTAATAATTCACTAGTCCTACAACATTCCCACTACATATATTTCTATTATATTTTTATTTTATTTTTACTTTTTTGTGCATATTTGTAATTCTCTTTTTATTCCTGTCGATGACTTAAATAACACCACAACAGTATGAAAAAAAAACTGGCTACTTTAACACAGACTGTGAATTCTACTCCATCCCACATAATAAACTATGAGTATAATTATGTATTATGTTTATTATGTATTCACCTCTGTTAGAACAAAAATATGTACGTCAATATATATATATAAATAAATAAATATATTTGGGAGTCATATTATTAGATTAAAAATTGAATTTTTCTTAAAATACAAGACACATGACAAAAGATTGCTAAGATACTCTCACTTCCGGGAATTCTGGGAAGGATCAGAAGATACCTTAGTACTGAGTCTTGTAAAATTATTGATAACTCTGTTATTATTACTCACATCAACTACTGCAGCAGCCTTTTATTTTTGGCTAATGAAGAAGAAATAGAACAATTATCAGTACTGCAAAATAAATCTTTAAGAATAATACTGACAAAAATAGATGAACCCGGTTTAGTACAGTGCTTGAAAAATCTTAATATGATGACCATCATACAAAACAAAAAGATGTATAGTGTGAGGAATACTTTCAATGATGTGCCAGATGACATAAGAAAGGAGGAGAAACAACATAGATTTAAAATTAAACGAACCAAATATGTGCAAGATAATTTATAGTAAAGTAAAAAGGAGAATTTGGATATTATTTAAATATTAATATTTTAAATACTAAATTAATGTATTAATTATAAATATATACATATAAAATCAATTTTGTCGAAAAATACTGTTTTTGCATCACCGGGATTCGAACCTGGATCTCTATTCTGGCGTCTGCAGTCGGTTTACTCAGAGGTATTTGAGATTCTGTAAAAATAATGTAGATGGCTTTCAAATAATGGAACGACAGGTGTATTAATTTGAAAAATGTAACATATAGGTTCGAAAATTTGTCAAAAAAAATACTGGCGTTATAGCACAATGGTAGTGCACTTCCCCAGATTTGAAATAGAGATCCAGATTCGAATCCCGGTGACGTATTTTTCGACAAAATTGATTTTATATGTATATATTTATAATTAATACGTTAATTTAGTATTTAAAATATCACAGACCGTCTGTTCTGAATAATTACAACTTCACAATAAGAATGTGTTTTCCTTAATAAATATTAATATATTTTACACGTTGGCAATTGCAGCATCCTGTACCAAGATTTATTATGAGAACAACACAAAAAGCACTTTTGTTTCAAGCAAGTACTCTCACACAATGCGCACATATTACATATCAAGTATACAACCAGAAACAAACTTTTCAGATGTGTTCTGCTGTTTTTCTGAAAATATCATGGATTTCCATATCAATTTATCTACTGCAGTCAAACAATGCACGCTTAGGTCTTTTATGGTCGACCCCGACTTCTTGTCTCATTCATAATCGCCTCATATTCGGTTTAATGTTTCTGTTATACAAAATTTATGGTAACATCATATCCTACAATACAAATTTACGTCAAAACTCGTACATATTTTGTGGTAACTTTGTAATCTGTTGAACAAGGTGAATATTATGTTCCAGGCCGATTTTAATTGGCTGCCATTTTTGTTTAGCGAGTACTTGTCAGTTTGCATTTAGTAGTCGTCGATAGTAGTTGATTACAATTTATAATGAAGTATCCAACGCCTCAACACCGTATTAAGTCATTAAAATATTTTATGTAAATAATAATAGCAATGCTGCAATCATCAATGGTGATCGCTATCAACACATGTTGGAAAACTTCTCGGTGGCCGAATTGGGTCGATACAGAGCAATATTCGACATAAAATTGCTGTAGTAACACGCGAGAATGTTATGAAAAATATTATTAAAAGAGCACGCGTTTGTGCCGCCAGCAGAAGCAGCTGCTTGGCCGACATCATAGCACATACATAATTGTAATAAACCAAATAAAAAAAATTTGACCAAGATCTCACAGAGACGAAGCTATTATTTTTAAATAGGAAATGTGGAAGTCTCGGGCATTACAGGGCTTACGACCTGTCATCGGCTGGCTTAAGTGATCTCTTTACACAATTTAACGTTCACCTATTTACCCACGCCACTTATACATATAAAGAATATAGTCCCATCCTTCAGAAAAAAATAGTCTCAGGTTCAGCGACATCTATACACGACTACGTTTTATGGATATTATTTTATGGAATGGACACTAACCAAAGAAATAATAAGGCGACTTGAAGCATTTGAGATGTGGATCTACAGAAGAATGCTCAAAATTAGCTGGATGGATAGAGTTACGAATGAAGATGTTATGGTTCGGATAAATAAAGAAAAATAAGTATAAAAAAAAAATTAAAATCCAAAAACTTGAATATCTTGGACATGTTATTAAATATCACAACGGGGAAAGATTACTGGAAGTCAAGATTCTGGAAGAAGGAAAACATCTTGGCTGAAGATCCAAAGATAATGGTTGGCCAATCTACAGTAGAGTATTTTCGGGTCACAGTATACAAAGTGATAATAGCTCACGTTCGATGAACGGATAGAGCACAAGAAGATGAAAAAAAAATTCTTGAAAACCATCTACTTTTTTTTAAGAATTTGAGATTACGTATAAAAAAATTGATGACTTTCAAATAATGAAACGATAGATATATCAATTCGAAAAGTATAACATATAAGTTCGAAAATGTGTCTTCAATCCACTGTGTAAGTATAATCGGATAATAAATAAACATATTGGACAATTAAACAATCCACTGTGGGTATAGCATAATCGGATAATAAATAAACATATTGGAAGAGATCCAGGTTTGAATCACGGTAACAACAACAACGTTTTGCGATAAAAATTGATTTTATATATACATCATTCTAATAAATACATTTAATTCGTATTTAAAATATCACAGACCTATGCTCTGAATAATTACGACTTCACAATAAAAATGTGTCCTCCTTAATAATGTAATCTTGCAAATTTAATTTTTGCCACTGACTTCTTTCAAAAGTACACAATGCATTTTTATCTTCAGACACCATTAGACACCACTACTTATACTTTTATTTGTCATCATCTAAAGGAAGGTCTAAAACATTTATCTAAAATTATCTATTTTAAACGGTGAAGCCGAACACCGAAAATTAATTACTTCCTGGACCACTCCATTAAAATATTATAAATATAGTATCGCAGTTCTATTATTTGCAAATGTGTACCAACACTCGTCTACTCAATTAAAATACACTGTAATCTTGAATCTTTCAAGCGCCCTTATTTAGTACCCAAGTTGCGAACCAGAATTTATTCTGAACGCGAGTGGTTTTATTTAATCTTCACTATTTCAGCCACAGGTGTCGTTCCCTCAATGGCTATTACTCTAAATATACTATACTACTATTAAACCACTAACGGCATGATGGAGGAACAAACTTTGATCGGGTACATGGTTAAAAATAAATTCGCCGTTTGTACGTCGGTCACACTTTTGATCGCATAGACCATATCGTATCTATAATCGTCTGGACTTGACTTCACTTGAATGGATATGAAAAAATATTGCACGGATATATATATATATATATATATATATCCGTATGTATATATTTCTGACTTGTGATTGGCAATAACACCCTATTTACTGGGTGATACGCCATTAATTAAAAAATTATCACACGGAATTTCACCTATTAATTTACCGACATTTAAATTATATCTAACCGATATGATAAGCGGATTATATAATGTATTACATTTTTGAACTCCTTGTTTTGTTATGGATTAAAATATTTTTTTAATTAAAAATAAAAAAAATTATGTTTGCACTGATTTCACTTTTTTCGAATACTTCTTAAAAAAAATTAAACTGTGCACTAGCAAGGCCTTTTAAAGGAGGCAAGGTATCTTAGGTAATGTGTCCCGTTAAAGGTATAATGTGCCCTGGGACAACTTTGCCTTTTAAGATGAATACAGAATTATTATTTTTTTATTATAGACACAATGTGACAATACTATCTGATGCTTAGGTAGGAATTACAAACATCAACATTGTAAAACAATATGAAGCAGATGTAAATAAAAATTTGTAACACATATATTATAGAAGAATTTTCCTTTTGCCCCGGATTCCTATAGTTCTTGGTGTGTCATGAAAAATATATCTAACCTGAGATCTCTCAACACGAGACTCGGACGCCTAATCACTGGACGAGTATTTTAATGTTATATCGAAGGTGCACGCCAAATAATTTTTTTATTTTTTTTATGTGTTCCTTTTTATATAGGTACTACTAAAGTAATAAATATAATTTTACTTTCGCAAAATGTATCAACCAAAACAATTAATCCGTTTAAACGGTCATTCATTGTAATGGTTAACATAAAATAAATTCAAAGTAGATATATTGTTATGATTTATTACTTTACAACGCATTAACTTGTTAGAGTACCCAAGGACGTAACATGCTTGCATTCATTTTTTTTTAAACTGAGAATATTTTTTAAGGTAGCGGGGCGAATTAAATACGTTTCATTAGGGAAGGCTTGTAAACCTTTTAAATTTAAAAATAATTGATGGAAACAATGTATTAATTTTCAAATATCATCAGAAAGTTAATTTTACTCTTTTAACCGGAATTAATATGGTTTTGTTCTAGAAAATGCGTAGAATTTTCATTCATTTTTATCTAGTAGGAAGACCAACAGCGTTTTTATAAATGTTAATACACTTTTCCAAACAATTGTGTATGTTAATATTGTTTAAATATTACTATTATTAATAATAACAACATTAATAACATTTTATTAGTTAGAGAGTACAACTATAATACATCATCTTTGAATAAAAAATCGTCATCTTTTTTCGTAAAGAAATAAATGATATTATATCTACCATTAGAAATTTCAACTTTAAAACTATTTCTGGATTTTACAACTTCATATTATAATGAGCTATACCGAATTTTTTAATAATATTAACATTATAAACCGTAACTTTAATATGTCTGCCAATGTTTAACTGTGAAAGATCGTAAACAGTGACAAAATATGTTGATCATAACCTTCAAGTACCTTTGTTGTAGTCTTTGACCCGTCCTAAGACGAGTGTGCGGTGTTAATCCAAATAAATTTATGCTAGAAAAGTTTTTTATTACGCATTGAAAATTATTATATACCCCTTATTACTTCTTTTATTCTTTTGTACAACTTACTTAGTGTTATTTGACGATCGCATCTTAGAAATAAAAGGCTAGAATTTTAATAATCGTAATTTTTTGATTATCACAATTTTCATAGCTAAACTTTATACTACGCACACGTAGTTTCCATAACCACTCTTTCGATAGTCATTAACTAAAACTTCTCTACTCGGTACCTTATAATGGAGTAATAATGAACAATTTAGAAACCATTAAAATACAAAAGAAAATTCGGAGAAAATACTAATTTACAACATAACATTCCCTAACACTTCAACTTTACTGCCCATATTTCCGTTAATGACCGAATCCCTCGCCGTTTACCTAAATAGACTGCAATACTGTATTTAGTTTCGTTATCACCTGATGATGAGAGGGACTGCACCTCTCGAAACTAAAGTAGTGACAATAACTCAACATGTGTGTCAAAGTATATTTGTAAAATTTTGAATAATCATGTTATATCACAAAGTAACAGCCATGTCAATTAATGATAGTAATTTTTTGAAACTAACGGGTTAGATAAGGTTCTTTCTTATCTATATATATATTATTGCGATGCGTGAAAAGGTCCACCAAATCATTACTGTCATAAGTCCATCAAACTATTACGCAGCTAAAATGACATGCATTGTATTTTTTGCTATTTATTTCTTTATTTGTGAATGCAGTGGTAAGTTTTCAAATATCATATATTTTTTCTAATATTCTCTCGCCTATTTTCTGGTATCGAATCGAATTATTATTCAACACATGTGAAGTAAGTACTTGCCTATATTGGATAAGCAAAGCTCAGCTTAAGTGGCGTCACCAACTATTAATGTATTTTATTCCCGTAGCAAATGAGCATCCTAAAAGAAAATCGAATTTTTAATGAGAGTTGTTAAAGTATTCTTCAAAATTCATAAATAATTTTCATACCCTTTAATATCTCCTCCTAACTACTCTCAAAATGTACCTATAAAATCCAACTACAAAACTTCATTTGTTATGCTTTTATACAACATTATTTTTTAGTATACATCTACGTCCCTCAAAATATTAAAAAACTTCACTTGATGCCATCTTGATTGATTACAAAAGCCATTTAGTTTTCAATTTACTGAAATATTTCTTTTCTTTTTTGCTGGTCAATATTCATATATTCATCAACGCGTGGGAACCAGGCTTTATGTAGCTCTAAAAATTTGAATTTGAAATACGTATCTAGAATATCACAATTTTCATTTTCAGTCAAGTCATAATGTAATTTTTTCAGACGATAATAGAACTATTTTATTCAATATGTGAGTGCTTAAGTTCACAAGAAATTTTCAAGATTAAAGAAAATATATATTTTGGGATTGGTTTCTTTAAGTTATCTCAGTCTTTTCTGTTAAAATAGCATAGTTCTACGTCTCTGTGAATACTACATAAACTATAATAGCCCAAAAAATTGATCACATAGATCTCTGAATAACCTTGAAAACTTGAGAACTAACCTAATACTATTGTATTTAATTATCATCATCATGCAGGATATTGGCCTCCCCCATGGATCGCAAATATTCTCTATTTTTAACCATCACTCTTCTGATGACATCGCTCCATTAAACTTGAAGACGTCAACGCATTATCTAGCAATACGAGGCTTTAATTTCAGATCCTTCTTTCTCCACTATCCATCATCTCTTCGAAATACATGTTCATCCCATTTCCACTAGAGCCTGAAAATTTTTGGCTAACATCTGTTACTTTGGATCCCTGGGGAATTTGTACCATAGGAGTTCAATCTAGATACGTTTCAAGCGTAACTCTTTTGATGATTCGCGTCTAAACTCTGTACTGTACTGTGCAATGGGAGTTGGCAATAGTTATAAGCTGTCTTGATTAGGGGTTGTGGGGTTTGAAAATACCTTCTAGTTCAATGCTTCCCAACCTGAGTGTGAATATTTGATTCACCCTTTTGATTCTGTTGCTTCTCTGAATGCATTGTTTAACTTAAGTATCATACTTCTCTTATCCAAACTCAATGTTGTTACATAACTAACTTACCATCATGCCGATTCTCCACGGGGATAGGCAGAGAGGATAGAGCGCCACATTCCTCTGTCCTGACACACAATTCTCGCCTCATCTACATTCATACATCTTATCATACAAGCTCACCGATTGTTGAGACTTCTGACAGAACCATTCTCCATTATCTAGTTTTATACGCCTAAGTGGTCTCATTTCAACTGCATTCAGTCTACTTTCGTTCCTCTTCTACCAGCTCCAGGCCTTACTTCGGTGTCGGTACCGGGACTTTATTGTGTACCGCTAGTCTTGCCTCGGTTGACAAATTCCCGTTAATTATAATTCCATTCAAAGCGCCGTTCACTTTATTCTCTGCAGTCACCCTCTTCTCGATATCATTCTCAACCTTTCGGTTTCTACCAAACATACTTCCCAAAAACACAAACTCATCTACTCGTTCCAAATATTCATTACCTACAAGTATTTTGCACCTTGTATTGCTTTCCTTCTTCTCGAATACCATCACTTTCAACTTGTTGACATTCATAATAAGGTCGCTTTCCCTGCATACATCGTATATTCTACTCACTAGACTCTATAGTTCTTGTTCAATATTCATTCGCCATTAGTACTGCATCATCGGCGTACAATAAACAGCATACAATCAAATCGCCCATTTTTGCTACTACATGACATGATAACAACATGAATGTTGTTACCTAATATCCATATTATGATACGAACATACGAAGCTTTAAATCTTGCAACATGTTCATCTTACAATTATTAGGACTCTTAAATCTAGCATATTCTGATAATTATTAGATTTGTTTTATTAAGGAGAAGACATTGTTATTGTGAAATTGAAATTATTCAGAGCATAGGTCTGTAATATTTTAAATAATAATTAAATGTATTAATTAGAATGATGTACATATAAAATCAATTTATATAGAAAAATATTATTGTTGCTACCGGGATTCGAACGTGGATTTCTTTCCAATTTGGAGAAGGTACATTAACCAACTATGCTACAGCAGACAGTACTTTTGACGACAAATTTTCGAACCCATATGATACTTTTGTTTTCTTTTTAGGACATGCACTTATTTTATCTAATATAAGGAATAAGATAGTCGGAGGGAAAGATGCAAATATTAGCGACTTTCCTTATCAAGTATCCGTTTTAGTTGATGGTTTTCACCATTGTGGCGGCTCCATCATCACTCCAGACACCATATTGACAGCTGCGCATTGTTTAAAACAGTACGTAATCATTTACTAAACAATTTTATAATACGTATCAGCAAGGTACCAAAACACCTCAAAATGTTTGGTGTAAAGTAGCTGAATAACCCTAAAATAATTAAGGAGAACACATTTTGTGCTGTGAAGTTGCATTTTCATAATAAAGTTCCGTGGTATTTTAATACAAAGTAAATGTTTCCAAATGAATTAATTAATTTAATTCTGGCGCCTCCTATTGCGTGTTACTCAAAGATATTTGAGATTCTTCGTAATATAAATTGGATTGATATTAAAAATGGATCAATTTGAAATATTACTTTTGATAATGTATTCATTCGGAAATCGGAGTACGCGCTTTCCCGGACAGGAAATGATCCAGGTCGAATCCCAATACCAACTAAATATGTTTTCGATAAATAATTTTTTTCTGTATATCTTCCTAATTGATTAATATAATTTGCCTTAAAATAACTGTTAAAAATTCAAACAATAAATCGTATTTGAAAAAATCTAGTTCCATGTTACAAAGCATATTCAGCAAAATATTCATTTTGGTTAAATTATCAAGGAGTTATGTAATATGAAGAATGCCAGAAACACTAATCAATTAATTAAATATCACTAATTATAAACATCAGTAAAAGTATTTCGGTTATAAAAATAGACTAAACGAAGTTCGCTATTTATCATAATTCTTAAAGTTGAATTTGAGATAAACCGTATTTATGAGTGGCGTGCAGTAGTTATAGATTTAGGTTATGCTGTTACCAAAGATATTATATAATCATATACAATACATATACTTTTGTTAAACCAACTTCATTAGACAAAATAAATTCGTCGTTTATATCACCCTACCATGTATTTATTTATGGTTTTAGAATACGATTAATAGTGTTTTTAAAGTTTAAGTTTTAACGTAAAATAATACCTTCTTACCCATGTAAAAAATGTATGGACGTTTTTAAGAACACTTTCTATGACTGAACATGATTAATTTATTGTTTGAAAATCTTTCACGTAATAACTAAAGAAAATAATTATTTTTATTAAAGGTTAAAGTAGGAAAAGTTCCGCCAATTGCTTTTTGTTTTTCCCAAATCAAAAACCAATCAATGCACCAAATTTAAAGAACAGTCATGAAATCAACACTTTGAAAACAGTAAAATAGTAAAATTCGTGAATTAGTAAAAGAGAAAGTAGACACTTCAATGATTTGCACGCAGTTGTAACCCTTTCTAATGTTAAAAACAGTATGGGTATACAAAACGGATCAACCGAAAGGAATTTTCAATTCAGTAAATAGCCATTTATATGACTTACGTAATTCACTAGCTTAAAGACAGAACAGATTAATGTAAATAGATCGATGCGGCGAATATACAAGAGCGCCATAGGTATAGCAGTGAGTCTCTACTGGTACACAGATGACGCTAATTATAAAATAATGTTTTCGTTTATGTTAATCCAATTATTTAATTTATATTTGTTTCCAAGAATTTTTAATAATGCATAGCTTTTTTGCTTGTATGCACTGCACGCCTCTGGTATTTAGTACAATCTATAAACTTCTATTTGTGTCATTGAAAAGGATGCAGATAATAAAAAAGCTATTATTTATTCTTTACTAAGACAGTAAGAGGTGACACATCACTTACCCAGGACCATTATATGAAAAAAAAACTCCCATTCCTTCTCATTCGCCACCATGTTGGCATTTTTTAATACTAAAACTAAACCGAGTCCGCCGTCTTGCTACATTGGTAACAGGGCACCATTGCAAGGTTACCAAACAAAATACACCCTTTACTGTCTTTAGACAAGAGATCTCTTTATTATTAATTCAACATAATACAGTACACAAAACAACAATAATTTATACAAATCAGTGAAAAAATACGTATAATAAATATAAATGCTGTTTTTAGTCTCACGCGACCCCATTAAATAAATCTTAGTAAAAACAGTGAGATATTTTTTTTATAATCTAGTATTAATAACAAAATATAAAAATATAATAATATAAATGTATTATTAAGCTTGAGTGACACACTACTGTTGAAGCTTTTTTAGTCCAACATTCCAACATAATCACAGTACTTGTAACCCACACTTGTAATTCACATTAGATTATATGTGGCAGATCCATACATGACAGAGTAAAGAATGTAAAGCTGATTTCAGTAAGATTAAGAAAGGATACCTAGGTGGTTTGGTCATATGGAACGGATGAATGAGGACACTTATATAATAAATGAAGAACCTAGTTTCAGTATTAATGGCGAATAATGAACAAAAATTACAATCTAGTGAGTAGAATGAACGATGTGTACAAGGAAAACGACCTTATTATGAATGTTAACAAGTTGAAAGTGATGGTATTCGAGAAGGAGGGAAGTAAGACAATGTGCAAAATGTTTGCAGGTATTGAATGTTTGGAACAAGTAGATGAGTTTGCATATTTGGGAAGAATGTTTGATTGTAATGGAAATACTGAGAAAGATATCGAAAGGAGGGTGACTGCAGGGAACAAAGTGAATGTTGCGTTGAATGGAATTATATCTAATGGGAACTTGTCAATCGAGACAAAATAAGCAGTACACAATGGAGTCCTAGTACTAGGTACTGGTAATGGAAGAAATTAGGAAATAATCTAAAGCTGAGCTAAGTGTAATGAGTAAGCTTAAGAAAGGATCACTTAGGTGGTTTGGTAATATGGAACGGATGAATGAGGAGAGAATGGTAAGAAAGATACGTGTTGATGGCACCAGAAATAGAGGACGTCCGATAAAGACTTAACACGATTGGGTAAACCAGATACTGGAAGATGGTCCTGTTAGAAACCTCAATAATTGACAAGCTTGTATGAGAATATGTATGAATGTAGTTGAAGCGAGAATTGTGTGTTAGGACAGAAGAATGTGGAGCACTATTCTCTCTGTCTACCCTCTCGGGAAACAGCGTTATGGTAAGTAAGTCAAATTTACAAAACATTCTCATTATCCTTTATTTTTAATTTTAATTAAATAACACCACAACAGTATGAAAAATAACTGGCTACTTTAACACAGATTAGTCTACCAATGTAGCCAGGACAGTGCTTTATACATCAGAGGTGGATACCTACTGCATTCCACACAGTCAACTAAAAAGTGTATTAAATAATTGTATGTTCACTTCTGAAATACAAAAAAAAAAGATATCTTACTTACTTACTTATTTACCATCACGCCGTTTCCCCGTGGGAGCAGGTAGATAGGATAGAGCGCCACGCTCTTCTGTTCTGACACACAATTCTGGCCTCATCCACATTCATACATCTTCTCATTCAAGCTTCGTTGAGGCTTCTAACAGAACCATCCTCCATTATCTGGTTTACCTGGTCGTGCCAAGTCTTCCGCGAACGTTCTATATTTCTGGTGCCATCAACACTTGCATCATAAATCTTTCTTACCATTCGCTCCTCATTCATCCGTTCCATATGACCGAACCACCTAAGTGATCCTTTTTAAATCTTACTCACTAAACTAACATCAGCTTTACATTCTTTCCTTATTTCTTCATTTTTCACTCTGTCATAAATAGATATGTCAATAATGATTAATCTTATCTTGTCTCTTATTAATTATGATTATGTTTGAATAAAACTTTTAAATTTTGATGAATTAACTATTTATTTTTTAATTATAAATAATATTTGAAAAAAAAACTGCCCATCTCAATACAGTCCTTGATCTAGCAAAGTGGTCAGGTATACGATATTAATAATAAATCGATTAATTAATAAATTCAGGAGATTGACGAAAATCTTAATTTCTTTTTTTTTGTTAATCTAGTTTTTGTTTTCAGTAAAAATCTGTCAACATTAAGTGTAAGAGCAGGATCGAATAAATTAAATCACGGTGGTCAAGTGGTTCAGGTAATGAATTTAAAGATCCATGAAAAATATTATCACGTCGACTATGATATCGGTATACTAAAACTAAAAAATAAACTAACATTTGGGGAAACAGTGGCTTCGGTAAAACTCGTTCCAGAAAATTACACATATCCCGAAGGAACTCTCTGCAATGTGACGGGCTGGGGCAGTACTGTGGTAAGTTTTTATAATTTGTATTGTATCTAAAATAAACTATTTTACAATAATTAAGTATATTTTAATGACATCACCTTTTATTGTGAAGTTACAATTTAAGAAAATAAATATTTGATAATTACAACCTTTTTGGTTGTTACTATTAAAAGCTGCCATCTTTTTACCTGCAATGAATTTTAAAAATCTTTTAATAGAAAATAACAAATATATCACTAAAATAAAGAAACATATAAAATTCTACATAAAAGTAAATAGTTAGTATAGTATAGTAATATTCACTATAATAGTTCGAGTATAATGGTAACTATATATATTTTTTCCGTAGATTGGTTTTTATGTGTATCTCTATCTAATTTTTTATATTAATTTCATTGCTAATATATTATTATAAACGACATATTCCTCTTTTTGAAATAAAAACACATTTTTATTGTGAAGTAGCAACTTCAGAACAAATTTCTGTGATATTAAATTAATCAATTAGAAAGATATATTACTAAAGATATTGAATGTGCAACATATAAATTCGAAAATTTTCCGTCATCTTACTATGTTGGTGTAGCATAATCGGTTAATGAATTTCCCCGGATAGGAAGAGATCCAGGTTCATATCCCGTTAGCAACACCAATATTTTTTTGATAAATTATATTTTACATTAAATCCAAATTAAAATGTATTAATTAGTGATTTTCAAATAATGGAATAATAGATCTAATAATATACAGGATAATTAATGACTTTCAAATAATGGAACAATAGATGTATTCATTTGAAAAGTGTGACATACAGGTTTGAAAATTCGTCGTCAATGTAATGTGATGCTATAGCATAATCAGTTAATGCACGTTCCCCGAATTGGAAGAGATTCAGGTACGAATCCCGATAGCAACAACAATATTATTATTATTATTATTTAATTTTTTTATTAATATTATAAATATAATACAATTTCAATAATCAGTGGATGTATAAATAAATATTTAAACATTTGTTTCTTCTCTATGAGAGTAGACTCGTGTATAGAAAAGGAGTATATTATAGTTAATTTATGTTTCAGTTAGTCTGTGTACATATTTTTTTACTTCAGTTACAAATTTATGATAGTCCGTAATTTTTCTAATTGTGATGGGGAGATTGTTAAAAAATTTGATACCTTGATGAATATATTGATTTTGAGTGATATATATTTTGATAAAATTGATTTTATGTGTACATCTTTCTAATAAATATGTTTAGTTTGTATTAAAAACATCACATACCTTTATTTTTAATAATTACAACTTCACAATAAGAATGTGTTCTCCTTAATAATAGGAAGATATAGGTACAGAAAATATATGTCTATCAAAAAAGTATTTGATTAACAGCTTTCTTTCTGTACATCTTACTAATTGATTTGTAACTATTGACATATTCCTCGTATATATTGTTTCTGCGATAGAGTGATCATGGCAAACGTACTTCTGATTTACAATTATATAGAAATGGAGTCGTTTATTAATCGTCAAATTATAGTTCCATTGAAAGTCTTAAAAACCAACTATTTTAATGATGTGTTTTACCAAAGGAGGTTCTTTACTAAGGTATGTCATCCTCTAAAGATACGTTATCCTCTTCTAAATACATTTTCTCTTCTTATATCATTAGCATTGCGAAATATCTATCTGACGGCGATGATCGTAGTGGATCTTCTCTGCCTCATGAACCTTATAAGTTGGATCCATTCATCTTAAGCACTTAAAATCTTAAATTCGACAGCGATGTCTGTGATCCTCCTCATGTTTCTGCAGAAATCAGACCAATCTTCGGAAAACTTTATGTCCCTTCTAAATCTTGGTGAAAAATAGCAACACACTATTACCCATGACTTTTTAATGGGCCCTATCAGGAATATGCCTACATATAACACTTTCAAAAGTTCAGTTATCTCTGTAGTAATCTCATAGTTTCTCTCTTAGTCTCTGTATACCCTTACTTTTATTTCGTAATCCTCTACATTCCTTGGTATCATCTCTTTTACTTTTCGGCTATTTCCATTTTTAAATAACAAATTACTAAACATTTTGCTTTGAACAATATAATAGTTCAAAACTTTTTTATCAATCTCGGAGACTTTGTGAGTCTATATTGTATACGATCTTTGGCGAATTAGTGTGTGATAATTCTATACAGTCTACTATGTCCGGAGACGATCGTGAAACCAGAGAGAGGCGAGTTCGGTGAGTCCCTTCCTGTCCTGTGTTTTCTGACACCTAGAGGTGCGGTTGCAACAACAGTCACAATTATTTTTGGACAAATGTACATGGATATTGAATCAAACTATTATTATTATAAGATTATTAAGGAAAACACATTCTTATTGTGAAGTTGTAATTATTCAGAACATAGGTCTGTGATATTTTAAATACTAAATTAATGTATTAATTATAAATATATACATATAAAATCAATTTTGTCGAAAAATATTGTTTTAGCGTCACCGGGATTCGAACCTGGATCTTCATTTCCAATCCGGGGAAGTGCACTACCTTTGTGCTATAACGCCAGTATTTTTCTTGACAAATTTTCGAACCTATATGTTACATTTTTCAAATTAATACACCTGTCGTTCCATTATTTGAAAGCCATCTACATTATTTTTACAGAATAATAATAATTACAACTTCACAATAAGAATGTGTTTTCCTTAATAATATATGTTGTATCAACGTGTCCAAAATTTAATAAAAATGAATTGATAATTCTGGCGTCTGCAAGTCGTACCATACTCAATACTCAAAGGTATTTGAGATTCTGTAAAAATAATGTAGATGGCTTTCAAATAATGGAACGACAGGTGTATTAATTTGAAAAATGTAACATATAGGTTCGAAAATTTGTCAAGAAAAATACTGGCGTTATAGCACAAAGGTAGTGCACTTCCCCGGATTGGAAATGAAGATCCAGGTTCGAATCCCGGTGACGCTAAAACAATATTTTTCGACAAAATTGATTTTATATGTATATATTTATAATTAATACATTAATTTAGTATTTAGTATTTAATTATTATAAGACATTGTTTATTCAGTTCAGTCCGCTGGGCATCCGTCTGCTTCTTGCAGGTCTGACTTTTTGTTACGTCTCGTTTCGTCGTGGTCTTCTCGTCTGTCTGGATACTGTTGGCTCGAGTCTGAGGGCTTTATGCGAATGGTCTCGTCAACTCTTGCATCATTTCCTATCCTCAGTAGTCTACGTGTTTACCTTCCTCAGAATATCTGGGTCGGTATACCATTCCCGAAAATCCAAATTCTTTAATATCCTAATTAATTAATTTTTGTGCGAGACTGCTTTTGGAGACGTGCAACCAATTTTCTAACGCTAAAGATGAAACAGTAACAAAACAGATTATTTATTTTATTATTATTATTATTATTATTATTATTACATACATATAAATATAAAACATTAGAACTAGAGAACAGATGTGAGCGATATAGTATTTATACAGGGTGCGCCATTAGAATCCGGACAAAATTGTATTTGAAGTTCCCGCTATATTTGAATTCAGAGTTAGGCGCTAGTTGGCGCTAAAGTTAGTTAAATATCTCAAAAAGACTTTCATAACCTCAAAATAACCGAGCCTATCAACCCAAACATGGAGTACAATAGAAGAGCGGCGATTATAGAAAGCCTTCGTGCCGGAAGAACTCCCACTGAAATGATTAAATTCTTCAGCTACCCAAGAACAACTGTATATGACGTTTTGAAGAAATATACAGTCTCAGAGGAGCCCAAGAAAGGCTCTTCCACTCCGGCAAGATAGAGCGCGATGGAGCACCAGCTCTCACGAGCCATTTAGTTCAAAATTGTCTCTTTGACAACGTTGACATGTTTTGGTCAAAGAACTTTTGGCCTCCATGTGGGGCGTAGTCGAGAGACAAACCAACAAATCTAGGCACCCTAACGTCAACTCCCTCCGGGCCGCTATCGAGGCCGAGTTTACGACTATTATCCGCGATCAGATGAGAATAGCGTACTCGCGCTTTAGGGCGAGGATCGAGGAAGTGATAGAGGTGCAGGGTGGCTATATAGAATGAAAGTTATTATTGGCTGTATAGAATGGAAGGATGAGATATAACAGCATTTTTTGATATCTTTGTATTTTGGCCTAAATAAACAACTTTTTTCAATAACGTTTTTTGTCCGAATTTTAAGGGCGCACCCTACATATAAAATTATCAATAGCATGTTAGACTGCCCTGAGTTAACACAAATGGTTTCGTATAAAGTACAAACTCAAAGGAGACAACGTGAATTGTTCTTTGTAGGTACACATATAAATAATGATGGTGTTAACACGCCAATAATACGTATGCATCTAATACGGACTACGGAGGTAACTAGTTGAATTTCGTTGACATTTTTCGTTGCAGGAGCATACCTGAATTGAAGAAATATTTGTACGTAAATTATACTTAGTTTTTTTTAATGTTATCTTGAAATGTTATATTAAAAATGAACTATAATATTTAAATGAAATATTGTTTTATTCTTATGTAAAAGCTCATAAGGGTGTTGATAGAAATAAATAAAATAAAATTAGATAATTATATTAATCAGATAACATTTCTGAATGATGATTGCATTGCTTCACTAGGCAAGCCTGTTTTGGGGCTTGTTGGCATTTATTTATTAAAAGTAGTATAATCAACATACGTATAGGATAGATATTAATTTTGTACACATAATTACGTGTGAAACAAAGATACAGTGCTAGATGTTGATACCATTTTTTTTTCAGCCCTGGAAACACTCGCTTAACAGCCCGAATAAAAAGAAGGCGAGTGAAATATTACAGGTGGTGACGGTTCCGCTGTGTGCCTATGAGACATGCTCAAAAATTTTTGAATCGTTGACACGCAGGATGCTCTGTGCTGGTGGTGAAGATGGCAAAGATTCTTGCCAAGGTGACTCCGGAGGCCCTTTGGTTACAGGAAATGTCCAAATTGGGATTGTATCATGGGGCGATGGATGCGCCAAGCCAGGCAAGCCGGGGGTATACGCAAACGTGGAAAATTTAAGAAAATGGATAGACCAGAATACAAAGGAACTCTAAGATATATCGTCATTGCTGCCTTTATTAATAAAAATTACTATATTTTTTTTTTTAATTGGCTATTTCGATTTATTTTTAATAATTCTAAATTTTAAACGACAACCGGAATGGTATATGGTTCTATAGTTGTTACCATAGAAATCATAATTAATGTTAAATTAGTATTAAATTATTATTTATTACGTTTTTGATAGTTCTTTGTATTTCAGTGTACTTTGTAGACTTAATATTGTAGATTATTTTATTTGAGGTAATCTTCCAAATTATATGGTATCTATATTTTAATCATTATTATATCAAATTATTATTATTCATTATTCATATTCAATGAATTATCTTTTTTTTTTCATTTTCTTCAGTAGTAATTTCATTTTTGACGCAAACACGTTGTAGTTATACATTTTAATAAATAATTCGTTGCGTTTATAACCACTGCCAATAACTGTATTTATAACTATGTGTTTTTTTAATTTATTATTTATTTATGGTTACTTATTTTATGATAATAATTTCAGGAAAATGTATTGTGAAAAATTACTAAGTTGAATTTTCCTTGCAATCTCCCCTCCCCGTCCCTTCTCACTTAAATAATACAAATATGAAAAGCGATATTTTGTTTTTAGAAATTATTTTATTCAAGTAGATGCCTGAAATTTTAGTTCACAGTAGGTACAAAATTCATAATTATATGTAGTTGTACAATTTTATGTAGTTTCACGTATTATGCTGTTGATGTGTTGAAAGACAGAAGGGAGTGCTATATTATCACTATCCTATTTAATTTATATTTGCAACGAACCAAAATACATTAAATATATATATATGTAGGATATATAATAACAAAGTGATGAGTGCCAAGACGAAGATGACGTAAAAATGCAGTAATGTATATATATATATATACTTATATATGGAAGTGAGGTCTGGAGCTGGCAAAAAAGTAACGAAAGTAGACTGAATGCCGTGGAAATGAGATCACTTAAGCATATTTGTGGCAGATCCATTTATGGCAGAGTAAATAATGAAGAAATTAGGAAATAATGTAAAACTGAGCTCAGTGTAGTGAGTAAGATTAATAAAGGATCATTAAGATGGTTTTTCCATATGGAACGGATGAATTAGGTGAGAATGATAAGAAATATACATTACGCAAGAGTTGATGGCACAACAATTAGGGGATGTTCGCGAAAGACTTGGCACGACTAGGTAAACCAGATACTGGAAGATGGTCCTGTTAAAAGCCACAATAATCAACGAGCTTGTATAAGATATGTGAATGTGAATGAGATGAGAATCATGTATCAAGATCAGGACAGAAAAGTGTGGTGCTCTATCCTCACTGCCTACTCCTGCAGTGAAACGACGTGATGGTAAGTAACTACATATTTTTTATATAAATAGGTACTTTTCCGGATGTCGCATCACGGCATCATTTGAAGTTTGCAGTTTATTTTTTGTTTTAAATCTATTTTGAGCACATCTCAAATACTCTAAGTCATTTGTAAACATAATAATTACGAGGCCTTTGATTTTGTCAAAATCATTAATTTGTAGGGTGAAAAAAAGAGATCCCAAGTGCAACCACAATTAAATTTTGGAGGAGATTGTATAAAAAATCGATTTAAATCCCTTCGTGCAATCTCCGGGTCGCATATCCCGCGAAATGGATTACGTAAATTCCGGTTGTAAATCGAAATCACCGCAGGGTGGGGGAGGAATCGGGGGACGGATACGGAAAGAGGTCGGTGAGGAAAAGGGAATTAGAAGAAAGACCAACGACCTTGGTGAACCGGGATTTAGAAGGACTGCTCGCCTTACCTTGAATATGACGCCTTTGCAATCTCTGTCGTTGCCGCCGAAATCACACAATGGCTGCAAGCGGATGATCGATCTCCCCTCCCGACTGAAGACAGCGATGTCAATGTTCATCCACGGCACACACAAACAATAACACTGTGCTCACAAATCACAGATCACACAAAACAATGCCGGTGCACTGGAGTTGAACGGTCCACGCGAATGATATATGAAACAAACCAATATTAATGAAGTTGACGTCCGGTAGCGTCAAAGTCACAATTCGCACTAAAAATGAACAGTAGGATGGGTAAAAGGTAGGAATATGTGTCGATAACATTAGTCGTGACTGATATTCACACGCGCTAAAAGTGTATTTCACGGAGATGGAACATCCTTAATAGCAACTGCCTGGAGTTTACTGATTGTATAAGATTTATCCATCTAAATAAGACTCCTGGAAATCCGAAGATCCATAATTTTCGAAGACGTACAGCGTGATTTATTTTATCGAATGCCTGGAAGTTAATTTTACTTTAACATCATTTCATGAATTTGAATCAATTCTTTAAATTATTAAATATTTGGCTAACTCAAAGAAGTTGTTACTGAATTAGCAAAAAACTAACAGTACAGAGTTTAAATGTTTAATAGAATAAAAATAAAATTAGGTATAGAAAAATAGTTTTTAAAAAATATTATCTTTAATGGTAAGACTCAAAAATAATAATTAATAGCATTCTGAGAGGGATTTGGAAATATATTAAGATGTGTTGTTGAAGTATGGGAAAAATATCTCACGATAATGAATTGTTTGCTAATATGACGGTGTAGCTCCTATTCATCATGGCATTGCGGAGAGTGCTGTCGGCTGTGTGGAATAAATTCCCGAGAATCACATGATTTTTTTCTATCTTAAGTCCCGGGAATTAAAAAAAATAATCGGAGCCTCGAGACTCTGATTTTTCTTGATATCATTAATTTTATACATGTTAAGTTATATAAATTAATTTGATCAACTAGAAATATATTATAAATAGAAAAAAATCTATTGAAAAAATATTTTAGTTAACTGACTATTACGACACAGCAGGTAGCGACCTAGCGGCGAGCGGCGAGCGGTGCACGCGTGTCAATTATTGTGTACGGTCAGCTATAAATATTCTAAAGGGAATAGTTTTGTCGGTTTGATCAAACAAGGGATTATGTTTCCTTGTAAAATGTCATGTAAATATTTAAGATGAAATCGTATCATCTTTTGAGGAAACAAAATATAGATGAGATAAAATAATTTGAAAAAGTTTATTAGGGGACTTCATTTTGTCGTGAATTTTGACAAAATATATACAGATTGTCTTTCGATGTGTAGCTTTATTAATTGTTTTTTTTTTGTATATATAAAAAATGTTCGTGTTTTGTAATTTTTATATAATATAATCAATTTGTAAATGTAAGTTTAATTTATTTTTAAAAAAATACTATTAATTTTTTTCTCAAACAATTTTTATTTCATTCAATACGTATAATATTTCTAATAACTACTAATGTTTATTAAAATATATATCTTTTTTAATTAAACAAAATTCTTGTTCTCGATTCTCGAGAATTCCCGGAACTTGAAAACTTTAACTCTGAGTCCCGGGATTTGAAAACGTCAAGAACACAGAATCCCTGAATCCTATTGAAATTAACAGCCACGAGAGAAGTCCTACCTGTCTTAAGTACCTTCATAATCCTGGGTGTAACTTCTCCCACATGTTAAGCATATTGAAAGAGGCAAAAATGTATAATTTGTATGACTTAGAAATTGTCTCATATTTTGATGTCAATTTTTTATTGGAAGATAGCCTCAAAAGTAATCGAACTTACGTGAGAAGTTGTAAGAACGTATACGAGGTGAGTGGGATTACGTTACTGGTTACGTTACGTTGTGAGTGTGATTACGTTGGAGACTAGTGAGATGTTACGATTAAGTTATGATCTATTCCACTCTGCTGTATTTATCGAATGACAACTAAATAGATAGACATATCATATTCTACCCAGAATAAAATTGTTCGTTTGTGCGTCCGTATGAGCGATATCGCTCGTATCCTCAGTTAAATTGAAATGATATTTTTAGAGATAAATCTGTAATCTTCTGAAAACGAGCACCCATGTTTATATTTTAATCAAAAATATGATACGACTATAAATCAATAATTAAATGAAAATATTCCATACTGATCATAAATTTCGAATTGAGTCGCATCGCTTGCATATGCACGAATAATTGAAAAGAATATATAATATATAATATAAAATTCGCAGCAACGATTATCTTCTCTCTAAATTCTATGTAAATACTAATGTAAATAGTACAAACATTATCGTAATAATTTAATAATAAACTAGAGATTTTAGAGTCATATTTTAAACTACAAAATATATATCAAATTGAACTTTATAACAGTGAAAATAAAGATTAATTTGGTCGTTATAACAAACGTTCGACGATAACTCAAGAGGCCCAATAAATTTCACGCGATGAATACTTTCAGCGTACGTTAGCAACATGATTCATTGTTTGTCACACAGTGCTCGTCATATTTGAAATGTAATAAACCTAATCATGTCTGAAATAATTTTTTACTATTATTTGTTTGCTTTGCTACTTTTTTTTCACCGATCATGGGCACGCAGCTGTCCCAACACAGTGACCCATAGATCTGATAAAAATCGGCGACACCTAAATATGTTCTGTTTGTATCAATTTTTGATAAAATCAGAAAATGTTCGACACTGTATATATTATGTAAAAGCTTATAAGGATGTAAATATAAAATTAATAAAAAATAAATAAAAAATAGTTTTCTTCTTGTATTTATTGAACCCGTTAATTATACTTTGTTATGTACCACGATAATATTCCATTGTAAGTGGTAATTAATTATTTATTAGGTATTAGAATAACAATCATCATATTAACTCGTACAAACGCCTTAATCAGAGCTGTATATATATATATACGAGGTGTGTGAGAAAAGTAATGAGATTGGCAACACTGCGGGAGATGTGGTAACGTTGTGTCTACCAGGCTATGCTAAATCGGTTTGTTTATCCCTTCCACTTCCTCAGTTCGAGTTACAACTCCGTACAGTGAACACGTTAGTTTTGACAGCGCCATTAGTAAAGTTGTGTTTTCATTGTGCGTCACAGAAATGGAGCATCGGAATTTTGAGCAACGTTGTGCAATAAAGTTTTGTGTTAAACTTGGTGAATCCGCGAGTTGTACTTTTGAAAAGTTGAAACAGGTCTTTGGGGAACAGTGCTTATCGAGAGCACAAGTTTTCCGCTGGCACAAATCATTTTTGGAAGGCCGAGAACACGTTGAAGATGAACCTCGCTCAGGGAGACCTTCGACTTCAAAAACTGACGAAAACATTGATCGTGTGAGGGCTCTTGTGAGATCAGACCGTCGTTTAACAATAAGGATGATCAGTGAACAGTTAAATTTAAACACTTTCACCGTGCATCAAATTTTGACAGATGATTTGAACATGCGAAAGATTTGTGCCAAAATGGTGCCGAAAAATCTCACAACTGAACAGAAGGACATTCGAAAAAACGTGTGCGTTGATCTTCTTGAGAGGATGGCCAATGACCAAGAATTCTTCAATTGTGTGATCACCGGTGATGAATCCTGGATATTTGAGTACGATCCTGAAACAAAGCGGCAAAGCGAAGAATGGCACACTCCGTCATCTCCTCGGCCGAAGAAATGTCGAATGAGCAAATCAAAGATCAAGACCATGCTGATTTGTTTTTTTGACATCAAGGGTATCTTGCACAAAGAATTTGTTCCACCAGGACAAACTGTCAACCAAGTGTTTTATAAAAGTGTCCTTGAAAAGTTGAGGCAAAGAGTGATCCGTGTGAGACCAGACATTGCAGACAAGTGGATGCTTCATCATGACAATGCTCCGTGTCACACGGCTCTTTCCATCCGTGAATTTTTGACCTCAAAACGCATTACTGTTGTTCCTCAACCCCCCTATTCACCCGATTTGAGTCCTTGTGACTTTTTCCTTTTCCCGAAATTGAAACATGTCCTAAAAGGACGTCATTTTGGAACTCTGGAGAACATTCAAAAGACTGTGACCGACCAGTTAAAAGCCATACCAATTGAAGACTTCCAGCGCTGCTACCAAGAGTGGGAACGACGACTCCGCCGGTGTATAGCTGCCCAAGGGAACTACTTTGAAGGGGATAACATTGTTGTTTGAAAATAATAAAAACTTTGGTTAGTATGAAATCAGTCTCATTACTTTTCTCACACACCTCGTATATATATATATATGAAATAAAAGATGTTGTAAAAATGGATGTCATTAAATAGTCTGGAAGGCTTTTTACGAGATAAAGATACGTGTAAATAAAAACTAAATAAGACTTAAATTTATTATAAATAAAGAAGATGTGGTCCACCACAATACAAATAAAAACTAATTAACGCAAACAAAAACCCAACCGGACATACTTATAAAACGATTTAACGAAATTCATGGGATACACCTGCCGATGTATTATTTGAATTAATCACAGCCCTAGCGGCGATTATTATTATTTTCAATCAGTCAGAAAGATTTAGGTCTTCGATAAATCGACTCCTTAGAATAATAACAAGGTTCCATCTAACATTTTGGCTAATTTGAATTATTACGTGAAAATGGTTCCAAATGCATTATTCTTTATTTCTTCCATACACACTAATCCTATTTAACAGATATTAAAGGAAATATCAAGAGCTAAAAGTTCGAACTGCATCAGTCATTTATTTCAATTTATGTATCATTATTATTAATTTACAACGCTTTTTTTTCATTTTTAATTTCCCTCATCTCACAGTGGTCATTAATAATACTTAAAATAAGTTGAGACATTAAAACTGATCATATCTGCATACTCAAAACAAAATTATACGTGAATACATGTTGAAATTCATTATTTCAAAACAGTGTCATTGTCAGATGGAACCTTGTTATTGTAAGGGGTCGAAATGTTAAGTTATTTTCTCATTAAATAGTATTTTCCAACATTTTGTACAATAATCTACCTACAAGTTATACGAGATTCATTATATTTGACGAAAACATTACTTTGGTGTTTTTTTCTGGCAATAGAGACACCATATGATGAGTTCTTGCATTCGTAACAATTCTTGGTCAAAAATCTGTTTGCATAAGAAAACTGATTTCCAAACCTTTTATTCCCTTACAAATAATTAAAATTTCTGGAATCGATGTGCTTACTGTCTTTTAAATATAATTTTATTATAACAATAAAGATTTATTTTAATGGACTACAATTTCTTCGAGGTAACATAAAAATATTATTATTACGTATCCATTCGTGGTTATAATTATTAATTATCTTCGTACCTATATATATATATATATATATATATATACATATAGAGGGAGATAGAATATAAAATTACATCTGAAAGAGAAAGACATGTAAAATTATATGTGAAGACAGAATATTCTATATTCTGTCTTCCTTGATGTTCCGTTTAAGTGCATATTTTTGTATTTATTGTTAGTTTTAAATACGTCCTGACGAAGCTTGAGCTAAGCGAAATCAGTTGGCGTGTAATAAAATTCGTGGTTTTATAGAAAGTGATTGTGTTTTATTTAATCTATTCAGTAATCTTTCAGAGATGCCAATGCTTTCAGGGAGCCAATGCCATTCGCACATAAGGAATAGTTGTTTACGCCAAAAAAAATTATATATCATAAATATGCTAATGGAGGATTTAAGAAAATCTAAAAATATATAAACTATAATGACAATTTATTTTAGATATTTATTAAGCAATATTATATTATCGGAATCAACCGTTCTAGAATAAAAATCTTCATGAATTTTCACAACTTGTAATAATCCACCATTTCGATTTTCAAAAGTGGAACCACCTCTAACTTTGAATAAAAATGGTACTAAACTAAAAAAATATTAGTTATATATGATTACGACAACTAATAATACAAATATATATTCCTGCAATCCATGAATGGTTTTTAATAATACAAATTAATACATAAAGATAAACTCAATTTATCGTATTTATTAGTTTGTAGGTAGAAGGATTCTTGGTTATCTCCGTTCGTAACACATTTATTGATTGTTAAAAAAAATATCTACGTAGCGTTTAAATAGAGAGAGATCTATGACAAATATAATGGTAATGGTAAATGTAGAAAGCGGTCAGCAAGTCTTTCGTTATTATCTGACAGCTGAAGGTATCTACCCAGTCCTTTCTGATCATGACAGTTAAGAGCACACTGCGTAGATTCAACTTTATCTTTGCACCTCACGATCTATGGAAACACCGACCATATCTCATGACAATTTCTGTGATTCTATCTTTTCCCGACCGTGCGATCGTCGGAACTACTTAATGCTGCCCTTTAGTCAAATGCGCGAACCTCGTAGCTTCAACGAAGAATATTTTCAGCCTACGAAAAATTTTGTTATTAAGGAGAACGCATTATTATTGTGAAGTTGTAATTATTCAGAACACAGGTCTGTGATATTTTTAATACTAATTAAATGTATTAATTAGAAAGACGTACATATAAAATCAATTTTATCGAGAAACATTGTTGTTGCTACCGTGATTTAAACCTGGATCTCATACAATCCGGGGAACGTGCATTAACCGATTATGCTATACCAACACAGTGGATTGCCGACAAATTTGGCGTCTTCTGTTAGATTACTCAAAAGTATTTGAGATGAAATAAAGAAGATGGCGTTTAAATAATGTAACGATAGATGTATTATTTTGAAAAGTGTAACATATAAGTTCAAAAATTTATCGTCAATCCACTGTGTTGGTATAGCATAATCGGTTAATGCACGTACCTCGCATTGGAAGAGGTAAAGGTTCGAATCCCAATAGCAATAACAATATTTTTCGATGAAATGCATTTAAATTGTATTAAAAATTTTGTGTCTCTATAGTGTCACTTTCTAAATTCTTTACCAGCAGAAAGAAATTGCGAATGGCCATTCGAGCCAGATCGAGGCTGATGTGGTTTAGTGGTTACGATATTGGCCTATTTATCTAGTGATCAGGGATTTGAGCCTCGTTTCAGGAGGCCATCAAATTAGTCCTATTTTCACCATCACAAGCGTTCAGCTTAGTTTGAAAACAGTGTGTATATTGATGTGACAGATATTCCGTGTACACACCTCTATTTAAAAATAATAATCAACCTAATCAATTTTTCAATTATTATCAAACAAAAGGATGTGATCTACAACCTCACATACCATTTAGTTCAAATAAATACACTTTAAAAAAAAAATGCAAAGTGAACAGCACCTACTTTACATATTTAAACGAAAGATACATAATGTACCATTTGGGCGCTAATATAACGTACATCACATTTCACAGACAAATACTGATTAACGACTAAATTAAGTGGCTCCAATATACATGCTTCCGTCGGATAATAGTGAGAATGAAAATATCTAAAGTTTTAATTTGAATTTATAAACTAGCGTGCACACTTCATTACAAATTTTCCTGCTTTATCTTTGCAAATCTGACTAAGAACGAGGGTGATATTGGTATTACAAACATAAACAACTATTAAGGTGATGATTTGTCATTGCTATGATTGCTCTTTTATTATGTAAACAGTTTTTTAAATCTCCTAGTTCAAAGAGCTTCTGGGCAGCTTTCTCGTTTTTTTTATCTACTTGCAGTATTAAAATTAGTGTAGGTACATATATAGGCACCACTAAATTATTTAATTCCTCAGATGATATATAAAGTTCCTGATGCCCATGAAAATCTTCCCATCTAAAGACACCAAATAGATGCAATAATATTTAGTCACTTATAAAACACGACGTTTATCCTGTTGAGATGACGTTACAATACTGTTTTACTACGGAGCCATGAGGACTGTGTCGAGTCTATACATAATGCAACAATCACGTCCAGGATGATTTGTGCTGGCGATGAAAAGGACAAGATTCCTTGTCACGGAGACTGGAGGACCCCTGGTTATAAACAGTGCCCAAATTGGAATCGTATCTTTTAAAAGTAGCCACCTGTATGCCCGACCTACACCGGTGGTGAACGTGAATATGGTAGAGTTTATCGACTAGATCAATAACACTACAAAAACTTTTAACCTTTTAACTTCCAACTTTATTTAAAATGAAAGACACCACGTAGGGTAAGACTAGGCTTAAAGGGTCTTGATTTATATATCAAAAACTGAGACCTGTCGTCCGCAGATAGCAAAATCATTTAAAAATATGACCCCTGCAAGTTTGCAAAGTCCAAAAGAGCCCGTTCACACGTTTATAGCTTGGCGTGACAAACATAGTTTGGCATTATTATTTGGCGTTTGGATTACATCTACGACAAATTTAGAACTTATATTCTCTACATTTGAATAATTGATACATGTATTATTAAATTTTTAAAAGCAATGGAATGGCAAGTTCACAATAAAAATATTTTTTTCATTTAAAACATTTGCTATATACCCTAAAATACACAATTGTTTTACACTATTGAACTAGGGCCTAGCAGAAATCTTGTTGCTAGTATTCGTATATTTATCTACAAAACATATTGTATTGGGGCCCAATTTTTTTAAATACGCTTCTGTCATAAGAGTAATTAGCGGTTGTCGCCAAACTTTTATGTCACCCTAGGTCATAAGTTATGATCGAGGCAACTCGTACCATTATCATTGTTGACGTGTAGTCAAACACAAATAGAATTATTTTTATGATTTGCAAAATCAACTTTGTGGTTAACCACTTAATGAATTAAATACATCTATCAGTTTCGAAAAATATCATTTTTTTCCTTCAGGATGTCATCAACTAATCAAAAACGTGTGTTATATTGTTTCCTTAAAAAAATCTTTTTTTTTAAATATATATTTTTTAAAAAACAATAAAAATTTATTATTACTATTAGACTAATTTTTAGGAAAGAAAATTTAGAATGGGACTTGTGGTTAAATTAAGTCGGTTGTTTATAATATTTTGGTTAGTTTTACATGCCTTATTTATTTCTAAAGATTCAATTTAAGACCAACATTGTTCACATGTAAAGTAGACAATACCAAAATTGTATCAAAAGTATGATCATTTTCTAACAAATAATTAGAAATTCTGAAAAACCATTATTATTCAAACATCTTAAAGGCTCCTTTACTCTTATGTTAAAATTTCGAATTATGGTAAAACTAATATTTTTTTGACTGTTATTTTTTTAAATTAAGTCTGTACGTTGTGCATGCCTCTGTAAGATGTATTCATTCATTCACTCAACTAGTAATATATTCATATATTCTGGTAAATTATTTTTAAAAGTGTATATATATTTTTTATAGTGTAGATATATCTTAGTTTTCATTATACTTATTGTCGCTTTACTACGAATTAGACACGACTTAATCATGTAATCTAGGAACATATTACAATTTTTGAACTTTTTATCAGTTAACCGGAAATGTAGTGAACATGTGGTCATGTTTATGTTTGTTCTTTTTATGACGGTACTCTAACCACTCTACTACCACCTACTCAAAACTTTTCCCATCAGACTTAAGGCAGATTCATAATTATCCGCCAGTATGTGTAAATATAAGGACTTAAAATGCAAAATTTAACAAACCGGAACAGGCAATGATATCAAGAATTTTACACCTATTTTTTATCAAAAAGTATATTACTTACATTACAGTACTTTAATATGTATATACGGGCTGAATATTATGTTCTAGGTCGACGTTGTTATTGAATTAATTTGAACCAAGATATGAAACACAATTTTTTTATTTTTCGTTTATTTATAATTACAATTATAATGTCCCAAAGCTGTACAGTGTTTTATAGTTATATATATATATATTGTTAAAGTAAAATCATAAGTTATGCAAAATGACATCTATAATGTGTAAGATTAACACAAATAACAATTTTAGTTTCTTATTGTATTCATACGTACATTAAATTCATCTACAGAAAATATATGATTTATTTAAAGATGAGTTACGTGTCGCGTCTATAGTTTAACTATAGGGTCGAATGCCAGACGGTTTAGATTTCCTTCGGTTACCTTCTTGTAGTATTCGCATCCAGCAACGTGGTCCTGTTTCTCCTCGATCTCAGTAGAAGCTATAATTATCATATCTTTGAAGATCTCGAAGATATTGAATTGGTACGGACGTGCCATCGGCGATTTTATGTAACTGTTCCAAGTATCCTCCGGAGAAATTCATTTGCTAACACTTCGATAGGCTTTTCTTGTTCCTTTGTGAGGCTCCAGGTCTCGTATTTAATACACGCTCCTTAAAATACGTAATAAATACAAAACCTTAATATCTGAAATGTTCAAACATATACAAGTAATATGCTTAAACGACTATACGACGAGCTGGAATGTTTATCTAAGGACGTGCTAAAATATTTAAAAATTAACAAAGAATTATAATAAAAAAAACTATTCAATATATTTTTTTAGTCTGAATCCGAATAACAAAAAATCCATGTTGATTTTTTTTCTAAATTTATTTAGACAAAATTAATAATTTTAATAATGCAAGCTTACTTAGCATTCTACAAAGCTTTTACTTTGACAGCATTTCAAAATTATATTACCTGTATAACAGACTTGCTCATTTCGGTACTGCAAATTACCAAATTACATCAATAATAATATTAAGCTTCCCTGTCTCTATTTATTATTTTCGGGATGTGGCAGCTTCGGTAGTGTCATTCATAATGACTAATAATTTTTATAGAGATATTAAAAACACGTTCGTTTTTGCCATGCTCGCGTCTCACAGCACTATATAGTCATTATGTAGTGCTGTGAGACGCGAGCATGGCAAGAACGAACGTGTTTTTAAAATCTCTAAAAAAATTAAGTATGAACTTTGCTATATATAGTTGATTCATATTTTTATATTTCTATTATTTACACTTTCCAGCACTAAATAGTCATTATATAGTATCACAGCACTATATAGTTATTATATAGTCTCACAGCACTATATAGTCATTATATAGTGCTGTGAGACGCGAGCATGGCAAAAACAAACGTGTTTTTAATAACTCTAAAAAAATTAAGTATGAACTTTGTTATGCATAGTATGATTCATATTATTATATTTCTTTTATTGACACTTTCCGTTAACAATAAGAGAGCTGACATATTCTTCATTATGAACCCGTCTTTATGAAACTTGCAATATGTGAGTCGATCCTAAAGGACTGCGATCCCCTGGAAAACTTTTTAATTCCGTGCCCTAATAAAGGGTCTGACTCAACTTTGAGGCAGGCAGCTTAGTGGCCCGTTAACAAAAGTTCGTTTTAGTACGATCCTACTACCCCACTCTCAATACTAAATTAACGTACCTGATCTTCTTCTCCATCATTGTACTCTTGACCTTGACAGAACAGTCGTTGATCATCGTAATACTGACACAATCTGTTGTGATTTATATCATTTTAGCAACTAACTAAGGAATTTTTTTAAAGAATAAATATGCTAATGATTAATGATTACATATCCAGTGGCGTAACTATATGGCTCCAATGACGAATAAAAAATTGCCCATTAAATAAATATTGATTTTAGTATACACTGCGTAGTTTATCCATCAAACGGTAAGAACAAAATTATTCAGTCTTCTATAATATTCAGTCATAACGAAAAAAAAAAATGTTTTTAATCATTTATATACAATTGCAAATATTTGCTTCGGCAATTTTTGCTTTATAGTGATGGTCTGATCCTTAACCCAATACATTATTATACTGCTACTGCATACATTGATAATGTTTTCATGGGGAACGATGTTTAAGTTTTATAATTCCATTTCTTGCTGTGGTCGATTTTAAGCATTATCAGTCAATATTAACACTAGGAAAGGTATCGATAGGTACTGTCAAACGTATTTTGGGGCGCTAACTTTTCGGTGCCCTATCTAACGTAAGCCCAGATGCACCGCATTTGCGACTACATTGGCAATATATTATTGGAATATCACAATAGTTATAATTCGATGCCTTAATAATACAAAGAATGCATTTTTGTGTTAAATACAAATTGATTTCAAATAAAGGGTTCTATCTGTAATATAGAACAATATTTTGGCAAGAACTATAAGAATTTAAATAATTTAAAACGTGTCTCACGAGTTCGTAGTTAAAAATTTACCCAACTGCGTTATGTGTACATGGTTGTGTTTAACTATTCAGTCTATTTAATAGAGAAATTGTTATTTATATATCTGTTAAAATTTGGTTTGCTTATTTATTTTAATTAGTTAAAAATCAATCATTAATCAAGAAAGAATGTAGATAGATTTTTGTGTTATTAATCCATTAAATTTTGTGTTTTCTGCTCAGAAATATTGTTAGCAATTAAGCAAACTACAGAGTGCTAACCAAAGGACTTAAATTCATATTCAATTTCTTTGGAGCTAACAGAGAAGTCGTTAGAAGACATCAACGAAGCCGGAAATTACCTCAGCTAGACGATGAGTTTCGCAGTTATTTCGTAAAAGTAGTCATCCAAAACAATAATGTTATAAAAGCTACGTTTATTTTCATCGACTAGTTCCATTAGCTAAATCGACAGACTTTTAAAGATCATTTTAGGCACAGAAAATGACAGGCACACAAATGTATTTTTGTAAAAAAAATACATAGGTAGTTTTTTTTTATTATAATAAACGATACAAACTCATTTTCATCAATCTCATTTGCGAATTCATGTATTCACATAGGGGTGATACGGAAACCCAGCGATGTAATGGCTGGCCATACGGTATGTAAAAAGTTCGTTAAAATTCCATCGATTTGAGTTGTTGAATCACATTGCATTGTTACGATGAAATTTAGTCTTTTTTCTTCTATTGTATGTGTAGCGACCGGAATTCAAATCCACCGCCATCTCAGTCGGCATCGACGCTAGCGACAGCGCTGCCGGCTGCTGCTACAAGCCTGGCTCAGAATTCACCGCTAGGCAGTCTCTCCAGTTTCAGCGTTTCACAATGGCTGTCTTGCCGGCTCGCGAGGACCGAGCGAGACCGCCAACCTGCTTCACATCATTTAATTTCATAATCAACACGCACCTTCTACATCTTCAATCATTCATTTAATTCTATCTGTATTCATTGTTTTCACCACACTGTCATAATAAACCTCTACACACGCGCAAACAAACATCTCTTTCATTTAACCACCGACATAACCCCCAAATATGTATACTTTTGCACTACATAACTACGCGAATTAGAATTTTTAACCAAACAATATCACGGAAAGTATTGGCTAAAATTCCGTAGATACGAGCTATTAGATTCAATGACAGATGAAATTTGGCCTCTTTTGAGTAAATCTAAAAGCCATTCGATCTAATTTAGTACCGTCACCAATGTAGGCAATAACGTATGAAGTTACCGGCGTCATTTGTATTTTTTAACAACATCTCTATTTGTGCACTATGAGTGCGCATCAATTAAAACACCTATCTACCTAATTATTTTTAAATCCTTCCTATAATTAATAGAAATAATATCTTCACTTTATTGTACGTAATATCTTAATCTACATTTCCTGCTTATCAACTATCCGCTGAAAAAAATCCGTTATATATAAATGGTCGTTAACTTTTATTCGTTTTTCATCCATTAAGAGCAGATTTCTCATTTGGAAAGAGAAAAAGGTAAAGGAATTCAACTCTTTCGCGTTTTATTCTGCGAACAAAAAATATTCTCTCTTGGTTTACCTAATGTACCTAGTATTAAAAGATGAACTGACATATTTTTGACACATATTCTAAAAATTATTGGAATTTGTACTGCATGAATTTTCACTATGTCGTATTCCAGTTGAATATTATTTTGAAAATTTATACCTTAAAATAAACAATTTTTTTGAAGACCAGATAGAAATACTCAAGTACTGAAATCGAAATGAAAGCAAATTCAAACTTACCACGCTACTATGTTTTGCGTAAATATAGTACGGAAACTATGCAACAGATGGCAGTGCATCTCGCACAAAAACAAGCATAACACATGCATATTTTTATCGATAGATGGCAGTATACACACGGTTTGCAGTTCTACGTGCGGCGGAGTACTGTTTTATCGTCACATAATTATATATGCGTCATATTATTTATATCTCATATACTAGATAATAATACGTTAATAATTATAGAAAAATAATTTTAAAATTAATTTCCAGTTAATTAATAAACGTCCCGGACGCGCGTCTTGCTGCACACCTCGCAGTCATATGTCCACGTGTCAACTTCCTCGGTCGTCTGCGTCTTTGTGACCAGGGCCTGCTAAGCAAAACCTGACACCTGGTTCGACGTCTTCAGCTATCGCGGTGAACGTCTCGGGTCACATGCATGAGGTGCGCTCCATGAATCTGAACCGTGAAGGAAGTTCGGCGCCTGGTAGCCTCTCGTCAAGTTGGATAGAATCTCCGAATCATCCGTAGAGCAACCAATCTCCAATGCGGTTGCCCTACGGACTCATATTGGACACAAGGTGCAGTGAGTCCTCACGATTGGTGATGCAGTAGATGAAATGCAGACTCTCATCGAAAGGATTGTGACTGTTTCGGAAGACTGGGCGAACTCTATCGAAATAGAAAAGAAAATAATTTTTTAGAGCGCGCTCCAGAATTTATAAACTGCTCCGGGAGAGGGAGAGTTTGTCTGTGCGATGGAGACACCGGTGTTGACAGCATTATCATTATTTGGCCCATACACGCTTACGCAATCCATATATGTATTACAATTATAATGGTGCATATCTATATTACGATTATACCTTATTGTTACCACTGTTATACAAAAGTATCTAAACATCAAGCCTATCCATTATATTTTATAATAATTTACATTAGTAGAATTATCCTATACAAATTGAGAAGCAGCGTAACTACAAAAATTGGTTCCCAATGCAGAACGGAAAGAAGGCCCTCTCAAATAAGTTCTATGTATAATTAAACGAATATTAGTATATATATAGTGGTTTAAATAAATTAAACAGTAAGAACAAAATCAGTCGCTTTTCTCATAATATTCACATTTTCAAGAAAAAAACATACCTAAATGTTCTTAGACATTTGCGTATGCACTTGCAATTTAAAAAATATTTGCTTCGCTTTACAGCGACCCTAACTTGACATTGCTTGACATACTAGCGGGACACTATTTAATACATCAAAAAATATATATATTTTTTAATGTTTTATAATTAACGCTGGGAAAGGTGTCGATACTTAATGTCAAATGCATTGTTGAGTGTTTTGAGCCCTTATGTAATGCGATCCCCAATGCACTGCTTTTGCATAGTTACACAATTGAAATTAAGCCCAAAAAATCCACAAACACAACGAAATATGAACGCGGTTGCGTTCTTTACGATTTTTGACGCAACATGTTACGCTATAAAAGAAGTCACACCCGGAGCACGCATTATGTAGAATTATGGAAATATTGATCATTTTAATATCATAATTAACAAATGTTATGTTTTAGTTTTTGAAATTTGACGTTATTTGTAGAATTGCATGTAGCAATTGACAATCTTGGTGTCACTTCTATAATATCTATGAGAGATATTTTCTGTTTTATCTGTGATCACTGTACGCCTCGATTTCCTAGTTTCCCGTCAAGTTAATTCACAAGGTTCGTGAAAAATACTATTTTATGTAAAACATTTTATGTTTTATTTTCTACAATTTTGTTGAACGGTTAAGTCTTATATTTTGTGTACATTTTATTTTAGTATGAAATAAATGTGGTAGTGTTGGACATTATTTTATTTAAATTCTTACATAACCCGGTTGACGGTCCGAATTTTTTACGTTAACCTGTGCTGTCTAAAACATTTTGACTTTGAAGTATAATTTTATAGATAAATCCTAAGAATTAATAAGAAATGTTAATTCTTAGGATAGATCTGGTCATTGGATTACTCAAAAATTGCATAAATTACAAGTTTTTCATGTTTTAGTGGTCTTCAGTACCATTTCAATAGATTCACAAATGTACATATGTGTCAAAAGTAATTGACATTTAATTTAATCATTTAAATGAGTACGAACCCGGTATGATTTTTTAATATTTACATAACCTCTAATCGCAAATACTGCAAGAACCAATCTTGCATATTGTATAATTATTGTTTAGACTTATTCACCGAACTTCTTGTTTCTCTGAATATGGACATATATTAGAAGAGATTTACCTCGCTCTGATCAGAGTTAAAAAAAAGTACACCCTTAGATATTTGGCTATTTCTGCTCGCTTGTTAAGTTATTAAGTTTTTGATGTACTTACGTTTCTTGATTAATATACCATTATGGTGGCCACAATTATATATTAAAAATATTATCTTAATGCTGACCACAGAATCTAGTCAATATCTTCTAAAATTTAATGACATATATATTCACAATGAAGTGTGCTAAATATATTCAATTTCAACCTAAATCGTCGCATCGTGGTTAATGTATGAAAAATCATAATTATTTGTTTGAATAATTCTATTTACACAATCTATATGGCGTGTAACATTTCCATAAAATATATATTTATTTCGGTATGTGGTTATTTTTCCAAATCTTTGACTTTCGTCATTAACTACATTACATTTTTATACTTTAAACACAACACTGGAACTGAGATTATCAACAGATTCTAAAATCAAAGTGATCAAACATAATCACATCTCAATCATGTAATTTAAAAAAAAATATATTAGAAATTTTTTAATAATATGAGTTATTAATTAAGTATTTTACATTATTAAAATTACATGTTTTTTATTTGTTTACCTCTCCAAAAAAGAGACTAGCTCTTGTTCTTGGAGAGGCAGTTACACTAATAATTTTATATAGAGAGTTACACATTTGTAATTTATAGTTATTTATTATCTATTTGTGTGCTTCTGAAGTGTTCATTTAATTTAAGAAGATAGATGCTTCAAAGGGAGTGTCAAGAATGTCCACGAAACGGCTACCTATTCTTGATGATGTTGAAAGGTTGCTTCTCATATGAATAAACGAAAAGCAATTGCATGGCAACATTATTAACGAAAACATTCAAAACATTCCAAGCTGTTATGTTTCTTAACAATTTATAAGTATGTAATATAATTAGAATAAACGTTAAACAATATTTTTTTTGGCAGGAAACGCAATATTGTCATTTACATTGTTTTGTATGGGAATAATTGTTCCACTTAATAAGTGTTCCACATAACGAGTAAGATTCTGGAATGAATTAGTCTCGTTATAAGAGGTTCCATTGTACATTTTCTTTTCACTAATTCGCTAATATGACTGCCATTTTAACCGTTTAAGTGCTAAGCAATTTCCGATACAAACGATCGCAGCGCTTTTGCGACGCGTAGCATTCAAACGGTTAAATGTTGATCAATAATTACACTGAGATATTTGGTTTCTTTTTTGGGCTTAAGTTTGTACATGAGTCATTACAGGTAATTTTGTTGCAGTTGTCGTTATGGATAGTAATTTTTATATGGGGCAGTGTTTCAAGACTTGATTGAAAAGGGAATGTAATTGATTTTTTCGGAGTTTAAAGAAAGTAGAGTACTATCGAACCAGAATTTGAGTGTGTTCATGACATATATTAGCTTATTGTCATTGTCTGCTTTCCTCCACATCCAACTTACACATCCAACATTACAAAACCATGACTAAAAGTTAAACTGTCTGTACTGTGATGTGTGTAATATTTTTTTAAGATGTTGGGCAGAGTAGCACCCGCAGTATGCAGCCAGGCCTCTGTGCTGGCGAGCCAGCAACAGTCCCGTAACATGGCGACACTTAAGCACATCTCCATGCGACTGAAGTCAGTCAAGAACATCCAGAAAATTACCCAATCCATGAAGATGGTGTCTGCTGCTAAGTATGTTTATATTTGAATACATTTATATCATTTATTGTGTGCTGCTGCATTTATATCACAATTGAATAGATCTCATTATGCAAATATGCTTTTAAGTGCTTGTCTTTGCTATTTTCATAGACAACTTTGCATTTTGCTATATCAATTTTGGATCAATTTATTTTCCTTATTGTGTCACTTGACAACACTCTAAGGATAGGCTTGTATTCTACATTTATTTACTAAAACACAAATGAATAGATAGAGCAGACATGGTAATCCTCAGCCCTACTTTAGTCCATCCTATGTATTCATTTGTAAAGCTTTCAAGCTACCTGTGAACTGTGGCTGCTGATATGAGCAATGTAGATGAACTAAGAAAACTTCAGTTTTATGCTAAATTTCAGAAGGTTTGCTGACTTCAAAAACTTGTATTTACATCTGTTATATTTTCTACTCCAATTGTATGAACAAGGCTCCAGAAAACCTATAATTGAGCTTTTTAAGATGACGTCCGCGGAAGACTTGGCACTACCAGGTGAACTAGATACTGGATGATGGTCCTGTTAGAAGCCTCCATAATTGATGAGCTAGTATGAGAAGATGTATGAATGAGGATGAGGCGATAATTGCTTATCAGGACAAGATTGTGGCACTCTATTCTCTCTGCCAACCCCTGCGGCTTAAGTTAGTTAAATCTAACGATATTGATTTGACAGAATTTTATGAATTGTACCTAGATTTAGGCACTTATACCCAGATATAGGCGCTTATACCCAGATATAGGCGCTTATTCCCAAATTTAGGTGCTTTTGTAAAAAAATAATTTCTCTTTTTTGCATGAAGCACAAGTTCAAAACTCATAGAAAAAAAACTTCAGAATTTGTTTTGGCTGTATAATCTTGTAGCTTATATGACCCAATGTCCCATTAGATTTGATGATTTTTTTATACGTGTTTATACCTAGAAGTAAAATAGAATTGTTAAAGCAAAAGAAAATATACATTTTTAAAATATTTTTAATATCACTAGCAAAACTTAGCTAATTTGACACTTGACTCAGTGAAAGTATGATAATTTGACTCCCGAACTAGTAATGGTTGACATGACTTATATACGGATCTTTCTTGGGAGTGTGGTTAATTTTATTTTTTTATTTTTAAGATTGTATATTACACACAACATATAATCCATTAAAAACATTAAAATTTATTTCCTGAAAAATGCAAGTGAGAGGAGCTAAGTAAATTTTTTTTTGTTTTTAAGTTGGCGTTCACCCCTATGGAGTGTTCTTGCCATTACCAAGTAATTTTATTTAATGTGAAGTTTCTTTTGGATACGTTTAATTTTTACTGGTTTATTTTATTGGTGTTTAGGAACCTCGTTAATATTTTAAAAATGGTTTGATTGTTAGATGATAAAAGCTAAGTATCTTCTCTATGACTACTATACATTAGAAGCAAAAGAAACAGCATTTTAACTTATTTTTGATTCTCCTGTGCCTGCGATCATTAAAAAATTGATTTAATATGGATTTAAAAAAATGTTCCTTTTTACATCCAAACATGAGCATTTTTTGCATGTTGAGTATTACTTATATAGTAGACACCCCCTTTATAATACTTTCTCCTTTTATATGGGATTATGGTGTTAACATTTTTATGTACCCATACTTTCTATTGTTATATGAGTCATGACTCATGACGTCATTATTAAACAAGCACAATCTTATAATTTATTTTTATATAAAAAAATTATATATTTATAACTTTTTTTTTATTTTATTGATAATATATAATTTTTTATAGATTATATATAATTTTTTATAGATTATATATAATTTTTTATAAGTTTTTTTTTTTAAAGTTTTTTGTTATAAGTTTTTTTTTATAAGATATTTATTAATTTATATTATATATTGTCTACGTAATTTTAAGAGAAAATCGTGATCAGTCATGCTGGATGCATCATTAATATTTGATATATCAGTAATTCTATTGTGATCAAAATCGGATTTGTAAATTGTGATTACACTCACGACTCGCGGTTTGTGGCCATATTGATATTTTGATATTTGATGTATCAGTGATTCTTAACCTTGATTCTGCGCATACGTAAATAAACAGTGTCAGTCACAATATTACTTGTTGATATTTTAATGTGAATCGTGTTTTGGCGCATGCGCATTTGAGATGAAAATATTTATGAAGGAATGAGATTATAACTCGTGATCAGCGCCACGTATTTTACATTTTTTAAAGCGTTTTCATTTTCTGATGATATTAGATTAGATTTATATTAATTATTTGTACTAGAATATGTGTTTTTATGCAAATTAAGTTTTAATATTATTAAAAAAAATACGCTATTTTTTAATTTCGTATATTGCAATATTGTGCGGCGCATGCGCATTAATAATGAAACTGAGATCACAGTCACAGTTTTCAATCACTGATATTATCGAATACCAATTACAATCACACCAGTGAGTCGAAAAGTAGTATTTTTTCTCATCACTAACAGGTACCATATAACATTTTTAGGTATACTCGAGCGGAACGTGACCTTAGGCAGGCCCGCCCCTATGGAGAGGGCTCCAAGCAGTTCTACGAGAAGGCTGAGGTTGAAGAGACTTCAGCAGCGGCACCACAGAAGCTGATTGTTGCTATCACTTCTGATAGAGGTTAGTCAGATCTTTTTTTTGTATTAAATATTATGTGCGTATTTTTATAACTACCTAGAATTAAATTTTTTATTTATATATATATATATATATACATATATTCATATAATATAGTACACAGCATTTTCATATTTTCTGATATATTTCATCATGGGTACTTGATTAATTTAGTTAGTTGGTTAAAAGTCAACACTTACTACATTTGACCACTCTCTTTCTATTAATACTTAAAAATAATAAAAATGTATATATGTACTTGTTATCTGTCAGTATTCCAGGAAATGTGGTATGACTGCCAATATTGGTTCATAATTAATCTGGTTCTGTCCTTATACATGGTTTGATAACATGAATACCGATCAAAGGTGACAATTGCCACCTTTGAAAGAAAAATAATTAATCGAATTTATGGATCAGTTATTAACGAAAGTCTGTGTGGAGATGTAGTTAATATAATGACTTCTACTCCATGTAGCAGCAACTCGTATGGGTTTGAATGAATAAAAAAAATTTATTTGGAAAATTTATCATAAAACTATTGCATAAAATTTACAATGGGACATGTACTAAAGTTGAACAATAATGATGGATAGAGTCTGACACCGGGACATCATCTAAAGATCTGGGATTGGAAATCAATCTCTAAGGATCAATCATGAAGAGATTCCTGTTCAACTATGCTAGGGCCCGTCCGGGACTACCGTGCCATTGATGATGATAATAATTTAGCAGTTCCTTATCAAATCTCAATATTTTGTTTCAGGTCTCTGCGGTGCTGTCCACACTGGAGTGTCCAAGGTCATCCGCGCCGACCTCTCTGCTCCCGAGGTCGCCGCCAACACCAAGGTAGTGTGCGTTGGTGACAAGTCACGTAATATTCTGCAACGTCTGTACGGGAAGAACATCATGATGGTTGCTAATGAGGTGAGGATTTTTTTGTTGTATTTAATGTAGTTTTTGTTCTAAATTACTATGCAAAGAACATTTGTCTTAGTATTCTATAAACAATATGGAATGGCAAAATTGTTCTATGCTAGATAAATAAATGGTTATTTTTATTTACCTCATTTTCTTGTTATTTTGAAATTGAGGATAGGCAATAACTATACAGAAATATTTATATACTGCATTGACACATGTTGCTTGACTATTATTATTCATGGATTATTTTTTATATTTTCTAAACTTTTATATCAACTGGCAGTACTCAGTCTGTTGAAGCTATGGATCATTTTGCTCCAAAGTCGACTTCATGATGGATTTCTACGTATCCCAAACCTGAGCTAGTTTATCACAGATGGTAATGTGCTTCTTGATGCAATATGCAAATTTCAGCAACCAAAGAGATCTCCTTAAATGCTCTGCGGTACATGCCCGTACAATGTGACCTGCTCATTTTATTCTTCTGGACATATAGCCACCATATTTGGCTATTTGTATAGGCTGTACAGTTTCTACATTCTTTTGACTTTGTAGTAACCTTTCCCTTACGGTGCTAAAATAAAAACGCGCATCCCGGTGCTGTAAACTCCGTGTACATGTAGACTTTTGCGATTTTTAAGTCGGATAAATATGAATATTTTACATTTATTACTTAAATTAATCATTAAAATAATTGTAAAAATGAGAAAAAAATCATTGTTCATCACGAATGACAGCATAAAGGCGCATAAAACACGTCTAACTCGGCCAGCGCACCCTCTCCTACTAAAGTGATGACCGGCATCTGGTAGCTCGCGCTCCGCGCACTACACCGTCCGCACCTCTCCGCACGTACATATACACGTATTGACAAATTCACGTCAAGTTCTTTGAGAAAACATTTCTTATTATTGCAAATAGTAAATACTTATATATTGTAATTATTTTATTCAATACATTAATATATTATGTAGGAATACCTAAAATAAGAAACTCTGTATTTAGTACAGAGATATTCCCATATTAGGGGCAATGTCAACCCAGTTTACGCCATTGGAGAGGAAAGGTTAATATATTACTAGTTACCCTCTTTCACTGGTCCAAGTATGTATCTATTATAGGATCTTATTTTCAAGCGGTTGCCCTTACGTGGTCTAAGATTTTGATGATGCAACATGCATGTTAATTATTTTGAAATAATAAATAACAATAATTTTACCAACAGGTTGGCCGTCTGCCCCCCACATTCTTGGATGCAGCCAAGCTGACCATCGCTATCCTGAATTCCGGATACGAATTCACATCGGGAAAGATTGTCTACAATAAGTTTAAGTCCGTAGTGTCATACTCCCAGGCTGATCTGCCACTGTTCAGCCAGTCCTCTATCGAGGTAATTTAATTAAATTAACGATTTATATAATAATATTTTTCTGTCCTTATTTACATGAGACCTTGATTTGATCCCTTACTCTTATTCTCGAATCTACATAGCCAACATGTTGTTTTATATTTTTAATGGGGACTATTATTCAATTATATAATTTGATTGGTTTAATACACAAATGTCTGCAAACATCAAATTGATGATTTTCCATTTACCCTACATCATATGGATAAAATAGACATTGTTTCAAGTACTATTGAGATATTTGTCAGCTGACGCTTGAGTTTTAATTTGAGGTACATATATAGAAACAATATTGGTAGAGTCCACAAAGTAGCTAAATTGAGGTAAATTTGCGGTTTTGTAGATGAAGCTTTTTAGACTTCAGTGACAAAATCTGTTAGCAACATAAATTGTTTTAAACCCATAGATAGAAAAGTTTTGTTTTCATAACAATCACAGCAGTGTCCATCTTTTTCCATAACGGAAACAGTAATTTTTGAATGAACCAATCAGGATGCTATTAATTATTAATTTAGAAATGGCGTGTTGTATTTCATACTCGCGAGAGATGCCATATCACAAACCATTTACAACAAAACCAAATGTTATAAACAAAGCTGTCAATGTAAAAATGGCAGTAACCATTACAAAAAATGCTTTTTTGAAATAAAAATTGGTTTAAAATATGAAGCTCTCTTATTTCATAAACATTGTTTCCACATGGCTCATTTGATTGAACCAAGATGATATGATCACTTTTTGGGGAACTCTTTCAGTCTTAAAGATTCATGATTTAGAAATGTAATTTATTAACTTTTAGTCTATGGAATAAACTTGTTCATAAATAATGTTATAAATTTACTATGGTGTGCTGCATAGTTTCATAAAATATTGATATTATATAAAAAATATAAAATGTCAATTCCTATTATGCTATATTAAAATAAAAATTATTTATATTTACCTCATTTTTCTATAATTAGATCTGGGGATAGGCAATAATTTTATAAAAAAATCTGTTTATTGAAAAAAGTGCTTTATTTTGTAGTCATACTTTACTATAATATTATTAATTTTTATTTAAATGATCTCTTTTAATATTTTAGGCTGCACCAAAATTGGCTGTTTACGATTCTTTGGATGCGGATGTGATCAAGAGTTACCTCGAATTTTCAATGGCTTCCATGTTCTTCTACGCCATGAAAGAGGGAGCTTGCTCCGAGCAATCCTCAAGAATGACGGCCATGGACAACGCCAGTAAGAACGCCGGCGAGATGATTGACAAACTCACCTTGACCTTCAACAGAACCAGGCAGGCTGTCATCACCAGGGAGCTGATTGAAATCATTTCCGGCGCCGCCGCTTTGGAATAGAAACCTAAAACACATCGGCAGTCATCTTGATTTTTATCAGTCATTTATCTTTTTTTTTAAATCTTGGAGGGGAATTAGTTGACTGCCTGCTGCTTGTGTTAGTGTTGCATTTGAAAGCGTTTCTAACTTAAATTAAAATAATAATATTTATTATTTCATATTATCATTTGTGGTTTTCTTTTGTAATGTTAACACAATGAGATCAATTTTCTATAAAAGGTTTACTTTTGATATGAGAAGATTAATAATTATTCTTCCATATTTTATGTTGAATCAGCCTCACAGTTGATTGGGTGATGCAATTTCAGAACATTTATCGTAAATTGTATATTTAATGCTGTTTTAAAATTGTATCTCTTATTCAAAATAGGTAAATCAGTACACTGCCGGTATATAGTGGTATGTTATATTTATAACATCTTATTTAAATGATATTAAAAATATATAAACATAAAAATGTTTTATTTTACCTTACACTGTTTGTATTTCTACATATTATATTATGTATATGTATGTACATACCAGGTGTGTGCAGTCAGTACATTGAAATAAGCTGTACGTAACTACCGTCTATACTCGTCTATAAGTCAAGGACAGTTTTTTGACCAACAATTATGAAATATGTTATGACTCGTGGATAAGTTGAGGGTAAAATTTGGGGCTATGAAATTCTGTAAATTTTATAATTTTGTCTGGTTTAGCCTAGCAGCAATCTCTGCACTGTATACTGAATTATGACCGGTATATGATTGAGTCCAGACGTATCACACCGGATACTTGTATCTAAATCTCCATAAGTTAACACTCTACAGACTACATATTGACGACATGTTTGAATGATAATACCATATGTATATATATATATCAATCAATAAGATTTTATTTATTTATGTCAGTTAAAAACTGCATTAAAAAAAGAGCAATCATGAACAGGAAAATTTCCATTCAATGTACAAAATTTTATCAAAACTATGACTGACCCTTGTACCCAAGTCAACTCTGCGTTTTAAAATTAAGTTTACAACTAAATTTTCTTGACGTATATATAGCATATATTTTGGGAAACAGTGATATTAAATATTTTTCTGGTAGAATACTATGATAAATATATTAAAATCTGAATAATATTATAATGATTGTGACGGGAAGGTGTTGTTGGTTTGATATGCTATTTTTCTGCCTTTGTTTTTAGAGACAAAACAATTTATGCATTTTTTCAGATAATGAATGCTCCCTTTATTTTTCAGTTGAACAGTAAGTTTATTTTATTTAATGCCAAGTTCTCAAAATATACACTTTATTATTATTAAGGAGAACACTTTCTTATTGTGAAATTGCAATTTTTCAGAATATAGCTGTGATATTTTAAATACAAATTAAATGTATTAATTAGAAAGATATAAATATAAAATCAATTTTATTGAAAAATATTGTTGTTACAGGGATTCAAACCTGAATCTCTTTCCAATCAGGGGTAGGTGCATTAACCAACTATGCTACAGCAGACAGCACTTTTGATGACAAATTTTCAAACCCAATAACAATATTTTTCTTTAAAATTGATTTTATATGTATATCTTTCTAATTAATATATTAATTAGAAAGATTTATTATTAATTTATTAAAAATTAAAAGTATCTATTCAGGATAATTCTTTTTGATTTAGGAACACTTTGGAAAATTGTTACACAAGAAGAGTTAGAGAAGATAGGTTAGTAGGTTTAAATGTCGTCCACACCTAGCCCCGCTTCTGTTCCATTGTAGTAGTTTGTGCCAACCGCTTATCCTGTGGTTCTAATGAATGAATTTTGAAAGATTAATTGCAAAATTGAGCAAGTATAATGCAAAATAAATAATAAATTTGATTCAGCAAAAAAAAAACTATTATTTTATTTTATTGTGGTCATAAAAATCTAAATACATTAACTTTTTACTGAGAATGTGCGTGTGTGCCCGCCACGCATCCTGATTCTGAGGTATGTGCGCTTAGGGGCGAGCGCACACTGAGGGCAAAACAGTCGTACGACAGTTCGTTTGAAAATTCAGTCGTCGCCCTCGCTACCACAACAGAGAGTCATTGGTGTGTCCTCGCACTTATTATTAAGAAACTAACTACTGCCTATTTCTGATTAAACAAAACAGAATTGTTTTATGTGTACATAATATATGACTAGTAACATTAATGACTTTTTTTTTAATTTGTATTTTACATAGTCTTTTATGGGACACAAAATAAGAAGTTTGCCATATTAAATAAAAATCGTTGGGCATTTATAAGAAATGCAGAAAGTGTATAACAAAACTTATACAGATATTCTAGGTTTTTTTTATCGCAATATTTTGCTATTGTTATTCGTGATTGAGTTATGTAATGCATATATTGATTACTGCCATCTATTTATTTAACGTGAAACTACTATAAAGCTGTTGGTAAATATTTGTGCTGTGTTAGTTATTGCATTAATTATCTGAAGATGTCGTTGGTATTCACGCATTACTTTATATTATATTCACTCACCAACCATCCCAGTGTCATAAGGTAGAACAGCAGAAACAAAATTTGTATAGTTAAGCATTGTTCTGATATACAGACAATTTTTCGGTAGGGTCATGTTTATCTTAGTTAAAGTGCGTGTCTGTGGAACTTAAAATATATCAAGAGCATCGATGAAAGATAGTATCTACAGTTGGTTTAAGTGCTGAGTCTTTAAAATGTAATTTTCATTTTGTATGCGAAAAATAATTAACCAACTAATTTTAGACCAACTAGACGATCTTGTGTTAGGGTGGTTTTTATACAAAAAATAGAGATGTGGTCCTAGCAGTGCGGTAACTATACCAATGCGGTGCACTGGAGGCTTAGTCGGATAAGACCAAAAGGTCAGCGCTTTACAATACATTTCTTAATGATACTTTTGCGAATGTCAATACTTTTCCCAGAGGTAATATACTCGTAAACAAACATTTTTTAAAATTCATTACAGTAATGGAATTATAATTAGATTAAATAAAATACAGTCACTTTGTATGAACCCACGAAATTTATTATACGTCAACCGGTTTCGCTTATCTCAAGCTTCGTCAGGACATATTTAAAACTAACCATAAATATTAAAAGAGATAAAGAGGGATATAGAATATAAAATTTTATGTGAAAGAGAGAGACAAGATACATATACAGATAGATAGAAAATTAAAGGAGACATAATACATATACAGATAAACGGAAAATTGAGGGATGGAACATTAATAGATTTAGTGGTTTCATACAAAGTGATTGTATTTTATTAAATCTAATATGTCAAACCGCAATGTGGTACCTTTCTACGAAAATTAAATTATATTTATTTTTATTCCCTTGTATTATGAAAATTCATGAACACATTATTAATGTGCGTGTACCTTAGTACCCCACTAATATGTCGGGTTAGGGAACAGACCTTCGCCTAAAGCGAAGCGAGGTGTTTTTTTCAGTTGCGGGTGAACAGTAAATATCTAAAACCAGTGGTGTAACTATGAAAATTAGTCCCCAATACAAAATGGAAAAAAATACCCTCTATATATTATACATATGTATGTACCTATACTCCTATCACAACGACCACTTATTATTTATTAAATGCAGATATACTAGTATATTGAGTTCATTTACTGATTACAAAAATAATTTTAGTTTATCGGCGGCTTAGCAATTTTTTTTCCAAGCGTAGATGTGTTTTTGATATTTTTATTTTACGGCGATGGTCTGGTTCCTAACCTAGCATACTCCATACATTAATAATGTTTTTATATGTTTTCGTAGTACATGAGAAATTTCTTGTAGATTTAAAAAAATATTAAACTTTTGCAGGGCGAAAAATTTTGGGCCCATGACTAATGTGTACCCCTAATGCACCGTACTGACTGGATTGGCGTAGTTACGCCGCTGGCTAAAACCACATTTTTTGTTTGTATTTTTAATGTTTGCATTTTTAATTTCAGTATACATAAGAAGATACCATAGGTATCGAAACATGTTGAATAATCAATAAATAGTGGTTTAATCAAAGTATTTTGTCTAATTATTTAAATAAAATTACGTTGAATTAACCACGCACGTGATGCATCCTTACTGTCATCATTAGCGTTAGGTGCCTTCCAGGTCCAAGGCCGACTGCAGAAACGCTCTCTATATATCACGAATCAAATCTCTCCAGTCCTGCACTTGCAATCTATTTGAATCTTCACTGCCCGTATCATTCTTGGGTGTCCTATAGGTCAAGATTCCCTCGAAGACCTTCAAGAGACTCCCAAGAGTTCTCGCTTCTTTCAACATGGCTATCTCGATCTCACATCTATCACTATTCTGGTATGTTTGAAGATCTTGTAAAGTAAAGCTCTGACTGATGCGAATATGATATTGATTTATTTTCCATAGCTGGTCCAGAATATTTTTTGGAGAAATGTTTTTTCATTCATACTTAGAAGGGTTTCTTTCCTGTCATCCAGATCGGTACCTCATGACTAAGGGCCGGTTGTGTGATCAGTAGTAACTTTTTACAATGGTAAAAAAAATTTCTTTTTTACCATTGTAAAATTCTTTTGCGAAAACGGGTTGTTTGATCGTTGGTAAAAAATATTAACTTTTCGAAAGTACATCCCACAGTAAACTTATTTTACTCTCCGATATCCGATCAAACAATATAATACATAATGCATACAACAGAAATATAACTAATTGAGGAAAGAAAGCAGAGAAGAAGCCTCAGAAAAAAATACATTCACAAAATAACGAGCGAGGTGAATTCAGACACCTACAGACAACTTCTGGATTTGTCCAGGACCATGGTGTGTATTGCACCGACAATTACACAGTTATTATTTAATTAATAAAGGATAAAATGATAAATAAATGTAGCGACTATTGGGAGACATACCTACGTGTACAATAAAAAAAATTCAAAAAAAAAATTAAATGAATTAATTAGAAAGATATACAGAAAAATCTATCTATCGAAAAAATATTTAGTTGCTGTCGGGATTCGAACCTGGACCTCTTCCTATCCGAGGAAGCGCATTTTCCGATTTCGCTATAGTATCCGAATACATTATCGACAAATTTTTGAATTTATATTCTGTAATATTTCAAATTGATACATCTATTATTTCATTTTTAAAAGCAATCCACTTTATATTACGGAGAATCTTAATTTTACATTACTATTATGAACATTTTAAGAACCATTTAATTTTGTACACCCATTTTTTTTAACATATTTTGTATTTTAGTGATTCATTTATAGAAAAATTGTGTACAATATGTAAAGATAATTACTAATAATTATTACAAACATTCAAGTAAGTTGAACAGATTCATAATTCTCATCCTAGACTAAATATATGATTATTTTATAAATTACTATAACATTAATAGATTTGTGTAATATGTAAAACGAAAAAGGAAAATTTTATTAATTTTGTTACAAAGAAATGATTTGAGTTCAGGATAAAATAAATATCTTAAATAATTTCTTACTGAAAGAGGACACCTATAAAATTGCCTATTTGCGACATTACTAGACCTTGAACTTTCAAATCATTAAACCAATTGTATTATATAATATTTAGGTATGTGGGACATTACTTTAATAGGTGAAATACAATTATTTTAATAGGCAAAAGGTCACGTTTCGTATCAAATTTAATCTTTGACCTTTGTTATAACGTTGATAAATATTTTAAACAGCTTTGATTTTATATGAATAACTGAAAAGGTATAACTTGAAATTTATCTTTAACGAATAATATGTATTCTAATTTCTCTCTCCGTAGCACGATTTTATATTAATATACTAAATATTTTAATCCATTCTGAAACAAAAAATTAAGCTGTTAGAATAATTAATTATATTCTGATTTTCAAAATGTTAACCCCATCCCTCACATCCCATATAGGGATTTTGTATTCTCTACTTTTTTCAATTCCCGGGACTCGAAAGTCAAAATTATCAAGTTGGAATTCCCTGGAATTCCCGGGAATCGCTACCACGAATTTTATTTAATTAAATAGAAAATAAATGTTCATGTATGATGTATAGTAGCTATTAAGCTGTTATCTGTGTAAAAAAACATAGGTAATATTAATGGTATTATATTTAACAAATTAAAACTGTTTGATGAAATATTTATTATTTCGTAATGTGGTAGTAGTTTTTTAAAATGATTTTAAGTTTACCAATATGTATATTGGAATCGAAAACAGATTCATCTACAAAAATTAATTAAGAAACATCGAAGCACGCATGTATTTGGCCAAAGTCAACTAAAGAAACCTAAAAAAGTTATTAAAATAATTTAATCTCGAACATTTTTTTTTTTAAAATGACAAATTTATCGTAAAGATAAAATATCACATTTTACAATGAAACATAATCCCTTGTTTGAACAAACCGACAAAACCATTTATTTCAGAATTATTTTTAGTAGTAAAATTCTCGTTATTGCAAATATTTATGGCTAACCATATAACCTATGGAAACTTTCCTTTTTTTTTAAAAACTATACTTAAACATGCACCGCTCGTCGCCGGGTCATTGGACAATAGGATTAACTCAACATGTTTAAAATAAATAATATCAAGATAAATTAAAAGTTTCGAGTCTCGGGTTATTTTTAAGTCCCGGAACTCGAGACAGAAAAACAATATTGAATTACCGGGTTGTCTCGACGCAGAATCCCTAATCCCATATAAGAGATGCAATTTCATGTCATGGCGCGATGTATTTTATTTCATATAATCACATGTTATGTGAGATATTTTATTTGTCATAAGTCATGCAGGTGCAATACAATAACGCGCATGAAATGGTGTTTCATAGGTATATATTTACATGTCCGCCGCATTTATTAGCTTTGGGAGTAGTTATGTCTTAAGGATATCTCTTCGACCAAAACTCTCCAGGGTTCGGTAAGGTAGATTACTAAATAAACAATGTTAACTTGATTGGTTCACCGCTAAGGTAATCGTATGCACAATGTCCTTTATGACTGACATATTTTCTTGCATCGTAGTCCCCAGAATTTAAATCCTTCTTACAGTGCAGTAAAAATGTGGCGAAGTATGGTGAGAAGTTCGGTTTTGAAAAGACTGGAATTCCAAAATCGTATTGCATTTTGAAGCGAGCTAATTCGAAAAGCTTTGTTTGATGAGGAGGGGTTTAATTTCCAACACTTCCACATTGCCATCCTGATGCGCGTATATTCATGAACATTTTCCCAATAGATGAACTGGGCTAGAATAGCCCCCGTGTTCTCCAGACCTTACCTCACTGGACTATTTTATGTCAATTTATGGTACAAAATTGGCAACACTTGAAAAATTAACGGTGACTATTAGCGGGCAATTAAAGAATTGACCATGTAGAATGTGCCACATGAGTATCACACGAAATGTTTGCAGCGCAGCAAATTTGGAACAGTGCATGGACCATAATGGTCATCAGTTTGAATATATGCGATATTTATTTTCGTTAATTGGAATTATAAAATTTTAACTTGTTTCTAGCACAGATTTCGGTCTAGTTAAGGAGACAGTGAACATTTCTTACATTAATATGAATTATTAATATAATAGATATATTTGAATGTTCGCTTTATTTGTATATGTATAATTTATATGTATGTATGTATCTGTAATAATTTAATAAAATGAAAATTATATTCAATTTAGTTTATAATAATAATAATAATGGATAATTTGTATAGCTCCATTTTCACCTCAAGGGCGCTTTACACATAAACTGTTATAGTTCTACAATTATCTTTGTTTTTTTAAATTAAAAATTGTTATTTTCACATATGGAAATGATTTTTTGAAAAGGTGCGTTTTTAGTTTCTTCTTAAATAAAATCTCTAAGGCACTGTTTCTTATAAAGGAGGGCAAAGAGTTTCACGCTTTTGGGCCTGCCACCGCAAATGCCCGTTCACTAAATTTAGACTTCTGGCAAAGGTTGGTCGGTTCTACAACCCTTCCTGCAGCTGAAGTAGAGGCTGACCTGAGAGTTTAGTATGCAATGAATTTGTAATTTTTCAAATAATGTTTAAATTTTTTGTGACACCTTATATTTATCTATTATTTGACCTGATGATTCGAAGCATTCTTTATTTTAGCCAATGTGTTGCAATTGCTGACGATGTTAATTTCTTTGTTTTATTCTTTTGATTTATAATTTATTATCTACGTATAAATATTTACATTTCTCAGCGATCTTTCGATACCGAATGCTAATATTGCAAAAAAAAACATTTATTTAATTACGCGTAAATCGCGAACTTATTAGAATACGCATAAAATAGCATAAATTTTTGTCAATATCAACATTAAAAAATGTCTCCGAGATTAATTCGAAAATGAGATATTGACGGTCATAAAATAAAAGCCGCACTGATTATTTTGTCTTGGAATATATAAATCCAGACAAAGTTGTTTTCATTAAAATACACTTGGATTTATAAAAATATTCTATCACGGCAAAAAATGATAAAGCCGGGATTAAACTTGTTACACAAAAGATAAATCTGTCGTTATATCCCGCCAGTGTCGGCCAAAGGAATAAATAACAAAAGAATAATAATTTATTTGCTATACAAAGAACGATATTTCAACAGCGACACTTTAGCTAGAGCCATATTTAAAAAAATTCCCAATAAAAATGTCTCCGAGAGATTCCTTTATGTTGTGTAGAAAATTATACTTTTGACTTATGTATTAGATGTGGTTTCCCGTATTTTTATTGTGAGCAAGTTCACTATACGTACAATTGTATCTATCAACGTACAATCATAGAACTTATTTCCTACGTGTAAATTTTTGATTTTTCTTTATTCTTTCGTGTTAATAGTCATATTGTTATGTCAATCCGGTGAAACAAGACACCTACGCAAGTCTCGCCCTCACAACTGACTCCAGCCAAATGCAACGCACCCATCCATCCAGCGGTGTAACTACCAGTGTAGAATGGAAAAAGAACTTCTAAATAAGTATTGTATATAATACGAATATTACTGGTATTAGATTACTAGTACTGCGTGGTTTATCCATTAAATAATAAAAACAAAATTAGTCTCTTGTCTCATATAATATTCACACTTACATGAAAAAAAAAGTGTTCTTGGGCATTTATACCTACTTGCAATTAAAAAATAGTTAGAAATATTTAAATATATCCAAGAACACACAATTTCTGGATTTTTACCTATAAGGGCAATGTTATTAAACAAATATTAGATATCTCATAGAGACAAAGCTATTTTTTTATTACATTTAATGGAAAATATGCGGAAGTATGGGGTTGTTACAGAAAAATGAATTATCAAATTTGGTCCATAGATGGCGATAGTGCAGTGGTACTCGAAGCAGGTCCACATACCAACATATATACAACTTTAAAAAATTTGATATATGTGGAAATTGAGGGGTGAGAATTGGTGAACGTTATATATATATGTATATATATATATATATATATATATATATATATATATATATATATATATATATATATATATATATAAAGTGATCCCTTAAGATAGGTCCTAAGCCCTGTAATTACCCCATACATTCATATATTTTCTATTAAATAGGATAAAAAAAAATAGCTTTGTCTCTATGAGATATCTGATATTTGTTTAAAAAATAGTTGTTAATGTTTATAGCGTTAATTTTGTGGTTAGACATAAATAAAAATTATATCTATATTTAAACTTTGTATAAACCACTGTGACTTATTTTTATGTCAACCGCTTTCAATACTGACGTATCTTCGTCAAGACTGGCGTACTACTGTTACAACCGTACAATCGGCCGTACAATAAAGTTTACTGGGAACAGTAAATGGTTATTTTGAAAAAAAAATTCAAGGTTCTAGTATTCTTAACAGTTTAATAATATTTTCTAATTGCGCAAAGATAATGTGCATTGTAAAATGGATATAGAGTCGAGAGATATTGTCAAATTCATATACGTATCAATTTATGCATTACAATGTAACTTCTGTACGTATTTTGATGTATTTTTACATGCAGAACAATTTTAATAATTCTTATCTTAATAATCTTTTTTAATTCTATAATAAAAAATTAGCAGATTTTTTAATATTGTTATATATATATATATAATATTGCAACATAGCAAGGCTGACATCAATGTGAACATTTAGATTAATTTTAGAATACTTATACGTTTGGTCGCAATAAGTTTGTCCGCAGGATGCCAAAATTTTTAATTTTTCTAATTTGATTTATGTATGCAATTTACAATGACATATTACTCATAACCATTTATTTATAATGAATGTTGACCCAGTGGATATTTCGTGTTATCATTTTATTGAAATGTATAATTGTGTATAAAAGGTGATGAATTAATTTGAATATTATTTTTTATTTATAGTATCATATATTAAAAAATATCTTGTTAATTATCACTCAATCATCTCCAAGACACGTTCCAGGGTGTGCGTTTTGGTAAAATATTAAGATTTTAAATCTTGATGTCATCCATATGGAACGATCTGTGGAGGACTTGAACGAGCCTCACAATTACCAGACTATTAAGTCAGACCATAAAACCCTTTCATCATACCACAATAATATTAAGCGGCAACCATCGGGATGACCGACCCTGCCATCTTCCTGACCACATACTTTAGATCAACCTTCAGTAGCTACTCGCATGCAACACCGAACATAGTGGAGAACTGGGAGATATAGGGCTCCAGTTCCCGCGCTTACAACCTTTTGATCAACATACACACACCGCGATATAATCCACACTTTCTTTCACCACAACGCAATTAAAACACTTAAATATAATGACCCCATATCTGGTGATACACATAATACCTATTCGATCGTGGTTAAACATACAAAAATTGATCTTCTATAGATCTATTATAGCAGGGTTATGTGTATGAGTAATTTAATAATTAAATTGTACAACAACCTCGATGACAGAAATGTTCATAAAGCAAAGATTTCATCCTGCTATTTATTTGTAAAATATTATTATTATTTGCCTCATTTGTCACCAGATATTTAATTTTTGTTGCGGTATATTTATTAAATTTTGTTTTTATTAAAGTAATGAAAAAATAAGACACCATTTACTTCACGGGTATTAAAAAAAAAATCCTCCAATAAATTTAACATTTTATCTACTGTTGGGTGCCGCATGACAGTTGGGAGAAGATCGACAAGATAACGAGATAACTGGAGGATATGTTGAAAAAACTAATTAAGTACTATGCAAATTTTTGTGTTGGCCGGGGCACATAACCAAAAAAGATTTTTAAATATATATTTTTATATAGTAACTGGGAAATCTGCAATCGCGACATTGGGTTGCTGATGAAATCTATTTATTTGTTTATTATGTAATTTACAACAAAATTTTAAACCTATCCTAGGATGAGCGCCAAAAACGTATATAGGATGGTTGACGTGGTAGAGAATATTTTTCTTGCGCATCTTGCGTCAATTCTTGCGTTAATAGTTAATCGAACGTGTGATTCATGCATTCGCTTTGGCACACTGAAAACTATCACGTATCGCGTGATTAGAACTCGTTAATCTCTGAATCCATGCACTTCTGTATTTATGCGGTAGTTTTTAATATTATATTTTATTATTATTTATCTATTCAATATTCTTTGAGCAGTTTATTTTAATGTCATTTCTTTATTGATAATTAAATAATTATTACATAAAATTGAAATTACCTTTTACTTATTTTTAGATATCTGACAGATTTATATGTTTACTATTTTGAAAAAATGTGGCTTCAGAACAAAATGTAATTATACAGAGTGTCTTAAAAGTCAACGTCATCATTTGGAGGGCTTATAGGCCATCTCGTGACTGCTGACTAGAATATCAAAATATTACCTTAGCCGTTAGTTTTCGAGATATTAGCACTTTTATTAATTACGTGAAAATTAACACCTTAGATCAGTTTTTCGAGTGCCACAGCTGCAAAATTCTATATTCTATTTTTTTTACGCAACCTGAATAGCCCTGTTATTGATCACGGTCAAAAATAAAACAAATAGTGCTATACCATTGAAAAAATATTTTTGGCCGATATATCTTAATTGTTTTTATTAGCTAACTTAGACTATTCACACTGTAAAAAAAATGTACCACGCTAACTTGTGAAGTTATATGATATATATTTTCAAAGAAATGTATGAATTTTCCAATCATTTTCCATTTGTGATGAACATACATTATATTTATAATAATAAAATCAAAAGGTAGTTATTAGTTTGAAGTTATCTTAATAACAAGATTAAAATTTAACGTGATGTCACAATCTGTTCCACGAATGTAAGAAAATGACAAAACCGTCACAAAAAAATAAATGTAATTGTACACAAAAAGTACTCGTATTGCTTACTTCTAAGTCCTGCGGGCGGCTATTTTGGCCGCAACGTGGCCATTGGTGACCGCTGCGCGATCAGGTTCTCAATACAATCTATATTTCAATGATAGAGTTTTCCCGAAAATGAACCACACGTAAATTGTCTAATATATAATATGCATTAATGTAAAAAATACGTCTTGTTTACGCAAAGATTTAATTTTCAAAGAGTAAATACTTTTACTGTTGCATAAATGTGTCATAAACAGATATCAGATTTATGTTTCCACAAATAATGTCTGTAGAAAGCTCCTCATTTCGCAATTAATTTTCTTAACCTCTCTCTTATATGTGCACTTTATTTCATGTCTATATCACATTTTCAAACTTAAGAGATGTTATTTTCAACATTCCTGTTCTAATTTATATTCAAACAACTGCTGCTTTTAAAAAAAAGAGAAAGAAGAAATCCGATAAAATTGAAAACCAGCAAATTGATTCGTCGACCATTGATTTCACATGAAGGATTCTTCATTAAAAACAATGGACTTTCATCTCCACCGAACTGTATAGAATTCTCATAAAATTTTTCTCCACTTTCTTCCACTTGACAGTGCGAGATAGGATGGGGGATTCGGCGCGATGGTCCAAGTCCAAATAAAAATAAGTGAGTCTTGTAATTCCAAATGTTTCCAAGTTTGACGTGAGATTTGATCCCACGTTCAAAGATATATATTGAAGAATAATATATATGAAAAATGATATTAAAATTAAAGAAATAAAATGTAATCCCATTTCAGACTGCAAAAGTATTACAGTTAAATTGAAGTATCATGACTTACTTTTATATATATAACTGCAGTAAAACTGCAGATCATGGATCTTCGAATAGATGCTGGAAAGCTGGCGGGTTATCGGGAGATAAAAGATAGGATGGCACTTACTTGTGGGTCTCCGATCTCTGGAAGCTGGTTCGTTTCTCCCTGGTCCACCAATTCACAAGCGATGCAGAATTGTCTCGTAATTGATGACACTCGCGTTAGAACAGTAATTGTTTTAAAATATATTAGCGGTAGTAAAAATTATTTAAATTAGCGGTAGTTAATGTTAGCGGTTGTAAGCGGATTCACAGCGATGGCAGCGTACCGTGTTCAGTTTCGAAAGCGGAATGACTCGGGCGGTAGTATCAGCAGACTGCTTCTTTCTTCTTTTTCCTTTGTGCCTAGGGACTAGGATAGGACCAGAGCAAGAGGGACAGGACATATTTCTGTAATCCAATGAGATTCGCGTGCGTAGTACATTTAAATGGCGCTAACAGATGCATTTATTTAATAAAGATTCATTTTTGGATCAAAATAAAATCAATCGTAATCAAATTGTTTTAATTTTTATTATTTCTAAAACAGGCAGACTTCATATGCTTTTGGTAATGCGTATTCTGTTCCAAATAGCTTCCAATTAATGTTAAGAGTGATAAAATATTCTTGCAATATTCTCTCGCTAGGTTAACATTTTATACCTTGAAGAAAATATGACTTTCGAACGAGCGCATATTGAGAAATAAAGAATCGTACGACAGTTCGCTAACAACTATTCTATCATTTAACCCATTGATCGTGTTCATAAATACGCATGACATCTTTCATACGCGGCACTTTTTGGTGGCATTATAATTTACAACTTTACACTACGATAATGCAACAAATTTATGATTTGTTTTTAAGAAATTGACAGCAAAAGTTCTCGAGTATATTCGCGAACATAAACAAATATATAAATCAGAACCATAATTACAAAATAACGTGAACAAAATTATCTATGAGATAACACGACAGTGCCCAACACCATCGCTACACTAGCGCTATTTGTGGTCATACGTAATAGAATGAAGTAATGATCTGCACAGGCGCAGATTTCTGAGACTAATGCACACTATTTACAAGTTTTTAAATACTGACATTAAATTTATCTTTATTGTTTGGAACGCATTACATTCTACACGCATAAACTGAGTTTGAGAATTTGAATAACTGAGCGATACTAGATGATACGAGGACTTTTATTATTTTATGTTTGTTTATAAGATGGTTAATAATCCTTGACAAATATCGACAGATGTCGGTAGGATAAAGATTCCAAATAATTTTCGTATGATTTTCTCCTCTCCTCAGCGCAGTACGCACTAGCGGCGGGCGAAACACGGCGACTCATATTTGAGTCACCCGCGCTATGGGCATGTAAGGCGCGACTCGTATATGAGTCAACCGCGGGGAATGGGTTAAAAATGTAGTGTGCCCACTGTCATACACTATCATAGCCTTCGCCATCACAACAGAACTGTCATACGGAAGTAAATCGTCTGTGTCCGCTCGCACTTAGTGTAGCATGTTTATTCATATTGTTAAAATCTCTTAGAGCATTTAAATTAATTAAATATACCAGTTTTTAATTATTATTTGACAAATACCAAGTCAATTGATAGCCGAACAAATATGTCACATCGAACATTAGTGAGATTGGCGAATTCTACAGCCAATAAGAGTCATAACCGTATTTTGTTCAATCGATTATCTACGTAGAGAAATTGACAAGTGCGACACGTGTCAGGTGCTAGAACGCTATTGACTGAATGGCTAATTTATGAATAAAATATAATAAGTAATTAGCTTTATTTTAATGAATTATTTCGCGTATGCTATCGGCGCAGGTGTTGCCCTGGGACCCTACTGCACTGCAGTCTATACAAAGCCCTGCGCATAGATGGAAAAGGTTGCAAAATAACAAAGAGCTCCAGGCGTCTCAGACCACTCTTGCCATTGGACCGAGCTCTCCATTATCCCAATAGTGCGCGTGGGTGGTACTATGCAATACCGCCTACACTTTGAACAATCCCACGCACAGGCCTCTGCTGTGGTCAACTCAAGAAACCATGGCTGACGTCATCCTCGTAACGAAACTGCCGAAGAAGAAAATCTCTTAAATAATTAAAGAAATTAAATTAAATAAACACAATCACACAACCACGAATTTTATTACATGCCAAAAGGTTTCGCTTAGCTCAAGATTCACCAGGGCGTGTTTAAAACTAAAAACAAGTACAACGGGAGGGAGGGAGTGTCTCCTTCTTGGTCATGGATATTATATCATGGTCAATATAATATCCACCAAGACTGTATTTTCCCCTCCCTTAATATTCCGTCTATCTGTACGTGCATTTTGTATCTCTCTTTCGTATATAATTTTATATTATGTATCCCTTGATGTTCTATTTAACTATATACGTATTCTGTTTCTCTATTTCACATGTAATTTTATATTTTATCTCCCTCTTTATGTATATATAAGTGCACTCTTTTTGTGTTTATTGTTAGTTTGAAATACGCCCTGACGAAGCTTGACCTAAGCGAAACCGGTTGGTGTATAATAAAATTCATGGTTGTATACAAAGTGATTGTGTTTTATTTAATCTAATATGTCAAACCACAAAGTGATCTGTTTCAATGAAAATGTAAATAAATTAAATTCATGAACATTGTTAACTTGCCCGAGATTGGGATTGGATTCCCTACGCACAAGCGATGCAGAACACAACATAAATTGCTCTCTTTACTGTTTTCTACCAGTGAAAAAAATATATTAAACTGAATTATTGTACTCGATGGAGAACGAAACAAAATACATATTTTTGCAAATAATATCGTCACGCTTCTTGGTCCGTTTTATCGGTTGGACTTTTGAATGTCTTTATTATACGGGAGAGAATCAGTTGTGTCTGATACATCATTTCCGTGTATTTATTGTTTGGTTCACACCTACAGACGCCCATCCAGCTCCCGCTCCCAGGAGATGGCGCTGCAGGCAGTAACGGATAATTTATCGTCTTCGAAGAGTCATATCACGCGAACGTAAAAATGAAATGAGAACATTTATAATATTTTGTTTTTCGCTCTCTGATTCGTGAGAGGAATAATAGCAAAAAGTGTATTCTTGCAGATGAAAATAACATGATAATTATTATTAAAAGTGTGCTATTAAATAATAAAAATAAACTTGAGAAACTCTGTGAAAATAATGAAGGGTATTGTTTTTTTATTACAAGTAAATATTCATTTCCGAAGCGTCGGTCAAATAATGTCACAAATACATATTAGGTAGTTGTGGCTTCACACGGTTAATGTTCGTTTCTGCGCGGCCATGGTCGGTGTTTCCGTTAACCTATTTTTTAATTTTGAAAACAAATTATTATGAAAAAAGCGAAATGGTCTACTCAAGTAATTATCGCAACCAAATACATATTTTAATAGAAATTAAATTAATCTATTAGAAAGATATACATAAATAATCAACTAATTGAAAAAATATTTAGTTCCTACCGAGATTTGAATCTGGACACATTCCTATCCGGGGAAGCGTGTTCACCATTTCGAATACATTTTCGGCAAATTTTGAACTTATATCCTGTAATATTTCCAATTGATAAATCTATTATTCCATTTTTGAAAGCAATTGCCTAACTTTTTGGTCTAATGGTTAAGACGCTGGCCTAGTGATCTAGTGGTCGGGGTTCGCGTCCTATTCTGGAAGACCAGCAAGTTAGTCCTATTTTCCTATAAAATAGTAAGAATATTTATGTAGTAGACATATACAAAAAAAATTCAATAATTCAAATTTTCAAAATTAAAAATCAATTACATTTTAGAAGTGAATTCCGATCTGCAAGATATAGAGATCAAATTGATATCCCAAAACTAAAATATACCGCAACTCAAAATCAATATATTTATCAAGGTATCAAATTTTTTAATAATCTCCCCATCACAATTAGAAAAATTACGGACTATCATAAATTTGTAACTGAAGTAAAAAAAAATATGTACACAGACTAACTGAAACATAAATTAACTCGAATATACTCCTTCTCTATACATGAGTCTTTCTCTCATAGTTAAAATATATATATTAGTATATATATATATATCCGCTGATTATTGAAATTGTATTATATTTTTAATATTAATAAAAGAAGAAAAAAAAATTCTATATTAAAAAAACTTACCTATATCGCCTTTTAGTTTTTTTTGATAGATTTTTTCTGCATATCATTCTAGTTGATTAATTTAATTTGTATTTAAATTCCACAGAACTATGTTCTGAAAATGCAACTTCACAATAAAAATGTGTTCTCCTAAAAAATACATATTTTTTAAATGATTGAAATATTAACCTATCTTATTACCATTCTCGCAACGCACGCGCCATCTGGCGACGGTATTAGCTCGCTTTTAAATAATCTAATAAGACCTAACTTTATTTTGTGTCTTGGAAAAATATCGCGTAAACTTAACCTAGTTGTTTTTTGACAGATGACAGGCATTCAAATATTTTCTAGAAAGAAGACTTAATTTATGAAAATATGATTTATGAGTTCTTTAACCGTAATCTAGTTGTTTTCTGCCAGATGACAGCCATTCACTTACTCGGTAAGACGTTTTGAAAATATTATTTATGAGACTGTAGATGTTGAGTTTTTTCTTACTAAATGATCCGTTTTGAAATGGCTATTGGATAAACGTAAATAAACAGATTATAAATAATATTTTGATACATTTGTTAGAATAATCTAGAAAAATATTTCTGTTGAGATTCTACAACATTTTTCGGTTTATAGACGTTTTTAAGAAAATAAAGTACAGGGTGAGCCAAAATATTTTTTTATACATTTATTAAAAATTGTGCTATTGATGACCATCTTTTAGAACTATGTGCTCGTCCTAAGTACCATTTTAAACATTTCTTTGTTTAATTATTTACTTAATACATTTTATTATTAGTTTCTTAAATATTGTTCTATTGTTGTATCTTTTATTTTTGTAGCTTTATATAATGATTCTCTGTGTAAATGTAGTCAAACGATTAAGCAGATGAGCACGTAGAGAGAGAGAGAGCAGCATGTTCTGACCATGATGGCAGCATGTTCTGACCGAGGATTATACAATAAATTTAGATAATGTATACACCATAGCTAACCTTAACTTAGAATCATTTATAGAAAAGCAATACAAATTTGATATTATAATTAATATAGAATTAATAATAAATCAACGGTATTCCCTTATAATAATCAAAAAACCACTTATTTAATTACGCGTGTACAAAGCCGTCAAATAACTATACCAAATAACTTAATTTCAAGTCACCTTTCTTTACCGTTAATTACAAACAATACAATTAATCTTGACGTCAACTAATAATATTAAGTACCAACTAAAATTTTAATTCGCTTTCATTTTGGCCTTTGCCTCGAACGCTCGAGTTAACTTGTCAGATTAGGGCGTGATTCAGAATAAAACACCATTGAGAATGAGTAATATTTACTCGAAACGTCGGGAGTATGAAAGTAGAGTAAGAAATAATCTGTTATATTTTTTTCAAGAACACCCTTTTTTTACATATATTTCTAAATCAGAATTATCACATTTATCGAACGTAGTCGAGCTTAATTATTAATTGTTCGTGTATTGTTCACGGTTAAGCAATATGCTAAAAAAATTACTCTCAGCTCTTTGAAAGAAATACAATTAAACCTTTTTCTCAACCCTCAGTGAAACGATCTCAATTAAGCATTTGTCTAGAGTCTAGACCTTACAAACAGAGCCTTTATTCAATTTTCAGTCTATATTAATTGAGCTAAAAACCAAATAAAAGTATGTACATTTTGTAGCTTTTATATTTCTTTGATGAAAAATAAATTTGCGTGAATAAATTGAAATTTCTCGTAAGTTTTAAATTATTATTTAAAAATATCGTTAATTTAAAAATGTTTTAACGCTGATACAAAATATTATTTTAGAATTATCACGATTTAATATTTCTAATTATTCTCTGCGGATAATGTTGGGTAGGAAGATTCATTAATGCATAAGCGGGCACACATGAAACCACATTTTCTGATCTTCTAATTGGAAAAAAAATAATTTGAGATTATATCTATATCGGTTTTTACGTATTGTTACAATTAGTTTACTTTAAAAAAAATAAAGACCAAAATTTGATTATGCATTGCGAACTAGATGGTGACTAGCTAAATGAAAAGGCTTTGGTCGTGAATGAAAATTGTAAAGCCTTTAGTAAATGGGAATCATATACAATTTTATAAATGTTTTTATTATTTTTTGTTTATTTGGAATATTTCCAAGGCGTATTATGATAATTTCTGTGAGTCATTAAAGCGTGTATCCATAAAAAAATGTCTATACGATGTATTGAAAAAAAAAATATAAAAAACAATTCCTGAATTATTTTGATCACTTACAAACTTTATTTGCCACATTGTATAAGAATTTTTTTATTAACATTTGCAACCTTTTAAATAAAACTTGGGCGATTCGGTTAAAACATTTTTAAACCAAAAAAAGGGTTAGCGAAAAACAAAAAAGTTTATTTTTCTTTTTGTGCGTTTCCTTCTCATTTGCCGAAACGCCCGCCCTTCGCATTATAAAAATTAAATATAAACCTTCGAAGTACTACCTTTTCACGGCGTCTCTCGCCTGGATTAAACGTCTCCTCATTTAATTAACAAATAAGCGAAACGTTTTTACTTAGCACAAAGAAGTGCGCGATGGAGCTTCTCTGCTCAAAAGAAAACTCAAAACGGCTTCATATTTTTCAATTACTACTTTCTGGCATTTTTCTTGAATAAACTCCGTTTGTCGTAAATTATGAGTTACGGCATCTTCATTAGAAATGCTCGGCTACCTTTCAGCCAGTCGACAATGCCCACCATGTAGGTACCAACAGAGACTGTAGACAAAGTTGGTACCCAATGGTGACTAACTTTACCCATGGTTGAATATAAATAAAATAGCGGGAACAGTGGCTAAATATTCTCACGGATCGGCGCGCGACAGCATGCTCATAAAAGTAGACCATTAATTTGTTTTGTATTATTAGAATTGTAACTTTCTGGTTAGACTTTTCACTAATAAAATTGAAATATCTTTATACTTGACTTTGTAGATTTTTAACATACAAATTTGTCACTGAAAACTGTCAGAAATAACGCGTTTGAAAATTTATTTTACTTACTTACCATTACGCCGTTTTCCCGCGGGGGTAGGTAGACAGGATAGAGCGCCACACTCTTCTGTCCTGACACAATTCTCTCCTCATTCTCGTTCATACATCTTCTCATACAAGCTCGAAGATTTGAGGCTTCTAATAGAATCATCCTCCAGTATCTGGTTTACCTGATCGTGCCAAGTCTTCCGCGGACGTTCTTTACTTATGGTGCCATCAACACTTGCATCAAATATCTTTCTTACCATTCTCTTCTCATTCATCCGTTCCATATGATCAAACCACCTAAGTGATCCTTTCTTAATCTCATTCACTATACTAAGATCAGCTTTACATTTTTTTCTTATTTATTAAATGGATATTTAAGAAATATTATTTCTTATATAAATGGATTTGCCACATATACGCATAAGTGATCTAATTTTCACTGCATTCAGTCTACTTTCGTTCCTCTTCTGTCAGCTTCAGACCTCACTTCCATACATCAGTATTAGTATCAGGACTCCATTGGGTACCATTTATTTTGTCTCGATTGACAAGTTCCCATTAGATATAATTCCATTCAAAACGCCGTTCACTTTGTTCCCTGCAGTCACCCTCTTTTCGATATCTTTCTCAGCCTGTCCGTTTCAATCAAACATTATTTCCAAATATGCAAATTCATCTACTTGTTTCAAACATTCAATACCTACAAGTATTTAGCACGGTATCTTGCATTCCTTCTTCTCGAATACCATTACTTTCAACCTGTTGACATTAATAATAAGGTCGTTTTCCTTGCATACATCGTGTATTCTACTCACTAGATTCTGTATTATTCGTTATTTAACCTTGTATTATAAATTATTTTCACCTTCACAGTATTATGGAGACATTTGAGGTACCAGTAAGGGGTTCACTAATAACACAGTAAAATATTTATTACCTACGAATTTATATTAATACGTGTGGAATATCATGCTAAGAAACACCGCCGTCGCCGCTGCTTTATGTTCATTTCAGAAACGACCACTGCCCGTATTCCAGGAAATGACCCAGCGATTGGAGTTACCTGGACCATGCACAGGCGACACAATTCCATGATATTGCCTCGACCGCGCTCTGGTAAATTCCGCTGGCCATTAGCAATGACTGATATGAGGAGGCGACTTATAAGCAAAGGTGTGCGTGGCTCTCCCCACTATATCGTCGCGAGACGGGCGAACGGACCGCGTGCAATAGATATAAATGAGACCGCCGGTGCTACGAGTTGATTCTGGACAGTGGATCCAGCGACTCTGCTCGGGCGTGCCGCTAGCTACCATCGCCGCCACCCCAGGATCTTCGTGCCGCTGACCTCTGTCTGGATAGACGAGACTGCCACCGCCACTTGATGATTGATTACAAAAATCGCTGCTCACATCGGACCATTTGGCCTTCTATCCAGCAGAACAGTTGCCCCGTTGTAACCAGTGCTGATCGAGGAGTTTGCCGCCAGCAACTGTTGACCGCCGCGGCCCACCCAGGCTACCTTTTCCGCCGAACACACTGTGCCACTGCAGAGGCCATTTTCAGGGCAACATTAGTCGCTGCCTTCATCGCACCTGCTGCTCTTTGCCGCCCACAAGCCTAGAGCGAGGCTATCACCGCTCCGTTCTATGTTTGTTCTACCTCGCTATCTATTGAATTATTTTTCCTGAAGATTTTTTAAAAATAAATTTTTCTGCCATTTACCACTGTCTTTCACTGAGCCCTTTTGATACCCTCGCATCAATATATTTTAATAATTATTGAAGATTAAAGAGCTGCAACAATATATTCTTTAATATCGGTGGATATTAGGGATTCCCGGAACTCGAGAGTTTCAATTCCCGGAACTCGAGAGTCCAAATTTTCAATTCCCGGGAAATCTGACAATGAATTTAATTTAATTAAAAAGAAAAAAATATTTTAACATCTATAAAATATTACAAAACGGGAATAATTAACAATTAAATAATAGGGAAAAAATAAAAAAAACATAAAATAAGAATAATTAATTAATAAAGAAACACATCAAAAGATAAGTCATAGTATTTGGCTAAATTCAACTGAAATACACTAATAAAGTTTTTCAAATAATTTAATCTTACCCAAATTTTGATGAGAAGAATTTATTTTTTTATTTTACAATGAAACATAGTCCTCTGTTTGGACAAACCGACTAAACCATTTATTTCAGATTTTTTGTTAGTTGTAAATATCCGAGGATTCTCTTTAATGCAAATCTTTATGACTGCCCGTATAAATTATGGAAACTTCCCATTTTTTTTGTATACTAAGTTATGGACCGCTCGTCCTGCTACATGACAATAGTCAGATGGGATTAACTCAACCTGTTTAAAATTAATAATATCGATAAAAATAGAGTCTTTAAAGGGCAAATTTTACAACTAAACTTTGTAACACACACACATTGGGTTAGAAGTGCAGTCCCTATCCATCATTAGGTGATAACTGAACTAAATACAGTATTGTAGTCTATTCGGACAAGAGCGCGGGGCATTAGAAGAGGGAGGAGGTTTCGGTCATTAACAAGAATATGGATAATAAAGGCGAAGTATTAGGAAATGTTATGTTGTTAATTAGTGTTTTCGTCGAATTTAAATTCTTTTGTATTTCAACGGTTTCCAAATTGTTCATTATTAATATTTTATAAGATGAAGAAGTTTTAGTTTCAATTATGTAGTTTGAAAATTCCAAGAAGTTGTTATTTTTTAGGTAGCGACATGTTCGGTTTGACCTATATAATTTTTATCGCAATCTTCACAAGTTATTTCATATATTCCGCTTTTATCTAATGTTGTATTTCTAGTGTAGTACAAAGTTTAGTTGTAAAATTAAAATAATCATGTTACACCATGTCAATTAATAATACACTTTGCTTTTTATATTTTTTATTTCTTTTTTTTCTTATTTTTTTGATGTAAATATTATTTTGTAATTTGAATTATTTTTACGGTGAAACGAGTCTTGCACAAACAACCCGAGAATGTTGGAGTAAACTCATTATTATTAATAATATAACTTAAACGAAGATAAACCACTCTATCCCGTAGGAAGATCAAATCGTGCAATAGTCCAAAACAATATTTTGCAAGCTCTCTCTGAATATTTAATTGTCGCTCCCCGAGCGGTTGGTTAATTAGGGAGATTCATTAATTGATTTGAAAAAGGACTGGACAAAAAGTGCTAATGGTATTTAACCCCAACATTAAACTACTTTGCTCAATGTCTGTGCCAGTCTAACTTGATTAATTGAACTTTCAAAAATGTATCTACCCTTATCTAGGGGTTATAAATAGATTAAAATCGGATGTCATAAACTAAAATGGTAAAAACATAAAATTAGGAACTATTATACGTATCGAATTAGTACCAAAAATAATAAAGTTTTCATTTTATTTAGATAGAAAATATTTTTTAAATAGTCATCACTTATATTTATAGTTTTGTTTTTTGTCTACCCACATATTTTTAATTTTAGTACCTATGCAATTTGTATCCTGATGAAGAGACTATGGATATTGAAACATGTTAATAAATCAATATACAGTGGTTTAAAGTTTTTCTTTTCTTACTATTTAAAGTAATTTGAAAAATATTGAAGAAGTATAATTTTTTAACACTTGTATCATTTGATCAACGTTTCGAATCCCATTGCAAAGAATTATCAACTTTTGGGTAGATTTCGATAGAAATTCTACTTATCGTAGAGGGTTTTATGATTGCCTTATCATTAAGAGATCAAAATAAATGTTTACCAAATAAAACTCTGAACCCTGTATTCCAAAAAAAATAAATATCAAAAATAGTTGTCAAATCTAGTAAACTTAACCAAAAATAGCACTGAATTTAAGCGGTGTAACAGAATTCCAGGAAACCCACTGAAATGTGAAACTAACGATAATCCCTGGAAACGTTCAATGAGTACAAGGAACAACATTTTAGGGAGTGGGAAGTAAAATTGCCACATGATAAGACTGATTGTCTAAATGGCATATGCAATTGTCCAAAGCATATTAGAGATTACGTTTGTAAATATTTAGTTAGGTTAGGTTAGAACACAAAGACAAAAAATATTTTTAGTGAAAAATAATGCATTATAGTAACAAAAAATAAATATCTAGTTAACATTTTAAGATTAAATTTGGTATTTATTTGTATGCATATTTTCATTTAATTTTGTAAGCAGTTAATCATAAGCCAATTTTTTTTTAGAGGTTTGTTTTTAGAATTGGTAACATTTTTCCACCGACGGCCAATTTGACAGCCGACAGCTGAATATTGCTCAGTTTGGTTTGCCATTTCAACATGAATAGACTTACGCCAGAACAACGTTTGTAAATTGCGAAAAATTATTTTGAAAAACTTTATTCAGTTCGCAAAAATTATCGCGTCCTACATCATAATAGGCATCCGCAAAGTTGTCGTACAGTGCGCACCGAAGAAACTGTTGCTGCAGTGGAGCGTAGTATTGCGGAGGACCCGAATAAGTCGATTCGCCATCGTGCACAGCAATAGATCCATGATTACTGACTTTATAGTTCCCCAATTGAATGGAATTAATGTAGAAAAGCTGTGGTTGCAACAAGACGACGCAACATGCCACATGGCGCGTGCCATAATCAATTTACTGAAGGAAATATTCGATGAGCGCATAATTTCGCGTAATGCACCTGTTAATTGGCGTCCAAGATCGTGTGATTTAACACCTTTTTATTATTTTCTGTGGGGATATGTAAAGTCGCTAGACTACGCCAATAAATCAGAGACGATAAATGACATGGAAGCTAACATTCGTTGCGTTACTACCGATTTACAGCTATTCCAAAAAGTGGTCGAAAATTTAACTTCCTGATCGCGCTTTATTTGAACCAGCCGCGGTGCTCATATGCGCAAAATCATATTTAAACACTAATGACATAAAATGATATTTTTTATGAAGCCAATAACATGGCCATTACCACGATATTTATGTGTTTTATTAAGCACGGGATGTAATTGATCCGCCTGTCATTTACCGTCTTCATTCTCCAAAAAAAGGCGGCAATACGCACACACACACATGCGAAATATCATAAACCAGTAAACCCAGTGGTGCCAATCGTTGTAATAATGCGGCGTAAACATAAATATTTATTTGATAAAATCTTAATAAAATAATAATAATTGATATAATAATATTACGAGAAACATATTTTATTTTGCAATAATACTAGCTTTCTTGAAAGTTCTGACTGCACGCTGCCAGTGGCAAAATATTAAATGGAATTGGAAAAAATATATGAGTATCTGAAAATAAAATAATTAAAAAATATATTAAGAATCGAACGCCATGAAGTTTATAAATGAAACAGCCCGAACAGTCATAACTCCTCCAGTTGTGGCCTTTCAGAGGTGAACATTTTAAATTACAGCGGTCAGGATTTCGGAATTGGAGTCCGTGGCAGGAAAATTTCCCCGCCCTGTCGGTAAAACAGATCTCTCCATCGTCAGATAAACATTTTAATGAGAAAAGTTGGGCCCTTTATCTTGGAGGTTTAAGAGGGGGCACGAAAACAAAAGGCTCGCTGAAAACTAAGAAATGCATTTGGTTAGAAGTGGGAATGGTGATAAGGCTCTAGAGTCGGATTAGGGAATCTGGCAAATATATTATATTTTAACTAATCACTTTTACAAATGTTATACTAAATTTATAGATATTTTGTCTGATATATTTTTTTAAGAGACCAGGCTTTTGATGCACCAAATCTGAGAACGAATAAAACAAAAAGAAAATGGATAGGTGGATAATGTTAAGACAGATCTGCAAAACTGGACAACAATGGCGATATTAATGGGTCAATGACCGTTTGTAGTGTTATGGACTTCAAAGGCCTAAAAAGCCAAAAGTAGGAGAAGAAAAATAAAAAAAACAATGTATGTCTGTTAGTGATAAGAAAAAAATGTTACTCTTGACTCACTGGTGTGATTGTGATTGATATTAGATAATATTAGTGATTGAAAACTGTAAATGTAATCACTGTTTCATTACTAATGCGAAATAAATGAAAAAACATAATTTTGAAAGAATTAAATTATTATTCAAACTTTATTAGCGTAAAATACATATTCTAGCATTAATAATTAATATATATATCTGACTTAATATCATCACAAAGAGAATGAAAACCCTTTAAAAAAATGTGAGTTTATTTTTCGGGTCAAATTCTCAGCGTTTCGGTTTAAATGCATACAGCGTATTTGGCAGAATCCGCAAGACGGGGCTGACCATGAAATATAATGCGTAAATAATTTATGCGTCACATATAAAATATAAAAATGAATCACAATATTTTTTGATATTTAATCGCTGATGGCGAGTGTGACTCAAAGATATCAGTGATTGACTCACGGTTCGTGATTTTGAGCTCATCACTAATGTCTGTCATAAGGCACGTGTAGGGATGACTTTTACCTTCGAGACTTTGAAAATTTGGCAGTGAAGGCGGACATCAGCTGAGCAGTCTGCTTTCTATGCAAAATGCAATAAACAACGAAAGACTTGCCATGTTACTAATTAATCTGGTATTGTAATTTACCACTACAAAATGTGACTTTCAAGATCAAAATGTCAGAACAAGGGACTATTCTCACGTCTGGTTGATTTCTGATTTGAATTACTCCATGGATATCATTTGTAATGTCTTAATTAATTAACTATAGTAAGATTTTAGAAATTCTATAGATAGAATTAGAATTTGTCATTCAAATTATGCGAGTGGCAGACAACCATCGAAAGGAAATTAACCCTCTACTCTCGCAGTTGTAAAATATTTTATAATAAGTGTATAAATTATAGCTGTATCCGTGAAATTAATTCGATAGTTAGGTCCAGGTTTTCTAATAGGAATGTATAAGGCGTACAATTATAAATTACGTAAAATAGAACCACTCGTCTGGTTTATCTGGCTTGCAATCTCCTGGTGGTCTTCCATGGAATTCCAGCTGGCCAGCCTCCAACACTTGAACTAATAACAATGCTCAATCTGTATCACGCGATCACCATCATTAATAGATCCATGATCGCGTTCCAATTGGCTTTGGCCGCCTCAAGTTTGTAGTATTACCCACATAACAGGAATGTACATATTTATGTATTAAAAAAAATCAGGATTACCAACCGAATCATGACTAACACTCAAACAATACCTAAATAAATTACTTTTCTTTGTAAAAAATACATGATTTTTGACTCCATTATAACTGAAAAATGGAATAGATAAAACTATTTGATGCCTGGTATAAACTAAATTTGTATTTAGGTGGAGCATTACCACTAATATACGTTCAATTTTAATATCTACTTGCATACTTTGTCCGACATTTTAAATCGTGTCGGTAAATCCTTACTAATGTAATTGAGTATTTTTTAACGCAAATCTGTAATTAATGTGAATTTCAACCAATAATTTGCAGGTTAACGATGTTAGATTGATGAGACTGGGTGGCAGCATCCGGCCCTGCGCCAGTCCGAGCGGCGGGCAGGGAGGGGTATCTCTCCCTTGATTACATCTAGCAGTTAGTTCGGACGAAATGAAAATCTTAAAATGAAAAGGTTAAATTGAAAACCTTCCCGAATTTTTGCTCATTGTCTCAGAAATGCCGCGGACTGGTTCCCCCTTATCTCGGCCGTATTTTAAAACTTCATACACTTACAAATGGCGAATATCTAAAAAGTAATTAACGTTTTCAAAGTTTCCATTATTCCGACGAAAAGTGATTTGAAAATTATTCTATTAACTGAATCAACGCGGCTCGCTATCTGTCTTCAGTAAAAACATTTATTGAATATTCATTCTCTTTACAAATGATTTTCATCCAATTATACACTAATAAAAAAAATAGTTTTTATGCTAATCATCTATATTTATTAATATTATAAATATAGCCTTTCTGATACAATTATTTATTACAAAATATTCACTGTCCCCTTAATACATTGAAGTCTGTGTTAAAGAAAATAGGCTCATTCGTTGTATCTAACAGTGAAATCTAAACAATATATTAAACAATTAGCCTCATTTGAAATACAAGATACAAAATTGAATAAGCGGAAATATTAAATGGCTTAAGTAACAATACTGAACAATTATATTTGTAAAATAACTAAATAACAAAAATGTTTTCGTTTGAGTTTGCGAAGGGAGTAAAATGAAAACGAAAAGAAGAAAACAGAAAATTAAAATATAGAAATGATCGGTTTATGTAAAGATTTTCATAAATTCTTTTCTGCCAACACCCCATAACCAGTTCCCGAAATAGAATTTGTGCTTGTTCATCAATAAATGTTCCTTTTTATTAGGAGAACACATTCTTATTGTGAAGTTGTAATTATTCAGAACAAAGGTCTGTGATATTTTAAATATGAATTAAATATATTAATTAGAAAGATATACACATAAAATCAATTCTATCGAGAAATATTGTTGTAGATGGCTCTTTCAAATTATGCAATGATTAAATGTATTAATATCAAAAAGGTAACATATAGGTTCGAAAATTTGTCGCTGTAGCACAGTTGAATAATGCACCTTCTCCGGTTAGGAAGAGATCCAGGTTCGAATCCCGGTGGCGCAACAACAATGTTTCTCGATAGAATTGATTTTATATGTATATATTTATGATTAATATATTTAAAATATCACAGACCTATGTTCTGAATAATTATAACTTCACAATAAAAATGTGTTCTCCTAATAATAAAGTTGTATCAATGTGTCCAAAATTTAATAAAAATGAATTTATAATTCTGGCGTCTGCTATCAGATTACTCAAAGGTATTTGAGATTCTGTATAAATACGGTAGATGGCTCTTTCAAATAATGCTATGATTAAATGTATTAATATCAAAAAGGTAACATATAGGTTCGAAAATTTGTCACTAAAAATGTTGTCACTGTAGCATAGTTGGATAATGCACCTTGCTCGGTTAGGAAAGAGATCCAGGTTCGAATTCCGGTGACGTAACGACAATGTTTTTTGATAGAATTGATTTTATATGTACATCTTCCTAATTAATATATTTAATTTATATTTAAAATGTTTCTTATTATTTGGAAAAATATTGTAGGCTTTGGGTACAGAAACATACGTATTATATCTGTCGCAAGATATGGGGTCATCAGATTTAGGTTTTTTAATTACGGTTCTAGCGAGATACAGTGTGGATTGTGTAGAGGTGTATGTGTGTTGATTTTAAGGTTGTAAACACAGGAACTTGTGTCCCTATATCTCCCAGTTCTCCACTATGTTGGAATGATCGCCAAGTGTGAGAAATATGTATGATGGCAGACGAGTAGGTTATATGAAGAGAAACTGCTTGCGTTTGATACTAGATTTAATCAAGATTGTTTGTTTTGTTAAAGGTGCGTGCGAGTAGCCACTGAAGGCTGATTTAAAGTTTGTGGTCGGGAAGACGGCAATCTTCCAGATGATTGCCGCATGATAATATTGTATGCAGTCTGACGTCGGTATCGGGAATGTTTATGGTTGTCGAGAGCCTGGCTTGACACCCAGGCACGATCAGAGCCTCCACAGGAGGATGGACCAAAGCTCGATCTTAATTTGGGTTTCATAGACGACCCATTCTTTTTTTCTCTCTTAGGATACTTGTGAGATTTATTGATGAAGCTTTATGTTATTCTGAAAATATTTTAGTTTGTGGAAGAAATATGTATATAATACATCACACATATTTAGACAACCCTAGAATATTATCAACAGTGTCCGAAATACATGTATCGGATAAATTCTATATTAACTTTAATATTAAATTCTTGCCTCCATTGGTCAACGGATTGAATCGGGGGGTGCGAGAAGGACTACCGAGAAAGTTACAGAAATATAGATTGGAGAAACATATTACAAGGAATTCAAATCAAAGCAATCTTCTTAAGAAAAAATCTAAGACAGGCTCGAATTGCAAAAAAAGTTATTAATTTTTTTTTGTATTATTACGCTTTCCAAAAATATTGTCTTCTATATGTAGTTTTACATATGTAAATTCCCTTTTTCACGATATTATATTATGTCAATGAGTTTTGTTACAACATTGAATCGTACTGTTGTTTTATTTAAATATTATTTAATACATATAGAAAATTATACAGAAAAAATCAATTTATTGAAAAAATATTTTTGTTGTTGCCGGGATTCGAACTTGGACCTTTTCCTATCTGGTGAAATGTGTTATACAGTTTACCTTATATTTAATTTTAATTTGTATTAAAGTACACGTAATATTGTATTTTCTTTAAAAATAAATAATTTTTATTTATCTCTGATTTCAGATTTAGATTAAATGATGTTTTGTAGATATATAAAAATATGTTTAAGTTGATTTTATTTATTATATTTTATTTTAGTTACTTATAGCAAGTGAATGTTTATTGAGATTAGTTTGTTATTTATATTTAACAATTTTGTTTGTTTGTCGACATTTTTAGATTTATTTTGATAATTTTTAGTGTTACAAATATTAGGTTGATTCATAAATAAGTGCCATTATACGTATATAAGGGGTTTATTATTTTTGTGAACAACTTGTATTATTATTATTATTATTATTATTATGGCTTCTAATTATTTTGAATACAGAAACTTGACCATACCTTACTTCTTTAGATCACAGAAAAATATATTGAATTGGATAACTTTTGGATCATGGCTTTATCAATATCATTTGTCATTTAAACCTCCAAAATCGTTTGTGGAAGTAAAAAATAAATTGCCATCTAAATGGAGACAAGTCGTATATAATAATGGTAAATATAAAACATAATTAATTAAATAAATAATAGATATCTTATAAAGACGAAGCTATTTTTTATTTAATTCAATGGAAGTATATGGAACTATGGGTAATCACAAGGTTTACGACCTGTCTTCGGCTGGCTTAAGTGATCACTTTATATAAATAAAACGTTCACTATTCTCACTCATTAATAAATCTCCACATCTATCAAATTTTTCAAAGTTGTATATATGTTAATATGTGGAATCACTACACTATCGCCATCTATGGACTAAATTTGATAATTAATTTCTCTGAATCAGCATATATGTCCCAATGAGAATCGAATTATTTTTTTGATATTATTTAAAGAAATATTCTTTATCTGTGTAATGTTTTTAACACATTATACTAGAATAAGCATGAAAAACCAATATTTTTCAATTATATATATATTTTTTAATATAATTTTTTTTTTAAATTAACGCTAGACCCACAAAACGTCTTGATAGATGTTTGTCTGCACGTACATTTATATCTGTTTGTTACATTTAATAATCTTATAAATAACAATTATATATAATAGTCACCGTTTATATTTACATACATATCATTCTTACAGGTAAGACCTGTTATTTTCTACAAGCCATTTTTTAATAATTTCTCCTAAATTAGGAGAATACGTACTCTTTTGTAAAGACGCAAGCATTTATTTTTAATTATATGAAAAGCATATTCTATTGTCTTCGTTCCATGCTTATTGATGATTTTGGGGATCGTACATTATTACCGCCAGTATATTATTAGCAATATTTAAATATGTCAAAGAATACACAATTATTAATTAAATTGATTGTAATATTTTTTTAATAAAATAGTCAATTTTAGTAGTAAAATACCAAAAATTTATGAATCAACCTATTATAATTGCGAGCATTAATATCAATTTACTATTAATGTTTTTATGTATTATTTTATTTAATATATTTGAAGACTAACCGGTAAAAAAATGTACACTTTTTCCAAGTACACGATATCTCATTAAAAATAGATCGTTATATTTTTATTTAGAAATAAATCTGTTTAAATACGGATATTCTCCGCAATGAGAAATATGATCTCTCACGACTTATTATTCAAGGGATGATATATACATAGAAGGCAGCAGGGGCGTAGACATAAATACGTCATCTTGGCTACGTAACATCAGTAAGTAGCTTAATATACAAAATGTTGGATATCTTAAACATCTTTTTCTTTAATTGTTTTAATTATACAGTATAATTTATCGCTTTACATAATGTGGACTTGAATTATTGACCCCTTGCAGGTCAAGAATTCAAGTAAATACAACTAAATGCTTCAAATTTAAATACACTTTTGATAGTTCACATAGCGTATTTAAGTTTTTTTTCTTTTGCGCTGGTCGTTAGACGTTGTTTAACCGGCTATTTCTTTGTTGCAACCCTTTCACGCTTAACTTTTTACGTAGATGAGGTATTAGCCTTTCATACAGTATAAATCGGCATACTGCAATTTGATCGACGATCTTCGATGATAAGACAATCCAATCGTTTAATTTTATTTTTTAGTAATATTTAAAACTTTACGTATACTGACAAGAAGAGTTTCCAACACCCATATGCCACACCGTCCACAATTAATAGTTGTATGAGATTTGTAGTTATTCGTCTTAGAAAAATGGTTGAGAGTCTGTTATAGATGTTCAGTTCCTGTAAAATGGAGACATTCGTGCATCTCACCGTTAGATGGTATGAAAGAGTGAAATCGGTCGTGCAGAAATACATACAAAGGAACCCGGTAATATAATGTTTGAGACCGCAATTAAAGTGGTAACTCTCTAAGGATCTTACATCTTTATGCATATTTTTCTTTATCATCGTGTGTTCAGTGCTGTGCATCGAGGTCATCTGAACTTGATGCACATTTCGTCTCCTTTCCTCCCGGTCTCGAGTCATGTTGATCGCACCGTTTAAAGATGACCCCTTAACATCTCTATTTAATCTATCCATATTGCAGGAGAACGTCCCATCACTCGTTTTTCTCAACTTCACAATCATGAGCTTCTCGAGACTAACATGTCAAAAGTATGCAATAGTCATCTTGTTAATAGTCTTTCTGTAATTTTCATAGTCCACAGGGTACGTTGCATCTGTCTTCAGCATCATATTTCAATGGCGTCTAATATATTCCTTCCCTTCTTTCTTGATATTCAGGTTTTCATTCCTTGTAGTGCTATGGAGAATACTTTAGATTTTAATAAACAGTTCTTTTTAGGATATACCGATTTCTTCATATCTTCATAAGTTTAATCATCTGATTTTTCTAATCTAATTCTTCATCAGATTTTCGTTTGACATCTATGTTTTGAAATATGAGTACTTAGGAATATAAACTTCCATAGTCCTTCAAGTTTGTGGTTTTTTTTGTTAATGATTCGAATTCGAATAGTAACAACGATAAGGAGTTTTGTTTGGTTTTTATGTATTTTTAGTCATAGTTTACTAAGGCATTTCCTCCTCAAATTGTATCATCTGCGAATCTTCTGATGGAGTATAATAATTTACCTTTAATGTAATTTAGAGAAATTGTAAAGTAATTAATATAAAACACTATTAAATGCAACATTTTTAATATTTATCCTTTGGTGATAAATGAAGCCTTAATAAAGTGGGCAGTATGTGAGTGTAAGGAAAAGGTTCCCGCCAGCCCTGAAAGATGTCTGGGTGGAATCCCAACCATTCCAGCTAGATATAAATAAAGTATAACGTTTTATGAAACGGACTTGGTTATATAATTTTAATGGAGAAATAACTCGCCCGAAGCATTTAACATGAAATGAATATTTTTTGCAAAGTTTCCTTGCGTGTATCAAGGAGAGGAGAATTCGCAAATTTGAGAGGTAAAGTTAAACGTATACAAAGTATACAAAACATCTAAAAACAATTTATTTTTCCTTTAAATAATATTATAAAATTTAAATGTTTCCCTAAAATTCAAAAGAGTTTTAAATACATTTTCACAAATTTATAATGTTTATTCATAACTCATTTAAAAACTCACACTTTTATCTGGATACACCTTAATAGGCAATTAACTAAATATAGTATTGCAGTGAATCGTAGCGAATACGTGAGGTTTTACTCAAAAATTAAATAACCTTTAAAAAGGTAGTGATGTGAATTTAAGTGTAAGTTCAATTCTAGAAATATTTGAAAAACAAGCTTATATTTAACCCTAGAAAGACAAATTTCTGCAACTATGATATGAATTTCTGAATGATTCGGAATAAATTGTAGAGATAAGTGAAACCAAAGTAAGCGAGGTAATTATAAATTAAAATGGTTAGGGAGTATGGAGTGCATGGAAGTTAGATAGTTATAAGTTGTTAAATACAACAACGTGAAATGATCCAATATAACTATTCTTCAGATAATCGGGTAATTTCAGAAGCTTATGTAGATCGCGTGTAAGAAGATACACCATCAACGTCCTTCAATATTGGACTCAGGCCTCTTCAATTCTTCTTCAATCATTCTTGCCCCAGGTATCTTTATTGAGTTCCTGCAACACATTTAATTTCATCTGACTCTTTCGCCTTAGGATGACCTACATTTCTGTGTCCTGTTTCGGTTGCCACTCCAATAGTGACTTCGGCTATCTCCACGGGGTTTCATCACGTAACCCGTTCAGTTTCATTTTAGATGATCTGCTCTCTCTATCATATATGTTATTTTTGTTTATTCTCTAATGCATTTATTTCTCTAAGGGGAATACTGAATATTCTTCTGTGCATTGCTCGCATCTCATTTTTGCATATATCTACCGTTTATTTAGTGCTGTTGTTTCGCTTCATGGTATTTGTTCTTGCTTATTTGACTTTTTAATTTAAGTTAGTCTTCCGCAAACTGGTCAGGCAAGGCCAATTTAATTAAGTTAATTAACCAAAAGATTAATACGTACGGAAGATACACAATAATTCCAGTGATGTATAAAGACCTCAACATCATTCATTCAACTGATGATTGAGGAATCATTTACGATCTATCTGATTTAAGGTCCATCAAAAATCCCCGCTTTTAACTATTCTATATTTTTTCAAGGATTTTTTTATAAATATTGTTAACACGAGTTACTTTTATCCAACGATTTAACAAACTGTTTCATTATCTTTATAAGCAATGGTGATAGGATAATTTTCTCATTTGCGGCTAAAGTTTTATAAATAATATTTTGTTTTCCTGAAGTTTTATCTGTTTTCAAAGACCTTTTTTGACCTCAATCCCAGAGGTAAATGATATTTTATGTGACCACTTTGTTTAAGTAGAAAATTTACTATTTGTGCGCAAGTCTATTTTTTTTAAAAAAAAGGAAAAAAATCTGCATAACCCACATATTTTTTGATAATTAATCTTTTCCAAGACTAAAGAGATAGTCTCGTAATTCTTCTTTATACTTGTAAAATGAACAATAGGAATTGAGCTATACATGTTTCCATTACATAAAAGTACACATTTGAGACTTTGTTTGGAGCTATCTATAAAAAGTCACCATTCAATTTGATTTGTATTCTGGAAGACCTATTTTTAACAGAAATTCACGACAAGGACCCGGAGATTATATTTTATAAAAAAAAAACTAAACAAATCCTTTTCTCTTTTACGATGGAAAGTGATTTTGGTTCCCTGGAATTTAGTACATCTTATTATATTTATACATATTATTATTCTGAAGGGGCAGTTATTCAGAATATTATTCTGTGATATGTTTAATACAAATTAAATCTACCAATTAGAAAGACATACAGATAAGGGATTTGAACCAGGAACTTTTATTATCCGCGAAAATGTGCTGACCATTACACCAAGGTCAATTTTTTTTTGTTGGGTATTGAAATCATTTTATTATGACTGGCTCTGGCCACCGCAAGTTTGTAGTATTACCCACATAACAGGAATGTGCATATTTATGTATTAAAAAAAATCAGGATTACCAAACGAATTATTAATAACGCTCTAACAAATACCTAAATAAATTACTTTTAATTTACGTAAAAATAATACATGATATTTGACTCCCTCATAACTGAAAAATTGAACAGATAAAACTATTTGATGCCTGGAATAAAATTCTGTATTCCGATGGATGCTTATTTAAAATATGTGTAACAAAATATTTAAAAACTGCATATTAATATTAATATTTTTATTTTTTAAACTCAATTCAAGTGGTTAATAAAACAAAGATAATAAATAAAAAATATGAATTTTAACCACAAAGTTAATATTGCTAATTTTAAAAGTAATATTAATATTTATATATGAATTTGAAAAGAGACACCAGGACTTTATTATTTATTTATTTATGTTTATTAAAATAGCAATATACAAATATAAATAATAAAAATGATTTATCGCGTACGTGAATGGATGTTGAATAAATGAAATCAATAAATAAATAAATATTTTATTATAAATTATTTGAAATACTTCATAAACTTCCGGGAACTATAACAACGACTTTAGTAAGTACCCACCGTCGATAGCGCGCATTATTGGAAGTCATTTTTACGGTTTCTCGCCAAGCAGCCCTTAAATGACGAAACGTTTCAATCGTTTTCGAAACAGTATTATGCAAGTTTTATTGTGAAAACATGTATTGTAATTTATATATATATCAGTTTCATCGGTTCTCAATTTTATTATGTTATTATGGGAAAATGAAATAATGTTAACGTTCATTTGTCAAAATATTGATGGATCAGAAGAAAGTGCCTTAGTGTGAAGCGTGAATAAATTAATGTCCCGTTATATTTCATCTCATGTTTGATTGAATGCGGAGTGTGTGTGTGGCCAGATAAGTATGAATGATAAAATACTACTTATAGTGGACGTTGTTTATTGATGCTTGAAACACATGAAGCGCTGGTTAATGAACTCGTCTGGAAGGCCGCTGCGAGAGAAGTAACGCGCTGCGTCCGCCTCCGTGGCTGGCTGCGGCGCATATTATCGTTGTCGTATTTTTGAGGTTGATTAGAGCCCAGTTTTGCCCCCAGGTATTTTTGCAGGGTGCGTGTAGATTGTCGAGGCGATAGATCTCCACATTATGTTATTTATTTTTGCTTTACAACTAACTACTTACAACGTTTAAATAACATAATCATCTATGGGGACGGCGATTTAAATTCTCCGCCATTCCCAGCCGACATCTGTATTCAGGTTTCTGACTTAAGCGGAGAACCAGACACCTAACTGGCCCGATCACTCACCCATGACAGTCATTTTATGTTTTCTTGTATTCTTCTTTCCTACAAAAAAACAACACTACACCAACCACGGGTTTCATTCTCATCATCAGAAATCACCCCCACAAGTCTATTACGAACTCGTGAGGACTAACTACCACATTCACTCACCATTAAACAAGAGATAACCTACGAGAGTAGTTGATATAATTGAACATGCCAAGAAAATTAAATGACACTGAATAGGCCATATCGCTCGGAGGGCAGACAATCGTTGGACGAATGCAGTCGTCTAGTGGTACTGGCTGATAGTGGCTTTCATAAAACTCGCTGGATTGACGAAATCGTTAATTCTGAAGAATTACTATCATGTAAACATTATAACTCTTAAAGAAAATTTTGCGAACCTGCTAATTATGTTTTATATCTAATAAAAAAATAATTTAATTCGCGATCAATGGTGGTCCCGCATCGGCCATCACTGACCGCGTTGGGGCCAATATAGCTTGCGGGACCTAGCAACAAGTAACAAGTATTGCCGACAGCCGAAAGACGGGCGAAATTGCTTTCAGTAGTGTCAGCTAGTGACTATTAGGATACTGCAATATTATATTACTAATATAGTGGCCTCTGCGCGGCCAGGGTTTCCGTAGAATCTATATATTGTTATATTGCTTTAACAATGCAGTATGTAATGTAATCAAAATATTAATAAAATAATACATTCTGTATATATACATACACCTAGAGCTATCTTAAATTGATATGATTATCGTCAGAATGATATTAAAAGCGTTAACAGAAAGGATATAGTGAACTTAAAGAAAATAAATAATATGGACACGTAATTTTTTTTTACTTAAAATCTTAAGTGAATATACGATATCTTAATCAGTGACATCTATTGCACAATTAGGACAGATTGTAAATTAATATGAATATTCATTATCATTTTATGCTAATCTGTACTACCATCCAGCGTATTTTTTTAAGACCACATTGGTAGTTTAATATTTGACAATGACACTAACATATACAGAACCAATAGTGACGAAGCGCAATATATATACAGCAATATTATGGGTAGGTATGGGTATTTTTAGGGCACCTAACTTATTGACTATTATTTCGGTTCGTTTAACGCTGATTATTTTTGCGTCAGCTCCTTCAGGAACGGAACCCTTAAATCGAGAATTATCTGTATTCAAATGATTTTTAATTCTGAGTAAATATATTATTTTTCATATATGAAATCAAAATGATATCGTTTTGTTCAACAATGTTCTAGATTGATTTTGGAAACAATGGGAAATTTGACAATGATTCAATATGGAACCTGAAATGTTATTAATTGAGGTTTGAGTCAACACATGTATGATAATACTCTTATTTAAGAATAATATAAAGCAAGAGGCCTTTAAAAATGGTAAAATGGTTAAACTTGTTAAAAATAAGAAATATTACTGATAAAAAATAAGAAAATTCCTTAACATGATTTAATTACAGCTGGACCAAATTTGAGTCTTTTTCATTTATTATTATTTTAGAATATTGTAAAATATTACACATGAAATTAAATTATAATCATTCAAATAAATATAATAACCTCTGAGATTTATGTAATTAACCAACCGGCCTGAAACTACTTAATTAATTACTTATATATTAAGGAATTTATATTCATTATTAAAATGTCCTACCACAAAGTTATTAAATACCAATTAAATGTATTAATTAGAAAGATATACAAATAAAATCAATTTTATATTAGAAATACAAAAAAAACCTTATGAAACTTTTCTTTCGTGCGTAGTTTAGCGATGATCTTAAACGTTAGATGTGTGTTAATGATTAGTTTAATAAAAGAAACACTTCTAGATAGTTTAATGTACCGAATTATTCGTTTGACCTGTTTATAAATCCAGTTCACGCGGAAGTGAATATACGCTTCATCGAAGAGTCATCGCGCTTCACTCTGTGCCACAGATAAGTAGATGGGCAACTCACTGATCTTTACCAATAATAAATATTGTATTGTATTGTAAGAACTAAATAATATAACCATCTCCAATTATTGTATTCACCTAGTGATCTTTTTAAACAAAAATATTATGTAATATTGATATTTAATAACGTTTGATTTATATTATTGTTTGAATTCATCGTGTATAAATAATACAGTCAATAAACTTTTTATATATTTAATATACAATCTTAAAATTTTGTAAATTAAAGAAAAAGTGAATATAATACGACTATCAATATTCAGTCTCTTAGTCACAGAGTGGCAAAAAGAGTGACATAATTACTTTCTAATGTTGATCGATATTTTAATTTTATTATTATTATAATATTTTTGGCATATTAAAGGCATGTAAGAATACACCGTAGTATATAAATAATGATAAATAAATCTAAATAAATTTGGGGACCCTTGTAGTTAACTAACCCTTTTTACTTGCTTACTTACCACTGGCAAATAATTTTTATGTACTGACTTTCACATAATTAGTCACTCCATTTTAAATTAGAGGGACCCAATATTAGTTTTAATTGCGGTGTCTGTACCGCAATAAACATACAACCTTATTGACCAACATTTAACCTAACAGATGCTGCAGCTTCAAATTTTCTGGGTATATATATATATATATATAAATGGGGGTCGCGTACACCCGGTCATTTATTTTTGTCAAGCACCTTGACATTTCACAAATAGTTACCCTCAGGTTGGTATCACATTCGGTGTCTGAGCTTATAAAAACGGTTGAAATCAATGGTTTGTTTTCAAACCGTCGCCAGACCTGTCAAACTAAAAATGTAGCCGTGTGTGAATCACTCTAGCTGAAGGGTAAGATTTTTTTATTGTTCAATCACTAGTGCATAATTTAATGTTAACTTGTTAATCTAATCGCATGGTAAATGATCTTTACAGGAAACAAGACATTTTCCTCTGGGCCTTGCCTCTGGGCTTAACCTTTGGGCTTTGTTTCTGGTTTTTACCTCTGGTTTATGCCACTGATGCATACCTCTGTTTTTACTTCAACTACAACTTTGGATTTACCTTGAAGTTAGTCGCCTCACTGAAGGCAACAAATTTTATCAAATAACGATTACGAATCTGACTGCGTTGGCCTGGATGCTACGGGCCATAACGTGATGTGATGCCAAGACGTATGGTGTCCCATACAAGAAGGACGTCGAACTCGCGCCCAATCCGACGAGATAAGGATATGTAGTCTGTATTTGTTTTATTTCTTGTAATCTTATATTTTTCTCTTGATTAGATGTCTTATTTTTACTAAAGACTAATATGTTTTATTTATCACCTCCAGGTATTATAATAAATTTTTTCCAGTTTAGGATGAAGGCAGAATGTGACAAAAATGAAGTGGATATGTGTACTCAAGGTAAACGAACCCGCGGATTTCATGTTCTACACTGTCTAGCCGGTGAAAGGGAAGGACGAAGGTCTTCTACCTCACAATATATATACATATATATTTTTTTGTTTGTACATTTAGGGCATGTATATATATCGAGTTGATTCATAAATAAGTACCGTTATAAATAACGGGTTTGATATTTCTTCCTGGTTTCTTCCAAAACGAAATAATTTTAAAACATTATTTTAATTTGTCCTTACTCTGAATAATATTTTGAAAACATATATTATTAAACATTTTTTTAAAATATAATTAAAATAACAGATAGTTAACGGATTAAATAAATGAAAATAAATAAAAAACATTTTATGGCTAGCTTAATTCAGGGAGTATTATTTTTTCTCGGTGATTATTTTATTAAATCATTATTTTTCATCTTCATTATTAATTTTATTTTAATATGTAATCGATAGACATTTATGTTACTACACGGATTATAATTTATAAGTTATAATCAATCTTCACATTTTCAATCTTCTGTTATTTAATGAGATGGAAGTGACTTGTTTAATCGAGCAGTTAAACATTAGAAAAAATGATCGAAGTACTTCATCAACCACATCTGCCTCATTTTCTGTATTTTAAAGAATGAATTATTTTTAAATATATTTTCTTTAAAGTTTTACAAGATTATTATGAACTTTGTTTCAATATATTAATTTACTTAACTTTAAGAATATACAAATCGTACTAATTTTCGTAAAATTAAGCATTTTTAAAGGCTAATACGTGTGTGTGTCAAAGCGCCCGCACCGCCGGGGCGAGATCTATATGTGTGCGTTCTCTTTAGCGTTACGGTTTGGCTCCGCGACTAGTTATATACCTTGTACCTTATATAACTGTATTATTTGTGTAATAAAGATGATAATTGTCACGCAAGAGTTTCTCTTGAACCACCAATAATCTACTACGAAGTGTACAACTTGAGTCGTAGTAAGTACGTAATATATATATATTACAATTACACTCAACATCAGTGGCGTAACTACGCCAAAGTGATGCATTGGACCCAACGAAAGACAGAAGCTTACGAGTAAAAGTTCCGCGCCATGCAATATGTATATTTAGTATATCTATATACATTTATGAATATCGAATACCAACGCTAAAGTTTTTAAAACCCACCGTACAAAATGTAATGATAAATATTATAGGTACATGTATTTAAATTTTTTTAAACATGAAACCAGCTGGCATTCATCGCCAAGTGTGTCCTGATTTGAAAAGCATTTTGATGATGATGATGAATTCAAAGACGGAGTACAGACATGGTTTTCATCTCAAGCGGTGTCGTTTTACGACGAAGGTATACAAAAATTCATGCCCCGTTATGACAAGTGTTTTAATGATGACTGTAACTATGTTGATAAATAGTTTAAGGTATAAGGTTTATGGTTTCTTTAAAAAAAAATTCCGCTACTAAAAAAACCCGCCTCGTAATAATTGATTTTCTACAAATATTCTAATATAAGATTTTTTCAAAGCAAAACAATTTTTTTTTATTAAATGTTATATATGTATTAAAATGTAAATAGATATGTATACAACTATTGATAGAACCATTTTTAATTAAAAACAAACAGCTTTTAGTGTTTTCCAAAAATTTTTATTCTTGGCACATACTCTCCAGAGCATTTTACCTTTTCATTATTTGTGCTGAGTTGCTTTTATTGAAGGGTGCTACGACTATGTGATGATAGTCACTAGAGAGTGACATTCCTTTTTGTATTAACGAAAAAACAAATATATATATATTTTTATTTTAAGATTTTTTTTACAATTTTTTGCTGCGATTACAAAATGGCGTTATTTTAAGAAATACAGTTTTTTTAAAGTATACCGGTTGTGTGCAGTGCATTCAGTTTTAATTATTATATTTATGTCGACGCTATACGTTGTCAAGAAAAGACGTTTTAATTTTTCATAGTATTTTATAATTGGAAATCTGCAATCCTTCCAGGACTTAACGGCTGTTATGAAGCAAAGTCAATCAAAATCAAGCAAAGCGCTGAGATGGCCGGAATGTTCGTGCTGTCACGCAGGCGCGCACGAGTCACGTGCTCAAGCCTCAGCGCGCTCGTGGAAGAAAATAGAGGGGCAGTCACCGGAGGATAAGGAGTGTGGATACACGCATCTGCGGCGGGAACACGTATCCCTCCCAGGAGATAGAGACCAAAGCATCCAATACAACACCTTCGTAGCTGTGCGCCTGACTTGTTTTCAACCTCGACACATTCTCTTCAACACTACGGCGGCGTTCGTCTCCCATCGACCGTCGCCTAGACAACCTGGCCAGGGACCGGATCATCCATCCAGAAACGTCGCCACTTCCCCGAATACGCTGTCTCCCGGCGCCGATACCATCCAGCGACCGGATCATCCATCCAGGAACATCGCCACTTCCCCGAATACTCTGTCTCCCGGCGCCGATACCATCCAGGGACCGGATCATCCATCCAGGAACATCGCCACTTCCCCGGTGAGTCGCCTATGGATTTTGTACCAGCATTCCTTTTTAGTGGCAACTGTTAGTCAAGTTTAATTCAATAGACTGCACTGATCAACCCCCATATCTGTTAATTTATTTAGTATTTAAGATTTAAGCACTGGTCCTTGTTAATTACCCTTATTAAACATCGCCCAAGAGGCTACTAAACACTGTATGTTCATTATTTTTCATTGAACCTATCCTTTTGATGGCCCTCGGGGCTGCGATGCCATCCCATCTTGACATCGAACAGAAAGAAATTTTAACTGTAACACGGCTTTAACTTGAGCATAAAATAATACTGAAATAACTAATACAAATGTTATAAGCACAATACAGTGTGGCACACAAAATCATTTTATCATTTATAAATTTAATACATTAATTTTTTGTTATTTATTTTTTAAAATATAATGAACAGATTTTTACAAATATATATACGAATAATGATGTCACGTAAATGACCTCAATTGTCTGCTTCGCAACTACGGGCTATTCCTACTATATTTTGAATGACGGCTTTTAACATGTCACGAATAATAATATCACGTAAATGACCTCAATTGTCTACTACTATATTTTGAATGACGGCTTTTAAAATATCTAGCTCTAGCGTTTAAATTTATTCTCTAATGGTGTCCTTAAACTGCTGGATAGTTCTTGACTTTAGATAGCCCCAAAGAAAAAAAATCACGTGCTATCAAATTAGGTGAATATGGAGGCCAATTCATTATTTGAAAATTTATCATAGCAACTGTATAGTGGCTCTGGCCTTTTGGGCAGTTGCTCCATCTTATTGCTATCTTGTCTCAGGCATGTGCTCCACTGTAAGACGCCCAACAATTTTTAATATTGTTAGCAATTATTTCTTCGATTGCTGTTGCTGAAAATATTGAACTAAGTGACATATTGGTTGTTTTGTGTATATATATGTTTAATAATAATAATATGTTTATTCCAGTGTGATCAGGTTGTTTATGCAAGAAAATATTACATATAATATAATTCATTCAAGTAACAAAATAATCATAAAAATGTATAAATAAATGTTATGAAAAGAAATGCAAAAAGATAAAGTTCGCACATATATATAAAAAAAAAAAAATATAAATGCAAAATTTCAGTCACAGATTTTATTGTATCTGTAGCTACCCTACAGTTGATACCATTCTGGTCAGAGAGCCTGCTTATGAGAGCGCCGCTTGCACTAAACCACTAGAGAGTTGGTACTGAGCTCCAGCCACAGCTTTTCGCCAGCAACTCGATGTTCCAGAAGCGAAACGAATCCATGCACACGGGCTTTGGAAAACATTGTAGATGCGCTACAATAATGCGCCAACTCAAACAGTATTCTGTATGTGTTGTTGCCTTGAATTCGTAGATAGTTGTATGTCACTTGATTGTATTTCGACAAGAGCTCGTAGGGATACATGCTGGTGAAGAAAAATTTAAACATGATCCTCTTCACCTCCTCACTGATTGATAAAAACGCCGTGACAGCATAACTATATCTTTTATCGTTCGATGTCATCATCGTCTTGTAGATTTTTATTGAAGATGTGGCCAAGGTATTTTTTGGACTTTGGTATTTTTGGATTTGTGACCTTTTTTGGAATGCCTATTTTCGTCTCTTCCAGTCACACGGGAGGAATATTTGAACGCCATTATGGTCGATTTGCTGGCATTGTATAAAATATTATGTTCACTGATATATGTTTCGCAAATCTGTAAAAGCTTTCTTATCTTATTTTAATAACGATGCGGTGATTTTAAAAATAAAATCAATAATTTTTGCTAAACAATCCATTAAATAATAATAAATCCATTCTTAGTAAATTTACAGTGAAAAATAAATTAGCACCAAAAAGGTTATTCAATTTTTAAATGATAAAGTGATTTATGCGCCATCCTGTATATAAACATAATTGTTTTACAAATAATTTTTTTTCCATGTTTAAAAAATACTTGATTTTTATGATCTAACTGTTTTTGTCGAATCAATGAATCGTTACAGATTACCCTGGATAATATTTTCTATTCCAAAAAACAGAATTAAAATATTCGGGGACAATGAAAAACGCTTTCACATGAATAAAGATATTCAAAGATTGCGTGTAGCATTGATATATTGCTTGCTTTGTGTATGACATTGCTATATTGTGGGAAAAACTTCGGCAAGCAACCGAACACGATCAAGTCGTTCAACATTTCAATACGACTGGTAAGATAAAAAATAATGAAATATTTAAAAAAAAATTGAAACTATGTCACGATGGAAGTTTTCTCTATTTATTTCCTATAGTAAACATTGTGAATATTTTAAATTATATTTTTAATATACAAGTCGTTTTGTACGAAATGTGAGTAATATATAAAGCAACAATATAGAATTCTAAACAAAAAATCTCGGTGGCAACAATTTTTTTTTTCTATAATTTAAATTTATGTGCATGTATACCTTTCTAATTGATGTATTTAATTTGAATTAAAATATCGTAGAACTATTGTTCTGAAAAAATTACAAATACAGAAATAATAATGTATTCTTGTGTTCATGTTCATGTTCTTTAAAATAAAAAAAATAGATAATATTACTTAAAATTTTTATCTGTAATTCTCCATTACTGAGGTATACTCATATATAAAAGATATATAAAAAATACTGAAAGTATTTATCAAAAATTAATATCTTAATTACCTAATACTTAAATTGAAATGCACATTTTAAAAAATATTGTAAAAAAACATTATTGTTTGTTTTTATATTGTAACGAATTGTAATCATTTTTTTTTCAAATATTATAATGTTTAATTTATAACCACTTTATTATGTACATACACTAAAGTCAACTGGTTTCAGTTGGATCCAACCTTCTTCAGGATAATGTAGTATATAGACTAACCTAAGAACAGATATTTAAATAGGAGGTTAAGAAGACAGAGCAACAGTATATTAGAGTGGGATAGAGTAACAGGTAAGGGGTGAGCGAGAAGGGTAGGGAACAACTAGTTGACTTTAGGATATATGGATAATTAAGTGGTTTAAAACTAAACATTCTTTATTTAATTATAATGTCAAGCCACAACGCGTTAGCTTTTTATTGAAAGATAAAAAAATATATATATATATTTATCTAAAAAAATAACAGTACGCCTGAAACCTGCAAGACTGGCAAAGTCAACAAATTCTGCAGAAATACAATGGTCAGAAAAAATTTGAAGAAACTTGGAGAGGCCTTCATTTAGCAGTGCATAAAAAACGGGTGATGATGAATGATGATAATAGTGAAGAAGTGGAACTGTCAAGTGGATGATTTTTGAGTTAAGATTATTTTATCATCTTTTATACATACAATAACTTACTGTTATGGTACGATTTCTTCGGGTAATCCAAAAATGATATCATAATTATTAATGGATCTATAACTCGGTAACACCTCAAAAACACACTTCCACTGGGCTCTGTACTGGCTTTCTTTCTGCCAATTTCTGACGCCAAAAATCTTTATTTGTCGTCTAGCTACCTCATTTTGTGTCTAACTATTCTTACCGTCTTCAAATTAGTTTTTGTATTTCGTGTGTTACCATTTCGGGAGTTATACAGTATTCATAAATATTACATTACCTAGTCAATGAAGCCTTCCTAACATTATGAATTTTGTGACTTTCTGATACGTTATACTTCAGTTCTATGAAAGCTACAAAAATTTTCCCAAGGATTCTTTTTATAAAAATATCTAGTGTTGCATGAATGATATCAGTGACGTACCTACTCAAAATTTAAATTATATATTTATTTATTAGTATACTATAAAAAGATCGTACTAAAATTTGTATCAATTTTTGAAATTGATATTCGTAATAATAATAACCCAAATATGAATTTAATATATTAATTAGAAAAATATACATGTAAAAGATATACAATTGTTGCTGTAGCATAGTTGGATAATGCACCTTCCCCGGTTACGAAAGTGATCCAGGTTCGAATCTCGGTGGCACAACAACAATATTTTTCGATAAAATTGATTTTATATATATATATCTTTCTAATTAGTATATTTAATTCATATTTAAAATATCACAGAGCAATGTTCTGAATAATTACAAATTCACAATAAGAATGTGTTCTCCTAATAATAATAATCCAATGAAAAGTCTCTCAAGTTATTATTATCGAATCTATTTACACATTTTTATGTACTTAAATAAATCTAGAAATTATAGTGATTACAGAAAGCGTACGTTACAAAGCTAAAATTATTTTATTACATTCAAAATATTTAATGTAGTGTGAAAAAATGTCGATCATTACCCACCCAACTCCTAATAATTTTCTTTTGATTGGTTGTCAGATAACAGAGAAATGTTAACGTACACGAAAATAAAACATTTTATTCACCAAAGAATTTTTGAAGCTTTACCACGAGCCTTTTCGAGAAACTATTACGAATTTTCGTGTTTTTTTTTATACTAGCTATACTTTTATGTGTAAATTATTATAACTTATTATAGAAGTATAATAATAACCACGAGCCTTTTCGAGAAACTATTACCAATTTTCGTGTTTTTTTTTTATACTAGCTATACTTTTATGTGTAAATTATTATAACTAATTATAGAAGTATAATAATAAAATTTGTTTTCAAAGAAGATCAATATGAGTTCTTTCAAACACGCGATGCAACCAGTTGACGTTTTGAAACGAGTCTACGGTATTTCTGTACATCCCATAAAGTTCAAAGGAAAATTGGATAATATTAATTTTTCATGGAAAAACTACAGTTTTCCATGGATGATATATGTCATTGTGAAAACAGTTTGGTATTTTTACATATACTATGATATGATAAGGACAAATACCCAAATTAATACGAACATCATGGAACCAGAAGTACAAACAATTGAATTTGGTCTGATAATATTTGTGATGGGTATGACTATATTATTCTATTGGAAAAACAACGGCAAGCATCTTAAAATGATAAAATCATTTGAAACATTTGATCAACATTTTACCTTTACCGGTGAGAACATTGAAAACAAATCTCTTCAAAAATTTAATAAATTTATTTTTATCGCAACATTGGCAGATTGGTTCCTCTTGATAGTTATTTTTGTATGTAATCATTGTTACATGTTTGACATTAAGTGCATTTTTTTTTGGATCACTATTTTTCATATTGAACAATTCATGGATGTTTGCTTGATGGAGGAAGTGTCTTTACTTTACGCATTGAAAATTAGATTTGAAGCACTAAATTTGTGGATACAGGAATTAAAAAATGCGTTGGATATATTCACGAACCAGCATGAGCTATTTTATAAATACGAATCAAATATATACGTTGGCAAGGCTGTTTCTAAGATGTCTCTTTACAGACATCTCCATTTCGAATTATGCACATTGACAACTGATATGAAGGACAACATTTGCATCCAAACTGCAATGAATATTTTATTTAGTTTTGTCTGCATATTTTGTTCGTGTTACTATACTGTATTTGGGTTTACGATGAGTAACATACAAACGAGCCCATCGAGTATTTCTCTGTTCTTACTTCTGCCGATACAGTGTGTCTTAACAAATCTCATGAAGATTTTCTTTCTTGTGAAGTTTAGTGAAGATTTGAAGACTGAGGTGTGTACCGTGATTGTTTATTTTTCTTAGATAAAAGATCTTTAATAAATTACTATGACAAATATCTTCAAATATATTGATTATTTGTAGGCAAATGGTACCGGGGTGTTGCTGCAACATATATCTTTACTTTCTAAAGATGAAGAACTCAATGATGCCGTAAGTTTGTGTGGTACATGAATTGTATCGGACTGTTATTTATGATTATAAATTATTTTTTATGTTATGATTCAAACAAAATTTATTAAATGTATTAATTAAAAAGATATACACACAAGATCAATGTTATCGAAAAATATTGTTGTTACTACCGGGATTCGAACCTGGATCTATTTCCAATCCGGGAAAGGTGCATTAATCAACTGTGCTACAGAACACCTTGAACACCATCCAGAAGTTGTCTGCATTCGCCTTGATCATTATTTGGTGGATGTTATTTTCTCGGGGAATTTTTCTTTGTCTTGTCCCGCAGTCTATCCCTCAAAAATATTTCTGATGCACTGTAACAAGTCCATTGGTCTCTTCGATTTTCATTGAGGTCTATTATTTTATCAATATCAAAATCTTATTTAGTTTAATATAATACTTAGGTTATGAATTAATTTAAAAAAATATCTGTTTATTTATTTTAAAACTGTCAAAATAATTCTTAAATTCTTCGTAAATTGTCATAAACAATAAATAATATTCACAAATAAAACCGAAATTGATAATAAAAAATTTAAAAATTATTTTTTATCAATGGGTATCCTACCCAAGTGTCATTATCGGTTTATGGGAGGAAATCTGGAAGAAAAACAATATCAGCCAGCAGGTATATCCTTTATTGATATTTTTGGGTATATCATCTTCCAAACAAAGATTTTCAGAACTTTAAATATTGAAACTATAATCAAAAGTATAGATTAGTCATTATTTACCGCAATGTATGGATAATATTCAAAATAATTTCTACAATATATTTTCATTTATACAGGTATTTGAATTCTCCCATCAGCTGCTGCATAAAAGTGTGAACATTACAGCCTGCGGGATGTTCCCCATCGATTATTCCCTTCTGTTCCAGGTATTGTCATAGTTTATTTTAATTTAATTTATGGTTTTTTATAATATAGTTTTCTCTTTCATTGATACGGCAGGCAGTTTGTGGTATAACATTACAAATATGTATTGTGAACAATGTGAAGTTTTACATTGTATTCATATGCTACCTACGTGCATCTTGTTTTACTCTTTGTATATATATTTTTTGTACATAGAACACAACACTTTGATTACTACTACTGAAAAAGCGCTGTTTGCTATAATACAGTAAAATACTAGTGTAGCTGGCAGGGTACCGAAATATATGTCTTGCTTTGCTGCAATGTTTTATCCTATTATTACAATAATATAACCCACTGTACTATGATTCAAAAAATAAATAATAATTGTTAATAATGATACCTATAATTGTGTATTTATTATATAATATTTATCTATAGATAAAAACTCTCGAAGATAAAAACGTATCATTAAAAAAAAATTTTAAATTTTGATATTTTTAATACGTTTCTATAATCGAAAAAATTTTTAGTGATCCCATTTTTGTATGTACGATTCAGAATTTTCACTTTTTAATTTTTTTTTTAATTTTACAGATTTTCGCTGCGGTTACAACCTACAGTGTTATAATTCTTCAATTTCGTGAATCAAAAGCTAATTGAAAAATACCTGAAAAAATGCACTAGATTTTCGCGTGCTGAGTCACTATTATGTGTTATTTGGTGTTTATAATAACATGTAGACAATGACTATATTATCTCAAATTAATTTGTTTAAGGAGGTTTTTGTATCAACACATGTGTTTAAAAAACTTCGAATAAAATCTAGACCTTGAATCTTGATTTTATTGCACAATGTTTGAATTAAAATATTCACAAAAATAAGTGTAACTGAATTTCTTGCCACTACGCCGTGCGGATGGTATGAGTCATATCCTAACACGAAGAGGATTTTTGGATTTTTTATGTTTCTTCTTTTTCATTTTTCTAGATTTAGTTAGAGTATTCATGATCATGGACCTTCAGCTGGACATTGCTGATGACGACATGGATGATCTGTCGCTACTAATGGCACGTGTCCAGGGAATAAGACACGATGGTATATATCTCAGATATAGAGTTGAAATGAATCTCAGTAGATACATGTACCTATTTCGATTTTGATTTGGAGATAAATATTAGTAGAAATAGACTTGTGTACACAACGTTCGATTCGTCGGCGAGACTCAACAAGTGCGCACAAACGTCATCTAAAATCATAAATACCTACAATTATTTATTTTGAAAAGTTAAACAAACGGAGGCATTAAATTACAAACATTAATTCTGTTTTAACTGCTAGTGGGGAAATTCAAATTAATTCAATTGTCAGACGGAACATAAATGGCTAATGGACTAACATTTGACGTATAGCGTGTAAAGTGAGACGAAAGCCGATGAATCTCTGAGACATGGTATGTACACGAAAATTACGAAAACCGAGAATTGTCTCCAAAGAATTTTAATGGAGCGAAATCGTATTTCAGAGATTGACTCAAATCAAAAAATCTTATAAAAATTTCCGTGGATTCGGATTCTGGTTTCGTTCAACCATTTCGGTCCGTGAAATTTTTTGTGCAGTTCAGAAGTGAGATCTGCATCAAAGTTTTTGTTAAGATGGGCTCATAATATAAGCTTTTGTATTAATCTTTGTATTAATCTAGATATAATATCTCGTATTAATCTACTCTTTCCCTTGGATCACCAATTTTACCTGGATTCAGAGCCGTATGGATTAGAATACGCTCGATTATTAATTATTATCATTACCAATGTGAAACAACTTGACTTTTTATTAGCGGAGTTTTTATTACTATACAACCTTCGCACGTATCTCTAAAAATCATTATCAGTCAATTAAAATATCTAAAAGATTAAAAACATCAGCACCTGAAAAATAATAAAAAAATTAGAAAATACAGTATTTATTCCGTACATAATACTCCCCTTATTAGAGGTGTCATAAAATGCGTTAAAAATATCTCTTTTGAAACAGTACGTTAGAAAATTTTGGAACATTTTATTTGCGAACGGGCTATAGTATAAAGAAACGTTTTTAATTAATTGATTAAATTTTTAACATAGTGCATACATAAGCACTCCTATATATGCTCTAATATAAACAAGATTTAAGTATTTTCTTTTACTAAAAACTAATCTTTTATGTATCCGGTCAGTATCACTTTAAATCTTTTTAATTTCTCCTCCTTTCTTATGTTTTCTGGCATTTCATTAAAAATCTTCCTCGCGCTATCGTCGATTTCTGAGATTTGGCCTTCTTCCTGAATGAAAGTCTCAGTCTGTCCCTTCTTCTTGTGCGATGCTAGTGCTCATGTTAATTTGCATCAATTTTCGTATAAATTCCGCCGATATTATCTTATTGAAGAATTGTATGAAAATATATTTTCTGCTTAAAGGTCATCATATTCAGATCTTTCAGCATTGCGCTGAATCGAGTATGTCTTTAGTATTATTTTCAAAGCTATGTTTTGCGACACTGACAAGTGTTACAAGTAATACGAGTATGGTTCATGCGTTTGAGACACGTACACTTTTACTCTTTTGTTACCTTTACAATCAGTAACCGACTGACATTTTATGATACTGTAATTTCAGTTTTTGGCAGCTGCCTTATTGTTTGATGATTCTTCACATGTCACACCTGTCCTGCTTGCGACACGGGTCATTTTTCTTGTCACGTGATATATTCTCAAATTTCATCTGTAACATGACTTGTAACATTTCAATGACATTTACCGTTTTATGTTATTGTCTTGTCTGTAGATCACGCAAGCGAGGAAATAAAAAATATGACAAAATATTATTACTAATAATATATAAATCACCTCAGCGAAACACTTTATTGATGAGAAATGGTGACCTCGAAACTACTCTAGATATTAAATATTATTGTCTCAGAACCATAATCATGATAAAAAATATTGTATTTGATTTCTTGAATTCCAATTCATAAAAAAAAATATCTTTCATCAACTATTGCGTATATAATAAATTTAAAAAAAAACATAAATTTTCTAAATTTGAATTCAATATATTAGTTAGAAAAATATACATATAAAATCAATATTATCGAAAAATATTGTTGTTGCGCCACCGGGATTCGAACCTGGATCTCTTTCCAAACCGGGGAAGGTGCATTATCCAACTATGCTACAGCGACAATATTTACCCGGTTTGGAAAGGGATCCAGGTTCGAATCACGGTGGCGCAACAACAATATTTTGCGATAAAATTGATTTTAAGTCCACGAGTCCCATGAAGAAGAAGTAAGTAAGATAGTAATAACGTTACATCCCTACGCAACTCTCCGTCTTCGTGGTTGCGTACGATGTGCAGTGAAATTATACAGCGCTATAAGTTTTTGTATTTTTTTAATCGCTTCTGCGCGGAAACCGTAAAGAAAAGTTATGTAATAGACAATTATACTTACTTACCATCACACCGTTTCCCCGCGGGGGGTAGGAAGAGAGGATAGAGCGCCACACTTATCTGTCCTGACACACAATTCTCGCCTCATCCACTTTCATACATCTTCTCACATAAGCTCGCCGATTATTGAGGCTTCTAACATAACTATTCTCCAATATCTAATTTACCTGGTCGTGCCAAGTCTTTCGCGGACGTTCTCTACTTCTGGTGCCATAAACACTTGCGTCATGTATATTTCTTACCATTTTATCTTCATTCATCTGTTCCGTATGACCAAACTACCTAAGTGATCCTTTATTAATCTTACTCACTATATTAACATCAGGCTTATATTTTTTCCTTATTTCTTCATTCTTTACTGTCATAAATAGATTTTCTACATATACGCCCTAGGTGATCTCATTACCACCGCATTCAGTCTACGTTCCTTCCTATTCTGCCAGCTCCAGGCCTCACTATCATACATCAGTGTTGGTACCAGGACTCCATTGTGCACCGCTAGTCTTGCCCCGGTTAATAATGTAATTCCATTCAAAGCGCTGTTCAGTTTGTTTCCCGCAGTCATCCTCCTTTCGATATCATTCTCAGCCTTTCCTCTTCTATCAAACATACTTCCCAAATACACAAACCCGTCTACTGGTTCCAACCATTCATTACTTACAAGTATTTAGCACGGTGTTTTGCTTTCCCCCTTCTCGAATACCATCACTTTCGACTTGTTAACATTCATAATAAGGTCGCTTTCCTTGCATACATCATACATTCTACTCACTAGACTCTGTAGTTCTTGTTCATTATTCGCCATTAGTACTGCATCCTCAGCGTATAATAAACAACAATAAAAAAAAATTGACAGAATTTTTTTTATTTATGGATAATGAACAATATTACCAACCAATTTAAATAAGTAGGGATATTTTTTTGCAACAGTATTTTTGTCAATTTTCTAAATAATTACGCTTATAAAAACTATTAATTTCCCGTCATTTGTTAACTGGTTGAAACGAAATAATTTTAAAATGTACCTTCTGAACAAAAATATTACTTATTCACCTAATTCGTACATTTTAAAAGAAATTGTCAATAATTCACTTTAATATAATCAACTTCTTTTAAAATTTCCCTACGTATAACACATAGAGAGGCGTCGGGAGTTTATACATTAGACTGAGGGTTTACCCACCCTAAAATGTTATCGATCTTTTAGAATATATATATATATATATATATATATATATATATATATAGCATATTCTAGGACGTTGTTATTAATAAAATAGATTAATCAGATTGTTTACGCTTTTTTATACTTCGATAGATAGGCCTGGTATAAAGTTTGAATACGTGTATTATATTTGTGTGGATTTAAAAACAGAAAACAAAAGCGAAACTACTTCTGTTGAGATACAATTTTCGGTTCGATCTGATATATTTATGGCGGTGATATAAAACATTTTATATTGTATTTTTTCGGATTATCGGTTGTGATAAAGTTTAGAGGCTGATTAGCAGAGTTTAAAGATTCAAGACTGCAAGGAGAGCGACCATCGGCGTCTACTAGCCCAGTTTCACAAAGGTTGGTGTATTTTTATTTTGCATGGATTGAATGAATGTATTCAATATTACCAATAGAAAACCCATGATTAGCTATCGAAAGGTTATTACGACACTAAAAGTATAATTTACCTGGTTTCATAACTTTTTCTTACTTATTAGAATTGTCCATCTGGACATCTAAAGCAACAATAATTTCACTTATAAATCTTTTAGAAGAGTTATTGCCGGTGTGTAGCTAATTGCTGATGATGCGGTCATTGGAAATACTCCAACACTTTTTCCGTCTATTCTGGCAGCATTCCGATTATGAGATAATCTCCAGAATTCTAACCAGAGCTGACATCATTAGTATTCCAGTAAATAAGGCATAATCGTAATCTGTAAAGGATTAGGAAGTCAAACCTTTCATTTTATTACAGTGTAGGGTAATTAAACTCCAGAACTGAATTGAAATAACATAAATGTAAGTAATACATATATTGGGACTGAATGTTTTCTTTCCACTATTTCCTATACGAGGAACAACATCGAACAGGTAAGCAAAAAACCTACATTTTCACACAATAATCACAGCTAGAGGGCGGAAGAGGTAGCGACCGATGTATATAAGTGGTCATGGATCAGATTAGAGCATGATAGGTACGGGGCTTGGCAACCAAAATATCACATATTCGCAAATGAATTCAGTATCATGGCGAGTCGTGCCACTACACAAAATCACCGCTGTTGCTCACTTCCTTGCAAAAAATTAAAAAAAATTCAACCTTTTCACCCTTCTTCCGCAATTAATTTAATTCATCTTATTTAAAAACTTCTTCAATATTAGCAAAATTACTTTGTGACCACATATTATAATATATAAATATTAATATAAGTAATTAAGTATGACGAGAGTTGTGTCACGTTAGAAGAGTATGGTATTTTATCCTCTATGCTTACCCCCGTAAATTATAAAATTTATATACACAATAATTGTATGAACCGCAGGTTTCACAGGATTTAGGTCCTTTCGTTTTTTTGTTAAATATCATAAAATATAATTTCATTATAATAAAATAAATTCTTAAAAAAAAAACTAATCAAATGTCTAACTCTTTATAGAATTCAAAGTACCACAAATAATAATACAAAAAAAAAATCAATAATTCAAATTTTTAAAATTAAATATTAGAAGCAACTTTCGATCTATAAGATTTAAAGATCAAATTGATATTCCAAAACTTAAATATACCATAACCCAAAATCACTATATTTATCAAGACATCAAATTCTTTAATAATTTTCTCCTCGCAATTAGAAAAATTGGACTATAATAAATTTGTACCTGAAATTAAAAAATATGTACTCAGACTAGCAGACACATAAATTATATACACTCTTATATACTCCTCTATACACGAGTCTCAACGAGACGAGAGAAGAAAAAAATGCAAAAGGAAATATGTATATAATTACTGATAATGTTTAAAAATGTATTATATCTTCTAATAAAAAATAAAAAAATTGTATCGCTTCTCAATCAGTTACCAATATCAGTTAATTTACACAAAAATTGTAATATTATTTGATTGACAAAATTACTATAATTATGTATGTGTTATGAAAATATTTTCATGTGCATTGTAAATATGATTTTCCATAAGAAGGAATATTGTCACTGGGGACTCGACATAAAAATATACCATTATCTGAACTACATTTTTTAATAAACAAATTTGTGGTGTTAAACAAAGATACAAATATTTACTAATTTAGAATTGAATATTAAAAATGTGTTAATTAAACCTTCAGAAATTGATTATAATTAAAGTAAAATGAGTTCTTTTAGTGATTCGATGTTATTAATTAATTTTATGAAACGAATTCTTGGTCTCTCATTACACCCCATAAAATTCGGAGGAAATCTCGATAAGATAAATTTATCATGGAAAAATTACAGTTTTCCATGGATTATATTTGCCGTAGTACAGACAGCGTGGCTTACAATTCACCAATATGCAATGCGTACCAATAAAAGTACCAATTTGGTAATTGAATTGGGAATAATTGATAGCGCCATCTGGATTATTGCAGTATGTATGATATCGTTGTTTTGTTCAAGACATTTTATTTTATTAGGAAAACATACAGTTTACCTGTAAATACTAAAATCATAATGAAAGCAAAACATATATTTGACCAGTTACATGTTTTCTTAGAAAATAGAGTATACTTTGTACAGTGAGTACAATTTAAAAAGGACTATAATGTACTTTCTCCTCAAAAAAGTGAGAGAAAATGTTGAAAATAGAATCATAAATACAGGAGAGATAAAAGATAAAAAGAAGAAAATATTATAGGAAAACTGGAGAGTGAGGGGAAAGGAAAACGAAAATGGAATAGGGAATCAAATCTGTCTGATAAAAATAAAATGAAAGTCATCAAAGTTTATGAATTGAATTTAGATTTAATTGGTCAGAGTTTAAATGCGTATGCGATGTGTTAAGGATTACAGATACCTATACTTCAATATACGTGTTAATGAATTAGCAGAGAATTACAGTTAGTGATCACTGATATATAAAACATCGATCAGTACCAGCAAACGTAACTGTAATCGACGATCAATATAATATAATAAATATTTTATATTATAATGAGTGTGATCTAAATTACTTACAAACGCCAAACTAACTTACTTTTGAATGCCGATTTTATATGCTACCGCACTTAAATATAAAACTACTTGTATGAATATTCACCTTAAATTTATTACATAAATGAAATAATAATTAAAGCTTGCTGTATATGAATTACGATACACAAAACATGCGTCATTTTCAGGGTTGTGGAGTCGTTAAAAAAATCTCGATTCCGACTTTACCTTACACTCCGACCCCGACTCCAATTCCAACTCGACAACAATTTAAAGAAGTTCATGTGCATTTTTCTCTTTACGAAATCTCATTGCCTTTTATATTATTCAGTCGTTATAAAATATAATGACTGACTTTCAAATTATTTAAATAAAATATGAAATAAATAATTAACCGCAAAAGCTGGCACATGTACCTAATATACAAGGGATGTCTGAAAAAATTCCGATCTCAACATGAAGATGGCAGCACTCGTCAATAAAAGTGGGGAACATGCTTTGATAAGTACTCACCAAAATTTGACTAATTTTAATTGTTAATTAATAATTATTAATATATTTTAATTGTTAATTGTCAACTCGTTTATTTTTTGTATTTGGTAGGTTTGTATGAGTACAAAAGGCAAGTACATTCGTACACAAAGAAATCAATTCAGTAAATAAGTTGTACATTATTTACAAATATGTTAAGTAATATAAGAGTAGGTATGTAAAACTAATTAATTAATTACGTATAAAAGCTAATCAATAAAAAAATATTTTTGACCGACAAAGGAAAATGGTTGCTTAACTTAATTTTTTTGCCATATTAACTAATTACACTATGCTGCGTGAGGTTTAATGATCATGCAATTTTGAGTATCAGCAGTATTTTTTGTGCTGATTTCAGATTTAGTATTCGTATGTCACATACATTTTTTTTGCTAATTAAGTAAATACTTTAAGTAAAACATAATTTTGCGGGAAAGGAAATAAAGCTTCCAGTACTTAACAAAGTTTCCGAAAGTATCTTCTGAAAAAAATAAAGAAAGGATCTTCGCGGGGCCGCGGATCGGAAAGACAATGCGTTTGAACGTACAATGAATCCAGTTCAAAAAAGGGCTTGGGTTGCATTTACAGAAGTTGTGGCAGATTTTATGGGTAACAAGAAAGATCTGAAGTACAAAGCCAAGGTTAAAATAATATTACAGAAATTCAGGAAATTAAGCTGTAACATTCGCACATGGATGGACATTCCCTGAGAACCTTGGAGACGTCAGCGTAGATCGAGGATAACGTTTCCATCAAGACATGAAAAAGAGGTACCAGGAAAGGTGACATGCTAACATGATGGCCGACTACTGTTCATTTCTAAAGAGGGCGGCACTTTTGAGGAGCGATCAGGAAAATAAATTTAAACCCACACGAGCAAAATATTCAACCTGCTACAGATAGAAAAAATAATTTTAAATACGAATTAAATATATTAATTAGAAAAATATACATATAAAATCAATTTTATCGAAAAATATTGTTGTTGCGCCACCGGGATTTGAACCTGGATCTTTTTCCAAACCGGGGAAGGTGCGTTATCCAACTATGCTACAGCGACAATATTTTTAGCGACAAATTTTCGAACCCATATGTTACCTTTTTAATATTAATATATTTAATCGTTCCATTATTTGAAATAGTCATCTACCTTATTTTTACAGAATCTCAAATACCTTTGAGTAATCTGATAGCAGACGCCAGAATTATCAATTCATTTTTATTAATTAGTCATATTTATATTTTATCTTCGTTATATTTTTCTATTTTAAATATTCGTTTTTTTATACAATGTATGGTATCAGTATGGTTAAAAATCTATAAATATGTATAATTTTTGTTCTATTCACATTAATAATACTTAAAGACAATAAAATAATTTGTGCAAAATCTTACGAGATAGAGAAAAACAAATTACAGAAAGGATAGAAGAAAAACATGTAAATAATTATTAGATTCACCATTTTTTAACAATAATAAAATATTATTCTTTAAGTTATAAAATACAGCATAGTAATTATTATTTGCCATCCTTGATTTAAACCAAATTAGTTCTCATAAAAATAATTGCTTCTGTCAAGTCTACTACTCAGTGTTTATAGCAAGCATGACATACACTATCAGTTGATTAAAATAGAAAATAATAATAAAATGAATCAGAGTCGATCAATTTTTGTTGACTCCGTTCCGCCTGAAATACCATAATTACGACATAGCCCTGGCTTTTTTCATTCACTATAAATACATAATAATACACTTTTTTTTCAAATGAACATTTTTATAAAACATTTAACCTTTACCATACCGTGATATAAAATACCTATATGCAGCCACGCTGTCAACTCGTGTTACCATAAGAAATTTTTAACATTTTAAATGTGAAGAAAGCTTATATTAGTCTAAATGGCTTTAAAATTATTAATCCTGTAAACTTACTCTAAGTATTTGAGCATTAATTAGGAAAATGGAATCAATATCCCAATATAATTCGGAGCATTCACCAAGTCCTATCTACTATACTACCTTTTTTCTAATCTCTCTTTATTAAATTAGTGAGAAATAGAGATCATATATTCGTACTTTTGTTATTATTTTTGTTGTGAAATTAATTTACCACCTCTATTTGTCTAACCACAAATGGTATTTTTCTCAGTATATTAATTTTACAACTGACTGAATTGAAAAAAATTTTGTAAGATTCGCTTTACAAAACTGGTTTTCCACTTGTTAGTTCTAAGCATAAACATTTTTCTTATAATTAACTAAAATATGAATTATATTTGTATATATTAACCAAAATATTACCGTTTTAATTGGGGTGGTAGATCTGTGTTATTGCACGGTTTTGGAAGGGTTAATATTAATATTACATATTTCACATAGATATTATTATATTCGAGGTATTCCACTGGAGTAATTTGGAATAAATTTCTATTTATATTATTTATTTTACAATTCCACTATAATTTTATTGGATAATTTGTCGACGTAGAAACGCCGTCATTTACGATAATAAACATAGATTTTATCAATTTTTCAACGTGAGAAATTTGCCTATACACATATTCAATACTTGGATCGAGAAATATCATTTCTATATTACCGTTTCATAGCATAGAATCTCAATGACTTTTATAGTCATTATTATATATTTACTTCTTTAATATTTGTGAGGTTTAAATATTTTAAAGTAACAGCAATATGAGTTCGTTTAGCCAAGCAATATTACCAATTGATATTTGTAAACGAATCATGGGTCTTTGCATATATCCCTTGCAGTTTAAAGGAAAACTCAACAAGATAAACCTATCATGGAAAAATTATAGCATACCGTGGACTATTTTTGCCATTACAAAAATAGGATTGTATTTATACCACATCGCTGGATCTAAATACTGGAAAGAAGTGGAAAACAGTTTCAAATTTAAATCTGAAATAGTGCTAAATTTGGTAATCATTAAACATTTTGAGCTATGTATGACGACGTTTTTTTCTTGGAAGAACAGTGGCAAGCAACTGGCAATGATTAAGTCATTTAATAATTTTGATCAGCACTTCATTTCAACGGGGAAAAAATTCGAACAAGAATCTCTCAAGAAATTTATTAAATACGTTTTTATTGGAACCTCTTTACCATGGATTGTTTCGGTGGTTGTTTTGATCAATACATTTTGTAAATCATCTGAAATAAATTGCTTCTTATTTATTTATGGAATGTTCCACGTTGAGAGTTTAATGACGGTCTGCATAATAGAACAATTCTCTTTAATTTATGCATTGAAAATCAGATTTGAAGCAATAAATTCTACAATACAGGATCTGAGATCTGGGTCGGATGCATTCACTGAAGACTATTCAAGAATTTTTGTAAATGAATCTTCTAAAACCGTCAGTAACACAATTTCTAAGATGATGCTTTGTAAAAACCTACATTTTAAGCTCTGCACTTTGACAAGTGACACGATGGAAAATATATGCATTCCGACTATGATGAATATTTTGTTAATTTTTTACAACATATTTTATTCTTCTTACTTATTTCTCTGCGGTTATACGGTTAATGGCGAAATCGTAAACTTAACAAAACAACCGTTGTTGTTCATAGCGACAATATTTTGTAGCTGTGGAAATATGTTCAAACTTTATTTTCTTGTAAAGTTAAGTGATGATGTTAAAACTGAGGTGCGTACATTCCGATAATATTATTACATATTACATTATATACAAGCTCACCGATTATTGAATCTTCTAACTACTATTCTCTCCTCATTCATCCATTCCACATGTCCATACTAATATCAGTTTTATATTCTTTCCTTATTTCTTAATTATTTATTGTTATAAATAGATGTGCCGCATGTACACCTAAGTGATCTCATTTCCACTGCATTCAGCCTACTTTCGTTCCTCTTCAGCCTGGTCCAAGCCTCACTTCTATACATAAGTGTCGGTACCAGGATTCCACTGTGTACCGCTAGTATTGCCTCGGTAGACCAACTTCCGTTAGATATAATTCTATTCAAAGCGCCGTTCACTTTATTCCCTTCAGTCACTCTCCTTTCAATATTTTTCTCAGTCTTTTCGTTTCTATCAAACATACTTTCCAAATACACAATCTCATCTACTTGTTTCAAAGATTCATTATCCACATGTATTTTGCATGCACGGTGTTTTGTTTTCCTCCTTCTTGAATTGTTTTCTTCCCTTTGTCGCGTTGTTTCCTTTTTTAAATTCATACAACGTACAATATCGTAAAATAATTTTCTTCTCGCCCATTTTTGGGATTTCAACGCGATTCAAGTTGAAAAAAAACTGGCTTAATCAGGTAGAATGTGTCCCTTTTAAAAGCAATGATAAAATAATTGGTTAAAGGGAACCATTTACACCATCTTGAAATAAGTACCATTAAAACGGAAACAACTTCCGCATCATCCTGTCAGTTCTAACAATTAACAACATAGTATATTTTCACACGTTTCCCAATATATAACTGTATAATATTCTAACTGATTTTTTTAGGCTAACAGGACTGGAACCGTGCTGCATTATATTTCGATTTCTTTTACGAATGAAGAGCTGAAAGATATTGTAAGAAATTATTATCAATACAAATTAATATTATTATTAGTTAAATAAATTTTTCATTTAACTATATATATACAATACCTAAATAAAGAAAAATAAGTAATTAAAATAATAAAAATCTGAAAAATTCAATATCTCCGATATGTAATGAGACATCAGAAGAAGTATAAGATCATGCATCTTACAATGCAGGGAAAGATTGTTGGAAGTCGGGGCCCTAGAAGAAGGAGAACATCATGGCTGAAGACCCCGAGGCAGTGGTTTGGCCAGTCTATTGTAGAACTTTTCCGGGCCGGAGTAAATAAAGTCATGATAGCCAACGCCCATTGAATGGATAGAGTACAAGAAGAATAATAAGATGTGAACAATAAGGCAGACAAAAGTGTTAAATATTAATTAGAAAAATATACATATAAAAACAATTTTATGGAAAACTTGGATCTCTTTTTAAACCGGGGAAGGTGCATTATTCAACTATGCTACAGCGACATTATTTTTGACGACCAATTTTCGAACCAATATGTTACCTTTTTCAAATTAATACATTTATCGTTCCATTAATTGATTTTATATGCATATCTTTCTATTGATTGATACATTTAATTAATATTTAAAATATCACGGACCTATGTTCTGAATAATTACAACTTCACAATAAGAATGTGTTCTCCTATTAATATATAAGTTGTATCAATGTGTACAAATTTTATTAAAAATGAATTGTTAACTCTGGCGTCTGCTATCGGATTACTCAAAGTTATTTGAGACTCCGTAAAAATAAAGTAGATGAACGATAAATGTATTAATTTGAAAAAGGTAACATATTGGTTCGAAAATTTGTCGTCAAAAATAATGTTGCTGTGGCATAGTTGGATAATGCACCTTCCTCGGTTTGGAAAGAGATCAAGGTTCGAATACCGGTGGCGCAACAACAATATTTTTCGATACAATTGATTTTGTATGTATATCTTTCTAATTAATACATTTAATTAATATTTTAAATATTACAGACCGTCTGTTCTGAATAATTACAACTTCACAATAAAAATGTGTTCCCCTATTAAAATATGTGTTTGTTAATTACTATGGCTGGTAATGGCCGGTTAGAGTGATACATGAGTGCCTTAATGAAGCATAATATTACAAGCACTCTGGGCAATGTAATTTTATTATTTAAAATTGGGTGTTTTCATAACATTTATCTGAACAATTTAACCAAACCTTGGTCTCCAGAAATTGACGATACTTTCGTACATTATTGAAATCGGGTATCACATTGAGCGGTTCATTCTTAGCATTATGTATATTAAAGTATATTTTTAAGAAAAAACATCTTTTTTATAAACTGTAATCTCACAAATATAACAAAACAGAAATTTAATAAACAACGTAATTGAAAAAAATAAATAACTAAAATTATTACCGTGTTAGATTCCTGATATAATATAAAAATACTTTAATACTCACATGCATGTCAAAAGTTTTTATTTTCACGGTTTGAACCATTACATTAATATTTTTTAATTATATCAATCGAATGTTGCATTCTAATGACACTTTGACGACATTAACTTTTGAGAGCACTCCAATGTAAAATATTGTAATTGAGAGATTGGATTAATCGCCATGAAGAATCCAATTTTATCTAGTATTATTCTAGTGCTAACGAAATTGGGCATGTGCATAAAATAGAACAACGTTACATATTTAGTTAACTTGCGTTTTTGATCGTCTGTACCAGAATAAATCGGAAGACTGAGGAACGAATACAATAAATATAGTATTTTTTATTTATTATCTTAGTTTTATTAACCACAATTGAGTTTAAAAAACATCTACCAGTTTCGGAAAACACCTTTTCCTTCTTCAGGATGTCATAACTAACTAAAAATATAGCATTGTTTCTTCACCAGAATCTATTTTTAAATTTAAAAAAAAATACCAATTATTTAAAAAATAAATTTAGTACCTAACTCAAATTGCTGCTCAATACAAATTTAGTCGAATAATTTTTAGGAAAAAATTTTAGAATAGGACTCGTAGTTAAATTTAGTTGGCTGTTTAGAATTTCCTCATTACTTTTACATGCTTTATTTATCTCCAACGATTCCAAATTATTTAATTTGTGACCTACACCGTTTATATGCAAAATTGACAATCCCAATTTTTTATCAAAACCATGACTATTTTCTATCAAATGATTAGAAAATTCTGAAAACCCACTATTGTTCAAACATCTCAAATGCTCCTTTACTCTTATATTAAAATTTCTACCCGTTTTACCAATATAAAATGCAGCACAATCCTTGCAACTAAGTTTATAGACACCAGAATTGTTAAATTTATCATCTTTGTCTTTAGAATTTATCAGTAAATTTCCTATACTATTATTTGTGTAAAATGTTAAAACTAAAATAATAAATAAAAAATATGAATTTTAACCACCAAGTTAATATTGCTAATTTTAAAAGTAATATATATAGTGATTAATATTTTTCATCGCTCTCAAAAAATATTAGCTATATTAATATTATACAACAATTTAACCTTTATCTTCCAATATAATCATAGGTGTTCCAATTTTCACACCAGCTGCTGCACAAATATGTGAACATAACAGCCTGCGGGATGTTTCCCATTGACTATTCTCTTCTATTTCAGGTTGGTTTATGTATTAACTATGTATTAATATGTAGGTAGAGGTCAACATGATGTTTTTGTAAAATCTAAAAGGATATTATTGTTTACAGGTTTTCGCTACAATTACAACATACATTGTTATATTAATTCAGTTTGGAATTTACAACGACCAATAATGAAAAAGTGCACCAAAAATTTAAATATAATATACAACAATGAACTTTAACCACAAAGTTCAATTTAAAATATTTCACGAACTTAAATATGGTTTGTTATGTATCGATAATTATTTAAGATGTCAATATGACATTGTAAAAAAATATCGTATCGAATATTAATTTTAATTACCAACAATAATTAATGTAACCTTCAATGAAACAAATACTTACAAAACTACATTATCTGACGGCCGTAAAAATCTATATACGTATAGATATGTATTATAAATACTAAATTAATGTATTAATTATAAATATATACATATAAAATCAATTTTGTCGAAAAATATTGTTTTAGCGTCACCGGGATTCGAACCTGGATCTTCGTTTCCAATCCGGGGAAGTGCACTACCTTTGTGCTATAACGCCAGTATTTTTCTTGACAAATTTTCGAACCTATATGTTACATTTTTTCAAATGAATACACCTGTCGTTCCATTATTTGAAAGCCATCTACATTATTTTTACAGAATCTCAAATACCTTTGAGTAAACCGATTTGCAGACGCCAGAATTATCAATTCATTTTTATTAAATTTTGGACACGTTGATACAACATATATTATTAAGGAAAACACATTCTTATTGTGAAGTTGTAATTATTCAGAACATATTTCATCATCAGTGATATTTTAAATACTAAATTAATGTATTAATTATAAATATATACATATAAAATCAATTTTGTCAAAAAATATTGTTTTAGCGTCACCGGGATTCGAACCTGGATCTTCATTTCCAATTGCAAGTCGGTTTACTCAAAGGTATTTGAGATTCTGTAAAAATAATGTAGATGGCTTTCAAATAATGGAACGACAGGTGTATTAATTTGAAAAAATGTAACATATAGGTTCGAAAATTTGTCAAGAAAAATACTGGCGTTATAGCACAAAGGTAGTGCACTTCCCCGGATTGGAAATGAAGATCCAGGTTCGAATCCCGGTGACGCTAAAACAATATTTTTCGACAAAATTGATTTTATATGTATATATTTATAATTAGTACATTAATTTAGTATTTAAAATATCACAGACCTATGTTCTGAATAATTACAACTTCACAATAAGAATGTGTTTTCCTTAATAATGATATGTATTAAGTTATATTTTTGTCATTATCATATATCAAATAATGTACTTGTGTTTTCACATTTTCTGACAAATAAATATATTAAAGTATGCACCAAAACACCATTCTTTAATTTAGAATAAGGGTTACTTTCAATGATAATTAAAATTTTCGAGTTTTTTTACGAAAATGTGAGTTTTTATTATTCATTTATTTCAGAAGTTATACACCAGATTTGACTATTTTTAAAACTATTACTTAACCTTAACCTTAAGACAATACAAGCATTATATGAAAGACCGCGACCATTAGATACATTTTTCACGTGTTCCGTAATGACGTCTAGTCCGCGTTTTCGTAATTTTCGTAAAAAAATATGTTTTTACGCATATTTTACACTCTATTTGAATTAATAATAAACTTATTCACTACGTTAGTAGCAAATTTTGTAAATTAGTAACAAAGTAAACATTTTATGTATGTTATTTTTAAGTAAGTCCGAATTAAATATTTCGTTTATATATAACATTGTTGCACTTTAAACATAAGCTATCTGTTTCATCAATAGTATTTAATTATGAAACAAGCATATCACCAAATGGCAACGGAGCATTTTAAATCAATAATACTAAACAAAATAATAAATTGAAGCTGTTATAATTTTTAAAAATTAGAACATTGATTTAAGCAACCATCTCAATATATGTAGGTTCTTTGTCTGATTTCAAAACATATTCATGTATATGAATTAGGTACCCAATAAATGATTTAATTTTCGATTGATTAATACAAAAGATAATACTAATATTTTATTTCATTTCATATGATTTCAATATATCAATATGAAAAAAGGTGTAAAATATTACCGACACGAGTTATGTTTAAAACTTGCAACGAATGCGAGAAAATCAACTATTTTATTGTCACCTTTCTTTTTATTATTTCTTCTTTATTGCATATATATTCATTTCAATTTCATTTCTCGCATGATTTGCGTAACAAATAACGTCATTAATTATTTATCTGATACTTATAATAATTTAAATATTAGCGTCATCTTGAAAGTATATCTAATTCGTGTAAAATTTCTCGAATTTAAAACTGGAAAAATGAAAGCTCGCCCTTAAATTCATTCATAAAATTTAACTATTGCGAGAATTTTTTCATATATAAAATTAAAATTATCGAAAAAAAGTTTATGTTCTGCTTGCGATCAAATGCGTTCCCAATAATTTTTCGTTTTCCATACAAGGTAAATTTTTAACCAAAATATTAAATGTTCAACTGTAAGTGTTATTGATATTAATTTTTGTTTTATTTTGATATTTTTCTATTAAAGATTTGTTGTTTTTATTGTAGGTAATATTTATTTAAATATAAACGAAATATATATTAATAAAAATAATTAACAAAAATATGCAAAAGAATGATTGGTCATTGGACGTTGATCTCTTGTCTTGCAGAATAGCGGGTCAAAGAACGTAGGTGGCGTTAGAAAAATGAGAGAAATACTACAAAATAGGGCGGGCTTACTTAATACGGAGATCATTTTTGGTATATTTATTTTGTAGGGAATAACGACGTCATAGCTAGCGGAGATATTGATCATCGGATTTTGTTGGCAAGGGATCCCAGCATAAAAATGCTTGACTAGTTTGATGTATTTCTTTATGGGAAGAATGTCAGAGTCATAGTGAAGCTGAGTGATTTTTTTTCATCTTGGCGCATCCTGGATAGTCCGGGTGTCTTTGTTCTATAGGATCTGAAGCTACCAAAGTGCATTGTTAGTAGTGCACATGTCTTTGTCGTGTATGTAAATGTATAAAAAAAAAAAAAAAATATGAAAATTTAAAAAACGCATTAGTTAGTTAAAATGTATGATTATAGTCTTGTTATTATTTTCGTATTATACAGCAATAATTAAAAAAGGTAAAAATTCATTTTACACTTATTTTAAAATAATAAAGTAATGAAATGAAAATAAAAAAAAAAACTGAAAAATGTAATTTTTTTTTATTATGTATAAGGAATATGTCTAGAATAAAACAGAATTGATCCATTGAAATTATATGTATAGAAATTAAAAAAGGTAAGGTAAAATACAGTAGGTTTATTAAAAGGTTACGATAGAATCTTAATAGCATGTAGGTTTAATCGATCATTAGGTAGGTATAATATCATAATATACTCATGAATTCGTCCCCCCTATCCTGGCACACAATGCCAAAACTTGGATAGGTTAACGTTAGGGTAGAAAAATAAATACAGATATTCGCAGTAAGAACAAAGTAGTCGATACAGTTGGACTAACGTATAGTTAACCAAAAAACAGCAATACACCTCAACTACAGGAGTGACAATCGTTAGAGTAAAAGTGTTAGAAGAGAGGTCGATGATATAACAAAGATCACAGAAAGCAGGTGGATGCGAGTGACAGAGGATTGAGGGAGTGGTTTTCTTTAAGATAGGCATGTTTTTAATTCAACAGTGGATGGACGTGATGATGAAGAAAAAGCGCACTAAATTATGACATAACAAACAAGAATAAAAATGGATGGATCTTGCTTCATGTCATGTCATGTCATGTTCCCAAATGGTCTTATTCAAACTCCAATACTGGCCATCTATAGTTAGACATATTGTGTTATGAAATATTTTAAAATTTTATGCACTTTGGATTTAAAAAATATATATTTAATCAAACACGTTGTGGTTATTCATTTGAATAATGAATTATTTATTAATACAGATTAAAATAATCAACTAGAATAATATAAAAAAATAATTATTGCTACCGGGATTCGAACTTGGACTACTTTCAATTTCCGATAGGAACTAAATATTTTTTTGATAGACAGGTTTTTTCTGTGTATCTTTCTAGTTGATTAATTTAATTTATATTAATACTTCTAAAATTAGCAATATTAACTTGGTGGTTAAGATTCATATTTTTTATTTATTATCTTAGTTTTATTAACCACAATTGAGTTTAAAAAACATCTACCGGTTTCGGAAAACACTTTTCCTTCTTCAGGATGTCATAACTAACTAAAAATATAGTATTGTTTCTACAGCAGAATCTATTTTTAAATTTTTTAAAAAACAACAATTATTTAAAAAAATAAATTTAGTACCTAACTCAAATTACTGCTCAATACAAATTTAGTCGAATAATTTTTAGTAGGTCACAAATTAAATAATTTGGAATCGTTGGAGATAAATAAAGCATGTAAAAGTAATCAGGAAATTCTAAACAGCCAACTAAATTTAACTACGAGTCCTATTCTAAAATTTTTTCCTAAAAATTATTCGACTAAATTTGTATTGAGCAGTAATTTGAGTTAGGTACTAAATTTATTTTTTTAAATAATTGTTGTTTTTTAAAAAATTTAAAAATAGATTTTGGTGAAGAAACAATACTATATTTTTAGTTAGTTATGACATCCTGAAGTAGGAAAAGTGTTTTCCGAAACCGGTAGATGTTTTTTAAACTCAATTGTGGTTAATAAAACTAAGATAATAAATAAAAAATAAAAAAAAAATTTATATTAAAATACTATAGAACTATGTTCTGAAAATGCAACTTCACAACAAAAAAGAGTTCTCCTTAAAAAAATTATTAATTAATTTTGTTTTTAAACTACTATGAGTAAATTGTATTCACCAATCGATTTCGGAATATACCGTTTCTTTCATCAGGATGACAAAAAAAAAGTTTGAAGATAAGAAAATTGATGTATTTTGAGGGAAAAATACAAGAAGTTATATTATTAAAAATAAAAATACAGTAAGTTCTTGTAATTTATGTTATTACCTCCACATCACGTTATAATTTATACGATTATTAGGTACCTGCCTACTATATTTTGTTGGATAATTTATAAATATTAGAAGAAAAATAATTCATACGTATGAAATTATTTTATTACAAATTCTTTGGCTACACTAAACACTGCTTTGTGGAGGATTATTGGTAGAACTCACTAGAGAGCATCTATAGGGGAACTTAACTACTTCAATACTTAGATTAATACGAATAAGTGAATTTATAAAAAAAAATCTAAATGAATTCTTTTAGTCAAGCAATGCTACCTCTTGATGTTTGGAAGCGAATTATGGGTCTTTCTGTATACCCCATACTGATTCAAGGAAAACTCGGAAAGATTAACTTATCCTGGAAAAATTACAGCATTCCTTGGATTATATTTGCCATTGCCAAAACACTTTTAGTCACTTACGAATATTTGGCTGTAATACACAAAAATGCGCAACAACACGTGAACAATAATCTGGAAACAGACGCACTGTTTCTTGAGTTTTACATCAAAACATTGGCAATGTATTTGACATTGATATATAGTTGGAAAAACAGCGATAAGCAAGTGAAAATGATGAAATCTTTTAATACATTTGATGAAAAATTATTCTTTTCTGGTGTAAAAATAGAAAATCAATCATTACGAAAATTTATAAAGTATATTTTAATTGGCTTTATGATAAACTGGTTTCTTTTGTTAATTATTATCCCGGCAAAATTTTGCCGAGTATTTGAAATAAACTGTATTATTTATTGGATTACATTTTTTCATATAGAACATTTCATGTGTGTTTGTTTGATAGAGGATCTATCTTTACTTCACGCACTCAAAATCAGATTTGAAGTATTGAATTCAATGATATCGGAATTGAAATGTTGGATTGTTCATCCCGCGAGAGAGCGCACCCGGGTATCAGTAAATAGATCACTGAAATATGTTGGCAAGGATGCATCTAAGATGACACTGTACAGAGACCTCCATTTCGAATTGTGCACTTTGACCACTGAAATGAAGGACAACAAAGGCATGCAAACTGCAATGAACATTTTGTTTAGCTTCTTAAACATTTTTTACGATTTTTACACTGCATTTTTTGGGTTCTCTAAATATGATAAACTTATAATGCCTGTGATGTTGCTGTTAGCATTTCAGCGTGGCACAGAAAATGTGATTAAACTTTACTTTCTTGTAAAGTTTAGCGTGGATCTTAAAACTGAGGTGAATCAATATCAAAATAAAAATATTTATTTGCTTTAAATGAATTCTTTAAAATATTTTTTTTCTCCAGGCTAATGGAACCGGAGCCTTGCTGCCACAAATATCTTTACATTCCGCAGATGAAGAGTTACAAGATACTGTGAGTAATACAATTATATATATATATATATATATATATAATGGTAGACCTGATGTTGTAAACTATTGAAAATAATAATACTGATTTACTGTTTATTCGCTGCTTTAATGTCATCTACACCAATTATTATTAGCTTTTAAAGAATTAATAAAATATTTTTAAGATTTGCAAAAACAACTTTGTGGTTAAAATCCATTTTTTAGATTGTTTATTTTGTTTTATTAACCACTTAATGAAATAAATACGTTTACCGGTTTCGAAATATAATTTTCTTCTTCAGAATGTCATCAACTAATCAAAAACATATGATATATTAAATACTAATGAAATGTATTAATTAAAAAGATATACATATAAAATCAATTGTATCGAAAAATATTGTTGTTGCTACCGGGATATTTTTCCAATCCGGGTAAGGTGCATTAACCGACTATGCTACAGCACACAATACTTTTGACAACAAATTTTCGAACTTATATGTTACACTTTTTAAATGAATACATCTATCGTTCCATTATTTTAAAGCCATCTACTTTATTTTTACCGTCGAAGTTTACCAAAAACTGAGAAGAATTATTCACAAGAAACATAAAAAAATTGAATAGTTATACTATTTTTCATAGCACTGTAGAGTTGAAACCTGAACTATGAGAAGAAAGCAAAGAGACATGCTCGACACCTTTAGTGTAGTGTTGACGTCTACTGCTGAATTTGCGGTGGACTGCGAGACGATACAATTTCTCCATTCTTTAGAAATTCCGTACTGAAGAAAAGTTTCCAGCAGGGGCAGGCAGAGAATAAAATGCCACACTCTTTTATCCTTGCACCTGACGCTTGCCTCATCTTCTAATGCACTCTCTTTGGTTGTTTAAGCTTTTGTTAGGACTGTCCTTCGATATTTGATTGATATGTTCATACCAGGTCTCACAGATGCCCCCTGTTTCTATTGCGCACATGTTCCCCATGACAAAACCATCTCAGCAACTCTTTCTTAATTCTACCGACTACTCTACAAACAGACGCTCTTAATTTATTCATTCTTTACTCTACTGTTCATAAATTTTCCACACATGCACCTAAACGACCGCATTTCCGCCGCATTCAGTCTACTTTCGTTCATTTTTGGCCAACTTCAGATTTTGCGTCTATACTGTGTTGTATTGGTACTGCATTATGCATTTGTGTGACAATTTCTTATTAACGATAATTGAATTCAAACCATCATTCGCTTTATTTCTCGCAGTCATCCTCCTATTGATATTATTTTTAACCTTACCATATCTAGTAAGCATACTTCCCAAATACAAAAATTCATTTACTTATTATTGGGATTAACTATTTATTAACTATTTATTTACTCTCTCTAACACAGTTACTTTCGATTAATTAATGTACATCAGAAATTCACTCTCTACGCGTACATCCAACTGGTCGATGAAACCATGCGTCAACTGACGTCAAGTGCGTTGCTTCCTTACTATATAGTGTGAGGCGGTCATATAACTTTGTCTCTTTCTCGCTTAGATAACTCTCAAGTACAGATTGACATGTATCGGTACACAACACATTCTTGAAGTGCCATGACCAGTAGTCACCATTCCTAGTCACCAGGCACTGCTAATATGCTTCATTATAGGTTATTAACACAGCAGCATCTGTATATACCATCCAGGATAAAATCAAAACGTCCATCTTGATCTTACTTCTAACTTGAAAGCCTGGGAAAATAAGTAATTACTGGGAATGTGCATACATACGAGATCGCAGAACAATCGGGGTGTGTGGGTGTTCCGAAGGGATCGTTCCTAGAAAGCGATGTACGTGGCACGTAAGTGTACGTAAGCGTTGGCACTTAAACAGACAAAATACGCCGACTGACAAGATATGGCAGCTGCATCAAAGGGATGTCCGAAAACTGGCGGATCAGTGTTGAGATTTGTTTTGTCAAGTGTGGTAGTGCGGTGTGTATTTAGTTATTCTGCTTTGGTTTTTTGTTAAATTTTCGATAATTTTAAACAAGGTAAATTGGTGCTGTTTTAATTGATTACCGTTATTTGATATATACAGTAAAACCTCGATTATCCGTATTAATTAGGACCATGGATAATCCAGATAGTGTAACGTATAAACACTGGACTTCTTACATTCATATCATGTGTCATAGGGTAAATTTATTATCAATATAATAAATTTACCCTATGACATTGTAGTAATACGTATTGTAGTAAGTCTTCCATTAAAATGAATACTCATGAAAATCAACAGTTTACTTGAGTAGATAATTTTGTTTTATATAACAAATAATATTGTATTTATTATCTTAAACAAGCGGCTTTTTATTATAAATATTAACCAAAAAATAACATAATTTTTTTTTAAATTCGACCGAATTCCGAAATTTTTTATTTCGTCTAAATTAGCAATCCCTATTTGGAGGCATGTTGAAGATACCTTGATGATAATACTAATAACATGTTTTAAGAATAATAATTTTTTTCTACTGATTATTTTAAAATGTTTGGTTTAGGTGTTCGAATTTTCACATCAGTTGCTGCATAAAAATGTAAACATAACAGCTTGCGGGATGTTCCCCATAGACTATTCCCTTCTGTTCCAGGTTGGTTTGATATTTTTTTAAATTTTTTTTTTGATATTGTTTGATTACACGTATTGGACTGTTATTTTTATAAATATAAAAAGTCGGCCGAAAAATAATAGTTTTCTGCCTTAATTGTTTACATCCATACCGCTTAATTATTATAAAAAAAATATGTTTTTACAGGTGTTTACCGCTATATCTACATACAGCGTTATATTACTTCAATTTCGTGTTTCAGCTAATGAAAGATTTGAAGGATAATAAATAATATTTGGTTTTAAAAATATTTTCAATTTGTGTGGTGTGTATTTCGAATAATAATGATTTAAATTGATATTATTATATTTTAAAATTTTTAATAAATGTATTGTTTTTTTCTATAATTTTTTTATAAAATATTTCCTGATACAAATTAAATGTATTAATTAGAAAGATAGATAGATATATAAAATCAATTTAACGAAAAAATATTTTTGTTGCTACCGGGTTTGAACTTGGGTCTCGTCTGGGGAAATACATTAACCAATTATGCTACACCAACATAGTAAGTTTACGACAAATTTTAGACTATATATATATATATATAGTTGTTTCCTGTAATCTCTACATATTTGCTTGTTTACGATTTTAAATCAAAAATAACAAAGTAGTTGCTTGATGTGGGTAGAAAGCAAAATGATACTAATTTGTTATCTGTGCTAACTTAACTACTTAGACATTTTTATCTCCAACTATTGTATATTACAGACAAAAATATTTTTATAACTTTTTTCACAATAACATTTTATAACTTCTTTTTGTACTATTTTCAAATAACTTTTTAAAACTTACTTTGCATTATACTTATCTTACTTTATTACGATTGTACGAACCTTAACAATTACAACTTTTACAAATTGTACAGGTAATTGCTTTAGAACAGACCACGTATATTAAAGTGATTACCTTTATTTTCATATGTACAATGTTCATATGCTACAAAAATAAATAAATAAAAAAAATAAAAATATGCATTCCTTATTATATAAAAATTTGTCTATTTTTTCATAGTGTTTTACATGAAAGATGAATTATGTTAACAATAACATTAATATAATCAACGTATTCATTAGAAATAAAACGCTATTTAAGATTTTTTTTGTGTATGGGATGCAGTAGGTATCATCTCTTATTCTGACTATTTTTCGAGACTCACTTTTGTAGCCTCAGTTTTTGTTAAATAAAAAAAAATATGATCACATAATATAATAAATATGTCTAAAATAATAAATATTTTTTCTCATCAGCCATCATCAATATGAAAAAGTCTCATTATCCGCATTTATTATGATTAATATAGCAGTTTAATCTATAAAATATGATTAAAATTAAATGTTTATAAATAATATTCAAGACCAGCAGAAAGTAATCAACTATATATTAAAACTTGGATTCGTAATATGGGTAGAGCCAGTATTGGTGCGCTTACCCAAACATATTGACTTATATCTATATTAATTATTGTTACAAAGTGATCCAAAAATTAAGTCCACTTTAAAAATTGTTCTTCATTATATAGTAATAAGTGTAATTCTATCTACTACTTCTAATTCTAATTAATTGTACAATTGCTTGTAAACTACGCCCGTCTCGACACAGAATTTCTCTGGTGAGGCGGGCACAGTCCAAACAAACTTTTATATTGTATTATATAGTTACAAATAAAATTAAAATAAATAAATAAATATCTGTTGGTAGGCTCTGTGGACTACAACGTTATGTTTCATATCATGACTTAAACTAGCATTGTTTTTGAAATAATTTATAAAATAGTAAAGAAGAAAAACACGTATACATTTTATTTTGTATCATACGTGTGCCATTCCGTAAATTATTTATGGTTATGTTAACAAACAATACCAATAAATTAATACAGATAAGATTACATTTATTAAATTTTACATCTGTCACTACCACAAGCATCCTCGATGAATCGACATTAAAAACTGCAGAATTTTTTGAGCAGTCATATAATTTGTCACACAATTGTCCGAAGCCCGTAGTATTCACAGCAATGCATTCGTTTATTTTTTATATATTATTTTACTTTATAAATATATACAAAGGGTCTGGCAATAGGTATTAACAGTTTTTATCATGTGAATGTCAGTTTATTAATTGAAACACAGAGATTAAAACAAAATATATTTATTCAATTCATAAAGCAATTTTCAAGTATGCTATTTTTTTAAAATTATGTTAGATAAATGTGCTTTATAGATTCTTGGAGCCGGCAGTAGCGCTTGTCAGAATGTTTTCGACTTTTTCTGTTTTCTGGCGTATGCACACTTTTCTGGGTTCCTCGATAAATATTCTTAAAATTTCCACATTTATTAAACCGTTGATGCCATTGCAAAATTATTTCGTATAGGGACCCTCCTATCACGCCTGGAAATATAATATTCTCGACGAAATTGTCGCTGAATCTCGATTATGGATCCTGTTCGAATGAACAACGGTACACAAAAAATTCGTTGCTGTACGGGCCAAGAATTCATGGCAACTGAATTTGTATAATATATCAAACTTATTTCTCACTATACTGTTCCCTCTCTACTCAGTGTCTATTTTACCACCACAGTGCTCACAAATGCATCAATACTTATTGCTTAATTCTGTATACGTGTTTTTTTTAGAAAATTTATTGAAACTGATTTAATAAAAAATTCAGTCAAATCATATTTTGAATAATAATATTTTGAAATTTTTTATTTTTAAATACTGACTATGTACCAAATATACTTCAGGTTAAAAAGTTGTATTTATCACATTTTTCAAGTTGATTTTTCTTTAAAATGTTTTTGGTCATATCATTTTACCTGAGTACATTATATTTAAAAAATTTTGCAGACCGGGATATTTACGGAAAATTCCCAGGAGGTACACATATTACATGTAGCACTAAAATATAGTATATACTAGAATTGTTTACGCGCTTTATACTTCAATAGGTAGGCCTGATATAAAATTTTGAATATGTGTGTTCTATTTGTGTAGATTTGAATTTACAGAAAACAAAAGCGAAGCTGCTTCTGGGAAAAGAGTCATTGTGATTCGGACGGACTTTTTACGGCGGCAATAATAAAACTTTTAGTGTATATAATTTCGGATTAGCGGTTGTGTGAAGGTGTGAACGTGGCTGACCAGCATATTTGCGGACCATCAAGCTACAAGGATAGCGACGTCGGCCTCAACCAGCACAGGTTCGCAAAGGTTTGTGTAATTTGAATTTACATAGATTGAATAACTGTATTCATCATTACCAATAGAAAACCCAGAACTAGCTATCGAAGTATTTACGGAAACAAGAATTATCTTTTAAATTTAAATAGAGACTTGAAATATTGATAGTATCACATAATCAAATCATTATTTAACATCATGGGAATTGAATATGAGACTTTCAGCATGGAAAACTAATGTTAACCAGTAGTGGTAGATTTTTGAAATGCGAAATATTTAGTTTCTCGGTAAAATAAAAATATTTTTCTGTTGTGGGCGGGTACTTACTTAGAAGACCTTTTAGTGGAATTTATAATATTGAGCGATTAGAAAAAATGTTTTTTTTACTTCAGATTCAAAATAATTGATTGTACTTTTAGTCTCTTAGATAAATTAAATACTTATTCACACATATGAAAATAAAAACAGTTCTACATAAAGGCATTATCAAAAATTAAACTATTCAAAATGGTTAGATTGATAATGCCCCCATAAGGCGAAACGCGTCTTACGGAAATTAAACGAAGATAACTAAAATCAAATGTTTTTGTTTTCATGTGTGATTATGGAGTTCTAAAAACTTACCTCCGAAACAATAAATACCTATTATTAAAATACCCAAAAAAGTAGATTGACAGGGGACGAGCGAATCTCAAGCAAAAAAAAACAGTATGACAACGGCTATAACAATAAAGTATGGACGAAAAATAATCTGCGATTGAGTCACGACGAGATCAAAGATCACAAATGATCTATAAAGAACGACATACACAAAATGAAGCACGACGGTAGCTAACAGTTATATTATATAACAGACAATGTCGATACAACTTCATTTTTTTTTTATAAATATATTATAGATACGTGCACGGAATACGTGTCACATGTTCTGAAACGAGGCTGAAACCCCGACCACTAGATCGCTAGGCAAGTATCGTAACTATATTATTGATAGAATCGGCATTAACTTTGTAGAGTTTCATCATAATTGATTAATATAAATGTTATTAGGTGAAGTATTGTCGATGAGAGTTACTGTTTCTCTCGAAACTCGAGTAGTGCAAATAAACTCAAGTAGAGTTATAACATTGTTTCATTTATATTCATCGAGTATCGTAACCACTAGACCAAAATCAACAAATGATGCTAACAAATATACTTAAATATTTATACTCAACGAATAAATAAAATTACAATGTACGTGACATGACAGCCGGAGTTGAACATTTTGATGAGTCTTCAATTCTAGTATTTAGCTCTTGGAATATCGATGTATTTTTGTTCAATGCAAAATACACCACATGTGAGCACAACATATTGTTTATTTAGTGCTGTCAAATAGAAAATATTGTTTTTGTTTTCGTAAAAATTTCACTAATATGTCAGCAATTTATTTATTTATTTAATTCTTAACATAGTGCATTCATTAGCAATACGGTATTATTGGATGGGGAGGAGCGTATAAAACTTCAATGTCACAATTAGAAATCACTCAAAAAATTATAATAAATATTATTTAAAAAAAAAGACTATCCAAGTATACAACTTTTCACAGATTTCAAAGTACTAAAAATTATAGACATATACAAAAAAAATCAATAATCCAAATTTTTCAAATTAAACTTTAGAAGCGAATTCTGATCTACAAGATTTAGATACCAAATTGATATCCCAAAACTAAAATATACCGCAACCCAAAATCACTATATCTATCAAGACATCAAATTTTTTAACAATCTCCCCATCACAATTAGACAAATTACAGATAAATTAAAAAATATATATACACGGACTAACTGAAACATAAATTATTTCATTTACATTCCTTCTCTATACACGAGTCCTACTCTCTAGAAAAGAAATAAATGTCAAATGAAATATATATATGTATTATATTTTCTAATATTAAAATAAAAAATAGGCACTCTTATATATGCTCTAATATAAACAAGATTAATGACTCTTATTTTACTAAAACTTATCTTTTACAGTCAGTTTCACTTTAAATGTATATATGCCCAAAAAAATAAACTTATAAAATTTTCGAAGAGTATATCTAATCCAACAACGTGTATAACTTATATCTAAGGGCGCCAATGTAGAACCATTCCTAAAATGTGGCCCATATAAATGAATTAATCGACAAATTTAATATAAGACAAGGACTTGTACTAGAGGAATGGATATCAAATAAAATTTGATTAACTATTATAGAAATTAATTATTATAGAAAATTGAATTCATAAAATATCGAACTAAACTTTGGATAAAATTCACAATTGCAGTATGGATGATCATGTACCCCGAAATGATCACGCAGTTTGCAAAGTATTGCTGGGATATTTTTCCATATTTGTATTGAGTTTTCACAATAATTATGTGATGTGCATCTGTGTAGCATTATTTAAATGAAAAGTTAAAATTCATAATAATAGTCATTAAAAATCTCAGCAGAAAAATATGAAATTTGTCACCTCCCGTTGGGACATCCATTATTATTTAGAAAGATAAATAAATATTTTAGTATCGAAGGGATATAAGAAGTATAGAATTCTTTCTAGATCCGCTTTTCCTTTAATATAATGTTTGAATCTATATTATAAAAATATTCCGTACACATTAAACTATAACTTGGAATTATGTGTACACTCTCTACGATAACCATATAATTATTTGTACCTACTCCACAATCATATAAGTACTGTAAAAAATTAAACATCGTAATTTCTTAGATTTATTTGTTAAGATTGTAGACGGGGATTTAAATATGGGTGGAATAACAAATTGTCTTTACAATTCATCACCAAAGAATTTTAATGTATTATATATTCACGACTCTTCTAAACAAGCTCATTTCAATAATTCTTTTCTACATCCATGAAGTTGCAGCGGACAATTTGCTGAACCGATTTATTACAATTTGTGGCTAATTTTTGAATCACGCAGACACAATATTTTTGAAAAATGACCACATTTTCTCAAGCAAGGCTACCAGTTGATGTTTGGAAACGCGTCTTGGGCCTTTCCATATATCCCACAGAGTTTAAAGGGAAATTTAACAACATTAATTTATCGTGGAAACATTACAGTTTGCCTTGGATTATCTTTGCCATTGCAAAACTCGGGTGGATTTTAAATGAAGGTTTTAAAGAATCTGAACATGTGAGTAAGATTGTGAAAAGCACTAATATAAAAACTGAAATCGTCACACTAGAGTCAAGCATCCAAATATTTGTTATGAGTGTGACATCTTTAGTCTATTGGAAAAATAGTGGTAAGCAACTAACAATGATTCAATCATTTAATGATTTTGACAATCATTATTATACCTTAACCGGTAAGAAAATTGTAAATGGTTCATTACAAAAATTTATAAAATATATATTTATTGCAATTACATTACGATGGTTTATTCTGATTGTTTCTATGTGCCTTATATATTACGAGAAATTTGAAATTCAATGCTTAATTTGTGCACTTAGAATTTTTCATGTCGATCATATAATGGGAGTCTGTATGGTAGAGGAACTATCTTTGCTTTACGCTCTCGAAATCAGATTTAAAGCAGTGAATTGTATGATCCTGGAACTGAGATGCGTGGAGGATGTACCCACAAACGAGCGAGCCCGGGTTTATATAAAGTGCAATGGAAATGTGGGATCTGAAATGGCGCTCTACAAGAATTTTCATTTTGAACTGTGCACCTTGACGAATAACGTGACAGACAACCTTCGTATTCAAACAGCGATGCTCGTTTTGAAAAATTTTGTTCATATATTTATGTCAACTTTTTTTACAATTTTTGGATTATCGGTGGACGGCACCACTGTATACATCACAGACCATCCGTTGACATTTGTAGTGCCAGTATTAAGAGGTGCGGAATATATCATAACTCTTTACTTTCTAGTGAAGTTTAGTGAGGACCTTAAAACTGAGGTATTTATAAAACCAATACATCTTTTCTTTTAAAATTTTATTTAGGTATTTGTGTTACAAGTTTTTCTTAGGACAATACAAATATATTTTTTTATCTTTTCATATTTATGTATCTTTCCATCGTTGGGATTCTGTTTCAAAGAAATCCTGTTGATACAAAAACCGCGAATGTTAAATTTAGCCACTATACAATATCAAATTCTGTTTTAAATTATGAAAAAAATATATGCTTTAGTTATGTGTAATGCAAAGTAAAAGAATATATATATTCTTGTCGAATTTTTTTATTTCATCGTTGAATACTATTATATTCAGGTATCCACCCACAGAATACTATGAACGAAGTCTTTTACACCCTGTAAAAATTATTTATCTTTTAGAAAGATTCTTTTTTTTTTTGTACATTTATTTATATATATTTTATTCTTTAAATATTTTAAAGTATTTCATCTAATATCTCCTTATCATTTTTTCCTCTTGTATTATTTTTATTTATTAAAATTTTTTTTTTAACTAGCTTCAAGGCAATCCTCGCCGTAAAACCGCCATGCAGTTTGGCAAAAAAATAAAATTAAAATGTATATTTATGTAATAAAGAAGAAATAAAAAAAATATTTTTAATGAAAATATAAGAAAAATTGATTAATTTAATTTGTATTAAAAATAGCACAGAACTATGTTCCAAAATTGCAACTTCACAATAAAAATGTGTTTTTAATCGTGTAAGACTTCTTTAAAATTATATATGATATTTGTTGAAATTGCTAAATAATTCAATAATGGGATTGATACATACAAATTTTGATCAACTTAGTAATCTTGATACGATTAAAGTCTTTATTTAGCTATTTTATTTTAAATTCAGATCTAACGTAAAGCATTTCGTGTTCTTTAGGATCACTCACTTCCATACCTTAAAATATATTTCTAAACATTTCTTTAGAACCTGTTTGTTAATTCATAATAATATACCATTGTTACTACCACTCTATCCAGCACCAACTACCTGAAGAGTGACATTTCGTTACATTACATCGTTAAATTTTAACATAACAGAATTGAATAATGAATAAAGAAGACATTTGAATATAAATGAATAAAGAGTGGTATGACAGGAGGGAAAAGAGTGTGGCATAACAGCGTGATAATTTTTAGTTGATTTTCTATAATTTACCGTGCTAACCGGGTGAAGCCATGGATGACTTTTAACTAACTATTTAACTTTTTACTTTAAGGCCAATGGTACCGGAGCCCTGCTTCATTATGTGTCCATGAATTCTATGGACAAAGAGCTAATAGATGCCGTAAGTAATAAGAATTAATATTGTCAAGTATTTATTGCCATCCAAAATCGTGTACTGATTGTTCTAGACCACACTATTGTAGTTCTCTGAACTCAATGGCTGACGTTTTGGATCCCATTGCAGAGTTCATCATCAGCTTGTGAAAAACAGGCAAGCGAATAGCGACCCTCCGTTTACTCAGTACTGTTTATATTGAGCGAAATTTTCCACATTTGTCCCATTTATTTAAGAACAGTAATGGCATGGAAAGGAATAACAGATCTTTCCTTAAAAAATTCAGATGGCATTAAAACGGACTAGGTGAGTCTAGACACCAGTACGCCACAACCAACAGGAACCAACTGTAGTGCAGGAAAGAGCTTCAAAGTTATACTCTCACACCATCAGAAATTTCCTCTTAGTAGCTTTCAGCGCGACACTCATATATTAATGATCTTTCTGAAGGGTTCAAGATTACGTCCACAACGTATTAGGTTATCATTCTGAGGGAAACGGTGACCCAATCTTTCAAACTCTCAAGCATTTCTTCTCTTACATCTCTCATTATTTCACATCTCCAGATGATGTGCTCAATGTTTACCTGATCTAACTCCAGACACACTACGGACTCACAGTGAGTCCCAGATTTTAGAGCTTGCTCTGGAACTTGCCGTGTCTGGAGACCATCTGTACCGAGTAATGGTGCAAATTGACGTGGCACCAACGTTTAGACGTTGCATCAGCGTCGTCTTGATGATGAACTTGAAGTTGGTGACATAATGCAGAATAGTCCAGAAAAATTAAAACAAATAAATTGATTACGAGTATTCGTACAAATTATGATATTATTACTAATAAATTTTTGATGTAACTTCAGGTGCTAAAATTTTCGCAACAACTCCTATACAAAAATGTAAACATAACAGCTTGTGGGATGTTTCCCATGGACTACTCTCTTCTGTACCAGGTATGTTGATGTACCTACTAATAACCGTGCATTTATTATACATTATTTTTAACTAATCGTTTCACTGGACTCTGTTAATTGAAATGTCAACTATAATTAATAATTAAATAATAACATAATTAAAGAGTCAACTAAGAAGAGACTCTGGAGTAGTGATGAGAAAAAATACTACTCTTGACTCACTGGTGTGATTGTGATTTATATTCAATAATATCAGTGATTAAAAACTGTGACTGTGATCACAGTTTCATTACTAACACGTGCGCCGTACGATATCACAATACATGAAATAAATTTAAAAATACATAATTTTGATCGCATTTACTTATATTATTCAAACTTTATTTGCGTAAAAAACATATTCTAGCTTGTATAATTAATATATATCTAATCTAATTCTATACCATTACAAAGAGAATGGAAAAACGTTAAAAAAATATGAGTTTCATTTCTGGTTAAATGCGTAAAACGTTTTAGCAGAATCTACTCGATAGCGCTTATCACGGATTATAACGTCACTCCCTCACGAATAGTTTCATTGTACATGCGCATGCGCTAAATCACGATTCACAAACAAATATATATATTTTTTAAATGGATCACGAGTCACTATATTCTCAAATATTCAATCACTGATAGTGAGTGTGACTCAAAGATATCAGTGATTGTTCACGGTTCATGATTTTAAGCCCATCACCACTCTCGAGTATTGCAATAATTAGAAAACACGTTTTTTAATTAATATTTTTAAAAGATGAATGAATTACGCTATAGTTATATTATGAAACGCAATTTTATATCTTTACTTTCTTTTTTCTTATATTTTGTTTACAGGTCTTTACTGCAGTTACAACTGGCTGTGTTATACTAATACAATTTGGTATATCAATGGACAATTGAAAAATGTACCAAAAATTAATAACAATATTTTATATTTAACAAATTTTACTATTGGATTGCTATCGACGTGCTTATTTGTCAACAGTCCCTAAAAACAGTATCACCGGGTTCGCTAAAACAATTTCGGTAACCGCCCTTAACTTGTCCCCTCCTTCCCGCCCCCCTCCGCGACTCATACTATTACGGCCCTACATCCCCCATCTAACCCTCCCTTCATTACTTCCTCCCCCAATACACTTTCATTTTTAATTATTATTTCCGTTCATGTTCACTATAATACTAATCTAGGTTTTATAGCCTTAAAAAGCATTTCAAAAGAATGTAAAATGTTATAACATTTCTGACAAATGGTCTCGAGTATTATGAAGTTTTTGAATGATTTGGTGTTGAACAAACAAAAATAATCAACAATTTTCAATGATAGTTCACAATAGTATCTTGATGCTTGATTTTATTATAATTTTTCAATAATAAACAGTTCAGCAAAATGGTTTCAATTTTAATAACTCGTTAGCGCGAATTGGTGTGAATCCATGGTGCGATATCACTCACTGGTTTGATAATAGAGATTAAATATATGTTCCATGTTATAATCTCTTTTTAATTAAATTAATAAGAACATATTCTTGAAGATAGAATACTTAATTCATTTTTAATTTATGTTCTAACTACGTTTTTTAAATAACAGAAAATATTTAAAAAAGTGAACTGGTTTCCTTAGATTAGATCTAATCTGTGTGAAAAATTTCAATCATATTATTGAACTTCTACTTTCAACTTTCAATTTTTTTTTCTTACGAGTGCTTGAGTACTAAATATTTTTTTCTGATAAATGTAAGTACTTCACATGTAAATGTACGTGGTAAAATAGTATTATTACAAGAAAGTAAACAATTTGTTTTTATCCCCATGGCCTATACCGATTTTATTTTGTATAATATTACACAATACATTTATGTACTGATGAGAATGTATAGTAAACGATTTTGGTACATACTATAAAATGTTCATCATCTGAGCTGATATCGCTGATGCTGGACCCTGCTATGAGATACAAAATGTCGGAGGCACACGGTAGAATATCCCAGAAAACTCTGCACAGAAGAACTTAAACATAACAGCTTGCGGAATGTTCTCCATAGACTATTCCCTTTTTTTCCTTTCTTGAGTTTTATTTGCGATATTTTTTAATTACACGTATTCGACTATTATTTTTGTAATATAATAAATCGGTCAAAGAACAATGTTGCAATATCTTTTGTCTGTGTAAAATAATTTTTGATTTACAGGCTTAATTGTTTACATCCGTACCACATAATTATTAAAACAAAATTTACAGGTATTTGCCGCTGTATCTACATTCAGCGATATATTACTTCAATTTCTTGTTTCAACTGATGAATGATTAGAAGGATAATAATATTATGTTTTCAAAATAATTTCAATTTGTGTGCTATATATTTCGAATTGATAATACTTTTTATTTATATTTATACTCTTATTTTTTAAGGTTTTCAATAAAGATACAGTGTTTTCTTGACAACATTTTTTACTGAAAATACTTTATTTATTTTATTTTATTTTTATCTCCTACTTATTTGTTTAAATAGCAAATGATATTTACTTTAATTTTTAATATAACATATAATAAATATTTTTTTATATAAACTTAACCTTTCCTTTCCGATGATGTAAACTGAGTTGAAATTACTTCTAATTATGTGAATATTTTTCTAAATATACTTAATACAGAGTTCATATTTTAGGTATTCCTCCGTAATATATTGTTGTGTTGGATAAAATAATACAATATAAAAATATTTTCTCAAAGAACATGACATGAATTTGTCAATATGTGTATGTGCACGTATGGAGTGGTGCAGAAGGCCCAGTGTGCGGGACGTCGGATGTCGATCGTCACTTTAGTTGCAGAGCGTACACTGGCCGAGTTAGACATTTCTCATGCGTCTTTATGGTGTCATTCGTGATGATTAATATTTTTGAAAATTTCTATCACTTTTACCACGAGATTTATAATTTGAGATCGTCATTCCTATTAATGTTTTGACAATTATGACGTTCTCTTCTGACGGTCCTTAGCCACCCTAATGTATCATATAATATCATAGGAGGTATTCCAAGGATATTAGGGTGGGGTTTATACTAACTGTGAAGGAGAGTATCGAGTATTTTGATATAAGATTATATGGAAAAAAATATTCTTCTTTTAAAAATATGAAAATAAAAACACTTATTTTTTAGATCTTCTCGTTTAATTTCCGTGAGACGCGTTTCGCCTTATGAAGGCATTATCAATCTAATTATTATAAAAACAACTTATAGTTAAAACGATAGCTGTATAATTATGTATAATGAGGTAGACATAAAAAAAATATATAATTTTTAGGTTTAACCATAATCATACAAAAACACGTGTATAAAAACCCTAAAAATTAACCTCTTGTATATAATTACTTTTCATTAAAATATCATTGGCGTTTTAACGGAATTGTTGGTGCCAATATATAAAATTCACAATTCCCATTACTACCTTAAGTACTCAAAATTATATAGCTTCTTCTTTTCAATAAATTTCACTTTAATACAAGTTGTTGAATTTAAAATGGTTAGATTGATAATGCCCTCATAAGGCGAAACGCATCTTACGAGTAGAACTAAAAAACAAGTGTTATTATTTTCGTATGTGTGATTATAGAGTTCTACAAATTTTCAATAGGACAACGGCTATAATGACAAAGTGTGTATGGACGATGAGCAAAAATAATCTGCGATTGAGTCACGACGAGATTAAAGGTCACTAATGATCTACAAAAAAATGGCATATACAAAATGAAGCACGACGATAGCTAATAGCTATGTAATATGACAGACGATGACACAACTTAATTTATTTTTATTAATAAGGATACGTACACGAAATACGTTTCAATATTTTGACTATTTTAAAACTAAGCTAAACGCTTATGCTTGAAAAATAGGACTAGTTTGATGGCCTTCTGAAACGAGGCTCGATACTCCGATCACTAGATCGCTAGGCAAGTATCGTAACCACTAGACCAAAGCAACAAATTACGCTAACAAATATAACTAAATATTTGTACGCATCAAAGAAATAAAATTACAATGTACATGAAATGACAGCCGGAGCTATCTTCTACACAACATATTGTTCATTTTTAGTGATGAAAAATAGAAAATATTATTTTTGTTTACATCAAAATTTCACTATTACGTCAGCAAATAATGTCCAATAAAACTGAAGATATAAAAATTTCCAAGACTATATCTAATTCATCAACGTGTGGAACTTACAACTAAGGGCGCTAACTGTTATAAAATAAGGGCTCGTGTCTGAGGAATTAGAGATCATAGAACATTTGATTAACTGTAAATTCTGGAATCTGATAAAGTCGCAAACTGACGCGTGAGACCAGAGAAAATTTAATTCAAAACATTCCAAATTAAACTGGTATATTAGAATTTTTGGATAAAATTCACAATTGCAGTATGGCATGGATGATCATGTACCCCGAAATGTTCACGCAGTTTGCAAAGTATTGCTGTGATATTTTTCCATATTTGTATTGAGTTTTCACAATAATTATTTGATGTTCGTCCGTGTAGTGTTCCATAAATGAAATTTTGATGCTTCATAATAACAGTCATCAAAAATCTCATTAGAAAAATATGGCATTTGACACCTCTCGTTATTATTTAGTAAAATAAATACATAATTTAGTATAGATAGGATAGAAGTAGTATAGAATTTTTTCTAGATCCGCTTTTCCTTTAATATAATGTTTTAATCTATTTCATAAAAATATTCTGTACACATTACACTATAACTTGGGATTATGTGTACACTCTCTATGATAACCATATAATTATCTGTACCTACTCCATAATCATTTAAGTACTGTAAAAAAATAAACATCGTAATTTCTTACATTCATTTGTTAAGATTATATACATAGATTTAAATATGGGTGGGATAACAAATTGCCTTTACAATTCATCACCAAATAATTTTGATGTATTATATATTCACGACTCTTCTAAACAAGCTCATTTCTATAATTCTTATCCATATCCATGAAGTTGCAGCGGACAATTTACTGAACCGATTTATTAAAATTTGTGGCTAATTTTTGAATCAAGCAGAGACAATATATTTTAAAAATGACCACATTTTCTCAAGCAAGGCTACCAGTTGATATTTGGAAACGTGTCTTGGGCCTTTCCATATATCCCACACAGTATAAAGGGAAATGTAATAACATAAATTTATCGTGGAAAAATTATAGTTTACCTTGGACTATCTTTGCCATTGCAAAACTCGGGTGGATTTTAAACGAAGTTTTTAAAGAGTCTGAACATGTGAGTAAGATTGTGAAAAGCATTAATATAAAAACCGAAGTCGTCACACTAGAGGCAAGTATCCAACTATTCGTTATGAGTATGACATCTTTAGTCTATTGGAAAAATAGCGGTAAGCAACTAACAATGCTTGAATCATTCAATGATTTTGATAAAAATTATTATACCTTAACCGGTAAGAAAATTGTAAATGATTCATTACGAAAATTTATAAAATATATATTTAGTGCAGTTACATTACGATGGTTTGTTCTGATTTTTAGTACATTCCTTATATATTGCGAGAAATCTGAAATTCAATGCTTAATATGTGCGTTTAGAATTTTTCATGCCGATCATATAATGGGAGTTTGTATGATAGAGGAGCTGTCTTTACTTTACGCTCTAGAAATCAGATTTAAAGCAGTGAATTGTATGATTCTGGAACTGAGATGCGTGGAGGATGTACCCACGAACGAGCGAGCCCGAGTTTATGTAAAATGCAATGGAAATGTGGGATTTGAAATGGCCCTCTTCAAGAATTTTCATTTTGAACTGTGCACCTTAACGAGTAACGTAACAGACAACCTACGCGTTCAAACAGCGATGCTCGTTTTGAAAAACTTTGTTAATATATTTATGTCTGTTTTCTTTACGATTTTTGGATTATCGGTAGATGGAACCACTGTACACATCACAGACCATCCTTTGGTGTTTGGAGGGCTAGTATTGAGTGGTGCGGAATATATCGTAACCCTTTACTTTCTAGTGAAGTTTAGTGAGGACCTTAAAACTGAGGTACTTTTAAAACCAATATATACTTATGTTAAAAAATTTCTCTTTGGATAATATACATATTAAGTATTTTTTATATAATTGTGTACAGTGTACCTCGCTGGGTTTCTGTTCCAAAGAAAATCCGCGAACGTTAAATTCAGCCACTATACAATATCAAATTCCATTCTAAATAATGATAAAAATATATGCTTTAGATATGCAGGAAGGTTTATTTAATAAAAATATAATATACACTTTAAATTAGCCAATTAAATAGATTACAGAAAACATTTATCTATCGAAAAAAGTATTAATTTATTTTGTATTAAAAATACCTTAGAACTGTATTATTAAAAATGTGTTTTAATTCAAATAAGAACTTCTTTAAAATAAAAAAAGAAATTTGATTAATTAAGTTATATTGATACGGTTAAAAATTTAATTCAACAATTTGATTTTAAATTCAGATCTAACATAAAGCATTTCATGATCTTTACCATTCACTTCCATCTCTAAAAAAGATACTTCGAAATAAAAATATAATATTTTTCGAGAAACATTACTTTTGAAATTATAACTTGTTTGTTGTTTTTTGTATAATACATCACTTCTATATTACAAACCCTATTCCTGTCTTTTTAGCATCAACTAACAGATGGCTGACATTTTAATACGGTCTTAATAAATAAACATAATTTTAATATGCCGTTAAGAACAATTTATAAGATTTAAAATCCTGAATTCTGAAAATTTATATTTTCGTTCTATTATTTTATGAAACACATTTTTAAAGTTTTTATTTAGCCCTTTTGTCATGATTATTTGAATTTACTATGAAAAAAAAGCCATTTTTATCATGAAATTTCTTCAGTATAATATAAAATTTTTTTAAAAATATTATTGTAATCCGCATTTGATGAAATAAATACAAATAGCAATTTATTTTAATGGAACAAAAATAAGTTATTTAATTAATCTCAGAACATTCTGACTTAAGTGTTCCTTGAAAGTCACTCTTCAACTATATATTTTTTATTCTTCAGTTATGTCCCTTTCAATTTTAATTAATTAATTTAATTGTAATAAATCTATCTTATATAATAATAATATAGAATGAATAAAAGAGTTTTTATGTGTAGATGTGTGTATGTAGGAAAAATATGTGATTTAGTATGTTTCTAAAAAAGTTCAGGTAGATTTTGGGAAAGCATTTTTACTTTCAAAAAATATGTCAACATGCGATTTTTTTATATTTTATCTTGACGTCATTAGGTTGATTCCTATCACAATTTATATTCATTTGAGGAATTTGGAATATCAGCAGAGTGCGGCTCGGATATGGCGTTTCCGATGCAGTGTCTAATTATTTCAATATTTGTATTCCTCGGGCCTTCGCACATTCCTCACAGCTCGAGAACCTAATATGATTTCATACATGAGAACACCGATGCTGGCTTGAATAAAGCGTAATCTGGAAGCCCAATTTTCGATCACTCTTTGAAACAGCTGGAAACATATATTGGCAATAACGCAACGAATGTTGGCTTCCAAGTCGTCTATCGTCACTTTATCGGCGTAGACTAGCGATTTCGCATGCCCCTACAGAAAATAATCCAAAGGTATTAAATAACATGATCTTGGAGGTTAATTCACAGGTCTATTACGCAAAATTAGGCGTTCATCGAATGTTTCCTTCAATAAATCGATTGTGGCGCGCGCTGCATGGCATATTGCGCCCTATTGTGGAAACCACAGTTCTTCTATCTTAACGCTATTCAATTGGGGAACCAAACAATCAGTAATTATGGATCTATAGCGCTCTTCATTAACTATAACGTACTTGCCAGCATCATTTTTGAAGAAACAGCTTTTTCGGTACACACTGTACGATGTCTCTGCGGATGCGTATTATCAATTAGAGTATGCGTGGTGCGAAAACAATCAAACCAAATGACAAACCAAACTGAGCACAAATCACCTGTCAGCTATCGCTATCGCTAGAAAAAGTTTTGCCGATTCGAAAAATAAATCTCGAAAAAAACACCTTTATGAATGTAAATGAGGACAGAGTGGTATCTCAGGAGAGAAAAGGGTGTGGCGTAACTAAAATAATTTAGTTTGTTTAATTTTTAGTTGATTGTATGTAGTTCATCATGTTAGCCGGCCCACGCCATTGATGACTTCTAACTAACTAACTAACTTTATACTTTAAGGCCAATGGTACCGGCGCCCTGCTTCATTATGTGTCCATGAATTCTACGGACAAAGAACTAATAGTTGCTGTAAGTAATAAGAATTGATATTGTCAAGTATTTATTGCCGTACAAAACCTTATGTACAGAATGTTCTAGACTACCCTGTTGTGTATCTCTGACCTTACTGGTTGACGTTTTGGACCACATTGCAGGGTCTATCGTCGGCTTGTCAAAAATAGGCTAGTGAATAGTGACCCTCCGCTTATCTATAACTGTTTTATGAGCAAAATTTCCCATATAGGTTTCACTAATACTAGGACAGTAATGGAATGGAAAAAAAAAACGACTCTTCCCTTAAGGAAATTCAGACAGGATAAAAACGGATTTGATAAGTCTAGACACCAGTTCTCGACTATCGACAGGAAACCACTCTGATTCAGGAAAAAGCATTAGACATTAGGTCATCATTCTGAGGGAAACGGCGACCCAATCCTTTCAAACTCTCAAGCATTTCTTCTCTTACATCTCTCATTATTTCACATCTTCAAATGACATGCTCCAGTGTTTAACCTAACTGCAGAAGCAATACGGACTCACAGCGAGTCTTAGATTTAAGAGCTTGCTCTGGAACTTGCCGGTTTGCATCTGTATTGGCAAAAACAGGCCAATCAATATTTGACGTGGCACCAACTTTTAGACATTGCATCGGCGTCGTCCTGATGATGGACTTGAAGTTGGCGACACAAGGCAGAATATTTCAGAAAACTCTAGACAAAAATAAAATTGATTCTGAGTATTTGTACAAATTATGATATTATCACTTATAAATTTTTGATGTAACTTTAGGTTCTAAAATTTTCCCAACAACTCCTACACAAAAATGTGAACATAACGGTTTGCGGAACGTTTTCCATGGATTATTCTCTTCTGTTCCAGGTATGTTGATGTACCTACTAATAACCATGCATTTATTATACTTTTTAAATGATCTCTTTCCTGGACTCTGATAATTGAAAGGTTGTTAGTAACTAAAGAGGCAAGAGACTAGAAAAAACTTTTTTTATTTTAATAATATGAATGAATGACGCAATAGTTGTATTAATGAAATGTAGTTTTCTTTTTGCTATCTTTTTTATTATAGATATTTTTTCCAGATATGTGCTGCAGTTACAACTTACTGTGTTATATTAATACAATTCGGTGTATCAAAGGAAAATTGAAAAATGCACCAAAAATTAAACACAAAATTTACTGTTAGATTGTTATCGACGTGCTTGATTGTCAACAGTTCCCCAAAAACAATATCAGTCCGTTCGCTAAAACAATTTTGATAACCGCCCTTAACCCTCCCCTCCTTCTCATTCTCCCCAACATCTCGCCATCACCCTTCCCCCCATTCCCTCCGCCAACAAACAGAGATTCATTTTTAATTATTAAACCCGATCAAATCCAGTATATTATTTATATAGTTTTTACAGCCTTAAAAAGAATGTCACAAGTTATAACTTTTCTGAAGAATGGTCTCGAGTATTATGAAGTTTTTAAATGATTTGGTGCTGAATGAACCGAAATAATCTAGTATCTTAAAGTTTAATTATATCAAAATTTTTCAACAGCAAACAGTTCGGCAAAATGTTTTCAATTTTAATAATTAGTTAGCGCAAATCAGTGTGAACCCACGGTGCGGCATCACTGGTTTGATAACAAAGATTAAATATGTATATATATATATCATAGAATCTCTTTTTAATAAAATTATTATGAATATATTATTGAAAATAAAACACTCCTAACATTATAATTTAATTTAAATTTATGTTCTACTTATGATTCTTAAATAACAGAATATATTTTTTTTAAATGAGACAGTTTCTTTAGATTAGGCTTGATCTATGTGGAAAATTGCCATAATATAATTTTAAAACATATCTGTGTACAAATAAAAGTTTTATGGCGGCTTCTACCGTTAGATTTTTTTTCATATGAGTGCTAGACTACGTAATCATTTTTACAGATAAAAGTGCGTATTTTACAAATAAATGTGCATACTATACAGATAAATGTTCGAATTTTACAAATAAATGTGCGTACTTTACATGTAAATATTAGTAGTAAAATAGTGTTATTACAAGAAAGTAAATACTTTTTCTTTATCATCCAGGCCTATACTGGTTTTATATTGTATTATTTTGGACAGTGAGTATGGTAAAAACGTTGGTGCATACTATAAACTGTTCATCATCAGAGCTGATATCGCTAATGCTGGACTCTGCGACGAGATCCGAAGTGTCGGAGACACACTGCAGAATATCACAGTAAACTCTAACACTAACTAATATATGTTTATTTCATAACACTCTATGTACTTACGAAATATTTAATCAAAAGATTTGTGTATCAGAAATTAATAGAGACCCTAAATTATTGTTACAAAATCATTAGTAACGCAGCCCGAATAAAAATGGAAAGGCAAATCTGAGAAGACTTGAAAATGTTGCTTGATTAAGTATTATTAAGAAAAGTATTGTGTTTATGCTTTGAGCGTGTTGGACAGTATATCAAAGATTATCTTTAAATTACTAATTACATGCCTTTCAGTTGGCACTAAGATTGAAATATGCCTCTAAAAAGTCCATTCCTACGAAATAATTATTCTCTTTGAAATCCAAACCCTCTTAATGTCCATGTTTTTATTATCTCAGCTGTTAAACTGAAAATGGCTTCAAATGTTCTTATTACCTTTCTGTTTACGATTTTCTTTACGAGGCGAAGCAGGTTTTTCAATTATATTTTATGTTCGATTAGAATTATAGGACTACAAATGCGTTGTTTTGATTTAATGGAAAATTGTACAAGATTGAAGTATAAAAGGCAATATGAAGTACACTTTGCTTGACATATTTACGTAGTTTTCATTTTATTTTTTTATTTAAATACATTATATACAATTTTAGACGCTTAGATTCCAATACATTTTTAAATTTTTTTTTGAATATACTAATCTAATATACATTTTAGGATGGCCATCTATTTATACTCGTATTTGTGCATACTAAAAGATTTTTAAGGCTATGTAAATGGGTAACTAGGGGAGGGGTATCTTTTCATTGGCTCATCAGGGGTGAAGGGTGAAGTGATTGGTCGGATGCTTGCGGGGTCAGGAAGAAGGTGTGGTGGTGGGGGATGTGGGAATAGTTTATATTCGTGTTATGCCGGATGTATTAAGCTAGTTCCTAATGCGTGATTTTAAAGTGAAATAATACATATAACTGCAAGTGTCAATGACAAATTTTACGGTATTATAATGTCTCAAAAGTTTCCCTTTTATATAGGTAAATGCATAGATTTTTATTTTCACAGCACATATAAATATAATAATATATATATAATCAGATAACTTTAATCTTTTCTTGGCTATTCTGTCGTAGAAATAACCCGTGGTAAAATGGAAATCCTGTGGTTCCGTTTTATATTAAAAAAAAATTCAAATATGTATTAATACGTTAATTTATTTTTAAATAATGTGAGCATTGAATCTTAAAGTAACTTTTTATTCAATTTGTTGTGTAGCTAATTTTGTATAGCTATTTTTGATAGGCTTGAAATATAATTTAATAGTTTCCTTCAGAATGACGAAGAATATCTGAATATTTGAGTGATAAGAATGATCATTCGGACTCAGGCATTTAAAGTAAATATTTTTATTCTACAATTATATATTATGGAATCATATATCACTGGTATGGATATTAGTTAATTATATACCAGAATTATGGACTTTTCATCACTGGTACAATAAAAATATAAATATGATAAATTATAAAAATAATCTCGTTTAACAAATACAAAGTTATAACAATTATAAAATACAACATATGATACAAAAACCAAAAGTGTATTTAAGGACAATAAGTTGTGGAATCTTTTGTATATTCATTATTAGATTGCATTATCGTGAGGCATTATCGTAACATTATATATATATATATATATATATATATATATTATCGTAATATAATAATCGTAAGATAATATGGGGTATTTAAAAAGTGTTGCTCTTTATGTAGATTTCATATTTGTCTTGAATTTAAACCATCATGATCTTTTTAAAATATATATATTTCCAAATTGTCATTGTAATAAGTTTTCTTGACGAATTATTCTTCTTTGTAATGTAATCAAATAATAATTAAATGATCTAGATTGTAAGAACCAATGCTTGTTATATTATGTCTTTTTTCAATTACTATATGTACATGTAGTATTTGTGTGAAGTTAAATAAAATAATTTGAAAACAGATTTTGACCTTATTTATTTTTGACCTTCTGAAAAATAGTCATACATAAAAAAATGTGCCAATAAGAATGATTTGATTACCCTTTGTTCTAAAAAATCAGCAACTTTGTCGAATTTTTTTATCATGAATTGAATCATTGATGAATTTTTCATCGTATTTATCAATACCTAGCTTAGTTTTAAAAATTCTTCATAACAATATTATGAAGGAATATTAAAAATGTAACATAAGATTAGACCACAATCTCATAAAATATACATATTATACTTCACTTCTGGGTATATAAATAAAATTTAAAGAATTAAAAACATATAATGTGGGTGTAATAATGAATGTATCGATTTATGTTTTTAAAGCATTATGTTTTCGAATATATACCTACAATAGGTGACCTGCACGCGCCTGGCTGTCAATCCAGGCACTTGACAGCCATATCAGTTCGCCTCGTACTCACGGATGTGCAGATGTCAATACGTCAAGACGGGCACCTCCTAGAAGCTAGCGAAGGCTAGCCACCTCAAGCGAACATTTACCGTTTTAAACTTTTCGTGTGCTAATTAACTTTATACTCTTGTACTTTTAATTGTAAATCGACTTTTGTCGATTGTTTTAATTATATACCGTACTCTCGTTACAATATATATATATATATATATATTCCGAGTGAATATATATATATATATATATATATATTCACTCGGACCAATTATATTAATATACATTGCTCGTACATCCACACGGGTGAGACTTTAAGAGGATAGGGCCTTCAGTTTCACCTTGTACAAAAAAAAATCTGATTTGACTTGCATAACCTTCAAACGTCAGTCACTTCATTTGAGTAACTCGACAACTAAGATTACATATTGTGGACATTCAATATATTATTTTATTTTATCTCGTGTCGACACTGGTCGTCTCGTGCCATCTCGCTTTGCCGCGCACGCCTCGCCTCGTCGAGAGCGAACTGCTGGTATTAGAAAATTTGTGACAATAATTATTACAGGTTTAATCAGTTTGTTTGGGTACCAATGCTAGCTCTACCCATATGACGAATCCAATTTTTTATTATGTTACCGGAACAATTCAATTGAATCAAATCTTTCAGCATCCTATTAAGTAGTTTATGTCCAAAATATTTGTAGTTCCTTTGGCCATATGTTGTGTGTACTCTTAGGGTTTGTAGGTTATGTTTATTTGTTCGGGTTCCTTTAAAGTATGTGCGTTTGTATATATATATATATATGTGTGTGTGTAAAGTTAAAATAACTCTGTATTTGCCCGTGTTTTACATCCTTCGGCTCAGAGTTTTATTTCGGTGATATGTCTGTTTTGTTCTATATTGACGAAGCGCTGATACTTATCAGAAATAATCCAGCTGCCATCAGAATCGGTTCGCTATTAAAAAATTGTTCTGGAAAGTTTTTTGATGCACGCAGGGAATTTGTGGAGACCGACTAAGAACATTACAAATCAGGAATCAGCAGATGATCAGCCAGCAGACCGGATTGCATCTAAGAGATCGGCCGACTGTGAAAATAAGTGGTTAAATGTCTCACTAGAGTTACACGGTCTTATATTATCAATATAAAATTTAGGAACAGGATTTTTCGCTATCAAATTTTTAATACAAATTAAATGTACAGATAAAAATAAATTTATCAAAAAAATATTTTGTTGCCACCAGATGTATCAATTTGAGTGAAACATATAAATTTAAAAAATTGTGGTTAATTTACTATGTTGACATGATGTAATGGTCAACGCACTTCCGCAGATAGATAGATAGATATAAGGGTTCCTGGTTCGAATTATGGTGATTTTATTCGTATATATTTCTAATTGATACATTTAATTTGTATAATTAATATATATTTTTAGTAAATTTGTTTCAGATTTATTTATATTCGCGACAATTCATCAAATAATAACTCCAGTTGAGAATCCACCCCATTGAATGATCGCACATACGAAGCATCTACATAGATAACAATTTTACACAATTGACAAATGTTTATCACTTGAAAAGTACGATAATTCATCCGCAGTGGCAATTTTTCCGGTTCATATCTCACGCGAAATGACGAGGAAGTAATTCGTTGTTTTATTTACTTTCTTCTTGGTCTTCCCATTGCGGGGGAGGGGATGGCCAAAATCATCCTGACGTAGGCCTCGTGACACACTAAGCGGGTTCCAACCCTTTAAGACTGAGATACCTACCCGCTTTAAATGTCTGAAAACAATTTGTTCACTGCTTGGAAATCTCGTGTAAGTAATTTATAACACGTGAGGGGCTCAAGTCACAAAAATAAGCCTCAATGTTTCCAATTTTAGAGACTCACATTTACGTATTTAATTATATTTCAGAATTGATGTGATGAAGAATTATTAATGAATTTTACGTCAATAAGATTTCTATTGAAATATTTTGCTTTCAATTTAACAGCGCTCTATTCTGTAGCCTAAACAATAATAAAAAATATAGAAAATAAATAACATGTTCTATTATGTACGTATAAAAGAGCATTAACTAGTGTAAGTTAATATAACATCTTGAAATTAAAATGTTAATTTAAATACTAAATTAATGTATTAATTATAAATGTATACATATAAAATCAATTTTGTCGAAAAATGTTGTTTTTGCGTCACCGGGATTCGAACCTGGATCTTTATTTACAATCCGGGGAAGTACACTACCAATTGTGTTATAACGGCAGTACTTTTCATGACAAATTTTTGAACCTATATGTTACACTTTTTTAAATTAAAACATCTATCGTTCCATTATTTGAAAGCCATCTACATTATTTTTCGACAAAATTGATTTTATATGTATATATTTATAATTAATACATTAATTTAGTACTTAAAATGTCACAGACCTATATTCTGAATAATTACAACTTCACAATAAGAATGTGTTCTCCTTAATAACAAAATGTTATTGTCTTGGATAGCGTATTTCACAGATTTTTTTTAATCGTGAGCTTTGATCATTATATTGTTGAATATAGTTGTTCAAGTATTATCTTTAATTGCCATCCATGAAACAAAAATAATCTAAAATACGGCGAAGTCTATTTGGATAGATAAATTTATCGGAGCAGTGGCAGAGACATGCCAAATATTGAGAATCGAATAGAGTGCCAGAATCGTATAAAGGTCTTCATTAAAAAGTAGATTGATAATTGTGATTATCATTAAGTTTTCTAATTTATTTATTTAAGAACGTGTAATATTTTCAAGGATACCGTTGAATGTTAAATCAATATTTGACGGTTTTGGTTTATATTTATATATGTATATTAATAACGGTAAGTATAACAAATAATACATATTTTCTACTTCGTTTAGGACAATAATGTTTTTGTGTTATATTCTTCTAAATGATTGAAATCAATTTTCCAGAACTTTATTAGTATTAATTGTTTTCTTAGCTTTATTAATTCTATTAATTATATGAATTCTATTTATTTATTTCTAAATTATCTTAAATTAAAATTGTCTTCTCGTTGTCATTTTTGCAGCATATTTTGCTCCTGTTTATTATAATATATACAGAGTTGCCAGTATCGTCAAAAAAGTTAATGTTCACATCACCTGGAGTATATATTTCTTGGCACTACAGTTGGTATCTATTTAATTCATCACCGAAGTGCTTTTATACAATGAATTTAAAAGAAAATGTATTAAAGAAATAGAGATTCAGGTTCGAATCCCGGTGACGCAAAAACAATATTTTTCGACAAAATTGATTTTATACGTATATATTTATAATTAATACGTTACTTTAGTATTTAAAATATCACAGACCTATGTTCTGAATAATTACAACTTCACAATAAGAATGTGTTTTCCTTAATAATATATGTTATATCAATGTGTCCAAAATTTAATAAAAATGAATTGATAATTCTGGCGTCTGCAGTCGGTTTACTCAAAGGTATTTGAGATTCTGTAAAAATAATGTAGATGGCTTTCAAATAACGGAACGACAGGTGTATTAATTTGAAAAATGTAACATATATATATATAATATTTTTCGACAAAATTGATTTTATATGTATATATTTATAATTAATACATTAATTTAGTATTTAAAATATCACAGACCTATGTTCTGAATAATTAAAACTTCACAATAAGAATGTGTTTTCCTTAATATTAAAACTTAATTTTTAACAGCGAAATAATGAGTGTGAGTGCATCAGAACAGAGAAGTGTGACACTCTATCCTCTCTGCCTGCCTTCGCGGAGGAAACAGCGTGATGGTAAGTTAGTTAGTTAATTAGATAGAAATAATGAGAATCGATACAATTCTAGGAATAATTGCTAATATAGCTTTTATACAGTGGTATGTTTAAGTAAGACAAACCCGTGAAATGTGATATCAGATTTACATATTTATCAAAACACAACGACGGCTTTTAATAAACAAAATATTACTTATTAATGAAATATAATTCAATTTCAGATTTGTACTACGTGGAACATACAATTATAGAAGTTTCAAGTTTAGATAATTTTATAAATATTGGGGTATGATTTAACATTTATTACAAAATGCAGAAACGGTTCAATAATAATAATAATAATAATAATAATAATAAGCGATATCTGTAAGTGTTGTAAACAAATAAGAAATGAGTAATGGTAATGATTCATTTTATGGAAATTAATATAGGAAGAAGGAATAAGTCATCATCTTCTCCTATTATTCATCCTCTTCAAGTGAATTTTTTATATTTTTTTTTATTGAAAGATTAACGAAAGATTACATTTGAACAATACTAAGTCAAGAGAGTGCAAATGAATATTTAATTGCATACAAGTAAGTGGATAGAATACAAATAACAATACATGTAATTATGTATAGCATATTATTCCAACTAATTACAATAATAAAATATTAATAATTAAATACTAAATTAATGTATTAATTATAAATATATACATATAAAATCAATTTTGTCGAAAAATATTGTTTTTGCGTCACCGGGATTCGAACCTGGATCTTCTTTCCAATCCGGGGAAGTGCACTACCTTTGTGCTATAACGCCAGTATTTTTCTTGACAAATTTTCAAACCTATATGTTACATTTTTTTCAAATTAATACACCTGTCGTTCCATTATTTGAAAGCCATCTACATTATTTTTACAGAATCTAAAATACCTTTGAGTAAACCGACTTGCAGACGCCAGAATTATCAATTCATTTTTATTAAATTTTGGACACGTTGATAGAACATATATTATTAAGGAAAACACATTCTTATTGTGTTTAGACCTATGTTCTGTATAATTACAACTTCACAATAAGAATGTGTTTTCCTTAATAATATTAATAATTAGACAAAATACTTTATTTAAACCATTATTTATCAAAGTTAACATTGCTAATTTTAAAAATATCATTATTTGTTGATTATTCAACATGTTTCGATAACTATAGTATCTTTTTCGGGAAACAATGTATACTAAAATTAAAAATACAAGCATAGATAAAAAGAAAACGGCGGGTAACTAAGTAAGAACTAGTATGAAAACAAATTTAAAAGGTGACTATTTGTAAAGAGGTCTTGGTTATTTATAATATTAGCTTACTATTAATACTTTTTCTTATTTCTAAAATTTCAAATGTATCTAATTGTAAACACTTAATATTTGTTTCTGTAATTTATAAACCCTTGTTAATGTCAAAAGAATGGTTTGTTTCCAAAAGATCATTTGAAAATTCAGAATGGTAGTTGCTATTTAGGTATCTCAAGTGCTCCTTAATTCTAATTTCTGCAAGTTTTACCTATATTAAAATAATTGCAAATTAATTTGTAGACTCCCAATTTTTTTTTAAACATCATCCCTTATCCTTGTTATTTAATATATAATTCTTTAATTTGTTTAATAACAAATTAAAAAATTAAAGAATTGCACTAATTTCAAAAGGTGTATAGAATTTGGGATATTGTTTGTAATTGAATTTGAAGAATGATTATTGAAAAACATGATTTTTCTCCACTGCTTTCCACTACCAATAATAGGTGGGTAAACATATGATCTGATAAACTTTTTCTTGTACTTTTTGTTTAACAAATTATGTATATTAATTTAATATTATAACCATTATTAATTGCAATTTGTTTAATAATATTTAATTTTATGTTGAAGTTATTTATGGATAAAGGAACATAACTAATCTACTAAGTATGAAATGAAAAGCTGATAATTTTTGAGAAAATGGATGATTAGAAGTAATATGTAAATATCTTAGGTATTGAAACATGTTGAATAATCAATAAATAGTGGTTTAAACAAAGTATTTTGTCTTATTATTTATATAATATGTGGCCAAAAGGTAATTTTGATAATATTGAAGAAGTAATAAAATAGTTAATGGGTTGTTTTCGCACAGAAGAAATACACGACGTACTGATAATTTTGGACTCTTTAATTCTCAAAACCACTAAGTACAAATTATGGATCAAGGACACTAGAACTTATTGATCCCTCGTTGAACAACAAATTACCAGTACCCTTCTGCACATTCTAATTATCTTCCGAGATTGAAGACAAAATGAAAATTTATCTCTTAATTAGCTTGCCTTTTAACATGGCATTTATTTGTAGATATTATATTTAATAAAATATTTCATAAAGATACTGAGTTAAGTTACTTTGTTCATTTATAATATAGAATACTGTTATACTTTGTATGTTGGTATCTCTCTTTCTCTCTCTCTCTCTCTTAATACCTAAAATAGTGTACCCATATCGTGTGTGCCGAAATAAAGAATGATATTAATTAATTATCGGTCTTATTATTTATAAGTATGACAAGTACCTGTATTGTTATAGTGTTAAAAATATGCATGTTAAATGGATTTATAAACCTGCAAAAAGTGCTAGAAACGAGCTTTGTACATCTATTAATATCACATAAAAAAAGTTATTAAAAATAACAAAATCTTGCCCAGTGTTTTTTTTTAAGATGCAAATATCTAGTTATAGAAAATATACATGCCTAAAAAATATATCATATGAAAGAAAACACGTATATTTATGTAGTAGCTGTCAGAGGTCAACCTTTATCTTAAACGATTGTTGGCATACTAATGTTTTTACGATCCTCTGATTTGTTTGCGAGGAGCGTTCAAAATATTCCGGCTATCTGCAGACGATTTATACTGGCGGAGCCTTGCTAAGGCGGCGAGATTACGAGATACTACCCAAAATTACATTGCAAGTATCTGGCGCGTGTATCATATAGTAGTAACAGATATGCATCTCGCTCACTCATCAAGTAAGACGTTCATTATTGTTATCAATCTTTGTACATTGGTTTTAGATCTATATTACAATGAACAAAGACCTTTCGTTTAACCTGGACCCTTTTATTAGTTGCAGTTCCCATATCGGTCTGTGGCGAGTAGACAACGATACCTGTGGTCCGGGCGGCAAACTTTAACCGGTGCAGCAAGTCGCGAGCGAGCTTGAGGCGCCGCCGACAGATATTTTAGTTTCGCGGTTCGGTCGGTAGGACGAGCGACCGTTCTATCTCGTACGCCCGACCACTCTCTCATTATACAAAACATTGAAAATCACTTATAAATTAATATTCCGACATATCCATCTGAATTTGTGAACTCACTACTTCAACTTTTCTAGAATAATCATCGAGGTAAAACTTTAAATTCATTTGTCACCCGAGATGTTTATATTCCTTGAATATCTTTTGTAAACTGGAGTCATTTTTGTTAAATCAAAAAACTGAAATTACTGAAGCATTCGCTAAACTAGTAATTTAAAAACAGGACTAAGCTCGAACCCCTGATCACTTGATCACCAGACTAGACTAAATAAACATGTCATTCATTGCATTCACACTATACTGAGTTTCTTCTTCATGCTTGACAGGATCTGACAGGGATTATGAATGTCCCAGGTATGATCGCACGCATTTAGCAGGGGATCTCAAATGTGACGAATATGAATATTTAAAAATAGATACAAAGTTTTGTTTTTTTTTAATGAAATCATATTTTATTATGAAGATGCTATTATAAAACATAGTTCTATGGTACTTAAAACAAATCAGATGAATCAAATAAAAGAAATGCTGAATAAATCTTTGTATCGAAAGAATATTTGGTTATTTGGTGGAATAATGTATTATTTATAAAAAATCTAAATTAAATCCATTTTTTTGTAGTATGAAATGGTTACATCAAAAATAGTCAGTTCAGTTCTCGTTTCCAGTTCTCTGGCGAGGAATAGTTCCGGGTTCGTATCCTGGTATTCCATGATTCCATACCATATAAAAATACAGAAAACGTAGAGAAAATATATACATTATTATCGTCTGAATATTCCAGCTAAAGTTTATATAGAACTCCATTGTTAATCAACACAATAAATCAAACACGAATTTTTTGGTTAAAATAAATCTTGTTTGTGTTGGTTAAAGTTTCGCTGATTGAAAGTCTTGATTTAAATAAGAGAATTAACATTGTATGTTTATATTACATACGAGTATATATCGGAGACATAAACATAAGAAAACATTTTTTTTTTTAAATTTTAGGAGTTCTTTACTATGCCCAGATATTTTTCTAAAACACCTTTTATGTGTTTGAGAAATTTGAATGAAAGAAGCGTGTTCTAGTTTTGATTGTACTAAATGTAAGAATAAATATGTCAATATTTATAAATTAATACATAAAATATCTTTCTGATCTTAATATGTGTACAAAAAAATATTTTTACATATTGTACATTACTTCTGGTCGACTAGGAAAATTCCGAAAAATTTTGAAAGGCTGAGTATTTCTATAAAAAACGCTCAAATAAGAGTCCCTTATCAATAACACACTCGACTTAGCGTGATATAACAAATAGAGGAAGAGTAGGGTGACCGTGATTCATTTAATTTAATGTGATCAAATTTTTCATCGGTTTCATGAAAAATACATTATTTTAAATTTTTGCACACATTTTTCTTTTGTAAATACAATTCATCAGATATGCAATTATATGGAATATAATATTAATATATAATATAATGTGTTCATTTTATTTTCTCTAAATTATCGAATATATTTCATACATATGTGTGGAATGGTTGTGCAAGTATTTAATAAAAGTCCCTTTGAAAGTTTAGCGTGTGTTCTCAATGGGGAGAAACCACCAGGAGCAAAGTAAATTAAGGTTAAATACAATGGCGCGTTGGCGGTTTGGTCGATCCGAGTGCTGGACGGAGACTCGCTGGGACATGGATCTGTTAACTCTCCTAGCGCTTAGCTTTTGTTCCCGAAGCTTCTCGTTCGTCTGCGCGTGAGAGTTATAAACAACAGAACCATATTCAGATGCTGCGCGTGGGCAGTCACACCACTCCCCCCTAGCAGCTTCCTTGATGGATGGAGTGGTGGTCGTCTCAACAGGGCTGAGTTGCGAATCACGGTGGTGCCTGGCTTGGCACCGTACCACTCTCCATCACTCGGTTGCGGATGCGACGTTAGCATTGCCGCCACGCAAAGTAACCTGAAGCTGTAGCAACTGCCTCTACGACCAAGGAAAACGTGGCTAATTGGAAGTGTTGATGAATGTCTGCTGCTCGAGCCACGAGGATTCTTACTTGGCGCTTTGTTTTCTCATGATGCACTCGTTTTTGGACTGCTTGTTTAACAATGAGTACACCATGTGCTGAAGGTCCTGTTTTATATCAGCCGAAGGTGCTAACTTGTCATAATCCGCATGATGTACTATGCCCGGTGATCATGTTTGAAAACATCTGCTTTCGCAAATTAATGACCTGTTGTCAACCATTCCTTTGTATTAAAAATGACATCATTGCACCCTCAGTGTTTTGACTGGCGTAATTCCTTACGAATGAAAGCTGACACTACGTTTTGACGATAAACAATGTCGGTCACAATTTCTAGAAGTGAATTAACTGAAGCTATTTATTTATTCCAGTGACATGCGCGAGTTTCAAATTACTAGCTCAGCGTTCTTATCGCTTGTTCCATTGTTCGAGATGACTAATTATGATAACACGCATTTCTTCCGTTGACTGAAGGTGATTCTGCACTTAACACCACATGACATTACACTGCATTGTAGTGGAATTTGCTGACATATGTGGGAAAGGTTAATTGTCTGGGTGCCTCGTGTCGATTTGTATCGCAATTTAGAATTTAGAAAAAATTCATTGCAAATATGTTAAATAAAAAATTACATGTCAAAACGATCCGAGAATCTTACGTATCTGCTCGATCATATTATGGTAATGGTTCTGTCTGGCGGGTCGGAGTTCTTTGGTAGGTTTGTTCAGCGACTGGAAGACCAGGAGTAGTCCTGATGTGGAGGATGCGTGAGATCTGGTAACTTCTGTAGGAGGATATGGTAAAGAAATGTACCTGCGACCGTTTTGATGGAGTCGATTTTGTCTTTACTCTATCTGAAAGCTGCTGTCAGATTCGTAACCCGGTTTAATAGCCGTTCGTAAGGCCGAGAGGCATCGGCAATCACGAAGCTCCAGGTGAAGTCGCGCCAAAGTCTCATGTCGAGGGTAAGTGTCAGGCTGACGTAGGTGGCAATGACGCTCCCGTTAACTGCGAATAGCTTGTACACTTGTTTTACAGGGCGTCCCAGCATTAGCTTGGGTGGGTAGATGCACAGGTCTGCGCTCGTGTCTACCAGGAACTAAGTGGGGGTTACCCGATCAGTAAAAAAAAGGCGACTTATTTGCTTAGGGCTGGAGGTGTTAGTCATCGCCAATGTAAGCTCGGAACTTTTCCCTAATTAAAAGTGCAGGGCTTCTTGCACTTTTTGGCGTTTGCTCCGAAGCGCCAATGGTACCAGCACTGATCCTTTGACTCACGGCTCCTGGACCGGCTGCGTAAGCGTGATCTGCTGCGGTCACCTCCCTGTATGTGCGAGCCCGTGTTACAAGGCTGGCAAAAATGGGCATGCAGTGCCGAGATCTCCTGCTGCATTGTGGTTAGATCCTGGTGCAGCGACAACATCATCTGCTGTATCTTCTCCATCAGGGCTTTCTTCGTGGTGGAAGTGGTCAATGCGCTGACGGAGGGTCTGGTGGTGTTTTCGTCGATGGCGTCAGCAAGGTCAGCCAGTTTGTCCAGGCTGGTTTCCTGCTGGGTGGCGAGGATCACTTGCATGCTCCGGGGAAGGTGGCCCATCCACAGCGTCTTCAGCACTACGTCAGTTACTGCATTCCCCGCAAGCGTGCGGAGGTTTCTGAGGAACTGGGACGGTTTGCGGTTCCCTCGTTCCTCGTCCTCGAGGAGCCTCCGTGTTTTTTGCTTCTGGGTGGAGCTTAGGCGTTGGATCAGCTCGCTCTTGAGAAGCGCGTACGCTTCGGTATCTGGGGGGTTTATAATAATATCCTTTACCTCCAGGGTGTTAGAAGGGTCTAGGGCCCCCAAAACATAACTATATTTTATGGAGTCCACCGTTATGCTGGCGCTAGCGAAACTCTGCTCCACCATCGCGAACCACATCTCGGGGTCATTGGGGCAGAACGGCGGGATTTGGATAGCCACTTGATTCATTTCCTGAGGCGCGGAGGTGCCGCAAGAAGGATACGGTACCGGTTGAGTCATCGCTGGTTGTATTGAAGTACACACTCACACACTTGAGATTTACACTTCGTTTGTCTATTCTGTTTTTGGTACTTCACCAATACACAAGAGAGGTGCGCGAATAGGGCGGTAATTTCACTTTTTGTATGAACCCACGTCGGTGTCACCACTATGGAAAGGTTGATCTAGTGTTCAATAAAAGTCCCTTTGAAAGTTTAGAGTTTATTCCCATCGGGAGAAAAGTAAATTAAGTTTTAATACAAGAGCGTATCGTATGTGAGAGAAGGTCGCGCGTCGGCGGTGTGGTCGATCCGAATGGTGGACGGAAACTCGCAGCGCTGTCGGACGACGTGGCTCTGTTATCTTTCACAGCGCTCTGCCATTGTTCCCGAAGCTTCTCGTGTTCGCGTGGGAGATTAGAAACAGGAGCGCAACCATGCGTTGCGCGTGGACTGCCACGTAAGTATTTTAAGTGGCAGATTTTTTAATTTTATTTACATATATAATCGATATGACTGCCACTTAACAATGTTTCAAATACATACGAAATATTACTATTTAAGGGTTGAATAAATGTTTTCACAAGGTATGTTTGTATGGTGTACAATTTTTTTTCACTTTTTAAATTATTTAAATTAATTATTATCTATTTTAAAGCTTCATAATTACTTAAAATTTTACTAAGATTGGTGCTGTTTCAATTTCATCGAAATTTTCTTTCAGATCATAGTACATACAATTTTGTTATTTATTAGTTATTCTCTACTAATAAAGAACCTAGATCAAGATTGTGTGTAATTGAAGCAATTGTTGAATATTTCCATTGAGAAATACTTGCAATATACCGCAATAACTCGAATTCTTTAGTAATTTGACTCTAATATTATATATGTATGAAGAATGATTAGAAAATATTTTACACATATTGAGTGCAATGAAAATGTAAAGAAAATTGATCAATTTAATAAAAAAATTAATTTTCTATCAAATCGACTAAGTCAATTAAAACGTTAAAACTTTTCATTCATATTAATAATATGTAAAATTTTAATTTAAAAACACATTCAAATAAATACTAAATTAATGTATTAATTATAAATATATACATATAAAATCAATTTTGTCGAAAAATACTGGTGTTATAACACAATTGGTAGTGTACTTCCCCGGATTGGAAATAGAGATCCAGGTTCGAATCCCGGTGACGCAAAAACAATATTTTTCGACAAAATTGATTTTATATGTATATATTTATAATTAATACATTAATTTAGTATTTAAAATATCACAGACCTATGTTCTGAATAATTAAAAATTTACAAAAAGAATGTGTTTTCCTTAATACACATTTAAATAAACTAAAAATTAAAACCTGAACTTCATTTCCTAGGTACCATAATGATATAAATGAAAGTGGGCAAAATAACGAATAATTAATATAATAAATTTAAACTAAAAGGCCTTGGCTTTTCACTTACTTTTTGTAGATTCGGGTTGCCGATTATTGTTGTTTATTCATGTCAGCATTATTTCACACAGGAAACAAAAACTGTTTTAGTAGTCGTTCGCCTGTTCACTCTTGTAGCTCGGGCTGACGATATCTGTGCAGCGGTGCACAGGGTCCAATCGACCCAAATCGTCATCCAGGGTAAGAGCCAGTGATCAGAAGAATCCAGGTCCACACCGAGAAAGCAAAGTCAAAGAGAAATAGTAAAAATAGCACTCAGCGGGCTTACTAAGAGAGTGCGGCGGCGAGAATGAACTCTTTCGGCCGCCGACGTACTATTTATCACCCGTGAGACGGACCAATGAGAGCGGGCTCACAGCCCTAGTCCCGCCCTTGCAATCTGGCTCATCGGCCGCTTGGTGGCGAAATTGACAAACTGCTGCCCAGTAAGGCGTCGTAGCGCTTGTGCCGGCAGATTCTATATTGCTCTTACCTTTTAATAAATAAATAAAATATTCCTTTACTTAGAGACATCGCGAGTGTTTTATAATTTTATTACCACACGTGCCCGCGATATCTTATATGCTACAAAGTTGAGCGAGCGATCGCTCGGGATTAATTTATTTCGGTTACAAAAATACAAATTATATTTACGTATGAAAACACACCGTTTATTTTCATATTTCTGCACGAGCAATCCCCTCAAAATTCTTTATTGCAGCATTCTTGACACGCTTGGCATGCTCCCGGGATTTGACCATTTGTGGTCGCGGTTTAGCCAAAAAGGCTCTTTTCAGGGCCACATGCCGGCATAGCTCCCGCGAGCATGATCCTGTCCGGCACAAACATTAACCCCAATAATCAGGGTATTCTTGGATGCAAGTACATTTGTCCGGCACACGGATAGTTAAATAATTCTGTAAGTCAGAAAACACGTGTATTTCGGATATTTTGATATTTTCATCATTGGCTAGCACACTACGTAAGGTATTAATGGAAGTATTTAATAAATGTACTTTAAAGGTATTATTTTATCACAATACAAAAATATTTAACATACACACCCTCTATAAAAATTAAGAACCAACAATCTTGTAGTTAACATTTAGGCTAGCAAATTTATATAACGTACAAGAAAAAAAAAACAATTCCACCGCACTCTTCATAAGACATGTGTAAAATATGTTTTAATTTTTAAAAAAACATTTACCTAAAAATTAATTACTTCGAAGGCACAGAAAAATTGCGTGTAAATATATACGAGAACTGATTATTTTCAAACTTTCTTATATATCTTTCTAATTGATACATTCAAATTGTATTAATATATAAATTTGTATTACATTTTCAAAATATTATGGTCAATCCCTCAAGTCGGGATAAAGGTTCTGAGATAGAAAACCTTCCAGCTATGCATACCAAATGAGAGAAATTCTCCCAGACCCTTCCAGTCACTGCAGCCCGGGGATGAAATACAACTTGCAAGAGGGCATTAGATTCAATCTGTTAGCTTATTCAATTAATATTAATAGCGTATGGTTATCGTCGAGAATTTAATGTAATTTTAATAGATGAATAATGCACATCTAGGATGAAATTTTATAAAAACGTTTATTATGGCCCAAGGTACGGGACGGTCACGCACCTTGGTCCATATGATATAACGTACCTTGGTCATACAAAGTAATTGTTTAATAAAACTATTTATGTTGTTGATAAGGTTATATATTTTGAATATCAGGGGTACCTACTAAAGTAAACAAAAAGAACATATCTAATATAAAAAATACGTAATATTTATTTGGCGAACTGTATTATATGGTCAAAATCAATACTAAACAATAAAAACTGATTTTGCCTAGTTGACCCAATAAATTTGATCGGTAGATAGTTTTAAAACAATACTTTTCGTATGAAACTTCGAGGTATTTTCAAAGCCATAGATAAATTTGTTTTTAGAGATATAATTGGATTTCTTCAAAAATTTTACTTTAATAAGTTGTGGCTTTTTCTTTAACACTGTGGATGCAGTTAATGTTATTATTTATTTCTTATAACTCGCACCAAAACAAAATCATTTACTAATACTTGGTCATATATATGTGTCTTCTTCTTCGCTGCCAAAATTGACATCTTTCAAAGACTGACATTATTTCTTCTGAAGAGCTGGTATCAATATTTTTCGGTAAAATACGATTGATATTATTTTTCGTTACTATGTGTTTTTTTATAATAACCACTGGAAACCGATTGACCAAGGTAAGGACCTGTTTAAGGTTTAGTCCACTCCATACATAATATATGATTTTTTGCACTTTCGAGTATGGATGAAAAGATTAACGTTTTAGTATAAAAACATTGTTAAAATAATGCAGTTGTTTAGAACATATATTTATTTAGTGCATAAATATTAATTATTGAACGAAAATAATGCACTGTGCCTCCCCTTTTCCCCTCCCGGCCCTTTATGGCCACGCCACAGACTAGTCGATTGGCGACCTTAAACCAGTGCAGTTAGACGTGTACGGAGAAGATTACAATATTATACTAATTTGAGACTTCGCGTCTATACTGTGTCAGAACCTTTGATGAAATAATGATTAAAATGTACAGTCCACATTTTGGAGATATCTGGAGGATCCGAATTATGGTGATTACCTAACTCCTTTCTGTCCTGAATTCTTCCGGCATCTATGCTTGTATGCCATAAAAATCTTATTATATCTATAAAAAAGATTCTTATCTCAATGTATTGTTAAGAAAATACTTTTATATTAAAACATTGATCTATTCATCCATACTAAAAGGGAAAAAAATAATGTTATTAATGATTGTTAAAATAAATATCAGTAGGCAAAAATGTATTATTTTTTTTATATGATAAGGAGAATAAATTAATCGTTTTAAGTTTTAATGTGAGTATTAAAACTATGTAAGGTAATACACGCACGCAATGCCTGGTGGGATAAAAGGTTCTAAGGTTACCTACCAAGGGGTATGTTTTTATTACCTTGTCGCACATTAAATAATGTTTTAAATCAGATTGATTACAGCTGTGTCGTATGCTGCGCCCTTAATGATCCACGTATGTTACTAATTGTGTATCAAAAATCCCCATAAAATCCTTGTTTTTATTGAGTTTGATTGAAATTGATTATCATGAATACCATGCAAATTGGTGCATACATTGAAGTACAGTGGAATCCGTTTATTATGATCACTATAAGACCTCCAACTTCTGATAGCAATAGCCGGCTGATAACTTTAACCAGAAGATTAAAAATATAATTATTGAATACAATTAAGTTATCAATTATTACAACTAGAATCTAGAACTGTCTAGAACTAAATTATTTTAAACATTTTTTTGTTGTCTATTTGTTGTTTGAGTTTATTAACTCCTTAATATAATCCGTATATTCATTATGTTTTTTAAAATTTCTTCTTCTTCTGTATGCATGTTACATTCACTCTCTTTTCATAATTTCATCATCAGTAACTTCTTTACTTATTTATGTGTAAAGTCATTGTAGCTACCACTTCAATGTCATTATCTATATATATATTATTATCAGGCACTTACGTTTAGAAAGATTCGAAGAACAGGATGATTTTGTAAGAATTTCCAAGAAATTAACATCTTTTGTAGCCACATATCGATAACAATAGCCGAAGTTTGATTATAATAGGCAGATTAATTTTATGTACAAGGTTCTGGGACCGACTGATTAAGTTAACAGTAACCGATTGGTAGCATTATCTGTGATTATAATATACGGATTCCACTGTACATTAAATACAATTTGAAAGATATCGGCATGGATAATACCATCTTCACTAAGATGTGCATATACTGGGGAAAACATTTTACTCTTTTTGAGTATTGCGTTATAAATTAAAAACACACAAATTATAGCAATAGAAATATAAATTAGTGTAAATTGTGGAATAATGTAAATTTTATTAAAATTAGAGGATGAGCGACGTTACAAAAGAAAGACGGAACCGGTGTCGGCAAGGTCATCAATTATGTCGTATTAAAAATTATGAGATTTGTGCTTCGTATTATTATTATTGATTCTTAATATAGTGCATACATAAGTTATATATGTTCTAATATAAACAAAATCAAAATCGTTTCTTTTTACTAGAACTTATCTTTCATATATCTGTTTAATTTCACTTTGAATCCATGCAGTTTCATCGAGTACATCATCGATTTCTGAGATTTAGCCTTCTTCCTGAATGGCAGTCTCAGCCTATCTTTTCCTTTTGTGTGGTGATGGTGCTCATGTTGATTTCCATCAATTTATCGTATAAATTCCGCCGATATTTTCCTAGTGAAGATTTTATAAATAAATACCATAACATTGATATACATTTTCTGCTTAAAGGTCATTATATTCAGATCTTTCAGCATTGCACTGATTCGAGTATATCTGTTTTTTCTGAGTATTATTCTTAAATTTTATTTTGCAATACTGACAATTGTTATAATTCTTTTTCCTTAGTCAAAAACAAAATGCTGCTGCAGTAGTTGATGTGAGAAATAATAAAAGAATTTCGTACTATTTTACATGACTCAATACTTATGAATCTTCTGTTTCTTCCTAGAAGAGAGTTTTTTTTTAGAAATATTTTTAGTCACGTATCAATTCAATTTTGAATCTATTATGACTCCCAAATATTTTCACTTCATTTCCTTCAGACTTTCACTATCTATGATAATTGCTATAGATAGCATAGGTAGATTTTTTAAGTTGGGGAGGGCGTATGGAAGCTGAATCAGAAAAATTTGCTGTGGTATGAATTATGAGTGCTCCAATAATCACCCTTCATTTACATGATAATGGTCACGGAGGTGTATTGTGTATGTGTGACCAGATCAGGTTGTAGAAGGGAAACTACTTATGGTTAATATACTTTTATGTTGATTAAGCATAGTTATAGTTGGTGGAGATCTAGCCGGGATGGCAGCAACAAGAGGAGTAATGCTTAGAAGCCTGCCTCCGGACGACTGCAGGCACATATTTTTGGTATATGTAGTCGTCGGTACCGGGCGTATTTTTGAGGCTGTTAGGAGCTTTGTTTTGTGTCTAGGTGTCTGCAAGGTATGTTCAGGGGTCGTCGATGATGATGATGATAGTAGAGGCAATAGACCTTCACAAAATAAAATTGATTTATTTTGAATTAGATTTAAGTAAAATATAATAATTGGTTGATATTTTACAATCAAAATATACAGAGTAATAAATTCAAGAGACTGCAGATTTTTCTGCAATAATATCAATGCAAATTACAGACATACACACAAATGCTTTTTATTTTGTATACTAGAAATAAACCAACAATAATTTAGAAACATAATAAATAATAATGTATGCTGGAGTGTTAAGAGATACTTTCGAAAATCTGGAAAAAAATTATGTACATATTTAATTTTTTTTAGGTGCAATGATGTTACTCACATTAAAATATATTTTTTATTATACCATTCGCAATATAGTGTCTTCTTTTCCCCGGTATTTAATCATAATTTCTTTGTCCTCTGATAATTATTAACCTCGTTGTGTAATTTTTGTCCAAAACACCCCCTTAAAGAAATGAATTATTGTCATTTTAACACCATAAAAACAATGCTCAATTGTAGAAACAATAGGCAGAGATTTGTGGTGTGTGGAATATACACCGTTTCTTTTTACCGAGCGGCGTAAATAGCTTCCCATGTCGTCACGCCACGTGGATCCGCTTCCTGCGCACGCGGCCCACTTCCGTTTGGTATGTCCAGACTCTTAAATATACACTGATATTCAAAAGCCTTGAATCGCCTAAGAAAAAAACATGTTTACTGTGTGGCACATCAGGTATCTTCCCAACGGCTTAACAGAAATAGATTTTTATCATATAACATGTTTTGTCGGAGGCTGCCTATGTAAAATCTTTCACTAAACAGCGTTAAAAATAGTGCGTTATAAAATTAAAATTAGATTAAAATCATTTGACCGGAAAAAAAAGAATTCTGTAGACGAGATCAGAACAGTACTGGAGGAGTATTTTTCACCACTGATAAGTGAATTGTGGAAGAAGGGCCTTACAAGTCTACTAGAAAGATGTCAAAACATTGTAGAAAATGAAAGAGAGTATATTTTAGATTAAATAATATTTACGTAATATTTCTTGTTTCAAAATACGTGTCTGCCCTGATTTCAAAAATGAAAAAAAAATATCCGGCGAAAGTATTTCAAAAGTTATTACACTAAAATTTCACCATAATAATTTATGATATTTGATACACTTTATATATGGTTAATTGATAACTTCTTAGATTTCTGAAATGGGTATAGTTTCCAATAAACTGCAGTAACCTATTTCAAAATAAGCTAAAATGACGCCTTAGTCGAAAATATTTCTGAAAACACTATAATATAATAATACCATACCATAATAATAAAAAAATCTATAAAACACACACCATAGTCTATACACGTAGGCGTCATCGATTGTAAAATTAAACTAACTTAACCAAACTAACCAATTTAACCCGAATAGTATAACAGTTCTATCAGAAATTGTGCATTTTGTAAAAAAATCTCGTAATTTTGTATGTATTCATAATGTATCTGACTTGAGTGAATTTTATAATTTGAGTGAACTCGCCATATCCACAGATAAAGTGTTGCGTAGTGGTTTCATATGTCAAAATATGTGTTGAAAATTCTAAACTTTAACTTTTTGAAAACTTGCAACCGGGTAATTCTTTAATTATTTTTGAAATCAGGCCACTATATGAATATATATGTTTTGGAAAAATCCGAGAAAACACAATATTCTTAATATTATTCTTTGTTCATATAAATATTTTGATAATACGAGTACGATTTAAGTAGTTAAAGTAAGTAAGTTAATGTTTAAGTAAGTTAAAATTTTAATCTTATAAAATAAAGCAATTTTAAAGAGTCTTGGTTGTATCCTCTCGTTCTCTCCCTGTATCTAATTTAAGAGCAGTGCTTTTATCTGAATAGAATTTCCACTTGTTCATCGTAGCAGTTTTATTTAATCTGATGCTTAGTTCATTTTTATCTCAAATTATTAATGTTTAGTTCATTTTTATCGCCAGACTTTTGCACGCTACTGTACTAAGAGCTGACAGTACATTGTTGAATATACAGTATATTTTGTGTTCTATTCTTATTAACGTTATGCTTGGATTTATCTTGGCAAATGGAAAACGAAAATCTTGATGTATTTTAGTAATGCTGGATGGTCTTGTTTATTGAACAACTAGTATAAATCTTCATTAAAATGCCGGACATCAAGTGTTAATTCTAAAATACTTTAAAAAAAATCCTGTAAAATAGAAAAAAATACGTAGGCAAAGATGATAGAACGCCACACTCTCCTATCCTGGTATACCACTTTTAACTCGTCCACATACATTCTCTTTGGTTATTTATGATTTCAAAAGAGCTGTCCTCTAGTACTTGAATTATCTGGTAACGCCAAGTTCCTGCCTTCAACACTCGCCTTATATATTTTCTTTACCATTCTTTCCTCGCTCAAACGTTCTACATGACTAAACCATCTTAACAACCCTTTCTATATTCTATTGACTATGATATAAGTAGCCCTACTTGTTATTTTGTTAATTCTTCACTCTATCGTACGTAAATTTTCACATTTCCATCACATTCAGTCTACTTTTGTTTTTTTTTTGATAATTCCTAGCTTCACTTCCATACATTTTTTTTAAACTAAGCTAAACGCTTGTGCTATGAAAATTGGATTACCTGGATGGTTTTTTGGAATGAGGCTTGTATCGTATCGTAACCACTAGACTATGAGCACATCATTAGTGTTGGCACCAGAACTTCTAATTTAATTTCTTGTGGCTTGTTTAATTTCTAATGGCGATAATTGCATTTAGAGCATCTCACGTTCATTACTTCCCATTTATTATAGATTACAGTATGTAATCAGAATATGACTAGTAATGGATGCAACTGGAGTGAAGAATCAATACCTCTGACAGTAAAAGCTGTCAAAATAAACAAAAAGCGTCTTCTATCATCTAATAAAACATTCAATATTCCAATATTTCTTGGAATCTCCAACTATTAATGTGGTTATCAATATACCTGTACCTAATATAATTAAATCTTCTTCTGAGAACTAAGCACCACAAAGTTCTGAAAGTGGTCAAATGATGGACACAAGAAATATAATAACCCCAAGCAAATCAATTCGTTACCTGGAACATCTGGAATCACAAAAGCTTCTTGAAGCATAGTCCAGAACCTTGACCGCAAGAAAATTTATTTCTGAGCTAAAATGTAAGACGCTACTCCATAATGGGAACAAAAATCAAAAAGAAAAAAGAAGCAATGTCAAATTTCAGAAGAAAACCGAGAATTGTGTTTCTTGTAATGGTGGATATAAAAAAAGGGAAAAATTGGGTTCAGTGCTTTGAGTGTGAAGTCTGGTATTACAAATAATGTGATTGAAATGAAAAATAACCTTTTTTTGATGTATTTGTATAGATATTTTTTAAAGAAATACGTAATATTTTATTTGTCTTAGATTATATTTAATATATTTATACAATTTTATTTCATGTACTTTTTTACATTTTATGTTAAGGGCGTCCGTTTACCTCAGGATTACTATATATAAATAAATTAAATAAAAATACATAGATCTGTAATAAATGTACAAATTTTTATCTCCATAATATCCCGTAGCTAGACATACTAATTTATTAAATATTATCCAATATTCATTCAACGAAAATTCTCCTGAAGTTTAAGATCAATGATAGAATATCTACTTTGTCCAGAAAGCGAATACATACTAAAGTAGCTACTGCCGATATACAGTATTATGAGATGAAGAAGTTTGAGAAACTTATGACACCCGTAAACTAGTAACAACGTGAGAGCGAGAGAGCCATTCCCTACAGGATAGATGGAATAAATAAAATATAAAATATTAAATCATCAGTTCTCATGTCTATGCAGCCTCGCATGCAGTTCAATACCGGAAAAGGGATTATACTTAATGTTAAATGTGTTATTTGGTAGTGCGGGGATCTTCATAGAAATAACACGATCTTCAGATTCGACAAGACTTTATTATAAAACTACGCCACAAACGGGCAACCTAACTAGATCTTTATAGGAAGCCGACACTTTTCGTTTTGCGTGCGTGTGCTCGCGCTGTAATCCTCGCCTCTACCTACGCAACCCGTGGCGCCACTGAGCGCCACCGGCACGCGAATTATATTTCTCGCACTCTCGAATTTAACCTTTACCATACCATGATATAAAATACTTGTACGCAGCCATGCTGTCAACTCGTGTTACGGTAAGAAATTAAGAATTCTATTAGTCTTTAAAATATGAAAAAATGGTTAATGCCATAAATTTTCTTTAAGTATTGAGCATTAAATATAAAAAAATATGTGTAATATTATAATTCGGAGCATTCAATAAGTTCTGTGTATGAGGTTGCATTGTATAATACAACCTTCCTTTTTATCTATCTTCATTTAATTAGTGAGAAAGAGACACTATTGTATTCGTATGTTTATTATTGTTTTCACTGAAATTAATGTGTGATTTCTTTCTGTCTTGCACTAATGGTATTTTTGTCAACGTATTGATTTTACAACGGAATGAATTAAAAATAATTATTTTTGTAGAATTCGTCTTACATAATTGATATTTCACCAGTTATTTATTAGCGTAAATATTATCCTTCAAATTAACTAAAATGTGAACTTGATGTTGCGTATATTTACAGAAATATTACAGATTTAATTAGAGCGGTAGACCCGTGTTACTGCATGGTTTGGAAAGGGTTAAAGAAGAATTGCGTCTTTGTACATTCTGCAAGAGAAATTAATGAATTTATCTAAGAAGAACTTCCCATGACTGATACCCAAAACACAGTGATCTGCTAGCTATGGCTTCGGGCCTTTTATAATCTATAATACTTTGTTCTCGGTTGATATAAACATTTTTTATTTTAAGGAAAGATTTTAGTCCCAACAGTTTTATTAAACTCGCTTGTTAACCAAAACACCAGCCCTTGGAGTCTCAAGTGAGCTTTCAAGTAACTGCGTTCATTGGCCTGATATGTTACTCAAAGTAAAAACAGAAACGAATACAATAATGTGTAGGTATAATTTAACTTGTATAAATTGTATCTACTTTGATAAGCAGTAAAGTAAGTAGGTAGCCGGAATATAACACGCGCACCTAACACTAGTTGGTGAGCTTGTGTCTCATTTCCACTGTACACCTAGTGACATCCTATGACACCCTGTGCCCAGCGAAGGGCAAGGACTACGTAGGTGGAATTATAAAAATATAAAATACTAAGTTAATGTATTAATTATAAATATATACATATAAAATAAAAGTGATTTTATATGTATATATTTATAATTAATACATTAATTTAGTATTTAAAATATCACAGACCTATGTTCTGAATAATTACAACTTCACAATAAGAATGTGTTTTCCTTAATAATATAAAAATATGATTTTCTCGTCACATAGTTGCTGGAATGGAACAAATATAGAAGCTGTCGACAAGAAGAAGATACACAAATGGTATTTAAGAAGAATAATGCAAGATCCTTTACGAGTTTTTACGATTAGAATTTGTATAAATATAAATATTGTACATAACCTCTTGGGCGTATGTGTGACAAATATATTAATGATAAAGTAAAAAATGAAGAAATCAAGAGAAAATGCAAAGCTGATCTTAGTATAGTGAATATATTTTTAGAAAAGGATCGCTTAGGTGGTTTGGTCATGTGGAACGAACGGTAATAAATATAAATTACGCTAATGTTGATGTTACCAAAAACAAAGGACCAAGTAAACCAGATACTGTAAAATTATCATGCTAGATGTCTCAACAATTGACGAGCTTGCACGAAAAGATGTACGAAGGTAAGTTAGTTAATAAATATATAAAAAAACTTTTTTTTGTTTGTTATTTCTTATTTATTTATTTATCTTTTTTTTTCTTTTTTTATTAATGTTAAAAATATAATACAACTTCAATAGTCAGTAGATATATATATATATATATATATATATATATATATATATATATATTCTAACATTTGTTTCTTCTCTATGAGAGTAAGGCTCGTGTATAGAGAAGGAGTATATTCGAGTTAATTTATGTTTCAGTTAGTCTATGTGCATTTTTTTTTACTTCAGTTACAAATTTATGATAGTCCGTAATTTTTCTAATTGTGATGGGGAGATTGTTAAAAAATTTGATACTTTGATAAATATATTGATTTTGAATTGCGGTATATTTTAGTTTTTGGATATTAATTTGATCTCTTTATCTTGTAGATGGGAATTCGCTTCTATAATTTAATTGATTTTTAATTTTGAAAATTTGAATTAATGAATTTTTTTGTATATGTCTACTATTTTTGGTACTTTAAAATCTGTGAAAAGTTGTATAAATTATTAAGTATTTTAAATTAGCAATTTAATTTACACATCGTTGGTGGGGAAATTTTCATGCAAAGTAAGAGGAAAATTCGCAGAAACACGATGGTAGCAATTATAACATCATAATTTTCAAGAGTTGTTTTTGTTAGTTGTACTGAATAATGAAAATATTTTCCACAAAAAAACAATCTCGACATACAAAATGCGCTCGAACTTTGCTAGAATGTTTGTAGACGGATTAGTTCACGAATTGCATGCATGCATTTCTCACTTATTCAACTTTATCTCACAACTTTCTTATTTTCAGACTACTATATTGTTTTCTAAAGCTTAAGTGATAAAATTCTGCGCGACAATGATTATAAAGGGTGTTTTTTAGAAGTATAGAACTGGAAGTCAAATTTTCGATTACTTTTTGGAGAGCTGGGGCCGTATATCAGCAATAACACAATGAATGTTTTCTTCCAAGTTGTATATCGTCTCTGGTTTGTCGGCGTATACTGACGACTTCACATATCCCCACAGAAAGTAATCCAAAGGTGTTAAATCACACCATCTTGGATCACACGCGAAATTATGCGCTCATCAAATGTTTCCTTCAATAAATTGATTGTGGTATGTGTACTTTGGCATATTTTGCCATCTTGTTGAAACCACAGCTCTTTTACATTAATGCCATTTAATTGGGAAACGAAAAAGTTAGTAATTATTTATCTATTACTGTGCACAATGGCGAATCGACTTATTCGGTCCTCCTCAATACTACGCTCCACTGCAGCAACAGCTTCTTCGGTGCGTACTGAACGACATCTCTGCGGATACGTATTTTCAATTAGATGAGATGAACAAGAACGATGAAAAACGATGAAGAAAAAACGATTCGAATTCCTTACTCGGAAATAAGTTTCGCGAACTGAACCGCGATTTTTAAAATAAATATTCACAATTTACAAGCAATATTCTGGCGTAAATTTATTCATGGTGAAATGGCAAATCAAACTGAGTACAAACCAGCTATCAGCTGTCAAATTAGCTATCGTTGGAAAAAGTGTTGCCAATTTGAAAAACAAATCTTTAAAAAAACACCATTTATAAAAGGCTTGCTTTCCATCTTATGTATTACTTATTACTTTATACACAATATTTCATAAGTAGTCTATTAGCGTGGGGGAGAAATCGCGTAACTTAGCTTCGCTTCACAGAAATTGATTAATACATTGCAGAAAATACTATTGTAAAATAATTGTGTATACAACTAAAACTTAAAAAACATTTTAACATATATTGTACGTGAACATTTTTCGTAATAATTTCAGAAAAATATGTCACAAAAAAGTGACCAAATAAAGTCACTTTTACGAAATTCGCATCCATTAAAATATTTTCACCGAGAGCGATAAAATTCACATATTCTAAAAGTCGCAACCATAACCTGCACTCTCCATACAGAAATTAAAATAAAGATAAAACATTTCGAATTTCTCATCTATTCTATATATTTAAAAAATAAAATATATATATATCATAGTATATCTCTTACCTATGATCGAATCGCATATATTTTGAATTTTATTCAATTAAGTCGATCGAATTATATTTCTAAAATGTCCTTCAAAAACTAATACACCGCATTTTGAAGGAAAATGACATTTCACTCCGACGCAATATGAAGCAGTTTCTATTCAAGTTTGCCTACAAAAAGAAAGCGTTATTCATGAATGTATTCAGAAATGGCCGATCCGTAAGAATACTCAGATAAATTATTATTCATGAGACCGAGAAATGCAATAGACAATAGATAAAACACTTTGTCTTGCATTTGTGGATTATGAAATTGCATTACAGTCCATCGAAACTTGAAATCAAAGTATTCGAGTCACAACAAAATTACAAAACTAACGCAAATTCTTTGTTTCAATATTTTCATTTTGGTGTCACCCACGTGATCAATTTGGTACCACTTACGCAATCAAATAACACCGTGATTTTTTAAAAATATGTTACTCGATTGGAACGATAATTTAAACGTTGACAATATAATATGCATTAATGTAAAAAATATGTCTTGTTTACACAAAGATTTAATTTTTGAAGAGTAAATACTTTTACTGTTGCATAAATGTGTCGTAAGCTATGGGATTTATGTTTTCACAAAAATTGTGTGTAGAATACCCCTTGTCCCGCAATCAATGTTCTAAATCCCTCTCCATTTTCCTCCTCCTCTTTATTTCATGTCTATTCACTTAGTGGTCTGTGAAAATACCAGACGCGGTCGCTTCATATCTATGAATATAATGTTCCGCATTCCTTGTGTTCTAAAGCTTTGGACTTTTTGTTTCTAGCCGAAAACTGCACTGCTGTAAATAAATTCGTCCTGTTCTTTAGAGACCAGTCATAACACACATCACGACACGGCGCGCGAACAGAACGAGTCGAAATACATATTCATTCTCAACAGCATACATATACATACCAGTAACAGTGGATTTTATTGTTCGTTCCGCATCCACAAAGTTTGAAAGAATTTGACTTTCGAGCACGCACATTCAGTTCCGTCTGCCAACGTCTTCGAATACTGTATACGTACTCGTTAACTATATCTAACGTACAAAAAACGACTTTTTTGCACAAAATGCACAAAATAGGATACATATTACGAAGCGAGCAGATTGTTTTGAGAAATTTGTTTGTGTGACGCATTTTTGAAACACTGAATATCCTTCGATAATGTTATATTTGATAGTAGGTATAAACTTATTTTCCAGCATCCCTTCTATAAAAAGTTACCGACCGCCATTGGAAAATACCTCTTTAATTCTAATAAACCAGCTATTGAAAAAACTAAAACATTTTAGGTTATGTGTAAGTTAGGGGATCGTAATATCTTAAATATGTAAAAAGCCTTTTTTTATGTTTATTTTTCATCCCAGAAATACGCAGGTACCATGTTATCTAACATTGTGTTCACGCTTTAATCAATGTAGCATTTACAATTCGTGCATCAAAAATCTAGTTCTTGCATGAAAAAATATTAGCTTCGCTTACTAATATATAATTTTGTCAGACATATATGCTAGGAAAATACATTCTTAGGAAAATACAATCATATAATGACAACATCACAATAAGATGTTCTCCTAATAATAAAGTTGTATCAATGTGTCCAAAAATGAATAAAAATGAATTGATAATTCTGGCGTTTGCTATCAGATTACTCAAAGGTATTTGAGATTCCGCAAAAATAAGGTGATTAGCTCTTTCAAATAATGGAACGATTAAATGTATTTATATTAAAAAAGATAACATATAGGTTCGAAAATTTGTCGCTAAAAATATCGTCGCTGTAGCATAGTTGGATAATACATCTTTCCCGGTTTGGAAAGAGATCCAGGTTCGAACCCCGGTGGCGCAACAACAATATTTTTCGATAAAATTGATTTTATATGTATATCTTTCTAATTAATATATTAATTTAATATTTTAGACATATATATATATATATATATATATATATATATATATATATATATATATATACCTATTATTATGAAAATGGTCTAAGTCATGTTTCTTTAGTTTCGAGGTATTTAAAGATTTGTGTTTGAACTGATTTAAAAAACATTTTTATATTACACAATTCAATGTTTCAAAATTTAGTAAGTCCATTAGTTTTATAATTTATTTCGGCATATAAATTTTGCATGTAGCTTATACGAAAATATAAAATTTTAAGGTTGAAATGACTCTATTATCAAAATAAACACTAGCGGAATACCGTTGAACGTCGTAACAGTACACTGAATGTAACGCTTCAAATTTTATATAATTTACGTCATACAAGGTATTTTAATTAAAAATAATATGATGCTAAATAATTGATTAACTTATTTTTTAAATTTCTTGACTTAGATCACTTTTATACTAAATTTAAAAATTAAAGTATGAATACATGTTACATAAATATTATTATTATTTTTCAAGAATGAAGAACAACCCTGCAGCTCTTGGTCATCGAGATTCGCCAGTGATCTAGTGCTAAACTAAAAAAAACAACACATCCTGTTATATATCTAAAAAATATATATATGAAAAATAAATTGCAGTCTACCTAAATATCAGAAAACGCGTTTTTTTTTTCATATTTTTAAATACGGTACAAAGAGATTTTGTCCCGTATTTCTTTCTCCGCACAAACAATCTGCAAGTTTTATATACACAACATATTTAAATTTGAGGAAAATTTATTCATTTTTGGAAAAGGTTTGAATAATTCTACGGAATTTTCAGTTGTTGAATTTACGTATGTTCTGAATAAGTTTACTTTATTTTTATTTTATATATCTTTCACATACACAGATTTATACTATCAGGTGGATAGAAATTTATTTCTGCATTTTACTTTAATGCACTCTTCTTCCTTTAAACAGGCAATCCACCCTTCAAGAGTGATTTGTGCCATTAAACAAGTTAAAATATTATTTCGTAGAAAGCAGTACAACAATATTATAGAATAGGGAATATTACGCTACAAGTTAATACCATACCACATAGCTTAAATGTGGGGAGTAAAGAAAAAAAAGATGACACAAGTTAACCGGGAGTTGAAAATTACCATTGACAAGATTATTGTAAAAAAAACCTGTGATCCGCAATGGATAGACAAAAAAGACATGGTCAAGCGTTTCCTCCTCGGCACCACACTCACACATTGGGGAGTCTATTATGTTCAATCTGAATAAATGTGAGGCTACCTAGCAATGCCCATTTCTCATTCTAGAGATATTTGATATTGTTCTTTTAGAGACTTTCCTGTTGGAGAACCAAGGGGTGCGGGGAATAAATCTTTGGATTATTTTAAGCCGATTACCCTTGTGATTGTTTGGATCCATCCATTGTGCAGACCAGATAGAATTCGTACGTTTTTTTACCATATTAAGTCTGTCATACATCGGGATATAGAATTGATGGGGAACAACTCCGGAAAGAGTAGCCTTCTTGGCCAGTTTATCAGCACATTCATTTCCCCGAATTCCTTTTAATGCAGTCAAAAACAACATAAATGCTGACAAATTATTATTGATGTGTTCGTTTGGTTTAGGAGTAACGCACTCACTCACCTAGTCATCGTCTTAAAAGATCACCAAGTTAGTCGTATTTTCATAGCATAAACGCATCGCTAAGTTTAGACATATTAAGAATTTTGAACTGCCAAGTATTAGATTTTAAAACAATTCATATTATTTATCATCATGTTATAATTATTTTGATGAACGCACATTTGGAAGATCGTTGGTAAGGTAATGAATTCTAGTAAGTTTTTGACTCGTAGAATCCACATCTCACGTTTTTCACTGAACTAGCGGGTGGAGATGTGGAGCCTCCGGCTTCATAATTCAATCACATACTTTTCTTTTTCTTCTTCTTCTTTCTTTTGTCTTGCGGGTTAAGTCTAAATACGCATTATTATTTTTTAAATATTTTAAAATTCAACAATGTGGTTAAAAACGTTATATGTTGGAGTATTAAAATAACAAATTAAGGAATTAAATACAAAGTTAAATAATCTATACAAAAATATTAACTGTCTTACGGTCATTAGTTTATCCGATATATAAATCTATAACACTTTTAACCATCCTGTATATTATCTTATATATGTACTCGTATAGTCTTATTATTTTTCATTAAGTAAAGTACAATAGAATACCATTACTCCGTCCTAGAAATTTTAAATGAAATAAAGCATAATTCAAGATTTACCCTTTTAGTATTTATTATTTATCATTTCCTCGTGAAAATCTAACCATTGAAATTTGTCGTAAAAGATTAGAATTTTCACAAAAGCGGTTTATAAAAACAATGCTTAAAGAGGGGTTTACATTTCGATAAGGGTGAAAACTACCCTGGAGCGCGAGAAGTGTGGAACAATTTGTCAAATTATGCAGATGTCCCCAGGGCGACCCAAAAAAGGTCTGAAAAAGGTTTTAAACAGCCGTTCCAGGAAGATAAACCTATCTTTGATATGTTAATGTGCATTGTTGATAAAATAAAGACAAGTCAAGATGAGAAACAACACGCTGTGGCTTCGGGAAATCTATATTTACAGATGGATGTTTAAAGTTGCATATAATATGACGAAAATTTCCAACGTAATCGCTGACGTTGACTGCGACAATAGAATAACTGGATACCATGATAGGTCATGAAGAAGATAAAAAGTAACCCGGCTATGACTAAAGAAAGATAGCTTTAAGTAAATAAAATGAGCAAGGAGCCATGAAATTTGACCTTTAAGTTAAAATATCAAGCCTGATTCACAAAGAGAATGAAAAGTGTTTTACTAGTGGCCCATATGCACGTGCGTAATAATTGGAAATATATTTTATAATAAAATTGCTACAGTACCTACCTTCCGGTGCGGAATTAATCTATTTTATAAATGGGAAAAATTATTTCATCGCTATTTACAAAAAATAATTACAATAATATTATAATACTATCAATCTAAATTATTGAACGGCACATACGTATAAATGAATTCTACGTTGTGACTTATCACATCCAAATGTGTACAGATTTATCCAGTAGCGTAACTACGTCAATGCAGCTAATAATAACTCTCGTTAGATGGGGGCCTAAAATGTCAGTGTCCTGCAATATTTTGAAGACGCAAATACACGCCTTTCACACGCTAATACAAATTATTTTTGAAATCCACTGCAGCTAGGTACGAGATTTTATAATTAAAAAAAATATTTGCTAATACATTGGTTTGGGACCAGACCATTTGCTGGCCATGATTTTTTATAAAGCCGTAAAAGTTTTATTTTTATTTGTATACACTTACAAATGAACAATTAAAACATATTAAAGTTAGAATTGGGTGCTCTTTTGCTGGAGCGTAAATTAGTTAATAATTAGCAATATTTAAATTTGTCCAAGAACAATTACAATTTGTCCAAACACAATTACTGAATTTTTACCTACAAAGGCACTGTTATTAAACAAATAATAGGTATCTCATAGAGACGAAGCTATTTAAAAAAATATATATTTAATGGAAAATATATCGAAGTGTGGGTAATTACAGGGCTTACGATCTATCTTCGGCTAGCTTAAGTGATCACTTTATATAAATATAATGTTCATCATTCTCACCCATCAATATATAATATGGGGATAATAAGCCCTGTAATTACCCATACTTCCATATATTTTCCATTAAATAGTCTTTATGAGATAAATATTATTTTTTTTAGTTAATAATTAGTAAATGAAGGCTGTATTACTAAACATATGTATTAAAAACCACACATCGTTGATTTTAATATACGGGATCCTTTTTTTCATTTTGTATTGGAACCCTTTAGTTATGCCACTGGTTTTGTCTCGCGTTCTCCGTTCTCCGCCATTCTTCCAAACTAGTGCAGCCAAGTGTACCGTGAATACAGTTAACATGAGAATAATTTAATGTTTATGTATTATTTAAATTTTATCATCCTGACGAAGGATCATGATTTTTTTGAAACCGGTTGGTTTTTTATATAAAACTCGCGGTTAAATACAAGTTTACTGTATCTTCTTTGGCGGTCCCCCGTGAGTCCGAGTGTGGCTGAGAAATCCAACTCTCGAACCGCACATTCTTTCTCGTGCATTCGCTGGACAGGGCAGTTCTGAGAGACGGATCTTCCTCCATCATTTTTGTGACCGCATTGGAGTGACACTGCTGAGTAAATCGTAAATCGCATAAATTTAGTCAATTATGTTATAACATTTGACACCTATCACTTGTTACATCAACTTTTCTATTCCGGTTGGAAATATATTAGTTCCTGCGCTTATCGTGTACGTTGTCGAGTCGAGATGAGGCGCGAAATAGCGAATCTTTGAGACTTGTTGTGACTTCAGTGAAGTTATTGTGTATTTGTTGCTTATGACAGATGAATAAATATATCGCACGGAATATGAAGTAGAGTAGGCGAACTCTATAGCTAATAAGAGTCAAACAGAAGTCCTTGCTGTAACCATTCAGAAACGCCACAGGTGTTGTCATAATTATAATCGCCTTTTATTTTCCATCAACGCCCTTATGAATAATAATAATAATTTATTTCATTTAAACATTTTTAATATAATATTTCAATATAACAGTTTGAATATAACATAAAAAAACTAAATATAATTAACCTAGAATATTTCTTCATAATATTTCTTCAATTCAGATATGCTCTTGTAACGAAAAATGTCAATGAAATTCAATTTGTTACCAAGCCGAATAATTCGTATTATTGGCGAGTTAATAGCATCATTATTTATATGTGTACCTACAGAGAACACTTGATGTTGTCTCGTTTGAGTTGGTACTTTATACGAAACCATTTGTGTTAACTCAGGGCAGTCCAACATGCTATTGATCATTTTATATAGAAATACTATATCGCTCACATCCCTTCTCCATGTTAATTAATTTATATTTTCTCTCGGAATAAGCAATTTAAAATTGACAAATCTTAAAAATTTATGTTGCACTCTTTTAATTTTTATAATATGTGCGCCATAGTAGGGAGACCACAGAGTCGAGTTAAATTTCAGTGTACTTCTTATAATAGATGTACATAAAGTTGTTAGAGACCGGTGCGAATTTTTGGCTGTCCTTAGCACAAATCCTAAGGATTTCATCGGCTTGTTACAAATTTCGTTGTAAATGTTGAATAAATTAAAATTTTTCTTCGAAGAGCACACCCGATCCCGCATAACTGCGACTCTACTTAAATCAATATTGTTAATGCTGTATTTGATATTATTATTGATAATGTTCAACCGATTGCCTACAAATAGGAATTATTGAATCACCCGATAGATGACACATCTTTAGGAAAATATAATATATCTTATTTTAGGATGTATGTTTCGTGAACTACGACATATCAACTGAGAAGAATTCCACTATCGTTGTAAGATTAATTCGTTGTCGAGATTACTCCCGTGAGTCCCATAGCGCACGGAAATGTACCCAAGGATCAAACACACAGTGGTACACTTCAGTAATGCCCCTGGTCGTCCTGCGTCCTGCGGTGACCGACACAGCAATTAATACAATTCAGTGCTTAGCAGTGACTCGTATAATAAGAATTTTATGTGAGCAAAGATATATCTACATATTATATTAGTGTTTTTAGTAAACCACTTTCATAATTTGTTAATTAACTTTTGTGATCCTTAAAGTTTTTGGTTAAACTTGGTTAATCGAAAGTTTTCAGGCAGTCGTATAGAAATTTAAGGAATGTAATCAAATCCCAAGGTAATTTGTACGAAGTGTCTCACGTGATAAATTAATTTTCAACTTTACAGCTTTATCCAGGGAATCCAGGTTTTGGACAGGTCTCACCTATATTGTAATCGGTGCTGATCTGTAATTACTTATGTCAAATTTACAACCTACTTGTCTTCTCATATTTATACAACAAGTAGCCACTCAATAAACTACCTTCATGATTATGTACCCAATTATGATTATGTATTGTTTAACATCCCTGATGATAGATTTACCTTAAATTTTTTTCTGATATTTAGAGTCAAATAATTTTTTTAGTGTCTAATCAACAGTACTTATTGACCGAATAATAATTATCTCGAGACCAGCCATAAATACATATCCTTACTCTCCTTCTATCTCAATCATAATTTCAATCTCTTCACTCTTTCTCGCACCAGTTTTTATCTTTATGATAGACACTATTAAAAAAAAACATATATATAATAATCAGTTTTTATATAAATCAGAGATAAAACATAATGATAATAATGATTATTGGCGCAGGATTTTATACATGAATAACTTTTCAAATCAAATATCTAAACACCTACCACGTAACATTAGACCGGCATTTTATACAAATAATAATACAGGAAATTCACTCATAAACTTAAAAGACAAAGATGATAAATTTAACAATTCTGGTGTCTTCAAACTTAGTTGCAAGGATTGTGCTGCATCTATATTGGTAAAACTGGTAAAATTTTTAATATAACAGTATAGGAGCATTTGAGACGTTTGAACAATAATGGGTTTTCAGAATTTTCTAATCATTTGATAGAAAATGGTCGTGGTTTTGATACAAAATTGGGATTGTCAATTTTGCATATAAACGGTGTTGGTCACAAATTAAATAATTTGGAATCATTGTAGATAAATAAAGCATGTAAAACTAATCAAAAAATTATAAACAACCAACTAAATTTAACTACGAGTCCCGTTCTAAAATTTTTCCCTAAAAATTTATATTAAGTAACAATTTGAGTTAGGTACCAAATTTATTTTTTAAACAATTATTGTTTTTTTTTAAAAATAGATTCTAATAAAGAAACAATAATATATGTTTTTAATTAGTATTGACATCCTGAAAATGAAAATGGTATTTTTCGAAACTGGTAGATGTATTTAAACCCAATTAAGTGGTTAGTAAAACAAAGATAACAAATAAAAATATGAATTTTAACCACAAAATTAATATTGCTAATTTTAAAAGAAAAGAAAAAATATTTATCTTTATACTAATGTTATATTACTGTATATTATAAACTGTGACATTATGAATTATTTATATTTCTTTTTTAAAAAAAAATAGAGATGCGTACATGGAATATATGTCACATTAATATTCTTACTATTCTCAATCTAAGCTAAACGCTTATACTATGGAAATAGGACAATTTTGCTGGTTTCCTGAAACGAGGCGCGAACCCCCAACCACAAGATTACTAGGTCAGCATCTTAACCACTAAACCAACATTATTATTTCTGTGAATTTTTGTAATTAGTTTCAAATGCTTTATATTATATTAGTGTATCATGATCAGTTATACTGTTAAAATCCCTTAATTAATTTAATTATATGATTTAATTATATTATAATTAATTATGAAATTTAATAATAGATTTTAATTAATTTTTTTGTGTTAGAAAAAGTAGTTTTTCTTCACAATATGGACAACAAAAGAAAGATCCACAAAATATTTCACACACTATTTCACAAAATCAACCGATTACGTTTATGACAAATTTAGAACTTATATTCTGATTGATAGCCTAGCGTATATTGTTTAAAAGTGTTCATGAGTTGCTTGTTAATATCTGTGTGTGTATACCGAGATCGCGGGCCGAGAAGTACGAGAGATGTGTGTACGCATAAGCGAACTATTATAAGTGAACGCGTGGAGTTGGCGCGTCTCTTTCTGCTCAGTCGCTATATAGTTAAGATCATTTCTTGTATTACACATATATATATGAGCTACTATCATCGACCTACAGTACCATAATACGTGATTCAGCCGGTCAATATTGGACTTGAGTACATCACTAAGAAACAGTCTATTAATAGCGGGCCGTGATACATTACAATTGAAATATAATGTTGATTGATTTTCTTCTTGCACTGGCTTATAATTTTCATTATTCTAAAATATTATATATTTGTATAATCAATCAATATTTGACAGGCTTTGTGCACAGTTCAATACATTTGTTTTAATAAAAGAGGTAGTGTGGACAAGGTTGTCTAGGGGGCAGGAACGTAGAGCAATTACAGATGGTGCAGATGAATGGGTACTTAATATTTTACTACAAACACTTATAATTACTTTCGTGATTCTATCAATTCATAAATTGATTCTATAACGGGTCGACCTTTGAGTAATACTCGTATATGCTAGGCGTCTTCTAGCTTGAAATAAAAATGAAATAAAAGATGTATCAATTATAAAAAAGACTATAGAATATATGTACTAAATTTGTCGAAAACGTAATCGGTTGACATGGCAAATAGGTAAAATGTTTCGGGTTCGTATACAGTAATAACTTGGTCGTCTTTTTAGATATCTATCAGATCCTTTATTTAAAGGGCACAACGCCCTATACATAATAAAAATCTATATGTTGAGACTCGACTAAAGTTTTCAGGCTAACAACAACTTACCCTAAGCAATAAATGACAAACAACAAACATCTACATGCCAGTTCCGAGAGCAACAACGACATTTTATCAAAGATTCTACATGTTCTTAGCTCCGAAGCTATACAACATACTCGGCACCAACTAGAAATCGTTCATTTCCAATATGATTACAATATGATCAATTTGGGTAAAAATTGATCAGAAGTATCGCTGTCCAATATTCTAACATAATCATTATACAATGTCTACAATAATAATTCACAATCTCACTACATTTGAATTTTTTTCTATTTTTATTTTTATTTCTGTCAAATCTTTGTCTTTTTTGAATTAAATAACACCACAACAGCACAAAAAAAACTGTCTACTTTAACACAGACGGTATTCTAGCAATGTAGCCAGGACAATACTGCATATATCAGAGGTGGAGCCTACTCCATCCCACACAATAAATTACCAGTATATACTTTTACGTCATACGCTAGCACCGGTGAATAGAATGCTAGCGCGCCACGCCACCGGCTAGTCCCAATCTGTGGGTAAGGTAATGTTTAGTGTCAGTATGCCTATCTCGGAAGGATGGGAATGGTCTCAGACAATAACAACACTTGATTTCAACACATTATTTACACTTTAATCACATAAAACATAACAACCCGACATTGTAAGCACGATACTGTCTTAGACATCTTCTTTCATCATGTTAAACTCTCCTTCTAGTGAGGATACTACTGTTACCAATAAAGCACACCTCAATTTCCGCCCAATTTGCCACGGAGGTTGCTGCGGCCTTGGTCTAGGTGCCACACCTCGTACCAGAAGTGATCTTTCCTCCAAAAGGTTACCCAGATGCCATCTAGTCACTGTAGAGCCCGTCGAGTCCATCGGGGTGCCATCGATTACAGGTAGTCTCCCCGCCAGTCCCAGTGAAGAGATTATTCTCCCGCGCGGGTAGATCAAGGCTTCGACTCGTTTGGATCCATCGCCTCATTCAATCTTCCGTTTGCGATGTCTTTTCGCCATTCTGCCCGACGAGACGCTGCCCGGCGCTCACCTCCGCCGCGCGCTCGCACCGAAGCCCCCTTTCTCCTCGAGCCTTCTCTCCCACCGACCGCGTATACTCGAATGATCGGTAGGTGGCGCTCTGTGTCGTCGCGCATCTTTTTGAAATATCAGAATAATTAATTACAATATAATTGTATCTTATGTGTATCATGTTATATTATAATATATTCACTTCTGTTACAACAATGTATGACAATAAAGTCTAATAAATAAACCAGTCACTTTTTCGATAAATAGATTTTTCTGTTCATTTTTCAATTATATTAAATTAATTAATGTTACTAATTTTTAAAGTTGCATCAATTTTTTTATTGTACCTATATATTTTTAATACTTCAAATTATTGTCTTTTCCAAATCTTTGTACATTTTTGGAGTTACACCGAATTGACTCTAAACAGTCGTATTATACTATGCCATCGATAAGTATAATATATTTTTGAATTAAAGTTATAAAATTTTCTTACAATAATATATGCTCATAAGAAGTCAAAAAAATATGTAAAAATTTAAAATTCGTATGTAATAAAATATTACTGGCAAAGCAGGCCTATAAGTCACTGCCCGTGTCCGACCATTCGATCGTCCGGCCGTCCGGCCGTCCGGCCAGCCAACCCGCGCGGAATGTCACGGAGAGTGTTGTCGACACCGCGTGGACATGGTCGGGAAGTGATGAAATTAGTTGCAAAAATATGCTAATCTGGTCGCGGTTTTGTCCCACAACTTTTGGACAGAGTGTGTGTGATGTCATACCGAGTGGTAAGAAAAGACCACTTTTCGAAAAAAAAAATATTTAGTGAAAATTGTATAATTAAATAATTAAAAACCAATTACGAGCGTAACAAAAATTTTACATTAAAAAACGTAAAACCATCATATCTCATTTCGTGCATATTCTATCATATGTATTATACACATTTTAAATATACGAATTGTTTGATAATGATAACAGTTTACTATCGCCAGATCTTTTGGCCCCTGTTCAAGAATCAGATTTTTAAAAGATTTTCGACTCGAGATAATCTTTGAGATATGGATTTTGCTTCCATGTGATCTTTGGAGACAAAGATCTCAGCTTTCGTAGACCAAGGCAAATACAAAGGCAAGGTCTCAGCTTTCGTAGACCTTGCGTACACACTATGTTCAAAAGATTTGCCGTCTTGTGCCTTATTTAATGCAGTTTAGAACTGAATAAATGTTTGCATTTTAACACCTTAATGTTTAATGATTTTTACTAACTTGCCAGAATAGATAATTGTACGGATTTATAATGGTTTTAGGCGACGTCTATATACACTATATATATATATGTCAAATCGAACGTCATGTACACTGATTTGAATTTTTGTCCCTTTCTATCAATTTAAAGCTGATCTTTAGATTTATCTCCATATCAAATTATCAATCTCCAGAACTCAATTTAATCTCTGACATTATATCATCGTGTCTTCTTCGGCGGACACAGATCTTTAAAAAATTTAACATCTTTACTTGCCATCTTCTTCATTGTTGAAGACCATGCCACATATGAGATGTCCTGACGTTCATTAATGATCCTCCTCCATCCGAGTCTGCACCCTAAGATCCGGAGAGCTGAGATGAATGAAAAACTCGTGGGCATGAAACTCACCCTCTCCTTTTTGACATGTTTTTGGTAATATTAGGTTCTTTCAGTTATCAGTTAGTTCTCCTTGCTGTCTATGTTGTCGTTTGTTTGGCTGGGTAGATTTCGACCGACTGAAGTGTGCACTCCTAACGATCGGTTTATGTGGACCTCTGTACTGGTCAAAGTATGGGATGTAATTGATCCGCCTGTCGTTTACCGACCTCTTGCATTCTTCGAAAAAAGGCGGCAATACCCACATACATACACGCACAATATTATCAACCAGGAAACTCAGTAGTACCAATCGGAGTAACAAGGCGCATAAACACCATCACTCAAATTGAGTTTTTCGCCTTTCCAATTATTCTCCTGACGTCTATTTATTTCAAGGCAAAAACAACTTATTGGTACGATCAATAATCATTAATAATGTTTAAACTTATTTATCTCAAAGCTCATGAAACTTCTTAATCCTTCTATTGTGTGAAATAGTTCTGACAATTATTCTAGAAAGTTGTCAATCAGCATTGTGTCATCGAGTTCAGAAATCTTCTAACCCCCTCCCCCCTCCTCCTCCGCGGCACATTTCAACATCGCCCACTCACTCCCTCCAACCCCTCTACGGATCTCACCCGCTGTCAATATTAAGTGTACTTCTTCATTTTAGATATCTAGTTATTTTAGTTAACGACTGAGATTAATGTTTTATTTTATATGTCATGACATGATATGACATGACATGTAAATTTAAATTTAAAAAAATAAATTTTTGCGCTCATTCTTAATGATTGATTAAAATAGAGAAAGTATATTACTATTGGCGAAAAGGCGTCACGAGCTCCATTTACAATTGCTCGGTACAAACGCCTGGCATGAGACTGTACGATGTACGTGGTTGACGTAATATCCGTGACGTATTTTCCCGTACGAGTTTTAGAAACTGGCGAAAAGTTTCACTTCGAAAAGTTTGTGAACTTTGGAAGCAAACTTGTTATGTTGAAGTATCAAGGTTGTCGATATTTAAGTTGTCGATAATTTTCTTTAAGATGTATTACTTGTGGATAGAGAAAAAGTCTACACTCTCCGCATTATGGACATTCCAGAGCAGATTATTATCTCAAGAACCATAAACAATTATGGACCAAAATTTTTTTATACCTTAACATTCATTATCTCGTAAAATATATATTTTTTCTTTAATTTTAAATATAAATTATACATTACAGTGTTGTCGCTGATGGACTAGGCCGATATATTTTCAATACTAAATTATTGTATTAATTATAAATATATACATATAAAATCAATTTTGTCGAAAAATATTCGACATTGCGTTCGAATCCCGCAAAAACAATATTTTTTGACAAAATTGATTATATATGTATATATTTATAATTAATACATTAATTTAGTATTTAAAATATCACAGACCGTCTGTTCTGAATAATTACAACTTCACAATAAGAATGTGTTTTCCTTAACGATATATTTTCACTTATATTCTATTTCACGTGCTTATAAATTATAAATGAAATTTTAAATTAATAATAAAACATTTTTTAAGGAGAACATATTCTTACTGTGAAGTTGCAATTTAAGTATGTGATATTTTTAATATAAATTAAATGCATTAATTAGAAAGATATACATGTAAGATCAATTAATAGAAAAAATATTTTTGTTGGTACCGAGATTTGAACCAGGATCTCTTCTAATCCGGGGAACGTGGGTAACGATTCATAATAAGTTGATGAAAAATTTTCAAACCTATATGTTGCACTTTCAAATTGATACATCTTTCGTTCCATTATTTGAAAGCCATCTTTTCTCATATGTATATATTTCTAATTAATACATTTAATTTTTATTAACAATAACTCTTATTAAGAAGAGAAAATAAATAAAATATTTATTATTATTTATAATAATACAAACAGTGGATGAAATAATGGATGGTGTTACGTAGGGTGTGCATGTAATCGGTATTATAAATTAGAGAATGACAACGAAGGACAGATCGAAGTATTGTATCGAAGAAAAAATGTAGAAAAAGGGATAAATATATAAATATAATATAAAAATAAAGAAAAAGAACAACGGAAAAGGGCAAAAAAACAGTGATGACTGGAGCCTTGTAACACATTGCATTATATATCTGGCATTACATTTATTAATCCCGGGATTTATATATGTTGTAAACTATGCCCCGGGATCCCGGGATTGAATTCCCTAGTCATGGTCGCATCGGCTGTTAGTCAAAGAGAGAGAGAGAGAGCGATATGGACGTGAAAAAAGCGAATATTACTCTTAGCACAGATTTAATGGCACTGTATGCGCATGCTTACAATTATAAAACTTAGTTTATCCAATTAACTAAGCCACGCGGCTACATTGTTAATTTATTTGATCATGCCAAATCTTACGCATTCTATCCGTCTGAGCCAACACAGAACTAATGCGTAAGTACATTGCATAATTGTTCAGATTTGTACATACAATTAACAGAAAGCAAATATTTCCAAATGTTTGTACAGCTCTCTATTTCACTCCTTATTTATACAGCCTTTTGATTCATGAAATTAAACCTGATAAAATTCCGAGAAAGATGATATTTGATACAATTTTGAAGATATTATTTAATCAAGTATCCAGCAAAAACCCGACCAATAGTTTAATCGCCTTCAATTTGTAAAATCGTAGGGCAATATTTCAACACTATCGAACTGCAGAAATGCTAATTTAGCATAAAATGTAAACCTAACCAAATACAACCCTTACAACATTCAACTAACATGCTCGCTAGATTTTTTTCTATGATAGTCTACCAAGTAACAAGATCATGATTTCAGCATTGCTGTATTAATTTAAAAATATTATTCTTGTTATATTTACATAATTATTACTTAGATCATATCATCAAAATATCTTGTATATTATCATCATTGACATCTTATATCTTATTTTATCATGCAATCATTTGTATAAACTACAGAAGTCCGAAAATGTATCTTCTGTCTTCTTATGTCATAAAATTATATAGTTCTTTTATACATACCTAATACCATTAATATGACGTTAACAAATCATCATCCTTAGAATAATTAGAATCATTCAAAAAAAATTATAAACCCTCAGAATTCGAATGAATAACTATATTAATTCACTATAGATTACCTAATAATATAAATACTAGTTGTTGAGTTAAATTGTTATATTTAAAATGCCGTTACAAGGCGAAATGCGTCTTAAATAAATTAAATAACCAGAATAAAAAACAAATGTTTTATTTTCACATATACTTGTATGATCTTACTTAAAAGAATCTCATCCCAGATATCCTTTTTTAATCAAATTATATATATCTCATAATGACGAAGCTATTTATATTATATTATATGGGAGAATATAAAAGTATGGGTAATTACAGGGTTTACGATCTGTCTTCTCTGATCACTTTACACAATGTAACGTTCACCATTCCACCCAATCAACCTCTATAATTCTTATATACCATATTTTAAAAAAAAGTTGTATATACGTTACCATGTAGAAATACTTCGAGTATTTAACTACAACTTCGCTGTCGCCATCTATGGTCTGAAATGTGATATTAATTTCCCTGAAACAACATAAATGTCACTAATGAGAATCTTATTTTAAAAACCTTACTGTAGAAATGGTAAATAATAAAAAAAGTAAAACATAACCTAACTTAAACTAATCTGTATCTTTAAAAATTTAATCAATAACATTCAAAAGACTGGACATACTTCTAGTAACAAATCAAAGCCAACTAGATTTAAGTAGACCATTTTCTCTCTGCTAACAATCTTACTTTCCAAAATATTTTTGTATTTTCGAATAGATCTAAATAAAAATACATGATAAACATTTAATCGCATCTATGTGAAATAATCACAATTACAATCATATAATAAAACGAATGAAAACATAAATGTGGAAAATAATTATTCATTACTTTAAAAACCTTGCGGACAACCCATAGTTTATTGATTCAATAGTTCATTAGTAAAAAATTACTGTTAAAATTCAAATTCAAAAATGTTTTGCATTCATTCCAATTGAATGTATTGAAGTACATCCGAAAATATTCAGAATGCTAATTTAGTACAAATTATGAGTATATTTTTTCGCTGGATAGCAATGGCAATTATACTTATATAATACAAATTATTTAGATCCTCCTTTTCCAATTATATTCAATTTGAAATGAATAGTATAAAGAAGAATTCTCCAAAAATTTTTTGAGGAAATTCGACTACTAGGCCGGTCTTCTTGTACCATATCTGTTTAATCTTCCCTTTCGCCCGAAATGTTTGATAACAAACAAACCAAGGCCGCAATCCAGGCGCCGAAGTGCAAATTAATTTATCAATTTCTGTGATGTGGTGTTTTGATAAAAACGTGGTCAAAGCAACCATAAAGTAATAAAAACAAAACTTAAATTATAGGATAGGCACCAGAATGCGTGCGAGTGAAAAGTCGGCGCCTGCTCCACACAATAAGTGACACTGTTCACAATAATGTATTTCTGACGCCCGTTTAGTGCCTTGTGGGAATAATGGAACGATAAAAATTATTAATACTCGCCTAATCAGCACATCACGTGTTTAAATATGATCACGAACTCATGAATGATTATCTGCTTAAATGAATACTGTCATTGTCCAAAACGATATAAAAGGAGATTCACTGCGATTGGGAAATCATTCTCTCACCGCAGTGTCCTCAGAAAGAATATACTTATGTGTACATCATCCTCACCAGTTGAAAGAAGCGGAGATCGGCGAACCACCCTCGTTTTCTTGTTTCCTGTACTAAACAACTTGGATCAGCAAAAGTTGTAAATCTTCAATGTTGCTAGAAGTACCGTATCGTCAGCATAACGCAGATTGTTCAAAATCTTTCCATTTATAATAAGTTCTTGAAGAGCTTCATTGAATATTTTTTTGAACTATAAGTTGAACAACACGGGAAAGAGAATACACCCCTGTCGCATGCCTCTCTTTATTTCTACTTCTTCTGTTATACTGTTCTACTCTTACTGCTTCTTTATAATACCAATAAAGATTTTCTATTATTCTTGTCTTTATCATCGATCCCAGAAGCTTTCAGGATTTGAATAATTTTATCATATCTAACTCTGTCAAATGCCTTAAGGAAGTCAATAAAGTATGCATGTACATTCGTATTCACATCTCGACATCTTTGGATTAGCACTTGAATGCCAAATAACGTCTCTCGAGTACCAATCCCATTTCAAAGCCAAACTGAGTTGCACCTATCTTTTCTTCTACTTTGTGATACATGCGACCATGTATTATTCGCAGAAATATTTTTAATAAGTATATCATCAAGCTGATTGTGCGGATATCACTCGTATTTTCTTGCTATTGCTTTCTTTGGGATGGTGACAAATGTAGATTGGAGCCAATCCAAAGATAATTCCTGTATTATATATTGAGTTATAGGGATTGGTTAATACTATGGTGCCTTTATTTCCTGTAAGTTTTAAAATTTCAGAATGTATTCCGTCTGGACCGGCTGCTATCCCGGGTTAAGAGAGGCGAATTGCACGTTCGGGCTTGTTATAATGTTTTCCATATTCTTTGCTTCTATTATCATCTACAATTTCTGAGATGCATTCTTTCTGTCGTTTTAATTTTTCGTTTTTATCCATTTGAAGAGATTCATCTCGATCTTCCAGATGCCCAATGTTATTTGTGTGATTAAAAATAGACGATTCTTTAATTTTTTTGTGCACTTGAAATATATAATGTTTATCATTGTGGGTTTCAATTATAACACATTGTTGAATATGCCAATCACCTAGGCCGCTCAAGAATGAAAAAAGTGAAAAAGAAGCAGTTGGTTTGCAGGTTTCTGATTTGATTTGATTCACGACAAGGATATCTAGAGAATGCTTATGTAGCCAACATTAAACCTGGATATTTTGTAATATTAAATTATGATATGGAGTATAACTTTTATTTTAAATAGTTAACGTGACGAAATAGTAACGCATTTTGCAAAGGTATCCAAGTATTGTTTAGATAGAGAGATTTTTTCTGTATATCTTTCTAATTGATTCAATTGTTTTGTTATAATATTACAGAATTAGTCCCTGAAATTGTAACTTTTCAATAAAAATATGTTTTCATTAAAATTTATATTTTATTGCTTTAGTTCTTTTATTTATTAATTGAATTATTATTTTATTTAAATATTGTATTAGATACCACATATTTTTTTACGAATAAACGTAATAATATTGGTATTGAAAGAAATAATTAAAATATCTTCCTAAAGAGAACGAATTGTATAATATATTTCGATGGTGCAGTTTGCAATTTATCATTTAAACACTCAAATGGAAATAACGACAACAAAACAAGTACCTAGTTAAATCACCCTACAATAAACTGCGAACAATGTTTGTCAGGGTGTTGGATGCATCTATCACCTTTATTTGGGGTACACAGTTTTGCATTTTGAAATCCATCCCCCTATACTTCGTTTAGCGTTCAGGGTGGTAGGACGATCATTAATTTAAATCAAAATTTTAAGGACCCCAAATGCTGGGGGTTGAAATATTCTTACACCATTTGTCTCTTAGTACCCTTGTCCAAAACACATCAAAGCTTCGACGAAGGTGATTGATATTATTGCGGGGACCTTAAAAGCGGCCTTCAGGCTTAAATAATTAAGGTTTAACATTAAGATTACTGTACCAACAATGCCGAGCAGAATATATTTTTTTTTTTGTAAAGAATGTCTTATTTATTATTTAATTAATTATAAGTAAATAAAAACAAAAAATAGAACATTTAAATTGAATTGTGCACAGAGAGAACTCAAAAACTAGTATACAAATTTTTTAGGTTATACGAAAGTTGGTTCATGTTTCCGTGCTTTGTTCTCACGTTGTTAGACCCCGCGGGCGGATACGTTGAGGCCCCTGTGAGACTATTTAGTGGCTGCTACGTGGCCAAGTCCAGTCAGTGTTTTTGGGATTAAATAACAGCTAAGAGCGAACTTTATATTGCATCATGCATCCGTCGGAGGTTCTCATGAAAAAAATGTGTATAAAATATTTCAAAAAATTATTGTAAATAGCATTAGATTTATTAATATGTTCACTGTTATTATAATTAGTACTGTGGAGGCTTGATCATGCCTCACAGACTTGTCTATCTAAAATTAACACTGCACAGGCATACAGTGTCGGAACGCAACGACCAATAGCAGATGTCAATACATCGTGACGGACGAGTTCTAGAAGCTAGCGAAGGTCAGATACTTTTTCGCAGACTGTTTATTCGACAACATCTCAAGCGAGCCACTTCAGTCTTCAACTTTATTCGCGTAATTAAATTCGTAGTACATGGAATTGTAAATCGTCCCGCAATCAACGACAGCATAAATACTCAGGTTCTCCTGCGAGGAGATATAGGGCCCTCGATTCTCACCATATACATTCTTTTAACATAAGTCATCCCTATTGATGACTTTGACGAGTCTATATAAACATTAACCATTAAATCACCAAAGTACTAAACATAAGTTGCCATCAAATATTTGTATTATACAGTTTTTTTCCTATGTTTATATAATATTTATTTTCATTTTCCAAAAGTTTAGTGTATTTTACATTTCATACCATAAATTTTATATGTTTACCTCAGTATTATCATTTTTTGTCGAAATGGCCTTATATCTCCAAACTTTTTAGTTATAAGCTTAGTGATGATGAGTGTTTGACTATTATCAGCGCACATGCGAGGGTGCGCCTCGATTCAAAATAATATTTGATCAGCGTCGACATTTTAAATGTGTATTTATCATCATATTAGGATTTTTAATGAGAGTGATATCGTTTGTACACGCATAAAAACGAACTATATAATCTTATATTAATAGTAGGATTTATTAACAAATGGCTCGTTTGAGCCATTAATAGAATATTTTATATTAAAGTACTTTATGTATTTTCAACTAATTTGTTAAATTAGTTGGCAAAAAAGGCGTTAGAGTAATAAATCTACACTGCGATCACAAAAATAAATACCTATTTAGTAAAAGCAATAAGTACACGATACAAAAAATATTATAGAATTAAAGCTTTTTTTTTGGATGCAAAGAAAATAAAACTAGGCGATCAATTGAATTTATTGAATGCTCCCTCCTTAAAAATATTTAAAAAATGATATTAATTGTGTGTAAAAATAATAATGTTTAATATAAAGGGTTTTTTTTTAGAGGTTTGTTTTTCGAATTGGCAACACTTTTTCCAGCGACAGCCAATTTGACAGCTGATTTGTGCTCAGTTTGGTTTGGCATTTTACCATGAATAGACTTATGCCAGAACAACGCTTGTAAATTGTGTAAATTTATTTCGAAAATCGTGGTACATTTCGCGAAACTAACCGTGCGCTACGTCCATTTTACGGTCGACATCATCGTCCACCCGAGCAAGTAATTCGAATAACTGTGGATCTTTTTTGCACCACGCATACTCTAATTGATAATACACATTCGCAAAGACGTCGTACAGTGCGCACAGAAGAAGCTGTTGCTGCAGTGGAGCGTAGTATTGAGGTGGACCCGAATGAGTCGATTCGCCATCGTGGCCAGGAATAAATCCATGATTACTGACTTTTTCATTCCGTAATTGAATAACATTGATGTGGAAGATCTATGGTTTCAACAAGATGGCGCAACATTCTATACAGCGCATATTTTCGCGTAATGGACCTGTGAATTGGCTTCCAAGATCTTGTGATTATTTTCTGTAGAGAAATGTGAAGTGGCTAGTTTACGCCAATAAACCATAGATAATTGACGACTCGCAAGCCAACATTCGTCGCGTTATTGTCGATAAACGTCCCCAGCTATTTCAAAAAGTGTTCGAATATTGGACTTCCAGATTGCGCTTGATTCGAGCCAGCTGCGGCGCCCATATGCGAGAAATCATATTTGAACACTAATGGCATAAAGTTTTCTTTCCAATAAAGCTAATATCATGACCATTATTATGATTTTTATGTATTTTATTTCGTTTTAAAGTTCTATACATCTAAAAAACACCTTTTACAAGGTGAATATTATATTCCAGGCCGATGTTGTTTTTAAATAACTATGAAATAAAACGTTAATTGATTTATTACACCTATGTATGGAATATGATATTTGCCAAGTAACTGCCTCTGGTAACTGCACAAATGCGTGCCCTTTTAACTATATTTTTCATACCATTCTTTCACATTTCGCGTATTATTTCTGCTGTAGCATCGGAATAGTTGTTAGCCTCTTGGCGTAGATCTTTCCTTTCAATTTCCCACAGAAAATAGGCGGGAGCCTTCGAATTAGGTGATCGAGGAGGCCAGTCGATATCACCACTTTTTGATATTATGCAGCTGGGAAAAAATTAACGCAAAATTTCAAGCGTAACTCGGGCTGTGTGTGAGGTGGCACCGTGCTGTTAAAACCACATATGATGCAGGCAACATGTGACGATTACGAACATTTCAACATTGCCATGACTGATAAATTTTTGCCAAACCAAAATGGTGGCCAAACCTTGTAGGTATATAAAACCATGAATTTTCTTATAATACATATAATAAATATAAACTGTTTGTTATAAATAAATTAAAATAATTAATAAACAATATTTTATTCAGAACTATTTGGAAGGTGTATAAATATATGTACATTGTTATATCAAATAATATTGCATGAGGTCTAACAATACTGATGAATTAAACGTTCAGAATTATCACAATATCATACTTTTTCTATAATTAACTGTTTGGTGATGATTGGTTAACTGGAAATGAAATGAATATATTTTGTACACTTTTGAAATTCGCAACACTCAATAATTCATGAATAATATATTTCAGTGCATTACAAAAATAATATATTATTTTCAATGAGAACACATTATAATACACATTAAATGTATCAATTAGAACGATATACAGATACAATTTATTTTTTAATTCAATTAATCGAAAAAATATTTTTGTTGCTACCGGGCTTCGAACCTGGATCTTTTCCTATCCGGGGAAATACAACCTACTCTGTTGGCGTGGTGTAATTTTTAAACGTATATATATAAATATTTTTTCGATAAATTGAATTTTGAATTGAATACAGAACTTTGTTCGGAAAAAACTGTAACTTCACAGTAATAATGTATTCTCTAAATAAAACATATTTTAATTGTGATGTTGCAATTTTAAAACACAATTATTCGATAACTAAATTATTCACTTAAAAGGAAGAATATAAAAAAATCTGTCTTATTTATTTTATTATAAGCTAGTTATTTTAAACAATAATTTTTATTATTATATACTCCACTTCTCTGTATGAGTATATGCTTTTTAGAGAAGTGTACTACGAAAAAAAAAATTGTATTGTATCATTGTACTTATTACAGATTAATAAATATATATGTATTTATTACCGAGCTGGAACTTTAATTTTTTTAGATATAATTATAGTAGGTCATTGATCTAGTGGTTTAAACACTCATTTACTTAAAGATGCAGTAATCGAGAGTTTGAGCTTTGTTCCAGAAGCCGACCAAGTTAGTTCTATTTTTATAGCATGAGCGTTTAGCTTAATTATTATAGTATTCCGTTTATGATTTTCTATTTAAAAAAAAACAAAATGTTCAAAAATTCGACATGAAATTGCATGAATTAAATAGTGGCAACCTTCCGGCAAGATAACGTTTCCATTCGAGTCCTGGTGGGGCTGTATATTTTTTCGATAGATAATTTTTATATGTTCACTCTTGTAAGTGATTCGTCCCATTTGTTTTTAGACTACACATTTGTGGTCTTCTGTTTATTATTATGGAAATTAAATACTTAATACATTTAATGTGTTTGGGGTCGTATCACATCCCACTAGGGAATGAAAATGTTATTAACCATTGAAAGAGCACTTTGATATCAAAACACTTTACCTAGTTCGGCAGCACGCAAGAACTTAATTTTTGCGAGTTTGTATTCAATCGGTATTTAGTAGATATGCATATTTGTATATATTATATTTTTAAAGAAATAACATTTATATTGTGACAGTGATGTTTGAAAATATAGTTTTTTGATAAAACATTTTGTTAGTCTCTGTGGTAACTATGTATTTTTTCGATAGATAGATTTTTTCGCTTTTTTTTTTAAAAATATTAATTTCTTTTTACTTTTTCGTAAAAAGCAATCATTTTATACATTGATATATTAGATTAAATAAAATACTATCACTTTGTACGGAACCATGAATTTTATTATACGCCAACTGGTTTCGCTTAGCTCAATCTTCGTCAGGACGTATTTAAAAACTAACAATAAACAATTTAAAAAAAAGTATTTATTGTTAGTTTTAAACACATCCTGATGAAGCTTGAGCTAAGCAAAACCATCTAATACAATTTGTGGTTTTATAGAAAATGATTGAATTTTATTTAATCTAATTTCTTTCTAATTTATCTACTTATCTTGCATTTGGCTTGTTTCTCTGACAGTCTAAGTTGTACAATTGGTTGGTGCATACTATTTAGACCACCGATTCTATTACAAGTCCAGTTTGCGGAGTGAGTAGCTTGTTGGTCTAGAGGTTCGAGCCTCGCTTATGATTCGAGCTTATGGAAGATGACTAGAGGGATATAAGGTTCCGGGAACTAAATAACTGAAATCAGTGGAGCGCAGTTATGAAGGAGACCAAATCCCACCCTGGGATGTAGTGCCGTGGAAGAAGAAGCATCAAATCTTATATTTTCCCGAGATTACGCTAATGTCAGTAAACGTTTAATGCTAGTCCATTGATGTTCCGTTAGTCAGTTGGGTGTATTCGAATTTCTACAGCAGCAGTTAAACGGAATAAATATTCGTTACTTAATGCCTTTATTTACCTATCTTTCCGAATAAATAGTTAAGTATTGCTGTAAATTTGAACATTGTGCATATGGATTTAAGTTTTATTTCTTTCTTCCAATATTAAACTGATCTCTGAGTTTATCTCCAGATCAAAATCTCAACATCTAAATCTCTGCAATTTGTGTCATCGTGTCCCATTCCGTGGAAACGGGTCATAATTATATTCACGTGTTAAATAAATAAACAAGTAAAACATCAGCATTTACTGATAAAAAACTATTGAATCGAGGTGTTTCAGGAACCGCTGAAATTTATGATATTATTTCCGTGAGCAAAGGGAAATATTTTGATGGAAGTTCAAAGAAGGGTGTATATTGTATTTTATGAAGGATGTTTTAATTATTTTTTGATCTCTAAATAACATTAAATTAACGTAAGTATTCGGTATTTTCTTGCAAGTATGTGTTTTCTGTCTTTATGTGGTGTAACATTGCGATATAATATGATCCCAACCCTAGAATATCTAAAAATCTATGGTCATAGATTCCGCGCGGAGTGCAACACTAACGGCGGTAAACAGACACATTTTTCACTGTGGTATACTAGCGATCACGCACAACGGATGGCTGATTGAAATTCAATAAAATGTAAAATGTAAATCAAGAAAGGGTATATATATAATGATAAATGAAATTTCTGCTAATTTGTAGTTCGGTTACTGTTAGTTGGTGTAATTTAAGTCCTTATAATTACAGAACCCTAGTCCCTTTATTGTACAATAACGATTTTGCCACAAGACAAAGTCATGGAAAGAAGTATTGTCACAGAGTCAGGAGGAATACCCTGATGATTCATTAATATTTATCCAGACAATCTGCCATGAGCAACTGCGAATAAGCGTGACATGACTGCGTAGATGGAACCGCGCAAAACTTTACGACACCGGTAAATCACAATGATACAAATAATATAGTTATTCTTGATATAATTTGACTGATCCGGAGATGCCAGGTTGCAGTTGAACCTAGTGACGATTACGCCACGCGACGGATGCAAAGTGATGGAGAAACTTCGACATAACCTCAATCATAAATAGGTGTCAGCCTAAATTCGTGCATGTCATAGTTTCACTATAATCTGAATGTAAATTTCAAGAGGAAGTCTAAAAATCCCTCATTAAAACCAGCTCGCGTTTGTGCAATGAGCTTTCTACGCTAGGATGCTCACTAGATTATAAGTTCTCATGTTGATTGCGCCATATCGATTTAATTTGTTTACCCCCCCCCATTCCATGTTGTAACACAGGTCCACCGCTCCAATTAAACCTATATATTTCCGTAAATACACGTAGCACAAAATTAATATTTTAACTAACCTTAAAAAACCATTTACGCTTAGAAATGACTAGTGATTTATATGATTATCTTTATTACCAATTAAGTAAAGGGTTTTTCAATAGGGACGCTCAAACTTTCTTTCAACAAGGACAAGAAACTACGCCATATTTCTTCAATTTTTTTTGAGGTTAACACTTGTGCTTAGTTGACAAATCATCATGGAGCAGTACACACCGGAGCAACGCTTGCAAATTATTCAAATCTACTACCAAAATTCGCGTTCGCTCACCGCAACTTTAAGAGCATTACGACCATTTTATCGTCGTCATCACTTGCCTACCACATCAACAATTCAACGTTTGGTGCAAAAATTTGAAAGCACATTGTCGCTACACAATGTTCCAGTGCCAGTAAGACAAAGAAATGCACGAAGTGAGGAAAATATTGCCGCCGCTAGAGCATCTGTTCTTGATGACCCAAATGAGTCACTAACACGACGTTCTCAACAATTGGGCATTTCTGTGACGTCATTGTGGCGTATTTTGCGAAAAGATCTTGGCCTACATCCATACAAGATTCAGTTGACACAAGAACTAAAGCCGCTTGATCATTTGAAGCGTCGCCAATTCCTCAATTGGGCTGCACAACAATTTGAAAATGATGCTGAATTCCATCGAAAAATCATCTTTAGCGACGAAGCTCATTTTTGGCTCAATGGATATGTAAACAAGCAAAATATGCGTTATTGGGCAGGCACCAATCCACACGTGCTTCACGAAATACAATTGTATCCCGGAAAAATCACTGTTTGGTGTGGATTACATGCCGGAGGTGTCATTGGACCATATTTTTTTGTCGATGATGCTAATCGTCATGTTACTGTGAATGGTAATCGTTATCGCTCCATGATAACTGATTATTTTTGGCCTCAATTGCAAGGTATGGACTTGGCCAATATGTGGTTTCAACAAGACGGCGCTACCAGTCACACGGCACACGCAACAATTGACTTATTGAAAACCAAATTTGGTGAGCGTGTTATTTCGCGAAATGGACCAGTTCAATGGCCGCCTAGATCATGCGATTTAACACCATTGGACTATTTTTTTTGGGGCTATGTTAAATCTTTGGTCTATACCAACAAGCCGGCGACGTTACAAGAGCTAAGAGAAAATATTGAACGCGAAATTGGTGCGATTCGGGCCGAATTATGTGAAAAAGTGGTGGAAAATTGGATTCAACGATTGGACTTCTGCAAACGTGCCCGCGGTGGTCATGCGAGGGAAATTGAATTTCATACATAATTGCCACTAAATGTACTTTAAAACATAATAATTTTTTTTTAGATATATTCATTTGTTTTTGTTTTATTTTAAAAAAAGTTTAAGCGCCCTTAATGAAAAACCCTTTAAAAGTAATTATTTTTCAATTCAATCCCATATTAATTGCTACGTTGGAAAAAATAGTATTTGCAGTAAAACAGAAAAAGATCAAACATCAGTTTCACAGAGAAAAGAATTACAAACGTAAAAATATAATTATATATATTTCTCACTAATTAAACAAAAAATATTAAAAAGGAATGTCGTATTGTATAGAACTTGAATGAATAATACTTATGTATACGCTAGGAAATTTTTTTTTTTCACTTTTGATGCACATTATTTAAAGTAAATGTACGACATTAACTATTTTAAAGCCATTTAAGTTCGTTAAAGAATTTATTCTGATTAAAAATGTTTAAACAGTTCTAAATACTTAACGGTAACACTAGTTGACAGCATGGTTGCTTATGGATATTTTCTATCACGGTGTGGTAAAGGTTAAGCTAAAATAATTATATTGTCTTGAACCATTTTCGAAGTTTTTTTTTCCCTAGAATAACTATTCGAAGCGGGTGTTGAAGAAATAATCAATTTTGTCGTGGTACTCGCGAAAACTTATGCAATACCCTGAAGCTACCCTGTGGACGTACCGACATAGGTCGCGTACGTCACAATGGGTGAGAACCCCTTTTTTGAGTGGCACACCCTTCCACATGTTATGGATTCATTGGTCAATGTGGTTTTAAGCGACAGATCTTCACGATTTTTTCTTTATTTTCTTCCTTTTATCACTTATTATGGCAGCCCTTTCATTCATAGGCTTACCCATTAATTATTGATATTATATATATATATATATATATATTACACAGTAATAATCTGATTGTGTGTTTGTTTCACTAACCTTGAATATTTGTCATTAAAGAATATTCTCGCATTAGAGCTAGTTGAAAATTATACTGCTAGACATAATTAAAAATAGATTTATATATGAACAAATTTTTAGGTATTATCCTTTATATTTTTTGTATTCAAACATTGCCTCATTTCCTTCCTTATTTCTTTGAATTATTTACAATTTTTATTTTCCCTTTCTCCTTCTTTCTTTTCATTATTCTTAATTTATATTTGCTGAACCATCTATGTAAAATATTATTATTAATTAACCATGTAAAATATTTGCATCAGTACATGCGAAACCCAGTGAGGTAGATATTAAAATACTATATGTACATACAACATTTCAAATAAATAATTAATAGACTGTTTAAAAATATCACTGATAATGCGTTGTTATTAGAGATTATGAAAAAAATAATTCAGTTTTAATATTTTATTGACGAATATTTTTAATATTAGCTAATAAATATTTAGAAAACAATTTGCTCAATGAATCTTGAAAAATATCCCTTCTGAAGGAATGTAATATTGTATTTGCAAATAGAGAGAAGGCTATTCAATTATTTGACCCAAGAGGAGATATTCAATTACCGAACCCTTCAACCACAGCCTGAGAATTGTGGAATTTTGACCATCGGATGACCTTGAATGAACCTCAGCTAACTTAATGTATCAAAATGATTAATTTCTTACTAAGACAGCCTTTGTGACGGGCTATGATATATAGGCTTTATACTACAGGGGATGTCTGAATAGCTTCATAATGTTTAGAACTTAGACCGCATATTACGATTCTACTTAGAATATAAGGGATGAATGTGATATTGTAAAAACATTTAAACAGATGTAGGTTGGTACTAGGTATTTTGTACAAATTTACGATAGATTAATGGTTCATAGTAAGTGTCTAATGATAAAAAGTTAATCATAACTATTATTTAATTAATAAAAATCGAAAAGTTTAAATTATCTTAATGACAATTAATACATCAGTTATCGCTATTGTTAAAATATCGCTACTATATAAAAAAATTCTATATTATTTGAGATGTTGATTAGTTGAGATGGAAAGATGCACGAATGTCTCTATTCTCCAGGAGCCAAACATCGAGGACTGACTCTCAACCATTTGCTTAAGACGAATCCTTCAATTCTTTCGAGGGAAGATAGCTCGAAGAAGCTTGTTGTGGTAAGCCACTTCGAAGGAGAGGAAGAGGAAAACCCCCTACCCGTTAGACTGATCATGTGGAAAAAGCAATAGACACTTTTCTAGTGACAGCCCTAAGATCTCCAGAATGCTGATAAAAATGGAGAAGCATAATCAAGAGGGTGAGAGTTCACAAAGATCACGATCCTCAATCATGAGGAGCAGACGTGAGTGATAATGATATATTTTTTGATAAAATTAATGATAATAATAATAAGAAATAATAATAATAATACATTAATTAGGTTCACTTTTTACATGTATTACATTGATAAATAATATCTAATGTTCTAACTCTTCTAAATAAATATTCATTAATAATACATTTTCACCTAGTTAATTACTATAAGTGTTACGTAATATTTCAAATATCGGACAAATGTACCGAGGGTATACATATAAAATTTGGCAAAGTAAATACAACATATCAGTAAGAAAGTAAGACATATGTTTGAGTACCCTGCCTGCTACACTAGTAATTTACTATATTACAGCAGACAGTGTTCCTCCGGTATAACAGTAAGTAAAGTGCAATGATCAATGTACAAAAAATATATGTATAAACAGTTAATCAAGAGATATAATTAGGTAATTCAATATACTGTTGTAGCTGTTTTATTTTCAGGTTTGGACATTTCATTATAATTAGTATTTACTATAATATTAATTCTTATAACGTATTAATTAATATGTCAATTACATAAGTTCAATTAATATGTTACATATACAGAATGGGTTAAAATTCACTTTACCATTTAACAATAATATTTCTATTTGTATTTTTCAATATATTTTTTACCTGATATTCTACACAGATGAAATCCTATTTTGATATTCACAATTACTAATTCATTTATTGATAAATAAATAAAAATATCAAATTTTTAAAATAAAGAAACCAGTGTGTAGAATATTATTTAAAAAGTAAATAAAAAAAAAAACAAATAAATAAAGTTTTATCATGAAAAATATTAACAAATAATAGATATTTTACAGAGACAAAGCTTTGTCAAAAAACAGCTGTTTTTAAAATTTTTATTATATTTATTGGAAAGATATGGAAGTATGGGTAATTACAGAGCTTACGACCTTTCTTCGGCTGGCTTAAGTGATCACTTTATATAAATATCTTTTCATTAAATATAATAAAAAATTAAAAAATAGCTTCGTCTCTACGAGATATCTATTATTTGTTTAATAACAGTGCCTTTGTTAGGATAGAGATCCAGGTTCGAATCCTGGGGGTGCAACAGCAATATTTTTCGATATAATTGATTTTATATGTATATCTTTCTAATTAATATATTTAATTCATAATTGAAAATTTAGTAATTGTGTATTCTTGGACATATTAAAATATTGCTAAATATGTATATTTTTTTGATCACATTATCAGTCAAAGTTGTGCAGTTGAAAGTACATTTATAAATATGTATTTGCACTGGTGAACTTAACAATGTCACACGACGGGACCAACCTTATTCTTATACCTATAAATCCTAATGGGATTCTATTTTGAAATGTATAGTAAATAAACAAACTCCATATATCGGAGGAGAATACAAAGAATATCTGCAAATTTCATTTATTCTTTGATTAATCCATTACTTCTTTGCCACAAGTCTCTCTTACAATTCAGCTGAAATTGAAAATTGTTTATATCTCGATGATTTCAATTTTACGTCATCGATTTCAAATATTTATTTTTAATCAAAAGATCTCACCCCAATATTAATTATTGAAAATATATTTCCGCGGAAACATTTTAATGTGTGCAAACAACGTTTATTTCACGTTTGACACAAGTCCGCATATCCGAAATCAAAATATTCCACAGCTTTAAATTTTCCAGCTATAAATAATCATTTGTATGAAATATTTAAATTAAAGTGAAATATGTCAAATGCATATCAATTAACAAACATAATTTCAAATAGTTTGTGCAGACTAAATACATCAGGATAAGACTTCGTAAGCTACATAGATAATTTGTTTTTTTTTTATAATTTACCTGAGTTGGTGATATTTTTATATATAATAATAATAGTATTATAGTGGTCTTTAGATTTCATATTTTTATATTCATGGTTCAGATATGTTTACTTTGGGATATATATTATTCTTTTAACTAATGATTTTACTATTTTATGCTTTTAATTATAATTGAAATATTTCACTTTTACTTTCTTCTTGATGCATGTAACATATTACTATGTTCTGTTTATCAGTATGGTTATTAAAAGTGGATATTTTCAATTAGAATTGGAAAAAAGTAGTAAGAAGTTTACAATAATTTCGACATCGCTGGGTTTGTTTCAGTACAACAGATTAGTTTTTGGAATAGTTTCTAGTCCAGGTATATTTGCGAATGCGATGGCATCGTATTTGCAGGGGTTACGAGAGAAGGTAGTGTTTTCGAAAACTTTCGAAGAACTTGAAAATAATGCAAAGGCACTGATGGATAGGTTGAAAAATTACAACCTCGCGGTAAATGTAGAAAAATATGATTTTTTTAAAGAAAGTGTTGAATTTCTAGGTTATGAGATTGACAAGAACGGGGTAAACCGTTAAAAAGCAAAATTAATTCGATTATGAAAGCAGATTATCCGAAAGATACGAAGAACTTAGAAATTTTCTGAGATTAGTTAACTACCACAGAAATTTTGTGGGTAACTTGGCGACAACACTACATCCAATGCATAATTTGTTAAAAAAAATGTTGAATGGGATTTCAACGAGGAGTGTAAAAATTCGATAGATAAAGTAAAAGAATTGTTAACGGGCGATAGCGTGTTAATGCATTTTAATCCAAATGTAGCTTTAAAATTAGTGTCTGACGCATCAAGTAGGGGATATCAGCAACGATTTTGCATCGATATGCAGATGGCTCCGAGATGCCAATTTTATTTAAATGTCGACTTTAAGTGACAGAAAAAAAAATCAATAATAGATCTAGAAGCATTGGCTAAAACTTTCGGATTGAAGAAGTTTTATTTATATCGGTCGTAAATTTATATTAGCGGTAGATAATCAACCGCGATAAACAAGGAATTCCAACATTAGCGGCAAACCGATTGCAGTGACACTGTTTATTATTATCGTCCTTTAATTATACGGTTCAACACGTGAAATCAGAATGGAATTGTTGGGATTTTTTATCAAGAGTGCCGATAGATGAATCAGGCGATGACTTATTGGAGTCATATTTGTGTGCAAAAAAGGATTAAAAATTTATAAATTTGAATGTAAAGATTGAACAAACATTATAATACATGATTTTTAAAACTATACTTTTATTTATTTTTTAAGGAGAACGCATTTTTATTGTGAAGTTGTAATTTGTCAGATCGTAGGTCTGTGATATTTTTAATACAAATTATTACACATGTTTATTTAATTTTGGAAATATTAACACATATATATTAAATTTGTCGTCAACTAACTGTGTTGGTGTAGCATAATCGGATAGGAAAAGATTCACGTTTGAATCCCGGTACCACAAAAATATTTTTTCGATAAATTGATTTTATATGATCTTTCTAATTAATATATTTAATATGTGTTATACTTTTATCATTCAAACACAAGTGACCTTCATCACTTAATGCAATATTTTTCTTATATAAAGAGGTAGAACTTCACATAAAAAATAACCTATTAAACAATTGACTTTTGAAGAAATTATAATGTAACAATGTTGATTTTTTAAAATAATATATTTGATAAGAAAAACAATGTGGTGGTGAAAAAATTTAAGAAATTTGACCAAATAGGAAGTGGAAAAGAATAATTAGGATATAAGAAAAATAACCTCAATAAGATCTTATGTTGTACAAAATAAAATAATTGTTTTAAGGTGTAGAATTAGAATGGTGTGTTTAATCAGATCATGATACACTTCGCAAGTGATTTATTCATCGTTGATTTATGATATTTTATGCAAAATTGGAATCTGAGTCTTCAGAAATCAGCCATCTCTGACTTATTTAAAAAAATATTTATTCCATTCTGAATCTAAAATGTATTTATCATGAGTACTTTAGAAAGTAACGATTGTATATGCTTCAGAAGTCTGTGGCGAGAGCGAATCACCAATAGTGAATACGTGTATGCAGGCTGTCATTGTTTCGCAAATTACTATATTGCGTTCTCTCGCCCTAGCGCATGCAGCTGAGCTGATTGTTGCTGTATTTGAGAACTGTTTATGAAAAGTGTTTCTTTCTTTATATAACGGCTTGGAGACAAATTGTAAGTCGGAGTCGGTAGATTTATGTATATTATAAACTATTCCTAAGAAACTTCTGACAGCATGAAAAGTAGGATCTAGTTGAGACTTGTAATACTAAGAGACAACTGGTAAGACGAAGATTTGGGCAGAAGAAAAAGAGCAGCGGGTTGTGATGTATGTTGTTAAGAGACGAAAAGGATATTGAAGAATGGGGTAAAAGAAAAAATCGAAGGGAGCGATGCGGTGTTGATAAGGCAGTTAGACGAATGAATAAGAATTCCAATTGAGGTTTACCCACAAATTCATACCTAACATAATAATGAAAGAATATATATATATATATATTGTGTTACGTTATTTCTTCCTTCTGCCTCGGCTTCATGTTCAGGGGGGAGGCATCTAGCCTAACTGGTTCTTTTTAAAATTATCCTCAAGTTAAATGGTTATTAAATGAAATCACAAAGTGCCAATGTTTACAATAAAGTTTATTATTTGTGACTTGCATGTATTAAAAGTAGAACAAAAAAAGTATTTTACCTATTTCTTATTAATAATACAATTCAAAAATGATTACAATCAATTTAACAATATTTATGTGCCCATCATGCCAACATGAAGTTAACTATCAAATTTTCTGTATCGATTCTTGTGTGATGTTGACTATGCAGGTCCCTCACGTAAGGGATTACCTTTCAGGAGATGCCTTCTACGTGTAGATGATGGTCCGGGCAATGAAGTGTCGCCAATAGTTGTGGTGCCAGGGTAGAGTGACGGAGTTCAGGATTGACCACCAGACGATGTCCAATTATCCAGGCAAACCGGGACTCTGGACGCGATGTTCTTAATTACAATTTGCGCGTGCCGTTTTTGATGTTGTTTCTTTTGATATAGATCCACCGGGACCCTTTTTATATTTCAATGTCAACGATTAAACACAGAGAACACCCCAGTCTAAGCTTTATACTCAAGGCGCACAATTTTAATTTACCCCGGAATTACAGATTACAAACGCTCACTTGATGCTAGAGACGATCCTAATTTTTTTTTCTAATTGAAAACTAGATCGTATTTACGGAGCGATCTCTCCCGGCTGAGATTGGTAGAAAGACTGACGCATGAGGGTGATGCATCCTTTATGGTGCATTTGCCTACGTGACTAAAATCACGTTCGTTGGATTTTTTATTGGCATTCCCACGCCGCACCGTCCATCTAACAATACCCATGTTTATTGCAAGCTCGTCCCTTACTCCGACTAAGTGCTTTTGTACCCTTGAACAAAACATTGTTTTGGGTAATTTTGCATTTTAACAATTGTTTTGAATACTATTCCTCGCTAAATGGTATATTTTAGTTTTAAAATGTTTAGAGAATTTATCTTTCGATTTATTACTCTCCGTAAATTGAAAGCACTTTAGATTAAGTAGTTTGTAGCTAAGGAAAAGTTTTTAGAAGTGTCATTTAGATAATAATTGTGCACTTGAAGAGGGCGGGCGGGATATTTCCATCCACTTGATAGATATTAATTATTATTACTAAACTGCTAGCCGTGAACTAATTAACATGTTGCAAATTTATATATACTAAAATATATATATACTAAAAGTCTTGTATAAATATTGTTTATATTTTAACGATATAAAAATAAATTACAATTGTTGTTTATTTATTTACTCAAGTATGGTTAGTGTCATAAAAAAGTTATAAAATAATAATATTATTGAAGGCAGATATTAGAAATGACAAGTATATCAATAATTTACAAATTAAAAGTAAATATATTATTTATATAGATTTTTGAAAACTAAGATTTTTTGATATATTGAAAATATAATCAATAAAATATAAATTAAAAATTTGTCGTTTGAAAAATAATAATTTTTTAGTAAGAAATAATTTATTAACATCTTTAAATTAGGTTCCTCATAAATGTTTTTTTAGTTTAGTTAAAAACTATAATATTCTTTCTAGTTTCAATTTTAACGAACTTTTTAAATGCATCGATATATATAACATAATTTACTGTCCCTTTCACTAATTTATTTTTCTGTTTATCTTTGTATATATATCTATTTTAAAATTTAAAATTTAATTTTGGTGGCTACGAGTGAGTGGATGAAAATTATATATTTTTCTAGTCGGTATAATATAGTTTTGATATGTTTACTAACTTTTTGTAACAAAACATTATTAAGGAGCACATATTCTTATTGTGATATTGTAATTATTCATAACATAGATCTGTGATGTTTTAAATACTAATTTAATGTATTGATTATAAATATATACATACAAAATCAATTTTGTAGGAAAATATTGTTTTTGCGCTACCGGGATTCGAACCTGTTTCCAACTATTTCCAATTCGGGGAAGTACACTACCAATTGTGTTATAGCGCCAGTATTTTGTCTTGTGTTAGTAATCATCGAACAGTGAATTAAAATAATTCAATAATTAGGAATGTGGATATAAAAATAATGTTTTTTTCATTCTACGCGTCTCAAGTAAATTAAACGGGCAGAATAAAAAAACTAGTGTTTTATTTTCACATGTGTGATTGTGGAGTTTTACAAACTTATCTCGGAAAAAGAAAATACAATAATTAGGCTCTACAGTGCCTACCTTTCTTGAGTATATTTTAAGGTTTCATAGCTTTTATCTTTCCTCTTGTATTTATTTAAGAACACTGGTCTTTTCGGAGAAGCTTTATAATTTTTTTTTCTGTTTTTCGTCGCAGTTGACAGTTACTGGTAGGTCAGGTTATCCCTTCTAACTATTTGGTCTCGGCGATACTCTCTATTTTTCTTCTATCACAACGTAAACCATCAAAGGAGTAGTCTAGAAACGTTTATAAGCGGTGCTGGTGAAGGACGGAAAAGTTACAAAGAAGAACTTACAGAAACGAAAAGAAAACAGTTGTCGAATATCGATGAGATAAATTGTTCGGATGTATAATGAGAAATAATAGCCATCTAAGAATATAAAATAAGGTTTTATTATTTTGGTTAAATTCTTTTATTATATTATATTATTATTATTTAAAAAATAATCCATCATTCAAAATCAAATAAATAAAAATATTATTGATAACTGAATTTGAATATCTTTACCACTTAATAATATTTTTTTATCTTAATATTTTTTTAAATTATTACTTTCTATGAATAGTACATAATGTAAAATTATTATGTAGGGTGATCCAATCTCAACCGTTGTTTTAAATATTGCAATATTTTTCTTTATTTCTGGGTTAGAAATGGTATATGTGATATCTATCAAATAAAAACTATATTATTAAAGAAAGTGAGTCGATACATAAGTGAGCAATGCACTGAAATTGTAAAAATTCACTACAAAAATGGTGGAAATTTTGCAGAATTTTTATTTATTTTTAAACTCTAATGTCTATTGTTAACAAGTTACAACAAGCTGAGAAATAAATCAAGTTATTACATCAAAAATTTGATATGTAATTTCTCGTTCAGCGGACATTAATTTCTTCTAAGCGGTTATGTGAAAGATAAAGTCTAGACCAATGATCCAAGCATTTATGGTCAACATTCGAGCTGCTGTTAGTGAAAATGAGCCTTAATAATGCAAAAAAATATTCATGTAAGGGTTGGGTTTGGATTGAAAAAAAACAGGGTAGTGCAATTTTTGTGAAAATATCCCAGCTTTAATTTGTTTCCATAACCAAACTAGTGGTCCAGAGTGAGTAAATATAAATATCTACTGAAAGATGACAATATGATGACTTCAAACCTGGTCGTCATAGTTATACCATAAGTATCGTAATAAAATCTTCCGTATATATATCTGAAATAATCTATATCAAAGTGATCTTCTTCCTTAATCAGATTTGAGTTATATTTTACCCATAATTTTATTTTATATTTTCTTCACTGTATTAAAATAACTAATTAAACTAAGTAAATTGTTTGCCTTTATTATGAATATAATTACGTATACAATGTAATATTTTACCGTGTAGCGACCGCCATATGGCCGCACAGAGTTTTAAATTGAATTAATTATTTTTAATGAAAACTCATTTTTTGTTACGAAGTTGCAATTTCAAACAATAGTGTTATTTTATTAATAATAACAGTTATTAAATTAATAAATTTGAAACGTATACTGAAAAATTGGTTGCTTCCGGGATACGAACCTGGAACATTTCCTATCCAGGAAAATGCGTTAACATTTCCTTGTATCAATCGATTACGTTTTCGACAAAATTTTAACTTATATTTTATAGTCTTTTTTACAACTGATACATATTTTATTCCATTTTTGGTACAGCGAAATAATTACGCATTTCCCTAGATAGAAAATTATTTTTTCGATAGACGGATTTATTCTGTATATCTTGCTAATTGATTCAATTAATTTTTAATAAAATTAATTAATATTAAAAAAAGAGTTTTACAAATATTCTTTGCTTTGGGAAAAAATAGCGTAGATGTCTTCTGAAGAGATTGAATTAATAAAGCAAAGTTTTTTTTCATTATTATAACAATAAACGTATTATTAAAATGCGAATATCAATACTGTTTTGAGAAAATTCTTTTAAAACTCTTACGACAGGTCTAGCAAATTTTTGACTGACAGTTCCACTATTCTCTGGCCCTAGCGAGTTTAAACTGGATTCGAACCCGGAAATTAAACTGTCTGTTATGCCATCTACCATCTCCGTTGCGAAGCTGCATTGGGTGGGAGGCTGCAAACAAATTTAGGGGTGTTAAGCGTGGCTTCCGGCCCGGGATGCCGCCGTACTCCACTACACTAACGGTGTAATCTAGTGGAGTGATTTTGGATTTTTAAATCGCAGTGAGCTATGAAAATGTGATTGATGTGAAAAAATATTCAGATCGGCTAGATACTTTCACTGTTTATTCAAGTAGAAAAAATAACCACATGACCAAACCATTTTAGCAAACCTTTTATTACTTTATCGCCAACACCACATAGAGACTTTTAGGGATATTATGATTATATGTTAAGTTTAAGGGTAAATTTTGTGAGCGCCTAGTGTCCTCTGTACATTACACCAAGTGCTCACCTGTTCTTTTGAATAATTTGGCGCTATGTGTGTGGCCAGAGTAAGTTGAACAAGAAATACTTCTTACAGTTGACGGTCGTTTATTGATAGTCGTTGAAAAGTTGAAGTTAAAAGTATATGCAGTAAAAGGTCTACAACGAGGAACATTTGCTAGTGATTTTTCCACAAAGATGGCCATGAGAGAAGCAGCGCACAAGGACTGGTTTGCCGAGAGGCTGCCGGCGTATTGTCTGTTATCCGGTCGGTACCGACGTGTTTTTGCGACTGATGAGAGCCTAGTTTTACACCCAGGTATGTGCAGGGTGCGATCAGGGATCTCCGCAGACCTATATTCGCTCCTAATTTGTTCATTTTATATACATGTGCCTGAAATATATGAAGCGAATTTTGAAGCCACCGAGAATGGAAGTTGTCCGCGAAAGATCTGATATCAGATAAACCAGATATTAGAGAAAGGTCGTGTTAAAAGTTTCAAGAACACGATAATATTTATGAAAGTACACGAAGCAGCAGTGATATTTAGGACAGAAGAGTGTGTCACTCTATCCTCTCTGCCTACCCCTGCAAAGGAACGGCATAATGGTAAATATGTAGTACGATTATATGTCAATGAAAATACTACACAAATAAATTGTTTTTTCGAATGACTGGGCTGGCTGTAGTGGTAAATTTTTACTATGGTAAATTTATGTGCTACTCATAAATTTTTACTATAGTAAATTTATGTGCTAATGTACATTAAATAACGAGATCATCATCGGACAAACTCTCATCACTAAAATAGTGGGGCATTAAATGATTCATTTTCGAATACTGCAACTTTGCGATGACTTTTGGAACGACTGTGAAGAATCCGTTATATTTAACTATCGATTCTCGTTGTTTCTATATATTTAGTAATTTTTGTAACAAAAGTAAAAAGGCACTACTGATCACACAACCGCCCTATGTCGGAGTCGGTAATAAAAATAAAACGGTTTACGAACTTGTAAATTTATCTTTATATCCCTTGTTCAAGATACCTTCAGATGTTCCTGTCTTTTGGAGTTTCGATGATTGCTGCCCATTATTGGACAAGCCTTGAGTTTCTCCATTTCAACTACACATTTTTCCCAGACCGAGGTGAAGGAAATATATGGTCATCTCATTATAGGCATGTCTTTGAATACTTTCTTAAGAAGATTATTTTGTTTCATCACCAGCATTCAATATCAAAGTATTTTTTTAACGTACAAATATATATTTAAGCGATTGAAAAACTTTCAAACTCAAAATAAAAATCCAACGAAATTTTATTTTTCGACAATATTTAAAAAAAATATATACTAATCTATCAATATATAAATTCCCAAGACTACACAATCACACAGCAGCTCAATCCCATGAAGCACAAGAAAAATTATAAAATACCGTCTACTAAAACTACATTTAGACAAAGAACGATAAAATATTCCTCCACAAAATACACGACAAACTGCTAATGGAAATGAAAGATATAACAAATGGAACAATATTTAAGAAACTAATTATAATAGGTTGGGGAATAAGTTCGTAGCGTTTTTATATTTTCTTTTGTTTTACAGAGATTTTTTGTGTTTGACAAAGTGTATAATACTCATTAGATAGAGCTCTTTCTGCACTACAAAATTATGCGAATCGTCTTTTTAAGTAATTAAATTTTTTATTACTTTTGAGGCTTAGAAATGGAATATCCAGGAGGTAAAAATCAATATTTTCGACACCTCCTATTCTTCGCTTTTCATTCAAGCCAAAAAGCTGCTGAAGTAGCCCGAGAAATTTGCAACGTATACGAAGAAGGTGTCATAGGCGAGTCTACAGCACGGAAATGGTTTGCAAAGTTCAAAAATGGCGATTTTGACGTCGACGATACGCCCCGCAGCGGAAGACCTTCTGAATTCGACAAAGAGTGTGAATTGGCCGAAAAGATGAACTGCGATCATAAAATGATTCTCAATCATTTTCATTCAATTAGATTAGCCGAAAAATTGGGAGCCTGGGTGCCTCATGAGTTTAATGAAAATAACAAATAAAATCACCTTCAAATTGCTTCTCAACATCTCGCCCGCCATTGAGCAACACGCGGTCATAAACAGCACTTTTTGGACCGAATCGTCACGGGAGATGAGAAATGGTACCTATACATAAATATGAAGCAAAAAAAGGAGTGAGTGGCTCCAGGATACAAGCCAAAGTAGAGAGTCAAGCCTGAACTCCATCCAAGGAAGAGAAGAGCACGATCTGCGTTTGGTGGGACTGGGAGGGCATGGTGCACTGGAAAATGCTCGAAATGAATGCCACGGTCAACAAAAAGCTCTACATAGCATAGGAACGGCATCAACAATTTGGTCGAAAGGTGGAAGGAGGTCGTAAACAGCAACGGCGAATACATAATTGATTAATTTATTGATTTTTGTTTCAATATAAGACTTTGATAAAAACGCTGCGAACTTATTTCCCAACCCAATATAATGGATTAAAGAATTAGACAACGCGACATAAAAGAACTTTCATTAATTTTTCTTACAAATATAAATAAACAGTCAAAAAACTTTTAAGCGAAAGCCCACCTTGACACAGGATTGTTATCATTGCAAATAGTTATTAAAGTATTGAAAAAGAGAAGGAAAAAAAAACTACTTCGCCCATCCCTTGGGGATTAAAAAAGTTGTATTTTTTTCACAATATCGAGTGCTCAATCTTCAATATTATAGTGACTTATATTCTGCACAAAAAACACACAAATATTTGGTCGAACCTCGCACAAGTATTCTGTGAGAAATAACGCTTATTTACAAAACTATTTTCAGCCGCAAAACCCAATAATTTACAATTGTTGTCACCCATCTGAGCAAATATTGCAGGGCCTTCGGGGTCGACGCGAAAGGGTTAGAAATACTGAATAACCTTATTTATTTCCGTCAGCCATTTTTAACTGTCTGACTGACTGAGTACCAAAAGTTGGGATTTACATCTCACAACGATCAGTCGCCTTTGCGTACATTATTATATTCAATAAACGAAATAGTGATGGAAGAACTACGTAATTACAATTCAAGTAAGATACACTATGGAAGTGGACGGACACCTCGAAAGGGGGAATTTTTTTTGTAATACTTGATCAATAATAGCAAATATATTTTGACGGTAAAATTCTGAAAATTAATGCTCTTAAATAAATATAGTTAACGACTTTTTGCAGGTCGAAAATAAGTATTAAAAAATGATAATAATACAGTGGTAGGATCAATAAAAAAACCAAAAAATTTTTATTATCGATAGATCTCTTAGTAACTAAAGTGGTTATTATATGCCAAATAAAAATCGTATTAGCAATTTATTGCAACTTTACGTCACATCCCGTTCTGACTAACACTTTGGTAATAGTAAATATCAGAATTAAAACTTTTTATAAGAGTGTTGCGCCCTGGTTGGTCAACGAGATTTTCTAAATATGTTTGAAAACATCTTAGGTTACAATAATGATGTGCTAGGTGAACTAGCATTTCTCGTGTAAGCTAATCGTTGTGATTTTCCAATAAAAAAATTTCTTTTCTTTGAAAATATTGTTTTTCTGAGAAGATTTATTACTCAAATGATTAATTTATAATCAATTTGGACATGAAATATTTTCAATATAAAAAAACGGCATTTGACTAAAAGTTGCAGTAAATAGTCGAAAATCTTTTCATTTGGTAAATTTTTCTAACTACCTTAGTTTCTTCTAGATCTTACCAGCAAATTACATTATCTGATTAGTTGTGATTTTATGTAAATCTATAAAATTTCAAACTCGAATTGATGAAAAAAATTTTGTAATTATTAACTTTTCCCAAACCATGCAGTAACACAGGTCTACCATTATAATTAAACCTGTAATTTTCGGTAAATACATGCAACATAAAATTCATATTTTAGAAAATCCTAAAGAAAATATTAGCGCTTAGGAATGACTAGTGAAAAATCAATTATGAAAAAGGAATCGTACAAAAAAAATTATTTTTTCTATTTAATCCGTTATAAAATTAATACGTTGGTAAAAATAGAATTTGTGATATAAAAGATAGAGATCACACACTATTTTCGTAGTGAAAAGAACAACAAATATACAAATATAATTGTCTCTTTCTCACTAATTAAATGAAGAGAGATAAGAAGGAAGAACACATTGTATACAAATTAATGAATACTCTAAGTTATGTTATTAATCATTTTTTCAAAATTGAATGCTCAATATTTAGAGTAAATTCGTGCCATTTAAGCTAATAAAAACATTTTTTCTAACTGTTATTTACGGTAACACGAGTTGACAGCGTGGCTGGGTTTGGGTATTTTATATCATGATATGGTAAAGGTTAAATTACAACATTTCTTAATTTGCGAATCATTTTATTATTAATAATAATAATGTGTTACAACATAACTATTTTTAGATTCTTATAAAAATCTTAATGCTTTTAATTTACCTTTTTATAAATTTTTAATACCTAATACATCATTTTTTCTTTCAAGCATCGTCCCGTAAACGTTATATTTTCAATTAATATTTGTTTGATAATGACTAATGACAATAAAAAGTTTTTGAAAAACGTGTTTAATTTATTAATTGTGTTATTAATTTGTTAAATTCAACAAAGTTTGACGTTTATTAAATCGTCAAGAGAATTAAAACCTATCCCAACCCTGCTATCGTGACGTGAATTATACGTGAACTATTTTATTTTGAAATGTTCTTTCTGTATAATATTTTACAACACAAGTAGATATATTTACGTTCAAATCAATCTATCTGTTCCGATATCATATTAGCGAACCGGGATAATTTAATTCATCAACCAGAATAATTTATTAATTAATTAAAGTATTTTTCATGTGTTATCTAAGTCGAAGAGCATTTTGTGATAACAATTAACATTTCAGGTAAATTTATAATATTTTATAAATTTTAATGAAATTATATACGAGTATTATTTGTGAAGTTGTCAATTTATGGAACATAGTTCTTTGACAATTAAGACAAATTGGGTATCTTAACGATCGATCCCCCGTTAATTGATACCCCAACAGTTGATCCCCCGACAGTTTTTCCCTCCGACAGTTGGTCCCTCGGATAGTTCTTCCCTCTGCCAATTGATCCCCCAAAGCTTCTTCAAGTACATATTTATATTCGTAAATACCAGCATCCATGAATGTTATATATCGGGTAGGAGCAAATTTATAAAAATATTGCTCTCGTACAAAATTACATATAATTCCAGATAATTAAGAATGTTTTCATATTTACAATAAATCGTTTTTATGTCAAATATTATTACTTTTACAAATTGTGATAAACCATTTTCAATTTATTGTTTTAACGTTTAACTTCAGTTTTTAATTTAATTTTATTTGCATCTTAATATAATTAACTTAACATGTAGTGTTAGTAATTATAAAACCATAATTTATTTAAATTAAATGATTTAAAATATAATTTTATATTAATTCTTTTGCTATATTTTTATATTAAGCTTTGGGGTATCAATTAGCAGAGGAATCAACTATCCAAGGGAATAAATTTCCGAGGGATCAACTGTCGGAGGGAATAACTGTTGGGGGATCAACTGTTGGAGGATCAATAGTCGGTGCACCACAAATTGGACGAATCACAGAAGAAATACATAAAATAAATCTATTTCTCGAAAAATGTAGTAGGTATTGAAATGTTGATTACGTTGAAATAAACATTATATTATTATAAAACTTCATATAATTAGTTGCATTAAATATTTTTACGTTAATAAAATGGAATGAGAGTCCTATCTCCACCTAGAAGATTCTACTCAAAGGTTTTTGAGAGATACTGTACATGATTTAGAAAAAGTAGATAAATTACTAATAATGCGGCACATGTAGATAAAATCTACACGAATAGTATCACTACAGATTAATTGTTTAAAACTCTCTACCGGAAATATAAAATTCCGGGTTAGGGTCCCAGTGACGAATGTATTAAAGTCTATAGAAATAATAAAAAAAATTAAATGTACTGCAGATAATAGAGAAGGCATGTGAATTCTTTATTCTACTATAATTTTGCTTTGTTGATTACTGAAAAGTCTTTGACAATGTTAAATGAACGAAACTATTGAAGGAATGAGAGTCCCACCATTTTTGATAGGACTTGTAAAATGCTTTTTCAATGACAATACTGTCGTTTTTAAGGTCGGTAATAAAGGGTTTTTCATTAAGGGCGCTCAAACTTTTTTTTTAAATAAAACAAAAACGGATGAATATATTTAAAAAAAAATTATTATGTTTTGAAGTACATTTAGTGGCAATTATGTATGAAATTCAATTTTCCTCGCATGACCACCGCGGGCACGTTTGCAGAAGCCCAATCGTTGAATCCAATTTTCCACCACATAATTCGGCCCGAATCGCACCAATTTCGCGTTCAATATTTTCTCTTAGCTCTTGTAACGTCGCCGGCTTGTTGGTATAGACCAAAGATTTAACATAGCCCCAAAGAAAATAGTCCAATGGTGTTAAATCGCATGATCTAGGCGGCCATTGAACTGGTCCATTTCGCGAAATAACACGCTCACCAAATTTGGTTTTCAATAAGTCAATTGTTGCGTGTGTCGTGTGACTGGTAGCGCCGTCTTGTTGAAACCACATATTGGCCAAGTCTAAACCTTGCAATTGAGGCCAAAAATAATCAGTTATCATGGAGCGATAACGATTACCATTCACAGTAACATGACGATTAGCATCATCAACAAAAAAATATGGTCCAATGACACCTCCGGCATGTAATCCACACCAAACAGTGATTTTTCCGGGATGCAATTGTGTTTCGTGAAGCACGTGTGGATTGGTGCCTGCCCAATAATGCATATTTTGCTTGTTTACATATCCGTTGAGCCAAAAATGAGCTTCGTCGCTAAAGATGATTTTTCGATGGAATTCAGCATCATTTTCAAATTGTTGTGCAGCCCAATTGAGGAATTAGCGACGCTTCAAATGGTCAAGCGGCTTTAGTTCTTGTGTCAACTGGATCTTGTATGGATGTAGGCCAAGATCTTTTCGCAAAATTCGCCACAATGACGTCACAGAAATTCCCAATTGTTGAGAACGTCGTGTTAGTGACTCATTTGGGTCATCCGTGCATTTCTTTGTCTCACTGGCACTGGAACATTGTGTAGCGACAATGTGCTTTCAAATTTTTGCACCAAACGTTGAATTGTTGATGTGGCAGGCAAGTGATGACGACGATAAAATGATCGTAATGCTCTTAAAGTTGCGGTGAGCGAACGCGAATTTTGGTAGTAGATTTGAATAATTTGCAAGCATTGTTCCGGTGTGTACTGCTCCATGATGATTTGCCAACTAAATACGAGTGTTAACCTCAAAAAAAATTGAAGAAATATGTCGTAGTTTCTTGTCCCTGTTGAAAAAAAGTTTGAGCGTCCCTATTGAAAAACCCTTTATTACTTCAAACAAGGTTTACATTAGAAGGGAGTAAGACAATGGTGTGTACTCTCGCCATTACTATTCAGCATTTACTCAGAATACGTCATAAATTGGAAGAATGGTAGGAAGGTGAACAATCGGTGGGAAGAAGATTACCAATCTACATGTTGCCGATGACATCACGCTTGTGTCCAGTTCAATGTTTGAATTGTAAATCATTTTATATAAATAAAAGAATTTGTTAGCATGCCTATTGTTTTAGGAATAATTCGTTCTGAAATAAAAATACGGATTTTGGATAGTGCTAATGCACAATCTCAACTAGAAGGTTGTGAGGTAGATCAAGAAGCAATTTACTTGGGTGCGCTGATTACGAACACTGGTGACAGTGGACATAAAGTTGCAGTGAACTAACTTACGAGAGTATATAAATATAGTGACAAAGCAATCAACTAAAATTATATTGGTTCACACTCTTATTTTTCTAAGCTATACCTATACATATATATATATATATATATATATATATATATATATATATATATATATATATATATATATATATATATGTCAATCAATTCTGACATGAAGGAGGATATAAGAAGAAGAAGAAAGATGACTAATTTTGTCGATATAGTTTTTCTAAGTGATTCATTTAATTTGTTTGCATTTTTATTATTTTTGCAGCCAACATCAAAATAATCTAACTAGCATATATATTCAAAGCTTCGTAAATATATTTATTAGATTATTCAAATTGTCCTCTCGGCCAGGTCGAATTTGCAGCAGTATGGCGTACGTCCAATTAGTCAGATTCGGACTATCGGCTCGTGGAAGTTGCTTTACCTCAGCACCAGCAAAATCTACATTTATTAACAAGATTCAATTTGTAGCATTTTACCAGAGCAAATTGATCGGCAACAAAACTACGTCTTCATAATTAGAGATGTAATACAAATTTTATTTATTTTTGTGATTATAACTAAACAATTTTTACAAGTCATTCTTGTTGTATCTACTTGTGTTGAGATAGGCAAAGTTAAGTATAAGTAAAGTTTACAATTGGTCATAACCAAGTATTTTATTAAGTTAATTATGAAATAAAGAGTAGAGACTGATGACTTTTCTACAACTTAACTTTTTTATAATAAATACATATAGACAAGATTATCGAAATCATAATTTTAATTATTTATTTTTTGTGAAGAAAAAATGTATCAGGAGAATGTAACGTATTGGTTCTTACAAGTTGTTTAACACTCGTCCTCAATGCATTTCTTTAATAGATGGTATTCGTTTTCTTTATAGTAAACATTACTTAAGTTGTAATATAAGAAAACTACAAGAAAAACTTTGTTTAAAACCAATATTTATTGAAGCATCAACATGTTTCGATACCTATGGTATCTTCTTCAGGGAACAATGTAAATGTACTAAAATTAAAAATACAAGCATAGATAAAATGGATAACTAATTAGTATCGACTGTGAAAACAAATTTAAAGGGTGACTATTTGCAAAAAGGTTTTTGTCATTTGTAATATTTAATTTACTTTTTTTTCATATTTATAAAATTTCTAATTCATCTAATTGTAAACACCTAGTATTAGCACATACAATTTCTAAACCCTTGTTAATATCAAAATAATGGTTTGTTTCCAAAAGATGATTGGCGAATTCAGAAATTTTGTTGCTCATTAGCAATATGTTGATGTATCAATGAATAGTGGTTTTAAACAAAATATTTTTCTTATTATTTATATAATACGTTACCACAAAGTAATTTTGCAAATATTGAAGAAGTTACAATATGAGGCTCTTAATTATAAATGTAACATTAATGTATCTTTAATAGAAGATATATGAATGTAATATTTCAACAATCACTTCTTCTTTTCATCTTCATGTCAGAATTGATATATAATGGTCTCAATCAGATGAGCTCGTAATCTTGGGTCGCCCTCACAGCCGACTCCAAAGTCCCTCCAGCCAGATTCAATGCTTATATCCATCGCTGTGGCACTTTTCCAGGTCTTCTTTGTCCCAATGTTGTGCCCAGGATAATCAAAATTTCTAAGTTGTATGTACACATAGTATGGCCGAAGAATTAAAATAATCTTTTGTTCAGTGCTGTAGATAAGTCTTTCTGTGGTTAGATATATTGCAACATTGAGGCATTTTTTGCGCCAATGCGTCAGCAAGATACGTAACATCATCCAGCAGTCCAATCCAAGTCACCGCTGCATATACGAAGATTGGGAAGACAAGAGTGTGAACTAACATAATAATAATTGCTTGCTTGATACCACATATCGCAATTTGCTTCATAGTAAACTTTAGCTAGTTGTATGCGTCTTCTAATTTTGCGAAGGAAATTTATTACGAACAAAATAAATTGTCTCTTGAACTTTCTCACATCCAGCTTCTTAGGAAGTTTATCGTAGTACATTACCACGATCCACAACCAGTATTTTTTTATCACAATGGATATTGACACTACATTGACCTTCAAACTACCCGACGTAGAGCACAAAAGGATTTTGGGGTATTATTTATTAAATACAAATTAAATGTATTAATTAGAAAGATATACATTTAATTTGTATTTAAAAAAATATCGCAGACCTACGTTCAGAATAATTACAACTTCTCAGTAAGAATTTGTTCTTCTTAATATTATTTATTAGAATAGTCTAAAATATAATACCTGTCATTTGTTAATTTTGTCTTTTAGATATTTTTTATACATTAGATATATCAATAAAAATATTTTTCGGTATGAGCAAAAGTGCTGCAGATATATTATTTTCACAATACTTTTCCGTGGGACCGGAGGGATACTAACGACTTACTCTGTCAGAAAATGAAATATGTTGCATTGAAAGAGCAAAGATCTCTTCTAAGCCACACAATACACGATGGCTCTTTATCCATTGTGTCCCCTCAATTCGAGCAACTTTAGACACACCAAAGTACTCCTTATTAACGCGGGGCTTTAGATAAATTTCGGCATCGCAATACATGTTGACTTACGGCTTTGCGTAACCAAAATGAAGAAAAAGCGCACTTGGACCAGACAAAATTGTGACGATATGTACAGCTTAAGTCCTCAACAAAAATAATCTAAACAGTACAACGGCAATTTACAAAACTGTAAAATTTAAACGTTTGATTCAAAATAATTCAAACGAATATTTTACAGTTCTTTACTTTGGTGGCGCTATTTTATCGACTGCTATGCAAAACTTTGTTTTGCTCGCAATCTATGTAGATTTGATCAAAACTTACACTGGCATCATGTAAAAATAACCGCGTGAAAGGTATAATCGAGTTAAAATAACCTATCTTTGATGAAAACCTTTTTTCTCTATGTCTTCACATTGTTTTCTTCGTTAGTTTTGTCAAGACACTGTTTACTTATGGCTTACACCTACGGATTGCACATTTCTCCCAACATTTTACTGCATTATGCATCCGTATTTTATGAAGCTCTTCTCCAACAAATCTCGCAGACAAAATACTCCACTACGCAAGCGAGGAAAGGATCATTGTTCAAAATCGGTTCAATTGATTTGTGTGCGACACCTCCAGTCTTACTAGGTGCCGAGATACTGCGTGATATTGTTTTAGAATTCAAAATGGAGGTATAATCCTGGAGATAACGAACGCTTTTTTTATTTGGCGCTTTTACAATAGTTTGGGCGCAAACCAATATTTTTGCCTTCTTATACAAAGGTAATGGAAAGTACTTGAAAAGCACAAAAAAATAGTCTTATAATATATTTCATTACAAATTAAATGTATCAACTAGAAAGATATACAGAAAATATCAATAGATTTAATTTTCAAACAATAAATACTTTTATTGTCGCATAAATGTGTCATAAACTATCAGATTTATGTTTCCACAAATAATGTGTGTAAAATGCCCCTCGTCTCGCAACTAATCTTCCAAATTCCTCTCCTATATGTTCGCTTTATTTCATGTCTATTCATTAACCGGTCTGTGATTACCGGTTACACCACGCCAACCGAGAAAATAGTTGACGACAAATTTTCGAACTTATATTGCTGCAGCTCTTTCAAATTGATATATCTGTTATTCCATTTTTAAAAAGCTATCACCTTTATATTGCGATACATCTCAAATATCTTCGAGTAATATACGGTAGGAGATAGGAGTTGCCAGAAATTAAATCAATTCATTTTTATTAAATTTCGGTAAACTAGTTTTTTGTTTTGAGATTTACATATGAAAATGCATTTTTTTAAATATTTTACATGCCTACATACATACTTCTATTATACTACCCGTGTATGTAAAGCGAGAGTATTAATCACCGTAATGCTAACGGGTACAAACGAGACGTAAAAATAAACGTTTACAAGTACCTTAACCCCATTAATAATTAATCTTATCACAATGTTTACCATGTGTAGATATTTTTCAACTAAAATTCTATATTATTAATGCTAAGAAGAAGTAAATGGATTTCAAATAATGGAACGATAGATGTATTCATTTGAAAAAGTGTAACATATAGATTCGAAAATTTGTCGTCAATTAACTGTGTTGATATAGCGTAATCGGATAATGCACGTTCCTCGGATTGGAAGAGATCCAGATTCGAACCCCGGTAGCAACAACAATATTTTTCGATAAAATTAATTTTATATGTATATCTTTCTAATTAATACATTTAATTATTTGTTCGCCGAAATTAATATATTTTCTGTAACATTGCCTATTTAATAATACCTTTCACGCAAATTAAAAATTGTTTTTCATTGTTTTCGTTTTTGTATTCATAACATTTTACGTCGTACTATGCTTTTTTCACGTCGTGTTCGTATGAAATATATTACTATGTAAGTTAAATGCCCAATGCCCTTGTAGCTCAATGTCGAGGGTTAATAGTCAGGTGGTTTTTTACACGGGGAGTTAATTTTCACAGGTTTTTTTGCACGGAGGTTAATGTACAGGAGGGTTTTGATAGGAGTTTGTATCCAGTAGGTGTGCATCCTGATACTGCTATTTACAATAAATGAATAAATTCTAATATAAAAATATCAGCATTGAATAGTTGTATGACAATTTGACACCACAGTGTAAGGGAATAATAGCAAAATGTTAGAACGCTTGATCGATTCTCAGCGTCATCAATGTTCTAATTCTAACACAGTTTTCGTGATAATTTTTACTGCAGGACAGGCCGAATAAACATAATCCATTTTAAAAGGCCCACAGCCTCATAAAGTGGAAATAAATAGTTCCCATACATACTGACAAAGTGTTCTCAACTTACCATAAGTCACGTTCTCGCTTTTATGTTTGTATTTATTTTATATATAACTTATTAACTACCCTGAGAGAAAAATACTCGCCTTGGTGACATACAATTTAGAAACGTGGCTTAGGTAATTAAAGATGACTTTGCTATGTACTTAAAATATATTTTTTATTTGTTGAATTCATTGCCACCTTTTTATCTTCTTCAGCCAGCGTATACCCTTCGTTAGATAAAGTCTTATATTAACAAAACTACTTTTCCCCTGTTTTCCGCATCCAGCAGCTGAAATTATTTTTATGTTATCAGTCCAGAAAGTCCAAGGTTCGACATACAGTACAGAGCCTTCATTCACTCAAGTATATTTTTCAGTCCAAGTCCATCCACTGTTAGATAAAGCCCGTATCCTGCTACTTTCTGTGTTTTTTTCGTATGCCTTCGACTTGGTGAGGTGGTTTACTTATTTATGTATCAGCTTCCAATATGGGACTTCAACACATTCAACTTCCAGCAACATTTGAGGTGAGCAGACTATCTCATTTTAATTTTATAATTTCATATTCTACTTTGGTCCTGCTGCCAACGTCCTAATTTCTTTTTCTAGCTTGCAAAAATACTTCAGGCCATGACTCTGGAAGAGTCAGTTAGAGCATTCAACTGCAAGTGGCTCTAATTGACCGCTGCGTTGAAATTGAAATGTGAACAATACCGAAAATAAATACCTAGGAAATACGAAATTAGAATAAATAGATGAGTGCTTTAAGTTCTGGTTCTTTCCAAATTTTTTGAGAAACAGAAATTATATATGTTGATGAAATTTGGTCATATAGGTTTTTATGGAATAATAAGTTAAAGTTCTCTACCAATGGAAAAATCTGATTAGATTTTTTTCTGTGACTTATCAAAATTTGTTTAAATTATTACAGAAATATGTTAATGAAAATCGTAATATCATAATAAAAATATATCATTAAAAATTAATAAAATAATTTAAAGAAATTCAAGTAGATACTATTCTCTTTTTGTGTCAATAAGGCCATCCCGTTTATTTATTTCTTTGTGGCAATACTAACGATACATTGAATTGATAAAATAACGATTGTTAAAATTGATATCCAAAAATATGACTTTTTTCTTCGGTTCGAAAAGGTTTAAGGCTTCATATTCAGCCTGATGAGCTTGAACCCAAAATAGAGCAGAAAAAAAAATTATGCTGTCATTTCTAATATTTAAGCAAAATAAAAATACTTACTCAAAATCATATTGATTGAAATGTATTTAAAAATTTAGTAGTAAATTTAAAATTTACTAACACGGGGAACTTGGTAGTAAAATATTTTTTTGTATAGTATAGAATCGTAGACGATTAAGGCATAGAGTGAAAAAAGATTGACACTTTTGAAACGCGGTGCTGGAGTGTCGCGTGTTCCATGGATCGCCATAAAAACGAATGTCTTCATCCTCCAAGATCTTCATATTGAAATATATCTCACAACTACGGCATGCCTTACCGGTTTTCGGTAAACCAGTTTACCGGTAAATATGGCCAAATTCCATTACTGAATTACGAGTAAATAAATTTCTAAGTATCGGTAATTACGGTAAATTATTTTTCATTTTTAAACTACGGTATTATATGACGATATTTGCAGAAAGCAGAATCGTTGAGTGTCCTGTTGTATAGTTCGTTTACCCTGAATTTGATGTAATTTTCTCCAGCGTAATACAATGCGCGCACCTGCGTTGGGAATCTGAGACTAACCATCAAAAAAATCACTAGTCAAGCTATTATTATCAAATTAATTGATTATTATTCATCCCTTGGTGGCTATTCTGTCTTCTGACAAATAATTTTTAGTGTCCTCTGAAGTTTCGTGAAATCCAGTTGCAGTAATTTTTATGTAAAATTAATATTAATATGTAACACTTTCTTTTTATTTAAATGTTTTTTTTTTTTTTGTTATTTCATATCATAATAAAATACCATAATATTCACTTTTGACACCTTCATGATTACCGGTTAACCGGTAATAAATTCAAAGTTTTACCGATTTACCGGTAATGCTTTTTTTCGATAAATTTGCATGCCTTACTCATAACGAATAATGCCGTTTTTTGGACACATTTCACGACAAGGTGAAAGCTTGTTGCAAGCTGAAAAATTGCAGTTTAGTGATACTAACTTATACTTTTAATTCATTATTTAAGTTTTTATTAAATGTATCTACGTGTAAATTACATTTTGCGAATGAGAATGATACGATTCTATGTGTTTCCTGTACTTGTGGAACGTGGAATCATGAACACTCACAGATGCACAAGTCTAAAGTGACCTTGAAGCGTTTGAGATGTAGATTTATGGACCACTTCTGGGCTGACAATGATTCGGATGTGAAAGGAAATTAATATAAATCCTTTAAATTCCAGATGAAGAAACTAAAGCAATGGTCCAGAAAGTCTACGGTCCAATAATTAAGAAATGATCTTCAAAGGGATTGCTAATGTTCGATAATCGAACAAGTACCAGAAAAATAATACATTTTTTAATTTTACAAAATGTATGACAGATCGATTGGCCAACAAACAGTGGAAGGTGGAAGCGCTTTGTCGAGACTTTGGATTCCTGACCCTCCTAGGATAAGATGACAAAAATGATGATGATGATATGATAGATTACTACTTGATTGCTATCAGACTAGACAGATGGATGTTTGATATTATAGGGAAATAATAATAACTCCATTTACAAAAATAATAAGACGAACAATTATGAATAAAGGTGTTAAAAGGGATGAATTTTTTTTTTAAGAAAGCACGTATCTAAGTAAACAATGTATATTTCACATTCTACACGTATTGATAAAACTATCTAAATATTATTATGGTGATAGATTTAAAGTGATTTCAGTAATTAGGTACATACTTAATTAATTATAAATTCAAATATATAACTTTAGAAGTAGACTAGGATAATGATAATGATGATGTGACCAAATAATTTTGCATTAATCACATAGATTACTTTGACATCGATCGATTTCGATACCATTGTACCATTGTTGATCAACCGTTTAATACACAATCTTATTAAAAAAATAATAATAATAATGTCCGACAAAGTAACCGCTGTAAACATTTTAATCTAATTTAATTAGTAATTCAATACATTTTTTACACCCAGTTTATTTTACTGCTATCATTTTTTATGGTTCGTTACGAATTATTTAATTAAACATTCTAAATATATAAAACTTTTATTGAATAATATAATATTATTACATTATATGTTGTTCCGTTAATTTACTACAGGCTAACTGCTTCCGGAGCAACTAGTTACTTTTTTAATTAAGTTGCTTCAAAATAAATATATTAACAAGGTGCTCACATGTCAGGTAGTGCGTCAGTATATTTGAGATCGTGGTGTACCCTTTTCAATGTCACTGATATATTGAAATAAATTGACGTTGTGGTACTGCCTATCAATCTGTATGTCACAGTGTTGTTGAAATTTATCTATATCGACTATGCTCTCTTGTTTCCTACTGTGTCTCCGTCAAAGTGATTTTGAAGCAAATGAAAACTGTAGTTTTATTTTCTGTTTTCTCTATCTTTCGCAGAGTCGTATAGATTAATATTGAAATAGTTGAGCTATTGAAGGCAATTGATATTTTGTTGAGGCCTTCATTTTGTCAATCGAAACTTCGATCCCGGATCTAGAATATTTGTAAATAATAGACTTCCTCGGTCACGAGGAGTAGTCGATGGTGATCATAATGAAGATTGTAATCATTTAATTATGAAATAGTTCTTTTCAATGTTTGTAAAAACTCCGTATCGCCTTGTGAAAATTCTTATCCATAGTCAGATCGCCATAATATTTGCTCAGCAAAATAAGCCCCTCATACTATTAATTTAATCAAACATTCATTAAATGATGATAAGTACTATTTAAAGCCTTCGATACTAATCTATTATCATTTGGAATCGAGACACGACATTAGCACGTGACCCGATCGACCTCAGCAAGTTAGGTATGTTGTATTAGGAAAAATAAATATTATTGTAATTAATTATTTCACATGTTTTTATATTATTCGTACGTAAACCTATGTAAACTATTCCTATGTAATATTTAAATTTTATATATACTTAACTTTTTGTTTTGCCTAATTGCTCCGCTCACATCTCTGCTAAATTCATAGCTCTGTGTAAACAAAGTCGTATCGATTTATTTATAATATCCTTGATGAGGTATTTGCATTAATTAATATTTTTCAAAATATACGCCATAGTATCACAGATCGATATTTTATCTTCCTGAACCTTCTTCATGGTGGTTACGATACAAGTAGTTACTTGGTATTTGTGCAGGCTAATGTGAAAGCATCTTAATAATGTACACTACTGTGGACACATCTATAATATTTATGGTTAATGTAATCTGTAATTTTTTATTGTTATCATTTTTCCTCCTCTTTGGCATTTCCCCCCGCGCTAACCACGATTCATTAATGTATTGCTGGATGATTTTTTTGATATCTTTTGTATTGCATACTTACCGTACTTCGTCTGATTTTTGTGTTTCGTAGAAAAGCCCGGCGTAATATGACAATGTCGGGCTTGCACGTGTTGTATGAAGTAGGCTGTTGCAGCTAATAATGAATCAAGGCGTATTTCCCGCGCAATAGAGCAGTTCCTTTGGAGCTTTCCAATCTTCTGCTGTCCCTGGAGTCTGGTCTCCCCTTCTTTACACTTTAATTCCAGTTCCTATTTCGAATCATCAATTTCCGGTGCTTCGGAGTCAGACTCTTCCCCATTTCATTAGCGTTATCATTTAGGACCAATGGCCTTGAGAACATTTATTGTTTTGAATATCAGCGATGACTATACATTTTATTCACTCCACATCAAAGTAAACGTGATTGTATATTAAAAGATTTAGAGTTTATATCACAGTAATGTTAATCTCATAGCAATAGCGTCATCTTCAGTAATAAACTAAATCTTAAAACTAGAATATAGACTATCAACTACATGGCGGGGGGGGGGGGGGGGTGAGAGTGGTGAGGGGGGAGCGGAGAGGTGAAGTGATAGAGGTTATGGGCGGGGCTTATATAGACAGGAGAAGTGATGTAATAAGGGGTGTTTGCATGTTAACTACATTAAGTTTGGAAATGGAGTATATAATGGGGTACACTGTGAGAATGATTTACAAGTGTCGACTACAACGATATGGGATACCTGTATGGAATTTAGCTTGTTGTATAAGTTTAGATTTACTTATCCCAACTACGAAATGTCTCTCCAAGTCTTAAGAGGGTTAATTTGAGCAATATATGTGAAGTAAATGATACGGTTTTGCTTCTTGACATTTTTTTTATCCAGTTTGAGTAACCAAAAAGTACTATTTGCTATCAATATGAAGGTTACAACCCATTTCATCACAAGTAATAATTTTAAATTTCACATGCATATCATTTATACATTGAAGTTTTATAGTAACTTTGAAAGGATTCATCACGGGAATATATAAATATTTGAATACAAAATTCAGTGCAATTGATCTACCATTCGCTTTATTCCGTTTATTTTACATTCAAGGATTCAATATAAAATATAGATTTTTTATATAATTTAAAATAAAAAGAATTTTAGATTGAACATAATAGACTCCTCAATGTGTGAGTGTAGTGCCGAGGAGGAGACCCTTGACTATGCCTGTCCATTGCGGATCACAGGTTTTTTTTTACAATAATCTTGTCAATGGTAATTTTCAACTCCCGGTTAACTTGTGTCATCTTCTCTCCTTTAACTCGCCACATTTGAGCTATATGATAGCAAATTTCTTGAACGACAATGATATTAACTTGTAGCGTAATATTCCTTATTCTATATTATTGTTGTACTGCTTTCTATGAAATAATATTTTAACTTGATTAATGGCACAAATCACTCTTGAAGTGTGGATTACCTGTTCAAAAGAAGAAGAAGACAACAAATAGAACGTGACGTAATGACTTTTATTGGTGGACAAAAAAACATTCCACTGCTTCGATTGCTCTTGTTTATGTGTGCGAGGCAAAATAAATATGTTATGTTTATTTTAACAATAATTTTAAATATATAATAAAAAATTTGTTCTAGTCAAATTTCGCAATATTTTTATATACTGTCACTTTAACATTGTATATATTTTATTTTCATATATACTGGCACCGAGGTCGATAAGCTCACCAAAAAAATTTGGAGGTACAGAGTATTGATCCCGGTAACTCTCACATGCTAAGCCAGTGCTGTCACCTTGGCTATTCTCATTTTTGAATGTGGTGTCAAATTGTTGTGTAGATTAATGTAGATTTTTTGTATTAGAATTAGTCCAAACATATTTTTACATTATATTATATAGTTACCAATAAGTGAATGGATTGATTTAAATTTCTGATATACTATTATATATTCTTTATATTAAATTTTAATATTAATATTAAATTTAAACTTTATAAGAAGCCAATAAGTTAGATTCTTAAGAGCTTAAGGTATGAGTAAACTCATATTTACACCTGTTAGTTGACTCTTCAGCAGTACACTTCATTACAATTCAATACATCCATCCCAGCCTGTCTAATATAAGATCAGGGTTCGGCTTACCGCTAGGAAGATTTTGATTAGTTTTGATAAAAATTCGGGATTGTCTGTTTTACATATAAATAATAATAAATTAAAATTAACCAACATATAAATAACCAACAAAGTCTTATTCTAAAAATGTTTCTAATAATTTTATAATATGAAGTCAATTTTAACATATTTCATCATCATAACAATTTAAGTTAAGTACTGGATTTATTTTTATAAATAATAATTATTTTTAAATACTTAAAAAATAGATTTTTTTAAAACATAAAAATAATGTGAAATATGTTTTTTGGTTAGTTAATCTGACATACCGGAGAAATAAAATATGTTTTCCGATGCCAGTCGATGGTTTAAATTAGTAATTAAGCTTCATAAACCACAAAATACAATTTTCAAATATTAAAATAAATAAAAAAATGGATTTTTATTGTTTTATTTAACTGATTTTGTGAATATTATTTTTTGATCAGAAAATAATATTATATTCAGGAATAGAATAATACATGTATCTAAAACATAATGAAATTGATTATTTAACTAAATAGTATAAATTATCATGTACAACACTGTACAATATAGAAAGAAGAAATAAAAAGAAATCGCGGAAGTATGCAAAGAGGATAGAGCGCCACACTCTTCTGTCCTGACATCCAATTCTCGCCTTATCCACATTTATACATTTTCTCATACAAGCTCGCCGATTATTGTCACTTCTAACAAGACCATCTTCAAATATCTGGTTAACCTGGTAGTGTCAAGTCTTCCACGGGCATTCTCTATTTCTAGTATCATTAACACTTGCGTCATACATCTTTTTACCATTCTCTTCTCATTCATCCATTCCATATAACCAAAATCCTTTCTTAATCTTACTCACTAAGATCAGCTTAAAATTATTTCCTTATATCAACTTAAAATTATTTCATTATTTATTTTGTCATAAGCTAATCTACCAAATCTGCCTAAGTGATCTCATTTCCACATCATTCAGTATACTTTCGTTCCTCTTCTGCCAGCCCCAGACCTCACTTTGGACTCAATTGTGAACCGCTAGTCTTGCCTCGGTTAACGAGTTTCTATTAGCTATAATTCTATTCAATGAGCCGTTCACTTTATTCTCTACAGTCACCCTCTTTCCAGTCTTTCCATTTCTATTAAACATACTCCCCAAATACACAATAATTAATCAGTATTATGTATTTATTTATTGTACACATGCCCTATTCAGACATTAACAATTTTTTTTTTCTTAATAAAAACTCACATTAGAAGCGCTATAAAAAGATATATGCAAGTTTTTCATAATCAAAATCAGTAAAGTACTTTATCCGTCATCATTGAGTTGAGACACAAAATTATACATTAGATGTACCTATTTAAAAATCAGTAATTTCTCTTAGTTAACTTGTTCGTATTTGAGGTGGAACTAATATAGCATGACGTGAAATGAGATTTCTCATTTCATTTCTCGGATTTAGTCTGTTCATCTTATTGGAATTTGACCTCTAGCTCTTCGCCTCTATACTTTCTCCGTGACAACTAATTTCTCTAGGCTGTCTCCAACCCATATATACGTAAGAGTCCTATTTCTGAATGTCAGACCTAAGTGAGCTTAAAATTCAATTTCCAACAAACATTCAACTATTACTCACAGACTGTCGCTATTCAATTCTAAACCTTCCAAAAACTAATTTTATCCAACTGTAAGTGTACATTGATATCGATGGATAAATCCCCATCGTTGGATTCCTCTGGCTGGGTCAGCCCTATTGAGCTTGATTAGTGATTGGCAAAGGCACTCTGTTTATTAAATGGCACGCCATTCATTTACTTAAAAAAATAATATAGAGTTCTTAAAAAATTGACACATTCGTTCGTCTCGCAGTCCAAAGTTTCCATATCCAAAACTAAGGATATTTTATTTCTTTCCATTTGAATCATGTTTCAACTTCATAATAGAGCTATGGAGAATACCGATGAATTCTAATAATCTGGCATCGATGTCTTTTAAAAATAGCAAAATATTATATAATTATGAAACAGTTGTATAAGAAAATGGCAACATTGTATATTTCAATTCATTGAATTTGTATATTCGTTGCCGTTTTTTATTTTTAAAAGTAAAAGAAGCCTAATTAACAGCAGATATCGTATATTATATATTCCTACGTAACACAGACGGATGAGTAGATGGATATAATGAAATTATACACGTACGATCATGTGAGATTTATAAAAATATTATATATAATTATCTATTTTAACATTTATACAGATTAACTGGATAGGAAAGGATTAGGAAAATATCGCCAGTAATGATGGGGAATGACTCTACCGAATGGTAGAGGTCCCAAGGATAGGGTTCGTCGTAACGTTAATCACCCTATACTGTAAAAAAATGCCGATTACGAACACAATAAGAGACTTGGACACTAGTATAGAAGTGGGTGGAGAGCACTTGTATAGGAGGCCAAATCCTACCCTGGGAAGTAGTGTTGTGGAAGAGAGAGTAAGATCACGGAACCATGGAAACGAAAATAGATAATTTTATGTCTTCTTGATTTTTTTACATCCTTTAAAAACAATTATATATTCATGATACTTTTAAAATGTAATTCCAAATCGGAATTCTTTGACAGTTCAAATATCGGCGTACATTGTATTATGTTCTTGATAATGTTTTTATTAAATAAATATCAGATATCTCATGGAGACAAAACTCTTTTTTATTACATTTAATAAAAAATATATAGAAATATGGGGTAATTACAGAGCTTACGACCTGCTGGCTTAAGTGATCACTTTTTGTGTATATAATGTTCACCGCCATCTATGGACCAAATTTAATAATTAATTTTTCACTGCAGTATATGTCAACTCAATGAGAATCTGATTTTTTTTTTTAATTATCTAAAGCAAAATTATTTATCAGTAAAATGTTTTAAATACTTTATACTAGAATACGTCTGAAAAATCAATATTTTTCAATTTTTATGTATTTTTCTTATTTTGACCAGTATATTATTTTAGCAATAATTGTATACGTACAAGAACATACAATTACTGGATTGTTTGCCATTGTAGGTAAAATCACAGTAATTGTGTATTCTTGGACATGTTCAAATGTTGCTAAAAATTTTTTATTGATTATGAATACAATTAAATTTCACGAGTTAGCTCATATATATATGAGTTTTTCTCACTGTATGCAGTAATGTACAGAAAAATAAAGTTTTATTCCTTTTCGAAAGTTCATGATTCAATCGTTTTAATTTTAAAGTCAGTTTGAACAATTTTTAATTACTAACTCTTTCATGAAAAAATACCAGCGATTGTGTAATTTTTAACCTGCAGAGACTTGTAGTATTATTTTTAAGTTTAAAAAGTTTGTTAACAACTGTATGACGAGTTTCGGCGTACCATATAAATTCCCGGCTCCCCAGTTTTACTATAAAATTATCAGGAAACAAGTGAAAACGGGAAACGCGAAGGAGACACCAGATAACAAAAATCACAGGTGTGAAAGAGAAGGCGGTGTATGTTAACCCTTTACGCGAGACCGTAATGTAGGGTCGAGTGAATAAGCAATGTTGGTTTAAATAACATTCGAGTTGGGATTGTCGCGTATTTTGTTTGTTTGTTCATTAAATAATTACTAAAGTAAACCCAAAATTATAATATGCGTAAAAATATTTAAATTTATTAAACGTAGATAGATGAGTACTCTACAGAGCGTTTGAAATTTGTTTTGTGTATTTTATTTAAAGAATGAAATATTTATTTTGTAAGTAATTATTAAAAAAAACAAATTGACGCACAGATATCAGCTCTTAAATTAATAAATCGTTAATATCACACACACACACACAATTTTTGAGTTAATATCATTCCTAGTTTCGAGAAGAGCAGTCCTTCTCGTCTGCAGGTGTAAATTGAACTAAATTAAACACAGTTGGCTATGAGGCGGTTGATGTGGGATGGTGGCCCCTGTGGGTGGTGAAAAATTTGAATTCCGAGAAAACATTAATTAATCACGTTTTCAAATACTTTACCGCTATTATCGATGTTTCCAAGAAACAATAAAGTCACTCCCACCCTTTATTAAGGTCCAGATTCGAATACCGGTAGTAACTAAAATAATTTATTGATAAATATTATTTTTTTGTATATCTTTCTAGTTGATTAATTTAATTTATACTGAATTTAATACTTATTTTGTCTTCATTTAAAACCTATCTTATACGTTAATTGTTACAAAAAAGATGTACACAAGTCAGTTTTAGTTGTATGTAATCACGGCTCGAGTTCTGTAGTGAGTAGAGAGGCAGTGATGGACAAGCTTGACGCTAATTTAATATAAAAGGGGCCTCTATAGCGAGTTGTCGTTAACTGAACTATAGTTATTAGATGCACACCTATACTTAGTGCTGATGCAATGTACTGCCATCACTATATAGTTATTTGCATAGTTTTTCATATATCTTATATATTTAATCTTTGCATTTACATTAAAATCATTGGTTAATTTTTAACATAATCTTTTATTTAAATAAATAGTTGGTGTTGAAAATATTTGTATTATTTTTATGTTATAATAATATGTTACAACAGTAGCGGATAGAGTCCGTTTAATATAATACATTATATTACATTCATATCACACTACACGATCTATCGTATATGATTATAATTCTAATAAATTAAGTGATAAACCGATAAATATTATTATTATTTTTAATATTATTCTTTATATTTTAATCAAAAATAAACCCACAAAACATCTTGCTAGACCTTTCTCTGCAGGTACATTAATACCAATTTTATTAGATTTAATATAATCAAAACATAACAACTAATGAGTCACAGTTTAAACAATTCATTTCGTGCTGTATTACGACTGTGATTGTGTGATTAATGTTTAATTGTAACGATGATTGATAACTGTAATAATTCGTATCACCAATCACAACCACAGTTACAATCACGGTTTATCTAATCATTAATGATAATTTTTTTCTTTTAAAATCTTTTTGGTAACATGTGTTAATTTCAAATTACCGTGTACTCTCGATTTTGAAATTCATGAAATATTTACTAAGTTTATAGAGGTAGATAGACCCCCACACGATGGATTATTTTTAAATTATTTGAATTAATACCTATCCACCACCCATCTTCAGGAATGACAATGAAAGGCAAGCGAGTATCCTATCTTTATAAATCAAGTTCATTACGGGTGATAATTTCATGTCTGATTTAGAAAATTATGAAATATTTACAGTGAGGAAAAGAAAACTTCTTTATGGGATTCTGTTCCGTATCAGAAACCTTACACATCCACATTGATAATTTATTGATGAAATACAGAATTTTTTGCTCCCCTAAGAAGAGTGCCTTTTTTCAGATATTTATGATTTTCAGATATTTATGAGGTTTTCATTTCTCACCATCGATAGCGTTATAGGGATCGATTTACAATTCAATGAACCTTATGCTTTATTTCTTGAAGGAATTACTTATTTCCGAAAAATAAAATTATATTTTCCGACGAAAAATTTATTACTTTTGTATGAAAATTATTGGTTACAATTTAAGCTAGGGGTAGAATATTAAATATTTTTTTTTAAATACGCGTCCGCACAGAAAGGGTTAGATAAACACAAACACAAAAGGTATGATATATTTCTATGGATGCTCAACAAAACTGCATAACTTGAATAAATTTAAAGTAATTTCAATAGTTATAATCTTTTTTATAACATTTTATTATTTAAAAAACAAAAACATTTAATCTCTCGCAAGATGATAAAAATAATTCAAAAGTTTTAAATGTAAGTAAGCAATTTAATCACATTTCTGACTTACGTTCTTTTTACCAACGTTCGGGGACTTTAGCTCTTTATTTCTGTTTTCTACGTCGGCCGGCAGCTGTTTTTTGTGTTTTCTCGGCATTTTTCCTATCCATGCATTTTTTCAGATTTCATACCACAAAAGATAAATTTGCTCCGAATCCGCATGAACTAAAAATAGGTAATAAAAACTTCATTAAAAAGATTTCGCCGAGCTGAATTTATCCACGTTATTTTGGATGAGTTTGTTTAAAATTTATTTTCACCCGTAAAATGCAATCTGATATTTCGTGGCTTATAAAGTAACCACATTTTTAGTTTCAACTTTAAACATAATTAATGAGATTGTTTTAAGCAACGAAGCATTATTGTTTTTCAATAACAAAATATAATATCTTCCTGTACATGTAATATTACATCATGGTGTGTTTTTAAGCATTGAACATGATCCCGGTTATGTGGGTAATGCTACAAACTTGCGGCGACCGGAATAAATAGCGATCTATTCACGACAGTGAGCGCGAGGAACAGATCGCGTCTTGTTATCGACGTAAGTGTCGGAGACTGACCAGCCTGAGGTCCACGGAAGATCATCAGTAGATCTTGAGATTGCCGCCCACGAGACTGCAGAATTATATAATTCGAAATTGCATATTGTGTACAATACCGATAGAAAATCAAGACAGTTATTTTATGGATATAGTGTGACTTTCTCACACAAAATTATTCTTAGATAATTGATTAATAATATTTACAATTATTTTACTAATCATCATCATTACCAGGTGCATTTCTAATAAATGCTGGATGAAGGCCTCTCAAGTGTCTGCTGCTTATATCTGTTCATTGATATTCGCTGCTACATATTCGAGCACAATTTGATGATTTCGTCAGTACAGCGGGTTTTGGGCCAGCCTTTTGCTCTCTTGATTTCTATCGAAAACCACTGGATGACTTCATTTGTCAAGCGATTGTCATATCATATTAGAATCACTTTAGATACGCTAATGACAATATTATTTTTATTAAGGGGAGCACATTCTTATTGTGAAGTTTTAATTATTCAAAACATGTATGAACTGTGATGTTTTTTTAACACAAATTAAACATATTAATTAGAAAGGTATACATATAAAAATAATTTTATAAAACAATATTATTGTTACTACCGGGATTCAAACCTGAACCTCTTCCGATCCGGGGAACATGCATTAACCGATTATGCTATAGCACTGCTGTGCATTGACGACAAATTTTCCAACCTATATGTTACAATTTTAAAATTGATACATCTATTTATTTACATTATTTCTTTTTATGGAATCTCAAATACCTTTGAGTAATCCGATAGGAGACGTCAGAACTGACAATTTTTATTAAATTTGTCGTCAATGCACTGTGGTGCTATTGCATTATCGGTTAATGCACTTTCCCCGGATTGGAAGTGATCCAGGTTCGAATCCTGGTACATACAACAATAATATTTTTGAATAAAATTGATTTTAAATGTACATCTTTCTAATTAATGAGAAATAGAGATGGATTGATTGATGCAAATTGATTGATGAAAAAAAAATAGATAAATTTTTTTATTTTTATAAATCTTATTATTAATGTTGTTTTTTAAACAAAGCGTCATTTGAATTAAAAATAAGTAATTAAGTAAGGTGATAAGAATTTAGGGAAGCAATAAAACAAAGCTCAATGACCAACCAAGAAGCACGACTCACCTAGATTTTCTCTCCTGTAGTCACAGCTCCTGAACTTCAGGAACCTGTCAGCATGCAGCACCGTGAGCCACAGTAGTGGTTTCGGCACGCACACGCGAGAAGCCGAATATACTAACTTCAAGTAACTTTACCAAAACTATAAGTTAGTGACGAGCACATTGCAGAATATCCGCTCTCCTTGACAGTTCAAAAGTCATACACAGAAAAAGTCGTGCTCTGAGGGGTAGGGTATAGCAGATAGGTAAAGTAACCATAATGGGGCATCCACATTTGCACGGCTATCGACGATCTGTAAATCTATCATTAATACCGAACAAAAGCCAATGCATTATTGAAATGACCTTAACATTTAAAATAATATATTCGCTTTGTTAATATCCATTGTATATTGCTTTAAAAATATAAAAAACAAATCTGCTGCTCATTTTTAGAACTGCCATTCGAATGTTAGTCACGCCAGATGTCAAGTGGCTTCCCCTGACCTCTCTGTCTACCTCTATCCCATTTCTTTTTGCAAACCTTTTTATATTTCATGTAAAAATGTTTAGACCTCGGGAATTAAAGTCATCGTGTTACGAGTACACGTGTTACCTTTATCCTTGTTGTTTTATTTGTACATTTCCTTGCCGTATATTATTTTATTAATTGTATTTTTATTTTGCCGTTTTCAATCACTGGTGGATGATAAAATGAAATTAAATATATACAATTATCGACTTGTGAAATATACCTAAACATGTATTATAAAACATGTTGGTGTTGATTAGATAATGATAATATAATAATTAATTAATTAATTTAACCTTCTAGGATTGTTTGTATATAACACTGTAATTTTTAATCTTAATAATGTGCAAAATTATACATTTTTAAATGACTAATGAACTGAGTGGCTGCTTAAAACTTTTTAAAAACACTCACTTCTTTTATTTCAATTTTCACGCACGTTGGGCTATTTATATCACTACTATAGTTTAACAGATAAAAATTATCACCTGATGATAAGAGGAACTGCACTTTTTGAAACTATAGAAGGGACCTAACATATGTGTAGTACAAAGTTTAGTTGTGAAAATAAAAATAATCATTTTACACCACAAAGTAAACGCCATGTAATACTCCAAGCAATACTCGCTATTTTTAAATTCAAAAACATTTAATAAATCTTGCATTATCAATTCCGGAGGTACGTATTATATTTTTTCGATAAATTGAATTTATCTGTATAAACCTATATCTTTCTAATTACTGATGCTTTTAATTTATTAAAATATCACAGAACTATGTTCTAAAAAACTACAATTTCACAATAATAATGTTAAATATAAACTTAATATATTAATTAGAAAGATACACATATAAAATCAATTTTATAGAAAAATATTGTTGTTGCGCCACCGGGATTTGAACCTGGATCTCTTTCCAAACCGGGAAAGGTACATTATTCAACTATGCTACAGCGACAATATTTTTAGCGACAAATTTTTGAACCTATATGTTGCCATTTTGATATTAAAACATTTAATTGCTCCATTATTTGAAAGAGCCATCTACCTTATTTTTACGGAATCTCAAATAACTTTGAGTAATCTGATAGTAGACGCCAGAATCATCAATTCATTTTTATTTGATTTTGGACGCATTGATACTACTTTATTATTATGACAACAGATTCTTATTGTGAAGTTGTAATTATTCAGAACATAGGTCTGAATATATTTATGAAGTTAAATACTGCGTAATGATTGTGGCTGAAGTTTTATATTAAAATTTAAAAAAAACTTGAAAGATGCACAAAATAAATATATATATAAAAAAATATTCAGTTATTACCGGAACTTTACCCGGATCTGTATCTTGTCTTTATGATTATACCGTGATATCCTTGTACGTCACATATTGATCTATATAAGTTTATTTATTTTTTAGAACATCTATTATTTCCAATCAAAAAAGAAATATTTTGCAAAAAATCTCATAAACCTTTCAGTATGCGTTTATATAAGATGACACTCGGTCCATTTATTCAATCAAAAAACATTCATATAACTAAATGTATTCATTTCTACTGAAGAAATATTTTATAAATTATTAATATATAGATTGTTTCCGGGTTTGTAATTCATCTAATTTGTTTTGATTGTCAAAAATTTTGAAACATCTCTGAAATCGAAACTTCACAATATTTTTTTTTTTTATATGTTTGTTAAAAAAATAGTGAGCCTCAACAATTCTTAATACTTCGCGTTGTGTAAAGTTTCGTTATTAAATATTCAGTACACACTAACTGAGAAAAGTCTTTTGCGAAGACCAAGTTCTTAAGTATTTAAAATTATATACTACATTTAACAAAAATTATTGAAATTCTCCCCAAAAACAATTTGTTCGAAGGCGATCGGAAGTCCAGAATTCCATAGTTAAACTTTTTACAAGAGTATTGTGTTCATTATGACTAAACTCACCCTCACAAATCCCTCGAATAGAAATACTGGAAATAAATTCCGCGCGTCAATAAGGACCGCTCCACGGATGCTGGGTACTGTATCACGCCGAGTCTGTCCGCGAGAAAATCCGCCGACGACGGAGAAAACTCGGTCGCGGTTTGTTCAGTGCCCATCGCTCCGCCGACGGGAGAGGACGTCTACAGGCTCCGGGTCTACGCCTCTACGTATCTGTACCTCTACGCTTCGCTACGTCAGGCGACAGACAAGTAGTTCCGACGAAAGTTTAGCACTTCGTTAACCACCGAGTGTATTGCGGGAGATTTTTTTAGAGTATCTTATACGACTTTCTCGCTTGCGTGGAGGATTTATTCGGAAGTTTATTATTGCATTCGGGAAGTTTTTATTGCGTCGGATTTTTCACTGCATCATGCGTCCCGGGAACTTTTACGAGACTTTAAACGCGTTCAATTGAATTTTAAAGTTCTTTCGTCGCTGAACTCGGTGAATTATTTGTTATTTGAAAATGTTGTGGCTTTTTAAAATGAAGTGGTTTTTGGTTGTTCCAGTTGTCGTTGTATTTTTCAATGGTAAGTTTAATTTTTGAATATTTATAACTTCATATTATAAAAATATCTCCACTTATTTATGTCTATCTTAGCTCCCCCCCTTCACTCCAAAATTACGTTTTAAGGATATCTCAGGAAAAAAAAACTATTACCATGGTGACTACACATTTTATTCAATACCCGTAAACGCCAAATTATTATTTTATTTTGAAATTCACATTTTCAAAAATATGTTCTTTCATATCCCAGTTGGTATATAAAGATTTTTTTTATAAATTCAGTACATATGCGATACCTAAATTAAAAATACACGTCTAATACCTTCCTACACAAAGTACAATGCTAAACTGCCGTTTTATAATAATTTACAATTCAATAAGTCAAAAATAAACATAATAAAATTTCATTTCTTCCCTGTGAACTGTACTTTTAACGCACACATATATTTTTTCATAACCATAAGAATACTAACTGTACACACTTAATTTTATTATTTCATTATCTACACTGTAAATTATAACATAAATAAATGGTAGATTGTATGGTAAACGATATTATATTAAATGACGTAGTTTGCCTTAATTATTAATAAAAAATAGATTGTATTATGAAGGTTTTTGAACATGAATCAATAATTTATCTCTTCAAGAAGCCATGACACATGTAAACGTGATATTTACAACAGCAATTTGCATACTAATATCCCATTTCACGTGTGTGCAAGTTCTACGACGTCAATGAAACTGGCAGTTTGTCATATTCTTAAAACATTATTGTAAAGCAAAAAAAAATTGAATATATCATTTTTCGTGTAAACAATACAAACTAAACTTAATTATACCTATTGTATACGTATATCTGTCGGGGCAAAATACAATGAAAATCGTTTAACATGAAACCATATGTTTTTTTGTTAAAATAAATAATAAATGCCGGCTTGGTCAAAAGAATGTTGAGTAATAAATAGTAAGAGATTTGGTGATAACGTGTTTGAAAAATGTGAGTGTGATACGTGGCGAGCAGATCCATGTTTATTATCAGATATCAGTCTAGTCAGATAGTCTAGTCACAAAATCAAACAATCAATCAAAATAAACAGAACACAATTTAATGACAATTTGGCAGCTAGTATATTATTTTGTTCTTCTAATGACTTTATCTTTTTACGTTGAGCTAATTTTGTTTCACGTTAAAAGAAAATAAATGTTTGAAATCACACAGCATTTTGTAGGGATAATAATATTTTATTCATGTTAACCGATTTTTCATGTTAAACGTTTTCCATCGTAAGTCTTAATATTCAATACGTATTCCATGTTTCCTATAATTTACCTGCATTTAATTTTTATTGATTAATTAATATTTTTCAGACCAATATACATTATATATATTTTGATATATTATAGTGATTGATTAGTATCTATTTTAAGAGAGTTTTAATACATTTTACATTGTTTTATTTAATAAGATATATATGTCGTATAATTTACGTTCTTAATAATTAATTAATAAATATGAAACCTTCCTGGCATCTTTAGGTTTTACATATACATAAATTTTTAGCTAAGCGCTTGTGTTTTGAAAATGAGTCTAACTTGCTGGTCTCTTGGCGCAAAGGTCGAACTGGGCCACTTGGTCACTCACTAGACTATAAATATCATTGAAAGTGACGTGTTTTTTCGTTGTTTTAAAATCTCATGGAAGATGATTTTTTAATTGTTTTGATAGTCATAGTCAATATTATGTTCAATTTTAGTATTTGTATCACAAAAACTACAGCGTGGTTAACAATATTTGATATAATACATTAGATGATGGCGATATATTCGGTTTAAGAATGTATTATTTTTTGGTTTTAAAATATTTTGTTTCTTAACCCTTCCCAAACCATGCAGTAACACAGATCTACCACTTTAATTAAATATGTAATATTTTGATAAATATACGCAACATATAAAATATATATTTTATATTTTAGTTAATTTGAAGGAAAATATTTACGCTTAGAAATGACTAGTGAAAAATCAATTATGTAAGGTGAATCCAACAAAAACAATTATTTTTAATTCATTGTGTGGTAAAATTAAAACGTTGACAACAATACCATTTGTGGTAAGATAGAAAGAAATCACACATTAATCTCATAGTAAAGACAATAACAAATATACGAATATAATGGTGTCCCTTTCTCACTAATTAAATGAAGATATATAAAAAGGAAGGTTATATTATACAATGCAACCTTATATACAGAACTTGGTGAATGCTTCGAATTATAATATTACATATTTTTTAAATATTTTATGTTCAATACTTATAATAAATTTATGGCATTAACAATTTTTTCAAAACCATTTTTTCACATTTTATAAGTTAATTTAATCTAATTTCTTACGGTAACATGAGTTGACAGCATGGCTGCGTACGAGTACATATTTTATATCACGGTATGGTAAAGGTTTATATAATTCTTGGCAGTAGTAAAACCGTTATCTCGTGTTAGATTTGACTTGTACTCAGATTCTCGAAAAGTTTCCGCGTAGGTCATATTTTTTGTCCGTGATTTTTATCCAAAACTGTCTAACCAAAATATAATTAATGTACCAGTATTATTTTAGTTTCATAATATTTAACGCTTTTATATTACTAAATAGACGTATTCCATATTACATTCTGAGGACATTAAAAATAAGTAGTATTTATTATTAAACTTAGAAAAACTTTGACAATGTGAAATATTGGTGACCAGATAGATAGTGGCATTTTTTGGGTTCAATCTACATTAATAATTGATGTTGTCTAAAAATTCCTCAATAACACTTGAAATAAACACAAGAACTTCACATAAAAATAGCTTAGCCAAATAAAGTATTTTATTATTTAAAACATAAGATCAAATAAATAAAAGCATTTTTTTCCAGAGCAGAAAGGAGGCTGAATAAATATGTTAATATTTTAAATATTTAAAATATTTTAAAATCATATAATGTTATTTATTAACCCTTATTTTTAATAAGAATAGTATGAAAGGAATTTTAAATAATAAACAACAGGTAATAAAAAAAAAGTAGTAGTACAGGTTGGGTTTATTGCACTATGTGTTTGTTAGGTCAAACGGTAAGACACTCACCTAGTGACTAAAGAAGTCAGAGGTTTCGAGTCTCGTCCCAGGAGATTATTACTATTAAATTAGCCCAACCTTTTCTGAAACCATTAAGTTAAGTCTGTTTTTCAAAGTACAGCTTAGCTTGAGCAATATCAATAATACATTATATATATGACATATTTCGTATAACAATAATAATAATAATGCAATTATTCTAGAGTGATCGGGTTTTTTTTATGAAGATCCGATTCGCCATAAAAATAACACATATTATAGAATACATTTAAGAAACAAAATAATATTTATGCTATGAAAAGAAAAGCAAAAAAAAAGATAAAAAACTTCACACATAGACATATAAACAAAATATAATTACTACATTTCAGTTATGGCTGTATTGTATTGTATCTGTAGCTATTCCGTAGTCATTGCCATTCTCTGGTCAGGGAACCAGCTTTCCATGATACTGCCGCTTGCACTAGAGAGTTGGTTCTGAGTTTCAGCTGCAGCTTTACGCCAGCAACTCGATGTCTCAGATGCGGATCGTATTCATGTACACGACCACCGGCAAACATTGTAGATGCGCTACAATAACGCTCCAACTTGAACAGTATTCTGTGTGAGTTGTTATACTGAATTTTGAAACGGTTCTACGTCACTTGATTGTATTTTGACTGAAGCTCGCAGGTATTCATGGTGATGAAGAACCTCCTCTTCACCTCCTTACTGCATCGGTAGAAATGCCATGATAGCATATTCGCACGAACGTTTAACTTTTTATCATCTTGTCCATCTTCTTTGAATATATAGCCAAGGTATTTGACCTTATATTGAACGCTCAATTTTGTCCCGTCCAAGTACGTGGGAGGAATATTATCTGTCCCTTTTCCATATTTGAACGACATTATGACCGATTTGCTGGCACACACATCCAAAAAATTGTAAACTAGAAATAAATTTTTAAAAATTTGCGTTTAGACACATAACTTTTCTTATACATGTCGGTATCGACATATACATTTTCTTTATTCAATTAACTATCCAACCATTCCATAATACCCGAAGTTCACACACAATAAATTTCTCAACATATTGAGACAATCCCAAAAAGTCCGGACAATCTTTATTTTTCAATTAAAAAAGAGTGATTGTTTACATTTTAATTTATCATAAAGATCTATGGTTCTTAAACAGTAAAATGAAAATAAAACTTTGAAGGCGATATATTATACAACACATGTGCATATTTTTTAGTCAAAACATTATTAACACTTGTACATCCTTAAATATTTACATTGCAAAAGAGAAAATATTATCTAACAACATATTTTATTTGACGTTATGTATAAGAAAGCATTGTTTTAAAGTATTCATGTGTTAACTCATTGGATAATGACGTAAAAAATTATGAAATTGGTTTTTAATTTAAAAATAATGTTGTATTCACCGAATCGTACAAGATTATTATGTCCGTTTGAATGTTAAAATTTAAACCTGCAATTTTTATCATGCTTATATATTATTTAATACAGGGTGGCCCAAATAAGACTGAAGAGTTAAAAATAACTAGAACTTTTTTATGTGTATTTACAATTTTTTACAACTAAGTATGAAATATGACATCTCTCAAGTGGTTTCCATTTTCTTGCTGACAAATATTGGCTCTTTCAAGAGTATTTTCCATAACTAACTGTAAAGTTTCTAGTTACAAGTTTCTCATTTCAGCATAAATGTTCTGCTTAAGCAGCCCCTTTAAGTAGCCCCACAAAAATAAATCAGGAGCCGTCAAATCTGGTAAACAAGGTAACGAAGAAGCTCTATCGTGCCTCTTGCTGTATGCGTTGTGGCTCCATCTTACTGAAACCATATATTTGAATTATTCTCCGGATTCAGTTTCGAAAATTCGTTTTAAGGATATTCTGGAGATACCTAATTGAGTAGAACGGAGACGAGTAGACACAGATGCAGCCTCCGAAACTGCTTCATTGCACACAGACCGATGAGTACCTCTTCCTGAAAGATCTGCCACTGATCCCTGGTCCTCAAAACGGGATAAGTTCCTAATCATGTTGCCACTGGGAGCTGTTCTGGCATTAAAATGGTAACGGTATTTTCATTGAGTTGAGATAATAGACTTTTCAGAAGAATTAAAAAAAAATCAATATTATCATCATCTTCATCATCAAAATTATATGTAGCCATCGTATATCTCTAAAAAATATTTTATAACCTGCAAAAAGAAAAATACACACTACCAAAAAAGTTATGGATATTTTTAACCCTTCAGATTCATTTGGGCCACCCTGTATTATAAATAATATACACAATGTTGTTCAAAGATTTATTCTTTAAGGCAAACTTATTTACTATTTAATTTATTTACAAATTCATTTACTACCAAAAACTTATTTATAGACGGATATAAAATAACACAAAGTTCAAAGTTTCATATATTTAAATAAGTACAAAACGTAAATGAGTACACGAAAAACCAATTTTTGATTGATTTTAACGGAAAGCCGTTCATGCGTTCGTTCACTTCGCGGTTCTAATAAAATTTCACAAATTTCACAAGTATGGTTTGTTGACAAATTTTTACAATATTTTTACACGAGAGATGAATAATATTATATTCAAATAACTTAAACTAGAATTTTTTTTATAATTAGATTACATTATTTTATGGGATGCAGTAGGTGTCACCTCTGATAGTAATTCCGCTTTGTCCTGGCTACATTGCTAGACTTTTGTTTGTAATACAGTCGTCAATTTTTTTCGACTGATCTCTACCTAACTAACTTACTTACCATCACGCTGTTTTCTCGCGGGGGTAAGCAGAGAGGATAGAGCGCCACGATATTCTGCCCTGACAAACATTCTCGCCTTGTCCACATTCATACATGTTCTCATACAAGCACGCCAATTATTGAGACTTCTAACAGGACCATTCTCCAGTATTTGGTTTACTTGGTTGTGCCAAGTCTTCCGCGGACGTTTTCTATTTCCAGTACTATCTACACTTGCGTCATATATTTTTCTTACCATTCTCTCCTCATTAATCCGTTCCATTTGACCAAACCGCCTAAGTGATCCTTTCTTAATCTTACTCACTATACTAAGATCAGCTCAATATTTTTTCCTAATTTCTTCATTATTTAATGTCATAAATCTGTGTATACATTGGGTTTATATTATAATTATTTTTCTATAAGCAAACAATTTCTAATTAGTGTTAACTGTATTATAAAGGGTATCCAGCGGAAAAAAAACACGATTAAATTATGATTGCTCGTCAAGCATAAGGTTGAAGTAAGTGGGAGGGGTATTGTTTGACGCACGTGATTTACGGATTTGTCAGTCACAATGAGTCGCTGGTCGGGAGCGCACCGCGCGTTCGCGATTGAGCAATATTTAAAGTGCGGTGATTCATTGGTTCGTGCGCATCGCGCTTTTTGTACTCGCTTTAATATTCGATGAGTAAGTGATGGGCCGAGCGCGTAATTTATCTAATGTTGAGTTCAAAAGTTCAGACAAGAAGGGACAATGGTTAACCAAACTCCTCCGGGAACATCAATGTCAGCAGTGACGCCAAAACTCAACTTTGAAATTATGCGCAATCCGCGTTAATCGATAAGGAAGATTGCAGCCTGTACTAGATTAAAAAAATCAACTGGGCACATTATTTAAAAAAATAAACCCATACAAACTGAAAGTCGTGCAGTTTCTCAACGAAAATGACTATTTTTTACGTGAAACCTTAGCGAGAACGATGCTAGAAAGTTTTGTAACATCACGAACGCTTGGAAACATATTTTTTATTGACGAAGCACATTTTTATATCGATGCCTATGTTAATAAACAGAACATGAGATACAGATGCCCCGGCAACCCAAGAGAACGCCATCAAAAACGTTTGCATTGTCCAAAAACGATAGTGTGGATAACGATGGATAATTGGCCCTTATTTTTTTAACCAGCGAGAGATAGTCACTGCTGACGTGTATTGCCGAATGATCGACGAGTTTTTAGTACCGCAACTGCAGCTGTTTCTCGAGTTCAATAGCAGAACACAATTTTAGCAAGACAGGGCCACTCAACACACAACTATAGTTTCTATGGAGAAGCTAAGGAGATTTTTTTCCAATAATTTAATCAGCAAGTACGGAGACACACTCTAGGCACCTCGGTCACCGGACCTTACACCGTGAGACTTTTCTTGTGGGAATATCTTAAGTTGAGAGTTTACAGTAACAACTTAAGCCCAATAAGAAAATATCCGCCGTGAAGTTGCTGCCGTTTAACCAACGCTTTGCTCTCGCGTGTTCGCAAATTTAAGAGTTCGATTGCAAGTTTATAAAACATAAATTCGTATCGTTAAACTCCATTTTGTATAAATAAAATATGAGAAAAACATTGTAGTTTTTTTTATTATTTAATATTAAATGTAAAAATTTTTCGCTGGACATCCTTTAACACAGTCAACACTAATTAGAAGAAGCTAAGAACATACAGTTGATAGAATGTCGTTGCTGCTCTCGATACCGGCGAGAAAATGTTTTGTGTTATGACTGTGATTTATTATTGAGTGAGTATATTTATAAGTCAGGTAATATTCAATTAGTCTCAGCACATATATTTGTCTTATATCTCGATCATTGTTTTCCTTAAAAATAAGAGGGATGAATATCTGAAAGGGCCCTAATAAATTAATTAAGAATTCTACTTTGTGCTATTTTAGCTGACTTTAATAATGTTTTAGCTGCTCCACCCCAAACAAATATCTCATAATTAATTAAAATAAAACAAAGCGCAAAATACACCGATTTTAAGAGTGTAGAGTCAATTATGTTACGTGTTTATTTAAATAAGTTTTTTATGTATCCCACTAGATTCACAATATATTATTTCCAGTGACACTGATGTGTTCAAATTTACGATGTTTTAGTTAAACTATAGCTGCTATATAACGGCCATGGTGTTGATCTAGAATTGTATCAACTCAGAGAATTTATGCCGAAGTAAAATGATGAATATATTCTGTAATAGTGCTACTAATTTTTCTTTTCATTTCATTCATTGCAGAAAAAGCAATCTTTTAAGTATTCCAATACAGTCGTGTAACTTCGGAAAAAAAATCACAACAAGGCCGACTTTAAAATCAAATGGGTAGGTATTTTTCTTCACCCTCCCCGGTCTTCAAGGACTTTCAGCGAGTCCATTTACCAAAAATCCATCTGGGAATAGAACATATTTATTACTCTCGATATCGTAAACTACTTCTCTTTATTTCAATATTGAGAATCATTATAAAGATTTTTGAAATACCTCAGAGGTTTGATACCAATACTTGATCCCATATATATAACAAATCTATTTATTTTTTTATTTTGCGAATACAGACGGTATACATTTTGTAGAACTCCATTGTAATCAACACAATAAATCAAATACGATTTCTTTGGTTATATTTAATTTTTACAAATAATTGGACGATCGTTTCGGCTGTCTAGGCCATTATCAATTGATTTTTTATTTTTTTTATTGAAAGATATAAATGAGATGTATACATTTTTAAACATAGTTAATAATTATATAATTTCTTTTAACATTTTTTTCTTCTCTTTACACGAGAAGGAGTATATAAGAGAAATGTGTTTGCCGGTCTGTATACATATTTTTTGATTTAAGATACAATCTGTAATTTTTATGGGTTGCGGTATATTTAAGTTTTAGAATATTAATTTGGTCTATAAAAAAGATATTATCTTAAATCTTTATCCTTGAAAGATATTATAAATTATAATAGATATGATACTTTAAAGTATAATAACACATATATATATATATATATATATATAAGAACGACTTATAAATGTCATGTAATAAAATGATACTGGATATTGTTTATAAAAAATCATGTACAAGTGGATCATATTTATCCATTTTTAGCACGTTTTTCGTAAATGTGTTGGTTTAACCTTTACCATACCATGATATAAAATACCCGAACGCAGCCATGCTGTCAACTCGTGTTACCGTAAAAAAAAGTTGTAAAAAATGTTTTTATTAGCTTAAATGGCTTCAATGGCACGAATGTATTCTAAATATTAAGCATTAAATTTTGAAAAAATGATTAATAACATAATTTAGAGCATTCATTAAGTCCTGTACAATGTGTTCTTCTTTCTTATCTCTCTTCATTTAATTAGTGAGAAAGAGACAATTACATTTGTAAATTTGTTTTTCTTTTCACTGTGAAAATAGTGTGTGATCTCTGTCTTTCATTTCACAAATGGTATTTTTACCAACGTATTAATTTTACAATGGATTGAATGGAAAAAATAATGGTTTTTGTACGATTCCCTTTTCATAATTGGTTTTTCACTAGTCATTCCTGAGCGCTAATATTTTCTTTAAGATTATCTAAAATATGAATTTTATGTTGCGTGCATTTACCGAAATATTACAGGTTTAATTATGATACTGCATAGTTTGGGAACGGTTAAAGTGCGTCGTAATTCTTGTATATATAAATTTATCGAAATATCGAAATATTTAAAACATTTTTGATAAAAACTTTTTTGTGCTCTTGGTATTTATATTGGATCTGTTATTTTACTTTGATTTTATTTGGTCAAGAATTTCGATAAAATTGTTATAGATACGTATACATAGCACTGTTTTGTTGTACTAAGTTTATTGATGTCATTTTAATACATTTAATGGTATTGTCGATAACATATATAGATAAAAATGATTTGGAATAGAGAGAGTGATGAAAAAAGTTATAAAAAATATTATTTTGATACCATTAACGAGTATTGTGAATAAAACATAATCTGAAGCAACTTTATTTATTTAATTTACCAAAAATATATACACATTACGACGCATTTTTGTTCGAGAAAGCAGTTCGCGCACAACTACGAGAAAATTGATTTTTTTTGTATATTTAATAATAAATATTCTTACCTTGATAAATATTTTTGTGAAGTTTCATAACTCTATTAATTGGTATAAATAACTGTCTGGACTATAAATAACTTTATTATGCTTGAGTTTTTGCTGCAAATACGTAATCCTCGTTCAAAAAAATTCTCAATTTGTTCGTTTATTTAGTTTTTTGAGCTATTCTACCAAAGCATCTTGGATAACATTTTTTTCATACAAAATACACAAAATGTCTCTCTTGTCGTATTGTTTTCTCAAATTGTAAAATTATATAGCTGTCCTTTTCTACAAATTACCCATGACGTTAAAAATGGTTACTTAGAATAATTAGAAGCATTCAAAATGTATAGAAATTCTCAGAATTCCAATGAATAATGTTGTCCCTTTTTATCTCATGCAAATACATATATATAATTATAAATACAAGTTGTTGAGTTTAATTGTTAGATTGATAATGCCCTGACAAGTCTCAAGTAGAATCGAGTAGAATCAAAACACAAGCGTTTTATTTACACATACGCGATTATAGAGTAACGAACTTACATCGGAAACAGTAAATCAATACACCGTCTTGAACTATCGTAGTCCTCAAATACAGTTAACTAAAAAGATTTAATTGTAAAAATAACTGTCTTTCTAATATCGGTTTTTTTTTCTGAAATTTTTCGGTTTACAGTCCACGGGCACTATTACTGGTTAGTATTTCTGGTTTCCGGTATGGATTTAATCTATTTTATTATAAATTGGAAAAACTATTAACGCTTTAAAATAGACGTGTATCATAAATCAAATATGTGCCTAGTATTTAATTATTAATTAGTAAATAGTAGTATAGGAAAGTATTAACGTACATTGTGTAAAATATGATTATAATTTTATGTGAAGAAATGTTCTTAAATTTGTTAAGTATTTATGTAACGTTCATTTGACACTTTCCTAGAGCTCATTTAAGTCTCAAGTCTCAAAAGGATATCTGGGCCTTTGGACGATGTATCGAATCCTATTTTATAGTTTATCATCGTAGACGTGGTACTGGTGTTTTATAATTATTACTATGTAGGTATAATACTAAATTATTCATTTTTCATGTTCCATCACAAGACTTATAAAATGTGAAATGGAATACAAACTACCGACTATTCATGATCTAAATCTATTGTATATCTATTAAAAAATGTTCAGTTTTTCAACGAACGATTTATTCTTTTTTTTTACAATTTTTTTAAATATTTTTCATGTTTGAAATATACTTTCATGTAAACGTATTTATAGCTACATTTTTTGTCTTCTATTTTATATAATATAATATTTTATATTATATAAAATACATTTACTAACCAAAGCGATAATTTTTTTGCTAAATACATTTCATGTAAAATTCTACAATTTTGAAAATAATGCAAGTAATAATTATTATAATATTTTATATTCTCGCAACTCGAAAGATGGCGAATATACAAGTAATTGAATAAATAAAAAAATGATTTATTGCTTCCAATACACGTACAACTCGTACAATTAAATAACATAGTCAAAGTTAAGTACTACTATTGTATTTTGTAATGAAGACCAATGCGGTAGAAAAAAACTCTCACAGATATGTGTATAGTTTACTGGAAAGAAATTAAATTTTATTAAATTTATTTGTGACAGTTTATAATTTCATTTATTAGTAAATGGTTGTTCGCTTAGATAAGTTGGTACTAGATTTTTAATAATTTTTTTTTAGGTAGGTACCGTGTAGTTAAAAAACAAGTTTTTTTACCTATATACCTGCCTACCTGCCGCAAAGGACATATTAAAATGGTTGAACACGCGAATTTCTTTGAGTCTCAAAATATAATTTGGACATTCATGGATAGGCACTGTATAAAATGTACCACACGATGGTAACCAGTACTACGTATTTGTTTGATTTGTCGTCACTTGTTTTAATTTTAAGATTACAAAATTTTTGGGAAGTGAAACAGGGCAACTTGATATTTTTTAACACTTACATTACGGTGAGTCAAAATAAAACATGTCCGGCGGTGGTGGGTCATTTTAGACAATTTAGAAGTTTTGTGAGATATTTTTTATAGATATTTCATTTTAAATATGATTTAATGAAATGGTATAATGTGCCGTAATGTTTCTGCTAAAAAATTAAAGTTAAAAATTAATAAATATTACGAATAATGTACATATTCTCACGCATCAACAAACGCCTTACACAGCCAAAATACAAACATTAATTGAGCATGTGATCTTTTCGTCGGAACTCGAGCAGGTAATGTCATAAAACTTACAGGTAGGCTCAACGCCCCTCAAATAGTTATATTACTGGCATCGTCTAGGAGCCGCCGGACGAAAATAAGTCAAAACAAATACATGGACGCATACCTGTTATCCTTTGTCTACTCGCTTAAAATGTTGACAATATATAATTCGGCGTAAGCCCTGAGATTCAATCAGACTATCTTAGGTCAGTTTTTGAGCGTTTTTTCACATTTTTATCAATAACTCATTTAAATTTCGTCTGATAACATTTATTTGTATCTCAAATTATTTGAAAATATTTAATAAAAGATTAGCTAAAAAGAAAATAGCATTAAATGAATATTTATATCGGAATTCATATTTTTACAAACACCAGGTGTGTATTAAAATAACGGTGCATTTTAATTTATATTTGTCTTTTTACATATTAACAAACTGTCCAGAAGTTGACTGTATGTATATTTTATGTTTGTATTGTATAATTAAAGTTGTAAATAAAATATTTCCTTACTTTAATTAGGGTAGTAAAGTTTGGCGGTTTGTAAGTAACCTGGCACGATGGGTGCGTCCTATCGCAGTATCGATGGCAGCACGCAGCGAAGGGGGGAAGCCAAGATATGGGTAGGTTAAGGGTGAAAACCGGATTCCGAAATAGATAGTATCCATTACAGAATTAAACTTTCCGCAAACTTGTTATTGACTTTGTAATATGCGAATATTCCCCTATCTTGGCCGTTTAACTCATACATGAGGTCACGGGGTCACAGGACGATCTTAAAGTGGTTCCTGGTTAAAATATTATTAGTATTGTGATTTAATGATTTTAGAAAAATGGGAAGGAAATTGAGGTTGAAATTTGGAATCGGTCGATATCAAGAGTAGGGTATTAGGCCTTTGAACTATATGGTTGATGACTATATATCTGTGAGGTCCGTGAGTAGTTATATGTGTGTCTGTCTACCGCGGTCGCGCACCGAGAAGAACGAGTGGGACGTCTATGTGTGAGCAATAGTTTATAAGCGAATGCGCTCGTACGGCAGGTTCTTTTCTTCAGGATTCCGACGCGGTCTAGTACTATCTCATAGTGTACTATACTGTTATTGTATTCTTGTTTGAATAAATTCATGTTAATTGTCACCTGTCAAATGAGTTGAATTCTGCAACCATAAAACAACCCAGAATACTACAGCCGGTTATTAACAGTCGGCAGCAGAACATTATAATACCTAATATCCAGTTTGATTAAGTATAAATAAGAGGTCATATAAGTTAGGGAAAAGATAGTCGCAGGAAATAGATCCTACTTCATACTACTACCAAAATGACATGCAATATCAGGAAAACTAAATCAATATCATCCGTAACTGGGTGAAATATTGGACAATTTTGAGATATAAATTTAGTTGAGAATTTATTTAATTTAAAATGATTTGTTATATAACATTTATCAGAACACTGAACTATTTAGAAAATTCAGAGAATGCAAGAAGCCAGAATCCCAAAAAAGATCTTTAATGGACACCAAAGTAGGAGGAGAAAAGTGGGAAGACCACGGCTCCACTGGGAGGATGACGCAAAGAAGGACGTAGAAGAACTGGTACAGATCCCGAACAGGAAGACAGTTTATGAGCATGTGGAGGTAATGGTTCAGGCGACCAAGGCTCGATATGATGTGCTGGACTGTTTTAGAAAAATAGATATAAACAAATCTGTTTTTTTTACATATTTCCAATAACTTTGTGGTTAATGTTCATTTTTTTAGTTCTAATTTTGGTTTTTTATCCACTTAAATATTAATTAATTCATTAACCGGTTTCGAAAATAACCAATTCCTTCTTCAGAATGTCAAATTAAATAAATTTATAATTAAAATCAAACTTAAAAATAAAAAAAATATAAATCTGAATTAGCAAAGTCAAAAGGAAATAGAATTGAGGAACGCTCGATACACTGTCGATAGTCTCATGGTGTCGTTGCGTCAGCCTATCTATGGATTCACTGCATGTTTGAAGCTCTTAATTCCGTTCATAGAAGTGCCAATCCACACACTTAGAATCAAAAACTCCATGCATAATACACAAATCAGATTAAAAAGAGATGGGTTACTATATACACGAATATATAATTTAAATAGTTGTTTTGGTGTTCAAAAACACTCAAACAAATTTAAGTTATTGCCAGCCTTATTGATGTAAATCGACTGGGTGAAGTGAGTGGGGAAAAATTGAAATAATTATTCTAGGGAATTATTGCTGAAATTATAAGCAATACTAGATGCCGTGAAATTATGTTTTAGGTGCTATTGTAACATGTATTTTTATACATATTATACATACTTCAATACAAAATTAATAACTGTGTGCAATATCCGTGATGTTAGTCAAGAAATAAACTACTAAAAATCTCTGTTTTTCTGGTGGGACGAACAAAATGTTAATGTTTATGTCACTGCTGACGTGTATTGCCGAATGAACAACAAGTTTTTGGTACCGCAACTGCAGCTGTTTCTCGGGTTCAGTAACAGAACACAATTTTAGCAAGACGGGGCCATTTCACACACAGCTAGAGTTTCAATGGAGAAGCTGAGAGGAATTTTTCCCAATAAATTAATCAGCAAGTACGGAGACAATAATCCTCGAACAATTTAGGCCCTACAAGAAAATATCTGCCGTAAAGTTGCTGCCATTTAACCAATGCTTTGCTCTCGTTTGTCCGCAAATTTAAGAGTCCGATTGCAAGAATGTCTTTGGAGAAATGGACAGCATTTAGACGATATTGTTTATAAAACATAAAATCCGTATCGTTAAACTCCATTATACATATTGTACATACTTCAACACAAAATGAATAACTGTGTGCAATATCCGCAATGCTAGCCAAGAAATAAACTACTACAAATCTCTGTTTATCCGGTGAGACGAACAAAATGTTAATGTTTATGTATGCGTTTTGTGATATTGAGCCTTGGCTGGGTCGTCGGTTATCGGAACGTTTGATCGTCGTTTAAATTCCGGTTATCGTATGACATATAATATAATATTACAGGATTTTCCGTTGCAATTTTTATTCATATATTATTATGTACGTATATATGGCTTATGACCACGGAAAGAGACACGACGAGATAAATCTCATTACCATATAAACGTGTTGAGATTTTATCTAGAGACAAATTTAGAGATCAGCTTGAGATTGGTCGAAAGAGACAAAACTAAAACCCATACACGACGTTCGATTTGATAGCGAGATTCGATACGTGCGAAGAAACGTAGCGTAGAACCATAGATTCCTATAATTATTTATAGTGAAAGTTAGACAAATTAACGTTTAATTGACATTTAACGTTTGACGTATAGCAAGCGTGAAGTGAGGCGCGAGACAGATAATATTTTACGTATACGGTGGAATATAAAATGCGAGGGCCGTCTCCAAAGAATCTTATGTTAGCACAATAATTTAAAGATTATCTCCGTTAACGCTAACCTAACCTAACCTGGATATTTTCTTTCATGTTCAGTCTGAAAGTTGTTTGAACCTGTAATATATGCTTACAAAATAGCCGAGTTTGCACCAGTTCACTCTGTTGCGTGTCATATTTTCCAACATAATTAATCTTGAAACCCATGCGCTTTTGTACTTGTGTGGTAGTTTTATTATCTTTCTTTTTCCTCAGTTGTCAATTTGTATATCATTTTTGGGCTTTTATTTTTTTAACCACAAAAAGTGTATTCTGTATAATTTTACTTTTAATTTATCTTAAATATGTTTTATTTTAATATTTTTGTAATAATATACAGTCTAGTCTATCAATGTCATTAACGATATGTCGATAATCTGTAAGTAAGTAAGATAATCAGTCTATTACAAAAAATATATAAATCGAATTTAGAAATGTCTTAGTGTAAAATATTACATACATACAATAATATTTAATATAAAATATGTAAAAAAATTATTTTGTCAAAATACATTTCAGGAGGACATTAAATGATTTAAAGATAAATTTACCTTTTTTTTATGAAAAACGAACATGAGGTCCTCCGATCATCTTCACAATTCGTGAGATTTAGCAAGATGGCATCGGTGCTTTGCGATGCTGTGATTGGTTGAAATGGATTAATTATTATTACTGTATCAATAGTTTTTTAATCGATTTGACATTGAATATGGCTGGCAAGATTTCAAAATCACGCCAGTCAAAAAATCAAATTTGGAGTTGAAAATTATCTCTAGGTACTTAATATGGTAATTTATAGTATAATACCTAGTGAGGGTTGATTTGATTTGTTTGAGGTCAAGTCTCTATTAATCGAGTAAGCCGTTCATTCCCGAACACCTTGTCATTTCGTATATTATCACGGAATAAACTTCTGACACTGAAACCGCAAAAGTTTAAATTAAATATGAGATTATAGATGTCGTTATGGCAGTCAGTGAGGCGACTATAAATTAGTCATAAATCTACAAACTTCCCAGAAACGAACAATTTGATTTACGTATAAAGTTGTAATCGTTTCGACTCTTTTTTCGGATGAAATATCTAAAAGAAAAATAGGGGTAAATTTGTTACACCCCGAGAAAGATTGCGCGATACTGCTCGAGAAACATTAAATCCAAGGTGGAAATTTATGAAAGAAATCTCAGAACATGACATAAAGGATAACATTTATCAATCCTGATTGAAATATTACAAGTAATTATTATTTTCGACTGTATCAAGTTCGTTTTTCACCGAAAGCATTCAGATTTATTTTGTACTATGTATGTGTTATATTACATAAGTGCACTAATATTGGAGGGTGCTGCAAATCCGGCAACTTACATATTTTGTATTTGAAGAAAAATATTAAAAACTGATAGAATAATGAAGAATAATATTTTTTATTTATTAATCTGGTTTACAATACAAAATAAATGCAAAACATTATTCCAGACACAAGCTTGTTTCTATAGTGGTGGCCATTTACATTTCAGAATTGCAAAAACCGGTGTTGGTCGAATTCTAATATAAATGGCGGCGGGCAACAACTGATATAGCAACTAAAACAGATTTTAAATGATATATTTATATTAAAAATAATCTTTTTTTATAAATAAATTTCCACAACGAGAAGACAATTGCATAACATGTTTTCATTGAGGTTACTGACTTTGCAACTTAAATATCAGTGCGTGTATCCTAAAGTAATGAAATAAGTTTTATTTTATATAAATAATAAATATGTTTAGTAGTAAAATCAAAATCCTTGAATATGACTCACGCTGACTGTGAAACATGACTTGTACTCACATCCACAGGCCACATGGGTCTATGTTCAAGATTAAATGATGTCAATGGATAAAAAAAAATACATGTAGATGAAATAAATAAAATATGTAATTATTACTAGTTTTTAAATAAAAATTGTTTCTGCAACATTATTTATCGTCTCTAATACTTATTATATGATTAAGAAGAACACATTCTTATTGTGGAGATGTAATTATTCAGAACATGGGTCTGTGATGTTTTAAATATTAATTTAATGTATTAATTATAAATATATGCATATAAAATCAATTTTATCAAAAAATATTGTTTTTTGCGCTACTGGGATTCGAACCTGAATCTCTAATTTCAATCCAAGTAAGTACACTACCAATGAATTGACAATTCTGGCGTCTGCAGTCGGTTTACTTAAAGGTATTTGAGATTCTGTAAAAACAATGTGATGGCTTTCAAATAATGGAACGACAGATGTATTAATTTGAAAAAGGGTAACATGTAGGTTCGAAAATTTGTCATGAAAAATACTGGTTCTATAACACAATTGGTAGTGTACTTCTTCGGATTGGAAATAGAGATCCAGGTTCAAATTCCGGTAGCGCAAAAACAATATGTTTCGACAAAATTGATTTTATATGTATATATTTATAATTAATACATTAAATTTGTATTTATTTACGTGTTATCGTAATTAAATCGCACAACATTATATATAACGCCATTACACTGTAGTATAATTTGATATTATTACCTTCGTGATATACCTATATGTAATAATTATAGACTGCAATTACAATACGAGTACGTGTTTGTGAAGATACGCATACATTATGATTGCAGGTATCTCCGTAATCGATTTTATGCTTTTGATATATTTGAGCACTTCAGTTTAATATTATTTAATTAATAATTAACCGGAATAAATCTATTATTTGTTACTTTTCTTTGTTGAAATTGAAAAAATTTAAAGATTAGTAGTATAACATCCCGTGGACTGTATCGAGAGTAATTTTAATTAGTTGACACAACTCGAATTCGACGTCTGAAGGATCATAAGGGCAGATGGATCTGGCCTATCTTACTTTAATGTCCTGGGTTGGGCGTCGTCTTCACCTCTGGTTGACGAGCACGTTTATTATGCTGAACCGAGAGATCACTGTACTTCCGGAAATCTTCAATACACTTCCTCTGCGCGGTTCCAGCGTTACGCATGGCGCGGATGTATGACGGCATGAAAAAGAACACAAGAACTTGATAGTTCGCTTGCTCCTTACTCATAATAAAACATAAATTGAGACACCTTCTGCACAATACTGTATATCGGTTTTTACATATTTTATATTGACGAAGCGTCGCCCATCTTGAATGATATACAATTGTTGCAGGTAAAATCTCTTATAAATTGTGCGTAATAGTATTTATATTTATTGTATATGATTATTTAATATACTATTCGATGCCCAAGAGATATACAACTTTCATAACCCAGATCTGCCCAAAAACGATATACAATGTTGTAGCAGGGGTGGTTTCAATTATCCTTGGACACACTGATTCTGGCACATTATGTTTTTCTTCAATTGTTTTATTCTACTTATTTTTCGGTAATCATTAATGTTTGAACTGTTGTAATTTTGTTTTTTTTATTCCATGATTTAATTAAAACACTATAACTTATTATATATAGAAGACAGATAGTTAGTTGAAGTAGCTAAATTCTTACAAATATGTAAATAATTTAAAATTATCCATGAAAATAATAAAATCTGGATATAACGAAATAAACAATATACATGCTATTTTCAAAAATACATAGTCATTAAATTAATAGAAGCACTTAACCAATAAATGAACATTTAACTTATTAGTTCTGCAACTAACAAAATTGTAAAAATACCTGTAATAATGCTTAAGAACATATAAGGGAAAAATCTCAACATTAGATGCAAATGATCATATCATCATCCTTTTAAAATTATATAGAATCATTAAACACTCTGTACTATATAAAAATTATATAAACTCACTTTTAAACACCTTTGTATTGAAATAGTATAAATACCCTAGCTTAAGATAAAAATATACCAATTTGAAGATGGACGCGACAGGCTGAAACCGGCAATGCTCAAAATAAAATAAGTAGTGGAATAAAGTTATAAAGCGTTTTTAATTAAATCATTAAAATGGAATTCCATCGAGAATAAACAGTTTCGAAATAAGAAATCTTATTTCATATTTTTAGATAATAAAGTTGTGCATTTGAATTTAATTAGAGTTAGTAAGTTGTTGCATACCAGTTGCCTCTACGGTAACATCACCGCACAGGGTCCGATGGCACACTTAGGTGAGACGATCGGTGTGTTATGCGGAGAACTGCAATAATTACAGAGCTATCGTCATGTATGTAATTTTCACCTTGTAATTGAAGTTATTTAGCACTATCATTGTTACCAGACTTATCAAAGTCTTAGAGAGAATCACACCAGAGACACAAGTAGGGTTCCGTGACGCTTGAATTATAGCCGACATGATACCATTAGACAGGTACAAGAGAAATGTCGAGAGTACGATAGGTACAATGCTGCATTTGCCGATATAGTTAAAGTCATTGACTCGGTCAATAGAGATATGCAGCGGTAAATCCTTCAGAAGCTTGGCGTTTCGCCGCTTCTCACAGATCTCCTGGCTCAGCTACAGGGTGAATGTTATGTTCCAGGACGATTATATTTAACATTTGAAAAACAATCAAAAACAATGTGCTAAAATCATTATAAAGGTGGGCTAACTTGGGCTGACTATTTAAAAAAATTCATAACTTTGGTGGGGTTTATTTTTAATTATATATTTTTTTACAGATACTGAAAAATTTATGAAAGTTTATAATGGCTACATACCCAGTGCAAGAGCGCGATAAAATTATTGAATTTTATTAGGTTTCGCGACGAGCTATTTTCGGTGACCGACTAATTTAAAAAAATGCAGAGTTTGCTTGGCCTTCCCGTTCCCCAGATTTGAAGGCGCCTGATTTATTTTTGTGGGCTACTTAAAAGGCCGAGTTTACATGAACAAACCGGCAATACTTCAGGAGCTTAAACAAAATATTCGTGCAGTAAAACAAATTTGAAGACAGAAACGTTGCGTGATGTAACGAAAAATATTTTAGAAGAAGCGATTATTTGTCAACAAGAAAATGGAGGTCATTTGAATGGTGTTATTTTCCGCAGATAGATTGAAAAAAAATTAACAAAGTACACTTCCATGTAATAATTATTTTTTAATAAATATTAAAATCACTTTTAAAATTAGCAATATTAACTTTGTGGTTAAAATTCATATTTTTTATTTATTATCTTTGTTTTACTAAATTTATTTTTTAAATAATTGTTGTTTTTTTAAAAATAAATTCTGGTAAAGAAACAATAATATATGTTTTTAGTTAGTTATGACATGTTGAAGAAGAAAATGGTATTTTTCGAAACCGGTAGATGTATTTAAACTCAATTAAGTGGTTAATAAAACAAAGATAATAAATAAAAATATAAATATTAAAATTACAAAAGTTATATGGATTTTTGGCTCACTCTGTATCTTAATAATAATGGCAATGCTGTAATTATTAATTGTGATCGCTATCATCACATGTTGGAATACTTCTTAGTAGCCGATTTAAGTTGAATGGACCAGCACTATATGTGGTTTCAACAAGACGGTGCCACCTCACACACAGTCTTAGCAACTGTTGAAATATTACGAGAAATTTTTCTCAGTCACATATTGTCAAAAAATTGTGATATAGATTAGCTTATCAATCACTTGATTAGACGGCTTCCGACTATTTGCTGTAAGGTAATTGAAAGGAAAGATCTACGCCAATAAGTCAATTACAATTTTGATGCTACAGGATGATATTCAAAATGAAATTGCTGAAATAATACGCAAAGTGTATGAAAATATTTGAAAAATATGGTTAAAAGATCACGCATTTATACCGTTACCAAAGGCTGTTACTTAGCCGATATTATATTTCATTAGAAATTGTAATAAATTGAGTAATTAATAAATAAAAACTTAACTAAAAAATGTGTTTTATTTCCTAGTTATTTAAAATGAACATTGTCCTGGAACATAATATTCACTCTGTACATAAGTGTTTCGTATCACTTGGTACAATGGAAACAGATATCTTACCTGTACCAGTATGATGCCCTTGGAAATACTATCACAGATTCCTTTTGGTGTTCTCCTTTGATTGTACTTCTCGAGTTGCTTGGTTGAGTTCTTGTAAGTGAAACTCAGTGACAAATATGTGAAAATTATCGTTTATTACAATTTATTTATAGATTTACAGAAGGAACGGTTGGATAAGAGAGCTGTTCCCTAGTGACGGCCTCCTATATCCCATGATCCCCACCATTTTAAATATGAATTAGAAATATATACATATAAAATCAATTTTATTGAAAAATATCGTTGTTGCGCCACCGGGATCAAACCTGGATCACTTTCCAAACTGGGAAAGGTGCATTATTATAATTACAACTTCACAATAAGAATGTGTTCTCTTAATAATCAAGTTGTATCAATGTGTCAAAATTTACTAAAAATGAATTGATAATTCTGACGTCTGCTATCAGATTACTCAAAGGTATTTGAGATTCCGTAAAAATAAAGTAGATGGCTCTTTCAAATAATGGAACGATTAAATGTATTAATATCAAAAAGATAACATGTAGGTTCGAAAATTTGTTGCTATAAATATCGTCGCTGTAGTATAGTTAGATAATGCACCTTCCACGGTTTAGAAAGAGATCCAGGTTCGAATCCCGGTGGCGCAACAACAATATTTTTCGAGAAAATTGATTTTATATGTATATCTTTCTAATTAATATATTTAATTCATATTTAATAATACTGTCATTCAACAATGGTGCATTATAACACCTACATTGTTTAAAATATATATGGCAGTCTTCATGTGTGTTGTCGACAAAGGACTTTGTGTCAGAGGCATCGATATGAGATACGGAACCGACGGCAGAATCCATAATTTGTGCAGACTGCATGCCCAATGTAGAGTTGCTCACACATACATCATAGAGCTGCAATATGTTGATGACTATGCTCTGGTCGCCCATTCACAATAAGACTTCCGAGAAATCATTAAGATCTATACAGAAGTGTATCAGATGTTTGGCCTGGAAATAAATGTTAAAAAAAATGCTCTGGGAATAATTTGACACTGGATCCCCCTGATATTAGAGTGGAAGGAGTAGAACTAGAGAGTGTATTCAACTTCATATATTTAGGCAGTATCCTAACATCAAATTCTTCATTTCATAATGAACTAAAGAATCGTCTCAGGAATGTACTAATGGCTGTCGCCAAACTAAATGATAGAGTCTTCAATAACAGATATTTTCCAGCCCGCCAAGATATCAGTATATAAAGCTATTGTTTTTCAATACTTCATATGGGACTGAGGCTTGGGTATCCTAAAGAAGACATATTAGGGTTGAGGGAGTGTGTCTCTCAAATTCTATTCTCTCACCGAAAAGTGCATGAGAGGCGGAAAAACTGTGAACCACAATTACGTAGAAATGGCGAGACGATTCTCAAGTATGAAACCTGACACAAATAATTTAATATTGTAAACGATTCCCCCTCTAAACCTGAGATTCATCTCTTAAAATAAAATATACATAAATACTGAAATAATTACATTCTGTTGAACACTGTTGTAAACAAGCGAACAAATAAAATAATTTTAAAATGTTATAATGTATAAATTCTGTTATAAATAATTGTTGTTTTTTTTTTTTTTAAATTAAAAATAGATTCTGGTGAAGAAACAATGCTATATTTTTAGTTAGTTATGACATCCTGAAGAAGGAAAAGGTATTTTCCGAAACCGGTAGATGTTTTTTAAACTCAATTAGTGGATAATAAAACTAAGATAATAAATAAAAAATATAAATTCTGTATTTAATATGTGTAGCGCCTAATACCAAAACCCTCTAAAACGAATTTGGGATAATTAGAGTTAAATATGCAGTTTTGTAGATTTTTTTGTCAGCTACATGCATAACACATTGCTTCTTGCAAAAAAAACTTAAATCCATTGATATTTCATGTTCAAAATCAGGATTAGTTCCAAAATACCCCAAAGCAGACAGATTATATGTTGCTATTCCACAATGCTTGTTGATGATCACGTTATCTAAAATCCAGTATGGCTGCCAGAACGATATATAAAAAAAATACATTAGAGAATTGTGTTCTTAAAAAATGTCGATGTAAAATGAATATTTTATACATTTGCTTTCAAAGTACACGTTTTCATCCATAACTCAAAAACACATAAAGTCGTTTTAGGGGGTTTTGGAATTAGGCGCTACATTTGCTTAATGACGCTTTTATTTTTAATTTATTTATGTAGCTAGTTCACCTTTATACATGTAATTTTTTTTTAATTGATAATATAAGGAAGTCATATAAAACAAAGTATTTACCTAATAACACATTAAATAAAAATATTTTTTTTCAAATCGAATAAAGAGTATTTATTATAATTTTTATATTCATGCATTTATGTTTTAAAAAAAACACAATATAAAATAAGTATTCAAAATAAAAATCGCTCATCTTGATTGACATCAAATATCTATAATAATTAACATATTGCTGTATTATATCTGTTAAGCTAAACGTAGGTTTACAGTATGTTGTGGATTTAGCTATTCCATATATTAAATAATACTTAGGTTCGTACAATTTTCTGCGCATGCATGTCACGTGGCAGTTAGTCGTAATAATATATTATACCAGACCATTCTCGAGTTGAATTAAGCCCGTATCTGTCTGTCTCCCCGAAAAGCATTCGTACATTTTTTATTGATTGGTTTTCTAAAGCCGAACGTGGGCGAACCGATAATCAATTTGATCGCGATTCGGGATATCAATTTTTGGATTTTAATAATTCTTTCTTCAAATAAAATCGACTGAGAAAAGAACGAAATTATTTGAAGAGTAACATCTCATAATCTTTGAGAAGGTAAATATTATTTTTTATTAAGGAGAACACATTCTTATTGTGAAGTTGTAATTATTCAGGACATAGGTCTGTTGGTATTTTAAATACTAATAAAATGTATTAACTAGAAAAATATACATATAAAATCAATTTTATCGAAAAATGTTGTTGTTGCTAACGCCATTATTATTTTTTTTATCATCCAGATATTTTTACTGTATACTTATTAGGAACTTTTCATTACGTCTTTTTTATATAAAAAAATAGAGTTGTGTACTCCATGTACATCTTACATACATCTTAAATGTTACATCAATATTCTGACTATTTTCAAACCAAGCTAAATGCTTGTGTGAACATAGGAGTTACTTGCTGGTCTCCTGGAATGCGACTCGAACATTGGATCACTAGGCGAGTCACTAGACCAATAAGCACAGTGAGTAAAATGTACAATTTTCTCCGAAGTAAAAAAATTAATTGGTCAATTGTTATTGTTACTCAGGGCGTACACTTGTAAGTGAAAAAATTCCGTACTAAAATAAAAATCATTATAATTTTCGGCACATTTTCATCTAGTAGATACAGGACACACGCCACCTCTTTCACAGATATTGCAGGTCCATTGTATTTTCGCTGGTGCCTCTTTGTCTACATTTCCTTTAGTGATCTCTCTACTAAATAGTACAAATTATATAAATGTACTAGAAAGATATACGTAAAAATCTAACCAGCGAAAAAATATTTAGTTGCTAGCGGGATTCGAACCTGGACTTCACAACAAAAATGGGTTCTCTTTAATAAATAAAATTTATTTTTTAATAACGTAATAATATTTTCAAGTAATAAATAATATAACATTTCTCTCATAAGCCTCCGAGTATAAAGGTTTAGGAAGGCACACACTGTTTATACTCAATTAGGCAATAATTAATTTATTATTATTTAGCTCGAATTATAATACAATATACAGGGTATTTATGAGAAATATCGCAAGGTTCAGAATATTATATTTTGTTTTATAAAAGTGCTTTTGAATTTGATTGGGGAAGTTTGATTTCAAACATTAATTGATGATTGCGCAAAACTAGACCATTTAATAGAGACATGATAGTTAGGCAATTTAACGCAGGACTCCTCTTGATGTGTTCCTTTATACTGCAGACGAGCCGTCTACCAAAGCATGAGCAGTTAAGCGTATGATTAACTACTTTAGTATCAACTGCCATCAAATCAAGATGCAGGCGACGATCTTAGATCTAACCCACATTTGTCTCTCACTAGAATTTTGCCAATATACTATTCAACCCTGTTTGCTATTCGTAGTTATTTTAAACAAAATCTTTTCGGACTGAGCTGTGAGTTCGTGTAGTTAATCATTGAGAATTACTAAATATTGCGTATAACAACCTCCACGGTTCTGGCTACCAAAATATTATACTATTGTGCTACAGGAATATTTTTAGAAGTAGATTACATTAATTATATTTTCTTCTACAGCACGTAGTATGATAATTTAGAAGATCCATATAAATCTAGATTTTTGAGGCTTCTACCAATACCATCTTACAGTATCTGTTTTATATAATCATGCCAGATCTTTTGTGAACGCATATAATTAATTATGTTGTTCTTTAAATACACAATTTTTTTAGTATCAATGTATATATTACTATGTTAAAACTTTATTATACTCCGTAAATAACTTTTAGGTTATTAAGGAGAACACATTCTTATTGTGAAGTTGTAATTATTCAGAACATAGGTCTGTGATGTTTTAAATACTAATTTATTGTATTAATTATAAATGTATATATATAAAATCCATTTTGTTGAAAAATATTGTTTTTGCACTACCGGGATACTTTTAGGTTGAATTTTTCTGTTCTACTTACTGACTACTTGTACTATTCATAACCATCCAGTGTTTATAAATAAACGATTCTTTAATAATAATCCGATGAGCTTTAAGTCTCCTTTAATAAGTTTGATGATACTTGATGAGTTAAAACGGCATTATAAATTAACGAAGGTATTCCTTCACGATTATAAGCGTAAATATTATATCCTTCAATATTAGCACAATAACTTTGTGCCATCATTTTATATAAATAATTAGATAAAATACTTTGTTTAAACCACTATTTATTGATTATTCTACATGTTTCGATACCTATGTAGAATAATCAATAATAGTGGTTTAAGTAAAGTATTTTGTCTAATTATGTATGTAAATATTATACATTTATCTTAATTTATATATACATACGATACATAAATATTTATTCCCCTCAGACTTGGTACATATTAAATTTAGATACTAATCATTTTGTTTATAGGTATTATCAATATAAGAAATCTGTTTAACTTTAAGCTCTTATACACATTTTAAGAGACTGATTTTGCTCTCTTTTGTATGAAATATTAAGAAAAATATAAAAACTAACATAGTAGCTCCGAGCGAAAATAGTGTCTGATTCAGGTCTAAAGAGATTAAATGTAAAACAAGATAAATTATAAGCATGAAATAAAAAATACTATAACACAAATTATTACATAACTATGCAATGTACAACATGATTAGTATCTGTAGTCGTAAATACTTCGATAGCTAGTCCTGGGTTTTCTATAGGTAATGTTGAATACAGTAATTCAATCTATGCAAATCCAAAATACACCAACCTCTGTGAACCTGGCTACGTAGACACCGATGTCGCTCTCTTTGTAGTCTGGTGTTTCTTAAATCTGCTGGTTAGCCTCCGAAAACTTTCTCACAACCGATAATCTGAAAATATATAATACAACATGTTTTTATATCGCCGCCGTAATAAATCCGTCTAAACCGAAAAACTGTCTCTTTCCAGTAGCAACTTCGTTTTTGTTTTCTGTTTTTAAATCCACACAAAAAGAATACACATATTCAAAATTTTATACCAGGCCTACCTATCGAAGTATAAAAGCGCGTAAATAGTATCCTTATAATAGCTGATTTTAAGATCACCCCGCTAACATAGTATGTGTGACCGACGTAAGCCGCCAATCACAGTGGTGAGTGATAGAATCGGAAAGGATGGGTGGATCGAAAATAAGGTATCGGAAATGAGGAAATGATGAGGGATAAGGAATTCCTTCGATAGCTGACAGGAATGGACTCATGAAACCTAAAGGATAGCTCAACTCACCTGGTTGATGACGCCGTCTCTATGATCTTCCGGAAGTTCACCCAATTCTGAAGAGTTTTTTTTATTATTTTTTATCTTAAAGGTAATTACGAGTACTTTACTAGACGTAGTAGGTTCTAAAGCAAATATCTATACAGTATATTTTTAAGGTACAATTTGAAGTTATAAAAAATATGTTTTTCTAAAATATAGTTGGAGATAAAATGTGTAGGTAGTTAGGTTAGCACAAATTATAAATTTGTTTCATTTTGCTTTCTACCCACATCAAGTAACCATTTTGTTATTTTTAGTTTGAAATTGTTTATCACTTTAGACCGTTTAAGGTTTAGTGGCAAGTTATCTAATATATACGGTGCACAAAACAATAAAGTTCGTTGACCAAATTTACTATCTATTTTTGGCATGATTTTGGTCTACGGTTTTGCTCTTAGTTTCATTTGAATCGGATCGTGGATGTGAAGTTAAATTTAAAAAAAAAAATTGTTTTAAGATTGATCTGGTAAACAGTTGTCTTGTATTTAAAACTTGAAAGGATTCAAAAAGTTCTTCAGAATTATATCTAAATGGTCTCTTGTTTATCACTCTGTTGACTCATTTTTGAGCCTAAATTAGATTCCAAAACACACCAAAATCACAGCGGTACAGCGGTACGAACTAGTTTTAACGACGAATTTACGAATTTAATTTAAATCAATCGAGCCAAAGGAACAATGTATACTGATTAAAAAAATTACGAATACGGAACAGTAGGTATATATATATTATGTATCTATTGCAATAAGTAATTTTTTTAATGATAACACATTTTTGTTATGAATTTGCAATTTTAGATCTGTATTTCATCATAGTTCTGTATTTTAACACAAATTAAATTAAATCTCGGTTTCAAACAAATATTTTTTCTGTAGGTCATATTTTTCTGTATCTTTCTTATTGATTAATTTGATTTATGATAAATATTAAAATTGCTTATTCTTGCTATTTTCAAATGCGACACAATCGAAATCGTACGGATTAAAGACACGGTTACTAAAGGAAAAAAATTAGATTTAAGAAATAGCATTGAAATTAGAGTTTATAATTAAATGGTAAATTAAATTTCATTAGCAAAGCTGGAATTCGAACATTATTTCCCTTGATAATTATACTGGAGAAAATATATCGCTGAAAAAAGTACATGTCTTTTTTCTCTGTAATAGTTTTGACATAGCAAGCGAGTAGCGTTCATCCTCAACTATACCGCTCTGAATACTTAAATACTTTGACCATGTTACTAAAAATAAGGATACCATGGAAAAATTGGTATCCAAGCGAAGACATCAGGTTACGTGGAATGTTGCCAACACAATAGACCAACTTGATAACAAATTCAATACAAAATAGGTGGTCACAAATCATTCACATCGTCATCCGCAGTATCCAGCTGCATGATTCATGATTACAATCTATTCTTACTGAGAGAGTAAAATGGAGAACAGGACTAACCTTACACAAACAAAAAAAGTAATACGTTAACCTATTTTTATAAATAAATTATTATTTTTCATTTTTATTCTTATTGAAAAACAACAAGTAGTGGGTCATTTTAGACCCACTTCAAGTTTTCAGTTTTTCAACCGTTTTGTGGGAGATTTTTTATAGATACTTCATTTTAAATATGATTTAATGAAATAGCATGATGTGCTATAATGCTTCTGCTAAAAAATTAAAATTAAAAATTAAAAAATATTACGAATAATGTACATATTCTCACGCTTCAACAGACGCCCTACACAGCCAAAATGCAAACATCCACTGAGCATGTGATCTTCTCGTTGAAACCCGAGCAGGTAGTATCATAAAGCTTGCAGGTAGGCGCAATGCCCCTCAAACAGTTATATTACTGGTATTGTCTAGAGGCCGCCAGACGAAAATAAGTCGAAACAAATACATGGACGTATACCTGGTATCCTTTGTCTACCCGCTCAAAATGTTGACAATACAATAGAATACATGTCACATCAATATCCTTACTATTTTCAAACTAAACTTGCTGGAGTTCTGGAACAAGGCGCGAACCACCGACCACTGGATCACTAGGCCAGCGTCTTGACCACTACACCAACAAGCTACTCAAAGTTCAGCTACTCAACTATATGTTTTGGCTTAAAGGCTGAGATTCAATCTGACTGTCTTAGGTCAGGTTTTGAGCGTTTTTTCACATTTTTATCAATAACTTATTTGAATCTCGTCCGATAATATTTATTTGTATCTCAAATTATTTGAAAATATTTAATAAAAGATTAGCTAGAAAGAAATCAGCATTAAATGAATATTTATAGCGTAATTCATATTTTTACAAACACCCGGGTCTTAACAAATCTGACCCACCAGCCCAGAGTTTGTGTTAATCAGCGAAGTTTAAAATAAACTATTTTATCACGAGTAATAAAAAACAACCACAACGTTACTACAGAACAAATAAACATTTCAATTTCGAATCTTTTCATAATTATTTCATCAACATCATTTTCAATGTTATTATTTATATATTCGCATATACTCACACACACACACACACACCCACACAAACACTTATATATGTGTATTTATATGAAACTGGTGTCTCTTCTGCAATAGATCGCGTTTTTTGTTGATGGTTTCCAAGCCAACATTTCAGCGCGGTGACATGTGACATTCTCAAGGCGTTGCCTCATAAGATTACTGCACAACCGTACTTTTTCGCAGGATATATATTACATATACCTTTACATTATTCTATTAAATTACTAAAAATTTTTTTACATTTCTTATTGTACTATGAACTTTATATTTATTTTGAAATTATTACAATTTCAATTAAAAAAATATTTTAATATTTAATACATTTTTAGAATAATCAGTAGGATATATATATATATATATATATATATATATATATATATATATATATATATATATTACTTTTAACATTTATTTATTTTCTGTGAGAGTAAAAATCATGTGTAGAGAAGGAGTATATACGAGAGTTTATATTTCAGTCAGTTTTGTGTACATATTTTTTTTACTTCAGATACAAATTTATAGTAGTATGTAATTTTTCTAATTGTGATAGGGAGATTGTTAAAAAATTTGATGCTTTGATAGATATGGTGATTTTAGGTTGTGGTATATTTTAGTTTTAGAATATCAATTTGCTCTCTAAATCTTGTAGATTGGAATTCGCTTCTAAAATTTAATAAATTTTTAATTTAGAAAGTTTGGATTATCAAATTTATATATATATATATATATATGAATTACTTGATTCTAATTCAAACTAAAGTTACATATTTTTTATACAATATCGTTGTATCTTTCCAAAAAAGAGATTAGCTCTTGTGCTTGGATAGAGAGTTACATTGTAGTAAAATATAAAAGAGTCGGAAGTTTTATAATTGCAATCTATAATATGATTTATTTTCCAATTATGTATTTTTGAAGTATTCGTTTAATTTCTTTTTTAGTTACAATTATTCTAATGAAAAATAATAATTATTTCTCAGAAATATATTATTTTTTACGTATCTAATAATTTAACGATGAGCTTTATAATACATCTCTTTTTGAAATTGAATATATCTCTCTGTCTCTTATCTAAATAATTTTATTATAGATTTGACTAATCTAAATTAACCCCTATGATATAAATATTTTTTTGTATTGAATAGTTTCCCTTCAAATTTTGCTAAGTTCCAATCTAGGAAATAGTCTACTCCTAGGTGTCTCACTCTCCCCTTACTTGGACCAAAAAATTTTGGTAAATAAATAAACTTGGACATGCATCGTTACCTTGCACATAATACGAACATCTCTTACCTTTACTCCCTAACTCTCTATTTTTATTAATAAATCTGAATCTCGGGCAACATTGAACGCGAACTGCTAGATAAAAATATATCTATATTAAATAATATATTATTCACTAAAAGGGGAAGCTGATCATTTGATTTGAGACACTAATTTTACTCCTAAGTCCATTCGAACCCACCAGAAGAGAGTGAAAGACATGAATATGAAGGCTATGAAAATCTGTTGAGAGGCGGTCGGTGGTGACGATGGTAGGGGTGAATCTTCTTTCATTCTCAAGAAATTCTAAGTTCAATTCTCTAAAGTAATAAATCTTTTTCTCTTAAAATATGAATAATTTTTTTTCAACAAATAAAATTAAGTAATGTAAGAAATGTTAATATTTTTATACAAATAAATCGATATTTTTTTGTATTACTTTTATCGTTAATGTAACAATCCAAAAAAGTGCTTAAGATATCAAATGTAATAAAAAAATTAATTTGAAATCAGGATTCGTGTGATTCTCAACAATTCCATACCCCGATGAATGACAGATTTAATTTGATGAAAAAAGTATACATATACTATCTGGACTTCACAATGGACCTATCAAAATAATCACATGGGTAATTATTTCAAAATCATTCAAGATTTATTCCCCACACTCCCTGGTTCTCTAAAAGAAAAGTATCCAAGACAACTATTTCAAATATCTCTAGAAAGAGAATTGAGCATTGCCAAGGTGTCTTCTATTTATTCATATTGAACTTAATAGATAGTCAGATGCGTGAGTGTGGTGCCGAGGATGAGACCCTTGACCATGTCATTTTTGCTTATCCATTGCAAATTTTTTTCTTGCCATTTTTTTTACAGTGATCTCGTCAATAGTAAATTTTACTTCGGTTAACATGTGTCATCTTTTTTCTCTATGGTGGATTTTCTAAGTAAAAGAAGAAGAAAAAGATTCGCGTAATTAATAACAATCACAGTTGATACTGTGATTTATAATGATGACTGGATTAATAGGAAATTTATTTTTACCGTGTATTCTTCGCTGGGTTTGCTTAGAATTGGAAATCACTTGTGAGCTATTTTTATATCCATCCTGTTAAAAGATTGCAAAGTCGCCAGGTGAGTTATATAGGAGACAGTTTTAGTGGAACAACCCAAAGTGGACAAAAAATCAGTTCGATAAAGATAGTATAGCAGTTCGATAAAGATATAAAATCGACAAACACGCGCCTTTTAAGAGAAACTTATTTGTCTTTGAGAAGTATATTATATTTATTTATTTTTAAATTAACGACTCCAATTGAGCCTTTTAAACTAGACATAATATATTTTAGTATTACATAATAAAAATCATTAAATACATGGCAAAAATAAAACACAGTAAAAAAATGTAGGAAATAAAAATTATACAAAGTTTACAAAGTGTAGAAATTTTGTCAAGCACCACCTTTAAAACTCTATTTCTTATATACATGCATACATAACAATTACAATGTAACCGTGAACATGTATTTAATAATGTCGTACTTAATGACATTTACTAAGTAATGGTGAATACGTAGTTTATAACACATTAAAAATAATGTTTTCAATTTCAATAGTAAAACAGCACTTAATAATGAATCAATTCTTATGCCATAAGGAACAGAATCAGTAGCGGTTTTAGATGAAGTAATAACCTTTTGAATTTTTCACGCATTTCCGTCTCCATGATATTTTTATAAAGGTGCCGGTGAAGAAGTTCACTCCAAAACATCGCGCCTTAAGTCATTAAAACGACCCATTATTCCATTAAGGGTAGGAAAAAATCGCTAAAAATGCACATATTTGATCAGGTCGTATTCGGGAGTGAGAGACGAGTGAGACTGAAGACATAAACGAGTTACCGAATGTTGGAAACGAACATTAATCGCGCCTGCGAATCCAGAGTTTTGAAATATGCCCCCAACTAACGATTTTAAATTGAATTAAACTTTCCCAGGTAGGGAGAAGTAGAAAATAAATCAACCATTCCTGTTTCTCAGGAAAGGTCGGAAAAAACTTTTTTCTTGCCTACTTAAATTAATCACTCGAGAGAAAGTTTGCTGTCTGAAATGTAAGGAAATTAATTAAATTCTCGGTAAATATCATGTGTGCCGTTACACAAGACTTTTGGGGTTTTTTCTCGAGAATTTTTATGTTGTCGGTACGTACCCGACCACAGTACTAACCGAACAGACGTAAAAACATTCTACACTTAATCTTCAAGCGAAACAAACAAGTTTAATTAAGCTCAGTAACAAATATTTTAATAATACATCTATTTAGTTAATTTAAACTCTACTTTTAAAATTAGCAATATTAACTTGGTGGTTAAAATTCATATATTATATTATAATACATTATATATATATATATATTTCTGGAAAATAAAATATCAACTGTTATCTGATAGAATCCGTCTCGTTATTTCATCACCGATTTTGTTATTATTTTTATATATCAAAGATCTATGAATAATAACCATACATCCTAAATACAAAAACGCTTTAATACTTACAATATACTAATTATAAATAGTATATAATTATCAATTATAAACACAACCGGTTGAAGTCACGCTATCACGCACAGAGGTAATATTTAAACATTGTTCTCAGAATATTGGTACAAACCTGGTGCGCTGTTTAAATTATAATATATATATATATTATAATTTAAACTCTCTTTAACTGTCGTATAAATATTTGTACCTCTTTCAAAACTTGATACGATCGGATGGAAATATATTTAAAAAGTTTACTTATGATTTAAATTTCTAGAAAATGAATTTTGTATTTCAATATGTTGTGAAAGAGAGGTGAGTCATTTTTTTTTTAGTTATAATCAATTCAATTCATTGATCGATCCAGATCTATTGTAACTCTCCAGCGAACAGCGCACCAGGTTTGTATCAATATTCTGAGAACAAAGTTTAAATATTACCTCTGTGCATGATAGCGTGACTTCAACCGGTTGTGTTTATAATTGATAATTATATACTATTTATAATTAGTATATTGTAAGTATTAAAGCGTTTTTGGATTTAGGATGTATGGATATTAATCATAGATCTTTGATATATAAAAATAATAACAAAATCGGTGATGAAATAACGAGACGGATTCTATCAGATAACAGTTGATATTTTATTTTCCAGAAGAACAATGTAAGCATAGTTTTAGTGCACTCATCCAAACATATTGATCAAACCTATAATAACTGTTATTACTATTTTCCTAAAAATAATTCAATGAAAGCCCACTTTTTAATTGCTTTTTAAACGTACACCTTATATATTATGATATATAAAGTGCATGTATAAGAAGTAAATATTAATATCATTGGTTCATTTGACAGTTATTTCGTTGTGTAACATTTTAATTTAAAAAATAGTCAAAATAAAAATTATTTATTTAAAAAAAAGGTAAATATTAATTTCGGTCTGGTAAACTAATTTATTTGTACAATTGCTTGTAATCTATGCTCGTCTTGACAAAGAAGTTTTTAGTAAAAATAGTAGTTTTTAATAAATAAATATGACGTAAAACCAAATTGTATCTGCATATACAAGACCCTTATAGGACCAGTGTTGATACTTGTATACGGACCAGAAACCTAGACTAAGCTCTGTCGAATTTTGACTCCGAATTTGTAGGAGTTTGGGCGCAAAATCCTGAAACGATCTGTAATTAAATTTGCAAAGACAATATTTAGCGTCGCTGTAGCAATCTCGAAGTTTGCGAGCCCTACGATGGACCTGACATCGTCAAAATGTATTAAAATTTAAAGACTTAGACGGGCTGGGCATTTAGCACGAATATAAGAGTTTTCACCGAGTTCGCATTTCACAAACTATACGAAAGGCGGAATATCAGTGATCCACTACTCAGTTGGCTAGATAGGACCGGAGTGACCTGATACTATATGACAGGAGGAATAATGAGATTTCCTTAAGGTGGCTGAGCTTAAGTACTATAGTAGTAGTAATGATGAAATACTAAGCTTACATATTATTGCTCGCAGTGATGAAATAACGAACGAACGGACCATGATGATAAAATACTAAGCTTACATATAACTGTATTGCCCAATTTATATTTACACATTTATATTAATATTTTCAAGAATAAGATGTCTCACAGAGACGAAGCTATTATTTTTTATATGAGAAGTATGGAAGTCTTAGGCATTACAGGGCCTGTCATCGGCTGGCTTAAGTGATCACTTTACACAATGTAACGTATGTAATGCTAATAATAACATAATTTTTCTAAAAGTTTATTTTGCGTTTGGTTTTTTTCTATATAGTAGAATATTCCAAATGGCGACTCCCGCAGGTTCTCAGAGTTTTGCTTTCGACGCGATATGGTAAATCAAAATACAACATCAGTACTTTGGGCTGCATCGTCAACAACATCAGCTTTGATGACGGACCTCACAATGAAATGCGAAACGTCGGCAAGAGAGGTGCGCCATACATTCGCCAGAATAGTCGAGAAAACTATACACATAATACTTCATTTGGCATTACCTATCTATAGAGTTCATTAAACACATTCATTGTTCAATTTTTATGATAAATTCATAGAAAATCGATCGTCGTGCGAGTGTATGGATGCTATGTAGACACAGTAGTCCCTCTTCTAGTATCTCGTGGAATATATCGTCTCGAACCTGGACAAGGGAAATAAATGCCTTGGGATTTTTCTTGATCTTGCAGAAGCATTTGACACTGTACCGCATGTACTATAGCTAAAAGAACTTAAGAGATTTAGTTTTAGTTTAGAGAAAAAAAATAGGAATAAGGGGCACAGCGTATAACTGGTTTAAGGACTACTTAACAAATAGATGTCAAATTTTCCGAAACAATGAAAAATACAGCATTGATAACATACGGTATTCCACAGGGAAGCACTTTAGGCCATATTTATTTCTGATGTATATTAACGACTTTTATAATGCGACTTTAAATAAAAGAAAAAAATCGCTTTCACAGATGATACCGTGCTTTGTTTTGAAGGTAAGTCTTGAGAACAGATCAATACTCATATTCAGGAAGGGTTGAATAAGGCGAAAAAATGGTTCGATATGAATCACAAAAAAATCAAAACATGCATGTTTTTGTATTAACAAAAAAACATCGCTACTTCAAAATCCTTCACTCATCGTACATGACTGCAAAACAAACAAGAACACGGTTTCCTCATGCCAATGTGAAAAATTGACACGAGTTATATATGTACGTTCACTTCTGATTTACAAAAAAATGAACGTCAATAAAGGTTTAAATAAATCCACAGATTCCCTCCCTCTATATACCTCGAAGCATAACTTTTTGTGTGTTAATATTGTTTTAGAAGTACATTACGCATTTGTCGTGTGATCGGTTTTCTCGCTTGAGCGTATCGATCTAAGTGCATATTGCTATTGGTGTGTGTTGCGATTAAGATTGTCGTGCAAAAAAGTGAAATCGAAACACCTCTGGCCTCAGCGATAATAAGAAAATCAACTAAAGAAGCACCATTGATAGAATCTCAGATAGGTCGTGTACTTTCTGGTATCTGGTTGGTCCCTGAGCACCTCGCATCTTATCCTTGTACCAAATTCTATATTACATCCTAATTCCCAACCCTTTTCGGCAAATAATATTCATAATTGTTCATTCTGTACCCCTGATAGGAAATTTGTTCATAGTTTATTAACTTAACTAATTTATTTCTCTTTTACCCAATCTATTTTACAGTGTAATCGGTTCGGGGTCAGGGGGACTTTCAAGTCTAACCTCTTACCTGTAGAAAAGGTTCAGAGGCTAGTTTTGAAAGTCATATTTTGCAAACCATCAATATTTACAATTTCACAGCTGTTTAACTCCTTATGATTCTCGGTTTAAATTAAATCTTCAAAAATAAAGTATCGCTACAAAGTCACAAAAACTTTTACAATTCAAGAATTCCCACAAAAATGAGTAACTGACTAAGATTGCGTGACAACTTAGAAACCCCCAAATTTAAAACTAGTGCTTCTCAACACTATTACGTCTTACTAGGTGTATTATTTTTTAATGCCTTCCCATATAAAATAAAAACAGAAAAAAATTACAGCCTTCAAATCACAAATCAAACAATTATTCGAAATATTTTTAAGGAGAACGCATTCGTATTGTTATTCAGAACATAGTTCTGTGAAGTTTTAAATACTAATTTAATCTTTTAATTATAAATACATACACATAAAATTAATCTTGTCTAAAAATATTGTTTTTATACGTATATAAATACATTAAATTAGTATTTAATTATTAGAAACCTTCGACAGAAATTACAAGTTCTAACGAGAATTGATTTTCCTATTGAAGTGGGTAATTTTGTAAAGAAAAAGTACAATTATTTCAAGTTATGTAGTTATAATATAACATAAATAAAAATTATATGTCTACAATTTTGAAAGAATTTAATTTAATAAGCTAATAAAAATGACTTAAAAGTAATATTCTCCTCGTATTTTTTGACCATAATATTCAAAATCGATATCAAATTTTTGTTCGCATCCATACATAGATTTTCATACAGCGAATATAGGTAAATCTGTTGTACTTACTCATAAGTTAGGTGATTATTATTACAGTAGATAATCTTGAGTTACTACTTTCAGAACCTAAACGTGGTTTACGGCTGAAATATTCGCTTAAAAGAAGATTGTTTACATTCTCCGAGGGACATGATATCGTGAACGAAAAATAACGGAACATCACAAACTACCGAACCTTACGAGCTTATATTCTACGAAAAATGTTTTATTAAAATTATAACTAATGAAATATAAAAAAAAACAATAAAATTTCTGAGCAAGCAGTTTGGCTTAGAAATAATCGTTTTAAAATTAAAATTGTAGTTGTTAATCATGTTAATGCTAATAACTAATAACTTCTCAAATAGCAGGATGAGTTCATTTATTTACACGTCCTGACACTGATGACAGTGGGTTGGAAATTCGACGATACATTCAACTAGCTAAAGTTGCAAAAAACCAACTTACGATAATATAGAAAAATAAAGAATATCTACCAAAATCATATTGGTTTACACTATGTCTTTCTAATTTTCATGTACACAGCTGACACTTGGACAGTATGCAATAGCGACAAGCGTAAAATAGATATTATGTATGTTTGTCATGAATAATGCAATACACCTGCAACATTCCCTGCCCCTTTTATTCATCCAACAATCAAGATCTTGTGCCTTTTTCTGCCCTCCTACATCTACGCCGTGCGTAACGCTGGGACTGTGAAGAGGAAGTGTTTCAATAGTTCCGGAAGTGCAGTGATCTTTCGGTTCTGCAACACAAACGTACTAATCAACCGGAGGTAAAGACGACGAGGCTCAACCCAGGATTTTAGAGCATGGTAGGCAGGATCCATCTGCAATTATGTTCCTGCAGACTTCCAATTCGAGTTGCGTTCACTGATTAAATTATTCTAGATACAGTCCATAGGATCTTATCCCACGGATGCCTCAACACTGTAACAAACCACGGCAAACTCACTTATGTTTCTTTTATTGGTTGTGTTAATTTGTTTTATATATATATATATATATATATATATACTAAATACATAAATATATATATATATATATTTATGTATTTAGTTCGGTCTGGGTATCTGACGTGCGAGGTGAGGCACGAAATACCGAAATTCCGGATCTTGTTTACACGGTGAACTTAGTCCAGATAAATATTATACATTTAATGCTTATTGCGAGTGCATTTAAACCAATTAAATCCGCTTATTTTTAATTGTAATTCAACAATTACTAAGTCAATTGATAGCCGAATAAATTTATTATATCGAGCATGAGTGAGATTGGCGAATTCTACAGTGACTAGGAGTTAAGTAGAAATCTTTTCTGCAACCAATTAGGAGCCCCAAAAGTGTCATAATCGTCTTTCGTTGCTCGATTACCTACATACAGGAATTAAAAAATTGATGTGACAGATGCAACAAATGACAGCTGTCAGGTGTCAGAACACAATTGACTGAATTACTAACACACGAATAAAATATGAGTAATTAGTTTTTTTAAATCATGCATTATCTCGCGTGTGCTTTGGAGTCGAATCTGGATCCCTACTGTACTGTAGTCTGTACAAAGAATTGCATAGACGGAAAAGGCTGCAACGTAATGGAGAGCTCCAGTCGTCTCGGACCATCCTTGCACTGGACTAAGTTCTTCATTATTTCCAGAGTGCGTGTGGGTGGTACTATATAATATCATCTACGGGACAATCCCACGCACAGGTCTCTATCACGGCCAACACGTGAAACCTTGGTAGACATAATTCTCTTAACGAGGTACCACCGAAGAAAAAGGATATGTATTTATTTATATTTTATCCATTTGTTCCTTCCAAAGTTGTGTTAATTTATTTTATTTGTATGCATTTTTATTTAATTTACCTTTAGTGAAATCAAGTACTGTGAAATATCACACAATCAATTAATTAATTTATTTATTCGTAATATAGTGCATACATAAGTATTTTTTTATAAGCACTAATATAAACAAGATCAAAATCGTTCATTTTTACTACAACTTATCTTTCACATATTTTTTGTCCAACTCGTCGATATAAATTTATAAACGATAAGGTTATTTAAAAAAATGTAATATACTGGATATTATTTAGTGATTTGTTTTATATTGCCACTTATTTCTTAAATTCATTATTAGAATTCATAAAAATATAGGAACATAAATGTATTATGATTTCTTGTATAATTTTCGTTTGCTGATTTGATCTGATGTGAGTTTATTTTTATCTGAACGTATATTAATATTGATATGAACATTTTGCGATACCGTGTGGGTATTTTATACTTTCAATACGTTTGAATTGAAGCTCCGAAAAATAAATTAAATATGAGTCAAAGCAAACAGAATCCAAACGGAGGCTTAAATTGAGTTTGTTCAAGAAAAATCAATCAGGGTAGGCTTTCATTTTACCTTTTATACGCGGTATCAACTTATTAATGGGTAATTTTGAATGCTTTCATTAAAGTATTACATCCTTTGCGGGAAAAATATATTTAACTACCATTCGATAATTTATCGTCTTTTTTTGTACCGTTATTAAAATATATTTTTTAAATTTTTTATTTAATTATTAAAAACGTAAAGCTGCAAACGAACCGACAGTTATTATATATTACAATAAATATATGTAATATATTTTGTTGATTTAAGATTTCCGAGAGGACTAGTGTATGGTGCTGACTAGTGTCGAGGTACTTTTTTGATTATGATCAGGAGACCTCGAAACCACCCTCTTAGTTATGTTGTCCGTCGATCATAATTTAAAAGCCATTTTAAAAAAATAGGGAGGTACCTGAATGTTTTTTAACAATGAATAATGTAAACCTGTAACCTTTCAAATACTACTTCTAAATGTATTAATTTAATATCAACTGCAAAGGCCATTATTTTTTTTTTTTCCATATAATATACAACTGGACTGTCAATACTTAGGTCAACACTAATTTTGTAATATGTTTTAGCATAAGTTTATACGTGCGAGAGAAAAATTTCATCCATATGCATATAAAGGTATACGTATCCTTCCATTATGAGTACATATATGTATGTCTTATATAATACAATGATATAAGGCTTTGTAATATATTATATCAAGATCAATACTTTCTTTGTACAGATACATCGAATTATTTGTTTAAACTTGCTTATTTAATACTTTTGATGTTTTAAATATGATTTCAATTTTATTGCATATTGATTTTTCAAGTATCACTCGGATATTTAAGAAAATATTTTGAAAGACCATTCAGATGAAACTTACAATGACAATTTCTTAATAATAATTTTCTAATTTTTTCATTTAGCTATAAAACAATATATAAGCGTTGTGCTATAGAAATAGTGCTGCGTTTGAAATTACCGATAGTCTACTATTTCAGACTTAAATGTATCGATCTAAAAATTAAGAGCTATTCCAAAATTAAATCAAATAAATTGAGCTTTTCAGATAGTTACTTATTTTTTATCTTCTCGTGTCTTGTCCGTTCAACGTTAGCTATCATGTTGGCTAATATCACTTTGTTTACTGCAGCCCGAAAAACCTCTACAGTAGACTGGCCAAACCATTGCCCTAGGTTAGGTTAGGTTAGGTTAATGACCATACATTTTATTTTGTTTCCGTAAATACTTCGATAGCTAGTTCTGGGTTTTCTATTGGTAATGATGAATACAGTTATTCAATCTATGTAAATTCAAATTACACAAACCTTTGCGAACCTGTGCTGGTTGAGGCCGACGTCGCTATCCTTGTAGCTTGATGGTCCGCAAATATGCTGGTCAGCCACGTTCACACCTTCACACAACCGCTAATCCGAAATTATATACACTAAAAGTTTTATTATTGCCGCCGTAAAAAGTCCGTCCGAATCACAATGACTCTTTTCCCAGAAGCAGCATCGCTTTTGTTTTCTGTAAATTCAAATCTACACAAATAGAACACACATATTCAAAATTTTATATCAGGCCTACCTATCGAAGTATAAAGCGCGTAAACATCCCGCCCCCTAACCATGCCTGCCTTGGTTACTAATTATCCAAAGGTAACTTGCACAATTTTGAAATAGGCCTCAGCAGGACACCATTTTGCGTTTTAACTTCTGCGACCCGAACTACCCCATCCCTGCCAGGTAATAATTTGACCAATCGCCCACGTCGCCATTGCAAAGGAGATAAATTGTCTTCCTTAATCAACACTAGATCATCTTGCTTGGTAGGCGCCGTTTCCGAGGTCCACTTATATCGTTGTTGCAAAGTATGGAGATATTTTCTCCTCCATCTTTGCCAAAAATGCTGAGACATTTTTTGAATGTGTTGGTAGCGGGACAACCGATTATGTTTAATGTCTGAGTAAGGATATTCAGGTAGCGCCACCAACGGTTGACCTATCAAAAAATGTCCCGGAGTCAATATTTCGAGATCCGAGGAATCCGTACTCAGAGGGCACAACGGTCGTGAGTTCATCACCGCTTCCACCTTGGTAAAGAACGTGGTGAGCTCCTCAAAAGTGAGCCGAGTCTCGCCAAGCACGCGCCGAGCATGAGTTTTGGCGGATTTGACCGCTGCCTCAAACAATCCACCGTGATTTAGACTCGAAGGAGCGTTAAACAGCCATGTGATATTTTCATGAGCCAGTTTCCGTTCTATATCCGACCGATCAGTTCTAAGGAATGCATAAAGTTCCTTTAGGTATTTGTCTGTTCCTACATAATTAGTTCCACAATCTGATCTCACTAGAGACGGAAGTCCTCTCCGTGAGACAAATCGTGTCAAGGTTGCAACAAAGGCCTCAACCGATAAATCCGTTACAATTTATAAGTGGACAGCCTTCGTAGATAGACAAACAAAAATACACAAATAACATTTTTTAATTTTGGAATTCCGTAAGGTACTCGTTTTGATACTAAACGGGCCGGCAAAATCTGTACCTACCCCGAGAAATGGACGCACACCTCTGACCCGATCAGGTGGCAAGTCCGCCATATAAGGTTGCGTTGGACGAGCTCTCGACCGATAACATTGCACACATCGAAATGCAATGTGTCGAGTAACGCGCCGAGCCGAAACAATCCAATAAGAGCGAGACAATATTGCCGAAAGTGTATTTGCTCCGACATGACAATGGATCTTATGATAATGTGTTACCAATAATTCCGTGAACCGACCTTTTCTTGGCAATAAAATCTGATGTCGTGCTTCATACGGTAGCTCCAAAGCTCCTATTCGACCGCCGATCCGAAGTATATTATCCTTATCAAAAAATAAATTCAATCGCCGCATAGATGATTTAATTGGTTTTTTCGAATTTAAAGCTAATATCTCTTTATGAAAGTGTATTTGTTGTACCATCCGAATTAAGTGTGAGATTGAATTCCTACGTTCGGCAACCGTGAGTGAACCATTTCTTCGAAAAGATTTATTTTTACAGTTATTTACAAATCGTAATAGGTAACCAGTAACATTAAATAATTTATTAAAAGAGCTGTATCGTTCCAATAAATTAAACTCCGAATCTAAAACACCGATATTAACCACCTTAGGTGTAGTCTTCAATCCGGGCAACATTTCCGTAGGAATATCCAAACAGGCATTCAGCCACCGGTGGGCCGGTTAACACAGCCACTGTGAACCCCACCACAGTTCGTGGTGTAATAATTCCGCCGCAGTCGCCCCGCGTGATGCCACATCTGCACAATTCATTTCACCAGGAACGTGTCTCCAGTTAATCTGAACCCTTGACGAAATTATTTGACTCACTCGATTGCCTTCAAAGACCTGCAATTTGTGGGGAGGAGTCTTAATCCACGCCAGCACAACAGTACTGTCGCACCAACCTGCTACTTCCTCAAATGCAATGTTGTCCTTCATGTAGGAAACAGCATGATTGAGAAGTACAGTTAAAAGCGCAGCACCATTCAACTCTAACTTGGGAATGGTTTGCTTTGTTTTCAATGGAGCTACCCTGGACTTGGCAATGAGTAACCGTACGAGAACGCTGCCGCCATTCTGTTCCGACCGAATATATACCGCAGCGGCGTAACCTAACGAAGAGCCGTCGCAAAAACCATGGAGCGTATAACGCGCTTGTCCATCCGGTTTCAAACATCTAGGTATAGATAACCTCCGTATGTTAGGCAAATCCAACAATATTTCTCGAAATTCCAAAATAATTTTAGCAGGTACTGGAACATCCCAGTCCACCTTCCGTGAGTTATCACAGCTGGTGAGCAGTGATTGTAATAAAAGTTTTGTTTTAAAAACAACCGGGCAAATCCAACCGAGTGGGTCATATAATCTAGCCACCATAGACAAAATACTTCGCCGAGTTACCGTATTTTCTGAATTTAAATTTACCCGATAAGTGAAATTATCCGAATCGGGATTCCATTGAATACCCAAAACCTTTATAAAACCGGAACCGTCGATCCCATCGAAGGTCCGCAGTGTTTCTAAGTGATCCGAGGGAAAGCAATCTACTAATTCCGGTACGTTTGATGACCATTTGCGCAACTCATAACCTGCCGAATTCATGAGTTCCACCAGCTCGTCTCTTAGTTCACGAGCTTCATTCAAGGTGTCAGCGCCACCGTTTAAGTCATCGACATAACTCGATTTCAATAAAATCTGAGCCGCCCGAGTTTTCTCTCTCTCATCGTAAGCCAATTGATGGAGACAACGTATTGCTACGAATGGACTTGATTTTAGACCATAAGTATTAGTCGTTAATTCATATATGCGTAAAGGTTCTGACGGAGACGACCTCCAGTATATCAACTGGTACTGGCGATCTTCATGGTGAATCCAGGTTTGTCGAAACATCATTTTCACATCCGTTGTGAAAACAAAGCGCGGCCACCTAAAATTAATAATTATCTCCGTGATATCATTCTGAAGTCGCTCGCCCGAGTGCAAGCAATCATTCAGAGAAACTCCGGTACTAGTCGGTACACTACCATCAAAAACTACCCGAATCTTATTAATATCTCCCGATTTTTTGAAAACACCGTGATGTGCAAGAAAGTAGTGTTCTTTATCCGAATTCACATTAAAATTAGAAACCGTCATGTGTCCTAGTTTAATATATTCTGTCATAAATTGTACATACTTTTTACCAAATTCAGGCTGACGATGCATCCGTCGTTCTAGAGCCATGAATCGTTTCAAAGCCGTTTGCTTTGAATTTCCTAACCGCTGATGGTCAAATAAAAGTGGAAACCGAACCACGTATTTGCCATCATCCGTTCCACGTGACGTGGTCGATGTGAATGGCCGTTCACATTCCTCGTCTACTGGGTTTGATACCGTAATTTTTGGTGGTTCCTCCGAACGCCAAAATTTCTCCACCGCCTCTAGCAGAGAAATGCCCGAAAAATGATCAGACTCACAATCTGACACCGGATTGTCTAAAATTGCAGTCTGATTAGGCCCGAAAAGTGAGAAGTTAAATATGGTACCCAGCGCATAGGGTCCGCCCATACCTAAATCAATTTTTTCCCCCGTAATTATTTGTCCCAAAATGTCACAACCGAAGATAATGTCGATCTCCGCCCGCGGAGAGAAACCGCCGTCCGAAAGTTTAAATTTGCCGCAAGAAGGTCCCTGTTGACGTACCAAATATGTGGTTGGCTTTTATAATACTACCGCCTTAACCGATAATATTGGGTGATCCAATTTTTCTGGTTTAACATGAATTATGACAATTTGACAACTGTCGCACGACCGTAATCCGCCAACACCCACTAAAGATCTAAAAGAATAATGCCGTTTCAGTCCTAAAGTTGTTACCAAGTCGCTTCTGATTATTGTTACTTGTGATCCGAGGTCTAACAGGGCTCGCGCACGTACAAAATTATTCTGCGCCGATTTTATTTCAACAATAACCGTGGGTAAGATTACATTGTCCGATAACTTAGGCAACATTGCGACATTATTCTTTGTTGATTGCTATGCAGAATAGCCATTTTGCAGATGAGATTGCGCTGATGGCGAATCTGAATTATACCGTCCGCGATCCGTACGTAAATTTCTGCCGGGTGAAATAGAGCGTCGAGGGGAAGGAGAAACGCGTCTATTTTTTGTCGTTCATATTCATATTCGTTCGTGGTGTCCGAAGTTACCGCATCGAGTACATTGTTTGTTACGAGTACAGTTCGCAGCCGTATGCTTCCCGAAGCATCTAAAGCATAATTTGTTTGTTGTCACCCAATCTTTACGGTTGACATTGGATATGCTACCGAATTTTCGGCACTCGTCGATGTCATGCCCCGAATAGCGACAATATAAACACACTTTACTGGCACCGTTGCGATCTCTTTTCATAACTTGAGCATTTTGAACCGTGTTAACCGCTTTCTGTTTCCGATCTTCGAGTGAATTCATATGAGCATGTGGGACGGAATTTCTTGAAATATTAACGCGTTCCATCGAAGCCGTGTCAATTAATCTGCATTCATTTTGCAAAAAATCCATCAGCTGATTGTATGTAGGTAAGGTAGACGTACTTCCGCCATACATTTGTTCAAACCTCATCTTTATATCTAAAGGCAGCTTTGTTAGGCTAATATGTAGTAATAAATAACTCCAACTATCGATAGGTAAACCTAGATTGCTCAGTGCCCGAGTCGATTCAAGTAGAGGATTTAAAACCTCGATTCGAAGTCTAGAAGTGGCTGTCAAGACCGGCAAATGTAAGATTCGAGACATATATGAATCCGCCAACAACCTTTTATTTTCGTATCTGGCTTTCAAAATTTCCAATGCTATGTCTAACGATCCATCAACAGATGGGAGGTGTTGAAGCAATGAGCGCGGTTCATTGATTACATTTGTAAACAGATAATGAAACTTTTCCGTTTTTGATATATCTTTCCGAGACAATATTAATGAATTAAATAAACTTAAAAAACTGGACCAAGAATATATTTCCCCATCAAAAACATTTATAGTTATCGTTGGAAGCCGTGATGTTTGAGAACTCTGAGTAGGCATGTGCGTACCGTCTGAGGCCGGATATACCGCGGAAATCGCATCTAATTCATTATATATCTCTTCCGCTTCTCTAAATAACTCATCGTGATAAATGATCACCTCTTTATCATTAGTAGCATTTAAAATTGCTTCATATGTGTCACATAATGACGTATATTTCTTTTCCAAAATCCGTAACCGGGTTCCAATTACCGTAGATGACTGTTTTTTATTTTTAATTATAAAATCCGTGTTTTTAAACCAGTCGTAAGAAATTTTAAATTTATTCCGTAATACCGTCAATGCCATTTTTAAACGAAATCTATATAAACAATGTGTTGCTATGGAAAACCGAACAAAATTTATATTAACAACGTGTTGCTATGGAAAATTTTCACCAAACAAAAACGTGTTGCTATGGAAAAATTTTACCGAAAATTAAATTTACAATTACCAATTTCTTTTATCGAAAACCCAATCCGGCTCGAAGGACCAAGTTATGTTTCCGTAAATACTTCGATAGCTAGTTCTGGGTTTTCTATTGGTAATGATGAATACAGTTATTCAATCTATGTAAATTCAAATTACACAAACCTTTGCGAACCTGTGCTGGTTGAGGCCGACGTCGCTATCCTTGTAGCTTGATGGTCCGCAAATATGCTGGTCAGCCACGTTCACACCTTCACACAACCGCTAATCCGAAATTATATACACTAAAAGTTTTATTATTGCCGCTGTAAAAAGTCCGTCCGAATCACAATGACTCTTTTCCCAGAAGCAGCATCGCTTTTATTTTCTGTAAATTCAAATCTACACAAATAGAACACACATATTCAAAATTTTATATCAGGCCTACCTATCGAAGTATAAAGCGCGTAAACATATTTTATATTAAGTTTCAATCCGAAAGTGTCACACGTCTTCACTATTGGTTCAGCAGATGTTGTAAATCCTTAATGTTACTTGCTAGAACTAGCGAATCATATGTGAACCTCACAGTGTTAAATTATCCAACCAAAAACTCTCTCCATCTGTAGAATTTAATTTAAAAGCCATTTAAAAAATATATAGGTAGGTGCTTGAATGTTTTTTGACAATAAATAATGTGAACCCACATCGCTTTCATTTCTCTCCTAAATATATTTCTTTTGGTTTATACTTTTATACACACTAAATTATCTGTATCCAATTGTTAGAAAATGTATTTTATACACACGTGTTTAATCAAATGGTCCTTTTTAAATATATACAGGAAACATTTAATTTAACGACAATTATTTGTTTGCTGAGAAAAATGTTTTGAAAGTATTAAACTAAGTTACTATATAGGTTGTAAAAAACCTAGTCCACAATATTTTATGAGTACCTGACTAAATTGCGAGTTGTAAATTTTCAACCCTAAATCATGTAATAAATGCTCGTAATTCGATAACTTAAATTTTTGTTATTCAATATATATTTTGGAACCAATAAAATATTTCAATTAATCGAAATAATCGAGGTTGGGTATTCATGGATTTATTGCAGTGGTTTGGTAGCTATCTTTTCAACAGAAGACATTCAGTAAAGATTAACTCCTCATTATTTAAAGAATTCATTGCATTGAGTGGTGTTCCACAGGGTTCCCATCTTGGACCTATATTGTTTATTCTTTTTATTAATGATATTGCCGATGTTTTTGATGATGTACAAATTTAAATTTTTGTTGACAACTTAAAGATATTCAGATCAATGAATAGTGTGTTTGATTGCATGATAGTATAAAATAATTTGAATTCCTTATTTAAATGGTATTCCAATAATCACCTACATCTTAATATCTCCAATACTATTAGTTTTACAAATAAAATATATCCTGTGAAATTTTCGTACTCTATCAGCGATGTTGACTTGGTATCAGTTAGGGAGATCAATAATCTTGGTGTAATATTTAACAGTCAATTATCATTCATTCCCCACATTGATTCAATAACTAATAAAGGTCTCAAAGTGTTGAAATTTGTTTTGTGGACTGCAAAAATTTTTTCAAACCTGCACATTTATAAAGTCCTTTACACTTCTCCGGTCAGACCTTAGGTAGAATATTATTCAGTCATATGGTCTCCACACTTATGCTCACTCGATGGCGGTTGAAAGAATCTAGAGAATGTTTTTAAGATTTATTAATTTTAAATTAAATATAACGCTCTGAGGATATCAATTATGATTATCTCCTTAGCCGTCTGAAATTGTTAAACTTATCAGCGAGACGTACGATGACCGATCTTATATTTCTATACAAGATCATCAATGGTATGATTGACTGCCCCCCAGATTGTTGGACCGCTTGACGTTCACGCACCATTGAGGTCATCGAGACACAATTCATTGTTTTATTATAGTAGTAATGTCAGAACTCATGCAATAGCTAACTCCGCAGTCCCCAGACTGAATTTTTCGGGGAATGAATATGCGGAGGCAGTCGACATTTTTGCTGTTAATTTAATTCTTTAAAGAACTACACTATTACAATTTTTTGTGTCTCAACTCAATGGTGAAGGATATATTGCTACTTCACATTATATATTTATTTTAAATTTTGGTTATGTCAAAACATGCTGACACTACGAATTTTTTTCTTTGTGTATTGCATTTTTGTTGTAATTTTCTGTTATTTTACAAATTCTGTTAATGCCTGAATAGGGCGTGTATAATAATAAATAAATACGTAATTAGGATTTTCTTTGAAATGCTCACATTCACGCTGACATTTTATTTTATTTATTTTTACATAACAATAATAATTTATTTAATTTAAATACAACAGTATAATTTAAATATAACAGTTTAATTATAACATCATTTTAAAAACTAAGTATAATTCAACAGCAAATATTTCTTCAATTTAGGTATGCTCCTGCAATGAAAAATGTCAACGAAATTCAACTTATTACCAGGCCAATGCATCCGTATTATTGGCGAGTAAACAGTATAATCATTTCTATGGATAACTAAAAATATTATCTCGTGATATAGTTGAGATTAGGCACAAATTTCTTGAACATTTTCGACTCGTAATTTAGTCAGGTATCCACGCATAAAATATTGTGCACTAGGTCTGTTACACCCTGTATTAATTAAATTGGTTAACTTCGATATATACTTCTTGCTCAATAATACCATTGGTATTAAACCTAACATTAATTCTGCTAGAATATTATTTTAAATCAAAGAATAATTAAACGAAAATAACTCAGATTTTAACTACCGGAGTTTTATTTACCGATGCCTAAATGGTTTCGCAGTGCTCGCTCCTTCAGCGGGGTAAAATATATTTTTATTTAAAACAAAGTTAATTTAATTTAAATGTTAAAAATGGGCAACCGCAAATTAACCCCTTCAAATATTAAAATTAATTAACAGACACGATAATGGGTGGGTGCGTTATCAGTTTTTTTTTTATTATTCCTACTAAATCATTTTGCTGAAATCATTGACCAATGTTTGTACCAATTTTTGTACGTATACTATACATATTACGCTTCTTCGTCTATATCTATAACTTTTTGGATGTAGCGGCCGTAGCAACATCTTTATGTATTATTGTGTCATTTGCTTTGGTAGGTTGTAAAATACTTGCTAAAACCGCCAGGTTTGTGAGACTCCAGTCACAGATAAGAAAGGCCTCTTGTTATTTCATCTATATCTCATGGTCATACGCGTCGTGCTCTATGATTTCTTTCCTTTTTATATCACTGTCAAATGTGACATGAATGTTTTGTTCGTATTTTTCAAGAATGTAGAGATTTCTTTATTGAAATATAGATTCGAATCCGATTGATTGTCTACAAATCTATATGTATTATTGTATTATATATTGCGCACTGAAAATATATTATTTAAAAACTAATTATTGTATTTTTGAAATAAAACTTAGTTTTACATAGTAGCTGAAGCCTCAAACGTGTAAGTAAATGTAATATATTATTTAAAAACGTATGTTTTCACTAAAGAAAGTATTTTAAAAACGTCGCAAATTGGTAAAATGTCCTGTAAATTGAATGGTTCAAAACACTATTAATTTTTAATATTTTGTTCATTTGTCTCAATTGAAATTTGTGTCCATAATCTTGGCTTCAAGATTCCAAGAAAATATAATTCGTCTCTGCAAGAATTTTTCATTTTAAGATTAAGATTGTGGCACGCGGAATATGAATCGTGTAATGCTCGCGGTCTTTCTTATAATGCTTGTATTTTCTTAATTATGGAAAATAACATCCAGTTTATTAGTTTTAAATGAGTGTAAAGGTCCTATCTAAGTAATAGTTTTAAAAAAATCTAATCAGTGTATAACTTCAGATAGTCAAATCTAGTGCATATCCTTAACAGGAACTACGACCATGGACGCAAGATAACCATGAACCTTTATAAATTTTTTTTGTAAATCTGAAGTGAACATACAATTATATTATACACTTATTAGTTTACTATGTGGGTTGCGGTAGGTATCTACCTCTGACACGTATAGCATTGTCCTGGCTACTTTTCTAGACTACCGTCAGTGTTAAAGTAGCCAGTTTGTTTTGTGCTATTGTGGTGTTATTTACTTAAAATAAGAATGCATAGATTCAAAAGATATATAAAATAATAAAAATATATAGTGAATGTGTTGTAAAACTAAAGTGAATTATTAATGTAGGTATTGCATTGTGATTAAGCTAGAATGTTGGATAGCGATGTTTCTTACTGATCTCTACCCAATAAAAATTTGCGTAATTTTATTAGAAGTAAACGATTTCCAGTTAGTGTTAAGTGTGTTGTACAGTTTTGGAGCTAAAAACATGCAGAAACGTCGATAGAATGTCGTTGTTGCTCTCGGAACTGGTGTATTGATGTTCATTTGTTGTCTTGTGTTGTGATCATGATTTATTACTAGAGTTATTGTTAGAATGGAAATATTGTACGAATCTCAACATATAAATTTGTCTTACGTATAGAATTAGTCTTTAAATATAACATCTGATGAATATCTAAAGGGACAACCATTTATTACCCCAAGAATTATCTTTTGTGCTCTTTTAGCCGAATTATATTGTTTTTACTGCTCCAAACTAAAATCGCATACATCGAATACAAAGTACACCAATCTTAAGAGTTTATAATCAATTATATATCGTAAATCCTATAAAAAAGTAAATTAGTATTCTTACGCATTTAGCTAGGTTCAATTTATTATTTTCTTTTCAGTTAAGATGATAATCGATCAGTACTCCAAGATGTCGAATAATTTTAACTCGTATCAATTTTTCACATTGGCATGAAGAAGCCGTGTTCTTGTTTGTTTTGCAGTTATGTACAATGAGTGTAAGATTTGCATGTATCGATGTTATTTTGTTAATACAAAAACATACATATCTTAATTTTTTTGTATTAAGTGATACGTATCGAACCGTTTTTTTTGCCTTGTCCAACCCTTCCTGTGCACAAGTATTGACCTCTTCTCAAGACTTACCCTCAAAGCAAAAGACGCAAAAGTGATTATTTTTCCATTATTAAAAGTCGCATTACCAAAGTTGTTAATAATAGGGGAACCGGAAAGAAATTAATTTTTTTAAGTTCCTTATTTGAGGTCATTTTGGAATCAGATTTCGTCAAAATATCGAGGATTTATCCCAAAAATTTGCTGTTCCATGGTCTACAGTGTAAGAACATATAAAAAAAAATCGGCAAAACTAATCGAATGGGTGTTTGGGTTCCCCATACGCCGTCTGTAGCGTACAAAGAGGAGCGGATGAACACGTGCAATTAACCGTTGTCAAGAAACAGAATTCATCCATATTTGGATCAAATTGTGACTAGTGACAAAAAGTGGATAGTATGTAGTATATGTGACGTGAAAAAAACAATAGCTTTCAAAGAACGAAGTAGCTGTTCCGATCCCTAAGCCCGGTTTCACCCTCCGCAAGGTCCTCTTGTGTGTATGGTGAGATATTCGTGGAATTATCCATTATGAACTGTTGAAACCGGTACAATTGATACAATAACTGCAGAGGTTTATTATCAACAACTCGATAGACTGAATGACAAATTAAAAGTAAAAAGTCCGAATTTGATAAACCGAAAAGGAGTGATTCTATTACACGACAACGGATGTAACCGAATCACTCCTTTTCCTCCTCATAGTGCAAAGATGCCCCGTGAAAAAATACACAATTAAAATTTTGAAGTCTTGAAGCATCCTCCATATTCGCCAGACCTCGCTCCTGATTTTTATCTCTTTAGATCGATGAAACATTCACTTACGAATAAAAAAATTTAAAATTTGAAGGAAGTCGAAAATCATTTTAATTCATATTTTAATTCGAAACCACCAAATTTTTACAAAACGGAAACCGAAAAATTTCCTGAAAGATGGCAAACAGTTTTAGATAACGATGGGGATTATATTTATTAGTGTGTAAAATAATTTTAAAAAAAAATCTATAACGCCTATGATGTTAAAAAAATGGATTTCTTTCCAGTACACCCTAATAAATATATACCTAAAATAATAAAGGGCCTAAAATGCTTCCCTGTGGAACACCGTATGTTATCATTGATGGATTTCTGTATTTTTCATTGTTTCAGGCAATTTGACGTCTATTTGTTAAATAGTCCTTAATTCACTTGTACGCTGTGCGCAGTAGTAGATGCGGTACAGTATCAAATGCTTTTGTAAGGTCAAGAAAAATCCCCACGTATTTATTTCCCTTGTCCGGGTTCGAGACGATATATTCCACGAAAGGCATGCGGGCATGTTCTGTACTGAGATTTGATCGGAAACTAAATCGTTGATTGGAGAGAATATTATTTACATTTAGGAATTTGAAGATCCTCCGTTTAACATTTTTTTCTAGAATTTTTGTAAAATCAGTTTATAGTTGGGTTTCCGCTTTTATAAATTGGGCATAACACCAAATCATTGAGCATGGTTGGAAGGACTCTAGTTTGTAGACTTAGAATAGTCATAAATACAAATGGTTCGATGACATACTTCTTAATTTCTTTTACAAGCTGGGTTGTAATGCCATCTTTACCTGGAGCATATTAGTTTTTAGTTATTGTATAACTGTGTTGATTTGATAAAAATATTGAGTTCTATATTTGTGAATTTAAACGGGCATTATTTAATAACTGTAATTCGCTTGTATTCATTCTGAAATTTTTTGACCTATTGAGGAGAAATATTTATTTATATAGTTAAAGATACAGGATGACAGATGTTCAATATACTTGCAAGCTGTAACACGATTTAGATAATTATGTTTATTCTTACTCATAATAAATACAATGTATACTTTATTTCAAACTGAATATATATTTACATACTGTTATTTAATTATTTAAGTAATTTTAACCTAGAGATATTAAAAACATGTCCGTTTTTACCCTACTCGTGTTTTACAAATCTGGCCGTCTAATCGAGCACTATACAACCATTATGACACTGCAGCTTTCTTCTGGATCCAATACATCAAATAAATTCAAGATGTCCAGAAAGTAATAGAAATAGATGGGGAAACGCAATATATAATAAGGATAATGCCATAATATTTACTTTTTGATATGTATAATATTATATACTGACTGAATATATAATCACACATATAATAGATAACGTTGTGCATAATATAATAAGTTATCTTTGTGTAAAATGAATATCAATACGAAAAAAATCGTTTATATTAAAATGTTTTTTTTTATCAATTTGTTGTTTTATATCATAATATAATGCCATAATATTCACTTTTTGATACCTTCATAATTAGTACTTATCGATTGTGTTAATATTTCTATAGTCGTGAAAAAGTATGAGTAATATTTAGTTTATTATAAATAATGTAATATCATCGTGTTTCACCATATATTAACTGCCACGTAAATTAATGATGTAACATTCTTACTCTTAGAAAAAAAACATTTGGCTAAAACTGATTATTAATATTTTTCTGATTGTCACATCCATATCCGAAAAACTAGACAATCTTGTAATTTCTGCGCTCCCAGTACCGTACAGTGTCCTTCAAGTCACTTAGTTTATTATTCAATATGCTAATTGAATATCCGCCCTTCCGTAGTAATATTTTTTCATAAAGTATGGGATGTATATTGTACGATCTTATTGGTCCATAAAAAAACAATGAAATCCTTGGCAAACAAGCTAGTTAAAGCGAGACTAACGAACGAGAGAAGCGTAATAGATGTCTTGACAATTTACCATTCCCTTTGTTTCAGTCTTGAAATAAATCTAAAGGTCCTTGATAAGCCGAGAAAATCCTTTTCATTACCATTGTTCTTAACTAGGAGGCCGTATCGACCTTCCATAGCGCGGGTCGCGAACCAGGATAAGTACGCTCAAAATACCATTATTCGCTTTTACATTTATCCAAAATTTGAGATTACTTCGTACCATGATTTCAGATTTATTCCATTTTTATTATACATAAAAAATAAAGGATCAAAAGGTATTGGAAAAACAGGGGAGAAATTTTTTAGCAAGGAAATATTTCGAATCTTTATCGGTTTATCATAAGTATTTATTAAATTTCTCATAATTATAATCTGGGAACTCTTACCTTGAGTTAATAGAGATATATTTAACTGATTATAAACTAAATAAATATAGAAAAATAGTTAAGTGAGTAGATTGATTTCAATGATCTTAGTATTTCATTCTTCGATATTATAACTGCGCTAACGCACTCGTATCCAGTGTATTCATTGCTAGTGTAATTGCCAGTTTTGGCAAAGAAATCTGCTAGATGGCAGGACTGATTAGCAAAAAATAATAATTAATATTAATATTCATTTATAATCTTTTCGAATAGGCGTCGGTAGGCGTCGCTGTTTAAAGTAGATAATAAATTGCGTCGCGACGGATTAACACGTCGCTGGCCGTGGTGGAAAGTTTTTTGCAACGAATATATTCGGCACTGGGCCATAAAGAAGTGGTTGTTTTATTTTTTATATATTCAATGCATATTCGTCAAAAACTGCGGTGAATAATTCTTGGATCTACATAATTACTCATTTTAGCATTGCTAGTCAAAACGGTTTTACACAAAATATCGTATTCACATGAGATTTTAGGTTTTTTTTTATACCCATTCATATTAATTCATTTATTTAAGTTTACTACATTCTTCATGTTTGTGGATTTAAGTTAAATCGTTTCAATTTAAGGTAGCTTTGGGTGTACATATGTACATAACACGTATCATTTTATTACATAAAAATATAGATTCTACGGAATCCTTGGCCGTTTAATGTCTACAATAGTCGCCTGCAGGGCCTAGAAACAAAAAATCTTCGATAGTCGATTGCTCGTTAGTATAATTGATTTAATTATACAATAGCATCATTTTACGAGAGATATAAAAATATCTGGACTTCGTAATGTTATTTTAAATCATGTAATGTTTTCATTAATTTTAAGATTATAAATAGTATGTCAAGACACGTTAGACTTTATTTTATGTAAGTTATGGGAGATGTTTATAAAAAACGCAATATTTATTTATTCAAAATATTATCTTTTGCCTATTAACGACTGATTTTTAATTATTAATTCATAAACAACAAAAAAAATCTATCCTTTTTGCCAACACTTTTAAACTAACAGCATGACAGAATGTGTTTTGTATGTAGATAAACAATAAAATAATGTCCGGAACACATAAACCACTTATTGTACAAAACGCTTCTTTAGAATTTATAAATTAAATTTCGCGAATACGAATATATATTTAAAAAAATATGAATATTGAAGGAAAACGTTTATAAACTGAAAATTTTGTGACTTCTGGAGCAATGCAGTTTTGTAATTAATTAGACTTAAATTGGAATAATGAACATGTTGTCATTTTAATTTCAGTTAAATATGGAAAATTGTGGTTGTTATATTTGCATGAATGTATTTACAATGCAAGTGAATTAAAGATGTATAAAATTTGAAGGAGTAACATTTTATTAAATTTTAATAATAATGATAATCTAAACTTATGCGACATGAGATGATGTGGATTATTTTTATTTCATTGAAAGCAGTGAGCATAAAAAAAAATTGAATACCAGACGTTAAAAGGTACAAATTGTTTTAATTTAGTATTAATGCGAATACTAAAATTTGGCGTACGATCCGAAAATGGTTCACCGTCCCTGTTCAGGAAAGCTCGCTATTAAGTGTTCTCTTATTGAGTGGAATTTCGCCTTTATTACAGTGTGATATCTTCTAATATACCCAGATCCTATTCATAATAATGTACCCACTTCATTACACGGTTCTAACAATATCAATTAAATTGAATTGTATTATTGGGATCAAGGTTTATATTATATAATATAATGATTTATACAACCTAAAATTTACTGACAATGACGCTTTTAGCCCTCCCTTTTACCCATTTTTGAATAGAACAGAAGCGCTTTGATTATTATAAAAGGTTATATTTAACATATATAGGACCTGCGTCCTTTCGGTCGATTACTTGATATTAAATTTAAAAGGAATTGAGTAGGTTATTTTGAATACAAAAAAAAATCATTATTAAGACATTATGTTTAATATTCTTGTTTTTGATATGTTTTTATTACTGTTAACATATTTTGACGAAATTTTTACACCCGGAACTGGTATACTTTTCTTGAATAATATGCACTTTCTGTAACAGGGAGAAGGAAGGTGCATGCTAATAAGATTAAAGCGCGCATGCTGACACAGTTGTGACGCGCATGGTGGTAGAATTCTGACACCCTTAATAACAAAATAAAAGTGAATGTGGTGATGTAATTGAAGAACCCATAGTTGTATTCAAGCAATCATAATAATGGAATTTAGGCGTAATTAAGGATAATCCAAACTCAACCGTTATTTTAAATATTACTATATTTTTTTATTTTTTCGAGTTGATAAGATCATTTTGTCTTGAAATTGTGACAATTCACTACAGAAATGAAAAAAATTTTGCGGAAATGGTTTGTAATATTCAAAATGCTTTTTGGTCGATACAAAATGCCTTCCGTTTCGCTGTTGTTGATTTAGTTTAAAAAAAAAATAACGTTCCGGTAGGTGAAAATAGGAAACATTGCTCGGTCGATCGAATCAACTGAAAACATTTCTGCGGTAGATGAAAGTGTTGCTGAAAGTCCAGAAGCATTAACAAGAAGACACACACAATTGCATACCAATTAGGCACATAATATGACACTTTATACCGTATTTTGCGTGGAAATCTTGGTTTAAGAACTCGTAACATTTAATTATAGTCTGCATAATATAGAGACGGTTTAGTTAACATCACTCGCTATAATTGAAATGGATAATTGAATAAACTCTATGCTGTGAAATAAATGTAGAATTAGTCATTGATGCATTAAATACGTTTAAACTTAATTAAACTGCAACTGCGAAGGATATTAAAATATCTATTTTCATTTTAGTAAATATGTATTGTTTAATACGTAATACTCGTATTTTGAATCTCCTTAATACCTTCTTAATGCCAAAGATAAGCTAATGTTCAACCCCAGAAACCTTAGATGTGAAATTCTATCTTATACTACGTACGAATATTACGACTATATTTTATCGCCGAATGAGGTGTTTACCTATTTTAATTTCGAAACAATGAAATCCGAAACATAACGTTATATAATTATTTTTAAGTGGGTTTATCTATTGTATATGTATACATATACTAGTATATATTATATATACATTAATTCGCTGACTTTTTTAGTAATAATATTAGAATCTTTTAATATCAAGCTTCGTCTGGTCGTTATTGCGGAAAAGCCATATCTTTAGTGGTCTTGTCCCCTGTCTTATCTGGCTTCGCTGTCATGATTGAGGTTTCCCGTCCAATTTCGCTTTCTGAATAAAGCCTCCCACCCTTATTCAAATTCATCCTCAATACAAATAAATTTCATACTACGCTTTTGCGCTATCAACATCCTGACTCAGAGTATTAAATCAAATTAACGAAGCTGAAAGAAAAGAAATTTATTTTTAATAAATACAGGATGTATATAATAATGAATAAATAGAATTATGAGGTAAAAAACTATTATGAACAAAAAAATCTAAACGAAAAAGTTTAAATTTAAAGCATTGCTAGCCGATAGTACACTGCTCTAATTTTTGATTTTCACTCACCTTATCGATGATCAATATCATTTCCATACATCCTTGTGTTTTATGTTCATTATATGTCATCATCATCATAATCATTAACCGTTTTTTATCCATTATTGCATGAAGACCTCCCAAATTTTCTCTATCCATTGTTATTCGCTGTGGCACATTTCTGTTGAATTTGATGATTTTAATGTCGTCTGTCGGGTTTTGTGGTGACCTGTCAGCCTTTTGATTTCTCTTGGATACAATTGAATGACTGCATTGCCATTTCGTTTTCTTTGCGTTTCCAATTATATCAGCTACTTTTGTATGTTCTCCTATTCACACGTTTATTTTCCTGTTCGCCTTACGTAAATCATTTATTTTTTTAAACTTTTGAAATTGGAAAAATTAACTTTGCGGTATTATCATTTGTTAACTTTGTTTTAATAGTGGATTTTCAGAATTTTGTAATCATTTGATAAAAAATGGTCATGGTTTTGATAAAAAATTGGGATTGTCAATTTTGCATATAAACGGTGTTGGTCACAAATTAAATAATTTGGAATCGTTGGAGATTAATAAAGCGTGTAAAACTAATCAAAAAATTATAATCAACCAACTAAATTTAACTACGAGTCTCATTCTAATTTTTTTTCCTAGAAATTATTCGAGTAAATTTGAATTAAGTAACAATTTGAGTTAGGAACTAAATTTATTTTTTAAATAATTATTGTTTTTTTTAAATAGATTCTAGTAATGAAACAATAACATATGTTTTTAGTTAGTATTGGCATCCTGAAGAAGAAAATGGTATTTTTCGAAACCGGTAGATGTATTTAAACTCAAAGTTAACAAATAATAAAACATTTATTTTTTATTTACCTTTATTTAAAAAATATGAGTAAACTAATATTTAAAATGAAGTACAGTCAATTGGGGTATCTTTTATTAAATTTTAAAATTAACCTTGAAAATCTATCTATCTGAACATTACAATAATATGACATAATTTAACATACTAACAAAATATCGACTGATTAAAAATTTACTCAGCTCATTTTGGGACAACGTAGATAGCCTAATTGATTATTTAAGTTGTGTGTTGTAAAATTTCAATAAATTTATTAATAAAACCCCATTTCTTGTCATTACAAAACATAAATTTAATAATTAAGTCAGCCAATCATCAAAATATAATATAAATGAATGTATCAAAATTGAACAGAAGACAAATATTGCCGACATCTTAATCCACCATAAATAATTAATTCTGCCCTTAGATATCTATCATTTTCTTTTCACTCTAGTTTCGTTGTCATGAATTTCTAATAGTGCTTCTTTCAAGGTTTACTCGGAATAGTTGAAGTAATGAAATCTTCAGAAAAAAAGAATACAAATATAGGGTCTACGTTGATCAATCGTAATCAAAGTTGCCCTTTTTTAAAAATGTCATTGATTTATAAAATAAATCTATACAAAAATAAATTATCGGCCTAAAGTGATCAAATTACCACCTGTGTTCAAATTTAACCCCTTTAGATGGTGTACAGTATAAACCTCACATACATAGAGACCTGCGTGTGGGAACAATTAATCAATACCGGTACCGGTTTACAAAATTAGTAGTAGAGTACGTGTATTTTAACAGACAGATAAAATGAATGATAATAATATATAGGAGAATTAAAGAAAAATACATCGTGTAAAATATATATAAAGAAGTAGTGCAATACAGGGTTATTCAAAATGATACATATGAACGAATGACAAATACGAAGTAAATAACACTCACAATAAAGTTTAAAAATTCATTTTATAAATGTTGAATGTGACCCCCTTTGGCTGCACGGAAAATATCTAATCGGTAGTTGAATTCGTTCCACACCGATGGAGCATGCCTTGTGTTACTTTTGTTCACCACAGTTGTGATTCGGATTCGCAACTCAGGCGGAGTTGTTGGTAGAGGTGGTACATAAACTGTTTATTTTACGAACCCTCACAAAAAAAGTCACAGGGCATGAGATCAGGAGATCTCGGGGGCCAGAACTGAAATCATTGAATCCATATATGAAATAGAGATTCATTCAGAAAACCTGAAATATTCCGATGCCAATGAGGTGTAGCTCCGTCCTGTTGAAAGATGAAGTTTTCTGAATGTTAGAAACCAGTTTTTCAGCATGCCGAGATTCGTTATCTCAGTAACCGTGTTTTCTGCAAAATGTAATATAAATAAAACACATTAACTTTCAGTAAGTCTATGAAAATCATTTACATGCAACGTATAATTTGGGATGAAATTGAGTCCATCATTTTTAATAACCAGTATTATCTATGTAGAGTTTTCCGAGTTATTTTTCTATCTTTCTTCGACCTCTATAAATGGAAGATTCTGAACTAGTGTTGATTAAATCTTTATTGTGATTGTGTTAGATTTTTTAGATTTCTATTCGATGTTTTAAAACTAGTATAAGCAACATATTTAATATGATTTTCTAAGAGATTAAAGTACTTAGTCTTTGGCATCCATCTGAAAGTGCATTAACATGACAATTAACTCTGCTATAGAATATACTTTTATTATATTATAATATTGAGTAAAAAACTATATTTTTAATTATTTTTTTACTGTTACAACTGTTTATATTATTTGTTATTTGCATCAAACTTAGATATTGAGCTCAAATAATTAAATAAATATTTCGATTTCTTTGGTTGGTTTGAGGTGAATTTTTTACAAAAATGTCGCTATATAATAATTAAAAAGTATTAAAGTAAACTGTTTCCTGATTTCAGACTTGTTATATAATATAAATCATATTTAATATATATTCAAATCTACAGTACTAAAAATATTACTAGTGTTAATAAAATGTAACATTGTTTTCTTATTTTACTTTTTCCTAAACTACTAAAAAACTTGACATGTTTTTAACACAATTTTAAGCGACAAATATTATCAGAATTTTGATACAAAAAAATTAAATTTGTTAAATATAAAATATTATACTATAAGAAAAAAAAATTTATCACAGAATTATGGTACATTTTTAGTGCAAACACTAGTTTTACCAGCATCAAAGAAACAACCTGTATTCGTAGATAGCTACGTAATGCCATGTGTTTACTTTGTATTTCAATGAATATTTGTGTAATTATTAAAGTAAATATTCATTTTGAAGAGTTTTGTAGTTTCAGTATTTCATGAAATATTCAGTTTTATCCTCCTTAGTCCTCTTGTTTTCATTTCTAACTCTAAATCTTTTATAAAATCATACACAGATTTTAAAGCCGGCTTTGTCAAACATTTACTAAAGTCTAGACAAATGAAAACATCTAGATTATTTTTCTGTCAAGGCAGGCCATCGTCGACTATTTTGAAAGTAAATACAAATAAAGAGTAGGATTTTGTGCACGCGCTGAATACAAATACTAAATAGTATTTTAATAAAAAAATGAACGACAATTCCGAACATAAAAGTCAATTGTTACATATATTTTTTATTTGTTATCTTTGTTTTATTAACCACTTAATTGTGTTTAAATACATCTACCATATCATATCATAACTAACTAAAAACATATATTATTGTTTCTTTACCAGAATTTTTTAAAAAAAACAACAATTATTTAAAAAATAAATTTAGTACCTAACTCAAATTTATTTTTTAAATAATTGTTGATTTTTTAAAAATAGATTCTGGTGAAGAAACAATGATATATGTTTTTAGTTAGTTATGACATTATGAATAAGAATATGGTATTTTTCGAAACCGGTAGATGTATTTAAACTCAATTCAGTGGTTAATAAAATAAAGATAATAAATAAAAAATATGAATTTTAACCACAAAGTTAATATTGCTAATTTTAAAAGTAATAAAAACATGTTTACCTTTAAATTTCGCAATTCTATTTGAATCGCTCAGTAAATACACACGCAGTAGTAAGATTACCACAAATACTATAATTCTCAGAAAAGCATTCTCCTACATTAATATCTTTGCAAACTTTCCAAAAGGGATGATTTGATAAACCAGAAAGCTTTATTTACTCGTAAATTTATTTGCCTTATTTTCTCTTACTCTCATCAAACATTCTGTTTAGGCTGAAATAATAAATTATTGATGAATGTGGATAAAGAAGTTCAACTCCCGTATTGTTCACTTTACTATAATTATATTTTGTGAATTTTCACAATCTAATTTTATATATATAATATTTATAATATAAGTATTGTATAGCGAGTATTCGGCTCGGTTCAGTAACATAAAAATTTATCAGTAATTTAATACAGTAATACCTAATCTAACCTCACCTAACTTGACCGATAAGGTATACTGAGTCAATAATAATAGAATTTTTTTAAAAACGACGAAAAATTAAAATTTTACTTAACAAAAATAAATTTTACTGACAGTATTCGATTCTAATAGAGAATTATTTATACTGAAAAAAAAAATATAATTAGAACATATTTAAATTGTTCAATAAGGTAGATGGTTCTTTCAAACGATGGAACGATTAAATGTATTAATATCAAAAAGGTAACATATAGGTTCAAAAATTTGTCGCTAAAAAAATAAAAATATCGTCGCTGAAGCATAGTTGGATAATGCACCTTCCCCGGTTTTGAAACAGATCCAGGCTCGAATCCCGGTGGCGCAACAACAATATTTTTCGATAAAATTGATTTCATATGTATATCTTTCTAATTAATATATTTAAAATATTGATTTTAAAAAATACTTACAAATTATGAGTTAAAAAACGTGTTCTTTGCATTATTATAATAATCAATATTCACTTAACAATAATAATATTTTGGGAATTATCACAGTAACTATAGGTTCTAGAATTATTGTCTTCACCAACAAAACAAAAATATTATTAGCTTTTTCATATTTATTTAGTCTCATAAATAGGCGGAATGGTAAAAAAAAACAATATTTACATACATATCTACTATATTTAAGTTATATAAATATATACTAACATTGTTTTAATTTTTGTACCATACATTTATAAAGATTCAAAATGACATATTTTCGTGGGCATACTTGTTGGGTTGGCGATTCTAATTCATAGTTTCCAGCTGACCAAAGACGCGAGCGACATCTATATCCAGGTTTCTGGCTTCCCGAAGCGATTCCGAATTTGACACGATGGTATGACGATAAGTCTCGCCCGATACTTTAGCGCCGGACGGGTCTGACACCAAACGCCGCCGACTATCTTCTCTTACTCTTCATACTTCACGCTCCTCTATGCCCTGTGTTCTTATTTTATTATTAAAAACAACTCGACACCAAACGCGTGTTTTGTTTTCATCACCAAAAACCTCCACACATTATTAGAAAAACTAAGCGATTGTGATTTTTTGACGAATACTAGATCTTTCAGATTTTGTTATAATTTTTTTTTAACCGTTTATATATTCCCTACTGTGAATTACAGTAATAAGTTTGAAAAGTATTTAGATAATAATTTAACAATGTGATAAAATACGAATATAATATACTGAATAGACCCTGAAATAATTAATACGAGAGCACGTACGGGTTCCGGTCGTTACGAAAATTTCCTACAGTAAAGGGTTTAAAAATAAATTAAAAACTGGAAATATGTAAATGAAAAGAGAATAGAATACGTTTGGTACTTTCTGGAAAACCTGAGAACATTTCTTACTTTAACTCATGAAAAAACTTGGAATCTGTGAAAGGACGATTGAAGATAAAAAACATCTGTCCAGAGCACGCGTATATAGTGAAAAATAAATGTTTTTTTTTTAATTAGATATTTTCAGAAAAATGTGTTCAATGATTTATGACGATGAATATAACAGATTTTATAAAACAAAATTACGAGAATATATTCAGTTCGAAGGAAGGAGAATGGATTTTGATTTTTCAGCAACATTAATTCACATGAACTTGAAATACAATGCTGTAGATGATAACGCGTTATGGTTTACAGTAAATATCTTCAGAAACTGGGAAAATAGTGAGAATATAGACATGTAAATGTGGATGGAGTAATAACTTACGTGACGCATTTTCATCACCGTAAACAAAATTCTGTGAGAACTTTATGAAGGTTTCGAAAAAAAAGTTTCACTTGACAACAGAGCCGTTTTAAGAATTTCGCTGCCCTGGGACAGATTTTATCCGGGGGCCTCCGATTTTTTTCAACATAAAAACGTGTAATGCGAAAAAAACTCGACGGAAATTGTAAATAATCGGAAAAAAATTATGCCAAATATTGAAACTCTTCATAGAATTTATTTTTCATTTTTTTGCACGAATGCTAAGGACGAGCGATCTTTTTCAAAGTTGAAATATATAAATAATTATATAAGATGTTCGATGGGCGAAGAAAAGTTGAATGCATTCACATTGCTTTCAATTGAGCATGTAGTTTTAAATTTATTTTTCATTGTTTTGCACGAATGCTAAGGATGAGCGATCTTTTTCAAAGTTGAAATATAGAAAGAATTATATAAGATGTTCGATGGGTGAAAAAAAGTTGAATGGATTCACATTGCTTTCAATTGAGCATGAAGTTTTGAATTATTTGAATTTTGTTGAAATTATTGATCATACAAAAAATAGAAAGAATGCAATTTCCTTAATCATTACGTGCATCTTCTGTTGTATGGATATTTAAACATGAAGTAAAGTTTTTAATAAATTTGGCGAATTCTGTCATATGTTAAATCCTTGTTTTATGTTTTCTGCCTTTTTTCAGTTTATCGCTGTTTAATTTTTTTCATGGATCCAAAAGGGGTTTGCTGAGCTTGGAAACCCTGGGGGCTCCCACTTATCCCAAGGATAAAAAAACACTGCTTTACAATATGGCATACTATTATAATTTTTGGTTCTAGGACACTAACCCCCTGGACATATACCCCCCGGACAATAACCCCCGTAACAATTAACCCCCGCCACGTATAAAGTTAATACAGATATTATTTATCACGTTTCGTGACTCTATTATATTTAATAAAATATATACTAACTATTAAGGAAAACACATTCTTATTGTGAAGTTGTAATTATTCAGAACATAGGTCTGTGATATTTTTAAATCCCGGTGACGCAAAAACAATATTTTTCGACAAAATTGATTTTATATGTATATATTTATAATTATTACATTAATTTAGTATTTTAAATATATTTCCGAATGATATAAACAAATACGCTAAAAATTACGTTTTTTATTTATTTCATGTATTGCGATATCGTGCAGCGCATGCGCATTAATAATTAAACTGTGATCACAGTCACACTTTTCAATCACTGATATTATCAAATACCAATCACAGTCACACCGGTGAGTCAAGAGTGGCATTTTTGTCATCACTAATTTGTAGGGGTTGTGGTTGTAGAATATTATTAACTAAAGATTTTACTTGTATGATCGTATCCGAAGGTTTTACGGATGGTGAGATTGAAGCCTCTAACAATCTTCTAGTCTCACGCGTGCGGATACATGTCGCAGTATGCATGAATGTGCGTGAATGATTAATTATGCTATGTACTTAACAAGATACTTAAATAAAAGAGAGCTTACAAAAGTTGGCGTTTATTGCGGAACGTTTTAACAGATACGATGAGTAAAGTATGCGCGAATAAAGTTGAAGACTGGAGTGGCTCACTTGAGATATTGACAAAAGAACGGTTTGCTGAGATGTGATCGGCTAGATCATAGGTATCTGCTTATTGGTCAGTTTGTTTCGGCCCTTATATAGCTGTCAGACGAATCCTTACATGACCATGTCTGTGGGGCGCATGCGCTTTAAGCGTTTGACAGGTTTAAGCGTTGGCTTAATTTTTTTATGGGATGGGAATCAATATATTAGATTGTTGTTAATGTGGGAACAGTTTTAATTTACTATATCCGAGGTAAGTTTGTAGAACTCAATCATTATGTGAATATAAAACACTGTTTTTTTTATTCTACTCTTCAATTTACTTGAAACGAGTTTCGCTTCGTATTATCAATCGTATAATTTATCTCAACAACTTGTATTTACTTATATTTATGTAAATCTATATAAAACGTGTTTCAAGTAAATTAAACGAGTAGAATCAAAGGAACAGTTTGTTCTGAAATCATTTATTGGTTTATTATATACTTAACTCAAGCGGCTATATACTAAAGTATTTATATAATTTATTAATATAATGTAATTATCCTTAATTTTAAAATAATATTTACATTTAATAAATAAAGTTATCTACTTGACTACTTCGTTCCGTAGTCGGATTATAAATTAAGTTAATATTTGATTTATAAAATGCGATACATCATTTAGATTATTTTTAATTTTTAGTTCACTGATGTAGATCTGCTATCTTAATAGTAATATTATATTATTTATTGTATCAATGTAGAAGAATGATTGGAAGGAAGAAAGAAGACGTGAAAATCATATTAATTTAGTAATTGATGAGTTAATAAGTACTATACAACAGTCTCTACTACGGGATATAATCTGTATAGAATTGATAATAATATATTGTACATACCTAGGTGGTAATTATCTGAACTAAAGAAATACAACTCCACCTATAGATTCGATCTAACATTAATTAATCAGAGAATAAAAATAGAGCTGCCCGCCATCTATTGGACCAAAATGAAGGCGTCATTGATTTAAGAACGTGATTGAATACCTGACCGGTCAGACACGTGAATACGGTTGCTTAATTAGTGAACGGTGTTTACTAGAGACCTTTTCCTTTTTGGATTAAAACCTAAATAATCTTTTAAGTCACATATTTTAATCTTTATTTTGGGTAGAGTGGTAAAATAGATTAATATTTTTTTAAGAATAAAATATTTCTTAATTCCGACTAAAATATTAATAGTTAATTTTTGTATTTAAGTCGGTGTTCATAAAATTGTATTTTAAAATACAGAATACACTATTAAGCGCGGAAAATCACGAGCTTTTAAAAGAGGAATAAGTAAAATTTTACGAGAAGTGGTTGTTCAAAATGGGAAGAAAATCTTACGAGCTTAGTTTGAAGTGATGAAGGCAGTTGCAATTTGAATTATCTTTTTGTATGTTTTATTTTGGTATTAACGCATTATATTTTTGTAATATTATATTTAATATATTTCTTATTTTAAACAAAAATTATTTTTATACCAATTTATAGGTGGGTTTCGTTAGAAATACTACATATCGCAGAAATATATTTCTCATTATGCAACTTCTGGAAAATTTCATAAAACTTTTTCGATCATTAATAGGACCCTGAAACAATCCTAAGTTTAAATATTTATTTATATATGTCCGTTATATCTCATATATAATATATACATCGTAACTCCGTTAACCCTTCCCATGCAATGCAGTAATATAGATATAGCTTCTGTTATATTTGCAGAAATATAAAATAATATTTTTATTATTATTATATTAAGGAGAACATATTCTTATTGTGGTGTTATTATTACTATTATTATAATTATTAAGGGCATAAGTCTGATATTTTAAATACTAATTAAATGTATTAATTAGAAAAATATACATGTAAAATCAATCTTATCGAAAAATATTGTTGGTGCACTATCGGGATTCGAACTTGGATCTCTTTTCCAATCTTGGAAGGTGCATTATCTAACTATGCTACAGCGACAGTATTTTTGCCGACAAATTTTCGAACCTATATGTTATACTTTTCAAATTAATGCATCTATCGTTCTATTATTTGAAAGACATCTATTGTATGGTATGGTTTAATATTTGTAGTAAATGTACGACATTAACCATTTAGGCCGGTAAAAGAATTTTATTCTACTTTGAAAAGCCTGAATATCTCTAATTTATTAATGTAATACGATTTGACAGCATGGCTGCGTAGGGGTATTTTCTATCACGGTTTGGTTGAATAAAGTAAACAGTAAAAAAATAAGGTAGGTTAAAACCAGCGTAAAAATATAATTTTAATAATGTAAAGAACAAATCTTTTTCCCAAAAAAAATTAACGTCACTAGTACCTGAACCCTTGGGGTCATATCTTTTAAGGTTTTTTATGGTAGACATTACATATTGTCGGGGTAAAAGACCTGCGTATTTCCCTTTCACCGGCTAGTCAGTGAAGAACATAAGATCCGCGGATATTTTTACTTGAGCAATACCCATCCACCTTATTTTTGTCATATTCTGCCTTCATCTTAAACAGGGAAAAATTTATACTAACACGTGGATGCGATAAATGAAATATGTTATTCATTAGAAAAAGAAAGACATCTAATCAGAATGAAAAATAATAAATAAAATAAAATCCACTTGAGGAATCCTCATCTTATCGGGTTAGGAACAAGTTCGACATCCTTCCTTGATAACCAGATGTCTTGGCTCCATATCATGTTTGGCCCGCAGCATACAGGCTGACGTGATCGGATTCGTAACGGAAATTGTTGAAGGCTAATCATCATAATAAAAATAGTAACGCGACTAACTCACGGGCGATATCCAAAGGTAGTAATTAAAGGTTATAAACGAAAGGCATACACCAGAAGTATGAACCAAAAACCAATGACATAAACCAGATACCAAAGGCATAAATCAGAGACCAAAGGGAAACATCTTGGTTTCTGTAAAGATTATTTACCGTACGATTAGATTAACAAGTTAATAGTAGATTATGCACTAATGATTGAACAATAAAAAATACTTACCCTCTGGTTATAGTGAATCGCACACAGCTACATATTAGTCTGACAGCTTCGTCGACGGTTTTTAAAATGAACCATAGATGCAACCGTTTTTATAACCTCAGAAACCGAATGTGATACCAACCAACCAATTTCGTACGTAACTCAAATTTATATCGTCACAATATCAATATCACAAATTTATGTAAAACGTTTAAAAATAAATTTATTATCAAAAAATGAATAAAATACACTTTTTAGTATAAAATGACTTTATGTGTAAAATTTACACCATTAAGTGATTTTTTAGAAAAAAAATAGATTATTTATATTTTCCGAAGCAAGTTCAAATATGTGAGAAATAAATGAAAATTAAATATTTATCAGAAAATTTTTAAGTAAAACTTTTTTGTCGGTAAAGTAATTTCAAACAGTTTTCAAGTCATTCAGAAATATTAAACGAAAATAAACTTAGCCATCAAGAGAAGATACAATTGAAAGGTAGGTGACATTTATCCTGCTATTTAGTTTGGAGAAATGTTAATGGATGGCAATACATATTCTTATCAAATTTATATCATGAAAATATATAAATACGGCTCAGCAACATATTGTGCGTGTCTTTAGCGTCCTCATAATATTATTGATCCCACTGCGTTAATTTTGTCTTTATTAATTTTTATTAAAAGATTAAGCCAAAATCAAATGCAGAGAGACTAAAGACATATAGAAAAACGTGCCAATATACCAGGAAAATAAATAGATATGAATAAATAAAGTACAGCAAAATGGGCAAGATATTATAGAACAAGAAAATAACCCACTTATAAACATATCAAATTTATTTATTTCTTAGAAATTCTAGTTCAGTACCGCTTTAAATATATGAACTGCACGCCACTGTGGAATGCTGAAAATAACAAAAATGTATAAAGCAATATATTACTGAACAAAAAATGAACATTTTTTTATACTTCATTTTACGTTTTTGGAAACATTTGACCATTATCAATAACACGATTCAACTAAAATTAAAAACCTTTTCAGAAAGTAATGAGGGTATCTCGGTTAATGTCTGTTAATTACTGTCTGAAAATGTTTTCAATTTTAGTTGAATTGTATTATTGATAATGAGAAGATGTTCCCGAAAATGTCAATTTAATAAAATATAGAGGAATAAAACAAAGTGTTTCAACTCAATTTATAAAATAATCATGAAATTCCACAAAGTTTCACCAAAAACCTTTGAACAGTTACCAAATTGTGTATATAAATAAGTTAATAATCACACAATAAAGTTAATTACGTAAATTTATAAAATGATTTATTTTCTGTCATTATCCAATACGTAATGGTACGAATGCAATAGGCGTATTATAAATAAACCAATAATTATTTTATATTTTTTATTTATAATCTTTGTTTTATTAACCACTGAATTGAGTTTAAATATATCTACCGGTTTCGAAAAATACCATTTTCTTCTTCAGGATGTCGTAACTAACTAAAAACATATATTATTGTTTCTTCACCAGAATCTATTTTTAAAAAACAATTATTATTTAAAAAATAAATTTAGTACCTAACTCAAATTGTTACTTAATACAAATTTAGTCGAATAATTATTCAAATAATACAAATTTAGTCGAATAATTATTCGAATACTACAAATTTAGTCGAATAATTATTCTAATAATACAAATTTTTATTAAGTAACAATTTGAGTTAGGCACTAAATTTATTTTTTAAATAATTGTTGTTTTTTTAAAAATAGATTTTGGTAAAGAAATAATAATATATGTTTTTAGTTATTTATGACATACTAAAGAAGAAAATGGTATTTTTTGAAACCGTTAGATGTATTTAATCTCAATGAAGTGGTTAATAAAACAAAGATAATAAATAAAAAATATGAATTTTAACCGCAAAGTTAATATTGCTAATTTTAATAGTAATAATTATTTTGTAAAAAAATGTATTTATGTTACAACTCATATTATTTTATTTCACACAAAATATTTTATAAATCCTGGTTCAGCTATCGGGATCTATAGCTACGTTACGAATATTAGTAGTACCTTCCTCTTTTGGTGATACGTGAAATAAAATATTGAGAATCACTGCTTTGTGGTGTTTCTGTAAATGGTCCCACCGTTTTTACGATATATACCTACAATAAAACCCATGTCACCCTGATTTCGTGGCAATATATCCATTTTATTTATTTGCTTTACGTATTTGTTTTTCGGAGTGTAAATAAACAAAATGATTCAAGCCTTTTAATCGAATTATTTGGTCATGAAATCCCTCTTGAATCTACCCCGTAATTTAGTTAATCCTCCTAAATTTGAAACGGTACAAGATAATTTCGAATGGAAACAATTGAATAAACCTCAAAACTGACGCTTCAGATCCCCTTAATGAAGTGTTTGGTTTCAAAGGCATTGTCTAGGGGTCAAAATACAGAATTGTGTTCACACCCCAACGCGATCATTTATTATTCCCACACATTCATGGTTTTGTAAGGTGGTACGCGTACATATGGTACTTATAGATGAGATATTACAATTTATAACATTCTAAATGTATTATGGGACTCATTGTATTGCACTGACAAGTAAGACATATCGGTTTTTTAGTTAGCGATGTAGGATTTTATATAAACTATACATATTTATATATAAAATTGGATGTTGTTTGTCTCACCATTTAACCGATCTATACTAAATTTTAGAAAATAAATCTTTAGAACTCTACGCAAAACACAGACATTCTCTTTATCCTCCAAGCCGCCCCATCTCTCCTCCCTAAATAAATGTGTATCATATTTAAATGGCATTCAATTCATTTTTTTCATATTATTCTTTGGGACCCTGCGCTAAACATAGGCACCATCCTCCTGTCTCTGACCACTTCACCCCTTCTTTACGACATAAATGTGTTTCAACTCTTTCATAGTTACTCATTAGAACCCTGCGCAAAAAATATCCTTAAGTACTATCCTCTCTCTGTAAACATTCCATCCCCTTTTTTTTCTTTTTATTTTAAATAAGCAATCCATCCTTTAATAGCGATTTGTGGATTTCATCCCCTTTTCATGATATGATTGTGGATTATATTTTATTATAAACTCTTTGTTACTTTTTTGGATCTCGCGTAAAACACAGACACCCTCTCCACTCCCCCCTATAAAATATAATCTAACTAAATCTGAATCTCGAATACCACGTACGAACCGTTAGTTGACAATATATCTCACGAACATTAAATAATAATTTATACATGAGTTTTAATAAATCTAATACTGATATATAACAATTCTTCTCTCATCGTCTTAGATTTTTAAAATTATTTTAACAAAATTACAACAATTAACGAAAACTTTGATATACTCTTTATGACAAAAGCGGTGTTTACACAAGGGGATGGGAAAATAAAGTATACAGGAAAGGTGAAAGAAATTCGGAAGAGAGGCAGGAATCGGGACCAGGAGCTGGATGAAGGACTACCCAGAACTAGAAAATATGAATTACCTGTGAAATGCTCCTTTCGGTATCTTCTTTCATTGGATCCATAGGTCTTCCGGCTCCAGGACACGTACAGGATAGCGCGAAAGTGTCAAATAACATCATGCACAATCCCACGATGTACAAGTTTTAGCACGGACGGTAGCGAGGAACCAAAACACACACAATAAACTATCAATCCCATACAGCAAGACGGTAATGCAAGCCAACAATTCGTTTCCACAGCAGGACGAACCTGGCGGCAATAAACGCACCCAAATGGTTAACGCTATCCTCACAGTTTGAAGATTCAACTTCGACTATTTAACCATAGAGAACACACCATAGAAAATATCATGTTCTAGTATAGGAAAAGAGTGCAGTGGGTAGGGGAATCACCGATCTACGTATGGCATGTTTATAAGCGCGCCCACGGTGACCGGTAATTCATAAATAAATTATAATGATCGAGCAAGCGGAATTGTATGGTTTAGTTTTAATTTTTTTTTTTTTGTGATCCATGAAGTTCTATAAGTTTATATAAAAGAATGCGAGAAAGTATCGACATTTTATTATTTGTTTATATGTGTATTAGATAACAGCCGTTCAAAGCGAAGTACCTGGGCAAAACCGGGTGCTACAGATAGTTGAAGTCACATTTTACTAGTAAAGCGTACGCTCGTCGCCGTCATTTGCATTTAGTATGTAAAACTAATACTTAACGCGGTTAATGCCATAAAAACTTTTTTGATTTTTGACATTGTTGCATATATTTTCTTTGTTATCTGAAACGGTAGTTTGAGTACCAAGCAAGCATGTTGCATATAGGTGTTGTATTGTCAGTGGTCTCATAACCTATAAAATTTTGAGCGATAATAGTCCACGATATATTTTTATGATTTTACTGTAACTTCATACCATGGGGCAAAACTAAGTACATGGGTATATAATTATGGACAGACAATTCAAAATTCTTCTTGGTTATATTTTCTTAATAGCAGAGCGGGCTACAAGTTTTTTCTCTTTTTAAATCGATTCTGCACGGGAACCGCGCGAAGGAGAGGTACGCGGGTGACAGCCCGCGGGATCTTGGTCCTTGAAAATTTTGTCGCAATGGATCTATTCATAGGGGAACAACGCGTGTTCTGTATGCATAATTTCTTTATATTCATTTTCTGTTTTGCATAGTGTTTCAATAATGGGAAAGCGAGAATATTGTACGATGTATAAAAATCTCAATGAATCAATTACTAAAAGAAAATAATACTATAAAACTTGAAACAAGTACACCATTAAGATTTAGAAATAATTTTAAAATCCTTAAATGTAATACCAAACACTATCATCGAAATTTCATATACTTAGGGACTTCAACAGCCTCCCTACAGAAATTAAAGAAATAAAGGATATAAAAGAACTAAAAAAGAAATTAAATAAACGCATCAGAGGCACACAATTAGATAATAAATAATATTATAGATTACAAATGTATAACTTCCAACTCTATACAAATTATTACAGTGTAAGTCCCTCTACAAGCACCAGAGCTAGTCTCTTTTTTGGAGGTAAGCGAATCACATCAATATGTAACTTTAGTTTTGAAACAGATTCAAGTGACTCATATATTATATAAAATTGTAAAAATATGGCAAAAAAATTTTTGGAAGTTTTTAAACCAAAATCGAAAATTCATAATATCGAACACAATTTTTTTGTGTTATTTATAATAAATATGTAAGATCTTAGATATGTTTTTTTTAATACACTTAAGTTACCATAGTAGTAAACCGTGTTTAGATTAAATTAATAACGTGAATGACACATCAAACATTTTTTTTGAACCTGATTTAAGATGGTCTTCTCCTAAATATCTATTTTAGAATATCACATTCTATCCTTATATTCTAAGTAAAATTGATAAATAGAAAAAACCTTTACAAAGTAAGTAAAAAGAAGTCAAGCAGTATAAAAATAAAATGATTCTATAGATACTTGGAATAATTTTACCTAAATCTTAAAAGCCTTATATTAATTTTTTATTTTCTTTTAATTTTTTTATTTTTTATTAATATTAATTTTAATAATCAGTGGATATATATATACATATATATTTTAACATTTGTTTCTTCTCTATGAGAGTAAGACTCGTGTATAGAGAAGGAGTATATTCGAGTTAATTTATGTTTCAGTTAATCTGTGTACATATTTTTTTTACTTCAGTTACAAATTTATGATAGTCCATAATTTTTCCAATTGTGATGGAGAGATTGTTAAAAGTTTGATACCTTGATAAATATATTGATTTTGAGTTGCGGTATATTTTAGTTTTGGGATATCAATTTGATCTTGTAGATCGGAATTCGCTTCTACAATTTAATTGATTTTTAATTTTGAAATTTTGAATTATTGAATTTTTTTTGCATATGTCTACTATTTTTGGCACTTTAAAATCTGTGTTGTTGTATACTTGGATAGTCTTTTTTATTTTTAGAATAATTTTTATTATCATTTTTTGAGTGATTTGAGTGATTTATAGTGAAATTGAAGTTTTATATGCACCTCCCCATCCAATAATAACGTATTGTAAATGTGACTGTACAAGCGCGTAATATATTATTTTCAGATATGTAAGTGATAAGATGTTTCTGAGTCTAAAAAATTTTTAGTTACATGTTTGAAATACTCACAAACAACATGGCCATTTTTCTTTTAACCAATATTTATATATCTCGAAAAATTTATTAAAACATTTGCCTAAAAATCATTTGTTGTTTTGTAAAATGTATTTGTTTTGCAAAAATATAAATAAAATACGATCAAATCAATTATTGGGTGAAATACACAATCAAATATTCCAAACGTCGCGGACTTAAAAGCGATATGTGGATCTTTTTATTGGAAAATAAAAAACAACTTGTCATTGACTCGTAAATGTTAATTTTATAAATAAACAACTTATAAAACGTTCATTGACGGCTATTTGGATATCGCGTCGTAATTTGTTACATTTCCGCTCGTGACAATACATAAGAACATACTGAACATATGCACATGACATATCTTTGGAAAAATATATATATAGTTAGTTTACTTGTTAAAAAAGTTACGTGCACTTAAGAAAAAAATAGCAGTTAAATATGAATTTATTATCTAATTGTAAAAAATAACAAAATTTATAAATTATCAAAAAAATTAATTGAATGTATAGGTTGTCCAGTGGAAAAATTTCAAGATTAAATTGTAATTGCTCGTAAAACATCGGGGTTCTACTAACTAAGGGAGAGGAATAATGTTTGACGCGCGTGATCTGCTGATTTGCCAGTCGCAATGAGTCACTAGTCGGGAGCGCACCGCCCGTTCGCGGTTGAGCAATATTTAAAGTGCGGTGATTCATTGGTTCGTGCGCTTTTTGTACTCGTTTTAATATTCAACGAGTAAATGATGGGCCGAACACACAACTTATCTGGTGTTGTGTTCGAAAGTTTAGACAAGAAGGGACAATGGTTAACCAAACTCCTCCGGGACCATCAACGTCAGCAGCGACGCCAGAACGTGTGGCTCAAATTCGACGTAAAATTATGCGCAATCCGCCTAAATCGATAAGGTAGAAATTTTACTAGAATAAAAAATCAACAGTGCACGTTATTTTGAAAAATAAACTACAGTTTCACCTATACAAACTATACATCGTGAAGTTTCTCAACGAAAATGACTATTCTTTACCTTAAACCTTACCGAAAACGACGCTGGAAAGTTTTGGAACAGCACAAACGCTTGGAAACATATTGTTTACTGACGAAGCACATTTTCATATTGATGGCTATGTTAATAAACAGAACATGAGATACTGGTGTCCTGACAACTCAAAGGATCCCCATCAAAAACGTTTGTATTGTCCAAAAGCGACAGTGTGGTGTGCAGTTCTGCCCGAGGCCCTCATTTTTTTAACCAGCGAGAGACAGTCACTGCTGACGTGTATTGCCGAATGATCGACGAGTTTTTGGTACCGCAACTGCAGTTGTTTCTCAGGTTCAACAACATAACACAATTTTAGCAAGACAGAGCCACTCCACATACGGCTAGAGTTTCAATGGAGTAGCTGGGGGAATTTTTTCCAATAAATTAATCAGCAAGTCCGGAGACGTACCCTGGGCACCTCGGTAACCGGACCTTACACTATACGAATTTTTTTTATGGAAATACTTTAACTCGAGCGTTTATAACAACAATACTCGAATAATTCAGGCCCTACAAGAAAATATCCGCCGTGAAGTTGCTGCCATTGAACCAACACTTTACTCTCGAGTGTTCGCAAATTTAAGAGTTTGATTGCAATAATGTCTTGAGAGAAATGGACTGCATTTAGACGATATTGTTTATAAAACGTAAAATTCGCATCGTTAAACTCCTTTTTTATAAATAAAATATGAGTATAACATTGTGGTTTTTATTTTTATTTAATATTAAACTTGAAAATTTTCCGCTGGACACCCTTTATATATATATAATGTGACAATTTTATAAATTAGATGGCGCTTTACTTGGTTTTTGTTGTGTATCCTCCGAGAAAAGAGTTGATTTTATTTTTAAATATAATATACGAATTCCCATTTTCCAAATTTACATGAAATATGGTGCAATGAAGTATTGTTTTTATTACGTTTTGGGTATGTAATTAATTATCAATGGGTAACATCTAGTGATATAATCATATATTACTGTCTGGTTGGCGATAAAATGCTTATTTGCGCCAGCAGCTATCATGATGAGACAATGATCACAGATATTGGATAATGTATTGCATTACTGCCAACACATTTTTACTCAATTTTTAAATCCAGAATATCATATTAGTACCTTAACCTATTCTTCTCAATAAGTAAATTATAATTAACTCACGTAAAGCGTTATTCTACCTTTTCCGAACAACCCCTGTAAAACATTAAAACCATACATCATCCCTCAGAGCTAAGAAGTACACGTGTTCAGATAAAGTTTGAGAAAGAGCAGACAATGATTAAAATTGTCTCGTGTATGACAGCCATTACATGTTTGTCGTGCTCAAACTTTTCTCATTACGCAAATTTCTGAACTAATGCTTCGCTGGGAAAACGATTGTCAAACATTTTACAATAAAAGTTTTACTCATCGAATTCCCAGAGATATAATTAAGATACAATTACTCCACGACCCGAATTATAAGAACACCCTGAAACCCTCGCTCGGCTCTAGCCCAAAATTGTATTTGGAAAGCTGTACTTAATAAACTTGTTACTGATTTTAGGTACCGTGCAAAACTGATATAAATATTATATGGTTAAACTTCAATATGGTGATAAATAATAGAAATTAAGCCATCATCTCTTTTTTCTTTAAAGAGAGGTGTATTCACGGAAGTAACATCAATATTCTTACGCTTGTGCTGTGAAAAAAGAACTAACTTGGTCATACGAAGTGCATAAGTACCGGATTTTTTTTAACCCTTCCAAAACCATGCAGTAACACAGATCTACCGCCCCAATTAAAACTGTAATATTTCAGTTAATGTACGCAACATAAAATTCAAATTTTAATTAATTATAAGGAAAATGTTTATGCTTGAAAATTTAATTGTGTAAACCGAATCTTAGAAAATAATTATTTTTCAATTCAGTTAATTGTAAATTGTAAATGCTGGGAAAAATAGCATTTATGGTATGACAAAAAAAAGTTAATTTCACAATAAATATAATAACAAATATACGAATAAATGATCTCTCTTTCTCACTAATTTAATGAAAAGATGTAAGAAAAAAGGTAGTATTGTATAGGACTTGATGAATGCTCCGAATTATATCAGGATATTGATTCCATTTTTGTAATTAATGCTCGATATTTAGAAAAATTTTATGGGATTAATAATTTTAAAGACATTTTAACTAATAAAAGTTTCCTTCACATTTAAAATGTCAAAATTTTCCTACAGTAACACGAGTTGACAGCATGGCTGCATATGGGTATTTTATATCACGGTATGGTAAAAGTTAAAGAAACACATCATTTTTACAACTCTTCTTTCTTCGAACGCTACACACCTTAAACATAATCGCCACCATTATTAAGGCACTTGTCATAATGGGGCACCGATTTTTGTATACCTTCGTCATAGGACAATGCCGCCTGGGATGAAAATCATGTAAGTACTCCGTCATTGAATTCACCATCGTTATCAAAATTCTTGCCACCAAGGAACCGCTTCAGATGAAGGAAAATATGGAAATTACTCGGCGCCAAATCGAAATAAAACAGGATATACTAGGCGATTAATGTCAGCTGGTTTCATGTTTCGTGTATCACAGTCGGCGGGCTGATCTATTGTTTTGAACATTGCAACCACTCACTATAAGACGGCCACACTATGTGAATACTTTTAACGTTGCTTTTGATGAGTCAACAGATGAACGAAACCATTGCGCAAGCGCTACATCCGGAATATTCGGCAACGATACTTACTTAAAAAACTCGCCTCGTATAGTGAATCTCGAACTGCCGACCACTTGATCACTAGATGAATGTCTTACTACTGTACCAAATAAGTATAACAAGTTTAATAATCAGTTCCTTTTTATTAAGAGAACACATTCTTATTGTGAATTCGTAATTATTCAGAACGTTGGTCTGTTATATTTTAAATATGAATTAAATGTATTAATTAGAAAAATATACATATAAAATCAATTTTATCGAAAAATACTGTTGTTGCACCATCGGGATTCGAACCTGGATCTCCTTCCTAACCGGGGAAGGTGCATTATCCAACTATGCTACAGCGACAATATTTTTAGCGACAAATTTTACCTATGTGTTACCTTTTTGGTATTAATACATTTAATCGTTCCATTATTTGAAAGAGCCATCTACCTTATTTTTACAGAATCTCAAATACTTTTGAGTAATCTGATAGCCAGTTCCTTTTTATTTCACGCTATCCATATATAATTCATAAAAGTGTCTACATTTTTTATATTCAAAATATATGAAATGTAAAATAAATTATCAAGAAGATCGAATCATTTACAAATAACATCCTTATTCGTAAAAAAAAATATTAATTTTAAAATGCAAACTGATATGACACGACTTCATTGACTTATTTGTCAATATTACTGAGTATACGGTTGACGTTCAATTATTACTATTGATCTTTGTTATTTGTTGCTACTACAGAAATTTAAATCAATGCTTAGTTTACTTCTTATTCTTCCTGTACCTTACCCGTTCTAAGAAGGTAGGCTCTCATGTTGGATATCATGACTTTATTTACTGCGGCCCGGAAAATCTCTACATTAGACCGGGCAAACCATTATCCCAGGTTCTTCTTCATCCAGGGTCTCGACTTACAACAATCTTTCCCCTGCATCATGAAGTGCATATCTCATACTTCTCCAGATGTCTCATTACTTGCCCGGGATATTGAAGTTTTCGGATTTTTATTGTTTTGTTTACTTATTTTTCTTTATTCATTTGAACCATAACATCTCCAATCGTAATTCTGTAGATCAACATCTCAAATAGTTCAAGTCGTCTTATCGTGTCCGTGCTTAAGTCGTGTATAAGTGTCTATAATTTCATTCCATAAAATAAAATCAAAAACACAACATCTGACCAATCTCATTCGTAATCTAAGGTTGAGATCACGACTGCAGAACAAATTTATTATGCGGCTTTTGATTTCGACTGAAGGATCCCATCTTTAATTTGTATTGCAACCCAGGTATATAAAATTTTGTATCATTTCCAATTTATTTCCAGCAAATAAAGACTTCCATTGTCATTATGTGTTTGCTAATGAGCATAAATTTTGTAGTGTATAATTTATTATATTAGATAATGAATATTTAAAAATATATTTCTTTCCATGTAAGAGTAAATAGAAAGCTGATTACTGTTTCACTTGCTCAAGTGTGTGATCAGTTTTATAATTCTTCTTTACGATAATTTATCAATTATCCAAAATATGTTAATTTTAATTAAACTTAAAGTAAATACTATACACCCATGTTAAGATTTTATTTCAAATAAATCAGTATGTTCTTAAATGTAGCCACATAAATATAAGTTTTTAGTAGTTTTTTTTTTTTTTAAATAGGGATGCGTACACGGAATACATGTCACATATTACTTACTATTTTCAAACTTAGCTAAATGTTTGTGCTATGAAAATAGGACTATCTTGCTGGTGTCCTGGAACGAGGCTAGATCACTAGGACACTAGATCACTAGGCCAACGTCTTAATCACTACACCAACAAGTTGATTTGTAAATTGATGAAAATTGCTAGAAAAAAATATTATTAGAAATGTGTTTTTTAATGAAATTTATAAAAAATCATCGCTATTCACACAATCGCACGATATACGTGTGAAATATTCTAAAGCAATTTTTTCACGAAATTTAATCGAAAATAAGTCTTATTCCTTTATATTGTTATTATAACTAATATAAACATATTATAACTAATATAAACACCATAGTTTTCTTAAATTATAATTTTGCACATAACGTAATTAATAAGATTTAAAATATATTTTTTAATGAGTTTTATTATATTATATCACTATTCTACACATGCAAATGGCATTTCATTATAATATAAAAGTAGGAATTATTATATGTAATACGTAAAATAAAGAAGGCTTCGATGGCTAGGCATAGTATGAATGTACGGATAATACCCAGCCCTAGAAATGGGTGCTCAATAATAAATCTGAAGTAAGACAAATAATAGGTAGACCTATCCTACAATGAGGTGGCTAAACAATATAAATAATGAGTTATCCATTCCTGGCGTCAGCAATTGGGGTGAAACACCCCAATGCAGAGGCTAGTGAAGGTATATTCTTGAGGAGGCTAGAACTCATACCGTATTATAAAGCCTAGAATCTTGATGTTGAGGTATTATTTGAATAATATTCTTTTACATTATAGAACATAAAATCATCACAAAGTTTTCAAACAATTTGTATTATAAAATTTCGTCGAACATATTGTTGACTCCTTGTACATTTTGTTCTTCCAATAAACCTTAATATACCTTTCCTGCCCTGGCCAACAAATTACTTAGAGATTTCGTTGACGGGGGAACAGATTGCATTTCGACACGAAACGGTCAACATCTATGTTTTTTTTAACGTTCGAAGTAGCGCCGTACGTAAAATCCGGGCCACGAAAAAGAAGCGGTGTTCTGCAGCATCCGTAGTGCAGTGATATCTCCGTTCTTCATTGCAAAAGTGCGAGCCAACTGGAGGTGAAACTTGACGTCCAACTTAGTAGGCCAGATCCATCCGTCAATATTACTTTCTTGTTCTAATTCGGATTGCGTCAACTAACTATTCATTTTAATCGATACAGTCCACGGAATCTTATCCCACCACTATATGTCTGTGTTATAATAATATAATTATGTTATTATTTCAGAATCATTTATAAAGGATTCTGTGTTATGTCATGAAGATTAAACATTTATTAAGATTCTGTGCAGGGATATTAAAATAAGATTTAAGGATAGTGGAATTTTGGAAAACGCAGGGAAAACTTGCTTATCATATCTGATTAATAATGTAATTCACAAGTAAGGAATGTTGCAATACAGTGAAATAATTGTAGTGTTACATAAAAACAATTGTTAGAATTATTATTATCGATCAAGTGACAAAGTTTGAAGTATCGAGTTGGCGCGCATGCGCGACATAAAACCTTACTGCCTTCATATTTAGTCGGTTAGGTTAGGTTATTTAGTCGGTTAGGTTAGGCTAGGTTATATAGTCGGTTAGACATGTAACTATCGTCAAGCGTGTATTATTTATTTTTCATTACCATTTTAACTAACCATATAATTATCTGCCAACAATCTAGGAGTACCATCTGCTAACATAAAAGTCAGTAAATTAATAAAATAAAATTAATAAGTTAAAAAATACGTGTAATAGATTATTTGGTATTTTATTTGTACGTGCATTATATTTGTTGTAATATATATCCATCAGCATGTTAAAAATATCATTATTTTAATATAAAAAACATTCAGATGTATCCAAAATAATCTAAGCTTTGTCAAATCTGAATTTTGTTTTGCAAAATTTCGAAAGTAGCGAATCAAAACTGTCAAAATTATTTTTCTCGATATGTAACATTTTATAATTTTTTTAAATAAAATAATTTACAGTAATTCAATGATAAAATTGAATTCATATATTTTTATCTATGATATTTATTGTCGACTAAATAATAATCGCAAGGGAAGATTGTATGATTTGAATATTATTCAGTCGACGTGTAGGTAAGGACTTTGTTTTGTTTTTGATAATACATATATACTTTTTTCGTTTATTTTTTCTGAAGCATTTATATACCTACAGGGTGTAACAGACTTAGTCCACAATATTTTATGGGTGGATACTTGACTAAATTACGAGCCGAAAATTTTGAAGGAATATGTGCGAATTTTACATTGTTACGAAAAATATTATTGTTTGAAATTTCATGTAAAGCTTTAAGTCTGCATATTTCGAAATAAATATTTGCGAAATGTATTCATTATTAATCTGTATCATTGCTTCAGACCCTAAATCGCCTAATAACAAATAATCTGGTTACTATAAATTCGATGACGTATATCTTCAATACATAATTTAAAATTAAAAAAATATTTTAATCAATCGAAATAATTGTATAATTAAGATTTTTTTTTAAATCCTTATATCTCTGATATGGTTGAGTTTATGCACATATTCCTTGAACATTTTTGATTCGTAATTTAGTCAGGTAATCACCCATAAAATATTGTGGACTAGATCTGTTACATTCTGTATACAACATAACAGTTCAGAAACGTTAACCATTAAAAAAAAAAAACTGTAAAAACTTTCATGGTACAGATTAATCATCTAGCAGTAGCAATAACATGACTTTGAAACAAGGTATCATTGTAAATTTTGTTCAAAATTTACTTTTTTGTATCGCAATTCTGACAAAACTTTTCTATTTAAAAGTGTATCATAAACATTTTTTTTTAGTAGTTTAGGAGAAAAAAAAAACAACATTATATTTAAGTAGCACTTGTCATAATTTTTAGAACGTCAATTGTTCATTTGCATACAAATAAAATGTATGAGTTACATTATAAAATCAGAAATCAGTTAATACTTATAAAGAAACAATTTTGTAAAAAAATCACGTTATGAGCTTCTCTGAAATACTTTTAGTTATTATATTATTAATAATTCTAAAAAAAACGGTTTGATGAAAAGTACTCGGGAATATGTATACGCTTTCGAAGCTTTTTATTTGTTCCTGGCTCCTAGGCTCAAACAGTGCAACCAAAAAAAATGGCTAATAGAGATGGGTCGAGAGCAATCGGAGCTACTCTTTTACTTACTTTTTCTGGTGAATAAGTTTTCAGACCATGTATCTACATTTTTACTGTTTTAAGTTTTTATAATTTTTTTACATATCATGTTCAATACTATGTATTTATAGTCTTATGCTATAATTATTATAACTTGTGTTTATGATAATCTACTTTTCTTATATTTATTTACCATGTTCAAAAGCTCCGTATTGCTTGTACCACTGTGACTGACCTATTGCATATGATAAAAGATAACATTTCACAACTCCATCACGATTCGGGTATTCTCCCAGTAAAAAAAAACATAATACACTTATCCAAGCGTCTTTATGCTAAACTCCCACAGCACCGGAACCCCACAATAAACGTTCTGTCAACCTATGACATAATGGCTCTCTCGAATATTAAACGTCTCAAACCTGTCCCAGATAGCAGCCCCAAGATCATTGCAGTAATAATATACAATAATAATAAACACACCCCATTTTTGCTAATGCACCCATAAGGCATACATCATGATGGAAGAGTAAGGGGTCCAAATGGATCCGGTACTCTGAATGAAATGGATCAAAACTAAAAAAAAAAAATAACAAATATAAATGATATTGATAAAACACTGTCCATCTCGATACAAACTCAGATCTAGTGAGATGGGCTGAAAGAATGTATTGAAGTTTTTAATAAATAAATAATAATATATATCAATTCAGCCTCTACCCATGCACTTTAACAACTAGACGAAAGTTGTACTCCGATATGTGAGAATAATGCTTTAGGGTTGGGACACTGTCATTTTCTCTAGAGGTTAACGCAGATTGATTCTGGGTTTCGAGGGGTTAAGAAGGGCCAGTATTAGATTAAACAGGGCATCTATCTGTTTGAGGGCTTCAAGTCGGCTCGAAAGGGTCGAAGGCTTTTATTCATGTGATTTACAGCTCTTGAAGGGGTTAAGGGACGCATGATAGTGCGTAAGCTATGTGCGGAAGGTGTGGTGAGATCGTGAGACATTCAGTCGAATTTCTTTTGTATAAAACAAGTCAATATTTTTACTTATTTGAACGGTTACATAGTCATTATGATTTTTACACTTCGATATTATCAATATGTACAAAGTTTGTAAAATATTGAGTATTTACAACATTCTACGTATAACACTGTGTTTTAATTTTTTTTTTCGGTTTGTATATGTTCAGTGGTCGTAAAAATCCAGTTATTCCAATATTTGGTTATACAAGTTTTAATAATTAGATTATAAGTTTTATATTGATCAGACAATGCAAGATTAGGTTAGATAAACATGAAGGAGTTTATTAAATTTATTTAAAAAGTAATCAGTACACTAAAATTATAGTTAAAAGTTAACGCGAAAGTTATGTAAAATACATTTTAAAATTACAATGTGGAACGGGCGCTCTGTCTTGCAAATGATGTTGAATGCTAGTCGTGCAACCGGTGCAGAGACAGTGACGCATTAAATTGAGTAGCTTGTTGGTATAGTGTTTAAGACCGCTGGCCTTGTAATCTAGTGGTCGGGGTTTCGAGCCCGATTCCAGGAGACCAGCAAGTTAGTCGTTTTTTATTGCACAAACGAGTAGCTTAGTTTGAAAATAGTAAGAATAATGATGTGACATGTATTCCGTGTTTATAAACATTTGTATGTAACAAATTCTTATACGTTGTATTATTACAGTAAAAAAAATACGTTGTAATCTATATTGTAATAGATATTAACATTATACGACATAAAACTAATGAGGTATCATTTTCTATATAGATTGGAATCATATTTCTAGTAAAACACCAAAAATGGTTATTTTAGTGACGTTTGAAAGATCGTCTAAAAGTTCACGTATCATACAAGATCGATGACTTAATAGTTCAGCACTAAGATTGGTCGGCTTTTTCTCACAGCCACGTTCAATTTGATTGATGCAACCGATTGCAACGTGGAATTGAACCACGTCTTTGGAACTTGACATCATTCGAAACCCGAATGTTCGCCTTACCGTACACATTTTACAAACCCGGTCAATTGACAAATATCACATAATGTAATTCATAATTAAAATTGAAATAATTCTTAAAATAAAGCAAATATCTTTGTTTGTGTATTTAAATTGCAGCTGTAGACGACGGCTAGAGAATGGTTTCGGATTCTGTTATGGCCAGATATATCAGTGAGATTTTGGGTTTCTTTGCTTGTATTAATTTTAGCAGAAAAACATCCCCGTTCAGCACCTCGATCTTCTTACTCCTCCCTTCTTTAACCAACCTTTCCATCCCCAACCTTATCAAAGTCTGATTTCTGGCTCTCTCCACGTGACAGTGAATTTTATTAATCTTCCGTATTTCAGGCGTTTTTTGACATAAAAACTAGGTAGGCTTTACCTTTGAAACATTTCAAAAATTATTTTTCTTTTTATGCACGAAATAAATATAGAAATGATATTTTATTTAACTAACTGATAAGTTAAAAAGTTCTACAAAAATTTTAATACACTTAGTCATCATCGATACCATCCATGTCGATCTCTCTTAACTGAGAATCGTAATCTAAATGACCTCTCAAATTATTTGAACAACTTGCAAGAAGATAAGATATCTAAGAGAAGTTTTTTGTTCTGAGCGTTGATTAGATATTTGTTTGTTTGTTTGTTTGTTTGTTTTAAATTGGTTAAGTTAGATAATACTTCATGAAAGTAGTTTTTTGGGTAATAAATTATATATTTTTGTAGAAAGCAATCACATGGTTTCACATATTATATTAAATAAAATAACAATAAATAAAACTAAAAACTAAAATAAAAATAACAATAACTTTATAAAATATTAATTTCTCGAAAGAATTAGAAATAATTAAATAAATATCGATAAACAATTGTTATGATATGAACCTTATTAATATAATTCTTATTAAAAAGTTTTTAATGGATGTTCTTGTTCACTAGTCGAGTCCATCTTGTAAAAACATTAATAATGACGTAAGTACTGTTAGAATATCTATAAATATAAATGCTAAAGAGCGGTTAGTATTTCGTCTGTCACTATATAAGAATGTTGGTTTAGTATATAGGTCTTCGCAATAACTTACAGTCCATCATAGGCCCTTTGTATTAGGCATGCATAATTAAATTCACCCTCACGTTTTTGTATGTGCACGTGCCGACCTTTTCCGCGACGGGCCAACAATTAGCCGCGGTATATAAAGTTTTATCAACCAGAATACACGTTACTCAGCGCGTCCACAAAAAATCATATGTTTCGGCCAAAAAGCGGCTCAGCATACAAAAGACGTTCACCGCACTAAAACTAATCGTCACCTTTCTGTCCCGCGCGCGTCTAGTAAAAACTCGCCTCGAGACTCTTACAAAAATCTAATTAAGCAGTCGTAGAGCAGATCTTAAAAAATAAGGGTGTTCAAACCTGATCCTTGGACTACAGACGTGCAGGTTCAGGGATTCATCTAATCCTAGCGAAGATCAATTCATAAGAATACCGTCGTCGAGCGCGATCGAGAACAATCTTCGTCTAGATTAATTCAGGTGTGACCACCGGATTAAAATCCGGTGGTCACACCGGATGTTTGAAAACAAGCATGTCGTTGCCCTCGTCTTGCATCTTTGAGAAGCTCGCACGTTAAACGTTATACAAACTTTGCGATCTCGGAGCATTGTGATTTGCTTTAACGCGATCAGCATGCGCCCATCTATAAGTGATTAATCCAGAATAATTACATTTATGTATTTACACATGGTTAATCGTGATATCTGTTCTTCGGACCGAATAAATTCCATCTTATAGAGCATGGTCCTACGCCGTGCGGGGCGAGTACATTGGTTCAATCGACGGGCACGCATACGACTTATCACCGTAGCGCGCAGATAAAGAAGAGATTTCTTCCACGCATCAGACGGCATCCAGCATCGATCGATCGTGAGTGCTTTCATGAATTTTTACCTTAGTCTCTATCAAAGTTACTTCAGCAAATTCAGGAAGGCCTGCGGGTTCGATTCTCGTGTGATATGATCGAACCCCTCTAATATTTCTCAACCACGTGAAATCTCATTGTCAGCTTCATGTAAAATCTCTCATTGTCATGTCTATAACTAATGTAATCATTTTTTATTAAACATCGCCCACGAGGCGATGTCTAAGTAACGTTTCTATTCTTTCATTGAAGTTTATTATTTTGGTGGCCCTCGGGGCAATGATACTATCCCGTTTAATAACGGACCAATACGTCATGAACGTCCGAATTTGCCTAAGTTGTCTCACTTCGCTCTCCAGTGGAACCACCTTCTTGAGGGCATCTCGTGATCGAGGTGAGTTTACGAAAAAGAGAAGGTAATAATTTTTTCAACATTACCAATGGAGTAAAGTTCTATATATTAATATTAATATCCCTTTACGTGAATAATCTTCCTTCTAATGCCAGACCAGCGTTTTACACAAACAACAATTTAGGAAAAATTTTAATAAACTCAAAAGATAAAGATAACAAATTAAGCCACTCGGGTATATATAAATTAATTTGCAATAATTGTCCCTCATTCTATATAGGCACAACTGCTCGTAATGTCAATATTCGTATCAAAGAACATCTTAAATGTTTAAACAGTAATGGTTTCTTAAAATTTTCCAACCACATTGTTTAAAAAGACCATTCTTTTAATATTGACAATGCCAATTTTTAATAATCGAATTAACTTTTTCATTAACCCCCTATTAGGTATGTTTCCATTAAAATCAATTTTATATCTATCAACACTGTATTTTCCCATCCCTTAATATTCCGTTTATCTGTATATGTATTCTGTCTCTGTCTTCCACTTGTGATTTTATATTCTATCTCTCCCTTTATATATATAAGTGCACTCTTTTTGTATTTATGATCAGTTTTAAATACGTCCTGATGAAGCCGGTTAACGTATAATAAATTTCGCGATTTCATGCAAAGTTATTGTTATTTTATTTAATATAATAAATTATATTTTCAACATCAAAAAATAGTTTTGTACGGAAAAATCAGCCATGGAAGTGCATTGGTAAATATTGGACGAGAAGTAACCACTACATTACCTAATAAAGGCAATGATTTAACAAAGCAATTGCAATTCAATAATTTAATTCGATGCTAGAAGGTAGTAAATTTTAAAATAATGTTTTTTAATTTTTTTACTCTTTTTTTTTACACTTCATTCACTGAAATTATTAACTTTATAGAATAAAAACGATAAAACTCGCCGTAATTTCTAATGTAAAAACATTATAGTTAAACGAAATAAAGCAAACTGGGTGTGAGCCGAGCGCACGAGTGAAACTTGTTTGCATTTACTCATTTTTAATTTAGATTTTTACAGTTTTAATCGAATAAAAGCTTTTCAGGACTGTATTTTCCTTTTAAACATTTCAATTTAAAAAAAATACGCATTTAATTTTTCAAAACTAGTTCGTTAGCACAGCATTGGAGACGATAATGCGTCACGTATAAACTACGTAAACTGGAACAGATCTAGCGGCAGATTTGAATAACTTCCGTGATGCATCTTCACCACCGTGAACGAGTTTTAGTCATGTGAAAAGTTTATGTAGATTACACTTAAATAAAACAACCAAAAGACTTTTAATAACCGAAGTCCTCTACGTTTATAAAGTGAACTTAAACTAACCTAACCTAAATTTCTAACTCAGTTTTAAGGGAGACTAAAGCGTGTTATTGTAAAAGATTACCTACACAAAACCAATATGTACATTGAAAACATCGGGAAACTAAGTGTGTATATTTTAAAAAGTCAGATCTGTAGATTATGTATTTAATGGGTATTTTGAGAAACGAATAAACACATTAGCACTTCGCTTTAAATAGATAAACAATGAATCCATTAATAAACTTTAAATAATTCTACTGTGAGTCGTCAGTATTAGAGAAATGTTATTTATTCTATTGAAAATATGCACCATGGGATTTATTTGATTATATGTTTATTTATAAGAAATTAGGTATATCTAAAATTTTAGCAAGGATTCATCTATCAGATCGTCTACACTATCAATATTATTGATATTTTTAGACAAAATTATGGTCAATATCGTTTTGTTTTTATTAGACCTAACATCGTATATCGTATATATTCACCTGATTTAAAACCTATTGGGGATATTTTTCAGAAGATTTGTTCATAAATTGTTTCATAAATTAGGCGTAGATAAGGTCAGTATCCTCCATTTGTCCAAACTGATGCATACCTTGGACTCCACACCTCCAGCTCCACAATTCTGAAACTGGTCCACTTCTAAATCTTTCGCAACCAGCTCGGTTTTTTCTATACAACCACCTTCTAGTTTCTCTTGCACGATCATTTTAGTCGGCGATATTTGGTCCACGAATTATAATTATCATCATCTACGTCAGTCCCTCATGACTGAGGATTATGTTCATCGTGAACTCCCGCCCTCTTGACTGTGCTCCTCCACTTTTCTCAGTATTCTGCAGAGTTTTGGACTGTCACTACGAATTATAACACATTATAGCGCCAAATAATATATATTCTCAGTTATAATTATAATTAGTTAAAATTATAGACTATGAGGTATTGGAGTTATACATATTTTTTAATTCTTTGAAAAATCTCTTTACAAAACTAAAAATTTTTTTCGACATCTTGAAATATGACAGAGTTACAGATATTCAAAGTTGCATGTTTTAAAAACGAACGGTTTATAATGTGACCTCACATCTTCCGAGTCGACAAGTCGGTACGTGACTCTCTAGTACTAATATTGTTAGTATTGGTCGGTACGTACGAGAGATATGACATCACACGGTAGATATTGATAATCCGAGCGTTTTTCAACAAGCCCAACTTTGAAAGATAATATCTCCGAAAGTATAAAAAAATTCAAACAACGTTGAAATCTGTATTTTTTTCTTATTTTTTAACATAATACAAAAGCTAATTTCTAACATGCTTCGCTATCTCATTATTGAAATAAATAATTATATTGAATTGAGAAATCAAATAAATTTATTACAAATATGTTATTGTAATAACCAACAAATAATTTATCATTTTATTCATAAGTTTTATGAATATAAAATAGTTGAATCCTTGTCTGAGAGCATAAAGGATTTAAGAAATTTCATTTAAATATATATTTCAAACTATGGCGAAGTAAATACCAACAAAATGATAAAATTACGAATTCCAGATGAGTTTATGAAATATTTGAAATGTTTCTCCCTTTTAAATATTTCCATTTAATATTATTTATTTTAAGCTGGTAAATTTTCGAAACCTCTTCTTGTCTTAAACAATTGTTTTTTAAATATTTATATGATTTTTTTCTCCGATTAATTATTAAGGTAGATGTTAAAATGCAAAATCACCCAAAACAATATTTTGGTGTTCAAGGTTGTAAAAGCACTTAGCCAAAGTAAGGGACGAACCAGCCATAAAAGTCGGTATTTTTAGACCCCCAAGGCGGCGTGGGAACGCCAATAAAATCCGGCGTACACGATTTTCGGCACGTAGTGAAATGCACCATAAGGGATGCATCACCTTCATGTGGAGTCTTTCCACCAAGCTCAACCGGGAGAGATCGCTCCGTAAGTACGATCTAGTTTTCAGTTAGAAAACGAAATTAGGATCGTCTCTGCAATTTGTAATTCCGGGGTGAATGTAAACTGTGCGCCTCGAGTTTAAGCTTAGACTATGATGTTCTCTGCGTTTAATCGTTTGTGTGAAAGCACTCAAGTTTCATGATCCGATCAAGTCAAGGTCCCGTAAAAAGCCAAGACAAATCATATACGGTACGCGCAAATTGTGATTGAGAAAATCGCGTCCAGAGTCCCGGTTTGCCTAGTTAATTGGACATCGTCTGGTGGTCAATCCCGAACTTCGTCACTCTACCCTGGCATCACATCTATTGGCGACAAATTACTTCAAGGACCATCATCAGCACGTGGAAGACATCACCGGAAAGGTAATCCCTTACGTGAGGGACCTGTAGTAAATATTAAACAAGAGTCACACACAAAATTTGGCAATTAACTTCATGTTGGCATGATGGGCTCGCAAATAGTGTTGAATTAATAGTTATCATTTTTTTTAATTTGTATTATTAATAATAAGTAGGTAAAATGTGTTTTATTGTTTTAATTAATACATGCAAGTCACAAATACAATAAACTTTATTATAAATATAATTTTATTGTGATTTCTTTTCATAACCAATTGACTTGATAATATTTTTTAAAAAAGAACCATTTAGGCTATATGCCTCCCCCCTGACCATGAAGCCGAGGCGAAGGAAGAAATAACGTAACATAGAAGGTAATGAAATACCGTCACAGACTACCAAATATATTGACGAAATATATATATTTCGACTAAATTTGTATTAAGCAATAATTTGAGTTAGGTACTAAATTTATTTTTTAAATAATTGTTGTTTTTTTTTTAAATAGATTCTGGTAAAGAAACAATGATATTATTAAGGAAAACACAATCTTATTGCGAAGTTGTAATTATTCAGAACATAGGTCTGTGATATTTTAAATACTAAATTAATGTATTAATTATAAATATATACATATAAAATCAATTTTGTCAAAAAATATTGTTTTTGCGTCACCGGGATTCGAACCTGGATCTCTATTTCCAATCCAAAGGTATTTGAGATTCTGTCAAAATAATGTAGATGGCTTTCAAATAATGGAACGACAGGTATATTAATTTGAAAAATGTAACATATAGGTTCAAAAATTTGTCAAAAAAAATACTGGCATTATAGCACAAAGTTAGTGCACTTCCCCGGATTGGAAATAAAGATCCAGGTTCGAATCCCGGTGACGCAAAAACAATATTTTTCGACAAAATTGATTTTATATGTATATATTTATAATTAATACATTAATTTAGTATTTAAAACAATGATATATATTTTTAGTTAGTTATGATATCCTGAAGAAGACAATAGTATTTTTCGAAACCGGTAGATGTATTTAAACTCAATTCAATGGTTAATAAAACAAAGATAATAAATAAAAAATATGAATTTTAACCACAAATTTCTTGTTTCAACATTTGCATTTTGGTGTCACCCACGTGATCGCTTTGGTACCAAATAGACAAGTAGAAAGTACAAGTTAGTCCGATTTAATTTATTTTAAATACATGTGATAATATTTATCGATGTGAAATGTATTATAACATTATTATTTGTATTATTTTTATCTATTATATTAAACATGAATTTTCTAATTTTTTAAACATTTTTCATATCAATTTCCCAAAAAAAAAAACGCATTTAATACAAGAATACCCGACACTTTAGATATCTGTCAGCAAAATATCAAAAATACAAAACTTTCCTCGCCATTATTATTAATTTAACATTATATTCATCAGGATGTAATACAATAAGTTATTTCAATTTTATATTGAAATTATTTCAGTGCGCGCTTCATTATATTACAAAAAGTTAAATTAATGCGACATTTATTTTTAATATACGACTAAATCAGAACAATGAAAATTATTACCGACAATAATGCGTTATCAGGGCGAAAACTGTTTTTAAATTATCGTGATTTTGAAATATAATGAAGTTCAGAATTACCCGGACAGATCTGGTATTATATAATATTAATAAAAACACAAAATATTATACCTTTTTATGATCTACGTTTAAGAACGTTAAAATCCGCAACAAACTATAATAAACTGCAATAATAACAGATATGTCTAGATAGAAAACCAATAGGTGTATACGTATTTAAGCATGATGAAATAATTCGAGAATTCACTCACTATTTGCGTATACTAAAAACAGACATACTAAGTATAAATAAGCTGCACATCGGCAGCATGACCCATCTGAAAAGTGTTGAAATGAAGATACAGGTGTTAAAAAGACGACAAAACTTTTTTAAATTTATTTAAAAAAAATTGTATAACATCATTATAATTATATAATGTTTCTATATAAGCCTGCACATTACATTAATCTAAAACAAAACAATTAATTTGAAGTATATGTAACAGAAAATATGAAAATTTTCACTTGGGTCGCTCTGCCGCTGTGCGACTCAAAAATTATTCGTTTACAGCGCCAACGACCAAATAAGGAACACGTAAATGAAGCGTGCATTACATTATAATGTAAAGACACGTTCGAGGCACGTCGCGTTAAAAAGAACACCTGGACTTTTTACCATGCAGACGCTCAGTCTACTAGAATCAGTTAATCAGATTTATTTGTGTACATATTATATTATTATTAAGGAAAACACATTCTTATTGTGAAGTTGTAATTATTCAGAACATAGGTCTGTGATATTTTAAATACTAAATTAATGTATTAATTATAAATATATACATATAAAATCAATTTTGTCGAAAAATATTGTTTTAGCGTTACCGGGATTCGAACCTGGATCTTCATTTCCAATCCGGGAAAGTGCACTACCTTTGTGTTATAACGCGTCTGCAAATCGGTTTACTCAAAGGTATTTGAGATTCTGTAAAAATAATAATGTAGATGGCTTTCAAATAATGGAACGACAGGTGTATTAATTTGAAAAAAAAAATGTAACATATAGGTTCGAAAATTTGTCAAGGAAAAATACTGGCGTTATAGCACAAAGGTAGTGCACTTCCCCGGATTGGAAATGAAGATCCAGGTTCGAATCCCGGTGACGCTAAAACAATATTTTTCGACAAAATTGATTTTATATGTATATATCTATAATTAATACATTAATTTAGTATTTAACATATTATATTATATTATATTAAAAACATTACGAAAAATGGAAATACAGTATTCAGTACGTAGCAAATAGGTACGTAAATATTAAGTACCCTTGAAAATCTAATATTTAAATAGATGGCTCACTGATTAACCTGACCTAGTTCCCGGGCGACAATGTCATCTGATAAGGTCGTGCCAGACCGCGGAGGCTGCATAAATCCTGGATATTGCAACTAATTAACAGTTCTCTTCAGTACCGACGCACACAATCAAACATTAAGGCTGTTAATTAAAACTTGCCGTGATGTATTCTGTAAAGTGCTTCTTGCTTTCTGATTATTTTTGCAGGCAAAGATTTCTGCAGAGAATAAATTACTACTACTAAGGTTTTGTACTTCGATGACACGGTTGTGTTTATGATAAAAATTAATTAAAGAAATAATACTCGCTTCTTCATAATAATTTAATAAAAAATCACATAATTATTATTAGCATGATCTATAACTATTATTGTCGTTGAAGACTGATTTATATGTAAACCAAACTGCTTATTATTGACTTATGTTTTTTTTTTTATAAATTCATTTTTAGTTCAATCTCAATTTTATCTATATCTAAGTTTCAAAAGAAGAATATAAACTTTTTCATAAATGTAGGGTTTGAGATAATTGCAGATTTTTCTGTACAGACAAACAAACAAACAATTTTATTATAGTCTCAGGATTCTGGTATTAGGTTAGCGTTTATCAGGTGTTAGTGGATGCTCCTTGCTACCTTGTATTATTGCTAATTTTCCATCCCTCCAGCACGTGCATACTATGAAAACCTATCCATTTAATATAAATAAAACATCTTTGAGTTGTTGATACAAATCAACGCTTCCATTAATGTTAATTTTTCAAATACCGCGAATAATTTTGTTACTTTTTTTAATGGAAAGGATTTAGAAGCGGTAGATAGTAATGTTAAGATACAGAGTCAAAGGGGGCAAACGTGAAGAATACTCGATTTACTGACAGCCATGTCAAGACCTTGCCTCAACTTTGCCGGAATATTAGGAGTTTTAAGTAATAAAAAAGTTGTTGCCTGGTCCACGTTTTTCCACAACACAAATGTTTATGTAAATGCCTTCGATAGCTGGTTCCCAGGTTTCTGATATATAAACTGTGTTTTATTTTTTCTGTCTTTCTGGTCCGATATTGTTGTTCTTTTAACTGGGTTGTCTCCTTAAGATTTCAACCGACCAAAACGCGCACTGGTAGTTTATTTAGACGGCTGGACTGGTCGAAGCATGGGATGTAATTGAATGACGCCCGTCGGTTACCGTCTTCTTACCTTTCCAAAAAAAAAAAAGAGTAGCAATACTCACACACACACACACACACACATGTACATTATTATAAACCAAGAGACCCAGTGGTGGTCGAAGTAACAAGGCGCGTAAACAACAAATGTAAAATATGCACAATCAAAAAATATCTCGTTTATTTAGTGTTCCAGCACAGAAAAGTAATGTGAGCAATCCAAATGGAAAAAATAATCGAATATAATGTAAACATCGCAAATTGCAACAAGGTTCGAATGCTCATCAGGTCCTTTAAATAGCATCTGAAGTATGGTCGTGCACGAGAGGTAGGGAAGGAAAAAGTTTGGAACAATAATTTCAGCTGTGATTGTTCTATTGACAGTGTATTCACTTATACTACGAAAACTGAAGAAGAATATGCAATAATAAATTCATTATTTTCGTTATTTGTTATTTACAAAAATATGTGTTGTGTATTAATGAATATAAAGTTCGGTTACAAAAATTTAAAAATAATACAATAAAATGAGTGACCAAATAAATAAAAACAATATATTTTCGTATAGGAAAAATATAATGAAATATATTAAAATATCTTTAATAAAAATTAAATGTTTCAATTAGAAAGATATACTGATAAAATCAATTTATCGATAAACGATTTCGGTTACCACCCGTTTTTCAGAAAAACTATGAATTCAAAATAATGATGTGTTCTCCTTAAAAAAATGTACATATTGTATTAATGTTTAGGGTGTTTGAGATTCCGCACATATAAAGTAGATTGCTTTCAAATAGTAGAATGAACTCTGTTCTGAAAAACATAATATGTTCTCCTTTAAAAAAAAAAAAATATATATATATATTTATTATTATATTACGCAACAAATGTCACCGTTAGAGATTAGACTTTTATTATAAATAATTATGGTAATATTGACACATTCGCAACACTAAGTATATTAAGGCATCCGACTAGATATCAGATTCTCTCTAGGAACGCAGGTTTAAATTCTGTCGGCTGTAAAAGTTTTTATTTTCCTGTGGTGTTTTTTAAAACATGAACAATTTACTTTATTATCTCTCCGAGTATTTTTTCAAGAAAAACCAATTGATTTATGCTATCGGTAAAACTCTAATGGCAACACCTCAAAATTGCTCAAATAGCAAATAATATTATTGTTTTTGTTGTACAATTTCTGTATAAGAGAGTGGCCACTTATTAGCCGAAGACATCAAAGATGGCTGGTACCTCTGTATTAGTAATTTTTATTATTAGGGACTTAATATATTAAAAGATTATTTACACTGTTTTACTATCCTAATGCATATACCCTAGGAGTGAAGTAAGACTGGCTTGAAATGAAAAGTAAATTAATATAATTTTAATAAATAATAATAATGGGTTTATTCCAGAATATACTAGATTACATTTAAATTAAAAAGCAATATTTATGTTATGAAAAGAAAATAAAAAAAAAATGATGAAAAAAGTTCACACAAACGAAATATAAATACTTTCAGTCACAGCAATAAATGCAATCGTAAATATTTTTTTCTATTTTATATCTACATTTCTATCTCGACTTTCTTCTATTTCGAGAGAGAATTGAAAATTAATTGTAATAGCACGGTATGAATATTATTACAAAATTATACACACACTATACAATTACGTTAATTCAAAATTGAAGGGACCGAAAATCAAGAAAAAAGTTCGAATTACGATTTACCATAGTAATAATAAAAGTATTCAAATTTTATTTATTTATTTAGAACAACAACTGTTGATTTCATTACAAATATAATATATGTATACATACTTGCAACAATAGTTTTGCACTCTCAAACAATAATAGTCTTTAATCATGGGGATGGTGGTACACTGAACACAAAATCTCGGCGTACTTGGATATTCAATATTGAAATACTATTTTATGAAAACCGATGATGTATGAAATGTCGCAGTAATGAAAAATGACTTTCATTTGAACCATATGGTTTTCAATGCTTAAATACCCAAAAAGGTATGAGAAACACATTCACTATTTTTGTTTCTGTGTAGGACTAGAAGATACGGAAGAGTGAAGGATTATGTAAATGGGGTTGTAACATGACTAATCGCATGTACTCATTAAATAAGGCTAAAATATTATAAAGCCTTAATGAATGGGTGGTATAATACCAGGTGATAAATAAGTATATTCTATTCAGGACAACAGATAAATAGGCTGTACGCATTAGTAATGTACCTTCATATATATTTTTTAAATATTAGAAGTAGTAACTTTGTGGTTTGTTATTTAAACTATTAAACTAGAATTAAATACATAAATATATATGGGGATGGACACATATGTATATTACCATGTCCCACCTTTCAAAAAGACGTATCTAAAATTTCTTGATTTTACAGGATGACATATCAAAAAAATGTGTGGAATTTTACATTGTTGAAAAATTATAATAAAAATATTCTTACCGATTTGTACGATTTTTTTATTATTTAAAAACAGTGCGAAGTGTATTTACACCATAAATATGACTTGTTACTGTCATTTGTAAGAATAATACATCAAAATAAGAGTGGATTCATCAAAGTGTTTTCATGTAATATTACTTCATTGGAATAAAATTCAGATATGCCTGTTTTAAATGGATTATGGTCATGTGTCTGGACAATGAAACCCTGGTTGTAACTCAATTTTAACAGAAAACGTGATATACCTTTTTGAAAGATTGACGACGATATATGTCCATCCGGATATTAATAAACATCTATTGAGTCGTCTATTGAGATGCATGGCGACATAAACAAAAAAATACTTGAAATATGAAAGTGAAAGTAAATTATTTTATTTCAACGATCAAAAAATATATCTTTAATATTAATGCGCCGTCATTATTGACGGATAATTTATAGTTATAATACAATCATGTACTTTCAATAATTGCTTTATTAAAATGTATTTTTGACTGAATTTGTATTGCTTTCGTGAGAGTTAAATACATAATAAATTTAAACCCATTTGTCAAATAAAATCATATTCGTTCCATTTTACGTGCGAAGCGATTTGAAAAATATACATAAAGAATTGTTATATTTACATTTCCACTGGCTGAAGGAAATGACGTCATCAAACGCGTAATAACGAACCTTTTGTCGGGACCTCGGCTTGGCATAGGAAAACATTTCAAAGCTGGCAATAGTTGGAGCGGCGTAGGTAGTTAAATTCTGGTGAAAATGAAACGTTGGCACTTGTATTGATTCTTTTTAAAAGCTGCGAAGCGTTTTGAATAAACTTTTGTTAAGCGAAACAAGTTCATGTACGTTTAAAATAAAATTGCTAAATACGGGGAAGCACAAAGAAAGCAGTACCAAATACGTATTTTATAATATTATACATTAACTTCTTTGAAGACCTAATATTATTTCAATAGCAACCAAATAACTTTCCTTAGGTTGGTTATACACTCTTTTATACGTCATTTATTTTATTAATAATTATATAATTACGTTCTTAACTTTATTGATTGTTATGTAATTAAGGTTTTTTTTTTATTGATTAATATTATATAATGGTTATGTATACACGTTTTAAATATTTTATGGTTACAGATGTTTGAATGTGATTCTCAAATGTGGTCCTTCACTGTTTTTAATGCAAGGGGGAATGAAAAGATGTGTATCGCCTTCTTCCAAAACTCCCTAAAATGATTTTTTGTTTTTGAATTATGGATGAAAATGTTTGTTTATTTTGAAAGCAAATGTACAAAATGTTTGTTTTTACATAAACATTTTTTAAAGAGACAATTCTGTAATATTTTTTTTTTCTGTATACATCGTTCTGGCAGCTATACTAGATTGGCTGATTTCATTTTAGGGGAAATAGCAACTTATACTCTGTCTGCTTTAGGGTATTTTGGAATTAACCGTGATTTTTAACATGCAATATCAATGGATTTAAGTGGCCTTTGCGAGAAACAATGTATTCTGCATATAGCTGACAAAAAAAAACTACAAAATTGCATATTTAACTCTAATTATCCCAAATCCGTTTTAAAGGGTTTTGGAATTAGGCGCTACATATAATGACAGAATAGACAAGAATAGTTAATGCAACTGAATAAGCCAAGAAAATTAAATAGCGATGGGCAAGCCACATCGCTCGAAAATCTTTAGATGAATGAAATTAACCAGTGATATAACATAAATATAAATAATATATATATGCTGTATCTGATTTTTGCATACAAGAACTCGTATAGTTCTGATAAAATTTTGATTAAAACCATAAAAAAATATTAACCCCATTAATATTGGACTTAAAAAAACCACTTTCATACAGTTGAAATTTACCTGATGCTTATTTCCAGTGCAGGAAAACATTTTGTTTTAGATAAGAAAGATAAAACTGAGTATTTAAGAGTATTATTGAGAGGATTTTGCCCACTATGTCTCCCGTTTAAGAATATTAAATATAGTTTTAAAATTATTATCTCAAGTCTAAAAAATACATATATAACTTTATTTTCAAATCTTCTACAACAAACTGTTCAAGGAAATAATTAATTATATTGTGATATACTTACTTTTAATCAACCTAATGAAATTAATGTATTAATGTCATAAATTCAAATTAACAGATTACAATATAAACTCCATTGCAAATTAAGTAATTAAAAATATTTTCCAATAATCTCGAGTATTAATAATAATAATTGAAACATTACTAATTTATCTCTAAATGTAGTGAATATGGAGCGACAATTACGATGAAGGTGGAGAGTTGTCAGTTACGATAGTATAAATGCGTCATTTTGGTTGCAATTTTTAATATAACATATAATATATACTACACGATGGTTTGACATATTACGTATATAACGTAATGATGAAATATATTGTGTTATCCGATTTAATTTTTTTTATTATTTATACTAGATTACTTTTAAAATTAGCAATATTAACTTGGTGGTTAAGATTCATATTTTTTTAATTTATTATCTTAGTTTAATAACCACAATTGAGTTTAAAAAACATCTACCGGTTTCGGAAAACACCTTTTCCTTCTTCAGGATATGTCAAAACTAACTAAAAATATAGCATTGTTTTTCTATTTATCCAGAATCTATTTTAAAATTTAAAAAAAAAAAACAACAATTATTTAAAAAGTAAATTTAGTACCTAACTCAAATTGCTGCTCAATACAAATTTAGTCGAATAATTTTTAGGAAAAAATTTTAGAATAGGACTCGTAGTTAAATTTAGTTGGCTGTTTAGAATTTCCTGATTACTTTTACATGCTTTATTTATCTCCAACGATTCCAAATTATTTCATTTGTGACCTACACCGTTTATATGCAAAATTGACAATCCCAATTTTTTATCAAAACCATGACTATTTTCTATCAAATGATTAGTAAATTCTGAAAACCCACTATTGTTCAAACATCTCAAATGCTCCTTTACTCTTATATTAAAATTTCTACCCGTTTTACCAACATATTAATAGGGTACTAAGATAATAAATAAAAAAAATATACTAGATTAATAAATAAAAAAAAAATGTCTTTTCAATTTTTCTGTATAAATCTAAAACTACAACAGTTTGGATGTAGTATGTAGTATGTTGGAATATACTGCGAATTCCATGAACAGCTCTTTAAAAATTAGAAAAAAATTACAAGAAATAAATGTTGAAAAACGTAGGTATCTCACAATACAGTCGGACATTGTGAGAGTTTGAAGATGCCATTAAACGTATAGATGCAATAAAGGAACGATGGTGGTATAAATTATAGTCCAGTTGGACGAATTTGGAGAAATCTGCAGTCAATGGGTCAATTTAGGACACCGCTAGAATTGCTGCAGATCGGAGCAGATGGCACTGTAGTGTTATTGGTATAATGATCACAACTGCACTGCCAATAGCATAATTAAGGGGTATTTTGGTGTATTTTTAGTAAAAATCTACTTTTATTATGAAGTTGCGATTTCAGAACATAATTCTGGGGTAAATTATTAAAAATACCACAGAACTATGTTCTGAAATATCTTCACAACAAAAATGTGTTTTAAAATTGTATCTATATTTACCTTTGTTTAGAACACTGTGAGATATTTATACATCAACCGGTTTCGATACTGACGTATCTTTATCAGGACTGGCGTACAACTGAACTTTTAAATAAAATTTGAACGAAATCCATTACGGGTTTTAGACGGAGTCTTGGTAAGATTGGGGGGGTGATTGACAAGAAGACATGGTTATTAATTATATAGTACTTAGTGTAGTGATTTTTTATTTTATAAGTTATCTAATCTAAGGCCTTTATTATTAATGTGTAAAATTTTAATACCGTTTTTTTTTATAAAACTGTGGCCTACACAGACACAGTCATTCATAACACGTCAAATAAACCCATTGGTCACAGACATTCAACCTTTCACTCAATGATCTAAGATCAACAATAAAACATATTTTCATTAAAAATGTATACGTTGTATCAAAGTTTATTCAAATTTAATAAAATTGATTAATTTATCGCAAAATAAAGTTAATTTCTTTTAAAAATGGGATAAATAAATGTTTCAAATATAAAATATACGGAATATAAGTTCAAAATTTGTCGTAAACGTAATCGGTTGCTGTAGTGGAATGGTAATACATTTCTCCGGATTTAAAGAGTTCCTGATTTGAATTCCGATAACAACTAAATATTTACTAATTGATTCATTTAATTTTTATTATTTTGGTTTAAGATAACTTTTGTATCATTTAACATATTTTTATGCTGTTTTGTTACGTAAATCAAAGATGCGATTGTAAATTTAATGAAATTTTATTTAATGAAATGAGTTCTAATTTCTACGTTTGTAAGATGCTAACTGGATGCTTGAATGTAGATACGTAAATGCTTTTAAAATACATACAAATAAATCGATCAAATCAAAACAATGTGTACAAATTAACTGAGTATGATAAAAAAACACACATCTGAACTATTTTTTTTATATATATCGCATTAAAATATTATCGTAAGCCACAATGAGCCCTTTTTTTATATGTTTTAAGGCCACTAAAAAATAATTGATAATTAAATTAAACATAAAAATAAGTGTAAGATAGATAACATACAGCGTCAAAGTAAAAGCTTCAAATTTTTTCAGATATTATTAAGATTTATGTTCATGTAGACATTTTTTGTATATCTTCCACTCCGATACCCTCATTTTCCATTTATTCCCTTTAGAAGATTGACAGAATTGACGGACATTGGTGACCCATGTCCGGGGGAGGTTCTATACGGGTTATTTAACTATTCGCACAGAAGGGTATCGCCACCGAGGGAATTTCAAGGGAGAATGTTTTTGTGTTAACTGCAACCTTGGCCCACTAGCTGGCATTATAACATATGTAAATTATGTACATATTTCTTACAAAATGTGACAGGATATAACTAAGTACAAAATATGACAGGATACAACATAATATCCCTAGAATAATAATGTTCTATCTAAATGCTCCGTATTACCGCGAAAGATAATATTTATAATGTCTAAATGAAATGAAAGCAAATATTAACGTATGTTAACGAGTTGAATTTTAATTTAAGGTTTATTATTAATAATTGGAACATTATCTGCTAGATTGTTTTACGTGAATTGATAGAGTTGCCCTTGGAACTGAATAATTATTATCAGAGTACTAATATTTTTATGAAAGAGTGCACATAATTTATGAAATACTCTGATAAAAATATTGTCAACAAAACTGCTGGAAAATACTCACCACATAAATTATAGTTTGATAACACACCAACATTATCTTAAGTATATATACACATTGTACATTGTTGTTAAATTCATATGTAATTCATAATTCAAAAACTAAAATTATAAAAATATGAGTAAATAAAAATATTAAATGAAAGACAAAATTTTATTAAGGAAAACACATTCCTATTGTGAAGTTGTAATTATTCAGAACATAGGTCTGTGATATTTTAAATACTAAAATAATAAATATATACATATAAAATCAATTTTGTCGAAAAATATAATAATTATAAATAAATATAAATTGGTTCGTATCCCGGTGACGCAAAAACAATATTTTTCGACAAAATTGATTTTATATGTATATATTTATAATTAATACATTAATTTAGTATACAAAATTTTAGATTACCATACCTATATAAAAAAAAATTATAGTCATGTATTTAGCAAATATTAAGTAGAACCTCAGGTTACGAATAATTCGAGTTACAAAAGAACAAAATGTCTACCGAAAAATGCGTTTTATTTATTGAACTTCAACTTTATAGTTTTTACATACGTGATTTTATTGTTTCAAAATTTAATTACATTACAAAAATACAAAATTTAATTGAATTGTATTATCATTTGTATAATAACTTGAAGTTAAGTTTGTTTGTACTTTTATTCATTTTAATTTATTAGTTCCAATTAATTTTTAGTTAACTAAGAATTTTTATTGTTTTATGTAGGATTTCAAGCATGAAGTAGTTAATAAAGGGCTATTTTTGGGGGGTCTAAAATGGATTAATCTATTTTATATTAATTTTCATAGGAATAATTGTTTCTGTTTATGAACAACAGTCTAACGTTACGGATTAAGTTCGTAATTCGAGGTACCATTGTTTACATTTAAAACAAGCATGTAAAATTTAATATTATAACCATAATATATTATAGAATATGTTGATGAGAAATGAACAAATTTTTCATGGTATTTACAATATAAAACATACACATTCCAGAAATGGGATTCTAGTATGCAATACTGATAGGTTTAAACTTTGAATAAGTATTGTCATATTAAACAGAACTTTGAATACTTAGTACTATTTAAAAAAAGTAATATGATTCATTTTAAAAATACAGATTTTTTCCCTCGAAGTCACGATTATAGTAGCGTAGAAACTTATGTCCAGTTTCCGTACATAGCTGAAATCCTTCCTGCTCGTAAAATAATTTTCCTCGTGTGCGACTGTTCTAATGTATATTATGCAGACGTTAGTATTTTCCCTTATCCTTCTTACAATCCGTGTTTTCAAGACCTGGATTAACCGTTCACTTCTAATAGCTCCTCTTTAAAACTTTCTCCCCAGGTACGCTGGCCCTCACAAGCAGGCTGACTACACCCCGACGCTAAGAAGATCCCTTATTTTTTTTAAATTAATCTTTTTTCTTGGAAATAAAAATGTTTTTGATAAATTTTGAATAAATTTATCAAATATTTGCCATGTCCCGGTGAATTTAGTTCAAAGCTTGTCAGTTATACGAAGCTTTTTTGCTTTAACTGCAAGATAGGGGTACTACTGACGACGGCATTTTTTTGCCTGGGTCACCCCAAATTCCGTAGCACAAAGGGTTAAAGAGAATATGTTATCCAATACTAATGTTGTGTTATACATATCTTAACCTTCAACCGCTTACGAACGACATGACATGCCTTACGAATATATCAAAGGTTTTTTTTTTAAATGAAGGGGGCAATATGATCGATGCACACAGTAGAGATTAGTTCATACTATTTCGGAAGAATATTACAATCAATATTTTTTTACGCAGATACTATTCCTAATAGCTACTGTACATCATACATACCTACATGAATATTTAAAAATATTTTTTCTTTTTAATTTAATAAAACTCATGGTCTTGGTTCCTGGGAATTCCCAAGACTTTGACCCCGGGGAGTTGAAAAAAAGTCGAGATAAAAATTATTTTACCGTTATACGAACATACCTATTTATTTTAAAGTTTTATACATTATTAAATATTTTGTAGATACATATACACAGTGAAATTTCTATAAAGTTAATAGTATTTTTTTTAAATTAAATGTTTCCTTATTTTTTAATGCTTCTTTAATTTTGTTTTTCTTTTGAGAAAATTAATTCAGGTGTAAAGGGTTTAATATAAGTAAGAACGAATTCGCTCACCTTTTATTGAAGCCAATAGATAAAAGAAAATGGGTACGTGAGGTAATTATGTTTATTTCAGTTTTTATTTATGACAGATCCTAACAGCAAATGCTCGAAGACTGTGCGTCAACTATTTTTATAGCCTCGCTACATTTCCGTTTTCCGTATAATTCTGTCCAATTTATATTTTTTCGTGTGGAAACAATTTTATTTTTACGTAAACAATTATTTTAGTTTATTGCTTAAATATTATGGTGCATTATTTTAACGTAAATAAATCTTCAAAATCGGTTCAAGGTTTGGGGTGCATGTTGGAAAATCTGACCGTCTGGAAAATAGGTTAGACTTTAAACGATTATATCCATCCAAGTGGACGTTAATGATGTCGATAGATTAAGGATAAATATATAATTTCTTTAGATTGCATCGACCGCGTTCCGCGCGAGAAAGTTACGCAAGCGGCACGATTTGACGCCCGAAATCAATTTTGGGACGCCGTGACTTTTGAACCGTAAGTCTGATTGGGATGAAAAATATATTAAACGGTAGATTATTATTCCTTCTGAGCCTACAATACATCAAACTGTAAAAAAAGTTAAGTTTTTTGGGGTTTAAGTGAAAAGTTACGGCAAAAAAATCATAATATCCAAATATTCAAGATATGTACGTATGCGTAAACACCGCATTTCTCGAATACGAATAATAATATGACGAATAGAGAATAGTGGAAGACACTTGGGAGGCCATCAGCCAGTAGTGGATAGAAAACGGTAGATAAAGTTAAATTGAATGATGACCTACTCTTATATAAGTATTGCATAGTTAAAGTGTATCCAAATTTATAAAATTATTATATATAATATTAAGGAGAATATATTCTTATTGTGAAGTTGTACAAAAGTAGACTGAATGCAGTGGAAATGAGATCACTTAGACGTATTTGTGGCAAATCTATTTATGACAGAGTAAAGAATGAAGAAATAAGGAAAGAATGTAAAGCTGTTAGTATAGTGAGTAAGATTAAGAAAGGATCACTTAGGTGGTTTGGTCATATGGAAAGGATGAATGAGGAGAGAATGGTAAGAAAGATATATGACGCAAGTGTTGATGGAACCAGAAATAGAGGATGTCCGCGGAAGACTTGGCACGACCAGGTAAACCAGATAATGGAGGATGGTTCTGTTAGAAGCCTCAACAATCGGCGAGCTTGTGTGAGAAGATGTATGAATGTGGATAAGGCGAGAATTGTGTATCAGGACAGAAGAGTATGGCACTCTATCCTCTCTGCCTACTCCCACGGGGAAACGGCGTGATGGTAAGTAAGTAAGTAAGTAAGTTGTAATTATTCAGAACATAGGTCTGTGATATTTTAAATACTAATTAAATGTATTAATTAGAAATATATACATATAAAACCAATTTTATCGAAAAATATTGTTGTTGCTACCGGAATTCGAATCTGGATCTCTTCCAATCCGGATGTTTTTCTAATTAATACATTTCATTTGTATTTATTATATATAAATTTTTGTGTGAGATATTTTACCGGCAACGAAACTTTCATATTTTTTAAATAGCTCTCGAAATTTATTTATGACTCGCATTATTATCAAATATCGTTAACCTTCCAGTCAAAATACTTTTCATCAAAGATGCGAACAATTGACATAGTTTTATCTAAAATATGTTGTGGGCGTAATTTCCTTATCTTTTACTGTACAGGATTTCAAACTATTTAACCCTCCCGTCAAGTTTGCATAATTTGACAATTTACTTGAAATATCATCAAAACCTACACAACTTAACTAAAAAGCTTATTAGGGATTAAGCTTTATGCCAAAATAACTTTCAATAAAGAATGCCATAGTTTACAACCTTGACAAACTATTTACGCAAGTAAAGCCTCAAATTGATTTATTTTGTGAAATTCTGGTATACAGGAACGAAAAAATATTTACTTTATCTTTAAGTCTGTTTATATTATGGTTAGATATTTTTTATCTAAGATTAGACTAAAAGTTATATTTTTTACCATATTTTTGTTTACATTCAATGCTTGTTTTGAATTTTTTCTGTTTACAAGCGTTTGTATTATTTGAATTGAAATCATAAAAGTATACTTAATATTTTCTGTGTGGAGTTTTCTAGGCTATTCTGCCGTATGTCTCAGACCCCTTCAGCCCAATGTTTCGGATCCCATTTCAGGGTGTATTATCAGGGCAGATGTTACTGATGATGAGCCCTTTAAATGGGATTCGAAGCGCTAGCCAGAGGTCGAATACTCATGGCAGAATAACACAAAATACTCTACACATAAGATTAAGGGTGACAGTGTGTTCGAAAATTTCCTTTCGATAGCTCTTTCTGATTCTATGTTTCCTACTGATAATTAGACCATGCCACTCATTAAGACAGATCACCACTAATCTGGGCTGCTGGCTGGTCTTCTGCTGATTCCTGATGTATTTCGATGTTATACTTTCTTGATCGGTTCCCGCTACAGACTACCAAACATATAGAGATGAACTAACGGAAATTCCTTGTTTCAATATTTTCATTTTGATATCACTCACGTGATCACTTTGATACCGCTTACGCAATCAAATAGCTCCGCGACTTTTTTTTAAATATATGACTCGATTGGAGCGAAAATTGAAACACTAAAAATATAATATGCATTAATTTTGTTTACACAAAGGTTTATTATTCGAAGAGTAAATACTTTTACTGTTGCATAAATGCGTCATAAACTATAGAATTTATGTTTCCACAAATAACGTGTGTAGAATGCCTCTCGCCCTGCAACTAATGTTTCAAACCCCTCTCCTATATGTACACTTTATTTCATGTCTATTATATGTAATTTCCACAAATTTCTCGCGTGCGCTGAATATACTTCCTAGAGCGTTTCTTGATAGCGGACCGATTTCGATGGCGGCTGGACAGTGTCTGTTCAAGTTAAGTGGCGCTCAACCCACAGAGAAAAAACAGGCGTACCAATAATATAAACACCCAGGGTTAGCGAGCAAATCTGAGAATATTTTTTACAGTATTTATTAACGTTTTAGTATTTTTTATGCCAACCTTACTGGGCATTATCTTAAATACCATTAATAGAGGTAGGTGTGATGATAGTTCTGAAAATTTACAAATATAATCTAATCCATTAAAATTTTCCTAAAAATAATACAAATTGTCATATCATTTCTCTTCAATGTAATGTGTCTTATATATGAGTTCATCTATACTAGTTGTGAAGGTAAAAGTAAAAAATAATACAATTTTTTCAATTGTATTTCAAACCTACATTTTATACTAATTAAAAGTATAATATTTCGCAAATGTAACGGGAATTTCTATATTTATTTACTACTTAAATTAGTTCCCACAAGATAAATAAAGTTTTTCAATATCTGGTTATAGACCTTCTTTAAATGAGATGTTTGTCAACCGAAAAGATGCGATAAATTGTTTTCTTTATAATTATTTTTAACAAAACTCGTTGGTTTTTTTAAATTACGGTGAATGATTTTCATTTCTTGTGAGCTTAAAAAGAACTCGATTAGAGAAAAGTTAACTAATTATATCTTTCCAGTTAAAGTAGCTACCAAGTAGTTAGTGTTCTTGTTAGTTAACCAGCAAAAGAGCAGGACTAATCAGCTTATCTTAACTGCGGAACAAATATACGTTTATTTTCATACTTAACGTATTTTAATAGGTTGAATCAAAATCGAGAAAGCCTTTTGGCGTAAGTCGTGAACATAATTATTATTTATTTAACCATCTAAATTAATGTATATGTAGTCGTATGTACGCATTATTTAATATAATTATATTACATACTAGTTACCTACGTATTATCTAATTGGCAATGCAAGAATGTATTTGAAATGAGGCTCATCAAAATACAGTTTAAAGAATTACGACTGAAAAATTGTTAACATTGTAAAAAATATAATTTATTAATGTAAAAAAATAATTATTAATGCGCCTCTTTTAATAATAATTAATATTTTCAAGTTTTTTACGATAATGTGGATTAGACTTTTTTTAAACTATTTCTTAGATAGGACCTTTAAACTAATTTAAAATCAATAAACTAAATATTATTTGCCATAATCAAGACAATACAAGCATTATAAGAAAGACCGCGATCATTAAATTCATTTTCTATGTGCCATAAAATTGCTTTGATATGGAAAATTATTGCATTTACGAAATATATTTTTTTATAACCTCGAAGTCACGATTGCGGAGACAAATATGCAACAAAATAAATTAACAAAATTAATAGTTATAAACCGTTAAATTTGCAGGTCATGTTATTAATTTTCGACATTTTTATAATACTTTGTTACAGAGGTAAATAAACGATTTAAATAAAATATTATATTTATTCACATGCTTTGAGGCTTCGACTATTTAAAAATAAGTTTTTTTTTATCAACTTTACTAAATATAATTTGTATCGATCCTATTAATACGTATTTTTTATTGATTTTATTTGTCTCATTCTGCCGCTCGATATGGCAATAGTGGATGTGGAATATGGTTAATATTCACAATATAAGTTTTTCACTGATTTTAAGGTAAAAAAAAAAAGTTAACATTTCATTTTTGTACGCAAGTTCGTTATTTTGTATGTAAGTCGCAATTAAATATTCAGTATTCCGTTTTTTTTTAAACGAAACGTTATGTTAAGTGTCAATCTAAATACATGTAGATATTTTGACTGATTTCAAAATATTTTCATATATATCAATAAATTATTTAATTTTCGATGAATTAATTCAAAAGACAACACACATTTTATTTCATTCCATAATACTAATATTTATGAAAAAGACTCAAGATATGAGTTATTTTTGACACTAGTCTTGAATGCGAGAAAATTGTCAATTTTATTGTCATCTTTTTCTATCATATCTTTCCTCTCTAGCAAGATTTACGTAACAAATAACGTCCTTTAGTATATAGGTGATACTTAAGAAATTTAAGTACCTTATTAGTCCCAACTTGAAAGAGTATGTAATTTGCTTAGAATTTTCGAATTTTAAACTGGAAAAATAAAAGTACATCCTTAATTATTTTAATTTACACAACAAAACATTTTATTACACACACGTTGGGTTATTTTCACTACTAGTTTCGAGAGGTGCAGTCTGTCTCATCATCAGGTAATAACTAAACTAAATACAGTATTGTAGTCTAATCTGGCAATGGGGCGAGGCTTAAGAAGAGGGGGGAGGTTTCGGTCGTTAACGGGAATTTGCACAGTACACCTTAAATTTAATAGACTTAGTGTTTTATAATATATATTGATTTTTAGATTAAATAAATTCATTTCGATTTTTTTAACATATCTAAAAAATATTAAAGCTACTGAAATCACGAATCACGATATTCCCACATATTCAATCAATAATAGTGAGTGTGACTCAAAAATATCAGTGATTGACTCACGATTCGTGATTTTGAGCTCATTACTAATATGAATAGATGAAAAAAAATGTCGGCATCATCAAATAATGAAACCCAAATCCATAAATATTTTTAATAAATTGGTTGGAACGTTACATTGATTTTAATATGACAAATAATAATTTTAAAATGTATATATAATGTGAACATTGTAGGTAAGTAAGTTTTCAATTAAGTTGATATAACACGTTTTAAGGTCTTGTGCTCCAACCATGTAGCTATAATTAATTCTCTCCACGATATCATACAGGAAGTCATCATCATTTGTGTAATACTTCCTTGAGCTCGAATATGATATATATATATATATATATATATAAATACATAAGACATGTTAAAGCTAATAGCATATTTGATCAAAAATGTATATATTATATAAATTCCATGTAGACTAAAATCATAATGAATAAATAAATAAATTATTAAGGAGAACACTTTCTTATTGTGAAGTTGTAATTATTCAAAACATAAGTCTGTGATATTTTAAATACTAATTAAATGTATTAATTAGAAAGATTTACATATAAAATCAATTTTATCGAAAAATATTGTTATTATCGGGATTCGTACCTGGATCTCTTCCAATCTGGGGAACGTGCATTAACCGACTATGCTACAGCATACAGTACATTGACGACAAATTGTATTTAAGATTCCGTAAAAATAAAGTATATGGATTTCAAATAATGGAACGATAGATGTTTTAATTTGTAAAGTGTAACATATAGGTTCGAAAATTCGCAGTCAATCCATGTATTATTTGTATAACATAATCGCATAATACACGTTCCCCGGATTGGAAGAGATTCAGGTTCGAATCCCGGTAGCAAAAACAATATTTTTAGATAAAATTGATTTTATATGTTTATTTCTCTAATTGATATATTTAATTTGAATTTTAAATAAATAAATTATAAAAACGTGATTAAAATATTTATTTTAAGCCCTTGTCTTATTATTTGATTATAATTTTAATTGTTAAAGTATGATAATAAAATTTCTGTACAAGGGTTCGAATATTGTGTAAAATATTATCGATAAGGTCTGTCACAATCTATATATAATTTATAATTAATTATAATCCCGGTGACGCAAAAACAATATTTTTCGACAAAATTGATTTTATATGTATATATTTATAATTAATACATTAATTTAGTATTTAAAATATCACAGACCTATGTTCTGAATAATTACAACTTCACAATAATAATTTTCCGTAATAATTTATAATTAATCATCACATGATTTAAATCTATAATAATAATTAGAAGTGATAACTCATATGTAAATACTGCATCTCATAGTGTAATATTTATTAGTTTTTTTAATAAAAATAATAAAATTGTTGAGCATTATGTAAAAGCATTATGGTCACCAAAGATTTTTTTATTGAAATTTCTGTGTAAGAAGAGAATCTTAAGAAGTCATAAATGTCAAAGGGTTGGATATCTTTCCATTATAATAAACTTTATCCCTTTATTCAAAGATATTTCCATCATAAATATGAATCTTTCATTATAAAACCTACAAAAGGAAGTTTTAAAGTTTAAAATTAAATTTATTAGAAACATCAGTCATCATAGTATTTATACTAGCCGTCAAAAATTACGCGAAAATCAACATAGATTTGTATTTTTTAACTGATCACTTATAGGTTAGATATTATAAATATTAAAATTAAAATGAAACCTTTTTGTATTCTCGGTATTGTTTTTCATCTGGATAATATAAAAACTAATTTTCACTAAAGAAGAGTGGGCGTCTTCCGATCTCCATAAAGGAATTAAATAATTTCTGTTGCAAAAGTATTTTAGTCATAATTGTTTTTAAAAGAAACGATAATGGAAGAATAATTAAAAATATTACTTCAATTATTTTTTCGATAAATTGATTTCTTTCTGTACATCTTTCTAGTTGATACATTTAATTTGTATTATTAAACTCGTCACAAAATAAAGAATCTCTTTATCATATAATTCTTTTTTACTTCAAAGATGCAAAAGTACGTTGCAGACATATGAAAAAACATGCTGTTCGATCCGATTTTTTTTTCATTCCAATAATATCCCATCAGATGCTATATTTAATATTGCTCATTCCAAATCAAAGTTAAGATGTTTTAGTACCTCCATTATGTAATTCGGACCTTGCACTTTTTGATTATTATTTATATCTATGCAGATCTTTCATAATTGTGCAAATTTAGTGTATTTGAACACCTGCTAAAATCACATGGATTAGTTTTTCGCTAGGAATTTTACACAAGAATAATCCTTCAGATACCAAATGTTGGAAGGTTATATATCAATTTATATATATATATATATATAGTTAATAAAATAGACTATTTATGAATTTACAAAAAAATTGTAAGGATTATAGGTTATGTTATAATCAATAAAAGTTAAATTAATTCATTCTCGAGTTAAAAAGAGGGCATGGTTATTACAATGTATACGTAATATACGAATATGTAAATGAAAATAAATTCCTATAATAAAATGAAACGTTAAATCTATTTATACGAGTATTATATATGAATATGTATATTTATAAATTTATATAAGTTTTCGCGAGCGCTTGTGTTTCTAACTGGTTTCCCTTGAATTGACATTGAACGTCATCTAAATATTGTTTAGTTGCAATCTAGGTTTTTGAGAAATATCATACCCTTCCCCTCATTCCTCCGCATATCTCTCCTTCATCTGTATGTTTCAAATTTTGTATAGGTACACCGTTATTATTTAGGGTATGTACAAAACAAAAGCATCCCGCAACCCCCTCCCTACAAATCCATATTTGAAATTGAAATTAAAACCGCTATAACAACATAAAGTATATATTTTTATTTTTTATTAATACATACATTAATTAAAAAATTATTATCAAAAACAAAAATACTATCGCATAAAATTTTTGTCATTTTATACAAAATATCTTATTTTTTTAATAAATATCTTGAATAAAAATGGCACGCTACACTTGCGCCGAACGGCAGCCTTCTTCACGTCATCTCATCATCCACGTCATAACAAGTCACTTTGAAGTGTTTTATTTGTCGTTTGACAATAGGGGACGAATGAACTCGGGGGAAGGGTGGATTCTACAAATACTTCACTTCAACTCTCCGTTCTTGGAGGTTTATTTATGTAATGCTGCTAGAGATTTATCTAACCTCCTTTGGAGGAGGGCTGGGTATTGTTAGGGGGCTGTGGTCGGAAGTTGCATTGTTATTCTATATAAATAACCTTCAGGGTGAAAAGATCTTCCAGCGTGACAGGTAAAGCCTCTGTAACAGCTGACGTTTTTAATCAGTCATATATAACAAGGGTATGAAAGGAGATTGATGATCACTGAAAGCCAAATTCGTATTTTGAAATATATTTATGTAGAAATGGGATGGATTAAAATAACTTAAATAAGTAAATCGAGGTAGATCTTGGTCCATTAGACTTGGGTCGTAAATGGCGTTCAAAAATCTAAAATATCCGTTCATTTTCAAATTTCAATGGATTAAGATAAATATTCGTCTTTTAGACTATCGAAAGATATTAAGGATTAACATTATGTTAGGAAAATCAAAGCTGGTAATGATGTTGCAATCTCTTTATAGTACGGTAATAAAGAAATCCGAGTTAAACCGACCATACACGCAACGGTAAACCTGACAGATATATCTGTTCAAGTAAACATGACAAGTTAACCGAAGTCAACATTGGCTATACACATAGAGACCAGCCTGTGAAAATCTCTCAGTCGACCATGGCATCGGTACAGGGCAACTACAACGACGCGGTGACACTAGTAGATCTTCTCGTCATCCGACGAAAGAAATAAAGAAAACTCCTACAAAAGTGATGTAAAGAATTGTCGTTATAAAGAAACCAATATCACGTCAATTTGAAAAAGGAATTAAATGCAGAGCCTTAAGATTACTTGTACCATTCAATTAACCTTTACCATACCATGCTAAAAATACTCTATGCAGCCGTGCTACTGTTACGGCAAGAAAATTGAGTTTTTTTAACACTTTAAATGGGAATAAAATGCTTTTACAAGCTTAAATAGTTAATGTCACAGTTACTATAAATATATTAAGAAATAATAAATATAATAGTTAAATACGTTAATTTTATTCTCAAACATTATTCTTGTAACGCATTCGTCAAAAAACCCATCTACATAATCTTCATCTTTATCTATCATCATTAAAATGAATGTGTGATCTTTTTCACGTAGTACAAGTGGTATTTTTAACGTAGATAGCATGTAGCGCATCAATTGTATATAGCATTGAATTCAAAAATGATTATTTTTATTATGATTCGCTTTACATAACTGGTTTTCCACTACTCATTTCTAAGTGCAAATCCTTTTTTAGGACTAGGTAAATTGTAAATTTTACATTGTGCATGTTTACAGAAATACGATTTGATTGACTCGGTAGACCTATGTTACTGCATGGCTAGGGAAGGGTTAACAACACAATTACGCTGCACTTGCGAGACGCAATTTTTTCTAATTACTTTCCTTTCGCGGTGGACGAAATATCTAAGACCTGCGCGCCCAAGTTTGCCCGAAGATAGCACTTTCCCACAGGTAAAAAATATGAATTTTCAATTGTTGTCAGATCGTCTGTATGGATTTTTTACCTGCAAGTTTTGTCCACATACGCTCTTCGGTTTGTCTGTACAGGCGACCTTAACAGATATACCTGACAGGCATAACGTTGCGTGTATGGCCGGCTTTAAACTTCAAGGCTCAAGTCCGAACTGATAGTTTTTAAAACTCGGTATAATTATCTACGGGAAGCAGCGAGAGTATAATTATTACAAGCAATATAAGGGCAACCCTCGGAATTGGATCCCTAATTCTACATATATGATGTAAAAATTCCAATTAAGACCATGGACATGTCATGAGAATGCCAAAGTAATTTCTACCAAGATGTTTCTTCTCAGTGTCCCAACAATTGCGCGCAAGACAAAAGTGAAAGGTCAATTTTCCCATGTATTTTATTTTAAATGTAAAACATACTCATTACTTGAAAAAAATCAGAAAAAAACGATCATTCGGAAAGAAAGCCAGTGTTTTTAATCAAACTAAAAAATGAAATGAAATTAAATAAAAAGTTAGGTTAGGTTAGTGAAATTAAATCTGACTATTAAACTGTCTATTCAGTATGTTTTAATTTTTTCGTATAAATTTTTGGTATGAAATTTGTAGTGTGTGAAATATTGTATTCATGATTTTTTTTCATATTGTAAGTATGTTTTAATTTTTATTGGATGTAAAATACAATACATAGGAATAAATGTCCTCATTTATATTAATTCTAGAGTTCAAAACTCGCTAATCAAATTGTTAATTTTGTAGTTTAGTTAGTAATTGTCGTCACATTTTTATCTGCGCGCAGTTGTCAAGGTGCCGTCTTCTTGATAACTCAAAAGGAAGTCCATGGTGGTTTGCATCAGACTAAGCTGGGAACAGCAACAAAAACTGTCTGAAGATAGATTGAGTCTAGATTGGTTAACATGTACCGAAGCTGCTGAAGATGGAAGTAGCAATAGATGGAAGCGTCTTGTCGAAACTATGGACTCCCGACTCTCCTTGGATAAGGGGATGAAAATAATGATGATAATGATGAACATTGTGTGACCTTGGAACAATAAGGTGCATTTGACAATTTGGTTAAAATTAACTTTTTAACGTTACAAACATATAAAGTTTAGTAGTAGTTTAGAAAAATTTTAGTAACACTATAATAATAATATAATTACTATAATAATATAATTTAGAACAATATTCATTATAATATAAATAAAATGTATGGAAAATATCGGAGGGCGGATAGTTGTTAGAGAAATGCAGTCATCCTATGGTATCCGAGAGGAATTAAGAGGTCGACAGGCTGGACCGATGAAATCATTAATGCTGCAGAAATACGTGGCAGTGACAATGGACAGAGAAAAGTGAAAGATACTTTGGGCAGCTTTCATCCAACATTGGATAGAAAGCGGGTGAAAATGATGATGAAAATATATTAATTATATTATTTAACGTGGCCGAAATTAACAAAGATTACTTTATTAGTCTGAATTATACAGCTGCGTTTTTTGTAAAAATTTCACCTCATGGGGTAAAAAATCGATTTTTTAATTAATTTTTAACTTGGAAGATAAATATTTGTTTTATATAATTGTTCGAAGAGCACGATTCTACCTAATGTAAAAATAACGACTTGAAAAATATTGGTCCTTGTTATAATACAAATGCTTTACGCAAAATTTTGTCATAGCTGAAGATGATAATTAAAATAATTTATAAACGTAAATTGAATATCATTTATAATGTCAAGTACTTTTTAACACCTAAAAACGGGATATTTTTCGTCTGAAATAACATAATTCTTACCAAATATGCAAACATATCGAAGATCCATTTACAAGATGCATAGTCAAACTTTTGCAATAAGGCCTGGTTAACAATTTATTGGCCTTTTTCAAACTTAAGACATAAAGCTGATTTATATTTTCACATTTCGTAAGAAAGTACTGTGTGATTTCGGTATTGAAAAAAAAAGAAATTTGGGTACACTCAAATTGAGGTATTTAGGTTTATATGTTGATATTTTTATCTTTGAGAAGATAAAAAAGCAGATAATTTTTTCGAATGTGTTGTTTATATAGGATATTTAACTAATTAGTAGATTTAAAAAATAGTTTTTTTATTTTATGCAATTTGTTGTATTATATATATTTTATGTGATATATATTTTCTTTATCTTCGTGAAGATGTTATGCAGTCATGATCTATTCCCCTGCATTATAAGATTTAAATCCTATACTTCTCTAGACGTTTCATCACGTCCGTGATATTGAAATTTTTTGGATTTTTATTGTTTTAAATGCTTACTTTTACTTATTCATCTGAACCACAACATCTTCATTCGTAACTATCCACCCAGCTGATTTTAAGAAATCTTTTGTAGATTCACATCTTAAATGATTAAGGTCACGTTATCATTTCTTCGGTAAGTGTCCAACGTGATAGGGCAAAAAAATAAGAATAAAATTTAAGATGGCTTGGACGCGTCTTGCATTAATAAACCAGAGAATCAGATATTAACCAGAGAAGCGACTACCAGACTAAGCTGAAATAAACAGCAACAAATATTGCATGAAGACGAAAACGTCTTGACGAGTCATTGGGCCTCCGACCCTTCTAGAATAGGGGTAAGAAGAAGATGAATTTTTAATCTTAGTTACGTAAGTATTATTTTATTTTTTTTGCAGCACCATGAAATGACGCCAAATAGTTTTGAAGCATTCGAAGGTTCTCCAGTCTTAATCACTTCTTTCCTCCAATTCCTCGTTAACAGAGTACAATAAGACTTTATTTATTCCAGATGCATCCCTCGCTCTGAGGATGCTCGCCATGACAGGTGGAGGCGCCGTGCGATCAGGAGGGTCCGTGACCTTGCGCTGCTCGTACGACCTCGAGGGGGCTCAGCTCTACTCCATCAGATGGTATAGGAACGAGATGGAGTTCTACAGATATGTACCAAAGGAGAGTCCCCCAGCACTGGTGTTCTCCCTACCAGGAGTACACGTTGATGTGAGTATAATTTTTTTAATTATTGGTCAAAGATAAAATAAAAATATGTATTTAGGTATATAGACGTCAATATTAGTATAATTAATATTAAAAACGTTATCCGGTTTTAAAAGTTTTAAAATTGATGTGTAGTAGATACACAAGATAATTATGTATATTCTTATAGAAATATTAATATTCAAGGTATATTTAAATTTAAACAAAACACGAACAGAAATTTAATAATATTAAAAATATTAGGTTAAAAATAATTACATTTAATTTAATTTTAACTTATTTTTTATTTATTATCTTAGTTTTATTAACCACAATTGAGTTTAAAAAACATCTACCGGTTTCTGAAAACACTTTTCCTTCTTCAGGATGTCATAACTAACTAAATATATAGTATTGTTTCTTCACCAGAATCTATTTTTAAATTTTTTAAAAAACAACAATTATTTAAAAAAATAAATTTAGTACCTAACTCAAATTACTGCTCAATACAAATTTAGTCGAATAATTTTTAGGAAAAAATTTTAGAATAGGACTCGTAGTTAAATTTAGTTGGCTGTTTAGAATTTCCTGATTACTTTTACATGCTTTATTTATCTCCAACGATTCCAAATTATTTAATTTGTGACCTACACCGTTTATATGCAAAATTGACAATCCCAATTTTTTATCAAAACCATGACTATTTTCTATCAAATGATTAGCAAATTCTGAAAACCCACTATTGTTCAAACATCTCAAATGCTACTTTACTCTTATATTAAAATTTCTACCCGTTTTACCAACATAAAATGCAGCACAATCTTTCCAACTAAGTTTATAGACGCCAGAATTGTTAAATTTATCATCTTTGTCTTTAGAATTTATGAGTAAGTTTCCTATACTATTATTTGTGTAAAATGCTGGTCTAATGTCTCGTGGTAGGTGTTTAGATATTTGTTTCGAAAAGTTATTTATGTATAAAATCCTACGCCAATTATCATTATTATCATTATGTTTTATCTGTGATTTATATAAAGACTGATTATTATATTCTTTAAATTTATTTTTTAAAATAGTTTTAAATTTAAATTTAAATTTAAACTCAATTGTGGTTAATAAAACTAAGATATAAAATAAAAAATATGAATCTTAACCACCAAGTTAATATTGCTAATTTTAAAAGTATTAATTTTAACTCTTGCAAAATAATTAAAGATAATTTATAATTAAAATTCATATATTAGGAGAACATATTATTATTGTGAAGTTGTAATTATTCAGAACATAAGTCTGTGATATTTTAAATATGAATGAAATATTTTAATTATAAAGATATACATATAAAATCAATTTTATCGAAAAATATTGTTGTTCTCTTAATAATAAAGTTGTATCAATGTGTTCAAAATTTTATAAAAATGTATTGATAATTCTGGCGTCTGCTATCAGATTACTCAAAGGTATTTGAGATTCCGTAAAAATAAGATAGATGGCTCTTTCAAATAATGGAACGATTAAATGAACTAATATTAAAAAGATAACATATAGGTTCGAAAATTTGTCGTTAAAAATATCATCGCTGTAGCATAGTTCGATAATGCATCTTCCCCGGTTTGGAAAGAGATCCGGGTTCGAATCCCGGTGGCGCTACAATAATATTTTTTGATAAAATTGATTTTATATGTATATCTTTCTAATTAATATATTTAATTCATCTTTAAAATTCATATATTTTGATGTATTTTTCAGTTTCTATTCACAGTTTTTTAAAATGTATAAAATATTTGTGGGTTTTTCAAAATAGAAATAAGCGTTAATTTGTAAATATTTTTGCTACATGGCTTTGTCAATAATCAAAAATTGTCATTTTTGATTTGAAATTAATCCACATGATATTCAAGAGAAGCCCTTGCATCTGCCCTGTACGGTGTGATCTTTGGCACGGTGGCATATTGTATCCAATATGATGCTGGAAATGTAGTTATGTTGAATGCTAAGCGATATTGATTGACGTTAACACAATTTTTGTCGCCTAAACAGGATGAATTTGTACTGTACTGTAGCAATATTAACTTTGTGGTTAAAATTGCATATTGTGTATTTGGTCGGGTTCACAACGTCAACTAACTACATTTTCAAATTTCATTAATTAATTTAATAATAAAATACAATTTACATTAGAATTGGAAAATAATTCTACCCTAAATTTTTTGGATCTAACATTGATTAAAAATAATAATAAAATTGAATTCAACATTTTTAGAAATCCAACATTTACAGATACTATCATACACAATGAATTTAATCATCCATTATCACACAAACTTTCAGGGTTCCATTCCATGATACATCTTTTAGTCAATATTCCTATGTCAACATCCAATTTCAATATTGAATTGAATACAATTAAAAAAATAGCAGTTAATAACGGGTATAATACAGGTTTGATAGACACTATTTTAAAAAATAAATTAAAAGAATATAATAATCAATTTTTATATAAATCACAGATAAAACATAATGATAATAATGATTATTAGCGTAGGATTTTATTTTTTAAATAATTGTTGTTTTTTTTTAAATAGATTCTGGTGAAGAAACAATAATATATGTTTTTAGTTAGTTATGACATCCTGAAGAAGAAAATGGTATTTTTCGAAACCGGTAGATGTATTTAAACTCAATTCAGTGGTTAATAAAACAAAGATAATAAATAAAAATCAGGATGAATTTGATTTAAATGATATATAGTTCCAACAAGATTGGTGAAGAAAAGTTTTGTAAATCAATAATTTCAAGAAATTCAACTATTAAATGGCTTCTAAGATGTTGTGATTTAGGATTGCTTTCTGTGAGCTTATCTGAAATCAATAGTTTGTTTAAATAAACCACAAACACTTGATAATTTAAAAATAGATATCTAAAGTTGCATTCATGAAATTAGGCTTAATTTATTTGTTAAAGTCATTGAAAATTGAGTTCAACGAATTCACTCCTGTGAAAGAAGCCGAGGTGGCCATTGAAACAACGTTTTATTTAAAACATAACGTAATTGTTTCTGCTTCTAAACAAATAAATAAAATGGCTATACCTTAAACAGTTTTTTTTTTAAATTTCATTTTAAAATCATATCGTTCTTATTCAAAAACCCCTTATTATTGTTTTATATTACTTACTTACTTACCATCACGCCGTTTCACACCGCGAGGGTAGGAAGAGAGGATAGAGCGCCACACTCTTCTGTCCTGACACACAATTCTCGCCTCATCCACATTCATACATCTTCTCATACAAGCTCGCCGATTGTTGAGGCTTCTAACAGAACCATCCTCCATTATCTGGTTTACCTGGTCGTGCCAAGTCTTCCACGGACGTCCTCTATTTCTGGCCCCATCAAAACTTGATTATATTGGTTAGTTTGAGTGCGATTTTAATTTTGAAAAATTCTACAAATAGGTGAATACGTAATGTATTTAAAAACATGAATTATTCCTTCTTCTTCTTCTTATTTTCCTATCGTCCTCTATTTCTGGTGCCATCAACACTTGCATCATAAATCTTTCTTACCATTCTCTCCTCATTCATCCGTTCCATATGACCGAACCACCTAAGTGATTCTTTTTTAATCTTACTCACTATACTAACATCAGCTTTACATTCTTTCCTTATTTCTTCATTCTTTACTCTGTCATAAATAGATTTGCCACAAATACGTCTAAGTGATTTCATTTCCACTGCATTCAGTCTACTTTCGTTCCTTTTCTGCCAGCTCCAGGACTCACTTCCATACATCAGTGTCGGTATTAGGATTCCATTTTGCACCGCTAGTCTTGCCTCGGTTGACAAATTCCCGTTAGATATAATTCCATTTAAAGCGCCGTTCACTTTATTTCCTGCAGTCACCCTCCTTTCGATATCATTCTCAGCCTTTCCGTTTCTATCAAACATACTTCCCAAATATACAAACTCATCTTGTTCCAAACATTCATTACCTACAAGTATTTTGCAATTAATGATCTAACTTACTGATATAAGAAAGTAGGAAAAACTACATATATTCAAAATGAAACTAATCAAATATTATATATCATATATATTATATATATATATAATATTATATATATCAAATATAAAAGATAAGTTGTAGTAAAACGAAACATTTTGATCATGTTTATATAAGAGCATATATAAATATGCTTATGTATGTACTATATTAAGAATAAATAAATATACGTAATCTCATTACCATTACATTCAGTCTATTTTCATTCTACTTCTACCAGATTCAGGCTTCACATTAAAACATCAATAAAAATATAAATAATAGTTATAAAACTATGTCCCATTTGTACCCAATGAATATATTTTATTGGACAAAGACCATTAAATTAAATGTTGTTGGTGAGCAAAAACATATTAAATGCTGAAAAGAAACAATTTGTCATAGATTACCTTCTTCTTATTTGGGTGGCATTACTGTTTTTAGAAAATTTTCTACCCACGAAACACGATTACCATCACGCGATCACGCGATCTACCACACGCCGCGATCCCATCATCAAATACACATATTTTACATATTTAACACATCATTTTACATATTTTTTATTTTTAAGTGAACTCTCATTTTATAATAAAGTTGGAATTTTAGAACACAGTACATTAGTTATTAAAACAAATTAGATAAATCGCTTAGAAAGATACACAGAAGAAAAAAAAGTTTCACTAAAATCATAGGATATGGAGATTAAATTCGACAATAATTTATAGGATTATTGTCTTAATATATTAGGTACCCAGTGGTATTTAACTATATTTTTCGATAGACACATTTTTTTATGTTCATCTTTTAGTGTTTTTTTTATATATCTACATATTTATATGTAATAAAATTTATACTGAGACTGATCGCATAACTCGGACCGCGTGGTATGAATTCCGAACAAACGTACGAATGCCGAGTCAAAAAAGTTGAACGAATGTCGAGCTGAATGTCGAACAAATGGCGGGGTTTCACTATACCTAACATATACAGGGTGAAACATACCTAGTCCACAGTATTTTGTGGGTGGATACCAGAATAAATTACGAGTCGAAAATATTCAAGGAATATGTGCAAATTATTCACCGTTACGGATAATAATTGTTTGACATTTTTACAAAATCATGTTAAGCTTTATGTGCTCGCACTTCTAAATAAATATTTGCAAAATTTATCCATTATTAATCTATATATTTGTTTCAGAGCCTAAATAATCTAAAAAAAATAGTCTGGTCGCTAGAAATTCGATGACCTTTAATTTGTTGTACTCGATATATAATTTATCACGATTTTTTTTTAATACTTTTATCTCTGACATGGTTGAGATTAGGCACATATTCCTCGAACATTTTCAGGTATCCACCCATAAAATATTATGGACTAGGTCTGTTACACCCTGTAGATGCAATACTTTAAAAAAAAAAGTTACGAACTACGAGAGCGCCAATTTTCAATCCATCCTTATTTCATCTGGTTCATAAAAACATTATTTGTGAGATTATATACATTTAGATTATATGTACACGCGTACATTATTATATGTAATTGTTTTTGAAGTATAAAAAATATCGTAGAAAAAGGTGCATAATTACATGACAAAAAAGCAGTGTATATATATGTATATATATATATGAAACTGGCATCTCTTCTATGTTAGATTGCGTTTTTTGTAGATGGTTTCCCTAAAATAATCTAGGTCGACATTTCGGCACGGTAAAACATGTCATAGTCAAAGCATTGTCTAAAAAAATAAAATACAACCCTACATTTTTGCATGAGATATAAATCTCTCATTCGACTATGCGTGTAGTATATATCATTTCTTGGTTTGATATTTTTTATTAATTTACTTAACTAATTTATACGTCATTTCAATTTCCTCAATTCATTTAAATTTATTTCAACCAAATCAAATGTCTTCTAACTATTTAATGTGTGATATTTTATACTCTACAATCGATGCTCGGATTTGTTTCTCGATTGCAGTAGACATTTAATCTCAATTCTTATTTTAATTATACATTCTGGTCACCAGTCTATTAACTAAATTTTAAAATATTTACATAATGAATTTGAATTTTGCATAACTTTAGACCTATGATAATACTTTAAGTATGAGAAACGCTGCGTACAGATAGATAGATGATTGTGAGGACAATAATAATATTATTTTATCATTTCCATTCTAAAATATATCTTGTAATAATACTCTCGTAGATTAATCCTTCCTTTGTTTATTATAGGTACGTTCTATGACCCATTTCAACTTTATCATACCACGTAGTATATACCTACTTATGATATTCAATAGAGGGTTAATTACATTTGTCATATATTAACCAAATTAATACTACGTTAAATTAGTATGGGCCACCAATAAATTAGGAACTCACGTGATTTACGCCTTTCTTTCATACACACTAGATATTTGGTAACAAGTCGGTTAGGTTAGGTTAAATAAAATAAGGTTAGCTATATCTAAAGGACTCCGATTCTTGCAAATATGCTGTCTGGTGATAACTGTGACGGAGTTACCTCTTAGTACAACGAGGTAGAAATAATATGTAAAAAAATCATTTATGACAGCAAAAATAATGATCACCATTATCGTCAACCTACGTCTGCCGCAAAGGCACGTGAAAGTCAATCGCCTCAACAATCTACAATACCGCCGACAGTCCCTGAACGCACCTTGCAAATACCTGGACGTATAATTAGGCTCTCATCAGCCGCAAAAACACACCGGTGCTAATACAACGCGCCGCAGCCGCCCAGGGAGCCGGCCCTAACGCGTCACTTCACTCGCTCCCCGACGAGATTACTAGCAACGCTTCAAGGTGTAAACCTTTTGCTGCATATACTTCTTACTGTAACTGTTTTAAAGTATCAAACTCGAGACATCTATAAGTAATCTTTTTTGTTGCACTTGCTCTGGCCATACACACACGCACACACACACACTTCGCGTTATTAAGTCAAACGTACAGGTGAGCGGTCAGTTTTTTTTATTGACATTATTGACCCACCCATGCCGAACAATCATATGAGAATCGTTATTTTTGTAAAACTGATTTACGCAAATCGTGCGATGTTCCCCCGCGGAGCCATCTATTGTGACTAAATTTCCAAGAACTAAACTCCCACCCATTGTCACCCGTAAAAAGTGCAAAACCTTATGACCCAGTACTGTATATGTTTGAGTTTAGACTTATGGATGCCCCGTGGTGTACATGTGGGAGAGTGGAACAGACACCTGACCATATTTTGTGAACTTGTGAGATACTTAGATATGCACGTGAACGTATTATTGGTGGTTTGACTGGACTTGGACACCGCCCGCCCAGGAATGCAGAACTAATTAGTAATGGACAAATCTTGTTTTAGATAAGTAATTTATTCGGGTATGGGTGACTCGTTGGAACTCCTTAAGTGGGTAGTTAGGCCAGCCTGCGTGGATGGGACTCCACCTATGCGCCTACCTCTTACTCTCCATACCTCGTATTTTGCAACTCCGTTGGTCTGTGTAAGTGTGACTCAGTCCATTTTGTTTTGTGTCTCATCCACTGTTTTTTTTTTTGGGAGTGTTTTTAAATGAATGGATCCTTGAGTGTCTGCCTTGATCTACTGCACCTTAATTTTCCATTAATTTTTTATCCATATGTAAAACTATGTTCTATGGATTTACATTATATAATTTTTATGAATAAAGACAGCACTTAAGGGATGCTGGGGGTCTAAATTTTAAAATCTTTGCGATAACTGCTAATAATCACATTGAATTTCTTCTCTTTTTTTGTTTTGCATATACTGAAATATGTTATTGATTTAAAGTCGCGTATTTTTATTAGCTTTGCTGAGTGGGACCGACAAGGAAGCCCTAGCTTCTAAACCGGTCCCGGGAATGGATAGGTCCCCCTCTCTCCAGCTGTCCTTTTTAAAGTGCTGTATATATATAAATATATGTTATTAACTCTGAAAATCTCTTTAAACCCTTTCAAGTTTTAGATATAAGACAACTGTTTACTAGAGCAATCTTAAAACATTTAAAAAAAAAAAAACTTTACTTCCACGATTCGATTCAAAGTAAACCAGAAGTAAGGCCTTAGGATACTATTCAGTGCCAAAATTTAACAAATATAATATTTAACAAATTACTACTAGACCTTAAAGGGTCTAAAGTGATTAACTACTTCAAACCAAAAATAACAAAGTGGTTGTTTGATGTGGGTAGAAAGCAAAATGAAACTAATTTATCATTTGTGCTAACCTAACTACCTACACATTTATGTCTCCCACTATTGTATATTACTGACAATAATATTTTTATAACTTTTTTCAATATCATTTTAACTTCTGATTGTACTTTTTTCACGTAACTTTTCATAACATACTTATACTTACTTACCTCTTAACATTTACAACTTTTAAAAACTGTACATGTAATTGCTTTAGAACAGACTACGTCTAACAAAGCAATTACCTTTATTTTTTCATATATACTATTGATGCTACAAAAAAATAAATAAAAAATATATAAAAAAATATATCAATATATATATCCTCAAATCAGGAATCATTTAACTTGACCACTTCAAATTGTGTAGATATATTTTTAAATAATTCACCTGATTGGGCGATAAACCAAACTCCTTCGAAAAATGGACAAATTAATATAATATCACTCAAAATCTCAGTTTGATGTAAATTTCAATTGTTGTTTTAAGGGCGCCAGATTGTTTCCACTTCAATGGGTAATTCTGTTCAACTAACCCTCGTTTGACACCTTATCCACTCACTGCGTTTCCAGTGCTCTTTGAACTATTCTTTATTTGTGAATTGAGTGCATTTATTGGTATCATTGGATCGGTTTTGTACGTGAGAACAGGCAGAAACTGATCGAAGACTTTCCTTGAAATTTGAGAAATTTCCTTTTCTAATTGCGAGTATAATGATTGCAACCTCTCTTCTGCATTTCTACATGTCGAATCAATTCTGGATTGAGCTCCCCTATAGTGAGAATGTGCCGAGTTATATGTTAATGATTTGAGTTAGATATTGATATATTTTCTGTTTCATTATCAATTTTTAAAAACATAATTTACAGTATTCTTCGATGCACTACGTAAATAATTTTTCCCTGTTAGTGTGTTCATAATTTTTAATTTTGTATAATGTTTTATGTCCGCGTGAAATATCACGTTTTCTCTATGTACAATGCTCTTGTAGGTAGATCATTATGACTGATTATTTCTACAATAATAAAAAAAAAATTTAAATACTAATTAAATATATTAATTATAATTATCGGAAAATATTATTGTTGGGCTACCGGGATTCGAATATGAATCTCTTTTTTCAATCCGGGGAAGGTGCATTATTATCAACTATACAGTACATTATTATTATTATTACAACTATGCAGCAGTATTTTTTAAGACAAATTTTCGAACCTATATGTTACACTTTTTTCAATTTATACATCTATTGTTCCATTATTCCGGATTTAAAAAATCCAGGTTCAAATCCCGGTAGCGCAACAACAATATTTTTCGATAAAATTGACTTTATATGTATATCTTTATAATTAATACATTTAATTAGTTTTTAAAACATCACTGACGTTCTAAATAATTACAACTTCACAATAAGAATGTGTTCTCCTTAATAAAAAAGGATTTGACTTATCTTAATTATTCTTAATTTATCAAACAAATTGCGGCAATTTCTGCGATTTGATTATCTTTACCAATTTTCAATTTTTCCACTAAAATATTTCATCCAGCCGTGTAGGTCAGTACCAGTGTAGATTGTCTATCGAAATCTCATTATTCTTTGATTTTCTGTCGCGAACAAATTTTTTTTTTAATCTTTTAACACCTAATTATGTTTTGACAAGCTGCCAAATAACTTTCCTGCGCAGCAGAAGCTTAACAGTCCGAAACTAAACTGCACATAATGTGCCAAAATGTTTTCTGGTTGATTTATTTAACTAGTTTGCCAAAATAAGACATGCCTGTATTTTGTTCAACTTATTTTTACATTTATTTAATAGCTGTAACCTATATTGAATTCTTTACAAATTGCAAACTTATTACTGTAGAATAATATGTTACAGTTAACCGGGTTAACGTAGCGGCGTGGTAAGGTCTAGAGGGGAGATGCTTGTTTAGTGAACAAGTTGGTCGGGGGTTCGTTACCCGTAATTACTGTTATATTAGGGGAGTAGGGGTGTAGTGTTTTGTTATCATGGTGTAGGGTTAAATAATGCATTGTGTAATCAAAACTTACTTTATAATATATAACTATTATTATTTTTAATAAAAACACATTTTTGTTATATAATTGCAATTTCAGAACGTAGTTCTGTGGTATTTTTGATATAAATTAAAATAATCAATTAGACAAATATAAAGAGAATAACAATTTATCGCCTTCACAATAAAAATGGGTATTAATAAAATAAATATATAACTTTTATCAACGTTTATCAAAATTTAGCAAAATGGTTTGATTTAATTTTGGCATCTGTTACCATGCTGTTGTCAAGGTGTCTGGACAACGGCAAGTTTTATCATGCCGAAACGTCGGCCTAGGTTTCCCTAAGGAAACGTCTACAAAAAATGCGATCTGACCTAGAAGAGATGCCAGTTACATACATTACAGCTCGCAAAAACCTTAAATCAAACACATATGTATAATGACTTCTGCAATATTGGCAAAATCACATATTTTATAAATAATAAGATAAAACACTATGTTTAAACTACTATTTACTGATAAATCAACATGTTTCGATACCTACGGTATCTTCTTCAGGAAAAATCTGGGGTCTACAAATTAATTTGCAATGATTGCAATCATTTTTATATACGTTAAACTTGCAGAAATTTTGATATTAGAATTAATGAGCACTTGAAATATCTACATAACAACAACTATTCTGAATTCGCCAATCACCTTTTGAAAACAAGCCATTATTTTGATATTAACAGGGGTTTAGAAATTATACATTCAAGTACTAGGAGTTTGCATTTGAAATTTTATAAATAAGAAAAAGTGTTAACAACAAATGAAATAAATAACCAAATATTTTTTGTAAATAGTCACCTTTTAAATTTGTTTTCACAATAGTTCCTAATTAGTTACCCCCCACTTATACTTTTATAGTTTTGTTTTTATCTGTTCGATTTTTAATTTCATTATACATTGTTTCCTGAAGAAGCCATCATAGTTATCGAAGCATATGAATTAGTGGTTTAAACAAAGTGTTTCATCTTATTATTTATATTTATATATATTATATACTTAAGTTTGCTTTGCGGTGTTGCTTTTTTAGCAATTTGAGGAGATATACATACACTCGAATAATGGTGACATTTTTGATGTACCTACTGACTTAATTATAAAAGATAAACTGCGATATCGGTGAATACAAATATGATTCTTGGATCAATCGAGTGGAAGAATATTAAGATGTAGATATGGCGGCGCATGCTAATGATACCATGTACAGTCAGGCGTACTGCGGAATCCATTCTGGAAGATCTTGATATCCAAAATAGACTGTACACCCTATACCTATCATTAAATACTTTGGATAGATTGCCTGGTATAGTGACAGTACAAATATCTGTGATTCTTGACAATTGAGAAGCAGAAGTAATAGTGGAAGATTGTTACCGATGCACTATACTGAACAAGTATCGTAATTCCGATGGATGGAGAAATATGTTGTAATCTTCGACAACGTGGATATGATTGCGAAAAAAATGTAATTTTTATGCTACTTTTGTAGAGATTAAAACCAGTTTGCTTTATCAAGTCTACCACAACTATTTAATTAATTTATATATCATAATCAACATATACTAACAATTTATATATAGAAGTAAATTTTACATATTTCAAATCTAAAATAAAAAAATGAACAAAAATTATTGTGGATATTGAAATATTACATAAGTTTACATAACAAATAAAATGTAAGAAAATATACATATTAAGTAATAATAATTTTTCGTTTTTTTAAATAAATAATAAATCTTTTAGATAAATAATTTCTCCTGAAAATGGTTGTACGTTAATATGTCCATTATTAATAGAATTTGCAATATTTTGTACTATAATTGAACAGCAATATACATTATTAAGAAAAACACAATTTTGTTATGCAGTCACATTTTCAGAACATAGTTCTATGGTATTTTAATACAAATTAAATTAATCAACTAGAAAGATACACAGAAAAAATCTTTTTATCGAAAACATATTTTAGTTACTACCAAAATAATATCAATTTTAAAGAGCTACAGAATGTGAGTTCAAAAATTTATCGTAAACGTACTCAGTTGATATGCCTATTAGGATAGGGTCCAGGCACGATTCCCAGTAGCAACAAACATATTTTTTCAATAAATATATTTTTTTTATTAGAAGAACACATTCTTATTGTGAAGTTGTAATTATTCAGAACATAATTCTGTGATATTTTAAATATGAATTAAATATATTAATTAGAAAGATACACATATAAAATCAATTTTATCGAAAAATATTGTTGTTGTGCCACCGAGATTCGAATCTGGATATCTTTCCAAATCGGGGAAGATGCAGTATCCATATATGCTACAGCGACGATATTTCAGCGACAAATTTTCGAATCTATATAATGGAACGATTAAATGTATTAATATCAAAAAGGTAACATATAGATTCAAAAATGTGTCGCTAAAAATATTGTCGCTGTAGTATAGTTGGATAATGCACCTTCCCCGGTTTAGAAAGAGATCCAGATTCGAATCCCGGTGGCGCAATAACAATATTTTTCGATAAAATTTATTTTATATGTATATCTTTCTAATTAATATATTTAATATTTTTTGTATATCTTATAGTTGATTCATTCAATTGGTATTAGTAATATATCATAATGTATACAATATTAAAAATAAATAAATACAATAAAAATATACATATAATCACATGGTTTCAAATTACATTTAAAAACTATATTTATTTTAATTATCCACGTATAAAATATTCTACCTATGTTTTATTATTTCCACATGGTCCCAGAACCTTTTCGACAAACAACAAATAATAAGATCCGCCGTATAAAGACTTCAACACTGCTTAGTTCCAAACGGTAGGTACATGTACAAAGATTAGTTTCCCTTGGGGGTTTTAAATAAGAAAATGCGTCTCACGCTGTCAAAGTGTTGATAAGAAGAATTAAGGGCAGGAGATCTGGGGGTTGGGAAATCGCTTTTCATCAAGACAGACCAGTAGAATGGAAGGACTCGTACGTGGTCTGCCTTGTTATGTTGCAGGGGTCGAGCGGCAAAATATTTTAGGAAATCTACTTGATTCAAATAAGACGCCTGATGTAGTGTATTTTGTTTAAAAATAACTTTAAAAAAAATCACCTAAAAATAATTTGTTTTCATGATATTTTAAATTTAAAAAAATAATGTACCTAAATAATTATGGTATTTATTATAAAATAAGTTTCAAAGATTGTTCAAAAATCTTTATTGATTCGCATTTTGCATCCTTAATTTTAATATAATAGTTAATTAACACTTTAGATGCATAAAGAGTCATTTCTCAGAGTTTTTCTCGCACCTTATAGAATCTGATCACAATTTTGATAAAAACACGTGATAAACGATTTTATATGATGGTCTTAGTGACACAATTTAACAACTATCATAAATCTACTAGTTCTTGTCCATTGTGGCTACTTTCCAGTTGATCTACCTCATGAAGTCTGGTATATCATCGTTCTGCCACCACTGTTTCGGTCTACGTTATCTCCTGCGCTCCTCCGGTTTCTAGACTATTTCCTGGCTCCTGGTCGTCTACTCACTGTACATAATCTAACAAGCATAGTTTACTAACTTTTATGGATTGCGTCATTTTACGGCATGAATAGCTCTGCGTTTTAATATACCATCATCGTTAATGGGGAAATATTATAGGAAAAATTATTATTTCAAATATGTTAATATTGTATCTTTCTTATAAAATAATGACCAGACAGTTCAAGTTAAATTTCGATATTTCTCATCCCCTTAAAGCTTTTCCCTTGTATTCAACTCTTCAGAATTCATTAATATACCTGAACTGTTTTGTTCTTTTATACCAATCGAGGTATTTTTAAACATGATCGTTGACCTTCACATTTTAAATATCAATTATCTTAAGAACGCAGGTGTACAATCTGGTGAATCCTGTTCATTCCCTTTCCTCCTGATTCCTTCCCTTCTCTGCATACAATTATTACCTATCCCGCGGAATGAATGGATTGATTACATTCTAATGCAGGGTGAATATTTTATTTATTATATAATAGTTTATTCATATTTTAGAAATTGTCAGACTTTAAGTACATATAAAAATATAATGGAAGTATCTAATACGTGAATTAGAAATAAAGGATTTTGGTGGTGGCAGTTAATGGCACTGAATCTGGCGTTTTCGACTGAAAAATGAAGGATCTATAGTCAGAAGAAAAGAAAAGAGATATGCTTTATTTACCTTAACTCTGTAAGCTGTTAATTGGCATGCATGACGTAATTTATGTTTTATTACCTTAACTTGTTGTTAAAAAAAGGAGGAGTATGTTTTTGAAATAAAAGGTGTTGTGTCATTTTTGGTTATTTCGTATTTCTAATTTTTTATTTATATTTTATTTTTTTTTATTTATAGTTCCCTTTTATTTATAGATAATTAATCAACATGGTGTCGAAATAGTGGATATAGTGTACCAGTTAAGTTTGTGAGTGAATGTTTAGAATTTTGTATGGCAATATGTCTGACACTGAATCTGGCGTCAACTTGCGGCCACCTGCGCCACTGCAAACTTTCAATAATTTATAATTCTAATAATATCACAAAAATTCGGTAACAATGGAAAAAATTTTCGTACTCATTACCTTCCAAACTTATGAAGTCTTAAAATATGCGCTTATATTGAAATTAAAAAAAAAACTTCTAAATGGACATGAAACAGAGTCCAACTTCACGAAAAGGACTGAGCTAAATGTTGTTATAGTATTAAAAGATTGAAGAGAACTGTTTCGCATACCTACGCATCACCATATCAATATTAAAAACATGACGAAAAAATTATTTTAGAAAAAAGATAAATGGTTTCGAAGACCTGCAACGCCTCGATATACAGTCCCTGAGACGGCCGTAAGTCTAACTCCAAGGTTTGCCAAAAGGTTTAGCCGTTTCGCGTGATTTATTCTTAAAACGTTTTTATTGCACCTCTGCGCTGTACTAATGCCCACCCCCTATATACAGCTTTATTGTTGGCCCCGTGTAAAAGTGTGGGCAGAACTAACTTAGCAGCTGGAACGGTCGCGCTTTTAATATTTCTCACCTCGGTATTTTTAGCGCGTACAGCGCGAACAAAAGCGATGTTTTACTTCGCCAAATTATTTATTTTTAATTTACATCTTCAAATAAATTGGGATTAACAACGTTAATTACATCCATTAATATATTATTTACATTTCTTTTATTAAAGGATTCCTTACTACCGTATACTTAAATATCAATATGCTATTGTATTTTTTAATTTCTTTATCCTTTTTTTCCTTTCTTTATTACATATATTATATATCTTATATTCTAATTTTCATCGTTTTCCAAACTTAACAACAGTATTATAGCAATGATTTCCTTTTGCATAGTAATCAAGAACAAAAAATAAAAAATATATATATAAAGGAAACAAAAAGGAAAATAATTACACGAGTATGTAATTTAGTGTAAGTTCATTGGGGTCTCTTTATTTTCCATGATATTTAAAAAAATATTTAGCTTATAAAACATTTTCTCACTTTATACATTGATTACGATCGTCTCTCTCATGGTTCAATATGGTAGAATAGCAGTGGTGATGGTCAGTATTAGTAGTTACATTATTTATCATCTCTTCTAGAATTATCTATACGTTACATTTTTGTCATCTAGTAAAATTTTTAATATTGTAAATAATATATTATAATCATCTTTATACAAACACTTCGTTCTATTATCTACCAGAAATGTGCTTGTTGCTTTGTTTACTTGGTCGGTTCAACTAGTTGGAGATCGATCTATTCCTTTCCGTTATTCAACGCGGTCCCCATAACAAGCAAGATGCCCAAAAAATTTTAGGATTTATCTTAGACAATATCCTCTTATATATCTTGAATATCCAAAATACCGGTGTTCTTATAAATCTTGCGCAGAATAAATTAGCAAAGTTCAGTTTAGTCGTCAGTCTTCAGAAGAAGAAAAATAATATATATTGAAGAAAAAAAAAAAAGTTATTACAGATTAACATAATAAATAAAACAATTTTATTAAAATCATTTTTTACCAGTTGCAAGTCAAGGTGAATATTTTGTATCAGGCTAATGTTGAAATCTCTCGCACAATTTCAAACGTAGCTCAGGCCATGTATGAGGTAGTACCGTCTTGTTGAAACCACACCTGTTGCAGACCTCATTAACCCAATTTGGACACCAAGAAGTTTTCCAATATGTGATAATAGCGATCACCATTAATGATTACAGCATTGATTCTTGCACCCTGAAAGAAATAGGGCCCAATGATTCCGCTGGTCTATACAGAACTCTGCGTAGGTGTAAAGGTCGTTAGTGTATCAATTTACGATTTTCAGTGTCCCAATGCTGTTTTGTTTATTAACAAAACTCGCCAAGTCGAAATGAGTTTCGTCGCTCATAATCAATTTTTTTCCAAAATTTGACGGTTATTTAGATAAAGTGACTTCAACCGGTTATTGAGACATTAAATACTTTATAATAAATTGTAATCAATTATTTTTTATGACTACTGAATTTAAATTGACAAATATTTGCCAAACTAAAATAGCAGCCAAACAAAATCGACCTGGAACATAATATTCACGTATATATATTATGATATATTATTCCTTGATAATTAAACCAACGTACGTGTCATTGAGGAAAGACCTTTCATGAGACAGGAGTCAGTGGATCTTCTAGGGCTCTTCAGTTTTACAGGATCTACTGGTCCTCAAATATGCATGATGACCCAGATGTGTTATGATGAGCTGTCGTCCATGGATAGTCGATGAATATTTATAATGTTATTAATTGACATGGCGGTTACTTTGTGGTGTAACATAATTATTTTAACTATCACAACTAAACTTTGTACTATTATTGGTGGAAAATATGTTTACTAGTCCAATTTCCTATAAAATTACTAATAATTTCCCTTTGCTTATAAAACCCGCATTTTACACCAACAACAACACAGGCAAGATTTAACTCAATTCAAAAACAAAAATGTATATATTTAAAACAGTAAAATATGTGAAAAACTTGTAGAGATTGCGATTAAAAATATATTGATCAAACCGCGAGAAATCTAAATAGAAGAATAAAGAAACGTCGCCGCTGCCTAAAAAATAACAACTTCTCGGAATTTTTTAACAATCTCTGTCTCGATAGTCATAGACTAAAACTTCTACACTCAGTACCTTATAAAGGATTAATAATGAACAATTTGGAACCCTTGAAATACAAAAGAGTTTAAATTCTAACTAATTATTACATTACATTCCCTAACACTTCGCCTTTACTGTCTATATTCCCGTTAACGACCGACCCCAACTTCTCAAGCCCCGCTCCATTGCCCAAATAAACTACAATACTGTATTTAATTTAGTAATCACCAGATAATGAGATAGACTGCACCTCTCGAAACTAGTAGTAAAAAAAACCCAACGTGTGTGTAGTACAAAGTTTTGTCGTGAAAATTAAAATAATTAATAATGTTTATTGATTGTAGTTTGATCGTTCGTTCGGTAATGTAATGTTTTGATAAATGCATCCTACCTCATAAATATAATTTATTAATTTTTAAAATAACCCAATTTACTACAAAACATTAAAACATAAATACTTTTTAAAAATATAGTCTTGCAGGAATATTTTACTTTGTACAAATTTTAATTCCACCTCTTTAGTCCCATTTTAATAATAAGATGGTAAGCAAAAAAATATATATAAATCATCGAATTTTAAAACCAATATTTTTTAAAATATGATGATAATATCAATTGTTTTTTTCACAGCTTTCGGCATCCAACGACCAGCAAATTTCTTTAACGGGAATGCACCGCCAATTGACAGGGCTGTACCACTGTGAGGTTTCAGCCGACGCTCCCTCTTTCCACACAGAGATACAGTCAACACGATTGGAGATCGTCGGTAATTATTATATATTTTAATTTATTATTATTAAAGTTTTACCTGTACGACATATCACCTTGTAATATGATTGTAATTTACAAATTCATAACAGCATTGTCAATGATCACAATTTATTTAATGTAACTTGCGGGTAGAATATGTGCTGACTATACTCGTATTGATTATTTGTAAAGTCTTAAATAGGTAGGTAACTAATATCATTCAAAATTCTTTGGAAATACCACATCAAAACAGCAATCTACAGTTTCCATAATCGATTTACTAAATATAATGTCAAACGTTTTACCCGACGATATTATATATTTTCTTTGATGTTTTATCAAGATTTTCTTTTCATTTTTTCTAAATATGTATAATTATTTATAATATACGTGTTATTTAAAAAAAAATTGAATAACCTCAGATTTTTTTATATACACAGATTATTGTCATTGATTTATTATCAGCATGTATACCTGCGAGCTCTGGTCGAAATACAAGCAAGTGACGTATAACCGTCTCCGAATTCAGTACAACAACTCATACAGAATACTGTTCGGATTGGCGAGTTATTGTAGCGCATCAACAATGTTTACCGAAGGCCGTATACAAGGATTCGTTCCGTTTCTAAGATATCGAGTTGCTGGCGTAAAGCTGCGGCTAGAGCTCAGCACCAACTCTCTGGTGCAAGCGGCGCTCTCATGGAAAGCTAGTTCCCTGACCAGAGAATGGCAGCGCTTACAAAATATTTACATATACAACAATGGCCTTGACTGAAGTAGTTATATATGTAATATTTATATTTTGTGTGTATATATGTGTGAACTTTTTATTAACTTTTAAAAAAAAAAAAATATTTTATTTATTAATATTTTCCTTGGTTTTCTTTTTCATAGCATTATATTTATTTCATAACCTTAATGTATAACATAATATGTGTTATCTTTATGGCGAATCGGGTTAAAATAAACCTGATCACGCTGGAATAAACACATTAATATTATTATTATTATTATTGTTATTATTATTATTATTATTTTTATTATTATTATTATTATTATTATAATAATTATTATTATTATTACTAGTTGTAAATTTTTACTTCGTTTGTGTCGCACGGTATTTCAAAATACTGGGCCAGTACAGTTGAATAATTTCTAGAAGTTACTTTGAAATCGTACGCGTGCAGTCCATACATTTAAGTTACCTGTACGAAATTATAATCTTTGGGAAATTAATCTATATGTAATATTTATATAATAACGTTTATATACATGTTTTAAATTTATTGTGCTAATAATACGATATGCAACGTACCGTGTGTATAATATGTGTATTTGAATGTATGGATTGTAGTGAAGGTAAGCCGTTACGTGACTGTGACTGTGTCGATGATTGGTAACTGAGATTTAACGATGAATGGTAACTAAGATTTAATTTTCGGACTAATTAATTTAATCAACGTTACAATCGATCACAATCACATTCAAAATAACGGTTTAGATAACGATTGATTGCATTCTATGGGTTTTATCGTCTAATAGCAGTAAAACGTAAACATTACTGTTTACAGTAATAAAATTGACGGGTGGTGCAAGTGATTAAAAGTGTAGATTGAACTGAAGTGGGTCAGAGTTAGAGGTGCACATGAAATATTCAATATGATCAATGAATATATATAATAAATGACATTAATTTTAAATGTTTTCTTTACACACAAAAAAAATCTATGTAACAAATTTTTTTTTTTAAATTTAAATTTATTATAAACATTTACCAGTCGTTTATTCATATTGCGTAATGTTATGTAAAATATTCAAAAGAACGTAAATGGTTGGTGGTAAAGATCTGAATAAAAAATACTGTGTGTTTGAATATTTATATCACAGACCAAACCATTGTCGGAAAACATTGCTATTCGCTGTAATAATAAGCCCGAATTCAAAAACGTGTAAACAAAGCCCGAATTCAAAAACAAAGTCGTTCTTGTTTTATTATTATATTACCCGTATTATGTTAATTGTTGGTAATAGTTTAATAATATCGTAAATCCTGTCTTCATCAGACGAGTTTTCATTAAATACCGTTAACAAAATATCGGTGAATAATAGTAATATGTATCACATTACATAAGCTAAATAGTATCACATAACAGTAGATAAATAATATGTAACACATAATAGAAGCTAAATATGCATCTCATGACAGAAGCTAAATATTTATCACAAGACAGTTGATAAATATGGATTAAAAAAAACATTCGACCCGAAGTCTACCAAATAACTACATGAACTAACGCTAATTCCTTGTTTCAATATTTTCATTTTGGTATCATCCACATGATTACTATGGTACCACTTACGCAATCAAATACGATCTACGATTTATTTTCAAGAGGAGATAGAGAAATATTCTAACCACTGATCTCAAAGAGTTTTGATAAAAGAGAGAGAAGATAAGAAGGTATACAACCTTAACATGAGTATCATTAAAATCGAGAATGAATAGAATGAGATTTTACACTCTCGACAATCATTCTCCATCTGTCCCTGCACTGTACGATCTGAAAGGCCGATGTGAATGGAAGACTATAGCCTCTTTGAAATAGTCAGTAGAAGATTTAGAAGAACTTCCTCATTTCCGGTTATCAACTAGTCTCTCCAAGTTATCATTTTAAAGTTAACAAAAGTTATATGCAATTTACATCAGTCAGTCCCACTCTGTATATCTTTATAATAAATACATTTAATTATCTATTATTTATTAGTAACTATATAAAAATTTGTTTGGACTGTGCCCGTCTCACTAGAGAAATTCTGTGTCGAGACGGGCAAGTAATTAAAATATCGCAGACCTATGTTCTGAATAATTATAACTTCATAATAATGTGTTCTTCTCAATAATATATAAGTTGCATCAATGTGTCCAAAATTTAATAAAAATGAATTTTTAATTCTGGCGTCTCCTATCGGATTACTCAAAGGTATTTGAGAATCCGTAAAAATAAAGTAGATGGCTTTCAAATAATAAAACTATAGATGTATCAATGTGAAAAGTGTAACATATAGTTTTCTCTGTATAGTTTTCTAGACTAATCTATGGTGTATATCTGACCTTTCTGATGAATGATGATGAACCTTGCAATGGGATTCGAAACGTCTGCTAGAAAGGTCAAATTTACACGGCAGATTAGCCCAGAAAATTATGCACAGAAGGTTCTGAACGACCGTAAAACCCTAAGAATATTTGTAATATATAGGTTCGAAAATTTGTCGTCAATTCAGTGTCCTGTGCATAAACGTTTAATGCGCATTCCCCGGATTGCAAGAAATACAGGTTCGTATCCCGGTAGCAAAAACAATATTTTTCGAAAAAATTGATTTTATATGTACCATATATCTTCCTAATTAGTACATGTAATTTGTATTTAGAATATATTTTAGTATATGGAGAAGACGTCTTCGTTAAGTCATATTTATGTCGTTAATATTTCACTAAATCTAATCCAGCTTCCACATTGTACTCCAGTTCTTCTTCTGATTTACGTATTATTAGGATATTGCGAGATAAATAAACATTCTTTAATCAAACAACTTTGACTTACACTTTTTAAACTGCACAGTTAATTATTTCCCTATCAATTAGGGATTCTGTATTCTCGGCTTTTTTTCAATTCCCGGGACTTGATTGTCAAAATTTTCAAGTTCCGGGAATTCCTGGGAATCGAGGCTATGAATTCAATTTTATAAAAAAGAAAAAATATTAATACGTATGATATAGAGTAGCCATTAAGGACATAATTTGTGTAAAAACTATACGTTAATATTAATATAATAAACGAATAAATTCTGTTTGACGAAATATTTATTATTTCATTATCTGGTAGTAGTTTTTTTTAAATGATATTAAGTTTACGTATATATTGAATACAAAAATACATTCATCTATGAAAATTTAAAAAAACACAAATAATTTTAATAACTAATTAAGAAACATATCGGAAGACAATTACGTATGTATTTGGCCAAAGTCAACTGAAGTCCCCTAATAATGTTTTTCAAATAATTCTAAACCATACAAATTTTGTTTCAAAATATGACATTAATTTATCCTGAAGATTACATTTTACAATGAAACATAATCCCCTGTTTGAAGAAACCGGCAAAACGATTTTTTATTTTTATTTTTTAGTGGTAAATAATTTCTCATTAATGTAAATCTTTATGGCTGACCATTGGAAACTTTCCATATTTTTTAAATATGCTTACACATGCATCGCTCATCGCTGGGTAACTACCTGCTGTACATCTATTGATAATATAATTAATTGAACTTGTTTAAAATCAATAATATCATGAAAAATTTAAAGTCTCTAGTCTCGGGTATTCTTTTTCAGTTCCGGTACTCGAGACGGTAAAAACATGGAATTTTCGGGTTGTCTCGACACAGAATCCTCACTATCAACACACAGTTGCGTATTAATTTACATTTACTTAACTGCCTAGAATTGCTTAAGTTGTCTATCAATAAATAGTTATCATTTCAAAATTAACTAATTATGTATGTCAATACACATTTACTTAAATGTATAAATTAATATTTCATCTAAAACCACAATATATTCATATATTTATTGTAATTATTAGAAATACGAAACAGTATCGAATTGATTTAAGATAAAAAAAATTTATTAGTTTTAGAGTTTTGATATAAATTTATCTATAAAAAATGAGTTTACAATTGATCGAAATCAAGTTACCAAATTTACTTTGCAAGAATATAATATAACTGTTTAATCGTATAACGTATTTCACCCCAGAGAAATATAGAACATAGTATTCTATTAACATCGAGTTGTCAACAGAGCTGTGTTGAACACTCCCGAAAGCTGCCAGACAACAAAACATTCTAAAACATTTTGTGTCTTGACAATGTTAAGAATCCTTTTAATTATACAACACAGTTCTGAAAAATAGTATAGATGTAATGAATAATCTTCCGAGTCTACTTTCCGCATATACATGCATACGTGTCACAGGTTATGAATAGTTCAAGTGTAAATAATCCAATAAATTACACCGATAAGATATGTTTCGTACAAGGTACGTTACTTACAAATCAATTATCTAAGACTACATTTTATTAGCAGATATTATTGTATTACTGTATTTTTAATTTTATATGCTTTACAGTCTACGGTTGGTAATTTGCTTACCTTACAAACCAAATGATCGGGAATTCGATTTCATCCCAGTAGACCACCATAAGATATTTAAGTTTTTTTTTAAATACTTAGGACATTATTTTGATGTTTATTCCGTGTACTATATTTTTTAATATAAAAATAATATGTAAAAATATATTTAATATTTTAACTACTAATTTATTAAAACACAAGTTATATTAAGCAATAGAACATGTATAATTATATTTATGTTACATTTATATAATATAGTTATCAAATAATTCATATTACATATTTCTTCATATATACAAGGCAACGTTTCCATAAAACTTGATAACGATTGAATCGATTACGGTTCAATTTTCTCCAGTGAATTGAACATTGGAAAGGTTTAGATATATATCATCACGGTACAAGATTGCAAGTGAATAAATATTTGTATGTTCGGAAAAAAAAATACTTAAACGTTCGCGCGGCTATAAGAAAGACTATAAGTCATATATTAAAACAATGTATTATAGACTTTAAGGACGTTCCCAAAGAGGAGTCGTACTCAATCTTTAAGAAGATTTACCCATATGTAAACTACTATGAATAGAATAAAAAATAGTTGAGGTACAGTGTACTTTTTCGCTTCCGCTCACATACGCAGAAGTTCAAAAATCTCTCACTATTCAAATTATAAAAGGATATGTCAAAACCATTCAAAATTAGCTCACTTTTAACATTTTTTATAACAAAACGAATACCGTTTGTTTTAGTTATTTTTACAGAAAGATATTTGTTATATTTTCAATTAATGATTCTCAGTTTTTCAAAACAATCGTAAGAAAATTACTATTGTTATTCAATTAAACGTGCGCTACAACATCGATCGGCGTATGGTTCGTATGTTAAATATGCACATTTTAATAGTCAATATTTACAAATTTACTGCCGCAAGGACTATTGAAAAAAATTTCTACGTTTAAAAAACACTCATAAGTATGTGTTTTCAAAGTTTCAAAAGGATTGTAAGAAAAGTATTTTTTTTGGGAACATCCTTAAAGAGGAAATTATCAACATATAGTTAGCTATTTTTTACAATAATTTATCTACATCTGCTCGTAAGAAGGTGAGCTGATTTTCTGCTCATGAGTAGGTTTTATATTTATCTAAGAGCGTGTTATTACTGGGTAATCTCTAGTGTCTGAATTAATGAGGTTATATTTTTCCAAGTTTTAATAATAATTAATTAAATTATTTTCTAGCAAATTATTATTGGTTAGCAAAAAAGAACAACTATTAAATCATTTGGACTTCCTACTACATTTTTGTTGGCAATACATGTTTAGCAAACAAACTAAATTTTATCAGCAAGTAAACACATCTTTAGTCAGCTTATAATTTATGCGTATTCAAAATTAATAGTCATGAACCAAATTAACAATATTATTTGGTCAGCAGGATTATAAAATTGATACGCAACAAAAAGGTTAGATTAGGTAAGGTTAGGTTTAGCAGCTTTAGTTAGATTTATAGCTTGCCAAAATTTTATTAAATCTGATTAACGATTTGCTTCCATTTAAATAATCATAGAAAAAACTTTAGATCTGCCTAATATGACATTATTTGTTGATTAATGTTGTTCTACTTATCACAATTGGCGTCTCAACTGACTATATTTGCCGGTACAAAACATTTTAGAGATTTTAGAGATTTAGAACCAAAACCTCAATATTATGTTGCTGTTTAAATAATAGCCTTTTTTAATGTATTACAAAAAACTAAGACCTATGTTGATTTAACAAATATTTGCTACTTCATTATCATAAATGCCACAACATCTTGGTGAGGACCCTAGCTTCCTTAAGTAAATATTTCCACTCCGATCTGTCCTCCGCTGTCCTTTTCCAGACTGCATGAGTGTCCTTGGCTCTTGCAATACTTTATAATAAATTCGATGTCTTGGATATAAGATAAATATATTATTATTATTATTATTATTTATTAGTAACTATATAAAAATTTGTTTGGACTGTGCCCGTCTCACTAGAGAAATTCTGTGTCGAGACGGGCATACTACTACATTCTAATACTACTCTTAACTTTATATATAAACGCAAACAGACACATTTTAAAATTTTAGAAGTCAAAATATAATTACCACATACCCAACATAACCCACAAGCCCCAAAAGCACATATAACATATGAACAAAGGAACAATAAATATTTTGAACCTAAACTTTTTAATAGGATGCTGAAAGATTTAAACCAGTTGAATTGTCCCAATAACATGAAACTAAAAATAAAAACTTGGATTCGTAATATGGGTAGAGTATAGTAAATTCTTAGTGTATTGATGCACTCACCTAAATATATCGATTCAAACCTTTAATAATTGTTGTCACAAAATTATTCAAAATAATTTAATTGAAAGTATAATTTGAAATTGTTTTTTTACATACACCTTATGTATTATATATTTATATATATAATATATATATATAAGATTTATGCACAGGTAATAAATGCTAATTCAATCTGCTACCTGTAATACTAATTTATTTGTACAATTGCTTGTAAACTATGCATGTCTCAACACAGAATTTCTCTAGTGTGACGGGCATAGTCCTAACATATTTTTACATTTGTATTGTATAGTTACTAATAAATAAATAAATAAACTATTCTCCGGCCAATAAGTTTTGTATCAAATACTTTTTTCGCAGATTGTTTTGAGTCTATTCATTGAATATGACTAGCCCACCTCAGTCGTACTATGTTGTATGTTGGGTTCACCAAATTTTGCGTCTAATTCGTGGATGTAACGAATACGCTACACCTCATATTCATTTTTGGCACCGAATATCCATCTTAGTATATTACGTTCTGGTCTTTGAACCAGTGATCAGTACCTAAGATTCAGATTCATACTTGAGAACCGGCCTCAGGAGTATTTTATAAATCTTACTTTCTATGTAATACATTATTATTTATTCTATAATTGACAAGAATTTACTTCTATGTATCAGTAAATTTACATTCATATTTTACATTAATAAAACATAACTTTAGATAATTCTCATTAGTTATGATAATTACTGTATTTTGGTCAATCGATGTAATCCTCAATTTTGACAAACAAGACTTAACAATTGAACCGTACTTTTATTTTAAGTCATACTTAAACAAATATTTGGAAGACATATTATTAATTTTGTATTTTGGAATTATAAATCCTGAATAGGTGCCAATTGCACCCGGTTATATAAGTTTGCTTATAGACCAAATTTTACAATTGATATTCCTGAACTTTTTCAAATGATAAGAATTATAACAATAGGTCAAATATAATTGTTATGTTTGTATGTAAATGTTTTTAGTATACTATAATAAAATAAGGATCAATGCAGAATTTAATGAAAATGCAATCACCGAATTTGGGAATTTTGATTGTCAATTAAGAATATAATATTTAATATCTGTTTCACTCAGAGAACAGTGATTTAGATACCACCTGCCAGTCAGGTGCCTGTTGAAAGAGTAAACGTACCATTTAATGTGTCTAGTACAAGATTTAACAACCTTTGTGCTCTATATTATAATTTAACTCTAAATGCCTCAATTTAATTATTAAAAGATACAATTTGTACACAAACGCAGGAATGTCCGCCTTCAATAAGCACCCAACTCACCAAACAAAGGAAATGTTAACCTGTTAACATGATCTTTCATTTCTAGGGCGAAATAAATCATTTCTCATTTATGTTTTCTTTGGACAAGTAACAGTACAGTAACAGATTCACAGTAGTAAACAATAAATATAAATTATTTCAGAAATTCCATCACGACCCTCTCTTCCTAATATTATTTCACTGATATCCGCCACTCTTAAGTTTAAATCAATGAAAGTCGTGTATTTTAAATCCCCACAACAATAAAGATACGCAGATGTTTAGTACATCAGTACACAAGGTTGGAATTTTTTTAAAGTATAATATTTATGCAGACATTTTTAATAGATATGATTAAATACTGACTGATACATCCGGAGTTGTATAAATAGTAACTAATCCCCCGTCCGACCCACCATTACTCTACCCCATCGCGTCCGATAAAAGGTGATCCAAAGTGATAAATATGCATTAATTTATCACTCTAACTGTAGCATTATATATAATAGGTACAATGTTAGATATAAGACATTTCAGATATTTACCAATAAATTACCTACTCACCTTTACACAACAAAATTTCTCTCCTTCACTTCTGAAATATTAATTAAACAAATTTTCCAAATTTGAAGTTTATTTAAATCAAATAACTGCATTCAAAACGTAATTCTATGCAAATAACATCAGTACTAATGGCACAAGTAAAGGGAGATTGTATTTGTGAATAATTTATGTTACGTTATGTTATTTATAATAATTACGAAGAAAAGATAAAATATTTTTAGATGAATTAAATAAATTTACTCCCTACAATTCCTAAGTTATTTTCCCATATTATCGTCTACGTCTCACAAAGTTCAGCATTAGATAATACTACTTTCCTGTATTTATTACTTCCGGGAATGGGACTGAGAGCTTAGAAATTGTGTATTAGCCTACACAAAGGACTCATATTCAAATTAGATCATGTTATAATACGCCATTAGTGCAGAACGCCGTATGCGCAAGATACGCCATCCGTGATGAGAATGACATTGTTAGAAAAATCACGCTATCGTAACAGAGAGTATCGGTAACAAGACGTCTTCTCATCGAACTTCAATGTCAAAATTATAAATGTTGCGAGGAAGGAAATATCAAATTTCTAGAACAAAGAAGATTCACAATGCAAATTAGCGATGGACATATTAGACGTAGGGGCATGAGAATTCATATTGTAAAAATAATTCGCCGACCACCTATTAAAATTTGCCATTTTAAAACACGCCTCTCTTGTATTTGCCTATGCCTGTTGTATCTGTGTTGCCGTAGAGCAGAAAAAGGTGTGGCCCTCATTTAAAACAAATTAATGACTTTATTTGTAATACTCATAATCAATGCTACATACTATCCGGGCTCTATATGAAAATGTTAAATTTGAGTTTTTCTCAGGTATAACGTTAGAAGGAAGTTTCTCGGTTATTGTGCACCATTGTTGTCCCAACATTTCGGGTAAATCTCATTACCCATATTCAGGGGATGCTTTATCGGTGAAGTGTAAATTCAGCGCTGAGTAAAATAATTAATTATGAATTTAAGTGTGTTTGCAGATGGTTTCCATGAAGAAACGTAGGTCAACGTTTTGTCACGTTGAAACATGCAATTTTCAAGGATTTGTTTCATAAGGTACGTTGACCGTACTTGTGCGTTATGGATATAAGTTTCTTACAGAATAGTTTACTTACATTATTAACATTATTAACAAACCTGACTTTTAAGGAAATATTGCTATAAATACAAATAGATATAGTTGTTATGAATCAACTGTAGAAAATATGGAAAGACAGTGAAATAAAGCAAGCAACTAAAATTATATTTTTAATGAAAAATTTTATATAATTTCAATATAATTTTATATTGGTTCACACTCTTATTTTTCCAATATTCACGTTCCTAAGCAGTGGAAACTTAGACAGCGCGTGACAAGCGTGAAATTGATGCCTTTGAAATGTATTACTTCCTCAGTCCTGCAAAAATCCAACCATAGCAAACCTTACCCACAACAATTAACAAAACATTCTTCCATTTTTTGCCCACATTATGCATCAAAGTGACGGTATAGAAGAGGAGATTGTCTTGGGCACAACTTTTGACAATTGAGAAAAATGCCACAATAGTGAATAGATACACTGCATTTGGCTGGAGAAATCCTGGAGTCATTAGCCATCTGCATTACGAGCCGAGTCTCATCTGATTGAGGTCACTATATGTCAATACTGGCATGAATAAGGAAGGAAGAGGATATAAAAAACTTATATGTGTGATAATCTTTGGCCTGACCGGTGGTAGAGCGTTTCGTTTCCTGATAAATCTCAATCCGGTAGCGCCAGTTGTAATCTTCTTTGTTCTCGGGTATAGCGCTAGTAATAGTGGGATGACAGTTAAACTCTTTGTTATGTGATAATTAGCAGTTTATGAAATACAAGAGATATAATAATATATGATACAAATTTACAAGTGAATGTATTCAAATCGGAGCAGTAAGAGAGAACTCTGACAGGCCCGTCTCTTCTATAAGTCATTCTCCGACCACACACACACACACACACATGTTTCTTCCCATGTAACGCGGTATAAATACTCGGACAACACAATATCAATTAAGAGTAAAAAGAAGTGTCCAAGCTAATACTAATAAAATAAAGCACAGTTTCTATCTGGAGTATATAATGCATACATTTTGATTGTGGTTTTCATAGTTGTTTTATTATGTAGATATACCTTTATGTGTGTGGTGAATGAGCAATTATTTTTGTGAAACCTGTACCTGTAGTACATGTTAATTGTTATGTACGCATTGTAATTATTATGAAGGAGGGGTTATTTTGTATAACCAATTTATTATATTTTTCCCTCTCGTTTCTTCTTGCTTTTCAAGCAGCCCTCGAGCCATTATTTTGATTTACTTCACAAACGCCATCTCTGTTTCCACCTTCGGAGTTTTCGTTTGAAACGATTTCGCGGAAGATGGGCGGTGCTCATTTAATTTCATTGTAAATTTGAGAAAATCTGTAAAATTTAATTTCTCTTCTAAGATTCTTGACACGTGTCAAGTTTGTATTGTTTCGGGAGGTGTAATGAAAACGGCTGTTTAAGGAAACATTTTACTTCGACTCTGATACTCTTTAAGCTGATCGATACTGTCATTAAATAATTCTCATTACATCGAGTTAAATATTAAATGAGTATTTTATTAATATTTTTTATTTAATATCTTTGTTTTATTAATCACTTGAATTGAGTTTAAATACATCTACCGGTTTCGTAAAATACTATTTTCTTCTTCAGGATGTCATAACTAACCAAAAATATATAGCATTGATTCTTCATCAGAATCAATTCAAGTGGTTAATAAAACAAAGATAATAAATAAAAAATATGAATTTTAACCACGAAGTTAATATTGCTAATTTTAAAAGGAGTATTTTACTTATTTTTGTACTCGTTTAAAAACGTGAAATGTTGTATATCGTTATTTCTGCTATTATAGCCCCTCGGAGATTTTGTTGAGATAAATCTCAGTACCACGTACATGTATTGAGATTATAATATGGAGATAAATTCAGAGATTTGTTTGAAATTGATAGAAAGACAAAAACTCAAAACCGTCTACACGACACGCGACGTTTGATTTTATAGCGAGACTCGACATGTGCGCACAAACGCCTCCTTGAACAATACCTACCTACAACTAAATTAATTAATGAAAAAATACTTATTTGTTAGACGTTTTAAACCACCGCTGGGGAGATTTGAATTTACCCAACCGACGAACGAAACATCATTGATCAATGGACTGAAATTTAACGTTTGACTTACGTAATAATTTCAGAAACCGAGTATGTACATAGTGTACTATGAAAGCCTCCATAGAATTTCATAGGAGATGACGAAAGATTGTTTCGAGTCATAAAAGTCTCATCCATGCCATTAGACTAGAGCGAAATTTTGAAAAATAATGAGAAATAAAATTATTTTAAAGTACGCCTCTCATGTTTAAAAATTGTTATAATATTAGTAATGTATGTAGTTAGACCGAGCATAAAAGACATACAGAAAAAGGTAATTGTGGCCTTGATTTGTCCAAAAATTTATTAAAATAATATATAATAAATTCTATGCAACTAAACATTACTTATTACATCCGCCTCGTTGGTTATTCAAGATTTTGAAATTTTACACAAAAATGATTGCGTTTATCATTCTGGCTCCGTATTTGCAAATATTTGTTTCACTGCACCTTCTAGAATTTCTATATGACTACACTAACTAATTACATAACTAGATTAGTCTTTCACTCAGCCTCCTAGGTGAACACTTGTCTCAAGGCAGACTTGAACATTAACTTGTTATACTGATTCGCCATACCGTTAGATAGTATTTATTAGTACACATTATATATGTACAGGGTGAATATGATGTTCTTTTTTAATAACTAGGAAATTAAACCCTTTTTTTAAACTAGGTTTTTATTCATCGATGTCTGGTTTATTACAATTATGTATGGAATATGACATCAACCAGGTGGGCGCCTCTGGCAGCGGCACAAATGTGTGCCCTTTTAACCATAACCATTCTCGCACAATGCGTGTTATTTCAGCAATATTCCTGCTACATCAGAATTGTCATTGACTTGTTGGCGTAGACCTTTTCTTTAAAGTTCTTCCATAGAAAATAGTTGGAAGTCGCTAGATGTTCGAGGAGGCCAGTCGATATGACCACTTTTTGACATTATACGATCGGGAAAAATTTATCGCAAAATTTCGAGCGTAGCTCTTACTGTGTGTGAGGGGCACCATCCTGTTGAAATCATATGTGTCACAGACCCAATAGACCCAATTCGCTTACCAAGAAACATCACTATTAATAATTCAAATTAAATGTATTAATTATAAAGATGTACATATAAAATAAATTTATTGAAAAAATATTCTTGTTGCTACCGCGATTCGAACCTGGATCTCTTCCTATCCGGGGAAATACATTAACCGATTATGCTACACCAACACAGTGAGTTGACGACAAATTTTTGAACTCACATGTTGCACTTTCAAATTGATACATCTGTCGTTCCATTATTTGAAAGCCATCTTCCTTAAAGATTCGAATTCTGGTAGCAACAACAATATTTTTTCAATAAAATTATTTTATATGTATACCTTTCTAATTAGTGCATTTAATTTGTATTAAACATATCACAGACCTATGTTCTGTGAAATTGCAACTTCACAATACTGTGTTCCCTTAAGAATCACTATTAATGGTAATAGCACTGCCATTATTATTCAAATAAAATGTTTTAATGACTTCAACACGTTTTGGACCATTAGATGCTCCATTATGAAATGTAATCAATTTATCTCTACGATTATTACCAAATACGATGTGTCAAATATTTGCCAAACTAAAACGGCGGCCAAACAAAATCGACCTGGAACATAATGTTCACCTTGTATTGTAAATATAATTATATATCAAATTAGACGAGAATGGGTAAAATCTCAAAATATGTTAAACACTTCGAAGATGTCAATGGAGAGATTAGTGATACAAGGAGTGTGGAGAGAACCTGTTCGGAACCCGAAAGTTCGTCGACTAGATGGACAGATCTGATCTGCTTAATTCAGGGAGCCGTCAGAAATGCTGTAGATTGGAGTAAGTGGCGCCGAACAGTTAAATATGTGGTGTTGTAATGAGCTCAAAATCACGAACCGTGAGTGATATTTTTGAGTCACACGTGGTGATTCAAATTTTTCGTGATTCGAAGCATGATTGAGACGAAAATATTTATGAAAGAAATGAGATTATAATTCGTGATCAGCGCCATCTTCTAGATTCTGCACAAATGTTTTACGCGTATTATTGAGAATTTTGACGAAAAATAAATTAACATTTTTTTAAGCGTTATGTGATCTTATCTTATTTAAGCTCTTTGTGTAGATTCTGCACAAATGTTTTACGCGTATTATTGAGAATTTCGACGAAAAATAAATTAACATTTTTTTAAGCGTTATGTGATCTTATCTTATTTAAGTTCTTTGTGATGATATTAAATTAGATATATATTAATTATTTATGCTAGAATATGTTTTTTTTTTTACAAAATTGTGTATTGCGATATCGTGCGAGCATGCACATTAATAATGAAACCGTGATCACAGTCACAGTTTTCAATCACTGATATTATCTAATAACATTCACAATCAAACCAGTAAGTCAAAAGTTGCATTTTTTTTCATCACTAATAAATATCATAGCGACCACCACTGCTCTTCCAAGAGGATACCTAACGAAGGAAAAGAATATGAATAAAACCCTAATGTCTTTTTCTATAGTCTCACTCATTGAAATTATATTTTTTAATATTATATATATGTATAATATTATATATACATAACTTAAAATAATTATACTTTTATTTTTTTATAAAATTAGCCAACTCAATATAGAAATCAATTCTCCTGTAATTCGGGAGTAGGTTTGACCATTTTAGTGTTAAATAATGTAAAAGTAGGTATAGACGTTAGATATAAATAGTAGAATTGAATTACTAAGCACATAAGTATACATAAATTTAATCACGAGTTATGCCAAATTCATTGAAAGAAAATAGAACTTGTAATTGCTGTAGGAGGGAGTTTTATAATAATTGTTTGATTTGTGATTTGAAATCTTTATAATTTTTTTTGTTTTGATTTTATATGAGTTGCCACGCGATCTTGATCGGTTACGAATCTTACTATACTTTTATCGAAATTATATTTTTGTAAATTAAAAAATGCAATGCGTTATTTTTTGAGATTTTATTTAAACTGATATATTATTTTAATATTTATTTAAAAAATAAACAAAGATGCGTGCATGGAATGCGTGTCGCATCAATATACTTACTATTTTCAAACCATGCTAAGTTTGTGCCAAAAAAATTGGACTAAGGTGTTGGTCTCTTCGAAAGTCGAGGTTGACTCGAACCTCTGACCACTAGATCAACCAATTCAACCATTAAAATATTAGACAATATCGTGATACATTTGATTGAAGTAAAGTTTCAATTTCCTTTGAGATGTGGATACGTGCCCTTTTTGTTCTAAAGGTACCTACTTTTTTCAATATGATATGCAAGTCTATTATCAGAAATTGAACAATTGTAATACAGTAATGCTGCTATTTTAGGTAGGAAATAATTTCAATTAACAGTACGAATTAACAATTCATATTTTACAACAAATGTTTATTAAAGTTAAATCATCTATTTTTTTTTGTAGTATTTAATTTATAATTTTGTGGTGTTCGTTTAATATGGAAGAAAATTATACAAGCTAAGCTTAAACGACGTCATAAGACAGGTTTTAAACACAAGTATTATTAGATGTACATTTTTTTATATTGCCAGTATTTGTAGTTATGCTACTATCTATATTCAATGTGTAAGTATGGGTATATGAATGGCGCGTGTAGATAATACATTTTAGGAATAAATTTAATTATGTATTTTGAAAAATAAATCAAAATAAAATATTTGTCTGGCAGATTATTATGATCTATTAAATTCTGAATAATATGATAATAACTGTACCAAGCATATTACGAGATATATCATTTATTTATATTTTTTTCGCAGAAATTCTCGTTAAGTATTGCTTATTTCAAAGTACTGACTGCACACACTCCTGCTCAAGTATCATAGTTAAGTTCACAATAAAACCTGTGGCAGGCAATTTAAATTAGTTAATTAATACTGTGTGTACTCAAAATATAGGTGTGTGAGTTTCTGTCAATTGTTGCCTTCGCGGTAGTTGTGCGTGCTAGATAATGTTTTAGTGAGGAATTGTTTTCCTTAATTAATTGGAAAATTAAACCTTCCTTTTATCTTGTGCCAATTTATAAATTTATTGAAAATCAGGAAAGGAAATATCAAATAACAGAAAACAGCGAAAATCGGAAACGAGACAGAGTAAAGAAAATTAAATTTGTAAGTTATTTGAATCTAGAATATCTCAATGGCATAATACATACAGGCTGAATATTATGTTCCAGGGCGATTTTATTTGGCCGCTATTTTGATTTAGCGAATATTTGTAAATTTGTATATGGTAGTTGTAGAGAATAGTCGATGACAATTTAATATGGAGCTTCTAACGTTTTAACAACGTATTGAAGTCATTAAAACATTTTATCTAAATAATAATGATATTGTTGTAACTGTGAATGGCGATCGCTATCGTAACATATTGGAAAACTTCTTGGTGGCCGAATTGGGTCGATTGTGCCTACAACGCATGTGGTTTCAACATAATCAAAATTAAAAAAAATCAAAATATGTACGTTTCTGTATTAACGAAAGAACAACACCACATCAAAGTCCTACACTCATCGTACATGACTGCAAAACAAACAAGAACACGACTTCATCATGCCAATGTGAAAAATTTACAAGAGTCAAAATTATTCGACATCTGGGAGTACTGATCGATGATCATTTTAACTGGAAAGAACACATATCGAACCTACCTAAACGCATAAGAAAACTAGTTTACTTTTTTAAAGGAATACGATGTATAGTTGATTACAAACTCTTAGATTGGTGTATTTTTCACTGTGCTACTCCTTAATTAATTATGCTATTTTAATTTGGGGAGGAGCAGCAAAAACAATATTGGAGTCGGCTAAAAAAGCACAAAAAACAATTCTCAAGGTAATAATTGGTCGTCCCTTTAGATATCCATCTGATCTTATATTTAAAGAGTACAATGTACTAGATATAAGACAAATCTTTATGTTGAGACTCGTTCAATATTTCCATGCTAACAACAACTCTCCTCAAGCAATAAATCATGGACACAACAGCACGAAAAAAAAAACTGGCTACTTTAACACAGACTTCAGTCTAGCAAAGTAGCCAGGATAACGCTGTATATATCAGAGGTGAAGTCTACTCCATCCCACACAATAAATTATGAGAATAATTATGTCTTATGTTTATTATGTATTCATCTCTATTAAAACAAAAATATGTATGTCAATATATATATAAATATAAATAAATAATGGTGCCACTTTACACGTAGCCCGAACTACTCTTGAAATTTTGCGAGAATTTTTTTCCGGCCGTATAATGTCAAAAAGTGGTGATGACGACTGACCTCCTCGATCACCTGATTTTATGGCTCCCGACTATTTACACTTGAAAGGAAAGGTCTGCGCTAATAAGCCTACAACAATTCTGAAGCTACAAGATAATATTCGAAATGAAATACCTGAAATAACACGCTATGTGTGCGAGAATGTTAAGAAAAACATAGTTAAAAGAGCACACATTTGTGCCGCTGCTAGAGGCGACTACTTGGCCAATGTCATATTCTATACATTATTGTAATAAACTAAGTAATCGATAAATAAAAACCAAATTACAAAATTAAGTTTCAGTTAACAGCATCGGCTTGAAACATAATATTCATCCTGTATTTACGGTTTATTTAAAGTATATAAATTAGCTCGGATTCTAATACTCGACAACGTGAGATTTATTAATCCATCGTATTCCATGAACGAGTTAAATCTTAACACACAGCCTTGTTTTTCACTCCAGACCGACCATTAGAGAGACGCGTGCACCATGAAGAGATATGATTTTGATAACAACTAATTAAAAAATATATATTGCCCTATCAGCGACACCCGTGTCAAATAAAAATTGATATCTAAAATAAAAAATTTACGGTGAACACATTATTATTGTAAAGTTGCAGTATTTTAAGAACACAGTTTTGTAGTATTTTAATACAAATTAAATGTATCAATTAGAAAGATACGAGTATACAGATAAAATCAATTTAAAGAAAAAATATTTTGGTTATCACCGGGATTCGTATTCGGTTACTTTTCCTATCCGGGAAAATGCGCTTACTATTACACCACGCCAATCTAGTAATTTAATGACGAATTTTCGAACTTATATGCTGCAGCTCTTTCAAATTGATACATCTCTTATTCAACGCACTTCCATGGGTAGGAAAGGTTCCTGGTTTGAATCCTGTTGGAAATAAAATATTTTTTGGATATTATTAATTTTTTTCCTAATTGATATATTTATTCGCCATTAATATTCCATCATAATAGTAGACATAACAAAAAAAATTCAATAATTCAAATTTTCAAAATTAAAAATCAATTAAATTTTGGAAGCGAATTCCGATCTACAAGATATAGAGATCAAATTGATATCCCAATACTAAAATATACCGCAACTCAAAATCAATATCAAAGTATCAAATTATTTAACAATCTCTCCATCACAATTAGAAAAATTACGGATTATCATAAATTTGTAACTGAAGTAAAAAAAATATGTGCACAGACTAACTGAAACATAAATTAACTCGAATATACTCCTTCTCTATACACAAGTCTTACTCTCATAGAGAAGAAACAAATGTTAAAATACATATCCACTGTATATTGAAATTGTATAATATTTTTAATATTAATCAAAAAATAAAAAAATCATCAGCGTACAATAAACAGCATACAATCAAATCGCCCATTTTCGCTCCCACATTCATACATTCCAGTTTTTTCACACAATTATTCATATACAAATGAATATTAGAATTATGTTCTGAAAAACTAAAACTACACAATAATAATGTTATCCTTAAAAAATATTTTTTTAATTAACTATAATAAATATAAATTTATTTGTAATAAGTGTACAATATCTATATATTATTACTTATACATATCTGATGTGAAAAAATTATAAATATGTTTATAAAGGTTTTAAAATAAAAATAATTTTATCTTATCTCATTGTTTTGAAATAACCTGTTTTACGTCTCATATATATGTATATATAAACAATGCAATATTATTCTACACAAGGGCTTGTCACAGGCATGCTCGCAAAAATAATGATTTAAATTATGTTTTTGTAACTTAATATATAATTTTACTGGATTTCCGAAAGAATTTTTAAAATATTTTTTTATTTTTTATCTTAACTAATTTAAATAGTAATTATCCGATGCTATTTTTATTATAACTTTTAAATTATTGAAAAAAACACAAACTGTATTTTTAACAGATGTGCGTTTATATTAATTTAAGTGTTGAATTATCAAATTTTGAAAATAGCATTAAACACTTGTCCGCCGCTGGTGTTCTGACAGATTCAAGATATAACATGTTCATACACTTTTCCGAGTGTTTCATTTGGTAGAGCGACTGTTTTATTTCGAATATTTTGTATAGTGGTACCTACAGCTTATTGATGTAAACTGTTGACTTAAGATCTACCCAAACGAAAAGTCTAGGCCTTTCAAATATGACGTGAATTAAATTGCGGTTCGGAAAAATTACGAATTATTTCCAAAATAATAGGTTGTGCAATAATTTTGTGCAGTTTTTTCCTATAATTCATTAGTCTCAAATTGTATTATCTGTGGAATTCCTGGCTTTTATGCAGAAAGAACATCTCAGAAATGGTTTTCTTTCCTCCTTTGTCAGTATTTATATATATATATATATATATAGTGGCCTCAATCAGATGAGATTCAGCTCGTAATACACCTTTACAAGTCTCGGTCCTAGGTAACCTACCCCCTCATAGCTGACTCCAACTCCAGGGTCTCTCCAGCCATATGTAACTCTACCAGGTCTTCTTCGGCCCATCGTTGTTCCAATAATTATCTTTTTTCTATTCTTTAATATAATGTGGACAAAAAATTGTAATAATATTTTTCCCACTGTTGTGGATAAAGCTTGTTTTGATTAGATTTATCGCTGGATTGAGGCATTCGTGAATAACATGCATAACATCCCTCTCTAGCAATATATTTCGAAAGCATCTATCTCACGGTTGTCACTATTGCGGACTGTGCATGAAGATTAGAAAGAGAAGAGTGTGAACCGTGAATCGCTTTAAAGATAATGATTTCAGCCCGAGCGATAGTGCTATCTCTGGACGGCTGAACGATTTAAGCAAATATAGTTAGTGTAGAAGCTTTTTTCAAAGAAGACAACTGTCAAACAATACGGGAAATAAATCATCTCATGTGTTAACCAGCACAGATAGACTGTTCTCAATTTTAAAAAAATCATCTGACTTCAATTGGAAAAGACCAGAAGTGTGACGAATGGATAATCCGTAAGCTCAGGCAATATAATAAATACCAGCGGTTTTATGTTCTTATTTGTTTATGGCGGTAAAAAGATTCAACCATTTCACCGCTGAGAAATCGAAAATCTGCCAGAACGCTTGCAAAAATCAACCAGCTGACTAAGAAACTAAGATCAACGTTAAGTGCATTTTATATGTTAGAGTTATGCACCTCTCGGGCTACACTGTACTCACTGTACTTTGCGATGGTCGACTTGGTTATCAGTTATGGAGTGAGTAGCTATGGACTGACATACAAAACATATATTAATAAAATTAAACAGTTACAATTAAGATTTTTAAAACTTTATAGTAGATAACAGAATGAAGTGTTTGCATAACGATAATTATAGTACTTACTTACTTACTTACGTACTTACCATCACGCCGTTTCCCGTGGGAGTAGGCAGAGAGGATAAAGCGCCACACTTATGTCCTGACACAATTCTCGCTTCATCCACATTCATACATCTACTCATACAAGCTCGCCGATTGTTGAGGCTTCTAACAGAACCATCCTCCATGGTTTACCTGGTCGGGCCAAGTCTTCCGCGGACGTCCTCTATTTCTGGTGCCATAAACATATGTGTCGTATATTTTTCTTACCATTCTCTCCTCATTCATCCGTTCCATATGACCAAACCACCTAAGTGATCCTTTCTTAATCTTACTCACTATACTATACTGACATAATTATAGTAAATTATTTATAATGTGCAAAACCTTACCAGTTAACAAAAAAGTAACATGTGCTATAATATTCGAAGAGTTGATAAATAATGGATATCCTCACTATAGCTATTCAACTCGATCGTCGGGTCGAACCATGAGAGAACCGATCGCGAACAATGTGTACGGTGAGAGAACGAGAAAATGTATTGTACCAAGAATATTAACAAAATCAATAAAGATTTATTAAACATTTTTTAAAATGATGAGACCCAGGTGACCACCTTAAAATACAAAGTAAGATAACATATTCTTATCTATTTTTTTATTTCCTTGTTATTCAGGTACACTCATAAAAAATTGTGGACTAGGTCTTTTACACTCTGTAAAAATTGTATATTTTTTGAAAGATTGATTTTTTTTCTTTATATCTTTCTAACATCTTCTTATCTATTTTTTTCACCTTGTTATATTTTATTTATAAAAAAATACTTGCATAGTTGTTTAACTATGTAAAAGGTAATCCTTGCCGTAAAACTGGCAAATGCAGTTTGGCAAAAATAAAATGAAAATGAATATATATTTAATAAAGAAGAAATAGAAAAATAAAAATTTAGAAAATGGTGGAGAATACATATTAGATTAGTGTATTTACAGTGGAAATCCTGATAAATTATTTTTAATACAAATTAAATTAATCAACTAGAAAGATATGCAGAAAAAATATATTCATCGAAAAAATATTTAGTTGCTGGATTCGAATCTCTACCACTTTCTATCAACCAAATATATTTTCGATAAATTGATTTCTGTGTGTTTTTCTAGTAAATTCATTTAATTTGTACTAAAAATACCACAGAAATATGTTCTGAAAAGATGTAACTTCACAACTAAAATATGTTCTCCATAAAAATGATAAATTATTACCATTATTTTTGAGGAGCGAACATTTTAAATCTGAATCAAAATTAAAATATAATATTATAATAAAAACAAATGGGATGATGAATTTGTGACATTTATTATTTCATTTGTGTTTGGGGCTGATGTCCTATTTTTTTGTCGCTTTCTTAATCTATGGCTTTAAAGAATTCCTAGTATTTCAATGAAGTCTGATACTTAGTAATAATTATTTGAAACACTAAAAACACCAAGTTTTAATTATTTTCCATTTTAGCTGAAAATAGCCAATGTTTAACATGGCAGTGATTACAGCACCGTATTTGTGAGGGTTTTACCTTTCGTTTAATTACTAAGAGAATGAACAAGTGGATTTTTAGTGCTTATCTATGCCTACTTTGTTCATCTTCATAATTATGGTGTTAAAAGTCAGCTCGTTATACGCAGTTCGTCCCACCGCACATAGAGTGTACTTTAGAGTATGGATATTGAGTTACTGTTTCTGATGCTATCATATAGTTATCTAGTATTCAAAGACTACCAGCCAGATGTATGATTGTCTAAGTTTTTGCGCGAATAAGCTCAAATTATGTAATTTTGAGTAAGCAAAGCCGAGCAAAGTTCCGTACACTGGATTCAATAAATTCTATTGATAAGTCTTCGTCCAAATATTAAGTGTCTCATAATAGTTTGCGACTGCTAACTACTTTTATTCATACAATGTGGAAGAACTATAAATGCTCCTTTACTCTCATATTAAAATTTAAGATGTTTGAATAGTAGTGGATTTTCAGATTTTTCTAATCATTTGATAGAAAATGATCATGGTTTTAATAAATAATTGGGATTGTCTATTTTGCATGTAAACGGTGTTGCTCATTATTAAAATAATTTTGAATCGTTAGAGATAAAAAAAGCATGTTAAACTAATCAAAAAATTATAAACAGCCAACTAAATTTAATCACAAGTCCCATTCTAAAATTTATTCATAAAAATTATTTTAGTAATTTTGTATCATCAAGTAACAATTTAAGTTAGATAGTAAATTTACTTTTTAAATAATAATTGTTTTTTAAAAATAGATTCTGTTAAAGAAACAATAACATGTTTATGATTAGTTATTGACATCCTGAAGAAGAAAATGATATTATTCGAAACCGGTTGATGTATTTTAATTCATTAAGTGGTTAATAAAACAAAGTGACAATTTAAAATAATGGATTTTAACCACAATGTTAATTTTTCCAATCTTAAAAATATGTCTCAACGTTTGCCAATTTTCTGCATTTTTCAAACAATTTGTGGGTAATTATTTGTTCTCCAAAAGGGATTAATTCTTATTGAAAACTGCGTGCAATGACACCTTCTACATATATAATTTGCTTAACCTTTTGAATACTGTGAGCGTGTTAGTACGCCAAACTTTGTATGTTTTTCCAAGCTGTAAGCGTGTCAACACGCACTTTTGGACCTTGCAAACTTGCAAGGATTGGTCAAAACCATTGATTTCTTGATTTCAAATTGTCAGTATGTATAGAAAATTGCTCCAGATAATTCTTTACATATTAATAGTCCAATAAAACTTATTTTTCATTGCTCAATGATGAGCATCGTAAGTACTGTATTGAAGTATCTGAAAGTTGTTGCACAATACGATTATATTCACGGTCTTAAGTCATGTAGATCGCAGCGTTTAGAGAGAACTCCGTTAACTCCATTATTTAGTTTATCTATCTTGTAGGACCGTCCTCTTCCATGCTTTCCCTCAACTGTCTTTAAATTTTTCGAAACTCTCATCGTTTCATCTGGCAACATGTTCAAAGTATGTAAGAATTCTTCTTCTGTATATTGTCGAAAGTATTTTCTGCAATCCTTGACTTCTGGAAGACAGATACATTTGTGACGGAACACACAGCATCCGCCTTTAATAATATAATTCTTTAAGTACCTATTCACAGTTTTCAATTCGTCTTAAGATTCAATATTATATTTAGCGACAATAAATATACATTCATTCTAAGTAAGGTATCTTTTGATCAAATCTTGCGAAGACTTATAATTCTAATGTTTATGAGATATAAATAATGTCGGATTCTGAGAACAGGATTACAATAATGGATTTGCTTTAAGTGAAGTAAAGCTTATTTAAAGTGAAGCACGAAGCTTTCATTTTACATATTTAGAATTTTAACGAATCGTATTATTATATAATTAATTAATTATTTGAGTATGAAGTGTTATATAATCTAAAAGAAATAATGCTTAAATAAATAATATATGAATACTTAGGTTATAATTATTTGATAAATAAGTACTAATGTAGATTTTTGTCATTATTCAGATGGGTAGTACAATTTATTTATTTATTTTATTTTATTTGTAACTATATTATACTATGTAAAAATTTGTTTGAGCTGTGCCCGTCTCACTAGAGAAATTCTGTGTCGAGACGGGCATAGATTACAAGCAATTAAAAATGATTTAATTTTTGGATCGCGTTTGATCATTTTTGATCATGTTTGGGTGAGTGCACCAATACTGGCTCTACCCATATTACGAATCCAAGTTTTAATATATAGTTTAATGTTCTTGGGACAATTGAATTGATTTAAACCTTTTAGCATTCTATTAAATAATTTAGGTCCAAAATATTTGTAGTTCCTTTGACCACATATTGTACGTGCTCTTGGGGTTTGTAGGTTATTTGTATTTGTCCGTGTGGAAATTATATTTTGAGTTGTTTTAAAATGTGTATGTTTGTATGTATATATGTATTTAAGAGTAGTATTAGCGTATATTTGTCTAATAACAAAGACATCGAATTTATTAAAAATTTCGTCAGTACTCGTTGTGATTGGGGATTTAAGGATAACTTTTAATATAATTTTTTGAGCTGCTATTATTAATTAATCAATATTTCGAATACGAATGAAATAAACAAGTCTGCAATTCTTCTCACATCCAAGCGATCGCACACCAAACCGATGTTAACTATAATTATTTCTAATCATTCTTGATGAGTGCTTGTTCGACATTTCATAATGATGAAGCAAAATACACCAATGGCGTGAGTCACTCAAAGCATTTAATATTAAAATACCAATAAAAAAAAAGTATTCCAGGGTTCACTAAGCCTGGATTCCAGATATTTCAACAATAATAATAATACTATCACTCTCTTTTGCATCGAGTTTAAAATGTCATATTTTTGGAGAATCTACTTCGTAAATCAATGTGATAATAATACGAACCGGTGAGATTAATACTTATTTAATATTTTGAGTCGATTCTCTTATTAAAAGTGTTATAAATGAAGAATTTATTTTATTTTAAAAATAATGCATAATTATTGTGAAGTTATAAATAAAATAATATATGTTTTAATTTGAAATTGTTGCAACATATAATTAAACAGAAAAAAACATTATTATCTTTAAGATGCAGTTAATGGTATTTTAATTTAAATTAAATGTATCAATTAGAAAGATTCCATTTATCGAAATAACATTTTTGTTGCTACAGGGGTTCGAACCTGAATTTTTTATCCTAGTAGGAACAAAAATATTTTTTCGATAAATAGAATTTCCTGTACATCTTTCTATGGATATATTAAATTTGTAATTGTAATATATAAATTCGAAAATTTGACGTAATTTACTAGAACAACATTGTGTAATTGATCAACGCGCTTCCTGGTTCAAATCTAGGTGGCAGCCAAAATATTCTTTCGATAAATTGATTTTAACTTTCTAATTGATGCATTTAACTTGTATTAAAATTATTTATTATTTCTTATAAAAAATCAGTTAACTTTGTGGCATCAACATACTTCGAAGTAGATAGTTGAGCGTTTGACAGTTACGAAGCAGTACTTGTTTAGTAAATATCGTTATATAAAAGCGTTAAATTCAAACCCCATCTTCGCCAGGTAACCCCCTCCCCCCACTAGCAACTAGTAAAGTAACCATACATTTTTTTTTTAGACTTTCGTGGTTGGTTTTATCACACCACTGTTAGTCTCTAGACTTAGCCCTAACAAATTTTTACCAAACCGGGTCACTGAAAAATGCATTAAATAGGAAAACTTTCTCAAAATGTTCTCAACGATAAAACTTTTCAACATTTTTTAGAGTTTTTAGTGTACTTTAACAATATGCATTGCTACGAAGCTGTTTTAGCAATAGACCGAGATTGGCTGGGACCATTACGACAGCCTAAACTGAACACTAGTACAGCCCAGCACCATTTCATATTTAAAGGAGTAAAATTTTTTAATGCATTTCTTACTAATGTTTTGTATCCAAAGTCGATTCATTTGGTAGGTCGTCTACAATAATACTGAGCGATAATTACAATATATATTAATGATTATCTTAACTAATTCGCGATAGAGCAAAAATACAGCTCTATCAGAGACGCGACGCCTTATAAGACATCCGCAATACACACATAATCAATTATACAATTTCCATTATTAGCTATAACTACAAGTTTTTTTGAGTCGAGGGTCTGCATCTTATATGGACCAGAGTTGCTTTGTTGACCAACGTTGACGTCCAGTACGGAGTTCGTCCACCACATACAATTCGTTCGAGCTTTTAAAATACAATTTTACCCCACACCGAACAAAAATGTTTAATCGTGGCAGTTGCATTGTTTCGTTTTATAAATTGATACGGTGTTGCAAAATAATATTTTTCTCAGTCATTGGTAATTTTTTTGGGGATGTTATACGATTGAAGTTGAAAGAAAACTGGCTTAATCAAGTAGAATGTGTTAACGTTCATGGCGATTTATTTTATGTAGGCAAGAAATATTTTGTGTGTAGAGCAATGAACTAAAGTCCATATATTTAATACAATATATATACAATATATTTTAATACAATATAATACAATATATTTTACAGGAAAATACAGGAAAATTTAATTTATCGAAAAACTATTTTTGTTGCTACCGGGATATAGTTTCGTTTGAAAAATTGACTTGAACTGTGAATTCTGACTGATGTCTAGTGTGAATCATATTTATATTTGTGACATATTTAAATATTGCTAATAAATAAAAAAAATCAGATTCTCATAGTAATGACGTATATATAAAAAAAAAAGGAAAAATGAATTATTAAATTTGATCCATAGATGGCGATGGTGTAGTGGTACTCAAAGCAAGTCCACATCCTAACATATACAACTTTCAAAAATTTGATAAATGTGGAGATTGAGGGGTGAGAATTGGTGAACATTATATATAACGTGATCACTTAAGCTAACTGAAGACAGGTCATAAGCCTTGTAATTACCCCCTGCTTCTATATATTTTCCATTAAAATATAATAAAAAATAGCTTGATCTCTATGAGATATCTGATATTTATTTAATAACAATGCTTTTGTAGGTACATGTACAAATATAGCTAATGAATCATATTCGCTGAAATCCGTTTAAATCGATCACAAGTCAATTTGACACTTGGTCACGTTGCTATAATATGTTGAAACCATTCAGTATGCAAAATTTTTGTGTGATCTCTCACTGTCTTACTTAAAATATTATTTTTTATCACTTTCGATATTTCACCTTTTCAATTTTATTTTGAAGTATTAAAAAAATATATTTTTTGCAGTGTCAGCTTTATAAGTTATATATATAATAAAAATTGTTTTTTTTATAATTATTTTTATTCACTTTAGCAGATATTATATATTAGACTTAATTGACTCGTTACCTGTTTTTGTACATGACTAGGAAGAGCTAAGCACAACTGTCTTTAAATTTAATAGTCTGGGAGATACTTATTAAGTGTATTGTTTTTCAGGAAATCTGGCTGGATATCATTTTATTAAAAAAAAAACTATATACGTTATATAAGTATATTTTTGTTTGCATAGACATACCCGAATCGGCTCCACAACTCTCGGTGGACCGCCAGAGGTTCTCTCCGGGAGACAGCATCAGAGCCAACTGCTCCTCTTCCGCCAGCTACCCTGGTGCTAACATCACTTGGTACCTCAACGGAGAAATGGTACGTTAAAGAAGCTAATGTGTTAACTTATTTTACTAATCTTTTGTCTATAAATGTGCGATAACTATCAATGATTACAATTAGCGTTTCTGAGATATCCCAAAAGTCTTATAGTTTTATTAAACAGTTTTATTATTCATATTCATAGATATCACATTACGTACAATATTGTATTGTTTTTTGTTTAAATTATCCTTCTTAGACGTTCTTTATATACGATATAATATAATACTACAAATATAATGGTTTATTTCAGTTATATGGAGTTGTGGATGCAATCCAGTAAATATATACGTATATAATATATTTAAAAATAATATATATAGTTTATACAAGTAATTAAGTAAACCAAGAAAATATACAACAAAGGTCGTGAATCATTAAAAGACATAAAATATTTCTGATTAAAAATAAATGCCCCAAAGTAAATAATCACCAAATTAGTATCTTTATACAATTTCTTGTAAAACTCTCAGTCAATAACATAATAACAAATACAAATGTCAAGATGTAAAGTAACATGTAAAGTTGCATTTTCAGAATATAGTTATGTGGTATTTTAATATAAATTAAATTAATCAGTTAGAAAAATATACAGAAAAAATCTATCTATCGAAAAAATATTAAAAATATTTATTACCCCGATTGGACGAGGTCCAGAATCTTATCCCGGTTGCAACTGATTATTTTTTTCGATAGATAGATTTTTCTGTATTTCTTTCTAATTGGTTTATTTTATTTGTTTTCGAATGATCTTATTTCAAATTATAGAAAAGGGTATTTTTATGGCTTCACAACCATGTTCCAATGTTTTAAATATTTTGTTCACACTAGCGTTAACCGCATGTGGAATGTGAATATCCCACGAGTTATATTCCATTTTTAATTTTAGTATTTAAGTATGCTTACAAAATCTAAAAAATACATTATTTATGATGTTTACACTAAAAGTATACAAATCCAAGCAAAAATATTTACTTAACCTAATTACATTTGAGTTAAAAAATTATATTCTGTCTTTGAGGCAAGCTATAATGTCAAGACGTTGTTGTTAATAATAAATAAATAATACAATACAGATTTATAAATGGCGCAACAAAATATTTTTAATATTTTACTAACTACAGTTTAAAAGCATTCGCAGACATTTTCTCCTCGAGACATTCCTGCTTCTCATAAATGCATATGTAGCTGTAATAGTAGTTATGCTGGCTTGCTGATATTTCAGCAGGATAGATTTTAATATATTCTGAATTCTGAATACGGAACATCTATATTCTCGCACATCACATCTCTATCACGTAAACTACATTGGCTTCGTTTCCCTGAAAGTTGTGTTGGATAACGTATAAGACAACATTTAACATGGTGCCGCTGTCTTGAATAGGTGACAAACTAGAACTCTTTGCGCTAGAAACATTGCATTAGAGACGTTATTTTAAAATATCCGAAAATACACATTTCGCAAAATTATATATATATTATCAAATAACAGTTTTAAATGATAGTAAAATAAACTAAAAATAGTGCCTTAGAGATGAATTAAAAAAAATATATATAATTTTTTTTATCACTTTTATTTTTTTGTAGGTTTAATGATAATTATATGTATAATATAATAATAAATGTTACACAAATTGTCACAATACACCTCATAATTATTTTTACAAAACTTTTTATTATTTTTTTAAATACAATGTTAACAATCAACTTTATATTAAACCACGTGAATTTACATAAAAATCTAACCGGTTTTAGAAAAAAATATCCTTCATTAGTTTAAGCATGATAAAGAAAAATGAATTTTTGGAAACCAATTGGTTTTTAATATAAAAAACTCAAGTGGTAAATATAATGTAAACTAAAATGTTTAATAAATTTTATTATAATAATTTCTACTATATAAATACATTTGGCCATTTTCTTTTGACAGATCTTTCAAACGCACACGACCACTTTGCCCCACGACCCAGATCTCTGGGAAGCGTGTTCATCATTCAGTATCATAGAAATAACAACCGAAGAAGAGCTGCAGCATCCCAAGTACCAAGTGGGTGGAAGTCAGCAGGAAATCAGCTCGTCTCAGCTCAGAATACCAAGTCAAAACCCCGAAGTCACCGTATATACCGCATACTCTTCGTTTCAAAATAATCAAAATGATAGAAAAAACTTTGAAACTAACCCATTTCCCGGACGGTATAAGTATAATGAAGTCAAGAATGAAGAATTGGTATATCGGGATGACACAAAAGATGAGAGTAAGCAGTTAGATCAAGCATTTAGAGACTACCCTTTAAAGGTAACTAGGGTGAGATCACACCCAGGGTTTGGAGGTGTCTTGAAGCTCAAATGTGAAGCATCAATCTACGACGTGTATAAATTGAGTAGTGATGTGGTTAACATCAGAGAAGAAACGCCACATATTGCTTTGGTAATGGGACAAAGCTCTACAGGTAACTAATTTTGATTACTTATTATTCTAAAACATTTTCATATTAATTTAATATGGAAGGCTTCGAAATAAAAAGCGTTACTTTGCAATTGGTTTTATTTTAAGAAAATAGTTCTGAGGTATTTTTAATACAAATTAAATTAATCATCTAGAAAGATGTACAGAAAAAATATATTTATCATAAAAATATTTAGTTGCTACCGGGATTCGAACTTGAAGCTCTTCCTATCCGGCGAAACGTATCACCATTCCACTACATGCATATATACAAATAGTTATAGATATTACGATGTAAAGATTTTAATAAATTCTTCTCTTTTTTATGAGGCTACCATTAATTAATTGATTAAATTTAAGCTTTCAAATAAAATATCGCAGCTGAGTTAAATAGTATTTCCCTTCTGTGTTCTTAAATTTATTAAATATTTATTATCCGATATTAGACAACTCCAGTGATTATTTATGTCTTGGGTCTCAATAAGTGAAAATAGGTTATGTCAAGGATTCAACCATTAAGAAGAATGTTTTGAACGTTTTTGTATTTTTGACAGATCACTCAATATAATTACTATTCGCTATTCTCTTCAAGTCACGTGATATATTTTTCGACCTATCGTATTTGGGGTTGGAATGTTTTCGAATAGAGTTTTTGCGCACAATCTTTTGATATTTTTTGTGCCGGTTTATGATTAAATTCTATAAAAAATGTAATCTTAATCGATTTTACTATACTAACTTGACTGAAAATTATGAGAATAGACATTATTTTCCATCGTATATACGAGGCGCTTTTTTTTTAAGTACCGAATTTTTTTTAAAGAATCTCATCATTTTTACAACACTTTTCTTTCTTCGAACGCTACACACCTTAAACTACTTCTCAACATAGTCGCCACCATTATTAAGGCACTTGTCATAACGGGGTACCAATTTATGTATTCCTTTTTCATAGAACGACGCCGCCTGGAATGAAAACCATGTCTATACTCCGTCTTTGAGTTCATCAACGTCATCAAAACACTTGCCACTAAGGAACCGCTTCAGATGAATGAAAATATGGAAATCACTCGGCACCAAATCAAGACTAAACAGTACACACACGCGATGAATGTCAGCTGGTTTCATGTTTTGTGCATTCAAAAAATGAAACACGGGCCGTATCTCGGCGGGCTGATCTACTGTCTTAAACATTTCAACCACTCACTACAATATGGCCACACTTTGTAAATGTATCTAACGTTGCATGTGGTGAGTCAACAGATGAAGAAAACCAGTGCGTATGCGCAACATAGTAACCACAGCGCTACACCGAGAATATCCGACAACGGTACTTACCTAAAAATGCGCCTCGTACATTATATTCTCTGTATGAACATTTAAATATAACAATTGTCTTGGAATCAATACAGCGTTAAGTTGGGAAGGGTGGTTGAATGTTCTTAATTTTCCTTACTGTTGTTCCATATATGTGGTGTTAGTGGTTTTGATACTTCTGTTTTGTTTTTTCTTTGTCTTCTTTTTCTACCCCGGCATGTATTGGGGAGTTGTCAGTTTGTAGGCTATTTGTAGGTCCAAATGATGACTTAATTTATGGTTCTATCTAATCTAGAGATGTATAATAACTCTTACAAGACATTCAGCTTAATACAGCATGGCCGACATAACATATATTTGTTTTGTATATTTGATATTTTAATATAAGGGGTAACCTTTTGTAGTATATCACCCTAGTTCACCTATAACATGTGTAACATGTATGTTTGTGCTTGATTCTAGTCATCATGTCTTACGCTACATATATTGTGATGGCTAAAGTGAGATATTTTAAAGATTTTGTTCCTACTGGGTTCTCTGACTTAAGTTTCATTGACTGCCTCGATTAACGGAATTGCAGGCTATATTAAGTCTCGGCCACCTGAATCTTTCACCTCTTCTACTATCTTCTAATTCGAAATTCTAGCAGCTTTACTGCGTCCTTTCTTCCGCCATCCTCCCAGCGGAATCGAAATCTACCACCTGGATGTCGATTTATTTTATGATCCGCGCTTCCAATACTTTCTTAAAATGAATGACTCGCCAAGTTTCTCTAGTTTTATTTGGATGGAGAGTGTAATGTACTATTTTTACCGTTTTTTCCAGTATTTTTATAAATCCACTTTTCTGTGAATTATGCTTGTATATACACGTGGAAAAGTATAACATCGTATGCGAAAAATACTCTTCTGTACATTTATCATATGACGTTTCTGGTGAGGTATTCTATAACCACAGTAAATACGTATAACCACGGCGTAAAGCAGAACCTTAATGGAGTCCAATAGTTACAATAGTCCTGCTATTATTATTATGTACGTATTCGATCTGCGATCACATTTTCAAGCTCAGTAAATATACTTGTTGAGGTTGCAAACAACATCAAATTTAATATTAGATATGATATTTATAACTAACTACGTTCAGATCGATCATTTAAAACTAATTGACATTAAAATTTGTATTTCCCGTAAAAATCATTGCAGTTATTTAATTATATACATCTAGGTTAATTTAGCTAATTAATTGTTAACAATAAAATATTACAAATATAATAACGTATATTTTTTGAACTGGCGGCCTTTATTTATATTATGGTATTTATTTTCAGTATTTTGTGAATATAAGAAATGAAATTCGCAAACTTATAAACTTGTGGCATTTTCATTAGTTTAATTCAAAATATAAAGAATGTATAATTTTAGATTGATTTTAGTCGCCTTTCATTTTAGTTGCCTTTACGATTGACAGAATAACTTTATTAATCGTTAATGACAAACAATATAATTATGTTTAGTAATTATTTAAAAATATTTTTAAATAATTAAACTGGAGAAGTAGAATAAACTACAGAAGAAGAAGAAGATTGAAAAAATAACTTTTCTGTACATGAATATTTTAGCCCAGCCCATTCAAAATTAAACAAATACTTATTTTCTTTCCAGGCATGAGGAACAATTCGTTGGGAAGCATCATTCACAGCTTCTTGTTCGTCGGGATCCGCTACTTGTCTACAGTTTGGAAATTGTTGCTAGAAACCAGATGAGATTAATATGAAAATAATTAATTTTATAGTATATACTAAAATCTTATGTACAATGATACTGTTAACGGACGAAACATGCTTTCTTCTATAAATTAGTTTACTAAAATCATGTATAATTTTGAAATTTCCCCAACAGTTATTATAAAGAATAATCAATACTAGCAGAATGCAATCGGTTTCCACCGATTTCTTGCTGCGTATATATATACCGCAGCAGCCATGGCCAGTGTTTCCGTAAAACCTATCAATCCGACATTGTATAATGCTCAACTTTCAATGGCCAAATAATAAATGTGCTACTGATTGCCTGACGACAAATATTACTTGTACCGTTGTGCATCGTATGGTTTAGAATATTATATAGTAATGCCCATAAGGTCATTGTAAGTTTTTTTTTAGATTTTCATAAATGTATAAAGTCAATCTTATACAAATAAAATACACGATGTCTTCGACACGGTGTTGCTAGCCACTGGCCTAGATACAATAATTCACATGCCAGCAATGGAAAAGTAAAGGAAGTAAAAAAAAAACGATTTTATTTTTGCATAAGATTTAATTATTTTTAAATAGATGGTGCTGCTTTGTTTCACTTTTTTCCTTTGTACATGTAAGTCTTTAAACCTTTAGCCACATTTAACACACAGTCACTCATCTTTTTTTTAAATGTTTGGTCGCGCAAATGCGTTTATTTTACTTACTCGTATGCATGGCGTGACATGCAAAGTTTGGCGATTTAACTCGCTCGTGACATTTAAAAGGATAATAAAATTAACAAATGCATTTTTACAATTTTTTTTATTTGAAATTTATCGAAAATTTTTCGGTTCAAACCAAAAAATATATCATAAAAAAAGTATTTCTGTAAATATTAATTACTATTGCAGATTTACCGGATTTATGCTTGTCATAATTCAAGAGTTATAATACATCCATACAAATTTCTAACCTGGCACCCGAAATCCAAATATTGGACTATTTTTTTTTACTGTCTATTTTGTCTAAAATCTGAATATATTCGTCCACTTTTCTTTAGGCAAATAAATACAATCGTCATAATTTTTTTAGAAGTATGGGTATATATTCGTGGAAATAAGCGGTATGAAATTTACAAATATTTTTTTTGGAATTATCGTCAATTTTCGTAAAGTTCTAAATTGAATTACTTATTGAAAAACTCACAATTCCTTTAAAATTGAATTTTGCTTCACACAGTACGCCATTCCGGAGTAAAACATATTATTAGGCCTTTAAAATTATTGCGTATTATGTCTTGAGAATGTTTCTTTGTTAACGTTTCCGCTATGGTGAAAAATCTTCGTCTATTAATAATGAACGAAAGTAAGTGGGATAAAATGAGTTAAAATTCTACTAAATATATTATTTTCCACTCGCTCTTGTGAATTATAAATAGGGTTCTAAATAATAGGAATATTGAATTTTAGAGAAAAAAATTATTTCAATATTTTGCGTACTCAATACTATATTTATGGATTGCATTTAATAAAGTATTAATTACAAAAATAAAATTTCTCTATTGACATATATATATACGATATTTTATTATATTAATAAAATAATGCAAGATATTTACATTTGAAGTAACTGCATTACATCGCACCATAACGGAAAGGTTAAAGGTTTTATTGCAAACTTAATGACCCGAGTTCTGTGGTGAGTAGAATATTTTAATGTCTAAAAATGTTAACTTCAAAACAATTCCTTAAACTTTTATTCTTCGATATGCATACCTATCTAGATATTAATAAAAAATACTAATCAATGTTTGGTGTACATAATAATCTGAAGGAATATATTATTAAATTTATTAAAAAATATTGTCTCTTATATTTAAGTCACCATGTACAGTGATTATTCTTCATTCTAGAATATTAATTTGTAGATTATTTATTTTATTCAATTCAGTATATGTGCATTTCACAGATGAAATAAAATCAAATAAAAAATTTATTGCATTATGCATGGTATTGTATTTGTTAAGTTTTAAAAAGTTTTTTGTGAACTACTTCACTTACTGTAGTCAGTTCCCTAAAAAATAAATACATAATTATATTATTTTTAAGATTAGTAAAATCAACTTCATGGTTAAAATCGATTATTTTAAATTGTTAACATCGTTTTATTAACAACTTAAAAAATTAACATACATCTACTGGTTTCTAAAAATATCATTTTCTTCTTCAGGATATCAATACCAATCAAAAACATATGTTATTGTTTCTTTAACAGAATCTATTTTTAAAAAATAAATTTTTTACCTAACTTAAATTGTTACTTGATAATACAAAATTACTAAAATAACTTTTAGGAAAAAATTTTAGAAAGGGACTTTTGTTTAACTTAAAGGAGTATTTGAGATGTTTGAATAATAGTGGGTTTTCAGAATTTGCTAATCATTTGATAGAAAATGATCAAGATTTTAATAAATAATTGGGATTGTTTATTTTACATGTAAACCGTGTTGCTCATTACTAAAATAATTTGGAATCGTTAGAGATAAATAAATCATGTAAAAGTAATCAAAAAATTATAAACAACCAACTAAATTTAATCACAAGTCCCATTCTAAAATTTATTCTTAAAAATTATTTTAGTAATTTTGTATCATCAAGTAACAATTTAAGTTAGATAGTATATTTATTTTTTAAAAATAGATTCTATTAAAGAAACAATAATATGTTTTTGATTAGTTATTGACATCCTGAAGAAGAGAATTATATATTTCGAAACCAGTAGATGTATTTTAATTCATTAAGTGGTTAGTAAAACAACGTTAACAATTTAAAATAAATAAATAATTATATTATTCGAAAACACGAGATCACGATTGTCGATAGCTTTCACATAATAATCAACCCTAAACTGCTCATATATTTTACACAAATGCTTTCTGAGGTGACCCCACGAAAAAATCAGCAACATTTTTATTGAGTTTTTATTGCTCTAATAAAATAGTTCATGCACAAAATTTTAATGTTTTAATCAAACCATTTTTTTTAAATGCCGTCCCTCTTCTTCTTCCACGGCACTACATCTCGGGGTGAGATTTGGCCTTCTCCATGAGTGCTCTCTAACAATTCCTATATCTGGCCATTGTTGTCCAGTTTACAGACCCTTCCATCCTGCTTCAGTCCTCTTGCATACAATTTAAATGTTATAACATAATCAATTTTAAAAAATGTTATATATTAAATGTATTTTTAAATCAAATCACATGAAATTACATAATAAATATAATCGAAAATACACATAATAAATAAAATACTATAATTCTGGAGAACCAGGTGAGTGTCGAGAAAGTGCTTTGTATGTGAAACCTATATGTAATTTATGATTATATGTATTGATTTCATCAAATATGATACTCTGTTTTTTATGATATAGTTCAATGAAAAGTCTTCGAAGAACATTTTTTGGTTAATTTAAATAAAAATTCGCTGATGCCGCCTGCCAATATGTCTATCTTTCAACTCACCGCATCATTCTTATGTAGTAATGACGATCCCTTATAAAGCATTATAATTTAAAACTACATGAATTTTGTGGAATTAAAAAGAAAGCGTTTTGTGTAGTTTCAAAATCAAAATTATATAAGTATATCCCAAACCAATGAAAAAATGTGAATTTAGATTTTTTTTTACAATAATTATTAAACATGAGACTGTATTTTATTTATTATTTCACCGAATTTGTATGAAGTTACCGAGTACTTGAAACTTTTTATTGTGTAATGGGATATATACGATACATGTATATGTTAGTAATATTGTAACTTTATGATTACGTAAAATTAATTCCAAAGACGTTATTTAAATTTTTTTTTCAATTTTATGTAGAATATTTTAGACAGGGTGCCAAATATAATATTATTATGTATGTATGATATGAAATATTTAGAATACGTGTAAAATAAATTTATATGGTAAATAAAATGTTGAAATATATTGGTTTTTATTTAACTGAGGAATAAGATCAATATTTGTTATTATCGCTTTTTAATACAAAACTTATTAGGCTTTTTATATTTATTTATTTATTGCTTATTTAAGAAAAAGCATTCCAGCAGAGATGTCAGTTGTACATAACATGTAAGTATGGTAGAAAATTGATTCGTAGACTGAAATAGGTATTACATTATTCGGAGGCTATTTTTTTGGTATAGAGTAAACAAGCCTATAGAAATTACATATAATCACAAGCCTGTATGAATTCCATATATGTAATTACATCCATTTCATTTAAAATATAATCAAAAATGATATGTTATCTTAACTTATTCACTACCAGTTTCGTAATTTGATAAAATTTTTTAACTGATTTAAATTTTTTCGTTATAATTTGATTAAAAATGCTGTATCGATCTCTAGGATGTGAATCTTAACACTTTACTAAGCGGTGACTTATATTAGAGTGGCAGTATAATTAAATGAATATGTAGTATTTAGACAAGCGTCGAATTTATATATATATATATATATATATATGATTTTTTTTTACTTAATTTAACTGTTCTTATGTTATTGAAATTGGTTTATAACAAAAACTCATTCTATTACTGGGACAACAATCAGAAATATTTCGTCTGGGTGTAAAGTGTATTTATTTATTTTACACACGTCCAATATTAACAGAGTTACGAATATTTAAAGTTTTAGAACTGCTGCCATTTGAAAAAAAGTTGGCGGATCGAGTTGATCAATAGACTTAACCGAGACATGTATCAAGTCAATTTTTATATAATTTTTGAAAATACAGTTTGATTGATATCTGTTATTAACTTCGGTAGTTATTGGGTCCATAAAATCTGTTATTTCACGTGGCGGAGGACCAAATAGAATGCTAAAGGCAATGATAATATGCTAGTACTGACTGATGATAATGTTTTGTGAAATAGGAATTACCACAACTTATTACTTCAAGGTAATGCTGAACTTATGGCGGAAAGGTAACGCCATCTTTGGGCCGTGCGGCAAACTCGCTTTAGCCGCGACATTGAGACCGATAGCAGCGTATGGTGAGAAAACACACTCGCGCGGCCCGAATAGATGGAGGGGAAATGTTGAAGTGAGGAGATCAGCTAGGGCCCACCGGCAACTGACGAAGAAGCCATTCTGCTCTCGGGGCCCGCGCAAACTAGCAGCAATACCTTGTGCCCCTCTTACTGTAGTGATCTGTACTTACATATACTTAAATCACAACCTACCTGAATTACATTGCACAATGAGGAATAAATACCCGAGACAAGACGATAAGTTATTTCTTTTTGATATTTGAAGTCCACCAAATTGGTGACCGCTGGATCAGAAAACAGACAGACGACGACGACGATGATGTCAATAATGATGATGATGATGATAACGATGATGATGATAATAATTATACAGTGGCATCGTTTTATTAAAGACTTTAACTATGTCAGGCCTATTTTAGTCTAGTTTATCCTACTTAACTGTCAACAAGGTATTTAAAAATAACATGTGATTAATCCAGTGGATAGTCACTTGGTAGTAGAACACAATCGTGATATATCAACGATTTGGCTGAAATGATGACTGCAACTTTATTCTTATTCAAATATTATTTCATAACATATAAGTTACACATAAAAATATTTAAAATTTTTAGCATTAAAAAATACAAAATTTTGACAAGTGCGCAAACCATGACTAACTGTCAAATAATATTTAAAAAATTTGTTGATTCCTCAAGTAGTTGAATGCAACCATGCGTACAAAATTACTTTGACATTTTGCTCTTGGATTTAGAAGTCACGCCCTCTAGACAGCATTCGATTACAATGAAAATATTCTTATTTTAATCAAATAATCATTGAGTTTTCTTTACCTGTCTACTTATTATAAGATTATTTGATCACTTTCATATTCACTTACCACCGCTTACCACGCTATTGAACGAAATAATAGAACGTCATTCATATATTAAAATACATACCGGTGAATATTATGTTCCAGGCCAATTTTGTTTAGCCGCCATTTAAGTTTGGCAAACATTCATTAATTCGTATTAAATAGTCGTAAAGAATAGTTGATTACAATTTGTTACAAAGTACTTAATGCCTCAAAAACATGTTAAAATCATTAAAAAAAATTATTTAAATAATAATGTTTATGCTATAACCATTAATCGTGATTACTATCGTCACATGTTGGAAAATTTATCGGTGACTGAATTGAGTCTATTGGGCCTACTGCACATGTAGCTTCAACGGGACAATACCACCTCACATATAGCCCGAGATACACTTGAAGTTTTGTGAAAAAAATTTCCCGGCCGCATAATGTCAAAAATGGTGATATCGACTGACACTATCACTTGATTTGACGTCTCTGGATTATTTTCTGCAAAGGTACTGAAGAAAAGGTCTAAGTCAATAAGCCAATAACAATTCCGATGCTACAGAATAATATTCGAAATAAAATCGATGAAATAACACGCGAAGTGTGCGAGAATATTGTGAAAAACATTGTTAAAAGAGCACGCATTTGTACCGCTGCCAGAGGTAGCCACACGGCCGATGTCATATTCCATAAAAATTATAATAAACCAAGTAATCGATAAATAAAAAAATTGCGTTTTGTTTTCTTGTTATTTAAAAACAACATCGGCTTGGAACATAATATTCACTCTGTATTATTTTAATACTTATTACAATTTGAACTTTGTGGTTAGTATAGATTAATTAAGAACCACTTATGAGTTTAGTTTTTTTTTTTGGATTTTTAAATTTAAGTTCTTGCCTTCCTAAGATTTACATAATTCGGTGAAAACAAATTACAAACTTAGTTATGGATGTTATATTTAATATACCAACCTGTTTTGGAAAATGCCATTTCCGCATCAAGATGTTAAATTAACTAACTAAAACCATATATATGTCAAATTGTTCTAATATTTTTAAATATAATAATAATGTGTTATCCTTTAAAATATATAAATTGTATCAAAGTTTAACTTAATTTAATTAAAATGATTTGATTTAATTCTGGTATATCCTAGTGTATAGTGATATAGCTTCCAATAATATTCTTGTTTCAACATGGTCGCATATATTCAACTTCCAAATATTTTATAGATATGGAGGTTGATTAGGTGGAATGGTGAACGTTACATAGTGATGTGTAATGCGATCACTTAAGCTAGCCTAATACAGGTTATATGCCCTGCAATACCCATACTTCCATACTTCCGATATAATATAGATTCGTCTCTATGAGATATCTATAATTTGTCTTAATTATTATTTAAATTATTATTTTTTTAAATATATTTTAATAACATTAGAACAACTTGATGTATATGATTTAGTTAGTTAATTTAACATCCTGATAAAGGAAATTGTATATGCTTCTAACTGTTAATAAGCAAAATTTCCGCTTCTGGACTGAAAATAGACCCCAAATTATTCATGAAAGACCGCTACATTCCCCTGAACTAACGGTGTGGTGTGCCGTATCACAATTTGAGGAAGGCGTGACAGTGACCGTGAACGTTATGTCTCAATGTCACAAAATTTTTTTGTAGCCCAGAATGGAATAGATTGTTAAAGAAGAGGGATTGAGAAACTTGTGGTTCCGGTAGGATAGGGCTACAGCTCACACAGCCCGAAATTCATTTAATATTTTGAGATAAATGTTTCCCGGACGTCTGGTCTCTAAATTTGAGCATTAGTGATTTATTTCTTCAGGGATATCTGAATGAAAAGGTGTTTAAACGTCCCCCAAATGGCAATTATAAATGGTATACACTGCCAACTTCGAAAATAAAAACAAGTTTTCTCTATATACCCCCATTGCTTTTTTATAACTCCTAAAAACTGCTTCATATCAGTTCTGTCGCACTCTGTACAATTAAATGTAATATTTAAGACATCATTTACCTACTTAAAAAGTATCTAATTCATTTTAATAGTATAGGAATAACATCAACGCATCAAATAAAACCTTTAAATAACGTACAGTATTTGACTTCTCAACGTACATATATATACATAATAAAATATAACTATAAAATTTACTTGTCATTCTCGTAATAATTAAACCGGCAGTGTGTAACCACAATAAAAATAATAGCGTTATGTGTACAGTAGTAATTGTGTTTAACCAGACTTTTAATCAGTTAAAATCATAACAGTATAAACTCCGTATTTTTTTAATGGGTAGGCTTACGTTTCTCTGACCGCTTGCAATGCAATGGCGCTGAAGGGTTGAATATAATAATTCCAAAATTTGTTAATTCTCTGTAATTTGAAGATAAAACGACTAAACCGTTACACATTTTTAACGAACATTTATTAAAGTAATTAGCAATATTTGAAATTATAGAATTCATTTGAACTCCTTTGAAAAATTTTATTCCTACATTATTTCATGTTACCAAGCATTACAATTTTATCGCACCAGCGTTAAAAAAAATTTTTTGATGACTTGAATGAGTCGAGGCTTTAAATACAGATGTTACCGCTACTCGTTTTTACTGTCAATCCAGACTTTCTTCTGAAAATGTATCCAAGTAAATATGGCGCGGCAGTCCAACCAATCTACCTAGATGTGATTCTAAAAATAAATCCTAAGGCGAAGTTCTAGCGGTTTATTAATATTATACGTAGGTATTCTGACCAGTTTAATTTAGATTGTTTGTGCTGAAGAATGTCAATTTCTAAGCACTCATTCTTTTGTATAAAAATAAATTTAATTAACTCGTCTTCTTTAGGTCAGTATTAGTAAAACAATCTTTTCAGTCAAATAAGACACGGTTCGTAATGCACCTGTACATGGCTCGATCCTGGTTCAACCTCATACCTAACTCCAGGATCTATAAATATTAATTATTGAACGAAAATAATGCACTGTGCCTTCTCCCTTCCTTCCTCCCCAACCATGCTCTTGAACCAATGCGGTTACAACGTGTACGGGACAGTTTACAATATTATACAATATTGAGATAAACAGTATACAATTCACATTTTGGAGATGTCAGCAGAATTCGGATTGTGGTGAGTACCAAATTCCTTCTTCCGGCATCTACGCTTGTACGCAACCGAGCGCCCAGGATAAAATCATTTTCCAGCCACATTGATGAATATTATATCTGAAAAATTGGAAGAATCTTTATGACGGTACTATTATAGAAAAAGTTTCTGCAAGATTGAGGTATTCGTGAGGCGCGGTGTTCACAAAATACGTAGTATTCTTTTTGAGTAGTATATTTTGAAGGGATCTGTTTTTCAATTATTATTCAAAGTAATTAATTCAATTTCCAAGAATTTATTTATGGCTCCAAATGGCACGTCGTGGTTTCGTTATTTTTTTTGTGATTTTTGCTAAACATATAAATCAAATAGTCAATGAATTATAACACTGAACAGCTGTGTGAAATATTACTTTAGTAATCGAAGCATTTAAGGATGTACTGACAGTCCCATGCCGGGTCGAAAGGTTAAAACATTAAACGTCAAAAACAGCACATTACTCTTTTATGAGGTCAATTTTATTATATTCCTCGACATTATAACTGTGGAATGTCAATAGGGGCTAGGCAATTTACGTTGTAATGTTTGCAGACGGTTTTTATGTGTGTATTTGAAAAGTCATGTAACATTCGAAACAACAGTCGTCACTGGACGGGTCTCAAAATGTTTCGAATTAAAAAAAAAATTCAATTACAAAAATATTTCAATAAAAATATTTTTAAGACTTTCACAATACTTGGGCGAATATTTTACGGTCTCCATTTAGAATTTACGGAAGAGTTTTCAATACATGATTTTAAAACTAAAATTATTAATGTTTTTAGTATTACAATTTCTTTACTGATAATTATTATAACAATTTATATTTCATTTTTAAAAATAAAATTCTTGACTTATAATTATCAATGCGGTGTCATTGATATTTTTTACTATGTTATTAGTTATACAAATATTGTAACAAAATCAATCTGTGTAATGTTTATAATCGCTTGGTCGATACTATTCTCAAAACGAGAAAAAAACATTTATAAATCACTAAATAAGATTGATCATCAATTACAAAACCTCAACGAAAACGATTTCACTGTGATATCAAAAAATATTTTAGATAAATATGTATTTTTTTGTTTTTTGTACCATATAATATTTGGAAGTATTTATGATATTTTTTTATGTGAAAATAATATTCTAATTTGCATTCTGCATTGTTTGTATAGTTACAATTGTGCATTTCCTCTGTTCGCAGCCAACATTGAAGTAATTGTTTTTCTCCACGAAGTAAAAGTTAGGTTTGAACATTTAAATCATTTGATAAAATCATTAGCACTAACTAAAATTAAAAATTTCAATATCGATGAAAGAGATAAAAGAAGAACATCAATACATAGATCGACAGAAGAAGTTAATATGGAAAAAGTGGTCGGTTGCAGAAAACTTCACCACGACCTATGTGACTCGGTGGAATTGCTTACTAAGACGTACGAAGTTATGACATTATTTTCTTTAATTTATATCTTCATAGCCATTTTTTCTGCCGCATATATAACAACTGGAAAATTTTTCAAAAACAATTCGTTCGATGGCGATATGATATGTAATGGGCATATTGCATTAAAATCGGTCTTTATCCTGATATTTTTAACATGCGTGTGCTCAAACATGAAAAAAGAGGTAATGTATAATATTGTTAATTTCACACTGAAGAATAGCGAAAATTTAAAAATATATTTATATTATTATATAATATTTTTGTTTAAAGTTAGATTATATACATATTTTTGTTTATTAGCGATATTTGTATTAAGAACTATTTTCAGGTCTACAAAACAGGAACATTTATACACATGATGTCAATTAATATAATTAATAACACTTCAAAGCTAAAAGAAAATGTAAGTAATTAAAATTAAAAATAATATTAATTAACTCATCAAATAAAAAATTTCAAACTATAAAAATAGTTTGGACAGAAAATCAAGTATCACGGAGGACTTAATTTGTGAAGCCTGAAGTTTGGTGTAGGCTATAACACCATTGAAGAAGAAGAAAAAAATGTTATACTGCAAACAACTAAATACGTCTTGCAGCTGGCTTTCTAATAGCAGTGGAAATATTGTTTATTTTTCTATGCGATATTGACTTCATTCGAGGTGTATTTAACTGTTAAGAAGTCAAAAGTCAGGAATAAATTAATATGATTTAATACTTAAATACAAAGCAGTGAAGATTCAAACCTTTGCAGGAAGGCATACAACTTGTTTGTTATATCTTCTTGGCGATGTTGATATTTATTTTCTCATAAAGTGTTTCAACACAATTTTAATTTGTTTACTGCTGCACTGTTACTATTTTCTGGTTTTATATATTACAAATATTTATATCAGCCATTCATGTAACACAATAAATAACATTAAAACACCAGTATGATTCTTTTTACAGATTATACTGTTTTCATTGCAAATTTCGGACGCTAATTTGGACTACATTGTTTGTGGCATGTTTTCTGCAGACATCACGTTGACTTACGCAGTAAGACTTTTCCCATATTAATTAAATACTAAAATAAAATTTATTAAAATTATTTCTTCTATAGCGCATTCAATTGTTTAGTACGACGTATAGCGATGCTCTGATCACGTCTCGGACTTCGACTAACCATTTTATTGGAGATCGACCTATCGTCCTCCGTTCTTGTAATTTGAGAGTTCGTGTATTTATTCAGGTTGTCTGCATCTTTACTAGTAACATACATAAAGTACGAACAAATTATTTTCCAACATGTTATGGACAGCCTTCCTTCGTTTATTTATTTATTTATGGTACAATAATCTTTTACATATAATGTTTAGTACATACAGGATGAATATTATATTCCAGGACTATTTAGCTTTTGCAAACATTTATCAGTTCGCATTTGGTGGTGCAACAAGTCATTAAAATAAAAACAAACCCGACTTTTGGAAAAAATCATCATAAGTAACAAAACTCATTTCGAATTGGCGGGTTTTGTTGAAAAACACAACAGCCATTATTGGGCACTAAAAATCTTCAATTGATACACCAATAACCTTTACACCCAGAGTTACTGTATGGTGCGCCATGCGGGCCGGTGGAATCATTAGGCCCTATTTCTTTCAGAATGCAAAAGGCAATGTTGTAAAAACTTATTGGTGACAGAATTGGGTCGATTGGGCATATAACACATATGGTTTTAACAGAACGGTGCCATCTCACACACATCTCGAGCTACGCTTGAAATTTTTATTAATGAAACAACATCGTCCTGGAACATAATATTCACCCTATACTAAATATGAAATAAATAAATTAAATAAACATAGCAAACTAATCAAATTAATAATTAATAATGAGAAAATAAACAGTTTATGAAAAATAATAATATACATAACGTAATTAATAATCTTGTCTTTAATTTATATTTAATATAGACAAAAGTATGTAGGTATCAAAACCTCGCATACAATAAACATTTAAAAAAAAAATTGCCTTTGAATCATATTTGGTAACGGTTCGAATACTACACTACAAATTTTGAAACTTTTTTCCTGTAATACTTTTCAGTCAACAAATTTAATTAAAATTATTCATGCCAACTAGCAAAGCTAGAAGGAATTGATAGACCACGAGAAAACTTTTGTACGGAGTTCCTGAAGAATGGAGACATTTGTTTGTCTCGTAATCCATGGCTTAATTTTCCGATCTATCCATCTCAAGATTCACATTTCAATACCTGGACAGGCAGTGTGAACATAATCACATTTTATTCCAAAGATAACAAATGGATAAAACTATAAAAAAATAAAGATCCTTAAACACCCTGTATAGGTTAGCATAAGGCATAAATTTATTAAATCCAATATAATGTTTGTGCACATTTTGATAAATGTCTCTTTATAAAAATAATGTGATATTAACATAAAACCGTTTTTCTAAATATTTCATTACCTGGTCTTCAATTTTGTACTAATATATTAATGTTTGTCTTGTAATAATCTTGTAATTTTATATTTTTATTTTATTTTGTTGAAAGTGTTTGAAGCAGATTTTTTTACTATCGTCTAATACTATCGTTTTTTTACTATCGTTATAATAATACTGGTACAGTATACTTAAGTAATTTTATTTATTTTTGAGAAAATGTTATTTTATTATTCCATTTGTAATACCTTGTAAACAAGCCTTGAAAGAGAAAAACTTAAAAAGCAATGTAGAAAAATAAAAAATGTAGTTTTATGCTGGTTTCGATGATTCCATAAATTGTCAATATATAGTGAATGATGAATATATTTTAAAAGATTCCAACGATGTTGTGGTTACTAAATATAAAATAAAATTCGTGAGGCCTATTTTTGTAAGAATTTTTTTTTATTTAGACATTGTCGATTAGTTTTTCCATCCCACTTTCTACGTCAAACATCATTGACAAATACAACAACCGGTCGATGTAACATAACGGTGGTTTGATGCTGCTCCACCAGGTGCGTTCAGCAAATGTCCAGCTCACCATGCATCAACAGGAAAACTTAAAATCTAATATTTGTAAGATCATTTTCGAGCCTAGCTTATTTTAAGCTTTTCATATATAAAATTTTTTAAATGATATGTTTTATTTGTTTTCAGCTGTTTGCAACCGAAATGACATATATTTCAATATTATATCAATTGTCTCTGTCATTTGAATCACATAAGTAAGATCATACTGACCAGAATGGTAAACTAATTAATATGTTCATGCTAAAATACGCTTTTTTAACTTATATTTAACACCATTTATAGGTTTCAATATTTTCTCCGCTGTTATTGAAATTGAAAAAAAAAGTATATATAATTTATTAATAATCGTTATTAATTTCTAACAATTATAAATAACACATTTACACAATATATAAAATTTACGCAATTAACTTTTAATTGAATTATACGAGTTTTATACTAAAAATCTACCTATTTCAGAAAAATAATTTTTATCCATCAGAGTAATAAAAATGTTTAGTTACTCTAATTAAGGAAAAAAAATTTCAGTAACCGGTTGATTTTTAACATAAAACTCTTACGATGCAAATTATATAGATTTTATTAAAAATGACTACCCGTAATCTTTTTGCAGTAAATATTAAAAATATTTGTTTTTTTTAGATAGGAAATATCTAAAGATTATAAGACAAAGATTACTCACGAGTTGGAAATTTGAAAAATTTAATTAAATATGATAAATTTCATTTCGAATATAACAAGATTCTTAACTTTTATCATATTGAGTTTCTACTTGAAATTTCAGTGAAGTTTGTGCTTTATAAATCTTATAAACTCAATTCAATACTAAACTTGGTAGCTAAATGGATGTAAGCCTGCCTACAGATCTAAAAGTCGGAAGCTTTATCCCGAGATTAATTAATTATAAAATAATCATAGTTTCGTAGTCCAATATACTCTTAAGCCTGTTATATTATATTATGTGTTAGAAAAAAAAATCATGCGTTGTGACAACAAGGTTTTCGAAAGAAAAGTATTTTCATACTTATTTGCTCTGTGTAGATAAGTTTTAAACTAAATATATAAATTTAAATGCATCTATGGATAATATTGTATTATGATATTAAATAAAGTAAAAAAAAAAGATATTTAGTTTTTCTTTTAAATATTCTTAAATAAAGATAAAGAATTCGATTAAAAAAGTCATATATCAAATCTGTGCATTCTATTAGGCGATTTAAGATATCTACAAGGAAATTTCAGAATTATTTAACTCTACATAAAGCCTGCCTTTGCCAGTTTACCAACCAAAATCTCTATAAAAGAAAAACTGATTCAACAGTTTTATTTTCTCGGTTAGCCAATCGCAAACACTTCGTCACAAATGTTTTGTTTAATATTTAAAAATTATTTTTTAAATTAAAGTTTAGGTGTGTATGAAAATATGCTACATCAATAAAGTCGACATCAGTCTACAGGAGAAATAAAAAAATTAAAAGATTTATAATGTATCAAAAATCTATTTGATTTTAATTACGTTTAAAATAAATATGTTTTTATTGAATGCCTTGATCCTCTCTTATCCAGAAGGTTTGGTGAGCGCCTGGAATCTCAATAAAGGTGAAAACAAAACACAAGATAAATAAATGTATTTAAAAATGCGCGAAATTTTCTAACGCTTAAGTTTACTGGGGTATATATATATAGTATAATAAAAAAATAATATATTTTCATCCCAGTTTATTTATTTTAATATTATTTAAATAAAAAAAATTTAAAGTTGATACGAGGGTATCAAGAGGGCTCAGTGAAAGAAGGTGAAAAATGACAGAAAATTTTATTTAAAAAAAAATCTTCAGGAAAAATAATTAAATATACAGCGGGGTAGAGCAAACATAGAACGAAGCTGTGATAGCCGCGTTCGACGCCGTGAATGGCGGAGGCTTGTGGGCGTCAAAAAGCAGCGAGTGCGATGAAGACAGCCGTTAACGTAGCCTCTCCAGTGGCGCAGTATATCCGGCGGGAAAGGTAGCCTGGGTGGGCGACGGCGGTCAACAGTTGCCGGCGGCAAACTCGATCGGCGATGGCTTTCAACGGGGCAGCGGTTTGGCTGGATAGAAGGCCAAATGGTCCGGTGTGGGCAGCGATCCCTGTAATTCATTCTCGGGTGGCGGTGGCAATCTCGTCTATCCAGCCAGGTCAGTGGTATGAAGATCCTGGGGTGGCGGCGATGGCAGCTAGCGGCAGCCAGCAGAACTGGGGCGCCCTTTGTGTAGCACCGGTGGTCTTATTTATACTTGCCGCGCGCGGTCCGTTTCCCCGTCTCGCGGCGGTGTAGTGGGGGAAAACGCACACCTCTCCGCTTGATTCGGTTGTTGCTAATGGCCAAAGGAATTTTCCAGAGCGCGGTCGAGGCAATTTCATAGAATTGTGTCGCCTGTGCATGGCCCCGGTAACTCCAATTGTTGGGTCATTTCCTGAAATTCGGGCAGTGGTCGTTTCTGAAATGAACTTAAAGCACAGGCGACAGCGGTGTTTCTTAGAGTGATATTCCACACATATTAAAATGTGCAATATTTATCAAAGTGTTATTACAATTTTATCAAAAAATTACATTCACAATTTGCTATTAGAATTTTACATTATTTAGACAGTTGAAACAAAATAACAATGTACGTGAACTCAGCAACCAAAATCTGGAATAAAAATTTCTTGCGTTACTTTATTGGACCAAGATAAAAATATTAAAATATCATAAAAATACATATAAATATCATAAAGTTTTACTTTGCCGTCAAATAATATGATCATTTACTATAATTAAAAAAACTCTTTCAAATCGAAAATATTGTCAAAAGTTGTGTTATTAATTCAAAATAATCTATTCTTATTCTAATATTATTAGCTTATAATGATATATCGGTTGAATAATATTATTAAGGAGAACATTGTTATTGTGAAGTTGTAATTGTAGAACATAGGTTTTTAATATTTTAAATACAAATTAAATGTATTAAAAGTATATTAAAAAAATTTTTATCGAAAAATATTGTTGTTGCTACCGGGATTATATAACATATGTTTATAATGGTTGAATTCGTGTCTTCAAGATAAGTGTTGAATTATATTGCGACTGCACTATTATTGATATATCATACAGCTATATATTTATTATAATGCATGTATATGTATATATTTTATTTTTTTATTATATTGATCATACATATAGCTCAAATAAACTATTATTGTGTCACAACAGCGTCTCACGCGTGACGTTTATATATCTCGTTCATTATTGTGTCGGCGGAAAAATTAAAAATTAGAAGTATATCAAGTCAAATACTGAGCGCAGCCGCACCATCAATGGACATTCTTGGCTGAGCGGAGTGCGTTAAGGGTAGGCTACAAAAGTCGGTACCCAGGCGCACGAAGATCGCTTACATCTCTTGTTTTTTGGCTGTTCTGCGCTCCTGACCCATCTGTTCATCTGTTCCCAGAAGGCCATCGGTCGGCAGCTGGTCCCAAGATAACTCATGGCAGGCTGATATTTGTCCCGTGAGATACGGACCACCATCAAGCTCCGACATGAAGCTGCAAATTTATTTTAGGAAGAGGGCATATTCCCCACGACACACCTAGAGGAACGGAGGCCAACAACCAATGTGAGTGTCGCGGAAGCCACGTGGCGAAAGTGTTTGGCACGAGCGAAGCTGCAGAGCTTTCGCCTTGGACCAGGGGAGGGTTCCAATCCGCAGTCGGCGGGAGGTGGCCAGCAGGCCTCGCGTAGTAACACATGACCTTTTTCCATGTGAAGAAGAAGATAGTGACAGTGAGTGAACATCTTTAGAACCATAAACAAACATAAAATCAGTGCATCTGCGTCTTTGATAAAATATAGATAGTTTTAAGCTATCAGTTTACTCAAAGATATTTAAGATTCCGTAAAAACAAAGTAGATGGCTTTCAAATAATGGAAAGATAGATGTATTTATTTGAAAAAGTGTAACATATGGAATTGAAAGTTTTTCGTCAAAAATTATGTCGCTATAGCATAGCTGGATAATGCACCTTCTCTGGTTTGGAAAGATCTGAATTATAACTTCACAGTAAGAATGGGTTCTCCTAATAATTTCTTTTTTTCTGGTGTGCTCGTAAGTGTAAATAAATGTATTATTATGTAGATTTGTATAGCTTGCGTTAATTAATTTATCTCCACGCCATCTCCTTAGTGCCCATCGCTAATAATTACTTTGATTGCGCAACTACCTCCACGTCTATGCATATCAGCTAATATAATATAATAAAAAGAATAGGTACATTATTTACTGAATAAAATGTATTTGATTTAATTTTTTAATTATTAACGTTGGAAGTTGACCTAGGGCACGTTCTTAATGTCCTTCCAAAGATTTATTATTATTTTTTAAATCTACAATGTATTTAAAACTTAGTATGTTATGAAAATACCACATTACTAGGATCTAACCTAACTTTACTAAACATATTAGAACCTTTATACCTGAATTTAAGGTGATTGTTTCATGGACTGAAATATATTTGTACTTCTAAAAAATAACCGAAATTCATTTTTATATAAAACAGTATATAAAAAGTATTTCTTATTACTTAAAGCTATATTTCATAATATTTTTTGTAAAACAGAATTAATGGCACAATACTTATTACTTTGTGTTTTAATATGCTTATTAAAGAGTCCATTTCGTCTAATATATTATACATATGTATATATAATTGGGTCAGGTATCCACTTAAAATAGTATGGACTATGTCTGTTACACCCTGTGTTCATATATATATGAGACCACCCCTGCAACAAAACTGTATATCGTTTTTGGTCAGATCTGCGTTATGAATATATATATATTATATGTAGGTATATACATTGTATATCTTCTTGGGTATCGAATGGAATATTAGACAACCATATTTAATAAATAAAAGTACTATTACACACAATTTCTAAGTGACGTTATCTGCAACAACACTGTATATTATCCACGTTTATCTATCAACATTTTTAAAAACTGAAATATTATTAGATTTTAAGAAGAAAATATGTAAATTTTATAATTTTTGTCATTTTATTTACGATAGTATAAAATATCTTACCCTGTACAGGAGAGAAAAATCTGCGGAAAATATTCCGCACACAATGAAATCAATTTGATTGTACTGAGTGCCTCGGGAAAAAGACAAAGCCTGCAAGAGAAAACAAATAATTTATTCGGAACATTTAGAAAACACAATATGTTGTACATCTTCAGAACTTTATTCAATGTTTGTATTCGTATCTTAAATTCACTTTTAATTATATATTTTTTTATTTGTACTATTTTTATTATCTCACGTAAATTTATATATTTTGATCGCAATAGTGAAAATAATAATATTAATATGTTTTAATGTTTTCTTTACATACTAAATATCAAATACTATTTAAATGTATTAATTAGAAAGATATACATATAAAATCAATTCCAACGAAAAATATTGTTGTTGCGCCACCGGGATTTGAACCTGGATCTCTTTCCAAACAGGGGAAGGTGCATTATCCAACTATGCTACAGCGATATTACTTTTTGACGACAAATTTTCGAACCTATATGATACACTTTTCAAGTGAATACATCTATCGTTCCATCATTTAAAAGCCATCTGAAAGAAATCCAGGTTCGAATCCCGGTGACGCAACAACAATATTTTTCGATAAAATTGATTTTATATGTATATCTTTCTAAATAATACGTTTTATTAGTATTTAAAATATCACAAGCCAATTTTCTAAATAATTACAACTTCAAAATAATGATTTGTTCTCCTATTGACTTATAATATAATTTATAAAAATGTCATCAAAATTGTAGTAAGAAATAATTAAACTTTCACCCCTCGATGTTACGTTTTTTTCTTAAAATATCAAATAAAAATAATACTTTAATTTAACCCTTATTTTATTATTCAAGTCATTGGGGCGATATATTTATTGGTATATTTGAAAATGAGACACAACGAACCATGTTCCTTTGTTCCTCTTTAAATACATAGCACGTACTGAATTAACTATCCTATTATTCTACTTCAATATTAACATTAAAGACTATAGAACTATGTTTCGCTATCCTCATGACTTACATACGTAATTTTCTTACAATTATTATAAAAATAAATATATTATATCATAGTTAACAAGCATGAGGCACGACATATCAAAGGTTTCCGATGTGTACGAGTAGTATAAGAGAATCACACCAATACAAATAACATCAAAAATAAAATATATTTCGAAAAATTAGCATTAAATACGGAGAAAAACTAAAATGTGAAAAGTGGATGTAACATGACTGCTCAGTTCTGATTGCTTAACAATATTATTATTGTGAAAAATTAAGTGCACAAAAAAAAAACTAAATCTCCATCAGAACGAAACAATGTATCTTTCTCTCGATAATAATATCGCTGGAAATAATTTCGATAAAAAAAAAATTGTCATGAAAATAACTGTTGGAGTGCGTATATACCATTTCCCTATATATAATATTTGTTGCATATATGGTCGACTTGTGGATTAATACGCCAGTTTTTTTAGCCTGAAACAATATAAAACAAATAATGTATCAAATCTTTGTGTATTTAAAAATAAAACATCAATATTTATTTACATTGCTTTAATTAATTTAACGTCTTACGGTTTTGATACTACTGTATCTTCGCCATGACAGATGTTCACTAAATGATCCAAAAAACTAAGAAATCAACTGTCATTTAACATGCAATAAAACCAATTGGGGTTTATACAAAGTTAGTTTTTTTTTTAAATTAATAATTATGAATTAGATACGCCATAAACATAATTATTAAAACTTTATAAATTTTCTTTTAATATGATAATAATAATTTAATAGTTTGTAGTACTATTGACAGAGATTTTTTTCCATTACAAAATGTGAAATTCAGTAGCACCGTTGCTATTTTTTTTTTTACAGCAATGTAAATAATATGATATTTGATTCATTGTCCAATTTACTACACTGTTTTTAACTGCATTATAGCAGACGGTGCTTTTTCGTTAAAATAAGTAATGTAATATTTTAAGAAACAATAATAAAATTTATATAACGGTGAATACAAAAATAAAAGTTTATAATCACTCGTTTAATTAAGTGAAATATTATTAAATTGAAAGTGAAAATATTAAAATTGTTCACATTTCACGTAACCAGAACTTCATTTTTTCCGAAAAATATTTTAGACTATTGCTAAAGCGCTTCAGGTTTATATTTAGGCTGTTGTATATTTTTGGTACTAGAAACAAATGAAATTTTTGTATAAAAAATTTTTAAGCTTTTAGCAATAAATAATCGATGTTTGACTATGTCATTAAGTGAGGGTGCGTTATTTATGACAGTAAATGTTTTATAATTGTGTACAATCGAAAATGGAATTTATTTAAAAATTGTTTTGAAAAATACCCAAGTACACCAATATTAATTGGAGTAATGCAGTTAGTGTTATAGAAAAAAGGAATTGATTATTGTATTACAATTAAGAATTCTATATCGAGACAATTCGGGATTAAATTCCCAGGAATTCCATGATTTTTTGCTGTCTTGAGTCCCGGGACTTTTATAAAAAATAACCTGAGAATCGAGACTTATTTACTTAATATTATTAATTTTTAAGTTTAAGTTGAGTTAATCCCATCTGACCATTATCTTACATGTGTAAGTATTTATATATTTTTTTAAATGTAATGTTTCCATACTTTATATGGTTAGCTATAAAGATTTGCATTAAAGAGAAATTAGTCCAAAGATACTTATTTACTACTTTAAAAAATCTGAAGTAAATTATTTTGTTGGTTTCCTTGTAAAATGTGATATTTTATATTTAAGATTAATTTTTGTTATTATTTCAAACAAAATTTGTATTTATTTTCATACACATATATAATCTTAATTACGTTTTAAAAAAACTACTATCACATTATGAATCAATAAATATTTCATTAAATTGTTTTTATTGGTTTTAATAAATTAATATTAACATATTATGGTTTTTTTATACAGATGTCCATAAAATATTTAATAAAATATATTCTATTTTTAATTTAAAAAAATTCATAGTCTCTATTCCCGGGAATTTCCGAATGTTGAAAAGATTGACTCACGATTCCAAGGAATTGAAAAAAGTTAAAAAATCACAGAATCCCTAGTTACAATACACAGATCTGATAAAGTGTGTTTTTTGTTTAAAATGAAATATATAATATGTAATAAATTACCTCTTCTTTTAATGTAGAGCACATATAAACTAATAAAATAATCACGCAACCCGCCTCAATATTTATAACGCATACTTCATAAAAAAAAATATTTCCAAGCACTTGCACATTGCCTAACTTATCAATATTTTTGAATATCTCTACAATGAATACATAAGATGCCCCAAAAAATGCAACAAAGGCATAAATGATTACAGTCATCGACTGAATGCCATATAGTTTATTGAATAAGTCGATAGTTAGAAATATATTTTCCCTTATCACTTTACATTTTAACAATTTTTGCAGTTCGGCATCATCACTGTCTTCGATATATTCAAAATAAGATGTTATTTGAGATTTCGATTTAAAAATACCTTTTGGTTTCAAATTATTGATAATTTTATTTAAGGTTTTAATTCTGTACGTCAGTGCATGAAAAATCACGGATATTTCCAAAACTGAAACATGAATAACTCTGGCTGATTCAAAACCATGAAAGACACTCAAAAAACACGAAGAAGGAGAATTTTTGCAAATAAAAATTAAATAGGTTATGAAAAACGCAATAGATCTAATAAAAAATAAAATAAACATCTTAAAAAAGAAAGATTTAATTGAATCAGTGTCAACATTTGAGAGACTATGAAATTCGCTGTCAATTTTTTGAATTGATTTGATGATTTCTTGAACTCTAGTTCGATAAACTATAGACCAGATTATAGTAGCGATCATGCACATTATTTTTACACCCCCTGTCGATATTTTAACTAAGTCAATCAATGTACGCCCTTGAGTCAAAAATATATTCATATTGATTGTAGATATATAAAATAATCCAAAGAGACAACATACAAAATATATTAATCCTAACAGAGACGCAATTTTTATTAATATTGAACACCTTTTAAACGATTTTTTATCAACTATTACATACGATCCAACAACTAATGATATAATTTGTATACTTCGAAGAACTCGTTGAAGATTATTCAATTTTGGCATTTTGATTTAATTATTTTCGATACACCCACTAAGGAGACTCTTCAGTAAATGTATTGAAGTATCGCAAATACTTCCGGAATTGTTCAACACGTACCTGCTGAATTGTGAATAATTTAATAGTGTACATATTTATTCAAATACTTATGGTTTGCTCGGAAATTGTATTGCACGAGTATACATAGAACGAATAATTAGATTTCATATCGTATACAACAAACAAGATAAAAAATACAACAATAATATAACTCAATAACCATACTGTCATCCAGACACTAAAATTAATCACCATAAAAATTTATATGAAAAAGATATTTTACTGCTTCATTTTTGTATGCAATGGAATTAAAATATTATTAAATATATTTATACACTTATACTTTTAAAATTGGCAATATTAACAATGTGGTTAAAATTCGTATTTTTATTTTTTATCTTTGTTTTGAAAAAAAAAAAAATATTTAAAAAATTAATTTAGTACCTGACTCAATGACGATTGTTCGATATTTATAACTATCCAACGATCGGTGGTCGTCGTGTGCGCGCAATATGAACGCAACGTAGATATAATTCTTATCACTGGATAGATACTGACCTACCCACTACCCCCTCCTCTTATACCAGAACACGAATTAATTTTCTGTGGTGTGTTCTCTGTGGTTTTGTGTATCAGTTAAAGTTGAACCTTATATATATATATATATATATATATATATATATATATATATATATATATATATATATATATATATATATATATATATATATATAGATTTAAGAAATACCTTAAATAATTCATTTATATTCACGCGCGACGAATCTTTGTTAGTAACATTAATATAAATGCCAACCCTCACAATCGATTGTTTAGGTACCGAGCAGAAAAATAATGACATCAATACACTTCTTCCGCTACATTAGTTAGATGTATGTATTGACTGGTTTTGTTACCTTCAAACGATTAAATTAGTTTATGTGTTATTTTCATAAAAATATTAAATTAATATTTAATCTTTTGGATGACTCACAAAACAAGAATACGATTAGATAAGAGATACGAAAAACAATCAAACAAAAAAAGAACATGTTATTTTCAAATTTATTTTACTACGCTTGTGGTTGATTGTTAAATTATCTAATCTGATAAAGTTAATTGACATATTATATTATTAATAAAACAAAATGGAACCAAATGAAAATAAAATTAAATTCTAAAGTAGGTATGACTTAATTTTTAATGTTTTTTATATTGAAATTAAATGATTTTTCTATTTCTATGTACGCTTCAGTCGTTTATATTAATACACTTTTTCAAAGAAGCTCATCGATTGTTTTAACTTCTAATACGATCATCTTCCAATATCTAATTTATATGATAATGCCATGTCTTCCGCAGACGTTCTCACAACCGCGTCACATATTTATGTTTCTTATCATTTCATTTATTATTGCATAATTAAACCACCCTTTTTTGATCCTATTCATCCAAGGTCCGATACTTCGTAGGAAACCTGTTGGCACAGCACTGGTGTAAACTATGTAAACTAAGAATTAAAAAAAAAAATAATTGAAATATGAATACAATAAAATAAAATAAAATATGAATTCAATTAATGGGCGTAAAATTCGTTTTCTCTTATAAAGCCTTAATAAGCTATTTATCTATTTAATAAGTTCTTTTCAAATAATTGTCTTCACTATATCAAATACAGGTGGTTTTTTTTTAGAAATTCAAAACATTCAAATGAAATAAAACACAAAAAAATTGTGGTAATATCCATGGTATTGGCTTTATTGGAAAGATAATTTTATGCCATTAGTATTTAAATATGATTTCGCGCATAGAGACGCCGCGGATGGCTCAAATAAAGCGCAATTCGAAAGTCTAATTTTCGATTAATTTTTAAAGTAGCTGGGGCCGTGTACCTACAATAATGCGACGAATATGGGCTTCAAAATCGCCTGTCATCTTTGGTTTATCGGTGTAGACTGGCGACTTTACATATCCTCACAGAAAATAATCCAAAGTTGTTAAATCTCACTATCTTGGAGGCCAATTCACAGGTGCATTATGCTAAATTATGCGCTCGTCGAATGTTTCCTTCAATAAATTGATTGTGGCGCACGATGTGTGGCATGTTGTGCCGTATTATTGAAACCACAGCTCTTCCACACTAATGCCATTCATTTGGGGAACGAAAAAGTCAGTAATCATGGATCTATTGCGGTGCACGATGGCTAATCGACTCATTCGGCTCCTCCGCAATACTACGCTCCACTGCAGCAACAGTTTCTTCGGCGTGCACTGTACGATGTCTCTGTGGATGCGTATTTTCAAATAGAGTATGCGTAATACAAAAACGATTCATTGTTATTCTAATGGATGATTATGTCAACCATAAAATGGACGTAGCGCACGGTAAGTTTTGCGAACTGATCCACGATTTTCGAAATAAATTTGCACAATTTTCAAGCGTTGTTCTGGCGTAAGTCTATTCATGGTGAAATGGCAAACTAAACTGAGCACAAATCAGCTGTCAGCTGTCAAAATGGCTGTCGCTGGAAAAAGTGTTGCCATTTCGAAAAACAAACCCGTAAAAAAAACATCTTTAAATTGTTATTTCAGAGAAAACATGTAATTAGTTAAATTTTTGGTACATTTTTAATATGATTTTTATTTATATCGATTAACTGATTATTCATATTATTTTGCAGATTATTTCATATTCTCGATACGACTGATGCATGAACGAAAATTCCGCGTCAATTACTTGGAACTATTAAGAGCGAGCATGGAAGTCATCCAACACTTGGGTAGACCGCCAGAACCTGGTGAGATTCATCGTTCTTGCCATCGAGTTCTCTCCAGTAAGGGCCTATGTAGAAACCGCAAGTGGCTCACCGCGGATCCCACTTTAATTAACATAGTGATAGTGAGTGCTAGAGACATAATTCTTGTGGATGTTTATTTATTTCTACTGTCTTATAATGTACTTATTTGTACTTATTGGTATTATTTAAAAAAAAATTTTTAAAAAAATTTAAAAAAAATATATATATATAACTACAGCTTTTATTCGTGAATTTCAAAAATGATAAATTGTAAAACGGTTGTTTAAAAATACATGTTATGTATATTAATTGCATCCACGAACATGCAAGCAAGTACCTATAAAGAAGCTTTGTAATTCTAGCTATGATATTGTTAAAAAAAAAAAAGGAACACCAACCCAATCCAAAAAGTTTTCTGTCTCTTCGCGAATAATTTTCTCGTGAAGTTTTTTAATAAACGGCACCTGAGACGTTCATTGACTTCAAAAGATTTTTTTTTATTTGTATACCGTTTACGAATAGAAAATTCATGACCTATGAAAAACATTTCAGACCCTGACAGACTCAACTATATTGTTTGGCAGCAATAATCCGAGTGCTTCTCCTTTAATTTAATTTGATAAATATGAAACATGAGGCAATATTTTTTTGGTTAAAGATATTTTAGGAGAAAAATCATAGGACGTTGAAATGAATGATAAGGAATTTACATAAATAACGAGTATTTAAGCCAGATGATATTGCGATATTCTTAAATGATTCAAAAAGCCTTCAAAACAGAATGCGAGAACTTTCAGCAGTCGGTGATAGAAATTGAATGAAGATAAATATATCAAAGACTAAAATAATTACAAACTGCATTGTTTACTTGAGTCATTTAAGGTAATAGAACCTATCTTGAACAAATCGATAATTATTTCATTTGATTTATATATTAATTTACGGTACAAAGATCTTTTACACATTACTTTTTATTACATACTGTAATAAGATGAAATAAACGAAAAAAATGAAATCAGATGAATATTGCAAACAAATTAAATTAAAAAATAATATTGAGAAAATGAAAAATATGAAAAATAATAATACAGGTACATAACGTAATTAAGAATCTCGTCTTCAATTTATATTTAATACTGATGAGTGTATCGCAATCGCGTATACTTTAAACATTAAAAAAAAATTACGTTTGTACTAAAATGTTTTAATCATATTATTAAGAGGTCTGTCATGTTACGGTTTATGGTGAGTTAAATAACGTGACTTAAGTTCCTAAATATGTAAAGTAATCACCGCGGCTAAATATGTTTACGCTCGGCGAGATAGCGCAGTGGAAGTCTTAATACTAACCGATAGGTTCGCGACATTCGCAGCGCTCCGAGAAAGGTCTGCTATCTCATTTTACTTGCAGCTATATGCTGGGCAAGAAGCGTGATGGCGGCGGCTCCGTGCCGCGACTTTTTTATTAAAATAATCGCATATTAATTGCTCGATGAAGAGCTCTGATAAGTAAACATTACTTTAAGTAAAGGCCATAGCTGGTGACCGTTTTATTTGAAATTTTATTTGACGGAGCGAGGCCCAGATATTTACAGGGGAAAATTATTAATTATTGTGGCAGTCATTTTATAGTATTTGAAATTAACTAATTGTTAAATGAAACTAATTGTTAATTGTTAAATAAAACTAACCGTATCGTAAAAATGTATCATGTTCTAGGAAGTATGTTGTATTTCCCTTCCTTCTTTTTCTTTTTCTTCCTCTTTTCTTTTTGTCTACCTGGAGAGACGCATCGAAGTAATGTGGATGTCTCACTAGGGATGATGCATTCGATTTGCGCATGCAGTTTATACTTTATGGAAAACTGATTAAAATTACTGTAATCTAATGAGGAGAAAAGACTTGGTCGATTTACAGGCCGACATCGGATGATCCACCAGATAAGTTTTAAGGTCAAGACGTTTTTTTTCGTTTGCTAAATTATTATTGTCATCACCGCCTTTTTTTCATCAACGTGTTACCATAGTTGGTGCATTGTTAATATGGAGTTTGATTGTTGGCTCTGCCTTTAGTTTTCTTTTTATTTTTTCACTGTAATTTCACGACTGATTTAGTGATTATTTTTTTAATAATATTTCCTGTCATTGAACAATTCATTCTTTTATAATAAGTTATTACATCTATTTAAGTTAAAACTCTTTCATTGTGATTATTTAGATTTATGCATTAAGTACTCTTTAGTATAATGATTTTATTCCCAGGAGATGGTTAAGGTATACCTCAACATTACAATGAATAGGTAGGTTCTGATACACGTACTCATTCTCGGCACTGATTTGGTTAGGTTAGGTTATACACAGGAGGCTACACACAGGAGGCTACACACAGGAGGCTACGCACAGGAGGCTACACACAGGAGGCTACGCACAGGAGGCTACACACAGGAGGCTACACCTCACAGGCCTTAGTACACGATTCACATATTTATTCAAGAGAAGAGTTTTTTAATTCTTTTTGCAAAGACTAAAGCAATACGCGCTTTCAATCCACTTTATTATGAAAGCTTTGTTTTCATTTGAAATGTTACTATTTTAACAATTATTTCATGCCCGAAAGACTTGATACATGTACGATATAACATTTAAAATAATGAAATGACACCAATGGTTACCAAACTCAAACCATTTCCGTCTTTTCAAATACCTGCGCGGCATTCAACCTTTTTCGAACACATTTCTACAGAGCCTTGCAGTTGACGGTAGGAGATGAGAGCTAACGACATAACAGGAAATAGAAATCTGTGAAAAAATACTTTGTTCCTTCTGCGAAATAAGCATTTTGTCGCGTTTCAAAGAATTTCCGCGAAGGAGGCGAACTTTGTATAGAGATCCTCGCGAATTGGGGATTTCACTTAACGCGTGAACACACACGTCATATTTGTCGGCAATAAAAATCAATATTTTGACGTATACGGTATACACCGCCACACACGTTTTTAGATAAAAATATTTTTCATATAATTATTTGTTGGCTGGAAAGCAACCCTTACTGACTATTTAACAACAGCGTGCAAAATATTCTCAAATCTCTCCAGTAATCAACATCGATATACATGGAAGGCTATTGTCAACCGATCACAATCTATTTGAGTTTGTCAGGCATAATATTTGATATAAAATTTTTTTGGATAAGTAATCCACCTACACGGCTTTCCATCAATAATATTATCTACAATGTTTATTTATGTTATTTCATTGTACTATCCTAGGAAGGTGCTCGCAAACATATTGTGCGTTGAAGCTGGTAAAAAATCCTTTAGAAAATAGTTTAAATAAACGTCTGAATGACATATAAATTGTATTTATTATACAATATATATATATAAAAAATATATAAAAATATATATAAAAGGTTTCCGTGGGCACTGATGTAGGTATGGAACTGGCGTCTCTTCAAGATGAGATCGCGTTTTTTGTAGACGGTTTCTAGACCGACTTTTCAGCGCGATAACACCGTTGTACCATAATTTTTTGAGGCAACGCCTTGACAATGGCACATGTTACCGTACCGAAACGTCAGCCTAGAAATCATCTACATAAAAAGCAATCTAACTCAGAAGAGACGCAAGTTCCATATATATATATATATATATATATATATATATATATGATCAGGGGCGTGCAGTGCTTGCAACAAAAAAGCTGTGCATTACTAAAAATTCTGGGAAACAAATATAAATTAAATAATTTAATTAACATGAACGGAAACATTGTTTTACAATTAGCGCCATCAGTGTACCAGTAGAGACTTAAATTGCTTAGTTCTAAAATCTATCACGACAACTAACCTCTGTACCCATGGCGCTCTTGTGTATTCGCCAGATTAAGCTATTCACATTACTCTATTCTATCTTTAAGTTAGGGAATTACTCAAGTCATATAATTGGCTATTTACTGAATTGAAAATTCCTTTTGATTGATCCGTTTTGTATGAAATCGTTACCTGTACTGTTTTCTAACAGAATTACATTAGAAAGGGTTACAACTGCGCGTAAATCAATGAAGTATCTACTTCATCTTTTACTAATTCGCAAATTTTACTATCTTACTATTTTTAACGTGTTGTTTTTATGATTGCTCTTTAAATTTGGTGCATGTATTGGTTTTTTATTTGGGAAAAATATAAGGTAATTAGGAGAACTATTTTATACGTTAACTTTTAATAAAAATAATTATTTATTTTATTTATTACGTGAAGGATTTTCAAACAATAAATTAATCATGTTCAGTCGTAGAAAGTGTTCTTAAAAACTTCCATACATTTTTTATATGGGTTAGAAGGTATTATTTTACGCTAAAAACACTATTAATCGTACTCCAAAATTTTAAATAAATACATGGTAGGGTTGTATAAACGACGGATTTATTTTGTCTATAGACGTTGGTTAAACGAAAGTACATATATTGTATTACATATATTATATAAGATTGTATAATATCATTGATAACAGTATAACCTAAATCTATACTTACTGCACGCCATTATATATGATATATTCAGTATGTCTATATATCTTCAATATATATATATATACAGAAGAGTGTCCGATGGTTTGTTTGTTTTTTGTACAAATCAACAGTTTTACTCCGAGCTTGATGAAATTTTGCACATTTGACCGTAAAAACAAGAGGACAATTACTGTCTATATGAGATTTTTAAAAACCACCCTATCCCCCTTTCTCACCCCTTAAAGTAGAATTTTGGTACTTTTAGATGAAATTTTACACCCTTGACGTTTAAAATAAGAGGAAAATTACTGTCTATATCTGATTTAGAAAAAAAACCACCCCCATTCCACTAAATGAAGCATCTTCACTCTCAACAAGTCCAGGCAATGCCGGGTACTTCAACTAGTATAATATATAAATGATTATAATCTAATCTCTAATCCCATTGCTAAATTTCAAATAAGGTAGGTACATAATAGTAGTCCATATAATAGGTATATAAAAAAAGTCCTTGTAAAGTAGATATATAACAGAAGACATGAATCCCCTTTGTCTCGCACCATATTGAGGACGGACTGCTTTCGAGTAGCTCCGATCTACCATATGACATTTTCCTGTTGTTTATGTCACTTTTTCAATACTTTGACAACGGCAAAGGGTACTGACCTAGTTCCGAGCTTTTTATACAGGATTCTGTCGAAAACTGTACTGGAATTCAGGAAGCAGGCGGAGACAGTATTTTTTATGTTAAAATAAAACATTTAAAAGATATTTGTCTAAGCCAAAGTTCTCAAACCCTTTAATTTTCATTGATAATTGTGCACAGTCGTAGTCATTCAGGTTTATCTTGTAAAAGATTTTCAATTGTGTAATTTATTAAGTCTCAAGTTTATTTTGTCCGGAAAACTGCGTCAAAAATAGTACTTTAAAAAGTTTCAAAAAGATTTTGTTAACGATGAGTATCGATCCTAGTCCCTTTCGCAAGCGAATGGTCTGTAGTGATAATTTTTCATACTAATATATAATGAAAATATTTTAAAGCAGATGTATATTTTCTGAATTTATTACATTGATTTACATTTTTGACGTATGTACTTTATTATTTATAAATACCGACATCTAATTGTATTTGAAAAATAGTTAACCTTGGTGGACTTTATACTTACCGGGCCAATATTAATAGAGACTCTTAAAGCTTTCATTGATATTCGTCTGTAGTGTGATGGTTAACATCCCCTCCTGTCATGCGGAGGACCGGGATTTGGTTCTCTCCCAAAGAGATTTTTCTGAAACTGAATAAATATTCTGTACCGGGGTGGTATGATATGTATGTCAGAGGTATGTGATGAATTTTTTTATTTACTTATTTCAAAATATAATTTTTTTAATTAAACATAATAAATAAATTATGTTTTTTACGTAACCCAAATAAGTGCTAACGTATTCAGTACATGTTAATTATTCCGGTATAAGATACTGCGATAAGACTTTAGACAGATATTTTGGAAACGCTCTTCAATCATTTTATGGGTATGATTTAATCACTTAATACTGTTAAGAAAGAAGTTTAAGGAATACTTAACTGTTCTACTAATTTGATTAAAGTATTATTTAAACACAGATTAATCTATATATTGGTTGATGCGAAAATTATTGCTGTTGTATTGTTTCGAATCCAATTTTAGCCAGTTTCCTTTCAACTTCAATCGTGTAATAAGCTCAAAAAATTACTAATGGCCGAGGAAGAAATTCATTTGCAACATATAGCTTATCGGTGTAGTGGTTAATTCGCTGGCTTAGTGATCTGATGGTCGGGGGTTCGCGCCTCGTTTCAGGACACCATCAATTTAGTCCTATTTTCATAGAACAAGCATTTAGCTTAGTTTGAAAATTGATCTGACATGTATTCATTTTTTTATAAGAAAAATAATTTAAAAAAGGAAACTATTGCGATTAAAAACTTTTTTTTAGTGTATGGTGAATTTATGGGCACCGTTAATTTAAGAATAAGTTTTTTGATTTTAGATTGTTAAATACCCCATAGTGTGTTCGTCAGGAACTGTGCGATAATGAGTGATGCACGTGATTGTATGCTTGGTGGTTTAACCGGTTTAAATGGTCATATGCTCGCAAATGCGGACCTGATCAGTAATGCTAGGAATATAAGGTTCTTCAAGGATTTTATCAGAACATGGAAATTGAGATGGGGTGACTTGGGTAGATTATCAGTGAACACACGTCCTTTTTCACTACATTCTCTCTTCTTTACTTTCTGCGAAACTAAACTGATGTATACTATGTAACAGGGCAATTTTGAACATATCATGTATATAGTTTACTGTTTGAGGCTGATCTAAATTGACTTGGGGTCGAATGCTTGCATTCTTCGGGAGCTCTGCCCTTAATGGTGTATCCATTTATCGTCTGCAGAAAGTGAGCGTAATATCATTGGCCTGCGCCGTGATTGGTGACACACATGTCGTAATTGCGTCCCGATCTTTTCCCTTTGGGAAAGTCTAAATGCCTGGCCCTTAAATGGCTGTCTTGTTCCACTGAAACCCTAGCTGTGTGTGGAGTGGCCCTGTCTTGATAAAATTGTATTGTGTTGTTAAACCTGGTAAATATCTGCAGTTGTGGTACCAAAAACTCGTTGATTATTCGCCAATACACGTCGGCAGTGACTGTATCTCGCTGATTAAAAAAATAAGGGCCAATTATCCCTCGGGCAGGAATTACGCACCACACTACCGTTTTTGGGCAATGCAAACGTTTTTGATGGCGTTCTCTTGGGTTGTTGGGGTACTTGTATCTCATGTTGTGTTTATTAACATAGCCATCGATATGAAAATGTGCTTTGTCAGTAAACAATATGTTTTCAAGCGTTCGTGCTATTCCAAAACGTTCCAGCATCGTTCTCCCTAAGGTTTCACGTAGAGAATAATCATTTTCATTGAGAAACTGCACAATTTGCAGTTTGTATAAGTGAAACTGTAGTTTATTTTACAGAATAACGTGCACTGTTGATTTTTTTATACCAGTACAGGCTACAATCTTCCTTATCGATTTACGCGGATTGCGCACAATTTCACGTCAAACTTGAGCCACATATTTTTGCGTCGCTGCTGACGATGATGGTCCCGGAGGAGTTTGGTTAACCATTGTCCCTTCTTGTCTGAACTTTTGAACTTAACACCAGATAAGTTGCATGCTCGGCCCATCATTTACTCGTCGAATATTAAAGTGAGTACAAAAAGCGCTACGCGCACGAACTAATAAATCACCGCACTTTAAATATTGGTCAACCATGAACGCGCGGTACGCTCCTAACCAGTGACTCAATGCGACTGGCAAATCCGTAAATCACGCGCCTCGAAAAATACCTCTTACACTTACCTCACACGTATGGTTTACGAGCAATTACAATTTGATCTGGAAATTTTTCCGCTGGACACTCTTTAGCTGTCCCGTTAATGAAAACCTAATTTGCTCAAAAACACGCATGTTTTATAGGACCGCGGATATACTATAACCTACTGCAAGAGATGGCAACGGTATCGTATCCTCAGTTATGTGTACTTATAAAGGAATAACTTTTCAAAATTGGAAGAAATCAGCTGAAAGAATTCTTTAAATGATCAAAGCTACTCATTTTATGTAATTGTTTTTGTCGTTACATCCTACCTCGTACTTAATATATTATAATATATATTATATTTTCTCTCTGCTTGTTTTTTTTTCTTTTACTTATTATCTCTACTGGTTTCATTTAGATTTTTCTATTTTTCACCATTTAATTTAATTTGGTTCCTTAGCTTATGGAACCTTATGGCTACCTACTTCAAAACAGGAACTTTATGTGTACCTACCGAGGTAGAAAGCAGCCAACAGGCTTGCATATAAATGAAATGAATTATAATATTTGTACTACGGATTTTTATATTTATCTTTGTAATTGCTCTTTCATTTCCATAAATAAATACATAAATACTTATACACGCACACCTTACATACTGCGATATACACTAACATGCGTGAGACTAGGATAGAGTTAAGGGGTTCAGTCTCACATCTACAAAACCTTCTGAAAAATCACAGTAAACCAATATTCTACAACCTCAACCCCTACAAAGCCATGAGGTAGCTAATGGCTATCAGCCTTAATATTTTCGGTAAATATTATACCTCACAGTCTTTCTATTCTTCATCAATGCTTTATTTATTTATCAAATACTAATTGTGTACGAGTGAAATAAGTATATAATAAATAATTTTAACTTGTTCTTGTAATTTTATTATTACCTCAGTGAGTATTAAAACATTAAAAAATACAAATATTTTCTTCCTTCACATTGAGGTGACATATTAATTTTTGTTTTTTAATTAAGTACCTAATATATGAGAGAATAGTTAATAGGGAACATTCCACATGCTGATATATTAATGTTCATATGTAGAAGTTGTCCTGAGAAATGAAGGATCTCAGAATTTCTCTAGTGATACGGGCACAGTCCAAACAAATTTTTACATTTTATTATATAGTTACAAATAAAAATTTAAAACAAAGTTTTTGTAAAATAATGAATATTATTTATTTAATTTTGCAGGGAACGTACAAAATAATAGTTATAAATAGTACGTACGTAATGAATAGTTTTGTTGAACTTAAAACATTAAAGTAAATAGCGATCTGTAATTCTTAAAATTATCGAACGAAGTTAGAAAGCAATCACTATGTTTTAGATTAAATAAAAAACAATCACTTTGTATATTACCACGAATTTTATCTCTTGATGTTCTGTCTAACTGTATATGTATTCTGTCTCTCTCTTTTGCATGTAATTGTATATTACGTCTTCTTCTTTATGTATATATGAGTGTACTCCTTTTGTATTTATTGTTAGTTTTAAATACGACTTGACAAAGCTTGAGCTAAGCGAAACCGGTTGGCGCGTAATAAAATTCGTGGTTTTATAAAAAGTTAGAATTATTTCATTTAGAACTTGTACCTTTATGATTGAGAGATATTTTAACCTAGATTATATTTTTATTCTTATAATTTTATTGTATTTTATTTTCTTTTACATAGAGATGTGTACACGGAATACATGTTACATCAATATTCTTACTATTTTCAAACTAAGCTAAACGCTTATACTATGAAAATAGGACTAACTTAACGTGCCGGTTTCCTAGAACGATGCGTGCACCACCAACAATTATATCACTATTCCAGCATCTTAGCCATTAGACCAACAAGTTAATCAATTGAATGCTCCTCGTGTATAATGTGATTAATTGCGTTAAAAATATTACAGATCGTTAAAAAAAGTTCGTAGTATTTTACAGGAGGTTCGTGGATGAACTGTAATATATGATAACGTTTTTGCAGGTATTTAGTACCTTTATAAATACAAAGAAGGAAAAAGTGTGTGGGAAAAAAATATATTATTTGTAATACATTTTTTTTAAATCACATTATTTTGCAACGTATAACATTTATCATTTTTTGATTAATTTTCCCTGCAAATATAAAATTTTAAGCTGATTTAAAAATATTAACCAGACGATAATATCGCTCGCGATTACTCGAGCGATATTAACAAACGATTGTATTAACAAACGAACCATAATAATTGCAAATAATATGATATTTGATTTTAAATATCAAAATATTTGTGAAATATGTACAATTTTTAACTGTGAGTTTTATTAATAAACTTATTTTATATTTTTAACAAATTTAATTTAAAACTTATCCTGAAAACAAAACAAACATAAAAGCAATTATTTTAATTTTTGAATCAGTATATCAAACACAGTTTTCTACAAACAACAGATTTTGCACATATAGTTCTTTTACATAACCTGTAAAATATTTTAGTATACCTAAAAGAGGAGTTAATTAAAATTAAATATATGTGGTGTTAAAAATTTTCCCAGGTTTTAGTTTTCGGGGCCGTTCAAAATCTTCTAGAGTAGAGTTTTCTAAACTATCTTGCCGTATGATCAATCTGATAAGAGAGGTCAGAAATATATGACAGAACAGCCCAGAAAACTCTACACCGAAGCTTTCACGATGTTATTTTTAAAATCAATACATTGTGTTATTTAGAAATTAATTTATGTTTCAATCTATGATATATATAATTATCGCATTGTGTACATTCTCTCTTCGTACATTGTTCATTCTACATTTGCATTTTTAATGATAAATGTATTCGTAAATGAATTAATTATATTCATAATTTATCGATACTCACTGATTTTTCCATTTCCTTGCTAGATTCACGCCTCAAAAGGGAATCAAAATTACTCCAAAGCGATTAGCCCATGAAAATGGCAAGATTTTCTTACTTCATCTTTTAAAAGTGTACTAAACATTATTAGGAAGAAAACGCCGCATATATTTTCATTTATTGTTAACAACATCGTCGTGTATTTTACGGAATCTCTAAAAATAGTTGTTTTTAATCCGTCTTCAATATAAAAACATAAACTTAATCCGTAGATAAATGAGAACATTCTAGTGAAGCTAAACAGTAAACAAGCAACGTTGGAAGTCAGTACAATCATTTCGCTATCTCAACGATACAAACCTGACAGATGAAGAAGAAAGAGGTCGACCATCAAATTTCGACGACCAGATACTTTTGGAAGCCGCAACAACAAAGCCGAACGTGTCCGAATTTTTTACGATTTTCTGCAGTTAACTCCGTTCCTGAAGAATCTCGTCACTGGGGATGAATTGTGGATATCGCCAATAAAGGCTGGGAATTGTTTTCTCATCCGCCATATTCTCCCACAGAAGCCCCTACGGACTATCACATCAATCGATCGCTGAAAAATTGGCTCGCGAACAAAGTTTACGACGATTTTGGATGACTTGGTGGCCGACGTCAAAGAGTAGATTACCTCTAAGAACAGCGACTTCTTCGCCCGTGCGATCGACCGGCTACCGAACAAATGGGAAGTAGTAATTGAAGTAGATGGTAAATGTACTCCAAAATAATCATTTATTAATGTTTATGTTAAATATTGTTATTGTTTTTATTAAACAAAATTTGTTGAAAAAAATCTCAATCCAATAGTTTATTCGTAAAATTAGTAGTTTTTTTATTTTATAGGTATGGTATCAACCTCAGTATTATTATAAAAGTTTGTCATTACTTCGTTTATATTTTGAAATCCGATGTTCAATCAAATCAAAACTTTTTCTAACACTATAAACATCACTAATCTTTCTGGTTGAAAATATATGAAGCACATAATGCTGAAAATATTTACCAGCAGTCATATTTAATAAAATAGATCATTATTATAAGCCAATGGCTAAGTATAGCAAAATGGTGATCGAACGATTCAAAAATTTGCTTTATCTAATGAAGAAATTTGTCAGTGTTTTTCCAGGTACACACTACGGCAACAATCGGAACAAATCCACTAGCAAACCAAATTTCTACCCAGGGTACAGTCGTCTCGGTATTTCTAATATATATTTTTCAAATTTCTCGATATAACAGTAACCAACAAAAAAGCCACCCGAATAGTTGACAAGCAGTTTGGTTGAATACTAGGCTGCAATTATTTTGAGATAACGGTACCACGTTAAGGAACTTGTTCTTGAAACGGGTCGGAGAAATGTTGAGGCCTACAAGATGTTTAATGAACTCCATGGGTAATAATACTAGACGGATGGTGAACATTTATGTGATTATTATATTATTATAAAACAACGCGTGATACAACGAGACTACAGCAACAAACAACCCTTGTACGAATAGACTGTAACTTCAAATGTCAATAACAGGTGACGTTTTACATATTTTTTTCTACAATAATGTAATTCGAAATTCATAAGAACTTTGTTAAGCTAACAAGTCAGTCAGTTCGACATTATAGTAAAATATGTATAGTTTTCTTGTGTTGTTTATATTTTTAAATCAAATTTCGGAGTAAAATACTTTATTGAGGGAATTATTAAATGTAGTAGTTGGCTAATTCATTTAAAATTATATCGCATTATCCATAAAAAAAAAATTATATCTGTAAAATTGTGTTGCGTTTTAGAAATTTGAAATAGTTTTATTATGAAATAACTAACGTTAATTTTTTGTGGAGCAATCGAGGACTGGCAGGTGGGAGCAGATGGCTCATTATCATGAAAGCTGGAGGAATATCTGCTCTCGGGCTTACGGTGTTCAACGGGTAGTAAACCACGACAATGCGCCAACGAGATCGCAATATGATACGATATTCTTCACACGTGACGTCTGCGGAAAAAAATGTGCCTCTTGAATGGGGTTTTTTTCTAACCAAAAATATCATGGGTGGCGAGGAGAAACATGCTACAGCCAAGTAGGATTGGCGAAAGGATTCTCGACTACGAGGCAGCAACAGCAAAAACAATAACAACTCTAGTTATCATGAAAAGATTTATCGGTTTTTTATGTAAGTTTTCAACTTATATTTTTTCCGCGTTGTATCGCACCGCTTGATACAGAAAATCAAGGCTACTCATCACGCCTTCTTATATCTTCTGAAATAGGAGAATTTCTAATATTTGTATTGCTTATTGCTCAAGTTTAAGGGACATGTTTTATGTAGGCAGATACATTGTATTATTAATTAATTATATATGTATAGCACAAGTCTTAGTATGGACCGGAGCAAACCGGAACTGAAACCGTAATTTGTGAAATTCTCGTAAATACGAGTATAGCTCCGCCCCATGTCATCATTACGATTTCAATTACAACTCTTATTTGTTATTTTAGATCTAACAAAAATCATTAATAAATCTAAAGCATAAAATTTATATTCTATATATGTATATTGTTATTCAGAGTTAATTGTAATTATAATTTGAGTTGTTAATCAATCCTTAATAATAATATTGGATAATTTGTATAGCGCCATTTTTATAAAAATTTTCACCTCAAGGGTACTTTACACATAAACTCTTTATAATTACATTATCTTGTTTTTTTTAAATAAAAAAATGTTATTTTAACTTTGAATGATTTTTTGAAAAGGTGCGTTTTTAATTTATTCTTAAATAAAATCTCTGATGCACTGTTTCTTATGACGGAGAGTAAAGAATTCACTAAATTTAGACTTCTGGTATCGGTTCTACAACCCTTCTTGCGGCTGTAGTGGAGGCTGACCTGAGAGTTTGAAGTCTATTATTCAGATTGTCTGGGATACAAAATTCTTGAAAATACAGAGGCGCCATATTATGTGTCGCTTTGTACATCACAATATATAAGTGAATTTGGAAACTCCACATATTATCCGTGGTGCCGTATTTAGAATGGATTGTAATCTATCCATCTGAAACATTGGTAGGCCAGCATAGATGCTGTTACAATAGAATGTTATGTTTTAGAATTGTAATTGTAATCCTGCAATAAATAACAAGAATGACAATAAATATTGAAAAATTTTCAAAATCTTGACAAAGCATATAAAAACCTAATATATAATTTAATCAGTTGTATTGTATGAGCATACATTATGATAAAAAAAAGACTAAAATTCCGCATAGTATTAGTATAGCGGTTTCGATTCGTTAGATGTTCCGTTTCGTTAGATGTTCCATTTTGAGACCTGCTGTAGCAAAAATGTACATACTTATTATGGTGACGTAAGCAATACCATCACGGTGTATCTGAATACTCATATCTCCTTAACAACGCACACATAAATTGGTCAATATTCTAATTACTCATTAATGTTTAAATACTAAATTAATGTATTAATTATAAATATATACATATAAAATCAATTTTGTCGAAAAATATTGTTTTAGCGTCACCGGGATTCGAACCTGGATCTTCATTTCCAATCCGGGGAAGTGCACTACCTTTGTGCTATAACGCCACTATTTTTCTTGACAAATTTTCGAACCTATACGTTACATTTTTCAAATTAATATACCTGTCGTTCCATTATTTGAAAGCCATCTACATTATTTTTACAGAATCTCAAATACCTTTGAGTAAACCGACTTGCAGACGCCAGAATTATCAATTCATTTTTATTAAATTTTGGACACGTTGATACAACATATATTATTAAGGAAAACACATTCTTATTGTGAAGTTGTAATTATTCAGAACATAGGTCTGTGATATTTTAAATACTAAATTAATGTATTAATTATAAATATATACATATAAAATCAATTTTGTCGAAAAATATTGTTTTAGCGTCACCGGGATTCGAACCTGGATCTTCATTTCCAATCCAATTGATTTTATATGTATATATTTATAATTAATACATTAATTTAGTATTTAAAATATCACAGACCTATGTTCTGAATAATTACAACTTCACAATAAGAATGTGTTTTCCTTAATAATCATTAATGTTTAACCTAAACTGTCCGAAATAACTCTCTAAATCAGGTAGGCGATAAATTAACTCTGAGTCAGGTGGTACTAAAATGTAATAAAGGAACCATCGTTTAAAAATCAGATTTTAAAATTAATTCCATGAACTGTAAAACAAATGCAATGAAGAGGGCAACATATTCATTAGAGAGTATCGATTTCAATATTTGTGATCTTATTTTATTTTTTATTTTTAAAAAAATACCATGGATTTGATAAATAAATATCAAAATTAAATTAATAAAAAACATTAATATTCCAATAATGTACACAGTAATATAATGTGTTCAGATCTTGCTATAAATTTTTTGTCGTAAATGAAAATTTATTTATAGATATTACGGAATGCTTTATCAAAAGAACTCATCTAAATAACTCAGTTGTTGCATAAAATAACCCTTATGAAACGAATCCGATCCAGAATATTATTGTGAATGAATTTTCTAAGATTCTCAAATTGCGCAAATATTTGAAAACTTAACCATTTTATTTTACTAAGCAGTAAAAAAACGGATGTAAGTTTAGAGAGTAAAAACGCTGTAATAATTTAAATACAAATTAAATGTATTAATTATAAAGATCTAGATACATATAAAATCAATTTATCGAAAAAATATTGCTGTTGCTATTGGAATTCAAACTTGGATCTCTTCCTATCCGGGGAAATTTTTCTTCTTTAAATAATATATACAGGGTTATTTAAAATGATAGACTGAATTTTATAACTCTATATTTCAAACTGCGAACGAGTGACAAATATGAAGTAAATTACATTTGATAATAAAGTTTACAAATACAGTTTATAAATATTGAATGTGACCCTCTTTGGCTGAAAGGCAAACGTCTAATCGGTAGTTGAACTCGTTCCACTCCCGATGAAGCATGTCTTTTGTTACTGAATTTACCGCAGCTTCGTTAAAGTAGAGATTCACTCAGAAAACCAACCTCGAACTTCCAATGAGGTGAAGCTCCATCCTATTGAAAGATGAAGTCTTTTGAATTTTTATTTAATTGCGAAAGAAGCCAGTTTTCCAACATGCTGAGATACGGTACCCCAGTAACCGCGTTTTCAGCAAAAAATAATAATAAATAAACTTTATAAAAATGAGTCCATCACTTTGAATAACCCTGTATTTCTTTCAGCGAATTCAAGTTAACACTTTTCTTGAGATGTGACAACATATTCATCAATTTTCCCACCTTTCAACTATTCTACCATAGTATGCTTTTTTCACAATATGTCTATAAGCCATGTACTTTAAAAAACATGGCTATCAAAAGCAATTACAATAAATAATATTTTAATATTTTTAATTAAAACACATGTTTGTTTGAATATGCTATTTCAGAACATTCTGTAATATTTTTAACACAAACGGACTAAATGGAAAGATACGGAAAAATCCATCGAAAAAATATTTATTTGCTACCGGGATATTGAATATTAGCACGTGTTACTCACAGGTATTTGAGATTCCTATAAATGATCGTAAAATTAAGTAGATTGCCTTTAAAAATGACATAATAGATGTATAAATATAAATTCTAAAATTGTCGACAACGCGTTCGATTGATATTGCGAAATTAGTAACGCGTTTCCCCGGGTATAAAAATCTCGATAGATAGTCTTTTCTGTATATCTTTTTAATTTATTAATTTAATTTGTGTTATAAATAATACTTTTTATACAAATTAAATTAATTAACTAGAAAGATATACAAAAAAAATCTATTTATTGGAAAAATATTTTAGTTGCAACCGAGATTCAAACATGAACCTTTTCATGCCCGCGGAAATGCGTTTAAAAATGGAATAACAAATTTATTAAATTTAAAGAGAGCTACAGAATATAAGTTTAAAAATTTTTCCAAATAACTCACTTCGGATAGATTTTTTTTGTATAGCTTTTTATTTGATATATTTAATTTGTGTTTTAAATAATGTCGTCCGCACATTTTGAGATCGCGAAAAAGTTGACCCGAACGCAGTACAGCAAATGCAAAACGTCTCTATTGTTGTGCTCTTGAAGCCTCGTGGTCATGCCGCCGAGGCAGCGCCATCTCGGCGTCTCAGATCTCAGAATCTCGGCATATCGGCATCTGGTATCTGGTATCTTGACAAGTGGTGCTCCCATAATGTGATACAGTGGGAGAGTAGTGTCGGAGACATCTGTGCATAATTCCGCAGTAAATTCTACAGAAAAATCTAATATTAGTACTCGGTCGTCGGGAGGAATTCTTCAAGTGAGGGAGTGTGGGGAAGTGGCGTGCGGCGGGAATACAAATCTTAAACTATGTATTATTTTTTATCTCGCACAAAAAAAACCAAATATTATTAATAATCGTACAAAGACCGCACATTGCTTTTAACATTATTACACAAGGGACGCGCTAACTAATCTATATTCTCATGTTTTCCGTTATTCCGATGTGTATTTTTCTAGATTTCTAGTATCTGTTTGGTGTATATCTGACCATTATGAAAATACTTTTTCGCCTTTAATATAAACCCTCTTATTAAAGCACGTAAATTGATAATACAAGTGGTATCTAGGAAAACATTTTCACACCCTACGGATTAACTCTTCAAAACACTCGATTTGTCTAAAAGATTATCACAATAACACCTCATTACATCATATATTATACACAATATTATATACAACTAGAACGACAATTCAAAACGTACTACAACTACCACATATGAAAACTATATTTGAACAATGACAATTTATATATCTAACACCCAAACTTTATAACATTTTAGACTCCAATACAAAATAAATTCTACCATTAGCATTTTTTGAAAAAAAGTTGTTGAAAGACTGAGAAACCATTTCTTTTTCCAATTACATGGTCTACGATACGATACATGAGGCTAGACCACCTATTCTCTTGCTACAGATACATCAGCGCTATTCACTTTGACACTTTTGTTTACTACCTATTATAATAAACATCATATAATACATGAATGGAAAGGGTAAAAGGTCTAATAACAAACCCTACACATCATTAGTAAAAGTTTCTCCTGTTCTTATATTCCAGAATGATACAAGATACGATTGATGTATTAATTTGAAAAGTGTAACATATGAGTTCGAAAATTTGTCGTCAAAAGTACTATCTGCTGTAGCCTAGATGGATAATGCACCTTCTCCGGATTGGAAAGAGATCCAAGTTCAAATCCCAGTAGCAACAACAATATTTTTCGATAAAATTGATTTTATATGTATATCTTTTTAATTAATACACTTAATTAGTATTTAAAATATCACAGATTTATGTTCTGAATAATTACAACTTCACAATAAGAATGTGTTCTCCTTAATAAAGAAAACTTTAGTTTGTAATATTATTAATTTTATTTTCCTTTGCTTTCAGTTTATGCCAACTTTCTTTTTAAATTTATATTTTCACTAAGTTTTTTAAACCGCAGAAAACAGTATAAAATGTGAGGTGTTTTCCCAAGATCAGGCTTAGAATAAGTGAGAAACTGCCATTGAGAAACTCTTGTAAAAAATTTCTGTGAACAAAAATAAAATGTAACCTAACCTAACATTCAAATAAAAAAAACAATCCAATTGCAAAGGTTTTTTTAAATTTGCAAAACAATTGGAATAAAATATTTTTTAAATATTCCGTAATAAATTATATATATTGTGTTATATAATATTTTACGTCACGCGATCTTTTTAATATCAATAACACAGAGAATCAACAGAAATACTATCCGACAATATCTATAAAGCTGCTAAACTTTGTATATCACACACGTTGAGATATACTTTTGCCACTACTACAATTTGGAGAAGCACAATTTTTATTATCAGGCGTAAATGATGATATAAAGTTTATTTATAATTATCATGTTACATTACAAAGTAACTGCAATAAAAATGATAAAAAAAATTATTCTTTAAAATTATACCTACATTTTTAATTAAAAAAACAACCATAGTACATAGTACCAACCATTAATACATATTACAATAAGTTTTGAGTAACCTTTTAAAGATTAATAAACTTTTGTCAACTATTTTAACAGGAAGATAAGTAATGTTTCTGTGTTGCACCAGCGCGATACAGAAATATCTTCCACACACAACGGTTAAGTCAAAAATGCTCCTTCATTACACAATTTTGTGAAATGATATTACTTGTGTTGCTACTATCGGTAGCTATAAAATGTATAAAATACAATTGCGCCTTATTTTTCTCAAAGATATGGTGCGCTCTGAGCCCGCGGGCTCCGGCTCCTTGCCACGCCACTGATTCGAAATCTAATAAAAATTCGTGTTTTACTGATTTACCTTTGCGTTCGATGTATTTTTCATAAGCCGTAGACAGTTTCTTCGTATAAATAAAACGCTTAAAAAATTTCGGAAATTGGAAAATTTTCCCTTAAACAAATACCGTGAACTGGGTACCTACCTTAGTCCCTGCTGAAAAAATATCATTGTGTATTTTTTATTTCATGAAAATATTTTAAATCTAAAAAATAAAAATAAAGTACTTAATCCTATTTCTTTTATGTGTATTTTATTAAGTATATTTACAATAAATACAAGCAAATATTTATGTTGATCTAGTGTAAGACACTCGACTAGTGAAGTGATGAGAGGTTCGAGTCTCAATCCAATTGTTTGACAAATACTAAAAATGTTCACATATGTAAGCATCATTTGTAATTATTATAGATATTGTCTATACAAGTGTTTCAATGAAAGTGATAGCTGAATTAACAGTAGCTTATTAATTAATCTATCATGTATATTATATGTTTTTTGTCTGCAGTCCATTTCTAAGAAATAAGATCTGTTTTAAACTTTGAAAGCACACCATAGAGCTTTACCCCTGAAAGCACTAAGTCTTACTCTACTAATACAAGCGCTTAACTTAGTTTGAAAATACCACAGACCAGCAAATGAATAGAAAGTATTTACTCTGCAAAAATTAAATCTCTGTGTAAACAAAATGTATTTTTTACATTAATGCATATTATATTGTCAGCGTTTAAATTCTCGTTCCAATCGAGTCTTATATAATATTTTAAAAAGTCGCAGAGTTATTTGATTGCGTAAATGATACCAAAGTGATCACGTGAGTGACACTAAATTGAAAATATTGAAACAAGAAATATGCGTTAATTCATGTCTACATATCATATTTGGTAGTCTGTGCAAAATATTAAGAATATCAAGTGACGTACATTAATCTCTATTAAAAAAAAAAGGTAAACTAAAACTCTAAAACGGCAAAATTATTTTTATATGATTTTTTTCAGAGTATCGGACATTTATCGGGGTTTTTTAAAAGTTATATATCATCATGGTACAATAGGATGCTGAGAAGTGAAGAAATACATAAAGTAAACTGTAAAAAAAAATCGTGAGTGCGACACATTAAATTTGATACGGCGACCTAAGCGATATGTAGGAACAATATTTGAGAAAATCTAATGGTTGAATAGTTCTACTAAAAGTTCACGAGGGTATATATAGCAAATAAATCGATATCTCACAATTTCATATAAATATTTTATCCACATCCAGGCTAAGCCTGATTTTCTGTACATTCTTATGTGAACGATCAATCAGATTATGTACGTAAAAAAACTAAAGTTATTATCTGTATATGTGTAATAAATATATTTATGTATAATGCTTTTCCAATAAATTATCTTATTATCTATTATCAGAAATCAACTATAGGCTAATTACTGAATTTACTGGGTTCTAATATTAATTAATTAATTTTAATATTAAGTCTCGTAGGATCTCTAACATAAATTTTTCAAATGATATACTGCTAATGCTTGCCAAAAACGAGGACTAAATAGCTAGAATAGAATAAAAATAGAGAGAGAGAAATAGAACCAAAAATTAATAAAAACAAAATGAAAGCCCTCATCGTCGATTAGTTTAAAACTCTTACAAGAAACAATTTCTTAAGAATCTACAATGAAGTGCTCTCATGGAGTTAATGGAGAATGTAAAGGAGAAATGCGAGGTCAAATTGGAATGGCGAAATCAGTCTCATGAAGATAGATCGGTGATAGATGAAAAGAAATCGGTCCAACTCAAAATAAACCAAAATTCATATATTGAAATCTCTGATGTAATCTAATAAAAACATGAACAGTAAGAAAAAAAGGAAGGACTATGGACTTCAAGATGTGATGCTGGAAACGGATGCTACGTGTCCCGTGGACCATTAAGCGCACAAACATCTCAATTCTCCAGGAGTTAACCAAAAGAATTTTGACAACATGCAGGAAAATGATTCTTACATAATTTAAACGTGTTGCCATAACAAAAGAATAGTGTTTGAAGAAGTTCGTGCTCACGGGGATGGTTAAGAGAAAGCGAGCGAGAAGTCAGTCTCATGCAAGATGGATAGACTAAATGCAGGAGTAAACAGATCCTCATTAAAAAGCTGCGATCAGCATATCTCAATACCTGAAGAAATAGAAACGTATTGCATACCAAGTTATGTATATATTAGGGGATCACAGTTCTCAGCATTGAGTAGATGATGAATAAGAAAAAGAATTAAAAGCACACAATCTTCACAATATAATAATGGATTTGGTTCTACGGTTCTACATGTAATGTAAACACAAATTTAACTACAAATGTATTGCATAAGCGTAAATAGGACGCCAGCTATTAAATACATTCTACGTTAATATAATATTGATCACCGTTAACCGAGGAATAATAAAAAATCTTTAAATACATACAAAAAAATAGTTAAATAGTACTAATAAATTAATACAAATTAAATTAATTAACCAGAAAGGTATACAGAAAAAATCTACTTATAGAAAAAATATTTAGTTACTATAGGGAGGTAGGAATCGGATGGGAAGAGGTCCAGGTTCGAATCCCGATAGCAAATAGATTTTTTTCCGTATATTTTTCTAGTTAATTCTCATAATTTGTATCAAAATACAACAGAACTGTGTTCTGAAAATACAACTTCGCGATAAACTAATTACATCAGTCAGGCAAAATTAATTTTATCTTAAATATAATTTTAAAATTTGGTTAATACATCAATCATAATTTTCTTAGTTACAATGTGATTTTACTAAAATCCTTTACATAATATTAAATTACTCTGTTCTAAAAGAAGCATTTTAAATCAAAACTACTTTTTTTTATTATATTAAAAAAACATTTGTTTTCCCCTTGCAGTTTCCACTGACAGGAGTAGTGGCGGTGACGTAATGGGGCTGCAGTATAAGCCGAGTGTCCAAGAGGGGTAGCTACTATCTACCACAATAGGGTAGACAGATGTACCTTGGAAGGCTTACCCGGGCAAACTGTATCCTTTTATTATTATAATGCAAGGTGATGATATATAGTAAAAGGTGTTCGCATATTTTAAAAATTACATTATCAAAAAAAGTTGGTATTCCAAGTATCAAATAGCACCTATGATAATAATGCGTGATAATTTGTATTTTTAACACAAACATAAAATATTAATGTATTATTCCTACTGTCTGAACGAGGGGTTAGGGAATTTAGGAGAGGGATAGGATTAGGGAATAGGGTGGTCTGAAGGACCACTCAGAACCTGAAAACACGACCCACCTGTGAAATGCTCGTTCAGGAATCTGGACTCTCCTCTGAATCCACAATACTTTTGGCTCTAGGATTCCAGTACTCTTGAACATACACTTCGGCGCGAAGAGTAACACAACAAGCACAGTGCACAATAGCAAGATGCACATGATTCGGGACGCACGGTAGTGAGAAAACCGTTCACACACAGTACACTATCCGTCAATGTATTGTTCCCATATGGCAGGGTGATAATTCATAAATTTCACAACCGATTACTCTCAGTTCAAAGTTTTAACTAAAACTGATCCAAAAAACCATAGAGAACACAGCCACAGAAAATATAGTGTTCTGGTATAAGGGGAGGCGGTAGTTGTTAGGTAATAGACAGAAACCATTCTACGAGTATATGTCGCGTTTATTTTGCGCATACACGGCGACCGGCGATAGTTATAAAGATTAAACACCTACTGCTTATAGTTTATCATGTAATTATATTAATGTACATTAGTCGATTTGTGCTGGTCATTCTAGCAGTCACTTAAGGTTCCCCGAACTCTACAATACGGCGATGTAACCTTTTATCCTTGTGCAGAAGGTGTGTCGCAGTAAGCATCGCGCACCGCGGCATGTCCCTCAGTAGTACTGTGTATCCATTATTTGGAAGGCTTTTTGAACTGTTAATAATTTTTTTCAGTTATATAACTCGAGTTAGTGGTCTAGAGGCTGTAACACATATCTCTGTTATACATATGGGTAGGCACTCAGTTAAAAATTTTAAAAAAATCAATGTTTTATTTTTATTACAAAAAATAGATTTCATTATTAGTAAAAATAAATAAATGTGAGCCCTGCAACAACATTGCATATCATTTTCGGGCAGACCGCAATGAATGGACATCGAATGGTATATTAAACAATCATATGAAATGAATCAAAATATTATTACGCTCAATTTCTAGGTGATCTTACCTGCAATAACACTATATATCTATCTACCGACATTGGTAACAAACAATATGAATAATATATTATTGCAGGGAGGATCTCATATATAGAAAATAATAAAAATCTAGAAACTAAAGTTAAATTGATGTAAAGAATCTCAATCTCAGAAAACAAAAACAGATTTTTTTTTCTATGTAACTGATACTACCTAAACTGAATAGCTAAAACTTATTTATCAATGTAAAAATACATTATCAATGTTATATGCACGTTATATGCACGCAAGGGTTGTAAGAAACCATATTTGATCACTTACAACAATTTACTCGAGTGAAATAGTCAGGTTTGGCGACCACATCAAAATGCTGCGATAATTTTTATTGCTTCTGTAAAATATTAAAAATACTGGTTGGAACTCTCTCTATTTCAAAACGTATTGTTAACGACCTACCTATAAAAAAAATATATATTTTTAGAATGAAATAAAAGTGAATTAAATATTATCAGTAATGTTAGAAATTACTACCTAATTATTACTAATACATTCAATTCGATACAGGGATTTTTTTTTATCAAATTCATAGACTGTAGAGTTAAATAGTCAGAGAAGAAAATTATTATTTTAATACATCTTCATAACTTATAAAAGTTACGTATAAACGTGTTATAAAAAATCTATTTTTTTCATTTTATATTAAAGATAAGTCTTATAACCTAGCCCTACAATTGCCTGACAATTGTTTTATTTTTATTACAAATTAAATAAACACATTGACTTTAACTATCAATAATCTGTGTTCTGAAGAACTGCAGCTTCACAAATAAATTATTTTTTCATAAAAAAAAAATATTTATACATTTGCAATAATCTTTTTTAAACAGTTGGTTTTGCATTAGAATCTTGGCCCATTTTTAATATTTTTAGATGTACTCGCATACATGGGTTTAAGTTAATAAGCGGAAAATTATAAGAATTTGCTGCACATTTCAATTTTATTTAATATTATGTAATATATTACGTGCCATATTTTTTAACAAAACCATAATAAACATCAAGGCAGATTTTTGCAACCCTTGGGTACATTTTTTCTCTTTTTTACCACCCGCTATACAATGTAATAAAATATACGTATATTTCAAATCATTCAAAACAACGAACGCGATGAAACCTCGCAGTTTTTTGGTTCCTCTGAAAGTACAAATTATTTAACAAATAGGATTCTATCAAAGAGCCCGTCAATCGGTTTCACCGCAGTTTTCATCCAATAAAATAAAATAAGATTTTTTACACTCAATATTTATAAAAATAAAAATATATCTATGAAATAATTTCACATACATACGTAGAGTTTAGTATCAATATTTCTCAAATCCAATTAATAAAATTTTCGGTAATTAAGAATATTTTCATTAAATGTATTTTACTGCTAATACTGCATGCTTCTTTTTTAAATAGAAAGTTTAAAATATTTGAAAATGCATTTTCATTCCGTATTTTTAATATTTACTGCGAAAATGGTAAAAAAATTAGTTGATCCCAAACGATTGGATTTGGAAACCGTTGGTACTTTTAAACAAATATTTGTGATATTTCAAATATTAATAAACCTACAACACAAGGATAATTCACAAGCTTCAATGACGGCTAAATAATATAGCATAATTGGATAATTGTAGACTTGAGCATATTTGTAAGTAAACAAATATACATTTGGGATAAATAGGATTTTGATATGTAAAATCTGTTTCAAAATTCTATAGGAATTATAGAGATTTACGTTATTTTTTGATGAAACATATAATTTTGCTATCTTATATTTGATAAATTCGGCTATTATTTAAAATATATTTAGAAAATATATGTTCTATATTCGAACCTATTTATTAAACACATGTTGAGATTTTGATTTGGAAATAGAAAGAGACAAAATCTAAAACCAGTGTACACGTGTGTTCGATTTAACAGCGATATTCAATATGTGCGCATAACTCTTAACCTAGAACTATGGATACCTTCAAATATTTATTTTGATATACAAGCGTGAAGTGCAACACGAGACGGCGAATCTTTGCGACTTGTGTGTACACGTTAGACTACAAAAAACGAAAGTTGTCTATAAAGAATCTAATGAAAGCATAATCTGCATAAAAAATCATCATAAAAATTGTCTCGAGTCTGGCTAGTAAATCGAGACCGAGAATTATCGTTACAGTATTAAGGGTGAGTATATTGTAACCCCGATAAACTTTACAGGTTATTTAAATGACAACATTGTATACTCGACCCATTGTATTAGTAAGAATGATGACAGATAATAATTAAATTAAAATCATATTCGAAACACACTGTAGGGACGTGAACTTACGTAGTAAAATTGATTCGCTCGACCATTTCGGAGCCAAATGCTACTGTGTAAAACTGCAGGTGACTGCTATAACCAGATGTCGATATCAAAAATTCCAACATTTTATATGCACCCGTGATGATATTTGCAGCCCTGACTTATCAGACAGTAAAAACATTTTTTATAGAACCTTTTTTTTTAAATGGTCTTAATTAATCTGTTTCTAAAATATATTTACTGTAGAATTCTATAAAGGGTAAATAATGTTAATTTGAGTAAAAATATATTGGACCATATGACATGTATCAGTTGAAAAAGTATCAAAAGTAAAAATATATTTTGTGGATAAAAATGATTAAATTTTATGTATGTATATATATATATATATATATTTAAAAAAAAAGGATCATGCGTGGAAAACTAATTAACTAACTTGCATAAAAATAGAATGCCATACCTTTTTATCACAAAAACCTTGTCCCTTTCTTTTTCATATAGGGTCAACGATTGTTGAATCTTCTACGATCATCTGAGGTCTCTAATTGGCAAGGACTTTCAATATTTGGCCTACACGTCAAATTTTCTATCTACTGTATATCCGTACACCATCCCTTAATTTTAATTAAATTTTATGTAATTAAAAGAGACCAACATATTGATGACTAAGCTGGTACGAATTCTAGTTTCTAATTTTATTTTCACCAACATCAAAGCAAATATATTTTTGATAACTAAATTCACAGTTTGGTTACATTAATCCAAAAATCGTTTATCATATGTATAAGCCTTATTGTTTAACATCAATCAATTAAAAATGTGTAACAATTCAAAACTCTATGACGTGTATAGAGATGCCAGTGGCATCAAAACAATTAAAATTGCAAAAAAAAGGTTTTGTTCTGAATGAAGGAGGTGGTCGTGCGCTGTGAGTGATAAATTGGAAGAGAATAGAGAGCTAAGAGGATTTAGCCTTAAAAATATATTATAAAACGAAAGAGTTAAAGTATTTCTTTTATTACCAGCAAGTTTTGCTCATCCTTGTTTCAGGAATTCATATAGAGCTAACAATGCGGAAATATTGGACTCTTCACGGTACGGGAATACCTCACGTCCTCGGGGTTACGAGCAGGTCATGCAGGGCAGTCTATTGTTATGTTACATATTACGTTATAGAAAATATATTTCGTTTCGTTTCACAAAGTTAACGAGTCTAAAAAAAAGTTGTAATATAAATGAAAAATATTAATTTAAATAAATATGGTAAACATAATATCACTAAGCAAATAACATTTTATAACGAATACAATACAGAATTATTAGACACGATTTTGAAAAAATATTTTTAAATTTTTACAAGGCTCATAGATAAAACATAATAATACTTTTAAAATTAGCAATATTAACTTTGTGGTTAAAACTCATATTTTTTATTTATTGTCTTTGTTTTATTAACCACTTAATTGAGTTTAAATACATATATCGGTTTCGAAATATACTATTTTCTTTTTCAGGATGTCATAACTAACTAAAAACATATATTATTGTTTCTTTGCCAGAATCTATTTAAAAAAAAAAACAATTATATAAAAATAAATTTAGTAATCTAATCTAATCTAAAATAATCAAAAAATTATAAGCAACCAACTAAATTTAACTACGAGTCCCATTCTAAATTTTTTCTGTGTTCTCCATAAAAATTTTATGTATGTAAAATTGAAGACTTGTATGTTTGCTCTCTATACAATTCTACCCCAGTTGGCCAAATTTTGAGACATTATTCTTTATAACCTTATGAAAAATATAAGCACCCTTCCCCATTTTGTCCCCGTTTGTTAAAGCTCTGTCTCCCTGGGATATAAATGTGTATTATATTAAATGTTATCAGTTTAAAATATTGCATTGCACTCTATAGGATCCTGCGAGAAACATAAGCAGTCTCTCCTCTTTCCCTAGCTACTTTACCAACTTTTCAAATACATAAATATATTCCCAAAGTTGCACCAAGCTCTGAGACCCTGAAGAAAATATAGTAGCCTCATCTCACCATGCCAGAAAACGCATCCTCACTCTGTCTGGACCAAATTTTGCACACATTGTTAATTTTTAGAATCTGCGCAAAATAAAGGGCACCTCACTCTGGCACCACTTATTTAAATAATCATATCTGAATTAGAATCTGTATGGACCACTATCCAATTTATAAGACTTAGAATTTTGATCGAAATTTATACATTTCGAATTCAATGAACTTTGAAAATAAAGCAAATTAAAATATAATACAGAGAATTTATTATAACCCATACGCGACAAAGAGTTTAATGTTCAAAGAAATGAACGCTTTCATGAACACAAACAATCCCACCTTTGTATGGATTCCGCAAAACAAACTTCCAATATGTTCCTTGCGTTTCCCAACCCAGAAACCCCATGACGGTTTGGGGTAAGCCACCCTTTTATGTACGTAGTAATTTGATTATCCCGCAGAAATCTTTATTTACCGTTAAGTAGATAGATTCGGAATTGTCGTGGGAACCGTAGCGACCCGGTGCGACTCGGTGTGTGGGTTGTACGCTACGAGAGCTGTGTGCGTCTCGCTACCGCTACGGCACCGAGAATTGTCTACGCCATCGTAGACCGAGAGTCTACGGTATTTGAAGAATAAATATTGAGGCTTGATCTGAAAATAAATGTCTTCAAAGATTGTGTTTAAAAAGGTGTTTTATTCGATTCTATTTCATTCTGAAAATGATTATTCGATGTAATCTCAAATCTTGTTTTAATTTGAAAATATCGTCTAATTTAAACGCTTTGAAGAAATATAAAGATAAAATAAATTATTCAAGATGAAAATAAATTAATAAATTATTTAATGAAATAAAATTACTGAAAATATTTTTACCTTTTAGGTATATTATGTACCATACCAGCTGGGGCAGAAAAGAAAAATAATTATTCAATTCATTGTCATCCTTACATGTATTACTTAAATTATTCCAAATGGCTTGCCAAAACTATTTAACAGGCTGATATTCCAATAGTTTCCGCACTCCATATGAGACCCTTTATATTTATATAGAGGCATTATCACTATCCTTTTCCAATCCATTGCAGTGTGGCTCTCCTCTACATATTGGTTGATTTATCTATGGAGCCACTAAGAACATAATATACAGTCAACGTCTCAAAAGATTCTCGCTCGCATTTTTGTTATCCTCATATTTCATATTCTTTAAAAAATTTATTCGATATCTCTTTTATTTCATCCATTTTCTATCATTTACATAATCTTTTTTTATTTTATTGTATGCAGGGGTATTGATTCCTCTGTTATTAGATTTCTTTACGTTCTTTTTTTAAGTTCTTAGTCATTTTCATTTCTTTTTTTTTTAAATATTATTGTCGTTCTTTGACTAACGTTCAACTTTTCTCTTACATTATTATTATATCCTTTGTTTATTTTGTATTGTACACATTCTTTGTTTGTTCACATTCTTTAATATTTATGACTTAGGGATTAACCGTCTAAGTATTTTTTTATGAGTTAATCGTTGGCTATATTAGTAGGTAAGCATACGAGTATAACACATTAAATTCATTACTTTTATTTTATAAATAATGAACATGTATTTAAATACAGACAAAATGAATATATTTAAACACATTAATATATTGATAACATTTAGTAATTCAAAAATAAAAACATTTTAATAGTTTTATAACTGACCAACTATGGCAAGCTGCCATTTCATGGATGGAGTGTCACACTCTTCTGTCCTGAAAATAAATTTTCGCCTCATACATATTCATATATTTTCTTATGCAAACTCATTGATTGTTGAGGATTCTAATAGGACTATATTCTAATTTTTAGTTAGGCTGATCACAGCAAGTCTTCCGCGGACGTCCTTTACTTCTAGTGCCATCAACATTCACCCCACAACGTTGGCACGTGGAACAGATGAGTGAGGTAAGATCAAATAAACCTGAAGAACGGGCCAGTCAAAAGCGTTAACAACTGAAGATAATGCACGAGAAAATGAATAAAAGTGGGCAAGGCAAGACTTGTGTGGCAGGACTGAAGAGTGTTTAGCTGATCGTGCCACGGTCTTTCTCAGACGTCCTCTATGTCTGGTGCCATCAACACTTGCGTCATGTATACTTCTTACCATTCTCTTCTCATTCATCCGTTACATATAACCAAACCACCTAAGTAATCCATTCTTAATCTTACTAACTATACTAAGGTCAGCTTTACATTCTTTCTTTATTTTTTCATTCTGTACTGTGTAATAAATAGATCTGCCACATATATGCCTAAGTGATCTCATTTCCCCTACATTCAGTCTACTTTCGTTCCTCTTCTGCCAGTTCCTGGCCTCTCTTCCATACATCGATGTTGGTTCCAGGGCTCCATTGTGTACCGTTAGTCTTGCCTCGGTTGACAAGTTCCCGTTAAATATAATTCCATTGAAAACACTGTTCACTTTATTCCCTGCACTCACCCACGTTTCGATCTTCCTGAGCCTTTTAGTTTCTATCAAACGTACTTCTCAAATACACGGACTCATCTACTTGATCCAAAAATTCATTAAGAGTGTTTCTATCTATCCCCTCTATAACGTATATTAATGGAGAATTTTTGTGAGATACCGGAATATGAACCTGGATCTCTTTCCAATCCGGGGAAGGTGCATTATCCAACTATGTTGCTGCGACAGTACTTTTGACGACAAATTTTCGAATCCACGTGTTACACTTTTCAAATGAATACATCTATCGTTCCATTATTTGAAAGCCATCTACTTTGTTTTTATGGAATCTCAAATATCTTTGAGTAAACCTATAATAGACGTCAGAATTAACAATAAATTTTTATAATTCCATACTTTTGGATTAAATTAATAATCACATTAAATGGAAAAAAAAAAAGTAATGTTCTAACGGTGAATTAATTACGGAAAAAGGTCTGAATGTTACAAGAGGTCAATAAAACGAGCAGATTTATGACCGTCCTTGAAAAAACAACTTTATTATTCGTATCACATACCCCTTATGAGTATACAGTTCCTCTTTCCATTATCTTTTGTGTTCGATAATAATTTATTCTTCGGAGTGCGGAGTGAGATGGAATTATAACGTTGGAACTTCCACAAAATAAAAGAGAAAAAGACATTCCGGTCTACTGCAATATTTATTCCATCTTGTCCCAATAGAAAACAAAAGGGGAAATTGGGGAAGAACACACATCCACTTAAACTACATTATGTTGATTTTCTTGCGGTCCCGTGCCATATTTCTTCCCAGTTGGTTCACCCCCTCTTGTGAAGTCTATCAACGAGCAACGGGCTTGAGAGACAATAAATTCATGCCATACGCAATAATTATAAAACAAATTGAAATTCTGTTAAGTTCAGAGGTTCTCAATACATTCACATAAACCATGGGTACAAGATAATCTATTATTCTAGGAATTTAATAAGTATATTGATTAATATTCAAAATACCGAGATTGTTTTTTAAATTTGCAATACTTACCGTATCTATCTACCTTATCTTACCTTACCTTATCTATTAGTATATATTTCTTTTAAGTTTCAATTTTAAAACATAGTTTTGTGGTAAAAAATCTATCGTATCTATTGAAAAAATATTTAATTATTTTTTGAAATAGAGATTAATTCAATTTGTATTCTCTCACATTTTTGTTTAAAAATAAGTCCTATCATGCTACCAGTGCTCTAAAACATTATTAGAGAAGACTTGTGACTTTCGTATTTTGTACTACCTAAAAATGTGTGACGTTATTTGTTAAAAATATAATAATATTTAAAAATGAGCAAATTTGAATTTATAACTTATTTTAGTCAAATCGTCAACTAATCGATATATTAAACTGAAGTTCATTTATTTATTTATTTTATTTTAACATTATTTTTCAATGGCGCTACATATCAAATGGAGATCTCCAATCTCAATCTTCCGTTTACGTGACACTCAGTCTTCTGCTGACATGTATAGCTGCAGACTCTTAGCATTATATTTCCCATTGTCTCTCCAGCAGACCCTTGGTATTCCAATCTTTATATCGATTTATATCGAGTATCATATATGGGCTTCGTGAAACATTCATCTAAGTGAATATTCCACACATCCCAGACGGGGAATTTTTACATTATGTTCGTTATTATATCAGATTCTCAATACTCTGCATTTATAAGTTCAAGATGCGCTGCAATATTTTCCTCTTGAAGTTTTCCAACAACTGAGCATTCTTCACCGATGTACTTTAGGTTTTTTTCCATAAAATACTAGTGTATAGATAATTGTTTTGCACAGAAAGACATAAAATACATATATTAGATAATATAGTTCTGTGGAGACCCTGCACGCACCCTACAGACATGGCCGTGAAGGTACTCACTTAACAATCATATAAGGCCGAAACCCAACCGACCAATCAACAGACACCATACATCGTGACGGACACTGCCCTAGAATCTAGTGACTACTTCATCGCAGGCCGTCCTTTCATATCTCGAACGAGTTACTTCAGCGTTCAACAAAATATGTGCATTTAACTGAAGGTATACTGCCTCTGTATCATTCATCCATAAATGCATGTCAATCTTTGTAAGTACTCTTTCATTTTTATGCCTAGATGAAACATAGATGCACATGCACTAACATGTGTGAGACTAAAAGATGTTAAGGGCTTTAGTCTCACATCCACAAAGCCTTCCGATAAATCACAATCAATCATATTTAACAACTACAACCTCAACAGTTCAATACTACCATGAAAAAGAAACAGTCGTTACTCCGAAACCTATTGTTTTAAACAATAAAACTCAATTGGCTATTTACAAATGTATTTTATATTCATTATTTATTAGTATTTAAAATATCACCGATCTATGTTCTGAATAATTACAACTTCACAATAAGAATGTGTTCTCCTTAATAATATCTAAGTTGTATCAATGTGTCCAAAAATTTAATAAAAATTTATTGTTAATTCTGACGTCTATTATAGGTTTACTCAAAGATATTTGAGATTCCATAAAAACAAAGTAGATGGCTTTCAAATAATGGAACGATAGATGTATTCATTTGAAAAGTGTAACACGTGGATTCGAAAATTTGTCGTCAAAAGTACTGTCGCAGCAACATAGTTGGATAATGCACCTTCCCCGGATTGGAAAGAGATCCAGGTTCATATTCCGGTAGCGCAACAACAATATTTTTCAATAAAATAGATTTTATATGTATATCTTTCTAATTAATACAATTAATTAGTATTTAAAATATCACAGACCTATGTTCTGAACAATTATAACTTCACAATAAGAATGTGTTCTCCGTAATAATTATTAAAATGTCTAACCACAAAGTTATTGCTTCAAATAGAAAATGAAAATATAATATTTTAATAATTAAATAACTGATTTTATCTCTTGGGTAGTACTAAACCTTTTCTAAAATGGTATACGTGTTATTTAAATGTAATTATGCACATTTCATTTAACCATTTTACGGTGTGCCATAATAAAATTAACCAACATATTTAAATAAAAACTTACTTGAAAAACATAAATTACACAAAACTGTATTTATTATAATTTGGACAAAAAGTCGTGGAAATACCAAAAATAATCTTCAGGTATGTAGGGACAGTATTAAAAGTAAACTTTGAATGAAAAGTTTATATTTTATTTAAATTTTAACTTTCACTTTTTTAAAACAAAATATTTTTATTAGATATTAAAAAAAAGCTTTATGAATCATTAACCTTCTCATTTGGACCTTTAATAATCAATTTATGAACAATAAATACAATTTTTACGGACACCAAAGTTAAATCTATTGTAAAACACGTAAAATAATCGCAAGGGTGTGTTTTTTTCTATACAAACAAAATATTTTGATACACAAAAAAAAAATGTCGCGCGGAATTGAAGATCATAATAAACATCATAAAAGCAAATTTCGCTAGACAATTTGCCAAAACAATTCTAGAATCTTATATTAATTGACTTTTTGGCTATCAAAATTATTATTCACGTGCTACAGCCCCTTAAACCCGTCTCTGTTAATGTAATATATGCACGTAATGATGCGTGTCCACGGAACGAATTTCCCTTGAGATATGCAAATCGAAATGGTAAAGGTAAGTATACATATATACATATAATTGGTTCTGTCTTTTTTCCACATAAATGCATAGAAAATATTTGAATTATTCTTTATTACAGCATTAATCTCCATTTGTTTCGCGAGAACCATTTTATCATCCATATATAATATATTCTTTATATTGATATTTTATTAAAACTTGACTAGAAAAATGTAATCGGCTTTGTATATTGTTTTTGATAAGTAATGGCCACTTTGAGACCAATGTTAGCCGCCGCACCGTCATGGCTATTATTTTCGTATGTATACTCCTTAAAAATATGTAAGTTGTATTAATGTTCCCAAAATTTAATAAAAGTGAATTATTAGTTAATCCTGGCGTCTCCTATTGGTGTTCCATAAATATAAAGAAGATGGTTTTCAAACAATGGAACGACAGATGTATCAATTTGAAAGTGCAATATATAAGTTCGAAAATTTGTCGTCAATCCACTGTGTTGGTGTAGCATAATCGGTTAATGCATTTCCCCGGATAGGAACAGATCTACTTTCGAACCCCGGTAGTGACAACAATATTTTTTTCAATAAATTGATGTAATGCATATATCATTTAATACATTTAATTTGTATTAAAAATATAATTTATTATAAAAAAGGAAAATGATCCACCGAAGTACAGCAAACACATACCCAATAAGATATTTTTTAACTGATTTATCTTAACATAATACCATTTTTGCCTAGCCACCTGGAAACAGATCATGACTTTGGAATAAGTTACCAACTGCCCTGTTCGATATTTAAAACTGTCCTTCAGTCCCCGTATGCACTCAATATGAACGCGACATATCGAATGGTCTCTATCCAGTATCTACCCATTACCCTTTCCTCCTATACCAGAACATGATATTTTCTGTGGTTGTGTTATCTATGGCTTTCTAAGTTGAAGTTGAACCTTTGAACTGACAAGTATCATTTACCGGTGGTGCTATAGGCTGTTAAATTATTTATTATCGTCTTGTTGGGTTGGGCTGGTAGTGTATTATTTAAGTGTGTTACAGTTTCTCGCTACAGTGCATGCTGAAATTGTTACATTTCGCGCCATCATTAAAGTGTACGTATTTGAGTGCTTCGTTTAGACCAACGGAATACGTGTCCTGAAACCAGAAGACTTGTGGATTCAGTGGAAGAAGATCTAGATACCGAAAGGAGTATTTCACTGGTGGGTGTGTTTTCTGGTTTTGAGTGGTTCTTCAGCCACCCCTTGTCCCTTATTCCTTTCCCTCTCCTGAATTACTTCCACCTTTCCTGCATGAAGTGGTTATAATTGACAACTTGTACTTTTGTATTAAAATTTATTTTTAAAATTTTATTCTCTAAGCATACTTATTTATTTATTTAGACTTTATTAACATACATATTTTTGTTGTAACAGAGGTGAATATATTATAATATAACATGATAAACATAAGATACAATTATATTCCAATTAAATATTCGTAGTTTATTGTATGGGAAGGAGTAGACTCCAGCTCTGATACATACAGCGTTGTTCTGGCTACTTTGCCACACTGAAGTCTATGTTAAAGTAAACAGATTTTTTCGTGGTATTTTCGTGTTATTTAAGGTAAAGATTCGACAGAAATAAAAATAGAGATAAAAATAAAATAAAAAAACTAAATTATAGTGTTGTAGAACTAGTGAATTATTAATGTAGACACTGTATAATGATTATGTTAGAATATTGGATAGCCATGCTTCTAATTGATCTGTACCCGATTGGATCATATATTGGGTCCATATTTGAGAAATCTTATTAGATAATATAGAATTTTGCCATCTTTTTACCGATATTTCAATTTTTTATATATAATTTTGTTCATCTAATTAAGTTTTTCAACTAACTTAAACAATTATGTGCTTATTCAAGTATCCATTCTTTGTATTAATAAGTTTTTTTGGTACGACTACCATAATCCATAAAATTGACGTTAAATATTTTGACGAATCTGTAGGAGCAGAATTTCAAATCTACCGCCAGTATTGGTTCTCTTATCCGACGGATGACACGAGCGACACACGGATTGAGAACGCAGGCAGCAAAAAGCAGTCGCCTCAGTCTTGCCCGATATCTCCTGAAATCTTTCTGTTCTATCCTCTGACCGAATAAACGACTCCACACCAATCTGCGCGTCTCATTCACAGCACATATCCGTGAGGAGAATAAAATTCTAAAAGCTACGTAATGCTTTCAATTTATGTATATATATAATTCATTTCCTAGATACTAGAAGTTGTACAATATTTCATGCTTACTCTACAAGGGCAAGTTAAAAATTATCTTAACCATATTACACACTCAAGGTTGTCATACTGTCTTCTGCGCATGCGTGTTTATAGTTGGTACGACGTCACGTGTCACGTTTACTAAATTGGATCCCGATCGCGTCATTAGCCTTCCGGCTATTACAATACAAATATGTCCGCTTCTCTAGAAGGAACAACGAGCAGTGATCTGATTTCTCTAGTCGGACGGTGTGAAAGGGGCTGATATTCATCGTAGACTTTTGTCACAATACTGGAACTGTGCTTTATCGTGTAAAAGTGTTTTTTGCGGATCGAGAAATTTAAAAGTGGCCAGATGAGTGTGATGCATGCAGAGGGAGCAGGACGCCCGCCAACCTCCACCGCGGACGATAAAATTCAGCAAGCTTGAGAGATGGTTCTAGCGAATAGGCGAGTTACCATCAGTGAGGATACGTCTTAATTCTGCCCATCAAATCATCTACGACGAGGTTGGTTTCCGTAAAGTATGTGTAAATAAATTGTAGAACAAAAAATCTAGATAAGACGAGTATATTTAAAAATATTATATGCAATCTATTGCATTTTATAGCCTACCATAAAATTATTATTAGTCTGAGGAGGGGCATATGAATCACTCCAAGTAATAAGTTTTATTACTTATTTTTCTTCCACTATGCTATTCAAAAATATTTCTTAAAGCACTTGCAAGGTCATTGTTGATTCTTTCCGACTTTTCCCGTCCTCAAAGTACAGAATTAGGTCTTTGTAGATGTGTAAAATGCGGTTAAGTTGTACATATTTAATTTTCATTGGTAATAAAATGAGCCGATTCCTGCTTTCGGGTACGTTATTACATTTTTCAAATCAAATATTAACATTGGCGTGCCATTTTGTTTTTTTGTTTTATCCGGGATCGATAAACAGCTTTCTTATTTTTGTTCATTTGAATAAACCTCACAAATATCACATCTGTCATTTTTTGGAAGATGAAAATCTAAATTGAGTCAGTTACCAACAAATATTAGCACATCGTTAATTTTACCGCGGTACTTTCAGATTTGATGAATTTCTATTCAAACAACTCATTAATTCATATTAAAATCTGAACTCAAGTGTTTCCTTATTGTAAAATGTTTAGAATGTCAATCTAAATGAAGTTCAGGTATATTTTTCTATTATGTAAAATTGCGACATCTAATGATCGTTAGACAGCTCACCGGCGAAACCGCAAATAGAAGCTTGTTGCCCTGTGACAAAATTATCTGTGACAGATGGTATTCAGTTGTCCTTAAATATCAAATGGAACCCTGTTATTCTATGAAATAGTAGTAGTGAAACTTTAATAGAACTTTATTGCCTTATTATCTCCCAAACTATTGAGATATTTGACACATTTGAAACACAGTTTTAGAGTCAATTATCGTAAGAATTTTAGTTGGCACGTAAAAGTCAGTTTTCGCCAAAATTTCAGTTGATACCTTATTGTTCCAAAGTCATGATATTACGATCCGAATCTCGCCTCTCTAGCGGCAATTATTATTATTAGTCTACTTTTGCCGAATGGTTTGTGTTTTGGATAAATCCTAATAATTTTTGAAACTGTAAATGTTGACTGTTTTCTTATTAAATAACCTTCCTTTAAATAGCTATTGAGTGAATAGATATTTACTACATTTAGTAGAATAATCTACATGATAATCATAAAATTCTATGGTGGTCCTGCTCGCGCCCGATGGATATGGGTGTGTTAGGAATCACCTAACAGCCATATAGTACCGAAACGCAGCGACCAATAGCAAATGTCAATACATCTTGTCGGACGAGTTCTAGCTAAGAGCTAGCCAACCACTTCTCCGCAGACCATTCTTTCGTCAACAACTCAATCGGACCATTACAGTCTTCAACTTTATTCGCGCAATTAACATTATACTCGTCGTACTTTGCATTGGAAATCATCCAGCAATTAACGTCAACTTTTATAAATTCTGTTTTATTGAAATAGCTTGCTCTAGATACAGCATACATTCTTATATGCGCATTCATATACACTGTGACATGAAATAAAACTACCTCTCACTCTACATACCTCGTGTTTTGAAACTCCGTTAGTCTCTCCGTGTAAGTGTGAGTCAATCCATTTTGTGTCGTTCACTGTTCCTCATTTGAGAGTATTTTTTGATTAATGGATCCTTGAGTGTCTGCTTTGAATTACTGCACCTTAATTCTGTATATAAAACTATATTCTATGGATTTGTGTATATGATTTTTATAAATAAAGACAGTACTTAAGGGACACTGGAAGGTCTAAATTTTAAATCTTAATGACCACATTGAATTTCTTCTCCTTTTTCGTTTTGCTTATACTTAAGTATATAATTGAATTAAAATCGTGTATTTTTATTAGCTTTGATGAGTGGGACCGACAAGGAAGCCCTAGCTTCTAAATCGGTCCGTCCCGGAAAAGTGTAGGCTCCAGCTGTCCTTTTAAGCCCTTCCAATTACATTAAATTTGATAAAAGCGCTACTTTGATGTTTTCTCTTGCCAGCAATAGAGATTATAAATCATCATTACATGCTTTTTTAACATTATAATTAAAGCTATTTACTAACCGTCAAGATAAGAAGTACGATATGTCTGAATGGCCGAAAACTAAGTTTGCGCGCGACAATTTTACCACAAAGTTGAAAGCTCGGTGTGAGGATACGCAAATGAACTACGTCGCATTAATAATTTTCGAATCGCGAGCTCCGATCGCCTCTCACGACCGTTGGCCCCAGATGCTGTTGGCCCCGGATGCTATAGGTCCCAGAGGACCGCCTGTCCCCCGCGGGAGTTTGGCCCTAAAATTAATGTTGTTTATTAACTATTTTGCAAGTTTTTGAGTTTGAAAGTATTTTCAGTAGGCTCATAAACAATGTTCAATTTATATCAAACAATGAAATAATTTACTTTATTTTAGTATTATTTGTAGAGTAGACTAAGAAGCTGATAATGTAAAATAAATCAATTTTAAAAAAGTACGGAATATTTAAATAATACGATGAGAAAACAGATTTCTCCAATAAATTATCGAGTTAATGACTTTAACATTCTTGTTAAATGTAGCTGTAAAACTCTATGAGTATATGGGATCAATCGTTATCCTTATAGGTCATTGAGTTAGTTTATTTTTCACAGAACAAATATTTGTTTTGTTTAATACTACCATGCCTTTGTAATACTCCCCATGTGCACAAATGTAGCCTTATGAGGAGACTCACAGTTTGATTAAATTAAAAAATGCGAGTTATTTGAATTGACATGTTTTAGCACAACATGAACAAGAAAAAGAAAAAATAATAAGTATAAGTTTTGGCGATATTTTGAAAACAAAAAGAAGATAAATGCATAAAAACAGGTGTACATATATTTTTACTTATATATCGCGAAATATCCTCGAAGATTTTTTTTTGTATTTACGAGTATATAATTTTAAATATTAATTAGAAAGATATACATATAAAATCAATTTTATAGAAAAATATCAAATATTAAATTTAGGTATTTGAGATTCCGTAAAAATAAGGTAGATGGCTCTTTCAAATAATGGAACGATTAAATGTATTAATATCAACAAAGGTAACATATAGGTTCGAAAATTTGTCGCCAAAAATATCGTCGGTGTAGCATAGTTGGATAGTGCAACTTCCTGGTTTGGAAAGAGATCCAGGTTCGAATCCCGATGTTTATTTTTCGATAAAATTGATTTTATATATATATATATATATATATATATCTTTATAATTCATATATTTAATTAATATTTAAAATATCACATAAAATCACATATTCTGAATAATTACAACTTCACAATTAGAATTTGTTCTCCCATATAAATACACTTCTTTTAATGATGATCGGGAGACCTAAAAACACACCTTTCGTTAAAAAAATAAAAACATATGTGTGTTATATATATATTGTGGATAACTTCTGTAGTTTTTATCAGATTTCGATAAAACTTTTCTAAAAAATTGACTTGGTTATCTCAGTTAACTTTGCTAAACAACCTGATCAGCCATCTTGTTTCAAAATGGAGGCTATTCAAAAACTTAGAAAAATTCGTAACGCCGTTAATATTGAACCCAGAGAAAGAAATAAATAATACACTTACATACAATTTATCCGAGTATTGCAGCCAGTCCCGGAAGGATTTTTTTTTTCAATTACTTTCGTATCAATCAACAATTTTCAAAATATTAAGAATATATTTCCATCGGTCTATACACTGGGCTGCTGTTTTTTACATACATTTTAAAAGGATAATTAAGAAAGTACAGACTAATGTTTGAAAAAATTAAGAAATTATTTTAATTATAAAATTTTGTATTAATTCAAACACACAGTATCTTAACTTGTTCCTTCATACCTCTTACATTTAAACATTCATCATATATTTTTGCAAGATTTTGAGTCCCGGCAGATTTGAATGGAAGGTTTTCGATCATCCAACGTAGCCATATTAGATTTTTGCTTTTTTTTTACGAAGAAGCCGTTTACAATTGTTTAAATGGACTGGCAGTGGACCATTACTATAGCGGTACTTTAAAACTCGTGAATATATATAATATATAATATGAAATGCAGGAGGCAATTATGTGAAAAAATCTATACGGGTATTGTGTGTTTAAAAAAACATAAAATTGTTAAATAAAATTAACTTTTTCTAATTTTTAAAACGTAAAATTTTTTATTATTAAGGAGAACACATTTTTATTGTGAAGTTGTAATTATTCAGAATATAGGTCTGTGATGTTTTAAATACTAATTAAATATATTAATTATAAAGATATATATGTAAAATCAATTTTATCGAACAATATTGGGATTCGACCCTGGATCTCTTTTTCAATCCGGGGAAGGTGCATTACCTACCATGTACATTGTTTCAAATAATGGAACGATAGATGTATTAATTTGGAAAAGTGTAACATATGGATTCGAAAATTTTTCGTTAAAAATACTGTCACTGTAGCATAGTTGCAACTTCCGAGGAAGGTGCAACTATGCTACAGTGACAGTATTGGATCCGAGGATTGGAAAAGAGATCCAGGGTCGAATCCCGGTGGTGCAGTAATAATATTTATCGATAAAATTGATTTTATACGCATATCTTCATAATTCATATATTTAATTAGTATGTAAAATTCTTTACTTTCTGGATAGCCTCAATATAAGTTGGATATATATCATATATATATATATATATATATATATATATATATATATATATATATATATATATATATATATATGTATATATATATATATATATATATAAATCTTAAATATAATGCTGTTATATGGTAGTTGTTTTTCGATATTTAGACGATTTATGTAAAAAAATATTTTTACATTTATTTTAAATTCTCAAATATATTTTTGAAACTTTTTATTATTGGGACAAAGATTTTTGTATTTTTATTATAAGAAAGCCTCACCCATTTATCATTGTTTACAAAATGTTTTTATGTTTGTTTATGTTCAAAAGTTTAGTATGTTTAGCGATGGGAAATCCATTCTCAGTAGTCGAATGAAAAGAGTTACAAATCTTGTAATGAATTTGTGTTTTTTGTACGAATATATAAACTACAGTTTAATATTACTGTTGTAATACTGCCAACGGACAAATCAGGACATTACAAATCCCAAGTCAATTTGGTTGAGAGCAATGGCGACCGCAAGTATGTGCTTAACGTCTCGTAATATTTTTGAACCACATCCAGTATATTGGTGCTCTGTAAGCAACTCAAACTTAACACAATAAGTAAAATAGTTTTGTGATAGCTTTTTAAGTCACTTTGTATAAAGTTGTTCATTTTGTTTGAGGCTGTTTGTGTGCTCGACCGAGTTACTGAGGCTAAGAATATTGTTTGAGAATTTCTGCTGAGATAAAACGCAGTAAGGCCAAAATATATGAATGAAGTGAATGTCACAATACGTTGTAAAAATATTCAACATTTTTAACTACTAAATGTAGAATATTTTTCGAAGTACGTAGATATTTGGATAAAATTGTAAGAAATCAAAAAAATAAATATAAACCACTATCTACGCACTGAGGCCACATATTTGCCCAACAATTAATTTATTTGCATATTTTATTTTATGGATCAGTTAGTTTGCATCCGTCTTGATGAAGATACAGTTGTATTAAAACCGGCTGACGTTAAATTAATCAAAGTGATTTACGCAATATCTGTTAATTTTTTAAATTAATAATTATGCCCAACCACAAATTTAACGCCATAAATATTAAAAATAAATAAAGTTTAATTATATAATTGGGTAGGTCTTAACAAGTACGAGGTACGAGTACGATCCACCTTTCAAAAGTTATTTGTGCCATTAATCAAGTTAAAACTTTATTTTATAGAAAAAAGTACAATAATATTATATTATAAGTCAATATCATTGTTGTTCAAAAAATTTGCTATTATATTGATTAAATATGGCAGTCAAGGGAAAGAAGATAACTCAAGTTAACTGGGAGTTGAAAATTACCATTGACGAGATTACTGCAAAAAAACCTGTGATCCGCAATGGACAGGCAAAAAAGATATGGACAAGGGTTTCCTCCTCGGCACCACACTCACACATTGGGGAATCTGTTAAGTTCAATCTGAATAAATGTGAGGCTACCTGGCAATGCCCAATTCTCATTCAAGAGATATTTGATATTGTTGAATCCTTTTGGTGAACCACGGGGTGCGGGAAATAATAATATCTTTGAATTATTTTAAGCCCATTACCTTTATCATTATTTGGATCCATTCATTGTGCAATTCAGATAGAATTTATATGTTTTTTTACCATATTAAGTCTGTCATATATCGGGATATGGAATTGATGAGGGAAAACTCCGGAAAGAGAAGTATTAGGCATTGAATATTGCCATTATTACAAAAATATTAACATTTATTTCACTTACGTACGCTTATAGTATTTACATATTACATTTTATTTATAATACTATAAATAATATATAAATTACCAGTTAGGCGTACACGTGTGATGATCTGTACAGTTCTATGTTAATTATATTTTAAATGTTACTCTAAATATTAATTTAGAATAATTCTTAAAACTCCTGGTCTCCAGCACCAATGTAAAGATCTGTTATTTCTCAAAGTTGCGTCTACCTCACTAGGCAACCATGTTCCGTGATTATGATAAGTTTGACAGACTTCAGGTTTGCGTACGCTCAAACACCCGTGTCTCTAAATCAGGTATTTGTGCGCCTGTTACTTAAGGTCTAGGAATTATTGACCCCTGAGCCCTGCACCCACGCGTTCAAAGAGTGAATTATAATGATGATCCAAAGTTTTGATGTCGCAGCGAACATTATCATTTCCCAGAACTTGTTCAAGATGCATGGCCAAGGTCCTAGTATCTCCAGTACGCTGGTGTTCAGTATCGATGGGGAACTGGCAACCCTTTGCCGTATCCATCATTGAAAGTAATTAATTGTGATTGCTCGTACACCATAACAGTACGACTCTCAGGAAAATTGTCGTGATTCCTCTTGGCGCGTCTGAGAACATACGTCATGTGACAGCGGTGTTTGAAGAATAGTTTTGTTTATCTGCTGGATGATTCTCGGTGTCTCGGATAATACATTTCGACCGGAACCAGGAACATATGGTTAGGATTATTATCACTGCATGTTGGTGTATGTGTGTGTCTATGAGTTGCCGACGTGTCGGCATAATTTCAGATCATTTCAGGAACACTGTCCATGGGTATTAACCTCTGGAGATCCTACTATCATCTTTCTCATACAGCTGAAAAAGAGTACCATGGTGACCACACAGGAACTACCTCGATGCAACCCAATCCAGACTTAACTGTTTACGCCAGGTTATATATATATATATATATATATATATATATATCGGAAAAAAGCTCATGAACGGTAAACATACGTCGGGTTAGCCTGTAGCCTTTTGTACCCTCCGCATGTCTATCGATGATGTTCAATAACTCTTTCATTTTGGCTATCACTACCAAACTAATATAACCGTAGCTAGTCCGTCCACACTTCATGCCACCAAATGACTCTGTTCAGCCTCCTAAAGCACCATTTCCTTCCAATCAAATTTTCTTAGGAAAATTACAATACACATAGGCGGTGAAAGGTGGTAGAATAAAACACCTGGTTTTAGTTCGATAACCGAAGAGATAATTATATAAATAATTACATGAATAAATACAGAGCCTCGCTTGTGAGACGTGTCGTAAAGTAAAATGTTCTATAATGGTAGTGAGTTGTTAGCACAATATCCATAATGAAGGTCATTATGGTTTCCATACGCATGCAATCGTGCGTTTTCAAAGTAAATAAATACAACCATTCTCGGATAAACTCTATCATTTCGGCCTACAAGCCATTACTTCGGATCAAAAATGTAATTTATAAAATATGCCCTGTCTCTCACCCTGGTGCCGGCAGCGTGTGCCAGAGGCATATAATGGGATCTGTGAGATTTTACTAGATTTCTGCGGATAAGTAAACACATAAATAATTACGTATATAGGCACATGCTTATTTACATGACCAATAAGTTGTTAACAATTAGTCCAAAACGACAAAATACATGTAACCAAACAACCTTATAGGTGGGTGCCTCAAATAATTAACACATGACAGTAACAAAGTCAAATATCAAGTAGTCTGGCAGTTACGCCAGGCCTTTTTTATGAATGAGTAATTACACGATGATCCGAATTACACTGCAGTATTCGTTAATGGTTTTAATTATGTATGTAAGCATGCAAAAATGAAACTTAGTATTTTAGCGGATCTGGAGCACAGCATCTTCTCTAAATCCAGATAATCCTCTGGGATTCGGCCTCGGCGTCACAACACTCGCGATTTTAAATTAAAAAATGACCTCCATGGACCCGACAACTCTCTCGACTTCGCTTTTAATCGACCACGGCGTAAATCTCGAAAGGAAATCAATGAACAACGCTACATATACGTCTCTTTTCCTGGTTCCAAATTGACTCCCTCCTCGCGCCCACTCTAACAACGACTGTCTACTATCCCTATTTCAAAACGACTCCTCTATTTCCCGCTTCAAAAGCGACCATCCGGAGAAGCGTTCATAACCCCTCTCCTGTCATCTCATCCCCCGACCCGCTTCACCCCTCTCCTAACCGACCGCCCTAAGAATTTCGCGGAATTCGTATTTTTATATCAGTCGATTATATGTAGATCATCACAATGTTTACCACCCAGTATGTGTTTGAATGAACATGTACCGATGTATATTTTTTTAAACACTTCTAGGATAAATTTCAACATCATTTTTTTTTTTAATAATTACCTAAAACCTGTAATTGAATTAATCTTCAGAAAAACTTTATAAAAGTAAGGTAACTTTATAGTAGTATAGGTATTTAATTCTTTTGATTATCCGCATATTTTTTAAGCAATCGACGCTTCACTATTGCTTTTGGAATATTATTAGATGTAATAAAAATGTTTTACATTTAAACTGTTATTTTTCAATCTTGGATTACTACATAATTTTCGCACAAAGTTTTCTTTATACTTACTCATAAATATAAATATATTATGTAAATTCTAATAGTTATTTCTATTCTGTTTTTATAAATGTAACATTAATGAGAAAATGAGTATTTTCTAATCCCGAAAATCCTTCTCGTATCATAAGAATTATTCTCGATATTCTAGGATTGCAATTTTGGCTCGGGACACGCCAGGAATATAAAAAGAGAGAAAATCACAAGCTCCTCTTCAGACGACAATCGATCTACTTCCATATTATTAACAACCTACGTAGAAGACCTATATGTGCCCACAGATAATAGATGATTAATAGACTGATTGGTGGTCAATATAGGAATATTATTAATTCAAGCACTAGTGGTTAACATTTGGCAACAGGACGCACGTGGAAAGTGCACCACCTATACAAATGCTTCATGCAAACGAGCTTATCTTGAAATATTGTTTAGCCGATGAAAAACCATTTATGTTATTGAATATCTTATTATCTACATAATCACGAAGCGTATGTCTGCTGCCATCTGTGGATCGGAAGGGAAAATAACGAGAATGCAGTGGCCGAATGCGTCGCGCAACAACGGTCGGCCGCCGCAATCTTCCCAAGCAAGATATCTTCCCATCTGCCTGATCCGATAGATGCCTTTGCTCCGAACTCCACCAACTATTCCACCGCGTTGTGGTGACCCTGCATGCGCAAATAGACATGGCCATATAAGGACTCACCTATCAACTATTTAGGGCCCAAACCAAAGCGACCAATCAGCAGACCCAATAAAACAATATGCTCCAGAGATGGACACTGCCCAAGCACCCAAGCAGCTGGCGATCACTCTTCCGCAGGCCGTTCTCTCATAGACATATCTATTCAACAGCATCTCGAGCGAGCCACTCCAGAGTTCAACGCGAATTTAAATGTATAGTTCATCACGTCAATAAACGAAATTTCTTAAGTACTCTTTTATTTCTACACCCTGCTCTAGTTACAACATCAGACACCCTATACTGCGACATACAAACAACACGTGAGACTAAAAAATGTTAAGAGCTTCTGTCTCACAGCAATAAAACCGTCCGAGTCAATCATATTTAAATAACCTCAACATTCACACAGTCAACTCCTTCAGCGTCATTTTAATTAGTATGTTTTGTAACTACGCTTGATTAAATTCAGTGTAAATCGTAAGTACCCATTATATCACAATATCATCATTAACACCTGCCTACTTTACGTATAACCAACAATTTAAGCTTTTCGATACGAAATAAGCTGATTTTAGAGGCTACCTTACTCTCACACCATCTAATCTTTCTGATATCATCATTCGTATCATACACACACAACCAGATCCTCAAAACTCGTGTTTTCGATGTAGTCCTTTTTTAAATTAAAAAAATTACCTTACACACAAATGGCCTAGGATTTTTAGTACTATAAAATATATTTCCTTTAAGACCCACTGTATTTTGCACACACTTACACATTCATTACATATAGCCTTAAAGGTTTTTTTTTAATTTACTTCTCACGATGTTATATACATATATTTAACTTTATTTTCCACTATAACTTACCACCTGACAAATAATTTACTTGAACCTTTTTTAAACTTAACAAAGACACTTACAACACTACAAAAGACCGGATACAATGTCATTTAATTTGCACCCAACGGGAATCAAATTTGTGGCCTTTGTTACCAGTTTGCTAAAGCTTTACGCCTTGTTTTATTAGAATGCGATGTCTTCGTGGAATATTATTAGTACAAAAATTCTTCAAATAATAATACATTACTAAATTTGATGTGATTTGTGTACCATCAAAAATCAACAAAAATACTTTTCAAAATATTTTATTTACAAATTGTTTTTAAAAAAAAATATGAGAATCAAAAGAGGATATTTAATATTTACAGTATATTAATTATTAATAACCAAATCTGCATAAAATTATAAAAATACCCTAGGGCAAAATCTAACATTAAAAAAGAATTTTAAAATGTTCCAAAAACTGTTTGCACTACTGTAGAGTAGCTTGTTGGTGTAGTGATTATTACGCTGGCCTAGTGATCTAGTGGTCGGTGGTTCGCGCCTCATTCCGGGACTCCAAAAAATTAGTCCTATTTTCATAGCACAAGCGTTTTAGCTTAGTTTGAAAATAGTAAAAATACATCTTTATTTTTATTTTTTAATCAAATAATTAGACTGCAAACCAATGAAATAAGGATTTCTTGAACAAAGAAAATCAATAAAAATATTTAAGAAATCAATAATGCCGGATAATTTTCATCCGGTATAACTATGACTTTCAGTGATCTTCTCTTTTCATGTGTTTTTCACAATTTTCTCAATTTCCTTCAGTGTGACATAAGGAAATTTGAAAGGAAGCAAATAGGTACATAGCAATGGAGTAAGTGTGAATTTTCTTTGAAATGTACAAATTGTATATGTATCTGTGATCTTCTTGTATTGAAGATATATTTATTAAATAGAAAACCAACAATTATATTTTTATTATTAAAAATTTGAAAACTGGTAAAAGAAAAAAGAAAAAAGTCAATTACTTAATTTATTACAGTTTTCACAAAAATTATCCCATACACGTCTTTTGCGCTCTTTCTATGGTGAATTTTAAACACTGTCTTTAAATAATTGAGGTTCAAAATTATAACGTCTTGAATTAACTAGTCCTGTTTGCTTTTCAACCCTTATCTCTAATATTTACGGTATTTCTTGTAAGTGTGCGGGAAAGAAGAGGGTGAGAATGGGGGTGAAATCGAACGAACCACAATAAATATGTCTGTCAAAATAATTACGACGTATCGTATTGTGGGGATAGAAGGAGTCTTACAGCCATCAACCCTTCTCCATTCTTTGAGGCTGTTCGAGAAAGAGGGAATGAGGTATCGACGGAATCAATAAACTTACTAATTAATGCTCAGAAGTCATGTGGATAAAACTTTTGCTTGCTGTTTATAGTCCACGAGTTCTACTCTATATGTTTTCATGGTTATTTACAGTGAATTTTTTTTAATCTTCTTCGCAGAATACAGAATTACTTACAACGTAACTTGAATATTCTTGCATTTGTAAAAAATATAAACATTATTTAAACATGATTATTGTGCATTCTAAGACAGAGTTCTTATGTGTATCAAGTGTAGAAAAAATTAAAGGGAAACTGGTAAACCACATTGGAGTTAATTGTCAATTTCATTTTAAATACACGAATTAGGCGGATATGTGACCTAATTACTCGTATTCTGTATTCTAAGAGTTTTTAAATATTTACCCAATTACTCGCAAGTACCCTTTAGGGAGAATTTTAGCGGCAACCTACAAAGTTAGTTACTTCGCTCTTTGGTATTTAACTTAAATAAGAGTTCATTAATTAACTCAAAATTGAATAAAGTTATTGACTTTTGGAATAATTAGTACATTATATTATACAGGCACTATAATATATAAGGCACGATATACCTGTATAGTATTCTATGTGGATAAATCTTTTTCTTAAAACAGTTAGGTATCATCTGTAATCTATAGTCTATAATCTATAATCAAAGCTGATTTTTTGTCCCAAAAGTCTTACGGAAATTTTCTCTTAAGTACTGTGCTATAAACATATAATTTTTTCTTATTTATATATATATATATATATAAAAGAAAGAGGGAGATAAATACAATTGTAATATTTTTAGCACAACAATTCTGATTTGAATACCAACAAAAAGTAGGTATATAGTGGGCGTGATTTTAGAAATTAGTGCATTTAATTACTATACAATATTTAGCGCCATTTCAACTGACGAGTAATGAATCAAACTTCTCAAAAAAATCTTCAAAACTAATTAAACTAGTAAGAAAACTGTAAAATTGAACATTATCTAAAAATTTAAGTATATTATATCCGTATCCTAAAATGCAAGTATATAAATTTTACCTGCTATATTTATATTATGAAGAAATCTTAAATCAATATTGTCTGAAAAAAAACATCAATCTATTACAATCTCTAATTTCTGAAGACTGATCAATATTAGATTAAAGTTATAGTATGTGAAATAAATGTATAACTACTATATTAATTAAGTTTATAATAATACATCGATATCATCATTCAGCATTAAAAAATGTTTTATTTCTGCATTAAGCCACAAATTAACCAAATAATTTAAATACCATTTTTTAAATTAATGTAGGTATCCTAAATAATATTTTTAAAGATAAAATTAATTAGAATATTCATAAAATTATAATATTGTTTTGATATATTGAAATCTCTGATAGAAAATTCTGAGAATTATACGCTTGACTTATGGAATAATATGCTTTCTAATAGTTTGACCGATTTTGGGAGCAAAATGGTTCAATATGATAGTTTTACTTTTTTTTTAAATTATAATGCAATTATTACAAGTTGTCAACATTCAGTAATTCATGTTAATGTAAGGTAATTGTTTTTATTAATGTTCAAAACTTTGAAATTAAATATTTCAGTTTGAAATAAATTGCGGTTAGTACCTTATAGTTCTGATGATACTATCCTGGATTACCCTATCGCGTGGCAGGTCTCTTGTGTAGTTATATATTATATATAAAATCATGTAAATTATACATATTTTAAAAATTCTTTTACTAAATTACCTTTTATATCTTACATACTTTCTACTTATTCAGCTCTATCTATCTTGTGTTGTGCATTACCTGATATTTTATTTATATTACACAATATACTTGTTTAAAATGTATTATTTGTTTCGGTTTGTTTCGATAATAAAGTAAAAATTAATCTTAAAATGTAGGTATGTAACACCGGAGAAAAGTGCAATTAATAAATTTGATGCGTTTAATTGCATTATCATAGCTGAACGATTACGACAATACAATTTATATAGTTATATTACTGTTCCGTGCAGGAAACAAGAAATGTAGACAAGGGTGATTCGACGATCTTCGCTTTTCTCATCCAGTTATGATGATTATGAGGTCGAAAAAATGAAACACAATAGATGTTCAATATAGATACACTACGGCGACAAAATGGAGAATGGCGTTCCCACCTGCAGAATATCCAGTTTTATTTCAGTTACACACAATACATACATTCATATAATATTTCCCCACCATATTTACAAGACCTACATAACGGCAGGCCGCTGCTGTGACGTCTTTTATCAAGAATGATAGCCCTCGTTTCCCGAAATCTATCCCACGCCTATGATTATACATTTTATATTACTGACACATGTCTTATCATATTAATTAATTGGCATCTCTGCTGCGACCTTGCAATTCTGCGCGATACAACTACATTGTTACAATTGAGATAAAAATACAAATAAAACAGTAAAAAAAATATATTCTCGTCATTAAAAATTGAAGTGTCCAATAAAATCATAGCATTATAAATCCCTGTTTAATTAACAAAATAAATAATCTATATCTGCGTACTTTTAATCTATCTTAGAAAAACTGAAGTATCACTCGGGGCCCTCGTTGGCGATGACGCTTGAGCCAATTAATTAGTGATTCCCAAAGTAATCCCTCGCTACAAGCATCCTCGTTCAAACTACTAATCCTTTTGTTCGCAGAGCTCAAGAATCAATACCCGAGAAGCATTTTTTGGTATTGATTCGTGTGCTCTCTGGACAATGGACCGACATGCTGTGTTCTCTTAATAAGTAATAAGTACTAATAAGGCGAACTAATCACCGTACCGAGAAGATGTTCATAAATATTGTCTTAAATGCTGAAAATCTGTGTATATAAGAAAATTCTTGAGGGGTAGAAATATAATACTTAATTTTTGTTAATATATAATATATATTGTAATACGTTATTTGTCAGGAACGGACGGAGAAAATGTTAAGAGGGTGGTAGCTTTTCAGAAAAATAAGGCTTTTAGGATTGAGACTATAATCACATTCATTTATCAGTAGATTTTTAAGAAAATGTAGTTAATTTTTATTTAATATTTTATATTGCGTACAATTTCTGGGTTGCACGTACCGCGAAGGAGATACGATAATTCCGGTTGTAAATCGGAATTACCACTATCTGGTGAAGGAAATTTAGAGATAGGTACGAGAAGGTTATTGAAAGAATTTTAACGAAGGACCAGTGATCTTGGGTGATCGGGATTTGGCTGAAATGCTCGTCTTACTCCAAGTACGACGACTCTAAACTCCTGTAGTCTCACACACTACAATGTCCTGACGAAGCCGGTATCGTTACCCAAGGCACACGCAACCCACAAAATATGTCCACAAAACAATAAATCTAAATTGAAACACTAAATACAATGCACTATAGTGCCGAAAATGAATGATTCACAACGCGAAGGATACCGCCGTTGTTCTGGTCAGTTCCAATTTTGCCCTAGTAACCGCACGATAGGGTCAGGAGCTAAGTTTATTCGAGAGCGAGCACTAAATATAGGGATCGAGAGAAGCGGAAATACGGTTGCGGATATGTGATAATAACATTTTCGCACCAAAAGAAGAGAAGTGAGAACACCGCTTCTTCGTGGTACTAGCGTCACACACTACGAAAACGGTATAAAAGGAACACAGATCTTGACAGTTTGGTGTCAGAAGGCAATCTGTCCCCCCTTCGGCGAAATCGCTAAGTTATTGGTTACCCAGAGTGGGACAAGTATACTAAGGTCAAAATGCATAGAGAGTAGGTACTCATCTTGCGTCAACAACACCCATAAATTTAAATATCATTATACAGTATTACGTAACGTTACGGCCGCTAGTAAAGCCTAGCATAACCAACGTCAGTTATTCTACAGCCGCGATATTGATGCAGTCGTGTATCACTTCTACATTCGCAACTATAGCCCAACGTGAACCAGAGTTCGATCTTAATAATACTACCGCCATGGCTACGTGGTTTCGAAGAAAATTCGCCCCTCCACTCGGTCAGACAATGGTACATAGTTTTATGATCGCCCCTTTAGAACAGCGTTTGGTGTCATCTGATGTTGCCAGTAGTGGTGCCTAGCCACAATACTCTCATGTTCTGAGGAGTGGATGAATAATGAAATATTTTCCAAATTTTCGTGGCATCCAATAACGAAGTTTAGACGGCGTACGTGCCACTGAAATAAAATAAGTTTTACTTTAGACAAGTTCTTGGTATATTATATCTTATTTTACTTCATTAAAGTTAGTCATTTTACATTAATATAATAGAATATCAAGGCAGAAAATTTGTATTACAAAAGGTCTTAGATAGTATTTTCTCCTCCGTAAACGCTATCCCCTTGTTGTAGCTCTCTCCGTCAAGTTCTATTTTGCGCCAGGTCTTTCTTTTTTCGATAGTTTCAGCATCTATTCCATACCAACAACAACTGAATTATAAAAAGTTTTCTCAGCCGGCCTTTTATTAATCCATCTTCTTTATCTCTTCTTACATCGCTGTGGTTATAATTAAAGAGTTTAATAGATACCAAAAGTTTCCAAATTCAATTTTCGGAAAATTGACAAATATATTGAGATAATGGCGAAATTCAAATATAGGTAAACAGAACTTTTATATTATTAAGGAGAACACATTCTTATTGTGAAGTTGTAATTATTCAGAACACGTTACACTGTAATATTTTAAATACTGATTAAATGTATCCAGGTTCAAATCCCGGTAGCGCAACAAGAATATTTATCGATAAAATTGATTTTATATGTAAATCATTCTAATTAATATATTTAATTAGTATTTAAAATATCATAAACCTATGTTCTGAATAATTACAACTTCACAATAAGAATGTGTTCTCCTTAATAATATATAAGTTATATCAATGTGTCCAAAATTTATTGTTAATTCTGACGTCTCCAAAGTAGATGGTTTTCAAATAATGGAACAATAGATGTATTAATTTAAAAAGTGTAACATATGAGTTCGAAAATTTGACATCAAAATTACTATCGATGTAGCATAGTAGGTAATGCACCTTCCTCGGATTGGAAAAGAGATCAGGGTTCAAATCCTGGTACCGCAACAATAATATTTTTTGATAAAATTGATTTTAAATGTTTATTTTTCTAATTAATACATTAATAATTATTAATTTAAAAAATTAACAGATATTGTGTAAATCACTTTGATAACTTGATTAATGGCACAAATCATTCTTGAAGGGTGGATTGCCTGTTTAATAAAATAAGAAGTTAAATAATATTTGTCTATACTTTTAACATTTACTATATATATATATCAAAATATATAATATAATATAAACTAATAGCTAAAAATAAAAATACTTTAAAAATAGAAAGAAAAGGGGTGTTAAAAATAATACGATTTAAGTTTTTATCCAGGTAATAAAAATTTATACTTTAACTTTCGAAAGTGAAAATCAATAAGTAGGTATCAATGTAAAACTCGGGGCGCAGATAAAGATGTCGAACACCGATAGGTATTAAGGGAGCAACTGTTAATGGGAAGAAAGACTTCGGATTAAGATTAACGACCGCACAAAGACAGGCAGACAGACAACCCAATTTGTGGAGTTCTCATAGGCGGCCACAGCGGTATTTCTACTTAAGGGATGGGAACTTAACTAGGGAACCATGTATCGATTTTTAAATTGTTTAGAAATAATATTTTCGTCATTTTGTTTTATTTTGAACAGGATTCTGGATGTTCTTGATGGATGTAACCTAACGCTGTCTTATTGTATAATGTCGTGTGTAACAAAATATATACCTTGTATCTAACTTACTAACTTACTAACTCGCCTTTTCCCCAAGGGGTAGGTGACAATTTAATAATAGCTACTTCATTAATTAGTCATTATTAAATTGTGGCCTATAAATACAGGGTGTAACAAATCTAGTCCACAATACTTTATGGGTGTAATACTGACTAAATTACGAGTCAAGAGTGTCCAAGGGATATGTGCCTAGCCTCAACCATGTCAGAGATGTAAGCATTACAAAAAAAATGGTAATTAGTCATTATTATATTGTGGCCTACAATTATAGGGTGTAACAGACCTAGTCCACAATACTTTTTGGATGGATCCCTGACTAAATTAAGAGTCGAAAATATTTAAGGGATATGTACCTAATCTCAACCATATCAGAGATATAAGTATTTAAAAAAAATCATAATTTTGCGATTATTTCGAATAATTGAAATATTTTATTGATACCAAATTATATATTGAATACAAAAATTAAAGATCATCGAATTTCTACCGACTAGACTATTTTTTGTTACATGATTTAGGGCCTGAAGAAAATATGTACATCAAAAATTGAACAATTTTACAAATTTTTATTTCGAAGTACGTAGACTTCAAACTTAATACGATTTTGAAAAAATTTCAAACAATAATATTTTCGGTAACAGTGCAGTTTTGCACATATTCCTTGAACTTTATCGACTCGTAATTTAGTAAGGTATCCACCAATAAAATATTGTGGACTAAGTAAGTCTGTTACACCCTATATATTATATATAAATATATCGAGAAATACGCACTTACAAACTAACTCTAACTAAGGTCGGCGATTCTTCACCCTTTCAGTCTCCCCCTTCTACACACAAAACCGCAGTTGTAGAAATCCTCAGTCCTTAGTTAGGGTTAATTAATACATATGATAAATATACAACAGAAGATCGCTTATGACAAGAATACCGATCATACAATTTTCCAGTTTTCAAGGATGTATTCAATTTAACGCTTATATTTTTCTTTATTTCAACTCGATTACCTACTTACGATATAATTATGTTTAACATTTCATGTCTCTGTAGATTTCTTGGTTAACTTCAAGTAAGACAAATGCAGTCCTTATAATGTCACAGAATTGTCTCATGGTACCTTGAATTTAAACTACGACGGAGTAATTTCGCTTTGATATATTTTTTAAAGTTAACCGTATAAAGTAATATCGAGAAGGCTTCACTTTACGAGGAAGAGGTAAATTGTGTCAAGTAAAGTTTGTTTCTTTAACCTTTACCATACCATGATATAAAATACCCGAACGCAGCCATGCTGTCAACTCGTGTTACCGTAAATAACTGTTAGAAAAAATATTTTTATTAGCTTAAATGGATTTAATGGCACGAATTTACTCTAAATATTGGGCATATAATTTAGAAAAAATGATGATAAGTCGTATAGAATGTCCTTCCTTCTTATATCTCTTCGTTTAATTAGTGAGAAAGAGACAATTATTTTTGTATGTTTGTTGTTCTTTTCACTGTGAAAATAGTGTGTGATCTCTGTCTTTCATATCACAAATTGTATTTTTACCAACATATTAATTTTACAATGGATTCAACAGAAAAAATAATTGTTTTTGTACGATTCCCTTTTCATAATTGGTTTTTCACTAGTCATTCCTGAGCGCTAATATTTTCTTTAAGATTATCTAAAATACGAATTTTATGTTGCATGTATTTATCGAAATATTACAGGTTTAATTATGATGGTAGACCTGTGTTACTGCATGGTTTGGGAAGAGTTATTATTTCTTTCATTTATTTTATTCTACCGAAATACGAAAAATACACAAAATTATCTAAAAAATAAAAATAATTCATTTTTAAATTAAATCACATTTTATTTATGTACTCGCGAGTTTTCAGACAATAGTTTCCTCACGAGTTAAATAAAATATAGATATATTTAAATGACTGTACATATTTCTGACATACAGAAAAATATTGACGTCAAGAGAACACAAACACGGTTGCTTTCAATGGAAAAAAGTAGATACCTCACTAAAATATAAGATTTATATATCAAACTGGTGTCTCTTTGTTGATGATTTCATTGAGGAAACCTGGGCGGATGTTTCAACATGATAACGCGTGCCATTTTCAAAGCGTTGTCTCAAAAACTTATGGTACAAACGTACAGGAGATATAAATCTCCACAGTTGCATAACTTCCAACTCGAGTTGTACAAGTAAGCAATCAAGAATATACGGTATTCTATAATTTAAACCTATTTTTTATCCACAAAAAAACGTGGTAATATATATATATATATATATATATATATATATATGCTTATGAATGTGCATTTTATAAATCCAATATATTTTATTATTAGACAACACTTCATAAACTTACTAAATATATCATTTAAAGTGAATATGTATGCGTTATAGCTACATACATATTATAACATATTAGAAAATAAATCAAATTTTTAATTGTTTGCACATCGGTACATGGCTGTAAAATATATGTAAGTACATTAAAGTTTTAAGTATGTGTATATATTACGGAATGTATCTCTCAACAAAAACAGAAATTTGTTCTCAAAAAAATATTATTTCAGGAGAGCCATAAAAATGTGTATATATATATATATTTTAAATATGCATTTGTTACCGGTAAAGAATTAAATTTGTTTTTTTTTTTAAATAACTAGTTACAAAAAATATAAGTATAATGGTGTTTATGGTTTTTGTATAAGATAAATGACAATTTACATTTCAGTCCAGCAGTACTGCATTCATATAGTTTGCAACCTTATTTACTTTTTCCTTACTCTTCACCCTTAGTAGAAAAACTATATCCTACCGTAAAATTGATAAGCTGCTATATATATTTTACATGCTTCTTAAAAGGGATGGATTCATTTAGATGCAAAGCCGAGTGTTTGAGTTAATATATAATTAAATATAATATCAGCTTGACAAAGAGTCATAATATGCAAACAACATTAAATTAAATAAAAATACTAAACGTGGTCTAAAATAAACTATTGCTAATCGCTCATGTACAAGGTGCATTTTTTAAATAAGCACCATTGCCGGATATTCCCGATAGTGTAACCATTTTGTAGTGAATGGTTGAAATGTTCAAGACATGAAATGATTTAGCCCGCTGACTGTGAGATATTGTCCGTGATTCGTTTCTCAAATCCACGAAATATGAAACCACCTGACTTTTATCGCCAAATGTGTCTGGTTTCGTGATTTCCATATTCTATTTCATTTGAAGTGGTTCCTTGGTGGCAAGCGTTTTGATGACGCTGATGAACTCAAAGACAGAGTACAGATATGGTTTTCATCCCAGGTGGTGTCATTCTATGACAAAAGTATACGAAAATTGGTGCCCCGTTATGACAAATGCCTTAAGATGGCGACTAAGTTGAGAAGTAGTTTAATGTATATAGTATCCGAAGAAAGTAGTGTTGTAAAAATGAAATGTGTTCTTTAATAAAAAATCCGGTACTAACATAAAGGCGCCTCGTGTTAACCTTTACCATACCATGCTAAAAATACCCTACGCAGCCATGCTATCAACTCGTGTTACTGCAAGAAAATTTGAGTTTTTTTAACACTTTAAATGGGAATAAATGCTTTTACAAGTTTAAATGGCTTTAAATTGGTTAATGTCACAGTTACTATAAATATGATAAGAAATAATAAATGTAATGATTAAATACGTTAATTTCATTCTCAAACATTATTCTTGTAACGCATTCGTCAAAAAACCCATCTAACATGATCTTCATCTATATCTCTCATCATTAAAATTGATGTGTGATCTTTTTCACGTAGTACAATTGGTATTTTTAACGCAGAGAGGATGAAACGCATCAATTTTACATAGCTTTGAATTCAAAAATGATTATTTTTATTATGATTCGCTTTACATAATTGGTTTTCCACTACTCATTTCTAAGTGCAAATGATTTTTTTAGGACTACGTAAAATGTAAGTTTTACATTGCGCATATTTATAGAAATACGATTTAATTGGCTCGGTAAACCTATGTTACTGTATGGCTAGGGAAGGGTTAAAGGCTGTCTTGAACACACTTTACGTAAGTGTATTTTAGCAAAAATATTTTTTTTTCAATTATTATCTTTGTTTTTATCTGCATATACGTAAAATAATACAATAATAATATGTATTTCCCAATGTCCTGATAAACATATAAATATATTTACTGAAAGTCAAAAGTAACTATTTCATGAAATGACCGGTAATATTTAAAAAATATATATTTAAACGCAGAGTTGCACACTTTCACCGCAACACATATACTTGAGCAAGTAAGTTTGAGCAATGACAACCCCCTAAAAGCAGAATAATCTGCAGCGTGCAAAGATGCAAATATATGCAAATGTCTCTTCATTTAAAAATCAAATGATTTACGGAAAACACTTCCCGCGAGACAACTTGAATAAAATATTTTATTTTCTTTCCCGTCTCTATTTTTCATGCAAATTTTCATATTTTTCCTATTTCAAAAATTCGAGGCCGATTTGTGCCACCTTCCTGCGAATGTTGCTTGTCTGAACGCTGTGCGACAATCTAGGGAAAGTGCCGTTTTTGTAAACACAATAAATAAATTTAGTTACACAAATAACGGCCAAACTTACGGAAACTTTTTGACATTTATGTAATACAAATAAAACAAAATACGTCACACTCAGCAGTCAAAGTTGTGAATGTGATTTATAAAATGTTGTATCGTAATTTAGGTCGCCGCGATTTTTCTTAACTGGTTCTCGGTGTAAAATGTGTTTTATATGTCTGGGAATTCAAAATCGATTATTTCATGGCACATTCAAGTCGGCTCAAGACACATGAGAGCGAAGATAAACAGTTTTATTTATTTATTTAATATCTGAATATTCTCTGAATCTTAGAAAATACTTATTTATCACATCAACTTTCGACATGAATTTGGTGAATTTTTTCTTCCTTTCCTTCATTATTTCTGTTTTAACTTTCCATGTAACTTTCCGTATACGTAGACGGCAAGACACGTTGTCCCGGTTTATTTCATTACTTTCTCGTCTACAATGCTAAACCATGATCCAGCTACGGTCGTACCCAGTCTCTTCTGAAGATAGTTATTAATTATATTATATGATTGAAGTCTAATTTTTGCTTCACTATTCACAGATTCATTATTTATTTGATCTATCTGAGGTATTAACAATTTAAGATTCGTTAGTGAATAGTTTTTTTTAGTTTTTATTGATACCTTCGGCATACAACATTAAATAAACTGTAATATTATCAGTATATGTAATACAGTAGAAGCTTTATATTCATCATTAATGTGGTCTTAAGGAATGGACAAATATTGAATTGAGCGAACTTAGAATTTTTTTTTCGATATAAAATAACTAAAATTGGAATTATCCATTCCCAGCCCGTAATCTGATACATAAATAAATACAAATTAAGTTAATCAGTTAGAAAGATATACAGAAAAAACTATCAAAAAATATTCAGTTGCTACCGGGATTTGAACCTGGACCTCTTCCAATCTGGGCAAGCGCGTTTACCAAATTTGCTGTAGCAATCGAATATTACCTTCGTCGAATTTGGAACTTATATTCTGTAATCTTTCCAATTAACATATGTATTATTCCATTATTATGACAAAAATATTTTTTCGAATAATAGATTTTTTTCAATGGATTAATTTAATTTGTATCGAAATACCACATAATTATATTCTGAAAATGCAACTTCACATTTGTTCTCCTTAAAAATAAAAATTAAACCAGAACCTGAAAAAAAAAGCTGAAGAGTAGAAAAAGCGTTATTATTTAGAAAAAAAGGCATCTTCTAATTAAATATCAAGTAACAAGTGAACCAGATCAATGTATTTTTATCCCTTTCCCTACAATTCACTAGCAAAGGACTTATCTCTTTATATTTTCCGAAAGTAGCCAATCATATAACAGTTGAATTGCTTACTGCTAGGCCCTGCGGGCGGCTATTGTGGCCGCCGCGCGACCATTGGTGGCCGCTGGACGATCATAATCTCATCGACTATCGCCAATTACTTGCTACCAGGCCTTGCGGGTGGCTATTCTTGCCGCTTCGCGGCTAATAAAGCCCGGTATGCAGCTTTTGGTTATCGCTGAGACATTGGTTAAGACCGCATAGACAATATAAATAAGGAAATGTATGTTTTTTCTTACTCGTAATAAATACAATGTACACTTCATTTCAAATTGAATACATATTTAGGTACTTTTATTGAATATATCATCGAAAAAATATTTAAATAATCTTCACGTCTCACAGACCTGGCCGTTTAAATAGGCACTTTACATCCACAAATGACACTACTAAAGCCGCAATATCCAGAATTTCATAGATATAGATGGTGATAGTAATGTTATTATGAATTCTGATTAACTACTATATTGTTTGGGTGCCACTTCTCCACCATACTCATATTTTGGTCCAATTATATAGCATTTTTTTAATGTTAGCGCCGCCTTTACTTGACCCTTCCTCCTTGAAGAAGAGAAAGTATAGTGGAGACTTAGAATATGAGAACACGGACGTAAAATTGTGTATGTCAAGAGCAATATGGGTGCTTGTAACGAAGTAGTGGTGTCATTTTTTTAAATAATATCTCATAAATCTAATATTTCATAAAATCTCTTGAACAAAACTAAAAGAATTTTTTCGTGTTGCGAAATGCAGAATATTGCGTGTTTTAAAAACGATCGGTTTATATCATTTTATCGTGTGACGTCATTTCTTCAATACTCTAACGGGCGAGCATTAACGTAGTGACGTCGCATGGCAATCTGAGCGTTTTTCAACAAGCTTAACTTTGAACGCCAATATATCTGAAAGTATTGCATATTTTTTTAAATTTCAAAAAGTATCGTAATCCGGATTTTTTCTTATTTTTTTTAAATACTACAAAAGCTCATCTCTCACTTGCTCCACTATCTTATTATTGAATTATAGTTTGTAAGGTAAACAAAATGGTATATTATTGCGTATCCAACCTTTCCTATAGACGAAGGAGCCTCTCATGAAGTTACCCATAGCATCACCTGATGAGAACCCATGTAATTTTTAAGAGCCAATTGACGCTAGCTGGTGACGTAGAGTCAGTTTGCCTGGCGTTCTATCCATCGCATGGAAATGATGCCCGGCCAAACCGAGGTGTGCGTGACAATATTGGAACTTCGATCTTGGACATCATGGCTTCGGGGTACCAGGTCACTTGGATCCCTTGCTCCTTTATCGTATTGCATGCCTTATAGGCCTGTTAAATTTTATTATCAGTGTTGTATTTTTAAATTTCTGCAAAAGGGGGCAGGGAACTGCTAGCTGGTGCAGTGTTTTATAACCTATAAGGGACGGTTTTAGGATATTTAATTCACGATGGAACGGTAATATCGTATTTAGATAACGCGTTAATCGTGTGGTTTTGGTGCTTGGGGAGGCCAGGATAAAAACACTTGGAGAGATGTTTTATGAACTCTTGTACGAGGAGAATGACCGATTCATGATGAAGTTATGAGATCCTTATAGATTTGGGGGCACCTAGAGCTAGTTGGATGTCCTTATATACTCGTATATACGTATGTATATATATTTATTTCAATAAACAATACTTGTCAAAGGCTCTGTTATAATTGTACACATTAGGCATTTATAGATATAATAACATTTATATTTTTTAGTTATTATCTTTGTTTTATTAACCACTGAATTGAGTTTAAATACATCTACCGGTTTCGAAAAATACTATTTTCTTCTTCAGGATGTCATAACTAACTAAAAACATATATTATAGTTTCTTTACCAGAATCTATTTTTAAAAAAACAACAATTATTTAAAAATAAATTTAGTACCTAACTCAAATTGTTACAATACAAATTCAGTCGAATAATTTTTAGGAAAAAACTTTAGAATGGGACTCGTAGTTAAATTTAGTTGGTTGTTTATAATTTTTTGATTAGTTTTATACGCTTTATTTATCTCCAACGATTCCAAATTATTTAATTTGTGACCAACACCGTTTATATGCAAAATTGACAATCTCAACTTTTTATCGAAACCATGACTATTTTCTATCAAATGATTAGAAAATTCTGAATACCTACTATTGTTCAAACATCTCAAATGCTCCCTTACTCTTATATTAAAATTTCTACACGTTTTATCATTATAAAATGCAGCACAATCCTTGCAACTAAGTTTATAGACACCAGAATTGTTAAATTTATCATCTTTGTCTTTAGAATTTATGAGTAAATTTCTTATACTATTATTTATATAAAATGCCGGTCTAATGTTTCGTAGTAGGTGTTTAAATATTTGATTCGAAAAGTTATTTATGTATAAAATCCTATGTCAGTTATCATTATGTTGTATCTGTGATTTATATAAAATTGATTATTATATTCTTTTAATTTATTTTTAAAATAGTGTCTATCAAACCTGTATTATACCCGTTATTAACTGCTATTTTTTAATTGTATTCAATTCAATATTGAAATTGGATGTTGACATAGGAATATTGACTAAACGATGTATCATGGAGTGGAACCCTGAATTTTTGTGTGATAATGGATGATTAGATTAATTGTGTATGATAGTATCTATAAAAGTTGGTTTTCTAAAAATTTTGAATTCAATTTTATTATTATTTTTAATCAATATTAGATCCAAAAAATTTAGGGTCGAATTATTTTCCATTTCTAATGTAAATTATATTTTATTATTAAATGAACTAATGAAATTTAAAAATGTAGTTAGTTGACTTGTGAACCTGACCAAATACATAATATATCATCTACATACCTTTTCCATAACAAATATAATAAATAATGTATATGAATTTTAACCACGAAGTTAATATTGCTAATTTAAAAAATATAATAACATTTTATTTTTTTATTATGTTAGCTCTATTGTTCTTAAATTGTACAAGTAATACAGACAACTCTAGTTAGTTCAGCGTGCAAATTAATGATATTTTTGTAAATATTTAATCGATATTATACAATAAACACATAATGAAAAAAATAAATCAATTCTTTATTTTATTTGATATAACAAACAGTATTGTAAAAACATAGTTATTCAAATTATGAATTTAAATATCGGTAATCTGCGCTATCTGTACAGGTAATTTTGACGGTTACTTATTGAAAACACACCCCTTATATCAATAGCGAATGATCTGACCACTGTAATTTTTTAAAAAATTAAATGTCACGTTTAATAATGAATTTCAATTTTTTTCTTAAAGATTGCTTATTTGAATTATTTATAAACATCACCTTATTTTAGTTAATAATTGCGGAAAATTGAAACACAATGACTAAAATTGTTACAACAGTTGAAACAATCTGAAAAAAAAAACGTTATTATTTATTAATAGGAATTAATGAAGTCTTCAACAATTATTATTTGAATACAAATTAAATACATCAATTAGAAAGATATATTTAGGAGATTCTTATTGTGAAGTTGTAATTATTCAGAACAGACGATCTGTGATATTTTAAATACTAATTAAATATATTACTTAGAAATATATACATATAAAATCAATTTTATCGAAAAATATTGTTGTTGCGCCACCGCACCTTCCCCGGTTTGAAAAGAAATCCAGGTTCGAATCCCGGTGACGCAGCAACAATATTTTTCGACAAAATTAATTTTATATGTATATTTTTCTAATTAATATATTTAATTCATATTTAAAAAGATATACATATAGATAAACTAAATTTATCGAAAAAAAATTTTAGCTCCCACCGGGATTTGAACCAAGATCAATTCCTCGCGTAGGAAGAAATACTGATTCAAATCCCGATGGCAGCTAAAAAAAATCGATAAATTTAGTTTATTTAAATGTATATCTTTCTATTTTATGCATTTATTTTGTATTAAAATATCACAAAACTATGTTAAAAATCACAACTTTACAAATAATAATGTGTTCTCTTTAAAAATAATAATTATACGTGTTAATAAATATTATAGAAATAGATATACCTACCTCAAAATATAAAAGGATGTAATGAGTTGTTTATATCATTCATTGATTTTTAAATAAACCTTTCTAAATTATTACTGATAAATGAGGTTGAATAACTGCGTAATATGATTCTTTTTTTAATTTAATCAAAAAAATTTGAAAAATTCAATCAACCTTACAATCGCTATGTGAATTTTTGTCATTATTTTTGAGAAATGAATTAAAATATTTTGCTTTTATTTCTCAATTTTAGTTGCCTATGAATTTTTATTATTGTAAAACAAAAAAACACATATTTTAATCATTTTTGTAGTCCACATCGGCAAGCAAAAGTTCTGATATTTATATATTTATCAAAAAAATGGTACTCACATGAAATATGAGGGAATTGTCGATTGGAACGAATCCGCATGCAGTAATATTTATTTTCTTTTGCAACATTTGCACAGAGAAGTAAAGAATCTGTAAAATATAAATCTTTGCGAAATATAAATGCCAAAATACATGCTTTAAATTACTGTTTAAATTACAGTATAAATTTCTTACCTCAGTTTGTAAATGGTGTCCTGTAAAATCAATAGATATTTTTTGCAATAAATCTCCCATTCTTAGCGACTGAAAAAGATATTTTACAATTTAATGTTACCTGTAACGTCACGTGCAATATATGTTTTATTGTATATATTATTATCTATGTACCTATCTAACTTTAGACATTTAAATACGTCGCTATATAATAAAATTTAAACGAAGTAGATTTATTTGGTGTGCCATTTATACTCAGTGCTTAGGAAACTAATATTTTAATATTCTAGAATTTATATCCTAAATAACATGTCACATATTGACGTACTTAATACAAATAAATTCTAGAATAAGAATAATAATAAAATCCTGATTTTAAGATAACAATAAAGGTACTTACCTCTTTCTTAACCAAATCACTAAGTCTCGCCCAAAAATAAATTTTGAACACGGCTTCGAGTAAAAATATCAGCGTTACTGCTACATTCTTTCCAAAATGAGACGAAGTATATGGAAATGCGAAGATTACTATTAATTTGTACGTACTCATGAACAGTTTCACGGATGTATCGAAAATGTTAAGTACCGTCTGCAGCGTAAATATGTTTTTTAAAAATTCAGTCAGTTCGCACAGCTGAAAATGTAAATCCCTGTATACAGAAAATATGGCAATCAACTTATTACATCCCTCAGTATTATGGTAGTCAGCATCCAACATAGCTTCATTAAGCTTTTCAAATCTCGTTTTCAGCGCGTAGAGAAACATTATTTCATCTATAAACACAACATTCGTGCAGATTGTGGAATGGACAGAAATAATAAATTTTCTTAAAGTTGCGTATATTTCCAATTTGGTGAATCCAAAAACTATGAAACCCGTTACGTTTGCGGTGTGTAATATTACGTAAAACACACCATAAAATGCGAATCGGCGAAGTTTATTATTATCAATCAATACGCCAAGCTTGTTAAATTTATTATCCACATTTTCAAAATGATTCAACAGAACATCATATTTTTTTGAATTCTTTAAAGTGAAAACCATTGTTACCACATACGTTATCCTGTAATAGGTATTAATCGCAATATTTATTTTGAAATCCATACTTCTGTTTTTAGTTTTTACCAGTTGCCCAGTTAGTGGTTGAAAAAAGTGATAAATTATCAGGGAGATACACAATACGAGATAAATTACTCGAGGTATATCAATACTGTTCCAGGAGAGATTTAATACTTTTGTTGGCGATAAATCCATAGCAATCAATCGTTTTATCCAAAGTAACGGTTTTAAAGCAGTTTTCATACAAGTTCTTGTGCAGAATGTTTGAGGTGCTGACATTTTTCGATATCTCGTTCTTAATAAACTTTTAAATTTACAAGATTATACTAATAAAAAGCACACATCAGAATGAATACGAAAACTATATGCGTTGAAGCATTTTAATAAAAAATGCTAACACAAAATTTATTTCAAATCTAATGAGCACTTTCAAAAGTGATAGAACCGTTAATAATAATAATTAGTATTGAAAAGATAATTATATGAATGACAAAAAGAACTACGTTATTAAATATATTTACACGAAGGTTAGTACAATACATGTGTATTAGATAAAGATTACAAATAAATTGATAAACATTTTAATTTACAAATCCATGTTAATTGTGTCTGTTGTAAAGGTGTCCCAACAGAAATGGTTTTGCTGTTGTGCTTTTACAGTCGAACCATTATGACAGTTCGCCATTATTATAAATGGGTAGTTATTCGCTACAATAACGTTGCTATTGTTAAACATTATTTGAAATAAGTTTTACTGCCACGATTAGCAAATTGCGTCCAATTTTTGGTAATCAAAATTTTCAAAGTGCATCAACTGTGAAGAGAATAATCAAAAAATTCGAGGAGACTGGGTCGATTACTAATGTCAGACCATTGACACATGTTTGTTCAGATCGTTCAACAGAAAAAATAACGGCTGTTCACCAAAATATGACCGAGAGTCCAGGAACATCCATTCGACATCGTGCTCAAGAATTGAACATTCCAAGAAGCACTATGCAGCGTATTCTCACGAAAGATTTGTATCTTCAAGCCTACAAAATCCAACTAACTCAACAACTACAGACCCATACACAGCAAATAGAGTTCATCATCGTATAATCTCCCGTTTTGGCGATCAGAATTGGCCACCTAGATCGTGCGATTTAACGCCCTTGGACTTCTTTCTCTGGGGTTTTTTGAAGTCGAAAGTTAATTTAAACAAGCCCACGACCATCCGAAGAAGGAGATTATATCACTGAAATCCAGTTACAGTCATTAAAATGTGCCAGCAAAGCCTAGGAGGGAATTTATTAAACGTGTCATGCATAATTCCCACATGTCTACTTTATGATTAAATCAAAATTTCGGTAATAAAAAACTAAACAAAATATATTTTTTTTAAATACTAAATTAATGTATTAATTATAAATATATACATATAAAATCAATTTTGTCGAAAAATATTGTTTTTGCGTCACCGGGATTCGAACCTGGATCTTCATTTCCAATCCGGGGAAGTGCACTACCTTTGTGCTATAACGCCAGTATTTTTCTTGACAAATTTTCGAACCTATATGTTACATTTTTTCAAATTAATACACCTGTCGTTCCATTATTTGAAAGCCATCTACATTATCCTTAATAATATATTTTTTTTATTTAAATTTTCCGCTCTTGTTGGGACACCTACTACATATCTCCTGATTATTTTCCCTTAGTTTATGTATATAGGTACCTATTTTCAAAATTAAATAATTAGCTTAGCAGGATATATTTCATATTTATTATATTATAAGTGGTTTTTTATCTTATTTTTGGACCACTTAAATAAAAAATATATATTATATATTATTTCGAGTACGTCAATTTTATTTTTTATTTATTTATGAAATAGTATCTAGCAGGCGTGTTTTCCATCTGACGTATAATATTCGTTTGATCAAGTATTAAAACATTTGTCTTTTGACCAAATTCCCTCCGAACCTTGACCAGTTGACCATTAAATTACCTTTATTTTTCATAGTACAAAAGCTCATTTAAAAACATGCAAGAATATTGATATGATATGCAATATATTTGTCAAAAATTTAAATAACAATTGTCCCATGGCCAACCCGCTTTTAAACTGTTTCGGAACTGTATTTTGTCATTTATAATTAGCAACAACAATATTGAAAACCCGACCAGGTAGTCATAAAATTTTCAGGTAGGCGCAACGCCTCTCAAATAGTTATATTATATGGCATTGTGTAGGGGCCGCCAGGCGAAAATAAGTCAAAACAAATAAAAATATAAATCTATACAATAATTACCTGGTATCCTTTGTCTACCCCGCCGTAAAAAATATGCTCAATATTTTGAAAATATATGTTTTGGCGTAAGCACTAAGATTCAATCCCATAAAAGCGACTGTATTAGGTCAGTTTTTGAGAGTTTTTTCACATTTTTATGAATAAGTCATTTGATTCTCATCCGATAATATTTATTTGTATAATCGGACGACAGGTTAAACTTTTAATACCTCAATATTAAACGTATATTACTTCAGTATTAAACGTTTAATGTTTTACTTGTCAATAAGAGTTACTGTTTCTCTTGAAACTCGAGTAGTGCTAATAAACTCAAGTAGAGTTTTAACATTGTTTTATTTATATCCATCCATTAGGACATCCAGAAGTTGTTATTTATTGCGGATCGATTCACAATTAAAAGTACAACGATTAGAAAGTTAATTTTCACTAATAAAGTTCTTAAGATGCTCGTTTGAGATGTTTGCGAAAGGACGGGTCGATAAGAAGTGGCTGGCTTTCGCTGGCCTCTCAAAGATATCCGTCGCGATGTATTGTTATCCGCATTGGATCGGTACGCTTCGGCACTAAATGGCTGTAGAGCGCTTGAATAAACTGTCGGGAATAACGCGGCGCATTCAGACTTCTACAATTTCAATCAAGATTAAAATTTCATTCAACGATTACTTTATTTTGAATTCTGATTGTAGTTATTAATAAATAAAGTATTGTAAATTCTTAACAATGTTACAATACTCATAAGCAATAGATTTATTTTAACTCTCGCTGAATATCTGAAAACAAAATATTTTAAAAAGATCAATATATTAATTACTCTAATCGTGTAATAACATTAATTTGCATCAACAACAAATGACGCAAATTAATGTTATTCAAATGGCTTATTGTTATTACATAAAACTATCATTAAGATATTTCCCGTTATCTACTCGCCACTTAATCTCCCCGAAACTAACTCAGTTTACAACTGTCTACTAACTCAGTTTACACTGTTGTATTTTATTCTCATTCTCATATAGACGATTCATTGTTTATACTCTCGCTTATGTAATGTTAGATATTTTTCATATATTTCTTTAACAGTTTCAAAATGTATTAAAATTTGAACAATGCGGTATTTTATATCTAAGTTGTCATTTTATATAAAAATCAGAATTCAGCAAATAGCGGCGAACTATCCATCTATTTAACTCATCAAAAACATTTTTTTCATAATTATTATTAAGTTTTGTATCTACACATTTTGTCGTAGAAATATGTTAATTTTAGTATTAATAAGAATACATTATATAAAATCAATTCAACAGTAAAAATATCCGTATTCCATGATATGTGCGTCCTATTTTTTATAGCGTACGCGAATAGCTTAGGAATATTGATGTGATAATGAAATTGTTTCATTATTAATATTTTTTTAAATATCAACTAAAAAATGCAAAAGTTAATTTTTTCTTGTGTTAAAAAGAAACCAAATTATTTTTTTGCATCTTGATCTGTCGTAATTGATAAGAAAAGAAATATTTTGGTTATTGAAAAGCCCAGGGTTCAAGTGAGTTTCAAATTTATTTTTTACAGTATACAATATTAGTAACAAGTACTTACATAATATAATTAGATATGCCACATGTCCAGTATTTGCAGAATTGTTTTTTATTTATTTGTGTACCATTATATCATATTATTAACGCAATCAAATTTCAAAGCCAACCGGAAAATCTAGAGAACCAAGTAAGGTTCATCAATCTTACAATAATGCAATGTGAATATTTGTAATTCTTATTTGTTATTTTTACGTTATTCTTGTAAGGTTTATGCATATTTTTTCTATGAAATCACTAAATTTGTTTGTGTTTTTGCAATCTTTGTATATTTACTTGCACCATCCTCCTCTAAAAAATCCAAAATTTCATCCCCAATATATCAATATCCCACATCGTGCCAGACATTTATGGCAACCCTAAATATTATCAATATAACTTGAGTTTTTTTATAATTAATTAAAATTCAGAATAAAACTATTGAACAAGCATTATTATTAAAAATATTATGTTATCAGTATTGACAGACCCCATTTCACAAAATACGGCCTTCAAAATGAATGGATACTTCTTGAAGTAAGACTCCCGTTTTCTTTGGCTGAAATTCAATAAAAAATGTTTTATTTCAAACATTTTCCACGGCATTAGCAATTATTATTTATTTATAATGAATAAAATTATTAATTATATTAAGAAATTATAAACATGCAAAAAATCTTTTTTTAGTGGTTGTAACCCGTTAACGTATTTCTTTCGTAAACAAAACCGAATTAGTATTTTTTTCCCAGATAATTGTAATCCCTAATATACTAATGCCTCCAAGCACAATCCATGAAAAAAGATAAAAAAAATATATAAATTTTGATCAACAATTTTATGAAGAGTTTTGTGGACTATTTTGCCATATCATGCTCTTAAAACCTTATACAGAAGACTTCGAATAGTCTTAAAAACCTCAGAATATCACTTACCCCATTTTTGACTAAATCATCAACAATAAATCTTAATTACAGATTCAAAAATATATAAAACAATTAAGAACACAATTTTAGTACTGGAAGAAACATTTGGGGATGTAATAATGAATATTATATAATATTATTTATTTATTATCTTTGTTTTATTAACCACTGAATTGAGTTAAAATACATCTACCGGTTTCGAAAAATACCATTTTCTTCTTCAAGATGTCATAACTAACTAAAAACATATATTATTGTTTCTGTACCAGAATCTATTTTTAAAAAAACAACAATTATTTAAAAAATAAATTTAGTACCTAACTCAAATTGTTACATAATACAAATTTAGTCGAATTTTAATTTTAGAATGGGACTCGTAGTTAAATTTAGTTGGTTGTTTATAATTTTTTGGTTAGTTTTATACGCTTTATTTATCTCCAACGATTCCAATTTATTTAATTTGTGACCAACACCGTTTATATGCAAAATTGACAATCCCAATTTTTTATCGAAACCATGACCATTTTCTATCAAATGATTAGAAAATTCTGAATACCCACTATTGTTCAAACATCTCAAATGCTCCCTTACTCTTATTTTAAAATTTCTACACGTTTTACTAATATAAAATGCAGCACAATCCTTGCAACTAAGTTTATAGACACCAGAACTGTTAAATTTATCATCTTTGTCTTTAGAATTTATGAGTAAATTTCCTATACTATTTTTTGTATAAAATGCTAATTTTAAAAGAAATATTATATAAATTTATATACATCACAATAAATAGTTAATGAAACATTCAAAATTGATCATTGCTGTCTGTATTGTTAACTCATTTTTCAGCAGTTCCGCTAATTCGTATTTCTAATTCCGCTAAAATGTACATCCCCAGTTGACTCCTTTTTAAATGTTTACTACGAGTAATGCCACAAATGTCCTATAATATTTCGTTTAATTTATCAAATCTCATCTTCAAAGCAAATATTTACAATGATAATTTCTTCCAAGTAAACTACATTTATGCACATTTTATATTGAATGTATGAGATGAATTATATGGAACATCTGTAAAATCCAGCTGTGCAGAAACCTTAAATAATCATTCCGGTTAAGCCTGCAGTCTAAAGTAATATCCAAAATACACCCAAGACCGACAAGCGACAAACTGGCATATTATTGACCAAATATTCAAGCGTGTTTATTTTTGTAACCAATCTTTCAAAAGATTGCATAAGAAGTTCATACTTTCTTGAATTAATCAAAATAAAGATAACGGATATCACTCATTTCCAAAAAATGGCAACATATATCTTGAGATTTAAAACACTGTCCAATCGGGCGATTCTTGTTGATATCAGTGGTTTTTTAAATTATTTAAAAACATAGACCAGTAACTGAATAGTCATAAAATAAAGTGTACATATGTGAGAAAAGTTTGGAACATTAGTTGCGGGACGAGGAACATTCTACACACATTCTTTGTGGAAACATATATCCAACAGAAAAAGTATTTACTCTTCGAATAATAAACAATTGTGTAAACAAGATTATTGCATATTATATTGTTAGCGTTTAAATTTTCATTCCAATCAAGTCATATATTTAAAAAAAGTCACTGATTTATTTGATTCCGTAAGTGGTACCAAAGTGATCACGTGTTTGATAGCAATGTGAAAAATATTCAACAAGTAATTTGCGTTGTTCTGTGTTTAACAACATTGAGAAATTACAATACCAACAAAAAACTTAATGGCTCTCAGTATGTCTACATTTTTGCAAGATAAATTAAATCTCTGCGATGGAGAAAAGTCAATGGCAGCGAATCTTTTGGTCTATATAATTGAAGATAAAGCAGACCTTAAAGAAATAATTGAATTAGCGTTCTTTGAAGCAATTATGACTTTTTTTTTCATTTTTAAACACGACAATGATAATATTAAATTTAAATATTCAACTGTTATTATTATATACACGACAGATATAAATCAATTTCAAAACGTAAATGTAAAAATATTTTTCATTTTTTATTTAATTTCTGATTCTACTAATTTTAGTTGATATATATGAAAATGATATACACTGCTGTCAAAATATCTGACTACCAGTCCATTATTTTCAGACGACAATATCAAGTCGTGAAGATCATCGACGGTCTATATTTTTTTTAACACTTAATACCCGGTGGGTCAAAACAAAACACGTCCGGCGGTGGCGGGTCACTTTGGATCCACCTCATGTTTTCGATTTTTCAACCGTTTTGTGGGAGATTTTTTATAGATATTTCATTTTAAATATGATTTAATGAAATAGCTTGTTTCTGCTAAAAAAAATAAAAATATTACGAATAATGTACGTATTCTAATGCGTCAACAAACGCCGTACACAGTCAAAATACAAACATCTACTAAGCATGTGATCTTCTCGTCGGTTGGCGATTGCACTACCTGCTAGTATGTAACAGTGGTTATAAACAATTAAAATATATTATTTATTTTTTATATATTAGTATTTTGTACACGTAAACTGGATAAAAATAATTTAAACAAAGTATTTTTAGAAATGAAATAAATATATTATAAAAATTACATCATTTTTATACAAAACGCAATCAACAACATTATAAGGAAATGTAATTGACATAATTTAAAAAAAAAAGTGTAACAATAGATAACTTATACTCATAATAGATATAGAATTGATTGTGTTCTGTGAATTCTGGCTAGTAAATTGTTTGTTATTGTCAGAATATAGTTGTAAAAAATATAAATAACAATTGCTCCATAGCCAACCCGCTTTAAACAATATCGGAACCCGACCAGATAGTGTCATAAAACTTACAGGTAGGCGCAACGCCCCTCAAATAGTTATATTACTGGCATTTTCTAGGGGCTGTCAGACGAAAATAAGTCAAAACAAATACATGGACACATACCTAGTATACTTTGTTTACCCGCTCAAAATATTGACAATATATGACATAAAAGCGACTATCTTAGGTCAGTTTTTGAGCACATTTTTATTAATAACTCATTTGAATCTCGTCCGATAACATTTTTTTGTATCTCAAATTATTTGTAAATATTTAATAAAAGATTAGCTAGAAGGAAAACAGCATTAAATGAATATTTGTAACATAATTCATATTTTTACAAACACACGAGTCAGATCTGACCCACCACCGCAAAGGATGTGTTAAATATGTCAGTAGAGTAAAACAATGTGGCTTTTTTTGATTGATATAAGAATTTAATTATACGTTTAGCTTAGATTAAATAAAAAAAAATTAATTTTTAAAATCCAAGAATACAGATAGTGTGTTGAAATCAGAAGATCCAGAAATGTGTTTTTAGTTTTGAAAATATTATCTGCTTATTCATTTGGATTAATTTAATATTCTATCATTCTTTGTACTTGTCCACACCATGGTTTGATTTTTTTTAATGTATCAATTGAGGTTGCTAGTCTCAATGGTGTTTAATTTTTATATGGATAATTGTGTGAAAGAATTGGATTGTATGATTGTAGGAGCAAAAATGAGCGATTTTATTGTATGCTATTTATTATATGCAAACGATGGAATTAATGGCGAATAGTAAACATGTCTTAAGAGCCATGGTATTAGTGTGTACAATGTTATTATGAAAGTTAACAATTTGAAACTGACAGTTTACAAGGAGGAAAGTAAGACAACTTGCAAAATACGGGTTGGTAATTAATGTTTGGAACAAGTAGATAAGTTTGTGTTTTTGGCAGAAGATGTTGAAAGGTTGGTTATTAAAGGAGAATAAAATGAACAGCGCCTTGAACAAAATACTTTATAATGGAAACTTGTCAACGCAGACAAAATTGGCGATACATAATAGAGTCCTGGCACCAACACTGACATATGAAAGTGAAGACTGAAGCTGCCAGAAAAGGAACGAAGATGATGCAGTGAAAATTAGAACACTTAAGCGTGCCTATACAGGGTGTAACAGACCTTAAGTCTGTAGACCCTGTATATGTAAAATAAATTTATGGTAAATTAAAGAAAGAACAAATAAGGAAAGAATGTAAATCAGATTTTTTTATTTTTTATTATCTATTTATTTTAAAACAACTGTTGATTTCAATACAAATATAATGTACGAGTTAATATATAATATATATTCAACAACATAATAACAACAATAGAGATGTGGACCCACAAATAAGAATGATCTTGAATTATGGGGGTGACTATCGACATTTATATAAAACAAGAATCAAAATTAATAATAATACAACGTCAAAATAATAAGTATTTATAAATAATAAGACAAAACACTTTGTTTAAACCACTATTTATTGATAAACCGAGATGTTTCGATACCTACGGTATCTTCTTCAGAAAACAATGTATACTAAAATAAAAATGCAGCACGTTAAAAATAAAACTATAAAAGTATATATAAACAAAGTATTTTCTCTCATTATTTATATATGTAGCCACAAAGTAATTTTGCTAATATGGAAGAAGTAATAAGTATTTATTTAAATGTTAGGAAATTGGTCAGATTAGAACGTTTGAATAAGAAAGATGTCGGAGTATATAATTATTTAATTATTTTGTAGACCTTTTAGCCGTTTTAGAACCTATTTTTTATACACAATTATATTTTCTGCTAATTTAATTGATTTTGGAAGTTGGCTATACTGTCTACGAGCAATCTACGATGCATGTCTCTGTCCTAATTCTAAATTAAACATTTATAAAGTAACATGTTTATTCGTTTTACTCAGTCTGATAGTTGTGATGGATTTTTATTTTATCCTCTTTACAAAAATAAAATGAAATAGTTTTTTTTACGAGGAAGATAAATTTAAAACAGGAAAATCTTTAAAAACTTGTTTGCTTGCGTAATCTCTAGCCCTTTTCAAAATTATTTTTATTATTATCTTTTGAGTTGTAATCATTTGTTTGAGATGTATGTGACAAGTTCCTCCCTAGCCTTGTATTCCGTTTTGTAATATTGATTCAACCAATGCGTTGTATATCATTTTAAGAGTATGTAAATCACAATATTGTCTAAGGACATAGAAGTAGAATAAATATTTACGTAATTTATTATTTAGGAGAGTTATGTAATCTTTGAAGTTGAAATTATTATCCAAAAATAATCCAATTTTTTTTTTATTTAGTTTATTCATTGTATAATGATTTTACAGTTACATTGACAAATAGTGTTCGTTGCAAAATCACAATCACAGGAATGCAAGGTAAGTTAGTTTATATTCGTCAGTCGGTTGCCCTATTTTTCTTGCAAAAAAGGTTATATAATTAGTTTTATTAGCATTTAAAATTAGAAGATTGTAATGGAGTCATTTTTCAATCGATCGAATTGCTGATGTCGCTTTTTTAAAGTCCTGTTTCTAGGTATTTCCGCTGATTTGGATAACCGTATAGTCCGCGAACCCGATTATTTCCTTTGAAAACGTATTTATCTTATGGATGTCATTTATATAGATAGAGAATAACAAGGGCCCTAAAACTGTACCTTGTGATACTCCGCAGTTGAACACTTAGGATATTGAATAGGATTAAGAAATAGTTCCTTATGTGTATTTGTCACGTCGAACAAATGAATGAGGAGAGATTAGTAATAAAGATATATGTATATATGACGTGAGTGTAAATGGCATCAGAAATAGAGGATAGCGAAAGACTTGACATGACCATATAAACTGTTGAAAAACCTCAACAATTGACAAGCTTAGATGAGAAGACGTATGAATGTGGATGAGGCAAGAGTTTTAGGTCAGTGTAGAATAGTACAGCGCTCTATCCTCTCTGCCTACAATGGCGAAATAGCAAGTTAATAAATTATTGTAGTTTGTATTGTAGAAAAGAAGTTCCGATGAGATAAGTGGATGATAAGTATCTTTTCTTACTGGTGGGTATAAACAAGATGATTTTTTTTCTGCGTTTGTGAACATTAAAAAAAATTGACAGCTGATTTTGAATAAGGAATTGTATTGGTTAAAATTGCAGAACAACGTGATATTAATTTGAATTGGACGAGTATGGATGCTACTCAATCACTTTCATCCGTCAATTTTTATGGCTCGTGTCGCCAATGACCTCTCAATGAGACTTTGATCTCTGAGAGTAGATAAAGGTACGTATATACTAAATACGTCGGATATGTAATTCGTTAGCAAAACACATATGATGATGATTATATGTATATTATTTACACGCACTCGAGTCGAATCTCAGAGATAAATCACATCCCTAGATACGGGTCATTAAAGTAATTAATTGAAACACAAAATGTTTTATTGGTCATTTATTGTTTTGTAAATCAAATAATAATAAACTTATTAAACACATTAAATGAGACGTGGGTACTACACAATAAATTATTTTCTTATTTAAAACTGTATACTTGAGTACTAAGTAAGAACTCCGTATCGTGTTGCACAGTTGAACATTTATTATACAATATCGATATATCTGCAAGAACCTGCCATGGCGCAGGTTGAGAAATTAGAATCAGATCGGAGGTAGCAGGATTAAATCTCAAAGTATTTCATTTTAATATTGTAATTTAAATTCTTCGCAAAATATTGCTTTCTATTAGTTTTATTTATACTAATAACCGCATGTCTGTCATGATTGAATAATTTTATAAAAATTTTGAATCATAATCTTCAATTTTGCAATCTTCAATTCGTTACAATCTTGCTGAGCCTCTTACTAAAAGTTTCTCGAATCTGCTGCTTCTAGTTTTTCTCCGACGTCTAAGAAGGTTTTCCATGCATGAATTTGCTCTGATAAGCATTTTTGAATCCTCTCACGAGGCACTTTCAAGATATTTAAATATTAAAGTTCAAATAACAAATTTTTGGGTATAAAATTTGATACTCTGTGTCCAGTGCCAGAAAGTTAATTTTAAAGAATTATATAAATATATTAACAATATTTGAAAATGTCCAGGAACACACAACTACTGGATTTTTGCATCCAAAATTACAAATTATAGATATCTCATAGAGACAAATCTATTAATATTATATTATAAGGGAAGTATGGAAGGATGGATATTATAGGGCTTACGACCTATCTTTGGCTGGCTTAAGTGACCAGTATATTATATTAACACTATTTGAATATGTCAAAGAACACACAATTACTGTATTTTTACCTACAAAGGCATTGTTATTAAATAAATTACAGACAGTGAAGTTGCAGTTAATACTCGAAGTAACATATGTACAACTTACAAAAATTTGATAGATATGGAGGTTGATGGGTGGAATGGTGAACATTACATTATGTTAAGTGATCATTTAATCCAGTCTAAAACAGGTCAAAAGCCCTGTAACACCCATACTTCCATACTTTCCATATAATATAATAGATTCGTCTATATGAGATATCTATAATTTGTTAAATATATTAATACTGCATAATTAACTCTAAAAATATCACACATTAAATTCTATATTATTTAAAATTTGTATCACTATCTCTTTTCTTCACTTTGTTTTTCTTATTACATCTTATTTTCCTGTTGAGCCCATAATTATTAATTGTTTATTCTTAATATTTCTGATTGATTTTTAATAATATCAAATATTTGAGATTACCCACAGTTGTTTTATCAACGATGTAACTTAAACAATATAACTAATTCGATAATAACTTATATATTTTAACAAATATTTTTTTGGTTAAGTATTTCAATGTCTTTATTACAATAAGATTATAATAATTCAATACCTTTATTGTAATGAGATTCTAATAGTGCCAAAATTATAATTATATGATATATAGAATCATTTAAAACTGAATTTTTAGTCAACCATCGCGGAAAATTGTCCAACGATTACCAAAAAACTGACAAATGTGTAGCATATCTGCAAAAGGAAAAATATTTTATATTAAATAAAATATTCTGAGTGAAAAATAATTAGATGAAATAACTAGCTTTATATCATAATTACAGGGTTTGCTGCAAAAAAATCGTATTTAAAATACAGCATTCTTTAAGAAAATATTCCTAGTGACTAAATTAAATATTTCTATGAAAATTTATTTATTTAATTAATTAATTCATATATTTCTGCACAATATCAATTGTACAGGCGGTATTTGTTAGAAATTAATAGTATTACATATATTTTAAATCACAATATTCATTTTTCGTAAATTATGTAAATGTAGAATTTAATTAAACTTTACTTCAATCCCAGAAATCATGGGATTCCCGGGAATTTATTTTCTGGTTGTCTCAGCATGTAAATTCTAGTAAAAACCCGCAACCTAAACACAACAAGTTGTGGAATCTTGAATGATTAACTAAATAAAGGGAGAGGAAAATTGAAAGGGTTAAAGGATAGAAGATATTCTTAGTTATAGATACCTCAAAAATATGACTGAATGATAGATTGAGGGAAGAAGATAGAGATATCAAGAAGGCTCGGACAAAATACATTGACTAAATAACTAACAAAGCGAATGCAGAAATTTACAGACAACTTCTAGGTGGAATTTATGATAGAGATACATGTCAAGCATTACACCACAGATAAGAAAACAGTTATTTAATCTGGAACAATTAAACACTAAGTTATTTATAATTATTGCACATTTTTATTAATTTTTTACTAATTTTCAAATCTTACGACGTCATTAAATCAAATACATATAATAAAATAATTATTTGATCAAACAGTATATTGTAAAATATACTTACATGAAATATTAGGGTATTGTCAATAGGAAACAATCCACACGCAGTAATGTTAATTTTTTTTTGGAATATTTGTAAAGAAAAATTCAGTATCTGTAATTACAAAACAATTGTATATATAATAGAAAGTCATAAAAACAATGATTATTTCATACAAATTAAATGTATCAATCAGAAAAACATACAAGGAAAATTCAATTTAATTCCTACCAGGATTCGAACCTGGACCCTTTTCCATCCGAGGAAATGTGCTAATCGATTATATTACACAAATACATATATCCATAATCTATTTATATGACTTTCTGGACATCTTGGATGCAGTGTCATTGTAGCTGTATAGTGCTTGACATCTGTCATCTTTTTTTATTTATAGCGTCTATGATATACCATAGAATTAAGTATTTTCAGAAATGTCAAAATAAAGTTAAATTATGTTTTTCGTCCGATTCCAAATAACATTTTTATGTTTATTATTGTCTGTCCACCAACAAAGATGGAGCGTGGTGTGTTTTAGTTTAGGGAAAGCTCTATCATTGAAACATAGATTCTATTGAGACCTTGACCGGCCAGCTGTAACCAAAAGCCATGTAGCGGCCATTATTGGACATAATAGCTGCCCGCAGGGCCTAGCAACAATCAAGCAATCGGGGACAGCCGATAAGGCGCTAACATCACAGTGGCCACAATAGCCACCCGCAGAGCCTAGCAGTTGATTGCTTACATTTAATGTTAAAATACTACACAACTATGTTCTGCAACAACTTCCCAATAATAAATTAGAACTTCCCAGTAATTATGTGTTCTCTCCTTAATTATTTATTGTATTAGATAATCAACTAACTAACTTATCATCACGCCATTTTATCGCAGAGGTAGTCAGAAAGGACACACATTCAAACATCTTATCATACAAGCTCGCCGATTGTTTCGAACAAAACCATCCTCCAGTATCTGGTTTACCTAGTCGTGTCAAGTCCTCCGCGGACGTCCTCTATTTCTGGTGCCATCAACACTTGCGTCATATATGTTTCAATCATATTTAAGATAAATTTCATAAAACGTTGTTAAGAGTAGTTAGCTCACCTGTTTTTGTAAATTACGACCATCGAAATGAATCGATAATTCTTGAAGTAAGACTCCCGTTTTCTTTGACTGAAATGGTTTAAAAAATATTCCATTACAATACTTTAATATTATAATATAATTTAGCAGACCGCATAAGACATAGATACACATTAGCGCTAGTTTTACTAACAAAACAAATTCTGTAACTCGGTACTTTATATCTTATTAGCGATTGAACGCAACAAATATTTGATTTGTGATATGAATACTATTTGTTGACAAATTCTTGAATTACTAAAAACCTTTGAAAGAAATGAACTTCATTAAGATACACTCTATTAAAAAACACGCGCTTCATATGTTTAATAGGTACTAGATTTATATGGATTGACTTAAATAAGGTTTCTAATGGTGATGGTGGATCTTCCCCCCAACATAAGATTCGTCATGAGCTAAACTAAGATGCCACGCAAAACGTAATTTTATTACAATGGCACTATCTCAAAATTATTTAAACGAAATAATTTCCTTCTTCAGTATTTGCGAAATTACTTTGTAGCCTCATTTTATATTATTAATAAGACAAAATACTTTGTTTATTGATTATTCTGTATACATAATATTAAATAATTAGATAATTTGTTAAACAAAAAGTAGAAGAAAAAGTTTATCAGATCATATGTTTACCCATCTATTATTGAGTGGGAAGCAGTAGAGAAAAATTGTGTTTTTAAATAATCTTTCTTCAAATTCAATTATAAAAAATATCTCAAATTCTATATAACTAGCTTTTTACACTAATAACAAATTAAAGAATTATATATTAAATAACAAGGATAAGAATGATATTTTAAAAAAATCGAGGGTCTACAAATTAATTTGCAATGATTGTAAGTATTTTTATATAAGTAAAACTTGGAAAAATTTTGATATTATAATTAAGGAATACTTGAGATGCCTAGATAACAACTTTTCAGAATTTTCCCTTCACGTTTTGGAAATAAACCATTCTTTTGACATTAACAAGGGTTTGGAAATTAAACATACAAATACTAAGGATAGATAAATTTTAAATTTTAGAAAGAAGAAAAATTGTTTACAGCAAGTTTAATATTATAAATAACCAAATCCTTCTTGCAAATATCACCTTTAATAGTCACCTTTTAAATTTGTTTTCATATTAGTTCTTACTTATTCACCACATTATAGGTTTGTTTTTATCTATACTTGTATTTTTTAATTTCAGTTGGTATACATTGTTTCCTAAAAAGTTTTCACAAGTATCGAAATATGTAGAATAATCAATAAATAGTGATTTAAACAAAGTATTTTGTTTAATTATTAATATATGAAATAGTTTTCACTTATTTTATAATTTGTGCACAAATTTACTTACCTCCTTTTTTACTAAATCGCCAATTCTTGACAAAAAGTAAATTCTAATAACTGCTTCTAGAATGTACACTATCGCAAGAGTTACAATTTTAATTGAAGATAAAACATTTTGGGAAGTCAATGCAGCTATTAATTTGTACGTTGGAATAAACATTTTCACGAACGATTCGAAAACGATCATTGCAGTCGGGAAAGTAAATATATTATTCAACTCTTCAGTTAATTCGCAGAGATGAAAATGCACATCTCTATATACTATCACTTTAGCACTTATTCGATCACTTATCGAATTTCTGTATCGACTTGCACCAGGCAAGTACTTTGTATTCAGCAATGCTTCATTCAGCTTCTCAAATCTCATCGTCAGCGCGTAGAGAATTATTATTTCTTCCGCACAAACGATATTTGTGCATATTGTTGACTGGACATGCGAGATGAATTTTATCAAACACCGGCAGAACCCTAAGTTACAGAAACCTAACACTATTAGTCCGGTTAAAAGTGCAGTCTGTAACAAAACTAAAATTACACACAGCAATGACAGCCGGCGAATCGGTACATGATTGATCGAGTACCCGAGCATGTTTATTTTTGAATCCAATCTTTCAAAAGATTTCATGAGCAGTGCGTGCTTTTTTGAATGCTTCAAAGCGAAGAAAACGGCTACCACTCGTGTCCAAAATACGACAGAGGATATAACAAAATTCAACACAGCATCCAAACGAACGTGTTTGGTCTGTATCAAAGGTTTTGAAAATGGCTCAGAACATTGATAAATAACAATACTAGCAAATAATGTAAGCAGAATTGCTCTAGGTATATCAACATTTTTCCAAGATAAGTTGAATCTTTGAGTAGGAGATAAATCAATTGCTGAAATTCTCTTTGTCCATAATATTGGACTTATAGCAGTATTTAAAGATATAATTGACGCGTTATTTTTTGGAGTATTTAAGACAATTTTATTCATTTTACAATTTAAAGATCAAATTTCTCAGCTTTATATTGACAAAAGTCAGTATTTTAATGAATACCATTCGATAAGTATACAGCACGTCGAACGAGAATCAATTAGAAAACTTTAATGAAAATTGAATAAAAATACTTTTGTTATTTTAATTTAATATCCTAATCATTAATCAGACGTTTGAGAATATAAAATTTAATTATATAATTGTACACCCACCGTTGTCAAAATTTCAGACATACGTACAACTGTTTCACAGATATGACACTGTCATGACATTAAGCTGTTACACATTCATTCAACTCTTGTAACAAATTTTTATCTTTGTAACTTGTTATTATTTAATTTGTCCATCTATCTTTTTTTTATAACACTTATCTTTCTTTTAGATAATTAGTTCCAAAGAAAATTAACTTAATATGAAAGAATATATTTTTTTAAGTTAACAATTTTAATATATAATTTTGTACTTTCAATGACGTAGACAGAGCGGATATAGTCGTAAGTCACTTTTTTCATCTTCTTTTCTCATACAGTGCACGTTGTACTATGTGAATACTCCCAAAACACTTTATTTAGTATTAAGTCGTATAAAAAAATAATTTGTTATTAATAAAATTTACACAACCCTGATAATACTTGAAATTAATGACCGCGTTAACAGATGAGAAACGATGAGATAAATTTCAAAGATTTAGTTGAGATATATCTATATTCGCATCCTCAGATTCTGATTTAGAGGTAAACACAAAAATACACTTGAGATTGGTAAGAAAAAAACCAAAACCAATTTATAATTATGTTTATTCTGAAAAGTTAAACAAATCTCTAAAACACAGTGGACAACGAAAGCCGACATATATTTCCAAAGAATCTCACGGGTGCAATTTTTATCTAGAGATTGTCTTGAGAGAAAAATTTCATAAAAATCTTACTCGTGGACCGGCCGCAATGTGTTATTCAGTCAACGTGTAACAGAAATATGAGTTCAAATTTAAAAACAAAACTTCGATATTGGTAAAACAAAAACAAAATATAGTTAAAGTTAGTTTTTTCCTGTTCTAAAGGAACTGATGCTTGAAAATTAAAATTCATTCGCTTAATTCATTCTAATATTCAAAATTCATTCGCATATTTTATGTTTATTATGTGTAATTGATCATGCGTTTTATCAACGATCGGGTTGATAAATATTATCGTACATTTATTCGTTTACAAATATAAAATTATTTTCTATAACGACGTACGTTCTTTGCGTTGGTAATATTACTATTCAATTCATTTTTTTTTCATATTCGCGAATTTCTGTAGAATATTTTTGATCGTGAACGTCTAACGGTAAATTGGTTTCTTTGAACTTATGACAGTGAACATTCAAACAACTCAAGACTTGGTTGAATATCACCCAGACGACTGAGTCTCCAGACATATTAAACTAAAATATACGAAATTTAATTATTAATAAAAAATAAAATTCTTTGAATAAATATTAAAAATATATCTGTACGATACTAATCTGCGTAACTATAAATGTATTAATTTAGAATATTACGACAAGCTTTTACAGAATAATTAAAAATACACAGTTTTATTTTTAAAAATACTGTTTATAAATTCTTTATAATCGCGGGCTTGAAAAACGTATAAAAAGATAGCCCAAAATTTTTTAATCTTTTATACGCTAAATATAAAACACTGCCTTTTATTCAAACTTTAAATTACTAGGAATACTACATTTTTAAACTGTAAATATTTTACGTTATTTATAGGCAACTTAGGCTATTAAGGCTTCACTTCTAGATAATCAAAAGTATAATTGAAAACATCAGTTAATTCAATTGATAATAAATTCTATGAATATTACGAATAAAATCATTTTAATAAAAATAACGATTCAGTCTATAAAATATTAAAACTAATTAATTAATGAAATTAGATATGCCACCACAATTTTCAATATTTCATTTTAAATCGTTTCTCACCTTTCAAGTGACCATGTACTATAATCCTAAGACTTATATTATATTGATTTATCCATAGTAAAAATTATTGGATTCTTCATCATCCCAGAGCTTCCTCAACGACAATTCTCCACCTACTGACTCCTATCCCTTATCCAGTTTCTGAACCCTTTCATCCTGATCCTCTTCCATACAGTCAGCCCACCTTTTTCTTGGTCCACCTCTAGGTGTCTTCCACTTGGGTAATATTTTAATGGGTAACAAAAAAAATCGTGTAGTATTGTCTATTTAAAATCAAACGAGGGCAGTAATTTTCAGAAAAAAAAGTATTAATTAATAATTTATTATCTTTGTTTTATAAACCACTGTGACATATTTATATTTAGGGTGAAAAAACTTACTAAAATTATGTGTCAGAATGTTCTTATATTTTCAAATTCTTTTTTTAAAAATTAATTGCAAAATAATAAATCTAGTACCTAACTTAAATTATTACGAAGATGAAAGATGTGGAAACTGAATGATCAAAAATTAGGATTTTTTTTTTGATAACATTAGAACATTTTGTCGCATTACCTTAGTTAGTTTTTTCATCCTGATGAAGAAAAACTTATTTTTATAACTCACTGTAGTTTATAAAACAAAGTTAATAAACTATTAAATATTTATATGAACCACAACGTGTTTGCTTTAAATATTTTAAATAGTACTTATTACAATAATCATTTTTTACAATCTATTACCTTTTTTATGAGATATTTTGTAAATTCAATTTCTAAAATAATAATTACAATTTCTAAAATTATAAAACGATGTGTATTTGAAGGCGAAAAATCTCCCAACCTTTTTTTCAATCTTCTCTTTATAGTGAAATTGTCGATATCTTATGTGATTATCTGGCGCCGATCTTATCCTGGAAAAATAACACTTTTTTCCGGTTAATTTCATTTGCTCAGTTTCCATGATTTTCCGAATTAATGTAAATGTAAACAAATTATTTCGAAACTCACTTTAAACATTTTGAAGAGTTTTTGATATCTAAGTTTTAAATTTTTTGAACGGAGTCTTCTGTGCAGTTCCTTCTTTTAACTCGAGTTCTTCGCATATCTTATGACATGTATCTGCAGTCTTTGACCCAAGTTAAAATTCATAAAGCTGACATGCTCAAATTACACTGGATTTAACAAATATTATAAAAGGATGAAAAATTACAAGATAATAATAAGATACTGGCGCACATCCGTGCAATATGATACATATAAACACATGAGCCCATCAAGTCTCCCTCGAGTCGTGACCGTAAGAAAATTTTGGATTATCTGATAATTGTTAACAATATTTTATTTTACCAGAATTTTTATATATTTTTAGTTATAAAATTATATCAGAATGAAATGAAAAATAAAATTTTAATTTAAATAAATTACAATAATAAACATACGTTTGGTGACCGCTGCGCGGTTAAGGTTTCAATAGGATCTACACATCAATGATAGAGCTTTCTCCAAAACAAACCACACGTACATAAAATCTCGATGTAATTTAAATTATGTTCATAGAATCAATATTTCAATGAAAGAGCTTTCCCCAAAATAAACCATACTCCACCTTTGTTCACGGATAGACAATAATAAACACAAAAATACTATTTGGAACCCAATGAAATACGTAACCAAAAATTGTAATTTTAAAAGTGATAATTCTAGACAGTATAGATAAGAAAAGATGACAGATGTTATGTATGTTTTTTCTTACTCGTAATACAGACAATGAACACTTCATTTCAAATTGTATATATTTTTTATTTTTTTTATTTATTTATATATTCTACAATAAAAAAAACAATAGAGTTTATTTATACATTCGACAATAGAGTTATGTGCCCCCAAATAAGAAATATTTTGAATTATAGGGGTGACTATCAACATTTATATAATACAAGATCAATATATACTAGATGTAAGAATTTGTTTACAACAATTTAAAAAATAAAAAATATATATACGTACATCTATAATAATACAAAATATGAAAATTAACAGGTATTATTTTTTTCTATTCATTGTAGTAACCTTTGTATGTGTTTGTAGATCGTCTCTATAAAATAATTTCCAGCATTAGTAGCATTATCTATCAAGTAAAGATCATTCCATTTTAGTTTGTTTATAGCATAAATTAACGTTTCAGAATTTATTTTAGTAAATTTATTTTTGATTTGTACAGGGTTTATTAGTTTTTTTATAGTTTTAACATCTGTTTCATAGACCTACAGAAAAATGGTCAGTAATTTTTGTATCCAGTATCAGAATTAGATTATTGTCTGGTTTACACCATATATGGTCTAAACATGTTTTAGATTTTTTTCCATTCTTGTATATATATGCACGATAAGAAATCGTGCACAGCTAAGTTAGTTTTATTTTCTTCTAGTTGAGTTCCATGACCATTTTTGGCAATATTGATATTAATGTCACCTAAAATAATTTGGTTACGAATACTTTTATTTTTTTTCAAAAATGGATAAATGCTTTATTAAATGCGTCTATTTTAGGGTTACATGACCTGTATAGAAAAAGATAAGCCATGGTATTGAAATTTAACTGTAATACTATTTCAATCGGAAATCAGATTAGCTTTTATTTCTTTAATTTTAATATTATCTTTTGTGTATATTATTATACCATCATATATATATTTTCATATTATTATCGCTATTATTGAATACACAAAAGATAAAACATTGAAGTAATCTTAACACAAAAATATTAAAAACACGTTCGGTTTTGCTCTACTCATAAACCTGGTCGTTTAATCAAGCACTATACAGCCATAATGAAACTACGTCCATGACGTCCAGAAATTCATAGAAATACATGGGGAAACGTAATATTATCATGAATTCTCGTAAATAAAATAAAACAAATTTTTTTATATTAAATTTATTTAGATTGTATCTTTCACATAAACTCACCTTTAGCGGTAACAAATATTCGTTAACAGATTAATTAGCTTAGCTTAACAGTGGCTTGTTTGTGTTGTGGTTAAGACGCTGGTCTAGTAATGTAGTGGTCGGGGGTTTGCACCTTGTTCCAGGATACCAGCAAGTTAGTCCTATGTTCATAGTACAAGTGTTTAGCTTAGTTTGAAAATAGTAAGAATATTGATGTGACAAGTATTTTTCTAGTTGAATAATTCTTATTATTCCAAATAAAGATACCCAGATAACCCCTCCATTTTTTTTTATCCCCACTGAATATCAGAGACACGACATTTGACGCACTGGAACTTGTGCGATCTCAGAGTCGCACTTCCTGCGAAATAGATTACGATAATTCTGGTTGTAAGTCGAAATTAACGCAAGGCAGGGAACAACATTGGGAGAGGTTGGTGGAAGGAAAGAAAATTCTTGAAGAACCAGCAATCTCGGGGACCGGGATTTGGAAGGACTTCTCGCCATACCTCATGTATGACGCCTCCGACATCCCTGACGGCGCCGCCGAATCACACACTGCGCGCATGAAGATGGTAACGACTCCGCTCCCGACTGAAGATGGTCGTGTTACTGTTTACTTATGGTACACACAAACAATATTCACTGTGATCACACAAAACAGTGCTGCTACACAGGAGCTAATTGTCTACACCGCGAACGGTATCACGATGTCGAGATCAAGCAAACAATCAGGCCGATTCTCAAGATTGCAATATTGAAATGATGGTGATTGTTACACCTTCTCTCAAAAATAGACAGTACGTAAATTAACGTCCGTGTTATATTTGAATGAGAGAGAGAGAGAGAGAGAGTGAGGGAGATAAACATACAATAATCTGTCAAAACATAAACATGGCGACAGGATTGTCCGTGATTCTTCACTACGACGCTGTGGATGAGGAAATTAATAGGTAATTTATGAAACAAATCTTTTTCTGTGAACTTTGAATACTGTATTAGTACTTATTTTATTTAAAAACTGATATTTTAGTCGAAACTCGAGAATAGATAGACTTCGTTCGCGAGATTTCTGTAACCCGCTGGAGATTCCAAATAACCAGTTTTTATAACTTTACCGCCTCGATAAGGAAACAGTTATATATTTATTGGATGCATAACTGTTTCCTTATCAAGGCGGTAAAGGTATATGCAAGATCTCTCACGTCAAATGAAGATAGATGTTTTAAAATAATACTCGCGTTTTTAGGTTATTTTTCGAATTTCTATTGTACCATACAAAATTTTTATAATTACGTTTTAATTATTATTTTGTTACAGATATGTGGAGCCTAGATCTTAAGATTTTGTCTTTTAATGCATTGTATCCCGGGTGCACTAACGACGCAGTAATATGGCACACATCACAAATTAGAAGATTTTTATAAAAATGAAATGAGATTGGTAATTTTAATTTCAAATATATTGTGAAAATATACAAATCGCATTACGTTTTTTGGGTATTATGCTGATGTATTATTGAATTTTCAGGTAATTCTGGATATCCATCAGAACCCTTGCTCCTGGCTTATCACACCTTCTGAAAATCGAGGAAGGAATACACCGGAATCCGGATACAAATAAAGCCTACATTTAATCAAGAAATGTTGTGGAAAGATGTATATGAGTTTTAAAATCAAGATTTTGGTATATTATGAAGCACAGAGTTTTGAACTATAGTCCTACTGTTGCTGGGCGAATCTTCTATGTTAATAATAATTCATGCAGTTCTCCATGTCATTGGAAATCCTCCAACTAATGAACATTCGATAAGCATTCCAATTCAAGAACGGGGTGTCTGGAATGAAGTTTTACAGGAACATTTTTCCTTTATTACATTAATAAATTAGCCTGTCTTCTTTGTTGATCCTAATTTACTGTTGTTGACCTTTATACATAACCTCTCAAGTATTATTACATTTTTATCTTGTAAACAAACGTTTGTGAATATATTGAAAGTATTATCATGTCAGTTTTTTTCCCGATTCTTTCTGACAATTGTAATAGAATCAGGGGATATTCCTTACCTATACGTATTATTAAATTCATTATGTACAACTCATATTTTTATTTAATTTCCCTTATTTTTAGAATCTTGTAAATAAACCGATAGCAGATATCCTCCTCATACATACTTTTTATTTGGAAAGAAGTGTTATATATTTTGAATATTAAAACACAGGTTTAATGTTATGTTTTTATATAAACTTACAAATATTATTTCACATTTAACTGTAGTAATAATAAACAAATCTGTCTGCGTACATTAATAAAACATGGATATAGATATGCATTATAGAAAATAAATAAAAGTGGTAAGTAAATTAAGTCAGGCAAACAGGTCGCCCACCTTGGCAGTAATTAACGATTCTTTAATGTAGAATGTACACTTGGGTACAAAGTAGACTGTTGTCTACTTTGTACCCAAGTGGAAATCTGCACATCCATTCCCACAATGACAGATATTTCTCTAATAAGTAACGTTCAGTCAGGAACCTCCCGTTCTGCCACTGTGGCGTAGTCCAGTGCAGAGGTCAAGGCGATCTCCGTACCTATACATGACTAGAAGCTCCCTTTTGGTTTATCATCTGAGGAGATAACTAACCGGGGTTCAGTTAAAAAATATAACAATGTGATTATGTGTTCTTTTAATGCTTGACATTTTCTCAGCATGACATATCATGCTAAGAAAACGGTCCGCGCCACACTTCTAAACATAATGCTCGCATCTGCATAGCTCTTTCTGCCAGGGATCTTCTAGTCGTGTAAGGCCGTGGTCGTGGGCGTGACCACGAAGGGCCTCAGTGGTTGAACTGGGCTATTTGTCACAGTGAAGATTTGTGAAGACCCTGACTGAATATGACGGTGATGGTGAAATGGACGCCTGGCTTTCTCCTTGTACATTCCCTGGTAGGCTAATGTCCAGAGATATGTTAACTCTAATCTCTTGAAGTTCTGGATTTCCATTTACTCCCAGCATCCTCTCGACTGCTAGGAATCTCTCATCCTGTTCTGAGAGGTAATGTGGGAGGTGCCCCTCTTGTCTTCCTGGACTTTACCAAATGATCTTTTGCTCTCTTCTTGACGTTTGAACGCAATTCTATAAAAGACTGAAATGTACTGTATTAGATCAAATTCAATGATAAGCCACATAATCCAGGAATAAAAGCATTAACTGTTTGATCTGAGGGACACATGTTTGATTCTAAATAAATGTGAATTAAAAAGTACAGCAAAAATAATCAAATTGTGTATAAAATTTTCAGACACATAATCTTTGTATTATAAGTAAATACAAAATATGTTCATTTAAAATCTTGACTTGGTTTCAGAATCATACAGATCAATTTCATTAAAAAACATTAAATTTGGAAAATTAAACTAACCTTACATTTATATGGAGTACACCCAATCAATGCAATTATTTAACATTTTGGCCTGATTTTCAATCCAGCATCAGGCTTCTCTGTATCGACAACATTTCAAGTCCACAGTGAGCCGACATATCCATTTGTTAATTCAATAAATAACTTCGTAAATCAAAACAAAGTTTTGTTTCATTCATGTTGACAAGTAATATCCGTAGTAAATATTAGAATTCTTACTTTTCATTTAGGGATGTGCAGAATGAATGATCTCGCAAAAATAATACCGACTTTTATTGTGGTAATTTTTTTTATTAGAATTATTATTTTCATATTTCATGCATTAAAGTCCTTAAAAAGTACATATTTCGGGAGATTCGATTATTTCAATGGAGATGTTCTAAATGGGCGTGCATAAATTTTTCACAGTATTCAATGTTCAAATAAAATTCGTACGATAGACAGATGGTTATTTATAATGAAAGCATAAATACAATGGGAACTATTAAATAATAACTACGTATTAGGAAGTACAAAGGTGAAAACTATTCCTTTATTTAATCACGCATTACCCAAAGACAGTGCATGTGAATCACGTTTGTCTGTCACCCAAAGCTCATAAGCTAAGAAAGTTATTAACTTGAATTTTTGAAGGGAAATTTCTTTGCCAACACCTACATAAAAATTTAGTAAGATTAAAACTCATTAGTACCAGACCCAATAGTTTGCATTAGTGTCACAGATGTCCATATGGACACAAAATTATTGTTGCCGATGTTGGTCTCGTATTGTGTAATTTCTAAGAAAACGTTCATGTTCTTTGTACGAGTCATTCGAGTGTGGTATGCAGCTCGATCCAGACGTTCTTTCGAGATTCTGGACAATTTAGTGAAAACAATATTAATTATCAAAGTGGACGCTCATATAACGAACGAAAAAACTGTGATTCGATGTCTGAGTTAAGTATTTTTATTGCGTTGATTGATTCGAAAATCTTTTTTATTTTATAGAATGAATCATAAGTATGTAAAATTAAAATTTGAATAATAATAACTGATGTTTGTGTATTTTAATGATGCAATCAATTACCGTGAACCCAAGCGTGTCCATATGGACAAGCTTGATAGTAAACATAACAAATTAAATAATATGATTTTCAAGAAATAATATTATTTTTGTTTTTTTTTTATATTAGAACGAAAAGATTACTGTCAGTAAATGGTATATTGGACGTAATAGAAGAAGATAATAGTGATGAAGTTACTGAGTATGATATGTATATATATCACCGCCAGATCCTGCCATTTTAACGATGAAAATTTGGATGATGAAGACGAAGGCGGCAAAATAGATAATTTAAATTATAGATAATTATTTGCCGATGATGTAATGATAATGCATGTGTATGCATAAAAATGGACCAAATTGATATTGATGATACCATAGAAGATATCGGATTATAGTTGGTTCAAAAATAAATCTACAACTCAGCTGTTTGAATTATTTTTCTATGATACTATCATAAATTAGCTTATTGAGGAGTCTAATAAATACTTACAATTCTAAAATAAACCAATCTAAACCTTCACTTCAGATGAAATTAGTTGTTTTGTTGGAATTTTAATTTTGACTGGCTATAATGTGGTTCTAAGTAAAATGTTATTTTGGAGTTGTACGTTGGATATAAGAATGAACTCGTCTGTCAAGCAATGCGTCTGTTAATTCTTCCAGTTACTAGTTCTCTGGAATGTAGATATAAAAAAATAGTTTAAAAAGAAATGAAAATCCATGTCACTCAAAGATCAAAATATGTGTGTCCATATGGATACTTGTACCGCTAATGGGTTAAGACTTTTTCATGAAGACAAAAATGCGGCATATACGTTATTACGTCATCTCTTCTGCTATTGGCTGTATTCCTACCCTTAAATCAGTGCGTATCAAATGTTTGTCCCGCATCGGCTCGGAATCCAAAAAAATATGTTGAATAAATAAAGACGCTGGATTGTTAAATACCATTTTATTGTACTTTTGTAAAGTTCCCTTTGTAAAAAAAAATTAGCGAATCAACAAATTAAATCAGTTGCTAACACAAAAAGTTTGAAACATGGTATAAATTAATGAAAATACTTATTAATCATGCGTTTCAGAGAGACAGTTTACTTATTTTAGTAAGTCATTAATTATTATATATTAATAAGAATATGTATATAAGACATTTTAAAAATTATAATCCGTGTTTATTTTTCTAATAAAACAAAAAATAAAATCATGTACTGATGTCGATGCTTACGAATGCACAACCCTTTTTCATGTCTATTTGGTTATCGACCAATCAGAAGCCGACTATACCATAAATAAAAATATCCAACTATAGACAACAAACATTTGCTATATTCACATAACCAATTGCTAAAATTGAACCTTTGGTTTCACGTCACTCAATCGTAGAAAACGTCAAAATTGACGAAGTATACAATGTTATACAATAGCGATGTAGATCATGGTTATTGACATTGATTTGAAATTGAGAATAGACCCGAATATCGATCAAGTGACGCCTCTATAGCGCCAGATCCTAATTCACACTGAAAGCAAATAGTAGGATGGGTAAAGGGTAAAAATTTGGACGCGGCCATATGATAATAAAATTATTCGCGGCCAATATTAAAGGTGCCAAAAGTATTTTTTACGAATACAAAATTATTTCACCGGATATTCCGCTATTGAATTTCTAGCATTTAACCTTGCTCTATATTTTACTCGTAGTCTCTAACACATGTATGTTAATTAATCCCCTGTTACCCCTCCTCATAATCTAGGAATTAAACTAACCTAAATCGGTGTGAAGGTCACACATAACGTAACTATTGAATTATTTAGAATACTGAAGTATGTGGTACGCTATCTTTGTTACTGAATCATCATAGAAAACTGTATAACGATTACCATTATACTAACATAGGTACTCCATATCTGAAAAAAAATTACACCAAAAAGTATTTTAATATCGTTATTAAATATCTTAATACGTTTTTTTTTTAAATACTTCATATGTTCGCGTTTTTTACGAAAATGTGAGTTTTTATTATTAATTTATATCAGAAGTTATACACTAGATTTTACTTATTTTTTAAATTATTACTTAGATAGGACCTTCTTAACATTTGACAAATTTTGTTTATCGCAAATTTGTCAACACAATCATGGATTTAAGATTATAAGAAAATATATTTCGCATATGCAAGAATTTTATATATTAACGCAAATAAAAGCCACGCTGAAAATAAATTAAATGGTTGCGTTCTTTCTTATAATGCTTGTATTTTCTTAATTATGGCAAATAACATTCAGTTTATTAATTTTATTTTTGTGTAAAGGTTCTATCTAAGTCAAACCTGGTGTATAATTTCTAATATATATTAATAATAAAAACTTAAATTTTTGTAAAAAATCGCGGAAATGTGAAGTATTTTTGAAAAGGAAGCCTTAACCAGAAAGATAAAATCTAACAAATTAATTCCCTTTTAAAAGACTCAAATGATTATAATAATTAATTCATTACTTATTTTATCTCTACAACTTAAACAGTATTTATTATTAAATAAAAATAAAGTATCCATGACACATAAACATAAAATCTTGTGGAGGTTAATTTCCATCACAATCATCATCACCGCCAACGGCCTCTGAACGTATATTGCAGATACTTGAGTGCAAAACTAGGCTCTCATCAGCCGCAAAAATACGCCCTGCAAAACACGCACTGGCAGCCTGCTCCTGATTACCACTCCTCTCGCGGCTGCCTTCTCATCAAGATCTATGTATTATTACATATTTTCAACAACTGTGCTCAAGCAACAATAAACTAATTTCAACTGTAAGTAGTTTATCGTATTCAACCAACTCTGGACTTACGCAGTTCGCAACATTCAATCATTACATCACCTCACATATCCCTAAATTTCAATTTAATTAATTTAACAGTTTGCGACAAAAATATTTTCAACCAATACTTATTACTCAGATGCGAATAAATTTATAACTATAAAAGGTATCGAACTTACGTGAAATAATAACGTATTGTCGATAGAAAATAATCCACATGCTGTGATGTTTATTTTCTTTTGCAATATTTGTATAGAAAAACGAAGAATCTGTAACAGTAAAATCATTGTATACAAGAACACTTAAAGAAAAAATATATATTAAGGAAAACACATTCTTATTGTGAAGTTGTAATTATTCAGAACATAGGTCTGTGATATTTTAAAAACTAAATTAATGTATTAATTATAAATATATACACATAAAATCAATTTTGTCAAAAAATATTATTTGTGCGTCACCGGGATTCGAACCTGGATCTCTATTTCCAATCTGGGGAAGTACACTACCAATTGTGTTATAACGCCAGTATTTTTCATGACAAATTCAAATTAATATATATTTATAATTAATAAATAAATTTAGTATTTTAAATTTCACAGACATTTCTGAATAATTACAACTACACAATAAGAATGTGTTTTCCTTAATAATATATGTTGTATCAATGTGTCCAAAATTTAATAAAAATAAATTGATAATTCTGGCGTCTACAGTCAGTTTACTCAAAGGTATTTGAGATTCTGTACAAATAATGTAGATGGCTTTCAAATAATGGAACGATTAAATGTATTAATATCAAAAAGGTAACATATAGGTTCGAAAATTTGTTGCTATAAATATCGTCGCTGTAGCATAGTTGGATGATGCACCTTCCCTGGTTTGGAAAGAGATCCAGGTTCGAACCCCGGTGGCGCAATAATGATATTTTTCGAAAAAATTGATTTTATTTGTATATCTTTCTAATTAATACATTACGTTAGTATTTGAAAAAAAATTTATTCTAATTAAAAAAACTATAGAGTTTTTACTGACCTCATTTTGTAATACACATCCTGCGAAAAGAATTGACACTTCTTGAAGTAATCCGCCAGTTTTTTGCGACTAAAAAATAATGAAAATCTATTTTTCTTTAATCTTTTAAATATTAAAATGAAGGCCAAGATATTCTAAAAACAATGAAAAAACTTCACCTCTTTTTTCACTAGATCACTAATTCTTGATAAACAATAAATTTTGATCAATGCTTCGAGAATATATGATGCTCCCAAGTGAAAAGACTTAACATTATTACTAGATGTAATATTCGGAAACGCTATCACAAATATAAATTTATAGGTCGGTATATACAGTTTAGTAAATGCTTCAACAATAATCATTGCAGTCTGAAATGTAAAAATATTGTTCAATTGTTCCGTTAATTCACAAAGTTGAAAATGCACATCTCTGAATACTATTATTTTAGCTCTCAACTGATCGTTACCCAAATTTTTGCATGCATTAATATTGTACAATGCTTCGTTCAGTTTCTTAAATCTCATCTGCAGTGCGTAGAGAATGAGTATTTCTTCCAGCCAGGTAATATGTGTGCAGATCGCACCGTGGAAATTCACGATTAGTTTAACCGTACATTTATAAAAACTAGTAATGCAGAAACCGAAAACAATTATTCCACTTATGTTTGCACTCTGCATCAACACGAATAGTACTCCCAGCTTTGACAAGTTGCGAAGTTTTAAGTTATTGATCGAGTAGCCGAGCATGTCCATTTTTCTGTCTAGTCTTTCGAAACATTGCATGAGCAGCTCGTGTTTTCTCGAATTCTTCAGAGAGAAGACGACCGCTGCCATTCTAGTCAAACTCGTGGTAAAGAACAGCCAGACATTCAATATTGCATCCAATCGTGTATTCTTGGTGTGCACCAAAGTTTTGGAAAATGGTTCCAAGTATTGAAATATTGTTAGACTAATATAAAAAATCAGAAGTACAACTCTCGGTATATCTACATCTTTCCATGATATATCAAATCTCTTAGTGGGAGACAATTCAATGGCAGTGAATCGTTTGATCCATAGTATTGGATACAAAGCAGTTTTCAAAGAAATATTTGATTTTTTTATTTTAATATTTGAGATTTTTTTTTTCATTTTTATATCCAACAATACATATACAATGATTATTTATATTAGATATAAATACATAAATAAAATTTATTTAAAAAATGAACATACGTTTGTTGAGAATCAACTGATAAATTTAAATGAAAAATATTATTTTTATTTAATTAAACGTGTGTACACTTAATTTATTATCTTCAGAAAAATTATTAAAATATAACACTTATAATTATAATTACAATTTCATATGAATAACAAATATAATTATACGCCTTCTGCTGTCAACATCATAAATTCGATAAATTTTTTATAAGGTATAATTATGTTGTGGTGTTAAGAACGTGCGTTTAAAAATAAATCATATTTTCGCGTTATTTACGAAAAAAAGGTTTTTATTACTCATTTATATCAGAAGTTATACACTAGATTTGAGTTTTTTTAAACTATTACTTATATAAAACCTTCGCACTAATGTAAAACTAATAAACTAAATGTAATACATTTAAAATTAGCAATATTAACTTTGTGGTTAAAATTCATATTTTTATATTTATTATCTTTGTTTTATTAACCACTTAATTGAGTTTAAATACATCTACTGGTTTCGAAAAATATCAGTTTCTTCTTCAGGATGTCATAACTAACTAAAAACATATATTATTGTTTCTTTACCAGAATCTATTTAAAAAAAAAAAACAATTATTTAAAAAATAAATTTAGTACCTAACTCAAAAAAAAGAAAAAAAAATGAATGTTATTAAAAAAAACAGAAAATACAAACATTATAAGAAAAATCGCGACAATTTAATTCATTTTTTACGTGCCACAAAATTGCCTTAATATAGAAAATTCTTGCATACACGAAATATATTTTCTTATACATAATTTTGAAGTCAAAATTGCGAAGACAAGTCTTCATTGAATTAAATTAGCAAAATGTTAAAAATTAATAGTTATAGATCTTTCACTTTGTAATACATATTATCAATTTACGACGTTTTTAAAACATTGTGTTAGTGAATACAAATTATATTACATTTACTTACACGCTTTGAGGCTTTGGCTACTATTTAAAATCAAGTTTTATATCAAAAACATAATAATTTCTTAATAAATAATATTTACATATATTCTATTAATGTATGTTTTTTAATAGGTGATTTGATATAAAAATAATAGAGAGCGCGTAGCCACCTATTCAAGTGTTACCTAAGATCAATAGTTTCATTGTATATTATTTTTCTTCTCGTGCCTTATAAATATTTGTAATGTGTTATAATTATATTTTGTGCGCGTTAGTCTGTGATAGATTTAATTCCAGAAAAATATGTTTTACGAAAATACTGCTGCGGGCACGCAGTGGCCAATTGGGAGCATATCTTCCATCATAGCGTGTCATTCTGTGTGGCTAGCAAATTCTAGTGTTATTATTTTTTTGTAATAAAAGTAGTGTCTCGTTCAGAATCTTTTACATAAAGTTTTCTTCTCTAATCTTATATTATTCCAGAGTTCATCATCAAAGTTAACGTCATATTATATATATTAGAAATACATATATAGAATAACATTATAATTCTCGATAATATAATTCTTTCACTATGTACTTTTTATTATTCTTAATTTTTAATCTGATTAATTTTACAAAATAAATTAATCATTAATGTAATACATATTGAAACAAATTTTCTACACAAAGGGGACGTTGCATAATAAAAAGTTTTAATTGTTTAATGAAAATTGGATTAACTACTTCCGATAGATTTTATTCAGCACATATCATGTGTGTCACATATCTGTATTGAATTTATCTTCTTTACATAAAAAAAACTTATTTAATTTTTTTAAAGAGGATAAAATAAAAATTCACCATATCGTTATTTAAAAAATGTCCAAATTAGGAATTGGACAGAGACGTGCATCATACATTGCTCCTAAATTGTATAACCGACTGCCAATATCAATTAAATTAGCAGCAAATATAAATATTTACAAAAAAGAAGTTATAAAATGGATTAAAAGTCTTCAAAACTATTAAACTACATATTTGATATCTTTCCCTATTCACATTCTGATTGTATTATATTGACTTACATCTAGTTTATATTGATCTTTTATTTTATAAATATTGAAAACCACCCCATAATTCAAGATCTTTATTATTTGGGGGTGCGTAACTCTACCATTGTTTTTTTTTTACTGTCGAATATATAAATAAATGAATAATAAAAATACTAAATTAATGTATTAATTATAAATATATACATATAAAATCAATTTTGTCGATAAATATTGTTTTTGCGTCACCGGGATTCGAACCCGGATCTCTATTTCCAATCCGGGGAAGTACACTACCAATTGTGTTATAACGCCAGTATTTTTCATGACAAATTTTCGAACCTACATGTTACATTTTTTCAAATTAATACACCTGTCGTTACATTATTTGAAAGCCATCTACAATATTTTTACAGAATACCAAATACCTTTGAGTAAACCGACTGCAGACGCCAGAATTATCAATTCATTTTTATTAAATTTTGGACACATTGATACAACATATATTATTAAGGAAAACATATTCTTATTGAGAAGTTGTAATTATTTAGAACATAGGTCTGTGATATTTTAAAAATATATTTAAAATATCACAGACCTATGTTCTGAATAATTACAACTTCACAATAAGAATGTGTTTTCTTTAATAATGAATTATATAGTTTATACACTAAATTTATTTTAACTGACTGCGACATAGCCATTTATTTTCGAATTTATAATATATTTTATTATATGAATAATAAATACAACGTTAGAGATTTTACATAATTTCATGTATTGACATCACAAAAAAATTAAATTCACAATTTTATAAACGGTCTTAATACCGCATACGATATATTATAAAATATATGTATATCAAGTTATGAAAGGGTTCAATACACTTTTTCGTTGATTCGTTCATGATTAAATGTGATAACTTATTTCTGTACATTCTGTATATATTTATTAAGTCAATATTAAATGGTTGTTTTATTGTTTGTTTAAGCATTTTATCCCTGAACACTCATACTTATTAATCCGACAGTTATTTTTAATCTTTAAAAGCAATCAACTTTATATTGCAGTAACTCCCAAATACATTTTATTAATATAAGCTTGTATTAAATTAATAAATTTTATTAAATTTTAATCAAGTTGGATAAAACTTATATTATTTCTAAGTTCAAATCCCGGTAGCGACCAAAACTATTTTTTTTCGAAATATTGATTTTTTTCTCTCTATCTTTATAATTGATCATTTTAATTTTGACAATCTCTGGGCCAGTTCTTAAAGCACCAGAAAACCTAACTGACCTTGTCGTATTACAAAATTTTTTAGGCTAAAATTCTTTCTTTAAGGGTATATAGTGAAATAAACAGGACGATTACTAATAAGGAAATGTGTAATAATAATCGCATTAAACTGATTCTAATGTCTTATTTTTATTCTTCTTATTTTTTTAGTTATTTAACTGTATATTTTCAATGTTATATTAAACTTGTACCCACCAGAAGACAAGACGGTCAGGTATATTGTTGGACAAGGTAATAGAAGACGTAGAAAATATGATGGAAATGTGTTGGTTACCAGAATTTAAAAAAATAGGAAAAACACTTAATCTCAAAAAGATAAGCATAAAAAATTATAAGGCATATTCCAAAAATTTTTTTTTTTTATTGACAAATTTTTAATTCATACCTTCAACTAAAATAACCCATTACCGTAAAATACTAAATAAAAAAAAACGATAGATAATTATAAAAAAAAAGCATGATTAATGAATGGTCGACTTTTATAACATATTCATGGAACGGTCGTAACATACGTAGACATAATTATTTCTTCTTCAATATTTGAAAAATTACTTTGTGGCCTCATTTTATATAAATAATTAGACAAAATACTTTGTTTAGATCACTATTTATTGATTATTCTACATGTTTTGATACCTATGGTATCTTCTTAAGGAAACAATGTATACTGAAATTAAAAATACAGGCATAGATAAAAACAAAACTATAAAGTGGTGAATAAGTTAGAACTAATATGAAACCAAAATCTAAATAACAATACCTATTCAGAAATTTCTAATCACGTTTTGGAAACAAACCATTCTTAAAGTTAAGCACCGTATTGAAAATGTTGAATATTACTTTTGGTGAGCACTCTAAGAATAAAACAAACGTTTTCAAGTGACACAAATGTTTCCAATAGGGCTATACGCTAAGACGCTGAAGATGACGAGCATCCTAGTTGCTTCATCAACAACCGATGACGTCAAGAAAATGAAAAAAATGATTATTAACAATCACTATCAGAGAAATTTTTAATGATTTTGACGTATCGTTTGGCTCATACCAAGCAATTTTTCGAATGTTTTGGGTATGAAACGTGTGGAGGAAAATTCTTCCCGAATTTTGACAAAAAGCAGTACCGAATGGACATTACCCAGGAGTTGCTGAATGAAGTCAACAACGATTCAGAACTGTTTAAACGGGTTATAACTAGTGATGAAATATGGGTACAAGAATATGACGTCGAAACTAAGACCCAATCGTCTCACTAAAAGCTTTCTAATGAGGCAAGACCGAACTCGTCAAATTCGATCAAATGTGAAGGTTTTGTTTACTGTTTTCTTCGATTTCAACAGCATGACATAGAACGAGTTCTTGCCACCAGGTTGTGCAGTTATTAGTAAGTACTATCTGGATGTTCTACGCCATTCGCGTGAACATGCCAGGAGTTGTGGCGGAACAACTTATGGCAATTGCACCACGATAATGCACTTGCTTATATTTCACTGCTCGTTTGTGAATTTTGAACAAAAAAACCACCATTATGATGCCACAGCCTCTGTATCTGCCGGACATAGCCCCTTATGACTTTTTCTTATTCCCTGTGATTCCAGAAAATTGCGTTCCAGAAATTGCTCAAAGATTTGAAAAAGCGCTGATATAAATGTATTATATCTGTAGACTGAAAAATAAATATAAATGAATAAATAAAGATTTTTTGAAAAAAAAGAATATTCCACGTATTAAGAAAAGAAGCTTATCGATTAATACTTGTTTCCTACGATTAACAAGCCACGGCGTCCCGAAGTTAACCAAGCGCGTCAGAGGAACTAATGCAATCTATAAATTTTACATCTGTTCTCAATCCATTAATACTATTTACTTTCACCTAAGTCATATACTTACTGAGATATAAGCATTTACAATTTGCAAGAAAAAATAGCTTCGTCTCTATGATATATCTATTATTTCTTTAATAACAGTACCTTTTTAGGTATCCAGTAATTGCATGTACTTGGACATATTCAAATATTTCTAATGGTCAAAATTATAAAATATATAAAAAAATTTAAAAAAAAAAATTTTCTTGAGTATTCTAGCATAATGTATTAAAAAAAATTTCCGATAAAGAATATTGCATTCAATAATCAAAAAAAATAGATTCTCATTGTGACATATATGCTGTTTCAGGAAAAATTAATAGCAAATATAGTCCATAGATGGCGATAATGTAGTGGTACCACAGTTTCTACATATAACTAATATACAACTTTCAATTACAACATCATATTAATAAAAAGTGACCACTTAAGCCAGGCCAAGACAGGTCGTAAGTCCTGTAATTATCCATACTTTTATTTTAAAATATAATAAAAATAGCTTCGTCTCTATGAGATATATATTATTTGTTTGTTTATAATTTGACCTATTTTCGTGAAAACTAGTTTTTTTAACATGTATTTACGTCAAAATAAATATCTAATTACCTCTGTTTTCACTAGATCACAAATTCTTGATAAAAATACATTTTACATGTACGATATTCCCAAATAGAATTAATTTGAATTATTTGATGAAACCGGAATATATTAGAAATTATATTAGGAACCGCTATCATAAATATCAATTTATGGGAATGGTTTTGCAAAAGCTTCAAAAATAATCATTGCTGTCTGAAATGTAAAAATATTTTTTAATTATTCCGTTAATTCACAGAAATAAAAATGCACATCTCTGAATACTACAATCTTAATTCTCATTTGATCGTCATTCAAACTTGCGCTTGCAATTCGTCGTTTCTTAAATCGCATCTGCAGTGCATAGAGAATTACTGTTTCTTCCAGACAGATAATATTTATGCAGATTAAACGATAGAAAATCTGGATTAATTTAATCATACAACAATAAAATCTGGTGACCCAGAAACCGAAAACAATTATTTCAGTTATATTTGCGATGCGAAGTTTTATATTTTTGATCGAATAACTGAGTTTGTCCATTTTTCTCTCTAGTTATTCAAAATATATACTAAATATTCAGAGTAAATATGACTACTACCATTCGTGTCCAAGCCATAGTGTAAATCAACCCATAATTCAATATTGTATTCAATTGTGTATTTTTAGTGTGCACTAGCGCCTTGTAAAATGGTTGTAAGATTGGGAAAATGGTTAGACTAATATAAAAAATCAGAAGATTAACTTTTGGTATATTTACACTTTAAGATACAATTCCATGGCAGCAAACTATTTGGTCCATAGTAATAGAGTTAAGCAGTTTTCATAAAATTTTCATTTTAAAATATTTAGCTTATTTAATTTAATATTTGAGATATTTTCTTTCGATCGAAGTAAATCGAATCAACTGATAATCTTAAATAAAAAATATGAGAACAGTCACTTTGTAAATGTATGTGTGTGTGTGTGTGTATGTGCGTGTCATAAAAGTGAGTAGATGAGTGATGGGGAACGAAACTTATAAGAGGACGCCTCTGGGGAAAGAGCTCTCTTCCATCACAGCTTTTACTAAATAACAAATCTATCTCTAAAGTGTATAATTTGTATTTACTGTGATAACTTGTAATAAAATTATAATTGTTACCCGGCCATACTTAGTTTTATATTACAAGAAATTGGGACCCAAGTAATTAGACAAGAATCAATTGAATCTGGTGGTAAATACAGATTTATCGTTCTTCTCTTTCTATAATTCTCCTTTATATATTACCTTTACCAAAGTCATGATAATAAATTAACATTTCAAGAATTATAAATATAATTGTATATGTTATATTATCAAAAGTATTGTCAGGCAGTTAACAGATTTTTGTAAAATATAACAGTGGTGTGGTGTTATTGTAATGCACATAAATGTATTGATTTTTAATTTACCTTTTTTCATGTTTTCACTCAGTTTAATTTCCTGCTTCGCGAAGATTTTTCCTCTTAAAAGAGATTATTAAAACCAAATCCTTTACACTGTTGATTATCCGGACTATCCTAGAGATAAATGTAAGGGTAGTGATGTAGACGGTTACGTACTTCATATTTAATTGAAAAAAGAGAGTTCTTTGACGCTTATCATTACCATGAAAGATTTTAAATAATACAGTTGTAAATATGGCCAGTGCTAGACTTTTTTCCGCCACAGACAAGATTGTTATTTTTTATTTTCCCGCCCTAATAATGTTTTCAATTTTTGTAAAACAATCCCCATAAATTTCTCCGCTCTAAATCGGCCGCCTCCGTACCATACACGTTAGGAGTAGTATTTTCTTTGATCGGCATTTTGAAACTTACCCAAGGATGGCTTGTTACCAAAAAAGACGTTCTGAACACTAGTGTCAACTACAAATTACTGCTTTGTTACGAAATATTTATTATGTCATTTACTGGATTATTTTAATTATACACTATTATTGTTTCGCAAATTGGCATTTTGTTTTTCAATTTTTAAATATTTTTCGGCCGCGCCTTGATTTGGATGCCACAGACAGGCGCATGCTCCGCCTGGGCATAACGCCGGCGCTGGTTGTAAATGATAGGAAAATAATTTTATTATAATTAAACACAACTCTATACGATCTCATTGCAGGGTCCATCATCAGGGCTGATGTGATGTGTAATGTTTTGGTTAAGTACTCGCTTGCAGTACTATGTCCAAACCAGAGCGTGTCGTATTTGGGTACTGACGTACAATACCGTGTCGAAAACAGGAATGAAATGAGTTATGTTATGTGTAAATTCCATCTACTGTTGGATCTCTATCTGTTCGGACTTTTCGACTTCTATAGTTTTGAAGATCCGGATACAACTATGTTTTTAATTTTAGGCCATCATCCCTATTAATGCTAACTGGATATTTATATATTTCAATTGCCTCCTTAACCAGACGTGCGTGATGACTCCCGGACTTATTTAGAATTTTCTACTTAAATGCAAAATAGTGGCCCGTATCTTGAAAGATTTCAACTAATGCTGATTTTCCTGGATGACCGAGTTTGCATGCCCGTCGGCTAGAAAGGTCAGATATACACGACAGATTAGTCCAGAAAAACTTACTCAGTAGAATTTATGCATTCAACGGACACGCCAGTAATATTTATAAAACAAAACTGCATTAGAATTAGTGTGTTAGAAATTGCGCAGTAAGAAAATACGAAACATTTTTATATTCTCTCAATTTTATTTTAACTTTTATTTTCACCGTTATCGGAGAACATATACCACATGTCTTCAAAACCTTAACGAAATCAAAAATATTTTAGAGAAGCCCAGTACTATCGATCCCGCTAGCTCTCATATATTAATTAAACGCTTTATATATTTATGCCCCGTCACTTATTTTTGTTAAGCACCTTGACATTTCACAAAGAGTTACCCTTAGGTTGGTATCACATTCGGTATCTTAGCTTATAAAAACGGTTATCTATGGTTTTTTCATACCATCACCATAGCTGTCAGACTAAAATGTAGCCTTGTGTGATTCACTCTACCTAGAGAGTAAGTATTTTTTTATTGTTCAATCATTAGTGCATAATTTAATATTAACTTGTTAATCTAATCACATGGTAAATGATCTTTACAGGAAACAAAACGTTTCCCTTTGGGCTTTGCCTCTGGACTTTGCCTCTAGAATTTAACCTCTGATTTATGCCTCTGGTGCATACCTCTGTTTTTTAACTTCAATTTATACTTTGGATTTACCTTGGAGTTACTCGCCTCACTGAAGGTGACAATTTTTATCATGATGATCTACAGCAAATCAAGTCTACGAATCTGATCGCGTCGGCCTGGATGCTGCAGGCCAAAACGTGATGTGATGCCAAGACGTCTGATGTCTCATACAAGAAGGACGTCAACCTGACGAGATGAGGATTTGTCGTCTCGATTTTGTTTTATTTTTGTAGTTTGTGTTTTTCTTGATTAGATGTCTTACTTTTACTAAAGACTAACATCTTTTATTAATCATCTCTAGGTATTATTATAAATTTTTCCCAGTTTAGGATGAAGGCAAAAGATGACAAAAATGAGGTGGGTATGTATGCTCAAGGTAAAAAAAACCCGCGTATCTCATTTATACACTGTCTAACTGGTGAAAGGGAAGGACGTAGGTCTTTTACCCCACAATATATATTATTTTTTTAAATATATTTATTTCATATTTTTTCTGCAAATTTGAACTCTAGCATGGACATATTTATTGCTACGCCGTGAGTTCGGCGGGTAAAAATATTAATTTGTGTAAATTTATTCTAAATCATTTAAAAAACAACTACGTATCTTGTTATCTTTTATCTTGTTGACAGTATTATTTTTTTTTAACGTGAGGTAGGAACACATACTTTTTAAAATATGAATATTTTATATTTCTCTATGAACTATACATCTGCTAATGATAAAAATAAACTATTCAATGTTCAAACCGGCATGCTACTATTTCATCTACTAAATCATCTAGTAACGCAATATTAATTTTTATAGTAAAAAATGTAGTATCTCTTAGAAATAATATTATAAACTCAATAAAACAATTATTATAATTATGTGCATAGATATTTTTATTACACTTTTCATTAAAATGGTCCAAAAAAGAGCATAGTCATTAAATATAACGTAAATTAAGACTAATCACTTAATGCATTTCTTCATATTAGCGAACAAATAAACAACATTGAATTATATTTATTTGAATAATATTCCTGTTTAATGAAAATCGGATCTATACATTATTATAAGTACACAATTGTATTAAAATATACTGTTAGCTTTACAGGCACATATTATACACTTTTTATTCGTTAATACTAGTATATTTATTAATTATTACATACCTACAGACTTAAAAATACAATTTTAATAATTTAAGTTAATTAAATCCAGGAAAAATTCAACGTAAAAATAATAATACGTTGCATTACATATATTTTAGAGTTGAACAGAATTTTTTCGGATTGATAAAAAATTACATAATTCTTAGAAAGATTTCTGAAATATATATTTATATATCTTTAAGTATTGTGGTTACCTAACTGATGATCATTTTATCAAAGCCCCTTGTTAAAATTCCTTATTTACGTAAAATGTATTTATTAATAAAAAAACTTATATTAACCGTTATACTAAACTTATTCTAATGAATCAGAATGGAAAATTGTATAACGATTACCAGAATGCTGACGAAAGTACAACATATCTGAAAAATAAAATATTTATTAGTACACAAATACCCAATTTATCGTAATGCTTGTTTCGGGTGTTCACGCAAAAAATAAACAGAATATTATTTAACAAGTATTTAAAACCCACCCGAGGACATTCGATATCGTCTTAAAATTTAACGAAAAATAAATAGTTTAACGTTTTAAGTTTTAAAAACTATAATTATGAATAAAAGCATAAAACCATGTAAGTAAGACAAGCTACCAACATAATATTCGAATAAAAAATATAAATGGATTTTTATGTTATCTATTAGAAAAAAGTACTTGAAAACAATAAAGTCACGTATCCATTTCAAACAATATTTCATTCAAGGTAAATCGACCCTTCAAACACATTCCAAAAACGATGAAAAAATTTTTGTTTAAAAATTACGTGTTTGTAACAAAGTGTTCACGTTCATTTTTTTTAAATATTTTTGAGGGACATTTAACGCCTAATTCCAAAACCCCCTAAAGCGACTTTGTGTTTTTTAAGTTATTGATGAAAACGTATATTTTAAAAGTAAATGTGCAAATTGCTTGTTTTTACAACACCATTTTTAAAGAGGTGATTCAGTAATACAATTTTTTTTCTGTATATATCGTTTTGAAAGTCATACTGAATTTTAACACCAACAAGCCCTGTGATTGGGTAATTTCTTAGCAGCTTATTCTCTATCTGCTTTGAGATATTTCGGAACAAACCCTGATTTTGAACATGCAATATCAATAGATTTAAATGGCTTTTACCAAAAACAATGTGTTCTGTATGTATCTGAGAAAAAATCTACAAAATTGCATATTTAACTCAAATTATCCTAAATCAATTTTAGGAGATTTTAAAATTAAGCGCTACACATCTTAATTATCATCATGTGAGTTTTGTGGCTTTTCAAATATCAATTATTAAAAAACGTTAAAATCTTAGTTTGAAGTGCATACGCACGCGTTCTGAATAAAATATGTAGTCACAGTGATAACAAGTATGGCATATCTGTTTAGATATTATTCTGAAAATACTCTAGTGTGTAATTTTTAGGATTGAAAAATGTTGACATATCAACAAAAAAAATTAATTCCATTAGACGATAAAAAAATTATAACATAAAATGTAAATTTTTTGCCATTTAAAGCGTATTTAAATGAGAACAGCTGCAAACTTACGTTAAATATTAGCGTATTATCGATAGGAAATAGTCCACATGCTGTGATGTTTATTTTCTTTTGTAATATTTGCAACGAGAAATAAAGAACCTGTAATTGAAAAATATTTGTTTAAAATAATGATAAAATTTAGATTAAAATTTTAATTAAATTTCTAGGAGATAATTTTTTCACCTCGTTTTGAAAATCACGGCCTGAGAATCGTAGGGCTACATGTTGAAGTAAAGCTCCTGTTTTCAGCGACTGAAAGTGTAAAAAATAATTTTCGAACATAATTAAATATATTTTAAACTTTATTCAAAAGTTATTTACATTTAAACCTAACTTTAAAAAAAAACGTGTTAAATGAATAAAATATATTTATCATGTATTCCACGCACAGGTAACTTGTACACGGTATATGTTTTCTGGTTCAGCAAAAATATTCATAAATTCGTTTAAATAAATAAATAAACCAACATGTTAAATTCATTTAAATAAATAAAATAAAAATAATTATCATCCTGGCGAAACATCCCGCTTTCAGGCAAAGATGCAAACCACTACATTGATGAGGAAGCAAGCAACATATGCAAATAACAAATAACTAACATATAAGACCCTTATTTATTATCAGTTGATCCCGATAATAATAAAAGTGAAAATACAACACAAGATATATATGAGAAAATATAAAAATGTTTTTAACAAACTATTTCTTATCAAATTTTATTGGGAAACCCGTTCCATAAACATATTCTATTTTAAAACTAACTCACCTCTTTTTTCACAAAATCACTGATACTTGATAAAAAAAATATTTTTACGAAACCGTCAATAATACTCAAAAACCCTAATAAAAAAGTTTTCAAATTATATGAGGAGCCGTTTGGAAACCCTATTATAAATATCAATTTATACGTTGGTAACAATAATTTTGTAAAAGATTCAAAAATAATCATTACTGTCTGGAATGTAAATGTATTTTTCAACAGTTCTGTCAATTCACAGAGATGAAAATGTACATCTCTGAATACGATCACTTTAGCGATCAGTTGATTGCTACTCGAATTTCCGTATCGAACGACACTCGGGTTGCATTCAATTCCGTGCAATGCTTCGTTCAGTTTTTCAAATCTCTTCTTCAGTGCGCAAAGTAGAATTATTTCTTCCAAATAAACGACAGTTGTACAGATCGATCCGTGCGTGAATAAAATTAATTTAAACAAAGTACTATAAACACCAACGTCGTACAAACCGAAAACAACTATTCCAGTTACAATTACAGCGTGTAAAGATAACATTAATACTCCTACTGTTGACAAACGACGGATTTGTAAATTATTTGTAGGGTAACTGAGCATTTTCAGTTTTCTATCCAATTTTTCAAAAGACTGCATTAGTAGGTCGTGTTTTGAAGAGTTCTTCAGAGTGAATACAATTGCTATCACCCGTGTCAAAAAAATTACATAAAACAACCCACAATTTAATACTGCATCCAATTTTTTATTTTTAGTATGTATTTTAGAACTAGAAAATTTTGAGTATTCGACCACAGCAAGACCGATATAAAAAATGAGAAGAATAACTCTGGGTATATCTACATTTTTCCACGATAAATTAAATCTTTGAGTGGGAGACAATTCAATAGCAGTAAACCGTTTGGTCCACAGTATTGGAGATAATGCGGTTTTCAAGGAAATATTTAGTATTTTGACATTAATATTTGAGATACTTTTTTTCATTTTTATTTCCAAATTATTCCTATAATTTAAGTAGCTTTTTATTCGCAGTTGTAATATTTTTAATTAATATAATTTGATTAACTTAATTTATTATAAAAACAACACGTTAGATAAGAATCGACTAATAATCCCGAATGAAAAAGACTTCACCCTTATTTATTGTCTTCAGCAAACTCATTAAAATACACTTCAAAAATTATAAACATAATTATACGCCTTCCCCTGTCAAAATCTTTAGAAATGTTACAATTTTTTCCATGTTACGTCAATGGTATAGCATTTAAATAATACATTTAAATTTATAATCACCAACACTGAAAAAACAGTTCGTCATTTTAAACGATCATAATTAGAATATTTATAAAAACAGAAGCTTTAAATCGTGTAGTTATAAAATAATAATTATCTACCTATACACGAGTATGTACATAATATTCTTACCTGAAATGTTACTGTTCCCATTTCAATTTATAATTTTTTGATATTGTAAATTAACTTTTTTGTTTAGTATTTTGAAAATTTACAAAATCTTCAAAAAAGTCACATACATATTAACACTTCTAAAGAAATTGACATCTCGCTCCAACAAAATGTATCAATTATGTGCGATAAGTACACAAAAAGACATTGAAATAAAAGATTATTTTAAATAGGACTTAGAACCGAAATCGAAATATTTTTGCAGAATGTATGTACTAAAAAAATCTGGAAATGATAAGAAGTGTATATTGTCTCAAATTTTCAATATTATTTTTATTCTTATAAGAATTCTTTATAGCATTTTTATTTATTTTTGACCTGCTAAACCATTCAGTCACCCATTATTATTTTTCCGTAACAATTGTAAAAGATAATTAATAATATTAAAGTTTATGTATTATTTATCATTAAAATGGCATGAATATTTAAAAAATATATATATTTTTAAATTGGTACACAAAATATTTAAGTCATTAATACAACACAAAAAGTGACAAATTGTATACACATACTTGGGTTGTTTTGTTAAACAAATTAACGATATTAAATTATATAGTAATTATTATTCCTTCTGTCTTGTTACGCGCCTTTGTTCCTTTCATTACACCTGGGATTTCTCGTTGTTGTATTGGTCACATATATATGGTCATGTTTATGAATATTGCCACCCTTTTCGGATCATATCATCAATGTCTAGAATATAAATGTATTTTCAACAGTTCCGTTAATTCGCAGAGATGTTAATATATATTTCAGAATACGATCACTTTAGCGATTATTTGATCGCTACTATAATTTCTGCATCGAACAACGCTCGGGTTGCATTCAATCGCAAACAATGTTTTGATCAGTTTTTCAAATCTCATCTTCAGTGCGCAAAGTAAAATTATTTCTTCCAGATAAACGATATTTGTATAGATTGATCCTTGAATAAACAAAATTGATTCAAACAATGTTATGGGGGCTAAAGACCTGCGTCCTTCCCTTTCACCGGCTAGTCAGTGTAAAACATAAGATCCGCGGATTCTTTACTTGAGCAACACATACCCACCTCAATTTTGTCACATTCTGCCTTCATCCTAAACTGGGAAAAATTTATAGAAACACCCGAAGGCGATAAATAAAAGATGTTGTTCATTAAAAAAAGAAAGACATCTAATCAGAATGAAATATAATAAATAAAAGAAAAACAATAAAATAAAATCCACTTAACGAATCCTAATCTCGTCGAGTTGGGCGGAGTTCGACGTCCTTCCTTGACAACCAGATATCTCGACTCCACATCATATTTGGCCCGCAGCATCTTACCCTCTGGCTATAGTGAATAGCACACAGCTACATTTTAGTCTGACAGCTTTGTTGGTGGTTTTGAAAATTAACCATAGATGCAACCGTTTTTATAACCTCAGAAACCAAATGTTATACCAACTTGAGGGTAACTATTTGTGAATTGCAAGATGCTTGACAAAAAAAAAATGACGGGGCAATTTCGTACGTGGTCCAAATTTATAACGTCACAATTCACTATAAAAATCGATGTCGTACAAACTTAAAACAATTATTTCAGTTATCCTTGGAGCCTGTAATAATATTATTAATGCTCCTACTGTTGAGAAAAGTTATTATAAATTATTGATAGCGTAGCTGAGCATGTTAACTTTTCTATCCAATTTTTGAAAAGACTGCATGAGCAGCTCATATTCTGGAGAGATATTCAAAATGAAGACAATTACTATTACTCGCGTCAAAAAAATTTGATGAAACGTTCGGTAATTTAATACTGTATCCAATTTTTTATTTTTGGTTAGTATTATAGCATTTGAAATGGGTTTTGAATATTTGATCATTGCGAGAGCAGTATAAAAAAAGAATAACTTTCGATACATGTATGTTTTTCCAGGATAAATTAAATATTTAAGTGGAAGACAATCCAATTGTAGTGATTAGTATGGTTTAAAAAGCCACTGTTTAGAAGATAAAGCAGCTCTCAAGAAAATATTTAATGTTTTTTTTTTCTGGAACGATTAAAATAACTTTTTTCATTACGGCAATTAAAATTTCATGTTTGTTGACTTTATGTTTACTAAAAGTCTTATACAACGCATTGATTTAATAAACGATGTTTGTGACTCAATTCGAAAATGAAAAATATTTCATTAATTTAATATTTTTTTTAATGTATTCCTTTCGCCCTACTTAAACAAACACATGTACGACAAAAATCGTAAATATAATTACATACCTTCCACTATCAAAAATATCAGGCAGTTGACGTAGATATAATGGCGTGGCGTTCGGCGGAGAGATTATATGAGAATATCGTATCATCAAAGTAAAAATGAATAAAATATATACCTTCTGTTTATTGAAATCAACATAAAAAAGTCTGACGTATTTATTATGCGTGGTGCATGTGTAAAATTTATCAATTATTCAAGACGTCGTTAGAGCAAATAATTGGAATCAATTTTAAATTCCTTAATTTTTTTTTAAAATTAATTATTATGAATTGGTACGCCTGACGTAGAATAATAAAACGATTTTTTTTAAATATTGATAATGGGCGCTATATAGAATCGCCAGAATGATAATCATAGAAAGAAATAAAATGTTACAATAAACCGTCTGATGACAAAAATTAAATATAAAATACATTTATTATATTGGCACACCCTTACAACTACTTCACAGTAATTTTATACAAATACTGCTTAAAACCCATCCTAGGACGTCGTTTATACGTAATTTTATCTAAACCGTATCTTAATATTTGAATTAAACACGACAAACATTTTTTTATTCACGAACGTTGTGAAAAATAGTTTGACGATCATTACGATCAAATACTATTTCTAAAAACAGAAACATTAAATCTTAAATCATGTGAATATTAAATAGTCAATACCTATTAAATTAAATATAATAATTAAAAGGTGTATGTTAGAAATTAAATACAAAATGGAATAAAATTATAATCCATATGCATAAAGAAGAGTATTTTTTATTTATTTTCTTAGTTTTATTAACCACAATTGAGTTTAAAAAACATCTACCGGTTTCGGAAAACACTTTTCCTTCTTCAGGATTCAGGAGGAATATAGTATTGTTTCTCCAGAATCTATTTTTAAAAATTTTTTAAAAAACAATTATTTAAAAACTAAATTTAGTACCTAAAACTAAGAAAATAAATAAAAAATATGAATCTTAACCACCAAGTTAATATTGCTAATTTTAAAAGTATAAAGAAGAGTGTCTATAATTTATTTGTATTTCATATAAATCTACAGAGTTATTCCGAGCTTAATGAAATTTTGTACACTTGGTCTTCAAAACAAGAGGAAGGTCGCCATCTACATGAGATTTTGATATACCACCCCCAACGTTCTTTCCCACTTCATAAAACAGAATTTTGGTATATCTGATTTCGAAGAATCTACTATCCCTATTCCCCTAAATGAAGCCTCTTCACTCTTCGTTAAGCCCTGGGCAAAGCCGGGTACTTCAGCTAGTACTCAATAAAACAATTCAATCAAACTTCTTCTAATGAACCAAATCGGAAAGTTGTATGACGATTACTAGAATACTGACGAAGGTACAACATATCTGAAAAATAAAATATTTATTAGTCTACAAATGCATTCTGAGCCCAATTTATCATACTTCAAAGCCTTACTACAAAAAATATATTTTAAAAGATTTGCAACGCAAATGCATATTTTTATCTAAAATTATTACAATATAATATTTTAAAATTTCAATTTATCGAGGATACATTTCTTTTAAATATATCCTACGTCTACCATACTAGATAAACATCTGTCTCAGGGCAGACTTTGTATACATTTATTTGTAGAATTACATGCCAGACCGATAATATTTAAGTGTTTAAAGGTTTATTTATACAAATAAAAAGAGAACTTATGATAAATTTGTTTCAAGCATGGGAAGATAGATAAGAATGAGAAATATGAAGAATTGCCGAATATAATTTTGAAAAGTAGAAAATATTTAATTATCAAAATTTGTTGTTGCGTTCGAAAACTTAGTAATAGTACTAGAACGTAGAATTATTTTATACAGGGTGAATACGAGTATTATGTTGTCTTTGGCCGCCATTTTGGTTTGGCAAATATATATCGCAGTTGTAAAAAGTAGTTGATTACAATTTATTATCAAGCACCCAACGCCTCTATTGAGGCGTTAGATGATAATCTTTTATACGTAATAACGTGTAAAAGTTATTAAAACTTGTTATCTAAATAATAATGGCAATGCTGTAATCAATAATAATCGCTATCGTCACATGTTGGAAAATTAATTGGCGACCGAATTGGATCGATTGGACAGGCAACACATATGGTTTCAATAGAACGGTGCCACCTCATACACAGCATGAAGCTGTGGTGATATTGACTGGGCTCCTCGATCATTTGATTTGACGATTCCCGACTATTTTTTGAAGAGGCACGTGAAAAGAAAGGTGTATGCCAATAAGCCAACCACAATTCTGATGCAACAGAACAATATTTTAAATGAAATTGGTGAAATAACACGCGAAGTGTGCGAGAATGATATGAAAAATATGGTAAAGAGTGCACGCATTTGTGCCCCTGTCAGTGGTGGCTTGGCCAATATCATATTGTAACATAATTGTAAAAAACAAAATAATCGATAAGTAATAACCAAATTTTAAAAAAATGTTTCTTTTTCTACTTATTTAAAAATAACATTTGCCTGGAACATAATATTCACCCTGTTTTAATCAAACACCGTAAAAAAAAATTAATAACTAACATCTTTAAAGATTAAGAAAAATATTTTTACGTTTTAAATTAGATAATCGAGTGTTAAAAACAGAGTTTTTTTATATGAAGAAGCCTCAAATTATATAGATATTGAACCATACTCTAAAATCAGTTCATCAATACTCTACTTCTTAATATAATTTTCATTACGTACAGACATATTTGTTTAGATATTATTTTGAAATTACTCTCGTAAGAAATTTTTACGGGGTTGCGAGCTAATATTTTTACACATCAAAAAAAAAATACGATTCCGTCAGATGAAAAAAAATTATAATGTAATAATTAATTAAGACCATCCCTACAACAACATTGCTTATCGGTTTTTATAAAATGTATATCAACATTAAATGTTGATAGATAAACAAAGCGTCGACAATCTTGGACGATATGAAGTATTGTTCTTGGTAAGTGGTTACTTTATGGGTGGATACCTGTCTAAATTAAGAGTTGAAAATGTTTAAGGAATATATACCTAATCTCAACCACGTCAGAGATATAACCATTTCAAAAAAAAATCGTAATCATGCGAGTATTTCAATTAATTGAAATATTTTAATGATTCCAAATATTGAATACTAAAAGTCATCAAATTTTGAGCGGCTAGGCCATTTTTTGTTAGGTGATCTAAGGCCTAAAGCAAAAACATAGATTAATAATTTAACCTTTCGGAAATATATATTTCGAAGTACGTAAACTCCAAACATAACACGATTTTGTAAAAATTTCAAACAATAATATTTTCCGTAACAATGCAGAATTTGCACATATTCCTTGAATATTTTCGACTCATAGTAAGGTATCCCCATAAAGAATTGAAGGCTAGGTCTGTTACACCTGTATATGAGAATAGCTGCAAGCTTACGTGAAATATTAGCGTATTATCGATAGGAAATAATCCACACGCCGTGATGTTTATTTTCTTCTGTAATATTTGCAACGAAAAATAAAGAACCTGTAAATGAAATATATTTATATGAAAGAATAGTTTAATTATTATAAGACGAAAATTTTAATTAAATTTTTAGAATATAATGTAAGCACCTCCTTTAGAAAATTACGGCCTGTGAATCGTAGGGCTACATGTTGAAGTAATTCTCCAGTTTTCAGTGACTGAAACAGTATCAAAATTATTTATGAACATAAAACTAATTTTTTATATGGGCAATGTTATTGATAAGAAAGTCTCGGACAAAAAATAAAATGAAAAATACATGTATCACATATTCTATCCAGGGATAGTACCTACATCTGAATATAATGTGTTTTTTGATTCGAAAAAATATTGATAAATTCAGTTATATTGTTCAGTTATAATTATATTGATAAATTCAGCTATAATTATATTGATAAATTCAGTTATATTATACTAATTTTTTATATGGGCAATTTTATTTTGGAACAGACTTATAGTGTCTTTCTATTTTTAAGGTCAGCTTGAATCATTTGTCGCGAGGTATTGAAAGTAGATATTTTGTATATCTGCATTGTAATAATATAATATTAACTACTATATTTAAATATGGTTTACCGACAATTTATCCCCTAAACCTTCTTCAAATACCTATTTATATTCGTGAATACCAGCATCCGTCAATGTTATATATAGGGTAGGAGCTAATTTATAAAAATATTGCTCTCGTGTGAAATTACATGTAATTCTAGATAATTTAGAATGTTTTTATATTTAAAATAAATCGTTTTTATGTTAAATATTATCACTTTTACGAATTGTGATAAATCATTATACATTTATTGTTTTCACATTTTATTTCATTTTTTTATTATAATAATATATTTACATTTAAATACAGTTAACTTAAAGCAAAATGTAAATAATTATTATTTATTTTAATTAAACTACTCGTATTTAAAATAAATACAAATATTAGTTAACCTTAAATACCACTAGTATCTTATAAATTTTAATTAACCAGCGTAATCATTTTTTTTTAAATAAAATTGAATGTTAGTATTAAGACTTTAATATATGTATAATAAATGTTTTAAACTTGTAAATAAAGCAAACATTTTGTGGCTTGATATTTTAATTAAATTTATTTATTAATAAATGTTTTAAGGAATATATTAAATTCTAAGACGTCAAAAAAATCTGTATTTTATGTATGCGTACTTATTTGACAGTCTGACATAGTCGTGGCAGAGTAAAGAAAGATGGACTGCCGCTTTTGCTGCAGACACATGCTTCACGTACCATGCATAGCGAGATGCACAAATGTCGCAATTTTGCAAATACTGCACAATAAAGATAGATTCACAATCATTTGCCTAAAACAAATCCTCGTAAGATGTCAAAATTTTTTAGACATCTTACGAGAATCTACATGACACGACTAAATAAATCTACCTGACACGACTACACGCCACGATCTTCAGTCATAAGGGATGACGTGAATGACAGAGTACTTGCTTAGTATGTAAGAGGTACCAAAAACAATATTCAACGCCTACAAAACCTTTTTGTTTTCAAAAAGATTTTAGAAACGCCTGGTATCGATTGAGGTACTAGTAAAAGTGAAAACACTACAAAATATAATATAAATGAGAATATCTAAAGGTATTTTTCTTAACATATTCTAAACTAAAATCAACTCACCTCTTTCTTCACTAAATCACTGATTCTTGATAAAAAAAATATTTTTACCAAAGCTTCGAGTATGTTTAAAATTCCTAAAGTGAAATTCTTAATTTTTTTTGAGGAACCTTCTGAAAAGGCTATTATAAATATCAATTTATATGTTGGTAACAACAATCTTATAAAAGATTCAAAAATAATCATTACTGTTTGGAATGTAAATGTATTTTTCAACAGTTCCGTTAATTCACAGAGATGAAAATGCACATCTCTGAATACTATCATTTTAGCGATTAGTTGATCGCTATTCGAATTTGTGCATCGAACGATGTTGGGGTTGCATTTGATCCCAATCAATGCTTCGTTCAGTTTCTCAAATCTCTTCTTCAGTGCACAAAGTAGTATTATTTCTTCCAAACAGATGATATTTGTGCAGATTGTACCGTGGAAAAACATAATTAATTTAAATATAAAACATTTAACACCGATGTCATATAAACTTAAAACAATTATAATAGTTTCACTTGTAGTATACAACAATATCGTGAATACTCCCGCAGTTGACAAACGACGAATTTGTAAATTATCGATAGCGTAGCTGAGCATGTTCAGTTTTCTATCCAATTTTTCAAAAGACTGCATAAGCAGCTCATATTTTTTTGAGTTCTTCAGCGTGAAGATAATTTCTATCACTCGTGTCCAAAAAATTACAAAAAACAACCCGTAATTTAATATTGCATCCAATTTTTTATTTTTGGTAAGTATCGTAGGTTTTGAAAAGGGTTGTGAAAATTCGATCATTGCGAGACCAATATAAAAAATTATATAATAAACTCTCGTTATATATATGTTTTTCCAGAATAAATTAAATCTTCGCGTGAAAGGCCATGCAATTGCAGTGAATCGTTTGGTCCACAGTATCGGAGATAAAGCAGATCTCAAGGAAATATTCAATATTTTATTTTTTGTGACGATTGTAGTAATTTTTTTCATTTCGGCAATTATAATTTCAAATTTATTAACTTTATTTTTATCAACTTATGTAAGTTATCAGTATGATAAACGACTTATGTGAATCTATTCAGAAATGAAAATGAAAAATTTTACAGTATTTTTTTTTTCTATCTAGCCTACTTAAACAATCATAAAGATATACCACAAAAATTTGAATAATAATTACACACCGTCTAACGTCAATAGCATTTGACTAATTCGACATTATCGTGACATCAAAATAAAAAGTAGATATAATTATATTTAGTACAAATTAAATAAATCAAGAATCAATGCTACCATTATTCGAACATGAATTATATTCTATCCGGGGAAACGCGTTAACCATTTTAGCTATATCAAGTAATCAACTCTGTATTGCGATAAATCTCAAATATCTTCGGTTTTAGCTTTAGTTTTAAAATTGGAATAATAGATGTATCAATTATAGAGAATGTTCATAAATATGTCGAAAACATAATTGATTGACGTGGCGAAATTGGTTAACGCATTTTCTCGGATAGTAAAAGGTCCAAGTTCGAATTCCGGTAGCAATCAAATATTTTTCCGATAATTTGTTTTTTTTTTCGTATATCTTTCTAGTTGATTAATTTAATTAATATTTTAAATAATACAGAAAATTGCAACCTCGTAACAAAAATGTATTTTCATTAAAATATTCTTATATTTCCTGTTTATCGAAATTAATACAACTAAATCTTATATACTTGTGATTAAGTATTTGTAAAAGTAAAATTTATAAATTGGTATAGGAGAAGTATCCAAAGCAAAGAATTGGAATCGATTTTAAAATCCGTTATTTTTAGACATCAAATTTAGAATATTTTATAATAATTATTTAATAAATGGCATGTCCTATCTATGTGTATCTATCTAAACGATTTGTAATTCTATTATGTATTCGAGCTCTGTTCTTAGACGTAATAGTTTAGGGTAGTTTGGGTTGATAGCTACAATTCTTCATTAGATTTTTCAAAAAAAGTTAATTCCTGAAATGTGCAGACACCAAATAAGAGCAAACATTCACTCTTTGCATGCGATTAGACTGAAAGTTTCTGAGGAACCCATAGACCTAATATGTTGACTTTTTTGATGACACGCAGGTGTCAATAAATGGTTGAATAACCAAATCCAAGCTTTTTAATAAGCTAATCCAAGTATTCAGTACGTCTCGCCGAGCTTTACAGATTACAGATTTACAGGACGAGGTTCGTCTTCTGAGCTGTAGTTTCCGGCTCGGAATTTCAGGAATCACCGTTAATACGCTTACGCTTATTGTCCGATCTCTATATACTACATTAATATTTCTCGCACTTTCGGTTGCGTTGTTACCTTTATTGAACTCATAAAGCAAAATATGCCGAATATGCTCTTTTGTCACTTCCATTAAAGTTTTGAAAAAATAACTGTTAAACTCAAACTGCACTCAAGAATTGTACTAAAAATAAGTTATTACAGCTGCATTTATAGCAGGTAGTCATTTTACCTAATGCAGGTAGTTTATCTCATCCTCTTTCGACTTTTATTTCATGTAATTGAAAAAACCGCATAATTTATGGGATGACACAATATATAAAGTATTATGTGGCACATATAAGAAGTTCTGATGTGAACTATAGTCTATGAAAGTAAAGCTTGGAATCGGAAAAACAGGAACGAAAGTTGACTGAACATGGTCGAAATGAACAAGTTAGAAGCGAATCTACAGCAGTAGATAAAGGGTAGAATAAAAAATTGTCGCTGAGATGGTTTGATCATATGAAACGTATGAGCAAGGAGAGGATATTTAATAAAATATATATGGAAACTGCAGAAGTCAATAGGAAGAGAGGGCGTCTACGAAAAACCAGATAAATAAAATACTTGAGGACGGCTCTGCATATGTACGAGTATTATGGCATTCTATCCTATTTGCCTATACTTGCGCGATGGTGACGTATTGTGTTATGAATTATTACTATTACCAATATTAATTATTTTCCTCTTAAGTAAAAATTATGTTTACACGTAAATAGCATGAAACCCTTTAATTTTATTTTTGCCTGATAACCAATTTCTATTATTTTTATTGCAAAGACACACACTGGAATTTAACCTCAATTTGTCCGGTTTTACCTTGGGGTCTTTTTAATTACTAATTTGGACCAACATGACGATCCGCGATTATCGCATTATCTTCATTCTCTTTCAGATATTTCTGTTTACGTGCGGGCAATGAAAATAAAACTTATTTGGGTTTTTCCGAGATCGGATAATAAGGAGAATTTTACTTTTATGACTAGACCTCAATAAAAATAAAATAAAGTTAAATATTTGCATTGTGATCATTTGGAAGAGTATGTGCGCTTATATATAATATATTGATACTATCGCCTAGTTTATACTGGCAGATTCAACAGTCATTAAAGATAGTGATATTTTATTTAAAATATCTCATAAATTATGTTTACGCACTTTCTTATTCCTTCGACTGGCACCACTTATTTTCTTGTTGTTGGTATGATTCATTAAAATTTCTGTAAAACCATAGTTGGTGTCTCCTAAAACTCCTCATAAACATCTCCTAAAAAATAGCTCCGGGAGTTCGTTATTTCGGCTAGTCGAAATAATAACCGGAAATCAGAGCACAAAAAGTGCAATATATCGGTTCAATCCACGACGGGCAGGGAAACAGCTACTGTCAGTCCAGGTTAGTGGTGATTTTTCATTCCGCATCATATTATCAATAGGAAACCCGGGAATAACAAGCTGCCGAACAAATTCACTGGGACAAATACATTTAAAGGATGACTAATAAGAAGGATATTACTTTATAGGCATGGTTTGGTGGTAGAAATGAAACGTGGGTTTTGTGTTAAGTCGTTTATTGAGTCAAGTATTTATTAAAAGGAAGGAAACAGAAATATCGTCGGGCAAGCAATCGGGCTAGCGCGGCTTCTTTCAGCGGAAGTCTTGGTTCCCAGGGTATAGATGTTGCCCGCGTCGTCGGTCAGCTGGAGACGGCAACGATGGCGGTGGATTAAAATCACCGCCCCATAAAGGTAATTTATGTGATATTTGAAGCTCGAATGGAGCATATAGGTCACCAGTTTTAGATATGCGGGAATGCTTTATTCTTTGACTCCAAATCAGTTTCGTGACTATGGTGACGAGGGTGATGTATGCGTTTCAAAAAGTATAGGTATGGAGGGTACCTTTCTATGTCTATTCGATATGTCTTATTTAGAGAGTTTATCGACTATGAAAGTCGATAAATCTGTATTTTTGACAGTGCTCTTTCTATGGGAGTCTGCTAAAACCTCCCTTGAACATTACTTCTCCTTCTAACTAGTTCTCGCCAAGTATAATTTTAGTACAAACTATGCATATTATATATACTTACCTAAATATTTAACTACTGCAATACGACACTTGCCTGCACGACGAAAATTTTCAGGTGAATATGATATATATCTATATCAAGTATTAAGTTATATGTTTGTAAGGGTATTGGTTTCAAATTATTTTATTTACTATGAAACTTGTCAAATATGATATAATGTATTTAAATCATTTTTAATCAAAATAAGTAAAAAAAATGGTTAAATTTTAACATACGTACTGTAATAAATGACAAAGATTGCCAATAAATAGACGGAAACCAAAGAAAAATTCGTTAATTTAGATGAATAATTTTTACACAAATATTAATATACTTTCTCATTAAAATAAATTAATTTAATAAATAATATTTATACAATATTAAAAAAAGACCACCCACCCAACCAGCAAATTAATCGGCGCAGAAATCCTGGCCATGGCCGCGCAGTGACACACCTAAAAGCAATCGGTTTTGAAAAATAGATTTCGCAGAAACCCAGGTTGAAGCCGTGCAGCGGACACCATTGGTCGTAGAGCGGTCATTATTGGCTGTGATGCGGACACCATAGCGGCTCGCAGAGTCTAGCAGCACTAGTACGGCATGACTAACATTCTGTGTTGTCGATAATGCTGTGTGCTTTTGCATGTAATTCTCTTATACATATAAAACTGAAGTACTAAATCTTCCCACGAATCCAGCTTTTTCTTATCTTGTACAATTTTCAGAATTTTTGACAGAATTTTAGTACATTTTTCGTACAAGATAGCATCTTAAGCGTATAAAAATAAAGATTGTTAGGTAAATAAATTTTTTTTTAATTTTAATACAAGTGTACGTGAGTTGCACCGTATCGTGATATAACTAATCAAACAACTGTGAATATAATCATTTATAAATATTTTTGTGTTGCATTTGAACGCATATTTTTTATTTAGATCTCTTTTAATCCAGGATATTTTAAATTTTAAAATATCTGCATCTGATTCTGCATCTATACCTACGAAAAGTAGCAAGGCAAGTTGCTTCCTTCGCATTTGCTGCCAGCTCATTGAAGAATTAAAAACCTTCATAGTATAAATTATGTTGTGTTTTCCAGATTTGTATGTAGAGGTCTAAAATTCCACTGACTTCTCGTAGGATACGTGTGGACCTCAAAAATATTTATTCATTTATGGTAGCAATAATGGATTTTAAATTTTGAATATCAATACTAAAACATTCTGTATATTTTTTTATTTAACCGTCATTAGTTTTAGTTGTTTTAATATTATAACTTATTTTTGTAAGAAAATCAATGACAAAATCTTGCTCAAAAATAGATAGAATATTAAAGAAAACTCAATTTAATTCTTTATTACCAGAACTCTCACTGTGTTTGGTTTTTCATTTTAATTGGTTTCTTTGCAACTCAAATGTGAAAACAAAACTGAATTGGATTTTGTCGCAATTTGTTTAATTTTCTGATTTGGAATATTGTATCAAAATTATTATGTAAGTTGTCACTCCTGTTATTATCTGAAAAAAAATATATTATTGTTTATATTGCAATAGAAAAAAAGTTATTGACTATAAGTACAATATATTTTGATAACTTTTGTGTATCATTTTGAATATGTTGATATTTGCAAAAAATGTGAGAATCAGAGAAAAAATATAATGCATATTATAGTCGTTAAAGGAACTCCCATAATCTTTTATCTTGATAATCATATATACTTGAACTTGTACTTGAAACTATATACTTGAAACGAACTGAAAATTTAAGCGGACACTACTTAAATACCAAACCTGATAAATGAGAGAATAGTCCATGGGAAACATCCCGCAAACCGTGATGTTAACATTCTTGTGCAGCAGTTGTATTGAGAAGTGAAGAAGCTACAAAAAATACTCAATGTAATTAATATAATAATATTATTTTAAGACACTTAATTAATAATCAAATTTTATTATTGAGTTCTGCTAGTTTGCGTAAAGCATTATTTAAATGTTACAGCTGTTTCTACATTTATCCATAGAGGAAAATGTAACTAAAAGAACTTAAATAAGTCGATTGTCCGTGATTTCTTAACCGCCGAAATAGCTGTAAAATTTGGAGATAAAACGTGGAGTTCTATAAATTAAACACAATAAAAATAAATAGTTTATTCCTGCCCATATTTTTGCGTACATGGAATTATTACGATTTTCTACAGTAAAACAAAATTATTCGAAAAAATTCGTGCTATTTTACATTTACCGTGAATCGCAAAGCGCACAAATGTCTCTGTTCTTCAGGAATTAGGGATTATCGATAAGACTTTTGACAACGTGCAAGAGAAAGATTCATGAAGACAAACTGTCAAAAGAAACGATGATGGTCTTGAGAAGCTTTAGATCACAGGGATAGTTGAGGGAATGCGAGCAAGACGATGGTCTTTCGCAAGATGGATAGACAAAAAATAATGGAGTTTACAGGGTCCTCTTTTCAGATACCGAGTTCCAGGGTCACGCTGCGATCAATGTGACTCAAAACCTGGTGGAACGGAGACGTATAATATTATGCCCCATGTGTCAGACATATCACAGGACCGTGGCGCTCAGCGTTTTAGCACACAATGCAGAAAAATAATGCACCCCTTTAATTTCGTTTTTTATAAATAATAAAATTACACAGTACAAAATACTTATTGGTAATGAATGTTTGTTGATGAGTTTGTGTATTTTAGATGGGAGGTATCTTTGAAACGGAAAGGGTGAGAAAGATATTTAAAAAAAAGGTAACTGCAGGGAATAAAATTAATGGCACTTTCAATAGAATTAAGTCTAAGTAAAGTAAGAAATAAATTATAATAATATAAAGCTGATCTTAGTACATCTTCAATAATCGGAAAGCTTGTATGTGAAGATGTATGAATGAGAATGAGGCGAGAATTATGTGTCAAGATAAAAGAGTGTAGCGCTCTATCCTCTCTGCCTACACCCGCGGGAAAACGATGTGATGATAAGTTAATAAGTTAGTTAGTTATTTACTGCTAGGTACTTACTGATTCTTTTATATCCTTGTTAGTTGTATGCATCAACATGAAATATATGAGTTCTCCCGTACGATCAGACTGCAATATTTTTTGTGGTTATAATATATAAATTATACAATCAAACGCTTTGCTTATTTGTATTAGAGATTTGAATATGCACAAATAATAAACTGGATGTTTTCCAATTTAACGTACAATTTTTTTCTATTAAAATAAATTAATAACATACTAAAAAGTTTAAAATTTTTTTTTTTTTAAAGAAATCACATATTTGTTATGAAATGAAATGGTATCATCCCCAGATAGAATATACCAGGTTTGTATCCCGGTAGTAACCAAAATATTTTTTCGATAATTAGATATTTTCTGTATATGACAAATATCAACAGATTGCGGTAGGATAAAGATTCCAAATAATTTTGGTACGATTTTCACCACTCCTCAGTGCGCATGTACGCACTAGCGACAGGTGAAACACGGCGACTCATATATGAGTCACCCGCGCTATGGGCATGTAAGGCGCGACTCATATATGAGTCAGCCGCGGGGGATGAGTTAATTGAATAATTTAATTTTTATGAAATTGACTTACTTCGTTTTTTAACGAACAACTAAACTTGATAAGGAAGAATAGTCCGAAAACCACATCAAATCCTGTCGCTATGATCGGCAAACATTTCATCGACTCATCAAATACATTTATAACTTTACCACTTACATAAAACCCAAACGCAATACTGTAGAACAAGTTAAATATTTTAATAAAACCATACAATAAATAAGTAACGGTTTGAATGCTTTGAGTATTCATAACAGAATTTGTCAGATTGCATAATTGATAATGTAGATCTCTGCAGTAGCCGAGACTCGCTCTTCTCCGCTCAATTAATTTTGTTTCGGTTTTCACTGGCACATCGATATTGTTTCGTAAGTCAATCAGTATTTTATTTACAATTTGAAATCTGATCATCAAAGCTTTCTTAAGCAGAAGTTCTTCGAACATTGTTAACATCATTATTCTTTCAGCTTGAGATATGACGAACCATTGGAAAGAAAATATTTTTAATTCCAACAACCAGTTAAGCGATATCATTGAAAGAAGCCAGTAAATAAAAAGAACACATGTGATATTTTTTACAAATTTACTGAAGAAATTATTTATTAAAATGTTTCCTGTCAATTTAAGCTGATTATCGATTAACTCAAAAGATTGCTTCACCTTGTTAAACTTATCAGCGTTTTTCCAAGAATAAATTATTGAAATGATCGCAATATTTCCGTTAAAAAACCATAAAATATATGTTATCTCTCTTGTTTGTGTACTATTGAAATAATATATCGACCAATTATTGTAAATCCACCAAAACATTTGACTAACTGCTATTATAAACCACAGTAGACTGTAATTCTTCCAAGATAACTGTACTGCGTTAAGTATTGAAAACCTTCCCTCAAAATGGATCGGGGATACATTGAGGCCGAAGATACGTTTGATTGTCTCTAAGGGTAGCAGTGCTCGGCTGAATGAATTCATTTCTATATTCGACGTCACTCTACAACGATTTTTCAGAATTCCACTATTATTGACTCGCGCACAACGAATGAATATTCTTATTTTCTCTATAAAAGTAAACCTCTAGAGTTTTTTGAATAAATCGCTACAATTTTTGATGTGTTGATAACGTATATTTCTTTTCATATTTCTTATAAACATTTTTGAAGAAAGCTGATAGATGTGTCAACTCGTAGTGAAATATCCATTGTTGATATTTTCGTGTATATATATTTAATTCTTATATAATTGTACTACACAATTGTATTTTCTAAATTAGATTTATAAATTGCGGTTATAACCGATGATCAAGGCGAATGAATGGATTTTAATTCATTTTAAAATTTAAGTATAAAATATGATGTTTATTATTTTGAATTTATTTCTTTATTTCTCTACTTTTTAAATTATTCTATTATACTTTCTCCGAATGACGATACGTTCACAGCATTACAAATATGTAATATAATTAGACATGTATGAGATAACATATTTATATTTTGCGGTAAATTAATTTACCAAATAATTAAGGAATCAAATAAATATATAAGTATATTTATTTCCTTAAAAAATATAATACGTCACAACCACAGACTAGTAAATAAATCAATATGATATAAAGTGTGTATATAGGGGCATTCTACACACATTTTTTGTGGAAACATAAATCCGATAGTTTATGACACATTTACGCAACAGTTTATTTACTCTTCGAAAATTAAATCTTTGTGTGAACAAGATATTAAATTGTTCCAATCGAGTCATATTTTTGAAAGAAGCGCGGAGCTCTTTGATTGCATAGGTGCCACCAAAATTAAAATTTTGGGACAAGGAATTTTTGTTAGTTCATGTCTATTTATCTGTTGGCTTGTGGTCACAACATTTACAACTTACTTCACAATTTTATTTTGGTATTTTACCTTGCGAAATTAATTAGTAAAATTGAGACATGGTTTTGAGTCAATCCTGATCTAACAATCTATAAACTTTAATTTGATTAAATCATATAATATTGAAAGAGAAATGTTTTATTTAAAAGTTGCATGTGGAAAGTTTGGACATTTTGGCGTTAGTGTATTCTTGCATTTTTTCACTTTTTAAATAAAAAATTTTATAGACCTCTTGTCTAAGGCAATAACAAGTTTATACAGCACGGAATATGATGCCAAGTCTTATAATATTATGTTTTAAATACTGTAATTTACTTACTACGAAAAAAAAACTGTATAAAATAGTCGCTGGAAAAAATTCCGCAAACAATAATTTTGATAATCTTAGACAGTAATGATACGTGGAAATGTGGACAAATACAAGTAGTCGGCGAAAATCCGCTTTAAAAGTATATTTAATTGAAACATTGGTCATTGATCATGAAGCGGACATCATAGCCGCTCGCAGGGTCTAACAATATAATCATTTATACATTCATACAAATTTTATAATGTTACATTTGTAATTTTGTTGTAACTTCTTATTTTCGAAATGAAATTATGTGGTTTAATAATAGTAATTAAATAAATCAAATAGAAAGATATACATTTTAGCGATGAAAAAATAGACGTATCAATTGGAAAAATTACAAAATATAAGTTAAAAATTTGTCGAAAATGTTTTCGATTACTATAGTGAAACAGTAATCGAATACATACGATAAGAAGAAATCCAGATTCGAATCCCGGTAACGATTAAATGTTTATTCGATAAATATATTTTTTCTGTATATCTTTCAACTTGATTAATTTAATTTATTTTACTATTTGTGACTGTAAAACTATAATTTTTTTAATATAAATTTAAAAAATCGCGAATTGTAAAAAAATCGCAATCCGTCGTTCGGAGTGCGGGCGAGAAAAATAAGAAAGAGCGAGCATCGAAGGATGACAGGGGCTATGGTCCTCTGCTGAGACGGAAGGAGATTCACTCCAATGTTGTCTTACTACCGAGATAAGATATCTACCGCATTGGGAGCGATGTAGTAACAATATCGGGGTGATGAGCTAGTATACCGAGACCACACCCTTGGACCACTTGAATAGCAAACTTAGAGAACCATGAAGAGAGAAGAATGAAGAAATTATAAATGGTGTACGAACATGAAGGAAGAAGAACATAAGAAGAAGTGGCTGTAAGTGGCGTGAAATGAGTGTAATTATAATCTTGTATATTAACAAATTGTGTATTTGTGCATTTTCCCTCCTCTGAAGATAAAGTAGAGTAAATATGAAGTCCTGATCTTGGTTACATCCACGTAGAACATAGACCGATTGAGGCTAGCTGGTGACATGGGGCCCGGGGCCCGAAGGAAACCAGGCAGCATGTAACAATATATACTACCAGGTACTTACTGATTCCTTGATATCCTCGTTGGTTGCATGCATCAACATGGAATGTAAACGTTCTCCCGCATGATCAGGCTAAAAAAAAAATGCAATAAAATTATTTCCCAATTTTTTTATGTATTTTTTATGACAACTGATGAGTTGCGTAATTTTTTTTTATATACAAATATTATCAATAATTTAATAAATTGTTATAGTTGACTTACTTCATCTTTAGGGAAGAAAACTCCAAATATCACATCAAACTCTGAAGCTTGTTACGAAAAATGTTTCCTTCTGTTCGTTGTCAAGTTGGGACGGCATCGCAGCCCCGAGGGCCACCAAAAGGATAGGTTCAATGAAAGAACGAACAGATAATATTTAGAAGCCTCTTGGGCGATGTTTAATAACGAAAGTAACAAAAGACAATCGAGCTTATATACTAGACAATTAACACATAAGGGTTGACCATTACAGACTTTTGGTATGAATTAAACCTGAACTAAAATCCGGTGGATCTTGACTAACGGTTGCCACTAAAAAAGGAATGCTGGTTCAAATCCATAGGCGACTCACCGGGTAGATGGCGCCGTTCCTGGATGGATGGTCCGGTCCCTGGGCAAGTTGTCAAGGCGACGGTCGATGGGAGACGAAGCGCAGCCGTAGCGGTGGAGAAAATATCTCGAGGTTAATATCAGGTCAGGCGCGCAGCTACGAAGATGTTGTATCGGTTTCTTTTAGTCACTATCTTCTGGGAGGGATACGTATTCCCGCCGCAAATGCGTATACCCACACTCCTTGCCCTCCCGTGACTGCCCCTCTCTTTCTTCCACGGGCGCGCTCGCGCTTGGGCACGTGACTCGTGCGCGCCTGCGTAACAGCGTGATCATTCCAGGTATCTCAGCGCTGATGATTAAAACTGCTTCATAACAAGGTATTTCCATTTCAAAGGATCAACAACTATATTTGTCTATTCGTCATCAAAATGAATGCCAAACGTAATACTATAGATCAAGGTGAAAATTTTAATGAAAGCATACAATAAATATACAATAGTTTGAATGCTGAGCATAACAGAGTTTGTCAAGTTACATGATTGAAAATGTAGATCTCTGCTGATTCCAAGCTTCATTGTTCTCTTCTCAACTAATTTATTTTCGTTTTCAATCATTTCTTTTCATTTGGCACATCGACATTGTCTCGTAAGTTAATCAATATTGTATTCAAATTTCGAAACTTGATTATCAGTGCTTTCTTAAACAGTAGTTCTTCCAACATTGTAAGCGTCATTATTTTTTTAGCTTGAGTTAAATGACCTACTTGAGAGTAAGTATTTTTGACAGGAAAAACCAATTGTATGACAGTATTAAAAGAAGCCAATAAATGAGTACAACTCTTGTAATATTTTTCACATATTTGCTTAAAAAATTATTTTTAAAAATTTCTTCTGTCACTTTAAATTAATTACCTTAAATGATTCATTTTGTGAAACTCATCAGTGTATATCCAGAAAATAATTATTGTAAAAATCGCAATATTTCCGTTTTAAAACCATAATATGTGTGTTATATCTCTTTTTTGAGTACTTTGAAAATAATATCGAGAGTAATTATTATCAATCCACTACAGCATTTGATCAACTGCTGTGGTAAACCACAGTAGACTGTAATTCTTCCGAGATAACTGTACCACGTTAAGTACTGAAAACCTCCCCTCAAAACGTATCGGGGATACATACTCTAAGGGTGGCAAAGCTCGGCTGAATGAATTAATTTATTTATTCGACGTTACTCTAAAATATTTATCATTTAAATTTTTTTATAAAAGATGAGTTTTTTTAACTAATGACTATAACGATGTATTGATAACATATGTATATAACTTTTCGTATATATTTCTTATAAATAAATTTAAATAATCCCGACAAGTGTGTAAATTCGTAGAAACACATTCACTGTTGATATTGTTTCTTTTATACTATATAAGTGTACTTTCTGATTTAGATTAGTATGACAATGAAGCCAAAATCATCAGCTTTGCAGATGATACGGTTACTCTCTTTAAAGACACCATATGGTAAAAAATCTATGGAAAAACTGAAAAAAATCAGAGAACAATTAAATTATGGCTGGACAATAACCTACTCACTCTAAATAAAAGTAAAAAAAAATATCTTACATTTAGCATGAATAAAGCACGTCAACTATTTTTGTACATACGCATACACACATGTGATACGAATAACACGTGTGATGGCAAATGTGAGTCTTTAGGACACGCTAAAACTATTCTGTATCTAAGGATTACTATTGGTGATAAACTTAGATGAGAAGCTCATATCGACATGTTAACTGGCAAGCTTAAGAAACTCATGCAGTGCTTGAAGATTTTAAGAAACGTGCTGAACCTGAAACAAATGCATAATTTATATTTCGCACTCTGTCAGAGCATCATAGGATATGGTGTAGTTGACTGGGGTGGAGACACTATCATAATACTCGACTCACTGATTAAAATGTAAAAAGCCATAATGAGAATAATTCTCGATAAATCCTTTCAGGATTTATGAATCATAGAAAAAAAATAAGGAACAATCAATATGGCGTCGTGACTTTTTTTGACATTTAAGTGATCATTTCAAATCTCAGTAACTCATGATGAAAATAAGCGATCTATGTCAATTTTCATTTAAATATGTAGAAGTGTATCACCTCTTCAACCAATAACACCACCGACGGTTCCTAAATGCACCCGGCAAATTACCTGGGTACAAATCATAGCTATCAGCCATATAATCTCGCTGGTACCGATCAGATATTGACAATAATAATATGTGCGGGAAGCCGCCCAGCAAACCGGTATTTTAGCTTCACTTCTTTCTGAGACGGCTTCAGGTCTTCAAACGTTTTCATTGTATATTTGTAATCTGTACTTGTGCATCAATTCACAATAAGCATATTATATCAACCGTAAATAGTTTTTATAATCCAAACTGCTCTAACCACATTCACGCACATACACGTACAAGGCGATATCATACTCGAACGAACATAGTGAAGAACTGGGAGAATAGGGTTCCAGCTATAGTCACCAATTCGAGTACTCGAGTATACTCATCCATTTTATAAGTACTCAATAATCAAGCATTTTGAAAAATACTTGAGTAATACTCGTAAATTACAAATGATGAAATATTTTTTAATAAAAAGTTACATATTTATCTGCGCCTTGTGTTCGAAATTTACTGGCCAGGTTAGAGCGGTTACTGTCAAGTATAATTTTTTCATAGTTTCAGTAGTCGACTATGCTAATTTCAGAACAAATATCCTCCTGATTTGTCTATAGAGACATATCTTCGGTCCCGTCCCGCTGACTTCACATCTTCACACCTCATCATCTTCACCACCATCTCGCCAGACCTTTGTGAAGGTCATCACCATTCCGTCAAGTGTAGTCAAATCAACTGTAGTCAAATCAGAGGTATTTATCGATCATCCATAATTTGTGTCTCCTCTGTTGACCTCAGCGCGACTGACGGTAGTGAAATCCGCACAGCGGATCAGTCAGTATTATCCATAAGATGGACCTTGTCAAGAAGAACTGATTCACATCATTTAATATATACCTTAAAGATCTCTCTTGACTTATTTATATAACTGTACCTTGCAGTCCGCATTTCCATTTGTGTATAACATCTATTACCTATACATATTTCTGACTGTTTATTGTACTGTCATTTACTGAATAAACCCTTTATCCTAGTATAACATAAATTTTCTTTCATTAAATTGCTTTCCCCCAATCTGTTCCCTGATAACTCACAGACCCATATTGAGAAGGAGAATCTGTGCTGGGACGAGCTAGCCGTGCACCGGATTCCTAAGGTAATAAAATAACATCGCACATAACCTATCAATGTACTAAACATTGACCAACACTAAAAAGCACCTTACAATAGTTAATCATGTAATAATAAAAATGTCATTTTATTTCAACAGTTAAATTAATATTTTGAATCCTTGAGTTCAAAAGTTTTTTATTTCAGACTTCTGCTTTATAATTAAAAAGACTCGCATAATATGAAGTAGAACGTTCGAGTTGATAGTCATTATATTGAAAAAAACAATAAATAAATAAAGCTGGCCAAATGTTTTTCACGTATTTGTAGAACCTAATAATATTCATAATATATCCGTCAATAAAAATAAATGACTAAGTGAATCGAAATTTTAAATAAATATTAGAATAAACGTAAAAAAATAAGTAACCGAATATATTAAAACCAATTTGATTGAAAATGTGTATAATTATATTCACATCATAAAAAATATTATTTTATTATATTTTAAATAATAAAATGTTGCCTATTGATTAATTGTGTAATGGGTTATCAAAAACGAGCATTCAAAGTTAATCTGATAATTATTAATTATAATTATTTTCTATAAAATTACTCAAAAGGAAAAAACAGAATTATATATTATAACGATGTTTATGTTAAAATGTAAGTGCGCATGTACACAATATTTTTTTGTTGGACAAATATCACAATGATAACGAAAAAAATATTATTAGTTATTATTATAAGCTTTATATGTCAACCTAAAGCTTATTTGTGTCGTATTATTTAATTTAAAAAATTACTATAAAAATTGTAACAAATTATGCATAACTAAATGTAAATGAAACCATTTAATTGAAAATATAAACATAATCTAATTTTATATTATATATTTTTATTGTAATATACGACAAAAAAATCTCTCACATAGAGACAAAAAGGTATACAGTGAATTCATGTGTATCTAATATTATTCAATTTTCTTATATTATTTAATAAATTACTAATAATTCTTAGGATACAAGACGATAAAATGTGCAAAACACTGAACATTGAAACACAACTCACGCGTGCCAAGCATACGCACACAGTCGGTGTGGCCATCTTTTGTTTTTCCTCTTATCGGGATAGCACTTTGTTTCTTTTTTAATATACTTTTTTCCAGCCGTCCATTGCCACACTTAACCAATAAATAAAAATATAAAAACAATTATTAGGAGAACACATTCTTATTGTGAAGCAGTAATTATTCAGAACATAGGTCTGAGATATTTAAAATACTAATTAAATGTATTAATTATAAAGATATACATAAAATCAATTTTATCAAAAAATATTGTTGTTGCGCTACCGCGATTCGAACCTGGATCTCTTTCCAAACCGAGGAAGGTGCATTATCCAACTGTTATTTGAGATTCCGTTATAACAAAATGAACGGGTTTCAAATAATGGGACGATAGATGGATTAATTTGAAAAAGTGTGACATATAGGTTCGAAAATTTGTCGTCAAAAATCATGTTGCTGTAGCATAATTGGATAATGCGCCATTTTCGGTTTGGAAAGAGATCCAGATTCGAATTCCGGTAGTACAATAACAATATTTTTCGATTAAAATAATTTTATGTATATCTTTATAATTAATACATTTAATTAGTATAAAAAGACAAAACTCAAATATACTTTAGACCGTATTCTCGGATTTGGAAAACTGAATCAATATTAATATGTATGTCGTCACTCCTGTGATCATCTGAAAAAGATAAAAATATCTTACGATTGGCTTAAAATAAACATGCTATATTTTACATTGAAATAGAATTTAACTCATGTTTGAATATTAAAATATGCGGCAGTGAGCAAAACAAGGAAAATGGAAAAGGCTAATACAACGATTCTGATAAATAGACAGTCTTCAGGAATTAAAGTCAGCAAACCATAATAGACCACCAAATAAATAGGCATGAACTAACACAAACTCATTGTTCCAAAATTTTCTTTTTGGTGGTTTTCGCGACATTTTCTAACAATATGTATCGATTGAAACAAAAATTTAAACGTTAACATAGATGTAAAAAAAACGTCTTGTTCACACAAAGATTTAATTTTCGAAGAGTAAATACTTTTCTTCAATATTAGCAAAATTACTTTATGGCCTCATTTTATATAAATAATAAGACAAAATACTTTGTTTATGGTATCTTCTTCAGGAAACAATGCATATTGAAATTTAAAAATACAAGCACAGATTAAAACTAAAACTATAAGGTGGTAAATAAGTATGAACTAATATGAAAACAAATTTCAATTATACATACAAATACTAGGGGTTTACAGTTAGATAAATTTGAAATTTTAGAAAAAAAAAATATGTTAATAGCAAGCTAAATATTATAAATAACCAAATTTTTCTTGCAAATAGTCACCTTTTAAATTTTTTTTCATATTAGTTCTTACTTATTCACCACTCTATAGTTTTGTTTTTATCTATGATTGTATTTTTTAATTTCAGGGTACATTGTCAAGATACCAAAGGTATCGAAACATGTAACAAAATCAATAAAAAATGGTTTGAACAAAGTAGTTCGTGTCTTAATTTATCAGACTTATTTATAATGGATCATTTAGGTAATTTGGTCATATAGAGCGAATGAATGAGAAGAGAATGGTAAGAAAGATATGTGACGCAAGTGTTGATGGCACCAGAAGTAGAGGATATCGACGGAAGACTAGATAAACTAGATACTGGAGGATGGTCCTGTTAGAAGCCTCAATAATCGTCGAGGATGTATGAGAAGATGCATGAATGAGGATGGGGCGAGAATTGTATGTCAGGATAAAAGAGTGTAGCGCTCTACCCTCTCTGCCTACACTCACGCGGAAACGGCGTGATGGGAAGTAAATAACATTTGTGTTTGATGTATGTGTGTAGAATGCCTCTCGCCCCGCAAATAATGTTCCAAACCCCACTCCATTATATATATACACTTCATAGCATGTATATTCATTTACTGGTCCGTGGAGCGAACTCAAAATATGATATTTTTCACTAATCGTATGTACTTTGAATGAACAGAAAATTCTAGTGGGTACAATTAAAACATTGAACCTGATAAATGTATAAAAAATTGACGGAAATAATCTCGTATGCTATTAAATTAATATTATTATAATGAATAACAAAAATGAAAGATGGTTCTCATAAAATAACGAACCTGATAAATGAGAGAATAGTCCACCGGAAACATCCCGCAAGCTGAAATGTTGACATTCTTATGCAGCAGTTGTACTGAGAAGTGAAGGAGCTACAAATAATAATTAATTTAATAGAATATAATAATACATAATTTTAGATAATTTTTAGAATTGATATTTTTATTTGTTTTTAATCGTTTTTTTTATTCACGGATTATTAAATTACTACGATTTGTCTAAAATAAATGAAATCTTTAGGTACCAAAAAAAATACATATAGTAAAAACAGTAATACGAAAAAATTTATTGTGAAATAATTCAAATGATGATTCACTAATTTAATTTTATATGAATTTATGTAATTTGTCTCATATGTATTTATTTCAATCAACAATGTGAATCTGTTTGTCGCCTGAACGCACCTTCAACTCATCAACTTCAATAACACGCCTGGTACCGACCCCAACAATCAACAATAATATGCGCCGTTAGCCATCCGGCGACCGGTGACTCTTCGACGAGATCACTAGCAACGCAACATTGTAAACCTCTTACTGTATATACTTTTTTCTGACATTTTGCTCTAGTTTTAATAAAATGACAACTGAGTAAACTTTATTGTTCCATCTGCTCTGGCTACATAAACGCATAAGCCCATACAACATGCATACACCCACACACATACTGTACCTTATAAATCAAACGAACACATGAGTGAATGAGTGAATTATGATAAGAGGCACGTTTTTTAAGTACGTACCGGATTTTTTTTTAAAGAATTACAACATCATTTTTACACACACTTTACGTTCATCGAATGCTACATACCTTAAACTACTTCGCAACATTATTTAGGTACTTGTCATAATGGGGCACCAATTTAGGTATACCTTCATTATAGAACGACGCCGCCTGGGATGAGAACCATGTATGTGCTCCGTCTTTGAGTTTATCATCGTCATCAAAACGCTTGCCACCAAGGATCCGCTTCAGATGAAGTAAAATGTGGCAATCACTTGGCGCCAAATCAGAACAAAACAGTACACACTTGGCGATGAATGTCAGCTAGTTTCATGTTTCCCGCATTCAAGAAACGAATCGTGGACTGTATCTCCTGGTCGGCGGGTTGATCTACTGCCTTGAAAATTTCAACCACTCACTACAAGATGGCTGGCTACATAATGTGAACGTCTCTAACGTTGCATGTGGTAAGTCAACAGATGAGGGAAACTATTACGAGTGCGCAAAATCACAACAGCAGCGCTACACCGGAAATATCCGGAACGGCACTTAAAAAACGCGCCTCGTATATTAGGTACTCATTTACTCACGCTAAAGCAACCTTCTGATCTATCAACATATCTCAAGCGGTGAATATAACGTGATTATTTTAGAGAATAGTTGTATAATTATATATTAACTGCTACTTACTGATTCTTTTGTATCCTTGTTAGATGTATCCATCAGTATGAAATGTAAAATTTCTCCTGTACGATCAGACTGCAAAAAAATATTTTTTTTGTATATTTGATAATAATAAATTAAACAATAATACGATTTGTGTATTTACTTTATAAACGTACAACGGTTGAGTACAAAATTTGTTTCAAAACCGATATAATCAGTAAATTTAATAAATACTTAAAAGTTGACTTACTTCCTCTTTTAGTGAATTAGTGAACTTTACGAGGAAAAATACTCCACAAATCATATTAATGGCTGATTCAATAACTATTAAGCATTTAAGGGGTTCATCAAATACAGTTATTCTTTTATCATCAAAATTAATGCCAAATATAGTCCCGTAGATCAAGGTGAATATTCTAATGAAACTACACAGTAAATAGATAGCCGTTTGAATGCCAACCGCGTCTTTGATAGAATTTGTCAGATTGCATAACTGAAAATGTAGATCTCTGCAATTATCAAGTCTAGTTGATCCTAATGAAAATAATTTTATCGAATAATTCATTGGCACTCTTGCATTATTCACGACATCAGTATTATCTCGAAAATTTGTCAGTATTTTGTTCAAATTTTTGAATCGGATCTTTAGAGCTTCCGTAAGCAGAATTTCTTCTAATATTGTAATCATCATTACTCTTTCAGGTTGAAAAAAGATGATTGATTCGAGGGAAAATATTTTTGAAAGGTAAATCCAATTAAAGCATAGTATTGAAAGAATCCAATAAATAAGTAATGCCAATGTAATATTTCTTACATATTTGCGGAAAAGATTATTTTTGAAAAGTATTCCCGTCAATTTAAACTGATGATCAATTATTTCAAATAACTGTATTATTTTGTAAAACCTTCCACTGTTTCTCCAGTTATGAATTACTATAATTATTGAAATACTTCCGCTATAAAACCATAAGTTGTATATTATTTCACGGTTTTGAATACTTTCAAAATAATACGTCAACCAATGTACAATCCACCACAATATTTGAGAAACTGCTATTGTAAACCACAGTAGACTGTAATTTTTCCAAGGTAACTGTATCGTATTAAGTATTGAAAACCTTCCCTTAAAATGGATCGGGGAAATATTCAGACCATATACACGTTTGATTATTTCTATGGGTACCAGTGCTCGATTGAACGAATGCATTTCTTTATTCGGCATTAATGTAAAATAGTAATGCATAATCCCATCACTAATAACTCACACACGACAAATGAGTACATTTAATTATACTACAAAAGTTATCCAACAGAAAAAAGTAGAGTAAAATAATGATAACGTGTTGATAATAAACATTTATTTTCGTATTTCTTATGAATAATTTTGGATAGACCCAATAAAAGTGTCAATTCGTATTAATGTTTCCATTATATATATTTTCTGAATCAGATTAGAAAATTACAGTAATAAATCGGCGATAAAGTAATTATAGAAAAATATCGTAGTTAGTTAGATAAAGGTTTTAATTTTTTTTGTCGATATTGATTTTTTTGTAGTAAAAAGTGGATTCTTATTGAAAATTTCTTATTATATGAGGTTGTAAATAGTTTAAAAAAATATCAAAATTTGTTCGGAGAATCTTGATAACGTAATCTAGGGTGAATAGTATTTCCATTGCTATAAATCGACACATGTAGAAATATTAATAAACAACCAATGTTTTTTATTTAGTCAACGATTACTCGTATGTTGAATTCGTATTCACATAAAATTTTAATCGATTATTTAGATTACGATGAACAAGTACCGGATTATTATTTTTGTTTACAACTATTTCATGGAGTTAAATATAACAAAAATATATTAAATTCATTTTTTTACGAGATAAAAATATACCTATTAAGATTAAAATTTCATGTAAAATTAAACTCGAATAAAGAAAAGAGAAAAACACGTTTAAACGTGGTAGATATTCATATATAAGAAGATTATAATTTTCATTGCAGGACCTACAAATATTCTCATTCAAATGACTCAAGAGTCTAGTAAACAGTGTAATGGCCCAATATGATCTAAAGATTTAGTATTATGTCACTATACTTCCGTTATACTCGTATATATATAATAGACATAATGCTAAAATAGTATAACTTATACTATGTGTCTATTCATCACATAACACGTCCCTATTTATCCCATAACACATCCCTATTTACCCCAAAACAAGTTTTTAAGCGACATTTAACATTAATGCGTATCGGAAGTCAGTATATTTTTTAATATTTAAACAATATCTTAAATAAAGAGTTTTTAATAAATTGATTATTTCTTATTAAGGAAAACACATTCTTATTGTGAAGTTGTAATTATTCAGAACATAGGTCTGTGATATTTTAAATACTAAATGAATGTTTTAATACTGAAAATTATTCAAGAAAAATTCTGGCGTTATAACACAATTGGTAGTGTATTTCCCCGGATTGGAAGTAGAGATCCAGGTTCGAATCCCGGTGACGCAAAAACAATATTTTTCGACAAAATTGATTTTATATGTATATATTTATAATTAATACATTAATTTAGTGATTATTTATCTTTTTGATGAAAAAAATCAATTCCTTTTATAATGTGTAATTTTATCTGATTACAAAATCATATTGCAATGTGTCATATTTGTTGAGACTTTTTAATAACATAATTGGGGCGATAAAACATTATGATATGAATAATGTAATTATTGATTTGATATGTTAAAACAGTTCAGAATGTAAGGCTCTAAGATTATATTTTGTATTATATATGGATTATAAAGATCCTATTCTATTTTAGTGAAAACATTATTTATTTATTTATCTTAAGAATAAACTCAGAGGAGCATACAGTAATAATTTGGTCGATTTTATCCAACAATGGAAAAGAAAGTGGATGGCTTTGACAAAATTTAACATTAATTTTTTTGTAGTATAAATAGAATATATGAAAAAATAAAGGTAATTGCTTTACTCGACGTAGTCTGTTCTAAACAATTACCTGTACAGTTTTTAAAAGTTGTAAATGTTAAGGAGTAAGTAAGTATAATGTTAAGTGAGTTATGAAAAGTTATGTGAAAAAAGTATATACAGAAATTATAAAAAGATATTGAAAAAAAGTTATAAAAATATTATTGTCAGTAATATACAATAGTGGGAGACATAAATGTGTGGGTAGTTAGGTTAGCACAAATGACAAATTAGTTTCATTTTGCTTTCTACCCACATCAAGTAACCACTTTGTAATTTTTGGTTTGAAGTCATTAATCTAGTGGCAATTTATTAAATATTCTCGGAGCACAAAAGTACGTTGAGTGAATTTGGTATTAAATTTTGGCACTGAATAGTATCCTAAGGCTTTGCTCCTGATTTCCTTTAGATCGGATCGAGGAAGTAAAGTTTTTTTTTAAATAGTTTTAAGATTTCTCTGGTTAAGAGTTATCTTATATCCAAAATTTGGAAGGATTTAAAGAGTTCTTCAGGTTATGTCTAAATGGCCTCTTATTTATTACTCTGATGACCCATTTCTGAGCCTTAATTAGATAATCCATTGAAGTAAGAGCTGCACTTTCCCATGCATATATTGCGTAACTGATTAGACTCTGACAAAGTGAATGGTATACCATTTTAAACAAAGTAATAGTCATGAAGCTGCATAAAATTTTAAAAATATAAATTAATTTTCTCACTTCGGAGCTTACTTGATCAATATTGTGGGTTAGGAAGGCGGTGCGTGGAGGTGGCATTTAATCTAGCAATCTTACTTCTTGCTTGTGTTAACATTTAAATTTAAAAGGGTAAATCAATAAATAATTTAAAAATTAAATATAGTAGTTTAAATAAAAATGTATACACAAATTATCATTTATAATTATTATTTGTGGTGACAGAACATAAAAAAATTACTAGTGATTTTGTTACCTTTGATACAAAGGTATCGAGAGTGCTCAGTGAAAGACAGTGGAAAAAATAGTAGAGAAATTTATTTTAAAAAAATCTTCAGGAAAAATAATTTAATATACAGCGGGGTAAAGCATTATAAAACGAAGCGGTGATGCAGAGATAGCCGCGCTCGACGTCGTGAATGGCGGAGGCTTGGGGCAGTAAAGAGCAGCGGGTGCGATGAAGGCAGCGGCTAACATAGCCCTGAAAATGACCTCTTCAGTAGCGCAGTGCGTCTGGTGGAAAAGGTAGCCGGATGGGCCGCGGCGGTCAAAGTTGCCGGCGGCAAACTCCTCGATCGGCGATGGCAACAACAGGGCACCGGTTCGGCTGGATAGAAAGCCAAATGGTCTGGTGTGGGCAGCGATCCTTGTAATCAGTCCTCGAGTGGCGGCGGCAGTCTCGTCTATCCTGACAGAGGTCAGCGACACGAAGATCCCGGTGTAGCGGCGATGGCAGCTAGCGGCGCACTCGGGCAGAGTCGTTGGATTCACTGTCCAGAATTAACTCGTGCCGTCCTCGTCGCCTGCAGAATTGCGCTGGCAGTCTTATTTATACCTGCCGCGCGCGGTCTGTTAGCCCGTCTCGTAGTGGTATAGTGGGATAAGGCGCGCACCCCTCCGCTTCTAAGTCGCCTCCTCGTATCGGTCGTTGCTAATGGCCAGCAGAATTTTCCAGAGCGAACTTGAGGCAATTTTATGGAATTGTGTCGCCTGTGCATGGCCCCAGTAACTCCAATCGCTGGGTCATTTCCTGGAATTTGGGCAATGGTCGTTTCTAAAATGAACTTAAAGCAGCGGCGATTCTAAGAATTATATTCGTTAGCATGATATTCCACACATATCACCTAATAGTACATGCTAACTTTTGTTTGTAAAATTATAAGTTTGGTTAAATGAATTATTATATTGTGTTAAAATTTACTATAAGGTATGTTGTAAATATATGATATTTTATTAGAAGAAATGATACAACATTATTTACACGCTATAAGAACGTTGGAGTGGAATCATGAACACTCACTGAAACGTTGCTAAAGAGACAATTGAGATGTGGATCTACAGTTGACTTCTAAAAATAATCTTGTTTGAAAGGGTCACCGTGTAAATTTAAAAAATAAATAATTATATAAACAAAAAAAACCTGGTTATAGCAATGTTTTAAAGACTAGCTTTTAAATAAATTGTGAAACTTTTCTAATATGTTATTAAGGTATAATATTTTCTAAGCAATAAATAATAAAGCTCATTTATGGTTAGCAAAGATTATTTCAATTTTATTTGAGGTATTTTAAAATTATAAATATTTTAATATGTTTAAAAAATACTTTTATTTAATTTTATTATTTTATATGCACTATTTTAGTATCAGATGTAGCACGAGAAAAAGGAAGAGATACGCGCGCTTGTATTTTTCTTCTCTAGATCAATATATATATATATATAAATAGACTTACGAATTTTTAGTTTTAGAACAGCCATCATATTGGCGGATAGTGTTAATTAACTTAGCGGAGATATCTACTAGATCCATTATTCATTATCGTATCCACAATATCCGTTATATCCCATATATCGATCATTTTATATAAAAAAAAAAATTAATCGATTTTATAATATAATGTATAAATATATTCTGTTGTGGAATCGTTCAAACAATGTTTTATTATGGAATCGTTCAAACAAACAAAAAAAAATACTAGGTGGTTTGCAAAATACATCGTTATAAATTGACTTTTCAATGCTTTGGAAATGTGGTGTTTCAATACTGGACAAAAAAAAACACATATAGAAATGTTTTATCACGTGTATATTATATAGGCTTCTTTATATACGAGATAATTTGTGTCAAATTTTTCGATCAAAATATTCAATATGAAAATTGAAAAAATTAACCAAGTGTAAATAAGACTACATAATTATTTATGTTATAATCTGTTAATAATTTTATTTAACTATTTTATAATTCATAAATTGTTTATTTTCATTTTTATTATATATTAAGTAATTCATAAATTAATATAATGTAATCTTAATAGGATAATACATTATTATTGTGAAGTTGTAATTATTCAGACCAAAGGTTTGTGATATTTTTAAATAATTTAATGTATTAAATAAAAAGATATACATGTAAAATCAATTTAATAGAAAAATATTATTGTTGCTGTTCCGTAAAAACAAATTAGATGTCTCTTTCAAATGTCTTAATGTATTATTTCACGACAAATGTATTAATTTGAATAGGTGTAAAATATGGGTTCGAAAATTTGTCTTCAAAAATAATGTCGCTGTGGCATAGTTGGAGCACTTTTCCCGGTTTGGAAAGAGATCCAGGTTCGAATCCCGGTGGCGCAACAACAACTTGTTTCGATTAAATTGATTTTATATGTGTATCTTTCTAATTAATACATTTAATTAGTATTTAAAATATCATAGACCTATGTTCTGAATAATTACAACTTTACAATAAGAATGTGTTCTTCAAATAATATTTAATTTGTTAAAATGTATCCTTTTAAATTGTGTCAAAAATTATTGAGCTTTGACATTTTCAGATACCTATAAGATACACGGTGGGCCATGTATTTAATTAATATTTAATAATATAATGTATTTTACTGAAAAATTTGTACAGTAATAAATGATAAAAGATTACTCACACACGGGAAAAAGTTTATTTAGTTAAGCAAATTTACACGTATTTTAATATTACTTTACTTTCTTATATAATTAAATAAGTTACTCAAAATTTTGAGGATATAAAACAGGAATTCAATATAACACACGTATGCTACGTTCACATGCACAGTTAGTGGGTTATTTTTTAATTTTTCCTCTTTTCGGAATACCCAGTCTGTTAGAGCCTTATTAAAAAGATTTTTTTTGGTCTTCTCATTAAATACACACATTATTAGTTAAAAATATAACGTTAAATGGATTTTAACCCAATTCCTTTTGATTCTCATATTTGGAAAACTGAATCAATATTAATATGTAAGTTGCCACTCCTGTAATCATCTGAAATACAGACAAAAATGATTATGTTTATGTTAGTATAAATAAAATATAATTCCTTACGACTCGCTTTAACCTTTCTCAAACCATGCAGTAACACAGGTCTACCATCATAATTAAAAATGTAATATTTCGGTAAATACAAGCAACATAAAATTCACATTTTAGATAATCCTAAATAAAATATTAACGCTTAGGAATGACTAGTAAAAAACCAATTATGAAAAGGGAATCGTACCAAAACAATTATTTTTTCGTTCACTTCGTTGTAAAATTAATACGTTGGTAAAAATGCAATTTGTGATATATATATGAAAAAAAAAGATCACATACTATTTTCACAGTAAAAAGGATAACATACATACAAATATAATTATCTCTTTCTCACTAATTAAATAAAGAAAGATAATAAAGAAGGACACATTGTATAGGACTTTATGAATGCTTTAAATTATGTAATTAATCATTTTTTCAAAATTGAGTGCTCAATATTTAAAGTAAACTTGATCCATTTAAGCTAATAAAAACATTTTTTCTATCTGTTGTAACATGAGTGGACAGCGTGGCTGCTTTCGGGTATTTTATATCATGGTATGATAAAGGTTAAGTGAATATGTTTTATTTTATATATAAACAGAATTTGACTCACATTTTCATTTTGATATTTGCAACAGAATGAAATAAGAAAAAAGAAATAATATGCGAATATAAAATTATAACGAATCTCATAAAAAGACAGTCATGAAGAATTAATGTCTGCAAAATGTCGAAATATGATATTTTTCACAAATCGTGTGTACTTGTTAATAAATGGAAGTTAGATGTGATGACAAATAAAATATCGAACCTGATAAACTAAGGAATAGTCCATGAGAAACATCCCGCAAGCTGTAATGTTGACATTCTTGTGCAGCAGTTGTGCTGAGAAGTGGAGGAGCTATAAAGATACTTAATATATCGTATAAATTTTATCGTATTCATTATATCGTAAATTAACCAAAAACGAAAATATACCGCAACCCAAAAACACTATATTTATCAAGAAATCATCTTCTCATCACAATTTGAACAATTAGAGACTACTATTAATTTATATCTGAAGTAAAAAAATACATACACAGACTAATTGAAACATAAATTATCTGGTATATACTCCTTTTCTAAGAGTCCTAAAAAATAAATTAAGAAAAAATAAATGTTAAATGAAATATATCCTACTGATAATTCTAAAATGTATTATATTTTCTAATATTAAGATAAAAATAACATTTTAAAAATATCTAACAAGATTTTAGCTCTTTTTTTGGATAATTTTTCAAATTAATATATTCGTTTTCTAAAAATTTATGAAATATTTTCACGTCATTTATGTAAGAACATATAAAAATTTTAAAGTAAAATTTGTTAATAATGTGTATATGTATTTAATATGTTTATAAAATCATTCATTTTCTGTTACTTACTGATTCTTTTATATCCTCATTGGTCGTATCCATCAGTATGGAATGTAAAAGTTCACCTGTCCGATCAGACTACAAATTATTTTATTTTATTATTTTTGTTATATAAATAATTGTTATAATTTAAATAATACGATTTGTATATTTATTTTATGAATACGCAAATTCTCTTCAAAATTAATGTTTTCAATAATTTAAAAAATAATTATAGTTAACTTACTTCCTCTTTTAATGAATTAGTGAACATTACCAGGAAAAATACTCCGCAAATCTTTTCAACCACCAACGTAACAATCGGCAAACATTTCAGGGAATCATAAAATTCACTTATTTTTCCTTCATGGAAGATCAAACCATATGAAATATTGTAGATCAAGCTGAATATTTCAATAAAACTGAACAATAAATAACTAACGGTTTTAATGCCAACAGCGTCCTTGACAGAATTTGTCAGATTGCATAACTGAAAATGTAGATCTCTACAATTGTCAAGTCTAGTTGATCTTACTGCAAGTAATTTTGTCGTATAACTCATTGGCATTCTTGTGTTATCCATGATATCAATATTGTCTCTAGAATTTTTCAGTATTGAATTCAAATTTTTAAATCTGATCTTTAGAGCTTTCATAAGCAGAATTTCTTCAAATATTGCTATCATCATTATTCTGTCAGTTTGCAAGCAGGTGATTGATTTGATGGAAATAATCTTTGAAAGGTAAATCCAATTATAACACAGCACTATAAGTATCCAATAAATAAGTATTGCCCGTGTAATATTTCTAACATATTTTCGAAAGAGATTATTTTTTAAAATTCTTCCCGTCAATTTAAATTTATAATCAATTACCTCAAATAATTTTATTGTCTTGTTAAACTTGTCACAGTTTTTCCAGCTATATATCACAGTAATTACTGCAATATATTTGCTGAAAAACAATAAGATGTAATATGCTTCCATTTCTTGTATATTTTTAAAATAATATGTCCACCAAGAGTGGGTCCACCAAAATACTTGACCAATTGCTATTGCGAACCAGAGTAGGCTGCATTTCTTCCAAGATAACTGTACTGTATTGAATATTGAAAGCCTTCCCTCAAAATGGATCGGAGAAATGTTGAGGCCGAAGATACGTTTCACCATTTCAATGGGTACCAATGTTTGACTGAATGAAAGCATTTCTTCACTCGGCATCACTTTAAAATGATTATCCAGGATGCCACCATGAAGAACTCTCGTAAACCACAAATTAATTAGTTTTACTTTAAAAACTACCAACGAATAAATGATACCGCAAGACTATTTTTAAACGAATTAGTATAACTTTGTATGTGTTGATTATATACATTATTTCTTATCAATTATTTTATGTAACACCGACAAACGTGTCAACTCAAATTGAAGAATCCATTGTTAATATTTTATACTTATACTTTTTTCTAAATCAGATTAGCAAATGACTGTAATAAATCGGCGGTAAAATTTTTGTAATAATGTCTGAAAAACTGTATAGTTAGACGAAGGTTTTCGTGTCTTATAAATTTTTTTTTTAAATTATTGTTTTTTAAATATTTAGATCTTTTTTTTTCAACTTTATTATACAGCGAATAGAGAAATTACAGTAATAATTTTCAATTGCAACTACAGGATGGCCCAAAAAAAGTGAGAATATTTAGTAAAATGTGATATAATTACATCAAAGTTAGTTTAACTATATCAACAATAGCTTAAATAGTTTTCTAATTACGTTTTACTTCGACAATTTCTGGTCGCCATTTTTGATTATTATTTTCCCATTATTTATACTTGGTTTTTTCAAATTGTTGCCCAGAATGATAAAAATCACTGCAGAAGACAGTATATTGATCAAAAATTTGCTAATTGAAAAACGTTGGGATGCTAAGAAAATGATCAAAAAGTTTCAAAACAAAGCCTGGAGTATAGCTAGACATTACAGTATAACTTTACGTTACAGCAGGATGGAGCTCCATCTCACACAGAAATATAATCAACTTTCATCGTCGTGAGAATTTTAATTTCATCGAGCCAGGCATGTGCCCACCGAACAGCCCAGATTTAGACCCAGTAAATTATGCAGTATGGGGTGTTTTGATGATTTCTGACTAGCTAAATATTGTGCAAAAAAATTACATTCAGAATTATAATTAATTAAATTATATTTTGAAATAACTCATGTGTTATGAGATGTTCTGACTTTTTTTGGGCCACCCTATATACATATAATAATTTTTATTATTTGCCAAACTGCATAACAGTTTTACGGCAAGGATTGCTTTTCATATAGTAATTATAGAGTAATTATGAACAGCATTTAAAAAAAAAAATTAAATGAAATACAACAAAAGAAATAAATTTTTTTATGAGAATGTGTTCTTTCACTTTATATTTAAGGGTGGCCACTGGAATCTCATTCTTTTTTTATAATGTTTAATAAGTCTTTATTGATTTTATTAAATATTCTTGGCACAACACATTTTCTCGTTCTCTCGCCGTACACATTGTTCGCGATCGGTACTACCTCACACAACTATCTGTTATCTCAATTATTTGTTATACATAGATGTTTTTAAAATTATAAAGTGCCCAGAAAAATATGGAACATTATTGAGTGAACAAGGTCAGTTTCGCGATTTTTTATGTATGAATAATAAATGTTACCCTTTCTGTATATTTTTTTGCTAGGTATACATTGAGTAGGTACTGCACATGGAAAATACTGAAATTGGTAAAAAAATATTCAGTTCAGTACAATTATTATATGGATTGAAAAAACAAGTTAGGTTCATTCAAGACCTAAGTACTAGCAAATTGCGGAGCAAAATGCACATGAAGTTGTTACAAATGGTTTGCAAATAATTCACGGCTAGACAAAAAGTCGTGAGTTACGTCATAGACAAGGTTACGCTAATCCAATTAATAACGGCTAGAATTTTGCAGGATCTTTTCATAATATAAAGATAATTTTATTTTATTTTATTTCCTAGAATTTTTCATAATGCACGGCTATTTTGCTTCTACGGAGTGCACGCCCTTGATTGTGAACCACAGTAGACTGTAATTCTTCGGAGATAACTGTACCGCATTAAGTATTGAAAGTCTTTCATCAAAATAGATTGGAGAAATACTGAGGCCAAAGAGACATTTGATAGTTTCTATGGGTATCAGTGCTCAGCTAAATTAATGCAGTTTTTTAAATCTCATCACTCTAAAACGGTAATCCAGGATACTATTAATTCTCTCACATGAAAAATTTATAGTGGTTATGCCTAACTAATATTCTTGTATGAAAGTTGATATTCTTTGAATTACCCCTACAAATGTGTCAATTAAAATTTATGTATTTATATATATATATACTCATACTTATTTTCTGAATCAGATTAACTAGTAAATTACTGTAAGAATTTCAATATGATTTATTTACTTATCAATTGAACATAAATATGGTATTATTAGTACATATATCACGTAAGAAAAGATGTTTTGAAGATTGTAAATTTAGCAATTGGTATATTTTTTTGTAAAATTTTATTTTTGTAGTCGGCAATAAAATTATTTTAATGAATAATTTTTAATATTCATTTTCTGCTGCGTACTTAAAAATACTCATGTTTGGTATATAATAATTTAAATAATAACACTGAACAACTTTCTCTACGTTATTTTGTTATTGTGAATATTTATCTTTTTTTTTTGTTAAAATTGAAATGCGTACACGGAATATATATCACATCAATATTCTACTATTTTCAAACTAAGCTAAATGCCTGTGCTGTGAAAATAAGACTAACTTGATGCCTCAAGGCTCGAATCCCCGACCACTATAAATTACTAGGCAAAAATCATAATTACTAAACCACAAGCGCGTCAATTATACACATTTTATTTTCTCATCAACTCGTTTGTAGGACTCACAAATGTAATATAACTTATAGTTAACAATATTGCAATTTATATTGTGCTTCTATTATTATAATTTAGCAAATGTTTGGCTAACGTCCTAATAGGATAAGCAGGGATGTATTTTAATCTCTTAAAATATTCATCGTATTTTAAAATATTGTAATCTGTTTACCTCTGATGTGAAATTGTATGGAAAATTGGAGCTCTGTTTTAAATTCACAAAATTTACAGAAAATTTTAAATCGTTATCGTGTTATTAAAATAAATATTTTTTATTAAATTTTCCATGTAAAAATATTAAGTCACTTTGGAGAGAGTATTTTTTTACATCTTTTCATCAATTTCATTTATTTTTTTCTGAAATTTTGTCCAAAATTTCATACACACGTAGATAATTTTCATGAGGGGACTTTCATTTTTCCAGTTAATATTTAGGTATACTATATATATATATATATATATATATTTCATACTTTTTTAAGACGATACTAATAGTTAATTTAGTTATCATATCATTTAAATATTAATTAGTTACGTGAATCTTAACCTGAAGAAAGTTTTTGACAGAAAGAGACGATGAAAATAATGTGGCTAACAAAAAATATGCGTTCACGAGCTTCGTGTGGCTTTATTAAATAGATATTATTGTATTTATAATAAGCATATTACCGTTCGAAGTACACAACCAATTATATATATATTTTTTTAATATTGAAGTACCTACGCGTAGGCAGTGCATACTTTTAAAATTTTAGTGGATGTAAATAAAATCGATCAACAGTCTTCTACATCGATAATTATATTACGCTTCCCCATCTATATGTATGACTTTCTGGATATGGCGGCTTTGGTAATGTCATTATGGCTATATAGTGCTTGATTAAACAGCCAGGTCTATGAGATGTTAGCACGGTATAAACGAACGTGTTTTTTAATATCTCTAGGTTAAGATGTTAAATGTTTTCTCTTTTGTGTATTCGATAACAGTACGTAAATTTATATTCAATTTGAAATGAAATGTATATTGTCTTTATTACGAGCAAGAAAAAAAAATATTTGAGCGCAATCGTATATAAACATCTGTCATATTTTCTTATATCTATGGTAATGGAGAAATCTTACTTACCATAGACATTGGGTATCCACTATTCTTATGTCTTTTTTGTTCGTTTTGACAGATAGCTTACAAAGATGAAATAATTTTAATTATATCGACATTTTATTTACGTGTAGTTTATTTTGGGGAAAGCTCTATCATTGAAATGTTGATTCTATTGAGACCCTGACAGCGCAGCGATCACCAATGACCATGTAGCGGCCACTAATTAGTAGCGAAGCTGCCAAAATAGTCTCTCGCGGGGATTAGCAGCAAGCAATCGGCGATAGCCGATGAGACCATGACCACTAATAGCCGCCTTAATTTTTTTGTCAGATTGTGTTGTTGCTTTTGTTTAAAGGGACTGATTCAAATATTCTATGTTGCTGTTTGTGCTTCCTTTGTTTTATAATTATATATACGTAGTTTTCTGCTAGTTTAAAAGACATATCGAGCCCAAGCATATCGATATATATTTATTCTTTCGATTTTTAAATTGTAATAAAAACAAACAAATAAGTTTATTATATTGATTTTAGTTTTAACAGGTAATAGAGATCTGCGAATTTCACTTTTTAATGATTATATCGTCTAAGTGAAGTCCACTTCTAGCAATGCACTATTTTAACCGAACCCTCATGTTGGCTAATACGCGACAAAAAAATGCTGAGTTATGACAGCGACTTCACGCCGGGTGTTTTCTTAGAGGACCTGTAGTGTTCGAGGATTTTTAATTTACACTTTAGATTTCAGATATTTTCACAAGAAAATATCACAAATCATTAAATCTGGTGACCGAGGTGGCCAGGTATGTCTCTGTACTTGCTCATTAATTTTCTCGGAGAAATTGCCTTCAGCTTCTCCATCGGGACCCTAGCAGTGTATAGAATTGTCCAGTCTTGTTGAAACAGCATTATCTTATTGTATCCGGAAAATATTTTCAATTGCAGCACCAAAAACTCAACACACGACAATAAACTTCAAAAGTGACAGTTTGTCTCTGGTTAAAAAAAAAAAATATATTGGATAACCTATATCACTATTAAATCATATTACGTAGTTTCGTAAATAGTACGTCTCAGTTGTACACCTCGTAGTTGATTATTGAAGATTCAAGAGAAATTATTGTGGCAATTAAATATTTATTACAAAAATAATACAACGATGGTACAAGGTATATAACTAGTACCGAAGCCAAACGTTAACGCAGAAGAGAGCGCGCCTGACGCGCGTCGCCCTTTTTATCCCATCTCCGACATACGACTGTACTAGACGATCAGATTATTTCTCTGGAATAATAAGCATGCTTTTGGTGACAATACACTATTAATTCACAAACACACTTTACAGATTACAATGTAATATTATGATCTATCCCGGATCGCGACTCGGAGCAGAAAGAGCGCGATCACGGCGTAACCCCATCTTATATCTTTCACGCCCGCATACAAACATTCTAACCCTTTCACGCGACGCCTGATATATGTACGTCAAACCATATTTATTAACATATTATTTTTGTCTTTTTTTTATAAATTTTATTTTCTTTATATTATTAAAATTATACCAGTTTAGTTTCTTCAGAATTAAATAAGCTAAAAAATAGTAAATAATAAACTTAGAATAGTATATTTTAACAAACTGATAAACAAAATATTTTTACACTAAAATAAACATAATAAACTGAAAAATAGAATTTACTAAAAAAACTGATAAAAAAGAGTGTTTTTATACTGAACATATAAAGTGGAAAGAGTAAGAAGGGGAGGGAAATGGGATGCAATATATATTTTTGAAACTGAACTTTTTTAAAATGTCAATATTCATTAAAAAATTGGTGCAGTTTAATTTTAAAGGGAAGCAATTTATTGTTGAAAATGTCTAAGTTATTAGAAGAACTTACGGTAATATATAAGCATAGTCCTTTCCAAACATGGTCCATTCCAAGCATAGTCCTTTCCATACATAGTCCATTCAAAGCATAGTTATTTCCATACATGGTCCACTCCAATTATAGTCCTTTCTATATATGGTTCATTCCAAGCATAGTCCTTTCCATGCATGGTCCATTCCAAGCATAGTCCTTTCCATACATAGTCCATTTCAAGCATAATCCTTTCCATACATAGTCCATTCCAAGCATACTCCTTTCCGGGGTTGAGCATCTCTTTGAGAATTTTTTTATTTTTATTCCATATCTTTGCTCTGCATATATAGGTAAGAAAGAACTAGAAGCAATATAGGTTGTACGCTTTACAGTTTTTAAAGATTGTTGAATTTTAGCTTAGAGAATATATTTTTAGAATAACTATTATAAAAAGCTTTCTTTCTATCCTACCATGCACTGCACTTTTTATTAATTAAAAATATGAAGAAAAAAAAGAAAAGATTTTTACCGTTTGGTTTAATATTTGAATTTAGGAAGCTGTACAAATATTAATAAATAAGTTGCCACTCCTTTAAACATCTGAAAGAAATTGTTGATATATTTATATCGTAACACAATAGAAGTGTGATATTTATCACAATAGAACTTGTGAGGAATAAAGGAAAAATGTAAGTTAAAACAATAAAAATTTCCTATAGGGTTTTACTCAAAGGCACTTGAAATTCACCTTAATATAAATTTGATTGCTTTTAAAAATAGAATAGTTGGAAATATTACAGAATATAAGTCCAAAATGTGTCGATAATGTATTCGATTGCTATAGAGCAAATGGAGAACGCGCTTTCCTGAATAGGAAGAGGTCCAGGTTCGAACCCCTGTAGCAACATAATATTTTTTCGATAACAGATTTTTTTCTGTATATATTTCTAGTAGATTAATTTAATTTGTACTAAAAAAATAAGTTAACTTAAATATTAAACAGGATTTGGAAAACATCCTGAAAACTCTTAGAACAGAACGAACCTGATAAATGAGTGAATATTCCATGGGGAACATCCCGTACGCTGTGTTGACATTATTGTCCAGTAATTGTATTGAGAATTGTATCAGCTTAAATTAAATACTTAATTTAATATTACAAAAGAAAAATATTTTATTAATACACTCGAATTTGGTTGCAACGTGCACGGTTATAATGTTAGCTCGTTATAACGAGCGTACTTCGCGGATATATCAAACATTCGGTGCCCAATGGAACACTGCAAACATTGTAAGGTAGTCCCCAATTCTTAGAATAACGAGCTCTATAAAATTGTTCGCCTTATATTTGCCAAGTCTTTAATTTATTATTAGCATTCTTTAAACAATAACGTTATTAATAACTTCAGTCATTTTAAAACAAAATTATTATTAGTTATAAACAAATTCTTACGTCGGAAGCATGTCTGCTAGCGCACAGTATTAAAATGATATATAGTACCTTTCAATTCGCGAAAGAGTCAAGAGTGTTGAAGGTAGCGCTAAAAACGTTGAACTTTGTAAAAAGTTTTATTTGATCTTCAACCGTGTTGAAATTGTGGAAGAATAAACTTGTCTACATACCGGCAATGAATTGAAAAAGCGCGTAGTAGTGTTTATTAAGACAAATAATTAATGAAAGTGAAATATTTTTTACAAAATTGAGAAATAGTTTTTACCTGCCCATATTTTTTAAACTAAAAAATTAATACGAATTATTAAAATAAAACAAAATTATTTGATTAAAAAATGTGTATAATTTAATATGAAATATTATTTTCATGAATTTAAATGAAAATTCATTTAAATATATTCGCAGTCATCTGTATTTCAGTCAATAATGTGCTACTTTTATTTTGTTTTGGAATATATATTTTTTTGTTATTGTACATTTACTATACTTACTGATCTTTTACATATTTGTCAGTGGCATCCATCAATATGGAGTGTAAAAGTACTCCTGTAGGTGTAGATGTGTTTTTGTATTTATGTTAATAATAAATTAAGCATGATTTAATTTAATTTAAGTTTATGGATATACAATTACATAAAAAATGTATGTCTTGCATTGAGCAGTGAACAATTTTGTTTTCTATACAAAATATATTACCGATATAATAAATAGTTGTAGATTACTTACTTCATTTTTTAACGAATCACTAAATCTTACCCCATATCCCTAGAAAAAATACTTCGCGAATCAATCCAATCCCTGACGCAAAAGTCGGCAAACATTACAAAGGCTCACCTGCACATTTATTTTCATTATCAAATTTAAAGCCAAATTGCTATACCATATACAAAGAAGAATATTCTAATGAAACTATGCAATAAACAAGTAACGGTTTCAATGCTAACAGTTGATAGAATTTTCCAGATTGCATTACTGAAAATGCAAATTTCTGCAGTTGTCAAATAATATTGATCTTCCTGTAACTAAATTAATTTTATATTTCATTGAAACTCTTGCATTACCCACGATATTGTTTCGTAAATGCATATTTAAATATTAATTTTTCGACAAAATTGATTTTATATGTATATATTTATAATTAACACATTAAATTAGTATTTAAAACATCACAGACCTGTGTTCTGAATAATTACAACTTCACAATAAGAATGTGTTCTCCTTAATCATAAGAATATTATTCATATTTTCAAAGCTTTCGTAATCAGAAGTTCTTGCAGCACTGTAATCATTATAATAGCTTATGATTGGTAGAAGGTGATCCACTCGAGGAAAAATATATTTATAAAGTAAATCCAATCATAATAAACCAATAAATAAGTATTATTTATCTGTTCGTAAACATTATTTTGGCGCATCTTCTTATATCAGTTGCGACCAATGTTATTAACACATATTCTGCGTCCAAACTTCTACCCTCGACCTCTTTCCGATTTGCTTGCCTTAGTATGAAGTGTGAGGTTGACGCTAATAAACGTCAACTTGAGCGATATTCTGTTCCATTTCGACATTGCGATACCATTTCGTTGTGGACCATTTCAACTCCAGTCCACCAGCTCTGTGTTTTCTGTGATCATAGTGTTTATTGTTTATGTGTGCCACAGATGTACATTCGTATCGCCATCTTCAGTCGAAAGCAGAGATTGTCACCATTATTGTGTGATCTCGGCGGTGACCACAGGGATTTGCGGAGGCATTATACTCACGGTAAGGCGAGCAGTCCTTCTGAATCCCGGTTCTTCGTGATCACTGGTCCTTCGACTAGATTCCCTTCCCCTCACTGATCTCTCCTATACCATGTTTTCCCACTTCCTCCCCACCATCCATTCCACGGGACGCACGACCCGGAGATTGCGCAGTCATAATCCAAGTAACAGTTCTTACATATTTGCCAAAATAATTTTTCTTTAAATGTTCTCCTATCAATTTAAAATGGTGATCAAATAATTCTAATGATAAGATTGTTTTAACGATAAGATTTCTCTGTCAAGAACTTGTGATAAAATGCTTACTTTCTAATTTAGTCAGTATTTCGACATCTGTAAATTCTATTTTCAATATAAAAGATTTTTTTGTTGGAAAATAATGACCTTACGGTTAGTGTGTTTGAATTTGTAAATATTTCAAAAATAGCAGAGAAGCTGTGGGATGTTATTAAATATATCACATATTTTTTTATTCATTAAAATTATATTTTATTCAACATTTACTATTTACTATTTAACTACAAATTAACTATTTAATATTATGTTATAGGATTGTCTATACATGCATATAATATCATTTTAATTTCAAATAAAAAATCATTTACTGTTAAGTTGCAATTTCAGAACATATTGGTATTTTTAATACATATTAAATTATAGGAAAAGGTTCAGGTACGAATCTCAGTAGCAACCAAACATTTTTTAGATAAATAATTGTTTTCTGCATATCTCTCTAATTGAATAACTTAATTTCACCTTTCTACTTTTCATAATGAAATGTATCACCACTTGTATTTATTTCCCCCGTTTTATTTTATTATAACATATTTAATGATTTTTTATTTAAGAACATTCAAGTTAATTTCTTAAATTTTCGATACTAAACCATGCAATTTACCAAATATTTATCCAAGACAAAGAACTCGTGCCAAGTGCCGCCACCTTTTGGTATTATAACAAAATTAACCTTCTCCCTCATGGTCCTAATGTTACTCTACCTTAATTGTCTTGTTATTAGACAATGCATATTGTACCAAAATTAACAGGTATGTTGTCACTCCAGAAATCATCTGAAATAATTAAAAAATATTATTTTTTTGTGAAGATGCGATGGTCAGACAAGTTGTTGGATATGATAACAGAAGAAGAAGATGCCTCGGAATTTTATCTATGCGTATAAAACACTTACGACAGCAATGAATCCTGATCCTGGGTTTTCTATTGATAATAAGACCGTATCACTCTAGTTAGACAGATCATCACTAACCTAGGCAGTCGGCCGATCTCCCAGATGCAATCCAGACTGATGACTGATCCTTTGCCGATTGCTAATATTGTATGTTCTTCGTCGGTCTCCACAAATTCTATGCATGCGCCGAAAAAACTTCAAAGAGCGTTTTTTACAGTACAATACAGAACAAAATAGGCATACCACCAACATAAAACCCAGAACTACTAATCGAAGGATATCAAACACGCGTAAACATTATCCAACACCCGATTTTTTGTAAATACAAAAAGTTCTTAACTTCATAGAGAAAAGCATTAAACACAAGTGTGACAGATAAATGTACTCATATAATAAACGTACTCGTATATTGCAAAATACCCCTTAAGATTTTACCCTGGACACAGGACAGACACACATTGCTGGATTTTTATTATGTTTATATTAATTAATATATTTTCTAAACAGATCTGTCAAATTAAATCTGTTTAATTGCATCGGAAGCTAGAGAACAATATGTGAAATATAAATAACCAAGATATTTTCAAATGATAAATTCGCCGTCTTTTTAAAATTCTATTTTCAGTAGGTAACTATTGTGAATAGAGACAGGTTTTAGTATTTCCCTTGCTATAAACTGACACATGTAAGAAATATTAACATATAACTAATGTTTTTTTTTTATTTAGTCAACGGTACCTATTCACATATTCGTATTTATCAAAATTAATTCGATCATAATCTACGGAGAAAATTCCGTAAATGAGCTTTGTCTCTATTTAGCTTACGATGGGGTGATTAGGAATAAGTACTGAGATCAATAGGGACTGTATAATTATTATTTTTGTTTACTACTGTTTCATAGAGTTATATAAAATAAATTATTTACTAAACCAGTTCTGATACTTATTTAACAATATATTAAATTCCATTATTTTACGAGATAAAAATACACCTTTATAGGTAAAAATAACACGTAAAATCAAAAAGAAGAGAGAAAAACATATTCAATTTTCGTTTAAACGTGGTAGAGATAAACGCATAAAAAATTATAATTTTCATTTCAGAATTCATAAATACACTCTTTCCAATGACTCAGTATCTAACAGCATATCACGGTTATATTGAAACCTATATTACTTCGCTGGGTTATTTCAATGTTGACTATTATTTTTTAATTACGAATAAGTAGATGTTTTAAAGGATTTTATTTATTTTAAAGGAACATGACATGGCACAGTTTCACAATTATTTTAGACCCACTGTCCACAGAATGAGACACGATGATATGTCTCAGAGGCAAATCTCAGTACCGTGTGTAAACATTAATACTTTGATCTGAAAATAAACTCAGGTATCACCTCTTGAGATTGGTAGCTCCAACTTGGATACACGGTGTTGTTAAATAATAATCATTCATAATAACTATTTAAAGGTTTTTGGTGAAACTTTGTGAAATTCCACTATATTTTTTATTATGTTAAACATTAGAACGTTTTCGGAAACATCTTCCCATTGTCAATATTATAATTCAACTAAAATTAAAACGTGTGTTTGGAATTAACGGAGGTGGGGGTGGAGTTAGAATGGATAAGAGAGGGGATGTAAAGGGCGGTATTTGGATATTTATTATGTTTTTGTTGTTGTTTTTATTATTAAATATTTTTAAATCTTATAGAATGTCTAACTTTCATCCTTCGGCGCAACTGTGTATAAGTTGTAAGTTACTATTATCAAATGAATGGCCATCCATTCTTGCGTGCTCGGCCTTTCGGAGTTTAGACTGAAGTTTTTTATAGCTTTCTTATGTTCTTTCAATATTTTTCTTATTTTTCTTCGGCTCTATCTAATATAAAATACGTCACAATCCTTGCAACTCAACTTGTACACTCCGCTTTGTTCTTCTTGGGGTATTATTGATTTATTATTCATGATATATTTTTTAATATTGTTTTTTGTATGAAAGGCGTGGTTAAATTTTTTATCTTTACAGGAATTTAATAAATCTATTGTAAGTTTTCCTACGTACATTATTCTCCTCCATGGTTTTCTTTCTCTTTTAGTATTTTGTGATATAAGTATGGATATATTGATGTTTGTATTTTCATCTTGTTGATAATAGCTTTGATGGTTTTCTCTCGATAGCCGTTGTTTTTTGCTCTGTTCAAAATTGTTTATTTTTCTTTGGTGTAATTTTCTGTTATTAGTGGAAATGACAAAAGTCTATAAACCATCGAGTTAATCGCAACAGATGTATTGTATTGTGTGGAGTGTGATGGTACGAGGTCGTGTGTATAATTGCTTCAGTATATTTCTCCTTTCTGTATATTTGAAATACACATATTTCTTGTTCAATTATTGTCGTTTAGTTGGTTGTTGTTCCCTGTTTTCTCTGTGAAGATGTTCCCGAAAACGTTATATCCTTTAATACAATAAAAAATATTGTGGGATAAAACAGTGTCATAACTCAATTTACAAAATAATCATTTATAATGTTTCAGCTACTGAAGAGTCCTATTTTGGGTATACCTTCAGACCCTCAGACCCTTGTTTCATGAACTGTATAAAATAAAACGACATGATGTTTGGCAATAGAGATGAGACACGGCACTAAACAAGAAGTGGACTTACTCCTTCCTCCACCACATTTCCGTGAGGAATAAAAATAAGAAAGGGGGGTGTCGTCAAGTATTTGACCATTACTCGGTGCAGCTGATGCATCAGGTCATGGCTGATTTCTGGAGTAAAATATTTGACACAGATTTATTTGAACGATGTCCTGCTTCAATGTGTAAGAAACTTCGAATTCTTCCGGGAGTTTTTTAGGATGTGTACTATTGGGAAAACTAGCTAAACTGTGATAGTATTTTTAAAACAGGGAAATTTGGGTAAAATATTATATTCAAAATTAATGAAACATTATATACAGATGACAGTATAATAAATAAAACGAACCTGATAAATGAGAGAATAGTCAACGGGGAACATCCCGCACGCCGTTATGTTGACATTCTTGTGCAGCAGTTGAACTGAGAATTGAAGCAACTACAAATAAAAAAAATTTATTGCATTTTTTACAAAGAAGATTACGATTCACTTTGTGTTTCAGGAATAAAAGAAACAAAGTAACATTTTACCAGTTGAATCTTTCCAACAATTATATTTTGTATGAAAAGAGTTGTAAAAAAAAAAAATTTCTTTTTTAGACATGTTTTTTAATTTTACTAATTTTAAATTTAAATTAAAAAACTTGAATACTCTTTACTTAATTTTGATGAGAAATATCAGCTGACACATAAATATATATGAATAATATTATGTCTGTACTGTAACCAAACATTTTAATTTAAAAGATACTCACTGATTCCTTTATTTGTTTGTTGGCTTCGTACATTGATAAGGAATGTACAACAGCTCCAGTCCGCATAGACTAAAACGAGTATTTTTTGTTCGAGTTAATAGTTAAATTTAATGTCGATTATTAATTATTATATTATGAACCAAATTAAATTAAATAATAATTGACAGTTAATAATGTTTTCTTACTTCATCTCTTAACGATGTACTGAACTTCACAAGGTAAAATACTCCGAGAGTCACTTCAAGCCCCGTTACTATATCAGGCATACATATCATTGGCTTATCAAATAAAGTTACATTATTGTTATCAAAATCGAATCCAAATACAATACCATAGATAAATGTGAATGTTCTTATGAAACTAAATAGCAGATAAATAACGTTTTGACAGCTGATCGTGTCCTCGACAGCACTTATCAGATTGCACAACTCAAAATGTAGATCTCGACAGATCGCAAGTCGCGATGATCGTTCCGTGAATAGTTGAGTTTTATATTTCATTAACCGTTGTGTTGTATCTGTCATATTAATATCCGAGTTTAAGTTCATCAATGCTTCATTCAAATTGTTAAATCTGACTCTCAAACTGTGCAAAATTAGCAGTTCTTCCAATATTGTAATTGTCATTATTCTTTCTGGTTGACGGTAGATTATCCACTCGATGGGAAAAAGACCCGAGTATAAAATAATACTATAATACAGCATTGAAAGTATCCAATAAATAAGAGTAGCTATTGAAACATTTCTTACATGTTTGTAAAAGTCATTAACATTTGTAATTTTTCCTGTTAATTCAAAACGATGGTCAAATGATTCGAATGATTGCGTCATCTTGTGGAACTTTTCGGTATTTTTCCAAGAGTACATGATAGCAACGATTGTAATACTTCCGCTACCGATCCATAAATTATTGGCTATTACCCAACTTGCACCAGTTTTTTTACCATTTAACATTAAACCGTATTTCCACCACATGAAATACCAACAGAATATTTGGCAAGCCGCTATGGTGAGCCACAGTAAACTGTAATTCTTCCACGGTAACTGTACCAAATTAAGTGTTGAAAGCCTTCCTTTAAAACGTATTGGGGAAATATTGAGTCCCACGATACGTTTTATGGTCCCGATAGGAACCAGTGCTCGACTGAATGAACACATTTCTTCAGTCTGTCGAGATATATTTCAGTGATCATTTACAATAATTCAACAGAATCACCAATACCGTAGAAGTATTTCGTTCGAGTAATTTAGTTCGAAGGTTTTAGTTCTCTATCATTAACTATTTATCGTAATGTTTGATCAATGAATAAATAAATTATTAGGAGAAATGTTTTGTAACAATTCCAATTGGCCAATTTACCTGAAATTGTAAATGTGGTTATATTCAGTAGTAAATTATTAATTCCGTATTTTTATTTATAAAATAAAACGTTATTGCTCGTCGTAGTAACATTTAACATTTCGAATCAGATAACCTAATTACTTATTTAATATTTGTGTTGCGCGTGTCAGTGAGTATTTTTTGTGTACATCTTTGTTTTTGTAATATCAGTTATCTAATTACAATAATTTCGGATATTATTATCACGGTATTGTAACGTATTTTTTATATTTATGTTACCTTAATTATAACTAGTTTGATAAATGCAGTTACTTCAATAAAGAATGATGAATTTATATAATTAAGCCTATAACATTTAAATAATGGCATATTTTATTACTATAATACATTAATGTTTTATCAATTTTTTTAATTAAATACGATTTAGGTAAATGCCATTTATTTTATTTGATCCGTCTCATCCAATAATGTCGTACTGCCATAATGAAGTGAGTTACCGTAAAGTATATTGTTTTTAAGCTCTCAACTTTCATTTTTTTTCTCATTACAAAAGCATATGATTATTATTATTGTTGTTGGATCTTTGCGTTGGGTCCCGCTTCCCAATGTTGCGTACCCAACATAAGATTGTTGATATTTCAGTAATGAAATTACTCAGGTGCTAATTATAATCTTTATTACAAGAATACTGTCATGTTACAATAATATACACGTATTTACGGAGATGCGAGCGGCAGAGAAAAGAGACCGCGCTCCCGCGCGCGTCATCTTTTAAACCCTCTTCACACACAAATACATACATCCCCTATAGGCGATACGCGCGCGATGACATGCACATATTATTCTTATCCATAATACATCTAATTACTAATAATATAGTAATTATTTTAAAAGTAAATACTGAAAATAAATGATTTTACTAATTTTGTTATAAATATGAATAAATTTATTTTATTTCATGACTTATTTTCCTATTCTGTTACTGATTTGTCAGTTTCATATATCGAAAAAAAAATACTGTAATCTAATAAATAAATACTGTAGGGTGAATATTCTAGTGAAGCTAAATATTAAATAAGTTAAAGAGAACACATTTTTGTTGTAGTAACTAAATATTTTCTCGATAAATATATTTTACATATATCTTTCCGTATGTATATTATTAAATAAGTAATGATTCGACAACACAATCACGCCCAGGACAATTTTTGACAACACAAAATGTAGATTTTTAGAAATAAGTCTTATAAACCTTACAAAAAGTAATAAGGTTATTACGAAAAGTTATAACATCCCTATTAAAAGATTAGTAATATTAACGAGAACACTTATTGTGAAGTTGTAATTATTCAGAACAGACGATCAGTGATGATTTAAATACTAATTTAATGTATTAATTATAAATATATGCATATAAAATCAATTTTGTCGAAATATATTGTTTTTGCGCTACCGGTGTATATATTTATAATTAATACATTAAATTAGTATTTAAAAAATATAGTTATTATACCTGTTCGCTATTTACGATAAGTCCAAGGATCGCCGATCGCCGTGCGTGTGTGTGGATGCTCCTTTATGTTTATTATACCTATCTGTTCCCCCTCCCCCTCCTCTCTTACCACAGAGGACGACTTTTTATATGTGTGTTGTCTATGAACTTTGAACTGTCAAAAAGTGTGAAACGTCCCGCTATGTGCTCGTCACACTGATCTATTATGCGGACCTGATCAGTAATGCGAGGAATCTCAAGCTGAACAGGGAACTCATCAAAATGTAGACTACGAGACGGGGTATATGCATGACATTATGTCTGAGAATGATATCGAAAGGAGGGTGACTGCAGGAAATAAAGTGAACGGCGCATTGAATGGAATTATATCTAACGGGAATTTATCAACCGTTGCAAGACTAGCTGTGCACAATGGAATCCTGGTACCGACACTGATCTATGGAAGTGAGGCCTGGAGCTGGCAGAAAAGGAACGAAAGTAGACTGAATGCAGTGGAAATTAGATCACTTAGACGTATTTGTGGCAAATCTATTTATGACAGAGTAAAAAATGAAGAAATAAGGAAAGAATGTAAAGCTGATGTTAGTATAGTGAGTAAGATTTAAAAAGGATCACTTAGGTGGTTCAGTCATATGGAACGAATGAATCAGAAGAGAATGGTAAGAAAGATATATGATGCAAGTGTTAATGGCACCAGAAATAGAGGACGTCCGCGGAGGACTTGGCACGACCAGGTAAACTAAATAATGGAAGATGGTTCTGTTAGAAGCCTCAACAATCGGCGAGCTTGTATGAGAAGATGTAAGAATGTGGATGAGGCGAGAATTGTGTGTCAGGACAGAAGAGTGTGGCGCTCTATCCTCTCTGGAATTTTTTTCCCCACGGGGAAACGGCGCGATGGTAAGTAAGTAAGTAAGTTATGACACATGCTGGTTATATTCCAGTAGCGCAAAAACAATATTTTTCGACAAAATTGATTTTATATGTATATATTTATAATTAATACATTAAATTAGTATTTAGATTAGTAATATTATTAGTATATGTAATACTGTAGAACCCTATATTTTAGTTGGTTCAAATCGTATTATGTTATATATAGACACATAGATAAATAAATACATTGGTTCAGGAATGAATTTAAAACAATATTTTAATGTGTTTTTATTTAGCTGATTTTTAAAATGTAGATTAATTTTTTTACAAAAGTATTCTTGTTGTGAAAACTTAAAGTTACTAAGTACATTTTAAATATTTGTGTAATTTTTCAGCTGTTGATTTTATTTTTTTCTGATGCGTAATTTCAGTTGTTTTCATGTTGAAAACTTATAATAAAATGCTTACTCTCTGAGACAATGGCAAGTATTTCGAATCCTGTAATTTCTTGAACTTATAAAATACTTTTTTTGATTAAAAAAAAATATCACTTTGGGTAGTGTATTTGAATTTGTAAATGTTATTTGAACATTTCAAAAAAAACAGACAGACTTTGGAATGTTTTAAAATATTTTTTATTAATTCATATTATTTAATATATAATTACTGAAAAGGTTAATGTAATATCCTCCAGCCGTTCGTTAATGATCGGCTGCAGTATATTGAGTTATCCTACGGTAGTTAAATCAAACTCCTTTTTAGGGTGACAATTAACACAAATTTATTTAAGCAAGATTACAGAGTATTTAAAATAGTACAATACACTCAAAGGTAGTATTAGATTGCGTCTGAGTTCAGAAGCACGAGAGCTTCCCAACAAGCGCGCCCGCTTATGAACCTTGCCTATACCTGTACACACAGACGTCCCACTCGTTTTTCTCGCCACGCGACACATACACACATATAACAACTCACGGACCTCACAGTTAATAAATATTTTAAGCACTCTACTAAACACTGGAAATAATTTTAATTTCATTTTTTCACTTCTCATAATTTAATGTAGACTGGATGTAATACATGTTTAATTTAATAAACTAATTCGAAAGTGCTATAAATAAATTGCAACTTAATTTATTCAATTGTCTATGCTAAACCATGCAATATACCAAGAATTTATACACGACAGAGAACGCATGCTAAGTGCAGCCAACTTTCGATCTCTTAATAGCAAAAATAACCCTCTCCCACAAAATTCTAATATTACTCTACCTTTATTGTATTTTTATTAGACAGTGCGTATTGTACCAAAATTAAGAGGTATGTCGTCACTCCAGAGATCATCTGAAATACAAATAAGAATTTTCACAAATAGAAAAATAAATACGTGAGACAGAAAAATGTTACAAATTATGAAGGTATATCGCGTAATACACCTTAGGATTTTTATACACGTGTAGCGTTACAGGACTGATATACATTACTGAGTTTTTAATGTCAAAATTCAGTTCAGTTCAGTTAAAAATTCAGTTAAAATTCATTATTTTTATTTGTTAAATTTGTTTCATTAACCACTTATTGAGTTTAAATACATGTCAATACTAACTAAAAATACATGTTGTTGTTTCTTTACCGGAATCTATTAAAAAATTAATTTAGTACCTAACTCAAATTATCACTTAATACAAATTTAGTCGAATAATTTTTAGAAAAAATTTTTAGATTGGGACTCGTAGTTAATTTAGTTGGTTATTTATAATTTTTTGATTAGTATTAGGTAACAATTTGAGTTAGATACTAAATTTGTTTTTTTTTTTAAATAGATTCTGATAAAGAATCAACAATATATATTTTTAGTTAGTATTGACATCCTAAAGAAGAAAATGGTATCTTTCGAAACTGGTAAATGTATTTAAACTCAATAAGTGTTTAATGAAACAAAGTTAAAAAATAAAAATACTGTTTAATTTCATCAGAAATTGGAGAAAACATTGTGAAATATTTATTATAATAACTATGATATTATTAAATCCAGAACAAATACCTGTCATAATTCACCATTATTTTAATAATATTTTAATTGAATTTCGATAATAATAAATATAGTTATAGTTTATTGCTTTAATTTTATAATTATAAATTTTCTTTTTCAATTTGTTATTTTACTCATTGTTTTGACTCTTAATATGTTAAATCGCCATAACGTAACCATCTAATTAACTAACTAACTTACCATCACGCCGTTCTCTGCGGGGGTAGACAGAAAGAATAAAGCGCCACACTCTTCTGTCCTGACACACAATTCTCGCCTCATCCACATTCATAGATACATCTTCTCATACAAGTTCGCCAATTATTGAGGCTTCTAACAAGACCATCCTCCAGTATCTGGTTTACTCTACTTTTGGTGTCATCATATATCTTTCTTACCATTCTCTCTTCATTCATCTGTTCCATATGACCAAATCACTTAAGTGATCCTTTTTTAATTTTACTCACTGTACTAAGATCAGCTGCTTTACATTATTTACTCTGTGAAAAATAGATCTGCCATATTTGCACTGTATTCGGTCTACTTTCGTTTCTCTTCTGCCAGCTATATTGTGTACCGCTAGTGTTGCCTCGGTTGACAAGTTCCCGTTGGATATAATTCCATTCAAAGCGCTATTCATTATGTTTCCTGCAATCACTCTCCTTTCGATATCTTTCTCAGCCTTTCCGTTTCTATCAAACATACTTTCTAAATACACAAACTCATCTTCTTGTTCCGAACACTCATTGCCCACAAGTGTTTTGCACGGTGTCTTATTTTCCTCCTTCTCAAATACCATAACTTTCGATTCGTTATTAAAATATCATATTATATATTGAAACACCACTAATATAAGACTGAGAATATGTGATATAAAGCCATTACGGAAGATTTTAATTATTTTAAAGTAACATTAAATAATTTCACAATTTTTCAAATTCTCATTGTCCACGGAATAAAACTCGGTGACATAAATCTCAAAAATTTGGTTGAGACAAATCTCAGTACCGTGTGCACATGTTAAAACTTTGCTCTGGAGATAAACTCAGATATCACCGCTTGAAATTGATAGCTCCAACCTATGTACACAATTATAACTACAAAAAAATTTAACTAAACGTATTAAATTACAATCGTTTATTCTGAAGGAGGGATTAAAATTCACTGAGCGAACGGAATTTTAATAGTTAATGAACTGACATTTTGACGTTTCAAAAATAAGCCATAAATCTCATTTGGATGTAAACCATTATAATCATTAGCGTGCAGGAGGCACGAACTTACGTTATGCTGTTACCAACGATGCTAATTTTTATATACTTTTTTTAATTTTGAGAACAATTCTATCAATTTTATTTTAGAACACAATTGTAAATTTACTACATTAAAAAGGGCATGTTCTTTTATTGCTCGGTACCATACTCTGCTTTCGAATTGGTTTAAAATATTTTCTACGATTTCTCCTTTGCACAATAGACTTTAAATATTTCATTAACAGTATTTAAAAATATTTATTTAATTAACTAGCTTTACAAATTAGCATAGCCGAAACTCATAACAGGAATACTTGTACTTTGATATTTAATTTAATTTTGGTAATAATCTAACTTAATAATATCCTGAAATATGCAAATTCACTTACTTGGCAGATAGTTATAAGCTATGAATTGTATCTACGCAAACGTCAAAATATGGAATCATTGATCGGAAATCGGTAAGAACACAAAACGTTTAGTCTGTCAAGTAAAACAAGTTTAGGCTAATTCGGGTAATAACGGTTAGAATTTTAAATGGTCTTTTCATAATGTAAAGATTATTTAATTTATTTTTATTTCCCAGAATTTTTAGTAATACACAGCTTTTTTGCTTGTATGCAATGCACGCCCCTGATTATAATACAGATGGCAGACACAAAATAAACAAACGAAATTATGGATTGCAAATATAAACCACATATTCTGTGAGGGTGTTCTTAATACATCCGTACAAAGTAAAATTTGGGTATAATTTTATATTAACAAGGGACAAGATGAACAGATGACAGAAAAAATCGAACCTGATAAATGAGAGAATAGTCGACGGAGAACATCCCGCACGCTGTGATGTTGATATTATTGTGCAGCAGTTGTATAGAGAATTGAAGCAACTACAAATAAAAATTCCTTATTGCATCTTTAAGAATCCTTAAGAAGATTACCATTCAATACAATTGTAAGATTATTTGATTCGCGTTGTATTTCAGTAAGTTCGTTTCTGCTCAATATTTTTGTATTATATTTTTAAATACTAATTTAATGTATTAATTATAAATATATACATATAAAATATATTTTGTCGAATAATATTGTTTTTGTGCTACCGGGATTCGAACCAGGATCTCTATTTTCAATCCGGGGAAGTACACTACCAATTGTGTTATAGCGCCAGTATTTTTCATGACAAATTTTCGAACCTATATTTTTCACTTTTTCAAATAAATACATCTGTCATTCTATTATTTGAAAGCCATAAAGCGGTAGGGCAAAAACAATATTTTTCGACAAAATTGATTTTATATGTATATATTTATAATTAATACATTAAATTAGTATTTAAAACATCACAAAGCTATGTTCTGAATAATTACAACTTCACAATAAGAATGTGTTCTCTTTAATATTATATTTATATATATATTATACGAAAAGAGTTTAAATTTATCAGCTACAACTATCAAAATATCGTTGTAATTATTTGAATTACCAAATGTGTTATTTATTTCATTTTGATGCAAAATATCAACTAATACAAAAATATATTTAAATAATATGTTTGTACGTACGGTGATCAAAACATCGATAATAATCTCAAATATAAGACTTACTTTTCGTGTACACAGAACATTAATTTAAAAGATTTTCATTTGTTGTCAAATTAATTCATCCCTACTTACTGATTCCTTTAGTTCCCTGTTGGTTTCGTACATTGATAAGGAATGTATAACAGCTCCAGTGCGCATAGACTAAAATAAAAATTTATTTAACTTTCGGTTTAAAAGTTAAATTATTAACGATTATGATAAAACAAAATTAAATTCCAGTATTAATTATTTATTTATAATATTTTACGTAAACACGTTCTGGTTCATTTTAAGTATGAATAATTTATAATCTTGGTTTTTAAAACAATTATGGGGTATTTATCTTTACTAAGGGGTTTCGGAAAATACTTTTTTTTTCGTAAGGATGATAAAGAAAACTAATTAAAATCATGTTATTATGTTTACAAATTATTATTTTTATTTGCTACGATGATAAAATATATGAAAATTAATTTAATAATTCGTAATTGTTGGAATTTGTTTTAGGATAGTAGTAAAATTTAGTTAGTTATATATAACCTATACACGAGTCTTACTCTCATAGAGAAGAAACAAATGTTAATATATATATTTTGGTTAGTTTTACACCCTTTACTTATTTCTATCGATTCTAAAATATTCCATTTAAGATCAACATTGTTGTTGAACACTGAATCAGCATCAAAAAACCCAAATTTTTATAAAAAGTATTATCTTTTTCTAATAAATGATTGGGTTATTCTAAAAACCAATGATGCATAAGAGACAAGAGCATTTAAGATGTTTAAGTAATAATGGTTTTTCACATGATTTGATTGAATAGTTAAATTCAATGACGATTATTAATGATTATGTTATGAACCAAATCAAATTAAATACAAATTAAATAATCATAATTAACAGTTAATAATGATTTCTTACTTCATCTCTCAACGATGTACTGAACTTCACAAGGAAAAATACGCCAAAAGTCTCTTCAATCCATGTTACTACATCAGTAAAACATTTCGCTGGCTCGTTAAATAATGTTACAATATTATCATCAAAATTAAATCCAAATACAGTGCAGTACATATTGGTGAACATTCTAATGAAGCTAAATAGTAGATAAATAACATTTTGACAACTCATCATATCTTCCATAACCTTCGTCAGATTGCATAACTCAAAATGAAAATCTCGGCAGATCGCAAGTCGTGATGGTCTTTCCATAAATAACTGAGTTTTGTGTTTCTTTGACCATTGTGTTGCACCCATCACATTTATATCAGAGTTTAAATCCATCAATATTTCATTCAAATTTTTAAATCTAACTCTCAAACTGTACAAAATTAGCAATTCTTCCAGTATTATTAGTGTCAATATTCTTTCTGGATAATAGAAGATGATCCACTCGAAAGGAAGAAGAACGGAGTAGAAAATAATATAATAATACAACATTAAAATAAACCAATAAATAGGTATAGCTATCGAAATATTTCTCACATGTTTGTAAAACTCATTACTGTTTGTAATTTTTCCCGTTAATTCAAAACGTTGATCAAATGACTCGAATGTTTCCAACATCTTGTGGAACTTTTCAGTATTTTTCCAGGAACAAAGGATTGCAACAATCGTAATATTTCCGCTTGAGAACCATAAAGTATGAGCTATATTCCAATTTGAACCGATTTTTTCACGATTTAATATTAAACCATATTTCCACCACATATAGTACCACAACAATATTTGGCAACTCGCCATGGTAAACCACATTAGACTGTAATTCTTCCACGGTAACTGTACCAAATTAAGCGTTGAAAGCCTTCCTTTAAAACATATCGGGGAAATGTCGAGTCCCACCATACGTTTTATGATCCCGATAGGAACCAGTGCTCGACTGAATGAAGACATTTATTAAGTCTGTCAAGATATATTTCAATTATCATTTACAATAATTCAACAAAGATACAACAACCAACACCTTTGAAGTATTTCATTAGAGTAATTTAGTCTTTTGATTCTAGTTTTCTAGATTAACTATTAACGATTTATCGATGAAGTTCGTAGAATCGTAATGTTCATTCATTGAATAAATATTTTCTAAATTAGATTATCAGTAAGTTATTAGGAAAATAATAAACTATACCAATTGGCCAATTTTCTCGAAATTGTGAGTATAACTATATTTAGTGGTTCCTATATTATTAATTTCGCGTTACATTTTATCAACAAATTACTACCTTATGAAGTTTGGTTTGTGGGTTTTGGCATTTCATACACTTATGTTGTTAATCAGATTATTGGCCTGGTTAGGGTAATGTGAATACAATAGGTTATTGTGTTACGCTTATCCTGAGAATTTAATATATATCGATATATTGCCCCAGATATCCTCAGGAAGGTGAAAACATGAAGGATGCAGTGGGCGGGACATGTAGCAAAAACAGATGAGTTCTATAATACGGACAAAGTCCTCATAAATAAACTGAGGGGGTGATGATAGGATAATGCCTGGACTGGACCACAGAGATGATATCAACTCGCGCTCCATTTTGACGGCAGTCATGGACTTTCACACCATCGGCCACTGAAAAGATATGTGAACTCATCCGCATGGATTGATGGGAAAAACCGAGTGAGGTCACATCAAGATGTTTCATGCAACAATAACCTACCCTTCCCTACCTATCAGTCAAGATCGAATATGCCCTACCCTACCACCCCGGTTCGGACCGACCACTATGACGCAGCCTTCGTCTTCCAAGTCCAATCCGGATTTTCCGTTCAAATTTTAATTATTCGCATTATTTTTATTATTTTATATTTGTGATGTTGCAATTATTCAGAACATTACAACATTATTTACATGGATCAAAGACATCGCATAGGGATAAGTAGAATTTAAGGCTTGGTATTGACTTAAAATTTCTATCAAAAACTGTAAATTATCGTCCACAAATAGTAGAAAGGTATCGAATATGTTATATGACTTATTGAAAATAGTATTTAATCCCGCAAAATCGAAAAGTGCATTCACGCTTCTGGCCCGGCGTGACATGAAAATAAAAAGTTTGGCATGTTAACGTATTCATAAAATGTAAAAAAAAAAATTAAAACAAAAATTATATGTACCAGTTAGGAAGATTCAAATAACAAATCTAAATTCAAATTTGCCACTGGGACTTCCACCAAAAACCTCATATTGCCGTTAAAATGCTTTCAATGCGAAAAATATGCCTCATTAAATAAGTATGTATCTTATAAAGATCAAATCTGGCGACTTTTACACGGACTGCTAATGGCGAATAATGAACAAGAACTACAGAGTCTAGTGAGTAGAATGTATGATGTATGCAAGGAAAGCGACCTTATTATGAATGTTAACAAGTCGAAAGTGACAGTATTCGAGAAGGAGGAAAGCAAGACACCGTGCTAAATACTTGTAGGTAATGAATGGTTGGAACCAGTAGACGGGTTTGTGAATTTGGGAAGTATGTTTGATAGAAGAAGAAAGACTGAGAATGATATCGAAAGGAGGGTGACTGCAGGAAATAAAGTGAACAGCGCTTTGAATGGAATTACATCTAACTAGAGCTTATTAACCGGGGCAAGACTAGCGGTGCACAATGGAGTCCTGGTACCGACACTGATGTATGGTAATGAGGCCTGGAGCTGGCAGAATAGGAACAAAAGTAGACTGAATGCAGTGGAAATGAGATCACCTAAGTGCAAATATATTTACGACAGAGGAAAGAATGAGAAAATGAGGAAAGTATGTAAAACTAATGTTAGTATAGTGAGTAAAATTAAGTAAAGATCACTTAGGTGGTTTGGTCATATGGAACGAATTAATAAGGAGAGAATGGTATGAAAGATATATGACAGAGTGTTGATGGCACCAGAAATAGAGGACGTCCGCGGAAGACTTCGCATGACCAGGTAAACCGGATAATGGAGGATGGTTCTGTTAGAAGCCTCAACAATCGGTATGAGAAGATGTATGAATATGGATGAGGCGAGAATTGTATGTCAGGACAGAGCAGTGTGGCGCTCTATCTATGGTAAATAAGTAAGTAAGCCATTGTTTAATCGGTTCAGTTTAATCAGTTCTGGGTTCAAGTTCTCCATATATTTATTGAAAGATATATATATAAGTGACATATTTATTTGTTTCATGTTGCTATTCCTTTGTAAGCATTAGTGAATAAACGTATATTTCTGAGTAAGTAAGTACCTCTTTGATTTATATGTAATCTGTATCTATATATGTAGAGTTTATCTGAACATATAATTTGGAACACGTAAGGCAAGTGAAGTGGAAGCTAAATACGTGCATACCCGAATCTTTATAATTGACATGTGTTGGCGCTTGCTACATCTATAAACTTAATTCCTAATGAATGATTCCTTAGAATATCAAATAAGTTTATCAAAGGTTCTAGAGTAAATATAGTAAAGACAGTCTCTAAATTATCATAGTACATAACTACTGATCGACACAAACCGAAAAATTTGGCATAAGGATAATATTAGTCTCGGTGCAAATGTGTATCAAGTATGTATGAAATAGTGTGCAACGTCTTCTCCACAAATAATCTAATTCTATGCGGTTAACTTCTAGGAATAATTTTATTCACCAACATTTGTACGATGGAAAGTTATACGCCAGCACTTTCGAAACCGGTTGGTATATTAAATTTAACTCATAAAGTGGTTAAAAAGTAATTTTTTAATAATAAATATTTAAATTTACAATCATCAAGAAATTTTAACGTACTCTGAAAATCATTTTATATAACGATACGTGCACACATACCATGCCACGTACCATCAATATGTTTACTGTTTCTAAAATAAATCAAAGCGCTTGTGTATTTAGAAATAATACTTTCTTTGTGATTGGACTAATTTCCTCAAAATTATTAAAAAGTTCTCAGAATTTTCAAATCATATAATTGAAACTAATTACTCTTTCGATAGCCATAAGCTAAACTTCTTCACTATATCGTTATCTAAACAGCAACATCACATATCTAAGAATTGTGTACTTTACAGGGGAGAAACATAAATAATTATAAATGATTTTTGAAGAATTACTTACCTTTCTGGAGTTGTAAAAATGAACAGATTCTTTCTAAACTGAAACTGAACTAAACTTAAGTACGATTTCCTTGACTTGTGCGCAGTTGACAAGGAGGTTACAGATATGTGATTACATTTATTTGATTTGCAAGCCCCTAGCGAACGCTATCGTGAAACTAGTGATATAGAACGATTCCCCGCGAAAATTCGGTATTGCTGCTTAGGTGACGATATATTTTGTAAAGTATTTTTATTGAAGAAAATAATATAAATTCCAAAAGTACCACCCCTATATTTAATATTCCAAATAAAGACCACAAAATCTCTGCCCCCTCTGCTCCCTTACTCTTCTCCACTCTTAATTAAGTAGATAGTAAATAGTAGTATTTAATTTAGTTGTCATTTACATCTATTATAAAGACTGCATTTCTTCCTTGGACAAAAATAAAACTCAGTTGTGTCTGTAGTACAAATTGAATCAATTCAAAAAAAAATATTTGTAAATATAACGATTTGGTGACCAACACTTATATATTTATTATAAATATTATAATCATGTAATGTATCATTTATATCAAAGAATCGTTGCACATATGTATAATTAAAAATCATGTATGCTTTATTTTATTTGTTAGACATACAATATATCGACCCCTCTTACGTAAACTACAGTACTAAATCCGGTCATCTTTAGATGTTCTAGTATTTTGCATTCTAGCATTGATATATTTTTAAGTGACAGTATTTTTTTTACATATTGTGCTCAAAAAAACATAATATAATACTGTATTAATAAAAGATAAATACTGCCACTTAAAATGTATATAAAATATTTGGAAAATACTACAACTAAAAATGACCTATTTGTTACTTGCGATACTTTACGTAGGAGGAGTCGATATATTTATAGAAATAAAAAACAGTTTGTTACATTTTTTAAATGTATTGCCCGTATTGTATGAAAATTGGCAAACAAATCATATTTCACAAACAAACCAAATGAACTTATTAAATACTAGGCAAAACACAATTTAAATACAAAATGAAAGTACATACAAGGCAAAGTAAAAGTGAAAGTACATGAAATCAGAGAATGAAAATACTAATGTATAATATGTATAAATAAAATCTAACACATACAAGGTAAAGCTAAGTTATTCACTAAATTTGATTATTTATTCCTTGAATTGCATTAATACTATTAAGTAGGTAGTCGCAGCGGAAATCATCTGAAAAAAGAAATTATTGAATTTACAAAATTATATTAAGGAGAACACATTCTTATTGTGAAGTTGTAATTATTCAGAACATAGGTCTGTGATATTTTAAATACTTATTTAATGTATTCATTAGAAAGACATACATATATAATCAATTTTATCGAAAATTATATTGTTGTTGCTGCCGAGATTCGAACCTGGATCTCTGTTCAATTTGGGGAAGTTGCATTTATCCAATTATACTACAGTAAACGGTATTATATATATTATGTCCATTCTAAATGCGGCAGCACGGATAATATATAGAGTTTTTAAATTCTCTCATATGACACTCCTTATGTAAAATAAATACATTGGCTCCATTTCCCTGAAAGAGTTGAATTTAAACTGCGTTGGTTGATGTACAAAGCGACAAATAATATGGCGCCTCTGTATCTTCAAATATTTGTATACCAAATAATTTGAATAGTAGACGTCAAACTCTCAGGTCAGGGTTGTAGAACCGACCATCCGTTACCAGAAGCCTATTTTTAGTGAACGGGCATTTGCTCTCTCTAACCTCTTTAACTCTTTAACCTCCATCATAAAAAACGGTGCATCAGAGATTTTTTAAAAAGAGACTAAAATTTCAAAAAATTATTGATTCTACTCGTCTAATTGATATCATTAGTGTTGAAATTGAATGGTCAATTGCAAGCATTAAAAATGTATTGAAATCCTCAAAATTACAATGAATAATGTTGCGACTTTTCGTCTCATGCAAAATAAATAGCTGTCCCCCAATATAGTTATAAATACAAGTTGTTTAGTTAAATTGTTAGATTGATAATGCTCTCATAAGGCGAAACGCGTCTCACTGAAATTAAACGAGTAGAACTAAAAAACAAGTATTTTTATTTTCATATGTGTGATTATGGAGTTCAACAAACTAACTTCCGAAACTATAAACAATTTTTAATTCTAAATACAAAGATAATATACAACTATAGACAATTTGTGTGTACAGTACCCTTGAGGTGAATATTTCTACGAAAATGGCGCTATAAAAATTATTATTATTATGTAAACTTTTAAAAATGTAAGTTATTAAATTATTGAAAGATTATTCTATTAAACGAAAGATAATAAAAAAAAATCGTACCGCTCTTTCTTTTCAATTTGGATTAATTTTTGTTTTTTTTTCTCTTTATAATGTTCATGATATATTTTTTTATTTTTACGAAATTCAATGCCACCTTTATAATTTAAGATCATTATTTTTAAATATTTTTACTATAAACTGTATTTTAATGATAACAATAAAATATCTTATAAGAAGTATACACTAACATTAACGAAATCATATTTAGTGAAGTAATGATATTTCAAAACATTCAGCCGTAAGATCTACCGTTTTCTCAGATGGCTTTCAAATAATGGAACGGTAGATGTATTAATTTGAAAAATATAACATATAAGTTCGAAAATTTGTCGACAAAGGTACTGTCTGCTGTTGCATAGTTGGATAAAAGCACCTTCCCCGGATTGGAAGGAGATCCAGATCCGAATTCCGGTAGCAACAATATTGATAAAATTGAATTGATTATACGAGTATATGCATATCTTTCTAATAAGTGTTTATAAAGTTGTGTATAATATGGTGATTAATTTTATTTATTTGAGACTAAACATGTTTATTACAGATCGAATATTATGTTCCAGGCCGATGTCTCGATTCTGGTAAAATATCACGCGTAGCTCGGACTGTGTATGAGGTGGCACCGTTCTGTTGAAACCATATATGTTGCAGGGACAATCGACCCAATTCAACTACTAAAAATTTTTCCAACATGTAACAATAGCGATCACCATTGATGGTTATAGCGTTGCCTCTTGCATCCTGAAAGAATATTCCGCCGGCCCATACAGTAACTCTGCGTGGGTATAAAGGTCGTTGGTTATTGGCTGTTTTGCTTATTAACAAAACCCGCCAAGTCGAAATGAGCTTTGTCGCCCATGATGATTTTTTCTAAAAGTCGACGATTATTTAGATAAAATCTTTTAACGACTTCATCACGTTGTTGAGGCATTAGGTACTTCATAATAAATTATAATAAACTACGCTCTACCGACCAATTACCAAATGCGAACTGACAAATTTCTGCCAAACAAAATCGGTCTGGAACATAATATCGCTCAATGCAGCAAATGTGGCCTATCCTTGTTAATTATCAGATAATATAATGAAATGTTAAAACCAAAAATAATTATCACCACTATTGACGCAAGTCGAGTACCTACTCCCTGTGCATTTTTTCCTTCCGATATATACCTTAATATATACCTGTCCCGCTCTGCCCAACTAATTACTAAGGGATTTTGCCGACGGGGGAACAGATTGCCTTCTGACACCGAACTGTCAAGATCTGTGTTCTTTTTTTACCATCCGAATGCAACGCCGTGCGTAACGCTAGGACCATGAAAAGGCGATGTTCTAAACAGCTCCGGAAGTGTAGTGATATCTCGGTTCTTCACTAAAAAAAGTGCGAGTCAACTGGAGGTGAAAACGACGTCCAAGGTAGGCCAAATCCATTTGCCAATATTGCTCTCTTGAATCAAATTCAGATTGCGCCAACTAATCATTATTGTAATCGATACAGTCCGCGGGATCTTATTCCACCAACATCATAATGGCACTTGATATTTTTTCCAAAGAGTAATTTCGGAAATCGCTTTTGACACTTATTTGTTTTTTTTTCCCATCTCCCTAAATGTTCAACGCATACGAAATGAAGAAGTAAGTAGGTACATGTGTAGATGAATAAAGTTTGTTTGTTTTTCATCAAAAATATATTTATTCTCTTATTCGTAAGGATATCTAAAGTCAAGTAAGCTAAATCGCGTGACATCCTTAATTATATTACCACAGAAACGCAACTAACCACCACCATATATCATGTAATGGTGTATATTTTTATTTTGGTCAAATCGACTAAATTACTGACCGTGACTGAGTAGACTAAATTGACTGACTTTCTTTCTGAGGTGCAGAATCAAATCCCCAACTGGCTCCTGTTTTTAGATCATTTTTTTTGTATTTGGTCAAAGTATAATCTGTCGCCAGAAAGTAAATTACGATATTATTTTAATAATCTTTAGAACATGTTTGATGAAAAATTTACTTGGAATTGTATTTAATTAGAATTAAACTTTTAACAATTAAGTTAGATTATACTGTGGTAGACCGCTACGCAGTTGTATAAAATAAATTATACATGAACACTGAAAAATAACTTTATCCGAAAACCTAATAAACGATAGTGTAATAAAAAATATTGAATTATATAATAATAAATACAAATAATTAAACTACTTACAGGGTGGCACATATATAGACCGACATTTTAGCACGGTAATAATTGCTATTGTCGAGGCGTTGCCTAAACGATTACGGTACTGCCGTACTTTTTCGCAGGAAATATAAATTTCCCACAGTCGAGTTAATTTTAGTTACTACACTATTTATTAACGAACTATGTACCATCCTTTATATGTTTGTTGCGAATGACTTTACCGCCATCTACTGGTGAATATATTAAGTTCATTATTATTTTCTTTTTTAAATGCGCTGACACCGGCACTGTGTATGAATTGATTCATTATGTGCGTCATTATTTAAAAAAAAAAAATTATTATTTGTGATCTTCGAAAGCAATCGGTGTGAATTGGTGTCGAGTCATGTAAAGTTCTTTTTTCTGCTTAACAATTGCACGTGTAACCTTGTCGTTGTGTTACCTATCTAACCTTGAAGGGATGACAGTTCCACATATAATATTACTAGAGAAAAGACCATTCTTTGAAATTTTACTTTAGAAAACAAACGTATTACAAAATTGAAAAAACATATAATTAAGTACAAAACTCGCTACGTTAATCCCTGTAAATCTTGAAATCATTTTATGGAGCAGACAATTTATGATTTCGTGGTGTTGCGCTGGTGCGCTCTGCTAATCTAAATATGATATTAATTAATTATGCTATTTTAGTTTGGGGAGGAGCAGCAGCAAAAACAATATTGGAGTCGGCTAAAAAAGCACAAAAAACAATTCTCAAGGTAATAATTGGTCGTCCCTTTAGATATCCATCACATCTTATATTTAAAGAGTACAATGTTCTTGATATAAGACAAATCTTTATGTTGAGACTCGTTCAATATTTCCATACTAACAACAACTTTCCTCAAGCAATAAATCATGGACACAACACAAGATAAACAACAAACATCTACACACCAGTTCCGAGAGCAACAACGACATTTTATCACAGATTCTACATATTCCTAGCTCCGAAACTATACAATACACTCAGTACCAACTGGAAATCGTACAATTCCTATAAGATTTCTCAAATATGGACCCAATTTATGATTCAATCAGGTAGAGATGAATCAGAAGCATGGATATCCAACAATTTACTATAATTTATACAATTCTTTCACTAATAATCCATTAGTCCTACAACACTCCCTCTCCATATATTTTTATTTTATTTTTACTTTTTTATTCATATTTGAATTCTCTTTTTATTCCAAATAACACCATAACAGCATGAAAAAAAAACTGGCTACTTTAACACAGATTTTAGTCTATCAAAGTAGCCAGTACAACGCTGTATATATCAGAGGTGAAGTCTATTCCATCCCATACAATAAACTATGTATGTTTATTATGTATCCACCTCTGTTAATACAAAAATATGGATGTCAAAATATATATAAATAAATAAATAAATAAATTTTCCAACAAAATTTAACGAATGTTGATGTTGACATGCGTAGCAGTCATGTGTGCAGCAGTTTTGAGAAATAAAAGAACTGTATTAAATGAGTTAAATAACCAATCCAATAAAAAGAAATAGCGATTAAAATAAATTTGGCATATTTCAATCTTGATAATATTATACTTTCAATCGTACTTGGAAATTTTCCGAGGCTTAAAGCAGATACAAATAAAATACCGAACCTGATAAATAAGAGAATAGTCGATGGGGAACATCCCACACACCGTGATGTCAACTTTTTTGTGCAGCAGTTGTGTAGAAAAAAGAATTATCTGTAAAAATATAACTTGAATTAGTTGTCAAAAAATTACATATCATTTAATGAACATTAAACAAAAACTCTAAATCAAAAAGATTTTTCTTAGATTAGATACAAATTATTATTATTTTTCATTGTGCATTGAAAAGATTTTTCAATTAAATCAATTACAATCTATTGTTACAGTGCTTCTAACTCTGGCGGATCGAACGCCAGAAAACATTGCCACCGACTAGCTCAGTCTGGGTACGGTACTGGATATTCTGTCGGACTGGATGGAATGGACCAGTAAATGCAAACACGTCAAATTTTACATACATATTATAATTCTAGAACTGCTTCGCTTTTTCCACAAATCAATACACTATTACAAAATGGAAGAAAGTGAAATTAATAGATGATTTTCCGAAGAGAAAATCACACAATATATAATAATTTTTTAACTCATTGTGAACAACGATTCTTAACCTAAAATAATTATCCACCTTTAACATTCAAAGTTACTAGTCCCATTGATAACACTTGATTTCATATTATACTTCTCCATCTTCGTCTGGGGATATTGTGAAGACCAATCTAACACATGGACCAGGGCACAGCTACTCATCAGGGTCAAATCAATTGAAGGAAATACCATGATGTTTTCCATTAAAATTGCAGAACCTATTGCAAATGAAAGAGCACCCTCCGAATCCCAGCCACTGCCAAACGATAATCAAATCATCTGATGCGTCAGAGTCTTCGATAGTCTCCAAACTTTTCCAGATAGAATGCAACGTGTCGCCAAAAAAAACCTTTCTTCCGAGCCCCCGAGCGGCGCATGCCACTCGCTCCGTGCCGTCTCCATGTCTGTCTCCCGCTTCCTGGATTTGCCGCCAGGGGACCGCTCCACGCTTTTCGACTGGCGCAGTGATTTTTCAACGCTCGATTCACACTGCTACCATGCGCATAAATTTAAATCCTAATGCGGCGTCCACAGTGATGTGATTTGTCACGTGATAATATATCTCGAGAAAGTTATTTATACGTTTAAATGTACTTGTTAATATTTTCATTACATTAATTTAATATAAACACAAACACGCTGATGATATTAAATCTACAAATTATCTTTATAATAAAATTGTAGTTAGTGTATGTAAGCTTCCATTTATTGTTTATAAAAATATTTGTACTGTTTGTTGTAACATAAGCCAGTTTATTAAAAAGAGCCGTTAAAATTTTGTTATATTATATGAATTTTGGTGAATTTAATCATGCAATATATAATAAAAATACTCATTTTGTGATTCTTGGGCATGAATAATATAAGTGCGTGTTATGAACTGATCGCCCCGCTCCTTCTAACAAAAAGACTCAACGATACGAATATAGAAAACCACACCCGACCAGAGCCTTCATCGCTCTTTCGGCTTAGATGCGAAACTTTTTGGTTACGACCATGTTTAACGTTAAGGATTATCCCGGCCAAATATTCTCTAATGTCCGTTTTAAAGTATAACTAACCCTCCAATAAAATTTAAAACTCTCTCTCTAACACATTATTAAGATCATAAAAATGCACACGACCACAGAGTATTTGCAGTATTGTTTAAAATCGAGAAATAGTTTACTGTTTCCGAGGTAAGTTTGAAGAACTCCATAATCTCATATATTAAAATAAAAGAATTATTTTATTACTATATTCGTTTAATTTATTTTAGACACGTTTCGCCTTGTAAGAGCATTATCAATTGAATAATTTTAAATCAAAAATTTGTATTTATAATTACAATGGGCGACAGCCATACAATTTATTTACATGAAATGAAAAGAGGCAACATTATTCATTGGAATTTTGAGGATTTCCATACATTTTGAATGCTTCTAAGTTACCATTAGTGTTGAAACTGAATGGTTATTTGGCATAATTAGAAGCATTTGAAATGTATGGAAATCTTCAGAATTCCAATAAATAATGGTGTCCATTGTCATCTCATGTTAATAAATTGTACCTATAGCTTCCCCCATTACAGTTATAAATACAAATTATCCATTTAAAATTGTTAGATTAATAATGCCCTTACAAGGCGAAACGCGTCTCAAATAAATTAAACGAGTTAATTAAAAAAACAAATGTCTTATTTTCACATATGTGCAAAGAATAGTGTTGTATTTTGTTCATGCATATCGAAACGTTCCGAGTGCTTTTAAAGATACTTGTTTGATATAACACATAATTTTTACTTCAAATAAAAAGCTAACATTTTATTAACCATAAAATTTTTCACTAGACTTACGGATTTTTTAAATTCTTCGTTTGCTGAATACATTGACAAGGAATGCACAATGTCCCCAGCACGTTCAGACTGAAAATAAATTAACAACGTTATATTCGCAATATTTTTAAAAATGTAATGATTGCATCACAATATACCATTATAAGATGTATGTAACAGTATATTTGATTTATATACTTATTTGAGGAGACTAGAGGTGGGCCTCGCGAGCTAATTAACAAGATTTTGTTCTTATAAGATTTTGATGGAACTTTTTGAAAAATCGAATTTATAAATATCTTGTTTAAGTTCATTAAAGCCTATGTCTACGAAGGAAGATACGATGAGATAATTTCAGAAATATAGTTGAGATACATCTCAATATCAATTACACGTCTTGTGGTTACGATACTCGCCTAGTGATCTAGTGGTCGTGGAGTCGAGCCTCGTTCCAGGGGGTCATCAAATTAGTCATATTTTCATAGCACAAGCGTTTAGCTTAGATTGATCGCAAATAGCTTGATCTAAAGATAATCTCAAAGATCAGCTTGAGATAGACAGAAAGCGATAAAAACTCTTGTTGTATGTACACGATGTCCGACCTAATAGCGAAATTTGATACGTGCACACAAACATCACCTAAATCAACTATAATCAAATAAATCATTAAACATTCAGAAAAGGAGTTAAATTACATACATTTATTCAGTTTTAACTGTTGCTTTAACTGCTTGTTTAGATTCAAATCACTTAATTGATGAACGATAATGTCATTTGACATGCGTGACGAGCATGAACTAAAGCGCGAGACCGCGTATCTCTGAGATACGGTATGTATTACGAAAACTGAGAGCTATCTCCAAAGAATCTCATAGAAGCAAAACACACATCTCAGAGATTGTCTAGAATTAATAATCTTTATCATGGACACGGGCTATTAGCGTTCGCTAGAGAAAAACCCCTTCGAGCAGAGTATGATACGTAATATTTTACTTTGCGTTTTATAGCTGTACCCATCTAAAAAATATATTTATAATTTGAGTATTATATATTTTGAGATATTTGACATCTGTCAACGTTGTATGTGTGTATATGTGGCAGCTTGGTGATAGATGAGAAAGTATGTGAGAAAATCGACTGGTGCCAAGTAGGCAGGAGTGGAAAGCCGGGAGGCGTTAAAAGACGCTGGAAGCGCAGTCGCGCTCTCTTTCAATACTCTTCGGTTCGTAAGATAACATTACATATTATGTGTATATTATATTGTTGTACGATGTACAGTAGTAATAAATTGTTAACAATCTCGACGTTGGACTCTTCTACTACCGGCATCTCACCAAACCTCCGTGGCACAGACACTATTAAGGTTAATAACTACAGTGTCACGGCTAAATACGTTACATGTATATATTATATCACTTACTTCATTTTTCAGCGTTGTATTGAACTTCACAAGAAAAAAAATTTTGCCAAACATCTCAATCGCATGCAACACCAGTGGTAAACTCTGGAGAGGACTACTAAATACGGTAAATGGTTTTTCTCCTTCCCAGGAATATCCAAAAATTACCATGTAGATAGGTAAGAACATTCTGATAAAGTTAAAAAGCAAATTAGTAATTGTTTGACAACTATTTGTATTCTTAAAATTATTTGTCAGGCTACATAGCTCGAAGTGCAACACTCTGCAAACAGTGAGTCTTGATGGTATTTTTCTCAATTTTTTCATAGAAATTGAAGCTACCGTCTCCACGTTGTCATACTTTAAGTCCAGCATTACTAAATTTAAATATGTGTATCTGATTTTAAGTGCATTTATAATCAGAAGTTCTTCCACCACGGAAATTGTCAGTATTCTTTCGGGATCAAAATGGATGATCCACCTCCGGAAACATTTTATCGTTAGGATATTACAATGCACATTTATGTATAGCAATGTAACAAGCCAGAAAATAATCAAAGCTTTAATAACGTTTCTTACATGTTTATAATACAAATTATTTTTTATACATTTTCCCGTCAATTTAAAGTGGTGATCAAAATGTTCAAACGACTGCTTCATCTCATGAAATTTTTGTGTGTTTTTCCATGAAAGTATTATTGTAATTATATTCGAAATAAATGCACTCGCGAACCATAAATCTCTTGTTACAATTCTTGCACCGTGGAACCATTTATTTCTACGAAGGTGCACATAAGACCTAATCAGTTCCATACAAATCCACAACTTTGTACAAAGAGATATTAAAAACCATATTAAGCTGCGTTTTCTCCAAGATAACTGTACGACATTAAGTTTGGACAATCTTCCCTTAAAATTAACTGGAGATATATCTAGTCCAAAGAACCTTTTCATGACATAAAAAGGCTCGAGTGATTGAGTAAAGGTGTACATGACTATTCAACTTTAACTGAAAATGACGAATTTGAAATCGTGTACAATTTACATCTATGTACATATTAATTTATTGTTGAAATAATTTTTAATACCTATACAATCGTGTTTATTTTGACGTCTCATTCTTATATTTTTATCCTCGGAAAGTTTTCCAATAATCGAAATAATTCATTTCAGTTTGAAAATATTAACTAATAATGGGACAATAATTTCATCCTACCGTATAATTTTCCACACTTTGATTATTTGCTTACTTATAACGTATATAATTATTATTTCAGTAGTGTCATCTAATAAATAATAATTATGTGAGATATTTCTAATAAAAAATAATAAATAGTACATAATGTCGATAAAATTATTTTTTAAGGAGAGTATATTTTCGTTGTGAAGTTTCAATTTTATGAAAATATGAATAAGTAACGATATTTTTTTATTGTTAAAAATGAAATTACAATAACTACAATATAATATAAATATTTAAAACTTGCAAATACTGCTTACAAAAAGCTTAATGAATTAATTCGATTATGTTATTCATTTTTGGTTATTCCATTTTCTACAGCACATCGAGCAGCACATTTTTTTGTTTTATTTATTGCAGCTGATTCGTTAGCGCGTTTTCTCTCGCGATGTAGCTTTAGTCTCTTTGCATTTGATTTTGGCATAATTTTTTAGTAGAGACATAAACGAACATAAATGATGAATGTTAATTTGATATAAAAAGCACTGGACAACAATAATAGCAAGTTATTTCTTTAATGGAGATGTTTCAGAAAATAAGTTAAATAAATATTTTTTGAAAATATTTATTATTTAATCGAAATACGGAAAACATTATAATTAAATAACAAGTAACAATTAAATATAATATGTTTGTAATAAATGACACCGCGACTGCAATAAAGTTAATTATTAACTAAGAAAAATATGTTTGAAGTTAAATATCATATACCGAAATTATTTTACTATACCTATAGACAATATTATTATTTTTTGTTTTCTTTCATTCTATAGCGACAATATCGATTTTATCAGAAATGAACACAGACCACTAAATATATAGACACGAACTAACGCAAATTTCTTGTCGCAATATTTTCATTTTTGTGTTGCCCACGTGAAAATTTTGATACCACTTACGCAATTAAATTTGTTGGAGGGGGTCTCTATTTTTTTTCTGGAATATTCCATATTTATTATTTCTTAATTTAAATGCTCTAGTGGTAGGGCGATTTGAATGCACCATTCCAACACATATTACAATTCTGATGTATGGAAGTAAGACAGAAAAGTAACGAAAGTCACAGATCACCAAATAAATAAACATGAAATAACGCAAACTCTTTCTCCCAAAATTTTCACCCACGTGATCATTTTGTTGCCACTCACGCAATCAAATAACTTCGCGATTTTTTTTAAAATGTGACTCGATTGGAACTAACATTTAAACGCTGACAATATAATATGCATTAATGTAAAAAATACGTCTTATTTACACAAAGATTTAATTTTCGAAGAGTAAATACTTTTACTGTTGCATAAAGGTGTCATAAATTATCGGATTAATATTTCCACCAAGAATGTGTGTTGAATTCCCCTCGTATCGCAACTATTTTTCCAAATCCATCTTCTATATGTACACTTTATTTCATGTATATACATTTACTGGTCTGTAAAAAAGAATAAGTTTTAAAAGAAATCAATAAATTATTATTATCGATAGATAATTCATTCTTTCCAACGTAGAATAGCGGCCATTGATATATTTTAATTAAAATGTAATAATATTGGTAGTTTTATATAAAAAAGATTTTTTTCTGTATACTTGTATTGTATATTGGTTGAATTTTAGTGCGATTTCCCACAAAATGTTCTAATATAATTCAATTAAAATTACTTGTACATTATTACAGTAAATTCTTCAAACCTGCTCATTTTGAAAAATAAATCATCTCTAAATCATTCATTCACTTGCATGCCTCTTGTAGGAATTAAATTTATTAAATAATACAAAAGAAACAAAATTTTAGACACAATAACTTAAAACAGATTAATGATTTAAAAAATAATATCGTATCTGAAATGATATATTTACGTTTGATATTAATATCTTCTGCCCTTTCAAATATTTAATAAAGATTCCGAGGAGATAATAAAACGAAAATTAAATTACATATTTATTGCTTGCATTGTTCGTAATACTTTTAAATTTAATTTGGCGTATTATTAGAATTTTGAGAGAGTTTATTCTTTCATTTCATTATTTTCCATACATACTGTATTGTACGAGGAGTAATATATGTCCCTAAAATATATTGGTGAATACCTGTGAAATACCAAGATGAAAATATACAAACTGAATATAAAAATTCCGTAATATAATCGAGATACAATTTACTTTTTATAAGAATTCGACTAATTTGAACAATATCTTATTTTCTATCTCTCAGTGATGGCAATATTTCATTTTAAGAAGTATTTTGAATCCAAAACATACTTCATTACATGAAAAAATCAGAAAAAAGATCGTTCAGAAAGAAAGACAGTTTTTTTTTATATAAATGTTATAATCGATTTTTTCAGTTTAATTATGAATATTATTTTATAATTTAGTTTTTATATTTTGCTGTTTTTCAGTTTTTTTATTTCATTTTTCAAAAAAACCTAATGGTTAAGAATTAAAATATGTAAGAAAATGTTTTTTCTCTCCCCTACATTTAAATTTTTTTGTTATTCTACCAGTGTTTCACAAACCTTTAAAGTTGACAATCCATAACTGAAATACTTTTTTTTAACAGATATAAAATAATATTATATTTCATCTCTTTAATATTCTAATCTGTCATTTTTGCAAAAATATAGTGTATATAGTATATATGTGAAAAAAAAATTCCTTTCTTTTAAAAATGTTCTTAGATTTTCACGGCTATTCAGAATCTTCTTTGTATAGTTTTCTGAACTAATCTGACGTTTCTGACCGACGTTTCGGATCCCATTGCAGGGTTTATCATCAGGCCTGATGTTATGTATGACTGTTAGTGCTGTGTAGGAGTCGAAGCACCCTCACAGTTAGTGATCGGACAGTAGATGGAACTTAACATAACACAACACTACTCACTTCACACAACACGGTACTGTAAACCAGTACTTAACCACGACGTGAGAAAAGATGGTGAGGTTGAAATTGTAGTTGAGGTAAAGGGAGAATAAGGAATTTTTTATGTAGGTAAAATCGGCTAAAATCGATAACAAAATTGTTGTCGAAGTATTGCAAAGTTAATATTGATAAATCGATAACTGTTAAATTATCATTATTACACAACATCTAAGTCTATAGGTATATCAGAGGGTTGTCATCAGAGAAGTGCACGTCGGTTCAATGGATGGGAGATCTTCTTCTTGCTCTCCTTGCTTCAACGTGTTCCACCATAAGAACCTTGTATATATATGAGCTATTTTTTATTCTCGCAAAATGACTGAATGAATGAAAATTGGAGGATTCACCTCATGCAAATTCAGCAATCATTTTATGTATACCGCCATTTTACCATATCTTTTCAAAACTAACAATGAGCTTTTCGCTATATCTATTTGTATTTAGTACATCATTCATCAAAAATGAAATATAAATTAATTATTAAAATTTCATGAAAGTTGAGTAATTAATTTGAAAGAAGATCCATTATTTTAATAAAAATATTTTGTCTAAACTGGTATTAAGATTTTTTACATACAGCTTTATTATCTTAGATTAAAATTTTGGTATGGTAAGTATATAGTATTACTTACTATAATTTTATGGATAAGTTCAGTAACATCAAGCTGTCTTAAAAATAGAGGTTAATTTCATTTATCTTCTGGTTATTGCTTCTTTTCTGTATCAATTTCGGTTACAGAAATCGAGAATTGTACCAATATTATTAGATATGTGATCACAGCAGTAAACATCTGAAAAAAAAAATTAAAGATTGAATCAGTGGATAAAGCCTCATGAAATCTCAAATCTCATCGTAACATTATAGTTATGATGCAAAGATTGAATGTGAACAATAATTTGAAAATAATTAGCATATTACGTTATAGGTATTAAATTTAATACATAAGAAAACAACGATGACAATCTTATGATATCACAAAAGAATTTTAACACTTTTCTTTTTTTTCAGACTATGTCTATGCTATGAACCTGAAATTTATTTACAGCTTTCAATTACAGGAATCGAACCCCACACTTTTAAATCTGTTTATTGATTTTTTCTATCCGCTTAGCTTCTGATATCTAGATTTCATTTAATTCTAAAGTTAAGACGTATTTATAAATCTTAAATCAGTGTATTTCAACAACAAAAATGTGACATTTTCTTTTATGAACATGTTTGAAAATATTATAGTTAAGGTTAACTTAACTCCTCTTATCTCATTTTTTAAATTGTGCACGAGTATCATTTTCATTTTACGGCGTTTTGAAATTATTAATGATTAACGAATGATATTAGATTAATATAAATCTATGAGATAATTTAAATCCGATTTTGAAAAAAAATCTATGGGCCATTTTGTCATCTTATTTTAATAAAATATGATATAGTAAATGACGAAAATATATTCTAAAATTAGCAGCAAACTGTAGAATTTATTTATTTACTACTCATAGCCGATTGCTAGCTGCTAATCACTGCGGGAGGCCGCTAGCAATAAAGGCTCCCGCAGAATTTATATTTCAATGCGGAAGTCCCTTATTATATTGCTTTAACAATGCACCACGTAGTGTACGTTGTCTTTATTTCCAGTAAGAAAATCAAATTTTAGCAATATGTACATCTATAGCTATCTTAAATTAATATGACTAAAAGAAAAAATATTTAGGATATAGTGAACGTAAAGAAATGAAATAATATTAACAGGTTAAATTTTTTACTTAAAATCACACACTGTAAACTTATTTCTAGGTTTTTATATGCCTTTGCTAATAAAAATAGTCTGTGATTCATTTTATGGCGGTATTCCGATTATGGCGATAGTCTAGAATTTTAAAGCAGCCATGTGAGTAAGGTACTCCATAAATTTTACGTAAAATTAACAATTATTTTTAACATATTTCCTTATACTGTATGGGGATAAGGAGTGCAGTTTTAGAAGAGAATTTTGTAGAGTAATATTTGATGTTTGTGTGGACGCTTGCAGTGTGAGTGATAAGTAACCCATTCGCTCACATGTTCGTTTGATTATGATCGCGGAGTATGTTTGTGTGTGTGTATGGCCAGGTTAAAAAATGAAATATGAAGTTTATTGTTGAGCACAAATGCGTTTAAAAATATACAATATCCATTCAATAAAATGGCTTCACAAAGTAGCATTTCCCGAAGAATGTTATCTAAAAGGCGGCAGCGAGAGGATTGGCACTCAAAAGCCAGCCTCCCGGACGTCTGCTGAGTGCATTGGTTATTGTCACATGTTGTACTATTGCGACACTGGTACCGGCCGTGATTTTGCGGCTGTTAAGAGCTTTGGTTTTACGCACCGGTAAATATGAGGTGCGTTCAGGGGGCATCGATGGAGATGATAGCTGTGGAGGCGATTGGCCTCCACAACTGTATATACATTATGTAAATTTATTCACTCATATCATATCATTAAAATATCATATTGAATAATTGTAATAGAAAACGATACAGAAACGAATGTTAGCTTTGATACATTGTGGGTTTTTTATGTATTATGTACATATATTTATATATAATGATATGTATAGTCACCGTAGTATGATAATTCATTATTACGACACATATATATTTATTAACATGTTATATTACAGTTTTCTAGGTTATTACCATTCATTTGCCAATTCTATTGAATTAAATTATTTTTTTAAAACAGAATATGCCTTGCCCCCTTATTTCACCGGCATGTGTGCTTAAGTTTTTGCAGAACTGTTTTTAGTTACTACCTATTTAGTCGATGATCGAAGAGTTAGTGCGGGTCATTTTTGTCCTCCATTTATTCATGAGATAAAGAAGAGTATATATGAACTTTAGATTAATTATAATCAAGTGTACCTTTTACTTTATTTATCATTAGTTTTAATAAAGTTTTTTTTTTAATAATTGTACAAACCCCTTGATAAGTCAAGATAATTAACTCAAATGAAAGACCTAACCTGATAAAGAAGAGAGTAGTCAATGGAAAACATCCCGCACGCTGTGATGTTAATCTTTTGATGTAGCAGCTGTACCGCAAAATGAAGAATCTAAAAATATTTTTTAAGAAATTGTCACATTTAGCATTTAGATATATTATCACATAACAAACAGTCAGTTACGTTATCATTAAGGAAAACATATTCTTCTTGTGAAGTTGTAATTATTCAAAACATAGGTCTGTGATATTTTAAATACTAATTAATACATTTAATTTGTATTTAAAACTTACATTATCAACGGTTAATTTAAAAACTCTAAAAAAAAATTTTTAATAATATATCTCTTGGGTTTTATTTAACCCCAATCAATTTCTAAACGTTGTCCGTTCTGTCTTCAGAGCAGAATGTAACAAACTGTTTTCTTCCACGCCTCTCTTAACTCATATCTACTGTTAAATAAAAGCTTATGGGGTGGGTGGATATGTAAGTGTTTATATGTAACAGAAAAAGTAAACACAACGAAATCCGCTTATTGCGATCACTAAGGGAACTGTAAATTTTGATAACAATAGCCGGCTGATAACATTAAGCAGAAGACAAAAAAATATCAAATTAAATAAAACACTATCACGTTGTATAAAACCTTACATTTTATTAAACATCTGCGGGGGTAAGTTGTGAGAATGAAATGGAAACGCGCGGTTGGTGCAGATTCGTTTATTGTGACATGATAGAACAGAGAGTACAGAAGGTATGTTTGAGGAGCGAGCCGCCGGTGGTCAGTGTCGGCCTCGCCGACCTCGAGCGCCATGGTGGGGCACCAGAACGGAAGATGTTTCGTCGGTGAGCGATCGAGCCAGACTGTGTCGGCAGCACTTTGCCGCCGGCCAGGTATTGAATGTAGATGTCGCTGGTGTCGTTGATGGCTGAGATAAATTTGAACCGCTGTTCCCTATATATCTAATAAAGTTTTAATAAAATTCGTGGTTTTATACAAAGTAATTGTGTTTTATTTAATCTAATACATCAAACCACAAAGTGATCGCTTTCTACGAAAATATAAAAAATATATATTACACTCGTGACGGCGTAGCATGTAGAGTACCAATCCACAATATGATTTAAAATGTTATTAAATACTTGCGTCCTTTCCGAACGCTACCATGTACACTCGTCAAGATGAACACCTGGCGATATAATGATTAATTTACGTCAGTTATTATATTGATAGATAACCTTGACGTAATAGGTAAGGCTTGATGAAAAAATTCAAAGTTCAGACACACATACCAACCCAACAAGACCACACTATCAAACTTTTACCACATATCGTGTCAATATTTAACCTATTACTATACAAGCGAAGATATAGTATATTTCTCACTGAACCAAATAACATAACTTACCAACTCTTTGAGTTCCTTATTTGTTGAATGGATTGATATGTAGTGAAGTATGGGACCAGTACGCTGCGACTGAAATTGTATATCACCAATAATTAACTAAAATATAATATAACATTCGGGTACATAAAATATATGTTTACACAAAAAAAAATTACTTTAACACACACACAACATTATTTATTTTAACGGTGGTCTTTTATTGAGAAATTGTCGTAAAGCAGGGCCATTAAAACATAAATAAGTGAAATGAAAGTTCTTGTGTTGTGTTTATTAAAAACTTTGAATTATATTCCTCTCAGTAGTTACAATTAATTATTATTATTATAAGATAATAAATAAACTCACCTCATACAGAGTAGCTTCATTGTGTTTAGTGTTGAAATAAATCTTTAATATTGCTTCGAAAGTGAAAGTGAAAGGCATTACAAAAAAAATAGGAGAATTGATCGGATACACTTTTTTTCCTTGCAAAACAAATCCATAACATATCATGTAGATCAAGAGAAATATCTTTACGAAAGAATTCAAGAGATTCGTCACATTCGGCACCGCGAAAATCTCCTTCAAATCATTCGTCAAATTACACAACTGGTGATGCATGTCCCTGAATAATTTCACCCTCGAAATTATTTTTCTCTCGCTTTTCGCATAGCTTTCTTTCCAAGTTCCGACGCATATTATGTCACTGCACAGTGGTATCGGACTGCACGAAGACATAAGCAGAGCACTATTAATGATTTTAAATCTGACATTCATCGCGTGCTGCAATGTCATCTCTTGCATTAAAAATGCCAAAACTGTGTAGTTAGGAAACAAAAACAGGTACCACATCTTTGAACATACCAAAAAATCTGCCGGACAAGATATAAATGTGTAGTAAAAAAAGGAAACGGACCAGTATAATAACGCCAGACATATTTTGAACAATGTCAATCTAGCCAAAGACTTATTTACGTCGTTTGTAATTGTCGAATTAATCTGTCTATCAAATGTATCGAACATGTCGAGGAATTCAGTTAATTTGTATATATTTTTGAAGGAATACCCACAACTTAAGAGCATTGATAAAAAACCAAAAAATAGATATATAAATTCCAATAACATGTCAATAATGAACGTCATTTCGTTATTCAGGCTTTGGATAGAACTACAAGCATACTGTATGAGCAGGGCAAGTTGCGATAAAACAAGAACGAAAGTATAAAATATCCAGAAAGGACTGCGACGCTCGAAGATTGAAATATACTTAAATTTAATATTGCCCTTTGAAGGTTTCAAGACATTCAATCCGAAAATTTTTGATACTTGCAAGAGTGCAATGAATGTTTTCTTTATTGTGTGGTTTTTAACGTTTTGTTCATTTGGTAGAGAATCGTTAAACAGCATAGCTGCAGATTTTATTTGATTATTTCGCTGAGAATATTTCAACTTGCTCCATCGATTACACTTAGTGGTTTGACTAATAACACTTTCGCGTAGCACGGATTTTAATTATTTAATTTGTACTTATTACATTTTTCGCTTCGTGACGGGTTAATTCATTGTTAGGTATATTTAATTTTACTTTATTTTGACAGAAAGACAACATGAAACGTAAACAATTAGATTATTCATAATTTTATCTAAGTGATTCATGTCATATTTTAAATATGAAACGAGGCGTATACTAATTTAATTACCAGTCATAAAAACAAAAACTCTAACTTTTATAACACACCACCGCGTACTATACTAAAAAGATAATGATAATTGTTGATATTTTAATTCTGACATTTGCCTAGTTCATCAGCAACCAATTATTTATTATTCTACTCTAATTAATATACGACATAATACAAATACTATATGTTTTCTCAGAGTTAATATAATCTCAAATAGAACCAAAGCACTTATCCTAATAACACATTAAGTATCAAATAAGATTAACCAAAATTGTGATTTTCAGCAAAAGAGTTTAAATTACTGTTTTTAATTTACCATATTAAAAATATGGTATTTTATGTAGTAGCTTTATTATCACAGCATATTTGTACCAAATTTCATTACGATAGGTTGAGTATTTACCAGAGGCGTGCAGTTATTATTTTTAAATAAGCTATAAATACTTAACTAGAATTTACACCAAATAATTTGAAAAAAAATAGGTAAGTTATATCCCTAAATGTATAGTTACGTACAGTTTATTTTATTATACTGATTGTACGCCTGGTATTTTGGCACAACGTTCTATTTGTAAAAACAGGTTGGAAATTTCTCGAAAAACACAAAATTACGAATATCTTCCAAACCATTCAACAATTATTATTTGACGGTTAATGGGTTACTAGTGACGTCCCTTAACCATAAGCTATGTTTAGATTACTGTATCTTAAACACCCTGGATATATTATATATTTATCGTTCGATAATGTCAAATCAATGATAGAAAGCTAATAAAAATTAGCAAATGATTGTTATGAAACAGTATTAATCATCAGCGCTCAGATGTCTGGACGATCGCGCTGTTGCGCAGGCGCGAATCAGTCACGTGTCCAAGCACGAGCGCGCCCGTTTAAGAAAGCGAAAGGGCAGTAACACGAGGTCGAGGATTGTAGGTACACGCATCTTTTGCGTGAATACGTATCCCTATCAATACATAATGGTGGCGCGGATACTCACAAATCACTAAAAGAAACCAACAGAATATCCTCGCCGTTACGCGCCAGACCTGATAAGAACAACGCTTACCACGTTGTGTCTACACCCAGCGTTCGTTACCAAAATTGACATCGAGATATTTTCTCCACCGCTGCGGCAGTCGTTCGTCTCCCGTCGACCGTCCCCTCGCCAACTTGGCCAGGGACTGGACCAGCTGTCTGGAATGGTACCACCTCCCCGGGTAAGTCGCCTCTGGATTCCAATCAGCATTTCTTTTAGTGACAAGCGTTAACCGAGATCAACCGTATTGTAGTACATGTTTTTTTCGATACCACAATTCTGTAATCAAGAACCCTTGTATGTGTATATGAAAATTATTTAATATATAAGCTCTTGTTAGTCTGTAAGAATATTAGGCTCAACTGTTTTGTTAACGTTTATCATTAAACATCGCCCAAGAGGCTTTTAAGTAATATGTACTCATTATTTTATTAAAGTTATCCTTTTGGTGGCCTTTGGGGCAGTGGTACCATCCTGACTTAAGGACATTTTTCATAACATGATCCCAAGCATAGATTTCACGAAGTATTGCAAAATAAATTCACTTAATAATATTAGTATCAATTTCTTAGCAGGAGAACATATTTCTGTACGACTATCATTTAATATTCATTCAAAATCCTGATTCCATTCAACAACCTACATTCCTACTCAATCGCATTATCATTCATTCATCTTTAAAAATGTAATTAATTGTATCGTAATATTTTAAATCAAATATTTGCAATAAAAAATTATTAAAAATATCAGAAGACTATAAATTCATTGTTCTACAAAAATTTCATGCATAGTATTCTTCGCATCTAATGAATTAATTTATAACAATTTATATACATGAATATTGTCATTAAAGAAAACCGTAATATAATATATGTAAGGTTAGTGATATTAAATATCACAATAAAATTCATTTAGAATATTCACAGATGAAGTTGACCCTAATATATGTTCCCTTGGTGTTTACCAAAAACAGATCATTAGCTATTGATATCGTTGTCAGATAAATTGTTTTCAATTTATCATAAATGTATAGGTATAACTCGATGGCTCAAATCGTAATATTTTGTATAAATTGTAGAATCAGTAATCATAACTTGTATTAATAACTTACAGCTTTATATCTTTAAACGCTCCTGAGAGATTTAGGACTCCTGAGTATATAAATACTTAGCTTAAGGTACAGTTAATGTACATTCAAATCTATTTCAAATCAAATGTATTTTCGAGGTTTTAAAAATATATATAACAGTTGTTGATATAAACACATGCCGTATTTAAATTTTTAATAAATATTCATTAGTGAAATAAAATTAAAAATTCTAAATACTAAATTAATGTATTAATTATAAATATATACATATAAAAACAATTTTGTCGAAAAATATTGTTTTTGCGTCACTGGGATATATATATATCCATTTCCATTGAATTGATAATTCTGGCGTCTGCTATCAGATTACTCAAAGGTATTTGAGATTCTGTAAAAATAAGGTAGATGGCTCTTTCAAATAATGGAACAATTAAATGTATTAATATCAAAAAGGTAACATATAGGTTCGAAAATTTGTTTCTAAAAATATTGTCGCTGTAGCATAGTTGGATAATGCACCTTTCCCGGTTTGGAAAGAGATACAGGTGCGAATCCCGGTGGCACAACAACAATATTTTTCAATAAATTTTATTTTATATGTATATCTTTCTAATTAATATATTTAATTCGTATTTAAAATGTATATTGCTTCTTCAGCCATTCGTCTATCTCATGCTGTATTAACTGTCTGTCTTAATGATCGCAATCCTGCTCTATCCTGTATCTCAGTACCAAACTACTTCCTGTGATCTTTCTCATGTTATCAGTCCAGCGAACTGTGGGACAACTTATGTTTCGGCTTCCAGTATCATACCATTATAGCGCTTTAATACTCCAATATGTCCAATATTCCTTCTATTGAATTATAAGTACTGAATAATTCTATTGAATTATACTTAAAATTATTGTCAATAAAATATAAATTTGTGTGGTTATTGATTCATAGTTGTCGATAGCGTTTATGCTAACGATGTTTAAAATTGAGAAAACCTTTTTTTGTTTTAGTTTTGTGAAGGCACTGAACGCGCCTCACAGCTACCTGGTTACTAATCCAGTCTCTCAACAGCCATAAACACGTCAGGCGACAGACGATAATAACATCTAGCGACAACTATCAAGGAGACCGATATGTGAGCATCACTCGCCTACCTATCGTCTTCCCGACTACAAGCTGTAGATCAGACTTTAGTAGCTACTTTCACATAACCTTGTATAACAGTGTTGAATATAAGTTAACACTATTGTGTAAGTAGTTTTTCTTCTCATTACCTGCTCTGGTCCGCCATTACACATATTCCTCGTATTCCGCGATCATCCGAACACAGTGAGTGCTGGGAGATTGGGTCTCTCAACCTTACACTTAATCCGACCTTTCTAATTTATTTGCCAAACACGCACAAAACAACCCCTATAACTGGTGACCATATTTTTACGTAATTCACACTTTCTTCACACAATTTATAACACAATTTCATTCCCAAAAGTTTCAACAATGAATCCATTTAAAAATCATCCATTTTAGTATGTAGTAATTTTAGTACTTTTTAGATTCTAATATTTTTCTTTTGTATTAACAATTAAATGTGTATTCTGCCAAATTGTGTAGTTTTAACAAACTTCAAAGCGTAAAGTAATTATATAGAAATTTCGTTGTAATATACTATATTTAAAATAAAATAAGTTAATTGTGTATTTTATTTATTTATTGAATATTATCAAAATTAACACATTATACAAAGTGCGCAAAATTATGGTTGTATATAATATATTTTTGAATCCATTTAGAACAACACCCAGAATATTATTTAAAAATTTCTAATTGAATTTTTTTTTTAAATTAAAAAAAAAAAAAAAATTGAGATGCGTACACGGAATACATGTCACATCAATATTCTTACTATTTTCAAACTAAGCTAAACGCTTGTGCTATGAAAATATGACTAACTTGCTGGTGTCCTGGAACAAGGCGCGAACCTCCGACCACTAGATCACTAGGCCAACATCTTGACCACTACACCAACAAGCTACTTATGTGACAAATATAGGTGCAACATGGTAAAGTAAGGTTACCATAAATGCATCAAAATCTTCACACGGTGCTGTGAAACGATTACATTTTATGCACATTGGTATCTTCATTTATAAGTTAATTTTTTGATCATGACACTTTTATAATGTGTTCAAGGGTTATTATTATTATTAAGATATGATTAATCTATGAACTATTATATTATAAATTAGTAAAACAATCTTAATAATAATAATGCTTCTTGAACACATTCTTAAAGTGCCATGACTAAAAAATCAACCTGTAGAACCGTTCAAGAAGTCTGATATAAACACACTTTAAAACTAAAATATCAAAAACACTTGCTTATGTAAACATGTAATTTACAATAATTACTTTACTATTGACTTATCGTGATATAAAAAGGTGATTAATAAATATTATATCTAATTATACAATTGTGATAAACCACTGTTTAGATTGTACATATATGAATGAGACTTTGTTGTTATTCTTTCTTGAATTCAAAAGATAGCAGATGACGAATGACAGCTCGCTCCGCGCTCAACTCTGTCAATGCGTTAACGCATTTCGAGACAATTATTTCATCCATATACACGCACTCTAAGGTATCTTTTTTTTGTTAAGATCTATCAATCAAATGAAAAATTGAAATCAATTTTATATAATATAAATACTTAGTACTATTTCCAAAATTAAAAATTATTTTATTACAGTAGAATATGAATCTTTCCTATTTTATTTCCCGCCGCTTTGTTGTTACCTTCCCGCCATTGTCTATTGATTCAATTTTTACCGATATCTTTTGTTCTTGTTCTTATATGGATGATTCATTATTTATACATTCACTTTTGTTTTAATATTTGGCAATTGTTTTTCTTAAAATTTATTAAAAAATTCACATATTGTTTAAACAGTTTCAAATGTGTTCAAAATAGAATAAAAAAAGTATTTTCTGCCTAAAATATCATTTTGTATACTAATTAAAACCCAAAAAACAGTGACGGACAAGTAATAAGAAAGATTTGATTAGATTATGCACACAATAGGAATTGTAAAATTGGGTTAGGTTCAAAATACCAAAACAACGGCGGAGAAATAATAAAAAAAAATCATAGTTAACATTAGCAATAACTTGCAAGCGAAATAAAAAATTATTATAATTTTCACCACCATCCACAATCAACAATGTACGATTATTTATCTATTTATTTATTATTATACACGCCCTATTCAGGCATTAACATAATTTGTAAAATAAGAGAAAATTACAACAGAAGCGCAGTACACAAAAAAAAAAATTACATAGTATCATCATGTTATTACTTAATTAAAAATAAATAATAAATATAAAATGTGAAGTAGCTATTTATCCGTCACCATTGAGTTGAGACACAAAAAATTATAATAGTGTTGTAGTCCTATAAAAAATTAAATTAACAGCAAAAATGTCGACTACCCTCCACCTTTTCATTCCCCAAAGAATGCATTCTGAGGACTGCGGAGTTAGCTAGTGCATGAGTTCTGACATAACCACTGTAATAAAACAATTAATTGTGTCTCGATGACCTCAATGGCGTGAAACCTGGGGGTAGTCTGTCATATCATTGATGATCCTGTATAGAAATATAAGGTCGTTCATCGTGCGTCTCACTGATAAGTTTAACAATTTCAGCCGGCTATGGAGATAATCGTAATTGATATCCTCAGAGCGTATATTTAATTTAAAATTAATAAATCTTAGAAACTTTCTCTGGATCCTTTCAAATGCCGTCGAGTGTACAATGAAGTGTGGAGGCCATATGACTGAATTATATTCTACCTGAGGTCTGAACCTAGTCTTTAAAGGATTTAATTTATTAATTCGAGTTAACTATCTTCGTACAATGATTTTTTTCATAATATTTCGTAAAACCGTAATAAAATCAAACATTTGTATTTAATAATGTAGTAATTGTAACTATAAATGATTTAAATTCACTGATACAATTTCAACTACTTGTACGTAGGATACAAGCTTTCACAATCCATACATTTAATGAAAAATATGCACAATTAAACTGTGTCACATGTAGCAATTACAGATGGGATGGAATTGAGTACCTACTCAAAGTTAAGAAAATCAAAAAAGTAAACCATAATTAATAAAAAATTAGGTAATATTATTAAATTGATTAAAGCACAATTGCATTGTATGAAACCACGAATTTTATTAAACGCCAACCGGTTTCGCTTAGCTCAAGCTTCGTCAGGTTATATTTAAAGTAGTTTTAAATACGCCTTGATGAAGCTTGATCTAAGTAAAACCGATTGGTGTGATATAAAATTCGTGGTTTCATACAAAGTGATTGTATTTTATTTAATCCAGTATCTCAAACCATAAAGTGATTGTTTTCTACGAAAATATAAAAAATATAAATAATATTAAAACTTCAAAATTCCAAACTATAATTAACAAGTATATTAAGTTAATATTTTAACACAATAACAAAAAAGTTTTAATGATCAGTTTGATTCTTTCCTACATCTTTTTCATTTACTGAAATAGAGAATTGAATCAATATCACTAAGTATGTAGTCACAGCAGTAAATATCTGAAAAAAAAACATAAATACTAGAATAAATGTAATCAATTGATATCGATACACCTCACTTTAAATGATTTTCTTATAAGTAATAAATTTAATATGTTATTATATTATATATGTTTATCATATTTTTGTTATCTGAAAATGCTTATGGCGTTATAATTATTTTTTAAAAAAAATCATTTAATAATTATAAATTATAGAATATTGTTAAAAATACTATTATATTTATATGGTTATAAATATTTTAATATTATGTAAAAAACATTATTCATGTATTCCAAATATTCTTATTTTTTAATATTAAATAATAGAAATCAAAATAAAACTACGTATCTATGTTTATTTTAAGACAAAGATCTCCAAGTTTTGTATTAAGGGAGTTAAGTTCTTCGTAAATGAAACTCTTGGAAATAATTAAATTTTTTTTAGTGACTATAAATCTTTCTGAGTAATTTGGGAAAATGTTTATTTATTTTGTCAGAATGATACATGGTGAATTTAGCGTAGTGTGTGGCAATATTTTATATGTTGAACCACCACGTAATCCAGAAGAAAAACTAATTACGAAATTTTTTGAAGTGCAATTTTTTTAAACACGATGTATTTAATTCAAACGGTTAAAGGTCACCGTCACATGGATTTGAAACGAATATAGATAAACAAAAATATATATTTTAATATTCTACAGAAACTGCGTTTAAAAAATTCACGTCGTTTTTCGTTGTAACATTGTGAAATGTTTTATTAGAGACGACTTTATTATGTTAGAGACGACTCAAGTCGCGGTGTTGTGTCTTTCGCACGAATAGGTCATACTTATAAGTCTGTATAATTCATTGCGCTCACAGCGAGTGAGATTGCATTTGCAGTCTCACTCGATTAGTATTTTTTCCGTATTTTGATCAAAATTATTTATATTTCCACGATATACAATGTTCTCGTACATCTCAGTTGGAGAAAGAACTTGTTATTATTGTATAATGAAAATATGAATTAAATATATGAATTAGAAAGATATACATATAAAATCAATTTATCGTAAAATATTGTTGTTGCGCCATCGGGATTCGAATCTGTATCTTTTTCAAACCGGGGAAGGTACATTATCCAACTATGCTACAGCGACGATATTTTTAGCGACAAATTTTCGAAACTATGTGTTACCTTTTTGATATTAATACATTTAATCGTTCCATTATTTGAAAGAGCCATCTACTTTATTTTACCGGTGGCGCAACAATATTTTTCGATAAAGTTGATTTTATATGTATTTATGTCTTTCTAATTAATACATTTAATTCATATTTAAAATATCACAGACCTATGTTTTGAATAATTACAACTTCACAATAAGAATGTGTTCTCTTAATAATTGCATAATGCGTTATATTTCGTATTAACATTTTCCCTCTATGTTCGTTCATATCTTTACTAAAAAATATGCCAAAATCAAATGCAGAAAGACTAGAGGAATAAACGTGCAAATGAACTGTCTATGGTAAAAAACAAAGTAATTGTGCAGCTCGATGAATCGAAAAACTTTGCCCAGTTTTATAATTATCATGTTCGTTGCTATTCGCAACAATATGAAATTTTTCTAAAATATTATAGATTTAATCAGATGAACGATTTTTAAAATTTGTGGTTTTGAATGACATGTTTGTGCGGCAGTGTAGTGGACAAATAATGAGAAGATAAAAAATTAATATTTAAATAATAACGAACCTGATAAATAAGAGAATAGTCGATGGGAAACATTCCGCATGCTGTGATGTTGACATTTTTGTGTAGCAGTTGTACTGAGAAATGAAGAATCTATAGAAATAATACAATTCTTACAAATACATACTAATTGCTAGCAGAAAATAATCGACTGTTGTTACTAGACCCTACGGCCGGGTGTATACCTATTATAATAATATTTATAATATTAAAAAACCATAAAAATATTGCATATAAGATTTGATTCAATAAAATTAAAATCAACCAAAAAAAAAATGAAGAATAAAACTACGTATTTTTTGCGTGTAATATAAAATAATATTCACGATTGCTTGACACATTTAAAATATATACCGAAAATTGATTTAACTTTTTCGATATCGATAATAATGAAAGTTTTATTTTGAATCATCAAAATTTTCTGATCAAAATAATAAAATGGGAGATCGTTCAGAAGATCACAGTTATTTCTGTAAAAAATTGCTGTAATATGTCTAAAGTTCGAAGACGATATCGCTTGTACAAAAATTCTTTATTATTATCCTCATAGTATTGAACAAGTGCCTAGTCAAAGGTAAACTTTAGTGAGATTATGAATTAAATTTTTTCAATATTTGTCACAAATCCATCAATATTTTATTTCAGTTTTTTTAAAAAAAAACATTTTTTTTTTGCATAAAGCGTCACAGATTTCAAAATTATTAAGGTATAACCGATGTTCCCTTTTATTTTGGATCACGATGTGCGCATAAAAATCTTCTGTGTAATTTCACGGATCCGTGGTATTATTTGTGCGCTGGAGGAATTAATAACAAAAACGTTACCATACCGGATAAGGCTTTTCTTGACCGTTGACCGCATTGCTAATGAAGATATATTAAGACACATAAATAAGTCAAGAGAACTAATAATAACTATCAAGGAAAACTGCATACTTCGGTCACATCATTACAAATATATTTTTTTTGTTTTCGTGTTCTTAACTATCTTAAAATTTACTTTTTTTTTCTTGTCGTTTTCTTGTACATGTGAAATATCTTAGAATACAAATTATTTTCCATAATTTAATTTTTCTATGTCCAATGCCAACAATATACTTGAATCTGTATTATTTCCAATAAATAAATAAAAATATAATAAACATAAAACTCAGCTGAGGTTTAGAAAGTGGTTCTGTGTCCAAAATGATGGTGATCTTGTACATATTGCATAGGATAAATTAACTGTCAGTAACTCGGTCGCCAACCTTCAATAGAAGGCGGTACATCAAGTAGTTTTGTTAAAAATTGTATGCGCGCTATATTTTTTAGTGTGCGCTACGACACCAAGAAACATTGGGTATTACATAGATATCTTACACTGAAACAGTTTTTTGGCATCATTATGAAAAAATCAACTGAAATCTTTTATTTTTTTTAAGGTACCTATAATTGTTTTCAGAAATTTAGTGGAACGGTTTGTAACAAAACTTACGGATTCTTTTAGTTCCTCGTTTGCTGAATACATCGATATGGAATGCAGAATGGCTCCAGTATACTCCGACTAAAACAAACATGTCGAATAAGAACTAACAACAATTATATTTATATTAATATTGCACCAACGTTTACTTTATACGCAATCCGCATAACATTAACTGTCCGAACGAAACCAAATAAAAAGACACATTTTAACATTTTTTACATTTTGCATTGTTTGTCGAAAGTGTTAGTCATACCTTTCGGGTGATTGTTTCATCTGATGAGTTTTTCCAGTAATATATTACTGTGATTCTAATCAATCCGCAAATCCGCAATCGAGCAAACCATAAATCCCTGGCTTGACTGATTGCCTCGATTTGTCCTCTTTCACTCGGAAGAAGGACATAGTCATTAATGAATAATAAAAACAGAACAATTTTGCGTCGGCCATCGTAAACCAAAATAGATGAAAGTCCTTTAAGGATAATTGCACAATCTTTAGTTTAGAATTCCCGCCTTCAAAATGAAAGGGGGAAAGTACTTAGATAACTAACTAACGTATCATCACGCCGTTTCTTCGCGGGGGTAGGCAGAGTTTGTCAATTATCAAAACGATGACCTATTAAGAAATGAAAGGAATTTCGGACATTTTTGGGATTTATTAGGGTGTGGGTTTCCCGCTAAGGGTTACTGGGATGAACGATGCTGGGAAGAGCAGGGGTTAGAGAGACCTAACAGAGCATTCCACTGGATCTCCCTCGCACCTTTTGCAACCCGAACAGGGAGAGTTTCTGCTTGACTGTGACTAAATTCTGCGACTGCAATTCATAAATGTAACGTCTACACTCCCCTTTTGGGGGTACATGATTTATATAACTTTTCTCTGGCTGCCTTCTGAATTTAATATGATAAAATAACAAATCTCACGTCAAATTGTACAGGTATGGCTCTGGTACGATGATACCGGAGAAAAAAATTTAAGAGAAAGAGATAGATTTCAGTTATGGAGTGAGAAGCTATGAACTGACATATCAAAGATATATTAATAAAATTAACCAGTTACAATTAAGATTTTTAAAATTTATAGTAGATAATAGAACGAAGTCTTTGAATAAATATGAATATAGTAAATTACAATATGAAAAATCTTACCAGTTGACAAAAAAGTAACATATGTTATAATATTCGAAGAGTTGATAAAGAATGTAAATATAAATACTGATCCTCACCATAGCTATTCAACCAGATCGTCGGATCGAACTATGAGAGTACCGATTGTGAACAATGAGTACGGTGAATAAACAAGAGAATGTGTTGTCCCAAGAATAATTAACAAAATCGATAAAGACCTATTGAACATTTAAAAAATGATGCGACCCCAATGACTACCTTAAAATGCAAAGTAAGGAAACATATTATTTTAGCAATATTTTAACGGTAGCAATGTCCAAGAACGCACGATTACTAGATTTTTACCTATAAAGGCACTGTTATAAAATAAATATCAGATATCTCATTTATTTAATAACATATTCTTATCTATTTTTTTATTTCCTTGTTGTATTATATTATATTCAGGTAACCACCCGTAAAATTCTGCAGTCTATGTCTGTTTCACCTTGTAAAAATTGTTATCTTTTCGAAAGATTGACTTTTTTCTATGTATATTTTTATATATATTTTATTCTTTATATTTTTCTAAATAATTCGTCTAACATCTCCTTGTCTATTTTTCCCCATTGTTATATTATATTTATAAGAAAAAAATGCATAACTATGTAAAAGGTAATCCTTGCCGTAAAACTGCCATGCAGTTTGTCAAAAAATAAAATAAAAATTAATATACGTGTAATAAATAAGAAATAAAATAAAAATTTTATAAATAAAGATTTTCATGCATGTTTCAGATCAACAGAAACAAATAAGTAAAATTTTGTTTACTGCAGGCCGGAAAGGCTTTTCTGTAGTCGGACCAAACTATTGTCTCAAGTTCTTTAGCCAAAATGATCTACTAATTGATAATCTTCCACATTATATCAAAATAAAACTCCAATCAAAAGGATTATAAAAACATTGCATTCAACATGATTTGAAAATTTTATTGAAAGTTACTTTATTTTCAGTATAATTTCACGAGGTGTTTTGACGAATTTCACGACGGTAAAAACTTCTTAAACAGTTCCGGGAAATAGTGGAGCCTTTCATCAATGATGTTCTCCATTTCATTATACAATATATATCAAATGATACTAACATTTTATTATGTATTTAAATAAATGTATATACTTTTAATATAAAACATAATATTAAATAATTAAACAAAATAAAACTTGCGTGCATGGAATATATGTCACATCAATATTTTTACTATTATCAAACTAAGCTAAACGTTTATGCTTTGAAAATATAAGTAACTTGATGGCTTCCTGGAACGAGGTCCCGACCACTAGATCACTATGTGAGTATCGTAACCACTAGACCATAAGCATGTATTATATTATTTATGTTAAAAAAAAATCGGAGGCTACCTGGGTAAAATTTGTCACGAATCTGCGTTTTGAATAGAGCGTTAAAAAATCGTATATTTTATGGGATATTTGCGGGTAGAGGTGCAATGTGTAAGAACGTCGTTACGGGTATTTAATACTTTATATATAAATATCTAGGAAAATATATATTCTATACAAGAGTGGTATGATAAGTGTCCGAAATATGTAACTTACCTGAAATTTTATGGCTTCACTAAATCTTGTCATGAAATAAAGTTTTATAACGACTTCACACCCCAAAATTAGCGGTAATATAAGTATGATAGTGTCTTCCATTGGAAACTTTTTTTTTCCTTGTATTGGTATTCCGTACGACAGCATATAGATTACTAGGAATATATGCACGAATGATTCAAAAATGTTTGCAACGCTCGGGACTGAGAATACATCCTTAAAATCCTTAGTCAAATCACACAGCTGGTAGTGAATATCCCTGAATAACACGACCCTTGAGATAGCTGTTCCGTCACATTTGAGTTTTCTCGTAGCATCCACGTGTATTATAGTTTCTCTTATAGGTAACACTCTTTCAGAAAAGATATCTAACAAAGCGTCATTTAGAATTCTAAATCTAGCTTCGAGCGCAACTTGAAAGGCAATATCTTGCATGAAATAAGTGGACATAACTGTCTTAGTAAAGAAATTCATAAACCATAGTGTAGAACATTCTCCCGCGCTTCCAGAACAAATCAAAAATGTGTAATAAAAGAAGCAAAGTCCCCAATATAATAAACCTGAACACAGTTCAAATATTACGAACCTGCTCAAATATTTATTGATACCATTTTTTATCGCCATATCAATCTGAAGATCGAATCTATTGAACTTGTCGAGGAACGTAATAAATTTTTCCGTGTTTTTCAAAGTAAAACAGAAGGTTAAGACTATTGAAAAAACTCCAACAAACACGAACAAAAAATCCACGAACTCATCCAGAACTGTCATATTTTTGTCAATTTTTCTGGTCGTCGTGACATGAACGAACAAGTAAATGTGTAAAGATATAACGACTACGGTATACACAATCCAAAATAAGCTGTGATTATTAAATTTCAAAACCGCTTTGAATATTTTGTTATCTTTCCAACATTTAGACAAATTTAACCCAAAAATCCTAGACACTTGCAACAACGGCATAAGAGCTTGTTCTAAAGAATATTTTTTATTGTTTTGTGTATGATCAGAATCAGAAATCTTCATTGCGATTTTTTTAACCCTTTTAAAAAAAGTTTTCCTGCCGCCGCTACCGACTTAAATGAGTATTTTTTATTGAAAGAACATATATTATATTTATTGACACATTTACATAACTGATGAATTTAATAACTTAATTTGCACTTGTTATAATATTAATTATAGTGTGGTATTAATTATTGCTCAACTTTAATTAATTTGTCTAAAAACGAGACATGTAAATACAGGTCTAGTGATTTAAAAAAAAAAAAAAATTGTCATCGAAAAATTTTGATATGACATGTTTTAATTTTTTTTGTTCCCTGTCAATATATTTTTAATTATAATATTATAGGATGCTCCTTATCTCATCAATATCTTTAAAATATACTAAAAATATATAAACCTACCATAATGTATACTATTCAAGAGTAAAATCATTACTTGTAGTATTTTACTAGATATATCTTTAGTCAGTGAAATAATACATAATTTTTTATTTCACTTTTCATGTGGATCTTTAAAATTTTCTCGCATTTCATGTCTTTGTCTTGCACGGTACACGAACGCTCGTTCATCCACTTTCATCGGTGACATGGGTCGGATGTAGAAAATGTGTAAATTACTCAAAATTCTAAATACCTTCTCCTTTTTTTTACTGTTTCCGAGGTAAGTTTGTAGAATTCCATAATCACATATGTGAAAATAAAACACTCGTTTCCTCAGAATTCCGATGAATAGTGTTGTCAGTTTTCATTTCATATAAATAAATTGTCCCCCATTATAGTTACAAATACAAATTGTTGGGTTAAGATTGTTAGATTGATAATGCAAGGCGAAATGCGTCTCAAATCAATTAAACAAGTAGAAACAAAAAATTTTGAAAGAAGAAGATATGTGAAAATAAATTGTTTTATTTTCACATATCTTCTTCTTTCTTTATTAGTTACTTTTTGAGAGTTAGAAATCCATGTGCCTCAATCACAATAGAGTATTATCTATCTCTTGAGATCGTCTTTATAGTGCAATCTGTTAGGCACTTGCTTACCTCTACCAGATCTGTCTTGTTATCTTAATTATATGCCTACATTAAAAATTTTTTTTTTTAAATACGCATTTTGCACTAATAGTACATATCTGTAGAGGTCCTGAACGCGCCTTACAGATACCTGGTTGGTAAACCAAGCTCATATCAACCTTAAAGGTACAGGCGTACCGACCCGCAAACCGACGAAAATACATCGCAGGGGTCAACGATAACCAGTCACTTTTCTCCAACCACTAACCGGCAGACGCTTCACGTTTTACTGTGTATGTGTTTTACCTGGAATTGTGCAACTATCTTAATTAAACAACTTATACATCTATCTTCGATAAACAACATCAACTGTAAGTTAAGTATTATTTGTTTCACTTGCTTTAGCCAAGGCTACACACACACACACACACACACACACTCCATGATATCTTACTCATCTGAATATAATGGACAGCCGGGAGATAAGGGTCCTAGCATCCACTCATCGATCCTTTTAATAATCACATACACCTCTACATTTTTACATAAATCACACTTTCTTTCACAACAACATAATTTCTACAACATACCGCTAACATCTATAATTGGAAAGACATAACGTACATCTCTATATATATTTACTCTAACATAGCTTCTTTTTTTTATATCCGATATCACTGAAATAAATATTGACTTTTGAGACACTCTGTATAAATCGTAATTAACATTGCGTAGAAATGGTATAAGAGTACATCTTAAAAATAGTCGCTGTGAATATCAATCAGCGCGTGGTTCAATAAACAATTTATTTCAGAAAATGTGATAAATGTTCATAAATAGTATTATTTTAATGTATTTTTCTAAAATAAAACATGTTCACAATTTTTCAAATTTAATTTGAAAAAGTATATGCAGAATACCACTTCAAAACAAGCCACGTGTTCCAAGTTTAAAGCGCAGGAGGCTCAGAAAAATAACTGCATCGTTTCTCACTTCATGCTTGAGATATCTGAAATAATGGCGTCGAAATTTTTCAGAAAATTTTTGTAAAAATTCAATTTTTTTCTAACAATGTCTCTAACTGACTTGGACTGCAAATCAATTTTTATTTTCAGCCAATATTAGTGAAAGACTTGCGTAATAATGATTTACATTTATGACGAGCTAATAGTACGGTAAAATGTATTAGGTTGTTCTGTAAATAATGACCAATTGTAATATTGTATTGTTTAGAACGTTCTTTACTAAGAAATATTTGTTTATTTATTTTTCTTTAACAGTTATTGGTCTGCTATACTTATTTATTGAGTTGGGTATTTAATTTGTATCACTTGAATCGTTCAGAAATGAGATTGGTAAAATAATAATTTGCATAGGCATTAAGCATCTCAAATAGCACGCTTGGAGTGAAGGAACCGCTTCGGAATGAACAGTGTGGCATTGGTTTGAAAACTTTAGTATCAGAGATTTAAGTCTTAAAAATGAAGAGGATTGAGGATTTATTTATTTATTTATATATATTTTGACATCCATATTTTCGTACTAACAGAGGTGGATACATAATAAACATACATAATACATAGTTTATTGTGTGGGATGGAGTAGACTTCACCTCTGATATATACAGCGATGTCCTGGCTACTTTGCTATACTTAAGTCTGTGTTAAAGTAGCCAGTTTTTTTTTTCGTGCTGTTGTGGTGTTATTTGGAATAAAAAGAGAATTACAAATACGCATAAAAAAGTAAAAATAAAATAAAAATATAATAAAAATATATGGAGTGGGAGTGTTATAGGACTAGTGAATTATTAGTGAAAGAATTGTATAAATTATATTAAATTGTTGGATATCCATGCTTCTGATTCATCTCTACCTGATTGAATCATATATTGGGTCCATATTTGTGTAATCTTATTGGTATTGTACGATTTCCAGTTGGTACTGAGTGTATTGTATAGTTTCGGAGCTATGAACATGTAGAATCTTTGATAAAATGTCGTAAAAGGATGTTCTGTTAATGTTTAGAACGAAACGAATTTAAATTTTTAGTGCATCGAACACACTTTTTAACTATTACAGATGCCTATTTTTGTCTTATTCACAAAATTAAGTCACGTCTACTTTCAAAAAAATAAAATCTACTCTATATAAAACACTCATAATTCATGTACTTACCCACGCGTCGGAAACATGGACATTAATAAAACCCGATGAAAGAATCCTAAGAATATTTGAAAAAAAAAGTATTCGTAGAATTTACGGCCCCATAAATGATAATGTATCTAGAAACCAATTATTATAGAACTCTTTGACATGTATGGAGATACTATTGTGATCAAATCAATTCAAATTTAAAGGTTCTGCTGTTTGTTGCACTTGAATTATTAAAAGTCGAAGAACCTGCAAATAAAGTTTTGTTCAGCGAGTCAAGGGTGCAAGAGAATGAGTAGACCGAACCTGAGAAAGCTTGAGGGAGACGAATTAGAAAATAAAAATTAATTTTCTTCATGTTCCGGATAGAAACGTTAATTCCGAATAAATCGGCATACCTAACTCAAAAATTATTTTTCTTGTTTATAGGTTTTTGTATTATTCTTCTTCATCGATGGTCCTTCGTTACGAGGAACCCGTTTGCCATGGTTCGAACTGTAACCCTTCCACAAGTTGTGCACTTGCATCCTGGGCAGGGGAGTTCTGAGAGACCGACCGACCTACCTCCTTTTCTTTCCTCTTTCTCCTATTCTCGATTATTGCGTCTGCTCTAGCGACGTCTTCGATCATAGGCCGTGGTTTCCCAGTGTTCAGGGTTTACACCATATCTTCACAGATTTTCCTTTGGAGTGTCTTTGAAACATTTCCTCGGCCCATCCTATCTTATTTTGCTTAACAAAACAAACTTGTTTAAAAAGCCAAGTTTCTATTCATACAGAATGACTTACCCATCGTAGTTGGTGCTTTAATATCGTAGTTTTAACACTATGTATGCCTCTTCCAGGATACTCAAGTTTATTCTACACTTGTCTCACTATATACCTAAGATCTCTCTCAAGCATCTGTTGTGATATTTTTCTAGGAATTTTAGATTACAGCTATACTATAACACTTATGATTCGCATCCATATAGTAATATGGGTAATACTATAGTATGATAGACTAACACTTGTTACTTATGCGCAGTTCCAATTACCAAGCACACGTGATAGTAGTTAGACAAAGTGCAGCTTGCATTTCGTATTCTGTTCATGGTTTCTACGTCTATTTTATGAGAAGGTATGAGAAGTTTTCTAGTCTTTCAGGGGGTGTTCCATCACGCTAATATTTTAGAGAGTTATTGGTGTCATTAAGTTAAATAATTTAAATTAAAATTGTCCATAAATCTGCCGAAAGATTAATAGACTAAAAATGATTTTAATATTTGACAAGCCAAAAATTTGTTGGCTTCGCTTTCGCCTTTTGAAACATGAAAGTTGACGGCATTGTTTCATCTGCCGCTAACAGAAAACTAGATATATGGATGTATTTTTCCAATAGTCAAAAACTTGTCCTCTCGGCATCCTGTCACCCCGTGGCGTTAGATTTGAGTAATGATCACTTTACTACCGGGGGAGTCAGAAAAATGTCTAAGTTTTTTTGTGACTCTTCCATTTGTCCGGGCGGTGTTACTTTGTTTCGCCGGCAGTGTGCATTCAGCGATTTTAAAGCGGAAAATATCTGTGCCAACTTATAAAACTGTTTTAATTCTCGTGCATTAAGAATCACGAAATAACAATTTGATCGAATATTTATTTGAAATACATTTTTTCACATAATTTAATTCCAGATAAGCACTCCAATCATTATAAAATTTTGATCACTAACTAAGTTACGAAGACATAGAGTATGGAGCGCCAAACTCGTATGTTCTCATCTCAACTACATTCATACAATTTTCTCGCGCAAGTTCGTTGATTGTTGAGGCTTCTAACAGTACTGTCTTCCAGTATCTAGTTTACTGGGTCATTCCGAAACTTCTGTGAACGTCTTTTGTTCAATACGACCAAACTACTTGAGCGACTTTTTATTTTATTTTCCATGCTAAGATCAGTTTTATATTATCTTTTACATTATTCATTAAATTGAAAATTATAATATAAGAGTAAAGGAGCATTTGAGATGTTTGAACAATAGTGGGTTTTCAGAATTTTCTAATCATTTGATAGAAAATGGTTATGGTTTTGATAAAAAATTCGGATTGTCAATTTTGCGTATAAACGATGTTGGTCACAAATTAAATAATTTGGAATCGTTGGAGATAAATAAAGCGTGTAAATTAATCCAAAAATTATACAACCGACTAAATTTAACTACGACTCCCATTCTAAATTTTTTATTATTCGACTAAATTTGCATTAAGTAACAATTTGAGTTGGGTACTAAATTTATTTTTTAAATATTTTTTTTAAATAGATTCTAGTAAAGAAACAATAGTATATATTTTTAGTTAGTTATGACATCCTGAAGAAGAAAATTGTATTTTTCGAAATCGTTAGATGTATTTAAACACAATGAATTGGTTAATAATACAAAGGTAATAAATAAAAAAATATGAAATATTTCATTAATTCCAAATTATATATTAAATACAATAAAATAATGATCGTCGGATTACGAACACCTAGAGTATTTTTTGATAGAAGATTTAAAGCCTAAAGCAAAGATACAGATTAATAATTGAACAATTTCGTGAATATTTATTTCGAAGCATTTTAATCTTAACGTGATTTTATAAAATAATATTATTTTCCGTATCGGTGCAGAATTTGCACATATTAATATAATTAGTCAGGTATTCACTCACAAAATATTATAGAGTAGGTCTTTTGCACCCTGTATATATGTATATAATATATATATATATATTAATTAATTATTATTAAAAAATCAAGTGGCCTACAATAGGGGCTTTTATATATATATATATATATAAGCCCCTGTTGTAGACCACTTTATTTTTTAAGAAATTAATTCATCTTTAATGTAATCTAATTTAGTTGTCTAGGAATGTATTAGAACTTCATCTTAAATAGCTTACAAAAAATATACGTACATGTTTCAGGCTCGTGAATTATACCACTTTTAAACTGAGTTTCGTGACATATCGTATACGCGTCTATATATACAAAAATACACTTTTTTTAAATATAGATGCATATACGGAATACGTTTCATACATAGACTATCAAATATAGAGACATGAACTTACTCGCGTGATCACTTTGATACCACTTACACAATCAAATAGCTCAGCGATTTTTTTTAAATACATAACTTGATTGAAACGCTGACAATATAATATGCATTAATAGAGAAAATACGTCTTGTTTACATAAAGATTTAATTTTCGAAGAGTAAATTTTACTATCGCATAAATGTATCATAAACTAACGAATTTATGTTTCCACAAAGAATGCACACAATATGTGTGGAATGCTTTTTGTCCCGCAACTAATGTTCCAAACTTCTCTCCTATATGTACACTTTATTTCATGTTTATTCATTTACTGGTCTGAGGTTTCACATCAATATTGTTACTATTTAAGGATCCCCTGGAATAAAGCTCGAATCCCCTACCAAATGTATTTATATTTTATAAAAATTATAAACCATATTATATGAATTTTTTCTTTCATTATGTTAGAGATATATTTTATAATAAGCTTTCTGTATTTATCAGTGTTACGAGTTATAATATTGAAATATATTACGGTATTAATTTATACGCAAATTTATTATCATAAAAAATAATATTATTCGCATTTCAAAAGGTTGTTTACGTGGGTGCTATTATAAATGTACAGTCTCACAACCCTTATATTTCACGCAGCAATGAAACATTTAAAGAAGGGAAAAAAACATCCCCCATGTCGGCGTCCAGTGATTTAACAAAAGATGTCGGGGAAACTTGGAAAAATTATGAGAGATTTGTCTGACGCGGAGAACTTTTTCGTGTGAGCAAATTGCCGTGAATTATGCGGGGGTTTCCCGAGAAACGACCATTTAGGTTTTGTTATTTTCTTGCCCAATTTGACAACCCCGTTAAAAAACAATGACACACGCACCGCAAGGCATGGGAACAAGATAAGTTTTTTTTCAACTTATAATTCACACAGATTTTTTTGGTGTATTTCAACAATAATAATATTGGAAGAACAATTTTGCGAGAAACTCTCCACGGAGGAGGTTTACACACAAAAATGTCTCTAAATCAACCTTAACTTTATGAGTTCGTACTCAAATTTTTATTTTAAATAACAAGTCAAATAAATGTACATAATATATACTTACATAAAGAGAGAGAGGGATTTTTGTATATAAAAATGCACTCTTTATATACAAAACTTTATATCTTTATATTAAAAACGCCCTGATGAAGCTTGAGCTAAGCAAAACCAGTTTCCGTTTAATAAAATTCTTGGTTTTATACAAAGTGAATGCGTGTTATTTAATCTAATATGTCAAACCACAAAGTAATTGCTTTCTACGAAAATATATAATATTTTATTTCTCAAAACAAGTCATGAATTTAAAATCTCGCTAATTAATTTTTGATAGACTATAATCATCCACGTTGGTGACTCATGACTGAAGATCTATGAATTTCCGCTATCTTGACTATACTTCTTCACTTTTCTCGGCATCCTGCAGATCTTAACTGTCATCAGAAAAGTGCCTGTTGTCTTTTGCATTTGGTCGGTCTAACGGGTGGGGAATCTTCATATCTATCTTTGTAGTTCGACCTGGCCCACCACAACAAGATACTCCAAGCTATCATCCCTTTTTGCAAGAAGATCAAAAAATTTAAAGATTTATCTTTGATGAACGGTTGAGAATCTAAACTTGATGTTAAGCTAATGCAGGAAACAAAAAATAGAATAGAGACAGAAAATAACTAGGCAAAATAAAGTATTTAATTTATTCTTAATAAACCAAATATATACACACGTTGAGTTATTTTGTAACTGATATAGTTTCGAGGTTATAGTAGTGGTTAAGACGCTGGCCTAGTAATCTAGTGGTCGGTGGTTCGCGCCTCTTTCCAGGACTCCAACAAGTTAGTCCTATTTGCATAGCACAAGCGTTTAGCTTAGTTTGAAAATAGTAAGAATATTGAAGAGATATGTATTCCATGTACGCATCTCTAATTAAAAAATAAATAATAAATATACAGTGTAGAATGGGGGGGTTCGGGGTCTCTGCTGGTAATAATTAGGGGTGAAATATTAATAACGTGGTGTTATTAATTAGTTTTTTCTACGAATTTAATTAAAATGAAAAATAATTTATTTGGCTCCAAAGGGGGCAGAAATATCAATAGCAACGATTGCTTTCTGATAGAATATAATAAAACCAATTTGTCTGTAAACAAAATCGATACTTGATGTAATATCTAGATGAAATCAATTAAAATTTCCAATTATATTGAAGTGAAACTGCAGCAAAACTAACAAACAGTATCAGCATGAAAAGGTGACGAGAGATTGCGCTCCCAGGTGTGCCACGCGCGCTCCGACGCGAGCGGGCTCCGTACTTCTCCCGGGACGCCCGGCATCGCTGACTGCATAGAGAGCTTCGCAAATGCAATTTGTCCCAAAGTTTGTTTTGTAGAGTGGTTTCTCAGTATCGCTCCGTGGTTTTTGTAATTGAATATTAATTGCAATAGTTTACTGCGGAGGTTGAACAAAAATATTTTTTTAAATAAATGATGCCGTTATGATTGAAACTGAACTATTTATATCATAGATGGAATTGAATCGATTTATGCAATTATGCTGGGATTGAATCAGTGTTTTATTATGCGATGAAATATCAATATCTTCACATTTTTCACAGCTCACTTAGCTCAATTTAATAACGGTGGGAATGTTGTTTCATGTATATTTTTTAGTGGTGTTGCTGTTAAAGTTTGTATAGACTTGTTAAAGTCACCAAAAGGGAATATTTATACCAGAAGGATTGGTTCGGTGAGAATCGAGGGCCCTATGTCTCCTCACTTCTTTTGTATGTATATAAAATGTTAAGAATTATGTTTATTTTGTGTTTGCGTATACAGCTAGATCGGGTAGATTATTGTATTAAAACAGTACTTACGATACTTACGGCATGTATTTACAGATTAAATTTATACTTGTTTGTTATATTATAAAGTAAAACATAAATGTAGTGCACTGAAAGTAGTGTCGAGATGCGAGTAAATGTATCCGAGGAGCTGGTCAGAAGAAGAATGCTCGGTTCTAGGCTTCTTCGTACTGTTTGCGTCGCGACGTATTGTTGTCTAGTTTGGCTGTTGAATTATTTCATTATGCAGCCATGTCTGTATCTTTCACGGCCTGAACTATCATTACAATACGATTGAAACGTGTTACAAATTAAATATTTTTGTATCTTGTTTTATTAAATACTTATGTTGATACCCTGCAAGCGCCTCTCAGTACCTGGCTTTTAAGCCAGACTCTCAACAGCCGTATAATCTCTTCTAGTACCGACCGCAAACTAGACAACAATACATCTCAGTGTACTCAGCCGGAAGCCAGCTTTAAGCAAACACTTCTCTCTTGGTCTTCTTCTAGAATGCGCCTCCAGTGAAAGTCATAAACTTTATCTGTATTTTAACATCAACTTATGTGCTGTAAATTTGCATCAATAAATACAACCTTCTGAAAGTCACATTATCGTATCTCTCCACCTATTCCAGTCATATGTACATACATATACAAGGCGAAATTTAAATACATAACCTAAATAACAACCTCATCCGAAAGACCATAAAGTTAATTAATTAATTAGCGAAAAAACTTATAACCTATATTTCTTCCTCGGATAGGAAGAGATTCAGATTCGAATCCCGGTAGTAACTAAATATTTTTTCCATAGATAGATTGTTTCTTGTTTGATTAATTTAATTAGTACTGATATCACGCTCCAGTATTACTTAAACCGCTGTGCTTGAATCGATGAAATGAAAAAGAGGAAAGTTTTTTTATATTAAAATTAAAATAATCCACGACGTGCCGCAACTGCGCTTATTATGAAAACCTTTTGTGTGCGGGTGTCTGCTCTAATTTCGCAGCAAACGTCTTGCCGAATGGGTTGGATCGTTGCACATTTTACAGCTAGTCGCCTCTCTGTAGATTTCTCTCTAGCTTGCCGCACGCTGTAGTCAGGCTCCCCTGGGCTGCGAGGGTAACTCAATTTTAAGAACATATAAATTGTTAATTACGACTTGAAAGCAGAAATTATCTTTCGTGTTTCTTAAGGACAAAACTAGCAAAAAAATTATATAAATATTTTTGAAATTGATTATAGGTAGTAAAATAAAATGTCAACATCATTAATGCTTACTTACTTACTTACTTACCATTACGCCTTTACTTAACGGGGGTAGGCAGAGAAAATAGAGCGCCACACTTTTTTATCCTGACACACAATTCTCGCCTCATTCACATTCATGCAAGCCGGTTATTGTGTCTTTTAACAGGACCATCTTCCAAAATCTGGTTTACGTGGTCGTGCCAAGTATTTTGTGGACGTCCTTAATTTCTGATGCCATCAACCCTTTCGTTATATGTCTTTCATACCATTCTCATTTGACCGAACCACCTAAGTGATCCTTTCTTTATCTTACTCAGTATACCAAGATCTAATCAATTATAATTAATGTAATGTAATTTTCTTATTTCTTTATTCTTTACTCTGTCATAAATAGATTTGCCACATATACGCCTTAATAATCTAATTTCCACTGCATTCAGTCTGCTTTCGTTCCTCTTCGGCCAATTGCAGGCCTCACTTCCATACATAAGTGTCGGTAACAGGACTCCATTGTGAACCGCTAATCTTACCTCGGTTGACAATTTCCCATTAGCTATAATTCCATTCAATGCGCCGTTCACTTTATTCCCTGCAGTCACCCTCTTTTCGATGTCTTTCAGTCTTTACGTTTCTTTCAAACATAAGAAATACACAAACTCATTAACTTATTTCAACCATTCATTACCTACAAGTATTTTGCACGTTGTGTTGCTTTCCTCTTTCTCGAATACCATCACTCTCAACTTGTTTACATTTATAATAAGGTCGCTTTCCTTGCATACATCGTACATGACTGCTTGCGGAAATAAATATTGTATTTCTTCAATATTATCGAAATCACTTTGTGGCCACATATTATATAAATAATAACACTTTATTTAAACCACTATTTATTTATAAATCAACATGTTTCGATACCGATGGTATCTTCTTCAGGATACAATGTATAATAAAATTAAAAATACAAGCATAGATTAAAACAAAACTAAAATGTATAATTGGTGGTTAACTAAGTTGGAACTACTACAAAAATAAATTTATATGGTCTAGTCTCACGCATGTTTGCGTATGTCGCAGTGTATATGGTGTGCGTGTGTGAGTATTTATGTTGCGTCTAGAGTAAGGTATAGAAATGAAATAGCACTTACAAAGGTTGGTGTTTATTGATGGATGAATTATACAGAGGCAGTATCCAGTTAAATTGCACGCTAAAGTGACTCGCTTGAAATGCTGATGAAAGAAAGGTCTGCGGAGAAGTGGTCTCTAGATCCTAGAGCAGTGTCCGTCACGATGTATGGTGTCTGCTGATTGGTTGATTGGGTTTTGACCCTATATAATTGTTAAGTGAGTCCCTATACAGCCATGTCTGTGGAGCTCGTTCAGGGTCACCACAACAGCATAACTTGAGTCTGTACCTAATGCACACCACTGATTTTTACATACTTTGGAAATGTCGCCAAAAGAAATTATGAGTCTCGAGATGCGATGCTCTGCGTTGATCATAAAAAGGAGAAGAAAATAGTGTATATCAGCAATTTCCAAATAGACTAGCTTGCATCTTTTAAAATCACTTTAAAAAATTTCAGCTTGTAGTTCTTCTCAATTTCTTTTTCATAAAATAAAAATTAATGAAAACGATGGTAAAGATTCTTTTCCCTTGTTTTAGCAGCGTATGAGGTCCAATGAAGTTCATTTTTGAAAAGTATTTATCACACTGGTTTGAAAAATACTTTCAAGGAGATAACAAGTTCGCATGGATACGCAATAGGACTGCAATATATTGCACAATTGGGGCGGTGTGGAAAAATCCTGGTATACCAAGGGCGCACGTTATGTGAAAAAATATTTCTGAAAATATTATTATTCTCAATAATAATGATATATAAAAAAATATTATTAAATTTCACAAATAATCAAAAAATAAATTTCTCGATTTAGCGTATAAATCAAAGCTTACATACATTAATATCACATATTATAATTTTAGAGAGGGAGATTTTCAAGAGATACCTACATCCATTCTATAACATTCGATAATTTAAAAATATTTGATTTATATAGATACAATTATTTTTAGATATAGATAACATATTTGTAATATATTGACTGGATAAAAAATCACTTCATTTAAAAAAGCATATGTAGGAACAATATTTTCTGTGAAATACTTTCAAATTCACTTGAACTTTTTTATAATTGTGAGGAATATTATTGGAAAAAGACAGTACCCGACATTGCCTGGGTTTCTGATTTGGTTATATTAAAAATAAGGTGATAGGTGGGGATGGGCTAGGGAATGTCTTTTTTTGTGCAAGCCCTGAAGAGTGCCAAATATACTACCATGTTTAGTCTAAGCAGGGGAAACGTGAAATGTCAAAAGGGGATTTGTGACGGGGTATCTATATATTTCTTAGCATCGTAGAACACAAAATTTAAAACTTATTTATATCAGCGTTAGCGTGCCTATGTTTTGATTCTAATAAATCAGAAAATTTTAAAGGGATGGCATTCAATATAATACACATTTATAGCATGAGGGAGGAGGTGTGGTAGCCAGGGGCTAACGGGGTAGGATAACTATGTTATACGTAGGGTTTTAAGGAAAAATTTTCAAAATTAATGGCGGATAGCATTCGATACACTAATAATAATGTTATAATTATATCTCGAGGCGGGGTGGGGTGGCCATGTACAGGAGAGAGGGACGTCTTTATTTTTCGCAGACCCTAAAAAATAACGAGTTTTCAATGGTAAAATATAAAATGACTTGCCGTGCCGATAGTGTGTACCTGTAACATTAAATATATTTATTTTCCTACATTTTATTTTTGTTATTATTCATGAAGTATTTGACTAATTAAAATCAATTTCTAAAATCAAATACTTTCTACTTCATATTTATGGGTTCATTATGAATCATTTTCTTTGTCGATCCTTTCATAACTAAAAATCGTAATCTTTGTCAACCTCCGCACTCTTGACATAACTTCTTTAACTTTTCACAGCACCCTGCGGATCTGAAGGCTACCAGTTTTTTTTTACAATTTGGTCGGTCCAACGTATAGGAGATATTTATCTTTCTCTTCGCCCTTTGACGCGGCGCAACCACAACAAGTTTCTCCAAGCTATGGTGTGATTGTTTACATCAAAATAAACGTTTTTCACAGAGGTCTGAACCGTTTAAATCCAGCGCATAGGAACGTGATACTAACTTTTTACCGTATTATTTCTTTATGTTTTCTTCTGGTTTTCCTTTACAAGTCTTCCAGAAGAAAAGTTCAGAATGCACCGACATATGAAATTACATTAGTTTTGTATTTCTGCTCGAATTGTTGGAAAACTTTTAACGTAAGTATTACCTAATCAAAGTAATGTACTGGCTAGGCAATTATTAAGGATATTTCAATCCGTTGTCTAGTTAAGAATAATGCCAATTTTTTTTATTTTGTTTTTCATTACTGCAACAGCAACCAACTGAATCTCGCGAAATCTGTCCACATCACCAGTGGTGTAACTATGCCAATGCGGTCCATTGGAGCCCACGTTAGATAGGGGACCAAAAAATATCGCCTTACAATTAGGAATTGTGTATTCTCGACTTTTTTCAATTCCCGGAACATGAAAGACAAAATTTATAAGTCCCGGGAATTCCCAGAAATCGAGACCATGAATTTTATTTTATTAAAAAGAAAATAAATTTTAATATACATGATGTACAGTAGCTATTAAATGTAGAGTGTGTAGAAAAACATACGTTTATATTAATATTATAAACAAATAAAAACTGTTTGATGAAATATTTATTATTTCATAATCTGATAGTTTTTTAAAATAAAATTAATATATATTAAATACAAAAATTACAAAAACACCAACAATTTAAAAAAATAAAATAAAAAACATACAAAAAATAACAATTAATTAAGAAACATATCGGAAGACAATTACGTTACGTCGTTACGAAAATCAACTGAAGCATGCAAATATTTTTTTTAAAATGGCATGAATTTATCTTAAATTCATTTTACAGTGAAATATAATCCCTTGTTTGAACAAACCGACAAAACCATTCACTTCAAAAAAAATTTTTTAATTGTAAATATCTTAGGAGTAATTTTTTCTTAACCGTTTTAATGCTAAGTAATTTTCGATACAAACGATCGCAGCGCTTTTGCGACGCGTAGCATTCAAACGGTTAATGTAAATCTTTATGGCTGACCATATAAACTAGGGAAAAATTGAATCCATTTTTTAAATACGCTTACGCACCCACCGCTCGTTGCTGAGTCACTACCTGCTATATGTCAATGGACAATAGAATTAACTCAAATATTTAAAATGAATAATATCAAGATAAATTAAAAGTCTCGAATCTTGGGTTATTTTTTTTTAAAGTACCGAGATTCTACACAGCAAAAGAATATAGAATTCCCAAGAATTTATTCCAGAGTTGTCTCTACGCGGAATCCTTAATAATAATCCATTTAGCATTGATAATGTTTAAAATTCACCACCATAATAAGCGATGTAATAAAAGTTTAAAATACTTAATTAATGTATTAATTATAAATATATACATATAAAATCAATTTTGTCGAAAAATATTGTTTTAGCGTCACCGGGATTCGAACCTGGATCTTCATTTCCAATCCGGGGAAGTGCACTACCTTTGTGCTATAACGCCAGTATTTTTCTTGACAAATTTTCGAACCTATATTTTACATTTTTTCAAATTAATACACCTTTCGTTCCATTATTTGAAAGCCATCTACATTATTTTTACAGAATCTCAAATACCTTTGATTAAACCGACTTGCAGACACCAGAATTATCAATTCATTTTTATTAAATTTTGGACACGTTGATACAACATATATTATTAAGGAAAACACATTCTTATTGTGAAGTTGTAATTATTCAGAACATAGGTCTGTGATATTTTAAATACTAAATTAATGTATTAATTATAATTAATTAATTTAGTATTTAAAATATCACAGACCTATGTTCTGAATAATTACAACTTCACAATAAGAATGTGTTTTCCTTAATAAAATTTTAAAAACTTTATTTACGTACAGTACGAAATAATAAGAAAATATGATCAATGTACCCATACATACTAGCGGTATCCCGCTAATGTGTCGGGTGAGGGTCAAAATTATCACTATGAATTGAAAATTGCCTGAAAGCGAAGCAAGTATTTTTTTAAATTTCAGGTATATATAGATGCCTAAAAACCCTTTTTTTAATGTTGTTCTTACTGTTTAAAGAATAAACCATCCAGTACTAATATTTTGATATTTTATAAAAAAGAATTTCGTGGCTCCTTAATCTATTCTGCATTGGAGCCAAATTTGTACAATTACGCCACTGCTCATCACAAGTTTAGCCAATTGTTAGCTATACTTCAAGATGCTTTAGAATGACCTTTAAATTTAATGAATACTCTCTATTTATTACTTCAATTGTTAAGGGTAAATGTATATGAATTATTTTTTGTCTATGAACTTACGTTAAGGACCGTATGTAATTAGTGTGAAATAACCTGATATTCATTATGCTATGTGTTTTGTATGACGAAAAGAATGAACAACCGATTCATAGCAAACTTTACCGCCAAATCTTTGAGACACCAGGGCAAACTTTAGCGTAAACATAAACATAATACATGAGGCAAGTTTTGAATTGAGATGCCCACGAATAAGAGTAATTAATAAATGCATAATAAATATATTTTTTAAGGAGAATACGTTTTTGTCGTGAAGTTGTATTTTCAGAATATATGTAGTATTTTCAGAACATATGTAGTAGTAGTACAAATTTAATGAATCGACTAGAAAGATATACAGAAAAAATCTATATATCGAAGAAATATTTAGTTGCTACCGGAATTCGAACCTGGACCTCTTCTTTTCCGGGGAAGCGCGTTCACCATTTTGCTATAGCAATTGAATACATTTTTTGACAAATTTTGAACTAAAATTATGTAATCTTTCCAATTAATACTTCATATGCAAATACCTTTGAGTAAAACCGGCTAGATAAACGCGTTTAACCGGGTAGGAAGAGGTCTAAGTTCAAATCCCGGTAGCAACTAAATATTTGTTTGATAAGTATTATTTTTCTGTATATCTTTCTACTTGATGCATTTAATTTGTATTGAAAAAAAAATAACATACCTATTTGCACAAAGTATAAAATAAATTGTACATTTTAAATAGTAATTAGATGTATTAATTAGAAAGATATACATATAAAATTCAAACCTGGATCTCTTTCCAAATCGGAGAAGGTGGATCATCAAACTATGCTACAGCGACATTATTTATGATGACATTTATATGTTACACTTTTAATGTATTAATTAGAAAGATATACATTAAAATCAATTTTATCAAAAAATGTTGTTGTTGCGCTACCGGGATTCGAACCTGGATCTCTTTCCAAATCGGAGAAGGTGCATCATCCAACTATGCTACAGCGACATTATTTTTCACGACATTTATATGTTATACTTTTAATGTGTTAATTAGAAAGATATACATTTAAAATCAATTTTATCAAAAAATATTGTGGTTGCGCTACCAGGATTTGAACCTGGATCTCTTTCCAAACCTGGGAAGGTGCATTATCCAACTATGCTACAGCGACAGTACTTTTGACAACAAATTTTCGAACTTATATGTTACACTTTTCAAATGAATACATCTATCGTTCCGTTATTTGAAAACCATCTACTTTGTTTTTACGGAATCCCAAATACCTTTAGCATAGTTGTATAATTTACCTTCCCCGGTTTGGAAAAAGATTCCGGTGGCGCAACAACAATTTTTTTCGATAAAATTGATTTTATATGTATATCTTTCTAATTAATATATTTAAAATATCACAGACCTGTGTTTTGAATAATTTCAACTTCACAATAAGAACTTGTTCAAATAATTGTAAATTTGTTCACTTCTGCACAGATTTTCTAAGAAATAAATAAATATGCTAGCGTTGTATTTCTTGCAGAAATATTTCTTCGATTTGTAGAAAAAGTGTCAACTTCATCTGAAACGGAACCCAAATTGAACAACGATCGTCACTTGTTTCCGCGAAGACCTGAAGTGTTTTGCCGCCAATTATAAGAGTTGCAGTGGAGGAAGTTTCCCTCGTCTCGCCAGGCAATATGCATCTTAAAGTGATTCTTGTTAGTTTTATGGAAATTCTCAACTCAACTTCAAGTTATAACGTCTTGCCTCGATACTTGAGAGACGAAGAAAAGTTTTCACCTATGTGCCACCATCTGTCTGGGTAACTTTAAAGTATACGTACGTATTTAATTTAATATATAAATATGTATCGTTTACAATTAAAATTTGCGCTACCAAACTAACCAGATACTGGAATATGGTCTTGATAGAATCTACAAATATAGACAGGCTTGTGTTTGAAGATGCATGAATGTGGATGAGGCGATAATTGTGTATCGGGACAGAAAACTATACTATCCTCTCTACCTACCATAGCGTGATGGTAAATTAATTAGTTACTTTATTACAATTAAAATTGTATATTTGATTTGAATATTTAATGATATTCTATTTCATTTTTGATATTTTTTTAAATAATTCGATTAGTATGAATTTCTCATTTAAGTTTGGCAATTTTTTTTAAGTTTATTTTAATTTACAAACTTTGTAAAGTATGATCTATACTTAAACATTATTTGAATTATTTTTTGCATAATTGAGGACCTATTTTGCATATTGCAGCTCGAATATTGACCTAAGTGCTTGGTCATTTTTGGAGCATTAGTTAAAAACCTTATCTTTCACATAACTCTAAAGAAAAACATCTAAAAACGTTCAGTTTCTCGATCTGTGCGGTCAATTAATGTCTCCGAAATGAAAAATTACCCGTTACAAAATTACAATTAGCCCTAACTTGTTGCAAATAGACATGGTCTAAAAACAAACTCTATTTCAGCAAACTTTTTATCATTTTTGTAGTGAATTTTTACAATTTAAATTTTCAACTTATTCGTTTATCGACTCATTTTTGTTAACTGTATAATTTTTATTTGACAGATATGACGTTTCGACGAAAAATAAAAAAATACAGTTATATCTATTTAAAATAACAATTGAGTTTCAATCACCCTATAAAAACCACATTTATTAATTTGACGTAAACCGGTTTCGATATCACAGTATGTTCATCGGGATAGACGTACACTAGGTAAAAGAGGTTAATACAAATTTTGTTATTTTTTTATAAATAATTGTGCCTGACCACAAATTTTAAGCTATAATTAAGTGGTCATTAAATTTAGTGGCAGGGGCTGGAAAAATGAATGCAATTTATAACTATACTATATTATAATAAAACAAATTATACTAGATGAATCAACTAGAATGAAACACAAAGAAAATCTACCTATCGAAAAAATATACTTACCACTGGGATAATAATAGATGTCTCACTAAAATAGAATAAACACATATATTCTACACAAAAATTCTAGCTGAATGTAAATTGTTAACATAGTGTAGCTCATTCTCTATATTTTTTTCTATACATAGTTTTTCTATTCTTTTCTTTTGATCTAATTTGCTTTAACTATCATTAAACTGCAACTAAAATCTAAAATTGCAATTTCACAATAAATTTGATTTTTGATATTTTATATGACTAAAGGCTAGGGTTTTTCGGGTCCGGGTACCCGGACTCGAACCCGCCGGGATTTGGTAAAAATTCTCGGATCCGGTTCCCGGTTTACGACCTGGGGGGTCCGAGTCTTTTTATAAAAGAATTTTTTTATGCGAACCGACAAAAGTCTGATTTAGTTCGTGGGACGTCCACGACTGCGCTGTTTTCAATTTTTAAAAGTCCTAATTTTTTTTTAAATAGATGAAGTTGCCATTCTTTATATATCTCAATTCTTTGGCGCATACGTCATTCATATAGTAACACCGGCATCTTTACGCAAATCTGGAAACAATGAAAATATGATAAAGTTGTGATTACTCCTTTATTTAATTTTATTTATTTTATTTATTTTCTACACATTTACTTTATTTTCTACACATTTACTTTATTTTCTACACATAAAAACAGTTTCGTGCAGAAAAGTGTCTACTTTACTTAACTCCACAGTCATAATTCTCAACTCTATACGCGCGCTACTAAACAAGGCGCTAGTATTTTAAATTAATAAATTTAATTTAAATTATTAAATTAATAAATTTAATGTGAGAAAATAATGAATTTTAAATATTTTAGGTAAAAAAATTGTTATTAAAATTAACCCAAAATGCCTAAAATATCAAAAATGTGGGATTATTTCGCGCGACGTACTGACTTGGAAAATTGCTGTAAATGTAATTTATGCTCATTAATACTAAATAAATTAATTAATTAAACATTTAAAAAGTAAGTATGGAATAACTTTACAAACTGAAGAAGACAAGGCTAAAGAAAAACCCGCTACTTAAAACTCTTGATGATTTCGTAGTAAAAAATTTTTTGAAAGAAATTGTTTCCGAAATGGCCGCGTTTGATAATATATCGATTAGCGCAATTACAAAATCTAGCTTCATTCGAGAAAGTTTCATAAAGTCGGGTTATAAACTGCCCAAATGTGAAAGGGACTTTATGAATTTAATTCATAATTTTTATGAAACAAAAAGGATTGAAATGGTAGAGTTATTAGAAAAAAGTTGAAGGAAAACCAACGATTTAGTATAAACACTTGATAAGTGAATGAGTAATGTATATGGAAATATCGATGAAATGATTTATCTTGAATATGAATTAAATATATTAATTACAAAGATATAAATATAAAATCAATTTCTCGGACCCGACAAGACCGAGTTTTTGGAACCCAGACCCGTCGGGTATAAAAAACTCGGGTTTTCAAAAACCCTACTAAAGACCTCTCCAATCTACCTTTTGTACTACTTTTGAAATCAATATTTAGTTTTAAAAGGATATCACAATAAATAAATTGTATATCAAAAATGCTCGCATTCAACTTGAACAGTTTTGACCTAAACTTGGAAATATAGTCATAAAGTATTGTGGACTAAGTTTTATTATACTCTGAATACACATACACAAATTCAATTATATCCTTCACTGAACACCTTATAGAGAAAGTATGCCATAAAAGTCAAATGTTTGTTTTCTGACCAACTTTTAGTCAAATCCTTTTCCTTCTATACTGATAAATTGATTATGAATTTGGTTATAAAAATAAAATGCACAATTATTGTCTATCCTTACCTTACTTAACCTAATCTAACCTGGCTAACTTAACCTAACCTAACTTAATATGAATAAGAACGAAAATAAGGGGTGAGTTTAAGTTAGCCTCAACTGTGGGGGTGGCAATCCACCGTCAGTATCACCGCCTCTAGCCGATCAGCGACACGAGCAACATCTACATCTGGGGTGTAGGCTTCCGTCGAGATAACCCCCAATCGGTCAGGCCCGATTGCTCACCGACGACAATTCTTCCGCTCTACCGCACATCCCGACAGGTCGCTAGATCGAGGCAGATACCGCCAACTCGCTCTACTCAATCTTCATACTATACGCTCCGCTACCTTCTGTACCTATTCTTTCTTCCCTATCCTTATCTCAATAAACGACTCTACACAAACGCGCTCGTTTTATTCCATTATCAAAAACCATCACATATCTTTTCATTCAGCATTTTACATTTAACATCTACCAATTTGGAAGAAATGATTAAAAAATGGCTCATAGATAATACCCTGTCTTACTTGTAAACATGAAATGAATTGTTTAAACTGTGACTGATTAATTGTTGTTTTGATTAATAAATATATAATAAAATGTATATAACTGTCTCTACAGATAAGCTTCTAGAAAGACGTTTTGTGAGTCTACTTTTAATTAAAAAATAAAAATAAAAATAATAAAATACGCGATGTTACTATTATAACTCTTGCGGAGATTTACTAGTAATTTACTATTATTATTTACTAGTAATTTCGCATTCTAACCACAGTAATTAAAAAATTGAATATTTATGTAACAATAATAATTTAAAATATCAATTACTGAATGCGTAAACTATGTGACCAAACCCACTGACAAGCGCTTTAATAAAAAATTAACTGCCTTATTTATGACGATATATTGTTACTTACAAGAATATATTAGCATTTAGGTTAACTAATTACATTTTGTCAGTCATTTATAGAGGTAGTTCACTAATTAAGTTGAGTTGGTTCACCTTGAGTGGATAACTTTGATGAATCATTCAATATGAAGCACGTGATCATCATCGTCAGTGATCATCCAAGTTGAACCAGAATAGACTTCGTTCATCTGTGACTATCACCGAGCAGTCATCCGTGGATGCTTCAGCCTTATTAAAAACAAAGTCTTTCCCTCAAAGTTAATTAATCATTTGAACCGTAGAACATGAGAAAGTATCACGATATAGTGTACTTGTTACTAGGTATTTTGATATACATATATATATTTTTTTAAATGTATGAAAAAGATTTATTTTAAGAAGTACAGTAAAACCTCAATATAACGAACCAATTGGGGGGAGGAGGTGTTCGTTAAAGCCGAAAGTCCGTTATATAAAAATAGGTTTAAAATAAATCAAAAAACCTTTTTTTTGAAAATATGTACACTGTATTTAGATATAAATAAACAATACAAAACACAAACTACATTCTATTTATTATCTTCGGACACTCATCATGAAGGAACGTTGCCGTTTAATATCGACGTGCTTGCTTTCGGTAATCCTGCTTTGGAAAAGGAATCAAGTTGTGTTTGCACTTTTGAAGTTTGCTGTTTTTTTATAATCAACTCTCTAAAATTACGAAAAGGCGTATAATAGAGTTGAACTTCGTTATCTGACGAATAGTCAATAAATGTTATGTTATTGTGTGCTGCGTCGAAACCTACGCGTTATTATATCAGGGAATCCCCTAACATACTATCGCTCCGGCTACGCAGTCTACGAGCAGGACGGCATTATGTCTCAAATTCTAGTGCTAGACGTATGACGTGCTTATCGTGCTCGCTAAAATTAGTTTACATGCGGCGACACTTGAATTTAAGCATGTATAATATTAACAGGACGTTTTAATTTTTTTACATTTGACCGAATTTTTTCTCTGTTATATTCGAAGTTCGTTAAATAGAGGTACGTTACATCGAGATTTTACTGTAATACCTTTTGCAATGATTTGATTCTCGCATTAAGCGAGCGATCACGTTTTTCCAAAACGTACTGAAACGCTCGATTGATTAAGAAGAATGATAGCACAATAGTATTTTTGAAATAAAACAGACACGCAAGTGTTGGAATTTATTAATTCTCTTCTGTTGTCTTTGTATTTTAACTGCTAGAAGTACAGTTGACAACATTTGTTATTACAAAAGTATAACAATTAATATGAACAGATTATTTTGATAATCATATTTATTCATAATCAACACAATAAATCAAACACGATTTTTTGGTTCTTTATTTAATTTTTATAAATAATTTGACAAACGTATCAACTGATAAAATATAGAACACTGTAGTAAGCTTATATACAAATGTTGTTACAAAGTTGGGTATAACATATTAGGTGATTAACAATACAATATTCCCTTAAGGCTAAAATGGAAAATATTGAAAATACCTTATAAGAATAATATCTTTAGTTAAATGTCATTATTATCATACATTGGGAAAAAACAAATTTTATATGTTTAGCAAAAAATATCTAAACATTATCTATTATACCTACATTTCATACAAATTCAAGTGAAGACAAAAAATATAATATGGTTTTTTGTATACATAGACATCAATCTACTTATGTTGAGTTAAATACATAAATATTATTAAGTAGAACACATTCTTATTATGAAGTTGTAATTATTCAGAACATAATGTACTGAATAATTATAACTGCACAATAATGTTCTCTTTAATAATATATAAGTTGTATCAATGTGTCCAAAATTAATTATTAACTCTGGCTTCTTCTATCAGATTACTCAACAAGGTATTTGAGATTGATGACTTTAAAATAATGGAACAACAGATGTATCAATTTAAAAAGTGTAACATATAGGTTCGAAAATTTGACGTTAATTCACTATGTTACCGTAGCGTAATCGGATAATGCAATTTTCCCGTATTGGCAGAGATCCAGCAATCCCTGTAGCAACAACAATATTTATCGATAAAATTGATTTTATATTTAACCTTTATAATTAATACATTTAATTTGTATTTTTAAAAATAATTATAATTATATTTAATAAAGGAGAATTACAGATATTAATTTGTTAAATGATGATATTATTATTTGAATTCTTGTTGATTTGAAAACTCAATATATTAGTACAATTGGAAAAACCTAACCTAACCATACTGTCTCAGGAACATCTGTATAATGATGGTCTCGGAATACAAGAATATTTATTTTCACCGCATTTAAATATTAAATTTGTATTACCTGGGGCGATCTACCTTATAATTAACTAATTCTAAGAAAATCAAAAAAAATGTATATTGCTTCTTTATAATTTAAATTAGTAGATTTACTAAATGTTTCAAAAAGTATGTATAAGAATAGAAGTTATAAAATATGACTAAATTTTTGCGTAAAATGTTATAAGAGTGAAATAAAATTATTTTCGTTAGTATTAATATTTCTTATTATCGTACGCCAAGGTCGTGCTGAAATTATAGATGTCAGAAATAATAATCATTTGAGAAAATTCCTTTTCATGAAAATTTATCCACCAAATCTCCTTCCTTTTTTAATATACCAAATTGATAGGAGAACCTTGTGCTAAATAATAATTCTTTGAGGGAGGGAAACGTCAACACCAAGAAATTGTAACATTAAACCCATGCAAGATCTAAATTATCATATGACCTGAATTCAAGAAAGGTCTGAATATATTAAATTCTACTTCTAGCGCCTGTCGTATTGGCGACCATTATTTTTTGCACAGAAGCTCGTAATATTTGTATTGTGATATCCTCAACAATTCTTAAATTTTTTAGTCAGGATGTTCTCCGTCTTCCAAGATCTAAATAAAGGGTGTCCAGCGGAAAATTTTCAAATTTAAAATAATAATGTGATTCTCATAATTTATTTATAAAAAATTGATTGTTTTACGATGCTCACGTTTTATAAACAATATCGTCTAAATGCCGTTCATTTCTCTCAAGATACTCTTGCAATCTGCGAACACGCGAGAGCAAAGCGTTGGTTCAATGGCAGCAACTTCACGGCGGATATTTTCTTGTAGGGCCTAAATTGTTCAAAGATTGTTGCTGTATACTCTTGATTTAAGGTATCCCTACAAAAAAAAGTTACACAGTGTAAGTTCCAGTGACCGAGATGTCCAGGGTATGTCTCCGTACTTCCTGATTAATTTATTGGTAATAATTCCCCTCAATTTCTCCATTGGAACTCTAGCTGTGTTATGGAATGGCCCCATCTTGCTAAAATTGTATTCTGTTATTGAACCTAGAAAACAGCTGCAGTTGTGGTACCAAAAACTCATTGATCATTCAACAATATATGTCAGCAGTGTTTGTCTCCCGCTGGTTAAAAAAAACAAGGGCCAATAATCCCTCGAGCAGAAATTGCACACCACACTGTGGTTTTTGGACAATGTAAACATTTTTGATGACGTTTTCTTGGATTTTCAAGGAACTAGTATCTCACGTTCTGTTTATTAACATAGCTATCGATATGAAAATATGTTTTGTCAGTAAACAATATGTTTCCAAGCGTTCGTGCTGTTCCAAAACATTCCAGCATTAGTTTCACGTAAAGAATAGTCATTTTAATTGAGAAATTGCACGATTTTCAGTTTTTATGGGTGAAACTGTACAGGCTGTAATCTTTCTTATCGGTTTACGTGGATTACGCATAATTTCACGTCGAACATGAGCCACATGTTCTGGCGTCGCTGCTGACGTTAATGGTCCCGGACAAGTTTGGTTAACCATTGTCCCTTCTCGTCTAAACTTTTGAACCCAACACCAGTTAAGTTGAGTACTCGGCCTATCACTAACTCGTCGAATATTAAAGTGAGTACAAAAAACGTGACGCGCACAAACCAATGAATCACCGCACTTTTAATACTGCTCAACCGCGAACACGCGGTACGCTCCCGATCAGTGACTCATTACGACTAGCAATCCCGCAGATCACGCGCGTCTAACAATACCCCTCCCACTTACCTCACCCTGATGCTTTACGAGCAATTACAATTTAATCTTGAAATTTTTCCGCTGAAAATCCATTATTTTCTGCTTTTAATGCCTGTAGTGTTAGCGATAATTTTTATCTAAATATTTTTTTATTATAAGATTTGAAGATTTATTTTCCTTTTATAAATTTTGTTTTTTTTAGAGGTATAGAACTTTAAAATTAAATAAATAAATAAAACATCAAAATCGTAGTAATGGCCATTATGTTAGCTTTATTGAAAAGGTATTGTTTTGCCATTAATGTTTAAAGTTAATATCGCGCATGTGGGTACCATGGCTAGTTCAAATAAAGCGCAATCTGGAAGTCAAATTTTCGACCACTTCTTGAAGCAGCTGGGACCGTATATCGGCAATAACGAGACGAACTTTAGCTTCCAAGTCATTATCGGCGTAGACTAGCGACTTCACATATCCAAAAGTGTTCAATCACACGATCTTGGAGGCCAATTGACAGATCCATTACGCGAAATTATGCGCTCTTCGAATGTTTCCTTTAATAAATTGATTGTAGCGCGCGCTGTGTAATATGTTGCGCCATTTTGTTGAAACCACAGTTCTTCGACATTAACACCATTCTTTTCGGTGCGCACCGTACGACGTCTCTGCAGATGCGTATTATCAATTAGAGTATGCGTGATGCGAAAATAATCCATGGTTATTCAAATTACATGCTCGTATGAACGATTATGCATAAAATAGACACAGCGCACGGTAATTTTCGCGAACTGAATCACGATTTTCGAAATAAATTTGTACAATTTGCAAGCGTTATTCTGGCGTAATTTTATTCACGGTTAAATGTCAAACCAAACTGAGCACAAATCAGCTTTCAGCTGTAAAATTGGCTGTCGCTGAAAAAAGTATTGCCAATTCTAAAAACAATCCTTTATAAACCTTAATATCATCAATAGTGCAATCAACCTAGCTAGTTGTATCAACCCACATATCAAATAGTTTTAGAATTGTTTCATTGAATGTTTATGATTCTATTTCATATGAGAGTACGGAAAAAAATAACATCGTAATATCCTTACTAGAAAATTTAAATACAGGTCATGATTGCACCATGCTTCATCTAAAAGAAAGAAATATTAAATTACTGACAACATATTATATATAGTAACCAATTATTATCCATAATAGTTGAAACACCGGTTCAACAGCAAATGACAGGAAAAAATACTCATATAACTTAACTGCTGGAGAAAGATGCGAAAGATGAGTCTCGTGGACAGAATGAAAAATAAAATCTCATATATTCCTATTGCAACCAAGTTTTTAGCTGAAAATGTGTATGCATTATTTTTTATTTTTAATTAATTTATCTTATTAAATTATCATGTAGTTGACACTTGAATTCGATAAAATGAATAAAACATGTAATGATGGCGATTCAAATTTACCACCATCTTCAGCCAGCATCGATTCCAGCGGTATTTGCATTCAGGACCCAGGCTGCAACAGAGAGCAGCCGGTCCCAGTTTGATTCGATCGCTCGCCGATGACACATCTAATGCTTTGCCGCGAGTCTTGTACGGCGCTCAAACGCCGGGCGATAAGGAAATCGACCGCCGCCGACTCGTTTATCTAATTCTTCATGTTTCGTAATCTTCCTTTTCTATTTCTGACCAAATAAACCCTAAAATATGGTGGATGATGGAGCTGGAATCAGTAAATATTTGACCAATACAACATTGAACCATTTTTTATCAATCCACAATTATCTAATCAATAATTTGCTGACCTGTGGACCCCTTACATCTATAAATTTAATATGTAATATTAACAATAAAAGAATCATCAACAATATCTAACCAAATACATAAATATCGCTGAACTTAAAAAATTGTCTTCAAAAATTGAAAATTTTAAAATATCATGTTTGACATTTGGAACGTTATTAAATGAGCAAACAAAATCATAAAAGCCGATGAAATTTTTCATTTTCATTTCCATGGTCCCGTGAACTTAAATACACTCAGCTAGCAAATGGTTTCCGCCTATTTTTATTCATATTTGCAATCTGCACAACACTTACGTTGGTGATTTTTCTTCCAAAGGTTGATGCTGAACTTTTTTAAATGGTGCTTAAACAATCTACTCAGACACCTTAGAAAGCGGCGTATTATTTTTCATATCATAATATCCACATCTAATTGATGTGTTTTTAAAACTTTATTTATAAATCGATTATGTTCCAAGAGTCGGGTGGTTCAGACCGCTTTTGACAACGCGTGAATTACAAAATGTGTCGCTTTCAACATTTAGAAAATAATATAAAAAATCTGAACACACTGTTAGGTCACTTCATCGTGTGGATGGGTAAAAAGAGTAGAACACTAGTAAGCAAAAAATTATGTTCATATTACGATTATATTTTTTCACACTACTGTTAAGCGATCGTACTGAAAGGAAAATTGGAATAACTAGTCTTCCAGAGTAAGGATTGAACCTCCGACGAGATTTTCGCAAATGTCAGATTGAATATGCACACTGATTTTACAAGATGTATTGTTCAACATTTCCGTGCTAACAACAACTCTCCTCAAGCAATCAATCACGGACACAACACAAGACAAACAACAAACATCCACACACCAGTTCCGAGAGCAACAACGACATTTTATCAAAGATTCTACATGTTCTTTGCTCCGAAACTATACAACACACTCAGTACCAACTGAAAATCGTTTAATTCCAATAAGATTACACAAATATGGACCCAATATATGATTCAATCAGGTAAAGATGAATCAGAAGCACGGCTATTCAACATTCTAATATAATTTATACAATACCTTCACTGGTCCTACAACATTCCCAATACATATATTTTTACTTTTTTATACATATTTTTAATTCTCTTTTTATTCCTGTCAATAAATAACACCACAACAGCACGAAAAAAAAAACTGGCTACTTTAGCACATACTTCAGTCCAGCAAAGTAGCCAGGACAACATTGTATATATCAGAGGTGAAGTCTAGTCCATTCCACACAATAAACTATGTATTATGTATATTTATTATGTATTCACCTCTATTAAAACAAATATATATATATAAATAAATTGTAAAATTTTAGTATAAATAAATTATTTTAATATAAATTATTTAAAACTTTGTTTTTAACCACTTTAAGGGTTAAATTTAATGCACCAACTGGTTTTGGAAAATAAACTAACTAAAACCAATTATGTCAAATTGTTCTTATGTTTTTAAATTCTATTTTTTATGGTGATCAAAAACAAATTTTTAAATAATTTGTATTAAAATTAATAAAAACCAAAATGGAAAGTTTGCGATAAATATCAATTCTTATTAAGGAGAATGCATTATTATTATGAAGTTATAATTATTCAGAATATAGGTCTGTGATATTTTAAATACTAATTAAATGTATTAATTAGAAAAATATACATATAAAATCAATTTTATCGAAAAATATTGTTGTTGCGCTACCGGGATTCGAAACTGGATCTCTTTTCCAATCCGGGGAAGGTGCATTACCAACTATGCTACAGCGATAGTATTTTTGACGATAAATTTTCGAACCCATATGTTACACTTTTCAAATTAATATATCTATCGTTCCATTATTTGAAAGCCATCTAAATCTTTTAGTAAACCGGTAGCAAACGCCAGAATTAACAATTAATTTTTATTAAATTTTGGACACATTGATACAACTTATATATTATTAAAGAGAGCACATTCTTATTGTGAAGTTGTAATTAGTTGTAAGTTGTCGTTGTAGCATAGTTGGTAATGCACCTTCTCCGTATTGGAAAAAATATCCAGTAAAATTGATTGTACATGTATATATTTCTAATTAATACATTTAATTAGTATTTAAAATATCAATTCAGTATTTTTTTACAAAATGCAGTGGAAATAAGCAAATCCGTTTTATAAAAAGAGTTAATAATTAACAAATTAAAAGTTAATGTAAACCTGATCTTATTTTAGTGAACAGAATTAAAAAAACGTCAGGATAAGTAAAAGATTGTAAGAAAGATCAGTCATGAGTTTTGATGGTACTAAAAATAAAGAACGTCCGCGGAATCTTATATCGTGTTCAGTTACAAGAAGATTGTTCTGTAAGAAACCTCAACAATCGACGTGCACGCATAACGAGTGTGGTACTCTATTCTCTCAGCCTATCTCCGAGATATCGCACAATAGATTGTTACTAATTCGATTGTAATGAAAATTTTACGTTAATGTTAATACATCGGTGAACTATAGTACACTATTTCAATTAAAATAATAGGTATATACAACATACATAACAATAAAAATCATTGTATTAGATTCTGGAGTCCGCTTTGGCTGCCTCAAGCAGATCCCTACACTGCTGTAAGCCATACTTCCCCAGTCATCGACCCCAAGAACATCCAACTTCCTCCGGATACCATCCAGCCAATAGAGTCGCTATCTCCTAATGCTCTGTCACCAATTTGGTTCATGGAATGATAAGGACCTTCCACCTGAGACGGATGCTCATCCTATCGAAGTTCCTGGACCATGATAAACTTGACGATGTCAGGCTCAACACAGAGCTCATAAGTTTCAAAGTTGAGTTTTAATACTACTACATTTAAATGAAACTATGGACCTCCAATAAAATATATCCAACTTAAGCCTCGACGCTTGACGTAAGAAATCTAAAAAGTTTTCAACAAATAAACTTATTATTTAATATTAAAGAACTAACCATAAAAAAAGAGTAAATCTTTCTATCATGTTCATTCAAGAATATATTCTCCTTCTTCTGTTTTATCGCTGACACTAATGCGAAAGTTTCCACAAAGTGGTGAAACATTTGCGTATGTAAAAAGTTAATCCGGTGCCAAAACAATATCATTAAAAAATGACTTAAATCATTTTAAACGCGACAGTTACTAAAGCGCAACTCCGCCAAAGTTTAAACGCCATCTTGAAGCCGAGGAGGCGGGAAGCCGAAATGACTTCCGTTCAACAACTATCCTGAAATATGCGAAAAACTTTAACGATTTTTATATATTTTTCACATGGAAATGTTCAGCTCGCCCGTGTGGTCGACATGTCAAAAACATGTTTACCTACAGCGATAAATCCCCGTGTTTTTTCCATGCGATTTTGAATATATATGCCCTTACGAGAAAATGTGGAAATTTACGTAATAACTCCTGACATTACTGTCTATCTACCGGGGGCGGGGGTCGGTCGGAGGCTCCCGCGCAGAAATCGGGTACTCAAATATTCCGGGATATTTTTCAAGGTCGACAGCAGAACGAACCCTGAAATTTCATAATTATTCAAATGCTAAATTTAAGGGGAATAATATTGTGTATGTAGATTATAATATACGCGTCACACATACCGCTTTAAATAAAAAAACATACCTAATAATGCGCCACACATTTTTTTATTTTTATTAATTTAAAATATTGTATCTACATATAAGTATCATATTTTAAAATCTGGCTCACTGGGCTTTGCCCATACATGATTAATCAACAATTTTTGTTTTCAACAAATTATATACACTCTTTTTCAACACTGTATATCGGTTTTTTACAAATATTGATAGATAGACGAAGCGTCGGCCATCTTGGATAATATATAATGTTATTACAGGAAAGATCACCTAGAAATTGTGTGCAACACACAAACTACCAAATATAATATATAAGCATGAACTAACTCAAATTCCTTGTTTCAATATTTTCAATTTGGTGCCACCAACGTAATTAAACCCTGACAATATAATATGCATTAATGTAAAAAATACGTCTTGTTTACACAAAGATTTAATTTACGAAGAGTAAATACTTTTACTGTTGCATAAATGTATCTCCTATATGTACACTTTATTTCATGTTTACTCATTTTCTAGTCTGTGGTGTAGCAGTATTTTCATTTATTTTGTTTGGGTATTTAATATGGCATTCGATACCCAAAAGACATACAATGTTGTAGCATGTGTACCTCAAATCTGCCCAAAACCAATATATAGTATTATTTCAAGGGTTGTTACAAATTTTAAATAATAATAAGAAATAAGAGGAAAATAAAAATTGTAAATTCTTATTTTGCTTTTATACTCTTCGCGTCTATTATTCGACAAAACTATATAATATAACATCGCTTTTACACTTAACTGACTTCATGGCTAAGGGGATGCGTTCTTGTCTGCACCCAATGCCTACTTAACCATCGAAACCTAATTACTATCGATATTATAGCGCTAATACCAACAATGTATTTCGCATCAACGCAACAATGCAGAGATTTCGAACCAATCACAAGAGATAATGAAATCAATCTGATGTACTTCGAGCGGCGGTTATAAGTACAGCTATAGATGTGTCTCCGGACAAATCCCATTGTATTCCGTGTGTAGGACGATAATATAATTAAACTATACAAATTATACAATATACAGCCGTTTAATATTCCACGAATACATTTATATATACAACAATATTATATAATATTAGTTATTTAAATCGTGTAAAAGTAGAGAAAGAAGAGAGCTCGCACTCCCGGCGCGCTCGCTTATAACGCCTGGCATACAACACACACATATACCTCATATTTCGCCCGCGCTCCGCGGACCGACACACACACACAAACCCTTAAACATCGCAATATATATTAATAAGTATTTAGATTTTTAATACATATTCGTAATGCAGATGTCAACATTTAAAAAAAAATCTTGTTTTCGTAACACGAGCACTTAGCGTCTCTAAAATACTTAAAACTTTGACTACGTTTATTTTAAATACAGATATATGATATTAAATAGATTATTCTAAAAAAATGTACCAGGAATTTTATAATGTAAAAGTAGATAAATCAAGTAGCTTGTTGGTGTAGTGGTCAAGATGTTGGCCTATTGATCTAGTGGTCGGGGGTTTGCGCCTCGTTCCAGATACCAGCAAGTTAGTCCTATTTTCATAGCACAAGCGTTTAGCTTAGTTTGAAAATACTAAGAATATTGATGTGACACGTATTCCGTGTATCTCTATTTAATTTTAAAAAAAAAAACATTTTTTCTGCGATTTACATTATTTGTCCTAATTACATTGTCATTTTGACTGTGCAACAAACTTGACAGTCTGTACAAGAAGCCCAGCTGATAAGGGCGTGCCACCTGCACGTCTACTGCTGGTGTATAATTTAAAGTAAGTAGCAAAAGACTTGTATCATGGTGATGGAAGAGAGGTCATTTGGGATATATTGCCATTAAACAAGAAGAATGATTGTTGATTAAAGATGAATGACATTGTTTAGATTATTTGCATCATTAACTACTGTAAGTGGTCTAAATAGCCAGATTCGAAAATCACAATTGGATCTGGTGGGTGCGGTTTCACATCCTAGGCTCCTAACAATCGGCGCTCGGGAGTGAATACACGGAGATCGGGCCGGCGCATCCAACAATAAACAATTGAGATCCAGAACAACAATGCAATAACAATAAACAATTGAGATCCAGAACAATCGGGGACCAATCTACCATCAGCGGAGGACTACAGCAATCATCAGTCTAGGTTGGTGACGATTTTTATTACTGTGTGAATAGTCATACTATCGATAGAAACCCCGCGGACAAAACAAGCTATCGAAGGAATTTACTAGCACATAATTGTTGGTCATAACATAGCCGGATACTTAAAAAAAAATTAAACACAAACTATGATCGCCAGCCTTAAGCAACAATCGGCAGAGGCAGCCGTAAGCAATAAGCAATAATACAAGGTGAGAGAGTACACAATCAATTACCAGGTGGCCCCTTTTAAAATGTTTAAAACATGCTTCTCAATAATTAATAATAAGACATTGTAATCTACCACCAGGTGTTACATGCACGTCTCCAAAAACGTATAACATGTTATTGTAATTGGGTATTAGTTTGCGTTAATTGGTTAAATTAAGATGTACCGTTATAAATTTTATTATATTACTATTAAGATCCTTTTTTTGATAATATTTAATTGAATTTTCAACATAGAAAAAATGTTTTATGGGATTACCAGTTATGGCTATGAAGCGGCAAATATTGGCCGCAATGTAGCCATTACCGCTTTCTGCCAGTTAATCATGAAATTTGATGATACGCTGATGCAATCCTCCGACTATTTAATCATTTTCTAAAGTAAGCTTTAACAATTTTAAATGAAAAATACGGTGGTTTGAAGTAGGAAGTCATAAAATGACGCGAAATATCCTCGCTATGAAAGCAAAACTAATTAATTGTTTATATTATGGTTTCTCAGCAGTTAATTGTATTAATCAGCGAGTGTGAGTAGTTATACATTGGTATGGGTGCCAAAGTGCCAACACTCATACAGGGATGTCTAATAAGTTTCCTCCCATTTTCAGCGTAATATCGGCCTTAAAGTAAAACGGGTACTCAAACCATTATTCCAGTAAATTTAGCATTATTTATTATCATCTCTGATTTAATGTGAGATTTATTTGTTCACTGCATTGGCCAAGAATCTAATTTGGTAACTAAACCTTAATAAAAAGACAAATGATATTTTAAGGGGATAGTTCAGAAATAGCATTATTAATGTCAACTAACAGCTTTGATTTTGTGGCCTCACATTTGTTTAGATTGAACATAATAGACTCCCCAATGTGTGAGTGTGGTGCCGAGGAGGAGACCCTTGACCATGTCTTTTTTGTCTGTCCATTGCGGATCACAGGTTTTTTTTACAATAATCTTGTCAATGGTAATTTTCAACTCCCGGTTAACTTGTGTCATCTTCTATCCCTTAACTCGCCACATTTGAACTATATTCTTGAACGACAATGATATTAACTTATAGCGTAATATTCCCTTTTCAATAATATTGTTGTACTGCTTTCTATAAAAAATGTTTTAACTTGTTTAATGGCACAAATCACTCTTGAAGGGTGGATTGCCTGTTTAAAAGATGAAGAAGAAGAACAGCTTTGATTCTCATTGATAATTTTCTTCAATATTTTAAATTCCACATAATGAACTCTGGTAATCGTAGATCCTTTTAAGTGATTAATCTACTTCGTTCATTATTTGTGGCACTCTTCAGGTTTTCTGATCGTCTGGCAGGTCTTCTTCGGCCTAGGCTGTCCTTTCTAGGACTTTGACAGAAGAATCTTTTGTTCGCTTTTGTAGGACTTGTTGTGGTTGGATTCATTGCAGGATTGAGCCATTTGCACCTCTTTCCACCTTTTTGTACCTCTTTGCACCTTTTCACCATTTGCACCTCCTTCTCCAGCAATACATTTTAAAAGTATCTATTTTACGCTTATCGCTATTGAGGACTGTGATTAATATTAACTAATAAATATCAAGTGATTAATAAAAAAAATTGATTACCTCGCCTCTTACAGCGTTAGTTATCAGTTATTCCTCTTCCACGAATTCCTCTCATCACTCTCACTGGCGCTTATAGAACGGTATCTACGGTAACGTTACCTGTCATAGCTAGAGTTCTTCCTGCACACCTCGAAATTATGAAGTCGTGGATGCATCGTAGCCTGAAATCGGGAGTGAAATTGAATTATTTAGGCACTCTTTTCAGACCTTCAATGAGCAGGCTAAGAGAATGAGGGTATTACCATTAGAAAGGTGGCAAGAAAGATGGGATACAGCGCCGCAGAGGATGGACTCACTCTTTTATGCGCGTCGCTGCCAAATCGAGTATGGGGACCTCCAGATCTCATTCAATCTGAGTGGCAGATGATTACGGGGCACGGCCAATTCCATTATATGAGCGAGTGAATCAAACTCCGGAACACATCTTGTGGCATTGCATAATAATGAGGGATGCTCGTGATCACATCATTGGAGGCTTAACTCGGTTCAATGGTCGGCCGCCTGAAAACACGGGCCTGATCAGTAATGCAAGGAATCTCAAACTGTATAGGGATTTCATCAAAACGTGAACTGCGAGATGGAGTATATTAGGCAGATGATGATAAGATCACGTCAGCGAGAATGCGGACGCTTCACTTTTCATAAGTCAAATTCTTAAAACGTACAAAATCATGCGTAACTCCGTTGGCCTTTACCGTGTATGACGTGACTCATACATCATTGTGATTCGTCCAAGTCTCTTCATACTTGATAGTTAGCCCTTTATGGCTGTCTTGTACCCACTGGTTTCTTTATTTCCGTACATAACACTTGATTATCTGTTTGTTTGCAATGTTATATACCTGTATTTTAAAAATAAATAAAAATAGCACTTAAAAGGGCGCAGGAAGGCTTAAATTAAAATGTCTTTCATTAGCTTTTGTTTTTTTATCTTCCTTTCTTTTGTGTTTATTAATTGTACATTTCGCTTTTCTGTAGTACTGTGTGTAAACCGATAAAGAATTTGAAACTTCTACAACGGTTCTAGGAAAAGGTGGGTCCCCCCCTTCTTGTTATCTCTTACAACTTATCAAAGAAACATTTCTGTACATAAGTCGTACAGATCCAAAAGTAGAACTATCCATGCCATCCTACAAAGAACTAAATATGTTATATTATTCTAGCTGTTATCCTAGGCAGTTACCATGCTGGTATCCAATGTGATACAATACCAATTTGATGGTTAACCTGAACAAACTGCGTGATGTATTTGCGCGTGCGCGGTCACCAATGCGGTAGCTATAGTATTGGAGTAGTGCCTTATATCTTATTTATGCGTGTTCATCTCCTACGGGATTTCTTTAGTGTGAATCTTTTTTTGAACCGGCAAAAAGGAAGATAAATAAAAGTATTATTTTGGGGTGAAAGAGAATGCGGTTTATGAAAGAGTATTTTGTAGATTAATATTGAATGTTCGTGTGGGCGATTGGCTGATGAATCAGAAGGATTTAGTAATGGGTGAAAGATAAGTCTTTCTCGCTCTCATGTTCGTTGTTGATGATCGCGGAGTGTATTAAATAAGTGCGTATAGTCAGAGTTTAAAAAACGGAAACTCTACTTACTGTTGATAAAAGTTTATTGTTAATTGCAGTCACAGTTTAGAGATATATAATAGCCGTACAATGAAAAGACTCGGAGAAACGTTTCCTGGAGGTGTTACCTGGAAGTTGGCAGTAAAAAGAGTGGAATTCACGAGTTGGTTTTCCATATGGTCGTGGGCACTCTACATTGATTATTGTGGCATCGGTATCGGGCGTGTTAGGAGATCTGGTTTTACACATCGATAAACGCAAGGTGCATTCAAGGATCATTAGCGGTGATGATGAGTGTGAAGGCGACAGACCTCCACATGGTAAACTTGTGATCAACAGTATTTAAAATTTGATACCTAAATCGTGTCTGTATGGGATAAAATTTATTAGAATGGTTGAAATGCGTTTGCGAAATTCGGCATATGAAATTAAACAGCGACTAGATTCGACCGGTCAAACAAATTTCAAATCACTCAGCATGTCAAGTGAATTTAAACTAGAGTTGAAGATCAAATCTTCAGCATCAGCATTGAAAAAAGGTTGTTTTTAACTGAACGAACAAATTTTTTCACCACTCAGCATGTTAAATGAACTAGAAATACAATAGATCAGTATTGAAAAAATAATCCATACGTGGGACAATTGGGGCAATACTTATAATAGATAAGATAAGATAAACCTTTATATTGACATAAATTTTTTTGTACATCAGAAGTGAATATACAATTATACATATAATACACTTATTAGTTGACTATGTGAGAAGCAGTGCACTTCTGATATATAAAAGCATTGTGTTGGCTATTTTTCAATACTACCGTCTGTGTTAAAATAGCCAGATTTTTTATTTCACGCTTTTGTGGTGTTATTTAATTAAAATTAAAAAGAAAGAGTGAGAAAATTGTCGAAACATGGTTGTAAAGTGAGTATGATTTACAATACAATTCGTGCAAATGATTTATTTTGAAAATTCGTGTGTCAGCCAATTACGTTAAAAAAAATATATTTATTTACACCTCCGTAGTACCTACCTGCTAATGTTTTAGAAACACTTTGCACAATAACTCATTTACTTAAAGTTATCGTAATACGTTGTCAAAGTGTGAGTGTGTTACGAAGGATGGAGTTAGAACGTTAAAGGCTTCAGTTCGACAAGTAATTCGTACCCCGTGTCTCGTTTAGATGAACGATCGATTCCACATGCGACTTAATTAATTCCACCTTACATTCAAAATTAAGTGTAAATTACTAAACCTATTGCATCCCCACGTTTCTTGTCAGTTAAATATTTACATTTTTTTTTTTACTTTATTATACTGAACAAACTATTGCTCACGTGTCACATATGTTCTTTAATCAAAGAAACACTTTCTGTATAAAATAAATTATCTTACTCAAAATTTAAGAAAAGAATTTTGGCGGTGGCCATGTCCTACCTTCGGTTCAACGTGATGATGATGATTATGATTTCAGTTGCCAAAACTGATTAATTGAATGTTATTAATATGGTAGTTGATTTATTGTAATTTTAAAAATCATATTATGAAAATATCCCAATAGGTATACGCGTCTCTCGATAAGGCTGTTCTCCGACTCGCAAGCAGCTATGATATGAGATAATCATCATAATCATCAAAAGATGTCTATTTAATTTGTACAGCAACAATAAACAAGTGTCATTCGTTTGGATTCCTGCACGTAAGGGAATTCATGGAAAAGAATGTACTGATAAACTGGCCAAGGAGGCCAATCTTCCCGGAATTGTCCCTCATTAATTCCATATCCCGATGCATGACAGACTTAATATGGTAAAAAAATGTACAAATTATATCTGGACTGCACAATAGATGGATCCAAATAATCATAAGGATAATCGATTTAAAATAATTTAAAAATTTATTCCCTGTACTTCTGGTTCTCCAAAAGGAAAGTTTCCAAAATAACAATATCAAATATCTCTTGAATGAGAATTAGGCTTTGCCAGGGAGCCTCACATTTATTCAGATTGAACTTAATAGATTCCCCAATATGTGAGTGTGGTGCCTAATCTCGTCAATGGTAATTTTCAACTCGCGGTTAACTTGTGTCATCTTTTTTCCCTTAACTCGCCACATTTAATCTATAGAATAGCAAATTTTTTGAACGACAATGGTATGGACTTGTAATGTAATATTTCTTATTCTATTATATTGTTGTACTTTTTTCTATAAAGTAAATTTTTAACTTGATTAATGGCACAAGTCACTCTTAAAGGGTGGATTGCCTATTTTAAAGAAGAATAAGAGGTATACGTGACTCCACTTACTAATTTACTATTATCACACACACATTCCACTGCTTTTTTCACAAACAAGTTTAGTAATGTTAATTATTTTGTGGAAACAATTCTCCGTGTTATTAATGTTTTATTTTCAGTAAAGTAACAAAAAACATTTTTTTAGTTATCGACATATTGAATTTTTGTGTAAAAAAACTTGTATTTTAGAAGCTTAATAGATGTAAAAACCAGCTGAAGGTAAAGTCAAAACAATCTATTGGTGCAAAACAATCTATTGGTGCAAAAAAAATATTTTCAAATCACTAATAAACAGAAAGACGAAAAAAACAGTTTACTGAAAATAAATAAATAAATTATGTATTTCTAGTACTAATAATATATCTGTTAACGGGGTGAAAACTGTTTTATTTTTATTCGGAGGCTATAGGGGGTTAAGCCGACGAGAGCTTTCCTCGTGTTCGTTAAAGCATGTTTTAAATTCTATTTCCACAAAGTATACGTTAACGATATATAACTAACTGATTATTTAAATATTCATTATTGAACATTTCCATATCTAAAATAGATCACACAACATTATAATGAAACACATTATATTTGTAAAATACGACTGTCAATCCGCTTATAATTATTATATATTGTTAACAGAGTGCTTATATATTAATCTGTTGAATTCGCCGCAGTTGTCTAGCCTACCATTATAAGCTAGTACTGCGGATTTGCTATGAACCTTATAATAGTTTTCAACAACGTTGAAAGCATGTACACGATCATTAATGTATCATGTACTAACTTGGAATTCACGGAATAGCAAAAATCTTAAAATTATAATTTAGCCATATTGGAATTAATTCATTCATCCGACACGAGTAATTTTCTTAACTTGCCTAAAAAAGATATTAACATTAGTCTTCAGGTATTTATTCACTAATATTTGTCACGTAAGGATGACTGAGTTGAAATATTGAACGTAAACGCACGGTACGTCGTCTCCATTGCAGGTCTGAAAAGTTTGATCCCAGTGCGTCGTGAGTGCGTTTTGGTTTAAATTCTCCCCTCCACGCAGTTGGTCACGCCACATCGTTTAACGTTGCATGGCGGACGTTCACCTAATGCTAGCAGTCTACTCTCGCCGAGACTGCTCGGACGAGGCATTTGCAGAGGTGCCACTAAAATTAGAGAAGAATATATTTCATACTTTTTTAATAATTTGTAGTAATTGTAATTAGGTACCTAGGCATATTTTTAATACCTTATAGTTGTGTAAAAAATATGTTAGCAAAATATAATATTTAAATAATTAAGTGCAGTCATACTGACCCAAAAAAAGTCTCCATGATTTCATAAGTAAAACATACTGGTTTATAAACGTTATTCATACCCGCTCCTGATCTGATTTAAGCTTTCTTTTTATGTAAATGTCCTTTAAAAGTAGCCATGAGGGAGTCTTTTTTTTAAATCTTTTTTTTTTAAATCTTCAACTGGATGATGAAGACTCAAGCAGAGCCGAGCATCTTTTTTTTTATTCTTATGGCATGTTTACATGGGATTCCATATCACAGGCTCGACTTGATATACTTCCAAAAATGTAAAATTAAATTCGTTACCCGAATTAGCCATTTTCATTAGACAATATGTTATGCAAGCAGTCCACTTTCGCTGAGGCTCCTCGGGCGAGGCGTTTACCGAGGTGCCGTGATCCGAGTGGTAAAAAGTACACTCTCGCCTAGGCTCTTCACCTCGCCTCGCTTCGTCCACGCTCCGACCGAAAGGGAGCGTGCACGAGGTAAGCGAGAGAAACCGAGGGCTGGCACGAGACGACCCGAGTCGACACGAGAATAGGCGATACAGTACATTCTCGTACTCGTTTCCTCTCGCCATAGCATTTAGAACAGCATTTTTAATCTCATTGTGTTGCCGATATGTGGCGCCCTATATTAAGTATGATTTAAATATGAATAAAATATATTAATTACAAAGATATACATATAAAGACAGTTTTATCGAAAAATATTATTGTTGCGCCACCAGGATTCGAACCTGGATCGCTTTCCTAACCGGGGAAGGTGCAATATTTTTATATAAAATTGATTTTATATGTATATCTTTCTAATTAATATATTTAATTCATATTTAAAATATCACAGACCTACGTTCTGAATAATTACAACTTCACAATAATAATGTGTTCTCCTAATATTATAAGTATGATTTATTTTATTTTTCTTTTATTTTAAACCTTATTTTAATGATTTATGAATTGATTTATTTTTATATATACCGGAAGATCTTTGTGCACGAATCAGACGGTTCGTAAAAAATCTACTTCATCGCGATGCAAATCAATTTGTATATTTTCAATTCGATGAAACAAAATGAAGGTGGATGTTTTCAAATTATTTTTAATTGAGTTTCATTTCTCGAGAAAACATACAAGACGTTCAAGTGCTTCTTTTAATATTAAAGGGTAAACATCTTATGTAAAACAGTACTTACGTCATAAATATTATTTTTAATTTTTTTCTGATCTCTCTGCAATCATTTCAATTTTAATTTCCTTATTTGATTCGTTTAACAGCATTTAACATTTTTTTATAATATTTAATGTGTTAATATTTCCTTTTATGTTATTATTTATTTTAATACTGACAAGTTTTATTCAAAATACGTTATATACAATCTGCTTCAAATATTTAATAATTTAACCTAAATAACCCGTAATTAAAATTTATTTAAAAATTGTTTGCTCGCTACAAGCATTGTAATACAAGTCAAAAATGAATATTTTTAAAGAAACTTGTATAAAATGTAACAGAAAAAAATGGTTGATATTTAAATATGTTTTTTGGAAACTGTGATCTTTGAAATATCAAAAAAAGTTTAAAAAATATAAGCGGTATTTAAAACATCATACTAGACTTGAAATTATTCTATGTTTAATGCTAATAATGAAATCATTATTGTGACTGTGATTATGTTTGATTGCAATGATGATTGGTAACTTATTATTCGGATACTAGCAACTAAATCTACAACAGGTAATCTCAGTTACCAATCATTATTACAATCACAGTCACAATAATGGCTTACCGTTACTACGGTGAGTTATATTTTAACGTTGTTACGTTGTTCCAAAAATAATTGTCGAATTCAATAAAACTTAACATTAGAGTAAATAAGCTGTATTATTTAAAGAGTCATTTGATTATATGCTTTTTTGCCGGCGAATTACAAACTTATTATGACTGCAGACTATAATCCAGGCAGATTAGAATCCAAAAACTTTTAAAGGCTTTTTCTGTTGCTTCTTTGTCATTAAATTTTTTGCCCTTAATAGTCATAAAGGTGGTTAATAGTCAGTTTTCGTAAAACAAGATAGATTAATCAGTGCTGATTGTTCGTCATATGTTTTGTTCCACCTTATGTAAATATTTAAATTCGTTGTTTTCAACAGTATCTAGCAGGACGATCCTCTCCATCTTTCAGACTTACCTACATCTCTGATCCTTAACTTTTCAAACCAATGCCATGCCGTTCATCAGAAGTGGTTTCTTTCTTCAATCTGAAGGATTAAAGTAATGTAAAATAAATTGCTGACTAAAAAAATAAATATATAATTAATATTTCAACTGTCAAATAAAAACAAATGAATAAATATGTTTTAATAAAGAAAATTCAAAATGATATAAAATTAGTAATTATTTTCAGAACTACCAAATATCAATAGTTTGTACCTGTTAGTTTGGAGGTCATTAAGAAATTGATTAACTTAAACCGGTCACCTTATTTTCAATTATATTATATAATTATGTAATTGTAATACAATACAAAAATTATATTGAATTTTATTTAAGAGCTTTCTAAATTGGATATTTTTAAGTTATAATTACTTTTTACGACACGAGACACGGGATGAAGAAGGTAATACGATTTCTTAATTTATGAAATATATTTTCAGATAATAATAACAATTATATCATATCTTATTTCCGTCCGTCCGTGACGTAAAGCACCGTAAAAAAATAAGATCTTCTGTTACGTAAAAGTGTGGGATAATCGCGTCAAAGTAAATTATTTTATTATTGCGTTTTAATGGATTTTAAAAATTACAAAAATAATTAATTCACGAATGATTTGCCGTCATTATTGACGGGTTATTTCAAGTTATTAATAAACACCATGGATGTCGGGTTAACGAAGGCTCGCATAAATTTGACACCCTACAGTTATGATACCGCGTTTATGGAGATACCTTAAAATTAAGGCTTACGATACCCACCCGGTTCGAACCCTTAACGCTTCGTTCATTCCGATCGAACCGATTTCCATCCCTGATGTATGGATCCAACAACACCTCCGGATTTACATTGTAAATCTACGGGCACTGTATTTACAAGGGTGGGTTTGTAAATGTTAATTGTTTATATTAAGGGCTGACTTGTTACGCGTCTATATTAAAACGAGCAACTTGATCAAGTTATTGGATGTGTTTGTGTATTTGCGAATAACGATTTGTTAATACCCGAGTATTCTATACAGCGCACTGTGCTTTCTAGAGCTCCAACCCTCCCATAAAGGTTCTTTATTTTAAGGATTAATGAAAATTGTTACATTTTTCTTAAGATAATACAAAGTATAAATATGTCAATAAGAGCTTTATTGACATATTTACATTTTTATATAACAGAGGTGACCGTTCAATAATAAAATAATATATGAGAGCGGTGCTTCAAATTCACCGCCATCACTATCAGATGATCGACGACCTGAGGGCCAGGCTCCCATCGACAGGAGTCACGGTCAGTTTCGCCCCGTCGCTCGACCCGACACGAGTCCCGATCCGCCACGCTCCGACTCGCCCTGCTACCCTTTTATACTCACCTCCTAATACCTTATAATACATGACTATCCGAACAATCTGCAACCAGCAAGTTAGTGCTATTTTCATAGCACAAGCATTTAGCCTAGTTTGAAAATAGTAACAATATTAATAAAACACCTGTTTCGTTAGCGCGACCCCATTTAAAAAATAATCATAACAATGAATGTATATAAATCTATAAATATATTATTTATTTGTTAAGAATAGCTATAGAAAAATTTGAAAATTTAGAATGCATTATATAATAATACATATTAATATTCGAGAAGGGGGTAAGGGGTATGGTGCCTATGTTTTGCAGAGGGTCCTAAAGAGTAACAACTAAAAATTTTGAAACAGATGACATTCAAATAAATATACAATTTTATAAAAGTAAAGGGAAAAATATTTTATAGAGAACATGCAGATAGACAGACATTCAATCTTATAAATATAATAAATAGGCAAGTTGGAAAATTAATATCATTATACACCGATGCGAACAAGAATTGTGCATTAATAAATTATCATCAAAAATTTCTGTCAACAACTGGGCTTATCAGAAATTTATGTTTAATTAAAAATAGGGTCTTTCAACGAAGACGCTCGATTTTAAAATGTAAGTTAAACAGGTTGTGTGTGAGGTATTCACTCAATTTTTCTTTCATTTGAAAGTATATTTTATGGCATTAAGTGTGGAATATAACGTTGTTCGAATATCCGCTGCGGTTTTGTTCGGTGGCAGGTTTGGGAGGTCCAATTTTCTATGACTTTATCGCATAAATTTGGCTAAATTTTCTGGATGGCGTTTGTTATGTTGACTTTGAGGGGGTCAATTGTTTGCGGCTTATTCGTAAAGACTTGCGATTTAAGATAGCCTCAAAGAAAGAAGTCTAAAGGCGTTAAATCGCACGATCTCTGTGGCCAGTTCACGTCACCGCCGCGCGAGATAACCGTGCCCTCAAATCGCTCGTGACTTTGATAATAAAATTTGATGATTTACACACGTTGTTCAACCTTCCGTGGTGATTTGCCGTATACTACTTAACAATTGACAATAAATTTGACAGATGTCACTTTAACAACATGGCTGCTATAACCTAACAAATTTTGAGAGTCCCTATTAAAAGACCTTATATATGAGACTTACATTACAATACTACACTTGTACAATAATTACAGGACTTATTTATTACTCGAATTGAAACTAAAAATAATTCTGAATACTTAATTGTTCATATTACATAATTCAGTTGCAAAAATTACTGATGAACCTTTGAATTATTATTAATATTTATTGATTTCAAAATTTTATGATTTGAACAGGAGCTATAATTGAAAACGTATCTCATTTTTGCGAGAATCTTCCAGCTTTACCCCAGTTCATTAGGACCCCAATTAATTGAGGAACTACAGTTATCGTATCTGGCTACCGTAAAGAATTTGTTTAAAAAATATATTATTTTAAATGCAATGACTTCATTATAAGTCAGCATTACTAAATAAAATATTTTTAACATAATAAATTATGCATAATACTAATAGTCTGATACAAAACATCTTAGAGAACTATAAATAAATAATTTGTGAGGTATGTATCATAACAAAATTTATTTAATACTATTTATAATACAAAATAACTATATAATATTTTATTCTAATTTTTCTTTTTTTAAATTTACGTATTATTATGTATACAGTTTTCTGTTCATCGACACTTATGATGATACCGTACCGATGAAGTTTCTGTCATTATGCAAAAACAGAAAACTTTTACGGCATTCCAAATTTGCGATCCTTTCTAGCTCATAATCAAAAAGGGATTTTCACATCTCATTTTCAAAATTAAAAATTATTCATAAAACGAACCATCCCTTATTGTTATGTGTAATCCCCCGCAAGGGACTAATACCTCATTTGATATGAAGAGCTTTGCGACTTAAAAATTTTCAATTAAAATAAATACAACACTTTTAACGAATACTAAAGGACACTGTTATTATAATTAATTTTTATTTTTAAGTTGTTTTGAATTAGCGATTAATTAAATAAAATTTAAAAAAATGAGATTTCCATTAACTTCTATCTACAATTTACTAACAATACAATCAATCCTAGGTAGTCAATTAAAATATATTTTATAATTGTCTAATATTCTTTAATGGGACCATTGAATTAGGATTATAAATTATTAAATATATTAATTAGAAAAATATACATATAAAATTAATTTTATCGAAAAGTATTGTTCTTGCGCCACCGAGATTCGAACATGGATCTCTTTCCAAACCGGGGAAGGTGCATTATCCAACTATGCTACAGCGACAATATTTTTAGCGACAAATTTTCGAACCTATATGTTACATTTTTGATATTAATACATTTAATCGTTGCATTATTTGAAAGAGACATCTACCTTATTTTAACAACAACAATATTTTTCGATAAAATTGATTTTATATGTATATCTTTCTAATTAATATGTTTAATTCATATTTAAAATATCACAGACCGTCTGTTCTGAATAATTACGACTTCGCAATAAGAATGTGTTCTCCTAATTGTAAATTATTTTTTATATGCCGTGGAACCTCAGTTTACGAAGTTAATTCGTTCCATAAAACTGTTAGAAAACCGAAACAATTATTCCCATAATACTCAATGTAAATGACCCCAAGAAAACAGGCCTTTATCATCTTTATTTTCTACTTCTTGCTTTAAATCCTATGAAAGAAATAAAAATTCATGGTTTTATCTTAAAGGGAATAGGAAGTAATAAAATTAAAAGAATAAACATAAGAACAAACTTTATTTTAATTAATCTTACAAAATATGTAGTATTATTTATTGAAAGGGGACTCTCCTTCCATAAAAACGTCGGGTGCTTGAAGTTCATCGGATTTCTGTCTCATAAATACATAACCAATGATATTTGTTTTTTCTTGCTTTTTATAATGTTGCAGAAATAAGATATGACATTATCATTAAACAGATTTATAACACGATTTGATAAAGTTTTATCAGGGTGATATTTTTCCACAAAACTTTGCACCTCACTCCACTTCGCGCACATTCGTGGATTGGGGACCTAGGAACATCTTCCATTCGTTCATCAGTCTCTGAAAATAATATTTTCTCTGTCACACCGTATTTCGCTGCTCATTAAAAAGATGTTCCAGTTCTTCCGCAGTGATTTCTGAGACTGCCTGTCTGTTTATAAACCGAAAGTCTGTTCGCAAACTGAATTTATAACTGAATATTTTTGTCAGGTTTTTTATTCGTAAACCGAATTGTTTGTAAACATAGTCGTTCGTAAACCGAGGTTACATTGTATGTGAATAAAGTAGTTTTATATTGTAAGAAAAAAGAAACATATGTAAGATAAAGAATGTACAGATTGAGCTCTAGTAAGCGGATAAGACTTCGACACCAAAGCTCTAGGGTTCAATTCCACTAACAGTAGTGGATTAATCTGCCTTATTAGATTTAGTATATTTCGTAAATTTAGTATAATTTTTATAGAACGTTAATAAGTTTTATTTTTATAGAACATCTGACTGGTTAGATTGAATACAGTAAAAATATAGATGTTAAATTCATTATCAAATCCATTTTAATTCCCTAATCCTGGGAGGATCGATGGCCTAAAGACTCGACAAAACGTTTTCATCTCCCCCTGTCTTTTGCTGTTTCAGCACTTGTTAGCGAATCAAGACTGAACCTGCTTTCGAAAAACCTTTGTTGCTATATCCCAACTTATAGCCAAGAAGATACATCTTGCTAATAATTCGACTGGAATTCGCAAGACGTGTTTAAGCCACCTAAATTAAGATATTTATATATGAAGAAATAAGGGCTCTATGCTGAGGATCGCTCTTATAATTGATTTCATTAAGAATCCATATTTGATTACCACATATCAAATTACTTAGCCCTTTAAAAGTCTTGACCCTGGTCTTGACACTAAGCGAATTTATTGATCAGCGCACTATAAATAAAACGTAAAACTCAAATAACAGTCTCGATAAAAAACACTTTTATAAAATAATCCCTTAGCTACATGAGAGCTACGTTGAGAGGGGTCTAAGTAAAATTATCAGAATTCACCTAAAAAATTAAGATTGTCAAATTGTTTTTATTTTCTAAGAAGGGGTATTACAAATCATGGTGTGATATTTTTTACAATAAAAATAATATTTTCGAGTAAAACTTCTAATAATAAATGTATTATGTAAAATTTTGGTTTCGTTTGAAATAAATAGATTTGGACGTAAAAAAGTTGGATTTAAATTTAAAATATCTTGAAATCTTTAAACCAAATTAACTATGTCGTTGAAAAAGTGAAAAGAAAAAATCTATTTCTAAAGTGATCTTTTAATTTGAATAAAAATATAGGTCCTTCGCATTTTTTATGTCACGTTTAAATTAATTTAGTTATCAAAGAACGAAATTCTGGAAAAATCGTCACATTTTTAATAAATCAACTTAATTAAATTTAATATCATTATCTGATTTATTTTTAACTACAAAGTCTATATTGATATAATACCGCGCCTCTAAATGTCATGTTTGTATCAAGTGTTCTACAAACGATATAATCCTATCTAAAATATCAAATTTAAATTTTATTTTATTGAGGGATTTTGACAGTGTAAACATATTATAATAAACATAATAACTATTTAACATATAATACTAACAATGAAAATCCACAAAAATATTCAGATACATAAGTATGTTTAGATGCAGAAAATTAATGAAAAGAGAAAAAGAGGGAGAAAGGGTAGAGAGGTTGCAACTATTGTTGCGGTAAAGGGAGAGCAAGATATGTTCATAGGTAAAATGATTGGCCAAAATTAAGAAAGTAGTGGTTCATAAGAAGAACCCTTTGAGCGTAGTAAGGCTAATGTTTTCTTTGTTTTGTTTAATTTCTCATCATGGTATTTGCATGACCGATGAATGAATGAATTTTGTATGTAAGATGTTCTACTTTTGGGAATGTGGAAGAGTACGGATTACCGGATCGATCTAGATGGTACGTGGAGAAACTTTTCACGGCTACTCTCAAAAATTTATTCAGGTAACTAGAATGGGAGGAAAAAGACATTTGTATAAATGGCGAGTATTTAAGCCATCTACGCTTTACAGATGATGGTATTGTGATTTTCTAAGATGATCCAGGTGAACTTCAGAACAAAAAAGTCAATGGCAGAGATTGAAGATATCCGTCTTAAAAACTAAAATAATGATGAAGTCCTGAATCGACCCGATAGACAATCATGTATGTAAATGAAACTCATATTGGACAAGTCAATAATTATTAATAAATCTCCATATCCAGAGGCGCTTTCAACTAAATTGTTCTCAGAAAAAAGCTGGGCTGGAACGCATTCGGACTTCTAAACATGATTTTCAAAAGCGATCTTCCATTATGTCAAAAACGGAATATTTAACCATTGCATACTCATGGTAGTAAAATATGGCGCTCACGTATGGCAGTGAAACATGACGCTCATGGTAGTAAAATATGGCGCTCACGTATGGCAGTGAAACATGACGCTCACGTTTGGCAGTGAAACATGGCGCTCACGTATGGCAGTGAAACATAACGCTCTCGTATGGCAGTGAAACATGGCGCTCACATATGGCAGTGAAACATGGCGCTCACATATGGCAGTAAAACATAAACTGTCAGCAAAAACTTAATAAAAAAAATAACGCAAAGTGGCATGGAAAGATTCTTGTTAGGAGGCATCACATGAAGAGACAGGAAAAGAATGTGGTTTAAGATAACAAACAAGAGCAGTCGACATAATAGAATACGCCAAGAAAATTAAATGACGAAAGTCTGGCCACATCGCTCGGAGGACGGACAATCGTTGGACAAACGCAGTTCAGTGGTGCTCGATGGAAATCGTTAAACCGGTAGGCCATCTTAAAACTCATTGTACTGATAGATCATTAAACTCTTCGAAAATGCGTAGCAAAGAATAGCAATGAACAGAGCAAAGTGGGAGATACTTGGGAGGCCTTCACCCAGCAGTGGATAAAAAACAGTGATATGTCCGTGGGTGATGTGGTTCAGAGATTACTATTTTGAAATAATACGGCGGATCTCTAGTGCAAGCGGCGCTCTCGTGGAAAGCTGATTCCTTGACCAAAGAATGGCAACAACTACAAAATAGCTACAGATACAAAAATTACCATGACTGAAGGAACGTAGGTGAACTTTTTTATTGTTATTGTATTTTTTTGCTTTTCTTTTCATAATATAAATAATATTTCGTAACTTAAATGTATTATCTTTATGGCGAATCAGGTCTTCATATAAAAAAATAAAAGCATTATTATTATTTTTATATTCAACCCGTGAAAATCTCAAATTTAACATTTATATAATATATGTTAAATCAAAAAAATACGGTAGGTACAACCTTGTTTTTGGAAGAGATATAAATCTCAAAATCAAAGATCCCAAAGAAAGCATCTGCAATAAACACGATTTAACGTCAAATAAACGCTAGTTACATATATATGTACTTCTACTATTGTTAACACAAAGGGTGGGGAAATGGGATGTAGGAAGGGTGGTAGGAATTTGTTAGAACAATTAAGGCTCAAGCGCGACTTACCTGAATGTTCTTGCAATATCATAGCTCTCCTAAACTTCGGGTAACTTCTTTGTTGATTCGCACGAAGCACTGGAACACACAATAGCTGTTTTGGCATGCACTGCAAGTAACCGAATACACAATAGCGATAGTACCTATACAAATAACAGATCAATATAACGAGTACATAGCAGGACGTTCACATTACTTGACAGTTCACGAGTCAAGATAACACACAGATAAAAGTCGTGCTCTGTGGGTATAGGATAAAAGGAGGGGAGAGACAGATAAGTATAGTAAACTTAAAGGAGTATAGTCCTGTCATAAATATCTAACAAATATATTGTACTTCTTATATTATAAAGTATTTTGGCCTGTAGCGTCAGCTATATTAACTAATTATATATATAAACTATTATATTATAAATATGGTGTCGTGAATACTATTCGATAGTACAGGTAACAATTCGGAATTTATCACCGATTACGATAAGTTCTTTATTAGCGAAACAAACGTACTCCCGCGGTCAGTCATACTTAAGTCTTCTCCCTGACTTTATTCCGTAGACATCACATATATCAGATATACATAAATATATATAACTTTTTAATGGATTGTTATATCAGGATATCCTGGTCATGATTAAAGGAAGTGCAATGAATTTGCTGTCAAGAGACTTGTTTATATTGCTAGCATTTTGGAAAAAAAATATTTTCATTTCTGTAATGTTTTATTTTTTGAAAACGGCGTGATATTTCCGTTAACTCGATTAGAAGCGTGTAATTTATTTCGGTGATGAATTTAATGAAAAACGCTGGCCCAGATTAACGCTAATCCGTAAAATGTCTGCATTTTGAGTATTTAATATCAGCCACTATCCATTCCGGTGCTTAGTATTTTAATGAAACATTTTGCGAGCGATAAATATCCCCCATTATTATCCCACTGTCGCTATATTCATGCATCATTTTTAATAAGCTGTCTGCATTAGCTTTGCGAGCGTTGTTAGCGCAACAAATTACTCGCAACCGTTACTGTGCCAGCGTGCAACGCGTCCTATGTTCACAGTGAATACAAATTATAACAGACGTACCTTTCTAAACTATCGCTTTGAACGGATCCTTGCGTTCTGTTAACAAAACATTTCCTTATAATTAATACAAGCCAATATAGTTTGAACATTGAAAAGGTATCATGCGGGTATGAATATTTATGCGGCCAGGGCTGGATCGAAAATGAAAAAATTCTTAAGATTAATAAATGGTCTATCGTCAGTCACAGTTATAAGTGTGGAGTTCTTAAGCTGTACAATAAAATTACTAATACAAATTAGATGTATAAATTATAAAGATACTAAATTAATGTATTAATTATAAATGTATACATATAAAATCAATTTTGTCGAAAAATATTGTTTTAGCGTCACCGGGATTCGAACATGGATCTTCATTTCCAATCCGGGGAAGTGCACTACCTTTGTGCTATGTTCTGAATAATTACAACTTCACAATAAGAATGTGTTTTCCTTAATAATATATGTTGTATCAACGTGTCCAAAATTTAATAAAAAAATGAATTGATAATTCTGGCGTCTGCAAGTCGGTTTACTCAAAGATATTTGAGATTCTGTAAAAATAATGTAGATGGCTTTCAAATAATGGAACGACAGGTGTATTAATTTGAAAAAATGTAACATATAGGTTCGAAAATTTGTCAATAAAAATACTGGCGTTATAGCACAAAGGTAGTGCACTTCCCCGGATTGGAAATGAAGATCCAGGTTCGAATCCCGGTGACGCTAAAACAATATTTTTCGACAAAATTGATTTTATATGTATACATTTATAATTAATACATTAATTTAGTATTTAAAATATCACAGACCTATGTTCTGAATAATTACAACTTCACAATAAGAATGTGTTTTCCTTAATAATTATAAAGATATACAGATGAAATCAATTTATGGAAAAAATAGTTTTGTTACTACCGGGATTCGAACCTGGATCTTTTCAAATGCATTAACCGATTACACTACACCAACGTAGTTAGTTGACGACAAATTTTCGAACTTTCGAAAGCAATCTTATTTATACTTTTAAAACAGAGATAATAAATAAAAAATAATCTTATTTATATTTACGGAATCTCAAACACCTTTACCATATATAATATATTTTCGATAAATTGACATTATCAGTATATCTTTCTAACTGATACATTTAATTTGTATTAAAATATCACTGACCTATGTTTTGAAAAATATGTTTTCCATAAAAAAAAAAACTACCAGTGTAAAGTTTACGAAGTTTCTTGGGTGATCCCGAGAAATTTTCGAAATCCCGAGTGATTTCGTGGTTGCTGGCCACGGTCGTATTGTTACGTGGTGTCGGTACTGGGAGGCTGCTGTGAGTTTGATTTCACGCACCGGTATCTATAGGGTGCGTTCAGTAACGCCGGGCGGTGATGATAAGAATGAACTTATACAATTGTTTATCTTCAGAAAGAAGACGTATAATTAAAGTGTAACTTCAATATAACTCGAATAAAAATGTCATATCGAAATGTATGTACAGTTGTCTTCATAATTTATAGCTGCATTTTAGTTCATAATTACGTAATTAATAATATCATAATTATGCCGTATTAATTATACAACGTCCACCATTTAAGTTTACGACAAATGACTTATGTATGTTATATAAATGAAATAGTAATGCATTTTTCCGACAAGAAAAAGTTTCAGGTTCGTATCTCGGTGGTAATCAAAAATATTTTTTTGATAGATAGATTTTTCTGTATGTCTTTCTAATTGACACATATATTTTTTTTATTCATATTCCAAAATAATCCAACCTAAACATAACGTGTATTTAGTTGTATTAAATATTTATAAATCTCGCTATAAAATGTTCAATAAGACCATTTCGAACCTTTCTAGTTTTCTTAATTATTATTATATATGTTTAAATACTAAATTAATGTATTAATTATAAATATATACATATAAAATCAATTTCGTCGAAAAATATTGTTTTAGCGTCACCGGGATACGAACCTGGATCTTCATTTCCAATCCGGGGAAGTGCACTACCTTTGTGCTATAACGCCAGTATTTTTCTTGACAAATTTTCGAAACTATATGTTACATTTTTCAAATTAATACACCTGTCGTTCCATTATTTGAAAGCCATCTACATTATTTTTACAGAATCTCAAATACCTTTGAGTAAACCGATTTGCAGACGCCAGAATTATCAATTCATTTTTATTAAATTTTATCAAAATTTTTTTTTTCGACAAAATTGATTTTATATGTATATATTTATAATTAATACATTAATTTAGTATTTAAAAATATCACAGACCTATGTTCTGAATAATTACAACTTCACAATAAGAATGTGTTTTCCTTAATATTATATATGTATATACTTGATGTTATTAAGAACTTTCGTTAAAACCTCGTATAAATCTTATAAAGCTTTCAAAAAACTTATTTATGTGAATAATGTTTCGTAAAGTAATTGTTTATGTAGGGCCATAACATTTTGGTTTTACTTGTGTCAGTATTCAATAAAATATGTTGATGAGGTCAAAATAATTTAGAAAGAAACTTACCTCATCAGTGACGCATATATTTTTTACCGTTGGAGAAATAATTTTTTTAATTACGGTGATTCTCAATAGTTTTTTTTTTCAAATCATATTTAATCATTTAGTAAGAGATACACGAAAAATTCTATGTATTTATGTGTGATTTATATAATTTTTTTGTAATACAAATGTATTTATTTTTAATTTAAAAATGTTTTGGGCGTAATCTTTACACCCGGAAGGTGACCAAAATAGCCGTTTTTCGTTTTTTAAACAATGAGAATATTAATAGAATTTCTATTTTTTTTTACACATAAACCATGACGAAATTATACAATAAGCTTTATCTAATTGTTTCGCTTTAATAAATATGTACCATTATATTAAATTTTAATATTAAATTGATCAAAATCAAAGATTCCAAAAGATCTTCAACCAATGAAATTTTTCTTTTATTTTATAGTCAGTGCTTAAAACCCGTCTTACTATAGACGTGAAATACGTACGTATAGTGGTTTATTTAAAAAATACAAATAATTTACATAATCACCTACTTATAATATAGCAGCATAATTGATAATAGACTAGTGTATTTACTATTTTGAAAAATGTACTCTAACAACAAAAAGGTCACATCGCACACCCTCAAAGAAAAGTATAGTAAGTAAATTTGACATGATTCTCTATGCCCCATGAAAACCGTAATAAATAAGTTTACTCCTTGTGTGAGCAGCCACTATTGTCTCTTTTCGACGGGACTCCTTGTTCATGAATGAAGAACTTACTACTAATTTTACTACGGCGAATGGCCGTAGTAAAAAGTTAGCATTGGTGACTCCTTTGTAGTAATATGTGTCGATTCTATTACTTATCATTACGCTATTTCCCCGCGGGAGTAGGTAGAGAGGATAGAGCGCCACAATATTTTGTTTTGACACACAATTCTCGCCTTATACACATTCATCTTCTCATACAAGGTATCTTCTCATACGATTGTGGCGATCGGTAGCGGTGCGCAGGACCATTCGGGATGGAGCGACGAGTTGTTCTCAGCCATCGAACAATGGGGACATCCAGCCTGACGGCCACGATTCTGCGTCTAGGCGGATCGGAATCTGAGGTTATGTAACACTTATTATTCTTTAGTCAGTTTCAAGTGGAACGACCGATTTACCACCATGAAGGTGGGTCTAACTTCGTATTCAAGTTTTAGCTGTCTAGCAAATTATACTTCATAGCATCACCATCGCGATTATGCTCAACTGTGTTAAACTGTATTTTAGTGAACATCTTGTTTCCGACGCTTGTCTTTGTAGCACATCATGCCTGGTTCGAGAGATTATTTTTATAAGAACCTCTTATTTTGTTACACAATCTTGTTGTAAATTACCTCTTTTATCGTATGTGTGTGTCATGCGAGTGAGTAGATGAGTGGTGGGAGACAATCATTATAAGAGGCCATCTATGTGGGAACGGCTCTCTTCCATCATAGCTTTACCTGAATAACTAATCTATCTCTGAAGTGTACAATTTATAATTACTGTAATACTTGCTGTAATAAACTTAATATTGTTACCAGGACATACTGAGTTATTATTACAAAGAATTGGACCTAAAGTAATTAGTAAGTAAGCAGAGGATAGAACTCCTACGAAATCTGGTGAAAGTTATTGCAACTAGTCCGAATTACAATTCCTAGTCCGAATTACACAACACTATAAATTTACCACAAGTAAGGTCGTCAGCTAAAGATAAGTGCCCAGGATTCTATTCCAACTGGACCCACATTTTCATGTCAACCACTGTCTAGTCAGTGGTGTTACCCTAGCGTTCTATCAGCCGAAGCCAGAACGCACCGTAATAATATTTTTACCATTCTCTCCTCATTCATCCGTTACATATGACCAAACCACCTAAGCGATCCTTTCTTAACCTTACCATTATTTATTTTTAAAAAAATAAGGTCCTACAATAAATAACAGTTCCGTTATAAAAATTGATAATTTTTAATTTTGCTCTCCTGTAAAATTTGCTTTTTTTGACTAACGACACTATTCTATTTCACATTTCCAAATATTATTGACACTTTTCGATTTCCCTACATGTGATACGTAGAAAGACATTGAAATTTGATGTATATTAATGTATTCCAATTTTTTATTATTTTCTTTGTGAATACTTAAATTATAACATTACTTATTTAAATAAGCATAAAAATTATACAGATTTGTATGATTTTGTAATTTTTAAAATGATGATAGTATTCTATAGTTTAATTTACTTTTCGTAGAAAATGAACACATTTTTTATTCTAAGAATATTAAGTAGCTTCGATCGCCATGTTGTCCTTTGAAAAATGAAAATTCGTTAGTCACCCCGTCAAAGTAATAATTATTCAAGTCATAGTGACTGCTCCTCGCCGGGCCGGGCTTTGTGTCCATGATTAATGGGGACCCATGTGCGAATATGGGGGCTGCTAAATTATTTTAAAAACAAAACGCCTCTTAAGTACCATACATTTTATTTAACGAGACGGCTTCTGTGACGTCATCATAAAATAATTTGTTTAAGTTGGGGAAAAAAATTTGGCGGAAAAAAGGTGTTTTAAGCCCCTAACTACATTGAAATTAATGGTTTATTTATGCACATATCACATTTCGGCGATTGTTAGAGACGTGCCACTTTTTGCGCGTTTGTGTAATGTAATACATTATTTGTGTATTTGAAAGCAAATTTTTAACATAACGGAAGTCATTGGAGTAGTTCAGTTTTTCTGTTTCAGCTGGTAATTTTTAAATTAGGTCAAACTCATTTTTGATAACGTGCCCAAATGAGACGTTTAATGTTTTTAATATTAAATCATCACGTTGTAAATCCATCAAATCAGTGAACTTTAAACTATAAAGACTTTGTATTGGTAAAACTTTTTGGAAAATTAGTTTGTTAATATTGACACCACATATGTATGAATGGGAAATAAAATACGCTTAGAATTGATCTTTCAATATTTAAGTTAACATAAATAGTTACTTTAACCCTTCCCAAACCATGCAGTAACACAGGTCTACCATCATAATTAAACCTGTAATATTTCGGTAAATACGTGCAATATAAAATTTATATTTTAGATAATCCTAAAGAAAATATTGGTGCTTAGGAATGATTAGTGAAAAACCAATTATGAAAAGGGAATTGTACAAAAATAATTATTTTTTCCATTCAATGCGTTGTAAAGTTTATACGTTGGTAAAAATACAATTTGTGATATGAAAGACAGAGATCACACACTATTTTCACAGTGAAAAGAACAACAAACATACAAATATTATTGTCTCTTTTTCACTAATTAAGTTAAGAGAGATAAGAAGGAAGGATACAATGTATAGGACTTAATAAATGCTCTAAATTATGTTATTAATCATTTTTTCAAAATTAAATGCTCAATATTTAGAGTAAATTCGTACCATTAAAGCCATTTAAGCTAATAAAAACATTTTTTCTAACTGTTATTTACGGTAACACGAGTTGACATGATGGCTTCGTTCGGGTATTTTATGTCATGGTATGGTAAAGGTTAATAGAAATATTGATATAAATATAGATAAACGTAACTATTGATACATCAACGTTAATTGAAAATATGTTGTTATAAATACTAAATTAATGTATTAAATATAAATATGTACATATAAAATCAATTTTGTCGAAAAATATTGTTTTAGCGTCACCGGGATTCGAACCTGGATCTTCATTTCCAATCCGGGGAAGTGCACTACCTTTGTGCTATAACGCCAGTATTTTTCTTGACAAATTTTCGAAACTATATGTTACATTTTTCAAATTAATACACCTGTCGTTCCATTATTTGAAAGCCATCTACATTATTTTTACAGAATCTCAAATACCTTTGAGTAAACCGATTTGCAGACGCCAGAATTATCATTCGAATCCCGGTGACGCTAAAACAATATTTTTCGACAAAATTCATTTTATATGTACATATTTATATTTAATACATTAATTTAGTATTTAAAATATCACAGACCTATGTTCTGAATAATTACAACTTCACAATAAGAATGTGTTTTCCTTAATAATATATGTTGTATCAACGTGTCCAAAATTTAATAAAAATGAATTGATAATTCTGGCGTCTGCAAATCGGTTTACTCAAAGGTATTTGTTATGCTCATAATTTGAATACTCTTGTTTTATAAGAAAGTGAGGTGGGTATAAATTTATAGCAGTCTATTAGCTATGAATGTTGAAATTCTTACTCTTCTGATTATTGAATTCCATATTCTATTCAGTCCTTAGTCTCGACTGTCAAAGCATCTTTCACATTCTGCAAAAGCTCAGCAGTATTGAGTTTCATGGACTTGAACATATTTTTTCCGATCATCTTCACAATGCTTAGGATTCAGCAAGATGGCGTTTAGATTAGACTACTATTTAAAATTAGTTCTATTACACGTAGAACTTAATTCCAAACCCTTTTTAACGAACGTTTTAAAAACGACTTTGTGTGTTTTTTGTGTTATGGATGAAAACGTATATTTTAAAAGCAAATGTACAAAATGTTTGCATATAATATCAGCATTTTTTAAAGAGACAATTCTGTAATGTAATTTTTTTTTCTGTGTACATCGTTCTGGCAGCCATACTACATTTTAGATCACGTGATCATCAACAAGCGTTGTGATTGAAAGATTCCATTTTAGGCGAAACAGAAACTTATACTCTGTCAGCTTTGGGGTATTTCGAAACTAATCCCGATTTTGAACATGCAATATTGCTGACAAAAAAATCTACAAAACTGCATATTTAAATTAAATTATCTGAAATCCGTTTTAGAGGGTTTTTGAATTAGGCGCTAAATATTAAGGTTTTTAGACGATTTAATTTGGTGTGATTTAAAGAAGAAAATAGTGAAGGATTGCTAAATTAAAAAATATAAATAAATTTAAATATGGAGTTGACTACATTTGAGAAATATGTACCTCCTGATTTATTTTTCTTTTTTTTTAATTAATTATGTTTTACGTACGATTCTTGAACGTATTTTTATACACTTTTAGTTTTTAAAAAAATGTCAATAAGCAGCAGACGCGCGAGAATCATGGAAGCAGAAAATTGAAGAGGCTCAATTCTATCTATAAAGCCATTGAAGAAGAAGAAATATATATAAATTGATCAAATTAATTTAAAAAAAGTATTCGGATATGATTGTTGTATTTAATATAATCCTACAAATACATATATGACAGCTGTCTACGTCCATAAAATAAACAACGGCTCTCCGTGTCGCACAGCAACATAAAACAAGCAACATTTTTTCATGTTGTATAATAACAACATAAAACAAACAAAATGTGCTATTAATTATGTCATATAATGTAAAAGTAACGTTGAAGTTATCGCATCAAATTATTCTGATATCTTTTTTCCATTGCTTTTTTAAATATTAAATATTAATATTTTGTATTTTATAATTTTAGATAAATTTTTAATGTGGTCGTTGAACAAAACAAAAAATTCACATTCTATTAGGGAAGTTTTTGCAGAACATCTTAAAAATAAGATTAATTGGATAAACCACTTAGAAAAAACCAAAAAAAAATTAATCCTGGCACCATCTAGCAGGTTCTACTCAAAAGTATTCGAGAAATATTTCCCATAAAAAAAATATTACTTTCGACAAAAAAAAATATAATCTGATGTAGGTTTATTACGTGTAGGTAAAGTTAGATATATTATATACATCAAAATCAGAGAGTGGAAAGTTTAGTGTTAGTTAGTTTAGTTTAGTAACTAAACTATATTTTTCTATAGACAGATTGTTTATGTTACAGTGATTTACCTAATTTATATAACTTTTAAAAAATTCTGTAATATTTTAGTTAATGCCGTTAACGAAATGTGCTGTTAACGAATACTCATTTTATCGGTTTTTCATAAATATTTACGCATCCACGTCAATTATTTCAACACTCTAAATTTGGACAGCATCCAAAACGGTCAACATTATAACGAGTTTAGTAAACAAAGCGATACAATACACACAATTCTCCTGAATCTGCATAAATTCCGGGTGAAATTCGAGCGTATTTCGACCTTACTACAGGGGAAAATACAGCACCATTTTCTGTGATGCACTCCAGGGTGTTTGGGGTGTGTTTAGCGTTTTAATTATTAATCCGCTTGGAAATTAACGTATGACTGAAATGCAAACATGGCCGAAGAATTGTGAGAATATTCTAGAATGTCAGCTGTGGTACTTTGTCATGCAGAGAAGGTACTAATTGTTTATGTTTACGATAAAGAGCGTGCAAAGAATTTCTCAAGTAAATGTACTTAATTTCGTAAAAACATTCTAAACCATTTTTTGCATTTGTCATGTGACGTCACTATATTATTTTATTGTACTTAATATACAAAAAATTTGCCGATTTTTTTCAAGAGAATTAAAAATTATTTATGGTGCCCATCATCTTCTAAACATTCTTCTACACACAGAATTCACATCACATTTACAAAACTTTTATCAATAGAATTTAAAATCCTTTAAGGTGTCCATCGTCTTCTAAAAAGTTGTCGTTTTTTTTAATAAAAAAATGCGTGCACAGAATTCACGTCACATCATTATCGTTACAATGTTTAAACTACGCTAATTTTGCTATTTATTTGTTTATATATAGAGGATGTAACAGACCTATTCCATAATCTTTTATGGGTGGATACCTGACTAAATTAAGAGTCTAAAATGTTCATGTAATATGTGCATAACTGCACTGTTACGGAAAATATTATTGTTTGCAATTTTTACAAAATCGTATTAAGCTTCAAGTCTACGTGCGTTGAAATTTTTCAATTACTAATCTATATCTTTGCTTCAAGCCCTAAATAATTTAACAAAAAATGGACTAGCCGTTCGAAATTTGATGAACTTAATTTTTTTTGTTTTCAATATATAATTTGGAATCAATTTCAATTAATCTAAATAATCGCATGATTATAATCTTATTTAAATGCTTATATCTCTGACATAATAGAGATTAGGCACATATACTTTGAATATTTTCGACTCGTGATTTAGTCAAATTACTATTTACTGATTTTACTCATAAAGTATTGTGGACTAGGTATGTTACATTCTGCATATATATACCAACATAAATTTTTATTTTTTTAACTATGGTTGGTTTACCACTAGACCTCGCTGTTTTGAAGACCCTTACTGGTATTAAAGTTATAAAATACAATTTATATTCTTCCAAAGATAGGAACAGCTACACAATTAAAAAATATTTTAAAATATCCATGCATTATACGAAATCTAGGATTCTAATGTTTAATTCTAGGTATTATAAATAGCATTTAGTTATCTGCAAAGCTATCAGCATTATGTTCGATATCAGCCAAAAAACTAATAAAACTAAAAACTAAAAGCCCTGTAATCACCCCATATTTCTACATATTTTCCATTCAATATAATAAAAATAGCTTCGTCTCTTTGAGATATCGGATATTAATTTAATAACAGTGCCTTTGTAGGTAAAAATTCAGTGATTGTGTGTTCTTAGATATATTCAAATATTGCTATAGTAAAATGACTGTTTATCTAATAAACGTAAAGCTTTACAAAATTGCACTCTGTAAGGCGTGAACACAATACGACTAACGAGGGTTGGCACTTAGCCCACCGGTACTACCGTCACGTCACGATCAACTAGTAACCGGCATTGGAAAATATGCCGACGAATATAAATTATTAAGTGCTACGACATAAGTTTATTTAATAGAAAGGACGGCGGTCAGGGGCGGGCTCGAAAGGGTGACGTGGGTGGCAGATCTACACAAAACAGCCTTCTGTACCTTGCACCACAGCGGACACAGAACAGTGCGAAGAAATATGTGCAATTTATAAAAATTATTTTTAAAAAATAATTATTTTCACTTTATTTTATTTTATAAACATTATTTTATTGCCATTCACTGCATCTTTTAATTCGGTTAAACAATTTAAATGTCTAGGAAGGAATATGATAAAGAACAACGATATCAAATAAGAACTAAATATCAGGATGACATCAGGAAATGCTTCTAAATTTAGTGTTTCTAGAAAATTTATCAATTTGAAATAGCTGAAACATATAAGTTTGAAAATTTGTCGTCTAGTTATGAGTCTGACAGAGTGTAATTGGTTTATCGCACTTCCCCAGGTAGGAAGAGATCCTGGTGCAAATCCCGGTGGCAGCAAAAAATTTTTTTCAACAAATTGAGTGTATCTGTATGTATATCTTTCTAATTGATACATTTAATCTGTATTGCATATCACAGAACTGTGTTCTGAAAAAATTACAACTTCACAAATAATTATGTGTTCTCTTTAGAACAAGTTAATGTTTAAAAATATCTACTAATTTACATTTTCAAAAACTTTTAATATTTTAAGTAAATAAAAACTTTTTCATTTCTTACTATCACAAATTATAGACAACAGGAATTCTGCCGAATCATTTTTCTGTTATCGATCTACCTAGGATGTGGAACAAAATCACCAATTCGATATTACTACATTCATTCAAAAATATCATTCTTGTTGAAAATAATTACATTACATTAATTCCAGAATACCAAAAATGACTCTTACTGTATTGTCTTCTTATGTTGTAAAATTATATAACTGTCCTTTTCTACATATTACTTATGACATTAAAATATCATGAGTGTTGGAACAGAATGATTACATAGAATAATTAGAATCATTCGAAAATTTATGGAAATTCTTAGAATTCCAATAAATAATGTTTTCCCTATACATTCAAATAAAACTGTATAGTTGTCCTTCTTCACAGACATAAATACAAGATGTTGAGTTAAATTGTTAGATTAATAATGCACTAATAACAGTGGCGTACAGTACGTACAGGTTTAGGTTATGCTGTTACCAATGATATTACACAACCATATATAATATATGTTGTGTATAGGTTTATGAATCTACCACGTATTTATTTATAATTTTAGAAAACTATTAAAAGTGTTTTTAAAGTTTAAGTTTTAACGCAAAATAATACCTTCTTACCCATATAAAAATCAATATGAAAAATGTATGAACGTTTTAAGAACATTTTTTATGCGCCATGGGTATAGCGGTTAATTGTGGTGGTAGTTTTTAAAACTAAATAATTAAAATCTCTACTGGTACGTAGATGGCGCTAATTGTAAAATAATGTTTCCGTTTATGTTAATCCAATTATTTAATCTATATTTGTTTTCTAGAATTTTTAGTAATGCACAACTTTTTTACTTGTATGCACTGCATGCCTCTGCTTAATAAGGTAAAACGCTTCTCAAGTAAATTAAATGAGTTTAATCAAAAAATATGTGTGTTATTTTGACATATGTGAACAAGATGTAATTTCGTGTCAGAACCCTCAATAATTGAGTACTTAATATCCAACTGGCTCGATAATGATATTGACAAATAGTTTTTAGTGGTATTCCATAAGCTTGTACCAAAGAAGATCAAATAATGTGAGTGACAAATACCTCTACAATTATGAATTTTTTGCATTCCCTATAGTATTAATGCATACACTGTATCTTAAAAATATCTAATGAAGCATTTAGATTAAAATTCAATTTTTGAACGTTTTTGTTATGGAGGGGTTTTAAAATAAACAACTCGTAATTAAAATTGTAAAGAATAAAGTTTTAATTGATGAAATAAATAAACATACAATTTTACTTTTCACTTAATACCTTTTTTATTATTTCAATAATCGATCGGCGCACAGTTCATTGTTTCGACGGGAAACTGAAGGACTTAGCCGGTAATCGTTTCAGATAGTAGGATAATAAAATATTCTTCGGACTCTGCGCCGCTTCACTTGTTTGCTAGAACAAATCCTTTATGGACGTACACAGCTTTTCGCATCGACTGCTAACCGTGCAGTTTTTATCCCTTGCGCACTCGGGGGTTGTGCGCCGAATGAAGAGCACAGTGTGACTTTATTGTGTCTACTGTTAATTCAGGTTTAGTAGTAGTGATATAAATAATATACGTATTTAATAATATTCATGCATTCTTAAATAAAATTAAAATCTCACTGGTGAGAAAATGAATTCCGGCCTCATGTTGCAGACGAGAATACAAGCAAGATGTGAAAATAGCCGTTTACAAATATCTGAACCTCTTTATTAATACTAGCTTAATACAAAGTGTATTAGAGGTGATTATCTTTTAAATAAAATTTTATTCTAGAGTTAAAATTTCAGCATTATATGATTATCTCACACCACAGTCTAAGAAATGATTCGCGTATATATGTTTGGTCCCAAAGAATAACTACGCAAAATTTGAAACGAATATCATTTAATATAATATAAACCACTTTTATATCAGATGAAAGAAGTAAAGAAAAGAGTATTTTTATTTTTCGCAAGATCCTAAAGAATAACTATGCAAAATTAAATAACAAAAATAAATAATAAAAAACATATGGCATCCAATTTAATGTAATACAGAAGATTTATTGCAGAGTTCTACAAAATAACTAAGCAAAATTTGGAACGAGTGGCATTCAAAATAATACATATTTTAACCGGAGGAAAGGTATAAAGGATAATGCCTATTTTTTCTAAAGATTAACATGTTATCATATAAGCCACTAGTGATGAGCTCAAAATTACAAACCGTGAGTCAATCACTGATATCTTTGAGTCACACTCAATATCAGTGATTGAATATCTGGGAATATCGTGATTCGTGATTCATTTTTTATTGTATTTATATTTAGTTGTGAACCGTGATTCGGCGCATGTGCATATGAAATTAAAATATTCATGAAAGAATAACGTTTAATTCATGATTAGCGCCATCTAATAGATTCTGCCAAAACATTTTACACATTTGACACGAAATGTTGAAAACTTGACCAGAAAAATAAACTGTACTTTCATTATCTTTATGATGATATTAAATTATATATATGCTAGAATATGTTTTTTAGGCAAATTAAGTTTGAATAATACAAGTAAATACGCTCAAAATTATGTTTTTATTTATTTCGTGTATTGTGATATCGTGTGACGCAAGCGTAATAGTAATGAAACTGTGATCACAGTCACAGTTTTCAATCACTGATATTATTAAATATCAATCACAATCACATTAGTGGCATTTTTCTCATCACAGAATTAAATCTTTAACCAGTAGCCAGCGACACGATGCCTCAGCTGGTCCCAGAACCCATGCGTACGCCCTTGCGTGAATATTTCTGAGACAAACATGCAAGTGTATTAACAGCGCTATCATTATTACCAGTTCTTATTATATAATAATATAATCTGTAAACTCCGCCTTCACGTATTGCATTCAAATGGAATTCAGTATTGACAGTAGATATGAAAGGTGAAAATATATATTTTAATGTCAATATTATATATCATCGTCTTACTGTAAAAGTGCAGACATAAAAATTAAGGTCAGTAATGTGTACTTTAGTGGAGCTGTTATTCCCAAACGTAATTTAGATTTAATGAATAAGGATTACTTAAGGGAACATAGTTGTGCTGCTTAATATAGTGAAAAAAGCGATTACCACACCACAAAAAGTAATTATCTTCTAAGGACAAATAATTATTTCCCATTTTGTTCCTCACTCTGTTATAATTATTTAAATACATATTAAATTAATCAACTAGAAAGATATACAGAAATAATTTATATATCGAAAAAAATATTTGGTTGCTACCGGAATTCGAACCTGGACCACTTCTCATCCGGATAAGCGCGTTCAACATTTCCGATTCCGCTTAATTGGGTCAGTCACTTATTTGGGCCAAATCTCATAGAACGGAAACCCAACCAAGCAACTAACAGTAATTTACGACGCTTAATTGGGACAATGTTCCGCTTAATTGGGACAGTAAATTTAAGACCATATTATACACATTACTTCAACGTTTACCGTCCCGTCGGTCTGGCGGTGCTCCGACCTACCTACCTACCGTACCGTGCCGTATACAGTAGTTTCTGCTACACTGCCTTGCGAATGTGAAGACGATGATGATGAAGAGTCAGTCACTCATGTCTATGACTAGCCAGGAGGCAAAAAAATATATATTACCTGTCCTGATTTTGTAGAAGTGCAAACTTACAAAAACAAAATACGGAGTTCATCTGATGCATTCCTGTATAATTAAATTGTATGTAGGTACCTACTTATTATTCTATTTTTGAATTTATTATTATTCTTTCTTCACTGTTCATATTATTTTCTTAAATTTTTTTTTTTTTCATGTATTTATTAATACATATTGTTGTATTTTTATCTCCTGATATCCCTATACCGCCAGCGCCAATTTGTTATGGCTTGTAGGCTTGATGCGTCCTTTGTTGGGGTTGGATGAGGTGATGAGAATAATATACTGTTTGTACAATGTGATAATTTACCGTATTTATTCCGGACTGACAAATCACAAATTATCTCAGATCTATATTCGGAGAGTGATGGTGAGTTGCCGGTCCTTTTTATACATGCTCCCCTTATAGGCATCCTCACTATACATAAACACATACACACACACATGTTTGACCTGAACTCGCATATGCCTGTCACTCGATTATCAATCCACAGACATTACACATAATGAATATTTAAAGAAAAATATCCATAATTTAATTTTCATTTAATTAGGGCAGCCGCTTAATTGGTCTTGGTCCGAATGTGTCACAATTAAACGGAATAGACTGTATTGCAAAAATGTATAATGAGGGCAGACCCACCACTTACCGAAGACCGTTTATAAGTAAACGTTCCTCTATGGTTCTGCTCATTCGCCACCAGTTTGATATTTATTTAATGCAACTATAATAACTGTCCAACAATGTTCCGCATAATAGTGACAGGGTAGTGCCGCACAGCTGTCAACACAAAATTGCCTCATTGATCCCGACAACTTCCACTTTATTGTGGTATCTACAAACAAAAACATATTTTAAAAATTCAATACAATACATACAAAAATAATGAAGCAAAAGCACAAATAACAGATTAAAGCAACACTAAAATAACGGATAACAAAAATAAATAAATATGAATTAAATATATTAAATAAATGTACATATAAAATCAATTATATCGAAAAATATTGTTGTTGCGCCACCGGGATTCGAACCTGGATCTCTTTGCAAACCGGGGAAGGTGCATTATCCAACTATGCTACAGCGACGATATTTATAATATTTTTCCATAAAATTGATTTTATATGTGTATCTTTCTAATTAAAATATTTAATTCATATTTAAAATATCACATACTTATGTTCTGAATACTTACAACTTCACAATAAGAATGTGTTCTCCTAAAAATAAATAACATTAGTAGAAACAAATAAACAATGTGACTTAAGTCGGGGAGCAGAAAAGATACAAATATAATTAAATACGCCAAGAAAATTAAATGGCAACTGGTAAGCCACATCGTACGGAGGACGGACAATCGTTGGGCGAAATCATTCGTGCAGTGATACATGAAGATGATCAAAATAGACCGCACCACAAACCGCTGGACTGACAAAATCATCAAATTCTACGAAAATACGTGACAGCGAATAACTGGATAGAAAGAAATTAGAGACATTTAGGGAGGCCTTCATACATCGTGGATTGAAAACTGCTGATTGTGATAATGATGATCGCGATCTCCTCCACTTTTCTCAGCATCCTGCAGATCTTAGGACTGTATTTTCCACTAGATCGGTTCAACGGATGGGGGATCTTCCTCTTATTGTTCATCCTTCGACGTGGCCCACCCACCGCAATAAGCTTCTCCAAGCTATCTTCCCTTCTTGCAAGATGCTTAAAAAAGTATTCGTCTTATATAAATGATTGAGAGTCGTCCTTGTGTTTAGCTTCTACAGAATGTAGACAGTCGTCCATCTCGCTGTCCATGGTATGCGCAATAAGTGTCTCCAGCACCACATCTCGAAGCCATCACTCCATCTTCTCTCCCTTGTCTTCACGGTCCATAATTTCTAGTGTCCTGGGATTAGTTGAATAATATCCCATTAGCGACGTGCGTCTGAATTAAAATGAAATTTTGACAAAGAAACTAAAATAATCAATTTTATTATAAATATATAATAATTATTTTTATACTTTTGAACAATGAAGTGTTTGGCATTTCGAAATGTAAAATCAATGTTAATTATATTTGTTGTACCTGCATATTCAGTTTGTAATTTGGATGTGCGCAGAATAGCAGATTTGCGAAGGATTATGCAAAGTAAAATAGCCCCTAGCTGCTGCACGTAAACAAGACGTGAACAGTGAGGCGTATCATATTGGCAATATTGTGACTGAGGTCATTTCGGATTGCGAGATTGCGTATCGTCATGGAAAATTTTAACATAATTGCTTTCAATTCAATAAATTTGTAAACCAAATAATGCCAAAATATTAAAAACTTTATTAAATTATATCATCGAGTAGCCTGTTGGTGTAGTGGTCAAAACGTTGGCTTAGTGATCTAGTGGTCGAGGGTTCGCGCCTCGTTCCAGGACACCAGCAAGTTAGTCCTATTTTCATAGCACAAGCATTTAGCTTAGTTTGAAAATAATAAAAATATTGATGTGACATGTATTCCGTGCACGCATCTCTATTTAAAAAAAATAAAAATAAATATTTACATATGAATCCTTATGAAGAGAGTAAGCTCAAAAATTAAGGCTTCCGAAATTAGCAGTAGCTTGCATTCAGTTCTTTAAACTGTGCTTAACTAGAATATCTGCGAAATAATATATGTTTTATAATGAACCTATCAGATTTATTATCAATACTAATTTAATGAACTAATAAGAAAGAATCCATAAAAAAAAATTTATCAAAAATATTGTTGTTGCTACCGAGATTCGAATCTGGATCTTTTCCAATCCGAGGAACATGCATTAACAGACAAATTATCAAACCTGTATGTTACACTTTTCAAATTGATACATTTATCGTTTCATTATTTGAAAGTCACCTACTTTGTTTTTACTGAATCTCAAATACCTTTGAGTAACCCGATAGGAGACGCCAGAATTAACAATTCATTTTTATAAAATTTTGGACACATTGATACTTCTTATATTTTATTAAGAAAAACATATGATTATTGTGAATTTGTAATTATTCAGAACAGAACATAGGTCTGTGATATTTTAAATACAAATTAAATGTATTATTTAAAAAGATACACATACGATTTTATCGAAAAATATGCGTATCCTATCGAATTACTCAAATATATTTTCGAGATTCCGTAAAACAATTTCTAATAATGGAACGATAGATGTATTAATTTGAAAAGTATATCATATAGGTTCGAAAATTTGTCGTCAATGTACTGTGTTATGTAGCATAATCGGTTAATGCACGTTCTCCGGTTTGGAAGAGAGCCAGGTTCGAATCCCGGTAGCAACAACAATATTTTTCGATAAAATTGATTTTATATGTATATTTTTCAAATTAATACATTTAATTTGAATTTTAAGTAAGTCATTTTACTACTTGTAAACATACATTTAAATTGCAAACTTATCGTTATATAAAAGAAAAATCCTTTTTAAAATTCACATTACAACAAATGTATATATGTTGAGACCGACACCGAGCCGTCATAACTTAAATTGGTGCCAAAGACTGCCGAAAAAATTCGGTCAACTTTTACAGACTCCTTTCTAATAATTTTAATTATAATCATAATTTAATTATAATTATATAGAGATCGAATTGATATCCCAAAACTAAAATATACCGCAACTCAAAATCAATATATTTATCAAGGTATCAAATTTTTTGACAATCTCCCCATCAAAATTAGAAAAATTACGGACTATCATAAGTTTGTAACTGAAGTAAAAAAAAACATGTACACAGACTAACTGAAACATAAATTAACTCGAATATATTCCTTCTCTATACACGAGTCTTACTCTCATAGAAAATAAACAAATGTTAAAATATATATATTACTGATTATTGAAATTGTATTATATTTTTAATATTAAATAAAAAAAAATCTATTTCTCAAAATCAGTATTGTGGTAGAAAACTGCCCTTGCCACTACACCCTTCATTTAATGATTTCCCTATGGGTGCCGTTATAATAAGGCAGAGTTCGCTAGTCCAGTGTTGTTTTCTAAAACGACATAAACATTCCGTTCGAAAATATTATTTTCCGAAAATAAATTTCTTACGCGATTTTTTTCGGGCAGTGCTCACTTTCGTTTGTCAAAACTTGAACAACAATGAAATAAACATGATTCAATTTCCCTGAGCTCGATTCTGGTAAGTCTGCCGTCCCGCCGCCCACTCGCCCAGCCGCTGTGATGCTGGATTTATTGCCAAGTGAGACGCAGTGCAATCGAATAAAAGTCTAATACATTTGCTGTGAAACATCTATAAAGTACCGCAGAGCAGCGGAGTTAGAGACCGCTGCCAAATATTTCAAATCAGAATGTAAACGATTCCCTTGTGTGGGCAGACACAATCTCTTTCGCGGCAGAGTGGTGACCGCGGTGCGCGACAGTACAGGGTTCCTGTAAAATATCAACTAAATTTTGAAACAAAATAATTACACAACTAAAATCCTCTATCTTAGATGTGTTGTAATTTTGATATTCTTTTAAAAAAAACATTTTCTCACCGAGTTTGTCAAAAGGCTATCACAACCTTCAATAATCCAACTAATTTTGCTAAATTATGGTTATTGGTGGGATAAGATCCCGTGGACAATATCGATTATAATATTACTTTTAAAATTATCAATATTAACTTTGTGGTTAAAATTCATATTTTTTATTTATTATCTTTGTTTTATTAACTACTTAATTGAGTTTAATACATCTACCGGTTTCGAAAAATACCATTTTCTTCTTCAGGATGTCATAACTAACTAAAAACGTATATTATTGTTTCTTTACCAGAATCTATTTTTAAAAAACAACAATTATTTAAAAAATAAATTTAGTGCCTAACTGAAGTTGTTATTCAATACAAATTTAGTCGAATAATTTTTAGGAAAAAATTTAGAATGGGACTCGTAGTTAAATTTAGTTGGTTGTTATAATTTTTTGATTAGTTTTACATGCTTTATTTATCTCCTACGATTACAAATTATTTAAATTGTGACCAACACCATTTATATGCAAAATTGACAATCCCAATTTTTTATCAAAACCGTGACCATTTTCTATCAAATGATTAGAAAATTCTGAAAACCCACTATTGTTCTAACATTTCAAATGCTCCCTTACTCTTATATTAAAATTTCTACCCATTTTACCAATATAAAATGCAGCACAATCTTTGCAACTGAGTTTATAGACACCAGAATTGTTAAATTTATCATCTTTGTCTTTAGAATTTATGAGTAAATTTCTTATACTATTATTTGTATAAAATGCCGGTCTAATGTTTTTTGGTAGGTGTTTAGATATTTGTTTCGAAAAGTTATGTATGTATAATTATCATTATGTTTCATCTGTGATTTATATAAAAATTGAATGTTATATTCTTTTAATTTATTTTTTAAAATAGTGTATATCAAACCTGTATTATACCCGTTATTAACTGCTATTTTTTTAATTGTATTCTATTCAATATTGAAATTGGATGTTGACATAAGAATATTGACTAAACGATGTATCATGGAGTGGAACCCTGAATGTTTGTGTGATAATGGATGTTTAGATTCATTGTGTATGATAGTATCTGTAAAAGTTGGTTTTCTAAAAATGTTGAATTCAATTTTATTATTATTTTTAATCAATGTTAGATCCAAAAAATTTATGGTCGAATTATTTTCTATTTCTAATGTAAATTGTATTTTATTATTAAATAAATTAATGAAATTTAAAAATGTAGTTAGTTGACGTTGTGAACCTAACTAAATACGAATTGGATTTATGAAGGAAATAATAGCAGATGGATCTGGCCTACCTTGCCTTTAAGTCCTGATTTGGACGACGTTTTCACATCCAGTTGACGAGCACGTTTGTTGTGAAGAACCGAGAGAACACTGCACTTCCGGAACTGTTGAGGACACTGATTCTTCTTAAAGGAATAAGATCTTGACAGATCGGTGTCAGAAGACAATCTGTCCCCTCGTCGGCAAAATCACTAAATCATTAGTTGGCCAGAGCTGGACAGGTATTTTAAGGTATATTGGAATAATAAATTCACAGGGAGCAGGTTTTCCACTTGCCTTAATAGTTAGAAAATATTTACCAGCGTCGTATATAGGTAAATTTCTTACGTGCTATTTTATTGTGTATGGCGGACTTATAAATAGCCTCTTATATTTCATATAAAAACACGTGGTTTTACATGCGAATAACATGAGAGTTAGTCGCATCTATGGGTTGCAAGTGTCTTTTTATGCCATTAAATGGGGCACACAAGAAATGTCGTACATGCGGCATCATGTAGGTATTAGTTTGTTTGTGGGTAGATGCACGTACATAGATTCTAGAATAGTGCAGCTATCTACGATCTCGAATAGTGCAGTTCTTAACAATGATATATTATTAAAAAAATTATGTATATTTAACTTTGTATAAACCACTGTGAGTTATTTTTACGTCAACCGATTTCGATACTAGAGTACCTTCCTCAAGCCTGGCGTACATCTGAACTATAAATATATAACTATAAAAATAAAATATTAAGACGACATCAATTACGTACAAACAAAAATTGTAATGACTGTTCGGCATTTCACATAGGTAAAACGGCACGATGTTTTAATATTAGAATAAAATAATTAACCTTTTAAAATATTATGTGTATGGAATAGTTCAGTTGTACGCCAGTCCTGACGAAGATACGTTAATATCGAAACCGGTTGACTTAAAAATAACTCACAGAAGTTTATACAAATTTAAATATAGATATAATTTTAATTTTAACACTTCAAACATCACCAATATGATATTTTCTCAACATCTTTTAAATAGGCTGTCACAGTTCTTAATAATCTAACTAATTTTATTAAATTATATTTGAAGGAATGAGATGCGTTGTATGTGATGTACGTCACTGTTAGAAGGATTATATGGGAATGGTTATCCGCCTCCAAGACTGTTTACTAATTCTATGTTGGTGCAAGTTGTCGCGATATCTGTCTGAATTGATTGTGTAGCAGGATGACAAACAGTAAATAAATAGAGTAAAAAAACAAATATGATTTGACATGATTGATTTTTTTTAAGTTATATTACAAAAATTGGTGTAGGTATACGGTGGAAACGGAACAACTAAGCAATTATCAAGACGGACAAGAGACTTAACTAAAGGTCAAACTATTAAACTGAGCCTACGCTGTCTTCTGCTAGTTTTACATGACCATTATGAAACTAAATAGTCCAGTACTGTTGTAATAGAATGTTAAATATTGAAAAAATGTTTGATTAACTGTGTTTTTTAATTGCACATTTGTTCATTTTATTCAACTCTGTAGGTATTTCAAGACCCAGATGGTAACTCCAGCGACGTTAAATTAACCGGAAAATTTTTGTGACACTTTATTCCATTTATCTCATTTATGTAGTTTTTAAGTATTTTTTTCAATATTTTATTCCGCGAAAGGATTTAGAACGTCTTTTGGGTATTAATATAAACTAGAAAAAACTCGTCAATAAAGACGGGAAATTAACTGTAGGTACGTGACATAACTAATGGCAGATTTTATCTTTTTATGATGATATACGACGCGTACGGTAAATGTAATAGAGTAAATGAATAAACATGAAATAAAGTGTACATATAGGAGAGGAGTTTGGAACATTAGTAGAGGAACGAGGGGCATTCTACACACATTTTTGATGGAAACAGTAAAACATTTATGCAACAGTAAAAGTACTTCGAAAATTAAATCTTTATGTAAACAAAACGTATTTTTTACATTAATGCATTTTATATCGTCAGCATTTAAATTTTTATTCCAATCTAGTCATATTTTAAAAAAAGTCGCGGAGTTATTTTTTTGCGTAATTGATACCAAAGTAACCATTTGGGTGTTATAAAACAATGTTAGAAAAAAAAAAATCCTGTGCCGTCTTCTGTCGAAGGTTGGCGACCAAATTGCAGTATGCTGATTTGTCCTGCGCAAGATGTAATAATACAAACATCGAAATTTTGGACATGGAGCCATATTATAACACAGCCATGACAATCTAATTTTAAGCTGATTGTCTTCCTCTGCATAATGTGTTATAAAAGATTATATTTCTCATTGCGAAGAACGTATCCGAAGTGCGCAGCTTTCTTTCGTTTGACAGTTGTTATTAATTTTATGGAGGTTTATCGCCTCCACAGCCATCATTACCGCCGACGACCCCTGAACGCACCACATATTTACCGGTGCGTAAAACCAGAGCTCCTGACAACCACAAAAACACTCCCGGTACCGACGCCACAATAACCGATGCGTTCAGCTCCTGAGCGCCACTCTTCTCGCTGCCACCTTCCAGATACCATATTCAAGGAACGCCCCTGCGTGTAGTAATGGAATACGATAATTCCAGTCATAAATCGGAATCACCGCAAGGTATGGGAGGGAAATAAGGAAACCTTGGTACAGGATGAGGTCGGTGAGGGGATAAAGGTTCTAGTCGAAGAACCACCGATCTCGGAAACCGGGATTCGGTAAGACTGATCACCTTATCTTGTATATGACGCCTCCGTAATCCCTGCAGTCGCCGCCGAAATTACACAAATGACACACGTATGAGCCGATCTCCGATTCCAATTGAATCCACTGCACACAAACAACACGTCATCAAAACACAATATCACAAAATATAGTGCTGGTGCACTGGAGCTGAAAATTCCACCCCGCGAATGCTATCGCTATGTCGAGATCGAACAAATATCGGTCAAATTGACATCTGCTGACGTTAAGATCACAATTCACACTGACAAGACGAGCATGAGGAAATTTATGAATAGGAATTTGAATGCGGAATTGTGTCAATAACAACTGTTGCGGCTGATTCGAAAAGACGCCCCAACAGTGTGTTAATGAATTCGGAACAGTTAGTATAGCCACTTTTAAAATACCTTATAATTGTAACTTCTCGACTCCGTAGAGCAGTAAGGCATGACGTAGCAGTTTATTGCCCTCCAATGGGTGCTGAGACTTACATTTATGTCACGGTCGCCGAACTTTTTTAATAAATGTATTTCTTTGCTTATTAAGCTATTTTAATATACACTTATTAGTGTGTTGTTTATCAAACTCACGAATTTAAACAATTAACACACAGACTAACAAATATAACATATAGAGATGGACTAACGCAAATTCCTTGATCCAATATTTGTATTTTGGTATCACCCACGTGATCATTTTGGTATCACTTACGCAATCAAATAGCTCCGAGACTTCTTATTAAATGTAAAAAATACATCTTATTCGCACAAATATTTAAGTTTCAAATATTTAAATGTGTCATTATTTATCGAATTTATGTTTCCACAAATAATGTGTGCAGAATGCCTCTAGTCCTGCAACTAATTTTCCAAACGCCTCCCATATACGTACACTTTATTTCATGTCTATTAATTTACTGGTCTGTGAACGAATATAGTAAATTTATTTCTACAGCGGTTTAAATAAATGTAATAATCAAATCGTCATATTTTCCTTTTTCATTTTCAGTAAAAAAAATTCAAAAATTTTTCGTTGTAATATTGTTCCATAAATAAATATTCTTTGAAAGAAGAAAATATTGATAACACGGAAACCATCTTGATTTTGCAGATCTGGCGAGTGGCACAACAATAAAAAATAATGCGGGTTTCATTCATCGCTAGTTCTCTGGAGACAGAGACAAGTCAAGGGTAGGAGAAAATTAAAGTCCCGGCGTTACTATAGATAATATATAAGAGTTATCACACACACATACACAAATATACGCAGCCACATACAAATTTATTACTACAGTCGGTCCATTAAGATCAACATAAAACATATTTATTTGCTCCGCAGCTTCTCAATCTCTGAGGTTTAATTTGAATACTTCGATCAGATATTGAACGTAGTTAAGTAGCCAGCCACAGAAAACTAAATCTGAGATTAAAACACTTTCGTGAAAAATGTGGCAACACCTTGAAAATTCTCTACCTATAAAATAATAAACTGTATATACAGATTCAAAATTTTGTTAGAGTTTTATGAGGATTTAGAAATATTATATATATTAAAAATTTTGATCAATCAAATTTTCCCGTAATATATGTAAATTTGATCTTATTGTGTTCGATAAAAACAATATCTTATTTTTTCACAATTGTGAACTGGCTACTTTCTGCATATGTTCAGTTATTCAAGCCACCAGGTGCCATATATAATAAAGGCAACTGTTAAGGGTAAACAATTATATATATTTTATTAAATAAAATAACAATAACTTTGTATGAAACCACGAAATTTATTGTACGACGACCGGTTTCGCTTATCTCAAGCTTCATCAGGACGTATTTAAAACTGATCGTAAATACAAGAAGAGTACACTGATACGAGTATATACATAAAGAGGGAGATAGAATATAAAATTACATGTGAAAGAGAGAGACAGAATACATATACGGATAAATGGGAGCAGTATATTCGTAATATCAATATTCGTGTCAAAGAACATCTTAAATGTTTAAACAGTAATAGTTTCTCAGAATTTTCCAATCATATTATTGAAAAAGACCATTCTTTTGATAATACCATAGGGGATCAATATCTTCCATAAAAACGGATTTGGCCTCCGGTTATACAATTTAGAAGCCAATGAAATAAAAAAGACAATAAATATAGGTACGCCAATTCTTAATAATCAAATTAATTTATCCATTAGCTCGATATAAGGTATGTTTCCTTTAAAATCAACTTAATATCCATCAATACTATATTTTCCCATTCATTAATGTCCCATTTATCCGTGTATGTATTCTGTCTCTCTCTTTCGCATATATTTTACATTATGTCTCCGTTGATGTTGTATTTAACTTTTTATGTATTCTGACTCTCTCTTTCACATGTTATTTTATATTATTTCTCCCTCTTTATGTATACATAAGTGCACTCTTCTTGTATTTATGATCAGTTTTAAATACGTCCTGATGAAGCTTGAGATAAACGAAACCGGTCGACGTACAATAAATTTCATGGCTTCATAAAAAGTTATCGCTATTTTATTTAATATTATATGTCAAACCACAAAAAAATGTATATATTTTTTTAATCAAAATACGTCTTATCGCGAAGATGATAAGTATAACGTAGTTCTACAATACTTAAAACAAATTAGATGAATTCATTAGAAAGATATTTCAAAAATTTTATATATCTAAAAAAATTAGGTTAAGAAAAACACATGCTTGTTGTGAAGTTGCATTTTCAGAAGATACTTCTGTATTTAATACAAATTAAATACCACAGAACGTAGCAACTAAATATTTTTTGATACACATTTTTTCTGTATCTTTTTAGTTGATTAAATATTTAGTTTCTTAGATATATCATTTATAAAAGACTACATATGAATCGTTTACTTCCAAACCCCTCTATAATCAATAATGAAAAAAATGTTTATTTGAATGCAGTTCTACTGGGAAAAAATTATACATGCAATAGATTCAAATACTAGGTGCGTAAAATAATAGGTGCGACAAATAATAATTTAAGTAATAAAACAAACAAAAATAAGTGTAAGTTTCATGTCAAAAACCTCTATAATAGAGTACTTAACCTCCAAATGGCTCAATAATGAAAATAAAAATTAGTTTTTAGTCATATTTTACAGGCTTATACTAAAGAAGATCAAATAATATGTGCGACAAATATCTAAAATACGCGTGTTAAGTTTCAAACACCTCTAAAAATGGTATAAAGGGGCAATAGATTTTGTAATTTCTCAAAATCAACAGCACATTTGTAATTTTTTTTATATTTCCTGTAGTATTGATACATACACCGTGTCTTCAAAATATCTATTGAAGCATTTAGATGAAAATTCTATTTTTAAACTTTTTTCGTGATTTCTGGCTTTGATTAAAAATTCGTCACAGAGGGGTTGGAAATATAAGGGTTTCATATATATGTCTCAAATTACTCGTAAACCTAAATGCTCAATATAGCAAAATAATAACGTATTTCCCCAGCATGAAAAAATTCCGGTGGTAAACAATTTTTTTTGTATAGGTTCGTTTCTATGTGGAGTGTCGACGACTATGATATGATCAGATATTGATATATGTAGAAATAGATATTGATGTATCCATGAGTGAATTCCATTAAGATAATATAGTTGGATGGCTGCATTTAGGTTTTGCCGTCATGTGGGCGATAAAGTATGGACAACAAAACAGTATGCAACAGTCTAACCCTGTCGAATAACATCCATAAGATCGTTTGTGGTTAAGACTATATACATTTGGCTACATAGAATGGGTTGTATGTTACGGCTTTAATCATGTGCAACTGTATTATTCGTGCCATATAGTTCTATATTACAGTAAATAGCACATAATTTATAGCCTACATACCTATCATCCCTGGTATAGGTACTGACTTCTTCAAGAATACACCTCCATCAGTCTCTGTACTGGGTTGTTTCCCGACAATTGTTATAACCAAGAATGGACAGTTCTTATTTACATTGCCTTGCCACCTCATTTTGGGTATATATATTCTTCGTCTACATTCATGTTTATCATTGAACAGCCATTTTTCGGGGTGTGCATTGTTTGTACACATCGAAGCCTTCCTTATTTTATTAATTTTGTGTCAATAGAATTTATTGATTTTCTAAAACATCTTCAAAAATTATCTTTATACATTTAGAGTATCTTTTCTTTCATTTTTCTTTGTTAGACTCCAGGTTTCTGATGTGTAAGTAAGTACGAGTCTTATTAGAGTTGTATACAAGCTTTGTTTTTCCGGACATCATTTCCGACATTAACTTTTTTTACTCATGTGTGTTAATTAACAAAGTCAATTGTTTTTCTTTTGTATTTTCGTTGATTTTTAAATAAATTAGAATTATAATAGTTAATTCCAATTTATCGCTGATTTTTTCTTCGCGGTAAAATTCGAATTTCACCCGTCACGCTATAACTCAAGCGCTAGACTGTCAGAATTGTCTCCTTACTTTTCCTTTAATTAAAAAAAATATAAAATTATCGCAAAATTCAACCCCAGGTCGCTCGAGTGCTCCCGGAACATCCCTCGGGTCCAGAAACCGCCCCTTTATACGGCCGGGGTGTGCCGAGACAAAAAAGGAGAAAAGTGGGAAAAACACCCAAGGAAAATAGGAGAACTCTTGCGACAACTACTCGCGCTGGACGGTAGGAGGCTTTTAACTAAATTGACTCGCTAACCCCATTTGGGGTAGGGGGAAGCTGAGCGAGGAGTTAGGGGTGGTTTGGATTAAGAAGATATAGACGTTAAATTTAGCATGGAGAGAGCCGCAATATCTATACATGTACATGCGTGTAAAAGAGTGTCAGAAAATATCCCACATAATAATTCCCCACAGGAAAACACTTAGAACCATAATTACGCACCTATATTGCGCACGGAAAAATACCCACATATCTATTTATTCTTAAACTAATGCGTGCATGAGTATATATACATGGAACTAGCATCTCTTCTAGGTTAGGTCACGTTTTTTGTAGTCAGTTTCCTAGAAGAATCCCAGGCAGGAGATATAAATCTCCCACAGTCGAGTAGAATGTACGAAGGGACGCTAGTTCCATACACTAGTGCTTGCGAAAACCTTAAATCAATCATATATACACATGTATATATCGACCCCTTCAAGGTAAACAATCGTAACTAATAATCCGGCCATCTTTAGGTGTTCTAATATGTTGCATTCTAGCATTGATATATTTTTAAGTGGCAGTATTTTTTTTACATATTGTGCTCGATAAAATATAATACAATACTGCACTAATAAAAAATAATTACTGCCACTTAAAATATATTCAAATATATGGAAGATACTAAAACAACTTAAAAATTACCTATTTGTTACTTACGATACTTTATGTAGGAGGGGTCGATATATATGTTAAATTTGAGATTTTCACGGGTCTACCATAGTTATCCCAAATAATTGTCATTACATATCTTCCAGGGGGTGCCTTATAAGGCTCCTTACTATTTACCTTACCTTTCTAGCTGTCATATATATATATGACACCATGGAAAAACTGATGTTTCAAGAGTGGAAGGAACCAGATCTCGTGGAAGAGCACCATCACGATGGACCGACCTGGTTAAAACATCAGATCAATCTTGGAATGCACAAGAAATTCCATAGACCAGAATAGATGGCGATAAGTCGCCATGCCATCATCCACAATTAACCGCAATTCCATGATCATAACTGCTCTTGTTGTTGAGTAAGACGAATATGAAATGTCTGTGTTCGATACCAAATCCCTTGAACCGAGAGAAATGTTGAACAAAATTTTGGAAAAATTACAATCATAAAATCATATATTGAACGCTACTTTAATTAATCAAAAAAAAAATAAGCCAACTTTTTTTCCAATTCTTAAAATGAGTGAAATAACTACTTATAAAAAAATCTTATCAATGAAAATTTAATATTTATTGCATTTTTCGTGTGAGTAAAATGTGTGCTTTTTCTGTGCGAAATTTTCATGTAGGCTTTTTTACAAGACCTTGAAATCACTAATAAAATTTTCCGGTTTTTATAAATTGGAAATAAATAATTTGAAACACGATTTTAGAAAGAATATTAAAAAAAATATATTATATAAAACATAAACATTTGCTATGCTATTATGCATTTGTTCATCTATTTTATAATAAATTGATATTTTCTTTAAAATATATATGGGTTCACAGCATAGCTTAATTGTTATGTCGATTCATAATATGTTCTTTTGTTATGTCTCTCCAAATTGTTTATGTAAAATTCCGTTACAAAAATGGTTGCTTTAGCCACAGTGCCTAACGGAACATAACATAAATTAAATAAATTCGGTACTTACCTACGAGGGTCATAAGAGTAAAATTGAAATTTTAAGGCTGAGCGCAGTAATTTTTAACTTTTATTTTTACCCTCATGTCTACTACATTATTTTTATTCCTCAACTCTTTTGGGGTTTAACCTTTTAAAACAGAGCATTGTGAATGTAACATTCCACTTAGTAAAAATATTATTGTTTTTTTTTACTTTAAAGCTTCTAATAATAGCGTCTTTTGCATGAGGTGCACCAATTTTGCCAAATAAAAGTGGCTGTATTCAGATTTCGACACGACGCGCGATTGGGTAATTTCTATTCATGAACGCAGGAAAGGGGGCAAACTTCAAACAAAAGAATTGAGTGGCACTCAGCAAATGTTGTGGTGCGAGGAAAAAATGAGCACAAATTCTAACGACTTTTAAACTTTAGTAAACGATGATTATAATTGTGTATTATCATATATATGTGAATGTATTTATTACGATCACTTTAAAAAAATAATTTTCTACATAATTAAAAATATTAAAGCACCACTTTCAATGATAATTCACATTATATCGTATATATTATATATCAGAAGTTATATCCGGAATTAGACTTTTTTTAAACTATTACTTATATACTTTATACTGATTTAAAATTAATAAACTGAATGTCATTTTCTATAATTAATAAAATACAAACATAAAAAAAAGACCGCGACCATTAAATTTATTTTCCGCGTGCCACAAAATTGATTTAATATAAAAAGTTTTTGCGTATGCAATAATATTTTCTTATATTCTTACAGCCAAGGTTATGGAGACAAATCTACATTGAAACAAATTAACAAAATGTTAAAAAATAATAGAGTTTTAACCTTAATTTGCAGAACATATTATATATTTTCGACGTTTTTAAAACCCTTTGTTTTAGTGAAAACCAGTTATTTTAAATAATATATTGTAATTATTTACATGCTTTGAGACTTCAACTACTATTTAAAATCAAAAAGTTAATAATTTTTTAATAAATAATATTTATATCGATCCTATTAATGTGTATTTTTTATATTAAGTAAAGTAACTAGCTACATCAGGACTAATCATAGATACAGGAAGAGTGCACTTATATATATATATGAAGAAGGAGATTGATGTTCTATTTAATTAGTAGCTTGAGTTAAGCGAAACCGGTCGACATCAATAAATTTCGTGGTTTCACACAAAGTGATTGTTATTTTACTTAATATAATATGTCAAACCACAAAGTGATTGCTTTCTACGAAAATGTATTTTTTATTGTTTTTAATCGGCCATATGAAATTAAAAAACACACTTTAATTAAAAGTAAGCCTTAAGTGATGGAAGGAAGTGGGTAGGATTTTAGTGGATCGAATTAACGGCAAACACAAAGTTAAAGAGTATTAGATAATAGAAACGCTTCACTTACATTTAGACGTTGCGTCAGCTTCTACCGGACCTTTGTACTCTACAAGAATGTCAGGAGCTCGCATCGTGGGTAAAGAAGAATTGTCGGTTGGTTCGCATGCTCTTAATAACAACACAACGCACGAATCAGATAACAAAAGATGGATATCCAATTTATTTGGCGTTCAAAAACACTTGAATTAAATATGAATATTCGTCAGGGAAATAGCAATTAGAAATAGCAAGAAGTTAATTGAGATGTAGGGGAGGATGGGGAAAAAATGGAACGATGACTCTAAGTGACATTACTTTATCATGTTTCACTTTATTTTATGAAATCGTTCAACTCATGTACTTCATTCGTGCCCGTTTTAAAACGGGTTTTAAAAACTAGATACATAAATAATATCACATAAATATACTTTTGTACGTCATGCATGAAAGTACATTTATAATGCAAATAAAATTAATCAACTAGATATACAGAAAAAATCTATCTGTCAAAAAAATATTTAATTACTACTGAGATTTGAACCTGGACCTCTTTCTATCCGGAGAAGCGCATTCTATAGCAATAGAATACATTTTCGACAAATTTTTAACTTGTGTAATATTTCCAATCGATACATCTACTACACCATTTTTAAAAGTAATCCTCTTTATATTACGAAAAATCTCAAATACCTTTGTGTAAAATCCAACAGGATACGACAGAATTAAATTATATAATTACACTTTATGAAATTCGGAAACTTTGATACAATTTATATACTGGATGTCCCAAAACTCGCAAACCAGTGTAAACAATTTATAACTTATTAATTAGGAAACATTTGTTTTAGATAATAATAATAACTTAAAGTGAACCTTTTATAAATTAATCATGGAAAAATACATTTTTTTCTTTGGGGGTACTTGAAAGGGCATGTCTATGTAAATAAACTGCAAACCATTCAAACGCTAAAACTCAGTAATGAGCATGAAGTTCGAGTAATACACCCTGAAATACTACTGGAAGGTCATGGAAAATGCAGTGAATAGAGCAGTTTTATGCAAGGCAGGAAATGGAGGTCCAAATTCCAATTGATTTGTAAAAAAAAATTATTGAGTAGTTAAAAAAGTCCAAACGTCTTTATTGTGTTTTAATTAATATTTTAGAAATTATAGGGTAAATAAACTAGTTCGCGACTTTTGAACCATCCTGTATTAACAACTTCACAGCAAAAATGTGCCCTCTTAAATAGGTTATTTGAAATTTATTTTGAAATTTTTTACAATTTTATATATGATTACTTGATTCTATTACACACTAAAGTTACATATAATTTTATATATCGCTGTGCCCCTCCAAAAAAGAGGCTAGTTCTTATGTTATGTAATGTATATTTTCATATTATATTGGATTTACATATTACATTACAAGTGTCGATTTTCTATGAATTAAAAATAAGATGAATATGAATTGTCATTTTTCGATTTTAATCCACTAATATAATCATAAATTTATAAAATGGGAAAACTGTATCTAATTTTTATGTATTGGGAATAAATAATTATATAAAATATAATATAATAGCCACGTGTTTTGCGTCCGTCTTAGGGTTTCAAAAAATAGTGATTAAACTAAACGCTTAAGCATTAACAAATTTAAACTTAATAATTTTTAATAAATCACTAAGAAAGATATATAGAAAAAATAGCATCAAGCAACTATGACATATACAAAAGTTTCCCATTTTCATATATATATACGTTTACTAAGTGAGATTTTTTAATTTAATTTTTTGAAAGATATATTTTCCATATTTTAAAACAGAGTGTTAATCTAAACAAACTTTGAGTAAGACATTCACTCCATTTGTTATATATATATATACATATCTTCTTAAATATTCCCCTTGGTCCGAACTGCTTTTGATATTAATAATCAAAATCAACACTGTCTGCTTGTACGTTGAAATTATTTATACAATTTATTTCTATTTTTATTGTCTGATTATTTTAAAAAATGAAATGGAATCGAATCCAACGTGCGATGAAAATCTTGTTTTTCAATAATCTTTCACGGGAAATTTTGGGAAAATTGTAGTTAAGCTAGTGGTAGAAAGCGAGAAATGACAGAAACTTCGAGTTGGAATTGTGTCACCGTTTCGTTTAGAGCAATGAATGAAAACGGGGTGTGGTGTATACGCTACAACCACAAATTAGACGCAGAATTTGGTGAACCCAATATTGTCCAAGTTTTCAAGATAGCACGGCTGAAGTGGGCTGGTTTAACGCATGGATTCAGAACGATTCAGTGTTTGATACAAAACCAATTAGCTAAAAGAATATTGAATTCGCATGCAATCGGCACGCATGTTATATTCCATTTACGCACTTAGTACTTGGCTTATCAAATTAGATGCAATACATATAAATGTTTGATTAGATCAATATGTCAGGTCAACGAACGCGTTGTTTACATTTAGTCCCTCTTGAGATTCCAGGTTTCAAATCCCACCATAAAGAACATAGATGTTTGTATTAACTAGCTTGTTCAACGAACATATAAAAATTATTTAGGTTAACATCAAAAATCTTCCCTTAAAAACAAAGAACGTTTATGTTAATCGAGACAAAGGATTTAAGGTATAAAAGGTCCAAAGTGGCGGTAGATGATCACTTTGTTTTGTAAATTGGTGGGAAAAAGTTATTCTTAAATAAAATAATGAATTCTCTTTTACAAAATGTTTTTATATAATGTAAATAAAATAAAAAAAGTATATATTTATTAAATAACAGTGACTGTCTAAAATCGTGTGATCTTTTTGCTTTCGAAATCACTACCAAAGACACGTGATGACGGATTATTTTATACAATGCTTTATAACCGTCATAAATTAAGTAAAAATACAAATGTATTTTACTTTTCACAAAAGCAAGCAAAATGTATGTTTTTATTTCGCTACTGCACCATTCCAACGTTCATCTATTAGTCTCGCTACGTGTCCGGCATGGTCTTACTTCAGTTTCTCGACAGTTCGCACAATGTCGGCAACGTTAGTTTTTCTTTTCATACATTAGTTGGTTTTTCTATCTCTCAATGAGATGTTTAGCTTTGCTTTTTCTATGGCTTATTGCGTAATTGCCACTTTTAACAATGACAATTTGTTGTCATATTTATGCTCCATGCATCAATACGGGCAGAATAAACTAGTCATACGTGTTCTGAGATATTGTGGTATCTTGAGCAAAATATACGAGTATACGTATCAATAACACCTACTGAATAATGAATGCCTACAGAACAAGATCATGAATGATATTTTCAGTAAGCACAGTACAGTAAGAACTTTCTTTAACTGAAAAAGCATCCATTTGGTTGGACATTTTTTTCAATCCCAATAATTCTTGAGAACTAACCGGACTGAGCAGCAAAAAGATCAGAAGATCATATTTTTATTAAATGCAACAGATATACGTCTAGAGATCTTAATTCGGTGACTGTAAGATATAAGAGAGTTCTTCTCTCCTATAGAAGACCATATATAAGATAACTTGACAAGATACGATATCTGAAAGATTCTAGAAGAAAAAGTAAATAATCACAATGATGATTTTGGACAAAATAATTCATTAAATTGTAAAATTCTGAGCCCTCGTGTGCATTCTATCCTATTACCACCCCCACTTATACAGTCCACTTACCACGACCGTTCCATTTGAGAAATTTCTCCCCTATTTTGATTACATCGAAACCTTACAATTTAGAATTTATCCCTTCATTTCAAAAGCAACATAATATCTAGCAGATGAAAATAATCACTAATCTGACATCTGGTTTGAAAATAAAAAATATATTTCGGTCTTCAACGAAGTTCTATCAATAAAATCTTTCCCTTGTATTCAAAACCACCCAATATTTTCTAGCTCATTTCTTTTTATCTCTATGTCTCTTAATGTCTCTTGACAAAAACCCGTAATGGGGGTGTTTCAAGGGTGGTTTTTTTCCATTGGCAATCAATGAAGTTCTTTGATGGAAACCCTAATTGGTGGAGTGTGTAAAAAGTGAAAAAATAAAATTGAATCGTTATCGTACAAGTTATATTATTACAATATATTTTAAATACGTTTATTTTCGCAAGTTTGGTATTAAAATGTGCAGATTCTTTTTATTCTTATTTAAAATCCCAATTAAATAATGAAAAATAAATAATTAGAACACATTCTAATTGTGAAATTGTAATTATTAAGAACATAGGTCTGTGATATTTTAAATATATTAATTAGAAAGATATACATATAAAATCAATTTTATCGAAAAATATTGGTGGCGCAACAATTAATAATAATTAATATATTTCATTCATATTTAAAAATAAATTAATGTCGCAACATCTAACAATGTTTTATAATGAAAGTCTATTTCAAACGCGCTATTTTCATTGTTATATTTTTTATATTCTGGGAAGCCTTTGTTAATAAAACATTCTACGTTGAAAGATAAACAAATTCTTATATTTTTTTATTAATTAAAAAATATCAACTCGTAGGTTTAAAAATCAGCACTACATTATTCGTATTAATTATTAATTCATTTAACAATTAATAATTAATTCATACGTATCATCATCAGCGCTGCGTTCTTGTTCGACAATTTGGCATGGCAGCCAACTAACGGGCCGTAGCTAAGATTGTGAGAGATACTGGGACCGTTACGCGGTGACTCTAAAATCTTTTTAAAATTAAGGCGAATATAAAACACGAGATAAAATGATAGTAAGAATATTATAAACATTTTATTGCCATTTCTATAGCAGTTTCTGTGACAAATTTTGGTGGGAGAGCCTCGGAAAAACCAAATGAAAAATAAAAAATCTAATTACGAAAAAAATTCCCTATTAATGCATCAGTATTCGATTTAATTTTAAAAACATTATAATTATCATCATTATCATTTTCGATCCCTTATCCGTGGAGGGTCTGGTGCCCAGTCTCAATAAGGTGCTTTTACCTTCCCTCTATAACGAAATCTAAATCTAAATGTCAATACCAAACATTATAAGATGGCTTAGACACATCTTGCGAATGCCTACCAAAGTGTATCTACGGAGGGAAGGAGGCCGGTAAATCTTCCAGGCTGAGCTGGGATAAACCGCAAAAAAAATTGTATAAAGACAGACTAGGGCTTGATTGTAGTACATTTAAACAGTATGTAATAAAGTCATATGATACTAATGTCAGCTGTATTCTATAATATATGAAAAAATAAATAATAATAATGGTTATTAAGGAAAACACATTCTTATTGTGCAGTTGTAATTATTCAGAACATAGGTCTGTGATATTTTAAAATATCACAGACCTATGTTTTGAATAATTACAACTTCACAATAAGAATGTGTTTTCCTTAATAATATATGTTGTATCAACGTGTCCAAAATTTAATAAAAATGAATTGATAATTCTGGCGTCTGCAAATCAGTTTACTCAAAGGTATTTGAGATTCTGTAAAAATAATGTAGATGGCTTTCAAATAATGGAACGACAGGTGTATTAATTTGAAAAATGTAACATATAGTTTCGAAAATTTGTCAAGAAAAATACTGGCGTTATAGCACAAAGGTAGTGCACTTCCCCGTATTGGAAATGAAGATCCAGGTTCGAATCCCGGTGACGCTAAAACAATATTTTTCGACAAAATTGATTTTATATGTATATATTTATAATTAATACATTAATTTAGTATTTAAAATAATAATCGTATTTAATTGAAATTAATACATTTTAAATGAAAACACATTTTTGTTATGAAGTTGCAATTTAATAACACAGTTCTGTGGTATTTTTAACATAAATTAAATTAATCAATTAAGAAGATATAGAAAAAAATTGCGTGTATTACTCAAAAGCATTTGGGATTCATTCCAATATAAAGTTGATTACTTTTAAAAATGGAATAATAAATGTATCAATAACAAAAATACATAGAACATAAGCTCCAAATTTGGCGTAAACATAATTGATTGATGTAGAGAAATGGTAACATGTTTCTCCGAATAGAAAAATGTCCAGGTTCGAATCCCGATAGCAACCAAATATTGAATCGATAAATAGATTTTTTCTGTATATCTATCTAGTTGATTAATTCAATTTGTATTTAAACTAATACAATTGAATGCTTGATAGATGAACTGCTTTAGTTTTTCAATCGTTGAAAATAGCATTTTTGCAGATAAAAGGCGTTGAAACAGAGGCGGCATCTGGCGCCACGCGGAATTAACGCTGTAGCCACGACACACACCTCTAGCAGCAAGTCGCATGCGAGCTATAGTAGAAGCGATGCCGATAGCTACATAGTTCGGTCGACAGAGAGGGAGCACAAGAGACGAGTGCGAGCCATTCTACTCTCGTGGCTGGGCGTGATCGACAGCATCTTCTAATGTGTTTTACACTATAATTTCTTATAAGTAAATTTACAAACTACCTGTAACATTATTTTTGTACAACCAGGAGACTTCAATAAACTTCAAGACAAGACCCAAGGTAAGCTTATTTATATTATCACACCCCTGATGTTAGGTTCACTGTAAATTCATTCTGAAAATTGAAATCAAATAATTATTTCTGTATCTGGTCCACTTGAGTAAACCGAGTTCTCCATAAATATTAACTACCATCAGACCGGAGCCATAAAACTATTGAACGATAGATGATTCGTAGAAAAACGTTTCGAAAAAAAAACTAGCAAGTATCGTAGGTGCCCATCTCTCGTCGCTAATAAATCTGATACTTGACTGTCCCTTAACCGCTCGTGTTGTATTTTATTGCGCGATCTTTTTTAGAACTAACTGCGCATCGAGATGTCACACAGCGGTGGGTTTTCCCGGAGTTACTGTGCGGTAGCGAAACCCTTGTTGGCAGAATCTATATTTTTCGAGATCCTTCGAGTACATCGGCCATCGAGCAAATTCAATGAAAGTATTTTTACTACTTTCAATAAAATCAAAGGGGTGTGTGCTAAGAAAACAAGGCCAACTTGAAGGTCCTTTGCTGCGAGACTTACAAATTACAAATTGTCTCATCTGTTAGAGATGTATAAGTTGCATAAAATAAGGTAACATTTAGTATATATATATTCCAATTTCCAATTTTCCAATTCCTTAGAGTCTACGATACTCTGAGTACTCTACATGCGGCTAGACCGCCAAATCTACTGCTACAAGTGCATCAGCGCTAGTCGCTTTGACACTTTTACTAACTACTTATTGTAATAAACATCATATGTGTTTTATATTAATACTCGTACATGAATTGGAAGGGTAAAAAATTCTGATAAAAAACCCTCTAAACAATTTACTGGAAGTTAAATGCTTCAAATTAATTAGGCGCGACACTTTATGCACAGTGCCGCCTTATTCTATCATAATTCTTATAGGTAACTAAAATAAATTACATCTACACTTAAGAATATTGTTTTATTGTTTACAAAGTCATGGATTGGAGAGTTCAGTCGACGCTATCCGCTTCTGTGTGCGTCTCAGTCCGGAGGATCGAGCGCGTTGGTTCGCTTCAGGAAATAGTGCCTGGGCAATCTATGTTTGTATCTGAAAGGCATTAAACTGATGTTGTGCTCGTACGAGCCGAGAGCTCGGATGAGGGGATTATCTTGAGAAGGATGAGAGCAGGATTTGTGGAAGCTTGCCGATAATTTATCAAAGCATTGTATTATTGTGTTCACCTTGTGCTGGTGGTGTAGTCTAGATAGATTTGTTTTGGGTGAGGCGTTGTGTATGATTTTAATTGCTTTGTTTTGAATAACTTGAAGCTGCGTATATTTCGATTTGTGTATGCTGCTGAAGGCAGGCGCTGCGTAGGTGATAGTAGGCAGAACCATACTGTGGTATAATATTGATTTGTTGTGAGTGGATAGTGCGCCTGTCCTATTGAATAGGGGGCGGAGCGCGCCAATTGCTTGGTTCGCTTTCAGGCGTGTGTTCGTCACATGACGTGTCCAATTCAAGCGCCGGTCGAGTGTCAGTCCGAGGTATTTCACCTCGGTCAGCCACTCCACCTCGCTTTCATTGACTAAGATATATATATTCATTAAATCAATCCATTAATATCAATTCTGTACATTCTTTCTTATGTCATTTGCGAGTGACTGTGCTACCATCTGTGGGTTGATTTATTAAATTCAATATTATTTTCTTTCTTTACACTAACACTAGCGCAATCTATGGGTTAACTTTGAACTTAAATTAATTCAACAGTGGGAGATTCAATTTTATACTGGAAGATTGGAAAGACGATTCTGATAAGGGGAAATATATCATTGGAGTTTTCCTGGATTTTAAAAGAGCTTTTGAAACCATCGACAGATATATAATAATAAAAAACTTTGGAAACTCGAAATAAAGAGGAACACCTTTGAAATGGTTTAAGGAATACCTAAGTAATAGACACCAAACCACTTAAATAGATGACTTAATATCTGATCTCCTCCTTATATCATTAGGAGTACCACAAGGGTCAGTTCTTGGACCTATCCTTTTTAATATCTATAAACGAGATTGTAAAAATGCTAAAACATTCCAAAATAAGATTATTTGCAGACGATGCACTCATATATATAGCGGGACACAATTATGCAACTATACAGAAAGAATTAAACTATGACTTAAACAATATATCAATATGGCTGAAGAAAAATAAATTAAAACTAAATGTAAACAAAACACAATTCATGAATATTGAAAATAAAAAAATACCAATCACACCAAAAATTATCACAGATGGTGAAAGTCTGAAGGAAGTGACTGAAATAAAATATTTGGGAGTTATAATAGATTCAAAATTGAATTTATCACAAAATACAAGATTCATGACGAAAAAGATTGCTAAGAAAATCTCCGTTGAATCAGAAGATTTATTAGTACTGAGTCTTGCAAAATAGTTTACAACTCTGTTATTATTCCTCACATCAACTACTACAGCAGCATTTTGTTTTTGGCTAACGAAGAAGAAATGCAACAATTGTCTGTGTTGCAAATTAAAACTATGAGAATAATACTCAGAAAAAATAGATATACCCGGATCAGTGCAGTGCTGAGAGATCTGAATATGATGATCTTTAAACAGAAAATATATTTTAATACAACGGTATTTATTTACAAAATCATCAATAAGAAAATATCAGCGGAATTCACACGAAAAATTGATGCAAATCAACATGAGCACGGGCATCGTACAAGGGGAAGGGATGCCATTCAGGAAGAAGGCCAAATCTCAGAAATCGATGATGCGATGAAATTTTTTAATGAAATGCGAGAAAAATTGAATGGATTTAAAATGAAACTGACTAAATATATAAAAGATAAGTTTTAATAAAAAAATATACTTTAATCTTGTTTATATCAGAGCATATATGAGGAGAGCTTATGTATGTACTATGTTAAGAATTAAATAAATAAATATTTCTTGCGAAAGAGTACCGTAATTATGTATGTAAAGTGTACCGTAATTTTTTAAGGCAACGCCTTGACAATAGCACGTGTTACTGTGCCGAAAAGTTGGCCTAGAAACCATCTACAAAAACACGATCTAACCCAGAAGAGAAGCCAGTTATATATATGTATTATTATATAATATATATTATATATATTACAAATAAATTAGATATTAAAAAATAGATACAACGTCTAAAGACGGGTTAACTCCTAGTTTGAAAATTATCAATCAATACCATTTGTCACATTTTCTTTGACACTAGAATTGAATATCTCAAGTACGAGGGTCTTCACTTTGTATTTCAAAGCAAGTTTATTATTATATTTCAGAACTACGACTGCGAATTTACAGCAAGCGACTCCCGCAATACTGTTAGTTTAATTCGATCTGTTGTGATCTTTCTACTGTGGCCGCTATTCAATAAGGATCACAATTGTGTTGGTAAAACCGTATACTACCACTGTTCGATAACTGTAGCTAGTTTGGTGTGAGGAGGTATTGAGTAGTTTAAAATGTGTCCGTGACCGGCGTGGCCCGGAATTCAGATTTAGTTTACATTAAAGATATCATTATCAGTTTGGTGATAGAATATAGGTACAGAATAAATAAGTTACAATTAAAATATGGTTATAAAAATGCGTGCGATTACTACAGGTGAATATTATGTTCCAGGCCGATTTTGTTTGTCCGCCATTTTGGTTCGGCAAAGATTTGTTAAATCACGAATAGTAGTCATAGAGACCGGTTGATTACAATTTATTTAGGAGTATCTAACGCCTCATCAACGTGCTTAAGTTATTAAAACAAACATTAACCCGACTTTTGTAAAAAAAAATAATTTCGACTTGATAAGCAAAATAGCCATTATTGAGGAACTAAAAAATTTTAATTGATACGCCAACGACCTTTACACCCACACGAAGTGGGACAGCGGAATCATTGAGCCTTATTTATTTTAGGATGCACAAAAGGCAACGCTCTAAAAACTTATTGGTGGATGATTTGAGTACATTGGGCCTGCAACATATTTTCAACTGGATGGTGCCACCTCACACACAGCCAGAGCTACGCTTGAAATTTTGATGAATGAAACAACATCGGTCTAGAACATAATATTTACCCTCTATAATGTGATTACCCACAATACAGGTACTACAGGTACTAGAGTGGGTATTAATTGTGCATTTCCAATGATATATTCATCTTCTTCCACGACACTACATCCCAGAATGGGATTTGGTCTTCTCCACAAATGCTCACCATCGACTCTTATCCCTGGTCATACTTGTCCAGTTCCCAGATCCTCCCGTCCTGCTCCAGTCCTTTTTTATCCAGTCAGCCCACCTCTTCCTTGGCCTGCCTCTCAGATCATTTTTACTGATTATGATGTTTGGTGTCTTGTTGTGTTTGAGGCCTACAGAATTTAACAATTGTTTCTTGGTTAATTAAATTTTCAAGTTCATGATTTATCTTTATTCTGCACGTTCAATTTCCTGGTGTAGGTCCATAATTTTTCCTAATATTTTGGGCCTCAAAAACTCCTAATTTGTTTTTTTAGATTTTGGTTCGACACCACGTTTTATTACCATAAGTGACCTCTGGTCTAATTATAGTTTGATATTTTAGCAGTTTGCTTTGTTGCCTCATATTTTTGACTCCAGCAGTTTTTTACACGCATAGAAGCTTCTGTTTCCAGCTAGAAGTCAGATCTTCAATTCATATGTTGTCCTATGACAATGATCTTATACCTACAGATAAAAATTTAATGTTAATTTGAAATACATACATGAAAGAATAATACATATGAACGTTATAATAAATAAGAATATAGAAATGATTATAAACAATAAATTATATAATACAAAAGTAAATTAATCAATTAGAAAACCATTATCGAAAAAATGTTTAGTTGCTACCGGGGTACGAATCCGAAACTTTCCCATCTGGAAAAATACATTATCAGCCATTCTTTACATAATACATAATAACAAATATTGACAGAATATTTTATTCTTTCTCATTTTCAAAATGAAATTACGTAATTTTTCATATTCCTAATTTTTATCTATCTTCGCATGCCTGAAACAAATTTATCATTACTTTTATTTTTACACTAATGTATGGAAGCGAGGCCTGGAGCCAGCAGTAGAGGAACGAAAGTAGACTGAATGCAGTGGAAATGAGATCGCTTAGGCATATGTGTGACAGATCTATCTATGACAGAGTAAAGAATGAATAAATAAGGAAAGAACGTAAAGCTGATTTTAGTATAGTGAGTAAGATTAAGAAAGGATCACTAAGATCATATGGAATGGATGAATGAGGAGAGAATGGTAAGGAAGATATATGATGCGAGTGTTGATGGCACCATAAATAGAGGACGTCCGCGGAAGACTTGGCACGGCCAGGTAAACCAAATACTGGAGGATGGTCCTGTCAGAAGTCTCAATAATCGCCGAACTTGTATGAGAAAATGTATGAATGTGGATGAAGCTAGAATTGTGTGTCAGGACAGAAGAGTGTGGCGCTCTATCCTCTCTGCTTACCCCCGCGGGGAAACAGCGTGATAGTAAGTTAGTTAGTTAGTTTTATTTTTATTTATATAAATAAACGATTTAACACTTTCAAAAAAATTTCGGTCTGGCGTGTTATTCCTGCAAATAAATGTATACAAAAGACTGTCCTAAGACAGATATTCACCTAGCAGGGCGGATAATTAATTTAATCGTAAAATATTGTAATTATACATACATATATGTATGGATAAATAAATAAATTAAATAATTCTTAGAAAAACTATCCAATGAATATATCCACAGACAAGTAAATGAACAGACATGATATGAAATGTATGTATAGGAGGAGGTTAGGAACATTATTTGCGGAGCGAGGGGCATTCTACACACATATATCCAACGAAACATAAATCTGACAGAATATGACACTTTTTTTATTTATTTTTTATTAGAAGATATAATACATTTTAAACATAATCAGTAAGATATATATATATATATATTTTTACATTCATTATTCTCTATGAGTGTAAGACTCGTGTATAGAGAAAGAGTATATAAGATAGTGTATAATTTATATGTCTCTTGGTCAGTGTACATATTTGTTGACTTCAGATACAAATTTATAATAGTCTGTATTTTTTCTAATTGTGACGCGGAGATTGTTAAAGAATTTGATTCCTTGATAAATATAGTGATTTTGGGTCGTGGTGTGTTTTAGTTTTGGAATATCGATTTGGTCTCTAAATCTTGTAGATCGAAATTCGCTTCTAATATTTAATTTATTTTTAATAATAATAATTTGGATAATTGATTTTTTTTGTACGTCTATTATATTTGGTATTTTATATACTCATTTTTTACAATAATGCATATTACAATGTCAGAGTTTAAATTTTTTTTCCAATCGAGTTATATTTTTTAAAAAGTCGCGGAGCTCTTTGATTCCGTAAGTGGTTCACCGAAGTGAAAATTTTAGGACATGGAATTTAAGTTAGTTTATGTATATTTATTTGGTGGTCTGTGGATATACCCTAAACGTGTGTTCGTGGTAATCAATAGTTTTTCTTTTGTGTATTTCGTAGATAAGTTTTTATGTAAGAAACCGTTATGACAATTCCGTTAACACGGTGACTTGTTTACGAGGGTTGTCGCGTGAGAAAGTTTTACATCCCCTACACCCGCTTCCGCGGTGGCGACGCTAAATATTCAATATGCGGAAAGTAAAATAAATGTATTTGTCGAATGTTAGAAAAAACCGAGACAAATTGAATTGTTATTGGTCAGCGATTTATTCGTGCAGGACGCGGAAGGTTAGATTTAAAATAAAATGGCTAAGCTCCGGCAGTATACCAGAAAACTCCTTTTTTATGTAAATCAGTTTTTTCAACTGAAAACAGGGTTTTTAAAAAGTATTTTTTAAATAAAAATACATTAGCAATATTTGAATATGTCCAAGAATGCACAATTACTGTATTGTAACCTACAAAGGTACTGTTATTAAACAAATAATAGATATCTTATAGAGACAAAGCGATTTTTTTATTATATTTAATGGAATAAATAGTTAATGGGTGATAATGGTGAACGTTATATTTGTGCAAAGTGATCACTATAATAAAAATAGCTCTGTCTCTATGAGATATCTATTATTTGTTCAAAAATATATTAAACTAACAGGTTTTGAATTTGGCTAAAAATTAGTATTATTCTTCCAAAATGGTATTATAAAAAGGCTTTTATTAAACTGCTCGCCAAATTTAATGAAAATATACTTACTTACTTACCATCACGCCGTTTCGTTTTTAAAAGTGTTAAATCGTTTATTTATATAAATATAAATTAAACTAACTAACTTACCATCACGCTGTTTCCCCGCGGGGGTAGGCAGAGAGGATAGAGTGCCACACTCTTCTGTCCTGACACACAATTCTCGCCTCATCCACATTCATACATCTTCTCATATAAGCTCGCCGATTGTTGAGGCTTCCAACAGAACCATCCTCCATTAACTGGTTTACCTGGTCGTGTCAAGTCTTGCGCATACGTCCTCTATTTCTCGTGCCATCAACACTTGCGTCATATATCTTTCTTACCATTCTCTCCTCATTCATCCGTTCCATATGACCAAACCATCTAAGTGATCCTTTCTTAATCTTACTCACTATATTAACATCAGCTTTACATTCTTTCTTCTGTCATAAATAGAGTTGCCACATATACGCCTAAGTGATCTCATTTCCGCTCCATTCAGTCTACTTTCGTTCTTTTTCTGCCAACTCCAGGACTCACTTCCATGCATCAGTGTCGGTACCAGGATTCCACTGTGCCATTGTGACAAATTCCCGTTAGATATAATTCTATTCAAAGTACCGTTTACTTTATTTCCTGTACATAAATATATGAACACAATACACATGTATATAAAACAATAAAATACTTTCACTTCCCCAAAGACATTAAATTTTCACCATATATAGCACGCCATAGCACGTACCATAGCACGTAATAATACTAATAATACTGATTCCAGTAAAAATTGTACAAAAACCCTCAGCTTACCTGAAAATATTAGGAAAATTAGTGGTACTAAAGAACTATCAGATGCTATTAAAAAATAATTCAAAGTTAGCTCAAAAAAAAACATGTACCCCTAAAACTTAGTTATATCGATAATGCTATCATTTTTATTGTACATATAACATTATTGTAAATAATATTTTTTTATGCACCCCACTTCTTTACATAAGCATAGGCTTTTAGTACCTACCATGAATATTGTCTCATAATTTGAAAAATACAAAACAAAAATTAAAAAAATATATTATTATCCACTAAAAAAATTATTAGACTTTGTATTCTAACCTAACCCAACTAAATGTGTATCAAAATATCTTAGATAGATTAATCTCTGAGATACTTCGAGCAATTGCATGTGCCGTTCAACAAATCAGTCTTGTAATTCTACTTCCCACTCACTAAAGTGTTCTTCATTGTGCTCATCGAACGTTTCCCAGGGATTGTCGTAAGTTTTAAGTTAGTTAATTCTGTAACACCGCTTCTCTTTTTTTGTACAGTCCTGGAGATTCAGCCTTTAATTTAGTAAACATTTAATGTGATCCCTTATAAAAATATTTAGTTAAAATATTGTATAATTGTGAACATTTTCATTTCTTTTTTAAATAATTGAAATGTGATCTGTATAATATATTCCAATACTCCACTTTTGATAAGATGAAAATATGTGTATAGATAATATATAGTTGGCAACTATTTCCGTAATTACCTCAAAGCGGAACCAAAGTGTAGTTCATCTCAACTGTTATAGTGTCCCAAAAAATGTATTGAAAGGTTATATTCAATTCAATGTTTATTAAGGTAATTTTTTCGAGGTGCTCTTGATTGTGCATCATAGTCTTTTAATCTGCTTCTACAGCGCGAACTACTTGCCTCCACTCTTTCTGGCGATCATGGGCCTTATTTAATGCGACGTGTAGCCAAGCTCCAGTCATATCTCAGACTTGGTCCATCCATCTCATTGAATATCGACCTCTTTGTACATTTCCCGCGATCGCCAGTTTCTCCTGGCTATCTTCACTCTTCAAACAGCATGTCCAAAGTACAAAGAATTTATTTTTCTATACGTTGCCTTTCTTTAGTACGAGGCTTCTTGTAACATGACTTTTTGAAACATTCTTTAATTCACTTAGCCCTTCAGATACATTCTCGCTCTTCTAGTAGTACCGTGCATAGACCGGAACCGTCTCGAACCACCGTTGCCACTGGACCAAGCCCTCCATTATTGCAAGAGTGTGTGCGGGTGGTACTGTGCAATATCACTTACACCTAAAACAATTCCACGCGCAGGGCTCTGCCATAACCAACCCAATAAGCCGAGAGGTAATGTACTCAACAGGATCACTCCTATGCGGTCACAAAAATGATGGAGGAAGATCCGCCGCTCAGAACCGCCCTGCCCAGGGGTACGCGATGGGTATGCGATTCAATAATAGGACTCCTCAGCCACAATCGTGAACCATGGCAGACGTCATCATCGTAACGAAGGACCGTCGAAGAAGACTTTAAGACAATTGAAAATAAAATAAAATTAATATTATCACAAGTCCATGAATGAGATTTTTATTACGAGATAATCTCTGGGGTAGAGATTATGATGCCATGAGGTTTTTCAGGGATTACTCTCGACTTTTGTAATCGCCACGACAGGGTTTGATACGTCAAACATCAGTCTATTGATCGTATTTGAATCTCGCTTTCTTCTTATCGTACCCTATCTATTCAACAGACGTTGGCTATCATCAGTTTGTTTACTGCGGCCCCGTTAAGCTCTACAGTAGACTGGCCAAACTATCGCCTCAAATTTTTCAGTGATGATGTTCTCATTCTTCCAAAGACCCAACTTCCAGCAATCTTTCACTCCATTATAAAGTGCAAGATCTCGTACCGTAACATCTTCATTCGTAACTCTGTCCATCCAACATATTTTGTACATTATTCTATAGATCAAATGCTTCAAGTTATGCTCTTTTCACCATGCTTCCATTATATAAAATAATACCGAGAACACATACCATCTGACTCATCTAAGATCATGACTGCAGAACATGTGGATAAAGGTTGCACGAGCTTGCTCAAAATGGCATTTGATTTCAACAGAAGTATCCCATCTTTCATTTATATTGAAATCCAGGTATACAATATATTTTGGTTGTATTAAATTCTAATCCAAAAGTCTCACATTTATCGACAACTTGTTTCGACAAATGTTGTAAATCTTCAATGCTACTGCTAGAAGCACCGTATTATGTGCATAAAGTAGGTTGTTCAGAATATTTCAAAACAAACCGTTGTAAGTACCGATGGTTCTAGATTCTAGGTGACGTATATGCGCGTATTTAAAATAGAATATCGCATAAATAGATTTATGTTTAGTTTTATACTACCAATCGCCGAGTTTACCTCAATATCAAAAATTTCAACTAAATCTCTGCATTTTGTCTTATTCTCTACACACGCTCCAATTTTTTTCGTACACCCTGTATATATTAGATAACAATAAATTGAAATAATGAGCGCCATATTTTGTCATATAAAAAATGTGTTGATATTTGTAATGGTGGTAGACCTGATGAAATTTCTCATACATTTAATCCACAAATCACTACATTCTGGCAACTTTCCATAACAACGGATATCTATACTTAAATTATTTATCGCCCATTCAAAATTATTAACAGTAAGAATAGTATAAAAATATATATGCGATCAATTTTTTGAAGCTGCCTAGTAACATACATACTCGTAAATATAAACAAAGTATTTTGGCTCATATTTTTATTTTTCATAGTAAGTTTAAATCTTTTCGGATGGACACGAAAATTTTGATTTTTATTCGCCTTGCTGACGAATGCATGTTTCAATCTGTATTTTTCATTTATTCCTCTGGCATCTAGAACGTTATGAGCTGATCATGAGCTAGGATTTGCTCTGAAAGCCGTCGACGTAATCCCCTGGTCGGACATTTTCAAGATAATGTTAAGCCTCTGTCGAAAATCTCCTTCATTTTCCAATTTCCAGTATTTTTCAAATCAAATCAAAAAATCAGCATTGTTACTTCGTGAAAAAGGATGCACATTACTCACAGATGTGTACAAAAATTATCTAATAATAACATGCGTAAGTGGTAATTTACGTAAATAAATAAAAAGCAATTTTTGGATTTTGAATTTTGAATAATTCACATATAAATAAATTTACTTCAACCAACTTCTCTCAATAATTAAGGAGAACAAATTCTTATTGTGAAGTTGTAATTATTCACAACGTAGGTCTGTGATGTTTTAAATACTAATTTGATGCATTAATTATAAATATATACGTATAAAATCAATTTTGTCGAAAAATATTGTTTTTGCGCTACCGGGATACGAACCTGGATCTCTTCCTATCCGGGGAAGTACACAACCAATTGTGTTATCGAGATCTAGAACATAACTTATTTAGCGTCGATTATATTTGGACCAATTCCTTGTGTATTTGTATATTATGTTTAATTATTCTATAATATACAAATACACAAGGAATTGGTCCAAATATAATCGACGTTAAATAAGTTATGTTCCAGATCTCGCTAAAAAGAGATATATTAATATAATTTTGGTTCATTTCAATTTTAGAAATGAATGCACAATCCAATTTGGCTCGTGTTTAACTGCTAACTAAATTTAATGAAAAAAACAAAAAAAAAATTTAACAAATTTTTAAAAAAACTTTCGTTTCCCAAAAATAGTAAATATTCGCCAATTTTTTACCACTTTGAATCTTTAAGTGTTATCTAGATATTTGCTTTGCGTTACTCGATTATATTATCTGCCAGTAAAAAAATGTTATCTTTGTGTTTCAACCTTACCTGACCTGACATAACATAACCTAACCTAACCTAATCTTACCTAATCCAACCCAACCTAAATTGAATGTGCCATTCAGCCAATCAGTCTTATCCTATGGTAATTCTACTTCCCACTCACTAAAATTTTGTCCGATGTATTTATCGAGCGTTTTCCACGAATTAAAAATTTCACAATCCAATGCATTACTACCTAGAATTATGTAACACCGCTTCAATTCAAGAATGTAATCTTATACATTCTTTATCTATTATTATTGTATCTACTGTTGTTTCTTGGTCCAACGATTGAGTTATTAACGAAACTCTGAGATTAGAAAAAAAACTGGTGAAAATATATGTAATGTATAATTAGCAGGCATTATATTGACGTGTTTTTTCAGTTGTACTCCCACTTGTGTCTAAACATCTTTAAATTAGTTAGAATTACTCAAAACTCCGTGAAAATTATAGAAATTTAAAAAATGCTTTGATGTGTTCATAACAATAGATAATATTATATTATATAACAACGCTAGCTAGAATTTATTTAGATGACAAAGGATCACCTGGAGGGAAATAGCGAACAAGTGAGGGAAACCAGGGGTAAGCCGAGCCCAAAGCAAGTTTACATTTTCTCTCACCTTTTAAATAAAACATGTCTATTTTAATAATGTAAAAGAGAATCAAAGGAAAAAATGCTGACGATTTGGGTAAGCCCACATTGTACTAGAGGGTGAATCTAAAAGGGTGTCTGAAATTTTCCAAACGATTTCGGAACCAAGAATTATTAATTAAAACGAGCAAATATTTTTATATTTTGGTCCGTTAATCGAAAAATTCTAATACGCCCCTTAAATCAAAATCTAATTAATATTTTAATTTAAATCTAATAAATCCACACTAAATATACGCACGTAGCAATATGTAAAATATAAAAATATCAATAATGGCAGTACATTAAAAATATAATCTTAAAACTAATTAAATGTATAAATTAGAAAGATATACATATAAAATCAATTTATCAGAAAAATGTTGTCAACTTACTATGTTGGTGTAACATATTTGGTTAAAAAATCCAGGTTCGAATCCCGGTAACAACAAAAATATTTTTTCGACAAATTGATTTTATATGTATATCTTTCTAATTCATACATTTAATTTGTATTAAAATAAAAAAAAAGAAGTATAATCGTAATATTATAATTTGATGATAGTCACCAGCTTGGCAGTGCCTATTTTGAGGTTCCATAAAATCGTATGTGTATAAAATATCACAAAAACAATAAAAAAAAAATTTAAATGTATTAAAAATCGTTTAATGACTCAGAAAAGAAAAATAATGCTAATAATATGTATTCTGGTTCGATAAAAATATTTATAAATTCAGTTAAATATATTTTTTAAATTGACCGGCGGGCATACTAACTATTGCACTCCTGATAGATAGACTTTTAGAAATATCTTAAGCTTATTCACCTGGCATAATTATTCTTAAATAAAAATAATAATAATATTATTAAAATTTTATGTTAAGAATGTACAAAAAATAAAGTGTATCAATGTTTTAAATTTTAAGATAAAACATATTATTATTACAGATATTAGAAAAATGACAGGGTATACAAACATTATTTTTAACGTTGCAAGGTGAGATGGTCAGATAACATTAGGCAACAAATTTTAATTTTCGAAATTTATTATAGTAATATTTCTTATTTGAAAAAGGTAACTTCGGAACAAAAATGTCATATGTTCACCTAATTCGTATTTCAAACGTTGATTTCACTGAAATTCAAATTATCAATTTTCATAAAAATTTACTTACAAATAATGCTTTAAATACAACACTAGGCTTTTATTTTCTAGTATATAGTATACAACACTACAATACATTACTAAAATAAGTTCTTAATCTTAATCTAACCTAACACGGAATTAAAATTATTAGCAGTTTCATTTTCATGTTATCACAATAATTTCTGCAGGTAAATAAACTTGGCACTTCGTTTGACATGGAACATACTTTTCAAGTTAATTTATAAAGATTTTTATACAAAAAATTCCGTACTAAATTTTGTACATCAAATATCGTGAAGCAGACAGATATTACGAGAATACAAAAAAATATATAGAACTGGAGCATTTTACAAAACGTGAAAGTCATTACAAGGAAATCTGAGCGTGCGGCTGTATCCCATTCTTTCAACCATTGACCACATGCACTTAGAAACAGATAAAAAATACAAACTTAACTTAAATATCATCCCTAAATTGCTTGATAGTTTTTTTAACGTATGCATGGTTAATAAAAGCTAATTTATTGTAAACTAAAATTATTTCTTAATAACGAAATACGGAAGGATTAAAATCAAATACCGCCCCGGTATTTTTTTATTTACCACTGTAAATAATTACTGAATATTTTATATCCCGTGTTATTTTTAAAACTTGGATTTCATTTCGGATTAAGTCTGTACATTGCGTAGATATTACGTATGGCTTAGCACAGTGGAATATTCCACTATAGACAAAAATAAGAACAGACGTTTATATTCAAAATTCGTACAAGTATTCATACGAGGGTGATCAGCGGTATATGATATCACAGGCTTAGAACACAGGGAGTACAATATTTTTTATATTTTCCAATCTTGTATTTGGTCCATGTATTGCTTTTTGGTGCCTGATTGATTGAAGTGACAATTCCCGCGCTGGCGTTTTGAGTAATTCAACACGGTATAATCGGTTGGGTTAGTACAGGGTGAATATTATGTTCCAGGCCGATTTTGTTCTGCCGCCATTTTGGTTTAGAAAATACTTGTTAGTTCAAATTTAGCAGTCGTAGAGAATAGTTGATTACAATTTACTATGAAGTATCAACAACATATTGAAGTTATCAAAATATTATATATAAATAATAACGCCAATCCTGTAACCATTAATGGTGAGCGCTATCTTCACATGTTGGAAAACTTCTTGATAGCCAAATTGGATCGATTAGACTTGCAAAAGATATCGACGGGCCTCCTCGATCACCTGATGTCAAATCACCCCGACTATTTTCTGTGGAGGTACTTGAAATGAAAAGTCTACGCCAATTAGCCAACAATAATTCCGATACCGCAGGACAATATTCGAAATTAAATTGCTGAAATAACACGCGAAATGTGCGAGAATGATACTTAGTTTATTTTATATTGTTATACATCAAAAAATCGATAAATAAAAACCAAATCAAAAAATTATTTTCTATTTCATAGTTATTCACAAACAACATCGACCTAGAACATAATATTCACCCTGTATTAGTAAAATGCATCTAGACATTATATTATAGTTAAAGATATACTTGTTAGTTTAGTATTCACTCGTCTAGTGACAAAATAGTCGACAATCAGCAAGTTAGTTCTATTAGTTTAAAAATAGTAACAATATTGATGCAACGTATAAGTATGTTTATTTAACATCTCAATTTTTTTAAAAAAGGGTAATTGACAACAAATTTTCGAATTTATATGTTCCACTTTCAAATTGATACTGTGTTGGTGTAACATAATCGGTTAATGCATTTCCCCGATAGGAAGTGATTCAGGTTCGAATCCCGGTAGCAACAATAATATCTTTTTCAATAAATTGATTTTATATGTTTATCTTTCTAATTAATACATTTAATTTGTATTAAAAATATTACAGACCTATGTCCTGTTAAATTGCAACTTCACAATAAAAATGTATTTTCCTTATAAAGAAGCAACTTTTTTTTTAATAAATACACTCTGTGAGATATCAAATATTTATTTAATAACAGCGCCTTTGTAGGTAAAAATCCAGTAATTTTGTGTTCTTGGACATATTCTAATATTACTAATATAATATACTGGTCAAAATAAGAAAGTATATAAAGAATTGAAAAATAATGATTTTTCAGACTTATTATAGTATAATATGTTAAAAAATATTTTACAGATAAAGAATATTGCTTTTTAAAGAATTTAAAAAAAAATTAAATTCTCATAGTGATAACAAATATGCTGTTTAAAAAAAAGGTAAAAATGAATTATCTAATTTGATCCATAGATGACATACTAACATATACACAACGTTCAAAAATTTAATAAATATGGAGATTAAGAGGTGAGAATTTGTGAACGTTATATATATATATATATATATATATATATATATATATATATATATATATATAAAGTGATCACTTAAGCCAGCCGAAGATATGTCATAAGCTCTGTAATTACCCATACTTCCAAATATTTTCCATTAAATATAATAAAAAATAGCTTTGTCTCTATGAAATATCTGATATTTGTTTAACAAAATTACAATTGAATATACACATACAAGAGTACAACTAATTACAATTTGTTACATTTTTACGTATTTCCATCGAGGGTTGCATTAACTGCTCAATACGTAAAATTATTAATACATTTATTATTATAATTAAGTACCAATTTATCACATAGAAAATAAGTGATAATTTGTATGACAAAGCTTTTGAAAAAGATTCTGAAAATTACTCAACCGAAAATGCTATTTGAAATACGGTAAAGCGAAATAAAATATAGATTGTGAAACTATTTCGAGTTGATACGATCATCCCCGATGTAAGGCAGCACGCCCATGAGTGTCCAAAACCCCCCCTGTCATTCATTCTGTACAAGTTACTTCTCGTCTGACGAATAGGCTATCAATATATCATTAGACAAGAAATATTTTTTCCAGGAAAATATTTTTCATATCGTTGGTACCTACGTACTACATGTGTATGTTACACCTAAAATAGCCACGATATTTCTGCCTTAAATTATCATCTAGATAGATGTTATGATATCGCACGTCTCGTATGAAACTGTGATATGTCAAATTTTACGTATTTTTTTTTCGGAATAGTGAAAACTTTATTTCTAAATAATTAAGTAAACTTTATTTCCCATGAAAACCGTATTAATGTTAGATTACCCTTTCTTCGCGAGCGAACACAATTGTATCTTTTCAACAGGACCTGCTGTTCGTCATTCCGGCCAAATAGTTTACAAATTTACTATCATCAATAATGTGCCACGACAAATGACAGTTCCGATATGTTTTTAACTTTTAAATTATACAGTTTTTGACTAACGTCACTCTTCTATAATTATTTCGTATATTATATATACGATCTAGAGAAATTTTAAAAGTTACCGATACGTCACATTTAGGTGAAGGGTTAATTTTCTTTAAAATGTACGAATCAATTAGACATGAGACTTGACTTTTTGACTTTTGATTAAAAATTTTTCAGAATAATAATTGTTGTAAATTGAAACATTGTAATGCTGCTGTACTAGGATGAGTTTTAATTACTACTTAATATATTATTAACTTCATAATTACCTTCTGTGAGTCAAGGTTTGTGAAATTATGATACATTACATTACATTGGAGTGAAGCTTCAATTTTCTTTGAAATATACGAATTATGATGGTATATTATTCATTATTAAGGAAAACACATTCTTATTGTGAAGTTGTAATTATTCAGAACATAGGTCTGTGATATTTTAAATACTAAATTAATGTATTAATTATAAATATATAAATATAAAATCAATTTTTGTCGAAAAATATTGTTTTTGCGTCACCGGGATCCGAACCTGGATCTCTATTTCCAATCCGGGGAAGTGCACTACCTTTGTTCTATAACGCCAGTATTTTTCTTGACAAATTTTCGAAACTATATGTTACATTTTTCAAATGAATACACCTGTCGTTCCATTATTTGAAAGCATCTACATTATTTTTACAGAATCTCAAATACCTTTGAGTAAACCGACTTACAGACGCCAGAATTATCAATTCATTTTTATTAAATTTTTGGACACATAGATACAACATTCTTATTGTGAAGTTGTAATTATTCAGAACATAGGTCTGTGATATTTTAAATACTAAATTAATGTATTAATTATAAATATATACATATAAAATCAATTTTTGTCAATCAATTTCGGATTGGAAATAGAGATCCAGGTTCGAATCCCGGTGACGCAAAAACAATATTTTTCGACAAAAATTGATTTTATATGTATATATTTATAATTAATACATTAATTTAGTATTTTTAGTATATTATTCAAATAAAAAACAAACTAGTTCATTCTATTGACAGAAATTGTAAAACTGGAATACTGTAATGATGATGTACTCTAGAGAACTAATTGTAAAGTAAAGAGAAGAATCTCAACTGAAACAGATATGCCTAACACACTTAAAAACAGAAAATGTAGGGGTGGGCTGGAGGGGGTTTACATAGGCTCTCGCGAGCCTCTTTTTAAATTTGACTTAGGCCGGCGAGCCCCTTGTGTGTTAAATTAAGAAAAAATCATATTTTTAGATAAAATCAGTACCTAACGGCAATTGCTATGATGGTTTAAATGTATTATTATTTTTTATTAATATTAAAAATATTATATAATTTCAATAATCAGTGGATATGTATATACATATATATTTTAACATTTGTTTCTTCTCTATGAGTGTAAGACTCGTGTATAGAGAAGGAGTATATTCGAGTTAATTTATGTTTCAGTTAGTCTGTGTACATATTTTTTTTACTTCAGTTACAAATTTATGATAGTCCGTAATTTTTCTAATTGTGATGGGAAGATTGTTAAAAAATTTGATGCCTTGATAAATATATTGATTTTGAGTTGCGGTATATTTTAGTTTTGGGGTATCAATTTGATCTCTATATCTTGTAGATCCGAATTCGAAACATAAGATTTTGTTGCCTTTTGAAATTTCTCATAAAATATAATTATTTCGGGTGCATAATAAAAGAGACGTAGCCGTTTTTTTGTCTATTGTCTACCAATGCAACATTTTTATGAACGATGCTTTGAACGATTATGCAACTTTAAATATTATATTTTTTTACCATAATTGTGCACAGTTTTGAGAAGGATGATTTCTAATATTTAATACATTGTACCATCATTTACTAAGGAGAACTTCAGCTTCAATCCTGTGTTCTGTTTTGAAACATGGAATTGGAGCGAAAAGAGTAGCACTTATTTCTGCGTCAGTTTTGAAACTCTTCACTCTTGCAATCTAAGGTAGGTAAATAAATTATTACACTTAATTGTATAAGAACGATAAAAAAAAAACCGCCACTTCCCCGGAACATCGCGAGTAGCTCTGAGATTAAACGAGTCCTTTGATAACGTTTTGGCAACCCACTGCTGAGAATACGTAACACATTGTAAAAGAAACGTGCGATGTTCATGATATCGTGAGATGAAGTAGAAACAGGTGACGATACAGAAGGACCACCTAGATAGAATGGCGGAGGACCAGATAGTACACATCGTGGCACACGAGAGACCAGCGAGCAGAAAATAAACAGGCAGACCACTCATAAGATGGTAATATAGGGGTAAGCTTTATCAGTTAATAATATACACTCGAAATGTGTATGCTTAGAGTTGTAGAGTGACTGACGCTTGTAGGTTATTTAATTCGTTTAGAAGATTTTGTACATAGTGAGACTGAACCCCTACCACTCTTCAAGTCTCACGCGTGTGGATGTATGTAGCAGTGTATATGAATGATGCGAGTAAGTATATAAGCTGCGACTCGAACAAGGTATATAATTAAAACAAGACTTACAAAAGTTGGCGTTTATTGCAGGTCGATTCACAATTCAAAGTACGACGAGTATTAAGTTAATTTTCACAAATAAAGTTCGTAACTGGAGTTCCTCGCTTGAGATGTTTCTTAAAAGACAAGCTGCGGAGAAGTGGCTGGCCTTTGCTAGCTTTTAGGAGGTAAACGTATCGATGTATTGACATTTGCATTTTTGTGGATACCAGGCGGACTGATATGGCTGCCAAGTGCCTGGATAGTCAGGTACTGTAAGGCACGTGCAGGTTGTCTACAGTAAAATAGCTGGCAGTCGACCTCTGCCGAGTGATATATTAAAAAAAAATTGATCTACTATAATAAAAACAAGAAAATATCATATATACGTCCTTAGAGTAGTCTTAAAAGTAGTTGTTTGATCAGTAGTAAAATATTATCATAGTACATTTTTAGTATAATAACCTTTTACCATCGCCAGTGGTAAAAAAAGTTTGCGGGTTATTCACACTTCAAATTTACTATTGTCAAAGTTAATCCCGCCTAATAGTGTGGTAAGATGAATGCTTTATCTATGGCTTTATTCGAACACCACCGTGTTCGAAATCTGTCACTTTGCTGGCGAAAGCCTTCTGTCTATGTGCTAATATAAATTCAACAGCGAGATCATCATCGGACGAACTCTCATCACTAAAATAGCGGAATATTGAATGATTCATTGTCGTATTCTACAACTTCCAAAGTATTAATGTGACAGATGGCTTTTGAAACAGCTGTGAAGAGTCCGCCATTTTTAACTGACGATTTATGGTTTTTCTTTCTGATATTGGAGGGTAAAATTAGTTTAAACCGACGCACATTTGTAAAAAATAACGATATAAATTTACAAAAAATATATTACAATAACAACTGAAATAACACTGAGAAATTAAGTATTTACTTTATATATCAGACCCTCGTGTGACTTCAGCATTTCTAAGGTCCATAAATGCTGCAGATTAGAGCAGATGGCGCCAGATTGTTTTGGCTGTGGTGTCGTCATTCTCATAGCTATAACGACTGTTCTACCAGGAGCATAACGAAGGAGATGTCTAAGTTTAGTATCTCCAAGGTCCGTAAAACAAATTAATGTAAATGTCAAAATTTTTATCATAAAATTAATAAATTAACATACAATAAAACAAGTCATAATAGGTTGTATGCTAAGATAATAGACGTCACTGCTAAATAATGTGGAAGAGTCACAGATAATCCATAGAAAATCGTGGCACAAGTTTTTTAAAAAAATTTAAAGGACGCTTAAAGATATTATCAGAGCAGTAGGTGTAACAGCAAATTTGACGGAAAACCGAAGAGAGTGACAAGTCAAGAGGAATCCATTGTCCAGTGCCAACGACTATAATGATGATAAATACATGAAATGCGTTAGTTAATTTATTGAAGGATTATTGAAGGGTAATATCGATACCTACCAAAAAATATAGGGCACGGACCTTCTAGAACCCCAATGCACCGCATTTGCTGCATTACGCCACTGGTCACATCCACAAAGATTCTCTTCAAGTCCCAAGAGTGCAAACCATGTATGAACAAAGACTTTTAGGCACCTAGGCCTTAAACTGTACAATATAATATTAGAAAGAGTATCAACATGTTAGTATCCGAAGAATCTAAAAAGTAGGATTAAAATTTGGATTAGAGAGATGGTTCGACCTTTTATTGGGACACTCATCCACTCATAGTGTCAACTCGAATGCCATTTGCCGGGTATATATTAATGTGTGTATATTATGTATCTATTAATATATATGACTCCAAGTATGATATTTATATTTGTAGTAGACTGTAGTCGACGACTCATCAGTTTTTATTCAATTTATTTGTATTTTATGTAGTTGCATCGAATTAAGTCATAGTTGTAAACTTTTCCTATCTATACACAGAGTTTTCTAGTGAGACAGACGTGGTAAAACTAAAATTTAATTTAATGTAAAAAAGATATAGCACAGAAATAAATAAATAAATTGGAGTGAAAATAACAATGTCATAAAACCAGGCACACCGACCGGAATATGGAATTTTCACCTTCCTACAGTCAAAATACTGCCACACCAATGTCCCCTTTATGTTTGGATCACGGTGTGAACATAAAAAATAATTTTTGCGATTTTAAGGACGAATGCTATTATTTGTGCGCTCGGAAAGAAAATTAGAAAAACATTACCTTCCCAGTATAAGGCTACTAATAGGGCCTGAGTTGACCACATTACTAATGAAAATATATTAAGACGCATAAATAAGTCGAGAGAACTAATAACAACTATCAGGGAAAGCTGTGTATTTCGGACACATATTTTTCAACTCATTATCTAGCGGAAGATAGAAAGCAGCAGAGAGGTAAGTAAATCATCTTTGATCATCTATCCTGGGTAACCTCATAAAGTGGTTCAACGTTCTAAATGTTGGCACTATAATAAAAATACTTTAAATATTTATGTAAGTAATATATAATATTTTTGTATGAATTATCACTTTTGAGTGATCTTAGTTTTGGTGATTCGATAGAATGTTATGACTGTATGACCGAATGAGTTAATAATGAAGGAAGGGGGCGCCGGTCGATGGTTACACTATGACAGCAGCATTCTGCCAATCGGGAATGAGTTTGAACGCGTATCTTCTTCTCTTTCTCTCTCTCTCCATTTGCACAGGTTAAATAAATAGCTGCGTTATATGAGCTGACAAAATCAGAAATTTAAAAAATAAAACGTTAAATATTATAACCCCTTCAGCAGGCCGCAATTAGCAGACTACCCACTGGTGGGCTTCGCTCGACAATTTCCCAGCATGAAATAATTATCTCAGGTACGTTTCCCGTTTTAATTATCAGAAAAGGTGTTAATTGCTTTTTTTAACTCCCGGGGAATTAATATCATTGACCCCCCCGCCCCCCATTGTCTGATTAATGCGCAGTTTATTAAAAAAAGCCCGAGGAATAAGGGAGGTCGTGATGAAATGTTCTGCCGGGGGTTGCCGAAGATATTTCGGGGCCCACTGCCGCGCAGAATGGAGATTGTTGTTTTTATGTGACGTTTAATTAAATGTAACAATGTTTTAAATATTTATTATGTTCTTTTTATTCGTTTTTTTTTCGTTGTTCCATTCAAACATCTAACAAATGTGGAAGAATAAAATGTAATTTCATGCTGTCATATCATAAAATGAATAAAGCCATTAATTTTTAATGAATAGAAGGCAATATGTACGTCCGAAACAACCTCCAAACCATATAACGTAGAGATTAAAATATTCATATGTATAAATAAAACTTTAATGAACTGCATTGCGAAATATTTTTTCAGCAGAATTATGCCCCGTTGAGATATGGATTTTGATCCCGTTAAATATTTTGGAGACAACTCTCGACATTCGTACACGAGTCTCAGAGATTTGCCGTTTCGCTCCTCAATTTGCGTTTGTTGTACTACGTTAAGTAGAGATGCGTACACGGGACACGTGTCACATCAATATTCTTAGTATTTTTAAGCGCTTGTGCTCTGAAATGATGGCCTCCTGCAATGAGGCTCGAACCCCCGACCACTAAATCACTAGGCGAGTATCGTAACTACTAAACAACAAGCACGTCAAATTGGCTACTGATATTCCGTTTATCAATTAGGTGAATAATAATCTCCTTAGCAGTAATTAACAGTAAATAGAATAAATGTCAGAAATTTAGTACCAGGTCATCAGCACTGTTCCATGTAAATGCATCATATACTAATTTTTATAGGATACAAAGATGTCAAAGATACAACTGATTTTGATACTCAGTCATTTCCGTCTTGGACCTTATTATAGCTTGTTTTGCCAATTTTTCAATTATTAATATTTATTTTTTTAAAGCTATGTATATTTTGTCAATTTCTATTTATATATATTCCATGCTACTTGTGTAGCTGCTCATGTTTTTTTATACTTTACCTATTTTGTAAAAGCTCAAAAGGGCGTAAATAAATAAATAAATATCAAATATTCTTTTTTAAGTTTTAAACAACGATTATATCATACAGAATACTGGTCGGGTTGGCGCGTTATTGTAGCGCTAATACAATGTTTGCCGAAGGCCGTGTAGATGAATTCGTTCCGCTTTTGAGGCGTCGAGTTGCGGGCGTAACCGAGAATGGCAACGACTACAGAATAGCTACAGATACAATAATAGCTAGGACTGAAATTTATATTTCATATGTAAACGTAGTATATAATATTTATATTTTGTATGTAAACTTTCTTATCATTTTTTTGCTTTCCTCTTCATGACATAAATATAATTTTGGTACTTAAATATATTATATTATATGTATTATATATCTTTATGACGAATCGGGTCTACATATAAAAATAAACTGATCACGCTGGAGTACATGCATTATTATTATATTGAATATTATATAAATAAAACTGATAAAAACAATTTTAATAATAAAAAATATATATAAATCAGCGCGTTGAGAGTTGACCCCATAGTAATGGTACCCTAGGCATAGCAGCCACTTTTCTAGACCTCTAACAGCCCAAGGGAGGCGTGAGAAATATCCTGAATTAAGTGCTAAAGTTTTAAAAACAGAAATAGAGCAATTTAAAGTTTGCGTAAAACAACTAAGTATATACAAAACATCACCCTCACCAAAGTTTTATTTGTATTCCTCTTTACAAACACAATTCATTTTATGTTACTATCAGTGGTGTCCCCTATGGGTTCGCACCGGTTTAAGGGGACCGGTTTTTAAAATTGTAAACCTTTCGCCGACTCATTTGTTTTGATAATAAAATCAAGTCTTGAGATACCGGATACGTTGTATAATATTAACCTTTTAACTGCCAACTTTATGACAAATGGAAGACACCATACCGGGTAAACTAGGCTTTTAGGGTCTTGACTTATCTATCGAAAGCTGGGACCTATCGTTCACAGATGGCAAAGTATTTGATAATATGACTTTAATCCCTGCAAGTTTCAAAACACGCTTATAGCCTGGCGTGACATACATATTTTGGCGTGTTAACGCGCTCGTGGCATTTAAAAGGTTGTTTATGTAAATGCCTTCGATAGCTGGTTCCCAGATTTCCGATTAACAATAAGCAAACATGATATATTATGTCTTTCTGGTCCAATGTTGTTGATCTTTTAGCTGGGTTGTCTTTTTAAAATTACGACTGATCTAAGAGCGCACTAATGGTTTATTTGAACCGCTGGACTGGTCGAAGCACGGGATGTAATAAGAATGACGCATATCGGTTATCGTCTTAGCATTCCTAAAAAGGGGCGGCAATATACACACACACACACACACATACACATGTATATTATTATAAACCAAGAAACCCAGTGGTGCCAATCGAAATAACAAGGCGCGTAAACAAAGGTTAAGAATTGTTTGTTATTTTTTTACGTTCATCAAAATCTTTTTTTTTTTAAATACTCGAGACCATTGCTTCTGAAAATGTTATAAATTGTGTCAATCTTTTGAAATCTTTCTCAAGGCCCTCAAAATGGGTTTAATTATACACTTAACATGGTCTAAAATATTAACTAAAAATAAATTAAGCCTCGAAGGATAAATATTTATTAAACAAGTATCAGATATCTCATAGAGGCAAAGCTATTTTTTTATTATATTTAATGGAAAATATACGGAAGTATGGGATAATTACAGGGCTTATGACCTGTCTTCGGTTGGCTTGAGTGATCGCTTTATATATATATATATAACCAATTCTCACTCCTCAATCTCCACATTTATCAAATTTTTGAAAGTTTTATATATGTTAGTACGTGAACTATCGAGTATCACTAGATATCTATGGACCATTAAATATAATAAAAATATATCTTTGTCTCTATGAGATATCTGATATTTGTTTAATAACAGTACCTTTGTAGGTAAAAATCCAGTAATTGTGTGTTCTTGGACATATTCTAATATTGCTTAATATTTATTCTTCTTTCTTCTTTCATGTCAGTATTGACATATAGTGACCTCAATCAGGTGAGACTCGATTCTTAATGCACCTTCACCTCACAGATGACTCCAAGGTCTTTCTAGCTAGATTAAATGCGTATCCACCGCTGTGGTACTCTTCCAGGTGTACTTCCCAATTGTGCCCAGAAGAATTTTCTTTGACCCACAATGTGGCCGAAGAATTGGAAGAATCTTTTGGGTCCATATTAATTTTGCGAATCGGTTGATAATTTTTTTAGTCATCACTGGTTACTATGTAAATTATCAATATTGAGGTTCTGAAAGAAAATAGTTAGACAAGACAGAAGATTGAAGGATTGAGTAGCTCGGTGGTGTAGTGGTCGGAGACGTTGGCCTTGTGATCTAGTGGTCGGAGGTTCGCCCCTCGTTCCAGGACACTATAATTATAATAGATAGAATGACTCAAGGAACGAGTATCAGCATATTTTGAAAAAGTTTTTAAGATAGTATTAGTACTAAAGAATCAATCGCATTCAAAGAAACGAAATGGAATGAATCTACAGGGGATGTGCTTGTTAATGATTGGAGAAACCCGACCGTACAGCGGTGTAGGGGGAGAGGGATAAGATCGGCGGGAATTGAAAACGATTTTGAGTGTTTTCCACGCAGTTTAAACGTAATGTAGCATAATTAGGAAAAACAATGGTGGCTCGTAAAGACTTTTCAAGGCGTCGTCCGGAATCCGTTGTGGAAACAAGGCTTCTAGTGTTTTTAAGTAATACTTTAAAAGCCCATAAACTTGACTAAGAAAAAATATGTAAGAAAATATCATTTTCATCCCTTTATCTTATGGGGGTTGAGGGCCCAAAGTCTCGCGCTGTTTCAGCAAATATTTGTTACTTACTTACTTATTTTTCATTACAGTTTATCTGGCATAACCCAACGGTCACCTTCTCTACAATATTGCCGAGAAAATGCATCTTGATTCGTTGTTCCTCTGACACTCATAAGACACATCCAAGCTACCTATGTGTAGAAGTAAGAACTCCACGCCGAGGGTCTCTCTTACTGATATATTATTCTCACCCCGTTCAATCCTTATAAATTTCTCACTAAGAAAATATCGGCAGAATTTATACGAAAAATGGATGATCAACATAAGCACGAACATCATACAAGAGGAAGAGATAGACTGAGACTGCCATTCAGGAAGAAGGGTAAATCTCAGAAATCGATGATGAAACTACATAGATTCAAAATAAAACTAATCAAATATGTGAAAGATAAGTTGTAGTGAAAAGAAACGATTTTGATCTTGTTTATATTAGTGCATTTATATAAATACTTATGTATGCAGTACATAAAGAATAAATAAATAATATCAGTCCAGTCCAGTTACTGTCCCAAGACATGTAATTTCTGAAAAATTCTGGGAAAGTATATATGATTAATTAGTGGAAACAATATTGTTTTAAATACACGGAATTCCTACACAGAATCCGTGTCACATCAATAATCTTAATATTTTCAAACTAAACTAAACGCTTGTGCTATGAAAATAGAACCAGTCTGATGGTCTCCTGTGACAAGGCCCGAACTCCCGGCCACCAGATCACTAAGCGAGAAACTACTAGACCGCAAGCACGTATTAATTAAAAATATGTAAAAGATGATTAGGTATATATTTTTTGTGACTAACAAAGTTCCAGTATCTGATTTATCTAATCGTAAACACATTCATATTTTTTTTTTAAATTATGTCAACATTAATTTCAGACTTTACTAGTTAATTTTAAAACAATTTACATTAAGAAAGGAACGTCATCTTCAACGTCTTATTTTAAATGTCATGTTAATCAAATACAAATTCACTACCTACCAACTCACGACCTACCTCAACATCAAGCTGATTCCATCTGACTTTACATAAACGTGACCTGAACTCGGTCCTTCTGAGAAATGAGAAATAAAATATTTATGCGGTGGATCCTTAGTATCCGTCTACATAAATACTGAAGACCCACTCACTCGAGGATTCTTCAAATAACGTCTTCTGGATCTTCCGTTTCAAACAAATATAAACATTAATAATTGGAGATGAATTCTACGCAAACAATGTATTTTGTGAAATCACTACAATTTCACAAAGTAAAATCTTTTCCTAAATGTGCTACTCAAAAATTGTTATCTTAAATTATCCTTATTATACATTGCATTTCCTCATATATTTCTACGACTTTCTGGACGTCTAGGATCTATTGGATGTATTGTACCCGTATGGCTGTATAGTGCTTGATTAACCAGGCCAGGTACATATTTTCTCTTTTATATATTCAATAATAGTACTACTATTGACGTTTCTTATTAAATTTTGACGTTTTATCTGTTTCCGTCTTTACTTAAATGCACATTATACTGACAAAATAGCATTTTTTTTGTTTATTATTGTCTATCCGCGATTCTTATACATCATTTATATGTCATTTTTGTTTGTTTTTACAGCTACCTTACAAAGATGGAATAATTTTGATTACATTGATATTTTATTTACCTGTGGTTTGTTTTGGGGAAACCTCGTAACATTGAAATATAGATTCTATTGAAACTCTGACCGCGCAGCGGTCACCAATGTCCGCGTAGCGAAGCGGCCAAAATAACCGCCCAAAGTGCCTAACAGAAAGCACTCTGTGATAGCAGATGAGATCGTAAGAGCCACTATCGGCCGGGAAATGACCACAATGGCCTTCCGTAGGTAGTACTTATTTTATTGCACACCAAAATTTTAAAATTGATTAAAAAATCTAAATTTAAACGATATCCTTAGAATTGAATTTAAACAACTTAATAATGTTAAATGATTACATATTTGAATTCATCACATTTATCAAAAAATACCAATTTTCTCCGAACAAACAACGTCTACGTAGAATGGCTGAAACATCAATCAACCATTTAAATATGCGACGTTCGGGCAATTTGCGTATAACATCGAATCTCTGACTTTGATGATTATGTCCATTTTCATTCTCATGATGAATTACTCGACTGTGATCCAGGAACGAATTGCCGATGAGAGGATAAGGAAATAGACCTGGTTTGACAAAATATGTTTTAAATTAGATACGAAACGATGACCATGTGTACAGAAATGTATGTAAATGGGAATATCTGTAAGAGCGTAGGACTTCTAAACCGATTATTTCATATTTTATGAAAATTAAAAAATCTGTTAATTGTATCGGTTAACTTTATTTCATTTAGTAATCGGATAATGATAATCAAACGCAGAGATTATTTCGAAAAAAAATATGTATTCAGTCCGAGAAATTTTTTATTTAATCGAATGTCATATTTTGTTATCAGATATAACGTACCTGACACAAATGAGACATCTAACCAAATTCCGTACATACGAAAAATCAATTCTGAAACGCCAACAACGATGGGCAGGTCCTTGTGTGCGTATGGATGATACCCGGTTTCCCAAATCAACTATCAGCACTACAAAAGAAGACAGGATAGGTTGAGGAAAAAATTTAAAGATACCCTGAAGGCGAGTCTGAGCAGATGTAGCATCAATTCTGAATACCGGGAAACCACAGACCATGATCGAAAATAATGGCATCAAAAGTAAATTGCGTCGAAGAAATATGTGAACGAAAAATGGCTGATGCAATTACGGAGAAAAGGAGAAAGAGGAAAGAAACGGAGGAAGATCCGTTCCTTAGTACCTCCCTATCCGCATGGATGAACGTGCATAACATGTGGAAGAGTGTATGGTTCTCAGCTACACTCAGACTCACAATAAATAAAACAGGGCATAGTCCAGTCAAATAAAATTTTTTTTATTTAAAACAGTAAATGGCATACTGGGCTCTAATTTAACTGAACTGATTGCGTACCACACTCCTGCGCGGAGTACCAGGTCGTCGGCGCGGTTCCATGTAAATTCTTCATATACAATTTTTTATAGGAATGCACCCATACAAATACTTCACAGGCTTGGGAATATATTATAGATATATTCCGATATTCAAAGAGTTAATATAAGAGTGTTGTTTATGATGCTGTTCTGAGTCAAAGATACAATTGACTTTGATAAATTTTTATTGTTTATTTTTCTAAATTAAAATTATTTTTTAAAGCCATATATGTATATTTTATCAATTTTTATTTTTATATATATATTCTATCTATTTCTATTTATATATATATATATATATATATATATAATATTATATATTCCATGCTACTTATGTACCTGCTCATGTTTTTTTTTTTTTTTTTATACCAAACTTACCATACCAAACCAAAAAATAAGGATTTGGTCGAAAAAATTCCTACAAAGCTGAATTTTTGAATACACGTACATTTCGATGTTAAAAATAAGTATGTGACAAAATTCGAATCACTCGCCTCTTATACATCGTATATCGATTAAGGTTTTTATAAAAATTATAAAAAACATTATTATCTACAAGATTGATTTTATGCATTTTTTCCATAAGTGTAACCCTTTATGAAATATAGCGCGGTGAAGGGATAACAATAAATTCGTTTATGGGATAACGCTGTATAAACTGCGAAGCAACTTTACGAGGATACAGAAAAATATTATGTTTTAATAAAGCAATTATTTATAAAAATATTGTTTATACATGACAAATTATTGCATTTGTTTCCACACTACATACGAGGCAGAATGCAAGGTGCGTTTTTTTAAATAGTTTCCCCTGTAGGCCTAATCCATCTTGTCAATTGTTAATTTATCCATCCTAATCGGTATCAATGTTTAAATGATTGAACAAAAATCATTAAAGCCTCTTAGTGACTGGCATCAAAAGCTACTCGGACCACCCCTGACTACTAATAGCAGTAGAAGTTTTTGTTCTCAATATTCTTTTTCATAATCTTCAATTTCCGGTGGTCCGAGTTCAGTCTCGGGTCATCGTAAATCATTTTTAATTTCAGTTTCATTTTATGTTAAAATCTCGATACAATCAAATTTATATTGTAAATTAAAATCATTTGATTCTATCATTTTCTCAGAGGAATTGAGATATGATTTTCCATGACAATTACTACAAATATTGTAAACCTATTTTTATGCAACCTTTTTGGCAATCGCACAAATGCTGAACTTCCGCAACCAAATATCTCAGTTATATTAATATAAGCAGAAAATGTCGTCGTATGTGATGACTTCAAAACACTCTTTATTAGGAAACACCCAAGAATTAAATGTGTCTATTTGGGTACAAATTCCCGGTTGGAGATCACAGATTAAGGCAAAGAGGTGTGGACAACGATTGTGCAATGACCTTAAAGGACCTTAAAATAAACTGGTAATAGTAATATTTTTTATTTCGTCCAATCTTGCAGATATTCATCGAGGTATCAACTTCATTACTCGATACTTTTTTGCATTTTGTAAAATAATATGCTATCGGGAAATATTTTCCGACCACTTACGTTATATTAACATAATTTTTTAATTTAAAGTATTTTCAGTTAACTGTAAGTCTTCAGATCAGCGTCAGTTCAGTCGTCAGTCAAGATATTCAGTTATCTTCACACAGATCTTGGGCTAAATTGAAAGACGTCTCTTCAGCCCACAATTACTTTTACTGACCAAGATTAATTAATTATTTTATGACATGAACATATTTATATTTTTGGCACTCTAGAAAAATTACATCGTATCAAATTGCTGCGGTCTTTTGCAGCTTTTGTAGCATATTTTGGGGAGAGGATTTTTAGACGATTTTTCAAGACCGCCGCCTGCTGTTCTCAAGATAAGACCTCCAATTAAAAACTAATTAATTATTTTTTCGTCTTTTCTTAAAAATAGCTCGTGCTTCTATTCTTTTCATGCCGTATCCCGTTACTGACTGTCATATTGGTTGTAATTTTCTTGTTGACAGCTGACCTGAAAGTTGTACCATTATATATCCAAACCACTGTTTTGTAAATTTTTAGCTATGAGGTTCGATGACTTCTAGGGCCACGCTGTCTAATAATATTTCTTCAAATTATGAGATGTAGAATCTAACACTTATCTGTATGTCTCATAACATGTCCATGGTGTAGCAGTTTTCGGATATTAATTGTTTTAGAATTTTTTTTGTTTTTATTCATCAGATTCAAAACATCTTCGATTCTTATTCTGTCCATCTAGTTAATCTTGAACATTCTGTACGTGCACATTCCAAACCTCTCGAGCCAAATGTCTACGCTTCCATTTTATAGATCAATTCTGAAAAAATACATAACATTGAAACATCCGCATTCGATGCTTTACACTAAGTTCATGGCTGCTGACTACGCAAGATTAAATGGTTAAATGATCAAAGTTATTCATTTTCTGTCATTTTTTTTGTCGTTACATTCTACCTCGTATTTATCATGTTTTGTTTGCTCTCTGCTTGTTTCTTTTCTTTTACTTCTTACATATCTTTAAAATTTATTTTGTTCAGTTTACTTATTATCTCTACTTGTCTCCTTTTGATTTTTCTCTTTTTTACAATTTAATTTAATTTGTCACCTTACTCCCAGCTTATATTGTAGCTTATGGAACCTTATGGCCATCTACCTCAGAACATCTACTTTATATGTACCTAGCGAGGTAGAAAGCGCTTGCATGTAAATGAAATGAATTATAATATTTGTACTGAGGATTTTTATATTGATGCAAGCTATAAAAGGAATGTTGTTATAAAAAGAAATGAAATGAAGAATGTTGCACAGACATCGTCGTTCATACTGCATTCCATTTTATGTACTTCTCTAATTTAGTTCCAGTAATTAAAGAAAATAATCGCATCATACTGCATTTACTGATTAGTACATATTTGTTTTGAATTTAATTTGCGTCGAGTTCTCACAACTTGATTCAGTAGTAACTATAGATCTCTCATATTATTGTTTTATTTTAATTATTTATATCTATTTATTTATGATATCATATATTTACAAACATCCACAGAAATGTTTAGGTGCAGAAGATAAAGAAAAAGAAAAAAGTTGGAAGGAAGGGTGGGGAGGTTGCAACTATCGTTGCGGTAAAGGGAGAACAAGGCCAAATGATTGGTCAAAATTAAGATTGTGGTGGTTCATAAAAAGAACTCTTTAAGCGTAGTAAGGCTAATGTTGAAAAAGTCAATTTCTGTTAATTTCTTACTTACTTACTTACTTACTTACTACTTTCTGTTAATTTCTCATTATGGTATTTACATGACCGGTGAATGAATGAATTATGTATATTTCATCTAATTAAAACAGATGCGAACTAATCGTGATAATGACATGTCACAGGTCACAATGTCTGTCGTCTTTTTGTGTTTGATTTTGGCACAGTTTTTATATTTTTAGTAAAGATATAAACGAACACTAACTAAATGTCAGATTATATAAAAACAATCAACGTTTACGATTGCTAATGCAATCTCACTCACCGTGAGAGAAAAATTCTGTGTAGCTGTGAACTGTGCATACAAAAATCACGATACCGCGACCATTATCGTCTCTTTTTACAGCGTTACAATAATATAAGCAACATGATTTTTTCTTTTTGTGAAACATACGAAGATATATTTTAAATTATTCAATTTAATTTGAATTTATTGCACCGTGGCTAATAAAGTTTCACTTAAAAAATCCACATATTGCTATGATCGCCAAATTAGAATAATTTTCTTTCATCATAAGAGGGACGCTTTATATAAAATGAAATATATTGTTTCAAAAATTGCCTTTCACGAGTTAAGCCTTAAAGATTAGCACCGTGCCTCCACCCTTGGCGCCCGGAATACGTATCTACCGTGATATCTACACACAATTTAACGCCATCCCGGTCCGACTGTTACACTGGCAATTATCAAGCAATTTGCACAGGCGCTTAGAGGCCTTAATTGCTAGTTAAAACGGGCCCGCACCGTGTCCCAAATAAAAGGTACAAGATTTAAAATTCGAACTCAGAACGGCAAGCCGTTGCGCGCGGGAAATTCAGCGGAAAAATGGCGGCGGCTTTACATCCATTTGGAACCCCGAGACAACCGAGTAAATACAATATACAGTGGATGAACAATCGTTCCGATTCTACTTATGACCCAAAATCTCTCTTTTAACCACGTTTCATGAACTCGAGCCAAATCGATTGCGAAGAATAGCGATGTACAAATAGAAATGTATTTACATATTTCGTCGATTTCAATAAAAAATACAAATTTTAATAAACTACGATCATGACCGGGAGACATCGAAACCATGCTCCGTTAAAAGGTATATATGCAATATGGGATAAAACAGATTTTGTGGACACGATAACTCCCTATAGTTCTAACCGGCGTGCATCGCCGTCTCGTTTCAAAATGGTGGCTTTTCGAAAACTTATAAAACTGTATTGATATTTAACCTAGAAAAAAAAACACACTCTCACACACAAATAAAATTTACCTGATTCTCGCGGTCAGAAAAATTAGTAAGAAAACAGAAAGATTAAGTTTTAACGTAAAATAATACTTTCTTATCCATACAACAATCAATATAAAAAATGTATGAACGTTATTAAGAATATTTTCTATGACTGAACATGATTCTTTTATTGTTTGAAAGTCCTTCACGTAATAACTAAAGGAAATAATTATTTTTATTAAAGGGTGACCTAGGAAATAGTTCAGCCGATTACTTTTTGTTTTTCCCAAATCAAAAACAAATACATGCACCAAATGCAAAGAATGATCATGAAATCACCACGTTAAAAACAGTAAAGAGAAACTAGATACTTCAATGATTTGCACGCAATTGTAAGCCTTTCAAATATTATTCTGTTAACAAATAGCATAATCAACGACTCCGTACTAAACGGATCAACCGAAAGAAATTTTCAATTCAGTACATAGCCAATTGTATGACTTGAGTAATACGCCAGCTTAAAAATAGAAGAGAGTAATGTGAATAGCTACAATTGACGCATTGTAGCTATTCACACTAGCGCTACGGCTACAGCGGTGGGTTGTCATGGTAATTTTTAGAACTAAGCTATTAAAATTTCTACTGGTACACAGATGGCACTATTTGTAATAAATCTGTAACTATACGTTCATGATCTATATTATAGATTATTTAATTTATATTTGTTTCCCAGAATTTTTAGTAATGTACAGCTTTTTTTCTTGTATGCGCTGCACGTCCCTGAGTGTATGTGTAATAGTACAGCCAACGTTCCCTCTGAGACGAGAGAGTCTGCGCGAAAAATCAAAAGGCTGAGCAGAACAAGTCACCGAATGCGCGTGCGCACATAATTTTTACACTTATACGAATATCTATTATAAAATTTAGTATTTAAATTCATTCCATAAAAATATAAAAACCATTATTTAATCAATTTTATTATTATGTCTAATTATTAAAAAAAAACAATGATATAAGAAAAATGGTTGTTTAATATTTTTTAACCAATACGTATTATTGAAATTTTAATAATGGTAAATATTGGTATTATTGACAACAGAAACGAAGAGAAGCAAGCAAGGGAGTGCGTAATTTTATTCTTGTTGCAATTGTCTCACTCAGCCTCAACACTTTTTATGCGAATAATAACCAAAAATGAATAGTGAGTCAGCACTGGTGACTCAACATTCGCAGATAATGTTATTTTTAAATTTCATTTTTTAAATTAAATTTAAATAGTAAAAAATTTCTTACGTCTGATGATTTTTGGAGTGCACGCTAACGCTAACTGCGCAGAACTTTGAAAACTGCTGCACGACCGCGCACACGAGGAACATTGATTACACCATCGATAGATTATTAACATTATTATTATTATAAATTCCTTTTTTATCGAAAATAATCTCAGTACAGGAATATTCTTCTTGTAATATACTGTAACATTCTATTCTCTTCTTTCTCTTCATGTAACTATGCTGCAGCGACATCATTTTCGACGACAAATTTTCGAACCTATATGTTACACTTTTTCAAATTAATACATCTATCGTTCCATTATTTGTTTTTACGGAATCTCAAATAATAGTTGGATAATGTACCTTCCACGGTTTGGAAAGAGATCCAGGTTCGAATCCCGGTAGCGCAACAACAATATTTTTCGATGAAATTAATTTTATATGTATATATTTCTAATTAATACATTTAATTAGTATTTAAAATATCACATTAATATAATTACAACTTCACAATAAGAATGTGTTCTCCTTAATAATAGAAACATTTGTCTGTTATCAAAATATGACGAATATAGAGGTTCCATGTACTATCTCAGAAACTAGTTATTGGGCAAACAAGAAATTGAACACAGATTTATGGAATTTTTTACATGAATCGAACATCATTTCTTTGTTATTTTTGTTTTTAATTATTTAATATATTGTTTAAATTTCACTGATACACATCGCGCACACTTCGATCTGGTTCAGGAGACAGTGAACGTCTCTTGTACTTACATTGTTAAATCAGAAAGGCAAAACAAATAAATTGGTCAATCTATTGCAGAATATTTTTACGTAATAAATTGCGAAATAATAATTTTATAACGAATCTAAAAGAAAATAATAACTTTTATCAGTACATAAAGTCTGGGTATCTTCAAATTACAGTATTTTATTTTGAATTCTCAACAAAATCCCTCTGAAAAATCTGTTAACTATTTTAACTGTGGCACTTTTTCCATTTATAGTTGGTACACCAGACCAATAAAACAGCCTCAACGCTGCCTTTCTCTTCAAATCCGGCACTGAATATAATTGAGTTTGGAGCCCCTTGGGTTGCTTCAAAAAGAATACAAATGTGTGATATATTTCAACACACACGTATTTATTTATATTTCTAATACTGCAAAAAATACTTGAAAGAATTTAAGTGAATGAATGAATTTCGTATCCTATCTATATCACTAAATGAAATAAAGGTGAAGTGAAAAAGATTTCATAAAAATACATATCACTCAACCTTTTATATCTCCGGCTTTCAAATTTGTTTCTTATCTCTTTTATCTTTATAGGCTTTATACCCGAACTAACTTGATACCATGAATAGAACAGACAGAATTAAATAATAGGTAAGCCACGGCCGTTAAGTCCGTAAAACTTATCTTTCAATGATGAAAAAAAAATTATCGTTCCAATGATACACGCGCTACTCGGCGACAATTATTTAAAAAATATTTTTTTAATTCAGGGACTTCACTAACATATATATATATTTAGTTGCGTATGATTTTGTATATTATTTAAGTAATACAGGAAGTCTTTTTTTTAACCCTTCCAAAACCATGCAGTAACACAGGTCTACGGCCCCAATCAAAACTGTAATATTTCGGTTAATATACGCAAAATAAAATTCATATTTTAGTTAATTCTACGAAAAATGTTTATACTTAGAACTGACCAGTGAAAAACCAGCTGTGTAGAGAGAATCTTATAATAATAATTATTTTTCAATTTAGTCACTTGTAAAATTAATATCATGGGAAAAACACCATTTGTGGTTAAACAAATAGAGATGGTACATTAATTTAAGTAAGTAAGTAAAAAAATAACAAACATACAAATATATGATCTCTCTTTTTCACTAATTTAATGAAGAGAGATAAGAAAAAATATAGTATCGTATAGGACTTGAATGCTCTGAATTATATAAAATATTGATACCATTTTCGTAATTAATGCTCTATATTTAGAGTAAGTTTATAGAATTAATAATTGTATTGCCATTTTAACGAATAAGAGCTTTCTTCACATTTAAAATGTTAAAATTTTCTTACGGTAACACGAGTGGACAGCGTGCCTGCATATGAGCATTTTATACCGCAACTCAAAATCAATATATTTATCAAGGTATCAAATTTTTTACCAATCTCCCCATCACAATTAGAAAAATTACGGACTATCAAAAATTTGTAACTGAAGTAAAAAAATATGTACACAGACTAACTGAAACATAAATTAACTCGAATATACTCCTTCTCTATACACGAGTCTTACTCTCATAGAGAAGAAACAAACGTTTAAATATTTATATATACATCCACTGAATATTGAAATTGTATTATATTTATAATATTAATTTAAAAAATTTAGAAAATTAAAAAAATATCACGGTATGGTAAAGGTGAAATAGATATGAGTACGCGAAATACGTATCACATTAATATTCTGACTATTTTCGAAATAAGCAAACGCTTGTGCAGTGAAAATAGAACTTTATTAGGAGAAAACATTCTTATGTGCAGTTGTAATTATTCAGAATATAGGTCTGTGATATTTTAAATATTAATTATATATATATTAATTTTAAAGATATACATATAAAATCAATTTTATCGAAAAATATTGTTGTTATCTCTTTCCTAACCGGGGAAGGTGCATTATCCGACTATGCTACAGCGACAGGTTAGGAAAGAGATCCAGGTTTGAATCCCGGTGGTGCAACAACAATATTTTTCGATAAAATTGATTTTATATGTATATCTTTCTAATTAATATATTTAATTCATATTTGAAAATAGGACTAACTTGATGGCTTCCTGGAACGAGGTTCGAACCCCCGACCACAAGATCACTAGGCGAGTATCGTAACTGCTAGATCACAAGCACCACAATTTTAAATATAGTATAGGTAGGTATATATGAGTAAGTAGTGACGAATAGCTAATGATTTTATAAAACATTTTTAATAAAAAAAAATTGTCTGACGGCTAAACGGTGTAGTATGTAGTGATAAATGAAATGTAATTATGACTTTTTCTTCATCGCTTTTATCCTAATCGGGTCGGGGGCATAACTCTCGGATAGCACTCTTCCACCCCTCTCTATCCTGTTCTGTGTCGATTACTTGAGGCAACTGATACTTCCATCTTTCTCCATTTGTCTTTTTCATGTTCTTTCCTCTGGCACTAATGAGAATTAATTATGACTATGATTGATATTCGATTGTAAAGATGATTAGTAACAGTGATTATTCGTAATTCGACGAGCAATCATCGGTACACTAGAAACTAAACCTTTAAATCACAGTTAATCTAACCTTAATCTAACCTTTAATCTAACCTTTAAATCACAGTTATCAATCATCGTTATAATCGAATACTAATCACACAATCATAATCTCGTCACTAGCTACAAACCACAATTTATATTTTTAGTAATTTTTTAAATGAAGTTATCATTCTAGCTTATTTTTTATTTTTTTGTTAGTACACAGAATTTTTTTACAAAAGTAATAATATGGCAATTTCCCACTTAGACCTTGCTTGTTCTAGGAAACCGCCTCAGGTTTTAAAATATTTTCTGTCTAAAAACATACTAAGAATATAATATATGTCGGTTTAAAAAAAACAGTGCAAATTGAAATATATACGGAAATAAATATAGTAGAATTGACAGTAAAAAATTAAATAAATAATAATAACTGTACAAAGATTTTTTGTGAAACTTTGTAGAATTCTATGATTATTTTATAAATTGAGTTAAAATACTTTATTTTATTCCACTGTGTTTTATTATATTTGATGTTAAAACGGGAAGATGTTTCCGAAAACGTTTTTATGTTAAATATAATATAATATTGTTCGACGCGCGTGATTTGCGGATTTGCCAGACGCAATGATTCACTGATCGGGAGCGCATTGCGCGTTCGCGATTGAGCAATATTTAAAATTTTACTGGTTCGTGCACATCGTGCTTTTTGTACTCACTTTAATATTCGACAAGTAAGTGGTGAGCCGAGCATGCAACTTACCTAGTGTTGGGTTCAAAAGTTCAAACAAGAAAGGACAATAGTCAACCAAACCCATCCGGGATCATCAACGTCAGCGACGACGCCAGAACATGTGGCTCAAGTTCGACGTGAAATTATGCGCAATCCGCGTAAATCGATAAGGAAGATTGGAGCCTGTACTGAAATAAAAAAAATCAACTAGAATTTCACTCATACAAACTACACTTTCCCAACGAAAATGACTATTCTTTACGTGAAACCTTAGCGAGAACGATGCTGGAACATATTGGAACAGCACGAACGCTTGGAAACATATTGTTTACTGGTGAAGCACATTTTCATATCGATGACAATGTTAATAAACGTAACATGAGATACTGGTGCCCCGACACAACCCAAGAGAACACCAACAAAAACGTTTGCATTGTCCAAAACCAACAGCGTGGTGTGCAATTTCTACCCGAGGGATAATTGGCCTTATTTTTTTAACCAACGAGAGACAGTCACTGCTGACGCGTATTGTCAAATGATCGACGAGTTTTTGGTACCGCAACTGCAGCTGTTTTCCGAGTTCAACAATAGAATACAATTTCAGCAAGACGGGGCCACTCCACACACAGCTAGAGTTTCAATGGAGAAGCTGAGGGGAATTTTTCCCAATAAATTAATCAGTAAATACGGAGACATACCCTGGGCACCTCGGTCACTGGATCTTACACGATGCGACTTTTTTTTGTAAGGATACCTTAAGTTGAGAGTATACAGCAACAATCCTCGAACAATTCAGGCCCTATAAGAAAATATCCACTGTGGAGTTGCTGCCATTGAACCAACGCTTTGCTCTCGCGTGTTCGCAAATTTGAGAGTCCGATTGCAAGAGTGTCTTGATAGAAATGGACGGCATTTAGACGATATTGTTTATAAAACGTAAAATCCGCATCGTTAAACTCCATTTTGTATAAATAAAATATGAGAATAACATTGCAGATTTTTTATTTATTTAATATTAAACTTGAAAATTTTCCGCTGGACACCTTTAGCATAAAATCATTTCAAATCCCTCTGGTATATAAGCACTAGAGCAACTCTTCCTTGTAGTTTCCATTCATTCCGTTTCATGCCATTCAACAATTTTCTTTTTGAAAAGCGCAGGTAGTAGAAATTGCTTTATATTATAAAGTTTGGATACTAGATATAGGAAATATCTTTATCCAAATGTAGTCTTCAAATGTAGCAGTTGTAGTACATTTCGTGTTGTTCTAAACGTGCAACGGTGTATTGACATATGATGTAATGAGTTGTCAATATGATAAAAAATAATTGCTGATCTATAGTAAAATGGATAAATTTTAGTCAAAAAATTTAAAGAATATTTCTACATTTTTTCGTGATTAACTTTGTGAAAGTCCATTTTAGTTAACTTTTTTTAAAATTATTTATTAACAATAAAAATGTTCTTAACATAAATACTTCATATTACACCCCACCCCTCCTCCCCATGTAGTCGATAGTCTATCTTCTAGTTTAAGCTTTAGTTTATTACTGACGATGGGGCAGTAAGCGTCAAAAACATTTTAATTAAAGTATTGTAATATAATATATGTAATATAGTATAAGTAAGTTAACAACATTGTGTTTTATTTTAATAATTAATTTTTTCAAAAAGTTAAAATTAAATGTATAAATTAGAAAGATATCCAGGATCGAGTCCCGGTAGCAGCAAAAATATTTATTCGATAAATTGATTTTATATTTACCTATATATACAGGGTGTAACAGACCTAGTCCACAATACCATATGGGTGGATACATGACTAAATTACGTGTCGAAAATATTCAAGAAATATGTGCCTAATCTCAACCATGTCTCAGAGATATAAAAAATTTTAAAATATCGTGATAATGCAATTATTTCGATTATTTGAAATGTTTTATTGATTCCAAATTAAAAATTAAAGCCCATCAAATTTCGAGCGGTTAGATTATTTTTTGTTATATGATTTATGGTCTGAAGCAAAAATATAGATTAATAATTGTGCAAACATTTATTTTGAAATACGTAACACGATTTTGTAAAAATTTAAAATAATAATATTTTCCGTAAGTCAGATTTGCACATATTCCTTGAACATTTTCGTTTCGGGTTGACTCGGGAATTTAGTCGGGTATCCACCTACAAAATATAGTGTTTGTTACACTCTGTATATATGTTTAATATATATAGTATAAATATCTTCCACTCAGGATATCGATTGTGTTAATGACAATCTTATCACGCGAGGCCACCTATTCAAATGCTCTCTACCCACAGTCGTTCTTATCTTGGAGTACCTTTTAGCGGTTACGTGACGAAATGCGTTATCGAATGTGTTACGTTTTGAGTGAATCCATTCACGTTAAATTAACGTTAACTTACATTAAATCAACATAATCCAGCCACAACAATTCTCCACACTAATTCACCCTGGCGGAGTTCAAGTTCAAGTTCACCCAAGTTCAAGGTCGACCAAGTTCGCTCCCCACCCCATTTCTAACAATGAACAATTCCACCATTTTTACTCAGAAATATGAAATATATATATACAGTGTCTGGATGATCAATGTGTGTGCATTCTGATAAATGGCATTATTTTTACGTGCTTATAGGTGTAGTTGTTAAGATTCTCGCCTAGTAATACAGTAGTTGGAGGATCGAGCCTTATTCTAGGAGACCTGCGAGTTAGTCCTATTTTCATAGCATATGCGTTTAACTTAGTTTTAAAATAGTAAGAATATGAACGTAACACGTATTCCGTGTACACATCTCTAAGAAGATTTAACTTTATTATTAATTAATAAATAAACAGTTCTATTTGAACCTTAAAAGATTTTTAAAAAGTAGTTAAATAATAATACCTAAGTAATTAAATAATAATACCTAAGTAATTAAATAATAATACATAAGTATAATATACCTGCTTTTCACAAGTTAGAAAGAAAAAAATGGGAATATTATACAAATAATATGCCCATATGTATGTACATTTTGTATATTTTTCACGCATATTTTTGCTAGAAGAAAATAATTGAAAAATTTGTAATAAGAAATAAGCAGTTAAGAGTAATTTTACGTTATCTTAGAAAAATAACAAGAAAACTAATTATGATATGAAATAAACTAAATGATGTATTTTCCTGTTGACAGACATTTTTCAATCTCTAGAGAAAAACGCTCTGAAATGTACATAGGTCGGAAGGTAGACAGGCCGTGTTTTTTCTACGGATAGTTCAATGGAAAGTGCTCTAAGGAACTTGCGTATCTGCTGCATTCTGCTTCAGAGAAAAATATCGTACAGACATATTTTTTATTAACTCTTCCAATTCATATATCAATATAAAACGCTTAATAATGTTTACAATAATAAGTTAATTAGTTAAAGCGAATATCGCTGATGCTCTTGTAGTAGATATTAGGCGGCCTAGTCACAGGTAGAAAAGGTACTCAGAGTATTATAAAATATAAGGAATTGAGTAAAAATAATTATGTTTCCGCACACGACACCTGCCCAACCCGTGACATAGGCTCGCCTTGATGCAGGATGGGTTCCCTGTGCAGAATTGTATTATTTAAAATAAACATTTACCGTTAATTCATCTTACAAATATTATATTCTTTTAACGATAACGTCTTGAAATTGTTCCGAGGTTTCGTTACCTATTAAATTTTAGATTTACGATGTGCAATTTTCCTACCTCTTAAACACTCCATTTATCTTGGTTTATTTCCACTTTGTATGTAAATCCTTACCTAACCAGTATCACATTCATTCAAAAACAAATTTTTTGTAAGAGCTAGAAAAACTTTCAGTAAGGTAAAGAATACATATTCATTGTAATGTAATTAGGCCAACTGATTATTAAAACTGCTGTCTTTAGAATCCATCATGTGTCAGAATTGACACGGTGTCCTCAACTAAAATAATATACCCGCGTAAGTGACGGTCCTCGATCACCATTACAGCTGACTCCAGAGTCACTCCAGAGTCACTCCAGGGTCACTCCAGGGTCTCTCCAGGCGGTTGTACCGTATTCATCCACATCGACACTTCTTCGTCCTAAAGTTGCGCCAAAAATAATTTTCTTTTCTAGCCTGTCGTATTGATTCATAATTAAAAATTGGAAGAATCTTTGATAGAGCTTACTGTAGTTGAATTTGTTGTAAGATTAAAGAACTATAAATAATAATCAATTATAATAAAATAATAAGATACACTATAATACAAATGATATTGATTTTCTTGAACACTTCAGATTCAACTTCCAGATGAAAATAAAACCTTATACACGTGTAAAAAACTACTGGGGTCAAATTAACAAATTAACGAGTTTTTAGTGTAAAATATTAAGAAAAATTTATAGACTTACAGCGATCAGCTGGCCATGTTGAAAGAAAAGATGACAGGACACCAAAGACCATGATGAAGTGGAAGCAGCCTAGAGGCAGGCCAAGGAAGAGATGGACTTACTGTGTGGAAGAAGACTGGAGCAAGATGGGAGGGTCTGGAAACTGGACAAGAATGACCAGGGATAGGAGTCGGTGGAGAGTATTTGAGAAGGCCAAATCCCAACCTGGGATGTAGTGCCGTGGAAGAAGAAGAATAACGTATACCAGAATACGAACGATATTAATTTTCCTACATCGTACGATTATTTTTATTTTTTATTTTTTATTTTGTCATCAATAGTAGAAAGATAAACTTCTGAATCATTTGTATCAATGATTTTTAACTGTAATAATAATGTAATATCCTTTGCGCAAGCTGAATTTCGGCTGCGTCAATTTATGATATCTGTTAACTGCTTGCGGTTCTTATTGTGTGCGGTATTGGCCCGATAATGTGATAATATTATTTTAATACACTAAGCTTACAGTTACGATACAATACAAGAGATGCGTTTCGAGTCACGGCTTCGATGAGAGAGAGCGCGCCCGAGTGCCCGGCGATCTTTTATCCCTTTCACTCGCATCATCTTACCAACATTCACTGTATCCATATACATCACAAATAAAAAATTTGTATTAATAAAATTAAAAATAAAGAAGACATAGTGTAGTTGATAAAGCTATATTGGCTATTTCAAGTTCAATCCTCAAAAATAAGAGTTTGACTCTATGTTTCTTAATACGTGTCCCACATTAAAATGTTCTACCATCTTTTTTTCTCTTTATTCGTATAAATCATGATTTCATTACTTTTCTAAAAAATAATTGTAGATTTTTTGTGTATACTGTATAAGAATGCATTATTATGAATGAAATTATCCATAAGTGAAATCAAATACTGATATAAAATTAAATTTTTCGACAAAATATGTAGATTCAAAGTTTTTTTAAATCCTTACACGGGCAATTACTGTATCATTCACCAATTACTGTATCATTCACCAATTAATGTATCATTCATAATTTAAGAGTTACTAGAATAAATATTAATAGCTTAAAATAGCATAACATTTGATTCGTAAAAATCGATGTGGCATAAGCAGTAATTAGTATTATTTACTCCTTTAAGGAGTTTATTGAGGTTGATAATATTACCCAATGTTATTTATAGGAGTTAACTATTTAAACAATGTACGACCCACCCCGAGGCAAAGTTAATGTTTCCCTTAACTTATTAAGCGATCCCCAATTAGATGAAACTTACGAGTTGACAAGTGACCACTGAAACAGGCAAACTCCCCTCCCCGCCCGGAAGTACATAAATCTGCACAATACTTACTACACTAATTATATATCTGTATATCAGATGAGCTGAAAAATTATATACTTATTAATTGAATGCTGAGATGAACTAGATTAAAAATAAAAAAATTAAAATTCATCTCAACTAATAGTACAATTATTTAAGAATTTATTACACCTCACTTAATGACCAGGTTCCGTTGCACAGACCTATTCATAAACGAACTCATCACTCTTTTATATTATTTTAATGGCAGATATAAAGTTTTATAATTTGTGCATGGCATGCGATAGGTTGACATTAACATATATTAACTAACTGACTGAATTTTGGAAATGTGCACTGTAAATTAGGTGTTCCCTGTTATCATCACTTGGTGCTACAGGTAAACGACACACCTTATTATATTAAGTGTCTCTTGCTGACGACGAGGGGATGTAGAGGTTTGATGGTTCACGCGCAAAGGGCGTAATGTTGGTAGGTGTACGTAATGGTCGTAAAGGTGAACGGCCGTTAAACGAGATGATCGCTATGTGAAGAATGACTGAAGATATATGAGCGATGTAAACGTAAACCAGTGCCGTCACCTTAACAGAAATCTTTTAATCTTCTTCTTAATGTGCTATCTTCTATCAAATATTGGCGACCAAGCTACAGTATATTGATTTGACTGTGCAAAATGTCGATATTTTGGATATTGAATCTTGAACATCTTAACAATAATATGATATCATAATAATAGTACAGTTTTTAGTAGAAATTATTTGACATCTGATTACATATTAAATGATTATTATTTTACATCGCACTCCCTGGCGTTGGTGCATTACTATATGTTTAACTGCAAACCACCACTGTACACATGTACAATGTACACCTGAGTGGTGAAAAAATGTATCCCAATTTATTTATTTTTAAATAGAGATGCGTACATGGTACGCGTCACATAAATATTCGTACTATTTGCAAACTAAATTAAACTATTGTGCTATATAAATTCCACATCTTATACACAAAAAAAAAACTTTTTTTTTGTTGAATTTATACATTTTTATTTTAATATTAGAAAATACAATATATTTTTAGAATAATCAGTAAGATATATATATATACATATTTCTTTTAATATTTATTTCGTCTCTATGAAAGTAAAACTAGTATATAGAGAAGGAGTATATACGAGAATTTATATTATTAATTTGTATTGTATTATATATGATTATATAATATCATTGGTAATAGCATAACCTAAATCTATACCTACTGCACACCACTGCCTACGACTATATATTCTGAAAGCTAGATAATAATAATAACAATAATGTATTACGTTGATATAGTAGGATAAAACATTGCATCAGAGTAAGGCATGTATTTCGGTGCTCTACCTGTTACACTAATATTTTACTGTATTATAGCAGACACTGCTTTTCTGATATACTAATAAACAAAGTGTAATGTTTTAATGTACAAAAAAATTTAATAAATAAAAAGTAAAACAAGATCCAATTAGATAGGATGTAAAACTTAAGGTAAATACAATGTTCAATTTATATTTATAAAAATAAAATAGAGTATGTAAAGTAAGAGTAAATAAATAAATAAATAATAAGAAATATAAAGTAAGCTTATGTAAAATTGTAATGTTCAATATACACAAAAGAATGACATTTATTTATTGGTAACTATATGATATAAATGTAAAAATATGTTTGGACTGTGCCCGTCTCGCTAGAGACGTGGAAGTAACTCTAGTAAAATATGTAAAAACATTTTACAGATAAAGAATATTGCTTTAAAATAATTTCATTAAAATCAGATTTTCATATAAATGATAAAAAATGAATTATCAAATTTGGTCCATAGATAGCGATGGTGTAGTGGTACTCAAAGCGAATCCACATATTAACATATATACAACTTTCAAAATGTTGATAACTGTAGAGATGGAGGGGTGATAATTGATAAACGTTATATTTATATAAAGTGATCACTTAAGCCTGCCGAAATTGACCCTGTAATTACCCTATACTTTCATATATTTATCATTAAAATATAATTTTTTTTTAAATAGCTTTGTCTCTATGAGATATCTGATATCTGTTTAATTATTAAAGGTTCGAACCAATATGTTAGGGTATCAACATTAACACAAGGCGTTAAATTACAAACAATTATTGCGTTTTAACCGCTACAGAGAGATTCAAAATCACCCAAATGAGGAACATGACGAGAATGACATTTGACATTTAACATCCGGGCGTAAAGTAAGGTGCGAGACGGCGAATTTCTGAGACACGGTGTGTAACACGATGACTACGAAAGTTGACAGTTGTCTCCAAAGCATCTCATGGGAGCAAAATTCGTATCTCGGAAATCATCTCGAGTCGAAAACCTCATAAATAAATCTCCCGTTAGATCTTATAATTGATGTGCTTTAAAATTTATTTATTTATTATAATTTAATCTCGATAAATACTGTTCATCTTCTTCTTCTTCTTCCATGGCACTACATCCCAGAGTGAGATTTGGTGCCGTTCTCTTCTACAACTGCTCTCCACCGAATCCTATCCCTGGCCATTCTTCTCCAATTCTCGGTCGTTCCCATCCTGAATATGTTATTTTCCACACATTTAGCCCAACTCTTTGTTGGCCCGCCACTAGGTTACCTCCACTGGGGTATCCACTTGTCCTGTCATCTGGCATTCTTTCAACACGGCCAACTTGCGATCCATCGTCAGTTTGCTTTGTTGAGTCAGTATTTTGTCCGTTGTCTTATTTAATATATTCAAATTAGACCCCATATATGTGAAATTATCAACCCCTTCATAAGCATATTATCCTACGTAAACATCTCGGGGTGCGTCCTGTTCACGTGTACTGACCGAGTACTTCGTTTTTAAGGCGTTTATATGCAGTCCCAATGTGCCAGCATGACCGATCATTCTTTGTGTAGATCAGGCCCTAATAACTAAATTATCAGCATAGGCACGTTGTATTTGCATTGCATTGTATTACGTTATTGCCTCCACCTCCAACACCGCATTAAATAACATAGTAGAAACTCCATCACCCTGTCTTACTCCGGACTGTTTTAAATTCCGACAATGTAAGTCTTATTAATGTTAATATACTATAAATAAAATTATTTAAAATGGTTGGGTTTGTGAAATATTATTTATTTATTTATTATGACACTATTCTTTCTTTAAATTTATTAAAATCTGTGCCATCAATACGAAGCACGTTCTTACTCCACCGAGAATCTGAAAAATTCGTTAATAGAATTCAATAGTATAAAATATGAATTAAATATATTAATTAGAAAAATATACACATAAAATCAATTTTATCGAAAAATATTGTTGTTGCACCAACGGGATTCGAACCTGGATCTCTTACCAAACCGGGGAAGACGTATTATCCAACTATGCTACAGCGGCAATATTTTTACCGACTAATTTTCGAACCTATATGTTACCTTTTTGATAATGATACATTTAATCGTTTCATTTTTTGAAAGAGCCATCTATCTTATTTTTCCAGAATCTCAAATAAATAAATAAGGTAGATGTATACAATACACGGCTCCCAAACCGGTACTGAGATCTAGAGCCAACAGGATGAAGGTAATGGGCGGGAAGGCGTGGCCGGGATCGTGGTTGCCGAGTTCTGAGAATTTTGTGACTGACGCATCGTCAAAATTACGAAGGTTTAGTTATCCAGGATTAATAGAACTGCGAACCCGTAGCGAATCACTAGATTTATCAAATACATTTTACAATTTTTTAGCCTTATTTTAATAATATTTTATACGTACTCACATTAATCATAAAGGAGAAGTCAACAGAGAGAAATCCGTAGGCTACAATTTTGGCAGTTTTATGCTTCAACTGAGTTAGAAAATGAATTACCTGCAACAAGTACAAAAAATGCAAATTTTCAATTATTCAAGATTAAATATAATACAAAGCATAATATATTAATGATTAACGTATTTATAATGATTTAGGGTGAATTGCTATTTTTATTTGAGGCTAAGCGAGTGCACTTGACCCTGTCTATCGATCCTAAGATGAATCCGACGAGGTTATTAGATCCGAAGAATGCATTGTATCAAACATAGTCGTAAAATCAATTTTATCGAAAAATCGGTTGTTGCTACCGGGATTCGAACCTGGATCTCTTTCCAATCCGGGGAAGGTGCATTAACCAACTATACTACAGCAGACAATACTTTTGACGACAAATTTTCGAACCAATATGTTACACTTTTCAAATGAATACATCTATCATTCCATTATTTGAAAGCCATCTACTATGTTTTTACGGAATCTCAAATACCTTTGAGTAAACCGATAGCAGACGCCGGAATTAACAATGCACCTTACCCAGATAGGAAAGAGATCCAGGTTCGAATCCCGGTAGCAACAATAATATTTTTCGATAAAACTGTTTTTATACGTATATCTTTCTAATTAATACATTTGATTAGCATTTAAAATATCACAGACCTATGTTTTGAATAATTACATCACAGTAATAATGTATTCTCCTTAATAAATTATATTCCATTGTAAATGGCATCGAATGGTCTTTCAAATAAATAAATAATTGATATCATACTTGGTTTTCTAAATTTAATTACATTTTAAAGTTCTATCATAAGTATATGAAAGAGCCGTATGCCAGGACAGAAGAATGTGTTCTATCGTTTCTGCCCACCCCTGTGTCAGTCAGTTATAATAAAATCTATACCTTCATTCGTATCAGAAATATTAGTGATTCCAATAGGTTGTGTTATTGTCTGATTCACCCAAACCACAGAAATTACAGAAATATAAGAAATTAATATTTACACCTCAAGTGCGTTTTGACGTTTTAACGTAACATACGGAATTTTTGTTTTTCATGAAGTACTTACGGTCCGGACAGTCTTCTAAAATACGTGCTGTTCGTATAAATTACGGAAGCGTGGAAAACTTAATTGCACTCAAGATGGGACGGACGAGATTAACACTCATTCCCGAAGATGTAAATAAAAAATATGACACGTCATCCACATCTGCCCCTGACTCTTCTCTCACCCTTATATCAGTTGTGGCAGGTCCCTGTAACGGTTGTATCGACCGAAACGCGTAACTCATTATCAGATCTAGCGCGATCAGCGGTCATGCGCTAATTTTTTCATCAACAAATTTTGAAAAATAAACCACGTGCTTATTCAAAAATAAAAAAATAATTATATTATTTGAAAATTTCGTAACATTACAATCAAATTACAATTTGAGTTGAAAATCGAAAGTTACTTACTTACTTTCCATCACGCCGTTTCCCCGTAGGTAGGGGGTAGGCAGAGAGGATAGAGCGCCACACTCTTCTGTCCTGACACACAATTCTCGCCTCATCCACATTCATACATCTTCTCATACAAGCTCGCCGATTGTTAAGGCTTCTAACAGAACCATCCTCCGTTATCTGGTTTACCTGGTCGTGCCAAGTCTTCCGCGGACGTCCTCTATTTCTGACGCCATCAACACTTGCATCATATATCTTTCTTACCATTCTCTCCTCATTCATCCGTTCCATATGACCGAACCACTTAAGTGATCCTTTTTTAATCTTACTCACTATACTAACATCAGTTTTACATTCTTTCCTTATTTCTTCATTCTTTACTCTGTCATAAATATATTTGCCACAAATACGTCTAAGTGATCTCATTTCCACTGCATTCAGTCTACTTTCGTTCCTTTTCTGCCAGCTCCAGGCCTCACTTCCATACATCAGTGTCGGTACCAGAATTCCATTGTGCACCGTAAGTCTTGCCTTGGTTGACAAATTCCGGTTAGATATAATTCCATTCAAAACGCCGTTCACTTTATTTCCTGCAGTCACCCTCCTTTCGATATCATTCTCAGCCTTTCCGTTTCTATCAAACATACTTCCCAAATATACAAACTCATCTACTTGTTCCAAACATTCATTACCTACAAGTATTTTGCATGGTGTGTTGCTTTCCTCCTTCTCGAATACCATCACTTTCGACTTGTTAACATTCATCATGAGGTCGCTTTCCTTGCATACATCGTACATTCTACTCACCAGATTCTGTAGTTCTTGTTCATTATTCGCCATTAGTACTGCATCATCGGCGTACAATAAACAGCATACAATCAAATCGCCCATTTGTGCTCCTACATTCATACATTCTAGTTCTTTCACACATTTATCCATATACAAGTTGAACAGCCATGGAGACATTACGCAACCCTGCTATCGAAAAATCGAAAGTAAAATAATAAAATGGTGTTTGGAACACACTCCGGGCATTTTTCAAATAAAAATAATGTTTTAAATACTAATTTAATGTATTCATTTTAATATATACATATAAAATCCATTTTGTCGAAAAATATTGTTTTTGTGTTACCAGGATATCACATCACAGACCTGTGTTCTGGATAATTACAACTTCACAATAAGAATGTGTTTTCCTTAATAATATATGTTGTATCGATGTGTCCAAAATTTTATAAAAATGAATTGATAATTCTGGTGTCTGCAGTCGGTTTACTCAAAGGTATTTGTGATTCAGTAAAAATAACGTAGATGGCTTTCAAAAATAATGGAACAAGATGCATTAATTTGAAAAAGTGTAACATACAGGTTCAAAAATTTGTCACGAAAAATACTGGCGTTATAACACAATTGGTAGTGTACTTCCCCGGATTGGAAATAAAGATCCAGGTTCGAATCCCGGTAACGCAAAAACAAAATTTTTCGACAAAATTGATTTTATATGTATATATTTATAATTAATACATTAAATTAGTAATTAAAACATCACAGAGCTATGTTTTGAATAATTACAACTACACAATAAGAATGTGTTCTCTTTAATAAAAATAATGTTACCAAACTTGGAGATCCAACGTAAATAACAATTATGTTCAAAATAATAATTAAAATTTATATTTTTTACCTAGCACATTTGAACTTTTATTAATACGTTTCAAAATGTTTAATAACATTTTGATTTGTATAAATAATTGAGTAATAGTATCAAAATGAATTTTTGGTACTCTCTAGAATGAAGATTGGACATTGCCAGGTAGCCTCATATTTATTCAGATCGAACTTAATAGATTCCCCAATGTGTGAGTATGGTGCCGAGGAGGAAACCCTTGACCATATCTTTTTTGCCTGTCCATTGCGGATCACAGGTTTTTTTTTACAGTAATCTCGTCAATGGTAATTTTCAACTCCCTGTTAACTTGTGTCATCTTCTTTCCCTTAACTCGCCACGTTTAATCTATATAATAGCAAATTTTTTGAACTTGTAATATGATATTTCCTATTCTATAATATTATTGTACTTTTTTCTATAAAATAAAGTTTTAACTTGATTAATGGCACAGATCACTCTTGAAGGGTGGATTGCTTAATTAAAAGAAGAAGAAGAATTTTTGGTACGTTAAATTTAGATTTTCGATCGGTATGAAGAATAAAATTACAGTACATTTTATTGATTACGTTAAGTTAAATTATATTTTCATTACTTACTGATATTTTATTGTGCTTATCCCGTAGATTTTTTTATTATAAATACTGACCATCTATTTAAAACATAGATCAAAAATATTAAATACAATTTAGTGTATTTTTGGCGGCAGATACAGTAAACGCTTTACTCGGTGTACTATTATATACTATGATAGTTTTCAACTGTAGCAATTTTTTTGTGCCGCTAATGTAAAAATAAAATGTGTAATTTTAAAAAATATATTTCAGTTATAAAACAATAAAATCGAATTAAAAGTAAACGCGAAAAAATAATTCCGTATAGGGAGAAAATGAAAGGAAAAAATTCAAAAATATTGTTGCGTACTTTTAATATCACGTCTGATGAACCTTTAAAAGGTTTTATGCGTGACCCCTTCAACAAAAGTTTCAGAAGGATATTTAAATTTAACAACCGGTTTGTAAATTCTCGGTCGCGCTAAAAAGTTTTCGATTACCGGATATCCGATCGGTTTTAACCATTTCACCATTTGGAAAACTAATATTGAATTAACATCAACTTTACAAGTGGCCAAATATATTCAAATAAAACATTTCAAATATTTGTGTCGAAGAAAATCAAATTCGCGTAAGTCACGTCTACTGTAATTTTGGATGATCATGATTTTTAATTCACTACCATTTTTCTTACACTAACGATAAAAACATAATTTTATATAAGTAACTACTTTTAAAATAAATCGTTATTATTGAGTTATATTATAAATAAAGGATGTTTTTTTTTAGAGGTTTGTTTTTCGAATTGGCAACACTTTTCACAGCGACAGTCAATTTGACAGCTGGCAGCTGATTTGTGCTCAGTTTGGTTTGCCATTTTACCATGAATAGACTTTTTTTTATTTATTTGACATTCTTACAATTTTTTTATAATATGAATTAAGTATCATTAAAATTACATTGTTTTTCTTCGCTTACCTCTCCAAAAAAAGAGACTAACTTTTGTGCTTGGAGAGGGAATTACGCCAGAACAACGCTTGCAAATTGTGCAAATTTATTTCGAAAATCGTGGTTCGGTTCGCGAAACTTATCGGGCGGTACGTCCATTTTACGGTCGACATAACGTCTATCCGAGCAAGTAATTCGAATAATCATGGATCGTTTTCGCACCACGCATACTGTAATTGATAATACGCATTCGCAGAGACGTCATACAGTGCGCACCAAAGAAGCTCTTGTTTTTAATGTGAATTGATTTTTATATAAAATATGTGAAGTTATGTTAAATATGAATAAAATCTATATTTTTCATCTTCTTTCGATCTGTGCCAATTTTGTTGTTTTAGCCAATTTTGAACAATATGAACACGTCATATGGAACGGATGAATGAGGAGAGAATGGTAAGAAAGATATATGATGCAAGTGTTGATGGCACCAGAAATAGAGAACGTCCGCGGAAGACTTGGCACGACCAGGTAAACCAGATAATGGAGGATGGCTCTATTAGAAGCCTCAACAATCGGCGAGCTTGTATGAGAAGATGTATGAATGTGGATGAGGCGAGAATTGTGTGTCAGGACAGAAGAATGTGGCGCTCTATCCTCTCTGCCTACCCCCATGGGAAAACAGCGTGATGGTAAGTAAGTGAACACGAGAAACTATATTTGCACGGTTCAGTATCACACAAGGGGGCGTGAGGGCGTAGTGACGGGACCAAGTTGACTTGGAATTATCTCAAGCGGACTTAAGCTAATCTGATTCCACTATCTTGGATTTTGGCACTCATAAAAAAAAAAACAAGTCAATTTATCAAATAAAAATATAAGTATACTTTGGTTAGTTTGTTCTGCACATTTAATATTAACTTGCTCACAAAGAATCGATCGCCGTAAAAATCTTTAAAAAATTTCATAGTGGACTTAGACGACTTTGATATTCATCGACACATTTATAAGTCAACTTACAACTTGATCGACATCCCCATCATTCAACGATACCGATAATTTACTTAAAATGTTTGATGTTCTCTCCGACTGAAAATTTAAACATGAATTAATAATTACACTATGCTATTTAAAGATACATCATTACTTTACTGGCCAGATAACTGCACACAGGACCACTGCACACACTATAACTTCACACACGGCAATTGCGCACAAGACAGGTGTAAGGGAGTGGAGGCTATTGCCGTATGCTAAGCAAGGTTGTAATTTTTAATTAAATGGCGAATACATTTTGAAATTTTTCTATTGAATTTAGATAGCCTATATAATTAGCTTCAATCGTATACAATTATTTTAAACATTAAATTGTGTATAAAAAAGTTTTGTACCATTTTTTTTACAGTTAATAAAGTACGAAATAACCCCACAGTTTCGGGTAGGTAATACCGTACTTTGGTTTGTATATTATTTTTGGAGCATATTTAACCTTTACTATACCATGACATAAAATACCCGAATGCAGCCATGCTGTCAACCCGTGTTACCGTAAATAACTGTTAGAAAAAATGTTTTTATTAGCTTAAATAGCTTTAATGGCACGAATTTACTCTAAATATTAAACATACAATTTTTAAAAAATGATTAATAACATAATTAAGCCGTATACAATGTGTCCTTCCTTCTTATCTGTCTTCATTTAATTAGTGAGAAAGAGATAATTATATTTGTATATTTGTTGTCCTTTTTACTTTGAAAATAGTGTGTAATCTCTGTCTTTCATATCACAAATTGTATTTTTACCAACGTATTAATTTTACAATGGATTGAATGGAAAAAATAATTGTTTTTGTACGATTCCCTTTTCATAATACGTTTTTCACTAGTCATTCCTAAGCGCTAATATTTTCTTTAGGATTATCTAAAATATGAATTTTATTTTGCATGTATTTACAGAAATATTACAGGTTTAATTATGATGGTAGACCTGTGTTACTGCATGGTTTGGGAAGGGTTAAGGAAACAACAATAATTTATGTAATCTGATAATTATTCTTGGCATAGGAACGTAAAAATCGCATATTTTTGAAACGTTTGTAAATCAAGTAATGAGTATTATTACAATATTAGATAAATTTAAACAAACGTCATCCTTCGGTAAAAACTTTGGATAAAATAAAGAAATCTAATTATGTTGTATCAAAATGAATAAAATGTGTAATGGTTAGTTTTTGCAATAAATACAATGATAATATCTAGGATTGTCTTCACCACTACAAAGAGCGTGGGCCTAGGCAGAACATACCGTACGTAGTGGAAATATATAGGTCTTTCAACAAGGACGCTCGATTTTAAAATGTAAATAAAACAAGTTGTGTGTGAGATATCCATTCAATTTTTTTTTTCATTTGAAAGTATATTTTATGGCATTAAGTGTGGAATATAACGTCGTTCAAATATTCGCCCCGGCTTTGCTTGGTGGTACGTATTCAGGAGGTCCAATTTTCAATGACTTTGTCGGATAAATCTGGCTGAATTTGGTGGACGGCGTTTGTTATGTTGACTTTGAAAGCGTCAACTGTTTGCAAAAACTTACCATGTAAGATAGCCCCAAAGGAAGAAGTCTAAAGGCGTTAAATCGCACGATCTCGGTGGCCAGTTCACGTCACGGCTGCGCGAGATAACTATGCCCTCAAATCGCTCGTGCAAAATTTCCATCGTGGCATGTCCTGTGTGGCAAGTAGCGCCATGTTTTCACCAGATCTTGTGCTTCGGTGGCGTATTGGTGTTGGCCGATTATTTACCGAACCGGTTGACCCGAATTTGGCCACCAAACGTCGAATAGTCGACTCGGCAGGACGGTTGTGGCAATGATACAAATCACGTATTGCGGAACATTTCTCGGACGAAGCAATGACTTTGATAATAAAATTTGATGATTTGCACACGTTGTTCAACGTTATAACCTTCTATAGTGATTTGCCGTACAAACGACAACAAATTTGACAGATGTCACTTTAACAATATGGCTACTATAATCTAACAAATTTCAAGCGTCCCTATTGAAAGACCCTCTATAATAAATTATGATCATAAATACTTTGGTAATTAAATATTTTGGAAATCCAAAACGAAAATTAGAAAACCGTCAATAATATTAGCTTAAAGAAACGTACTTAAATTTAATTTTACTTCTTCCGAAATTGACAGCGGTCTCCTCCTTACAACGCTTGTTCGAATAAAGCCTGCGCTAGTTTTGACATGCCATAATACATGTCGCACATCTAGATCAAAACTAAGACAACTCAAAAAAAAGTTATTTTTCATAAAAAAAAAAAAAAACATTTTTCCCAATTTTTTGTTACTAAACTGTGTGAAACTAAATAACATTTTAGGTCATAAATGTATCCTAAAATGACACTACTCGAGAACTGGGGCTAAGGTTAGTTGCGTATATTACATAGTATCCAAATACAATAATAATTCAAAATTCTTGTTTTTTTGAGTTGTCTTAGTTTTGATCTAGGTGTGCGATGTGTTAAAGTGAGGCAAATATTTGGATGAAAAAGCCAAGTACTTACGGTATTAGACTCCGCACGGTAATATTCCTCACTCCCCTACACATAGACAATTACACACTTTGTATTAAATTATCTAACCTAATCAAATTTAATATAACTTAACAACCTATTAAGATACAAGATACTTACAAAGAAAGTAAGTTATCGGTGTGGTAATTTATTTTATCTACCTAGTATTCTATTTGTGTGCAGTTGCCTATGTACGCACATGACTTGTGTGCAGTTTTCGTGTGTGCAGCTTCCATGTGTGCAGTTACCTGGTCACTTTTTACTGGTTTTTTAAGGAACTGCATGTGAAAAAGAAAAGTCAAAAGTTACAAATATTGTATACAATCTCTACAACCGGGATACAAACTCGTGAAATTTACGTATCTTTTGTCTACTGGAGCCAACTTGTATTGCATTCAGGTTGCATGCGTTTTAAAACGTGCAAAAATAATCTACTATATAAAAATGTTCATGTGCATGTCTGTCTTCCTCTCTCGCCCTCGTCCTCGGTTAGATTCCGATGATATTAATTCAAAAAATAATACTGTAATCTTCTGAAAATATCCATAGCATTATTTCATTTCATTATAAGGAAATTATAGGCTTATGATAATATCTAAAATATGATACAAACATAATTAAATAGCTTGAGAATACCATACAGAGCATCATGAATAATAAGTTATATTATTTCAGTTATTTGTTTGCTAGGTGATACCTGAATGGCAAACATGAGAATAGTTTATCCATTTTCGACTCACATCGAGCTATACAATTATCAAGTGGTCCATTAACACGTTTACTCTCACATTTAGTGTATTTGCGTTTGATGTTGGAAGAATTTTTTTTTGTTTTTTTAGAAAATACGTAATAATAAATACCGCAACCGGTGTCGTCCCTTTCGCACACATTTCGAAGCACAGACTTGAAGTATTTCAAAACATTAAAATGGTGTAAGCGACGTAAATTTACAACGTATTTTTGATTATCCATTTTATATCCTTGAAGACCGTCGCAATATACTGCACCGTAGGTAAAATGTTTTAAAAAATTGATAAACTACACGACAGACGAACTGCGTAGCTCTTTTACTGTGTCAGTATAATACAGTTTTTTTATAAAATCATTTAAAATCAACGAAGGAAATATTCAATCAAAATACTTTACCTCGCGTTTGACAGAAGTTGCTTTCGACATGAATGTGAATATTAAAAAACAAAAGAAAAATAAAACTTGCGTATATAAAACTGCCATGCCAACTGAGCCGATCATGGCGAATTTTGCAATCGTACTCAAAACTTCGACCGAATGCAATATACACATTAGTAAAATTACAGAAATGTTGATCGTTGAAACTTCGTTGAATTTATCCACCAGTTTACAAATTTCAAGATGAACTTCCTGGCACTTCAATATCTTTGTAATTTGAATTGTATTTGAACGAAAAGACTTCGTAAATAAAAACTTTAAAATATCCCTCTCAGACCACAAATTTAAAATGGCCGTATTTAAACATTTAAAACGTAATTCAAAGGCGTTAAAATATGTTACTTTCTCTATGCAATTTATATATAGAATTGTTTTAGGATAATTACTGTATACACATTCTATGCAAGCCTCCGAAAAGTTAAAATATAAAAAATAACAGACACATGAACTCAATAATTGGAATAAAAACGCGATTCCTAACGCTATATTGAAAAATTTTACACTTAACATATTGTCCACTGGATATCCTAACATATATAAATTAAAATCATTTTTTTCTATATTTTCACACAAACCGAATTTATCTTTCTGTTTGTAAAACTCATTAATTATTATGACTATAGCAAATATAACATCGCAAATAGAACAAAGTACACACACAGTGTCTAGAAGTGGTACAAGATGAATTCTCGGAAAAATTCTCGACCCGGTGACGACAACAAACACGTAAAGGTACAAAACGTACAAAAGGATACAGTAAATGAACCAAAAAACATTGTATCTTTTCATTTGCCTTCGAGTGCAGCTTTTGTGCATATTTTTTTTAGATGGTAAATCTAAAAAGTTAAGCCCTGCAGCTCGAACATAGCTATTTATTAATAAAAACACGTATCTGAAATTAGTTACAGTTGTCCCCATATTTTTTAAGGTCTACAATAAAAAAGAATTTAATATCAACGCGTAATGTAATCTTGAAATTGGCCACTATTTGCTTCAGTAGATGATTCAATGTGAGTTAAATAGAAAAAAACTGCTTTTTATATCGGCAGGTTTTTATTACATACGATTTAAAAAATTATCGTATTTATGCGGTACTTATAACTATATTATTATTATATGATGGTGCTGAGAGATATAATGCACAACAATCATAAAAATTACTTTATGGATATTGTGTTACGAATACAATAAGTAATATCGGTCAAAGCAAATAAAATAAAACGATAAAGGGCTCTTTCGAAAACATGGTATGATGTGCTAGACACAGAATGACATCTGTCAATACATAAGTAAACTAGACCGCGACGTCTGTCGTTCGGCCCTGAGGTACGCGCAATACGCTGCAGAATGGGGGATCGGGGCTTTCCAGAGGTCTACTCTGGACGACCGTTTACTTCTCCGAATTCCATTTAGACGTCAACTTCCAATAGCAGTGCTCCACTTCGTTCTTAATTTACCTTCTTCACGTGTCGTATTTTATCGAAGGTTAGCGCCCAAATGCAGTATATATTGAAATAAATACAAACAAATAAGTTTATTATATTTATTACAGTTTTAACAGGTAATAGAAATCTGCGGATTTCACTTTTTAAAGATTATGTCATCTAAGTGATGTATACTTCTTGCAATGCCGAACTCTCGTGTTGGCAAATACGCGAGAAAAAAATGCTGGACTGACGGCCACGATTTCACGCCAAACGTTTTCTAGTAAGGCCTGTATTGTTCGAGGATTATTACCGTACACTTTAGATTTCAGTTTACACCCACAAGAAAAATCACAAGGCATTAAATCTGGTGACCTAGGTGGCCAGGGCATGTCTCCGTACTTATTAATCTCCTCAGTCTCCATCGAGACTCTAGAGTCGCCCAGTCTTGTTGAAACTGCGTTCTGTTGTATCCGGGAAACATTTGCAATTGCGGCACCAAAAACTCATCAATCATATGGCAATAAACCTCAGAAGTGACAGTTTGTCTCTGGTTAAAAAAATAGAAAAATTCCCGCCGGACACCCTTTATAAGGAATTGAAAAAACAATGGTTCTGATAAAATACTACTTCTCAAGTCGGTTTCTACGATAAAATCCCATTTGTCATTGACATATAAGAAAAATGGCATCTTCTGAATCCTTCATTCATCAGACTCCCTTTAATAAAGTTAGGAAAACCCAATAAACAGAAAAGATTTATTAAGGAGAACACATTCTTATTGTGAAGTTGTAATTATTCAGAACATAGGTCTGTGATATTATAAATACTAATTAAATGTATTAATTGAAAGATATACATATAAAATCAATTTTATCGAAAAATATTGCTGTTGCTACCGGGATTCGAACCTGGATCTCTTTCCAGTTTACTAAAAGGTATTTGAGATCCCGTAAAAATAAAGTAGATGGCTTTCAAATAATGGAACGATAGAAGATTAATTTGAAAAGTGTTTGGGGGTTATGTCGGTGGTTAAATGAAATATAGATGTTTGTTTGCGCGTGTTGAGATTTTATTATGACAGTATGGTAAAAACAAGAAAGACAAAATGAAATGAATAAATGTAAAAATGAAATGATGTAGAAGGTGCGTGTATATTACGAAATGAAATGTTGTGAAGCGGGCTGGCGGCCTCGCTCGGCTCTCGCAAGCCGGCGAGACCGCCGTCGTGAAACGCTGAAACCGGAGAGAGCGCCTAGCGGTGAATTCTGAGCCAGGCTTGTGGCAGCAACCGGCAACGCTGTCGCTAGCGTCGATGCCGACTGAGATGGCGGTGGATTTGAATTCCGGTCGCTACAAGTGTAACATGTGGGTTCGAAAATTTGTCATCAAAAGTACTGTCTGCTGTAGCATAGTTGGTTAATGTACCTTCCCCAGATTGGAAAGACATCCAGGTTCGAATCCCGGTAGTAACAACAATATTTTTCGATAAAATTGATTTCATATGTATATCTTTCTAATTAACACATTTGATTAGTATATATTTAGAAAAGATTTAATTATAGTTAAAGGAAGAAGTTTAGTTTGACATAAAACATGGTATTCCCTTACTTCTTATGGAATGGTCATCCCCCAGTTAAAATAAAAGACACTGGAATGTTAAAGTGCACTATTGAAGAAACAGATTCTGTTTAAGTACAATCACATTACACCAGTGCATGGAGTAGATCAGTGGTTAGAAATAAATAAAAAATATCCAGTGAAATAGAATTTACAGTTATTTAATAGACCAGATCACAGAACCCTTCAATCATGATAAATCGGGAGATGTAGAAAACCTTTTAAGTATTTGATAAACCCTGGAAGTCTGCAGTTTTATCAACAGTTTTAAGATACCGCCTTAATAGAACCAAATGGAAATTGATATTGAAATAGAATCAGATTATAATAGCAGTGGTGGTGAATAATTTTAATCATTTCACATTTTATTTACAGACCACAATTTTTTGAAAAAACTCCCATTTTTATAACCCCGAGTACATCTTAATAGATCTAAATTTCAATTCAGTAAACAGAAAAATAATCGGCAGTACCATATACCTATGAAGAAGTTGTATGTCTCTCCTGTTAAATTTTTAAAATTGACTTATGGGATTCTGTCAAAAAAAACCTTCAATAATTGTCTTACGCATCGCAATGCTACAGTCATTCAGTTACTCCAACTCCTTATGTGGTTATCTATTCCCAAGTCATGCCGATGTCAATCATTAGTGTCAGACCAAACAGTAGTGGTGAGCGCTGCTGCTCCGGGAATTTATGACTATAAATACGACCACGTAGAATATTGTAACCTATATTCAATAAAATTGTAACTACTTTTGCTCATGCCCATCATTATCTTAGTCTTTTATTCTTCACTATAAGACAAGATGAATATGTACTGAAACATCTTAACATGAATGAATGCTGGTCCGAATTATGGATGTGGATAATCATTGCATATTCTTCTTGATACATTCACTCATCATACGTGACGTCTACTGCGAGGTAGACATAAAATTGTAATTGTAACTTGATTTAATAATGATAAAAATGAATTAAAATGTGAAAATAATAAAATGTAAAATGAAGTATATAATTGAATTATTTTGATTGCAACTGTTGTCTCCAGTCGTTAGCTGGCAATCAGAACTACATCCTTCTTCTAGTACTTTTATCAGGGCAGTCACAGTGGACCAGAGTAAACCAAAATTATGCAGGATACGCTGTTGTTCTGCGCCATAAAACCATTTGTAACTCGCATACATCAATATGGACTGAGTCATTAATTGAGGCCATTGCTATTAATGTATACTAAATAATGTATTATTTCATTACTAAAATGCACTTTGTTCCTCATATAAACATCTCTAAAAACAGGATGTCTTAAAACTGATGTGTCTTTTTCATTTCATTATTTTTTTTATATCGCTAACACTATTATTGTATTATAATATACAAATTGTTGTAAACAACATTTTTTATTAATATGCACTCCATTTCTCTACACGAGCATGCTTTCAAGAGAAGTGTAGCATGAAAAAAAAATTATTTTACATTAATATTATTGTGGCATAATTTGAAATTTATTATAATAATAAAAATAAAAAATCATAAAAAATAAATGCTTCTTTAAAATTTTTCTGCGCTTTGCTTAGATTAGTTCAGTTTGGTTTACTTCTCAAGCTTCTGCATACTTAATACATGTTAGTCTAACATTCAGCAGTGACTTTGATGCTTGGCGTTTTTATGTGGCCCAACCACATTTAGCTTATTAAACATATTATAGAACTCATTATTGTAATGTACATGTTATCTACAAATAAAAGCCGCACTCAATCTTAACAATTAGGGTTTATTAAACATATAATCACAATATTATTCACATTTATATACAATTTACTATAAAATATTAAAAAACTAAATAACAGATAAAATTGTTCTCAATTTTTTTTTAAATGTCCACATTATTGTAATATATCACATTAATTACTTAATTTTTTTAAAGAAAGCAAACACTTTGTGGCTTGATATTATAATTAAATAAAATAATATTTAGTTTTAAACCATTTCATTATGTACATACATACACAAATGTCAACTAGTTTCTGTTGGACCCAACCTTCTTTAGGACAATATAGTATAGACTAACCTATATCGCATCAGCATTTAAAACCCTTCCATCGGACCACTTACCTTGCATATGCTCAAATACGTGTCAAAGATATCAAAGCAATAGGAATGAAAATCTTTTTTCTTACCAAACAACATTAAATTTAATATGCATTAAAAACAAAACTTTTTATTATATTGTACAACAATAAATCATTGTATGGGTACGTACGTTAGATCATAGTGAACAGCAACAGTGGTGTCAACACACAATTAATAGGAAATATTGCATTATTATCTGCAACGCATTCTCTGCAAACTAATAAAATAATATTCTCATTATTGTGTGAATAAAGCCATAACCAACAAGTCATACCTATGGTGACATCGTATTTATAGCTAATAGTATGTACGGCAAGCAATAGTAATTTTAATACAGTGTAACATATTTGTTGCCATAAATACTTCGATAGCTAGTTCTGGGTTTTCTATTGGTAATGATGTAATTCAATCTATGTAAATTCAAATTACACAAAACTTTGTGAACCTGTGCTGGTTAAGGCCGACATCGCTATCCTTGTAGTCTGATGGTCCTCAAATATGTTGGTCAGCCACTGAAAACCTTCACACAACCGATAATCCGAAATTATATATACTAAATGTTTTCATTATTGCCGCTGTAAAAAGACCATCCGAATCACAGTAACTCTCTTCCCAGAAGCAGCTTCGCTTTTGTTTTCTGTTTTTAAATCTACACAAAAAGAACACACATATTCAAAATTTTATATCAGGCCTACCTATCGAAGTATAAAAGCACGTAAACAATATTACTTACATATTTATCACATAGCACGAGATTATGCAAATTGTTACATCTTTGTGCAGGTTAGACAAATATTAAAAAATTTAATTTGGGACCAACATAATACCTTGGACAAAATAGGTACACCATAACTGCAGGTACAAATAACTAACAAGTACTTTGGCTGTCAAGTACAAGGTTCCCCAAATAAAGCGCAACATTAAAAAATAAATAAGCCCTACCCTTCCCTCCCACCCTCTAGCTGATACTCTGTCCCACTCTGATATGCTTCTTCTCTTTCTTCTTAACCTTCGATGTAAATATCTGAACTTAGGTTAGTCTATTGTCCTGAAGAAGGTTGGGTCCAACCGAATCTAGTTGACATTTGTGTATGTACATAATAAAGTGGTTTAAAACTAAATATTATTTTATTAATTAATTTTTTTTATAATTTCTACGGTCAAAACCAAACATGACAAGATGCTGACATAACTGTAAAATACATATTTGTAACAAATATGGATCCATATATACATATTATGCAAGTATAAATACCTCACATATTATAATATTAATTATTAGGACACGTTTCATTATCTATCCCCATCAATTACAATTTAACATAATTTGTTTTAAAAGTTAAAACTTTCATTTTATAGAGTTTGTAGAAATCGATTGCATTATATATTAATAAGAATTTCCAACAGAAAGAAATCTTGTGAAAACTATTTATAGTAGTAGAATATTATTTTGTGAAATAAGGTTAAAATTATATTAAAAAAGAGAAAATGTTATGTGACTTAACCATTGGAATTTTTCAATTATGTATTAGATTTGAAAAACTATACGAGGACATTTATATAATTTATATACATTGGTTTATACATTTATATACTTTGGTGTCTTCTTATTCATTGAGAGATCATAAATAAAATCGAAATTCACAAAGCAAATGATAATTAGTGTACTTGAAAATTAAAGTAATTTTTTATTTTATTCTTCTTCTTCCACGGAACTACATCCCAGGGTGGGATTTGGCCTCCTCCACATGTGCTCTCCACCGACTCCTATCCCTGGTCATTCTTGTCCAGTTCTCAGACCCTCCCATCCTGCTTCCTTGGCCTGCATCTAGGTCGCTTCCACATGGTCATGACTTTGGTGTCCTGTCACCTGATATTCTTTCAACATGGCCAGCCCATCGCAGTCTTTGGGACCCACAGAATCTTAAAATTGTTTCTTGCTCAATCAAATTTTCGAGCTTGTGATTCATTTTTATTCTGTAAGTTCCATTTTCTAATGTAGGTCCATAAATTTTTCTTAATACTTTATGCTCAAAAACTGCCAATTTGTTTTCTTTAATTTGGGTTACACACCACGTTTCACAACCATAAGTGACCACTGGTCTTACTATAGTTTTGTATATCAACAGTTTACTTTGATGATTCAGTATTTATGACCCCAGCAGATTTTTAGCTTCTAAACTTCAATTTCCAGCTAAAAGTCAGATCTTCAATTCATAAATTGTCCAATTTAACATGTTCAAGTTAGAGCCCATATATGTAAAATTATCAACCACTGCATATACATGGTGATCTACGTACACATCTTGGGGTGCCTCTTGTTCACGTGTACAGACCATGTACTTCATTTTTGAGGCGTTAACATGTAGTCCAAATTTTTCCACTTTCTTTATCAGGGTGGCAGCATAGTCGATCATTCTTTGTTTGGATCGGGCCATAATTACTAAATCATCAGCATAGACACACATCTATGATGTATTGTAGTTAATACAGCCTGTAATGCTAACCTTACAAGTTATTGCCTCCAACACCAGATTAAAGACCACGGTAGAGAAAGCATCACCGTGTCTTACTCCAGATTCAATTTCAGCAGTATCCGTTATCTCACCGTCATCAGCAAGTGATAAGTCACCTTTGAGTTGAAACAATGTACTTTATATTATGGATTCTTTGTCTCATCATTTTGGTGTTTTTCTTTATTTAACCTTATATTTAAAATGGCAAAAGAGTTACGATTGAAACATTTTTTACGCTGTTTAATGCTAAACGAATTTCATAAATAAATATTCTATCGTTGACGCCAAAAACATTTGTAATGTTTATGGAATTTAAAATGATATGCATCTCAAGATTCATTAAAATAGGAAGACTTTGATAGTTGAGCCATGTGAATAGGATGACTGAACAGCAATCACCAAAATCATTGCTGAACAATAAGACCAACAGAGAGCATGAGCTTAGGAAGATCACAGCTAAGGTGGAGTGACAATGTCTTCAAAGATATGTCTGTCTTAGAAATCTATGACTGGAGAGAAACAGCGTGTAATAAATACAGGAAAATTCTTGAGGATGGCAAGAACCACTAGGAGTTGTAGAACCAATAGTAATAATGATAATGTATGCATATCAACAATGGTTTAAAAAACTTCCACTTGGAATTTTATCTTGATGGTGAGATTGGGACTGAAAGGCCCATAAAATTAGTGTTACTAGCAGAAATCTAATCAAATCTAAAATTATGATTCAAGAGTTGTTTTAAAAACTTCAACAGTGCAAGAATATGTCAAAAAATTCTTCATGTCATGTTCATACCGCAGGATTTTAAAAAATATAGGAACTTTACAGTACATCTAATATCATGGAAGCTAAAAGATTAAAGTATAAATGATAGACTAATGGAAAAAATGTAATATAAACAGCTTTTATAAATTTAATTTAATAAAACTATTTTTGTAAATTATGTTACTATAATATTACATTACATAAATACTAATTAAATGTATTAATTAGAAAGATATATATATAAATTCAATTTTATTCCAACCTGGATCTCTTTCCAATCTGGTAGCAACAACAATATTTTCTGATAAAATTTATTTTATATGTATATCTTTCTAATTAACACATTTAATTAGTATTTTAAAATATCACAGACCTATGTTCTGAATAATTACAACTTCACAATAAGTATGTGTTCTCTTTAATAGTATTATATTACATATTACGTGTTAACTAAAACATGACACGGAAAAAAGAAGAAGAAATAATGTAAAATCATACAAAATTAAGGAAATCAAGTTATTAAAATATAGCTGTTAAAGAAAATAAAGCATTCTAAGCATAAAGTTGACGAGGTGGGTGGGATTCACCAGAGTGAATTAAATATACTTCATATACATGGTCAAAACATAACTGTATTTTTTAATTGCTAACTGCTTCATTGCAGACCTGGAATTAGGTTACATTGTATGAGCTTTATGAATTTAAAAAATCAAGTACAAGAACCGAATTAGTCATAATAATTGTATGGAATTAAATCTGAATTTAAATAAAGGTATCTCTCGTTGTATGCTACTACACTTTACCCAATCACATTATTACGCAGTATAAATAAAATTAAGAACAAAAAATTATAAAAGTGCATTTGATTCACGTGTAGCATTTATCTCTCTGGCAATGTAGAGCGGGCAGATTGTGTAGTGCGTATTTCAATATATTTTTCTGACTATACATTGTCGTTTCTATGTATTTACGGCGAAGACAAAGTTACCGTAAAAGATTTCAAAAGAGATTAAAATCAATTAACTTTACAGCTTACGATATATACGATTTTTACGATATATATGATATATACGCTATACAATTTTTTTTAGGATCAATTAATTGAATAAAGCAAAGGATATCTGCATATATTCCACAATCTAAATAAAACATGCATAATATTGAATACAAATATAACATAAAATTCTGAGCAAAAAATGGTGCATTACCAAGATAATAAGGAAAAATAATTAACTACTAAACTATCAATGTGTTGCAGCTATGTTCGCCTAAAGAGCAAAGTTTGCAAAAAGAGAAGAATAGATAAACAGGATAAGAAGACTGCGTGATAAAATATAGATATATTATTTTTCTTATATATCGGTAATAGAGCATTTTATTATTGCAACATTAATAATTTTCTACTTAGAAAATGCACGTTATATGTACTATTATATTCAAAATTATGCACGTTTCATTTAGAACATCTGTATACATACATATGTTATTGAATTTAGTACTTATACATTATCAAAAACTTGGTACATTTTTTTTAAGCGTCAAAACATTATCCTTATTGACTAGCTATGTATTGAGAGCTACATACAAATCCAACTGTAATTTAATTACAAATGTATTCTTATTTAAAAACCTTTCTCATCCGTACTCGTAACTTTACAATAATTTACATACCAAACATAAATGTAAACCTATTACCTCATCAAAAAACACATATTCTATATTGTAGGAATTGAACTCATGATTCCATGATCAGAAAGCTATTTATAATGAAATTGCAATTTTTGTTTGCAATTAACTGTGAAGTTCTGAACTGATTATGTTTTATTTTAATGTAGCCATGGACAAACTACACGGCATGCAACCTGGTCAGCTGGAATTATGTCATTTAACAAACAATGCAGTCCATAGAACCAATTATAATTTTAATACTGAAACTGATAAAAATAAACAATGTTAGTAACTGCTATTATTGCTTCAAATGGAACTGATTAATTTACAAGAAAATTTAAAGCTGAAAACCAAATTTGCCAGTTTTCCCATTTTTACACATTCGAATCTCGGCACATCATATGTAAGTAAAATAATTTTTCAATCTGGCAGCATGTATCGTGAATAATTTTTTTTTCGAGAATAAATCATATAAAATTAAAAAAGAGATCAAGATTTACTGACACTCGTTTAGAAAATCCTCTGCGATCACCTCAAAGATGTTTTACATGTGTGACGAGATACCAAGGTATTACAAAACAAAATGGCAGATACTAACAAGAATTTCCTAACTACTTAAATGATTCACTTCTTATACGATCCGTGGAATAAAAATGAATCATCGACTAGCCATAGCTACTCAAAAGGTTGCATATGCTCGTTTTAAAGCTGCCTAGACTGCTGCTCAAGATAGACATATATTGTTGCCCAAAAAAAGCAAAAAAAATCTACCAAGAACACATTCTTGTAAAAAAAATATGTGTAAAAATTGAGATTCTGCTAATATATTTAATATTTATGACAATTATGACTAGAAATTAAAAAATCAATTACAGTATAAAGTAGATCAATATTGTGTGATGGAGCTCGCTTCAAATAATAGGTACTCACATAAATCTTGTGGGAATAGAGTGTGACCCCTAAGCTGCATTTTACGCTTCAACATCGTAAAAAAAATAACCTGTAACGAGAAATAAAAACTATTTAATGTAACGTAATAAAAAAATAAACTCATAAATTATTGTATTTAGAATTGAATATAATACATTATTTACATTATACTCGGGTATAATTATCTTACAATAAAATATTTGTTTAGTTCTATCAATTTTAAATAATTTGTTTTAAGGCAACAAGAGGAACAGAACTGAAAAATGTATATGTTGTGTCTAATCACGCTTTGTCGAGCATTCTACAAGGAAAATTCTGAAGGAGCATGAAAACATTTTTAAACTTGGTTTGTTGGAAATAATTGAAATACAGTAAAACTTCTTTATTTGCAGTTGACAATATAATAAAAAAATTAAAATTTATGGAAAAATCGCTTAAATTAACAACCATAATGCAGTTATATTACCATAAAATATGGTTAGTCAGACAAAACAATAGGTAGCAAGCGTAATCCCAGTGGCATAACTATGTCAATGCAGCTAATACTGTAAATTAGATAGGAGCCCAAAAGATTAAAAATCAATCAATCTTTTCACAAATGTGTGATTTGTCATGTTGACATATATGAAAACATTATTGATGTATTCAGTAGTACCCACTAATGTGTCAGGTTGGGGACCAGACCATCGCCACAATGACCACCATCACCATAAAACGGAGCAAGTTTTTTTTTCAGTTACGAGTGCATATAAAATCCTAAAAACACACATTTGTTTATTTTCTTGAATGTGTGAATATTGTAGGAGGCAAGATATCAATTTTGTTTTTACAATTTAATGGATAAAACTAGGTAATACTTGATATTCTTATAAACACATGTACAGGGGTTCTCATATCTTATGAACATAGCGTCTTTACATTTTATATTGGGCCCAAATGTCTTACTTTCTATTTTGAATTGAGGCACAAATTTCTTGGTTATGGAACTGCATAATTGTCTCAGTCATTAATCATGTATGTAAATTTTTAGTAATTTTTAACTTATGTATAACTTATTGACCCTGTCTAGTATCAACAATACTAATTATATCGAATTAATGGTGTCAAAAAAATTCCATGTGATTATGTATTTATTGCAGAAACGCACATCATTTATGATTAATAGATGTGTATATTGCAAAACTGAATACTATGTATGAATAATAATTTAATATAGACTTTGTCAAGTGTGCTTAAGAACAGGCCAAAAAATATAATCATGCTATGTGTGAATATACTTAAGTGCGAATGCACACCAATGACTTTCTGTCGTATGACAGTTCTGTCGTGATGGCGAGGGCTATGAGAATGCATGGTAGTACGCACACTGACAACTAAATTTTCAAATGATAGAACAGTTGGTGGCAAACTGTCATACGACTGTTTTGTCTCAGCGTGCGCTCACTCTTGCAGTACCATTTTGATATGTAGATGTTGTGATGTAAAATTGAATATGAAAAATCTGAGATTTTTAACTATTTTGAAACTTTATGTTTGTATTTCAGTACTTGTGTATGTGTAATTTTTGTTTATTACTCTACATATATCCAAATGCAGACATAAGTTTTGATTAGTTTTCTCATGAATTCCACATTTTTAAACCACTTTGTTATAATGGATTCAGCAAGCGAGATCAGTTTTCATGGCATATAACTGAAGCCTATTATGAAGGTTCACTGTAGAAAGTTTTCAAAATTTCCATGAAATTAAATATTTTAGATGTTTGACAAAAGTAAAATTTGTTGATTGGAATCAGAAAAAAAAAACTTCTAATCAAAAGTCAAATTACGCACTGAAAAAAAAAGTTGATTTTAAAATAACATAATGTGACATAAACTATAAGAAATAAAAGCGTGTTTGTGAATGGACATGCCAATCATACATCGTAAAATGTGAATTTGGTTAATTATGTCATTTATAACCAATTGTTGATGCAATTCTTTCGAAGACCACATAGCAAAACTTTATGAGCATTCAAGCAATAGAACTGAAATTAATAATACATTTCAAGAGCACAAAAATTGTAATAATTTGACACTTTCTTTCAAAGCAAACAATAAATACATCTACTAGCCTGTAACAGGATTCATCAATCCAACTGTCAATCTTGCTGCATGCCCGTAGTCCCATTTTAATTCCGCGATAAATTATACAATGTTAACAATCTTTTGGATTTCCTTTTCAACCGTTCAGTTGTTTATGTTTATGTATGTGCTGTGGTATCTTCTTATTCTTGTATATATGGCTGAGTTTTCGAATGCTACCCATCTCAAACTTCTCCTCCATGATGGATAAAGGAAGTAGAAATCAATAACAAATCTACTGGACTGAGTATAGATCAGTAGCTTTGATCAGTAGATGTGGTTTTGAATTAGTAGTTACAAAATTGTATTGATCTATATGTTAATGTACGAGGGTCATCCGGAAAATAGTACCTGTTACAAAATTTAAAAAATAAGTAACAAATATTTTTTGACAAAACTTTTTATTTGTTAACAAATCTTAAACTATTTCTCTACATAAGTATTTTTCCATGCAAATTTAAGCATTTATTGTAACGTATGATGAGTTTTTATATCCCAGCTTCATATTCATCTACCGCAAGTCTATTGAGAAAAATATTCATCTCTTTTTTTAAATTTCTCTCACTTTGAAATTTCTGTCCTCTAAGAAAGTCCTTTAGTTTTGTAAAGAGATGAAATCTGAAGAAGCCAGGTTCAGGCTGTAGGGTGGATGGTTGAAAACTTCCCACTTGAATTGTTGGAGAAATTGTGTTTTCCCAACAGTGTGAGGTCTGGCATTGTCAAGAAGGAGAATGACGACGCTAAACAACAGACCTCGCCGTCGATTTTGAATTCCCCGCCGTAATTTCTTCAACGTGTCACAATATGAATAAGCATTAATAATGGCTCCACGGAGCATAAAATCAATAAGCGGTAGATCTTGTCGATCCCAGAAAACGGTTGCCTTCACAAGTAGCGGGATTTTCACTCACAGAAATAATCAAAACAATGACAGTACTACGACACTTCCCACATAGCGAGCAGGCAGTCAACTGAAGTCGTTTCACCTTGAGTGGTCACTAGCGCTCCGCATGGTGCAAACGGATACTGCTTTCCAAATGGCCCTCGTAGATACAAAATTAATTTCATTACCTCTTTTTTTAATGAAATATATAATAAGTCAAATAAACGTAAATTCATTAGTTACATTTGTGTTCATCGTTCATTTACTCATTTTCATCCCCTTATTTTAAGAAGGTCCAATTTCCATCTTCCCGTCTTGCACCGCTTCTGCACATGCTGATCAATCAAGACCCAATCTGTATTCATAATAGTCTTTGTCGCTGTTTAACCCAGCTTAGTCTGAGGTGACCCACTGGCCATGTTCCTTCCTTAGATGCATCCTAGTAGTCATTCCTCTGGCATTCATGAGACACGCCTAAGATTATCAACACTGCTTGAAATCATTATATATGTTGAAACTTGGGCTCCCTTCTCTTCTTCTTTTTGTGCCCAATCCGTTCAATGGATATTGCCTATCATTGTTTTGTTTACTGCGGCTCGAAAAAGTTCTACAGTAGACAGGTCGAACCATTACCATAGGTTCTTCAGTCATGATGTTCTCCATCTTTCAGGGCCCCGACTTCCAGTAATCTTTCCCTGCATTATTTTTTTATTGACTCTGATTGATTTTTTATATCTTTGTTGAATCTTACTTTCTTTTTAATTAAATAACATTACAACAGCACAAAAAAAACTGTCTACTTTTACACAGACGGTAGTCTAGCAAAGTAACCAAAACAATGCTATATGCATCAGAGGTGGATACCTACTGCATCCCACACAGTAAACAAACAAGAGTATTATATAATTGTATGTTCACTCCTGATATACAAAAAAATTAATGTCAATCAAAGTTTATCTTATTGTATCTCATCTATTATGAGGTGCAAGATTTCATACTTCTTCATCTCATCACATGTCCGAGATATTGGAAGCTTGCAGATTTTCAGATCATCCGAACCATTGACCATTCTTCTGTGAATCCACATCTCAAATACTTCAAGCCACCTTATCGTTTCTTCAGTAAGTGTCCATGGTGCTTCCATTCCATAAAATAGTATTAAGAACACATAGCATTTAACCATGAATGTAGAACATCTTTTTCTTGCAGATAAAGGTTGCACAAGCTTGCTCAATGCAGCAATTGAATTCAATATCTTTAATTTATATTGCAACCCAGGCATATAATACTTTGTATCTTTTCCCATTTTGTTACAGCAATATAAAGACTTTCAATGTTAGCTGTGTTCTTTTTGCTAAATAACATATATTTTGTTTTGGTTTTATTATGTTCTAATCCAAATGTTTCGCATGCGTTCACACTACTTGGTTTAGAAGTTGTAAATCGTCAATGTTACTTGCTAGAAGCACCGTGTCATTTTCATAACGCGGGTTGTTTTACTAACTCGATCCCATAGTGTTACTCCTTCCCTAAGATAATTAATTTTGGCAGCCTAGATTCTTGATGTCTTTCTCCGTGAGAATCCATATTTGGTAACCATACATTAAAGTGGACTCTCGAACAGCTTTAAAAATAGTTTGGTCTTGACACAACTCAAATTTCTTCATCACCACCGGACTATAAAAGGAACAAACACCATTTGTATTCAGATCTCGGTTTTGGCACTTAAATACCATAATTTTAAAATGTATTACTTATTTAATGGAACCTATGGAAAGAAATAAGTTTATACACTCAATTGTTGAGTTTGCCACAAAGCCTACGTGAGGCAAATTGCTGGTACCATTAAAGAAGCTTAAAGGACATACAAACTCAGTCACCCGGAGAAATCTGCAGTGATGGCCTAAAGTTGAAATAAGTTTGGTACCCAGTGCTGTGGACAATTCCTTACACAGATTTATTAAAGCTATTGCCAAGCTATGTGTGAACAGTGCACCCGAATGCTGACGATATGGTATTCCCAGGTTATGATTTTTCATTAATAATCGCAGTTCTGATGACGGTCACTAAATTGTGGCCCGAACGTAGGCAACAACCAAAACAGATTAGAGTAATTTGGAAGTAATTATATAATCAAATTTAATGTTATATTTACATCTAGTTTTAAGTAAATAAACTTAACAATCTGACTCTTATTCTTTATGATTGCTCATGATTGTCCCAGATTCATGATAGTTTAGATGGACTCTGAAAAGAACCTGTCAAATTTGAAAAGACCGCACTTAATCTGTCCATCTAAATGGAGATTTACTGTGCCACCAGCCACTCTACTGGATAATCTTGCAATAGGGCCAAAGTATTGCCAACAATTTTTCACTCACCATCGTAAAACGGCCGAAAGACATTAACTCAATCTATAGTTCTTTGTACATTTGAAATGACTTTTCCATGGTTTTCAGCATCACATCTCCATTCATCTTCATTTCTTTATCCTCAAAGTTCTCCACGGGTAGGATTGGAATGACCAGTCCTGATTAGATGCAGTTTTGTATTTTTAATGATCTATCTGTTGCCATATTTCTTCAGAAACCTTTTCAATGCACATAAAGTTCCACTACGGAGAGCAAACATTTACTTGTTTGCGACGTTGTTTACAACCTTTCTTAAAATCCATTTACTTGGCACAATGATGAAATGAATTTGAAAAAGTATTTATTTATTTTATTTATAGTGATTTTCTCCTATAACACAATTATTATTACAGAATTATAATGGATATATACTATAATTCTTTTTTTAATAACAATTATATAGAGGTAAGGGGACAATGATATCTTAAAATATCTATTACTGGTTTAATAATGTCCTATTCATCTCTTCAGTTTTTGCTACAGGGAGAAAAATTTGTTGATTCAATTTATTTTCATTAAATACAGTAAATAATGTTCAATATATGCATATTGTTATGGTCAAAAACATCAAAATATGTTTTTGATTGATATTTTAATATTTTCCTTTTCTTTTTCTTAAGGGACATTCCCTTGATGCCGTAGCACTTTTTATCGATCTCTATTCCATACCAGGTCTTTGACTTCTCGATACCTTCTGAATCTGCTTCACTCAACAAATGGCTCATGAATATTTTCTTTGACCATCCTTTTCTTCTTTCTAACACTGTGGTTATGAATATGAATAAATCGGACCAAAACATTTTTCGCATCTATTCGCCATTATCTTCATAATAAATCTAAAATTCTCTATTTCTTCCAAAATGTTATTCTTCTGGATTTTTCTGTCCAAATAAATTTCAACATTCTCCTCTAGCAGGTTAGGTTTTAGCTTTCACTTTCATATAGTGCCCCATATATGTAATGTTTTATTTTCCTTATTTCTTGTTAGTTAATCATTTATTAAAACTGGGTTTAAAAATGATTGAGAAATATAAAACTTCTTCAGATAGTGTACACATCAATCAATTATTTGTTATTTTTAGTCAAAAATCCTTTAAATCTTTTATACTTGAAAAAACTTTTCCTCAATGCAAATAAATTCGTTAAGCAAAAATTTTTTCTTAACGTCTTGTTCCATAGAACAATTAATCTGGTGGTCCCATATCTCATGAAGATGAAGAATGGATGAAAGTTTTCCACTTCAGTTAGCTGGTCTTATCTTGGGTCATTGATGCAGAATGAGATCAAACATTATTCCACATATCTTAATGCAATTGGCTCACATTAAATCTACGCAATGATTACAGTAGCTTGAAATTTATCATTCACACTAGTTTCATCGTGACATGTATGAAAGTAGTCCATCATTTGGGATCAGAATTTGTGTTAATTGATGTCTGGTCGACAAAACATCACAAATTCATCAGTCCTTCCTTGGTATTATCATAAACTCTGTTGTATCTCTATTAATTTTTCAATATTACTCAGGTGTTCTTGAATCCAATAAGATGTTTGCTATTTAATACAATTTGAAATCATTATATTTTTACATAGTTACGTACTGTTGCAACATAAGTACAAAAATTAATAATTATGTAGTAATGATAAAAACTATAAGTAAAATGACAATATAAAAAAGATTAACTCATTTTTAAATATTAAGTACACATCAGCGGAGGAAATACAGAAAGGGATTTGTAAAATTTATGTGCTTTTAAAGCAAAGAATCCATTTTAATTTCAGCCATCTTTTATCTATTTTTTGTATTTCCCTCTCCATCAGCGAGTATGTGTAGTTCTTCAAATGACGGCTGTTTCCTAAGAATTATACTTGTAGCACAAATTTTCATTTTAAAAAAGGATTACATTTCCACCGTTTTCATCGGAATTTATCCTAAATCAACTTTTTATTAAACACCTATCCCTTTTTATTAAACTATATAAATTTTTTCACATTTTTTAATACCTAAAGCAAAACCTTACCTCTACACTTTTGGTTTTATATCGAGCAATATTTATTTTAAAACAAATACTTAAAACCATACACCAAAAAATATTCATTCTGAGATTCTTAAACATAACTGCTTATTTTAATAAGTTTAAAGGTCAGTGTTTATATAGTAATGATTAAAGTAAAATATGTATTGTCTTTTCAGCATTCAGTGTAAAATAATATTATTTTATAATTTAATTGTGTAATAAGTACCTAACCTGATCCTTGAATTTTCTTTATACGGCACAACTGATCGAATTGAGGTTACATAAATATATACATACATTGTTATGTTTTCACAAATCTAAGAATTAAGTTGTAATGATTTACATTACTGCAACATTATTTTATTTCAATGAACAGAAATAAATAAAAAGTTGCAGAATGTTAATTAATTAGTTATATTAATAGGGATGTTTATCAATTATTTGCCAAATACTATGACAATGATAAAAACCAACAAACTTACCATTAGGTTGTGTCAAGTGGAAAGACATAACTAAGAATTACAAAAAAATAAAGAGTTCTTTGAAGACTGTGGCGTACCGAAGTGAGTAATTGTATACAGGAATACTTTTTGGAAAAAGAGTTTTTATACCTTTCACAGAAAAAAGTATGTACTCGTTTATTTTTAATAAATATTTATGAAATAGAAAAATGATTTTTTTCTCATATGTGAATATCAAATTCCCAAAAAAGTTTAAAGTATTAGTTTGATAAGCCATTTATTATTATTTATTTACATTGTTTAGTTTTGTTATTATTTTGTTTTATTTCCAATGTTCTAGAAACTTTTATAAAAATCGTGGTTAGACTCCATTGCCACTGATGTCCATTTTAATATCTTCTTTTCAGCAATATTTTTTTCTACTAAAGTGTCAAAGTAACTGAAATAGGTGGTCTTCAAAAGGTGGAATGTCAAGTGAATATGGAGGATGTATCAAAAATCTCCCATCCCATATCACAATTTTTTGTGGTAATCTTCGTGGCCACATGCCGCAGCGTTACATGTGGTCGGGTGTTCTTGATGTAAGCGATTCCTTACCTATTGATTTTAGTCTATAATTTAAGTAAGATCTGTTATTATATCTAGCATTAATAGTTTGGCCTCGATTTAGGAGTTGAAAGTGAATCATATCTTGAATATCCCGTGAAATGCATAATAACATATTTTCTGATGCAGTCCATTATTTTGGTTTTTTACTTTCTAACCATTGACTTTTATGTTTCATGTTAGTGAAGAAGTAATTTTTTATCGGCACCGTCATATTTTGGCATAATTCGCTTTTCCCTTAATGTTTAAACATTGTCAAATGGGGTATATTTAATCATTGCGCTATTTCTCAATATGTGGATTTTAATTAATTGAAAGTTTTCAAGATTTGTTTAAATTAAACATCTAAAACGTTTGTTGGTTCATGGTTAATATTGCCCTTATGAAATTTTAAGAACCACTTTTGACACTTTTTTGCACACGCTGCACTATCACCAAACACTTCACAAATGTACATTGCAGAAATGCTATTATTTCATTTGAAATTCATAAAGTACGTACATAATAACAAAAATGCTCATCATACTTTTCATTTTCTCACTTTTTAAAAAATATTTCGTAACAATTTTTAGTATTTTGTTATTGAAGTATTGCAATGACACATGTGTTAAAAAGGAACCAAATTTACACATTGTATTACCACTCATAAAAAAATATCAAACTACCTAATAAAATTAAACAAATTTAATTTCTAGGTTTAAAGCATATATGCATAGTTACATCCATTCTTCCCAGTTGGGTACTAACAGTTTCTCAGAGAAAAATGTCATAACTTTACTGTTGGTAGCTTTTGAAGGTTCAGAAAGCGGCCAGGCCTTTTTTTTTTTAAATTAATCCCATAACTATTTCTCTATTATATTATATGTTATAAGTTATCAGGGAAGAAAGAGGAATAAACAGTGTACGTGCTGAACCAAGTTATGCAAAAAAATATATATATATATATATTTTGACACGTTAAATAAACACTCTTAAATGATTATTTCCATTCGGAATCGTTTTCGAGGTGAAATCTACTATTTTGACTGTTCTTCCATTTCTGTTGTGTAATGATGGATCCATGTTTCGTCAACAGTCATGAAACGCCGCAGAAACTCTTTTGGATTGCACTTAAACATGTCCAAACAGCGCTCCAAAGTTGTCATGCGATTCCGTTTTTGTTCCACTATGAGCAAACGTAGCACACATCTCGCCAATAGCTTTCTCATGCCCAATTTTTCATATAAGATATTTTGTACGTGTTCAATTGAGATATCTACAATATCAGCAAACTCTGATCTTCACACGGCGGTCCGCTAACACGATATCATGAATTTTGTTGACCACATCCTCCACAGTCAACTCAATCGAACGGCCTGGGCACTCTTCATCAAAAACTAATGTTCGGCCAAGCTTGAATTCATTAAACCAATATCTGATGGTAATCATTGAAGGTGCATGGTCTTTATAAACGGCATGCGACTTTACATTGATTTCCTCGCCCGTCTTCCCATTTAATAAAAGGAATGGTTGCTAACAAACACAAACTTGTCCACTTTCAACAGCTATCAAAACAAAACTATTTGCTAAATCTGTCTAAAATTTTAACAGGCGTCGTTCCAAAGGTGTTAAACAATAGTATGCAAATTTTGCATCAATGGCGCCATTAGTTGTTAAAGATGGGTACTTAACATACATCCCTCATAATAATCAGATGACGGTATTATGTCATGAAAGATTATATAAAATTATTATGTAATTCTTTTTTTTGGTACATTTAACAAATTATTTTTAATTTCTAAACCAGTTTTATAAAATATAAATATGTTTTTGATAATTAATCAAAATTGTCAGGGTTCCAAAATTTTCCAATAAAAATATATTCTAGTTGACAGCATTGTTGCTTTTATAATCTTTTGAGATGAAAATGGTTACATACCAGATCTTAAAGATCAAATGGTTATTCATTTTTTTTTGGAGCTTAGATTTTGACATTTTATTAATAAAATCGAAGAATATTTTTATTATATTTTCGAAAATAAAATATACGTATCCATAATTTTTGGAATCCAAATGCATTTTATCTGTGAATATACCCATATTTTTTAGAATAAGTTTATTTATTTACATATGTAAAAATTCAAAGTGGAAAATGGGAGTAAAAACGTATTACATGCTTACGTATTAGCAGAAACTGAATTCTAGTTGCAATTTGAAACCAATGAATGTCCTAATTAATATTGTATAATATTTTTGTTTTAGCGACTTTTAATATTTTTGTTAGAAATGTTAATAACTAACGATAAAATAAACTGTAACAGTCACATGATACATATAAAAAAAATATATTTGAAATAAAATGCAAAATAAGCTAAAATTATACTGACATCTATTTTTCATATTGAAGATGGTTAAGTTGAAGAGTTATGCAGTTTTATGTTAATCTCAAATAATAATAAAATGTGTATCCGTGTGTATCTGTAAGCAGTCATGAATGTCGCTAAACTGTATTATTTAATCGCCAGAGTTGAACAATTGAAATATTTATTTTATCGAATTCAAAACTAAAAGAAAATTTGAATGTAAGTTGAATTTACATAATTTCGGAGAAAAGCGATGATGGTGGAATGTCAAATTTTGTTCTTAACCATAGATATCAAATTATGTTGTACAACAAAAGTAAAAAATATATATATATTTACTATGGGGTAAGTAATATTAGAGGACAGATTAATAAAGGATGGTGAACTCAGGAAGGAATTGATTTGCTTCCAGTATGGTGCGGCGAAAATATACCACCGGACGGAAGACACAGCAATATTCAAATAATCAGGTAAATTACTGCTAGTAGGACAGTTAATTAACATGTCTCGCAGTTAAATAAAAAATATTAAATAAATTTTAAAAATACATACAGTATATTTCAAGATTAGAAGTTTTGTTTTTATTAAAATTAGTTCAATTCCAAATATGAAATAAATTAAAGTGATTGTTGTCGTGTTTATCCCAAAAACAATAATTTAAAAAAACAAATCTGATATGTTCCAAGCATTCTGAAAGAATATTTGAGAAATTTTTAATATTTGAAGCAATAAATTTGTCATTAAATATTTAAATAAATAATATAAAATAACTGTATATAACCATTTGAGTTTTGTTATTTATTAGATCTGGAACAATATTAGTCAAAATAAAATAAAACTAAATCTAAATATATTTTGTACAGTATGCTTCCCTCGCAAAAAAAAAAAAACAATTTTATTCTGAAACCAGTTAGCGTTAAAAAATAAAACTCAACTGGTTACACGCAACGTTATATTATATCAATTATTATATTCGGGATAATCTAAATGTGTTTATTTCAATGACAATAAAAACACAATCAACATATCAAATTCTTTACTATTTAAGTGTCCATTTTCATAAAAATATGACAAGAAACAAAACAAAAAAAAATCACTCCAGAAATACGTTTCTTTATTCATAATCTATATGAGAAGCTAAGCATGTAATTATGGAAAAAATACATTATTCTACTCACTACTGATTGATAGACATATCCCATCTTTAAAATAATAAAACGCAACATTTGCTTTGTATACCTAAATAATAAAAAGACGTTTGTCTCAATTAAAACAAATCTCAAAACGTGTTTTAAATTGTAAAATTATGAATTTATGTAAAAAACTACATAAATATGACTATCCTTCAGAATATATATTAAATGTGTGAGAAAAATATTATTATGTTTAACTGAAATGAGAGAACTTAAAACATTATGTTACATTATATCATTTTAGCTGAAATCAATAACAAGGCAGAAATTGATGACAAGAATGTCTTCGTAAAAAGTTATTAGGTGACTAGTTATCGAATCTCTGTATACTCAGTGAACAGATATAATCGTAAAACCAATAACAAAAATGATTAAATAATAAAATGTAAGGAACACTCGGTAAAGTAAGAAATATATGCCTATAATAACAGTTAAGCAACAAAAAATTTTGCCTAGGAAATTTTTCAAAATCAATATGTAAGTATTACGCGAAATAACATTTTGAAAAACTTTATCGAACTTCAAAAACATTTGCGCTAAATTTATAACTTTCAATACACGAATGCCATAAAGCAATTTGTTAACATAAAATCATTGTCATCTGTAAGATAAAATGTCATCTTCAGAATACACAATCACAAATAATAAACTTTCGTTAATAAACTTACATGAAAATAAACTACCAATATTACTTATGAATAGTCTGAAAAGAAAAACATCACACATTCTGGTTAAATGTTTCACAGGGGGAAAATGTCTTAATAACTATATAGCGTTATTCTATATATTGATATCGAAGGCAGAAGTGTGTAGTGCATAAGAGAGATTTCATATATAATATGGAGAAAAAAAAACCTGCAAAATAATCTATATAAGTATGAATATACAATTTTTTCAGTTTTATGGTACACGAAAAGATAATTTTGTTAGACATATTGCTTACACTAGTTTTTAGAACTTTTAGAGATACTACACTTCTAGTTTCGATATGCAATGCTTGCAATATTAGGAATTGTTTTATGTACAATGTACAAATACACATGGCATAAATTATTCGGAGGCAAAACATAGAATCAATTTTTGGATTTGTCTTGTGATTTTATTCAAAAAAGATTTTGTCAAATTCATCTTAGGAAAGGACAGCATTTATCACCAATTGGTTACTACTTGCAGGGGGGGAGATGTACAGGGTATTATTTTATGCCATTATTATAATTACCTGACACAACAACCAGGTAAATGAATCAAACACTGAAAAATTTTAATTTTTAAAAGTCTCACCAATCAGAGAACAGAAGATGTATGAATATGAACGAGGTGAGAGTTGTCTCAAGACTGAAGAATGTGACAATGTAAGAAAAAAATCACTTAATGATAATTATGTACACAAATTAGGATTGTCGAGTGATAAATAATGATTATAACTCAATAATTCTAATGATTATGATATGACTAAGGGCCGGTTGTGTGATCAGTAGTAGTAAATTTTTACTATAGTAATTTTTTACTAACGCTCGTCGTAAAAATCCTTTGCATGCTGATGGTATATACATCAAATTTACTACTGTCAAAGATGATCAAAGACAATCTCGCCTCTCAGTGTGGCAAGGCAAATAATCATGAAATATGCTATATCTTATGCTTTATCTACAGTTTTATTAGGATATGCGTCCGAGACCTGTCACATTGATAGCAAATTTTTTTCAAATTATGTGCCAATGTATATTAAACAACAAGATCAACATCAGACAAACTCTCATCACTAAAATAACGGGATATTGAATGATTAATTGTCGTATACTACAACTTTCAAAGTATCAATGTGATGGATGACTTTTGAAATAGCTGTGAAGAGTCCGCCATATTAAACCATCGATTCACATTTTTACTATGGGATATCAGAGAGTAAAATCAGTTTACCATAGGATGTACTTTTGAGAAGTAAATATTTTTTAACAATCGAACCCATTTTCACAAAAAATTATACTTCAGTAACTTTTTTTACTATAGTAAAAAGTTACTACTGGCCCTAAGTTTGTAGGGAAATTTTGAACAGGGGAGTTTTATTGCTCACAACACTTTTTTCTTACATTATTTTTTCTGATTCAATACACAAATATTGACATGGCATGTGTACAAAAAATCTGTTATGGAATTTTAAGGTCCAATGCACCATTTGTCGCTGGGGGACAAAATAAGAAAAACATTTGCATACCAGTACTAGTAGGAACTGGGTTGACTACATTACTGACAAAAATGTATTAAGATGCATAACTAAGTCTATCAAAAAAAGCTGGACACATTATCAACAATGAAAATATGATATTTTAGAACTCATTATGCAGCATAAGGCGAAAGGTAGAAAGATATTATTATACTGTGTAACTTCAGAAAGTATGTAGTTCAATTTCCAAAATATTGGTGATCTTCTACAGGACAAATCAACATACTGCAACATGGTAGCCAACTTTCGATAGAAGGCAGCACACGAAAAAGTTTTGTTAAAAATTGTGCGCGTGCTATATTTTGTTGTGCTGTGTACGCACACACACCTACACACCTTAGAGGGAACATTGCTTGGCATGTGTAATAATTGTAAACTTGTTTGCAGTTTTGTTTCATATTTCACAACAGTTGTGGTTTTGTGACAAAAGTTTTCCATGAAAGTAAACAAATACAAAGATTGATTCTGTACTCGCACTTAAATATGCCTTATTATTTTTTTAACACGTAAAACTTACTTTCTCTCAAAGATTTTATGAAGTAACAAGAGACAATGCAAAAACAATTTAGAAACACTGTTTCAACGAGACATTCAATAATGCCTGTTTCTATAGAAGAGCTATGCATAGTTTATACATATTGTTAATGAAACCATACAGTAAAACCTTGTTTACATATATAAAAAAAAAAACTTTCTAAGTTAAAATTTTCATTATGATTTATTTTTGTGTGATTAATGTATATATGTATGTATGTATTACATGACATTAAAAAAGTCAATAACTATAAACAATTCAATTCAATTCAGAAGTAAATTTTTTTTTTAAATTCTGTTAATTTAAACTTATCAGACATTACTGTATGTATAATTTTTTAAAATATGAATAAACTAAATCTGACTTAATAGTCATTGTTTTATAAATTGTTTATGCATTCAATTGTACTGAAAATTCCTTAATATATAATTTACCATCGGTATCCTCAGCTGAATCAATTCACCAAAACCCTCTGTGATGTCGGGGGCCCCAGGGCCTCCGACCACGCTCCGGATTGAAGAACCGTTCGGGGGGTGGCGGTCTATTGAACATCTGAGATGGGTGCCTGAACCCTCCTCTGTGAGGTGGGCCCCTCATCTGGAAAGGCCTAACCCCGGGAATAAAGCTCGGTCGCATCGGGTTCATTCCACCCATTTGTTGTCTCCATTTTTGAGGTTCCTCATGAGAAACATCTTCATCTTCTTCCCAACTTTCTTCGTCCGCATGTTGCAAAACTTTATGAAATATTTGATGATGTGGCGAAGTGCTCCTTTCTGACAAAGTATCTTTTGTTTCATTTAAATTAGGATTTGTCGGATTCATAGCGTTGTTCAGAGAGTCGCTGAAAACATCCTTTACCGGAGACAAGGTAACAGATTTATTTTTTGTTAAATTGTCATGTGAAGTAATTTCATCCTCATCCGAGAGAAGCAGCTCAGAAAGCAAATCTTTTCCTGTCTTTTGAGAATCTTTTTTCTCTTTTGCATCATCTGGGATACTGTTTATTCTGACAAGATTTGATCTTGAGTTTCCGCTGTCGATGTTTATAGATGGCTTCACTTGTTCATTGTGTGGCGTACTTTGAGCAGAAGGCTTAATGGGGGTAAGATTTTGTTGCGCGTTGCCTCCAACAAGTACTTTATTGTTATTATTAAAGTTCTGCTCCCGCGGATGATCTGATTTTCTAAATGGCTGCGGCGGTTGTTGACTGTGACGTGACATTATTTGTGGAGGAGGATTTCCATGCAGTCTGGCGAGGGTCATCTCCAATCTACTGTGTCGATTATATTCTGCAATGAAATTAACAGTATATCACACGAACATTTGACTATGACAAAACAAATCTTTTTTAAATGTATGATATAAAGTAATGTGATAGAATCTATAAATATATTTTATAATTTTGGGTAACGCATCTTTATTTATTAATTTTGGGTAACGTGTCTAAGTTTTAGTATCTTTTAATATTTTAAATGTATCACAAATATAACTTGTTTGGGGCAAAGGTTATTTATAAACAATTCATTCATTGTGTTAAATACTAATTAAATGTCTTAATTAGAAAAAAACAATTTTATGGAAAATTATTGTTGTTGCCACCTGGATCTCTTCCAATCTGGGGAATGTGCATTATTCGATTATGCTATACCAACACAGTGGATTGATGATAAATTTTCAAACCTATATGTTGCACTTTTCAAATTAATACATCTATCGTTAATAATTAATAAATATAATTTGTATCAATGGGCTACTACGAATTGGGAATGATATTATTTAATATTCTAGGGTTCATTAATTGTTATTTCAACAAAAAAGATTATTTAATATCAAAATCAAAACAGTAAAACCTTGTTAAAAAAATTATTGCAGAGAACTGATTGAATCAATTAAACTAATGGATTCGGAATTTGCAAAAACATTGCAAAATTGATAAAAATAGTGAACTAATAAGGCGCCAATTTCGTTAAAATATATATACATTTTCAAATATTCTATATTAGCAAGAGTAATTGTTTTCTTTTGCAAACTATCAAAGCGGGTCGAGGCGAAAACTTATAGTATCAAATTATTTGAAAATAAGCGGCATAAGACGGCTACTAAAATCGATCTTTATGACAACTACCGGCGTGCAATGGCAGTGGGGACCGAATACATAAAGGAGATCCCTCACTAACGGGCTCATATGCGCAGCAACTACCGTAACACACACAGGCGGGCACTGGCAAAAAGCAGCATTGTAAATTTTGTACAACTTTAAAAAAAATCTAATTATGTTTGTAAATTAAGTCAAAACTCTGTTTTATTCCACTACACTTTCATTGTGTTAAATGATATATTATATAATCATTGAACTATAATATTGATAATGGGAAGATGTTCCCGAAAACGTTATATCATTGAACATTGTGATGTAAAAAGATATTGATTTATAGTGCAAAGGTCTCAAAATTAACTCGTAATATGAATTACCAACTATAAAATTGATATTTTGGGCCTTGTGTTAGAAAATTTTTAAATAATGTTGAATTTCCAATAAACGGGATTCAAATTATCGTGGTTTTACTGTATACATTTTTTAAAAAAATATTGCTATGCATTCCCCTTCAGAATGGACGATTCTTTTACACATTTGTAGTTCTGTAGTTTAGTGTGACTTTTGATATTTTGCTGTTGCCTGAATTATCTTCCAGAAAATAGATATTTTTGTAAAAAATTATGATTCAATAGTGATGGTAAAATCGTTATTATAACCATTATTTTAACTGTTATTGTGACTGATTTTGTTTGATTGTAATGATGATTGATAACTGATTAACGTAATTCTTCGGGCAATGACTGGTACACTAGAAAGTAAGTCTCCGATAGTTAAATCTTAGTTACCAATCATGGTTAAATCTCAGTTACCAATCATCGACACAATCACAGTCACATAACGGTTTACCATCACTACTATTCAGGACATGAATATTTTCTCAAAAAATAAAAATATAATACCATCATCATAATTTTCATCGTCCGACATCTCCATGTCGATGCTCTCAACGTTATCTGGAACCGACGGTGGTGGATGGGATAAAATGTTGGGAGGGTGTTGGGACATATTGGGAGCATGATGAGGCATATTCGGCGCATGATGCGGTATGTTAGGAGGAAGTTGTGACATGTTTGGTGGTATTTGCGACATATTCTTGTGGTTCGACACGCTTGAAGTATGCTGTGACAAGGTCGAAGCATGGTGTGACATATTTGGAGGAAGCTGCGACATATTTGGTGGATGTTGAGGAATGCTGGGTGGGTGCTGTGACATGTTGGGCGGATGTTGAGACATGTTGGGTGGATGCTGAGATATATTGGACATGTGTTGAGTCATGTTTGCGAGGTGTTGTGGCATAACTGGCGGATGGGGAATCGGATGCATGTTGCTATTGGTGGAGTGATGCAACATGTTTGGCGGAAGATGTGACATGTTGTTTAAGGGAAGGAGGGTAATATTTCCAGGCGAATGTGGCAAAATATTGGTCGGCGATGGAACATTGTTTTGTGCATGTTTCACCATGTTGGTGGGTGAATTTTGAGTGATTTTTTTTGATGGATGTTGTGGAACTTTGTTAGGAGTATGTTGGGGCATGTGGAGAGATAGTCTTTGCGGCTTAGGTGGAGTAGGAGATGGAGCCATAACTGGAACATCAGCACCCATGCTTCTATAATCCTGGAAAGTACAACAATAATAATGTAATCAATAAATCATAAATAAAAATAAATCTCAATATAGGAATATTGATGTAAAATCTATATAAAGTATCGCAAAACACACCAATTATAATAAGTAACAATGGTACAATAATTTAACACTAACCTGATCATTTTGATCAGAGTGTGGAGTCCAAGGGCTGATGGGTGGGGCCGGGGGCGGGGGAAGGGAGCCCGTGAGAGAAATCAAGTTTCTGTGATCCACATCACCTATTTATTTAGATTTAAAATACATGTTTAATTGTAAGAAGTGTAAAATGTTAAGTTATTGACCAGATTTGTGAATCCTCCTAAAAGATCAATATAGTTTTGATAATGTCAGAAAAACCAAAATATACAACAATTTTTTTAATATCAAAGAGATTAATGAAATAGTTATATACATATTGTATTAATTATATGTAATGGAATACACGTGATTAATAGCCATCGTACTGATGAGGACCTGTATGAAGGTTTGTTTTAAATTGAAGAATTTCCGGGGATGTTATTGTAGACGATCCACTCCAGACACTTGACAGCCATATCAGTCCGTCCGGTACCCACAGAGATATAGTTAACGATACATCGCAACGGACTAGTCCTAGAAGCTAGCGAAGGCCAGCCACTTCTCCGCAACCAGTCCTTTCAGAAACATCTTAAGCGAGCAACTCCAGTTACAAACTTTATTTGTGAAAATTAACTTTATACTCGTACTTTCAATTGTAAATCGACCCACAATAAATGTAAAATTTTTAAAGTCATGTTTTAATTAAATACCTCGCTTTAGTCACAGCATACATACTCAGTCGCACCATCCATACTCATATACACTGTGACGTACATCGACACGCGTGAGAATTAAAGACAGATAGAGCCTCGGCATCACCATGTACAAAATCTTCTGATCCGAATTACATAACCTTAAAACATCAGCCATTCCATCCAAGTGACTCGACAACATAAAGCATACACACATTTCAACTCATATCACGAGATATACCTCATCTCTACATTATAATTGTTGTTTTTAAATAAAATAATAAAAAGGTTAAATGAAATAAAGTTAAAACAAATAAAAACATGATAAAATTAATTTAAGTAACAAGCACAACAAATAAAGGATACATAAATTAGTTGTTGTTGCGACATACCTTTATGTAAAGATCTGTTTCTATCGTTTTGGGGAGGAGTGACAACCGGTTTCGGTAAAGGTGGCAACATCCGGTGGTCCACATCATCCCCCTCCAGCATTACTACAAGTTTTCAATAAAAGTAAAAAAAAAAAAAAAATTTACAAGGTCGATGTAATTGATTTAATTGTTGGCAAAATATCAAAAATAATCACAGTATAATATAATTTATCTTTTTAGACAGCAAGTTTATTATTACTGATTGCAGCAAGAGACAAACTATATACAAAATCAAGTCAAAATGCAATTAGCAGGAATCTTTTACAAGAACTGCCTTGGTGGTAAATTAAGTAAGTTGCGACTGACCATCAGGAATTATTGTGCGCAGAGAAGTTGAAACCTTTTTTATTATAGAGGTCATAATACAAAAAGATAAAGATAAGGCGCAGTTAAAAAAAATAATCAATAGTCTAAAACAGTGTAAATTTTTGAAAATGAACTTTGTACACCTTTGCATTTTCAAAATTTTATCTACACACATGTTCCCAAGTGGAATGAATGGGTAGAACGTCCCTATAGTCAGCATATATATACATTTTTTTATTTATTTTACATTTTTACAATTTTTTTATAACATGAAGTATTTAACATTATTAAAATTACATGATTTTTTTTTCGCTTACCTCTCCAAAAAAGAGACTAGCTCTTGTGCTTGGAGAGGGAGTTACACTATAATAATTTTATATAATATTTTATTTATTGTCTGTTTGTGTGCTTCTGAAGTGTTCTGTAATATTGTTTATTTTCTAATTATGTGTTTCTGAAGCGTTCATTTAATTTTTTTCTAAGCTCTTTTATATCTTTTATTTCTTTAATTTGTGTAGGGATGCTATTGAAATTGTTTATCCCTAAGTATATAGAATTTTGCTGATAGTGTTAGTTAGGAATTTTAAAATTATTAAAAGTTTTATTTAAGTAGGTTTTAATGGTTTTTATTTTCATCAAGTCCATACATTTTTCATTTCCTCACTTTTCATTTTCCTGTTTTACACTTTTTTTGATGTTACCCAGAGAAGTGTAAAACTGAGGTCTTACTGTAATTAGTACCATTTTATAATGAATGTACAGTTCATTTCAACAGATTCTATTTGGATTTTTACTTTAAAATTATTATTAGTTATTAAGGAAAACACATTCTTATTGTGAAGTTGTAATTATTCAGAACATAGGTCTGTGATATTTTAAATACTAAATTAATGTATTAATTATAAATATATACATATAAATTATAAATATATACAACTTCACAATAAGAATGTGTTTTCCTTAATAATATATGTTGTATCAACGTGTCCAAAATCTAATAAAAATGAATTGATAATTCTGGCGTCTGCAAATCGGTTTACTCAAAGGTATTTGAGATTCTGTAAAAATAATGTAGATGGCTTTCAAATAATGGAACGACAGGTGTATTAATTTGAAAAATGTAACATATAGTTTCAAAATTTGTCAAGAAAAATACTGGCGTTATAGCACAAAGGTAGTGCACTTCCCCGGATTGGAAATGAAGATCCAGGTTCGTATCCCGGTGACGCTAAAACAATATTTTTCGACAAAATTGATTTTATATGTATATATTTATAATTAATACATTAATTTAGTATTTATTATTAGTTATTTACAATATATTGTAAAATTCCAAGGTCTTCTTCATCAATGACGTGAATCCAAAATAATCACCCTCAACGTCGTTCTCATCATCCAACTTATCATCGGATTCTGCGGTAGTAATGAGCATATCGGGAATGTCTAGAAAGTCTGCAATATATCCAGCAACAAAAAAGGTCACATCATTTTTAAAAAAAAAGTTCGTAAAAATAAAATAACTGAAATTCCAGTCATTTGGGTATAATACACTTTTATTGATGGTATAAAAGAAACCTGGCAACACAAAAATGAGCGTCATGTGCAAATTTGATATGGAAGAAAAATAATAAGTTTTACACTCGATTTTTGATGTAATTCGAGGTATGGTTGAATTGAAAAATATTTATATGGGTCATCGTACGATATCACTACTGGAAAGAATAATTTAGTTTAAAATCTGATATGTGGCGTCACCCGTTATTTACTGTCGTATATAGATTTTACGCACTGTCACATAAATGTCGGTCATAGCCAATGTGGGGTGTCTGATGTTTGGCACTCTGTCGCAAGTATCCAACGCTGGCCTTAACGGGTTAAAGAATTTTACATGTTTTAGTTCACAACCATAATTATTAATGCCCATGTCAAAAAAAAAAAAAAAATCATTTAAAGTTACCTAAATAACAATATAAAAAAAAACTACATTAAAAAAAATGAAAAATCCAAACAATCAAAAGACATTAAATCTTTAAACTAGTTTAAAAATTAGTAATTAGCATTCTTAGTGCTAATATTATGTGTACTGATTTTATTGCCAGTTGCTTTAATTTAAGTATTGATTATCAGAGCCATTAGATACAATGGTACACTTACATGGTGACAGGCGTGGCGGGGGAGGAGGTGCCATCAGTGTCCTTTGGTCTACGTCGGGCCGGGGAGTAGGGGACGGGATCTCAGTGTAGCGAGGCAGCACGGGAGGGCTGGAAGCCGGAGGGGGGGACTCAGGAGTGTTGAGAGTGGACTTAAACAATAATAATAAGATTAGAATAAGAAAAATCAATTCAATCAAATTATTTTATCTAAATTTAATATAACTATAGAGCAAGGAGATCACTTTATTTCACAGAAAAAAAATCTGGCATTGAGTTCACAAAAGTAATGATAGATAACTCACTTGAACATTTTCCCAGGTGTTACTCCATCGTGCACCATGGTCTGTAACATAAACCTCAGGTGCTGGAACTCCAACTGGTTCTAAAATATACAACACAACATTCGGTTAATGGTCAGTAATTTTTATTGATATATAAAGAATTTGGATATACAGTAGACTCTCGATTATCCGGGATCGGATCAACTGAGATGCAAATTAACCGGGACTTATTCGAAAATTAAAAAAAAAAAAATTTTTTAATGTTCCACATTCGGGTCTATTCTCAATTTCAAATCAATGTCAATAACCATGATCTACATCGCTATTGTATAACATTGTATATTTCGTCAATTTTGACGTTTTCTACGATTGAGTGATGTGAAACCAAAGGTTCAATTTTAACAATTGGTTATGCGAATATAGTAAATATTTGTTGTCTATAGTTGGATATTTTTATTTATGGTATAGTCGGCTTCTGATTGGTCGATAACCAAATAGACATGAAAAAGGGTTGTGCATTCGCAAGCATCGACATCAGTACATGATTTTATTTTCTCTGTTTTATTAGAAAAATAAACACGTATTATAATTTTTTAAATGTCTTATATACATATTCTTATTAATATATAATAATTAATGACTTACTAAAATAAGTAAACTGTCTCTCTGAAACGCACGATTAATAAGTATTTTCATTGATTTATACCATGTTTCAAACTTTTTGTGTTAGCAACTGATTTAATTTGTTAATTCGCTAATTTGTTTTTACAAAGGGAACTTTACAAAAGTACAATAAAAGGGTATTTAATGATCCAGCGTCTTTATTTATTCAACATATTTTTTTAGATTCCAAGCCGATGCGGGACAAACATCTGATACGCACTGATTTAAGGGTAGGAATACAGCCAATAGCAGAAGAGATAACGTAATAACGTATATGCCGCATTTTTGTCTTCATGAAAAAGTCTTAACCCATTAGCGGTACAAGCATCCATATGGACACACACATTTTGATCTTTGAGTGACATGAATTTTCATTTCTTTTTAAACTATTTTTTTATATCTATATTCCAGAGAACTAGTAACTGGAAGAATTAACAGACGCATTGCTTGACAGACGAGTTCATTCTTATATCCAACGTACAACTCCAAAATAACATTTTACTTAGAACCACATCATAGCCAGTCAAAATTAAAATTCCAACAAAACAACTAATTTCATCTGAAGCGAAGGTTTAGATTGGTTTATTTTTGAATTGTAAATATTTATTAGACTCCTCAATAAGCTAATTTATGATAGTATCATAGAAAAATAATTCAAACAGCTGAGTTGTAGATTTATTTTTGAACCAACTATAATCCGATATCTTCTATGGTATCATCAATATCAATTTGGTCCATTTTTATGCATACACATGCATTATCATTACATCATCGGCAAATAATTATCTATAATTTAAATTATCTATTTTGCCGCCTTCGTCTTCATCATCCAAATTTTCATCGTTAAAATGGCAGGATCTGGCGGTGATATATATATATATATATATATATATATATATATACATATCATACTCAGTAACTTCATCACTATTCTCTTCTTCTATTACGTCCAATATACCATTTACTGACAGTAATCTTTTCGTTCTAATATAAAAAAAAAACAAAAATAATATTATTTCTTGAAAATCATATTATTTAATTTGTTATGTTTACTATCAAGCTTGTCCATATGGACACGCTTGGGTTCACGGTAATTGATTGCATCATTAAAATACACAAACATCAGTTATTATTATTCAAATTTTAATTTTACATACTTATGATTCATTCTATAAAATAAAAAAGATTTTCGAATCAATCAACGCAATAAAAATACTTAACTCAGACATCGAATCACAGTTTTTTCGTTCGTAATATGATCGTCCACTTTGATAATTAATATTGTTTTCACTAAATTGTCCAGAATCTCGAAAGAACGTCTGGATCGAGCTGCATACCACACTCGAATGACTCGTGCAAAGAACATGAACGTTTTCTTAGAAATTACACAATACGAGACCAACATCGGCAACAATAATTTTGTGTCCATATGGACATCTGTGACACTAATGCAAACTATTGGGTCTGGTACTAATGAGTTTTAATCTTACTAAATTTTTATGTAGGTGTTGGCAAAGAAATTTCCTTTCAAAAATTCAAGTTAATAACTTTCTTAGCTTATGAGCTTTGGGTGACAGACAAACGTGATTCACATGCACTGTCTTTGGGTAATGCGTGATTAAATAAAGGAATAGTTTTCACCTTTGTACTTCCTAATACGTAGTCATTATTTAATAGTTCCCATTGTATTTATGCTTTCATTATAAATAACCATCTGTCTATCGTACGAATTTTATTTGAACATTGAATACTGTGAAAAATTTATGCACGCCCATTTAGAACATCTCCATTGAAATAATCGAATCTCCCGAAATATGTACTTTTTAAGGACTTTAATGCATGAAATATGAAAATAATAATTCTAATAAAAGTTTACCACAATAAAAGTCGGTATTATTTTTGCGAGATCATTCATTCTGCACATCCCTAAATGAAAAGTAAGAATTCTAATATTTACTACGGATATTACTTGTCAACATAAATGAAACAAAACTTTGTTTTGATTTACGAAGTTATTTATTGAATTAACATATGGATATGTCGGCTCACCGTGGACTTGAAATGTTGTCGATACAGAGAAGCCTAATGCTGGATTGAAAATCAGGCCAAAATGTTAAATAATTGCATTGATTGGGTGTACTCCATATAAATGTAAGGTTAGTTTAATTTTCCAAATTTAATGTTTTTTAATGAAATTGATCTGTATGATTCTGAAACCAAGTCAAGATTTTAAATGAACATATTTTGTATTTACTTATAATACAAAGATTATGTGTCTGAAAATTTTATACACAATTTGATTATTTTTGCTGTACTTTTTAATTCACATTTATTTAGAATCAAACATGTGTCCCTCAGATCAAACAGTTAATGCTTTTATTCCTGGATTATGTGGCTTATCATTGAATTTGATCTAATACAGTACATTTCAGTATTTTATAGAATTGCGTTCAAACGTCAAGAAGAGAGCAAAAGATCATTTGGTAAAGTCCAGGAAGACAAGAGGGGCACCTCCCACATTACCTTTCTCAGAACAGGATGAGAGATTCCTAGCAGTCGAGAGGATGCTGGGAGTAAATGGAAATCCAGAACTTCAAGAGATTAGAGTTAACATATCTCCGGACATTAGCCTACCAGGGAATGTACAAGGAGAAAGCCAGGCGTCCATTTCACCATCACCGTCATATTCAGTCAGGGTCTTCACAAATCTTCACTGTGACAAATAGCCCAGTTCAACCACTGAGGCCCTTCGTGGTCACGCCCACGACCACGGCCTTACACGACTAGAAGATCCCTGGCAGAAAGAGCTATGCAGATGTGAGCATTATGTTTAGAAGTGTGGCGCGGACCGTTTTCTTAGCATGATATGTCATGCTGAGAAAATGTCAAGCATTAAAAGAACACATAATCACATTGTTATATTTTTTAACTGAACCCCGGTTAGTTATCTCCTCAGATGATAAACCAAAATGGAGCTTCTAGTCATGTATAGGTACGGAGATCGCCTTGACCTCTGCACTGGACTACGCCACAGTGGCAGAACGGGAGGTTCCTGACTGAACGTTACTTATTAGAGAAATATCTGTCATTGTGGGAATGGATGTGCAGATTTCCCCTTGTACCTGGTAGGACAACAGTCTACTTTGTACCCAAGTGTACATTCTACATTAAAGAATCGTTAATTACTGCCAAGGCGGGCGACCTGTTTGCCTGACTTAATTTACTTACCACTTTTATTTATTTTCTATAATGCATATCTATATCCATGTTTTATTAATGTACGCAGACAGATTTGTTTATTATTACTACAGTTAAATGTGAAATAATATTTGTAAGTTTATATAAAAACATAACATTAAACCTGTGTTTTAATATTCAAAATATATAACACTTCTTTCCAAATAAAAAGTATGTATGAGGAGGATATCTGCTATCGGTTTATTTACAACATTCTAAAAATAAGGGAAATTAAATAAAAATATGAGTTGTACATAATGAATTTAATAATACGTATAGGTAAGGAATATCCCCTGATTCTATTACAAATGTCAGAAAGAATCGGGAAAAAAACTGACATGATAACACTTTCAATATATTCACAAACGTTTGTTTACAAGATAAAAATGTAATAATACTTGAGAGGTTATGTATAAAGGTCAACAACAGTAAATTAGGATCAACAAAGAAGACAGGCTAATTTATTAATGTAATAAAGGAAATATGTTCCTGTAAAACTTCATTCCAGACACCCCGTTCTTGAATTGGAATGCTTATCGAATGTTCATTAGTTGGAGGATTTCCAATGACATGAAGAACTGCATGAATTATTATGAACATAGAAGATTCGCCCAGCAACAGTAGGACTATAGTTCAAAACTCTGTGCTTCATAATATACCAAAATCTTGATTTTAAAACTCATATACATCTTTCCACAACATTTCTTGATTAAATGTAGGCTTTATTTGTATCCGGATTCCGGTGTATTCCTTCCTCGATTTTCAGAAGGTGTGATAAGCCAGGAGCAAGGGTTCTGATGGATATCCAGAATTACCTGAAAATTCAATAATACATCATCATAATACCCAAAAAACGTAATGCGATTTGTATATTTTCACAATATATTTGAAATTAAAATTACCAATCTCATTTCAATTTTATAAAAATCTTCTAATTTGTGATGTGTGCCATATTACTGCGTCGTTAGTGCACCCGGGATACAATGCATTAAAAGACAAAATCTTAAGATCTAGGCTCCACATATCTGTAACAAAATAATAATTAAAACGTAATTATAAAAATTTTGTATGGTACAATCGAAACTCGAAAAATAACCTAAAAACGCGAGTATTATTTTAAAACATCTATCTTCATTTGACGTGAGAGATCTTGCAAATACCTTTACCGCCTTGATAAGGAAACAGTTATGCATCCAATAAATATATAACTGTTTCCTTATCGAGGCGGTAAAGTTATAAAAACTGGTTATTTGGAATCTCCAGCGGGTTACAGAAATCTCGCGAACGAAGTCTATCTATTCTCGAGTTTCGACTAAAATATCAGTTTTTAAATAAAATAAGTACTAATACAGTATTCAAAGTTCACAGAAAAAGATTTGTTTCATAAATTACCTATTAATTTCCTCATCCACAGCGTCGTAGTGAAGAATCACGGCCAATCCTGTCGCCATGTTTATGTTTTGACAGATTATGGTACGTTTATCTCCCTCACTCTCTCTCTCTCTCTCTCTCATTCAAATATAACACGGACGTTAATTTACGTACTGTCTATTTTTGAGAGAAGGTGTAACAATCACCATCATTTCAATATTGCAATCTTGAGAATCGGCCTGATTGTTCATAACGGGTACTAAACATATGTTTTATATTTGAGCACAATAGCTGTCTGTGGTGTGGGAAGAGTAATCTCTCAAAACATCTTTTTTTTTATTTAGTGTTTTATTGTTTTTTTTATTTTATTTATTATCTTTGTTTTATTAACCACTGAATTGAGTTTAAATACATCTACCGGTTTCGAAAAATACTATTTTCTTCTTCAGGATGTCATAACTAACTAAAAATATATATCATTGTTTCTTCACCAGAATCTATTTTTAAAAAAACAACAATTATTTAAAAAATAAATTTAGTACCTAACTCAAATTGCTGCTTAATACAAATTTACTCGAATAATTTTTAGGAAAAAATTTTAGAATAGGACTCGTAGTTAAATTTAGTTGGTTGTTTATAATTTCTTGATTAGTTTTAGATGCTTTATTTATCTCCAACGATTCCAAATTATTTAATTTGTGACCAACACCGTTTATATGCAAAATTGACAATCCCAATTTTTTATCAAAACCACGACCATTTTCTATCAAATGTCAACCTTTTCAGTTTTTCAGAATTTTCTAATCATCTGAAAATCAACACTCTCCGCGAAATTTAAACCACGACATCATTTCTTGACTACCTTGAACAGTAGAATGAAAGCACTCTCATAGAAGAAAAAAATATAGAGAAATATTTTAAATATATCATCAAAAATCAGCAAGGGGCAAAAACAAAGATCTTTACTTTCTAATTTTTTTTTGTCTCAGTTCGGGGAAATTATTGTCGGCATTGACATCGACGATGGCAGGCTCGAACTTACAAAAATACATTAATAGTATTTTTGTCTTTCATTTTACGATTTAAATTTTTTAATCACAAATATGATGACATTATTTTTGTTTTGTTTATTTATTTCGTGCTGATGTAAAAAATCAAACAAACAAATAGATCAGCCGGTTATGTTAATTCAGTTGTCAGTGCCCTGTGGTTTGCTCTGTTTTGTTTATTTGTTAATAAATTTTCAAATACGTATCGGTCACGTAAATAAATAATTTGGTTATTTTAGTTGTAAAGAAATATTAATCAAAGCTGAACCAGAAGTAGTTAAAATGAAACAGCTCCCAATGAAAGCAGTTCCCTGTGGTTTCTCCGAAAACGGGTGTTAAAAGATTTCAAACATAATAATAAAAATATATATTTTTATGAATGAAATTAATACATAAACCACTTTCGAAAAGTTCCTTTTCTTTCCTGTAAAAAACATGGTTTTAATTAGTTTATTTGACATTCTGATGAAGGAAAAGATATTTTCCGAAACCGGTTGGCGTATTAAATTGAACTCATAAAAGTGATTTAAAACAAAGTTATAAATAATATATGTTTAAATAATTTCGTGAACTACAAGTGAGTCGCTTTTGCAGCTGCCATTTATATTAGAAATGAATCAATAGCGGTCTTCGTTACTCAGAAATTTAAAGGGCCGCTAGTATGGGAACTAGATTATTTTTGGAAAAATATGTTGTATTTATTATGTATTTCAAACCAGATTATGGGGATTATTATTTATACAGTAAAACCGCGATATAACGAAACCCGATATAGCGAAAAAAAAATCGAAATTTAGTCCCTAAAACCAATTTTTCATACAAAAATGCATTTATATAACGAAATCCCGTTAATATGTATAACAAAATCATTTTTGTCGTAAATTTATAACGAAATAAAAAAATATTAAAAGATGAAAATATTATTTCGCACTTAAAAGCCGCGCCGATGCATCTGCCGTATGCGAACGGTTTTATGGCCTTTTCGGCGGTGCGCGGAGGTCGGCCGACAAGGTAGTAAAACAATTCAAACTTCTTCTTGGGTTCATAGTAGGTCCATAAAACCATTTGGCATAATTCTTGCGGCGTTCTCTTAGATACGTTTTACGTACGCATACGCCTCTAATATGTATTGAAATCCCAGACCCAAACAGCTGTAAAATACAAAAATTAACAGGAACCCCCCGAAAGTTGCAGTATGTACTTATTGGAAATGTCAGTCTCAGTGTAACGTCTGTAGAGTTAAGTTTGTTCAGCTTTTAATGCGATTATTGCATGACCGAACTGAATATTTACATAAATTCATTTTCGTTTGACAATTGTTTTCGTGTGAACTCGTCAATAATATAAATAATCCGTTAAAATATTTTATGGACTATTTTTGTACGGCATTTTGTATTTCTATTAACTATTGTTTTCGTGTATTTTAAGTGAACAATGTTAACGATAATTTTTAAGTGAACAATTTTAACGATTATAAATATATTTTGAAGTGGTTGCCGCCGTTACCGGTAAGTACTTTCGTAATTTATATACGACTCATTTTATAAAAATGCCGCGATTCAACTGTAAAATTGTTATTTTTGAATTATTTTGTATGTTTCATGCCCAAAACTATGTTTGAAGCGGCTCTACATTTAAACACAATTAAAATATTGTTTTGTGTTTGCAATATTCTGGAATTTACAAAAATATCTTCCAATTGGTGTTGAATAGGATCTGTTCTTAATTTAATTCCTTTGATTATCCATTTGCTTATCTGTTTTAATAACAAAACTACTAAAAATATGTAGGTATTCAGTTCCCTATGGCCTTTTTCCTCCTTTATTTGCAGAATTTGCGATCTTTTTTGAAGCCGCGCAACATTTTTTGCGACGGCGCGTAACATATAGTAGGTTTTTTTATTTTTTTCGTTATATGTGGGAATTCGTCATAACGAATTTTTATTTTTTGGTCCCTTGGATTTCGTTATATCGCGGTTTTACTGTAATAAGAAATGCATTAATTAATATATTGTTCTTCTAACATAACTATTTTCCAGTATCTAGTTTGCTTGGTCGTGCCAAGTTTTCCGCGGACGTCCTCTATTTATGGTGCTATTAATACTTGCGTCATATATCTTTCTAACCATTATCTTCTCATTCATCCGTTCCACATGACCAAACCACCTAAGTGATCCTTAATCTTACTTACTGTATTAAGATCTGCTTTACATTGTTTGAAGTGTTAGGAAGAGTATATTATCCAGAATAGTATTAATGGTTAATTTTATCGCATAATATTTTTACTTGATGTGCATATCCTTGAGCACACATTATATTTCGCATGTACTTCTCGGAAATTCAAAATACGCAGTTAATTTTTTTTTTCAAATTTGAATAATTAACTCCGTGAATTCCTACTTTCTTAGCATAACAAGAACGAGAAAGTAAACGTGAATAAATGCTCCTTTCAAGATCAGCTTCTCATTCTTTCCTTATTTCTTCATTCTTTACTCTGTCATAAATAGATCTGCCGCATATACGCCTAAGCTATTTCATTTTAGTCAGTCTACTTACGTTCCTCTTCTGCCAGCTACCGACCTCACTTCCGTACATCGGTATCGGTACCGGGACTTCATTGTGCGCCTCGGTTGACAAGTTCCCATTAGTTATTTTTTGTATTCAATATATAATTTCGAATCAATAAAATATTTTAATTAATCGAAATAATCGCATAACTAGGATTTTTAAACACTCGTATCTCTGGCATGATTGAGATTAGGTACATCACACGCAGATTCAACATTTTCAACTTGCATTTTTAATCCATATGTATTTACTCCTAAAATATAGTGTTCCACTCAGTATACGTAATAAGATTACACAAAATTTATTCATTCAATTATAAACTCAAAATATGAGGAAGCAATTCGATACTTGGAATTCCCGAAATAAAGTAAAGGTTCAGGCCAAACATAATTAGGGTAATATGGGCAAACAGATGAAAATAAAAATGTCAATGTATTACATATTTTGTCTATATGTTATTTGAAAAGACAAGTCCTAAAATAATTCAATGCAGATTATCGTAAGAGTTAAGTAAATTGTTGTGTATTCCAAGAATTTATTTTAAGGGTTTTTCTGCCTCCAAAGCAATTAAGAATATTTAAAGGTAGATATTAGTGGAAATACAGCAAAATTACCAATGTGGTTCTGGTATTGTACATCCTGAATGTATTGTTTATGACAGCTGGGGTTTTGTTTTGTTGATTTTTGGGATTTATTTTGCTTGGGCACTATGTTTTATTAGCCTATTCAAATATTACTGTCTTTGTAAATGGATAAACTTTTATGATACATGGAAAAACCCATTTAAAGAGAGTTCATTTTATTGCACTCATTGAAAGAATATCAGTTTCATTTTTATAAATGTCAAACAAAAAAAATTCTGCGAAAAACGAATTACTAGGGACATTTTGTAGGGATAAACTGAGTTCTGTCAGGAATATTTTAATTTATTAGGCGGGAAACTTATTATTTGGAAAAGGTATTGAGCATAAAAAAAATACGTAATTTGTATGGGACTTTTTCGGGACTGAAAAATGTAATCCTATTAGGCGTGAAAACATATTAAAGGTGATCGTATTAAGAGGGTTTCACTGTAGTTATTAGTTATTGTACATTTCATTTAATAATTGTTTAATTTCCTGAGAACATTTTAAGGTAGGACCTTTACTTATTATGAGAAATTGATATAATATTCACCGTAATTAGTTTCAGTAGTACATATAATAAATTAAATCAGGTTTTTGAATTAGTATAATAAATACTGTATTTTTAAGATTACTCCGCGAAATTTGCCAAAATATGTACGCTTTTCACTAAATTAGCGGTTCTTTACATGACTTTTGCAATTTTTTATGCAATCACATCTCAAAATTTGTAAAATAAAATTTTTTTTTTGGTCCCTTGAATTTATTATTAATGGGGTTCCCCGCGTAATACGAATAAATTTTTTTGGTCTCTTGAATTTCGAATTAACGCGGTTCTACTGAATATATTTGTTTTAATAAATAACATTAAAAAGATATGATGCATGATCTTGTTCATTAGCTTTTCTATTGTGAAAATCTATCACTTACCAGGCGTTTCAGGCTTGTTGGCCGAGCCATAGAAGTTGGTCTGCAGAGGCGGCGGTGGTGGGGGCGCCAATAAGTCCAGCCCGGGCAGCATGGGAGGCGGAGGAGGTGCAGGAGGAGAGGGCAGAGCCCTACCTCTATATGCAGGTGGTTCCTCTACTAGACCATCACCAAAATAAATTAATATTATATTGATATTTGCGTTTTAACCAAAAAAATTTCAGATGTTGAGGATGAAATCTTTTAAAAATGTCTATAAATTTATTTATTTGTAGCTATATAATACAATGTTAAAAATCTATTTGGACTGTGCCCGTCTCACTAGAGAAATTCTATGTCGAGACGGGCACAGTTTACAAGCAATTGTACAGTTAATTGGAATTACAAGTAGTAGATAGAATTACATTTATTACTATATAATAGGTGTATATGAAGAACAATTTTAAAGTGGTCTTAATAAATTAATTTTGGATCACTTTGTAGCGATAATTAATATAGGTATGAGTCAATATTTTTAGGTGAGTGCACAAATACTGGCTCTACCCATATTACGAATCCAAGTTTTAATATATATTTTCATGTTCTTGGGACAATTCAATTGGTTTAAATCTTTTAGCATTCTATTAAATAGTTTAGGTTCAAAATATTTATAGTTCCTTTGGCCACATGTAGTATGTGCTCTTGGGGTTTGTAGGTTATTTGTATTTGTCCGTGTGGAAATTATATTTTGAGTTGTTTTAAAATGTGTCTGTTTGTATTTATATATGTATTTAAAAGTAGTATTAGCATATATTTGTCTTATATCAAAGACATCGAATTTATTAAATATTTTGTCAGTGCTCGTGATTGTGGTTTTGAGGATAACTTTTAATATAATTTTCTGAGCTGCTATTATTGGATTAATTGCAGACATAGTCGCTCCACCCTAAGCAATTATACCATGCTCTATGATTGATTAACAGATAGCGTAGTACGCTATTTTACGATGTTTTATATCAAGGAACTTTCTAATATTTCTAAAAAAATATATTGTTTTTTTTATTTTATTTGTAATGAGTTGTGTATGATGATTCCATTTGAGATAAGGATCAAATATAATTCCTAAGTATTTAATTTGGTCAGTACATTCTATATAATTGCATTGACACGTATCGTCGTCTGAGTTGGAACAATTGTGAACTTTTATTTTGTAAGCATACGAGGGTTGCCCATTTTCTTTTATGCTCGAAGTTAGGTACAGTAAAACCGCGATATAACGAAATAAATATTAAATTAGACTCAATATTAGTGAAGAAACAGTTTACATGATTAACAATTTGGTCAGGGCTATTTTTAAAGTAGATAGGTTTACATTCTATGTCAAGTTAATTAAGAACTGTCTCTTTTTATTTAACAGCATTAGTTGCCTCTCTTATAAAATTCCATATTTTTTTAGTCTCCATTGGTATCAATAATTTTTTTGTTTATAGTAAAAAGTTTTTTTGTTTGTGTATTTGGCTTTTTTAATTATTAGTGTACATATGTTTCTGTATCTTTAGTAAAAATTATGCAAAGTAATGTTATAAGGGTTGTTACGTGTTTTTTTTGTATAATATGTTTCTTTTTTTTAGACTTGATAATATTTTGCGTAATCCACGGTTTAGTCCTGAATAATGAATTCCGATACAGAACAACGAAGTTCATTTTTAATATAAACAACAATTCCATTGTTTTTGGATGAGTGTTTAAAGGTGTTATAATGAGTACAGTGCTTGAGATTTTTTGGTGTGTACGATTCAGTGAGCCAGCACTCAGTTAAAATTATTACGTGGAAGCTAATAGAGAGACTATTGAGCATTATTAGTAGTTCATAAAAATTTTTATTGATTGATCTTATGTTTTGATTAAATATTTTAAGGTTCTCTTTGCCATTAAAATATATTTTGCATGATTTTGAGTCTGATGTTACAAAGGACTCGAGTGAGTTTATGTCAATCATATCTGTTAGTTCCTGAGCCATTTTTTATTGTATGTTAATTTAAGAGATGTTAATTCTATACAAAAAAAATATAGGTGAGCTCAGCCGCCGTTGGCCAAAATTGGTGAAATACCCTGTTGTCATTTGGATGCAATATATGATATTTATTTAACAAAGTGTATTATTGGCAAAATTTTTGCCAATTACTCACAGAGTTCATAGTATAGAGAGTAGTCCAAACAATGACAGACCAATAGCCAGAGCTCTTATATATTTATATTATTTTGATTAGGTCATCCGAGTGCTTAATGTAAATAACTATTCTCAGGTGCCTTTTTGACCATATTTTTTTCGTTTTTAAAAGACAACCAAGTCATTATTTTTCTTACATTTTTGTTTTACTTTCCACAGTAGTTCTTTATAGTACGGGCACAAGATTTCACTTATATAAAGTTTTTCACATCCTAGAGTTTTGAATGTAGTTGGGTCAATCTTTTTTCTGTTTTCCAATAGTTGATATTTAATTCTGATGTCTGCAAATTTAACAAAAAGTTTTGGAGAGGCACTGATTCTTCTATCTATTATCCTTTTGGCTTCTGTAATATCCCTGTTTTGTATGTCGATACCCGCTACCGTGGTCACTTGCTGGATCACCTCCGCAGGTTGTACTCCCTCCTGTTGCAGGACACCTGCTACTTCTAAGGAGTCAGCTTTAGCGTTTTGCTACATTTCAGCAAGCCTGACCTCAAAGTTTTTGATAATTTTATTTTTTTCAATTAATTCTTTTCTAAGAGCTTCAACTTCTGTTGTCAGCTTTGTGATAGTATCCAATTTCTTGTAGATATCATCATTCTGTTGACTAATAAAGTCGCTGGATTTTCTTGTTTCCTGATTTTCATTTTTTATTTTTGCGAATAATTCTTTTTTTTATTGTTTGAAGTTTTGTGTCAATTTGTTTCATAATAATTTCTAAGATATCATTTTGCGGGGTGGGGGGCGGTTGGTGGTTGATTTTAGTTTGTTTCTCCATTTTTTTTTTCTTGTTATTCTGAGAAATATTCAGCTCAGAGGAAATTGTCATTCACTGGTTCCACCAATCTGTCACTAATAATACTCGGGTATAGGCAACAATAAGATAGTCAATCTTTATATTTTTGATTTATAAGACCACCTTGAATAATAGATGATATATGGTTTCACTATACCAGTCACTGTGGCCAGATATGATGTCTGTGTAAAGATTAAGAACGAGAGACATAAGCTATTCACCACTTTTTTGCAATTTATGATGGAGCGATTTAAGTACACCTTGTTGGGCTAGATACTTGTAGGTAGTGATAATGTAACAATATTATCTAAATTTACTACAGTAGAACCTCTCTAATTCAAATTAGAAATTCAGTGTAATCCTTTAAATATTTTGCTATCCAAAAGAACAATTGTGAAAAATTGAAAACATTTTTTCAATTTTAGAAATACTGGCCATGAACACCGCTTGAACATGTGAAGCGCCCTCTGTAGGTGCCTGCTATAGGCAACAGCAGATTGCTTTAAATAAATTAATTAAATGTTAATGTTGACTTGAGAGGTAAGAAATTTGCAGTGTCTCAAAATTCCAACTGGAAAATTAAAGGAAAGCCTTTAATATTTACATTCTTAAATAAACAAAACACAAGGTCTTACCACTATTTGAGATAGCTTTTTTTGTTGGGATTAATGACTTTAGAAATTCATTAATATTGAAATCTTCACGGGGGGTTGCCACTGGACGGGAACTTATAACCTCTATCTTGTTCCCTAGAAATTATAAAAATCAAGAATATTACAAAAGCATTGAAAAAAAATAAAAATAAACAAATAAAATACTAATTGTATAACTTAAACACCTAAGATTGAAAAAGTATACATAAAATTGCAAACCTCCTTTATCATCCTTCGGATCATCCTTTTGGAAGAAGGGAAAATCTCCTTGACCCATAAAACTTGTGAATCCGATACCGACCATCTCATCACCAAGAATACTGGCTGAAAACGTCTTGTCCAAGTTATAACTCTCTGAAAGGAAGAATAATTTACATAAATTTACTAAAATTTATAAAATATTTATACACTGGACTCTCTTTTTATACACAGATATTAAAAAATAAAATTCATTGTTTATTGTATCATAATTTTATTTTTAAAAATGTGATCATTTGTTATAAAACGATTTCCAAGTTAATTAGCCAGCTGCAGGACTTCAAGGATTGAATATGCTGTTATCGGATCTCTATCTTGGGGCTGGTGTGCTCCTCTAAAACAGTTTGAATATTTCTACCTTGTTGAAAACTTCATCAGCATATATTTACATTCAGCAATATGTTCAATCATAAGCTCTTCAAAGCCTTCTCAACCAATTGCATGTGCCACAGTTATGATATCTGAATGCAGTTCGGTTGTATTTGGGCTAATATTAGTTTTAACGAATTCTGCCCAAATCGGTCTCCAACATGCATTCAGAGTTGATGGTTTTAATTCCGATAACGTCATACCAACATACTTTATGCAGTCTATAATTGAAAATTTTCTCCACGCGTTCATGATTGTAAGTGTTTGGTCTTTATCAAGTTTATCCAGGATATATTGCAATGTTATTTTAATGTAATATGACCTAAATGTCGCAATAATCCCCTGATCTTGCGGCTGAATCAAGGCTGTTGTATTACGCAGCAGTTATAAAATATTTACATTTGGGTGATCCAATGTAGGATGCCTAGGTGCATTGTCTACGAGTAAAAGAATTTTGAACGGGGGAGACCTTTATCCTCCATATATTTTCGTGCTACAGGAACGAAAAAATTGCTGAACCAAATATTCCTGCTGTCATCCATGCTTTTTTGTTTGACTTCCAATGTAATGGTAAATTAAATGTCCACACCTTTCATCGCACATGGACAATTTGGTCAATTAATAAATAAAGGTTTCATAAGACGATCTCCTGAAGCATTGCTACACATTAATAATGTAATACGATTCTTAGCTGCTTTAAAGCCACTAGCAGTTTTTTCTATCTTCGCTAAATATGTTATGGTTACGCCATGGCCTGTTTCATCTGGATTGAAAACTTGGTCTGGAGTGTATTCTCCATCTTCAATTATTTTTGATAACTTTGAAGAAATTCTTTAGCTGGTGTTTCATCAGCAGATGTGATTTCACCTTTTATTATAATGTTATGCATCGCATGCCTTTTGAGCAGCCATCCTTGCTTGCAGAAAATTCATCCTTCTTTTTTCAAACAAACAAAATCTCCACAACATCACCCAATTCCCATTCTTTAATCTGCTTATAAAATCTAAAAGCCATATGTTTGATAATGTTGCCATCTACGGAAATTCTTTTTTGCGTATTATCTTCTATCCATATTACTAGAGCCTTTTCCATTTTTTCTATAATAATATCATCTCTTGTGATGATGACTTTGCACTCACTTTTGATGCAGAAGACACCGATTGTCTTATAGAAACGTCACTTTTTTTAATGGTTCTCACTGTTGCTTCATTCAAACCAAACTCCTTAGCCACAGATGTTGAACCTTATCCATTTTTAAGACAATCTAAAATCATAATATCTTAATCTCTTAACTTTAAGATTTCATTTATACGAAGGAATATCAAGAAAATATGCCACCACACACAGATCATGCTAGGTGTCCACGATGTCCAACGGAATCCACACAAGTGACTGCACTACAACCCGCAGTCTCACGATTCCCGCCCCGCTTTATCCTAGCCCCCTGCCACATACCTCTCTGTGCATAGTACTGAATAGTACGTATAAGCAAAGGATGTAGCACCGTGTTATTTCGAAAATGTGAAAAAAAAACTCATAAAAAAAATTTAAAAAAAAAGAGTATAAATTTCTAAATACAAAATTTTAATCACATAAACTACTTTTTACATGCGAGTTATTCCATGTGAAATCATCTAGGTGTGATTGTTTTATTTATTTTTTCACCATGGGTATCCCCATCGGTGCGTAGCTCAAACCAACGGGGCTTTGCAGAGGTTTTGAAAAATATATACATATTATTCTCCTCCCATAAAAGATAAAGGATTCTAGTTTTCACTAACTTAAGTCTTCTTTAGGGTTATAGAAAATGTATAGAAATGATTAAAAAATATATATAAATCACCAATTTTTATGGACTTTTAAGGTGACTTGGGCTTGGAACCACAAAATGGAATTTTTTTGTTATAATTATGGCTAGTAGAGTTCCCAGCTATGCAGAATTACAGTTTGGGTTAGGAATCCTTCCTGCTTTTTTTTTGGCATCAGTTTCAAAATTTTCAATTTTTGCTGATTTCAAGGTCAAATACCTCAAATGAGGGACCAAATAAAAAAAAAAAAGTTTTTGCACATGGATAAGTTTACTGGTACTAAACAAAACCTGTAAGTTTTATATTGTGATTCAAATTGGTTTAGAAGTTAGTTTCCATGTAACTGTGACCTACAAATGTACTGCTATGGACGAACCGATTGCTCTCCTGCTACTTAAGTAAATAAATGTTTATCTTAAAAAACTACACAAATGGAATGCATATTTAATGTTTATTGAGATAAATTACATGATAGTTAAAATTTAATATTTTGCATGGAGCCAAAAAACATATTTCAGAAAGAAATTGGAATGATCAAAAGATGTTAAAATTATAATTTTACATTACAACATTCGTATTATTTTATGTTAATGTATTATTTTTTCATCAATTTCTCTACAAATTTCATATTTTTAATTCCTGGTATGAATTTTGATTGTTAATAAGTAGTATGCAAATATGAATAACTGCATACTTATTTAGTGTCATGACATTCAAAAATGTTCCAAATTCAAAATTATTTTGACATTCAAAGTCTGCTTTTGTTTAAAATGATTTTTTGATTTGTTTGTTTCATGATCGCATAGAATTTTGTTCTTTTTAAAAAACAATAATACCAAATTGATGGCAGATCTTGTTTATTGCCATGAGACACGGACAAACAATCCTACAGACGTAAGAAGATTATATATGAAGGATACTTATTAGTGAAGACGGTATAGGCACAAAACCTTATAAAACTAGTTTATGATTGTAGACCTACCTGTATGTTGTCCAGGAAGGTCAATGTCCTCGTCAGGCCCCGGAGAAGGTACAGTTTCCCCAGGTGAAGGGGGCGATGGTACAGGGCTGCTAAGGACCTCAGCGGGAACGATGCACTTGGCAGCAGGCGGCAGAGACACACACAGATCGTCCAGCTTGCGTTTCAGACCACGTACCCGACCACCAAAGTTCTTATAGGCCTGAGAAAAAATAGAAGAATCAATAAATAAAACATTTTCAATAATAAGATACCAACAATTTTGTTCAATACTAAAACAATTTTGAATAATAAGGAAAGCAAATTACCAAACAAACAATGATATATAGTAAAACCTCATTAAAATGAACCCCGCTTTACTGAAAAATTACACATAACAAATTTTTTTTCAAAATTAATTCTCTACAATTAATTTAAAAATGAATTTATATAAAGAAATTATTTTTATCCCGTGCGAAATATACCGATAGATACATTTACGTAAAAATATAAAGAAAAAAAATGTTTTATCAACAAAAATACTTTATCAAAAGTAATGCCGTCGGTCATACATATTTGTCATCGTTTTATTGCTTTGTAGCACCTTTAGAATACTTTTCCTTGGGGTCATAACAGGCCCTCATAAAGTTATTTTGCGTTATCTCCACGTCGTGATCCATTAATTATTAAAAGATCTCAAACACAAAGGGTAACACTCACGTTGGCCACAACCTTCACTTCCCCCCTCTGTGTAGTATAATGGTGGTGTGCCCTTTGCAGTAACCTGCACAGGGCAGCCCTGGCCACCAGCTCTTTTTGAAGGGCACGGACGTATCCCTCCAGACAGCTGACACCCTCATCCAATTCTTGCTTCGCCTCATCAACATCACGTCTTTCTGAATGTAAAAAAAAAAAATTATGATTTTAATTTAAAATAAATAAATCCGAACATTACTAATTATAAAACATTTAAAAAAATATATTTAAGGGTGTACCTTCATTTTCCCAATTTGAAATTCGAGAAATGATTCAAGCCGGGACTAATAGTTAAGACCTAAGTTAGATCATCGAAAATTAAATAATTTATCGAAGTACCCAGTTAATACATATGAAAATATTTTGAAATCAGTCAAAGTACCTACATGTTAACACTCGTTCACAATGTTCTGCATTCAAAATTATCATGTCAAATACGGTTGGTGGTTTTGTTTAATATTAACGATTTAAACCACATTATCGTTTTGTGAGCTGTTTGTTTCATAATTACCTAGTAATTTGCTGTTTAAAAGACAATGGTGTTATATATATATATGAAATATTCAATTGCGACTTACGTGCAAAATAACACAAATAAAATGTTTATTTGGTTCAAGAAAACGTTGTTTAAAATCAGTGTAAAACCATCAAATATATGAAATTTGCAACATATGTTCTGAATAAATTCAATATTTATTCATATTTTGGCTAAAACATCTGTGAGAATATAACTTATTGGCGTAGGCCACCAACCAATACCAATGGTAACAAAAAAAAAATCATTTTTATTTTACAATTGTACTTTATAATTTAATTTATTACCTACCCTAAAATATCAACGGTAACGGTGAGTTAAAAAAATGGTAAAAAAAACCTTTCAAACTGGAACATAGTGCGTCAGCATCTTTAAGAGCGAGAGGATTTTCGTGTATCAGTTTCATCTGCATATCCGTATCTGCCTCTAATACTGAGCATTGTCGGACCTTGTTCACAAGTTGTATTGCCTGAAAGATAAAATGTTAAATGTCATCATAAGAAACATTTTTTCTCCACTGATATATAGAATAATAATAACTTAATTACTTTTTAGAGCATCATCATCGTACTTAACAGAAAATATATAAAAGTGCTCAGTATCACGTCCATTAGCAACATTTCATGTGCTGCATGACCGCGCAGCTTGGGAACACTGATAATACATTGATTAACACCGCTGTGCATGTATGTAAAAATACATCAAATTAAATAGATCATTTGTTAATTACCCTTACAACAGAGCATGACTTTTTCTGTGTGTGATCTATGACTTGTGAACTGTCAAGAAGTGTGAATGTCCTACCAGATCATCACACTGACTTGAAGTTATTGTAAAGTTACTGGTGCTATTGTGTTTCGGTTTTCTGGCAGTGCATGCTGAAACTGATATTGTGTAACTGATTGTTCTGTCCCTATATCAAATTCCTACCACCCTTTCTACATCCTGTTTCCTTACTCCCTTGAGTAAACAATATGTAAAAGCCCTGTTAGTTTGTAATAACAATAAATAAACATTAAACAAATTTAAGTATCTCTCACTTGAAAATCATTTGGGTCTATATCGGGAGTCTGTTTTCCCGCAGCCGCACTGAGAAGTCCAGTCAAATCAGTTAGGAATTCTTCATCATACACCGCCCTCTCCTCCCATATTCTGAATATCCTCAAGATGCGGTGCTTCACTTTATCATCCCTAGAAATATACAACACCATATCCACAAATTCTCAAAACTATAAAGATCAGTAAGTATCATAAATAACATAGAAAGCCTTTATCAACAAAAGTATAATAAAATAAATATTAGTCTAATGGACCACCAAAAACCAGAAATGATCAGAAATACGAATCTGAAAATCAAATGATTATTTATGTGTAAAAGGGGGGGTGACACATCAGCAGAGTTAAGTTAGATTTTCCGAATTTATGACACGCTAAGCCCAAAAGGTTCGCTGTCACTGGCATAGATGATGGCTCCTACTATAAAAAGTATTCAAAAACTTACCTGACAAGAGGTGTAGCTTTTTGAAGTGTAGTGCCCCAACTCTCAACAAATTCATAATTCTTTCTCTTGCTGTACTGGATGACATCATTGGCCAGGTAAAACAGAGTGAGTCGATGTTCTACTTTGGCTAAAAAGATTCATGTAATTAGACAACATCCATAACATGCCCTTTAACATTGGCAAGAGAACATAATTGTGATCAATACTATAGGACAGAGATGGCAATATATTTTATAATTTCTAGTCTACATGCAAAAAGTGTAAAATGTTTGCCACAGCACAGGAGTAGCCCAGTGAGACTGGCATTACGAATACAATTTTGTGTTCACAATTGTGTATTGATAGGTGCTTACCTAGTAAGACAGATATAGGGTTAAAAAAGTATATAATTGTATCTGTAATCTGTAGATTGCAATAATGTGTACAAACATGTTTTATCAATTCCAAATACAATGGTTATGGCCATTTAGTAATTCGCGATAGCCGATTGCTTTCTGCTAGTAGTTACATAACAGAGAACTCTGTGTGTTTGTCCTTCCACTTTAAATATATAATCAACCATGCATCACCATAATGCATGAATCTACAAATTAAGTCATTTCAAACTAATAATAACAGTCAAAAAAATTATCATATTCAACACAAACTCATTTGTTTCATTGTATTTAGATAGAGTAGTATCTAGATAAATGTATCAGTTAATACCAATATCAAAATGGGTAATGGCTTAATTATTTGTTATAATTAGAAGATTGGTGAAATCTAATGTTTATCCAAATGTAAGTCAAAATTACAATACTGACAAATATGTTGGGCAGTGATTAATAATGTTAAAGGATTTCAAGTTCTAAAACCAATTGAGAAAATATGTAAAAATTAAAGATATTTATTCATATTTCAAAAATATATACATATTATTTCAAATAGGTTTTAGTTTAGTGGATGAAGATATATATATGAAATATTTCAATAAAAGCACGAAAATATATTTGGAATAAACAAAAGAGAATGTTTGATTCTTTATAGTGTGTACATTTTGAATGGCAGATGACTACGGTGCATGGACAATTCTGGAGTAAACTGTTTAAGTTTAGATTTGTGGATGCACCGTGGTGTACATGTGGAACAGACGCCTGACCATATTTTGTAGAACTGTGTGAGATACTTAAGGATTTAGACACCGCCTACCCAGGAATGCAGACCTTATTAGTAATGGGACGAATCTTGTTTTATATAATTTATTCAGATATGGGTGACACAGTGGAGCTTCTTAGGTAGGTAATTAGGCCGACCTGCGTGGGTGAGTATCTCCACCTACGCGCCTACCTCTCTCTCCATACCTGATGTTTTGCAACTCCGTTAGTCTGTCTATATAAGTGTGACTCAAACCATTTTGTGTTCACGCACTGCCCTTCTTTCGAGAATGTTTTTGATGACTGGATCCCTAAGTGTCTACCTTGAACTACTGCACCTTAATTTACCATCAATATGTAATCTAACTATGTATTCTATATATTTATGTTATATGTTTTATATAAATAAAGACAGCACTTAAGGGACACTGGAGGGTTTAAATTTTAAATTTTGTGAAAATTGCTAATAACTACATTAAATTTCTTTTCTTTTTCGTTTTACATACTGCATAAACTTGAATATGTTATTGAATTAAAGTCGCGAATTTTTATTAGCTTTGATGAGTGGGACCGACGAGAGAGCCCAGCTTCTAAACCGGTCCCGGAAAAGAATAGGTCCCTCCCCCTCCAGCTGTCTCTTTAAAAAAAAATGTATACATAATTCAATGTATAAGTATGTATAAATTATATTAAATTACCTCTTTTTAAAACATTTAACCAGCTAGATACAATCTTTTTATGATGTTGTCTTCTCTGTAAACACCATGATGAAAGCGATTGTATGCTTTCTTGGGTGTCTTTCAACTGTGTCAATCTTTTCTCGAATGCTAAAGGGTTGAATTCTTCCACTGAGGTTGTCATTTTTGTAACTATAAAATGATAAACATCGAAATTTGTTCATAGTTTAAGGCATTGCAATTTCCCGCTTTTCTTCGAAAATATACAAAAGGTACTGTTGCTGCATTCACTTTTGTCACTGTTTCCCACATGTACGAACCGACCAAAAATTTAACTCAACTAAATATTCACTCATTGAAAATAGTATGCACAATTCTTACTAGGTTTAACAATGTCGGAATTATGAAAACAAATATAAAATATCTTAGAAAAGCCTGAATTTCATTATAAAAGCTGTACGGTTTCAGTAGAAGAATCCGATAATACTCTTCAATTTACCACAAAACCACACATAAATACACAGATATTACTAACACTGTCGATTGCACGCTCTATTTTAAGATCCTAAATATTAATTCTGCATCAAATCAGCGCATTTGAAAACGATTTTATCAAAAATTCCGGCACAAAAAAGTACTGAAGACAACAATCGCCATTTGTATTCAAGTATTGTCATATTACAAAATTTCCAAGATTAATTGAAAAAATATTTTCTACCTAAACAGGCACTTTTTATACGAATTATTATTTACTACATTTGTTCTAAATGTAAAAAACGTGCATATATAAATGGTTATCTCAGCTTGAAAATAGCAAGAATAATTCAAATATTGACTGATAAATGTTTTCTATGTATAATTTCTTATATAAATTTTGTATTATGCTCTATACATAATAAAACCAAGATTTAACTCGATTCTGACTCTTTTACGTATCATTCAATTCAATTGAATTACTTTCACCAATTCTAATGATATTACATTCCTAAAACCAATTATTTGGAATAGGTCACAACTGTTACCCATATTTTATTATCACATTTGAATGTAATATGGGGGAGATGAATAAAGTTCATGAAATGAGATAATTTAACAATTTAAAACGGATCGGTATTGGCTTCAAACTTTTCACCAAAAAACACTGGCTTTGATTCTTATTTTTGAATTTATATCAATACCATGTGTCATATTATGTCATTGCGTTTATGGTATGTTTTTGAAAGAATTTACCATTTATTTTTAATTAAAATGTAATGAAAGTTCAATATATTAATAGTTAAGAAAACGTGTTTTGAACCACAAATCATTTATCCTTCGTAATTATCATTTTAATCTAATAATATGTTGCATGTTTTGAAGTGAGCAGAAACTGGAAGGATTTTTGAAATTAATAAATTTAAATACGTACCAGTTTTTTACTCTTATAGATATGTGGTGGCCCTCGCGCATTGCCCAGATGCGTCTTCTCGTTACCTTATTTCTGGGTATCATCACGCGCGAACAAAGGGAGAACATTCGCGAGAAGCCAAGCCACGCCGCTCGACGTGCATGACACACGTGCACGGGAGAAAAGTGTTTGCACTCAGCACTCGAGTTATTCGGACCACGGAAGAGTTGTTCGGACCGCTCTTCTCGACTCGGTTTTTCGAATAATACTTGTTTTTATAATATTAATATTTTACTCTTTCCTTTATGTTTTTTTTTTTGTTTTCTTGCTCTCTGTGGCTTCTCTTCAACAAAAATAAACAAATTTATATAAGGTTTTTTACTCAAACACGAATTAATCTTCCCACAGATATGTAAATTCCATAAAATGAACCTAAAGATTTAAAAAAATGAGATTAAAAGATATAAATAATATTGATACGTGTGATACATAGTAATAAGAAACACCACGGTCGCCGCTGATTTAAGTTTGTTTTAGAAACGAACGTTTTAGAAGACGGCTCGAGTCGATTCTGGACTGTGAATCCAACGACTCTGCTCAAGCGTGCCGCTAGTTGTCACCTCCGCCGATCTCTGTCTGGGTAGACGAGACTATCGCCGCCACTATAGAACAGATTGCAAGGATTACTCCCTATACTGGACCCACTTGCCCTTTTCTCTTACCGACCCGCTGCCCCTTACTATTATCATCGAGACACCTATCAAGAAGTCCGCCGCCGTTAACTACACCATTGAAGAGACCAGTTTCACGATCGTATAGCCGCTACCTCCGTCGCCCCCAAGGTCCCTCGCCGATCGCAAGCTTCCGATAACCCCGTTATCGCTGCTTCATCGTTATGTTCTATATTGCTCTATCCAGTCGTATATTGAATTTTTTCCCTGATGACTTTTCTAATTTTTTTTTTGCCATTTCCACTGTTTCATTGAGCCCTCTTGATACTCTCGTATCAATATTATTATGATTATGTTGTAAAAAAAATGTAGGTGCAACGTAATGACAGTGATCTTATTACAAAATTAATGGTCGAGAGTCGAGATCATAGATGGTCGAGATACCTAATTTTAATCATAAATAGGTACTCTCTTATCTATGGGTACTCTTTACAAAGCTCTTAACCATAGATAAAAATTGATTTAAACTTATGTATACATAGATTGGGTTAAATGGGTTAAATGCATAAATTATAGATATTTTAATAATTGTCTATGCCAGAAGCTGTCAAAATACGTTTCGTTGATATGCGTTGATTCCTTGATTGCTTGATTTGTTCTTATTTCTGTGAATTTCAGCTTGAATCGCAACGCGTATGGCACTTAAGATAATGCAAATAAATTTTACCTACCTTATACATTTGTAATATTTCCCCCAAAGATTCTTAATTTTAGGTTACCCTTATTTGTGTGAAAATGGATGACCAAGTTTGTCCTAGATGTAAAACAACCAAATATCGTAACCCATCTTTAAAATTGATGGTTAATGTTTGTGGTCATGCTCTGTGTGAGAGTTGTGTTGACCTGTTATTTCTGAAAGGTATACATATTTTCACGTTTGTTTTTACACATTTGTGTTTGGTCTTGTGATTTAAATATTTAAGGTATTTTATGATTATCTTGTCTTAATTAATTCACCATAATAATAATATTTTTCTTAGGTTCGGGTTCTTGTCCGGACTGCAATGTGCCTTTACGTAGAAGCAATTTCCGTGTACAGTTATTTGAAGATGCTAAAGTAGAGAAAGAAGTTGATATAAGGAAAAGAGTCCTTAAAGATTATAATAAAAAGGAAGAAGACTTTGCCTCACTGAGAGAGTACAATGATTATTTGGAGGAAATTGAGTCCATAATATTTAATCTGACAAACAATATTGAGATAGTCATGACGAATAAGAAAATTGAGCAGTATAAAAAAGATAATAAAGAAATTATTATGAAAAACAAATCCAGAGCAGGTTTGCTTATAATTTTTTGATAAATTTTTCAATAAACATGATGTTTGCGTTATAAGCTGTATATAATACAAACATTTTTATTTGTTTTAATTGTTTACTCTTCCAATTAAGGTATCAATCTTTTAACCCTAGGTAGTAGATGAACTCAAAATCACAAACTGTGAGCTAATCACTGATATTTTTTAGCCACAATCACTAATTATGATTATGAATCTGAAAATATTTGGATCGTTGATTTTTGATAATGTGTATTTTAGTTTGTTGGCAGTTTGCTATATTTTGAATTGATTTCTATTCACTTATTTATACTATAAAATTGAAAATGAAATATTATTTTTTACATAAAGGAATGGTTTAACATAGTAATGGAATACTATATAAGCGCTAGTTTAATTTATTTTGTGTAATATGGTATAATCATAAAACTATGGACAGTCCGAGTTTTCTATCACTGACGTCATTGAATATCATACTAGTGAATCAAGAGTAGCAATTTAACTCAAACTTTAATTTAACATGCTTGTTAGTTTAGCAGTTAAGACACTTGCCTAGTGCTCGAGCCTCGTCCCAGGATACCAGCAAACCAAACATTACCATTAAATAATCCATGTAATTTTAATAATGTAAAATACTTAATTCATATTATAAAAAAATTGTAAAAATGTCAAATAAATAAAAATAAATTCAATCTGGAAATACGGAAAATACTTTGTGATTGATTTTTCAAAAAGGTTTCCAGATTGGAATAAATTTATGAATTCCAGAACAAATGAATACATTTATAATGCTAAAGGGTATTAATTTGATATCACCAGACTACATATTTTGTATGAAGAATGAATGTGCCTCATATACATTGATATAATTCAACATTTTTTTTTACCTAATAGACTTAAAGCGAGAGAGATACATACTTGAAATCTTTAAAATTTAATAATTATTTTTTTTCAATTCCATAAGGCCGTGAAGAAATAGAACTAGAAGAAATATTAGAAATAGAGAAGCAGGAAGAGGAGCTCAGAAAAGCTGAGCTTATAAGACTGGAAAAGGAAGCCAAAAGACAAAAACTTCGGGAAAAAGAAGCGCTGATAGATGAATTAATGTTCTCCCAAGAGAATGCAAAAAATATAATCAACACATTTGCACAGAATGCTGAAAAAGCCAAGGAGGAGAGTGCCAAAATTGTTGTTCCCACTGTAAAGGTTTGTTTGCCCCAACTTGCTTTTTTTTTTTAAAAATAATTTCTGTAAAATTTATCAAGTTTTTATCTATTATTATTTTGTCTTTTATTTTTTAAGTGAAGAAGGAAGTTGTTAACATCATTTTATGTGAATGTATATGTAGGAATTATGTTAATATTTTAATTTTCTCATTATATTTTTAGCGTCCTGAGTTACGAAAATAGTTTTATCTCACATTACTTATTTTTATGTCCATAATACCTACATGTTGGTTTGTCTCCTTTTACAATTTAGTTATTTTTACAACTCTCTATAAGTCTTTAACAATGTTTGGTATCATCCTCATTTTAGCATTTTTTATGTTAAGTTCCTTTTCGAATTGAATTTTTCTTTTACGTTTAGTGTAATGTAGTTCACCTCAAAAATTAGTAGGTAGGTATTTATTAAATTTTCATTAAATTTACTGTTTTCTGTGATATGATTACATTACTTGTTGCGTGAATTATTGCAGGCAACACAGTTTTCCAGCGGAGTACAGTTTACTCGAGGCCGAGGAGGAATACCCCCGATTCCCATAGTAGCTGAAGGACCTCTCTTTTCTTACTATCCGCCTCCCACACCTCCGTTCTTGGGCCCGCCACCTCCGCAAACGAAGGACCTCGTACCAGCTGGCTATATGAATCACGTCAGGTAAAGCATGCGTTCACTAGGGGTATGAATAATGCTACATATTTCATATTTCTCACTTTCATGGCAGTGCTTGAAATATTTTTACTACATTATGAAAAGAATTGCTTGATGTATATGAAAAACAGAATGAGTAAATCAAACTCAATCTCATCCTTAAAAAGGCATTAATAATTAAAGCAAAAGTTTATTATGAGTACTGAAACATATTTTTTTGTCTTGGTAGCTTTAAAAAACAATATTTATGGCAACACAAATTAATTCATTAAAATCTCTTGGGAGAGGATACTAGGACTGAAAGATGGAAGGCACAATATGATGTACAGAGATGCACTCTCCAATGAGAATGATCAGTTTAATAAAGGTTTAAATATAATATGTTTGTTAACACTTTTTTACTTACAAATCACTAACACAAGTGTTCTTCAGACTGCAAATACGAATTATAGTAAGTACAGGCCATTTGTGGCTTTACATTTAAGATCACGGAACCATGGAAATAAAATTAAAACATTTTACTCTCTTCATGACTTTTTCACTCACTTTTAAACAGTCATAAAAGCTTCACTTTCAAATTTAAATTCTTGAAAGCAATTTTCAGAAGTTTAGATCTGTGCATATTCTGTTTTGATATTGTGGATGAATTTTTCATTGTTTATATGAAGATTAAAAAATTAAATTTAAATACAAATTAAATGTTAATTAGAAAGATATACATATAAAATCAATTTTATCGAAAAATATTGTTGTTGCTACCGGGATTCGAACCTGGATCTCTTCCAATCCGGGGAACGTGCATTATCCGATTATGCTATACCAACATAGTGTATTGACAACAAATTTTCGAACCTATATGTTACACTTTTTAAATGAATACATCTATTGTTCCATTATTAGAAAGCCATTTACTTTGTTTTTTACTTTGTTTTGAAATTTTTTTGCCAATCCACTGTGTTGGTATAATCGGATAATGCATGTTCCCCAGACTGGAAGAGATCCAGGTTCAAATTCCGGTAGCAATAACAATATTTTTCGATAAAACTAATTTTATATGTATATCTTTCTAATTATTACATTTAATTGGTATTTAAAATATCAGGATCTATCTTCTAAATAATTATAACTTTACAATAAGAATGTGTTCTTAATAATTAAATTTATTAACACACAGGGTCCATGGGTTAGCTCGTTATTAATTTAATTTAATTATTTATAATTTTGTATTTTTTTAAATTACTTACTAGGACCGAGTCGGAAACGGAAAGAGCTGGAGGCTACAGTTCTCAATTGGCATGTCTCAGAGCTCTACGAGAAGCCTTATCAGGATTGTACTACACCAGCAGCTAGCAGATACACCAGTGAAGTCACCCGTGCTATTTTGTAAAAATATAATGTTCACACCAAGTGAAACGTTTTCCTCATACGAAGAGTAAAGAAGCTTTTATTCTTGTGTTCAAGTCGCACACACTGACTTGATGATGCAGGTCACTGTAGAAGGACACATTATGATTTGTGTTGAGTCACGAAAAGACTTATTTGTTATTCTCCCAGCAAACATGGTTTACTTATTTTTGTTTTCACATGCAGTAAAGGTCTGTTTATTATTTTTAGGCTTTGGGACTCTTAATTTATTGATAATTAACAAGAATAATTTCTGAATTGAAAAATTGTACTTTTATTTGCCAGAGAACAGCATTGTGTTTTATTGAATATATATTCTTAATATTAGATGATTGTGGATGTGTCATCCAGATGTCTTTATGTATTTTTAGGTTTGTGTTATGTTTGGACATTTTTTATTTTCTTAATAAAATAATGGTTGTTAATGTTGTTTCAACACACATTTAGTTAGTATTTTAATCATTTTTAATATTTCTAAAGACTATTTTTTTCTCTTTCATTTCACAATATTTTTATTTTCAAAAACAATATGTACTACTATAATTTTTTAACCTTTTACTGAGCAAGGCTCTGGAGATTGTTCTATATTTTTAATGTTTACTACAATATAATTAAGGATTCATTTATTTAATGAAATTGTTTAGACAATTAGGCATTGGGCCAAAGAATGATGCATTTTCTCTGGTAAAATATGTTACCATTTTTTATATATATCATATTTTTATATAATCAATGGTGTAATGGTGGTAATCACTGGAGGGGGCTCGAAAGGGCGTTTGCGAGCCATTTGTTAAATTTGACTTGAATCACCGAGCCCCTGGATAAGAAAAATGTAATATTTTCAGATCAAACTAGCGCCATTTCCTCGTTTGATATTTTAAAAGTACCATGGAGCATAAGACTTTGCGCTTTTTTGAAATTACTAGTTAAGAATTTCATTTGTTTCAGATGCATATAATAAAAGAACCGCAATAGTAATGTTTATATTTCTGGATCATACTCGTAGATCCAAAGTTCATCTCCAGCTATCACCCTCATCATGAAATTCGAATCCTCTTCATTTTCTGTCCAGTCTTAGCAACAAGCAACGCGTCATTGTTTTTGCTCTTGCTTTAAAACTTTGGGAACAATTTTTGCACACAGCTTCCGCATGTTTAAATCTTCTTTCAAAATGGTTTAAACTCTGCCTTTACTAGTTAATAGTTTAGCAGCAATCATTCTAGTGATAATGCGATGGTCTGACAACACCAAATCATGAACACTTTGAAGGGTATACCTCTTGCGCTTCGTCATCTATTCTCCTGCTCTTTCTTAAACCAATTCACCCATTTATAAACAGTTCTATGCTTCATAACAGACTTCCTATACACAGCTTCTAACATTTCAAGAATTTCTCGCTTGCTTTTTCTGAGTTTCACATGAAATTTGATGGTGATTGGTCACGGTTTTCTTCCATTGACCCCTATTCTGCGCCATTTGTCTCCTGTTTTGGATCTCTAAGACAGATATGTCTGTAAAGAAATTGTCGTTCCATCTTAGCTTAAATCTTCAAGCTTCTTTTCAAGCATCTGCGTTTCGTTCCTATTAGGATCACTTAATAAACAATTAATTTTTTTAATAACTTAACACAAGTTTTAAAAGTAAATTTAATTAACCTCCTAGAAACTAGCAGTACTGAAAAACTTCTGAATCTCAGCCAGAGATGTCACTGTACTTTATTTTTTGATATTTTAACTATCTCATCATTTTCTATGCCTCCAAAATAAATTATTTTTAAAAGTAGTTCCAAAATGAAAATAATCCACTATTTTATTAATTGAATATATAAAACAAAATTACAAATATAATTTTTATTATTATTGGAACTATTTGCCTAATCCTTGATTGATAAGGGAGGAAATTCTGTTTATATTTAGAATTGCTATGGTATTGTAATCAGATTATCATTTCCTTATAATTTGTTTTAGAATTTAGAATTTATGTTTCTTCATATTTTCCACATTCACCTTAATAATTTTCTTTTGAAATATATTGTTATGTTATGGTTGTACATAATACCCTTTTTTGATAACAAAAGAATAAATAAAGTACAAATATAATTTATTACACTTTGGTTGTTTTCTTTACTCATTTTTCAACAACTTTGTAATCAAAGAAAATTTGTAAAATGTCTATATATACAGTGTCTACTCAAAAAAATTACATTATTCAATGTTATTGATGATATTGAAAGAAAGTAACACTCCTGTAGATAGTTATTTTTCCCTTAAACACTTGCCAAACGGTTCACCAACAGTTTTTTTGATAATAATCGTTCTGTCAGTACATTTAAATGTTTTTTGTTTTAATCTACAATTTTTTCACTTTGATTGATTTTCTTCAACATTGTCTACAGCTGATTGTGCTATTATCTAACTGCCTTCATTAACACCTTCCATTCAACTCTTTAAAGTTTTGAATGATTAGAGCGCCCAAGAAGTGTCACTGTACTGGTTTTTTTGTGGCAGTAATATCTTTTCCTTTTCGCATTGTTGTTTCGTTGTTTCTTTTTTTAAGTATCATTTTACAAAACTGAATGAATTTTTTTTTCTGTGACTAATGTCTGTCTTGGTCGATGTACTCATAACTGAATATCATTGTTCTCTATTCTGCTTCCGCAGCGCAAACTGCTTGCCTCTGCATTCCTTGATCTTGGGCCTTTTTTAGTGCGACATGTAACGAGGCTTGTTATTTCTCGAACTGGTTTGTTTGTCTTATTAGAGATTGATTTTTTGGCCTCCATCCTTGTCCATTAATTGTGATCACCAATTTCTCTAGGCTGTCTCTCCATCTAGTAACACGCCTAATGTATGAAAGGATTTTTTTGCATGTTGTAGAGAGCGTTTCTTTAGTGCAAAGTTCTTGTAGAATGGAGATATTCGATTAATATAACCAATTTCTTTAATACAAGGTAATAAAGGAAACCTTAAAGGGTCCCACCTTATCCGTTATGAGAGTCATGCACTCTTGCTTTAATTCCACTCAACAAAGCGATGCGTGCATTAATTAACAGAATCTTCAAAGCTTTTTAAAATATTATAAAGTTAAGTTATTTAGTTAACGAATACTTTGTGTACGAATACGTGAATACGAAAACACATCTTTATTACATTATATCAATACAAGTTAAAAAAAAATTACCAAAAATTTTGATATTTAACAGTTTGCCAGTAAAACTGGACATGGGTTGCCAGGTTAAAGAAATAATTGGAAGTGGTATTAATCATACAGTACAGAACAGTTTTATGCCTCTCCTAAAAAGGGATGAAAAATGAGATAGCCGGTGTTGCCACTTAGGTAACGAATATTACTTAGGTATAGTAATATCACTACAAAACAATCAGAAGCGCGAATGGCAAATAAATTTTTACCCACTCACTGAGAAAGGGTCACTTTATATCTAAAGCAAAAAATATATTATTTTGTTTTAAACAATGCGTAAAAAAAAATAATTTCAGAGGAAGTTTTCTAGGAATTTGTAGGTGCGGAAATTTTTTTGGATAGACGGCGTATATACATTACGTTTTAATCATTTGTTTTTGGGCCGCCAATCTGTACTAACCATTTGTCCCTTCAAGGGTAAAATCGGCCCTGAATATATTTTTATACAAATACGTTCTTGTCGGCTAAATTGTTTAATTTCGATTGGATGGCAGTAATGTGACTGATGTAACTGAATAACAATAACTGATAGCACAATATAAACATTGGGAAAAGATTTATAACCAGTTTAGGTTAGGTTTACATAGGAGCACCAATATTTGGTAACATACATTTATCATATTACAGTTGACATGACACATACTCAAAGGCTTTTTACCAGGAAATTCAAAATATTCACTATTATTTATGCAAGAGATTTGTTATTTTATATTAGAGTTGTAATATTCTGACGTCGCGATCTTTATTGACACTTTTCTTGTTAGGCACCCAGTGCAGCCGCCCAGAAAGCTCTTAGCTCGGTCCAGATCTGCAATAATATTTCCTAATCTACTACCTCTGTAATAGGGCTTCCGAACCGAGTAGAACCGGATACCCGCGTGTTTTAAAAATAACCGAGAACCGGGTAATTTTCGACGGGTACCCGGTTCTTAAATTTTTTGATTTACCCACATTAAACACCTTTTATCACACTGATTTATTATTATTTTCGTGACGTACAGGCATGAAAGTATATAAAGCGTTATCATAAATACAACTGAAACATAATCCATTGGTGCTGCGGCAATTTATGGTTTCATTTTCGAGGGAATTTTACTTTTAACAGTTTCAACTCGCAAGTCTACCCTCAGTAAACATTACAAACCCGACCCGCAACTCGCAAGTCTATTGTGAGAAACCAATACACACTGTTTATTCAATGCGACATTTACCTAAACTAAACTAGGATATCGGATGCTGAATAATACAGGCTTATAGAAGAAGACTTTGACAACTGTAATACATGTGTAATGAATATAAATTTATAATGTATGTAATAAAATAAAATATATTTGTTCTTGTCTTCTGTCTATTATAATTCTTTTACCATTTCGATTGAATACAATATTAACAATTATACAACTCGTTAAATTTTCTATTCCAACAATATTTATTTATTTAATTACATATTATTTAAATGCAGTACTGAAATCAAACATTTTAGTATATATTGTACATATATAATATGAATCTAAACTCTAGATCAGCATAATTATATTAGTGGAAAATTTTTTCCCAGAACTGGAACCGAACCGGGTACCCGATTCTTTCATGAAAAATACTCAAGAACCAGGTAATGAATTTGGCCGGATATTTGGATGCCCTACTCTGTATATTAGGTACCCGCTCACTGTAAAGTAAGGATCATACTATATACATTTTATAGCCCAAGGATTCGGAGTCATAAACCGTTTGTTGCTAACCTCTGAACTCGACATTTCGTTACGGTTAACAGAAAGAAAATAGGAAACGAATGTTTATACGTTTTTCATCGCAGCCATGCTACAAGCAGGGCCGCCTCTGGACATTGTGCCACCCTTACGCAAGAAAATGTCGCTCTGGTATTTCTACAAATGATATATTTAATTTTTGTTAGCTTTTATAAAAGTATGAAATAAAAATGAATTTCATTTTTCAAAACACGTTAGGTAATAATTCCTTTCAATAATACATTTTCTCCCGTTTTCATTATTACTGTAGTTAAAAAGTTTTTACTGCATTACTGCCAGTAGTAGGATCATCCGGATTCAGTGGCGTAACTTAAAAAAACCCAATCTAAAAGATAATGGCCTCCCAAATATGTATTGTATACCTATAAGATATACAAATTAAATTCTTAACGGTTTTGTCCATTAAATAGTATGAACAATATTAGTCACATGTCATATTAAGACTTTAATTTAAAATAAGTATATTTTAGGCAATTATACGAACTCACAAAAACTGCGAGAAATCCTCGATTTGCTTTGCGGCGATGGTTTGGTTCCCATACAGATATATTATTTCTTCAATATTTGCAAAATAACTTTGCGACAACGTATAGGTAAATAATAAGAAAAATACTTTGTTTAAATTAAATTAAATTTGTTTTCACAGTAGTTCCTAATTAGTTAACCATCGCTTATATTTTTTTAGTTTTGTTTTTGTCTATGGTTGTATTTTAAATTTTATTTAGGTACATTATTTCCTGAAGAAGATAACATAGGTATCGAAACATGTTAATGTATCAATAAATAGTGGTTTTAAACAAAATGTTTTTCTTATTATGCTGGGTACGACAAATTTTTCGATGTATATTGATAATGTTTTTCGTAATAGACGCACTCGAGATTTTTTTTTAAATTTTATAATTCGCCACTATCCCTATTATTTATAATCTAGGTGCATAATATCTATACAACACTTTTAGGCATTGCTAATATAATGCATTTGGTATCACTTATATTCCAATTTACACGTTTTCAAAAAGGCTATGATTTAAAAAAAGAAGTTAAAATACTGTATTAATGTAGATACACCACTAGAAACATCAGAACAGATTGTAATGTAATTTTTAGCTTTTAAAAAAAGTATTTTATAACCATGTATAGCTATTATTTAATAAAAAGCTGTAGTGCATATATTATTAGAGGCTGGTGGAGAACGGACAGGAATCCGACTCTGGTGGACAGCTGAGCGAGACGTGACTTTTGAGAGGACGCTGGAAGAGGGAGTAGCTGGGTCGGTGCGCCGCTCTCACGAGAGAAAGGGCTGTGATGATACCGCGGTGGACCTAGATATATATGGGCCTGGTCCACCCGTGGACTGAAGAGAGACTCCGCTGCAACGAGAAAAGAGGCGCCATGCGAGTGAGCTGAATGGATGGGGGGCGACCTGGACATGGCTTAAAAGAAATGGCGGCGTTTGGGTAATCTCCTGGAGCAGGAGATGAATTCTGGCGAGGACGTGCGGCAGCCCGGGTCCACGGCTGCTTCGACACTCCGCGGGAGCCATGGTTAATAATGTGGTAAATGAGTAACCTAAGTCACCTCCCTCAGAGGAATCTTGACCTCAAGAAAGAAGTTTCCAAAGATATTTTACTTTCATTCAATATCGGGTTAATAAAATGTATAATGTGTTGCAGCAGAGTTTGCCCTTGAATCCATTATCACCCCATTCGAGGTAGCAGGCAACACCAGAGCACACATATACACTTGAAAACCCAGACTGAGCTATTGTAGCTATTATTGTAGGTATTTATTAATTTTGTTTGAAATTTTCCGTCCTTTAAAAATGCCGCCCTAAGGCGTTACTTTACTCGTCTATCGACAAAGACGGGCCTGGCTCCAAGGTGCATTTTTTATCTGAAATACCGTACAAACACGTTCGGAACAATAAAACAGTCAAAAATGCCGCCCTTTTAAAGGCAAATAAATAATGTTTGATTAGGCGTGTCTTCCATAAAATTTTGTTTGCTTGACGCAATAGACAATTTCTTGAGCAGTTTATGACCAAACCCGGCGGTGCGCGCGGTGCCCACTTATGCTCTAACACGTTAAAGCTTTTATTCTCGTGTCTACAATAAACGTCGGAATTGTTGAAAAATAGAATTGATTATTATTTTTATATTTAATAGTGGGTTTTCAGAATTTGCTAATCATTTGATAGAAAATGATCATGGTTTTGATAAAAAATTGGGATTGTCAATTTTGCTGGTCACAAATTAAATAATTTGGAATCGTTGGAGAGATAAATAAAGCGTGTAAAAATAATCAAAAAATTATAAACAACCAACTAAATTTAACTACGAGTCCCATTCTAAATTTTTTTCTTAAAAATTATTCGAGTAAATTTGTATTAAGTAACAATTTCAGTTAGGAACAAAATTAAAAAAAAAAATTGTTGTTTTTTTTAAATATATTCTGGTAAAGAAACAATAACATATGTTTTTTGTTAGTATTGATATCCTGAAGAAGAAAATGGTATTTTTCGAAACCGGTAGATGTATTTAAACTCAATAGGTGGTTAATAAAACAAAGTTAACAAATAAAAATAATGAATTTTAACCACAAAGTTAATTTTGATAATTTCAAAAGTAGAATTATTAAGGAAAACACATTCTTATTGTGAAGTTGTAATTATTCAGAACATAGGTCTGTGATATTTTAAATACTAAATTCAAAGGTATTTGAGATTCTGTAAAAATAATGTAGATGGCTTTCAAATAATGGAACGACAGGTGTATTAATTTGAAAAATGTAACATGTAGGTTCAAAAATTTGTCAAGAAAAATACTGGCGTTATAACACAATTGGTAGTGTATTTCCCCGGATTGGAAATAGAGATCCAGGTTCGAATCCCGGTGACGCAAAAACAATATTTTTCGACAAAATTGATTTTTATTTGTATATATTTATAATTAATACATTGATTTAGTATTTAAAAGTAGAATTGATTGTAATCGCCCGTTACCCCGTTTATACTCGTAATCAAATTGATACAATTTAGTAACAGGATTTTAAAATTAAATTAAAAATCCAAGAAGATGTGAGGATTAAAATTATAAGTTTCGATTAAGACCGAATTAATACGTGAATCGAAATGGTTCTCGCAGTAAAACAAATTAGTGTTATTTTCAGAAAATAAAGTGGCGTATTATATATAACAAAAATATGTAGGACAATAAAATTTGGTTAAAATAAAAATTTATTTAATAATTATTGCGGTTTGAATATTTTCCACTTCACTGGTGCACCCTGTACAATGCCACTTTGAATATATCTTCTTCAATTGCATCGTGCTCTCAATGAGAGGAATCATGGATACACGTCGTTACCAGAGTTGTGAAGTCGTTAAAAAATTACCGACTCCAACTCAAACTGAACAATCTGAATGTATTCCTTTGCGTACTCTTATTTCTCACACACACATATATATATATATATATATATATACAGGGGTGGGCTGGAGAGAGCTCGGAGGGGCTCGCGCGAGCCTTTTGTTTAATTTGACTTAAAAAACAATATTCTCCGATCAAATCAATACATAACTGAAATAAGACTTTGTGGCCTTTTTAAATTTTCCGTAAAATACATTTATTTCTGGTGCATAATAAAAGAAATGTTGCCGTTTTTTGTCTACAGTCTAACAATGCTTAAAAATGCCGACGTTTGATATATATATATATATATGCTTCCAGATGTTCTTAGATGTTCAGTGCAACCTTTTTGTGAACGATTATCCTACATACTTCACACGTGCGCATTGTTTTTCTTTAATTAATTTATTAGGACAGTTTCTAATAAATATTACATTGCATCATCATTTACTAAGAAGAACTTCAGTTTCAATCCAGTGTTCTATTTTGTAACATAGAATTGGAACGAATAGAATCGTACATATTTCTGCTAGTGATGAGAAAAAATGTTACTTGATATTCGATAATATCAGTGATTGAAAACTGTGACTGTGATCACAGTTTCATTACTAATACGCGTGCGCCACACGATATCACAATACACGAAATAAATAAATAAATTAGGAACATAATTTTGAGCGTATTTACTTATATTATTCAAACTTTATTTAAGTTAAAAACATAAATATATATTTAATTTAATATCATCACTAAAAGAATAAAAACTCTGAGTTTATTTTTCGGGTCAAATTCTTAGCATTTCAAGTGAAATGCGTAAAAAGTTTTGGCAGAATCACGAATTATAACGTAATTCCTTCATGAATATTCTTATTTCATATACACATGCGCGAATCACGGTTCACAACTAAATATAAATAAAATAAAAAAATTAATTACAAATCACGATATTCCCAGATATTCAATCATTGATAGTGAGTGTGACTCAAGATATCAGTGACTGACGGTTCGTGATTTTGAGCTCATCGCAAATTAATGCGTCAATCTTGGAACTTTTCACTAGTAATATAAGGTAGGTAAGTACATTTTTCAGCTATTGATATTAATTATTTTACGATATTTTGCGCATTGATACATAATATAAGTAGGTATATTAATTAATATTCGATTACTTTATTAATTATCGTAGCCCTAGAACATCGCGTATAGCTCTGAGATTCAGCGAGCCCTCTGTTAACGTATTGGCAGCCCACCGCTGACTGGAGGCAAGCAGTTCGCGCTATGGAAGCGTCAGTTATGAGCGAGATACAGGTGAATATTATGTTCCAGGCCAATGTTGTTTTTGAATAACTAGGAAATGAAACACAATTTTTTTATTTGGTTTTCATTTATAGATTACTTGGTTTACTATAATTATCTATGAATGGAATACTGTATCGGCCAAATGGTCACGTCTGGCAGCGGCACAAACGCGTGCTCTTTTAACCATATTTTTCATAACGTTCTCGAACTTTTTGCATATTATTTCAGCAATTTCATTTCGAATACTGTCCTATAGCATAGAAATTGATTTTAGCTTATTAGCGTAGACTTTTCCTTTCGAGTACTTCCACAGAAAATAGTCGGAAGCCGTCAAATCAGGTGGTCGAGGAGGCCAGTCGATTTCACCACTTTTTGATATTATGCGGCCGAGAAAAATTTCTCGCAAAATTTCAAATGTAGCTCGGGCTGCGTGTGAGGTGGCACCGTCCTGTTGAAACAACATGTGTTGCAGGCCCAATCGTCCCAATTTGGCCACCAATAAATTTTGCAACGTGTGACGATACTAACATAGCGATCACTAATGGTTTCAGCATTGTCATTATTATTTAGATAAAATGTTTGAATAACTTCAACACGTTGTTGAAGTGTTAAATGCTCCATAATAATTTGTAATCAACTAATCTTTACGACTACCAAATACAAATTGACAAATGTCAGTTAAACAGTTAAAATCGGCCTGGAATATTAATTCTGTGTATAGAAATCCATAAAACTATCAGCGTACCAGGTCACAACATTTGAATCGCCGGGCCTGTATACGTATGTACAAGTATTATTTCAACAATTTCCGTCAAGGCCTGTTTACTTGCTATGAAAATTATGGCTCAATATTGAATTAATCAGAACTAAATATTACAGAAACGATCATTCTAATTTTATATTTCACATAACTGATGGCAATAATTCGTCAGTGCGGTCACGAACGGAGGCGGGGTATTCCGAGTAATTGCTGTACGGCGAATGCGAAACGGAAACACAATAGATATTTTAAGATCGGTCGATAAATACACAGAGATCAAAAGAGCTTTTTTAGAGTCGTAATGAAACGAAACATCATATTATGATGGTGGCCCGACAAAACAAAAATCTCGCTAGCTTTCAACACTCTTCGCCAGAGTTTGGAGAGATTCTTTGATCTGTAACTGCTCGACTCAGGCGGAAAACTTTTAATAGAAAGTAACGCTTCTTCGGCCGCAGCAGTAGTCAGGTTTTTCGGAAATTAATTTTACATACGCGACAATTATGTTTAGAAAAATAAGAAAGAATTTTGAAATTTATTTTTCAACAATTTGAACAACATTTTGAAGCACGTCGAAGCTCTTCGTGAGAACTCGTTGCCTAAATAAACAGTTTGTTATTTTAGTTTATCGTATTTAATTATTTATCGTTAAGTGTTAACCAGCGGCGTAACTACAAAAATTGGGCCCTAATGCTCAATGGAAAGGGGGACCCCGGTGTATGTATTGATGTAATACATTTTAAGGTAGTGGTCTGGTCCCTAATTTGATACATTAATAATGTTTTAACTTGTTTTCATAATACATTTTTAAATCACACATGTGAAAATAAACCACTTGTTTTTTTATTCTACTCGTTTAATTTAGTTGATACGCGTTTCGCCTTGCAAGAACATTATCAATCTAACAATTTAACTTGTATTTATCACTATAATGGGGGACAGCTATACAATTTTATTTACATGAAGTGAAAAGTGTCATTATTATTCATTGGAATTCTGAAGATATCCATACATTTTGTATGCTCTTAATTATTCTAAGTAACCATTCAGTTTTAATACTAATGCTATTATAATGTCATGGGTAATTTGTAAAAAAGGAGATATTTTTTTGATATTCTGGAATTTATATAATATTTGCATGATTCTTGCTAATGACAATGCCCTTACAAGGTGAAACGCGTCTCAAGTAAATTAAACGAGTAGAATAAAAATACAAGTGTTTTATTTTCATATGTGATTATGGAGTCTTAAAAACTTACTTCGAAAACAGTAAATACATTTTAAAATTGTATAATTTCATTATATTGAGGTGGATTTAAAAAATGATTAGTTAACGCGAAATTTTTAAGTCCTTGTCTAACATGGGCACCAATGCACCGCATTGGCTGCATTGGCGTAGTTACGCCACTGGTGTTAACAAATATAATAAATGAGATTACGTGATGAAGGTTATAATAGGATAAGAGGAATCCAAAGACGACCGAAAGAAATCAGCGTTGACGAAATATGAAGAAATCGGTTCACCCTAAAAATAACTAAAATCCGTCTGGTGAAATTTCTGATATTCTCTATAGCATTTAAAGAGGACCCTGCTAACTTCTTTATTTGGTATATACCTAGATCTTGTAGAAGACCGACCTCTTGCTCGTTGTGGTTATGATTATGAGTTTACCGATACGTTCACCGTTTCTTCTGGCAACACGTTCAAAGTAAGCAAAATCCTTCTACTTCGATATATTGTTAAAAGTCTTTCAGTAATCCTTTTAACTAGTTAGAGGTTATAAACATTTGTGTGCTTTGCGATTCATGGGATACCCAGTATCCGCCCTCCAGCACCATATCTTGAAAGCATCAAATATGTCTATGACGTCCTTGTGGAGGCCCCGAAGGTGCCTTTTTTTTTAGAACTTAACTAGGTTGCGATACAAAATTGTTAATTACATTGATTATTTTTCATATCTTGTATATTTTCACATTATTAATTTTAATTTTAGATTTGTTTGCAATGTTAATCGGATTTTATTTTTTGCTTACTTCAACTTCACTAAAAAGTTATATAAGAGTGGTATTTGTATCGTAAATAAATAAATATAACAGTAATAATAGTGATGTCTCTTGGAAATATTTTCTCAAAGCTAGTTTTCTGACATCTGAAATTGATTGATATTTGAGCCTTCATTACAGAATAGATACAGATAATTCTCGCAGTTATAAGATACATAACAAACTTTTCTGAAAAATTGATCTGGTAAATATGTCAGCTAATCTTGCCGTCTTGTTTGAAAAAGATGGCTGTTAAAAAAAAACGTTACTCTTTTAGTATTAGACCTGCAATAATAATACCAGTGGTCACTCGTGGTTACGAAACGTGGTGTCTAACCTAAATCAAAGAAAATAAATTAGCAGTTTTTGTACGCAAATTACTAAGAAACATTAATAGATCTAACTAATTAAAACTAACTTAATTGAGCAAGAAACAATCGTAAGATTCTGAAGGTCCCGACTACTGCGATGGGCTGGTCATGTTGAAAGAATGCCAGACGACAGGACACCATAGATCATGACCAAGTGAACACCCCAGTGAATACCTCAGCGGAAGCGACTTAGAAGCAGGCCATGGAAGAGGTGGTCTGACTGTGTGGAAGAAGACTGAAGTAGAATGAAAGTATCTTAGAACTGGAGAAGAATGGTCAGGTATAGGATTTGTTGCAGAGCACTTGCAGAGGTGACCAAATCCAATCCTGGGATATAGTGTCGTGAAATTAGAAAATAAGTTAATACAAAGCGCGTTTTTTAAGTGAGTACCGAAAATTTCTTTTAAAGAAATACATCATTTTTAAAATACTACTTTCTTCGGACGCTACACACCTTAAACTACTTCTCAGCCACCATTATCAAGATACTTGTCATAACGGGGTACCATTTTCATGTTTCGTGCATTCAAGAAACGAATCACGCACCGCGTCTCACTGTTCAGATCTATTATCTTGAATATTTCAACCACTCACTACAAGATGGTCACGCTATGTGAATGTCTCTAACGTTGCATGTGGTGAGTGAATAGATGAAGGAAACCATTGCGCGTGCGTAACATCGCAACCGCAGTGCTGTACCGTGAATGTTCGGCAAGGGTACTTGCTTAATAAACGCGCCTCATATTATATTGTACATAGAGAAAAAAAGTAAAAAACACGCTTTCACTCACATATGAAATCTATTTGAATGGCGCAGGCACTGTTAAGTTTTATTCAACGAAAAAGTAACCATCCCTTTCCGTAGTCTATAGCTTTTAACTGAATTGAATAGGTATTAATTTTTTTTTTAATTCGTTTTATTCATAAAATGTTCACAATGAATAATAGTTGTTATTTTAGCCGGTAGGTGTACCTCCATGGAAACGGAAGGAACATAGCCTTACCTGTAGTACATACAGTCGGAACAGGAACAGAAGTCCTGCCCATTCAGCTGTTCGTTGTGTTTCCATTGTATTCTGCGCACATCGCAGTATTTCGCTGCAGGCCTTTATGTGCGAACTCAGACGAGGAAATGTTTTTTTTCTCATTTTAAACATTGTCTAAAAATGAAAATGGCGGTTTTCATTCGACGAAGCTGGCCAGTGCCAGTTCGAGGGCATCTAGCGCCCCAGGCGACTTTTGAAATGACTTATGAAATGTTATTATCTGTCAGTAATTATAAATGTTCGCAGAATATAATATCTCACTCTCATATAGAAAACATGTTATTAGTAGTTTTGTGTATAGGTAGAAAATTATATATTTTAATCAAAATCAGAATATTTAGTAAAAGTAATCTTGTAGTGAGCTGGACATAGTAATCAACGCACCTGGCAGTGCAGCACCAAACCATGCATGTGGGATGCAATGCAGCTGGCGTCACCAACCGGCCATGATCCCTGCGTAAAGGCGCTACTTTTCTGTAGCTTCTGAGCCGGTCAACAGCGTTTCGCTTGTACCTCTGCATTAGCATTCCAATATTATGTATCATTTTAAAATTTAGTTTAGTTTAAAGTATTATATATAGTATATAGACAATAAACTGAACACTTTTCATATAAGTTATATCAATTTGGTTGTGTTCCGAAACATGTTATACTTAACCGCAAGGATGACGTAAAAGTCCAACTAGAGCGAAAAAGTGAATCCAGTGGAATGATTGAGATACCGAAAGTGTTTATTAAAATTCCGTCGATTTCCGTTATTGAATTTACATTATATTCGTACATTTTATGAATATTTTTGGATGGAATTATAGTAATTCTCAATTCACCAGAATTGACAAATATGTTATGTTATAACTCGCGAGAATCGTGCGTCTCGCCGTCCAAGATATGCGCAACATGTGTTTCCAGCACCACATCTCAAAGGCATCAATCCGTCTTCTCTCCTTTGCATCAACGTCTCTGTTATCTGTGTTTGTAACAAGTCACATGTGTTTTACTGTACTTATTTTTCAAACTGTAATGTGATATTTATTGTATTGATTGAATAACTAAGATTTTTCTGTTCGATGAAAGTTAAAGAACAGCTTTGGATTTTTAAAAATTTGTTCAATACAACTCGAGCTATCGTATTGGAATATCAGTTACTGACGCTCAGGACAAGCATATGCAGGGGCGTGCACTGCATACAAGCAAAAAAGCTGTGCATTACTAAAAATTCTAAGAAACAAATATAAATTAAATAATTCATATGTTATAATTACGCTAGCGCCCACCGTGTACCAGTAAAATCATAAGTTGCGTAGATTTGGATGCTGCCGCGCTACTCCACAGTAGCGCTGTAGTCACCTACTGCGTTATTCTTCATTTTTTGCTACTATTATTACTAACCACTATTTAAATACATTGTTCTATTCAAGCCATACAATTGCTACCTACTGAATTGAAAATTCCACTCGGCAGAGTCAGAAATGGATCAGTTAATCCAAGTTGTACGTTTGAAACGTTTTGAACATGGCTTAGAGCTGATCGAAGCATCCACTTCTTCATTACTACCTTACTAAACAAATTGTTTTCATGATTGCTCTTTGGATTCGAGGATAATGCATTTTTATTATGATGGATTTATTTTGCTTAAAGACGTCGGTTAAACGAGAGTAAACCTCTGAACAATGTAGCATATAGTATATTGTATAATAAATATTATGGTAACAACATAACCTATGGGAGATATAGCCAGCGATAAATGTGAATGCGTTATAACTTCGGTAAAAGATTTTTAGTTACATTAGTGGTGTCGGCAAAATAGCTTCGCGTCAAAAAATATTTTAATAAATACATACCTAATTAAATTACTGCTAATGTTTAAAAATTTCAAACAATTTCAAAAGTCAAAAAATTTACCTATGCACGTTCTAACTTGTTCAGGCTGGAAGCTTTTGAACTTTACGTACCAAACATAAGATCTTAAAAAAATCTTACAATGTATCGGACGTACGTTATTTTATTGTCTTGTATAATTAATTATATGAGTCACATAACACGTGATGTCATCACGAGAACGGGCTCAATTAGAAGGAAAAATTAGCGGACTATACTGTAGATATCTATTACCATTTTTACTATTTACGGGCCTATTGGGTGATCCGGTTAGAAATTTTTATGGAAGGCTAAAATGTGGTTAAATCACAAGAAGTCACTTATAGTTGAATGCTGGTGTGTTTTGCTCTATACAGTGATTAATAATATAAAATATGAACAACATGGTTGCTATACGTAATGATAGAGAAATATTCGCGCGAATAGACAAAGTACAATACGTACTCCTCAATACTCCGTTACACACAAGATTTAGGGGCTGCTAGCGATGGTTCATCTGGCGCTTTGTTCTTAGGCGTACGTCCTTATGATGGTCCATCTCCACGTCTCGGTTCCGCCAATACCCATCTGTGAACAACGGCTGATAAAAGTCTAAAGTCATCTCAAGCCTGTGAAAGAAATTAAGAAAGATCTGGTGTGTCTCGAAATCGACTTCATAACAACAATAATTTTTGATTGGTTTTAATGTTTGGAATATTCGTAAATTGTTATTAGTATAGTATATATAGTGAGCTGGACACTAGCGGACCGCCCGAGTGCTCTGTGCCAAGCTGCCACCCTTATATTGCTTCTGAACCGGTCAACAGCGTTTCACTCCAACCTCCGTATAATTATTTTAAAATGTAATTCAATAATCTCTGTGTTTCTCATAGTACAATTATCTCATTTAGATTATACTATGGTTAACTCATTAATTTATTAATTAATTTTTTTTTTATTCCAGACCTTAAGTGCAACGCCGCTAAGCTCCATATCTATAGAAATACAAGTATGAAGGTAATTCAAATAGTAAATATAAAATTACATTTTCAAATTTGAAAATGAATAATTAATGGGACTATTCAAATAAATGCGTTTTATATGCAACAACTTTAGACAGAGTAAGAAAATTAATCTTTGCAGTCAAAACTGTAATGAGACTACATCTTGTGGTCCACAGCCGGTACTGAAAACAATAGCACCCTTAGGGCCCAAACGCTAATTGGCACTGTGTAAACAGACCAACCCCTTTTTAAACAACCCCCGTTACCAGGTATTTAAGGTATAATAAGGCTGGGGCTGGGAATATTGATATACCACCCCACCCTCGCCGCGCTGGGCCTCGATTCATGTGTGATCGAACCATACTTCAATAGGGATCACGTATAGTATTTTCAAAAAAGTGCACATTAATAACGGTTTTTAACGGTCTGACTATAATATTGCGTATTGCTCCATTTATATTAACTATATAACTTTTTCGGAAAACACTTTTCCTTCTTCAGGATGTCATAACCGGTAGATGTTTTTTAAACTCAATTGTGGTTAATAAAATTAAGATAATAAATAAAAAATATGAATCTTAACCACCAAGTTAATATTGCTATATAATAAAAGTATATAACTTGTATTTACCAGGATATTCATGACGTCAAGAATATTATTTGACAATCGGTCTTGAAATATAATATTTACAAGTAAGCTTTTTAGAAATGACAATACCATCCTTTATACATATATCCATATATGAAAATTAAACATTTGTTATTAATTAGAAAGACATACATATAAAATCAATTTTATCAAAAAATATTATTGTTGCTGCAGGGATTCGAATCTGGATCTCTTCCTATCCGGGGAACATGCATTAACCGATTATGTTACACCAACACAGTGCATTGACGACAAATTTTCGAACTTATACGTTACACTTTTCAAATTAATACATCTATCGTTCCATTATTTGAAAGCTATCTTCATTATTTTTACGGAATCTCAAATACCTTTGAGTAATCCGATAGGAGACGCCAGGTATTTGAAATGTAAGAAGACGACTTTCAAGTGATAGAACGATAGATGTATCAATTTGAAAAGTGTAATATATAAGTTCGAAAATTTATCGTCAATACACTGTGTTGATGTAGTAAAATCGGTTAATGCATGTTCCCCAGATAGGGAGAGATTCAGGCTCGAATCTCAGTAGCAACAATAATATTTTTCGATAAAATAAATTTCATATGTATATTTAATTTGTATTTAAAAAAAATCATAGACATATGTTATAAATAATTACAACTTCACAATAAGAATGTGTTCTCCTTAATAAAACATTTGTTATTTTATTCTATTCATTTAATTTATTTGAGACGCGTTTCGCTTTGTAAGAGCATTATCAATCTAACTTAACTCAACAAATTTGTATTTATATTAATGTTAATATATTATAAGACTTGGCACGACCAGGTAAACCAGCTAATGGAGGATGGTTCTGTTAGAAGCCTCAACAAACGGCGAGCTTGTATGAGAAGATGTATGAATGTGGACGAGGCGAGAATTGTGTGTCAGGACAGAAGAGTGTAGCGCTCTATCCTCTCAGCCTACCCCCTACCTTCGGGGAAACGGCGTGATGGAAAGTAAATAAACAAGTAAGTTAATATATTATGAAGGACAACCGTATAATTTTATTTACATGAGATGTAAAGTGAGAATATTATTTATTAGATTTATATAAATTTTTACACGATTCTAATTATTCTAAGTAACAATTTTGTTACAACACTAATGAAACGCGTGTCAAATAAATTAAACGAGTAGAATAATAAACAAGCTTTTTATTTTTATATATATATATATGTGATTAGAGTTCTAGAAACTTGCCTTGGAAACAGTAAATATGTTTATTTTCTGTTCCTTTTGTGCTGTGTCATCCGGAGCTTCTAAGTTATCTTAGTATTCAAAGTCCAGGTTCCCTACCATTTTAAGTAAAGATTAGAAGAATAAGACAATAGTACGAACATGTAACATTCTAACGGTAGGCCAGTATTCGCACCATTTCCTTTCGAACTCCAAAAACAGTCAGGCTTCAGGTGGTCGGACTCCATTAATTTAATTTTGCGACGTACGCGCTTCTGCAATTGTGCGGTATTTTTAATGTCTTATATAGGGTCTTTTAATAGGGACGCTCAAAATTTGTTAGGTTATAGCAGCCATGTTGTTTAAGTGACATCTGTCAAATTTATTGTAAATTGTTAAGTAGTATACGGCAAATCACCACGAAAGGTTGAACAACGTGTGTAAATCATCAAATTTTATTGTCAAAGTCACGAGCGATTTGAGGGCACGGTTATCTCGCGTGGCGGTGACGTGAGCTGGCCACAGAGATCGTGCGATTTAACGCCTTTAGACTTCTTTCTTTGAAGCTATCTTAAATCGCAAGTCTTTGCGAATAAGCCGCAAACAATTTACCCCCTCAAAGTCAACATAACAAACGCCATCTAGCAAATTTAGCCAGATTTATGCGATAAAGTCATAGAAAATTGGACCTCCCAATACGTGCCACCTAACAAAACCGCAGCGGATATTCGAACAACGTTATATTCCACACTTAATGCCATAAAATATACTTTCAAATGAAAGAAAAATTGAGTGAATATCTCATACACAACCTGTTTAACTTACATTTTAAAATCGAGCGTCCTCGTTGAAAGACCCTTTACATTATCTTCAGTTGTCAGTTTAGTTTTCACATTGTATTTTATTAAATTAACTAACTGTCTAAAAATGATAATCTGCTTGTTAAAATAATTTTAAAAAATGAGAAAATCTTGAACGTAGTCCAGTTTGCGCGCAAAAAGGGCTCGTTGGCACTCAAGGGTTATAAAACAACAATGTCCCAAAAGAGCTTTGTTGGCGCTACAGTAATTTTTTCACGATATATAACTATGTATTTGTCAGCATCGTTCCGTCCTTAATAACGCGATATCTACTTTTTAATACAAAAAAGTCTAGAGAAATTATTGTTTTTGTATTTATTTCTCTGCTGGAGTGCCGTAAAATCTTCTACACACATATTCTCCCGATTAGAGTTAAAACTGATGAAAAATGTCTTCTAAAATCTTTTTTTTATCGGGTCAGGTTAAAGTATTTTGCTCCCTCTTGAATCGTGGACATAATATATTGTATTTTGATAATTATTTTTCAAATCAAATATAGATAAATTACTTGGAAACATATACAAAAAAAAATCATGTATAGAAAAAAAATATCGTCGGGACGTATATTGCCGGTAAATCAGAAGATGTCAAATTTTATCCAAGTGAGATATACATTTTTTCCCTTTGGAAGCGAATTATAACCGACGAGTGATTTCATTAGAAAATGATTATTAAATATGTTTATTGTTTTTTTAATACGCTTGTGATATTTAAAAAATATTAATTCATATCCAATACACAATTTAATTTCTATATTTTAAAGCTTTAATTTGATTGAAACGTAATTAAACTGAAATTTCAGTGATTTGTATAGTTTAGCTTATAATATTTTCAGACAAGAATCATGAATCATGATTTTTTGATATATTCAATCACTGTTAGTGATTGAGACTCAGAGATATCAGAGATTGACTCATGTTCGTGATTTTGAGAACATCATTTCTTACCGGTTAACTATCTAATCTTTATATTTACATTCTTGTGATACGGAGAGAGACTTCAGTGGAAGTTCCCTATCATCAGTAACTGTATCTGGCATGTGTACGAGAAAGTTAAGTTGTTGTGATTCATTTATTATTTAAAAGATGTTCCCTTTGCTCTCATACGCGTCACATTGTCGATACAATCTGCAGATATCCCAGTCTCTCTGCCCAGAGGGCGTTATTTCTAATAAAACTATGAATAAAATAATAATTTGAGAATGAATGGAGATACGTATCTATCTGTTGTCTCCAGTAAAGAACGGAATAACAGGAGTTGTATTGTAAACAAGGACCTCAAATATATCAAGAAGTCCTTGACTGACTACAGTTATGAGGGACACAGATTAATTATTAGATTCAGGATATTCTACCTTATTTATATACTAACAGAAAGCTATCGGTTGATATCGATTGCTTGCTACTAGGGCGCGCGGCCCGTATTTCTGGAAAATAAAAAAATGCAGTGTAAAGTTTATAATAAATTATTGATTATTAAAGAGAATACATTCTTATTGTGAAGTTGTAATTATTCAAAACATAGGTCTGTGATATTTTAAATACTAATTAAATGTATTAATTAGAAAGATATACATATAAAATGACGAAAACTATTGTTGTTGTTACCAGGATTCGAATAATGGATCGATAAATATATTAATTTGAAAAGTGTAACGTATAGGTTCAAAAATTTGTCTATCCACTGTGTTGGTATAGCTTAATTGGATAATGCACGTTTCTCAGATTGGAAGAGATCCAGGTTCAAATTCCGGTTACAACAATAATATTTTTAGGATAACACATTCTTATTGTGAAGTTGTAATTATTCAGAACATAGGTCTGTGATGTTTTAAATACTAATTAAATATATTAATTAGAAAGATATACATGTAAAATCAATTTTATCGAAAAATATTGTTGTTGCGCTATCGGGATTCGTAGATGACTTTCAAATAGTGGAACGATAGATGTATTAATTTAAAAAAGTATAGGTTCAAAAATTTGTCGTCAAAAATAATGTCGCTGTAGCATAGTTGGATAATGCACTTTCCCCGGTTTGAAAAGAGATCCAGGTTCGAATCCCGGTAGCGCAACAACAATATTTTTCAATGAAATTGATTTTATATGTACATCTTTCTAATTAATACATTTAATTTGTATTAAATGTATAATTTATTAAAATGATTAACCATAATGTATTTTCGTTGAATATTAAAAATATGATTAAGAATACCTTTTTTTACTAAATACATGTTTTCCGGTAATGAACTCTTTGTATATTTACGTTCTTTATAAAAAAATATTATGATTAAATTGTATCAGTTTTATTTCACCATAAATGCCATAGGCAAAAAAAACTCTAACAGAATTCTATGAAAGCTAATAATTCCTTGAAGGAAAGTTTCGCAATAGAGTCAAAGTTGGCATATATATATATATACATCAACAATATTGTTCTCAAACTAACACACATCGAGATCTAAAAGATATATTGAAAAGGTCACAGTTGAATGATTCTCACTTTAAATTAACGATGGAGTCAATTGTATCCACAAATAAATCTCAATAAATCGTACCGTATATTATTATTAGTCGCATATAATGTGTGCACATTGTGGTATGCATTGGAAACGAGTGGCAGATTTAAATATTACCTCTACAATTCATTGTGAACGTGTTACATTCTATCTATACTCTATTTTCTGTGCTTGTATAAATGTACAGGGTGTTCCAGAGACTAGCCCAAATCTAGCTTACTATTAGGAGATATTACTAGGGGTTCTATGTAGACACAACCCGGGAATAAATTCCCGAAAATCCTATGATGTTTTGCTCTCTCGAGTCCCGGAAATTAAAAAAACTTGTGACTAATTTTTTAAACAAGTTAAGTTATATCAATTAATTGAATCAACTAGAAAGATATATAGAAATAAAACTATTTATTCAAAAAAATTTTTTTTCCTGACCGTTGCGGTACAGCAGGTAGCGATCTAGGTGCACGTGTGTAAATTTTTATATATGGTCAGTTATAAAGATTCTGAAAGACAGATCGCAAATCTCTCGAAAATCATAAAAGTTCGAATAACCTCGGGTAGAGTACTGTATCTTGGACATACTGTATATACTAACCTATGGCTCGTTCTAGAATGATAGTTTACGCAATAAATAAATATTTTTTATGGAGAACATTTTTTTTTATAAAGTTGCATTTTCAGTACATAGTTCTGTGGTATTTTATTACAAATTTAATGAATTAAAAAATATTAAGGAGAACACATTCTTATTGTGAAGTTGTAATTATTCAGAACATAGGTCTGTGATGTTTTAAATACTATAGCTGTAACACAATTGGTAGTGTACTTCTCCGGATTGGAAATAGAGATCCAGGTTCTAATCCCAGTAGCGCAAAAACAATATTTTTCGACAAAATTGATTTTGTATGTTTATATTTATAATTAATACATTAAATTAGTATTTAGAATTAAAAATTGGTTAATAGATGTATCAAATTCAAATTTGTCGAAAGTATATTCGATTGTTATAGCAAAATGGTAAACATGCTTCCACGAGTAGGAAGAGGTCCAGGTTCATATTCCGGTAGCAACTATTATTATTATTAGGTATTTTTTCGATCGATAAATTTTTTCTGTTGATTTATTTTATGTGTATTTAAATAAATATCCCAAGACGAGATTGGTAAATTACATTATGCCAGATGTTGGGGAAACAACGTTTTGCACTTAAATATTTTAATTTTTTAATCTTCTTCTTCTGTCGATCTGCATTAGTTGTATAATAACGCCGTTTCCTAGTTTCCACAGCTCTCTTGCATTTTGGTTCTAACTTCGTCCGACAACATGTTCGATGATGGACACGAAATTGGAAGCAAAGCGCAAGAGACGAGGAGCTATGGATAACAAAAAAGAAAGGCCTAAATACGCAACAATGTATGCAGATCGACAGAAGAAAAAATTGAAAAGGTGCTTAAGAATGATTTTAAATGCATAAATATTTATTTGTTTTTTAAAACGACTGTGAGTTATTTATATTCACCATCCGGTTTCGGAAAATACCTTTACCCTTCATTAGGATGATAAAAATACTAACTAAAATCACGTGTCAAAATGTTCAAGGAATAAGAGCGAATCCAAACCTCAAAGATCGTGTTCAATTTTTAACTACAATCGAGTCAATAATCTCATTTATAGAAACGGGCCGTAAGAAATTAAAATAAATAATAATGAACCCTGCAATGAGATGCGAAACGTCACGAGGCAGAAAACTCAACGTACAAGAGAAGTTTTATTATTTTCAAAATTATTTAATTTGCTCGTATATAAGGACATTGGTAACATTCCCATTAATTGAGCAATTCCCGCGTCACATTAAATTGCTCCAACCATACTTATTAGTTATTTTAGGAACGGAGAATTCTAAATTTCCTGTGGGTCGTACACTGACTCCATATGGTGATTATTTAAACTCATTGTCATACGTGTAATACACGCTTACCGCACAGTCAAGATATATTATTCGCTTTTGAACACCGAGGACTGTCGCCCGTCACGTGTTTCGATATCGTTGACCTTGGAACCCACGCACTTTGTAGATGTGCGGTAGTTTTAATATCTTGTTTATTCTCCTCAGGCGTCAATTTGTATTTTTTTTTTCAATTTTCAACTTCAAAAAATATCTGTAAAATTTTACGGCTTCAAATGTTTTAAAATTTTATTCCATAAAAATTGTCAAACGTTTCTATATGTACATTGTACTTTAATATGTTTTTGTAGGGCTATCCATTAGGGTCGTAACTGTGTCTTTAAAATAAAATAAAATCAAATAAAAATATTGTTTTCAAAAAAGAATATATATATATTTATTCTTATATATATATTCTTTTTTAATTTATTTTAAACAAATGTATACATCTAGTTTATATTGATCTTGTATTATATAAATGTTGATAGCCACCCCCACAATTCAAGATCTTTCTTATTTGGGGGTGCATAACTCTACTATTGTTTTTTTTATTGTCGAATTTTCGTATTATCGTATTTTCGACCCCAGCAGTTGTTTACAGACATAACAGCTTCGTTTTTCGGCTATAAGGCGGATCTTCAATTCATTCGTTATCCTATTTAACGTGTTCAAGTTAAGAAGTACCTGCTAAGGAAAGGTATTATTAATTTTGACCTGAGAAAGTGTGTTTAACAAATGTAAACCAAATGGCGTGCCACAAATAAAATCCGTTATTTGTTACTCTTATTGTAATAAATAACGTATATGTAATTATAAATCCGTCGCCATTAACGTCCTGAGCTAGCATAAGCACAATGGATAATCCAACTGGTTTGAAAACATCGTCAAGACATCGGAGGAAACAGACAACTCGCGCGCGAGAGTAATACTCGTACCCGGTGCTACGTACGCGCCTCTCGTTTCCGCCATAATGCAAATTGCATACTATTTAGCGGAGAACATAAACTTGTGCATACAAATGAATACGTAAATAACTAATGAACACAATAAGAGGCAGTTTCAAATTGTAAATGGGGGACGACGAGAGGGGGAGACGCTGTGACAGAAAATAGCGCGCCATTTTTACAGGTACCTACCTACGTACCTCGCCCAAGTGCCATATTTAGTTTTTCGAGTGGCAACACAGCGGGCTCGTTCGCTGCAGACGCCGATTTAAAATTCGAATGGCTGTTCTTACGGTTCCCGCGGAAGATTTGTGGCTAAATAAAATGACATATTATGGCAATATTTGAAATATTGTTTCGCATAAAAATGTTGAACTTTTGGTTGGATTGTTCGACCTGGAGCAGCTGTATATTAAAGTCTCTTTCAAATGCGGCATCGTAACGAAAAATGTTATTCACAAATTTATATTAAAAAATAATTCCATTTAATTGGAGATGTCATGGCCATAACATAACATAACGCATATATTTATCTAGTTTTTAAAGTGTATCACATTAGTTTATTACTAGTGGTCCGTCATGGTAAAAATATGACGTGGTTGCTATCGACACGTAAAATTTACGTGTCTGCTGGACTTTGGGCATAAATAATAAACAAAATAGAATTATGTTAAATTAAATAACAATATGTCAAACCACAAAGCGATTGCTTTCTACGAAAATTAGTTTAGGAACATGTTGAATGTATTAAAAAAACATTTTTCAATTAAAAAAAAAGAAAAATGAATTACTTAGTATAATCTGAGGAAATTTTCGTTTGGTATATTCCACAGATGGCTTTTCCACACTTATAGTAAGTGGTCGTCATTTTTTTCTTTACAGGTTGACAAAATTCACATAATTTTCTTGACCTTGTGATTGCACTTATGATCCCGAAGTCAGAGTACCTTGCTCGCCAATGACTTTAAAAATGGACGCATAAAACTCTCAGCTCAATTTAGGGATATTTAGCCTTGACTTGAAGAGTAGCAACGTGACTGAGCTGTGAGGTATTGCATCGACACTACTAGAGTGGGGGAGGCGTCAGAATTGGCAAGTGGGCGGAGCAAATGCTTTTGTTTGACAAACACGTAAAATATACGTACGATACTACTCTAGGGTTAAAGCAGTGGGGAGGCTAAGGTTAGAGAGGAAGATTTTTATGTATTACGTAGGGTCCTAAAGAGGAACTATGCAAAATTTGATTCAAATCGCTCACAAGTTGTGAGATTGTTTAAAAAATAGACAGCCAGATATTTAATTTTATAAATACGTATCTAATTTTATCTTCATTACATTACTTATTTAATTACATTTTGTAAATTTCATTACAAATTTATTATCAGAAATACTGATATTCGGATCCATTTAATTTAATATTCTTGGATCAAAATATTTTATTTTTGGTTCATTTATTGTACAACTGCACGATAATAATATTCGTACCTACTGAGACCCGAGGTTCGAATCTCAGCACTGTTTACTATCGAATCAGTCATTAGTAAATTATTAATCAGTGGCGGAACTACGGAAAGGAGAGTTTGTCAGAAAATTCAATTTTCATAGAATCTCGTTGTATTTTCATAGGAGTAAACAAGAGAGAATAAAAACCACTATCTTGACACAAAAATCTAGTTTCTTATACACGCATGTTTATCCATCGTCGGAATTTATAATATTTTAGCATTAATGTCCTCATATAGATGCATGCAGGGTTGATTATAGTGCATGATTATTAAATTTTAAGCAAAACTTTACAAATGATATTTTTTTTGCTGGTTTACCGGGCAAAGATTGCATCACCATATTGATGGTTTTATATGCTTTATTTTTGATTAGTTTTAAAAAAAATATGTAACGTATTTTTACGAATCTAACTCGCACCCTAAATTTATGGACAAAACTTTTTGAAAAAAAGTTTCATTGAAAAATATTATTACTGAACATTGTCAATGTCTGAATCGCCACTTTTTTCATAAATTGCGTCATTTTCAGTCTCATCCAGCATGTTTGAAATTCCTGTCTTCTTGAACGACTTCTGTTTTGATACACTCCCTAACATGTAAAACACACTCATAAACGTAATACGTATGCCCAAACGTCATGCTCTAGTATCAAGTCAGTCCATAGTCGTTTATCATCGATAGGACAGAATATGAAAAAGCAAATATGTTTTACAAGTATTTAAATAATGTGCGAATATTTTATAACTTGCAAATTTGACTTGCAGTGTATAATTCGCAGGTTTATTTTCTTCAAAAGAAATTGGGAAAAAAGCGAGTCTTATACTCGTAAAAATACGATATATTTTGGAACTCTTGGTGCCCTCGGACGCGAGCCTATTTCGCCACTGTTTTCTTTACTTGTCATCGAGGAAGTGTAATATTACTAAACAAATTATTGTACGTGCAGTATAATAACGTGTACTAATAGTAAAGGTACATATATGATTATAATAATTTGTTTACTTTTCATCTCTGTTATCGCACCCCTGTTTGCCATAGGTTAGCGGAAGCCGCCAGTCAATACCATTCTAGAATTTACAATAAAATAATATAAACTATGATTAGAAAATATAATATGAATCATTTGAGTAACGGATGTGAACTCATTAAATTTGAAAATATTTTCTAAATTCATCACTTCTCGTTTTAAAAGCGCATTGTTCGCTTTAAATCAGCAGGTGATTGAAATGATAATATTTTCAGAACTTTTAAGGCCCGTGTCCATGGAAGGAGACTCAATGAGATAATCTCAGAGATTTATTGTACATGGATGTCTGTTTTGGTCTCTCATCTTGGCGCAGAAATGTAGGTTACAGATTTCCAAAACTGAATACTTGCAGAAATATCCCGAAGAAGGTGACCACGAAGAGACTGAAATGAAGAGTTTGGGACTTATATTTATTATTATGTACCTTGAACGAACTAATACTATGCGAAATAAAGCATAAGATATAAATTGGAGTACAAGGATAATACATATTGGCTAAAGAAAATATATACATTTTTGAAGAATAAGTATAGGAATAATAGTACCAGTAATTACTGAATATAGTAGAAAAAACTTTCAATTTTAAAATAAAAACTTCAAGAATATTATATAAAATTAAAGTATTAAAGTAAAGAGAGGTAAGACGCGACTGAAACACACTGTAAGGTGCTCGATAACCCAGCGAAGAGATCTATGATGCGACTCATACAAATTTGTGTGTCATGTCATTACATAATATGGGGAATTTACTTACATAACTATATATTGTTGTTTTATTTTATTTGCGCCATGCGTTTTTTGGGCTATTTATAAGGATTACAATGAATACCAGCTCAATATCATTAATATTTAATAAATAGTCCTAAAAATAAGATTTTTGGGGTTATGTTGTGCCCCGTTCCGGAACGGGAGTGTTAATGAGTATAAGCGAATATTTTTGTTTTTGACAAGAGTGTTGTGCGTCTTACAAGACTTTTTAAGATATCATCTTTGTATATTTATCGAGAAAAGTTGATTTTATTTTTAATGAGTATAAATGGAGTACGATTGTTTTAATGGATATAAATGGTATAAATTGGCATTATACGAAGCACTTCCATGGGTGATTTTTTTCCACAGGCGCATTTCTAATAATTTGAATTACAGAGATATCCTGTGGATACATTATGATTTTCTATCTGAATTTAGACAGTATTTATGTTTTTAAAACTTCTGGAGATTGACAAAAGTGTAATGCGTCTGTCTTACAAGTCTGTATCATATCATTTTTATATAGAGAATCCGATTTAACGAATAAAATATATTTTTTATGAGTATAAATGACTGGCGCCTGTTTTCATGCAATCTGTTTTACATCACGTATTGGTGATTTGTCATCCACAGGCGTATTTCTTATTATTTGAATTAAAGAGATATTCCGTGGAGACACTATTATTTTCTCAGTCAGTTTTAGTTCAATATTTAAATTTAAAAGTTCTGGTGAAAGATAAACGTATAACGCATATAGATTTTTATGTTCCTCTCTTCTTCTTCTTATTTTTCTATCAATACACTTTCAATAGTTTTATCGAAGTGTATAAGCGAAATTTTTTATTTTTTAAATCTGGAGATTGACAACAGAGTACTGCATTTCTACAGGGTATGTTTACTCCCGTGTGGGGGCTGCGGGCAGGCTAATAATATCATTATAAATGGATTACTTAAATTTTATAAGAAATTCTCTTCGTTCTATCTGACCCTTAACACTTACGTGAAAGAATACTGCTCAATGTGAAGTCATTTTACTTTCATACCGTATACTAACTGCAGATTAACCCTTCCCTAGCAACGCAGTAACATAGGTCAACCGACCCAATTGAATCGTATTTCTATAAATATGCACAATGTAACACTTACATTTTACCTAGTGGTAAAAAATCATTTGCACTTAGAAATGACTAGTGAAAAATCAGTTATGTAAAGCGAATCATAATAGAAATAATCATTTTAAAATTCAATGCTACATAAAATTGATGCGTTGCATGCTATCTGCTTTAAAAATACCACTTGTACTACGTAAAAAGATTACACATTAATTTAAATGATGTGAGATAAAAATGAAGATCATGTTAGATGGGTCTTTTGAAGAATGCGTTACAAGAATAAAATTAACGTATTTAATTATTATATTTATCATTTCTAATTATATTTTTTAGTAACCATGACATTAACTATTTTAAAGTCATAAGGTTGTAAAAGCATTTTGTTCCCATTTAAAGTGTTCCAAAAACTTCTTGTAGTAACACGAGTTGACAGCATGGCTGCGTGGGGTATTTTTAGCATGGTATGGTAAAGGTTAAAAAAAAACTTTTGAAATATTTCAACGCGTGGTTAGCTCTGTAAAACACTAGAATCAATATTTAAAAAAAAAAAGAAGATATTTTGAATACTAAGTGTCTTGTGGCGGTTGTGAGACCGAGATTGAGAATTGTACTTTTAAAATAGATACATGATTTAAATAATTTTGTATTTGGCGGGTAAAGTTTTGTCATGATTTGATGAAGATGCTATATATTAGTGATATAATAACAGTTGGCATGCTTCATTTGTAAGAATTATGAAAATCTTGCGGCGTAAAACATCTTAAGTCAATTTAAATGTATAAAAACATAATTAAAAAACCTGTTATTCTTACCATACAATTGATGAAATATAAACAAACGTCTGAAATATTGATATACCTTTAGATCGTGCAATTTTGAAAACTGCATATTTTAACGGCCATTATTTCAGATTCAATAAAACTAAAAATAAATATTGAAATGTAATCCAGAATACAAAATAAACCTCATTCTTTAATATAAATTTATATTTACATTGCTATAATTCTCAAGGGATGTTCTGAAAAATTTAATACCATTAATTATTAAAAATTATTGAATGTTTTCAATTATTATTAGTACATAGTTCTGTGGTATTTTAATATAAATTAAATGAATCAACTAGAAAGATATATAAACAGAAAAAATCTATTATACTTTTTCTGTATATATTTCTAGTTCATTAATATAATTTGTATTCAAATTATTTTTAGTTAACAATACATTATTTTTTATTAAGGAAAACACATTCTTATTGTGAACTTGTAATTATTCAGAATATAGGTCTGTGATATTTTAAATACTAAATTAATGTATTAATTATAAATATAGTATTTAAAATATCACAGACCTATGTTCTGAATAATTATAACTTCACAATAAGAATATGTTTTTCTTAATAATATATGTTGTATCAATGTGTCCAAAATTTAATAAAAAAAAAAAGAATTGATAATTCTGGCGTCTGCAGTCGGTTTACTCAAAGGTATTTGAGATTCTGTAAAAATAATGTAGATGGCTTTCAAATAATGGAACGACAGGTGTATTAATTTGAAAAAATGTAACATATAGGTTCGAAAATTTGTCATAAAAAATATTGCCGTTATAACACAGTTAGTAGTGTACTTCCCCGGATTGGAAATAGAGATCCAGGTTCGTATCCCGGTGACGCAAAAACAATATTATATATTTATAATTAATGCATTAATTTAGTATTTATTATTTTTTAATTCTACTATAGTAATGGACTACTCGTACTTGTTGTGGCTGCAGTATCTGTCAGACAATTTTTAATTTTAACAAAAACTAATCATACTTCGCGAATTATCAAATTAAAATTCCGTAACATTATTTTTCTCATCGATTCGCTGCTCCCTCTAGTCGAATGCTACCGGTATCGAGTATTGTGTTTTATAATTTCAAATTAGCATATAATAGGTATATGTTTGGTGGTAACGATAAAATAATATTAAATTATTTTTTAAATACAGTTATTGTGTTTAAAACGTTGACCAGTTTCGGTAGTCATTATATTATAAATAGATAAATAACAAAAACGTTCGTTTGTATGTCTGTAATACAGATATTGCATTCATACTCGATCTGATTTCAAAAATATGTTCATAGAACACATGTTTAAATCTAACAACAATAACATTTAATTAGAATATATTATGCAATTTAAAAAATTTAAAATGTTTGCCTTAGCACGGGTATTCTCACAGGGCGAACTAAGTGAGGATAACCCATGATATCCCAGTATAATGAATATAATAGTGAGTAATAATTAGTGAAGGTTAAATCGTTATATAAACCGTTATTGTGACTGTGATCGTGTTCGATTTAACGACGATTGGTAACTGATTATTCGCAATTATTCGATCAATAACTGGAACACTATAACGTAAACCTTCAACAGTTATCAACCATTAACACAATCACAGTCACATAACGGTTTACCATCACTAGTAATAATCTAATGTTTTATCAATTCCAATGATCGTAACGGTCACACCGTGGCCACCTACAGGGCTTAGTAACAACAAATGGGTAGATCCGTTTGTTTTCTGTTAGTAAATAATAAAACGAAAAATGATTTGCGACCTACCGGCCTACCGAGATTCCAACCCAACCCTGATCACGCGTGTGTTTGGTATCGAGGAATAATATTTTATTGTTTTCACTAAGGTCTTATTTCTAATTTTCTAACATGTTCCGAGGCAAAACATGTCAACTGTAACATGTTTAGTACCTACAGGCACAAGCACACCTGTAACTTAAGAAACATAAATTCTAATAAATCTGTTTGCTGTTTGAGGAATTATAATTGTGCACTTTGCATTTTCCAAGAATTATTATGCGAATGTCAAAACGTGATTTACTATTTCTGAAACGCACTTACCTTTCTATTCAAGAGTATTGAGTTTTAAAATGACTTTCTGAATAAAATTATTGTTTGATATTAACATTATTCTGAAATTCATAACATACGAGGCGCGTTTTTTACGCAAAACACAACTTTTTACAACACTCTACTATCTTCGGACGCTACACACCTTAAATCATTTATTAACATAGACGCAACCATTATTAAGTCTCTTGTTATAACGGGGCACCAATTTTTGTATACCTTTGTCATAGAACGACGCCGCATGGGATGAAAACCATGTCTGTACTCCATCTATCAATTAATTAAACACCACCACTCTTAAATTCGGCTCCCTGTGGCTACTTTAGATTGAGGAGCAAGGGGCTCTTAGAGCCCGGTACTCCGTTTTACAATAGAAAAAAGTAAAGTAAAAGTACGTCACGCTATCTTTAACGTTGCATGTGGTGAGTCAACAAATGAAGGAAACCATTGCGCATGCACAACATCGCAACCGCAGCCCAACACCGGGAATATCCGGCAACGGTACTTGTTTAAAAAATGCGCCTCGTATATATGCACTTTATTACATTTAAAAATATTTTTTATTATATAACATATATTTCATTAATTTATGAATAAAGAAACCGCAGCATTTATTTATTGAAGTAGTTTAATATTTTAATAACTTAGAAAATGCATCTTGTTTTGATAAATATTAATTTTTTAAATATCAAATTGAGGTCGCAATCATATTCACAAAAAATCTACATTGTATAACAAAAATCACACGATTTTAAATATGTTTAAATACATTTTCAAAATGAACTTGAATAATGTAATTTAGATTTGTTGTTGTTTTATAGTGCCCGCCATTATTCAGAATTTATATTGAGTTATTTTTAGATATAAGTTGATAATGGTATGGAGGAGGGGGGTGTATAAGATATTCCATGTCGACCCCTACGATCCATTTGCAAAATTTGGCCCAGGCATAGAGATATATTGAGATATCCGATGGAAAATATAAAACTATATTTTCCTCAGGATCCTTGAGTGCAACTGAGTAACATTTGGAACGAATGCCATTTAATATTTTGGGGCGAGAGTGAAGGGGAGGGTGTTTATGTTTTGCGCAGGGTCCTAAAGAATAACTATGCAAAAATCGATTAAGGTTATAGGGTTATAGGATTGCATATAGAACAAGCACACACTCAATGTTATATATACAGATTTTAATGCCATTATAATTTTTTTTACATATTTTAAACCTTAAAACATCTGCATATTTACATTTAAAAAATAGTTAAACTAGTTATAAATGCGTATCATTTATATTAAAATCATAAGGGGGTATTTTGGGAAGTTTGTTTATATATATGTATATTTGTAGCGAAGATGTAACCAGTTGTGTCACACTCAAGATTTTAAATTACTCTACTTTTACTACATTCTGACATTTTTCGCGGACGTCTGAAGGTTGACTGTGTCTTTACAACCTTCTCTTTTAATTCTTATCCTTTTCCTCAGTTTATTACAACTCTTTAAGCTTGGTGATTTTTTGAAATATTATGCTTTTTAATTAGCTTAACTTTTCCTTTCCTTGCTCGTAACTTTGTGAATTTAAGAGTAAAAATAATATATTTTTTAGGGATTTCCACTAATAGACAGTATAGTTACACACTTCTTTTTAAAATTCTTCTATTTCTTATTTCTTAGTAAAGCCTGATTAAGTGAATATTCATATTTTAGGGCTTTTCTCTGCGAATTTGCAACCGAAATCTAATTTTCTTGCATGTGTACATATATCACAATATATCATAATTTATTTTTGTATTTGTTAGCTCCTATAGATTAAATTTCACCATTATAATATAAAAATCGCAAAAAAATCTTGAAAATTGATGACCCTACCGAAAATCGTAATAACCCAACCCATTCTGTACATTTCTCACCAGATTGACAAAAGTGTGCCACGTCTGCCTGACAAGTCTTTATCATATCTTTTTTATCTACAAAACCTGATTTTCAGAATAAAATATATTTTTATGAGTATAACGGGCTGGCGCCTATTTAACGCAATTTGTAAACCATCTTGTGCTGGTGATATGTATTCCACAGGCGCATCGCTTATTATTTGAATTAAAAGGATATTCCAAGAACACATATTGATTTTCTCAGTCTGTTTTAGTTAAATATTTAAATTTAAAATTGCATGTAGATTTATTTTTTTCTCTCTTTTTCTTCCTCTTATTTTATTATCAAAGCACTTTTATGGTTTTATCAAAGTGTATTAAGGATTTATTTTTTCGTATGTTTGCTCTCGTGAGGGAACTGCGGGTAATCTAGTATTCAATTTAAATTTATATTTATTATAAGCATAATTTTCTGAAAGTGAAAACTAATTTAAATTTTAACTAATCATTCTATCTTGTTCTCCCTTCACCGCCACAATAGTTTCAGCCTCCCCTCCCTTCTTCCACATTTTTTTAAATCTTCTTAAACTGCTATATGTGCTTGAACATATCCGTGGATTTTTAAAATTAGTGTCATATGTTAGTTCTATCATGTTGTTAAAATCCATTAATTAATTTAATTAAAGAATTTATTTTCTTCCATTATTAAATATTTTTTGATGTATTTTATTAAATACGGAAATATTGAGCTTAGTGATACAAAATTACGTATGGTACTTATTATAACTCGACATAATTCACCACACCACTGGCCATACAACATCGCGGATCACGGGTCTAATATCGAATTACAAGATATTGCGAAAACGCAATACTAATTATTGTAAACACGTGGATCCGCCTACAAACAGCGTACAAGGTGACGAAAAAATTATTGTGGGTTGCTTAACTTAATTCAGGGAAACGAATATGTTGACAAAAGTGGCCATGGGTGCCAATCTTTCTGGAGTTTTCCCCCAACATTAATGTACTGGTCGATTTTTTACTCATGGCACTGTATAGTCGGCCACTGACGAATCTGGTGCTGGTATAATTTGATTTATCATTACTTACAATATAAATAATACATATGTTTATTTAATATTTAATTATTTTATGGATATGGAATGAAATAATATTATATTAAATAAAATAACAATCACTTTGTATGAAACCACGAAATTTATTATACGTCAACCGGTTTCGCTTATCTCAAGCTTCATCAGGACGTATTTAAAACTGGTCATAAATACAAAAAGAGTGCACTTATATGTACATAAAGTGGGAGATTTAATATAATATGTCAAATCACAAAGTGATTGCTTTCTATAAAAAAATGAAATAATATTAATCACAACTTAATAATAATAATAATTATCGATGCCTTTCATCAGTTGAAATTGTAGGTGAAAAAAATACATTTTAGGTTTAAAGTGAACATTATTTTTTTTATCCATAATAATATTATTACGTTTCCCCATCTATTTCTATGACTTTCTGGATGTCTTGGATGTTGTGTCATTAATGTCAGGCCGTGTAGTGCTTGTCTTTAATATCTCTAGGTTAAGATTACTTAAATGTTTTCTTAATAATAATAATAATTATCGATGCCCTTCATCAGCTGAAACTGAAGGTGAAAAAAATACATTTTAGGTTTAATGTGAACATTATGTTTTTTATCCATAATAATATTATTACGTTTCCCCATCTATTTCTATGACTTTCTGAATGTCTTGGATGTTGTGTCATTAATGTCAGGCCGTGTAGTGCTTGTCTTTAATATCTCTAGGTTAAGATTACTTAAATGTTTTATCTTTTATATACACAATAACAGTACTTAAATATGTGTATATTCAATTTGAAATTAAGTGTTCATGTTAAATAAAAACGTTGAGAAATCGTACGGATTTTGAGCTGTCATCTCTCTAATCTATGGTTATTTCGTACTAATATAATGGATAACCACCAAGAAAATTGGGAACGTTTTAAAAATGGTTTAATTATAATTAATATTAATGTGTTGAATTTATTTTTATTCTGTATATATTAAAGCAACACATTGCGCGCGGTGTACACAACCGATACCATGCGTCAACTGACGTCAAGTGCATTGTTGCATTACTGTCTAGTGTTAAGCGGTCATATAACTTTATATTTGTCTCGCATAAATAGCGCTCACGCACACATTGACGTGTATCGGTACGCAACACATTATTGAAGTGCCATGACCAAAAATTCTACCTGTACTCTGATGAATGATAAACCAAATTATTAAAAAGCGAAAAAAAAATATATTAAAACGTTGATTTTCATGAAAGATCTAGGTAGTCAATAAAGGAAATCGGTTCAAAAGCTTTTAGAGGAATATCCCCTGCACTCCGCGTATCTCGAAAAGAAAAGCTTCCAAAAGAACCATATGTAAAAAATATCTGCAGAATAAGAATTCGATGTTGCCAATTATAAGCTTCCTATTTTTTTAGGTTAAATTTAATACAGTCCGATGTGTAAGCACAGATCAGAAGAGAAGACCCTCGACTTCAACCGTGTCTTTTTCACGGAGCTCCAGTTCTTTTCACTGTGAGCTGGTCAATACCAATTTTCATCTCCCGGCTAACACGTGTCAACTCTAAACATGTCACATCTGATCTCCATAACATTTTTAAACGAAAATAATATTTTTAATGAAAACACATTTTTATTATTAAGTTGCAATTTCAGATTCACATTCTGTAGTACTTTTAATACAAATTAAATTAATCAATTTGGAAGATGCACAGAAAAAATCTTCCTCTTCTTCTTACATGGCATTATATCCCAGGGTGGTATTTGGCCTCCTCTATAAGAGCTCTCCACCGACTACTATCTCTGGCCATTCTTTTCTAGTTCCCCGATTCTCAAATCTTCTCGTCTTCTTCTATGCAGTCATCCCCCCTCTTCCTCGGTCTGCCTCTAGATCGCTTCCACTAAGGGTCACGATTTTTGGTATTCTGTTATCTGATATTCTTTCGACATGGTTAGCCCATCGCAGTAGTTGGGATCTTCAGAATCTTACGAAGCACCATTTTCTAGTGCAGGTCTATAAATTTTTATTACATTTTGCGCTCAAAAAAATACTAATTTATTTTCTTTGATTTGGTTTAAGTACCACGTTTCACAACCATAAGTGACCACCGGTCTTATTATAGTTTTATATATTAGCAGTTCACTTCGTTAACTCGTTGTTCACGGTAGTGTGGTGATCCTGCATGCGCCCCACTGACATGGCCGTGTAAGAGATCATCTGACAGCCATATAGGGCCGAAACTATCTGACCAATAAGCAAATGCCAGTAATCGTGATAGACGAGCCCTAGGAGCTAACCGACTACTTCTCCGCAGGCCGTTCTTTCGTCAACATCTCAAGCGAGTCCCTCCAGTCTTCAACTTCATATGCGCATGTACTCGTCATAAAATCGTCGTAATGATATCCCGCAATAAGCGCAAACTTTTGTAAGTTCTCTTTTATTTAATACTTTGTTTTAGATATAGCGTAAATAATTCATATATACTGCAACACGCGTGACACTAGAATAGAGTTAGGAGCTTCAATTTCACCATACACAAAACCTTCTTATACGATCACACATATCGATCTCACGAGTAAATAATATTCTATAACCACAGCCCCTACAGTAGCAATTAAAATTAATTTTTCGATAGATGGATTTTTTCTTATACATATATGTTTCATATATCTTTTTAATTGATTCACTTGTTTACACGACCAGGTAAACGAGATATCGGAAGGTGGTCCCATTAGAAGTTCAAACAACTGACGATCATGGATGCGAAGATGTATGAATGTAGATTATGCGTGAGATGCATGTTGGATTGAAGGGTAAAACGGCGTGATGGTAAATTAGTTAGTATTCATATACAATACAACTCCACTTCTTGACACATTTTGTTAAACCATGGATACATCCAAAGTTTGTTATAATTCATCTAATAATTTCAGAAATCTTTGGGTTTCTTAACATTATAACATATTTATTCGACGGTGTGCTATTCTGCTTCCATTATCTTTTCCTAGACACACATAAGGCCGATTGTGTGATCAGTAGTAAATTTTTACTATGGTAACTTTTTACTATAATAACTTTTTATTAACTCTCGTAGTAAAAATACTATACGGATTATTGATATATCAAATTTACTTTTATTTAGGATTTAGATATCTATAGACGCGACAAAAAAATTATGAAATATGCATTATTTTATGCATTTATTCGCCTAGGCGTTAGAAATCTATTACTTTGGTGGAATTTTTTTTTCGTATTATGCGCTAATGTATATTAATCAACGAGATCATCATCGGACGAACTCTCATCTGCAATTTTCAAGGTATCGATGTGTCAGATGATTTTTGGAACAGCTGTGAAAAGTCCGCCATATTTTAATATCGGATATCGGAGAGTAAAATGAGTTTACTACGGGATGTCACGTATGTTTAGTAAAACATTATCATTTGTTATTTGTCGTTTCAAAAAACACTACACATACGTAGACGGGGTTAAGAATCAAATATCGTTTCAATTTAATAATTGATTTAATAATAGACGACTTCTATTTAGGAATTAAAACTCCCGCGTTAAAAGCCACCAATGGGAGTCGGCTCCCTTGGCGGGACAAGTGTGTCGCTACCTCCGTCCGCGCGCAACAAAACTTTTCAGTCAAGCGCGAGAGTACTCGCACAAAGGGCAAGATTACTTGGGCAAGTCTAAAAGCACATAAGCGAACAGCTAAGACTATTTCTAACAATGCAACCTCTTTATTAATAGTCACTCGATTTTTGAAGACCGCAGACTAAACACGATGTATGGAGTTTGAAGCGGGCAGTCTCGTTTTGAGTTTCGAATTGTTCGGTCGGAAGCTGACCGACGCCGCGGTCGGGAACTAAGCGTTCGATTTTCGAAATTAAACTTTTCGATTTTTGAATATTTCACAATGAGTGACGTAGTCATTTTTTATTTTTTTATTCGCTCATACCTTAACGTCAGTCATTCCACAATCGAAAGTTCAATTTTGTGAAATTTTTTTACAAAACTTTGCTAAATTTATTTAGTGCTTTTTATATTATTTTTTTTTTGTGTTGTGACATGTGAATGTTTATTTGTGAAGATTTTGTGTTTTGGGTTTTTAATTTACTTTGACAGTTTTCTTTGTTTTGCAACTTTTTTCGAACGTTTTATTTTTAATACTTGCAATGATTTTATTTTCTCAGATGTAATATTATTTTCGCATCAACAAACAATTCAGAACTTATTTAAGACACGATAAAAGTTATTAAAAGTGTATTTTTTTAGTAACGCTTAAATTGAATACAAATGACGTAAGGTGTTTATTTTGATGTCAAATCTGTTGTTATTGACAATTAAATTTTGAGTCCCGAGGTTTTTGGACATTTTCAAAATGGCTAAAATTGGACTTCTACCTGTTATCGTCTTGATCACGTTCGTCTTTATCAAAATCACCTTCGGGAGCTGGCTGTAAGTTATTTTATTATATATATATATATATATATATATATATATATATGCTTATTTTCTGTACTTATAAAACATGAAATAAATATTTTACGTTTCCAATAATGTTTTATAACCAATGTTTTTAAATTTAATAATCTTAAGACGATACGTTAATTTTTCATGTCGTATTTAAGGGATTTTTTCATTTTCTTATCGTAAATATGTTAATTATAATATTTACTATCTAATATTAGTTATATTGCTATAAACGTCCCGAATGCATTAAATTTCCTTTTAATAACAGTAATATTATATATTGAGAGATCCGTCCTTAGGCAAGCGAAAAACCCGTTCAAATTATATTTCTACAGACCAACATCATCACAATTTTTTATATTAAAAGAATGATAAACATTTAAAAAAAAAATTAATTATTGATCATATAAAAAATTCTTACAATATTTTGATCTGGCGCAAAATACAGCTTGTAATGAGCTAGTATTTAATAATTAAATACAAATTGAGAAGGGATTAATTATCTCTAATAAATAATGTAGTAAATTAGATATTTTAATCATAATTATCTATTATTATATCACACATCTTAATGTGAAAGGATATTTTGTGAATTTTTAGATTAGAATTAAATGTTTGTTTTTTAATCTAATATTTGGACTGATATTCTTAGATTTTTATACCGCTTTATGTTTCATAACATATATATCTTCTTTTAAATCTTATCATAAATATTATTTTACAAAAATATCACCTTCTGGCTGTGACTTTAAAATCTTTTGATAACTGTACTCTTCAAATTATTGGAGACTCATCTATTACTTTGTTTTCAAGCCCGTTTTGCAAGTATGAACAAATGTTTGTAATAGTTCTTTTGTATTAAGCCTATATTAACAAAATTTACGCGTTAAAATTGCCTACCTTAACACAAACGACAGTCTAGCGAAATAGCAGTGACTGAATCATTATAGGCAATACCTACAATACTTACTGCACCCCTAAAAAAAATTGTAATATGAGATTGATCTTCTTTATATTATATAATTTATTAATAAATTAATTGAATTGTCTTTTATTAAGCAACGGTTGTCATTCATTAAAATGAAATTAAATAAAATTTGATATTTTTTCACTTTGTTTTATTAACCACTCAATTGAGTTTATATACATCTACCGGTTTCGAAAAATACCATTTTCTTCTTCAGGATGTCAATACTAACTAAATACATATATTTTTGTTTCTTTATTAGAATCAATTTTAAAAAAAATAACAATTACTAAAAAATTAATTTAGTACCTAACTCAAAGTGATACTTAATACAATACTTTATATTGGTAAAACGGGTAGAAATTTTAATATAAAAGTAAAGGAGCATTTGAAATATTTAAAAAATAGTGGGTTTCAGAATTTTCTAATCATTTGATAGAAAATGGTCATGGTTTTGATAAAAAATTGGGATTGTCAATTTTGCATATAAACGGTATTGGTCACAAATTAAATAATTTGGAATCGTTGGGGATAAATAAAGCGTGTAAAACTAATCAAAAAATTATAAACAACCAACTAAATTAAACTAAGAGTCCCATTCTAAAATTTTTTTCTAAAAATTATTCGACTAAATTTGTATTAAGTAACAATATCAGTAAGGTACTAAATTTTTTAAAAAAAATAATTGTTCTTTTTTTTTTAAATAGATTCAGATAAAGAAACAATAATATATGTTTTTAGTTGGTAATGACATCCTGAAGAAGAAAATGGTATTTTTCGAAACCGGTAGATGTACTGAAACTCAATTAAGTGGTTAATAAAACAAAGTTAACAAATAAAAATATGAATTTTAACCACAAAGTTAATTTTGATAATTTCAAAAGTATGATATATTTTCGTTTATTTTGTTAAATATTTTCCGCCTTACTTGCCTAAATGCTCAGCGGCGGGTCTGTACATTGTGTATTGTTCACAACAACATTAAGAATGATTATATTTATTACAATACTTAATTTATTTTATTTGATATTCGCTGTTTGACATAAGAATGCCAATAAGAAAATGTCACGGATAAATTTGTCAATATGGCAAACAAAGATTTCAAAAAGTTACACGTGAATTAATATTATACAACTATAAACACTTTACAATAATAAACACTGAAATATCGTATTTCACGCCGGCTTCTTGATATATATACAGTATACACGGAAGGAATAATGGATAATAATATTAAAATATTACCTTTATTTGAAATCAATTCTGCGAACGTTGGCAATAAATAAATTTAATACACAACGATAAAATTGCACAAAAAGCGTACAATGCGTAATTTTGCGACCGACACGTAGGTACCTACCTACCTACCTACCTACCTACCTACCTACCTACCTACCTACTGGCATCAAGATGAAAATATTAAGAACACATTTTTACTGTGAAGTTGCACTTTCAGAACATAGTTATGTAGTATTTTAATACAAATTAAATTAATCAGCTAGAAAGATATACAATATATATATCGAAAAAATATTTAGTTACACCGGGATACGAACATATATATATATATTTTATTAAGAATACATTTTTGCTGTGAAGTTGCATTTTTAGAACATAGTTATGTAGTATTTTAATACAAATTAAATTAATTAGCTAGAAAGATATACAATATATATATATATATATCGAAAAAATTTTGTTGCTACCGGGATACGATCATATATTTTTTCTGTATGTCTTTCCAGTTGATTAATTTAATTTGTATTAAGATGAAAATACGTATTACTTAATTATATGCTTGAGAGATTTATAACCTAGCTTAGTTTATTAATGTTGATCTCGAGAGTAGACTTTAATCTCTGCACTGACGTAATTAGGTTTGAATAATTGTTATATAGAAAAAAAAAAGGTTTATTTGAATGAAAACATTTTTTTATTATTATGAAGTTGCAATTGTACATGCATCTTTTGATATTTTAAACAATTTGAAAGGAATCTGTCATCACCTTTTTCTCTTGCCGTGGGAATGAATGCTTTATCAATTCACCGTACGCGTCGCTAATCCACCGATAAATTTAGACTATATGTATTTGTAAATCTTAAATAATATATCTATTAATCTCAATTAAAAGGAAACATATATTATATTATTTTCAATAAATAATAAATGACTCACATGAGGATTTACGTGTAAATTTTAAATTCGTTGTAAAATTTAATGGTTAACATGGTGTGTGGTAACACATTCTCCCGATAGATAGATAGATTTTTTGTGTTTATCTTTCTAAATGATTAATATAATTAAATATTTACTTGTCATTGGTGCATTCTTTCACTTAGTTGATGTGCTCATATCTGAACATCGTACTTTAGTACGCTTCTACAGCGCGAAATGCATGTATCTACTTTTTGCAATCCTGGGTCTTGTTTAGTGCGACGTATAGCGAGGTTGGGGTCATTTCTTTGATACGGTCAGTTCATCTTATTGAAGATCGACCTCTCCTTGTATATTCATAACCAGTTATCACCAATTTATCCAGGCTGTCTCCATCTTTCCTAACAACATTGCCAAAGTTTATCTTTCTGCATGTTGATGGAACTCTTTTTTCAGTATGGAGTTTCTAAAGTATAGAGTGCAGTCTATGGTATAAGTATGCACGGTGTACGGTGTATTACGGCCATAGTAATTTGAACAATTTTGATTTGCTCTGAAATAAAATATTGAAAATTTAGCGCTGATGCTGTGAAAAATAAGCAAGTTAGCTTACTGAGCAGGAGTAAGAAAGTATCACTTCGAAAAAATAAATGAGAAAATTATGGTATGAAGAATACATGACGCGAGCATTGATTGAACCTGTCAGCTAAAGACCCAGCGTGAGTTAAAAGAGATACTGAAATAAATTATTTTTTATATTAAAAACTTAACTTAACATCCACCATACGAATCAAAGGAAACAAGAAGCAAAACCTTCGGAAACTGAACTGAACTGTGCTAAAAGTGAACAAAAACTTTGGGCGACGATTTTTCTTATTTTGTGCACCGCGAATCTATAATAAACTGTCACTAGATAACAAAGGATTAAAAGTGATTAAAGAATTTACACCGAAAATAAAAAAGTGGTTGCTTGATGTATGTAGAAAACAAAATTAATGTATTTTGTCATTTATACTAAACTAGTTACCAATACATTTTATATCCAACCCTATTATACATAAAAGTCATTTTATATTTTACATTAACATCTGTATGCTTTTAGTTTGACAATATATAACTTTAAAAAAATTTACAGGTATTTGCTTTGCAACAGACCAGTGTAGTAAAGCAATTTTATTTATTTAAATGTATTCTTTTAATGTTAAAATATAATAATAATAAAACATGGAGCTGTTAGAAGCAGTTAACAGACAAAGTGAGAGTTGAGTTTCAGGAAAGAAAAGTATAGCAGTGTATCCCTTCTGCTTTCCTCCGCGAAAATTTCAACATCGAATTGAACAATTTCGTAAATATTTATTTCAAAGGTTAACATGGTTTTGTAAAAAAATCTAATTATAATATGATATTTTCTGTAGCGGTACAAAATTTGTACGTAAACTTTGTACATCATCGACTCGTAATTTAGTGAGGTGTCCACCCTTAAAATATTGTGGACTAGGTCTGTTACACCCTGTATGTACATTCAAATTATTGATTAAACTTTAATATATATGTAGATACCTACAATATATGTACAAAAAATATAATATGCACGGAAAACAACGTAATGATATTTCTCAACAATATTCAGAGAAAAAGCAAAGGGTAACGAATAATCTATAAATTTGTATGAGCATAATATACTGATGCTCTACTTTAAGATCTAATCATTCTTCTAGCCTTTGTCAGCGTGGCTAAAATCATTAAAAAAATATCTTTATGCATTGTATGTATATATTAAATTGCTATATCTTACTCTTGTAAATACAAAATCGCTAAATTTGAATAAATTATTTTATTATATTATCTTATTGTTAACACTATAACTACTTGAGTAAAATTAGTTTAAAAATTATTTTTGTTTCCTAATTTTTTTCAATGAATATGTGTAGGTGTTTTATAATTAATATATTTTATATAATTTCACCGTACTAAAACTTAAGCTTTGCTTAGAAAAATAGCTAATGATAAATAAAATAAGTGTGAGGATTACAATTAAAGAAATTAATATATACCTACCAACTTAGTACGTATATATGTAGTAGATAAAATATAATAAATTTCCTTTGTCCATCTCTGGTAAATTAAGAAAATGGATTATGGTGTATATTTAAGTTTAGAACTATCTTTAATATTAGCATTTTTTTGTTATTTTTATCTTCATGACCTATCTCCGTAAAAGGATTTTTGCAAAATTTTCAAACAAAATATTTAGCGAAAATAGATTGTTATTTTAGAAACGAATTAAAATATTTGTGAGTATACTTTATATATTTAAAATACTATTCCACAGAATGTTATAATAAGAGAGAAATATATCTGTTCCGACGGCAAATTATATAAATTAGTAACTGTGTAAGATATTCTTGTATATTATATTAACGGAACTAAATTATTTATGTTATCCTGGAATAATAAATTAATGGTGTTCTAAATAAATGTTAAGTATTGGCCGTTTTCCGATTAATTATTGTAATTAATTAATCCTTAATGAAACATTTGTCTTTAATTTTTAAATTACTATCTTCACAAGATATATATCTAATTATTAAATTAATTAAAAGTATTTATTTTTTAACTATGGATACGAAAAAATTTTTCTCCGGTTTTGAAAACACCTCATGTGATAATAAATATTACTTAAAATTATAAAATACGTGCTATTAAATATATAAAAAGATACAGAAATAATTATTGAAATAATTGATCAAATAAACATCACCATTATTGAATCAATCAATCACGTGTCAACATCTTAGTTCACGATCCCTACCAAAAAAGTTCATACCGGAGTAATTTCAGAAAAATGTATGACAAACCATGTGTTACCATGGTGACAACATTTTTTTTTTCAATACTCATAGATGTCAAACTTACGTTTTGAGAGTTTTTAGAAATTCACACGCTTGAAAAAACCACATCGCACGCGTGTATTAAAATAAAAATATATCTTTTCACGTCTCGATAGGTTGGTAAAAAACTTTTTCGAAAATTGAGTACCAACTTAAAAATTTGAATGAAAAAAAAATCACCTACACAAAGTACAAAATAAATGTAATAAAATTTCATTATTTTCTTCCTTGCAGGTGAACTGTACCCAGAACATACCTACACACACATACACAACAAATTAAATTTTAACATAACCACGGGAGTACTAATTGTGATTATTTTAAGATAGTTTTTCTGTTAACATACGAGGCACGTTTTTTAAGCAAGTATCGTTGCCGGATATTCCTGGTGTAGCGCTGCGGTTGAGATGTTGCGCATGCGTAATGATTTCCTTCATTTGTTGACTCACCACATGCAATGTTAGAGATATTTACATTGTGTGGCTATTTTGTGATGAGTGGTTTAAATGATCAACCCGCCAACTGTGATATACGGTTTCTTGAATGAACGAAATACGAAACCAGCTGACATTTATCACCAAGTGTGTCCTGATTTGGCGTCAAATGATTTCCATGTTTTCATTCATCCGAGCGGTTCTTTGGTTGCAAGCGTTTTAATGACGATGCTCAACTCACAGACGGAGTACAGACATGGTTTTTAACCCAAGCAGCATCGTTTTATGACGAAGATATACAAAAATTGGTGCCCCGTTATCACAAGCGCCTTAATAATGGTGGCTAATATGTTGAGAAGTGGTTTAAAGTGTTAGCGTCCGAAGAAGGTAAAGTTTTGTAAAAATGGTATAGTAATAAAAAATGCGCCTCGTATAATTGTGACGATTGGATAAAATATATTTAATCATTGCCTTTTATATGTATTTAAAATACTATTAGAAATAGGTATATTATTGAAAAAAATTGTGTTGGGTGGCCATCGCTAGAAATTTATACAGATCTTAGACAGGAGTGTAAATTAATCATTTGAAACCTTTCAAAATAACGCCCGTTCAGCATTAAATTACTGAAGACTGAAAAAATAAGCCTGGAAAGATTTTTCATTAAGAAATTACAAGTCATAAGGCTTACCCTCGAACCAGCTGAGTAAAATGTTGTCATAATTATATTGATTTAAATTAAATAACACAATTATGAGAACAATAGATAAAACATTGTGAGACAATGAAGAAAACAATATAATAAAGTAAATTCAAGACAAATAAAATTAAATCAAATCCTTCCGGCACTGGTCACAAGAATCATATAGATTTCATACATGTGCTAAATAACTATTTTCGCTAAAATGGTTCATTTAAAAAAAAAATGTACAGACGCCATTTATGAACAAGATTTAACTTAGGTTAGATATTTACAAGGACAATTTTTGAGAAAAGGTTGATTGAAATCTAACAAAAATTACAGGTCCACGAAATCCGTTATATTCCTTAAATAATGTGCAGGTAATTAATATTCATATACACTATATAATAGACCTAGTCCACAATATTTTATGGGTGGATACCTGACACTAAATTACGAGTCATAATGTTCAAGGAATATGCGCAAATTCTGCACTGTTACGGAAAATATTATTGTTTGAAGCTTTTACAAAATTAATTGTTAATCTATAACTTTGCTTCAGGCCCCAAATCATCGAACTAAAAATAGTCAAGCCGCTCGAAATTCGATGACCTTTAATTGTTTGTATTCAATGTATAATTTGAAATCAATTAAATATTTCAATTAATCGAAATAATCGCATATCTACGTTTTTTTTAGATTAGGCACGTATCTCTTGAACATTTTAGATTTGTATTTTAGTCAAGTATCCACCTGGTCTGGTCTTGGTCTGGTATAATAGCATTACTATCGTCATCAGCCTGAGTCTCGCCACTGGTGGATAAAGGCCTCTTCCACCAAGGATTGCCAACTCTCTCGTCCATATAATATAATATAATAACAAATATGAAATTTTTTGTATTATCACACACACATACAACGCGATCTTGTATCGAGATAAGAACTTCTATGAAAAAGTCATGGCGTTTTATCCAGATGCATCTTCGTACAACAATGCTTTATTTGTCACGTCACTGTCAAACGTGTACTTAGTAACTTTTTTCGTATTAATCAATGCGCAGAGAATGACGTTGATTGTATTAGATACATATTTGTATCTCCGACTAACCCCCATTTAACCCGAGGGAGTATAACTACCCGTCAACAATATAAATACCAAATAAGCCCCGGGCTGTTTTCAAATACAATTATCTCCAAAGGGGTATGTTGTTCAACCCTCAAAATAGAACGATATCCAAATACACAATGTAATTTTTTAAAGGTAATTTATATTGAAAACGCCCACAGTATTATTTATTTTAATTAGATGACGAAACAAAAAAATACATCTTCAGCCCTTTCAGAGTTTCTAAAGCTGTTTACGTCTGTATTTTAATTATCGATTCGATTAACCACCCCCTGATGTTTATACATTTTAATTTGTTTGAACTAATAACGAAGTCATTGGGTATTTAATATCCACTCATTTATTTTATTTATTAAGTTTTACAGAACTGTGTTCTGTAAATGCAACTTTACAAAGAAATGGGTTTTTCTTAATTGATTTCAAGTGTTGATGGAACCAGAAATAGAGGACGTCTGCGAAAGACTTGGCACGACCAGATAAACCAGATAATGGAGGATGGTTCTGTTAGAAGCCTCAACAATCGGCGAGCTTGTACGACAAGATGTATGAATGTGAATGAGGCAAGAATTGTGTGTCAGGACAGAAGAGTGTGGCGCTCTATCCTCTCTGCCTACCCCCACGGGGAAACGGCGTGATGGTAAGTAAGTAAGTAAGATTTTAATTTTATCTAATTGTTTTAAAAATTATGAAGATTAATAAAATTTAAGATCGATATTAATAAATTAAATATCTTCTTACTTACATATTCTAAATAATTTATATACATATTATTATTAATTTAATTATTTTTTGACTTTATAAAAGCTTTTTTTTGTACCTTGTATCAGAACACATATAATAGAATCAAGTTTTTAATTATTTTCTATTAATTTGTTCTAATTAGCTATGTCTTTAACATACACATAGTTTATTCCAATGTTTTATTATTTTTATAACAGATCTATGTATATATTATATACCAATTCTTTAGATCAATTATTTTAATTATTTATTCTTAATACAGTGCATACATAAGTACTTTTGTATATGCTCTAATATAAACAAGTTCAAAATTATTTCTTTTTACTACAATTATCTTTTTAATATTTGCTTAGTTTCATTTTGAATCTATGTGTTTCTCCTCCTTTCTTATGTTTTCTAACATTTCATTAAAAATCTTCATCGCACTGTACATCATCGATTTCTGAGATTTAGCCTTCCTCCTGAATGGCAGTCTCAGCCTATCTTTTCATCTTGTATGGTGTTCGTGTTCATGTTGATTTTCATTAATTTTTCTTATAAATTCTGCCAATATTTTTAGTGAGGATTTTTTTAAAAAACTTAATAATTATGAACTTATTAATAAAAGTAATGTATTAAAATAACTTCCGCAATAGAACAGTCTTCTAGCAAATATAGCAATTTTTATTTTCTGTTATCTACAACAAAATGGAATAAAATCTTTAATTTAAAAACAAAATAACACACATTTTATGAAAATATGAATTAAATATATTAATTAGAAAGATATACATATAAAATCAATTTTATTGAAAAACATTTTTGTTGCGCCACCGGGATTCGAACCTGGATTTCTTTCCTAACAGGGGAAGGTGCATTATCCAACTATGCTACAGCTACAAATTTTCGAACCTATATGTTACCTTTTTAATATTAATACATTTGATCGTTCCATTATTTGAAAGAGCCATTTACCTTATTTTTAGAGTATCTCAAATACCTTTGAGTAATCTGATAGACGCCAGAATTATCAATTCATTTTTATTAAATTTTGGACACATTGATACAACTTTATTATTAGGAGAACACATTGAGTAATAAGTAAATTAGATGAAATAAAGATGGTTTTATAATTTAACGAAGTGAACCGTAGATGTGTCCATGTGTCCAATTTTGAATGTGTCAAGTTCGTCGTTTAACATTACTAATTTATTTAAGTTGAACAAAATAAGTTCAAGATGGGAAATATAAAAAATATTTTTGTTTCTATTCCACCTTATACCAGTTAACAAACATATTAGCACTTTAATTAATATACATGATTTATTTTACACCTTTATATTTTTTACCAAGCGTAAATATGCGAGTTTTCTTATATTTGTGCTCTTTTAAAGTATACACCTGTGTATGTACATATCAAAGGGTGAAAGTTGAATTATTGTATATTATTCAACTTTGCCCACACATGAAAGTGACGTTTTTACATAATAAAAAATATTAGCGTATCTTTTCGCAAAAAAATATTACCGTATCTCGTGGCAAAAAGTATTAGCGTATCTTGTCGCAAAAAAAAATGTAAGCGTATCTCTGACCACAGTCGCCATGGAATGTTTGGGTTAACCGCCATGTCACGTTTATGTTGATTCATATCTTTCAATGAATACACAAATCAACAAAACTGTCAGTGCATGCTGACATCAACTGAGACAGATTAAAATTAGTCTGAGACATATTTCTATACTTATAAATGCATTTGTGGTGTCGCGTGTGGACTATTGTAATAGCATCTATGCTGGCCTCCCAATATTTCAGCTGGATAGATTACAATTCATTCTAAATGCGTCAGCACGGATAATATATGGAGTTTACAAATTTTTTCATATAATATAATATCCCTTTTACATGAGCTAAATTGGCTCAAGTTCCCTGAAAGAGTTGAATTAAAATTGTGCTGGCTGATGCGACACATAGCGCCTACGTATCTTCAAGAACTATATGTCCCAGACGATTTGAATAGTAGACGTCAAATTCTCAGGTCAGTCTTTATTGGTTATTATAAGGGTTGTAGAACCGACCAAACTATGCCAAAAGTCTAAATTTAGTGAACGGGTATTTACGGAGGCAGGCCCAAAACATGGAAATCTTTGCCCTATATCATAAGAAACAATGACTAAAAACGCACCTTTTCAAAAAATTATTAATGCAGGACTATAAACAGTTTATGTGTAAAGTGCCCTTGAGGTGAAAGTTTTTACAAAAATGGTGCTATACAAATTATCCGATATAATATAACTTTTAAAAATTGCTAAAATTATTGGATACAACAATTTAACTTTCATCCCTCAAGAAAATGTTTTAAATCTGGAATCTAAAAAAATGGTGTAAGCAGTGATTGGTAATGACTGTCACGTGATTTTGTTTCAAAATCAGAACACATATTATAAATAAATCAAATATTTAAAAAAAATGATTCTTACATATTTCGCACCAGGGTGATACTGAACACGTCCCGCACATATTACAGCCGATCTGGTATGTTGTAAAATACGTACCTGTAAGCCATACTCTAGTATTTACACGTGCGTTATTTATCACGGGGGTATTTCCAATTACCATCCCCTGCCTCTGAGGGCGGGGGCTGCACGACCTAATCGAGACGCACAGAGAACAGTGAATGCGTTATTTAATGTAGTGAAGTGGGGGAGGGGGTGCAGTGCAGTCAGTGCACATTCAGAAACTATATCCCTACTATACCTTCGCATTTAACACTTTGCACTCCGAAAGTATTATTTGTTTAATTTTTATTTTTTAACTAGCGGTCTGTGTCTATCGGTTGGGGTATTTTTTTCCTCAGGGTCCTAGAACAAAATTTGAAATGGATAGTATTCAACATAATGTACATTTACAAGGGAAGAAGCGGTTGGGGAGGCCAGGGTCAGGGAAGAGAGAGTATATTTTACGCAGGGTCCTAAAGAGTCACGATGAAAAATATGGTCTAGACCAATCTAATAATAGAATGGTAAAGCAAACACGAGAATATATATATATATATATATATATATATATATATATATATATATGAAATTTTAGAATGGGACTTGTGGTTGAATTTAGTTGGTTATAATTTTTTGATTAGTTTTACGCGCTATATTTATTTCCAACGATTCCAAATTATTTCATTTATGACCAAAACTGTTTACATGCAAAATATACAATCCCAAATTATTATCAATGCTCCTTTACTCTTATATTAAAATTTTGACCTATTTTACCAATATAAAATGTAGCATAATCTTTACAACTAAGTTTATAGATACCGGAATGGTTAAATATATCATCTTTGTCTTTAGAATTCATGAGTAAATTTCCTATATTATTATTTGTATAAAATATCTGTCTAAAATTTTTTCCTAAAAATTATTCTAGTAATTTTGTATTTTGTAGTAATAATTTAAGTTAGGTACTAAATTTAATTTTAAAATAATTATTGTTTTTTTTAAAATAGATTCTGTTAAAGAAACAATAACACGTGTTTTTGATTAGTTAATGACATCCTGAAGAAGAAAATTATATTTTTCGAAACCGGGAGATGTATTTCAATTCATTAAGTGGTTAATAAAACAATGTTAACAACTTAAAATAATGGATTTTGATGTAGCCCGTGTCCAGAATTTATTGTATTTAGTCGTAATATGTTATAAAAAATAATAATTTACGAATTATTTCTCCTTAATATTGACAGGATTATCATTTCTATTGTATAATAAATAATAACGCAATCAAGAATACACATTTAAATTTACTATTAGTATTAAAATAAATACATTACGCGAGACTACAGAAAAAAACGTGTAATTATTTCGGAACAAAACACATATAACCTCATTAAATAGATAATAATAGATTTAAAAATATTTTTTATTAGCTTATCTTAAATTATACGCGTGGATCTCCAGGACGCAAAGGGTTCAATAAACCCCCTAGCGATGGAGTATACAGTGAGGGGTGAATGCAAAAACCTCACTTATTCAACGTAATGTTCCCCGTGTCTCTGCAGGGGTACACGGAGATGACAGAACGCCATCATTCTCTTATTTTTTCTCAAAAAATTGACTCCTATTCAAATAAATGGCAGATTATTATTTTAAAATATACAAAAAAAGATGGTACCTAAAACTACAATAAAATAGGAGAAAGGAAAAATGTTAAAAGTCAAAAAAAATACGCCTGTTTTTGATAATTTAAGAAATCCGTTTCGGATGGTTTTGGAATTAGGCGCTATATATCCTGTACTGTGATATAAGATCACCAGGATTTATACATTGAACCACTTTCTGAGGTTACGTAGCTACTATGATAATTTATTTCTCCCTACCCCTTTACTGCCTTGTATCATCCCCTACATAATAATTTGTAAAATATCATATTTTCATTGCGGTCAATGTTTCCGAAGTAGGCAGCTTTCTAGTAGGCTTGATAATTGTTATTAGTTATCTTGACTTATTTATGCGTTTTAATACGTCTTTCTTAGTAACGTGGTCAACCCGGGCCCTACCAGTAGCCGTACACTGGTATGGTAATATTAGACTTATTTTCTCCAGCGCACATACAGATAATAACATTGGTCCTTAACATTGCACAAAAGATTTTTTATAGGCGCAACGTGATCAAAACTTAAACGGAAGGTTTGGTCCCAGCCAGTGTAGGCTTCCAATTATAATTGATTTAACCACACTAGAACCTTCGTACACATCGTCGAAGTCCGCGTTATATCTTTGTCTCCAGACCTTTAATACGAGTGTGATTGTGTTCGATCGTAACAGAGATTTAACTGCTGGAGGTTTAATTTCTAGTGTAGCAGTGATTACTTGAAGAATTATGAATAATCAGTTATCAATCAATGCTCCAGATACTATTATCATCATCTGTAGAGACGAAGAATTTTTTTCAAATATATCTGTGATCCTTTCATCATAAGTTTCCGACTCTTACATGAGCACAGTCGTACTAATAACGAATGTGTTAGCTAGATAATAAATAATTAAAAAAATCAGTTATTAAATCTCTTTTGTAATTGTGAGTATTTCAAGGCTTCGTTTTAAACAAAGCCTTCCTTCGCTTAGTCCATGATTCTTCGAACCTTTTACCGGCATGTTTAATATTGTATTCCCCGCAGACATGTTGAATAAAAGACAACAACATTTTAAAGCCCATTCCGTAGCATTCTGCTAATGATTTCATCTCCTCATTATCTCCAGGTATGGATTTTTCAGAAGAGTCAATTTTTCGCCCACCGAGCAACGTTCTGAATCGGGTTTTGATTTTTTCCTATTAAACTGTATTCTAAATCTAAAAAAAACGAAAGCCTTAATTTTTTTGGTTGTCTCGGAATGCTTAACTTCAAACAAGTTTTTTTTAATGAATTTAATGGTGTCTAAAAAATATACGTCTATATCTTATTAAATCTGTATGAAGTTTTTTACTCATTAATTATATTTTTTTAGTAAGGCTTTGGACAATATTTATACAAAATAGTCTATACTGATTACAGAGTACTGATTCTAAATAAAGTACCGATTAAAGTGACATTTTTTTTTTTTTAATTACTGAGTAGTATTATGTTGAATAAGTAAAATCATTGTTTTATCGAACATTTGAGAATACAAATTAAAGGTTCTAAGACTGTCTTTGACGTTGGCAATAGTTAAAATACTAAAAGAAAGTGTAGGGATTGATGAAGTTTGATTTAATTTATGTGTTAAGTTACCAGTATGGTGTGACTGATGTTTGTAGGTTATGATTATCCGGACTAATTTAAGGTGAGTCTTAAGGCCCTAATACTCTTCAGATCTCACGCGTGTATGTGAATGTCGCAATATATGCGGAGCGTGCGTGTGAGTACAGGTGTTGGTATTTGCGGCTAGAGAAGGTTGATGAAATGAAATAAGACTTATAATCGGTCAGTGTTTATTGTAGGATGATTCATACATGAATTTACACAGGTTGAATGTTAAATTGCAAGATACAGTTAGTGATTAGAGCTGCTCACTGGAGGTGGTTCCGAAAAGGGGGCCATATTACCATATTTTATAGAAATTACGTATCATTCTCTTCTTCTTCAAAAGCCTCATAAGATCGGTTTTCTATTGATAATAAGACCGTGACTCTAGTAAGACAGATCACCTCTAACCTGGACTGATCCTTTGCTGATTCCTGATGCTGTATATTCTTGGTCAGTCTCCACGAATTTCTCTTGTGCGCCAAATAAACTTCCTAGAGCGTTTCCTGATAGCGGACGGATTCAGACGGCGTTTGGATACTTTATGTTAAGTTAAATGGCGCTCCGCCCATACAGAGCAAAAACAGGCATACAGCAAACATACAAACCCAGGACTACCAATCGAAGGATATCAAATACAGTCAAGGCAGTGCGACAGGGCCCAAAAAGTAATAATCTATTTGACATTGATATATTTATGAGTAATTTAATAGTACCTAATCCACAGCAAGAAATGGAATTTAAAAAAACCTTTACACGTGAAAATATTATCTATGAATACAGTCATATTAATCAGATAAAATGCCGAGTTAGGGATCAGACCACTGAAGTGAAGTGAAAAGCACTTTAAAATAAAGCAAGTATATATGTTTTAAATTGCAAGTGCATTTAAAACATATATATATGTTTTAAGTACCTTAAGAACACTTATGTTTTTTTCATGAATGTGCGAATAAGATAAGATGTTTTTACTATTTAATGGATATATCACGCAATACTGATATTCGTATTTGTTTTATACACGGAATTTATTCGGGTATGGGTGACTCGTTGGAGCTCCTTAGGTGGGTAGACGCAGGCCTGCGTGGGTGGGACTTTACCTACGCGCCTACCTCTCACTCTCCATTAGTCTGTCCGTGTAAGTGTAACTCAATCCATTTTGTGTCTCATCCACTGTCCCTCTTTTGGGAGTGTTTTTGATAAATGGATCACTGAGTGTCTGCCTTGAACTTCTGCACCTTAATTTTCCATCTGTATGTAAAACTATGTTCTATGTTATATGATTTTTTATTAATAAAGATAGCGCTTAAGGGACGCTGGAGTGTCTAAATTTTAAATCTTAATTACTAATAACCATATTGAATTTCTTCTCCTTTTTCATTTTACTCATACTTAAATATGTAATTAAATTAAAATCGCGTATTTTCATTAGATTTGATGAATGGGACCGACAAGGAAGCCCTAGCTTCTAAATCGGTCCTGGGAAATGGTGGGTCCCCCCTTCCAGGTGTCCTTTAATAAATAATAATAATAATAGTACTAACATTCGTTTATCTTATATATAATACAATTGTTATATAGGAGGCCTTTTTAAATTCTGTATTAAAGGCCAATTGTTGTAGTTACGCCACTGATTGCGGTCATAAATTTCCATGTCCCGTGAGACCATTAAAGAAGATGAAGATGTAGATCAATATCAGACGATAATTTATCGCGTAATTGATAAAACATTTAATGGATTCAGGATTAAATTTGTTTTAAAATTATATCCGAATAATCCATACCCTGGTTATCCGCTGCCATCTCTGGGCATGGGTGTAGTAAAGTGGTAGAATCGACTGCCTCGCGGGAAAGCCGTCGGCGTAATTAAGAAATAATCACCAGGTAAGCTCGCGGGCGTAATCGTAAACTTTAAATTTAATCTGAACGGATATCGGCGAGCCCGTCCGCGGCGCGAGACGCGGTGGTCGAGCGCGGAGACGAGCGATCGAGCGATATCGCTTGGATTTTCAAACGAAGCTATTTATTAAGCGCATCATAATATCATATTAGCGAGGCGTAAACTGTAGTGGGTTGAAATAAGTACAGTTATCGCTTTTAAACGTATGTGAAACTGTTGCGTATCGCTAATGCGACAAAGGCTAGCTGGACAGCACTGAAAATTACAAGCAAAAAAGGAAAGTCTACCACAGCACAACTAATGAAACATTCCATCCCCGCGACACATGTGACACCTGGTAATTATTTATAAATATCGACTGTAAATACTTGCCAGTGGGAAAATTTCAAAATATAATTCATGGAAGAGTATACATTGAGTTAATTCCTCATTTGGTAACTTTTCTTGAATTGAATATTGGATAATAAATATTTTTTGTTTTTTTCGTTAAATAATCTTCATATAAAGCAAACGATTCCATTAGATTTTATAGAAATACTACTTTAGTGTTTTACTCAGAACAATACTCAGAAAAAATAGATATACTCGGATCAGTGCAATGCTGAAACAGCTGAATATGATGACCTTTAAGCAGAAAATACATTTTAATATAATGGTATTTATTTATAAACTCCTGAATAAGAAAATATCGGCGGAATTTTTACGAAAAATTGATGCAAATCAACATGAACACGAGTATCGTACAAAAATAAGGGATATACTGAGACTGCCGTTCGTGTGTATGATGATGTATAGTGCGATGAAGATTTTTAATGAAATGCCAGAAAATGGAGGAGAAATTGAATAGATTTTAAGTGAATCTCATCAGTCATATAAAAGATAAGTTTTAGTAAAATAAAAGATTTTAATATTATTTATATCAGAGCATATATAGGAGTGCTTATGTATGCACTATGATAGGTATTTATAGGTTAGGTAAAATAGGCTTATAAAATCAAAAGATTGGAAAAAGTTTAACATTTTTATATTTGTGGTTCATTTAGATTTCACGATTTTTGAGTCATTATTGTAATTGGAGACTGTCATATACGCAACTAACTTAGCCATAGTTCTAAAATAGTGTCATTTTAGGTATTTGTGACCTAAAATGTTATTTAGTTTCATAACTTTAGTAACAAGAAATAAAGAAAAATGTTATTATCTTTTGTCTGCTGAAAAATAACATTTTGACTTGTCTTAGTTTTGATCTAGGTGTATGATATGTAATGTTAGATTGTATATAAGGTAAATGCTTAACAAAAGATTACAAAACATTACAGGAATACATGGAATCAATAAAACCTTAAAAAAATGTGCCAATTTGTGAGCAGGTATTGAAGTTTTCAAGGATGTTGGAAATATTCTGTATAAAAAGCGGTAAAGCAAAGAACGTCGGTTAAAAAACGAATAGTACGAAAGTCAATTTGCAGTTTTGGAAGGTATTTTTGGCATTTAAGATATCTTAATTACGCCAACCGGTGGGTAATTGCTTAATTTGTAGCCAGATATCGTAGTACCCAATAAAAAATTTAACGCTTTACATGGAACGGACATTTAGGTACGTACAGAGAATATAATGTACAAGTTTAAAACTCGCTAAAGCAATTTAATTAAAGATTATAACAAACCGGTATAAAAAAATAATGGGTACGTTATTGAATTTGGTATAAGAACCTAAAAATATGAATACTAATGACAGAAAAAATTGCAGATCTGAATGATCTCTAACATTTGTTTTAATGTTTTTTATTACCGATATCAGACGTAAGACGGCGATACTCAGTGAGTAAAAACAAATCCCTGGAACTGGTAAAAATCTTTTTGTCACGATACCTCGAATTCTGCCTCAAGTTCCGTAAGCCTTTATAAAGATAGCAATTAATATCTCACATTTAGTCCAAAGGATAGGTGAAGAACGGAATGAGAAGATGTAGATAGACGTGAATAGTAAAAAAGCTGTGAGGATCTGATGATAGAGCGGCCTGGTGTAGTCTTTCATGGAGACAATGGAAAAGTATAAATCACATCCGCAACTGCAACAGCCAATGCATCTTTTACTAAAAACTTTTGAATACCTTTCCACCATACTGAGAAGACGGTTACTGAAATGTATGCAGGTGGAGACTGGAGATTACCAAGGAAAAATGGAAATTGTAAATCGGAGAATATAAAGAAATAAGGCTGAGATATTTTAAGGAAGGTTTCAAGCTAACATAACAAAAATAGAGCATGTGTAAGTGACATTTTTTAACTCTGCTTGTAATACTTAAAGTTCTCCAAGACAAAATGTTAGTGGCGCAATGCCGTCTCACGAAGAACTAAGATATAACATTTGATCCAAACCCGACTTAATGCCAGCTGTCCACTCTGGCCGAGGCACTTCGGGCGAGACGTTAGCCGAGATGCTGAGATACGAGTGGTACAAAATACACTCTCGCTGAGGCTCCTCACCTCGAGCATGGACGAGAAACTGAGGATTGGCTGTGCACTTGCGGCGAGGGCAGATGGCACGAGACGACCCGAGTCTACACGAAAATAGGCGATGCAAGCCGAGAGCTGCAGTACTTCTCGAAATGCCTCGGCGAGAGTGGACTGCTGTAATTACAAATTATATCTCACGTAAATGTTATTTAGTCCACGTGGACAGTACAACGCAAGAGTGCCTCAATCCAGCAGCCCATGTAACAACGGCAAGTTTTATGCATGGTAATAGACAAACGATTCTTGTAATTTTTCGGCCACATTCCAGTTAAATGTGTTAGTTTAGAAAATGAAGTTATTCTGGGATCAACTTTAGGATAAAGAAGACATGGAAGAATACAGCAACGGTGGTTGGACACGTTGAATCTGGCTAGAAAGACCCTGGACCGAGACTTGTAGAAGTGCATTACGAGTTATATCTCATCTGATTATAGCCTCTCATTGTTTTTCTTGTTTAGCGGCATCCATAAGCGCATCCATCCCTTGATATCATCGTTGTAGTTCAGTACTCGCTTACTTCTTATTATACGCCCCCCTGCGTTTTTGTCTTCCCCTTAGTCTTCATCGTACACCTATAAATAAATAAATAAATATGCGAATAAAGGTAAAATAAAAATAAACAAGTGATTGTCGGTTGAGATTAATCTTGCCATAAATTTTCATGAACGCCAATAAAATCAAGACACGTTAGTTTACGTTTTTGCGCTCTTGGCATCTCCGCTGTAGGCATACCGAAAGAATGCAATTTTTGAAAAAAATGGCGCAATTAAATAATTGCGCCCCACGCGAACATGGAGGATGTACGATACCTTCGCGTATTAAGATATTTAAAATTATTAACGGTTTAATTATTTCTCGGGCCTGATCAACAGACTATTAAGCCGAATTTACAACCTTTCAAAGGTTGATTTACGCAAATATTTTGGTAGTGACGGTGCGCTTCTGTAGTGTGCTGTGGGTTGTGGTCGGCCGGTCAATTGTACTGATTCGATTACTCCTGTTAGTTGACCACGCTATAAGTAACGGAGATAAAATTAATAAACTTCTGATTGTAGAAAATAAAGCGATGATAAATATAATGAGAGAGAAACACGCACACGAGGAGTGACCGTATAAAGAAGAATACTTAATGTTGAGACGTTTATACTCAAGTTCGAGAAGTCTTAATATTACTATATATTTATTCTTAATATAGAGCATATATAAGTATATTTATATATGCTCAAATAAAAAACAAGATCATAATGTTCCTTTTTACTACAAATTATCTTACACGTATTTGTTTAGTTTTATTATGAATCTCTGTAGATTCTCCTCCATTCTTATATTTTCTGGTATTTCATTAAAAATCTTCATCGTACTGTATATCGTCGATTTCTGAATGGCAGTCTCAGTCTATCTACTCCTCTTGGTCTTTGATATTTTCTTAGTGAAGATTTAAAAAATAAAAATATTTTCTGCTTAAAGGTAATCATATTCAGATCTTTCAGCATTGCACTGATCCGAGTGTATCTATTTTTTCTGAATATTATTCTCAAAGCTTTATTTTGCAGAACTGACAATTGTTGTATTTCTTCTTCGTTAGCCAAAAATGACAAAATACTACTGCAGTTGTTGATGTGAGGAATAATAACAGAGTTATATAATATTTTCAAGACTCAGTAGATACTAATTGTGACCGATGCAAGTTGCCGGTTACCAAAAGTGGTGGATGATGATGGAATCGGAAGGATAGGTTAAATAGGAAATAGGGATTGAGGGATGAGCAATGAGGGGATGGATAATGGGAGGGGGGGAGACCTTCGATACCGCACGATGATGAACTCACGGAACCAAAGGACAGCTCGACTCATCTGATTGATGACGCCGTCACATTGCTCTTCTAGAAGTTCACTCAATTTCACAATAAGAATGTGTTCTCCTTAATAATAAAAAAATGTGTCGTCTCTATGAGATATCTATTATTTATTTGATATAATATTGAGTGGAACTGATAACGGGCCATGGAGAAATTCGTATTAGGATTTTAGCTATATGAACAAAGGATAAATGAGTGGAAAGACATTAAAAAAATGGATACTTATAAAGTTTTTTAATTGTGTTTATAATTAGGATTTTATTCGAATGTATATCTTTATCTTAAAAGAAACCATTCTTTATATGTAAAGTTGAGATCATTCAGAAAACAGTTAGGTACTTGGTAATTAAAACAAATTATATATTTCACGAAAAAAAACAAGTTTGACGATAATGGTAATGATGCTATAGTTTAATCTTTCTACTGGCAATGGAAAGATCTGGGTTAAATCCCGGTAGCAGTTATTTTTTTCGCAAGATTTAATATATAAATAATACTAATTCAGATCACCCCTGCAACAACAATGTATATCGTTTTTGGGTAGATCTGAATTAGATTATATGTCTTCTTGGATACCGAATAATATATTAAACAACCAAATAAAATAAATAAAAATACTATTACACATAATTCCTAAGTGAATTCCTTGTCCCAAAAGTTTTGAAACGATAAGAACGGTAGGGGGCGGGGGGTACGACGATCGCTAGCCGCATTCTTGGAAATTCAGTCGCTATGGAGCGTGTCTTTACCAGTTGTTTGTGAAATTTTCCCTAGAAAATTGATATTCCGACGAGGTGACATAAATTGGCCTCCACGAAGCCCCTACTTGACATCAATGGACTTTTTGCTATGGGGCTACCTTAAATCAAAGATATACAGTAACAATCCTCCCTCTCTAGACCGATTAAAAGAAAATGTCCGAGAAGAAATGGCAGCGATAACGGAGAATACGCGCCGAGCAGTTCTCAGAAATTTTGCCTCCCGTTTAGAAGAGTGCCGGTGAAATAACGGATCACATTTAGAAAACATAATTTTTATGAAATAAATTCCCAGGAACTGTACTTAAATACATTATTTGTTCCAATAGTGATTCACAATCGACGGTATTATACGATTTTAGACTTTTGACGACGATTACATCTTTTGGAATTGCCCCACTATGAATTAAACGAGATGAACTATATCAAGCTATAAAACGGTATATGACAAATAGTACCTTGAAGTGGTAAAATCCTAATAAATGTTTACCATAAAATTGATTTATAATTTCTACCCATTATTATTATACTTAATCATTTCAGTTTGTCATTTCGATTTCAATCAAATATGACTTTTATTAGTAAATCATGAAGTAATCCAGGCGTATGAGCAAAACATGAAATGCTTTAAATAAAAAGTCTTATTGAATGTCCTAAAATAATTAACATATTATTGTTTTAGACGAAATAACTCTTCGACAAATAACACGATTTTAATACCTTAATTTAATAAAATAAAATTAAAGTAAAATATTTTACCCTTGACGCCATAACAGCACACTTTAACGTGACAGAATTGACAGCAATATCTTATTAATTGCCACACGAGGTGGATAGCTGTATGATCGTTTTATATTGCAAAGCGAAACGGACTATTAAATAGGTGATGATATAATACGTACTATTCTAAAATATTTCTTTTTAAGAAAAAAATACAATTATTGTTAAATTGCAATATTTCAGAACATAGTTCTGTGATATTTTTAATATAAATTAAAACAAATGAAACGGAATAAAAAAAGGTTTAGATTCGAATCCCGGCAACAAATAAAATATTTTTTCGATAAATAGATTTTTCTGCATGTCTTTCTAGTTCGTTAATTTAACTTGTAGTAAAATGTATCAGTATTTATATCTTTAAAAATACTTAATATTTCAAATAATACACTAATAGGGGTTTACCACTTAAAAGCTCAACATAGACACGTAAATAAGCAAATTTAATTATACACGAAGATCTAAAACTATAAAATATAGCCTGTTCATTATTTTAATGATTTGGATCAACTAAGTGGAAATATATCAATGCGATTAAAAATCAGTTTCAAAAGTACACATGTAAGAATAACTTAAATTAATGTACAAAAATAATCAGTAGGTATATGTACTAGAGTCCGCAGAAGTAATTAGTTTATCTGAATGTAAAAAATAACCAGTTTATTACAATGTGAAAAAATTATCAGTTATTATATTAAGCAAAAATAATTAGTCCACTTCATTGTGCCCAAATAATAAGTTCATTGTCATCATGATCTCCGGATCTATAATTCAGTATGGGTCCTAGATTCCCAATAACAAATCTCCACTGGTCTCCGCATAGGGCTGCTTCACGCCAATTGCTTTGTGTTTTCTAATTCTTTGTCTTCCTTTAACTATTGAGCAATCATTTAGGGGGTAGCACGTTACTCGTGAGGCCTAGTCATCGAAGCCTCTCTAATTTGATTAATTTTTGCGATTTTCGACTCATCATACACATAGTGCTTATTACAACAACATTACCCCTGTAATAGAACAATGAATTGTGTTTCGATGACCTCAATGGTGCGTGAAAGTCAAGCAGATCAACAATCTGGGGGCTGTCTATCATAACATTGATAATCCTGTATAGAAAGATAAGACGGCTAAGGAGATAATCGTAATTGATTAATATCAATTCAGAGCGTATATTTAATTTAAAATTAATGAATCATAAAAACTTTCTCTAGATTCTTTCAACCGCCGTCTAGTGAACAATGTATTTATTTCTTAAAATATCGTTTCGGCTACATTAAAATTTATCAATTTTATCAAACAATAAATGCGATATATCCTAAAGCCATCAAAATCATAAAATTTTACCTGAAAATCCGCTTAATTTTTTTTGTACACCGGAGGTCTTGAGATGTTTATTAAAATGATCATTATTTAAAAGCTCGTATACATTTCATCGCCATTTTATCATTCCTTCGCGAGGAGCAGATTTCAGATATGGCAACGCTTGACACTAATTTCTGAATGCGTTTTCGAGTTGCATTCCATAAAATGTGCCATAAATAATGTTACGGCTTGTGGGATCGGGCGGTAAATTATTTCTGATTCTTTGGGACCCTAAGGTTATTTTATTGTTTACTTCTACCTGTGTGGGTGGTTTGAATATTTTTTCAAGTAGGTACCTGTTTTTTGGTATTCTGATACCTTTGGCTCGATTAATGAATGTATTTAATATATTAAATACAAATATTTAATATTTATAACAATAATTTTGTTTTAAATACTAATTAAATGTAATAATTATAAAGAAATACACATAAAATCAATTTTATCGAAAAATATTGTTGTTGCGCTACCGGGATTCGAACCTGGAACTCTTTTTTTCCAATCCGGGGAAGGTTTATTATATGCAAATATGCTACAGCGACAGTACTTTTATTATGAATACATTTAATGTTGGTGCAGTGGTTAAGACGCTGGCCTGGTGATCTAGTGGTCGAGGGTTGGCGCCTCGTTGCAGGACACCGGTCAGTTAGTCCTATTTTCAATTAGTAATGGGATGAATCTTGTTTTATTTAAGGAATTTACTCGGGTGTGGGTGACTCGTTGGAACTCTTTAGATGGGTAGTTAGGCCGGTCAGCGTAGGTGGGACTTCACCTACGCGCCTACCTTTCACTCTCCATACCTCGTGTTTTGCAACTCCGTTAGTCTGTCCGTGTAAGTGTGACTCAATACATTTTGTGTCTCGTCCACTGTCCCTCTTTTGGATGTAGTTTTTGATGAATGAATCCCTGAGTGTCTGCCTTGAACTACTGCACTTTAATTTTCTATCTGTATGTAAAATTGTGTTCTATGGATTTATGTTATATGATTTTTATGAATAAAGACAGTACTTAAGGGACGCTGGAGGGTCTAAATTTTAAATCTTAATTGCTAATAATCACATTGAATTCTTTCTCTTTATTAGCTTAATAAGTGGGATCGACAAGAAAGCCCTAGCTTCTAAACCGGTCCCGGAAAAGTGTAGGTCTCCCCCTCTTCAGCTGTCCTTTTAAAAAAAAAGGTGCTATTTTCATAGTTTAGCTTAGTTTGAAATAGTAAGAGTATTGATGTGACACGTATTCCGTGTACATATTTCTATTTTAAAAAAAATCCTGATTAGAATGTTTCGGGATTAATATTTTGAATTAATTTCGGAACCAAAAGTGACCACAGGAGGCCAGCCAGAATAAAAAATAAAAAGTCAACGGGTAAAAAAAGGGCCGAAAGCGTCAACTAGAGCTAACAGAATTACGTCATTTGGTACTTTCTAATTTTAAAAAATGCGGCCTATATTATTTTGGTTGTTTGATTTGAAATCTGCATTTGATTTCATATTTTTAGACAATCCGACTTCCAATATCAAGATAACGCCGAGCTGAGAGACAAACCTATGCATTTGTCTCTCAGTAGAAGTAGTCAGTAGTCTCTGTTTGTTCTCTGTGGTGTACCTGATATGTCTTTTAAGATGTCCGATGTCTAACTATAAATGCTTATCAGATGAATGGTTCTAAGGGCACAGTAATGGGCTTACTAGAGGTATTTTTTCACTGTGGTTAGCATGAGGTGGTATAAAGTGATAATATATGGTGTGTGAAAGATTTTACGGAAGCTTCGTGAATTTTTAAACGATTTTCAAGGGTTCAAAAATTAAAATTTTCTTCCCTAACAATATTAAGAATAACTGGCATTTAAAAGATTAATTATATGTAAAATTATTTAAACTTTATGGAAATGCAATATATAATATAGTCTGCGGATTAATTAAACTAATATTAAGATACAATTTTGATTAAATTATAATGAATGTTACGAATCTTTGATAAAAAAATTCACAATAGTCATATGTATTCTAAACATATTATGAATTTATTCGTAAAAATCTTGCTTTTTTTTCCGTGGGCGCTGAATAATTAGTTATTTTATAACCAGAAATGTATTTAGAATTAATTCATACATTTTATCTCCGTCAAATTCAGCCTCGCGACCATCTTAGGAAGTTTTCAAACATATTATCGATAAATTCATTTTTTAAACTGTGGCGTTCACAACACTTTAAATGCTCGCCAAATTTGTCCATATGACGCCGTTAAAAATAATTTGCATATGTTTTTATGTGATGCGAGGATAATTACAATATTTAAGTGAAAAATGTTAAGGTATCTATGAATAAAATTTTAACTTATGATCTACGACAGTGATCGTGAACATTTTTCCACATGCGGGTAAAAGTACACGGCGCGTTTTTTAAGTACCGATTTTTTTTTTAAAGAAACAAAACATCATTTTTACAAAAAATTACCTTCTTCTCGAATGCCTACACACCTTAAACTACTTCTCGACATAGTCACCACCATTGCATGCATTTTTGTATACCGTTGTCATAGAACGACGCCGCCTGAGATGAAAACCATGTTTCATGTTTCGTGCATTCAAGAAACGAATCACGGACCGTATCTCACAGTCGGCGGGCTGATCTATTGTCTTGAACATTTCAACCGCTCACTATGTGAATATCTAATGTTGCACGTGGTGAGTAAACAGATGAAGGAAACCATTGCGCATGCGTAACATCGCAACTGCGGCGCTGCACCGGAAATATCCGACAACGGTACTTACTTAAAAAACACGCCTCGTATTTACATAATTCTGAAAAATAAATACGTCACGTAAATGAAATTTAGATTAAAATAAAAAACCTAAATATATTTTACATTTTGAAATGACGTCTTACATTGATATTCGGTGTTACAACCATAATCTAAGAATCTACATTTCAATGTGGAAATCTCTTACTATATTACTTTAACAATGAATCATGTAGTGTTAAAAACAATATATTAGTAAAATGATGCATGCTATTGTATATACCTGCACATGTACATACAGAGATATCTTTAATTTATATGATTGTCGTTAGAATATCACTAAATGCATAAACATGAAGTATATAGAGAACTTAAAGAAATGAAATAATATGGGCAGGTAAAAAAAACTTAAAATCTCAAGTGATATTTTGTGCAAAACCGTTCTGAACTGCAATACTAAAATGAGTAATTATATCCAAGAATTATTCAAAACAATTTTTGATCAATTTTAGACGCTATTTTACAATACGGAAATATTGTAAATGAATATTAATATTCGTTATTATTTTTTACCAATCTGTAATTTCATCTAGCGGATTTATAAAAAAAATGAATTACTGGCAATGCAATGATTATTAGATATAATAGATTTGAAGTGCAAGTATAAAATATGTACTTATTTAAATTCTAACCGCGTGTCACCAAAAATGGTTCGCATATCACAGGTTCATCATCTGTGGTCTTCGACGTTGCTATTGTTTTAAATAATTATAAATAACTAAACGAACATAAATACATGTGCATACCAGGCGCGGTCGCCTCATACATGATTTGGATGCTCCGCATCCCTTATGTTCTGGAGTCAAAGAGCCTTGGACTTTTTGTTTCTAGTTGAAAACAATACTGCAGCAAATAAATTCGTCCTGTTCTTTAGAGACCAGTTATAATAACATACACTACGACATGGCGCGCGCACGGAGCGAGTCGAAATACATATACATTCTCAACTTTTGAACGTCTATGAATCGCGTAAATACACAGATACCAACAACAGCGGATTCAATTATTCGTTCCGTATCCAAAAAGTTTGAAATTATTCGACTTTCGCGTACGCGCATTCAGTTCCGCCTGTAAAGGTCTTCGAATACTGTATACGCACTCGTTAACAGCATCCAACGTACAAAAAACGACTTTAATGCTTATGGGTATGATGTACAGAATAGCATACATAGCATAAAGCGAGCGGATTTTTTTTAGAAATTTGTTTATATGACGCGTTGGCTTGAATACTTACTTGAAGCAGAATAATTGAAAGATTGAATATATTTCGATTGTATGTTATGTTTGTATATTTGATAATAGGTATGAACTTATTATCCTGCACCCCTTCTACAAAAAGTCATCGGCTGCCACTGGTGCATACATGTTTAGTTGATCTTAAAATAAGATTTTGTTAAATTTATTTTATCTACATATTTATGATATTCATTGAATCTTGAAATTAAAGAGAAAGATCGTTTACAAATTTGTAAGATATTATATTTAAATAAGAGTATAGTAAAATTAAATAAAATAATAAAGTATATAACTCTCAAGAGAATTGATCACTGTAAAATTAGGATTAATTTACAAGTATTAAAAAAAAATCTTACGGATGTGGAAGATCGTTGAAGTATTTAAAACCAGCAAAACTATTATTTCGCTGGACCGTAGTAGAATAATGCTATTATTAATTTTATCACACAACATATTTGTACGATAAAGTTAAATTTATGAACGTGGCCTGCCTCATAGAAATAAATTTGGAAATGTAGTTCACCGAATAACAAAGTTAAAATGGCATCGGGCTGGGCACCTCAACCGAAGGAATGACAAATAAGCAAAATTGTGCAAGTAGTTTCCTTACTTGTTGGGTCGCAGGAAATAACTGGATGCGGAGAACGAAAGAGGAGAGTTGGTTGAAAAATATATTTAACTTATACACAACTTTGACTTTTATATTTAAATTTGTTATGAAGCATTCTGTTGAAATTATTGAACATTTTTTCCTTTTCTTCTTATTTAATTACAAGGCGGCGAAATTATTATTATTTATATATATATATTTAAATATTCTAATAAAATGAGATAAGATCACTTAAGGCTCTCAGTTGTCCATGAATTTTTAATATATATTTTTCCGAAAAAGATTTCCTCTATTTATTTAAAATATTTCCTTGTTTAAAAAGCACTCGAATATTTTCCCGTTGGCCAAATACGAACAAATAAAAAATTTCTAAAATTTAAATATATTTTAAAACTAATAATTCGTTTTAATCATTTAAAAATCAAATATAAATTATAATGATTTGATTAAATATTAATAACACTTTATGAAGTTTATTCGCAAATATAATTTAGAAGCGTAGTTTTATTTAATAATATTTTATGTCTACCAGCTGTATTTAAGGAAAAATTTTAATTTAAAAAAAATGGAAAAGCTCCATTACGTTCGCATATTTCACTATATATTATTAAAACGTAATTGGAATTTTTTAATTCTACATATTATATAATTTCCTTTTCCTATCCGTTCGTGTCGCGCAGTAACATAAAACAAACATATATTGATCTCACATGATAAGTTAAAACGATTTAGTTGTTTTGTCAATTATATCGCATGAAAGTGTGCGGTTATCGCGTCAAATAAAATAAATGATTTTGTTACGAATTTATGCTTTTAAAATTTTGTCAATCCATCCCGCCATAACAATAAATTTCTTTAACAAACAAATTGTGTAAAACTTGATCTTGTTGGGTTGTTATAAACGAAAGTGTATAATTATAAATATTTCATCCAAATTGATTTTGCAAGATTCTTTTCGATGAAATATTGGATCTTTACGCATGCCATCGCCGCTGCGGAGACTCGAACCGGAGACTACAAGGATTAAGTTAGTTGAACCGCGGCCCACGCCGCTGCGCCACAGGTGTCCACCAATTGTATTAAACCAAATGGAGATGTCAAACGCACCAGGACATCTGATTGGTCTGCCAAATGCGGCTCGAATTGCCTAAATTGCTCCGCAAAAAATAATTCGTGTGCACATAATTAAAATATATTAATAATAAAAAACTGGATTGGCAAGTGAACTCGATAGGGAATATTTGAAATTGTATTTCTTGCATCAATCATATAAACGCTTCGATGCTGGATCGGTTATATTGTACTAAATCTAAATATATAAAATTCAATTTAAATGATTCAATTTAAATCTTATGGCTCTTGTTCACGGGTGAGATTTTTACGAGATTTTTAACTTTTGACAATTTTCGAGATATATACGTATTTTGTTTCCACGAGATTCTTTAGAGTCGGCTTTCGTAGTCTTCATGTTTTAATAATAATAATAATAGTGTGTTTATTCCAGCGTGAACAGGTTTTCTTTTAACCTGATTCGCCATAGAGATAATACATATTAAAGTTATGAAATAAATATAATGCTATGAAAAAGAAAAAGAAAAAAAAACAAGGAAAATATTAATAAATAAAAAAAAAGTTAATAAAAAGTTCACACACATATATACACACAAAATATAAATATTACATATATAACTACTTCAGTCACGGTCATTGTTGTATGTGTAGCTATTCTGTGGGCGTTGCCATTCTCTGGTAAGGGAACCAGGTTTCCATGAGGGCGCCGCTTGCACCAGAGAGTTGGTGCTGAGCTTCGGTAAACATTGTAGATGCGCTGCAATAACGCGCCAATCCAAACATCTGATATGAGTTGTTGTACTAAATTCGGAGACGGTTATACGTCACTTGTTTGTATTTCGACCAGAGCTCGCAGGTATGCATGCTGGTGGAGAACGATTTAAACAGAATGCTCTTCACCTCCTTAAAGCATCGGTAGAAACGCCGTTTTAAAGATTCGCTGTCTCGCGCCTCACTGCACACTCCTTGTTGTATGTCAAACGCCGAATTTCAGTCCGTTTACTGTTGATGTTCCGTTCGTCAGTTGGGTGAATTTGAATCTCCCAAACAGCAATTAAAACGGAATACGAAATTTTGTACAATTACTCTTTAGAACCATGCATTCATCTCACAGAACAGAAAGATCGAGAACATTATTCACTATTTTATTGATTACCTGTATACATCGCATCGCAACATATATTAATAAAATAAACATTTACCTACTGTAAGTTTCAATCGATAACCTTCGAATCTTTAATTTTTAATAATGAATATTGAATTTATTTTTTATTTATTAGTAACTATATAATATATATAAAAAGTTTGTTTGGACTGTGCTCGTCTCACTAGAGAAATTCTGTGTCGAGACATTGATATATATGTATCAATATACGAGATATTGATATATATGTATCAATATAAATTCAATATTTTTCAAAAATGTATTCGATTGCTATAGCAAAATGGTGAACGTGCTTCCCCAGATAGGAAAAGGTAGGATTTTTTCTATATATCTTTCAAGTTGATTCATTTAATTTTTATTAAAATACTACAGAACCATGTTCTGAAAATGTAACTTCATAACAAAAATGTGTTCTCCTTAAAAAAAAAAGATTCTTTGTTTATTTATTATTAAAGTGGTTCAGTGTCCAAATTTTGGTGATCTTATGCTAGTACAGGATATGTAGCGCTTTATTCAAAAACCCCTTAAAACGGATTTCGGATAATTTGAGTTGAATATGCAGTTTTGTAGATTTTTTTGTCAGCTACATGCAGTACACATTGTTTCCCGCAAAAGCCACTTAAATCCATTGCTATTGCATGTTCAAAATTCAAGGTTAGTTCCAAAGACCCCAAAGCAGGCAGAGTGTTAGTTACTGTTCCCTTTAAAATTATATCAGCCAATCAAAACATTTGTTGACGATCATGTGATGATCCAGTATGGCTGCCAGAACGATATAATAATAATAATAATAATAATGTGTTTATTCCAGCGTGATCAGTTTTTTTTTTTTTTAAACCTGATTCGCCATAAAGATAATACATATTAAGTTATACATTAAAGGTTATGAAATAAATATAATGTGAAAAAGAAAACTAAGGAAAATATTAATAAGTACAAAAAAATATTTTAAAAAGTTAATAAAAAGTTCACACATATACACACACAAAATATAATTATTACACATATAACTACTTCAGTCACGGCCATTGTTGTATATGTAGCTATTTTGTAAGCGCTGTCATTCTCTGGTCAGGGAACCAGCTTTCCATGAGAGCGCCGCTTGCACCAGAGAGTTGGTGCTGAGCTCCAGCCGCCGCTTTAAGCCATCAACTCGATATCTTAGAAGCGGAACGAATCCATGTATACGGCTTTCGGTAAATATTGTAGATGCGCTACAATAACGCGCCAATCCGAACAGTATTCTGTACGAGTATATATATATATACAGAAAAATAAAATTACATTACAGAATTGTCTGATGTAAAAACAAACATTGTGTGCTTACATGTGTACAAAAACACAAAGTTGTTTTAAGGGGTTTTGGAATTAGGCGCTACATTTTCATTTTGTCGGACAAGCTCGACAGGTGCACGGTTCACGAAACATCTGTGTAGTTTTAATTTAAAACACCTTAAGTTGCTTGTTTTATACCATAAATAAATTCTCTTGTATAATATTAATAGAGTAGTTATAGTAACAAAGTTTTGTTCATTGAATCAAGGTTTAGTAATACAGAATCCTTTTCGGGTGCCGTATACATGAAGCCTTAACTCAAGTAGGTACGTGTCAGAATAATAATTTAATTTTAAAAACTCTGCACGTCATTATTTTGAAAAATAGGGGAAAGAGAGTGATTATGCAAACCCGATCTTGTCATTTTCAGGATGATCCCCTCGACCCGGAGCGCCCTGGGCTAGCGCCTGGTTTATACTGGATGCAACACCTCACGTAGATACGGGCACTCTAGGTTCGAACCTTTCGGATCCATATTAAAATACTAATACGCATATTTTGAATGTAATGATTCTATAATCACTTCTTCGATATTAGATAACAATTTTTATATAGTTAAATCTTACAGAAATTTTGATATTAGAATTAAGGAGAACTTGAGATATTTAAATAACAACTATTCAGAATTTTCTAATCACCTTTTGGAAACAAACCATTATTTTTGGTTTAGAAATTTTACATACAAATACTAGGGGTTTATAGTTAGATAAATTTGAAATTTTAGAAATGAGAAAAAGTGTTAATAGCAAGCTAAATATTATAAATAACAGAATCCTTTTTGCAAATAGTAACCCTTTAAATTTATTTTCATATTAGTTCTTACTTATTCACCACTTTATAGTTTTGTTTTTTCTATGCTTGTATTTTTTAATTTCAGTTGGTATACATTGTTCCCTGAAGAAGATACCATAGGTATCGAAAAATGTTGAATAATCAATAAATAGTGCTTTAAACAAAGCATTTTGTCAAATTATTGATTCTATAATTGTCTAACAATACTTTATTACTTGATTGGATATGAAAAAACTTTTCTCTCTGGACTTTCATTTTTTCAAATAAATCAACTGACCTTTGCTTATACGATCTAGGTAGGTACCTACTTTTAATGTGTACCTATATGTTTATGAATACAATAACTTTTCCGAGTAAATTTGAATACGTCAGTATTGACGTCAGTCACATCAGTATTGACATCAGTCACATCAGTATTGTCAGATCTACATACTTAGCTATCCATTTTAAATGCGGCTGCCCGGATAATATACGGGGTTTCCAAATTCTCTCATATAACATCCATTTTACATCAACTATATTGGCTCCGATTGAATTTAAATTGGGCTGGTTAATGTACAAGGCGACACACAACATGGCGCCTCTGCATCTTTAAGAGCTTTGTATCCCAGACAATTTGAATGGTAGATATCAAACTTTCAGGTCAGCTCTACTTCAGGTGCAGAAAGGTTTGTAGAACCGACCAACCGTTGCCAGAAGTGTCAATTTAGTGGACGGGCGTTTGCAGTGGCCCAAAAGCGTGGAAGTCTTTACCCTCCGGCATAAGAAACAGTGCACCAGAAACTTTATTTAAGAAGAAACTAAAAACGCACCTTTTCAAAAAGTCATTTCCATAAGTGAAAATAATAATTTTTAATTTTAAAAACAAAAATAATTGTAGAACTATAAACAATTTGTAATTTGTGTAAAGCGCCCTTGAGGTAAAAGTACAAATTTTCCATTATTATTATTATTATACGTACAGCACCATAATAGCCCTTGCCCATGGAATGAGATAATCTCAGAAATTTATTACAGTTGCGATAAATATCAGTAACATGTACACGAGTTGAGATTTTGATCTGAAGATAAACTCCCAGATTAAATTGACATTGGTGGAAAGCGACAAAACTCAAACCTTTGTACACGATATTCGATTTGACAGCGAAATTTGATCGTCATATAGAATTACAGATACCCACAGACATACGAGTATATCTATTCCATTTTAAATACGGGGGGGTTCAACTAACGAACGGAACATCAATGATCAATGAACTGACTTTTGATGTTTGACGTACAAGTGTGAAGTGGGGCGCGAGATGGTGAATCCCTGAGAATGTACACGGTGGACTATGAAAGTCGAGATTTTTCTCTAAAGAATTACACGGAATCATTATCCACGATGACTCGAGTCGAAAATCTCATTAAATTTTCATCTGTGGATACTGGCCATTATTGTGTAATAGTTTTTACATTTCTGACAATAGAAAATAAATAGAAATTTTTCTTGATTTAAAAATTAATTTGCAGCATAAAATGGTTCCTGTCTAAACATATCAAATTCGAATATTTCAAAGAAATTTACATTTTATTCCAATGTAATGTATCAGTTTTCTTTCTCCGTACGTGATATTGGACATTGGGTTTAAGATATACAAAATGATATTGGGATATTATATCTAATATAAAGTAAATTAATCAATTACAAAGATAAACAGAAAAAATCCATTTATCCAAAAAAGTATTTGGTTGGATTCGAACCTGTAACTTTTTTTATTTATTTTATTTCGCTATATCAACCGTAAAAAATACCACAGAACTATTTTCTGTAAATGGAATTTTACAATAAAAATGTGTTTTCAATAAAATTTAACATTAACATTTTGATTTGCGACTGGCTATGATCTTGTTTATTAACAGTTCAAAGATTTTCTCTGAAACTTTGTGGAATTCCTAGATTATTTTGTAAATTGAGTTGAAACACTTTGTTTATTCCACTATATTTAACGTTAGAATGTTTTCGGGAACATCTTCCCATTGTCAATAATACAATTTAACTAAAATTAAAAACATTTTCATATAGTAATTAAGGGTGTCTGCAGGTAAGGGCGGTGCTGGTGAAGGTGGAGTTAAAGTGGATAAGAGAGGGCATGTAATGAGTGGTATTTGGATGTTTAGTATTATTCCTATTACTAATAATTTCTAAATTCTCTAAGATGTCTAACTTTCGTTCTTTGGTGCAACTATCTAAAAGTTCTAAATTATTATTGTCAAAGGAATTGTTGTTCATTCTAGCATGTTTAGCCATTTCGGAATTTACTGAAGTTTTTTATTACTTTTTTATATTCGTCTAATCTTTTTCCTATTTTTATTCCTCTTTGTCCAATACAAAATGCGTCACAATCCTTGCAACTCAACTTGTAGACTCCGCTTTTTTCTTCTTGGTGTATTTTTGATTTTTTATTAAAGACATATTTTAAAATATTATTTTTTGTATAGAAAGCGGGGCTAAATATTTTATCTTTAATTTTAACAGGAATTTAATTAATTTGTTGTATGTTTTCCTACATACATAATACAATATAGTGGAATAAAACAAAGTATTTCAACTTAATTTACAAAATAATCTTGTTTAAGTTTAGTGTATGACTTAAAACAGATAGATATTTGTCGGTAAGGAGTAACATACTGTAATCTCAGTACTCACATATTTCACAAATAGTCGCTAAGTAGTCGCTTATTGTTCAGTAGCATAGAACATGTCACATCCAGACTGGCAATAAATTGTACATTTAGTCAAGTCCCACGGATACTACAAAGTATTTATTATTTTATACAGGCCGCTTCAAAGGGGGAGAAATCTGCACAATTACATCGTACTGTTAAAAAATAATAAACATATAATTGTCACTTTTTGAAATTTTGGTTGTTATAGCATAAAACATAGGTTGTAGAGATTTAAAAAAAAGTTTAATTCACGCTTCATTAAACCAAATGTTATTTTGTGGTTAAAAATTCGTCCTCGATACTGCCTCTGTGGCGTGAACTGCTTCGCTACACTTCGCGATCTTGGGCCTTGGTTAGTGCGACGTGCAGCGAGGCTCCGTTCTTTTCTAGGACTTGGTCTGTCCATAATGTTGGAGATTAACCCCTCGACTTTCGTCTTTGTATCACGAATTTTTCTAAACTTTCTTTTCTGACAACATGGCAAAATTTAAAAAAAAAATTATTTTCCTTTATATTGATGAGAGCCTTTTATATTTTTATTTTATTTATTAGACTTTATTGACATACACGTTTTTGTTGTAACGGGGGTGAATATATAATATAGCATGATAAACTTAAGATACAATTATATTGCAATAAAATATATACTCGTAGTTTATTGTGTGGGATGGAGTAGACTCCACCTCTGATATATATAGCTTTGTCCTGGCTACTTTGCTACGCTCCTGTCTGTCCAGGTCATCGTCTGGCTCAGAACGATGATCTGATGAGAAACGAAAATAATTTGTTTTTTTTCAGAAGTTCTTGGTTGCGTGGGTATCTCGCTGGGAGATTTTGAGATGGTCAGGTGTTTAAAAAGAGGATGAGATCCTTCCGTCCTTTGCGTTCTTGCTAAAAAAACCTTAGGTTTAATATCTGCCGGTCCTGGCTTACCTTTGCCGGAAGGACTTTTTTTGTGTTTGTTTTGTGTGTAGGGAACCGCCATTTGTTCTCCCTCTTAGTGCCTCTATTCTTCTGTCTATATTTTATATATTGTGTTATGTGCATTTATATTGTTTTATTGAATAAATATTTTTAACTGTACTGTACGGATAGTAAATGGTATTTGGTTGGCAGCCATGCCGTGTGCCTAGCATGGTTGTCAAGTAGCGTTAAAAAATGCCAACTTGCCGTGAATGCAAAGGTGACTAATATAAGAGCTTTTGCTCATAAATCGGTCTTGGGTAAGCGGTGGGTCACCATTCACTGTCCATCTTATTAGAGATTGACCTCTCTCACTTCGTACATGTACATTCCTCGTGATCGCCAATTTCTCCATCTCTTCTAGCAACATTCCCAAAGTATGAAATAATTATTTTCCTGCGTGTTGTGGAGGGCTTTTCTTTAGTGCAAAGTTCCTGAAAAATTGAGACATTCTTTCGTTTCCCACTCGCACAAAGTTGGAAACCTTGTATTTTCTTCTCACCCACTCGTTGGATTTTCTATCTCTCAAGAAAAATTACAAGGATGTTCACCTAAATATGAATATCGAACAGTAAGCAATTATAATATTGTGACCACAGACTACCAAATATATAGACATGAACTAACCCGAATTCCTTGTTCAATATTTGCATTTTCGTGTCACTCACATGATCATATTGATACTTCTTGCGCAATCAAAAAGCTCCGAGACTTTTTCACAATATATGACTCGATCGGAACGAAAATTTAAACGCTGACAATATAATACGCATTAATGTAAAAAATACGCCGTTTACACAATGATTTAATTTTAGAAGAGTTAATACTTTTACTGTTACATAAATGTGTTATAAGCTATCGGATTTATGTTTCCACAAATAATGTATGTAGAATGTCCCTCTTCCCATGACTAATGTTCCAAACCCCTCTACTATATGTTTTTTCGTGTGTATTCATTTACTGATCTGTGAATAATACAAATTAAATTAATCAGTTAGAAATATATACAGAAAATATCTATCTACCTGAAAATATTCTTATTCCGATGACACGTAGAAAGAAGAATCTGATTGTCCAGTCCAGCCGACGTAGCTGAGACAATACCTGTTCGGTGTTAATGACTGATCCACAGATCACCGATGTGTAGATCGGCGTACGTGTGTGGATGCTCCATTATGGATACTTTACCTATCTGCCCCTCTTCCCCTCCCTATAATCTACCCGAAATAGCACGACTTTTTCTGTGTATTTGTCTATGACTTTTAATCTGTCAATAAGAGTTTATGTTCTGCTATGTGCTCGTCACTAACTTACAGTTTTGGTAAAGTTACTTGTTGCTAGTGTATTCGGTTTCTAGCGTGTGCGTGCCAAAACCGCTATTGTGGATCACAGTGCTTCGTGCTGATCATCGAAAAAGATTTCTGAAGTGCAGGAGAGAAAATGCTACCTGGCTGGTCCTTGAGCTTTGTCCTGTCCCTATTCCTAATTCCTATCACCTTTCCTACTTCCCGTTTACCTACCCCTCGTGGAAACTATACCCATCATTGTAAGGATATTATAATTATTTACAAATAAAATTACTTTTTTAAACCACCCTGTGTTCTGTCGCCTGCAACGAACAGATGTCGCTTTTTATTGTAACATATTAAATTTAATGTACGGAGATTCTATTATTGCGTTAAATATACGAACACGAGCTGATAATACCAACAGAGGCCAATAATGAAAACGTTTCATTTGAAATTACAATGTTTACGTCGAGGTGTGTGGGTGACGGTGAACACGCTCGCACAGCACCAGTCTGGTCCAGCAGGCAGGTACTTTCCAGTTGCCAGGTTACTGCTTACATGTCTGTTTCGGCAAAGGTTCGGTATTGACCATCATTAAACAGCACTTGCACAAATCAACATTTAACATTTTTTAAATCAAATTTAATAATTAATAGTGATTATTCGTCTAGTCTCGTATCATTGTATTACAGATTTTAACAGATTAAAAATCATTCTCAGCATTCAAAATTTTCTATGTTCTATATGTCATATTTTTTCTAATCTATTTTGCTGTGTGTCTGCGTCCTCTCTGGCCGAAGTTTCAAATACCATTGTAGGACCCATGATCAGCGCTAATGTAAACACATGTCAATCATGTTATTCGTTGTATGTCACACAGTGTATGATCGATTTATAGTCATAGTCATTAATTAAACCAATATTTTTAAAACAATATTTTTTGTCAAAAAAAGTGCCAGTTGGTTTTTTCACTTAGTCGATTCAACGGGGGTGGGGGACTTCTTTTCAGTCCATCGACGTGGACTACCACGATGAGCTTCCTGTTATGGTGAGCCACATTGAAGGACGTTGAACTGACCAATTGGAAAAGATAACAGGTACATCTTTAGCGACAGTCCTAAGATCTGTAGGATGCCAAGAAAAGTGGAGGGACATATTTAAGAGTGTGGAAGTTCACGTAGATTACGATCTTCAGTCATGAGGAACCGTTGAGGATAATTTATTTATTAGACTTTATCGACATACATATTTTGTTGAAACAGAGGTGAATATATTATACTTTTATTTTTTATTTTTTATTTATTATCTTAGTTTTATTAACCACAATTGAGTTTAAAAAACATCTACCGGTTTCGGAAAACACTTTTCCGTCTTCAGGATGTCATAACTAACTAAAAATATAGTATTGTTTCTTCACCAGAATCTATTTTAAAATTTTTTAAAAAACAACAATTATATTTTTAGTTAGTTGTGACATCCTGAAGAAGGAAAAGTGTTTTCCGAAACCGGTAGATGTTTTTTAAACTCAATTGTGGTTAATAAAACTAAGATAATAAATAAAAAATATGAATCTTAACCACCAAGTTAATATTCCTAATTTTAAAAGTAATATATTATACAATTATATTGCAATTAAGTATAATACTCGTAGTAGACTCCACCTCTGATATATACAGCATTATCCTGGCTACTTTGCTAGACTGCCGTCTGTGTTAAAGTAGACAATTTTTTTCGTGGAACACCAATTTAATTCAAGAAAGATTTATTCGACAGGAATAAAAATAAAAATTGAGAAAAAAAAATGTAAGTGTTGTAGAACTGTTGAATTATTAGGTGTGATCAAGAAGTATTCACAGCACATCCGCCAGCATGGCATAGCAACATCTTGGAGAACTGATTGCTTTCTGTTAGTAAGTAATATTATTTTATTGAAGTGTGAGAAAGTAACTCTTCATAGCTATACTTTGTTGTTTTTTTATCTGCTCTCGAGTAAACCATAAAATTTTGTAAGATTAAAATCTTCAATTACAAGTAATCATGTGGGAAACAAGTACATTAAACGTAGCTTAACGCTTAAGCTTGTACTTACAATGGGAAAATAACATTTGTAGATAAAAAATATTTTTTACAAAATAACTAGTTTATTCACGTGACTAGGTACTATATTTATAAAATCATTAAGAGATAAGTATATGACAAATTTAGTTAAAATAATCTTATGCATACAATTATGAATACAAATAATACATAGCGTTATTAAATATAATATTAATAATATTAAACATACAACTTTAAAATACAAACACTAGCTTCTAAGATTGTCTTCGTTTCGTCTTGCTCCTTCCAACTTATTTCTCTCTTTATACTTTAACCATGGAGTACAAATGGTAGAAGGAGAAAAATTTCATTGACATAAATAGACAACTATTATCAAGGCTCAAAGGGTTCTTCTTATGAACTACCACAATCTAAACTTTGGCCATTCACTATACCTATAGAAACTCATGTTGCTCTCCCTTTACCGCAACGTTAGTTGCAACCTCCCCACCCTTCTCCTTCTTTCATCTAAATATACTTATATATCCAAATATTTTTTGTGGATTTTAAATAGTTATTATGTTTATTACAATATGTTTACACTGTCAAAATCCCTTAGTAAAATAAAAATAAAATAAAATAAATTATAAATTACCATTTTTAAAAACATAAGAAAATAATTTTCCAACTTTTAAATGTAGAAATCAGGACACACTCGGCAATGAATGTTAGCTGGTTTCGTGTTTCATGGATTCAAGAAACGAATCACGGACCGTATCTCACAATCGGCGGGCTGATCTATTGTCTTGAACATTTCAACCATTCACTACAAGATGACCGGTATGACTTCACCGGTTGACTCGCCACACTATTGTTGCATGTGGTGAGTCAACCGGTGAAGAAAACCACTGTACACGCGCAACATCGTAACAGCAGCGCTACACCGGGAATATCCGGCGACGGTACTTACTTAAAAACGTGCCTCGTATGTATATTTTGGATAGGTAGATTTTTTCAGCGTATATTTCTACGTTAGTAAGCTAAATTCATTTTTTATTTCTAACAGGATAGGAAGAGGTGCAAGTTCAAATCCTGGCAGCAACAAAATATTTTTTCGATAAATTCACTTTTTCTGTTATCTTTCTAGTTAACTCATTTAATTTGTATTAAATTTATTTCGATTTACAATTTGAGTACGTAATATACTCGTTTATCGATAAAATAGTTTAAAAAAATTAAAATTAGATACTCTCTACGAATTAGTCGCGCGCACGTGTTAGGGGGGGGGGGGGATTTCGGTTATTGGATTTACCCACACAATTTTATAGCTACAATCTTGTAGAACTAAGTCTTCCCATTAAATCAATTTTCATGAGTACGTGTGTAACGCGTAAAATAAAGAATATCTTCAGCAATATTATCACGATGTTAAAGAGTACTTTTATCGAGACCATCCGGCAAACGTTAGGCTTGATGGCTGTAGAACAATAATAATTATATACCGAGAGAAACTGATGATTTTGTTGTATTTATATTGTATTGGGAACATGATTCTCGCTCTTATTTTCATGATATTGAAAATAGATAAAGCCAGCTGTATGTCTAGTTTGCGTTTGTTCTCATCTTTCTTGCGCCTGACGATTTACCATTATATCAACATTTTTTTTACAGTCTGTTTATTGCCATATTGAAGCGTCGCTTTTTTTTTGAACAGGATCGTTTTCCTTATAAATAAAACATTACAAAATAAATACTAAAATCCACAGAATAGTAAATGAATAGACATGACATGAAGTGTATATATAGGAGAGGGGTTTTGAATATTCTACACACATTCTTGATAGAAACATAAATCTGATAAATTATGACACATTTATGCAACAGAAAAAGTATTTATATAATAATAATAATATAGAATATAATATTGTCTGCATTTAAATTTTCGTTCCAATCGAGTCATGTTTTTAAAAAAAGTCTCGGAACTATTTGATTTCGTAAGTGGTATCAAAGTGATCACGCGGGTGATACCAACATGAAAATATTGGGACAAGGAATTTGCGTTAGTTCACGTTTATATATTTGGTAGTCTGTAACTAAAACACTATATCCAAAGTCAAATGAAACTTCAAGACAAATAAATAACTTGATCAGATCATAAAGAAATAATTATAATGAATTATTATATAGATACATTATAATATTCCAATTATTTTAAATATCTGACTGTACATTTCTCTGTTTAATATTTTGAAAAAATATACATTCAGAATAAAAAGGTATTGAATACAACACTTTCAAAGGAATTTGACACATATCTTCAATGAAATTAGTGAGTTTATCATTCAGTTTTCATTTGTGATTTGTGACATTAGAAAAAAATATTGTTTGTAATATTCATATGTACCTATTATACATTAGAATGTATGTCGAAAGAAGGTTGAAGAAAGTATACATTTTAAAAGATGTTAAAAGGTTTATCTATATCACTACATGCCCTTAAAATAATGCAGATTAATAAAGAGTGTACCAAAAAGAAGAATGATTGCAGAGATCGTAAAAATATAATTACACCATGTGAGCTTATACTTACATGCATAGGGACAAACAGATCTTTGTTCAGATTCAAAAGGGTTCATTTACACGCAGGGGTGGTTGTAAATTTACTACAGGGTGTACGGTTCGAATTTAATCTGTATATGTATGTAACTTTATTAGTGAAACTTTTTTTTTTCTTTTTGGAAATAAAAATTTTCAATTAAATGATTTTCAAATACCTTAGTAGATGGCGGCAGTACAAAAAAAATTTGATTATATTTAAAAATTTTAATGTTTTTAATAAATAATAACGGAAAGTCATTGCTGAATACTGCATACGACAGGGCGCAGGTTGCTTGGGAAAGTCATAGCTAAGGTGGAATGGCAAGTTCCTGGATATCTGTCTTAGAAATCCAGGAATTGAAGGAAATTCTTGAGAAAGTGAAGAGGCACCATATATTGCAAATCTAATGTGATAATGATTAATTTTTTTTATATAATAGATGACTTATTACAACGATTTTTATTTAACGTAGAACCTTATTAAGCCCAGTATTATATTCTAACCACTGCATATTGATTACTGTCTATTTACTCCAATAATTAAGATTATATGGCTAATATATTTAGTTATAATTTACTAAATTCCTGTATACAAACTCGTAGTCACACTCGAAAAAATGAATATCTAAATAAATTAGTACCAAAAATTATTAAATTACTTTTGATGTGACATGATTACCGAGTGGGTGCAAATTTTCATACACATCTACACTTCAAAGATCAAACCCACAAGTCATAACTATTTTTAAAACACACCGACTAATATAAAAATTGTTTATAGTATAAATATACAGAGTGTAACAGATCACAATATTTTATGGTTGGATACCTGACTGAATTACAAGTCGAAAATATTCAAGGATATATTCAATATACAAATTGTGTACTGTTACGAAAAAGAGTTTTACAAAATCATGTTACGAATATACGAAATTCGAAATATTTAAATATTTAACCCATAATTATTTTATATCTTTGCACGCATCAAGCTCTAACTAACTTCCCATCACGCCGTTTCCTCGCTGAGGTAGGCAGAGAGAATAGAGCGCCACGCTCTTCTGTACTGACACACAATTATCGCCTCATCCACATCTTCTCATGCATGCTCGTCGATTATTGAGGCTTTTAATAGGATCGTTTTCCATTATCTGATCGTTCTAAGTATTCCGAGTACGTTCTCTATTTCTGGTGTCAATAACAATTGCGACATATATCTTTCTTAATATTCTTTCCTCATTTTTTCATTTCCTTTCCATTTGATCAAGCGATCCTTTTTTTAATCATATTCATTATGCTAAGATCAGTTTTAAATTCTCTCGTTAAAGTTATTTATTCCTTGCTCAATAAAATATTTCAATAATCGCGTAACTACGAATTTTTGAAATGCTTATATCTAAACTTATATTTATGCTCATATTATATGATAGTTTTTGGCCAAAGCCGAAGCCGTTTGTTCGGCTCTTGCCATAACCTTCGGCCGAAGCCGAAGGTTGAATCGTGCTTAGAAATCTTAGAACACCGCCAAGAAAGTATACATAACAATGCAAATTTAAAACTGTTACATAGTTTAATGCGTTGTGGTATTGATATTTATTGTAAATATATCAAATAAATTGCAGTTTTACAGAAATAATAGTAATAATAATGTGTTTATTCCAGCGTGATCAGGTTTATTTTTTTAAACCTAATTCGCCGTAAAGATAATACATATTATGTTATACATTAAAGGTTATGAAATAAATATGCTACGAAAAAGAAAACCAAGGAAAATATTAATAAGTACAAAAAAAAATAAAAAATTTCTTTAAAGTTAATAAAAAGTAAAGGTTCACACACACAAAATATAATTATTACATATATAACTACTTCAGTCACGGCCATTGTTGTATATGTAGCTATTTTGTAAGCGCTGCCATTCTCTGGTCAGGTAACCGGCTTTCCATGAGAGCGCCGCTTGCACCAGAGAGTTGGTGCTGAACGAATCCGTGTATACGGCCTTCGGTAAACATTGTAGATGCGCTACAATAACGCGCCAATCCGATTAGTATTCTGTATGAGTTGTTGTACTGAATTCGGAGACGGTTATACGTCACTTGCTTGTATTTCGACCAGAGCTCGCAGGTATACATAAGGTGAAGAACGATTTAAACAGGATGCTCTTCACCTCCTTACTGCATCGGTAGAAACGCCGTGACAGCATATTTGCACGAACGCTCAACTGTCTCCTCTACCGTTGTATGTTATCATCGTCTTGTCCATCTTCATTGAATATATGCCCAAGGTATTTGACCTTATTTTTTGTGAATTTTCGGCATCTTTCGGCAGCTAAATACAAAGCTTCGGCTTCGGCTAAACCTTCGGCAGATTTATCCAAAGTCGAAGGTGTATTTTTTGGCCGAAGGTGGCCGAAGCCGAAGTTTCGGCCGGACTTTACACATATCTCTTACATGGTTGAGATTAGGTACATGCAATATGAACATTTCCGACTCAAATTTCGAATTGATATCTAAATCTACCCTTAATACAATTGTGCACTAGATGTGCTACAGCCAGTATAAGTGATATTTAAAAAAATGTTTTAATTGTCTTGCCCATATTTTGTGTACCTAAAATCATATACCTGTTATATTTTTCACGTGCATCAAAGAATTGACGTGATAATTTTTAAGATATTGGGACATTAAATTGATGAAACGAAGTTAATATAAAATATTGTTAGATACTTTTTCATCACACGTCGTTCAGGATTGCCTTCCTAAAAGGAAATGCCGCTAATATGGTAAACCTCATGCGCAGCCGCGTACCAGTCGTACACTCATATTATTTATAGCTAGGCAGAACTTACTGGACTAGGAAAGAGTACAAAGATCCTGGGTAGGTACTGGAATCTACCGATTTTAAACCAGAACTAACTGCCAAGGGCTGGATCGGGGCAATACTATAAAAATAAATAATCCATAACAATCTTTTATCTATGACTTGCTGGACTGTTTTGTATGTATTGGACTGTAGGGTTTTTTGCCAGTTAAAAAAAATATTCGCTAAAGTAACGAAAATGGCAAACGTGTTTTTAATATCCTAGACTAAGATTACTTGATTATTAAAGGATTACATTCTTATTGTGAAGTTGTAATTGTTCAGAACATAGGTCTGTGATATTTTTAATGTAAATTAAATATATTAATTAGAAAAATATACATATAATCACTTTTTTTTAGAAAAATATTATTGTTGCTACCGGGATTTGAACCTGAATCTCTTCCTCTTTAATTTTTTCTCTTTTATGTACTCAATTTGAAATACAGTGTACAGTCTTTATAATGAGTAAGTGAAAAAAAAAGATTTGCGAAATCGTTCGAATTTTGACGACTGCCAAGTATATTGTTGCCCTTAACATGGAATAAAGCACTTCCTTTGACGCAATATAAAAGTGACGCGAAATGTTATGTTGTTATTTATTATAATACCTATAATTTTTGGTTATGCTTGAGACTTAATATTTGTCAAAATCTACTCGACAATAATGCATCATAACGAACGTGTTCTAGGTTGAGAGAGAAAAACGTTCATCCGATTCTGTCTTTACTTAAATACACATTATACTGATAAAATAGCATTTCTGTGTTTAGTATTGTCTATCCGCGATTCTACATCATCGTCTAGATGTCATTTTTGTTCGTTAGGTGGCTGCTGCACGATCAGGGTTTTCATAGGTAAACAAATGATTTTGTAACATAGTATTTTTTCATATTGGTAATAAATACAAAGTACATTAATATAACACATTGATATATGGATTCTATTGAGACCCTGACCGCGCAGCGGCCACGATTGCGTATCTGCTAGTTATTTATAATTTCCTGTAATAATAATTGCATTAGAATGTATTATTATTGTGGAGGCTTGGCGGTGGAATGACACGCAGGTGTAGTGGTTCTGCACATGTCCCACAGACATAGTCGTGTAAGGACTTACTAGCCATATAGGGCCGAAGCGAATTGACCAATAATCAGATGCCAATACATTGTCCACGGAGCTAGCCAACCACTTCTCCGTAGACCGTTTTATAAATAAAAAAATATTTTAGAGGCGCCGAGTATCGATCGCGTTATGTCCCATATTCTAAGTTGACGATAGTGTTATAATGACATTTCAATATATTATTAATATTTTTTATATATAAATTATATTATTTATACCTACATCCTTTACGTCAAATTTAAATACCAATATTTTATTTTATTTCAAACATAGATGCCCCTACAAGTCCGTACACGTCAAATGCGCTTCCTGACGATGTGTCATATATGTACCTACTGTAGTTTACGAATTATTTATACTGGGGCAGTGCCCCCCGGTACAATTGACCCCTGTCTACCCTACATCCTTAATACCTATATTTAATTTAATTTTAAATATAGTTACCCCTGGTGAACTTTGTAACAACCTACTGCATTATTAAAGAGCATGTTTTGGTAGTCTTACAAATTTTTACACACATTACCGTATTCATTTCGGAGCACTATCGGCCGCTGCACGGGATACGTGAAATGAGAGTGAAACTGAAAATTATTAAGAAATATTTTTTCGACTGTTTTGGTGGTTCAGCACGCTAGCGCGCTATTGGAGCAGCCGCCACTGGTGGCGAAACGGCTCCTTCGCGCTTGGGATGTTTAATAAAACTATATACGTTAATGACGGACGTGCGAAGAATGTAATTTGATGTTTAAATGTGTGGTGAACCAGCGCGTTCCAAGCGAATCTTCTTTACGTTTTTTCATTTAACATTTTGATTTTCGTATCAAATTGTAATTTTAATAAATGTAAAACTTTTGTGAATAAAATCATTAATCATTTTTGCTTTGGTTTTATTCAAATTGACGACAGATAAGTAAAGGGTATATGATTTTTTAATTCGACGCACAGGACTGTAGACGGTAATGCGTCGCGCGCTCCAATTGCAACCGATCGGGACAAGCACCTTGCAAAGATTGATATAAGTGTAGAAATCAAGTCAACGCGTCCTGCGCTCCAACTGCTACCGCCCGGGACGATGACTAAATTAATAGTGATGATTAATGGTAGTGACGATGATTGGTAACTAATTAAAGTAAAGTAATCAATTACAAATCAATAACAAATACATAATACCAGGACGGGAATTGGTAACGCATCTCTCGCGCTCCAATCGCTACCGCCCGGGACGACAACCTGCCAGAGATTGATACAAGGATGACTGGTAAATTTGGGTATCGCATTTACGGCTCCATGGACGAGTTTTAATCGTGTTGGGAATATTCGAAATAGGAATCACAAGCAGTCAGGGTTGCCAACGGCAGATTTGACGTTGCATTCGCCCTTTCGGTGCCTACCCGCGCAGGTACCCGCCCGCATTACACGATCCGCCTGCACCGCTACCGCCGCCCGCTCCCTAATAACATTTGCACGCGTACATATTTACAAACACCCACCCGGCAGTTAAAGTCGGCAGCCGGCGAGTGCGCCCGGCTGATAAGAGTCTGACATTCAGATCTCTTGTCTATGTGAAGCATTGTGTTGCCGGCACCCCGCCATTATGATATTTGTCTTGTGCGGGATCGGCCGTTTAAGTTTAATTCGTCCTTTCAACCCGCCAAATCGCGCGAGTTTGGAGACGCCGAACGCTGTTCGAATATCAAAGCGGGAAACGTTTGGGCCTCCGCCATTTTGAATGTGGCGGCTTCCAATTAAGATATCTGAACTCGAAGACTATCTACCCTTTGTGTGGTGCATAATTAATTAATTCGTGTATTGAAGGTGTACAGCATGTAACGCTAAACATATATATTTAATATAATAAAGAAACTATGTGTATATGGATTATTGTGCGAAAGAAATGGAATGTAGGAGCAAAAATAGGCGATTTTATTGTATGCTGTTTATTGTACGCCGATGACGTAGCACTAATTGCGAATAATGAACAAGAACTACAGGGTCTAGTGAGTAGAATGTACGATGTATGTAAGGAAAGAGACCTTATTATGAATGTTAACAAGTCGAAAGTGATGGTATTCGAGAAGAAGGAAAGCGAGACACCGTACAAAATACTAATAGGTAATGACTATTTGGAATAAGTAGACGAGTTTGTGTATTTGGTAAGCATATTTGATAGAAACAGAAAGGCTGAGAATGATATCGAAAAGAGCTGCAGGGAATAAAGTGAACGCCGCTTTGAATAGACTTATATCTAACGAGAATTTGTCAACCGAGGCAAGATTAGCAGTGCGCAATGGAGTACTGGTACCGATACTAACGTATGGAAGTGAAAGTGAGCAATCTAGAACTAGCAGAAGAGGATCGAACGTAGACTGAATGCAGTGGAAATGAAATAGGCGTATTTTTATTTTTTATTTGACATTTTTACAATTTTTGATAGCATGAATAAAGTATTTAACATTTTTCAAATTACACGCTTTTTCTTTCGCTTACTTCTACAAAAAAGAGACCAGCTCTTGTGCTTGGAGAGGGAGTTACACTACAATAATTTTATATAATACCTTACATATTCTATGAGCAATATTAGTATTATTAAGATATAGCAATATTAGTAAGTTATTCGTCCTGGCGATTCTACAGCAGGATCAAAATAATCGATGTTTATTTTAAGTCGCTATGAGAACCATGATTTCTGCCATTAATTTCTTAACTAATTAAAAATATTCAAACGCAACACATCAATCTTACTTCGCTGCATTTTTCGACGAGTGGCAACACTGTATTTTGGTGCGCAAATAGGATTGCATTTTACGACTCATTGACCAATCGTTACACCGGCCGGGTAAATGCGAGACGAATCAGAACGTTATTATCCAGAAATCGTCAATTCTCGGGAGCTCAAAGAAGTAAAGGTGCCTACCTACCTATCCGTGATTTGTTACATGTTTGATCCGTATCCGTTCAGTCCTGTCACGTTCCACATCCGTGAATTCATGATTATAATCAATATCTCACAGGTTTAATGTGTTCAAACATCTTAGCTTGCTCCCACAAAAAAATTCTGTACTAGAGAAATCTCGAGAAAAATAAGTGACGAAAAAGTGGCCAAAAAAAGTGCCCACATTTTTTTTTAGTACCCATAAGTGTCACTGGTGGATTGAGACCAGAAATTCGCACCATCAAAAAGCGATAACAGTCGCATGTCAGCATATTAAAAAATGTGGGTTCAGTACCTAAAAATATGAATTTAAAAAATAATACTACCTATGGTACATTAAGTACAAATGCTAAGAAATAATTTACTACTACGTGAAATTTGAAAATATAAAAAGTGAACGTACTTAATAAAGTGAAATTGTATTTATATTTGTATAATTGTAAAAATTGTATAAGACACTGTGCTATTTTTACGTCAACCGGTTTCGACACCAACGTTGTTTTTGTATATACAAAGATGATTATTACAAATTATTTTCAATATGCAAAATCTTACCATTAGACAAAAAAGTAACATGTAATATCATTATTAAGGAGAACACATTAATACATTAAATTAGTATAAAAATCAATTGATAATTTTGGCGTCTTGCAGTCGGTTTACTCAAAGGTATTTGAGATTCCGTAAAAACAATGTAGATGACTTTCAAATAATGGAACGACAGATGTATTAATTTGAAAAAGTGTAACATACATACATAACATACAGGTTCAAAAATTTGTCATGGAAAATACTGGCGCTATAACACAATTGGTAGTGTACTTCCCCGGATTGGAAATTGAGATACAGGTTCCCAGTAGCGCAAAAACAATATTATTCGACAAAATTAATTTTATGCGTATATATTTATAATTAATACATTAAATTAGCATTTAATATCATTTTAGAAAAGATGATAAATGATGTAAATATGAATACTGCTCCTTAGCATAGGTATTCTACCAGATTTTCGGAACGAACCATGAGAGTACCGATCGCGAACAATATGTACGGTGAAAGAACGAGAGAATGTGTTGTACCAAATAAAAAATAAAGAGACATCTGTGAACATGCTCAAATATAAACTCAGTTATTTGATTTCTTCATTGATCACATTTTTTAAAAATTATTGCTGACAAAATTTTAGTTTACTTTAATTTAATATGTCAATTACTTCAATTGAAGGGCAATCCTTCCCATAAAACTATAAAAATTGTATGAAATATTATACATGAAATAAAGTTGGAATAAAATTTTCGTCCGGACTGTACAACTGAATTATTCCATAAAATTTAAATAATATCCATTACGGGGTGTACGCCAGTCCTGATGAAGATACGCTAGTGTCGAAACCGGTTGACGTAAAATAACATATAGTAAATAAAATAAATAGAATTTCAAATTATGGTTTACCATAAAGTTAATCAACAATGTAACCAAATGTCATTGCTTACTTTCCTTCCCTGTGAACTGTACACATACATACGATTAGGCGTGATATTCTTAATAATAATAATAATGTATTTATTGCAGCGTGATCGGATTTTTATGAAAACCCCATTAGCCATAATAAAATAATATTTATGTTATTAAGGAGTACACATTCTTATTATGTTACAGTTACAAATTGTACTAACTCAGTTTTATATTTGTATTATATAATAAATACTTTATTAGGGTTATAAAATTGATTAAAAAAATAGGTGTTCCTGTTTTTTCGATTTTTAAATTTGAGCCTGCAGTCATTCATATTAATTTATTATAAAAAATTTACCTTGAATATCCAGAACTAACTCAACGTTTCACTGCAGATGAAAAATACTCGAGCCCAAGCTAAATGTAATTTTGTTTAAGATACCTGATACCTGGGCAATTAGTTTCCACCCTGCAATGGGCGGGAGTTACGGGATATCATCTCCGCAGATGCATGTCCGCCCAATTCTATATTCGCATCATAAACTACACTCGATATACGAGTAGAGATGTGCAGTCGGGGATCGATTTTCGATCTTAATAAAAACTTAGGAACGAACAAAAGATTCGTACAATTTTTATATTAGCTTAACGGTGACAACCTAGAAAAGTACCAATGAGGCAGTGGGTAGGTAGTTTTGTCTATTGAAAAAAATCTCGTTTACAAGACTGAAATAATTTTTTCGACATCTTGAAATACAGCAGAGTAACAGATGTTCAAAGTTGCGTGTTTTAAAAACGATCGGTTTATATCACACGATAGATGTGATGTCACATCTTCGGAGTTGACAAGTCGGTACTCGACACACTATTATTAATATTGTTAGTACTGACCGGTACGTACGAGAAATGTGACGTCACACGATGGATAATGATAATACGAACGTTTTTCAACAAGCCCAACTTTGAACGCCAATATCTTCGAAAATATTGCACAATTTGTAAAAACTTAAAAAAAAAATGTTTCTGACATGCTCCACTATCTTATTGTTATAAATACTGTTTGCTAATTGTGCTATATAATAAAAGAAAAAAAGTAAACTGTGAAGGAAAGCCATAAAGTATAAGTTAACTTTTTTTTTCAAACAACGGCAAACTGCTGGAACAGAACTAATCTAACTTAACTTTATAATAATGTAAAAAGTTTTTAAAATTTAATTATTATCAAAGTGGGGTACACAACTCTCATAAAGATTTACGAACCCTTTGGGGTTTACTTCATAACCTGGAAAAGGAGATTATCCTGAGCACAACCTACATCTTGATGAAGAGACCCTGGAATCAGCTGTCAGGATGACACAGAACCGAGACATGTAGAGGTGTATCATAAGGCGACTTGATTGAGGCGACATGAAAAAAAAACCGATCAAGGTACCTACAATGTAAAAATATAGATTTATCCACAAACACGAGTACGATTCGCGAGTAGAGATGTGCAGATATTAATCGATATAGTTAATATTTTGTTCTGTAATTTTTTTTTCAACATGATTCCATCGTAATTTCGATAAAAATGTAACACGATGTACTTGTGCACCATTAGATATATATTTATAGATAGTATTTTTAATTGTATGAATGTAATTTATGTCTATTTAAAATACATAACTAGTCTTAAAATTGCTTAATACGATTATTTCTAGATAAGTACTATTGACTTTTACAATTAATAAATAAAGCATTTAAACACAATAAAAATAAGATTATATAGCAGACGCCTGCCGACATCTGTTGATCACCAAGCAAAGCGCGCTCTAACTGAGCGGTTACACTCGCGTGGCCTAATAATTCTGATAGAACTCATCTATAAAAACAACCACTAAATAAACATTAAGTAAAAATACGAAAATATTTTAAATATGAATTAAATATATTAATTAGAAAGATATACATATAAAATCAATTTTATCGAAAAATATTATTGTTGCGCCATCGGAATTCGAACCTGGATCTCTTTCCTAACCGGGAAAGGTGCATTATCCAACTATGTAACAGCGACAATATTTTTAGCGACTAATTTTCGAACCTGTATGTTACCTTTATTGATATTAATATATTTAATAGTTCCATTTTTTGAAAGAGTCATCTTACCTTATTTTTACAATATCTTAAATATCTTGAAGGACGTTCCCAAAGAGCAGTCGTTCTCAATCTTTAATAAGATTCCCCCGTATGTAAACTACTATGAACTATTATGAATAGAATAAAAAACAGTTGAGGTACAGTGTACTTTTTCGCTTCCGCTCACATGCGCAGAAGTTCTTATTAATCAAGTTAAGAAGAATTATAGGAGGAAACATCAAAACTATTCAGAAGTAGCTCACTTTTAAAATTTTTTATAACAAAACGAATACCGCTTGCTTTAGTTATTTTTACAGAAAGGTATTTGTTAAATTTTCATTGAATGATTCTCAGTTTTCCAAAACAATCGTAAGAAAATGACTATTGCTATTCAATTAAACGTGCGCTACAATATCGATCGGGGTATGGTTCGTATGTTAAATATGCTCATTTTAATAGTCAATATTTACAAATTTACTACCGCAAGGACTATTGAAAAAAAATTTTACGTATAAAAAACGCTTATAAGTATGTGCATTCAAAGTTTCAAAAGGATTGTAAGAAAAGTGATTTTTTTGGGAACGTCCTTAAGTATTCTGATAGCAGACGCCAGAATTATCAATTCATTTTTATTAAATTTTGGATACATTCATACAACTTTATTATTAGGAGAACACACTCTTATTGTGAAGTTGTAATTATTCAGAACATAGGTCTGTGATAAATAATTAATATTTAAAATATCACAGACCTACGTTTTGAATAATTACTACTTCACAATAATAATGTGTTCTCCTAATACGAAAATATGATAAATTCTTGAGTCACTCAGCAACAAGTGAGACCCGACAAATGTATAATTGTAATATTTTATACCTTGATGATTGATTCTCAAAATAAAATTCGTTTAATATATCGTCCACTTCCTCGGCGGTCTAGACTGGACCATTCCTCTTCACCTCGGTGTCTTGGTAAAATAATTGATGATGATTGTATAGTCGATGATTTTATGGTGCATATATGAATCACCGTTTCACTGATCATCTCTGGTGATTTAATTCGAAAGACTTCGATTATTTATTCAATTATCCCGTGTAATTATCTACCTGCAACCGCCACCTTTCGACAAACATTTCACCGAGGGATAAGACGTGATGATGTGGGGTCCCGGCCAAGATTGCCGCTGATGTATTGCTCCACTGCACGACGGTGGAGTCGGCGTATAAACTTCTCGCTTTTTAATACGAGGAAAAATAATATCTGAATAGCAACGCGGGTATTGCATTCTTTAGCGTCAGCCGATTGAAATTGCAATAGAGACCGACATTTTTGAAATTATTTGTGATTGTAGTACAAATATTTCGAATATTTAATTTAGCAGTGCATCCCGTTTCAACGTACTTATTGTTATTGATGCTTTCAAAGGCGGTGCTCGAGATTACCAATATTTTATAAACTCAGCTGTTTGCTTATCAATATATGTTAAATAACATACCAATTAAAAATAAATATGTTTTTAGGTTATATTATCCGTTATTCTTGCGTTTTGAACGTACAATTTTATTTGGAAGAATATTTTCAAATACAATTGTTGAACAGTCTCGCCGCCAGTTTTATCGGTGGATATTGGGAAAAATAAATAAAGCGGTTTGAGTCTTTGGTAAATGAGAAAAATGTAACGTAATATATACAAATTATAAAGTAAATATTATATAATATTAAGATATAAAAACATAAAAGTTGAAAAGATTTAAACGTACCTCCCAGATATATTTCCTTTTCTAGTCAGAGCCCTAACCTCTATGTCGTGATTGGTGGTACGCGGTGTGTGAAATATTATCGTATTTATCAAAAAGTAATAACATAGGTGTTCCATATTCGTAATTATTATTTATTTTAATAGATGAACACATATACTTCCATGACTTGAAACATATGTTATTGTAAAATTTAGTGTTATTGTCACCAGTATTAATTTTGTTCCTACCCCTTACCCCATTCTCAATCAGTACACAATTTGTATTTGGCTCGACTGGTAGTTTTTGAATTCGAGGAGAGAAAGTGTTCTCATGTCATTATTCGTATTCGTATTCGACAGTACTACAGCTCGTATATTGCCCTGACCTCCTAAATCCTCGTTTTTGGAGACAATCTACCGATCGAAAATCTGCAATATCTCTACTGTGTTCGTCTTTGCGGTGCCGTCCTCCTCTTCTGTGGTCCTGGGTATCTACTGATGATTCATTATGTATTGAGATCCATGCTTCCTGAATCCTCTGGATCCAACCCGCTCGTATGGATGAAGAGTCAGGGATTCTTATACGCACCATACAATGATGAGATATACAACATTTAACATTATATAGTTCATCGTTGCATCAGTTTATCATTTTGCTCTGCGTACAAAATATAATTGACAAATAATTGTCTATGGCTAGTCTTAAGGTACGTAGTTAATATTGGCTCAGGTGTACTGGACACAGAATGACTTAATTAACTCCAATATTCAAAATTAGTTTAATTAGTGAAGCTAACATCTAATAAAATAAATATGCATACCTTGAAATTTGTTGCAGTCTAGTTGTATAAAAATAAGCTGACAGACTGTTTGTAAATTTGAATTTAAAAAAAATAGAAGTGATGCTGCCGTTCACACCAAGCTACGTGAGTACAACGGCTCACGTTCCTTCTGCTCCTATCTCTGTCGACCGAACTCCGAAACTATCGGCACCTCTTCTGCTAGAGCTCGCACGCGACCTGCCGTCTCTGCCGCGTGGCGCCAGATGCCGTCCTCTGTCCGCCTCGTGTCTATATGCACTATCACTGAAACAAGTCATATTCGTATACACTCATCCTTATATTGAATTGATCCTAAAAATAGGCAGTTTCTTACTAGTAGTACATTACAGAAATGTGCTATAAATTGGACAGATCGTGTCTAATATCGTCAAATAATAACTGCTATAGTATTATAGAGTGGCCAATTTGTCAAGAAAATGACCAGAAAAATATTTTATTATTTTCTGTATAAAGACTTCCGTTGATAAAACACATTTATTTTTTAATTGGTATCCAATCCAGTCATGATTTCGTGAATATCTTCATCACTTTTGAGTGGACAATAATAATAATGATAACAAAATTAATCAACACAATAAATCAAACATTGGTTCTATATTTAATTTTTACAAATAATTGGACCATTATTTTGGTTGTCTGGGCCATTATCAACTAATTGTCTATTAAAAAATTATTAAATCTATTAAAATTAAATCGTGTTTGATTTATTGTGTTGATTAACAATGGAGTTCTATAAAATGAATACCGTCTGTATTAAAACAATAAAAGAAGAACAAAATTATTTTTATTATTAAGGAAAATACATTCTTATTGTGAAGTTGTAATTATTCAGAACATAGGTCATATTTTGAGATTCTGTAAAAATAATGTAGATGGCTTTCAAATAATGGAACGACAGGTGTATTAATTTGAAAAATGTATAGCACAATGGTAGTGCACTTCCCCGGATTGGAAATAGAGTTCCAGGTTCGAATCCCGGTGACGCAAAAACAATATTTTTCGACAAAATTGATTTTATATGTATATATTTATAATTAATACATTAATTTAGTATTTAAAATTATTTTTATTTAATAACTTACTGAGAATTCGCCATTTCCGATGGCGTGACAAAAACGTCGTGTCAAAAGCTCAGTAAAACGGCAATCGTTCGTTACTCATTCAAGCTTTTTGAAAACCTACCCTTGTTCAGGTCCGTTCTTAATCATTAATCAAGTAAGGCACTTTTAAGGGGTTGAAAATATCAAATTGTATTCAATGTCATTATAACGATTGTGAAGTAATCACAAATATAAAAAGAAAAGTAGTATTATAAAGGATTATTCTAAGACGTCCAAAGCACATGATTACTTAATTACTCACCATCATGCAGTTTCTCCGCGGGGGTAAGAAGAGAGAATAGAGTGCCACAAATCTTCTAATTTGACACAAAATTCTCACCTCATCCACATTCAGACATCTTCTCATACAAGTTTGTCGATTATTGAGGCTTTTAACAGGACCATCTTACAGTATTTAATTTACTTGATCATACCAAGTTTTACGCAGATGTCCTATATTTCTAGTGCCGTTAACACTTGCGTTATACATCTTTCTTACTGTTCTTCTGTTATTCCATATTGTCAAACCACCTAAGTGATTATTTATTAATCTTACTCACTATACTAAGATCAACTTTATATTCTTTCCCAATTTCTTCATTCTTCATTCTGTCTTAAATGGATCTGCTGCACATACGCTCAAGTGATCTTATTTCCGCTGCATTTTTTCGTTCCTCTTCAAGTATATGATCACGTATCATAAAATAATTCTGAATAATAACACTGTTCATTTGACTTTAAACTATTATAAAATTATTTTTAAAATCACTGCCATTAAGGAGATCAGCTTTAAAAAAAAATAAAATAATGGCGAAACATTATCCTATTATTATATTTAAAAAGTTGTAAATATCCAGTAAGGCTGCTTTGTAGTCGCAATTACATAATTGTTAACCAAATGTATGAAAAATCGGTATATATTATTGGTCTAAAATATATTTTTTAAGAAGAACACATTCTCATTGTGAAGTTGCAATTTTTCAGAACATAGGTCTGCAATATTTTTAATACAAATTAAATGTATTAATTAGGAAGATATACCTACACATAAAATCAATTTATTGAAAAAATATTTTTGTTGCTACCGGGATTCGAATTTGGATCTCTTCTTATTAGGGGAAATGCATGAACTGATTATGCTACACCAACATAGTAAGTTGTTTTGAGGAATTTGTTAGTGTCACGCATTTTGACAGTTTGATATTTCGTCTATATATTCTAACGTTAAAAATGAAAACTGAATTGTTTGAGTGTATAATTGAATCATTCATTAATTCTATAGATCTATATATTTGATAGTATTATCCAGCATCCCTTCTCCAAAAAGTCACCGACCGCCACTGCTAGGTAGATGGATGTATTGTATATGCCTGAAGAGACACTGAAGCCAGCTATGAGAGCGATTCAGGACGTGTGGAGATATATTACAAGTCGTGTCTTATCGGAGGCCATTATATGTCAACACTAACACAAAAGAAGAGAGAAGAATAATAGTATGACATTTTTAAGATATCATGTATAAACATGATAGTGGCGGTATTTGATCGCTTGAGGGCGGCAGCTTTCCTGTGGACGGACCTGCTCATAGTACAGGGTGGGCTAACTTGGATCAACGTAAAATGCGTAACATTTTATTGGAAGTCTCAAAATCCGCCTTGGCGATGTTGTGGAGATGCCCAAGTGAGTAGCATATAGACGAGTAGACACAGATGCATCATCGTTAACACTGTCGTGCGGTTTCCACAGCTTCAACAATAGATCGTCGAGAAATATAATAAAATTAAATAATTTTGACCCGTTCTTGCACTGGGTATGTAGCCAAAATAAAATTTCATAAAATATTTACCATCTGCAAGAGAAAAAAAACTAATCTGTTGCATATACGTTTACGAGCAGTACGTTTCAATGTAAGCCACTAACCTACATGCAATAATTAATTAAATTAATTTTAATTACATTGTAATCGTTTAAAATTCCTGTTGCTACTTTTGGGTTCGTGTCGCTCAGCAGCGGCCATGTTGACACAACAATCCTGAAAACGCCATCTCTGTTCCAATTCCCGCGTAAAATGTAAAGCGTTCCATTTCTTCCCGCCGAATTACTCGAGCGTACTAGAGAATGTCAGATTGAAAATGCTTGGAATAACTACTCCTGGCAGCAGAGGATCTCGGCGTATTTTATTATTACGAGATCGCGATTAATGAAAAATTGTGCATCTTATACAACGTATAATAAAGTGAAATATTAAATATTCTAATATAGCTAGTAAATCTAGACATTGAAGATTCTACACTATTGCTCATATTTAGATACAACTTAACCCTTAATTATTTATTTTCGTTTCCATAGTTCCATGATGTTTTTACAAAGTCAGTCTGTATGGATGTAATGTAATAAAACCACGAATTTTATTAAACGCCAACCGGTTTCGCTTAGCTGAAGCTTCGTCAGGCCGTATTTATAACTAACAATAACAAGAGGACCAGGCAATGGTGGTATGTCAGGACGGAAGAGTGTGACGTTCTATCACTTCTGCTTACCAACACGGAAGAACGGCGTGATGGTAAGTAACCGCATGCTTGTTGGTTCCGTGGTTAAGACACTCGTCTAATGATCCAGTGGTCGGAGGTTCGAACCTCATACCAGGAGACCAGCAAGTTACTGCTATAGTCGCGGCACAAGCATTTAGCTTCGTTTAAAAATAATAATGTATTCCTTGTATGCATCACTTTTTTTTTTTAAAAGTCGTGTATTCGAAATATAATATTGTCGTACAATTTTTATTGAAATCTGTTTTTTATTCTGGTTAATGATTTTCATTTTGCTATATTCCGAGGTATATGATGTGTATTAGCAATATTCGTTTTAATCTCGAGGGTTTATGAAATTATGCAATAAAATGCAATACTTCGAGACATTTGAGCCGTCTATAAGGTCATTTGCATTGCATTCGCTATTGGCATTTAGAAACTGTATAACACAGTCATGATTAGCACAGAACAATCGCTTCAGATTCTTTAATTACACGCTGCTTGAGACGGAGAATGGACCTATAATACACTACTGAACCCATAGTACACTAGTATGAATGCTAACAATGGCCCGAGAATACCGGGAGCCAGAATGCCATGTTATGTTTTGTAATTCGAGCGAAATGTGAAAAGTTTATTCAAGCATTATTGTTATTGGTTCAATAACTTGATTCTGTTCGCTCGCTTCCAGAATCCAATGTCTATCTGTCCACGATTTGACCGATATATGTCAAATTTTGCATAGTTATACTCTAGGATCTTGCGAAAACCATAGTTACCATTTTTCCTCCCCTGGATACCCCAACCCCTTGCCAAAATATAAATGTGTTTTATAATAAATGCCATCCATTCCAAATTTTGCTTACTTATTATTTAGAATCCTGCGAAAAACATAAACACCCTTCCGCCTCCTCTAGCTATCCCACCTCCTCCCACTTTATAAATATGTATTATCCATATTAATATTGCGCTTCCCCATCTTTTATATATGACTTACTTGACTGTATTGGACTCGGACTGTAGTATCATTGCTTGTATTACGAATAAGAAAAACATACATTAGCGAAATCGTACGAATTTTGACGACTGGCAAGCATATTGACTATCCGTCATCTTCTTTTTTTATCTATGCTGTCATCTCGTCGTATTATAGAAACCGTGAATTAAATAGTACGAATATTTATTCGTATCTATGGTTGCCCTATCAAATGCGACCATAGATAAAGCAACTTTGATAGATTGTAATGTTTACATATGTTTCCTGCTAGTATTATATTGAATAATACTTTTCGTTCCAAATTTTGCAGATACATTTTAGAACCCCACAGAAATCCCTCGAAACAAATGTGTATTACAATGTGTAAATGTGGAGATGAAATTCAAAAAATTAATATTCAATATACGAATGTTTACTATCTCAGTTTGATGTAAATGTCAGATAATACCTTGTTTTTTCAAAGGCATGATTTTGTTGCAATGAAACAACGAATGACATTAAAGTAGGAGTATACTCACACTGTAGTTTATTAGACAACTCTCGAATTGTTCATTTTTTATTTGGTTCGATTTCGGCTATTAACACTGCATCGTCTAAATTTACAGACTCGATTACGAAACTCACCATAATACTACAAAATTGTTAATCACTATATTTATTTAATTAATCTTCCTTATTTCATGATACAAGTATGTTCATTAGCCACCATTAAAATTATTTGAAAAAGCTTAAACGCTTACGTAGATGAATCATAATTAAAAAAATATATATTTTCAAAAGCAGGTAACACAACACAGCGGGCAGTCTTGTGAAGGGTACCGGTAATCTATAATATTCAGACATTAATATTCCTACCGAAAAACATTAAATTTTGTCAGCCGAAACATAAAACTATAATTTAAACCACACACACACAATTTTACATACATACCTATCTCAGTGTAGATTGGTGAAAAAATTATTTGAAAAACCTTTTATGAATTGGATTCCATCGGATTAACGAAATTGAAAAATGTATAATCCGTTTAGATGCGCATGAGTGGATTTTTTAAAAGCACCACGCCTTTGGAATTTCCCTTGTAATTGTTGTTTTGAAAATTGCAGGTGAATAAGTAGTATTACACAAACCGAAAAGTGGCTTAAAATACTCGCCCTTGATAGAATACAATAGAATACTAACAACACGTGTATTTATTTACACGTGAACATAGAATGTGAACGTGTATGGTGGGATTGAAAGCACATGACAACACCAGTGGCGCGTTTGGGCACAGGACCTAAAGGGCATCTAACTTTTAATTGCCCCAAAATGTCTTATTCTTATTATTTTTAAATACAAGAATAATAAAAGAACTTCAAAAAAATAATAGAGAAGAAACTATATTTTAGATTAAATAAAATATAATCACTTTGTATAAAATCACGAATATTATTAAACGCCAACCCTTTAGCTCAAGCTTCGTCAGGGCATATTTAAAACTAATAATAAACAGAAAAAAAGTGCACTTATATATACATACGTAAAGAGGGAGACGGAATATAAAATTACATGTGAAAGAGAGAGACAGAATACATATACATTTAGACAGAACAGCAAAGGAGGAGAAAGTACAATGTTGACGGATATTAAATTGTTTTAAAAGGAGACATACTGTTACGTAATTTCTTCCTTCGCCTCGGCTTCATGGTCAGGGGGGAGGCATATAGCCTAAATGGTTCTTTTTTAAAAAATATTATCAAGTCAATTGGTTATGAAAAGAAATCACAATAAAATTATATTTATAATAAAGTTTATTGTATTTGTGACTTGCATGTATTAATTAAAACAATAAAACACATTTTACCTACTTATTAATAATAATACAAATTTAAAAAAATGATAACTATTAATTCAACACTATTTGCGAGCCCATCATGCCAACATGAAGTTAATTGCCAAATTTTGTGTGTGACTGTTGTTTAATATTTACTGCAGGTCCCTCACGTAAGGGATTACCTTTCCGGTGATGTCTTCCACGTGCTGATGATGGTCCTTGAAGTAATTTGTCGCCAATAGATGTGATGCCAGGGTAGAGTGACGAAGTTCGGGATTGACCACCAGACGATGTCCAATTAACTAGGCAAACCGGGACTCTGGACGCGATTTTCTCAATCACAATTTGCGCGTACTGTATATGATTTGTCTTGGCTTTTTACGGGACCTTGACTTGATCGGATCATGAAACTTGAGTACTTTCACACAAACGATTAAACGCAGAGAACATCATAGTCTAAGCTTAAACTCGAGGCGCACAGTTTAAATTCACCCCGGAATTACAAATTGCAGAGACGATCCTAATTTCGTTTTCTAACTGAAAACTAGATCGTACTTACGGAGCGATCTCTCCCGGTTGAGCTTGGTGGAAAGACTGCCACATGAAGGTGATGCATCCCTTATGGTGCATTTCACTACGTGGCGAAAATCGTGTACGCCGGATTTTATTGGCGTTCCCACGCCGCCTTGGGGGTCTAAAAATACCGACTTTTATGGCTGGTTCGTCCCTTACTTTAACTAAGTGCTTTTACAACCTTGAACACCAAAATATTGTTTTGGGTGATTTTGCATTTTAACAATACCTAATATGGGGCTAATGAATAAATTTATTTGGTTATTAAGAAAAAAAAATAAAAAAACTATATTTTCATCTGACAGCCATGACAGTCTATGCATGTCAATGAAATATTATTATTTCCTTAAAGCTCATGTCCACGAAAGGAATAAGGCCTAAAAATCTCCGAAATTTAATTGAGAAATTATTTTTACATTTTGATTTGGAGATAAATAAACTGGAGATCAGCTTGAAATAACTAAAAAGAGACAAAAACTCAAACCAATGTACACGACATTAGATCTGATCAGTTTGGCTGTGAAGTTGCATTTTCAGAACATAGCAGATGTATCTATTGGAAATATTACAGAATATAAGTTTAAAATTTGTCGGAAACGTACTCAATTGCTATAGCGAAATGAGAGATCACCCTTCCTCGAATAGGAAGAGGTCTAGGTTTGAACCCCGGTTGATAGATAGATTTTTTTCTATGTATTTTTCTAGTTGATTAATTTAATTTGTATTAATGTTATTTATTTTACATATTTTTTAAATGCATTTTTTGATTAAATTTTAAAAAATCTTCTCAAGTTTATGTAATAATATATCTTCCTGATTGATAATACCTTTTCTGCGGCCTATCTTTTTTATTTTTAATATTTACAAAATTAACTTTGTGGTTTATTGTGTTCATTATTTTACAGACTATTTAACTTTGATTATAATTAACCACTTAACGAGTAATTTTTAAACATCAACCGGTTTCGAAAAAATATAATTTTCTTCTTCAGGATGTAAAATCAACTAACCAAAAACATGTCACGCTATTCTAATGTATTAAAAAGAAAAATTACTAATCAAGTGGTTAATTATAAACAAAGTTAAATAATCTTAAAATAATGATTTTTAATGAGTTTTAGGCATTTGAAATTTTACTAATTTATTAACTGACTATAAAAAGCGCATTATACAACCTTTTTAAACTTACGTCGTCAGCTAATAAAATGAGAAGCGGAGGTGCTGTTTAGACTAGTAATAAAATGCTCACCTGGTAACCAAGAGGTAGAATCATTATCTTTCGAGACCACCGTGTCAGTTCTGTTTTTGTAGCACAAGAGCTTAGTTTTATTTAAAATGTGAGAATATTTATGCGATATGTATTACATGGCATGGACACCTTTACTATTATAGAGTACACGTGAGTGTCAAATCAACGCATTCAAACACCTGGGCTTAATAACATCACCAGACAATAGCATCATGCCTCAATCATGGCTGCATCATGGCTCAAGATGAAGGTCTGGAATCTAATGTAATAATAGGATTCCAGTAAAGGAAAAGAAGTGAGAATGCATCAGATGTACACATATATTAAGTAAACATTACTCAGAAGGCTAATACATCGCCGTGACTTTTCGTATCCTTCAGAGCCACTTTTTAGGGAATTTAAGGTTTTGGATATAAAACAATAATATATATATACATATTAGACATTATAGATGTCTCATAGATATGAATTTATTGTATTTTCATTTCATTTCAGTGCCGATAAATCGGCGATTATTTTTATAACTTTATTTTTATACTTGCATCAATATAAAAATCCATAGTACAAATATTATAATTAATTTTATTTACGTGCAAGCTTGTTGGTCGCTTCCTACCTCGCTAGGTAAATATAAAATGTTTTGTTCTGAGGTACTTTATATATAATTTATAGGTTTTATATGGAAAGTATGGAAGTTATAGGTATTACAGTGCTTACGAACTGTCCTCGGCTGGTTTTAGTGATCATTTTACACTATTTTAACGTTCACCAACTCTACCTATGGGCGACTGGCAAATCTATAAAATTTTAGTTGTATATATGCTTTTACCGTGTATTTTTTACAACTACGCTGTCGCTATCTATAGTTTGGAATTTGATATATTTTCGCCTTAAACAGCATTGAAGTCTCTAATGAGAATTTTTATTAAATTGAAGTATGAGAGCTGTATTATTTTTATCTGTATATATATATATATATATATATATAAGTATGAGAGCTGTATATACATATATATATATATATATATATACTAGAATACGCCTGAAAAGTAAAATTTCAGTTTTTTATACTTCTTATTTAGAACAGTATATTTTTTAAATTCACAATATTTTGAGTACGTCCAAATTTTTGTAAGAATACATGATAACAATCCATCTGAGGATAAAATCCAGCAATTTTGTTCTTACTGAAATTTAGATATACTCAAAATATCGTGAATATACAATTATATGTGCTGAATATATACACTAACTAGCTATCATAGGAAAATAAAGGCTCCGTCTGTGAGTTATTATCATACAAAATAGCTAATAATCATAAAATCGTTCCAAGAATAAAAACTACTTGTAGTTAAAGATTGTTCACATTTCAAGCACCCAGAATATATAATCTAATTGGAAATGATGTCATAACTTTAAGTGACACTAGGGTGTTTAGAAATAATGTTGTGAATTTGTTGTTAAAATTGGGTAGAGCTGATACTGAAATTAAACTATTATCTATTATGATATAACTGGGATAACAACTGATTCATGAACGCACATGTGTGTATGTAAGCCTGATGTTATGAGATGTAAGAAAATACGATATTTTTGGATATGCATGAAACGCACTAGTTTGCGTTTTTTGGTCGACATATCTGAATACATACGTTATTTTTAGCTCTGAACAGTTGGAGCGGGGGGGGCACCCTTTTCCGGGACCGGTTTAGAAGCTAGGGTTTCCTTGTAGATCCCACTCATCAAGGCTAATAAAATAAAAAATACACGACTTTAATTCAATTACATTTTAACAATTACAAAACGAAAAAGGAAAAGAAATTCAAGATGGTTATTAGCAATTTTTTTTAAAATCCTCCAGCGTCCCTTAAGTGCTGTTTATTTTCATAAAAACTCATATTATATAAATTCATTAAAAAAAACATAGTATTACACGCAGATAGAAAATTAATGGAAAATTAAGGTGCAGTTGTTTAAGGCAGACACTCAGTGATCAATTCATCAAAAACACTCCTAAAAGGGGAACAGTGGACGAGATACAAAATGATTGAGTCACACTTACACGAACAGACTAACAGAGTTGCAAAAAACACGAGGCATTATTTTTACCACTGTACATAATTTACAAATATCCTATACGTGTATGTTAATTATACTGCTTTTAACAAATAAATTCCAATTTAACCCAAAATAGGCTTGCCTAGTGGGGCAATGCCATAATCATTCAGAAATGTTATCTGATTAATATATAATAATTATGTAATGTTTTATGTATGCATGTATGTATTTAATGTAAATAAATAAATTAAAAATTTATAAAATAGCCGTTAGGCCAGCTATGCTCTAAGGGTCAGAGTGCAGAGAAATATAAAAATTATCGGATAGGGCTATGTGGCTAAGATGAAAATATTGAGATAGGCTGGTAGAGACACAAGATTTAACAACATTATATTTACCTATATCTGTGGTTCTTTTAGGATGATCTCACATGATACAGATATGTGAGGCGAAGGGACAAATATCATATGATCAATAAAACTGTGAGTATCTAAATCGAAAAGAGAAAACAGGGAAAACCATAGATATGAGAACGTGAATGACTTTGATCAGTCGAGATCTTGAAGATTTGAACGTGACCATGGACGCAACCCAGAACAGAACAAATTAAAGTAGAATAAATAGAGTAGCTGGACCCAGATAAACAGGATAATGGGAGGACAATACAATAGATTTGTGTAATATATATTCCATGTACGCATATCATATTTTTAAAATTGGTCAGTCTTGTACAAAAGTTGATAGCCATTTTTATTTCCTCTCCTTCGCCTATTACTATTTCTCAATTATAACTTGAAGCAGTTTAATAATATAATTGCACTTCGTCGCTATCACTATTAGATTTTTATTTGGATATGTAAGTATCATTGCCAGTAATACAAAAGAAGTGAGTTTTAATAACACTAGATTATGATTAAGTGCTTTAATATTTTCTTTTTTATATATTCAATAACAGTACGCAAATGTATATTAAATTTGAAATGAAGTGTACATTGTCTTTAATGGGAATAAGAAAATAAATATAGTAGCGAAATCGTATGAATTTTTCCGATTGGCAAGAATATTGACCATCTATCATCTGTCAAATATATGTTCGTATTGTTTACGTTTGTTCAGTAATTATTTAATGTAATCATGATCTCTGCTGTTAAGTAGAATGACGAACAATAATTAATTAGATATATATAATATATTTCAAAATTGATACTTAAGATCACGGTTTGTACAATTCCATGGAGGGCAATACAGAATGCACTAGCAGAAAAGCAATCGGCTGTGAAGCACCCATAATAACTGCCGAAGAGCCTAGCAACAAGCAATCGGCAACAGCCTATTCCTTTTTTGCTAGTAGGTATATAAATACATAATAAAAACAAATCAAAAAATATTCAAGCTCAAAATATCTGATATCCCTTCACAGACACCTATGTGTAAATTAGTTTTATGGCCACTCTTGTTTAATAGGTACTAACTGAGAAAGCTTTTAATAAAGTATGTAAAAATGAACCAAAATGAATACTTTCCATAATAATGCCATCAACAGACATTAAAAATCCAATATAAAAAAACTCGTATTTCAGAAAATATCTCCATTATACGTAGAGTTTGAAAAAAGTAAAAAATTCTCTTTTTGAAAAAGGTATTATAAGATGGCCCATACATTATGTATTCTCAACACCTTTAATGGGAATGATTTGATACTGTAGCCCACCTTCGCCAACAACGTATTTAACTACCTGTTTCTTACCTGTCGATACCCTCAACAGCGGTTCTACAAGTATATAGTATTAGAATATTTATATTAAATGTACAATATCTAATTGTGAATCATGTGAATCTTCAATAATTAACGATAATATTATCAAAAATAAGAATACTCTTTCTAGTTGGTAAGCTGGTCTGAACTTCTATTTCTCATATTGGTTACTACTAAATAAGCTGTGTTGAAGTATGAAGCCTTGTGCTTGTATCTGTGATTGTATCCACTCCAAGTCCATCTTTTTTGTGATCATGTAGTTAATGATCAATTAGTAATAGAGGTTGTTAATAAAGTCTACATATAGGAGAGAGGTTTGGAAAATTAGTTGCGAGACGAGGGGTATTATACACACATTCTTGGTGGAAACATAAATTCTGTAGTTCATGACACATTTACACAACAGTAAAAGTATTCACTCTTCGAAAATTAAATCTTTGTGTAAACGAGAAGTATTTTTAAAGTCGTGGAGCTATTTGATTGCATAAGTAGAACACACCAAAAAGTAGTAACACCAACATAGAATTTGCGTTAGTTCATGTCTATATATTTGGTGGTCTGTTTATATAATACACCCATATATACAATACAGGGTGTATCGCACAGAATTACTCTCCGAGGAGGTGCCAATTAATTGATATGATAAGACACGTATCAGTAATTTAAAGGTGTAATCATTGGCGTGGTGCCGAAGAACCCGTGGGATAGATTTCGGGAAACAATGACTATCAAATATGGTGGGAAAATATTATATGAACGTACGTACTGTGTGTAACTTAAATAAAACAGGGTATTCTGCAGGCGGGAACGTCATTCTCGATTGTGTCACCGTAGTGTGCCGATATTGAACATCTTTTTTGTTTCATTTCTTTCGACCTCATAATCATCATTATCATCGCCGGTTGAGAGAAGCTGAGAACGGCGAACCATCCTTGTCTATATTCTTGTTTCCTGTACGAAACACAGTGTGTCCTAATAAAATGTATTCACATAAGACAGGAATTCGAAAATCGAGGGTCCAAAAAAAAATTATATAACATTAATTATAATAATGAATACGTGATCTAGCAGGTAATGGAGTACCTACGTTTGGACTGGAATTTTCGGTGAATGTACGTTTTGATACGTCGTAAACCATTAAAAAGTGAAATAAATACGATTTTATTTTTAAAATAATTTTACTTCCTGATTAAAAAATACACACTAAAAAAAATTAATTACTTCGTGGCACTAAAAGGGTTAGTTCCATGTAACAATACTTTAGGAGCTTCCTGCATGAATGTATTTTTAAAATAGTATCCATAATAACTGATTGTTGAGCATGTGTTCATCTGTAAACATTTGGGAACCATTCCTCCCTAAGATCATCGCGGCTCTTTTATCCCTGCTTACTATTCGGTAACAAAAAATAATATAATACCTCCTTTTGTGCGGGGCCGCTGTGGCTCCCCCGGAACATGAAAGGGCCGCTCTCACGCAGGCTCTGTATATTTATTTATTATTCCGATCATCTGTGTTGGTTCTATTTTTGAAATTAGTTCGAAATTCATAATGTAAATTTTCTAGAAAAAAAGTGAATTTCTAACGGTTCTGACGCTATCAATGCGAAGGATGCCTTTAAGATGCACAAACAATATTTTAACAGATAAAAAAATATATTATCTGATGGTACTAGTTATAAAGTCAGCAATCTTAATTATTTTAAATTTTACTACAGTTTTCCTCTCAATTGGCTTTTACATATTGTATTAATCCATTAAATTTCAAACTTAACTCCTTTTGATGTAAATTGACCAATTAAAATTGGTGTTAGTTACAAAGTCGTCGCTTTATATTAAGATTCGACCAAAAGTAGTTATCGCTGCATCATAATGGTGCGCGTAAATAGTATAAACCGTACAGTGTAAATAAAATATTAGTAGAATAACATCCATGCAAATAAATTAACTTAAAATCTTAAGTAAATAAGATATCTTAATCAGTGACAGCTATTGCATAATGCGCAAAGATTGTAAATGAATATTAATATTTATAATTACGTTTTGTTAATCTCTAATGCCACCTAGCGGTTTTTTTATTGACTACTTTGGTATTTTTAAAGGCTACTAATTAGTTATTCGGTTCTTCAATATTTGCAAAATTACTTTGTAGAAATTTATGTTTATTCTGTCTGTTTCTACCATTTTTAAAGAGTTTTATATGTACACCAATTTTTGGTACACTCCATATTTGCAATATTATAAGCAGTATTAGACTGGAGGGGGCTCGAAAGGACTCGCGCAAGCCATTTGTTAAATTTGACTTAGGTCGGCGAGCCCCTTGTTAAATTAAGATAAAAACAATATTTTCAGATCAAATCAGTACCTAACTGCAATTTATGCAGATAGTTTAAATATATTATGAAACATAAGACATTGTTGTCTTTTGAAATTTCTCTTTAAATACATTTATTTCGTGTGCATAATAAAGAGGCCTAGCCTTTTTTTTGTCTGTAGTCTAACAATGCTCAAAAACAGCGATGTTTGATATATATTGCTTTCAGATGTTGTTAGATGTTCAACGCAACATTTTTGTGAATGATTAACCTTCATACTTCACACGTGTAGGTACATTGTTTTGTTATTGAGCACAGTTTTGAGAAGGACATTTCTTAATATTTATTACTTTGCACCATCATTTACTACGAAGAATTTCAGTTTCAATCCAGTGTTTTGTTTTAAAACAAGGAATTTGAGCAAAAAGATTAGTACCTATTTCTGGGTCGATCTTGACACTTTTCACTCTTGCAATCTACACTAGGTAAGTAAATTTTTCAGCTCTTGATATTAATTATTTTACGGTATATTGCGTTTGTTACATAATATAAGTATATTAAGTAATATTCGATTGCTTTAAAAATTATTACGTATAATTGAATAAGAACGATAAAAAAATCCGTCCCTTCCCCGGAACAAAGCGAAGAGCTCTGAGATTAAGCGAGCTCTTTGTCAACGTATTGGCAGCCCACCACCGATTGTAAGGTTTGTTTATTTGTTAAAAATGTGCATACGTATAATGTTAAAAAATAGTAATATATAATGCTATATTTAAGTCTATATCTTCTTTTTCTGGGAACTGGACAAGAATAGTCAGGGATAGTAGCCAGTGGAGAGCACTTATTGAAAAGAAGACCAGATCCCCCCATGGGATGTAGTGCTGTGGAAGATGATGAATTTTAATAACAAGATAATATTTTATAATCGATGAGGAGTAGGTCAAATATACAAATTTATGTTGAAGTCATGAATAACCATTTAATTGCAAACGTTTTGTTTGTTTCTTTTCTTTTCATCTTTTCTTCGTGTACCATCTTGCACGTAGGACCACTTTCTTCCTATCATTCATCGAGTTCTCCAAACATAAAATTTAGTCAAAAAACTCACCTTAAGGTTAGTTAAATAAGTCAATATTATTATTTTATTTTTCAATTAGCCTACCGTATAACTGATCTTTACAGTAGCTCTTCTAACACCTAAACTACACACGACACATCTACACACAATATTACTTCTCACATACAAAAGCCTTTTAGGATAAAGGCTCTAATTTGAGGATGTGGACGACTACGATAACAAAAAAGGGTTTTGTGAGACATACCTTCATTTTACAATGTATTGCAGCGGTGCATTATTTGTAGGGCTTTCAATGTATCAATACAACTATTGGTTTTATTGTTATGTTTCATAATTATACGAACATAACAAACTTATTTTATTGATGAATAATTGTCGGGATCCATAAATTATTATTATTATTAAAATTAAGCCCTTGAGTAATAAAATATTAATTGTTTATTCTATTCTTGAGAATTAATATGTTAACAAATAACAGAAGAAACTAAACGAACACAAAATACAAAAATATCCTAAACACAACATCTATTTTATACAAATTAAATGAATTAACTACAACAGAAAGATGTATCTACAGAAAAAATCAATTAATTGAAAATATTATTATTAATAGACAAAATATTTTGTATTCTAAAGTAAAAATAAAATATGAAATTAGAATTAAGGAGCACTTGAGATGTCTAAATAACAACTATTCCGAATTTTCCAATCATCTTTTGGAAACAAACCATTATTTTTCATTTCGATGGTTTAGAAATTATACGTGCAAATACTAGCGGTTTATAGTTAAACAAATTTAAAATTTTAGAAATAAGAAAAAGTGTTAATAGCAAGCCAAATATTATAAATAACCAAATCCTCTTTGCAAATAGTCACCTTTTAAATTTGTTTTCATATTAGTTCTTACTTATTCACTACTTTATAGTTTTGTTTTTATCCATGCTTGTATTTTTTAATTTCAGTTGGTATACATTGTTTCCCGAAGAAAATACCATAGGTATCAAAACATGTAGAATAATCAACAAATGGTGGCTTAAACAAAGTATTTGGTCTAATTATTAATATAAAATAAGGCCAAAAAGTAATTTTGCAAGTGTCGAAGAAAACATATTCAATTTTTACCGCGATTCGAACCTGGACTTTTTCCTATTCGGGAAAGTGTGTTCTTCAATTTTAATTTGAGATTTTTCTTCATTTTCTTCTTACTTTCAGTGACAACAGTCATGATTATGGACCTGCAGCCGGTCACTGTACATGACGGCATACACGCTAAATAACAACTTATTATATTCTAAACTACTGTTCTTAATTTATGGCAAATATATAAATAACCAAGCGCAAATTGGTATATCATCAATTTTACAATGTTGCTCACCGGGCGTGTCCACAATGCTGTAAAAAAAAAAACACTCCTTTTGTTGGATTCTCAATATAATTTCCCGATCTTAGACTGCCTTTGCGATAATATACACACATAACAAGCGGCTCCTAATTGGCCAATAACATCTCGAGAAAAGTGTAGTGTAGCCGGCACGTGAATTTCTCCGCAAAAATGTTTGTACATTACAACGCGACTACAATGTTCAGAATGCTAAAATAATATATCGCAATAAGACGATTCAATTATCTGTATTATAAAATCACATAGTGAATTTGACTGAAAATTTCTGGTATGTTCTACTTTGTAGTAAGAATCGTCACCCCTCTTCTGATGTGAATGTTCTACTAGCCTTTCCGTTTGAAATTTTGCGAGAAATTTTTTCCGACCGTATGATGTCAAAAGTGGTGATATCGACCTGGTTCGACGGCTCCCGACTATTTTATGTGAGGGTACTTGAATGAAAAGATCTACACTAATAAGCCAGCAACAATTTCGACGCTACAGGACAATATTCGAAATTAAATTGCTGAAATAACACGCCAAATGTGCTGGAATGTTATGAAAAATATGGTAAAAAGAGCACTCACTTGCGCCGCTGCCAGAGGCGGCCAATTGGCCGATTCTTATTCAATACATTGTTGTAATAAACGAAATAATCGATAAATAAAAATCAAATTAAAAAATTGTATTTTATTTATTCAAAAACAACATCGGTCTGGAACATAATATTCAACCCATATTTTTCAGCGAATTTAAAAAACATTTCTATTCGTGATACTATAATATTTCATAAATACATATTGTAAACAGGAGGGCTCGAATGAACTTCACTTTATCTTCTGTGTAGAGCTTTCTAGACTATTCTGCCACGTGACTCCGACTTTCCATTGGATTCCATTGCAGGATCCATTGTCAGAGCTGACGTGACGTGTTAGTATTGATAATATATTATTTTTAGATTATTTAACTTTGTTTTTTTTTTTATCCACTTAATTAGTACACCGACCTGTTTCAGAAAATACAATTTTCTTTTTCAAGATGTCAAATTAACTAACCAAAAAATGGATATATAATGTTATTGTAACGTATTAAAAAAATCTATTTATAAAAATAAAATTAAAATAATAATTATTTAAAAATAAATCTAGTACATAAATTTAATTGTTACGATGATGTAAGGTGTAGAAATTAACTCAATGATTATAATAATAATATTTTTTTTATAAAACATTTTCAGAATAGGACTTGTGGTTAAATTTGGTTGGTTATTTATAATATTTTGGTTAATTTTACATGCTTTATTTATTTATAATTATTCTAAATTATTCAATTTAAGACTAATATTAAAAAATATATATGAACCTTTTTTCATTCGCTCTCCTCAAAACCTCGGCATTTGTAATTCTTCGATCCAGTTTATTATATTTCCATCCTTCTCTAGCACCACATCTCGAATGCTTTCAGCGTATTGTTCTCTCTGGTTAATCGTTCTCTCTGTCTACTCTTAACAAAATACATGTATATATTTTGTATTTGTATTTGCTAAACTATCATTAGAACAGTTCGAAATTATTCAATTTAAGACCCACATTGTTTATGTGTTGTGTTAAGTCTTCTTTTTCTTCTAGTGTCCGTCAGGTTATCGAACGTTAGCCATTATTATTTTGTTTACAGCCGCTCGATATAGTCGAACTGTAGACTTCCCGAACCATTGTCTCAGATTTTTCAGAATCTGATAGTTTTCAGGATGTCTAACATGGTTAAACTATTGCAGTTAAGTGCTGGCCTGCAATACCGTGTCGAAAGCAGGGTGCGTCGGTGTATTTATGAATTAATTGACAACAATCTTGAAGTTGGATAGAAATCTTCACAACATTGTATAATAATCTGATTTGTTAAGCGTGCCAGCATGGAGAAAGTAAAGTACGCAGCATCTCGGCTCCTAATGATGAGATAACAATGTTTACACCGCGCCACATCTCCTGATCCCAAACGAGGGAAATCCTCTCAAAGTTTTTAAGTGTTTGCCTATGACTTACTGTCAACTCAATCTCAATATCAAACAGAGTGCGTGGTAGGTACTTGAAAATACCCAATTCTGGGACAAGAATACGATGACAAATTACAATAACGGCATCTCAGGTTTCTATGAATTAAATTATGCTTTATATCCATTGGATAGAAAGAGAAGACATCCCTGGCTAGTTCTGTTTTAAGCGATCAAGACTTCCGCTATAGTCATTGCTAAAAGTAGTTTCCTTAGTCAGTTTCTTGTTTATAAACATGTTTCATTAACCTTTCAAACTCTTTCAAATTCCCCTCCCATCTATGATTATACCACACACATTTAATGTAGGAAGCTTGTCAAATCGCCATACGACATGTCTAGGAAACATGACTCGTAATTATCCCATTCGGCACTAGTTCGTAGCATCTTAGAATTTAATTCGACAATATGGTCCCTATTTTTTATTAAGATTTTGCGTGCATTAACACTTAAGTCATCACCTGTTTCTGTTCCCTACAAGACAGCCGGTTCGTGCAAACCGGCTGTTAAAATTGAAAACTGTTTAATAAATAATATATATCTTATAGAGACAAAGCTATTTTTACTAATGGAAAAATATGAAAGTATGGGAAATTAAAAGGCTTAGGACCTGTCTTCGGCTTGCTTAAGTGATCAATTCACACAGTGTAACGTTCACCATTCCGCCCAATCAACCTCCATATCTATCAAATCTTTGAATGTTGTATATATGTTAATATGTGGAAACACTTCGAGTACCACTACACTATCGCCATCTATGGAATAAATTTGATATTCATTTCTCTGAAACAACATATATCACAATGAGAATCTAATTGTTTTTGAAATTATTTAAAGCAATATTCTTTATCAGTAAAATTTTTTTAATACATTATACTAGAATACGTCTGATAAATCAATATTTTTTAATTTTTATATATTTTCTTATTTTGACCAGTATATTAACAGAAATATTTTAATATGTCCAAGAATACACAATTACTGGATTTTTACATACAAAGGCACTGTTATTAAACAATATCACATAAAGACGAAGCTATTTTATTTTAATGGAAAAATATGGAAGTATACAGTATTACAGGGTTTACGACCTGTCTTCGGCTGGCTTAAGTGATCACCTTAAGGTCCTATTATTGGATTTTTACCCACAAAAGCATTGTTATTAAACAAATAATAGATATCTCATAGAGAAGAAGCTATTTTTTATTAATGGAAATATATGGCAGTATGGGTAATTGTCCTTCTTCGGCCTGACCTGTCTTTGGCTGACTTAAGTGATCACTTTAAGGTTGCAAGCCCTGTAATTACCTATACTTTCATATTTTTCTATTAATAAAAAATAGTTACGTCTCTATGAGATCTCTATTATTTGTTTAATAACATTGCCTTTGTAGGTGAAAATTCAGTAATTAAGTTTTCTTGGACATATTCAAATATTGCTAAGAATTAATTAATTAATTAATGTCTATATATATAAAATCGAATGTCTGTTCTGTATATAATTCTACAACCTTTGATTGATTTAAACTGAATTTTGCATATTTACTTATTAGGACCCTAAACAACAATCAAACAACAATCCCCCGTGGCTCACCATACCCCCTCCCCAATATAAATGAATAAATGCCATCTGTTCTAAGTTAATGAATGCAGAACCGTTTCACAAAAACAAAAACATTAATTTTTATTTAATGGAATAAAGTTTTACTACGAAACAAAAATTACAGGTATTATATTTACACATACGTTAAAAAAATGTTGATAATATAATTCCAATATGTATACATAATCGTCAATCTTAATCAGTGGTGGCTGGAGCATAAGAAGTATGGCAGTGCACCAATGCCAAATACATTAATTTAAACCAGCGTTTCCCAAATGGGGTTCTGCGAATTTTTCAAATATTTTACAAACATAAAGTTAAAAATATTGCAAGTCTATATTTGGCCGACGAGACTATTTGAGTCAGGTTACAATGTCATAGGTTGCACAATTTGGGAACGAAACTGCATTTGTAATTGTAATTCAGAACCAGCACACTGCACAAATATTATATTATAATATTGTTAAGAAACTTCACGTAAATTCAATAGAGAAAAATGATAAATTTAATAATTCTGGCGATTATATACTTACCGTTTATACAGTTTTTATGTTGAAAAAGTAGGTCAAAATTTTAACATAAGAGTCGAAGAACATGCAAATTTTAAAATAATTATGGTATCTCAGAATTTTCCAATCAATTACTATTATTATTAAAATGGGATTATTATTATTATTATTATTGCAAGTGAACAGTTTGATTGGTTTGGAATTGGATAATTTACAATCGTTAGAAATAATCAAAGTGCGCAAAAATAATCAAAATATATATTACTTTTAAAATTAGCAATATTAACTTGGTGGTTAAAATTCATATTTTTTATTTATTATCTTAGTTAGTTATGATATCCTGAAGAAGGAAAAGGTGTTTTCCGAAACCGGTAGATGTTTTTTAAACTCAATTGTGGTTAATAAAACGAAGATAATAAATAAAAAATATAAAATATATATTGTACAACCAACTAAAATTAATCACTATATTAATTCAAAATGTTTTCAATAATTTAGAATCCTTATGGTCATTTTTTTATATCTTTCATCATGCTTATTTCATATTTTATACAGTCGGATGGATACCCGAAAAAATTTTAAATGAAAAAAAAATATTTTTAATTTTTGAACGATAACAATTTTATGTTTAGGCTTAGTTTTTGTTACCCTAATAAAAGAATTTTTTGATATAGATTCACTTTTCGCTGAAATATAAAATTAATTAATAATACAAAATAAATAAATCAACCAGAAAGATATACAGAAAACATTTAGTTGCTATCGAGATTCGAACCTTGACCTCTTCTATTCTAAGCCTGTTACCATTTTCGCTTTGAATTTATATTCTGCAATCTTTCCAATAGATACATCTAATAATTAAGTTGATTGCTTTAAAAAACGGAATAAAATACAACAGAACTATGTTCTTAAAATCCAACTTCTCAACAAAAATGTTCTGAAAAATAATAAATTTTATTAAAAATGACTAACTATAGTGTTTTTAGGAAATAGAAAAATAAATGTATTATGAACATTAAATATTAACAATTCTATAATTATCATTTAATTGAGAGTATAACTTTTTTTTCCTGACAAGCACGTATACAGGACAGCTGTATTTAATAATGGAAATACAAAACATGTTAACCTCACACCCGCAAATACGTAATTTTCAATTCAAAGGTATTTGACCTTGAATAATTTTTTTTATTTATTTAATGGGTTCCGTTATATTGTATAAAATTTAGAAGGATTCCGTGACTAAATTTAATTGAGAAACGTTGAGAACGTCTCTCGTTCGCGCACAAGAATAATCTTATTTCTCTCGTTTTACTTATAAAAACCGTCATGTTTATATATATTGTCTGTCGCACGTTCTGGCACTTTCGTTCATTTTTTTTACAAAACTTCGCATAAACATCGGAACACTTCTGAATATAAATGATATATGTATATACATATATGTATAATTCTTTACCTACTGCCTTGAGCGTATCAATTGCTTTTTTTAATGTAACTTTTAAATAATTCTCACGCCTTGTTCATCGAACACACAAATTAATGCAAGCTAAACGTTCGCATATTTTAAATAAAATAATTCTGTAATTATTTGGCACATTGTTGCTTAACTGGATTCGACAAAATATTTCTCGCTGAACGATCTATTTTTTTCAAATGATTCAACTGAGATTTGCGTATCCAGCCCAGGTAAGGTACCTGCTCAGTTTCCATCGCGTGTCCAATATTAATTTAATTCGATATCAAAAGATATGTTTTTACATTTCATTGTAACCAACCTAGAACAAAAAATGGATAAATAAAATATGTATGTGATTCCAATATAATTTATTACGTATTATTTACCTAGATAAGCTCCGTGTCAGTCGCAAATCAAGTGTTGACTTTGTAAACATTAATTAATGTACACATAATATGTAATGAATTTTATATTTTTTAAATAATTTTAAGAAACCGTATGATATGTTATACCCATTGCGAGAATTCAAACACTAGTTTTTTAATATATTTCCAGCTGTCTGTATGCAAGCAAGTATTATATTTTGGATTTCTTACAATCAACAAATAATATTAAAATTTAACGGCAGGTACACTCTGCCCACCCTGTAATTCAAAAATGAGGAACTATTTTATACGAAATGAATTTGTATGTCTACATCATTTTCCGTCTACTTCAGACTGTGCGGTATACATATGTACCTTGTTGATTATTCTAAAAAGATATTCCATTCATCTTCCTATCTTTTTCTTTGACCAATAGACCACAGGGCCGATTTAAATAATCCTTATTTAATACACGGGACCGTTCAATATAAAAAGAAAGTAAATAAATCTGGTCTCACGCTGTATAAAAAGACAAAAGTTGTCCCATTGTCTCGATAACTCCCGGCGTCCCGCGTGTAGGACGAGGGCGGTCCGCGCGGCGCACGGCCGGGCACTCTCGGCGCAACCAAAAGTCGTGCCTTAAGTGGATATTGTGGTTAAGTTAGAGGAATGCTTATCCCTAAACGTACAAACACGGGACACGGGTTCGATTCTCGGCGCTTGCTTTTTTGTACCTTTGTGCATTTCAGAGGACATCAATTATTGTTTTAAGTCATTTATTTTTGTGTCTCGAGTATCGCTAAAAATCTGATTGAAAATCTATATGTCGTAGAATTCAACAAAATGTAGTTCATTCTCGAACATCATTATTATACAATTTATTCGTTTACATTCATGGTATGTCATTCATCATCACCATTATCATCGTAATTTAGCAGTTAGATTCATCATCATCATAATCTTAATCAACGTTAACATTGTCATCATCGTTATCATCAACATTATCATTAACGTCATCATTGTTATTATTTTCATAATTATCATCTTCATCAACGTCATCATTATCATAGTTATTAACGTCACCATCGTAATTGTCATCATCATAATTATAATCAACATCATCATCATCATCATCACCATCTCCATCATCACTGTCTTCATCATCAGTATTTGCGTTTTTTGCGTTTGGTATAGGGCATATTTCCAAGGCCCCTTCCAAGCTCTCTTATGCTGTTATCGCGAGTTCACTACCTGCTATCATCTGCTCTTATATCATCGATCCAGCATGCAGATACCTCGTCTATTTTTCACACTCATACACGTAACAAGGATTGCTGTAAGGCTTTCTTCTTAAGATGTCGTAGCCAATATTCCCTCTAATGCCAGCAGTCCACTCTCAACGCGCCGTCTTCTATCGAAAGTTGGCGACCATGTTGCAATACGTTGATTTATACTGTACATAAAACCAACATTTTAGACATTGAACCTCTTTCTGAGATTACACAGCTAAGATAATTTCTTTATAATTGCGGCTCTCCTGCCTTCTATCCTCCCCTGCATGATGAATTGAAAAAAATTTTTTTTTTTCATTGCAAAGAATGTCCCAAGCATGCAGCATTCTTTGATAGTTGTCAGTTTGATAGTTTGCATGACTTACTTATGCGTCATAATACATCTTCATTAATAACGTGGTCAACCCATACTCAACCAATAGTCTTATACTGGTATGGTAATTTTTTATTAATTTCTCCCCCAGCGCTCAAACAAATTGGTCCTTAAAATTGCTCAACCTTTTTTTTAACACCAGCACCGTGATCCAAATTTAGAAGGAATATTATATATTTTTTGAAGACAATTTTGAGGTTTCTGAAACATTCCCAGCCAAATATTATTCGCAGTACTAAATTTATTTGTAATTCAAAAACTTCACTATCTCGAGAGATACATCCAGAGAAGTATGAGATCTTGCAGAAGAAGATTGGTGGAAATTGGGCCTTGAAAGTATTGATGGTAAACCGTTACGTCAATCACCGTCACCAAAACGGTAAAAATTACGGTATAAATAACGATTTTACCATCACTATATATTTTTTCATATGTTTATTCAGTCTAAATTGATAGCTAACGTTAAATGAATAGAGCACAAAACGAATAAGATAAACATCTGAACGATCCTTCGAACTGTAAATTACATAGATAACCTCTCCTGTATGGGATGTAATTTTTTAATATTAAAACGATCTTACATTACTTTCTCTTCTCCGTGGCCCGTCAGGCTAAAAAAGGTCCGTCACCACTTCCACGAGGGCCATTGAAAGCTTAACGTGTTGATTTTGTATTACACGCCGCGTGTTTGTTGATTTAGCAGCGAAGATGTCTCGGGACACAAAACGAAGAGTCTTTGAACTTTGTCCGGATACTATTTCCAAATGGATTGTCGGGCGGATGGCGGACATCCTAAATACAGATATTCCCACGGCTCCGGCTTGAGAAGGCCTGAAGGTAATATTTGGAAAATCTAGAACAAAGCACGGTGACAGTTTGGCAAATATAAATACAAAATATATGCGCTCGCGTATTTATCGTCGGAGTAGACAGAGAGGACGATTAACCAGAGAGAAAAATAGGTTGGAAGCATTTAAGATGTGGTTCTGGAGAAGTACGAAAATATAATAAGCTGGATCGAAGAATTACAAATGCCGAGGTTCTAAGGAATGTGCAAGAAATGAGGTCCATTTTTTTTAGTGTTGGTCTTGAATTGAATAATTTAGAATCACCAGAAAAAAATAAAGCGTGTAATCAAATAAATTTAACCACAAGTCCTATTCTAAAAAAAATTATACAAATTTTGTATCAAAATTAAAATTCCACAATTTAAGTTAGGTTATAGATTTATTTTAAAATATTTATTATTTTAATTAGTTTTTAAAAATAGTTTTTTTTTAAAACATTTCGATAATTGTATTTTTGGTTAGTTAATTTGACATCCCGAAGAAGGAAATGGTTTTTTTCCGAAACCAGTTGATGAATTATTCATATTTAAGTGGTTAAAATAACAAATTTACAACTAAAAAAAGGTCAATAATTTATAATAGACACCATAAAAAATCCAACAGGACACATTCTTAGATACAGTGTATACCTCAGAAATGTAATTAAAGGAAGAAGACGAATACAAGACCCAGACAAAAACAAATAAATCCACCTAATAATTAGCAAGGCGAATGCAGGCACTTAACATACAACTTCTGGATGGTGTCCAGCACGAATATTGCTCTGATACGTATATAGAAGGTTAATATGAAAGAAGAAAGAGACGAGGATGCAGGATGAGAAGGACTGAAGATAGGTAGAATTGGTGACACTAGGGAAAAGCCTATATCCAGCAGTGAAGAGACACAGGCTGACGATAATGATGAAGAGAAAACGCCTCACATTTGTATTTTGGCACTCTTGCAGTGGAGAGACACAGGCTGACGATAATGATGAAGAGAAAACGCCTCACATTTGTATTTTGGCACTCTTGCAGTGGAGAGACACAGGCTGACGATAATGATGAAGAGAAAACGCCTCACATTTGTATTTTGGCACTCTTGCAGTGGAGAGACACAGGCTGACGATAATGATGAAGAGAAAACGCCTCACATTTGTATTTTGGCACTCTTGCAGTGGAGAGACACAGGCTGACGATAATGATGAAGAGAAAACGCCTCACATTTGTATTTTGGCACTCTTGCAGTGGAGAGACACAGGCTGACGATAATGATGAAGAGAAAACGCCTCACATTTGTATTTTGGCACTCTTGCAGTGGAGAGACACAGGCTGACGATAATGATGAAGAGAAAACGCCTCACATTTGTATTTTGGCACTCTTGCAGTGGAGAGACACAGGCTGACGATAATGATGAAGAGAAAACGCCTCACATTTGTATTTTGGCACTCTTGCAGTGGAGAGACACAGGCTGACGATAATGATGAAGAGAAAACGCCTCACATTTGTATTTTGGCACTCTTGCAGTGGAGAGACACAGGCTGACGATAATGATGAAGAGAAAACGCCTCACATTTGTATTTTGGCACTCTTGCAGTGGAGAGACACAGGCTGACGATAATGATGAAGAGAAAACGCCTCACATTTGTATTTTGGCACTCTTGCAGTGGAGAGACACAGGCTGACGATAATGATGAAGAGAAAACGCCTCACATTTGTATTTTGGCACTCTTGCAGTGGAGAGACACAGGCTGACGATAATGATGAAGAGAAAACGCCTCACATTTGTATTTTGGCACTCTTGCAGTGGAGAGACACAGGCTGACGATAATGATGAAGAGAAAACGCCTCACATTTGTATTTTGGCACTCTTGCAGTGGAGAGACACAGGCTGACGATAATGATGAAGAGAAAACGCCTCACATTTGTATTTTGGCACTCTTGCAGTGGAGAGACACAGGCTGACGATAATGATGAAGAGAAAACGCCTCACATTTGTATTTTGGCACTCTTGCAGTGGAGAGACACAGGCTGACGATAATGATGAAGAGAAAACGCCTCACATTTGTATTTTGGCACTCTTGCAGTGGAGAGACACAGGCTGACGATAATGATGAAGAGAAAACGCCTCACATTTGTATTTTGGCACTCTTGCAGTGGAGAGACACAGGCTGACGATAATGATGAAGAGAAAACGCCTCACATTTGTATTTTGGCACTCTTGCAGTGGAGAGACACAGGCTGACGATAATGATGAAGAGAAAACGCCTCACATTTGTATTTTGGCACTCTTGCAGTGGAGAGACACAGGCTGACGATAATGATGAAGAGAAAACGCCTCACATTTGTATTTTGGCACTCTTGCAGTGGAGAGACACAGGCTGACGATAATGATGAAGAGAAAACGCCTCACATTTGTATTTTGGCACTCTTGCAGTGGAGAGACACAGGCTGACGATAATGATGAAGAGAAAACGCCTCACATTTGTATTTTGGCACTCTTGCAGTGGAGAGACACAGGCTGACGATAATGATGAAGAGAAAACGCCTCACATTTGTATTTTGGCACTCTTGCAGTGGAGAGACACAGGCTGACGATAATGATGAAGAGAAAACGCCTCACATTTGTATTTTGGCACTCTTGCAGTGGAGAGACACAGGCTGACGATAATGATGAAGAGAAAACGCCTCACATTTGTATTTTGGCACTCTTGCAGTGGAGAGACACAGGCTGACGATAATGATGAAGAGAAAACGCCTCACATTTGTATTTTGGCACTCTTGCAGTGGAGAGACACAGGCTGACGATAATGATGAAGAGAAAACGCCTCACATTTGTATTTTGGCACTCTTGCAGTGGAGAGACACAGGCTGACGATAATGATGAAGAGAAAACGCCTCACATTTGTATTTTGGCACTCTTGCAGTGGAGAGACACAGGCTGACGATAATGATGAAGAGAAAACGCCTCACATTTGTATTTTGGCACTCTTTCGCTGATTTTATTTAGTTTTCTTATTTTGGCTGCCTGAGAATTCATTTGATATTTCATAGCAGATAAAAATTTTTTTTAGTACGTATTTAACATTCGAAGTTGAGCGTAAAATCAAAATTCTAAGACATATCTATCTAAAGTATATGAAATGTTGTACATAGATGTACGTACATATTTTTTTGACATGATTTATATTTAATTTCTTGAATACAAATGCGTATTTATCTTCAGCGTACATTCAAATAAAATAACATAATATTTTTTTATAAGAAATTTATCTAAAATATTACATGTGATAAAGCACGTGAATAATCTTACGAATACAATAAATATCCTCACGTCCTTCCGCGATTCCGCGACTTCGAATCAGTCATAATTTTTTTTATTGACATCACACTAGATAAGTAGGTTCTTGCATGCTTTTTAACTAACCAAATTCTTAGATGAAAGAAAATAAGCGTAGTTTATAGAGAAATTAAAAAACGATAATGTGAGTAGGTACATCAATTTAAATATTTTAAATATGAATTAAATATATTAATTAGAAAGATATACATAGAAAATCAATTTTATCGAAAAATATTGTTGTTGCGCCACTGGGATTCGAACCTGGATCTCTTTCCAAAACGGGGAAGGTGCATTGTCCAACTATGCTACAGCGACAATATTTTTAGCGACAAATTTTCGAACCTATATGTTGCCTTTTTTGATATTAATACATTTAATCATTCCATTATTTGAAAAAGTCATCTACCTTATTTTTACAGAATCTCAAATACCTTAACATCGCTAAAAATATCGGCGCTGTAGCATAGTTGAAATATGCAAGTTCCCCGGTTTGAAAAGAGATTCAGGTTCGAATCACGGTGGCGCAACAACAATATTTTTCAATATATGTATATATATCTAATTAATATATTTAATTCATATTTAAAATATCACAGACCGTCTGTTCTGAATAATTACAACTTCACAATAAGAATGTGTTCTCCTAATAAATATTTTAATTATGTAGATTTTTTTTACATAAATGAAAATTATAAAAACATTCAGTATATAATAGTTCTCATTTCAATATATAATAATTCATGGTTTCCGTTAATAATATCTATTATGGATTACCGTACTAGATGTAATATGAGATAAAAATGTATTAACTATTAACAAATTGCTAATTTAGTACAATGTTATGTAATTTAATAAATATGGATTAATATACTATATTAAACACTCAGGGGAGTTTCTTTTATATAAATATATTCGATCTGTTGTGAGGTAAAAACCTTCAATAATATAATATTATTAGGGAGGCTTTTGCTGCATGGTGCAAGGAAGTGCTGTTTTTTCGACTATCAGACTGTGAATAATTGTGGGTTACCAACACAATCCACAGAACTTTGCACATTTGTCTCCGTGCACCTTTAGCCGTGATGCAGAATGATTTTCATTATGTGCTCTGGCTCTACTGGTGAAGTCACCAAGTCAATGTCCACAGAAAGGTAAATATTGACAACTGAAGCCAGATATTGTGTCGGTGACAGTTTCATGGCTTGAAATACGCATCTAACATTTTTACACTCAGAATCATGATTCTCTATTAATGTTGCTATTCCCCTAAAATAATATGGTGTCAAAATGTCATACCAGCTAATTAAAAAAATTGTTATACTTTATTATTTATACATCGTCAAAATTTAATACAAATATAAAAAAATAATTTATAAAAATAAACTTGTTGAACTTTGTAATAAGCTATTATAAAGTACTTAAAATATTTGTAAATTTGTAATATTTGATTTTATTAATTTAATTGAATTTATTAACATTTTTTTCCAATTAGAAAAACACATTTTTAATAAAATCATAGTGTTTTATTACATACGTAATTGTCTTCATGTATTATTATTAAGTAACTAATAATTATTTTATTTTTCTTTAAAAATACATGCCCAATTTTGAATTTTGGAGTGATTTTTATTGTATTATAAGACAATATTCACGAGTTCTTTATTATTTTACTCTACTTTAATATTATATTGGGGGACACCTGAAAATCCGTTAACAAGAAGATAGTCAATACAATTGAAGAATTGATCAATAATTCATCCGATGTAAAATAACCCTCTAGGAAACCGCATTCAATTATTGAACGATGCAAAAAATACGTCATGGTAACACGACGTCATTTCGAGCATTTCTTTTAGACTTGAGTATATACGTATTTACATAGATGTAAATGCATTAATATAGTATATAGAAGTAATATTAGCTTAGAAATATATATTCTAATAAACATAACCAATAATTAAGTTGTAGTCCTAGTATTTCATTATAATTTAATATATTATATTGTAATATTGTGGACAGTAATTTATTTATTTGACATAATTTTTCTACGCATCGAAAGTGAACATACAATGATATAATACACTTTTAATATACTAAGTTAAAGTAGATAGTTTTTTCAGAGATATATGAAAAATATAGACAGTAAAAAAGTGTAGTGAATGTGTTGTAGATGTAAAGTGAATATTTAGTGTACTGTATTATGATACATAATGTAAATGCGTAATAAATATAATTTTATATATATGTATTCAAAAACACATTCTTATTATGAAGTTGTAATTATTCAGAACATAGGTCTATGATATTTCAAATATGAATTAAATATATTAATTAGAACGATATACATATAAAATCAATTTTATCGAAAAAATTCCCAGTGGCGCAACAACAATATTTTTCGATAAAATTGATTTTATATGCATATCGATCTAATTAATATATTCAATTCATATTTAAAAGACAATGTATACTTCAGAATACATAGTTAATTTCAAATTGAATATACCTATAATATGTAATTTAAATGCATAATAAATATGATCGAATATGTAAAAAAAAAAACATTTATCCCAAAAATAATATTTTAAAGACTCGTTCGACTTATCTAAGACAAGATCTCGCTAATTTGATATTTTTTCTTACTATAACAATGTACACTGATATGTACATTGTTAAACAAACTGTACGACTTAAGTTCTGTAGCTGATCCGTAGTGTGCTTGTAGGCGTGTGAGACAGACGCCGGACCACATCCTCTGGCACTGTGAGATGTTGACGGATGTCAGAGAAAATTTAATTGGTGGTTTGGTGAGAGTGGATCGGACTTCCATCCGAAACCTCGATCTGCTCAGTTGCAAAAGGAATTTGAAGTTGTTCAGGACCTCTGAGTATCTAGATGGGAACTGTTAAGGGGCTCTAACTGTTTTCTAGTGTTTATTTAAGATGAGAACTGCCGGCAGTGGTGCTCCGAAGTCTGGTAAGATCGTTTTTCATTTTTTTTTGTCCTTTTCCCTTTCTTGGAAGCGTGTTCCTTTCCCCCCTCGTACTGACACTCTGTTGACCCTGCATTGCAATTCTTATACTATTATGTTGCTTATTTTGTGTTATTTTCTCCTCTTATTCATATTAATTTCTCAAATATTTTTGTGCCGTTGTTTTCCATTTATTTATTTATTTTATTTCATTAATGTCAATTGTAATGTAAATCACAATAAATAAAGGTCGCAGACTGTGATGAGAAGGGTTTTTGAGATGGCGGCTGTCCGGCTCTGTCTTGTCACATGTGCGAAACAAAGTTGCACAGCTGCCTAGTAGCATTAAAAAAATGCCAACCAGGCGGCGAATGAGTTAGACCATATAGAAGCTTTTGCTTATAAATGGTTCTGGGTAAGCAGGCGGTGGGTTCACCCTCACAGTGCACACCCATAAACAAAGATATACTACACGTTTAGGCATATGAATAATAATTTCAATAAATTTCAAAACTTATTTTATGGTCCACTCGAACTCCCCGCGTCAAATCTTTAATACAAGAAAATGTTAAATTAGTAAACGCAGGTCGGATTTTATTAATCCATCGGGTGGACTTCCGCGAAGTGCAGTAAAACCACCCGAAGCCCACACGTGGGCAATGTTAAGGTCTACTGGGATTATTGGTGTTGGTTCTCGGTAAACACTGTGGTGATTCTTGGTAGCGTTCGGTCTTCAGCGTACCGGCAGATACGTCATGATAATAATTCCGATTTCATCTCACGCATTAGCGCAGAAGCAAGCGGTACACCATTATTTATTTGATTTGCTGGAATCACCTTTGATGTGTCAGAAGGCTGGCCGCAAATGGACCCGAAGGTTGATTTTATTATTAACGAAATTAAACATCAATCAAAAGGTTTCCATTTCTCGGCAAAGAATACTAAATTTGTTAATAGTATGTAAGTGTTTCCGGTCCAAAATCATTTAAGAAATATGTGTATCGCACAGACTAATAAATGAATAGACATGAAATAAAGTGTGCATGTAGGAGAGGGTTTACAAGGGGCATTCTACACACATTCATTGTGGAAACATAAATCTGATAGTGTATGACACGTTTATTTACTCTTCAAAAATTAAATGTATGTGAATACAAGGGGTATTTTTTACATTAATGCATATTACATTGTTAGCTTTTAAATTTTCGTTCCAATCGAGTTATATATTTAAAAAAAGTCGCGAAGCTATTTGATTGCGTATTGATTGGTGATACCAAATTAAAAATATTTAGTTAGTTCATGTCTAGAACTTAGATATTTGTAAGTCTGTAGTATATTGAATCTTGGAAACATGAAGGATGAAATAAAATGGAACACGTATGATAGAAACAAAAATATTACTATAAATAACCGGTCAATAATGACGGAAAATCATTGGAGAATTAATATTTTATATACATAACTTTCCTTGATTTTAAAAAAATCAATAAAAATACAATAGAAAAGTAATTAACATTATTTTGTCAGCATGTAATTAGCTCGTACGTTTTATGTTTCCATGCTGCGCTATGTACAGTCAGACATAAGGAAATTTTGTAATATGTAACAAATTATATTTAAAAAAAACATTGTCTTTACAAAATATATTAATATAATATCGTTGATAATTTGGTTAACATGTCATAATAAATTACTAACTAAATAAAAATATTATTAATTAAATGTATTAATTATAAAGATATACTATAACATCAATTGTATCTAAAAATATCGTTGTTGCGCTACCGGGATTCGAAACTCTTTTCCAATCAGGAGAAGGTGCATTACCAACTATGCTACAGGGACAGTATTTTTGACAACAAATGTTCGAACCTATATGTTACACTTTTTCAAATTAATACATCTATTGTTCCATTATTTGAAAGCCATCTACTTTGTTTTTATGGAATCTCAAATACCTTTGAGTAAACCGATAGCAGACGCCAGAATTAACAAATTGGAAAAGAGATCCAGGTTCGGATCCCAGTAGCGCAACAACAATATTTTTAGATAAAATTGATTGTATAATTTTTATAATTAATACATTTAATTAGTATTTAAAACCTCACAGACCTATATTCTGAATAATTACAACTTCACAATAAGAATGTATTCTCCTTAATACAAATTTTATTAATCGGAAATACATAGAAAATTTTTAAAGATCCCACTAAATATGAAATAAGTTATCAAAAGGTTTCACATACATTTAAATTGATATAAAATAAATACATTGTAATTTAAATGCCAAAAAAATTGTAACTCATTTTTCGTCACGCCGTTTTCTCCAAGAATAGGCAGAGACGTTATAACGTCACACAATTCTCTCGTGACATGCCAGTCTTCGCTTTCACACATACATTCTTGCGTGCTTGTTGAATTTTAAAGCTCTTAACAGCCATTCATATTTGAAATATCTGATCCCACCGAGTCTTTTCTAGACATACTCTGTTACTATTGTCTTTGTAGATGACCTGCGCGCGCCTCACAGTACCTGGTTGTCGAATCAGATGCCCTACAGTCATTCCATTCCGCCTAGTACTGACCGAAATTTGGTAACAATACTTCGTAAGGTAATAACGCAAGGAAGCAACCACTTCTTTCTTAGCTGATTTCTCGGACGCATCCCCAGGGAGCAGGTCTATTCACGCACGTATATATACACTGCGACATATGTGAGATCTGGGGAGATTGCCCTCAGTCTTGCTTAAAAGCAAATCCTTCTAATATCTCTATACAGCTCATTAATCAATTAAACCAGGGGTCGTTAAACTGTTTTTGGAAATGGCCAGATCGTAAAATTTTTAAGCTCGGCGGGCTATTCAATAGGTATAAAATATTTACATAGGTAATTCTACTCATATAGTAAATGGTCATCTGTTAATAATCTGTATTGCGATTTTACAAACTTAATTTTCAAAAATGTCCTTTCAGTACTAGTAAGTATAGATTTAAATCCTCGTGCATATGATTTCAATTGACCGTATTTATCTTTGAAACAATATTAATAGCGGGCCGGATTAAAAACAGCGGGCCGTTGTTTGCCGACCCCTGAATTAAACAGTACCACCAAATGGATGCCGTATAACCTACAGACATATTCACTCCTTACGGGCTACAGCCAAAAAACTATATATAATCAAAGCAAATACACAATCATCACTCAGCACTGGTGATCCACGACGTAAATTAAATCCCCAAGATCCCATACCTTCAACATGCATCTTATACATCTTCTTCATCGCATTTGTTATCCATGTATTTATTAACGAAAAAACATCGTCACATCAAAATTCTACACTCATCGTACATGACTGCAAAACAAACAAGAACACGGCTTCCTCATGCCAATGTGAAAAATTGATACGAGTTAAAATTATTCGACATCTGGGAGTACTGATCGATGATCATCTTAACTGAAAAGAACATATATCAAGCCTAGCTAAACGCATAAGAAAACTAATTGATTTTTTTAAAGAAATACGACATATAATTAACTACAAACTCTTAAGATCGGTGTACTTTGCACTCTGCTACTCCTTAATTAATTATACTATTTAATTTGGGGAGGAGTAGCAAAAATAATATTAGAGTCGGTTAAAAGAGCACAAAAAACAATTCTTAGGGTAATAAATGGTCGCCCTTTTAGATATCTGTCAGATCTTAAATTTAAAGAGTACAATACCCTAGACATAAGACATATCTATATGTTGAGACTTGTCATATTTCCATGCTAACAATTCACCCCAAGCAATAAATCATGGACACAACACAGGACAAATAACGAACATCCACACGCCAGTTCCGAGAGCAACAACGACATTTTATCAAAGATTATACATGTTATTAGCTCCGAAACTGTACAACACACTCAGCACCAACTGAAAATGGTTCACTTCTAATAATATTGCACAAATATGGACCCAATATATGATACAATTGGGTAGAGATCAATCAGAAGTATTGCTATCCAACATTCTAACATAATCATTATACAGTGCCTATACTAATAATTCACTAGTTCTACAACACTCTCACTACATATATATATTTTTTTTTTTCTGTTTTTAGTTTTACTTCTGTCTAATCTTTATCTTTCTTGCATTAAATAACACCGCAACAGCACGAAAAAAACGGACTTCTTTAACACAGACAGTAGTCTAGCAAAGTAGCCAGGACAATGCTGTATATATCAGAGATGGAGTCTACTCCATCCCACACAATAAACCACGTGTGTATGTTTATCATGTTATTTTATAATATATTCACCTCCGTTACAGCAAAAACATGTATTTTAATACAGTCAAACCATCTTAGCGACCCTCTTATAATTCTACAAACCGAACTACATCGCATAAAAAGGAGAAATTAAATGTCTAGCTTGCGTACTTCGCTCATTGAAAGGTGCAGCTGTCTCGTCTGTTTCGAGTTACAGGAGATAAATATGTAGCCTCATCCGATGGTAATGGATTTGGAGAATCTCAGAGGGTATCAGGGAGTTTATGATTCGTGGCGAATCGGGAACGCGATGCATCTCCGGACTCGGGAATGACGGTTAAGTTATTGCGAGGCACGCCGTGTCGTAAACACAGAATTAGCCGGACGATCGGACACCATCGGACGATGGTAATGGAGAAGGGATGAGAGTCCAGGGGCGGGGATGGAAGATACATGCAATAAGTTGTTAATGTTTATAAGAGTTTATTGGTTTATTCAATAAAAAAAAAAACTAAATCTTTATATTTTACAATATGTTTTGAGTATTTATAGAAAAACATATTTATCTTCTAAAGTATGTAAATGCTTTTAATACAATTTGATATTTTATTGAAAATGTCCCCCTTTTTTATATAATAATTTTATTTTTAAATGATGTACGTCATATCTTTTAAATGATATCTTTATCATTAATAGAATTTGTTATACTATGTATAATAATAATAATAAATAAATAAGTACGTACACAAAAAAAAAACAATTAATTGGTTATTGCGTTAGATTAATTTAAACAAGTTATATGAATCACTATCTATCGGAAAAAAAATTGTAGTTACCACCAAGAATCTAACCCGGAACATTCTCTTCTGGGTGAATACATTTCCAATTATCTATGTTAATCAAGTAATAAAATGTGTTTTCATTAAAAATTTTTTTTTTACTATGACTGCCTGACAAATGGGTTCCAAAGACCATTTTCAGAGCAAATCAGACCTGTTGTACACAGGAGAAAAAGTTAGAAGCAGATTTAAAAAATGTCATGAGTTTTGTGTCATGAGCCTGATTACGCGTACTTTTTGACCATGCTGAGATGGGATTAAACATGACTTAATGTCGTATACATAGCTGACGTTTTTGGATCATAGTTCTCAGGTTTTTAATGGATATTTTTAATCAACACATTTAAAGCCTTTTCCTACCTTATGTGATAACCCTCCCTCGTGGAAAATACCACAATAGTTAAAATTTAAGCCTGACTGTAAATTGGAAGTAATCTCAAAAGACTAACGCTCCGTTCTTCGATATGGTTCACCACAACAAACTTCTTCGAACTCTTTCCTTCTCGTAATATGTCCAAAAAAATTCAATGATTCGCTTCAATCAAATGATTTAGAGACTGTTGTTGAAATATAGTTCCAGCAAAATTTTTCCCCCTTTCCCACAACATGTGCCTCCAATACTGTATCTACCAAAGACTGCGCGAGCCTAACCTTATATTTTTTTAGATATATACTTATTTATTTAAATAATAAGACAAAATACTTTGTTTAAACCACTATTTATCGATTCTTCAACATGTTTTAATACCTATGGTATACTCTTCAGGAAACAATGTATACTGAAATTAAAAATACAAGCATAGAAAAAAAACAAAACTTTAAAGTGATGGGTAAATAAGTAAGAACTAATATGAAAACAAATTTAAAAGATGACTATTTGCAAAGAGAATTTGGTTATTAATTATATTTAACTTGCTATTAACACTTTTATCTAACTATCTCTAGTATTTGTATTTATAATTTTAAACTCTTGCTAATGTCAAAAGAATGTTTTTTTTCCAAAAGTTGATTGAAAAATTCAGAATAGTTGCTATTAGGGCACCTAGAGCGGTCCTTAATTCTAATATCAAAATTTCTGCAAGTTTTACCTATATAAAAATAATAGCAAATTAATTTGTAGACTCCCGATTTTTTTTTAAATATCGCCCTTATCCTTATTATTTAATATGTAATTCTTTAATTTGTTATTAGTGTAAAAATCTGGTATTAAAACAAGATCAATAAATAGTGGTTTAAACAAAGTATTTTGTCTTATTATTTATATAAAATGAGGTCACAAAGTAATTTTGCTAATATTGAAGAAGATATTTATTTATTTGTATTTTAGTGTACGGCATATAGTACCATTATTAAGTAAAGAAAAAAAGAGAACTAAATTAAAAAAATAAAAGTACAATTAAGAACATAAATTGCAGACGAAATTCAGTATGAGAATTATTTTCACAGAATAATTAACATCTCAAAATTGACCTGATTGCGAAAGAAGTTCACCCAGGCACTTCTTGAAACACAAATTCATCTTGAATACGTCTACTACGGAAGTCATATCATTAGTCGATCAATGCAACGATAGAATTTCTCAAAATGTTAAATGTTTTAAGTATTAATTAATATGCCCTACTACAAATGTTAGCTTTACTGCATATCCACAAAGTATATGTTAACGATAATGTATCGCTAAAGATCTATTTTAGCAAGTCGAACAGGAGTATTACGACACTCAAAACACTTGTTCAACCTCGCACTATTTCACCTATCAGACAGTAACATTGTTAAAATGCTCTTTCAAAAGATTTATAAAATGGAGGAAAATTATACAAAGTGCTAAAGTGAACATTTTATTAAATAAATAAACAATAATTTTATATTGAAATTATACAAAATGTATTTTTTGACACAAAAAAAAAATTAATTAGTCAACTAGAAAGATATACAGAAAACATATATTTATCGAAAAAATATTTACTTACTACCGAGATTCGAACCAGGACCTCTTCCTATCTAAGGAAGCGAATACATTTAATTTGCATTAAACACCACAGAACTATGTTCTGAAAATCCAACTTCACATATCGATTACATTTTCGACAAATTTTTAATTTATATTCTATGATTTTTCCAATTAATACATCTATTATTCCATTTTTAAAATAAATCAACATTATATTGCGGTGAATCTCAAATTCCTTTGGGTAAAACCTGCCAGGAGATGCCAAAATCAATTAATTAATCCATTTCATTAAATTTGGATAAAGTTTGATAGTATTTACTTTAAGGAAAACACATTTTTGTTGTTAAGCTGCATTTTCAGAATACAGTTCTGTGGTATTTTAATACAAATTAAATTAATCAATTCCCCGAAAACAAACTATTTATCTAAAATACATCCCGGTAGATTTATCTATTTATCTAAATCTATTTATCCGAAAGATAAATAGATTTTTTCTGTATATATATATATAGTTGATTAATATAATTTATACATATATTTATTTATTTATTTATTTATTTATTTACATATATTTTGACATCCATATTTTTGTAGTTACAGAGGTGGATACATAACATACATAATACATAGTTTAATGTGTGGGATGGAGTAGACTTCACCTCTGATATATACAGCGTTGTCCTGGCTACTTTGCTAGACTAAAGTCTGTGTTAAATCATATCAAGAATAGATACGTATACAAGTACTTATTAAACCTTTTACTGATTATTATGAACGTTTTCTGTAAATACAGATATAACAACTTAATATCACATATTGAAGTTATAAACAGTTAACAATTTGGTGACGTGGCGGTATATTACGCGATTTTGTTTCGTATAAAATAAAATATGGGACCGGAATATATTTTCGTGTTAATCAATTTTTTATGTTAAACTTTTTACACGGTATATAAAAGTTGTGAAATATTGAATTGAATTGTTTTATTTATGCGACAGGTTAACGGTAGTAAAAAAATCGATTTGCAATAACTGGAAGCATTGAAGCAACATAAATATATGTTGCTCTCCTAAATACATAAACTTTGTGACAGCCCTGATATATTTTATTGTCTTTTCGCATTGTAATACGATTCGTTGTTCCGTTGCATCGCTAGTGTCAGTTCGAACAATTGTTTCGTTGATGCACTTAAACGCATAGTAAATTATAAATCGTCAAGGAATGTAAATCATGCATAAAGTGTGCAAATTCCATTTCGGCAACAATGTGAGGGAGAACATTAAGATAATAAACAAATTCGCTATGCGTCATTTTGAAAGGCATCATTGTACACGTCACGGCGGTTGTGTTTCTCATTGAATTTGAAACGAGTCCACGACTCAATTCTGGGTAAACTCGGGTCGATATTGAGAAACTAAACTATAAATGATTATATATTTACATGGATAGTCTTATATTAAGTGTTTGTAATTTGAAGAAAATTGATATGTTAATATGGAATTGTACATTGTGCAATGTTAATACTTATCTTTTATCTGATTATAAAATTAAAAAAAACGAGATATGTTAATTTAATTCATTTGAAATATGGGTCACCTATACTGATAAGTAGCAGCTGGGATCCATGATTAAGTAATATCCTATAACTGTACACATTATTCAAATGTTACTTATTAGAATTATATTATTATATAATATTTCAAATTAATTTCGTTTCACGTGTTTAATTGCACTCATTTTTTAATATTAATCTGTAATAATTATTATATATATATATATATACATATATTTAATTATCATCTATTGATTAGACACAATGTATTTGTATTATATATTAAAATATTATATATTAAAATATTATATATTAAAATATTATATATTAAAAATGACATATTATGTTTTTATTTTCACTACGTTTCTATTTTTTAAATTATTTTTCGCGGCTTTATTAATATGCTTAATTTAACTGTTACTGTTATAATATTAATTTGTAAGGATAATTGTTGTATATATTTCTTTTAATGGTGCTATGTACCGTATATACACATAAAAAAAAATATTTGTCTGGATCGCTCTGAACTTTGTCCGAACTAAAAACATATACAAAATCTCGAAAATATAAAAACAGATGTCGCCGCTGTAGCGATTATTTTGACAAAATAACTTATCATCGCGCCGTTTCTCCGCGATTATAAGACGCCGCACTCATCTCTTCTGATAAAATTCTCGCCTCATCTACATCAATATATTTGCTCATACAAGCTCGTCAATTATTGAGGCTTCTAACAGGACCAGTATCTGGTTTACCTGGTCCTACCAAGTCCTGTATTTCTGGCGCTATCAAAACTTACAAATATATTTCTTACTATCGTCTCCTCATTTAAATAATTATAATTCAGATAAGATTTATTACGAGCCGATCTAAATAAATAATGATGCGACCATACTGCTTACCTAAAATAGGAAGCGGAAATGTTTGGACTACATGTAAACGCATCAAAAACGAAATACACGGTCAGTACACGTGAACAAGTGGAACCCCAAGATGTATGCGTAGATTACCATGTACATAAAGAGGTTGATAATTTTACATATCTAGGCTCTAACTAGAACAAGGTAAATAGGGCAACGGATGAATTGAAGATCCGACTTCTAAAGTACTAAGTCATCGAAACAAACTGCTGATATACAAAACTACAGTAAGACCAGTGGACACTTACGGTTGTGAAACGTGGTGCAAACCCAAATTTAAGAAAACAAATAATCAGTGGTCCAGTCATATGGATCTACACTATAAAATTGAACTTACAGAATAAAAAATAATCATGAACTTGAAAGTTTGATTTAGCAAGAAACAATTTTAAGATTCCGTAGGTCTCAAAGACTGTAACTGGCTGGCCATGTCTACTGACCGTAACAGATAACAGGACACCAAAGATCATGACCAAGTGAAAGCGACCTAGAGGCAGGCCAAGGAAGAGGTGGGCTGACTGTTTGGAAGAGGACTCGAGCGGGACGGGGGGGTCTGGGAACTGGACAAGAAGGGGTAAGAGTTGGTTGAGAGTACTTGTGGAGGAGGAGTACATTTCGAAAACTTTTATATAATTTTTGGTCAATACTAATAATAAAAACAGCTTATTTAAGATAATAAATTTATTGTTATTCATTATATGTTTTTTAAAATTATATTTTCATTTAAAAACTAAAAATAAACTCTTTTTTCTTGAGGATTAACTTTAATGGAACATCAATTATACGTCATTACTGATAATTTAACAGAAAACCGAGACAGAATAACTAAATACACACCGCATTACCGTAACCGACAAAACAAATCTTAACACTGATCCACCAGTTTTCGGACACTGATACAGCCGCCATATTTTGTCTGTTTAAGTGCCGGCCGAGTGCATGGGTTCCTTTCGTGAAGGCGCTATCTCTCTTCATCACCTTGTAGGAACGATCCTATCGGAACACCCATGCACTCCTATTGTTCTCCGATTACTCATTGTGTAGTGGTTAGTCTAATTGTAAAAATATTATATTTTTCATCATCCTTCCCCACCATTCGTCTATTCAACAAACGTGTCCAGCCCTTTGTCACTGTAGCTTGTAGATCTACTACCTTGGTTTTTTGGCGAATTTGTCCGTTAGTATTCGATTTCTCAGAGATATTCCATGCACAGTCCTTTCCATTGCTCTTTGGCCGACTTTTAATTTGTATATGACATTGGCGGTGAGGGTTCACGTCTTGGCTTGAGTACGCACTTGTAGGTTTTAATCTTGAGATATTGTGAAATTGCTGATGTGATATTGCGCTCAGTTGACGTATCGAAGTGAAATTTTTATTCAGGGGTCAGTTTATGACACAACAGTTTTGTAACATTTATTGAAGTTATTAAGAAATTTCTGACACAGTGCACGGTACGGGTTAATTATTTAGTATACATATACCACACCATGTTAATGTATCCCATATACATGTGGTATATAGTGTTTGGGAAAACCCAAGTTTTTAGGACACGAACCTGTCTACTCTCTCCGCGAAATACAATCAAAGGTACTACCTGTTTTTTTAATGTTTTTTTCTATTTTCCTATTGTATCAAATTTAATTTTTAATAGGTTTTGCCAGCATATATGAAAATAAAACTCTAATATTTGATTCTATTCCATTAATTTACGTAATATGCATTTCGGCTTGCAAGAGATTGCAAGAAATTGCCTAACACTTTAACTGAACATCTTATATATGTATCTATAATGGGGGACAGTTATACAATTGTATTTGAATGAGATGAAAAGGAACATTATTCACTAAGAATTCTGAGCATTATCATACAGTTTGAATGCTTCTGATTATTTTTAGTTACCATTCAGTTTCAACACTAATGATATTTTTAATGTCATGGGTAATTTGTAGAAAAGGACAGTTATATAATTTTACAATCTAAGAAGACACGAGATACATTTTTGGTATTCTAGAATTTATACAATTCTAGGAAATAGTTATGTTTGAACATATGTGATTATGGCGTTCTACAAACTTACCTCGGAAACAGTAAATAAGCTTTATCGCTCATCATTCATATCTAGGATCATACTGAGGATCGTAATCTCCACGACCTTCCGCCAACTTGAATATGCTCCTCCACTTTCTTGGCATCCTGGATATATGAGGACTGTCACCAGAAAAGTGACGACTGATTTTTCCTGACTGGGTCGGTCTAACAGATGGGGAATCTTTTTCTTCCTCTTCGTTCTTCGGCGTGGCCTACCACAACAAGCTTCTCCAAGCTATTTTTTTTTTCTCGCAAGATGCTCAAAAAATTGAAGAATTTGTCTTCAATTTGGTAAATTGAGTGTCTGTCCTTGATGTTCAGCTCCTGCAGAATGAAAGCATTCATTCACGATGTGTGTCTTCAGCACTACACCTCAAGCTTTATCGCTAATCTAGCTATATTGAGGATAAAATGTCATCAAAAGCACGATTAGTTTGAGTAACAGAACTCCCTTACATCATAAGAAAATATTAATTTTTCCCGTACAAAAATGATGCAAGCGAGAGCAATGAATAAAGTTTTAATCTCCTTCAAAGATCATTTTTAAATAATGAAAAAATTAACATCTTATTCGCAAATCTTTTCTGAAACAATAATTAAAATCTCACAGAGCTTTCGTTGTAAGTTTATTTTTTCACAGAAGCTGCATCTATCGGACAGATGTGTCGAGAGATATCGCGTATTTCGTGGGAGCACGGGCGCTTCCCGTCAAACATCAAAGCGCGCCCCGCCATTGGTCAAACGGCCGTAAACATTCGGCGCGAGGCGCTCTCATTCGGCCGCTCCGTGGGAAATTCAAATATAGAACGTTATACAAAAATAATATTCCAAGATCACATTTTTACTCTCAATTTTGAGCCGTATGACTCGGGGGAGAAATTTCTAAATAGCCGTACGTTCTTGATGATAAATAACGTGGATTTTAAAATAGATTGTGTAATATGAACCACCATACGTGAGGGTTGGGATCGTGTTGCTTTTAAAGACTAGCTTAATTTTGTTCTCGTTTTTATTTTATTTTTAAGTTGTCCGTTTGGGGAGATAACTTTATATTAGGTTGTGTTTTACGATAGTTATCTTAAAAACTAAAATGTATGTTTCTATGTAAAGATTGGTATGAAATGCCAAAGTATAAAATACTGAGATGCAAAAACTAAAATAAGTGGAGTTATGGGGATTTTAATGTGATTGGAATAAGGATTGATAAGGAGAAATAAGTCATATAAAATAAGAGAAGAGAAATAAAAGATAAATTTTCAAGAAATAATAATTCACCTAATGACGTACGCACGAGCTTTCATTCATACTGTTACGGTGTACAATAAATGCAAAATAATCATAATTATATATGTACATAATAATTTTACAAAAATTAACTAACCCAACCAAATCTGGCCCAAATATCATAAAAACCTTACAAAATTTATATTTTTCCTTTATCAACACATTTCACATCTAAACCGCAGCTTTCCGAAACTTAATATTTTATAATTTTAAATAAATGTATTCATTTGAAAAAGTGTAACATAAAGGTTCGAAAATTGGCAGTTAAAAATAATGTCGCTGTAGCATAGTTGGATAATGCACCTTCCCCGGTTTGGAAAGACATTCAGGATCGAATCACGGTAGTAACAACAATATTTTTCGATAAAATAGATTTTATACGTATATCTTTCTAATTAATACATTCAATTAGTATTTAAAATATCACAGACCTATGTTCTGAATAATTACAACTTCACAATAAGAATGTGTTCTCCTAATAAGAAAACTATTGTAAGAATTTCGATACAAAAAAGACAATTTTTACGAAAATATCTTGTTGTTCCAGGGTCACGATAGTGTCATTAAATTTATGTTATGTTCATGTGCTGGAAGCTGAAACCATTTAAAAAGTACATATAAATAAAATAAAATGATATAGATATTAAATCAACACGCGGAACGTAAAAAATCAACCATGCCAATTAATAACGACATGGTTGGGTTAAATTGAATAAAAATGTCATTTACAAAAGACATGTATTTACATCTTAATCAGCTATCAATCTTCATAACAAACCTATGTGTAGGTATGCGTAGTTTAATGTGAACATAATCTTTATGACTTGGCTTCAAAGAATCATCTGTAATTGTACGGAAGAAATCGCTGAAGCGTTTCGTCGTTTACGGTCGCTCTGGAGACCACGGGATGATAAATTAAAATTTCACGCTTTATTAATCTTTTCCAAAGCAGATGTGATGCATTGCCCGGTTTGTGACATGTGGGACAAATCACAACCGACACAAAATGGATGCCTTCGTCTTTACCCCCAACAAGATGACGAATTATAATTTCGTTCATTTTTATTTCTATCTAAATAGATAGTTAAATAGCAGATGAATAATTATTAGTCAAATTTTACATGAAGGACACCTACGAGCTAGGCATTTCTATAAATAATAATAATAATAATGGATAATTTATATAGCGCCATTTTCGCGCTTTACATTTTGAAAAGGTGCGTTTTTAGTTTCTTCTTAAATAAAGTCTCTAATGTACTATTTCTTATGACCGATTTCTTTTGGGCCTGCCACCGCAAATGTCCGTTCACTAAATTTAGACTTCTGGCATCAGTCGGTCGATTCTACAACCCTTCTGCGACTGAAGTAGAAGCTGATCTGAGAGTTTGACGTCTACCATTCAAATTGTCAAGAAGGCGCTATGTTGTGTGTCGCCGTGTACATCAACCAGCACAATTTAAATTCAACTTTTTCAGGGAATCGGAACCAATGTAGCTAATGTAAAAGGGAATTTGGAAACTTCATATATTATCCGTGCGGCTGCATTTAAAATAGATTGTAATCTATCCAGCTGAAACATTGGCAGGTTAAAAAACATTTACATTATATATAAATTTAATGTATATTTTATTCTTATATACTTTGACCAATCTATACAAAATTTAGTGTAGATACTCTTTTGAAGCCTAATAAAAATATAAATAATCTTGCTCCTCCCCCTGGCCACACCTTTCCTGCGTAGCGATGTAAATATGTATTTTATTTCATCATGACATCCGTTCCAAATTTTGCTCAGTACTTCTCTTAAGGCCCTAAAGAAATTATACTCACCAACTTCACCCCCATGCATATTATACCCTATCCCTGCCTGGATCAAAATCCTGCGCAAAACAATAGCATCCCGTTCGCATCGCATTCCGTTTTTTGAAATTAATGTGAAATTGTAAAGTCATTAAAATAATAATGTTTTAAGTTAAATTATTATAAAAAAAAAACGGTTTTGTGCATGTACACGATTGATTGGTTTGATCTTTCATCTCGGAGATTTAGCGGCAATGATCGGTTGCATCAATCATTTTATCTTTCAGTAGTCGATATGATATGTTTATAAATACTATATAACAATATATAAATAAGGGTGACGTATTTTATAAGGTTGTGCATAATTATCAGCCGTAGGTCTGGTATAAAGTTTGAATATGTGCATTCTGTTGGTGTGGATTTAAAAACAGCAAACAAAAGCGAAACTGCTTCTGTTGAGATACGATTTTCGGTTCGATCGGATATATTTACGACATATATAGTTTTGGAGACTGATCAGTTGAGTTTGTAGATTCACGACTGAAAGGAGAGCAAACCATCGGCGTCTACCAGCCCAGTTTCGCAAATGTTGGTTTATTTTATTTTGCATGGATGGAATTAATATATTCAACAACACCAATACGAAATCCAGGACTAGCTATCGAAGGGTAATTACGGCAACATTTTTAATAGGGTGAGGAAATTAAAATGCACACATGAAACCATACACATATATGCCACATGGTGCCGTACCACTTGGAGAAAGAATGAAAGTCATTTCGGTATCTCGACGATCATTTCGGGGAAGAAACGATTAGCGAAAAGGCATACCGAGGGTGATTATTCATTTCAAAGCTCGTGATATCGGCTTAGACAGCAAGTCAAAAAAGGATCAATCTTCTAATTTTGATGACCAGGCCCTTCGGTCAGCTGTGAAAAAGGACGAAATTAGCACCACTAGAACACTGGCAGAGAACTTCAACATCGATCAGTCGACCGTCTTCCAAGTAAATGGGAAGCAGTAATTGATGTTGATGGTGACTACACCCCTGAATGATAATTATACATAATATTTTTTGAGTTTGTTCTTGTTCTTTGATTATGTTACAATATAATTTTTAAAAACGGCGGATAATTATGCATCAACCTGATAAAAAAATTATTACTTTTAAAATTAGCAATATTAACTTTGTGGTTAAAATTCATATTTTTTATTTATTATCTTTGTTTTATTAACCACTGAATTGAGTTTAAATACATCTACCGGTTTCGAAAAATACCATTTTCTATTATTCTTATTCGACCAAATTTGTATTAAGCAACAATTTGAGTTAGGTACTAAATTTATTTTTTAAATAATTGTTGTTTTTTTTAAAAATAGATTCTGGTGAAGAAACAGTGATATATGTTTTTAGTTAGTTATGACATCCTGAAGAAGAAAATGGTATTTTTCGAAACCGGTAGATGTATTTAAACTCAATTAAAGTGGTTAATAAAACAAAGATAATAAATAAAAAATAAAAAATATATATTATTTATCGCGTCATACGCGCGGTGGGGTGAAAAAAGTTGCATTGCTTACACGAGTATGTACGTTATTTTTAACTATGAATATAATGTGCGTATATACTTGTGTATACTAAAATATATATTTTTTATTTCATCTAAATCACCAAAATACAGGAATCACGCGACGCTATAATGTCTGTGTAAAGGCTCGCTTTTACACCATTTTATGATTTACGGAATTTTTCATGACTTTATTCAAGTTGGTTTTATCACACACCGCGATACTAAACACGGTAAATAATTGGTGTGCGTCATGGGTCTGGTAATGGTGTATTGAATGTAATAATAAATGTTTGGGTGCGTCATGCTGGACGGGCAGGTTTCTGTGGTGTAGACAAATGATAAGGGTTCGCGAACCTTTTTTATTCAAACAAAATTACAATATTTAATTCACACACTTTTAACTGTGAGCGAAAAACAACACGCGTTGCATTATTATTATTGTTTTAAAAAGAAACAAACTATATTTATTTAAAACAGATTAGATGAATCAACTTCAAAGATATAGTGTTCGGTATTTATGACAGATCCACGGTACCTAACTGTCCTCTCCCCTCCTTTTACCCTCACCGCAGAGCAAGATTTTTCTGTACATTTGTCTACGACTTTTGAACTGTCAAGGAGAGTGAATGCTTCTATGTGCTCGTCACTAACTTGAAGCTGTTGTAAAGTTTTCTTGATGTTAGTGTATTCGGTTCCTCGCATGTGCGTGCCGAAACCGCTATTATGGACCACAGTGCTTCGTGCTAATCACCGAAGAAGGTTTCTGTAGTTTATAAAAGAATAATCCAGGTGAGTCGTGCTTCCTGGTTGGTCCATGAGCATTATCCTGTCTCTCTCCCAAACTCCTACCACCCTTCCTACATCCAGTAAACATACAGAAAAAATAAATTTATAGAAAAAATAATAATCCGGAGAAATGCGTTATCCAGTTTCTCCATATCAACCAAGTAGGTTTATGACAAATTTATAAACTTATTTTCCATAGCTCTTTTAAATTTATACATCTGCCATTCAATTTTTAAAAGCAATCTTTATTAATTTCAAAAATTTGTCACAAACCTACTTGGTTGACTTGGCGGAACTGGATAATGCATTTTCCCGGATAGGAAATGGTCCAGGTTCGAATCTTGGTAGAAATTAAAATATTTTTTCGATAAATATATTTTTTTTTTCTTAATATCATTCTAATTGATTAATTTAATTTCTGTTAAAAATACCACCGGAACTCAAACCCGAAAGTTTATCTTGCGGGAGAAGGCGCGAATTGCACGTTAACCATTTAATTATATTACGAATTTAGATTTTATATTTAAATCTTAAAATGAGACATTTATTTTTTTCAATTTAATACTATTTAAATTGCTTCACAATAAAAATGTGATATCTATAAAATATAGTATATATATATATAATAACAAAAGCCTGATACCTCTTAATGAAATTAGGGCTCGGATTGGACCGGAACAAACCGGTACGCTAATCCGTTTCATTGAATTCTTGCAAAAATATCTCAGTTTCAAGATTTATTTTCAATTACAGGTTCTTTTCGTTATTTTAGAAAAAATAAAATATATTATAATATCTAAAGGTTTGTTAATAAGTGTAAATATATTAATTAATATAATAATGTAATATGTATCGTTATTCTGAGTTCATTTTATTTAGCATCTATCAATGCATAAATCAATTCTCCTATATCATAAAAGAGGTCTCATCCACAGACCAGTAAATGAATAGACATGAAATAAAGTGTACATATAGGAGAGAGGTTCGGAACATTAGTCGCGGAACGAGAGGCATTCTACGCACATTCTTTGTGGAAACATAAATCCGATAGTTTATGACACATTTACGCAGCAGTACTAAGCATTTACTCTTTTAAAATTAAATCTTTGTGTAAACAAGACGTATTTTTTATATTGTTTTGTTAGCGTTTAAATTTTCGTTCTAATCGAGTCATACATTATTACGTAAGTGGTACCAAAGTAATCGCGTGAGCGACACCAAATTGAAAACATTAAAAAAGGAATTTGCGTTAGTTCGTGTCTATATATTTGGCACACCGTATTTCCGTCTAAGTAAAATTCTGGATATTAGACCGTTCCGACTCGTTAAACTTTTCATTTCGAATCTTGACTGAAGCATCGGTTTACTGAAAGTAAATTTAAAAGAATCCAGTTATATGCGTAAATCTGGTCGTCATGTAAATACTAAAATGAAAAACAATCCCTGAAATAACTTCATACTATGTTTCGAGCACCAATTTCTTGGATCCCTCCTGAAATATAAAGCTCTATCACCTTTGGTCTCATCAGAGGTCGTAGGAAACTACCCCTAAATGTATAAATAACCTTCGGCTACAACCACGGGAAAGTTATACCCGTAATCCTTAACACACGTCGGTGAGGGTTAAACAATAAGCTTGCCGCTGATGGCTGTCTCGCGGGGATAACTAAATTACACAACCAAAGTAAGTAACAAAACTGACATTATACTTTTTAAATAACTTTATTTAGTTATTATCTACGAAAATATTTTAGATAATGATACTATTCATTGGTATTGATAAATGTTTTGTGACGATATGAGTAAATTCATAAATTAATTAACGTGTTAATTATAAACTAATGTTTGAACTAAGACGTATATAGGATGATTTTTACGTACATTATTTGATAATTAAAATAATTATCTATTTACAATACTGCAGAGCAATAGTATTCGACTTTAATGCTACAGTGTGACAGCTTTAAAGTGTTCCAAATTTCAAATTTCTGACAATAGAAATGAGACAATGTTTAATTACTAACTAGAACGTTTCAGAACAAAATGAACACATATCGATCTAATTTGTATACATATATATCAAAGGTAAATAATACTTCGCTCCAATGTAATGTATCAGTTTCTTTTAAAATTTCGTGACAACTAGAAAGACAATTTTATATATAAAATTGAATATAAGTATGTTTCTATACAACCCAACTCTATTTAACCGATCCATACTATATTATTAATACGAATTCAATTTTAATACGTAATATTAAATTGAACATCACACCTGTTAACCTTTCCTTAACGGTGCTAAAATAAAAACGCGCGATCCGGTGCTGTAAACTCAGTGTACATGTAAACTTTTGCGATTTTTAAGTCAGATGAATATGAATATTTTGCATATATTACTTATATTAATCATTCAAATAATAGTTTACATATATTATGAATTAAGTTTAAAAATTATACAAAATGTTGATCATCATGAACGACAGCATAAAAACACATAAAACACGTCTAACTCAGCCAGCACACGCTCCGCCACTAAAGTGACGATCGGCATCCGGCACCCCGCGCACTGCGCCTTCTGCACCGCTCCATTCATACACACATTGACAAATTTATGTCAGGTTCTTTGAGAAAACATTTATTGTAATTATTTTATCCAATACATAAATATATTACTGAGGATTACCTAAAAATATGAACTCTGTATTTAGTATACTAACAGAGATATTCACATAATTAGGGGCAATGTCAACTCAGTGTACATCATCGGAGAGGAAAGGTTAAATTAGACTAGAATTAATCCGTCAATTATTAGGTTATTTAAACATAATTTATAAAAAAAAATCAAAGAAAAACTTTCAAATAGTAATAGGTAGTAAAATAATGTTATCTAATATTTAAAATAATTTTTTATATTTTATTAATCTTTTCCATAAATTTTGATATTTAAAGTATGCAAGTTGCTAATCATTTAACGTGTCAATCAAATATGCTTCATATTCATAATTATACTAACAAATTCGAAATCTGCTATTGTTCAAACTGATTATTTAATGATATATTGTTGCTATCACAGTCCACCAAATATATAAACAGTAATTCTGTGTTTCAATATTTTTATTTTGATGTCACCCACGTGATAACTTTGGTACCACTTACGCCATCAAATAGCTCCGCAATTTTTTTAAATGTATGACTCGATTAGAACGAAAATTTAATCGTTGAAAATGTTATATGCATTGATGTAAAAAATACGTCTTGTTTACACAAAGATTTATTTTTCAGTGAGTGAATACTTTAACTATTACATAAATATGTATTATACTATCGGATTTATGTTTCCACAAATAATGTGTGTAGAATGCCCTTCGTCCCGCAACTAACGTTCTAAACGTCTCTCCTATATGTATACTTTATTTCAGGTATATTCATTCACTGGTCTGCGGTTCAAACCGATTATTTATTGAAATATTGTTGCTGTATAATTTCGTTTCTATGCGAGAAGAGAACCGCGGACGCGGAGGGACGGAAAGATAATATGTATTACGTGTAGGTGTAGGCGAATGCTTGCGGAAGAATGCATTACCAATTAGATCAATTGATGAAATTTGACGCATTCACAACTCACTTTATTTATGTGGGAAAAATTAAGTACTGACAGACAATTGACATCATTTTCTTGCTATTTACAAATGTCAGTGTAGGGGCTGTGGCTGCAGACTATTATTGACTCGGGAGAATCTTAATTGTGTGATCGTATCAGAAAGTTTTGTGCATGGTGAGGTAAGGCCCCTAATATTCTTCTAATCTCACGCGTGTTGGTGCATGTTGCAGTGTATATGAAAGTGCGTGTGTGATTATTTGTGCTGTGTCTAGAGCAAGGTATTTAAATAAAAGAGGACTTACAAAAGTTGGCAGGCACGACGAGCATAAAGTTTTATTAATGTTTTTTTTATTTTTAAGGAGAACACATTCTTATTTTGAAGTTCCAATATTTCAGAACATTAGTCTGTGATATTTGTAATACAAATTAAATGTATAATTTAGAAAGATATACATATAAAATCAATTAATCGATAAAATATTTTTGTTGCTATCGGAATTCGAACCTAGATCTTTTCTTATCCAAGGAAATGCATTAACCGATTATGCTACACCAGCATACTAAGTTGACGACATATTTTCTATTTTATATGCTGCACTTCCAAATTAATACATTTGTCGTTCCATTATTTGAAAGCTATCTTGTTTATATTTACGGAATCACAAACACTTTTGAGTAAAATCCGGTAGGAGATGCCAGAATTAATAAATAATTTATTTTTATTAAATTTTGGAAACCTTAATACAACTTATATATTTTTAAGGAGAACACATTATTATTGTGTAGTCGCTATTTTTCAGAACTTGGGTCTGTGATATTTTAAAATTAAATTATAAAGATGTTTGAGATTCCGTCTGAAAAAGTCAATTGGTGTCATGTCGGGGCTACGTGGAAGCCAGTTTATGTCACCTCGTCGGGATATCAATTTTCCTGCAAAAATTTCACGGACAACTGGCAAAGACAAGACATGCTCCATAGCAATTGAATTCCCATGCACGCGGCTAGCGATCGGCATACCCCCCACCCCTCGATTGCTCGTTAAGTTGGTGCAGCGAATGAATCAAAATGAAAAATACTTTTGGGACACACTGTATATTTATAATTTAGGAGCATTATACGAAGCATATCTCTATCCTATTCCTCTCTTTTGCAGAATCGATTTGAAAATATTTGCTTATCTATGGCTCAGTTGGCTCGTGTCAGAGAGCTTTGCGCATATTGTAGAACTAATTTACTCTCGCTGCATTTCGAGTCCATTGCAGCCTTCTCGCTTTTACTTCACTCGTCATACTGTTCCGAAGCTTCAAATTCTTTGATCTTCTTTATTCTCCAGTTATGTTTTCACGTATTTTGCTGCAAATTTTCGTGTGCATAAAATTAATAATTTTAAATTATGAAAAAATCAAAAAAGTAATATTTTACACTATTTTTTTTAAATCGATTAAAAAAAATACACATATTTATTAATAAAAAACATTTAACGTCACTAATTATATTAATTTTAATGAAATCACATCTCATTTGTTACGATTTTTTAGAACATATAAAATGGGCTAGTAGTCCTGGTGCCACCTAGAACTTTCTACTCAAAGTTTCTTAAGAAACTTTTAACTAAAAAAAATCTTACTTAAAAAACATACGTTGATGAAATTTGGCGACTTATGTAAAATGCTATCAGCCAGCAATATAAAGATTAAATTATTATATTTTTGTATTATTATTAATTTTGATAGATTAATCTTGTTTTCGTAAGGATAATAAACATAAATAATAAACGGCTTTGGCGCTTCTTTGATCCGGTGCCCGGTGCAGCTACCTGGTTCGTAGCTCGGTTCCTCCCTCACCAAGCCCATTAAAATTATCAGAGTATTTATTAAATTAAAGAGATTACGAGTGGAATTTACCTTCGTCCTTCATACATTACGTCTACCTTAAAAGTTTTAAGTGAAGTTAATTAACCGAGCAAACGTAACATCTTGTGCCGACACATCTCGCGTGTGTCTGACGTATATCAAAGATGGGGGATTATCTAATTATGAAGTTATTGCTTCAGGCACCATTACCCGATATTCCCGTGATATCACGGAACACTTTGGTGATCATGTTACAGCCATTTTGTTAACAAAATCACTAATAATGTAAACAAGAGTGGTTACAATGGGGTAGGTATAGGAACAACTTATTTGATATGGCTTCCTTTATCCAACCCGACAATTACGTGTTGGGGTTTGGCATACTAAAACATATTTCGTTGTATCTTCTTCGTTTTTTTAATTATTTATTTTATTATCCGATTTTTAATTTTGTGATATTTCTCTGACGCTACGGGAATTCACGATAGTCTGTTTTAACTAACTAACTAACTAACCATCACGCCGTTTCCCCGTGGGGGTAGGCAGGAGGATAGAGCGCCACACTCTTCTGTCCTGACACACAATTCTCGCCTTATCCACATTCATACATCTTCTCATACAAGCTCGCCGATTGTTGAGGCTTCTAACAGAACCATCCTCCATTATCTGGTTTACTTGGTCGTGCCAAGTCTTCCGCGGACATCCTCTATTTCTGGTGACATCAACACTTGCATCATATATCTTTCTTACCATTCTCTTCTCATTCATCCGTTCCATATGACCGAACCACCTAAGTGATCCTATTTTAACATTAGTAAATATAGATAAATATTAAAAAATATAGAGTGCGGCGTGATTGAGTGTGAGACAATTTTCTGTGAAGTCAATGAATTAATATTGAGTAAATTCAATTTTTAAATTTGAATATTGCCAGGAATATTTTGTGAAACGTTATATTTAACGTGTCCTTAAGGTTTATTGTAAAAAATAACAGTTCATTATCAATTCATTCTTCAGTTTATCACGTCTAGCATTTATTTATTTGTGCATTTTAAAAAAATATTTGCAATAAAAACTGTATTAATTTTTCGCAAACATGTTTGTAAAGGTTTTTAAGTTACATTGCAAATAAAAATAGATAAAACATTAATAGAAACCTATTAATTGGAAATAATTGATATCTCATTTAAGTGGAAGGCAAACATGTAAAAAGAGAAATTTTATGGATAAAATAATGTAATTGTTAACTCATTCTCCCGGAAAGAGAAAGTTATTACTTCATGTTCCTGTGGTACTATATATTTTTTAGGTAGTGATTTTTTTAATTCTAATTTGTTTTAAGTGTTATAAAATTATATTTTAAAATTACAACTTCACAATAAAAATATGATTTTATTAAAATATAAATTGATGTTATGTTTATATCAATGGATAAATAATAAACAAAAAGTTTGTGGAATATTAAAACTGCCTAATTAACTAATTAGATACGATTATATTTGGCAAAAGTGTGATAAATATATTATTAAAAATAATGAAAATGAAAGAAAAACTACCATTTTATTTCCACCAAAATACTTACCTTAAAATATGTATTCAATTAATTAATAAAAAAATGTTTGAATTATTAAACTAAATTAATAAAAACCAGTTTAAAATTGCATCTAAATATATCAATAAGTAAGCTGCGGGTCAAAAATACACATTTCGGTCCCGCCACGGTTGGCGGGGTAACCCGACGCCCTCCGAACACGAATTATTCAATAAGCAATTTGCCTTGCAGTGCTTCTGGGGTCTGACTCACCCCATAACTGCACCTCTGGGGTTCCGGGGACCCGGGTACCGAGGGGCACGGGCCATTACGGGGAATTCACAATGATTCCTGTTGCCGGTGGTGTCGAATCACCCCGCAAATTAACAGCGCGGTCGGCCGAGGGTTGGAGCGGCTCTGAGACGGAGAGGGATGAAGGGGAGAAAATACAAATTAACATATTATTAAGGCTGAAATAAAGTTGACGCCGGTTATTGTTATCACTGATTATTAAAATTATTCGCATGACGGAATCAACTTTTATTTGGTCGATTTCATTTTAAAATCAGATTAATATCATTATTTTATTTATTACGAGCAGTGGCGTAACTACGCTAATGCAGTTAATGCGGCGCATTGGGGCACACGTTTGATAGGGGCCCAAAAGATCCGCTCCCTCCAATATATTGATATCGATACATTTCTCAATGCTAATGTAGTAGCATGCAGGACCACAAGTGCGAAACTCTCTGCCCCCTATAATAAGGAATAGCGGATCAGAGACTGAATTTAATAAAATATACGCATATAATAACAATTTTAAATATTAGTGTTAAATATTGAAGCGAATTTTTTTGGAAAAATAGCTCTGTACGAATTATTCAATGTTATTATTTTAATTAATACATCAACAAATAGAGTAATAAATTTTTTAATATCATGTCTCTATTTTATTTAACGAAAACAGTGAAAGCGTTATTGGTGTGTACAATAATAGCCTGATAATTTATAAAGGTATCCAGTGTCCAGTAAATTTCAAGATTAAATTGTAATTACTCGTAAACCATCAGGGTGAGGCAAGTGGGAGGGGTATTGTTCGACGCGCGTGATTTGCGGATTTGTCAGTCGCATTCGCGGTTCAGTAATATTTAAAGTGCGGTTATTCATTGCTTCGTGTGCGTCGCGCTCTTTGTACACACTTAAATATTCGACAAGTAAGTCATGGGCCGAGCACGCAACTTATCCGGTGTTGGGTAGAAAAGTTCAGACAAGAAGGGATAATGGTTAACTAAACTCCTCCGAGACCATCAAGGTCAGCAGCGACGTCAGAAAATGTGGCTCAAGTTCGACATGAAATTATGCACAATCCGCGTAAATCATTAAGGAAGATTGCAGCCTGTACTGGAATAAAAAAATTAACAGTGCACGTTATTTTGAAAAAGAAACTACAGTTTCACCCATAAAAAGAGCAAATCGTGGAATTTATCAACGAAAATGACTATTCTTTACGTGAAACCTTAGCGAGAACGATGCTGGAACGTTTTGGAACAGTACGAACGCTTGGAAAGATATTTTGTTTACTGACGAAGTACATTTTCATATCGATGGTTATATTAATAAACAGAACATGAGATACTGGTGCCCCGACACAACCCAAGAGAACACCAACAAAAACGTTTGCATTGTCCAAAACCAACAGCGTGGTGTGCAATTTCTACCCGAGGGATAATTGGCCTTATTTTTTTAACCAGCGAGAGACAGTCACTGCTGACGTGTATTGGCAAATGATCGACGAGTTTTTGGTACCGCAACTGCAGCTGTTTTCCAAGTTCAACAACAGAATACAATTTCAGCAAGACGGGGCCATTGGAGAAGCTGAGGGGAATTTTTCCTAATAAATTAATCAGCAAGTACGGAGATATACCCTGAGTGCTTCGGTCACCGGAGCTTACACCGTGTGTTTTTATTGTGTGGATACCTTAAGTTGAGAGTTTAGAGTAACAATATTCAAATAATTCAGGCACTGCAAGAAAATATCAGCCGTGAAGTTGCTGCCATTGAACCAATGGTTTCGCAAATGTAGGAGTCCGATTGCAAGAGTGTCTTGAGAGAAATGGACGGTATTTAGACAGTATTGTTTATAAAACGTAAAATCTTCATCTTTAATCTCCATTCTGTATAAATAAAATATGAGAATAAAATCGTAGTTTTATAACATATAACATCCTTCATGTCCAGTTTAGGACCGAATCGTTTCCGCAAAGAAAATATCTCCGTACAGCGAAGCAGTAATTATTAATTTAAGTATGCTAAAATACACTTACGTTTTTTTTTATGGAAGAATGAATATTATAGGATGCAAGAGACTAATTGTATTTTTCCTACTTAATGGATAAAAATACATAGTGCTTAATATTCTTATATACGAGTACAATATAATATTACATTGAGTTAAGATGGTCCTGTTAGAAGCCCTGACAATCGACGTGCTTGCACGAAAAAATATATTAATGTAGATGAGATGAGAATTACCTGTTCAGATAAAATAGTGTGGCGGATCATTATTTTCCGGCTACTCCCGCAGGTAATGGTAAATTAGTTAATAATGCCATTCTTATATACAATATATACATGCTCTTTAATTTCGCACTGTGGCCTATTTTTTTAAGTTACGCCTCTGGCTACAAATATGTAAATTTAATTTATATACTTCGTTTTTCACATCTCTCAACACATTATGGTACTCCCGTGCCCAAAAAAAAAAAAAATTATATATAGGTATCCACCAGGGGCGTGCAGTGCATACAAGCAAAAAAACTGTGCATTACTAAAAATTCTGGTAAACAAATATAAATTAAATAATTGGATAATTAGCGCCATCTGTATACCAGTAGAGGCTTTAATTGCTTAGTTCTAAAAACTACCACGACAACTCACCGCTGTAGCTATGGCGCTCTTGTGCATTCGCCGCTTTGAGCTATTCACATTTTTCTGTTCTATCTTTAATTATACTAGTGAATTACTCATACTAGTGAATTACTCAAGTCATATAATTGGCCATATACCGAATTGAAAATTCCTTTCGGTTGATTCATTTTATATGGAGTCGTTACCTATGCTGTTTTTTAACAGAATAACATTAGAAAGGCTTACAAGTGCGTGCAAATCATTGAAGTGTCTACTTCCTCTTTTACTAATTCGCGAATTTTACGTTTTTGATTTGGGAAAAACAAAAAGCAATTGGCAGAACTTTTTCCTACGTTAACCCTTAATAAAAATAATTATTTCGTTTAGTTATTACGGGAAGGATTTTCAAACATTAACATAATCATGTTTAGTCATACAAAGTATTCTAAAAAACGCCCACACATTTAATATTGATTTTTATATAGATAAGAAGGAATTATTTTACGTTAAAACTTAATCTTTAAAAACACTATTAGTAGTACTCTAAAAATTACAAATAAATACATACAGGTAGTATTCATTTTGTCTAAAGACGTTGGTTAAACGAAAGTTCATAATCCTATGTACAACATATGATTGTATAATATCATTGGTAACAACATAACCTAAATCTATACCTACTGCCCGCCACTGGTATCCACTGATCTTTATATTAACTTGATAATTTAATGTATTTTAATATTAACATTACATTTTTACGACTACATTAATTAATAACATGTAATATTATGATACTTGAATCACTGTTTATAACGAATCTAGAATAGAAAGGAAAAATTTGAATACTTGTTTTGCTTGCAACACTTCATAACCATATTGTATCCGACGTAAGTCGCCGATCACAGTGGTGGGTGATGGAATCGGAAAGGATGGGTGGATGGAAAATAGAGAGGGAATGATGAGGGATAAGAGATTTCTTCGATAGCGGACCAGGATTACGGAACCAAAAGAACAGCTTTACTCACCTGGTTACCTATAACCTTCCGGAAGTTCACCCAATGTACGAAACTGTCACGGCATAAACAATTCTGATGAGTTCCATCATCCACAAAACACCAAAAACACAACGGTATCTGACACTTCCTGGCGATTCTCGGCGAGGTTCACCAGTACAAAAAACAGGAACCAGTCGATCCGGGGAACAGATACCAGTGGTCCAACTAATAATCCCAGTTTACCAGTGGTTAGTTATACCAGTGATAGTTTTACCAGTGGTCCAACTAATAATCCCACGAGGACCTCCAAATCTCGACAAATTTGACGAAATCAAACACACAATAGTCGAGCCAAACGAACAATGTGTATTGATTTAAAGTTTGTAAGAGACTATATATGTCTAGAGTTTATTTTGACTAATATTGTATGTATTAGTAGATGGCTTATTTTATTAAAATTTTTTAGAAGCAGTTGTTAAATATTATGGTCGTACTGATTCTAAATATCTTTTTAATAAAAAACTTAAATAAAATGACTTCATAGCCTATTTATTCCTATAGTGAATTCTTTGTAAAATAAAATATATTGATCAATATTTATATCCTGGTGCGACAGCTGATTAATGGCGTTTTTTTAGCCGACACCATCCAGCACGCCTCCTCGTGAGCTATGCAGTAGAGACGAACTGAAACCGTGAAAACTAATGAGAAGATTCGTTGTCAATGTCGTCCAACGATGTCGCATGTCCCAAAATACATTTTTATATATTTTAAATTAAATTATTATGTGTGGCAACAGATTTAACCCTCAAAAATATTTATGACTACTGAATTGATTGGATACTTCATTCAATGTAAACAATATTATTGTTAAGGAAAACACATTCTTATTGTGAAGTTGTAATTATTCAGAACATAGGTCTGTGATATTTTAAATACTAAATTAATGTATTAATTATAAATATATACATATAAAATCAATTTTGTCGAAAAATATTGTTTTTGCGTCACCGGGATACGAACCTGGATCTCTATTTCCAATCCGGGGAAGTGCACTACCTTTGTGCTATAATGCCAGTACTTTTCTTGACAATTTTTCGAACCTATATGTTACATTTTTTCAAATTAATACACCTGTAGTTCTGGCGTCTGCAGTCGGTTTACTCAAAGTTATTTGAGATTCTGTAAAAATAAGGTAGATGGCTCTTTCAAATAATGGAATGATTAAATGTATTAATATCAAATAGGTAACATGTAGGTTCGAAAATTTGTCGCTAAAAATATTGTCGCTGTAGCATAGTTGGATAATGCACCTTCCCCGGTTTGGAAAGATTATCCAGGTTCGAATCCCGGTGGCGCAACAACAATATTTTTCGATAAAATTGATTTTATATGTATATCTTTCTAATTAATATATTTAATTCATATTTACTAATATTTATTTTGAATTACAATAATGGTTTTAAGGAGAACACATTTTTGCATTTTCAAGTTATATATATGTATATATAATAATAATGCGTTTATTCCAGCGTGATCAAGTTTTTTTTGTGATGACTCATTTCGCCATAAATTCCGGACGATTGTACGTCACTTGCTTGTATTTCGACCAGACCTCGCAGTATACATGCTGGTGAAGAATAATTTAACCGTTTTAGTGCTAAGCAATTTTGGATACAAACGATCGCAGCGCTTTTGCGACGCGTAGCATTCAAACGGTTAAACAGGATCCTCTTCACCTTCTTACTGCATTGATAGAAATGCCACGACAACATATTCGCACGAACACTTAACTGTCTCCTCTGTCGTTCTGTGTCATCATCGTCTTGTCCATTTTCATTGAATATATGACCAAGGTATATAATCTCTTTGAGCGATCTAAACCAAATTTTGCGTAGTTGATGTGACCCATGTGACTGCAACACACCACCGACGTCTAAAATAAATGTATTTTATATTAAATTTTATTCGATCTAGCATTATTTTGAGCACTAAACCAAAGTTCAGTTACATACTAGGACCCTGGTAAAAACGTAGTCATCGCACCTCATCTTCTTTGAACGTCTTACCCTTCTCCTTCCTGGACCAAATTTTTCATACACATATGACTAAGCATACATACGTGTATTTACATTTTATATACCTGACAATTCGAAGTCATTCGCAAATATCCGTTAATTTTTCTACAATCTCGATCAAACTTACTTCATAAATATGCTTTCTTTAACATCCCTACTTAACTCATATACTTTATATGTCTAAACCATCTTAGAGACCTTTATTAACCTTTTAAATACTACGAGCGCATTAACTCACCAAAATTTGCTTGTTAAGCCAAGCCATAGCGTGATAACACGTACTTTTTAACCTTGCAGGGATTAAAGTCATATTTTTAAAATAATTTTGCCATCTGTGGACAACAGTTCTCAGCTTTTGATAGATATTTGTAAGCTAAGACTTTTAAAGCCTACCTTTACCTTATCTTGTCAAATGCGCCACTGCCAATTTAATTCTTCAGTCAACTTTCAGTTTTCCTTGACAGATCTAAGCTTCAATATTTTTTAATTAAACGATTATCTATACAAAAGGCTTGAATAATTTAATCGGATGTAGGATGGGCCATTCTAATTTTTAATATGTCAATTGGAAATGGTAAAAACTCTACTGACTCATTTATTTTTAATAATAAAACTTAATGGTTCGAAAAATTGGGCAAACGGTAATGAATGAATAAATAAGTGAATTAATTCAGATATTCCGTTCGTGTCTGTGTGTGTTGCCACTTTATGCTTGTGGTCTATAATTATGTAATTTGGCCCAATTTAGTAAGTCGTTTATTGGCATATCTCATGACATCGTAAACTTTTCGGGGAATTTTTTTTATCCCGTCTGACTTTTGATATGTGTACACCATAGAAGCAGAGTCGTAGGCCAACGATTATTCTAAAACTTTCGTTAATTTGTCACAAATTAAAAAAAAAATGAAAAATCTTTTATTTGTCAGTTGTAAATTAATTTCAAATAAGAATTTTGATCCACAAAAGTCTTATCTTTAATTTTTGAGTCTGGATCAGGGGTTGAAATGGACCAGAACAAATCGGAACGTTGCGTGTTGAACGGTTCGTGATATCCTTTCAATTTATATTACACCTCACGTTCGTTATTTTAGATTCGTTTTTTCGATATTTCGACCATAATCAACTCTGAACTATTAATTTACATTTTTGTTCTTTGTTACAGCCCAAATCGAGTTTTGACTAATATTAATTTATTCGAAGACAGCATATATGCTTCTTCACATTACCTCCCCAACAGAGCCTTAATACCAAACAGTATTATCCTAGATTTCCACGATTATATTTTGGAAATCAAAATTCGTGAATCATGCCTACTGTTATTAATATATCATTATTTTTAAAATATACAAAAACGTTGTATGTACTTTTGAAATTAACAAAATTAACTTTGTGGTTAAAATTCATATTTTTATTTGTTAACTTTGTTTTATTAACCACTTGATTGAGTTTAAATACATCTACCGGTTTCGAAAAATATCATTATCTTCATCAGGATGTCAATACTAACTAAAAACATATATTATTGTTTCTTTACCAGAATCTATTTAAAAAAACAATCATTTAAAAAATTAATTTAGTACCTAACTCAAATTGTTACTTAATACAAATTTACTCAAATAATTTTTAAGAAAAAATTGACAATATTATTGATATCCTGAAGAAGAAAATAATATTTTTCGAAACCGGTAGATGTATTTAAACTCAATTAAGTGGTTAATAAAACAAAGTTTACAAATAAAAATAAATACTAAATTAATGTATTAATTATAAATATATACATATAAAATCAATTTTGTCGAAAAATATTGTTTTTGCGTCACCGGGATTCGAACCTGGATATCTATTTCCAATCCGGGGAAGTGCACTACCTTTGTGCTATAACGCCAGTATTTTTCTTGACAAATTTTGCACAAAGGTAGTGCACTTCCCCGGATTGGAAATAGAGATCCAGGTTCGAATCCCGGTGACGCAGAAACAATATTTTTCGACAAAATTGATTTTATATGTATATATTTATAATTAATACATTAATTTAGTATTTAAAATATCACAGACCTATGTTCTGAATAATTACAACTTCACAATAAGAATGTGTTTTCCTTAATAATATATGTTGTATCAATGTGTCCAAAATTTAATAAAAATGAATTGATAATTCTGGCGTCTGCAGTCGGTTTACTCAGAGGTATTTGAGATTCTGTAAAAATAATGTAGATGGTTAGTTGTAATTATTCAGAATAATTACAACTTCACAATAAGAATGTGTTTTCCTTAATAAATAAAAATATGTTGTATGTCAATATTTCACTTAAAAATGAATAAAAACATGATTTTATTTATTAATGTCACCTGTCCAAAACCGTGATAAATTAGATGGCGCATCACAGTTTGAGAAGCACCACCCTTCACCATCAAAAAACCAGAGGCAATGACATTTTAGAAGTGACGTTTGATGAAAGTTATGGGATACCCGCACGCTTTGAAGGAATATTTTTATAGATTCCAGAATATACACATGTATGTGTGACTCATACATGTGTACATCACACATGCATCCAATCCGTCATGCCGTATCTCTGGAATGTTAGAAGAGTGGTTCAAAATATATTTCTTATAGATTGTAGAATCACGGATTTGGGTTCAATTCATATAGGCACATATAAGTATTATTTTCGTGGCGCTGTATATTACATTATATAATTTAAAAATATATTATATTAAAATAAAAAATACAATAAGATTTTTAACTCAATTTCTGAAATTACAAATTAATATAATATATTGTTAATATTCATTGTTCTCTAAATTATCAGCGTCCTTACGCACTTGCGAGTCTTATAAAAATATTGAAAAATAGTTAAAAAATTGACTTATTGTTTACGAAATCGCATATTACTAGAATTAAATTAAATGTATAATTTTAATAGCATTATTTCTTAGTATGAATAATACTGAATTATTTACGCACGTGTATTTTAAATGTGAGAAAACTGCGTAATTGATAATTAATATAAAGTTTTATATACTTAAATTAAGTTTTTAGGTCTAGATTAAAACATTATGTTTTTAAAAGGGAAATGTTTATAACAACTAGAAATTAATAGTTTTTATAAACATAATTTAATTTTATAAAATCTATAATTCACGGCAAATGGTTCAAGCTGATCTTAGAAGTCCCCGTTGGAATAACTACTACAGTGTAAGAAGTGGCTTTTACAAAAACCCAAAATACAATACCCCCTGAAACGAAACACCTCAACACAATTTCAAATGTATAAATATCTAGAAATTCTATTTCATTTGCATATAGGTACAAACTGTTATTTAGCAAAACCTGTGCAAAATATTTTTACAGTTATTGAGATCGTTTTAAATGGCACGTATGTACTTAAATAAATAAAAAATATTTAAAAATACAATCAATAATCAAAAATACAACAGAAAAATAAAATCTTAATTAATTGATACTCTCTTATTATTTTATCCATTAATTTTCTGATAAATTACACATGTTTTCTTCCGTCTATGAATACGTTTTGAGAAAAGTATGCAAGTTTCTACTTATTCAGTGCGATATCGATGAATGATAATTTACATTCAAAATTGTTTTACACTGGAAATCGTTCACTTCCAATAAGGTTACACAAATATGGACCCAATATATAATCTAATTGGGTAGAGATCAATGAGAAACTTCGCTATATAATATTCTAACATAATCATTATACAGTGCCTACACTAATAATTCACTAGTTCTACAACACAAAAAAAATTTATCGATTTTATTTTTATTCCTGTCGAATCTTTCTTGAATTAAATAACACCACAACAGCACAGATAAAGGTGGTTACTTTAACGCAGACTTCAATCTAGTAAAGTAGCCAGGACAATTCTGTATATATCAGAGGTGGAGTCTACTCCATCCCACACATTAAACTACGAGTATTTAATTACAATATAATAGTATCTTATGTTTATTGTGTTATATTATAATATATTTATCTCTATTACAACGAAAACATGTATGTCAATAAAGTCTAAGCTAATATTCGAAGTCTGCCTTTGTTTAAAATTATTGATTAAAATACACTGGGTTTTTTGATATCTTTGTATTTATTTTTAATTGTAAATAATAAATAATTTAAAATCTATATAAAATATGTAACATGCACCTACCTACGGGACGTTTTGAACAACTAACAATAGGCGGTAGCTACGGACACGTGGAATAGGTAGGAACCACAATTTCGATTGTACATTTTTTTGCACTGGCAACTTCCGAGAAAGAGTTCGTTCACTTTTTGTGTTGAAAACCGCCTTTCTGCAGTGGGGGAATTTTAATTGGCGCAATTTGAAAATGGAACGCGGGACAATGGCCCCCGCTCTCCCGTCATACGATCCCAATGCTGATCGGTGCAAATTGTTGCCATACACATCGAGTTTTATTAGTACAACGGAAGAATTGATTATTCTCAAGCGAAACTTATTAACTGTATTAACTGTATACTCGTATCAACTTGATGGACCGTAAAAAATCATTAAAAATACCTGAATTTATAATTTAACATTACTACATATTATGTTATAATTTAACATGTGCATTTAAGGGTTTTGCACACCCCCTGAATAAAAGCGATGTATGCAAAATTTGGTCCAAGAAGAGGTGATCCTTGAGTGTAATTTATATTTTTATTCATATTTTTCTCAGGATCACGTTGAATGCCATCTAAATTCAAAGATTGTGTCATCTCAGAGAATCTCAACCATATCTGAGATATAAGCATTTCTAAAAAATCACAATTATGCTATTATTTCGATTAATTTAAATATTTTATTGATTCCAAATTATATATTGAGTACAAAAAACTAAAAGTAATCGAATTTCTAGCGGCCAGACTATATTTTGTTAGATGATTTAGGACCTGAAGCAAAAATATAGATAATGCATAAATTTGATAAATATTTATTTCGAAGTGCCAGTGCGTAGCTTAATATGATTTTATAAAAAATTCAAACAATAATATTTTCCGCAACGGTGCAGATTTTTTTCATATTCCTTGAACATTTTCGGCTCGTAATTTATCCTGGTATTCACAAATAAAATATTGACTAGGTATGTTACACCCTATATAAATTGTTTAAATAGATATGCTAACCGCTGTACTATGATAATAAGAGTAACTCCTGAAACGAGGCTCGAAACCCTGATCATCAGATCACTAAGCGAGTATCATAACCACTAAACCACAAGCAGGTCATTGCACGTATTGAGTGGGTGGGGTGATACAGAGGGATAGGAGAATGAATGCCTGTATTTTATCTTGGAGCAAAATTTAAAATTCAATATAATATACATGAGGAGGAGGGGCAAATGTGACCCTGTTTTGTGAAGGATCCTAAAGAGTAACTGCATAATTTTTTTATTTTTTTATTTATTAAAGGGTGAATAATTTTAAAGAGAACAGACAGAAAGATGATGCTATTCGAGAAGGATGAATCGTAGATAAATAAAGAATCGTGTAAAATATTGGTAAGTGATGAATATTCGGAACGCGCAGTAAAAATTATGTTCGTAGGAAGTATATTTGATAAGAAACGGACAGGTTGAGAAAGATGTGGAAAAGAGGGTGACTATAGGGAATAAAGTGAACAAAGCTTTGAATGCATTGAATGCATATAGTACAAAAATTAATAAATATAAAAATTGTATAGATAATGGAAACTTGTAAGCCGAAACAAAACTAACTGTACATAATTGTTCCAAGAATGAAAAATACTTTTATTTAATTATTTGCATAGTACATACATAAGCACTCCTATATGTGCTCGAATATAAACAAGATTAAAGTCTTTTCTTTTACTACAACTTATATTATACATATTTGTTCAGTTTCACTTTAAATCTATTCAATTTCTTCTCCTATCTTATGTTTTCTTGTATTTCATTAAACATCTTCAACGCGCGATACATCATCGATTTCTGAGATTTGGCCTTCTTCTTCAATGACAGTCCTCTTGTACGATGCTCGTGCTCGTGTTGATTTGCATCAATTTTTCGTATAAATTCCGCTGGTATTTTATTATTAAGCGTTTATAAATAAATATTCAGATCTTTCAGCATTGCGCTGATCCGAGTAGATTATTTTTTCTGAGTATTATTCTCAAAGCTTTATTTTTCAATACTGACAATCGTTGTATTTCTTCTTCATTAGCCAAAAACAAAATTCTGCTGCAGTAGTTTATGTGAGGAATAATAACTAAGTTATAAATTTTACAAGTCTCGGTACTAATGAATCTTCTGATCCTTCCCAGAAGTGAAATTTTTTTTAGCAATCTTTTTAATCACGTGTCTTGTATTTTGTGATAGATTCAATTCTCCCAAATCAAAAGATCTCTCATATATTTTATTTTAGTCATTTCCTTCAGACTTTCACCATTTGTGATAATTTGGTCAAAGATTATTCACATTTCAAGCATCTAATTGGAAATAATATCAAAACTTTACGTGACATTGGAGCGTTTATAAAGAATTGAGTTAAGCTGATACTGAAATTTAACTCTTGTCCATTGTGATATAACTGGGATATCAATTGGTTTATGAATGAACATGTGTATATGTGAGCCTGATGTTGTGTTTATGTGTATATGTGTACCGATGATGAGATGTAAGAAAATACGATATTGTTGAATATGCATGTAACGCATTAGTTTGCGTTCTTTGGTCGACATATCTGAGTACGTATTTTGTTTTTGGAGGAAGAAACGGGATGACACAGTACTTTGAAAACTACCACTGATCTTTTGTAGTCCCGCCTCTCTCTCCACGCTCAGAAATTGAAGGATTCCTCGACGAATGCTGGTAGTCACTTTTAAGATGCTCGAAGTAGTTGTAGAAGGTACCGTCGGCCACTTTGCAAAGTATCTCGCGATGTAGGTAGATGACTGAGACGTATTCAAAAAAGGTACAGGTTGTAATGCTTACAGGATTAACACTGATTTAAGCATTGATGGACAAGTAGGTAGAACCAAGTATGTGTCGGAAGGTTGGAAGGGATCTATATCGGTATTAGAAATACAATTTCTCTAACAATTGTACATAATTGATATCTATCCTATACCTGCGTGTTAATTATACTGCTTTTAATAAATAAATCCCAACTTGCCCCAAAACAGGCTTGCCTAGTGAAGCAAAGCAATCATCATTCAGAAATGTTATCGGATTAATATAATTATGTAATGTAATGTAATGTAAATAAATAAAATTAAAATAATGGAGTCATGGTAGCAATATGACCAGAGATAAGTGAAGCTTGAGTTGGCAAAAGAGAAACAAATAAATACTAAATGCAGTGAAAATGATGTGTCAAATATATTTGTGGCAATCTATCTATGATAAATAAAAAATAAACAAATGAATAGTCAATGTAAAGCTGATCTAAGAACGGTGAGATGAGAACGATGAGAAGGTGAATGAAGTGATAGTTGCGTTTTAGAAGAGGATCCTGTAGGTAAACGGCGCTATCTCCAGTTTTAAAACTTGATTGTAGTTATCTACTTATATGACCTAACACATTTTTGAGCTAAAGGTTAGTATGTATCAGCTGGTAATTCGTCCCTGCGTACCAGTGATGAGCTTAAAATCACGAACCCTGAGTCAATCACTGATATCTTTGTGTCACACTCACTATCGGTGATTGAATATCTGGGAATATCATGATTCGTGAATCAACATTTTTTTGTTAAAAATTCTATTGTATTTCTTACGCCGCCATTTTAATCGATTATCACTTAAATCAGCGCCATCAACCGGAATTTCCGTAATTTTATTAGAGCCATCTATTGGAATTTTTGGTTATATTTATGCTAGCTTGTTGATAATTTGTTACTTTTTTTTGCATTTTATAGGTATGTGTATTTATGTGGAATCATTTTCTACTAATTATTTATGCTTTTAATAATACAAGTAAATACGCTCAAAATTATGTTCCTTAAAATTTATTTTATGTATTGTGATATCAGAAACTGTGTCATAGTTTTCAATCATTGATATTATCGAATACCAATTATAATCACACCAGTGAGTCAACAGTAGCATTTTTTTTCATCACTACTGTGTACAAAAACACAATACATACTTAATCACAGCTCGCACCACGTATCTTAAAAATTATTTGTTTATTTCAATTTATTATCTTGTTTGACTTTATACTTTATAAATTGCCAATCAAGTGTAAAACTACAAGTCTATCTAAACGTTTTGTAACTCTCGGCGTAAGTCTGCTCCTTCTATTCATGCCCCCACGTACTTCGAGGGATTCGAAAAGATCGCACTAGAAAACGCAATTCACTTTATTAGCGAGTTTAGTGTTGCCATTAAAGTGTCTATTTTGCAGCGGCAGTTATAAAAGGATGGAACATTAAAGGCAGATTTATAAACACACGCCAACTGTGGTGCGAAACGGCGAATAATTCCGCGAATGAACCGTTATTGTCGCAGTCGGAAATAAAATAGAAATTCGTTTTTAACAAGGCTTTATAACAGATTTGCTTCTTGTGGTACTAACGGTGACTACTCGAATGATGGACTACAAAAAAAAATTAGGTCGTTTTAAAAATATACAAACTAAAATAAAAAATCCATCGTTGATTCATCGCGTTGTATCTGGATTCGCGTCGGACCGAGGCGCGTTATAACGGGGCTTGACCGTACTTAATACTAATCAGACGTTTTGAATATGATCGTCTACCCTAACAGCAACATTAATAATAAGCGCTTAGCTTAGTTCAAAGATTTCAAGAATATTGAATGATGTATTCCGTATATATATTTTATTTTATTTATATATATATACACATCCGACAACATAACATAACAATAGAGTTATGCACCCCCAAATAAGAAAGATCTTGAATTACGAGGGTGGCCATCGACATTTACATAAAACAAGATCAAGATCTACAATAATATAATGTGAAAATGAATAAAAATATATTATAAATACTAAATTAATGTATTAATTATAAATATATACATATAAAATCAATTTTGTCGAAAAATATTATTTTTGCGTCACCGGGATTCGAACCTGGATCTTCATTTCCAATCCGGGGAAGTGCACTACCTTTGTGCTATAACGCCAACAAACAAAGGTAGTGCACTTCCCCGGATTGAAAATGAAGATCCAGGTTCGAATCCCGGTGACGCTAAAACAATATTTTTCGACAAAATTGATTTTATATGTATATATTTATAATTAATACATTAATTTAGTATTTAAAATATCACAGACCTATGTTCTGAATAATTACAACTTCACAATAAGAATGTGTTTTCCTTAAAAATATATTTAAAATGTTGAGACATTGATCAGATTAGAACTTGGGAATCTGAAAGATATCGAATCCATAAAAATTTATTGATTTTGAAAACCTGTAAGCCACATTTGTACAAATTTATATTTGCCACTATTTTGGTTGATTAGTCTAGGAGAAATGTATGATGCATGTCTCTGTCTTATTCCTAATTATGGACATTTTAAAAATCAAATGTTCATTAGTTTTGCTCCGAGTCTGATAAGTGTGACATACAAATAATAAAACATTGGTAATCATTAACTATTTTATGACACATTACTGATTAGGTTCACAATTTTATTAAAATCTACTTATATAAATAAATATGTAGGTATGTTGTTTTTTGAAATTGTAAATTTATTCAAACTTAAGGTGACGATTTTTACATACATACAAATTATTTAACCTCCAAAAATTATTTTGTAATGAATGAAACGCTATTTAAATATATTCTCGCGATGTACGTATATTCGTTTAAATTAATTATATTTAATACTTGACAAATAACAAGCTTTATCCTATATTATATTTTGCTACAAATACAATTAACGCGCGTAATGCAAGTGTCGTACGTTTGTATTTATTGCAAATATGATAATATTGACGCATTTCTTTTTACCTTATCATACACAACTCATTACAAATAAAATTAAAAAAAAACAATATATTTTTTTAGAAATATTAGAAATTTCCTTAATATAAAACTCCTTAAAATGGCATATTACGCTATCTGTCAATCAATCATAGAGCATGGTATAATTGCTTGGGATGGAGCGACTATCTCTGCAATTAATCCAATAATAGCAGCTCAAAAAATTATATTAAAAGTTATCCTTAAATCCCCAATCACAACGAGCACTGACGAAATTTTTGATAAATTCTGTCTTTGATATTAGACAAATAAACGCTAATACTGCTCTCAAATACATATATAAATACAAACAGACTCATTTTAAAACAACACAAAACATAATTTCCACACGGACAAATACAAATAACCTTCAAACCCAAAGAGCACATACTACATTTGCTCAAAGGAACTACAAATATTTTGGACCTAAACTGTTTATAGAATGCTAAAAGACTTAAATCAATTGAATTGTCACAATAACATGAAACTTTATATTAAAACTTGGATTCGTAATATGGGTAGAGCCAGTATTGGTGCACTCACCCAAACATATTGACTCATACTTATATTAATTATTGCTACAAAGTGATCCAAAAATTATGTCCACTTTAAAATTGTTCTTCATATACTCCTTTTATATGTTAATAAATGTAATTCTATCTACTTGTAATTTTAATTAATTGAACAATTGCTTGTAAACTATGCCCGTCTCGACACAGAATTTCTCTAGTGAGACTCTAGGGCACAGTCCAAACAAATTTTTATATGTATTATATAGTTACTAATAAATAAATAAATAATAAATAAATTTATTTAATTTAGCAAAGATACTACTTTATTTAGTCAAATTCCGAAACTGTCGCCTGGCGACAAAGTATTTAAATCATTTTCTAATAAATTTTTTGGTGAAGCGGCCACTGTCTTGCAAAATCAATGTATATATTTTTATTTCCTTACCCAAACATGTACAATAATTTGACAATTATGTAAGTATTTATAAACGACCTATTAATTTACGATGTACACCTTAATATCAAATACCACGAAGAAATATTTTCATTATCGTAAGTACGTCTTCGAACGTAGAATCGAACTGATCATTGATACGGAAAAGAATCCTGCATTGTAACCGGGTATACTTATTAAAATGCATCATTCTCGTATCTTTCATCATCTTATTACCGCCTAAATGTGAATTCACCTTAACTCGACCGTCCGGAGTTCGATTGGGAAAGTCGCCATTTCATTTAAGGATGCCATCATAAAAAAATATGACCAGATTACAAAGCTTGATCATAAAAGTCCTCGCGAGAACATTACGGTCCTTTGAATGAGGATGCTTTAGCTACAGTTCGGAGTGGCAGGCATTTTGTGTCTCTCGATTCGGTGAGGATCCTAAAGTGTTTAACTGACGGTGTTCATAAAACGTCTTAATTAGAAACTTGCTCACAATTTAACCGAGATTTCTCTCGTAGATACTTCAACGTATTCAAGAATACTGAAACGTTTAGTTAATGTTGTTAATTTATGCACTGAAATCTCTTCCTACCAGTCATCGGTTCATACTGTGCAACATTATGTTGTTGCATACCGAGTATACTGAAAAACAAACAATTAATTCATATTTAAAATATCACAGAGCTATGTTCTGAATAATTACAACTTTACAATAAGAATGTGTTCTCCTAATAAACATTTATTTTATATCCATTATATTGGGATGTTGCATAAGTGCATAGCGTTTTACTATTTTAAATAAACCAAATAAATAAACAAATCTATATTATAACATATTATTTTCAGAGGCGTAACTAATACAAAAACTAGGCCCCAATTCAAAAAAGCCAACGGATCCTAAAGCAAAGTAGAAGACGCCCTGAATATGTATTGTATTAAGTAGGATATAAAATTACTTTAATAATGTGGTCTATCCGAAAACAATTGGTACGTCACAAATGAGAAAAATAAAGACGTGATTTTAGGCATTTATATAATTAATACTAATAAAATGTGTGAATTAGAAAAATATACATATAAAATCAATTAATCGAAAAAATATTATTGTCGCTACCGGGATTCGAACCTGGATACACTTTATACTGTTACACTTTCAAATTGATATATCTATCGTTACATTATTTGAAAGCCATCTTCTTTATATTTACGGAATATCAAACACCTTTGAGTTATTCAATAGGAGACGCCAGAATTAATTGATAATTAATTTTCATAAATTTTGGAAACATTAATATAACTTATATATTTTTAAGGTTAACACATACGAAAACACAGCCATGGGCGTGTGGCGGCTAACATTGCTCGCAAAGTGACCATTTCTTAGCAAAAGCAATGGACGAAGCCGATTGGATTTTTCTTGTCAAGTTTTAATGAAATATCAACATTAAAAATATTTAATATCACACAATAATAAACATGTTTCCTATCGGATTACGGGAACTATACGTACATTAAAAAAAAACACTTTGTTCCTTATTGTTTGTGTAATAAATAATACAAATTTAGCAAGGTTAGGGTCATTTATTTATTGTTAATTTAGTATTATTGTAATGCACAAATAATTCGTTTTATGGAACATATTATTTATTTTAATGCACTGTTAACTCGTACCCATTCCAAAACTAACACAGGACGCGGATCTTTTGAGCCCCTACCTAGCGTGGGCTCCAATACATCGCATTTGTATAGTTACGCCACTGATTATTCTGCATTAAAAATGTTCTGATAGTTTTTAGATTCCACGCCTGAAATAATCCAATGGTTTTGAAGTGAGTAAGTCGATTTTGAAGTGCAACGCAGTTATTAAAATCGAAAATCTGATCAAAACAAGACCAGGAAAATAGGGTGGATATGGAATAACCTTCCAACCGAGCTCTTGAATGTTAGCACTATGTGGACGGACATTATCATTCTGAAAAATCACTTGATGTTGTCTTACCGGTGAATTGCGATCTCCTAGGTTAAGCTCAAAGAAAAAGATATGTCGGAAATGTCGTTTCCGGACAAATTCAAGGCGTGTTTAATAAAATCGTACTTTGGCATTAAAGTGACGTTAATACAATATGTCAAAAAAAATATCTTTCCAAACACATTCTAACCTTGAAAAGAAAAAAGGTGCGAATATACGTATCATCCAAATATAATGTATGTGACTACATCAAGAACTCCCAACACCAAGGTCACAACTAAAATAATTAGGCTCCAATAATGCCCCCTGTATATAAGAATATTATTTCTATACAATTTATCTATTAAACAGCAAGAACAAAATTGGTATCTTGTCTTGTGAAAAATCCATGGCCCTAATCCCAAATCTGACTACTGAATACATATATCGATAATGTTTTCACGTCATTTGAAATGACTTGTAAAATTTCATAATTCCATTTCTTGCTATGGCAAATTTAAAAAATTACCAGTCAACATTCGCACTGAGAAAAGTATTGATACTCCCAAAAGTACATATCGATACCGAATGTATTTTAGGGCGCGGACCTTTTGGACCCCTGTCTAACGTGGGTCCCAATGCACTGTATTGGTTGCATTAGCGAAGTTATACCATTGGCCAAGTCTTTGTTGTTGAAGTGTTTATAGAATAAATAATCATTGTTCAGTTTCCGTGAAGCTATTTGTTTTGTCCATGCTGTGTGTATGGAAGACTCTTTCCCCAACCAAATTATATATACGAGTATAATATATACCCAATGAAAGAGATGATTATTTCTGATGAACTATCATTGTCTCAATATTAAGTTGAGTATTTCATTGTATTGGGTTGTATATATAATAAGTCTTTGCGGTTTTGTTTAATTATTTACTTTATCTAAAAATTAGCTAATATTTTTTTAACATAACATAATGGTAGACCAAAGTTGAGATGTCTTGATGGTTTGGTAAATCATTGAAGAACTAGATGAAATATTCATATATGGAGAAAAATTACAAGCAGCAAGACTCACCATGGGTGATAATGTGCGAGCTACTGATGATAATGTATGAGATGAAACTGTCCCAAGCCCATGTGTCATACCACACTTCCATAGAATATGTTTTTATCTGATTCATTTCGCTCCCCACCTTATAATATATATAAATGATTATTTGAGACATATTTTATTTTGTGAAAAAAATTACTTTCTTGTCGGTACTTGGTATCAGATACACACAATATACCAAATATCCATTCAACGTTCTTATATATTCTTTATCTTCACCATGCTCTCAATAAGAGTAGTCGCGATTGAAGAACTGACGCACCATACGATGTTCTGTCGTCACCAATTTTAGTCCTTGACATTTCTTGTCCTTTTTATGACGAGCTCGGCATCGAAATTTTAACCAGGTCAGTCCACAAAATCTGATTCCTTCTACCTTCCCTTGAATCACCAAAATTTCCATGATTTTCTTGTATCTGGTAACATATATATGATATATCTGAGAATTCTGTACATTTTTAACGTAGTTTTGATACATTTTATCTGAAAAACCTCTGAAAAAATATATCAACATTTATAAGATGTCTATCACTTAGAAATGCAGTGTCGCTGTACCCTGTACGCATACATGGTATATTAAAATGTATTGTTGAAATACTATTATACCCTCTGAATAGCCATTACGCTAAGCGAAACACGGGCGATGTGTTGGCCGGGATTTAGCGTTTCTCCGAGAGCAGCCTTCAGGGGTCAGCAAGGATTTTAACGAGCAATTACCATCTCGGATACAGCCCAAGGATAACAGTGAACTGTTTTTATTGGCTGATTGCTAGAATTTTAGCGAATGGCCGCCAAATGTGATTGCGAAATTTTGTATGGCAATTAAATGACGTGTGAAATGGGTTTTTATAACGACACAGGGTGTCCGTGAAAGTACGAGTAGTCAGATCAAGAGAATCGCTGTAGAACTGGATCTGTTTGGCAAAAATTCTGTCATTATTTAAAAGTAATGACAGTTTTGTTGATCGTGTAAATTCGATATTAATGGAATGATGCGGAAATAATACGTATTTGGATATTCTTATATTATACTGTCATTAATAATGATCGTGTGCGAGGGTTCGCGATTCATTAATTCATCAATTAGTGATGGTTAATATCGCCGATTTACTGGAACACCAGACCCAATTCCAGGTTCAAATGAATATCAGATTATTTTATCGGTTACTGCTGGAGGTTATTCAAAATGATGGATTCAATTTCACACTGCTACGTTATACGTTGCATGTGAATGATCTACATTGCAATTGATAGAGGAGGTCCGAAAGTTCTCGCGCTAGCTCTTCACGGTAATACGGTAATGACAAACGAAAACGTGTTGAATTTTGTCAAAAAATGCTAGAAAACATGGAAAATGACAATTTTCTCCCGCGTTTAATTTTTAGCGATGAAGCTACGTTCCACCTCAGCAGGAAAGTATACAGACAACGTTCGCAAATGGGGTCTACAAAATCCTCATAAAACACTTCAGCATGAGAGTCACCGAAAGTTAATATTTTTTATAGCGTATCGCAAATAAAGATATGTGAACCATTCTTTTTTGCGGAAAACATGATTACTGGGGTAACATATCTCGGCATGCTAGAAAACTGGCCATTCTAGTATGAAACTGGCTATTCTATTCAATGAAGATTTAGAAGACTTCATCTTTCAATAAGTCGGAGCTCTACCTTATTGGCACCGGCGATCTCACGACCTATGATTTTTTCTTGTGGGGATTTATAAAACAATATTTTCTTGTGGGGATCATTTATATATTACCTCTTCCAATAATTCTGGTCGACCTATGGAATAGTTTCATACCTATGGTAAATACAGTAAAACAAGGCATGTTTCTTCGGGTGTGGAACGAGTTCAGTTACCGATTAGATGTTTGTCGAGCAGCTAAAGGGGGTCACATTGAACATTCATAAACTGTATTTATAAACTTTATTATGAATATTATCAAATGTAATTTACTACATGCTTATAATTCGTTCGCAGTTTAAAATATAGAGTTACGAAATTAAGTCCTTTATTTTGAATAACCCTGTATATTACAGTCATAAACTTCTTCTGTGAAATTTTCTAAATCTACTTCAAACACGCCGTTTCTATCGTTCTATTATTAACTATCTAAGGGAGCCTCCAGTATTCGGTATTTAATAGTGATGAGCTCAAAATCACGAATCGTGAGTCAATCACTGATATCTCTGAGTCACACTCACTATCGGTGATTGAATATCTGGGAATATCGTGATTCACGAGTATTTTTAATTTTTTTTATTTATATTTGGTTGTGAACCATTATTCGGCACGTGTGACGTTATAATTCATGATAAGCGCCATCTATCAGATTCTACCAAACCGTTTTACGCATTTAATCTGAAATGCTGAGAATTTGACCCGAAAAGTAATCTCAAATTTTTGAAGGTTTTCATATTCTTTGTGATGATATTAAATTATATACGCTATAATTACATATGCTAGAATATATTTTATACGCAAAGGAAATTTGATTAATATAATTTGAATCAAAATTATGTTTTCTTATTTATTTTGTGTATTGTGATATCGTGCGGCACAAGCGAATTAGTAATAAAATTGTGATCACAGTCACAGTTTTCAATCGCCGATACTAACGAATATCAATCACAATCACACCAGTGAGTCAATAGTAGCATTTTTTCTCATCACTAGTATTTACGTGTGATATATTATATGTTGAAATTTCATCAATATATGTATATAATAATTAAATTAATATTGTTATATTTACTAACCGCTTATCATTCAATGTGGAATTAAATTATTTAACAGGGGATATTAGACTTTTTGTTAACGTATATTAAGGCGTTTCTTATAATATAATAGTTTATTTTGATATTTTTTTACATATTACCTACATCTATTAACAATTAAATCCAAAATTATACTTAGGATAGGATTCTGAACTGAGAAACTTTCTTACTATTTCAAAGAGAGATTTTTTAGCAGATTTCTCCGTAATAGCGCGTTTTATTTTGATAAAAAGCTGCTCTGGAATCAATTATTATTTCTAAATAATTAATTTCAGTCATCCATTATATATTAGAACGCCAAAGTAATCCTATTCGTTGGTATTATTTTCACCTGCTTTATAATATTATTTTCTTTCGCTTGCAGAAAGCAATCGTTCATGGCCGGTTGGAGATTCTAGGTCCAACGTATACGTGCTAATAAAATACTGCCTATTAGTAGATATTTTACATAAAAATTCCTCACATACGTAAAATATTTTGTAGGAACCTACAATGAAAGTATAAATGTTAATTATACATTTTTAGAAATCAGACAACTATGTTTTGATAATCTAACTAAAATTACTTTGTATTTCTTGTGATTTCCTGTATTATACACACCCTTATTTTTATCCTAATGACATTTCTAACAATCTATGACATTCAACCACGAAAATAACGACTCAGTCATACGAATACACACAACCGAGGTGCTTCTAACATGATTTCCCACTTTTCTTACTCTTCAATCTCGCGTTACTCCACTGCGATCATAAATAACATCCACCCCAATTACACGGGGAACACCAATAAACTTTACTACCTGGAGGGGAGGAAATCCTAGGCAATGAAAGGAGCATTTTTTATATGCACCCTGTAGATAAGGGTGCAGTTTTGATGGCGAGTAGGTTTTATGGCCGTTTTATGAGTAGAGGAAATAATTTGTTTCGTTTAATAGTGTTAAAGAGTAGCTGTTTCGTTTTATTTTCACTATAAAAAGTAAAATTTCTACTTTTAATTTTATCACCGGCAGGTGCCTACCTACCTACATTAACACGGGAAAATCTGTTATTTTAAAAAATGAATATTTTTAATGTTAACTGCTGATGTCAATTTCGTTATATTGATAAATTATTTTTCATTTTGATACAATTATTATTATTATTTCATCTAAATATAACTCGACAATAACGACAGGAATCATTCTAGAATTATTTAAAAGGTTAATTAGAAAGAACAGTATTCTAGTTATGGAGAAACAGGAGTACTAAAAATAAAATAATTTAATTAGTTTTTCAATTAATTTTATCTATTTGTTGGTGACATACCTATATATTTTTAAAAATAAAAACTTAGCTATTTTAAATACTAAATTAATGTATTAATTATAAATATATACATATAAAATCAATTTTGTCGAAAAATATTGTTTTTGCGTCACCGGGATCAGATCGTTATAAAGAGCGTATGTTGTATTGAAAAAAATAATCATATGATTTATTTATTTATTCTTAATATAGTGCATACATTATATAAAAATGTTTCTTTTTACTACAACTTATCTTGCTCATATTTTTAAAATTTTTATTTATTTAATTAAAAATATAATACAATTTGAATAATAAATAACATATATATATACATATATTTTAACATTTGTTTCTTCTCTATGAGAGAAAGACTCGTGTATAGTGTAGGAGTATATTCGAGTTAATTTATGTTTCAGTTAGTCTGTGTACATATTTTTTTACTTCAGTTACAAATTTATGATAGTCCGTAATTTTTCTAATTATGATGAGGAGATTGTTAAAAAATTTAATGCCTTGAAAAAAATATTGATTTTGAGTTGCGGTATATTTTAGTTTTGGGTTATCAATTTGATATCTATATCTTGTAGATCGGAATTCACTTCTAATATTTAATTGATTTTTAATTTTGAAAATTTGAATTATTGATTTTTTTTTGTGTATGTCTACTATTTTTGGTTCTTTATAATCTGTGAAAAGTTGTATACTTGGATAGTCTTTTTTTTTTTTTTTAATTTTTATTATCATTTTTTGAGTGATTTCTAATTGTGACATTGGAGTTTTATATGCACCTCCCCATCCAATAATACTGTATTTCAAATGTGACTGTACAAACGCGTAATATATTATTTTCAGATATGTAAGTGATAAGATGTTTCCGAGTCTAAAAAATATGTAGGCAGTTTTCTTTATTTTGTTTGTGAGATTAGTAATATGTTCTTTCCATTTGAGATTGTTATCTATTATGATTCCAAGGTACTTAATACAACCTTTTTCTTCAATTGATGAACATTGGTTACCTTTGCAATCCTTTGCTTAGTTTCATTTTAAATCTATGTAGTTTCTCCTTTCTTATATCGTATATCTTCATCGCATTGTACATCATCGATTTCTGAGATTTAGCCTTCTTCCTGAATGGCAGTCTCAGTCTATCTCTTCCTCTTGTATGATGATCGTACTCATGTTGATTTGTATAATTTTTTCTTATAAATTCTTAGTGAGGATTTTAAAAATTGATTGTAATGTAGTCATTAACGTTTCAACATAATATTTTAAATAAGTATTCAATTGATAAACTTTTATCTTACATAACCCAACAAATAGAATAATAACAATTTTTTTTTCCATCCATGCACGTATTGTTCATCGAATTCTGAAGGTAAACATATATAACTTATATACAATTTATTTTATTAGATTGCAAATCACTACCATCTTTAGTATATTTGGAACAACAAGGTATCATCTGACATTTTGGTCAAAATTGACCAGTGTTTACATGAGGGGACGGGGAATTAAGGGATGCAGAAAGGGTGGGAGGGATTCGGGAGATGGTCAGGAATAGAGCACAAAGGCTGATTGAAGGACCACCAGAACCAGAAAACACGACCCACCTGTGAAATGCTCCTTTCGGTATCTTCTTTCATGGCTCCAGGATAGGTACAACGCTGTTCAGCACGAAGTACACTTGAACATTCGGTGATAGCGCGAATTTATAAAAAAAAAAAACACAGGACAAACAAAATTACAGGATTCAGCACGCACGGTAGCGAGATACCAAAATATACACAATAAACTATCAGCTCCATACAGCAGGACGATAATTCAAGCCAACAACGCACCCAAATGGTAAATGATATCCTGACAGTTCGAAGGTACAACTTCAATAGCTGAACCATAGAGAACATACCATAGAAATAGGTCGTTTTCTGGTATAGAAGGAGGGAGTAGTGGGTGGGTATTCGATAGGAATTATATGCGTTAACATGCGCGGAAGACGGCGATCGGCAATGCATACATCATAAATACTGAACAATCTGATTGATCTGATTTTGTAGAACTTCTAATATTTTTATAACAACGTCTATTAACGAATCTATCTATCGTTGAGCCACTCTTCCATATCTTCTTCAGTCCAAGGTTGTTCTCAGGATAATCTCTTTTTCTATACTGTCACTTTGACGCATTACGTGGCCAAAGAATTAGAAGTATCTTTCGTTCACTGTTGTAGATAAGGCTTGCTGTAATATGATATAGGATTGAGGCATTCGTGGGTCGTGCTCTCCACGGGATGCGTAACATCCTTCTCCAGCAATACATTACGAAGGCATCTATTTTACGCTTGTCGCTATTGCGGGCTGTCTCTGTTGCATACATGAAGACAGATAAGAGTGTGAACCAACATAATTTTATTTCCTTCCTTGACGTTACACTCAGTTGGTTCATATCAACTTTATTTAGATGTATGTGTTCGAATTTCTTTCCCACTGTCACCAGTGTTCGTGATCAGAGCGCCCAAATAAATTACTTGTTAAACTACTTCACACTCTGCTACTTGCGAAGTTTGTTGTGACGCATTAGCACGATTCACAATCAAAATTTTTGTTGTTAATGTAATTATAAGTAGTTATATTATATTACGTGTCTGAAGTCGGAAATATTTATTGATTTAAATTATGTGACAACATTTTTGTACAAATTTCACTTCTTGGGCGATAAACTAAACTCAAAAGTTAATATATTTTCATAGAAAGCAATCACTTCGTGGTTTGACATATTATATTAAATAAAATAACAATAACTTTGTATGAAACCATGAAATTTATTAAATTTCGTGGTTTCATACAAAGTTATAGTTATTTTATTTAATATCAAAAATGAATATTTAAAACTTTAAAGGTCAATATCTCGATGATACCTTGCTGTCCCAAGGTCACATATTGTGGCAGTATAGGGGCACAGATTCTCCTAAATCCTTCCAAGGTTTTCTCTTTTGCTGGTATCACGGGTCCACTGCCTGCTCCTCACTGCCCATATGTTACGGTCCATCTATTGTCTTTTTATCAGATGTCCCGCCCTCTACCATTCCATGTCTTCGTATTTGGTTTGTGTCCACTCATCTGTGTTTTTCAGTGGCGTGACTACACCGATTCAACCAAAGCTATGTATTGGGGCACACGTTAGATAAGGAAAAGTCTAACCTTACAAAATATTTTTTATCGATGCTTTATCCATCGCTAATATGGACTAATAATTTTTAAAATGCACAGCATGCAATGAAATCATAAAATTGTAATCTATCATTTCTCATGTAAATTGCAAAAAACATTATAAGATTATACGTCGGATTACCAGACCATCGTCGCAAATTAAAAATCGACGTAAAGCGATGCATATAAATATAACTATGAATAATATAAGAGATAAAAGACCAATCGTATTTTTAATATTTAATGGGTGAACCACGTATCACGTAACACAATATATTCTGATTTCGAAACGTTAATCCGGAATCGATAGCATCTAAAAAACGAATTCGAATTGCGCGAATCTCCGGGTCGCACGTCCCGCGGAATGGAATACGACAATTCCGGTAGTAAATCGGAATCCCCGCTGGGTAGGAAAAGGAAGTAGGGAAACCTTGGTACATGATGAGTTCGGTGAGGGGATAGGGATTCCAGTTGAAGGACCAGTGATCTCGGAAACCGGTATTCGGAAGGTCTACTCGCTTTGCCTTGTATATGACGCCTCCTTAATCTCTTTAGTCGCCGCTGAGATCACACAATGGTACGCGGATGAGCCGATCCCACTTGAATACGGCGATGTTACAAGTTCACCCACGGCACACAGACAACAAACAATACGTGATCAAAACACAATATCACAAAATACAGTGCTGGCGTACTGGAGCTGACAAGTCCACACCGCGAATGCTATCGCGATGTCGAGATCAAACAAATATCGGTCAAGGTCACAATTCACACTGACAAAACGAGCATTAGGAAATATATGGATGGGAATTTAGATGCGGAAATGTGTCAGTAATATGGATCGCGACCGATTCGAAAAGACGCGCCAAAAGGGTGTTCACGAATTTGGAACATATTCCTTTTTTTTCATTCCGCATTGGGTTCAATTTTTGAAGTTACGCCACAGTTTCGTTTACGTAGCCAAATCTCCAACATGGATCTCTCCACAGCTCTTTGGACTACGATGAGTGGTATCATCGTGGCATTAGTGAGTGTCCATCTTTCAAACATGGAATTACAAATGTTAATTGTATGGACTTCTGTTATTTAGAAAAATGAATAAAACACGAACATTACCATGGCTCTAAAGCCCAGAGCCCAGGCAGCCTTTAGATCTTTCACTCCTCACTTTTCAACAACCTTCTCCGCCAATCTTAGATACTAAGAATTCACGGATTCTTATCTACTCCATCTCTTAAAACTCTTCAAAAGTGCTGAATCATCCATACAGGCAATACGTCCAACCTATCGGAGACCTTAAGGAGAACCTTAATGGACTTGGTGATCTCACTCACCATAGAGTTTATAAAGTTTTTAGATATAATAATGAATATCACGAATAATTTAAGTACTTTCTATATTATACATACATATGTGTATATATCAATACATCCGTGTTCACATTAAACCTAAAATTTTAAAATATTGGAGACTTACCCCAGCTGTGAATGTGGCATAATAACAGGGCGTTCCTACATTTTATTACCCCACTCCCTCTCTCGGTAATCTTACTACACAACTCGTCACGAATTATAAATTACGAAGCCTTGTACCATACAGGGGGGGCGCGATCCCGATGCAGGAATATGCATTTGCTTCCTGTATTTTCTTAATGGATATTTTCTGAATACATTTTTTTCGTGCGGTTAATTTATTTTATATTTTTGATATAAGTGCACCTTTATATACTTCAACTAGTCTGTCATGAATGATATCTAGTAGGGCAGGTGCGTAGTAGGGCAGATTTTTTTTAAATAGACATACGTACACGAAATACGTGTCACAACAATATTTCTTAATATATTCAAATCAAGCCAAGGTCTAATGCTATGTAAATATGACAAACTTTGTGGTTTCCTGGAACGAAACTCGAACCCCTGGCCATTTAATGACCAGGCGAATATCTTCTAACTAATCATATATTTGTAATAGATCGCAATCGGTGCGATTTCAACACTCAACCTCCCCTACATCTACTTCTAACATCCGGGTACCCCAGGGATCTGTTCTCGGACCACTATTGTATATTTTATATACGAAAGACATACAATACATAATAATATCGAACTATAAACAGTTTATGTGTAAAGCGCCCTTGAGGTGAAAGTTTTTACGAAAATGGCGCTATACAAATTATCCATTATTATTTATTATTTAAACCAACAATCACGTCGGTCGAATTATAAAAATAGCATTATGTTATTGCCATTGTATAAATGTTCCAATGGATTAATAAATAGATGTACATAATAGTAAATATATATAACTAAATAATTATAAAATGTATGTATAATAAGCTACAAAACAAACTTTTGTCTGTATAGTTGTTATGTAGTTTTGGTATAATATTTTTCGTAAATATTTAGAGCTTTCATAATTATAATATACAATAGATACACAATATATCTACGTTTATTAAGAAGCTTAAACAAATATCGTTTATTAATGTATTTACCATTTCTATACAAAAATATTCAAGTCAAATGAAAAATCTAAAGGCAAAAAAATTATTTTCCTTATAGTTTATTTTATTTGTACTTTAATTAACTAACTGTAACTGTAAGCAATATACTCAGGTGGGGTTCTCTAGAACAGGCGACTAATAGAGAATTCACTGCACTTAAAAAATAAAATATTTGTGAATTCATAATAAATAAATTGAAATGTGATGTGTGATGGTTTCCTCATTTGTGATAACTTTGCTCTAGGGCCGATCGCAGAGGTCCAAGTGAGACTTTGGAAAAGCCACAATTTTCTCTTGGAAACAAACATGGAAATTAATTGATAATTAGCAGTACTTAAGTTGCTTTTAATGGTTTAATTTATAGCTGAAGGGACGGTGAGGCACACACAATATGTATATTATTGTTCGCGATTCAAATTTGATTTTAACGAATTAGTATAGGCACTTATTTTTTTCTGATAAGCCTGTACTCCAAGCAACTCAATTTCGGTGCTTTGTTCGTTTATATTTAAAAATTCTATTTTCAAACAAAAATTATAAAATTGTAATTTTTAATCACAAATACAATTGTCCGCTGTTAAAAGGCATAGTTTTTCAAATAAATTAAAATTGTAAAATGAATTATTCCCAAACAATTTCCCGTCATTATTAACGGGTTATTTCTAGTATACATAATAGCATATATACATAATAGCAGTAAGGAAGTGAAGAGCATTCTGTTAAATCGTTCTTCACCAGCAAGTATTACCTGCGAGCTCTGGTCGAAATACAAGCAAGTGACGTATAACCGTCTCCGAATTCAGTATAACAACTCATACAGAATACTTTTCGGATTAGCGCGTTATTGCAGCGCTTCTACAATGTTTACCGATGGCCATATACATGGATTCGTTCCGCTTCTGAGACATCGATTTGCTGGCGTAAAGCTGCGGCTGGAGCTCAGCACCAACTCTCTGGTGCAAGCGGCGCTCTCATGGAAAGCTGGTTCCCTGACCAGAGAATGGCAGCGCCTACAGAATAGCTACATATACAACAATGGCCGTGACTGAAGTAGTTATATATGTACTTTTTTATTTATTAATATTTTCTTTGGTTTTCTTTTTCATAGCATTATATTTATTTCATAACCTTAATGTATAACATAATATGTATTATCTCTATGGCGAATCAGGTTAAAAAAAAAACATGATCACGCTGGAATAAACATATTATTATTATTATTATTATAATATTAAAATTTGATATCACAGTCTAACGGAGGAATAGTAAGATTATAGACCGCTCACAAAACCCAAGTATCCTCGATAATATTACACTGCTGTGAATATTTCCTAGATATAATTACTCGATAATTTTTACATTGCAGTTCAAAATGGTTTTACACCAAATATCGTATTCATTTAAGTTTTTTTTTACTTGTTCATATTATTTCATTTCTTTAAGATCACTATATCCTTTGTATTTATGCTTTTAACAACATTCTGACTCTAGGTGTAGATATCACTAATATTTTATTTTTTCTGAACGTAAATAAAGACTATGTACACTACGTGGTGCATTAATATAGCAATATAATAAAGGATTCCTGCATTGAAATATAGATTCTACGGATGTCTAATGCCGTGCAATGGCCATAATAGCGATAATTTTATAATATTGCACAATTTTAGATAACGCATTTTTAATAAATTTTTTGGAGTACCCGCTAAATAAACATACTCGTATTCTATGTTAAAACGTTATTTAATAAGAATATTTATTAAACAACACTTTTATTTTATATATGATAAAAAATAAATCCTATTTCATTAGCGGTTTACTCAACTTTCGTTCCTCGGCCAACAAAAAGATGTACCCACGCACTTCATTCAAGGGTTCCTGCATTACCGACAGAAAAAACATGGCGAATATCCATTCAGCTGTTCGGAAGATTGACGGCCCGATGAATGGCTGTCATATTATTTGAAAAGGTTTCATAAATAAAATATAATTAGTTGGTCGGATATGATTTCACATATGGGTTTTAGAACTGTATGTATAGCCCGCGGCCGATTGCATTGTAAATATTATAAACGATTTTATTATATGGGGTATTGAACAATCGTTTTCACATTAATCCGGTTTTTCTACCGTACACTTTATAGTATGTATCATATTCAATAATGATTTAAGCCAATATACACGTGTGTACATATATTGCTTACAACAAAGAAATATGAAGTACATGAATTATATTCGAAAGAAGGATATTGCAAGAATTTTGGGCGCTGTCAAAGAATATAAAGTGTGGCGTAGGCATTACAACCGTGAATTTTACGACCAGTATTGAGTCGTAAATTCGAGGAGACCACCAAATTAGACCTTATTTTCACAGCATAAGCGCTTTGCTTAGTTTGAAAATATTGATGTGATGGGTGTGTTGTGTATGCACAATAGTTTTATTTTTAATAAAAAAAATAGTTTATAGTACATTGAAGACGAAATGCAAAGATAAACTTTAAAAATTTATCACATTTTAAAATTATGTTTATATTTGTAACATAAATAATTTTATAAACATATTTTTTCTAATGAAAGCTTACGTATGTTATTATCGTGTTCGTATACTCATCAAGTAGCTGTTAACATTGCTCGAATTTTGGATTCTGTATACCTAGTTATCTATATAAATAACAAACGGAAGTTTTTTTAAGATAGATTTTTTTCCTCATAATTTAATGAACATTGCATTTTAAAAAATCGGCTCAGATCAAAAAGACTTAACATTTATAATTACAAATAAAACTTTCGTCTTCCAATGCATTATGATTTCTATTTAAAAAAATTAGATTAAGAAAGTGACACATTAAAAATGAAGTAGCGAAAGTCTTGTAATTTTTTGTTAAGAATAAAATATGCATTATTGAATATATATGATCAAAAAATTAATTTAACGTGAAGGAATTGAGAGCAATAAAATATAGAACTTTACTCCGACTCACTTTGCTTCTTGACTCCTATCCAACGCTTACTGAAAATTTCTCAATCCTTTTCACTTTTACTTTGAAGCAAAACGGTAGGCGTTTAAACTTTAATCTAACCCATTAAACACAACTCAACACTGAAACAAGTTTTATAATAATTCATAATTATTTACTGAATTTACGACCCCGTGAACAATCTATTTATTTATTTGGTTCTACTTTTTTTAGTAGTCGAACCGAAAGTAGAACCAAATAACTATCCTGCTTTTGAGTTAACCAAAACCATTAAATAATAAAATTTGATAGCTATTAAATTGTCACCTATGGCTTATGTATATATATATTAACATGATTTTTTTAATTTGTTAATTTATACATATAAATGTATCTAAAAGATAAGCTTACATCTTAAATAAATTAAATAACGAAAATATTTCGTAAGATACCTAACTATCTTCAATGAAAGTGTTCATCAAATATGGAGAAAAAAAATCATGTTAAAAATCACTAATAAGATGAATCAACCAAATTAAAAAATAACTATGCGTGTATAAATGTTATTTAGACCAACGCCCAGGACCAAGAAAGCAAAAAGTAAATTTTGAGATAAATTTAAAAAACACAGTAGCTTTGCTTTTGCTTTTTGCGTTTTATCAGATGTTTACAGAATTTTCTAAGGTAAGTACAGAATCATGGGCTCTAAAGGTAAAGGGAAATAATGTAGTTTGAAGCATGTGAAATGTGGTGTTGGAGACATATGCAGCGTTTACTGCAGACAGCAAGGCGCACAAGTGTTTCCATTTTGAATTGATCCCTTCAATGATCCTCAACCATTTTGTCTTGAGTGAGTCTTGACTTAGTAACTTTTATGCTCTTCTTGTAAGAAAGGAAGAGCCTGGAGAAGCATGTTGTAGTGGTCCATATTGAAGGATGGAAAAGTAGAAGAAGACCCTCATCCGTTGGATTCATTGAGTGGTTACAGCAACAGGAAGTTCTCTGTTGATCAGTGAGAAAATAGAAGTATAGTCAAGAGGGTGGGAGTTCAAGAGAATCCAAATCCTCAGTCACGATGCACGATAAACCGACGAGGAAGAACTACTTAGTAAGCCATTAAAGAACCGTGATGCTGAGAGATTATCTCAAAGATTAGAAAGAAAGAGAGGCTGAAAAAATATATAGCAAATTATTTTCATTGCGAATTGTTTAAACTGACATTCGATACGTTATTTATACATAGTACCTACATCTTATCATACATGGAACGAAAATATTAAACAATTATTGGCTTCTGCTTTATCTGAAGCTCACTTGGATTATTGAGCCACAACAAAGGAGCGAATTAAAAACCGATCTACAAACCTGAACTTATCAACATCTTGGAATAATAATTACTGTACCGCATACTATTTATTACGTGGGTGTCTGCCGTACCGACAATAATCATCTTGTAAGGATGTATGAAAGTACAATCGTAAATGTTAATATTATAATTGAATCGTAATGTTATTATTTTATTGAATAACTTACGATTTTATAAATAGTTAAATCAAATTTAAAATGATTTAAATTAAAATGTGGACTGAGAATGCTGACGCCATCTAGCGATTTTGTTCAAAAATTTTATCTTCGCTTCCTTACTGACTTAAGAGAAAAGGATTTGAGTTCATATTATAGGAAAAAATGCAAATACCTCTCATTATTTTAATAATCTAAAATTTAAATGCAATTTTAACAATATCAGTCGTTTTTTTCCACTGCTGCACCAAGTCTCGCACTTTTCTCTTATTATTATTCGCTGCCACGTTTTTCCGGAGAGTTTGATGATTTAGTTATTCCAGCGGATCTTAAGGTGACCTTTTGGCCTCTTTGATTCTTTTCCAGTATCAATAGATGTGTTAGTCCAACGACTGCCCGTCCCGTTTCCGTTTCAGACATAGTGGATGATCACTTTTGAAAATCATGTTCAGGTTTGTAAATGTACTCAAGTGCAGCTTTTTTCTGCGAACAATTATATCGGATATGTCTCCGATACAAATTTAAATATCGATAAAACGAGATAAAATCAAGATTTTTATAAATAAATAATAACATAACATAAATAGGTGGAGCCAAAACTTGTGAGAATGGCAAATGCTAGTTCTTTTATTGTGTCGTATGTTGCAGGAAAACTATTCCATGTATCAGATATGATTGTATGATATGAACATATGAGTTGGAGTTGACGAGTCGCAAATGCCTATGAAAAGAGCCACGTGTGGCGTGCGATCCGCGGTCTGCCGACCCTTCCCCTAGGTAGACATTATTCATGTTGAGACCTTCGACAGCGACGAATCCTGGTCCAAGATTTTCTATTGCTAACAAGACCGTATCACTCTAGTAAGACAGATCACCATTAACTTGGACGGTCGGTGCAATTCAGGCTGCTGGCTGATCTTCTGATGAATCTTGATACTGTATATTCATTGTCGGTCTCCATAAATCCCTCGCGTGCGCCGAATAACTCCCAAGAGCGATTCTTGATAGCGGACCGATTTCGACGGCGGCTGGATACTTTCTGTCAAGTTAAGTGGCGCTCCGCCAGTACAGAGCAATACAAATAACCGGAGTAACCAATCGAAGGATATCAAACACGCGCAAACAGACATAATTATCGACAAATAGAAATATACCTATATACGAAACCCCTACCCTAATTATAACATTATATATCGGTTTTTACAATTATTTATACAAATGATAGGCAGAGCGTTGGCCATTTCGGATGGTATAAAGTGTTATTGCCGGAAAGGTCACTTAAAAATTGTGTAAAATAATATTTTTAAATGTTTTTATTTTTAGTAACTCGGTTTAGTAACTCGGTGTCTCAGAATCAATGCACACGGTCTTCGGCAAACATTGTAGATGCGCTTCAATAACGCGCCAACCCGAGCAGTATTCTGTATGAGTTGTACTGAATTAGTAGACGGTTGTACATCACTTCCTTGTATTTCTACCAGAGGTCCCAGGTATACATACTGGTGAAGAACGATTTAAACAGGATCCTCTTCACCTCCTCAACGCTTATCTGTCTCCTCTGTCGTTCGATATCATCATCGTCTTGTCCATCTTCATTAAAGGTATTTTACCTTTTTTTGAACGCTGAATTAATAGTAATTTTGTAGTTGATTTTCACTATCCTTCATTAATACTGATTTTGACATGTGGACGTGGAAGGGTTAAGTGTTTACGTTGTGTGTTGCACTGAAGATGACCCGACGACGGATAGAAACCAGTCTGAAGGTACATATGGTGAGCTGTCGCATCCGTCAGAATGGATATCTCGCTGTTTGTCATCCTAATCATAAAACATGATGACAGCTAGTAAACCGACCTACGTAGACCCCACTCTGTAATATTTATACTTAATTCTATATTCGTATTGAGCACGTCTACACGTTGATGAAATGTATAAGAAGTTTGAAGTAAATGGTTGCACCCATGCACTTACCTGAGCATTAAAAAACTGAGGCAACACCCAAGAGCACCATAGGAATGGAATTCATTTTTTAACACCACGTTTGATATCAATGATTTTTTTGTTATTTGCACCACGACTACGTTTGATACAATGCATTCATTTCACCAATAACACGAGTTATGATGTTTTTTAATTGTTCAATCTTTGTTGATCTTACACTAGCTTGATCTTTAGGGGTGTAGGCTCTGATCTTTACATAAAATACGCCATGTTATGCCATATGATAACTCTTACACTTTCATTTACAGCGACAATATTGGCTTCTCTCTGGGAACTTCTTTGCCTTACTGGTCCTCACATCATGTAAAAAATAACTGTTTTAAACCCTTTCACAGTTCGACGAATAGCTTACTCAGATTGACGATTATGTTGACCATAAAATTCACCAAGTGCACGTTAGGTTTGCTGTGTCGAATTCTGATTTTATAAAAAAAAATTAATATCTTGTAAACATTGTTCCGATGTGAAATGTTCCATGGTAAAATGGAAAACTACACTAAATTAAAATAACAATGACAGCTGTCAAAATTTTAATTAACATGGCTACAATTTTTATTTGACCATCGTCATCATATATTTGACCTTGCAATGGGATCCAAAACGTTGTCCAGAAAGGTCAGATATATAATACAAGGCAAGAAAACTGTACACAGAAAATGTATTTTTATTTATTTATTCTTAATCTAGTGCATACATAAGTATATATATATATATATATATATATATATATATATATATATATATATATATATATATATTATATATCTGACCTATCTGGACAACGTTTTGGAACGTTGGTATATATATATATATATATATATATGCTCTAATATAAATAATATCAATATTTACCTTTTTAAAATAACTTATCTTGCACAAATTTATTTGTTTAATTTTTAAATTATAAAATTTCTCCTTTTTTCTTATATCAATAAATGCCAGACATTTCATTGATTTCTGATATCTGGCCTTATTTCTGAATGGCAATCTTATCGCAATCGTCTCAGAAGAAGGTCAAATCTCAGAAATTAATCATGTATAGTGCGATGAAAATTTTTAATGAAATGCTACTTAAATTAAACATTTATAATATATATATATATATATATATATATGGAACCGGCGCTTCTTCCAAGTTAGAAAATATATATATATATATATATATTACGAAATTCAACACAGTTCTCACACAAAGATATAATAATAAAAATATGTATTTGTAAAATCCAGAAACAAATTTTAATTTAGAAAGCCTAAGAGACGTTGGATTTTTGATTTAAAAAATATACCTTCAGAATCAAAAGATCACATTACGTAATTCGTCTGTTTAAAGGAAATTGACACTTCTCTCCGATATAATGAAGCAGTTCCCTTTCAAATTTATCCTACAAAAACTTAGCAACAGAGCATTTATATATATATATATATATATATATATATATATATATATATATATATATATATACATACGATTACATTTGGGTATTTTCACAGCATTTTTTTTTAAAATCTAGATACATTATAAGTTCTTCTTTCCATAAGTATGTATAAATGAGTGGGTTACATACGTATTAGTTTTCATTGTAAAATGTTCGTCATTAAAATTATTCTTATAACCAATCAATCCCATTGTCGGTCATACAATACTTCATCAACCAGTGTAATTGGTTTTCATTAATCAAACTATTTTTAATTCATTATATTGTTACTCAAATGCTATTCTGCAATAGTAATTTCGCATGTTTTACCGAAATAGTTAAAATTATAAATTATAATAACATTTGTTATAGTAATTTAAAAAAAAATATTACATAAATGTTTGATAGTGCTTACGCTATAAATAAATTTAAATAATATGACACCATTTCATTAAATATAAACACGAGTTTAAGTACAACTTATAATGAGTAGGTAAACAAAAAACAATTTTTTTTGTTACTATTACATAAAAATAAATCCAGTAATTGTGTGTTCTTGGACATACTCAAATATTGTTAATAATATACTGGTCTAAATAAGAAATAAATACAATTGAAAAATTGACTTTTAATGCGTATTCTAGTATAATGTATTAATTTGTCATATATAAAGATAAAGAATATTGCTTTCATATTTCTAATAAAAAATAGATTCTCATTAGTGACATCTGTGTTGTGTCAGGAAAATGAATATCAAATTTCAAACCATAGGTGGTGACAGTGAAGTTGTAGCTAAAACTCTACATGGTAACATATATACAACTTCCAAAAATTAGATAGATATGGAGTTTGATTAATGGGTGGACTGGTGAACGTTACATTGTGTAAAATTATTATTTAAGCCAGCCGAAAACAGGCCGTAAGCCATGTAATTACCCATACTTTTCCATTTTAATATAATATAAATAGCTTCGTCTCTTTGCGATATCTATAAATTGTAATCAACAATTTGAGTTAGGTACTAAATTTATTTTTTAAATAATTGTTGTTTTTTTAAAAATAGATTTTTGTAAAGAAACAATAATATATGTTTTTAGTTAGTTATGACATCCTGAAGAAGAAAATTGTATTTTTCGAAACCGGTACATATATTTAAACTCAATTTAGTGGTTAATAAAACAAAGATAATAAATAAAAAAAATATGAATTATTTGTATATTTTGTTGTTTCATATAGAAAGTCATAAGATAGCTTAGAGATTATAAACATAAGTTTATTTCCCAAAACTGTATTTTTGAAACGATTCGTATCAACAGAACAACAGCTCTTAAATGCATTACAGCAAAGATTTGAACCATCGAATCCACGAAAGTATCCCTTATTTTTATTGTATTTATATGTATTTTCGTATTGTATTCTTTCTGAGATTCATTGAGTTTATACAGGACTATCTATATTTACTTAGGTCAAGCAATACTAAGAGAACAGAATCAAAAAGGCTATATATATATATATATATATATATATATATATATATATATATATAGGGCATGACTTGTTGGAAAATTGGAGGATATCTTCAAGGCCAGAATACCACCGTCCATGAAGACTAAAACTTATATATAACCTTGCTCCAAGTAGTTAGAGTCAAGATGTAGACCTTGACCGTCAATAGTCAATGTGATTGACACTAATAGTAACTAATCACAGCAAACTCTATCTACAGTCGTGAACAAAAAAAAATCCAGTTCTTCGGCCACATTATCCGTCAAAGACTAGGAAGGCAAATTATTATTGATGCAACTTTGGGCCGAAAAAGTCCTAGTAGAGTGTCACAGCAGAAGATAGATGCATTGCATTTAGCTGGAGAGACCATAGCGAGCGATCCAGGACTGAGACTTGTAGAGATGCATTACGAGCAGAGTCTCATTTGATTGAAACTACTATTAGGGATTCTGTGTGGAGACGATCCGGGAATTTCATGGTTTTTTGCTGTTTTGTTGTCCTAGACTCGAAAATTTATTTTAATGTTATTCATATTAAACAAGTTATTCGAGTTAATCCCATCTAACCATTGTCATACAGCAAGTAGTGACCCAACGACGAGCGATGCATGTGTATGTATATTAAAAAAATTGAAAGTTTCCATAGTTTATATGATGAGCCATAAAAAATACATGAAGGAGAAGTTAGTCCTCAGATATTTACTACTAACAAAAAATCTGAAGTAAATGGTTTTGTCAGCTTGTTCAAACAGGTAATTAAGTTTCTTTGTAAAATGTGATAAAAAAATTAATTCCTGTTATATTTCGAAACAAAATTTGGGAGGGATGAAATTATTTGAAAAACTTTATTAGAGGACTTCAGTTGACTTTGGTCAAATACAATTCTAACGTTATTATCTTCCGATGTGTTTCTTTAATATTTCTTCTTTTATTGTAGGTGTATTTTATTAAATTCTCCGTATTTTGTAATTTTTATTGATATATGTTTTTGTATTAAATATATATGTAAACTTAATTTCATTTTTAAGAAACTACAAACATATTATTAATCAATAAATATTTCATCAAACGGTTCGTTATTTAATGGAATATTAAACAGAAAAACATTTGTCTTAATAAATTAATAATAACGCATATTTTTAACGCATTTAAATATATATATATAATTTAATTAATGTCTCGATTCCCGGAAATTCCCGAGACTTAAAAATATTGACTCTCGAGGCCCGGGAATTGAAATAAGTCGAGAATACAGAATCACTAGCTATTTCGACTACTCAGAATTACAAGGTTTCATGTGACACTGACACTGTTTTGAGATAATGAGCTCAAAAGTGTTGATTGAATTTCAACATACGAGTATATTCATGTATATTTTGTTCCGAGTATGCAAATATGATCAGTTTTAAGGTCGTAACATATTTTCAGTATTATAAATGACCACTGTGAGATGAGAGAAATTAAAAATAAAAAAGAATATTGTAAATTAACAATAATGATCCATAAATTGAAGTAAATAACATTCAGTTCTTGTTATTTCTTTTAATATTCGTTAAATAAAGTTGGTGTGTATGGTAGAAATAAAGAATACTGCATTTTGAACTTATTTCACGCAATAACTCTAATTAGCCCAAAATGTTAGTTGGAACCTTGTTATTCTAAGGGGTCAATTTGTCAATAGTGTTATGAAGGAGGAAAGAAGAAGAATCAATTTACTTTCCCAAGTATTTTTATTATATTTCTATGACAGATGATGTCCGCATATTTTGTGTCAAGATGCAAGACTCCGTTTATGGATTATCCATCGCGATTACAGTTTGAGTTTTAAGGACGGTATAAATAATTTCACTTTGTCGGTTCTCGCTCACGTGTTTCGGCGACTTGTGATGTGGCCAGTGGCGGCCACAAAGGCGGCCCGTAAATGTCGGCGGGCCAAATTTATAGTACTCGCACCGAGGCGAACTTTATTAGTGACTGAATCACGAGACGCTATGCGTGTGCTAAAATTCCTCAAGTTCAGACCGCATCAAAAGAGAGGAAATATCTCCCGTTTGAAAGGCGACAGCATCAACAAAATCTTATTTTCTACGTTGCACGTCAGTGCGTAGAGTACAGTCCTACAGTACAGTACAAACTTATCTGAACGAAGACATTCGTAAAACTTTGGAAAAGGGTATATATGCCGAATACTTACAGTTGGCAAACCGAAAATCGATCTCAGAAACGCAAGTTATTTTTTATTTAGTCAAGACTCAAACCACTTTATTTGGCGCCAAATATAATCTGTCGACATTTTTTTACATCGACGTGGTATTACAATTAAATTATAATTACAACATTGTAAAATATTTCATAGAAACACTAACCGTGACCGCGCAGCTGCTATAATCAGCCACGACTATTATATTTTATCATTTCAAGTCTTATTTTATTGTACCCAAATTCTTATTATTATTCTTATAATTTGATCACTTGATTTTTTTACCTAATAGAATTCATATGATTTATAATATATTATTTTAATTTATAATTTTATGATTTTATAAATATTGTTTATGCACGCTTAGGTACTTTTCTTCTTTTATTAAATAGGCAATCCACCCTTTAAGAGTGATTTATGCCATCAATCGATTAAAATTTTATTTTATATAAAAACGTACAGTAATATTGTGGAATAGAAAATATTATATTACAAGTTAATACCAGTGTCGTTCAAAAAAATTGCTGTTATATAGATTAAATGTGGCGAGTTAAGGAAAAGAAGATGACACGAGTTAACCGGGAGTTGAAAATTACCATTGGCGAGATTATTGTTAAAAAAATCCGTGATCCGCACAATGGACAGGCAAAAAATGTATGGTCAAGGGTTTCTTCTGTACCACACTCACACATTGGGGAATCTATTAAGTTCAATCTGAATAAATGTGAGGCTACCTGGCAATGCCCAATTCTCATTCTAGACATATTTCATATTGTTATTTTAGAGAACCAGGGAGTGCGGGGAATAGATCTTTGAATTATTTTAAGCCGATTACCCTTGTGATTATTTGGATCCATCCATTGTGCAGTCCGAATAGAATTCGTACCTTTTTTCCTTAGGTACTTTAATCTATCAAAATTGTGTGAAAACATTTCTATAATCGCTATATAAAATGGTTTTATTTAATTGAACAGCCTAAAAGAAGTACAGCGTATACCATTGAGACAATGGGGTGCACCTCTTCAAAATATGGAGACCAATATAACCGCCATATTTTTATTGATGTCATAAATTTACTCAAAATCTTAAAGAATGAATATTCTTTACGGTTCATAAAGTGTTGCGGTTTTTTGATGTGCCTTTATTTCTGAGGTTTTTGACTGCATTTAAAGTATTATTAAAAAAAACGCCAAAGCCAGAAGTGTCTTCATTAATCTCTCTCTCTGCCTACTCTTGCTTGGAGTTTTTGTTAAAACAGTATTTTTAAATAAATAAAATAATCTATTCCAAAACATTTTATTTAAAAAATAATTCTTGAATTTCTCTTCGGTTTTATCTGCCTATGTACTACGTGCCTAATCCAACCGACGTTACCTGGTTACCTCTAAGGGCCGGTTGTAACTTTTTAATATGGTAACTTTTTACTTTAGTAATTTTTTACTAACACCAGTGGTTAAAATCGTTTGTGGGTTATTCAAACGACAAATTATAAATGGAGATGTCTATAAGCGCGACAAATGATCATGAAATATGCTTTATTTTATGCATTATCTATAAATTTTCTCACCTAAGCGTTCGAAATCTATCACTTTGGTGGTAAAATTTTATCGTATTATGACCTGATGTATATTATACAACGATATCATCATCGGACGAATTCTCATCACTAAAATAGCGGGATATTGAATTGTTAATAGTCGTATACTGCAACTTTCAAAATATCAATGTATCAGATGACTTTTGGAACAGCTGTGAAGTGTCCGCCATATTGAAGTATCGATTCTCGTTTTTACTATCGGATATCGGATAGTAAAATGAGTTTACTGTGGGATGTACTATCGAGAAGTAAATATTTTTTTACCAACGATTAAAAAACCCGTTTTTGGAAAATCTTTAACTTTTTTTTCTAAAGTTACTCCAGATCACACAACCGACCTTAAGACGGGAGTACTTTTGTTTGATTAGTTAAGTGAATTGAGTAAAGTAACAATGCTCCTAAGCGAATTTTTTGACATCGATTATATAATATATGTTATTTATTAAATTAATTAATGGATTTTAATAGTATACAATTTTATTATATGATATGTACATTAACATAACGTATAGCATATAAGATTAATTATAAAAATTCATAAATATATTTAAGTAATATCACAGGCACATAAAATTAGTAGGTAAGAGCATTATCAAACAAAAGAGCATTGATTTTAAATTTACATGTATACGTGTAATAAAATAAGATAAAAAACGAGTAGAGAAAGGGTGGGGAGGTTGAAAAGAGAGCAAGAAGAATGTTAGGATTTATTTATTGTGATGTATCTATGGAACGAATGCGAGACGCGCAATAGGTTGGCAAGATGACGCGCGTGAAAGAGATAAAGATATCGCAGCACGGTCTCTCGACTTTGAATCGTTGAACTGATAACGTACACTATCGACTTGTACTGGATTATATAGAGGCTTTGATATTAAATACTGTTGGTACAAGTACGAGTATTATACTATCGACCCAATACCGCACACACCAAGGAACATCATTATCAGCACAATTACGGATATATAACAATTAATAATTATATTATGCACATAACAAAGTTTTGCTTATATAACATACAATTATCGATTTATTTTAAAACTCTCATCTGTGCCTACAATATTATCTCGACAAAATTGTCTCGTCAGAAAATAATATACAAGATGCCACTCGTAGGTTCTTATGAAAACATTAATTGGATATTTTGTGTATCTTCAACAGATTATAAATGGTTGATGTATTGCGCTAAAAATATTTAAGGTGGGCGTCAAGAACGCCACACTCTTGTATCGCGACATATCACTCTTACCTCGTTCTCTTTCAACATCTTCTCATGCAAGCTCGTCCATTGTTGAAGGTTCTATTAAGAGTCATTCAATATGTAGTCTGCCTGAATGTGCTCGTTCTTTTTCGGATGTCGTCTGCATCTGTTGCTTTTATTTCAAAAATTTTGGCAATGCATTAAATTCCATCGCATCTTCATCTATTACCATATTTTTGGGAAATGAAACAGAGAAGGAAAAAATAGTAATAATTCAAAACAGAACAATAACGACAATTTAAAAATATAATAGATGTACATAAATTAGATATATACTTAAACAGCTAAAATAAATTACATTTCGGCAAAAAATATACAAAATGTCCTATTATTAATATGCAAAATAAAAAATTGATTTTTATCATCATAAATGAAAAAAAATTACGAGTTTATTAATTTGGTTTTATTTTATAAACCATGATGAATTATTTTTTAATCAACCGGTTTGTGAAAAATACATTTTCCTTAAAAACTAATTAAATTAATCAATTAAAAAGATGTACATATACATTTTTTTTTATCGAAAAACATTGTTGTTGCGCTACCTGAATTCAAACCTGGATCTCTTTCCAAACCGGGGAAGGTGCATTATCCAACTATGCTACTGCAACAGTACCTTTGACGACAAATTTTCGAACTTACATGTTACACTTTTTCATATAAATACATCTATCGTTCCATTATTTGAAAGCCGTCTACTTTGTTTTTACGAAATCTCAATTCCTTTGAGTAATCCGATAGCAGACGCCAGAATTTATTTTGGACATATCGATAAAACTTATATATTATTAAGAAGAACTCATTCATTATTGTAAAGTTGTAATTATTCAGAACATTGGTTTGAATCCCGGTAGCGCAACATTAATATTTTTCGATAAAATTGATTTTGTATTCATATCTTACTAATTAATACAGTTAATTAGTATTTAAAATATCACAGACCTATGTTCTGAAAATTACATCTTTACAATAAAAATGTGATCTTCTTTACATTTTTCCTCATCAGGATGAAAAAACTAACTAAAATAATAATGTAATAATGCTCTTAAGTTTTTGAATATAATTTTTTTAAATTTTATTTTAAAAAATAAATCTAGTACCATGATGATTTTACCAATACTTTGGGTGATTAAATCATTTCCACACCCAAAAAATTATCGGCGTACTACATCCAATCAAGAAATAAAAAATATTTAATTAATATCTTCAAAACAAATAAAACCTATGAAGGCAAATTGTATATTTTTTATGCGTCAACATTGTAAAACTTATAAATTTCATAACTAGACAAATTTATTGAGATAATATTGCAGGCACAGATGTAAGTACGATGTTACTGTATGTACTTTATGACACTGTTGTCTTACCAATTAAAAAAAGACAGATAATCGATAAATGTATGTATGTAACAAGAAAAATTATATTACATTTATATCTTATAGTGTATCAAATAAGATTATCTATTATTATAAATATGAAAATATAACACATGTTTTTTTATTCTATCTACGGGTTTAATTTACTTGAGACGCGTTTCGCCTTGCAAGTGCATTATCAATCTAATAATTTTAACTCTTTTAATTTAATTAGCGAACAAGAATCATGCAAATATTATATAAATTCTAGAATATCAAAAATAGTTTTCCTTTTCTACAAATTGCCTATTAAAATACCACTAGTGTTGAAACTGAATGGTTATTTAGAATAATTAGAAGCATTCAAAATGTATGGAAATCCTCTGAATCCCAATGAATAATGTTGTCCCTTTTCATCTTCTGTAAATAAATTGTATAGCTGTCCCACATTATAGTTATAAATAAGAAATGTACGGAAATCGTCATAATTTGAATAGATGATGTTGCATGAAAACAAGATGAAAACATCTCATGTAAATAAATTGTATAACTGTCCCTCATTATAGTTATAAATACAAATTGTTAGATTGATAATGCCCTTGCGAGACGAAACGCGTTTCAAGTAAATTAAACGGGTAGAATAAAAAAAAAGTTTTATTTTTACATGTATGTAAACATCTTTATTATGCTCAACTCACTTTGCTTAATGCGCACGGTACTCCAGCCTTAGAGAAAATGTTGGTTGAAGACATCTACTTGTTAAAAGTTCTACGATCCGGTCCACCGTTACCAGTATATACCTACACTCGTCTCCTGTGCGTACTGTATCTACCTCACCAGTTAAATACAAATTGTTCTTGATTTGTCAAGGTCCGCGTTGCCTCTTAAAGCTCAATGGTGGTATCCGCCTCCATGTCCAAGTCGACATGTTAAGGGCGCCAGGTTCCAGGTTGTTGCATTTATAAAACCGCAACTGGATGTGGTGTAAGGATGTGGGCACCGGGTACATCCCAGCGCGGTAAGGTTCCACACCAGGCTCTTTGAACCTTGGCCCAGCATCTCCGAACTGAAGCAGATAACATTTTTTAATACATACATAATATATAAATAACGAACGATGGAAAAATGGTTAAGCCAACCAATTATATTAGATATAATTATTGAGGTCTTGTTAGCAATTTGAAAGGACACGAGTATACATAAAAGAAGAAGAGCGAATATGCCAAAACAGATTGTGTTAATTGTTAGTTAAAATAGGTTATAAATTGGTCTATTCTCTATACAATACTACAACCTTTGTCCGATCAAAATCCAATTTTGCATAGGTACTCTTTAGAACCCTACGCAAAACATAAGTATCCCTCTCTCTTCCCTTCTCTCCTCCCCCTCTTACACCACCACTTGATAACATAATTGATTCATTGATAATATGTAATAACATACCATAAAGAAAGAAGATAGATTGTCCGAAATGGAAAAAAATCATTTCAGACTCCTATCTGCTTTATTTGAGTCATCCGTTCCAAATTTTGTGAAGGAATATATATGTCTGGACCAAATTTTGTGTACATCTTTACTGATCAAAACTAAAATACCAGCCCCCCCCCCCCTCCTCATCAGCCCTTCTTTTAAATTTTAACTAAGTGAATCCCAGGCACGAACCGCTCCATTTTTAATAATGTAAGTACTATGAATTTCTTTGTAATACAAATACGTATCGCTGTAACTAGTTAAATGTATATAATTATAATTGTACCTTCCATACTGCATTATTAGTTCTAGTAAGTGCATTCTATTCGTGTTATGTACCGCAAACGAATAGGGCTAAATGCATGCACTGAGTTTCGCTTTTATCGTTGAGTATTCTATACAATTCTATAGTGGTACACTTTTAACTTACTTATAAAGTGATGGATTTTTATTTTTTTTGTATTATTTTATAACAATAAAAAAAAATCTTAATATGTATTAGTTTACAACTAGTTTCAGAGGCTGATTTAGATTGGTCGAGGCCCTAGGAACAACATTAGTTTTAATCGCCCAAATAAATATCATATGAACATTTTTATTTATAAAATATGTAGGTATAATGGAAGAATTTAATGACATACATTTATAATAATAAACTTCAATATTTACCTATATAAGACGTCGATCAAAAAATTAATCTTTTCCATCATTGCGATCGATATGTATAGTCATAACTTATATAATATAGGAGTGGCTAAAGAGGAATTTTAATTGTTTGACGATATTCTATAATGGAAAAAATAATATTTTTATAATTCACATAGGTATAGTGAAATATTGTTTAGCCTCTTTGGAGATTTTCAAGTAGTCACTCGAGTGCCTGTTGATAAATCCTCTGACCGGTTGCTATTCAACTTATTACTGAATAAGCGAGTTAATTTTATTTACATTTAAACGTTGTTGGACGATAAAGTGTTAAATCATAAGTACAGCTGAAATTTGCGTCGGACTTAAAACACTGGTCTAAGGGCCGGTTGTGTGATCAGTAGTAACTCTTTAATATAGTAAAAAAGTTACTAAAGTAAAAAAAATGCGTAAACGGGTTATTTGATCGTTGATAAAAAAATATTTACTTCTCGAAAGTACATCCCGTAGTTAACCCATTTTACTCTAAGATATCTGATAGTAAAAACGAGAATCGATAGTTAAACATGGCGTACTCTTCACAGCTGTTCCAAAAGTCATCTGACACATTGATACTTTCAAAGTTGCAGTATACGACAATTAATCATCCAATATCCCGCTATTTTAGTGATGAGACTTCGTCTGATAATGATCGCGTTGTTTAATATATTTTTGCACATAATACGAAACAATTTCGCCACCAAAGTGACAGATTTCGAACGCAGGGGCGAAAACATCCATAGATAAAGCATAAAATATATCAAATTTCATGATTATTTGTCGCGCTTATAGACATCTTTAAAGTAATTTTGACGTTCAAACAACGCGCAAACGATTTTAACTACGTGCATATCTAAAGTATATCAATAATTTACTTAAGTAGATGGATGTCATGAAATCTTGTTTTTAATGGGTTATTTTATGATGATGCCTGTGATAGTAAGGATTAATATGTGACGCATGTAGCCGATCTTTTAATATGACATGAAATCTATCAAGAATTTAAATATGTTTTGTTCCCGTTACTTTACCCTCTCAAAAATGATACAAATTTTTGTACGTAATGGGAATGTAATAGTTTTCTCAGCAGAATAAAGAGGCTTTGGACATCTGCGTACTCTGGAACGTCGATAAGGCTGTTATATTCTCCGAGTCGCAAACAGCTCTTGAATCCCTCTCTGCTAATATGAAAATTTGGCTAGACAATGAGATAATCTGTTCCATCAGTACATGTCTATTTAATTTGGACAGCAACAATAAACGTTAAGATTCCTGTACATAAGGGAATTCATGAAAATGAATGTGCTGATATACTGGACAAGGAGGCCACTCTTTCCGAAGTTTTTCCTCATCAATTCTATAGTCCGATGTATAACAGACTTAATATGATAAAAAAACATACAAATTCTATTTGAATTGCATATTTAAAAGAAGAAGAAGGGAATTTAACTATTTGAAAATACCTACGCCACCTATTCTGTACTTCGTGTATATATTAGATAGTTAAACGATAGATAAGGTACCTTACATCAAAATAAAGTTAATTTAAATACTTTACTTTCATTTTTTGACGGTTAAAAGTACAGTAATATAAACTTTTTCCATGTGACCATTGTTGTAATCTTGAAATTCCATAAAAGTCGTTATAATGTTAGGCTTCCTAATTACCCATCCAAGAAAGATGAAATACTCGCCGCGCAGTCTCTACTCGAGTCTCCCTCCTTTTAAAAACCAACCCCTCCTGGCTAATGATCTAATTACAGCCACTTTTAAAACCCCGACCCCAGGCCGCCATTCATCCCGCTTTAAGCAAACTTCCATTGAAGGGAGAAATCCACGGAACAAGAGGAATAAACAAGCCACTACCCCGCGGAGAGAGCTCTTTTGTTTTCCAAGCGTTTTGTTTAAAGAACCGTTTCAAGCAGCCAATGGGGGAGAGGCTTCCGTTTCAGCTGGATTCTGATTGGCCGCCCCGGGGTATATATCAACCCTCCCGCATGATTTGACAGCCATTCCGAGACGTTATTCGTCTGCTGTCGAGGAGTCGTTTGTCCACTGTCACGTGTTTGCTTAGCTCTTGCGGTTTTAGAAGTGCGCTGCATTTCAACTATGACCGCGACCGCTAAGGATTCTCCACAAGTAGCTTGCTCGCGGTAGCCGATATCACCGTGTCTTTACTTAAAATCTCTTGATCGTCCAATTCAATCTTGCGCTCAAATCTATCAGGTGACCTATATCCGCCGTCCCTCCCAAATCCACACCGAACTTACATACATTTATTTAGATTATGATGTGAGGAAATTTTTTAAAATTAAAATATCATACAGAGTAATGTAATACAACACCAAAATCCTCCAGTCAAAAAAAATTAATTACTTTACGAGTAGGTATGTATTTTGGGCTACACACTGAATATGAATCGGCTTCAAAGTCAATCATACAGTTTTTCATTAACTCAACTTTCATTAAACGTCTTCAATTACTATTAAATCTAACCTAGTTAAAATTTAGAACCCCTAGATCAATACAATCACTTCTCCAAAGTAGTCAACATACATAGTATTTGCATTTAAATATAAATTTAGCTGAAGATAACAGCTGAAAATAAGTTAAATCAAATCCAGATGATAAATTAATCAATCATATAATTCATGACTTGAATGTTCCGAAAGAAGAAGCCAGGAATATAAACTTTATTTTTAATGGGCGATAATTAATTTTTTTTTAAATATGCCATATTTATAGAAGAACCGCAAGCTCCAATGCAGTGAAGATTATTGACTCGTTAAAGTTCAGTTTAATTGCTCATGCAGTCCGTTCGAAAGAAGTGTACGAGAAAGAAAAAAACACATAAAATAAGATGCGACGAACGACGATCGAACGAAAGTAAACGCGTGCTGGTCTAAAGTTGTAGCAAAGCTCACAGGTCTTCAGCGAGGGTATATTAAATTTTAATGCTTCCTTCGGGAATCGAACAGCCGAGCAAGTAGCAGCCAAATTTGTCATTTTATTATGGTGTGTGATAGAGCAATTCTGATTTAGAATCAACGGCGTTTAATCTATAAAGTTAGATAAAATTTCCGAAGAGAATTCAAGGGAAGACATTATCAAGTGAAATATCATGCGATTGTACGTACGATAAATTAGCGCGTAATAGAATTTTGGTAGTAATTCATTGCATTTTATTTTTAGATTACGAATTTGAATGGTCAGATGCTATATGTCCTCGGTATTATTTTATGGAAGGAAAGCATGGACGAAGATAAGGCGATTTGAAATGTGGATCTACAAGAATGATCAAAATAAACTGGATGGATATTTACTAATAAAGATCCAATCGATTAGAAAATTAAGTATTTAAAATAAAAAAATTCTGATATCTTCGATATCTCAGACATGGGATGAGATATTCTTAGAAGTGTCAGAATATGGATCTCACAATACAAGGAAAGTTTGCAGGAAGTCTGAACCCTGGAAAAAGGAGAATATCATGGTAGAAGAACGTATGTCAATAGTTGGCCAGAAATGTTCCGTCTAAGGTGTGCGGGTGTGCGCGCGTACACGATTTGTCATCATAGCACACATAAAAAAATATAGCGCGCACAAAATTTTGTCTAGACTTCTTCTTCATGTGCCGCTATATATGGAAGGTTGGCCACCATGTTGCAGAAGGTTGATTTATCCTCCAAAAGATCACCAATATTTTTGACACTGAACCATTTCCTGAGGTTACAACAGTTAATATAATCTATTTTTACCTTCTATCAATATTTCCATGATAACAACAACTCACCCCAAACAATAAATCATGGACACAACACAAGACAAATAACGAACATCTACACACCAGTTCCGAGAGCAACAACGACATTTTATCAAAGATTCTACATGTTCTTAGCTCCGAAACTATACAACACACTCAGTACCAACTGGAAATCGTTTGATTCCAATAAGATTACATAAATATGGACCCAATATATGATCCAATCAGATAGAGATGAATCAGAAGCATGGCTATCCGACATTCTAACATAAGTTATACAATACCTACACTAATAATTCAATAGTCCTACAACACCTCCCACTACATAGTTTTTATTTTTTTATACATATTTTTTTTATTTCTCTTTATTCCTGTCGATGATTTAAATAACACCACAACAGCATGAAAAAAAAACTGTCTATTTTAACACAGACTTCAGTCTAGCAGAGTAGCCAGGACAACGCTGTATATATCAGAGGTGAAGTCTACTGCATCTCGCACAATAAACTGAGTATTAATTGTGTCTTATATTTATTATTCACCTCTGTTAGAACAAAAACATGTATGTCATCTAATAAATAAAAAATCTTCCCCTGTATGAGTTGTAAAATATCATATTTTCAACGCGGGGAATGTGTGTGAAGTATACAGCTTTCCTTGATAGTTCTTTTGACTTATGTATGCGTCTTAATACATCTTCATTAGTGATGTGATCAACTAGGACACGTCGATAGAGCTAGACACTAAAATTAGGTATTAATAAAGATACTAAAATTACCCTGCCAACAATCCTGTACTGGTAAGGTAAAGTTTTTTTTATTTTCGCATTGGTCCTTAAAATTGTACAAAAGATTTTTTATGCGCACACTGTGACCCTAAATTAGAAGAAACATTATTGGCCAGTCTACGATAGAGCTTTTCAGAACTGCAGTAAAAAAAGGGTGGCCAACGTCCGTCGAACGGCTAAGACACGAGAAGAATAAATATTTTAGTTTTAACGAAAATAATATTTAAAAGCCTTGTTTCTAAAAGAAAATGGACCATGAATAATGTCATACCTCAAATGTACGATTCGATCAGCTTACAAGTCTTCGCGACCAGTCGTCCCGTGGTCAACGTCCCCGGGATGGGGATGGGACGAAAGACAAGTCCCGCGAGCACGTCCTCCCTTTATGTGCGCGGGGCACCGATATAAATGCAAAGGCTCCCGAGCCGCCACCTGGCGCCGGGTGTAGACACTAGACACCTCCACCCCCGCCTCCGCACTAAATATTAAATAACGCCTCTATCTGGGGAGTGTTACAATCATTTGCATACAATGTAAACATTTGGCAAATTTTGTGATTTTCCGAACGTGACTCGATCAACTTGGAATATATACTCGAGCCCGCCGCGTCCGGCCGTGGCGGCAGGCAGGGTAGATTGAATTTTGAAAAATTATATCCTGTAATAATGTAGTTCTCTTCTATAATATGCGTGCGTGGTAACAGCCGAGCTGAATTTTTTGTATTAACTAACGTGATCGCAATTTTACATACATGGCTCGATAGGTATATGTTAGCTTTCAAGATTCAAGATGTTATGTGTTTTTTATTATTTTATCATACGTAAGACGTGTAGCAAAGTCAATGAAATGTTATAAATATGAATTAAATATATTAATTAGAAAGATATACATATAAAATCAATTTTATCGAAAAATATTGTTGTTGCGCCACCGGGATTCGAACCTGGATCTCTTTTCTAACCGTGGAAGGTGTATTAAAGTATTAAATTTATTAATATCAAAAAGGTAACATTAGGTTCGAAAATGTGTCGCTGTAGCATAGTTGGATAATGCACCATCCCCGGTTAAGAAAGAGATCCAGGTTCGAATCCCGGTAGCGCAACAGCAATATTTTTTGATAAAATTGATTTTATATGTATATCTTTCTAATTAATATATTTAATTCATATTTAAAATATCACAGACCTATGTTCTGAACTATTACAACTTCACAACGAGAATGTGTTCTCCTTGTAACTAATGAATATATTTAATTCATATTTAAAATATCACAGAACCTATGTACTGAATAATTACAACTTCACTATAATAATGTGTTCTCCTAATCAATCAGATGTATTTTTATATTCATATGTGATCTATTTCATGGTGAGAGAAACGAGGAAATGGAATTTAGGATTGTAATTAAATAGAGGTAGGTACTTGTATTACTAGTATAGTCCTATCGTGTGAATCCATGTGAATAACCTGAAAAGATAAATAGATTTTTTATTTAGTTAGCGTTAGTTAGTTACACATTTATGTGGATATCTTTCAATATAATTATGAGCGTACTAACGTAGATTAGTCATTATATCAAAATTTGTTCATATTGATGAGTTCCTGTGTTTTGTATGGACGCACATTAAGGCAATTATTAACTGAAAATTTAAAATCTGATATTTTATTTCAAATGCTAAATGATAATTTAGCATTTGAATCTAAAAATCATAATAAATCTAATAATTTTAATAAATTTAAAAATTTAAAACATTGCAGACGAGTACGTGAATTTTATAGGCAGAAAATAATGAACCAATCTATGTGGATCAATCTTTAATTCTCCGTAGACATTTAAGCTTTCGTTATACAACAGATACTTATGAAAAATATTTAATTTATATCTTATTGTGATTTTATTTAAAAAATATATATTTCACTGTATTGATTGTACATTTTTTTTTGATTAGTGCATTATTAATTAGCTTAATAAAGTTTTCCATCATCTTTTATTTTTTGCCAATCTGTAGAACATGTTAATCCTTTCAATTAACATGGTAAGTAAATTCAAGTTAAAGTACGTACAAAAATACACAAGAATTAAAGTAATTAAGTAAGTAATATTAAAATTAAACTAAAATAGTGGCACAAGACATTCTCTCGTTCTCTCACCGTACACATTGTTCGCAATCGGTACTCTCACGGTTCGACCCAACGATCTGGTTGAATAGCTATGTTGAGGGTCAGTATTCATATTTACATTATTTATCATCTTTTCTTAAATTATACTACGTATGAGTTTTTTGTCAACTGGTAAGATTTTGCATATTGTAAATAATTAGTAATAATCATTAATTATTAAGGAAAACACATTCTTATTGTGAAGTTGTAATGATTCAGAACAAACGGTCTGTGATATTTTAAATACTAAATTAATGTATTAATTATAAATATATACATATAAAATCAATTTTGTCGAAAAAGATTGTTTTTGCATTACCGGGATCCGAACCTGGATCTCTATTTCCAATCCGGGGAAGCACACTGCCAATTGTGTTATAACGCCAGTATTTTTCATGACAAATTTTCGAACCTATATGTTACATTTTTTCAAATTAATACACCTGTCGTTCCATTATTTGAAAGCGTTATAACACAATTGGTAGTGTACTTCCCCGGATTGGAAATAGAGATCCAGGTTCGAATCCCGGTGACGCAAAAACAGTATTTTTCGACAAAATTGATTTTATTTGTATATATTTATAATTAATACATTAATTTAGTATTTAGTAATAATCATCTTTATACAAACACTTCGTTTTGTTATCTACTACAAATTTTTTTTTTTTAAATTATAACTGTTTAATTTTATCAGTATATGTTTTTTAAGTTAGTCCATAGCTACTCACTCCATAACTGATAAATATGTTTTATAGATTCGTAAAGTTGGGCAATCAAAATTCCGCTTAAAGAATTTATCATTCTTTTGAAATCGCACATGTGACTTGTTTCATGTACCCGTTGCATGCTGCACATTGAAGTGCACTTTACTAAATATGCCGCCATAAATACGAGACCAGGCAATCACCAGCGGTGATGAGCTGTGCATCAGAAATGCATTCACACCATCAGAACTGCATTCGTCATCAACAGCCGGTACATTGTGATGAAAAACGAGAATACATCATCTTCTGGGTGCACGCATAATATATTATTCTCATACATATCTGCTTACCAGGGGCGTGTACTCTGTACACCCAAAAATGCTGTATCTCTATAATCTGCAAAATAAATCTAAATTAGATACATATTTATCTGTGTACTAAACCAAATTTTGCCTAAAGCCTTGATACTCGCCTAGTAATCTAGTGGTCGGAAGATCGAGCCTTGTTTCAGAAGGCCATCAGGTTAGTCCTATTTTCGTTTAGCTTACTTCGAAAATAGTAAGAATATTAATGTGACGTGTATCAACAACTTGCATTTTACCTGTCCTAAGACGTGATGGTTTGGTATGTTCTTGGATATGGCAATTTAAGAAAATAACGAGATTCGGTGGAATTTTATATATCAGAATTTTCAAAAACAAAAAAAGCGCTTAATCCTACAAAGAAAAGCATAACAAAGGTCTAATAGAAAAATGTTACCTTTTTCCAGTAGGGATTCTGTGTCGAGATAATCTGGAAATAAATTCCCGGGAATTCCATGTTTTTTTGCTGTCTCGAGTCCCGGGAATTTAACAAAATTAACCCGAGACTGATTTTTCTTGATATTATTCATCTTAAACAAGTTAAGTTATATAAATTAATTGAATCAATTAGAAAGATATATAGAAATAAAAACAATTTATCGAAGCTTGTGTGTCAATTCTTATATAATATATGGTCAGCTATAAAGATTCTAAAAGGAATAATTTTGTCGGTTTATTCAAACTAGGGATTATGTTTCCTTGTAAAATGTGATGTAAATATTTAAGACATGTCATCTTTTAGCGAAACAAAAAATTTAGGTGAAATGAAATTACTTGAAAAATGACATTGATTTTGACCAATTATATGCGTTATTGTCATCCGATGTGTTTCTTCGTCAGTTGTTTTTTTTCGTATATTTTTATTTATTTTTTATTTTTATAAATGTATTTGTTTTTGGAAATAAATTTATAAATGTAAGCTTGATTTCATTTAAAAAAACTAATAATAATTATTTCAACAAACAATTTTTATTCGATTTAATACGGATAATACCCCTAATAGCTACTGTACATAATATATATGAATATTTATCAATATATATTTTTTTATTTAATTAAATTTACGGTCTCGATTCCCGAGAATTCCAGAGACTTGAAAATTTTGAATTTCGAGTCTCGGGAATTGAAAAAAGTCGAGAATACAGAATTCTTACTTACCAGGTTACAGCATTCACAGAACAGACATACATTTCTGGGCTTTTATTATATTAATTATGAAAAATCTGAAAAATAATTTTCAATAACTTATGCGTGAATCGCGCTGTTTTTATGTATCATTGGAAATATAACGAGGTTAAATGAAATAACTGCATTTACAAACAATTTCAGAAACATTCAAGTTCAAGTTGCGGCCAACGAGATATCTTTAAGTGCGGTAAACTTGGCAGGAAAAAGGCGGGGCAGCGGGTAACATGTGCGACTGAGTGTTAAACAAGAATTACGACTTTAGAACAATGATATACTCATCGGTTGTCGTTTAATAAAATTAACGGGTTCGTTTCTCACATATGTACTGCAATTTTCTGCGTATTAGGAGAAAATTAAACCTGTACAATTGTTACGATTTTTTTCTATTTTTTAGAATACACATAGCTACTGACATCCAAAGTATCTAAACTATAGTAAACCATTATCTCAGGTTCTTCAGCCATGGTGTTCTCCGTCTTCCAGTGTCCTGACTTCCAGCAATCTTTCCCTGTATTATGAGGTCTCATACTTAAGATACTGAAGTTTCGGGATTTTTATTATTTTAATTCCTATTTTTGTTTATTTATCCGAACCATGATATCTTCATTCGTAACTTTATCCATCCAGCTTATGTTATGCATTATTCTGTAGATCCACATTTCAAATGCCTCAAATCGCCTTATCGTTTCTTCGGTAAGCGTCCATGCCTCCATTCCACAAAATAAAACCGAGACCATCTGACCATTCTCATTCGTAATATTTAATTTCAACTAAGGATCCCATCTTTCCTTTGAAAGTCGAGAAAGATTTATATTAGTACATAATTATATTAAAAAATTATCATTTGTTGTATTGCAGTAAGTTCCAATACTGTTTTTAAAATGTTTTCAAAAAATTTCTGCAGTCGATTTAAACAAATAGTAATCTCTCGTAGGTACTACAAAAGGTTTGATATTTTCTGTAGATGCACCTGGTGAGGCACCACCCCCTTCCTCCCTAGGGTAGAGGGGATCGCGGACTGAAAACAAAGCAGTTATTTTGTACATATGAATGGTAATAAAAAAACTGTATAAAGATGTTCCCCAGCACGAAGGGATTTCATTGGTTATTTGTTGCTGACTGTAAACGTACAATTTACCTCCACATATGTATTCTAAAATAAAGCACGAGAATAGACTCATAAAAGTGACGTGTAGATTTAAATACTAAAATAAGCAGAAAATTCAAAAATGCATTATTTTTTGTCTTTTTATAATACCGTATTTCCATATTAAATTCCTATAATAGCTTCAATACAGAATATGTTTATTCAGCGGGTACATACTCTAGTAAAACTTGTCACGAAAATTGCTAAAACTGTTAAAAATAGGGCGTTAGAAAATTTCATAAATTTTTTAAACTCTCTTTTACCGTGTGCTTTATTTTTACCTTTACCGATACCGAGGTCAATAACAGACGCCGAGTATTGATCCTCTTACATGCTAAGCGAGTTCTCTGCCATTTTGTTATTCTCCCTTTAGACTATGGTGTCAAATTATCGTATTCACATTCGTCTTTTTCATTTTGGTTCATTTGCTGCACCAACGCAACGAGCGGAAGAAGGCCAAGGGGTATGGCGATAGCTAGCCATGTCTTTGGGAATTCAGTCGCTATGGAGCGTGTCCTTATTGGTTGTTCTTGAAATTTTTTATTTTCATTTTCTTTATCTTCTGCTATATTATGTACCAAAACATTTCTGTGAATTTTCATAATTAGTATCGTATGTTAAATATTTATTATGTTAGTTCTATTATGTTTACACTGACAAAATCCCTTAATAAAAAATGATAAAAATAAATTAGTAATTAATCTATTAGTGCAGGTGCTTGTCAAGAGCGGCAGAGACTACCGACATGATAGCGGTAGAAAACGCGTGATGCGAGTTCAAATAGACCGATTTCTAAAAATTTAATTGTTTTATTATTCTTTGTAATATCTTTCGCACCGGCTGAATTCCGGCTGCCTCAAATTGGAATATCTGCTCACTGCTTGCAGTCCTTTATTATATGCGGGATTGAGGTAGCGCAAGATAACATGATGTGGTAACAGTATACTTTATATATATGAATTAAGTATACTAATAAGAAAGACATAAAATCAATTATATCAATAAGTGAATATAAAATCAATTCTATCGAAAAATATTGTTGTTGCGCCACTGGGATTCAAACGTGGATCTCTTTCCTAACCGGGGAAGGTGCATTATCCAACTATGCTACAGCGACAATATTTTTAGCGACAAATTTTTGAACCCTTATGTTACCTTTTTGATATTAATACATTTAATCGTTCCATTATTTGAAAGAGCCATCTACCTTATTTTTACGGAATCTCAAATACCTTTGAGTAATCTGATAGCAGACGCCAGAAATATCAATTCATTTTTATTAAATTTTGGTTATATTGATACAACTTTATTATTAGGAGAACACATTCTTATTGTGAAGTTGTAATTATTCAGAACATAGGTCTGTGAATTCATTACAACTTCACAATAAGAATGTGTTATCCAAATATTCTTTATTACACAGAGCTTATAGTTATAAGTGCAATACAAGAGATGCGTTTTGAGCCACGGCTCAGATGCGAGAGAGCGCGTCCAAGAGCCCGGCGATCTTTTATCCGTTTCACTCGCGACAGTCATGCCAACATGCGCGCGTCATGCACTCGCTACATTCAGGTACATTACATTATTTCATTGAACCGTAAAATAAAACTTTGTCAATCAATACAATATGCGATAAAATAAATAAAATACAGAGTATGCGCGTGCAGTTATTTTTACTTTTTTAGTCAAGTTCCGCTAACCGAAACACGTGCGCAATGTCAGCTTTTATAATATTGATGCGCGCGCAGACTAAACACGTACGTCACTTATCACGGCATGAATCGCGGGCAATACTCTACACTTCTTGAGTCTTCAAATAAATAAACAAATTGTTGAAATTGTTCAATCCACTTAAACGTGAAGCGACGGCGGCGAGCTCGCCGAAATAAATTGTATATATAACTGTCCAATGTAAGTCGACAATTACCTTTGCATCGACCGCCGCCACCGCTCTTAGTGAAATTACAGACCGGAGCATAAACACTCAAAGTATAAACAAGGAACTTTCGATACGAAAAACACCCCTTACGCTTTTTTACCCCCCATCCCCCGGCCGCCATGTCTGAAAGCATTGTCTTATTAAAGGAAAAGCTACGACTTTTCATATTTTCCTTCGGTCATTTTCATCCGCACGATGATTTTCATTTCAAGTTGTTTTTTTCATCTGGACGATGATATCCATTTCTATTCGAATACTTTATACGATGTTTTTACCGAACGTTATATATGTTATCTAAGCGCAATTCTACTGAATATTTATCTACGTACCAGTGACGTAACTTTGCGTTAGGCACCCGGAGCAATTTTCGTTATTGCGTCCCCCTTCTACTCATAAAAAAGTGTATAAATATTAACATTAATCAATAATAAATACTAAATTAATGTATTAATTATAAATATATACAAATAAAATCAATTTTGTCGAAAAATACTGTTTTTGCGTCACCGGGATTCGAACCTGGATCTCTATTTCCAATCCGGGGAAGTGCACTACCAATTGTGTTATAACGCCAGTATTTTTCATGACAAATTTTCGAACCTACACCTGTCGTTCCATTATTTGAAAGCGTTATAACACAATTGGTAGTGTACTTCCCCGGATTGGAAATAGAGATCCAGGTTCGAATCCCGGTGACGCAAAAACAGTATTTTTCGACAAAATTGATTTTATTTGTATATATTTATAATTAATACATTAATTTAGTATTTAAAAATATCACAGACCTATGTTCTGAATAATTACAACTTCACAATAAGAATGTGTTTTCCTTAACAATAATAAATAGTAATGAACCTTTTTTTCTTAATTATTGAAAACTATGTAAGAACTCCGAGAGAGTAAAAAAAAAAAAAAAAATTTCGTAAATATCTGTTACTTATATAGGCATTTTAGTATTTTTGACGTGCCTTTCTGAATTGGCTTGTCTGCGGAAGTAAATAATTGTATAAATTAAGTCTATTAAAAATGAGTTGCAATCGTCGTGTTATTCTCGTTTGATTTATGATAATTTTAAATCATCTGTGTAATATTTCGAAGGATTTAATTTGTTTGTTTCTTACATTTTCATTTCTTTGATGACATCTTGTTCTGTAGATATTTTTATATCGTATAAAAAAATTGAAATTGTTTTTTTTTTCGTATTTGTAATCGGTTCATGATAATCTTATTTTCATTAAAAATATAATTCACTATGTTAGATGCGAAGTTATTGAGCGAGAGAATCATATGTCCCGTTTAAGTTTGATCTTAGTGCAACTAAGGAGTTACGCCAGTGGAAAAGTTCAGAATTTATTAATCTTCAGATGATATATGGATATTGTATTATTTATTTTTATTAAATCAATGTACCCAGTCTCATAGTAAATATTGCAACTTATTTGTATATAAAATATTAACTATTTGTACCTAATAGATATTGACTGTTTTCGAGGTAAGTTTGTAGAACTCCTTAATTACATATGGGAAAATAAATCACTTGTTTAATATATTTGAGACGCGTTTCGCCTTGAAAGGGAATTATCAAACTAACAATTTGTATTTATAACTATAATGGAGGACAGCTATACAATTAATTTACATGAGATGAAAAAAATTCAGAGGATTTCCATACATTTTGAATGATTCTAATTATTCTAAGTAACCATTCAGTTTCAAAACTAATAGTATTTTAATGTCATAGATAATTAGTGGAAAAGGACAGCTATTTTTGATATTCTAGAATTTATATCATGTTTGCATGATTATAGGGAATTATTCAGTTAATATGTTTAACACGAATGATATTTAAAAAAAGTCAAATCGTGATCTTATTCCAAATTCTTGGTAAATCTATAACAAGAAAAAGATTTCGGCAGAATCAAATCCTTGAATTATTTATAATAAATTAAATTAAAAAGTAAAGAAGAAAAAAGGTTTTTATATATTTAAATTATTATGGATTTATGAAAATCTCATTTAGGGGAGATCTATAAACATTAATTTGTTCATTTATTATGTTATTACTATCTATTCCATGCTTGATAGTCTCTAATTGTTCAATTAAATTTAATCTGAATTCTTCGGTTTCAAAATGAAATGGAATTGATTTATTTTGGGATTATTATCTAAAAGATGTTTCGCGAATCGGGAATCTATTTTTCTTTTTTGACAAGATTTTTTATGTTCTGAGAACCATTGTTCAAAATTTCTTCCCGTTTGTCCAATGTATACAGAGTCACAGCTATCACACTCTAATCTATACACTCGGCCTTTTTTTAATTTTGGAATCACATCCATAGCATTTTTTAAAAATTGATCCTATATTATTTTTTGTTCTGAAAGTAACGTTATTTCCTAATTTTAGAAATTTACTACCTATTTTTAATGAAATTTCTCCATGGAATTCTATGCAGCTGAAATTATTTAATGTTTCCATTAGTTTTGGGAGAATTAAGTTTGATGTTTGTACAGTCACATTTGCAATACGGTATTATTAGATGGGGAGGTGCATATAAAACTTCAATATCATAATTAGAAATCACTTAAAAAATGATAATAAAAATTATTCTAAAAAAAAAAAGACTATCCAAGTATATAACTTTTCACAGATTTTACCAAAAATAATAGACATATACAAAAAAAATTCAATAATTCAAATTTTCAAAATTAAAAATCAATTAAATTTTAGAAGCGAATTCCGATCTACAAGACATAGAGATCAAATTGATATCCCAAAACTAAAATATACCGCAACTCAAAATCAATATATCTATCAAGGCGTCAAATTTTTTTAACAATCTCGCCATCACAATTAGAAAAATTACGGACTATCATAAATTTGTAACTGAAGTAAAAAAAATGTGTACACAGACTAACTGAAACATAAATTAACACGTATATACTCCTCTATATACGAGTCTTACTCTCATAAAGATGAAACAAATGTTAAAATATATATATATATATATATATATCCACTGATTATTCAAATTGTAGTATATTTTTAATATTAATAAAAAAATATCGTTTTTGCATTTGTTTATTTAGAATTCTTTGTACAATGTTTACATTGAAGCCATTATTACTGGCTATTATTTTTATTACTCTTTGTCAAATTTTATGTCATCTGTCGAGACTTGTTTATGAGGTACTACGGGTGCATTAAATTAGCATGAATCGTTGTGTCGGTGTACGTAGGTTTTTTAAATATATACAAAGAAGGTATGTTTATTATTTTTCCTTTCTATTTTCATATTTAAGAAATTTCTTTTTCTAACGTGAATTTAATATTATTATGTAAAGAATTAGCTAGTGTGACTAGTTGGCCAATTTATCTATCTGAACCTTTAAATGCAATAATCATGTACGAATCGTTTATAATATATAATGCATTTTTTAGCTGGCGGAGACTCTAAGAGTCTTCTTTCTATGCCGTCCATGAAAAAATCAACTAAAACTTGATTGGATCCGATCGGTAATCCATCCATTTGTTCATAAAATTGTCCGTTGAATTTGAAGTAGTTAAACATTACACACGTTTCAATCACAATCAGGTCAAATAACTCACTTGCTCCAAGTGTTACATATCTATGACGTATCTAATGACGCGACTGCATTTGATTTCTTTGATACTTTGATTTCTTTGTATAATAATATTTATTATTTTTACTTTTGCATTAAATAACTAAACAATTTACCATCTTTGAGAAATGTGTGATATTATAATTCTTGACAATACGACTCCAAAATGCACACTGAGCAATGTAAGGCAGCAACATATGTGGTATCTGACTTCATTGATGTCTTGGAACGATGTATATATTTATTATCTGCAGTTGGAAGCACAGTGTCCCAAAGTCTTTTACATTTTGGTTCACTCACTTCAACAACGCAACGAGTGGGAAAGGGCCAAGGGGCATGCCGATTACTAGCCGCGTCTTTGGGAATTCAGTCGCTATCGAGCGTGTCCTTACCAGTTGTTTATAAAATACATAAACTGGCCTCCACGTAGTCCCGACTTGACACCAATGGACTTTTTCTTATGGGGCTACCTTCACTCAAAGGTATACAGTAACAATCCTCCTTCTCTGGACCAATTAAAAGAAAATATCCGAAAAGAATCATGGAGAATATGTGCCGAGCAGTTCTCAGAAATTTTGCCTCCCGTTTAGAAGTGCCAATAAAATAACGGATAACACTTGGAAAACAATTTTTAAGAAATAAATTCGCAGGAATTGTACTTAAATGCAAAATAAACATTTTTTTATTAAACCCATCCATTATTTTATTACAGAATTTTTATTGTGAAAAATACTTTTAAGAAGCCTTATGTTTAAATATCTTGTCATGAAACTTAAAATTGTAATTATCATAAATCTGACTATTTTGTATGGTTTGTTGCAGGAATCTGGGGATATCAAAGCCAGTAGACCCAACAGTGGAGCTGGAGTCTTCGTCTCCATCAAACCACAAGGAGAACTGTCACAGGCTAGACTATTTAGTGGACAGGCAAAAGCAGTTGTGTGGATTGTCTGAAAAAATCCTGGCTGTAAGTAATCTTATTTTATTATTGTGAATCACAAAGTCAAACTATATAATCACTATATACATCTATAATCTAGAATCTAGACCATCAAAGCTTCTTTCAAAACCATGCATATCAAACTCGCAGCCCACAATGAATCTTCGTAGCCCGCGGCCCAAGCAATGGTAAAAGAACAATGCAATTTTGGGAGGTGATTCTACATTCATACGATAAATACATTTAGCATAAATAATATTATTAACCTACGACATGGTTATCTATGGTAACAGCCTGATATAAACAACAAATGTTTATTTGCGTTACGCTTAATAATTTGTGGAGTTATTCTGTGTCTGATAAAGTTTCAAAAATGAAGAAGTTTCTTCGTTTTCTTCTATTTTATTGATAAATGTAGAATCAGTACCTAATGAAGGTAATCGAAATCCAGTACAATTTAGATTTCAAGATAAAATTCAGTAAAATTGGGGCGCCTGCATTTTTCGAGTGTTTTCAAACCTTGCTGGTTCAGGTTTGAAAACATTCGAAAATTCGCATATGAATTTATTTCCACGTTTGGAAGTAGGTACTTGGTGCGAGCAGTTATTTTAACTTACAAAATGAAATGAGTCTCCTGACAGATCCAGAATTACTGACATTCACCTCGGGTCAGTTTTGAAAGTAATCCCTGCGAACAAGATCCGAAATAGAAAGGATGGTAGCAGAGAAGAGATGTCAAGGTCAAGCAGAAAACATCAATTTTACCGTTGTCATTACTATACTTTTCGAAATTAACCTGTGTTTCTATAAATATTAAAGTTTTTAAAACAAATTATAGATATCTCAGAAACGAAGCTGCTACTATTACTACTACTATATGGGAAATATGGAAGTATGGGTATTACAGGGCCCACGACCTGTCTTCGGCTGGCTTAAGTGATCATTTGATACAATGTAACGTTCATCGTTCCACCCAATCAACCTCCATATGGACTGAAATTTGATATTAATTTACCTGAAATAGCATAGATGTCACTAATGAGAATCTTATTTTTATTAGAAATATTGATTGAAAGCTATCCAGTAATTGTGTTCTTGGTCATTCTCAAACATTGTTAATTAAAAATTTAGTTTTCACGTGGCCCACATAAACCTTTTTATTTGAGAGCCCGTGAGAGCCTTTGAGTTTGTTATGCTTGTTCATAACTGTCTACTATGCAGTTTTATAAAATACTTAATATATCTACGTTAAATACGAGTATATTTTTTAAACAATATTACATTGTTTACTAAATGAAAAAAAAAGCAAAATTTACTGTCCTAATACAATATCCAACTAAATATTTACAAATATGCCATTTGTATTTGGAAGCAAGTAATTAATACGTATAATGTATATGGAAAAAAATAAGCGAATAGCGAGTGAAAGTAAAATAAGAGCAATAAATGTATTATTAAGGAGAACACATTATTACTTTTACATTATTTTTTAGCATTTGAGATGTTTGAACAATAGTGGGTTTTCAGAATTTGCTAATCATTTGATAGAAAATAGTCATGGTTTTGATAAAAAATTGGGATTGTCAATTTTGCATATAAACGATGTAGGTCACAAATTAAATAATTTGGAATCGTTGGAGATAAATAAAGCATGTAAAAGTAATCAGGAAATTCTAAACAGCCAACTAAATTTAACTACGAGTCCTATTCTAAAATTTTTTCCTAAAAATTATTCGACTAAATTTGTATTGAGCAGTAATTTGAGTTAGGTACTAAATTTATTTTTTTAAATAATTGTTGTTTTTTAAAAAAATTAAAAATAGATTCTGGTGAAGAAACAATACTATATTTTTAGTTAGTTATGACATCCTGAAGAAGGAAAAGTGTTTTCCGAAACCGGTAGATGTTTTTTAAACTCAATTGTGGTTAATAAAACTAAGATAATAAATTTTTAAAAAATATGAACACATTATTACTATCAAGTTGTAATTATTCAGAACATAGGTCGGTGATATTTTTTAAATACAAGTTAAATGTATTAATCAGAAAGATATTCATATAAAATAAATTTTATCTAAAAATATTGTTGTTACTACCGGGATTCGAATCTCGATTTCTTCCTATCCGAGGAATGTGCACTAAACTATTATACTATACCAATACAGTGCATTGACGAGAAATTATCGAACTTATATGTTACACTTTTCAAATTAATATATCTATCGTTCCATTATTTGAAAGCCGTCTTCCTATACATTTAATATGTATTTAAAATATCACAGACCTATGTACTGAATAATTACAATTTCACAATAAGAATGTGTTCTCCTTAGTAATATATAATTTTTATCAATGTGTCCAAAATTTAATAAAAAATGAATTATTAATTTGAGATTTCGTAAAAATAAAGAAATAAATAATGAATTTGAATATATAAATATACTTAAGACAGCCGAAGACAGGTTGTAAGCCCTGTAATTACCCCATTCTTCCATATATTTTTCATTAAAATATAATAAAATAGCTTTGTCTCTATGAGATATCTGATATTTGTTTAATAACAGTGTCTTTGTAGGTAACAATCCAGCAATTGTGTGATTTTTGACATATTCAAATATTGCTAGTATACGGGTTGTTTGATTCAAGTGTTAGATTAAGTTTGTTAAGTTTAAGTTAACTTAAGGTTCAATGAAAATCAGATACGAGTATAATAAGTTTTTTGTCTTGTAGATATATTCCAATGTTCAATATTTAAAGAGTATTTATATAAGATGTTATTGTCACCTTTTTCAGAATGTCGGTTAACTCCGCCTTTTTCCACACAACGTCAACACTCCTTCGCGCGCGCTTTTTCACTGATTCTTGCCGCGTCATCCATGGATGATGTCGCACCATCGACAATCCTTTGCCATAGATCATCACAAACCACATAAGAATTATGTTGTTGATGCTGTTCTGAATCAAAGATATAATTGATTTTGGTACTCAACCATTCTGTGTTAAACCTAAATTATTATTGTTTTTTTTATAATTAATTTTGTAAAAGCCCACAAGAGCGTGAATACAATATAAATAAATAAACAATATGAACATATTTATCAACAAACACACTAAGAAATGTGATAAATCAATATGATTTAAACAGTTTTTAGATTATCGAGACATGTTGTCTTTCATTCCAGAGTCTCGCCCAAGGAGCCAGGATCGGAATCGAGGAGTGCCAGCACCAGTTCAGGCACAGCAGATGGAACTGCAGCACGGTCGACAACTCCACTGACATATTCGGCGGGGTGCTGTCTGTCAGTAAGTACATATTCTATATTTACTACACGTAAATGTCTCAATACGACGAATTAAGTACGACAGTATGTGTGGAGTCGAATATGTTCCCTTACGTTCGCTCCGGTTTGCGCAAACCGGTTTTTAAAATCGGTAAACTCAAGCTGAACCGGTTGTTAACTAAACTAATGATTGGGACAACTAATGTATGTAATATATTATACGTTAAGAATATGTATTTACTTGAATACATCCAATTCTGTTCACCGATCCAAAATTAGCCTCAAAGAAAAGCAATTTGAAATAAAATAATTAAAATAATCGATAATTTATTATGTACACATTATTATTTATTGACATTGGAAATCAGTGGAGAAAAATTGTTTTTTTTAAAAATAATATTTCAAATTCAACAATTTTAAATATCTCAAATTCTACAACAAACTTCAAACCAGCTTTCTACACTAATAACAAATTAAAGAATAATATAATAAATAACAAGGATAAGTATAATTTTTTATAAAAAATCGGGGTCTACTAATTAATATGCAGTGCAATATTTTTTTATATATTTTAAAATTAAGAAGATGTTTAAATAGCAACAAATATTCTGAATTCGCCAATCATCTTTTCGAAACAAACCATTATTTTAACATAAACAAGGGTTTATAATTTTTACATACAAATACCAGGGGTTTAGATAACATAGAACTTTGAGAAATAAGAAAAAGTGTTAATAACAAATTAAACATTATAAATAACCAAATCCTTTTTGCCACCTTTTAAATTTATTCCCCCCCCCTTTTTTTTATCCTCTTCCACCACTTATATTTACAGTTTTGTTTATGACTATATTTGCAATATTACTTTTTGTATGCATTGTACCCTGAAGACGCGACCATTAGCCCTGAAACATGTTGAGTTATCAATAAACAGTGTTTTCTTATTATTTATACAAAAATGTTGCCATTAAATAACTTTGCAATTATTAAAGAAGAAATAATTATTAAGGAGAACACATTCTTATAGTGAAGTTGTAATTAGTTTAATCAAAGGTATTTGAGATTCCGTAAAAACAAAATAGATGGCTTTCAAATAATGGAACGATAGATGTATTAGTTTGAAAAAGTGTAACCTATTGGTTCGAAAATTTGTCGTCAAAAGTATTGTCGCTGTAGCATAGTTAGATAATGCAATGCTCCGGCTTGGAAAGAGATCCAGGTTCGAATCCCGATAGCGCAACAACAATATTTTTCAATAAAATTGATTTTATATGTATATCTTTCTAATTAATACGTTTAATTAGTATTTAAGAAATAATTTTTAATTTTTAATACAAAGATAATGTAGGACTAAAGAGTTAATGTTTAATGTGCCCTTGAGGTAAAATTTTTATGAAAATGGCGTTATAAAAATTATTGTTATAATCATTATCATGTATTGTGTATTGTAAGCCCGTTATATTGATTTCACTGATTGAATCATTAGTATACCGATATATTGTGAGGAGCCTCTCTCGAAATTCCGACGTCGATTTAAACATTTGATGTTCACACCGTCCCAGAAAGTAACCCTTTCAGTGCGGGGCAATAACCCGTCCTCCGCGTGCGGGGGGATGCAACAAAAATAAATAAAAGTTAACTCACGTGTTTGGTCATTATAAACAATTTGTTCTTCGTTCCTGAAGAGTCTATCAGCACTCGGCACTCGTCACTTCTCGCCGTTCCAAGAATCGCTCCGGCAGCGCACGCTTAGGCCCAGTTCTTCGATCAGCGGTTAAAACAGCTAATAGTCAAGTATCCCTGGTTACGATTCAATTTTTGAACAGATTCGTAAGTTAGGATTGCAATTAATACAAAAATAATTACCAAGCATAATTGTGGTGAATTTAGAAATGCCACAAGATTCCCTTGGGGTTCTATCCTCTCTTCGCACTTTCGAGTTACTTGAGTTGAGTCCTCGTAATAATAACTCGGTGTCCAATTGTAACAATTACACTTTATTTATAATAAGTATTTACAGTATTCAACAATATTATAACTCAGAGATAGACTAGTAATTAATTAATGGCGATAGAAAGAGACGCTTCCCCCAGAGACGACCTCTTATAAGTCTTGTCCCCCACCATTCATCTGACACACACATACACACATGTACCAATAGTAATAATTCATATAATTATTTTAGATGGATTTAGTGATTACATTACTTAATTCGCACTAAATATATTTTTTTATTTGATAACTAAAACTAAATAAATTTTATATTATAACTTGAATAAAACATATCAATAATTAAATAGTATATAAATTTATCCACGTTAAAAATGTAATAACTGAATTAATATAATGGTCGCAATCATGGGTAGGTACCCTCTAATTTTCGTAGATTAGCGAAATCAACCATTTACTAGCGGCTATACGATAGCATTATTTGATCCCAGCAGCCTGTCTCTTATATATATTTTTTTGTAAAATTATATAACCATATTAAACCAAATTATATCGTATATATTCCGTGTGTGTATACTTAGCCCATAGGTAACCACACAATGATTCTAATGTCATAGAATTCGAGATATGTTTCGTCATCAGGGCTGATCTACAACGTCAGCTACGATAAAAACTCACAAAAGAAACTGTACTATTATCTGACTTTCTTTAAATTCTGTTATCGTCTATCGTAAAAAAAATATTTTTTTATTAACTATTGTCAAAAAACTGGCTCTTAATCGAATTAAGATATTTGGTCAGAAGTTAAATTGTCTAGTTAGTTTATCAGCAAAATATAAACATCAGTTTCGATAACTAACAGTCAAATTGGGAAAAATCTATAACTAGACTTTTCACTATTAGTTAGATTAAATTCTATTCCAACAACTGACCCTTAAACGACCTGTAGATTTGTTTTTTTAAACTTAATATTTTAACAGTCACTCTAAAGCTATACTGTTGAAGATGGAATGCGTGGTTAATGATTAAATATCGAACACTTACGCACTTTGAAATCATTTACAATAGATTTATTTGTCTTATAAATAATGTATTAATTTGAACATTAGAGATTCGTGAAATTTCTTTAGTTATAAAGTAATATTATGAGACTATATGTTACTACGTAACAAAGAAAGTTTAATAAATATTTTAACATTAAAAAATACATTATATTAATCTCATTTTATTTCTGTTATTTTGCTTATTAATGGAAAGAACTATCTTGTAAAAAAAGACTCCTCAATTTAAATTACTTCTTTTGTTAAATTTTTTGGGCTTTTTTTATAATGTGACTTACGTCAATATATACAATACGATACATAGGACTGTTATTTTATTTACTAAATGGTGGTTCTACATGCAGAAATAATTTACCATTGTAAAATAGTTTTTAGGTTCATTAATTATGAACCAAAATGCGACTGAAAGATAATAATTAGAAAGAAAAATTATTCTACATATATAGATATATGTAAGTAAATGTATACCTAATTTTATAATTAAATTAGGTACATAATTAGCTTATATTAAAATATATTCATATACTATTGACTACATAAATTCAAAAATAATACTTAGTTTTGTAATACAAAATAATTCGGTTTAAAGATATATATACAGTATACAGAATGTTACAGACCTAATCTACAACATTTTATGGATAGATATCTGACGAAATTACTACTAATTAAGTCAAAAATTTTCAAGGAATATAAGCCTAAACTCAGCCATGTCAGAGATATAAGCATTTAAAAAAAATCATAATTACGCAATTATTTCGATTAATTGAGATATTTAATTGATTTTAAATTATATATTGAATACAAAAAAAAAATATAATAACGAATTTCGAGAAGTCAGACTATTTTTTGTTAGATGATTTAGGGCCTGGAACAAAATACAGATTAATAGTGGATAAATTTCGCAAATATTTATTTCGAAATACGTAGACTTAATAAGGCTTAACATGATTTTGTAAAAATTTTAAACAATAATATTTTTGGTCACAGGCCAGAATTTGCACATCTTCCTTGAACATTTTCGACTCGTAATTTATTCAGGTATCCACTCATAAAATATTATGGACTAGGTCTGTTATACCCTGTATGTATATATTTATTGGTAATGTTTTATTTAAGGTTTCCGCAAGCACTAGCGAATGAAACTGGCGGCTCTTCTAGGTTATATCGCGTTTTTTGTAGATGATTTACCTGAGGAAACTTAGGCCGACGTTTCGGCCTAAGTTTCAAGCCATTGTCAAGGCGTTACCTCGAAAAATTACGGCAAGCCGTACTTTTTCGCAAGAGATATAAATCCTCTACAGTCGAGTATTTTGAATTTTTTGAGACAACCGCACGTGATACCTATGCCGAAACGTCGGCCCAAGTTTCCTCAGGGAAACCATCTAATCTATTTAAAAAATGGTTATTAGAGCACAAAGATAGCAAAAAATAATTTTAAAATTAGTTATGTCACTGCATAATCAGAAAACTTTTATAAAAGCCCAGATATGTGTCTGTTATGTAATATTGTACCTGGGAAAAATCTTATGTATATTTCGCGTTGTATATGTAATATTTTCTGTCACATCATAATGAAGAGCTTTTTGTTTTTTAACAATTCAATGAAATTCTGTCACATCTTTTTTTATTCTATCGCCGTGTTCAACAACTTACCTGTCCACCAAGTCTTAGTGTGTCTGTATTTAGATGTTTAAAAAACCTTTGTTTGAAAAATATGAATAATTATTATGTTGTTATTATTATTCTTTGAACGCATCTCTATTTTTTAATTTGTTTAAATACCCATCTTACAATTTAGTACACACCTTCATTAGTCCTGTCATTAAAACACGCTGCCGGCATCTTTTGTTGCAAAATGAGAAATAATAATTTATAAATTCGTTTCCATAAAATATTAAATGCGAAAGTTTGGTTAATTTACCAACCAGGTAGGTCTCAGGACAAGAGGTATTTCACGTTGATTATTTGGGCGTTTCTTTCTCTGAAAGCAATTATACCCAGGGTAACCACACTTTTTGTATTAGCGATCTTTGTTTAGGTCTCGGATTCAGGAAGTTGATAAATTTAGACCTGAAACGTAAATCGAATCGATTTTCATAATTAGATATATTAAGAACTTGTTAAACAAGGCAAGCCCAGCGGTACACAATGGAATCTTGATACCGGAAGAGGAACGAAAGTGAACTGAGTACAGTGGAAAGGCAGATTTATTTGCTGATTTTAGTATAATGAGTAAGATCAAGAAAAGATCATTTAGGTGGTTTGATCATATGGATCGGATGAATGAGGAGAGAATGGTAAGAAATATATATGACGCATGTGTTAATGGCACCAGAAATAGGTAGAGGACATCCGCGGAATGGAGGATGGTCTCGTTAGAAGTCTCAATAATCGGCGAACTTGTATGAAAAGATGTATGAATGTGAATGAGGCGAGAATTGTGTGTCAGGACAGAAGAGTGTAGCGTTTTATTCTCTCTGCCTACCCCCGCAGAGAAACGACGTGATGGTAAGTTAATTAGTTAGTTTTGATAGAAATACTTACTACAGAGGATTTCATGACATAACGTCCAGAAATTTTGAATGCATTAATTAACGTATAGATCCAGAAATACTGGTATGGTTTTGTTGTAGCTGTTTCGTATTTTTTTAACATTTCTTGCCTTACAATCGTATTTCTGACAACGTCTTACGATATTTTCGAAAGGCGGTGGGTGGTATTTTGTAAATATAATGATGGAGTGGATAAATAAAAAACTAACGTGCGGTGAAAATAAGAATAGGCGATAAATACTTTATAAAATTATTTATTTTTACCGTGGAATATCGGAGGTTCTCCATGTAATGTGTTACTCACAAAACTTCATTAAAATAAAACGCTAGAAATAGCGTATCTAAAATTATGCATCTTATGTGAAATAATGCGAGCATTTTATAGGTTTACGTGGACAAATGGACTGTGATATATATTATATTTATCTTTGTAGACTCTAGCGTTGAATAATGATTATTGACGTGCTTGTAGTCTAGTGGTTGCGATACTCGCCTGGTGATCTAGTGGTCGGTGTTCTAGGAGGCCATCAAGTTAGTCTTATTTTCACTGCACAAGCGTTTAGCTTAGTAACATGTATTCCATATGTGCATTTCTATTTTTAAAATAAATATATATAGAAAAGAACAAATTGTTTACCTCTGTTTCTGTATGTACTCTCGAGGACTATTTTCAATCATGTTTATATTTTTAATATTATTAAAACTCGCATTTAAGAGGCAGCAATACACGATCCACGTGATTTTTTTTTTGGACTGAATTTTTCGGCAATCGTCGGCACCTGACGGCAGTTTTTACTGGCTCTTTTCTAGTAATTATTTGAAATATATTCGCATAAGTTATAATTTTTATTTTTTATTTTAAATACTATAAAATTTTCTAGATAAATTTTGAATAAATAATTCAATGTTTTCATACTTTTTTGGATATTGCAATATAAGAGACCGAACGTGAATTTTGACTTTTTTGAAAACGATATATGTATTTAAATAACCAATGCAAAAATATTCATTTGTGAAAGGCAATAATTTCCGTTTGAACCTTTTACAATCATTGTATGAACAAAATATATCTATACTATATATAAATATGTCGAGATCAAAAGTACTATAGATAACTCTATTGCAAGAAAGATTAAATAGGATTCCGGCATTATATCTTTTAGTGATAATTGCAATTTACTTAGACATAATATTTAAAAAAAAATGCTTTAATATTTAATGAATCTTTCAAAATAAAATTGATTAAATGCACATATTGCTGTAGTTTTAGCAAAAATATTCTAAAACTTTCACTAAATTGATTCTCCAAAATATAAACACGTGGATCGTGTACTGCCGTCTCATAAGCTTTAAGAACGAGTCGCTAGCGGAGTCGAACATTAAATACATGCATTATTATTTCTTATATCTTACTTCTATACCTACCTTTACATTATTTTAAAACTTAAATACTCCGCAATTCAAACACGATAATTGATTTCTCTATTGAGTTGGGTAATTTTGTGCAAAAAAAAAAAATATATATATAATTAATTATGTTATATATATACAATATATTTATAAGCGTAAAATAAATTTAAATAAAAAAAAATAAAAAAATTCTCCTCTCTCAAATTTTCCTCAGTTGCTAGCAAAAGAAAACATAATGACAAAAATATTACTTTTCATTCTAACAGATAGTCGAGAAGCGGCTTTCGTGTACGCCATCTCGTCGGCATCAGTGGCTTGGTCCATCACCAGATCTTGCTCTCGCGGAGAGCTGAACGAGTGTTCCTGCGACAACAGGGTGAGGAAGAAAGCTCCGAGGAACTGGCAGTGGGGAGGATGCTCTGAGGTAACTATAACATTCTATTTCCTCATTTTGTGAAAAACATCAACTGACTTTATTATCGCTTAAAACTTGACGTAGTATGTAAGAATGTAAGATGAGGATAATCTATTTTACAAAATGAATAATGATTTTGTAGGAATTTTCTGTAGAATTGTTCAGATCAACAATGTTGCATTCGCAACTTTAGATGTCAGAAAAAATTGGACAGGTAGGAAAAAATTACTCACCGAACTCAACTTGTTCTAGATCTGCCAAGTACCTTCGGAAGTGGACTGTATATAGATTTTATCACACCGTATTTCGCCAAAGTCACCAAAAACTCGATATAGACACGAAATTAATAACAGCGTTCTGAACTGATTCGGGTTAAGGTCGCCGGCCGGCTGGTCGCTAACGGCGGGAAAGGAAGGGAAGGGGCGGTGGGGGAGGGGGGTACAGAATACTATTTCGTTCAAAGTATTAATAATAAATATAAGCCCTAAACGAACATTATTTATTATTATTAATATATCATTTTTCACAACCTTTCTAAATTCAAATTCAATATTAATTGAGTTTAAAATAAGATTTATTTTTAAAACTACAAACTAAAGTTATTTCCGTTCAAATTAAAGCATTTTGATTAAATACTGTATTCAAAATAAGTAGGTGTACAGATTTTTTTGTAACGATTTTTGAGCTGCATTTTCAAAACATCATTTTTCAGTTGCTTTCATTGCAAAATGAAAGTAAATTCTGAATAATTTAAAATCGGTTACTATTTTTTTAATCGTTGATTTCATACAGATTTTTAAGAGTTTTTTGTTTGTGTGGTCATGGTATTTTCCGAAAAAAACAATTTAGCTGATGGATGTACACGCAGCATTATAATAGGTACCTTACGTATTACAAAATATTTTCAACCGATTGCATATTTATATAATAATATTCTGAATCCTTTACTTCAAGAATATCGCTAGAATTATTTTAATATTTTTCTTAATAGAAAATATCTCTAACAAGTAGATATGTACTTATTATATATTCTAATAGATTATATTTCTTCCTAGGCAAAGCGCCTCCATTTTATATAGATGCATATGACTTATAGTGCCAATACAACCCATAGTTCTTCTGCAGCATCTGCATTAGCAGTATAACCTAGATTACGAGAACGCCACTGATCAAACGTACCAGTCCATAAAATTAAATATGAAATGGGTTATTATTTTGAAGGTAATCTTTTACTGGAGTTCAAATTTAATTTAATAGTATACCAATTGAATTGAAGCCAGCCGGAATCAATTAAGTCAATAATGCATCCAATCTCTAGAGATTTCTTCTCATATTGAAATCTTTATTCGTTTTTGATTGGCTTAAACGTCCGTTTTCGGGTAGGCGACACTTTATGAGATATTTAACCCTTTAAAACAGTACCGTCTGGTGGCGGGACCGCGATGCTACGAGCCCCACTGTGGAGTCGACGAGTCATGAAGATGTGACCTGCTTTTGACCCATCAAATTATAATGTATCAAAATTTAAAACATTTTTAAACATCACATAATACCTGATTTAACGTTGCATGTTAACATTGTTTGTTTTTATAAAATATGCGAAATGTTTACTATTATATAGTTTTTGTCGTTTAAAATGATTAAGTTCGTTGCATCTCGAGTTGTCAAAAAAAGTATTATCTAAATGATCGATTAAGAACAAAGTGACACTTAATAATAGAATTAGCAGGTAAATATGTAAGAGGAACATGAATGACATAATGAAACGAGAAATCGAGGTCTGACATGACTGAACAAATCAAATTTTGAAAGAGGGTAACATTAAAAAGACGCGACGTGAATGTACAAGAAGGATATTTTCTGAATAATTATTTCGTATGACATTCTACTTCTCTCTTTAACCCTACAGAACACAACATGTCTGTAAATAAGTACGTATTTTATTTCGGAGTTTTCATGTTTCACGAAATTTTTATTTCATCATAAGCAAAATCTGATTTAATGTTGTTTTTTTATTACACCTCTTGCAACACTGTTAAATAATTTTGTCAAATTTTTGGCGGGAATAACAAGTGTCATGAACGAATAATGGCTGACGTTGATTTAGGCATTTTGAAGCGATATTTGTGAAAGCATTTTAATGCAATGATTTGAGTTGTTGGACCATCTAAAAAAAATCGAATCAGTAACCCAATATCTGTCCCGCAAGTTTCAGATAGCTTGGTCACTTTAATCATTCTACAGGTAAACATGAATTAATATTAAATTTGATAATGTAATGTTATTTTGTTATATTATAAAATTTTTATCAAACATGAGTTGTATTGTAAATAGAAAGCCATTAAATTAATTAGGTACTTAATAGAATTTATATTAAGCGTAGATAAATGTTAACTATTCTAATCAAGGATCCATAATTATGTGAATGAATATTATTAATCTTCGTTAACACAGACCAGTAAATGAATAGACATGAAATAAAGTGTACATATATCAGAGGGGTTTGGAACATTAATTGCGGGACGAGGGGCATTCTACACACATTCATTGTGGAAACATAAATCCGATAGTTTATGACACATTTATGCAACAGTAAAAGTATTTACTGTTCGAAAATTAAATCTTTGTGTAAACAATATATTTTTTACATTAATACATGTTATATTAATACATGCGTTTAAATTTCATACACAATCGAGTCATATTTTTATTAAAAATCGTGGAGCTATTTGATTGCGTAAGTGATACTAAAGTGACACCAAAATGAAAATATTGGACAAGAAATTTGCGTTACTTCATGTCTATATATTTGTTGATTTATGTTTGTTAATATTTTTTGCAGGCACCCTTTCAATAAAATTCCTTAATCATTCTATTTTGTTTCAACGTACCTATATATTTTTAATTAATTATTTTTTCAGGACATTCATTATGGCGAACAATTCAGTCGTGAGTTTGTAGATGCGAAAGAAAATAAAGAATCACCCAATGGACTCATGAACCTGCACAACAACGAAGCTGGTCGTAGGGTAAATACATAATGATTGCTTAATGACTTCGAAAATATATCGATTTCTATATTTAAAAACAATGCTCTTTGATACGTTTCTTGTTCTTTTTTTTCGAATTCCTCAGAGTCTACGATACTCTACATACGATTAGACCGCCTAATCTACTACTGCAATTACATTAGCGCTGATCGCTTTGACGCTTGTACTACCTTATTACCTTAAACATCATATGTGTTTTATATTAATACATTAATGGGAAGGGTAAAAATATGATTTTAAAAAACCCTCTACATTTCTTGTTCTCTAAAATAAGAGTGGTTCATGGAATTTTTAATATAAAGTAATCCATCTGTTGTTGAATGCCAAAACGAATTACGTGAGCCGAGACCCAAACCAATACCATTTAGAATATATTCCACCCGTTTTGTTTTTTGAGTAGAATATTATCAGGGCCATCTTATTCAATAGGCACTGTACCCAGGACCTACGAACCTATAAAAGTCTGAAAATGAAATTTTAAATATAAATTACTGACCTGAATATAACACAGCGGCGGTGGTTGACATAAAATGGATGAGTACCGTATTTTTCATTAGGTATTTTAGATGAACAAATTCAAAATCAAATAATGATTATTGAATAACATACATTCCAATGTAGCAGCAGTCTATATCACAGAACCGAAACAACACATTGAGTCAAGTGTTGCCACTAAAAAATTATAAGTAGTGTTCGGGAAGTTTGTTTCATAAATTTGTGGTGTCTATGAATGTAATATTATTATATTAGGCAAAAGAGCTTAGAGTCTACGATGATCCTAAAACAGCCCTGGATATTATAAAACCGTAAAACAATAAATATTGCATAAAATAATGCTGGACATAAATCTTAATAAGGTGCGATGACATTTTAATTCAATTTTAGCATTAAAAGACTTATAATTATATTCATAGTGCTTATGACATGCTCAGGAACACATATTCAATAATGACACAGTGTGATATAAGATCAAGAATGGATACTATAATATACACAAGAAATTCTTAAATTTACCCTATTTTTAATATTTCCAGGCAATTAGATCTCGCATGCAACGTGTATGTAAGTGTCACGGTATGTCGGGTTCATGTTCTATCCGTGTATGCTGGAGAAAGCTGCCTAACTTCAGGGTAGTGGGTGAAGGACTAACACAGAGGTATGAAGGAGCTTCGCATGTTAAGGTTTGTAATTGACTATAATTACTGTTAATTTCTTTACCCATGCATTAATTTTATATAATACTAGAATATAGTACCTACCTAAACCTTCTTAATTATATATATAGAGAAATAAATCAAATGTGAATTTCTTAAAAATTAAGTTTAGTTTAATTAATAATGTAAAAATCTTATTGAATTTTGATACAGAAAATTGGTGATGCAGCCAATTAAAGACCTGTAGTGAAAGAAAGTTAATGACAATTCTCTTTATTTTATTATTGAATGTGGATTCCTAAGATGTATCTAGGAAATGGTACCAACTACCAATAATAGAATGTCCATAGAGTCTGCATTATTCAAATAATAAATAGCATTTGTGGCTAACAGTAACACTGTGGCTTTCCTCCCTGTGATTGATCAGACTCCATCTTAATATAGGAATGACTTAAATTAGAATTAAATGTATCAAACACACAGACTAATATATTTCATACTTATTTATTTATACTGTGCAGGCTGTGGATCGCAAAAGGGGAAGGAAAGTTAGAAAACTCCGCCCGCTACATCCAGATATGAAGAAACCGAACAAAACGGATCTTGTGTACCTCGATGACTCTCCCGATTATTGTGAACGAAATGAATCGTAAGAATTGTTTGCATTTAAAAATGTGTAGAATGTTGTTGTTTTGAAGACAGATAGGGCCTTTACTGGGCAGCTAGTAGCGAAAAGGCCCAAGACAGTGATATACGGAAGCACCTTGTCGAATCTTTGGTCCTCCAATCCTCTTAGGATAAGGAGACATAGATGATAAAGGTTGCTATCTTTATCTTTTTTCCGTATTTATTGTTAATAAATTTACTACGAAATCTGTCAATCTACATGCTATTTTACTAATAAGGTGAAACAGTGTCTTTTGTTCAAAATCTATTTATAAAAAGATGAATTTGTTTTTAAAACCAGTTTTTAAAAAAACGCTTTGCGGGCTCTTTTTTCAATTTCAATTCAATACATGAAATATAAATTCTAATTGAATCATTTACACTAGATTCTCAATTATCTAGTTGGGAAAAAATTGACAAACAATATTTGAATTATCTCCAACAAAAAAGTATAAGTACAATAAGTCGTCTTGCTTTGCCTCAAAAGTAAACACTAAATAAGACCAGTCAAAATCACCCTCAGCCCCCAAATAACAAACCATTTTTTTTATAAGCAGATGCCACAACATACATTAGGTAGAACATACATATTTTTTTAAAGTTATATTTTCCGTTACTCTGTACAATTACAATTAAAATTAACAAAATTGTAATTGCAACCAGAGTCTTGCATCGTAATGTAGTGCATTGGGACCTACATTAGATGTAGATCCAAAAAGTTTGCGCCCTACAATCTATTTTTGCCAGTATCAAAATCATTCCCAGCTTTAATAGTAATCAATAGGAAGAAATGGAATTATAAAATATATTATGTAAAATTATTTCTCATGTGCATTTCAAAAACACATAAAGTATTATCAATGTATGCAGTAGCAGTAATCCATTACTAAGAAGGTTTGGGGACCAAACCATCGCTGTAAAGCGAAAATTACCTTTAAGTGAAGCAAGTATTTTTAATTTGCAAGTGTTTATAAATGTCTTGGAATGTTTTAATTTTTTTCATGAAAGACAAGAGACTAATTTTGTTCTATTAAGGAGAACCCTTTCTTATTGTGAAGTTGTAATTATTCAGAATATAGGTCTGTGATGTTTTAAATACCAATTAAATGTATTAATTATAAAGATATACATATAAAATCAATTTTATCGAAAAATATTGCTGTTGCGCTACCGGAATTCGAACCTGGATATCTTTTCCAATCCGGGTAAGGTGCATTACCAACTATGCTACAGCGACAGTATTTTTGACAACAAATTTTCAAACCTATATGTTACACTTTTTCAAAGCCATCTATAAATAATGGAACAATAGATGTATTAATTTGAAAAAGTGTAACATATAGGTTTGAAAATTTGTCATAAAAAATACTGTCGCTGTAGCATGGTTGGTAATGCATCTTCCCCGGATCGGAAAAGAGATCCAGGTTCGAATCCCGGTAGCGCAACAACAAAATTTTTCGATAAAATTGATTTTATATGTATATCTTTATAATTAATACATTTAATTGGTATTTAAAACATAGTATACTTTGTCTTTATTTTCGGTAAGAATAAACAATATATTAGTAAAATGATAAATGCTATATACATACATATGTACACCTAGAGCTATCTTAAATTGATATGATTATCATCAGAATGTTATTAAAACTATAAGCATGAAGGATATAGTGAATTTAAAGAAATTAAATAATATGAACAGTCAAAATTTTTTTCTTAAAATTTCAAGGGAATACAAAATTTTGTGTAAAACCGCTTTGAACTGCAAAGCTAAATTTATCAAGTAAATCATCTTCAAAAATTATTCACAGCAGATTTTGACAAATATTAAACATCAGTGATATCCATTGCAAAATGCAGAATGACTATAAATGAATATTAATATTCATTATTATTTTTTGCTAATCTATACTGCCATTAAGCTGATTTCTAAAGAAAATAACATTATCAAAGGATACAAAGTGCAATCATAATATATATATGCAAAACATTGTAAAATTGTGCTCTTGGGAGAGGGAAGGAGCCCTGTATACATGCAACGCCACTAGAATGAGCCTTTAAAAAATTTCTGAAATAAAATATTTTAAATTTGTATTTTTTTTACTTCCCTGGTTTATCCAATCCCGGACAAATGAGAGTATACTGTTTATTAATTACCGTGATGGACAGTTTAAAATAACCCTATAAATAAAAAAAATATACAACTATTGCAAAAAATATTGTTATAGTTAAAGATTTTCATACAATTTTGTTGATTTCAGAATGGGAATACTTGGTACGCATGGAAGAGCTTGCAACAGAACAAGCGCTGGACCTGATGGATGTCGACTACTTTGTTGTGGCCGAGGATATCAGACAAGAGTGAGGGATGTAGACGACAAATGTCGCTGCCGTTTTGTATGGTGTTGCAACGTTGTATGTGAGCGCTGTCGATACAAAAAAGAAGAACACGTCTGCAATTAAAATGAGTAAATTGTTTTCCAAATCAATTAACCATAAAATTGTAATTTTGATTCTGATGAAGGATTACATCGAAACTATATAAAGGAAGATATCTTGTTGAATCTTCTTGAGTTTCCTTAAATAACTGAGTAGTTTAACAAACTTATTTTCAACTGCAAAATCAGTTCTGCAATATGGAAAAAGTTGGTGCGTAAGTGAGAAGTAATGCAATTAATTAATTGAGAAAAGACTTTTGTTATTTTTAAAGTAAGTTAGGAGATATTATTCATGTTACACTTAAACAGGAATAATTAAGCACAATGCTGCTTCTGTACAAAAGATTTTCTATTCTTAAAATAAATACATAACATAAATACACTTCAGTCTTCTCTAAATTTATTATGAAATACGTGATTTATTGTATTGAATTGGCCATTATAGAAATAAGATGTAATGCCAGTAACTAAAATTGATTATTAAAGTACCGTAGAAAATATCTAACATTTAGGATTGCAATGAATTTCAATTTAAAATGCTTTTTGATATTTATTTAATGAAAATATCACTGACTTGCTTAATTGTTTTATGACGTTTTTATTTTATGTATTTAATAACTATTGTGTTATTTTTGACTGCCTGCAATGTACAATGCAAATAATTTATTCAGTTCTTATTTAGAAAAAAAAATGAGTATTTTTGGGAAGGTGTCGTGATGAATATTTAGTTTATTAAGTCAAATTTAACTGATTATAAACTAAATAATGTCCTCTGTAAATAGTATAATAGACTATTAAGCATAATATTTATTGCAAATAAAACGCTTTTATTTATTTTTCAAACGTTAATTATGACTTAAATTAATTATAAAATTAAATTAAGGACTTTGAATACTTCTAGTTTTTCTGTAACTTATAGCATAAGATACATTGTAAATATATTTAAGAAGACTAGAAAAATAGTTTAAATATAAACCCTTAAAAATCACCAACTCTTTAATGTAACTAATATTTTATAATATTAAATATGGAATTTAATTGTTGTTTAAAATTAATTTTCATGTATATATTAATAATATATACAATGTATTTTTTCAATTTTATTTTAAAATGTATCAACTCATTTCTTACATTACTTATTTCACACAGCATCTTCTCAGGTACAACAGATGCAGATTGATGGTGTCGTGTCTCTTGTATGGGATTAGTATTAATAAAAAATAATAATAATAATTAAAAAATAGTTGTTTGATTTGGGAATGTGACTTAATAAAACAATTTTGATTGATTGTTTTTTATTGTTACTTTGAAATATCATCACCACATATAAACCATATTTTATCCGCTGCCGAATGATTCTCCCGCTTTTTTCTCTCCATTGTTATTCGCTGCCACGCATTTCTGCAGAATGTGATGTCTTCATCAGTCCGATCGGGCTTTTGATTCCCCTCTCTATATTCATTTGACTATTTTCCATCCTCTGGGGAATGTGGCCTGTCCATTGTCATTTCATATTCACTTTGTAGCATTTAATTACCTCAACTACACTTGTCTGTTCTCTTATCCATTCGTTGAGTTACCTTTCTCTACGTGTGATGCCCAACATATATCTTTCCATGCCTCTTTACGTTGCTCTAAGTTTTTGAACCTCTTTTTGTTGGGAGTCCATGTTTCGTAACCATAAGATCACTTCTGAAAACTCCACTCCAGTTCAACTTTGTTCTATGAACAACTTTTTCGAATATACCTCATATTATGAAAATATATTGCCCAAGGTAGACATAATTATCAACTTATACAAGCTGGGTTCCATTAACAACAATGGCTAATGATAAAAAAATCTGTTATTACATTATGTTAGTAACATTACTTTAATCTTTGAGATGTTCATCTTCAATCCTGCCATTAACATCTGATAGTTCCTGTATTTTGTTCTGAAGGCCGTCTGGAACGACAGGACTTTGAAAAGTAACTGTTAGATTTTAAGAACTCCTGCAGATTTATGTACTTTTAATTGTAAAATATCAGTTTTTGGTGATGTACATATTTTACCCATTGTAATTAACCTGATATATCACTATAGTAATCTGTTAAAATGTGTCAATGCTGATTACTTGGGTATCCAACTTTTAAATTTGTACTTAAAAATTAAGTTTTTTTAATTAGATAATGCTAAGTTATGTAAAAATATTTTTTTTGTAATGTAGTCGATTAAATGTGGTGAACAAGTTCAATATTTCATTATTTATTGAATAAAAAATGTGATTTTTACTATTTTTAATTAAATGTACATAATATTGATACTATTTATGTGGTGAAGAATAATCAATGTTTTATTATAATTGAGAAGCGCTAAATGTTTTTGACTTGTCATATTTTGGACATCGCACAAACTTACATTTATATTAATTATACTGTAATAATGTTTATTTATTAAGGGAGAACACATTCTTATTGTGAAGTTGTAATTATTCAGAACATAGGTTTAATGAGTTGTTTTTCAAATGAAAATTTTTGAATGAATGAAAAACATGTCTTATAATAAAGCCAAACCTCTAAAATTACCATTTATGAGTCGTCTACCTAATGTCAGGTATCAAATATCGCCATTTTGATAAGCTCCTGGTGTTACCAACTGGATTTTGCAGAACAATTCTTCCGTAATTCATAAATGAATGGGAGGAAATAAAACAATCTCTTAAAAATTACTCACTAATGCATATTTTAGAGTTAATATTTTGGTAGACTCACTTTCTTATTACTGCTACATTCAAGCTCACTGTATTAAAAAACTCTAGCAAACTTAATATGTATTAGAACATTGATAATACAACTTCTTCTTAACGTCATAAGGAATCCTGTATAGATGTTTTTAAATATCTTTTAAAATGTTTGAATAATGTAGACATTATCTGAAATAACATATGTACATTGCATTTATTATTATTATAAGAGTTGTGAAATAGTTAAACATTGTACTTAAAAATTTATTTATCCCGTACATCACGCATAGAAAATAAAAATTGTTAAATCAACTTAATTCAGAAGTAAATATAAAAACGAAAAATTAGAAATGTATTTACCAAGTATGTATAAATATTTTCTTATGTTTTATCAGTTGTATCATACAACGGTCTTCAGATTTTTATTTATTTTTTAAAACTGCATGTCGTATGACAAAGATAAAATTCCTTCATAATATCTCAATTCATACACGCTTATTTCAGACCACGATTATAATATTGATTAGAGGAACATTGAATTTTACAATCATCTTACTTAAATAACGAATATATATATATATTTATTTCTGAAGTCAAAAAAATGTATAAGAGTAGAATTAATGTGAATGTGTAGCAATAGAAAAAAATTCTTGTCTCATGTGGAAAATAAATTACATTAAATGTGTGACAGTTTATTTAATATTCAGTAAATTTAATATTTATTACTGTTTAACTAATATTGTCGTATTTTCTTGATGTAAAATCGTAAAATAAACTCAAATGAAAAAGATACAACTATGCATTATTTTATTCCAATACATATTGAAGAGTATTTATTTTTACTTTACTTACTTTACTTATTAAACTTTTATTTTTATAGCATTATTATATATTATATATATATTATTTATATAGCATATTGTGTTGTATAAATAAGTACTTCAGTGGTGGAGAAAGATATTATTTAATATTTTAAAAATATGTAGTATTTTCAGTTTTATCATAATTTTTTTTTTCATATACCGGAGCATTTTTACATGGCGCTCTTGATATGTAACAGAAAACAGAAAATAAAACTGGTGAAATTGCTTACACCGATGTGTTCGCAAATTATTTCTTCGGTAAGCTTATATTGTTTTTACTTTTATGCAAGAGGGCAGGTGCATCGTATCAAATTGCCTTATATTTTTTTGGAAGAAATTATCTTGATCAATTTTTCCCCTGTCACCACTACAACTTTTTTGATAATGTAATAATAACAGCTTGATAATTATATAAGATATGACTCAATTTTTAATTTAGATGATTGGTACTGGCTTTAAAATTTCCATCATAAATTCATTATGGTGTACTAGTTAACCCATAAAGACTAAGCACTAGTTGTGTGATCAGTAGTAAATTTTGACCATGGCACGAGGTTAGCTTAGTTTATATCATATATAACTTAGTTTACATTCGTGTGAAGATTGGTTGGCATTCGAGTAAAACCTCATTCTAGACATTTGTTCATTCTCGCCAGAGTAAAAACGATGCAAATATTATTTGACGGACCGAGTTAGGAAGAGCGGGAGTGTCATGGTCCGGTCGACTCGAGTACTGGGCGCAGACTGTTTCCTCTGGTGCATGTGTCATGTACCTCGGGCGGCGTGTTCTCCCTTTGTTCATGCGGGATGGCGAGAAATTTCTAAATGTAATACTGAGAAATTTCGTAAAGTAATACCAAGAAATTTCTTGATGGTTTCAAAAAATAATTTATTCTTAACCGTCTGATATCAGCAGTGCATTCATTTGACTCAGAGTAAGATATATTTATATACTTTCATGGCATCATTCATAAGCAGTATAGGCGCAATGATCCACAAATCATCAGTTAGTATTTTTCTGAATAGCAACAATCTTAGTAATAAAACATGTTTTCTTTTACACATTAGCTAATATGTATGTAGTTATACAATTCCAACACGGTCTGAGAGACATTGTTTTTAAACTTTTTCAATAAACAGATTATCAATCAGGTAATGAAAGTTTGGAACAAGTATTTTATCTCCATTAGAAGAGATAGTTCTAACAAGCTATCTATATATTTAATAAGTCCTTTTTAATTGTCCTCACTGTTTAAAGTATAGTGTAACTTCAGAGAAAACACGTAACTAGTTAAATTATTATTTCACTTTCATTATGATATTTGTTTTTATAGATAAACTGTATGTTTTCCTAATAAAATGAGTTTGTGTATTTGGGAAGTATGTTCGATAGAAACGGAAAGGCTGAAAAAGATATCGAAAGGAGGATGACTGCAGAGATAAAGTGATAAGTAATAATTTATAATGCAAACTTGTCAACTGAAGCAAGACTATCGGTATTCAATGGAGTCCTGTTATTAACACTAAGGGATGGAGTGAAACCTGGACCTGGCAGAGGAGGAAGGAAAGTAGACTAAAAGTGACAAATCCGTTTATGACAGGATAACTATAATAAACTAGGAGAGAATGTAATGCTTATTTTGAATGAGGAATGGAAAGATATATTACACATGTGTCAATGGCACCAGAAATAGAGGTCGACTGTGTAAGACTTGACATGACCTCGTAAACCAAATACTGGAAGATGGTTCTGTTCAAAGCCTTTTCAATTGATGAACTTGCGTGAGAAGATATATGAATATGAATGAAGCAAATTTTGTCATGACAATAAAGTATGGCGCTCCATCTTCTCTGCTTACCCTGTGAAACAGTGTGATGGTTAGTTAATCAGTTCAGATTGATAATCTTCGATAAATTCAATAAATTTCGATAGAAAGGTTATAAAATGAACCTGGTTGAAAATCCTAGAATGACATTAAAGTACAATGTAAAAATTTAAGACAATTACATCCTCTCAATGCTCTGCAGAACTTGTATCACCATTCTATGAATTTATAATTTTTGTTCTGATTTATAATTTATGTTCTAATAGCAATGATAAATTTTGGATATGTGCGTTATATGTGAAAATAATGGATTAAAAGCTCAATAACACATCTACAAAACTACGAATGGACCACGAGCTTCCCGCTTATTCATGAATATCTCTTATATAATTATATTCACAGAGCCTCCTCGAGCTTTTCGAGTTTGACATTTGTAATTTGATTATATTTCAATTTCAATCGAAATTTAGAACATGACATTGAACCATTATTAAATAAGTTAAAATAATAAATACTTTTTAAAGAACAAGAAATATCAACAAAATGAGAGGTAGGAAGGTACTTACTTACTTTAAAAGGTAAACACACACAATAACAATAATATCTACTAATATTATTTACATTTTTTTCAAAAGTAGTCTAATTTAATTAAATCTTTTTTTACAGATAAATTTATAATGTAAACAATCTTAAAATATTTAGTTGAGAAAGGACACAAGCAATATTTTTATTGGATATGATCTTTTTCTTTTGTATATAGTTTTCAGGGCTATAATTCTCCTGTGTGGCAGTGTTTCGGTTCCTATTACAAAATCCTAAGCGAGATCAGCCTCAATGATAGACCCCGCAGTGAGATCCAAAACATCGGCCGGAGAGGACGAAGAAATTCTGAGAACATGCACATTTGTATTGCGAAAAATATAATTTAAGAAAAATACATTATAAAATGTATTAGCAAAATACTTATATCTAGTTTATCAATGTTTGCTAGTCTATCGGCCAATACCTACCTTACTAGGTATATATAAATGTACCTATTCTGAGGTAGCATTTGTTGATTTCTTTAGCTCAATACAACGTGGATAAAAACAGTGGTGTAACAATGCCAATGCAGCCAATGCGATGCATTGGGGCCCATAGGGGCCAAAAATCCATTCGCGCATTAAGCGCTCATTTTGATCAATACTTTTCTCAAGGCTAATATGAACTAATATTTTTTTGAATCCACCACAGCAAGACATCAAATAATACCATTTAATAAACACTTGCATTAGAAAAACACATGAAAAGTTTATCGATGTAAACAGTGGTGCCCGATTAATAATAAAATAAGTCGAGTTAGGGAGAAATGCATCGCCTTAAAGTGAAGATCTCGATAAGGTTTGCCTTATCCAAAATCTAAAATTCAAAATCCTTTTTTTTTCATTCTGCAGTGTGGCCCAATTTTTGTTGTTATGCCGCTGGATCAAAAGTTTGTGAATTCACTTATACTAAAACAAATAATTTATGATTTACTTTTAGTTCCTTGTAAATGAATAATAAGAATTCATTAACGAAAGAAAATCAGAAATAAAAGAAAGATCAAAATGAGTTGAAAAAGAAAACTGTGATTTTACAATATTGTTACATAAAAATAGTTGACACTTCATTAGTATACCTATTTAAATATGTATTAGAAACTTTGTAATTTATTTATTGTAACTTCTAGTATTCCCAAAATAATGATATAAATACATAAATAAAAAGTGAAAACAAAAATATAAAATAATAAAATTATAGAGGAAAATGCACATCAATGAGTATAATACTTCCATAAAAAGGTGTTATTTTTCACCAGATTACATTGATACAGCGTCGGGTTTTCCTCACTGCCCGATCATCGTATCTCAATGCAACGTTGGTCACTGAGAAGGAGGCGGGGATGAAAATTAATAAGTCAAAGATTATTTCTATATTTACAATTTTATTAAATCGGTTAGGCGAGGAGACAAAAAAATAATCCTAGGCTAAATTCTCAGTCTATCTTACGGTCTACTTAATTCTAATCTTAAATTAATCTTAATTCTACCTTAATTAAATTGGCAATTCGGTCCGGGCTTCGGCGATCGATGTCTGCGGATGGCGACCGACGACGCGGTCTGGGCGGGACCGTGGCTGCGAGTCCGCTCTGCAATCCCGTCCTTCTGATGGCGGCCTCGTTCACCAGCTCCTCTGCACTGCTTTCCTTCCATCTCCGCTCGAGTTGCACTATTTTCCAGTCTTAGTTTCGCCTGTTGTTCCAAGCGTTTCCTTCACGCTGGCCGACCTCGAGCGCTGGTCGCCAGCCGTCCGATGGCTGACGGTGGAGTAGAATATTAACTCGAGAGTTTTAACTTTTCCATTCTCCAAGTGTCTAAGTTAACTGTCTGTGTTAGCTTTAACTGTCTTCAAGTAACCAACTGGCTAGTGCCTCACTGCAACTGTTCGAGTCTCACTGACCGAGTCTAACTTTCCAACTGTAACTGCGACTGCTAACTGCTTAACTCCAAGTCTGTGACGAACTGTGACTGCTAACTGCAAGTGTTCTCTTCACCGCCGCGTCCGACCTTTTTAAACCCTCAGGGGCTTAGGGTGTGCGCGGATTGTAAGAACAGGTCGGTCGCACATGCTATACCATTAAAATTACCATAGTCTATTATTATTACACTAAAATCGGAAAATACTAAAACGTTGGAAGGTCTTGTCGGCATTCTGAGAATGCATCTAATTTGGCGGGCTTGCGAAAATTTCCGACCGGGTATTATCCTTGGAAAGGTACGTCCTCGACAATATACAATCAGGATTAGATGCATTTCTTGGGGTTGGACCGTCATAAAATGTCCCTTAATTCCCCCAAGAAAGCAAACACTTTCACCTAATCCTAATTGGTTATACGGCCCTGTTACCCATGCCGATAATCCCTTAAGGAATGCACCGCGTTAAGTGCTTTTTTCTCCATACTATGGGGAAATTCGCGTCACCCTAATCGCCAGGCACATCAACATAATATGTAATAATTCATTATTATGGCACTTTAATGAGTCCAAAACCGGACTAAAGTTTATACCTATTCTGAGACAAGCAGATTGAATTCTAAATAGAAAAAATTTTAGAAGCAAAATTTAAATATTAATATGACGAAAAGGTATGAAAAATAAAATAAGGTATGTTCATTTGAGAAACTAACGTTGATTTAATCAAAAAATACTTATATGATTTAAAACAACATTGTTAATCCTGGATTGCTCTCTGTGGTGATATTGAATCTCGTAACTTAAAATTTTGATAATTTAGGTATTTCCCAGGTGACGTCACCTGTCGATAAAAGCTTTTTGCAGGGTGTTGTTGTGTGTGAACCTCTTTTCGCGAATTAAGTATGTAAGCAAGTAAATTGTTGATTTAATGGTAAGTGATCTGGTTGTTGGGGGATCGAGCCTCGTTCCAGGAAATTAGCAAGTTAGTCCTATTTTCATAGCACAAATGTTTAGCTTAGTTTGAAAATAGTAAGAATATTGATGTGACGATGTATTTATAAAAAAATATATTTTAAAAATGACATTTTTGGTACACCAATTCTATCAAAAAAAGCAATAAGGAATGTAAATTTTTAAAAATCATTTGTATGTGTATTTTAAAATTGCTTTCATGTGTATTTCTTTGTGTTTACTTGTAAACTCTAATTATAAAAATATTATGAAAAAGTGTTTTTGTTTTCATGGTAAATAGAAAATATGATGGTACTATACTTTTTAAGATGTAGAAAAATATTTGTTTTTGCAAGTGTTTATTTGTGTTCATATTTAAAAAGTTTTATAATTTATAAAATGAAAATTAGATTTTCTAAAAGCTACTGTGTAGTGAATAAAAAAAAGTATCAGACCTTCTTTTCTTATCTATTATCACACCCTAAGGAGCAATAACGATGATTTGAATTGAGAGAACAATCCAGGATTAATAATGAAGACCTAAACAACTTTGTTCATTCAAAAATTTCTGCTAGCCATTAATATTATGTAGTGGCGAAATTACAAAAATTATCCTAATGCAAAATGGAAAAAGGTCTCTCTTATATAATGTACTGCATATAAGAATATTAAGAAATATGCGGTTTTATCTACTACAAATAAAATTTGTCTCTTATTATATTCGTACTTGGATGAAAAAAACAAAATTTTAGGTATTTTTATGCACTCGCAAGTGAAAAAAAATTCTACCTTCATTTTATGTCAACAGTCTAGTCCCTATCCTGAAATATTAGTGGAGAACTACTGTGATACAACCGGGCCACGACTTTGTGGCCATTCGGTTCGAGTCGGGGTTTATCTAGGAGTCATGATTCATACCATGCTCCTGATCGCTCATTAGAACCACACTCCGCACTCTAATGGAATATTCGCTTCATGAACCATCCATCGGATATCACGCTTTATTATTATTACCATGGTTATAGATAAGGATACAGGTGAATATGAACACGCGAAGATGCACATTATACATTTATTAGACACATGTTTACATTTACGGGCAGGTGGAAATACTTATAACTAACTTTATCTAAAGCTTATTATACCTCGGGTTGCTCAGCGACGTTCCTCCGGAATCTTGTTTCCGGCCGGCGGAGTGATGCCGCTGGCATCCGGCGTGGGCAGCTACCCGCTGTCTGCTCTGTAGGACTGCAAACCGGTCTGGGCGGCTGCTCCTGGGTGGATTGTGGTGAACCGTGGCTGCTTCCTCCGTCGATTTCGGTCCCAACTGTGGTTGCCTTGACGTCTCCTCCGGACCTTGTTTTATAACTGCGTGCTTTCGACAGGCCTTCAACTTCCTTTATACAACTCCCTTCTGAACCTCGTTTCACTCGTCTTCCCGGACCTCATGTCCGACTCACTACTCCTGGTTTACGACTTCCTTCCGAACCTCGTTCCACTCGTCCTCCCGGATCTCATGTCTGACTCCGGGTTTACAACTGCGTCTCACCACCCTGGATTTTCAACTTCCACCGTTTTCTTGTACAACTCATCCCTCCGACCGTTTTCGACTGTGTTCAATTGTTTTTCGACTCTGTTCGACCGTTTGTCAGAGTTTACCACTGCGACTCACTCTTACAACTCCATCCCTCCGACTGTCTTCGGCTGTGTTCAACTTTTACTGTCCACTTCAACTGTGTTCAACTGTTTTCTAAAATGGCGTCCTGGCCCTTTTAAAGAAACCGTGGCGAGGGCGTACTTCCCGCTCGGGGTCGGTCCGTTCTCACAGGATTGGCGACGTCTCATTGGTCCATCCGTTGACATCTCCGCTACACCCTCGCTTGTAGACCTAATTCTTGGCTCCGCCCACTTTCTTCGTAATTAATTATAGTCCTGCCTTATCACATAAAATCCAATAAAATACACTGTTCATTTAAATTGTCCACAAACATACATTAGCTATTACTAACTTATATTCTATACATTTTTCACATTAAGCTTACCAGAATTATCACTATCTCTAATTACCTCTAAGTACATCAATCGGTATAAAATACAATCAGTATAAAAACATTTCACATTCAAGATCCTAATTAAGAGCTAATCATTTTATTCTGTTGCTGCCTCTGAGACTTTTATAATTAGGTACATAGGGGATTTCTTTATTTCAGCTTCATTACATCGTTTTGTGAGTGGTTTTCGCATTACATACACTTATACCTATTACATACATAATTTTCTCACCTGCCCAGTTACAATTACATTATTATTATATTTATTTACATTGCAGTCTCTCTGCCTACCTTCATTCTTATTTGTATTAGTCGACTCGATTATAGGTAGTAGATTCAAGAACGAATGGCGACTGAATACTGCAGAAGTGCTACTACACCGGCACACTTTGATTAGATCAAATCGTGGTTGATCTGAGACTTACTTGCACGGTTTGTCCGTATTAAAGGAATAATTGACGACGGAATAGTCCGATCTATGCACCACATGAGGTGCATGAATATGGAAGATGTGAATCCGAGTACGCAGACTTATTCGTACGTATCTTATTTTCTCTGCCTACCCCTACGGAGAAAAGACGCGATAGTCGGTCGTCGCTCACGGTGGCCCTTCCGCACGTGGGTACTGGCCCGCATGCAACAAAAGATGCTTTATCACCCCGGAGTCAATTATCCTCGGGCAGAAAAGACGCACCCGCTTCTTAATGGTTCCCTTTTTTTCTGTGCGGTCATTGTCTTATTGTCGACCCCCTAATTTACTGACGGTACTTTGTTACTAGACTGCTCCCGAGCACCACATTTCTCGAAACGATTTCTCCTCAGACAAAAGGCAACCGATTGACTCCATAATATATATTGTCACACGTGTGGTCATCCCTCGCAATTGCGGAAGAGATAAATATTCCCGATGAATGGCCTAGGAAACAAAGGACAGCTTTCTAATGATGGAAGAAAAAGTCCTCGTGTGACGTGGGTTCTCGCGAAATGCACTTCCAAGAAAACAAAGTGTCTGCAGATGACAAATAACGATAGGTCGGTCCGAATCAAAATCGGCTCGCGACACAGATTACCGTTCAGGCATATCAACTGTATACATCAATGTTTTCACGTATTTTCATTTAACATTTTAAAATTTTATTATTAAATTTGTGTTGAGTTGGATTTTTAAAATAATCAGTCTATATTAACGCTGTAAATAGTATCCAATAAAAGTACTAAAGGACGCGGACGCTTTGAGTCTCAATGCATCGCATTGACTGCATTAGAGAAGTTATCCCACTGATATTTATATAGTACGTTTATTCAATTTTATCCTGCTGATTTTATGTTATTTATTTATTTAATTATCGATGTAATAGTTTCCAACGATAGTGATACGGACGCAACGTGTAGTCGTTGCGCAATCAAGATTTGTGATGGTCATACGGAGATGGCGGGAGGTTAAATTAATTAACACAAGCCTTTACATATACAAATTTACACATTTATTTACAACACACAGAAATATGAAAAAAAAAGAAAATTCTTATAGCTACTTAAATCTAACCTTATTTAAATGCGGGCGCACTAATCGTTCAATTGTTTTTTTTCACTCACTTTTGTCTGTCTTCATGTTTCATTGCACGGCCACGTGTGGCTCGCCGCGACCGCGCGCGACAAGCGGTATTTGGAACCCGGCCCTGGTCCAGTTCACGGACGCGTGCCCTGCAGCTTCCCCCGCCACGTGGTCTCCGTGGCCGCGTCCGTTTGTCTCGTGGCAGGCGGCTTCCGGTCATTCATTGTAGGCCGCAGGGATATCCATCCGCAACTTGCCTCACGTATGGGCCCTCGGATACCTTCCTGGTGGCACATCGCAGCTTCCTTGCAGCTTCGTCTCGGGGCAAAATGGCCGCCGGGTTGAAACTGCCCGACGGCCGGCCGCAAGGCCGGCGGCATCCCGGAGCAGGTCCAGTGCGTTCGGCAGGCGTGGGGCGAGAGAGAGACTCCGTTTCAGCTAGGCAAAACCCACCCGGCAATGCGCGGGGGAGGGGTAGCGATCCTTCGTCTATCGTTGATACATGTTAGGAGCGGAGTGAGAAGGGGCTTGCATCGCCCGGCGCGCAGCCCGCACAACAATATTTAAATACAGTCAAATAATAATTAAAAATTCGCGCCGAAAATAATATTCGTAATACGTGAACGTCATACGTGAGATGCGACCGTAACACAAGTGATACCCCCGGAAGGGCACACACATGAGAGAGAGAGTGAGAGAGATGCGTATCAGCTCTTGATCGCGCATCAGAACGATACCCCGCACTCTAAAGGAAGTTCGCTTCGCGACTCATCCGTCAGGTATCACGCTTTCATCAGTACCATGGTTATAGGAAGAGTGAGGCAGGTGAATATAAACACACGATGATGCACAAACTATACATTTATTGAATACACAAATACTTATAACTATCTTAATCTAAGACTAATTCCACCTCGGGTCATTTTGTGGTTTTCTTCGGGTCTTATGGTCGGCGAAGTGATATCGTGATCACCCGGCGGGGGCGGCTACCTGCTGGCTCCACGGCTGCTCCGGCGACAGGTTATCAGAGTGGTTGCTCTGGACGGGTGGGGTGGCTGCTCCTGGATAACATGCGACGAACTGTGGCTGCCTATCCACCGACTCTCGATTACGTTCGATCGGTTTTCCGGTGTTGAATGTCTGCTTCTGTGTACTTTCGACTGCGTTTCGATAACTTCTCTCTGCGCAACTTCGCCTCCTGGACCTCGTCTCCGACTCACTCTTCTGGACCTCGTTTTGACGACTCTCGGTTACAACTTCTTCTCTATGACTTCGCGTCTCCCGGACCTCGTGTCCGACTCACTGCTCCGGGCCTCGTTTCGGCAACTCCCTCTGTTTTTCACTTTTACTACTGACTTTCCGACTGAGCCTATCACTTCCTTCTGCGACTTCGATCCTCTCAGACCTCGTGTCCGATCCACTCCTCCGGGCCTCGTTTGAGCAACTCTCCCTGTTTACCACTCTTTTCCCAACTCACTTTACGACTGCTCCCCGGCCGTGTGTAGGCCATTTTTATACCTCAACAGTGGGGTGTCTCCCATCTGTCGATCTGCCCCCTTCCCGTCATGGGACGGGCCATCATCCCATTGGTCCATTCGCTTCTTCTGGAGGCCACGCCCAATCCGAACCCGAACTGACGCCTCCTTCGTCTTATCGCTGACTATAATTAATCTTATATTCTAATTATTTACACTTCAATCAATTTAGTTATTTATTTATTTCTTGCGCTACTTTACAGAATCCTATATCTAGTTACACATATCTCATTTAGTTATTCTTATTCTACTTAACGCAAGGTCTACCGTGATCGATTATCATATTCATTATTCATTTCTTACGCTACTTTGCAGAATCTTATATCAAGTTACATATATCATTTAATTATTCTTATTCTACTTAACACTAGGCCCACCGTGATCGATTATCATATTCATTAAGCAATCACTAGATTCGTACTCGTCGCTTCAAAATCATATTCACGCATCAAACATATTATTTATTATATTCTAGTGATTAAATTAAAGACTGAATTGGCAGGAATGTTATTTCTTGCAATTTTCATTTACATTTCGAGCCATGTGGTTCCTCCAACGTTGTTTTAAAAAAGCAGATTGCACAAAGAAACGGCGTCTTTTGTTCTCGTCACGTCTCGACCCTGGGCGCTAGCTAACGGGCACGTAACGGTGCATTTCCTATTCTCGCCAGTACAACGGGTCCAGCATTAATGGCCCTACGACTTTCGGTTCTATTTGTCGGCAGGGTGCATCTCCCCGAAACAATGCGCGCCCTTACAGATCTGTTATCGCTTCTCAGGAAACCTTCATAATCCCGTTATTTTCAGCCCCAGTCGTTTTTCGTTCATTGCACAACACATGGGCTGGAGGTCACTACGGTCGCAACTCACTTTTGAACGAGCCGCTAGGTTTTTTTTGTTGAGAGACGTCCGGTCCCGTCTATATGGGTATGCCGTCAGCGACCTGTATACATTTGCGAGACGCGATTTCCAGCCTTTATTTTATTTTATTTATTCGGCTAATAAATGTGATAACTTCGCGTCACTTCGGGCTTAGGCATATCACAAGGGACATTTAAATAGGTACCGTACATTTGGTTTAATTTATATTAGATTCTTATCTATGGTTAGATCTTATCTATGTGTTAGATATATAGCAACCCGATTAGCCGTTGCATGTTGCATAGATAAATTCGAAAAGCGCTGTCATTTCTTATCTGACGACAATAGTGCGTTTTATTTGCTTTACATCGGGCTGCGCGGGAGAAATTGCAAACAGATAAAGCAAATTAAAGTTTTTTTATATCACATATAAAAGTTCAATCATATTAGTAGTGATTGTTAATTAGCAAAATGAGTTTTTCCTTTGGAACTCCTAAAACAACAGGAGGACTGACATTTGGTACCGCTGCTCCCGCGACAGGTACTAAACTAAACGTATTTAATTTCTTTCTATTTTGTTACTATCTGTCATACGTATTCCAAATTTGTCAAATATTAGTCTATAAAACCAAGTAAGATATTACACCACGAAATTATTGTAAGTTTTTTTGACATTTAAGGTTATGTGGATATGTACAATAGGTACAACAAATAATTTTATAATAATGATATAATATTTTCATTTACATGGTTTGATAAAAAGTGACAGCACATTATTTCTGTAATAACATTAAATTAAGTGCATTTCATATATAAGACCAAATTAAAAAAAAATATGTCGTAGAAGCAAGATATTTTTGTTTTTATGAGAATAACTCACCCACCTTTGAAACATACCTTACCTGAAATAATTTATCAAATTTTTTTAAAGCATCATTTTTATGTCTGAAAGAATTTCACTAAAGCCCCTCTTGAAAATTTGTATTGAATATATCTATTTCGAATGTTAAATTATTTATTTGCCAATTATTAATTATGTTGTAATTAAATACCTAGAAACGTCCACGTCAACTCTTATGTGCTCTTTAGCATGCTTCTGACTGGCGATTGTCACTGTATATTAATGATCCAGTATGTATGTATTAGTTTATATATTATTTAAGTTAATTGTGCATGGTAGGATTTTCAATTATAAATAAATATATTTTCAAAATATTTATCTAAAATGTGTCTAATTGAATTCTGACATTAATTACATTACACTAATTGTTCAACTTAAATCTCATTAAAAGGTAATTCTTCATTACTCACGGGTGAATCTAAAATGTGCCTCATTGAATTCTGACATTAATTACACTGCACTAATTGTTCAACTTAAATCTCATTAAAAGGTAATTCTTCATTACTCACGGGTGAATGTAGGATTTTTTAACAATCAAGTCGTCTTTTTTTTTTTTATCATTATTGTTAAGTATTTTGCGACTGTTGGACAGAAATGTTTTAAAGTTAATACTAACATTATATAAATGTTAATGCAAGATGACTAGGAAAATCTGTTAGACCATTTATGCTGATGTCCTTAATATTGGATGAGAAATTTTATCCATTATGTCCATTAGGGCCGGTTGTGTGATCAGTAATTAATTCTGACCATATTTTTACTATAGTATTTTTTTTTACCATCGCCCGTGGTAAGAAAACGTTTGCGGATTATTCATATGTCTAATTTACTTCTGTCAAAGATAGTCCCGCTTAACCTGTTTGAGGCCGTGAATGCGCAAACGTGCAGAACTTTTCATGTCAAGTTAGGCCAGCGCACGCATTGTTCGATCTTAAATGCGGGTGAAGAATCATGATTTTCAATATGTCACCTATTCGAAATTGTACTGTCATCTATGAACAATGATCCTAAGCTCTCACAATATTTCTGAAATCTTTTAATCTTGTAAAATCTGTAATTTGTCAATGCGCTTCATTTGACAGATACCAGAGGCCTGTAGAGTTGGCACTTAAGTTTTTTTTAAAGGAGATTTCGCAAATCATTCAATTTAGTTTGCTTTGTTTTCGTTGATGTGGTTTTTTGAGTGAATTTGTTTCTGATTACATATATTTGATATACCTACGTCAGTTCAAAATTTTTAGTGTACTTTGGATATTTAGTGTATCTAGTGCGTCTATAAATTTTTTTTTTTATGGAAAAATGGCTGGTCTACAGGTGACTCCCATAATAAATAAAGCTGGCATTCAAAAGTTTAATAGTGTGGCAAGGCAAATAATCGTCAAATGGAGTAGTAGATGTATTCATTTGGAAATATTACAGAATATAAGTTCAAAATTTATCAAAAATGTATTCGATTGTTATAGCGAAAATGGAGAATGCGCTTCTCCGGATAGGAAGAGGTCCAGGTTCGAACGCTGGTAGCAACTAAATATTTTTTCGATAGATGGGTTTTTTTCTAAATATCTTTCGAGTTGATTAATTTAATATGAGTTAAAGTACTACAGAACTCCTTTTTGAAAATGTATAAAAAAATGTATAAAATGAAAAAATATAAACATTGTATTTAGTTACTGCAAGTTAATAATAATATAATATTTTGTTTCAGTTAAGCCAGCTGGGTTTTCATTTGGTTCTTCTCCAGCTGCACCAAATGCCGCACCCGCCTTTGGTACGCCTCCTGCTAACACCGGTTTCTCATTCGGCACGACTCAAGCAACGTCCGCCTCTGCCTCTCCTTTCGGCGGGGGCCTCACGTTTGGCGCTCCTGCCGCTACACAGGCATCTTCGGGATTCAGCTTTACAGCTCCACAGCCCAATCAGAACCAATCACCCTTCGGTATAACATCACCTGCGGCGCAACCATCTAATCTTGCGCCACAGCAAAATGTCACTTCTCCCGCATTAAGCTTTGGGCAGCAACCAGCAGCTACCAGTGCATTTTCTTTCGCCGCTAAACCGACGACGACTGCACCGACTGCGACTATTAAATGGGGTGGTTCTCCGGGTATGTCGTTTGGACAGACGCAAGCAACGCCTCCCCCCACTGTGCAGCAAGGAGGATTAAATTTTGGGGCTCCGACTGCGACTGCACCTCCCAGCTTCGGTTTCGGTGGTCAGACCCCATCATTTGGACAGACTCCAGCTTCTGCTCAAGCAGCATCGACATCAGCCGCAACCTTGAACTTCGGACAGGCCAACCCGTCTCCGATTAAGTTTGGCCAGACCACCACAACGACTGCCGCTACCCCTGGGTTGAGTTTTGGTTTGCCTCAGGCTACCTCGACGGCAGCTCCGTCGCTGGGATTTGGTGTTCCGGTGACCTCTACTGTTTTGTCATTCGGACAAACACCGGCTACTTCCGTCACCAGTCAGCTGCCATCCACAGGGTTCTCTGTAAGTGGCACACAGCAAATGACAGCCACCTCAAATATTGGTCTGAGTTTGGTAAGTTAGTAATTTTTATTAATAACATTTTGGAATAAATAGGATTTAAAAGTTCTCAATTGCATAATTATTTATGATTCAAATATGGAATGGGTATTGTTGATTTAGCACTACTCTTGTTTTATATTTTATTGTAATGCTATAACTGACAGAAAAAAAAAATTGAAAGGGACAGAATACATATTTTGTTATGACATTTATAATTTTTATTAACCATTCAGACACTTATTTAAGCCTAACCTCGGGAGCGAAGGTCCTTTCACGGTTCTTTATTATGACCCATGACACGGTCAGTTTGGAAATTTTCATATGGTATATTTTAGTACTGCATTGCAAACAAAATCTAGGGATGACTGTTCAATTATAAATTATCAGATTTGTTTTATCAAAATTTGATTCCCCTTATTCATTACATTTATTATTTATGTAATTACTTGATATTAAATCTTGCAATACGATTCCAGACCAATTTGACAGGTGCATTGTAAAATATTAATATATTTTTTCATTGAACAATATGATTTACTAAAAAACTTTCTCTTACATAAATAATAAAATTCACACATGTCAGTTCCACATTTAATTCTGGCCGGCTCCGTTAATCCTCATATGACTTATATCCCTCATATGTACAGTGCGATGGTTTATACAGTGAAAATATAAGAATAAACACTGGAGAGATGTGTGTAGGTATTCAGGATAAGATAATTAGTTGAAAATTTATCTCAGATTTTCAGTAGTTGTAGCTTTGCCGGAATTTAGTACGGAATAAAGACTGTATTTCCTCATTTTTGTAATATTCTGGATATTTTGACTAACCATATTAATAAAAACTCTCAATAAAAACTCAAGTTGTTCACGTTGGATTTATTCAAGAGAACTTGTGACAAAATATTTACCGGCATCTTATATAGGCAGATTTCCTGCATGTGTGCTATTTACTTGTGTGTAAATAGGCCATTATAGTTCACATAGGAAAACGTGTTTTAGATACAATATAATTTGGGAATTAGTCGCAAGTAGAGCTTGCAGGTGCTCTTTTTTTTTCCGTTATGTGTGGACACAGGAAATGTTGTACATGGTGCATTACATATTAGTTCTTTTGTAGGTAGATGTATCATGTATATAACTTTATTTTTTTTAAAGTTTATAAATATCGTGGTGTAGAAGTACTTAATTAACTACTTTAATTAATTAGTAAATACAATGCACCATGTATTTATTTTACATAACAAGTTTATGTCATTTTTAAAGGCAGCGCCTGTACAGTCGATGGCCCCTCCAACAAGCGCCCCTGTCCAGCCCGCACCTGCCTTTGGAGTTAGTTCCGCATCCACCGGTTTCACCCTCAACAGTGCAGCACCAAGCACCAACCTGACTGCGCCCATCAGCTCTGCAGCAACTACCACACTAGCCGGGGGAACTGGGTTCACAGGTTTCCAGATGCCGACTTCACTACCAGCTGCGCAGACTAAACCTACAAGCACCGGTAATATATTTTGTAGTATTATAGCATTAATAATAAATATACATTGGTACACATTTAACATGAAATAGTATTTTGGTACCCACAAAATTAATTTTATTGTAGAATCAAAAATATACTGGTGCCTGTGTTCACCAAATTGTTTATTATTTATGACTCTACATTCTATTGAGTAGGCTGACATCTGATAATAAACATGAGATTAAATATGCCACTTACCGCCACCCTTACTATTTTATCCATCATTGAACCGTTTACTTTTTATGACTTTCTATTGACTGAGTCGGAATTTGTTAATAAATAATAAAATGCAAAGATGCAAAAAATGATTTCTTTCTCAGTGGCCCCGTATCAAGCCTTGGCCTTCTGAATCTACTACGGTGTTGCAAAAATAACACAATGTAAAAAATATTTCACAAAAAAGAATATAACAAATGTATATATAATATTAACGATTTAAAATATATGTTGGTAAAATTTACCTTACTTTAGCGCCATTAAATGAATTCAATTCTATTCAGTTTTTTGGCGTTTGACTTGTTGTCTCACTCATGCATACACTCAATTCGCGATTTATCACATTTTAACCTGCGTATATCCGTCCCTTTCTCTCCTAACCTATCCTTAAGCACAAGGAAGAAAGAATATGTCGCAGTAATTAAAAGTCTCCAACTGCAGCAAGTTCAGTGCGCTTGGAACTTTTGTACGGACGACTACCGTCGCTTCACTCTGCTTTACTCCGCTAACGTTAATTAATTAATCTTACCTTAATTCCGCTAATACATAATCATCCTTTACGCGAGTGTTAAAATACACGCCGCAATGCTTGTATTTATGGTGGAGAGGAATCTATCAATGAACCAGCATCCGACAAACGATAAGCATATTTCAACCACCTTGTGTGTCGTCAAAAAAATGATAGCTCGATTCCTGTATTTGTGTAAAGTTTTTATTATTTCAACATCGAAAACATTTGTGGATTTTTTAAATTTCTTTTTAAAAGAAATTAATTTTAAATATTTCGGTACCCATGATTTCCATTGTATCATAATATAATTAATGATTCTAATGGAATTTTTATTGACTGATTGGAATTAGTGATTGTTGGTTTTACTCAAAGAGCTTTATTAGTCTGTCAAATGTTAAAAGTCTGATATTACTGATATTTTATTTCGAAACTCTTCACTGATGCGCATGTTGAAAGCTGTTTTAGAATAAAATTAATTTAAACAGAATTATGGTGAATTTTAAACAAACATATTTAACTTTTAAAGAGAACACATTATTATTGTGAAGTTGCAGTTTTTCAGAACACAGTTCTGTGGTATTTATAATACAAATTAAATGAATCAACTAGAAACATATACAGAAAAAAATCTATTTATGGAAAAAATATTTTAGTTGCTACCGGAATTCGAACCCGAATCTTTTTCTGTCTGGGGAAATGCGTTATCCAATTTTGCCACAAAAACTGAGTAGGTTTATGACAAATTTTTGAACTTATATTCTGTAGTTCGGTAAAATTGATATATCTGTTATTCCATTTTTAAAAGCAATCAACTTTATATTGCGACAAATCTCAAACACTGTGTTCTAAAAAACTGCAACTTTGCAATAATAATGTGTTCTTCTTAAAAATATATAAGTTATATCAAAGTTTTTCCAAATTTAAAAAAATTGATATATGTTGTATTTTTTTACATTCGACAACATGATAGAGTTATGTATCCCCAAATAAAAAAAGATCTTGAATTATGGGGAATGCTTGAATTGATTTAATTGAGGTGTCTAAAAGGTATTTGAGGCTATTCAATTAAAAAAATGTATTTCAATAATTTTTGTTCTGTTTATATTAAATAAACTGAAAAGAAATGTTGTTTTTTATAATAGTGAGGAAAAAAAATACAATATTTATTCTGAAAGATAATTTCCAGTTATTTATGATATTTTTCCACAAATTCAGTAATTTTTCGATGCCTCTTTTATAAAATTCTTGCGGTTTTGATTTAATAAAGGAATCTAGATGTTTTCTATTGAAATTAAATTTTATTTTCAAAGCGATTGTTTCATAGATCAGAATAAATGATAATCCGACGGTGCTGTCAGGAGAATAAGGTGGATGTGGTAAATTGTCGTGTTGTAAGAAGTGCCGTTGATTAGTTACTAGGACTGATTGTTTTTTTTTAATAATTTCTCCAATGGAGTATAATAAAATTCGGCTGTGATGGTCTGTTCAGGTTTTAATAATTCATAATGAATAACACTCAAAATATCCCACCAGACACATAACCTTTAGACACCCAAAATATCCCACCAGATATAACCTTTTTTAAGGTCAATGATGGTCGAGGTGGTTAAACTTGGGAAAAGCCATTGTTTTTTTTATGTAGATTGCTATTTTTCATCTCTAGTAATAATTCATCTCAGAAATGGATCGGTTTCATATCTGCTCAGCAGCGAAGAACAAATTGTTACATATTGATCCAAGGCCGACAGCAATATACTGTGCGGAACCCAAATTCCTTCCTTGCCTATGATTTTTGTCAAGACTTTGCAAATTACCTTTTACTGTTGACCAGGGACAGTCGCTCTCTTCTTATAAGTCCTTGGATGGTTTTGCGCAGATCTGATTAATCAGATTAATCAGATTAATAACTAGTGAGTTGAACACTTCTTCATCGATTTTTTGAGGTCTTCCAGATTTCTGTTTATCTTTTAGATTCTTATCACCGTTTTTCAATTGTTTAAACCAACGTTAGCATTTCCGAATGTTCAAAATTACCTCTATAAGTTTCACAAATACTCTCAGAAGCTTCTTTGGGTTTTAATCCCCTGTCAAATAAAAAACAGTAAAATACATCATAACTGCTTCTCTCTATCTCTGGTCTCGACATTTTTACTATGGGTGAAAATTAAATGAAAACAGAAAGAGTATGAATAGAGCTACAAAATAATAACAATGCTATCATACTTACTTGACTGCAACTGAAATTGACTACGAAACAACTCAAAAACGAGACATTTCTTTTTGCTTTATCTAACATTATAATAGAGCATTTGATCGTTGATTAATTATATTTTTCAGGTCTTCCTTCACTTGTACCCACATCGCTCCCTGCGTCCACTGCTGTTTCTGCAGCCACACTACCTTCACTGTCATTGGCCCCTGTACAGACTTCATCGGCGCCACTCGCTCCGGCTTCCAGCGTCGGCCAGCCCACGTCCACCGGCCCTGTGTCACTGATCACCAGCACGCAGCCCACGCTGACCGGGTTTCAGCTGCCGACTAGCATCGCCTCGACTGCTGGGGCTGCTTTGACAACTAGTACCACGTGAGTAATTTATTATTCTGTTGTCAAAATCATTGTGTTGATTTATTTTTTGTTTTATTTTATTTTAAGGAGACAGGTTATCAACAAAGTCATTAATGCGTCTAGATAGTCCTATAAAACCTTTTTAACTACTGTGTGAAGAAAAAAATGTTTGACAATTTTTGCGATGAAAAGTTAAAATATTAAGACAATTAAAATAACAAAATATCAAGATTAAATTTTTTATAGTTGATAAAATAGAAACAAATTATCAATGAAAAAAGAACAATATATTAAAACTACTGCATAGGTACAAAATATGTATATGTATTCCCAGGTCAACAATGTCAGAACACGTGATAGGCGACAGTCCTTGGCATTTATTTTTATCCAGTTTTGAAATGAAATATTTGATGAAATTTTAAACTATCAACAAAAATTTGAAACATTAAATATCTTTAATATTCATTTTATACGATTTTATAATCTACGATTTGTGTCAGAATGACAATGATAATATTTTGAATAGTTTTATTTCATCATCGGTACCAAATTATTTGTTGTCTTATTATTATATATATTTATTAGTACAGTACTATTTTCTAAAACTCAACCGGCAATCTAATTACGCTGACAAGGTTTATATTTAATTATTATTTAAGACATTATTCAATCTATTTTTAAATTGATTAATATAAATATGGTTAGTAAATTATGGGCGTTAGAATTTTTTTTTGACCAATTTACAATTACATCAACTATCATAATGATTTTTTTTTTATCGTAATAGGAAGGTAATTCTGATAACCCATCTGTCAAGTAAAGCAGTATTTTTATGTATATTTTCATTCTTGAACTTCATTCAACATTTATTTCTACAATTAGACCTATATATGTATTTATAAATATGAATTAAATATATTAATTAGAAAGATAAACATATAAATCAATTTTATCAAAAAATATTGTTGTTGCGCCACCGGGATTCGAACCTGGAAGAATGTGTTGAATTTATATTATATATTTGTTTCCAGCACAAGTTCGGCAGTTACACCATCATCACTGCAGTCTATGAACTTCTCCCAGATGGAGGAGTGCATCAACAAATGGAGTCTGGAATTAGAAGATTCAGAAAAAGTTTTTATCAACCAGGCTACTCAGATAAATGCTTGGGACAAGCTGCTTATCGCTAATGGTGATAAGGTATTATAAATATATATAATACTTATTAATACTTATTATTAAAATATTAAAAATAGTAAAATATTAAAGTATCTTTATTTGTTCAATTTTACAATTTACACGTTTGCAATATAAGTTTGCCACTTTTGTTTGAATTTTTTTTATTTCATTAACCCTTTAACTGCCAACTTTATTTGAAATGGAAGACACTACGTAGGGTAAGATTAGGCTCTAAGGGTCTCGACTTGTCTATCAAAAGCTGGGACCTGTTGTCCGCAGATGGAAAAATGGTTTTAAAATATGACTTTGAAATTAAATATGCAATGTCCAAAAGTGCGTATTGACACGCCTATAACTTGGCGTGACATACACAGTTTGGCGTGTTAACGCGCTCATGGCATTTAAAAGGTTAAGTTAATTTTATCAATGATCTCTCCTATTTAACAATGTTGTAATTATTTTAGATTGTTGAACTAAACGAGATGCTGCAGAATGTCCGATCGGAGCAACAGAGCCTGGACCATGAAATGGACTTTGTGATAGGTCAGCAGAGAGAATTGGAGGAACTGTTGATACCACTGGAGAAAGAATTGGGAAATGTCACTATTACAGATCCCGACAGGGAACAAACGTTAGTATAGTTTTGTAAACGTCTTTTTTCTTTCTAATATTTTTTATTAGTTACATTATTTAAAATCCCCTGGAACAGATAAATCTTTTCAAAATTACTTTGTAAATCTTCTTCTTCGTATCCTTTAAATGTTTTATTTTAAATATTTTATTTATAGTACATACATGCTATTTACATAGTTGTATGAATTAATCTACCTGAACTGATTCAGGCCAAAAATTAAAGATGTAATCCACAATTAAATTTAAAACAGTCAGATAATCAATTCAGCAATGACATGATAGCAATCAGTATTATTAAAAATTTAAGTAAGTTAAAAATTAAGTTTAGATAAACTAAAGTTTTTCATTGTGTAGTCTTCATTTAGTCAGTTTTTTTATTATACAAATGTTGAGAAAAATTTATGTTTATTAAATGCTACTGTATGCAAGTATTTGGAAGTGGGATCATTTTTAAGTAAAAGTAAAATCTCGTTTATTCGAAATTTGCCGCAAGTCGAAGTTTTGGAGCAGAATGTGGTCCCTTTGGAAAGTTTTCATACTAAATTGTACATATAAATCGAATATCTTTATTCAAATCTATTTTTGGACCCTATCAAATGAATTTGTCTATTTATTTTTCGCCTAATTTGATTTTTTTTGTCAAATGTCCGTAATCTGCAATATAACATACGCTACTCGATGTACCTGTCAAATGTCAAAGTTCATCTAAATAGGTAGAATCCGCCCCTACGCCGATTCACGATGCATAAAGTAAATTCCCATTGTTTGTTTTCTCATTCATATTCAGTATGCTAAAAAAAGATGACAAATATGTCTTGTGCGTCTTCGATTTTTAAATCTTTATCTTCCTTACCATGACGCATTAACTCAGCTCGTATGCTTTTTCTCTCGCTCATTTTCTTTACATTAGAAAAAGATAGCAAGTATTATCTTTGCGCTCATATAGGTAATGTGATTCCACCAGTGTTTGCCAATATTCTGTTCCATATTATTACCATCCTTATTTTTATTCGCGTATCGTTTGTATATTTTGTTGTACAAGTGCTAGTACGCGATTGAGTTCCTCAGATTTTTCTGTGTTTTATAAATTATTTAATCTGTATTCGTTTTAATACAGACATTTCTCTTTCTATTTAAGTTTAGTCTCAAGGCATTTTAAAAAATGTGTAAGTTAGCTTTTCTCAGATTTTCTCGTAACTTGTTAATTATTTTATTGCCATTGTTTTATATGTAAAGAAAGTTATTTGTTTTTCTTTAATGTTTACGTGTTAGACATTTTGAAATTCGGGAATGCGTGGTTTACATTCCTTAGACTTCCGTATTTCATTAAATTTTGACTGATAATTTTATATTCTTGATAAGAGCATCAATGTGAAACTCGTACAAAACGCCAACAGTTGCTAAAAAATCGAATTAATACAAGAAATTGACAAAAAATTATATTCAAAACAAAATTAACACAAAAATACACGACCTCAATAATGAGGTTGTTGACAATATTAAACACGATAACAAAAATAACTTTAGTGTTGAAAGGCGAGAAATATCACGGATGGGAAAGGAGTAAGGAAGCGGAAAATGAAAACGAAAAAGAACGTCACAGGCGAGTGCGAAATACCACCGCGACCACCGCAAAAAAAAGTTTTAAAAGCGCTGGAGACGCTTGTTGCTAACTTCAAAACACAAATGATACAATAGAGAAATGACATTGTTGGCAATTTTGACGATTATGTCATTATTAAAAATGCCACGAAAGAAAGTCTATTATAATCGTTTTTTTTTAAAAATAATGTGATTTGTTTGCGTTGTATTTTGACAACTTGTTTGTTATTTTAAAATGTGTGGACAATAGGTATATATAATATAATTATGTCGAGTTGTAATGAAAAAAGTTAGTATGTAAAAAAAATCGAATTTTTGAAATTTTTATTTTCATTATCGTATGTCATTATTTGAACATTTTTCAGTCTCCTCAACTTCGAATAAACGGGATTTTACTGTATGTACTTATTATTTTTATACCAGCATGAAAAATACTTCTAACTCAGGTTTGCTTCTGTGATATTGTCTCTGATCACTAAAAGGATTATAATTGTTTTAAAATAATGTATTCATAGATTGAATTATTATTACTATTATTGTAGGTTATCTTACAAATTGCTATAAAATATTTTAGTGTTATTATAAACAGGTTACATATTATAATACAGGGTGTGTCAATAATATAATCCTCTTGTTAACAGGTATCAACTAACGGATAGTGTAGATACTCAGCTGAAGCAGATGTCAGAAGACTTAAAGGAAATCATCGAACATCTCAATGAATCCAATCGTAGTGATGACAATAATGATCCCGTAAGAAAATGTTATTATAAATCTATTTTTAAATCACCTTGGGTTAGACTATAATATTACAGATTAAAATTGTAAGTTTTGGGTAAAAGTTTTCTTCATTTTATGTACCTAAGTGTTTACGAAGGGTGCGTCAAATCATTTATCAATCCCATTTTATTATGATCTGAATTTATCAATTTGAGGCATGAAATAAATATCAAACTAGCGAATCCGACAGTGAGACTCAATACATCAAACATCGCTTGGAATTATAGATGCCTATGACTATTTATTCTGTAAAGTTAGACAAAGGCATTAAATTATGAAAAAAAATATTCTGTTTTAACTGCTGCAAATTCACCCAACGGACAAACAAAATATCAATGGTTAATTGACTGATGTTTGATCTTTTGACGTATGATGTGAAGTGTGGCGGGAGAGAAACCCCATCTTGAGATGAAAGCTGAGAGTAGTCTTCAAACAATCTTATGATAATAATAATACAGACGCAATGTATTTAATGTATCACTACGACGTAGCCACCCTAGATTTGATTATCCTTATTCTTAAAATCCCTACTACTAAATTTTTATCCCATCTGCATACAATTAATGTTGAGATTAATTAATGTTTGTTGTATCCATTTAAATTCAGCTACATAACATGGTACCAATTTTCAATGTATCTATCTATACTGAAAATGTTAGAAAACATTTTTATGCTATTAAATCAATATATAAAAATTCTTTGGGCGATTGCAATAAAATTTATCTATATTTCTATAGTGCTTTTAGATAATTTATAAAATGTGGAATTTTTTACTGAATTAACATATTTATAGAATAATATTTCTCATTGAATAAATACTGTAAGAAAGATCAGTTTTTTGATATTTAATAAATTAATTTGTTTAATATCACAGATTGTACAAATTGGGAGGATTCTCAACGCTCACATGTCCTCGATGCAGTGGATCGATTCTTCCACAGCGCAGATTTCCAGCAAATTAGAACAGCTCTCCGCTATGCACAATATTGTCAGACGAGATAACGAACGCTCGTTCTACCTTACCTATAATTGATTATTATAATTATTGCTTGATAATGTCAAATATTAAATTTAAAAAATAATAAAATATGTAAACGTCAAATGTTTTTTCAACCCTTTTTTGTATTTGAATTGCATAAATTATTTTATTTCACGAGTAACGGTTACTTTATTTCTTTAAATATTCACCGCAGACCCCTGTCCGATTTGTTCAACCCGCAAGAGTGGGCAAATAAGTGACTCAAATAAATTTATTTAAAATTTTAATCTTGTGTTTAGAAAAGTTCTTAATAATGATGGAACAATGAATGTAATTTAACCAGGTTGGTTGATAACTAAGTTAGTATAATTTTTAATTAAGCAACGTAAATACAGTAAATCTTGGTTATAACAATCACAGACATTCCGAGTTCGGATGTGATAATCAAATATTCATTGTTATTAGAATTTAGACTTAACTTTCATGACTGCTTGCTTCGGATTACGTTTGTAAGGTTGGTCTACCAGTCAAAAACACCTTACTGATGATTTAAGTTTTTTATCGAGCGATTGAGATTGTGCTTTCTGCAATCTCAACGTACTGACCATACATATTTATCTGTAGTATGCCTTGTCAGTTTTTAAACACTGTGATTTATGTATTGGTGTAATCAATTTGATTTCCAAACATGTATACCAACAAAAGGAAGTGTCTCCCGATTCGTGAAAACAATAGAAATCATTTGTGAAATATGCACAACATTTAATTTTCAGTAGAGAATGTACATACTAACAGATAAAGGTTTAGGTAACTAGGTCGCGCGCTTTGCCAGGCCGCGTATAGATGGCGATAGGTGTTCGTCATAACACGTGATGGAGCCGAAAGTCGCTTGGGTTGCACCTGCCATCAAAACTCTGAAAAGGAACCACCGACGATATCTAAGAAGAATTGTGAAAATAAAATAGCAACACTTCGAAGCTGAACAAACGCCAACAGCAAACTTGACACACAAGTCAGCCCTTAGCCGCTGTGGATCAAAAGTGCAAAACGATAATAGTGTAATAAAAATAATCCAGGTATAGACAATCCAAGAAAGTAAATCCAATAAATAACATTTTAGTTATTTCCTAATAAAGCGGTAATTTGTAGTCAACACCAGTGTCCATAAGGTTTTTGGAAAAAGCTGTCCTTGAGCAAGTTTCAAAATGCTAGCCTTACAAAATACCGCCTCTAGCGTGCGTGGCACGCGGACGGCCGATTTAGGAGGCGGCCAATTTATGATGATTGTTTTACAAAAATTAAAAATATCATCTTCACTTAAGTTATGGAGCGGAAAAAGAACAATCTTACCTTTGGCGGCAAAAAGTCTAGCGCCGGCGCTGACAAGACAGTACACCTACTCGTAAGTAGGTTCATTTATACATGATAGAATCGGTCATATTTGTTCGTACATGGTCGAAATAAGGTTTTGAATCTTGGGCGAGTAATAATGGCGTAATTATCCAAATTCAGTTGATACAATCAGATGCTATTCATTAATATGTATATGAACGATCCAAGAAGATCGTATGTATTTGTCCATACATGGAGCATGTAAGTATTCGTACATAACTATAGGTAGGCTTACCATAATTATGAAGCTCTAAACCAGGATATTATTATATAAACTGGGGCATTATTATCTAAACCGGGACATTATTATCTAAACCAGGACATTATTATCTAAACCGAGACATTATTATCTAAACCAGGACAATATTATCTAAACCGGGACATTATTATCTAAACCGGGACATTATTATCTAAACTGGGACATTATTATCTAAACCGGGACATTATTATCTAAACCGGGACATTATTATCTAAACTGGGACATTATTATCTAAACCGGGACAATTATCGCTTCGCATTAATCTCTCGCAGCACCAAATTTTGGTTTAAAGAATTATGAGATTACTGTTGCGTCACTTTACTAAAACGTATTTACCCTGCAAGTGATCCAATATCAGCGTAAACTGTCGCCCGCGAAACATAGAACTGCGCGGTGCGAGGGAGCTCGTACACTGCACCCGCAACGGCCGGGACAATATGCCACACCAGCCGGGATCACTGTGTGAAACCAGAATAATCCCGATCAATCCGAGAGGTATGGTAACCCTACCTACTGGTAATCGAATTTGCCGGAACGAGGTATGACAATTTAATTCATGGAATGCGCCTTTAAAAAATATACGAGAAGAACTATACTCCCCTTGTGCATTTAGAGTAGTGACTAGTCTAGAATAGTGACTTAGACGACGTTCCCATTAGTGATGGTAAACCTTTACGTGACTGTGATTACGTCAATGAATGGTTACTGAGATTTAACTTATTAAGGAGAACATTATTCAGAAGATAGATCTGGGATACTATAAATACTAATTAAAATGTATTAACTAGAAGGATAGCATATAAAATCAATTTTATTGAAAAACACTGTTGTTGCGCTACCGGGATGCGAACCTGGATCTCTTTTCAAACCGGGGAAGGTGCGTTATCCAACTATACTACAGCGACAGTACTTTTGACGACAAATGTTCGAACCTATATGTTACACTTTCAATACATCTATCGTTCCATTATTTGAAAGCCATCTACTTTGTTTTTACGGAATCTCTAATATCTTTGAATAAACCGATAGCAGACGCCAGAATTGACAATTCATTTTTATTAAATTTTGGATACATTAACGCAACGTATGTGTTATTAAGGAGAATAACGCAACTTATACGTTATTCAGAATTAATTTGGGATGCTGCACACAATACTGAGAAATTAAGACGCCATCTTTGACTCGTTAGCGACGCAATCGAGTTAAAGAAGAAATAAATAATACGTTTTATGAAAATATTTTATTTCTGATTATGTAATTTATTTTCGAAATTCTGTTTTCGTATCTCGTAAAGATTAGTCAGACAAGTAGAATAAAGTTTATTTTATCCAAACCAGACCACAAACGAAGTGGTTTTTGGTGATGAAACATTTGGTTATGTGGTGTGATTTCACTCTTACAAGATTTCATTTCATTTGTTACTTGTCAATTTTATTGTCAAATACTGATCGTTTATCAAAAAATAACGATTAACCGTAATTAAATAAATAAAATTATCCTGAAATTTAGCACATTGTTTTAAACTGGAAAAACAGAAATATGTTTTTGTAATATGTCCCAGCTAACAGATTTTGGCGACACTGCATTTGCTGCGATTTTATTTGATGTGAAAGTAATCTTTTTTTTTTGAAAATGAAAATTTCAATATTTTAAAAGAAATATTGTAGGTATACTTAGTCAATTAAATAATTTCCACTATAAACTAAAACTGCAAGTTCTTTAGAGGTCAGTCGAGAATCTGCATCCACCATGGCCTTGAGTGCCTCGTCATCAACTTCGATGGGACGTCCAACGCGGGGCTCGCCTTCCGATGACAAATTCCCAACACTTCCCAAACCATGCAGTAACACAGGTCTACCGTTCTAATTAAATCTGTAATATTTCGGTAAATATACGTAACATACACTTTATATTCTAGTTAGTTTGAAGGAAAACGGTTTGAAATGACTAGTGAAAAATTAATTATGTAAGGCGAATCCTACAAAAATAATTATTTTTAATTCATTCCGTTGTAAAATTAATACATAGACAAAAATACCATTTGTGGCAAGGCAAAAAGAAATCACACATTAATTTCACAGTGAAAGCAATAACAAACATACGAATATAATGGTGTCTCTTTCTCACTAATTAAATTAAGATATATAAAAAGGATAGTTATATTATGTTATGCAATTTTTTATACAGAACTTGATGAATGCTCCGAATATAATATTATATATTTTTTAATATTTAATGCTCAATACTTAAAGTAAATGTATGGCATTAACCATTTTTTCACATTTTAAAGGCTAATATAACTATAATTTCTTACGGTAACACAAATTGACAGCATGGCTGCATACGAGTATTTTATATCACGGTATGGTAAGGGTTAACTAAGCCACGTACGACTCGTTTGAGCTTTTAAGACACTGTCATATCTACAGTACCTGCCATACACTATACTGCCATACACAAGTCGCGGCAGTTGGGTTGTTTCATTTTTTAAATGCATACAATATACAATGTCGCGAATGAATTAATAATACACGATTCAAATTGAAAGGAAACTGGCTGAATCAGGTTGAAAATGTCCTTTTTAAAAACAATGACAAAAAATAGGTTTCTAAATATTGGACAACCATTTACACCAATTCCTAAAAAACACCGTTAAAACGCAACAACTTTCGTATCAACCCAATACTTTTGTCTCATTATTTTTGTCGTCTTCCTATTATTATTTAACTCACACAACTATCTCACCGCAAAATAAGACAAGGTGGACCGAGGAAAAGATTTGAGGAATGTGAGTAGATGTGACTTAGACCCTGAACACTCGATAAGATCGAGAATAATGGAGTCAAAAATACATTGTGCCGAGGAAACTTGCAAACAGAAGAGGGTTTTCCGAAAAAAGAAGAAAGAAACCCCCTGCTCGGCGGATGCGCGTGCACAACATGTGGAAGGGTGTGGAGTTCGAGAAATGGACTCCTCTGCCACACTCGGACTCACAATCGTTAACCAGCCAGACGTTATTCTCATAACGAGAGACCGCCAAAGAAGATTATTTTTACATTTTCGTTTCATTACTATAACTATATGGATAGAGTCGCACAGCTGCAGAGTGGCTCAAATGAAAAATTTCGTATTTTATTATAAATAATATATGGTAAAAAATATTTAGATTTTAAAATTAAACTGGCCCAAGAACTGTTTCACATTTTTATAACACATGGCATTACTGTTTATACCTAGGCCACAATAATTTTTAACGAGCAATAGTGGTCTAACATTACTTGGGAAATTGCATTTTAACATGCAAAACTTTTTTCTTACTCGCAACACTCGAATTTATAATTTTTTTTCAAAAAAATTTGAGATTAAACACTACTGCATTTAAGAACGACTGAAGCAGCAAAAAAGGGAAAGGAAGAGAATTCCAAGAATGAGGAAAGTGCTGCATGTATCGCATTTGATTTAATGAAGACCCTACCAACATCCAATATTTCATTATTAAGGAAAACACATTCTTATTGTGAAGTTGTAATTATTCAGAACATAGGTTTGTGATATTTTAAATACTAAATTAATGTATTAATTATAAATATATACATATAAAATCAATTTTGTCGAAAAATATTGTTTTTGCGTCACCGGGATTCGAACCTGGATCTCTATTTCCAATCCGGGGAAGTGCATTACCTTTGTGCTATAACAGTATTTTTCTTGACAAATTTTCGAACCTATATGTTACATTTTTCTAATTAATACACCTGTCGTTCCATTATTTGAAAGCCATCTACATTATTTTTTCCCGGATTGGAAATAGAGATCCAGGTTCGAATCCCGGTGACGCAAAAACAATATTTTTCGACAAAATTGATTTTATATGTATATATTTATAATTAATACATTAATTTGGTATTCCCAATATTTCCACTGGCCCGTTAAAATATGTTCAACATGTGACATATTTTTAATTTTAAAATAAATAAAGCTTATATGTATCTATGTAAAGCATACGGGACTAGCCTCACGTGGTCCTCAAGAAATCGGATCAAATTTTTTACACTACATTGAAAATTTTGCAAAATTTAATAATGTTAAGTGACCAATGTGCTGGATAGAATATAATCATTTAATTATTAGCTCTTTGAACATACATTGTTTCAAATAACAAATTTACTCCAACGACTAATGACTGTAAGTTGTTTTTCTATATTCATTCATACTTGTCGTATTTCTTAATATTTGAATATATATTTCAGCGACATATTTTTGATAAAAATTAAGTTAATCAATTAGAAAGATATACAGAAAATATATTTAATTCATATTTAAAATATCGCTGACCCATGTTCTGAATAATTACAACTTTACAGTAAGAATGTGTTCTCCTAATAATAAAGTTGTATCAAATTTTTGCACCATTGTATCAAAAATTTGTACCAAAATTTAATAAAAATGATTTAATAATTCTGGCGTCTGCTATCAGATTACTCTTTCAAATAATGGAATGATAAAGGTGAAAATTTGTCGCTAAAAATATCATCGCTTTAGCATAGTTGGATAATGCACCTTCCCCGGTTTGGAAAGAGATCCAAATTCGAGTCCCGGTGGCGCAACAACAATATTTTTCGATAAAATTGATTTTATATGTATATCTTTCTAATTAATGTATTTAATTCATATTTAAAATTCATCATTAATCAAGGTCCTAATTGCTAATTAAAAAAGGTGTTGGCATATAAATAGTGGAGTGACTATACATTCTATAGCTTTTATATATTGCAAGAGAGCCATTTAAAATAAACTTTAAGATTTCAAATGTTTAATTTTGCACCATATTATTGGGTTCACATTGGTAAAAAACTCATTGATCTTCATCAAATTGATTGTGAACTCGTCATTTTATATCTAAAAGAAATAGTGATTGAAAATTTATTATATGAAGATCTGTAAAAACTTCTTCCATATATCCTATTTTTACCACCTATAATCGTCTATCGACGAGTAACTAACTTCAAGCAGCTGAAGAAGAATGAAAGCCTAACTGAAAAATTTAGGCTGTGCAATAGTTATCTAGCTGTTTTTTTTATAATTCTAAAAACTTTAATATTTGTTTTGTATTGACTTAATTTAATTTGCAGAGACATATAAAAGCTTTATATAAATATAATAATGTTAATACACTAATATTTTTAAATAAATAAAAGTTTATTTTATTTTCAGTCCTTTGTCAATCTCCGTTTGACCATTTTGCAGATGTGCCACTCTGCCGCTGTGCGACTCAATTACGCGACAATATACAAAAGTAACAGCTATATTATACTAGGTATGGAGAGATACAATTATAGTTGATGGTTTCCAATACGAAAACAAGGAAAAAGAGCAGGGTTTGTGTTAATTTTCACACTGCTGTGTTCGAACACCGAGACTACATATTTTGTAGCATGTTAATAGGAGGAGAATTTCCAACTGAAAATATTTTGTTTTATGGCAGTCAAAAACATGCACATTAATGTTAGCCAATTTGCCAATACGCCGGGAGTAAAATATTCACTGCGGATATCCGTTTTTTCGAGGCGATACAAGATAATGTAATATATAGGTACCAGGGGCGTGCCTCCACACAATCAAAAATGCTGTGCGTAATTATAATTTCTGCGAAGTACACAATTTATTTGATATGTGAGCGATCTCGGCAATCTCTATATTTTTATTTGGAGAAGAACTGATATGAGCTTCAGGAACAATTATTATGAATATTAATTCCTAAAATCTAGTTTAATACACAAAATAGATGCAATATCTTCTTCCAAAGAGAAGTCCTAACATAAATGGCAAAAGTGATTTTGAATGACAAATTTACATAAAAAAGAATTGAGTTTGATTGTTAATAAATTAATACAACGTGTAAAGGCTAAATGAGAAGACAACTGCATTAAAAGTGAGAGAAAGGTAAAACCAATCTGGTAGCCAGTGTCCGGTGATTCGACATAGTATGAGAAGAAGAAGAAGGAAAGAAGTACACCTTATTTTTGAAAAACAATTCATACCCCATTTGCTATTTTCATTTAATTTTATTTACTAAATGATCTTAAACCATGGTCGAGATCGCTTTCTCTTTTTATATTTTTTGCCATCCATTGGTTGAATAATACGAGCCATTATTCTAGACTATTGATTGCTGTATATTAATCTGCCTTATTTGAATCTTATATATATTAATATAGTGAAATAATATCTCAGTGTGTTAACTTTACTTCGAGCGCCCGGAGTAGATTTCCTTTATACGCCAAACTCCTATTACTTACAAAAAATAGTACAAAGGTACTTATTGGTAAATTTATAAAGTGAATACATTTTTTTGTAGATTGCGGATTTTGTAACTTATACCCTCATATTATGTATTACAATAAATAATTCCGTAAGGGACTGCAAAGAAATTGAAGAGTTTATATAATTAGGTGCCCACAAAAGATGCAAAACAGAAATATGAAGATGAATGGTAAAATCAGCGATGACCAGTCTGACGAAGATATGAAGAAATCTATTCTTCTGAAAAATAACAAAAAACAAAAGTAAGGCGCCGAGCAAATGGGGCGCCTAGCAAGTGGGGTCACAAGCAAGTGGGGCGCTAAGCAAATGGGGTCACAAACAAGTGGGGAGCCTAGAAAATGGGACCACAAGTAAATGGACCCCCGAGCAAGTGGGGCGCCGAGCAAGTGGGGCACTGAGCAAATGGGTCAAAAGCAAGTAGGGCGCCGAGGAAATTTCGCCCAAGGGCGTCACAGAGGCTAGGGGCGGCACTGCACACAGATATACCTTCACAAAAACATGGTTCTGAAAGAGATATCCTTATATGAATACGACGTTTTGTGACAACATAGCCTGATACATCGTTATAGCATCGATATTAGCGACATAACCTGTCTCATATACCTCATGCACGCCACTGATGGTTACTGTAAAGTTGAAAATGCAAATTTTTCAATTTTAAATTGCTCGAAACAACCGTGCAGAAGGCTTTGTTTGGAGAATAATGCGGAAATTTTTATAAATAACACTTTTTCACTTGTTTTACTATATTTTTTATTTGTACATTAAAGGAATCTATGAAATTTTTCACTCGAAATAATTATCCGTTAAAAATGACGCTATAATGGTTTTTGTGGACACAATGACTCCCGTAATTCTTATCTGATTTCAATCAAACTTAAAAAAAAATCTGATAAATATCTCGGCCAAGTTCGTTAGCCAACCCGATCCGCCATCTTGTTTTAAAATGGCGGTTGTTTAAAAACTTTAAAATTCCTTTAAGACAACGTATAATATTTAGAGTAAAATCTTCCCGATTCTTGCGAGCAGTGGCGGAATGAATTTTCTCTCTCTTTTAATTTAAATAATATATATATAAAATTTAATTGACTTGAATTATATGAGAGCACAAAATAACATTTTAATTAAGAAAACACTTCTTTAGGGACATGAATAATAATATTAAAATTGGAACAGCTCTTTTAAAGTTATTTGGTATTGATGTGGGATACAGAGGCGTCATGTTGTGTCTCCTTGCACGTTAGACACCAATCTTCGAAACTACACTTTCACTTTGACTAATCTAATCTATTGTCTCCGATATCTCAAGTGCCATAATCTGGTGATAAAAGTGGGATCCCGATGGGCGGGATCATTATTATTAAAGAGAACACATTCTTATTGTGAAGTTGTAATTATTCAGAACATAGCTCTGCGATATTTAAAAAAATAAATTAATGTATTAATTATAAATATATACATATAAAATCAATTTTGTCGAAAAATATTGTTTTCGCGTCACCGGGATACGAACCTATAACACAATTGGTAGTGTACTTCCCCGGATTGGAAATAGAGATCCAGGTTCGTATCCCGGTGACGCAAAAACAATATTTTTCGACAAAATTGATTTTATATGTATATATTTATATGTATTTAAAAAAGGGATCATTATTATTATTACTTTTTAAAGAATTATTTGTTATTTTAGAATTTCAGTGAAATGGAGTCAGCAGTTCATGCAAAATTGTAGCACAAATACACATATAATTTTAAATGTGTGGTGTATATTAGTGATGGTAAACCGTTATGTGACTGTGGTATTGGTAACTAAGAATTAACTGTCGGAGTACGGGTCATTGCTCGAAGAATTACGTTATTCAGTTATTAATCAATAACAGTTAAAATTACGCATTACCATCACTAGCGTATTGTTAAAATGCAAAGTTACCCAAAATAATATTTTGTTTTTCAAGGCTACATAAACACTTAATCGAAGTAAGGGACGGGGGTTGCAATAAAACTCGGTATTGTTAGACGCAGGTGCACCGACTCAGCGTGGGAATAGCAATAAGGAATCTGGCGTACGTGACCTATGTCAGGACGGCAAATGTACCCACGATAGGGGGGTGCATTTCTTCATGCGTCAGTCTTCACCATATCTCGGTCGGGATAACTCGCTCCACAAAGACGGGATTTAATTTTCAATTAGAAAATAAAATCAATATTATCTCTGAAATATTAAGCAAGCGCCTTATAAATTGTGATTCCGGGGAAAATTTAAGCTGTTTAACGAGTTTAAGGTTAGACTGTGATGTTCTCTGCGTTTAATCGTTGATGTGGAAGTGTCAAAAAGGGTCCCGGTGGATCTATAAGTCAATCAACAAAATTTGGTGTAGCGAGAATAAATTGTCATGCGACAATTTATTCTCGCAAATATTGCATAAGCGATGTTCTTACGCAAATATTGCATAAGAACATCGCTTCCAGAGTCCCGGTTTGCCTGAATAATTGGGCATCGTCTGGTGGTCAATCAACTACAAGCCTGAACTCCGTCACCCTTCGCTGGCACCGCAAGCATCTGGCCACGCTTCACGTCCAGGATCCAGGACCATCATCTACACGTGGAAGGTGTCTCCTGAGAGGTAATCCCTTACGCGAGGGACCTGCATAATCTAAATCAGACAAGCATCAAAATAGACAATTAGGTAGATAACTTTATGCTGGCATGATGGGCGCATATTTAATGTTAATTTAATTGTAATTATTTTTGAATTGTCTCATTAATAAGTGATCAGGTAAAATGCTCATTTTTCACTTTGAATACATGCAAGTATCATAAAATATAGATAATAAACTTTCTTTTAAACAATGGCATTTTGTAATTTCATTTCATAACCATTTGACTCGACAATATTTAAAAAAGAACCAATTAGGCTAGATGCCACCCCCTGAATATGAAGCCGAGGCAGAAAGAAGAAATTCTAAAAATATATAATATATAATATATATTTTTTACTTAAGATTTCCGCGAGCACTAGTGTATGCAACTGACGCCAGTTGCGTATGTTCGTATGCGTCCAGTACACTGGAAAGAAAGGAAGTAAATTTTATTGTATTTATTTTTGATATTTTAAAATCTCATTTATTAGAAAACGTTTACTTAGCATTGTACTTCGGGTACGTATTAATATAAATGAATTATTTGTCTAATTCAAAATTTTAGGTCGGTACTGAATTTAAACACAATAATTAGTTCTTTATTTACTTACCAGGACGTGAAAAGACATATTTTAATTTTAGACAATCATTTATTTAAAAAATATAGTAACATATATTTTTAGAACGGGGGGGATGCGCTAGCTAATATCAAAATAAGCACATAAAAAAAATATTTCTTTATTTTCTTAATATTTTGAATATACCAAAGTACAAAGATATTTTCAATTAAAATGGAAAATACTCGCCATATTGCGAGTTGAAATATCGTTAAAATACAAGTAATAAATATTAGAAAGGAAACAGGTACACAGCAATACGTAATGTTGACCGAAATAAAAAATGTAATATTCAGAGGGCAATCAGTAATGGAGACGGACCCAATTTAAATTGCAATTTTAAAAAAATAATCTTAGCTCAACATAACAATTTTCTTATACATAAATTAAATTTTAAATTGTAAATTGTGTACATTGAAAAAATACTGACTTTTTAATTAAATTCTGAAATACTTTAGAGAACAATCTACGGACAAATAATTATTCTATTGGCTAGTTAACTCGGTGGCCGAGTAGATTGAAACGTACGTAGCGATCCAATGACCGAGGTGCGTTATACGTCGAAGGACCAAGTTATGTTACCGTAAATACTTCGATAGCTAGTTCTGGGTTTTCTATTGGTAATGATGAATACAGTAATTCAAATACTAAATTAATGTATTAATTATAAATATATACATATAAAATCAATTTTGTCGAAGAATATTATTTTAGCGTCACCGGGATTCGAACCTGGATCTTCATTTCCAATCCGGGGAAGTGCACTACCTTTGTGCTATAACGCCAGTATTTTTCTTGACAAATTTTCGAACCTATATGTTACATTTTTTTTTCAAATTAATACACCTGTCGTTCCATTATTTGAAAGCCATCTACATTATTTTTACAGAATCTCAAATACCTTTGAGTAAACCGACTTGCAGACGCCAGAATTATCAATTCATTTTTATTAAATTTTGGACACGTTGATACAACATATATTATTAAGGAAAACACATTCTTATTGTGAAGTTGTAATTATTCAGAACATAGGTCTGTGATATTTTAAATACTAAATTAATGCGTCTGCAAGTCGGTTTACTCAAAGGTATTTGAGATTCTGTAAAAATAATGTAGATGGCTTTCAAATAATGGAACGACAGGTGTATTAATTTGAAAAAAAAAATGTAACATATAGGTTCGAAAATTTGTCAAGAAAAATACTGGCGTTATAGCACAAAGGTAGTGCACTTCCCCGGATTGGAAATGAAGATCCAGGTTCGAATCCCGGTGACGCTAAAATAATATTTTTCGACAAAATTGATTTTATATGTATATATTTATAATTAATACATTAATTTAGTATTTAAAATATCACAGACCTATGTTCTGAATAATTACAACTTCACAATAAGAATGTGTTTTCCTTAACAGTAATTCAATCTACGTAAATTAAAATTATACAAACCTTTGTGAACCTGTGCTGGTTGACGCCGATGTCGCTCTCCTTGTAGTCTGATGGTCCATAAATATGCTGGTCAGCCATCGAAAACCTTCACACAACCGATAATCCGAAAATATATATACTACATGTTTTTATTATCGCCGCCGTAAAAAGTCCGTCCGAATCACAATAACTCTTTTCCCAGAAGCAGCTTCGCTTTTGTTTTCTGTTTTTAAATCTACACAAAAAGAACACACGTATTCAAAATTTTATAAATATTAGGCTTACCTATCGAAGTATAAAAGCGCGTAAACATATCTGCTCCCCTCAGTTATAATTTAATTCTACTTAGATACTACTTTGTCGAAAATTTTCAGATAATTAAAAGTGGATATCTATGAAGATTGTGTGCCCGTTTCGAATCTCGCTGTTAAATAGAACGTCGCGTATGCTAGTGTGAGTTTTGTCTCATCTTATCAATCTCAAGTAGTGGTCTATTATCTATATTGGTAGTTTATTTCAGAATCAAAATCTCAAAACGCATTGAGTACCGTATAAACCTCTTTATTTCGACTAAATTCCATGCATACGCGCTATAAAAATCATTATCTACGTGATTTTTTTATCTTGTCAAATCTAATTCAGTTCGTATTGCCAATGAAAAAAAAATTGATAACGGATAATTGATATAAACTTTTGTCAATTATAACTTTTTTAAATTATAACTTTTATCATTTATATTTTTTACTAGCAAGGAACGCAAATAAATTAGGTAGTTATTTCTTCAATATTTGCAAAATTATTTTTGGCAACGTATTATATATAATAAGAAAAACACTTTGTTTAAAACCACTATTTATTGACACATCAACTTGTTTCAAATTTATCTAACTGTAAATCCCTAGTATTTGTATGTAAAATTTCTAAACCCATGTTAATGTCAAAAGAACGGATTGTTTCCAAAAGGTGATTAGCGAATTCAAAATAGTTTTTGCTATTTAGACATCTCAAGTGCTCCTTAATTGTAATGTCAAAATTTCTGTAAGTTTTACCTATATAAAAAATATTGCAATCATTGGAAATTAATTTGTGGACTCCAGATTTTGAAAAAATATCATCTTTATCCTTGTTATTTAATATATATTTTTTTAATTTATTATTAGTGTAAAAATCCGATTGTACAGAATTTGAGATACTTTTTATTACTGAAATAAGAAAAAGTGTTAATATCAAAGTAAATATTATAAATTATATAAACCTTTTTGCAAATAGTCATCTTTTAAATCAATAATAGATATTTCGTAGAGACGAAGATATTTAAAAAATTATATTTTAATGGAAATATATGGAAGTATGGGCAATGGAGATTGATTAATGTGTGAACGTTATATTTATATAAAGTGATCACTTAAGCCAGCCGAAGACATGTCGTAAGCCCTGTAATTGCGCATACTTCCATATATTTCTATCAAACTATAATACAAAATAGCTTCGTCGCTATGAGATATCTATTATTTGTTTAATAACGGGGTCTTTGTTGGTGAAAATCCAGTAATTGTGTCTTTTTGGATATATTCAAATATTTCTAGTCACTCTTTAAATTTGTTTTCACAGTAGCTTATAATTAGTTACACTCCATTTTTATTTTTATAGTTTTGTTTTTGTCTATGCTTACATTTTTAATTTTAGTATACATTGTTTCCTGAAGAAGAGACCATAGTCATGAAACATGTTGATGTATCAATAAATAGTGGTTTAATACAAAGTGTTTTTTCTTATTATTTAGGTAGTTATTGCTTGCACTTAGGTACAGTCTTCGATAAAATCAACTTCAATTTTCCATCATTGAAAAATTCCAAGGTTCAGCACTTACGATAATGTTACGTCCATCTATGGTTATTTATCACTTAAGATTAGTGTCTAAATGGATCTATATCAAACTTCATACGCCTTTCAGTGACCATTGTTAAAAAATGAAGCGATTACATTAACGCCGGATTAAACCTTGTGGAGGTCTTTTGAGAGTCGAAATTTCAGCGGCGGTCACTGATCTACACATACGCCAGTTTGTACATATTTTTTTTTAACAGACAGCTGACAAACTGTTATATGAATCTGATGTCTCTCAATGAGACTGATCTTAGTAAATAATAAAAATCATTGTACCCAGTAAGTAATACACGTATAACATCAGTATAGTAATCATAGATTTTATATTAATTATATGACTTAATTGTCATTATTCATCGCAATATTTTCATATTTAATTAGAAAATTATAATAACCCAATTAATCGATTTTAATTATTTAATCACTGGGTGGATAGTTAACAAAATTAACATTTCTACTGTTTCTAAATATTAAGTATATTTGATTTATTTTTGGATATGTATTTTCTATTTACAATTCATCAAAAATTATCATAATATTTGCTTTTTGTCTCATGTAAAAAAACAGTTATGTAATAAATCAGTTACATTATATTTTCTACTTGTTATTGTTTTTAATATCTTTATATGATTTTCTATAAATAATCATTGTTATTCTAGTGCAATAATCTATCTGTAAGGATATTATTGTTTTAATAAGAATTTAGTAAATCATACTATACCATATTTTTAAAATATTTATACTATAATTGAACTATTATGTACCATACTATGTAAAATATTAGAAATAAACAAATTAGATGAGTCGCTTCGCGCTAAACTCTCTACTGTTCATTATGTACACTCTGTGATAGAAATCTCATCCATGGATACGGGATTTACGTTATTTTCTTTAGTCTTTAATGAAAAGTTTTAATTGTTTTTCATGTTTGTAAACAATTTAAGAAAGGTTGATTGTTGTTTTCTTTTAAGACCAAATCAATATGATGATCCGTCGTCGCGGGTCCCATAAAAAGAGTTAGGCCGATAGGCCGGTGCCCACTTTGCCTATTTGGTAATCCAGCACTGGATTACCAAATAGGCTAAAGGACGAATCTTTGGTGGCGCGTTTTTCCCAGTATATTTAAATTTCGGTAATTTTCGGTTGCGTATAAGCTGGGTCGGTGTTTACATTGCTGAAATAGGTGGTCGCCTAGGCATAATTTAGGGGCGGATTTTCTCCGTAAAAAACGATATAAAAATTATTAAGCTGGTGAAATATTTTGAAATGAATAATAATGTTTATATTACATGAAAAGTTGAGCATAAATAATATATTTAAATCTTTTACTCGCTCTGAGACGAGACGGTTAGATAATATCAGGCAAGTTGTTGGACGAAATTCGAAGATAGACGCGACAGACAGCAAGCTGTAAAAAGGGGAGGAGGAAGAGAGAGAGGGTTTTTCAATAATGGATGTTGATGGAGTTAAACAAAAAGTAAACATAATTGGCAAGTAGGGTTTTTCAACATCACACATTGTCAGAAATACTAATCTTAATCATTTATAACTTTTATATTACCTAACTACTGATAATCCTCGGCGTTGCCCGGGATTTGCCAAGGAGTGAGTTCGATGTCCGGCGGCGGGGAGGGGGGTGACTGCATTTCTTACAGAGTTCTTGTATACAACTGTGAAAAATTGCATAACGGATGGCATTTAATATAATATACATTTAACTTCCAAGATGCCCGAAGGGAGGGTGGTTTTATATTGCGATTTAATTTTATTATATTATGAAAAATTATATTTATATTGATTACAAAGTATAGGATTGTACAGAGACAGCCAGCCATGCAGAGAAACATATTTTATTTTAATACTAATATATAAGTAACTACTTACTTATTTACAATATGGGTAATCAGATAACTGCACATGAAGAAATATAATACTATATATTATCTTACATCATTACCACTATAGCTTACATTGCTTTAAAATTGGTTACGGTATGTGACATTTAGTTAGGTTATTTAATACAAGCCACGGCAAACAGTCACAACAGTTGTGACAATGCCACTTGTCACTATGTCACCATGTCACCGTGTCACTTGTCACTATGTCACTTGTCACTATGTCACTTGTCACTATGTCACTTGTCACTATGTCACTTGTCACTATGTCACTTGTCACTATGTCACTTGTCACTATGTCACTTGTCACTATGTCACTTGTCACTATGTCACTTGTCACTATGTCACTTGTCACTATGTCACTTGTCACTATGTCACTTGTCACTATGTCACTTGTCACTATGTCACTTGTCACTATGTCACTTGTCACTATGTCACTTGTCACTATGTCACTTGTCACTATGTCACTTGTCACTATGTCACTTGTCACTATGTCACTTGTCACTATGTCACTTGTCACTATGTCACTTGTCACTATGTCACTTGTCACTATGTCACTTGTCACTATGTCACTTGTCACTATGTCACTTGTCACTATGTCACTTGTCACTATGTCACTTGTCACAGATATTTGTATTTGTCTACGTGAGCACTTGTCACTGTGTGCAGCTGACTTGTGTGAAGTTGTCATGGAATCGAAAATACGTGCATGCGGTTAACGTTATGAAAAGAGCTATCGACGTACAAACGTCGAGAATTACTTAAATGCTGAAGCGTGTTGAGGCAAGGGGGAAATCCATTTAAATAGGGGGATGCAGTACAAAAGGAAACGGAATATTTTCCACAACGAAAAAACCAGTCACAAGAATAAATATATTATTGGAAATTGCCTAAATCTGAGATTCGCGTGACGCGATACGAAATAATAAGTTAGTTTGTATTGTAAGCGATCCGACATTACACATGGCCAATTTTCACTAAAAAGCGTAATATTCACGAAGACGGAGTCCGAAACCATAATCATACCATTTTCAACAATTTTTTCTTACGCAACTTATTATGGAAATTTAAGAAACCTATATTTTTCCCATTTTATCGTCACTTTTACAAACATTTACATATTACCAAGCGACTGCGTGCTATTTCCAGTTCAATATTTGCTTGTCAAAAAAATACGTGAATATTTCTATAAAGGAGGTAAAAATAATTTTAACCGTGTTTTGTTTTCATTTCAGATCAAAGAAATAACGAATATATTTTGCACATTCAAAGGTTTTTTTTACCATATAATAGGTATGTTTATCCAATAAAATTATCATGAAAACTGCCTTAGAAATAGCACTTTTTTGTATTTTTTCAAGCAAGTTAATATTAATAAAGAGCTTAAGATATTTGTTAACTGTTATTTTCACGTTTTATTTATATTACTGGGCAGTGTATTCCCGCCTGTAACGCGGGAGACCGGGATTCGGTTCCCTTTCAGAAAGATTTTGATTTTAATTTGATTAATTTAAATAAATATATATAATATTTTTTTCGAATCTGAAAAACAGAGATGAGAAGATGCATGTCTCTGAAACATGTAATTCGTTTTTTTGACATGGAACAAGTTTTTTTTAGAAGGCTTCCCAGGTAAAATTCGTCATAAAACTGCTTAAAAAAGTACGTAATATTTTATATGAGGTTCGCGGGTGGGGTGGGTTGTGATATATAATATAAGAGCGTTGTTGCAGGTATTTCGTATTTTCGTAGACTCCAACAAAAAATATTTCTACTAAGTTAAAGAACACCTTCTGAATTTGAAATAAAATTTCAGATGACGTTTGAAGTGACAAAAATAAAATTCAATGATCTGTTTACAAGATAGGGTGGGTGAACCAGAAAACATATTCTGCATATATCTGTGTAAGAGATGAGTTAGAATTTTTGTTTCATATTTGTTTTGAGGTATTTTTAATTGATCTACTAATCATAATCTAAACAATTTATCATAAATCTTACATTTTTTATGTATTGTTACGCATCACATGAAGGATGCTTAAGGTGAGACAGTTAAAATAAATCGTTTATTAGCAAACTTAAAAATAATTAAATACTAATTTAATGTATTAATTATAAATATATACATATAAAATCAATTTTGTCGAAAAATATTGTTTTTGCACTACCGAGATTCTATCCTGGATCTCTATTTCCAATCCAATAATTCTGGCTTCTGCAGACGGTTTACTCAAAAGTATTTAAGATTCCGTAAAAATAATGTAGATGGCTTTTAAATAATGGAACGATAGATGTATTAATTTGAAAAAGTGTAACGTATAGGTTCGAAAATTTGTCATTAAAAATACTGGCGCTATAACACAATTGGTAGTGTACTTCCCGGAAATAGAGATCCAGGTTCGAATCCCGGTAGCTCAAAAACAATATTTTTCGACAAAATTGGTTTTATGCATATATATTTATAATTAATACATTAAATTAGTATTTAAAACATCACAGACCTATGTTCTGAATAATTACAACTTCACAATAAGGATGTATTATCCTTAATAAAAAATAATTAATTAATTTACTTATTGATATGTTAAAAAAAATCCGACAGATAAACTCGATAACGAACATATTTATTTTACTGAAACATTGCTTATATGGTTTGTAATATCGCTCTTAAAGTAGAGTAATCGGACTTATCTCTGTTTGTACAGATCCATCTTGAAATCTATATAATTTTTTTTTTCTTCAGTAGGAGTGTAGAAAATATGGGATGGTGCAAGATGATTGAGATAGAATCTATAACGTCGAATTTAGTGCTTTTTACAAAGTCTTATTTGTCATAATATGTCTCTGTGGACTTCTGTTGCGTGAATTCAGTTACAGCTGGCATTTTATAAATGTGGCAGAAATAAATATTACTTGTCATTTTTGGGCATAAAAAAAATAATTTGATGTAATATCAGTCACACCTCTGGAAGACTGTTAATAAATATGTTTTTATTATTTTCATTGAAAACCGAAATTATTAAGGAGAACGTATTCTTAGTGTGAAGTTGTAATTATTCGGAACATAGGTCTGTGATGTTTTAAATACTAATTTAATGTATTAATTATAAATATATAAAGGTAAAATCAATTTTCGATAAAATTGATTTTATTATATTATTATTGATATAATTAATACTTTAAATTAGTATTTAATAGTAAATTCAACCAATTACATGTTTTATCTGAATTATTAAATTCAATAAAACGATACAGTTTGGGTTTGGTAACAAATAATAATGTTAAGCGGTGCAGAAGACAATGAAAAGAGTGACAGCTGTCTCATCTACTGAAGGAGGAAAAAATATAAGAGAATTAAGAAATTGATAAGAAAATTAACTAAAATTAGTTATTTTTCTTTAATCAAGTAATGATGAAATGAGAAAATGAGCTTATGGATTCTAATTTTGTGTTGTAATTCAGAAAGATCGTTTTTTGATAGCACCGATAAATGTAGTTTTGTGCTGCTACTACCTTAAAAATATAGTTGTATGTGAATAACGAAAGAAAAACATGCTTCCGAAATAAAATTTGATCATTTCAAGTAAACTATAAATCAGTTATAATTTTAAACATGTATGTACGTACTATTGCTCCTATATAGCTGTCCCAAACCACCAAATTATCGGAAAAATACCTTGTAAGTCATTTAATGTACTTGGATGACATTGCTGTATTAATTTTGAACATAACTATTTCCTAGAATCATGAAAACATTATATATATTCCAGAATTCCTCTAATGTATCTTCTGCAGCATTTATTGTCTTCATTGATTGTAAAATTATATAACTGTCCTTTTCATGACATTAAAATACTGAGAGTTGAGACTGAATGGTTAATTAGAATAATTAGAAGCATTCAAAATGTATGGAAGTCCTCCGAATTTTAATGAATAATGTTGTCCCTTTTCATCTCATACAAATAAAATTGTATAACTGTTTCCCATCACAGTTATAAATACAAATTGTTGAGTTAAATGATTAGATTCATAATGCCCTTACAAGGCGAAATGCGTCTCAAGCTAATTAAACTAGTAGGATAAAATAACAAGTGTTTTTATTTTCACATATGTAAATATGATTACTTAGTATAATTGTATTGCGTGCTAGTAATTTCAAATAAATTTCATTTTAAATATTTCCACTTTCTATTTTTAATAAAATTGACCCCATATTGCCCTATGTAATATTTTTGTTTGATATGTTTTCAGTTATATCAAAGGAGCGTGTTTCAGAAAAATTAAAAATACTTTTGTTGAGAAATTATAAAATTATAGAAATTATAAAATTAACAGCCTAATATATGTGGGTAGGTACTCAAAACATGTAAAATACATACCTATTATTTAAAAAATGAATTACGTCGTTCAAATCAGGGGTGTATCGCGAACTGAATAATAACGAATGTGAAAAGTATGCACGATGTTATATTTTACAAAAAACGATACATTACTTTCTTGGTATAAGAGTTCATTTGCACGCCAATTTCAATACTACTAGGGGCCCGGAAATCTTTGCATTAAATATTTTAAAGTACAACAGTTATATTTTTATCGTTTTCATATATTTTTTAGAATGTTCATATATCTGTTTATATATATACGGCCCGATGCCAAAGGTTCAAAAAGCAAACTAAAAGTAAATTTTCATGACTTAGGTCTATCTGGTGGGGTTGAAAAGAAATGCTAGGGATTTATTGAAAATATATGTTTCTAGGATTTTCGAAGTTACAATTTTCTATATGTGCAATGCCGGGTATATAAAATAACTTTGTATATGACAATGTGAGTTTAAAAAAAAATACATATATATAAATATTTTTCCCTTAGTTTCCAGAAAACACGGTAAAAGCTTAAAGTAAAAACATCAAATAGCACTTGAAACATTTTTTGTTTAAGTAAAAAATTTTAATTATATTAAATAGTTAATTATTTTAGTTACTCGCAATAAGGCCCCGTCTATTTCAATACCCGTTAGTTTCCGGAAACATTGTGTTTGTGAAAATCCCATGAATTTTTAATGCTTTGCCGCTTAAGGTTTTAAGCTTAATGCCTTATAGTCTTAATGATAATGTCAGTAAGCCGTTGTGAATTGTATTGTCCCGTATCTACAGATGAGATTTTTATGAAATTTTTAACTTGAGATGGTCTCTGAGACACGGAGTATGCTTCTGTGAGATTCATTTGAGGCAACTCTCGGATAATACCACCACTTGTCACGCTTCTCACTTGATGTATGTCAAACGTCAAATGTTGACGCCATCGACCGTTAATATTCCATTCGTCCGTAAAATTAAATCTCAGAATAAATGTTTGTAATTGAATAACTCTGTTTGTTTAATTTTACAGAACAAGTAATTACTTTATTTATTTATTTGTACATTCGACAATAAAAAAAACAATAGAGTTTATTTATACATTCCATAATAAAAAAAAAAAACAATTATAGAGTTATGCACCCCCAAATAAGAAAGATCTTGAATTATGGGGGTGGCTATCAACATTTATATAATACAAGATCAATATAAACTAGATGTAAAAAATTGTTTACAACAATTAAAAAATATATGTAAATACATCTATATTAATACAAAATATGAAAATTAATAGGTATTATTTTTTTCTAATCATTGTAGTGTATTTTGTATGTGTTCGTAGATAGCCTCTATAGAATAATTTGCAGTATTATTAGCATTACCGATCAAGTAAAGATCATTCCATTTTATTTTCTACATAGCATGAATTAAATTTTCAGAATTTATTTTAGTAAATGTGTTTTTGATTTGTACAGGGTTTATTGTTTTTTTTTTTGTAGTTTTAACTTTTATTTAATAGACCCACGGAATGATCTGAAATTTTTGTATACAGTATCAGATTATTACCTGGTTTATACCATAAAACATATTTAATTTTTTTTTTCGATTCTTGTATACGTATTAATGCACGACAAGAAGCCGTGCACAGACAAGTTTGTTTTATCTTTTACTTGAGTTCGATGACCGTTTTCGACAATATTGATATTAATATCACCTAAAATAATTTGGTTACGAATATTTTTAGAACACATTCTCATTGTGAAGTTGTAATTATTCAGAACATAGGTCTGTAATATTTTAAATATGAATTAAATATATTAATTAGAAAAATATACATATAAAGTCAATTTTATCGAAAAATATTGTTGTTGCGTCACCGGGATTTGAACCTGGATCTCAATATTTTTCGATAAAATTGATTTTGTGTGTATTTTTTTCTAATTAATATATTTAATTCATATTTAAAATATCACAGACCTATGTTCTGAATAATTACAACTTCACAATAAGAATGTATTCTCTTAATAATAAAGTTGTATCAATGTGTCCAAAATTTTATAAAAATGAATTAATAATTCTGGCGTCTGCTATCAGATTACTCAAAGGTATTTGAGATTCTGTAAAAATAAGCTTTTCAAATAATGGAACGATTAAATGTATTACTATCAAAAAGGTAACATATAGGTTCGAAAATTTGTCGCTAAAAATATTTTCGCTGTAGAATAGTTGGATAATGCACCTTCCCCCGTTAGGAAAAACATCCAGGTTCGAATGGCGCAACAACAATGTTTTTCTATAAAATTGATTTTATGTGTATATCTTTCTAATTAATATATTTAATTCTCATTTACAAATACTTTTATTTTTATTCAAAAATTGATCTAGAGCTCTATTAAATGCATCTATTTTAAGGTCCCATGACTTATATAATTGTAAGTATCTATGATTTTAGGTAATGTTTATATCTAGAGCAAAATCTCAACACGTGTACATGTTACTGAGATATATTTATCTCATCGTGTCGTATTCTACGGACGCGGATCGCAACACTAATTTCCATTAAAAAACATTCTCATCTTTCTTCGATCACTGAACATTACGATGTATTCAAGTTTGGTAAGGATGCTTTAAATTCAAATGCCAATTTTTTTTTGATAAATTCAACTTGTTCACTTTGTAAGTACAAACCCTCCCCTCTCTGAGGGTACCAGATATGGGTGCTCACCGAGAGAGTTCGGTCAAGAGTCCCGGCAGCTGAAATGAGGTACTCCAGACCAGTAGTCGGTATACGTTCAGCGATCGTGTTTAAGGAATGAAAGGGTGCTCGGGACGATCGATATGAACCCACTCTTTCCTCACAGTGAAAAATACTAAATGAGTTGGCATGGATTTTGAACGCGTTCTACGAGTCTCAAAGAAGATGTCAAAGAACTGAATTCTTTCAGCAATATCGGGTGAATGACGTATGCGGTAATGATACAAGGAGGTACAGTTCCTCAGAAGGCAAAAATGAAACAATTTTTCATAGGCTTAAAAAGTCGCGACTTTAGAATAAACAAAAAATTAAAGCCTTACTTATGTTGATAGATTTAAGCGAATACAGTAATTTTTTTTAATAAATCAATAAATATTTTTATTATGTCTATAGTTTCGTCCCTCCTTTCAAGTGTCACCTATCCGAAACCTAGAGATATTAAAAACGCGTTTGTTTTTACTATGTTCGCGTTTCATAGATCTGGCAGTTTAATTAAACACTATACAGTCATAATGACACTACCGAAAATAACACCATCAAAGCCGCCACATCGAGAAAGTCATAGATATAGACGGAGAAGCGTGTCTCTGCTTGTCTCGTCACATCGTCACATCGCTTGCCGCCACATCGAGAAAATCATAGATATAATCATAGAAATCTATATCTATGACTTTCTCGATGTGGCGGCTTTGATGGTGTTATTTTCGGTAGTGTCATTATGATTGTATAGTGTTTAATTAAACTGCCAGATCTATGAAACGCGAACATAGTAAAAACAAACGCGTTTTTAATATCTCTAGGTTAATGTTTTTACTTTTATATATTTAAAAACAGTACGTACATATATGTTTAATTTGAAATAAAGTGTACATTGTCTTTAAATATGAATTAAATATATTAATAAGAAAGATATACATATAAAATCAATTTTATAGAAAAATATTGTTGTTGCGCTACCGGGATTCGAATCTGGATCTCTTTCCTAACCGATAAAATAGATTTTATATGTATATCTTTCTAATTAATATATTTAAAATATCACAGACCTATATTCTGAATATTTAGAACTTCACAATAACAATGTGTTCTCCTAATACATTGTCTTTATTACAAGTATTGACGTCTGTCATCTTTCTTCTATCTATGAAATCTTACTTATCATAGAAATTGTTTATCCACGATTCTTATATGTCATATTTATATCATTTTTGTTCGTTTTGACAGCTAACTTATATGGAACAAATATGGAATAATTTTAATTATGTCGACATTTTATTTACGTGTGGTTTGTTTTGGGGAAAGCTCAATCATTAAAATATAGATTCTACTAAGACTCTGCCAGCACAGCGGTCACCGATGGCCGCGTAGCTGCCGATACGGCCAAAATAGCCACTCGCATAGCTTAGCAGCAAACAATTAGCGATAATCGATGAGACTTTGACCGCGCAGCGTTAACCAATGGCCGCGTAACGTATAATATATATTAATAATATATTGATAATATATATAAATAATATATTGATAGTATATATAAATAATATATATAAATAATCTATTGATAATATATATAAATGCAATAATGGAACGATAGATGTATCAATTTAAAAAGTGTAACATATAAGTTGTCGAAAATTTGTCGTCAATGTATTGTGCTGGTATAGCATAATCGGTTAATACAAGTTCCCCGGATAGTAAGAGATCCAGGTTCGAATTCCGGTAGCAACAACAATATTTTTCGATAAAATATATTTTATTTGTATAACTTTCTAATTAATACATTTAATTTGTATTCAAAAAAATATCACAGACCTATGTTCTGAATGGGTTAATATCGCATACATTTATTTTAAAGCTGGAAAAGTTTCATATAATATTTTCCGTAACGGTATATAAAATACAATATGTTAGATTCAAATTTGAAAAGTTATACATGTGTAGTTTAATTGATCACCTGCAGAAACATTATTTAAACAAAATAAATGTTTAAATAACGTAAATTAATCCTGGGAAAAATAATGGACATTAAGTATTGTACATATATTGTCCTCACAATACAAGGAGTTACTTGTATAATGAATACCATTATTACGATAATAAAAGGAGACGATTCAAAAAAAAAATTTTTTTAGCCAATCAGCTGCGAGATCACTTATCAACAAAATTGAGTCGATTAATACTTCCGGCACCAGTATTAACGTTCAACATTCATACGTATGATATTCCACGTCGTTAATGCCGTGACTGTAGTACCTAACTACAGTGTATTCCAACCGAACCATTACGCGCGTTCCGCTTTGTAAACCCCCGAATAAAAACATGTTAATTTATGAGTAATGTATTAATTAATATTTATTTGTTGTGATTCCCTGTTTATTTTTTTCTATTATCGGTATTTATCCGTACACATCGAGTGTTTATTTATTTCCTGACCGTAGGTTAGATCTGAACCATATTTTCATTAAAAGTATTAAACATTTTTGCAAATGTTCCATTTGTGCCCGGCAGGGCCGTCCTTAGTGCTAATGAGGATTATTGATTATACCCTTTCTGATTGGTTTGCTAAATGTTGCAAAGTTATGTGATTCAACAGGGTTTAACAGCTCGTGTATATGAATGAAATTTTTATGAGATTTCATCTCAAGGCAATCTGTTATACTTCTATGAGATTCTTTGGAGACAACTTTTGGCTTTCAAAATATAATATAATATTTCGTAATATACCGAGTCTCAGAGATTCGAGTACCATGTTAATGATCCTATTTAATTCTATGGACTGCGCTACAGATAGATATTCATTAATTATTATTTGTTCATTCTTTATAGATTTTATACGCAAGCGCCTGAGCTGTGAAGGGATATCGGAATAAAGCACTATGAGATAAATCTCATCATAAAATTTCATGAGATTTAAAGATTATCTCAGTACCAAGAATACATTCTGAAATTTTGTTTTGGAGATGAACTCATAAACTGAAAACCTGTATTTTATTGTTGTAAACTCCATGTTTATTTTTAATTAAATTTAAAAAGTCAAATTATTCTAAATATTATTATTGAGTTCTGCTAGTTTAAGTAAGCATTATTATATGTTACAGCTGTTTCGATGGTTAAGGCCTAATAATACTTACGCAAACTAGCAGAACTCAATAATAATATTTACATGTATTTTATTTTAAGTGCTGTAGGGGAGATCTAAATTCACTCAACTGACGAACGAAAAATCAATGGTTAATGAACTAACATTTGACGTTGGCGTACAACAAGCGAGATTTAGTAGGTACACGGTGGATTGTGAAAGCCGAGAGTTGTCTTCAAAGAATTTTATGGGAGCGTAAATCGAATCGAAAATCTCATCCTTAGATACAGTTGATAGCAATAAAATAATTGGGATTTATATAATTTTACTAAAAGACTTCTTAATTCACATTTTTGCATTGCTCATATAATTTTTACATTAAATATAGTCCAGTATCCGGAGTAGAAGGGCTTGCGAAAAAGCCCTCGAGGTAAACTTTCCACAAAATTAAGAATAAAATTTAATCCCCACTATTACTTTTTTTATCCCTCAAGTAGGGGGTAGTATTCAATGTGAAAATATTTCCTGATAGTGGCTGTGATCTGTTTTGTGACTAGATTTGAATAATCATTTTTTTTCTCTTTACATAGATTCCTTCATTCTTGTCTCTTCCCTGTTCCATTCTTTAGCTGGTTACGGACCCGAGGCAAAGAAAGGTATGGATCGGTTAACGTGCAAATAAAGATTAATAATGAATTACTTAGAAACTGTTGAAATAGTTTAGTTATCACGTGATGATGAGAGGAATTGCATCTACCGAAACTATAGTAGTGATGAAATAGTTCAGTTTTTTAGAAAATAGAAAACGTTACATCAGAAAGTCACTGCCATGTCAATTAACTACTTAGAAGGCTTATTAAAATTGTTACGTATAAAACAAATCCTGTATTTTTTATATAGTTTTCAGGTACTGGTTCAAACTTTTTATAACTTGTACGGTGCGATAGTTTGTAAAATAGCAATGCGTGGTCAAAATTCAGGATATACGAAGTCAAAAATAAAATTCATGTGGACAGTAAATATAGCACTGCCAGTTAATCGAAGGATTACTGGACAGCGCGAATTTTTTAACGAAAAATTTAGTCCTCGCGTTGTTTTGAGAAGTCCGTGTTCTGAAAAGTTTATCTTCTTCTTCTTGTGCACTATCCGTTTAAAGTATGTTGGCTATCATGACTTTATTTACTGCGGCCTGGTGCAGCTTTACAGTAGACTGGCCAAACCATTACCTCAGGTTCTTCAGTCATGATGTTCTCTTTCCTCCAGAGCCCCGATTTCCAGCATTATAATAAGAATTATAATAATAATGTGTTTATTCCAGCGTGATCAGATTTTTTTTTTAACCTGATTCGCCATAGAGATGATACATATTATGTTATACATTAAAGGTTATGAAATAAATATAATGCTATGAAAAAGAAAATCAGGGAAAATATTAATAAATACAAAAAAAAAATTAAAAAGTTTACACATATATACACACAAAATATAAATATTATACATATAACTACTTCAATCACGGCCATTGTTGTATATGTAGCTATTTTGTAGACGCTGCCATTCTCTGGTCAGAGAACCAGCTTTCCATGAGAGCGCCGCTTGCTCCAGAGAGTTGGTGCTGAGCTCCAGCCGCAGCTTTACGCTAGAAACTCGACGTCTTAGAAGCGGAACGAATCCATATATACGGCCTTCGGTAAACATTGTAGATGCGCTACAATAACGCGCCAATCCGAACAGTATTCTGTATGAGTTGTTGTACTGAATTCGGAGACGATTATACGTCACTTGCTTGTATTTCGACCAAAACTTGCAGGTATACATGCTGGTGAAGAACGATTTAAACAGAATGCTCTTCACCTCCTTACTGCATCGGTAGAAACGCCGTGACAGCATATTTGCACGAACGCTCAACTGTCTCCTCTGCCGTTCTATATCATCATCGTCTTGTCCATCTTCATTGAATATATGGCCAAGGTATTTGACCATATTTTGAACGCTCAATTTCATGAAGTATGAAGTCCCATACTTCTTCAGACTTTTCATAACATGTCCGAGACATTAAAGTTTTTGGATTTTTATTGTTATTATTACTTATTTTTCTTTTTTCATCTGAACTTCAAAGCTTATTTTAAGCATTCTTCTGTATATCCACATTTCAAATGCTTCAAGTTGCCTTATAGTTTCTTCTGTACGTGTCCATGCATTCATTACATAAAATAAAATCTAAAATACGTGAAAAGTTTACGAGTATGGTTAATTAATTTATTTTTATCTTACGTTGTGTATATATGGGTATATCCTGAAAATTTTCCGGAAATATTGAAGTTTAAGATTTAATTGAATATTTCATACTTTTATTATCACTTTTAAACAACATTTATATGTTCGTAACAATAGTGACACGCAAAAAATGAAGGTGTAGAAATAAAGAATTTATCGTTTCATTTATGGTGCGGAAGAAATTAAAATTAGTGTCAAGACCAAACTGACTGTTTTTAAAGTTGTGTAGTGGCCCATATTAATATAAAGTCACCAAATATGGATTCTTACGAATAGTGTGAGACCAAGAATCCAAGCTGCCGAACGAAATCAATGAAAAGTACCGTGTTAAGGGAGGTGATCGGGATAGAGCCTTTGGTGAAACGTGATTGTTTAAATTGCGATCGTCGTCTGCTCGGCGATCGGCTCTAACTCGGGTAAATTTACCATTTAGTATTTTACTAAAATGACTCTATTTTGCAGATGGAATTCAAAGGAATGTCAGCATCTCGGGTGGTAAATGAATATAGGATTTACCTTGGTAATATTAACAAACACACAAGATTAGAGTAATTCTCAATAAATTTACAATTGATTAACGATACTTTACGTTAAGGGAGAGTTCACAATAATTACAGATGCACTGGCCAGGCGTAAGAGAGAGAATGCCTCTATCGTCGTGTCGTCGTGACGTTTCTTTTTCATCCGTCTGGTCCAAGCCAACTCTCTCAGTTGCTTGCCACACGCTGCTATCGGTCTGAGTGTCGCGACTAATGCGAGTTCGTCGCTCGGTCCAAAGATGGTGTTACCGTAAGCCACTACTTCTACATACATAAAGATCTTATTTGAGGTTGCATGAATACGTCTTGCGAATGCCGCAGGAGTGATTACTTATTATCTTCTTGGTTGCTTTAAAGGTCGGTCGTTCGACCCCCCGAGATCAAGTTGGGATAAACAGAAGAAACAAATATTTTATGAAGACAGATTGGATTTTGATTGGTCATCGAGGACTGAAATAAAGCAAAATAAGGGAAGATGAAAATGCTTTTATTCCTTTGATTCTTATAGATAAAGGATGTAAATGATGATGATGATGATGACTTAGAAAATAAATTTAATTATTATCCTAACTATATTTTTCACGTTTATCACAGTTTTCAGAGAGTTTTGGAAATTCTATTTAATAATCGTCAAGCTAGCCCGAGCAGTCAAAGATATTAAAACGCTATTCTTTTGTTTCGTGATAAACGAAAATTATTAATGAACATGTATTATTAACAAATCAAATTATAATAATTAACGAACCGAGTTATTGAGACATCTGGCATTTTTGAAAATCTAAAAATAGATATCGCCATTGCGAGCCGTGTCCCATTTGATTGAGGCCACTGCGTGTCAAAAGTGACGTGAAGGAATGAAGAAGAGGATTGTGAAAGAATGAAAAATAGCAATATTCTGTCACAAATATTACCTTCAGAGTACTATTAGGTTGTTCCGAAAATAATGGCCAATTTTAATATTATATCATTTTTGGTAGGAAATATTAGTTAATTTATTTTTGTTTGTCAGATAGGCTGCTTCTTTATATATAATTTAATTTTATTTTTCAGTTAGATTTCTTATTTATAATTCGCTTTATTTATATAACGAGTCAGGTATTTGATTTGTATATTTTTAATCCTTCAAAAATGAGATTGAAAAAATAATAAATACGTGTATGCGTAATTGCGTAAATTAAAAAATGGGTATTTTTAGCATTTTAATCAGTAAGCAATGTTAACCAAGTGTAGGGTGAAGAAACCATTTCTAAACAGTGTGGCGTTGGTTTGAAAAGATTAGAAACGGAGACGTAAATTTGAAATATTGAGAAGATCGAGGACGTTCTACTACTGTTGAAAACAACGAATTGAAAACTTTAGGAAATGTAAACATGTGGCAGGCTACCACCATAGGATTTACCATAGATTATAATAATCCACATTTTCAAGCATGTGGATAACTGTTTATGGCAAAAATTCAGCAATCAAAAAATGCTTTTAAAAATTTTTCGGACTAATCAGTCAGTTTTATTTTACAGACATAAAGTTGTTGCCAAACATATATGAAATCAAATGGATTTTATTTTAATAAATAAAGTTTATTTATTCTAAACATTCGAAGATAACTTTAAAAAAAACTTAATAATTCATGAAATAAAACATAACGTTGTTTACTTCACACTATAACACATTAATTAATTAAAATTAAAACGTTTTCGGAACTTACTGCATCATCTTCAGTCTTAAGCTTTAGTTTATTAAAGTTGTATTTATTAATTTTTTCTTTTTCTAAAATTTTATTACAATGGATTTCCACAAAGTTAATCATGCAAAATTTTGAAATATTGAAATTGAAAGTTATTCATTCAATCATTACTTTGAATGTAAATTATTTATTAGTTTGATTTTAACCACTATCACAAGTTAAATTTAATACACCAATCATTTTCGGAAAATACCTTTTCCTTGATTAGGATGTCAAATAAATTAAGTAAAACCACATGTCAAATTGTTATAATGTTATTAAATTCAATTAAAAAAAATATATGTATACAATATTTAAAAAATAAATCTAGTACCTAAATTAAATTATTACGCCGATGGAAGATGTATAAATTATAATTGTAGTTAAATTTAGTTGGTTTTTTATAATATTTTGGTGAATTTTAGATGCTTTATTTATTTCTAATGATTCTTAATTATTCAATTTAAGACCAACATTGTTTATGTGTAAAACAGACAATCCCAAATTTTTATCAAAAGTATTATCATTTTAATTTAAATTTAACTTATATAAGTTAAAAATCGAGTAATAAATAATTTATATTAAAATGAATACAAAGTTTGCAATAAATTTAAAGAATATAAAATTTGATATTAGATAACGTAAAGAATGCACGTCAAAAATTTGAATTAAATGAAATTTTAATATAAAAATCAGCAATGTATGCTTGTATCATATGACACCACAGCCTACTAGGGGAGTAGATACAATACAGAGTTCTCGCCTAATATATGAAAGGTACTGCTATCATTACTCGAACACTCCAAAATATTTTTGTTTTCTGAAATATGCTTTTGATATCGATTTTGTATCTGTAAAGGTGAAAATAAAACGTTAGATAAAAGTGAGAATATATACAAATGTTACAAATTTTTCTAAAGTAGTTATCGTGACAAATTTTACTGGGGTTGAATAACTATCATATATTCTATGTAACAAAAATCTAACATTTAAATAACTCTATTATCTCTATAATCAGACTAACGTTCAAAATAATATAACTTTTTATATTTTTTATTTAATGATAATTTAAGTAAAATATTGTAGTGTGATAAATATAATTAAAAAGTAATACGTACAAAGACCTAGGGAATTGGTTGGTCAGAGGTTAGCTAAAAATATGTTTGTAATTTGCTGTCAAGGAATGATTTGTGACTACGTTTGTTGGGTCAACGTCTTTTTCAAAGAGTTGGTTTTTCCTGAAACAATTTTTTTTGTGCCTATCCATATTTGGGTTTGTGTGATATTATGTTAAGCGCATATTCAAGGGTCAAATTTTTCAGACACATAACAAATATTTTTCTACTTTGTGCAGTTAATTTTAGTTACCATCTAACAATGCAGATATCAATTATCCTATATAATAAAAAAGGTCTCCGTCCACAGACCAGTAAATGAATAGACATGAAATAAAGGGTACACATAGGAGAGGGGTTTGGAACATTAGTTGCAGGCATTCTACGCACATTCTTGGTGAAAACATTAAAATCTGATAATTTAAGACACATTTATGCAAGAGTAAAACTATTTAGTTATTAAGGGAACACATTTTTATTGTGAAGTTGTAATTATTCAGAACATAGGTCTGTGACATTTTAAATACTAATTAAATGTATTAATTAGAAAAAATTGTTGCTACCGGGTTATTTTTTATTATTAATAACAACAATATTTTTCGATAAAGTTGACTTTATATGTATATCTTTCTAATTAATACATTTAATTAGTATTTAAAGTATTAATTATTAAAATATTAAATTTTGGTATAAACAAGAGGTATTTTTTATGCATATATTGTCAGCGTTTAAATTTGCGTTCCAATCGAGTCATATTTTTAAAGATAGTTCCGGAGATATTTGATTGCGTAAGTGGTACCAAAGTGATCACGTGGGTGGCACCAAAATGAAAATATTGGGACAAGAAATTAGCGTTAGTCCATGTCTATATTCAAATTTGGTGGCCTGTGGAATTAACTAAAAAAAAAATTTGTGAGAACATTTATAAAACAGCAAAAACACTGAATAACATTTTCTAGATTCAATTTCCAAATTGAGATGCTTTAGAAACCAGCCATAAACTTTTATTGCCCGTTAAAAAACCTCATGTTTTTAATCACTGTTCGCAGAGCGCCGAATCTCAAGCTATTTCACTAAATACGACCTTGATCCTAAATCTTATAATACATTACGCAAGAAGACGAAATTGATGAGGCGAAACGATGAGACGACACGATGAGGAACCTGATGAGGCAATTACAGCGGCATGACAGACATCAACCACAATAATTCATATTTTCAATAAAGATCATTTTCCAGCGACATTTAAAACCTCATTATTAAAAGCTTAAGGTATCCTCGTGACCTTTTTCGACGTATCGTAATGGTGCGGCTGTTTTTTTATGGTTCATAACCATAATTTTGAATATATTTCGCTTGCCGGCATTAGGAAATTCGATAATTTTATTTGAATTGCTGTGAAAATATGAAGACGGTCGCTATCGAGATCGAACTGCCGACTCTCGTATTCACAGATTAATTTAATGGCGATTTTAAAGAATATATCGTGAATATGTAACTAATTATTTTGAATGTATTTCGCTGGCCAGCGTTAAGAAAATTGATATATTTATTACAATTGTTGTTTATTAAAATCGTTTGCGAGATCGTACCACTGATTTTTATGAACGATATTGGCCATTCTATCGCGAATTTAGAGAATTTATTGTGAACACATTTAAAAGGGCATTGGATATATATGGAAGAAAAAAATGGTGAAAAATAACTTACATTCTAACATTTTATTTCACGTGGACAAGAAAATGTCACGAAAAAAACATAATACAAAATAAAATGTTTAAAATAATATTATAACATGGTGCATCGAAGAATACGTTATTGATAATGAAATATAAAATATATCAATGTCAGTGAACAAATCATTGTTAGCTCGATATATTATCACTACAAGAGAGTGTAATACAGAATTGGTTCAACTTGTAGGAATGCTGAAAAGAGGTTACGATCGTGAAACTCACAATGATACATGGGAATTTAATAGCGACAAAAGCGACAATTATTTTGAATATATTTTTCTGGCCGTCATTAAGAGGCGACAGGACACAACTAGCGTGGTTTTTTGAGTCAATTAGTTTAAAGTTTTCAAATCTTTTTTCGAAAATTACCGCAATATATGCTTTTAATTAATTTTATTTTGAAAGATCAATTCAATCTTAAAGCAATTCCTTAAAAAATATTGTCTAGAAATATTATAATTATCACCAAAGAATATACTGATAGAACCCTATTTAATATTTTTCGCGATAGAATTATCTTTGATACACCGAATCTCGAAATATTTTCATATATCGACCATAAATTTTGTTTATAAATTAAATGTAAAAGGTTCAAATAGAAAAAAATATTTTTCACAAATGTATATTTTTACTTTGGTTATGAAATATATTAATTTCAAAAGTCATGTCAAAATTCACGTTCGGTCTCGTAGTATGAAGAAGACTCTCATAGATGAATGTTCGCTATTCAATGGTGAATTTAGAGAATACATTGTAAAAACACAATTAATCATAAGATAGAGATATCAGATCACCAACTCTCAAATCTGCAGATGAATATTAGTCAATAAAATGCAAATTTAAAGGTTATATAAAGTAAGTCACTGGTTTTAAACGGATATCATTAAATAAATTTATTACATTTTTTAGTAATGTTTAAGTCACTGTATAATTGTGAGAACTGTCGCTTTGTAAATTTATGTGTCTGTGTGTCATAAAAGTGAGTAGATGAGTCGTGGGGGACGAAACTTATAAGAGGCTTTCTCTGGGGGAACAGCTCTCTTCCATCACAGCTTCTTCTGAAGAACTAGTCTATCTCTGAATGTATAATTAATATTACTGTATAACGTATAATATTGTTACCTGGAAAGACTTAGTTTTACTTACAAGGAATTGGGACCCAAGTACACAGACAGTAATCAGAGGATAGAACCCCAAGGAAATCTGGTGATGAACTAAAATTGATCACAATAATATTTAACATATCTATTATATATTTAATGCCAATATTAAAGAAAAAAGGCGCACGAACTCATATAATGCTTTTTGTTAAAGCAAGAAAGGAATTCAAAATTACAATTTAAAATAAATTTAATATACCACAGTAGGCTAGAAGAACTTGAAAACGTAAGAAAAAGTTACACAGTTTCATAGAAGTTTCCAAAGTTTCATTCTGTTCACGTCCTACATATCGTCTCGAAATGATGTAAGCGTGTGCACTTCTCGCTTCTTTAGTTCAATTTTCTTTCAATTTACTGTGGCATAAATATTCAATTCTATTATTACATGACACACAATTTTTATTTTTGCAATTTATGAAAAATATAAAAATACAAAAAATGTAAATTTCCAACTTTTAAAGCATTAGAACGCCGAAAAACTGTGTCGTTCAAAAAGCACTCTCTGTATCTATCCTGTTAAAATATCTATATCATTAGAATAACATTATTATTGTATTTTACATATAACATTACACAATAAATACATGTAAGGTTTCTCCAGAAAAGTGGAAGAACCTAGCAGAATAATAATAAATAAAATAAAAGTAAAAATCTTTCTGGAGGAACTGAACCTAGGTCTAACGCATACACGTGGCAAGCATACTAATCACTGTACACCCAACGGATACGAATGAGACTTTAAAATAAACGTTCAGAAATATATTAAGCAATTTATTGAACAACACCTTGTTAGTCCCAATAAATCACCATGTGCAACTATTTTTTTAAATAAAATTCAATATTAGTTTTAAGATTTGATGTTAGGATTGTATAAATCATGAAGTTTATAAAATATAAATAAATGCATAAAATTCGAACACAAGACATAATCAAATTCTAAGCGATATTGTAGACATACTTATGCCATATCAATATTCCAACTATTTTCAAACTAAGCTAAACGCTTGTGCTATGAAAATAGGACTAACTTGCTGGTCTTCGCGTGAGGCGCGAACTCCCGACCACTAGATCACTAGGCCAGCATTTTAACCAACTAGACCAACAAGCTACTCAATAAATGACAATTTGACACCTCAGTTTAAAGATAGAGAGTGGCGAGATGGCAGAGAGCTCGCTTAGAATATGAGAGGTAAAGAGATCAATGGTCTGTGTTTTTTGATTTTAAAGGAGGCGTCCAGTATCTTTTCCGGTTCCTATAAAGAAACAAATAAACACAAGATAAAACTATTAAGGAGAACTTATTCTTATTGTGAAGTTGTAATTAATCAGAAGATTTGTCGTCAAAAGTAGTCTGCTGTAGCATAGTTGGTTAATGTACCTCCCCCGGATTGGAAAGAGATCCAGGTTCGAATCACGTTAGTAACAACAATATCTTTCGATAAAATTGATTTTATGTGTATATCTTTCAAAATAATACATTTAATTATTATTTAAAATATCACAGATCTATGTTCTGAATAATTACAACTTCAAAATAAGAATATGTTTTCCTTAATTAACATATTATAGTTAAATAGGAAAAATTACTGCCTACCAGAGATCCAGGTTCGAATCACGGTAACAATAACAATATCTTTCAATATAATTGATTTTATGTGTATATCTTTCAAATTAATACATTTAATTAGTATTTACAAGATAAAACAAAAATTTCAATGACAATTTAATTTCAATTTCAATGACAAATTTCATGAAAAATTTTACCGGAATGTTCACTGATTAACATATAAAATAAATATTTAAGGATCAATCAATAAATAAAAATAATAATTCACGTATATAAATATATTTTTATATTTTAAGTATTGAAATGCTTAACTTTATAATGAAATTAGACCCGGTAGGGAATAAACGTGTTTCTGGGACTTTAAAGACTTTAAGAGAATTAGAAAGTAGAATTAGTACCCTTCTCAAAAATTAAAGGCTATTTATCTCAGTTTGGTCATTTCTGGGATGGTTCATCATTATATAATGGAGTCCAATTATTCCAACATCAAGAGCCTTTTTCGACACTCGTGTATCTATAATGAGCATGAAAAGCACTTGTTGCAAATTTTCAGGTACAATATTAACAGGTTTTTATAATCTTGATTCCAAAGATTGATCGATAATAAATGTTTGCCACCGACTTCGCCAAATAAAGCGTATGGTGAACAATACTTAGCACATCTGGCGGAGGAGCATTAAACCTGTGTACCGTGTACTGTGTGGTATCAGCCATTTAACTAAGCCAATGCTCTGTCATCTCGGTTATTCCACAAGTAGACTGCGGTGTCAAATTATCGTACACGTGTGCAATGCAGATTTTTTTTTGCATTAGAATTATATGTATTTATTGATACTCTGTTGTACGGTGAAACCTCGATTGATCGTTCCTCGAATAATCGTTTTCCCCCATGTGTCGTACATTTCTTCCAGTACCGAATTAATTTCTTACAAAACACACAAAAATAGATCGCATCGATCGTTCTTCTACGCATCATTTTATCATATTAATCTTTTAAATTACGCTGTATATTTCATTACACTGACATGTTTTATAATTGCCTGCCTAATGGAACATTAACGTTAAAGAGTGAGTCCTGCCACGGTGGAAAGGGTCAAAAGAGAGGATCTCTGTTTTGCGTTAACAGAGATGTAACTGACATATTTGAGCCGATCGTCATTGGCAAATTTCCGAAGTCTAGGTGTTTTAAGAGTACGAAAACTTTACCCGTACAACTTTACGTAAACAAAAAGGCATGGATGACTACGAATATTTTAAATTTCTTTTTAAGTACCTTGACACAGAAATGCGCGTGAAACAAATAAATATTTTATTGTTTGTTGATGTCTGTGCAGTTCGCCCAACTGATTCGTGAATTGAAGAAGACAGCAGAAGAGGTTGAAGATGTTTTTGAACAGAATCCCTCGCCTGTATCTTCGTTTTCAGAAACATGCATGGCCTTTGAAAAATGAAATCCTTTTTTTATGAACAATCGATGCTGAAAAAAATGTCATGCAAAAATGCAACACCGAAAAAATACTGTTTACTAACGGCAATAACGCTACAAAAGAAGATTAAAGATTATGTATGATATAAAGTTTATTTTTTGTTTTTGAGCAGCTTTTTAATTTTATTTGTATTTAAATACAATCATTTACATGTGAAATATGTATCTTTTTTAGAATATGATGTATATATGCAACTTTTTCCTACATTTCCGCATTCATTGTTTTCCCGAATTCATAGTTTATTTTAGTAAGTCTCTTCAAAAACGATACATAAAGGTTTCACTGAACTTTATTCTCTACACTCTGTAATGAATTTTATTACTGATTTAAGTTTAAAAAAATCGCACATAGAAAGCGAATATAACCATAAAATTTCTCTTATTTAATCGAAGAAACGCACAAGGTCTATGTTACCTTTATAAATTTTTATTTGAGTAAAACAATTTATTTTAACGAAATTTTGGCAGAACTAATTATTTAAAAAAAATGTTTTACAATTCACTCTATGTTAAAATATAATATATTAAATTCCTTTGATACCTTTGACATTTTTAATGATAATTTGCTTCTCTTCAAAATTAAATTACACCAACTCATTAATAAATGTATAAATTTTATGTGCATGTAATAACACATATTTATTATACGTTTGTGTATTTGGATATATACACGTAAAATTTTTTAATTCTTCAAGTAAATTATATTTTAATTGCAACCTTTCCCTCTCCGCCCCTTTCCGCTTTGTTAAAATATTTCTCGTTTATTAGTATTATATTTTATTTTATTATATTGTATGACATTTTAGTTTTTTTCAGCTTTGAAACAACTTCATTGGTCATATTTTGATACATTATGTATTATGTCACGAGTTATTATAAATATATTAATATATTATGTACTGTTTGTTTATCACAAAAAAAATAGTAAACCCTTGTTGAACTTAGTAACAAGACATAAATTATAAATAGTTTAAGATATATTCGATGGTGTAGTGGTTCGTATCTCCGCCTGTCACGTGGGAGATCGTTGTTTGGTTCTCTGCCAGAGAGATTTTAATTTTAATTTTATTTATTTAACTGAATTTATATGTTTTTTTATTCAGATCAACATATTCCATATTACTTACTTCTTTATATAGTATACATTTTAAGTACATTCATATATTCGGTGGGCAACAGTTTTGCATTATAAAATTTTAACGTTTTCGTGGAAAAACCATTAAATATACGCTACAAATCATCAACATTTTCGAATCGTCGTCTCACATCTTCGCTTGGAGAAATTATTATTTGTACATGATCTCGGGTAGAAAACGTAGATTACTTTTTGTACATGTTGACTCGCAGGCAAAGCTCTATACGATGAAGATCAAAACATTTCTGATCGGAAGATAATGATCTACATTTGAGTTTGCAGAGTAGGAACTGGAGTAGGAAACCTTTAAATGAAATTTGCTCGAAAGCTGATATTTTTTTGGTTAGGTAATAAATTATTGTGTTGTTACTGTACACACACACCTTTTGCTTTTAAGACCTGATGGTTAGATTCTATAACATCACCTTGGAACTACAAGGTGATCGGAAACCGTTATTTAAACCATTGTTGTGACTGTTATTGTATTCTTCTAGTGTAGCATTAAAGAATTACGAATTATCAGTTACAAATCACCGTTACAATTAAATGTAATTACAGTCACCATCAACCATCAATACTTCAAAATAAACTTTTTAATATTAAAATTTCGTTAATAATTTTCACTTTTTAAAATGTGTTATAAACATGTCGAATTTACCAGTAGTTTAGAATATAACAAGAAAAATAAATTTATATTTTAGTAGTCAAAAGATATACAATTGCCAAACCTGGAAAATAAGCTACCAATTACTTACTTACAATCTATTTATGGCTATTCAACATTCTATTTAATTTATACAATACCTACACTAATAATTTACTTGTCCTACAACACTTCCACTACATATTTTTTATTTTTTTATGCATATTTTTTTTATTTCTCTTTTTATTCCTGTCGATAATTTATATAAAACCACAACAGCACGAAAAAAAAGCTACTTTAACACAGACTTCAGTCTAGAAAAGTAACCAGGACAACGCTTTATATATCAGAGGTGAAGTCTACTCCATCCCACACAATAAGCTATGAGTATTAATTATGTCTTATGTTTATTATGTTATAATTTATTCAACAAAAATATGTATGTCATCTAATAAATAAATAAATAATTTATTTTCTGGTAGAATTTTAGATTTTATATTTAGTTTTTCTATTTTTGTGAAACATCTGATATAAATTTTCATTTTTTTTTTTTTGCATTTTTTTCATGAATCTTAAAAAAATGCGATTGGTAACACATTCTCGCAGCAAGAGAAGGTACCGATTCTTACTACATACATAATAATTTTTTTAACAATCAAAGAATTATCTTCCAAAATATAAACTTACTTTTTTATATAAACTAAACGCTTGTGATTTGGAGACGGTACTATCTTACTGGTTTCCTGAAATAAGACTCGAACCCCCGACCACTGGATCACTAGGCGAGTGTCTTAAACACTTGATCAAGAAGCACGTCGTGTATGTATTATATATAACTATATGCAGAAAAAAATGTAATTAAAGATGTATAAAACAAGAAGATAATATATGTATAAAGTTTACCGTTGAGGTCATGAACGAAAAGCCTATTTATATAAATATAATAGGTTGAATTTAGTTTTGTTTAATAGTTAAAAAAAAAAAGTTTTGTGTACCCGGAATGCGTGTCATCAATATTATTACTATTTTCAAACTAAACAAAAATGTTTGTGCTATGAAAATAAGACTAACTTGATGGTCTCCTGGAATGAGGCTCGAACCCCTGACCACTAGATCAGTAGGCGAGTGTCGTAACCATTAGACCACAAGCACGCCAATTTTTTGATACTTGATCGCAAAAGGTTCGCCATCCGATACCGGAGCTTATATTTCTTTAAGTCCATACTATTTATGTAAATCTCATCTTTACGGTTCGTTTGTGGTACCGAAACGTTCACTTTTATTCCTGTAGGGTTTCAAATAACCCAGTGTTTAGCCCTAGTTTATTACCGTGAGGTTTCCTTTTCCTTAAGGTCAATCAATTACACCTGTCAGAGGTTGAATAAATACAAATAAACACGGCCGACTGATATGTTAATAAAAATTCAAAGCATACATACAGCGGAGTCAGAATGATTGATTGTAGAGCTTCTGATTGCAGGTTTTGTTGGGGGGTAGTATAAAAAAAAAATCGGCCAAGAAATAGCGAAAAATTTTGTTTACTGTAAATTTATGGTTCGACCTGATTCGCGCTATAATCATTGTGTTGTGTATCGTTGTACAATACTTCCGTGGCCCGCATCTACGGAATGAGTTACGATCAGATGAGTTTCAGACATTTAGTTGATGAGATTTCAATCTTGAAATTCATTCTGAGAACACCGACTGAGTAGAGATTAAACTCAAACCATGCACGTGGTATTCGAGTTAAAAATGAAGCTCTACGAGATAAACGTCACCAAGAATCGTAGACACATACAATTTTTTATTCTAAGACATTTGACAATAGAAGACTTATTACCTTATCGACTCTGAGACTTGTATTCACATTGAACATCGAATGCCGAGAGTTGTTTCCATAGAATCTTAGGAAATAGAGATTGTCTCGCGTTGAAAATCTCATAAAAAATCTCACGTGTGGCTATTAGACTAGACAAGATACATGATCTAATAATATAGGTTGTCCTGAAAATAATAGATGACTTTAACCAACAGATTCAATTAAACAGTAAATAAATTAAATATTTAAAGTAAGAACTATTTGATCCTGCCCATTTTTTGTTAACGAACTACAACCTTATGAAAAAAACTTAGGTAAAACCTAGGCCTAATAATTCAACACTTTTTTACCGATCTAAATAAAATTCTGCATAGTTGCTCTGTCTTACACTGTGCAAAAAATAATAACCTTCCTCTAGCCACGACCACCCTGTGATATAAATGTCATTATATGTTTTGAATGCCATTCGTTAAATTTTTGCACATTTTCACTCTAGGATCCTGAATAAATACTGTCGTCCGTACCCGCTTTCCCGGATATTTTACTCTCCCACTGCTTGGAACAAATTTTGCATACATCGTTATTTTTGAGGGGTTGTAAAATAAAGGCAACTTCAATCCTCATTTAACCCTCTCTCCTCCTCCGACCTCCACATAGCACTTTGTAAACTAGATGGAGAGCTATACGCTTTTACTATGTTATGTTCTTATTTGTTCTATTTACTGGGTGTTTTAAATAGAGACTCTGAAGTAGTTAGCATGCATGATTGTAAATTATTGTCGTTCCGATAATGGTGTTAATGGATAAAATGTAAATATTTAATATATTTATCATTAAAGAATTATCATTTAGCAGATGGGTATGCTTTTATTTTAGGACAATTTTCAGCATAATAATATTTTTTTAAATTACTATCGTAAATTGAGGAAGAAAAAAGTGGGCCGGACTAAATATAGCGGAGTTTCAAAATTGTTATCTAATAAGTCAGCGGGCGGTCTGACATTTGAATTGTTATGTAAATCGGTGTTAATAATGAATAGCAGAAAATACAGCAAAAAGAGGTCCTTCGGAGCTTTGCTGAGAGCAAATTCGTTCCTTTTCATTTAACCAAGGCGTGATTTGGTGGAAAACATTTTAGCAGATTATTGTGGAACGGGAGGATTTATGGCCCCTGAGTGGGGGAGTTCGGCTAAATTGTGGGGATGAGCCGCTCTTGGAAGAAGGAGCAAGGCTTCTGGGGATTTAGAGGGTAGAAATATTAAATGCAGAGTCGGGAAGCTGCAATGAATTTCTCCATATTTCCGGCGCTCCGGATGATTTACGTGCAATGTTGTTTCAACGTATTGTCGCCCGTGCTCATTACAGCCAGACTCTCAAACTACGGGAGCTGATGAAGACGGTTGACGTTGAAAATATCTTCTTCGTCTTCGTTTTTCTCTCAGTGAGAATAGTCGTGATCATGGAACTGCGAATGGTGCTTTAGAAGTCATCAATTCCAGTTCGTGACATTCTTTGCGCATTCCAGGAGATGGCTTGCATCGAAGTTTTAACGGGGTCGATCCATCACGTGGCCAAAATATTAAGATTCAGCGGCGGCGTTCCTGCGAAGTAAATCTAAATAAAATATACGTCTCATAATACATACTCTTAACACAATTACTAAATAATTAATATTATGAAGTGACTGGTCAATAAATTTTTGCATCATTTATCTACATTCTTAATAGATAAAATAAAACCCAATCACTTTGTATGAAACCATGAATTATATTACACACCAACCGGTTTCGCTTAGCTTAAGCTTCGTTAGGGCCATTTTAAAACTAACAATTAATGTTAATAATAGCTAAATAAATAAAATTAACAATAAATGTTACTTTTAAATACGACCTGACGAAGCTTGAGCTATGCAAAACAGGTTGGCGTGTAATAAAATCCGTGGTTTCATACAGAGTAATTTTATTAATCTAATATGTCAAACCACAAAGTGATTGCTTTCTGCGAACATATATATTTTAATATATATTTATATATATACAGGCTTCTTGGTCTGCTTATTGTAACTTTTGTATTTAATTTTATTTTTTTAACAACCATGTTACTTGAACCACTGTAACCAACTTATTGTAAATGATAAACAAATAGTAAATGTAATTATAGGGAAATCACTGACCATATCGATATATGGTCATAATAAAATATACCGCAACTTAAAATCAATATATTTATCAAGGCATCAAATTTTTTAACAATCTCCCCATCACAATTAGAAAAATGACTATCATAAATTTGTAACTGAAGTAAAAAAAATATGTACACAGACTAACTGAAACATAAATTAACTCGTATATACTCCTTCTCTATACACGAATCTTACTCTCACAGAGAAGAAAAAAATGTTAAAATGTATATATATATATTCACTGATTATTCAAATTGTATTATATTTTTAAAATTAATAAAAAAAAAAAAAAAAACTGTAATTATGTTAGCTAATTAATTATGAACCTATTATACTATTAAGAAAAAAAAATCTAGTGAGGTGGCTGGGTGAAATATTAAATGTATTAAAGTTTTAAATAAATAAATTATCATCACATTATTTCAATTTTAATATAACGTATATACGAATATACAGGTTCCTACAAACAGCTTATTTTAATGTACTGACTGCAAACGCCTGGTGTTCATTTGAAGCTGCAGGTGTATGGTAGACTTTGCTAGATGTTTAATACCTCTGTGCTGTTCGCGGTGGCCAGCGCCTTCTTTTGTTCTCCTGGTTATGCTTCGGTCTTACTAGATCTGTCGAAAATATAAAAAAAAACCATAAGGCGTTGATCTTGGAATCGCTGCAGTGTCACGTGACTGAGTTAACAAAGGTATTGGTATGCTTCTCTGTAATTCTCTAGTTTATGAAAATCTTCCGAACAAAATATACCTCTACACACTGTTGAAAGATGTGTTATTTATTAACTTATTTATTATAGGCACACGGTTGAGAGTCGCGTTTCGATGAGAAACTCTTGGAAACTCTTTTATTTGGTTACTGCAATGCATACAACTCTAGTACTACACTTCGCCCGGTACCCAGGGGATCTTTTATATCACCGATTGCAGAAATTTCTAGACGGTTGCGAATACTTGAGAATGTATCCAGTTATTACGAATTACATATCTATTTTAGTTTTTGTCTGAAGTTAGGATAAAAATATTTTTGGATTACCTACGCTATCGTTGAGTTGTCGAAAAAAAATACATTGAAAAATGTTATAAAATTTAGAAAATGTAAATTAAAAGACAAAATACTTTTTTTAAACGCGTAAAAACAATATTTTTCGATAAAATTGATTTTATATGTACATATTTATATTTACATATAAAATCAATCAAAAAAAAACAATATTTTTCGATAAAATTGATTTTATATGTACATATTTATAATTAATATATTAAATTAGTATTTCAAACATCACATCACAGACCTATGTTTTGAATAATTACAACTTCACAATAAGAATGTGTTCTCTTTAATAAAAAGGATTTGGTTATTTATAATATTTTTGCTTGCTTTACTTTTTCTTATTTCTAAAATATCAAATTTATCTAACTGTAAACCTCTAGTATTTGTATGTATGATTTTTAAACCATTATTAATGTCAAAATAATAGTTTGTTTCCTAAAGGTGATCTGAGAATTCAGAATAGTTGTTACTATTTAAGCATCTCAAGCGATTCTTAATTCTAATATCTAAATTTCTGCAAGTTTCACCTGCATAAAAATGATTGCAAATTAATTTGTAGACCGCAGATTTTTCAAAAATATCATCCTTGTTAATTAAAACTTTAATTTGTTATTATTGAATGGAATTATATCTAACGGGAATTCATCAACCGAGGCAAGACTAGCGGTGCACAATGGAATCCTGGTATCGACAATGATATATGGAAGTGAGGCCTAGAGCTGGCAGAAAAGGAACGAAAGTAGACTGAATGCAGTGGAAATGAGATCATTTAGGCGTATAAGCGGCAAATCTATTTATGACAGAGTAAAGAATGAAGAAATAAGGAAAGAATGTAAAGCTGATGTTAGTATAGTGAGTAAGATTAAGAAAGGATCTCGTAGGTGGTTTGGTCATGTGGAACGGATGAATGAAGAGAGAATAGTAAGAAAGATATATTATGTAAATGTTGACGGCACCAGAAATAGAGGACGTCCGCGGAAGACTTGGCACGACCAGGTAAACCAATTAATGGAGGATTGTTCTGTTAGATGCCTCAACAATCGGCGAATTTGTAAGAGAAGATGTATGAATGTTGGTGAGGCAAGAATTGTGTATCAGGACATAAAAGTGTGGCGCTCTATCCTCTCTGCCTACCCTCGCGGGGAAACGGCGTGATGGTAAGTAAATATTAGTATAAAAGCTGGTTGTGTAGAATCTGAAATATTTTTTGTAAATTAATTTGAAGTGTGATTACTTAAAAACCCGATTTTTCTCCACTGCCTCCCACTATCAATTATTGGTGGATAAACGTATGATCTGATAAACTTTTTCTTGTACTTTTTGTTTCACAAAATATCTGTCAATTTAATATTATAACCATTATAATAAATTACAAACTAATTTTGCTAATATTGAAGAGGTTTAAAAATATATATTGATAATTATTTTTATTTAAATGCAGTCTCATATTAATGAACGTAAATAACAACTAAATTGAATTCAATAGGAAAATGACCAATTTAACAAGAGTGGTGGGGTATACAAAATAAATAGGTTAAAGTAATTATTGTAGACCACAGACTACCAAATATATAGACTTGAACTAACGCAAATTTCTTGTTATGATATTTTCAACATGGTGTCACCCACGTGATCACCTTGGTACCACTTATGCAATCAAATAGCCCCGCAACTTTTTTTAAATATATGATGACTCGATTGGAACCAAGATTTAAACGTTGACAATATAATATGCATTAAAGTTAAAACTACGTCTTATATAAATGTGTCATAAACTATGCGATTTATTTTTTTACAAAGAATGTGTGTAAAATGCTCTTCGTCTCGCAACTAATGTTTCAAATTCCTATTCCATATGTACACTTTATTTCAAGTCTATTTATTTACTGGTCTGTGTTGTAGATAATATTGGAGAAAGTAATGTTATCGATAAGTGTTCCCTTTTTGGAATATATATTTTTTATAATTTACATACTTTTAGTTCATTCGTATTTTTCTATACGATATTAAGTATTAATACTTCTTTATAAAGTATGACGATTTTGACTATCGAAATAGTGTGTTTCAATCATATTATGATTAAAGAATTCGATGAATTATTTTTTAAGACAATTGTGATGTTCTTTAATTAGCATTTTTAATTTTTCGCTGGTTTGGCCTATCTACATATATTTTCTAACAATATTTACATACAATTGCAGAGATTCAACTTATTCTAGTATTAGAATAAAGTAGAATTTTGCTAGTTATGTATTTTTCTATATAAAACGCGAGTTTTAAGTCAACAAATAAATGTTTAGTTATTTTAAGTGGAATTCAAACCAGAATATAATATAAATATATTAATTAGAACCTTCCCCGGTTTGGAAAGAAATCTAGGTTTGAATCCCGGTGGCGCAACAACAATATTTTTCTATAAAATTGATTTTATATATATATCTTTCTAACTAATATATTTAATTCGTATTTAAAATATCACAGACCTATGTTTTGAATAATTACAACTTCACAATAAGAATGTGTTTTCCTAATAAGAATATAACATATTTATTAAAATGTAATTTCATATACCTATTTATTAAAAATAATTAAATTTCGTTACAATATAATATCTGTATAAATAAATAGTCAAAAAAGATTTTTTTATACAATATGCTATCCCTCTGTAAGAGATGAATCTTATATTTAGGGAGGAAAATCATTTACACTATGTATGTACTTCGTTTTAATTAATTTAAAAAATATATATATGCATAATTTATTATATTATTAAAAATTTATTATATTATATACGTTCACTTAAGAAAAAAAATAAAAGCCAAAATTAAAACATCACATTTTTAATAAAAAGAAGATAATGTAAATAGTATACATACGTGTACAAGTTTAATAAAAATAATCGACTAAATTGTGGCATGTCATTATTTAGTTAAAATCAGTCATGAATACAGTTTTTTTATTTAAAAATATTATTTTAGACTACACAAGTAATATATCCGAATGACGTCTAAGTTTTTTTTGGCATTACAAAACATAAATGATACAATCTAATGGCTATATCTAAAATTATGGACAGTTTTTACGAATTAATGTAATTGCAAACTCCTCTCAAATATTTGTTATTATGGACATGTTATCATTGTGCTCTATAGAGTCCTTGTAATGTTATGCATTTGGAAAAATATGTTATATTTTTATATGGTGTGGAATCATGGACCCTGAAGGAAGGGAGAGAATACGGATTGATGCCTTTGCGCATATCATGGACGGCGATACGCATGAATGTCTCTATTCTTCTGAAACTGAAGATCAAGGACATAGTCTCAACCATTTGCCTGAGACGAATCTTTCAATATTTTGGGCATCTTGCAATAAGGGAAGATAGCTTGGAGAAGCTTATTGCGGTGGATCACGTAGAAGAACGCAGAGGAAGAGGAAAAGGAAGATCCTCCACCCGTTGGACCGACCGAGTGGAAAAGGCCATAGACACTTCTCTGGTGACAGTGTTAAGATCTAGGATGCCGAGAAAAGTGGAGAAACTGGTGGAGTGGGAAGTGAAGTTTATGAAGATCGCGGTCCTCAGTCATGAGGAACCGACATGGTAGATTATATCGGTAAATTCACCGGGTCGATTTGTGAGTGAGAATTTTTAATGTTAGTTATTATATATATATATATATATATATATATCTATTTCGAATGCAATGAATAATGTTGTGCAATTGGCTAATTGTCAGTATTGTCGGTCCGGTGGCCAAGCGGACGCGATCGCAAATAACTCGATGCTTTTCTCTCGGTGTAGGTAGCGTCAATATTGTAAGGGTGTTAATTTTGCGAGTGCCGCATGTATAAAACAATGATCCACTTTAATTACACCCCGAGAACAAAGGAAATAAATCGTGAGTGAGGTTTATATTTAATATTAGGTTAGGTCTCCTGAAGCTTCCTTTTTGTTTTATTCCTGGGTTTTTCGTCCTTACACGCTTCGTTCATCCCTTCGGCGGTACCTACCCTGGTCGATAGGTGTGGGAGCCGTAGCGCCTTTACTAGCATTTAACATTAATTTATAGGTCACTTTTTAGGCTTTTTTGTAAATTTCAGAGTAGTACTTTTAGTACGAGAAAAACCATTTATTACAAGACTAGAAATGACTCTTTAATAAAGATGGGTAAAAACAATAGTTAAATAATTTTATTTATTTAACGCGATAGCCGCACACTTTTACGTGATAGATTTTTGGAAATTAGAGTTTGGAAATTTATTCTAGGACGCGGTACTTTTGGGACCCTATCTACCGAGGGCTTCAATGCACCGCATTGGCTAAATTGACATATTAACGCCAGTAATGGTACCACGTTCAATAAAAATGACGATGGTATTAGCCAATTACCGATTGCTTGCTGCTGGTCCCTGCGGGTGGCTATTATGGCCGATTTGCGGCCAATGGTGGCCGCTACGCGGCCATTGGTGACCGCTGCGCAGTTAGGGTCTCAATATAATCTATATTTCAATGATAGAGCTTTCTCCAAAACAAACAATAAATAAAATGTAGGTGTAATTAAAATTATTCCATCTTTTAAGGTAGCTGCCAAAACGAACAAAAATGACATGTGAGAATTGTGGATAGACAATTTCTATGGTAAAATTTTTCCCTAACCATAGACAGAAGAAAAGATTACAGATTTACAGATTACGATCTTGTTTAAATATTAACCTAGAGATATTAAAAACTCGATCGTTCGTTTATTTATTATACACCCATAATGACACTGCATCCAAAATGCCCCGAAAGTCATAGATATAGACGGGGAGACGTAATATTATCATAGATAACCGTTCATAACACCGAATAACTATTCTTTTTACAGAAAATTAAAATTTTTGTAGAGGTTGGTGGTGAAATAAAATGCGGGTTTTATATAATCATGTATTATATAAACTGGTGTATATAAAATGGTAGTAGTGTATAAAGAGCAAAATGAGCCAATGAGGTCGAGAATCGGGATTCGTGTCAGATCTGGCGCTGGGGCGAGATCGTCTTCAGGACGAGCGATTGAGCGAGACTAGATGCTATTCCTCTCGGCAGAAGCCTGGTTATTGGGTCCAAATATCGCCTGTGTAGTCGGTCAGCTGAGAGTGCGATGATAGTGGATTTGAATCGCCGCCCCCACAAGTTATTATTTTATTAAAACAGGATGATTTATATCATTTACTAGTTAGATCTGAATTATGTTAACAAGAAATTCAAATGATTAATAATCTCAGAGATTAAAAGTTAAAAGAGAAAGGGTGAAGCCGGGAGTTGAATTCGCTCATTGATCAGCTCACTATAAAAAAAAAGATCAAACGAAGAAGACGTAGTCAAGGGTCTCAATTAAAAAGCTAATAACAAGAAAATAAGCACAGGGCTAGACGTTTTCTTCTTCTTCCACAGCACTAAATTTTAGGATGTACAACTACTTTCCACTGACTTCTATCCCTTGGCCATTCTTCTCCAGTTCCCGGACTCTCCCACCCTACTCCAGTCTTCTTCCATGCAGTCAGCCCACCTATTTCTAGATCTACCTCTGGGTCGCTTCCACAAGGGTAACTACTGGTCTTATTTTTGTTTTATATATTAACAGTTTATTACTTACAACTATAAATTAGATATAATTTATTTTACATTTTGATATTAATTTGCTTTCACAGTGTATTAATTTCATTATAAAAATTATGTGTTGTTATCTTACTAAAAAATTCCCAGCAACTAGTTTATTAAATAGAACTGACATAAATTGTAGAAATTCTCAGAAAAATCAGCTAGCCTGAGAAAACCAATTTTGGAGTACCCCAAGAGACATAACTCGCTTTTCCTCTTTTCTTTATTATTTATGTAAATGGTATATTCGTTTGTGGGAAAATCGTTTCATATGTAAATGATATGGTTCTTATAACCAAATCAAAAACACGAATAGATTTTGATATAGTAGATACTCGTATAACGAAATAAAATACTAACTTAATGGTAAGAAACAATTTTTCTATCAGTAGACATTGATGAAACATATAGGTAATTGTGAGAACTATCACTTTTATATTTATTTTTATTTTATTCAGAAAACATACAGTTTATCAGTAAATAAGAGAATTACAATAAAAGCTTAACAATAATTGAACCAGTTACATGTTTTCTCAGACGATACAAATTACTTTATACAGTGAGTACAATTTAAAATTTAAGAAGGACTATAAAGCAGAAAAATATAAGAAAAAAAGTTGAAAATAAAAAAAATTTCAACACAGAAAAAAGTTATAAAAAATAAAGTAAGAAAATATTCGATAGGAAAGCAGTATTGAATATGTGAATTGAGATAAATGGGTCCTCGGTAAAAAATGAGTTTTGTTCGGCATTGGTATTGCAATGTGGAAGATTAAATGTGAAATTAGTTCTGGTTGACCTGGGTGGCACTCGAATGGATATGCGTCTGAGTTAATCAGGACAGTCTGCTTTAGAATTTTGCGTAGGAAATGACATCGGCTATATTTCTTTGAGTTTGTAGTGATGGAAATTTGAAAAATATAGATAACTCAGCAGTTAGGGTTCGATAACTACGAAAGTTAAGATATTTGAGGAAGCTGTTCTGAATTTTTTCAATTCTATTGATGTATGTGGTATATCTTGGATTCCAGACTTGGGAGGCATATTCGATGATACTTCGGACATATGACAAGTACAGTGTTTCCATGGTGTTCATGTAATTGAATTGTTTACATACCCGAAGGATAAAACCTAACATTTGTTTGTTCTGGATGTAATATGGTTAATGTGGAAGTTAAAGATAAGATAGTTAAAATCCAATATAATCCCAAAATCTTTAATTTTAGATTTCTTGGTCAAAAGTTGATTATTAAGAGAGTAAGGGAAGTTAAACGGATTCTTGTTCTTAGTAAACTGTATCATGCAGCACTTGCTGCTGTTGATTTGTAGGTTATGTTGATTGCAATATACTTCTAGGCGATTTAAGTCGCTTTAAAGTTTATGGCAATCGTTAATATTATGAATTGGAGTAAAAATTTTCATATCGTCCGCGAATAAAAGTGTGTGAGCATGTTTATTTAATTCTTAACATAGTGCATACATAAGTACTCCTATATATGCTCTAATGTAAACAAGATTAAAGTCTTTTCTTTTACTAAAACTTATCTTTCATATATTTAGTCAGTTTCATTTTAAATCTATTCAATTTCTCTCCCTTTCTTATGTTTTCTGCCATTTCATTAAAAAATTTCATCGCACTATACATCATCGATTTCTGAGATTTGGGCTTCTTCCTGAATGGCAGTCTCAGTCTATCAATGGTTCCTGTCCTATTACCTCCCTGTTTTCCTTATCCTATACCCAGAGCATGACCTTATTTCTGTGTGTGTGTGTGTTATCAATGACTTTGAACTAGTTGACGTCTTTCTATTGAGCTCACCAGAATTAACATGTAGGCGTATCCAAAGGATATAATTTTAATTTCTCATAGTTAAAGATAGATTTAAGAATTATATTTACCAATATATCGTAATGTTAATTTAAAATGACGCATTTTGAATGCATATTTTATTTACATATTATATTCAATTTGGGTAATTTCAATTATCGCCAGTGGGTTCATGCCTTGACTCGGAAGTCCACCAAATTAGTCTTATTTTCACTGCATAGGTGCTAAATTTAGATTAAAATATGTATTAATATGACATGTATTTGTATATTTGCTTGAGTACAAACGTACGACAAATCGTTCCGCACTCTACTCTATTATTGAGTTCTGCTAGTTTGTGTAAGCATTATTCAGATGTTACAGCTGTTTCGGCGGTTAAGGCCATTTTCAAACAGTGGATAAATCACGTACCATTGACATATTTAAATGATACCTGTTTAGGTATTGTGTTACTATTATTTATATTACAAGTTTTTCTTTAAAAATGCACCTTTAGAATATTTGCACGTGCAAGTTTTGTTAATTTATTCGGTTAACTTTGATCACTGATTATTATCATGATATCATGGGGCGGTGCATTAAAACCAGACAAACTATTGGTATACTGTCGCCCCTTCAGGACTTATCTAAATACAAAATCCCCTTAATTACAACAAACATTCAACTGCTGTTCGCAGGCTACGCCGTTATTTAAATCGATGGTAGTATTTCTGAAAAGTTATTCCGTCCAGTTGTGAACGTTTGCCCTACAGTGGCTGGATTCAGATGGCGAAATTCCCATCACTGACTTCCATTGTCTTGGTTTACTCCACCATGCTGGCGTAACCGAGGGGGAGTTGGCCTAGTTTTCTTTGTTCTATACATTAGTAGTTAACATATTGACTTGATATTTAATGACTAGGAAGTGTAAATAATAATGTTATATTTTCCACTTGGGAATTTCCATTAAACGTGTTATAGAATAGTGCGAATAGGAATGAATGTGATGATTCAGAAAGTTATATGTGAGGGCCTAGTGCCTTATAAATTACACGTGTGTGGATGTATGCAAGTACGTGGTCAGAGCTGGTTGAACAAGAAATACTACTCACTGTTGACAAAAGTTTATTAATGCACAGTCGCAAATATAAAAATATGCAATAAGAAATCTACACCGAGGAGCATTTAGTAGAAATATTATCAAGAAGGTGGCCGTGAGAAAAGTGGCGCGCTCAGGGACCGGCTCCCTGGACGCTGAGAGAGCATTGTATTGGCACATGTTGGGGTCGATACCGGGCTTGACTTTGAGGCTGTTGAGCTTAGTTTTACATCCAGGTATCTGCAAGATGCATTCTGGGGTCGTCGGTGGTGCTGCATTAGCACACAATTACAATATATTATTTCACAATCTTTTGAATGCGTTATATAAGGATGATTCAAACTCTCGTTTTTTAAAATATTTTAGGGCATCGTATGTCAAATTAATAAAATAAAAACTATATCTTTAGCGTAAATTAGTCGATACATGATTGAGAAGCGTACTGAAATTGAAAATGATCATTTTTTTACGAAAGTTCGAAGTGCTTTTGGACGAGAGCGGGATGGGGCTACGTGCCACATAAGCTAGAAAACAATCGAGTTATTATATCAACAATCATGGAAAACAATAATTGGTCGCCTAGTTTAACTAAATTATCATCACACCATTTCTCCACGGAGGTAGGCAGAGAAGATAGAGCGCGATACTCTTCTGTTCTGACGCATAATCCATATTCATACATCTTCTCATTATTGAGGCTTTTAAAAATACCGTTTCCAGTATCTGATTAATTTGGTCATACCAAGCTTTCGTGAACGTTCTCTTTTTCTGGTGCCATTGTCACTTGTGTAATGTATCTTACTACACTCTCCTCATTCATACATTTCATATGACCAAACCGCCAAGTCTCTGAACTGTTTTCTTTGGTTTTCTGTGAATGATAATGTCTAGGCTAACGCTCCAGAAATGATTCATGTTCTTAAAGTCAATATCCGATCTACTTGCTATTGGTGAAATAGGACCTCAATTATGCAAAAAAATAAATCAAATACCAAAAATAGATCACCCTTTATAATTTATGACATTTCATTTTACAATATCGTTTTATTTAGATTAGTTACATATCATATTTTTTGTATACCTAATTAGTAATTGAATTATTCAGAACAATGACAATGATAAATTATATTTGAATATGTTTCATGTTTTTAATGTTTACGGCGTTAAATTTGCGGTGAAACATACGAATAATTATTAGTGCATTTCAATTCATTCATTACATTTGATATTTAATGCACGGTCGAACCCAGATATAACGAGGATCAGAGGACCGACAATAATTATATCTCTTATTTCGCTATATCCGCGATGGTACGAACTTCTTTTTAAAATTAAAAACCCAAATATATATATGAGATAATATTACTATCTAAATACACTAAATATTACACACAAATTATTATTACATAATTTAAAAATAATACGCTTTAATCAAAACACAATTGATGTTTCCATAATTAAAAACAATACTTTAAATATGAATTAAATATATAAATTAGAAAGATATACATATAAAATCAATTTTATCGAAAAATATTGTTGTTGCGCCACCGGGATTCGAACCTGGATCTATTTTCAAACCGGGGAAGGTGCATTATCCAACTATGCTACAGGGACAATATTTTTAGCGACAAATTTTCGAACCTATATGTTACCTTTTTGATATAAATACATTTAATTTGAGATTATGTAAAAATAGGGTAGATGGCTCTTTCAAATAATGGAACGATTAAATATATTAATATCAAAAAGGTAACATATAGGTTCGAAAATTTGTCGCTAAAAATATTGTCACTTTAGCATAGTTGGATAATGCACCTTCCTCGGCTTGGAGAGATCCAAGTTCGAATCCCGGTGGCGCAACAACAATATTATTTGATAAAATTGATTTTATATGTACATATTTCTAATTAATATATTTAATTCATATTTAAAATATCACAGACCAATGTTCTGAATAATTACTTCACAATAAGAATGTGTTCTCTTAAAAACAATACTGTTGAATAAACACCCTAAACTTTGATTGAAATCTTATTAGCAATATACGTGTTTTTATTGGTTGGGTTTTATAGGTTGGATTATGGGTTGGATTCTAATTGGTAATAGTGTTGCTTTAAATTGACTAAAGCCTTAAATAAAGTAATCGTTTTAAGAATGCTGGGACATTCCGAAATAAATTTGGTGAATACAAGGCAATCAATTAAGCGGTCGCCAAGACATTTTTAACGAGCTTGTCGCTGAAAGAAAAATGTGTTGACAACCTTCGGTTAGGTCATTAACTGGACCGAAATCTAATCGCAATGCTAATCATTATGTCACTTTTTTGAAAATTATATATAAATACGACTGTTTTCAGTATTCCACCAAACAGTAAATATTGCTCGGTATATCCAGGGTTTTGCTCGTTATATTCGTGATCTCGTTATACGCGTGCTCGTACCAAGTACGCTGTAATTCAATTTAACGCAGTTCAAATCAATTCCACATCGAAGTACTCAATAAAATTAATTTTATTAACTATCAGTTTTAAATATTGGTCGCCCACGGGATAAAATAAATTTCAAAGGTTTTTTGCATATACGATAAAAACGTTTTATAGATATTTGAGATAATTTTCAACAAAAATTTAGTTACATTTTTTTGTAATTTATCTTGAATTAAAATAAAACTGAGGCGTACTATAATTAAAGAATTCTTATAATGTATTTTCTGTGATATTGAATTTGTTTGCTGTAAATAGTTAACTGATCCTTGAACAATCTCCAAGAAACTAGGCCAACAACTTCAAATATTACCTAGTAGATGCAGTGAAATGTTTAAAGTTTACAATTTAATTCACCTATATATATATATATATATATATATATGCGTATTTATTAAGATAGTTCAAAATTAAATTTTCATTTTAGATTTATAAAAAATATGGAATAAATCGATAGCTTTTATCAGTGGCGAACAACTCGAAACAATTTATGGATTTAAATGGAGTAGGTAAATCAAATATATAGTATAATTATTTACTATCGACAGTGCCGATTTTAGATACCGCTTAACCTTTTAGAAATAATATATGTGATGTTGTTCATTACTTTAATTCATATTAATGTAGACTATATACCTTCAACAGAATTGCTTGAGAAACTTAAAAACTTTCAGTTATAATAAACTATTTATAACATGTTTTACAGATACGAATTCCATTACCGGTTTTACCATTACTGGTAGTACCGATAATTAACCAAAATCTACTTTTGGTATTACCATAATATAAGAGTCAATTAGCGATAATATCCTGAAAAATAATTTATTTCTAAAACGCAGCTGATGCAACGTTGGATAGAGTCTAGATCCCAACGATGAATGATTCATTGCAGAAAACTTACTTTACCAGTCAATTCAGAAAAATGAATAATTACTGAATATGTTAAAGATTTTTTTTGGTTATTTTCTCGACTCGAGTCGGCAACAAAAACAGTAATAGGACCGATAAAAAAATATTTTATTAATAAATTATATTGTTTTTGATACAAAACATAGTTTTAAATGGTAATTGAAGACTGAGGCGTGTAAGCAAATACAATGCATTTTTAAAATAGCATTTTATAAAGATAGAAAGCATAAAGTACACGTTTATCTTCAAAACCTTGGTTTTGGACTAATAAGAAAACATATACCTACTGTATACGATTTTCTGTACTTGGAATTTTTTGTGGCACAATGAATCCAAATTTTATGGTAGCGGTTTTTCAATTAATATTGTCTTAATTATGTCAAATAATATTTTGTTTATTTGTTTTATATTAGTATAAAGGTATTTATTATCTATTTTAATGTTAAAAAAAATCTGGTGTATAACTTCTGATATATTCATACTCGCAAAAATCGCAAATAGATGATTTAGTTTTGAAAGGAGAGCCTTAAGCATTTTAGAGAGAAAAAATTGAAATATTTAGTAACAAGTTGACGACTTAAAAAAACCAACGATAGACAAGTAAGTAAATATAGTAATAAAATTAAAATATTATCTTTTTGAGTCTAGTAGAACACAGTAAACGTATAATATAGGAAGTCTAATAAATAAATAATTATTAAGGAGAACACATTCTTATTGTGAAGTAGTAATTATTCAGAAGGTAGGTGATGTTTTAAATACTAATTAAATGTATTAATTAGAAAGATGCGCATATAAAATCAATTCCGGTAGCACAACAACAATATTTATAGATAAAATAGATTTTAAATATTTTTTTTCTAATTAATACGTTTAATTTGTATTTAAAATAAATAATTTGTTAAAAATTGTAATTAACTTTTTTAATTACACCGGACACCGGTATTACCACTAATAATGATTAAAGATATTTCGGTAACTTAGGTAATGAGAAATGACTTTAATTTTGAAATTCATAATTGCAGATACAATCAAAATAAATAGTTTTTTTCTTAAATTTTTAAAATTATTTATAATGTTTTCAAAACATGAATCAATGTAAATTTTTAGATGATGCATTCTGATTAAGACTAACATTTAGAATATGTTAAGCATCAATATATATATTTTTTTTGATATCATCGTCATAATTATTCTGTCTTTTAACTATTTACCTCTTTCCTCACCAACCTGAAAAACTTACAATGCCTATTGTCATTGTGGTAGTTAAATAACTAAGTTCATGCTTCGAATATAGCCAGTTGTTTAAAATTTTAGTAGAATCATCTCCGTAACAGTTTTATTTAAATAGCGAGGTATAAGGTTTTTATATCAAACCTTTACCATGTAAAGGTTTGATATAAAAAAATATGAAAAAACTAGGTATACAATTTTTATTCAATTTGCTTACTTGATTAAATAAAGTATAATCACTTTGTATGAAAATACTAAAATTCGTGTTTTCATACAAAGTGATAAAAATATAAATTGTATGTATAAAAATGGATACTGTCATTTTCTTGTACAAAATGTACTATACATAAACATTATTTGGTTTCTGTAATAATTTAATTCACACTAATTTAAAATAATGTATCTTTGTTGTTAATGTTATAATTTCACTCTTGACAAAAGCTTGATATAAATCAGTTGCAATTTGGTGAGTTCGGCGATTGCTCACATTTAATCGAGTATGGTGAAAAGCCAAATAAAGTGAACATATTCGTATATCTTTGTATTGTCTATAGTGTTGTTATGAAGGACATGTGGACCAGCCCGCAAGCCTAGAAGCCTTCTATGACTAGAGTTGAAAGGTATGAGAGCTCTTGACATTCTCGTAGTGAGTTCAAAGGTCTGGTGAAAACAGATGTAGCGTTTCAACGAAGCTATTGGATAAGTTGAGCGTTCGAACTCTTTTGACTCTGGTCTCTCAGATTTTCTAACGTTTTTAATACTTGATTTCAAATCCCATCTTTTCTCCAAAATCCTTCCCACTTCCTTCAGTATTTCTATTGAAATATCTTTCAAATATTTGTACATGGGAAGGGTCCAAACTGTACGTTGTAAGTACTTAATTAACATTACACAATTAACTTAAAAGCTTTTATATAATATGTGAATGAACAGATATGTTTGCTTCCGGTGTATAAAAGGTAAAGATAGCCTCGAATATTATTAAGAAAATACGTTATTTCCATATTCCTGTGTGCGAACCTTACATCCGGGACGAGCCTTGACCTCTTGTATGGCGAAGGAAATTATTCACGGTTAATTTCCTTTCATGCTAAATAAATTTGAACAGGGAAATTTCAAAAGATTGATCGTTTTTCTCAGAAGGTTAAAGAATAGTGCGATAAAAATTCAATTAAGTTAAATATATATAAATTAGCACAAAATTTGCTGACACTGATGATTGTACAATGTCGTGCAGAGGGGGAACATTAATTAATATTCTTTATAAATAGTCTACATTGATGAAGAATTTCATTAATCTTAATTAAAAATAAAACCGTGATAAGGAACTCCATTTTATTTTAGAGTAAAGGTGAGAGAAGTACTCGTAAATATTATATATTTATTTATTTATTATTTATTTATATATATATTGACATACATATTTTTGTTCTAACAGAGATGAATACATAATAAACATTACTCAAAGTTTATTGGGTGGGATGGAGTAGACTTCACTTCTGATATATACAGCGTTGTTCTGGCTACTCTGCTAGACTGAAGTCTGTGTTAAAGTAGCCAGTTTTTTTTCGTGCTGTTGTGGTGTTATTTATCGACAGGAATGAAAAGAGAATTACAAATATGTATAAAAAAGTAAGAATAAAATAAAAATATATGTAATGGGAGTGTTGTAGGACTAGTGAATTATTAGTGAAGGTATTGTATAAATTATATTAGTATGTTGGATATCCATGCTTCTGATTCATCTCTACCTGATTGAATCATATATTGGGTCCATATCTTATTGGAATTATACGATTATTAGTATTTTATACCGTTACTTAATTTATTTTATAATTTATATATATTTTCATATATATATATATATATATATATATACCCCACAAAATAATAAAGATCTTGAATCGTGGGGGTGGCTATCGACATTTATATAAAACTAGATCAAAATATATAATAATACAGTGTAAAATAACAAGTATTTATTTAAATGTTAGAAAATTAATTAGATTAGAACTTTTGAATAAGAAAAAGGTCGGATTTCATAATTATTTAATTATTTTGTAAACCTTTAAGCCATTTTAGAATCTGTTTTTTGTACATTTATATATGCGGCTAATTTAATTGATTTTGGCAGTTGGTTACATGTCTTTCTTTTATTCCTAAATAGGACATTTTTAAAGTAACATGTTGTAGCGCCATGACCTTCATCCGCCGATGGAATCCGGTGCACAACGCCACCAGCTAAGCTCAGTCTGTGGGTACCTTTGGTTTGGTGTCAGAATGCCTATCTCAGATGTGTGAGGGAGGTCTCAGACAATAATAACATTATCATTACATTAATTGCACTTTATTTATACAACAGGGTAGAATTGTTGAATTTTAACTATATTATTTCATCATTTACACGATATTTAACATAGCATGGATTTTTTTACCTATACAAGAATAACATTATCTTGTAAAAGTCCCGCATTTTCATCTCAACAAGCGAGTTTTTTCAATAACTCCATGCATGCAGAATACCTGGTTCGGATTTAAATATTCACAAGTACTGATACATTATATACATATTTGGTAATGTGAAACACACTTCAGTATAAAATAGATCATAATAAATATTTTTATGATTCGTATAATAAAACGATTTCAAACCCTATTTAAAAACGTATAAATAAATATACGGTATATAAATTTCATGTCTGGAAAATGGGTCATCAGTTCATGTATGAAATCGCTTATTAGTACATTTTAAACTATCAAATATCGCTATAAATATGCTAGTTGATACTCTGACGAAACATTCCACAACATTCAACTTGACCCAACATTCTTCAGGATAAGATAATACAGACTTTCTAATAATGTTTAATTATCTTGTCCTGAAAAAGGTTGGGTCCAATAGAAACTCGGTGACATTCGTATGTACTGTAACGTTACGTTATGGGACTTGCCCCAAAAAAAACTAAGCATTTATGTAATTAATTATTTTTCCGCGTATGGACGACATTTACAGTCTATGTCTGTGAGGCGGCGGGCGGACGCTAAGAGACGGTTACGCCGTCAGACGTCTACTGGTGGCCCGACCGTACGGCAGCATTTATGCCTGCCACTCAGGCCATGGCGGGAGATATTTTAAAATCTGTAAAAGGAGTTCGCTACCTAGACAGAGAATTATTGTCAAGCCAAACTGCTGAGCTAGTATTCTATGGCGATACTATGGATTTGATACGAAGATCGGCGTGTCTGTAAATAAAGGTGTTCGTGTTTTATTTATGTAAAATTACCGTAGATATATTTCGACATAAAATTATTCTCAATTTCATTCTTGTTACCTAAGTAAATTTTTATTGTATTAAACTTATTCATATTACAATAAAGTTATTTTTAATATGAACAAATTAACTTTATTGTGTCGTTATTTAGGTGTTCGTCTCGTTAGAACTCACATCTCGTGTATAATACAGGGTTAGCCCACGGAGATGTGGGGCCCCAGCTCCACATCGCACAATATTCACAATAAAGTAGTTTAAAACTAAATATTATGTTATTTAATTATAATGTTAAGTCACAAAGTGTTAGCTTTCTTTGAAAATTTAAGAATTTTTTATATTATAGTTTGACACGCTTGTTATAAAACAATTATTTAAAGAATTAGTTCTTCTTAAATTATGGTAAAATAAATTGTTTGACCGCTTTGGGTATGTGGGACAGTTTAAGCATATTTGCTCTAGTAGGGTGAGTTAACCGAGCTGATTAAAATTAGATAGACGTTGACGTTAAAATAGATGGTGAATCCTTCTCCGATTCTATAGAGGAAAGATTCTATTTCATGTATGTATTTCACTAAACTGAAAAAAGAACAATGTGAACTGTAACATTTTATTTTTAATACATGTAAATACAATATTTATAATATGTCTTTCAGGAAAACATATTTTTGTTGTGAAGTTGCATTTTCAGAAAATAGTTCTAGTTGCTACCGGAATAAAGTTGATTGCTTTTAAAAATGGAATAATAAATGTATAAATTGTAAAAATATACGTATACACGTTCTAAATTTGTTGTAATCGTAATCGGTTACTGTAGTGGAATGGTCAATACATTTTCTCGGTTAGGGTCAGGTAACAAACAATATTGATTTTTTTTGTATACCTTTCTGGTTGATTTATTTAATTTCTATTAATAATACTTTTTATTTTTCTCAATGATTACACATATCTACAAATACTTATATTTTGCTTTACCCATTACAAAATTAAAATAAATAATAATTGCAAGAGCTGAATTGCAATTTAATAACTGAAAATTTAAAATGGTGTCGTTTAGGGAACTATACTTACTTTCTCGCAAAGTTGGTCGTCTAAATAATGTTATGGTCTCCATTCGTATTTTAATTATGAAAATTGTGGCAGCCCACAATTTTTCCCACGCGGAAAAAAAGCAGTGCACTATTGTGCGAAAGAAATGAGAATTAAAATCGTATTTAAGAAATATAGGTCTAACCTTAAATAATGAATACAATATATTTAAATGCAACTGTTGAAATAAAATACTCCCAAGTACTACTTAAAATGATTCGTAATATAATTGCTTACGGTGACAATATTTTGTATATACATGTTTCACATCTGGGTTAAAGAAAATTTTAAGATTCTTGGCAAACAAAAGTGCTACAAGCGGTCGTAAAGGAAAAGGTTTCCGTTTTCGACCTACTTTAAAATTCTGTAAAAAACTGAACACTTGCGATAACAATATTTAATGCACACATGTACTATATCTGCCGCCAACTATATATAAAAGAAAATTGTAAGATTTATGACAAACATTAAGCATTTTTTTTAAAGTATAGTAATGTTTGTTCATCACAAATCGAAAATTAAATGGAAATTTCATATATTTAATTAAAGAGAAGTGTTAAATTAGTTTAGACCATTTTGTTCAAAAGAGCTGACAAAAAAGTAAATTTATTTTGCCAATAATTTAAAAATTGTATTTAAAAAAAAAATAGAAATGCAAATACGGAATACATATAACATAAATATTTTTACCGTTTTTAAACTAAGCTCACAGAACTAACTTTTTGATCTCCTAGAACAAAGATTGAACCCTCGACCACTAGATCACTAACTAGGCCAGTGACTACTTAATCACTAGATCAACAAGCTACTCTTGAAATAAAAAAGGAATATTTTTGTTACGAATGTTTTGTAAATAGGCTATTAATATTTAACTATTAGATAAGCTTGCTGCTAGGGCCTGTGGCCATTTCGCGACCAATAGAATCTCGATAGAATCTTTATTTCAATGATAATGCTTTCATTAAAACAAACCACTCGTAAATAAAATCTCGATATAAGTAAAAATATTCAACCTTTGTAAGTTAGCTGCCAAAACAAACAAAAATGACATCTAGATGATGATATAAGAATCACAGATAGACAATAATACACATAAAAGTATTTTTTTATGAGTATAATGTGCATTTAAATACAGTTGGAATCGGATGACTGGTTTTCTCAGTAGATTTAGACAAATATTAGGTTGCAAACATAACCCAAAATTGCAACTAAGAAAGTTGTTTATTCTACGGTAAGAGATCTCTATTACCGTAGAATCTCTCGTACTTATGGCTGCTATAAGTTGTGTTATATGTACCATCTTACTGAGTGCATTCAGTTTCATTTTTTAGTCTAAATATCTTTCACACATACATATTTTCTATTTATACTTTGTGTGATTCATGTAATATGTTTTTAAATATTTTATATGTACTCGTAATACCTTTAGCACATTCAATAGTATCAATTAAATTAGTTTCAATACATTCAATAGTATCAAATTAAATTTAAATGATGGCAATGAAGTTACATTTTAATAAATGAATTGATGAATTCTACATTTCAATCCATTGTTTTGTAATGATGTATCAGAAAAATATTTTTTCTGAAATAAAAATTTTGATGTCATTTTGAAAATGTTTATGAAATTTATTACCTTTTGAAATATTTTCAATTATCTTGTTTCACAAAGAAATTTACTTCGTCACCTGGGATTAATGTGGAAACTTTGGGATTCAATTATAAAGTTGATAAAATTTTGTTTACACGCACCAAAATTGGAAAATGTGGTATACCTGAAAAAAGCATACATTCTTTAGTATGGTGTTATTTTAATATTTGTGCAATTTAAAATTAGTTTTATTTCGAATTGGAAATATGACAAAAATTAAAAATTAAAAAAAAATTAAAAATTATAACTTTTTCAAAAAATATTTCTCTTATTATGTCTATTTCAATTTTTATTTATTTTAATTAATTACATGAATTCAATGGGTATAAGATTCTATCAAAAAAGTTTCTTATTTATAAAAATTGGTAAGTGGAAACTAAATCTTAAGATAAAACCGAAAAGAGATTACGAGTAAATAGAATCTTATTTGTATAGTAAATGATAGAATTTTGTTTCGTTTTTTGTAAAGAGTTTTTTGAAAATGTTATTCTTGACATTGAGTACATCAATTAATACAGAAAAAATGTAAAAAACGTAATGAATTTCAATCAAAAAGAGAAAGAAAATGAGAACTTTAAACGTATTACGAGAGGTGAGGTATATTGAATACGGTCACTTGTCAAATATTTGAATTAATATTTCACTATAAGCACTGAAAAAATCATATTTCTGAGAAACATTTGATTGAATTTTAAATTATTCATGATATTAAGTCAAATTTTTAAGTTAATTTTTTACGAAAAGAAAAATTAAAAATCTAGTCTGTCGATTATGTGACACTAAACTAACTTTTAATGCAATTTTAAAAAAAAAATAGAAATGCGTACATGGAATACATGCGTCATAAATATTCTTACAATTTTCAAATAAAGCTATCAAACTACTACTATGAAAATGAAAATACGAATATATCGAGAAAGTACGTGGTTCTTCCACTTTTTAAATAGTCCACAATTTGCTTTGCCACAAAAATCGCAATGTCAGTAGACAGATTCTTTTTGAATTTAATGGAGTCACAAATTAAGGTAAACAATAATATTAAAGTTGATGATTTGTAAAAAGTTGTCATTGAGGCGTTCAGTAATGTTTTTCTTCTGCCCGGATAAAAAAGATAACAAAGAATTATGTACAAACTTAACAAGGAAATCTGAAAATTAACCGCTTAATAAACTTTCATGTTTATTTGAATATCTAATTCAAAATATCAGTACAGTAAGGGAATAAGTTTGGAAACTGAAAGTAGAATATTTACTAGAGAATTATTATTAAGATCGTTCTTATTAAGAACGAAATTTTCCTAACTCCCAAGCGCGAGTTCTAGAGGTGCGCTACAAGAGTTTTAAAACAAAAAATACATATTTTTTCAAATAAATCATACATTGACTTTGTATTTAACCATCGTGAATTTAATTTACCAACCAGTTTTGAAAAAGTCATTTTTTTTCTATTAACGTGATTAGTACATGATTCAATAATTTAAAATGAATGGTTTAATAATTCAATTTTACAAGGATATTTAAAACAAGCAAAATGATTTAAACGGTTATTAAGGAGAACACATTATTATTGTGAAGTTGGAGTTTTTTCAGAATGTGGTATTTTAACCCTTCCCAAACCATGCAGTGACACAGGTCTACCACAATAATTAAACCTATAATATTTCTGTAAATACATGCAATATAAAATTCATATTTTAGATAATCCTAAAGAAAATATTAGCGCTGAGGAACGACTAGTGAAAAATCAATTATGAAAAAGGAATCGTATAAAAACAATTATTTTTTCCATTTAATCCATTGTAAAATTAATACGTTGGTAAAAATACAATTTGTGGTATAAAAAACAGAGATCACACACTATTTTCACAGTGAAAAGAACAACAAACATACAAATACATTTGTCTCTTTCTCACTAATTAAATGAAGACAGATACGAGGAAAGGACACATTGTATACGACTTAATGAATTCTCTAAATTGTTATTAATTATTTTTTCAAAATTGTATGCTCAATATTTATAGTAAATTCGTGCCATTAAAGTCATTTAAGCTAATAAAAACATTTTTTCTAATAGTTGTTTACGGTAACACGAGTTGACAGCATGGCTGCGTTCGGGTATTTTATATCATGGTATGGTAAAGGTTAATAAAATAATAATAATAATAAATAAAATTGTATTGCAATCGCCTGTTAACCTTCGATTTGGTAGTCAATTTATTTAAATGTCTGGTGCTGCCATTTTTGAAGTACTTAGATATGCGTTCAATATCGATACGTAACACTGTTGCTACTTTTATTTATAATCATAAGTATTCCTAAATGATAATAATTTCGGATCTTTGCAAACATTTTCACAATGTTCTCGTGCTTTCTTGAACCTCAGGTGACTGCCATTTTGTTACTATGTGTACATTGATTAAAAAAAATGACATTCATTAAATACATATATAATACTTGTATTGCTGATATTAATAGTTCAGTTATATAAGAGTAAATACTGGAATAAGTTCAAATGTACAAATAAGTTAAGATAAACTATGTTTTATGTAATTGCTTGAATCAAAATGATTTACTAACTTTTGAAGGCAACTTAGTTAGTCGGTAATAAAGGGTTAAATTGCTGTAAGCAAATTATTTGAAGTTTCTATGTTTCCATTGACTTGTCCGTTATTGGAATTTCATAATTCTTCAACTATTTGAGCGTTTGAAATTCTCCCAAAAGTTTCAACAGTACAAGTTAATAACAACTTGTACTGCTTCTGTGATATCAACAACATAGTCGCGTAATAATTATTCTTGCAACGTGATTGAAAAGTGCAGTTGAACAATTTCTAAGTTTTCTATGAGTACATCCAGTCGACTTCTTCTGGCGGAGTTCTTGCAGAAATAATACTGATGACGATTACGATTTAAGATTTCTTGTCTTTACAACTTTGAAAGCTTTTATTACTTCCGAAGTTCCAACGAGCGTTGCCTCATTTTTTTTTAGAATAAACTTAGATTAGAACGGTAGCTGGAACGCTCCATCAGTACGGTAGTTCCAGAAAGTACTTAAAATATTTCTTTCTAGTTTTTATTAGATTTTCTCACTTCTTAAATTATTTATTAATATTTGATTAGTATGTGAATGTTTTGTAAATGTTTTCTCAAAGTCGATACCACTGATGGACTTGTAAATATAAGCGATACAGTCACGTGTGCATTCATAGTATTATATATATTCTAAGGATATTTTGAGAATTAAGGAAAACACATTTTAGTTGTGAAGTTGCATTTTCACAACATAGTTTTGTGATATTTAAATACAAATTGAATGTTGTTGATGATTGTAGCATTAACTTTGTGGTTATACATAATGAAGAATTGCATCTATATTCAACTTTGTATAAACCACTGTGAGTTATTTTTACGTCAACCGGTTTCCATACTAACGTATCTTCGTCAGGACTGGCGTACAAGTGAACTATTTCATACGCCGTAAGTTTAATAAAGATAGAATTTTTACAAATTAAATGAATCTACTAGGAAGATATACAGAAAAAATATTTAGATGTTTCTGCGGTAGGCCTTGGATCTAATGGCCCGTAGCACACAATAATGATTATGATGGAAATGATAAAAAAAAACTAGATACTCTCTAAATAACTACAATTAAATTATGTAGGTACCTACGAGTATGTAAATGAATTGGAGGAGTAGAAAAATATACAAATATATAATAAAGGTGTACCAACAAGAAAGGAAAATTTTAATTTGGCGCCATTTTTGCTGTTGTGCTTTGACAGTGAAACCATTAAGACAGTTTGATGGTAGACAGTCCGCCATTATTAAAAATAAATTTCTATTCGACACAACAAGGTATTCTTATTGTTAAACATTATTTCAAAAATGGTCAAAGTTTGACCGCCACGACTCGCAAATTGCGTCCAATTTTTGGTAATAAAAATGTTCCAAGTGCATCAATTGTGAAGAAAATAATAAAAAAATTCGATGAGTATCATGTGTGGTATTGCATGTATGTTACCTGTAATGCATGCCCTACTAAGAACCTATGCTAGTCGTAAGTGTTAATGTTACCTAGGTCCTAGGCTTAACAAAAATCAACACAATTACAATGATACAACACATGTAGTCGAATCATAATTGAAGGAAGCAACTGAATGGTTACTTTGCAAAAATCAGACAATTTGAACTCACTAAATGACTAGATTAGCTCTAACTGGTTAGCCAATCATAATAATATAGATGAAGTATTTGCACGTACAACGCAATAATATTAAAATTTATTTTAAGTTGAGGTATCGGCTTCGTTAGCTAACTCTTTTAAAATATTGTGTTCATTCATTCATTAACCCTCCCGTCAAGTATGGAATGTTGTTTCGTTCGCGAGTTTGTTTGCTTCGTAAGGGTAGGTTATTCGTTTTAAAACTATTCGAGCTTATTCACCTCAACGAGTAACGCTTTTCTCCACTAACTGCGCTAATTATCAGGGCATTTGTTAACGGTTCACGAATAAGGAATGGTTTTGGAATTGGTATTAAGTAATAATGTTTTCTTCTTCTTCTCATACATTATCTGTCTAACATACGTTGCCTGTCATGTCGGCTTTCACAGTAGCTTCGTATACTGCGGCCCGGAAAAAGCTCTACAGTAGAATGGGCAAACCATTGCCTCAGGTCATTCGGCCATGATGTTCTCCTTCTTCCAGCAATCTTTCCCTGCAATATGAGACATGTCAGAAATATTAAAATTTTTAGATTTTAATTGTTTTAAATATGACTTTTTTTTATTCATTCGAACCATAACATCTTCAGTCAAAACTCGGCATTTCTAGCTTATTTTGAGCGTTCTTCTATAGATTCACAACTCAAATTCTTCAAGTCATTTTATTATATCTTCGGTAAGTGTCTATGGATCCATTTCATATAGTAATACCAAAAACACATATACACTACATTCACCATTCGCATTTGTAATCTAAGGTGAGTTTGTGACAACAAACCATATTTTTCATGCCGATAAAGATTTTTAAAATTATTTTAAATACACGGAATACATTTCACAATATTCTTACTATTTTCAAACTAAGCTAAAAGTTTGTGATATTAAAATAGGCCTAACCTAACCTAACTACTCTTAACTAAATTATATAAAACTAGACTAAGAAAGCATCTCAAATTAAAGATCTTTGCATCTTATATGATTAAAAACTTTCATTCTTTCCACACATTAATGAAATTACGAATAAAGCTATGAAATATCTTGGTTCTGTATTAAGAATGGTGAAAGATATTAATATACTTAAATCGTTTAAAGTTTTATATACGGTTGTAGTACAATTTAAAATCCAACAAATACAAAATCTTCAGGACAAGACAGAGGCAGGTTGGGTACTAACGAAACCAGTTTACATCTGTATATATACATAATAAAGTGGTATATAACTAAATATGTTATTATTCTGATACAATATTGTGTAAAGTCTTGTGGATACATTATTTCACACCAACATCTGTCTTAAATGTACGGGTGTTATGCACCATTAAACAATGTGTCATTGACCAACCGCGTGGAGGGGGGAATTTCAATCGATGAATTTCCATGACGCGCAACGCTCAGAAATCAGACCTTCGCTCACTCCCAAATCAGCCAGACCCATTAGCACTTAGCAGGTAGTAGCAGCAGCCCTCTTGCCTCTCGCAGTTTTGTCTTGACATCACCGCCCATCTTAGTCTTGGTTTTCCCTGATCTTGTTGGCTTTTGTATGAAGGCTTTATGTGCATTACCAACTCTCACTTTATGTCCCATCCACTGCAACTTCCACGTTTTCCTTGGGATATCTGGAAAAGACAAAGGCAGGTTGGGTCCAAATAAAACTAGTTTATATATAGTTAGTATATATACATAATAAAGTGGTTTAAAACTAAATATTCTACTATTTAATTATAATGTCAAGCCACAAAGTCTTTGCTTTCTTTGAAAATTTAAAATAACAAAACAGTTATTGTATTATAGAAATTAAAAAGATAAAGGATATAAATTAAATGAACACTTCAGACGCACACAACTAGATAATAAATAATATTATAGATTACAAATGTATAATTTCTAACTCTATAAATTATTACGGTGTAAGTCCTTCTCCAAGGACAAAAGCTAATCTCTTTTTTGGAGAGGTAAGCGATTCAAAAAATATGTAATTTTAACATATAATATTATAAAAAATTGTAATAATTACAAAATAATAATAAAAAAATCTACTTATGGCGATCTGTGACGTAACATTGACAAATTAGCAAAGGTCTTGTGCTTTTTGCATTCGTTATTTTAATATTCAAAATTAGTTTCATTGTACCTATTTAATTTAGAATTTGATAAGATGATAACGCGCTTTCAGTCAGCCGTATGAACATACTCAAACCAAACTTAATATCGTGAGCTTACATGACATTTTGTATCGCTGTAGTTAACACATAATATAAAATAAATAATAGTATTTTTTGTTATATTTCTGAAACTTCTGATCAAGTCATTTAATTGAAAAACATTACACGCCATTCTATTCCCTTGTCTGTGCATTCTACCATTTCCTCGCTTCTCATAAAGCGTCTTAATAGATGAATCAAATCTCATCGCAACTTCAGATGAATCCTATGTAAGTGAAAATGTGCAAATGCTCTTGATTAGTATAGTGGTAAGAGGTTGGAAGCTCGTTCCTCATCCCAGGAGACTGCAGAGTTAGTAGCTATTGCTTGCAGTGCATCCATTAAAATATGCTGCGTTCAATCATAATTTCTGGGAAATAAATAAAAATGAAGAAAAACCGACATGGGGTTTCTCTGGTCGACTAAAGATTTTATTATGGACAGCACATTCTTATTGTGAAGTTGTAATTATTCAGAACATACGTCTGTGATATTTTAAATACTATTTAAACGTATTAATTATAAAGATATACATATAAAATCAATTATATCGAAAAATATTGTTGTTGCGTTACCGGGATTCGAACCTGGATCTCCTTCCAAACCGGAAAAGGTGCATTATCCAACTATGCTACAGCGACAGTACTTTTGACGACACATTTTATAAAAACGTGTAAAAAAAAATCATATTAATCAAGTGACACCTGGTGGCGTCAGACTTCCAAATCACACCGAGAAAACGTATGAAAGATCTGAATTTGGACGCGGACATGCAACAATAACCTGATTCGCAACCATATAAAAAAAAATTATATTTTAATAGTTAAATATTGTTTTGTAACATTTATTTTATGTACGTACCTCTATGTGAAAAATAAATATGAAAATGCGTATGTAATTTAATTTGTTACATATTCAACAAAAGTGAATTCGGTGAATGGTGAATGAAAACAAAAGGGTGGCTATAAAATGTATAATATTATACTTTTTTTTCAGAATGTTAAAAAGAGGTAACAATGAAACTTTTGGGGCGCGCCTCGCGGTAATCGCGAGGTTAGGCTAGGCGCCGCCAAAAAATTACCTTGTTATTTTATTTTACAATTACATTTTTGATTAATGCTCTCTTGGCTCTGTCCTATAAATCTTCCGCAAAAAACTGGCAAAGTTCGCTGTAAAAAAAGCAATTTTACATGGTTGCTTAAGTCTTTTACATTCTTTCTTTGCACTTGCGTGATTTATAACAATGACAAATTTAATTACGTTCTTTCCCAAACGTCCTACGACACTTTGAACACACTTTTAAACATAAATTATACAAATTACACACGTTGTATTAGAATAATTTTATTTAATTTAAACTTGTACAAGTTAGAGCTTATCTATGTCTGGATAACTCTTCCCTCCTAATTAACTGGGAATAAATATTTGATTGGCAGATAAGCATGAAAAACAATGTACACTAAATTACCCATATATTTTCGACAAATTTACATTTAATTTAACCCTTTCTAGTTATGCAGTATCACAGATCTATCGAGCTAATGAAACATACGTAAGTATATGAAATATAAAATACATATTATAGCTATTCCCAAATAAATAATTTTTGTTAATTATTAAGAACATATTCTTATTGTGAAGTTATAATTATTCAGAACATAGGTCTGTGATGTTTTAAATACTAATTTGGAAATAGAGATCCAATTTCGAATCCCAAACAATAATTTTCAACAAAATTGATTTTATATGTATATATTTATAATTAATACATTAAATTAGTATTTAAAACACCAAAGACCTATGTTTTGAATAAATACAACTTCACAATAAGAATGTGTTCTTCTTAATAATATAAGTTGTATTAATATGTCCAAAATTTAATAAAAATGAAATGATAATCCTGGCGTCTGCACTCGGTTTACTCAAAGGTATTTGAGATTCCGTAAGAACAAAGTAGATAACTTTCAAATAATGGAACGATAGATGTATTAATTTAAAAATGTGTAACATATAGGTTCGAAAATTTGTCATGAAAAATACTGGCGCTATAACACAATTGGTAGTGCACTTTCCCGAATTGGAAATAGAGATCCAGGTTCAAATCTCGGTAGCGCAAAACAATATTTTTCGACAAAATTGATTTTATATGTATATATTTATAATTAATACATTAAAAAAGCTCTGAATTATATTTATATTCTTTAATCTTGTAATGCTCAATATTCAAAGTAAAGGTACGATATTAACAATTTTAAAGGCGTTTCAACCACGTCGGTCCTTCATGATCTCCTTGAACTCTCACCTTTTTGACTTTGCTCCATCACTTTTATCGGCATCTCGCAGATCTTAGGGCTGTCACCAGAGAAGTGCCTTTTCTACTTGGTTGTTTCAGCGGGTGGGGGATCTTCCTCTTTCTATTTGTCATTAGACGTGACCCACCACAACAAGAGGCTCAAAAATGTAAGTATTTGTCTCAGGAAAATGTTTGAGAGTCTATCCTTGATGAGCAGATTCTGCAGAATGGAGATAAATGCATCTCGCCGTCCATGGAATGCGCAACATGTGTCTCTAGCACATCATTTCAAAGGCATGAATCCCTTACCACCAGGGTCCGTGATTCCATACCGTTTTAAAATAAAGAATGTATTTTATCAATTCAGGACAGACCTTTCCGCCATACCTATGTCGTTGTATAATTTCAGGCTCACAGGTAAGGCCGTCAAGAATTATTATAGTTATCGTTTTTATTATTATAAGGTATTTATGGTAAAAAAATCATTTTTATTATTGAAAAAGCTAAAAACTTTAATTTTAACGGTAACACGAGTTGACACCGTGGCTGCGTACGGTATTGTCTATCACGATATGGTAAAGGTTAAATAAAGCATAGTTCAATAGTCACACAAGATTCCATGTATCCATTACATAATATCGGCAGACTACTGTGGTGTAATTAACACAGTATGGCTTAAGCAGAGTTCTCTGTCTGTGTGATAATAAGACTTCAATAAAGACAAAGAGAAAAGTTTATAAAATAGCGATTAAACCAATAATGCCCTACGGTCGAATGTTGGGTAAGTATAAATAAAAAACAAGACGCGTGTAACTGAGATGAACATACTAATATGTGCTGATGAAATCGCAAAAATTGACTCTTTTTGTAAATATTCGCGGTTCTTCGCGTTCTCGGGGTGGCACTAATTCCCGAAGGTCGACTCAAATGGTATGTACGTGTGACTCAAAGGGAGGAAGATTTCATGATTCATAAAATCATGACTATCGAGACTGATGGAAGAAGATCGAGAAGACCATAAGAAACACGAATAACTTCAGTCTTAAACGTGTCCGAAAATGTATCCCAAAACGGAAAATAGTGCATTAAAATGATTTGAATGATTAGTGAACGCAAATGTAATAATTATAATAAAATAACTTTTTATGATGCCACTAGAGTTTTACTATTTTAACTAGTGATGGTTAACCGTTATGTGATTGTGATTGTAACTGAGATTTAAGGATGATTGGGAACTAAGATTGAACAGTTGGATGTTTACGTTCCAGTATACCAGTCATTGCTTGACAAATTACGTTGATCATTGTTACAATCGAACACAATACAGTCAAGCACACAACCGATTTTGTAACAACGTGTTACTTTGCTAGGATGGTGTAAAATTAAATGCGAATGTAACATTTTGTCTTTGGTTTCATAAACAATTTCAAAATTCAATTTAAAAAATCTTCTATGTTTGATTTCTCATTAGTGAGAATTGTAAAAAGTGGGACTAAATAGTCGAAATAAAATTATTATATATCTAACCACAATGTTATCGCTTCAGATATTAAGGAGAAGAAAAATAATATAAATAAAAAATTAATCTTAAATCATTTGTGATTAAATCTTTGGATTATCGCAGATATAAATATGATATTAATCTTCCTTCGTTATTTTCCTGCAAAGTAGCTCGAGGATAGAATCAGACTAAAATAAACGTCATAGATATCAGAGATCATTCTAGACCCGTCTATTAAAAGTTTCTCTCGAACGTATAATTAATTACGTAAAATGTTCCGAACTGCTGCCGTTTGAGAACTCTTCTTAGAACAATCTATTCGCTCATTAAAAGAAAAATAGCGAAACCGCCTGACCTGGTCGTCGAGTCTGTTTAATTATACGAATAAACTACTACATTACTATCAATTAACATGATTTTCATATTTTTTTAATCATAATTTACATTTTTTTGTGACGTTGCTATTTTAGAACATAATTCTGTGGCATTTTTAATTCAAATTAAATTAATCAGTTATGAAGATATTCAGAAAAAATCTGTTTATCGAAAAATATTTCGTTCTTACACCGGGATTCGAATCTGGACTTATTCGTTACGCTACACATTTTTTGAAGTTATATTCTGAAGTCTTTCCAGTTAATACATATATTCTTTCATTTTTAATAGTAATTTTTACGATACATTGTTTTTTTTTCTATATATATATTTATAATTGCTTGTTTGTCTAATGGTTGAGACGCTGGCCTAGTGATCTAGTGGTCGGGGTCGTCTCGTTTCAGGAAACCAGCAAGTTAATCCTATTTTTACAGCACAAGCGTTTAGCTTAGTTTGAAAATAGTAAGAATATTGATGTGATATGTATTCCGTGTACGCATCTCTATTTTTTTTAAATAACAAAAAATATATAAATTCAAAGACCGATTTAGTTTGGCCACCATTTTAGTTTAGTAGAAATTTGTTAGTTTGTCAGTAGTTATTCTACAATTATAGAGCATCTAATGCTTTAACAACGTTTTGAAGACATTAAAACATTTTATCTAAATAATAATGGGAATGCTGCATCCATTAATGGTGATTGCTATTGTCACATATTGAAAAACTTCTTGGTGGCCAAATTTGGTCGATTGGGCCTGCAACACGTGTGGTTTCAACAGGACGGTGCCATCTCATACTCACTCTGAGCTACGATTGAAATTTTGATTACGAGAAATTTTTCACGGCCGAATAATGTCAAAAAGTGATGATATCGACTGGCCTCCTCGATCATCTGATCTGACTGCTCCAGATTATTTTCTGTGAAGGTACTTGAAAGGAAAGGTCTACGCCAATAAGCATTTCCAATACATAAGCAATACATTTCCGATACTGCGTTATAACATTATGAAAAATATGGTTAAAAAATCACGCATTTGTGCCGCTGCCAGAGGCGGCCACTTGGCCAATCTCATATTCCAGACATAATTGTAAACTAAGTAATCGAAAAATAAAAATAAAATTAAAAAATTGTGTTTTATTTTCTAGATATTCAAAAATAACATGGGCGTGTAATATAATATTCACTCTATGTTAACAATATACACAAACATTATACAGATAGTAGTGGAATTATTATATAGGTATTTTCATGAAAAAATAACATCGTAATATCTCATGTATTTGTTTAAATAATTTGTAATGTAAGTGTTTCATGATGTTGATGATGTCAAAATAGACCTGCGAGAGGTAGGCGAGTGTCAATCAGACTGGGATGGATACCGCTCTGTAATGAAGAAGACGTAAAAAAATATTAGAGAAAATGCCAATCTCGTGATTTGGAGTCTATATTGCAAGATTATCACGCAATATCGGGTTATAAAATGAAGTATGCATTTCTAGTAGTAACAATGATGATGTACACTCTGTATTGCCAATTGGCATCGCACGGTAGTACGGCAGACTAACTTTGGATATAAAACGTGGCGGACATGTATCACCACCGGAACGATAAATTAGGTACGTACACAGATTAACTAATAATGTATGGACATGAAATAACGAAAATTCCTTGTTTCAATATTTTTATATTGGTGTCACTCACGTGATCACTTACGCGATCAAATAGCTCAGCGAATTTTTAAAAATATATGACTCGATTGGAAAGATAATTTAAACCCTGACAATATAATATGCATTAATGTAAAAAATACGTCTTGTTTGCACAAAGATTAAATTTTCAAAGGGTAAATAATTTAAATGTTGCATATATGTGTCATATATCAGATTAATGTTCCCACAAATGTGTATAGAATGCCTCTCATCTCACAACTAACGTTCCGAACCCCTCTCCTATATATACACTTTATTTCATGTCTATTCATTTACTGATACGTATTTAAATCAGTATAAGACTATTGTTAGGGCCTTGATCATTTTTTAAATTTTATTTATTTATTTAGACACATACAATATATATGCATTGTGCAACTAAAAAAAAAGTAATTATTTATTTATTACATATATTTTAAAAAGATTTTAAAATGCATTGCCCAACTAGGCAAGCCTGTTTTAGGGCAAATTGGCAAACAAATTACATTTTACAAAACCGAATAACTCATTGAAAGCAATACAAAATCAAATAAAAAATTAAACATACAAGGAAAGTAAACGTGAAAATATATAATATGAGAGAAAAAAAAAACCAAAGTGCAATTCAGTATGTAAAGAAAAATATGCAAGATAGAAAGCCATAATGCACTTTACTCTCAGTATCTGCTCTACCTAATTTCAACAACCAATTGAAAACATCCCTTTTAAAAGGTTTAACGTCACTTAAAGTTCTAATAATCATTTTAAGAATATGTCTGATTAGCAGGGGCATGTAGTGCATACAAGCAAAAAAGCTGTGTATTACTAAAAATTCTGAGAAACAAATATAAATTAAATAATATATAATATGGAACGTGAACGTATATTTAGGGATTTATTACAATTAGCGCCATTTACGTACCAACATAAACTTTAATGGATTAGTTCTAAAAACTACCATGACAACCCACCGCCACGGCCGTAGCGCTGGTAGTTACAATCGACGCATTACAGCTATTCACATTACTATCTTCTACTTTTAAGCTAAAGTCATACAATTGGCTATTTACTGAATTGATCTGTTTTGTATGCTTATGCTGTTTTTTAACAGAATAACATTAGAAAGGCTTAAAACTGTGTGCAAATCATTGAAGTGTATACTTCCTCTTTTACTAATTGGCGAATTCTACTATCTTGACTATCTACTATCTAACGTGTTTATTTCATGATCGTTCTTTGTGTTCGAGGTGTATTTGGATCATGAACTTGTTTTTCATTTGGCAAAAAACAAAAAGCAATTGGCAGAACTATTTCCTTAGGTTAATATTTAATAAAAATAATAATTTCGTTTAGTTATTACGTGAAGGATTTTCAAACAATAAAAGAATCATGTTCAGTCACAAAAAGTGTTCTTAAATCGTCCATAAAATTATTATATTGATTTTTAAATGCTTAAGCTTAAACTTTAAAAACACTTTACTCTAAAATTACAAATAAATACATGGTAGGGTGGTACAAACGACGGATTCATTTTGTCTACAGACGTTGATTAAACGAAAGTTCATAATCCTATGTACAGCATGTATTGTAGTACATATATTATATATGATTATATATCATTGGTATCAGCATTACCTAAATCTATACTCACTGCACTTCACTGCTGATTAAATATTTGTTTGCGTCAACGTACTGTTATGTGATTTCTTCCTTCTACCTCGGCTTCATGGTCAGGGGGGAGGCATATAGCCTAACTGGTTCTTTTTGAAATTATTATCAAGTCAAATGGTTACGAAAAGAAATCACAAAAAGCCATAGTTTATAATAAAGTTTATTGTATGTATTGAAAGTTGAGCAAAAAAAACAGTTTACCTAATTCTTATTAATATACTATAATATAATATTATACAATTCAAAAATGATTATAATCAATTTAGCAATATTTATGTGCCCGTCATGCCAAGATGAAGTTAACTATTAAATTTTCTGTATCGATTCTTGTGTGATGTTGACTATGCAGGTCCCTCACGTAAGGGATTACCTTTCTGGAGATGCCTTCCACGTACCGATGATAGTTCTTGAAGTGAAGTGTCGCCCAATAGTTGTGATGCCAGGGTGAGTGAAAAAAAAAAAAAAAAAAAACCTAAAAAAAGAATTAATAAAAGTACATAAAATCAAAAAAAAAATATCGGAGACAAGACAAGAGGTGGTAACCTCATCACTCCATCGAATCATCATTCACTGGGTAGAGTGACGAAGTTCGGGATTGACCATCAGACGATGTCCAATTATCTAGGCAAACCGGGACTCTGGATGCGATTTTCTTAATCACAATTTGCGCGTACCGTATATGATTTGTCTCTTTTGATATAGATCCACCGGAACCCTTTTTGTACTTCAATATCAACGATTAAACACAGAGAACATCACAGTCTAAGCTTTATACTCAAGGTGCACAATTTAAATTTACCCCGGAATTACAGATTACAGAGACGATCCTAACTTTGTTTTCTAACTGAAAACTAGATCATATTTACGGAGCGATCTCTCCCGGCTGAGATGGGTAGAAAGACTGACGTATGAAGGTGATGCATCCCTTATGGTGCATTTCGCCTACGTGACTAAAATCGTGTACGCCGGATTTTATTGGCGTTCCCACGCCGCCTTGGGGGTCTATCTAACAATGCCGACGTTTTATTGCAAGCTCGCCCCTTACTCCGACTAAGTGCTTTTGTAACCTTGAACAACAAAATATTGTTTTGGGTAATTTTGCATTTTAACAGTACGTATATTAAGAATATGAACAGAAAAAATAAAAATATATAATTAATTAACTGTTAATGTAAGTGGTAACCCACTTCCTTATTTTAATAATAAATTATATTTTCAAGATAGTACAGCACTGTTGTTCTATTACTCCGTGTGTAACAAAAGAAAAGAAGAGCAATATTCTCTTGGCCTGACTTATAACTGCAGGCAACACAAATCCTTGGTTATTTCTATGAAATATGATATTCACCAGTTCTTACAAAGACAACATAAAAATGAAACTTGCTAACTTGAACTATGTAAGAAAACACCTCAAATGAAAAGCAGATGAACCGGTAAAAAAAGTAAAAATCTCGGAACAGCGCAGCTTACAGATGCGCCCATCTCAGGCTAGCACAAAAATGATTTTTCAGAGGAAGAATCACTTAATATAAAATAGTAAATAAATTATCTCATTTGTATGTATGGTAGCGATCGGAATATATGAATTTTATTTTATTTAATTGACAATTTTTTTATACATCAGAAATGAACACGTACATTGAAATGTATTAATTAGAAATATATACATATAAAATCAATTTTATCAAAAAATATTGTTGTTACTACTTCCTATCCGGGGAAATTGCATTATCCGATCTATCGTTTTCAAATAATGGAGCGATAGATGTATCATTTTGAAAAGCGTGATATATAAGTCAAAAATAAGGTCGCTGTAGCATACTTGGATAATGAACCTTCACTGATTTGGAAAGAGATTCAGTTCGAATCCCGGTAGCGCAACAACAATATTTTTGATAAAATTGATTTTATATGAATATTTTTCTAATTAATACATTTAATTAGTATTTTTAATAATATAATACACTAATTAATTTTCTGTGTGGGATGCAGTAGGTATCCGCCTCTGATATGTAAAGAATTGTCTAGGCTACTTTGCTAGACTACCATCTGTGTTAAAGTAGACAGTTTTTTTCGTGTTGTTGCGGTGTTATTTAATTAAAATAAAAAAGAATGATTAAGATTCTACAGAGATATATAAAAAATATATATACAGAGAATAAAAAAGCATAGAGAATTTGTTGTAAATCTAAAGTGAAGTGAGTGTATTGTGTTGTGATTAAGCTGGAATGTTGAACAATGACGCATCTCACTGATCTCTACCCAATTGAATCATGTATTGAGTTTGTATTTGCGTAATTTTATTATTCATTAGCTTTATTTTTAACCACTGAGTTAATTATATTGCACATAAAGGAATTCAGGGAAATGAATGTGCTGATAAACTGGCCAAGAAGGCTACTCTTTCCGGAGTTGTTCCCCATCAATTCCATATCCCGATGTACGACAGACTTAATATGGTAAAAAAATGTACGAATTCTATCTAGTCTGCACAATGGATGGATCCAAATAATCACAAGGGTAATCGGCTTAAAATAATCCAAGGATCTATTCCCCGCACCCCTTGGTTCTCCAACAGGAAGGTCTCTAAAAGAACAATAACAAATATCTCTAGAATAAAAATTGGGCATTGCCAGGTAGCCTCACATTTGTTGAACATAATAGACTCCCCAATGTGTGAGTGTGATGCCGAGGAGGAGACCCTTGACCATGTCTTTTTTGCCTGTCCATTGCGGATCACAGGTTTTTTTTACAATAATCTTGTCAATGGTAATTTTCAACTCCCAGTTAACTTATATCATCTTCTTTCCCTTAATTCGCCACATTTAAGCTATATAATAACAAATTTCTTGAACGACAATGGTATTAACTTGTAGTGTAATTTTCCCTATTCTATAATATTGTTGTACTGCTTTCTATGAAATAATGTTTTGACTTGTTTATTACTTCTGAAGGGTGGATTGTCTGTTTAAAAGAAGAAGAAGAAGAAGAGTTAATTATATCCACCACCAGTTTCGAAGAAGAACTTTTCTACGTCAGGGTGATAAAAAACTAACTGTATGCAAATTGTTCTGGCTAATTAAGAAATTAATCTAGTTAGTACCTGAATAAAATTTTTATGATCATGTTGAAATTGCCTTAATGATCACAAATTATTGGATTTTTTTAAGGTTAGACTTGTGGTTAAAGTTAGTTGATTATTTATTATATTTTAGTTAGTTTTACACGCTTCCAATGATTCTAAATTATTCAATTTTACATCAATATTGTTTATATGTGTGGTAACTTTTGTAGTGCCACCAGATTCCCTCGGTGTTCTATCCTCCCTTTACTGTCGAGTTACTTGGGTTCAGTTCCTTGCAATACTAACTCTGTGTCCAGGTAACAATTACACGTTTATTATAAGAAGTATTTACAGTAATTTATAATTATAAAATTCAGAGATAGACTAGTAATTAAGGAGAAGTGGCGATGGGAAGAGACTCGTTCCCCCAGAGACGGCTTTTTCTAATCATTGTCTCCTACCACTCATCAACTCACTTTCCTGACACACATACATGTCCAAAGTGACAGTTCTCACATTATGTAAAACTGACAAACCCATATAAACAATATTGGTTTCCGCAGTGTGTTTGTGTTAAATATATAAAAAAATATATTTGTGTATTTTGTGTAAATAAATTTAGATTTATGTGCATTTTAAATTTTGTTAACTGACTAATATAATGGGTTAATATTGTCTTCATTTTTAAATATTAATAGAAAATTTAACCTTCGAAATTTAATCTGTATGTCATAAATAACTAATCAAATATTATATATAATAAAATTATCACATACCTATGTAGAATTATGTGCCGAAGTCGAATGTATTTCATTAGAAAAATAAATGTAGCTATCTATTCTTAACGTATAACTAAATTGAATTTTAAATTATTGCTTAATTTTTTCATTCTCTGTTGTAATTGTTATTGACAATATAACTCTATTTAATATTTATTTTTCATGTACAGATCATCAACAGATCGTTAATGACCCCGATATGAAGTCCTAATATGCCATTAAGGTACAATGTAAAAACATTTAAAGACAATTGGAGATAAAATATGTAACAAAATACTGTTTTTTTTTGTGTTTAAGAAATTAAAAACTTAAGAACTCTGAAAAAATAAAATAAAAGTTATATTGCAAAATAATAGATAAAGAGAATGAACAATATACAGGTGTAACAGACCTATTCCATAATATTTCCGGACTAAATAACGAGTCGAAAATTTTCAAGGGACTTACCTAATCTTAACCATGTCAGAGATATAAGCATTTTTAAAAAGTGCAAATATTTCAATTAATTGAAATATTTTATTATTTCTAGACTGTTTTTTGTTTGGTGATTTAGGGTCTGAAGCAAAAATATACATTAATAATGGAATAATTTTGCAAATATTTATTTCAAAGTACGTAAACATCAAACTTAACACGATTTTGTAAAAAATTCAAACAATAATATTTTCCGTAACAGTGGAGAATTTTCACATATTCCTTGAACATTTTCGACTCGTAAATTATTAAGGTATCCACCCATAAAATATTGTGGACTAGGTCTGTTACATCCTGTATTTAAAACTACCGCACACAAGTACACAAGCGCATGTGTTCTGAGGTTAGCAAAATTTATTCACGTGATATACGACATTAAAAGCGTTGGTATGGTAGGCGTGTATTACACGTTCGAACGGCTATTACCCATGAATAATGTTCGATCTTTATAATTTATTCATGGATCGCCAGTCACCGTGCGCGCGCGTGTAAACATGCCATACTCAGATCAGTGATTCCTATCCAGTACCTACCCACCAACATTTCCTATACCAGAACACGATCTATCTATATGGTATTTGAATATATATTTATTTTATATTTATATTTATTTACACCCTATCCCGAATCTTTTGAGAGTTGTTTACTCTCGTTTCGATTCGTCATAATTACATATTTTTTTATTTTATTATATTCAGTTATTATTAACATTACCATCATAGGTTGGCTTCGGTATCATTGTACCAGAGCCATACTTGTACAATTTGACGTGAGACTCGTTATCACATTAAATTCAGAAGGCAGCCAGAAAGAAGCTATAGAAATCATACACCCCCAAAAGGGGAGGGTAGACGTCACATTTATGTGTTGGAGGCATTTTGGATAGTTGAAATCGAATCTTAGAACTGTCAGGATAGTGTTTACTATTTGGGTGCGTTGACTGCTATAAATTATCGTCCTGATATGCGGGGTGTTATTTGAGTGTAATCGGTTTCTCGCTACCGTGCTGTACATCTTGTAAGGTGTTGTTTGACACTTTAGTATGACACAAAGTGTATGTCCAAGTGTACTTTACGCGGACCATCGGAGTATATGTTTCTGATTCAGTATGTATCTATGATTCAGTAAAAGAAGATCCAGATACCTAAAGAAGCGTTTCACAGATGGGTCGTGTTTTTTTGGTTTTTGGGTGGTACTTAAGCCGCCCCCTGTTCCTTACATATTCCTATCCTCTCCCGAATTTCTTCCATCCTTCCAGCATCTCATAATTTCCCATCCCCCTTGTGTAAACAGATAACATAATTTCGTTTTTGAATTGTGTCTGTGTTATGAAGAATATATCTGTTATTATTAATCGATGAGATCTCGTTACTGATCTCGTCATTACACGTCACTTTTAGTGAGAAACTGGTCTGAGATTCGTTAATCGTCTCGGGAGACACCGAGTCGGTCCTATTTTTAAATCGATTTCCTAAGTTTGAAATTTTTTAATATTAAACGTGTGATATGTATCTCCGTCCTAATAAATTTAAAAAATGTAATAACTTATAACTTTTGAAAAAAGATTTCTCTTATATAATTAATTTATATTAGGTTAATATATATCTTCAGGAATAGAATAACCTGGATTTATCAAAAATGAAGAGATGACAACTATTTCGCTCATCAATTTTATTCTCAGAAAAATCTGTAAAAGTTTGGTTTTATTTTAAAAGCTTCTGGTTCATTTCCTCGATAAATATTTTGTCAAGATATTTTTGATGTGAGAAATAAATTGACTATAGAGTAAGTAATTCGGAAACCGCATTATATATTAATAGCGGTCTCGGCGTTGTAATTTAAGATAGAGGTTTAAGGGGAGAGGGTGCATTTATTTTGCGCCGGCTCTAACTGATTACGATGAATGCGAAAATTCCAGGCAAAAGAATAGTTAAATGATTATATTTTTGAAAAGGTTTTAATGACACATCTTTATATTAGAAGGGGAGGTGAGGTAGCCAAGGGAAGAGCGGATGGCGCCTTTGTTTTGCGTAGGGTCCTAATGTGTGACTATACAAAATTTAGTTATATCCTTAAAAGGGTATAGAGAACAAATAGATAAACCGTATTTATGTAGATTAGTGAAATTAATAGTTAATCTAAATACCTTGGTTTCTCAACGGATTTAAAAAAAATAGTATATAGCAAAAAGTAATATTGATTTTACTGATCTATCCGGGTAATAATACCCTATAACCAGGGGCACGCAGTGCATACAAGAAAAAAAACTGTACTAAAAATTCTGGGACAAAATAAATATAAATTAAATAATTGGATTAACGTAAACGAAAATATTATTTTACAATTAGCGCTATGTGTGTACCAGTACAGACTTTAATTGCTCAGTTCTAAAAACTACCAGGACAACTCAGGGCTGTACTCATGGCGCTCTTGTGTATTCGCCGCATCGAGCTATTCACATTACTTTGTTCTGTCTTTAAGCTAGTGAATTACTCAAGTCATATAATTGGATATTTACTGAATTGAAAATTCCTATCGGTTGATCCATTTTGTATGCAGTCGTTACCCGTGCTGTTTTTTAACAGAATAACATTTGAAAGGCATACAATTGCGTGCAAATCATTGAAGAGTACTTCCGCTTTTACTAATTCGCGAATTTTACTATTTTACTCTTTTCAAGATTTTGATTTCATGATTTTTTCTTTAAATTTGGTGCATGGATTGGTTTTTGATTTGGAAAAAAGAAAAAGCAATTGGCAGAACTATTAACCATCAATAAAAATAATTATTTAATTAGTTATTACGTGAAGGATTTCCAAACAATAAATTAATCATGTTCAGTCATAAAAGGTGTTCTTAAAAATGTCAATATATTTTTTATATGAGAGGAAGCTATTATTTTACGTTAAAACTTAAATTTAAAAAACACTATTGAAGGTACATACTCTAAAACTACAAATAAATACATGGTAGAGTCGTATAAACGACGGATTTATTTTGTCTAAACGGCTGGTTAAACGAAAGTACATATATTGTATTACATATATTATATATGATTGTATAAAATCGTTGCTAACAGCATAACCTAAATCTATACGTACTGCACGCCAGTGCCTATAACGTATACACAGCAAAATTACATTTTATTACTATATTTTTAATATATGGAGCAATCACGTTATGGTTAGATATTTTAATAATTAATATATTAATAACTTTGTATATAATATAACCGCTTGAATTTAATTGTTTAACAGCCCTATTCAACGAATGTTTCTAAGGTTTGGTTCTGTTCGGGCCATTAAGGCCCGCTTCCTACAAGCCACATGACTCACAACATTTGCCATTAATATTTCTTTTTTACCGACGGATACTGGAAACTCAAACATTACGTATTTAAAAAAAATAATTTCGACATAACCAACGAAGCCAAAGACACAAAAAATTAATCTTTAATAACATTACATACAATGTTGTATTTGATTAATTAGTACATGAGGATTTTTTTATTGCCGTTGGTATTGTGCGTTGCTCAAACTGATTTAGAAGGTCTGTCAGAACTGTGTTCCGATCACCATAATGCTACCATTACAACTATTACTATTAATACTACTAGTATGTAACTATATCAATATTTGTTCAACAAAAAATAATTTAATTTATTACATCACAGGTATTCCCATTTTTTTTTAAATTGTGTTAAAACTTAGACTCACGCTCTTCTCAGAAAAATAATTGAATTCTTCATAATTCAAGAGCATTCTTATTTGGGGGCGCATAACTTAATTATCATGTATATTTTTTTTAATAAATATTTATTATGTGTCTTTACTGTTTTATGTTTTTAATTATATCTTATTTCTTAATGTATGACAAAAAGTGACATATGTCACACTTGATACCATGGCGATTACATATTTTATTTATTCCTTTTATACACGTCAAGCATACGTTTCGACACGAAATGTTTGAAAATCCAGAATTCTTGCATGTTTGAAAATTAAATATACAACGTTTCAGTAGGTGTTAAACAACTCATTTGTGAATTCAGTAGGGACCTGTGCGGTACTTGCCTAAATATTTGAATTAAAAAATAAAGCATCTAATCTAATAAAGTATAATGCTAAGGAATTGTTATCTAAAAAATATATCTTTTTAAATATCACCAATAAAGTTGAATTATTTACTTCTTTCCCAGTAAATTGTACACACAACACACACACACACACACACACAGGTTCATGAGCAAAACCGCCACTTTGCACTTAACGATAATATTGACAGTTGCGATTTTTAAGCCCCTCATAACCGCGCGATTTTTAATTACTAATCGCGTTTTCATTGCATTGATCGAAAAAAAAAAAAACATTACCTTACTAAATGATATTTAAAAAGATTTTTAATACTGTTTTGAAGTATTTTTACTAAATGAATAGAACAACGCCGCCTGCCTTGCGGCGAATGTGTGAACTATTTATTCCGCTAATAAATTACCCACGTAGCAGTGACTTTAAAGTAAGGTGGCATTGCAGATTAAACGTATTCGCTTAACGTGAGATAAAAACACTTCCCTTACAGTTTATTTTTCCTTCACCCCACTAGCAGCAGAGTCCACGGGGTTTGTCGCTAGAATAAATTCCAATTTATAAAATAATTCAGTATCTACGATTAAAATATATTCTTAAGGAAAACACATTCTTATTGTGAAGTTGTAATTATTCAGAACAGACGGTCTGTGACATTTTAAATACTAAATTAATGTATTAATTATAAATATATACATATAAAATCAATTTTGTCGAAAAATACTGTTTTTGCGTCACCAGGATTCGAACCTGGATCTCTATTTCCAATCCGGGGAAGTACACTACCAATTGTGTTATAACGCCAGTATTTTTCATGATAAATTTTCGAACCTATATGTGACATTTTTTCAAATTAATACACCTGTCGTTCCATTATTTGAAAGCCATCTACATTATTTTTACAGAATCTCAAATACCTTTGAGTAAATCGACTGCAGACGCCAGAATTATTTTAAAGCCATAGCCGATTAGGATAAAGATGATGAAGAAAAAGAAAAAAAATTCTAAAGTGATGTCATGTACAATATATAATTTAAATGTATTAATTAGAAAAATATACATATAAAATAAATTTAATTCATTGTTAATTCTGGCGTCTGTTATTGGCTTACTCAAAGGTATTTGAGATTCCGTAAAAACAAAGTAGATGGCTTTAAAATAATAGATAGATGTATTAATTTAAAAAGGTGTAACATCCGGATTCGAAAATTTGTCGTCAAAAATAATGTCGTTGTAGCATAGTTGGATACCTTCCCCGGTTTGGAAACATATCCAGATTCGAATCTCGGTGGCGCAACAACAATATTTTTCGATGAAATTGATTTTATATGTATATCTTTCTAATTAATACATTTAATTAGTATTTAAAATATCATAGATCTATGTTCTGAATAATTACAACTTCACAATAAGAATGTGTTCTTCAAATAATATGTAATTTTTTAAAATGTATCCTTTTAAATTGTGTCAAAAATTATTGAGCTTTGACATTTTCGGATACCTATAAGAGACATGGTAGGCCATAATTTTTATCACTATTTAAATCGCTTTTGCGCGGAAACCGCGTGAAGGAGGGCGCGCGGGCAATTTCTTCGCTTCTCCTGCTCCATTGCCGCCTGGATGTCTTCTTATTTAGTATTGAATCAGTCTTCTCGAATTTTCTGAGCAACGATTTAATTAAATGAACACTCGAATATTGAGCGCGAAATAGGCGTCGAACAATCACATATGAATCGTTGTTTTGTAAACCTATTGTACGCAGAACGCGCGTTGTTGTCCCGTGAAGCGATCCATAGCGACTAAATCTCCGAGGTCTAAATTTTCGCGCGCTGTCGCCCGCGTGCCCCTCCTTCTCAACGATTTAAAAAGTGCAAAAATTTATGGCCCACCTTGTAATACAATTTTTAATAATTTAAAATAATTAAGAAATTCAGATTGTAGAATAATATATCGATAGGTCAGTGGACGAGTCGAGATTGACTGCATTGAATATCTTAGAAATAATTGTTCCCAGTATAAACAGTATTGGCCATTGACGTGTTTATGGTCTAGTGGTTACAAAACTCGTGTGGTGATCTAATTGTCGGGGGTTCGAGTCTCGTCCCAGGAGGCTATAAAATTAGTCCTATTTTCATAGCACAAGTGTTAAGGTTAGTTTAAAAATAGTGAGAATATTGATGTGACACGTATTTCGTGTACGCATCTCTATAATGTCGTATAACAGCTTTCTAATAAATACCTATATGCAGTAGTCTCTCATGAATTATGCTGTCAATCACGTACACAGCACATTTAAATAACAATCATATCATAAAATGTATTGTAATTTTTAGAAGAGGCTGGATTATAACATTAATGGCCTACAATCATATGAATATTTAATTACTTTAATAATACCTGTAATTTTAATGCAAAAGAATTATACTTAGTAACTTACACTTAGAATTATACTTAGATTTTCCACACAAGCACGTTAGCATTTCCACCGCATTCAGTCTATTTGAGTTCTTCTTTACCAATTCAAGGCTTCGATTTTGTACGTTAGTGTTAGCATCAAAAGTCAAACACAGTCTTGATTCGTGTAATAAATTCATATTGTCGATAATTCAATTCAAAGCACCATTCACTTTATTTCCCCCAGTCTCCCTCTTCGATATCATTCTCAACATTACCGTCCCTAGTAAATACACTTTCCAAATACACAAACTTAATAATTTGTTCAAGGTATACATTATTATGTTCAAGGTATATATTTTAATGAATTTTTAAAAAATTAATACCTTGAATGAGGGTGATGGAATCGGACGGGATTGAATAGGAATAGGAAATGGGGAAGGGTAGATGGATGAAATAGGGAGTGGATTAGGGATATTGAGTAGGGAATTATGAAGGAATCCTTCGATAATAGCGGATCATGGTGTTGACTTACAGGATAAAGAGAACAGCTCGACTCACCTGATGATGACGCTGCCCCATAGCTTCTCATGAAGTTTATCTAATTTGAACTGCAGCGACAGGCGACTCTGATGAATCCACCGCCGAATGTTGAATAAATTACAAACACAAATATTCTGTCGAGTACGTCCAAATGATCGCCAATATCACTGATTCATTCTAAACTCGACGAATTTTACAGATCCAAAACGAACCAGCCGAGTTGAGGGAATAATGTGTACTGGTTGGAAAGTGCGTAAGGTAAGAGGACAAAAAGGTGACAAAAATAAAAACATTTAAATATAATTTAGTTGTTGTAAACGCATGGAATATATGCATAAATTATGTGAAACAATATAATATATTAATTCAAATTAAATATATTTAATTAGAAAGATATACATATAAAATCAATTTATTGAAAAAATATTTTTGTTGCTACCAGGATTCGAACCTGGATCTTTTTCTATATGGGGAAATGTATTAACCGATTATGCTACACTAACATAGTAAGTTGACGACAAATTTTCGAACTTATATGTATCAATTTCAAATTGATACATCTGTCGTTCCATTATTTGAAAGCCATCGTCTTTATATTTACGGAATCTCAAACACCTTTGAGTAAAATCAGAAATTGCTACTTCACAATAGGAATGTGTTCTCCTCAAAAAATGTAATATATTAATGTACTACATGAGATAGCCTATGTTGTATAGTATTGTACTCAATGTATCGTAAGACATTGAGGAATTGGAAAAAAGGGCATGAAATCTTTTATTTCTTTTATTGTTTCATTCAGTCTAGCGTACGCTGTTTATCAGATTTGAAATCTATGATGCTCGTAAGATAAAACGAAGCAGTTTGTCCGAGTTTCCGTTAGATGGAGTCATGTATCCGTACAACTTGTCAGCGATTTTCTGCTCGTGAATATTTTACGATCCGCGATTATTTACGGCTTCCGGATGTACCCTTAACTCTACCCCGGATCTTCCGCACTTCATCTCTCAGATGCACACTTCCTATGAACCACAATGGTTGTCCCGTTCATTTATCATTTAGCAATCTAGTTCGAATTAAAGCTCTCGCTATTATAATCCGATAGTAATTTATTTTGTCACGCGGAGCGTAGTACAAGGTGAACAAATACGCACATTATAAATATATATACATCAAATTACGTGAGACAATTTCGAATTCAATTTGAATCAGGTAATTTAGACGGTATTACAAACTAATTATAAATGTATCCGGTCGGTGATTAAGTTGTCTGTGGTTTTGGATTAGCATTGACTGATATTGTACATTTATTTTTCGTCTATGTACGAGTAAAATACTACTAATAGTGACGTGCTTTGCGATGGTCGACTCGGTTATCAGTTATGGAGTGAGTAGCTATGGACTGACATATAAAACGTGTACTAATAAAATTAAACAGTTACAACTAAGCTTTTTAAAACTTACAGTAGATAAGAGAACAAAGTGTTTGTATAATTATAATTATAGTAAATTATTTACTATATGCAAAATCTTACCAGTTGATAAAAAAGTGACATGTGCTATAATATTCGAAGAGTTGATAAATAATGTAAATATAAATACTGATCCTCACCATAGCTATTCAACCAGATCGTCGGGTCGAACCATGAGAGTACCGATCGGGTACAATGTGTACGGTGAGAGAACGAGAGAATGTGTCTTGCCAAGAATAATTAAGACAATCAATAAAGATTTATTAAACATTAAAAAAAATAAAAACAAAGGTATTTGAGATTCTGTAAAAATAATGCTGATGGCCCTTCCAAATAATGGAACGATTAAATGTATTAATATCAAAAAAGTAACGTATTGGTTCGAAAATTTGTCACTAAAAATATTGCCGCTGTAACATAGTTGGAAAATGCACCTTCCCGGTTAGAAAAGAGATCCAGATTCGAATCCCGGTGGCGCATCAACAATATATTTCGATAAAATTGATTTTATATGTATATATTTCTAATTAATATATTTAATTCATATTTAAAAAAATTATAAGACCCGTGATCATCTTATAATATAAAATAAAATAACATATTCTTATTATCTAATTTTTTGTTTCCTTGTTATATTATATTATATTCAGGTATGTACCCATAAAATATTCTGAACTAGATCTGTTGTACCCTGAAAAAATTGTATATTTTTTCGAAAGATTGATTTTATATTTTTTCATTAATGAGCGTGTCCCACCACTCTAAATGGATATTACTGTACATTAGATAAAAATTACAATTTTGTGTAGGATAACGCATTCTTTTAGTTCATTAACATCTTCTTATATATGTTTTTTCCCATTGTTATGTCATTTATAAAAAAAATGTTTATAAAACCTCAATAATAACAATGTAAAAGGTAATCCTTGCCGTAAAACTGTCAGGGAGTTTGACAAAAAATAAAATTATAATGTATAAATATGTAATAAAGTTGAAATAAAAAAAATCAAAATATGGCGTTAGTTGTTAATGCTTCCCAAATCCAGTTCATTTAATTCTCGTTAATTAAGGAAATATCAAAACAACGATGTGGAATCATAGATTTGGAAGACAAGGCAGAGAAGATTTATTTAATATATTGACGTACATATTTTTGTTTTAATAGAGGTGAATTCATAATAAACATAAGACATTCTCATAGTTTATTGTGCGGGATGGAGTAGATTTCACCTCTGATATATACAGCGTTGTCCTGGCTACTTTGCTAGACTGAAGTCTGTGTTAAAGTAGCCAGCTTTTTTTTTCGTGCTGTTGTGGTGTTATTTATCAACAGGAATAAAAAAAGAATTACAAATATATATAAAAAAGTAAAAATATAATAATAATATATGTATTGGGAATGTTGTTGGACTAGTGAATTATTAGTGAAGGTATTGTATAAATTATATTAGAATGTTGGATAGCCATGCTTCTGATTCATCTTCACCTGATTGAATTATATATTGGGTCCATATTTGTGTAATCTTTTTGATGGATTGATACCTTTGAGATATGGTGCTGGAGACACACGTTGAGAATAGACGCACAAATGTCTCTATTCTGCAAGAGCTGAATATCACAGATAGATTCTCAATTATTTGTCTGAGATGAATCCTTACATTTTTTGGGTATCTTGCAAGAGAAGAAGAAACCTTGGAGATGCTTGCTGAAGAGGAAGATACCCCACTCATTAGACCGACCACTTTTCTGGTGACAGTCTTCAGATCTGCAGGATACCGAGAAAAGAGGAGAAGGATAGTCAAGAGGACATTATTTTGGAAAGCGTCCACTTTCAATTTGTTGGAAAAATCTGAGAACACGTAACATCGAGCAGTTCGTATTCGAAGTTTTAAGCTAAACTCAGAGCTGCAAAGTACTATTTTCATGCGCAGAAATAGTGTACGGACTTGTTATATAGTATAATATACTTAGCACCTAAATAAAAATAGAACATTTTAAAGCGATATTTTTCAGAGAAATTGGATACATAAATACATAAGTATACTCAGTAAAAACTCGTATATGACGCACTGGCAAACGTGATCTGAGGGATTAAGCGTGATCACGTGGTTTTCATGGCTGTAGTAACTGGAATAATGTTTTACGACATTTTGAACACGCCGTACTTATGCGTGTGTACCAGTGGCGTGCACTAGGCATGGACTTAAGTTGTCTTGTTAATATCGTACGTTATACGTATACAAATATGGTGGAGTGTATTGACACTGAACGTTGTATCCATTTCAAAAGAAATCTTTAAGAAACATAATTTTTATGAAAAAAATGTGTTAGATCCATTCTTGAAAAATATTAATAATATTACTTTTCTTCTAAGAAAATTCTTTAAGTTATTAAGCGAAAGACTTGAAATATTTTATAATAAAAAATAATTCACGTTTAAAGTATATTGCAACATATATATGTGCAACACCTCTGCTCAAGCAAATACGTGTATTCAGAACATCGCAGTACTTGAGAGTTGCATTTAGTTAGATACGTTTATGGCAGATTTTGCGAAAAAATATACAAAATCCATGCGTAGCTTAATTTGCCACCACAAATTTTTTTTGTTAGTCATAAATATGAGATTTTTGAATGATTTTCGCGTAGACCTATATATTTAAACAATATATTTCGCAAAAATTATAGTTATGCATGGCTTTTTTAATTGTAATGAGTGCACGCCCCCGGTGTGTACATATATGAGACTTCATATACTGTCACGTTCAATTATCCATTTAAATTACCTTAAAGCATCTTATATTCAAAGTAAATATATTTAAATTACTTTATTTAACGAAATTAAATGCTTTTGAAAATGTCGGACCGCTGCATATTTTAAGTGGTATTTTATTATGAAGAAAAAATCTTATAAACTTCTACGGTAGTTATTCACCCGAATGGTTTAAGTTGGCGATTTAAATAATTTTGATGGGACTTTTATCTTCTTTGCTTTTGTTTTTTCTGATCTGTTTATGGGTATTGTTGGTATTATTTCAACACAATGGAAAAGGATACAAAAATATTTACTTCTGCGGGTGTTGTTTTAATGCTTTTCCCGCTAGATGTGGCAACACGGAACAATAGAAATCGTTCTTAAGAAGTCCTTGACTTCTTTAAAAGTACTTTATTAGCTGCTTCTTCTTCTTCTTTTACGGCCTCGAAGAACTCGAAAGTTTATAATCGCTGTTGTTACAGAGTGTTATCCACTTCTCGAGATTACCGATATGGTCCAGCATACTGCGTAATCATCTTACTCTTAAGTACCCGGCTTGACCCTATCTACCTATTTATGTTTCAGACTTAATCTTGTTGGCTTATGTGGAAGAACTTTGTCATTGCATACCACGAGGGTGTTCTATAGGGTATTCAGCGGATTTTTTTAAAATTAAATTGTAATTGCTCGTAAACCATCAGGGTGAGGTAAATGGGAGGGGTATTATTCATGAGAAGGGTATTGTTCGTGATTTGCTAATTTGCTAGTCGCAATGAGTCACTGGTTGGAAGTGCACCGCGCGTTCACGGTTGAGCAATATCTAAAGTGCGGTGATTCATTGGTTTGTGTGCGTCGCGCTTTTTGTACTCACTTTAATATTCGACGAGTAAGTGATGGGCAGAGCACGCAACTTATCTGGTGTTGGGTTCAAAAGTTCAGACAAAAAAGGATAATGGTTAACTAAACTTCTCCGGGACCATCAACGAATAAATCAATAAGGAAGATTACAGCCTGTACTGGAATAAAAAAATCAACAATGTACGTTATTTTGAAAAATAAACTACAGTTTCACCTATACAAACTGCAAATCGTGTAGTTTCTCAACGAAAATGACTATTCTTTACGTGGAACCTTAGCAAGAACGATGTTGGAATGTTTTGGAACAGCACGGATGCTTGTAACATATTGTTTACTGATGAAGCACATTTTCATATCGATGGCCATGTTAATAAATATAACACGAGATACTGGTAACCCGACAACCCAAAGGAACGTCATCAAAAATGTTTGTATTGTTCAAAAACGACAGTGATGTGCAATTTCTGCCCGAGGGATAATTGACCCTTATTTTTTAACCAGCGAGAGATAATCACTGCTGATGTGTATTGCCGAATGATCGACAAGTTTTTGGTACCGCAACTGCAGCTGTTTCCTGGGTTCAACAACAGAACACAATTTCAGCAAGATGGGGCCACTCCACACACAGCTAGAGTTTCAATGGAGAAGCTAAGGGGAATTTTTCCCAATAAATTAATCAGCAAGCACGGAAACATACTTGCGACTTTTTTTTGTAGGAATTCATTGAGAGCAATAATCCTCGAACAGTTCAGGGCCTACAAAAAAATATCTGTCGTGAAGTTGCTGTCATTGAACCAACATTTTGCTCTCGCGTATTCGCAAATTTATGAGTCCGATTGCAAGAGTGTCTTGAGAGAAATATACGGCATTTAGATAATATTGTTTATAAAACGTCAAATTAGCATTGTTAAACTCCATTTTTTATAAATAAAATATGAGCATAACATTTTAGTTTTTTATTTATTTATTATCAAACTTGAAAATTTTTCGCTGGACATCCTGTACTGTTGGTTCTACAAGGTGAATATTATGTTCCAGGCCGATTGTATTTAGCCGCCATTTTAGTTTGGCAGATATTTGTCAGTTTGGTACATAGAGAGTAGTTGGTTACAATTTATTATGAGGCATCTAACGCCTGAACAGCGTATTAAAATAATTAAAACATTTATCTAAATGATAATGGCAATGCTGTAACCATTAATGGTGATCGCTATCGTCACATATTGGAAAACTTATTGATGATCGAATTGAGTGGATTTGGCATGCAACACATGTAGTTTAAACAGGATGATGCTACCTTACACACAGCCCGAGCTACGTTTGAAATTTTGTGAAAATTTTTTCCCGGCCGCATAATGTCAAAAAGTGGTGATATCGAAAATAATCTGGAGCTGTTAAATCGCGATCACCTGATTTAACAGCTCCAGATTATTTTCTGTGAAGGAACTTGAGGAAAAAAGTCTACTCTAATAAGCCAATAACAATTCCGATGCTACAGAATAATATTCGAAACGAAATTACTGAAATAACACGCGAAGTGCGTGAGAATATCATGAAAAATATAGTTAAAAAATCACGGATTTGGGCCACTGCCAGAGGCGGTTGTTTGGCCATTATAATATTCTATGTATAATTGTAATAAACAAAATGATTGACAAAAGAAAACCATATTTAAAAAAAAAGTTTTATTTTTTAGATACTTAAAAACAACATCAGACTGTAACATAATATTCACCCTGTAATCCACGCTATCACTGCAGCATACTTTCACCATTTTCAGTATATTTGGGGCGTCATACAACTCTTAAAAATCTAAGCTCTTTAGATCTATAATAGACTATTTATATATTTATTTATACTCTCGTTGATCCCATTACCATCTTTTATTCAACCGCTTGATAATGTAAGTTGGTTACTTGTTAAATAATCGATTACGTTCCAAAAAAGCGAAACATATCAAGTGATATTGAAGGAACTACTGAATCATACATATATTATTTTATTTATTTACACATATACAACATTTGTAAATCTGCAAAAAAAATACAGTTTGTTATATATATTTTACACACATTTTAAAATGCATTGCCCAACTAGGCAAACCGGCTTTAGGGTAAATTGGTAAACAAATACATTTTACAAAACCAAAACTCATTAAAGGCAAAACACAATAAAATCGTATACGTAACATACAAGTTAAGTAGACGTGAAAATATTAAAATATATATAAATAATAAAAATATTAAAAAAAGGAAGAAAAAAAATATACCAGTGTGCAATACAATATGTTATGTAAGCACATGTAAGTAATGTAAGTACATGCAAGATCAAAATACGAAAATTATATAAAAAATGATAAAAAATTATTTCAATATATAAAAAAGTTTACTCTCAGTATCTGCTCAGTTTAAAATCCTTAATGTTAGTTAAAGTTCTATTTTTATTTCCAATTTGATTATATATTGCTTGAGCTTGAAAGGTGAATAATCTTTGACTAAAACTAGTTTTCATTCTTAGAATTCTTATATTATTATTATTTTACCCTCTGCTTGGTTCATCATCATAGAATAAATCCTGATTGTGGATGCTGCAGTTACTTCGAATACGTTGCACTGAGAGATATATTTAATTTGAAATTATAATTTTACAGTGAGCCACCATACCACCGACCGAATGTTTTAAAGAAAGCCCGGTAATACGATGCAAAATGATGTGTCATTGTCAGCCGCGTGGAGGAGATAATTTGACTCGTTTCTGCAACAGCAGACCGCCGATTTAGAATTAGCTGTCATAATTTATAGGCATAGTCCAATATCAACTTTATAATTCAATATGTATAATGACTAAATAATAAATTTAAATAATTTAGTATCATTAGTGAATGGCAATAATGCAATAGCGCCTGGTTAGTAACAAACATTCTCTCTCCGAAAATAGTGGCAAAACATTTTACTAAATAATTTAATAACAATATAAATAAAAAAAACGTATTTTTACATAAGGCAACGATAAAAATATAAAAGTAAATAAATAAGAGAATTTAAATAATTTAGTATTGTCAGTAATAATTTAGAATCGAACACAGGCCTATGAATATGATACATTAAACATTAAGCAAGGTTAATGAAGGCTAATTACTCAGTAATGAGGGACCAATTTTAAATAAAACGAAAGATTTATTAAAAATGTGAGGATAACGTTAAAAGAAAAATATGTTAATTCGATTAAAATCTTCTAAGCAACAGTACTAAAATTTTAGTTTTTTCTTTCATAAATATCTGAAAATCTATATATTGTATTTATGACGAAAGCGCGACGAATCACAGTTGACAAAGATAGTTATGAATCGTGTCTGTATGTGACATTGGCCGAAGCGACGCGGGGGCGGAGAAAGTGTGACGGCAATATGAGGTCGACATCTTATGGTGAAAACGAATTTCAAGCCACATGAAGAATAACGGGTGGAAAATGGGGCTCAGAATAAGCCGTACATTTGTTAAAAATTAATTTGTTTTGCTGGGCATATGTCGAAAATATGGTTCTTTCTCGAATTTTTACTAAAAGTATACTTTTCTGTAGAATTGAGTGCGCTGATTTCAAAATTAAAAAAATAAGCCGGTCGCAAGTATTTAAAAAGTTTTAGCAATATTTGATTACATTCAAGAACAATATATTTCTTTAAAATATAATAAATTAGCTTCGTCTCTACGAGATATATGATTTTATTTGTTTAAAAAGTTATTACATTTCAATGTTTTGAAATTACACCATAATAATTTATGAGATTTTGAACATTATCTATGGTTAACTTTTAAGAAAGGCGTGGTTTCCAATAAACTACGGTATTTTAACGGATGGATGTAAATATAAACAGTGTTATAACTGTACTTGAGTTTATTAGCACTACTAGAGTTTTGAGAGAAACAGTAACTCTTATAGACAGGTGAAGTATTAAACTGAATACATACAATTATAGGAATTAAGGCTTAGGTGGTAGATATACAAGTAATTAGGTACAGATAGATGGAGAGAGAGGGGGCGGAGTTGCTGGTGGAAGGTGGAGAGGTGATTCTAACGGGAATATTGAGAGGAGAGGAGATGAGTCGGAAAATGTAATATTGTTTAACAAATTAATACCCGAGATCAAATTCTCCTCCAGAGATACTGTTTCTCGATGCGAGTTACTGTTTCTCTCGAAACTTGAGTACAGTTATAACATTGTTTTATTTATATCCATCCATTATGATAAAACTCTACAAAGTTAAAGCCGATTCTATCAATAATATTACGGTATCCTACTTCAAAATAAGCAAAAATGACCCTTAAATCGAAAATCACTTAATTCTATGGAAAAATATATTTTTCGTAAAAATTTGAGTTTTGATGTCTGGTTTATGTAAATTATTAAGAATTAGCTGTCCCTACAGGGTGTTGCCTGGGTTACAGATTAAATTATAATTTTGTGCGTTAGGGGCGGGGGGAAAAGGTGGTAGTTCGTGCAAACAGGAGAAGGGTAAAATGTCCGGAAGCAGAGACGAATGGAATGGTTATATTTTTTTCAGAATCCTAGAGTGCAACTAAGAAAAATTTGGTATGAATGACATTTAATATATTACATATTTACATTGGCAGCAGGGAGTGGGATAGCTTGGTGAGAAAGGAGGGAAGATTTCCTATGTTCCGGGCAGGGTCCTTAAGAGTAACTATATAATATTTGGGTTGGAAGGTATTCAGTGTGTATTATATTTATATTAAAGGGAGGGTGCCTGTGTTTTTAGAGAAATTTTGAAAAATTTAGGTCGGATGGCATTCAATACAATATATATGTATATCGCGAGGAGCATGTAGGTAGACCAGGAAAGGGAGAAGGGTATACATGTTTTGCGCGGACTCCTAAAGAGTAACTACGCAAAATTTGTGGTGAATGGCATTCAGTATTAATCTGATTTACAACGAGTGGAGGGGGTAGGGTGGTCAGAAGAACACGGCGTGATACCAATCTTTTGCGCGGACTCCTAAAGAGTAACTGTGCAAAATTTGCCTTATTTCGCTCACAAGATGTAGGATAGTGTTCAAAAGACAGACAAACATGTAGTTTTATTTATTCGAGTATTATATTCCTCAATTTTGAAAACGATCTCTTCAAAATATCTCCAGGTATAGAAGTACATTGCTCAATGTAATGTAGATTCAGCGGCTTTCATGATTGGGGAATAGTCTATTCGTCGTCGTCGTCGTTGGGTATTCTTGATAACATTTATTATTATAATTTTTATTGTCTCCTTTTACAAAATGTTTTTATACTGAACTCTTCCATTATATGTACATTGCACCTCAGAAATATTAAAGTCAAGACGGCTAAGTTGAGCAGGGAATGTTGTCAAATATGGTGACTCCATAATACTCAGTAAAGTCTACGAGGAGAAGGAACGAAAACTCGGTTTCTTTACCGCCCAAGAATGAAAGAATGCAGTGAGATCGCAAATTTCCTTTTGGGAGACCATAGTTCAAGATAGATGCTTGGAAAATGATTGGCCCTGAAAGGCTGTAGAGTCACCAAGATAATAAATAAAAATACATATTTCTTCCCTTACTAGGAATCTTGATAAAAAAACCACGTACTTGGTACCAATTGAGTTATTATTCATCATCGGTGAAGGGGTTGAGTTTTGGGGTGGAAAGGGTGGACGAGAGGCTGATGTATTAACTAGTAAATAGAAAAAAATATTCCAATCTTCTGAAATATTCCGTCCGTTATTTTGCTTTTTCCCCGACAACCAACGATGATGAATAAACATGTACCCGTTAAGAGCATATTACTTTTTTATTTGGCATAAGCCACTGAGTTATCTTGCGGAGCTGAGGGAATTCACAAGACACCGGATCCAACTAATGACGACTGTTTTTTATATATCATTTACTGTATTTTGGGAATTAGTATGTCTCATAATTATTTATATTTTGAAAAGATGTTTAGTTAAATTTAATTTTATATTACAATTATGTTATATTATTATGTTCAATGATACAACGTAAGCTAGAATAAACAAAACATAAATGGTAATTAAGCTTCCTAATAACGTACATTACATGCATTCACTATAATTCAGCCTATAAATTGCGTATGTATTATGTACAAAGGAAATATAATGTATATAAAAATAATATGTTACAGTATATTGTGAGGGTGATGGACGGCGTTCTTTCCTCTCACCGGCTAGTCAGTGGAGAACACAAGAACCGCGAGTTATTCACCTCAGAAATGCATACCCACCTTGGTTTGTCACATTCTGCCTTCATCCTAAACTGGGAAGATTTATTAATAATACCTGGGAGAGATAAATGAAATGATGTTATTCGTTATATATAATCATAAAAAATAGCACAAATAAAGTTAGAATCAAAATACAGCGTGAGTTCGACGTTCTTCAATGTAGGCTGGTGACAACAAGATCAACATATTACAACAGATGGCATAACATCCAATCCATTCTCGTTCGTGCACATCCCATCGTAGCATCCCATCTCCATGATCCATCTTCATAGTTGGTTCTCAGCAACCAGGCCGACACAATAGGACTTGTATTCAGAATTGTAGAAAATAAGGTGTGATGTAATCCGTAGTAGTAATGAAACTGAAACCGAAACCGAAGTAGTTAAGTTAGTATAACCAAAGGGATACGTCTCGTTTGCTGTAAAGATTACTCACCATACGATTAAGTTAACAAATTATAGTAAATTATGCACTAGTGATTGAATAACATAAAATTTATTTATCTTTCGATTATGTTGGATGTTCACGGTTATATCTTAGTTTCACTGACCGCAGCAGTGAACCGCGTAATTTTGACAGCTATGAGCAATGAATTGAAAATGAACCAAGATGTTAACCTTTTTTATAACATTCAAAACAGATCGCGTTACCCACTTGAGGGCATTATTCGTGATTACGAAGTACTTGGTATTAAAACAAGTAACGGGGCAATTTCGAACGTGACATCAATTTGTAATGTCACAATATATCAGAATAAATTACAATCAAGACACATGAAAGTATAAAATAATACAATACATGTTTAAGGTTAAACTAAATGTTATCTTTTATATCGCGAGTTTTTGAGATCTTTTGAGATACAACCTCTAGTAGGTCTTAGCATCCTCAAATTTAATTAAACGTTATCTCACTGAAATTATGTTATCCAACTTAGATAATTCAGAATATCTTTATTCAGTTAACGTTAGGATTCTGACCCGTTTCTCCAGATGTTTAATTTGTTTAAGTTTAATACCAGCTTTGGAATAAACACACTATCTAACTAGGACAAGTAAATGTTTTATACCGATGCTTTTTTATGACCCAGATCCAAATTTATAAATCAATTTTTGATATTGTTAAGATAAGTAATTTTATATATGGATATAATTAACTATTATTTATACTAGGATTACTTTTTTGTTTGACGTGTGCTGGCTGTAATAGTTAATTATAATTTCTTTTTTTCTACATTACATACCTTGTTAAATGCTCAATAATTTTTAATTTGTTTTCATTATTCTTTTTTAAGTCTAGTCGCCTGACAACAAGCGAAGCAAGGGTAATTATTGTATGTAAATCACGGAAGAATATTTTTAAAATTACTGAATGTTAACTAAACTTCTGGCGCAATAACTCCCAGCGACGATTCTCTATACTAATTGTTAAATCTTACTTAGGTAAGTACTAACTTTCTAGTCGTATGCAGGCTTGTTTAATGTTGAGGTTTTTGATAGGACCTATATTACCTGGTCTTCCGCAGATTACGCCGAATCTTTCGCGGAAGTTTTTTATTTCTGGTGGCATCAACACTCGCGTTACATATCTTACTTATCATCGTCTTCTCATTTGTTCATTATACATGACCAAATGACCTAAAAGTCCCTTTCTTAATCCTGTTTACCATGTTATGATCGGCATCACATTCACTCAGAATTTGTTCATAAATGGATTTGTCACATATGCCTGTAAAATCTCGTGTTAATTTTATGCGTTCGACCATTTAGAAATTGCACCGCGTTACGGAATTTTGGAGAACTATGTGATCAGAACTGTCATTATGTGTATGTACGACGTCGTTAGAGCTATAATATGTCATTTTTCTGACCTCAAGCCAAATTGTTTCCAAAATAAAACAATTTAACGGATTTCAAAAAGTAGAGTTTAAAAACATTAATGTTCTGAAATTGCTACTCCACAAAAAAGAATTATTATTTTACAAAGTGTGATAACTTTACGAGTACCACCAGATTCCCTCGGGGTTCTATCCTCTCTTCTTACTTTCGAGTTACTTGAGTTGAGTCCTTGTAAGAATAACTCAGTATCCAATTGTAACAATTACACTTTATTATTAAGTATTTACAAGAGACTAGTTATTATTGAGAAGTGACGATGGAAAGAGGCTCGTTCCCCCAGAGACGGCCTCTTATAAGCCTTGTCCCACACCACTCATCTACTCGCTTTCCTGCCACATACACAGGCACACATGTTCAAAGTGACAATTCTCACACATGGTAATCGAATTCATTAAGAAATAAAATTAATTGAGATTAAAAAAATATTTTTTTAATTTAATATATTTTCTTAGTAACGTACCTAGTAAATGATAGTTTACTAGTTATGTAATACTATTAAAAATATTTCAATTATTATCTACATAAAAAATATTGGTTCAAACAACGCATTTCATAAACATATTATTAATTAAAATATAATTTTCACATTGATAGCATCAATTGAAATACCTGAATTGAATTAATAATTAAATTTATTTAATGAATTCTTGTACTGTTTAGAATGTATGATTCAATGGTTTTACCCTTAATTGATTAGAATTTGAGAAATGCTTGTTCATTTACTATTACTAACATAATTAATTTCACTAATGAAATCAATTAACTTACTCGATTATCCGCCATCATTAGTCATTTGGAAAAACCGGGAATACGAATGTTTAAAATAAAATAAGTAAATAATGGTCTCCTAAAAATATCTAATGACGTTGTTTCAGATGACAAGAATAATGTTTTACCATGGTATCAAAAGTTTGTTTTCAAGATATTGTTTATTCGAGTTCGAACAGTAAGTCTGACCAAAATTTGAAATTCAAATTTAAAAAATTGTATAATTATTACTGACCTAAGTCAATAGTTTTTGCCTACTTTACTATATGTTTTTAAGGAAAACATATTCTTATTTTGAAGTTTTAATTATTTAGAACGTGGGTCTGTGATATTTTAAATACTAATTAAATGAATTAATTAAAAATAAATACATACAAAATCAATTTTATCGATAAATATTGTTGTTGCGCTACCGCTATTCAAACCTGGATCTCTATCCAAACCGAGGAAAGTGCATTATCCAACTTTGCTACAGCGATAGTACTTTTGACGACATATTTTCGAACCTATATATGCACTTTTCAAATTTTAATACATCTATCGTTCCATTATTTGAAAGCCATCTACTTTGTTTTTACGGAATCTCAAATACCTTTGAGTAAACTGATAGCAAACGCCAGAATTAACAATTCATTTTTATAAAATTTTGGATACATTGGTTCAACTTATATATTATTAAAGAGAACACATTCTTATTGTGGTGAAGTTGTAATTATTCAGACTAAAGGAAATATCTATGTACAAAAATTTGAAAAGTGTAACATATAGGTTCGAAAATTTGTCGTCATAAGTACTGTCGCTGTAGCATAGTTGGATAATATACCTTCCCCGGTTTGGAAAGAGATCCAGGTTCGAATCCCGGTAGCGCAACAACAATATTTTTTGATTAAATTTATTTTATGTTTTTTTTTTAATTAATACATTTAATTAGTATCTATAATATGTTGTTACATTGCGCTCAGGCTCCGGCGGATCGAACGCCATTGCAACGTCACTGGTTATGCAACGTGACTCGGATGGATGGGAATGGTCTCAAACAATAACACTCGATTTATATATTTATCACATTATACAATTTATTCAAGTTCTGCATATAAACCCGACATAATGATTGCGCGATTTGAGTTTTAATTACTTTCACCATCTATTTGTCCAAAAACTGTTATGAATTTGTCACACAAGTTAACTACTCTACTCTCGAAATTCTTCTCGCCTTCCGAGAAGTTTCAAGCGTCGCCATCTTGAGCCGCTCCGAGTACGATGACCTCGTCACGCTCTGCTACTGCTTACAGGCAGTCTCCGCGCCGGTCTCGGCTTAGAGATTTTTCTCACGCGGGTGGACCAAAGCTCCGACTCTCTTGATCCACCGCGTCTATTCCAATCCTATGTTTGCGATTTCTTTTTCGCCATTCTGTACGGTGAGACGCCGCCCGGCTCTCCACCCACGCCACCTCTCTTATCAACAATCGGATATCGCCCAAATTTATATGTTACAATGATTTATATAATATACTTCTGTTTTTCTTTCTTTCTTGTAATTCTTAAATTTTCATACTGTCATATTCTTAATGAACAAAATATTGTTTTAAAATTATAATATAACGGAGATATACATTTCATTCGTATTCAAATCCAGAGTTGTACTTGAAAAAATAGTACAAGTTCTTCTAAAATTTAACTTCGTATAACTAAGTAACAACAATAACAAAAGTTATGTAAATATCACTCAGCCCTAACATAATATCATCGTTTTTATAGTGTTAAAAAATTACTGTCTGGCCGCTCGAATATGTTACTTTTTGTATGCGGTGTATTATTTGAATTAATACAATATTTAAATGAATCGAAATATTCGCAAAATTATACTTTTTTTAAATGTTGTATCTCTGACATGGTTGAGATTAGGTACATGCAGTCTGAACATTTTCAACTCATATTTTTAATATGTGTACATCTCAAATATTGTTCCACTCAGTATATATGGCAAATATGTTTATTATTTCCTGTTGATAATTTGGTCATATATGCAATATAAACACTATCACTAACCTTTGATTGACAGTAACGGTTCTCTCGCGTCCTGGTTGGTTTGATGTTATTGTCCTTCTCTCTAGGTAAATTCCCGATCGACCGAAATGCGCACTCCATCGCTCAGATTATTGAGAGCTCCTTATCGGACGATGTACTGAATGCAATTGCACTTCGCTGGTCGTTTGACCGCATTCCTTAATCTCTGAAAGCGGCAATATTCACACACTCAAAAATTACCAATATCAACAACAAGAAATCCCAGGGGTGCCAATAGAAGAAACAAAGGTGCGTAAACATGTATAATAATACATCAAGATGGTATGAGTGTACTCATACCGTGTGTAATTTTATTATAATGAGATTTTACACGTCTAGACAAAATAATTGACACTCCTCTGACATTGCATTGTTTGGAAAATTAATCCTATTTGCTGAAAAATAGAACAAAACTAAGATATTCGTAATTTACATTGACATAATGAATTTATAAATTAGTGAATATTTTAAATTGAATTTTAGCACCATGATGACTGTAATTTGTATAATATAATTACTTAATAGGTATTAAGTGTAATATAATTACTTAATAGGTAAGATTTATTTTCTAGTTACTGTACTCCGAGCATATTACGGAGAGTACTTTCACAATATACCGTGTATTACGTAATTCAAAATAAGGGCTGAAAGGGAGTGTATGAATTAAATTGTACATATAAATCAAACATGAATTAATACTGATACATAAAAAAAAATGTTTTTTCCAATTAAAGTTAAAAAAAAAAAAAGTTTTTTTAATTAGCTTTGAAATATTTTAAACAAATTAGTTAGTAAATTTTTTACAGATGTTAATGTTTACAAAATTTAATAAAAATGAATTAATTCATTTAATTCTGACGTCTCCTATCGAATTTTACTCAACAGTGTTTGATATTTTCCGTAAATATAAAGTAAAGTTTAGATTGATTTCAAATAATGGAATAACTGATGAATCAATTTGAATGTGCAACTAAATCAGAATAAATATATTCTATAGGGCTTTTCAATAGGGACGCTTAAAATTTGTTAGGTTATAGCAGCCATCTTGTTAAAGTGAAATCTGTTAAATTTATTGTCAATTATTTAGTAGTATACGGCAAATCACCATGGAAAGTTTAAGCATTAAATGGGTGCAAATCATCAAATTTTATTATCAAAGTCCTGCCGAGTCGACTATTCGACGTTTGGTGGCGAAATTAGATTTAACCGGTTTGAAAAATAATCGGCCAATACTAGTACGTCACCGAAACGCAAGATCTGCTGATAACATAGCTACTATGCGTGAGAAAGTACGGGAAAACCCAAGACAGTCAATTTTTCGTCGTTCACAAGAACTTGGCCTTTCTGTGACTTCAGCTTGGCAAATTTTGCATCGGGTCTTGGGTCTGCACCCGTATAACCCAGTAACTTAAGGTAAACGATCATAGACAACGCCGTGTATTCGCTGATTGGGCTCTAGAGCAATAGAAAGTTGACCCCGATTTCACCAAAAAAATCATCTTTAGAGACGAGGCCCATTTTTGGATATGTGAACAAGCAAAATTGTCGGATTTGGGACGATACCAATCCATATGAGATACACCGGCATTCCGAGAAAGTCACTGTTTGGTGCGGATTTTGATCTGGCGGAATCATCGGTCTGTACTTCTTCCAAAACGAAACTGGTATGGCCAAAACCGTCAAAGGCAAGCGCTACAGATAAATGATAAGCAACTTCTTGTGGCGTAAATTAGATGATATGAATACCGAAAACATGTGGTTCCAACAGGACGGCACTACGTGCTACACAGCACATGCCACGATGGACATTCTGCACGAGCGGTTTCAGGACATGGTTATCTCGCGCGGTGAAGTCTAGCATAAGATCTATTTCCCACCGTACATTTTAATTTCCTTTCACGAATTCAGTTAAAAAATATACCTATATTTTTCAATTTAAAAACAAAAATTAGAACCAGATCGATGGTGGTTTTACATTTAAAAATCTGTTACGTATATGAAAAAGATGTTCTATAGTTATGATCTCAATCTTAGATTACGAATGCGAATGGTCGTATGCTATGTATTTTTGAAATTATTTTATGAAATTAAAGCATGCACACACACTGAAGAAATGATAAGGCGACTTGAAGGATTTGAGATTTCGATCTACAGAAGAATGCTCAAAATAAGGTGAACAGAAATGCAAATGAAGATGTTATAGTTCGGGTAAACAAAAAAAAGTATTTTAAACAATAAAGCCCTGAAATTTTGCACTTCATAATGTTGGTTTTAAGAAGGAGAACATTACGACTGAGAAACCTAAGGCCATTCTATTATAGAACTTTTCTCTGCAGTAAACAAAGTGATGATGGCCAACATGATAACCAATATGATAACCATCATGATAGCCAATATCATAGCCAATGTCCGTTGAACGAGTAGAGTACAAAAATAAGGAGTCTCCAATTCTACATGTACAAAAATTTCAATTAAAGTGACTTGGACACGTTTTAAGAATGACAGAGAATGATTAACAAGATGTATCATTTTGGTGACTCCGGAAGGATGACGGCTGGTGAATCGTCTCAAATTAAGCTAGGATAAATAGCAACAAAGACTATGAATACAAATTGGGTCTTAATTGGTCAACAAGAACTGAAACGGAACAAGATAGGGGTAGATGAAAGCGCCTTGTCGAGAATTTGGCCCCATAATCATCCAAGGATGAGAGGATAAAGATTAAGTTAAATAATTATAATGATCATTTTATAATTTTATTTTTCGTTGTCAGTCTCATTTATAAAGTATTAATTACTTTAATGAGACTTTATACATTGTTTTCTCTGAAGACAGGCCTCCGAGTGACAATCCTACTAAACTTAATTTCAGAATTCCTCTGAGTAAACTAGTTATATTTTTGTTAAACTAATGATTATGAAATTTTCGTGTTGTTCAACAAATTTAGTTAGCGTTTGGGGAAAAATTAAGTTATATTCACTTTAGGTCAACAAACTTAGCCTTTTGGGAACGATTAGGTCATTTTACCCTAGGTCATACATACCCGGAATTTTTCTGGAAAATTGTCAACATTCTCTCTGGATGTATGCTGAAATATTTTCCCTGAGGGCCTTTTATGTAAAATAGAATTTGAAGGTTTATTTTTATTTATCATCCCCTTTTATTTATCATACTGTCTCCGAGGTAAGTAATCACATATGTGAGAATAAAAAACTTGTTTTTCTATTCTACTCGTTTACTTGAGACACATTTAACCTCTTAAGGGTATTATAAATCTAACAATTTAACTTAATAACTTATAATTATATTTATAGTAGGGGACAGCTGTACAATTTTATTTGCATGACATGAAAAGGGACAATATTAGAATTCTGAGGATTTCCATAAATGTTTGAATACTTATTTTTATTCTAAGTAACCAATATATTTCAGCACTAATGATATTTCAATGTCATAGATAGGTGATATATATAGAAAAGGACAGCTTTATAATTTTACAACCTAAGAAGACAATTCAGCAAGAGACAATTTTTGGTATTCTGGAATTGGAATGGCACAAAACGAGTAGAATCAAAAAATATTTTCACATATATCATTATTCCTATTGGCTCTACACCCCCTGGTTGGTCATGGTCTCCTCAAAAATGATTAATTTCAATAATTTTCGCTTCCTTCTTCCTCTATATTTCAGTACCTGCTGACCAATAATGTCTTCGCTGCTAAATTTTCCAGCTTAGTCTGGGGTGTTTTCCACCAACCGCCGCCCCCCAGAAGTTTCCAAGAAGATATTTACATCTTGGTAGTCGTTTTTTTGACAATTGCAAAATGTGTTAAAGCCACTTTAAAATCAAATCAGGGTTTCACCTTTTTTGGGACTTCTCACTCGATCAAATAAAGTTACTCTTGCTTCACATTTTGACAGCCTAGATTCTTGATCTCACTTACTTAATTTTAAAGTGTGATATCTATTTTTTAAGTATGCGAGAGCGCGTGAAAGGTTGGTACGAATGAGTGTGCGAAAGAGATAATTTAGTTACGACGCTGGTGGCGGGTCTCTCTACTTCTAACCGCCATCCGGGTTACATTTAGTAATTGTCTTTTATTTATATTGTATGTAAGCATTGAGAATAAATAGTATTGTTACCAAACACTCTGATATTATTCCGACGTCTCGAACCGAGAGTCATTTTCAACAACAGCGGCATATCACTGATTACTAAGAATCACTACACAAACATTGTTTCACAAACTATCACTACACAAAAATTACAACTGACGCAGCCGGTATCGGCTGCAATATCTTACGTAAAGCATAAAAATATCAATGTCTTCCATTTGAAGTAATTAATAATGTATTATTTTAAAATTTATGTTCATAATCGCCGATTGTCTAAAAGGGTGATCGCTTTAAATTGTAAAAAAAAATATTATTTGGCCTTTATTCATCTATGTCATACGATTAAGATTTACGGTTGATTCACGGGTGCGTGCATGGTTGTGGAGACTCACGAGTTTCCCTGCACTTCTCCCTCATTGATATCTATAGAAACGGCAATCCAGAGAGAGGTTGTTTGAAAGAGCGGTGTTCGCTGTCAGGCGGCCTGTGGAAGCTTAGATCCGGTTCGTTTGTCAAGGTTGACTCCCTTGGTTTTACGGTAGAACGACTTATCGTGTAACGATAAGGCGAGGGTGCCATTATTAAATTATTGGACAAAATCAGTAACATATAATAAGGTAAAAGTGAACCATAATTACAGATAAACAGCAAAAAATTATGTACAGTATGTAAAAAAATACATGCAAGATTTTTTGTAACATATGCACATGCGTATTAGACATACAAGTAGTTATTGTAACATTATTTTAAAAATAAATATTAAAGATAAGATTATATTTATTTTATATATATTTTTAGGATATCTGATATTTACAGATATATGTGTGATCTCTGGCGAGATGAAAAGCTCTAAGTAAATAGTAAAGGGCTTAGTTTATCAGATAAAAATTGTTATATATTATTGTATACTGTTTGTTTCTTTAAGGTAATATAAAATTTAAAAAATTATGGTTTACGTATACCTAATAAGTGGGAAGGTTAGAGTTTGGGGAATGTTTTAAGGAACAGTAAATATTATTAAGAATATCGCATACTACCTATCTGCAATTACATATTTTGAACCATTGGACAATTCTACACGTTATCCTTAAAGTTAAATATATATTTTATTAATAAATCTACAAAAATATAATCTATATGTTAAGAGTGTCTTCACTTGAAATGCCTAACAAAAATTGTCCTTACGCAAAGCAAAAATAAAAAACTGAAACACATAAAACAAGATTTGCGAAATAAACATTTTTTTACATTTGGTCTTATGAGATGACTGCGTTCCTACCATAAGTGAATGGGGGTCTCGCAGTCACCGTTTCAGCCAAATCTAAGGCTGCCCGGAGCGGTCCCCCAGTGCCTACCTACCCCTGAATGTAAGCATAAACCAGCCGCCCTCTCAGCAGGCCGCGTCCGCCTGTCGCCGACGACGCCATCACTTTTTACAGCCGGTCACCGTATTTGGAATGTGAAATCACTGCCAACGTTAACACAAAACAATAAACTAGAGTGCTGGGAGAAATTGGAAAGTCTCGCCGGCTTTCGTGTTTCCTTCATATGTAAAGGGGACATTTGAAGGCAAGGGTTTAAAAGATATCTTTCTTGACAAAATAAACCTTCGCGTTAGGCCAGTGTGACGTTCTTCCCCAACGGCAGAAACAGAGAAAAAGCTTGACACGATTCTCTTGTCATACATGCGTCTATCTTCACTAACAACGTTTTCTTCCACTAATAATACTTTCTCAATTTAGTCAAGTGAATGCCAAGTTGTACGTCTTCGATTCGACTGCATTTATTCCAAGTACCAAGTCATTAGAGGTGTTTCTTGTGAATGTTTTAAAGACAAATTATTATATTGACTCACTAATATAAAGACTTTCCAGGCTCTGGAACGAATTCACTCATGTCGATATTTTCTTGAGTGAAATAATTAAATAACAAAGTATTATTTTTATGCTATATTGAGATAATAAAATCGTTAATAATTTAAACCGTTCTGTTTTTAACTGTTTATTTTTTTATATGCTCACGTATTCATATAAAAATGTAATGGTTCAATGTATAGATAAATAAATAAAAAATAGTAGATAAATTAAATAAATAAATTACAATGACTTAGGTACAAAAAGTATACAAGATAGGAACGGTCCGCGTCCGGCGTTGTCCAAGACACAGATTTAGTTATAATTTAAAATAGGGTCTTAGGGGATGCGGGAGGGTGGAACCTTTCTCATACGCAAGCCTCAAAGAGTAACGATGTATACAAAATTTGGTCCAAATACTATGTTGGTGAGATGTCCGAGTGCGTGGGTGGAGGGGGGGTGGAGGGGGCAGTGGCGTAACTAAAAAAATTACCCTCCAAAGCAAAACGGAAGGCCCCTTAAATATATAGTTTACGAAATATATAATACATATATACGTATATAATACATATAAATATTATTATTACGCGATTTTATCAATTAAATAGAAATAACAAAATTGTTATATTCTCCTCCATAATACAAACAATTTTATGAAAATTATTAAGAATGTTTTGTAATACCAAAATAAAAAAAATGGTCTCTTATATTCTATAAAAATCAGTCATTCAAATCTTATTTTAAAATATTTATATGCACTTTTAATTAAAAAAATAAATTCTTACCATATATTTTCGTAATAAGTTTTTGTAAGAAATCATTTTTAAATTTTTTTAGTTTTATTTATTGTGATGGATTTAAAAAATATTGACCTATTGAGCCTCAACGCACTACATTGGTTGCGTTATCTTAGTTACATCACTGCGCGGGATTGAGGTGGTTGAATTTTTTTTTTTGGGATCCTAGAATGCAACTGAGCCAAATTTGGAACGAATCGCATTCACATTTTCACGATCAGACCTTATTTGTGATATTACGATTTTTCAGAACATGACTATTTATTTTTGTAATCTTACGCCTTCTGTTTTACTTTCATGATTATTTATTTTTATAATATTATTTTATTACAATCAATTATATTAAAAATGATATCATTTTTTTTTCAAATGATTTTTCTGACAACACTTCACACTGCTCGTGATATTTTAAGTAACATTCACGTTTACGTTGTCACGAAATATTTTACTGAGGAATTAAGGTACTCATAAAAATAATTCACCGGAACAATCCAGCATTCAGTTTGACAGCTAAAATACCATAGACTCACGTGAGCGGCCGCTAAAGTCTATTTCCGACATTCAAGCGAACGAAGCCTATTCAGTGCGAGGGTGTAAAGTTACGAATTTATGAAGCGAACAAAGCTAGCGAAATAGTGAGCGCGGGCGAATATTTAACCAGTGATAAAATAAAGTAAAACATTAGTGATAAAGTAAATAAGTTGTGTATTTAATTGCAAGTACTTAATTTAAATGAAAATACTTGAATATCTAATATTTATATATTTTATCGTTGCCATAAAGGAGTCAGTATTATTATTTACAATTTACAAAAATTTGATAGATATGGTAGCGTGGGTAAATAGGTGAACTTTACATTGTGTAAAGTGATCATTTAAGCCAGCCGATGATAAGTCGTAAGCCCTGTAATGCCCAAGACTTCCATACTTCTCATATAAAAATAATAGCTACGTCTCTGTGAGACATCTTAATCTATTATTTATATTATTAGAAACGTATTTATAAGTAAAATGTTCTGGTTGTCAGGAAAATTTATGATATTTTCTAACTAATGTTTATGGTTATTTAAAAAAGATATATTTATTTAAATTTATTAATTTTGTTACAGTGTAATTCATAACACGTAAACAATTTTAAAAAACATATTGATAGGGAGATCGTTTACATTTACAATACCGTTTAAATATAAAGTATAATACTGTTAAAATACTATTATATTTAAATTAGATATATAATGGAACACTTTTATAAAATGTAAAATAAATAAATAATGCATTGAAATTTTAATTAAATTAAATTTAATTAATTAAAATATAAAGTGCACAAATCAATGTGTACAGGGATCACAAATAAAATTCTTAATCTCAACAGTAATAAATTTAATGTACTTTAATTTAAGTGTACTTCCCCGGATTGGAAATAGAGATCCAGGTTCGAATCCCGGTGACGCAAAAACAATATTTTTCGACAAAATTGATTTTATATGTATATATTTATAATTAATACATTAATTTAGTATTTAATAAATTTAATATTTCGTTAATCGTAGCGTCATCACCATCGTCAGTATTATCAGCTGTTTTCTATCAATTGCTAAATGAAGGCCTCCCCGAGTGTTTCCCTATTTTTCTCTGTTAATTCTTATTCGCTATAGTGTATTTTCGTAAAGTTTGATAATTTCGTCGAAGTTCTCACCAGGCTGGAAGTGAGAGTCAACCAGAAAATGAATGAGGGAGATGATGATGTAGCACCAATAAATCTGGCAGTCCACGTTCATGCCATACTCTTCGGGGAAGGCGAGTCTCTGTACTTTTAAAACTGGAACTAATCAGTTAAGGGAAATAAAATCTCAACAGAAAAATACCGGGCAGTGGATACCAGTCGCTATTCAACGGCGGATCGGCGATGCCTTACAACGAATTCAGTGAAATAAACGCCCTGATTTTTGTAAATACGACCGGTTTTCATTTCCAAATTGTTTCTGTCCAGTGCTGTTTGAATAAGATTTTTAGATCAGAGGTTCATAGTAAGTGGAAACTAATGCTTAGTATTAGTGATACAAGGACTCTTTAATTACACAGAATAATCCAGCCGATATAACAAAACTCCCACAACATGCTCTTAAGCCTCAAGGTAGCGCATTCACATTCTTTTAAAGAACTTAACAATGCTAAAGCGACTAGAAATATTTGAGATTGATTGTACTGCTTTCTATATTGGAAAATTAGGTCGACATTTTAACATAAAAAGAGTTAAAAAGCATTTAAGATGTTTGAATATTAATGTTTTTTCAGAATTTTTCAATCTTTTATTAGAAAATTATCATACTTTTGATAAAAAAATGAGATTGTCTGTATTACATATAAATAATGTTGGTCTTAAATTGAATAATTTAGAATCATTAGAAATAAATAAGGCGTGCAGTATAACTAACCAACTAAATTTAACCACAAGTCCTATTCTGAATTTTTTTCATTAATTCAATTTTCATATCTTTCATCATAGTAACAATTTGAGTAGGGTAATAGATTTTTTAAAAATAGTTACTATTTTAATTTTTTTTTTAAATAGATTTTTAAAAACATTTGAACAACTTAACATATAAGACACAAAATATAAGATATATAAGACGCTTAAGACACAAAATATATCAGATCCTGCATTTCATCATTCAAAACAAAATCTCCAGCAGGAGATGCCCTGAAGGATAAGGGGTATTTTTACTGAGACAATGGTTCGATAGTACGATTTTCGCCGACATGATCGCGACAACGTTCGATAACCGGCCAAGCACTATAAGAAGAGCAGAATATTGTTTTAAGAATAGGCTAGAAAATATTTTCAATCTTTTCCGAACCATCTACGCATCCCTGGATCTTATCGTTGCGCTCATCTTAAGGTTTTATTTCTTCTTTCTTCGGCATAAATTGTTTTTTTCCGCGTACGACTGAATTTCAGAGATTTCAAAAGACATTCATGGTTAATCGAATGCCCCTTGAAAAGCGCCCTTGAGGTTATTATATCCATTTATCAAACGGTACCATAAAAAAGGCCGTAAAAATGCAAGTGTTGTATTTATAAAAATATTGCAAAATTTTTACATTAAATATGTAGAAATATAACATATTTTAATGTTCTATGGTATCGTTAAACATAACTGGAATTATGTAATTAATGTTTATTATGACGCTTCTTCGAACTTTTTACGATACTTCATGTATTTATGTATATTTTTTGTTTTGTTTTATTAATTTTCTATAATTTACAATTGGTTTTATATAAAATTTTTGTTTTTTTTATAATTTTGATTACGATAAACATCCAGATATTATATAATTTTTACCTTTGTATTGCGCTTCTGATGTAATTCTCTATTATGTAAAAAAAATTTAATGACTGAATAGGGCATGTACAATAAATAAATAAATCCTTCATAATTATTCATATAATTTATATTGTAATATTACCAAATACACGTCAATAATGGCAGAAGAAAATATTTTAAAATTTACTAATAAAATAATATTATATCGTAGATACCCATCTACCTTCTTCTATCGAATTAAACTATTGTACGACAAAAATAGTAAGTACATACCTAGGTTGGGTGCGAAAATATCAGTTCAAATATCATCTTTTTGTGTCTTAGCTGTTCAACGGAAGTTGGCAGTTATGTTGACTATCATCACTTAATTTATTCATTTTTCCAGCCATCTTTCCCTGCATTATAAGATGCAAGTTTCTCTGAATGACGCATTGATATTAAAGTTTTTGAATATTTGTTGTTTTAATAAGTTATTTTCCTTTCTTCATCCGAACCACAACATATTCATTTAAAACTATCTATCCATGGTAATTTAACCATTCTTCTAGAGATTCACATCTCAAATGCTTTAAGTGCTGTTCATTTTTCGGTAGACGTCCGTGGTCCTATTTCATTAAATAATACTGAGAATACATTTGCATTCGTAATATGACGTCAAGATTATGCCTTGAAAATATTTTTTTCATGCGGATAAAAATTGCTCAAGCTTGCTCAATACGGCGTTTGATTTCAACAGAAGGATTTCAGCTTACATTTATATGACATTCCAAGTATACACCATTACTTCGCATCTCCACAATTTTATTTCAGTGATTGAAGACTTTTATTATCAACAGTTCTGTTTATAACAGTATTTTAAAAAATCTTGTCGCTTAAAAAATTTTTATTTAAAAATTTTATAAAATTGTTTTAATCGATCTTTAAAAAATATTTAATCATTTTAACACCATTCAATTCTAATTCTTTTAAAAAATTTATCTTAAAATAATAAAATAAATTTAAATAATATGATATAACACTTTGTTTAAATCACTAAAAAAATCATAAATCAACCTATGGTATCTTCTTCAGGAAAAAATGTACACTAAAATTAAAAATACAAGCATAGATAAAAACAAAACTATAAAAATATAAGTGATGGGTAACTAAGTAGGTATTACTATGAAAACAAATTAAAAAAATGTCTTTGCAAAAAGGATTTGGTTATTTAGCTTACTATATTTCTAAAATTTCATATTTATCTAACTATAAACCTCTAGAGTTTGTATGTATAATTTATAAACCCAAAAGAATGGTTTATATAAACAAAGTGTTTTATCTAATTATTTATTTAATATATGGCCACAAAGTAATTTTGTTAATATTGAAGGAGTAAAAAAATCGTTTATTTTGCCTTTTTAATACGTAATTTTTACCTAACACACAGACCGACAACTAAATAGACACGAACTAACGGACGCAAATAACGAAACGAACATTTAAACGCTGACAATATAATATGCATTAATGTAAAAAATACGTCTTGTTTACACAAAAAAAAAATTTTTGATGAGTAAATATTTTTATTGTTACATATACGTGTCATAATCTATCGGATTTGTGATTAGTTAGATATATAGTTTAGTTAGAATGCTCTTTGCCCCGCAAACCGCTTTTCAATATATACACTTCATATCATGTTTATTCATTTACTAGTCTGTGACTTAATATTATTTTTTATTATCTACGTGCCTCAAAATATTAAAAATCTTTCTTTTAAGTCAATGATCAAGGTTGATTTGATTGATTGACTCAATATTTAATTTAAATGATAACATCTCGTTTCAATTTCTTTGGTTTTTGTTGATTCAATAATAATATTCATCAATAGGTTGGAACTAGACTTTATCAACATGTGAGGTTATGGCACTATGCATCAATCGATCAAATTTAAATGTCGGTTCGTCCATGAAGCAATTGTTTATATATGGCCCGCAAACCATTATTAAAAGTGCGACACACAAATGGCGAAAATTATAATTATTTAAATGATATGATATAATATCATAAATGATATGATATAATATCATATCATATAACGCAAAAATTCACACCAATTCGCCCGAGTGTTGATTATCTTTTAAATGTTTTATAACATAGCATCTACTTTTAATAATCTTTTCAGTACTTAATATGAAACCTAAAATTTTATTATACTCTTTATATGATACAATTTAAACAGTAATTTAATTCAAATTAAATTTATCAACTAGAAAGATAAAAGAAAAAAATATTTATCAAACGAAATATTTAATTCTTCTTCTCCGAGGAAAGCACTTACTGTTTGCGCTATAGCAATTGAATACATTTTTCGACAAATTTTGAACTCATATTCTGTAATCTTCCCAGTAGATGATATTACTGCATTTTTAAAAGCAATTAACTTTATATGGCGGGGAATCTCAAGTACGTTTGAGTAAAACATCAAAAATTAAATGAATTAATTTTATAAAATTCAGATAAACTTTGATACAACTTATATATTTTTTAAGGAGAACACATTTGTGTTGTGAAGTTGCTTTTTTGGTATTTGTGGTATTTTTTAATACAAATTAAATTAATTAACTAGAAAGATATACAAAAAAATGTACTTATCGAAAAAATTTTGTTGATGCCGGGATGTATAAAAAATACCACAGAATTTGTTTTTTGATAAGTAGATTTTTTTTTACATCTTTCTAGTTGATTAATTTAATTTGTATTAAAAATACCGATTATTTTATTGTATATGTTCTGAGAATGTAATTTTACAATAAATATGCGTTCTATTTAATAAAAATAAATTATTACGATTAGAACCGATTAAATTTTAGTCTAAGATTTTCGTTCGTTTTTTCATGATAATTTATGAGGTTTCGTAGATAAAGAAGTTCCCTACTCTATACCCAGAGAAGAAAAGCAGAAAAACGCGAGTGATTCAGTATTTTATCTGAATCTGTTCTTTTCTTTCTTCTCCTTATACCCGGTCCCTCGTCCATGTTTTCATGTTCATCCCTTGGCAGGAGGTGTGAATGGCGAGTTTTCACTGAAACCTTAATAGCAGGGTTGTAGTTTTTAACTAATGAATTTATTTCTTATTATTAAGGAGAATACATTCTTATTGTGAAGTTACAATTATTCAGAACATAGATCTGTGTAAGTGTACAATTAATATTACAGTTATGAAATAAATTAAATACTAATTAAATGTTTTAATTAAAAAGATATAAATATAAAAACAATTTTATCGAAAAATATTGTTATTGCGCTACTGGGATTCCAACAAAGTAGATGGCATTCAAATAATGGAACGAAAGATGTATTCATTTAAAAAATGTAACATATAAGTTCGAAAATTTGTTGTCAAACGTACTGTCGCTGTAGCATAGTTGGATAATGCACCTTCTCAGGTTTGGAAAGAGATCCAGGTTCAAATCCCGGTAGCGCAACAATATTTTTTGATAAAATTGATTTTAAATGTATATCTTTCTAATTAATACATTTAATTTATTTCATAATTGTAATATTAATTGTATACTTACACAACTATAGATAGAATAACATAGAATTATATAGAACGTGTTAATAAGATAACACATAAGAGTATAGTTGATGTAATTGAATACATACGGAAAATGAAGTGGTAATGGGCAGACCACATCGCACAGTGGACAGACAACCGTCGGACGAGTGCAGTCATCCAGTGGTCTCCCGACTGAAATCAATAGATCGCCCTAAAACCTGATAACGAAATCATAAAATTCTGCAGAAATACGTGGCAGCGAATAACTTGGGGAGGCCCTCATCCAGCAGTGGATTGAAAGCGGCTGATAATAATGAATGATGAGATATATTAATGGACGTCACATATGTTATAACTTAAAAATTCTGCCTCTTCTATATCCAACTTCTATGTACAACTTCTTATGATTGGCTATCGATTTTTGAGTCTTCTGTCATAATGATATCACATTACTTGATTTACTTAGCGTTTTTTATTTATACTTATTTTATTATATATATATTGCACATATGGAACTAAATTAATTATGCTTTTTTTAAACACGATATTACCAACTCAAGAGAGAAATAAATTCTAGTGTTTGAATTGGGGAGTATTTATGTTTTAAAATAATGTAAAGGTTTAAATACACATACATAAACATAATCAATTAGAACTTGTAATTGCTGTCGGAGTTTTCTAATATTTGTTTGATTTGCGTTTTATAATTTTTTCTGTTTTGATTTTATATGAGAGGGCTTTAAACTTTTTATACCTAATTTATTTTTAGTTTTAAATTTGTGAATTTTTAAGTTGCGACGTGATCTTGGTCGGTTACTTACTTTTATGGAAATTGTTGAATTGAAATGGTCTTTGTGAATTTGTAGTAATGCATTCTTTTTGAAAATTTTATTTAAACAGAGAACCCTTAAAGAGTTAAACAGCTGTGATGTTGGAGATATTGAAGGTTTTTGAAGGATGACTTTCAAAACCGGCCTCTGAACCTTTTCTACAGGTAAGAGATTAATCTTGAAAGTCCCCCCCAACCGATTATTCTGTATTATAAAATAGATTGGGCAAAAGAGTAATAAATTGTTTTAATCATACTAGATGATGAGATATTTCTTAATCTAATGAATATGTAAATAAGTTTTCATCTCATTTAAGATCTTTCTTTTAAATGATGAGTCCTGGTCTATAACATAACAACAGACTGGGTATAATAGACAATTACGAAGTCGTGAAGAACTAAGCACATATACTTGATTTCAAAACAATTTATTTTATTTATTTACTTATTTATATCTACAACTATTCTGAGTTCTCCAATCTTTTTTTGGAAACAAACCATTATTTTTACATTAACAAGAGTTTTGAAATTTTACATTCAAATACTAGTTTGAATTTGAAATGTTAGAAATAAAAAAAAGTGTTAATAGCAATTAAATATTATAAATAACCAAATCCTTTTTGAAAAAAGTCACCTTTTAAATTTGTTTTCACAGTAGTTACCAATTCAACCCACCACTTTAATAGTTTTATTTTTATCAACGCTTGTATTTTTAATTTTAGTATACATTGTTTCTTAAATAAAATACCATAGGTATCGAAATATATCAATGTATCAATAAATAGTTGTTTAAAATAAAGTGTGTTTCTTATTATTTATATAATATGTTGCCATAAAGTTATTTTGTAAATATTGAAGAATTTAACATATATATGTTAAATTTGAGGTTTTAATGGGTTGAGTATAATGTTAGAAAGGAAGTTTCTCGGTTATCCCTTGTTTGTTGGTCCTGAGAAGGGCCATTGTTGTCCCATCGTTTCGAGTAAATCTCATTACTCATCTTCAAAGGAAGCCTTATCAGTGAAGTAACGCTCTAAAATGATCATAAAACAAGTCTTTAAAGACCAGCAGTTTTGCGCTAAGTGAAGTCACTATTCTTTACTTTATATAATTTGGGTGTTCATTAAATAATGTTTGACTTTTGGTAATTCTAGAAGGTAAAATATTATTGTTATTTTTTTATGTGTCGGGTTTGATGTTAATGTGTTTTTTGTTGATGTTTATGTTGTGACAGAAAAATTGAAAATTTCTCAGAACCCAACACTTAAGAAGATTGTCCGAACGCTAGTATAAAGGGTGTTCTAATCAGAGCGCCGGATTTAGTTTTTAAATTAAGCAACTCGATAGTTTCATGCGTTGCGTCGTTGTGCTGGAACCATATGTCTTCAAGATCCAAATCAATCAATTCTGGTCAAAAGAAATCACTTCTCATCATTCTGTAGCGCAAACCATTCAATACAACCGCATTTTACGACGACTCATGGGTGATTTATTGACTACAATCGACCTAGTTTCCTAAAAATTTTAAATCTGTCTTCGAATTTGGATCATTATTTCGACCGAAAAGTTTAAGAACCATTTCCGTAAAACTACGCATTTTTAAGTTTTAACAATAATAAGACGTTATTCTTTCATGAAGCGTCTAATCGCATAATTGACAGATGGCATACATGCAATTTTTAAAGAAGCCAAAATTATAAAAAAAAGCACGATTTTTAAATCCGGCGGTATTATTGGGACACACTGTATTTATAATCTTTTTGTATGATAATATAATTTATAATCTGTACAGCACTGTTCTACTGAAAAACAGATTCATATATGTCTCAATCCTCTTATCTTAGATTACAATTTGATAAAAAGTATATTATTGTCATTTATAATGTATTAAAAATACACATCGAATATTATTTTTTCCCATCAAAACATATAATTTTTCAGTTTTTCTCAATTCCTGTAAAATCACCAAAATGTGGCGTACATCATTGTTCATGTGACGTCTTCAATTAACGGATCACTTCAGAAAACTGTGTAGAACGCTGCAGATTGGATCAATTTTCAATTTTAGCGGTATCATAAATGTTATAGTCACCATGACTTCTTTTCCAAGAGTATAAGAAAAGAAAGGACGATTAAGTCTTTCATAAATATGGCGTCAAATATTTTCCTTGCCATTATCTTCACATCCGTTCGTTCCAAATAATTAAGCAACCATTTCTTAACCATATTCGCTCGTGACAACCAGCTTTAGATTTCCTCTTAGTTAGTTCATTTTACATTCTATCATAAATGGATTTTCCACGTATACATTTCATTTTGTTACACACCACCATTTTATGACAATCCGTATTAAGGGAGCTTTGTGCACGTTAAGATCTGTGAAAAAGCCTAGTTTTTAGAGCCTTGTGTATTTTACTTGGATCGGCTTTGCAAAATGGTCGATTATCGTGCGTTAGTTCAACCATGCTATTTCCGGTTGATTGAATATCCCTGATTCCATTGTACTTCACAGAAATTTTCTCACACACAGATCCGTGATATAGCCTACTGCTACCCCCTGTAATTTTTTGAATGTCAACAAGCAAATTTAAAAATTAGTCTTATAGTCATGTAAAGATAAAATACAGAATCATTTTTAAATACTGAACGTGTTTAAGTTACTTTAATATTCACTATTTGGACAGTGATTTGTAAATTACTAAATTTATTGACGAAAGGTCAATACAATGGATTCTGAGGGTATGAAATATTACGAGGCGAAAAACAACGTACGAAATTGTGGCGAATGATGTAAATAGAGGAGTAATGGAGGAAACGCCGAAGGATCCCACCCTATTCTGGAATCGTTTTGTGAGTTGTTTACTCTTGCTTCGATTCCACTCAACAATGCAAGACGTGTAATATTTTACAAAGAGTTCAAACCTTTTTTCGAATATATTCCGGCAGTTAGTTACTAAAATCTTGTGGCTCCCCTTCATGGTTAACATTTTTCTTTTACTTTATTATGTGGCACAATTATTACATTTAGTCATTATTATATTATTTATTACATTCAGACATTAACTGTTATAGGATGGCTCCGGTATTATCGTATCAGAGCCATACCTGTATAATATGTATCAATTTGACATGAAACTCGTCATTATTATCATATTCAATTCAAAAAGCAGCCAGACAGAAGCTAAAGAAGTCATTCACCCCCAAAAGAGGAAGATAAATATCACATTTATGTGTTGAAATCGCAAGAACTTGATCACAGTCCAGCAGAAATACACTCTGATCAGGTCGCAAGAGAATGTGAGGGAGAGTCAGTGGAACGCTCTGTTAGGTCTCTCAATTCACCGCTCTTCCCGGCATCGTCCATCTCAGCAACCCCCAGCGGAAGACCCACACCCTAATAAATCCCGGAAAAGTCCGAGATTACTTTCATTTTTTTTATTTTTCTAAATATTTCTTCTAATCGAACAGTCATGATCTCATAATGATGCAGCGTTTGTCGGTCGATATGACCGCTGACCCCTGGCGGCTGAGTATCTAGCCGATGTTCCAACAAATGTGACTTGCATCGCCGTCGTTAGATGCCTCTTTATATTCATATGGTACACTATAGTCTCACTATGAAACTGTAGTAAATGAGACGGTAGAGATGTATCATCCATGAAGGTAGCTGAGCCGGGAAGCATTTTTGGAGGTTGTAGCTGGAGGTTCGTACAGGCTGTTATTTCATCGTTGACGTTTCATTTAAGTATTATTTAACCATATTTTATGATAGGATTTTTAACCCACTTTAAGTATTAGGTACCATATGATATGCTCGATTTTAATAAAGTTGTTATTTTTCATGGGTGTTCGATTATGGAAATTGATTTGTACCTGATGGTGATCATGCCACAAGGTCATCAGGTACCAATACGGACAAAGCCGTGATGAATGATACTCGAATTGTACTGAACCATTTGAAAAAGTACATTTGAATTGAATTAATTTGCTACAAATATATTTTACTTATATTCCCGAAATTGTAAGCTAATAAATTACGCACAAAACTATAAAATTCAATTTAAAAAATACATGTATCAGATTGTTTGCGTGTACCCAGTACACGCATTTTTTACGCTAAACCACAATGTGGACGGCATGTGCCAAGGTGCGATCGATCATCCGAGACGCGGTGCGAGATTATATAGGAAAAAAAGATATCTGGTCATTTAGATCATGGCACTAAACTTAGCAAAGTCATTTAGAGTTAGCTACGACAATAATGGTCGTGGTAAGGATAGCGAGGTTTCTAGAATGTTTTCAATGCCTGAAGATTTTACTTTTTTTGCGAGCTATGGTACCAAATTCAATACCAAGTTATTAATTATAACATAGTTAAATGTATCACACATTTTAACATTATCGGCTGGCATCCTGTGGAAATCTGTTACGCGGATGCGATACATTTTAAGTAAAATTTGTTACATTAGATGTAATAATATGTAGATTCGTAGAATCAAATTCAATTTATTTGTATACATTACATGCAGAACCCAGTTCCATTAATAATAAAACAAATAAATAAAATAATAAGTAAACATAATACAAATACAGAAAAATTATAAACAATAAATTACTGACGTAGTTCACTTTATTTCCATTAATTAATTAATATCTCAAAACTTATTCGTTTGCGAAAAATGTTCACCCAGGCACCTCTTAAAACTTAGCAGATCTGGGGGACAGCGGAATTTTTATGATAGTTTGTGTCAAAAGTGAAAAGTGACACATTTGTCTACTAAGGCCCAGTTGTGTGATTAGAGGTACATTTTTATTATGGTAAAGAAAGTAACTTTAGTAAAAAAAATTGCAAAAACTGGTTGTTTAATCGTTGGTAAAAAATATTTACTCATCGAAAGAACATGCGATAGTAAATTAATTTTACTATCCAATATCAGATGGTAAAAACCGTAAATCGTTACTTAAAAATGGCAAACTCTTCACAGCTGTTTCAAAAGTCATCTGACACATTGATACTTTATAAATTATAGTATACAACAACGAATCATTCAATATCCCGTTATTTTAGTGATGAGAGTTCATCCGATGATTTCCTCGCTTTTTCAAATATATTGGCTTAGATTTTTGCCAGCAAAGTGACAGATTTTAAATGCAGGGTACAACAATATAAGTAACACGAAAAATGTTCACTGTCTCCTTAACCAGACCAAAGTCTGAGGTTAAGTAGACAGATTCACCCATTATATCTAAGAGTGAAATCTAAACAACTAACAATATTGAAAACCAACAATATTTAATAATCAATAATAATAATAATATAAAACAAAAATCCTTGTACGTCTATATTTAAAACTCATTAAAGATAATACAAAAGAATAGTAAAATAAAAACCAGAAAATTAAAATAATTAACGAATGAAGAAATGATGATCGGTTCTTGTATTTACATAAATCTTCATTCAGGTTCTTTTCTGCCTTATTGCAATAGTTTATGACCTCCAATGAAATTGATTTCTCTCGCGAATTACTGCAAATCTGTTATTGAAGACCATTTACAACACTTCGACCGACCCACGATGATTGGAGTAAGAGGATTTGGACCAGGAACTGGACCTACCTGCAGTGTTGTCACTCCTCTGGTCTGGATTTGATCATCTTGCGGTGACTTTGTTGTTACGCATGAAATCTGTCGATCGCTCATTTCGTTGATTGCTCAAAGTGAGGGCACGCATCTTGTACAATAGCAAGGTGAATAGTTCAATCTGACACGCTCAAATGTCAATTCATCCAAAAATTAAACTTTTAACTGTTCAATTCATCAACTCCACACAGAAGAATGCTAAATTGTTAACATAACAGTCTAACGCGCTCCATAGCAAAACGTTAACTGGTACAGAGTCATAGAAAATATATACGCACAGAAAAATGGTAATGCTCTGAATTATAAGTGGTGGAAGGGAGGTGGAGAGGCGAAACAGGTAATAGGATAATAACCGTTATACCTACATGTGCTGCGATCACACGCGCGCGCGATCCAAATTTGGATGGATTGATGGATGGATTGAGGGACTAAAACACATTAGCAGATGGATAACAGGCACGCCGTGGACTAATCCTGATGCACCAAGGACGCCGTGAGCTGTAAAAGTTTGGAAACCGCTGGTATAAGGGGTGAGATGACTTGTATGATGTATAAAAATAAGTACAAAGGCTGGAGTTGAATGCAGCGTGACATATTACAATTATTTTTTTAATTTTTATTGCTATTATTTACTATGTTTGACTATATTGATTTAAACAAATAATAGATATCTCATGGAGACGAAGCTATTTTTTTATTATATTTATATGGAAGTATGAGTAATTTCAGGGCTTACGACCTGTCTTCGGCTGGCTTAAGTGATTTTTTTTTTTTTTTTTTTTTTTTTTTTTTTTTTTTTTTTTTTTTTTTTTTTTTTTTATTTAAAAAAAAAAAAAAAATAGAGATGCGTACACGGAATACATGTCACATCAATATTCTTACTATTTTCAAACTAAGCTAAATGCTTGTGCTATGAAAATAGGACTAACTTGCTGGTGTCCTGGAACGAGGCGCGAACCCGCGACCACTAGATCACTAGGCCAACGTCTTGACCACTACACCAACAAGCTACTCAAATTATACAAATATAACGTTCACCATTCTCACCCATTAATCAATCTCCATATCTATCAAAGTTTTGGAAGTTGTATACATGTTAATATGTGGTAACACTTCAAGTACCACTACACTATCGCCATCTGTGGACTAAATTTCATATTCATTTCGCAGAAACAGCATATATCTCATAATGAGAATCTAATCATGTTCATAATCCATATATTTTCATTAAAAATATAATAAAAAAATAGCTTCGTCTCTCTGAGATATATATTATTTGTATAATAACAGTGTCTTTGTAGGTGAAAATTTAGTAATTGTGTGTTCTAGAACATATTCAATTATTGGTATTGATTTAGTTTATTTTTATACTTTTAAAATTAGCAATATTAACTTGGTGGTTAAGATTCATATTTGTTATTTATTATCTTAGTTTTATTAACCACAATTGAGTTTAAAAAACATCTACCGGTTTCGGAAAACACTTTTCCTTCTTCAGGATGTCATAACTAACTAAAAATATAGTATTGTTTTTTTTCCTAAAAATTATTCGACTAAATTTGTATTGAGCAGTAATTTGAGTTAGGTACTAAATTTATTTTTTTAAATAAATTTTTTTTTTTTAAATAATTGTTGTTTTTTAAAAAATTTAAAAATAGATTCTGGTGAAGAAACAATACTATATTTTTAGTTAGTTATGACATCCTGAAGAAGGAAACCGGTAGATGTTTTTTAAACTCAATTGTGGTTAATAAAACTAAGATAATAAATAACAAATAGTTTATTTTTATTTATTTTAAGGGTGTAGCTTTCTTTTTATTCTATTTTTTGTACAAAATACAATCTCCTTTACGAGAGTTTCGAAATCATGTATACGTACCCTAAGAAATAATCGATTGAGTGCGCTTGTACGACAGTATACAACAAAATAAAATCTATATAAAAGACAAACGTAATAGCGTAGACGATATCACATTCTGCATGGTCGTATTCGTTTTTTTATGACACTGTCCATTTTGTGTAGCCATGATTTGATGTAGCCTTGATATAAATTACATTTTTTATTCACCCTTGCTTCTTAGGGGTAGCTATTGTACCTAGAATGTTGCGTAATACCAATAGGAATATTGTTTTTATGTTATATGATGTGGAATGTATTTGTAGTTTTTATTGTTTAGCTTTAAAATATATGTGTAATATAAAATTCCTTGAATCCAGAACCTTTCTTGAATTCAATGTCGTTCGGTATGCGTATTTATTGAAACACTAAGAATTTTAAAAATATATTTTTGATTACGAAGAACACATTATCGCATCCCCTCCGTACATCTTATCTATAGAATAATTAAAACATATTAGTTAAATAAATCTCTTAGAAATGTTCACAGATAAAACGTATGTATCTAAAAACTATACATAGTCACTACTGGAATTACTCAACCTTGGAATTTTCTATTGCTAGTAAGTAGCTTTACCAAATAAGTTATTTAAAAAAAGTGCCTCATTTGTCATTGTGTAGATAAAATCTAATTATAATCTGTAGGGTAATCACAGCTTAATTGGTTATAATTCATCGGCATTGGAAATTTTCGGGTTTGAGTCCCGGTGGTGACTATATTTTTCAAAAGATAGAATTTTTTGTGCATTAGATAAGTGATTTAACTAATTTGTTATAATTATCAATGTTGATGTATAAAATTGCTTCTCCATAAAAATATTATTTCATTAAAAATAAATTATTATTAGTAATAGAAAGTTGAGGATGTCAATTCATTTAGATGCTGTTTCTTTAATATTTGTGTTTGACAAATTAGTGATTGGATCCAATTAGAAATGAACATGATTCTAAAATCGGTCTTTATTATGCTGACATAACTTATTCAGGTAATGCACATTAATGATTGCTTAAGTATATAAACCTGAACTGGGCGAGACTTCTTCCTAGCAGGGAAGCGAATATGGGGGCGAATTCTTAACACTATGCTACTCTATCAAGGAATCAAACAAGGCGTGAAAATAGTAGTTTATAAATATCTTAATCTCTTTATTATGATTGCTAGTTGTAATGTCAAACAGAAGTAAATAATATTAAAAATTAGTTACAAAATATGATGCTAAGTATAAATAAATTATTATATAAAAAAAAATGGGTATCAGTCTATTAGGGCTTAGATAGGAGAGTACTGATTTAAAACGTAATAGGTACCGGAATCGATACTTCGTACAAATACTTGATACAAAGTCTTTAATTTAAACGTATGTTAATAGTAACTATAATATTAACTAACTATTATAATTAAAAACCAATAATTAACTATAATTTTTTAAATATTTAAAAACACGATTAATTTTTAATAATAAATAAATCATTAATTTTATATTTAACCATTGAGTTAATTATATTCACCAACATTTTTCCAATAATTTCATTATCAAGTTAATTAAGTCAAATTCCACATTTTTCATCAACAAGTTAATCAGATACTAGAGTTATTTCAAAATTATTATTTAATTAATTACCTATTATTATTAAATTATTTAAAAAACTGAATTTAAAAACAATTTGACATAATGTAATCACCCTGAAGAAGGAAAATATATTTTACGAAACCGGTAGGTGAATTATAATTAACTCAGTTGTTAAAAACATAGTTATTTATTATTAACTATATATATATATGTTGCGACATTTTATAGTGCACTATTTGTAGCTTGGTTTAAACATATTATCATATAAAAAAACAAACAATTAATTATGATTTATTCTTCAAAATTCCAATCGTCTCTTAAAGTTGGAAATAATTACTTAATAATAATTAATAATTAATTATCCCGGTGACGCAAAAATAATATTTTTCGACAAAATTGATTTTATATGTATATATTTATAATTAATACATGAATTTAGTATTTAAAATATCACAGAACGTCTATTATGAATAATTTCTATTATCACAGAACGTCTATTATGAACAGCTTCACAATAAGAATGTGTTTTCCTTAATAATAGGAAATAATTACCACTATTTAGTCAATTATAACGATAGTTGTATTTATTCGGTTTCCCTAGAATGCTATTCCACAGTCGTACTATCATTACATACAACTCTGTCTGTAGATATCTGTCATTCTTTACTGAATGGCTTAGTACTAAACCAGGCCATTACTGGTAAGACCTACGGTCCGCTACCAGAGATTTGAAGTCATAATAACCTTTGGCTTGACAGGTTGCCTTTCAGAGCAAACGAGACCCGTCTTCCAGGTATGTTCGTCCGTTAAAGGTATTTTATTTCCATGCTACCTTCCCTGTGTATCTGGCGAGCACTCCCCTACCTGCCACCTGATGTTAAAGACTCCCCCGGGAGAAAAACTGTATATATCATAAAAAAAGTCTTACTGTAGCTTAAGACATTTCCTACCGAAATCGAATCGGTAAATGAAATTATTTCAGAATTCTTACACAGACTTATTCATAGAAGATCATCTTCGACATTTAAAAATAATCAGTTTTTAAAATTTAAATATACCTTGCTTTACAGCGTTTTAAATGTATTAAATCATAATAATTATTTTTGAAGTTCTATCATTCAGACGGCGCAGGGTTCACGCTGCGGCGCACATCACGTGACTCGCTAAAGTCACGTGATACGTGCTTCAATACTGCGTGATTTTCGACGTCTTTATGATATCCTAAGCTTGATATGTTTACATGCAGAATTTGTGAACCTCGCATGTCATGTATATTCAAACTTTTACATTTATTATTTTTCCTACATTCACATCGGTTTTTCAGAACTAGAGGTATTATGCACTTAAAACACACACGTACATATATATATATATATATATATATATATATATGTATGTATTGTCGAATGATGCACAAATAAATTTACACTTTTTGATTGTGAAATTGTAAGTTACAGTTCGAGAGATGCGTCCGAGAAGCATCGCGATGTATTGTCGTCTGAATTCTGTCGGTAGTCGGTGGCGTAACATAGCTTTAAAATATTTGTTTACACAGCTAGATCTATGTAGTGCGAGCAGGGCCTCCACGCCTGTATTGTATGAATTTGTGCGATACAAAGATAAAATAGAATATTAATTTGCTTTACCTTAAAGTTAAAAAATTATTCCAATTAGAAAGATCGTCACTGTTTCTTAGCGTGGCCGTATTTAATATAGCTGAATTCGCTTTCAGCGGCGTAAAAAAGTTCTCATACCTCAATTATTTATGTGTTTCGAGAAACACTCTCGATTCGTGACAGGTGATTTATCGAGCAAGTTGCGCCGCCCTCGCGGGCCCGCGGCTACCCGGCGAGGTATCTGAATGCTGGAATTATGATGAAACTTTCCGTATCATCGCACTTTATCGCCAAGTGAAGAAGTGTAAAGAGAAATAAATTCCAAACTTTAAGTGTGCTTGTGTATATGTCTGTAGGCCTTTTGCGCACCTCGCGCCTCGGAGAAATATAACATTCTTGCATTTTCAGAAAAAGCACTCTTCCATCTACGACCTGGAAAAAAGTATTTCAGATAATAAATGCAGAGTGGACATTTAAATAAAAATTTATATTACTATTGTTTTTTTAATGATAAAATATAACAAATAATCTGACGTGCTTGTGATCTAGTGGTTACGATACTCGCCTAGTAATCTATTGGTCGGAGGTTCAAACCTCATTCCAGGAGGCCATAAAGTTAGTCAAATTTTCATAGCACAGGCAAGTTAAGTTTTTACTCATTAAGTTTAATGTTATTACCCACCTATTTTACTAAAAAAATGTACGGGAATGTTCGTAAGATTACGTAAATAAAGAAAAAAGTCATTGTTAATTCTGGCGTCTGCTATCGGTTTACTCAAAGGTATTTGAGATTCCGTTAAAACAAAGTAGATGGCTTTCAAACAATGGAACGATAGATATATTAATTTGAAAATTGTAACATATGGGTTCGAAAATTTGTCGTTAAAAGTACTATCGCTGTAGCTTTGTTGGATAATGCATCTTTCCCGGTTTGGAAAGAGATCCAGTTTCGAATCCCGGTAGCGCAATAAGATTTTTCGATAAAATTGATATTATATGTATGTCTTTCTAATTAATACATTTAATTAGTATTTAAAAAAGAAAGCTTATATTTTCACACTAAACTTTGTACTACACACACGTTGGGTTATACTGTATACTTATACAGTAGTGTCAGTATAACCCATCGTGTGTGTAGTACAATTATTAGACTAGTTAAAATTAAAATAATCGTATTGCACCATAAAGTAACTGCCATATCAATTTATGATAAGAAAGTAATTTATCAGAGATACTACTTCTTGTTATTGATGTTCTGAAGGTATGTAGTCATATTCTCTGGTCATATTCTCTGGTCTTATTCTCTGGTCATATTCTCTAGTCATATTCACGGTCACTCAGATCAGTGCAATTTTAATATGATGACATTAAAGCAGAAAATATATTTCAATATTATGGTATTCATTTTTAAAATCCTCACTAAAAATACCAGATGATATAAGAAAGGAAGAAAAACTACATAGATTAAAAATGAAACAAAGTAAATATGTACAAGGTAAGTTATCATAAAAATGAACATTTTGATCTTGTTTATATTACAGCATAGTGTTTGTTTATATTAGACCCTTTTTGGGACTATCTATTATAGTCATTGACCTGTTGATGCCAGGTTTCATTTAAATGAATAAGATTAATGAATTTTTCATTATCCATGCACTTTTTAATAAAATAAATTGATCACTTGGACAAATACTAATAATTTTAATAAAATAAATTGATCACTTGGAAAAAGTCTATTTATCGAAAAAATATAGTCACTATATTCAGGTAGACAGCTTTACCCAGTTAAGCTATAGTGACTCTTTACATTATTGTCTCCATGTAAAATCGCCAGATAATTTTTTTGTGTATCTTTCTAAGTTATTCATCTATTGTGTTTTAATTATCAAGGAATTATATTCTGAAAAATCGTTACTTCGCAAATAATTCCATTAAAATTTGCACATTTTGTTAACATAATTATTCACATATTTAATTTTAACCCTGTAATATTTATATTCATATAAATAAAAAAAAAAGAAGTTATTTGTAAGACATGTACGTAAGGGAATTCATGGAAATGAATGTGTTGATAAACTGGTCAAGGAGGCCACTTTTTCCGGAGTTTTCCCTCATCAATTCCTTATCCCGACGTATGACTGACTCAATATATTTTAAAAAAACGTACAAATTCTATCTGGACTGCACAATGGATGGATCCAAATAATCATAAGGGTAATCAGCTTAAAATAATTCAAAGATCTATCAAATACTAATGTATGCAGTATATTAAGAATAAATAAATAAAAAATTTTCCCTTATCACATTTTCTTCCCTCCATATTTCTCTCAATTATATTTCTGAGGTATACATTGTATCTATAATGTGTCCTATCCATTGGATTCTTCGTTTTTATTATAATACTCTTTTCTTGCGCTATCCTTAGAACCTTTTCATACCTAATTCTTTCGGTCCTGCTTATTTTTTCCATCATTATTCAGCACCACATCTCAAGTACTTTCAACCTATTTCACTCTCTAGTTAATAGTTATGGTTCAAATGAAAGTTTTGTTGAATTACTTATTATGTTTATTTTTTTATTTAGTTTTTGCATTAAAAGCACGTTTTGTCATTATTTTTCAACCAAATGTGCATCATATAAAACATTTTTGAAGTTAATAATACTAATACTAATTAGTATGTTGGTATAAGCGTACAGCTTACAAAATGAAAACACTTGTATAGGGCCTCGGACAGATATTGAGCTAGTTTTGGATTGCTCAATGCTCCAGAAACCTTGGATGATTATAATGATAAGGGTAGTGATCTAGGTAGACAATATTCGTGTTCTGTATACCAAGATGTACGTGCTCTCATCAGATACTCTAAATGAAGATTTTCTTAGTCAGCTTTCTTTGTTTCCGCTATTGTTTAATTTAAGAATTCAAGAAATTTCGCATTCAATTATATGGTTTGGATTCTGTGATTGCATTAGGTTATCCAATAAGTTCATACGGTTTAAAATATTTCAAAATAACTAAATACACAAATAAACTATTCTACATTATGTTCTCCATCATTTTCGATAATTAAGTAAAAAACTTTGATCCTTTTTATCGGCTGTTTACACGTTAGTTTTTATTGTTTTGGTTGAGCTTACGAAGTATTTGTATACCAAACGTCTGGACTTATCCAAATGAATTCAGATGATTGAGAACTACTATATGTGGTAAACTCGAGATAATTTTCTGATTCCCGCTTCTTGGAGAAGAGGAATTAATAGGATTAAGTATCGCTTTGGCTGAAATCATTTTTATTAGGACAACACATTCTTACTGTGAAGTTGTAATTATTCAGAATATTTTAAATATGAATTAAACATATTAATTAGAAAGACATACATATAAAATCAATTATATCGAAAAATATAGATGAACCTGGATCTCTTTCCTAACCGGGGAAGGTGCGTTATCCAACAGCGACAATATTTTTAGCGACAAATTTTCTAACCTATAATCTTTCTAATTAATATATTTAATTCATATTGTAATTTCCGCAACGATGCCATGTATTTAGATTGCATTTATGCTACGAGTGATTTATGCAGCACTGTAGTCATGATTAAATTCATAATGGAAGATATGTCAGAGAAGAATTTTTTTTATCAACCTGCACTTTCAGGTCTAATTGTACAGGTATGGCTCTGGTACGATGATAGCGGAGCCAAGCTATGATAGTATTATGATAATAATGTAATAAAATAAAATAAATATGTAGTTATGACGAATCGAAACGAGAGTTAACAACTCTCAAAACGATTCGAGTTAGGGTATAAATAAATAAAACCTGCACTTCCAATGATTTTAGAGTAAAACTTAATTAACTAAAAAGAACAATGAAAAAGTAAACAGCGATTTATGAAATGTAAAAATAGTATATTATATGTGACTGATAATATAATTTGTGACAAATGAAACAGAGACAAAAAACCTCACGAATTTAATGGACAACCTTTAGTCTAATCGTGTAGTCTATTGGCTTCAACATATCTTAGTGTGCCCGAAGAAAACAAATTCTCTTGTCAGACGTCCCTTGGGATGGCTCAGGAGAAGATAGAACAAAACGACCCAAGTTGCAGTGCACAGTGCATAAAACCTCCTGTATTCAAAGATTATTAAGGGTGACTAGTCTTTTGTCTAGTAAGTTAACGAGAATACAAAAACAAAAATATAATTAAAATATTTTTGATAAATATTAAAAAAATATAATTCATTGAAATATAAAGTAATATGATATAATATGTCGTATGATTTCAAAATTAGAATAGTAGTCTGCTTCCAAAGTCGTTTTACCATTGGGTAGATGCTGTGCATCACATGAAAATAAGCAGGCTGCAGGGATGATCAATTTAAAACGCTAATTTTTCTAGATAGTATTATGAGATCAGAAATAGTGCGATAAAGCTGCAGAGGGTCTGATGTTGCTAAAATGAGTAAGTGCTCGTGGCCGTGGTCAATGTTCAGTACTCGCTGGGTGCGTCGCCACTAAAACATAATAATACAACGCTGGAAGGGGGAACTCACCCTTACCCGGGACCGTTTTAGAAGCTAGAGCTTCCTTGTCTATCCCACTCATCAAGCTCATAAAAAACGCAACTTTAAATTTTTTTTTGTAGCATACATAGTATATATGAAAAAATAAAGGTAATAAACGTAGTCTGTTCTAAAGCAATTACCTGTGCAGTTTTTAAAAGTTGTAAATGTTAAGAGGTAAGTAAATGTAATGTTAAGTGAGTTATAAAAAGTCACGTGAAAAAAGTATAATCAGAAGTTATAAAAAGATAATGAAAAAAAAAATATATATATATTATTGTCAGTAATATACAATCGGTCGGTGACAAGAATGTGTGGATAGTTAGGTTAGCACAAATGACAAATTAGTTTCATCTTGCTTTCTACCCACATCATGCAACCACTTTGTTATTTTTGGTTTGAAGTTATTAATCACTTTAGACCCTTTAAGGTCTAGTGGCAATTTATTTAATATTCCCGAAGCACAAAATTATAAAGCACGTTGGGCGAATTTTGTATTAAATTTTGGCACTGAGTAGTCTCCTAAGGCTTTGCTCCCGGTTTTCTTTGGAAAATAACAACCAAAAAAACTTTACAATAATAATGTGTTCTTATAAAATTATAAAAGTTGTATCAAAGTTTATCAAAATTAATTGATTTAATTTTGGCGTCTCCTAACATACGTAACGTAATTACTCAAAGGTATTTAAGATTTATCGCAATATAAAAGTGATATGTTTTTAAAAATGGAATAATATATGTATCAATTTGAAGAAGCTGCAGCCAGATTATACATGCAGCTGATGAGAAAGAAATAACATTCGAATAATATTCGAATAAATAACAATTTCCAATAATTCTGATTTTCATTGGCCAGAGTATTCCCCTGATTTTACGGCTCATTTATAAAGAGCGAGTGCTTAATAACAAGCCTCGATTTACTAACATTTTATTACTATATTTTATTAACATAATATTATTGGAGAAAATTTGAGCGATAGAGCCAAAAAGCATAATTAAAAATAATAGTTATTTATAAGATATTATTTTTTATGTATAAATTTTAAAAAATTCCTTGCTATGTAGAATATTGTGTAAAAGATATATAAAAAAAATACAATTATTTAATTTTAAATAGCAAGATGAATTTTGGCCCATCTAGTATTTTTAAATAATTTCTTAATAAATAAGATTATTAATATAATTAAGTTATTCATCTAAACCCCCATCATCCTTTTCATTCCGCGAGCTTTAGTGTAACTCCTTGAAAGTCCTAAGCTTTTAGATCTTGCCACGTACAAGAACATGTTTTATCTACATCTTGAACATGCGATGGACTAACAGTCTTATTTCTAAGTGAGGAAGGATTTATAATCGTGTAACGAGAAGGTATCGGTGCGTGGTATCACTTATTTAGTACCTTCCCTTCGGATTTAATGTCGGGTGGTCTTATAATTTAATTCTAAACATTTTTTTAGATAGGAATAATTCAGTTTATATAGTGCATATTTTTTATTTTAAGATACGGTTTATATATATATTTATATACTCTACACTCTTCATTATTTTTTTATTTTTTACCAAATCATATACTGGTCATCAGAATAAATAAAATATAATAACAAGTTGTTAAAGTTGCCTGTTTCAACACAGATCACTCTTGTGAGATAAATATAATAAAATATGAATTATATAAAAAACTTTTATAAATATAAAATAAATTGAAAATAATAATACCAACTGCATGAATAAGGTAGATTTCGTGTAAATGTCTAGTTGAAAAGGTTTTATATATAAGTCTTTGTACTGCCGCCATTTTGAAACAAGATCGTGGATCAGGCTGAGTAACCAACTTATCTATGGTTTTTACAAGATCCATTGTATTTGTACAAGAGGGTTGGGGAAATATGGGATGTAAAAAGGGTGGAAGAAATTTGGGAGAGGGATGAGAATAACGAACAGGTAGGCCGAAGAACCAACCAGAGCCAGAAAGAAACAAGAGACTAGTTCTTTTCGGTATCTGAATTTTCTTTTTAGACTGGATCCATAGGTTTTCTGGCTCCAGGAAACCACACTACGGTAATAGCACGAAGTGGAATGACACGCACTATGCACAATATTAAGGTGAAAGCACTAATCGGTACGCACAGTAGCGAGCAGTACGCTTTCAGCTCCCCACTGCATGATGACACTTCATAAGCCAACAATTCATTCCTTCATGGCAGGAAGAATTTGGCGGTAGTCAACGAACCAATAGACAATGATTACTGTCAAACTTTAACTTCAAACTGGTCCAAAACTATAAAAAACAAACCATAGAAAAAGGTCGTGTTATTATTTCATTGAGAACAACGAGGTTTATTTACTACTAAATATTATCATGAAAAATAATTGTTATTTATAAAATTCCAGTACTCCATTTTAAGAGGGTAGTGCCTCGCAAATGACGTTAAGGGTGCCGATAGAGAGTACATCATAGTATTACATCGTGCTGTTCTCATATTACAAAGTTAATTATCTTCACGTCATCAATATGTCGTGATTAGACACAGAGTCTCTCGCTGAACGTATATTATTATGAATTCATTAATATAATATACGGAAATCTAAAACAATTTTTTCGTACTTTGTTTATTGAGAAAGATTAACAGATATCATAAAGATAAAAAAATCACTGACTACCAAATATATACATATACATGAACTAATGGAAATTTCTTGTTTCAATGTTTTTATTTTGGTATCAGTCACGTGATCACTTTGGTATCTACCACTCACTTAGTTAAATAGTTCCGCGACTTTTTTTAAATATATGATTCGATTGGAACGAAAATATAATATGTATTAATGTAAAAATGCGTCATGTTTACACAAAGATTTAATTTTCGAACAGTAAATACTTTGTGTGTCATAAACTATCAGATTTATGTTTCCATAAATAATGTGTGTAGAATGCCCGCCGTCTCGCAACTGACGTTCCGAACCCCTCTCCTATATGTACACTTTATTTTATGTCTATTCATTTACTGGTCTGTGGCAGAAATAGTAACGGTTAACGTGTTTCACATACAATCATATGAAGAATTTGTGTTTATTTATATCATGCGTGTACGAATATATACATATAATTATAATCTACAATTAATTGCATATATTTCTTAAAATTCCATGTCCATCCTACTAAGTAAATACTTATATATATACACACCTTTTGTATACATTTAAATGTAGGAATAATACGCCAGATCGTGTTGACGTATTGACGGCTCAAATTTATTAATTAAATTAGATTATTTTTACTTATTTAATAAAGACATGAATGATACAATATTTTAATATATTATGTCCCAAAAGTCTTTTACATTTTGGTGCAACGAGCGGGAGAGGGGCGGGATTATGACGATCGCTAGCCGCATCCTTGAAAATTCAGTCGCCATGGAGTGGGTACTTACCGGTTGTTCATGAAATTTTCCTTGGAAAATTGATATCCCAACGAGGTGACATAAACTGGCCTCTACGTAACCCCGAATTGACGCCAATTGATTTTTTTTCCTATGGAGCTACCTTAAATTAATTCTTTCTCTCTGGACCAATTAAAAGAAAATTTCTGAGAAGAAATGGCAGCGATTACGGAGAACCCGTGTCGAGCAGTTTTCAGAAATTTTACCTCGCGTTTAGAAGAGTTCTAGAGAATTAATTGATCACATTTTTAAGAAATAAATTCTCCTTTTAAAATTAGCAATATTAACTTTGTGGTTAAAATTCTTATTTTTATTTATTATCTTTGTTTTATTTTGACAACGGACGTCATAACTAACTGAACATAATCCTGAAGAAAAAAATTGTATTTTTTGAAACCGGTAGATGTATTTAAACTCAATTCAGTGGTTAATAAAACAAAGATAATAAATAAAAAGAAAAAAATAATAAAATAAAATAAAAATTCTCAATCGCTGCAATTAAATGCAAAATAAACATTTTTTTTTTATTAAACCCATCCATTGTTCTATTACAGAATTTTTATTATGAAAATACTTTTGGGACACTTTGTATCATATAAATAAAATCTTCTATAACCTTAGGAAAACTAGATATTGTAGAAAGGCCATGTTAGAATCTTGAACGATCGACAAGTGTGCACTATTAGATATATAAATCAAGTAAGAGTTCTATGTACCATCTTTCCCATTCCCTATGGAAAATTGAAGTTATGGATATTTATTTGTGTATTTTAAGCGTACGTATACATATAAATAAATATTATATTTATTACAAGCATTTCAGCGGATTCGCCCTTTGCTGATCAGAGCGTGCCCTATAGAGAATTATTACCTCAATGATTAGAATTCTATTTTTGGGCATATTTGAGTTATGAATGCCACAAAGTTGTATGTCTTCTTGGTCATCGAATGATATATTAATCAACTATATAAAATAAATAATAATTCTACTTTACACAATTTCTGAGTAATCTTACCTGCAACACTGTATGTCATCCAAGATGGCCGACGCTTCGCCTATCTATTAATATTTGTAAAAACAGGTAGAGGTATATAGTGTTGTTGAAGAGGGTATCTCATACAGAGATTTCTATCACTTTCGTTCTAGATATATAGAAAGATTTTATTTTTAAGTAAAATAGAAAATGTATATATATATATATTATATAGCAATTTTTGAATATGTCCAAGAGCACACGATTACTGAATTTTTACCTACAAAGAAACTGTCATTAAACAAATAATAGATATCTCATAAAGACGAAGCTATTTTTTAATTATATTTAATAAAAAGATAGGAAAGTATGGGTAATCTTCTGGGTGATCTGTCTTCAGCTGGCTTATGTGATCACTTTATACAAATATAACGTTCACCATTCTCACCCATTAATCATTATCATTATATTCATTTCCCTAAAACAGCATAAATGTCGCAGTGAAAAATTAATTATTTTTTAACATTCTTTAAAGCAATATTCTTTAGGAGATATCTATTATTTGTTTAATATTATATATTTTAACAGCTTTAAATCAAAATACTTGTGCTACGTAACTCATGTAATGTTACTAGAATTAAATCTCATTGCAAAAACCAGTACGGTTAAAACAAACTAAATTTAAAAATTTTATAGTTGTCAACAAGATTCCAACCTGGACCTTTTTCTATCCGGGGAAATGCAATGTCCAGTTTTAATATATCAACTAAAGAAATTTTAGAACATAAATTCTATGCCACTTTTACATTATCAACTTTTCAATTTTATACTGCGACGAATCTCAAATACCTTTAAATATAAGAATAATGTATTATAATACAAATTAAACGTATCATTTATAAAGATATACAGATAAAATCAATATTTCGAAAAAATATTTTGTTTCCATCGGGATTCGAACCAGGAACTTTTTCTATTCGGGGAAATTCGCTAACCATTACAACGTAACAACATAGTAAGTTAACGACAATTTTTTTAATCATCACATTTCCCTGGACAGGAAAAGTTCCTGGCTCAAATCCCGGTGGCAACAAAGTAATTTTTCGGTAAATTGATTTTATCTGTAATATCTTTCTAATTGATACATTTAATTTGTATTAAAAAATATCACAGATCTTTATTCTGAAAAACTATCACTTCATAATGTGTTCTTGAAAAAATGTGTTCTATATAAAAAAAAACAGTAAGGTTGTCTACTCTACCAATCTATACAACCAATCTGTTAGAACTTTTTTCCAGTCAAAGTAATTTTGTTACAATAACCCGGTATTCCGTATTTTCCATACATAATATTAAAATGTACATCTTAGTCAAGTCTGCTCCAATACATGGATCGCAGGCGAGTTTTCTCGTCGGTAATGTACAATATGTTATATGGGAGCTTAGTAGAATCGACAGGTTTATAGGTGTGTGTGGATCTTAGATAAGTCAGCCAACTCCAGAAATAGCAAAAGAACAAACATGTTCTTAGTGTTCTCGGAGTCGCACAGGGGAAAATTGAAAATTGTGGTCTAATTTTTATATAAATAACATTGAAAGATGTTAGAAAAAAAAGGAAATTGAAGGATGCGATTTATTAAGAAATCTGAAGGACCGGAGTCAAGGAGGATCGAATTGCTTCGTCAAAATGTTGCATTAGCTTCTAATCACAATTGAGTATCAGACCAATACACAATATATTAATAAAAATGTCAACAAATATGTCCAGTTTATTTGGAGATTAAACACGTGTGAGCAGTTGACAGGCTCACCAAATTACAACTGAAATAAATCGAGCTTAATGACGGGAGAGGGGAGAAGTTGGAACAATTTAGGTGGGGTTTAGGTTCATCTAAATATTAGTAGATAATAATAGATTAACGAATATTTTTATATTTAAAACAGCTACAAATTAGTCTCTGAAGGTACGGGTGGAGGGGGGGGGGATCCCAGTAGGAGAGGAAAAATAACAAAACTACCTAAAAGAAAAGTCTTGGAAATAAGTTAGCTTGTTCCAGCATTTTCTTTTTTATTTATTTAAAGTTTCAATAATTTTTGTTTACCTGAACAGGGCTACAATAGATTTTATACATTAAAACCCAATATTTATAAGTATTTTTTCACTAAGCACTTTAAGTTATTGTAACAGAAAATAAGATGTCTAACAAAAATTGTGCCAAGAATTTGTGAAATGCCTTCTTGTGAGAAAGTCATATATTCCGTTGAGGGTTATTTTTGTCGTGCCGCACGTATTGCAAAAAGGTTGCGTCCATTTCACTCCCTTACTTGCTATTCATGCATGTATATAAACTAGAAAGTTTATCGTTTTATCTTTTAAAAAGTTACATTAATATTTCTCAAATTTATTTACAGAATTTTATATTAAATTTGTACTTTTTTACCTGAGACGTTATATTTTTGTAACTTTAGATATATTTTTTGGAAACCATTGGCAGTTATCTCTAAAAATAACATTATCAAGCTTTTTTTCCATTAAATTGAATGTCCATTTTTCTACTTTCTATAAAATTCTACCCTTTAATCGATCTAAATAAAATTGATTTAATTTATTTAAATTACTCTTTAGGACCCTACACTAAATCCCCCCCCCCCTCTAGTCATCCCACTGAATCCATTCGATAAAAATGTGTATTGTATTGAATGCAGTTCGTTTTAGATTTTGATCGGTTGCACTTACACTAAAAATACAGTAAACTTACACTACACTTCCGGAACTACCTAATTTTAAATACATAGTTACCTACTCTTTAGTGCCTGCGCTAAATATAGGCACACTATCTTCTTCTTCCCCTCACCCCTAACCACCTAAATTACGGAATCTTAAAAAAAACAATAATATAATATATAATATATATAATATAATATATATAATTTCAGAACACAGTTTTGCGGTATTTTTATTACCAATTAAATGAATGAATTAATCAATCAAGCAAACTTTAAAGAAAAAGTTTTACCGAATCTTTATTTTACTCTTTCCGCCCCCTTTAGTTACTTAAACTTTATTTCAAACCAGTAACACATATATAATATAAAGATTTAAAAATAAAATGTTAATATCATTTATTAATAATAATAAAACACTTTGTTTATTGATAAACAACTATTAATTGATAAATCATCACGCTTCAAGACCAATGGTCCCATCTTCAGGATACAATGTATGCTAAAATTAAAAATGCAAGCATAAACAAAAACAAAACCATAAAAATAAAAATGGAGTGTAACTAATTAGGAAATACTGTGAAGAGAAGTTGAAAAGGGGACTATTTGCAAAAAAAGATATGGTTAATTATCCATAATAATATTTTGTTTCCCCGTCTATTTCTATGACTATCTGGACGTCTAGGATGTAGTGTCATTATGGCTGTATAGTGATTGATTAAACGGTAAGGTCTATGAGACGCGAGCAGGTCAAAGACGAACGTGTTTTTAATATCGCTAGGTTAAGATTACATAATGTTTTCTATTTTATATATTAAATAGCATTTTTACAAAAAGTAAATATATATTAAATTGAAATAATATGTTTTCAAGAATATAGCAGAAACTTCCGAATTTTTACTAAAGGTAAATATTATTATTGACATTAATATCTATGCTATTTTTCTCATTGAATTTTGACGTAAGTAAATCAAACGTGTTTTTAACATCTCTAGATTTTAGTTTACTTAAATGTTTTCCCTTTTATATATTCAATAACAGTACATAAATATATATTCAATTTAAAATCAAGTGAACACTATCTTTACTACTAGTAAGAAAAAACATACATGACATGTGTCATCTTTCTTGTCTTTACTGTTCATGGTATATCATTGAATTTCCGAAATGTCAAAAAAAAACGATGTTTGGTCATGTTTTTCATCATTCTGGTCATGTCATAACATTCCGAATAGCATTTTTGTGTTTATTATTGATTATCCGTGAAAAAAGGGTGAAATAATTTTATTTACATTAATATTTTATTTAGGTGTGGTTTGTTTTGGGAAAAGCTCTATGATTGAAATATAGATTCTATTTAAATCCTGACCGAGCAGCAAATCCGATTGCTTACCTGCTAGTAATGTTTAATTTGCTAGTAACACTTTTTATTATTTCTAAAATTTCTAATTTATATAATTGTAAATCCTGGGTATTCGTATCGTAAATTTCTGAGTCCTTATTAAGTAAAGAGTTTTCTTATTATTAATATAATATATTGCCACAAAGTAATATTGAAATTATTGAATAAATTAATATCATTATTTGGTTTGTTGTTTGTTTCCGCAGTAATGCAAGGAGCAAAATATATATACAGTTGCTATTTCATACAAACAAATATGATACATCCAGCGGACAAGAGAACGGATAAGAATAGATGATATAATATATAATAGCACATAGTGACGGGCACATTTTTCGGAAACTGGACAAACGGTAGATAAACATAGTCATTCAGTGGTTCCCAAGGGGAATCAAGAGCCCGACAAGCCGCCCCCAAAACTCGCTAGTGTGACAAAATCATCAAACTTTGCGGAAATACGTGGCAGGGAATAACAAGGCACTTGGGGAGGCCGTCATCCAGTAGTGGATTTAGCATGGTTGATAATAATAATAATAATAATGTGTTTATTTCAGCGTGATCAGGTTTTTTTTTTTTAATCTGATTCGCCATAAAGATAATACATATTATGTTAAACATTAAAGGTTATGAAATAAATATAATGCTATGAAAAAGAAAACGAAGGAAAATATTAATAAATACAAAAAAATTTAAAAAGTTAATAAAAAGTTCACACAAAATATAAATATTACATATATAACTACTTGAGTCACGGCCATTGTTGTATATGTAGCTATTTTGTAGGTGCTGCCATTCTCTGGTCAGGGAACCAGCTTTCCATGAGAGCCCCGCTTGCACCAGATAGTTGGTGCTGAGCTCCAGCCGCATCTTTGCGCCAGCAACTCGATGTCTTAGAAGCGGAAAGAATCCATGTATACGGCATTCGGTAAACATTGTAGATGCGCTACAATAACGCGCCAATCCGAACAGTATTCTGTATGAGTTGTATTAAATTCGGAGACGGTTATACGTCACTTGCTTGTATTTCGACCAGAGCTCGCAGGTATACATGCTGGTATGCATACATGCAGGTGTGCATACTAAAACAAAGTAAGAATAGTTTATGTTAGTCAGATCGGGTACTGCATTTTATTTTAATACAAATTAAATTATTCAACTAGAAAGATATTCATAAATAATGGCCTAACATTACTTGGGAAATTGCATTTTAACATGCAAAACTTTTTCTTACTCACACCACTCGAGTATATAATTTTTTTTCAAAAAATCTTAATTTAAAAGAGAACTGCACTTAAGAATGACTGAAGCAGCAAAAAAGGCAAAGGAAGAGAATTCCAAGAATGAGGAAATTGCTACATGTATTGCATTTGATTTAATTAAGATCCTACCAACACCCAATATTTCCACTGGCTCATTGAAATATCTTTAACATTTGACATATTTTTAATTTTATAACAAATAAAGTTTATGTGTATGTATGTAAGGCATGCGGGACTAGCTTCACGTGGTCCTCAAGAAATCGGATCAAATTTTCAGTAAAGTTAGAAATTTTGAAAAAAAAAAAATTTCAGCAACACATTTTTGATACAAATTAAATGAATCAATTAGAAAGATATACAGAAAAAATCTATCTATCAAAACAATATTTAGTTGCTACCGGAATTCAAACTTGCGCCTCTTCCTATCCGGGGGGAGAGAAACGTGTTAAACACTTCACTACAGTAAGCGATCACGATTACGACAAATTTAGAACTTATATTTTAAGAATTAATACATTTTTTTATTCCACTTTTAAAAGCAATCAACTTTGAGTAAATCACGCGAGGAGATGCCAGAAATACTTAATCAGGCAATTTTATTAAATTTTGATAAAATTTATATATTTATTATTTATTTTAATTTATTTTATTTGATTAAACTAAAAATAGACATTTCCTGCTTTTAGTGAAAAACTTATTTAAAGCAAAATTATCGTCGATTATGCTCAGCGAAATGTAAGCTGAAATTTTGTGGACACGGGACATTTTATTTCCTTCGCAAGCTTGTCAGAGTTTCCGATGTTTTTTTTTATGACTATTATCCAGTACTTTTTTCTCAAAATCACGTATTATCTCGAGATATCATTCTGGAAACTTCTCGAAGGCTGTATTCTGTCAAATAAAAAAGGTATACTGTCTTCCGAATAAAGGAATTAAATGAAAAACGTGTCGGTTTATTACGTTTTTATTTGATTTCCCACAATAAAAGCAGAGGTTTTGGCGCTAGAATGCCAGAATGGCCAGGCAGTAACGATGCTGCTCGGTCTTCCCGATAAAGTGTTATTGGTTCTGAGAAAAATTCAATCAATCCTGCGGGGGCGGACGGGGTAGAGGGGCTGAGCCGCTGACCGAGGCTAGACCCGAACAATTTTACACTTCCATCAAATAACATATTATATCCGTCACGTCATATTCCTCCAAGGGTTGATTGTACTGTATGCAATACATTTGTATCATTTCTATCACTGTGTTATATACATTATTTAGGCTTCTAACCAGTGGCAGATATAAAAAAAAAGATTTTTTATTAATTCTGGCGTCTCATAGCATATATTACTCAAAGGTATTCGGAATTTATTGCAATATAAAGTTGATTGCTTTATAAAATAGAATAATAGATGTATCATATTTAAAAAGCTGCGGAATATGTACATTCCATTTACCTATCAGAAATATTATAATCATTTTATTATAGTTACAATATTGGGACGGTTGCTCAGTCTAATTTTCCATTACGCAGAATTCAATCATTGGGTAACGAATATGCAAATATTGCCAATGTATGGCACATAGCATTATTGTAATACATATTAATTCTAACATTACATAACAGGACTGATTTGAGACTAACACAAACTATATAAAAATAATATTAATTAATATTTACATTTATTAATAACAAATTTGTCGAATTTTTCTTATGTATATTTATTATTATGTATGTATAGAAGAAATAGATTTTTAAAGGTGGTGTTTGACACAATTTCTATACTTTGTAAACTTTATATAATTTTTATTTCCTGCATTCTATTTTTACCGCATATTTATTACATTTGTCATGTATGATTTAACTTTTATTATTTTTCGTTTTTAAACGTACTTGGTTGATATGGCGGAATTGGTTAACGCATTTCCCGGATAAAGAAGGTTCGTATCTCGGTAGCAACTAAAACATTTTTTCGATAAATACATTTTTTTTGTATTGTATTATATTTGTGTTAAAAAAATTGGACCCCAATCCGAAATGGAAGGGATATAAAAATGTTAAGTTAAGTAGTCTCTTATAATATTTACTCATGAAAAAAAAAAGTATTTTTAAGCATCTATATGCACTCGCAATAGAAAAAAACCGTCGGTGATTTGTATTTTTCGGCGATCGTTTGAGCCCTAACCCAAATACAAGCGCAATTATTTTTTGAAGAAATTATGTTTTATTATCTTTCTAATAAAGTCAATACCATGGCCATAACCAAGATTTTTATGTGTTTTATTTCATTTTAAAGTTCTATACTTCTAAAAAAAACATCCTTTATATATACTCACGGGATTGTTTAAAAAACTACATTATTTTTATGAAGTACTTATTTTATAATATAATATGTTGGGTGCAGACACATAAAAAGATTCTAAAATATAACTAGAGTACTCAAATAAAATAAAAGATAAAAGCGATGTGCAAAATATAAATCATTTTTATCTTTTTATAAACAAACACTAACGACAGTAGAGCGTAAATTGCTGAAATATCCATTAGAAAAAATATAAACTTACCGTGGACTTTCTGTATCTACATCGTTCATCGGATATCACTATTTTTCAGGAGAATATATATATTCAGGAGAATAAAAATATATTTAGTTTCTAACTTAATCTGTCCAAAAATTGATAAAAACGGTCGTTATAATATACGAACCGAACTTGCCTACATTTTATGCCAGAAGCATTGTTTTTATCTTATATTTCAAATCTGTCAAATATGAGATACGAGATAATGATAGAAAATCTATGACAGTAATAAAAATACTAGAAAACACATAGAGAATCTTTGAAAAACAACAGGTTAAAAAGATTTGGAACGGAACGCAGTATTGGTGATTTTTGAATGTATACAAGATTGTTAATAATCTAATCGACGGCACACTGATCTCCAGAATAAGGCTTGATGCAAGTACCATATCATTAAGGAAGATTGAAACGTTCAGCCTCGAAACCACAGCTATATCACGCAATTATAATCGACTTCACAAATGTGGTCTAAATATGGGCAGTGGTTCAATTGTGGACTTTGTGTTAATAAAATAACTGTCATCCAGTGTAGAACACTTAAAACTTGTTTTTATGAAGATAGCTAATAGCCATGAGCGAGACAAACTGCTAAACCGACGCTTGCGTGTTCAGTGTCGAGAAATACTTTGTGTGGTGACACTCGCTCTGTCTAAACTTTTGAAGAGGTATGTAAATTATGTTATTTAATCCAATTTAAAATATTATCATCAAATAATTTTTTTTTGTCATTAAAAATTCTCGTGGCAATTAGTCTAAATATGGACTACCGTGTACATTTGGGTTCTATTCATTCGGTGCTGGTGCCGAAAAAGACGTGTACATTTGAGATTTTTGTAAATATTTTTTTGTTCATCAGTGAGAAAATTTTCAATCAATATGAACTAATGTCTAGAGTAAATATGTCATAAAATAAGTGAACTTTTATCAATAAAGTACTAGCCCATATTTAGACCACAATAAAAAAAAAGTTCCATTTATTTCAACAGAAGTTCGGATAGAATTTTTAAAATACTAAATTATCAAAAAGGAGTGAAAAATAGTAGCTCATATTTAGACCACTTCCTCTCTCTCTCTCTCTCTCTCTCTCTCTCTCTCTATATATATATATATATATATATATATATATAAACTTGTATACCGATAAATAAGAAGATAATGGTAAGATAAATATATATGTCTTGTTAAAAGTATAATAATCGGTGAGCTTGTATAAAAGGATGTATAAATGTGGATGAGTCGAGAATTGTGTGTTCAGGACAAAAGAGTGTGGCGCTCCACCCCCTCTGTTTCCTCCCGCGGAGAAATGGCGTAATGGTAAGTTATTTCATTAGTTAATTAGTATCCTAACAATAGTTTTTAACACAAAATGAACAAAATAAAATTTGTAACCCCTAATAGAATTTATCCAAATTCAGGAAGTTACTCTCTAATAGAATTTAGTCAAAATTTTAGTCGAAATTCAATTAGACTTCGTAGAATCCGGATACAAAATTTATTATTCGTACAATGTCTAAGTACCTATTAGTGATTAGGTGTTAATTACATTATGGCACACTAACTGTCAGTTAAGACAAAGTCTAATAATTATAACGATAATTAATTTTCTTAAATACAAATTAAATGTTTAATTAGAAATATATACATATAAAATCAATTTTGTCAAAAAATATTGTTGTTGCTACCGGAATTCGAATCTGGACCTCTTCCTATCCAGGGAAAATACATCAACCGATTATGCTACATCAACACAGTGCATTGAAGACAAATTTTCGAACTTGTGTTACGCTTTTCGAATTGACACTATATATGTATCGTTCCATTATTTGAAAGTCATCATTTTAATTTTTACGGAATCTCAAATTCCTTTGAGTAATCCGATAGGAAACGCCAAAATTAATAATTCATTTTAATTAAATTTTTATTCTTGATTACAATTATCACTTCCTTGTTGAGGTTTGGCAAGTGATTACTTTAACCGGGTAATCTCCACCTTTTATCATAAAATTCGTATATCTGAGGTTATAACATCTTTTCATTAACATTTTAACTAACGTTGCAGTACCAACTCAAAATCAATGGACACTGATTGAATATTTTGAGTCAAAATAAACCAATGAAAGCCGTTAACCCCGTATTACTCGCTTTTATTTATTTTGTGACGTCGGATGATTCTTCTGATTTTGTGACGCTTTTGGGACTGACCCAGAAATAAATTATTAACTGCATTTTTAAGGCAAGAATATAAAACGAGTAAGAATTATACGTTTAGTTTTTTTTTTAACACAGCCACAAAGTTTCTGCTATAGAAATTAAACGAATTTGGACGGATGACCGGAGGGTTGAAATCCCAATACTTGTTTTATTTATGTAATATATATAAGTAAGTACATATAATATATGTCATAACTATATTTGAAGCATTTTAAAACTAAACTAAACGCTTTTGTTACACAAATAAAACTTGTGGTCTCCTGAGACGAGACTTAAATCTTCGACCAACTTGATCACAGTTTTATATAAAAAATATTTCTTCTTCGTAGTTTTTTATCTAATTTTCCGATAACACGTTTTATTTTCTACGTTATATGATGAATGTTTTTAAAATTATTATATTATATAAAAATATTACATAATTTATGATAATAAAGTATATTAAATTTGGAAGCATCAGCTAGAAATACTGGTTGAATATTATGTTCCTGGCCGATGTTGCTTCATTCATCAAAATTTCAAGCATAGCTCGGGCTGTATGTGTGGGGTGGCATCGTTCTGTTAAAACAACATGTGTTGCAAGCCCCAATCGACCCAATTCAGACACCAATAAGTTTTCCAATATGTGACGATAGTGATCACTATTAATGGTTACATCATTGCATCATGCATCCTGAAAGAAATAGGACCCGATGATTCCGCTAACCCACATGGCGCACCACAAACTCTTTCAACTCAACTGAGTAGATGTAATGGTCGTTGGTGTATCAACTGAGGATTTTCAGTGCCCCAATAACGGCTATTTTGTTTATTAACAAAACTCACCAAGTCGAAATGATCTCCGTCTATCATAATGATTTTTTTCCAAAAGTCAAACAATTATTTATATAAAATGTTTTAACGATTTCAACACGTTGTGGAAGCATTAGATACTCCATAATAAATTATAATCAACTATTCTCTACCAAATACCAGCTGAAAAATGTCTACCAAAGAAAATCGACCTGAAACATAATATTCACTCTGTAGTTGCACTGTGATATTCTGAACCATCGTCTTAGATTCTTTAGCCGGGATATTTTTCATCTTCTAGGATCTCTTGAATAATGATACGGAGATTCTGTTATTTTTTGTATGATATAGCCAAAATGAGCACGAAAATATGTAAACATGATATTTTTCCATGTGTCTTAAATACTTTTACATTATACCTTAATACCATACCTAGTATTATCTATCAAGGTTAAAATATAATATTATTTATGTGTCGAAAATAAGCTTGTATCTGAGGGTTGAGTATTTGAAGTGTTCCTGTTAATCTAAGTCGCATTTATGTGTATGGGCAGGCTGAAGGATTAGACTGGAGACAGTGATTGATGGTTCATTCAGTTAAATGATGAATATTGAAAACGCTGCCGTCATATAATTTATTGAACCCGGAAGCAATGACTTCCTAACTTACTACGCCGAGGTTGAAATTATTACAGAATAATATTTAACTTAATTTTTAGGGAAAATTCAATATACAATTTAAAGAATTTTTAATAATATTATTGAATGTATATATTTTATAATTCCTGTTATCTGTTTAAAAACATACAAAAATGTATGTGAGATGGCAGTTATCGCGAGATGGAAGGTTTAAAAGGTACAATTTAGGATTTTCTAGATATCATTTTTGTACAATCTGGGTGGGAAGGATAGCACTGAGAAGAGAAGGTAGCGGAGTGAGGCAAATTGACGGAACGGGACGGGGGGATTACTCTGGCTGAGCAACGCTTTATGATCAGCCAATATTTCATCCAGGTATATATATGCAAAATATAGATATGATTTTAAAATGTTAACTTTGTTTTATTAACCACTTAATAAATTAAAATATATCTACCGGTTTCGAAAAATATCATTTTCTTCTTCTGGATGTCAATAAGTAATCAAAATATATTATTGCTTCTTTAACCTTTACCATACCGTGATATAAAATACTCGTACGCAGTCATGCTGTCAACTCGTGTTACCGTTAGAAAGTAGACTTTGACATGTGAAAAAATGCTTTTGAAAAAATGGTTAAGGCCATAAAATTACTATAAATATTGAGTATTAAATATTTTAAAAATGTATTCGGAGCATTCATCAAGTCTTCTATAGAAGACTGCATTGTATATTATAACCTTCTTTTTTATCTATCATTTTTTATTTTCACTCTGAAATTAATGTGTGATTTCTTTCTGTCTGGCCACGAATAATATTTTTGTCAACGTATTAATTTTACAACCGATTGAATTGAAAGATAATTATTTTTGTATGATTCGCCTTACAAATTTGATTTTTCACTACTCATTTCTAAGTGTGAATTTTTTCCATCAAATTAACTAGAATATGAATTGCATGTTGCGTGTATTTACAGAAAAATTACAACTTTAATTGGAGCGGTAGATCTGTGTTACTGCATAGTTTGGGAAGGGTTAAAAGAATCTATTAAAAAAAAAATTATATATTAAAAAAAAAATTAGTACTTAACTTATATTGTTACTTGATAATATAAAATTACTAGAATAATATTTAGGAAAAATTTTTAGAATGAGACTTATTACTCAAAGGCATTTGAGATTCCGTAAAAATAAAGTAGATGGCGCTTTCAAATAATGGAACGATTAAATATGTTAATATCAAAAAGGTAACATATAGGTTCGAAAATTTGTCGCTAAAAATATCGTCGCTGTAGTATAGTTGAATAATGCACCTTCCCCGGTTTGGAAAGAGATCCAGGTTCGAATCCCGGTGGCGCAACAACAACATTTTTCAATAAAATTGATTTTACATGTATATCTTTCTAATTAATATATTTAATTCATATTTAAAATAAGTAATAAATTAAATATTTTGTCAATCCATGACAAACTTTTTTTTAAATTTGACTGAATTATTGTATTAATATTAATGACTTTAATCCATAAGTTGATCGTTAAATTAAAGTACGATGTTGTATTTAAAAAAATATATTTTTCGTATTTTTATCATTCTTATTTTATTGGAAACGTATTATTGTTATCGAAGAAAATTCGTCAACGTCAAGATATCAACTGTGGGTGATTGTAAGTCCCATAAGTACACATCAGATATAATGTGTGGTCTATTCCTTAGAGAAGACAGAGACTTCAATATATTATGTAAGTATCTTGGTGTAGAGATTACCGTAAAAATAGATCAAAATGTTTTGTGAAATTCCACAGAATAAAATGATATTGTTTATGTTTATTTACTCGAAGATGTTAAGAAAATGCAAACACACTATACACAAACTAAATAGTGTGCAAAATTAAAAATTCTAGGAAAGAAATACACAATTAATACCTCATATAATCGTTTCGTTTCCTTATCTTTTATCTGCATATGTAAGTGTCATTTTCCAGTAAGAAAAAAAGTGGCGAATATGTCGAATGTGTTTATAATATCTCTAGGTTAAGTTTACTTAAATATTTTCACTTTAACACGTTCAATATGACAGTACGTAAATATATATTCAATTTGAAATCGAAGAGTACAGTGTCCATATTACATTAAGAATAAACATATATTAACGAAATTATAAGATTTTTTAAGACTGGTAAGTACATATATTGAGTATATGTCATCTCATGGTCATCTCGCGTCGCTTTCTACGGTAGCACTTTTTTTTCTTGAACAAGCGTAAATATTACGAACAAAACATTCATTTGTCACTTATGTGCATTTAACAGCGCGACCATAGATATATTAATGCGATGCGAGATGAGATACATATTTACGTTTGTTCAATAATCATCTATATAAACATGATCTCAGTTTTTTAAAGAATATCTTTAAGTGGATATACATATATATTTCAAACTTGACTCGTAAGAACACCGTTTGTACAATTCCAGGGAGGGCTGCACTCACATACATGTTTACGTTTGTTCAATAATCATTTATATAAACATGATCTCAGTTTTTTCAAGAATGTCTTTAAGTGGATATGTATATATTTCAAACTTGATACGTAATAACACCGTTTGTACAATTCCAGGGAGGGCTGCACTCACAGAAAAGAAATCGACAGGCTCTATTGCAATTGCTTTCCTGATAGTATGAGAAGAACAATCATATTATTTATATACAGGCTTAGTTTAAAAGTGAAATATAGTATACCTGGTACCTTGAACATGTAATACATGCATACTGTATGATTAAATTTACACTTTTGGTTTTGTCACATGTCACGTAATCAGACTTTGTTTATCTTGACCCCATGCACCATGGTACTTGTGCGGTAGTTTTTAATATATTGTTTACTTTAATTAATTGTCAATTTGTAATTTTTTCATTTGATTTTACTATTTTCTCAAAAATAAAAAAGTCAATTATTTTTAAATATTTTTATTACTATGTACTTTAATGTCATACTATGAGAGGGTCATTAATCGACCTGTTGAATATATATATTAAGCATAACTAGAGCGCGAGCTATGTTTCAATTCAATTATAGCTTGCCTATTAGTAATTTTTCATATAATTGCTAATGAATTGAATATTTAACTTCTGGAGCGCTAATTTCTCTAGTATGATTACATTATACGGACGTCTTCAATTATTTAAATAACTTCGAAATAAAATAGCATAAAATAGACAATTGTTTAAACTATATTTTTTTTTAAAGGTTTTAATCTTGGCTTTCTCTTTTACTAATACTTATTGAATATATTATTGTTTTCATATTCCTTTTTATGTTCAATATCGGTGTACGAAACGCTGGCTAGGTATCAAGGGTATCTCTAACTTAAAGATTTATACTAAATTAATGTATTAATTATAAATATATACATATAAAATCAATTTTGTCGAAAAATATAAAAATACATCCCGGTGACGCAAAAACAAAATTGATTTTATATGTTTATAATTATAATTAATACATTAATTTAGTGTTAATACATTAATACATTAGTTTATTGTTCATAATTAATACATTAATTTAGTACTTAAAATATCACAGACCTATGTTGTGAATAACTACAACTTCACAATAAGAATGTGTTTTCCTTAATAATTAAAGATTTATGTTCATTCATAAAAACTATTCATATTGCAATTTTTTTTTTCGCATCCCGGGTAAAATTTATCATGAATCGTCGTTAACAAAACACGTTAAAAAGACTCACGTATGGACTGTAATATATATGAACCTTGTTATCGATATTTAGTTTTTTTGTATAATAGATACTAACAAGAACTAAATATATCACAAAACAAAAGAACACCATCTGAACTTTAAACGAAATTCAAACAATGTTTGAAGAGATCAAAACAAAATACAGTGATTTGCATACAAAGCGGGACGAGGCAACTAGAAACATATTCTATGCAGGGGTGGTACAATATGTGTAATGCGGTTTTATTATTTATAATCATAGATTTATTTATTTCAAATATAATTACATTAATAAGTATTGAATTTTGTACGGGTTATATTATATGTTATAAGTTTTAAATTAAATCATAAACAATCTATAAATACTTTTGAAATTAGCAATATTAACTTGGTGGTTAAAATTCATATTTTTTATTTATTATCTTAGTTATGACATCCTGAAGAAGGAAAAGGTGTTTTCCGAAACCGGTAGATGTTTTTTAAACTCAATTGTGGTTAATAAAACTAAGATAATAAATAATAAATAATCTATAAATATTTTAAATATCCAAAAATTTAATGGGTTATAGAAATGACGTTTCATTTTATCTAAATACCTCGGTTGAACAAAAGTTATCATGCAGCCTAAGTATAATATCATAAAATTTTCCATATTATTAAAAATATCATGTAAACGATACATAAAAATGGTGAAATAAAGTTTCTTAGTTTTTGTTCGATCTTTATAACTTATTTATGGATCGCCGGTCGCCGTGCGCGTGCATTTGAATGTGACATACGTAGATAAGTGGTTCTTGTATATTCATTTTCCACTATCCCTTTCTCCTATAACCAGAACACGATCTTTTCTGTGGGGTGTTCTCTATGGTTTTGAGGAGTTTAAGTTGAACCTTCGAACTGTCAGGTTATTGTTTACCGGTGGTACAATAGGCTGTGGAATTATTAATTATCGTCCTGATGTGTGGGGCTGATAGTGTAATCGGTTTCTCGCTTCCATGAGTACCGATGAGTGCTATTGTACATGCTGTTGTTTGACACTTTTGTGCTATCACCGAAAGTATACTAATATACTTCGTACTGAACAACGTTGCACGTGTCTTAGAGTCAGAAGACCTGTGAATCTAGTGGAAGAAGATCTAGATACCGAAAGGAGCATTTCACAGGTGGGTCGTGTTTTCTGTTTCTCAGTAGTCCTTCAGCCACCCCTTTTCACCCCTTCCTGCATACCCCATTATCCTCGTTCAGAAAATTTGTAAATAGTAAAGTGACTTTTGGCCCAACCTGTATTATCATAACTCTTTAAAATAGTGGAATCGAGTCTCTCACCCTTCTCGTTGAACTAACTGCTCCGTCTTACCCCGCAAAACACCATGTTTGTACATATTTTGCATATTGCGATAGTAAAGAAACAGTTGAGGCGTATTCTTTCTATGAATATAAATTGAGCTATAAAAATTAAATAAAACATTTATTTAGATTAGTTATTTTATTTTTAGTAGCGACATTTAAATTACGTGTAAGCAATACATTGTATTAATAATTGTTTCATAAATATCAGTTAATCGTAAAAGTGACATGTGTAAGTAGGGTATGTTACATTGAACCTCAGATGGTATGAGATGAGTTATATTTAGGATTTAGGGGCTGAATGATGTACGTCCATTAAAGACTGAAAATTATTTTTATTTTCTTTAAAAACAATAATTAAAAGTTGGCGCATAGTTTTTAATTAAAGTTTATAATTTTTTAGTTTAGTATTTGAATTATGGATCTTAAAGAAATTATAACAATTTTACTTTTATTTATATTTGATTTTTATGTAGTATGCTTATGGATAGAATAAACTTACGGACTTACATTTTTTACCGAGAACAATATTATCGTGAAGTTTTTCATAAAATAGTTATGTGCTATTTTTAATACACAATAATATTTTTTTAATATAAAAAAACTAAACAGGCCTTGGTTTTGTCCCGTGATTTTATATTTCATCCGTAAATACGGAAAAATGTAGCACCTAATTCTAAAACTCAAATAAATGGAGTTAAGTATGCAGTTTTGTAGATTTTCTTTATCAGTTCTCGCAAAAGTCACTTAAATCCATTGATATTGCATGTTGAAAATCAGGGTTCATTCCAAAATATTTAAAATGAAATCAGCCAATCACAACGCTTGTTGATGATCACGTTATCTGAATAACAGTATGGCTGCCAGAACGATATATATAGATTTTGTATACGTTTTCATCCATAACTCAAAAACACAAAGTCGTTTTAGAGGGTTTTGGAATTAAGGAAGTTCCCAAAAAAATCACTTTTCTTACAATCCTTTTGAAACTTTGACTACACATACTTATGAGTGTCTTTTCTACGTAGAAATTTTTTTCAATAGTCCTTGCGGTAGTAAATTTGTAAACATTGACTATTAAAATGAGAATATTTAACATACGAACCATACCCCGATCGATGTTGTAGCGCACGTTTAATTGAATAGCAATAGTTATTTTCTTACGATTGTTTTGGAAAATTCATTAATTGAAAATTTAACAAATATCTTTCTATAAAAATAACTAAAACGAGCGGTATTCGTTTTGTTATAAAATATGTTAAAAGTGAGCTACTTTTGAATGGTTTTGACGTTTCCTTTTATAATTTGAATAGTGAGAGATTTTTGAACTTCTGCGCATGTGAGCGGAAGCGAAAAAGTACACTTTACCTCAATTATTTTTTATTCTATTCATAGTAGTTCATAGTAGTTTACATATAGGGAAATTTTCTTGAAGATTGAGTACGACTGCTCTTTGGGAACGTCCTTAAGCGCTACATATGTCCTTGATTGCTGGTTTGACTTATTTGATTAATTTCCTTTATAAACTTCGATTTTTCAATTAGCTATGGATTGTATACTCTATAAATTAATATATTATGCAACCGTTGGTAAAAATTATTTAAATTACAGTTCATTTATATAGAAGTAACATTAATTTCATTTTAGAAATAATTTGTGAGGAAAAATTTTATATTGTTAAACTGTGCGTCTGTTTTTGAATGTAAGTAATTTGTGACAAATCTCTGCTGGAGCACTTCAATAACAGTTTTAATAATACTGAAAATGCTTATAAAAGAGCTTAAGAAAAACTATAGATCATCTTGAATATGTTTTTAAATTAACTGAAATGTACTGGAAGTTTTTTTAATAGAGACGCGCAGTAACAAATTATTTAACCATAATTAATACTTAAATTCTTTAATTAAAAAAGGCGTTTAGATATACTAGGATCCGTAAGGTTTTGTAATAATTTTATCAATGTTTTACTTACTTAACATCAAGTAAAAAGATAAATTAAAGTAAATTTTAAAAAACCAAGTATGTTTAATACATACAGAATACTGTTCGCGTTGGCGCGTTATTGTAGCGCATCTAAAAGGTTTGCCGAAAGCCGTGTGCATGGATTCGTTCCGCTTCTGAGACATTAGTGACTTTAGTAAATCGACCTTTGTGAAACGTGATAGATCTGTGTCATTGCCGGAACAGTACATTGCCTATTTAGTTAACTCATTTAAATAATTAATTGGTTAAGTTACATTATATTTATTATTCTTTTTTTGTTATAATATTACTAAAATATTTTTTAAGGAAACATTGTCCATGACTACATAGCACCTACTAAGGTCATTCGCAGAACCTAGAACTTTATAAAAAATACATTATTTCGTAAATATTGAGATCCATTCTACTTATTATAAATAATTATTTATGTTTTGTTTGTATTATATTTAATATATTACATTTTTGTTTGTGGTTAAAACAAATAAACCACAATTATTAATGAAAATTATGATCAAATAAACAATTTTGTTAAATAATATAGTTTAATAGTGGCAGTAATATATTACAACAAAACTGATATAATCACTTTTGTACTGAAACCACAGAAGTCTCTCGTGTACCGAATATTAATTATTGATTTTGAGATTCATTACTTGATTACATACAAAGTTACTTACACGGCGTAGTGAGTCTGTTACGGATTTGAGATGCCTTCAAAACGCTAATTATATATAAAAAATATTGAAAAATACGTTCGTTAATGTTGAAATCAAAATTTAATTTGATTCGGTATGTATTTAATATTCAATTAGGCACGCAGAGAGAGTGAATATGATATGGATTTTTAAAAATTTTCTTGACATTCTTGAACATATACTTTTTGTCAGTTATTTTTATTTGTCTTAGTAAAATCTATTAGTCATTTATATATCATATTAGTTCTTGAAGCACGTGTCATGCTTCAGGTCCGCTAAGGCCAGGAAAAGTGATCTACATTTTTCGTTCAAAAATTTATTTTCACAAATTTTACAGAAGCCGAACTCGTCGTCGATGATTTGAAAAACAGAACTATGACCATGTTCAAAAAATACTCTACCTCATAGATGGTGTCTCGTTTATTCTCTAGAACCATCTCTCGAGCTTGCTGAATCTTGTCATCAGTGGTAAAAGTTGATGGGCGTCCTGCTCCCTCTTCGTGCGTTACACTCGTTCGGCCACTTTTAAGCTACTTGATCCACAAATGAACACTTTATATGAAAAAGCACTGTCCCCATATTATGATAAAAGTTTACGATTAATTTTTTGTTGGTGCGATTAATGTTTTGTTGGTGTTTAGCGGATATGTTTACACTGAATAGCCGGAAGGCAAATGACGCGATTGGGATGAAATTTCGCACACGTGACCGCAGTTGTACCAACTCTAAGCACGCATGTGCAAAAGGCATTACGATAACTTTGAAGGTGTGTTATGGCGAAAGTGTTGATATGTATAATATAATATGTATAAACATTTCATCTTCATCGCATCGCGTTTGGGAACGGTTAAGGCCACATCCCCTAGTATCGATACAACGTTTGTACTAAAGTTGCTTGCAATTGAGAACATTCACTCGGACGCCACGCTCGTTGGAGGAATAAAAATTAATGAGTACGCAAATTCTAAAATTTTTCCTCGAACGCCATTCTCATTAAAGAATTTCACTTCGTATTTAATTTTTGAAATTAAACTGTGATTTGGTGTTTGTTGAGTTGAACTGGTTGATATGTTGAACGTAAAATTCGACTGAAATTCGTTCTCTAACATTAAATTAACTGCTGCATAGCGATTAGTTTGTTTTTCCAAAATCACTTCTATATCGTCAGATTCCGACTAATTAACTACGGAAGCTTCCATATTTCTGTAGAATATTAATCTTTGTGCAAAGCTTTCAATAACTTTGGCTATTTTTTTTTCGTTAATCTAGTGAAAGATATTTGAATTTCACCTTTTCCACCGTTGTGTAAATATTGAATAATTCCAGATACATTGGTTCGTCTTTGGCTTATTCGATCTTCTAAATTGTACTTCAAATTCTCAAGCATAAAAGACAATACCGCATCAGCTGAAACACGATTTGCATTTTCTTGACAAAGGGCGTCAACAATAAGCTTCACTAAGAGAAGTGCAGAAACAATGTTGATAATTGACAAAATTTCAGCATCTTGAATATCAATATCAGACGCGATGTCAATCAAAAAAAGTGGTTAAAACATTTCTAGGAATGATCCCTTTGGAACACATTTATTGTTCTGTGATTACTCATTGTGTAACCGTTATTGATCGTAGCAATATTTTAATTTTATTATTTATAATTCGAAATTTGCCATGAAATATTCGGTATTCTGAATTATATTTATGAGAACAAATTTCGGAATTCCCAAAATTTCTAAATTTTGTATTCAATTCCTATTCACAGCTCATATATAATGCGACATCAAACAGGCTCACCTTCAAATCCTTTTGATATCTCTATACACCTCATTGTTCTAATACACAGTAATCGCCTAATGAATAACGTATAACCTACAAACACATTCACTCCTTACGGACTTCATCAAACAAACTATAATGAAAATAAATACTTACTCATTACCCCGTACTAGTGACCGGCGACACAAATTAAGCCATTTTCCTAAAATTATACATCAATCACGATTCTATTCAACGTGTATTTTCAACGTGATATAGGTACTTCGGGTAGTATATGTATAAATACACTTACCCTGGTACTAAACAATAATAAAGTATTGTATGAATAAACCACAAACACAAAATAAATCTATCTTAAAATAAACGTGTCACAATATCTGATAAATGATTTTGATAAATGAACTGTTAACCCATATCTGGATACTTTCACCAGTGATAACAATTTATTGGATGAACCATGAACTTGTATAATACGTCCGCTAAATAATACAAAGTTCAATCATTCGAAGGTAATTCAATTGAATCTTGAAGTTCAAAGCGTATTCCAAAATAATTTGGGTCGTTGGGATGAATTGAATTTCAATCGAATTGATTTAATTCTATATCTATTTGGACAGATCATATTCTATTGTCTAACTTTTTAAATAAAGCTCTATTTAAATTATACTAAATAATATACTTACACTCTCGCATCGATTAATAATTAATTAAATTTAACTACAACCAACAATAATTATTCTATAACATTAATTTTCCTCCTCATATTATTAATATTCTTCGTTATATTAATATACGCATATATTATTAATACATTCTTTTGAGTAGAATATTGTATTTTACAAAACAAAAGTCTAAAAAAAGTTTAGTTTAAAAAGGTTTTAGTAAATAAAGAATTGTTTTATTGAATTTTCTTTTCAAATCTAAATATTTTTTTAAATTATCTATTTTTTAAAATTATCTATTTATTATGTAAATAATTGCAATTAATGTTGCAATTATTTACAATAATTAAACCTTTGTATTATTTATTTTATATCTTTAACTTGTGAGTAGGTTCTTATTTTTAATACATTTTTTTCATAATGTAAAAATCAATATTATATTAGAACTAATAAACTACATATTACTACAACCAAAAAAACTAATATATTTATATTTACGTATGTATATTTATAAAATATCAACGTGTATTTATACATATTTTATATATACATATTTTAACATTATAAAATACATTTTCTTCATCTCATTTAATTGTATTTCATAATTATTTTGTATATTAATGAAACATAAGAAGAATTAATTTTTCAAACACTTAATTTGTAATTTTTTTTAAATAACTTATTTTGTTCTATCTTGAGAACAATTTATTTTGACAGTATAGCGTCACATGACGCTGTACTTCAGAACTTTTATTATTATGTGATATATTTTTGATTATCCTGTGAGTATTATATAAATATAATATGAGGTAATCTTCAATAAATGATGTTGTATATACATTTGACATTTTGATTAAAAGATATGTAAATAATAAAATAATATATATGACATTGATAATATGAAAATGTACCAGTCGGCCAAAAGAAAGCGAATCTCTGAATATCTTTTCTAAAGTGATTCTCGCATATTTGAAAGAAATTGAGATTCAAAGAAATATGATTTAACGTGGAAATAGCTCTCTCAATATACAAAACCATGAACAGATAAGTTATGTGAAATATTATTCTTACAGAATATTAAAAATCTTAATAAATTTCGAACCGCACATTTTACTTCCATTAGCGACAAGATCTGAATAAGATATTCAAATACGATTTCATTTCATATAAACATCCAAAATAGATCGCGACTTGATATGTAGTTATTTGGGAAGTACAGTGTGTCCCGAAAGTATTTTTCATTTTGGTTCATTCGCTGCTCCAACATAACGAGCGAGAGAAGGGCGGGGGCCGATGTGCCGATCGCTAGCAGCGTTTTTGGGAATTCAGTTGCTACGGAGCGTGTCCTTACCACTGGTTCGTGAAATTTTCCCTGTAGAATTGATATCCCAATGAGGTGACATAAACTGGCCTCCACATAGCCCCGACTTGATACTAATCTACTTTTTCCTATGGGGCTACCTTAAATAAAAGGTATACAGTAACAATAATCCCTCTCTGGACCAATTAAAAGAAAATATCTGAGAAGAAATGGCAACAATCACGGAGAATACGTACCGAGCAGTTCTCAGAAATTTAGCCACCCGTTTAGAAGAGTGCCAGCGAAATAACGGATCATATTTAGAAAACATAATTTTTAATAAATAAATTACCAGAGACTGTACTTAAATGCAAAATAAACATTTTTTTATTAAGCCCATTCATTATTTTATTATGAAAAAAACTTTTGAAATACTTTGTATTTGTACTATATTTATTTATATATTTTTAATATAACCCGCGTAAGAATATTTGAAAGGAGACTGATACATAGATATTAATTTAGAAGAAGTGTCAATTTCCTTTGAAATGTATTAGGTGCATATGTAACCCTTTTGTTCTGAAGATACATTTTTCAATTTATATTGTCATAAATTTAATCGAAATTTCTGATACGAATATATAATTACCTACCCTAAATAATTATAGGTTTCTTTTTTTAAAACGTCAAACCATTTTTTTTAACATTTCAAAACTATGGCTGAAACAAGAAGTAAAGTTGCTCATATCAATAAAAAGATATATTCATCAGCATTAAATATTATATCCACCAATATATATGTTCGATCTTTATATCTTAGTCATGGATCGCCGGTCGCCTTGCGCGCGCATGTGAACATCACATTTATCAACTTTATTCCAATCAATCATACAGAGCACTTCAATTAAAAAATTCTTTAAAAAATTCTAAAATATGTAGAGGACCGAACTTCAAATTCATCGCCGTCTCGGCCGGCATCAATGCTAGTAACATAGCGCTGCCGGTTGCCGCTACAGGTCTGGCCCGATCCTTCAGCGACGATCTCTCTCCTGTTTCATCGCTTCGCAACGGCGGTCTTGCTGGCTCACGCGCGCCGAGCGAGACTGCCGACTCGCTTAATTTCATAATACATGCGCACCTTCTACACTTCTTTCGTTCTATCCGTAATATCTGTCTGACTTATTCGTTCATACTGTTACAATAATATCAACACGCCAATCACCACTTTTTCATTTAACCACCGATCTAACCCCCGTGGATGTACATAATTCACAAGAAAGAAACGGTGAAAAAAGGGACAAAAGTGAAATCATCAATACTGCTTTCCGAAAAGACAAGGAAAATGGGGAAGTAGAAGAAATGACAAACACAGATCGGCGGTTCCTGTCCATTATCTACCCCTTTCCCTATTTCAGAACACTATATTTTTCTGTGATGTGTTCTCTATGGTTTTTAGTAGTTGATGTTGAACCTTTGAACTGGCAGATATCGTTTACCTGTGATACGGTAGGTTGTGAAATTGTGAACTATCGTCTTGCTGTGTGGGGCTGATAGCATCTTGTTTGTGTGTAATCGGTTTCTCGCTACCATACGTACCGATTTAGTGCTGTACATCTTGTTATTGTGCATGATGCTTGTTTGACACTTTTGCGCTATCACCGAAAGTGTATGCTCAGGAGAACTGCATGAGGAATAACGGTGTTCATATCCTGGAGCCAGAAAACCTGTGGATCTAGTGGAAAAATATTCAGATACCGAAAGTAGCATTTCACAGGTGGGTCGTGTTTTCTGATTCTGGTTGGTCCTTCAGCCCCCCTATTCTCTAATCACGTCCCTCTCTTAAATTATTTTAACCGTTACTACATTCTGTTTCCCCACCCTTTCGTTTAGACAATATATATTTTAAAATAATTTAATTGTGTAAGAAACTTTATTACATTTACAAAATCTTCTTATGAACAACTTTTGTATCACATTACGGGTTTTAGTAACGGTTATTTAAATATTACTGCTGGTATTTATTACTCGTTAAAAATACGACAAAAATACGTCAAAATAAAGTACTATTCATAGTAAATACATATATTTTATAGCACTTTGTTGTACGCATGTATCCTTATAAATATGTACACGTGCGTAAGAACGTGTAAATGTGATATATTGTTTCGCAAGACCCTTGAACATATTACGAAAACCTTCTTAATGGAGCCAAATTTCCTAATTTGGTCGTTTATCATATTTTCTGGGATATTTATTGCCCGAGGAACTTAATTTCTTCAAAGGGATGGTTTTAGGCTTCGGGTCCACAGAATTATCCCTTTAACATCCGGATACAATATTATATAAATATTTTCTTAAACTTTAATCCCTTCCGTCCAAAACTTAAATGGTCAAGTCAGAAATTAATTTTCGATAGTGTTTACAAGTTACTTGCTCGTTAGTAAAGTTATTAGTTTCGCCCCTATTATGATCTTGCGTGTATGAACCATAGAACAATTTTTAAAATAAATCGTAAATTTAAATATAATCTATAGTATACACAGAGTTACCTTTGTTCACGGACAATTTGTTTCTCGAACATATATATTATTTGAGAAAAATGCTTCAGTTGTCGAATGTACCCTCAGTTCTCGAATAACTAACCATTTTTTAATGAAACCTGTAGGTTGATAGCAGTTGATAAAGTGTTTTCAGATAAGGAGAGAAGAAAGGATGTTCCTACTTAACCAATTAAGAAAATTGTGTTCGATGTGGCTCACCTCAACAAGCTTTTCCAAGCTATCTACATTTCTCTCAAAATGTACAAAAAATTTAAAGATTCATCTTAGATAAATGGATTAAAGTATATGCAGTTCGTGTACAATGGAAAATTTTATGCGTGTTGCTGTCTATGATATGCGCAGCACGTATTTACAGCGCCATATCCCAAAGGCATAACTATTGGTTTTTGCAATTGTGAATTTCATCTGTTAGTCACTATAACGGGTTGATGCAAGTATTGAACTCAGTGCGATAAAAAATTTTCTACTCATTTATCGACTATAGTTATTCTGCCCTCATCACCATCATCGGACTTTGTTAAGAAGTTAAGTATTTTGCCAAGAATAGGGATTTATAACACCACAACTGAAAAAAATCATCCTTGAACTATTTTAAATACTAAAAAGAGCGGAGCATATAAGAATAAATAAGTGCTTTAAACCACCATTATTAAAACGGCTTTCAGGAGAATCCTAATACAGAATTGTATGGCGAAATGACGAAACAAAAACATTGAAACATGCGATTTATATGCGACTGATATATGACGGTCTAACGCCACTACAATCTGCAAGCATCCTGCATATACCTGGGTGTAAAACGAGGTTCTCATCAACCTTAAAATCACGCCGAATAATAGACAACAATACAAAGCGCCCGCACCCACCCGTAGACCGGCCCGTGCACGCCACTTTTCTCACGGCCGTCGTCCTAACGAGTTCATTAGCAACGGTTTATTATTGTAGACATCGTCTATCGTTGGTAGTTTTTTATTGTTTATCATGCTCTGGCTACGCACTCACACACGCACACACACACCACGCGTTAAAATTCAAACGAATATGTGAGTGGATGGATGAAATATAGTGGGACATTAATTTACTCACGTTTAAGCACATCCTTTAAATCCTCATTAAACTATACAACCTATTTTTTCCCATAGATACATGTATTATTAAATTATACGCTATAAACGTTACCAGTAGTGGTATACTCGTAGGTATATTTTCATTATAAATACGGTAGTCCAACACATCCGTGGCCGACCGGTTTAAGGTGCCTGACTAGAAATCAGATCTCTTCTGGGAGCGTAACTTCGAATCCTACAAACTGCTAGTTTTGATTAAAAAAAATATTTTCTCTCTGTATAAATAAACGACTGAATTTAACCACCAAGCCCTACTCTAAGAAAGTTTCCGATAAATATGACACTTTAGTTCGAACTATTAAGGTTCACTTCTTACAACTCGAATGACACTTGCCACTGATATGTATTCTTGACTGACGGAAAGATTGACTCAGAATATTATGAAAACAAAATACCACAGTGCTTTGTCCTAGAATCAAACCATAAAAATCCTTATAATTTATTTTCAGTACTTATGACGGGTCCACGGATCGCCGACCGCCGTGCGGATGTTTAAATGCTTCATTATATTTACTATTCACATCTGCCCCCCTCTCCCCATCTCTAATACCACAGAGCATGATTTTGTGTGTGTATTGTCTACGAACTTGTAAAGTGTCAAGGAGTGTGTATGTTCTGCTGCGAGCTCGTCACACTGACTTGAGTTACTATTGTGTATTCGGTTTCTCGCAGTGCGTGCCGAAGATTACAATTACGTACTACAGTGCTTCGTTCGAATCAGCGAAGTTGTTCCTGAAGTTCAGAAGAGCTGTCTACAGCAGAGAAATCCAGGTATGTCGTGCTTTCTGGTTGATTCTTGAGCCCTTATTATTCTACCCTTATACCAAATTCTTTTCACCTTTCTTACATTCCGTTTCACCTCCTTGTTCAAACAATATATTTGAACTCCAGAGTGCAAAATATTTGGGTCTACTGAAATAATTTGAAACGTGCGCTTAACTCTGTTCATGTTAGGAATAATAGACACCTTAGACATTTCCTATCTACGTATAATATACCTGTTTATTATTCTGGAAATCATTTTATTGTTACCCTTATGAAGGATATACCTTATCCTGCTTTTGTTCGGAGAGTTCTCCGCAGTAGCAAGGCTTCATGGCCATTCTGGACGATTTCGCGGGGGAGGGTATTTAGCCATCAATTCAATGTCTGATTAAAGCATCATGATGCTTGGTGTTGTGATGAAGTCAAGTTTTCCATTAAAAATAATTAAAAGTCTTGAAGGATCATTGAACAAAAAACAAGAAGAAAATTTAAAAAATTATTTGTACTTGAGGTTATTAAATAACGTTGCTAAATATTTTCTTTATTTTATGGTCAATATTTTTTTATGACTAATCACTTAAAATGACTATCACTTCCTAGAGTAATAACAATATTTTAATGAAATCAAATTTTTACTATAAAGTTGCAATTTTGGAACAGTTTTTTGATATGGATCACTTAGAAAAAATCTGTCAAAAAAATATATTGCTGTCGGACATTCTCATACCGAGAGAAAGAGCAAATGGTAACCATTCATTCAGCAAGATAAAGTTTTGGGCTTAAATCCCGTTGATAACTATTTATTTTATCGATATATAGATTTTTTTGCGTAACTTTCCAAGTTATTCAAATATTTTATTTAAATAAACAATGTTATTTTTCATTATATGCTTATTCTTAAATGTTTTTTTAACATAGAATATATTCAACAGAGCACCTTTGCAGTGATATTTGTCACGATAACTGTGTTAGAAATAGAGCGTTAGAATTTTTTTTTATATAGTCTCACTTAAATCATGTGTTTTAATGTCGGTATCGGGATCAATACATCTAAAATCTTTGTATCGTAAAATATATTTTGGTGGCGCCAAGTACTGATCCCGCCATCTCTGACGAGGTAAGCGGGCGTTTTACTATCGTGCTATTTCCCTAATACACTATAGTGTCATATTTTGTGTTAAAATCTAATTTATATTTTTGATTTACTTTATTATTCTTCACATCAAATTTTAATACCAAATTAAACAAATTAATTAAATAGTTTCCTCTGTTGAATTTCTTAACAAGCTAGTATATCTTAAGTTTTTGCAGGGCCACGCAGGCGACAGCGCACGGGAGTTTGCTCTTTAGAAATTTAGTTGCTGTGGATCGCTTCACGGAAAAATAACGCGCATTCCATGTAAAACAATAAATAGTTTTATAAAAAACAACGATTTTTATTGCCACATTGCTATATTCACATATCATTGATTTCTCGGCAGCGTAATGGTTAGATTCGTGCCTGTCACGAGATGATCGAGGTTCGGTTCTCCGCCAGGGATATTTTTATTTTATTTATTATTTTACTTAATTTATTAATATTTAATTATTTATTTTTTCAAACCATAAATCATACTCTATGCGGAGTATGATACATGTAACTGAGACTGATATAAAATGTTTACTATTGCAGTGTTTAGATATAATACGTAATCTTTAATTAGATAATTATGAATAATTAGAATGAAGGACTAAAAATTCACTTTTAATGACTATAAAAATTCAATAATAGTGACTAATATATTCTGAAAAAAAATTATACTCGTATCTGTTACTATTGGCCATGAATTCATTGGTCACCGTGGTGGTGGCTATGATTTACACAGGCTTTAAAGAGTGACGATGTATGCAAAAGAGTCCTAGAGAGTAACTGAGGAATGGAAGGTCTCAACATAGTACACATTTATATCTAGGGTGAGATTGGAGAGGTGTAGGGGGAAGGGAGAGGAGGCCTATATTTTGCGCGAGGTTCTAAAGAGTAACTATACATAATTTGGCCATTAGAATCCGGACAAAAAAAGTTTTTTCAAAAAGTTGTTTATTTAAGCCAATATACAATGATACCAAAAAAATTCTGTTATATCTCATTTAAAGGATCTTTTCTGTGAACTTTCATTCTATATGGCCACCCTGCGACTCTGTCACCTCCTCGATCCTCGCCCTAAAGAGCGAGCACACTATTTTCAACTGATCGAGGTTCATGGCCATAAACTCTGTCTCTATAGCGGCCCGGAAGCAATGGACGTTAGGGTGTCTAGACTTATTGGTTTGTCTTTCGACTACGTTTCACACTTAGTAGTCCTGAGGGTTTAAATCGGGACTATTAAAAGGTCAAAATCCTTCGACCAAAACATGTCAACGTTATCAGAGAGCCAAATTTGCACTAAATGGTTCGTGTGAGCAGTACTCTATCTTGTTGATAGATATACGGTCTCCCAGAGGCCACAGTCATCCATCCACGGCTTTACCACTGTCCTCAAGACCTCTAAATAAACTTCGTTCATGACCGTTTCGTCCTTCTAGAAGAAGTGCGGCGGCGTGACATCACCCTCACTTGAGACGAAGCTCAAGACGTGGATATTGGCCAGAAACTTGGTCTTGACCACCACAAGGGCGTCCTTGGAGTTGTAGGCGTCCCATACAGTCATATACAGTCGATCTTGGGTACCTGAAGAATTTAATAAATTCGGTGAGAGTTCTTACGGCATGAAGTCTTTCTATAATCGCCGCTCTTCTATCGTACTCCATGCTTGGGTTGACAAGCTCGGCCATTTTGAAGTTATGAAAGTCTTATTGACATATTTATCTAACTTTAGCACCAACTAACACCTAACCCTGAATTCAAATACAGCGGGAACTTTAAATGCAATTTTGTCTGGATTCTAACGACGCACTGATTTTATATACGAGTAGACTGATTTAGAAATTAAGGTGGCTTAATTGTAATAGACCAAATTATTTTTTTTAACTTAACAAATTTGAGTAATTAAGTACTCACTTAAAATATTTTGTAAATATATCATATTTTGATTTGTTAAGAGCTTTATAAATTTACAGTTGTGCCAGACGACAAATCTTTTAAGCAGAGCGAAATAAAGAAATTCAGATTTTATATTATTGGGGCGTAAAGGGATTTAATGTATCCACTTCAATTCAAACAAGAATCAACAGGTGTTTTATGGCATACGTCGGACGAAAATTCCACAAACTGCCAACCAAGAATGCCATGGAATGAGGTACATTAATATAAGATAGAAAGCCCGGATAAAACGGATCTTGTGTATGTAATAAACGCAACCCCGGGGTAAAATAAACCTCGACTGCTTCCTTCAGCTACTAAACGACAAATAAGGGATGATATCGAATTGAGTTTTCCGCTTTATTTATTACACACGTGATATTTCTGTGTACGTTAGTTTATAAAACGTTAATATTTTCTCCAATTTGTTTGCAAAAGAATTGGTATTTTATGATTGAACCATAAAATTATTTATGACTTTTTTGTGAGAGTTTTTATGGAGTTTGTTTTGAAGTGGGGAATTTAAAAATCTGAAAGTACAACACATTATATCGTGTCACAAGTTAGAGTCGTGTTGGCTTTAATGCTTCGTTGAATTATGGTTTTTTGGAAAACTTTTGCAGTTTTGTCGCGCATTTTCAAGTCTACGCCGTGAAGTTTATATTTTGGTGGTCTATATTATACACAGCTATAAAATAAAATCATATATCGTATGTATGTGTTCAAATAACTTTAAAATTATTGAATAAAGAATTATCGAACGAGCAATGTGTGATTATTATTAATTTGCTCTTGAACAAATTTTCTTCATGTGTAAATCTAAATATTATAATAAATACGGCAGTAAACTTTATAGAAAAATATTGTAACTATACTAATCTATAATAAATATATAAATCACTTTTATGAGTAGATTGAACACACCAATCGGTTTAAATATCTTTTCCTTCATCAGGATGTCATCTAGATGCAACTAAAACCATATGTCAAATTGTTATTGTAGTTTTTAAATTCAATTTTAAAAAATATATAATAATTTTTTTTTTAATAAATTAATTTCCTAAACCCGCATTTCGCACACATAATAAAATTGGAAAACTTGTCATAAATTCAAAGAATGGTTTGTTTTTTTCTATCTTTTGACATAAACAAGGTTTAGAAATTTTGTAAACAAATACTAGGGGTTTAGAAACAGTTATATAAATTAGACATTTTATAAATATGAAAAAATCCTCTTTGCAAAGTCAGCTTTTAAATTTGTTTTCTCTGTAGTTTTTAATTAGTTACCCACCACTTTTATTTTTATAGTTTTTTTTTGACTATTGTCTAAAAGATCATAGTTCTTGAAACATGTTAATAAATAGTGGTTTAAACAAAGTGTTTTTTTTTTTATTGTAATATATAATATGTTGCCACAACGTAATTTTGCAAATACTGTAATTTAAAAAAAAAATTAATGTTAACTTTTTATTATAATAATGCACAAAAAATCGTTTTATGGAACAAATTATTTATTTTAATACACATATCTCTTAAAATAATTACACGTTAAATCGTACCCATTATTTTAATATAGTTTATTTTATTATTTTTAAAACTTGAAAAGAGATGAAACTATGTAGTTTATCTATACTTTTAACTAATTTAACTTTATCTAAAACTAGGAGTACATTATGTGAAACTGATCTAGTCTTGAAATAATATCAGTGAATTTTTACGACATATTAATTTCCCGAAAGTCGTTAATATAAATATCTTCTCACGTTTACATGAATAGAGTCATCTGTGAAGTTTTATGGGTTTAATATGCCACGTATCTGACCTATTTGGCAGATGAGAACTTTCAGAATCTATTGTAGGATAGTTCCATCATAAAGGTTTCTTTATGTATCGCTGATGTGTCTCATCAGCTTGATGATGGTTCTGTAATGGATCCAGAAGTGTCGGTCAAAGAAATCAGAAACATAAGGCAGATTAACCTAAAGGTTGAGAATAATAGACAATAACTCTTAAGGCCCAGTCAACGGAAGGAGACACGATGAGATAGTCTCAGAGATTTAATTGAGATACATCTCACTATCGGTTATCCAACAAATGCACCCCGATATATGCGCTCTTATAAATGTTGTGTCCGGACTAAAATGATAAAAAAAAAATTTACACGACTTTTATGCACTGAAAATCTATAGTTTGTTAAAAGACCGTATGCCAGTCTATTTAAAGAGATAGTGAACATTATGAATCTTGAATGAAATAGGTTTGTTTTAATGTTCGCTTTTTTCTTTATATATATACATATATATATATATATAAATATTAATATATATAATAAATATATATATATTAATATTTATGATGTATAATCTGTGCGTATATTTAATTGAAATAGAAAAAACTTTCTTTAGAATTATTCGTACGTGGTAATATTCCACCTGATCCGTGGTTTCACCTCATTTTTCCGTTATAAGTATTTTACCAATAATATATTAAATTGTCAATTTTAGCATGAACATGCCTGGCGACTTATTAACAGTCAACGTGTTAACAAAACACTTTTTTTGAAGCTACTGTGTACAAATTTCTTCAAAACCTTTAAAAAAATCTCTGTTTCACTAGATGAACTGTTTAAATAATACTTTCGCGAGTGCTTTATGTATGTACACGAAAGATTACTAAAAATATTATTCCTTTGAAATGCAATTCACTATTCTCCGTGTGGTTTATAAATTTATTATTTTGTCAGGCGCATATATCGGGGCGCATTTGTCTCGAGTGCACTTTTCGGGGCGGTTTTATCGGGTCGAATTTAACGGGTCACCCTCACTACCATTTACGCATGATTTTGATCTGGAGATAAATTCAGAGGTCAGTTTGCGATTGGTAAAACGAGTGTACACGACGTTCAATCTGACAGTGAAATTTAACACGTGCACACAAATATTACTTAAAACCACCTTACAGCGGGGTAACAACAAAAATTAGGCCCTAATGCAGAACGGTAAACCCCCCCCCCCCCCATAAGTATTGTGTATAATTTATACTAATATTGGAACCACGTGTTTATTCAATATCAAGAACTAAATTAGTCTCATCTCATAATATTCACACTTTTGCGGAGAAAATATACTATATAAATATAAAATATAATAATGTCATTTATATGCACTAGCAATTAAAAAAAATCGTCCTTAATCCGATACGCTAGCGAGACAATTGTGTACATCGATATTATTTTCACATGTTTTTGTGATTTTGACTTATTTATTTAATAAATTATTCGGGGATTTTAACAGTATAAATAATCATAATACAACAAACATAATACAACAAACATAATATATAGCTTCAGGCAAAGTACTAATAAACTGCATAATATAAGGTAATATAACAGTTTACAATATAAGATAATATATTGTTAGTAAAATAAGGTAAAAACTAGCGGGGAAGTTGAAACTATTGTTGCGGTGAAGGGAGAACAAGATGTGTTGGTAGGTAGAACGATTGGTTAAAATTGAAAAAGATTTTAAAAAAAAACTCTTTAACGTAGTAAGGTTGTTGTTGAAAAAGTCAATTTTTGTTAAGTTCTCATTATGATATTTGCATGAACATGAATTAATGAGTTTTGGATCTAAAATGTTCTACTTCTAGAAAAGTGAAAGAGTACGAACTGCCGGGTCGATCTAGATGGTAAGTGGAAAGATATTAATTGTAATTGGCTGGGACAGTCAATATTGCCTTGGGGTAGTTTAAAAAGAAGTATTTAGTATTTTGAAGAAGTGATACACGTGAAAAACGCACTTTTAAATTTTACGATTCTTGCTGTGAATTACTGTTAATGCTGGGAAAAGTATCAACACTCACAAAAATATCAATTCCAGATGGATTGTAGCGCGTGAATATTTTAGGCCCCTATCTAAAGTGGGCCCTAATGCACTGCATTGTCTGCTTTGGCATAGTTACGCCACTACTACCATAGTTTGGCATAGTTACGCCACTACTACCATAGTTTGGCATAATTACGCCACTACTACCATAGTTTGGCATAGTTACGCCACTACTTCCATAGTTTGGCATAGTTACGCCACTACTACCATAGTTTGGCATAGTTACGTAACTACTACCATAGTTTTGCATGAATATCATTAAAAATTAACATTAATTTAATACATGACGTTGAATTACACAAGTGTAGATGGCGCCAGAAATAGAGAACGTCCGCGAAAGATTTGGCACGACCAGGTAAACCAGATACTGGAAGATGGTCCTGTTAGAAGCCACAATAACTGGCGAGCTTGTACGAGAAGATGTATGAATGTGGATGAGGAGAAAATTATGTGTCAGGACAGAAGAGCGTAGCGCTCTATCCTTACATTTTTAATTCAGTTTTGAGTGTTGCTAGGAATATTCAAAACAACTCGACTGACAAAGACAATAACATTTGATGTTTGACGTAAGTGACGAGCATGAAGTAAGGCGCGAGACGGTGAATCTCTGCGACATAGTGGGTACGCGGGGACTACGAAAGCTAAGAATCTAAAGAATATCATATGGGTGACATCCGTATTTCAGAAATTGTATGAGTTTCCGAATATCTCTTAAAAATCGTTTTTGTGCGTGCGAGCTATTATTCGGATTATATATTCAGCGTTTGTTGTAGTTTATTTATTGTTTGAAATGTAATAATAAATCTTTTCTCTGTTGTCTAAAACAATAAACAAACCCTTATGTGCTGGAATCGTAATTATCGATGTTTGGAATGTTCAAAGTCCACAATATAATTATTAAAGTCCAACAGTATTTGGAGCAATCATAACCATGTATTCGTATATAATTATTTATTGTTCGGTGAAATCTTTGAGCAAACAAGACTAAGCTTCTTATACTTGGTCAAATTAGTAAAGTTTCAAGGATCCAATGTTTATATATGTACCAAATGGTAATAATTTTCCAAAGATATTATATTATTTATTAGCAGAAACATTTGGCGCCGATTGTTGCGCCTTAGGCCAATGTTTCTAAAGTTGATAGAACAAATAAATAATACATTAAAAAAAACATTATATTAAAATTTTTAATAAAAAACATTATAATATTATTCAATTTTTTATATTTTTCTTATTTTGACCAGTATATTATTTTAGAAATATTTGAATTTGTCCAGGATCACTGCTTTAAATAATTTAAAAAAAAAAGATTTTCAATGAGTTGACATATATGTCGTTTCAAGGAAAAATGAATTATCAATTTTGATTCATAAATGGCGATGGTGTAGTGGTATTTGAAGTGAATCCACATGCTAACATATACACGACTTTCAAAAAAATATCGATAGATGTGGAGATTATGGGGTGAGAATGGTGAACGTTTAATTTATATAAAGTGATCACTTAAGCCAGCCGAAGACAAGTCGTAAGCCCTGTAATTACCACATACTTCTATAGCTTATAGTTTCGTCTCTATGAGATGTCTCATAATTATTTAATAACAGTGCCTTTGTAGATGATAATCCAGTAATTGTGTGTTCTTGAACATATTCAAATATTGCTGACATAATAAATAATATTTTTTATTTATTATCTTTGTTTTATTAACCACTTAATTAAGTTTAAATACATCTACCGGTTTCGAAAAATATCATTTTCTTCTTCAGGATGTCGTAACTAACTGAAAACATATATTATACATACCAGAATCTATTTTTTTTTAAAAAAAACGACAATTATTTTAAAAATAAATTTAGTACCTAACTCAAATTGTTACTTAATACAAATTTAGTCGAATAATTTTTATAAAACCAACTTTTACAGATACAAGGTGATTTTATACATATAAAATCGCCTGGATCTCTATTTCCAATCCGGGGAAGTGCAATAGAGATCCAGGTTCGAATCCCGGTGACGCAAAAACAATATTTTTCGACAAAATTGATTTTATATGTATATATTTATAATTAATACATTAATTTAGTATTTAAAATATCACAGAGCTATGTTCTGAATAATTACAACTTCACAATAAGAATGTGTTTTCCTTAATAATAGTTTATCATTTATGTAGTGAAAAGCCAACAATAAAGTATAATAAAATAAGCTTATATTTGTATTTGTAAAATACTGTTGGGCCAGGTTTGCTAACAGCACCCAGGCCGAGGCTACTGTGATGCGTTTTAAGAATTTCATAAAACCTGTTTTTCATTACTTATTGATTATTATTATTATCAAATAAAAAATAAGTCTACCACAGTATAACCTCAATCAATGCAAACATATATAATAACAATATAACTGAAATATACATAGTGTATCTACCGTTCCGGATCCGCAAAGGATCTTCTGACGATAGTGTCAAGTGACTCATTACATTATAACGGCTGAATTTTGTGCTACTTTGCATTATTGGGAACTACCGACGGTTAATGGCGCCGTTAATCTCAGAATCGAAAGTTTTAATTTTTATTTATCACATACATTATGAATGTCCAACATGAAAATTATAATATTGACGCACGCGTTCAGATAATTACAGATTTGTACAAATATCATTTCAATCTCACTAAGAACAAGGACGATATTAATATAACAGACATGAAAACAAATGATCATAATATAGACAGATATATATTTTCAAAATATTTTATTTTAATTAAATTTACTATCTGGCGACCAATCGAGATTAATTTTGGCAGTTGGTAGTTTAAATTATTCATTATATAGTTATAACAAAATGTAAAAATGAATCGATGATGTATAAGAAAATATTAATTTCTAGAATAATCATTTAAAAAAATGTTTCCAGAATACTGATGTAAGAAGTTCCATGAATATAAAAGATAATTAGAAATGTGCAAAGTTCTTCCGTGAGCTGAACACAGAGCGACATCTCGGTAATATAAAACCAAACCGGTACCTTGACGTCAGTGTGGCGCATCGTCAGAGCACAGCATACCAATGCGCTACAAATTTAAATAGCCAGGCGTTCCGCTGGCTCATTTTGATCGGCGCTCTCCTCTTTATCGTAACTCGTAACTAAATTTGTATTTAGAATCGCGTATTTATTGTAATCTTTGTTGAATAAACCAGTGCCAAATTGTAAGTACCTCTTTTACTCACGCAACACTATTATCTGATTCCTGTTCTTAAAATAAAGCCAAGTTGGATATCTAATCATTTGAATACAATGAATGGTTTGAATTATAGAGTCGGAATTTTATTAATCTAGCTATCCTTCTAAAATTCTATTTACACAACATTATTTTATATATAAATCTGTTTTCTAAGTACACCTACGTGACATCCACTGTATACGGACGCTGATCATCATGGAATTATTGTAAACATTAATTTATTTAAAAAGATAAGATAAAATTTCACCTTAAGAATATGTATCTATCTATATTTTATAATAATTACAAAAAAATATTCTTTAAGTTTGAAGAAAAAATGTCGCTCGCAGTGATATAGTGTTACTAATTCTACATCCTCTTTGTCGTTTCTTTATACGATCGTGTAACATTACGCAGAGCGAATCGTTTCTGTCAGAGGTAGGTCCCTGGTATTCTTCACTCTGTCCATCCATCAGGTAGGATATCGTCCTCTTGCTCTCTGATCCTCGACCCTATCAGTCACCATGAGCATCTCTCTTCTAGCGATATGTCCAAAGTGACAGAATCGTTCGCAAACCGAGTCCTGAACAATCTCCATCAATATGTTAGTCCGTCTAGCTATTCAAGATATTTTCAATATCTCTATCCAATACCACATTTTTAATACGTACATTATCTGTCTGTACTATGGTACAAATATATTGTATTCAATAATTAGAAAACATCGCAATTAAGTACATCCTTGTGAATGGCATCCATTCAATAACAGACAAATTCCTGACAAAATACTACACTACTACTACTACTACTACTACTAGCATTTTACCTGTCATTAGACGTGATGGTCAAGCATGTTGTTGGATATAGAAATAAAAGAAACTGCCACTAAATTTAGTTTATTTTTAGAGTTTAAAAAAAATAGTGCCTAATCTCATAAGAATAGGCATAAAAATAGGTATTATGTATACTCGTATATCATATACATATCGCGAAAGAAGAAGAAGATGTTCAGAATTTTTATAAAGCAGAACAAATACTTAATATATTTAATTTATAATTACATATATATATTAAATTTAAGGTTTCCGTGAGTAATAGTGTATGGAACTGGCATCTCTACTATGTTAGATTGTGGTATTAAATAAATATTGATCGACATCCCGGCAAAGTAACACGTGCCATTGTCAAGGCCGAAAAAAGGAGAAAGGAAAGAAAATGAGAAATATCCGTCACTCTCAGAACCACGCTGCCCAGCGCATGCAAAAGCACAACATTTGAAAGGGCGTGCGGTTCGAGAATAGGGCTCCTCAGCTACACTCAGACTCACAGTCGATAACTATGGTAGACGTCATTCTCGTAAAGAGGGACCACTGAAGAAGATATGTGTATATTTTTAATTGTTTAAAATAATTAAAGACAAATAGAAAACAGTCAAAAGTTGCAAAAATTCACTGATCACCTGGTGGTTGATGCATTTTCATCAGAATATTACAGTGGTCCGTGTGAACTGATTTCCTCGTCGTATTTTCAACATTTCAAAAACACAATGAATCTTGTTTTTCTCCAATCAGCACAAAAGTAGGTAAATAAGGAGAAGAACGCAAAGAAATGGCTCAATCATCGACACAAAAAAATGTTTCATCGAAAACATTTTTTATTTGTAATTTTTCCAATTCTATCGGACACGTATTTTGAAAACCGGTCGAGAGATAAATTTATTTTTTCCTTTTTTTCTATCGGAGATGTTATCAATTTTTCACTTCAGATTCGGGGCACGTCTGTTCTCAAATCAGCGTAATAAGAAAAAGGATGACTGGTAAGATGAAGATGGGGTATTGAGGTTAGAGGAGCGGTAAGACATTGAAAAGGTTTGATAAATATGGTATTTATGTGAGGAGAATCTAAAGAAACATTTTTCGTGCCTGTGTTTGTTCTCAGCCGTAAAATATATGATATTATATTGCAAGGCATGGGTTTTCTCAGACATTTGTTCGCGAGATAGACATCTTCATGAGTGCGATCACGATTCAATTTCATTTATACGTATGAATACGAAACAATCCTTTCCAGATATGGACCCATGAATTAGGTAGATTTTGTTTGAATGTGTTGGGGTATTTTTTTTCTCTTTGTATCACCCATATTGTATATTTTTTAGAATAGTTAGTTACGGGGTCTCCTGGCCTTATGATTGAAGAATTGCATTAAATTTTTTCGACACAGAGTTGCGTCATGAGACTCTCGAGTTTTATATTAACTCTTTCTACCCCGAATTATTAAATTAAAGAGCCTAGCAACTGTATGTTTTTTATAAATATAAAATAAGTAAAATGTGATTGAAAATTTAAAAAAAAATCAAGGTATATAAATATTATTAATTATAATTTGTGGTACTTATATGAAGTACACAAAAAACTAAAATTATAACATAGTACATAAAATAGTAAAGAAATATTAGGTCGAAATAACTATTAATAATCGCAAGGAATACAAGCGCGTCAAACCTAACCTTGAAACAATGCGTAACTAATATTTCACCAGCCGCAGTGTTGACATAATAAAAAAAAACTAATGTTCTAAAATCTAAATAAAAAAAAACAAGTCGACTATTATTTTTAAAAATAGAGATGCATTGTAAAGGCAGAAAATAGGACTAACTTACTTTGATCGAGGCGCGAACCCCCGACCACTAGATCACTAGGCTAACATCTTGACTACTACACCAATAAGCTACTAGTAAGATTTAAAGTTATAATCTATCGGTGTATATTATTTTCTTCGACAATTGCCAATGTGATGTTAATTTAATAACTCAAATAGATCACCAATGAATAATCATGCCTATCACACCTACCACATGCTAATCCTACATTCACAACATTCTTTGTTTGGCTTTTACGGCTTATGTTGTTTACAAAGAGAGTAAACAAGATCGGTAAAAGTACATAATTCCTTTATGTCCCTATTGTAACAAAATAATAAGAAGCAAAGTCAATTTAAGAATGAAATGAAAAATTGAAACAAAATAAGCTGATCGAGCATGTATCCACAGAATGTCACCCCTCCATGATACATGTTAAAGTAGTGTATGTGGGAGCGCAGCTGAATAACGATAATTTAGCCATCAGGTGGCAGCAGAATAGTGGATATTGCGGATTCTTTACACCGTTTCAATTTTTCTGTATTTCCAAACCAATTCAATTAATTTTTCTTCAACTTTAAAGTGTATATAAAGAAAATAAAAGCAAACGTAGCAATCCTAGAAAAATTAACAAAATTACCGGTATGTTTTTATTATCATAGATATTATTTTTTTGTTGCGTTTATTGGTTAATTGATTAAATTGTATTATTATATATTATAAATTAAGTTTATATGTAATTATTGTTAATTAAATTTCCCCGATAAAGCTATTTTCTATTTCATACTCGCCGATCATATTCAAGAACAGGGCAAAGACAGTCACGCGGTATCAAGACGTTATATCATATTTTTCTTTTATTTTATTATTTATTTTAACTTATAATAGTATAAGTGAAGTATTTTTTAATTATTTATTTTTACATAATATACAATAATCTTAAAACAATACCTCAACAATAATTAGATACTAAATACAATAATTATTATCATCAGCATGGATTACATTCTGGAGCGAATTTTTTCAATTTTTAGTAAAATTAAATTTAAGGCTTTTACATTTAGTTTTGTGTCAACATCACATAATATGAATTCTGATATTCTAAATATTGTACTGTACCGGTGACGTGCACGTACATATGTTATTCAGACATTCTTTCGCCGCCCTACTGGCGATTATTTAAAGGTTTTCATTTACATTATGGGGATGACTTATCTAAAAAAAACATTAAGTGACGAGATCGGGATTTGAAAACGCGCTCACCAGATCCGATTAAACTCTGATGGTGGTAGGACAGCATACGTAAGTATAATAGATAAGTAAAAAAGTTCAGCGGTTAAATAACTATCCTGCAAGTTTTGCCATTCTTCGGTCAAAAATCTAAACATACTTGATAACGCAGTTTGAACAGAATTGTACAATCCAACTTAAATGTAATCTAAAACTTAAATGTAAGTTGTAGTGTGCAACATAATGATGATGTTCCATGGAGGAATGAATTCATGGAAACGCCATTCGGCAAACATTGTGAAAGAGTTACATTGATGCTGTAATCCGAGTACTATTCTGTACTAAAATTGTAGTGAACTCGTAGACGGCTATACGCTTGTAGTTCGACCAGAGTTCGCAGGTGTATCTACTGGTGAAGAACGATTTAAATAGAAAGCTCTTCACCTTCTTACTAAATCGGTAGATTTAACGCCTAACATCTCATATTTCCTCATGTCTGCCTAGGTGATGATCTCATATTTCACACTCTTCCTGGCCATTTAAGTAATGGCATCTTAATTTTTTTTTCATATCCCTTCACTGCGTCATATTTATATAAAATATTACTTTTGCAAAATTGACAAATAGCGTATTTTCTTCTAATCGGGGATATTTGTAAGTAATGTTAGTATTCATATTATAATTGCGCTACATTACATCCAACGTTAGTGTATTTAGAAATCCGCTTTAATGGCAGTACATTAATGAATATTAATATTCATTTACAATTTGTGATTGATTAAGAAATCGTATTCAATTAAGATTTTAAGTTTTTTTTTTACGTGGCCATATTATTTCGATTCTTTAAGTTCACTTCTCCTTCATATTTATGCTTTTAACAATACTTTAATGATAATCATATCAAATACTAAATTAATGTATTAATTATAAATATATACATATAAAATCAATTTTGTCGAAAAATATTGTTTTTGCGTCACCGGGATACGAACCTGGATCTCTATTTCCAATCCGGGGAAGTGCACTACCTTTGTGCTATAACGCCAGTATTTTTCTTGACAAATTTTCGAACCTATATGTTACATTTTTCAAATTAATACACCTGTCGTTCCATTATTTGAAAGCCATCTACATTATTTTTACAGAATCTCAAATACCTTTGAGTAAACCGACTGCAGACGCCAGAATTATCAATTCATTTTTATTAAATTTTGGACACATTGATACAACATATTTTATTAAGGAAAACACATTCTTATTGTGAAGTTGTAATTATTCAGAACATAGGTATATATTTATATATACCTATGTTCTATATAGTGATTTTATATGTATATATTTATAATTAATACATTAATTTAGTATTTAAAATATCACAGACCTATGTTCTGAATAATTACAACTTCACAATAAGAATGTGTTTTCCTTAATAATCATATCAATTTAAAATAGCTCTAGATATACAGATGTATATAATATTTCACTAATATTTTTTTTACACTACATGGTGCATTGTTAAAGCAATAAGGGTTTTCCAAATTGAAATATAGATTTTACGGAAACCCTGGTCGTACAGCGGATACTTTTGGACGCGAAGGAATCAATCGGCGATAGCCAATTGCTTTTCTGCTATTTATTAATAATTGAATGAAGAAGTTTTGTTGAACGAAGTAGTTGAATAAGTGTTCTTATGTTCATTATTTGTTCAGAAAAAAAAAAACTTTTCGTGTTAATATATTTTGTAAAATGAAATATTTAAAATTCATAATTTTTACCATCATAGTGTTCTTTAAAAATAATAAATTATGGAATGATTTTATAATCCTTTAAAAATGTATTTTTATATTTTAACATAAATATTTAACATTGTTTTTAACAACTTAATATTATTTTAAAACACCATATAACTTATTTTAATACACCAACCGGTTTCGAAAAATACCATTTAAGTCATCTGGATGTCAAATCAACAATTTTAAAATATTGAAATATATATTTTTGTATATTGTAGATTATTTTAATTCCAAGAACCCTTGAGAACCATCTAAAAATACAAAAAACTTCTGATAATAATTGGTGTTTCTTAGAGTTTTAATAATTTTGGGAATTCAACTAAAATTCATCAACGAATGTTAAGAAGTACCTAACAGTTACCTGAAGTTTTTGTATAAGGGCAAACTGAACAGTGTTCTTGTTCTTAGATTCCGGCGGCCTCTCTCTTATTCTGGCAGTCTTATGCCGCATCATCTTTGAACAGCCTTCTTTGAACATCCGTATAGTAGTCTAGAATCAGGCTAGACGACAATAATGTGACAAGCGTTGATTGTTATATTGTACCCGAATTTGCTCCAAAGTTTATATGTAGAGGTTCATACAGATATAATCAGGTACCACTGTGATATGCAGAAGATATAAATTTGACACACGACAATTAAGTTACCGTAGCTCAGTTGGAGGAACAGTTTATTGAAAATGGCATGGTCTCGGTGACACCTTTGTTTATTTACTGTGGTATATCTATGGAAGGAATGCGAGACACGAGGATGTTGGCAAGATGACGCGCGTGAAAGAGATAAAGGATCGCTCCACAGTCGGTGCCCCCTCTCGCCTCCGAACCGTTGAACTGAGAACATATAATATTGACGTGTACTGAATTGTATAGAAGCATTTAGATTAAATACTATTGTTACAAAGTACGGGTACTATTCCATCGACCCAATACCGCACACAGTAAGGAACATAGTTATAAGCACAATAACGGATATCTAACAATTTACCTATTCCATTTCTCTAATAACATATTAATTTAAATTAAAGGTATTTAAAAATAATAATAATAAAATTAAATGGTTAACATGGAAAAATATTTTTTTATGAATATATTTCTAAATATCTAATCTGATTTGTTTAAATATATCATTGAATGTAAATATTATATATATACGTTTGTTTAATCAATAAATATCATACATACGTAAATGAAAATGCTATTTTGAAAGTCTTTTTCTTTTGGCATAAAATAATATAAATATGACATTTTGCGAAGATATCAGTAAAATGTCAACAGTTGATTATTACGTATTATGTTGATGTAGTAATATATTTCGGGTATATCTTAGCCCCGCCACCATATTTATTCCTGGAGTACATTAATTTTATCTTCCTCATTTTTTGACACGTGAGAGCTATGTCTTTCAATGTAATCCCGAAGGATATTATTCGATCATAAAGAAGTGTAACTACTTTTCCAGAGTAGGCTTTTAAAGTAATGGACGAACACCAACATTTTTTCTGGAGACCGCCGTATATCCATCATATATAAAATATTTGGAATGACGCGTTGAGATATATAAATCCATAAACCCGTCAAAACAAAAGCATTGAACATATAAATGATACCGGCTGTCTTAATATATCATCATTCCAAAACTGGTAAAGCCTCCCCACTACGATTTATTCAACCCCTTGTATGATATTGACTTACGTTTATTTGAATGCAATGATTGCATTGATTACTGTAAGAAAACTTTAAAAATGTGTTATCTATGTTTTAATACAAAATTCGGTGCTTTTGACTTGTTCTTTTGTTTCAGGTTTCAATTTAAACCACTGATTAGTGTTTTATATTTTTCAATGTACTCCATCCATAATAACGCTTCCCCATCTATATCTATTAATTTCTGAATGTGACAGCTTTAGTAGTATCAGCTGTGGCTGTAAATGTCTGTGAGACACGAGCAAGGCAAAAACGAACGTGTTTTTAATATCTCTAGATTAAGATATTTTCTTTTTTATATATTCAATAACAATATGTAAATATATATTCAACTTAAAATGAAAAAAACATGTTTTAGCAAAATCGTACCAGACAACTGGCAAACATATTGACATCTCTCATATTTTCTTATCTATGCTGTCTATGGTAAGGGGGAAATCTAACTTACCATAGAAATTGTCTACCCGTGACTCTTATAATATGTCATCTAGATGTCATTTTTGTTCGTTTTGATACCAAACTTACAAAGGTAGAATAATTTTAATTCCATCGACATTTTATTTACGTGTGGTTTATTTTGGGGAAAGCTCTGTCGTTGAAATATAGATTATATTTAGACCCTGACCGCATAGTGGTCACCGATGGCTGCGTAGCGGCCACTACTGGGCACGAAGCGGCCAAAATAGCTGTCCGCAGGGACTAGTAGTAAATAATCAGCGACAGTTGATGAGACCGTGACCGCGCGACGGGCGCCAATGGCCGCCGTAGTGTCCACTATCGGCCGATAAGCGGGCACAATAGCCGCCCGCAGAGCCTAGCAGTAAGAAATCGACGATAGCCGATTGATTCTCAGCTAATATGTTAAATACTGTGCTAAGCGCTAGTAGGGAGGCGCCAACCGCCGTTGTGAAATAATGTGGCTACCGCGTGGAGACAGGAGTTTCGCCCAGAATACATATTGAATCATTTTTTTAAAAATTAAATCGTATATGCATTATGCTAATATAATGATATGTCTGTGAACCTGGATCTCTTCCTATCCGAGGAAATGCATTAACCGAAAATTTAATAAAAGTGAATCATCAATTAATTCTGGCGTCTTCTATTGAATTTTACTCAAATGTACTTGAGATTCCTTACATATAAAAAAGATGACTTTCAAATAATGGAACGACAGACGTATCAATTTGAAAGTGCAACATATAGGTTCGAAAATTTGTCATCAACTTACTATGTTGGTGTAGTATAATCAGTTAATGCATTTCCCCAGATAGGAAGAGATCCAGGTTCGAATCTCGGTAGCAACAAATATATTTTTTCGTTAAAATAACTTTACATGTATATCTTTCTAATTAATACATTTAATTTGAATTAACATAATCAGTTTACTTAACTAACGTATAATTTTGTTTAAATATTTTATCTTTAACTAAAAATTATTTATATTCATTACATTCATATCTATGTGTACTCGTGCGTAAATTCGTGCAGATTTATTACTTTTGCATTTATATGGATTCACTTCTTCAGCTAGTTTCTTCCATTCATCTTCACCATCGAAATTATTATCCTATCTTCAATCTTTCTATGGCATTCGATTACAGCAGTAACAAGTCAACCAGCAATAACATAAAAGTAATGGTTGTCCAAGTGTTGAATAACGACTAGCTTATTTTGTCGTTCTAGAACCTTATATTTTCTTTGGATGTTTAGACAACTGTATGTACATATGTAAGTATGTACTTTTATCGTTAGTACATTATATCATAAATATGTTTTTTACAAATTTTTATCCTCTGATTCCATAGTACAACCATAATATATATTTATTTTAAGAATTGGAAAAGTTTGTCGTAAGATATTATTAAAATGATCTTAACTCATGATAACTATACATGTTATAGTGCATGACTTATAATATTATCAGATACCAATCTTAAAGCAACCAGTTAATGCGCGATGGCAGAGCAATTATAATTTTAGAATTTTATTATATTATAACTGAATTAATATATTTTTTAAATGAATTATTAATGATCTGTCGATTTGTTTTCTTTTACCTCTTTTCATTTTGTAACCCACTGACCGATCTAAGCAAAATTTAGCATATTTACTCTTCAAAGGTACCCTTCGAAAGCCTTTCCTCAATATAATGTGAATTAAACTGAATTGCATTTTTTTTTAATTTCGTACAGTTACACTCTAGATGTCTGATCTACCCCCCTTCGAACATCTCACTCTGGTTATGGTAACAGTTACGTGACTGTGATTGTGTCGATGATTGTTGATTGAGATTTAACGATGACTGGTAACTAAGATTTAACTGTCTGTTGGAGGCTCTTTTTCTAGTGTACTAGTTATTGCTCGAAGAACTACGTTAATTAGTTATCAATCATTGTTACAATCGAACACAATCACAGTCACAATAACATAGTCAAACAACGGTTTAAGTAACGATTTTACCATCACTATCTCACTCTACCCTTTTAAGACCTGCGCAAAATAAAGACTCCCTGAATTCTGGGAAATATCATGTTTATACATTGTTGTGAAGAATACAAGACGATTTTAAAAATTTATCTCCGCTAGATTGGTGACAGTTTAAACACACAGCAAAGAATGGGTTAACGCCATTAATTTCTTTTAACGTTTTGAAAAACGTGATATTTTCGTCCACAATTCCACACTTCTGCGTGAATTATTCTATAAATATAAATATTTCACGGTTACGGGCCCATTATATGCTGCATAAATCACATATTTGCACACAGCCCCCTCCACGCCCTGGCGCAGGTGCCGCGGGTTAACATTAGTCAACAGCCTTCGCCCGTAAATCACGGTGCGGTTTTTGAAAAATGTATTTAAAGTAAAACGTTAAAATACACCGCAGATTTCACAGCATCTCTTTGGTGGGAAACACAAAGAAGTGATATTTTGTGGCACAAAAATGACACGCATTGTATTCATTTTTCACATTGACGAACTCGTAAATCAAAAACTTTATTTATGAACAATTCTGACACTTATTTAAAAGACCACAATTAAATTTAATCCAATTCTAGAATTGCATGCAATGTAAAAAGAATAGGCTTACCGTGAAGCCTAAAATGAGAACAAGCTTTGGTCAATCCTTCCATATGTTTCTGGCTCCCAAAGCATACAACATTTGCCGAACAGTATTTGAGTTTATCAATTGTCGATTGATTAACTCTAATATCATCTCAGGATCTGATTATTGGGTATTGGCAGAAATGAAGCCGAGCAAAGATTCATGGAAATAATCACACGAACAGAACATCATTTCTTTATACAGGTAAACGTCGTTATGCGCCGGTTCGATTTACGCCGAATCTCAATTACGCCGGTTGGTGCTGGCGTGGGATTCCCCGGTTCGTTCGGCCGTGGGATTCTCCGGTTCGGCCGACATCAGACGACAGTAGGCGCCGCGATTCTAATAGCAGACACACTTTTACACGTTGCCTGGATTTATACAAAGTGCAAGTGTAGAAGAGGTAGGATAACATTAACATAAACGAAGGCATTATCAGGCTTACACGCAATTAACATATCGAAGACATAACAACCAAAGATGTGACCGAACTGTTGGACGTGCATGACCAACCACTCTCAAATCAAGAATTAAAAGAGTCGATGGAGGTCACCCTCAGTCAGAAATTCCGAAGAAGAAGAAGAGGAGGATGAGAAAGAAAATGATGGGAAAACCCTAAACACGGCCGATCTAACTCGTATCCTTTCTTCTATAGAAAGGTTAACAGATGAGCTCTGTGAGATAGATGGGAATTTAAACCGAAGCGCAAATGTTAAAAGAAGCGTCACAGCTACCGTTCGACCTTATGCTACGATTCTGCAAGAAAGGAAGCAACAATCAAAGCAAATAAAATTGGATGCTTTTTTCAAAAAAGTGTGACAATTTAATTTAGTACCGGCGATCTGGTTAGTTACTATTTATTTTAAAAAAATCATTATTTATATCAAAAGATTATTATTTATTTTGTAAACGAATTTAAACTGTATTTATTAAATACATTTATAATTTATTTTGAATATATATAAGATATGTATTAAATAAACATGTTAGATTGTTCTCAGAATTTTGACACGGAACCTAACCTTATATCGTCCATTATATTTGTGTTCATTTTACGCCGATTTATTTTACGCCGGTGTCTCTTGGAACGGAACCCCGGCGTAAAACGACGTTTACCTTCATTTTCTGTTTTGCATCGTGTTTCAATCATGGGATAGCGAGAATATTTTACTTATGGTATTAAAATTCTTTTATAACCCTGTTTACTTCTTTTTTAATATTTTTTGTTTAGATAATTAATAATAATGGTTTCATATTTGTATTGATAGACAGACATAATTGATGAACCTGTCTCCTTTAGTACAGACTTCGGTGTAGTTAAAGAGACAGTGAACATCTCTTATATTATGAGACTTGTAATAAAGTTTATAATGTATAATACGTAAGTATATTGAGAACATGAACAGAATAAAATAAAATAAAACAATAACTACATTTAGTCAAGTATGTTCAACAAACCAATCATTATATGAAAAACAAGTGATAAAATTCTTCGTAGCCATTATCGTTAAATGATTTTCATACAATAAAAACCATTATAATCTTCTTCGTCCGTTAATAGTACGATAAAAATTTAGATTTATTATTAAAAAAAATATATTTATATATTTTTAACGATATATATATATATATATATATATATATATATATATCGTTACTTTTCTTCCACAAAAAAATACATATATCATTCAGACAAACTAGCACTCTACTGCTCGGAGTTGACAACAGAATCAGTTCGGAATATTTGAAAATATTCAACTAGATTTCAAAAAATATTTTATCAGAAATAATTAGTAAACAATATACTTATAAAATAAAATATAATATTGCTTTATCTATTCTAAATCGAGTGTATTCTCCTAATTATTTAAAGTGTACACTTAACAGAAAATTGTCTTATTTTTATTCTATTATTATCTTCATTTCTTTAACGAATATAAAAAAGATGTCATATAATATTAATATTTATAATTTATAAAAAAAAAATTAATGTTACTTTATCTCTTTCAGATCCAAACTAATGTTCCGAATAATTCCCCGGAGAAAATTTTCTGTATTAAATAAAAATTAGGACCTATCTCTAATTATAATCAAATCTGAATCCGAGGCAACTCCTGGACAACGAATCGAGGGCAAATACAAAAACTTTAAATAATAATAAATTCTCTACCTCTAAGGACCGTTGGTTATTTGAAAGAGTATTCAAATGACTTACTGTACATTGTAGAAATGACTTAATTACAAATTTTTCATATCTTTATACTATAGTGACCCTACACGCACCCGTGTAGACATGGCCGTGCCGTTCACCTATCATCCATTATAGGGCCTGAACCAGAGCGACTAATAAGCAGACACAAATAACCATTAACACCAGAGACAGATACTGCTCAAGCAATGAACTTCACTTTTCCGCAGATCGTCCTGGCACCAGTCATTCAACCGCACCTCTAGCGAGCCACTTCAAAGTTCAACCGCGCACTTAATTGTATTAATTCATCATCTCAATAAACGAAACCTTGTAAGTACTCTTCATTTATAAATCCTGCTCTAGTTACAACAGACACCATACACTGCGACACACAACCAACACGCTTGAGACAAACTTCTGTCTCACAGTAACACAATTTCGAGTCAATCATAGATTGAATAATTTCAAACGCACACACTTCAACTCCTACACTGGTGACCCCGACGTGATATAATTTACTTTGAAAAAGTGAGAATATTTTGTATAAATAAATTAATTACGTACAGCACTTTTTTCTGTAGTATTCTTGTATTAAAAAAGGCAATAAAGTAACCAATTTTTATATTTATAATTTTTTTAAATGAGACCAAAATCATCGTGAGAACTTTTCGGTCAAGCTCGGTGCAAGACTCCGATAGCTGTTCTCAAACCGGCCCTGATTATTATTCGTAACCCAACATTAAAGAAAAATAATAGTTTTTCATGAGTGTAATAATATTATTTAATATAAAATACGTAATAATGAGGTTTCCGAGTACGTTGGACAATTTATCATTTTCTGTTTATAAAGAATTTAACAATTTCTTAGGAAATTCTTCTAAGTACTTTATTTAAAATAAAGATAGGTAAGTGAGTTTTAATATTATTAGTTTAGTAATGAATAATACTCATATTTGTAGTGAAATACATTTTATTAAAGAGAACACATTCTTATTGTGAAGTTGTAATTATTCAGAACATAGCTCTGTGATGTTTTAAATACTAATTAAATGTATTAATTAGAAAGATATACACATAAAATCCAATAAAATATTGTTGTGCATTACCATCATTCGAACCTGGATCTCTTTCCAAATCGGGGAAGGTGCATTATCCAACTATACTAGAGCGACAGTATTTAGCGATAAATTTTTGAACCAATATGTTACACTTTTTCAAATTAATACATCTATCGTTCCATTATTTGAAAGCCATTTACTTTGTTTTTACGGAATCTCAAATACCTTTAAGTAAACCGATAGCGGACGCCAGAATTAACAATTCAGTTTTATGTAATTTTAGACTCATTGATTCCACCTATATATTATTAAGGAAAACATTATTGTGAAGTTGTTATATCTTTCAAATGTAGCGTTTTGTAGCTTTCGCTGTAGCATAGTTGGGTAATGCACCTTCCCCGGTTTGGAAGGAGGTCCAGGTTCGAATCCCGGTAGCGCAGCAACAATATTTTTCAGTAAAATTGATTTTATGTGTTTATCTATTTAATTAATACACTTAATTAGTATTTATAATAAATTTTATCAACATTCGCGGGATTCATATTATGTTATAATTTAAAACAGGTTTGTAGAGAGCCAAAATAAAAATGAATAATTTAATATTAAATTATTTTTTTTTTTAAATATTTTTAACTGTTATTTGTCGTAGAACCTTATTTTATTTTTGCTGATAGATTGTGAATCTTTTATACTTTCGAATGGAATCTACACGTGTTACTACTTAGGAATCATTAATTGTGTTGTTTACTCTGGAAAATGATGAACAGGCAGTCTCGTCGTAAAGTAGCGGTCGATTGAAGAGAAGATATGAACTAATTTTAATGGGAAGCAAATATTCATCTTTAAAAATTTTACTTAATACACTTTTAAATGAAATGTGAAATATTTATTTTAAAACAAATGCCTTTTTTATTGCATAAAATATGCATTCATTTTAAAATTTATTCCATAATTCGTTAATTATTGATTGTTAAAAGAACTAGTTGTATTTCGTATTTTTACTTGATATCGCGCTTATCAAACTAGATTTTATACAAGTTTTATTTATACATATTCTTATTGTGTTTATTTCTTTTAAAGTAATACGTTTGGTCAATGAACGCGTCATTTACATTTATATTCAGAGTTCCAGCGTAGAAGAGTTAATGTTCATATTAACCAACTAGCTCAATGAACTCATAAAAACTGTTTAAACTGAGCTAAGAAAATCTTCCATGAAAACAAATAATGTTTTAAAAAATCGAGAACAAAGGATATAGTTTATAAAAGGTTCGAAGCGACAGCGACAGCGACTTTTTCTCCAATAAATAAATAAATTTATCTTGCAAGCTGTTCAAATCAATTTAATTCGACACTACCTCGATGTAAGAAATATAATTCTCATTCGTACTGCTCAAGCAATAAAATGTGATGATTTAAACTAAATGTGTTCCAGAAGGAGGGTGAAATGTCTGAGAGGCGGGACGAGATGGCTATAGTTTCCCCGGGGTCCTAAAATGAAATTTAACAAAATTGGAAACTTATTATTATTAGGAGAACACATTCTTATTCTGAATTTGTAATTATTCAGAACATAGGTCTGTGATATTTTAAATACTAATAAAATGTATTAATTAGAAACATATATAATAATAACATATAAGTTGTACCAATGTGTCCAAAATGTAATAAAAATGAATCGTTAATTCTGGCGTTTGCCATCGGTTTACTCAAAGGTATTTGAGATTCTGTAAAAACAAAGTAGATGGCATTAAAATAATGGAACGATAGATGTATTAATTTTAAATAGTGTAATGGATTAAAAAAATTGTCGTCAAAAATAATGTCGCTGTAGCATAGTTAGATAATGCACCGTCCCGTTTGGAAAGAAATCCAGGTTCGAATCCCGGTGGCATCACAACAATATTTTTCGATAAAATTGATACTATTTATATATATTTCTAATTAATATATTTAATTAGTTTTTAAAATTGGAAAGGAGTGGTATTCAACTCAGGTTATATACATTTATATGAAAAGGGCTGGGGCGATCAGGGGAAGGGAGAAGAGTGTTTGTGTTATGCGCAGAGTCCTAAAGACTGACTTGCAATTTTTTTTTCGCAAAAACCGAAACGTCGGCTTAGAAACCATTTACAAAAAACGCGATCTATCCCAGAAGAGACGCCAGTTCTATACATATATATATATGGAGGGTAGGAAAAAACGTGTTGGGAACAAAAGGTAAGTATTAAATTCTTATGATTTATAGCACTTGGTCATGAAAATTCAAGAACGTAAAACTGTCTTCCCACGCGGACTGCCAATAATCGTACGGCTGGAAAGATATTTGGTATTTGAATTCTCGCGACGGACCTAAAATGCCACCCCAGACTGGCTTCATTTATTATACACGTCTACTCTGATCCACGTACTTCATGGATTTTGACGATGGTGGAACTGGAATCAGAGAGTACCCGCGTCAAACTTTGACGACGGTTATCTCAGTTTTGGTTATTTGCGGTCTGGTTTTTTATTGATCCAAAGATATCCATAATGGAACAAAATGGATTCGATAAATAAATAATTTGTCTTGTCTGGATGGCGTCACTCTACTGGTTCCAGAGGCGTGTTCCCGGCATCTACAGCAGAGCGTTTACAAACACACTGGTATGCCGCAAGTACTTTTTTAGTACGCCGGCAAATTATTAAAATTTTTATATATAAAGTAAATCCTAAATTGAATATTTTAGGGGTGGTATTCAGCTAGCCAATACAATAAACAATCGACTTAATTAAGTACCAAATCTATTTACGCTTGTTTGATATCCTTCGATTGGTATGCCTGGTTTTGCTCTATTTGGCGGAGCGCCACTTAACTTGACAGCAAGTATTCGGCCGCCGTCAAAATTGGTTCGCTATCAAAAACGCTCTAGGAAAATTTTTACAAGAATTTATTACAACAGAAAATATCAGAGGTTCAGCCAGCAGTTCGGATTGCATCTGGGAGATCGGCCGACTGTCCAGGTCAGTGATAATCTGTCTTACTAGAGCGACACGGTCTTATTATCAATAGATAATCCAGGACCAGGGTGCAATGCTATCGAAGGTGTTAACACGCACAGAACTTACATTTTATTTTATATTTATACATTAGAATCCATTCATTTTGTTACTAAATAATACTAATATCAAAAAAAGGAACAATTATTATTAATTTTAAAATTTAAAAAAAAAGAAAAGATATATAATTGTTTGTGAATACCCAAACTCATGGATGTCACATGATGGTATGAAAGTCAATTATTATGGTTCAGGCTTGAAATACTCGTACTAAAAATTCTTGAAAATATATATTTTTTGTGAAAGTCATAAATTTTTCGAAATAATTTTTTTTTAATATGTTTATTTAATTTGTCAGTATGATGGGCGGTAACGTACCGCTCATCTGGTATGGGTCATGTCAATGAAAAAAATTACCTCCACCAGTTTTTGCCTAATGGCTGCTCTTCGGTTGATTTCCCCCATTCCAGTGAAGTTCGCTACAATATTGTCCTTTCAGCACAGTTTCGGTCTCCGTCCTCTACGCTGGTTCCAAATCATGCGCTAAACGTGTTATAACTAGCATGTTTAATCATCTAACATAGAATGTAGCATGCTGACGTCATAGTCATTTCCATGTATGGTGAAACTAGTTTTTTGTAAATTGATTTTATGCCAGTACCTGCATAAAAATGAAAGTATTTGCGAATATATCAGTTTATCTATCATTCAACAATTTGAGCATACAATTTATTAACAATATTATATGTTAACGCGGTAATTATATTCAACGGAACTTATAAAATAGTTATATATAGATATTTTATTTCAATTGAAATTCGATAAGAGTGGCAGTTTGTTTATTATTTGTATTATCGTTCATTAATTATTTGTTAGTTGTGTCCTCGGATCTTTTTTTTTTCAAAGATAAAAGCTTTCGAATTATGTAAACAGCGAATTGCGAAATGCTCACAAACAGTATTTTACTTATTTTACTTAATGGAGTAAAAAATATCCCACGCGGTTAAACACTTATATTTGTTTTCGACCGAATCACAGTTTCAACCACAAATATATTATGTAGACATCGTGTATATCTCCAATTTACACTTTCGTTGAGAATACATTTTGTTCTTTATTTTATTTTTGCTTTTTTTCAATATCACTTATCGTTTGATATATTTGTTGTACGTGTGATATACTCAGGAACGTGGAATATTGTATTTAAACTCGTGATATCGTAAGTAAGTTATTGGTACAGCGATCATTTAATGGAGGTGCGGGCGGGCGATGTACTATATACCAGTGCTCCGCAACCGGTATGCCGTGGCACACTGGTGTGCCGTGAGACGGATACAAGTGTGCCGCGGTCAAATTCAATGTACAAATACATTGAATTTGACCGCGAATATTAAAATATTTTACAATTTTTCATTATGTATTTAATACACAATGACAAATTATTATTATTACGGAAGCAATTTACAGATTTAAATAAAGACATGACTTTAAAATTTCACTTCTCCGAAGTTCCATTAGATGTTTTCTGGATTTACGTTAAAAAAGAATATCTTCGCGTTTCCGATAAAGCAATCTTAACACTACTTTCATTTTCAACGACATATTTATGTGAGCAAAGCTTTTCAACTCTTGTATTAATTAAAAATGATAAGCGGTCATGCTTAAAAGGTTAAAAGGTAACCAAGAACTTAGGGTTGCGCTTTCAAAAATCGAGCCGAATAAAAAACTTTTGTGTTCATTGAAACAAGCGCAGGTATCATATTAATTAATTATTATTGTATAATAATTATTAAGATTTCGTAAAAATAAATATATTATAGTTTTATTTATGTATACTTTTCAAATAAAAAACAAAATTTCATTGTAAAATTTGTGTATCAATTTAATACCTATATATTTTAGCTTTTGGTGTATCGTAGGTGAGAAAAGGTTGCGGAGCACTGCTATATACAACAAGGGATGATTGAGAAAGAGAACAGGCTGACCGTTTTATGTAAATATAACCCTGCTCCAGAATCCTACAAACAATTTTGCAAAATTAGTGAGACACTATGAAACAAAAATACTAGTGATGGGGTTGAATACCTTAAGGGCCATATTTAAGGAGATATTATTATTGTTTAGAGCTCATTGATTATAAAATAAGATTATTACAATTGGATTATTATTATTAATTGGAAAGGTAAACATATAAAATCAATTTATCGAAAAAATATTCTTATCGCTACCAGGATTCGAATCTGAATCTCTTCTTATCCGGAGAAATGAATTAACCGATTATGCTACACTAACACAGTGAGTTGACGATAAATTTTCGAACTTATATGTTGCAATTTCAATACATACATACATTTGTCGTTTCATTATTTGAAAGACATCTTCTTTATATTTACAAAATCTCAAACACCTTTGAGTAATCTGAAAGGAGACGCTAGAATTTATTGACAATTCATTTTTGGAAACATTAATGCAACTTATATATTTTTAAGGAGAACATATTCTTATTGTGATGTTACAATTTTTCAAAACATAGGTCTGTAATTTGTAACACAGACCTGAAAAATTGCAACTCCGTAATAAAAATATGTTCTCCTTAAAAATAAAATAAGATTGACAAAAATATGAAAAAGCAACTGATCAAAACTTACATCTGGAGCAATATATTATACGGAAGTAAAATCTAGACAGACGATTGACCAAGGAGAGAGAATATGGTTTTTATTTAAAATACGGCGCTGGAAAAGGATGAAAAGAATAAGCCGGACTGAAAGATTTTCAAATGAGGAGGTTTTGGAAAAGAGTGCAAAAAGAGGACTTTGAAGATATTATATATATATATATATATAATATCTTCAAAGTCCTCTTTTTGTCAAACATATATATATATATATATATATATGTTTGAAGGAACGAGATAAGAAGGATTGTAAAATATACAAACACGAACGATAAGCCGACTTGGTGGCTTATCATTCATGTGTGTATATTGGTTATTGGTGTATTGCTGGGTACGAAGAGGTAGGTAGTCATGACAGTAACAGTAATTTAAACACTTTACTTACATGAAAGCACTGAGTTTATTACTTTACGTTTATAATGATTGTTAATATTATGCGGTCTGTAACACCAACCGAATTCAGTATGTTGCGACGCGTTGCTGACGTCCCACAGTAGTGGTTGAATATCGCTCTATCGGATTCGGCTCCATAAATTCATAATAGATACCAACACAATCGATGGGGCAAATAGATAAGATAAATTCTTAGACACAGTGCAAACCTTTCAAATGTATTTATGCATTTATGGAAGAAGATAGGAAAGCTCAGATCAAAATATTTAGTAAAAAGAAAGACACCTATAGATAACTTCTGGAATAGCGTTACATTTGCGGTTAGAAGTATTTTTAAATTTATACAAATAACAAATGCTGTGTTAACCATACTTTGAATTATTATTTTTACAACCAGCCTTATTCAAAAAACACGAAAACATAATAGTAAAATAAATTATTTTGTTCGATACGATTTCACAATAACCAAATTCACACTATTTGCTTTGGAACAGCATAGACTATCACGTGTCGTGCAATCAGACCTTGGAAGCCACGCATTTTTGTAATTGTGTGGTAGTTTTGGTGTTTTTTTATTCTCATTAATGTAACATAATATTTTTTTATAACAATGTTTCTAATTTTGTAACCAAAAAAGGTATTACGCTGTAATTTTTATTAAATAATTTTACACTATACCAAGGCTATCCAACAAGGTCATCAATAACTTGCTAATAACCTATGTAAAAAATATGTAGGTATATTGATAGCGTCACATGGCAACAAAAAACAAGCAACGTCTGCTGTCAATTATATCACGTAAAAGTGTACGGTTATCAAGTCAAGCATAGTAAATTATTTCGCTATTGTATATTCAATGTTTTTAAATAAATTAAAGTTATTTGGTGACCCTAGTAGTTCATTGGACATAGCGTCGGCTCATAACATAATACATGTATGTATTTTTCTTAAGTTTTGGTGTTTATGTAATGTGTTTCACTACAATAATTGCATCTCGTGGCATGCAGTGTTAAAAAAATTATTTTTTTTGTCATTAATCGATTTTTGACATTTATAATAAAAACCAATTAAATTAAATAAAAATAATTAGGTAATAAAAAACAATTCTATAAATGAGTAGTACTAATCGATAGAACATGATCTATAATGTAGTATTGATATTTTCTATTTGGTATGCGTGCTAACTTATTTATATTACGTTTTATTTTTATGAGGTATATGTGGGCAAATACTTTTTAATAGGCGTATGATAGCCTGTTATTTTCATGTATTTTTTTTTGTATGCTCTCTTATGTGTATTTTTTTTGGTGTCAGATTTTTTTTGTTTTAAACACCTGAAGCATTTAATATGTATCGTTGCTATTAAAAATAAAATAACATACCATTTATCAATTAGAAAAATTTAAAAACTATAAATTTAAAATTTGACGTTAAATTAATAGGTTAATGTAGCGAAATAGGTAAATGGATCCAGGTTCGAATCCCGGTAGCAACCAAATATTATTTAGATATATAATTTTTTTATATATATAATTTGTTTTAAAAATAGCACAGAACTGTGTTCTAATGTGTTTTTCATTAACAAAAATATACACATGTTTGTGTATTTGGGAAATATGTTTGATAGGAACGGAAGCGCTTAGAAAGATATCGAAAGGAGAGTGGCTGTAGGGATAAAGTGAAAAATATTTTTTTTCTGTATTCCAATTGATTTTTTTAAATTTATATTACACATAATATATTTCCTATTTGCAAAACCAGTAAATTTTAAATACTTTTTTAATGAAGTATTTAAAAAATATAATACAAATTATCAAGAGGCTCAATTGCGACTCTAAAATAACAAGGAATGTAAAAAATAGGCTATAACTTCTCTTTGCAGAATTGGTTAGCTGCCAATATATCGATTGGTGCTGAAATGTGATCTTCTACTTATAACAATGGATCGCTTAATTAGTACAATATAATTAATGCATATATATAACTGCTGCTCCGCACAGGCGGGCGGGCGACCACTGATGTGTTTTAATTGCTGTCTACGGTCGATGAAACTTAACTTCAATTATCGAATAACGAGCGCCTAAACCATAAAACTAAACCCATTGTCGAGCATTATATTTTTTTAAATTACTGTCAAGAAATTAAAAATATTTCTTGAAATTATGCTATAAAGTTGTAAGCATGACATCACTGAATAGACTTACGTGTATTTAAACCAAAAAATTCTAGAAAATAAAAAAATTACAGTGGGTCTGAGAACATGTCGCCATCTGGCGGCGTTTAGGAGAAGTGCATACCGCCGAACATAGATTCACTATCACGGTAAGATTGTTAAACAGGGTACAAACAATGGCAGGACTCATTGTGAAATCCCGGAAATGAAAAGGCCGATGTCTTAGTAAAAAAGCCTCCATTTGTCATCTCTTTACATAATCACGTGACAATATCTGATTTACTTCTCATTCTTAACCCTTCCTCTCCGGTGATGTAAACTGAACTGACATTACCTCTAATTATGTGAATATCTCTGTAAATATATTAAATACGGAGTTCATATTTTAGGTATTCCTCCGTAATATATTTATGTATAAGGTAAAATAATTACAATATATCAGTATTTACCATACGCAACAATAAGAACATGTTTTCTCAAGGAACTTGACGTGAATTTGTCAATACATACATGTATGTGTACGTGTAGAGCGGTGCAGAAGGCGCAGTGAGCGGGGCGCGTTTAGTGGCAGAGTTTACGCTGGCCGAGTTAGACATGTCTTATGCGTCTTTGTACTGTTGTTCTGTACGACTAATATTTTTTCTCATTCTTAGCATTTTTTCACAATAATTGATTTATATTTATAAACATCAACAATTATTTTAATGATGAATATAAGTAATAAATGTAAAATATTCAAATTTATCAGACTTGAAAATCGTAAAAGTTTCTATGTACACTGAGTTTACATCACCGGAGCGTGCCTTATTATTTTAGCAACGTATGGAAAAGGTTATAGAGAAAATGATCTGCATTTGGAGAGATCAATGCGACACTTCAAAACTTTTGAAATATAAATGGTTTGCGGATATTCAGCCAAAGATTCCTACCAGGCTCTGGATTTCCAAAACAAAATTAAATATGTTTGAAGCTTCCTTGATCTGTCGTATGAAGATCAGATGTCGATCTTTCTAACAACAACATTCCTTTCTCCATCAATATCCCAGCGTTGTTATCATCTAACAATCAAACCATTTTTCAAATATTAACGAGGTTCCTAAAAGCCTCTACTATTTTGAAGTATTTAAAAGATATTGCGTATTAAATAAAATTACCCGGTAATGGTAAAACACTTCATAGGGGTGAATCGCCAATAAAAAACTGCAGAACGATAACTCAGAAGCCGCCAACACGATATCGTTCACTTTTAATTTCTTATTATCACGAGTCACGAGTGTACCGTACACTTTTAATTTCTTATTATCACGAGTCACGAGTGTACCGTACACTTTTAATTTCTTATTATCACGAGTCACGAGTGTACCGTACACTTTTAATTTCTTATTATCACGAGTCACGAGTGTGCCGTACACTTTTAATTTCTTATTATCACGAGTCACGAGTGTACCTGTCACGAGTACACTTTTCATTTTGATTTATATTCCACAATTGTAACATTAGTGTTAATAAACACCCAGCCATTATAAGTACTAACTGTCATAATCTCTCACCTCATTTATCACGTTTCAGGAACTAAAATAATTGAAGTACAGCCGAAAGGATTTACATACAAGTCTTGTGGGAGTCGCTTCGGAAATAGTAGTACAAATAAAACACAATTCTCATATTAACACTTTGTAGAGAAGTAACACTAAGGCTTCTCTGGGGGAGGCAATGTGAAGAACGATGTCAAGGATATTTTGCCGATAAATAATTTAAAATTAGCAGCGGAAGATTGAGGCAAAACATTTAGCTTTAGAGGATTATAACTTATTCTAGACTACCTATTCAATATTCTCAGAGTTACGATGGATACACGTAATTTATTATTGTCCTTTCCGTCTATCGTTAGTATCAAATTACATAGTAGCTATTTCGGACTTGTGAAATTTGCCGAAATTGGAGTTAATTTTTGTCTTCATGTATGATAATCATTCGTGAAACTAGTCATTTGAGTATTAGTGTGATGCAACTCATTGGAAGTATAGTCTTAGTGTTGTGCAACTCATTGGAAGTATAGTCTTAGTGTTGTGCAACGTCAATACTGATGTGAACTTCAGGAGAAAAAAGGACCAGCGTCGTCATCGGGTGAGTCGAGTATCCCGTAAGTCCTCACACAATATCGAAGGATTCCCTAATGATCCCTCTACCCATCCACCCATTCTCCATATTGCCCATCATCCCGTGTTAACGGCAACGTGCTTCGGTAATACTATCTATTGTGCGTCGTACGTCATTTTGTATATTTAATATATTATTAGTTAGAGAATCTAGAATGTGTTTAAAGAATTAATTTAAAATAAAATGAGACATTTTAGAAAAAAAATAAGAGCATCTCATAATATAAAGAGTCATCAGACTGATACACTAAGAGTGACGTTATTTTCCTGAAACTTTTATGACTTATCTTCACACATCCGAGATATTTATTTTTACTGTCCGTTTTCTCCTTAACCTCAGAAATGTATTTGACCTGTGATTGGCCAACCAGACTTACGTCATAAAATAAGAGTCATTCTTCTCTGTATTGGATATCTTCAATGTGACCATATTATTTTTTGTAAGAAATAATCGCACATTCCGTACACGTGCTTACGTAATGTTTCGGTGATATTAATTAATGTTAATGTAGTTCTATAAATCAATTAAGTAATGAATAAAATAACTTACGTGTTTACCGATACACAACTCTATACGGCAATATTCTTAATATAGTATTCTTTGAATAAGGAATTATTCTGAGTGAGGATACTGAAGGCAGGTTATTTGATCAGTAGTAAAATTTTACCACAGTAATTTTTTATCATCACCCGTGGTAAGAATGCGTTTGCATTTCTTCTAACGTCAAGTTTACTATTGTTAAATTATTCCCGCTTAATAGTGTGGCAATGCAAATAATCATCAAATATCTGAGAATGTCGACAAATTTAATTAATTTAAATATTCACCATTGGCAATAAATACAATTTTTTGCTTTATCTATGGCCTCATTCACATCTGTCACTTTGCTTGTAAAAAATCTTCGGTCTATATGCTAACTAATTCATCATAACAGTAGATCATCATCGAACGAACTCTCATCACTAAAATAGTAGATTATTGATGTATTGAATGATTCATTATCGTATATTGCAACATTCAAAGTATCAATGTGACAGATGACTTTTGAAACACCTGTGAAGAGTCCACCATTTTTAACTAACGATTTACGGTTTTTACCAACCGATATTGAAGGGTTAATTAACTTACCATTGCATTTTTTACCAACAATCGAACAACACGTTTTCACAAAAAAAAAATTGCTATAAACGTCATGTATCGCATATAATTAATTGACCGATTAATACCGATCTACTCAGCAGCACAATTAATCTGGAACTATTCAGGATCTTTGTGAGGGTTTGGGTATTATTAAGGGGCTCCTAATTGGGACTACCAGCGTATTATAATTTTTCATTGCGTACTTTGTCTTTAAGTAGTTATTTTAATAGTCTATTATCTTTTACTTTACTATTTACGCCTATGAGATTGGCAATATACAAAGCACTAGAGTTGGTGGATTGTCTTCCACAGACGCATTGCTAATAATTTGAATTAAAATACTGTACACGCAATCTCTGCAGAGTACGTTCGCTCCCGGGCAATCTAGTATTTTATTATCCTGTTTGATGTTTTTCATTTCATCTTGTTATATCAGTAGTATATATTTCTGCTCTAATATTTTTCGTTTTCATTTTGTTACATTAGTAGAGTATATATTTGCTCCTATCTTAATTTTATTAAATAACTAACTTATGATCACACTGTTTCCCCGCAGGGGTAGGCAGAGAGGATAGAGGGCCACATTCTTCTGTCCTGACACACAGTTCTCACCTCATCTACATTCATGCATCTTCTCATACAAGCTTGCTAATTATTGAGGCTTTTAACAGGACCATCCTCCAGTATCTGGTTTACCCGGTTGTGCTAAGTCTTCCGCGGACGTCCTCTATTTCTGGTGCCATCAACACTTGCGTCATATATCTTTCTTACCATTCTCTCCTCATTCATCTGTTCCATCCAAAGCACCTTAGTGATCCTTTCTCAATCTTACTCACTATACTAAGGTCAGCTTTACATTCTTTCCTTATTTCTGCTACACATACGCCTAAGCGAACTCATTTCCATTGCATTCAGTCTACTTTTGTTCTTCTTCTGCCAGCTTCAGACCTTACTTCAATACATAGTATCGGTACCAGGACTGCATTGTGAACCGTTAGTTTTGCCTCAGTTGACACGTTTCCATTTGCTATAATTCTATTCAAAGCGCCGTTCATTTTGTTTCCTGCAGTCAATCCTTCTTTCAATATCTTTCTCAGTCTGTCCGTTTCTATCAAATATACTTCCCAAATACGGAAACTAATCTACTTGTTGAAAACATTAATTACCTGCAGGTATTTTGCACGTTGTCTTCTTCTCGAATACCATCACTTTCGACCTGTTGACATTCATAATAAGGTCGCTTACCTTGCATAGATCGTACATTCTACTCACTGGCCTCTGTAATTCTTGTTCATTATTCGCCATTAATACTGCATGATCGGCGTACAATAAACAGCATACAATCAAATCGATCATTTTCGCTCCCACAATCATGCATTCCAGATCTTTCACACAATTATTCATATACAAATTGAACAGCCGTGGAGACATTACACAACCCTGCTTGACATCCTTTGTAACGTCAAACCATGGTGTGAATGATCCATTTATTCTTACACAAGCTGAACCTCCTTCATGTAGGGATGCGATTGCGATTTCTCTTTTTGTAATATTAGTGATTTATTTGCTAGTTTCTCTTATCGTTGAGAAAGAAATGCCGGCAGCGAGGACAAATCAGTCCATTTTTATTTTTGTTTTGTTTTTTCCCTTTTTCGGGGGCGTGTTTTTTATCCCCTCGGCTCCCTAAGCTTCTACCTACGCGTCTTTTTTCCTATTCTGATATACTTACTTAGGAAATATAGAACCTTATGTGATCTTAACCTGTTATAATTAGTTTCTTCTGATGTTTTATGTTTCTTAGTCACAACACACATTGTTACATATTGTAATGCATATTTCTGAACTTTTTGTTATACTTTTCATATATATTTTTGTAAATTTTTCTCTGAATAAAGAAAGGTCGGGACAATAAGGATTTTTCTTATCATATGGTGTGCGGTTTAGTTTTGTTACTTATAATAGACGGAATCGCACAGCTGCCTATTAGCGTTAAAAAATTGCCAACCTGGCGGTGAATGAGTTTTTGCTTATAAACGGTTCTGGATAAGCGCCGGATATATCCTCATTATACTACATATTTTGTACTTGGTGTACTGTTTCCTAGATAATATTTGCCGGCAGTGGTGCTCGGGTAGAGAATCAACTTCACTTTTTTTTACTTTTGTGAGCGTCTTGTTTCCCGTGAGGGAGTGTTTGTACCCTGGCTGCTGTGTGTTATTATTATTATTCTGTGCATTTTACGCATAAATTATTTTTATCTGAGATCAGAGGTGTAATAAGGGATGTTTTGGTTGGCGACCATGCGTCGTTTCTTGAATGCTTATGCGCTGAGATGCGTTGCACGGTCGCCTATTTCGCATAAAAACATGTCAACCTGGCGGTGAATGAGTAGGGCCGATATAAGAGCTATTGCTTATAAACCTTATATTATTTTCAAAGCTGTACACTTATAAAGTCCTCTACACTTCTCTGATCAGACCTCAGGTAGAATATAATTCAGTCATATGGTCTCCACACTTCATTGTACACTCGACGGCGGTTGAAAGAATTCAGAGAAACTTTCTAAGATTTATTAATTTTAAATTAAATATACGCTCTGGGGATATAAATTATGATTATCTCCTTGGCCGCCTGAACTTGTTAAACTTATCAGTGAGACGTATGATGACCGACTTTATATTTCTATACAATGGTATGATTGTTGGTCTGCTTGACTTTCATGCACCATTGAGGTCATTGAGACACAATTCATTATTTTATTACAGTGGTAATGTCAGAACTCATGCACTAGCTAACTCCGCAGTTCCCAAACTGCATTCTTTGGGGAATGAATATGCGGAGGTAGTCAACATTTTTGCTGTTAATTTAATTCTTTATAGAACTATATTATTACAATTTTTTTTGTCTCAATTCAATGATGACGGATAAATTGCTACTTTACATTTTATATTTATTTTTAATTATGTAAATACATGCTGACACTATGTATTTTTTTGTTTGTGTATTGTACTTCTGTTGTAATTTTATCTAATTTTACAAATTATGTTAATACCTTAAAAAGGACTTGAGTTTACGGTGAGTCCCTTCATTATACTACACACGTGTTGGGTTATACCGCCATTACAATAATTTCAAAATATTATACATTAAAAATAAATTAATTAAAATAACCACCTATGGCATTCATATTCGCATATAAATAAATAATACGTAGTGTGGAAGTAGCGTCGACCAGTGCGTAACGGGCATCACTTCTCTTTAATGCAACCTTGCGCTGATTTTTGATAATCTCGCAACTCCGGTAAGTACACTTTCCTCTATGTGTGCTTATATAGCCTCTAGTTTGGTATAATACATTAATCACCACAGACCTGCTGCTGCAGTAGAAGATCGAGTATCATGAAGACGGAAGATTAAGCCCCATTGAAGACAAATAAGTATTCTTTGAATATGAATAATTTGCATATGTTTGGAGACCAGCCCCAGAGCGTCACTCACAGCCACCTTCCCGACAAGATATCTAGCAAACACTCCTTCTTGTAGACTTTTTATTGCATGTTTATCTGTCTGTAACTGTGCTCAAGCATCAATAAATTTCTGTCAACTGTAAGTAGTCTTTCTGCACACACACTCCGCGATTATATTCAAAAGTAAATGTGAGCGCTAGTTGTAATTTATGGAGAGCCTAAGCGCTCACACACATATGAATATTTTTATTTGATTCATTTCATTAAGGAATAGTTAATCTAATAAACAAACTACCTGAGAACTATCTCAGGAGAGGCAAAAGCGATAGAACCATAATCTACAATTCCAGTTTCTTATATCTTATTGTCGTCTTCTTTCGTTGATCTTATCATGCATGTTCTTCGATTTCAAGCTACGAGTACTAACATGAAATCAGAGTTTACTATCTTATTTCATAGTCATTTTCTTAATAAATCATGATATTTTGCAATTTTTGTTTGTGTTTGTATTTTTCTTCTGTGTGGTTGGAGTTAGATCTCTGGTCCGCAGACCCTTTTTAAGGCTTCAAATATTGCATTATGGTTTTCAGGTGTACCACCGTGGAGTGAATACAGTGGTTATTCATCCACAATCTGATTCATTCTACTGTTGTTTATTTAGGACTCACATATTCACTCTGAGTACACCTGATGTGGTGTATGGAAATCCGCAAATTTCTGGATAAGGATAATCCGGAATACACAACATGTTTTTCACAATTAACTTTTATCACTCAATTTTTTCGCTATCTATGGTATATGTTTGAGTAAGTTTTTCTTATTAGTAAAAATTAGTAATATTCTATTTTGTTCAATTTATGATATCAAGAGACTACACGAAAAATGTTTGTAAAAGCTCATATTCACGGATGTAGATTTTATGAGATTTTACACTCGAAATAACCTCTGAAATAGAGATTATGCTCCCATGAGATTCATTGGATACAGTTCTCGGCTTTCGTAGAGTCTCAAAGGTTCGCCGTCTTGTACCTCAGTTCATACTTGTACATTAATCGTCAAATGTTCGTTGACCATTAGTTGTACTAATTGTTGTGTGAATTTAAATCTCCCCAGCAGCAGTTCTTATATATATGTAATTGTTTGTAATTTAATCATTTCTGTTTATCTGACTTTTTTAAATAAATATCCATAATTATATAGTGCTTCCTTATCTTTTATCTGTCATTGCCAATAAGAAAATTGAAATGAATTGTATATTATCGTTATAACGAGCAAGACAAAACATGCATTAGCGAAATCGTACAAATTTTTACGACTTGCAAGTACATTGAGCATTTGTCTTAAATATGATTACACTGTCAAATGCGACGCAACGCAGATGACAGATTAATGTTTGAAATGTTTACGTTTGTTTAATAATCATTTATGTAAACATGATTTCAAGAATGTCTTGAAGGTTTACCATTCAATAATAATTCATATTTTTGCGTTTTTTACCATAATGTGGATTTTTATTATTCATTTATATCAGAAGTTATACACTAGATTTTACTTTTTTTTAAATTATTAATAAGATAGGACCATTACACGGATGTAAAACAAATATAAACTTTATTGTCTTCCGATGTGTTTCTTTATAAATTGTTTTATTTTATTCAAATTATTAAAATCGTTCGCGTTTTGTAATTTTTATAGATTTGTTTTTTTGTAATTAATTTGTAAATGTAACCTTACTTTCATTTAAAAAAACTACTAATAATTATTTTTTCAAACAATTTTTGTTTGTATTATTACGGATAATATTTCTAACTTTTAGAGTAGCTTGTTGGTGTAGTGGTCAAGACGTTGGCCTAGTGATCTAGTGGTCGGGGGTTCGCGCCTCGTTCCAGGACACCAGCAAGTTAGTCCTATTTTCATAGCACAAGCGTTTAGTTTAGTTTGAAAATAGTAAGAATATTGATGTGACATGTATTCCGTGTGCGCATCTCTATTTTTTAGGAATATTTAATTAAATACATTATAAATTAAATTAAATTTATGGTATCGATTCCCGGGAATTCTCGGAACTTGAAAATTTTGACTTTCAGGTCTCTGGAGTTAAAAAAGACGAGAATACAGAATCCCTATTGGCAGCTACCGTTGTCAGTAATTATGTATATACCTGAGATAATTAAAGTCCTTGAGAATTTCAAGGTCTGAAAGGGACAGCTGGTTATGTCGATAGATGATCATTAGGCTTCGATTAAACTAATCAGTATCAAATCCGTTGGAGGCGCAAAGATCCGGCGCCCCCTCATCACGGTCAGCCCGCATATTCATCTAACACCTGTGACCAGTCCAATCATCGTGTGTAACTACATATTTACATTTTCGTGTTTGAAATAGGCCAGTTGTTTTAGATAAAGGAATAGTTTGCATAATATTATTACTAACTGTTATTACTTCACGAGCGTACTCTGAACATTTTCGAGTAATTCGGCTCGATCTGTATTATTATTACGGTCCACTAATTATAGTTGCTGAGATATTTTTTTAATTCTCTAGAAAACTCTTTTTTTTTTAATTTCACAGATATAATGTATTTTTAAAAATAAATTGCTTAAAAATAAATCATTTTCTTGCAGGGACGGCAGAGTGGATATAACTATAGTTTTCCGTCCAAATGTACAGCTCTAGCCACGTCTAAAATCATGCATCCACATCGCATTTAACCACAGACTACCAAATATATAGACATGAACTAATGCAAATTCCTTGTTTCAATATGTTATTTTAGTGTCGCCCATGTACGCAATCAAATAGTTCCGAGACAATCATAAGGTTTTTTAACCTTTACCATACCATGATATAAAATACCCGAACGCAGCCATGCTGTCAACTCGTGTTACCGTAAATAACTGTTAGAAAAAATGTTTTTATTAGCTTAAATGGTTTTAATGGCACGAATTTACTCTAAATATTAAGCATACAATTTTTAAATAATGATTAATAACATAATTTAGAGCATTCATTAAGTCGTATATAATGTATTCTTCCTTCTTATCTCTTTTCATTTAATTAGTATGAAAGAGACAATTATATTTGTGTATTTTTTGTTCTTTTCACTGTGAAAATAGAGTGTGATCTCTGTCTTTTATACCACAAATTGTATATTTACCAACGGATTGAATGGAAAAAATAATTGTTTTTGTACGATTCCCTTTTCACAATTGGTTTTTCACTAGCTATTCCCAAGTGCTAATATTTTCTTCAGGATTATCTAAAATATGAATTTTATGTTGCACGTATTTACCGAAATATTACAGGTTTAATTATAATGGTAGACCTGTGTTACTACATGGTTTGGGAAGGGTTAATATATGACTCGATCGCAACGAAAATGAAAGCGCTGACAATATAATAGCATAAATGTAAAAAATACGTCTTGTTTACACAAATATTTAATTTAAGAAGTAAAGTTGTTAGACTGGAGAGTTAACAAGTTGACACCCTACTGTTGAGTTAACGAGTCGAACTGGAAGTTGCGGTTTTCGTTATTTGAGCGCTGTTAGAGTTTCTATTGAATGTTGACATTTGAGCGTATCAGACTGATCGTACATTATGTTTGAGCGTATGATTGGTTTTCTCGCTATTGTGTATTTTATTATTCTTATTTAGACTTTATTGACATACATATTTTTGTTGTAACAGAGGCACTAAACTTAGCTTCATCTTTGCTATTATGTAGTGCTCACTTCGTGCGTATCATCAAAGTGTGTGTTTCAGAAGTCAGAATATCTATGTTAACAGCTAAAGAAGAAATCCAGATAAAGAGGAGCACAGCTTTAGGTAGGTCGTTTACTTCCTTGAACCCCATGTTCCTTTTCTGCCCCTATCTCAAATTCCTTCCAACCGTCCTACATCCATCACCTACCCTTTGCGCAACCATCTTGCGTCCTTCGGCCGAAAGTTGCGCATACGGGTAAAATAGAATGACTTTATATGAACAGTTATAAAAATTTAGAACCTTAAAAGTCAGAATTAAAGTAGAATGTTCATTTTAAGACTGGTAAAAGGTTAAAGCTTAAGTTTCCACTTTAAATAAAATTATTTTTATATATCTAAATAAATTTGAAAAGATTGTACCCAAAGGTTTATTACATACAAATTGGTATTTTCGCGTTGAAAAATCATATTTTTAAATCAAGAAACAATTTTATAATTTTGAAATTTCTGAAAATGGAAGTAATTTGTTTTTCGATTTAAAAAATCTACTTTTAGAAACAGTGACGTCTATTTAATTCGAATTCAAAGAAATTTGACATTCAATCTTCGATCTGATGTGTCATTTTTCTTTCGAATTTGCCTACAAAAAAAATATATTAGTCACAAAATTAAGTTTTTATTAATAAATATATACCTAAATAATAATAATAAATGAATAAGTATATACATACGATAAATTTGAAAATTTCCTTCTACATTTTTAAGATTTCAAATGCATTGGAAAAGGCACAATTTAAAAAAATATATTTTTACACAGTTCTAATTTCTCAGTTAATAAAGACCATTTAATTGAATGAACTATTTTGAGTGAGAAAGAGAAACTTATTTTATGAGGCGGTAGGACACGACCCACGTGTTTTTTTTTTTGGAAAATCAATTTAGTGAAAGATTAATTATGTCTAAAATTTGGTGAACATTTAATATATTTACGAAACGAAGTATTTTTTTTTGTATGCATATTTTCATCAAATTTGTTATGCAGTTAAACACAAGTTATTTAATTATTTAATTCAAAAAATACTTTTCTTCTCACTGTAAGATAGATACGTTTTACGACCAAACCATACTGCCTGCAATATACAACGTAAACATTTTAGATAAACCAAATAAAAAACTACCCGACATGACTATAAAAAATATCTAATCTATTAAAGTTCCCAAATTTAAAAATAACATCGGTCACTTCGACCCAATTTCACGCACGCGCCGAGGGTAAAATCGCTCCTGTTTATAGCGAGCATGAATATATTTTTTATTGTACGCCTCAATATATACCCCACAAAAACAATAAATTCAGTTTACCAGGGTGCATAAATTGTTTAACAATAGTTTAATTATTACATTAATTCGCTATTACTGATTTAGTTACATTCCTAATAAAAATGTAATTAAATGTATTAATTAAAAAGATATACGTATAAAATCAATTTGATCAAAAAATATTGTTGTTGTGCCACCGGAATTCACAATAAGAATGTGTTCTCTTAATAATATATAAGTTGTATCAGTGTGTCCTAAAATTGAATAAAAAATCATTTTTAATTCTAGCGTCTGCTATCGGTTTACTCAAAGGTATTTGAGATTCCGTAAAAATAAAATAGATGGCTTTCAAATAATGGAACGATAAATGTATTAATTTGAAAAAGTATAACCTATAGGTTCGAAAATTTGTCGTCAAAAATAATGTCGCTGTAGCATAGTTGGATAATGCACCTTCCCCGGTTTGTAAAAAGATCCAGATGCAAGTCCCGGTGGCGCAACAACAATATTTTTCGATAAAATTGATTTTATATGTATATCTTTGTAATTAATACATTTAATTAATATTTAAAATATCACAGAGCTGTGTTCTGAATAATTACAACTTCATAAAAGGAATGGGTTCTCCTAATAAAAATGTAATTATTTTATGAACTTTGATTCTAAAACAATTATATGTTTACTGTTTCCGAAGTAAGTTTGCAGAACCCTATAATCATATATGTGGAAATAAAATACTTGTTTTTTATTCTACTATTTTTTTCGCCTTGCAAAGGCATTATAAATCTAACAATATTGTATAGTATAATGTATTTATTATTTTTTAATTTAATTAAAAAAATAATTCAGCGAACAAATAGGTCCTTCATTAAAAATACAATTATAATTATATACCTACTTGGTATAACACATCTAGTGTTCAATATTTTAAGAATAAGTGGTGAAAAATAGATCCCATGGTAGACTGTATCAATTCTAATTATTGTCTGTTTGATAGGAATCTGGCCGTATCTTAATCTCACGAGCTGGACCTCACTTTGCACATTGCACTTCGAAGGTGGTCGAATGCTGGTGAATTCGGTTTTCCAGTCCGGATAACGATAAAGCACGGCAATAATACATTTCGGCGGAACCACGCGCGTGTTGACTCTTTGATAATCGAATTTGCACTCACGCCGTCCGCCGAATGCAACCTGAGGTCAGAGGGACGTAATATACATCATGTCGGAAGTATTGGAATGAAAGATATCACAGGTAATATTCGACTTGGGTAACAATAAGTAAATGTTAAAAATCTAAATACGCTTAATCTAAACCACATCAGAGATATAAATATTTTAAAAAGTTTTTGTTTTGCAATTATTTCGATAAATTGAAATACCTGATTGATTCCATATAATGTATTGAATACAAAGAATAAAAAATCATCAAACTTCGAGGAACCAGAGTGTTTTGTAAGATGATTTAGGGTCTGAAACAAAAATACAAAATAATAATTTAAGTTTATTTCAAAGTTGCAAATATTTATTTTGAAGTACGTAAATTTTATATGCTTGACATGATTTTGTAAATATTATGCGTAACTATACAGTACTTTTACATACTTCTTGAACATGTTCGACTAGTAATCTTTTCAGGTGTCCACCCATAAAATATTGTGAACTAAGTCTGTTACATTCTATATATGCGTATACATCCTTTATAATATGTTCAATACTAATCGTTAATCAGTTAAAAGTAATTAATTGATTTCTCTAATAATTTATTAATATTTTTTATTTATTATCTTTGTTTTATTAACCACTGAATTGAGTTTAAATACATTTACCGGTATCGAAAACTACCATTTTCTTCTTCAGGATGTCATAACTAAGTAAAAACATAAAATTTAAAACAAAGATAATAAAAAAAATATATGAATTTTAACCACAAAGTTAATATTGCTAATTTTAAAAGTAATTTATTAATAATATTATTATTTCATTAATTCCAAACTTTAAATTACTATTTACTGTATAAACAGATTTTTAAAATGCACTACAATTATCAGCCTGGTAGTAAAACTAAATGGTCTAAAACCGGAGATACGAATAACGCATTTCTCTTTAGTATTTTGATCAATATGTCTTCTGTGTATAGTTTTCTGGGCTAATCTGCCGTATATATTTAACCTTTCTGGCCGACGTTTCACAGGGTTCATCATTAGGCCGTGAAAACCTGAGAATGTTTTTGATCAATGTATCTTTATTTTTCTCTGAATAATTTTAATTTTTTAAAATTTTATATTATACTATTATAGATTTTTATGTTGTTTTTATATAAATGTCTGAAACACTCCTAAATTTACACTAAAGTTGCTTTAAAAAATTGTATTTTATGTATAATGAATGTTCTCTATGGAAATGAATAAATAAAATAAAAAATTTCTTCAAGCTCTTTCTTCTCGCGGAAAATTATTATCTTTTATTCAATTTCAATTACTTAGTATACCACTATGAGCACTCTACTCATACATGTGGTTGTATCACCTAATCTTCTTATACAATGACGTTAGCACGATCCACTTTGACACTTTTACTACACACTTTCTAGCTGTGAACAGTTTAATTATTTATATAATATTTTAGTATTGTTGGAATGATAAAAAATACTGACAAAAACATTATGTAGATACCGGGTAGTTGGAAAAAATTCAAATTCAAAAAATATTAATTTTTTTATATTAGTATAAATAAATATTAGTTCTCGTTCGAGTCAAAATCTAAATCCTGCGAGGAATCAAATTTTAACCTCATTTGAAAAACGGTCAAACGTTCTTGACGTGTTCTTTGTGGGTATCCACAGAAATAATTATGCCGTTAACTCGTCAATATCGCGGATGCCTCGACTTGGTAATGAGTTGAATTTCGTTGTCATTTTTCATTGTAGGAGCATACCTAAATTCGAACTGTAAATCCTGCACCGATAGGATCCAAATGAACGAATTGCGCAAGTCTCCGGGTCGCGCGTCCCGCGAAATGGAAATACGACAATTCCGGTCGTAAATCAAATTCACCGCAGGATAGGGAAGGAAAATAGGGAAACCTTGGTATAGGATGAGGTCGGTGAAGGGATAGGGGTTCCAGTCGAATGATCAGTGATCTTGGGAACCGGAATTTGGAAGAACTGCTACAGAACCTTCATAATCTCTGGAGTCGCCGCCGAGATCACACAAATGGTACGCGGATGAGCCGATCTTCAATCTCAATTGAACACGGCGACGTTATAAATTCACCCACGGTACGCAAACAATACGTGATCAAAACACAATGTCACAAAATACAGCACTCGAGCTGAAATGTCCACACCGCGGATGCTATCGCGATGTCGATATCGAAGAAATATCGGTCAAGTTGACGTCTGCTGACATCAAGGTCACAATTGACACTGACAAGACGAACATGAGAAAACTGATGATATTGATGGGAATTTGGGTACAGAAATGCTGGCCGATTCGAAAAGACGCGCCAAAAGTGTATTTTACGAATTCGAAACTATTCATGAATTTAAAAAATATTTGTACTTGAATTATATTTAGTTTTTAAAACTATGTTATATTTAAACTGTTATATTAAAATGTAATATTCAAACTGTACTTTTATACACGTCCACGCAAAACTTTGTGTAGACCAGATCAAATTTTTATAATAGCGGAGAGTGCAGGACAGTTGCCGTTGGACCTAACTTTTCATTACAAGAGTACACGTGTGTCATACAAAGGTATACCTTTATAAGAGATTTCTGAATATATGTTGTTGTTTAAATGTGATTGACTCGTGATTATGTTGGAAGAATTTGTCGCTGTGAGACTGAAACTCTAAACATCTTCAAGTCTCACGCGAGTTATTTGAATGTTGCAGTGTAGGGTTTTTGTTGTTTTAACTAGAGCAAGATGTAAGAATGAAAAAGCACTAAGAAAATTTCATTTATTGATGTGGCGAATTATACAGTTAAATGCGCGTTGAACTCTGGAGCCAATTGTTTGCTGTGAATGGAGATGTCGATGAAATGACTGGTTGGGTTGTGTCCGTCTCTGGTGCATATTGTCTTATTGTGTCTTTTGATTGGTCGCCCTGCTTTGGGCCCTATATGGTTGATAGATGAGCCCTTACACGGCCATGTTTATGGGCGCGTGCAGAATCAACACACCTTAAGCAATAACAGGTGTAGGCCATTACACTACACTTCCATCGATACCGACGCAATAACCATGTGCCAATAACACGCGCCCGCAACCAAGGAAGACCCACTCGTGAGCTTCACTCTGCTTGGCGTCGTCTTCCTAATCACAGTTTTCATTAGCTACTTGCGTGGATTTTTAATACATTTTGTATTAGTGTATTTCTCCACATTTCTGCAAACTAGTGCCAGTTGTAAGTAGCCATTTGTTTCGTAACCTGCTCTCGCCACACACACACACACAAATACAAAGTTTGGACATATCCGCAATTCCTCACATATAAAACACGTGAATCTTGGGTGAATTATTGGGATAACCGACCCTCACACAATGGTATAATTTATAATTCGTTATAACAATCTTTCCATAAACGCATAATCTTATTTCCATAGTTTGATGGTCGCTAAGCACTCAGACCGAGACGATTTTTAGAATGAAGAGCACAGACCACCAAATATATAGACACGAACTAATAAAAATTCTTTGTTTCAATATTTTCATGTCGGTCTCACCCACGTGATGACTTTGGTACCACTTACGCAACGAAATAGCTCAGCGACTTTTTTTTGAACGAATATTTAAGCGTTGACAAAATAATGTGAAAAATACGTCTTGTTAACGCTAAAGATTTTATTTTCGAATAGTAAATACTTCTATTGTTACATAAATGTGTCATAATCTAACGGATTTACGTTTCCACCAAGAATGTGTGTAGAATGTACCTTATCCCGCAACTAATGTTCCAAACCCCTGTCCTATATGTATACTTTATTTCATGTCTATTCATTTACTGGTCTGTGATGAGGAAGTAATTTTAAAATGGAGATGTGTAAGATTTGTAGAAGCTGTTAATTTATAGAATTGTTCGCTACAGTTCTCAAAATCGTACACGAGTAAGTTAATACGTCTAAGTTACGATTATCAGAACCTTACAGGAATCAGAATTCTTGCTTTGTTCCAGATCGATATTATTATCAATCAATTATTTCAATTGTTTTATACGATAAGGTCGTGCTTCACGGACCCCTATTTATCTGCCTTTCGTTTTATTATTTCGAGCCGAAGAATATTCTAACTTTATAAGTCAGTTGCTAAGGAAGCCTGTTTACTGTCAGAAATTTCGAATAACAAATTAATTAAAGGGTCGGCAAAGGCTTTGTACACTTTCAATTATTAGTTGTATGGTAATTTGCTACGCGGGGAGGCTCTAGCGTCTATAATATTCCGGCCCAGGCATTAAAAATATGAAATTGAATTTCTTTTATTTTCAACACCGTTTTTCAAACACAAATGAATTTATCTCAGGTTTATTTGTCTCGCAGTTTAAGACTTACGCAGAGTCCTCGAAATTTTCAAAATATTTGTTAAGGGTTAAGTCTTGAAATTGCTCGAAAACATTTGTCGCACAGGTTTAATTTTGTCGAAACAGGGGATAAAAGTGTGCATACATATTTTTTTTTGTTAAACAATTTTAATATTGTTAAATTGTATGCATATAATTCATTATTTAGATTTTGCCAAAGATTTTCGACATCAATGCTAAGATAGCACTTATTTATGAATCTTACTTACTTAATTACCATCACACCGTTTTCCCGAAGGGTTAGACAGAAAGGGTAGAGCGCCACACTCTTCTATCCTGATACACAATTCTCGTCTCATCCACATTCATACATCTTTTCATACAAGCTCGACTATTATTGAGGCTTCTAACAGGGCCATTCTCCAGTATCTGGTTTACTTGGTCGTGCCAAGTCTTCCGTGGATGTCCTCTACTTATGTTGACATCAATACTTGCGTCATATATCTTTCTTACCATTTTCTCTTCATTCATCCGTTCCATATGACCAAACCACCTAAGTGATCCTTTCTTAATCTTACTCACTATACTAAAATCAGCTTTACATTCTTTCTTAATTATTTACTTTGTCATAAATGTATCTGCCATATATACGCCAAAGTGATCTCATTTCCACTACATTAAGTCAACTTTTGTTCCTCTTCTGCTAGCTCCAGGCCTCACTTCCATACATGAGTGTCGGTACCAGGACTCTATTGTGAACCGCTAGTCTTGCCTCATTGACTAGCGACAAGTTCTCATTAGCTATAATTCCATTCAAAGCGCCGTTCACTTTATTCCCTGCAGTCTCGCTCCTTTCGATATCTTTCTCTGTCTTTCCGTTTCTATCGATCATACTTCTCAAATACTCAAACTCATCTACTTGTTCCAAATATTAATTATCTACAAGTATTTTGTACGTTGCCTTGCCATCCTCTTTTTCAAATACCATCACTTTTAACATGTTGACATTCATACATGCAATCGCATCCCTATATGAAGGAAGTTCTGCATGTGTAAGGATCGATGAATAATTCATACTATGGTTTGACATTTCAAAGGGTGTCAGCAGGATTGTGTAATGTCTCCACGGCTATTCAACATGTATATGGATAATTGTGTGAAAGAACTAGAATATACGAATATAGGAGAGAAAATGGGCGATATGATTGTATGCTGTTTATTGTACGCCGATTATGCAGTATTAATGGCGAATATTGAACAAGAACTGCAGAGTTTAGCGAGTAGAATGTACGATGTATGTAAGGAAAGCGACCTCATGATGAATGTCAACAAGTCGAAAGTGATGGTATTTATGAATAAATCCAGTAATTTTTAGATTATAATACAATTATACAAATTAAACGTATGAATTACAAAAATATACAGATAAAATCAATTTATTAATTTAAATTTAATTTGTATTAAATATCACAGACCTATGTTCTGAAAAATTGCAACTTCACAATGAGAATGTATTCTCCTTCAGAATAATTCAGTGTTTGAATATTATGGGATGGAATGTTTCCCATGCTGATAATACGCATTATAAGGGTTCCAGCAGCACTATTTGCCCACAATATGTGTAGGCGAACAATAATTATGATCGAAAATTTATAGGCGAATGAACCGATATGCCGAACACCATTGTAAGATTCATTTGATAAAAGCACGATGTATCGTTAGCTGTGTGAATTAATATTTATAGTATTAAGAATTGACGAATGTAAAAGAAGTTCGTGTATGTATGTAGACGAATCCAAAATTTGAAATTGGGATAGGAACCTGTGGCGTTCAATTCCCATCCTGTAGTTGATTTTATTTTAAACCAATAGTATTAATGTATTATTTCTCATAGTTAGTCAATGGCATAATTAAGTTGCTATTATTTTATAACGAGGTATAATTATTCGTCTACTTCTCCTTTAATTAACTCAGCTTCGAGATTACTAATCTTCATAATTGAAATGCTTTCATTGCTGTATAAAATCAACTAGTTTCAGACAGCCTGCGCTCATGTAAGTACTTTCAAATGGTTTCTAATTATAATATACGAACCACCACTTTATAAGAAGAGCGCAACTGCTAACTTTTTATTATATGTAGATACATAGGCATGGAAATCATTAATATTCACACTATTTATTATGCTTGTGCTCTAAAAATAAGACTAAAATTGTAAAACAAGATGTACCTCCGACCATTTTATTACCGATCGACTATATTATCACTTGACAAAAGTAAAATAAATAAATATGTTTTTACTTTTAAAATTAGCAATATTAACTTTGTGGTTAAAATTCATATTTTTTATTTATTATCTTTGTTTTATTAACCACTGAATTGAGTTTAAATACATCTACCGTTTTCGAAAAATACAATTTTCTTCTTCAGGATGTCATAACTAACTAAAAACATATATTATTGTTTCTTTGCCAGAATCTATTTTTAAAAAAACAACAATTATTTAAAAATAAATTTAGTACCTAACTCAAATTATCACTTAATACAAATTTGATCGAATAATTTTTAGGAAAAAAATTTAGAATGGGACTCGTAGTTAAATTTAGTTAGTTGTTTATAATTTTTTGATTAGTTTTACATGCTTTATTTATCTCCAACGATTCCGAATTATTTAATTTGTGACCAACACCGTTTATATGCAAAATTGAAAATTCCAATTTTTTATCAAACTTTAACTACGAGACCTATTCTAAAAAAAATTATTCGACTTAATTTGTATTAAGTAATAATTTGAGTTAGGTACTAAATTTATTTTTAAATAATTGTTGTTTCTTTAAAAATAGATTCCGACAAAGAAACAATAATATGTGTTTTTATTTAGTTATGACATCCTGAAGAAGAAAATTGTATTTTTCTAAACCGGTAGATGTATCTAAACTCAATTCAATAGTTAATAAAACAAAGATAATAAATAAAAAATATAAATATATTTTTAATTTTTTTTTTATAATTCTAATCATTTAAATTACCTAATTATTCAACATTTGTTTATAAAGCGAAACAAGCACAAATAAAACAACAATGAAATCACTTTGAATTAGGTACATAACATCCACGTATACGTTTTCACAGTGAGTAAATCATGTTATTAAACAATGTAAATTATCATCCTGAGTTTTCGGTTGTAGGTATAATCTACATAGTGCTACAATTTTCTGTTTATATATTTATTTATTTAATATTAATACAACACAGAACATGCAAACGATCATATTACATAGTGTATTTATTTACGAATCATACACCAACAACATCATGTAGCACGTAGTATCATATTAAATAAACGAACCTTAACATAATAATTAGTGTGAGTTACTTGCCGACCGAGTTTATAGTGTATGTGTTTGTGAATATGTTTTTGGTGAAGAATTGTTTTCGTGAGGTATGTGAGGTGGATTTATCAAAGTGATCAATTAATTAACTAAATAAAATTGTTAATGTCAGTACATTAGACAACTAAAAAACATTTAATATAGGTGTTCTGAAAGTTATATAAACACAAATAATTCTTAATTTATGAAATGATAAAATCTGTACAAGATTGTATTACGATATAATATGTACATACAAGAATCTTGAGTACACGGATTACATTTTATAATCATTTTACTTATATATTTAAATACCAACACAATATATTGTAATGTTTCAGTTCTAGAACATAGATCTATAGTGTGAAAAATAAATTAGATTAATCATTTACAAATATAAAACAGAAAAAATGTATGAAAAATTATTATAAAGTTGGTAACCCTTTAAATTGAAATAATAAATGATCTATTTAAAAAGACTTCATATATAAGTCTAAAATTAGTTCTAAATTTAAATGGTTAACCTGGCGTAATGGTAATGCATTCTTCCAGCGAGAGAAAGTTTCAAGTTCGTATCCCGGTGGTACCCAAATACTTTTTCGATATACAGGGTGTTCTGCAAGTAGTGGTCCAAATGAAAATCATCGATAGCTGAGATCATGCCCTATCAGATTAACTAATCATAGGTTTAATGAATGTCACACGGTATTCGATATATTTAAACTTTTATGAATTTTTGATTAATTGCTACACTTTGTTACTTTTTTAATATCATTTCCAAAACTTTAAAAAATATCACTATCTATTTGTTTATAAATTTTTCTATGAAATGTGTGCCACTGTTTATTAAAAACAGAAATCGTTTTACCAGGAAAAATGGTAAATATTATTAAGGGCCATTTTTCAATAAAATTTAAAGCACTGTGGTGTAAACAAAGTTAAGTGCCCATTGGCTTAAAAACTTCTTCGTTTAATTCCAATTTATTAACAGGAAAAAAAGATAATATTTCTACTTAGAAAAAAGTTATTATATAAATGCCGAAGGGGGCACGTTGTGAAAAATTCACGGCAATCTTTTTACATATTGCAGGCCTTGCTTCTGGTGAAAACTTACAATAATGCATTTAAATGTGCAGTAATTTAAAAAAGTGCTTATTGTTTTTTTTAAATTTTACAAAAAAAATTCAATTTTTCATTTAAAAAATTTAACAAATTATTCAAAAATTCAAAAAACGTAAAATATATCGAAAACCGTGTGACATTCATTTGACCAATGATGAATTATTCTAATAGGGCATGGTCTCAGCTATCGATGGTTTCCATTTGGACCATTATTTACAGAACACCTTGTATAGATTTTTATATACATATTTTAAATACAAATTAAATTTATCAAGAAGAAAGATATAGATAGGTACAAAAAAATATTTATCGAAAAAATATTTTAGTTATTACCGGGATTAAATGTGTTTTGCCTTAAATTTTTTTTTTAGTGTTTTTTTCTAATTTGTTTTACATTCATAAACAAACTAAAAACATAATAAAATATTAAATATATATTATTTAAATTAATAAATATTTTGTATTAAATTAGACGAGGACCATCGTCCGACCTTCCACAGATGTATCAAATAATATGGATTGATACACAAATAAACAATGCCAATCAAATAAAATTATATTTTGACATGCTCTATTTTGAAAACGACGTATTACCACTTTGCATGAAAATATTCTGTCCCAGGTACAACTATTGGCACCCTCGCTTTCAGATATATTTTCAAGCACGCTTGTCAATAGTTTAATATAGCTGTATATATATTGAAGACAAGTATATTTTTTTAGCTTACATCACTGCTTATGGATTTAGTTTTACACTGTTGAATATCGCATTAGGCAAGTTACAGTAGGGACTATGTTATACGAGTGACAATATTATGTACGAGAAAATAAGTTGTTTGTGGAAATGGGTTGTTCCGAGTCGTAGTCCAGATTGAAAGTTGGGTGAACACGGAACGTGACCGCTAACCGTAAAAGGAAAAACTTGAATAAATTTTATTTCCTTTTTAACAGAACATTAAAAAAAAAAGTAAGATTAGGTTAGATATTAGAAAATAATATTAATTAATATTACAAAGAAAATATCCTTCCACATTGCAGCACCAATACCAAACAGAAGTCTTTTTTTCTACCAAGCCCCCCTTTATTTCAACTCACACTTTAATGAACTAGACATTTTAAATACTCCAATTACCTTAATTAAATCTAAATTCAACACGTAATTAATGGCCTTCATTTTATTTTTATCACTCAGATTTTATTACCTATTTTTCTTTACCTTTCTCCTCACCCTCCCGTTCCCCTGGTAAATTTTCTTATTTATAACTTTTATCCCTCCTCTTCTTATATTTTTATTTTCTACTTTTTCTCTCACTTCTCTTAATTTTACTGTTATTTTTTGTATTTCTGCAATAGAGAAGAAAGTTCTCATTTCTTTATATTTTTTTTTGCAGCACAAAATTCGATCCTATTATAAAATCTTAATAAGCTCCATTTAATAAGTCCCTTTCAAACAATCGTCTACACTGAATCAAAAATATTATTGCTTCAGAGAAAACATGTAATTGGTTACATTTTTGTTACACTTTTATTATGATTTTTATTTATATGAATCAACTGCTTTATTTTCCAAATAAAATAAGAATAAAATTAAACTGTCACCAAAATTGTCAATTGAAACATTATACTTTATTAACTATTTAAATGTTGTTTAGATGTTTTATGTCCATTTTCTGTTTATTATTGTATCTTCACATAAAATACATTTGGAAAATAGTCATTAACAATTTGTTGATAATCTTTTAAATTTATTATGAATGTAACAATTACCTTTCTGTAATTTGCGTTAACCTTTACTATATCATGATATAAAATACCCACATGCAGCCATACTGTCAAATCTTGTTACCATAAATAACTGTTAGAAAAAATGTTTTTATTAGCTTACTTTAATGGCACGAATTTACTCTAAATATTGAGCGTACAATTTTGAAAACATTATAATTATCATAATTTAGAGCATTCATTAAGTCCTATACTGTCTTCATTTAATTAGAGAGAAAGAAACAATTATTTTTGTATGTTTGTTCTTCTTTTCACTGTGGAAATAGTGTGTGTTCTCTCTCTCTTTCATATCACAAATTGTAATTTTACCAACGTATTAATTTTACAATGGATTGAATGGAAAAAATATTTGTTTTCGTACGATTCCCTTTTCATAATTGGTTTTTCACTAGTCATTCCTAAGCACTAATATTTTATTTAGGATTATCTAACATATGAATTTAATGTTGCATATATTTACAGAAATATTACAGGTTTAATTATGATGGTAGACCTGTGTTACTATATAGTTTGGGAAAGGTTAAGATTTACAGAATTTACATTTTAACGACTATTTCGACTCAAATAACTGAAACATCATCAAAAATATAATTTATAAAGTGTTTCGGTACCATAATGTAATTAAAAAATTTGCTATATATTTCTGTAAAATTTGTTGAAAGTCATATAACTAGTTTTGCAAACAAAACAACATTAAAGATTTACAACTTTATAAGTAAAAAAGCGGTTCATGTTTCAAACACATGTATCATATTACTCCTCCATAGAATATGAAGGCTCCAGAAAAGAAGATCCTTTTTATTGGTGAAGTGAGGTTTTGATGCTGTTGTGTAGTATTTTAGAGGCCCCACAAAGTTATCAATTAGATCATGATAAAATAGCGCTGAATCCTACGCAACGTCAGTTTGAAATAATAATGAACTTGGAAAAAAGGTGCTTAGTTTAGTTGAAACAGGGAAAAAATTGAATAAATCCTGTTATTATTTTTAATCCTTTGCTTAAATAATAAATGCGCATTATTTCTGTTTCAAATACACTTTACATAATTTTTTTCAAAACTTTTATAAAACAGAGTTAATAGGTGCTGTGTACTTAGACTTATCAAATAGGGGCTAGCATCCATTTACTTATTCTTCTTAAAATGCATTTTTTAAATTAATATTTCTACAATCTATTTATTAATAATTTTATACGTTAAGCCCAACTAAAAGAGATTTGAACCGGAACAGACCAGATTTTCAAGTACGTGGAATAAATTTAGTTTCCTGAAATCTTGGACCCCTGCACTCTTCTTATGTTTTACTCCATATTTATTCGACATTACGCAATACTTATATATGTATATACACCTTCATTTGTGAACTTTCCATAAATTATTACAAAATTATCTAACGCGCTATTTTTAAAGCAACTCAGTATAACATTTTATTCTGGAGCTTCTGAATATAATCTATGTTAATAATCATGTTTTATATTGTCAACTATTACGGAGAGGTATGTTTGATAACAAAGAGGTGTCAGAAGCAGGGAGAAAATGGAATAATTATTGCGCATACGATGTTAGAAGGGTAAGTTTGTCTCAGCTTTGAATACGAAATGCAGCCTTTCATTTCACAACTTCCGACTACTAAAACTCCGCTAACTACGTTATTCTGATTCTGATGCCTCTATAATTGCTCATAATTGGATAAACATTTAAATATAATACTTCTATGAGTACTGTAAAGTTATGTAAGTCGTGGAATATGTTATGTCTCACCTTTCGTAATTTTGTTTTCCAATATTAAAAAAATGACTGAAGATTCAAACGGATTATTGTTATTACAGGAAGAGCATTCAATCGAAAAGGTACATATAGTTTTCTCTTGGTTTATTATATAACTTTTGAATTACAATGTTAAGCGCAGGGCTGTATCTAAGTATTTTTTCACACTTAGGCCAGCTAGAATTATATTACTACACCCCAATAATTGGTATAAAAGATTTATTTATTCTAAACTATTTATAAAGCTTTAGATCTCAATAACTTGATTCTAGACAATAAAATCATTGTTTTGAGCTCCAACATTTATTTAATTTTTTTTTTTTGGACATTCGTTATTTTTTACATTGCATTTTGTATCTATAAAATAAAATGAAAAAATATATCAGATATATGTTTATATAAAATATATCAGATAAATCGCTGCCACTTGAGTGAGCCGCCCTAAAGCTTTGCTTTACTTATCTATTGATTAGAGACGGCCCTTGTTAAGCACAAGATATGAGAATGGAAAGTATTACAAGTATTGTTTCGGAAACGAGTGCATAGTGGTGTCGTGTTGGAATCTAGCAATTACCGCTAGAAGATATCTGGCATTTGCTGCGTTCATACGTTGTCAGCGGAACTCGCTACAGAGGCGAGTTAATCTCCTCTCCTCCCCACTCTGCTGGAAGATGATGTTGACTGCTATGCTCACCATAACATCTCTTACGTAGTTTCAGTAAACTAATTACTTAAATTATGTACAGGGTGTCCCAATAAAATGTATAAATATAAAACAGCAGTCCAAGACACCCCCATTAGCATCGTGATATGGGGATCTATTTTGGTGAATATCTTGCCTGACAGATGGATTGGTCAATGAAATAAAATTCAATATGCTTCACACTCTCTAGACACGTAAAATATAAGGTCGATGGTACACAAATACATAAATTAAATAATTAAAGGCAGCTGTTCAGCTGCAATGCACTCAAATGAAAAATGTTAGCTATTTGAGTTATCAAAAATGCCTATTCCAGAATGGATAAGTTTGAAAGTTTGCGATAATTAAAAAAATCTACGTTTATTTTCTTTGATTTGAAATTTTAAAAAAACTAGATGTAGCTTAATTAATCAATATTGAATATATAACCCTTGAAAGTGTATATACATTTTATGATATCTTTATTTAAATATATTGGTTAATTGTTCATCTTTATTTAACTTATGGTTTAGTTATGCGGATAAAAGGAACAGTAAGAAAAATATATTATAGGAGTATTGATTGCACTAGAAACAGAAGATATTCACAAATATCTGACATGCATGAGTTGATGTGCGATTATGGATGAATTGAAAGTTGTATCAAAAGAAAACAGTGATGTGTCATATTCTCTCTGCCTATCCTCGCGGAGAAACGTGGGTAAGTTAGTTAGCTTACTAGACCTGAGAGTAAAATGTTGTAGATTTCCTTTGTCTTTCACATCGCAGTGTCTTATTAGAATGTCGACGAAAATCCAAGGATAAGCCTTTCCGAAATATTTTTTTGGTCCTTTCTTTCAGTACTGACAGTTACTGATGCCCTCTGTTGGAAATGTTTAAGGAGACATTTAATTGCAAATAGTTTTTTTGCTAAAATCATCCGCCTGATGTTATGACCGTTAAATAAAAATTTGAATATAGTATACACCTACAGGTATTTCTTAATGTTTAGAAAAACTCTAATATTTTGTTTCAATCTGATTTTACGAATGTGTAGATTATGCACATTTATTATATTTTTTTATTGTCTCAATTTTTTTAATATCTTTTTAATGAAAAAACACCACAATAGCCATAAAAAAACTGGCTATATTAACACAGACGGCAGTCCAGCAAAGTAGGCAGGACAATGCTATATATATATATCAGTGGTGGAGTCTACACTATCTGTTTGGGACATATATTTATTTGTTAATTACTTATTTATTCTTGAACGAAAATAATGTACTGTGCCTTCCCCTCTCCTCTCTCTTTGACCCTAAAGCGGTGCGGTAATTCGTGAATCGAAGAATTTTTATTCAATTGAGACATCACGTCTACGCAGTGTATTCTAAAAGACCCTAGACAAAGATAGTGATAAATTTACAGTCTACGTTGGAAGTGTCTGAAGAACTGAATTGTGGTGAGTGCTTATCTCCTTTCGTATATTCTGTTTTCTTCCGGCATCTATGCCTTTACGCAACACCATCTAACACAATAATCTACGAGTATTATACTGAATAGCAATATATTTAATTGTATCCAATGTTTATCATGTTATATCATAATAATTTATATTCACCTCTGTTCCAACAAAAACACATATGTCAATAAAGCCTAATACATAAATAAGAGTTAAATATATTATCCAATTTATTATTAAGTTACAAAAAACGTACACCCTACACTTTTTGTGAAAAAATGTTTGTATATATTGGTACTAAATATTTATATATAATTATTTTTTTATGTTTCTGTATGTAACTTTGTTTCATATTAGCTCTGTTTTTTATAGTGGTTTAAAACAAATAAAATAAATAAATTATTAATTATTAAAATGAATAACCACCACGTGTTTGTGCTAGATATTAATGATATAACTACATTTTTATGTATTATTTTATGCTTTCATGTTTTTGGATTGTAATCTGTTCACATATATACTGTTATATCTCATTTTTATATACATTATATTTCACTGTCAATGCACAGATCACACCCACAATAATATCTACAGGCTGCAGTGTGTAGTTGCATTATAGTGAACACCATTTTTAATAACTATACGTTTTACTATAGCTCATTTATGAAGGCATATATTTTGTTATTAAACTGCTAATGCTCTACATAATATAAAATAAAAGATTTAAAATAATGGAACGATAGATGCATAAATTTGAAAAGTGTAACATATAGGTTCGAAAATTTGTCGTCAATCCGCTGTGTTGGTATAGTGTAATCGGATAATGCACGTTCTCCGGATTGGAAGAGATCCAAGTTCGAATCCCGATAGCGACAACAATATTTTACGATAAAATTGATTTTATGCATTTATCTTTTTAATTAATACATTTAATTTTTATGTGTTTAATCATAAATCTGAGATGTTCTTGAATAATTTATATTTATATTTATATGGTAGTGTCATTACGACCTAAAAGTAAATGAGTTTGATGTCGAGTTTATTGAGGTTCAGCGACATTGTTGGGTCGGGTGTATTACTTGGATGAAAGAGCTCTGACCGTGTTCATACCTGGCATTCCATAAATCAGAGGGAAGACGGAATATCGGGAAACTATTGGCTGTAAGGAATGCAGAGTAACCTAGATTCTGATGGATGAGATCGACGACTAGCGAGGAAACGTTCAGAACAGGGAGGAGTGGATGGATCTTCCCCAGGCGGCTATTGCCCACCGTACCATGATGAATGGGTAATTCACATAACAGTTCTAATTGTTAAATAAATAAATAAATATCATATATATAACTCATACTGTCTTAGTAATAGATAAAGAATGTCCAGCAGAAAAATTTCAAGATTAAATTGTAATTGCACTTAAACGATCAGGGTGAAGTAAATGCGACGAATATTGTTTGACGCGCTTGATTTGCGGATTTGCCAGTCGCAATGAGTCACCCTGATGGTTTACGAGCGATTACAATTTAATCTAGAAATTTTTTCGCTGGACACCTTTTATTATTCTATTCATGGATGATATATATACGAGGCGCGTTTTTTAAGTAAGAACCGGAATCATTTTTTAAAAAAACACTACATAATTTTTATAATACTTTACTTTCATCGGACGCTACACACATTAAACTTCTTCTCAACATAGTCGCCACCATTCTTAAGGCATTTGTCATAACGGGGCACCTATTTTTGTATACCTTCGTTATAGAATGATGCCGCCTGGAATGAAAACCATGTACTCCGTATTTGATTTTATCATCATCACAAGGAACCGCTTCAGATGAATGAAAAGATTGAAATCATTTGGCGCCAAAATCAGGACACACTTAGCGATGAATGTTATCTGACTTCATGTTTCGCGCATTCAAAAAACCAAACACGGACCGTATCTCACAGCCGGTGGGCTGATCTATTGTCTTGAACATTTCGATAGTCAACAGATGGAGGAAATCATTGTACATGCACAACATCGAAACCGCAGCGCCACACCGGGAATATTCGGCAACAGTTCTCACTTAAAAAACGCGCCTCGTATAATATAAATATAGATCTTCTATTATTAAAACAAGATCTTTGTTTTACAATTGTTATTTGTAAATTTGTTAAGTAAAAATAGAAAATAATTCATATAATCAATGAGACCCATTTCCACCCCCGTTAGAGGAAACCTTCAAACAGTTTAATGAGCATGAATTCAATGGAAAATTTCTATTGATAAACAGGTATACCACACTACCTCGTTAAATTAAGTTATCCAACATCCCTTTGAGACATCTGTATGGATACAATTAGTTCATCAAAGCCACACCAAGTTGACTATTTGCTGTGATGTTCTGTCTAAAATTGATTTGGTTAGCAACCGATTCCATTAAAATGTTTCAGGTTGATGGATAAGCTCATATTTGTAAAAGCAAAAGTGTTTTGGAGAGATTTTTTTTGACATATATATCAACGTCATTTTAATTTTGTACTGTTATATCATTGAAATCGTTTTTATTAAGAAAAACACATTCTTATTGTGAAGTTGTAATTATTCAGAACATAGGTCTGTGATATTTTAAATAATAAATTAATGTATTAATTATAAATATGTACATATAAAATCAATTTTGTCGAAAAATATTATTTTTGCGTCACCGGGATTCGAACCTGGATCTCTATTTCCAATCCGTGTTATAAACGCCAGTATTTTTCTTGACAAATTTTCGAACCTATATGTTACGTTTTCAAGCTGATCCTGAGGTTTCATGTTCTTGGTCGGTCTCCACAAATTCCTCGTGCGCGCCGAATAAACTTCCTACAACATTTCTTGATAGCGGACCGATTCCGATGGCGGATGGATAGTTTCTGTCAAGTTAAGTGGCGTCTCCGCCAATACTAAGCAAAACAGGCATACCACCAACATAAAACCAAGGACCACCTATGGACGGATATCAAATGCGCGTAAATACAGTACTTACTTATATATATAGAAATACATCATTATTATTAATTGAGTTGGCTTGCACATGCCTTGCAAATACAAGAGGAACGATTACAATACGTATCTTCTTGAGAACTCCGGAGCTTGAGTTAATCCAATCTATGCTGATATAAACAACAACACAAGCTGTTGTTAAGACAGATTTTGTCTCGATTCGTCAGCAAGTACTGAAGCGGCGCAAGACAGAGAAAGATGCAAGCGATTTCTTTTCAGGATTTTGCATGTCAGCTAAACGATATTTAAAATATTAATTGAAAAAAATATTTTTCTGTTACCACATAGTACTTATAATATACGTATAACATAAAATATAGTCTCCAATATTTTGAATATTAATTTTTAAAAAATTTTCTTTAAGCGCACAGCACCTTGATATATATGTAATAGATTGTATCTTAACATAAAATACAGTCTCCAGTGTAGGTGGTACGTTAAAAAATGTTATCTATCTGTATTCCATTAAATAGACAAGATAAAAATTAAGTACCTGAAAAAAGCGGCATAAAAACTAAACGTGTAACATAAATTTCAGATTAGAAGCTTTTTATTTATAAACTTGTGTTTCATTCGATCTGTTTGCAGTGGAATATACCTAAGTAGAACATTATGGAACTTTACTAAAATCAGGTAAACCGCTTTAGAATCGGAAATATTAGAGTCGTTCTTTATGGTCGGATGTTGTTTCGCTTGGATGAGCACCTATTTTCTATTCGCGATGTAAATTGTTCACACTTGGTCGATAATGACACCATAAAGCTATGATGGGTCTAACATATTGAAATTTCACATTCCATTTTCTTTTATGACTTTTAGATAGACTGACTTATGTTCAAGAGATCGGGGGTTAATCCTCGTTCTAGGAGACCAGCAAGTTACGGACTTTGTTGAGATCGCTCTTTAGGCTTGGAGATTTAACGATGAAAATTCATGACACCTCGTTCTGCATTATACTTTACGCGAGTCTCGAGACAAGTCTCATCCGAATACGCGTACTCTAATACTCGTATCCACGGATAATTCCGATTTTCTCGGAGATTCAACTATAGTGCGATTAAATAACAGCGATCATTCCATGTGTTTAGCTCGTGAATTAGAATGACCCATTCAGTACACATGTACGAACTCTCAGATATTGTCATATTTAGAGACAGTCGTGGACACGAGCTATACGAATGATTATGTACATTTTTATTTTTTATATATTCTTCTTTTTTTAATATTTATTATAGTAATTAAAAATAATGTCCTCTCACTAAAATGAACATGTGTCGAGGTGGGCTATTCTTTGAAGGTTATTTAAGTAAGTATTTATTAACATTTATAAGAATAATTTTTATTTTATGAATTGCAAGTCGATAGTACACCTTTTAAAATCTCTGTCTAATTTTTTAATCCATTTTATAATTAGTTTCCTAAATATTGCTCCATTAGTAGTATCTTTTATGTACATTGGCAGCTTGTCGTATAAATTTGTGGAGTAACATTTAATGTTTCTCTGTCCAAATGTAATTTTTATTGTTGCTGTGCCTCATGAGCTTCAATTGATGTGTGATTGGGTAATTTTTGAAATTATTATATTAGTAGATAAGTAAATTATTCACATATATTTGAAAGATTGTCGGAAATTCAAAATTATTGAATATTTCTTTAGACCTTGTTCGAAATGATCTAAATTGTTAAATTGAGATTTTGTTCTCTCGCATTGAATATTTAGTGGTAAAGGTCGGTATTCATTAGTCGATCATTCCACTCCGTGTAAAAAATACTTCAACGAATAACAGCTCGTTCTACGCTCAACTGTGTATGGTCCTTTACGAGACCGAGACGAGTCTCGAAATCTCATACAAGTTTACACGTTATTACGCAGATTATTCTACATCATAAAAAAAACTTATAAGTAAATTAGTTAGTTCTTCAATCAAGTGTGTAAATTTACATTATTTTAGCCATAAAAACACGTAAACTAAACTAAATCACAAACGTTCTGAATTTATTGTAAACAGGATATACGTGTTTTGTTTTGTTTGTAAATACCTTTGTTTGATTGTTTTTGCGATTGTGTCGCTAGTATAGATTTAACGCCCAAGTTTTACGTAATCGCACTAATACATCCGAACATAAATACCTACCACCGCGCCACTACCCCCAGGCAGAGCACACGAAAAATATTAACCTTTTAAAGATGGCTTACCTAATTAATTACAAAAAAACTTCCTTCTTAATAAATAATAATTATTATTTTATTCTAACAAAGAAGTACATCAATATCTTCTTAATTTAAACAAAATTAAAATATAATAAAAATAAACTAAATATATTTATGTTGCTAGGCATAAGCATAGACTCCAAGGGCGTACAATATTCCAGTGAATGGGTCTGTTTTCACTGAATACACCACTACTTGAAATTCACTCAATATTTATGAGAAATGTCTCGAAATCTTTTTTATTCTTCTCTTCAGTGGTCTCATCTTTATTTAATTGAAATTCTTTTTACTCTGAAATGCGCTTTCTCTTTTAGGTGACAAAAATTTAAAAATAAAAAATTCTATAAATTTTGACTTCGCAATACGTCATAACGATTTGTTGCGTTACTGCTGATTATTAATTATTCTTCAAATTAAAATATCACTGCCGTGTATACAATTTTAATTCATAAAAGTATCTATAGTACGTGAGACTTGTGAATGTGTTGGTAATGGTTGATACATACGTTTTATACTCTTATATTGTATAAAACGTATGTAATTACGCTTAAATTTTATTATCTCTGATTTTATATATTTTAACTTTTACTTTACTTTGTATGTACTTTCATTTTGTACAAGTGTCTCAAAAGTCTTTTTCTTGATAAAAATTCTGTAATAGAATAATGGATGGGTTTAATAAAAAAATGTTTATTTTGTATTTAAGTACAGTTCTTGAGAATTTATATCTTAAAAATGATGTTTTCTAAATGCGATCCGTTATTTTGCAAGCACTCTTTTAAACGGGAAGCAAACTTTCTGAAAACTGCTCGGCACGTATTTTCCGTGATCGCTGCCATTTCTTATCGGATATTTTCTATTAATTAGTCCAGAGAAGGAGGATTGTTACTGTGTGCTTTTGATTTAAGGTAGCCCCATATGAAAAAATTCAATGTCAGGGCTACGTGGAGGCCAGTTTATATCCCCTCATCGTGATATCAATTTTACAGGGAAAATTTTACGAACAACTGGTAAGGAGACGCTCCATAGCGACCGAATACCCAAGGACGTGGCTGGAGATTGGCATACCTAGCGCTCGTTGCGTTGGTGCAGCAAATGAACCAAAATAAAAAATAATTATGGAACACACTGTATTTAAATTGTGTTTTGTCTAGTATTCAATTATTTATATTGTATTAAGGAGAACACATTCTTATTGTGTATATTGTACTGTGATATTTTAAATACTAATTTAATATATTAATTAGAAAGATATACATATAAAATCAATTTTATCGAAACATATTATTGTTGCTATCGGGATTCGAATCTGGAACTCTTTCCAATCCGGAGAAGATGCATTAACCAACTATCCTACAGCAGATAGTACTTTTAACGACAAATCTTTGAACCCATGAGTACTATATATTTGATAAAATTGATTTCATATGTATATCTTTCTTATTAATACATTAATTTAATTAAGATTAATGATAACAAAGAAATAATCAATGCTATCAAAAAATACTTTTAACTCTTTAATATTTTACCTCGAAATATATAATATTTTTATATGGTAGCTATTGATAAATTGAATTTTATTTTATTCTAAGTTAGTTATTGTAAACAATAGTTATTAATATTGTAACGGAATAGCAAACATCAGCCGGCCAAATTCCTGGTAAAAGAGAAATCCTTGGGACCTTCGCTCGGGGCGCGAGACCGCATGCAACATGTACAAAACAATAGTTTTTTAACACCAAGCGGGACTATTGAGAAGGTCATTATTTTAGAAAGCTGCCCTTGGAACAAACGAATATTGTCATTTTTTACCAGGAATAGAGATCGGGTGCAAGCCGGGAGAGGAGAAAGCTGACAGGCCATTTGAACCAATATGTGGGAAAAGGACATCTCTCCCTTAGGGTTACCCTTAAGTGAGAAAGAGATGGAACCCAGAAATTGGGTATATAAGGCCCAGCAAATCCTAGAGAAGACACTTGGAGTGGGGGTGAGTCGCTGGACCCTGGTTATCGTGATAACTGGTATACCGGACGAACCCGGAGGACTTGGAGTGGGGGTGAGTCGCTGGACCCTGGTTATCGTGATAACTGGTATACCGGACGAACCCGAGGGAGGCGCATCTAGGGATGCTGGCGTTTATCCTGTTCCTCGGAACTCGGTACGTTGTTTGCCCTAGATGGCGCGGATGAGGAGGAGGATAGAACGTCTGAAGACTCTGGGCCATCCCTCTTCGGACGGAGGTTTGAATACGGAGGACGTTCTATCGGAGGTGACCGGTGGAGGAGGATAGAACGTCTAAAGACTCTGGGCCATCCCTCTTCGGACGGAGGCTTGAATACGGAGGACGTTCTATCGGTGGTAGCGGAGGTGACCGGGGGAGGAGGGTCATCGGCGGCCGATATCTCCAACTGGAGGTAGCGGAGGACTATCGGGTCAGCACAATATGGGCTTCAGCCCCGACAACGCTGACTCCGAGAGTCCGAGGTGCTCCGGCATCAAGGCCAGGACTGGCGACGTCCGTAAGGACTCGAACAGGTGGGGCGCTCAGGAGGTCACTTTGTGACCAGTACCCACAGAGCATCATGATGGATTCGAGGAGGGCGCCGTGGATCCGCCTTGCGGGGCGCTCGGAGGCTCCAGTCGCGGAAGGTGCTGAGGCTGTGCACAGCCTGTGCTTTGCCAGAAGCTGTCGAGTGTGTGGGCCGCTCAGGGGTGTGTGTCACGCCCAGAGCTCACGGTGCAGTCGGAGTAGGGAGGAGGACTGCTGGTAGGTGGGGCATGCTGGCAATAAAGTATCCCGTACGGATGAAGTCCATGCGGCGATGATGCCCAGACCTACGGAGCATCGAGGACGATGCTGAGGCTGAGGACAGCCTGTGTGTCTGTTAGACACAAGCTCTGCAGAAGCTGTCGAGAGTGTGGGCCGCTCTGGTGGATACGCCTATCCAGCGTATCAAGAGCCCACGGAGCAGCCGGGAGTAGGGAGGAGGGCTGCTGGAGCAGGTGGGGCGCTCAGGTGGAGGTATCACGTTCGGAGGGATACCGTTCGGTGACGGCTGTCCGGTACCCACACAGTATCAGGAGGGGTCGAGGGACGGCGCCGGGGATCGCGTCGCGCGGATCCAGGAGCCATTGACCCCGAGGATGGCTGGTTTAGGTTAAGCTTAGATTTAGATTATTTGTAAGGTAGCTCTTAAGTATTAGGATTACTTAGTTAATTAAGCCTTAGCTTTTAAGTTATTTTAGTGTTTATAATACATGAATCTATACAACCAGACTTCTCTTTGACAACCTTCCCGGTTCCTATCCCGAATATCAGCAACCTGTGTGATAAGATGACTTGGCGTGTATTGTGTAACGGCGCGCCGGCAGACTGACAACCGCTCGGCTGCATGAATTGAGGAAAGCGCGTTCACCTCGTCGAGGTGGAATGCGTGGATTTACGGGGGTGGGATGGAATCGGTGCGCTTCACGCGCCTCACCTTAGTCCCCCCCCCCATTTTACGTTACAATATGTAATCCTCTTCTCTGCACAAGTACATGCTTTTTAGAGAAGTTGTAGAACTAAAAAAAACATATAAGTGTATTGTATTGTATCATTGTAATTATAACAGATTAATAAATAAAAATAAAAAATAAGAATTAATATTTAGTGATATATTGGTTTATTTGGTTTGCGAAATATGATTTGTTTGCCAATTTGCTTTAAAATAGTATTGCCTAGTCAGGCAATGCATTTTAAAAACATATTTTAAAATATCTATATGTAACAAACTGTTTTTTAGCTATACAATATATATTAAATGTGACTAAGAAATAAGAAATAAATAAATAGTCTTCTCTTCACAGTAATGCAATAGACAACATTTTAATGTCTTACTAACTTGTGTTTCGATTCTTTATGTAATTTAAATACTTACCTCGGCGGCAATTTTTACCATACTGAGAAAGTTATCTTTACTCATATTTTCTAATATTATCTTGAATATGCATTTCTTCATAATAATAAATCATTTTGAATTAAATATTCTAAATATAGGAATATAGGAAAAACTTTTATATAAAAGTTGTGTTTTTTTTTTATGTGCTATATCGCATCAATGTCTCCAAAACATGCCTTTATTCATTCACTCACTGTAGATCAAGGATGAGATTTTTCACTCGAGACAATCTCTGAGATAGGGATTAAGCTGAGAGTTAAACGTCTTGCGTCTCACTTCATCCGTTGTGTATACGACTTTTTATTTTTGCCTTTTTCTACCAATCTCTGATCTTTGAGTTTATTTTCAGATAAAATTTTCAAAACCTGTATACAAGGTTTGTGATTTACCTGAATCTCTGAGATTTATTTATTCGTGCCTCATATCATGGATAACACTTAGATGTTTAATAAATTATGACGAAAATATCAATTTCATTTCAATTTTATAAAGCATGGCTAGTCATTAGTTATATTTTATGACTGAAGTACTCACTCAAGACGATCTCGAGGATGTAATAATACTTCCGTGATATAAGTATTGCTCTTTCATTCTTGGAAGGTTTTAAATTAATGAAAATGTTACGGACAACAGGATTACATGACAATAGGAGGCTTTTTCCATAACAATTCTACGAATATCTTATAAAAAGTTCTGTCAATATATCACGAACGAGATATAATCTAACATTTTTAATCAGAATTCTAAAAATAATTTTCTCTTTAAATAGTTTTACAAACATGTCGAATTCTCTAGTAAAAATAACAAGAAAACAAATTTATATTTTAGTAGTACTTGTAGTCCGAAATCAGGAATCAGTTTATTTAAAAATACTCTAAATTATACCGTGACATTTTGTAAAAAACTTTCCTCGTGGACGATGAACCAAACTCCTTCGAAGAAATCTAAAAATTAATATTCAAAACACAAAATCTCAATATCTTAGTTTGAAGTAAGTGCCAAATGGTACATACGTATGTACACTTTATTTCATGTCTATTCGATTATTGATATGTGATCATTTGGCATTTAACTGAAAATTTTCATCGCACTGCCCACCACCAATTTCTGAGATTTTGCCTTCTTCCTGAATGGCAGTCTCAGTCTATCTCATCCTCTTGTACGATGTTCGTGTTCATGTTGATTTGCCTATTTTTCTCATAAATTGTGACATGGCCACGATATCTTGGAAAAAGAAAATAATATAAAATTAAAAAGACGTATGAATATAGGATATTTAATATTGATTTATTTGTATTTAATATATTTCATATTTACAATTAACTTTAAGGACATATATATATATATATATATATCAAGATATGAACAATTGTACAATTTCAAATTTTCCAGCCTAAAGAGAGGTGCATAAATATTAATACAATAGACAAATAATTACCATTGTACGATTTGTGATTACAATCATTCTGTTAGGTCGCTTTATGTACCGTACCGTAGCCCATTAATTTGTTTTATGTACCCAACGTCCGTACCATAGCCCATTAATTTGTTTTATATACCCAACACCCGTATCGTACCCTAGCCCATTAATTTTTTTTATGTATCCAACATTCGTACCGTACCGTAGCCCAGTAATTTGTTTTATGTACCCAACATTCGTACCGTACCGTAGCCCAGTAATTTGTTTTATGTAGCCAACGTTCATACCGTACCGTAGCCCATTAATCTGTTTTATGTACTTAGCGAGTAGAACTCAAGTTTCTTTCTCTCTTGCTATGTAAAACACTAACAGATTACAATAAAAATAGTATAAAACACTTTATTTGACAACATTGTTCAAAGTTGCATTAATGTATAAGTCAGCTTGTCATTAGTATCCAATATAATATGTTATCAAAGATATCCCTAGGAGGGTTTTGAAGTAGTTTCCACCCGACGATGATGAAGTTGAAGGATTTCTATTCGAAGAGTCGTCAGCCATAACACTGGAGGCAACGAGCACAGTTCCAGGGTTTGACGTCTTGTAGGAGACAGATGCTCTCCTTGGGAGGGTACTCGTTGATTCAGAGCAATTGAAAATCTAGAATAAAATTAATGTGATTAATTAAAAAAAAAAATTATTTAAAATTTCAGTAAATTATATTAATGAATTTCAACTATTTAGAAATATATAAAATAACCTCAATTAAAAATGATACAATAATAACGGGTAGATAAATATTAACCTTCAAATCCATACCACAAGAGTATTAAATATCTATTTTTAATTGAACATAATGCTGCACTTAGAATTCAAGACACTTAAATAAAAAAACGCTATTGAAGTCGAAGGATATTTTCATACGTTAGTCATGTATAAAAATCAAGCTTATTTTGACTCTTTATTTTTACTTCGTGCTCTCCTCGACGAACTCGCTTCAGTTTCACTTAAAAAAAACATATTATTTTAACAAATCTTTTTCTTTTAAATAGGCAATCCACCCTTCAATAATAATTTGTGCCATTAATTAAGTTAAAACTTTATTTTATAGAAAAAAGTACAATAATATTATAGAATAGGAAATATTACATTATATATATATATATTACAATACCATTGTAGTTCAAAAAATTTTCTAATATACAGACTAAATGTGGTGAGTTGAGGGAAATAAGATGACACAAGTTAACTGGGAGTTGAAAATTACCATTAACAAGATTACTGTAAAAAAACCTGTGATCCGCAATGGATAGGTAAAAAATATATGGTCAAGGGTTTCCTCCTCGATACCACACTCACAAATTGGGGAATCTATTAAGTTCAATCTGAATAAATGTGAGGTTACCTGGCAATGCCCAATTCTCGTTCTAGAGATATTTATTTTAGATCTATTATTTTAGAATATTATTTAATACGAGAGACCAATTTTAGTAGATATAATTTACAATACTTATTTAAGGGGGCCTTTTTTCCATTCTGTATGAGGCCCAATTTTTGTAGTTACGCTACTGGCTTTCTGCATATATTTCTTTGGTGATATATTATAAATTTTCCATTCTTATTTATCCTCGCCTTATCCCTTTTATCTAAGGTTTTATTTTATTACCTTTCAAGTTCAAATCTTTAAGATTACAACTGACTGAAGCTATTCATGTTGCTTATAGTGATCAACTACTATGCTACTCTCTAGTTCATAAATCTTCTTATCTTTTCATTACATGTCTATACAAACTAGATCTGTCTTATTTTTTTATTATTTAGCTCTATATTTAATTCATTTAAGCGGCTTCAACTATCTCAAAAAACTTAACATAACTTGGTATGGCTCTTGAGTTATTTAAAAGTTATTTGGATATAAGAAAACAAACTATCAAAATTTGTGAAAATGTAGCAAGCGACAAAAAAGAGATCTAATATGGAGTCCCACAGGGAAGTATACTGGGGCCAATGCTTTTTTTGATATACATCAATGATTTATGTGATTTTAAAATTGAGGATCAATTCATAACTTTTGCTGATGACACTGTATTAATATTTGAGGGAACAACATGGGAACATGTTTATCATATTGCTGAAAAAAACCTACATATTATCAATAGTTGGTTGGATAAAAATCTATTAAGGCTTAATGCAGCAAAAACAAAATTTATACCGTTCTCCATTACAGAGGTAGGACAACTCAAACATTTAAATTATAATAAATTACACTTAAGTGCATGTAAATATATAAATTGCTGTAATTGTCCTAGTATAACAAGTTGTAAATCAATAAAGTATTTGGGAATAGTTATTGATAGGCACATGAAATGGGATGTTCATTTAGATGGATTAGCTTAAAGGTTGCGAAAATTAATCTATATATTTAGAATACTTGAAATATTCTGAATAAAAATAAGATAAAAACTGTGTACTACGCATTGTGCTATCATATTGATAGTTGGGGGAGTGCATTTAGTGTACATATATATCAAGTAAGTATTGCTCAGAAGGCTATACTCAGAATAATAAACCGCCGTGAATTTCCTATTCTTCAGAGCCACTTTTTAGGAAATCTCACGTTTTGGATATAAGACAATTATATGTGCAGAATATATTAACTAGCTTTCATAGGAAAATAAGCGCTCCATCTGCGAGAACTGAAAGATATTATCCCACAAGAACAAACATGCTTAAAATAGTTCCAAGAATGAAAACTAGTTTTGGTCAAAGATTATTTACATTTCAAGCTCCCAGAATATATAATCAAATTGAAAATAAAATTAGAAATTTAACTGACATTAGGACTTTTAAAAGAGATATTTCAAATTGGTTGTTGCAATTAGAAAGAGCAGAGAGTAAACTCTTTTGTATAATGAAATAATTTTTTAATTTAACTTTTGTGCGTTTTGGTTTCTATCTACCTTATATCTGCTTACATTATTGGTATTATTTTTTAATCTCTCTTTTTTATTCACTTTTTTATATTTTATATACACATATATTCTTAAATATTTTCACATCTTATGCTATGTATGTATTCGATCTTACTGTTTTTTTACCTTCGATGAGTTTTGGTTAATAAAATGTATTTGTTTATCAATTTGATCTAAAACAAGCTTGCCTACTTGGGCAATGCATTTAAAATGTGTGTAAAAATATGTTACAAACTGTCTTGTTTTTCTTTTCTGCAGCTGTACAAATTCGAAGTAGAATTCGTCATTAAAAATAAAATAAAATATGATTTTGTGAAAAATCAGTACAATTGGTTAATTTATGTATTTTATTAATAAAATGATTGAAAGTCCTGGCGCCATCTAGCAGGTCTGTTTGTGAGAAGCATTTTAATTAAATGGATGATCGATTCCAACGAGGAAAAATAGACCACTTAGCAAACGTATGTAGATGAAATTAGGACATCGTATTTTAATAGTTTTAGGTTATCTACATGAAAAATAAGGTTCCTAGTTCGAGTACTAGTGGTGAGTATAATTTTTTTTCTTTGTGATTTAACTCAAATAAAGGAGTGCAGAGGACATATCGCGGTGTCGAAACATACTTAAAAAGGGCAGAACCCACACCGGTCTGTTATGCTATTTATGATGACGATAATTTATTTAAAATTAATTTCCTTTACCTAATAGGTTAGAAAAAAAAAAATTTTATCGTTATATGAAGGTATTTGACGTAGTCATTATAGTATTATTTACATTTATTCTTAATGGTAATTTTCCCTCAGCTAAAAAAAACATTCAAAATAAAGAATTAGCTTAAAAGCTTTCGGGACGGATGCGGACACAACTCTATTTCCCTTTTAGGGTATATACATGTTTTCTGAATGTCAAATAATATATAAATGCGATCTTCGTATTTTATATGGCAAAACATGGCGTTGCGAAATAAATTTGGATAAATCTCCTTATAAGCTGTACATTATAAAAAACATCATTTTTATTTTCGCACAGATTTATTGCGATCCATAATTCTTCAGTTAAACGACTCCGCAATATTATTTTGTTTTACGGACCTCGCATAAAATTCACCACCAGTCAGACAAGCTCGTGAAATGGTATAAAAAATTGGATATTGTAAAATTCTTTCCGTCAAAATAAAAAACAGCACATTTATCTGTGAATTTAAATACAACACGCATATATTTTTATTTCACAAGAAATAATAATTAAATCTGATTAAACAGTAATATAGCTGAAATGGAAACGAGAAATGAAATCGGTTAGTCTCTGAATATTAAAAGCTTGTTATTAACTCGCCGGAAAGATTGAATTAGATATCAAAGGAAGCGCTTCAGAAAATGACGTCATCATCTTTCTTGTATTTATACAGGGTAGGCCATAAGTTTTTGCACTTTTTAAATCGCTTCTGCGCGGGAACTGCGCGAAGGAGGAGCACATAGGTGACAGCGGGCGGGAGCTTGGTTCTTGGATATTTAGTCATAATGAATCGTTTTACGGGAAAACAACGCGCGTTCTGCGTAAAACAGTTTTACGAAAATGACGATTCTTATGGGTCTTTCTCACAACATCACCCCCCAAATGGGTGAAGAAATTTCTCAACTTTTTATTGAACACCATACTTAGGTAAGATAATCAGGTGGAAATCTTTTCAAAATGTTTTAGATATTTACCCAGCTTTGGTGATTAAACTGGATTTTCCTTAATTTGTGTATAAGGATCGTTATATATAATGCCGTATTAATTCAATATCATAAAATATATTGTGTAATATATACTAGTTAGCACCTTATATATCTTTAAAATACCCATTTTGCTGTACATGTATCAAATATTCATTGATGTAATACGAATACAACACATATACGTCTATTTACGTGTGAAGTTTTTTTTTGACATTTTGTGTTATCAAATATATATATTTATATAAAATGATCACTTAAGCTAGCCGAAGACAGGTCGTAAGTACTGTAATTACCCCATATTCCATATATTTTCCATTAAATATAATAAAAAATAGCTTTGTTCCTTTGACATATCTGATATTTGTTTAATAACAGTGCCATTGTTGGTAAAAATCAAGTAATTGTGTGTTCTTGAACATATTCAAATAATGCTAATAATATAAGTTTAATTATGTAACTCAAACAGATTAAAAATATTATATAGATACATTTCTAAAGCTTGATACCTTATGGTAGTTTTACTACATAGAAAAGTAGATAGGTAATTTATGTATAAAATGTTACCTGAGGTTTGTAACTTCGTTCATCTTTGCATCGGCTGGCTTGATCACCAAGACATGCAATGTAAGCCACAGCATGGGGGATGTAGCTCTGCTCTATAGTCCCAGAAATAAGAACTGTCGCCAGAGGGCCTGAGAAGGAAAATGAGCTATGATCAAAAAACGAATAAAAAATTAAAGTAAAATAAATCGATAAACCATATAAACCTTATGTACTGTATCTGTACTACACGCTTACCATAAATCATGTTAACTTTATTCGCTTTTAACGCCAAGATGCGTGTGATTAGATATAATGTCGCACGATTATCTAATCAGACGTCACGCATGTTACATGATTAGACCTTAGAACCTATGAATGCCTGTACTTTTGTGTTTGTATCAATTTTACAGTTAATTCTTAATTATTAATTTGCAATACATTTTTTATAGTGCTTGTAATATCTCAACTTTAAAAAGTGTATTTTGTAGCATATTATACCCCGAAGTATCGTAAATTGTTTTTATTTCGTACCTTAATACGTACTGCCCGGTGGGTCAAAACAAAACACGTCCGGCGGTGGTGGGTCATTTTAGATCCACCTCAAGTTTTCAGTTTTACAACCGTTTTGTGGGAAATGTTTTATAGATATTTCATTTAAAATGTGATTTAATGAAATGGCATGATATGCCGTAATGTTTCTGCTAAAAAATACTACGAATAATGTATATATTTTCACGCATCAATAGACACCCTACTCATCCAAAATACAAACATCCACTGAGCATGTAATCTTCTCGTCGGAACCCGAATAGGTAGTGTCATAAAACTTACAGGTAAGCGCAACGCTCTTCAAATAGTTATATTACTGGTTTTGTATAGGGGACGTCAGACAAATATAAGTCAAAGCAAATACATGGACGCATACCTCGTATCCTTTATCTACCCGCTCAAAATGTTGACAATATATATTTCGGTGTAAGCGCTGAGTTTCAATCACGTAAAAGCGACTGATTTTTTAGCGTTTTTTCACATTTTTATCAATAACTGCTTTGAATTTCGTCCGATAACATTTATTTGTATCTCAAATTATTTGGAAATATTTAATAAAACATTAACTAGAAGGAAAACAACATTAAAGGAATATTTGTAGTGTAATTCAAATTTCTACAAACACCCGGGTCAAATCTGACCCACCACCGCAGGTATGTGTTAATGTCATACTAGAACTTTAATGACCTTTTGATAATCTGTAATAAATTTTGTACCCTTGGAACAACAGGATATCATCTTACATTTCATCAAACCGAGATCCTGATTAATAATAATAAGGCATTATTAAGGAGAACACATTCTTATTGTGGAGTTGTAATTATTTAGAACATAGATATGAGATGTTTCAAATACTAATTTAATGAGTAATAATAAATATATACATATAAAATCAATTTTATCGAAAAATATTGTTTTTGCGCTACCGGGATTCGAACCTAGATCTCTATTTCCAATCCGGGGAAGGTACACTACCAATTGTGCTAACAATGTAGATGGCTTTCAAATAATGGAACAATAAGTATATTAATTAGAAAAAGTGTAAAATATGGCTTTGAAAATTTGTCATAAAAAATACTGGCTTCCTCGGATTGGAAATAAAGATCCAGGTTCGAATATTTTTCGACAAAATTGATTTTATATGTATATATTTATGATTAATACATTAAATTAGTGTTTAATAATAAGTTATATATAACTTAACTCGTATATTATATTTGTGTTCAAAACAATTATAGTTTTAAAAAATATTATATATAACTTTGGTTTATTTTTGTTTTCTAAACTACTATGAAGTTTGACATGTTTGTGACAGTTTTAAAAAGAAAATAATTTATTATGTATCAGAATTATGTATTATGTACCAAAAAGTCTATATTTATCAAAATGTCGCATGATACCATATTGTTCTATGGTCACAATGATAAGATAAACTGTGATTGTGACTGTGATTAATGTTCGATTGTAATGATAATAGGAAACAGTGATTTAAAGGTTTAGTGGTAAGTTACACTCGCCGTATTACGAATAATTGCAGTTACGAATTATAGTTTCAGTCAAACATCACTCACACTTTATTTCACCATTACTATATGATAAAATAGTGTGTAATTTTATGAAACAGCATTACGCTACAATAATAATTGTCGGTCATTCTAAAAAAAATCAGCTTCTATCAAAAAATTTTTTTAATAAAATTATAATATTCAATTGCATAATTATTATAAGTGTCCACTTATCAGCACGTTTGGATAAAATTTACCTTTCAACCCCTATTTTAAGGGACTTAAAATCTCCCTTACAAGGGCAACAGTTCCGCAAAACAGTACTTGGTGTTTTTATTTAGCTTAAAGTATCCCTAGGGATCGCCTTTAAAAAATTTACGGAAACGATTCTCCATTTGAAAGGTTTTAGGGCCCATTTTGTACAATTTACAAAGTTTTCAGAGATTATTAGACTGTGAATTAAAAAAAAATAACCTTTTTAAAAAAAATACATTGTTTTCGAATAAACTTAAGAATTATTATAATTTTAAGTATGATTTAAAAAAAGTTTATATATTTTTAAGCAACTTGCATTAAAGGGGATCCATATCATTTGTAAAGTTAGTACTGTTTGAAAAGTGATAGAACTGATTACATACTCAGTATATACATACGGCATATGATTGATTCGTTTTTATGTGACTGATGTCAATCGAGTACAGATGCTATACAACTTTCCCTGCGAACAAAAGAAAAGTTTTTCCACGATACACGCGGTATGCGGCTTTTTTCATAGGCATTTGCGACTCTTCAACTCCAGTTCATATTTTCATCTACAATCATATTTGATACCTGAAATAGTTTGCCTGAAACATAGACACAATTTGCCAGTCTTACAATATTTGGGTCTACTTATGTATGCGAACAAACATTCTCTTCCATGAATCAAATAAAAAATTAGTTAAAAAGCTAATTAACCGAAAATAATTTACAATCGTGCCTATAATTGAACAAGTTGTTACTTGCCACACATAGCATGCAAGGTCACCGTTCTAACTAGTAAACTTTACAACGCCCAAAAAGTGTTTTAATAGTACTTTTAAAATTAGTAATATTAACTTTGTGGTTAGAATTCATATTTTTATTTGTTATCTTTGTTTTAGTGATTAATAAAACAAAGATAACAAATAAAAATATGCTCTATTAGTGTTTAATTACTTAGATTTTCTTGTTTTAGTAGTGCTACTGAAATTTTCAGCTCCCATATACAATCTTATATCCTTGCGAGTAGTCTTTGTATGATTGTATTGTGAATTTGAATTTGGATACATATACTCCATTTTCTGTCTTATTTATATTACTCTCAATAAATGATCACGAAACTGCGCTTATTGGATGGTTTGTTGCCAGCTATTATCGGTCCATCTAGCTGGTGACTTTTCACAAAATCTGACTTCTTTCATTCTCCCTTGGATCAACAACCTAATGGTGTTAGACGTTTCTCGATATTTAATTTTTCGATTTATCTCAATCTTGTGTACACATACATATAATTTATACACAATACCACATTTTTTATAACTTATCTTGAGTACATTTACTTTTTTCTCTTTTCGTATGTCATTTAGAATTTCATTGAAAATCTTTATCGCACTATACATCTTTGATTTCTGATATTTGGCCTTCTTCCTGAATGGTAATCTCATTTATTACCTTTTATTTTTGTATGATGTTTGTACTTAGTTTTTCTTTTAAATTCTGCCGATATTTGTTAAGTGAGGATTTACAAAATTTAACACCATAACATTAAATATATTTTCTGTTTAGCAGTAGTAGTCTGTTATAGTACTAATAATTGTTGCATTTCTTCTTCTTATTATGGCCTATCTGGTCATTGGATATTGGCTATCATTATTTTGTTTACTGCGGCCCTAAAAATCTTGACAGGTCAAACAGTTGTCTTCGGTTCTTCAGCCGTGATATTCTTCTTCTTCCAGGGTTCTGACTTTCCTCAATCTTTCCTTGCATTATGAGGTGCAAGATTTCGTATTTCTTGGGATGTATCATTATACGTCCAAGATATTGAAGTTTTTAGATTTTTATTGTTTTAAATACTTATTTTTCTTTATTCATCCAAACCATAACATATTCATTCGTAACTCTATCCATCCAGTTTATTATTTTGAGCATTCTTCTGTAGATTTGCATCTCAAATATTTCAAGTCGCTTTACCATTTCTTCGGTAAGCATCCATCCTTTAATTCTATAAAATAAGTCGAGAACACGTAGAATCTGACCATTTGAATTCGTACTCTATGGTTAACATCATGACTGCAGAACCTATTTTTAATGCGGATACAGGTTCCATGAGTCCCCCGGCTTTCATTTATATTTCTTTTTATTAGCTAAAAATTTAAATTTCAATGATCGAAATATAAATTCTGCGAGCTGTCCACGGTATGCGTAGCATGTGTCGCCAGCACCACGTTTTCAGATTGTCTATCCCCTTGCGCTCCCATTCTCTCAGAGTTCTCGTTTCGGCACCATAGAAAAATATCGAGAAGATGAGGGGAGTTTTGAACAGTCTATTTTATGTTTTCATAACACGAAGGAGACAATTTTGTCAATTAAGGATGGTTAATAACATAAATGACTCTCTATTAATTAAATGCTTAAATGTGTCATATAATTCTTTAACTGGACTTAATAATAATGTCACTATTGAATTCAAGGAATATTCATTCTCTTTAAGTAGAAATTTACACTAAGTCATATTTTAATGGCGGTATATTTCATTAACGTCACACAAAAAGATGGCAAATCTGAACCATTTATAATTTTACCATATTTCCGCAAGCATCACAATGTTTTCGCTCACCGTGACTTTAAATGTCTGCCATAAAAAATAATATTCGTGGTCGAGCTGAACTCATTCGCGTAAAAAATTTAAAATGTTACAATGTAATAATTACGGAAATAAAATGTCTTTTGCTGTGAAATTTCAGTGAATATTCTGAAAACTGACAAACCTCGAAACATGTTTATTCATTAAAAGCCTTTTTGTGAGATATTTCATTTTCCGTACTTTAATTATCACTTTGTATTTGGTGGTACTTGATCGTCCTCGAAAGACAAGTAAATGAATAGATGTGAAATAAAGTGTACATATAGGAGAGGGGTTAGCAACATTAGTTTTTGGTATTCTACGTACATTCTTGGTGGAAACATAAATCCGATAGTTTATGAAACATTTATGTATTTTAAAATTATATCTTTGTGTTAATAAGATGTATTCTTTACATTAATGCATATCATATTGTGAACGTTTAAATTTTCGTTCCAATTGAGTCACGTTTATAAAAAAGTCGCGGAGCTATTTGATTGCGTAAGTGGTACCAAAGTGATCATGCGGGTGACACCAAAATGAAAATATTAGTATAAAAAATTTGCCTTAGTTCATGTCTATATATTTGGTGGTCTGTGATTAGTATCATAGAGCAGACAAGAACTGCCATTATTTAAATGAAAATATTTTTTATTAATTAAATTATTATATTCATCTGTAATAATCTACATAAAATTACAAGTGTGTAAAAAGCACATCTATAGAAAATTTAACTAATAGAGCATAAAATAAAGTCTATTTAATTTCAATTTAGTAATATAATAAATAATGATGACAAGAATAAATAAAAAAATATTGATGGATAGAGGCCAATAAAACTGTCCGGTGGATAAATTTGTTTGACTCTTAGTGCACGACTTCATTGTGGTGTTGTCTATGAAATTCGAACTGTCAAGGAGTGAACGTCCCACTAATCTGTTATATGTACAGTCACTGGTGTTATCGTGTTTCTTGCAATGCTTGCCGAAGATTTACAATTATTATTGGGTGCTAATCATCAAAGAAGTTTCCTGAAGACCAGGAGAGCTGTGAGTACAGCAAGAAAATCCAGGTAAGTCGTGCGTTCTGGTTGGTCCTTGAACCTTTATTGTTTTGTCCCTATACCCAATTCCTACCAACCTTCCCACATCTAGTTTCCCCACCTCCTTGTGTAAATAATACTTATGGTGTAGGTCCCTCTATTTGTCTATATTTCTCGTTGCCACTGACAATTCCTGTTACTTAGGTTTATTTAAAACATATTTTCTAAAATAAATATTTAAATTTGACGTATAAACTATAGTTATACACAGTTTATTACAATTGTTGGACTGTGATACAGCCACCAAAACTTACATCATATTCGTTTGATTTGGACATATGGTACATTGTTCTTACCCATTGCGTAAACCGGGACATCCTCAGCTCCGTGAGTGGCCCACTGCCTAGGAGCTGCCGACGCATGGATTCTATTACTATCTCCCTGAATCTCCGCAACCTTGGCAGAAGTGGTGGGATCCTGGGGATTCCTGGCCGCAAACCCTGGTCCACTCCCGTACAGTATGCTCGTGTATGGCAAGCCATCTACGTCTGACGGCTTTATATCGTTACCTGGTGGATGAAATACAAGGTGTAACAAACCTAGTCCACAATATTTAATGGGTGGATACCTGACTAAATTACAAGTAGAAAATGTTCAAGGAATAGTGCAAATCCTGCACCGTTACGAAAAATATTAACCTCTGAATTTTTTACAAAATCATGTTAAGCTTTAAGTCTACGTACTTCGAAATAAATATTAGCGAAATGTATCCATTATAAATCTTTGATTCAGAGCCTAAATCATCTAACAAAAAACAGTCTGGCCACTCGAAATTCGATGATCTATATTTTCTTGTATCCAATATGTAATTTTTCATCAATAAAATATTTAAATTAATAGAAATAATCGCGTATTTACGATTTTTTTGAAATACTTATATATTTGATATGGATGAGATTAGGTACATATCCCTTAAACATTTTCGACTCATAATTTAGTCAGGTATTCACCCATAAAATATTATGGACTAAGTATGTTTCCCCTGTATAACCTAGAAATTTGAATTTTTGAATCCTAGTAAAGAATAATGTTTTTGAAAGAAAATCTCAAAAAAATTTGAGTTCATCTCGAAAGCAAAGCATTTTTTTACATTAAGCGAACCAGAATTAGTGTCATAGTGTGGATGAAAAATATTTTGAGAATTATAAGATTTAACATTGTTAAATAAATGCAAATGTAATAAACAATCTTATAAAAAGCAAATAAAATATACTGTATATCTACTTATTGGCCATTCTGTATATCATTACATTACAATAGCTACCCAATTACTATAACATAATCTATTTTTCTCTATTTTTTTGGATTACTGCCAATTTTTATTGTATTATAATAACATTCTTCTTCTTCTTAGTTCTTTCTTCTTTTTAGTTTATCTTTTAATATCGCCTTTCAAATATCGGTTAATACACTCATTTAAAAATGATCACATGAAAATTAAATTCGGTGAAAATCAATTTGGTAGCAGTGTCACTTTTTGTGTTTAATACGACTTAAAGTCAGTTTTACTTTATATAATGTGATCTGGAAGCACTGTCACTTTTTATATCACATGGATGAAAATTTGACCTCGTGTCTCGTAAATGTCGGCGTGCATCGATTGATCATTCTGTTATGCAGAAATACAATAGATAAAATAGAATGACAGAATACTTCACCTGTCAATGAATGTTACTGTTCTCTCGAAACTTGAGTAGTGCTAATAAATTCAAGTAGAGTAATAATATTGTTTCATTTATATCCATTCATTAGAATGACAGATTTTTGATTTCGAAACAAGAGTTTAATTCCTAAGAAGTCTTGTATAAAAATCATTACCCAAAACTGGATGATCACGCGGTGCTCCATGACCTCCAATAGTCATCACGTGGCCGTGGTCAGCGGTGACTAACAGCAAATCAGCTCTGGAAATTGAAGCCCTAACGGCTGCCTCCAGCTGGAGGGTTTCTTCCAAAGCTCGATAGGGATTGTTGTAGTGGTGAGCGTGGTCGATCCTACCCCCCTCCACCATCAGAAAAAATCCTTTGGGGTTTCTCTCCAAGATGTTCAAAGCGGTGGTGGTCATTTCTAGAAGAGTCGGGTCAGAGTTGGGACCCGGTTCTCGGTCAGCGGTGAAACCCATGTGAGAATATTCAAATAAACCTGATGGAAATACAATTGTATACTAAATATGTACAGGTGAATAGTATATATCAGGCCAATGTGCTTTTGAATAACTAGAAAATGAAACATAATTTTATAATTTGGTTTTTATTTATTGAATACTTAATTTATTACAATTATGTATGAAATATGATACGGGTCAAGTAACCGCCTCTGGCAGCGGCACAAATGCGTTCTTTTTTAACCATATTTTTCATAATATTGTCGCGTGTTATTTGAGCAATTTAATTTCGAATATTGTCCTATAGCATCGAATTCTTTATTAGCTTATTGGTGTAGACCTTTTCTTTCAACCACTCTCACATAAAATATTCAGAAGCCGTCAAAGTCAGCTGATCGAGGAGGCCAGTCGATATCACCACTATTGATGTTATGCGGCCGGGAAAATTTTATCGCAATATTTTAAGCGTAGCTCGGGCTGCGTTTGAAGTGGCACCGTCCTGTTGAAACCACACGTATTGTATGTCCAATCGACCCAATCAGGCCACCAAGTTTTTCAACGTGTAATGATAGCGAACACAATTAATGGTCACAGTATAGCCATTATTATTTAAATATTATTTAACAAATTGTAATCAACTACACTTTATAACTACTAAATTCCAATTAACAAATATGTCGGCCGAACAAAATCGACCCGAAACATAATAATCACTCTGTATAATATTATTTTTTTATCAATATTTGTATTTTTGATAGGTAATAAAAAAAATAATAAAAACTCATGGTCGTATATAAACATCGCATTTTTTAGTATGTATCCAGTTCACTGAAAAGGAAATAAATTTTATTACAGTTATTTTTGACATTTTAATATTTCATCTGTTTAAAAACGATTGTTGGCATTGTATTATGTGTAGGTAGGTACTAGATTTTTTTAAATTTATATTTTTAGGTAGGTGTCGTATTAGTACTGAATTCAAAAAATTCTTAACGTACCTGCCAATTTTAATTTTGAAACATGTCAGTGTTGTAGCTTGTCGAACATGGAAATTTCTAAAAAGTGTCAAAACGCAAGTTTGACGTTTATGGAGTGCTTGATAAAAAAAATGTAGTTACAGTGGTAAATAGTATGATATTTGTGGGGTATCTTTTTTATCGCAATTTCTATTTTTCTAACATTAGTCAAGAACGAATTTTTTTTGACGGAGAGGGTGCAAGTAAAAATAACTTAATAATCTATTTTTAAAATGAATACATTATTATTGTGAAGTTGTAGTTTTTCAGAACATAGTTCTGTGATATTTTCAATGCAAATAAAATGTATCAATTAGAAAGATATACAGATAAAATAAGTATATCTAAAAAACTTGTTTTTTGATATCCGGACCCTTCATATCCGGAACGGTGCGCTGACCACAGTACCATAGTAAAATAACGACAAATTGATATTATCTGTATATCTTTCTAATTAATACATTTAATTTGTATTAAATAATCTATTTTGTATAGCGCTTTTATATATTTATATGAAGATGTGCTATTCTATTTGGTATTTCAAATTGAAATATTAGAGACATCTCTAATTTATAACGCCCATCTATTTTATAAAATTTTTTTGTAGATGGCAATGGAACATTTATTATTTATCTTCTTATTTCCTCCAGTAATCACATATTGTGGCTTCAATCAGATGAGACTCGGCTCGTAATGCACCTTAACAAGTCCCGGTCCTGGGTCGCCCTCACAGCCGACTCCAGCTCCAAGGTCTCTCCAGCTAGATACAATGCTTCTATTCACCGTTCTTTCAGATCTTTGGCCCAAAGTTGTGCTGAGTGTAATCTCTTTTTCTAAGCTGTCACCTTGATGCACAATATGCCCGAATAATTGAAAGAATCCAATCCAATTCAATGGAAGAATCTGACCCAAGAATCCATCGTGAAGTTGGAATTGATGACTGATTTGTTGCTGGATTGAGGCATCGTAATATCCTTCTCCAGGAATACATTTTGAAGGCATCTATTTGAGTTTGTCACTATTGAAGTGTTTTCGACTTTTCTATATTTCTCGGCTTATATTTAAATATTATTAGGTTTATTATAAATAATAAAACTCTAGGCCTCCTGGTCGCGAGCACCATTGAGGTGATTTCGGCTTTTCGAAGCCTATTTATATATAATTTTATAATGAATAATATTTCTCCTGGTCGCCGGCACCACCTGTGGCAGTTCCGTATTTCCCTACGTCTGTTATATATATATATATATATATATATATATATATTTTTCGAATAATTATATTACTCTAAAATTAATTCAGAATAATTAATAAAACCCCTGCTTTCCGGCACCAGTGTAAGATCTAGCTTTCTACCTTGCTTAATACTAATTTTTACGCTTAGTGCTAGTCTATTCGCTTAATATCTAAATTTGGCCAACGTGATCGTTCTAGCGGTTAAGAATATTCCCCATGTTATGTCCGTAATGCTCCTAGTTCTTTTAACCCGCGTCTTCAATTTTCAAATACCTAAAGATTACAAATATCCAAATATTATAGCCGTTCAAATACCTATAGAGCAATTATTTAAAATAAATATACCGATTATCTTATGGTATACGACTAAGTAACGGAAAACTTCCCGTCAAGCGGTATGATATTCGAGCGCGCCCGTTATAGTATTAATTATGTGCGTGCTATTCAGAGCTAGAATGTAAGAGTGTGGTAGAAATCATACATATGTACGCATTATTCGGAGCTAAAATGTAAAGTGAGGGTGAAATTATACGTATGACACAAACCTTGTCGTAGACTCGTACTCGTGACTGTGGCCGCTTCGTGGTGTCGCCTAGCTGTTCATAAATTATGTGGACATGTGAAACAACATGCGACATGCTAAGTGTCTGCCTCGCTTGACAAATATGTTCCGTGGTTACATGATAAGTTCCCCAGACACCAGACTGTGGCGTACGTTCGACTCCCCTAACCCCAAATTCAAAATCCGTACGTCTGGCGCATATTCGCAGTAGACGTCGGATCCTGAACTTCGAACCCTGATCACCCAACGCGTTCAAAAGTTTAAGATGATGATGATGATAATCCAAAATTTTGATTCGGCCAATGTCTAAGTGAACAATATCATTTGTTATGACTCATTCAAGATGCATGGCCGAGGTCCTTGTATCTCCAATACGTTGCTGTTCAGTATCGGTAGGAGAGTGGCCAATCCGGGCCGCGTCCACCACTGAAGGTAATTAATTGTGATGATTGTGACAGCTATTCAGTATCGGTAGGAAAATGGCCAATCCGGGGCCTCGTCCACCACTGAAGGTAACTAATTGTGATGATTGTGACATGACAGTACGATTCTCAGGAAATTCCCTAACTCCTTGGGTGCGTCTGAACACGTAGGTCATGTGACAATGGTGTCAGAAGAATAGTTTAATTTATCTGCAGGATGATCCTCGGTGCCTCGAACAATGCATCTCGAATAGAGTCAGGAACAATTCGTTAGGATTGTTAATAATGTGTAAGCCCGTGCAGAGTAACGCCTTTTGATATAAATCTCCCTCTCGTCCTTTCAATAAGATACCCACGCTATGTGGTTTGAAATGACTATCTCCCGGCATTCATGTTAGAGACTCATCTCTCGAGAAGTCCGAAGAGGTACCTACGGTTAGCCGAGGCGTCCTTCCTCTGGGATCTGTTCCGTCCACTCACGTCTTAGCCAGAGCGTGGGATCACAGCATTCAATCGGCAGACTCTTTCGTCTTTTGTGCCGATAGCGCCACTTGATCAGCTAGCTTTTGTTAATCCCTCGGCTCTGCAACTAACGTATTTGATTGCATTAAAACAATACCCGTGAGTAATATATATCGCCCAGAACAGAGACCCTCCTCAGCAATTGTAGTCCACTCCAAACTCGACGAAAGACTATCTTGTCAATCAATCCCTCTGCATCAATATCAGCCACCCGCGACGCCATTGTTACTTTGATCACAAGGGGGCGAGGCCCACGAATAAATTCAGTTTGGGGGGGGGGATGTTAGTACTAGTAATAAAATAGTAGTGACAATAAACGCCGTATGATTTCCTACCCATGCAATCGTGCGATTTCAAGGTAAAATAAACATACAAAGGCTCTCCGATAAATTCTATCATTTCAAACTGCAAGTCATTTCTTCGGATCGAAAATGTAATCTATAAAATGCGCCCCGTCAGGATTTCATGAGATTTTTAGATTTATATTTCCGCGGATAAGTAAATACACAAAAGTTACGTGCATAGTTACATGATTAATTACCCGGCCAATAGTAGTATATAATTGGTCCTAAATGAAGAGATATATGTAACTAAAACTTGTAGGTGGGTGTTCCCAATTTATAAAACGGACAGTAATTAAATAAAATGAAATATCAAGTGGCCTAGCGGTTACGCCAGTCCCTTTCTATGAATGAGTAATTACATGGTGATCCGATTCACACTACAGTATTTGTTAGCGGTATTAATTATGTATACAAGCATGCTAAAAGGTAAACTTAGTATTTTGGGTCCTCTGCTGCGGCCCACGGCGTCAGCGTCAGTCCTGGTCTGCCCTCTGGATCCCGGAACCACTGCACTCGCGATTTATGAATTTTAACGCGGCCTTCGCGGACCCGGAGAACAACACGATCACCCCAATAACACTCGCGGCGAAAATCTCCGAAGGAAAATCTAGTTTCGTTCCCCGCGCGATCCCGGCTCAAAAGCGACCCTCTCACGTGCGAGCTCGCGACCAGGAGGCCTAGAGTTTTATTATTTATAATAAACCTAATAATATTTAAATATAAGCCGAGAAATATAGAAAGTCGAAATCATCTCGTTGGTGCCTTGGACCAGGAGTTATATTATTTATTATAAATTAATATTATTAGAAAATAATCGGAAATCACTTCACTATTATGATTGTTCAAGTCAACTGCATACATAAAAATTAGAAAGACAAGAGTGCGTTTCAATTTATAAAATATATTAATTCAATATCGTAACAACATTATTTTAAAATATGATTCTAAACATAACTGTATAAAACGTAAGAGCATATGATCTCCGTGGGCTACTAGTTATGTATATTTTAAAGAAAGCAGTAGAAGTAATTAAGTTAATGTTCGAGAAAGAATGGAAAGGAGAAATAAACAAATAGCACAAATATGAACAGAATTTCCGAAGGACCTATTCTCTCGCTAACAATGTGCCATAACCGGTAAAACTGGTTCATTTATTAAATTTATCTCAAAATTTTCTGAAGACAAAATATGCGGGCATAACATTTCGACAATTTTCCTGAAGTTAGATGGCTTTCAAAACTTTTAAACAATGCTTCTCAGTCTTTAATAAATATAATACGTTCGTCTTAAATTTGATATCATAATATTTGGTTTCGAGTTAGGCTAATGATCGACAAACATAATATAACGCTCATCAGATCCGATAACATCGTATTATTTATAAAAAAACCTTAAAAATAAACAATCATTTATCATAATTCTATGTAAAATATAAATAATCATTTTAAATTAAAAACTTTTTTTTATTGTTTTAAGCTATTTCTCTGATTAAATACCAAGTTAACATTTTTTTTTTTCATTTTTTACACCAGAAAAAGTTTAATAACTTAATTTTGTAATGTAAATCAAACGCTGTTGATAGATTTGTTTCCTATCTTTGTTATTATTATTTTTTTAATTACTTAATTACATGTATACTTAATTCGGTTTTAGGGGTGCGGTGACGTACATATATTTTCTTCAGGGTCCGAGAGTGCAACTGATAAATATTTTAAATGGAGTGCAATCAATATAACACTCATTTATATCTGAGGGAGGGGATGGGATGAGCCAGTGTTCAAGAGTCCTAAAGAGTACTTCTTTAAAATTTCGTTTAGATACGCAAAAGGTATACGATTTTCTTTTAATTTTAAATATATTTATACATAGATCGATTACACTGTGATGTCATCACTATATAAAATTATTTGTTCACATCGTACACTTTTTTTTATTCTTCTATTATCGTCTCCGTTATCTTCAAATTTTATAACTCGTACATAATTTTAACCGTCATCCACGTCGATTCCTCGTGGCTGAGGATCGCGATCTTTGTCCTCCCGCCATCTTAACTATGGTTCTCCACTTTTCTTGGCATAATGCAGATCTTAGGACTGACACCAGAAAAGTGCCTTTTGCTTTTTCCAATTGGTCCTTAGGCGTGGCCCACCATAACAAGCTTCTTAGAGCTATCTTCTCATCTTGCATAATCCCAAAAAAAATTAAGAATTCATCTTAGGCAAAAGACTGAGTGTCCTGTCCGTTGTCAGTAATTATGGACCCGAGAAAATTGAAATCATTGATAGTTTCAAGGTCTGAAAGGGCATCTATTCCTGAATGATGATTATGTCGATCAATAATCATTAATTTAGTATTTTCTTTGTTTATCCGAAGGCTCAATTTGCTACATTCTTTATTACTTTTTCTACTTTTCAAATTTTAAGCACACGTAATTCAAATTTTACAACCTACACGTAACGCTAATTCTAATTATTTGCTTTAAAAAATAATTATTACTTCAACATTTCCACACCTTTGAAAAAACATTAATTAAAAGCTTGGAGCCATAGATTTTAACGACTCGATAAAAAATAAGCACCAGTTCGTAAATAAACTCCACAATACAAACTGTTTACTTGAAAATAACTGGATGCTTATGTTTCGAATACTGTTCTAAAGAGTAATTATGCAAATTTTGATTTACATCAATCAAAGTGTATAGGATGATGCAAAGAATTGATAGGCAGACACATATACAAATTAATATATAGATAACTATTAAATATCCATCAATTTTTACTTTGAGTTTTCACAAAGTAACTTCGAAGATCACTTATAAATTATGTTATTTTTTTTATCTATTTGATGAGGTTGTTTAATATACCATTCGATGCCCAACGTTGTGGCATTCATAACTCTGTGGTCTGAATTATTAAAACTGCTACCGGTTTTCAGACCAAGAGATTAGCCATCAAATGAATCACTGCTTAAACATCACACATTACATTGCTGTTGACAATAAAAGTATTAATATATTCATGATAAAAAAAAGGAACAAGTAAATTTCAAAACTATGTAAACTCTTTACATAAATTACCAAAAATATACAGCAAATTTAATTATGAAATTCTGGCCACACCTTGAAAATTACAAACTCCACCATATCCTTTATCTGGATACTTTTAACACCAACATTATAAACTCTAGAAAAACATTTACTCTGCGGTATAAAGGATTAAAAAATAATCCTCGTACAATAAACAGCTTAGTAAAATTCATAAACAAACGTGATAAAACTCACAAACAAACCACAAGATTTCCTTGTAATAAAAAATCTGTCTTCATTTTTTGGCGTTTGTTTTAATTTAGTACTGAAAATGAAAAAATAACAAATAATTTCATGACCTAAAAATATATGTAGGTGTAGGTTAATTGTGTCACTGAATTTCAAAATCCGCTATAACACTTTTTTAACAACTTTGAGTTATATATATCATTAGATTCGCAATTAATTATTTTATTTCAAAATGTATGTTTTATTTTCAAAATACCCTTTGTTATCTAACAATATTAAGTATAATGTTAGGATGAACATAACCCAGTGTAATGCTATCTAACTTTCAAAACTTGCTATGTTTTTTTATAATAATAAAAATACGTAGTTGGATTCGAATTTATACAATAATTAATGTAAATACATAATAATTTATTAAGAAAAACACATTCTTATTGTGAAGTTGTAATTATTCAGAACATAGGTCTGTGATATTTTAAATACTAAATTAATATATTAATTATAAATATATACATATAAAATCAATTTTGTCGAAAAATATTGTTATAAATATCCCGGTGACGCAAAAACAATATTTTTCGACAAAATTGATTTTATATGTATATATTTATAATTAATACATTAATTTAGTATTTAACATAATAATTTAATATTTTGATGAAATAAGTTAATACATTTTCTAAAACACTAATAGTGCCTGTCATTAAAGTGTGGCAGTTTTGCTTGATATTTTCAAAATTATGAAAACGTGTTATAGCGGGTATTGAAAGTCAGCGACTCAATTATAACTTTGGTTTTAACCACTTTTATGAATTAAATTTAATAATATCGTGATTGTAATTCCATCTCGAGAACAAAAGATTACATTTTGAACAAATTTAGAAAGGAAACAGGCTTACGTGAGAACCGAATCTTTTTTTAAATATAATATTTAAACTTCTCTAAATGTTGATAAAAACGTTATCTTGTAAGATTAAGATTTTTTTTAAATTTTCCAATCTATTATTAGAAAATGATCATACAATTGATAAAAAATAGGGATTGTCTTTTTTACATATAAAATATGTTGGTTTTAAGTTGAATAATTTAGAATACATAGAATTATAAATATTTAAAGTATGTTAAATTAACTAAAATATTATAAATATCAAACTAAATTTAATCACAAGTTCTATCCTAAAAAAAATGTCATTTCAAAGTATCATTAAATCAATTTCCATATATTTCATCATCGTAACAATTTAAGTTAGGTACTAGATTTATTTTTTAAATATATATTTTTTTCAGGAATTTTAAAAACAATTTGACATGTATGATTTAAGTTAATTTATTTAACATCCTGATGAAGGACATGTTTTTTTCCGAAACTGGATGGTGTATAACTCATAATGTGGTTAAAACAAAGTTTTAAATAATCTATATTAAGATTTTTATATTTATTTAATTTAAATTTATTAAGTCCAATTACTGTGGCGAAACACATCACAAAAACAGCCAGGCTTGAAAAAATTACATAGATGTATTGTGATCTTATTAAGAATCAAAACTTGGAACCTCCGATATGAGAAGTAGTGACACCCCCTTGACTACTGGACTACGAGGGTCGCTTCATGATGTACGAGTAGATAATAAAAATGTGGAATTGTATGATTGCTACAAACTAATTAACTAACAAAATATTATACCTAACAAGAAATCCACATTAGCTGTGTCCACTTGGTTAAATTTCTCCTTATTCCACACGTACTCGGCTCGCAATTTCCGCCGTTTCTTGTCTCGCAGCCAGTCGTCCACCAGGTTCCTTCCGTCCAACCTCCTACCCTCCGAAGAGAGCTGTTCAGGGTCCCTGGTGACAGTAGGCAGCCAATGCCTGCGACCGCCTCCAAGAAGTACCTTATCGAGAAGTTCACAAGATAAATAAACAAATTATCGGCTATCCGATAGAAATAATTCAGTTAAAATTTTATATTACAATTTCGTGATTGAAAATTAATAGTATACATTTTAATGCAAATTAAATGTATCAATTAGAAAGATATACGTACAGATAAACTCTATTTACCGAAAAAATATTTTAGCTGCCACCGGGATTTGAACGAGGATCTTTTCCTATCGGGGGAAGTGCGATATCCAATTAGTCTCGTAAATAATAGACAAATTTTATAACTATGTTGAAGTTATTTCAAATTGATACATCTTACGTTCCATTTATTTGAAAGCTATCACCTTTTTATTGTGAATACCGACTTTGAGAAATAATCGCTAGAAGACGCCATTAACGCTAGGAGATTTTGAATGATTTTTTTGGATATATTTTAATGCAACTTATATATATTTTAAAGAGAACATATTATTATTTGTGAATTCGTAATTTCAATATATATATATATATTAGTTTTGTGATATATATATATATCACAGAACTAAGTTCTGAAAAAATTACATCACAAATAATAATGTGTTATCATTAAAATATATACGTTTTAGCTTACTAACATTTATATTCTTCCCCGGATGATTGTCCACAAGCTGCTGGGCTATGTCCTTGCAGGACTTGCGACTATTTGCTGGAACCTTACTGTCGTCTTCCCAATACCTCGATGGGGAATGGGAAAATAGAGCTGCGGGAGTAGCGTGGGTCACCCTCGTCGTGGTCACTATACCGGTCCACTTTCCTGAAAATAAAAGTTTAACTATTTTAATAATAGGTTATAAAACATCTCTTATTTCAACATCAACAATAATATCAAATTGTTATCATGTTGTATGCGTGACCTACTCACCAGCTTGCTGGGCCCACTCCAGAATGGAAGACACCCTGGAGCCAAACGATGATGAACAGTTTTCAAAGTTGGCTCTCCCATCGAGGCCAACAGTTTCATAGTTGGTTTTTACACCGCACAGCAGAGCAGTGGCACAAGCTGACGACTCGCCAGTCTGAGCGTTGAGATTGTAAGTCTGAGAAATTAATAAAAGGTTTTGTTTTATTTTGCATCTACTTTCTCAATAAGGAACCACTGATGTCATTACAATAAAAAAGTATAAGTGTTATATTGAACAAACAAAAAAAGAGTAATAAGTCATTAAATTGATCATATCAGATCCCAAAATATTATAAGACATTAAAGAGAAGATAAGCTATATCGTATTAAGATATTGTAAGATCCATTGTTACTAAACCGTGTTAAAATGTTTATTTAGAAAAAATAGTAATCATAACTAAATCATTGTAATTGGAGTTAAAAATGAATTTAGATGATATAAAAGTAAGAAAACAACATAGAGGGGTTTTTGAGTTAATGGAAATACATGTTTTTAAAAATAGTAAACTTTGTAATCAAGAATTAACGTTTTTCATGGAACTATTAAGTTTTGAAAATAATTGTTAATTTGTTTTTGTTCGATAATAATTATTTTTTATTTTATTTTTTACATGAATTTTAATATGGATATCTCATGGATTAAAAACGATTTAGGCGTTATATATGCTTCTGTTGATAGCCCTGATTTTCAAAACTTTAGTATATGCATTCCATTTTTATGTGGGTAAATAAAAAACAAAAGCGGTGTGCACGAAATACAGATCTTGAATTTTGTCTCGGTTTTATCGGGTTTGATCCTGCTTCGGAGGCTGGCCAGCCGGATATCAGGACCTAACTATCGAAAGTATTTACGGCGACAGAGACGTATGTCTTTAAGGTTAAGAGAGTCGAGAATTTTCTGCTGGTGTTGAAAACGACGAATTGAAAGCTTAAGTGAAAAAAAATATGCAACAAACAACCAGCATCGATTAACCGAAGACATATCTTGCTTCATGAATATTTAAAACATTAAACATCAAACGAATTACGGCAAAAAGTAATCAATGACAGAGAAGCTGCGCAAAATATCTTTAAAGAATTCTTTAGTTATGAAGTTATATGAGTTTTATTCTACAAACATAAACAGGCTTGCAATCTATGGCAAAAATTCCCAAAATCAAATGGCTCGTACTTCATTATATATCAAGCAATATTTAATAAAAATTTATAAGTATTATTTTTGAGAAAACCTACATAATTGATTTGAAAGGAATCCATGTCGAATTTTAACAACGATTGTCTCAATTTAGTCCTTTATAGATTAGTCTATCAAAATCTGAGTTAATCCGCTTATCTTTCGATTGGTAGCCCTGGGTTTTTATGTTGGTGGTATATTTATTTTTGCTCTGTATGGGCGGAGCACCACTCAACTTGACAGAAAGTATCTTACTGCTAGTATCAAGAAACGCGCTAGAAAATTTATTCGGCGCACGCGAGGACTCTGTAGAGACCGACCAAGAACATACATCAGGAATCAGCAGAGGATCAGCCAGCAGTCCGTATTTCATCTATGAGATCGATAGACTGTCCAGGTTAGTGGTGATATATCTTACTAGAGTGACACGCTCTTATTATTAATATAAAACCGAGGATTCATTGCTATCGAAGATATTAACACGCACACCGCTTATACTTTTATCTTCAATCAAATTGCGTAAGAAAATAAAAAATAAAGATTTTTAATAATTATAATAAACAAATATTAATAAATAAGCTCAAAATTTGAAACTTTTAATTTTATCATTGTCCAGTCTGATTATTTTATGAAATGAAGTAATGGTATACCTGAGCTAATGCCACCGCCGGAAAGTGGTCCCAAATCAAACCCCTGGGGCTCTCCTCTCCGCTCTGCTTCCGTCTTTGCTCCTTTAGCTCTCTCGCCGCCGTCACTGTAGCCAGACTCATGCCATCACCAATGAACATTATCACACTCCTAAATGGGAAATTTATTCAATTTTTTATTCATTAAAGGAGAATAGATCAGATAACAGAAACCTTTATTATCGGATAAACTTAAATATATTTTCAATTTATCTTTTTAGTTCCATACTATGTGTTTTAATTATATTAGATTGATGCATAATTATCCGCTTTTTTTATATTTTAACTTAAATTATATTGTATTATTATACTGTAAATTATATTTTAATATAACGAAAACATATTATGTACAATTATCATTTAGGGGCGTAGTCACCGTGGACTGATCGATTTTGAAATTTTCAGCCAGTGTCCTAGTGGTGCAACTTTTGTTCTCTTCCACAGCTACCGGAAAGACCTGGTCATCGAAATTCAAATATTGACCCTTTCCTGACCTGTCGTCAATGCCGGTGTCACCAGCCTTGAAGCGAACAAACTACTCTCGGCATGCCCTTTCTTTAATCGTTCCTTCGCCGAAAAGATCGCCGAGACCGCGAAATGACTCAGCAGCTTTCCACCCTTTCTCTAAATGGTACAACGTATTGTGGCATATGTGTGTATGGTTTTCTAATTTCTTAACTATATTAAATAATTATATTATGATAAATGTCAATTACACGTCAAATTCAAAAATAAAAAACGTCGCGAAAAAACTGCGGATAATTATCCATCAACCTAATAATAACCTTGTACAGTGAAATAAGCATCTTAAAGTTTATCAAAATAGTAAGACTTTTCAATAGTTTATCAAAATAGTAAGTCATTTCTGAACATAGATGGGAAGACGAAAGCTTAGATGAAGCAACAATGTCGTCAAATACGTATCTATCTTAGAAATCCACGACTGTAGGGAAGCGGCTCGTAATAGGGATCAATAGGTAAAAAATAAATTAAAATTAAAAATAAGTGGCTTAAAACCCACCAGGGGTTTTAGACCCAATAGTGATGATGGTGTTAAAACACATAGATATATACACAGAACACATATATATTTCTTAAATACCTTTGAGTAGAACTTACTAGATGGCGCCAGTATACAAAATCCATTTTTATTTAACCAGAATCATTTTATCTAACTAAATACATTCACAGTTATTTTAACTACAATTCAAACAAATTAGATATATTCACAGAAGGACAAAATGAAGTAAATAAAAATATAGTTGCTACCGGGTATAGAACTAAGATTTGATATCTACATTATGATTGCGCTTCGTATCCATTGTATCTAATGTCAGTGTAATCCATTATAAATATTTAGATATCCGCTAGGTGGCAGTACAGATTAGGAAAAAAATATATAATTAAATAATAGAATATTTAGTTTTAAACAATTTTATCATTTACATACGTAGTATAGGAAAATATAGTATTATTAAGGAGAACACATTATTATTGTGAAGTAATTATTCAGAACATAGGCCTGTCATATTTTTTTAATATATAGAGGAAAAAAGATGGCATTCAAATAATGGAACGATAGATGTATCAAATTGAAAAGTGTAACACATAGGTTCAAAAATTTGTCAATGCACTGTATTGGTGTAGCATAATCGCTTAATGCATTTTCCCCGGATAGGAAGAGATCCAGGTTCGAATCCCGGTAGCAACAATAATATTTTTTAATAAAATTGATTTTTTATGTATATCTTTCTAATTAATACATTTAAAAAACAATATATTATAGTAAAGTTTATATCCTAAAAAAGGTTGGGTCCAACTGAAACTAGTTGACATTAGTGCATGTAAAGAAGACGTAGATCCCGCGCCGAATAGGATCTACCGAACGAACTGCGCGATCTTCGAGTATCGCGTCCCGCGGATTGGATTAGGACGATTCCGGTCGTAAATCGGAATCGCCGAAGGAGGGATTGGTATAGGAAGGAAGGAAAGAAGGGAACCTGGATTAACGGATAAGGTTCGATAATGGGTAAGGAATCCAGTCGAAGGATCAGTGGATCTCGGGGAATCGGGAATCTGAAGAACTGCTTGCCTTACCTCGTGTATGACGCCTCCGTTACTTCCGCAGTCGCAGCCGAGCACACAAAAGGCACACGATGGGCAGATCTCCGCTTTCAATCGAAAACGACGATAACATAAACTTCCCGCGGCACACAAAAACAACAATCAACAATACCACTATGCACACAATTCATAGGATATCTAAAACAACCAGTGCTGATGCACCGAAGTTGAACAAAATCCACACCGCTAATGCTCTCGCTATGTCGCGCTTGAACAAATATCATTCACTATGACGTCTGCTGACATCAAGGTCACTATTTATACTGAAAATAAGCAGTAAGGAAAAAGGATGGATGGGAATTTGAACGCGAAAGGCGTCAATAATATAGGTCGCGACCGATTCTCAAGATGCGCCTAAAATGTGTTCTGTGAATACGGAACACTATATATACATAATAAAGTGGTTTAAAACTAAATATTCTACTATATTTAATTATAATGCATCAAACCACAACGTGTTTTCTTTCTTTGAATATATTTTATTATATTTATTTATACTTTTTGCGTATGTCACTGATATAATATAGATGTCACTGATTAAGATATCTAGTAGATATCGATATTTAAAGCAGACAAATAATATCGCGAGGGATTAATATGTCGCTGGCCGTGGCGGAAATTTTTTTTAAGTGAATAATTCTTAGATATGGTTATTAGATAATTTTAGCAATGCATTTCTAAATGGTTTTGATACAAAATATCGTACTTAATTAAGATTTAAAGGCTAGCTATTTATCCGCTAGTTGCTAGTATAATGTTTAACCGATAGATGACGACAGAACTTACAGTCCATTTTTATGTAATCAGAATACATTTACACATTTAATTAAATAAAATTACATTTTGTTTGTGATGTTGAGATTATTCAGAAAATAATTTTATAATAATAAATAAATAAATCACTTAGAAGATATCGCACACCTAGATCAAAACTAAGACAATTCAAAAAGTAATTTTTCAGTAGACGAAAAAATAATAACATTTTTCTCCATTTTTTGTTATGAAACTAAACTAAACTAAATAACATTTAAAGTTATAAATGTATCCTTAAATGATATTATTCGAGAATTGGGGCAAAGTTAGTTGAGCGTATGACAGAGTATTCGAATATGTACAACAATAACTCAAAATTATTGTTTTTTTGAGTTGTCTTAGTTTTGATCTAGGTGTGCGATAAATACATTTATTATTTGTATATTTTTAAGTGATGTTTTCATTATCACTGAACTATGTTCTGAATAATTGCGACATCACAAATATAATTTGACTTTATTCAAAATAAATAATGATATTGTTTCTTGCTGCTTTTTAAATAAAATTAGATTTAAAATCATTCCGAGATTTCAGTTATAAGAAACAGGGCATTGTTCGGCTTGTTTGTAAAGTATCATTTGAGACTCTTAAGATTTAAATACCCCGAAAATGGTAAGATTTTGAAAGACTTAAACAATTACCTCAGTCGCGGGATTAACGTTTTTTAAGTATAATAATATTTTGTTTTAATTAAGATTTGTCAAATACGAATTTCTTTGAGTTTATAAAATTAGATAAACCTTTTTTAATTGCTTTCAAGGGCTATGATATCAACGTTTGTAGGAGCCATCTAAGAGGGTCCATTCCCGAATTCCGAAGTGGCCTGGAATTCAGATTTATTTATATTTTATAATAGGGTTGTTGGAGTAGAGGAGGGGATTTGTTTTGCCCAGACCCAAAATTTCTAATAACGATGTATGTAAATTTTTGTCCTGGCACGAAAAATGTGATTTTTCTGGAGGAATGAGACGGGATGACTGTGTTTTCTATAATGTTCAATATAATACACATTTTTTCCAGGGGTAGAGGACAGGGTAACCAGAGAGAAGATGCCTATTTATTGCAGGGTCCTAAACTTTATATATGTAAAATTAGGAATGGGTGGCATTCAGTATAATATAATATAGCGCGAAAGGGTAGAGTTGGGTAGGGTCCTAAAAATAATAAGAAAGGAACCCACCCTTACTCATAACTATGTATAGTTACTATGATGTCAGTTTCTTTCGACAAAAACAACAATTAATCATCAAAATAGAACAAATAAAAATAAACGAAACAAGTTATATTTTTTGTTATAAGATCAGATAATAATTTATTCTTAGTACAACTTTTGAAGAGTGCAGTTCGATTTTAACAGGCATTTTTTCAAAGCCATAATGGAAGTGACAAAGAAGCATATTCCGCATATTTTGCTTTATGAGTTCAATAAAGGCAACAATGCAAAGAAAAGTGCGAGAAATATTAATGCTGTATACGGGGATCGGGCAATAAGCGTGAGTCAGTACCAACGGCGGTTCCAGAAATTCCAAGCCGGAAACTACACCCTAGAAAACAAGTCTCATCGTAGAGTTTAACAAGGACGTCCTACAAACCCAGGTGGAAAAAAAATTTCATTATAACTAGCAGAGAAGATTTGTACATTGATCGACACCTGCGTGCAATCGGATTGGGTCAATGGGTTTCTCACAAACTTTCAGAGTATAGTCTCATGCAGAGGATGAATGTGTGCTCTTCTTTGCTGTTACATCTCAGGAATGAACCTTTTTTGGAAACGAAGCTCCACCTTCCATATTCGCCGAACATTACCTCATCTGATCTTCTTTAATTCACAATCTTCAAAATCATTTAGAAAAAAAAATATTTTTGTAGACGAGGTCAGAACAGTACAAATGAATTTTGAAAGAGAGGCCTTGCAAGTCTACCAGAAAGATAAATGGAAGAGTATTGTAAAAAATGAAGGAAAATATATTTTAGATTAAAAAAAACTTTATTTACATTAATTTTTAAAATAAAACAAGTTTAAAAAAACTGCATTATTTATGGGATGACACTTTAAAAAGAAAAGAAAATAAAAGTATTGTAATAATAATTCAAACATGATATGATAATGAAAAGTAACTTTGAAAAATTTCTAACAAATACCATTTAATATAATATATCAATTATATTGGGGTGAGAATGGAATGGCTAGAAGGAGAACGGTGCGTATCTATGATTTGCGCAAATTCTCTGAGTAACTATTTAAAGTTTCTTTTAGATCGGTAGAAAGGTGTAGGATTGTATAGAGAACAAACAGTTTTACATATATAGATATTACAAATTGTATACATTTAAAGAAATGTGTATAAATCAATAGAACGGAGAAAAGGGGATGTGAATAACACATGATGCTTAAAAAGTAGTTAGTTGTTGGTAGAGAGAAAAATGAATACATCCCTTAGTCTTTGAATAAACATTAATTTTTTTACTTTTAAAATTAGCAATATTAACTTGGTGGTTAAGATTCATATTTTTTATTTATTATCTTAGTTTAATAACCACAATTGAGTTTAAAAAAAAAAAAATTCTAAGGACAAGGATGATAAATTTAACAATTCTGGCGTCTATAAACTTAGTTGTAAGGATTGTGCTGCATTTTATGTTGGTAAAACGGGTAGAAATTTTAATATAAGAGTAAAGGAGCATTTGAGATGTTTGAACAATAGTGGGTTTTCAGAATTTGCTAATCATTTGATAGAAAATAGTCATGGTTTTGATAAAAAATTGGGATTGTCAATTTTGCATATAAACGGTGTAGGTCACAAATTAAATAATTTGGAATCGTTGGAGATAAATAAAGCATGTAAAAGTAATCAGGAAATTCTAAACAGCCAACTAAATTTAACTACGAGTCCTATTCTAAAATTTTTTTCTAAAAATTATTCGACTAAATTTGTATTGAGCAGCAATTTGAGTTAGGTACTAAATTTACTTTTTAAATAATTGTTGTTTTTTTTTTAAAAAAATTTAAAAATAGATTCTGGATAAATAGAAAAACAATGCTATATTTTTAGTTAGTTTTGACATATCCTGAAGAAGGAAAAGGTGTTTTCCGAAACCGGTAGATGTTTTTTAAACTCAATTGTGGTTATTAAACTAAGATAATAAATAAAAAATATTAATTTTTTTCTTCAATATTTGCAAAATTAATTTGTAGCAAAATAAAATGAGTATTAATAATTAAACAAAATACTTTGTTTATACCACTATTTATTCATTATTCTACATGATTCGATACCTATGGTATCTTCTTCAGGAAACAATGTGTACTGAAATTAAAAAATACAACCATAAATAATAAAAAAACTATAAAATGGTAAATAAGTAAGAACTAATATGAAAACAAATTTAAAAGGTGAAGGTGGCAAAGAGGATTTGGTAATTTATAATATTAAGCTTGCTATTGATACTTTTTTCAGAATTTTCCAATCATCTTTTGGAAACAAACCATTCCTTTGATATTAACAAGGGTTTAGAAATTATACATACAAACACTAGGGGTTTATAGTTCGATAAATTTGAAATTTTTGAAGTAAGAAAAAGTGTTAAAAGCAGGCTTAATATTATAAATATCCAAATCCTCTTTGCAAATAGTCACCTTTAAAATTTGTTTTCACATTAATTCTTACTTATTCACCATTTCATAGTTGTGTTTTTATCTATGATTGTATTTTTTAATATCAGTATACATTATTTCCTGAAGAAGATACTATAGGTATCGAAACATGTAGAATAATTAATAAATAGTGGAATAAATAAACTATTTTGTATATATATTAATTAATTTTTTTATTGGGTAATCTATTTTCTAGAGCTTGAAGTAATAAATTTCACATATTTCATTATTTTGAACCATTCCAATAAATTCAATTTACATGTGTGTTGGTGCGCGGTACCGGATCGGAGGCCTTTTTGTACTTAACCAAAAAATGTATTAATCCAAAACTTTAATTATCGAGGGCACAATTGGCTGATCCAATTTAGACGGACTTCAAACGAGGCAAACGCAAAGTTTTACGTGTAATTATTTATCTTTTTTTTCCTATCACTTTGACGCCAGTGCCCTCGTGTAAATATAATGTAGAAAGCTCTAAATAAATACAAAAAATAATATCAAATTTAAAAATGTACTTTTAAATATTTTAAATAATAAAAAATATTTGATGCACTGAGAATGCAGATAGTATGTGCGTTAATGTTATGCCTGCATAAATTAAGATCCAAATTCTCCGTGTTATTGCATAATTAGTATTTGTGTGTGTTATGTATACAGTTCACTGGAAAGGATGGAAGGAATGTTAATATTATTACATTTTAAAAATTTTTGTTAGGAAAGATTAAGGTTGTTCAGTATTATATGTATTATTGATTTTAATTCAAAATCTTATCAGATAGGTACTGAATTAACAAAAAAATCAAGATAATGTGAAATAACATGTTTTAACTTATGAACGTGCAACTAATTGGTATAGCATTTTGAAAATGAGAATTTTTTATCATCTACATGCAGAACACATAGTTTTTCGCAATAGCCACTTAAATCCATCGATATTGCGTGTTCAAAATCAGGGTTAGTTCCAAAATACCCCAAAGCAGACAGAGTATTAGTTGCTATTCCCCTAAAATGAAATCAGCCAATCACGACGCTTATTAATGATCACGTGATCGAAAATCAAGTATGGTTACCTGAACGATATACACAGAAAAAATAATTACATTACTGAATTGTCTCTTTAAAAAATGCTGATGTAAAAAAAACATTTTGAATATTTTCTTTCAAAATATACGTTTTCATCCATTACTCACAAACACATAAAGCCGTTTTAATGTTATTTAGTTTCATAACTTTAGTAACAAAAAATGGAAAAAAATGTATTTATTATTTGTCTACTGAAAAATGACTTTCTGAGTTGTCTTAGTTTTGAACTAGATGTGCGACATATTCAACACGATAACAAATTTGACATATTTTTTATTATTTACGTATTACTTTAGTTCAATATTTTTTAGGGCGCGAGCTAAGAACATGAATGGATTAATTTAGGTGGATTGGGCGACAATATTGATGACATAGGGAAGTTTGCTGGGAGATAGTGTACGAAGATAGCAAATGCATTAGTTCAATTTTCGATGGTGTTCATTATGTATCTCTTTAATTGCACTCCGGCACATCCGTATTTGTAATTCCCTTAGACCGGATTATTCCTTTCATCCCTTTCCAGGACATACCCCCGTGTAAATTAGATTTTGTTCATATTTTATATATAAGGTCATCACATAATTAAAGTGTTTTTTTTTAATTACATGGACTAAATGTCGAACGGAGATTACTATTAAATTACTACCTGCTTTAAAAACAGGGAGTAAATTATTCTAAGTACAAGTTTTGAAAAGTTCGATTTTAACAGCTAGTTTTTCAAAGCTATGAAAGTGACAAAGGAGCATATTTGGCATATATTGCTTTATGAGATTAATAAAGCCAATAATACAACGGAAAGTACAAGGAATATTAGTGCAGTATATGAGGATTGAACAATAAGCGACACCCAATATCAACCGTGATTCTAGAAATCCCGAGCCGAAAACTTCAGTCTAGAAGACGAGTCTCATCCTATAAAATCTGTATGACTCGACGAAGACATCCTGCAAACCTTGGTGGAATAAAATTTCATTATAACTAGAAGAAAACCTTGGATTTGGTCATTCAACTATTCTTCGACACCTGCGTGCCATCGTAAAAGTCAGCAAATTGGATCAATGGCTTTCTGAGTGATTTTTCTAAATTTAAAAAAAAAAAAAAAAAATATATATATATATATATATATATATATATATATATTTATAATATATGGTATCACCGATCTACGAATACATGACCTGCGAAAATTTTAATAATGTTATTTTGTTGTTTTCGCCGGAAGTACTGCCACTAGTGGAGCATTAACTTAGTAGAAACCGACCTAATGGGGAGCTTAATGGCGCTAGACGAGTTGAGCACGACGTGAAAGAAGCCTTGGAGGTTTATAAAAATACGGATCAACAGATCAACAGGGTTGACGGTAAAAGCAAGTGTTAGACCCAGCTACTCTGAGTGATCTAGGTACAATGTGGTAATATAACATTCAATACAAAAAGTATTAAAATTTTCTCACCGAGCGCTGGCAACATGGTAACATCACGACCCCGATATGATCTATTGCAACGGCTATAAGAAATATCCAACCGCGACTGGATAGCTTAACAAAGTATCGAATTACTGTTCGACGATCGTGAAAACATACCCATCTATTGTACACACCCTTACATAATTTTACCATGGGCAATACAAGATATTCCTTTTAGACGAAATTATCCAGTATTTCCTAAATATGACAGGTTTTGTAAATTACAATTTTTCACAGTAAATTTATTGCTTGTCCGAAGGTAAGGAAAGTAATTTGCTTTAGAACATTTTTATTTTTGCAGAATTTTTATTTTATTTCCGATCGCGACGTACAAAAACAGTTCTATAAAACAAACGTGCATGACTTTGAAAGTATAGATGTGTATTTAATAAGGTGCTCAAAGTACGCACGTATTTTCATACTTGCTGTGCCAAAATAAAACATATCACTAAAGGAAATGTCTTACAGATTGCAGATACAAATAATACCACGTGCGAGTAATTTATTCGGAATCAATTAATATGTATATTAAATATGAATTAAATAATTATAAAATCAATTTTATCCAAAAATATTGTTGTTGCGCCACCGGTATTCTGGCGTCTGCTATCAGATTACTCAAAGGTATTTGAAATTATGTAAAAATAAGATAGGCTATTTCAAATAATGGAACGATTAAATGTATTAATATCAAAAAGGTAACATATAGGTTCGAAAATTTGTCACTAAAAATATTGTCGCTGTAGCATAGTTGGATAATGCACCTTCCCCGGTTAGGAAAGAGATCCAGGTTCGAATACCGGTAGCGTAATTACAATACTTTTCGATAAAATTGATTTTATATGTATATTTTTCTAATTTATATATTTAATTCATATTTAAAATAACACAGACCTATGTTCTGAATAATTACAACTTCACAATAAGAATGTGTCCTCCTAATATGTATATTATCTACATCCTTTTTTTCTCTTTTCCTCTTTCATGTGAGTATTGACATGTAGTAACCTCAATCAAATCAGATTTGGCTCGTAATACGCTTCCACATGTCCCGGTCCTGGGTCTCTCAAAGTACCACCATGGTACTTTTCTAGGTCTTTTCGGTCCAAAGTTTTGCTCAGGATAATCTTTTTTTTAGGATGTCACTTATGCATAATATAGCTAAAGAATTGGAAAAATCTTTTGTTCGTTGCCGTAGATAGGTCATGCTGTTATTATATTTGTTGTTGTAGAGGTATTCGTGCGTTGTACTGTCTATACGTACGTAACATTCTTCTCCAGCAATACATTTCTATCTACATCCATACATATTAATTTTGCAATTAAGACTAAGGAACCATATGAACGAAAATAAATAATTATGTCTATCGTGTTGATTATTTTGCCCAATTAAAAATAATAATGTCAAACATGAAAATATCATTTATTGATTTGGCAGTAATAATTTAAAAAATATATAATTTTTATGTCGATTTTGTACTTCACACACACACAATTTTTGAGTTAATATCACTACTAGTTTCGGGAGATAGAAATCCATAAAAAATAAATTCGGATAAGATATTAATGAATAATATCAAATTTTCTAATAAATACTTCACCGCTTTTATGAATGTTTCCAAGAAACAATAAAGCCACTTTCACCCTTAAGGGTCCCACAGCCAACTGTATTTAATTTAGTTCAATACTCCCGTAGATGAGAAGGATTGTTCTTCCCGAAACTAGTAGTGATATTAACACAAAAATTGTATATGTATAGTGCAAAGTCAATATAAAAATTATATATTTTTAAATTCAAACATGATACTTTAAATTCTTAATATAAATTTTTTGACAGTTCAGATGTTTTATGATTTTTTTTTATTGTTTATGAAGATACAGATACATATAGTTCACGTATCAGGTCGTAACACATACAATTTGGTCTAATTCCACTGATATTTTCATAATTACTATTGATGATACATAAATTCTTCAAACAACTAATGGTCATGAGACTAATATTTCTATTATCGATCACAATATTAATTAATTTTTCTGTATTTTTCCCAATTATCTATTATTACAAACATTTGTAATTTTCTACTTATAAAATGTTATTTCAATTTTCAAGTATACTAGTTGGCTATAATACATCGATTATTACGTAAATATTATATTTTTAAATACGAAATTAATGTATTAATTATAAATATATACATATAAAATCAATTTTGTCGAAAAATATTGTTTTTGCGTCACCGGGATTCGAACCTGGATCTCTATTTCCAATCCGGGGAAGTGCACTACTTTTGTGCTATAACGCCAGTATTTTTCTTGACAAATTTTCGAACCTATATGTTACATTTTTCAAATTAATACACCTGTTGTTCCATTATTTGAAAGCCATCTACATTATTTTTACAGAATCTCAAATACCTTTGAGTAAACCGACTGCAGACGCCAGAATTATCAATTCATTTTTATTAAATCTTGGACACATTGATACAACATATATTATTAAGGAAAACACAAAGCACAAAGGTAGTGCACTTCCCCGGATTGGAAATAGAGATCCAGGTTCGAATCCCGGTGACGCAAAAACAATATTTTTCGACAAAATTGATTTTATATGTATATATTTATAATTAATACATTAATTTAGTATTTAAAATATCACAGACCTATGTTCTGAATAATTATAACTTCACAATAAGAATGTGTTTTCCTTAATATTATATTTTTATTATCTCAGTAATGAAGCATTTTACAAGCACATTTTTATTAATATATTGGGTATCCAATGGAAAATTTTCAAGTTTAATATTAAATAATTTTAAAAAAAACTACCATGTTATTCTTATATTTTATTTATACAAAATTGAGTTTTGGATGCGGATTTTACATTTTATAAACAATATCGTCTAAATGGCGTCCATTTCTCTCAAGACACTCGTGCAATCGGACTTAAATATGCGAATACGAGAGAGCAAAGCGTTGGTTCAATGACAGCAACTTCAAGGCAGATATTTTTTTGTAGAGCCTAAATTGTTCAAGGATTGTTGCTAAAAGTCGCATGGTGTAAGATCCGGTGCCCAGAATATGTTTCCGTATTTGCTGATTAATTTATTGGGAAAAATTCCTCTCAGCTTCTCTATTCAAACTCTAGCTGTGCGTGGAGTAGCTCCGTCTTGCTAAAATTGTGTTCAGTTGTTGAACCCGGGAAACAGCTGCAGTTACGGTACCAAAAACTCGTCGATCATTCGGCAATACACATCAACAGTGACTGTCTCTCGCCGGTTAAAAAAATAATTATCCCTCAGACAGAAATTGCACAACACACTGTCGTTTTTGAACAATGCAAACGTTTTTGATAGCGTTCCCTTAGGTTCTCGGGGCACTAGTATCTTATGTTCTGTTTATTAACATAGCCATCAATATGAAAATATGCTTCGTCAGTAAACAATATCTTTCCAAGCGTTCGTGCTATTTAAAAACGTTCCAGCATCGTTCTCGCTAAGGTTTCACGTAAAGAATAGTCATTTTCGTTGAGAAACTGCACGAGTTGCAGTTTGTATGGGTGAAACTGTAGTTTATTTTTCAAAATAACGTGTACTGTCGATTTTTTTATTCCAATACAGGCTACAATTTTCCTTATCGATTTACGCGGATTGCGTATAATTTCACGTCGAACTTAAGCCATATGTTCTGGCGTCGCTGCTGACGTTGATGGTCCCGGATGAGTTTAGTTAATCATTGTTCCTTCTTGCATTAACTTTTGAACCCAACACCAGATAAGTTGCGTGCTCGACCCATCACTAACTCGTCGAATATTAAAGTGAGTACAAAAAAAGCGACGAGCACGAACCAATGAATCACCGCAATTTATATATTGCTCAACAGCGAACGCGTGGTGCACTCCCGACCTGTGACTCATTTCAAATCCACAAATCACGCGCGTCATACAATACCCCTCCCACTTTCCTCACCCTGATGGTATACGAGCAATTACAATTTAATCTTGAAACTTTTCCGCTGTTTCACTTTACACTTTTTGTTCAGAATTTTAAGATATACCTAAGTTTTACATGTTTCGTTCAGAATACCCTACAATGACTGATTTAAAAAATTTAATAGCTTACAAGTCTCTTTTGGATAAAACTAGACAGTTAAAATACTAATGATAAATAATTTAAACATGTATTAATTATTTCATTCCAATTTTTAAATTAAAATAATAATCATTTCATTTTTCAGAGTGTCAAAATAATAATCATTTCTTTTTTAGGGTGACAAAATAACTAATCAAAAATTAATATGTCAGGTTATTCTAAAATCTAGTATATATTTATTTAAACAATCATTATTACTTATTAAGTGGTTAAAAAGAAAATTATTATTTTTTTAATAACTTATAGTGAATAGATTTAGAAAACATAGTTTAATTATACTCAACAATTAATTGCATTTAGACTATTATAGTTATTTTTCATCCTTTTTTCATGCCGTATTCGATTATCAGACATAGCTATCGTGAAGTCTATAATTATCTTGATGACAGCTTACTAAAAAAGCTGTCCAATTTATGTATTATAGATTTAGTCATGAGGTTTAATTTTTTTCAGGGCCAATCATTCAATGTGTTGTAAGTAGGGCCGGTGTTACGCACAGGCGGAATAGGCGTCTCTAAGTCTTATTTTATAAAAAATCAAAATTAAAATTAAATCGATAATAGTATGTAATCAAAATAATCCAGGCATGAACAATCCATTAAATAATATTATAGTTATTTCCTAATAAAGCAGTAATTTGTAGTCAACACTAGTGTCCAGAACCTCTTTCGGTAAAAAACCGTCCATGGACAAGTTTCAAAATGCCAGCATAACAAAATACCGCCCCTAACGTGTATGGCACGGGGGCGGCCGATTCATGGGGATGGTTTTATAAAAATTTAATACTGTTGTCATACTTTAGAAACTATTGAAATATTTTTAGTTTTACTATGCGATATTCGAATAGTTGATGATGTCAATTAGTTGAAATCTCTACTCGTAATATATCCAGGATATTGCAGGTTTAAGATTTTAATTGTTTTAGTAAATTTCTTGACTTTATTCATACGATTAAGAACATCTACGTTTCGTATTCTGCCCATCCGGCTAATCTTGAGCAACGTTCTGTAGATATACATCTCAAAAGCGACGTTTCGGTGCGCGTCCACGCCATCATTCCGTAGCAGAGTTGTAGCTCATTGTATCTCTACTGTATATAATTGTTATCTTTTTAAAAATAATTTATTACAAACTTTATGAAAACTCGTATAACATTTTACTGCACTTAAAGTGAAGTAAGTTTCGCCATAAGATGATAATTTATACAATCATATTATCTTCGTCTTACGCTCGGCTATGGTGCATTAAATGTACGATATTTTTGAGACGAATGTTGGAGAGTTGGAACTACGCTTTCAAGTTTAAAAACTACACTTGTATTTAGATAAATATTATAATTTATTCAATATATATTTCATCTATTGACATGATATTAATCATATTTGCAAACTGAACTTTGTGGTTAATATTCATTTTTATCTTTGTTTTTAACCACTAATGATTAATTTTAATAAACCAACCAAAATATCATTTATAACCAACTAAATTTAATTGCAGGCCCTATTCAAAAAAAATTTCAATTTCAATTAAAAAAATGTCACTATCATACGGCACTAAAATAAAATCGCGCGTTACGATATTGTAAACTCAGTGTACATGTAGATTTTTGTGATTTTTTTGTTTAAAATAATAGTTAACGTATACATATATATATATGTATGTGAATATTTACGTCAATTGTTGTATAAAAGTGCTAAAATTGAGAAAAATCATTGATCATCACGAACGACCGCATAAGACATGTCTAACTCAGCCGGCGCACGCTCTGCCACTAAGTGATGATCGGCATTCGGCACCCCGCGCCACGCTCACCGCATCGACCTTACCAATCAGCATGTTACATACATGTATTGACAAATTCGCGGCGGGTTCTTCGAGAAAACATATTTTGTTGTTGCGTATGGTAAATACTAATATATTGTAATTATTTTATCCAATAAATAAATATATTACGGAGGAATACCTAAAATATGAACTCTGTATTTAATATATAGCTTGTTGGTGTAGTAGTCAAGACGTTGGCCTAGTGATCTAGTGGTCGGGGGTTCGCAGAACACCAGCAAGTTAGTCCTATTCTCATAGCACAAGCGTTTAGCTTAGTTTGAAAATAGTAAGAATATTGATGTGACATGTATTCCGTGTACGCACCCCTATTAAAAAAAAAAAAAAAAAAAAATATATATATACTCGTATATATATACTCTCCAACTCAAACTCTCCATAGCATTGTATGAAAAGGAGACATTGACATTTAAAAAGAAGGATAGGAATATGCTCGATACCTTCGAGTTATAGAGCTGTAGGTGGATGTTTCATATCCCGTGAACTGTAAGGCACAGAAATGTCTCTATCGTCCAGGAGTTAAAGATTACACAAATACTTCGGACAACATGCACAAAAAGAGTACCTGCAATCTGTACGTGTTTCCAGAAGAAACGATGAGTCTCGAGAAGCTCGGAACAGTTGAGGGGAAGCGAGTAAGAGTATAGTCTCCAACAAGCTGGGTAGACCAAATGAAGAAATTATCAGAGTCCTCTTTAAACGCTGCAATCAAAATGGCTTAAGACCGTGAGAAATGGAGACGAATGGTGAACTATTTTCCAGATACTTTACGGGATCTCGACGCTCAGCATATGACGAAGAAGGTAAATATATATTTATGTTAGATTTGAGGTGTCCGTAAGTACTAGTGTATAGAACTGACATCTTTTCTGAGTTAGATCGCATTTTTTGTAGATGGTTTCTTTGAGGAAACCTAGGTTGATATTTCGGCATAGACAACGTCCAAAATACTTATAGGTGATAAATGATTTGTGTATATGGGGAGTATGTTTGACAGGATGAAAAAAGTGAGAAAGACATCGAAAGGAGAGTTAACGGCGCTTTGTTGTGGTTTAGTTAAATGGAACGGATAAATGGTAAGAAAGATATATGACACATGTGTTAATGGCACAAGAAATAGAGGACGTCCGCGGAAATGACCAGGTAAACCAAATACTGGAAGATGGTCCTGTCAGAAGCTACAATAACCGAGAGCTTGTATGATAAGATGTATGAATATGGAATAGAATTGTGTGTCAGGATAGAAGAGGGGAAACGGCGTGATCGTAAGTAAGTAACACGTGCCATTGTCAAGGTGTTTCCTCAAAAAATTACGATAAAACTGTATTTTTTCGCAGGAGATATAAATCTCTCACAGTTGAGTTGATTTTAGTTCGAAGTTGATCCATTACTAAACAAACATTTGATGAGGTACATAATTGGTTAAATATGTATACTTTATATTGTAAAATAATTATAAATACTTCAGATGTTAAAAAATACTGGTTTCGTATATCGTGAACACGAACCAATATTAAAATTCAGGTCGTACCCAGTATTTATCGTTACAGTGTGTCACCATTTAAAGTCAACCCCCAAGTTATGTTCCCAGTATCGCGTCAAACCACAGAGAATTCGATGCCAATCACTCAGTGGCTTACTAAAGCCAAGGCTGTATCGGTAGTAACCCGGGCCGTCAAACCATGAGGGCGCGAATATGTAGTCAATTATTATTTTAGGAATTTATTTTCACCAATTCTATTTTGCATTATAATTTGATAAATGTACAACTAGTTTTTACTTATCATCAGTCCAATTACTACAAGAGACAAAATATTTCATATGAACTAAGTAGTACCATATTATTTCATGAATTACATACCTTATTTACCGTTTGTTGTAATTTGTTTTGAATAGGTGAAATAATTACATCTTATATATTTAAAAAAAAAAATTATTCACTTATTTATGTTTAATTTGTCTCTTTATACATATTTTTGCTCTTTTAAATGTTTTTATGTCCAAAAAGATTAATGATTTATTCTGTTTAACGTAAGACTTGTACTTTTATAATAACTGGGGGAGATTTATATCTCCTGCGAATAAGTAAATTTTTAGAAACGTCGGTATTGGTTTCCTCAAGGAAATCATCTAAAAAACACGCGATCTTACCTATAATAGATGCTAGTTCATATAATATACAGTGGGACCCCGATTTTAAGTTTTTAAAGAGACCAACAAAAAAAATGTAAACAGAAGGAAAACAGATTATTTATTTAAATACTAATTAAATGTATTAATTATAAAGATAAACATATAAAATTAATAACAATAAGATTATTTATTTTTTATCGAAAAAATCCAACAATGTTTTTGCTGCATGTGTTTTTTTTTAAATAGCTTATTCGACATTTTTAATATCGTACATAACTATTTTAAATCCCGATTTTTTTTTAATTGCTCTAAAACGCAAATACTGATTGCGGATCATGCTTATGTATCATAAAAACCTTCCCAAAAAGCAAGATGCGAGGTAGTTCAAGAGGCAATTTATTTTGGCGCGCTGATCAAGTACACTTATAACAATGGGCAGGAAATTCTAAGATGCATTCAACTAGCTGTTATGAACCGACTTACGAGAATACGATAAGAAAAGCAACTAAAATTTATGCAGGTTGTTTGTTCTTTGTTTTTTTATTCTTCATGTATGCTCCAGAGATTTGGACAGTGCACAACAACGACAAGCGTAAAATAGATGCCTTCGGAATATATTACTAGAGAAGGATGATAATGAGAAGGATAAATCCAACCACGGTAGTAAACAAAAGATTCTTTCAATTCTTTAGCCACATTATGCTTCAAAAAGACAGAAGAGAAGATTGGCCCGGGCACAACATTTGACCTAAGATCATAAAGAGTGCCTCAACGGTGCATTTGACTGGAGCGACCCTGGAATTAGCTGTGAGCGTTACCCAGGACAGGAACTTGTGTAGGAGGTGCATTACGAGCCGAGTCTCGTCTACGATTGAGGTCACTATGTCAATACTGACATTAGTGGGAATAGATCTCGTGGACTGTAACAATTTAAATTCTTGTTTAGGTGATGAAACCCGAATTGTTAGAAAGGAATAATGTCAGAAGGATCTGGCCTAAATTTATATCAACCCTTGGTCAGACGACAATGTACACCTCCGGTTGACTCGCACTATTGTGGTGAAGAACGGAGATATCGCTGTAGTTAAGGGATGCTATAGAAAGCAGTTTTCACGCGGACCGGATTAAACGTACGGCGTTACTCTCAACCGATAAAGAAACAAATGTGTTGACCCATCCGCAATGAAATGTTCGATTGGCCGTTCGAATGTTTGATGAAACGTAATGTTCGATTGGCCGAAACTCTAGGTATCCGTTAGCCATAAAGGGACAGGTAGATTAATGGATTATGGAACGACGGAAAGGAAGAAGAAGAAAATAATATTCTACTTTATATAAAACTAATATAATACATAAAAGAGGAAAGTAGATCATTTTTTTTCTATTTCACAAAATTTTATATAACAATTAAAAAACAATTTTAATGTTTTTACGGATGGCGCCATTTTTCTCGGCGGCATGACAGGTCTGTTCACGCTTTCAGCACCGGCCCTGAAACCACTCACATAATTATAATGATTAAACACGTCTAAAGTTAAATCAGTTTACTAACTTTGCAATAGGCTTTTGATCCCTGAAATCCTGAAGCCTCCTTGTTATATCTTTCTGCGCCTCCGCATACCAATACTCCCGATCTGGAAATGAGACAACACCATTGTGCAAACAATCAGAAAGTAATTAAATTCGTCGACAGACACTAATTTTCTGCCGTGCTTAAAATATTATCGCTGTCTGTACCTATATCACTAATCTTAATTAATCTAAATTAAGTTAATCTAAAAAACTGTGAGGTCATTAAAATGTGACAAGTACATACTTATATGCATTTTATACATATTCTTGCTTAAATTATATAAATAATGTTGTATATTTATTTTTTTATTACAAAAACTTTATCGCATGCAAAAATTTGTACAGTTTTTTCTAAAGATGTTGATATAATACATAATATTTTAATTCATTGATGTTTTCAAAGGATACATTATTTTCTACAAAAATTTCACAAAAAAATATGGAAGTACATTTATTTTATATCCCAGCACAAAAAAATAATAAAAATTTACCTTCGGCTAAACGAAATACTTTATGTGCTATTTTAAAAAAGTTTTTTTTTTTATTCAATTATAAACAGTGATTTTGTAACGGTCTCTCAAATTGAGGCCATTAGCCAACAGGAAATAAGTTTAAAGCTGTTTGATAAAAAATGTTACAAATAAAATATCCTTAACTCATTCATGATGTTGTACCGAATAAAAGGGAGAAAAAATGGTTTGTTTAATTGAGTTCAGTGTCACTTTGTGAAGAAAAATTGGCAATTTAAATTACATTAGGGATTTATTAATTTAATTAAAAATCTGAATCATAAATATTTCAAAATTAACATATTTTTTTTGGTTAAAATAGAGATGCTAATGCGAAATACACATGACAGCGGTATTTTCAATAATTAACAAAAAATATTTTTTTCCACACCAATTTCTACTAACTACGTAATATTGCAAAGACTATCCAAGCATATCGAGCATATCGAGATTTGATCTCACTACCGTTTAATCTTTTGGCGTGTGGGCTATTTAATATATAATATGCCGAATTGTACAAACTAGATCATTTATTTTTGTGAAAACTTTACAAATAACACAAAAGATATGAATAGGTAAAATAAACAAACACCATAATTTATCGAATAAATACATATAAAACTAAGTGTTTATTTTAAAATATATAATTTTTACATTTATTTGCATTAAGAAATTAAATATGTTTCGTGCCAAGATCCATCCATCAATGCGTTTCACATCAAGATGCATCAGACGTTAATTGAAAAAAATTTATATAATGTTTCTTAGTTAAATGTTATTTTCTTAATAATAAATTCACTGCGAATAAATTCATAACTGTCTTTACATATATCTTGGGATATGAATATAGTATATTATATAGGATGTACTATGTTTATAAACAGAGTGAAAGAAGTGTAAATAAGGGTCAAATAACAGTTTATGATTTAGTTAGGTCTGTAAATAATTGTATGAATGTTAATATCAAGAGGTAAGTACACAATATTATAAAAAACATGTTTCAGAACAACTAATATTTGACTTCTTCAATATTAGCAAAATTACTTTGTGGCTACATATTATATAAATAATAAGATAAAACACTTTGTTTAAACCATCATATTTGTCTTTTAAGGCAGCGCTGTCCAACTGACGGTTTAAATATTGTTGCATCTCGCTAATCGTTCTAAATTTTTACAAACATTTTAAAATAAATATTTGAATTCCAACAAATGTGTTTTTTTGAACAAAATTCGCATGTACTACCTGAGGGAACTCGGTACTCACCATCAAAGTAATAGTATTCATAGTATAATTTACTTAAAACAAATATTGATATGGATATAAAATTATTGTCCAACAACTACGGCCCAATGCGGAGTAATTTCTGACTTTCTTTTTTTCCTATAAATAAAATAACTTTTTAGGTGACGAACCGATTTTTCAATTACCTACTTTTTGACCTGCAAAATGTTCCTAGAAAAATATAACACGGGGGAAAGAGAAATTAAATTGGACAGCGCTGTTTAAGTTATCAGAAAAATTAATAATATTATTATTTCGTAAATAAAAATAACAAAGGATATTGTAAAAATATCAAAATAAAAATATTTGATAATTTTATAAATAATATTTCAAAATTTTCCTGATTAATTTTGTGAAAGTCCATTGTATATTTTGAAAAAAATATTAATTATTAAAATAAAACACAACGTTGTTTACTTCACACTACACTTTAATTAAAAATTAAATATTAATTAAAACTTTTTCAACATTTACTGCGTCATCGTCAGCAATAAACTTATTATTACTTACATTATATATTGGATTACAAATGTAGTGTGAAGAAATTTAGTGTAGTGTGAAGTTAATTTTTAATTATAGTTTAGTTTAAATCAAACAACGTTCCAATTTCATTATGACAGATAAATAATACTATTATGTCGTTAATAAAAATATCTAAATATCCTTGTAAAATAAATTAACACATTTAAATATTCATTTCATAATTGAATAACACTATTGAAAATAAGTTATTATTAAACATTCCACAAACCTTTGACAGTCGGCACACCGGTTTCAGTAGGCACGGTCGCCATCAGGGTTGAGCTGATGATGCACAGGAAGAAAACCCTTCTTCCCCCCAACCCCCCCATAGTGGCACTGGCATGTGATAGAACAGATTGGAACCAAACACCCACTAAGGCACTAAGTAATCAGAAAGCTGGCGGAATAAATCACTTTCACTGGCAGAATCAATCTTTTCCACCCCGGCGTGAGGCATTTCAAGTGTTTTCACATTTCGTCACTATTACGAATCACCACAATCTTTTCAGGTTCATTTCATGGCTCCTAAAGCCATTTTATGTTCAAAGTTATCTCACGCCTGGTTTACGTTCAGGTTATCTCGGTAATAATGTTACTTTGCACTCATGTACATATTTGATAAGTTCACTAGGAGAGCTTTTTACGTTCTATGAAACTGGCGGTAGTCATTTATTTAAGTACGTGCTTACCCGTTGGATACAGGATATTTCAACGTGCTTTTTATAAAACGGTAAATATTTTTATCAAGGATAACGGTAAAACATTTTTTGTCTTTATACACCTTAGAGGCTGACAGAGAAAATGTAAAATGGGAGACTAGTAGTCGAACCGAGATCTGCAAACAAAATATAAGTGCCACGTGCAGAGGTCTTATTAAGGCTTTTTATATATTATATTGAAAAATTTGGGTATTATTTATTTATATATTTATACGGTAGGATGTACAATTAATAAAAACGTTATAAAAACCATAATATCCTAACAGGCAGATTATTGAACAAGCATGACAAAAATTATTTTTAGGAAATTACATAATAAAGATACTGAAAATATAAATAAGTAGAAAAAAATGAAAATAATTCATTACATAACTGTTTTTTTTACGTGAAAATTAATAGCAAATATTATGATTATTTTTGTGAGTTGCAAATTGAAAAAAAAATAGAAATATATCAAAATAACAATTGAGATTGATAATGATCTTGATTTTGTAACATAAGCGAAGGTCATAAGATAAAGTTATTCTTACTTCACATTATAGTACTCGTATCTGTGATGTGTTTTTAATAGAGATAACAACAATAATACGAAATACGTGTCACATCAATATTTTGATCATTTTGAAAGTGAACAAAGCGCATGCGCTAATAAATATGAATTAATCAATTTAATAAAGTACTTAAAGTATGTATGTTAACACTTATATTATATTTTTTATTTATTATCTTTGTTTTATTAACCACTGAATTGAGTTTAAATACATCTACCGGTTTCGAAAAATACCATTTTCTTCTTTAGGATGTCATAACTAACTAAAAACATATATTATTGTTTCTTCATCAGAATATATTTTAAAATTTTTTTTAAATTAAAAAAAAAAACAATTATTTAAAAATAAATTTAGTACCTAACTCAAATTGCTGCTCAATACACAATAAAACAAAGATAATAAATAAAAAGTATGAATTTTAATCACAAAGTTAATATTTCTAATTTTAAAAGTACTTATATTATAAATACGGAAATAGCATCATATGCATTAGTAGAGCGTTTAAGATTTCTGACTAGAAATTAAATACTTCTGATAGTGCAAGTTCGAATTCTATCGGCTGCGAGTTTTTTCCGGTTTTTTAATAATAATTTTTTTTTTTTTACGCAAATAATTTTAAATGTAATTTATAATATCTCAAAAACGCATGTAAAATGTTGTTAGTGGTAACATCTCAGTCGCTCTATTAGGTTAAATAAATAATCACCAAAATAACAATGATAAGAAGGTATTCAAATCATTTTCAAAAGTAAAAAAATATTTTTTATTACACATAAAATAAAATTCATTAACATAAATTATGTTCCCATGATTTTCTTATTTTATATTTAATTTTGTGACTGCGTCAATTTAAGCGTGGTCGACCACCTAACTTAACGTAATTCAATACGTAAGCGGTGATACGCGTCCACCTCGTTTCATAGCTGAAAGGCGACTGTCTCGCTGACAGGCAACATTTTTAAGACGTATATTTGAAAAACTAATAAAACGGTCGGTGTCTTGGCTAAATATACATTGAGTACTGATATAACGTAATATAGTACACATGATCAGCAGAAAGCAATCAAGAACAAAAGTTAGTGGCCTATTGGCCAATGCCAAAACCAATTTCTATTAAAGAAAACGATTTTAATACCTATGTATCGTTATAATAGATTGTTTCAACCACATAAACACTATCTGGCAGCAATTATTCAAAAGTCTGCTTTTTAGAGAAGAGATTTGTATCTTTACTAACAACACTATTTTAAACGTTTTTGAGAGAATATAGTATTAGTATGATTGTGCAATTTTTTTTATAAAAAAATATTATTTTTTTTTAGTTTAAAAAACATCTACCGGTTTCGGAAAACACCTTTTCCTTCTTCAGGATGTCATAACTAACTAAAAATATAGCATTTTTTCTTCACCAGAATCTATTTTTAAATTTTTTAAAAAAACAACAATTATTTAAAAAATAAATTTAGTACCTAACTCAAATTGCTGCTCAATACAAATTTAGTCGAATAATTTTTAGGAAAAAATTTTAGAATAGGACTCATAGTTAAATTTAGTTGGCTGTTTAGAATTTCCTGATTACTTTTACATGCTTTATTTATCTCCAACGATTCCAAATTATTTAATTTGTGACCTACACTGTTTATATGCAAAATTGACAATCCCAATTTTTTATCAAAACCATGACTATTTTCTATCAAATGATTAGCAAATTCTGAAAACCCACTATTGTTCAAACATCTCAAATGCTCAAAACATAAAAAATATGAATTTTAACCACCAAGTTAATATTGCTAATTTTAAAAGTAAAAAAAATTAAAGTTAAAAATATAAGAAAAACTCTCAGCTGATGAGATTCGAATTCCGCTGCCAGATTAATTTCTAGTCAGAGATCTTAAACGCTCTACCATATATTTTGATGTTATTGTCATATAAATTATAAAAATGTATACTACTGAAATGTTTTCATGTGTTTTATTAAATCGATTTATTAAACTTCATCAAAAAATAATAATAATAATGCGGTTAGTGGTTACGATACTCACCTAGTAATATAGTAGTTAGGAGTTCGGGCTCCGTTCGAGGAAGCCATCAAGTCCTATTTAGCGTTTAGCTTAGTTTAGTCGAGCGTCTAGCTTAGTTTAAAAATAGTAAGAATATTTATGTGACGCGTATACCGTGTACGCTTATCTATTTATTAAAAAAATAACTCTACCAATACACTGTCATAATAGATATAATTGTTAACTCTAATATTATGTCTGAAAAAGGTCCCAGAAATATAAAATATATTATATTAAAAAGTCAAATATTAGCCCAATTTTGTTTTTGTAGACAGTTAAATAAACAATTTAAAGTTTAAAATTAAATGTTAAAAAGGAGTGCGGGGTCGAGATAAAGAGAATATTTTTAAATAATGGATTCAAAAGGGAAAAGGGTTTGACATTACAGTACCGACTTATATAAAAGCAAGGTAAGCTAGTAAATATGTATGTACATGTATACGCATGCGTAGGTACGTCTATTTACAGGGTGTAACAGATCTAGTCCACAATATTTTATAGGTGGATATCTGAATAAATTGCGAGTCAAAAATGTTCAAGGAATATGTGAAAATTTTGCGCCGTCACGGAAAATATTACTGTTTGAAATTTTTACAAAATCATATAAACCTCTATGTCTGCGTACTTAGAAATAAATATTTGCGAAATATATCTATTATTAATCTATACATTTGCTTCAGACCTTAAATCATCTAACGAAAAATAGTTAGAGCGCTTGAAATTCGATGACTTTTAATTTTTTGTATTCAATATGTAGAGACCGGAACTCAAATCCACCGCCATCTCAGTCGGCATCGACGCTAGCGACAGCGCTGCCGGCTGCTGCTACAAGCCTGGCTCGAAATTCACCGCCAGGCAGTCTCTCCAGCTTCATCGTTCTACAACGGCGGTCTCGCCGGCCCGGGAGCGCCGAGCGAGACCGCCAAATCGCTTCTCATCATTTCATTTCGTAATACACACGCACCTTCTACATCATTCATTCATTCATTTCATTCTATGTCTTTTTTGTTTTCATCATAATGTAATAAAACTCAACACGCGCCAATCACATATATTTCATTTAACCACCGACATAACCCCTAAAAATATATATTTTGAAATCAATAAAATATTTCAAATATTTTTAGACAGTTATCCACCTATAAAATGTGGACTAGATATGTTACACAGTATACAGTGTTATTTTTTACAAATGTTTAAATAATTAAAATGAATACATTTAATAACAAAAATTATAATACATGACGTTCTCATTTAATCTAGAGCAGCGATTTTCAAACTGTGGGTCGTGAGTTGCGAAAATATTTCGAAATTTAATTTTTAGTAAATAAGAAATGTTCTTAGATTTTCACGGCCGTTCAGAAACTCCTATGTACAGTTTTCTGGGCTAATCTGCCGTGTATATCTGACTTTTCTGGCTGACGTTTCGGATCCTATTGCGGGCTCGATCATCTGGGGCTGAAATGTTGGCAAGAAAAGTCAAATATACTCAGCAAATTAGCCCAGAAAACTGAACACAGATTATTTATTAAATTAGGTTTTATTTACATATAAGTATTTGAATCCTGTCCTAGTACGGACACAAAAGATTAAATATAACGAGTTCCTTGATAAATTCTAATAATATAAATAATTGTCTACTCTCAATTTTCATTTCGTTTTAATTCTTAAATTTCTAACAGTAGACTTGTTTGTTTACTATTTAGAAGAATCGCAGCTTCCGAACAAAAAAGTTACATATCCACATTTCAATGGAAATTGATACTTCCTTCAATGAAATGTAATTCGTGACATTGAGGTTATACATGTGTGTACACAATATAACCTCAATCATTCGAAACATCGTGTTATTTGAACCGAATATATTTTTCAAATTACGAAATATCGCGAAATGGAAGAGAGAAACAACTAAAGGGTTGTTTTTTAGAGGTATAGAAATTTTAAATGAAATAAAACATATGAAAATAGTGATAAAGGCCGGGGTATTAGCTATATTGATAGGATCATTTTATGCCACTAGTGTTGAAATATGCCACTAGTGTTTATATAAAGCGCAATCTAGAAGTTCAATTTTTGACCACTTTTTTAAGCAGCTGAGACCGTATATCGGCAATATCACGACGATATACGACAATGGTTTCCTAATCGTCTATTGTCACTGGTTTATTAGCAACTTCACATAGCCCCATAGAAAATAATCCAAAGGTGTTAAATCACACGATCTTGGAAACCAATTCAGTTCAGGTCCATTACGCGAAATTATGCGCTCATCGAATGTTTCATTCTATAAAATGATTGTGGCGTGCGCTGTGTGGCATGTTGTGCCGTCTTGTTATAACCACAGCTCTTCCACATTAATGCCTTTCAATTGGAGAACGTAAAAGTCAGTAATCGTGGATCTACAGCGCTCTACATTGACTGTAACGTTCCGGCCAGCATCATTTTTTAAGAAACAACAGCTTTTTCAGTCCACACTGTTCGACATATCTGCGGATGTATATTACCAATTAGAATACGCATGGTGCAAAAACAACTCATGGTGTTTTGAATCACTTGCTCGGATGGACATTTATGTCGACTTTAAAATGAACGTAGGGTACGGTAAGTATCGCGAACTGAACCATGATTTACGAAATAAATTTTCAAGCATTGTTCTGGTGTAAGTCTCTTCATGGTAAAATGGCAAACCAAACTGAGCACAAATCAACTGTCAGCTATCAAATTGCCTGTTACTGTAAAAAGGTGTTGCCAATTCGAAAAACAAACCTCTAAAAAAATATATATATATATAAAATAAAATGTTACGTCTGTCCGTATTATCCGAGTTTTTGATTATTTGATGTAGGTTCACATAACATCGAATGATCGAAGTTTTACTTTATGTCATGACGCAATGGTTTGTTTTGAAATTCGGATTTTTTATTATTTTAGATATTTGTATATTAATAGTACGTGTGTTGAGATAAATTGTCGTTCTAAAATGTTGGTCGGGGTGGCAACAATTTTGGGAACCACTGATCTAGTAATATAATAATTGCTATAATAAAAGTTGCTGAGGGTTCGCAACTCATTCCGGAAGAGCGCCAAGATAGTATTATTTTCTATAGCGTAAGTGCTTAGCTTAGATTGAACTAAGGTAAGCACTTATGAGAAGAAACACTAAGAATGTTGATGTTACATGTATTTTGTTTGCGTATCTTTATTTTTGTATGAAAAGTTTAAAAAAGCTGACATTGTGGAGGGGTAGAAAATTGCGTATAACTTTTAGTTTATTTGTTTTGGGGAAAAGTGGAACAAAGGAATGAGAAAAATTAATGCGGAGAAAAAGCTTAAGATATATGTCAAATGGCGTGATCGTGTGTGGGTAGGAACCTACGTGTGTCCGCGAGCACCAAGGGAGTCTTAAAACGACCCAAAATATAACAAGAAAGAAACACAAGGGTTGATTCATAATTCAAAGACAAACACTGCTTTCGAAATTCATCTTTTCTAACCTATTTCAAAATAAAGTATTGAAATATTTGATCATTTGATTGTTAAAAAGAATATGTTGAAATCTGATGAACGAAAAATATTTAGAGAGTTAAAAAATAATAGGAATTGTTATGATGAAATACTAATAAAAGAACCAGGAAAAACTTATTTAAAATTTAATGACGAAATTGTTAGTACAAAGAATCGATGATCGCGTGTATAGATATTGTAAAGAAGCAAAGGTATGTACCAAAAAAGCTCCACTCTTTCCCGGAACTATTATACATAGCCCGTGTCCAGGGTGATCTCTCAATGAGACTATCAATAAAGGTGCGAATGTACTGGATGCTTCATTCTAATCCGAGAGCAAAACACGTGCGATGATGATTTATAAAACGCTTTGCGCTGAACTCTGATACTGCCGTTTGAATACTATTTAATTCTAATAAATTATATATACATCAAATCAAATCAACGTAAAATTACTAATCGGAGATTGTTATATACATTGTAACGATGTAAATACGTAAGCAGGTGAATTATTTAAATCATCAAAATAATTCGGGTGGAGAATTAAATTTTGACACTTTCGCACACGCGCGGTAGGTTGTCGCGTTAGACCACGCGCCAGGCCCGCGCGCGCGGTGCGGAGAGCTTCATTCGCATAGAGATAAGGCTAGCAATGGCCACGCTAATCGCGAGTGGATTTTAACCGACCGCCGGGATGGCACTGGACGGCGGCACTGCCGACTGTACAACGAGTTAATTTAAATTCGTGTAAATTAATAAATACGTAATGGGATACTAGGTAAGAAAAATAGTCACAACTACTAGTGCATCAACTTTATACTAATCTTGTGATGAAACCTAATTTGCATTGTATTCATATCTTCTGCAGAAATATCTTTTTCCCCGCTTGGGTGCGGGATGAAGAACTCCGGAACTAATAATGGTCGATGTCGCAAACGGGTTGTGAATGGGTGTCCGATCGTTTGCCACGATCTACCGATACGAGTAGCGGACCTATAAGATCCGGGCCTATAAGCCAATTAATTCCAAATCAGTACGTTGCGACAATGTATTATAAGTAACGAGTTGAAAACATGGAGGAGCGCGTTCCAAACCCAAGGTCATGTATTATTATTGTTCAATTTTTTCTGTCTGGGCTGGTTTGTGAATCAAGCGTGATGGCGGTTCTACATCTTCAACTTTGAACATTCTGCACAGACTATATTTGTTTAGACTATATTAATTTAGTTTGCATTTGTAATAAACCACTGTAATTAATAGTAACTTCTTTGAATAATGTAGAGTAGATTCCTGTCCATCCGAATTACACAAGTTGTAATAAATTTATCCCAAGTGAAAATAAAAGTCGTCGGCAAGATGAGTTTCGAGTGCTATACCCACGTTTCGCGTTTTCTCCGCCAAAATATCATGTTAATACGCCATCCACAAACTTATAATCTAACTTTAACTGCAATATTATATTTAATCAAAATAATGAATTAATCATAACTACAATATATACGATGCATTTGAAATCATAAAATTGTATTATGTTTATTTTGACAGACTTATCTCGATGGTCGCCCTAATAGAACATGAAATATTAATTGTGTTAATTCACGAAATATTTATCGTGCGAGTGCATGAAATAATAATAATGTTATTGAACGAAATATTAATTGTATGTACACGAAATATATCGCGAAAGTTCGAAATGTTAATCCTGGAAATATAATATACGAAATAATTCATGGAGCTACTTTTGTTTATAAAGCATAAAATTCTGAATGTCTGTAATACACATTTTGAAAGAAATGAAAAATTGTGATAAATTCAACCCATTCGTCTCTAGAGCATTAATATTTATAATAAAGTTAAGAATTATATTACTTATTTACTCAAAACATTAAAGCTATTACACCATTTTGGGTGAATGTACAAATACATTAGCGATGAATACAACCCCTCCCCGAAAGGGGAAGTGAATTAACGAATGAATAAGTTATGAAGGGTTCAACAATATTTAGCAAATACAAGTTGGTTTCAGGTTTTCATATTATGATGTGCCTGATTACAAGTCCACTAATTTTACTACTTTCAAATTAAACTAAAGCCAGAACTAGTGTTAGGTAATATCAAAATAGTACTAACTTGGTGGTTTTATTTGCTTTGACTCACTGTTAAGAGTGGAATTTCTGAGGTATAACCTCGACTAAGTTTTCGGGAAAGTTTTTAAAACTTTTTTTTTTTATTCTTTAAGATTGATCACACAGCAATGATTCATTTTTCCTTGATTACATGTGTAGTAAGTTTATGACCTCGGTGTAATAGTACCACTAATAATAGAAAATATTTAATCAAATTACACAAATTTTATGAAAATATTAACCAAATTATAACAGTTAAAAGCCGATTAAATTGATCATAATTACATCGATAAATAAAATAATAAAATAAATAATTATTAGGAGAACACATTCTTATTGTGAAATTGTAATTATTCAGAACATAGGTCTGTGATATTTTAAATATTAATTAAATATATTAATTAGAAAGATATACATATAAAATCAATTTTATCGAAAACTATTGTTGTTGCGCCACCGTGATTCGAACCTGGATCTCTTTCCAAACCGGGGAAGGTGCATTATCCAACTATGCAACAGCGACGATATTTTTAGCGACAAATTTTCAAACCTATATGTTACCTTTTTGAAATTAATACATTTAATCGTTCCATTATTTGAAAGAGCCATCTACCTTATTTTAACGGAATTTCAAATACCTTGATAATTCTAGCCTCTGCTAACAGATTAATTCATATTTAAAATAAATACTATATAAAAAGTAATTCAATTTAACGAAAATTACCTGACTGTATAAAACATATTTTTTTATGATCATGGATGATACGTGAAAATTACATTAATGTTCACTTATTATTAGAAAAATAGTAAATAGTAAGTAGCGAAAGTAAGTTCATTAATTTATTTTGAATCCGCGCCATTCTATTTTATACTATGATATCACGGATATTACAACTTGACCAATAGCAGCGCGGCATGTTGTAAAATGGCGAATTTTTGACGTTTCCGTATGGAGCAAGCGAGACAAGCGGTCGGCGAGAGCCGTGCGCTCTGTACTTTTATAAAAAATGTAAAATCATGGATCATCCAGCTTTGCATAAAGGATAAATATAATAAAATTCATGTCTTATCTGCATTGTAGAATTCTTTATTCTAGAAAACAAACAGTTTCCCTTTATTTTTGACAATGGCGTTCTGTTAAGATGTATCTTGATACCAACAGCGTTTATTAGGATGTAGTATTCTTAACAATGTCATTCTTTTTATGATGGGATCTTCTTACAAGGGAAATGATTTCCATGATTGTGTATTTTTTTGCATTCGGTATTCTTCACAGATGGCATATGATCACATAATATAATTTGGATAGGGATTCTTTGGTAAAGACAATCCCGGATGGAATAAATTCAGGTAAACATAGTTATCGCTTCTCAGTTTTGTGGTATGTAGATGATAATAATAATGGCACACGACATGTGCATCTGTTGAGTTTAAGGAGTGAATTTTACCTTAATCCAAAAATATTTTTTCTTTCCTTGTATATCACAAGTATTAATGATTTGTTCTATGATGCGGTTAGTTTAAATTATTTCCTAATACACACATTAGATAAGTGATATTACTTGCGCCATTTCTAAGGATATTATTTGCATAGTTGTACATTTTGTATATTGCTATTCTATTTAAAGTTATAGATGATGGGTAATTTTAATATAAAAGCCATTATTTAATATGTCATTTCATTATACTTTAATGTTTTAATTATATTTTTATATTACATGATTTTTCTTGACGTAATGTTTCTTTCAATGTTGGTAAATTGTAATCTATCTTCATATTGTATTTACAATATTTATTTAATTGATTCTTCTATTTTATCACGGGTGAAGGAGGAAAATTTTGTTGTTTAAAGGTAAGTGAGTAATTCTGATGTTAGGGACCTATATTTCTCACCTTCTCCGATGAAACTGTCGGTGAAGATCTGAGACCCCGTCTCACCTCTTACAATATTTCGTTTCGTTCGTAGTGGCACCGAATTCTAAGCTTACGGTGTTATTCAAAGAATCTGATTAGACTGGTAACTGCATATAGTACAACAGCACACACGAATAACTGTTCATGTAGTAATATAATATGAATATAAGCTTTTAGTAATAATTTTCCCAATCTTTATAAGCTGGACCAAAACAAAGTAATTCATTAATACTTCGAGTAATAACGCAAATATTTATAACCATCTTAAATATTATAAATATACATTTTCCCCCCCATCTGCTCTTGTAATCTATTTCTGATACAACCTCGTAATTAACATTCCAATTAACGGAACACGAAAATAGGCATCAATTACAGATGCTTTATCGTAATCTCAGGTGTAAGGGTATGTATATAGGGGTAACAAAATTGATGATTTATTGCTCACAATTTCCGAAACAAACTGATATTATTTCGTGGTTGTATTTCCGATAAATTAATATGAAATATTGCTCCCGGAGGCAAAAATACTTCTGACACTTCTAAATTTTTGTTAACGAGCCCTACTGGATTATTTCACCAATGAAATGGAATAAAATAATTAAAATCTGTATTTTTTTACAATTTACCGCGAAATATTTTTATTCTCTTTTTGAACGTAAATGAATTATTTTAAATTTTCGATTTTGTGTGTGATAAAACCATAATTCATTATGTAACAGCTCAATAAAGCTAACAAGTTAACGATGCCAACACTGTAAACCATTAAAGTGTGATTTTGAAAGCCATTTAAAATCATTTAATTGACTTGTTGTAACATTAAACAGTAAATAGGAGTTCATAATGGTCAAAGCTGAGATAGAGTGACAATTTTTCAAAGACATATCTGTCTTGAAAATCCACGACCGGAGAGAAATAGTGTGCAATAGAGACTGTGGGCGTAGTTTCTTGTGGTGTGAGTGAAACGCGTGCTTGATGTAAAGTCGTTTATTCGGTCAGAGATAGAGAAGGAAGGATAAATGAGATGGCAGAACGTAAAATATGAAGAGTGGAGGAGCAAAGCAAAGCGGCGTTTGGTCTCAGTACCATCGTGGCTAAACGGCGTAGTTGAAGAGTGCCGACGGCGAGCCATCGGGCCAAACTGGGACGGCTACTCTCTGCTGCAGCCTGGGTCCTGAATATACATGTCGCTAGCATTAAACGGCAATGAATTTGAATCCCCGTCCCCACAAAACTAATGAAGGAAAACTCTTGAGGAATCCATAACCCATCAGGGATCATAGGGCCAGTAGTGATGATGATAATCATAGTAATAGTAGCTGTTCATTTTTGATATGAAACATTCTAGGATACATCGAGCAGAATGAATCATCGAAAATCAAAAAAAGAAACAAAATCTTTCAGAAGGAACATCACACTTCTCAGCGATCAGGCTACACAATACACATTGCACCACGGTACTGCGCTACACGGTAGTATGTGTTTATCGCTTGTACTGATCGCACGTTTATCCGACGGAATGACTCACTATTTTTGGTCCAATTTCAATCAAATAAACTCCATTCATTTTATGTAATTAAACTCCACGATTTTTCTAAAACATAGTTAAAATATTTTTATAAAACACTTGTTTTTCTTTATTTCTTTTTTCGTCATGACTAACGTATAAAATTTTTTCTGTGATAATGTTGTTTATTTAACGCTTTTTTTTCATTTGGTTCATACAATAATAATTTAAAAAATAAAGTTAGAATAACAACGTTTATATAATTTGTACAATATTTATAAATTAAAAATAATAACAATATTTTTTATTTATTATCTTAGTTTAATAACCACAATTTCGGAAAACACCTTTTCCTTCTTCAGGATATGTCAAAACTAACTAAAAATATAGCATTGTTTTTCTATTTATCCAGAATCTATTTTTAAATTTAAAAAAAAAAAAAAAAAAAAAATTATTTAAAATTTAATTTAATTAATTTTAAACTCAATTGTGGTTATTAAACTAAGATAATAAATAAAAAATATGAATCTTAACCACCAAGTTAATATTGCTAATTTTAAAAGTAATAATAACAATGACTGAAAATTCATAAATATTATAAAAAACTTTATTTGTTTTTAAAAATCAATGAATATATAATTGAAAAATAATTCAATATAATATACTGATACTATTATTTATCAAATTCAATATAAATTTGTCAGTATTCATTTTATCTTTGAATTTTAATAGTTAAAAAACAAGCAAGTACGTACTTATCGAGTGTCATGTCTATCAATTTTTGAAAAATACAAATTACTTATACAGATTTGAAGTCTGCTTGATGAAAAATTAAATTGTACGTGCAACGATTGTAATGTTTTTAGAGTTTTAGATGTCTTAATTCAATGTTAATATTCTTAGAATATGTTAATGTGTCTAATGCTCCGGAAGATGCATAAATTTTAATAGCCATACTTTATTGTCACCATTGGAATTGAAACTGGCAAAGAACATTCAAGAATTGTCATGGAAAATTGGCTCTTAGTAGTCAATAGTGACAAAATACATTCATGTAATTGGATCGGTATTCAGCCAGGATATATGGTTCGACACCAATACATTTCCCGACGAGTCAAAATTTGCAGTACACTTTTTATCAGAGTACACAATGATAAATTTATCCCCAGAATTATGAGATCAGTAGAAGTAAAATGGATTTTCTATTCTAATTTTAAATGTAAAAAAATATAATGACTTTCTCATAAAGAATCGAGTTTAAGTCGGAAAAGGGTTCTTTTATGCGATTGGTGGAACGGTGTTAAATTTTCGGGCATTTCAAACCATTAAAACCCGAAGAAACAATTGAAAGGGGTAAATTTTGTTCCAAAATTTCTATCCCATTATTCCATTGCTTAAACTAATTAAAAGCTTCAATAACTGAGAAGATGTATGAAAGTGTATAAGGCAAGTGTGGTGTGCCAAGACAGAAGAGTACAGCATCTAATTTCTACGCTTACCTCTGTAGTGAAATGGCGTGATGATTAGTTAGTTATCAAAAAATATAAGTTAATATATTAAACACTCAGGACTGTCCAAAACGCTCTGAACTTTGTTCGAACCAAAACGCGGATTATTTTCGATAATAATTTAGATAGTTCTGATTGCTAATATTGTAATATTTTCAATTTTGTAAATAAAATGAAGCATGCGTCATAATAAGGTTTAATTTTTTTTTCTGAAATCGGTTAACATCTAGTAATTAGAGATCGCAATACCGGTCCTTTTATCCAAAATCGGTCTTTTCGATATGGAAGTTTTACGAATACTGGATTCCAGATATTTTCGATATTTAGAGAAGCTTTCGTCGAGATTAAAAGTGGCGATTTATCATTCAATATATTTATATTTATATTTAAAACATTCGGAAAAATTCACATTTTAATTTTTAATTAGCTTTTAACAATAACACAAATGTCTAACTTCAGACATTAATCAAAAAAACAAAGATAATATTCCTAATTTTTTAATTTAAATAGTTTTATTAATCAAATATTAAAATAATTTGTGATTTTCTCAATCTTTCGTTAAATTTAAATAATGAGATCGTAAAAATGTCACCGTGTCTAATGTTAATCGCTTAATGTTGAGCACAAATGGCTACAAAAGTAACCTGATGACGAGAATACCCGCTCAGACTCGTAAAGTGTTTTTTCTTAATAAAAAAATCCGATACTTTAAAGAACGCGTCTCGTACACGTAATTCTTTTGTATTATTACATTTTTTATTCCAGCTTCATTTCATATATACATTCAATATCGTATTGTTGTAGAAATTACTAATAAATTATTATTCATGTGTGTTTTTTACTTTGTCCATGAACTGGATTAATCACGTTTGAAAATCCATTACCCAAGCGCTTGTATTTAATATTACCAATCAATTTGGCATCAAAAATTCAACACCGTATTAACGTCAGGTAGATCTGCATAAAAATGTAGTTAAACTTTAACGCCTCCACTAATTGAAATATAAATACTTAGTACGAAATAAATAGTTGAGTTTTTCGCTTATTATAAATTTCTAACGACCAATACCCAGCGTTGTCTGGGATTCTGATTCAGCTATAATTTAAAATAGGGATTTAGGGAAGAGTGTGGGGGGGCCTTTATTTTGGGCAGGACGTACATACAGAGTGAATATTATGTTCCAGGCCGATTTTGTTTAGTCGCCATTTTAGTTTGGCAAATATTTATTGCTTTATATTTGATAATCATAAAGAATATTAAATTACAATGTATATGAAGTATTTAACGCCTCAATAATGTGTTCAATAATTAAATAATTATATGTAAATAATAATGGCAACGCTGTAACTATTAGTAGTGATCGCTTTCGTCACATGTTAGAAAACTTATTGGTGGCTGAATTAAATCAATTGGGCTTGCAACACATGTGGTTTCAACGGGACAATTCCACTTCATACGCAGCCCGAGTTACGCTCGAAATTTTTCCCGACCGCATAATGTCAAAAAGTAGTGATTTCGAGTGGTCTCCTCTTTCACCTGATTTGACGGCTTCCGACTATTTTCTGTGTGGGGTACTTAAAAGAAAAGGTCTACGCCAATAAGCCAACAACAATTCCGATGTTACAGAACAATATTCGAAATGAAATGAAATGAAATCGAAATGAAAAATATAGTGAACCGGATGGGATCACTATAATTTGCTCAGGATTCTAGAGTGCAAGTGAACAAAATTTGGATAATGTTCAATGTAATATAAATTTTATTTGAAATGTATGACGCATACATCTGGGCAGGGGGAAAGGCCAGGGGCAGGGAGTATGGTACCTATAGCAGGGTTTTAAAAATAAGTATGTCAAATTTGATTTAGGTCGGTCAACGGACGTAGAATTTAACAAACAGACAGACAGACGTCGAGACATATGTATATATAGTTTAAATAATTTTAAATCATTTATATTTTTTTCCCCCCACTTTCACGGTTATATGTTTACGGTTTCACTTATTCACGGTCGCATTTAAATATATAATTTCAATATTAGTTTGATAAGTTTTCAAATTTATATTTTTAGTTACATTTATTGCCAACTAAATTATATTAGATATACATTTTTATTTCATTTTAACAAAATTAAATCTAAATAAATCATGTTTTGTAGATAATTAATAATATACTTTAAACAATAATAATAATAAATCAAAAAATCAATCGAAACACAATAGTCAAATAAAAATAAAGTAAAAAATAATTAAATTAATACTACTACTATTTCGTGTTACCGCATATAAATTTCTTGATAAATTACACTTTTTTTTTCTGATCATAAATATTTTTTGAGATTAGTTTAAAAAATATAAATACACCTAGTAATTTAGTATGATGTCGATTAACGATGTCCCTAGTCCCAAATTATTATACCAGATTATATTATTGATTTAATTTAAATTGATTGGTTGAAATTATACTAAGTAGTTAAATATATAGGTGTTAGTAAGAACACATTCTTATTGTGTAGTTATAATTATTCAAAACATAGCTCTGTGATATTTTAAATACTAATTAAATGTATTAATTAGAAAGACGTACATATAAAATCTATTTTATCGAAAAATATTGTTAATTCTGGCATCTGCTATTGGTTTACTCAAAAGTAGATGGCTTTTAAATAATGAAATGGTAGATATATTAATTTGAAAAAGTGTAACATATTGGTTAGAAAATTTGTCATCCAAAATACTGTCGCTGTAGCATAGTTGGATAATGCACCTTCCCCGGTTTGAAAACAGACCCAGGTTCCAATCCCGGTAGCGCAACAACAATATTTTTCGATAAAATGGATTTTGTATGTATATCTTTCTAATTAATACATTTAATAAGTATTTAAAATATATAGGCATATATAGTCAAAGACAGTCTAATTTCTTATTTATCCTTCGTCTATTAATCATGAGGACTATTGTTATTCTAATGTTTCGAATACATCTCAAGAGATGCCTTATCGATGAAGTGTCGTTCTAAAATGATCGTGAAGTACGTTTTTTTCAGGCCGGCAGTTCAGCGCTAAGTTAATTCAACTAATACTTACTTTGTATAATTATAATTAGGTCATATACAATGACGACGAACAATCATAGTCGCTAAGTCTGTAGCATTTCTGACTGCTTCCTGGATATGCTGATATATACAGACATATATGTAAATGTTAATGACGAATAGATATAATTTTTTTTTTTTTTCTCTCTTAAATTTTGTTCTCAAATATACGAAGCAGCGGATAACATCTGAAATAGATCAATGAATGCTAAATGGGAGATATAATTAGTCAAACATCATTATTACGCTTTTTAAACACACTCCATTTTTACACATGGTTGAACCAAACAGCGAGATTAAGAATTATATTTTTGTCACTTCCAATACTATAGAAAATCATGTACTTGTCTCACAAAATTCTCTTTTTACCCCGCAAATTATCATACCAAGTTCCAGTTAAAGTAACACATTTAATATTATTCCGCCTAATTGGACCGCCGGTTATTTGGAACAGACGCTTATTCGGACCAAATCTTAATTAACAGAAACCAAATTAAGGAACTCACAATAATTTACATCGCTTAATTAGGACAACATTCCGCTTAATTAGGAGATACAATTTAAGACATATTCTGCACATAATGTCAATGTTTAATTTATTCCACTTAATACTACATCTCTAGTAAATACAACCAATGGATATTGGAATAATAAAAAATTCAAAGACGTTATATCGAAGATAATTCATTAATTACATACAAGAATCCATTAATGAAAATTCATTAACGAGTTCCACAACAGCTAGAGAGATTAGTGCAAATATTTCCCTCTTGAGCTATTAAAACTAACACCATACAAAATTGCTTTGATGTTTGTGGCTTTATACTTTTAGATACTCCCGAAATTTTGAGCAATAAGGAAATGTTAGAAGTTCCTATTGTTAATTATCAAAAAATTTTAACAATAAATAACAATTTACCATTTTACGATGTTAATGAAAACTGTGAGTATACAATTGTTGAAGTCATTAAGTCGAAACATTAAAAATTAGATGAAGAAGACGATGGTGATGAAGATCTACCTGCGTTTTATTAATACATAATATATAGTTAATGAAAATATTTATTATTTAATTTAACGCTCGCTTCGGTTAATTGGACCAGCCACTTAATTGGGCCAAATGTTCTGGTCTAATGTATCCCAATTAAGCGGAATCAACTGATTGAATCACAGCAAGCCCTAACTATCCCAACTCCTGCCCTCTTGATTATGCTTCCCTACTTTACTCGGCGTCCTGCAGATCTTAGGGCTATCACCAAAGAAAGAAGTGCATGTAGCCTATTCCACTTGGTCACTCAAACGGATGGGGGATCTTCCTCTTCCTCTTCGTCCTTCAACGTGGCCCACCACAACAGACTTCTCCAAGCTGCCAAAAATATTGAAGGATTCGTCTCAAGCATGTGGTTTAGAGTCTGTTCTTGATTTTCAGTTCCTGCAGAATGGAGACATTCGTGCATCTTGTCGTCCATGCTATGCGCAAGATATGTCTTCAACACCATATCTAAAAGGCATTCTCCTTTACTACAGCAGATAGGATACCCGCAGGATACTCGCCCTAACTATAACGGGGAAACAAAATATTATTTTAATTCTTCGGACACATTATGCCGATTACAACTTTGAACCAAAGAAAAGCTGGAAGAGTACCACAACTGTGGATAGATGCGTTGGATCTAACGGAAGATACCCTGGAATCAGATGTGAGAGTGACTCAGGATCGGGACTTGTGGAGGTGCATTACGAGCCGAGTCTCATCTGATTGAGGCCAAATATGATAAATATTGATCAGTGGCGTAACCATAAAACTTGGGTTCAAAAGCAAAAGGGGATAATGGGCCCTTAAATAAATATTGTACATAAGATAATACATATATTAGTACTTCGTGGTTTATCTTTTAAATATTTCGAACAAAATTAGTACCTTGTCTCCTATAATATTCATTCTTTCGTGTGAAAAAACAATACAATTGCAAATTAAAAAATACCTATTATTTATTGATAATGTTTTCACAAGTCTTTTTGCTAAATGCTATAATTCCATTTCTTACTGCTATAGATTTAAGACATTTTTATTTCACTGGAAAAGGTATAAGATACTTACAAAAATATCAATGCCAAATGGATTGTAATGTGCGAACTTTTCGTCCCCTATCTAATCTGGACCTCAATGCACAGTTACCTGCGATATGAGGAAGAAAATAAGAAGAAGTAGTATTTTTATTATTTCAGTTTCTGTTGCGTTATAAAGATACTAACTAATAATATATATAAAGATTTCAATATATTTATTTTTCTTAATATAGTGCATATACTTATTCATGCTATAATATAAACACAATCAAAATGTTCCGTTTTACTACTACTTATTATTTGCTTAGTTTTATTTTGTATCTGTGTAGTTTCTTCTCTTTTCGTATATCTTCTAAAATTTCATTAAATATCTTCATCGCACTGAACATCATCGATTTCTAAGATTTATTCTTCTTCCTGAATGGCAGTCTCAGTATCTTCTCCTCTTGTATGATGTTCGTGCTCATGTTGATTTGCATCAACTTTTCTTATAAATTCTGCCGATATTTTCTTGGTGAGGATTTTAAAATAAATACCTTAACATTTAAATATATTTTCTACTTATCATTATCATATATCTTTCAGCATTGCACTGATCCGATTAGGTGTATCAATTTTTTCTGAGTATTATTCTCATAGCTTTATTTTGCAGTTTTGATAATTGTTGCATTTTTTCTTCAATAGCCAAATATAAAATGCAGCTCCAATAGTTGATGTGAGTAATAATAATAGAGTTGTATACTATTTTACAAGATTAATACCTAATTACTGATGAATATTCTGATGAGATTTTGAAGCAACTTGGATCCCCAAGACGTGTTGATTACCAAGACGTATCGTCTTTTCAACTCCAGTGGGTTGCCTTAGACTATGTTAAAATCAACAACAACAAAGGCTTTATGATGACAGATTGGATCTTTATTGGTTATCAAGCACTGAAACATCACGAAGTACTTTAACATCCGGTCCTTCCAAGATTGGGTAATGAAAATAATGTTAACTATGATGACACGAGATTAAATAAAATTATCTATACAATACATAAGTGATTCAAAAATTAAGTCCATTTTAAAATTGTTCTTCATATACACCTTTTATATAGTAATAAATGTAATTCTATTTACTTGTAATTTCTCTAGTGAGACGGGCACAGTCCAAACAGATTTTTACATAGTATTACATAGTTACAAATAAAATAAATAAATAAATATTACATTCCTGGTCTCGATCTGAGAAAGCACCATGTTAAATCAATTTTTTCTATTAAAATACCTTTAGTTTTATTTTAAAATTAATTATGATGTGAATGAGGTATGATGTTAGAGTTGTCCGAACGTGACAATTTTTATCCGTCGCGAGAATTACAAATATTTTTACAGTTGTACCATTATTGGTCAAGCTGGCAATAAATTCTGAAAAATTGTAATTTTATCAATACAATTTTACTCTAATATCATTGATTGTAATAGTGAATTTATTTATAACTGCTTTTATAATGATCTCTAACAAAATTTTCAGTCATGAAATGTAGAGGAGTAACAGATGTACATGAATGAACCGATTGAGAAGAACCACGATGAGGGAGCTTCTCGGCATAATTCTTATTTGTTAATCTTTTTCCATTTGGCACTGATAATTAGCCAGGAAAAACACTATTTGCAGAATCCATTACAGGAGATGAGTTGGAAAAGGCTTAAAACTTTATTCCACGTAAAAAGCTGCGGGAAGCGCTTCAACAGTGTAATATGGATGCATTCTATTTATAATTTTATTTTGCATCGCAGTATGTTGTGACATTCCATGTTATTTTATGTAGGTATTTCAATGTCAATGCAAAATTTATATCCACTGTTGCCGCGTTTTTACATCCTTCGATTAGTAGCCCTGGGTTTTCTTGTTGAATATGTAGGCCTGTGTACTTTGGTATTGGCGGAGATGCCACTTAATTGTGATATAAATAATACACCCGTCATCGGTGTCGATCCACTATAAAATAACGCTCAAGAAAGCATCGGTGGAACACGTGAGGAATTTTCGGAGACCGGCAGAGAACATACGTCATCAGGAATCATCAGAGGATCAGTTAACAGTCTCGATTGCATCTAGGAGATCGGCCGACTGTCCAGGTCAGTGGTGATCTGTCTTTCTAGATTGACATGATTTTATTTTAATTTAACCTTTATTTCAATTAATTAATGGATTTTGACAGTGTAAATAAACATAATAGAACTAATATAATAAATATGATACTAATTATGAAAATCCACAGAAATGTTCAGGCACATAATATAATATAAGAAAAAAAAATGTTGGGAGAATTAGTGGGAAGGTTGAAACTATTGTTGTGGTAAAGGGAGAGCAAGGTGTGTTTACAGATAGGTTGGTTAAAATTAAGACTGTGGTGGTTCATAAAAATAACTATTTAAGTGTAGAAAAGTTATTGTTGAAAAAGTCAATTTCTATTAACATCTCATTTTGATATTTGCATAAACGGTGAATCAGTGAGTTTTATGTGTAAGATGTTCTACTTCTAGGAATATGGAAGAGTGCGAATTGCCGGATCGATCTAGATATTATATTATTTTATATTATTATATATTTATATTATCAATAGGAAACCCAGGACCTAGAAAGTGATTTACACGCATGTAGTATTTTTGTATTTCTAGGCTACGGTGGATAGTCATATTGTAGTAAGCATTTTTTTTATGGCACAACATATTCTATTGTTCTCTCGCCGTACACATTATTCACGATCGGTACTCTCATGGTTCGACCAGACGATCTGGTAGAATAGCTATGGTGAGGGTCAGCATCTATATTTACATTATTTATCAACTCTTCTAATATTATACTATGATGAGCGTTTATAAGATGACCATGTTTTTGTTGTAACTTATATATTCTGTCACCAATTTGTGTATATATAAATTAATTAATCAATTGAGGTGGCCTGGACATGTCTTGCGAATGGTAGATAAACGATTACCATGATGTATCTTGGTAAAGTAACCGGTAGGTTCCCCCATACCAAGTTGGGACAAACAGAAACATAGACTTTATGAAGACAGATTGTATCTCGATCGGACGTCAAGTAAGTATCTAAACACAGAGTATGTAGCGCAAGATACAGGAAGATGGAAATGCCTTATCAATGTATTACTGTATCACTTATGTTGCACTTTAGAAATTTAGAGGAGAAATATTTTTAAACAATAAAATGTAAAAAAAAATCACTTTGGTTCGCGGTTAGTTTACCGCGAATTGCAATTTAAAAGATAGCCTGGCTAATCCAAATTGTGTGTGAGATAATATTAATGTAACCATTTCCATGTTTAAAACACAACATTTCAAACTATAGAAAGCGTATTTTTAAATGATTCTTAAATCTTTTGAAAGTAAAGCTAAAATATGTAAATAATTCAATCTTCCGCTTGATCGAACATGCGAACAAAAGGCGTTGACGGCCTCACGGGAATGAAAATTTATTTAAAATTATGTATGTAAGCCGAGCATTGTGGACGAAATATTTTATTTTCACTGTCAGGGGATGTAACCGAGTGAATGAATTTTTTACAATAAACATGTAAACATGAAAAGATTTTCTCTCATACTTTACTAAATCGTGCAGTATTACGCAAATTCGCAAATCCAGAAGAGTTGTTTCATAGTCTTTGCGCCTGGGGGGGCATCGAAGGAGCTAATTCGTGAAAACAAAATTTTTAAAAATCCTCCAATAACGTTTTTTTGCGTTGCCTATACGACCAGTATTTTCTAGTTATTAATTATTATTAATATTGCCACCGCCATATTATTTTTCTTTTACTAATTTTAATCATGGAACACGTTAATAATTTGATATATTTTAGGTTGTTCTGATATGATCTGGCTTTTCCCAACGTCAACGTTTAATGGTACCTTTAAGTGGAAATTCTATCGCATTTAGTTGGAATTAAAATTGGTCTAGCTAGGGACACATGTTAAAAAATTAATTTTTTTAAATGTTAAATTCCAAAAAAATCAAAGTACAATAAACTAATTATTTTTGTTAATAATCGTGGCTGATAGTGCTGGTTGAAATGTGACGGTAGTTACGATTAAAACCAATTAATGGTAGAAAAACTCGACGGAATTTTTATCGGGCCGAGAATGTAGGACAATTTTGATTTTTTTTTTAAATTATGATTTAATTAACCTTGTATAAAATCCAACCAGTATTACGGAAAAAAAATACAAATTAAATATTAAATAGTATTTCTAGTTCATACATTTTATTCCTTTTATGAAAGTAATACTTTATCATGATAATTCTTAATAGTATAGATTTTATAGTATTATAAAAAATATTAATTTTCTTTATAAAACAACTAATTTAAATATATTTATATTATTGTTTTTAATTTTTTGTTCTAATTACAGCAGGAAAGTTGGTATTAGAAAACCAGTTAATTTTCTAAATTGATGAGAGACTAAACCTATTAAGACATTTTGTTTAATATCATCAATTTGCATTTAACGACACCTTCACTAATTAACTCAATAATACGTGTTAAGAAATCATTCAATTAATAATACAAAAATCCCTCCATATTTTAGGGCACTTCCCTGATATAAATTTTACAATTAAAAACATATATTATATTAAAAATTATTTTTCATAAAATCATTTTATATACTAATCGAGTACCTACACCACAAATCGACACATAAATATAGATAATGTAAATATTTCATATAAAAAATAATAATGTAACTTTACCTCGTTGCCAGTTTAAAAGTTTACTTGTTTATGAAGTAAATTTTATTAGTTGAGTGCATCTTATGATAATGTTTTTGTTTTACTTACGATTACTCTTACTATTTATTCTATTATTTAAGCAGCATCGTAAAGTTAAAACGTAAATCGATTATAATTATTTTATATTTAATAACTTTATATTTTATATTTAGTTTTCAATGCAAAGACTTAAATAAGTAAATATTTATTAATCTATTTGAACGCATTGTAAATAGTTTTATTTAACTGTTATTTCAATGACACAAACTTCTAAAACATAGTTTTATTTCAAACACTTATAAACATAACTTTTATAGTCAATGAAGCGTTCAAATTGTCCGTGATTCAACCCAGTTCACATTTTTATGATTTGTCCGTTTTGTAGTCGCGCGGCGTTCCGTTACTTCCGTTCAGAAAATTTCCAATTTAAATGCAATCCGGGATTCCGTCCGTCACGAGGGAGGACGGTACTTCAACTGAAGAATTTGTCAAGAACGCTGCGCATGCGCGGATATCTGGTAAAGTAAATATCTTGCAAGCAGATGAAAAAGTGTTTCTGATAAGAGTAACATGTAGAAAAGCGGTTTTTCTCGCGGGGAATTCTATAAGGGGAATAAATACATCCAATCGGGGGATGGATTTTGTCAATTTCGTTTACATATTCCCTGCAACCGAGTGGGGTTGAAATCCGAGATAGCGTCGGCTCAAGGGTGGTTTATTTATTTGTGCCAGGCTTAGATGGCACCGATTCAATAGTGGAACGCTTAAATGAGAAAAAAACTTGTTTGCATAGATTAGAGTAAATGGTGTTTTATAATTGTTTAGATAAATGAAATTATATTGTGAAAATAATGATTTTACTAAAAATCATCTAAGGAACTTACTTATATTTACGATTGTAGATTAAATTATCTTATTATTTAAAACGTCGTAGAATATTATTTCATTTATCAAAATGTACCGTATGTATGTATATATATCAAATCTAAATAGAATATTTATTAATTAATTCAAGAGTTAGATATTGAAATTAAACATGTATATGACTACCAAGCGACTCATTGTTCTTTTGGAACTAGGAAATCCATAACGGCGCGTCATCCGTTTCTTGATATCGTCTCCATGATCCAGTCTGCTGGACTCCCCTACCTCTTGCAGGTTTGTCTCGACATTATCAGCCTACTCTAGTCTTGGTCTTCCCCTCCGTTTCAAATGAGGACTTTATCAGTGTTACGGGACTCATCTGTTCTCGCTACATGTTCTGCCCACTGCAGCTTCCTATCTTTCACCTTTCTCAGGATATCTGGGGCGGTACACCGTTCACGAAGTTCCAAGTTCTTTAATCTCATATATTATCCTGTTTGGTTATCGTGTATTGAGCCGTAAATCTATACGTTGCAATAATACAAATATATCACTTGTATTTAACCCTACACGGTCCATTATAGATAATCTGATACATACTAATAAAAAATTAATAAAATCCTTTACAGAAAATTGTATCACTCGGTATCCAGTGTATTATATCGTCTTCATATTAGCTAATATCATTTAGTTTCATAAATGGCCACTAAAGGAAATTTGTAAATCTGAATCAAATGTCAGTTGATGTATCATCTCTCAAAGTGTAGTTCAGTTGATGTTTGATTAGTAATTTCTGCACTTTTTTTAAGTATTATTAATTTAAATAGTTATTGTGTTGTGTATTTGCCATTACTATTTGTGTTAATAAACTTTATAGAATGTGAAATATTAATATTACAGTAATATTTTAGATAATTCGATGTGTAGCGGATCTGATACAGTGGGCATTGGTGATAATACTGAAACATAACAAACTGTGTATGTACCGATCAACAAATTCCAATTTTCTAGCAGATTGGAATGAAAGTGAAGAAGAATTAGATAACTCTGATGCAGAAAATAAAGATTTTATCGATGATAATAATTTTACTGAGAGAGAATTAGATATTTTAACTATACCTATGGATATTTTCGGAGAAGATTCTCCAATCATTAAGGATACTCAATATATTTAAATCATTAAAGATTCTATTTTAGATAAAAGGAAGCGAATATTATTAAAGACTTACCAAAAAATTTACAACAATTCTGGCAAGATGTAAATAATGAAAATTCGATAAATGCACCGACTATTATTGAAATGCCTCAATGTAAAAGCTCTACGATTATAAAATGTGCTGTTCATATATGTTTTAATAAAAATAATTACTGTTTTTCAAATTGCTATCATTAAAACATGTAATTGTATTAAAAGCTGAATTATTTACGTAGTCTTCTTTTCGAATTATTGACGCTTGATGTACCACATTATATACGTGTCGAAAAAGTAAAAATAAAGCTGAAATGTAACTGTTTAATTCTTTAAATTATTTTTCCTATAATCTGCATCATAAAACGATAGTGAAAATATTTTTTTAATTTAGAAAAAAAAAATTGTGCACTGCAGGGTTAATTGTTGTACAGGAATACATAGTGTTAGATGAACTCACTGCACAAATTATTCCAATATTACATTATTATAATATATCCGACAGATGAGCTCCGAGAGCGTAACTCGACGCTACATGAATGAAATTACAAAATAAAGTACCGCTACTAATTTTAATATTCTGTACTGTGTAGAGAAATTATATTGTGCTTGTGACTTTCGGGCGCGCCCGTCTCTATCGAGTCCATCCTTCTTTCTGGCTCTAATTTTAATTCACTATGGCTTGATTGATTTGTTTTTTAAATACTAATTTAATGTATCAATTATAAATATGCACATATAAAATCAATTTTGTCGAAAAATATTGTTTTTGTGCTACCGGAATTCGAACATGGATCTCTATTTCCAATTCGGGGAAGTACACTAACAATTGTTTTATAGCGCCAGTATTTTTCATGACAAATTTTCGAACCAATATGTTACACATTTTCAAATTAATACATCTGTCATTCCATTATTTGAAAGCCATGTACAATGTAAAAAATAAAGTGTAATGTGAAAAAGTGTAACATATACGTTCGAAAATTTGTCATGAAAAATACTGGCGCTATAACAAGATTGATAGTGTACTTCCTCAGATTGGAAATAGAGATCCATGTTCGAATCCCGGTTAAAACAATATTTTTGTCAAAATTTATTTTATATGTATATTTATAATTAATACATTTAATTAGTATTTAAAAAACATCACAGACTTATGTTCTGAATAATTATAACTTCACAATGAGAATGTGTTCTCCTTAATGATTGATTTGTTTAATTGGATATTCAAATTTATAGCTACATAGCGAATAGAAAAATAGCATCCTGGGCCATGTAAAGTGCAAAGTGACGTGCTTGCGCTTCCTTAATGATACTGCAGTCGGGGGTTCGAGCTTATCTTCAGGAGGCCAGTTAGTTCTATTTTCACAGTACAAGTGACTAACCTAGTCTAAAAATATTATGAATATTGATATGACTTGTATTTCGTGTATGCATCTTTATTTTTTGATAAAAAACAAAAGTAGCATTTATTGTCGATAGAGGATGTAGACAGCTTTATAATATATGACTGCGTCATTATGAATACTTGGAGGAGCTGGCTATATCTTGGTGAGTTTAAATTTCTGTTTTGTGATGAAACAGATATATCGATACAGCTCGAGCTATTTTAAATCGCTTCGAGAGCCATTTTATTTAATTTTACCACACCATACCCCAACTACCTTAGCAAAATTGATCGCATTTTCTATCAGTGTTGCTGCCTATCACAAATTTTAGTGTCATTGCCATATTTCTTAGACCGTAGCGAATATTTTTCTATTTCGATAAGCCTGCATAACCCTTAGTAAGCCCTGTACCCATAGAATTATCTTGCCAGACATCGTGTGCATATTATATAGCATTAACGTCATGTTTGTTAGTGTACATGGTCAGTAAGAAAAAATACCAAAGTAGCGAGAACGCATGCCTTACATAAGTATGTCAAACGTGTTTTTAATATCTCTAGGTTAAGATTACTTAAATATCTTCTCTTTTATATATTCAATAACAGTGAGCAAGTATATATTCAATTTTAAATGAAGTATACATTGTCTTTATTACGAAAAAGAAAAAACATGGAGGAATAGTGGAATAGTATGAATTTTTACGACTGGCAAGTCATCTTACATAGTCAATAATCTATCCAATATATGTTCGTAATGTTTACGTTTGCTCAAAAATTATTTATTGTAAACATGATCTCAGTTGTTTCAAAAACGTATTTAAATAAAATGATGAAGAATGCTTAATATATATATATATATATATATATAATTAAAAATTGATACTTAAGAACACACACTGTTTGTACAATTCCAGGAAGGGCAATACAGAACACACCAGCAGATTTTATAACTAATTTTTGTATTGAAATATTGATTCTACGAACACCACTGGCCGCGTAGCGGCTACTATCGGCCGCGAAGCAGCCATAATAGCAGTAAGCAATGGTCAACAGCCGATTGTTTTTCTACTAGATTAGTATATAAGGAAAAGTACACACTAGGTTTTGTTAAACAATTTTAAAACCCCGGTCAGTAACGGGAACTGGGTATAAATTGTTAATTCTGATTTAAAATATTATTTTTCCATTATTAAGTTGTAATTTATTAAGTTATAATTCCTTTATTAAGTATAATTTATTAAGTTATAATTCTTCGCTAGCGAGAAAGTAATGTCCTGTTAGGTTAAGTCTATTGTTCTCAGTCATGATTTAAATCTGATTTCGCTATTTCGCTAAGAAAGTTTTATTACGTAATGCAATTGAGCAACTTTTCTTTTGTTCTGGTTTACCTTTATCTTTACTAAAGAATAATAACCTGTAGAACTCCTTTATTTTAATATTCACTAACACACACATTTGAAGTTCTGGCTGGAGGAAATTTCATTCGGCTTGACATCACAGATATCATTTAAGATCCAGAGAAATAGTATGTCGGTCAATCTTTTGTCAGTACCTACATTATTTGACCAATTTAAATTTAACTTTGCATTGTTACTCTTTAGGACAACAATGGCATGAAAAACAACCAGCACTGAATAAACGAAGAAAACTTATCTTGTTTCACTAACATTCACCTTTTCAAACACTTCGATAATTATTTACGACAAAAAAAAAATCAATAACAGACATGCAGCAGAGAATACTTTTGAAGATTTTTATTTTACAGGTATAAGTTTGTAGTTCATTAACAAAAATACGTAAAATCAAACGTCTCTTGCGTTGATTAATAATTAAACTTAATTTATTTTTAAATTATGTTTAATTGAATTCCAGGAAGAAAATCGTTCATTTTTATATGTAGAAAGAAATGTAACATTGAAAAAATAATTTAAAACAAATATGTATAGGTATTCATTAATCAATTTATATTTTATAATACGTGCAACTTCTCTATAGGAGATAACATCTCATATCTATTGATAATATAGTTTACAATTTTGAAATATATGTTGAAAAGTTACAGTTAGAATGATTTATGGAAGTAAAATATTGAAAAAAATAATAATTAGATTAACAAAAAGTAAAAGTAAGAAATAAACATTGCAAAATATATAAAGTATAACGAAGAATACTAAGTTTAATGTATATCACTATAATTATAAATGTTACGCAATATTCAAAATAAAACATTATTTTAATAATAATAAATTAATTCTATAATAAAACACTATATATTTTAAGTATAATTAATTTATCAACGGACATTAAAAGAATAGTTTTATAACGTCAGATCATATCATGTAAAATAAAAAAATTCATATAATATTTAATAAAAGTATTAAAGTGATGTCACAATAATAGCTGCTATGTTTGTAACCAGGTAAAACATATTCCTGTTCTGACATCAACATTCTGAAAAATAATTGGTAAGGAGCTAGAAAGGGAGAATATTTTTTCTAAATGCTAAAGTTCTTGGACTAGAGATAGCCTAGTAATCAAAAAGTGTATACTATTTTACATTACACTTATTGTTAGTTTTGTAAAAAAATTAAAACAAAATGTATTTTAACATTTCAATTTCAAAAATATAAAACCACTGAAATCTTTGAGTGCGATGTCTCAAAAAAGTTTTTCGCAAAATAACCTCTAAGAGTCTTTTTTCTGACTCACCGATTTAAATGTTTGTATCAGATCTATTTTCTTTCATTTCCCCTAAAAGCTAATTACTTACATCTTCTACTTCCGCTTCCGGTCCATTTTCTGAAAACTGGGCGATAAACTGCAAGGAACATGCCTTTAGAATAACGCAGCTGATTCAGCGCAAGTGGTTCTGGAAGTTTTCCAAAGCGAACAGTGTACTCTATTGAGGAAGCCTGAAGAGTCTTCGTGCCAATATTTTTAAAATAAAGTGTTCACTTTATCAGGTTATTTAATTATCAAATGAGATAGGTTTTTCGAACTAATAAAGTGTTTTCACATAATCTTGTGATTTATTAATTATTTACTATAAAAGTATTTAAAATAATGGATCAATTAATTAATTATTCTAGTTAATGTTTTATTTTAATTAACAAAATCAATAAATACTTATTTAACACTTAAAATAATATGAGACCCCAGTGACAACCCTAAAATATAAAGTAAAAATTGATATTCTTATATAATTTTTTGTTTGCTATAAAATATTGTGGACTAGGTCTGTTACACCCTTTAAAAATTGTATATTTTTTCAAAAGATTGATTATTATCTAATTTCTTTTAACTTTACTATAACATAATTTATAAACATGTCCCACCATTCTAAATGAGAATGACTGTATATAATATTAACATACGAATTCAGTAAAGGATATTGCATACTTTTAGTTTAACATCTTCTTATCTAATTTTTTTTACATTGTTATATTTCATTTATAAAAAAAAAGTTATTTATTATATAAAAGACAATCTTACCGTAAAACTGTCGTGCAGTTTGGAAAAAAATAAAATTATAAAAATAAAAAATAATAATAATTATAACAATGTACCAATATAAAGGGTTATATTTGAAATGTCTTTGAGAGATCTAAAGCGCGGTATCAACGGAAGGAGACAATCTCAGAAATTTAGTTGAGATATATCTTATGATGATGATGGGTGTTAAGATTTTGAAATGCAGATAAACTCAGAGATCAGAGCTTGAGACAGGTAGAAAGAGATAAAAACTCAAGCTAGTTTACACGATGTTCGATCTGACAGCGAGATTTGAAACGTGCACGTGAATAGTTTACGTAAGTCATTAAACATTAATATAGTGCATTCAATTATAAATATTTATTCAATTTTTTTTTTTAACTTCAAGGCTTCTAACAAGACCATCCTTCAGCATCTGGTTTAGACGGAAAATGAAAAGGACCGATATGGGAGCATTTCCTCATAAAAAGGTCCTGGAGTAATCGGGGGGGTCTCCATTGAGCACAGTTACAGTTAAAACAATATGCAATAAAAAGTCTACACCGGGGAACATTTTTTAGAAATCTCGAATGGAAGGTAACCGCGAGAGGACCACCGCTCAGAAGCTGGCTTACCGGACGGCTGCCAGCGCATGTTAATGGCACCTGTTGCTGAAATCGGTAGCGGCATGTTTTTGCGGTTGATGAGAGCCTAGTTTTACACCCAGGTTTATGTTCAATGGCCGTCGGCGGTGATGATGATTGTGGAGACGATTGACCTCCACCCAATTACATATATTCGATAATATTCTAAACAGTCAACTCCACACAATTACATATATTCGATAATATTCTAAACAGAATTTTATTCGACAACTATCCGTTGGGGAGACCTATAACCAGCAGTGGACACAGGTGGATGATGATAATTACGAAAACAATGCAGTCGAATACAAGTACATACAGGCCAATATCAAGTACAGATAGACCAATATCAAGTACAGATAGGCCAATATCAAGTACAGATAAGCCAATATCAAGTACAGATAGGCTTATATCAAGTACAGATAGGCCAATATCAAGAAGTAAATTTTAAAATATTTCCTTCATCACTCAAAGTAATCAAATATACAAATAACAAGATTTACACGAAATTTTTAACATCACAAATAAAGCTGAAAATGATTGAGCGTTTGTAAGTCTTGATAGGAAGCAAAAAATTTCTATGGATTCCATATCTTGGGGAAACTAAGGATTCCAATGTCTTCAAAATTGAAAAGTGCATCTAACGTATCCTCGAGACATGCAAGAATAGCGATGAAGTTCCATTCATATCAATTGGCAAAATCTTTTCGTCATATAAAATAAAAGACAATTTTTTTATGGTTAAAAAATTTTTTTTTTCTTGTACTAAACATTTTTTTTACGATTTAAGTATTATTTTACCAATATATAAAATATAATTTGTTATACGAAACAAGCATTCTCAACGCTGACTTGTTTACCCGATTTTTGAGATGACGTATTTGTATTTTTCAATGATTTATCACCGCCTTAAATTTATTTTTTCCGCTGCTTTAATATTCACCACCATTTATTGAAAATTCAAAGTGCCTCGCTCAATTATTAAGAATATTGACAGTGTTTCAAAAAAACTGTTTCCGTGTGAAAATACGGATTGGGTTCTTTATAAATTTTCAATCAGTCAGATTATCCATTTACAGCGTGTTGAGCAAACAACGAGAACATTGTTGTTTACTTACTGCCCCATAATTAATTTGCCGAATGAGTGAACTTCAGAATTAGCTGTACTATCTACAATATATTACGTTGGCAGGGAAAAAAATGCGATTTATTACCTTCAAATTCAATTAATTTTCCCTGCTAATAATTAACTTATTTTATCTAAATAAGCACTATTACAATAGATACATATTGTCAATTAAAAATAATTTTAGCAATATTAGGATATTTTAAATACTAAATTAATGTATTAATTATAAATATATACATGTAAAATCAATTTTGTCCAAAAATATTGTTTTTGAGTCACCGGGATTCGAACCTGCACTTCCCCGGATTGGAAATAGAGATCCTGGTTCGAATCCCGGTGACGCAAAAACAATATTTTTCGACAAAATTGATTTTATATGTATATATTTATAATTAATACATTAATTTAGTATTTAAAATATCACAGACCTATGTTACAAATAATTACAACTTCACAATAAGAATGTGTTTTCCTTAATATTAAGATATGTCTAAGAACACACAATCACTGGATTTTCACCTCTAAAGGCACTGTTCTTAAACAAATAATAGATATATGAGGTATACATTATTTAAATACTAATTAAATGTATTAATTAGAAATATATACATGTAAAATCAATTTTATCGAAAAATATTGTTATTGCCCTACCGAGATTCGAATCTGGATCTCTTTCCAAACCGGGGAAGGTGCATTATCCAACTATGCTACAGCGATAGTACATTTGACGACAAATTTTTGAACCAATATGTTGCACTTTTTCATAAATCTATCGTCCATTATTTATAAGACATCTACTTTGTTTTTACGGAATCTCAAATACCTTTAAGTAAACCGATAGCAGGCGCCAGAATTAAGCCAAAATAAGAAGAAAAAGTGAATAAGTTAAATTTCAATGTGTAACAAATGTAGCTATCAGTGTAATTTTTCAAAGTTAAAATCAATATAAACAAAAAACCCAGTACGGTGGGAACAGAAGAAGTGGTAGAATTAATGTATCTCTTTTTTTAAATGCGTAATACATTCTGCTATCAGTAGAATTTTTAAAAATTAAAATCGCACTTAAACTAACCAATATAATCAAAAAACCCAGTGTGGTTGGAACAGAAGAAGTAGTAGAAATATGAAATCTTTTTTTTTAATGCGTAATACATTCTGCTAACAGTAGCAATTTAAAAAATTAAAAGTGTACTTAAACTACCCAAATATTAAAAAACGTAAATACGAAATAAAATCCATATCTTTCAAATAGAAAAATCTGCCATTTGTTTATAAACAAATACATCGCGGAAAAATTTGATTTCGCATCATTTGAAAATTTACTTTAAAGTTTTTCAAAATCTCGTAATTAATACATAAAATTAGTATTTAAAACATCACGGACCGTCTATTCTGAATAATTACAACTTCACAATAAGAATGTGTTCTCCTTAATAAGTGATAATGTGTCGATGAAATGTCCGGAGAGTTTGATGATGAGGCACCATGATGATTATCATCAGAGAAATGTTTTTTCTTGTATATGGTGCATGTATCGGTATGGAATGAAGGTTATTCCAGAATAAAAGCTAAATAATTGCAACTAATAAAATAAATTATTTTATCATAAATAGTATAAACTGGTTGAATCGAGAGGTGATTATATAACAATTAATAATTACAGCCTAAAGTTACTCCCATTTCTGTCATAATAAACTGTCCAATATCAAAATAAAATTAGATCCTAGAAAAAATCAGTCGTAATGAATCACTTACTTAGCTTGCGTTTTCGGGTTATCCTTCTCCAACCGAATCCAAGGCAGCTTCTGGGATCCGAGATACAGAACTCAGGATCCCAATCCTTCCATAATTTCCAGTCCACAATCAGCCAAGACCGTTCAATATTGCGAAGATAGGTCCATTCAAATCGCATGCATTTACAGTAATTATAATATGCATAATAATTATTTTATTAGAGAATTTTTATAACGAAAAAGACTTTTTGGACATCTTGTATATTATACGTGTGAAAGTATAATATTAAATTATTATGATAGGCTACAGGGAGTACTACAAAAAGCACAAATTACTAATTACGATGTGCTGCAAGAAATACTGTTTGGTCAGGCGGTTTTTGAAAAATGTAAAAATGATAGCCCTGTTAGGGTGACAAATAGCGTGCATTATTTATATTGGGGTGACACTTGGCGCCTTCTTTTGAACATATCAGAAGCAATATGGTGTTTGAAAATAGATCCCAGATGAGCTCTCAATATTCCACCCCTTGCCTGGATATGGTACGTTTCACTGAAATTAAAGAAATGTTATTCCTTTTAACGCTTTATTATTTTTAACAACTACTTATATATAAAAACAATAATGTTTCTGATTTAACTGGATGAAACATGAAACTCAAAGTTAAGTTATATAAAGATATTTCATATAGCTGTACCTATAAAGATGTAATCGTCGTTCTGAGAAACTATGGCTTAATATTATATTTATAGCACAAGATCTTGGATTAAAAAAATTACTACGAAATCAATTAATCGTATTTTACTTTTAATGAAACAATTTATCAACAGGTCGTTAATGATCCTAATATATAGTCCTACAAATATATAAATACTATAGTGTGAATATGAAACCGACAGAAACCTAATATAAAGGTGAACCACTGCCATAATGCCCTGTGTCCATATATGAGATTTGAATCTCAGTTCCTACCTTAAACAATGAGGCAGAGATTATGCTCTAATGATATTTTGGAGATAATTCTCTTTCTTTGATAGTTATCATGTACACACCACTTCTCAGAGATTCGCCGTCATGCATTTTCACCATTTTTATATGTATTCCATATATCAGTCCATATTCCGTTCGTCAGTTTTGTTAATTTGAATCTTCCCAGCAGCAGTTAAAAAGAAATAAATGTTTGTAATTGAATACCTTATAATTATCTACATTTCAAAATAAATTGATTTAGGTATTTATGGTTCTAGATGATATGTGTGCATACTTGTTAAGTCTCTTGTCTAACGAGTCTAATCTCAAGTTATTTGCAGATTACAATCTCGACACATCATAGTACTGAGATTTATCTAATTGTGTCTCATTCCATGAATACGGCCCTTCGTAATAGGAATATAATAGATAGTCCTACAAAGATACAACATATTTAGGTATCTACAATGTGAAAATAGACAAGCCAAAAAGTTAATACAAAGGTGAGCCCAATGACATAAAAGGGTCAGATGGAGGTAAAACATTTTTAAAATGCATTAAAACAGTTCAGAAAATGAAAGGCTAAGTTTACAATTTATTGTGATTGAAAAGTTAATGTTACAGTTTCCCCTTTTTATAATTGAAATAGTGCGTAGGTAGATACGCGCGTCTATTTAAAAATTTATTAAAACAGGGAACGCTGGATGCGTCCGGCAACCCTTTGGGTCTACGGCCTTCCGAGAATAAGGGGACGAAAATGAATAAAGGAAATACCAAAAACAGGTTCACCTACCAAAACTACTAAAAATATATTTAAATATAAAATACTGAATTTTTGGCTGCGCATAATATTATGTGAGCGTTGCCAGCTGTGATTTTTTCAATGTGAAGAATGAAACGTTACTCACTAAACGAAATAACGATGAAAAAATAGCACATCCATATTCATATATTTTACAAGTCTGACAAAATGAAGCTTTTTTCGAGGTAGACTCCCAAGTGAATAATTACCACGTAGATAGTAAGCCACTACGGGGAGCGTGTAGGAGTACATCATGCAGAGGGCGGCTATATTAAGGCTCGCAATAATGACTCGTACTCGCGTTTTAAGTGAAATTTCTTTGCGTTTTTCATTACTTATAACATCTTGATGTTTATCTCATATTTTTCTTCTCGTGCCTTATCCATTCAATGAGCGTTGTCAGTGCACGCTTCTATCAACTGAAACATATTAACCCTTCCCGAACCATGCAGTAACACAGTTCTAATTAAATCTGTAATATTTCGGTAAATATACGCAATATACACTTCGTATTTTAGTTAATTTGAAGGAAAATATTTACGCTTAGAAATAACTAGTGAAAAATCAATTATGTAAGGCGAATCCTACAAAAATATATTTTTTAAATTATTTCCGTTATAAAGTTAATACGTTGACAAAAATACCATTTGTAACAAAACAAAAAGAGATTACACATTAATATCACAAACATACATATGAAACTATGTATCTTTTTCATTAATTAAATAAATATTGATAAAAAGGAAGGTTGTACTACCCTTGCAATCTCCTATACAGAACTTGAATGCTCCGAATTACAATATTACATATTTCTTAAATATTTAATGTTCAATACTCAAAGTAAACTTATGGCATTAACCATTATTTCACAATTTAAAGGCTAATAGAACTCTAATTTCTTACGATGACACGAGTTGACAGCATGGCTGCATACGAGTATTTTATATCACGGTATGGTTAAGGTTAAAAGACATATTTTCCCAAAGACAGCCCGTCTACTCATTTCAGTGTCACATGTGAACTACTATACAGTATAACCTTGATACAACGGACTGATGCAGGCGAGGAGATACCATTAAAGCTGAATGTGTGTTATATAATAAGGTAGTTAATCTAACGCGGTTTTTTTAATTGAGAATATTAACGACACATGCATGTATATACAAGAGCAGTGAAGTGTCTTTAAATGGATTATAAATATTATGTAATAAGGGATGTATGAAAATTTTAATTCATAAAAAAGATTTCTGCTATCTACTTATATATAAATAAATAAACAATACTTTTTCCGAAAATTGTATGTAGATGTAATGCTAAATATGAAAACATACAAAATCCTATTTATTATTCTTATGTACCATGTATTATATATCCAAATACACATATTTGACCGGAATACTTATATACGAAGTCCATTATATCGAGGTTCTACTGTAATAATAATTATGCCGGCCTGTCAATATTTCAGCTGGATAAATTGCAATCTATTTTAAACGTGGCAGTATTAATAATACTTGGAGTTTTTAAATTCTGTACTACATTGGCTCTGTTTCCGTGAAAAAGTTGAACATAACATGGTGCCTCTGTATCTTCAAGAGCTCTGCATCTCAGGTGCAGGAAGGGTTATAGAACCGATCAGCCGTTACCAGATGTCTAAGAAAGTACCTAAGCATACGGGCATTTGATATGGCAGATGTAAAAGCGTGGAACTCTTTATCCTCTATCATAAGGAACAATGCACCAGAGACTTTATTTAAAAAGAGACTAAAAACGCACTTTTTCAAAAAATCATATCCACAAGTTCAAATAGCAATTGTTCATTTTAAATACAAAAATAATATTGACTACATAGTTTATGTATAAAGCGCCCTTAAGATACTTTTTTTTTTATAAATAATCAATTTAATAAATTTTAAAAATAATCCAATATTATTATTTGTATTGGCAACCATGTTGGCTATCATTACTTTGTTCATTAGGACCCGATAAAGTTCTACAGAAGACTGGCCATAGATTCTGCAGCCATGATGTTCTTCTTCTTCCAGGGCTCCGATTTCCAGCAATCTTTCTCTGCATTACGAGATCCAATATCCAAATGCCTCAACACGTCCAAGATATTGAAGTTTTCTGATTTTTATTATTTTAAATACTTATTTTTCTTCATTCATTCGAACTATAACATTTTCATTCGTTCTATTCACTCTATTCACACAGCTTATTTTGATCATTCGTAGATCCACACCTCAAATGCTTCAAGTTACCTTAGCATTTCTTCGGTAAGTGTATATGATTCCAATCCATAAAATAATACCTATAATTAATTATCAAGGAGGACACATTCTTAAAGTAAAGTTGTAATTATTCAGAACATAGGTCTATGATATTTTTTAAAATACAAATTAAATATATTAATTAAAAATAAATATGTAGAATACTTTTATTTACAATATTTACTACTCACGAGTATTATTTTGATTGTTTTTTTCTTGAAAATAAATGTTTAATATGTATACGGTATTATTGATCAGTTTAACGAATATTTAAAAAAAAAAATGTTCACTTGTTCAAAATCGGTTTGAAAGGGATGATAAAACGTCACATGCTCCAGTTATTACCGCCCGGGAAAATTGTGTAAACAACTCCAACGATGGATGTGGATTATATAAATCATTACTACAGTAAGGTATTTACGTTTATAAACGAGTTTTAAGCGTGTGAAATATTTATGTTCTGTGTTACTTAAAGAGTCGTACAAGTATTTGATCAAACAAGAACACTTTCAGTCCCGCGATAATTTATTACGCATGTATAGAACGAGTTTGCAAAGTTTAACTCGTCGTCTGTTGGTATCGGCGGTTTTACAGAATATTTAATTTGTATGTATAATATATGGAAATCGAGTCGTCACAATTATGTTACGTTCACAAGCTTGTCAAATCGTGTGTTTGTCAATTTGGAACTCAAGTAAGTCAACACTTACAAGCTTAACTTTGCATAATTCGATCAAGTAACAGTCATGCAGAACGAATGAACAAATTTACTAAGTAGAAGATAGAATGGTAAGAAAGATGTATGACGCGAGTGTTGATGGCACCAGAAATAGAGAACGTCGGCGGAAGGTTTGACGTGATCTCTACATCTCGGGATAAACTATATCTTCTCTGCCTGCCCTCTCGAAGACGAAGGATAATAGTAAGTTAGAACGCGGTAGCACCGTTTATTTAAAGCACAAATCTGGCAAAAAAGACGAATGAAATTAGACGGAATGGAGTGGAATATTTTTCTCTAATACTATTTAGAAAACAAATAAATAATACATGTACATAGTGAACAGGATTAAGAAAGGGTTGCTTTGATACTTTAGTCATGTGGAACGAATTAATGAATCAAGGATGGTAAGAAATATGTATATATATGTAACTGATGTATCTTCTGCGTTTGATCATGTTTTTTGTATACGGTTTCTCTGAGGAAACCTAGGTCAACGTTTCGGTACTGTAATACGTGCCATTGTCAAGGCATCGACTCAAAAAGTTGCGGTATAACCGTACTTTTTCGCAGAAGATATAAATCTCCCATAATTGAGTATTTATACCTATAAAAGTTGGCCTAGGTTTTTCCAGGGAAACCATATACAAAAAACGCGATCTAGCCCAAAAGAGACAACATAAATTAAATATATATATAAAACGGATTATTTTCTCTTACTCTTGCTTCTGACGGTCTAGTTTACTCGTCAATTTAGAGTAGGATTCAGGATAAAAGGCACTTGGGAATGAATAGTAATATTTACTCGAAAAAACGGGAGTATAAAAGTTCTTTTCAGGACTATTTGACGCGGGTTCCTCCAGAAAATAATCCGTTATGTTTAACCAGTGAAAACCATAAATATAACATATATATATGTATATATATATACTACGCAATTGTCGATGGTACCAACAATAATAAGAAAAAACATGCGCAAAATTTCTGACACAACCAAGTTAACCGGATATTGGAAAATAGATTTGTGAAAAGTCTGAACAATTGACGCGCGAGATGTATGAATGTGGGTAGTGACATGTCAGTATGTATACCATCAATCCCTGTATACCGCTCTGCCCAGGGGATGCACGTATACAACACGTGGAAGGGTGTGCGGTTCGAGAATTGAGCTCTTCAGCCACACTCGGACTCACAATCGATAAATCACGGAAGATCTCATCCACGTATCGAGATACAGCCAAATAAGAAGACTGTCCAAGAGATTGAAATCATTTTCCTCCAACACCACATTTCAAAGGCGGCAAGTTTTCTTCGAAGTCCATATTTTCAATGCGAAAAAAATAAGAGCATAAAACTATTTTTGTGGTTACGGATCTGTTTTTCAAATTGTATCCAGCTTGACATTCCACTTTTTGCCATCTTAATTCTTGACTTAACTTCAGCTTCACAGCCACCGTTATCAGCTGTACAGAACCAGAGATAAATGATCTCATTTATCTCTGGTTTCCAAACTATACTGTGCAGTGATGTGATAATCCATAATAATCCACCTTCAGGATCCCACTCGATTCGCACCATACATAGACTAGATCAGCGTTTCTCAAGTGGTGTTCCACGTGTTAAAATTAAGGGTTCCACAAGAATATATAAATATATTTATATATTTTTTTTTTTTTAACTAACTCATTGTGCAAAATTGGGTTCTTGTTGTACATGCTCTGGAAAGAAAACGAAGTATTTAAGCCAACTTGATGCAGTTAAACATATATGTCATTAACTAATAAAATAATTAGCCGATAAAATAAAATATTGCTCTCTTCTCATTCAAATGCATATTGCTTTTTTTTAAATATACAGAGAATCTGATACCATACTTAACAATATAAAACGTTATCATTTTTTGTCTGCCAGGCCAATATACACAAAGGTTGCATTAATTTATGCAACATAAAAGAAAACAAAACGTGTCCCCTTAAAATATCTACACAAAAAAAATTCGCCTAAGGGTTCCGTCGTGTCCTATAAAAGGTAAAAGGGTTGCGATTAAAATTAATTAAGAAACTATAAACCAGACTAATATGCTTAATAATCTACCTGTGTTATCTTATATAGATAAGTTTGTTAACACATTTATGCAGTTTTTTTTATTTTAAATAGAGATGCGTACACTATTTTAAATAGAGATGCGTACACTATTTTAAATAGAGATGCGTAGACTATTTTAAATAGAGATGCATACACTATTTTAAATAGAGACGCATACACTATTTTAAATAGAGATGCGTACACTATTTTAAAACTAAGCTAGACGCTTGTACCATGAAAATAGAACTATCTTAGTATTCTAGGGTGAAGCTTGTATCCTCAACTACTTGATCAATAGGTAAGACTTACAGTTAGGCCAAACAATAAAAAAACGCACCTAGTAACACCTTAATGTATAATATAAAGTTGTGCGTAAAAAATATTTTGGCATGTTAATAAATGAATGTAAGATAATTTTATTACGAACAGTGTGAATTTTATATTCGAGTATCGTGCGTGTCAATATTATGATGGAGTGTGATTGATTACAATTAGTATTATATTTAGACTTGTATTCATCCATTTGAATTTTTATTTACTGTTGTTAATTCGTGAGGGATTAGTTTATACTTCGCGAATAGGGAGCGGCAATTATTTACTGGCTGTATAAAACAGAGATGTATTTTTTTTTTCTTACGTCATCATTTAGTCCTATGGACCGTCCAAACTGAAACCTGCAATTTATCCACTTTTTTTATTGTATGTTATGTTAAAGAGTCACCAACGTAAGCAGTCTATCTCAACTTTCTCAAAATCATAATTTTCACTATTTTGGAGCATTTAGAAATAATTTGTTTTCCACAACAATAACACAGTAATTATTATGTTCCAGGCCGATTTTGTTTGGTCAGCATTTTGGTTTTGCAAACATTTGTCAGTTCTCATTTAGTAGTCATAGAGAATAGTTGATTACAATTTATTAAGGAGCGTCTAACGGCTCAACAACGTGTTAAAGATATTAAAATATTTTATCTAAATAATAATGGTAGTGTTTTAACCATTAATGGTGGTCGCAATAGTTACAAGTTGAAAAACTTATTGATAGCTGAATTATGTCGATTGGGTCTGATCTATGCTAATAAGCCAATAATAATTTCGATGCTATAGGACAATTTTCGTAATTAAATTGCTAAAATAACAAGCGTTATGAAAAATATGATTTAAAGAACACTAATTTGTGACGATACCAGAGGCAATTATTTGGCTGATATCATATTTTATAAATAATTGTAATAAATAAATTAATAGATAAATAAAAATTAAACTAAAATTTTTTGTTTTATTATTTAGTTATTTAAAAACAACATCGGCCTGGAACATAATATTCACCCTGCTTAACATTATTTGCATGTATGTGTATTTATATGTGATGAAATACGTTGGTAACATACGCTACGGTCCTTTTTTAAAAAATCTTATTATATTAAGTACATCAAAGTGCACTACGAAAAATAAAATAAATACGCAACTATTAATTTTATAATATGTTCATATCGTTTAGGACTTTAAAGGTATTCTGATTCCGCCATCTGAAATTAAAATTATCATTGTTAAAATTATTATTTATAAAAATATTTTATATTTCCAAAATAGTCAATAGAGGCCACTGTCTGATGCAATAACAGCGCACTACGAAATATAAAATAAATACACAACTATTAATTTTATAATATTTTCATATCGTATAGGACTTTAAAGGTATTCTGATTCCGCCATCTGAAATTAAAATTATCATTGTTAAAATTATTATTTATAAAAATATTTTATATTTCCAAAATAGTCAATAGAGGCCACTGTCTGATGCAATAACAGATGAGAGAAAATGGCATCGCCACAACGTGGAGGGATAGCTGATCGGCTCTCACTAGCCCGACCAGAATAATTATGTGACGACCTATCTCTCGGAATGTAAGCAGTATTATAGCAGTGTAGCTTTTGGTGCAAAGTACCATTTTATCTTTACAATCATTATATCAAGTGCGAATGAGCATTGCTGTGAGTCAGTAAATACCGTTTGATTTTGTGTTGTCCATTCATTCGTGTGTCTGATCGAGTTGAATCAGTATAATCTAAACACATCCCACGAGACTTATGTTGAGTAGATCCATCTATCTGACTACATGATAGATGAGTTCTCAACCCATCACTTTATATCCATTTTTATGAAATTCCTGGCCGAATATTTGTGTTCAATTTCATTGAATTATTTCGTTTCACAGCATCCAAAGTAAGGATCCTCGTAATGATTTTGAACCTCCGTTAGGAGACGGTATACAAAGAAGAAGAAAACAATATTTTCTTGAGGAAGTTAGGATAGTCAAAATACATGTATTTAAATATGTACATTGTAAATACTGACTCCCTTGAGATTTCACTCACGGACGAGAAAATATACAAATTTATGAAAAATAAAGAAACTAATTTTTTGATATAACATTTCCTACGTGCCTCGCTTGTAGTATAATTAAAAATGCAATAAAGCCCACCGAGCTTTACAAACCGCAAAAGCCTTTTCGTGTTATGAAACCCGGGAAGAGGTTCTGCTTTTATGCAAAAAGATAATTCAATTAAGATATTCCTTTTATTGCACTACTCTTTAAAAAATTACAAGTCGTCGACATTGTAAAAATATTGCGAGAGAAAAAATATTCCGTTTGAAATAAAACGTTTCCTAATTATAAATAAACTATTTTATTAAAATTTGCGAAGAAAATCACGTCAACATTTCTTGAAACCGATGAGACAATTGAATGCGGTGAGCATAGCTGCGACAGAAAACGAAATGTCAGAGACCATTGGGTACCGAATCTCTAGGTTTAATTTGTGCATAGAATTGGTTTTATATTTATTTAATACATGTTAATAAAAATAAATAAATTGGTGTATAAAACAAATTACAGGGGTTACGATCTGTTTTTGGCTGGCTTGAGTGATCACTTTATATAAATATAACTCTAATTACCTGATACTTCCATATATTTTCCATTAAATATAATAAAAAATACCTTTGTCTCCATGACATATCTAACATTTGTTTAGTAACAATGTATCTGTAGGTAAAAATCCAGTAATTGTGTATTCTTGGACGTATTCAAATATTGCTAAATTGTTTTATATTCATTTATAACATATATATTTTTTATAACTGTTTTGAACAACTTTTTTGGGTGAAATTTAATATAATAATAAAGGAAAATAACTCATAAATTCCAAAGATAGTAATACCGAAATTATTAAAAAAAAAAAAAATAATATATATATATATATATATATATATATAACTAAATATCCGTCTGTTGACCGATTATAATCAAATTTTACAGCGGAATCATATCTCCATAGTTATTCTTTAGGACCCTGGGAAAACATATTCAACCTCCACTTTGCCTTGGCCATCCCACTTTCTCCACCATCCCTCCGCGATATAAATATATACATATAAACTACTACCCAATTTGCTCTCCAAGATCCTAAAGAAAAAGTCATTATACCTCGGACTTGTCACTTTCTCCTTGTGAGGATCAAATTTTGCATACATCGTACGTATTAAAGGGACTGCGCAAAACAATCGCACCCTCTTCCCTCTAAATCGCTATTTTAAATTATAACTGTATCTGAATTCCAAGCAACACCGAATAATGACCGCTAGTACTATATATTTGCAAGAAATGAAAACCTTTCTAGAGGGGCATTTTTAATTTACGAATTTCATTTTAATTATAAAAACGCGTTTAGCTAACCTTCTGTTGCCTAATCCATTATTCATCAGCGAACCGTTTTAACCAAATCTCAGGCATAACAATCGAAAAGTAATACAATTATCAGATTCCGTGGCAATAAATTAGTTTTTCATTAAATGAAAAATATTATTTCAACTTTAAACATAAGATTTATTAGTTTTTTAGCAACGTCAATGTTGTCAGAATTAAAAGAGAATATATTTAAATATTTTATCATAACTGTTAGTTAATTTAATACAAAATAGTATAATACGATACTGTTACTTTATTAAATACCTCGAAAACGTATGCCCACACACCACGTATTAATTATATTTATTTTCTTTATAATGTTTTTAAAAATGTATAGTTTAATATTAGTACAGAAGGACCTGCTCCGTCGCACTGATCCCCCATAATTTTCTGCGCTGCCATGATCATATTTAAACTCTCCCTCGGTCAATGTGCACAGAACTTACACTGGTACCTCTACTTTTTTGTTGTTGTTGGTATGATTGATTTTTGTAGTGTGAAGGTCGCCACTTTCTGCGACCGGAGAATCGCTGTCAAACCACTGTTGGAGCGATAATTGCAGTTTGGTATTTTGCTAGATAAGGACCTATTAATTGGCTCCAGTAGAAATAATTAGTGAAGGTCGAGTCGGCGCATCTTGACCCAAGATATGAGCACAAAAGAAGAACAACAGCAACCGTAATACTAGGTTAGTGGTGATTTTTTCTACCTGTACTGACTTTCATCGATTGCATCACTAGGAAACCAGGGAATAACAAGCTGTCAAAGGAATTCATTAGAACACTGCTTCAACAGCGCGAACTGCTTGCCTCCACTTTTTACGATCCTGGCGCTTAGTCCGGACTCGATATATTCATCTTATTAAAGATCAACCTCTCGCCTTCCGTCATTGTAAATTCCCGTGATCACCAATTTCTCCAGGCTACCTCCATCCATTCTATCTTACTTACTTACTTACCATCATGCCGGTTCCCCATGAGGGTAGGCAGAAAGGACAGAGCGCCACACTCCTCTATCCTTACACACAATTCTCGCCTTATCTACATTTATACATTGTTGAGGCTTTTAACAGAACCATTCTCCATTATCTGGTTTATCTGGTCGTGCGTGCCAAGTCTTCCGCGGACGTCCTTTATTTCTGGTACCATCAACACTTGCGTCATATAATCTTTCTTACCATTCTTTCCTCATTCATCCGTTCCATATGACCAAACCATCTTAGTGATCCTTTCTTAATCTTACTCACTATACTAACATCAGCTTTACATTCTTTCCTTATTTCTTCATTCTTTACTCTGTCATAAATAGATATGTCACATATACGCCTAAGTGATCTCATTTCCACAGCATTCATTCTACTTTCGTTCGTTCTTCTTCTGCCAGCTCCAGGCTTCACTTCCACACATCAGTGTCGGTACCAGGACTCCATTGTGTACCGCTAGACTTGCTTTGGTTGACAAATTTCCGTTAGATATAATTCCATTCAAAGCTCCGTTTACTTTATTCTCTGCAGTCAGCCTTTCGATATCATTCTCAGCCTTTTCATTTCTATCAAACATACTTCCCAAATACACAAACTAATCTACTTGTTCCAAACATTCATTACCTACAAATATTTTGTACCATGGCTTGCTTTCACTTTTCTCAAATACCATCACTTTCGACTTGTTAACATTCATGATAAGGTCGCTTTCCTTGCACATATCGTACGTTCTACTCACTAGACTCTGTAGTTCTTGTTCATTATTCCATTAGTACTACATCATCAGCGTACAATAAACAGCATACATTCAAATCGCCTATTTTTGCTCCTACGTTCCAGTTCTTTCACACAATTATTAATATACAAGTTGAACAGCCATGGAGATAATATGCTAAGACCAAAATAATTATTTTCCTGCCAATTGCGAAGAGTCCTTCTTTAATACGAAGAATGGATTCATTTGTTCGTCTAACCGTCTATGCCATATGCAGCATATGATACCAACACTACATCTATAAGGCGCCGAATGTGTTTCTTTATTTTATAGAGGACCTGTACAAGCCTCACAGTACATGGCTGTTAAGCCAGAATCTTAACAGTCATATAATCTCTTCCGATACCGACCGCAAACAATACAACAGTCACCTTCTCGAACGCATCTCCAGCGAACGCTTCTCGTTATTAACTTTATCTTTATTTAAACCTCAATTTGTGTGCGGTAAATTGAGCATCAATCTTCAATAAACGCCATCAATTTTAAGTTATATTTTATTTTATCCACCTGCTCTAGCCACAGCCACATCCACAGTCAAACTCTCTGCGATATTATACACAGGAACACCGTGAGTTTTGGGGAGTTTGGGCCCCTCAGCATCATCTTTAACAGATCCTTCTAGTACATAATACACGCATAATATATTTAAAAAATTCCTAAACGTTCCTTCTCAGGGTCCATGTTTCAACTCTAAGCAGAGCTGTGGAGTACACTTGAGACGGAGCGGCTTATTCATATTTTAGTCTTCTTCAACATAGAAGACTTGGCCATACCGGTTCTCTTTCGGGCCTCAGCCTCGAACCTTCCATTTCTTGAGACGAGAGATTTTAGGTAGATAAAATCACTGACTTTTTCGTTATCGTCAAGGACATTAATTATTTATCGGCATTTAGTCGAATTCTGAATATTTTTATCTTGCTTTTGTTTACTTCATGACCTCTTTCTCAATCTTATAGATAATCTCCCACTTCCTCTTCACCGGTCATCAAAAATCATTTAATCGAATTACGCATACATTTCAACTCGTGCAAATAGTATGGCCACACATACGCAACGCAAACTCGGTTTGACATCGCATTTTTAACATATTAAAAAATATATATATTTCAGTCACAAAATTAAACTTAAGAAAACTATTACAAAAATGTTTTTAAATTTGCTAAATAATATACTGACAAGATATAAATAAATAATCGATGCTTTACTTTGATATTTATCAAATGATTTTATAATCGATTATAAATGCTAATATTTTTATACATTTTACAAAGCCTGACAATGTAGAAGTCAAGTTAATAAAAACCTCGACTTATATTTAACTACAGCAAGACGTTTATTTTCTTCCCGGCTTAAGCCGTCAGAACCGAAAATCCAAGTTTTAAGTAGATTTAAAATATTATGTTTTATAAACAAACCGGTCATACATAAAAATTTAAAACAGAGTTCATAAAATGTACAAAAAAAAACATTAGTCAGTTAATTAATGATTTAGTATTATTAAAGTTACAACGTATATTTCATGTGGTTAATTAAAATAAATTTGAGAAAATATACATACCTACAATCAATAATATACAATACTTACTTACCATCACGCCGTTTCCCCGTGGGGGTAGAGAGGATAGAGCGCCACACTCTTCTGTCCTGACACACAATTCTCGCCTCATCCACATTCATACATCTTGTCATACAAGCTCGCCGATTGTTGAGGCTTCTAATAGAACCATCCTCCATTATCTGGTTTACCTGGTCGTGCCAAGTCTTCCGCGGACGTCCTCTATTTTTGGTTCCATCAACACTTGCGTCATATATCTTTCCTACCATTCTCTCCTCATTCATCCTTTCCATATGACCAAACCACCCAAGTGATCCTTTCTTAATCTTAATCACTATACTAACATCAGTTTTACATTCTTTCCTTATTTACAATACAATACAATTCCTTACAATACAAATATACATATATATAATCAAACGAATTTAGATGAAGTTTGATGATTTTTGTATACATCATCGTATTTTAATCATTGCGTGATTGATACATGATATTATATATATCAAAATAATATATAAGTCAAACAAAACACGGCCCGATAACTCGAAAAATGGAGGCAATCAATCAACGATGTAGAAACAGACTAAAAGATCACGATAATCAGTCAGAGAATTTATTCATTTCACAATTTCATTAAACGATGTGAAACTGTATGATTATTTTTGCTGGAATTGTGTACTTTGTAATAAGTTGTATGTACTGTAAATTATTTTATCAATCAGAAATATTTGTCCAAGAACACACAATTACTGGAGTTTTACCTGCAAAGACACTGTTATTAAACAAGTAACAGATATCTCGGATATCGAGGGGTGAGAATTGGTGAACGTTATAAAGGTGTCCCAAAATTAACGCAAGATTTAAATTTGCCGCCATTTCTGCAACCCTGAAAAAAAAAATTTGACAGCGGAGAGTTTAGGGTTAGTAAAAATGGGGTGTTACACGATAAAACAACGTGTTTTCATCATTGAACAATATCTCAAAAATAATGAAAGTTTGGCGGCCGCAATTCAAAAATTTAATACAAAATATGGTCGGAATAGTGTTTTAAGTACATCAACTGCGAAGAGAATAATTGAAAAATTTAGAGAGACTGGATCAGTTGGAGACACTAAACACATTGGTCGTCCAAAAACAAGCCAGTCAGAAATAATGCAAAATGGTCATGAAAAATTTCGACAAAAGAGTGCGTATGTGCCAGCAAAGCCGTGGAGGCCATTTGCCCGATGTGTTATTCCATAAATAACTTTATCTCAAGTACTTTATGATTCAATAAAAAAATAATAATCTAAAGACTAAAAACTGTGTTTTCTATTTTATTCAAGTCTTGCGTTAATTTTGTGACACCTATATATATATATATATATATATATATATATATATATATATATATATATATATATATATATATATATAAAGTGATCACTTAAGTGAGCTGAAGACAGGATATAAGCCCTGTAATTACCCCATACTTCCATAATTTTCTATTAAATACATTAAAAAATAGCTTTGTCTTTATGAGATATCTGATATTAGTTTATTTTATCAATGTTAATAGTAGTACCTTCCAATATAAATGCCTAATAAACCGATTAACCGGACGATTAATTGTCAATTGATTGTTTATAATAAACTAATTGAAACTAATTAACTATGTTTTTGTTCTAATGGTCTCATCACGAATACACTTAAGTCGATAAAGACGGTAGTGACGTCACAAAGCAAGCGTCATCCGTAGATTTGTAGCCAAACAAAGCATCACAATTTCAACCCTGTCAATTAAGAAGGATACAGATGAGATCTTCCAAGCTTACAACCCCCATTGCAGGGGATGGGAGTTAGTCATTTATTCTGATTGTAGACGTTCAATCTATTGCGGGGGAGAAATTTGATTGCACCCTTTCCGAACTCTTGGTCTGGGGTGTCTTGCAATTACTTCGATTAAAGGATATCGTCAAACTAAATAATTTTCCAATCACACAATTGTTAATAAATCATATATATTCATATCAATTAAATTATCTTGATGCAAAGATATTACAATCATTATTTTATACAATACATAACAAACTTATACAACATCTATTATTGTATACATAAACATACAACATAAAGTATATATATATATATATATTTTTTTTTTTTTTTGTTAATTGAGTTTAAACACATCTACCGGTTTCGAAAAATACCATTTTCATCTTCAGGATGTCAATACTAACTAAAAACATATATTATTATTTCCTTTCCAGAATCTATTTAAAAAAAAAAACAACAATTATTCAAAAAATAAATTTAGTACCTAACTCAAATTGTCACTTAATACAAATTTACTCGAATAATTTTTAGGAAAAAATTTTAGAATGGGACTCGTAGTTAAATTTAGTTGGTTGTTTATAATTTTTGATTAGTTTTACACACTTTATTTGTCTCCAATGATTCCAAATTATTTAATCTTTCAAATAATAATAATTATTATAATAAAGCCTTCAAAATCCCTGTAAGCCTACTCTTACAATCATTTCATCTTTCCAGAGATCGCGTGAAAATTATATGGTCTTAATGTCTAAATGTACATGTTCAGTAAGAAAAAATACTAAAGTAGCGAGAACGCATGCCTTACATAAGTATGTCGAACGTCTTTTTAACATCTATAGGTTAAGATTACTTAAATGTTTTAGATCGGCAAAACCCCCCTTGTTTTCTTGTGGCTGTATTCTCCACGTACCCTTATTTCTTATCAGATCTCCGAAGGGAAGGTGACCGGCGGTAATAATGAGCAGTAAAATAAAACTACAAAAAAAACAAAAAATATCCATAAAATTCTACGAACGAACTAAAAATAGATTTTTTTATATTGCTTTTCTTAGCTTCTTACTATCTGACACGTAAACCATTATTTAGTCTAGACAAAAATAAGTATGGCAATTTAAAGATATGCATCTATCGAGTCACGATTCATGCTCTGAAGAGCTGTATACAATAATCTCTTTAACTATTTATTTAGAATATGATCTGGAACCCGTTCAGAAAGATGCTTGGACGTTGCTTGCGGTCTTATTGGTACAATTTTAGTAGTTCGCTAACTCCTCATGATACTTTCGGGTGAAAGGTTTATTTCGTGCAGTAAACATGCTACACATTGTATTCATTCTATTGACATATTGGTATTTAATGTACTATCTTAAAAACATTTAATATTATGCTGAATAACTTTTTGAATACTTTTCTCGATCTTTTCTAGGCTAATCCCTGTATACCTGACATTTCTGGCCAACGTTACATCAGACATCCACCCTAATGATGGACCCTGCAATGGAATCCGAAAGGTCACATATACACGGCAGTATTATCCCAAAAAACTGTACACAGAAGATTTTGAACGACCGTGAAAACCAATGAACATTGTCAACTTTTCTCGAATAAATTGATTAAATATCAGTTCAAAATTAATACATCCTGCATTTATAACACAGACGACCAAATATATAGACATGAACGAACGAAAGTTTTCTTGTCTTTACCACTTACGCAATAAAATAGCTCCGAAACTTTTTTTTTTAAATATGACTCGACTGGAACGAAAATTTAAACGCTAAGAGTATACATATGCATTAATATAAAAAATATATATTGTTTACATAAAGATTTAATTTTCGAAGAGTAAATGCTTTTACTGTTGCATAAATGTGTCATAAACTATAGTATTTATGTTTATTTATATTTATCCCCCTCATCCTGCAACTAATGTTCCAAACCACTCTCCTATATATATATATACACTTTATTTCATGTCTATTTATTTACTGGTCAGTGATTTATAATCATGTCTACTCATCCGCTGAGTTGCATGGTAACACAAAACAAACAAAATATGTACATTTTTTGTAACAATGTTCATAAAAATTGAATGGAAAATAATATTCAAAATGACTTTCTTAAACACATGTCCAGAGTAAATATTATGTTCCAGGCCAATTGTGTTTGGCCGCCATTTTGGTTTGGCAGACATTTGTCAGTTCGCTTTTTTTAGTCATAGAGAGTAGTTGATTACAACTTATTATGAAGCATCTAACGCCTCAACAACGTGTTGGAAGTCATTAAAACATTAAAACAAACTTACAAAGCTGACTTTCGAAAAAAAATCATGAGCGACGAAGCTACTTTCGATTTGGCAGGTTTTGTTAATAAACAAAACAGTAATTAATGGGGCATTGAATATCTTCAATTGATCCACTAACAACCTTTACACCCCAAGCAGAGTTACCGTATGGTGCGCCAACGGAATCATTGGGCCTTAATTCTTTCAGGATGCAAGAAACAAAACTGTAAAAACCTCTTGATTACCGAATTGGGTCGATTGGGCCTGCAACATATGTGGTTTCAACAGAACGGTACCACCCACCCACTCACCCAAACATATTGATTCAAACCTAATAATTATTGTCACAAATATATTCAAAATAATTTATTTGAAAGTCTACTTTAAAATTGTTTTTTCACATACACCTTATGTATTATATATATATAAGGTAATAAACTATTCTAATACTAATTCATTGTACAATTGCTTGTAAACTATGCCCATTTCGACAAAGAATTTCTCTAGTGAGACGGGCATAGTCCAAACATATTTTTACATTATATTAAATAGTTACCAATAAATGCCAATACCAATACCTCACACATAGCCCAAGCTACGCTTGAAATTTTGATGGATGAAATAACATAGGCTTGAAACATAATACTCATCCTGTATTGAAGAGAGCATATTCTTCTTTTTTTTTATTCTTCTACTACTTCTCCTTCTTGCGCTTGTTCGTTTATCAAGCGTAAGCGATCTTTTTTTTTCAGCAGCTTGAAATAGTTATATTATGAACTTCCCAAATCATTTACAGAGATTCCTCAGCCAGGACTTTTTTCCTTACATTCCACGAGTAGATTTTCTTTGGTTTTGATAGCAACTGACTGTGAGATTCTAACATCCCTGACTGTTGTATTCATCACCCATTATCATGATTTTCTTGGAGTAGTGTAATGACTATGAAGGTTCTGCGAAGGTTACGGAAACAATGGTAGCTCATATAGCACATATGTAAACATACTATATGCATGGTGAATTTGAATGACTTAATATTATTGCAAACAATTATTATATTATTAAATACTAATTAAATGTATTAATTAGAAAGATATACATATACAATCAATTTTATCAAAAAATATTGTTGCGCTACCGGGATTCGAACCTGGATCTCTTTCCAAACCGGGAAAGGTGCATTATCTAACTATTCTACAGTGACATTATTATTATTTTATTTTTTTTGATAACTAATTTTCGTACTGTTATCGAATCATGAATTGCTAATTCTGGCGTCTGTTATCGGTTTACTCAAAAGTATTATTTGAAATTTCGTAAAAACAAAGTAAATGGCTTTCAAATAATGGAACGATAGATGTATTAATTTGAAAAAATGTAACATATAAGTTCGAAAATTTGTCATCAAAAATAATGTCGCTGTAGCATAGTTGGATAATGCACCTTCCCCGGTTTAGAAAGAGATCCAGGTTCAAATCCCGGTAGCGCAATAACAATATATCTTTCTAATTAATATATTTAATTCATATTTAAAATATCACAGAGCTATGTTCTGAATAATTACAACTTCACAATAATAATGTGTTCTCCTAATTTAATATCATTAATATTAACATTAATATATTATTTAAATAATTATACTAGATAGGTACATTACATTTGTAATTTAGTAAATTCTTTTACCTGGCTACATATTAAATAATTATATTGAATATTAGAGAATATTAGGTAATAGAATTTTGTAAGAAATATACTAATTAAATCAAGCGTTCTACTGTCATTCATTTTCCTTGACAAATGTTTGCATTGAACTCCGCTCCTGGGTGCTAGGAACATCTGAACGAACGCGCGGTTACTCTGAACGATTATGATGAATACACTACGGTTAACCGCCAGCCCAGCATCCACTGTCTGGATCCCATCACTAGAGATTGATAGAGTTCAAAAACCCCCATACTTTACTCGCAACATATTTTCCAAAGTTTGCAAACAAGGTCTTAATTCTGTGTAGCATCTGTTATCCAATTTTTTTGTCGATATCTTTGTAACACGTTTTTGATAGATACTAAAATTGTAGAGTTCAATAGTTGATGAGAATTTTTTTCAGAGTTTTCGACTCCGATTGCGATCATTTATTTTAGATCAGTTGAGAAGTTACTGCTGTTCACTTCGATTTTCGTGTATAAATTAAACAAACTATAAGTAGTTGTAATACTTTTATAAGAGTATACATATATGATATTTTTTATATCAATTTACTCAATAGAATATATTTGTAAATACTAAATTAATGTATTAATTATAAATATATACATATAAAATCAATTTTGTCGAAAAATATTGTTTTTGCGTCACCGGGATTCGAACCTGGATCTCTATTTCCGATCCGGGGAAGTGCACTACCATTGTGCTATAACGCCAGTATTTTTCTTGACAAATTTTCGAACCTATATGTTACATTTTTCAAATTAATACACCTGTCGTTCCATTATTTGAAAGCCATCTACATTATTTTTACAGAATCTCAAATACCTTTGAGTAAACCGACTGCAGACGCCAGAATTATCAATTCATTTTTATTAAATTTTGGACACATTGATACAACATATATTATTATTAAGGAAAACACATTCTTATCGTGAAGTTGTAATTATTCAGAACATAGCTCTGTGATATTTTAAATACTAAATTAATGTATTAATTATAAATATATACATATAAAATCAATTTTATTGAAAAATATTGTAAAAATAGGTTTGAATCCCAGTGACGCAAAAATAATATTTTTCGACAAAATTGATTTTATATGTATATATTTATAATTAATACATTAATTTAGTATTTAAAATATCATAGACCTATGTTCTGAATAATTACAACTTCACAATAAGAATGTGTTTTTCTTAATAAGAATATATTTGTTGTCAATGATTATTTTGTCCACAGATTTTGTTAATAGATAATAGCGACGGGACCACACTGTACTGCATACCACAATGAACTAGTTCTTTCTACTCGCGCTTCGCAGTTCGCACGTTTTGAATCTTACTGACGCTTCAATAGTTCGATACTTCACACCATATTCACATGCATTAGCAAATAACTTAGTCGCCTGCAACGAAGCTCTTACTCAGCAACGCACACAATTAACTGAGATCTGTGTATATATAAAGACGAAAGAGTTTTCCGCTCACTTCATGTATTTCATTGAAGTATGTACTTCGAGAAGTATCACACGACACTCTTCGATAACGGTTTAAATAACGACTTCATTGAACTGAACTTCATGAAGTACGAAGCGATTTCGACCTGCATCAGGAGTGGGCCGTTGAACAAAATGAACAGTTCATTTTGAACGCCTTAAGTTAGTGAACGTGCACTTCGTGAAGCGTTCATTAAGAATGAAGTTTTGTCTTTCGCTAATGGATAATCCCAAGTTTTGACCATATTTAAAAAAAAAAAGTGTACATGGAATACATCAATATTCTCACTATTTTAAACTATATTTCAAACTAGGCTAAATGTTTGAGTTATAAAAATAAGACTAACTTGATGGCCTCCTATTACATTACAGTACATTAAACACCTTATTTATATCGTATACAAAAAATCTATTAAACATTACATTATTTGGTGAGTATGCTATTAAATTGGTTAAACGGTAGTTATTTCTCGGTCATGATCAATGTCTTTAAAATTGATAAAATACCTAAACAGAGTAATGTAAATATTTTGTCATATATTACATGTACAACGTTCGGTGAAAAATTTGTGTAAAATATACAAATAAAAGCAAATAATATTATGTATATTCTATGTGATGAAATCACTAACTGCGAGTCAATTAACGATATCTCTGGCACGATCATTAATAATTATCGAGTATGAATATGAAAATATTGCGATTTATGGCTGTTTGAAAAAATTGCCAATTAAAATACATATAAAGATGATAAATTTAATAATTCCAGCGCGTTTAAGATGTTTAAATATCCATGGTTTCTTAGAATTTTTTAATCATCTTTTAGACAACAATAATACTTTTGATGAATAAATCGTGTAAAATAAACCAAAGTAACCAACTGAATTTTAGCACAAGTTCTATACTAAAATAATTTACAATAATTTAGGATTATTAGATCAACTTCCACATCTTTCCCATCACCCATTACCGGGTCCATCATCGGGGCTAATTACGCTGATGCACCTATCATAAATCATGATAAATTTAAATAAAATAGTTAAAATGAATATGGATATCAATACTTTAAATGTTTTATATTGGAATATCATTAAGTATATATATATATATAAATTGATATTTTTTATTTATTACCTTTGTTTTATTAACCACTGAATTGAGTTTAAATACATTTACCGGTTTCAAAAAATACCATTTTCTTCTTCAAGATGTCATAACTAACCAAAAATATATAGCATTGTTTCATCATCAGAATCTATTTTTAAAATTTTTAAAAAAACAATTATTTAAAAAATAAATTTAGTACCTAACTCAAATTGCTGCTCAATACAGATTTAGTCGAATAATTTTAGGAAAAAATTTTAGAATAGGACTCGTAGTTAAATTTAGTTGGCTGTTTAAATTTCCTGATTAGTTTTACATGCTTTATTTATCTCCAATGATTCCAAATTATTTAATTTGATTTGTTAAATTCAGTGGTTAATAAAACAATGTTAATAAATAAAAAATATGATTTTTAACCACAAAGTTAATATTGCTAATTTTAAAAGTATATAAATTGATCTTCGTAATTCAGTTCAGTATAGATTATAAATTTCCCCGTTATGTAATATTTCACCCGTTTTTATATGGCCGTTCATATCGAGAAATCCTCGCCATTCCAATAAAGCATCTGTTATTTTTATTATTTTTCCGCCCTCTCCCATCCGTCACAATTACCTCAATGACCATTTCGCTACAGCTAGACGTAGCTGGATCTCGGTACAACACATGGGGGCCGTTAAAACAACGCGGCTCATACTTCTGATCGTGAAGCCACTTTAACTACTTGGATCTGAGACTAAACTACCGCAGTATCTCATTCATACTGGATAATAAATAGTCTGCATATATAACAGCATTTATAAAATATACATTCCTTGTGTGAATAATAAATAAAATCCTAAAGCAAAATATATCACACAAATTAAAAATTTAATTGAAATTCATATATTTAATAATTTATTAACTCTGTTTTATTTTATAAACCACTGTGAGTTATTTATATTCAACCGATTTTGCAAAAATACCTTTTCTTTCATCACGATGAAAAAATTAACTAAAATATTGTATCAAAATGTTTTCATATTCAATTTTTTTTCAAATAATTCTTAAATTATATTAAGAAATAAATCTAGTACTTAACTTAAATTGTTACGATGATGAAAGATGTGGAAATTGATTTAATGATCCAAAATTATTGGAATTTTTTTTAGCATAGGACTAATGGTTAAAATTTATTGGTTATTTTTAATATTATTGGATGACATAATTGTTATCCACAATTATTATTATAAATAACTCAAAGTGGTTTATAAAACAAATTTAATAAACTCTTAATTATGAAAAATTAATATGAAATATTAAAAATTTTCACATATTTCATTGAAAAGAATAGTCAAATTGATTAACATGGCTTCGTTATTCTGAAGTTACATATTGTCGAAAATTTGATAATTGGAATTGAATAAGAAATATTTGTGATGTAATATTTTGTTAGTAGATAAGTACTATTTTATATCTAATTTTATTTATAATTATTCCGTTTATAACGATCGTTTTTCAAAGATTAAATGTTTATATATTTTTATTTTTTTTGCAGATTCATTACGGTACATCATCTAATTTCATAAAATCATATTTAAAATGAAAATATCTATAAAAAATCTCCCATAAAACGGTTGAAAAAAAGTAAACTCAAGGTGAATCTAATATAAGGCACCGCTGCCGGACGTGTTTTGTTTTGACCCACGGGGCTGCAAGTGTTAATACAAATTCAAAACGTTTTTTTAATATAATTTTATTAAATTTCATAGCATAAAGTAACTATTATTAAAGAAAATTGTGTAACTGCATTCACCCAGGCATTAATGTACAAAAAATATATACGGTACAATGAATAATGAATAAACTAAGAGAGAATAAAAATCTGTTTTTAATACAAGCTATGTGAAGGATTATCGCCTCCACTCTCAGGCTGAACTTACCCAGAAAGTACCGATGAGTGAAATACAACCCCTATCAGTCTTAAAGACAAAAATATCAAACAAAAAACCTGCTATTGATGCCTTCCAGACTGCTCTAGAAACGACCTTTAGTAACAATTCGCCCAGTAACTTCTTCTATATTTATAAACCTTGACTATAATAAATTCAGTGTAAATAGTACGCATACGCAAGGTGAATATTATGTTCCAGGCCGATGTTGTTTTCAAATAACTAAAAAATAAAAAATAAATTTAAAAAATTTTTGTATTTATCAATTATTTGGTTTATTACAATTATTTATTAAATATGACATTGGCCAAATAGCATCCTCTGGCAGCAACACAAATACGTTCTCTTTTAACAATATTTTTCACAACATTCTCGCAGACTTGGCGTGTTATTTTAACAATTTCATTTCGAATATTGTCCTGTAGCATCAGAACTATTATTGGCTCATTAGCGTAGACCTTTACTTTCAAGTATTCACACAGAAAATAGTCGGATGTCGTCAAATCAAGTGACCGAGGAGGCCAGTCGATATCATCGTTTTGAGGCATTTTGCAACCGGAAAAAAATCATCACAAAATTTCAGGCGTAGCTCAAGCTATGGCACTGTTCTGTTGAAACCACATGTGTTGCAGGCCCAACCGACTCAATTTACCCACTAATAAGTTTTCCATCATGTTACAGCATTGCCTCTTGCATCCTGAAAGAAATATACAGTAACTTCGCGTAAATTTAAAGGTCGTCGATATATCAATTGAGAATTTTCAGTACCCCAATAACGGCTGTAGTGTTTATTAACAAAACCCGCTAAATCAAAATGAACTTCGTCAGTCATGATAATTTTTAACAAAAATCGAGGTCATAAATATTGAGCTGCAGAACATGTACTGTGACATGTTGTTGAGATGTTAAATACTTCGTAATAAATTGTAATTTATACTGTATATAACATATACTGATAAATTGGCAAATTGACAAATGTCTATAAAACAAAATCGGCCTGGAATATATTATTTAGCCAGTACACAATACACTCTACAATATGCGCTACTCTCACACTAGTCGCGTCATATCATTCAACCTGTATATGGAATATTATTTGAATTAAAGAGGTAACCCGTGGATACAGTATGAGTTTCTCAGTGAGTTTTGGCACTATTTATTTTTTAAAAACTTCTGAAGATTAAAAAAATTGCACTGCGTCTATCTTACAAGTCTTTATCATATTTGTTTTATTTATAAAACCTGATTTTATGAATAAAATAAAAAAATGTATAAGTATAAATGGTTGGCGCCTGTTTCCCGTAATGTGTATACCATCTAGAATTGGTGATTTGTCATCCACAGACGCATTTCTTATTACTGAATTAAAGAGATATCTCGTAGACATATTATGATTTTTGCTTTGCGTTTAAGCACTATTTACGTTTTAAAAACTTCTGGAGATTAAGAAAAGTGTACTGCGTCTAGTTTGCGAAAACCCGATTTTATGAATAAAACGTATTTTATTATGAGTATAAATGGCTAACGCCTTTTTCATTTTTATGAATTTAAACTCGGGTATTAACTTGTTAAATATTATTACATTTTCTAGCTTATCTCCTCTCTTCTCAATATTTCCGTTACAACCACCCATCCACCTTTCACCAGTAAATCCGCCTCCTCCCCCACCATCTGCCAGTATCTAATTACTTGTACATTTATATTTGTATGTAGTTAGTTTAATACTTCACCTGTCGATAAGAGTCACCGTTTCTCTCGAAACTCGAGTAGTGCTAATAAACTCAAGTAGAGTTATAATATTGTTTTATTTATATCCATTCATTATGATGAAACTACAAAGTTATCATCGATTCTATCAATAACGTACCTATTTTGCTCATAATTGTAACAATTCACTTTTTATCGATATTAAAGATGGTATGTATGTACTTACCTAAGTATATTTTGTTTTTAATTATAACATTTTTTCATTTAATATGCAACACTAACATAACAAAATTATTAAATTGTATATTGTATCATTAGATAGATTGTAAATAAATAAGAAAATAAACACACGAACAATGGTCATTGATTATTAAACATAGATACAACATAAATATTCTGCACGTAACCTACGAAAACTAGCAAGACTAATTGCTCCTTTCACATTTGCTGGCAGTTCATTGGACAATTTGAAACTTTTATTGTATAAACTATATTGTGTTCCCAACAGATTTGTTTGCGGAAGTCTAAAATCTCCCGACTTCTCGTAGGATACGTGTGGACCTCAAAATTATGTTCTTATTCATGTATGATGGCAACAATCGATTTTTGATTTTGTATATTTTGTATACTAGAATATTTTGTATAATTTTTTGTAAAACCATCATTAATTTTAGTTATTTACATATAAAAATAGTCGTTATTGCTGTGTTTTGAATTACTTGATTATTTTTTTATCAGATTCATTTTCTAAATGTAGTACTATTGATCAATAATTTTTATGCGGAAGAAAAAATTAAAGTTGCGTTATAAAACTTTTAAAATGGTTCATTTTTGATTTAACACTCCTCCAAATTTTTTTCTTGACTAACTTTTTTACGCGATGTGCGATATATGTACGCGGGTATGCAATAGAAGTTTTATATTTTTTTCCTATATCTGCCTTATAGCGGCAAGCAATACTCGTCACTGCCATGTACACGGATATGTACTTACTTGGAGGCGTAAAAAAATCGATATCTTATTAAAGTACAAGAATTCGTCAATGCCATATTTTGAAATCTTCTCCGCTTTGAGTACACTAAGGGAAAATTGAACAAAATGAAATGTAAAACGAAAAGCTAATTTTCAATCTTTTACTCATTTAAAAACGCTTAAGGGTAGGTCGACAAGGGAGAAAATGGAAATATTGTATTTCACCATGGACGAAATAAGGCTCTCTGCTTTATACTTAAGATATCATTCAAAAGTTATATTTTTATTAAGAGGTATATCATCAAAAACGTTATTAATAAGGTCATGCTTTTCATCCTCTTCGTCCCTTTTATTCTAACCGTGTTGGGGGCCTAAACCTTGGACAGCACTCTTCCACCACTTTCTGTTCTGCGCTGATGCCACTAATAGTTCTATCTTGCAGTCTCTCCATTTGCCTTATTCATGTTTTTCTAGATCTTCTGTATCTTTTGTATATCTATAGGTTTTCTTCCTTCTGTAAATCTGAATAAGAAAATCTGTTTAGGCAGTCTTTCGCTCCTCATGCGAGGGACATTTCCAAGCCAACTTAACTGAGATTTTTCTATTTAGAGCAACAGCGGGTTCATCTAAAGATTCTCTCGGTTAATATCATCCCTGAATTTAATCTTTTAACGTCACTCTTAGGTATCTTATTTCTGCAGCCTGAATACTCGACTACTTTTTCTTCGTCAGTATCAAAAGTTGAAGGTCAAAGGTCAAGATGGGAGCGTAAACTGACTTGAAATACTATTCATTCTAAAAAAATGGCAATATTTATGACAAATTGTAGCCGTTAACAAAATTATTATTATAATCATTATATTTATACATTATTGTCGGCATTATATTGGTGACCACGATCAAGCTGTGATCCCAGCTGGAAATTTATAGCCTCTCTACATCATGTCGAACATTATCCTACATTTAATTGTTTTTTGTTAAAGAATACTAATTAAAATATTAATTAAATGTATTAATTAGAAAGATATACATTTAAAATCAATTTTATCGAAAAAAATGTTGTTGCGACACCGGGATTCGAACCTGAATCGCTTTCCAAACCGGAAAGATGCATTATCCAAATATGAAACAGCGACATATTTAATAACGACAAATTTTCGAACCTATATGTTACCTTTTTAAATTAATACATTTTTTAATCGTTCCATTATTTAAAAGAGCCATCTACTTTAAATTGATTTTATATATATATATATATATATATATATCTTTCTAATTAATACATTTAATTAGTATTTAAAACATCACAGTTCTATGAATAATTACAACTTCACAATAAGAATGTGTTCTCCTAATAAAATATTTTAATAATTAAATACGTCGAAGGTGACACCAAAAGCCAAGAACATGTGAGAAATGAAGTAGATGGTGTGAGAGAAGACAAGATTGAGACGATTGTATGCATTTAAATTGGCAAATTGAGATCTGGTCACTGTACATAATATTGCCATTATAAAGCACCATTTCGGTTCTGAATGGTGCGGTGTTCTTGTTTATTTGTTATATTTTATTGCTTTAGGAAACTGCGAAACTTTTATTTTATTTTATTTTACTGTCTTGTAATTTTTTTTGTTATTTTGTAGAATCTTACGTCTGTCACGAATTGTTATTGTTCGGATTTTACTGTTTGAATACACAGAGGTCTCTTTTAGTACAGACCGGTATAGTTAGTACATTTTCTCACAATACATATATATAATAATAGTATTATAATTTTACATTCATACTACAGTATGTTATATTGTTATAAAAATATGAATAAAACATTGCGGCAAAGTAAGAACACGTAATTCGGTACCCTGTCTGCTGCACTAGTAATTTACTGTATTACGCAACAGTGCTTTTTCAGTGTAGTAGTAAACAAAGTATAGTGGCAACATATGTACTTGTTAAATAATTTTAATATAAATTAAATTTATTAATTAGAAAAACATACATATAAAATCAACTTTATCGAAAAATATTGTTGTTGCGCCACCGGGATTCGAACCTGGATCTCTTTCCAAACAGGGGAAGGTGCATTATCCAACTATTTTTAGCGACAAATTTTTGAACCCAAATGTTACTTTTTTAATATTAATACATTTAGCCGTTCCATTATTTGAAAGAGCAATTACAACTTCACAGTATGAATGTGTTCTAATATTGTAAAATAATTGTTCATATTTTAACGGAAAAAGTAACAAATTGTAGTTATCAACTTTTTTATAATTATTTCACCTAGATGATACACAATATCTTTAATTAAGTATAACGGATTGGATAAAATATTGTTACGTCGTGGGCCGTCATCCGAGGATGGAATCCAGCGCACAACGCCACCAGCTAGACTCAGTCTGTGGGTACATAAGGGTTGGTGTCAGAATGCCTATCTCAGATGTGTGGGGGAGGTCTCAGACAATAATAACACTTTAGTCACATAATTTACACTTTATTCACTAAACAGGAGAAAATCGTCATTGTAACACGTAGAGGGTTCCAAATCTTTCCGTGGCCGGACCAAAGCATCATCTCGTCTTCTGGAGGTTTCCAGTGGACCAATCTTGACGTCAAAGTGCTCGCCTCGCTTCCATTCTCGCTCGCAGCCTCCCGCTCGTACCCGCGGAGAGTCCTTCCTTCATTGACATTCACGGGCAGAACAAGGCCCAAATATCTCTTGTCGTGCCGTGATTAATAGTTTATTAATAATACTCAGTCCTATCCGTCGCCTTTTCTCGATCTTTTACACTAATACTCAGATCTCGGCGGAGCGCCGCTTGGCCTCCGCCGACACGCACCGCACAGCACGGGCGCTGGCTACCAAGTCCTTCTCCTTCCTCCGACCTCGCTCTACCAGCCGCGCCTGCTCGCGTCGGAAGATGTCGCCTTCGATCTTCGCGCGTATTTTCGAATGTTACAATATATAGTGTGGAATATTTAAATAAAGGCCAGACTCGTAGATACCTCATTTAATATTATTATTTAGCAAGCAGTGATCACTAAATTTCATCATAAATTTCGTTCAAATTAAGTATGTCATGCATTTTGAGGTAAAAACAATTTATTTATTTTAGTATATAAATAAATATTATATATATTAAAACTATCATATATATTTATAAATAACAAGAGTGGTTTAGTAGTCGCCTTTATATTTGTGCCACTTTTACTTCCTGGGAACGTGCATTATATTATGCGATTATGCTATACCAACACAGTGGATTGACGACAAATTTTCGAATCTATATGTTACACTTTTCAAATTAATACATCTATCGTTCCATTATTTGAAAGCCATCTACTTTATTTTTACAGAATAATTTTAATAATATTTAATTAGTTTTTAAAATATCACAGACCTATGTTCTGAATAATTACAACTTCACAATAAGAATGTGTTCTCCTTAATAAACTAATTATAATCGTATCACAATTCTGCAAGAATGTGTCAAAGATACTGCAAATTAGTGTCACTGTGACGTCTGCTGAGACTAAGATACCACCGAACGGCGCATTGATATAAATAACGCGCATCAGCCAGGTGGTAATGCAATACAACAACAGCATATTCAATATGGTAACAAGCCCAAATAGAGAGACTTCGCGTCATGTGCCGCGAGGAGACTTGTCTCTAGCTTGGATTATTGACAAGAAGTCTCCCGCGCGCGAGCACACTGCCTGATATATAACCTTCCGACTACCCTCTCTACGGAGAATGACCGCCGGCCAATACGTGACCTTTCCTACGATTGTTCAGCCAATCCAACACGTTTTCAAATCTACCAGGCAAATTTGCACCTTATCGTTAGTCAATCGTCCGCGGACCTCCGACCCGCTCTCTCCTACCATCATTAAAATGAATAAAAATGGTAATGTAATTTCATATACATGTTTGTATATACAATACATACATAATATGGTTGATAGGAACGGAAAGGCTGAGAATGATATCGAAAGGAGGGTGACTGCAGGGAATAAAGTGAACGGCGCTTTGAATGGAAGTATATCTAACGGGAATTTGTTAATCGAAGCAAGACTAGCCGTGCACAATGGAGTCCTGGTACCGACACTGATGTATGGAAGTGAGGCCTGGAGCTGGCAGAGGAGGAACGAAAGTAGACTGAACGCAGTGGAAATGAGATCACTTATGCGTATATGTGGCAAATCTATTTATGACAGAGTAAAAAATGATGAAATAAGGAATGAATGTATAGCTGATGTTAGTATAGTGAGTAAGATTAATAAAGGATCACATAGGTGGTTTGGTCATATGGAAGGAATGAATTAGAAGAGAATGGTAAGAAAGATATATGACGCAAGTGTTGATGGCATCAGAAATACAGGACGTCCGCGAAAGACTTGGCACGACCAGGTAAACCAGATAATGGAGGATGGTTCTGTTAGAAGCTTCAACAATCGGTGAGCTTGTATGAGAAGATGTATTAATATGGATGAGGCGAGAATTATGTGTCAGGACAAAGGAGTGTGGCGGTCTATCCTCTCTGCCTACCCCCGCGGAGAAACGGCGTAAGTAAGTAAGCAATATGGTTTATAGTGAAAAATAATAGGTAATATGATTTTTTTTAATAATAATAGGTATATTATTTAGTTAGAGAATGAACTAAACCGCAATTAAGGTAAATAGGAAACACGTTAAATGTCTCGGACACATGTGTTTTACCGCTCCTACTATATAAAAATTAAAACTCGTTTTTCTTTTTCAATTTATTAGTCTCTCAGTATCCTACACCCGACTATTTCACTTAAAATCTACTTTTAGAAGTCGCACTTATCAACGTCCAGAATTGCTATGCATGAAGAAATGCAGTTCACACTATTGAAGCAGACTGAACGATCTATATGCTCAGTCATCGCTATTTATTTGAATATATTTACTATTTTTATCAACAAACATCTTACAATTATAGAGTGACTCCAATATTGGGGAATAACCAGTTATAGGTATGAGTCATGTTGTGGTGAAAGAAAGTGTAGTTATGAATGATGATCAGAAAAATCGATGCGTGGATGCCAGGGACCTATATCTCCCAGCTGTCCACTGTATCGAGACAAGGAATATATCACGGAATGTATGTGTGTAGATTTGGCTAGAGCACTTGGAAAAATAAAGCACGTTCAGAGCCTCCACACAACTATTAATATAATAAAAGTTCAGTAATGTATCTGAAAATATTGTTCTGTGAAAAATTAAAGATGACCTTCGTATTTGATGTAGTCAGTTCATAATTGTGACATTAATATAAAGTCAACGATCAATTTTCAACCGCATCATACTTAAAAGATCCTAACACATTCATCTATTTGTTCTAGAATAGTGCGTTCTTATTTTTTTAAATACACCTCTTAATACACTGCGGTATGTAGAAATCTAAAAAATGGTCTACTATGTACAAGATCATTTCAGAACATTTAGAATAATAGATAGGACAACAACACGATATCAAAACTACAATCCTACTTTCAGATGTTGAAAAATGTTAAGTAATTAACCAACATATTTATTTATAACCGAGTTGAGTAATTATTATTGGACATGGGAGATGATTTAATTCGACAACGGAACCTTAAAACTATATTTTTTTTCCAAATTTCACCCCGCTCGAACAGCGGGAAATAATAAATCATTGTTAGGTTCGGTTTCAACCCTTGGCATAATTAAAATCCGTTCATTTACCGAGAGTCGCAAAATGAAATGAATCAATTCAATGACTGGTTATATCAAAATCAAAGTTTTAACAATATCCCTGGAAATACGTGATTTCCTTTGTTATCAAAAACTATTGGGTTTTGCAGTTTAATGTCTATTTTCAAATGCGTGTAATTTTGTGGGTAAGTTAAATCGTTGTTTTTTGTACGTAACTTTATTTTATATATTAAAAGTAATTTTACCCTTTCTATACAATAGCTATATAAGAGGTACTGAAATTAATAACAAGTTTATAATGACATGGTTAATAAATTTAAACACAAATAATTTTAAATTTTTACTCAATATTTTTATTAGATTTAAATTAGTCAGTAACATGAACAGAGGACAGATGCCATTCATCCTGAGAGACCAAGCTTTTAAATCAGTTAAACAGTTTAGATCTCTAGAAACAAATGTGATAAAGAATAATTACATCCAATAAAAAGTAAATAACATGCATAGATTAATGAATGAATAGACATGATATGAAGTGTATATATAGGAGAGGGGTTTGGAACATTATTTGCCGGGCGAGGGATATTCTAAACACATATATCCAATGAAACATAAATCCACTGAAACATAAAGCTACACATTTATGCAACAATAAAAGTATTTATTATTTGTGTAAACAAGACGTATTTTTTACATTATTGCATATTATATTGTCAGCGTTTAAATTTTTGTTGCGATCGAGTCATATTTTTCAAAAAAGTCACAGAGCTCTTTGATTGCGTGAGTTGCACCAAAGTGATAACATGGATGCCACCAAAATGAAAATTTTGGAAGAAGGAATTTGCGTTAGTTCATGTCTATTTATTTGATGGTATATGATAACATGGTAAATTCAGGAAACGCTTATTTTACTAAACGTAAATTACTAATTAGGTTATTGTCACAAAATTTAAAATACAACACTGATACAATCGATCATTATATACGGGTGTGAAGTTTGGTTTCTCACTTTAACGTAATAAATTAGATTGAAAAAATTTACGACTCAATACGTGATAACTTAACCGGCGAATAGAAAAGATTAAAGAACCTAGAATGATATTGCACTTCAGTTATTCCAAGGAAGGTGAAAATAAGATGATTGCAATGGACAGGACATGTAGCGAGAGTGGATTAGTCTCGTAATACGAACAAAGGTCATCAAGATTGAGACCGAGTGGAAGACCAAGACGTAAATATGCGGATGATGTCAAGATAGACCTGCAAAAGATAGGCGTGTTTCCAGTAAACTGGACCACAAAGGTGATGTCAGGGAATATATGGCTATTTTTACTGCTGTCATGAACTTGCGATTCTCATGAGCCAACTGAAAAAAAAAAGAAATTAGTCAAGTTTCCATATTCTTCTTTCCACACTATACAGTAAATTCTCTACTTTCGAACAAGTTTCATTCCGAGAGCTAGTTTACAAGTTGAATTAGTCGAACAATATTATCATATTCATTTATTGTAAAAAGCACTGCTGTTTTCGATATCGTACAATGCTGAGGTTAAAATTATTAGTACGGCAATGAGGTAGTGGATACATTTTTTTAAAGAATTATTCAACAAATCTAATTTATAAAACTGAAAAAAAATTTCCGATATCTTCAAATATGGCAAAGCTGCAGATGTTTAAAGTTGAGTATTTTAAAAACGATCAGTTTATACCACACGAGAGATGTAAGGCAAGTCGGTACGCGACACTCTAGTACTAACATTATTAGTATTGGCCGGTACGTACGACAGATGTAACATCACACGGTGGATATTGATAATCCGATCATTTTTCAACAACCCAACTTTGAACGTCAAGATCTCCGAAAGTATAGCACATTTGAAAAAAATTCAAAAAGCATAGTAATCTGGATTTTTTAAATATATATTTTTAACATACTACGAAAGCTCATTTCTGACATGCTCGACTACCTCATTGAACCAAATATAGGTATATATACTTGTTAAAAAAGACTGTACGTGACTACTGTAAACATTACTAAAAACGTGGGTTCGGCACCCAAACGCCAGAGACCTTACGCAATATCACCAAATGTGAAATTTTGGTACAATTTTGAATTTTGCATTTATTTTAATAAATTTAAATAATTGGACACGGAACTTGGTGAATTTGAAAGTTTGAAAGTTCAATGTTTGCATATAGAAGACTTACCTTCTTAATCGTTACCTTGTTTTAATAATAAAATGTATAGTCATATATGTGAAAATAGAACACTTATTTTTTTATTCTACTCATTTTATTTACTTGAGATATAGATACTTAAGATATGTTATAGATCTAGCAAGGATGTGGAACAAGATCACCAATTCGATATGGCCATATTAATTTTTTAATATAATTCTTGTTGAACATAATTATATAAATTCCTGAATATTAAAATATCATTAGTGTTGAAACAGAGCGGTTTCTTAAAATAATTAGAAGCATTCAAAAATTTATGAAAATTTTCAGAATTCCAATAAATGATGTCTCTTTTCACCTCATGCAAATAAAATTGTATGCTTTCTTCCACTATAGATATAAATACAAGTTGTTGAGTTAAATTATTAAATAATAATAAAAATGGATAATTTGTATGGCGCCATTTTCGTAAAAACTTTCACCTCAAGGGCGCTTTACACACAAACTGTTTATAGTTCTACAAATATCTTTGTTTTTAAATTTAAAAATTGTTATTTTCACTTATGGAAATGACTTTTTATAAAGGTGCATTTTTAGTTTATTCTTAAATAAAGTCTGTAATACAATGTTTCTTATGACGGAGGGTAAAGAGTTCCACGCTTTTGGGCCTACCGCCGCAAATGCCCGTTCACTAAATTTAGACTTCTGGCAACAGTCGGTCGATTCTATAACCCTTCCTGCGGCTGAAGTAGAGGCTGACTTGAGAGTTTGACGTCTACCATTCAAATTGTCCGAGATACAAAGTTCTTTAAGATTCAGAGGCACCATGTTGTGTGTCGCTTTGTATATCAACCAACACAATTTAAATTCAACTCTTTCAGGGAATCAGAGCCAATGTAGTAAAGGGGATATTATATGAGAGAATTTAGAAACTCCATATATTTTCCGTGCAGCCGCATTTAGAATAGTTTGTGATCCATCCAACTGAAATATTGGCAGGCCAGCATAAATGCTGTTACAATAGTCCACACGTAACACCACAAATGCATTTATAAATTGACGGCCTGCCTAAAGAGGAAGATATATCCAAATATTTTTAATGTCTCAGTAGATAAAAGCACGCACTGACAGTTTTACTGATTTGTGTATTCATTAAAAGATCTGAATCAATGTGCACGCCCAACAACTTAACTGCAGATTTAGCATTCGCAGATATTGATTTCTGTATTAAATTTTGTTAAATTGATAATGCCTTTACAAGGCGAAACGCGTCTCAAGTAAATGAAATAAGTAGAATCAAAAAACAAGTGTTTTATTTTCACATATTATGTGATTATGGAGTTCTACAAATTTACCTCGGAAACAGTATATACGTATAGTACTTTCTACCTTTGTTCACTAAAAATAATATCAGTTTTGCGTACTATTCATACAAATAAATATGCTCACAAAGTGTCTTGAGTGGAAAACATGGAGCCTCTAATTATTTTATTAAGTAAATTATTCATTAATATGTATTTACATGATGCACTATATATAATATATTTACCGGTCCCGTACTTGAAGTCAAAACGTAGGTCTTCACCCAGCTCAGTGCGCCGATAACTTAAGAAAGATTGCTGGAAGCAGCTGGCTACAGAGATCAGAAGATAAAGAGGTTTTTTGCAGTACTGGATAGGTATGAGCTAAAGAAGATATTACATTTATATATAGAATGCTTTTTATATAAAATACCGATTTTGCATCGAAGCGCGAGCTGTGTGCGATGTAGCACCATCCTGTTGAAACCGTATGATGTGAACCTTGTTAATATATTTTATATTTTAAAAAAATTTCAATCGTTCACTAGTAACAGTAATAACATTTCTATCGTGAATTTAAAATCTGACGCCGAATTATGCCTTAATTGTACATCAAACAGTCATTACATTTGATAGGATATTTTTTTTACAATGTAAAACAGCAATTGAGTTATGCACCCCCAAATAAAAAAGATCTTGAATTATAGGGGTGGCTATCAACATTTATATAATACAAGATCAAGATCTACTAGATGTAAGAAACTGTTTATAATTAATAAAATATATATATACATACATCTATAATAATACAATGCGAAAATTAACAAAATGTAAGAAATTGATCGTATTAGAACTCGAGAAAGATGTCAAATACATAATTATATAATGATTTTGAAGACCTTTAAGCCATTTTTGAACCTCTTTCTTGTACACATTTATACTTGCTACTAATTTAATTGATTTTGGCAGTTGTTTATAGTCTATAAGCTATGTATGATGCATGTCTCTGTTCAATTCTTAATTTGGACATTTTAAAAATAACATGTTCATTAGTTTTGCTCCGAGTCCGATAGTTGTGGTGAATTTTTATTTTATACTCTTTAAAAAATGAAATAATACAGTTTTTTATATAAAGAATGTATATTTAATACAGCAAAATCTTTAAAAACTTGCTTGGTTGGATAATCTTTAGTCTTTTCTATAATTTTTTTTTTTCAAATGTAATAATTGGTTTGAGATGCTTGGGACAAGTTCCTCCCCAGCCTTGTATTCCGTATCATAATATTGATTCAACCAATGCATGGTATATCTTTTTAAGAGTTTGCAAATTACAATATGGTCTAAGGATATAAAAGTATTATAATTATATTAGTTATTTATAAGATTGATGTTGTAATATTTTCATTTTATATGCCAGACTTGGCAAATCTTATATTATATATTCCGTTTCGATATTTCTCATTACATGCTATATCGTAGTTTTTGGAAAACATTCACAATGTACGATACATTTTTATAAAATACTTTAATTATTAAAAGACGTTGTTGTTGCGTTAAATGATCTACAATAAATTGTTAGCATCTGAACTACACGACTGTCAAATTACAACTAACAACGGCACTATAAAATATAACAGCAACATATAATCATTCTGCTATATAAAAAACATTATATATACGTACCTAATGTCGCTACAATAAAATATAAAATATAGCTTATATTTTGTTTACATTTGTTAACAATTTTTTTTGTATTGCAAGACAACTTATTATTTCTGCGAACCCCTCATAAATGTAACTGATCGGTTGGAGGACGATTATTTTATCTTAGTTTCCAAATCCTTATAACCCGAGAATTTCAAGCTTCAGATTAACCTTTCTCTTTTAACAGTGAACATTCCATTATTTCACACAAACCTCAGACACTCCCAGGGGATGATGCAGATACCACCCCGTAAAACGTGGGTACGGTCTCTTGCATATCCTAAAAAATATACAACAAATCTGTTAAAATTATGCAGATATAAAATTACGTAGTTTTTAACATTGCTTAACAAAATAAATACCTATATATATATACATATATATATATATATATATATATATATATATATATATATATTATTTTTAATGAATTAATGATGTACTTATGGTATAGTGGTTACGATACTCGCCTAGTGACCTAGTGGTCGGGGATTTGAACTTTGTTCCAGGAGGCTGTATTAAGAATATTTATTTGACACGTATTTCGTGCACGCATCTCTTTTTAAAAATAATAATTATAATAATATATTATATGATTTAGAGTTTATTAGATATGTAAATATGAAATAGACTATTAATATTTTTTTTTAATTATTCAATTAATTAAATGATTTACGAAATTTATTTTTCCACTTTTCTTATTCTATTTAGGTATGAAAAATGTACATTATATTTAATTAATAATTTTTTTTTAAATTCCGAAATCAATGTCAAGACCAAACAGATTAATTTTTAAAACTTTAATACATGGTCGCCAAATATTGATTCTCAAGAAGAAAGGGATATAGCAAATCTGACATTAATGGACCAGATGAGAAATGCCGCGTTAGGGGAGATTCTCGGCATTAAGCCCTACGTACTTAAAGATATATGGAGGATCGTCTTCACAGCCATCATTATCATCACCGTCCACTGAACGCACCTCACATTTACCGATGCACAAAACCAGAGATCCAAATAGCCGCAAAACGCGCCTGGTATAATATCGTGTTATAATAACATGCACCCGCAACCATCCAACTAACCTATTCCGGCAACTTCGAAACATTAATAAGACATATACTCACCAACATTCATTCATCTGTATTGCATCTTACATATGTACATCAATTCTTAATTTTGAAATCCCATAGATGTGATTCAAAATTGAGGCACGGACACGTCTTACTAATTAATTCCAAAGGTACTATTACCAAAAACGTTACTTCTTGGCAACTCCATACAGAAAATGACCGATGAGTCACCCCAGATAAAGCTGGGATGAATTGTATCAAAGACTTGATGACAATAAATTGAGCCTTAATTGGTCAACACTTACTAAATAGTGCTAGGTGGATTTTTACCTCTTGACCCTTCTAGAATAAAAAAATGATATCGATAATGATGATAATGGTATAAAATTTGTAGACATGGTGTTAGTGTGGCGTGCAGCGCCTACCTTGGACTGTGAGATAAATAAATGTGTCCATTCTTTAAAAAATACCCATCATAGAAAAGCTATCTTACAAACGATAAAAAAATTCTTGCATACTTGGAGTGTACCTATTGTAATAAGAGAGGGACTCTATAAATTAATTATCACCAAGAGTCTAACTACATGGTTTATTTTTTTAGAAGATATAATGAGATATGTATTTTATGTACAGATTTTATATTTGTTTGTTAGGTTATATTACGGCATATAACTTTATTTATTGATAATATTTCCAATGTTAAATAAGTATGTAAAATTAGGATTTAGATATATTTTATTTCAGTACACCGAGATTTAATTACACCAACATCGTTCACTTTTCATGCGCGATATTTCCACGGAGCCACTTCTCTATCAGTCTCTTTCAAGGCAGCGAAATACTTAAAAAGGAAAGCTAAGTGATAATTAAATTCATGAAAAATATGTGAAACCTTAATGGAATAAATCTACTTTAAACTTATCATTATTTATACCTCCAGACATTTTAACTCGACTTTTTTGTTTGTGTTTCCCTTATTTTATAAAAGGAGGAAACAGACATTTAAACAAATCCTTTGAAATAAAACACGGCAGCAAAATTAAAAATTATGCGCACAAAACCTTCGTCGAGTGATACTTCTTCCGGCTTTTCGAATAAAAATGTGAAATCACGGAATTTAAACATAATTGAAATTCACTAATGCGTTCACAGAAACTCTTGTATGGGGATCGGTGATACCTCCTGATTCAAAGCACGAATTAAGACTCATCAGCTACAAGGTCGCCGCTACTAACACGCACATGGTATTTTAATATTTTTAGAATTTTTAGGTTAGAAAATAAAGGTCGATTTTAATCTTCAAATCCATCATCGTCTTTTAGCTTATTTTGTCATGTATGTACCTACGTTACGAACCAATATTTATATATTTTAGTTAATCAACCTTTACCTTTCAGGAACTATAAATGATTTAAGGGACTTTTTATATTTTGTCTAATTATTATTATTATTATTATTAATATTATTATTATTATTATTAGTAACTATATAATACATATAAAAATTTGTTTGGACTGTGCCCGTCTCACTAGAGAAATTCTGTGTCGAGACGGGCATAGTTTACAAGCAATTGTTTAATTAATTAAAATTACAAGTAGATAGAATTACATTTATTAACATATAAAAGGTATACATGAAGAACAATTTTAAAGTGGACTTAATTTTTGTATCACTTTGTAGTAATAATTAATATAGGTATGAGTCAATATGTTTGGGTGAGTGCACCAATAGTGCAAGTTTTAATATAAAGTTTCATGTTCTTGTGAAAATTCAATTGATTTAAGTCTTTTAGCATTCTATTAGTTTAGTCCAAAATATTTGTAGTTCCTTTGACCAAATGTAGTATGTGCCCTTTGGGTTTGAAGGTTATTTGTATTTGTCCGTGTGGAAATTATGTTTTGTATTGTTTTAAAATATGTCTGTTTGTATTTATATATGTATTTGAGAGTAGTATTAGCGTATATTTGTCTAATATCAAAGACATTGAATTTATCAAAAATTTTGTCAGTGCTCGTTGTGATTGGGGATTTGAGGTTAACTTTTAATATAATTTTTTGAGCTGCTATTATTGGATTAATTGCAGACATAGTCGCTTATTAATTATTTCTATGTTAATCATTTAAAATGTATCCAAGTTTTTCTTACTAATTAGTGTTTTTTTTTAATGGGGTGTGCATTGAAAAAACACTTAATAGATATCATTGCCTTTTTCACCCCATACACAACCCGGAATTAAGCATATAAATAAAAGATGGTATCCTTTTGTTGAAATCAAATGCCGCATTGAGCAAGCTCGTATAACCTTTATCCCCATGAAGAAAATGTTCTGCAGCCATGATCTTAACCTTAGATTACAAATGCGAATAATCAGATACTATATGTTCTCGATTTTATTTTATGGAATGGAAACATGGACACGTACCGAAGAAACGATAAGGCGACTTGAAGCATGGTTCGGATGAATAAAAAAATAATAATTAAAACAATAAAAATCCAAAAACATCAATATCCCAGATATGTAATAAGAATGCAGGGAAAGATTACTGAAAGTCGGGGTCCTGGAAGAAGTAGAACATCATGTCTGAAGAACCTGAGACAATGGTTTGGCCAGTCTACTGTAGAGCTTTAGCGGGCCGCAGTAAATAAAGTCATAATAACCAACGTCCGTAGAATGGACAGAGCACAATAAGAAGAATAATAATTGAATTATATAATGATTCCCAGAGAAGTATTATCTTCAGAATTATGTACGACTCTTATGTAGAATAATATTATGACCCTTCAATGGTCAGATCCATCTGAAGTTTAAACAAGAAAAAACTGAAAGTCTCATTATTTCAATACATCTCGGTGAACATGTTATTTTGTAAATTTTACAACTTCAATAAAACGAATTCTTCACAAGCACCGAATCGTCTAAGGCTGAGAAGTTATCGAAATGAGGGTGGCAAAATGAACGGCGCTTTAAATGAAATTATATATAATGGGAACTGAGGCAAGACGAGCGCTACACAATAGAGTCCTGGTACCGACACTGATACTTATATGAATGACGAAATAGAAGACACCCGCGGAAGACTAGGCATGACCAGGTAAACTAGATACCGGAGGATGGTCCTGTTAGAAGCCTCAATAATCGACGAACTTGTATGAGAAGATATGTAAATTTGAATGAAGCAAGAATTGTATGTCAGGACAGAAGAGGACTCTCTGTCTACCCCCTCTGGAAAACAGCGTAATGGTTAATTAGTTAGTTATTAATCGATGTAAAAACCATGTAATTGTTGCTCCTTCATTGTTAATGATTTATTTGCCGTAAATTTTATTATTATAATATTTTGTATAGCATAATAATAATAAAACTGTGCTTAAAAATATTTAATTTATTATGAAGCATGGTAGGTTATTATTGTTATAAAGCAAGGTAGGTGATCTTCCATTAATCAGTGCTGGTTGATCCTTTCACTTTCAATTTTTTCAATTCACCCTATTCAACAGTAGCAGGATGTTCTCGAATATCTTCATTTTTATAATTTGCGTCTCAGTATCGAATCAATGCCGCTCTGTTTATTCAAAAGAGGTTTTTTTACTCTACGCCCTGTGTTTGTATTACGGAATTCTAATTAAATATCTGACTCGAAAACAAAAACTAAATAATTAATATTTCTTAGCAAAAAACCTTCAAATATTAAATTCTGCCATCATGGAGATACCAGTTAAATTAAATTAGTTAGCACCACTTTTTGGTGTTTGCGGCCGGAAAAAAAAATCTGTGTGTGAGGTGACACTATCCTGTTGAAATCACGTGTTGCAGGCCCAATTGACCCAATTCGGCTACCAATAAGTTTTCCAATGTGTAACGATAGCGATCACCATCAATGGGTTAAAATTGTAAAATAATGCATTAAAAGTCGGAGTCATCAATTTTGACCTGCAAAATATGTTGTTGAGACGTTTAATGCCTTATAATAAATTGTAATTAACTATTCTCTACGAATACTAAATTTGAATTAACAAATAATTTTCATATTTAAATGGTGGTCAGACAAAATCGGCTTCGAACACAATATTCACCTATAGTCGAGCATTTGACAAATACATATACGGTGCTCTATGATTTACTACATATGTACGTCGGCAAAGATGTTAATATCTTAAATTTCTAAAAGTTGCTGTTTATTGTGAATTTTTATTTAATTTTCCAACGTTGAATGGTATAGAATGTATGTTATAATAGCTTCGTGAATTTAAGCATTATTTAAGTAGCAAATCTTGCTACAAAAACAACTAAATCATGAAGTTAAACAATATTCCCATGGACTACAAATTGCATTACACACAGGAATATGACAATTTAATTCCTGGAATGACCCTATGAGTTATATTAAAAAATCTTTAGCGCAGTTTTTAATTACCTTTTTAATACCCAAAAAGCTTTTTAGCCACAAAGTCTTAACAGTAAGCGCAATGTAAGTCGCAAAAGAAATGCATGTCTTAACAGTAAGCTCTAAATTTCAGTCGCTCATTTTTACGTCAAAATGCAGATACAGATATCTGTTATTATCCTAGCTAACGACTTAAAATTTACGCAAGTATTAGTTTAATCCTATTTAAATACGAATATTCAATTTATTTTGATATAATAGCATTACGGGTGACATGGCCATTCCGGGAACTAAACTGTCACACTTTGTAGATGTGCCGAAAATAATTTTCAGAATTTTCAACATCTTTTTAAGTTGGTTCATAGCAAATTTTTTGTAAAAAAAATTTTTTTTTTCTTTAATTTTTTATTTATTTGCGATTATATCAGTTGTATTAACAGACAACAGCAGGAAGCTTTCGTTGAATGTTGTTGTAAAATTAACGATAATTTAAACGAAACGATATCATCTTGATTCTCATCTTACGGGCTTAATTTCAGGCGGCAAAAAATTTCAAATATCCCCAAACACAAGGGTATTCCCCAGTGCTGAAAATTCGCAAGAAACGATCATTATTTACAAAGGGGATTTCAAACGGACAGCCTGAAATCCTTCGTGATAGAATGGGGAAATTCTTTCCCATTCTTTTAAAAATTTTAAATGAAAAATTTGAATGGCATTTCACAAAGCTTGGATTGTTACTCTCTAATACACGTACATGTGATGAGTTTAATATACACGTACATGTGACAAGTATCAAATGTAAGTGTATATAAAGTACTAATTGTGAGATAAAAATAAGGATACATTTTACAAAACAATGAAAAACATTTACAAAAACTCAATAAAATCACGTAAATCTGGCTGAAATAAAATTAAGCCAATCGCGACTCATTTACAGTGGATTAAAATTATATTACGACTTACTACTACACGCAGATTTACAGATTAAGCAACAAACATACTGAGACGTGCACTGATATATCAAACATAAAAAATAAAAAGTATCAATCTTTGGGGAATTTGCGTGATCACAAGATTATGATCCTGGTACCCCCATATATTACACTCAACGCTCACTTATTCTTTTGAATATAATCGCTATTTCTTATCTTCGCTTATCTTTTGAATATAATAAGTGTGTGTGGGTGTGAGTGTGTGGCCAGAGAAGGTTGAACAAGAGAAACTACTTATATTTGACAAAAGTTTAGTCGCTTAAATACATTAACAGTGCAAAATGTACAATAAAAAGTCTACACCGAGGAGCGTTTGCTAGAGAGCGGCCTGCTTCCCGGAGGCTGCCGTTATTGGAACATGTTATCTGGTCGGTACCGGGCGTATTTTTGCGGATATCTGAAAAGTGTGTTCAGGGGCCATCGACGGTGATGATTATTGTGAAGGCGATTGACCACCACAAGTCTATAGATATATGCAACAATTAACAATTAACAGTTTAGGAGTGAATCTTTAATTGATGCCTTGGAAAAAATTTTAATATTCATACATGAAAATATATGTATATATTGTATAAGACATAACATCTTTCTATATATATGCTATAAATATGCTGTAGGTATCCATATCGGTCCCTCGTGACTAAAGATCGCGATCTCCGTGAACTCCCGCCCTCTTTTTCCTGTTCCTGTAGTTTTCTCGGTATCCAGCAGATCTTATAACTCTCACCAGAGAAGTGCCTGTTATCTTTTCTGCTCGGTCGGTCCAACGGGTGGGGGATCTTTTTCTCCCTCTTCGTCTTTCAATGTGTCCCACTACGACAAGCTTCTCCAAGCTATTTTCCCTTATCACAAGGTTAAAAAATTGAAGAATTCGTCTCATACAAATGGTTGAGAGTCTGTCCTTGATGTTAAATTTATGTAAAATGAGGACATTCACGCATCTCACCGTTAATGGTGCGCGTAACATATCTCCAGCACCACATTTCAAAAGCATCAATCCGTCTTCTCTTTCTTGCTTTCAGAGTTCATGATTCCACACAATATAAAAATATAGCACCAGAGACTATATAAGCCTGATCTTAATTGTCTTGGAAATACCGCGGTATTCCTTATTTTGTCGATTCTGGACATATAAATTTTCGCCGTATTTATGCGTTATTTAATTCCTGGTATAAGTATAATATTATGACCAACTTTTATAGTTATAGGAAGGGCTTCGAACCGGAACTGAACTGAAAACCGGAAACCGGAAATGCTATTTTTGTCGGAATAAAAACCGTATCTGAACTGAAAAAGAAAATCTGAGCTGAGTAGCTTGTTGGTGTAGTGGTCAAGACGTTGTCCTAGTGATCTAGTGATCGGGGATTCATGCCTCGTTTCAAGGCATCAGCAAGTTAGTCCTATTTTCATAGCACAAGCGTTTAGCTTAGTTTTAAAATAGTAAGAATATTGATGTGACATGTATTCCATATACGCATCTCTATTTAAAAAAAAAAAGATTCATTTAGGTTCGGTACACGTTCAAACACGCGCGTTAACACAATCTTGAAATGAAATATTGAAAATACATTGTCAGATATTTAAATAATTAGAGGTAACCTTCGTGTTTTTTAATTATAAATAAATATACCCGAGAATCGTGTACACTTCAACCGTGAGTATTCAAATTTGTTTATTTTAATTAAGTATATTATTATCATATATTACATGTAACTTCTAGTTCTAATTATTATGCCTTTAATTAATTATTATTAGTTATATTATATTATTGTATAAATTCACGTAGTATACTAATTTAAAAAGAAGGAATAACATGTTCTAAGTTATGGTAGAAAATAAAGTATAATAGAAATAAAAAATTTAAAATATTTTAAAAATTATTCACTCGGATTTGAACAGAAAGCCGAATACAGAAAAAAATCCGTTTTTTCCGGTTCCTGTTCTTGTTCCGGAAAAAAAATATTTTTCCGGAACAAGAACAGGAACCGAACTGTCTATATATATTTCAATTAAAGCAAAATGAAAACTAAAATTAATTAGATAACGATTCGAAGCTCTGGTTATAAGTATAAGTTATTGACAATAACTTTAATTATTAAATAATTAGTATGACACGCTTTTCCGTTTTTTGTGAACCATAGCAGTATTTCTTTACCCACCTCAAAGTCAGCAATATTTTTTACTGACATAAGGTGACACAGGTAGAGAATCTCAACCAGTTTAACGCTTCTGAACGTCCCTTGTGGACTTTTGAAACGGTCCCCGGGAAGGCACAGATTTGGCAAGTATCCACCACGTATTCAGTTGTTTCAGGAACATTGCACCCGCGTAAGGGTAACTCCTCTAAGCCAGATTACACGCCAACTTGGGGTGCGATTTAGATTATTCTATATTATCCTGCAAAGGTGAAAATTACGCTGCCTTATCGTCAAATCCATTACAACATATTTATTTTATAACACGTATATTAAAACATAAAAGACTTTGAACAATGTAATAACAAAATAATCGAAATAAAAGAGTTTATTACTTTTAAAATTAGCAATTTTAACTTTGTGGTTAAAATTCCTATTTTTATTTATTATCTTTGTTTTATTAACCACTTAATTCAGTTTAAATACATCTACCGGTTTCGAAAAATACCATTTTCTTCTTCAGGATGTCATAACTAAGTAAAAACATATAATATTGTTTCTTTACCAGAATCTATTTAAAAAAAACTATTATTTAAAAAATAAATTTATTACCTAACTCAAATTTTTACTTAATACAAATTTACTCGAATAATTTTTAGGAAAATAAGTGGTTAATAAAACAAAGGTAATAAATAAAAATATAAAAGAGTTTAATTTAAAAAGTCAAATTTGCACAACCTTATAATTTATCGTATACTTAATTAACTTCTAAATAAAATGTCAAGAAAACCTAAACATTAGTGATGGTAAACCGTTATGTGACTGTGATTTTTTAACTGATTGGTAACTGATATTTAACGATGAATGGTAACTAAGATTTAACTATTATCGGCTTACTTTTTAGTGTATTGCTTGAAGAATTAAAATAATCAATTATCAGGAGAACACATTCTTATTGTGAAGTTATAATTATTCAGTACATAGGTCTATGATATTTTAAATATTAATTAAATATATTAATTAGAAAGATATACATATAAAATAAATTTTATCGAAAAATATTGTTGTTGCGCCACCGGGATTCGAACCAGGATCTCTTTCCAAATCGAGGAAGGTGCATTATCCAACTATGCTACAGCGACGATATTTTTAGCAACAAATTTTCGACCCTATATGTTACCTTTTTGATATTTATACATTTAATCGTTCCATTATTTTAAAGAGTCATCTACTTTATTTTTATGAATTTTGGAAAGAGACCACGTTCGAATCCCGTTGGCGCAACGACAATATTTTTTGATAAAATTTATTTTATATGTATACCTTTCTAATTAATATATTTAATTCATATTTTAATCAATTATAAATCATCGTTACAATCAAACACAATCAGGGTTAAAATAACGATTTTACCATCACTGCTAAACATAGTCCAAATTGTTGGACGTTTGCGGTGATGGTGATTGTGGAGACTATAGACCTAGTGTATTGGTAGGCTAAATTAATGGTAAGCTTAATTTATGTATCTACATTATTTTTAATATTTATATACATATACATATCTTTATATTATTATTATTATTATATCTCTACCTTACGCTTATATTAAAGTATGATAGTTACAAGTAAAGCTTTAATGAGAGATACCATGTCGGGTAGCCATGGTATCTCTCATTAAAATAAATAATACAGAAGTCATTTATTTACATTTATAATAAATAAGTGAAGTTGTATATATGTTATTACGTGGACTCGCTTCTAGTACCACTACACCATTGCCATCTATGGACCAAATTTGATCATTCATTTTTCCTTGAAACAGCATATGTTATATGTCAACTCTGAGAATCTGATATTTTTTTAATTATTTAAAGCAATAAATATGTTCTTGGACATATTCAAACATTGCTAAAATATAAGTTTCCTCCAAGAATAGTGGTATTTACGTTAAGGTATTTATTTTTTAAATTATTAGTGAATAACTAAGAAAATATCGGCAGAATTTATAAGAAAAGTTGATGCAAATCAACATGAGCACGAACATCATACAAGAGGAAAAGATAGACTGAGAACGCCATTCAAGGAGAAGGTTAAGTTTCAGAAATCGACGACGTACAGTGCGATGAATATATTTAATAAAATGTCAGAAGATATAAGAAAGGTGGAGAAACTACAGAGATTCAAAATTAAAGAACAAAAATATGTACAAGATACGTTGTAGTAAAACGGAACATTTTAATCGTGTTTATATTAGAGCATATATAAAAATACTTATGAATACGCTATATTAAGAATAAATAAATATCCCCCCTCTCATCCCTATCGTGCGCCATTGTCTTCCAATAGTCTACAGCAGCCACCCGAACAATCTTGATGACGCAGTATAACCACCAAGTCTTGTCAATCTATCTGCGATAGTTTAGTATATCGTCTAGGATACTCCTCGGTAATGAGTATATTCCATCTGTGCCGCATGACTCATTTCCAATCCGCCTTTCAATTTTGAAGAACATGAAGATTCTCATTCGCCTTGGAAGACTCTAGGTTAGATCTCTAGGTTATATCTTGTGTGTCAATTATTACCATTATTTCGATGCCAATTATTGTCATAAGCGGAATAGAGCACATCGATTCTCATTATCCTAAATATTCTGTCCAGTTCTTTAAAATGTTCTAATAAGTATTATTTCATAATATTATTATACTATTGTATATTAATTTCTCGTGCAATATATTCATAAGCTAATAAATAAATACTAAATTAATGTATTAATTATAAATATATACATATAAAATCAATTTTGTCGAAAAATATTGTTTTTGCGTCACCGGGATTCGAACCTGGATCTCTATTTCCAATCCGGGGAAGTGCACTACCTTTGTGCTATAACGCCAGTATTTTTCTTGACAAATTTTCGAACCTATATGTTACATTTTTCAAATTAATACACCTGTCGTTCCATTATTTGAAAGCCATCTACATTATTTTTACAGAATCTCAAATACCTTTGAGTAAACCGACTTGCAGACGCCAGAATTATCAATTCATTTTTATTAAATTTTGGATACATTGATACAACATTATTATTAAGGAAAACACATTCTTATTGTGAAGTTGTAATTATTCAGAACATAGGTCTGTAATGTCTGTGATTTTTATATGTATATATTTATAATTAATACATTAATTTAGTATTTAAAATATCACGGACCTATGTTCTGAATAATTACAACTTCACAATAAGAATGTGTTTTCCTTAATAATAAATAAATATTTATCTGTCAATATATATTATTTTGGATAGTAAATAAATAAAATTATTAAATTAAATACAACTGCCCTGTGCATTCAACGTGAATGAATAAATGTAGATATTTGAAAGTTGAGTGAAACCAACAAAGTTTTGAGACATTCGACCAAACTGCCAACGTAGGTAATCTGTTTGTATCTCCTGAATCATTCTCCAAATCCTTGCGTAATTACCTTTTTTCAAAGAAAGAAATTTTAATGAATTTCATTTTTTGGTCATTCTTACTCTTTTTTTAATATTCGAACACAGATGTTTTATTCTTTACCTAAACGTCACATGCATAATAATTTTCTATCCAAATTTTACTGGTACAAAAAAACGGGTAGTTATTTAGGACTTTTAAAATAAATATTAATATAACTCTTATTTTAAAGCTGATCTTAGTATAGTGAATAAGATTAAGAAAGGATCACTTGGGTGGTTTGATCGTGTGAAACGGATGCACTGGAAAAGAAGAGAAGAAAAGAACGTCTGCCAAAGACTTGACTACCAGGTAAATCAGATACTAGAGGATGGTCCTGTTGGAAGCCTCAATAATCAGCGAGCTTGTATAAGAAGATGTATGAATGTGGATGAGACGAGAATTGTGTCAGAACAGAAGAATGTGGCACACTATCCTCTCCTAGTTAGTTAGTTATTTAATTGAAGAAAAAAATAAAAAGCTACATATTTAAAAGCATTAGAATTAAAGTACTTTGGTAGCTCGATTGTGAAAGATATTGACTAGATTTTTTTAAACAAAGATGCATAAACGGAATTACGTGTCATATCAATATTTTTATTCATACTTTTGGAATTAGCAAAATTAACTTTAAAAATAAAAATATTTATTATTTTACCATTATATCACTAGGCGAGTCTCTTAACCACTAGACCACAAACACGTCAATGAATTGAAATGACTAGAATTTAACTGACGAAAACTCTTCCTGCCCGCCTGTCTACGCACTCTACGGCGCTATGCTATCGATCTTCTGTGTGGCTACGAAACTTTGACTATATCTGTTGCAGTTATGAACTAGTCGGAATCCTTAAGACGTAACGACACAAACGGATGCTCAACACAGCACGGACCGATTACATCACCAAATTGCAGTTCTAGAAAACCTCCACAAACAACGACAAATATTATATTTTGTCAAGCGCCGTAAGACTGGATCTAAATATTGACAAACAAACATTTCAAAATAAAATGTAAGTCAAACGATGTTGGGTTAAATAATCTGTCCACGTTGCAAAACATCTGGAAGTGGACCGGTCTCCGAGTTTGATGAATGATGGATATAACATTATTTTTAATAAATCTGTATAAAATTACATACGATGTTAAAAAACACTTAATGATTAAATTGAGTATGCTTCGATCAATTTAAATTTATATTCTAATAGCGGTCCCTACGTTACATCGATATTGATTCAAATTTAGTTATAATTTCAAATAGGGATTAAAAATTTCAGTAGATTATTTGTCAAGTGGCTAAGACACTCGCCTTTAGATCTAGTGGTCGAGGGTTCGAGCCTCGTTCCAGGCGATCACCAAGTTAGTTTTATTTTCGCAGCTCATACGTTTAGCATATTTTTAAAATAGTATGAATCTTGATGTCACATGTATTCCGTGTAGTATCTCTATTTTTTTTAAATGCGGTCGTTTTTTTTTTTATAAGCCTAGATAAATATGTTACAAAATTTGGTCTAGGCGAGATGAGTATGAGATACCTGGGGAGTGGGGTGGGATGACTATATTTTATTCTGGGTCATAGATGCAATTGAACAAAATTTTACACCAGTGACAGGGAATGGGGGTATTCAGGAGATCAAAGATGATTCCTATATTTTGCGCTTCCTATGTTTTAGCATCTTACATAATAACTATGCAAAATTTGGTTTAGATCGGTCAAAGGATGTATAATAAAAGTATCTGAAATCTTGAAAACTTCGTTTATTTAAAAATACAATAAAAAATACCAAGATTTTTTTTATCAATTATCACAAAACATTGAGTGTACAAAAGCTTTTACAGATGAGATATATCTAATTAAAGAACAATAAAAATATTACAAATACTTGGATAACAACTGTCTATACAATTGTTATGAGAGAAAACATTATATATTCTTCTTCATGTGTCGCCATCTATCGTTGGCGAGCATGTTGCGGTGTGCTAATTTATCCTGTGCAAGATGGAGCGCTAGTTACGGCACGCCATTTTGTAACCGATGTCTTTCCATTTTAGTTGCCATCATGGCGTGGAGTAGTGAGCATCGCACGTTTTTTCAGAATATATAAATATAATTTCGTTACAATGTCTATTTTATTAACCTTTCAAATCGGGGAGTTATATTACCTATACGGGTATTTCTGCCAGACCCCATATAAGATCTCCGATATTTTGGATGCTGAGCCATTCTCTGAAGTTACCTATTTCTACCAAAGAAAGAATACCGACTTAATTTTATAGTAAAATATTGATTAATGGTTATTGAAATAATAATTAATTATAATGATTATTATCACGAAACTATTTGAAAAAAATTTTATTATACTGTTCGTAGATTCTTTAATATTCTCTTCAAATGTAAACTCAGAAATGTATTACTACGATGAAGCATACTTTTATTATAATTTAATGTTCTATATTTAACTCTGAGAGAATAATGCAGAAACTTTTGAAAGAACGGATATTGGGCTGGAACGGAATAAATTTGAATAAAAGGCCGGCGATTTTTTTTCTTATCAATATTGGCTATGAGATTTTTTTCAATAAAACTGATCCCAGCCTAGTTCTCACCAGTATTGCAAAAAAAAAAAAAACAATAAAGATTTTATTTTTATTTCCGTCACTCGCGAATGAAAGTTGTTTTAATTAAAATATTCTGAAAATATATTTTTATATCGAGATTTTGCTAAATATTAAATCTAGTAAAAGATTTCATATCTGCAGCGGATTTAATTTAAATTAAAAATAATAACAATTTTTAATAATCACTGCAGATTTAAATATGAAATTGTGATTTACCCATTATTATTTTATTGGATTTATTTAATATTTATAGTACAAATTCATGCATGCCCTTTATAAAAGTGAAATTATTTCTTGTGTTTAAAAAAATGGTTATTGTTATTACAATATAATATAAAGAAAATCTTCAGATAGAAAATAAATCGAGAAAATTGGTTATAATTAGTAAATTCTTTAATAAAATTTTCACTTTGGATTATAAGTGATATAATTAATACACTGCACTTAATGATGGTCGTAATGATTTATTACTTAAACATATCAATAAAAAAATTTGCTTATGCACGTGAATTAAATAAAACAGACCGGTAAATTAATAGGCATGAAATAAAGTGTACATATAGGAAAGGGGTTCGGAACATTAGTTACGGGACGAGGGGCATTCTACATACATTATTTGTGGAAACATAAATCTGATAGCTTATGACACATTTACTATTCAAAAATTAAATCTTTGTGTAAACAAGATGTATTTTTTACATCAATGCATATTACATGGTCAGCTTTTAAATTTTCATTTCAATCGAGACGTATTTAAAAAAAATCGCGAAGCTATTTGATTGCGTGCCAACGTGACCACGTGAGTGACACCAAAATGAAAATATTGAAACAAGCAATTTCCGTTAGTTCATGTCTATATATTTGATAGTCTGTGATCTTACTACGCAACATTTATTACACTATTTTAATTTTTAATTAATGTATTTTCAAAATGTTTAAAACTGAAAATATTTATTCGTTTGCTTAAAATTAGAAACGGGAAAACTAAATATATATATATATTTAATTGAGATGCATACCGTTCAATAGATAATTCTTACTATTTTCAAACTAAACTAAAACCTTGTACTATGAAAATAGGACTAACTTTCACGACGTATCTCTATCTCGAGCTTAGGGCCACTCGATCACTAGACGTCAAATCATTCAAAAATTAGAATATTAATTAACAGATATTTAATAAATTAATGTAAATTATATATCCCTGTAATATAATAAGTTTGCTTTACGATCATTTCCAAGATTTCTTATTTTAAAAATTTGAAGTTTAAACATCCATTGAATTAATGATCATCTATTTTAAGAAATTAATCTTAAACGCCATAAAGGCAATCTGTTAAGCACACTTCAAATACAAATAACTTGATACGAGAGAAACAAAATTGGTGCCCAAGTATCGTAAATACAGGGTGATTTTAAATTATTTATAATTCTGAGAATTTATAAACAAGCAAATGAGAATCACTAATATTTAAGTATATTTATTCTACAATGCTTGAAGAAAACTCCATTTAATAATGAGATATTATATCGTAAGCCCCGTACACAAAATGTCAGAACGTCAAGAGGTCCTGATTTCCACAGGGGGACTAAAACACCACTCACTAAATTCATAACTTGAGTGATGCTCCTATACTGTTTATTTGGTGAATAATTTATGCTTTTATTCTTTCTGAGAAAAAATTTATAACGTGTATTTTCGCAATATAATCTGCTTACAAGAAATAAATAAAAAATATGTATATTATTTGAAACAAGCAAGCAAACTTTGTGGATAGATAATTCAATAATCTGACAATAATCAACCTTCACGTATCTGAAAGAAATACTAAAATTATTTTACTATTATACAGTAACAATACTGGAACGGTTGCTCAGTTTAAGCGAATGTTGCTGTTGTATGAAATATAACCTATTTTTCTAGCTGGAACTGATTTGTCTTTTGTCCTTTATTATTATTTTTTACTTTTAAGTAAAAGCTTCTATTTCATTTGTTCTTAAACATTAGTGTTAATGGTACACAGTACCGTATTAATATATTAAATAAAATAAATAAATATGCTCGTAATCTTATCATTTTGTTAAAATAAATTCAATGAATTTTGTTTCTGATCTGTTAATTCATATTTTCGGTGGCTTATTTTAACGTTTGAGATAATATGTCAAACATTTCAGCTTTCTTCTTTTCTAGATTCTTTTTAAGATCAATGCGTTTTTAGAATAACTTTCTTTATATGTACTTTGGATTTTTGTAACATTATAAATATATGAAAAAAAATATTCCATCCAGAACATGAATTCCATTATAGGTTTGTTTAATCAAACTTTATATTTCTGGTTTTATCAACAAGAGTGTAGCGATATACTTTTTTAATACCTGCTCATAATATACCTATTAATCTCTTCTTCTTCTTGAATAATAGGACAGCTATAAAATGGTCTCAGGATGAAATAACACAGGATATAATTACATTAGAAATAAATTACACATGGAAAAAATTACACACGCAATAAATATCAAAAGCGGAACCAAAAATATGTATTTATATAAATGCATATAACTTCAGAATTCTTCATTTAATATAAAATTATACAGCTGTTCTTTTCTAAATATTACCATTAATATGACATTAAAATATCATTAGTGTTGAAACAGAATTGTTACAAGAATTTCTCTTATCTATTCTGTCTTTCCTTACATCTGGACAACGTCCTCAAAGAATTATCCTTTCAATATACAAACCATTTGCTGCATTTAACTGGTCAACGAAACCACGTACATGTTAGGTTAGTAGGTAACACAGTGTAACATTACAAATTACGTTCAAATACTTGAATTATTTTGTAGTTAATAACATTTAAGAATTAAATACCATTAGGAATTATTATTGTGATAATAGCAACACTCGCGCATGCGCGTTCGGTAATCGTTGTCAGGTACCAATCAGCTGACGCACGAGTGTGAACGGGTATTCACCTCTAGATGAGGGAGGCGGCTACCCTCGCGTTTTGCGTGTGGCAGCAGCCGGCGCAAAGTTGGCCAATTTTGTAAATCGCAATGCGATTTAAATTTATTATTTAACAAATGAGTAAGTAAAATGTCGTGATTGTTAGTGCGTCGATTTTCTATCAAACTTGTAATAAAACCTTATTTGCATTGTATTCAACGCTTCTTCAGAAATGTTGTATTTCCTTCTTGGAATGGGAAGAATGACCCATATGAACGTTGGACGATGTCGCAAATGGATGACTTCGACCGAAAGTCAATTCCACGTTGCACGGCACGCTTTGACCAGAAAGAAACGCTAACGTGTTCAATGTGGAGAAAGAGCGTCCCGTGAAGAAAGGTCATATTGTTTCATTTATATTATTATATCCTAATCTCACTATCGGATCAAACGTCATATAATATACATTGCTTTGAGTTTATGTCATAAAATCTCGTGGTATTGAATGTCTCTCAGCTAAATCTCTGACATTATCCCATCGTGTCCCATTCCATGAACGCGGGCTTTTAGAGTTATTTGCCTTGGTAAAATTGAAAATAATAGCATTATTACATTAACATATTTATTTGATTACACAGACCGTATTGAAAAATAACTTTTCAATGACTAAATTCAAATAAACGTATTTATTTACTGTCATATTTAATATTTATAAACGTTTATGATTGATTTTCGGTTTTGAAACAATCAAATAAGTTCTTTTTTCAAACAATATTTTATGTAAATAAATATTACATTGAATTATATTTTGACGTACTCATGTTTTATATACCACTTGCGTATCACAAGAATAGTATAAAATATTTTTGCCAAAATAAATAGAAATGATCCATTTTAAAGAAACCATAAATATTTAAAAAAATAACCCGTTACATAGACCTGAGATTTAACGAACAAGAATTGTAATTGAATCTGATAAGACGTCATGAGCCGGAACTGCATCTATTTGCAAGAATCCCGCGAACTGGAGCCACGTTTCATTTCGCTTATGTTCATTGCGAGCCCTTCATATTCCTTTATTAGACTCTCTGCATCAGCTACTTGTCCTGATGATGAATCTAATATTAGGTGAAAAAGATTAGAGTGAGCTGCAAAACAGCTACTAAATAATTATTTCACTAATTAGTGAAATCGATTTAGTGTTGTCCTCGACACGTCTTTATATTCGACACATAAGCGATTGTTTTTCTGGTTCACATGATTTCATTCTTCGACATTGACACATTATTTCGTTTCTCTCGTCTATTATTTATTCTTGATTTTAAATTCCTTCAAGAGGAATTCACAGAACTTTTACAATAATCGTTTTTTTTTTCATTCATGCGATTGAATTCATTCGATCATTGACCAGTTGAGTTGCTTTCATTGTCGATGGAGAATAAGGTTTAATAAAAAATCACCATGTATATTCAAAAAACATAAAACATTCGACTCGGAAAAAACATCTTAGTGACTTCAAAGGCATATTTATTTATGTGTGGGTATTCTCGTTTTAACTTCCAAAGAAATAAAATGGAAACTTTCCCTTCAAAGGGTTAACAACGATATTGAAAAGACTCGAATGTTCGAACGGGGAATTTGGATATCGGCAAACATTCTCGCGTGAACAAAAAAATCTTTGAATAATTTAAATGGATGAACATATCGATGTAGGAGGGGGTTGTACAAGGATAGCATTGAAAGAGATTCGTGTAAAGTATGGTATAAACGGTACCTATTCAATTATTTGTTGAGGTAGAAGATATAAAGAAGGAAAAAAATCAGCCTTCCAGTAAAGTAAATATAAAATACTCATTTAGTATGCTTTAGTGTTAACGAGTTGAACAAATAGCACCCAAGAAACTTTTTTTCACTTAATACAGTGTATTATATATTATAACATATCAGTACCTTTACTTGCAAAGCAGCTCCATTTGTCTAAAAAAGAGCAACAAAAAACTGTTTAATATTGTGATTAAACAGAATACAAAAATTTCAACACACACTTTGGTAGATTGTTTACGCAGAAATAGGGTGGCTGAGAAATTTTGATTTATCTCGTACTTATAGGGAATATTTGGAGTTTTTCTGAATTTCTTTACCAAAATTGTAACTCAATATTGGGATTTAGCTGATTTTCCATGATAATATAGTGCAACCATTATGATTTTCGCTGACCTCCTCTATTTGTGGTGCCATCGACACTTGTGTCAGGTAAACATTAAAGTTTTTGTAAAAATCTATCTAAGGTTTTTCAGCACGTAGTATTTATTTATTATTTTAAAACACGTGATTTCACGTGTGATAAAATTGATGGAATTTTTTGCTTTTAGTGTACCATAGAACAATAAAAGAAGAAAATAATGGTATCAAAAAAGGTTTTTTGACCGTGGGTAAATTTTAGCTGCTTTGCAGATTAAGGTTTTAATATATTTAACTCTTGGGGAGACACATACAGTAGTGGATATAAAATGGATGATAATGATGATGATGACGACAACTTTATGTTTAGTGCTAAGGTTTAGTATTTAATGTCCGATTTTAGATTGAAAAATCCGGTTTTCCATCTTGTTGCTCGCTTCTTCTCAACTGTGCCCATGATCACGAGCTTCTTGAAACTTCTCATTTCTTCTGGCAACATGTCCAAAGTAAGTAATGTTATAGAGGTCTTTCTGTAATCGTTAACTCTTGGAGAATAGAGACATCCCGCTCGCGCCTCACAAACCTGGCCATGTAAACAAACATTTTACAGTAATTCTACACCACCAACACAATTCAGACGACAATACATCGCGACGCAACTGGTTCAAGAAGCCAGTTGAAGCGATCACTTTTCCTCTGGCCATCTTCTCGGACTCATTCTTCTTCACCGCCTTTAGTGAGTTTCGCTTCACGAACTTTAACTTAAAATTTATTTGATTAAATGTTTGGTTTTATAATTTGACAACGGCCAAGTGGCCACCTCTGGCGGCGACACAAATGCGTGCTCTTTTAACCATACTTTTCGTAATACTCTCGCACACTTCGCGCGTTATTTCAGCAATTTCATTTCGAAAATTGTCCTGTAGCATCGGAATTATTGTTGACTAATTAGCGTGAACTTTTTTTTTAAATTACTCCTACAGAAAATAAAATAGTCGGGAACCGTCAAATCAGGTGATCGAGGAGGGCAGTCGATATCACCACTTTTTGACATTATGCGGCCGGGAAAAACCTCTCACAAAATTTCAAGCATAGCTCGGGCTGCATATGAGGTAGCAAAGTCTTGTTTAAACCACATGTATTACAGGTCTTATTGACCTAATGTGACTACCAAGAAGTTTTCCAAAGTGTGATTATAGCGATCACTATTAATAGTTACAGCAATGCCATTATTATTGAGATAAAATATTTTAATAACTTCGACAAGTTATAGAAATATTAAATGTTTCATAATAAATTGTAATTAACTACTCTATACGATAACTTAATTCTAACTGACAAATATTTGTTTAAATAAAATGGCGGCAAAACTAAATCAACCTGGAACATAATATTCACCCTATATCAGTTACGAGGGTGGGTATTCATAAATATCACGGTCTTCAGTCATGAGTGATTGATACTAACAGTCAGCACCTGGTTTAACCAAGGATTCAAATAAAATTATAATTTAAAATAGAGATTTAAGAGAAGACGGTTTTATTGTTTTGTGCATCCCCTAAATATTTTATAATGATGTATGGAAATTTGGTCCAAGCAGAGAAAGAAGATATCCGGGAAGTAGGATGGGATGACTATATTATTCTTAGGATGGTATTCAATATGTAAAATTCGACAAGTAACCATGCAAAATTTGAAACAGGTGCCATTCAAAATAATATTATATACACATAATTATCCTATCCTAAAAAAAATTAATGGATGGCATTCAGTTCAATTCAAATCAGTAAAGAATGATTAAATATTATAAAAAATAAACAGACACATTAAAATATAAAGTCAAACACAGGTTTTGCCATTATTAATACGTGTTTAATCATATCATATGGCGCCTCCTTGGCGAATAATTCTGTGCAATACATGTGGACTCTCGATAAAATGGTGGTGCTAACTTAGAAGTTCGGAAAGATGTCTGCTGGGCATCACGCGAAGAGACAGGAAGAGAAATGTGTGGATAAGAGGAACAAGCAAAAAGTAGTTAATAAAGTACCGGGTAAATTAAATAGTAATGGATAGGCTACATCACTCGGAAGGCGAAAAATCATTGGACGAATACAGTCAGCCAATGGCCGCCCTAAAATCTGCTGAACTGAAGAAATGATCAAATTCTGCGGAAATAGCATCGAATAACAATGGATAGAGAAAAATAGAAACACGTACATGGAATATGCGTTACAACAACATTCTTACTACAAATTAAATTAATCATCTAGAAAGATCTATTTATCAAAAAGAGTATTAAAAATGCCACAGAAGCATGTTCAAAAATTGCAATTTCACAATGAACAATGTATTTTCTTGAAAATATTCTTATCACCAATGAAATAAATAAAATATGACAAATACGGTGGTCTACCGGGATGATTCTCGAATCCTCGACCATTTGATTATCAGACAAGTTCCTTACTGCTACACTAATAAGCACGCTACATTTTTATGAAGAGCGTGGCGTGGTGCGGCGTAGAATATTCGCTATTGAGATGTAAATTTATATTTGCGGTCGATTCAACATCTAATAAGATCACGTCCTTGCGAAATTGTCTAGTATAATATGTATTAATTATTTCATAACCCCGAGTTAAAGTTATATTCACCTAAAGTAAACGCATCGATGAAGATTTAAAAAATTGCATAAATTATTTTTCAGAAACACATTATTTCGAGAGATATATTAAGTCGATTAGGGGTTGATTCAGAATTTTTAAATTAAACAAAATGAAAAGTATATAGACACAGTTAACTAACTTTATTAAATTTAATAAAAAGTTATAATCCAGGAACCGAAAACCCAGAATTACCGATACTTGGGTTAAGCCTTAATGAAACCCGAGGTAATATTTGGAACTTTAAAACAAACATGATTTTCATCAAAACTTTTATGGAATTTGAAACAAAAGAGTGGTGGAAAAAAGTTATTTGGAAATAATTATTTTTTATACTGCTCAACCTGATCCCTGATTGGCTAGGTAAACGATCAATAAAAACCCTCAGTCAATAAAAAAAGTGATTTGAAAAATTTCATGTTCCGCAGATAACAGTTCTAAAACAACCCTTGTAATATCGGCGCAATAATATCAACGCTCGAAATTTGAATTGTTTTACGGGACGGAATACACGATTGTGTAATTTTCGACACCAAAAGTTGAATTTAGTTTTTATTTCCTTATTTAAAAGTATCGGCACTCGAAATTTAAATTTTTTTAGGGACAACAAACACGATCCTAAAATTTTTGGTACCAACATTCACCATTTTATTTCCCTTATTTAAAATATTTGTTAATTGTAAAAGTGTCGACACTCAAAATTCAAATTGTTTTAGGGACGACATACACGATCCTTTAATTTTTGGAATCAATTGTTTAACATAGTTTTTTAATTTCACCTTTTTATATAAAATAATCAAAGTTGCCAACATTGGAATATAATAACTGATAATGTTAGTAACTTAGTATTACGTCATTTAAGATATTTAATGCAATATAAATGCGTAAGTTATACGTGCAATCCTGGGTTTTTTAATGTACGAAGTGTGTAGATTCCAGTGTTGTGTGGGTATTCCACAAAACTTAAGAAATAATCGGTGTCGGAGTTAATAAATATACTCTCAGAGACGGAATATAAACGGCGGATGCGTGAGATCCAGATCTCGTTTTATCAGTTTAAGTATCAGAGACCGACTAGTAGGAAAATCAGCATAGAGCACATTGGATGGCAGTCCAGAAGATCGCTGCCAGACAACCAGATTACTGGCTTAATCTACATATTCTGGAATTGCATACTTTTCTAATAGAAAACCTAAGATCAAAACTGACTATCGAAGTAATTCATGCGAACAGTGCGTTTTAGAGGGTTTTATATTGATTGTATGCCTGTTTTTCTCTGTACTGGTAAAGCGCCACTTAACTTGACAGAAAGTATCTAGCCTCCGTCGGAATCGGTCCGCTATTAAAAACACTCTAGGAAGATTTTTCGGCGCATGCGAGGAATTTGTGAAGATCGACCCAGGACATACAACACCAGAAATCAGCAGAGAATCTGTCAGCAATTTGGATCGGATCTGAAAAATCGGCCGATTGCCCAGGTTAGTGGTGATCTGTCTTACTAGATTTACACGGTCTTATTATCAATAGAAAACCATGGACGGTGATTCATTGCAATCGATGGATATAAAACACACGCAAATATTTTAATGAATCTTTAAATAATCCATTTACCATGGGTTGTGACCACACACTACCAAGGCGCATTCCTTGTTTTAATGTTTGCATTTTGGTGTCACCCACGTGATCATTTTGGTACTACTTATACAATCAAATAGCTCCGAGACTTTTTTTAAAATATATGAACAGATTAGAATGAAAATTTAAACGCTGATGCTAATATATATTAATGTGAAAAATACGTACAAAGATTTAATTTTCAAAGACTAAATAAATTATCGAATTTATGTTTCCACAAGCAATGTGTGTAGAATACCCCTCGTCCCGCAACTAATGTTCCAAACTCCTCTTCTATATGACATTTTATTTCATGTCTATTGACTCGTGACTAATCTAAAGCAATTCCATGAAAGATCATAAAGAGTAAATATTTAAAAAAATTCACCGATATATTATATGTTTGTACAACAGTTCGCAAACCATAGATTTGCTTCTCATATCAACGTCGCGATACTAAAATTGGACTGAGCCGGGCACGTATAACGACTAACCGATGAATATTGGACTGGCGAAATACTTCAGTGGCTCCATACATGGCTGGGTAAAGGAAGTAAAGGCTGACCACACATGCGCTGAACTAATGGTCTAAAGAAGGCCGGTGGCTTTTGTTGGAGGAAATCCAGGGATCAAGGAGAGCAAAGAAAGAGTCCAGCAATGCTAGAGACGCGCGGGGAATTAAAAAAGGAAAAGAACACAAGTATAATATTAACACATTTATTAGGTTCACTTTTTTTACATGTATTATGTAATTACATTGATAGATAATGTCTAGTGGTCTGGCGTATTACTCTTCCAAATTAATATTCATTAATAATACATTTTCACCTAGATAATTACTATGAGTGTTGCGTAATATTTCTAATATCGGACAAATGTAAATTTGGCAAAGTAAATACAGCATATCAGTAAGAAAGTAGGACATATGTTTGAGTACTCTGCCTGCTACATTAGTAATTTACTGTATTATGGCAGACAGTGTTCCTCCGGTACAACAGTAAGCAAAGTGCATTTATCAATGTACAAAAAATATATATATAAACAGTTAGTTAATCGAGAGATGCAATTAGGTATTTCAATATACTGATGTAGCAGTTTTATTCTCAGGTTTAAATTTGTAAAAGTCCTTGGGGCTAATTCCCATTTCGCGGAGCCAGAACTGTACTTTTCGTGAAAAAAACTATGGTTGCAATCTTTCACTTTTGCATTTAGACCGTTGTATATTTTTGGTGCTAGAAATAAATTGAATTTTTGTGCAAAAGTTTTGTTTAGTTTTGGCATAATATAGTGACAGTTAGCCTGTGTCCTTGTTAAGTGAGGATGCGTAATTTGCTGGTAATATTGCTTATGCCGGTAAAAGTGTTTTAAGTGTTAAAAGATTAGAATGTTTAGATCTATTAATGTATTTAACTTCTTTACTTTTCTTTACAATGATTTAACAACAATATTTAATTACAAATTTTGTTTACACTAAACATTAGAAGTAACAATTTAAATTAATAAACTAGAAAAATATACAGAAAAATCTTTTAATCGAAAAAATATTTCATTACCGCCGGGATTTGAACCTGGACCTTTACCTTTACGGGAAAATGCGTTAACCAATTTCGTTATATCAAATAATTACATTTTCAAAAAAATCTTATCTTATGTTGTTTAGATCTTTATAACTGATTTATTTTCTAATTTTTTAATTATTATTTCGACATAATTTTTTTATACATCAGTAGTGAGCATACAATAATATAATACACTTATTTATTTACTGTGTGGGATGTAGTAGGTACGAGTATCTACCTCTGATACATAAAATATTGTCTTGGCTACTTTTCTAGACTACCTCCTGTGTTAAAGTAGACCGTTTTTTCCGTGTTTTTGCAGTTTTATTTAATTAAAATGAAAAGTAAAGAGTTAGTATTTAATTAAAATTAAAAGGAAAGAGATACATAAAAATAAATAAAAAGAGACAATAAAAAAGTGTAGTGAGTGTGTTGTAAATATAAAGTGAATCATTAGTGTATTGTATTGTAATTAAGCTGGAATGATGAACATCCATTTCATTTTTAAAAGCAATCAACTTTATATTGCGATGAATCCCAACACCTTTGAGTAATACACGCTGAGTGTAATTTAAACTTTATTAACTATATTCTTAAATTGAAACTTATTAACAAAAAATTGTTTTTATTAAAAATTCAAGGTGTAATAAACCTCAGATAAAATCCGTGGATATTTCAAGTATAATTTTTATAAATAATCTTTTTATGTTTTATTTTATTGTTAGTATTTTTTCAATTAATGAATTCGTAAGCAATATTATCATATAAAACAAACATCTCTGATGAAAATATCTAAAAAACAAAGATTTTTAGAAGTTAGTTAAGTAAACAAAATTATTGAAGGGTTAAATGTAAAAAAATTGTAGGGTTTTATTTAACTTTCCGTTTCCAAAACTGATATGGAAACAAAAGTTTCAAAATAATTTCGGATAGGGGCGGGTGATTTTTATGTCAATGTTAACAATGTAAAATTGAATTTAAAGGCGCCCAACGCAATGGAAAGACTAAAAGTCTAAGGGTAGAAGATTTACCTTACTTTAGGAATGTGCTAGAAATGCCGCAGTTCAGAACAAATTGATAAATCTATCTATGATATTACCAATGTCACGGTGACTATTAGAGTATGACCACTGTAAGAATGCGGCTGGGATTTCTACCACGCATATCCGACTGATCGGGTTGAATATATTAAAGTGATTGATACGGAGACATTGAAATAGGGTTTAAATAGCGGTTTAATATATTCCCTATTTCAATGTCTCCCTGTCAATCACCTCCCCACCCTTACCGAGACTCCGCCTACACCCCGTAATGAATGACATTAAATTTTTATGGAATAGCTCAGTTGTACGCCAGTCCTGATGAAGATACGCTAGTATCGAAACCGGATGACGTATAAATACTCACAGTGGTCTAAACAAAGTTGAATATAGACATAGTTTTAATCTATCGTGTATTGCCGCCTCGTTACCTATATAGCGTAGCGACGGGACAGAGTTGCCATGTAGCATTAAAGAAATGCCAACCTGGCGGCGAATAAGATGGAACTATATGGAAGTATATATTCGCTCATAGAACGGTCTTGAGTGAGTGGTTGATCACCTTTCACAGATACAATGAATACGTAGATTTATATAATGTATTTTAGTGTTCTGCGCAAAATCATGACAAATTTTAAAATATAATCAATTATTATTGCAATTTAATTTCTGTTTAAATTTTTGTTGTCAATTTTTTAACGATGAAATAAATAAAACATATTTTGATATCATAAATTAGACATAGTTCTTACAAAAATATTATAATTTAATACACGAATAATTTGTATCTATTAAAAATATATGTATTCTGTTAATAATGAGATCTTATTTTGGAGGAGCATATTGTTTCACTGGATATTTTGAGAGTCCCTTGTTTCAAGGCACACTCTAAACGATTTCACAAAAACTATGGATGATAACAAAACTACAAATAAAATTAATGTCATATTTAAATGATATTAAGGTGGCATGCTGCAATAATTTGAAGACGTTTTCTAAATTTCTGAACATTTTTTAATGAAGGTATCGTAAAAAATGCAATCGAACTCACACTGACTTTTGTGAATTTCGAAAACATTTAGTGTTGTCTAAAAATATTTAAAGAAATCTCATATTTAGCTTTGATTATAAATATATATAAAGTTAAATATAAATGTTCATTTATTAAAATTCACACAATTCTCTGATATCGTTTCATTACTTAAATGTCTTCGATTTCTCGAGTTAAAGGTTTTCCGTACTTGGAGTAGCTTACGAGTCTCTTGTACAGTCTAACCACGTGATCTAGATATAAGTGGTACCTTAGAATCAAAACTCACATTATCCAAATTTGATCAAATTGTGTTAAACACGCACCGCGTGACTCGTTATTATTTGATTCCTGTAGGCTTTACATGTGAACATTTAATTGTCAAAACATTTCCATACAAGAAATTAACAAAATCACTTCATAATAGTTTGTGTTTGGATACCAGCTTAATTTCAAATTTTAAAAAAATTATGTCGTATGTGAAAACTCCGTATGAAGTTATATATCTGTTAAAGGAATATATGCAAATTCTGCACTTTTATGGAAAATATTACTGTTGGAATTTTTTACAAAATCGTATTATGCTTGAAGTACATGTACTTCAAAATAAATATTTGCGAAATTATTCTTTTATTAATCTATAGCTTTGCTTCAGGTCGTAGATCAGCTAACAAAAAATAGTCTAGCAGCTTGAAATTCTATGAAATTTTTTATTTTTTTGTATTCGATATATAATTATACAATATTGACAAGATGTATGAATGTGGATGAGGCGAGAATTGTGTGTCAGGACAGAAGAATGTGGCGCTCTATCCTCTCTGCCTACCCCCACGGGGAAACGGCGTGATAGTAAGTAAGTAAGTAAGTATATATAAATATAATATAAAAAATCAATATTGCATGTAATATGAAATGGTAAAAAACAAGATATATAACACATAATTCGGATTACGTACGTGGAATATGATATGTATTTATTTATAAAGGAAACATTAAAATCTTATATCTCTGAAATAATTGAGATTCTGCATATACGAAGCTTTTTCATTCGAGACTTTGATTACTTAGTTATACATAATAATTTGGATACTTGATTAAATAAAAAATATAAAGAGCCTAAATAAAGAACCTAACCCAACATCCACTTACAAGTTTTCACAACAATTTTCATTAGGTATGGTCAAATTATGTGCCCACAAATTTATTATTTTTCTTTATAATGAAAATAAGGTTTTTTATAACAAAACGTCGAAAATAAATTAAATTAAACAAAATATGCAGTTAGATTTTATTACAGTACAGTGGCGGACTTTTTAAAAGATGACAAACTCAGTGAGAAAATATATTTAATAAATATATAAAAAAACTCATTTACAATCACGCTGTTTCTCTGCAAGGGTAGACAGAAAGGTTAGAGCGCTAGACTCTTCTGTCCTGAGACATAGTTCTCGCCTCATCCACATTCATACATATTCTCATACAAACTCGCCTAATCCTCCAGTATCTAATTTATCTGATCATGCCAAGTCTTCAGCAGATGTTCTATACTTCTAGTGCCATCAACACTTACGTCATATATCTTTTATACAATTCTCTTTTCATTCATCCGTTACATTTGCTACATATACGCCTAAGTGATAGCATTTTCATTGCATTCAGTCCACTTTCGTTCCTCTTCTGTCAATTCCAGACCTCAGTTCTATACATCAATGTTGGAACTAGGACTCCATTGTGAAGCCTTGCCTTGATTGACACGTTCCCATTAGCTATAATTCCATTTTATTACTAATTTTTTTAAATCTTTATAAGATTTATTATTTATTCATATATAGATTGAAAAAGCAGTACCTCAAATACAGTCAGTTCTGTGCGTGACCAATGAAAAGTTGTGGAATTCGGTGTACGAAATTCGGTGTACGAAATAGCATAGCAAAATTAATTTTCTGTACTTTTTAACCCATTCGTATTACATTTTTTAGTAGTACGATGTGACAGATGTATAAATGTATATTCACGTAACATGGTGAATGGCATTTTGACTGAACGTTTGCTAGAAGTTTGACCACGTATTTATTGTTCGCATTCACCAAGGCTTGAGATTAAATGGTGACAACGGACATCCGCCACAACCGGATGCCGGAAGTGGGTGAGAGTCGCGCGAGCTTTTCAGCCGATAAATCCGATTTGATTCCTCCAAACATAAAGAGAATGTGGGTGTGACGTCACGTCCCGGAGCGACGCTTTATGGTTTTCGGGAACATTGAAGCACAGCTGCCATGTCTCAATTTGATATTTTTAAATATTATAATCGTGGAATTAGTAAGCTAATTAAAAATGTTTTTTTCTCAATATGTTGTTTTTTTTATTACGGCCACGGAGGGGGGGGGGCACAGAGCATTATTTCGTTCAAAGCAATTAATATATGTTATATGGAAATTAATATACTTGTATATCCCAAACAGAGGCGAATGAACGATATACTACTACGATTAACTACTATACAAATACAAAGGCGCATGGTTTCCGTGGTCAACAATCTCGAAATATATAACGGGCGATAATTTTGGTAGTTCTCATGTAAATTATCTTCAAACATACTTCACAATTTTTCTATAAATGAAACATAGCCGTTCTAAAATCTCCATGTATATACAAATTTAACATTTGTGTCTAGATAGATATAAAAATTATGCTAAAATTACTATAAAACAAATATTCTAAATTTTAAATAATTCTAATTTTAAAATAAATAGTAAACATTTAAATGTTTTTGTTTCTCATATAAATATTAATATTGCTCAAATGAGGTTTTACGTGATTATATGTAGCTATATAAAAATTATTTATTAAAAGTAATGCTTATTATCAGTGAACTAGAAATAATTTGTCAATAATGACGGTAAATTAAAAATTTTAATAACTGATTTATAAACTGATAAAATCAAAAATACAATAGCAAAAAATTCATTGTCTTTACGCAATAACCGCACACCTTTACGTGATTAATAACATAGATGACGATGAGTGATGAATTTGACTCATTATTTGTTTATTTGATGCTGCTATACACATGATTGATTGATGAAAATAGTACATATAAAAATAAAATAAAATCTCCGAAACTCTAATAACTATTAAATAATTTAGTTAAAATTTTAAGTTAAATTTCAAAGTGTCACTTTTATATTGAGATACATATAAATATAATATAAAAAATCAATATTGCATGTAATATAAAATGGCAAAAAACAAGACATACAACACATAATACGGACTACGTACGTGGAATACGATATGTATTTATTTATGAAGGAAGTATTAAAATTTTACTTAAAAAGATATTTGCTTTCAGTTGGCAAAAATAGATGTCTTGCTTAGAAACATATATAGATGAAATTGTACTACTGTTTACTTATATGGTTATTATAAAATTTATTCACTGTAAAAGCCTTTATTTTGTATTTTATCCTTTACTTAATATTATTTTTTATTTTAGTCAGTTATACTTTACCAGTATCAACAAAGATTCTTTTCTAGCGAAACAGGTATAGCACAACAAAAAGTATATATATAAATTATAAAATTATAAATAAATATCTTAATTGGTAAAGCTGTTTACCGGCTATATGATCATATCATTTTATCGATACAAAAATTTTTCTGTGTAATAGGTTTATATATACATATATATTGATGTAATATTACATAAATATACCTAAATGAAGAAATAAATAAATAAACCTTTTAAAAAAAAGGTTCAGCCAAGTCAAAATGTTCGTAATAAACGCCTGTGAGCCTTTTTGACCGATAATTTTTTTATCGGTTAATTGCTGGGCATTGAAATTTTTGCCTGTAAATGGCTCGGCGGTGATTTTTCCAAGCGGCGAGTAATTCGTGGATGGCTACCAGCGAATTGATTGGTTATTGCTCTAAATACTTTTATTACAAACGGGTACAAAAAAAATCTCCCATTAATTTTCACATCTTCTCATTTTTCAACATCGTTTTTTTTCATTTTAAATTATACACAAATTTTAGTAAAAACAGAAAAATTTATATAAAATATTTTTTGTGATAGTTGTAAAACTCTACATTGATGTATATGTAATTAAATTAATTTAAACTGATGGAGGAACATAATTATTGTGACAATTCATAAACTTTGGCCACAGATGGAACTAGAATTCATGGAAGGTCGCCAACACGATAGACCACCTTATTCGATGCAGAGCTCACTTCTGAAGTATACAAGATGTACCACGAAACAGAATGGGTAGCGATAGATAATCCACTCTACCACCCGTAATATCCAGCAGCATTTCCATGATCAGGACTGCTCTCACTAAGAGTAAGACGTACATGACGAATGAAAAACTTTATATAATCACGTTAAAACTTGAATTATTACGTATTTTTTTTATTTATTAACTTTGTTTTATAAATCACTTAATTGAATTTAAATACATCTTTTGGTTTCGAAAAATACCAGTTTCTTCTTCAGGATGTCATAACTAACTAAAAACATATATTATTGTTTCTTTACCAGAATCTGTTTAAAAAAAAAACATTTATTTAAAAAATAAATTTAGTACCAACCAAGTAGTAAACAACCAACTAAATTTAACTACGAGTCCCATTCTAAAATTTTTTCCTAAAAATTATTCGAGTAAATTTGTATTAAGTAACAATTTGAGTTAGGTACTAAATTTATTTTTTAAATAATTGTTTTTTTTTTAAATATATTCCGGTAAAGAAACAATAATATTTATATGTTTTTAGTTAGTTATGATATCCTGAAGAAGAAAATGGTATTTTTCGAAACCGGTAAATGTATTTAAACTCAATTAAGTGGTTAATAAAACAAAGATAATAAATAAAAACAATATGAATTTTAACCACAAAGTTAATATTGCTAATTTTAAAAGTAAATTATTACGTCTTCCACATCCACCCAATTGCGCTGGTGCTCGCACCTTAAGGTGAACTTCTGTCAAATATAATCACTTTAAAACAAGTTCATAACTACTCAAATCACTTGTCTAGGTGCAAAATTGTAAGCTTGACAGTTTTATATTTATATTCCTTATTATTTTTAAATTTCCCTACTGCGTCGATCTCTACTCTTGTCATTGCTTCTTCTTCTTCGTCTCATGCCGTATCCTGTAACCAGATGTAGATTATCACGTTAGCTATAATTATACTATTGATAGCAGACCGAAAAACCGTTGTCTGTCATCTTCCAAAGCTATGTTCTCTCCATCAATCTTTCATTGAATTATGAACTACTTTTCAGAATGTCTCACAATGTGTTCGAGATATTGTAGTTTTCGGTTTTTATTGGTTTAGTCATCTTTTCTTAAAATATTATTATTTATTTATTTGTCTATCCAACTACTCCTAAGCATATTTCTACAGATCCACATCTCAAACGCCTCAAGCGTCCAAACTTCCATAACACGTAACACGCGTTCTGATAACATTAAACCATTCGCAATCGAAGGGTTTAGGCTTAGGTCATGGCAGAGTACATTTTTCATGCGCAGAAATATCGCACGGGATCGTTCAATACGGCATTTAACCCTAATGAAAGGATTCCATCTGTCGTTTATAGAATACGATTTTTGAACCTTCTCCAATTTAGCTCCATCAATAAAAAGATCTTCGTTATGAACAGTATCGTCTTTACTGAGAAGTTTGCGCTAAGTTTCAATCCGAAATTCTCAATATGCGTGTGAAATATCTTCGTAACTTGATAAAGAATAAAGTCTTTGTGTAAACAAAACTTCTTTTTTACATGAATGTATATAATATTGTGAATGTTAAAATTTCCGTTTCAATCGAATCATATTTTTTTTAAAAATCGCGGAGCTATTTGATTGCGTAAGTGGTACCAAAGTGAGAAGAAATTTACGTTAGTTCATGTTTATATATTTAGTGGTCTGTGGAGCCTACTAAATACTAGAATGAAAATTCCAAAAGAATATATATAAATCAATCCATCAAAGTATATTACAAAACGTGACTACGATCCGGGTAATAATAATTTTAACCACCTATGTGACAGTATATTTGCAGACTTGCGATACCTTTCAAATATATCCTAACACAATGGTTAGCTTAAGGATTTAGTAAAACCTCGCGTACGTGACTATACGGGGTAACTGGTTTCCGTGAGGGGGTATCGCATGTGTAGGGTGGTACCTACCCTTCTACCCGTGAGGCAGCGTACGTACGTCTACATTTATTGCGCGGATAGTTCAACCTACCCCTAAATTATTCCGTAATACGGTTTTCCGTTACGTACCGAATACATTGCAATCCAATTTATAACCAGTGTTTGGCCATTTTGGTAATTGAATGATTTGTAAATGATCCATTACAATTAATTACAGCTGCGAGGAATATTTCAAGTTGCTGTTGAATCATTTCATTATAACAATGTATCTTCAGTCCAATTAATTATACTGCAGTTATCATTCATGACAATAAAAAAAGATTAACTATGAATAATTTAGAGGCACTTATGAATTTTTATGAGATATTCATGAGGATATATATAGATAAATCGTAACAAGTTTGTTTGAAAATCTTTTTTTTCCGGGACAAAATGCAGGAGAAGAATTCTTATGTACTATGGACATGTTGTCAGAATCAGATAAGAATCTTAAAAAGCTCGTGATTACAAGGACAATGAATGACCGATTTATTAGCAAAAGCTCATATGTCGGTCCTTCACATTCACCGTCAGTCAGACATTTATTAACACTACTTGGTATCCATGGTGTGCCGCATAGCGGGAATGTAACACGGCAGGGCTGCCAATCAAAGACCATTCACTTTCCGTACAGTGCAGTATAAAAAACATTTTTTTCACTAAAAAGACAAAAATAAATCAAATGCACACTACATTAATACATTAAATATACACACAATAATAGACACACTAAGAAGGATACCAAATGATGGTTCCTTAATCCATCGCACACCCCTTAGAGAAAAAAAAGACAATACACCAAAACAAAAAGGTTCCTTCCGCAAAGGGAAGACAGGACCGGCAGATATTAAACCGAAGGTTTTAGTTTAAGAGTTCGAGCAAAAAGAAGGGCGGATTGCCCTCACCCTTTTTCTAAACAATGACCTTCTCAAAATCTCCCACCGAGTCACCCACACACACAATAATACCCCTAAAAAGTTCGAAATTCCTTTTGATTCTCATCAGGTCATCGTTCCGAGCCGGTCCGCAAGTATATCCTCCCGGCGAGCATCATAATTTAAAGACAGTTAAGGTAACTCGAGTTGGTGTCTTGGAAGATGGATGTTACTTTAAATTACCAATTAAGGAGTAAACAAGTTCCACTTTAAATGCTTCTATCAAGGCCATCATGGCTCAAGATGTGGAGGAATGAAGACGTATGGGTACCAAATTTCAGTTACTTCAGGGGACCATGACGCTCAGCATCGAGCAGACGATGAAGAGTAATTCCTATCGATTCACCGTCGTTATCAATGTATAATAATAATGTGTTTATTCCAGTGTAATTGGATTAAAAATAATACATACAAATAACAAAATAATTATGAAAAAATATAAATAAATGATAATTATGAAAAGAAAATCAAAAAAGATGAAGTTCACACATATATAATATAATATGTTTAAATAAAACATAAATATCGAATTTCAGTCACGGCTATTATTGTATAGGATGAACGTTATGATAAAGGCCGATGTTGTTTTTGAATAACTAGGAAAAGAAACAAAAAAAATTATGCATAGAATATGACATCTGTCAAGTGGCCGCCTCAGACAGCGGCACAAATATGTGCTCTTTTAACCATATTTTTTATAACATTCATAACTCACAACTCACCGCACTTTGCCCTCTCCTGGATTTCCAAGCACCTCCGATAGTGGACTGTATATAAGATTATCACACACAATATCTCGTCTAAGATTCCAATACAGAAATTGATAACAGCTATCGCCGAACTGTTCCGATCCAGAGCCACCTATCGACTAACAAACGAGGCCGGATGGGTAAGGAAAAAGGAGGGAGGCACAGAGCATTATTTCGTTCAAAGTAATTAATATATATTATACGACAATAAATATATGTCTCAAACACCGTAAATGAATTTGAGGTATAGAAGATATTAAAATATTAATAACATTACGCATAAAATGCATCCACTTTTACGTCCACAAAATCCACTTTTATACACACAAAAAAGTAAGAACAAAATGTATCTCTTTTTTGTTATAGTTCGAACAAGAGATAAATTTATAATACTTCATGTAAAAAAATATGTGTTATTTTAGTCATTTATATGCACTCGCTTCTTGAAAAATTGAGTATAAAAGTCCTTGCTTTGCTTTACGGCGATTTCTACTTTGGGTTAGTTGTCTGATCACTTAACATATTACAGGAATATCACTATCTATATAAATCGATAATATTTTCATAATATAGGTAAGTATGAATATTTTTTTAATTAATTTTCTTGCTGTGGTAGGTTTGTATGCATTGTATAAATGTATTGCAGGGCGCGACCCCTGGTGCCTTGTTTAACGCGAGCCCAATGCAGTGCACGCGGTTACGCCACTGGATACGGAGCTGAAGAATTGAGGCGAGGGTTTGTCTCATTTGCTCTGCCGGGCTTATACCGAGTCTCCTTTATTATACGTTGTGAGGAAATGCACAAAGCCAGCTGCAGTCTGAGATTCAAATAGGAATTTCATTGAATTTAAACGAATAAGTGTTTTATCTGACTCAGGCTTTCTCTGATGTTTTTCATTTAATTTGAACTGAACGCTGTATAAAAAATTCTACAAATAATGAAATATCTCAAACCTATCAAACGTTGATGTTTAGAAATTTAATAATATTCGTAAATGCCTCAATTTTGTTAAGAGAAGATATTTATTTAAATAAAACTTCTTTAGCCACAATATAGAAATTTCAATCCGTAATTTTAAATGAAAAATAAATATTGGTATTGTAGTTTTCTAGCCAATGCACTTAGGTCATGATAGTTTTGTTTTACACCACACAAACTTTGTTGCGAAATCTTAAATGGTCCGAATTCACATTTATAAACATTTTTCCTGGCAACACTGTTTCTAATCAATAAACAAAAAGCGATATTTTCTTAAGTTTAAGAAACGACATTAAAAAAATAAGAATGGGTATCAATTATTCAAAGTTCAAATATCTCGAAAATCGTTCGTTATTAGATCAATGATTCTGATAAGGTGTGGTCTCAGCTATTGATGGTTTTTCGTTTGGATCACTATTTGACATTTGCACGACATCCAGTAGACAAAATCGTAAATGCCAAAACTAATATAAGACGATTAAACGATTTAAAATCGTTTACAAATTCAACAATCGTATTTCGTTTACTGCATTTTATCGGATGTTTATTCAATCCGCTAAATAAATTTACATTTTAAAATGAAACTTTCGCATATGTGACGCTCTGCCTTCGAACTTACAATAATTGATTTCTAAGTCGTAACTTATTAGCGCCAAACAGCGCAACTTTCAGACCGGCGGGGGGTGTGGTTATAAAAACAAAACTGGGAATGGAGCAATTAAGCGTAGTGAAGAAAAGTTCTCACGAGTTTTATGTCAGTAATTAAATTTTTATTTTATTGTTTTATGTCGCTGTATTTCAGCTGCGTATAAATTAATTATTCATCACCAGAATGTTCCGAGTATTGTAATAAATGTCATAATAGAATTTATGCTGGGATAATTTTTGACGTAGCCTTGCGTTTTGGATCGGCGTCCAAAAGTTGTAAAAGGACGGAAAAATAATCTAATAAATAAAAAAAAGAATCTCAAACTTGAGATTAGTTGATGACACAACTTTGCTTGCAAATAATGCAATTAATATTGAAGAGTTCCACATATTGTTGGAGATAACCATGTAATAAAAGAGCTCTTCAAAGGATTTGACTCGAAATAAATGTTATGTATTTGTATGTTCAGGGTCACCAGTTTAGAGGTAATTGATGTGATGTGTGAGACTCGAATAAAACGCGTAGAAAATCAGTATTGACGATGTATTGGATATTATGTTTATTATTTAACGAATCGAATTGAAGGTTGTGAAATGCATTGTGACCTGTAGTGAGGGTGGTGTATATGTATCAGAAGGAATAGATGCTAATAATACCCGCCTCTAATTGTGGGTTCTTATTCGGTGATCGATATGTAGATGTGTCGCGTCTATGTATCTAAGTGTTCGTGTGGAAGGTAATGAGGTAAATATACGAGACCACCCCTGCAACAATACTTTTTTATCGGTTTTGGGCAAATTTTAGTTATGAATGCCACAACGTTTTATATTTTTTCGGGCATGAAATGGTTATTAAACAACCATATTAAATAAATAAAAATACAATTAAAGCCCAATTTCTAAATAAGTTTCCCTACAACTATACTATATATCATCCAAGATGGCCAACGCCCTATATGTAATATGTATCTATTAACATTTACAAAAACCGATATACAGTGTTATTGCAAGGGGGGGTCTCATATGATGAAATGAGTTAAATACATGTTTTAGGTTTACTGAATTTATTCATGATAACATTATAAATATTTGACTCTATAATTAACTAATGACGATGCAAACCAGTGGCGTAACTACAAAAAATGGGCCTAATACAGAATGGAAAAAAGTGCCCCCTAAATAAGTATTTTATATTCAATAGTAATAACAAAATTAGTCTCTTGTCTCATGTATATTTTGAAAAAATATTACGTAAGGCGATTTCCACTTTACGGCGATGGTCTGGTCCCTAACCCGACATATTAGCGAGGTACTGTTAATGTGTATACCGATAATGTTTTCACATGTTATAATACACGTGAAAAACTATTTTTAAAATGTTATTATTCTATATCCTGCCTATATCAATGCCAAATGGATTGTAGGGCGTGATCTTTTTGGGCCCCTGTCTAACGTGGCCCCAATACACTGCATCGGCGTAGTTACGCCACTGATGTAACTACTGCGTGGTTGGTATTGACGTAGTCAGCACCGAGGGCTTAGCTCACTTGGGAAGCGAAATGCACGCTGTGTGCGGTGGCTGTCGGAAGCGGAGAGCCATCTAGCCAGTGTCTTACTTCTATTTATGGCTGTCATGGGCAAAGGCCTCGCCATTAACAGGGAAAACAATTATTATTGTTGTTGACCGGCAACACAACAGCATACCGGACATAACCCTAGTAGGTCGTGAAAAAGTGTGTAGTTCTTTAATTTCAAACAGAGTGAAGAAAATTTAGCAAGACAGAAACATCACCACTACATGAAGACTGAAACAATAAGAGCGCAGAAAAATAGACAGCTTCATTTTAGAATAAATAAATGAAGACGTCACCCGAACAATGATGTACAACATATTTTAGTGATATTACAGGAACTGAGACTACTAGAACTAAAACTGTTATTTTATCTAATGATGGGAAAAAATAACATTCAATGTGTGTTTGTTTGTATTAAATTGTAAATGATAATAATATAAAATACTAATTAAATGTATTAATTAGAAAGATATACATATAAAAACAACTGTCGAAAAATATTGTTGTTGAGCCACCGGAATCCTGGATCTCTTTCCAAACTGGGGAAGGTACATTGTCCAACTATGCTACAGCGATGTTATTTCTGACTACAAATTTTTGAACCTACATGTTAAATTTTTTCAAATTAATACATCTATCGTTCCATTATTTTTCGATTTTTTGATTTCATTTGCATATCAATACATTTAATTAGTATTTAAAATATTACATTCGACTCGCAAACCTTCAACAAAATGAATGAAATGTGCTGTACAGCATTGTTCTATTCACACTAGTTAGTCTTTTTTACAGCGACGGGTAATCCTCTCTTCTAATTATGTGATTGACCAGCATCTTTCATCATTTTTCTCTTGATATCACTTCAGTTAATCTTTATATTTTTTGTTTATTTAATCTCCGAAAATCATTCATTGAGAGAACATCTGATAAGTCCGCCATCTTGGGTGCTTTACAGCGTTGTTCTATCACGGAATTTCAACATGGCGTAACTGTTAGGTAGTAAAATTTTGAACTTCTGACTACACCAAAATGTGACTAATTTGGCGTACAACTATGCTGCACACTTAACTCAACACAGCCCAAAATGTGACATACATCGTTGTTCGGGTGACATCTTCAAATGTTAAGCAATATCTATTTACTGCAATACAAATACGCGTACTGAAATACTTCGGATATGTTACAAGACAACCCAGAGTCGAGGAAATCTGCTCCTGTGGAAAATCGCCAACTAGATGGACAGATATGATGAAGTCTGCAACCAATTACTAACTTCAGATTTCATCAATTATGCAGGTGTAGACGATACCAAATCGTTTTAGCTACGGTATCATCATTGCCATCGCGACCATGACTGCTATGCCAAGAGCACAATTAAGAAAAAGAATAATCTGAGTTCATGTGATGAAAAAAGAAGTATGCAGGCACAGATTGGAAATACCGTATCGTCAACATTCATGTATTTTGTTTATGGTAATGCCGTGTCGAAGACGTGCTTAAAACAGAATCCAAAATACTAAATATCACATATTCTTTCAGTTTAAGCACATACGTCGTCCCTGTTAATAAATTTTGGCCAAAATTTCGCCTTTATGATGAGATATGGCTTGATATGCCGGTTGTAACAAAAACTGACCCAAACCATAACAACCCAAAAGAAATTCTATTATCTGATGATTGTGAAAACCTTTAGTTTTTTGTAATAAATATTTTAGTAAAAAGTTAATATTATTTTTTTTGCAGAATCGACATAATATTGGTCATTTAAAATCTAGGAATATCAACGAAAAGTACCACCTTTACGGATGCAACTAAACCTTGCGCGAACCGAGGCACGTAACATTATATTTGGTTTAGAAAGGTTTCTGAGATATCAAATGAATATATCAACTTTTCATAGTTTGTCTTACTTTTAATCATTTATTTATTTATATCGTTTAAAAAAATGTTGCTATTAAATAATGGGAACAGGGAACTTTTTTTAATTATTTGTAGCATTTTCTCTGGCAACCCATACGGAGGAATCTATGTGACGTTCATGTATTGATAGTAAAATTCATATAAAATACTCTTGCATTTGGCTGCTAGTTTGTACACACCAAGCAGCTAGGCAAGTACCGCATATCAATGAAAACTGGGCATAAAGGATTGTAATGCCATAATGGATTTTACCAATGCCACGGGCTTGCTGCAATTTCAGACCATCATTATTCAGCAGTATTGAAACGTAGAAGAAATTAAAATCGGATAATGTAATGAATAACAAAAATTAACTAAATGTTAAATCACATGATTTATTCAGTGAAGTTATAATGCAAATTTATATGTTATATTATACACAACAAAATTACTAGCGATGTTACTAAGAAAAACTTTGTAATATCAATTTATGAATATGATATTCATTTTTTAAATAATGACCAGCTTTTTATTAATATACCTAATTCATATGATAAAATTGTTTAATATTTGTGATTTAAAAAATGTTGCGATAGGCAGATAGATACTGTTAAGAATGAATTAATGTTTATGTTTATTTTAAGATGTTTAAAATCATCAACCTGTTTAAATATAAATACCAATATCATTTATCAAGGCGAAAATGAAGATTGTACATAATTAGTTATAATATAATTATTCCACTCGTTCAAAGGCTTTCCGTTACCTTAATCGAATTATCAGAACAAAGTTTTGGCTTGGCTGTTCAAACGGGTGGATATTTCACAACTTTTAGAGTTGGTGCTCCTTCTTCTATCTGAGAGTTGTCTCTCTCTCCCTCCGCCCCATCTCCCAGGCCGCCCCTCGCTCAGCTCGAGAAACAGTAAGATAAAACTTCGATAAAAAATGTACAAAGAAAAGGTTTGGCGGGAAGGCAGTAAAATTGGACCACATTGAAAGGAAAATTACTTCGGTATTTATGGAAAATCCTTACAATGGGAGAAAATTAACGTTAAATGTAATTTTTTTTCTGTACTTAATTAGGTTGTGAATTTTTTGTATCACATAAATTTTTCTGTCACTGTAATTACGTTCGTTTCAATCTGTTTTGATTGTTTTATTATACAATAATTTCATTTTAAATATGTTTGATTAAACGGCCAGGTTTGTGAGACGTGAGCACGGAAAAAACGAACGTGTTTTTAATGTCTCTAAGATATCTATGGTTTACATGTACAATTTAATTGCATTATTATTTCATTAAATATTTTTTTAAATGTTATAGCTGTGGCACCTAAAATATTTTTTTAATCTAATACAGGCTGAACATTATGTTCCAGATTTTGTTTGGCTGCCATTTTGGTTAGGTAGACATTTTTCAGTTCGCATTTGGTAATTGTAGAGAGTACATTAGAGAGTAGAGAGTTGATTACAATTTATTATGAAGCACCAGAAGGTCACCTTTATTGCGTTATCTGCGAACAAAAAAATTACTTGTTTATTTGTTTAAAAATTAAAACAGAAACATATTTTATTACGTGATAAAATAATTAGTAATTAATATAATTTTAAAATACATTCTTATCATTTAAATTTACAAAATAAAACATGCGTCTAAACATCTAGTAATTTTAGAAATAAAATAATCGCTTAAATAAATATAATTATTTTTTATTTATTATCTTAGTTTTATTAACCACAATTGAGTTTAAAAAACATCTACCGGTTTCGGAAAACACTTTTCCTTCTTCAGGATGTCATAACTAACTAAAAATCTATTTTTAAATTTTTTAAAAAACAACAATTATTTAAAAAAATATATATTTTATATTTTTAGTTAGTTATGACATCCTGAAAAAGGAAAAGTGTTTTCCGAAACCGGTAGATGTTTTTTAAACTCAATTGTGGTTAATAAAACTAAGATAATAAATAAAAAATATGAATCTTAACCACCAAGTTAATATTGCTAATTTTAAAAGTATAAATATAATTAATTATTAATTAAATCTAACAATATCGCAGTAATATTATTTAATGAATTCCCCATTTCAATGCGTACCTACATCGATCTACTCTTCCCCTACCTCACCACGATAATTAATTTCTATGCATATTTTATTTTCAGTCGGTGTTCGTCCGTCTTAACGAAGCCACAGCGGTATCGAAGCGGTCGACGTTAAATTAATCAAAGTGGTGTATACAAAATTAGTTTTTTTTTTTAAATATGAATTAATAATTGTTATTTATCCTGACAGAGGAATACATAGATGACTTTATTCGTAAATGTTTTAATTTCACATTAATTAAATATTGTGCGAACATCGCCTGTATTATCTGACATACTATCTATAGTCTAACTAACTAATAACTATCACGCCGTTTTCCTGCGGGGTAGGCAGAGAGGATAGAGCGCCACACTCTTCTGTTCTGACACGCAATTCTTGCCTCATCTACATTCATACATCTTGTTATACAAGCTCGTCGATTATTGAAGCTTTTAACAGGATCATCTTCTAGTATATGGTTTATCTAATCGTGTCAAGTCTTCCGCGGACTTCCTCTATTTCTGGTTCTATCAACACTTGCGGCCTATGTATAGACCATTGTCTATATTGGCTTATATTGAGTATGAATTTTAATGCATATTTATGCTGTGACGTTTTATAATTTATTATTATTATTTCATTTATTCACTCCAAAGTACCAAAATAAATTATACCTTTGACTCAATACAGCATTAAAAAAATCACTCTTATATTTAAACATTGAACATCGGAATATATCTACAAGACCAAAATCCTTCCCAAGCCTGTGAAGTCTTTATGTGGATGCATAAATGTGGATGCATTCCTATAAAAATTGGTATATAAGGCATTTACATGAAACGGCGCTGACAAGCTGGTACTCCGCACGAGAATGTGGTACACAACCAATTCAGTTAAATTAAAGGTGGCCAGCATGCCATTTACCATTTTAAATAAAAATAATTACTTTAGTAGTTTTTCTACATTACAAGTTAGTTAAATTAAAAGTGCTCATTAGAAAATCACAATTCATTTGTTCTATAGGTATACACAATTTTATGTTAATAAACCTTAAAAATTTATGTTAAACCCTTTCTAATTTTAATTCGTGCACTTTATAATATGGAAACCAAATTGTTGAGTTATATTCTAAATTGCTACGAACCACAGCTGTGTATAAAACTTTAAGAGATTTAAGTGAATTGAAATCTTTAATCTTTCTTAATACAAAACTAAGATGTTAATAATTGGTTGATTCGATATCTTGATTTTCTCAAAATACTAACATACTTATATTATAAAGTAATATTTTTTGATAAAAAAATATATTTATAAAGAAAGATTAGAACAGTTAATTCTTATAAATTGATTCCCTTCTACTATTCTTAGAAAAATAATCTATACGCCGCAACGTTTACTCTTAGGGTGGATGTACATGGATAAAATTATTCGTTGTGATTTTTATACACAGAGAATAGTTCCCAACCTTAACGACCAAACCCACAAGATGCGAGAGCAAATCTTTATCAGTAAATATGCACCCTTAAAATCACATTTATAAAGCAGACCAGTTAAACGCCCTCACCTTACGATAAAGAGACTTAGTACAAGACAAAGAACTGTTAACAGTAGAAAACCAAGATGAATGAAAATGTCTTGTATCAGCGATAAAACCCCAATTCGCCCTTTGCGAGAGTACATATTTTTTCATATTTATTCTTCTTAATAACGTAGGTACCCTTTGCAAGAATTTTACAAAGTATTTTTTCTTTTTTTCTCAAAAATATCGCACTTTTTAACGCCACATCTATTTCCAAAATGTCATATAACTTCTTTCTTTAAAAGATCGTACTCTTTGCGAAAGTTTTTATTTAACAAAGGATACCAAATCTAATGAATTGTGGTAGGTGTGTATCATACATAACTTATTTGAAAAATAAACTATAGAAGTTTTTTTAGTAAAGCCGTCTGAACTGTTAATTTGATATTTTTCTTACATTTTAGTATCGTAGCAATTTGTTTCATTTTTAATTAATAACATTGGAGATATAAACCTATTGTTTGTCTCATAAGCTTTACGCCCACGTGCATGACAACGCAATATTACCTACAGGAAATGTCAGTAAACCACACATGACAAATGAACAATGATAACAAAAGACATTCGCGGTCCACGATGAATCATGCATGAAAACAAAAGGCTTGAATAGTGTCCGTACTATCAGCAAAATTTGATCTGTTGAATGGACAAACTAATAACGGTCAAATCTCATCTATAATTTAAAGTATGCTGTATATTATAAATCATTACAATTAACACCATTTTGTTCAATCTTTCTGTATCGTAATGAATGAGAGAGCATATTTTCACTTGAAATGCACTTTGTAGTGCAACAATTACATTTAAAGTATCTATAATATAATATAATATAATGCATATTTTTATTCAATGAGATAAAGATAAAGACATGTGCTTGCTTATGCGTCAGAAACCTGGACTCTTAACAAAGAAAGGTAAAAAAACCCTACATGTGTTTAAAAGAAGGATCTTTAGGAAAATTTTACAAACTAATGTAGAAAATAGAACATGGCATTGGTGTTACAACCAGAAACTTAAAGACCCGTATGATAAGTATGTGATGGTTAGGCTGATAAGTAACCTCCTAAATGGCTGCTCCATACTTTTATATACATATATATATTTTTAGACCCCAAATGAGGTGACAAGACAATATAAATAAAGAGCTACTCATTATTGACGTCAACAGTTGGTGGACCAGTGCAGAGACCGCTTGAGGTGTATTCTTGAGGCCGCCAGACTCGTACCAGGTTGTGGAACTAAGTGTAAGACCTGAGTGTACGATTGAGTCAAGCGTTCTGCGGGACGGGGCGTGCAACGTGTATGGCATTATCATGTTTATGAATGCGAGTATTTTGAGTGGCGGCTAATCAGAGCGGTGGCGAGATCGTTAATGTTTGCGTTCAGCTTCGCGTGGGCGTGCAAGTTCAAACTTTGTGTTTGAATAGCGTTTTTTGGTGACGTTCGAAATATCCTTCGAACTAATACTATATTTAATTCAGTTAAAACCTGAAATTTCGATATTTTAGGGACACCGACTTTTTTGTATAATCATAAAATTTGGCTTCATTTAACCTTAAACTATTACATAATGTTGAAAATTCTTTTCTATGTTTAACAATGACACTTGGATCATTCTTATCACGCAAATTAAAATTTAGAAAATTAATTTTCTTTCAAATACATATCGATTATATCATTAGCCAGAATCATACTTTAAATATGACCGTCTCTCTTACACGCTGTGTGTTGACCGAGGACTGGTAATGACCGTTCTAATGTCACACGCCTCGAATGTTGCACGCCCCGCAGAACGCTGTTTCACTCGGGCCTTACACTAATAATAATGAAGTTTGTATACGTTTAATTATTTTTCTTTATCTATCTATGAAAGAATATTCTAAAATTTTACGTTATACCCATAGATAAATAATACCTACGTCCACAGATGAAGAGACGATGAGATAATCTCAGAAATTTTGTTGAGATTGGTAGAAAAAGACAAAAACTCAAACCACTATACACAACGTTCGATATCACAGCGAGATTCGACACGTAGACACAAACGTCTCCTAAATCAATCATAGATCTCTACGTCTGTCTATTCTGGAAAGTTTGACATAAGTCATTAAACATTTAAATTAATATAAGACGTTAAACAACAAATATTCATTCCGTTTTAACTGCTGCCGCCGGTATTTGAAATTACTCAACTGACAAACTGACGTAAATTGAGATGCAAGAATAGAATCATGGAGACTAAGAAAGCTGAAAATCTCTTAAAAATCTCATTCGTGTACAAGGGCTATCAGACTACATAACATAGAAAGATACATGGATATAGACATGTCTTCTCTCACATCAGCTGGTTAATACGGGTGACCGGTCGCACTCGAGCTCAGACCGCGTGAAGTTACGAAATAGTTTAGCTAGCGCGCGAACCAGCAGACCAAGTTCGACGTCAAAGCCGGGGATATTGGTAAATAGATTAATTTTAGAGTATTCCATCAAAAATTTTCAGCCTTTAGATACGTGACGTAATTTGAACCAGGAGTGATAGATTGTTACATTTTTCTTCCGTTCTCATCGAAAGTGTGATGAAATTCCTTTGGAAATACCCAGAAATTAACCGGCGGAAGCGTTCGACTGTCTCGGGTAAATAGATCATTTATAAGCTGTAATACGGAGAAGTAAGGCTTGTAATGAAAGACAAAAGTAAACGGAGAGATGAGGCAGTAAACATTTACACTCGTGGTTCTTACTCATAGGTACACGGATTACAAAAAATCCTACTTAATTCAGCGATTCCCAAAATAAATATATATGTTCGCGAAAGTGTGTACTGTTCACTATTTCATTTTAAAAATAAAATTAATAGTAACCTAATAATCCATCTACGAATTGTCAAGTTGATGGAATGATTTTTAATAATGATCGTCAAATCCTTATTTAAGCCGTTCTAATGATTGTAACGAAGATTGGTAACTAATTATTCCTAATTCTTTGAACAATGACTAAAAATTAAACCTCTAAAAGTTAAATCTCAGTTCAACCATAGCCTTGCATATTTTTCGCAAAAAGTGCAGTTCTGGCTCCATGAATTGAGGAGAAATTACGCTCAAGAACTTTTAAAGGTCCAAACCTGATAATAAAACTGCTACAACAGTATATTGAATTATCTAATTGCATCTCTTAATTAATTGTTTATATATATATATATAATGTACATTGATCATTGCACTTTGCTTACTGTTATACCGGAGGAACACTGTCTTACTTTAAATTACTAGTGTAGCAGGCAGGGTACCCAAATATATGTCTTACTTTCTTACTGATATGTTGTATTTACTTTGCCAAATTTTATATGCATACTCTCGATACATTTGTCCGATATTAGAAATATTACGCAACACTCATAGTAATTATCTAGGTGAAAATGTATTATTAATGAATATTAATTTGGAAGAGTAATACGTCATACCACTAGACATTATCTATCAATTAATTTGAAAAAGTAATACCGTAATAATAAAGTAATATCGGACCGTTAGACGTTATTTATCAATGTAAGTACATAATACAATAAATAAATGAACCTAATAAATGTATTATTATTTATTTATATGAAAAAACCCTTTAAATGAGAGGCAGTTTGCCAGTACGTACGGTTTGGTTCGCATCAAATTTGTTTGTTCAATCCGTATAAGAATTACTGAACGAAATATTTTCTTACTAATCTTTGTTAGCATCTTTACGTCTGCCAGTTTTCTATATTTTTAAACAATTTTTGCTTAATTCTGTTGTATTCGAAAGGGATTAATCCTTATTAAAAACCGTGTGCAATGACACCTACATATTTACATATTTGATTTTCAAACTGCAAATAGACAAAACTTTTTATTTTAATGGTGTATTTCAACGACATCCAGTATTTAATATGGTGTTTGCATAGATAAACGTATAGGTTATAATTTGATGTTGAAATAAATTTATTTCTGTTACGAGTTTAGGCTTTTATAATTTGTAAAGCTAGTTATTTAAATATATGTTTTTGAGTTATGTTAATGAAACATTTTAAATCAGTTGTCTGAAAGAGAAATTGTAGATACTTTTTAAAGCGAAATCAAAAGCATATTACAGTACCGAGCAATAAAAAACTTGCCTTTTTAAAGTAATAAATTCACAATTATATTCAAAATTTAAATTAATAGTATTGTTCGAAAAAAAATTTTTTTTTTTTGATACCCAATGAACCTATTGTATACTCGGTTAGAATTGTCGGTAACAGCATAACCTAAGTTTATGCCTACTGCACGCAAATGATCAAAATCAAATAACATTGAGATAACTAGAAGTATTGCAATATGCAAATCAAATTTAGACAGATATTCAAATAATATTTTTTCTTTTAAATAGACTAAAAAATTAAACATAACGATGTTTAAGGTATATTACGCGGCATTGTGTTATTTTTTGTCTTCGAAGTCAGAAGATATGTTTTAGATTATTTCACTTCATATAGTTTTCATCATTATTTTCAGTATTTCATTTTGAATAAATCTGCAGACATATCTCAAAAACGCTTTTAATTTTTGTGTTATTTAGCTATGAAGTTATATATACGATGATATACATTGATTTTTAGTGCTATATGGATCTGAAGGTTAGATCCAATAAGTTCTCCAGAAAATACTTTGACCAACTGGTCTTAAACTAGGAGAATCACCGATGGCGCATCTGCAGAGATAGTCGAGTCCTTCCAACAACCGAATATCTGAAGTTGAGAAGGCTAACTTGGCCAGCATACATGACGCAATGATCATAGAGCATTGCGTAAGGTAAACATTGACGGGAACTCAGCCCCAGGAGCGCCCAAGAATGAAGTGGGCAGGTAATGTTCAATAGGATGCAGCGACGCTACAAATTCTCTGTTGGCAGACCACAGCTCGGACGATTGTGCAGTCGGCCATGGACCTGTAAGGCTCTTAAAGCCAACTATAATAATACTACATTGCAAATGCAGTAATGGTGGTTTGTATTTTGTGTTGCTAGACCCGCCCCATATTCTGTATGAACTACCTTTTCCGGATCCTATTTAACAATTTTTCCCATTTTTCTTATATATTTCAGTTAGTTAGATAAATAGATTTTAATATCCTTAAAAGTAAATATAAATTGATCTACATTTATATTTTATATTCCAGGTGGGAATATTTTTAAATAATGACTCGGTGCTTGTAAAAAGTTTATTTTATTACGGACAGTTTCAAAATGTATAAAATAACGTGTTTACGGAGATGTATAGAAAACAGGCAGACTTTCAGATTTTTCTCGTTTGTACTTCAGATACGATCTTACCACTAAAGGGTCTTACTGCAATTTTTAAACATAATTCTGCATATAATGCTTCTATGTAAATCATTACATAATACAGAAGATAAGCTCAATTTCGGGTTCTGTATCGGGAAAAAAAAGTAATATATTGAATGATATTAAATAAGAATTGTTTTAATGCACATCCATTTACAAAGAACATAAATTGATAAGATCAAATAAATTTGATACACTACTTTAAAAGATTATCATTCAAATATTTAACGATTAGACAAAAGATGAAAACAAAACTATTACTAATAAAGGTTCCAACTCATAACCTTACTCAAATCATTTCTAGTAACCAAAAATTTAAAAGGTTAAAAAACTAAAATATACAAATGTTAGTACAAACCCTAGGCATATATAAAATATATAGACAAAATATCAGTGATTAAATAAATAATATTCCTTCTGGTTGTTTAATAGTTAAAATATCAATTTTTCAAAAGAAATATACATATTTTTGTAATTCCAGTGAAAAAGATTTTTACAAATATGTTTTTGCCTGACGTCACTTCGCTTGATCTTGGTGTTTGTTTTTGACACAACACATTCACGTTTCATTCGTAATATTATTATCGCAAGTGGCTAGCACGATTCTGTAAGACATTCAAGACTTTAGGAGAGTTAGAAAATTCACTTATACAATGTTTCACTGTATAAAGTGAGCGCCCTTAAGATGAAACCCTCACGAAAATGTTCATTATCATCGTAATAGTTATTGTTTATAAAACTTCAGTCAGAGAGTTTTGTGATTTTCCCCTATTCTTTCTCAAATTAACCCACACAAGAGACACCATATTATGTAAATACGAGATCTGTTAATGATTAAAATATTATGGAAGAAATTAGGAGGGAGGTAAATAGGTATATGAAATAGGAGATACCATCATCATTGTCAATCCACTGTTGAGTGAAAGCGTCCCCATGTGTCTGTCACTATCTTCACTCTTCCACATATGTTTACCATGTCACTCCCATTGCTTCTTTCATTTCTTCCATCTATACTTTGGGTTATTTTTCTCAGGTGGATGTCATTCAAAAATATTCTGTATCATAGCCAGTTACGCTTTTTATCAGTGACAATGACATTCTTCACACTCCTTCACATTTCACCTTATCATCTGGAACCTCTAAGGTACATTGGTATAATTGGATAAATCACGAAACAGCAAACTAGCCATATCAATCAACATTTCCATACTGACGATAAAAAATAGAATCCACTCAAATATAAATAAAAAATGTTATTAATTTATAAACTAATGTCTCAGAGATATTATGATTTAAGAAATTTATTTTAAGTTAGTGTGGCATAGTTAAGTTATACCATTTATCTTAAATTATGTGGACAGTATTTATTCCATATAATATTTTATGACTTCGAAAAATAATTGTCAGGTTAGGGAAACCAATCTTAGTACTGTAGTAAAATAAAGATTTATTACTTTTAAAATTAGCAATATTAACTTGGTGGTTTAGATTCATATTTTTTATTTATTATCTTAGTTTAATAACCACAATTGAGTTTAAAAAACATCTACCGGTTTCGGAAAACACCTTTTCCTTCTTCAGGATATGTCAAAACTAACTAAAAATATAGCATTGTTTTTCTATTTATCCAGAATCTATTTTTAAATTTAAAAAAAAAAAAAAAAAAAAAACAATTATTTAAAAAAAAGTAAATTTAGTACCTAACTCAAATTGCTGCTCACGGGTTCACAACGTCAACTAACTACATTTTTAAATTTAATTAATTCGTTTAATAATAAAATACAATTTACATTAGAAATGGAAAATAATTCTACCCTACATTTTTTGGATCTAACATTGATTAGAAATAATAATAAAATTGAGTTCAAAATTTTTAGAAAACCAACTTTTACAGATACTATCATACACAATGAATCTAATCATCCATTATCACATAAACATTCAGGGTTCCACTCCATGATACATCGTTTAGTCAATATTCCTATGTCAACATCCAATTTTAATATTGAATTGAATACAATTAAAAAAATAGCAGTTAATAATGGGTATAATACATGTTTGATAGACACTATTTTAAAAAATAAATTAAAAGAATATAATAATCAGTTTTTATATAAATCACAGATGAAACATAATGATAATAATGATAATTGGCGTAAGATTTTATACATAAATAACTTTTCGAAACAAATATCTAAACACCTACCACGAGATATTAGACCAGCATTTTACACAAATAATAGTATAGGAAATTTACTCATAAATTCTAAGGACAAGGATGATAAATTTAACAATTCTGGCGTCTATAAACTTAGTTGTAAGGATTGTGCTGCATTTTATGTTGGTAAAACGGGTAGAAATTTTAATATAAGAGTAAAGGAGCATTTGAGATGTTTGAACAATAGTGGGTTTTCAGAATTTGCTAATCATTTGATAGAAAATAGTCATGGTTTTGATAAAAAATTGGGATTGTCAATTTTGCATATAAACGGTGTAGGTCACAAATTAAATAATTTGGAATCGTTGGAGATAAATAAAGCATGTAAAAGTAATCAGGAAATTCTAAACAGCCAACTAAATTTAACTACGAGTCCTATTCTAAAATTTTTTCCTAAAAATTATTCGACTAAATTTGTATTGAGCAGCAATTTGAGTTAGGTACTAAATTTACTTTTTTTAAATAATTGTTTTTTTTTTTTTTTTTTAAATTAAAAATAGATTCTGGATAAATAGAAAAACAATGCTATATTTTTAGTTAGTTTTGACATATCCTGAAGAAGGAAAAGGTGTTTTCCTAAACCGGTAGATGTTTTTTAAACTCAATTGTGGTTATTAAACTAAGATAATAAATAAAAAATAAAGATTTATTATTTAAATTTTCTACGCTACACATTATCAACTATTAATATTATATTTGTGCAAACGTACTTAATTATATCTCTGTGTTGACACACAACTCTCACAGCATCCACCTTCATTCATCTTCTTATGCAAGCTCGTCGATTGTTGCGGCCTCTAACAGAACCATCTTCCATTTTTTGTTTTACCTGATCATTATTCGGTGCTGCTTGAAGGTTTCCTCAAATGCGTCTCATATTAATTTGTAAATATATTATGTAAGTAATTATAAATGAAATTCTAATATTTTGTAATAAAAGTTGGAAGATGTCAAAACATGGGCATTCACCTAGCTTGTCAACAAACAAGATGTTTATCTGATCTAACCTTAAACATGAATTTAAATAAGAAGTGCGTTTAAATAACCTCAGCGCCATTGTTAAAATAAGTCAGATTTTTCCTTATTCACGCCCGACCTCCGGCCTTCGAGGCGAACACCTCGTCTGCCTGCTCAAAGTCAGGCCTTGTCTAAACTTTAGGAAACCCCATCCTCCTGAACCGGAAATAGGACAATAATCCCTTCCCCTCCGCCCCGGCCCTTATGAAAGGAAATAAATGTTCACATTTACATACGAAAATTTGCATATCTCGCCAGTTTTCACGAGAAATGTCTTCGGTGACGCCGTGCATATGCGTAAAAACTCCCTCGGACTGAATCGATCCCATCGAAAAGCGACAGTTAGCACAATTCAAATGTGTTCCGCCATTTTAAACGTGAATTTTCAAAGTTGAGGATAATTTTTTAGTTAATGATACCATTTATTATAGTGAGGTCATGTATTATCGATTTCAATACCCAAATGTAAGAAAAAGAATCGAACCGGGTACTGCGTGCTTTTTTTATGGTATAGTGAGAAATATTCTACGTTAATATACATAAAATGGAAACTTGTACGCCAGCATTTATACAACACATTTATATGAGTGGATGCTTAGATACGTGGGTACTGAGAAAAAATATTCAAATAATTTAAAATAGAGCAATGATGACTTTTTTAAGGTGTAATACATATACAAGAATAAGTTACATTTGAAAACAACTAAAATTGATGACGGTTAAGAAAAAATTATAGTATAATTAATGTGTAAATCAAGGTTGTTATTGTTAAAAACCATTCCCATCCTTCCGAGACAGGCATATGGATACCACACACACATTATCCATAGACTGAGTCTAGGTGGTGGCGTGGTGCTCTGGCGTTCAATCTACCGATGCCAGTGCACAATGTAGCAAGATACTTGTACATTGAATATTTAAAAGAGCTGTAAATTAAGGGCAGGTCTTCTTGGAACCTATACTTTTTGATACATCAATACATATATCTATAGGGATGATAATATCAGTATAGGTAGGTAGTTAGTCAGTGTAGGTGTTAGCGGTGTGTGGTAGTGAAATAAAGTGTGGTTTATGTGATTATCAGAGGAATTGATGAGTGGGTACCACGGAGTGTATGTATAGATGTGGCAAGAGCAGATGAAACAACTAATATGTCGTTTATTGAAGATAGTTGTACAAGTCCTTTAATCAAGGTAGTTGCGCAATTCCGGGTAAATAAACACAGTAAGGACGTGAAGCGTCTGCTGATTGGTGGTCTGGTCAGGAAGCCGGCCGAAAGAGAAGTGGTACTAAAATGTCGATTTTCTAGACGGCGTATATTATTGTTGTCGGTTTGCGGTTCGGTACTTGGCGAATTTTTGAGGTTGATGTAAGCCAGGTTTACCAATCAGATAACTGTGATAACGTTCAGGGCCTCCACATATTTATAATGGGAACCTTCGCACCGTTGATCCTCTCCATATAAATCTTCTAAAAATATGTAAACTTTGTGTATTTTGTATCATAGTATTTATACTTTATACGATAATACGTGCACTGTACTGATCCACAAATCACTTTAAAAGAGATTTTTATTTCACAGGATTATTTTATTTAAAGGTACAGAACTTTAAAATGAGATAAACCACATAAAACTGATCGTAATGGCCATGGTATTGGCTTTATTGGAAAGATAATGTTATCTCATTAGTGTTTAAATATGATTTCGCGCATATGGGTGCAGCGGCTAGCTCGAATAAAGCGCAATCTGGAAGTCCAATTTTCAACCACTTTTTGGAGCAGCTAGGGAGCTGCTCCAAAAAGTGGTCAAAATTTTATAGTCTACGCCGATAAACCAGAGAAGATAGATGACTTGAAAGCCGACAATCGTCGCGTTATTTCCGACATACGGCTCAAGTCATCTATCGACTGATTTATCTAGCGACTTCACATATCCCCACAGAAAATAATCCAAAAGTGTTAAATGGCACGACCTTGGAAGCCGATTCACAGGTCCATCACGCGAAATTATACGCTCATCGAACGATTCCTTCAATAAATTGATTGTGGCGCGCGCTGTGTGGCATGTTGCGCCGTCTTGTTGAAACCACAGCTCTTCCATATTAATGGCATTTAATTTGAGAACGAAAAAGTCTAAAAATTGCTATATACGTATAAATCGACTCATTTGAGTTCTCCTCAATACTACGCTCTACTGCAGCAATAGCTTCTTCGATGCTACAGTGCGAATGTCTCTACGGATGCGTATTATCGATTAGAGTTTGCGTGGTGAAGAAACGATCCATGGTTATTCGAATTACTTGCTCGGATATGTAAAATTGACATAGAACACAGTAGGTTTTGCGAACTGAACCACGATTTTCGAAATAAATTTGCACAATTTGCAAGTTATTCTGGCGTAAGTCTATTTATGGTGAAATGGCAAACCAAACTGAGCACAAATCAGCTGTCAGCTGTCAAATTGGCTGTGGCTAGAAAAAGTGTTACCAATTCGAAAAACAAGCCTCTAAAAAAAACACCTTATAAACAGTAACGATCATGCCAATGCTTCCCAAATTGCAAGATGTGAGGTAATTCAAGAGGCTATTTATATGGGTGCGCTGATCAATAACATGTCACTTGATAGTGGGTAGAAAATTTCAGGACACGTAATTTTGTACACCAAACGCTTTTAAAGTAAAGTAACAGATTCCTGGTTTCGGGCATTATATAACTCATACATTTTATTTTTATCCAGATCAATAGTTGTCATTGATTGATTTCGAAATTGCTTCATGGTGTAATATTTTAATTAAAAATTATAATTTTTATTTTAACTTTGCACTATACACACTGTTAAATATACAAATAAAAGTCCCGCTAAATACTATGATTACGATGACGAAATTAAAATGATGCATCAAATTTCTATTTATAATGAAAATAATTGCATGTTAATAAATAAAATGTTAAAATCTAAAATTAATGATAAACTTATGGAAACATATTGATACTCGGGCCATAAAATTAACACAACCAATAATACGCTTTGGTGAAAAATTCTACACGCGTTATTTTTATCGTTACAAAAATTACACATTATTTTCCTGATCACATTTGATCCGTATTTTACACAAATAATAATTTTGGAAAAATTCTTCTTAATTCTAAAATAAAAATAGGTATTTTATAAAAAAGTGCGATATATCAAATACGGTGCTGAGAGTGTAACAAAAAATACATTGGCCAAACTGCGAGAAATTTAAATATGCGAATTAAAGACCATCTACGGTATCTGGAAAATAATATTTTTTCCGAATACGCTAACCATATCATTGAAACTAACCATTTTTTCGACAGCCACGATCTAAAATTACTCTACTCGGTTCCATATAGGAGAATAATAACGAAAATCTAAAAAAATCTGAATTCAGAAAAAACATTAATAAATAACTTCACGTTTTCAAATACTTCACATTACTATTCATGTTTCCAAGAAATAATAAAGCTTCACCCACCCTTACGTACCCCACCGCTCTATAGCCGTATTCGATTTAGTTATTTTTTTTTACACCTGTAGATGGAAATGACTCCTCTACCCGAAACTAGTAGTGTTATTTGTTCAAAAATTGTGTGTGCAGTATAAAGTTAAAATAAAAATTATATTTTAAAATCAACAGTTGTTTTGAACTAAATATATATGAACTATTAAAACATATATCTATATTGTGTAATAAATATTGAAAGTGCTATTAAATACAACTTTATTTTCTTGTCACATGCTTGTAATACAGTTTTAAAGTGGAATTTATTATTAGAATTTTGATTGAAAAAAAAAACATTTTGAAAACCTTTCTGGATCTTGTTTATATTTAAGTCGGGCAGATTCAATGATTTTCGTTAACGAAAGTAGTAACACGATAATATCAAATATTTTATCTTCAGAAATGATATACCCACTAATTTATAAAAATAACTACATGAGAGGTGAGAGAGATTAAGAGCAAGGATCTTATTTCCTGACTCAACAAGGCAATACTATATACAATATCGATGGCTGAAACTCAGAGCAAATCTTTTAGATTCTCAGGATTTACATGCAAATTACTTTACTGAAGTATGTTATAGCAACTCGGGGGGTTATATATTAAGTAATCAAAATGGAAGGAAAAGAAGAAAATCTGAACAAATTAGCAAGCTAGACGTTGTAAAAGAAGAATAAGTTACTTCTCGTAACCTTGCAGAGAACATGAACAAGTTATCTGGCTAGGCGTCGTAGAAGAAGTGAAGGAAGCTTGATCGTTCACCAGAGAATGAATTACGCCAGGGAATCATGAAAGTAGCCAGTTAAATGCGAGATAACACCACGACTCTAATATTACCTTCCCACGTGTAGGCAAAACATAAAAATACCCATGAATGAATAGGGCGAAATTATAACTTCACTATTGTTATAAAACCCTCGTCAGCTGAGAGGTAAATGTTAAAACATGTTACACGTGCCGACTGCCCGTCACCTAAGTAGAGAATGAGTAAAAAAAAAAAGTATTTTTCAATTTATGCCACTATAATTTCTCGCCTACAATTCTTTCTCACGACCCTTTTGGAAATTATGTTAGTCCCCGTCGTAGGAACAGGTGCAAACGTCTCTTGAACAACTAAAATCTGACGTTTATGGTTCTGGTCCTGGAAAAATGTCTTAAGTACCTGTGCAACAATGTACATGCACGGATTCCGAACCGCAGGAAGACAAAAAAGTTGGATTTATTTTTTTAAATTATATTTTAGCTTGTTAATTAATTAGCTATAAAAACTAGAACTAGTACTTTAGTGATATAAACAAATATTTAAAAATATAATTCATTTTTTATTAAGGTTTTACAATTTATTTTCTTTCATCTTGATTCAGATGAAATTTTAGAACGTAGTAAATGAGCAATAGAAGGAACATTTATAAAGTCGAAAATTCTTGGTATAATTGGTAACTCGTTCACCTGGCGAAGGGTTCTGGATTCGAGTACCGGTAGTTACTATATATTTTTTTCAAAAGATTGTTTTTTTCTGTCTATTGCTCGTAGCAACATTCTTATATATTACAGTCGACTCGCGAACCTTCAACAAAATGTTTAAAAAAAACATACACTCTATTTCGGTCACTCTATTTTCAACAATCAAGGGAGTCTCCAATAAAACAAACTCTATGTCAAAAGAAAAACATATCATTATGTTTTATTTATTTACTGGGGTAAAAATTAACATTGTAGTCTTCATTTAAAAAAATAATTAATTTCGGCATTGGTGGTAATGGTGTTATATGACATTCTTTCATAACAGTTTATATCTTTTTATAGTCACTAAGTAAATATAAAGTGGATGAAGGATATGTGAAACACGAGTTATTTAATAGATAAAGTGGATATAAAAAAATAACTTTGAACCACACTACTACAATCATTGTATTAGAAACGAAACACCACCATCATCATTATATTCTTATAAAATCACCATTATATTCTTATACAGAGTGTAACAGACCTAGTCCACAACATTATATGGGTATATACCTAACTAAATGACGAGTTTAAAATGTTCAAGGAGTATGTGCCATGTCAAAGAAATAATCATTTCAATAAAATCTTAATTATGCAATTATTTCGATTGTTTTTATTTACTTTTTTTTTAGGAAAACATACAGTTTATCTCTAAATATAAAAATCATAATGAAAGCGAAACAATAATTTAACGAGCTACATGTTTTCTCAGAAAATAAAGTATACTTTAAACAGGGAGGACAATTTAAAAAAAACTGTAATGTACTTTCTCTTCTAATGAAGAAAAAAGTGAGAGAAAAAGTTGAAAATAAAAATATCAACAGAAGAGAGATAAAGTTATAAAGAAGAAAATATTCCAGGCGAACTGGAGGGTAAGGGGAAAGGAAATGTAAAATGGGATAGGGAATAAAATCTGTGCGATAAAAATAAAATGAAGGCAATTAAAGTTTATGTATTGAATTTAGATTTAATTGAGGTAATTGGAGTATTAAAAATGTCTAGTCCGTTCAAGTGTGGATTGAAATAAAGGGGAGCTCGCTAGAAAAATGAGTTCTGTTTGGTATTACTGTTGCATTTTAATGATACCAAATTATATATTGAATACAAAAAATGAAAAGTCATCAAATTTCGAGCGGCCAAACATTTTTTTGTTAGATGATTTAGAAGATATAGATTAATAATGGATTAATTTTGAAAATATTTATTTAATAAAAAATGTAAAAATTATTATCATATTTTCCGTAACAATGCAGAATTTGCACATATTCCTTGAACGTTTTCAAGTCATAATTTAATCGGGTATCCTCCATCCATAAATATTGTGGACTAGATCTGTTGCACCCGTATGCAAATTTTGTGCGGTAGCCAATTAGCGGGAAAAGTCACGAGAGATACTGGGATAACCAGGCATCTCCAAAATATTTTTGAAATAAAGGTTTCAAAAACAGCCACGAAATTTTATAACGCGCTATTTTTAATGCAATTTTCGTGACACGAATTTTACTGGGAGACTAAAAAATAAATAAAAAATAAAAAATAAAAATAAAAATAAAAAAATAAAAAAAATAAAAAATATTTATATACTACGTATGCTTCTTATCCCTCCCAGAGAATACATTTTTTAAAAAATCATCTTGACCTTAATCAGTTTTGATGAAATTTAATATTTTATCAAAATCAATTTTCCAAATTTGTACCGATGCTTGGCTCTACAAAATCAGTAGAAATTCTGCAGATGTTCCGGCGATAGAAATCCGAAATTGAACAAACGACAAACAACCTTGATAAATAAATAGTAATAACAATACAAGGGAAAATTCCGGACACTTTTTCCGGTAAGGGCGTGAAGGACGAAGATTTCCGGCGTCCAATTTACTTTCCCCGTCAGAAGCACCAGCAAGCCCGGCCATTATTCATCAGAACAATCATATTTTTCTTCGATTCGCCGCTTTATTTATATAAATGATTCGTGCTTTCACACAACACAATATAATTGGTAGATCCGAGTGTTAATTATGACATTCACACCGAGGGTGGTTCGTGATAAAGTATTGTTCTAGTAGGAAATTAATTAATCGAAAATCACTTTACCAAAATAACGAATTTCAGAATTGTATTTTGTCGGATGTTGTTTTGACGATTTTCCAACAACATTTTAAACCTACGTAATGCGATAAGTATACCATATATCACACACATATGTTGTGGTTGGAATATATATATATACATGTTATTTTTTAAATTTCCGCAAACACTAATGGATATAACTGATGTTTCGGTACGGTAGCAAGTGCCATTATCAAGGCGTTGCTTTAAAAAATTACGGTACAAGAAGGTACAGGAGATTTATTTAACTATGGGAGATTTATATTACGTGTTAACGTGCCGAAACGACGGTCTAGGTTTCCCTAAGGAAACTGTTTACAAAAAACGCGATTTAACCTAGAATAGATGCCAGTTCCAAATATATATATATTGTTAAGGTGTCTTTGAGCCCTAAAGGATAGGAAGCCGTAGGGTTCACCATTTATCTAGCTCAATCTGGGTTTTTCAAATGTGTGTGTGTGCTTTGGCTGCTACCTCAGATGGGATTATAGTAGATTCAAGGGTAAACTCTAATTATCACATTACACAATTTATTCACAATAAACACAATTTATCCCCGACATTGAATGTAAAATGTCCTTACGTTTATGTAAGCTGTCAAGGCTGCCATGTGATGCCGATGCAGCTGTGGACCCGGGCCACCACACGCCCTCGCCAGAATTCATCTCTTGCTCCATGAGACTTCCCGGACGCTATCCCGTCTAAGCCAAGTCTATATCACCCATCCATCGGCCATCACTCACATGTCACCTCCTTCCTCATTGAAGCGGGGTCTCTCCTCAACCTCATTCATTTCTGGGTCCACTGCGATAGCTCCACTCATCATTTCCGATATCACCCGCCGCCATTTCCCCCGCGTGAGCGGTCCACAGATGCGCTACCAGACCCTCTCGCCCCTCTCGCAAGAATGACTTATTGCTGCTCTGCTCAGCCTTCCGTCTCGGCCGAGACGTCAACGTGCAGATTTAAACATCATAATATATATAAATTGTGATGTTTAAATGTTGGTTTTAGTGTTTCTTCTAGGTTGGATTGCGTTTTTGTAGAGAATTTCTTTGAGGAAACTTAACAGTAAGACGAGCCATTGTCAAGACTTTGCCTCAAAAAGTTACGATTCAACCGTTTACGAGAGGTATTAATATACCACAGTTGAGTACTCCCCGTATCTTTTTGAGACAAAGCCTTGATGTGTTACTGTGCCAAAACGTACGGAGTATCTTCAATAAAACCATGTATAAAAAACTCGATTAATATAGATAGACTTATAAAAGGCTCCAGTTCCATACTCAAATTAATGTTTTTATACATATCATCACGTTGAGCTCGGGCTCGCTGGGCATCTTTCCATGTCATGGATAGAACGCCATGACCCCGAGCTTCACGTCACCAGTCTAGCTTCGATCGGTACTCAGATATTTTTGGGCCAAGCAATTCATGGGCCGCTGAAATGATAGTTATGTTTATCCGCAAGGGAGGGTGAATGCACAATGACAATAATTTTTGTTCACATCAACTATAATTACAATTAACTTTACAACTACCCACGCTTCTCGCACTATATTTAAGCAGTTTTTATATTTTTCATGTCCACGTTTCACTTGTCCATTTGTCTCTTGAAATACTATTTCTTTTTGACGGAAGCTAGCGAGAATCAGCTCGGCAAGCACAAAACCGCCATCCAAATTTTTTTTCACCAAAAGATCACCGCCATTCTAGAAATTTCTGGCGCTAAATTAGGCAAAGTAAGGCCAGGGATGCCCAGCATCCCGTACAGGCTCTTCCGATCTTCGCTTTTCCTTTTTTTCGTCTTTTTCTCCGCATCAAGATGCGGAGAAAATGGAAATAGACGGAAAGCCTTGGCTAGCATTCTTCTTAGAGCTAGTCTCAATCCGTTCCCACCAAAGAAGTAACAGCTCGCCATATTGATTTACCATAGATCCATCACAGAGCAGCGGGCTCCTATTGGCTGACGGGGCCCCACATCTAGCATGATATTTCTTATCTAATTGTTTTGGTGGGCCCACACATGGGGACGCATGCATCCACACTTGAAAAAATATATATATACATATAATTGAATATCTGTCTATCCATTCGTTCTTTACACAATCTTACACCCTTTGATGGATCTAATCCAAATTTTGCATAGTTTATCTTTTGGATGCCCTGTCCATAAGAACATAGTTATTCCATAAGAATCGTAGGTTCATTTTTCCCTCCCCCGATATAGGTGTGTACCATTGAAAATCATCCTCCCCAAATTTTACTCGGCTGAGGAAAATTTTATCACTCTTCCTCAGTTTAATTGTGATAAACCTCAGTATCATATACACGTGTTGAGATTTTGATATGAAGATGAACTCCGAAATGAATATTTGTAATTGACAGTACGAAATAAAATTCATACCTAGAACCATAGACACTTACAACTATTTTTTATGAAAGGTTTAACAAATAGATGGCGTAGTTGGTGTTTAGCCTACTACAAGAACTATAAAAACAACAAATGAATCAAAATACTAAACCCTATATTGGCGGAAACTAGCGGTGCTCAAATTCCTGAAACTTCGTTCGTACATGGTGGACAAAGAAAGCAGAGAGTTTTTACAAAATATCTCATTGTCTCGAGATGAAAATCTCATCGGTAGACATGCGTTATAAAAATGAAACCAGTGTCGAATAGTGTGAAACCATTGGTAGGTTATATTTAAAAATTCTGAAAAATATAATAAATTGTGTAAATAAATTGCAATAAAAAAAATATTTTCATTTACACGCCCCTATTTCTATAAATTATTACCTCGCTTAACAGCTTTTCGATAAATTGCTTCAAGTTTAATTGTTTTTAGTCAAATAAATTTGTGCCGATTGATTTATTATTTGGTGTGAAATGATTTTTGGGCCCGTCGCCTTACCTGATCCATTCAGGCATCGCAAACAATGAAGTCATGGAGCATTTGGATATTATTAAAACATTAAACAAATATGTCACCAATTTTGGAGGAATTTGTGTATGATGAAGTATCTGAAGCCTACTGCCTCTGAGAGTCTATCGTGATATTCAAACGCTTAAATGTTTATCATGATTCAAACATATAGGACTGAAGTAGTCGAACAAAGTATTACACTTGGTTTTATTTTAAAAAGTTACAATATTTGTGAAAGTATTTTTTGAAATAAAAAAAATTTTGGCGCCATGTAGAAGATCTAACTCGAAGATGAGAAAAAACAGATGTTACAAAAAATTAACTAATATACATCAAAATTTAACGATAATTTACTAGTAGTGATCGTTAAATCGTTACTTAAACCATTATTTAAACCGTTTTTTGTACCATTGTTCAACCCGTTATTTTAATTTTATTTGTTACCGAGTGTTCTATTATGACGATAATTGGTAATTCTTAAAGCAATAACTAATACACTAGGAAGTAAACCTCTTAACAGTTAAATCATATCAATCAAATAACGATTTACCATCACTAGTTACTATATCTTAATTGATAATGGCAATAAAAAGTTCTAGTTTCATGACCTAGCTAACTATGTTTTTTCGCTAGATAGATTTATCTGTGCAATTTATCTAATTTTTTATAACAATATTTTAAAATTCCCTTCCCGAGCACGAGAGCTAGTAGTCTCTTTTTTGGAGATGTAAGCGATTCATAAAAATATATAACTTTAGTTTTTGTATAACAGATTTGTAATTCATATATTACATAAAGCTGTAAAAATTTAAAAATAATAAAAATAAAATCTAATAAATTATTGAGAGAGATTGCTATAAAATGTTGTAATAAAATTTAAAAATAAACATTGAGTTCCACAAACTAAACACAATTACAAAAAATTGAAATACACAATTGTTTAAGATATCTTAAAATTTCATTAAAGATGAAATGTTAATGCAATTGTTCTCTTGTAGAAAGTATTTCGGTTATTTGAATGCTTTCAGTAAAACAAATAAAAATATTTAATATAATGTATGAGTGAAGAAATTCGTAGACGTATTTTATAAAATAATATATGGCTACCAATTTCCATATAAAAGTTCAAGTTTGGAAAAGGTAGGTGTAGATTGAACTGGGAGTATCCGATATTGTACTGAGAAAAGGGTGTTCAAAATATTATATTTTACAAAGAAAAACTGTTATTTTATTTAACATCAGTTACTTCTGTAATTTTACCCCAACAGTATTATTTTCTTTGTTTTATGAATTTTTAGAATACAATTTTGATAAACAAGTGACAGTACCGAATATACATATATATATATTAAAATGTATAATAATAATTATAACAAAAATGTAAATAATCATTTTTAAAAATAGAGATACAGATAATGAATATATTTCACGTAAACAGTATTACTATTGAATTTAATAAACTATATTACTTATACTGTAAAATAATAAGACTAACTTGGAAACTCGAACACCAGACCAGTTAATCATGTCAAACTAGTGTGTCCTGCAAAACATTTTTTTTCGTTATTAGATTTTCAGGGATATGTGGATTGGCATCAAGTGCGTTGGAAAACCTTTCCCTAAATGAATAAACCTAAATCTACGTAATAACATGATGCAAGGCGTCACACTAGACAACATGATTTTGCCAAATAAAATAGATTCGGATATTTTACACAAAATATCATATTCACTTAAGATTTTAAGTTTTTTTTTACCTGTTTATATTATTTCATTTATTTATGTTCATTTTATCCTTCATGTTTATCATTTTAATAATATTCTGACGGTAATCATTTCAATTTAAAGTAGTTGTATGTGTACATATGGTTTTTTTTATTCCAACATTATTTCATTTATATTACATAGTTTTTTTATTTTTTGCTAAACTGTATAGCAGTTTTGCGACAAGGATTACACATCGATAACAGTAATTAACATTGTAAATTAAAAGTAAAGTACGCACAAAAAAACATAAAAATGTAAATAATAAGTAACATAGCAAATGTAAACTAAAATTTTATCAGCAACAAAATTTTTATTTAAATGTAATACAATAGAAAAATTAAATTATTAGGTAAGAATTTGTTGGACTTTATATTTTAGTGTGTTCACTGATGTCTCTTTATTTTCCATAATATTTAATAATTCTGTACTGATTATATTAAAATTTCTTGACACAACACATTCTCTCGTTCTCTTACCGTACACATTATTCGCGATCGGTACTCTCATGGTTCATCCCGAGGATCTTGTAGAATAGCTATGGTGTGGGTCAGTATTCATATTTACATTGCTTATCATCTCTTCTAAAATTATATTATGTATACATATAACATGTATTATTTAACTGACATTTTGTTTTTCTTTACTGAAAATAAATACACTGCATGGTACATTATTAAAGCAATATCATATGGGATTTCCGCATTAAAATATAGATTCTACAGAAACCCTGACCGCGCAGCATCCACCACCGGCTGCGTAGCGTCTTCTATCCGCCGCGAAACTGCTACAATAGCCGCCCGTAAGGCCTAGCAGAAAAGCAATTGCTTGTTGCTAGTAACCAAATATTTCTTCACTAGAAAGCTTATCTTAAACCGAAACATAATCGATTTTATTTTATCTTTAATATAATATATTGTAGGACGTAAGGAAGACAGGCAAGGACAGGATTTATATTATTTCTCTATAATTATATAATTAATCGTCACATCTAGCGTAAAATAAGCTGTTCCAGCAGATATTAAAGGTTATTAATTGTCAACCAATTTGATTTATAGACGATGTCACGTAATTAGCGGAACATGACTAAAGTATGATGAAAAATATGAAAATACTGTATCGTATTTTGAAACAAAAATTTTACACATTTTGTTAAAATATTTATAAAAATAACATTAGTTAAGTAAATAAAAAATAGCGCAATTCAAATAGATTGTTGAATCCTCTAATACTCGTGATGCCAGGACGTCCCTTATTTTTAATGCCATCATGATATGCGATGCATATACGCTCAACCATTTCATATGTCAAAACATTTAAGGGTTCACTATTACATAGCGATCTTATTTCATTAGATTTAGTCAATATTCATTGTCATTTTTCCAACTTTAGAATTCATTTTAATACTGATATTTTTATGTCACTGACAGAACTGGTCATGGATGACACATCTTAATATTAATCACAGCGTTTAATACACCATTCCCTTTATTTCCTGTAATCAAGTTTCTGTTAAATCTAACTTTCTCAGCCTTTCTGTATTCATCAAACATTATTTTTAATGATAAGTTGCAGTTTTCTCAGAACATAGTTCTATGAAATTTTAATGCGAATTGTTGCAATTGAATATTGAATAAAAACATTTACATATTCTGTTAAATTATTTATTTATTCTAATATTAGTATTAGGCTTAAGAAAATGAAATTAGATAGACTACTCTCGGGATAATAACAGAAATTTTTTCATTTATATTAAATATTCACCATGTGCCATAACAACTCGTTATATGTTTCTTCAATATTTGCAAAATTACTTAATATAATTATTAATCGCTATATATTTACTCATCTCCACATTTTATAAATGTATTAAATGTCCCAAATTCTACATATTTTTATTCATTGCTTTTCTGAACGCCAAATAGATTTTCGATCTAATCGAAATCTCCGAATGACAAATGTAACAGAATGCATAATCCCACGAATTGCTGTTCATCTAGCTAGAGCGGCGCTTTGACATTGCACATCCCAGCTGCATTTATTGATGTATGCAAATTCTATACACATATGTACATTGCACATATGCCTGAGATGATTCCTTATTGGAATGGCTGTATATGGATATAAATAGCTTTCCGACGAGAGCGGTTATACAAGCTTTTGACATCGAAATTCCAAAATTGAAAATACCCTTTCAATAATAATTCAAATATTCGCGTTTTTTACGAAAATATGGGTTGTTATTATTCATTTATATCAGAATTTATACACTAGTTTCGACTTTCTTTTAACTATTACTTATGTAGGAATTTTACATTAATTTAAAACTGATAAACTGAATGATAAAGGGTGTAAAGACAATACAATCATTATAAGAAAGACCGCGGCCATTAAATATGTTTTCCACGTACCACAAAATTGCCTTTATATAGAATATTCTTGTATGTACGAAATATATGTTCTTATAATCTTGAAACCAAAATTACTGACACGAATTTGAGTTAAGACAAATTTAAACAACCTTAATAATTAATACCGTTATTAACCATTCAATTTGCAGGATGTTATCAGTTTTCAACGTTTTAAAAATACTTTATGTTAATGAAAACAAATAATTTAAAAATATATATTGTATGTACTTACATGCTTTGAGGATTCAGCTACTATTTAAAATGAAATTACAATAAAAATTATTGTTTTCAAAAAAACAATAATTTCTTACTAAATAATATTTATATTGATCTTATTAATGTCTGTTTTTTCACTTCATATCGACGATTTGAGCGACCGTTGTAGACGTCAAATCCGCGTTCTCCCAATTTTCGTTAAAAAATACCGAAAATAAATGTTTTCACGAGTATTTTATCCAAATTTTCAAATAATATTTAACTTATTCACAACATTAGTATCAAATTTCATAAATTAGATATTTTTTACTATTTTAAGGTAGAACAACATTTTCTTGAACATGGTAAACATTTCATGTGCGTTATTTGTATGTAAGATACAATTAAATATTTTGTTTTTATATAACACTGTTGTCTTTTAAATACTAGCTGTTTGTTTCATACAAACAGATCACAAAATGGCAACGCGGTATCTTAAATATATTAAACAAAATAATAAATTGAAGCTGTCATAATAATTTTGAATGTAAAACATTGATTTAAGCCACCATCTAAATACATGAAGGTACATTGTTTGATTTCGAAACATATTTACATATATGAATTAGGTATAAACTCCAATATATTATTTAACTTTCGATGGATTAGTTCAAACGACAACACACATTTTATTTCATTCCATAATTTTTATATGAAAAAACTTGGATAAGACTCTAGACACGAGTTATTTTTGATACTCGTATCAAATGCGAGAAAATCAACAATATTATTGTCGTCTCTTTCCGTTCAAACCTTCCTCTCTCGCATAATTTACGTAACAAATAACGTCATTAATTATTGAGGTGATACTTATAAGAAACTATTAGCCTCATCTTAAAAGCATATGTAACTTGCGTAGAATTTCTCGAATTTCAAACTGGAAAAATGAAAACACGTCCTTAATAACACGAAATATCAATTAGACATCCAATAAAAATATTTTTAACAAATTAATATACGTGTTGTACTACAATAATAAGCAGTGGATAATTTTAAAAGCGCCATTTCGTAAAAAAATTATCTCAAAGGCGCTTTGCACGTAAACTGTTTAGTTCTATACTATTATTGTATTTAATATTTTTAAATATTATTTAAACTCATGGATATGATTTTATAAAAAAGATGCGATTTTATTATCTTTTTAAATACAGTCTCTGATGCATTACTCCTTATGACGGAGGGCAAAGATTTATATGCTTTCATGTTTACCACCACAAACTTAGACTTCTGGCAACGGTTTGTTGATTATACAATCCTTCTTGCGGCTGAAGTAGAGGCTGACCTGAAATATTGACGTCTGATATTCAAATTATTTGAGATGCAGAACTATCGAACATGCAGAGATTGATCGGCATAATTTGAATTCAACTCTTTCAGGGAAACAGAGTCAATGTAGTTCACGCAAAATTGATGTTAACTAATACAAATGATATGTTACGAGGTGTTTATAATTGACTAAATTTGATTTTAATTTTTTTTTTATTGCCTATAAAAGTATTGTTGATATTATATTTTTATCTTTTTCTGCAATGCCTTTCTTGGTTATACAAATTAAAAAAATATAATTAAACTTGTTAGTGAATTATTAAATTAACTTAATGTAATTTAATATTCTTAGTAAACAGCAGAACATTTATATTCACATTTAAAGTAGAGCAAATTGTAATTGTTTTTTTTTATATGAATTTTCTGTATGTTGATAATAATATATATAAACTACCAGATAAGCATCTTCGTGGGTCTGGTTGCTAATATTTTTATAATTAAAAAAACACAAGTATTTTAAAAATATTTTTAGTATTATTTTATTTTTTTAACATGGATATTATTTTTATGACTGGAGAAGGGATTCTCGTTAAAGAATAAGGGTAAAAAAGACGTGTAAAAAAAAATTTAAAATAATAAAGCCATATTATTCGGTATTACAATTTATTATAATTTTCTAATGTCTGGCTATAGAACTTTTTTACTTAAAAAATAATTTCTAATTATAAATGTACTTTCCTTACTCGTGACGCACAGAATAACATTGAGATATTGTATATAAGATAAATTATTGAGAAAATAATTAGTTATGAACCATGTTCGATCAGCTGATCAAATTATTATTGTTATTTTTAATTCGAAACATTTTTACGTTTTCTGTTTAATTTATTTTATTTTTTATTTGTAACTATATAATATAATGTAAAAAATATGTTTGGACTGTGCCCGTCTCACTAGAGAAGTTCTGTTAAATTTCTTAATGGATGTAACTATTATACATTGTCACTCTTCACCATAAAGTCGGCTGCGACAGCACTTACCAGTCTCCACCTATTTATTGTGGAGTGACTAGCCGTTTACCTAATTTTGAAAAATTAGTATTGTTTCTGGATTATTATTCAGATTATTATAATTTGTACCAACTATTTGAATAATATAAACGATCATGTTTATGTGTTTGACAATGTGTAATACTGAAAGATTGTTAATAGTACTAAAATATTTTATTGGTAATACATTTCGGGCATCCATCTATTAGACTTTTTTGGATATCATTTCATCATTTAAAGTGGAAGCTTAAGCTGTAACGAAAGTGCTGCGTTAATCTTGAATTTTAAACTACAAAAGTTTTGATGTTAGATTATTATTTAAAATCATACTCAAGTTTAGTAACTATTTTAACCATTTTACTTTTTAATCTGCCGATCTGCATCCAGTATTAACCCTTTTTTTTGCTTTCTACTTTATATTTTCTCTTATACGCAAAAACAATATTTTTCGACAAAATTGATTTTACATGTATATATTTATAATTAATATATTAATTTAGTATTTAAAGTATCACAGACCTATGCTCTGAATAATTACAACTTCACAATTAGAATGTGTTTTCTTTAATAATTTTTAAAATGTATTATATTTTCTAATATTAAAATTTTTAATTATTTTTTTTATAGAAACAGTTCATAAAATATTTAACGAATGAATTAATAAATAACTTTTTCATTACAATTTTTTTATAAGTGTCACTAGAACAATCTTATCTAAAAATGATTAGTTTAGATAATGGATGATACGATGGTGTTCGCTATATTTCGCCGTTCAACTGATACAACCCCAACTTAATATATGTAATTAATAGTGGAGTTCCGCCCCGTTTCACCAGAAGCAACGATCTATTTCACTTAAACGAGCCTATTACTAACGTTGGAGTAAATAAACCGGCCGACAAAATTTCCGAAGCTTCTGACGTCAAATTATTTACCATCTTTCCTTGACTTATTTACCATCTTTCAGAGATAAAATAAAAAAGCATTATTTTAATGTTGCCTATATAAATTCTTTAAAAGTGATTACAAGTATTGTTTTTTGGTAGTAAAATATTAGTTAGCATATTTAGATAAATAAAATTAACATTTTTATTTGTTCACTTTGTTTTATTAACCACTTATTGAGTTGAAATATATCTACCGGTTTCGAAAAATACCATTTTCTTATCTCCAACGATTTCAAATACTATACTATACAAATACATAATGAATCTAATCATCCAAACCTGTATTTTATTTTGCAAACCAACTTCTCCAATGTCTTTCGTTCTTCGATTCATTCTTCTTCGGTTCCGTAGGCGGTATATTGATGCTGTTCATGTATCACATTCTGCAGTCAAAAATATAAATCAAACCCTTATTTAGCCCTTTCCTATCCTCTATCTTAATTCAAACAAGCAGTTTGATGTGGGAAACGGGAATACAGGGTACGTAAATGAAACAAAAGTGTATTATAGTAATACTTTTAAAATTAGCAATATTAACTTTGTGGTTAAAATTCATATTTTTTATTTATTATCTTTGTTTTATTAACCACTTAATTGAGTTTAAATACATCTACCGGTTTCGAAAAATGCCATTTTCTTCTTCAGTATGTCATAACTAACTAAAAACATGTATTATTGTTTTTTTACCAGAATCTATTTTTTCCTAAAAATTATTCGACTAAATTTGTATTAAGTAACAATTTGAGTTGGGTACTAAATTTATTTTTTAAATAATTGTTGTTTTTTTTTTTAATAGATTCTGATAAAGAAATAATAATATATGTTTTTAGTTAGTTTGACATCCTGAAGAAGAAAATGGTACTTTTCGAAACCGGTGGATGTATTTAAACTCAATTAAGTGGTTAATAAAACAAGGATAATAAATAAAAAATATTATAGTAATCTTTAGTTTATAGGGATGAATTATGTTTGGCGCCACTTCATGCGTAACGGTTCTCACAGAACAAAATTTTCCCGTCTACTCCAATCACTTAGGGCCGGTTGCGTGATCAGTAGTAAATTTTGACTGCAATAACTTAAAAAAAAAACGTTTGTGGGTTGTTAGTACATCAAATTTACTACTATCAAAGCATTGATAAATCTCAACTGATAGTATGGCAAGGGGAATAATTATGAAATCATGATTTATTTTATGTTTTATCTATGGCGTTATTCGCCCCTACGTTCAAAATCTGTCACATTGCTAGCGAAATTTTTTCGGTCTATGTGCCTATATTAAATAACGAGATCATCATCGGATGAACTCTCATCACCAATGCGGCGGGATATTATCGTATAGTGCAACTTTCAAACTATCAATGTGGTACATGACTTTTGAAACTGTGAAGAGTCCGTCATTTTGAACCAATAATTTTCGGTTTTTACCATCTGATATTCGAGAGTACAATTACTTTAATAACTTTTGTTACCATTGATCACACAATCGGTCCTTAGTTACTGAAACGAGTAAAAAGGAGGCGGAATAAAATTAATACCTGTATTCTAAGTACTATTCCTGAATAGTACTTAGAATGGCTGGTTCTTAATTGTAATGCAAATGTTTATTTGCACTGAATTTACATTTAATTAAGATATACATAATATTAAAAGTTCTGAATGAGTTACTTGCGCCCATAAGATATCAAAGTAATGGCTCCTAAGCTAAGGTCCTAAAAACGTCGGATCCTTAGATAGCGCGGAGAGAATGTAGTCGGTTTCGTGCCGGGCTGACGTTCTCGCCCAACTTTTGATCCGAAGGTGGCAACCTAGCGCTACTGTACTCCAATATTATCCAGTATTGTGCATCTACTATACGCCGTAAGATGGTAATACGCGTCCATGCCCAACACACGTTTATAAATAAGGAGTGGAAGCGATTAGATTGTGTAGTAATTCAACTTTCTCAATTACACGGGTGGGTACAACTTTTTCGCTTTGTGTTAATGTTTACATTTACATAAATCAGCTGAAACAGGCTGTTTCCAAGAATCTCACAAAACGTACACAATAATATGTAGCCTTTATTTGTTATAAAGTAAAAGGCTATTTATTGGATGAATATAAAGTGTCGCCGTCCAAACATTCCAGAAGCAAATTCGCATTTTCGAAACTATGCCATTCGCATTCCCAGACAAATATTGTCGCACTCCGTGGAAAATTCTAAACGGCTGGAGATGCGAGTGAATACTTTACCAAAATACTCCAGTAAGTTTTTTATGTGTTCGAATATGTTATGAAAATATATTTATTTGTATTATTTATTATAATTTAATATTACGTACATACCGTTAAATGATTATCAATTTTTTTAACTTCATATTTTCGTAAAATCATTACTTTTATCTTTAAATGTATTAAACAGTAGCAGAAATCAGTTGGCTAACGCCAATTACTTGTTGTAGTATAAGTGAATCTAGAGACCACTGGTCAGTGTTTCCGTAAAACGTATTTAATAAAAAAAATTCAAACAATGGAAAATTTTTGTTTCACAGTACAATACTGTTTAACCAGTTAACGCAAATAAATGCTTAATTAAACATTTCTCAAAATGAATATTATTATTTATAATATGCTTAAATATACCATCATGATGGGTAATGATCAATTGCAGCGTTTCCAATTTTGCGGGTTGCCGACTGGCGCGATGCCTGTCGTCATAAACTTATAACAGCAGGATAAAATTGAACTTACGTTAGAGCTCGCCAATGAACATGGCTCACATCAAAATCTCGAATGTTTTAATTTGTATTTATCAATGAATTTCTTATCAAAATAATGTTCAGATAATTATACACTTTTCTGTATAAATATAATTAAAATCTAATTGAAATGACAGCAATATATCAAAGCACAAATAAACGATCATACATATTAAATATTGTCACACCTAGTCATAAAGTTTATAAATAATTATTTACAAAAATTAATAACCACAACGTGTTTGCTTTAGATATTAAAAATTTCTTATTTATTATATTTATTTTTTTAAGATTAAGGATTTTTTATGATTTTAAAACTTCTAGTGACAAAAAAATCCCCCATATCTTCCTCTGCTACATGTTTTCAATTATTCGCCATTATTTGCAGTACATACTACATACTTATCATCCACTTCTTATTACTATTTTTCTTTAACAGTAATCTTCGCCAGGTTACATTTGCTTATATGAAAATCATTACACTGAAATGTTAGTCGTTTTCATATAAAATTAATGAAGATGCTCTTTGCCTTGAGACACACGTCTATGTGTGCACACTGAGATAAAACCAGTTATCCACATTTCGAAAATCACTTTGAACACGTCGTTTCCAGCTATTTGAGAACTTTCCATTTGAAATGCAATCGAATTCGTCCTACGTGTATAATATTCATATTCATAAGATGAACGCTCGACTTCCATATTAAAGTCAGAATTCAGCTGTAAGACACTTTGGATACATCGGTATAAAATAAAGTTTTCGTCTAATAGGACGTGCTTTTTAGTTCGATGGTAAGATACTCGCTATATGACTATATTGTTTAATAGATAAATCAACAAGAATTTTTTTTTAAATATAGCTAAGCTTAGTATAGTTTGAAATATATTATAGTAAGAATTTAAAAGTTTCCAGAACTTTTTAGAAGAGAGATTTATTATAGATTATCTATAATAAATCTCTCTTCTAAAGTTATATTATATTATATTTCAGGTTTTGTATATAAGATAACTGTATGCGATGAATATACTAACTAGTTTTCATAGGAAAACAAGGGCCTCATCGGCGAGGATTGAAAGATATTATCCCACAAGAGCAAATAATCATAAAATAGTTCCAAGAATGAAAAATACTTTTGGTCAAAGATTATTCACCTCTCAAGCTCCCAGAATATACAATCAAATTGGAAATAAAATTAGAACTTTAACTGACATTAAGGCTTTTATAGGGGATTTTAGAAATTGGTTGTTGAAATTAGGAAGAGCAGATACTGATAGTAAACTGTTTTATGTAATGAAATAATTCATATAACTGAGTTTTGTGTGTTTTGATCTTTAATATTTCCCTTTACCTTATATGACCTTATATTCTCATATATCGAATTGCACATGCATTCATTTGAAAAAGTGTAACATATGGGTTCGAAAATTTGTTGTGAAAAGTACTGTCGCTGTAGCTTTGTTGGTAATGCACCTTCCCCGGATTGGAAAAGAGATCTAGGTTCGAATCCCGGTAGCGCAATAACAGTATTTTTCGATAAAATTTATTTTACTGGTATATCTTTATAATGAATGTATTTAATTAGTATTTAAAACAGACATTATTACAAAATATTCCTTGAAAGCGAACTAACTAACTCGCTGCAGGAGACAGACTTATCTGGATGGTAACAGTATTCAGTAACAGCCAATACTTCGAAGAAGAACGCCAACTGCCTGCTACATGAAGCAAAGCAAAGGGGGCTCAGAAGTCAGCCCGCAAGCCACTATTTTTCCATGCTGGACTCATCAGTCCCCTGAAGGTCCACAATCAGTGTCTTCCTCTGATACGAGGGACAACCGAGTAGTTAGTGCAAACATTATGATTTAAACAATGAAATTAGTGTTTAAAAATTCGTGCCAAAATAAATAGAAAATAACAAAATTAATTTAAATATCTATAATTGAAAATATGGGTGTACAGTATACGAGTAGGTACTGTTACAAAAATTTATATTATATATTATATCAAGACATATAAAAGATTTTGGACATGATTTCTTCTTTTTGTGGAACTAAAATTTCAATTTACTTTATATTTTGAATATTCATATTTATATTTATATTTATTTCAACATCTATTTTTGATTCAATGAAAATATATGAAGTTGTTCCTAAAAATAAAAGAAAAGAAAGTATAGAATTTAACCTTCATTTTTTTTCTGACGTTATTTTAGTCATATTATAATGACAACTATACTAAGAGGTGATGATTAGGCAAGTTGTGGAAAACAGTAAAAGAAGAAGAAAATGACGTAGCGGAATTTTGTCTACCACCGGAATTTTTCACAAAGAAAAGTGTAAAAAACAAGTGTCACAGAAGAAGAAGATAATCATGATCCGAAACATCTATCAGAGAAGTCAAATACACGTGGCAGAATAGCGCAAAAAACTCAATACAGAATACTCTGAACGGACGAGAAAACATAATAATACTTAATTAATTAATTAAAATATATTCATAAATTAATCATTTTAATTTTTTTTATTATTTTTATAGTTGTATATATATATTCGGCAACATAAAACAACAATAAAGTTATGTATCCCCAAATAATAATTATCTTGAATTATGGGCGTGGCTATCGACATTTATATAATACAAGATCAAGATCTATAATAATATAATATGAAAATTAATAACAAAATATAAAAAAATGTTGAGAAATTGATCAGATGAACTTGGGAATCGGAAAGATGTGGAATATATAGATATTTAATACATTTTAAAACCTCTTTTTTGTACATATTTATTTTTATATTTAGTTGATTTTGGCAGTTGGTTATACAGTTTAGGAGCAATGTATTATGCATCTCCGTCCTATTCCTAATTTGGACATTTTTAACATGACATGTTTATTATTTTTACACCGAATCTGACAGTAATGATGATTTTTCTTTTATTCTTTTTAAATTAAATTAAACAGTTTTTTTTTTATGTAAGGAAAATTAATTTAAATCAGGAATATTTTTAAAAACTTATTTGGTCAGGTAATCTCTAGCCTTTTCTAAAATTATCTTTATTATTTTGTTTAGTTGTAATCATTAGTTTAAGTTGTATGAGACAAGTTCCTCCCCAACCTAGTATTTCGTATTGTAATATTGGGTAGTTATATTATATATATATTTTATATATTATGTTTTATACAATAATATGTTTATTTATCGGTATTAACTATTACTTTTAGTAGGGTATCCTGAAAAAAGTTATAGTTTAGACCTATAGCGGCCTTTTCAACATTTTTTTTGAGAACGTGCTTATTCTTCAAAAAATAATTCGCAACAACAAAATTCTAAAAACTTTTCTTTAGGAGCGCTCCCGCTCGCAAATGGCTCACGTATCTCGTGGCCTGTGTCACTTCCAGAATCATTTCGATATTTATACAAAGAATTACTCATATCACACTTTGTAAGTAAAATAAAATTATACAAAAATTGGCATGACACCTCACTGAGACGCAACTAAGGCGAGAGCGCTTATTAACGAGATACCGGTACCGATACCCGGCATCACCAAAATCTTATTAAAATAATGGTGAAAATACAACACAAGGTAAAATTGAGAGTAAAAATGTTACGAAAAGTTTTCACACGCTATTTCTAATATAGTTTTTGTGACAACTTCTTCAGGGTAAACCCCTGAAAAAACATTTCCTATGTTAAAATACAGCCCGGCATTCTAATATTGACAGGAAACTAAATCATCTTATGTTGAATTATTGTGTTTTTTTCATGTTTATATTTACATTAAAACATATGACCCTTTCTATATTTATACGCCTATCTAAATAAATACTTGACAAAATATACTTCCATCATAATATTTTGTGAACAGACTCAATTTTAGCATTTATTTATTAATAAAAATATTTATTTCCAGTATAGGAAAAGTTCCGGTTTTGTATTCCGTACTAATGAAAAAGTAATATAACCAAATAATTATTTTTCAATAGATAATATTTTTTCTAAATATCTTTCTGATTGATTCGTTTAATTTATTTTAAATATTACAGAAATCATAAAAAATACATAAGTAATATAAAATTTCTCAAAAATTAATAAAATGGATTCTGGTGTCTCGTAGCATGTATTACTCGAAGATATTTTGGATTCATTGTAAAATGAATTGTAGAATTATTGCATTATAAATATATGTGTATACTACTTAATATACATATGTTCCAAATTAGTTGAAAAATTTTGATAGTTAGATTGTTTTACTACATCTTCCTACTAATTGATTTATTCAACTTATTTTAAATAAATTAAATTAGTCAATTATACAGAAAAAATCCATAGAAAAAATATTTTGTGACCACCGATACTCGAACCAAGAACCCTTTCTTGGCGGCTTTACCGTTACACTGTGTTAACCATTTATTTAAACGACTAATTTAAACTTTATATTTATTTTTTTCCCTTATTTTTTTTTAAATGTGTTTAGTAATGATTTATCTAATTTATTTTAAATATAGCAACTTCACAATGAAAATATAACTTTGTTAATAAATGTATTTGACAGTAATCTGAACTAACATTTTGTGGATAGCCAAATAGCGTAAGCTGAAACTCCAATATAAATGACGTAACTTATTAGGGACGATAAATAAGCTATAAAAAGATAATCCATCACTGGGAGACTGTTGGAAATTTTGGCTTATTTCGTTTAAAAAACGCATAAAATAAGACACCGTTCACGTTTTGTGATCGAGTTTTTCTGATAGATAATAATTTGACTGATGCTTGTGAAACATCAAAAAAACGGAATATTTTTAGAATGCGATAAAAATATGTTTGTGTAATAAACAACATGTACTTTACTTATAAATATACTAAGAAGATAAATTAAAATGTTTTTAAAGATTTATATAAATTGATTAAAAAAATTCTGCTAGAGATAGATGTATAATTATTATATTTCCAAAAGCATTCTTGTAGAAGTAACTCGTTAATACATTTTTTATTTTTTTGGGTGGTACGAATATTGATATAACATATTGTGAATCTGCGCGCCGATTCCTGGGCAGCCTGTTTTACCGACCTATCACACGAGCGGTGATTGGCTTTCAATGATGAATCAGAGACGAGAATCTGACGCTAGCGGGCAGCTAAGTAAGATGTCACTTTTGAGAGGAAGCTCAGGGAGGGAGTAAAGGGTCAGTGGGGCCGCTCTCGGGAGGAGAATGGCGGCGGCGTGGAGACGGAAGCTTGAGTTCCCACAAGACTCCGCTGCGACCAGCAGTGAGGCCGCATGAGGACGGATGGGCTCGACGGACCCCATAGCGACGAGATGACGTCAGGATAACCTCCTGAAGGAAGAGATCAATTCTGATACGGAAGCGTGGCAGCCTTTACCGAAGCTGCGACAATACCAATTGGCAACCTGACATGTATATCTTTAATATACACCATTGACGATACATACAATTTTATACTTAATCTATGGTTTTATTCACCCCTGCATTCGAAATCTGTCATTTCGTTAGCAAAAAATCTTCAATCTAATATGAATTCAATAGCGAGATCATCATCGAACAAACTCTCATCACTAAAATAGCGGAATATTGAATAATTCAATGTCGTATAGTGCAACTTTCAAAGTATCAATGTGACAGATGACTTTTGAAACAGCTGTGAAGAGTCTGCCATTTTTAACTAACGATTTAAGCTTTGTACCATCCGATATTTGATAGTAAAATTAGTTATCAACGATTGAACAAGCCGTTTTGGCAAAAAATTTACGAAGGTAACTTTTTTTGCTATATAAAGGAAATCCCAAAAGGTCGGTCCCACCATATCCCGGAATCGTTTTAAGAGTTGTTTACTCTCGCTTCGATTCCACTTAACAAGCGATACGTTCAATATTTTACAAACTCTTAAAAGTTTAATTTGGACTATATTCAAAAATTAGAGCAGTAGATCCTTGTGGCTTTCCTTTATATAAACATTTTTATTTTTATTTATTTTATGGCACAATTATTACATTTGGTCATTATCATTTTTTTTTATTACATTCAGATATAGGTTGGCTTCAGTGTGATCGTACCAGAGCCATACGAGTACAATTTGACGTGAGACTAGTTATCATATTAAATTCAGAAGGCGGCCAGAGAGAAGCAATAGAAGTCATGTACCTCAAAAAGACTTCAATACATAAATGTCACATTTATGTATTGAAGTCGCAAAACTCGGTCACAGTTTTTCAGTATTTCAGTATTTTTTTGGTATAGTAAAAATTTACCACCAATCACATAACCGGCCTTAAATCATCTGTGAATCGATTCTGCTTTTATGCTACCATCACATTCGTGACGTCCAAAAATAGTTTACCAACAACCGTCACCCTCATACGTCAGCGTCACAAGTACGCATTTGTGAATCGCGGAGATTAAGATTTCCGCGAGGGAGGGGCTTGCCGCCGTTTAAATATTTCGGTGCCATTATTATTCCCGCTTCCGTCGATTTCCCGCAATAAAAACGGGATAAATTCACCATAAGCGTTCCGATGCATATTCCATGAGAATTTTATTGTCGCACGTGCCAATTTTTATACTCAGATTGCTACGATTTTTTCTTCATTTTTAAACTAAATAAAATAAAATGGTGAAACAGAGTGAAGAGTTCCGAGAGCAACAACGACATTTTATCAAAGATTGTACATGTTTAGCTGTCTTAGCTCCAAAACTGTACAACACACTCAGTACCAATTGGATATCGATCAACTCCAGTAAGATTACACAAATATGAACCCAACATATGATCCAATCGGGTAGAAACCAATCAGAAGCATGGCTGTCCAACATTCTAACATAATCATTATACAGTACCTACACTAATAATACACTAATTCTTCAACACTCCCTTTTCATTTTCGTTTATTCTATATATAAATATATATATATATATAAATATATATATATAATATATAATATATAAATATATATATATATATATATATATATGTATATAAATATATATATATATATATATATATATATATATATATATATATATATAAATATATATATATATATATATATATATATATATATATATATATATAAAAATACATATATATATATATATATGTATTTTTATCTCTATTTTTATTCCTGTCGAATCTTAAATAACAGCACAAAAAAAAACTGACTTCTTTAACACAGACTTCAGTCTAGTTAAGTAGCCAGGACAACGCTGTATATATCAGAAGTTTTACAATATTATATTATAATATATTCACCTCTGTTACAACAAAAATATGTATGTCGATAAATAAATCAATATCATGACCAATGAACAACATGATGTCATGTGACATTGTAGTCAATTTTTTTAAATACTTTTAAAATTAGCAATATTAACTTTTTTTTTCATATTTTTTATTTATTATCTTTGTTTTATTAATTCAGTGGTTAATAAAACAAAGATAATACATAAAAAAAATTTTTTTTTAACTAGTAAAATTTACATAAGGTCTAACTTCAGACTTTAATCAAATGAACAAAAATAATATTCCTAATTTTTTAATTTAAATAGTTTTATTAATCAAATACTAAAATAATTTGAATTTTTTTTAATCTTTCGTTAAATTTAAATAATGACATCGTAAAAATGACACCGAATCCTAATGTTAATCGCTTAATATTGAACACAAATGGTTACAAAAGTAACCTGATGACGAGAACACCCGCTCAGACTCCACACTGGTCGGAGGAATAGACCTTAAGCTATCATACACAATTTCTAGAACCATCATTTTCAAATAAAGCCCATCTCTATTTTTACCAATGTGTTAATGTCTCCATCAGTTGGTCTGGAAGTATTATCCTGAGCCTGAAGTTTGAATTTGTATTTCAATTTCTAATTGTCTCTGAAACGGCAGTGTGTCTTCAGATTCATATGATATGATTCAGATAGATATGAAAATGTGCTTCGTCAGTAAGTTTTCAAGCGTTTATGCTATTCCAAAACGTTCCAGCATCGTTCTCGCTAAGGTTTCACGTAATGGTAATTTTCGTTGAGAAACTGTACAATTTGCAGTTTGTATGGGTAAAACTATAGTTTCTTTTTCAAAATTTATTCCAATAAAGGCTGCAATCTTCTTTATTGATTTACGCGGATTGCGCATAATTTCACGTCGAACTTGAGCCACATGTTCTAGCGTCGCTGCTGATATTGATGGTCCCGGAGAAGTTTGATTAACCATTATCTTTTCTTGTCTGAACTTTGGAACCCAATACCAGATAAGTTGCATGCTCGGCCCGTCGTCGAATATTAAAGTGAGTACAAAAAGCGCGACGCGCACGAACCAATGAATCACCGCACTTTAAATATTGCTCAACCGCGAACGCGCGATGAGTTCCCAACCAGTGACTCATTGCAACTGGCAAATCAGTAAATCACGCGCGTCGAACTATACCCCTCCCACTTACCTCACCTTGATGGTTTACGAGCAATTACAATTTAATCTTGAAATTTTTCCGCTGGACTCCCTATATTATAGAACGTGAAGAATCAGTATACTTCATTAATCGCGACATTTCTATAAATATTTCACGAAACTTTGAAGGTCAATATCTCAGTTTAATGTAAATGTCAGATATCCAAGGGTACAATATGTCAACTGTTTGCAACCCTTACCATAAATTCTCAGAAACTGTAGAATTATATTATTATATTTAACATGTCCAGACATGTTCCCAATAATATAAAAACATTATTAGAAAGGGTTTGTAAATTAGACGTCAATTAGATAATAAACTTTATTATATATACGAATGTATGAAAAATAACAAAGTTGTATTCATGACTCATTCCAGCCAAATCGTGGACCTATCAAGATCTATGTGTTTTGATTATCTAAAATAATCAACTACATTATAGACCTTTCAGATTTGTCAGCTAAGATGAGTTATCATATATCGTTTTATATATAGATGCAATTTTTTATTATAGTTCTTATTACCAATGCTTGGATTATACTAATCTGAAACACATATTCTGAATTAATTTATATGTATTTTATATATATATATATATTTATAAAGTCATCGTAGCGTAATTATTGTATTCTACTAGTAAAGATATTCTAGGTTCGAGTCCTGGTAGTAGTTACAACTAATAAAATAATATTTTTAATAAGTCTAGTATTACCCAACTTATATAGTTTTAATTGTGGTTTAAATTTATCTTCCCTGTATAAAAATTGCATCATTAGTTTTTTTTAAGAAGGACAAATATAAAATTATTAAAGAGAACACATTCTTATTGTGAAGATGTAGTAATTCAGAACACAAATCTGTGATATTTTAAATACTAATTAAATATATTAATTAGAAAGATATATGTATAAAATCAATTTTATCGAAAAATATTATTGTTGCTATCGGCTAATGCACCTTTCCCGAATTGGAAGAGATCCAGGTTCGAATCCCGGTAGCACAAAAATAACACTTTTCGATAAAATTGTTTTTATATCTATATTTTCATAATTAATACATTTAATTAGTATTTTTTTTTTTATTTATTATCTTAGTTTAATAACCACAATTGAGTTTAAAAAACATCTACCGGTTTCGGAAAACACCTTTTCCTTCTTCAGGATATGTCAAAACTAACTAAAAATATAGCATTGTTTTTCTATTTATCCAGAATCTATTTTTAAATTTTTTTAAAAAAATTTTTAAAAAAAACAACAATTATTTAAAAAGTAAATTTAGTACCTAACTCAAATTGCTGCTCAATACAAATTTAGTCGAATAATTTTTAGGAAAAAATTTTAGAATAGGACTCGTAGTTAAATTTAGTTGGCTGTTTAGAATTTCCTGATTACTTTTACATGCTTTATTTATCTCCAACGATTCCAAATTATTTAATTTGTGACCTACACCATTTATATGCAAAATTGACAATCCCAATTTTTTATCAAAACCATGACTATTTTCTATCAAATGATTAGCAAATTCTGAAAACCCACTATTGTTCAAACATCTCAAATGCTCATTTACTCTTATATTAAAATTTCTACCCGTTTTACCAACATAAAATGCAGCACAATCCTTACAACTAAGTTTATAGACGCCAGAATTGTTAAATTTATCATTCTTGTCCTTAGAATTTATGAGTAAATTTCCTATACTATTATTTGTGTAAAATGCTGGTCTAATATATATATATAATAATAATATATAATTTTTCATAAAAGTTAGCACGAAATTTAAAAAAATTTAAAAATAGATTCTGGATAAATAGAAAAACAATGCTATATTTTTAGTTAGTTTTGACATATCCTGAAGAAGGAAAAGGTGTTTTCCGAAACCGGTAGATGTTTTTTAAACTCAATTGTGGTTATTAAACTAAGATAATAAATAAAATAAAAATATGAATCTTAACCACCAAGTTAATATTGCTAATTTTAAAAGCATTTAATTAGTATTTAATAATATTATTCATCACTTTTATTAAACTAGGAGTTAGGAGAAACTAATGAGGTCCGAAAGAAATAAGATAAAAACATGTATTCTAAAATAGTTTTAAAATTAACAAATAAATATTTCAAATAATGATTAAACATTAGCTTAAGTAATGTAAAATCACAATAAAATAAATTGAGAAGAAAGTCATACATTTCATTTTCATACTGATTAACCATTCGTCGATTTCTTTGTCCTCTTTTAGAATCTCCTACCATACTGATCTGTCCCTGGAGGAATCTTCCCACTAGTCTAGCTCAATATGGAATGTGTTCGTATCTCAGGCATCCTCAAAGCGTAGTCTCTGACCGCCGTGAGACCTCTTGGAATCTTAAACCTCAATATATGTAATGTCTTTGACTATATCTTCAATGCGATACACATACGTGCCAAATTCATCGCAAATCTCTTGCAACACTGTATGCAAGAAATAATATTTTCCATTTTATGGTATCCTCTAGGTACTCTGCCATTTTTTTTACTTTTTTCTCTACAACCAATATTAACGGAGTTAGTTATATTAATGGCAAACGTCGTAGCATATCCTCTGGGACAGTGTGATTATGAATGATGCACGTGAAATGATCATGATTAATAGGTCATCGTATCCCCCGGAACGAAGACCTATTAAGAAATTAAAGGAATCTCGGATATTTCTAGGAATTTGTTAGGGTGTGGATCTCCCGCTGGGAGTTTCTGGGTTGGACGATGCCGAGAAGAGCAGTGGCTAGAGAGACCTAACGGAGCATTCTACTGGCCCTCCCTCACATCTCTTGCAACCTGGACACGGTGAATTTTTGAATGGGGTGAACAGGGTGAAAGTTCTGCAACTGCAACACATAAATATGACGTCTACGCCCCCTTTTTTTGGGGTGCATGATTTATATAGCTTCTCTCTGGCTGCTTTCTGAATTTAATGTGATAACGAGTCTCGCGTCAAATAGTACAAGTATGGCTCTGGTACAATGATAACGGAACCAACCTATGATGGTATTAAGATGTTAATAACTGAATGTAATAAAATAAAAGAATTTAATATTGGCGAATCGAAACGAGAGTAAACAACTCTCGAAATGATTCGTGATAGGGTGTAAATAAATATATATATTTACGGAGTTTGCTGCCATTTTGAGACAAGTTAGGAAATAAGACTGACTAATGTACTTATACGAGATATTTATTAGGTTAATTTTTCATAAAAGTTAGCACGAAATTTTAAATTCAATTATATCAATTATATGAGATATTCTAGTCTTTATCGAAAGAAGTGCATTAAAATTTTCCGGAAGTTGTGTCATGGGACCTTCGGCAGTTTGGCATCTTAGGCAGGTAGTATTTTTACATAAATCTACCTACATAGCAGTGTATCATGGCAAAAACTGTACGATAGGGAATACATATAACCACATGTACGAGGCACGTTTTTTAAATAAGTATCGTTGCCGAATATTCCGGTGTAGCAATAGTTTCCTTCATCTGTTGACTCACCACACGCAACGTTAAAGACATTCGTATAATGTGACTATCTTGTAGGGAGTGTTTGAAATGTTCAAAACAATAAATCAGCCCACCGACTATGAGATGCGGTCCGTAATTCGTTTCTTGAATGCACGAAACATGAAACCAGCTGATATTCATCGCCAAGTGCGTCCGTTTTGTCCTAATTTAGCGCCAAGTAATCTTCATATTTTCCTTCATCCATAACGGTTCCTTGGTGGCAAACATTTTGTTAAGAAACGTTAAGAAATAGTTTAAGGTATATAAAAATGATGTCGGGTTACTTTAAAATACGGTACTTACTTAAAAAACGCTCCTCGTATAACCTGGACTCGTAACAACGAAAGTTAAAAACTAGATATATTTTAAATATTTTCATTTTCGTCCTCAGGATCCACGACAGTATTTTCAGAGCTATTAAAAAAAATGGAGTATGGCGTAGGCCCTATAATATAATTTATGATCTGAATAGGTAGAAAATTATAAAATTTATAAATTTAGGGATGCTTCCATGGCTAAATCGTATAGAGCGTAGGAATGATGCTCGATAATAAACCTGTAGGAATATAGCAAAAGAAAGACGTGGAATAGGTTATCTCCAAGTTAGATGGCAGGACAATATAAATAAATCTCTATTCATTATTGGCGTCAGCAATTGGTAGAAAGCAGTCCATTGCAAATACCGATGTACGTGTATTCTTAAAGAGGCCAGCACCTACATCCGATGATCATGATGCAGTATCAAAATATGAATATTTTATGTCCAAGCACGATATCTGATATTAATATCTGCTGAAATGAAAATTGTACAATGTCCTAAAGGCTGATAATATTTCAACACAAAAGAAAAATTGTAAAAGTTAAAATTTATAAGATTCCATTTTTCCCACAGCGAGGTAATCCTATGGGTGTGACTTTTTGTTGTTTTGTTAGCTGTTTTGCATTGGTAAATATATGTATAGAGGAGGACGGTCCAAATCCAGTACCTGGGTAAAACCGGACACCAAACATATTTTACATATTTTAATTCACATTCTGCCGCTAGAGCGTGCTCTCATTGCAATCACTCGCATTTAGTTTGTAAGTAGATAATTGACGCTACAAATGTGGGGTAAAAATTTCTTCATTTTTGTTTAATCTGAAATAGTGGTTTGGGTATCAAACAAATTAGCAAGTCATACATAAATTTTGAATCGTTTCAAGTCTTATGACCTATTAACTAGAAAGACATACAGAAAAAATCAATCAATCAAAAAAATATTTTATTTGCTACCGGGATTCGAACATGGGGAAACGCTATCCAGAGAAACGCGTTATCCAGTTTCCCCACATTAACTTAGTAGGTTGACGACAAATTTTTAAACTTGTATGCTGTAGCTTTTTTAAATTGACACATATCGCAAACCTAGATCAAAACTAAAACAACTTAAAAATTCATTTTTCAGTAGACAGAAAAATAAAATCATTTTTCTCAATTTTTTGTTACTAAAATTATGAAACTAAACAACATTTTAGGTCATAAATGTATCCCAAAATGACATTATTCAAGAACTGGGACTAAGTTAGTTGCGTATATGACAGAGTTTCCAAATACAACAATAACTCAAAATTCTTGTTTTTTTGAGTTGTTTTAGTTTTGATCTAGGTATGCGATATGCTATTCTATTTTTTAAAATTGAATTTTTATAATACATCTTTTATTATTATAGGATAGCAAGTGTTTACGCGTCTTGTTACTTCGATTGGCACCACTGGGTTTCCTGGTTAATAATAATTTACATGTGTATGTGAGTATTGTCACCTTTTTTCGGAAGCTAAGAAGACGGTAACCAACAGACGTCATTCTTATAATATCCCGTGCTTCGACCAGTCCAGCGGTCCAATTAAACCACCAGTGCGCGCTTCGGTTGGTTGAAATCTAATGAAGATAACTCAGCTAAAAGAACAACCACATCGGACCAGAAAGGCAGCAAAATTAAAGAGGTTAGTGTAGTTCATATATCATGTGTGTGCTTATTGTTAATCGAAAACCTGGGGACCAGCTATCTAAGGCGTTTACATAAACAGCAAGAGTACAAAAAAAATAGCGAAGGAAGACGTTGGCGGACCCATCGGAACTAAGCGCGGCTTCTCCCCTGGATGTAAATGTCGCCCGAGTCGTCTATCACTCGGTGGTGAGGATGGCAATGACGATGATGGATTTGAATCACCATCTCCGTACTCAGAAAACGCTAAATGGCCACCATTTGCATTAATAAGGTTCAATCTACGACAGTCGATCACAGTTGTAAAGGTCAAATAATTTATTAACGAGTCTAGCAATACAATCATTGGCAGGACTATATAAGAAAAGGTATAAAGATCAAGATATCAACTTTTACTAACCCTTGTAGATAATATAAGACGCGTTGGTACGTGCAGTATGTATGATATTATATTGCCATGAATATAGAAATCGTACATTATGTCAGATACAAATAACACATTTTTGCAAAATAAGTGTTCCATGTATCATAAATCAGAGGGACATCAAGACATGTTATGAAATGTGAAATAACTCAGTTACATTTGCAGCCTGAAGTACAATATATTTATGTATTTTTCACTCAGAAATTTTATATATTTTAATATATTCCATCAAGAATCAAAAGATGTAGCCTGTCTTTCTCCATCAATGCCAATTTTGTAATAGGCATCAATGCAGAGAGCAACGGCGACAAGGGAATGCTACTTAAGATAAGGAAAAAAAGATGAATATTTTACATTTAAGGTTCAAATATTACATTACGTATGAAAATTTACCTTTTTCTTTTTAAGAAAAAATATCTTGTAGCCAGAAGAAGACATCGTATTCACCTTATATCGTAAATAAATACATCATATTTTTATTAAAAGAACACATTCTTATTGTGAAGTTGTAATTATTCAGAACATAGCTCTGTGATATTTTAAATACTAATTAAATGTATTAATTAGAAAGATTTACATATAAAATCAATTTTGTCGAAAAATATTGTTGTTGCGCTGCCGAGATTCGAAACTGGAACTCTTTCCAAATCGGGGAAGGTGCATTATCCAACTATGCTACAATTATTGTTGGCAACAGAAAATTTATTTTTAAAGATATTGTGAAATTTTTTCTTTAAAATGAAATATTAAAAGTTTACTCAATAAAACAATATTATCGCAATAAAATGCCTTAGCACTATTGGCTGTGGAAAATAAAAAAAGTTTCTAACTTATCCATCAACTCATTACATAGTACGGCGATGTTTGTATGAGGAGTATAAAACAACCCCCAACAACAACCCCAATAACCTGGTATAAAGTGTGTGTGAACTTGCCATAAACTTTTTTGTGAATTGTACAATAAATCCCACATGTAATTTATTTATTTTTAACGTTGGTGTAATGTTTTAATGACAGACAAATAGTCTTACAGAGGCCTAAATATAAAATTGAAATAGGTATTAAAACAACTGAGAAGAAGAAAATGTTACAGAATAAACTGTTTTGTGGTTGAAAAATTAAACATTATTAAAAAATCATTTTAATAAAATTAATTAATTATTTACTATTCTTATTATTACTAATCACGTTTCCCCCCGACGGTAGGCAGAGAAGATAGAGTGCCACACTCTTATGTTCTGACACCCAATGCTCGCGTCGTTCACATTCATACATCTCCTCATTCAAGCTCGCCGATTATTAAGGCTTCTAATAGGACAATCTTCCAGTATCCTGTTTGTTGGTCGTGCCAAGTCTTTCGCGGACGTCCTTTATTTCTGGTGCCATCAACACTTGCGTCATATATCTTTCTTACCATTTTCTCATCATTCATCTGTTCCATATGACCAAACTACCTAAGTGATCCTTTTTTAATCTTACTCACTATACTAATATCAACTCTACAATCTTTCCTTATTTTTTCATTCTTTACTCTGTCATAAATGGATTTGCTACATATATGTCTAAGTGATCTCCATCCCCCTGCATTCAGTCTACTCTCTTTCCTCATCTACCAGCTCTATCCAGGACTCCATTTTGAGCTGCTAGTCTTTCCTCGGCTGACAACTTCCCATTAGTTATAATTCCATTCAAATTACCGTTCATTATATTCCCTGCAGTCACCCTCCATTAGATATTATCCTCAGTCTTTTCGTTTCTATCAAATATACTTCCCAAATACACAAACTCATCTACTTCATTACCTACATGTATTTTGCACATTGTCTTGCTTTCCTCCTTTTCGAATACCATCACTTGCGACTTGATGACATTCATAATAAGGCTTTCCTTGCACACATCGTACATTCTACTCACTAGACTCTGTAATTCTTGTTCATTATTCGCCATTAATAATACATCGTTCACATCAATCTTTCACACAATTATCCATATACAAGTTGAACAGTCATGGAAACATTACACAACTCTATTCGACACCCTTTGTAATATCAAACCATGGTGTGAATGATCCATTGATTCTTACACACGCAGAACTTTATATATATATATATATATATATATATATATATAGGGATGCGATTGCGTGTATAAGTTTGCAATTCATCCTATAATCAGAGAGTACTTTCCATAACATTTTTATTATAACTCTAAATAAAATAAATAAATTGTCTTCAGATATCCACGTGAGACGATGGAGATGCAGCACATTGGTTTTTGAAGGCATCCAAAGTGACCAGCACTTTTTTGAGGTCTTTTGAAGTCCATTACGAGACCCACTTTACCGACTGCACTTTCAACAGTACCATGACTAGTTGGAGGTTTCTACAGATTGCTACTTCATATACTGCTACTTCATCTTTATACACTGACCATCATTTATTGTATGTAATAATTCATCATTGTTTAATAATGTAACTATATATATAACATAAGACAAACAAAGAACATCTATACGCCAGTTCCGAGAGTAGAATAGTAGAATAATATATTCACCTCTGTTACAACAAAAACATGTATGTCAATAAGGTCTAATAAATAAATTTAGAAAATATATTTTAGAAAATTAATCTAAATAAAATATTTGTCTGACAGAATATTATAATATATTAAAATATGAATAAAAACATGACAATAATTGTGATATAAATATTACGAGATACATAATTTATTTTGTATCAGGGTATCAAGTCTGAATATTTAAGGTTTCTTGAAGATCTGGTGCTTGCATAAATCTTTACTTGAGAAATCAGTATAATATCGGCTAGATAATTTACTATTTTATACAGGTACACTAGGGTATCGTGTTAAGACTTATTTTGACATGTATATCTTGAGACGATATCTGAGACAGGCACTATACTTTCATAAAATTGTTTGGAGACTACTCTTGGTTTTCATAGTGTATCGTGTGTATGCCAAGTCTGTAAAATTCGAGCACCGCCACATGCTCCCAAGATAGGATTTGACATTTATTTTTCACGCGCCTCGCTTCACGTTTTTATACTTCAAAATGTTGACCGTTGATATTCCGTTCATACGTTGGGTGTATTTGAATATTTACTGCGGTAGTAAAAACGGAATAAATGATGGTAGTTTAATGCTTTCTTTTAAGAATAAATATTTATAGATACACATGGTTCTAACTTCACAAAATAAATGTATTCAATATTTGAATATGTCTAAGAACACACAATTACTAGATTTTTTACCTGCAAAGGCACTGTTATTAAACAAATATCAGATATCTCGTACATTTAATGGAAATATATGGAAGAATGTTCTTGGACTTATTCAAATATTGCTAATATATACCGGACAAAATAAAAAAATACATCAAAAATTGAAAAATATTAATTTTTCAGGCGTATTATACAATAAAAAACATTTTACAGATAAAAATTATTGTTTTAAAATAATTTCAAAACAAAAAAAAATCTGATTCTCATAGTTATGACATTTATGCTGTTTAAAAAAAGGGAAAAATGAATTGGTCCATAAATGGCAATGCACATACTAACATATATACAACTTTCAAAAATTTGATAAATGTGGAGAGTTAGGAGTGAAAATTGGTGAATAAATATATATATATATATGTATATAGTGATCACTTAAGTCAGCCGAAAACAGATCGTAAGCCCTGTAATTTCCCTATACTTCCATATATACCTTTAAATATAATAAAAAATAGCTTTGTCCCTATAAGATATCTGATATTTGTTTGTTTACATGTATACAAACTCATTTGAAGATCATCGATTCTTTGTGTGATCTCACTGTACCTACACAAAACGTTTCGGAATCCGAGCTATTTTCGAACAGATAAAATCTAACTGGATCAGAGCTGTTCGTGAATAGATGAATCCCCGTCATATAACACTGGTAGTAAAATATATGTTCCCTTCATCCCGTACTAAATCTGCGAATGTATCTGTCAAATACTAAAGTTGTGTACAATATTTGCATGCAAAGTAGCGGAGATGCCGTTACAATTGGAACCTAACTACATTAAAGTGTAAAATTTAGTTAACGTATTTCCAAAACCGAGGATTGAATATTCACTATTGTAAATAGATGAATTATTCATCTTTTAGCTGTAGTGACTTTCTTAAATAAAACGTTTTGTGACCAGTGTTAGTTTTGTTAGGCTTTTTATTTTTTTCATGTGCATTAATGGTGATCGCTATCGTTACATATTGTAAAACTTCTCGGTTGCCGTATCGGGTTGATTGGGCCCGCAAGACGTGTGGTTTCCACAGGACGGTGTCATCTAACACACTCTTTCCAGGCCGCATAATATATAATATAGGTGATACCTACTGGCCTCCTCGAACACCTAATTTGACGACTCCCGACTATTTTCTGTGAGGGTACTTGAAAGGAAAGATCTACGCCAATAAACCAAGAATATTTCCGATACTACAGGACAATATTCGAAATTAAATTACTATAATAGCGCGCAGTGCGCGAGAATATTATGAAAAAATATGGTTAAAAGAACACGCATCTGTGCCACTTGGCCAATAATTATTCTATACGTATTTCTGATGAACCAAATAATTGATAAATAAAAAATTATGTTTTATTTCTTAGTTATTCAAAAACAAAATCGGTTTGAAACGTTATATTAATTCTGTACTCGCTTTCAATTTTAGACATTGTTGTAAATTATCGATAGTTAATTTATTTTTTAACTAATTTTCTATTTGATTTATGAAAAAGAATGTTTTTTTTTTTTTTATTTTAATTTTTTTTTTTTTTATTATCTTAGTTTTATTAACCACAATTGAGTTTAAAAAACATCTACTGGTTTCGGAAAACACTTTTCCTTCTTCAGGATATCATAAGAATGTTTGTTCGAATTAATAGGGAGAGCCAAAGTTTGTAAGAATGGTAAATACTAGTTAGATTATTGTATCATATGTTTTAGGCAAGGTATGCAATATATCAAATATGATTGTATTTAGGTAAAAATATGAACTAGAATTGAAGAGTCGCAAATACTGATGAAAAGAGCCGCGGTCTGCCGAGCCCTGGCCATTTGTGCCGCTGCCAGAGGCGGCCACTTGGCCATTGTAATATTCCATACATAATTGTAATAAATCAAGTAATTGATAAATAAAAATTAAATTAAAAAATTGTATTTCATTTCCTATTTATTCAAAATCAACATCGCGCCGGAACATTATATTTTTATATTTATAAATATTCTTAGATAAATAAATAAATACATTTCCCTATTGAATGTTCATATAATGATTTTGGTATGCAAAGGTGATGTAGATAGCCCTTTTCGAGGCTAAAGGTAATACATCAGTGGTACGATTATATAAATATTCTGATTCATTGTTACGTGTCAATTGAAGAAAACCCTTTTCCAAACCCCAGGGGTGCCTGGGGAATATTTTTTTGGAATATGTTGATTCTCAAATTTCAGTGACGGTCCATCATTTTCCATAAAAATTGTTTCACACTAAATCCTGCACGTTTCGACGTCCTAATAATCTTATATTTTCACATCGCATACGATGTATTAAATAACATGAAGTATAAATGTCACATTGAATAACGCACATTTAATGTGAAGATTTCATCATTTTAGATTTCACTGGCGCTTTAGTGAAATCACATCCGAATACATTTTCACCGGAAGATATATATGTTTATATTTCTGGTAACGAAAATATAATTAACTGATAGTGAAACTATAATATATGCTGCTCTATGTCACTTTGACAGTTGTGAACCGTCCATTTGCGTGTTTCTGTTTTCGAAAAAAGTATTCACTCCAAATTATTTGATTATCTAATTTTTCAAACCAATACATAGACAATACAATTTTGCCGATGTGCTTAAAAAGTAAAGTTCTAAAACTAGCGAATTTTCGTAGTTTTGTAGTAAAGTTCCAAAACAATATTGTGGGGCGACACATCAACAGCTGATGTTTAAATGTTCCGACGTCAGATGGCATTAATGACACAAACACATAGCGCGGCGTATACCAGATCGTCAGGTTGTAAACAAATACAGTTTCACTGATATTGAACAGTGAAATTGTAAATCATTTTAACTGGCTGAATTAGTGAAATTATATTTATTCTTGTAAAAATATAACTTTAACATAAATAAGCCTCAGTTTTGGACTCTCTGAATATATTAATTTATTGTCCAAAATAATAATACGCTTTAATTATTATGACAAAATGTACACTTATAATAATATTCATGTATAAATCGTATTTTTTATGATTTGTTATATATTTATAAAATTGATTATATTGTTCGTACAATTTTAACTTCTGTTTTATGACGAAAGCCTCCCTCCATTTATGAAGCGTCAAATTAAGTACGAATTTATTTAATTTCGAATTAAATGTATGTATTTGGTTCTGAAAGAACATTTTTCTAATAGAAAAAAAAATAAAGGTCATTTTTCCTTTGCCAAAAATTTGAAAATTGGAAATCTGTTTCACAGCAAACATAACGTTATGCATAGATTTAATTGTTAATTTTGATATTTACAAAGATTGCACTTATGTAAACAACTTTAATGTATTTTTTTAAATATGAAACCACCTGCACCTGCACTAAATACGCACCTGTCCTAGAAAAGATTTTAAACGCTACTTCACAATATTAACGATGTATATTTCCATGCCTTTTTTAGGTTAGTAATTTTTATATTTTTTTGCTCACGCGAACATACTTTTTACAGAACCTACATAAAGTATGCAATAGAATTCTTAAATATTATATAAATTTATACCATTATATTTATGATAAGAAAAGTGGTTTAGTAGTCACCTTTATATTTGTACCACTTTTATTACTAAATGGCTATTTATCTTATCTTATCTTATCGGGATTTACTACAAACCGCAAGGTCATCATTCGGAAACGTACGAACTAGTACAAGGGTGGGGGCTTGATAACTTTATAACGAACGAGTTTTAATCGTATCATAATTTTGTAAGAATGTGTCAAAAACACTGACTAATTGATGCCACTGTGGCAAAACCACGCGGGGCCATCATTTGCTAGGACTAATTTACCATCGGACGGCGCCATAATATTAATAACGTGCTACCAATGGGGCACCGCAGCAACACACTGTAATGGTATAGCACGCCTTAGAGAATTCGCGTCATGTGTCGCTTGGAGACTTGTCTCTGGTTTGTATTATGGACAAGTATTATGTAGCCCTCTGACTAGTCCCTCTATGGAGAATGCCCACCGGCCAATACGTAGTGTTTCCTACGATTATTATTATCTACCAGGCGAATTCACACCTTATCGATAGTAAGTCGTACGCGGACCTCTGACCCGCTCTCTCGTGGCATCATTTAAATGAATTAAAATGTAAATTACATTTAATACACATGTTGTATATATAATACCTACATATACAGAAGATGTAGTAAGTATAAAGTTAATATGATTTATTTAAAATACTGATAATTATATTATTTCGAGAAAGTAAGTAATATCTCAGGCATGTGTATTAATTAAACCACACCTGCTTTATAAAAATAAAAAGTCGATTTTCTTTTCCAATTGATTAGTCTCAGTACACTTCACGCGACTATACCACTTAAAATCTACTTCTAGAAGTACGGAGTCGCACTAACCAAGACCTGAAGGCAACCAGTTCACGCTGTAGAAGCAGACTAAATGATCTCAATGCTCTATCATCACTATTTACTTAAATACTTTTACTATTCATTTTTATAGATTATTTAACTGTGTTTATTTAAACCACTTGATAAGTCATTTAAAACATCAACAGGTTTTGTAAAATATAATTTCCTTCTTCAGAATGATGGAGTAACTAACCAAAAAATATGTATCTTACATTATTATAATATTTAAAAAAAAATCTATTTAACATTTTTTTTAAATAAAATAATTATTTTAAAAGTAAATATAGTATGTACTTAACATAAATTGTTATGATGATGAAATATGTGGAAATTTACTTGATACAAAATTATTAGAAAATTTTTTAGAATTCATGTGGTTAAATTTTGTTGTTTATTTATAATATTAAGGTTAATTTTACATACTTTATTTATTTCTAATGATTCTAAAATATTTAATTTAAGACAAAAATTATTTCTATGTAAAACAGACCGTCCTGAATTTATATCAAAAGTATGATCATTTTCTAATGAATGATTGGAAAATTCATAAAAACCATTCCAATTTAAACATGTTAAATGCTCTTTCACTTTACGGTAAAATTTCGACCTGTTGTACCAATATATAAAGCAGTACAAACTTTACAGCTATATTTATATATACTGGATTTATTTAATTTATTATTAATAAATTAATAAACAGAATTAAATAAACAATAAAAGTTAATATAATAAACCACAAAGTACAATTTTCAAATGTTAAAAAATACTTTTACAATTTTCTATCTATGATTATGATTATCTTACAACTAATGAATACAATAAAAGCCCATAAATGTATCCAAAAGTAATGTCATGTAAAAATATAACATTCTTCTCTCTAATATCTTAAAATAAATGCATTACCAGATAAAAATTTTATTGGATATTAATCTGAAAGTAGAGCGAGTAAAAATATCGACGCGCCGTCACTGTTGAAAAGGAAATTGTATTCCAAAGATCGCGGAATGGAGGAGTCCACACACAAGTTACGTCATCTACTGAATAGGAAGGATAAGGGGTGCTTGGAATATTCTGCAAGGATGTCGGAATCCCTTCCTTTGTTAACCGCGCACGCAAAGTGAGCCCTTCAGGACCACCCTCTCGTTTCCCCGTAAGTTGTTTTCCTTCCTCGCTATTGAAGGCTGTAATGCGGCCTTGATATTTTGTTGTCAGGCCGTGTGGAATATTTGAGGGTGGTTTAAATTATTTAATACTTACATTAGAGATGTATGAAACATGTCGCACGTATCTTGGAAAATTGCTATATAATACAATATTTTCTGATCATTTTGTGAGATGATCTTAAATAGTCATCTTTTTTATTTATTTATAACATGAATTAGCACAACTACATACACAGGTTGTAAAAAAAAATATTTAAATACAATATACTAGAAGCACATATATGTGTCTATTTTTACGAAAGTGGTCATGTTTCTTTCGTTTCGAGATATTTAAAGGTTTGCGTTTGAATTGATTAAAAAATATTTTTATTTTACATAATACAATGTTTCAAAATTTATTTAGTCTACTTGATTTATAATGTATTTATATATATAAATTTTACATGTAGTTTATAAGTAAATAAAAAAATGTAAGGTTGAAATTACTTACTCTATTATCAAAATAAACACTAACGGAATACCTTTGAAAGTCGTTACAATACACTGAGTATAACCATTCAAATTTTTCATAATTGTTACAATTTGCATCATATTATATTAATTTAAAACAATTTAATGTGAAATAATTGATAAATGAATTTTCGTCAATTTCTTGACTTAATCTACTTTCATAATAATGGACACACACACATAATATATATATATAAATATAAGTAGAAAAATTAAAAAAAGATTTAGAAATTAGACCCAAAAATAAAAATGATAAATACATCAATCAACTATATCATTGACTCAACACAACATCAAAAACGATTTTTAATTCACACAAATAAATGTAACAAAGATTATTTTCAAAACTATATAAATACTTATTATTACAGAAATATTTATATGTAACTCAAATAATAAATATTGTTGTTGTTTTTTTCATTTAAATTTGAAATATAATATCGGTCTAGTAATTTAGTCAGGTATCCACATATAAAATATTATGGACAAAGTCTGTTACCCCCTATATATATAATATTATATATAATGAAATTAAACTATTGTTTTGACCTCAAAATAAATCATATAATTAATTTGAACAAATCTTGATAGGATGAAATTGAATAATCACTGTTCGCTAAATAATATATTAAATGAAGCATCGACGAGTCTAGGTTTCATTAAGACACTACACGCTACATCGGCCTCGTGTAATTAATATTTATATTAGCCAATTCGTTGTCCCGAGTTGAAGATATTGTTTATCACCCAGGTGAAATAGTAAGCAATTTTCGATAATAATTATTATATAAGTTGTGGGAGTAAAGACCTGCATCCTTCTAGTCAGTGAAAAACACGAGATCCGCAGGTTCTTTTACTTGAGCAACACCTACCCACCTTATTTTTGTCTCATTCTGCCTTCATCCTAAACTGGGAAAAATTTATAGTAACATCTGGAGGCGATAAATAATAGATGTTATTCATTAGAAAAAGAAATACATCTAACCGGAATGAAACATAATAAATAAAAGAAATACAATAAAATAAAATCCACTTGACGAATCTTCATCTCGTCGGGTTTGGCGTGAGTTCGCCGTCCTTTCTTGGCAACCAAATGTCTTGGCTCCACATTATGTTTGGCCCGCGGCATCCAGACCGACGCGATCAGATTCGTAACCGAATTTATTGAGGATTGATCATCATAATAAAAAGTGCCGCCTACAGTGAGGCGACTAAATCACGAGCGATATCCAAAGATAGTAATTAAAGGTCATAAACGAAATCCATACACCAGAAGTATGCACCAGAAACGCGCACCAGAAATGTGCACCAGAAACCAAAGGCATAAACCTGAGGGAAACATCTTATTCCCTGTAAAGATTATTTACCATGCGATTAGATTAATAAGTTATTAAATTATGCACTAGTGATTGAACGGTAAAGAATACTTACCCTCTGTGGCTATAGTGAATCGCACACAGCTACATTTTAGTCTGACTGCTTCGTCGATGGTTTTAAAAATGAACCATAGATGCAACCATTTTTATAACCTCAGAAACCGAATGTGATACTAACTTAGGGTAACTATTTGTAAATTGCAAGGTGCATAATAAAAAAATAAATGACGGGGCAATTTTGTATGTGGCCCAAATTTAGTATATATGTAAATGAACTCCATACTCAAAGAGTCTTCCATATTTTCAAACACTAAAATCCTAACGATAACAATTCATGACAGACGTAAGATTCTGCAACCAAAAAAATAAATTAAATCGAATCATGTATATTTAATATTTAATGCAAACTAATGGTTATTTCTTTCAATATTTAATCATTTATAACTGTGTTTTTAACCACTTTTATGAGTAAATTTAATTCACCAATCGGTGTTTTCCTTCATCAAAATGTCTAATCTAATCATCCCGTATCACATAAACATTCAGCTTCTCATTCAATATACACCGTCTTATAAACATTCCTGTCTTATTCTAATTTCAATAATGAATTAAATACAATAAAACAAATTTATTTTAATAACGGGTACAATACTGAATTCATAGAAATGAATTTAAAAAATAAGTAAAAATAAAATGTTATTAATCAATTTGTATATAGTTCACAGATAAAACAAAACAGTAATTATGATTTTTGGTGTAAAATTTTATTCATAAATTAATTTTCTTACGGCAAAAATTAGACCTGTATTTGATACAAACTATTGGAAAACTTCTCACAAATTCAAAGATTACAAATTTATAAGAGTTAAAGAGCATTAAAATGGTTTTTCAGAATTTTCGAATGATGTATTAGAAAAAGATAATATGATCAAAGTATTTTTGATAAAAATTTTGGATTGTTTGTTATACATATAAACAATATTATTCTTAAATTGAGTAATTTAGAATAATTAGAAATAAGTAAAGCATGTAAAACTAATCAAAATATTATATATAACCAACTAAATTTAACCACAAATCTTATCCTATAATTTTGTATCATTAATTCAATTTCCACATCTTTCATCATTGTAATAGTTTATTTTTTAAATATGTATTTTTTTAAATTAAATTTGAATACATTATAATAATTTAACAAGTGTTTATTAAAACCGGTTGGTGTATTAAATTTACTTACAAAAGTGGTTAAAACAAAACAATAAATATTTCAATATTAATAGATTCATGGTTTACTAAAGCAATAAAATACAACAAATAAAAAAGAACACCACATCATTCAGAACCGAAATGGTGCTTGATAATAGCAATGTTATATAGAGTGATCAGATCTCAATTGCCAATTTATATTCTCAACCCCAGATGCACACAATTGTCTTTATCTTTTCTTCTCTTACAATACTATTTTTCACACTATCCAGGCAATTTTTCGCCTTAAAACAGTGTTCATCAATGCGAATTTAATTAATAATATATATAAATAAGAAATTTTTAATAAAAACCAATTAAAACTCGTATAAATAATATTATCTAATTAAAACTTGCACTAAAAATTCATAAGGGATGATTTAAAATGTCGACGGCGCTTTAGATACAGTTTCCCAGTTAATGAGATGGGCAAGCCATAAATTTCTACTAAAAAAAATCTCTTCATTAGCAGTAAAATGTTAAGAGAGTATTTTGTTACAATTTTTTACTGTTCAAATGAGATGACAGCATTGACAGTAGTAAAAGTTCGCAGGATAGCTTTTGAGAAACAACTCGTAAAATCGTAGATTACTTCTAAAGAATTGAAAAAATTATATTTAGATATCAATTAAACTATTGCGTATTAAAATAACTTACAGTGAAATCTGTTAAAGTAATTTTACTTTTAAAATTAGCAATATTAACTTTGTGGTAAAAATTCATATTTTTTATTTATTATCTTTGTTTTATTAACCACTTGAATTGAGTTTAAATACATCTACCGGTTTCTAAAAATACCATTTTCTTCTTCAGGATGTCATAACTAACCAAAAATAAATAGCATTGTTTCTTCATCAGAATCTATTTTAAATTTTTTTTTTAAATAATTGTTTAAAATTTGTGGTACATATACATATTTTTTTCTACATTTTTAATATCTCATTTGCTTTTAAAATATATACCTATATATCAGGGGCGTGCAGTGCATACAAGCAAAAAAGTTATGCATTACTAAAAATTCTGGGAAACAAATATAAATTAAATAATCTATAATATGGACCGTGAACGTATATTTACGGATTTATTACAATTAGCGCCATCTGTATACCAGTAGAAACTTTAATGGCTTTGTTCTAAAAACTACCACGACAACCCACCGTTGCAGCCGTAGCGCTAGTAGGATTTTCAAACAATAAAAGAATCATGTCACCCACTCGTGGCCCGTCTTACTGAAATTGTGTTATGTCGGGTTCAACAACAAAATATAATTTCAGCAAGACGCGGTCACTCCACACACAGCTAGTTTCAATGTAGAAGCTGAGGGGAATTTTTCCCAATAAATTAATCAGCAAGTACGGAGACATACCCTGGGCACCTCGGTCACCGGACTTTACACCGTGCGACTTTTTTTTGTGGGGATACCTTAAGTCGAGAGTTTAGTTTACAGCAACAATCCTCGAACAATTCATTCCCTACAAAAAAATATCCGTCGTGAAGTTGCTGCATTTAGATGATATTGCTTACAAAACGTAAAATCCCCATCGTTAAATTTCATTTTTTATAAATAAAATATGGAGTAAAATGTGAGATATTGTACTTTTTTATTTAATTTAATATTAAACTTGAAAGTTTTCCTCTGGACACCCTTTATATTTCTAATACGAGTGGAATATTATAATTACTCTACATACAGTAGTATGACAACTTATTATTGCTACCCTCAAATATAATTTATTTTATTAAGGAGAACACATTCTTATTGTGAAGTTGTAATTATTCAAAACATAGGTCTGTGATATTTTAAATACTAAATTAATGTATTAATGTATCCCGGTGATGCAAAAACAATATTTTTCGACAAAATTAATTTTATGTGTATATATTTATAATTAAGTCATTTAATTTAATTAATTTAGTATTTATTATTTATTTATTTACAAAAGTTTTTCGATCTTTATGATCTATAGATCGCCGGTTACCGTGCGTGCGCGTATGAATGTGACATATGCGGATATAGTGGTTCTTAATTCTTAATCTAGTATATTTATTCCTCTCCCCTCTACTTTATACCTTAGAGCATGACCTTTATTTGTTGGTTGTCTATTTTTGTTTTATATAAGTTCAGTTAAAGTTTGCTATAAGCGTGCGTTAGACTGTTACGTTGACCAATTATCGTCTTGCCATGTGGGAATGATAAGTTGAACTGTGTAATTAACGTCCTGCTATTGAGCTCGTTAAACTATCAACCTTATTTTTCTCTTGTCTAGTGCAGGTAGTGCTCACTTCACGCTATCAATGAAGTGTTCGAGTTCGAGATTGTTTCGCGCGGATCAACGAAGTGCGTGTTTCTGAAGCCTGAAATAGACCAAGGAAGAGGTGGGCTAACCGTGTAAAAGAGGATTGCTGCTGGATAGAAGTGCCCGGGAACTGGAGAAGAATATCCAGGGATAGTAGTCAGTAGAGAGCATTTGTGGAAAAAGCCGCATCCTATCCAGAGATGTAGCGCTGTGGAAGGAAGTTCATATTTGAATTTATGGACAAATAAATCCAAAATTATTTTATTCATAGTTAACATAATATATAGTAATAAGTTTTTGTAATGATACAATGATGTCGATCATTATGGATGCTCACGAGACTACGTATGATGGATTCCTGATTTTTTAATAATAAATAATTATTTTTTTGATATGGAATATATTTATTACTCGAGTAAAAATTGTCAGAAAATGGTATTACGAATAAAGCATTAAATGACATTTTTATATACTCTGTATTTTATTTTCATCGATACCCGGTACCAGAACCCATACTAGGCGCATCGAAAACATTTTTAAAAGCAAAAATATTTTGGAAGCGCCGAAAGTATCTTTCACATGCTAGTTTTTATGTTTAAATTTAATGCATAGCTTTATATTTTTGATATACTTATACATTCTTATTCTAATTAATCTAAACGAAAACATAAAACGACGGGTGATATTTTTTTAATTATTAGGTGATAGAATACATTTATAAAATAATCAGTAGAATTATATATATATATATTTTTTTTTTTTTTACATTTATTTCTTCTCTATGAATGAGTCTTTATTTTTTTTTTCTTTGCATCTCAGTCATATATTTATAACCCTCGCACAAACTTTAAGTTTTAGGTACTGGGGATTTCCTAATGTACGAGGTCCCATTTCGTAAACGTTAAAACTTAACATCCCATACACAATGTTGTCATTAATCTTGATAAATGCATTGAACATGTCCAAGTTATTGTTCGAGAAAGTTCAAAATGGAATATGGATTATCAAATTCAGTGAAACAATGCGAACCCTTCCGCAAATAGGCGTGCAGTGAACCCAGACCGCGCGTACAATGGAACAAGGGTTCGGACATAAACCAGATCGCTTCCGGTAATATTTACGATACTATTATATTACACAAGCTGTAATCTCCCAAAAACGGAAATGAATTTATTGCTTCCTAATCATTTTATATTCCATATTGTACAAGATCGCTGTATCCATAGAAAATAATTAAGATAGTTATTATTAATCTTGAACAAGATTTACAGCCCAATACATGACTACCTAACCGGAGAACGGCAGAGATTATAGAATCTAGACCTTTGGGAACGGAATTCTGAAGAAGATGCTGCATTAAAATACAGAAGAGCAGATGAGTCCCAAAAACTCTCATACCCAAGCCAACAGGATCGAGACATATTAATATTACGGATCAATGTTAACATAGAAAAGGTAGGCGAGTGCCCAGCAGACTCGAGAAACCATCTCTTGATAAAATGCCAAGGGATAGTTAGCGTTCTAATGCGCTTGCGGTCATGGACTTCTGAGTCTCGTGAGACCGCTGAAAAAAAAAAGATATAGATCATCATCAGATCGCTATTGACCCTGATAGACAGTCCTAAGATGCAATTGGGAGGGTCCACTGCTTTGCAGGAAGCCCGCTTGCGCAGCGCGGGTGTAATCTGTGCACCTCGAATTAAGCTTAGTCCTAAATGCAATGTAAAAACATTTTAATATACAGTGAAACCTCGCTTAAAATTCGTCCTCGGATTTATCTCGTAATGCAAAGCACTCAGTAGGAATCAATGTATAATACTATAATAAATTCCATGCCGAACAGAATACTAAAAAAAAATATTAAATACATTTTTAGCGCGCATAGACACTGCCTTATTCGGGTGATGCGTCTTAATGTACGATGCAACAGTTTCCTATACTTTCAATATCGCCCTTATTGCGATGGATGGTTGTTTCTCTGCTGAGGCTATTACTTTCTCCTCCCCTGACAAATTCTCCTCCATAACTTCTTGCAACGGAACAGAATGCATTTGTAATACAATGCTAGGTCAGCCACGCTCATACCTCGTTCTCGCTTCTCAATGATTTCATGTTTCACTTCTATGGTAATTTTTCTTCTTGCAGTTTTTTCATCGAGGACATTTTTGCAAGGGTTATTAAACATTGCACTAAAAAAAATTCCAAAAGATGCGTCTGAACACAAATTTATAAAAAGCGACCAATTGTCTCCTCGTTACTCGTTAAGCGAAACGCCGCTCGTTAAGCGAGTCATTTTTTACAGATTTATTATGCGATTCACTCGTTGAGCGAGGTTCTACTGTAATAAAGTGTGTAAAATGCTACAAAATACACTTTTTTATGGTTCAAAAATTAGAAACACTGTGAAAAAATAAATTGACAAATAAAAGCAAATTGACAATTGAGGAAAGTAAACAAGGTATTGAAATCCATCTCGATCGATGCGATTCTCATAGTAGCCTACCGCGCCTGCGATAACCATTAACATCACTCCATTTTAAAGTATTAACTATCTCGACTTGCGAATGCAAAATTTTATTTAGCAAATCAAAATATGAATTTGAAAGCGATCAATGCAGTAAACTTATTGAGTGATTCGTCTCAAAAAAGTCTGTTGAATACTGAAGGCGTATTTTCTTAATGATAATTAAGAAATTAAATATATACTCGCAAATTTTCAAGACTTTTACATGGTAATGATAATAATATGCTAATAGTGCATTGAAATTTTCCAGATATTGCGTTATAAGACCCTCTGCGTCATAGGTACAGCCTAAAATATATTTCAATCGAAATATATTTAGTATAGTACGTTCTTAATCTGTATGTTTACCAGCGAGCTCTGGTCGAAATACAAGCAAATGACGTACAACCGTCTACGAATTCAGTACAAGTCATACAGAATACTATTCGGGTTCTTAGCGCTTTCATGGAAGGCTGGCTCCCTGACCAGAGAATGACATCAACTGCAGTGTAGCTACAGTTATAATAATAACCGTAATTGATATGTATTACTTATATTTTGTTTACGTATATGTGTGCTCGACTTAGGACTTGTCATTGAACCGTGATGTGTTCGCGTCTGGGTAAGGCAGACGCTGGAGTACATCCTCTGGGAATGCGTGATTATGAATGATGCACGTGAGATCACGGTTGCGGAATTAGAAAGAATAGGTCATTGGATCCCCCAGAACGACGATGTATTAAGAAATTAAAGGAATCTTAGACGTTTCCGGGATTTTTATTAGGGTGTGGGTCTCCCGCTGGGGGTTGCTGGAATGGACGATGCCGGAAAGAGCGGTGGCTAGGGAGACCTAACGGAGCATTCCACTGGATCTCCCTCACACCTCTTGCGATCTGGATAGGGTGAATTTCTGCCTGACTGTGACCGAGTTCTGCGACTTCAAAACATAAATTTGACGTTTACTTAGCTTAGCTTACGTAGCTTCTTTCTGGCTGTTTTCTGAATTTAATGTGATAACGAATCTCACGTCAAATTGTACAGGTACGATGAGCCAACTCATGATGATATTATGATGATAATGTTAATGACTGAATGTAATAAAAAAAGTAATAATAACCAACTGTAATAATTGTACCATAAAATATAGAAAAAGAAAGAAGTTAATATGAAGGAAAGCCATAAGGTTCTAACAATTAACTGCCGGAACTAAACTAACTGCTCTTATTTTTTAATATAATCCAAATTAAAGCTTTCGAGATTTTGTAAAATATTGAGTGGAATCGAAACGATAATAAACAACTCTCAAAACGATTCCGGGATAGAGTGGGACCCTTTGGGGCGTCCTTCACATGTATATGTGTGTTTTTTATCATCTTTTGTTTTTTTTTACCTATTTTAACTAAAATATTATTTTTTGTAACTTGTATGTAATATTTATATGGCGGTCGGGTCTTGCACAAATTACCCGACAACGCTGGAATAAATACATTATTATTATATTAAAATGACAAATACTGATTGTCTCCGACTTTGAATTTTGACTATTGACTATTTTTGAATTAAAATGGTTTTCGTGAATTTGTAGCTTTGCGATCTTTTTGAAGATTTTATTTAAACTGAGAACCCTTAAGGGCGCATTTTCAAAAACAATTAATATTTTTACGTTTTTTACGAAAATATAAATAAGAAAATACATTTTGTAGATGCAAAAACTTTCTATATTAAGGTAATTGTTTGGTACCCTGAAAATAAATATAATGGTCGCGGTCTTTCTTATAATGCTTGTATTTTTTTAATTATGACAAATAACATCGAGTTTATTTATTTTAAATTAGTGTACAAGTATTATACAAGTAATAGTTTAAAAAAAAAAATCTAGTTAATAACTTCTGATATAAATGAATAATAAAAACTCAAATTTTCGTAAAAAATATGGGAGTATGAATTATTTTAGGGAAGACTTAAAGATTTAAGCAGATCATCATCATTTCCGGCTTGATAACCTGGTACTTGTCCTGGGTTCTTCAAGAATACACCTCCACCGGTTTCTGCACTAAGTTGCTCTCCACTAATCGCTTGTGTCAAAACTGGATAGATCTTTATTTATTTTGTCTTGCCATCTCATTTTTGATATATCAATTCTTCCTATATATTATTGAGCAGCCATTTTGGGGTTATTCATTATTAAAATACTTTACATGGCGTAGCCATCAAAGTCTTCCTGATTTTATGAATGTTGTAACTTAAATATTATAATGTCTACGCCACACTTCATTTTCTTTAACAGCTCCGAAAATTCTCCTTCTTTCGATAATGTTGACATATTATGTATACTAATTAATTACATACTAGTAAAAATAAATTCCAAATGTTTTTGTTTCGTGTTGTTTGTAGATACTGTTCTATATAGTGACCTAAAAGCCTTTCGCATCCCTTTGAAAATATAGAACAAATAATATGTTCAGCTTTTTATCGCCGCGTATTATATTATATCATTCGAGATACATTATGTACATTACACACACTTGTATATTTACACAAGAAAAACAGTCACAAGACAGCTAAATTCATGTGTATTTTGTGACGAGTGATGTATTTGTGTTTAAGGGATGTTGGAGTATGGTTGGAATGTAAATGGGTTGATAATATCATATTGTGCAGGATACAATGGCGCAGTATTAAATGTATCCATTATAATACACTTTTTTACATCCAAATAAATTCAATGTATTACAAAAATATGATTAAAGAATGTTTTTATTTAAGTAAAAATACTTTAATAATAAGCAATTGTTTTAATAGCAGATCTTTTAATTACATATCGTCACCCAAGCAGCAACACCACACGTGTATTTTACAGGAGAGACATAACTAGTTTCAAATGATTTTTGTAGAATTACTGAAGTATTGCTTACCTTTTTAAAGTTGTAAAGAGGAGTGGATTCTTTCTAATTTGAAACTGAACTAAACTTAGGTACGATTCTCTCGAGTTGTGTACACGGAGGTTACATATATGTGGTAATTACATTTCATTGATTTGAACACCCCTAGCGAAAGCTATCGTGAAACTAGTGATATAGAACTATTCCCCGCGAAAATTCAAATCCAGTGATATAAATATCTTAATTTGACAAACAATGAGATATGCGGTTTTGCCGCTTAGGTGATGATATATTTTAAATACTAAATTAATGTATTAATTATAAATATATACATATAAAATCAATTTTGTCGAAAAATATTGTTTTAGCGTCACCGGGATTCGAACCTGGATCTTCATTTTCAATCCGGGGAAGTAATAATAATAATTACAACTTCACAATAAGAATGTGTTTTCCTTAATAATATATGTTGTATCAACGTGTCCAAAATTTAATAAAAATGAATTGATAATTCTGGCGTCTGCAAATCGGTTTACTCAAAGGTATTTGAGATTCTGTAAAAATAATGTAGATGGCTTTCAAATAATGGAACGACAGGTGTATAATTTGAAAAATGTAACATATAGTTTCGAAAATTTGTCAAGAAAAATACTGGCGTTATAGCACAAAGGTAGTGCACTTCCCCAGATTGGAAATGAAGATCCAGGTTCGAATCCCGGTGACGCTAAAACAATATTTTTCGAAAAAATTGATTATATATATATATATTTATAATTAATACATTAATTTAGTATTGATAATATATTTACATATAGTTTGAAATTAGTGACTGAAATGAAAAATTTAGGAGTTATCATAAATTATAGATTGATCTTTTCGTAAAATACAAGCAAAATACGTGACTTAAAAAGATTTCTAGAATTATTTCATTTCTGGGAAGAATTAGAAGATTCATTAGTACTGATTCTTGTCAAATAAGGTAGTTATTTTGTCTTAAGATAATCAAGGAAAAAACAAAGCTAATAATCATTGATCGAAATAATCAGCTTCCAGATTTTGAAATTGTTAAGGATTTCAATTATCTCGAGTTTATAATTAATTAATTAATGATAATTTAAATTAATGAATAATTTATAGTTGCGAGCCAGACATTAAGCGGCGCATCGTTATGGCAAAAAGTCCAGACTTGACAAATATGGAAAGACCGCGCGGTATTTCCAAAACGACGAAGGTCAGGTTTGTATAGTCTCTGATGCATTCTATATTTTAATATAATATGGAATCATGAACCCTGAAGACGGATCGATGCCTTTGAGATGTGGTGCTGCAGACACAGGTTGCGCATACTACGGACGGCGAGATGCACGAATGTGTTCATTTTTGCCTAAGATGAATCTGAATGAATGAATGATATAAATGAAATAATGTTATAACTCTACTCGAGTAGTGCTAATAAAATCTAATAGAGTTATAACATTGTTTCATTTATATCCATCCATTATGATGAAACTTTACAAAGTTAACGCCGATTCTATCAACAATATAAGAAAATATACCTTCGAGAAGCTTGTTGTGGTGGGCCACGTCGAAGGACGAAGATGAAAAGGAAGAGGAAGGTCCCCCACTCGTTGGATTGAAAAAGGCAACAGGTAGGTACTTCTCTGGTGACAGCTCTAAAATCTGCAGGATTTCGATAAAATTGGAGGAGCATAGCCAAAAGGGTGGAAGATGACGGACTATAGTGGATGATTATTATTATTCCTTGCATAAACTATTTCAGAAGCATTTTATTTTTAATATATACTAATGAAGAAGAAATGCAACGATTATAAATACAGCAAAATAAATGTTTGGGAATAATTTTGAAAAAATTAATATTTTCGGATCAGTACAATACTATGATATTAAAATTAAAACTGCTTAGGCGTTAATTAACTGATCCAAGTAACAGTAGTACCATATCTGACTGGTGAAAAATAATTCCTAAAATGATTTATGAATTTTGTCGAATTTAAAAATACTACATAAATTACAAAACAGTCGATATTGTATGGCGAGAGATAAAAGTTTGATTGAATTGTAATGGATCCATATCGAGACTTAGCCGTACAATCACATAATTAGTATTTAGACGATGCTTGTTCAGATCAGTTCAGCAAAAAACGGCTACAGGTAATACAAGTAATCAAAGGGGGTTAATCAGCTAAATACAATTTATTAATATATTATATCATATAAAATAATATTAATTATTAAGTCTAAAGTTTGCGCAAAGTTAATTATTATAACGCAGATGCACGAACTACAGTGGAAAACGCATCTGCTGTGGGCGTCGGCCAAAAAGGTAATGGCAACTTTGAAAAGGGCGTTGTCAATTTCGAAGCCGCAACTCTCACGTGTGCGTTAAGTGATGGCTACTCGACAAAATATTATAAATTAAAAAAAAAAAATTACTCAACGAGATCAAAACGTTGATATTTGGTGCCAATGACGGGCATTCAAACCACTGAACCACACAAGCTAGACATTTATTTTTTATTAAATGTAATAAACTAGCCACGACTGCCTTGCGTGATAGCTCAATATAAAATTCAAAAGGTTACCTCGTTGTGATCGTGTTATTCCATTTTCCCTTATATATTCCGGTCCTGTAATTCACTGGGTGGACGATACAAGACTTCCGTTTAACGTAATACCCCATATCCCGGGCGCAGAAAAACATCCCTTTGCATACAGAAGAAAGACGTTATAAAGAAAATAATATATACAGAAGGTTCCCTTACTGCGGGAGGAATACACAACGCGGAAACATTCTACTTTTTTCTAGAAAAGGATCAAAATGTTTATTTAACCATGAAGTCAAATAAAGTAAATAATTAATTCAAAGTATAGATCAAACAAGAGATGTTTTATTTGTGCTGCATACATTGTTTAACGATCATCTTAAGTAGTATCTAGTTTAGTACAATCAATTTTATTAATGCACGATTTAAAACAATAATAAGAAAATGAACCAGTTGCTGGAATAATATGGTTAAAGAAGTTGAAGGGAACTGAAAGACTTAGCGCATAATAGAAATTGATGGATAGCACTAGAGAAAAGTTAAACCTGGATGATAGACTAGAGAGAGAGACATAGGTTGGAAGCATTTGAGATATAGTGCTGGAAAATGATGGAGAGAAAAATAGGGTTGAGAGGATTACAAATGAAAATAATCTGAAGAGAGAGTGAGATATAGAGTCCATAATAGTCAAGTTCACAAATTGATGGGGACTGAGACTAGAACATATTCTTAGACACAATTCAGAAACGTATTTGAGGAAAGAAGGAATAGATGAAGGTTCAGACGAAAATAAATAATTTTAAACAGAACACATTTTTGTTCTGTAGTTGCACTTTCAGAACATAGTTCTGTGTTATTTTAATACAAATTGATTGAATCAACTAGAGAAAAAAAATCTATTAATCCAAAAAATATTAATAAGAAAGATATACATATAAAATCAATTTTATCAAAAATTATTGTTGTTGCGCCACCGGGATACGAACCTGGATCTCTTTCCAAATCGGGGAAGGTGCATTATCCAACTATGCTACAGCGAAGATATTTTTAGCGACAAATTTTCGAACCTATATGTTAACTTTTTGATATTAATATATTTAATCGTTCCAATATTTGAAAGAGCCATCTACCTTATTTTTACGGAATCTCAAATACCGTTGAGTGATCTGATAGCAGACGCCAGAATTATCAGAATTCATTTTTATTAAATTTTGGACACATTGATGCAACTTTATTATTAGGAGAGTACATTATTTTTGTGAAGTTGTAATTATTCAGAACATAGGTCTGTGATATTTTAAATATGAATTGCATATATTAATTAGAAAGATGTACATATAAAATCAATTTTATCGAAAAATATTGTTGATGCGCCACCGGGATTACGTATACGCATAAAATTGATTTTATATGTAGATCTTTCTAATTAATTATTTAATTTTTTTTTTTTTTTATTTATTATCTTAGTTTAATAACCACAATTGAGTTTAAAAAACATCTACCGGTTTCGGAAAACACCTTTTCCTTCTTCAGGATATGTCAAAACTAACTAAAAATATAGCATTGTTTTTCTATTTATCCAGAATCTATTTTTAAATTTAAAAAAAAAAAAAAAAAACAATTATTTAAAAAGTAAATTTAGTACCTAACTCAAATTGCTGCTCAATACAAATTTAGTCGAATAATTTTTAGGAAAAAATTTTAGAATAGGACTCGTAGTTAAATTTAGTTGGCTGTTTAGAATTTCGTGATTACTTTTACATGCTTTATTCCAACGATATCCAACGATTCCAAATTATTTAATTTGTGACCTACACCGTTTATATGCAAAATTGACAATCCCAATTTTTTATCAAAACCATGACTATTTTCTATCAAATGATTAGCAAATTCTGAAAACCCACTATTGTTCAAACATCTCAAATGCTCCTTTACTCTTATATTAAAATTTCTACCCGTTTTACCAACATAAAATGCAGCACAATCCTTACAACTAAGTTTATAGACGCCAGAATTGTTAAATTTATCATCCTTGTCCTTAGAATTTATTTACATGGGTGCATATTATAAAGGTGTGCGTATGATGAACTCGTTTAAGCGACATAATCGTTTGAAACAGTACGTACACTTAAGTCTATTAGTTAGAGTAAATCGTGACAAAAACTAAAAAAAAAAAAAATTCATTTAATTAATGTGGAATTAATCCACAACTGCTAAAATATATTACATCTACACTAAAAATATGTTTACAAAGATTGATGATAAATACTGAAGTATAAATTATAATTAATTTTATTAACGAGTATGTTGGTTGAGTAACATGAAAAATAAGAATTTTTCAATCCTTTTTACGTTTTAAAAGTAAAGGATGTCCAGCGGAAAAATCTAAAGATTATATTATAATTGCTCGTAAATCATCAGGGTGAGGTAAGTGGGAGGGGTATTGTTCGACGCGTGTGGTTTGCGGATTTGCCAGTCGGAATGAGTTACTGGTCGGGAGCGCACTGCGCGTTCGCTGTTGAGTGATATTTAAAGTACAGTGATTCATTGGTTCGAGTGCTCGGCCCATCACTTACTCATAGAATATTAAAGTGAGTACAAAAAGCGCGACGCGCACGAACCAATAAATCAACGCACTTTAAATATAACTCAACCGCGATCGCGCGGTGCGCTCCTAACCAGTGACTCATTACGACTGGTAAATTCGCAAATCACACGCGTCGAACAATACCCCTCTCACTTACCTCACCCTGAAGGTTTACGAGCAATAACAATTTAATCTTGAAATTTTTCTGCTGAACATCTTGTATAAGTTTGATGGTACAATTTGTTTGTTTGAATATTTCCTAAACTTTCTTCTAGGTAAAAATGTCAACTGATGTGATGGACCATTAGAAATTGTATTATTCTTTATATTCAGTTACAGAGGAACTCTTGTAGTGATCAGTCTCGGCTGGATGTGTTTCCTGGGAGGATTCTTTGATGTGGGTTAAAAATTGGTCTAACAGCGATCGTCACTTACGGAATTTATTTTGGACCTTTTCCAATTCCTGAAATGTAAAAAAGTACTTAAAATATTATTATCAGATGGTGTCATCTCGTATTAAATAATTTAAATAAAGCCTATACATTTAGGATGAAAAAAAACCATTAATTATTCAATTTGGACATCTGGTTCAACAAAATTTACCTAAAAAAAGCTGTGAGTTATTCAATGTACATTTTATATTTTGTAAATTAAGCTACCACACGATTTTTAAGTGAAAAGAAATTTCACAGTCTGCAATACTAAAAAGTCTATTGAATTAATCATTTTGCCGTAATTCATGCTTGCTTGGTCTAGCGGTAAGATATTCGTCTAGTAAATGGTTGGGTATTCGAGCCGCATCCTAGAAGATCAAGTTAATTAGATTTTTGAAAATATACTTATTATTTATTTATGTACACCCTGTCCCGAATAGTTTTGAGAGTTGTTTACTCTCGTTTCGATTCGTCATAATTACATATTTATTTTATTTTATTACATTATTATCATAATCATCGTACGTTGGCTCCGGTATCATCTTACCAGAGCCATACCTGTTCAATTTGACGTGAGACTCGTTATCACATTAAATTCAGGAGGCAACCAGAAAGAAGCTATAGAAATCATACACCCTTAAAAGGGGAGGGTATACGTCACTTATATGTGTTGCAGTCGCAGAACTCGGTCACAGTCTGGCAGAAATTAACCCTGTCCAGGTCGCAAGAGGTGCGAGGAAGAAACTAATAGAAAATTAAAGTGACATATATTCCACGCACGCATTCATTATCGATCTATATTTCTAAATTTCAGACCCGATTGAACATAATATAATATATACAAATTATATATATACGTATATTTTTATTAAAAGAACTGCAAGAAGCAACTGAATGGAATGAACTGAAAGACGAAGAAGAGTGACTATTAACATTTGATGAAAGTGGGAAGTATATTATAATACATAGGTATAATACATAATATAAAGATAATTTCATTTATTAAGGAGAACACATTATTATTGTGAAGTTGTAATTATTCAGAACATAGCTCTGTGATATTTTAAATACTAAATTAATGTATAAGTTGTATCAATGTGTCCAAAATTAATAAAAGTGAATTGATAATTCTGGCGTCTGCAGTCAGTTTACTCAAAGGTATTTGAGATTCTGTAAAAATAATGTAGATGGCTCTCAAATAATGGAAAGACAGATGTATTAATTTGAAAAAGTGTAACATATAGGTCCAAAAATTTGTCACGAAAAGTACTGGCATTATAACACAATTGGTAGTGTACTTTCCCGGATTGGAAATAGAGATCCAGGTTCGAATATTTTTTATATAAAAACAATATCTTTGACAAAATAGATTTTATATGTATATATTTATAATTAAAACATCAATTTAGTATTTAATTTCATTTAATTAATTTTTCTGTTCTGTATAGTATTTCAATCATGAGATAGCGAGAATATTTTACTTATTTATTATGTTATTAGAATTCTTTTATAACCCTCTTTATTTCATTTCTAATATTTTGGTTTAGATAAATAATATTAATGGTTTCATATTTGTATTGATAGACATAACGGATGAACCTGTCTCCTTTACCTTTACCTGACTTCGGTCTAGTTAAAGAGACAGTGAACATGAAATTATGAAGCTTGTTCGCCTTTTTTGTATATTTATAAGAATTATATAATGTATAATATGTACGCATATTAAGAACATAAACAGAATAAATTAAAAATATAGGAGATTATAAATTTGAAATATAATTCTGTATAACAGTTTTAAAAACTACAAAAGCACAAAACATTTTACAATAACATTAACATTTATCTATTTATAAAAATACTTTTTCATATTCTGCATTTATTATAATATATTTTAGTAGGTTCGTTAAATTAAATAAATGGCTGCTTTCATTGAAACAATATTAGTATTTAAATATAGTAAGTTTTTATAATAAAGTATCAGTACGTAATTACAACCTAACATGATCTTATTTAAGATAACCTAACCCAACAACCAAAATTTATTATTTATACTGAAATACAATATTATACCCTGTTCAGTTTTTTTTTTTATTATTTTTAATTTACTAATAAATATACTAAAAATTAAATAGATTTGCAAATAAAGTTACAGCCTTTGAAATTTGTGGGTCAACTCAATAAAATTAGCATATTAAATCGGTTACATGATTAAATTAAACAGCAAAAATTACTCAAGAAAAAATACGCACATTCAAATATTACGTTTTTTTTAAATTTTAAGTATATAATTTTCATGCTAAATTTGATATTAGTATAAAAAAATACTTAAAATAAAACACATGTTAGAATCATAACTAACCAAACCTAACCTAACATATTTACTTTTTTATCAATCCTTGTGTAAATTTTTATTTGTTTTATTTCATCCTGTCTACAAATCGTCACAAATAATCAACTGAATTACTATTCTTCTTCTTGTGCCCTATCTGTTTAACGGACGTTGGCTATTATGACTTTATTTACTGCGGCCCGGAAAAGCTTCACAGTAAACTGGCCAAACCTATGTCTCAGGTTCTTCAGCCATAATGTTCTCCTTCTTCCAGGGTCCCGACTTCCAGCAATCTTTTCCTGCATTATAAGGTGCAAGATCTCATACTTTTCTGAATGTCTCGTTATATGTCCGAGATACTGAAGTTTTCGGATTTTTATTGTTTGAATAACTTATTTTTCTTCATTCGTAATTCTGTCCATCTAACTTATTTTAAACATTATTTTGTAGATCTATATTTTAAAAGCTTCAAGTCGCCTTATCGTTTCTTCGGTAAGTATTCATGCTTGCATTCTATAAAATAAAATCGACAACACTTATCATCTGACCATTCTCAATCGTAATCTATGATTGAGATCATGACTGCAAAGGTTGCACGAACTCGCTCAATGCGGCATTTGATTTTAGTAAAAGGATCCCATCTTTCATTTATATTGCAACCCAGTTATATAAAAACTTTAATTGTCTTCTGTGTTATGTTTGCTAATTAGCATATATTTTGTTTCAGTTGTATTATTGTTAATTTAATATAAATGCGACTATTTACTGTCATTTTAAAATATCTAAATAAAAAATCGCTTTACTTATTAGCTTTTATTAGTTCTTTAGTTAGTCTTTAGTTATTAGCTCACAAAAAATTGAAAATAAAACAAGAACATTTTAATTCTGATAGTCTCCATCAAATATTTTGAATAATATACTTTACCGACCCATAAGAAATGCGTATTTCTCAACAAACGTGGAGCTGATTCTTAGGTCTACGGTAGGAATTTTTCAATGTTGATACCGAAATACGAAGTGACTGAAAACAATCTGTATAAATTACTTCTCAAACTGTTCATGGACCACTGTAATCGCACAGTCTGAGAGATTTTGGCTGTTTCCTGAAAATTTGCCACATTTCATCTCCCTCATAATGTTCTTTCCCCCCGTAACAACCTTGAAAGGGCCCTGCGGGGGGTCTCACGACACCCCGACATTAATCGTAACGTTATTACACGTACTAGCAGTGTGAGGTTTATTTTAGACTCGGTCAAAAGAAACTTGAGAAATCGTAAAAATACTAAAAAATGAAGACCTTCACGGGATGTGCGAATATTGAATACAGAATCTATTCCATTCTTTTGAATACATCAACACGGTTGTATTATGAAAGGAGTCAGTGAAGTACTTGACTATATATTTACATATTAATGTAGAACGCCCTTTGGAAATTGGTTTTGTCTGCATGTTAAAGAGTAGATAAAATGTTTTATGTGTTTGCTCAACGTTCTGGCAAAGAAAAATCATCTCGCTTGTGTAAGAACTAGGGCAGACAAGAAATTATTTTGCTATCGTCCATTAAAATTGAATGACAGCTAGCTATTACCATACATCTGAAATTTTAACAATCTCAATAAAAATATTTTCAAGCTAATTTTACAACTTTAACAGATACCATAAGTTCCACAAAAAACACACTTGAAAATAAATATTTGGAAACTACTATGGTGCGTATGTACGGTATAATCTCATGTGTATGATGGATGGATCACTCTACTCTGCATGCAAACCATATCAGTCATAACTCGCTTCGCGCTCAACTTTGTATTTTACACGCGTTCGCGAAGAGTCTCCGAGATATGTCTCATCTGTGCATACGTCTCTCGTTTTATAGATTTGTTGGTAATAGTCTATATGCATCAGTTGCACCATTACTTGCCTACAAAATACAAGAGTTATAACTCGCTTCGCGTTCAACTCTGTATCTACTGTATTTTTTTAAACAAGTCTCCTAGACATGTATCATCCGTGTGCATGCGCCATCAATATTTCAGAATATAATTGAATAATTAAGTGTAGAAGAAAACAAAATTTTATTAGTGGAAGCATTAAATTCTATTTTAGATGTTTACAGCGTCAACATTGTGGTTGAACGTGATAATTACTTTGAAAAATAACAATCTACGTATTTTTAATATATGCAAATTGAACTTTGCGGTTTAAAGTTTATTTTTTTACAGATTATTTAACTTTGTTTACAAAAACTACAAATTAACATCCTGAAGAAGTAAATGGTATTTTTCGAAACTGAATTAAATAATCCTTAAAACAAAACTTTGTATTTAGTAAGTACGTCATTTTCGCATCCGAAGTTACAGTAATATAGAAAACGGTAGATGTTAAGAAAATGAAAATAGTTTTTAGATAGATTATCATATTTCTAAATCAATGGCTCTAAATTGTATTTCTAATTAATGCGGCTCAAAAGTTTTAATTCAATTTATAATCAATTCTGATTGTTTGGCATTTATTTTCAATTATAAAATATTTTATTACACTTGTTTAGCTATAAATTATTACATGCATGAATGAGAGCTGCTGCGTATGTCAGATACGACATATAAATTCATTGGTGTACCACATATACACATATACCAACTTGATTACCAGCCAATCGGTGAAAAGCTGTCAATATTTATTTACTCATTAATTTTCGAACGGAAGAGGGCTGGCGCGATTACCAAAAAATAGAGAAAGGGGAAAGAACAAGGAGAAGATCCATCATTCAGAGTTTCTCTGCCCAGCGGATGCACTTTCACAACACATGGAAGGGTATGCAGTTCGAGAATGGGGCTTTTCAGCCACACTCGGACTCGCAATCTATAACCATGGCAGTCGTCATCCATAAGAAGGACTGCTGAAGAAAGTCTCTTTAATTTACTTGATGATAAAACTTTTACTATACTATTTTATATTTTTATTATATTTGTTACATACTCCCCTAAATTATCTCATTTCGGCGGCCTGGATTTCTGTTCTCACTGTCTTCATGAGAATACATATTATTCGAAGAGCATTATTAAAAGAAATATTATAATTCCAGTTAAATTCTTTGTCAGAGTCTGGGTATCTAGGTGATACTGTTAAGAGGCACTAACTGGAACCCCTAAAGTTTTAGTGTTTTCTAGTGTTTATTTAAGATGAGATGAGGCAGTGGTGCTCTGAAGACTGGTAAGATCGTTTTTTTTTGTTTTGTCCTTTTCCTTTTCTCGGGGGCGTGTTCCTTCTCCCCCTTGGCTCTCTGACCAAAGTAAATTACTGACACTCTGTTAACTCTACATTTTAATTCTTATGTTGCTTATTTTGTGTTATTTTCTTCTCTTATTCATGTTCATTTCTCAAATAATTTTGTACCGTCCCTTTCTATTTATTTGTTTATTTTATTTCATTAATGTGAATTGTGATGTAAATCATAATAAATAAATGTAGGGGGTTTTGAGGTGGCAGCTGTTCGGCTCCGTCTTGTTAAATGTGCGATACGAAGTTGCACAGCTGCCTAGTAGCAATAAAAAAATGCCAGCCAGGCGGCAAATGAGTAGGACCATATAGGCGCTTTTGCTTATAAACAGTCCAGGGTAAGCGGCGGGTTCACCCTCACAATTATTTCACTTCACACAATCTAGAGACTAGAAGCAAATGAAAAAAATAAGCGAAAATACAACCCCTATCATTATCCTGAAATCTTTCATGCGTCCCTTGCAGTGAAATAGGGTGAAATAATTCCTCTTCACAAGTGTTTCCCTTCACTAATTGCCATTAACGAGAGACAGATTGTGCTAGAAAAAAACATAAAAATTGGAAGTAAATGTAACAAAAGTCTATTTAATGGTTTTTATTTTTGCGCTCTGAACGTGTGTGTGGCGCATGTGTTATCGATGATATGCTTATAATACATTAATGTTGGTTTTCTATTAATGTGGGGTAGGCGTAGCGGCAATGCAATACGGATTAAACTACAAACATAGATGACTCAATTTAAAAAAAATACATTGTATGCATGTATTGTCAAGCAATGGTGGCAGCATTAGCGCATCAAATATATTGTTTCCCCTTATTTGCCTGTCATATGCCATTTAACGCATTTCGACATGGGATTGTTGAAACAAAATCACAATTTATCGTAAAGTATCGCATATTAAACACGAGTTTTTTTCTTTTTTCATCATACTCTCATATGAATAGTTAGACTTGGCAGTTGTTTTGTGGTACAACACGATTATTTTAATTTTCACTAAACCAAACTTTGTACTACATACGCGTTAAGTTATATTGTGACCACTATATTTTCTAAAGGTGTAGTCCCTCTCATCATCAGTTGATAACTAAACAGTACACTTTGGTAACCTATTTAGGTAGAGAGGCGTGGTTTAGGAAGGCGGAGAGGGGGGGAGATTTCGGTCGTTAAAGGGAATATGAACAGCGAAGGTGAAATGTTAGAGAACGTGATATTATTTATTAGTATTTTCTTATGTACAGTATGACATTTGTCGGTCGCTTGCCACACGCTGCCACACTTCGCCGCGCGGCCCAAAGATATCGTTACCTATCCGCCATAGATACAATCTATCGATGAAGAGATTTATACATACAGAGTCCAAAGTAATTCATACTTACAGTAGTTTTGTTAATCATGATCAATTGAACAATTTGGCCCATCTCGCTGAAATTCATCGGGTGCAATACGCATCGACCCAGGGATGCCTGAGAAAATGTGCTTCTCACTGCTCGTCAACGTGCGATGCGCGTTCCATTTGCGCTTTGTATTATTCGAAGCGTGTCTCAACTAGACTGCGCTTTGTCGTCCCACCACCAGACGGTAGCAGGCGTTCACTACAATCTCTTGACTCGTGTTTTATACCTTCGAGGTTTTGATGAGGACGAACAGTAGTTACTAAACAATTACTAAACAAAACAATAAAGTATTTTCCTAACAATGACGACCGAGTGTCGTCTTCTGCTTGTTTTTTGAAGATACCAAAATAATAATTTTCATTAATAAGAAGATGTTCTGACCTACTTGTTACCATTTTCAATAGCATAAAACCGAAGGTATTAGTAGAATAAAAGGCTGACCAGGCCGGTATTATCGGATAAGAACGTACGTCATTTTTAATTGTTTATTTCCAACCCTTACGGCGGTTGTATTTATTGTATGGAATTATAGCGGGGTGGTTCTCAGAGAACATAGCAAAATACGACAGTAAATTTCTACACATAATGTACACGCATCAGATATAATAAAGATATATACAGTAAAAATTAATTATGTATTTCATAGGATCTCTTAACTTGTGGTGTCCAATATTCCCTCTGATTGATCCTCACGATAACAAGCACTTGAATTATTTTTATCGCACTACGTCAACCATTTAAGTAAGTATAATGTATCCCAACAGTATTTTTCATTTTGGTTCATTCGCTGCACCAAAGCAACGGGCGGGAAAGTGGCGTGGGGTATGCCGATCGCTAGCCGCGTCCTTGGGTATTCAGTAGCTATGGAGCGCGTTCGTACCAGGTTTTCGTGAAATTTTCCCTGGAAAATTGGTATCTCGACGAGGTGACGAGGCCTCCACGTAGCCCTTACTTAACACCAATGTACTCTTTCCTGCAGGGCTAAAATCAAAGGCATACAGTAACAATTCTTCGAGAAGAAATGGCAGCGTTCACGGAAAATACATGCCGAGCAGTTCTCAGAAATGTTGCCACCCGTTTAGAAGAGTGCCAGTGAAATAACAGATCACATTTAGAAAACATAATTTTTTAAATAAATACCCAGGGACTGTACTTAAATGCATAATAAACAATTCTTTAATAAACACATCCATTATTTTACTATATAATTTTTATTATGAAAAAGACTTTTGGGACACCTTGTATTAAGAAAAAAAGTATATCCAAATAATGTTTTCATATCAAATAATACTATAGAGTAGAAATTACATGATTTTTTGACGAGACAAATTTGTCGAGATATTGCGGTCACAGATACAAAATATTGGAGTTTTAGGATACATCGAATAATGTAAGTAAATTATGTTGCATTAGTAAAATAATATTATACTTGTATCTTATGATCCACCATACATAATTGTATTGTAATTATTATGAATAATACTTAAATCATAACATTAAATAATTGGTGCCGAAAAAACCGCTCACGAAAATTTTTACTTTTCTCAACTGACTTTTCTTAGCGCGCACTACATGTTAAATTCAAAGATTAGCTTAAAATTGATTTGACGACAAACCGATTAATTTGACGGCCATCTCAAGATAAACGTCACCTAGAAACATAGATACTTACAACTCTTGACCCATGTGGCGAATACCGTTGGCAGCGAGATACAAGAATGGTCTTCATTCCGCAGAAGCAGAACATCAAGGACAGACTTTAATTTGAAATATTAATACAAAGGATAGCTTGGAGAAGCTTTTTATGGTGGTCCATGTTGAAGAACGGAGAGGAAGAGGTAAAGACCAAGTGGAAAAGCAAACAGGCTCTTCTCTGATAACAACCCTAAGATCTGCCGGATGCTGAGAAAGTGGAGGAGCATAGTCAAAAGGGTATGAGTTTATTTATTTAGACATATATAACAGCTGCAAAAAAAAAGACAGTTTGTAACATATATTTTACAAACATTTTAAATGCATTGCCCAACTAGGCAAGCCTGTTTTAGGGAAAATTGGCAAACAAATACATTTCACAAAACCAAAACTCATTGAAGGCGAAACACAATAAGATCGAATACATAACATATAGCAAGTAGATGTGAAAATATTTAAAAATATATAAATAAGAGAAAAAAAAATACCAATGTGCAATACAATATGTAATATAAGCACATATAAAGTAGATGGAGACCAAAACACACAAACGTAGTTATATGTATTATTTCATTATATAATACAGTTTACTCTCTGTATCTGCTCTTCTTCTTTGCAACAACCATCTTGAAATAACTCTTTTAAAAACCTTAATGTCAGTTAAAGTTCTAATTTAATTTCCAATCTGATTACACATTCTGGGAGCTTGAAAACTGAACAATCTTTGACCAAAAGTAGTTTTCATTCTTGGAACTATTTTAAACTTATTTGCTCTTATGAGATATTGCTCTTCCAGTCCTCACAGATGGAGCGCTCATTTTCCTATGAATGCTAGTTAGTATATTCAGCATATATAACTGTCTTACATCCAAAACCTGAAATTCCCTAAAAAGTGGCTGAAGGATAGGAAAATTCATGGAGGTGTATTACTCTGAGTATAGTCTTCTGAGCAATGCTAACTTGGTATATGTACACCTGGTGCACTCCCCCAACTATCAAAACCATAGCTTAAGATGCATTGGCACAAAGCATAAATAAGTACACAGTTTTCATCTTCTTTGTATTCAGAATATTTCTAAGTATTCTAAATATATAAATTAATTTTCGCAATCTTTTAGCTAATCCATCTAAATTCCATTTTATGTGCCTATCAATAACTATTCCCAAATGCTTTATTGATTTATAACTTGCTATACTAGGACAATTATAGTCATTTATATATTTACAACCACTGGAGGTCATGATCTTCAGTCATGAAGAACCGAAATAAAACACCATTCTTTCATACATTTATTCTAAAAATAGACAACGAATAGGCATTAAATTGAAAACATTTATTCCGTTTTAACTGCTGCTAGGTAAATTAAAATTCGCACAACATATGAAAGAAACATCAACGATCAATGTTCTAAAATTTGACGTTTGACGTATATAAAGCATGAAGTGAGGCACGTGAGGGCGAATCTTTGTGACTTGGCGTGTACCCGGTAAATTAAGATAACTGATATAAAATTGTCTCGAGTTTCATCCGTGGACACGGACCATAAAAGACAGTAAATTGCTATTTTATTAAGTGATATAATTTTTATCTATTATTTACCCATTACTCCTTCTCCTTATACCAGAACATGATCTTTCCGTGGTTGTATTCTCAATAGTTTTTTGGATGAGTTGAAGTTGAAACTTTGAACTGAGAGCTGCGAAATTGTGAATTATTGTCACGAATGATAAATTGGTGGTGAGTGTAATGTGTGTGTTCGGTTTTATCGCTGTACATCATGCTATTGTGCATTGTGCTTGTTGTCTCACCGGATCTAGTGGAAAATCCATATAAAAAGCATTTCACAGGTGGGTCATGTTTTCTGATTCCGGGTGGTCCTTCAGCCTCCCTGTTCCTTTCCTAAATTCTTTCCACCCTTCCTACAACCTGTGTTTCCCCAATCCCTCGTTCAGACACTATGTATTCACTAAGCTGAACGGTTCAGGTGGAGAGATACGTTAAATTATACCGAAGTGTTGATCCTTGTGATATTTATAAAACAAATTACAAGTGTTTATATTATAAACTTATCTCAACTATGAGAAAATTCAAACCAAACTTTCAAAACTGTCAAGAACTGTCTTGTCGCTGTATATTAAATAGAATTTGTAAACTTGCGTAGGACTTTCCCAATTTGTCAGCGAAGACTCAAAGTTGATAAGATAATATAGTATTTGGTAAATAATGAACAGTTAGATGTGCATTCAACTCGAATGAGCTGTCTTTGGAAAATCCAAAGATGCCATAAAATGTATTGTAATGTTTAAAACTAAAAGTTTTCAACCAGCTAATTACGAGTGTACTGGTGTAACTTACCCAGTTCACAATAGTATGTTTTAAAAATATGAGTCGAAAATGTTGAAGCTGTATTTTTGAAATATTTTATTAATTCCAAATTATACATCGTGAATACAAAAGGTTGTGGAGGAATATAACCTCCACAATCCTCATCACCGTCGATGACCCCTGAACGCACCTTGCATTTACCGATGCGTAAAACCAGAGTTCCTAACAGCCGATAAAAACACACCCGGTACCGGCGCCACAATGACCATGCGACCAGCAGCCGTCCGGGAGGCCGGCTCCCAAGCGCCACTCTTCTCACCGCCGCCTTCCAAATAACATATTTGGAAAACTTCTTTGTGTAGACTTTTTATTGTATGACTATTATATGTTCCTAATTTGTAAACTGTGTTAAGGGCGTGCTTTAAAAATAAGTCATATTTTTGCGCTTTTCGCGAAAATGTTATTATTCATTTATATCAAAATTTATACATTCAATTTAATTTTTTTTACATATTTCTTAAAAAGAGGATCTCTATACTAATGTATCCCGGTAGCACAAAAATAATATTTTTCGACAAAATTGATTTTATATGTATACATTTATAATTAATACATTAAATTAGTATTTAAAAACATCACAGACCTATGTCCTGAATAATTACAACTTCACAATAAGAATGTTCCCTCCTTAATAATGTAAAACTAATAAACTAAGTGTTATTTGCCATAATGAAGTAAGTGCCTGAAGTCTTCGGTTGCGAGGACGTCCATAGCTCACGCATCTTTCTTGACAATTGTTGTTTTTTTATCGATGTGTGTTTTTGTAGTCAATTTAAATTTCTTGTACGCGAACCTTTCATTTTAACAATATCTAAAGGTAAGTACCAGTTTACAAAGCAATGTAGTACTCCATCAGACGTCAGATGTGAAAAGTATCGTACGGAATGTAGCGTAGATCATGGTGTAGACGTTTCATTTTTAAAACCCTAAAAATTAATGGATGTAATTAAATTAAAAATTATGTCCCGTTGTGAGAAAAAAAATAAATGGTCACGTTATGTATACATAATAGGTCAAAAAATAAAGTCATCAAACCTGGGCCATATATCACATTACTCATTGTATCGACAAGCTGCGACCAGATGCGTTTGTTGAAGAGATGACAAAAATGACAAAAAATCTGGTTAACCTGGTCTTGCTAAGTCTTCCGCAGACGTCCTCTATTTTTCGTGCCATAATAATTAGTATAAGTATTAAAATTGATGTTAAAAATGTATACACATCATATCAAATAATGCATTAAATTCAAACACAAACAAAAACAGCCTTATCTAGGCTTAGAAGAGAATTTGATACTACAGTCCAATAGGGGGGTTGGTTACAATTCCAGTACCGGAAAGGTGAAAATAAAATATAAAGCAAAAATAAAAATAAAAATTTTCTAATGTGCTATTTTAACCGCATTTTTGTGACTAATTTTATTGGGACTTCCGCTGAAACATTATTCTATGTTGAAAAATCACATGTGTATTTTTTTTTTGAAAAACTAAAAAAAATATTAATTTCCCTATGTGTGACACATAGGATATTGTGGTTATATAAATACTACCTATTTATTTATTTAAAACTTCAATATTTCATGCGTTCTCTGCCTACCTCACTAGATCAGAAATGAACAGTGTTTTCTCTATATCATTTACATTTGATCTTCTTTATCATTTGCAATTGGTTGGTTACAGTGGCTAAAGTAATATATAAATACAGGGTGTAACAGACCCAGTCCACAATATTTATTAGATACCTGACTAAATTATGAGTCGAAAATGTTCAAGGAATGTGTAAAAAATTTGCACCGTTACGCTAAATATTATTGTTTGAATTCTTTTACAAAATCATGTTATACTTTAAGACTATGTACCTCCATATAAATATTTGCGAAATTTTTTCATTATTAATCTTATGCCTTTGCTTCAGATCCTAAATCATCTAACAAAAAATAGTCCGGCCGCTCGAAATTCGATAATCTTTAATTTTTTTATAATTTTGTATTCAATATATAATTTGGAATCAATAAAATATTTAAATTTATCGAAGTAATTGCATAAATACATTTTTTTAAATGCTTATATTTCTGAAATTATTTAAATTTGACACATATTCTTTAAACATTTTCGACTAGTAATTTAGTGGGAAATTCATCCATAAAATATACACTATTAAACATGGTAAATAAAAATTAATGAAAAATTTAAGAGTGATTACGATAGTTACAATAATTAGGCTGTAAATACATGGTATTGAATCTAAAATGTAAAAAATAAATGTAGAATTAATTCATGAACACAATAAAAGTAACTCCGAACGCTCTCGACCCATCCCTATTAGCCATCTGGCTATTGATCCTTTCCGAACTGTTCAAGATATTTTACTCCATTCATTTTTTGTAGAGCCTAGGAGTCAGGAACACATGAAAACGTCTATAGATATTATAGAAGACTGTAATGTGGGTAGTTCAGGGCATAATCAAACTATTGAAGGGACCACCACTGATGAAAGCCACAAAGGGAGCAAGCAGCAGACAGGCTAAATTGGATGTAATAATCCAATGATCTGACTGGGAGAAATTGGAAAAGCCCCATATCCTTCCGTAAATTATAGTAGGCTAATAAAGAAACATAATCTGAATAGATACAAAAGGTATACTACCTTTTATGATATTTTCTGAAATAAAATCTAGTGTTAATTTAATTTTATAAAAAATCATTTCAAATTCAATTCTCTTCTGAAATGTAATTGCAAGGGATAAAATTATTATTATATTTCATCTAAACCTTTTGAATAACAGTCCTGACCTTTAAGGGGTATATTTGCATAGTGAAGAGTGTCAACTGAATATACTATAATATGTAAATAGATTTCTCACTTCGAAAGTAACACTCAAATAAGAGTATCACCCACTTAAATGGGCTGTGGTTTATTCAGGGTTTCGAAAGGGTTGAGAGCCGAAATTAAATTTAATTATGTATGATAAACTATTCTTCGTGAAGCTTACTGGGACTTAGCGGATATCTAAAATGTTTACTGAATAAATAGATATACAATTGAAAGAAGTATTGGGCTGTTCCATAAGTCTTCGGATATTTTTGAAAACTATAGATATTTTTAGAGTTTTTTTTTGTTTTGCAATGGGAGTCGTGACCCAATTATTTAAAACGAAACATCAGATGCCACCTTACAATTATAAATAACATGTATATGGAAGCAATTCTTTTCAAAATAAAGGATGTTTTTTTTAGAGGTTTGTTTTTCGAATTGGCAACACTTAGAAGCCAACATTTGTCGCGTTATTGCCGATATACGTCTCCAGCTGCTCCAAAAGTGGTCGAAAATTGTACTTCCAGATTGCGCTTTATTCGATTCAACCGCGGCGCCCATATGCACGAAATCATATTTAAACACTAGTGGCATAAAATTATCTTTCCAATAAAGCCAATACCATCGCCATTAGCACAATTGTTATGTGTTTTACACCATTTTAAAGTTCTATACCTCTAAAAAAAACACCTTTTACATATAAACAATGAAAAAATTATTAACTTTATTGCGGTATACAGACCACCGAGACTAAATAAAAATCAATTTTAGATGACTTAGATAAATATATACGTGAATTACCAATTAAACTAAATATTATATGTTCCGGATTCGTAAAACACATTTTTGGCACGTCTTGTGAATCGGCCGGGACTCGTATTGTTGACACCTTTCCACGTCTAAATTCACACTTATAACCTTTCCTTAATTCTCGTATTCAGTGTGAAATGTGACCTTAACGTTAGCAGACGACAACGTGACCGATATTTGTTCGATCTCGACATCGTGATTGCATTCGCGGTGTCGACGTTCAGCTCCGGTGCACCAGTACTGTAATATATGTGATCTTGTGTTTGGTTTATTGTTTGTGTGCCGCGGGTGAAGTTGTGATATCGCCGTCTTCAATTGAAAGCGGAGATCTGCGTGCCGTTTGTGTGATCTCGGCGGTGACTGCAGAGGTGACGGAAGCGTCATACACAAGGTAAGGCGAGTAGTCCTTTCAATGCCATTTCCCCGAGATCACTGGTCCTTGGACTGGAACCCATATCGCATCTTCGTCTCTTATCACTTATATCCAGGTTCCCTTATTTTGTTTCTTCCCCCCCTTGCCACCACTGCGGTGATTCCGATTTACGACCCGGAGATCGCGCAATTCGTTCATTAGATCCTATCGGCGCAGGATTTACGTCTCCTTTACATTATATTCTGTGGAGATTTAAATATAAAAGACGAAAAAGATAACATAATAAATTGCATAACGAAAAATACTAGAGAGGAAATAATGTGAGAAATAGTAACAAAGTCGTGTATTTGATTATATTTCAAAAAAGGGAAATTATATCGGGCATCGTCGCAGCAAAAATCTCAGACCACTATATAACAGTGGCATCAGCCTTAACAATAAGAAAAGAGAAAATGTCATAAAGGAGAAAGAAGTAATTAACAATTTACAAGTTATTGAAATAAAAAAAAATAAAAACTAACTGGGAAGCATTCACACAAAAACACTCGTACCCTAATGAATTGATGAATAAACTTATAAATATATTTAACAACAAAGAATCCACATATCCAATTAAAGAACGGAAAAGAAAATAAGTTAAATGGATAAATAAAGAGAGATAAACAATTCAGAAAATGGAAAAGCTGCCCTAGTAACGCATGTTACAAAAAAAATATAGTCAGTGTCGAAATCAAGTAAATAAATTAATACTATACTATTTACTACGAAAATAAATTCAGCCCCTACTGTGACATCACAACAATTTGGAATACAATAAATAAAGTGTTGGGGAAAGGAAATATATAGACGAAATATCTGGGAAAAAACAGTGATGGTAAAAGTATTGCTGACAAATTTTTCAATACATTCAATGACTCAATAGAGGGCATTAAAATATCCTGCAACCCAAAATTATTAAATTCAAATGATTACTCCAGTGATGAACCCCAAACAATGTCAATGTACTTGCCATGACCAACGATAAAAATTATATCTTTTTTTTATTTAATATTTTTTATACCTACCATTTCATTGATTTATTTTAATTTAATTAATGATTCTTCTGTATTTATTAAAAAATATGATATTTTTCAATTAACTATCTTTGTATACAGATTTATATGACCCTTATTAATGAGACACGATGGGGTAAGTCTCAGAGATTTATATTTAAATATAAATCGACGTATTGTGTACACACGTTGACATTTCGATCTGTGGATAAATTTAGAGACCAGACAAGTGTATACCGCGATTGATTTGAACCACAGATACCTAAGATTATTTATTCTGAATTATTAGATAAACAGAGGCATAAATTACTAATATTTTCTCTTAAATAAATTATATGATACAATTAGAAAAAAAAATGTAATGGTTAACTTGACTTAAAACTGCAAGTTTGTCATGTTTGCTTTAACAGGGTAGAAAACTAGTGTAGCAGACAGAGCAAGGAATGAAGTGTTTACTTTGCTGAAAATGAATAATTATATTAATTATTTTTAAACCAAAATGTATGTATATAAAATGTATTACATCAATATTTTAAAACTATGTTAAGCGCTTGTTCTATTATTATTTAGTAAAAATAAAATTTCTCTAATAAATTTTAATGATTTTTATTATTACTACCATTATAAGTTCATACGGATAACTGAACTTCTAAAGTAACTATCAAAGCAGCGTCCAGATTTTGCAAAGCTGAAATATCTTACTCTGAGCTAATACTCAACTGAACGCTGATTAACTAACAAATAACGATCAACTAATGCTGGCAGTTTACGATAATTACGTCATGGAGGAGTAGAACTTGGAACTTTGTGTTTACATTTCTCAAAATCATATCTATATATATTGTGAGCTGAGGGCCGGGGGCTCCAAACCTCCACCGGCTAGTTCAGTGGTAAGCATGACCTGTAGATCCCACCGAGTCAAACCTTTCAGAACTCTTTACCTTTCCAATGATTCCCAAATCTGCATTCGTCCCTCGAGGCAAAAAGAAAGTAATTAGAAATTACAAAATTATAAATGTGGTTTTTCATAATAAATAAAAACTTGATTGTCAAATTACAAATTTAATACTTATCTACATAACAAGGATGAAATTGAGACAATTTCATATGAAAGAAAAATTATATCTACTGAAGTTTTAAATATAAAAAAACAGATACAACATTATTTACAGACCATAATCTATTTTTCTACATCGCACGTTAGCTGCATCTTCTTAGATCACGCCGAGGTACATAACGAAGCGTGACTCGACTTCGATCCTTGATGGTAACTTCGAGGTGCAAAATCAGTATTTTGTTCGGTTCAATATTGGAACCTGTCGAGCCAAATCCTTTTCCAGTCCGAGACAGTTCATTGTCTAGTCGGGCGGGACCAATCCCTCTGCCCAGCTTGACACAATCCAAATTCAGGTGACAACAACCATCAAAATATTGCGTAAAAAGAAGAAGAAGACTCTGACACATAACACAATCGCCATCATAGATTTGCTAAGCATATCGGCTAACAATAACTTTCAGTCCGAATATCCAAATACTAAAATAATCTCGCCGGGACCAGAGTGGCAAACGTAACTGCTGCCTCTCGGTCCAACCACTGTGGACGTTTGCTCGCTTTTAATCTAACATTTAATTTTATAGACTGGTAATCGCTTTTGTGGAATAACCACTTCCTATACGAATTTAGCTACTGTGGTGAGTACTATAGAGTAACGTTACAATATCCATAATAATATTACGGTTTCCCATCTTTTATCTATGGCTATGTACTGAACTTGGACTATATTGATAGTGTCATTGTGACTATAAAATGCTTGGTTAGATGACCAGGTCTATGATGCGCGAGCAGGGGCAAGCATATTGAGCGTCCTTATCACAGTCGCACTGTCAAATCATGTCAAAGTATAAGTTAGTTCAATAATCATTTATGTAAACATGATTCCCATTTTTTTCAAGAATATCTTCAAGTGGATATATATATTTCAAAGTTGATACGTAAGAACACCGTTTTTACAATTCTAGGGAGAGCAATACAGAATGCACTAACAAAAAAGCAGTATAAAGTCGCCAATGTCGCCGGTGTCGCCGATTGTATTTTTCTGCAAGGATCTGCGGATGGCTATTGTGGCAGTAAGGCGGCTAGAGCTTCCGTAGAATCTATATTTCATCTAAAGCAATATAATAAGGATGCACACTGCACTGTGAGGAGACCTGCCGCTTACCCAGGACCGTTTATAAGCAAAAGCTTATATATGTTCCTACTCATTCGCCGCCTGGTTGGCATTTTTTTGATGCTACTAGGTAGCTGTGCATCTGCGTCTCGTAAATAGTGAGAGGACGAAGCCAAACAGCTGCCATTTCAAAACCCTCACAGTTCCCGATTCTTCTCCATTCAGCGATATTTTTTTTTTACAAAAAACAAAACATAAAACATTACAAAAAATATAAAACATCAAAAGAAAAATCATAACAGATTAAGGTCGTCTATACTTTCCAAGCAAGCACAATAAGGAAAATGGAAAGGAAACAAACGTATCAATGGAGGCTTTAGCGGAGAGCCGAAGGGAAAGAGAACACGCCCTCAAAAAAAGGAAAAATACGAAACAAATCGGCCACAATAGCCGCCCGCTGGGCTTAAAAGCAAGCAGTATTTACAGCATTTCCTCTTGCATCCTGAAACAAATAGGGCCCAATGATTTTTCTGGCCTACATGGCGCACCATACAGTAACTCTGCATGGGTGTAAAAGTCGTTCGAGATGACATAATTACACATTCCTCCGATGATGACCGGCAGATGAAGTAAGAGATGAGTAGGTAATCTATCTAATCATGCTCTACCCTGTCTTGTCGGTGAGCGGCATCCAGCCTCACTTAGTAGGTGGACAGTCTCCAGCAATCTTTTTTATTGATCTATTTAATTTATAATAGTAATGTGTTTTTTAAAAAAATATTTTTGTTCAATAAAAAATTCCTAACCTATCCTTGATAAATTTGTATTATTTTATTTCTCAAATAATTCATTCTAAAGAACAAAGTATTTATTCTGATGTACGCATTAATAATTTCCATAAAATATTTTAATTTGGACCGTTACACAAATTTTAATAATTGGTCCAATGAAAAATAGTAATTTTTCTATGACATAGTCATTAGAATATAGTAGTCAGATTATGTTAAGTTATTTAGATAGATGACTTATACAAAATTCGAAGTGGTCATTTCATATTTCGACTGTCTATGACTAATGAGTGGGGGACACACCGCGTTATTTATCAGAATGCTTCAAACGGCCGAGACAAAAATGCCTGCGAATATTTTATCGAGATTGTATTATTTAGCGAGACAAGAGGTACTGCGACCAATTTTTCTCGAGCTTAAATAAACTTAGTGCCTTGTCGATGCTTCTATTACCTTCAAAATAAACATAAATTGGATTTCCTTCCAAAACATCGCAGAAAAGGAGTAGTAATGTGGCAAACGCGAACAAAAATAAAATGACAGAAAGAGAGGGAATTGAAAAAATATTTTGAGAGGTTTTAGCAACGCAAACTCAATTTTAAATACATTATTTTTGCTTTAATAAAAATGTAGTGTATATTAAACATAATGTCAGGAGGTAATATTCAAACTTGATCAACTCCACTTTTATACAAAGTAAGAAAAAATACATTATTTAATGGTTTTAGGATAAATTCACTATTTTTTGCAGTGAAAAACGAACGTATAGTCTCTTCAGTTACTTTCACAATGTGTGTGATTCGTTAAGATATCTTCCATTGCGATGACGTCATTGGTTGAAATGAATTTTTCGCTGTTTGAATATAAATCTGCCTATTGAATTTTGACGACGAATTTGGCTAAATCTGATTATTATTTTGACGATGAATTTGGCTAAATTTGAAAATCATATAATATCGTGCAGTCTCAAGAAAGTGATCTAGCGCTATCAATAAAAAAAATCATATTTGGAGTTGATTACTTTTCAAAATTACCTGTTGATAGGTATTATTCTTCTGTTTCTTTAAAAAATTTGTAAAGTATCTTGAGTTTTTTATTCATGAACTCCTCAAAAATTCCTTATTTCATATTTATCATTATTTTAACGAAATAGTTAAATAAAAAAATCAGATTGAGTTGATACATATGCTGTTTTAAGTAGAAATGAATTATCAAATTTGGTCCATAGATGGCGACACTGTAATGGTACTCGAAGAGAGTCCACGTACTAACATATATATTATATATATACTGATCACTTAAGCCAGCCGAAAACAGATCATAAGCCCTGTAATTACCCCATATTTCTATATATCTTCCATTAAATATAATAAAAATAGCTTCGTCTTTATGAGATATCTGATATTTATTTATTTAATTAAATAAAAAATACATTAAATAAACTATTGGTTTTCATAAAATTTATTCTTTATTTAATTTTATGTGATAATCTTGAAGTTTTTATTTTAAAATTTAAAGTTATCTATATTATATTCAGTACTTACTGGTACTATTATTCCAATACTTATTCTCCACAAATTTATATATTTTCTTTGACTATCGTGTAATATTTATTATCCTTGTACTCCACTTTACACCTTACCCTTTATTTGAATATTTAATTTTCGCATTAAACTTTTTACTTTTTTCCGATATATTATGACTTTTTTCTTGTTTATGTTAGTTATTTTAATGAAAATGTTTATATTTATTTTTTTAAGTTAAGTACCATTAAATTTATTAATTTTGATTAAATAAATGTGAAGATTTTTATTTGTCATTTAAAGATCACTTTACTTTGTGTACAAATTTAGTATTATCTTGTTCGCATTATATAAGAAATTTAATTAAAAATATTATGGATCATGCTCAAACCATTATACTTCAATAAAACTAAAATTTAAATAGGGTCACTTTATACCCCGCTCCGGCTCTCGATCCTATTTTCGATCTTCCGGTAACCGAAGGTTAATCATTTAACTTTTCAAAATAATAATTATTCGTAATAACTTACGATCCCTTTTATTTATTCATTTATTATTAATAATTTTTAGTTTAACAAATATTTACCAGGATAAAAATGGCTTTGTTTTGATGTAATTTCTCTTTAAATCACAAAATTACCAGGAGTTAAACATTAGGTCGTAAATGCCTTAGTTATACAAAGTAAAGTTTAGTTTAACTCACTTACAACTTTTGAACTGTCGGACTAACAGAACATGTCTCACGACCATTTTAGAACGATACTTCACCTATAAGGCACCTCCTGATGATGAGTAATGAGATTTGCCCGAAACGTTGGGATAACTATGGTCCTTCTCAGGATCAATAGACGCGGAATAATCAAGAAACTTGATATCACTAGTATAATAATAAAATGGAACTGGTATGTCTTCTAGATTATATTACGTTTTTGGTAGATGGTTTCTTCAAGATTAAAGCCTTGATAATGGCACGTGTTACAACACCATTTGTATATATACGAAAACAAAATAAAAACCTATCTTTTTTATTCGCAGATTATTGATTCTAATTCAATAATACTCTTTCCGCATTATTTATTCCAATTCCGTTTCCAATATACTGTAGTCGCCCTCAATCATTTTCTTAGAAGACCAATTGACCTTATAGAATATTAGGTCTTATCCTTTCATAAATTCTTATTAATCCGAAAATAGATCATATTTTTTGTGATCTCCTCTGAATAAAAGAAGAATCATTTTCGATTGCGTTCTGAATAAATAATACGATAGTAAAATGAATACAAAATTTGTATGTAATTAAGTATTAATTAAAAACTGTATTTAAAATTGATGAATATACCTGGTTCAATAGGTACTATGAAAAGTGAATGAATTAAATATAGATTGCATAATAAAAACATTTATTTTATTTTATTTCTTACAACAGTGTGCATGACATTATGTATTATTATGTACATAAAAAATGTATTTAATAATTATTGGATAATAATGTTTGTTTCTTTATTATGTAGTACGGGAACTCGGCAGAACAGCAGTCGTTACAAAAGGAAGAAGAAAAAGAAAAACTCTCGGAAGCCGGTAGCGACCCGGACTGGTCAGTCTTTATTCTTCGCATAGATGAATCAGCAGGTACCAGAAGCTCAGGACTCAGCACTCGCTTATTGTAGTAGAAAATCGAAGAAGAAGAAGAAGATAGCGAAGATTTTCAAATCATACTAGAGGCGTATTCTTGAAGTATTTTGATATTTTTGAGCTCTCCCGAACCAAACGCGCCTCTACATATACGTCAAGATAACTTACGGGACACGTGACCCTCTAGATGCCTCATTTTTCACGTTTATTTGATTAATCCAATTTATAATCATAATAGAGAAACATTCGCGGTGACTGAAGTGATTTCCTACAAGTGCTAGTTTCCTGTAGTATTCCAATAGCTTCACGTAAATCGTACAATTAATAATAAACGCATAAAAGATCCTTTTAAATTCATTTTATAATCGACACGTGGCTTTCATGGCAAAACATTTTTAATTATTGCTTAATTAGGCAATTTTCTAGATTAAATACTAAATTAGTGTATTAATTATAAATATATACATATAAAATCAATTTTGTCGAAAAATATTGTTTTAGGGTCACCGGGATACGAACCTGGATATTCATTTCCAATCCGGGGAAGTGGACTACCTTTGTGCTATAACGCCAGTATTTTTCTTGACAAATTTTCGAACCTATATGTTACATTTTTTCAAATTAATACACCTGTCGTTTTATTATTTGAAAGCCATCTACATTATTTTTACAGAATCTCAAATACCTTTGAGTAAACCGACTTGCAGACGCTAAAATCCCGGTGACGCTAAAACAATATTTTTCGACAAAATTGATTTTATATGTATATATTTATAATTAATACATTAATTTAGTATTTAAAATATCACAGATCTATGTTCTGAATAATTACAACTTCACAATAAGAATGTGTTTTCCTTAATAATTTTCTAGATATTTCGACGATTTACGTTTATTCTCTATTAATTATTTAATGCTTCATTTTAAAAAGAAACTACCTCATCGGCGTGTGAATTTTGTGTTGCACGATTTTAAATGAATCCTCTTATTGAATCGTTCTCAAATTTCACTGGAATCCTGTGCATGTGGTGCGCTGGCGCGGGTCATTCACTCGATTGTGGCGCGTGAACATATCATTCCGAGTGAAAACTGGCAAAAGGTCGTAATTATATCTTACTTACTTACTTACTTACTTACTTACCATCACGCCGTTTCTCCGTGGGGGTAGGCAGAGAGAATAGAGCGCCACACTCTTCTGTCCTGACACACAATTCTCGCCTCATCCACATTCATACATCTTGTCATACAAACTCGCCGATTGTTGAGGCTTCTAACAGAACCATCCTCCATTATCTGGTTTACCTGGTCGTGCCAAGTCTTCCGCGGACGTCCTCTATTTCTGGTTCCATCAACACTGGCGTCATATATCTTTCTTACCATTCTCTCCTCATTCATCCTTTCCATATGACCAAACCACCTAAGTGATCCTTTCTTAATCTTACTCACTATACTAACAGCTTATATAGCTAATTATATCTTAAACAGCTCTAATTCCTAAACCGTGCAAAATATTTTATTCCAGTCTTCTTACATATGAATTATTTTACCTTATTTAGGTAATTGATAAATAAAAATTATAATATTGGGTAATATTTTCGACTAAGTTTGAAAATTTTCGTCAGCGCGTGATCTACGACTATCTATCCCACGCACTGAGGACTTGCGACAGGGGCGAGCGCGCAGAGTGAAAAGTGCAATTATTTTTAATTCTTTGTAATTTGGTCAAAATTAGTCGGATTTTCGTCCAGTTTTCATTAAAATACGTAATTTATCTACACCACGTATCAGGACTGTAACATATTAATATTTACATTTTCCCCTGCTGTCGGGTGTGCTCCTAGGGTGATTTAGACTTAAACAATATTAATAATACAGAAATCAATTCTTTTTTTTAAAGAAGGTGGCATTGTCATTATAATATAAAAATGCCTCCTTAAGTGTAAGATAATAAATACAAAAGTATTACATATCCTACAACCCCCGCATAGAATATATTTTTCTGATTACAAAAAAATATTTATAAAATCAGTCAAATAAATTAAATTAAAATTTCACCGGCGGGGAACCTCTGCCTTCCACGTGACATGCGAGGATTTAAATAAGAGTGAAAATAGCCATATGCAAATAATTTTAGCTGTTTATTAATAATAGCTTGTTATAAAGTTCACCAGGCGTAACGATAATACTTTTTATATAAAATGAAATATTAGAATAAATATTTCATGTTAATAATATCTATATAATAAAGTATATTAAAAATCTTGAGAGCAACGGAAATAAGATGGATTTATGCATTTGAGATGTGATTCTGAAGACACGTGGAGACGGCGAGATGCACAAATGTCTCTATTCTGCAGAATTAAACATAGAGGACAGACTCTTAACAATTTACTAAAAAGAGAAAGAACTCCCGCCCGTTGCACCGACCAAGTGGAAAAGGTAACAGGCACGTCTCTAGTGATAGCTCAAAGGTCTACAGGATGCCGAGAAAAATGAAGGAGTATAGTTAAAAGCGCGAGAGATCACGGACAACACGATCCTTAGTTATCGGGGACTGACGTGGATAACGATGATTAAAAAAGCATTATAAAAATACAAATTGTCAACAAATTCCGTTTTGAAACTAATTAATTATAAACTCGTTATCTGTGTTGTTAAACATGCATTAACATTAGTGGAATCACTAATTTTTGTGGAATGTTAACGTTTTTTATTTGCATTAAAAGTCGTATGTTTTGATTTATTTCATGACATTTACTCGTGTAATGCACAATGGCATGGAAAGGATTATCGTTCAACATATAATAATAGAATATGTCTGGGGAAAATTACTGTAGTGATTTTAATGACTAACGAAATTAATGAAATCTAGACATTAAAATAATAGGCAATTATTTGATAGGTATTCTCTATTTTGGAGATAGGTCTCTTTTTTGGAGAGGTAATCGAAAGAAAAACCAAGTAATTTTAAAAATGTAAAATACTTAATTCATGATATAAAAAATTGTAAAAATGTCAAATAAATAAGAAAAAATTAAAAATTAAAATAAACTAGTTCAAAATCCAAATTTATAGTTTTTCATATAAAACTCACGTATTTTTAAAACGGATAATACATGTAATTAAAATTTATTGTATAATTTCATATGAATATTTATAATATTATTTTTTTTAATCAGAACTCAAATTTATATTTTAAATAAAAGTATTTTATAATAAGTATATAATTTCATTTTATTTAAACAAATAGTTACCCCTGTTGCAGGCCATTATTAAAAAGAATTTACGATATTTATAAACTGTTATTTTTCCTTGGTTAATATCTTGATCAATATCGTCACCTGTCACGCAGTAGACCGCGGTTCGGTTCCCAGCCAGAAAGAGTTTCATTTTTATTTTATTTATTTAACAGATTTTTTTCGAATTTATAAACTTTTTCTATGCAGAATATATCCCAAACACGTTACTCTTTTTTTTATAATATGAGTTCAGATTTATTTCTTTGTACCAAAAAAATAATAATACTAATTTTTTGTAAATTTTCTTAATAACGTGAGACTATTTAAGTAGTAGATATTATTAAGCAATATTTAAAGGTTTTTTCTCTGGTATATATATATATATATATATATATATATATATATATATATATATATATATACTTTGATACACTTAATTAGTTAATAATTTTATTTTTTAAATTTCTTTAATAATGCGATAGATGAAATTATGATGAATAATATTTGTGAAAAATTTATATTTTAAAGTTAATTATGCGGTAAGTAATACCTGCCGAATTAAAAAGTACGAGAATCACAAGAAAAGTTTCCAGCCTAGCCGAAAGATGGTGCAAATTATAAAGTTAAGTCAAATATTGATATAACTTTATTAATCACTTAATATGCATTTGACAGCCCGTCAATGTGAAAAAGTTTTGCATTTTGTAAACAATGGAGAAATAATAACGCAGTGATAAAATATAATACTTATTACATGGTATCTAAATATGCTTCTTACAAGCTACTTTCAAATATATATTATGCATGTTTTTAAACATTGTGTTTACGCACTTTCTTATTCCTTCGACTGGCATCCCTGTTTTTTCTATTGTTGGTATGATTGATTCATGTAGTGTGAAGGTCGCTGCTTTCTGCGACTGGGAATTGCTGTCAAATCATATCAGAATGACAATTTCAGTCGATATTCCGCTAGATAGGACATATTAATCGGATCCTGTTTTTAATTAATAATACGTAATAAAATAAAATCGAGTCGGCGCATCCAGATCCAAGATTGGTGCACAAATGAAGAACAATACAATCCACGGAGAGCAGAGAAACAGCATCCGTAATATCAGATCTGTGGTGACTTTTTCTACCTGCACTGACTTTCAATAGGAAAACAATCTGTCGTAGAAATTCATTAGAATATATTTTTTAACATTCTTCTTCTTCTTCAGTCGATTTATTCATTATTGAGATTTGTGACATGTTCTTGGCGATTCTCTTCAACCTTTTTCTGCAGCCCGCAGTTCGAAAATCCATTGTAATCGGAGTCATTTATCTGGTCGGTTCACGGACTCGGAGATTGCACTCGTTCACTCTGGTTTAAAAATATTAAAATATGAAAGTAGGTTCCTGTAAAACGTTCCTGTAAAAGGTTCGGTTAAAACATGACAGGCCAAAAGATGACACGCCAAGACGCTGTGTAGATTGCTTGGAGCCACTGATATTGCAGAGTTTCTCTTTTTTCCTCTGGCACTGATGAGAAAATCTATTCAGGCAGTCTTTCGTTTCCCATGCGGAAGATATGTCCAAGCCAACTTAGCAGAGCATCAGCGAGTTCATCCCAAGATCCTCTCAGATGATATTGTTCCCGATTTGATTTCTTAATGTCACTCCCGCTACTCCTCTTAGGTATCTTATCTCTGCAGTGTGGATTCTCAACCGATTCCTTTCCGTTAGTATCCAAATTTGATGCCCATGGGCCAAGGTAGGGGGCGTAAATTGACTTGAAAATCGTCAGTTTTGTCGTATTGTCGAACTGTGTTTTAGTTATTACTGAAGTATGCAGCGTTCATCAATTTCCTTGTCCTGTCGCGCATCATTTGAAAATAGTATTCTCTGACATTTTAAAGATTCTGCTTCAACAAATGTTGACTATTCAAACAAGTATATTAGTTCCCCTTTCTTATTCCGATAAACTGCTTACATAAGATAGAAAAGAATAAACTTAATAAATTTACTTCATAAGCAAGTAAACTACGGGAATTCCCCGTTCATTGTTTACTAGATAGATACTATATAACACGATATTCTTTATGAAGATACACGTAGCTTTGTTTATTTATTAATTTAGGGTATCTCTACGCTTCAAACACTTAAATGCAATAAAATTTATAATAGGATTAAGAAATATTTGCAAACACGACCAACATATCTACCTACTACATTGTAAATGTTTGCAATATGAAAAACATTTTTATGATTGTGTTGACAATTTTAAACCGACCGTCGACGGTCATAAAAAATAACATCTGGGAAATAACACGTCGTGCTTGAAAATAGTTAACCGGTTTGTAAGCGCCAGTCTGGTCTTCAACCTCACCGCCAGCTAAGTTATCATTCTCTCTGTGGTCGATAACCTGAAAAAAGAAAAAAATTCATTCGAAAAATTCAGACACAATCTATCTTGGATCCTTGATTGTTTCAAAATAGACACATCGCCATCAAAGAGATTCACATTTCAAAGATGTATTTTTTTTTCTCTCACTCGGTCTCAGCGGCTTTATTTCTCCTCTCTAGAGATACATAGATAAAACACGAACTAATTTATTTTTCCAAATTGCATCTATCTTTGACGTTGAATTTTTTGCCATCTCGATTCATCTTAACTTTAGATTCGCAGCCACTGTTATCAGTTACACTAGATCCGAGATAAATTGATTCATTCCTCTCGCTGGGCATTATTTGTAGTCTCCAGTTCGATTAACAATCATGAATTGAGACAACTCCTGCAACAACAATCGGTGCTAGGCAGATCAAAAATTTTTTTTTCTTTTTTTATCAATATTAAAAATATAATACAATTTCAATAATCAGTGGATAGATATATATATATATTTTAACATTTGTTTCTTCTCTATGAGAGTAAGACTCGTGTATAGAGAAGGAGTATATTCGAGTTAACTTATGTTTCAGTTAGTCTGTGTACATATTTTTTTTACTTCAGTTACAAATTTATGATAGTCCGTAATTTTTCTAATTGTGATGGGGAGATTGTTAAAAAATTTGATACCTTGATAAATATATTGATTTTGAGTTGCGGTATATTTTAGTTTTGGTATATCAATTTGATCTCTATATCTTGTAGATCGGAATTCGCTTCTAAAATTTAATTGTGAATTTAATTATGAATACCACAACGTCGTACATCTTCTTGAACATCAAATGGTATATTAAACAACCAAATAAATAAAAATACTATTCAACACAATTTCTAAATGAGCTGATGTTCCGTCTATTTGTAAAAACCGATATACAGTGTTAATGCAGGGGGGTCTTAATTCTATAATATTTTCAAAAATATTTTTAAAAATAGTATATTTTTGTTGTGAAGTTGCATTTTCAGAACATAGTTCGATTGAATTTTAACACAAATTAAATTAACCACCAAGAAAGATATATAGAAAAAAATTATTTATCCAAAAATATTTATTTTCAACTGTGATTCGATCCCGGACCTATTCGTTTTCGACAAATTTTGAAGTTATATTCTGTAATCTTTCACATTTATTATTCAATTTTTAAAAGCAATCAACTTTATATTGGGATGAATCTCAAATACCTTTACTCTCCCCTGAATAAGAAGAGGTCCAAATTCGATCCCGGTAGCTACTAAAGATTTTTTGTATATCTTTCTGGTTATCATTTTATTTGTATTCTTATTTTTTACGCTATAGTACATTTTATTCGTCTAAAATATATATTAATGAATAATTAAACCATTAATAATATTAGGGAGTGACCTATCAGACACCTGTGTTATTTTTTTATTTGTTTATTTTATTTCCCGCCGTGACTATATCCGCACAAACCGCGCTGGCACTGATTTAACGTTAACTGCCTTACACTCATTTTTTACCTCATCCTCATTTATTACGTTTATTGCTCATATTTATCGCCTTTTCCCATGCAAATTTCCTTGTTTGTTTTTGACAAAAATTGGTTTTGTTAATATTCTCAGTCATTATTCTTTCAGTTGAAAACGTTTTTATGGTATGAAATATAAAACAGTATACCCATTTATTTTTTTTAAATCTTTATATGCATATTTTAGATTGTTTGTATATCTTCTTTCTTTCGTATAAAGAAATGTAATCTTGTCACAGACGACCACCAAATAAATAGACACGAAGTAAGGAAAATTATTTGTCGCAACAATTTCATATTTGATACACTCACACAATCAGAGAGCTCTGAGACTTTTTTTTTTAAATATGACTCGATTGGAATGAAAATTTAATCGCTGACAATATTATATGCATTAATGCAAAAAATACATTTTGTTTACACAAAGATTTAATTTTTGAAAACTAAATATTTTTTATTTTGCATAAACGTGTCATAATCTTTCGGATTTATGTTTCCACCGAAAATGGGTGTAGAATGCGCCTCGTACCGCAAATAATGTTCCTAACCTCTCATAAAATATTGCTGAAAAAATCTCGCTTCTGGTAAGGATCAGAAGATTCATTAGTACCGAGTCTTGTAAAATAGTATACAGCTCTGTTATTCTAACATTTTGTTTTTGGTTAATGAAGAAAAAATGCACTGTCAGTGTTGCAAAATAAAGCTTTGATAATAATATTCGGATCAGCGCAATTCTGAAAGATCTGAATATGATAGATAAGCTTTAAACAGAAAATATATTTTAATATTTACCATTAAATTAATTATTTATAAAATCCTCAATAAGAAAATAATGGCGGTATTTATACGAAAAATTTGACTGAGACTGAGAATAGACTGAGACTGTCATTCAGGAGGAAAATCAAATCTCAGAAATCGATAATGTATAGAGCGATGAAAATTTTTAATGAAATGCCAGAAACATGAGAAAGGAGGAGAAATTGAATAGATTTAAATTGATATTGACCAGATATGTAAAAAATAAGTTTTAGTTAAAGAAAATACTTTAATCTTGTTTATATTAGAACATGTATAGGGGTGCTTATGTATGCACTCTGTTAATAAATAAATAAATAAGTATATAAATGTATTCACTTCGTGTCATGTCTCTTCATTTACTGTCTGTGGTTTTTATCAATGCTCGATATTCTCGCACGTCTCTCTCCTAGAGACAATCTAACAATAGTTATTGTATGTACTCGCCTTGCTCATTAATGTGAATATATTTTTGTGTATACTTTCCATTCAACTTTTTTTCCTCAATACATTTCTAAGGTATGCATTGTGTATGCTCCCAATCAGCGCCGGCGCTAGACTTATTGCCGCCACAGGCAAAATTGTTTTTCTTCCGCCCTAGTTACTTAAGTGAAGATAATGTTTTCAATTCCCCATAAATTATCTGCCCGTGTGTCACACACATTAGGAGCGGTATTTTGTTAGGCCGGCATTTTGAAAATTGCCCAAGGGCGGCTTTTTATCAAAAGACATTCTGGCCGCTAGTGTTGACTACAAATTATTGCTTTATTGAGAAATAACTATAATGTTATTTATTGGCTTTGTTTTCTTGGATTGTTCATACCTGGTTTGGTATTTTAAGTTCGGGAAGATTACAATCAAAGCGTGATAAATAAAATCTACAATACCTTGGGTTTGTTGGTGGTTAATTCGTCCTATACAGTAACACGATATTACATTGAGGTAAGTATGAAGTATTTAAGTACAAGGTAATTTACACTTGATCAGACATGTAGAATACACCAGCCGCGAGGACAGAATAGCTCTCTCATTTCCCGCACCCGGCAGTCTAGCGGGATGATCCTCTACCGGGCGTCCGAAACATCGCGTTGATACTCGGCCGGCTTGGTTGTAGGATCGCCAGATGGCCTATGGTGCCTTTCGCCACACTATAATATTTTTACTACACACTATTATCGTTTTGCAATTTACGATTTTGTTTTTCAATTTTCATATATTTTTTGACCGCCCCATTCATTTGGCTGCAACGTGCAGGCGTCTACTCTCCCTGTGCATAACGCCGACGCTGCTTCTAGTGCCTCATTCGAGTATCGATACTATATTTTGCACTCTCCCCAGAACCTTCTTATTTGGTCCTTTTTTGGTCCAGCATAACAACATCCATCTCTATATTACATATATTCAGTGATACGAAAGAATATGTGATGATGTTTCAAATGATGGCACATGCTTAATGTGAGAGAGATAAATGCCCCAAAATTCATCCACCACGCTCATGTAGAATTAATAGTCGCGGAATGTATTGTGTTCATGGCCAGAGAATAAACTACTCACGTTTGATACTTTATTTATTGTTTAGCACAGTTTCTAATAATATGGAGAATAAAAGTTACTACACGTGAATAGTTTACGAAGGCGATTTTTGTAGCTGTTGTTAGAAAAGCGGTGGTCAGAAGAGTGGCGTTCGAGAGAAGTTACTGGCTGCATTAGTATTGCTACACGGCGTCGGTACTCGGTATTGCAGGGTTCGCTTAGTATCGCCGGGCGGTGATAACAAGGGTGGAGGCAATAGACCTCCACATCTCAAATGTTTCCAACATATTTCACTCTCACTCCCTTGTTAATCTTCCAGGTTTTATATCCATTTACACATAAATATGTACGCGATATCTGATAAAATGAAAGGTTCTAGGGATTTAGTAGAGGTATCTTTTCATACCAATTAGATGTTGGTAGGAGTGTTCAAATGGCATCAAATTTCAAATATCATCAGGGGTTGGTAGGGAGATTCTATCTGTGCTATGCAATGCAAATCGGCTAGTACTAGATAAATTAACTATGTATAATATAATTTCACTTTTAAACTGAACTTGCATCGCGTAAAACATTTCCATGCTAGGGTTCACGGACGAGTTATTTATATATAAATAAATAAATATTATTAATTTAAACAAAAAAAAAGTTTTGTATTAACTCTATTGATTATTTTAAATTCGTGTCGTCTATTTCGATACCACTGTATCTTCGTCAGGACGGACGTACACCAACCTTATTGTGCACCAACGACGTTGAAATAATTTAAGTGGTCAATATAAAGATTTCTCCAATAATAGCAAAATTACTTTGTAGCCACATATTATATAAATAATAAGAAAAAACACATTGTTTAAACCACTATTTATTGATAAATCAACATATCTCGATACCTATGGTATATTCTTAAGGAAACAGTGTATACTAAAATTAAAAAAGCAAGTAAAAACAAAAAATTAAAACAAAATTATGAAAGTATAAGTAGTGGGTAACTATTTAAAAACTACTAAGAAAAATAATTCAGAATAGATGTTGCTATTTAGACATATTAAGTGCTTCTTAACTCTAATATCAAAATTTCTGCAAGTTTTACCTATATAAAAATTATTGCAATCATTGTAAATTAATTCATTTATCTTATTATAAATATGAACATTTGTTATTTGTTTAAACGAATTATTATAATGTATCTAACCACAAAGTCAACTCGATAAATACTAAAAATGAAATATTTTTTATTTATTATCTTTGTTTTATTAACCACTGAATTGAGTTTAAATACATCTATCGGTTTCGAAAAATACCATTTTCTTCTTCAGGATATCATAACTAACTAAAAACTTATATCATTGTTTCTTCACCAGAATCTATTTTTGAAAAATATTTGAAAAAAAACAATTATTTAAAAAATAAATTTAGTACCTAACTCAAATTGTTTTAAATATAGTCGAATAATTTTTAGGAAAAAATTTTAGAATGGGACTCGGTGGATGTATTTAAACTCAATTCAGTGGTTAATAAAACAAAGATAATAAATAAAAAATATGAATTTTAATCACCAAATTAATATTGCTAATTTTAAAAGTATAAAAATGTAATAATAATAATTTTTAATTTTTGTGTTTCAATTAACAAATTAATTATATGTATGTAAGTGGGCATCCCCGCCCGACATGGCATTTCAAATGTTATTACGTGCCGAAGTGATGGAGATATGTTCAGTTATTCATTTCGTTTTCTTCCACATTTTCGGAATCGTTTATAAACCGTTTTATCGCTGGACTCTGTTCATTAATTAAACTAAGAATAATGTTTTCTGGGGGAACATCTCAAGGCTCACAGGTACCTACCGACCCAGACAAAGGCATTATTTTGTACCCCATTTTTTACTACCCCCATTTCTCACTGGACCGCAGATGTTATTTATGTGCATTACAATAATACAACCTTTGAAGTGAGGTGATCGTTAAGAGTTAGTCGTTAACTCGAGCGCAAATGTAATTATATAGCGACTGTCAGAAAGTAATGTTTAAGTCTAGACAAACAAGTTAACCGTCTGAAGACGGATATAATTAAAGTACTCACAATACCCTAATTTTTATTTTTCACGTGGATTGGTTTTTTATGCAGATCAGTATTTACTTTGAGTAGAACGGGAGATAAACTTTAGGAAAAACATCCTTTAAAACTTTAATGAAAGCCTTAAATTGTAGTGACACTTTTTATACTATAAAACTTTAATATTATAAAATATATATCTATATACGCAGTATATAGTATTAATTTAATAAAAATGAATTTATAATTCTGGCGTCTGCAGTCGGTTAACTCAAAGGTATTTGAGATTCTGTAAAAATAATGTAGACGGCTTTCAAATAATGGAACGACAGGTGCATTCATTTGAAAAATGTAACATATAGGTTCGAAAATTTGTCATAAAAAATACTGGCGTTATAACGTAATTGGTAGTGTACTTCCCCGGATTGGAAATAGAGATCTAGTTTCGAATCCCGGTGACGCAAAAACAATATTTTTCAACAAAATTGATTTTATATGTATTTATATATTTATAATTAATACATTAATTTAGTATTTTATAGTATATATATTTAAATCGGATGCAGTAAGACCAATCTATAATCTACTGAAAATATCCAACCGTCTACATACAAAAAATCAAAAGAATCGCCTTTGAAAAATGTATTGATCGCGTAAACCCCAATTTCAAATCTAAAATAAATTCAAAATATGTAATAATATAAAAATCTATTCTTAAATTCTCTTAAAAGTGATACAAAATTTGGTACCTGTATATTATTCAAGGTAAATAATATTTGAGTCAGATTATTCACGCTTTTCACAAAGTGCTTTCTCAGTTTTAGTTTTCTGTAACTGGCTGCTTTCTGTATAACTTCGTTCAATTCTTCCAAGAAAAAATTTTTCTTCCATTTATCGCATCTGGACTAGTAGATAAATTTTCATCCTAAGATATATTCCTATCAGAGAAAATATAATTTAACTTATAGGCGCCAATGAAATGATATGCTGCTATCTTCTCTAAACTATCCATTTGAATGTTCTAAAACAAACACTAATATAACATAAACAATATTAATAATATAACTAACTACATAGCTAAAGCGACACATCACCTGGGACTAAAATGTTCCGACGTCTGTTCCGCTGTCGGGGTAGTATAAAACTTTCTATACTTTTCTGGCGAAGAATAGATATTACGTTGTTTAAAACCTGATTTTAAATAATAAAACTCAAATGGCTACATAAAAAAATATTTTAAACTTTTTATTAACTACGGAAAAGTAATTAGTTTTAAGATAGTCATCACTATACTGACACTACTTGTGAATTTAGCCATTCATGGTGTTTGAGATATATATTTATTCTTGAATGAAAATAGTGTAGTGTGCCTTCCTCTCCCCTCCTCTCTTCACTCGGCACGCGGCGTCAGTCAAACAGCGACCTTGAAGCAATGTAGTTATGCGTGAATCGAAGAATAGTATTAAATTGAGACGTCGCGTCTAATACAGTGCATTTTAAAGGACTAGGACCCCTGAACGAAGAAAGTGATATAGTTTACAGTCCACCTTGGAGGTGTCAGAAGAACTGGATTGTGGTGAGTGCAAACCTCCTTTATGCTTTACGCAACACATGATGTGTTATGTCTCTCAGGTACTAATTTATTTTACATCCTAACTGATTGGCCAATATTATCCGGTTTAATTTTTTCCCCTACTACTCCGGATAATCGAGAGTCTACTGTATGTCTATTGATTTTTAATTTATTTCCCCATACGTGCACAAATTGTTTCAAGCCGAGTGCTTGCTAAACATTCTGAAAATATTATAAGTTGCAGTTTTTCTGAACATAGTTTTGTGATATTTTTAATATAAAGTAAATGTATCAATTGGAAAGATATGCAGAGAAAATCAATTTATCGAAATAATATTTTGTTGCAACCGGGATTTGAACTAGGAACAATTTCAATTTAATAAAATGGATTAATTAATTAATTCTGGCATCTTCTATCGGGTTTTCCTCTCAAGATCTTCGTGTATAGAAGTAGACTGCTTTTAAAAAATGTTATAACAGATGCATCAATTTAAAAGTGAAACATAGTTTTGAAAATTTGTCGTTAATTTACTATGTTGACATGGTGTAATGATCAGCGCACTTCTTCAGATAGGAAGGGTTCCTGATTCGAATCCCGGTGGCAACAAAATATTTTTTGATAAATTGATTTTATTTATTTATCTTCCTAATTGTTACGTACTTGACTTCTTAGTACGTTTTTAGTGTACACCTCGTAATGTGAAGGTCCAATAAATAGACTATGTAACAATTAATCTTTTATTACAATAAGCTACCATTTAGTACAAGGTATATCACTAGTATAAGTCAAACTATTAAGCCGATGGACCGCAGATAAAAGAGACGCGCGCACTCCTGCGCGCCATCTTTATAGCCACACATACCCGCACCGGTGGTGCGGCACACATACTCACACCATCCCACCATTCCAAGGACATCACACCCTCCGCCTTCTTAACTACAACCCCCTTTTATGCCTCACTCAGCCATGCTAGGTATTTCCCCTGGACGATGGCTGGGACGACCATGACGCTAGGAGCCCGAGGTAGGTCTGTTCTCTGCGAAGTACCCTGTCCAGTATCTGAAACAGAAAACCCATGTTAAGCCTTCCATTGACTCACAGGCCGGTCCGGCCTGTCCGGAGTTAACCTGCACTTAATTTGTATTAAAAATTCTGAAAATAAGTCATTTCAAATTCTAAGATAAGATAAATACTATATTAGATAATAATCACTCGACAAGGATGTATCTGTCTGATCCAAGATAGTCAATTTTGAGTAATGAGAATCTAATGAGATGTGATACTGATATGATTCGATGATAAACATGTCACAAGTTATGATCACAAGACTTCACGATGACCCACGCCTATTTTGATAATTATATGATACTGTATCATTAATTGATTTGGTTGTTACTTGGTGGTACAATATTTTAATTAAAAAAATATATCATTTATTTTGACTTTGTACTACACACACAAACATTTTTTGAATTAATATTAAAATTTAAATACGCAAATTAAAAAACGTCCACGATGTCTGAAGAAAAATATTTTTTCCGAATTCTCTAACCACATCATTGAAACCAACCATGCTTTCGAGAGCCACGATCTAAAATTATTCCACTCTACCATATAGGGAAATAATAATGAATAATCTTGAAATTATGAGAACACATTCTTATTGTTAAGTTGTAATTATTCAGAACATAGGACTGTGATATTTTAAATATGAATTAAATATATTAATTAGAAAGATACGCATATAAAATTTTGAGATTTCGTTAAAAATAAAGTAGATGGCTCTTTCAAATAATGGAACGATTAAATGTATTAATATAAAAAAGGTAAAATATAGGTTCGAAAATTTGTCGCTAAAAATATCATCGCTTTAGCATAGTTAGAGGTTCGAATCCCGGTGGCGCAACAATAATATTTTTCGATAAAATTGATTTTATATGTATATATTTCTAATTAATATATTTAATTCATATTTAATCTTGAAATGATAGAAATCCAGAGAAATTTAATTCGGAAAAAACTATCACTTTTTCAAATAGTTCACCGCTATTATCGATGTTTCCAAGAAACGATAAAGCCACTCCCACACTTTTGGCCCCCATAGTCAACTGTATTTAATTTAGTTCAATTTACACCAGTAGATAGTTAGAGTAGTGCTCTTTCCGAAACTAGCTGTGATATTAACTCAAAAATTGTGTGTGTGTGTGTGTATTTAGAACAAAGTCAATATAAAAATTATATATTTTTTTATATATAATAGTATTATTATAAATTTATATGTTTAAACAAGGGGATTGGAAAGTGTAATAGTATGGCATTCAAATATTATTGATAGTAACCTCATTTTTAATCATCTCATAAAATATATTTACATAACATATGGCAATTGATTCCTAATAAGAAATAAACTGCTTTACAAGTTATTTTTTGTATGGTATGCAGTAGGCATCACCTTTGATAGTCATTCAGACATTCCTCTGAGTTAAAGGAGCCACCTTTTTTCATGCTATTTAAATAATGTTTATTTTTTTAAGTACTTTTACTTAATACTTATTTATCTATGTTAGAAAGTTAAATGATCATCGTCCCTCGGATTTGAAATGAAAATGGATTGGCAAAAATGCATTTTAAAATGTTGTATAGAAATACTATTTTTGTTAAAAAAAAAATTCACGCCGTTTATCGCTGTAACATAGTAGAATATTTCGTATCTGTGACGTCACACGCCCGTACAATTTAATGCGGTGAGCGAGATTATATTTGCACAATCGTTATTTGTCATTTAATTATTACATTATTCGTGTTTTTGATCAAAATAATCTATATTTTCACGCAATGTCCTCGAACGTGTCACTCTAAGGAACATTCTGGAAATCGTGCTAATGAACCGCCTATGTGTGGTAAGAAAGAAAAAAATATATATTGTTACTATCACGGGCGGTCTTCAACTGTTCCCTTGAGATCTTTCTGTTACTCTCTGTCTTCCATGTTCCACCTCCTTCTTCAACTCGGATGTTCGTTCTGATGCTGGCCGATCTCGACCGCTGATCGCTAGCCGTCCGATGGCTGACGGTGGAGTAGAATATACGACTCTCCCTACGAGAGTTTTTAATTTTTTTTTCTGATTGTCTTCGACTGCTTTGTTTCAATTACCTTTTCTAACTGATTTTCCCTGACTGATTTTTCTGACTGACCACTGATTCTAAATGATTTCTTCATCGCCGCGTTCGACCTTTTAAGCACCCCAGGGCGAGTCCTCAACACGTCCCTCGGTTCATCCCTTAAATGGTGATTAGGTGCTCTCTTCTTCTCAAATCCTCTAAACACGGCAAAGCATTTTATGGCTTTGTATCCGGATTAGCTTCCTTTTCCATTGAGAGATTCCTTTTGTTAATAATTATTTTGAGATCCGAGACCCTTTTTAGCTGGCTAATTGCAGCCGTCATAAATGCATATTTTCCCGACCATATATTTTTATCCAAAAGGTACGTCGCCGACAGTATGCAGTTAAGATTAAATGCATATTCGGGGGTGGACCGTCATAAAATATTCCCTAGACCCCCAAGAAAGCAGCATGTTCACTAAACTTTAATTGTTTACACGGCCCTATTATCCATGCAAATCCCTTAAAGCAATGCACCGCGTTTGGACTAGCAGTTAAGTGCTCTATTCTTTATTAATCCTATGGGGAACTCGCGATACACTCTTATATCTAATATTATAAGGGTAGTAAGACGTGGTAATAAATATATATTATTAGAAGAACACATTCTTATTGTGAAGTTGTAATTATTCAAAACATTTGTGATATTTTAAATATGTTGTTGCGCGACCGCAACAATATGTTTCGATAAAATTGATTTTATATGTATATCTTTCTAATTAATACATTTAATTCATATTTAATAAATATACACGTTGCATATGATTTCAACTTAAAATAAATTACTAAATATAGTAAATAATTGATATTTTTAGCGCAAGTAGATATACTTTTATACGGAATGGAATCATGGACACTCAGATTTCTAAAAATAAACTGGATTGATATGGTTACAAATGGTAATATATAAAAAAAAAATATTTAAAACAATAAAAACATCATGAGACATCCAAAAAGTAAGTACCTTTTAAAAATCTTGCATCTCATAATTCAAGACAATTGCACAACTGCAGAATAGGTCCTGAAAGATGATGGAATAGAATAGGTCCTGAAAGATGATGGAACAGAATAGGTCGTGAAAGATATCCTTGTTGAAAAATCTGAGGCAATGGTTAGGGATATCTGGAGTCTAACTATTTGGAGCTGCTGCAAACAAAAAATGATGACCGCTAACGTTCGATAAGCGCTAATAGAAGAAGTTATAGTTATAGATGTATGATTTTAAAAAGTGTAACATATATGTTCGAAAATTTGTCTTCAGTGCAATGTATTTCCGTAGCATAATTGGATAATGCAATTTCTCCAGATAGAAAGATCCAGGTTCGAATCCCGGTAGCAACAACAATATTTTTCGATAAAATTGATTTTATGCGTATGTCTTTCTAATTAACAGATTTAATTAGTATTTAAAATATGACAGACCTATGTTCTGAATAATTACAACTTCACAATAAGAATATCTTCTTAAAAAAAGTATAGTAGGTACTATGTTATTGACAAAATCATGTTATGTATTTGAACAAAAAAACAAAACAAGGAAAAATCATTTAATACTTTTAAAATTAGCAATATTAACTTGGTGGTTAAGATTCATATTTTTTTTATTTATTATCTTAGTTTAATAACCACAATTGAGTTTAAAAAACATCTACCGGTTTCGGAAAACACCTTTTCCTTCTTCAGGATATGTCAAAACTAACTAAAAATATAGCATTGTTTTTCTATTTATCCAGAATCTATTTTTAAATTTTTTTAAAAAAAATTTAAAAAAAAAAACAACAATTATTTAAAAAGTAAATTTAGTACCTAACTCAAATTGCTGCTCAATACAAATTTAGTCGAATAATTTTTAGGAAAAAATTTTGGAATATGACTCGTAGTTAAATTTATTTGGCTGTTTAGGTGTTTTCCGAAACCGGTAGATGTTTTTCAAACTCAATTGTGGTTATTAAACTAAGATAATAAATAAAAAAATAAAAAATAAAAAAAATAAAAAATCATTTACATTTTGCATCGAAGAGTATTATTAATTTTTTAACCTTTACCAAACCATGATATAAAATACCCGAACGCAGCCATGCTGTCAATTCGTGTTACCGTAAATAACAGTTAGAAAAATGTTTTTAACTTAAATGGCATTAATTTACTCTAAATATAAAGCATTCATTTTTGAAAAAATGATTAATAACATAATTTAAAGTGTTTATTAAGTCCTATACAATGTGTCTTTCTTTCTTATCTCACTTCATTTAATTAGTACGAAAGAGACAATTATATTTGTATGTTTTTTGTTCTTTTCACTGTGAAAATAGTTTGTAATCTCCGTCTTTCATATCAAATAGTATTTTTACCAATATATTAATTTTACAACAGTTTGAATGGAAAAAATTATTGTTTTTATACGATTCCCTTTTCATAATTGGTTTTTCACTAGTCATTCCTAAGCGCTAATATATTCTTTAAGCTTATTTAAAATACGAATTTTACATTGCATGTATTTACCGATATTACAGTATTACAGGTTTAATTATGATGGCAGACATGTGTTACTGCATGGTCTGGGAGGGGTTTATATAGATAATGAAACATAAAATATATCGACGTCGCTGAACAAATCATTGTAAGCTCGGCACATTGTCAACATAGGAGAGCGTAATATAATAGAATTGGTTCGACTTGAAGGAATGAAGGATGAATTAATTGATAATATACATACTAATAAAAATACAAAGTAAGCTCAAACTACTCAGACACAGATCTATCCACAAAAGTGCGAAAGAACTTTCGTAAAATAAATGTTATTTAAGAAATCCTTTTTCAAAATGCATTTCTAGCAAAACTCGCGTTCTTAAATTGTGTTCGTGTTGCTAAATTGAGCCCAGTATCGCGCGATTTGAAGCGTACTCTCCAAAGGGCGTTGTTTTTGACCTAGTTTTAGTCACGCTTTTACAAGTTTACTTCGCGTTATTTTATTTCCCTCGACTAAAAATATTTCTCAACTATATGTGATATTTTTTTACATAAAATTAATAAAAATTATTTAATGCATTTTGTGCGATGTCATTGTGATTGTTTCAGTGATAAATTTAAGAGATAAATTAATTTAATTAATTTACAATTTTAAATGTTCTGCGTTAATCGCTGATATCAAACATAAGTCAAGTAGTTAATCTATTTAATTTTGATATATAAATAATAAGAATTTCTAAAGAAATTTTAAAAAATGATGCTGATAAACGTATTTGAGATATATCGTTTTGCTATTTGTTCAACCGTTTTTCGTAAGGGTAAATGGAAAGAGAGAGAAATGAACGCTATATATTCTTACTCTGACATTCTTATTCGTATTCTTCTTACCTTCATTCAGAATTAATTACATTTGGTCACATCAGAGTTGAGACGGTCATCACGAACGTCTATTTATTCTACACAATATTTATTATGTTCAAATCTATCTATATATATATATATATATATATATATATATATATATATATATATATATATATATATATATATATAAATGAATGTGTGTTTGTTTCCCTTCCTACACCGTTCATCCGATTGCAATGAAACTTTGGTAAGTTGTTGTGCACGCACCCTCGAAGTTTTTTGAATTAGTACAACCATTTTACAATGAGAAAGTTCGCCGAAGAAAGTGATCTGCGCGCCACGGCTATCAGTTTCATGGCAAACCATATGACGTAAAATGTGAAATTCGAACACGTTGATTGGCTATTTTTAGGATTCTCTGTGGCGAATTTTCCAAGAATTATCGCTTTTTCTGGCGACTTCTTCGTATACGCACCAGACGGAAAAACAAAAATATTGTGTTTCCAAAAGCACTTCAATGATTATAATTAATATACAAACATTTTTTTTCATAGAGTGGTATTGCAGCGCATGCCGGGTACTCGCTAGTATTATAATTATTAACCTCAAAATCTATCCAGAAAGTTCTGCACTTCGTCCGAACTGAAAATAAATATTCACAAAGTCTCGCAGCGCTTTATTGTAATAAAAATAATTTTGATAGTTTTGATTTCTAATAATGCGAAAATACAAAATCAAAACTTTGAAACGATGCATGGTCTAAATTTCTTATATCTTCATACAAATTAAACTAATTACAGTTCTTAACGAGGGCCTGCTTTCATTTTCAATAAAATAATGATCTATTGTTTTGTTTTACATTTTTAATCTAACCAAATCTACCGAAAAGTGGGAGACACTTGGATGATGACGATGATGATGATGACGTATCGCAAATATTAATATACAAAATTACCTGTATAAACATGTGATTTTGAAATTAATTACCAAACTTAATTTGGCACGATGTGGTTCACAATTATAAATTAAACATTGACGTACGTGAGATTGAGTAGCTCTACCTAAAACCAATTAAAGCCATGTCACGTGTCGCCCTATAACTTCAATTGCACGTGTAAATTTCACATTCATTTATTATTATTTACGTTTTTATTATTAGGTATCTGCAATGCACTTTATTTTTCGATCTATCACGAGATGTTGAATTCGACAATGTCAAAATTGTAAATTTTCTGGCACAAAGCTAGACAAAAATGTCGTTGCCAGACGCGTTAAGAAGCCAAAAATTACAAAAAAAACCCTGTGTAACAGCATTTTTATATATGTATTACCGTCCACCAGCAAATTTCTTGTAAAATATTCCAAAATTTTCCCATTTCTGTTTTAAATGTTCTAGAGGAGGAGCCTTTGTTAAATATATTCTATATTTAAACATTCTAGATTATACGTCAACTCTCTTTCTCTCTCGGATGGCCGCGATAAGAGTGAAACTATTAGGATATTGTGGTGACTATGGATACAAGTCACCATCTATCGACCACATGATCAGGGATGACAATGGGGGCTATCAGAGAGCTACGCACCGGAAGGAGCAGATTGCTGGGCTAACCGAGAGGATTAGATCGTTCAGAGAGCGGCAACCTTGGTTAAAATCAATTTAACCAAGATTGAACCATCATCCAACACTTGTGATCTCTGCATTAACTACCTTTTGGCATCCTATTAAGATTTTAGCTGAGACACTCAGGCGGAGCTGAAACCATTTAATATGGTTAAGTAAGTACTTTTATAATATAATAAAAATAGCTCAATGACAGTGGACAAAATTCATTCCTTGATTTTTAGTTCCACCATACCGAAGATCATCCATGTCGGTCTCTTATGACTGAGAATCGCGATCTCCGTGAACGCTCGCCCTCTTTACTGTGCTTCTCCACTTTTCTCAACATCCTGCAGATCTTAGGGTTGTCACTAAAGAAGTGCCTGTTGCCTTTTCCATTTGGTCGGTCCAACGGGTGGTGGATTTTCCTTTTCCTCTTTCTCTTAGTCCTTCAACGTGGCCCATCATAACAAACTTCTCCAAGCTATCTAATTTGAAGGATTCGTCTAAGGCAAATAGTAGAGAATCTGTATTTGATGTTAATTTCCTGCAGAATGGAGACATTCGTGCGTCTCGCCATCCTTGGTATGCGCAACATGTTTCTCCAGCAGCACATCTCAAAGGCATTGATGCGCCTTCTCTCTCGTGCCTTCAGGGTCCATGATTCTAAACCATATAAAAATATATAGGCTGTACAAACCTGACCTTTGCTGTCTTGGAAATACCGCAGTGTTTCCATATTTTGTCAAGTCTGAACATAGAACATTTCGTTATACCCATTCGTCGTTTAATTTCTGTTTCGCAACTAACGTAATAGTAAATACTAAACCGACAATTTCAACATAAATATATTTTTCTCTATTTTTATATTATTGTCTTGCAATATTTTCAATGGAATGTAACAACGGGACACGAAGCACTAATGTAGTTTCACTCTGTTTAAGCGAGAATATTGAACCGCCACTTCGTACAGACCGATTATGTCCCGAATGTGTAGCGAAAAGCTCTCTAAAGCAATGTGCCAAATACACCAAAGCTCCACTTGCGGTCTTCTTTGTGATCCCAGTGTGAACTTTGTTTTCTCTGGAATTAAATTGTGAATTTATGTCGCCGGACTAGTCTACTAACTAATTGTAATGAACACTATGGGGTTGATGCATAAGTTTGTAGCGTTTTTTATTAAATTTGTTTATTTTTTTAATAAATAAAGTGCGTAAACCAATCTATAATTCAGTCCTCTGCGTTGACTCATAACATTTTGAAAATTTTTGATAACTTTCCTGAAAAAAATCAGCCATTTTAAGATGAAGAAGTCTTCAAGTTGATTTTGAGGAACAGCAACGGTATTAGAGTAGATTTTGAGACAATTTTGTTGTCATTTACATTTACAGTTATGTCAAAAAGTATATGGTGTACAGTTTATTAAGGAGAACACATTCTTATTGTGAAGTTGTAATTATTCAGAACATAGGTATGTGATATTTTAAATACTAATTAGATGTATTAATTAGAAAGATATACATATAAAATCAATTTTATCGAAAAATATTGTTGTTGCTACCGGGATCCGAACCTGGATCTCTCCTATCCAGATGATAGACAACAACCTCTTCGCAGCCTAATTAAGTCGCTTAAATGAGGCCATTCAACAAAAGCGACCCGACCGTCCAGGGTATATGATTCTGCATGACATGACACTGCCCAACTCATCAAAATGGTAATCCAGGAGCTCAACTGGTAAATTCTTCAGCACTCACTCTACAGTCCTGACTTTATTTAGTCAGATTATCAAATTTTTCGGTCACTCTTCAATCAAATGCATGGTGTTACGTTCAACAACGACGATGACCTCATAAATTAACTCGATAATTATTTCGATACCAGACAAGTAGATTTCTACAGGAAAGTCATCGATAAATTGATTGAAATATGGGATGAAGTTCAGAATAATAATGGAGAATGCATCATAATATTTTCATTTTTATTTAAAAATTTGATTTTATAATAAATAATTAAGCAAAATGGCAAAGACTTATTAGACAACCCAATATATTGTGTTTTTAATGACCCTGCAGGCGCTCACAGACATGGCCGTGTAAAGACTTACCATCAACCATATAGGGCGTAAACCAAAGCGACCAATCAGAAGACACAATAAGTCCTGTACATCGCGACGGATACTGCCCAAGCAGCTAGCGACCACTTCTTCGCAGACCGTTTTCTCATCGACATCTTTTTCCATCCACCACTCGAGCGGGCCACTCCAGAGTTTAACGTGCATTTAACTGTAAAATTCTTTACGTTCTTTCAATTAAATACATTGCTCTTGTTACAACAGACAGCCTACATTGCGACATACAAACAACACGCGTGAGACTAGAAGATGTTAGGAGCTTAAGTCTCACAGCAACGAAACTTTCTAATAAATCACATCAAAGATATTAAACAAACACAACCAACCACTATATTGACAACTCTTACGTGTTCAATCGAACGTATTTCATACAAATATATTTTTAAGTCATTTATCTAATTTGTTTTGAATTATTATTCATCATTACTTATCCCTTCGGATACATATGGATTGAAGAAACGTAGGCAGATATCGGTAACTGAACGGGAAACGGAATCTGTTGAGAGAAATAATGCAAACAGCTTTATACAGGGGTGTAGCGGAGGGTGGGAAATAGGGGTGCGAGCGGAGGCAGGGATGGATTAATGTTTTCACGAGCCCTGGGGCTTCATTTAACGGTAGGGTTCAGGTATAAATTATTTCCTGCGGAAAGTACATCAAGAGATTAGTTAGTATTCTCTGTATTATAGCACTCCGCTCATAACAATCTATTAATTGAGGGTCGGTTTGTTGATGAGGCGGAAAATCAAGTGTATTTGTTTCCGAAAATTATTTATTCAAACACCAATAAAACATTATCTTAATTTATAGGCGGGTCAGTTTTTTTAAGCAAATTTCTGAGCTTATCATGTTATTAAGTATGAAATAACCGAGTTCTAATCAAAAGTATCATTTATTATATCTCAAACAAGAAGCAGTGTAATTATAATTATTATTTTTATTAATTATTAAGGAGAACACATTCTTACTGTGAAGTTGTAATTATTCAGAACATATGTCTGTGATATCTTAGGTATTTGAGATTCCGTAAAAACAAAGTAGATGGCTTTCAAATAATGGAACGATAGATGTATTAATTTGAAAAGTGTAACCATATGGGTTCGAAAATTTGTCGTCAAAGGTAGTCTGCTGTAGCATAGTTGAATAATGCACCTTCCCTGGATTGGAAAGAGATTCAGATTCGAATTCCGGTAGCAACAACAATATTTTTCGATAAAATTGATTTTATATGTATATCTTTCTAATTAATACATTCAATTAGTATTTTTATTATTATTTATTCTTAATATAGTGCATATAAAAGTATTTATATATGCTCTATTATAAACAAAATTAAAATAGTTTATTTTTACTAGAACGTATGTTTCACATACCTGTTTAGTTTCACATTGAATCCATGCTGTTTCTCCTTTTTTCTTATGTCTTCTGGCATTTCATCACAAATCTTCATCACATTGTATCCATTTCAGAGATTTAGCATTCTTCCTGAATGGCAGTCTCAGTCTTTTTCTCTGGTATGATATTGTTGATGAACTAATGATGATTTACATCAATTTTTCGTAAAGTACTGCCGATATTTTCCCAGTGAGCTGTTTTATAAATAAATACCATAACATTGAACAATATTTTCTGCTTAAAGGTCATCATATTCAGATCTTTCAGCATTGCACTGATTCGAGTATATCTATTTTTTCTGAGTATTATTCTCAAAGCTTTATAATTGTTATATTTTTTCTTCATTAGCCAAAAACAAAATACTGTTGCATTGGTTGATGTAATCAAAGTGTACACTTTATCGACACATTTTTGATATTTTAATTGTAGCTTGTTTATGCCAGCAGCGCAGAAGCCTGGGGAACGAGTGATGAGCAAGGCGCAAAAGGTGTTTTTTTCACAGCAATGGGTTTAATGGTTGAAGGAAGTGGTAGTTAAGTGGTGCAAGGTCTTGTGAATGCGATATAGAATTTGAATTGGAAGATTGGCTTGTCTCTGTTGATCAATCTCGGCTGCTTAATTGCAAGCTTCTTCGTCATTTGTCATCCAATTGTTTGTAATAGAGATCCACTGTATTCGATTGACCAGATTTCATGAAACCAACTAGCACACAATAATAACATTTTATCGTCAAACCTCGCTGCTAATTCACGCGTAGTTTGATATGTGTCCGCTTATATAATATTTTTATTTCATTATAATCTACAATAATATTTATTGCCCACATGGCTTAAAACACTCTAAACATCTACTGTGCGTTCATTAACCATAGCCTCGCAAAAAACGCAGTTCATATTTGAATCTGTCTATACTGCATTGCTTCCACGATGAAATTTATATTCTTAAGCAGTGGTAGCGAACTGTTTTACATGCGCTTGCCAAAAATCTCCAAATAATATATATATATCGATTGTCTGACGTGTTCAGCAGTTTTTTAAAATATATTTATTTAAATAACTACAATTTCCAGTTATGCTATAATTAGTTTTTTACTTAAAAACATAACGCGAAAACCGTGTCATCACCGTGGTCCAATAAGATAGAATGGATTCATTTACTCTTCCAAGCAATTTTTATTGGGGAAAAAAAAAATTTAAAAAAAAAGAGTTTTTCATAATTCTATTTAAAATGTTTAAAAAATACACTTTAAGTTATAAGTATTAATGATATTTTTACTGTTATATATTTGATATCAAATACTTTATATCCGGTTCACACGACGCCACTTTTAGTAAAATACATTCACAACTGGATTCAAGTCAATCTATTTCCTGTACACATACATTGTATAAAATAATGACTCGTAATCATATGTGGAAGAGAAAATTTATAATATTACCTTCGTTAGTTTTTTTAAACAGCTAAAGATTTCTGGAAAAGTGTTCCAAGTTATTATTATTTCATCTTCTGCATTCTTTTAAATTATATTCGGTAATCGACCATTTTCAATTATTTCTAATCAATCAAATCGACAAATTTTTGTTTCTAGGTCGAACATGATTAGAGTTCAAATAATTGCATTTCTATATCTGTTAATCGTTGTATACGTGTCAGCTAAATTGATAAACGTGTCACTTCTGGCACGCGTGCCCTAGGTTCGCCACTAAATCTAAAGTAAAACAGATTTTTGACTTCACAAATATTGGGTGATTATGTTCCAGGCTGATGTTTCATTCATAAAAATTTCAAACGTGGGACTGTATACGAGGTGGCACCGTCATGTGTTTCAGGCCCCAGCGACCCAATAAGTTTTTACAGAATCGCCTCTTGTATCCTAAAAGAAATATGGCCTAATCACTCCGCTGGCTCACATGGGGCACCTAACAGTAACTCTGCGTGGGTTAATCAATTAAGAATTTTCAGTGCCTCTCAATAACGGCAGTTTTGTTTATTAACCAAACCCGCCAAATCGAAATGAGCTTTGTCGCTCATAATGATTTTTTTCCAAAAGTCAAGTTTGTGTTTGTTTTAAGATTTTAATGACTTCAACACGCTGTTAAAGCGTTAGTTGCTCCATAATAAATTGTAATCAACTACTCTACACGACTACCAATTACGAACTGATAAATATCTGCCAAACCAAAAAACAATTCGAAAGTTAATCACAAACCAAAACATGATGATATATCTTTACGATAAAAAAATATCGAGACCTATCAAGGTGAAATGTCAGAGATATCGACTCTCAAATATTAATACTTAAGAAAATATTTATTAGATTATATTGATATATAAAAACCAATCTTATCGCATCAAAATATTGAACTTATAATATTTCGACACCAGATAGCACTTACTGAGAAATAAACGAGTCATTTAGATAATGTATTAAAACGCTGGCCTTGCACGTAAATAATATATAATAAATGGTGATTTATACCTATTTAAATTGTTATATGTTAGCAGATTGAAAGTATTTATATACATATGTGAGATTATAGAAGACAGAATGATAAGCCACCTTCATAATTCAGATTAACATTCGTTTTTATCTATATCGCGGTACTCGCCGTGGTTTGTTGTGAGGATGAGATTAGTATTTTTGACAGGGATGGAGCAAATGAATTGAAAGGCTTTACTTAAATAATAAAATTTAATATACTGAATAAAGGTTTACATTGGTTACTAAACTACGCATGTGGAATGTGTATATTAGTTCGGAATTCTGAGCGCATACTGCTATCGAGTTCGGGACACAGAGCGCGTGACATTACCCTGTGGCTGATATCTCACAGTGGTGGTTCAGGACTGAATCCCGATCCCCATAGTATGTACGTTGTTAAAATTTCAATGCGACTAGCCCTTATGCAGTAGATTAAGTAGTTTAGTCTAGCCGTATGTATGTATTATTTTTTTGTGTAACTACAATATTATGAAAGATATCTCAGATGGCACTTTGATTTGTATGTTTTAGATTAAATGCAAGGCTTTTGAGTGTATAAGAATTGTGTTTTGTTTTTTTTTTTTAAATGTTACGTTTTTATTATGCAGTTCATCAGAAATCGATTTAAAGTATTGCAGATAATAATGCGTCCGCGCTCCAGGTGCTACCACTCAAGACACACTAGTACTGGGAAACAAATACACAGAATAGCTTCCGCGTTTTTATTAACGAACATGATCATTAGCGTGATAGAATTGTATATAAAGCAACAGCGAAAAACTTTTTTTTTTAATAGTTGCTCATAAACTCATCAGGGTGAGATAAGTAGGAGAGGTATTGTTCAACACGCGTGATTTGCTGATTTGCCGATTGCAATGAGTCACTGGTCGGGAGCCCAACGCGCGTTCGAGATTGAGCAATATTTAAAGTGCGGTAATTCATTGGTTCGTACGCGTCGCGCTTTTTGTACTGGCCGAGCACGCAACTAATCTGGTTTTGAGTTCAAAAGTTGGGACAAAAAGGGACAATAGTTAACAAAATTCCTCCGGGAAATATGGCTCAAGTTCGATGTGAAATTATGCGGAATCCGCGTAAATCGATAAGGAAGATTGCAGCCTGTACTGGAATATAAAAATCAACAGTGCACGTTATTTTGACAAAGAAACTACAGTTCCACCCATAAAAACTGCAAATCACGCAAATTCTTAACGAAACATATTGTTTACTGACGAAGTACGTTTTCATATCGATGATTATGTTAATAAACAGAACATGAGATACTCGTTCTCCGACAACTCAAGGGAACGCTATCGAAAATGTTTGCATTGTCCAAAAATGACAGTGTGATGTGCAATTTCCGCCCGACGTATAATTGGCCCTTATTTTTTTAAGCAGTGAGAGACAGTCACTGCTGACGTATATTGTCGAATGATCGACAAGTTTTTGGTACTGCAACTACAGCTGTTTCCCGGGTTCAATAACAGAACACAATTTCAGCAAAACGGGGGCACTCCACACTCAGCTATAGTTTCAATGGAGAAGTTGAGGGGAATTTCTCCCGATAAATTAATCAGCAAGTACGGAGACATACCCTGGGCACCTCGGTCACCTGACCTTACATCATGCGACTTTTTTGGTGGGGATACCTTAAGTCGAAAGTTTACAGTAACAATTCCAGAACAATTCAGGCCCTTGCAAGAATATATCCACCGTGAAGTTGCTACCATTGAACCAACGCTTTGCTCTCGCCTGTTCACAAATTTAAGAGACCGATTTAAAGAGTGTCTTGAGAGAAATGGACATTTGGACAATATTGTTTATAAAACGTACAATCGGAATCGTTAAACTCCATTTTGTGTAAATAAAATATGAGAATTTTATACTTTTTTTTTTATTTAACATTAAACTAGAAAATTTTCCACTGGACACCCTTTATTTAAATAAACGATCTCAAGAAAATGGTTTGGTTAATACATAATTCTAACTATTGTAATAATAAATTCTCCCGCAGAATAACTGTGCTTACTGTGTATTTGGGAGAGTACCGAGAATTATGGCATGAGGGCGTTTAAAAGTAAGAACGATCAATCCCAAGACCGGCATACATTATACATATCTAATTCAGATTTCATTACTTCAAGATCACACCCTGCCTTGTATTTTTCTAGTTATGTCTTGATTTTCACCCAACAACCCTGGCTGCGTCCACCCCGGTCCTGTGGGGTGATGCAGGAGCATGTGCTCTCTATAATTAAACGCGAGTCGGTAGGCTCAGAAGGGTAGGCTTTATTTAACACCCCCCTGTCTTATTTTTTTCTTGGAATGTTGGAAAAAATAAACTCACCAGAGGCGGCGAGTGATTGTTTTTTGTTTTCCCTTCGATCCTCCCTCTCACATTTTCAGAATTTTTTTCACCATAGAAATGTAAGTCTTCGATATTTTTACTAATATCACAGCGATAGATTTCTTATCTTGGTTGTAACTTCTTTTAGAAATAAAAACATGTGCAGGGGATAACAACTTGTCTCATATTAATTTCCTAAAACGTATTTAATAAAAGCGCTACTACACATTCACAGAAATTTTACATACTTTAATATAATTATAAGGTACTAGTTTTAACACAAACTAGTACCTACGTTATAATACGATATTTGTATATACAGTTTGTCAAACAAGTATAGTTTTATTTTATTGATAAAGCGTTTAATAAAAGTGTAATTAAATATTTTTTAAAAATTCGCTACAAACGGGGTAAATAATAAAAGATGTCGTCAAAACATTTCTACACTTAGTAGCTAAGCTGTATCTAGATTTTACTCAAATAAGTTATGTAATAAACTTTACTTTTTATATTATATAAACATTTACTGTTATGTTTTTTTTGCATTTACATTACTTATTTGGATAGTTACTTTTGTTTATCATGACACAAAACTAAACAAAATTTTGAAACATTAATATACTATTGAGCAGCCTACATTCATTCATGGATTAACAGTTGGCTATTAGTGATAATGATTACGATATTTAATAATAAAAATAAATACTAGTGGTTAGTTAGTTACCCTACGTTAATTTCTATGATTTAATGGATTCTATAAAGATTTTCTTCCTAAATAGTAATATTTTTTTCATTTTAACACCGGACAGCAAGAACCAGTTCCAGTGACATTTTATCAGCTATCCATTCATGTTCTTAGCTCTGAAACTGTACAACACACTCAATACTAACTGGAAATCGTACACTTCCAATAAGATTTCACGAATATGGACCCAATATACGATTCAATTGGGTAGAGATCAATCAGAAGCATGGCATCCAACATTCCAACATAATCATAATACAATACGTAAACTAATAATTCGCTAGTTTTACAACAGTCTCACTGCATATATTTTTTGTTCCTCAATTTTTTTTTATTCCTGTCGTATCTTTATCTTTCTTGAATTAAATAACACCGCAACAGTACGAAAAAAAATAGCTACATTAACACAGATGGCAGTCTAGCAAATTTGTATATCAGAGGTGGAGTCTACTCCATCCCACACATTAAACTACTTAATTGCAGTATAATTGTATCTTATGTTTGTCATACTAACTTATTATATATTCAAATATCAGAGGTGGAGTCTACTCCATTCCACACAATAAATGACTTAATTGCAGTACAATTGTATATTATGTTTATCATATTTACTTATTATATATTCATATATCAGAGGTGGAGAATACTCCATTCCACACAATAAACTACTTAATCGCAGTATAATTGTACCTTATGTTTATCATATTATCTTATAATATATTCATGTCTATTACAATAAAAACATATATGTCAATAAATTCTAAAGTCTAATAGTTTTAAAACGAAAGAATTCATCTACATACACCTGTTTAAAAATTATTTTTTTCTTCATTTTGACCATTAATACATTTTTTCATTAGCCTTGCCTTGCAAATAGCTTCAATTTCATAATTATTACATTATTTTAATTACCTTGCTTCATTTTCAATATTATTATAATTCTTAAATTGCCTTGTCTTGAAAAAATCTTCATTTTCATTCATATATATCTGTATTCGCAGGCCGGGTACTGACTTAAGTGTGTGTAAAAGTATAAAACTGATAAATATTCATTTTTTTATTATATAAATAATTTATAACGCTTAATAAAATAGATTTTTAAAGAATCCTATAAGGTATGAATAATTTACACCAATGCTTTATACAATATTATACAATAAATTTATTATACATTTTTCTCATTTCATTTCTCAGAATGATTTCCTCCAAGAAGATTGTGTAAAGCGTGAGGACTTTTATTATTTCTCGAACCATCACTGCCTGGTTGAGGCCCCAGACGAGGGAACCGCGGCCTGGGGCGCTCCTTCATACACACGATATTAGGTAACACTAGAGTAAATTTTGCCTACATTACGCAAACACGAGAAAATTTCCCTTTTCCCTTTAGGAAAACTCGTCGGAAAACAATTCAAAAATAATGAGCCGTGAACGGAGTAATCACTTAGAAAACACACTTTTTCCAATTATTTTCCAAGTTAACAGTTTGTGTTGCTCAGTTTATTTACGAATACTTATTTTTTATTGAGTCGTAAAAATCTATGGCTCCGCGCACAGGCTTCTAATGAATGTTTCTTCAAGTGTGTGGAAGTACTGTTCAAAGGTTGAAGCAATTAAATAAAGCAAAGAACTTCAAAAGAAAAGTTTTTTAGCATAGAAATGCTTTTGTAGAAGCTATTCCAGTAAAATTTGTCTCCAAAACTGTCTTATGGTCCATGTCAATGGAATGAGGTTCTATAAAATTTTAGCGGTAATGAAGTGTGTCACCAATCTGCAAATGAATAATGGAGGCATATATTTGTACCTTCGAGATGTGGTACTAAAAGTTTATATATTTGTTAGTCCTAGTTTTTTAAAAACTCGAGTATGTGTACTCTATTTTTTATGTGGGTAAGTCTGTAAACTTCTGCCTGCAGCCAGAATCATTTGCGGTAATCAGATAAATATCTGTTATACGGTGATGCACGCAGAATACAGCTTACGGATTATTTTCGGTATTTATCGGAACGGATTGAGCTCTGGATGCAAAGAAGAAAAATCAGGTTTCGACAGCACGGTGGTCATCATAATCAACTTGGAATACTCGCGAGCCACGTCGTCCCCAACCAACCATGTTGATCTTATTATTGTTGACGTCGGAGTATTAATTCTGCATAAATTTGTCATCTTCGCAAGATCCTGTTTTTTGACAATCACCCGAATATTGGTGATTTTAGGTTGTATTTTTCTTACATTAAATTTGTTAATTTAACATAACTTGTTTCACTAGCACAACCTATCTTCATATTATTTAAATATCATTATGTTATAATTATTTTGCCTCGAGGGACGAATGCAGATTTGGGAGAACGTTGGTAAGGTAAGTAATTCTATTAAATGTTTGGCTCTTAGGATTCATAAATTATGTTCTCCACTGAACTAGCCAGTGGAGATGTGAAGCACCCGACTCTATAGCTCACAATTTATTAATCCACTTCTTCTTACGATCTATATAATGTGGCTTAAAATATAAAAAATCCAATGTCTTATTTTTAAAACAAGCTGCATAGTTCCCATACTGCTATTAGCTGCATAGTTCCCATACTGGTGGCAATTAAAATTTCAAAGAAGTAAAAACTGTTATTGGTCGAATCCGAAAATGAATGGCGACTGACAAAATCAACCGATTTTGCAACTAATGCTGATTTTGAAAGACTTTTGAATGATTTATTGCTAATAAATTAACTCAATTCTTAAAAACTACATGGGAAGACATTGAATCAAAAGTTAAAAAGAAAAAAATAATGGATATACTGACTTCGCGACTAGTTCCCTGACATTTACCTAAGATCTGTGGTTCACCTCTCACAATGTACAATGTATACAACTGAACCTGTACTTCTTGGCTATTAAATGAGTACTCTATCATCTTAACAAAACCATGCCATGCCAAATTATTGTATAAGAATACAATGCTGATGGTAACACCAATGAATTGTTAAATTAATTCATTACTACTAAAAAAACAAGAGTATGTTTTATCGGAGGCTCCCCTTCAGGAAAACATTAAAAATAGCGCCTTTGAACTGGCGCGTTAAAAATTTCGAAACGAGGTTCGCGAGTAGATTTTAATAGGACTTATATATTAGTATTATCAGATATTTAGAATCTTTGTAGACACCAAAGAGGAAGAAAGGGATTCAAGAAAAACATATTCTACAAAGGGCGATATGATTCATATGTCAGAGACATACAACACATTTCTCTTTCTATTTTTATCATCGTATTTTGGCAATGTATTTTTAGCTCCCCTAGAATGAAACCCAATGTGAAAATTCACAGTCGTAGGAAGAGAGTTAGGAAACTAAAATTTTGAACCGAGATTCTCCTTGAAATGGAAAGCGAGGTGAAGGGGGGATCGGCGCGCTGGATTTTTTTACCTTAAAGAATAATTCATGAGTTAAAATTATTAAAACCTTTTCTTGCTGTAGATTTTTAAATCTTCTCAGTAACGTACCTAAGCAAATATTAACTTTAACCGTGTGTAAAATACACACCCGATCAGGAGAAGTCCTCGTACAACCTCGTACAGTGGTGTATTCGTAACATTATTCGTGGAAAAATTTTCGTTAAATTTTAAACCGAGAAATACCTGCTCAAATAGATATTTCTCGCGCGTCTTATATCTCTCATTTTTATTCAATGTTATCACAATTTTATGTACCTATGATCATAAGAGGGTTTACATTATTTATACAAGAGAATTATAATGATATTTTTTAACGAAACATGTCACTAATCATGGTAAAACGTTATTTCACTGTTATTTATAACTGATATTTAGCTATTGGAGATTTAGTTTCTAGTGTACCAGTCATTCATTGCTCGAACAATTACAAATAATTTGTTATTAATTTATCATTACAAGCAAATAGTCACAATGAAGGTTTAACTATTACTATATTACAATGTTATTATTTGATGTTTGTAGATGATTGATGTTTGTGCCATGAAAATAAAGCTTACTTGCCGATCTCCTGGGTTGAACTCCCGACCACTCAGTCAGCGTCAATTAATTCGATCAATGAATTCGGTCAATTAATTCGGTTTCGATAGCTGGTTCCCAGGTTCCCGATTGACAATAAGGACACATATTATATATGAACACAGCACTAACCTTTTTGTATTTTCTGTCTTTCTGTTCCAATGTTGTTCTTTTAGCTGGGCAAATTTTGACCTACCGAAGTGCGTACTGGTGGTTTATTTGGACCTCTGGTAGCGCGGGATGTAATTGCACCGCCTGTCGTTTACCGTATTTTTGACTCTCCGAAAAAAGGCGGTAATACTCACATACACACATATATATATTACTATAAATCAGTACAACCAAACAGTGGTGCCAATCGAAGTAAAAAAGCGCGTAAACAGTATCTGTATCTAGTAACATATGATCAAATAATTTTAATTATGCTTATATCAACAACATTATACGAATTTGTAAATGGTTATTTAATATTTATCGATGGTTATCCAATAACCAATATTTTTTTTTTAAATTGAGATTCGTACACAGAATACGTGTCACATAAATATTCTAAATATGTTCAAAATAAGCTAAACGCTTTTGCTATGAAAATAGGACTTACTTGATGGCCTCTTAGAACGAAACTTAAACCCCAGACCTCAAAATCACTAGGCGAGTATCATAGCCACTAAACCACAAGCACGTCATTAAACCTAGAAGATAACTACAATTTTTCTATGGTAATTAAAAGTACTTTGAAAATATATTTTTTGCTCCTCTAAAATAAAATTCAAGGTCACTCGTGGACTGTAACGCTATGTACGCACATAAAGCGCAACTCTTCACCACTTCCGTGGACCCCTTCCGAGAATATAATGTACGAGCCCTAAAACGTCTGGGAACATCCCCGAACAGCGATGGTACACTTTGGCTTTCATGGGTAACGGAGCGTATCGATGTTGGCGTTATGTGGGCAAAAACTTTTCCTGATTAATTACGTATCCCGCGATAGGCACAAATAACTAGGCCCCTACACAAAGGGCCCGGACCTCCGTGGGTTCCCAAGATTTCATTACTTTTATGTCCTATTCGCCCTCATTTTCGGCATCGTGAAACTTTTATTTCTTTACGCTTTTGATCTTAGACTATCATTAAATTTTAATATAAATATTACATATTGCAGAAGGTATTATGACGCAACAATCGAAAACTTTCATTGCACTCACTTCAATCTTGACTAGGATATACGATAATTCTACAAATTAAAAAAAAATCATAACCTTATAAATATTGCGTGTAAAATAAATAAGCAATAATAAAAATTGAGAAGTCTATATTATAAGCGGTGAGCCCAATATTATTAAAGTTATTTTATCATTTTAAAATATATTTTTTTTAATTTATTCATGAAGATGAAGTTGTAAATAAGAGAAGTATTTTTTACACATTAAAAAAATCATACTGTATATAAAAAATACAGAAAATTTATTTATTTTTAAATAATAAAATGAAAATGTTCAGACAATAAATATAAATAAAAAATAGAAAAGTGGTGAATATTTCAAAATAAATTACATGAATCAATTAGATGGATATACAGAAAAAATCTATCTATCGAAAAAATATCCGGTCTTTATCAGGATACGAAGCCAAAACTTTTTCTTGCCTGCGATACCAATTTCGCTATATTAACAGAATAATTTGAGACAAATTAATGCAGTCATACGTTAATGATAAAGTTGTATATTGTTATTATTAGAAAATGGAATATTAGGAAAAAGTTCCAGCTTTACATCCCTATGGCAACAAAATATTTTTCGATAGATTAACTTTTATCTTTCTGATTTTAGAACATATTCTATTATCATAGAACTATGTTCTAAAAATTCAACTTCACAATAAAAATGTTTTCTTTAAGTTAATATTTCCTCTATCAATCTAATCGGTAGCTACATTCAGCTTGCGCTTTATCGTGTGGCTGACGTCCCACAGTGGTGGTGGTGAGTTCAAGACTATGTCCCGATCACCTTATGCCTCATTGAATAATTTCTGACAGTCTTGAGAAACGTAAACATTAATATTTGAGCTTTGATAAAATAATGACATCACGATTTTTAATTATTGTATGGGGGATTGGAGAATTAATATTTTATTATGTGCATGCTTATGTACTTACATGTATTTATATTTATACAGAGAAGATAAAATCTTATCTCTTTATTTCAATATTAAAGACTAAAAGATTAATATTATGATTAATTCTAACGAAATATGGATCACTTATCTCAAACAATGAAGAAAATATAATTTTAAATTAATAGGTGTGATATAAATATATGAAACTACTTAAATTCTTTATCATTAAAAATTCAAAATCAGTTTTGATAACATATGAGTAGTAAAAATATATGAAACATAATTTAATTTTCAGCGATTTCGTATACATAGTTTACACCAACAGTAAATTAAATTAATAGTTACAAACTTTTGCGAGTTAATGCAAAAGCGTTCCTAGATGGGTGGCCTTGCATTTTCTGTCATCATGATGATTCGTTAACCTAACAATTTAAGCTACGAGTACGAGTAATTGATGATGAATAAACTAACACGTCGCGTGTAAATTAATTATAAGACTAAACTTGTCGTATGTATATTGTTATATATAAATATATATCGATTTTTATTAATTAAAAAATATAGTTACATATGTACTTGTCACGTTAAAAATATGCATATTTTTTAAAACCAAATTAAGCACTTGAAAGGTTAAATTAACTGCCCACCAAGCTAATCGAACGTTGCTCAAATCTTCTACTACACACATCACATCACATCATTTTTAATATCGTATAATATTATTCGCAAAATAATTTTATGTTTAAATAATATTTCCTTCCCTGTGTGTTACTAGTTCTAATGGGACCATTTTCAAATAAACATAGGTATAATTATGGCAACACAAAACAATTTTATGTTTAAATAATATTACCTTCCCTGGGTATTACTAGTTCTGATGGGACCATTATCAAATAAACATCGGTACGATTATGCCAACATATAACTATTACGATATATATAACATTACAGGCAAAAATTATTTTATTATAATACATTATAAAAAGAAAACTTTTTCATATTTTTCCAATAAACTTTTTGACATTTTATAATACGGCCAGGAATTTTATTTATGCCGGTAACGTATTGCCATCAAATACTAGCAAAAAACTTACAAGCCAAAGGCGACTATGCAGCTACGGCTAGTGCCTCCAGAATTACTAAAACAGAAAAATAATTGTGTCTTGTATTCTTATATCTTGTGCAAAGTCCAGTAAAAAATTTGCCTAAATAAAATAATTAATTAAACCAAGTATTCAATGTCAGAAACATTATTTATTTTCAAATAAATAAAAGCAGTCAAAATATGATGTATCAACCATACTATCAAAATGAAAATTAAATATGAATTGAACGTAATATGAATTCCCGGATAGGAAAAGGTCCATGTTCGAATCCCGGTAACAACTAAAATTGCACTACTTATTGATAAATCAGCATGTAGCAAGACCAAATGTCACTTCTTCGGGATACAATATAAATATAAATATATACTTTATTATTAAATATATACTTACATACACCTTCAGAAAATTACATATTTTTCTGCAGATTAAGAACGAGATTAAATTCACAGACATATAAAAGTTTGTATATACTTAATAGATGTAGTTTTTAGTATGTACATTAATCTTTTTTATGAATTAACATTATTCTCAATATATTTCAGTGACTAATAACCTTTGTAATATTTTAAAAATACCATTTATTATCCAACAAAAAACTTTCATAAAAACTACATTTCAAGATATTTTTTGATCAAAAAATATCAAGATTTATTCAAAGAATTGTTTAAATCGCCTTCCAGATCTTATAACAGAGTCAGAGCTGCCAAATTTCTGAAAATTACTTTTCTTGACAGAGAATGGGAAAATGTCATTTTGTGACCTGCCAAGATACCGCATGCGTCAGAAAAAATTAGCGGTTGTTGGCAGACGGCTGTATACTTAACTGTAACTTAAGGCTTAAGCGACGGAGGCTGCTTTCGTACTTTGGCTTGCCGCAGTAAAATTTGTGTGTTCTTTTTTTGGTAAATGTCGGAAATACTCCATCTTTCAGAAGCGATGATAAAATATATTAGTTTATCAATTTGTGAAAATATTGGTCATGTTCAGAATCAATGTATTTTTGTTTTATTTTAAATGTGCCACCTATACACATACAGTGAAAAATTAATAACATATTAAACATAAATTGTAATTTCTGAACGTAGTTTTGTGGTATCTTTAATACGAATTAAATTAATCAATTTACTTATTAGAAACTGTATAATGCATTTGTGTAATATATTTGGACAGTAACCGTCTCACTAGAAAATTCTGTATTGGGACTGAAATAGTTAAAAAGTAATTGTACAATAAATTAGTGTATAACATTTACCTCTTATAAAAGGGTGTTTTATTTGGAGGTATAGACCGTTAAAATGAACACATAAAAATCGTGGTAATGGCCATCATATTGACTTTATTGGAATGATAATTTGATGGCATTAGTTTTTAAATATAATTTCCCGCATATAAGCACTGTGGCTGGCTCGAATAAAGCGCAATCTGGAAGTCCAATTTTTGACCACTTTTTGGAGCAGCTGGGGACGTGTATCGGCAATAACGCGACGAATTTAGACTTCCAAGTCATCTATCGTCTTTGGTTTATCGGCGTAGATATGCAACTTTACATATCTCTACAGAAAATAATTTAAAGGTGTTAAATCACACGATCTTGGAGGCCAGTTCACAGGTTCATTTCGCGAAATTATGCGCTCATTGAATGTTTCCTTCAATAAATTAATTGTGGCGCACGCCACGTGGCATGTTGCACCGTTTTATTGAAACTACATCTCTTTCACATTAATGCCATTCAATTGGGGAACGAAAAAGTCAGTAGTCATAGATCTGTAGAGCTATCCATTAACTGTAACATTCTGGGCGGCATCATTTTTGAAGATACAACAGTTTCTTCGGTGCGTACTATACGATGTTTCTGCGGATATGTATTATCAATTAGAGAGTGCGAAGTGTGAAAACAATCCATGATTATTCAAATTAATCATAATCGTAAAATCGTAAAATGAACGTAGCGCATGGTAAGCTTCGCAAACTGAACCAAGATTTTCTAAATAAATTTGCACAATTTACAAGCGTTGTTTTAGCGTAAGTCTCTTCATGATGAAATAGCAAACTAAACTGAGCACAAATCATCTGTCAGTGTCAAATTGGCTGTCGCGGAAAAAGTGTTGCCAGTTCAAAAAACAAATCTCTAAATAAACATTATACGTAAGGTGTATATATAAAAAGTAATTACGAAGAGGACTTTTAATACATTATTTTATAAAATTGTTGTTATACAATTATTATAGGTTTGATCAATTTGTTTGGGTGAGTCCGCCAATACTAACTCTACCATGTTACGAATCCAAGTTAGTTTTTATTTTCAGTTTCATGTTACCGGTATCGTTAGAAAGATGAACATATAAAATCTTGTCCTAGCGTGTATTACTCAAAAATATTTAGTATTTATCGCAAAATAAAGTTGATTGCTTTTAAAAATGAAATAATAGATTCATACAAATTAAATTAATCAACTAGAAAAATATACATAAATATTCCATTTATCGAAAAAATATTTAGTTGCTACCAAGATTCGAAACTGAACGTTTTTTTATCCGGGAAAATATATAATTTGTATTTTATTATTATAAATCAATCTCACCATGCACGGACAGTTAATCAATTTTACACTACAGTATGGTTTTACATACTAGCACCTACGCGGCGCCTGTCTTCAACAACATACATAAATCAAAATTCAAACAGTTAACAAATTATTCAAAACAAAACCACAAAAATCATATTCAAGAGTCCAGAATAAATCCTTTTAAACTGCACCGCCAGCATAAGATAGACACGACCACATATTGCTTCCATAAATTTTCAGTAAACTTACACAAATCTTGTACCCTTAAATTTCATAATAATCCCCTCATCCGAAATCTCAACTCGTATGAGCACGATATTAGTGTAATGTAGTTCGTTTCAGATACAAACATCCCAGGCACTACTTCATGAAGCAGAACAACGCGCTCGAACCTCCGGAATGAGATACACACGAGCGGGCAACGTCAGCTGATCTTACAAAAAATGATTTACGTAAAAAAAAATTATATTTAAGAGAAATTTAATTCATTTTAGTTAATAAATATTATTTATTTATTTATTTTCATTATACACGCCCAATTCACGCAATACCATAATTTGTAAAATAACAGAAAATTTCGTTAGAAGTACAATACACAAAGAAAAAAATTATATAGTGTAACCTTTTTTTTCATAATCAAAATTAAAAATAAATATAAAATATGAAGTAAAGGAATCAATTGTGACGGATGTATTGAGACATAATTTTTTTTAATAATGTAGTCCTATAAAGAGTTAAATTTATAGCAAAAATGTCGACTACCTCCGCATATTCATTCCCCAAAGAATGCAATCTGGAGACTGCGGAGTTAGCTAATGCATTATTTCTGACATTATCATTGTAATAGAACAATGAATTGTGTCTCGATGACCTTAATTGTACGTGAAAGTCAAGCAGACCGACAATCTGGGGGCAGTCTATCATACCATTGATGATCCTGTATAGAAAGATAATGTCGGTCATCGTACGTCTCACTGATAATTTTAACAATTTCAGACGGCTAAGGAGATAATCATAATTGATATTTATGTTAGAATAAGGCGGTACTGTATATAAATTATCCGTGCCTAGATAATTTCCTTTTTTTAAATTATAGTAAAATGTTTAGGAGTTTATTTTTACACTTTATCCTTCCAATTCATGTGTGAACTCACTTGTGATATTTATAATAGTAGTTATTGAAAGTGTCAAAACAAATAGCGATGACACACTTGTAGTAGTAGATTAGGCGATCTAACCGCATGTACGAGTAGAGTACAAAGTAAAGTATCGTGAACTCTTAGCCGGGCTTCCACCAAACAGACTGTTTAAAAAAGTTAGTTGCTAGTGTTAGTCTCCTTTTTATTTTGTTAGATCCCGCAATGATGTCCTTCACCAACGACGATTTGTTTATAATTAGCTGTGGTTGGTTTTTAATTAATGGTCGAATAAAAAATACTTTATAATACGATGTTGGGTTGAATGAAGAATTTAGATCTTTCTTCCATAATTTTATCAGAATGGCAAGTGCCGATTTTCAATTGTTAATTAATCTGGTAGGGGCTAAAATCGCAAAAATAAAACAAAAATTACATTCACATAATGTCGCAGATAACAAAACTACCTACTTTCGCGTGTTTCAACCAAACAGCAGGAACAAACTTATTTTTCTTTGATATACCGACTTGAGATGGGAGAGTTTTTTGTTTACTAAAGACACTGTCCTCGGACAGACTTGTTTTCAGAACTGTTCATATTTTACAAAACAAGGCTCTTTTTGTTGAATAAAACAGTTTTGTGTTTTGTCCTTTTGGTGGAAACCCGGCTTAAGAAGTTGAAAAAAAAACTATTAACATGTAACACGGAGACCGAAATATTTGTTCTTCTTCTTTTAAACAGGCAATCCACCCTTCAAGAGTGATTTGTGCCATTAATCAAGTTAAAACATTATTTTATAAAAAGAAGTACAACAATATTATAGAATAGAGAATATTATATTACAAGTTAATACCATAGTCGTTCAAGAAATTTGCTATTATATAGATTAAATGTGGCGAGTTAAGGGAAAGAAGATGACACAAGTTAACCGGGAGTTGAAAATTACCATTGATAAGATTACTGTAAAAAAAACCTGTGATCCGCAATGGACAGGCAAAAAAGATAAGGGTTTCCTCCTCGGCACCACATTCACACATTGGGGAATCTATTATGTTCAATCTGAATAAATGTAAGGCTACCTGGCAATGCCCAATTCTCATTATAAAGATATTTGATATTGTTCTTTTGGAGACTTTCCTATTGGAGAACCAAGGGGTGCGGGGAAAAGATCTTTGGATTATTTTAAGCCGATTAACCTTGTGATTATTTGGATCCATCCATCGTGCAGTCCAGATAGAATTCGTACGTTTTTTTTACAATATTAAGTCTGTCATACATCGGGATATGGAATTGATGGGGGAAAACTCCGGAAAGAGTAGCCTTCTTGGGCAGTTTATCAGCATATTCATTTACATGAATTCCTTTATGTGAAATATTTATTAATATTATTAACAAAATATTTTTATTAATGTAACCTTTTCGATGTATGTATATCAGATAAGTCATGACAGAAACTCTAAAAAAATATATAAAACGCGTTAACGTATGTTTTTATTTAGTTGTAACAGTTTTCTTACATCTAGTATAACATAACATAACACTTTATAATACATAAGAAAAAAATTAATTAATTAATTAAAAATTAATCATATATCACATAGCATTAAAGGGATTATAATCACAAAAAGAAATAAACACATGAAATGATCAGTTATTAAATTAGATACTGCATATTCTGCATTTAACCTACGAAAAGTAGCAAGTCCTTCACATTTGCTGGCAGTTCACTTAACAATTTGATACCTTTATAATATAAACTATTTTGTATTGCTGTAATTTGTTTTTGTAAGTCTAAAATCCGATCTCAAATAATATTTTATATTTTTATTCGTGCATGATGAGAATAATCGATTTTTAATTTTAAATATTAACATTTTGTGTAGTTTTTTTGCTTAACCGTCATTAATTTCAGTTGTTTTAAGCATACATCTATTACATCTATATAACATGTATATAACTACAGCATATTCAAGAATACAAGCAATGTGAAAACATTTAAATTAAATTTTAGGAAAAAAAAAAATTTGCAATTTGAGTATAGTCAATAAAAAACGGCTCATAAAATTATATTCAGTAAATAATTTGGTGACGACGTGACGCCCGGTACATGTTTATATGACTCCAAGATTCAAAATCTTTTCATAGGAAGCATTTTTTGTCTCGTTAAAAAAAATGTAAGCATCACATAGCATAATGTCGGAACCAGAATACTTTTACATATTAACCGATTTTTTCATGTAAAACGTTTTCATTCAAAGAATTAACCTTATAGTACCAAACACATTATTAAAACATTTATCAAACAAAATAGCCATCATCATTGTCATTATCATTATTAGACATTTTCTATCTACTGCTGAATTAAGGCCTCCCCAAGTGTCTCGATTTCGTTAGTCCAGCGGGCTTTGATGCGACCTGTCAGCCTATTGATTTCCCTTGGGTACCAGTAGAGGACTGCATCCATCTAACGATTGCCTGTCCTTCGTACGATGTGGCCTGGCTGTGCGAGTCAACAAACAAAACTATACATATCTATCTATAATGAAGATGTTTGTCTCATAATTCTTTTTTTCAATAATGCGTTTTATTCTTAATCATTATTTCTTTCATTGGTACTCGTAAGTATAAAAAATCATACATATGTATGTGTGCATTATTAAATTTAAATCCACTACCATGATCGCCGATACCGGCTGAGAGCCAGGCTCTTATAGACAGGAGTCGGGGTCAGTCTCGACCCGACACGAGTCCCGATCCGGCGCGATCCGACTTGACTGCTCCGTTTATAATCACTCACTTGTACAATACTTCATCATCTGATTGGTAATGCAATTTTAAGAAAATGGCAACATACAATTTGTTTGGGACATATATTTATTCTCGAACGAAAATAATGTACTACGCCTTCCCCCTCCCCTCTATCTCCTCACCAGGCACCCCGCCGCACCCGTCGAAAGGTGACCTTGAAACGGTACGGTAATTTGTGAATCGAAGTATGGTATTAAATTGAGACGTCGCGTCTATGCAGTGCATTCTAAAGGACTAGGACCTAGACGAAGATAGTGATAAATTTACAGTCCACCTTGGAGGTGTCAGAAGAACTGGATTGGGGTGAGTGCAAACCTCTTTCCGAATATCCTGTTTCTTCTGGCATCTATGTTTTTACGCAACACAATTGTCGAATAAAATACGCTTTTAATTAGTAAGTAAAACAAAATACACATTGAATAGCGACATCTTCACGACTAATGAAAACTACCCGCGTATTATGTTTCAGCGTTACCACCGAATTGTTAAATAATATTAATGAACACTCGGCACTCTTGCACTCTGTAAAATGGATTTCCCTTTACTTGTCGCTTCAAATTTGTACCTCCCGGGATTAAATTCTAAATTATTATCGTATGCTACTGTAGATACACATCCCATCTCGAAACTGTAATACGTCAGTACCGTAATTTGGGGGTGCTTGCGCCATTCTATTCACTTCACTTCACTCAAATATATTTTTTAGAAATACTATTGGGTCGTCTAATAAGGTTTTATTGAAATGGTATTTTCCCGCTGTATTATTTTTTTGTGACAAAAAATGACATGCTATTCGATAGCATTTATTCTGCTCTAAAACGTCAGTGTTGCCAAATTCACGCCACTAATTAAACCAAAATATTTCCTTTTATATTACATATTTATTTATTTCATATTATGTCTGCGTTACATAAAAGGAAAACATATTTTAAATATGAATTAAATATATTAATTAGAAAGATATACATATAAAATTAATTTCATCGAAAAATATTGTTGTTGCGCCACCGGGATTCGAACTCGGATCTCCTTCCTAGCCGGGGAAGGTGCATTATCCAATTGTGTTATAGCGCCAGTATTTTTCATGACAAATTTTCGAACCTATATGTTACCTTTTTGATATTAATACATTTAATCGTTCCATTATTTGAAAGAGCCATCTGCCTTATTTTATATATCTTTCTAATAAATATATTTAATTAATATTTAAAATATCACAGATCTATGTTCTGAATAATTACAACTTCACAATAAGAATGTGTTCTCCTAATGAAAACATATTTATTTACCACGAGATTAGACATAATAATATCATGTGTCTGTGTTTAATAACTATCAATTTTTTTATTGAAAACCTGCAGTGAGTATCCCCATATTACCGTATATTGAATATAGGGTTACATTATCATATCAAATACGTAATGTTAATGCCTCTAAGTATAGTTGTTGGTGAAACAGCTTTAAAGCTATGTTTGAAGTAGTGATGGTTAAATCAATATTTGAACCTTTACTGTTACTATGATTGTGTTTGATTCTATCCATGATTGATAACTGATTATTCATATTCTTCGGGCAATGGCTGGTACGATAGAAAGTAGACCTTAAACATTTAAATCTCAGTTACTAATCATCGTTAAATATCAGTTGCCAGTCATCATCACAATCACGTAATGCTTTATCAACACTAGTATTAAGCGTCATTATTAAAATTATCAAATTTTCGCGGCACACTGAACTAGGGATTCTATATCTAGATAACCTGGGAATAAGATCCCGGGAAATACATGATTTTTTGCTGTCTCAAACCCCGGTCTAACTTTTTTTGATATTATGCATTTTAAACAAGTTGAGTTAACCTCATATAACCATCGTTATATAGTAGGTAGTGACCCGGCCACGAGCGGTGCATGTGTAAAAAAATAATGGAAAGTTTCCATTGTTTATATGGTCACCCATAGAGATTTACATTAAGGAGAAATTAGTTCTCAGCTATTTACTACTGACAAAAAAATTTTAAGCAAATTGTTTTTTTGGTTTATTCAAACAGTGTATTATATTTTCATGTAAAATGTAATATTTTATCTTTAAGATAAATTCTTGTCATCTTTTGAAATAAAATTTGGATGTGATAAAATAATTTGAAAAACTTTATTACGCGACTTCACTTGACTTTGCCAAATACATACGTCATTGTCTTTTTTATGTTTCTTTATTAACCTTTACCATACCGTGATATAAATATTCATATGCATCCATGCTGTCAACTCGTGTTACCGTAAGAAAATTTTTAACTTTTATTAGTTTAAATAGCTTTAAAATTATTAATCCTATAAACTTACTCTAGATATTGAGTATTAGTTACAAAAATGGTATCAATATCCTAATATAATTCGGAGCATTCATCAAGTGTTAAACAATACTACCTTATTTCTTTTCTCTCTTCATTAAATTAGTGAGAAAGAGAGATCATATATTCGTATGTTTGTTATTATTTTTATTGTGAAATTAATGTACCATCTCTATTTATCTTACCACAAATGTTATTTTTCCCAGAATTTTAATTTTACGACTGACTAAATCGAAAAATAATTATTTTTGTGTGATTCGCTTTACACAGCTGGTTTTTCTCTAGTCTAAGAATAACACTAAGAATAAACATTTTCCGTAGAATTAACTAAAATATGAATTTCATGTTGCGTATATTAACCGAAATATTACAGTTTTAATTGAGGCGGTATACCTATGTTACTGCATGGTTTTGGAAGGGTTAAGTCACTTTTCAAGGGTAGATTACCAGAATAAAAAAAGTTATTTTACTGTTTTTTGAATTGTTAAAAATGTTTGTGTTTTGTAAATTTTATATATGTACGAGTGTGTATACGTGTGCTTTTGTATTCAAGTCAACACCAAAATATAATCCTACATGTTTTCAACTTTTTTGCTTCTCAATTTTTCTCGGCATCTTTCAGATCTGAGGAGTGTCGCCAGATCTGCAGGATTTCAATCTGGCGACTGCCTGTTGCCATTTCCAATTGATCGGTCTAGCGGATGAAGTTCTTCCTCTTCCTCTTCGCCCTTCAACGTGGCCCACCATAACAAAGCTCCTCAAGCTCGCAAATTGTATCTGTAGTAGTAATCTTAACCGTTTATTTAAAAACAATTTTTTTTAAACATTTACGACTAGTAAACAACCTCCGTGCTTGATTTCCACACAAATTATTGTTAATTATTATTCCTTATTCCTTTATTTTACGTTATTCCTTCGACTGGCACACCTAGTTTTTTGTTGTAATATGCTTGTCTGTGCGATGTGATGATCGCCGCTTTTTATAATAGGTGGTCCAGAAGTTAATTATTTCGATTGGTCGAAATAATCAGGATCGAGCACGTACAACAAAAACATCGAAGATCTAAGAACAACCAGTATTGGAGCACAATCCACCATCAGCAAAGAATCACAGCAGTTGTCAGTCCGGGTTAGTGGTGATCTTTATTACTGTATACATCGTCATATTATCAATTTAAAGCCCCGGATAAAACAAGCTATCGAAAGAATTTACGAAAACACAGATTAATTGTTAATGACTAAAATTAATTAATAACAAACGTTATTTTTAACACGCTAATAATATTTACTGGTTGTTTTTACATTTTTTTCAAATTGATTTAACTTCTCTTTTATTTCATTGGCTCTTCACATTTATTTGGTCGGGGGAAAAAATAATTACATTTTTTTACAAGATCATATTGTTTTTACAATGTACGATAAGCAGAAATCTTATGGTACTTTTAGGTATACAGTTACTTCCAATTTATGAATCATTTCTTACATTTTCACTATTTTTAAATTCGCAAAGCATAACTGTCCAAAACACACACATAGTTTTGGCGTGGGTATTTTTATTATTTACAGTTTACAACTCGCCGCCTAGGGAATGTAAAATGAAAGAAATACTTCTATAGAGAAGGGCCGTGGTGTCAGAAAAGCTCTTACGAATTTAAAAACGATGTAAATATAAGCAAATTGAATGAGTCATAAACTGAAAATAACAAAATACCCAAATTAGATTTTTGTGAATCGTACAACACCTTGTACCTTCCAATCAATTCAATACATTATCTATTACAATAACAGGTAACAATATATATGTATATGTATATTTATATGTATATAAAGTGATCACTTAAGCCAGCCGAAGATAGGTCATAAGTCCTGTAATTACCTCGTACTTCCATATATTTTTCATTAAATATAATAAAAAATATATATATCAAAAAAAATGAGATATCAGATATTTGTTTAATAACAGTGCCTTTATAGATGAAAATCCAGTAATTGTGTGTTTTTGGATATATTAAGATATTGCTATTGACTATTGGTGTATTCATATTCACATCAATATTGAAATACTAATTTAATGTATTAATTATAAATATGTACATACAAAATCAATTTTGTCGAAAAATATTGTTTTTGCGCTACCGGGATTCGAACTTTGGATCTATATTTTCAATCTGGGAAGTACACTACTACAACACAATTGGTAGTGTACTTCCCCGGATTGGAAATAGAGATCCAGGTTTGAATCCCGGTAGCGCAAAAACAATATTTTTCGACAAAATTGATTTTATATGTATGTATATATTTGTAATTAATACATTGAATTAGTATTTAAAACATCACAGACCGTCTGTTCTGAATAATTCTTGAACATCCTATTCCTTGCTAGATGCGATGTTAAAAATGTCAAAAGGAACAGTTCCATCAATATGAATAAATATATCATTTATATTTTCCTGTGCAATTATACGCCATTTTCCGTCAAGATACGATCAATTTCGTATTTCAAACTGAAAATGAGATGAAAGGGTGCAAGAAAAGGATGCGAGTGAGGGAGATATCAATAATGGGGGGATTATCTTGAAATCAAATAGTTAAATGGAGGACATTCAAAGCGTGAATTGTCGAAATAAAAACTATCGCGCTTTTGTTTTTGAGGCTTTCTGTGATAATTGCTTAATTTAAATTTTTCACTTTTAACAGCAGTCCCCAAAAATACCGGGGGTTTTAAAAAAACTACAATTTTTTGTAACATCTGTAGTTTATGAAGAGACTACTTTCTTGGCAATATTTAATTATGTCCAAGAACACACAAATACCTACAATCAAACAAATATCATATATTTAATAGAGACAAAGCTATTTTTTATTATATTTAATGGAAAATATAATAAACTGGTCAAAATAAGAAAATATATAAAAAAAAAATTAAAATATTGTTTTTCAGGCGTATTTTATTATAAAATGTACAGATAAAGAATATTGCTTTGAAATAATTTCCAAAAAATCAGATTTTCATAGGCCCGTGAATAAAATTCCTTTCCTTAATTTTCTCTTACCGCCTTGATGTCATTTACCTAATTAACCACGGGAAAGAAAAGGACCAGAATTTTTTAATCTTGTTGCCAGCCGAAAAGAACACTCGTATCTCTAGAAAAAAAAACAGTTAAATATTATTTTCAATTATTTACCCTTTTATCTTTTTCTTTCAAAATTTACAAAAAAATGTACAATACGAAATAATCCAATCTCTTTTAATCTGTAGACTTAAACGCGAAATCTTATTAAAAACATAATTGAGCAACTGTTAGGATATCTTGGAGTTGTTTAGAGACTAGAAGGCATTTAAAAAAGAAGAAGAAAAAATGTTGTAATGGAAGATACTTTTCACTCTTTTAACTCTTTAACTGTTAAATGTATATTTTTTTAAACTTTTAATTATAGAAATATAAAAAAAAACAAAGATCCTTAACAATAAAAATATATACATGGGATATTACGGATTTTGTACAATAACAGTAGTTCCGGTAATCTGATTTGATTTCAATAAAACATTTTTGAAAAATAGTCATTATAAAGATCTCGGTTAAGTTCGTTAACTAGCCTGATCCTCCATATTTTTTTAAATGGCGGATCATCTAAATTCCCATCTAAAATTAAATTAAAATAAAAGACCGTTAATATTGATTCTGGAAAAAAATTTAAAAAACTTGTTTTCACACATTTACGAAATATGTCTAATTTTTACCGTCGGATTTTTTGTAACGCATCATAATATACACAAGATTTATGAATATATTTATGTACCATAGAGTGAAAATTCAGGAAAATTTACATATATCTAAGTATTATCCGAGAGTTCATCAAACTTTTAAAAATAAACACACAAACTACCCTTCTAAATGTAAACCAAATTACGTATAGTAATATTTACCCTGTAGGCGTCTATTCTTACGGTTTTGGGAGACGTGATGTTTATTTTTGTAAAAGTTACAAATTCATCATACATCAACCCTGACCTCCTATCAACTGATAATATTATTGTTGCTACGCCAATTTTCTCATTTAACAAGATAGTCTGGTGTAAAAGATCTTATTCATTTAAAGGTTATCGTCGAATTTTCCCTCTAGAGAATACATGAATAAAAGTTATTGAAAATATAGCGTCGCGTTGGAAGAATGGCAAAGAGGTTTTACAATCGGGAGAAATAAAATTACCAATCTACGTTTTGCTGATTGAAGTGGAATTTGTGTGCACGCAGTTTTATTTAAAAATAAATCACAATATTTAAAATATTGCCGAAGTCCGAAATCTCATTTTGTTAGTCGAACCTAAGAAACCCGTCTTGACTATCCTTGAAGGCAAAATAAATCTCGTACTAATAAATCACGCCTTCATATATGTAGAATTAATGTAATTTAGATAATGTTGAAATAAGGGTTTAAGATTAAAGTAGGTTCTTTCTTATAGGCTACTTAATAGATACATTGCATCTAGATGGAGACTTGAGTCAGCTATGAGAGCAACCTAGTACCGGGATTGGTGAAGGTGCATCACGAGCCGAGTCTCATCTGATTGTGGCCACTATATGTCAATACAGACGTGAAGAAGGATAGAAAAATTAAGTAATTATTGGCATATCTCAACATCATAATATTCTGGTACTACTACAATGTAGGAGACCAGAAAGTGGTGACAATAAAGATCGTTTATCATTTTAATGAAGACAACCCTTCACCGGCCAAAATAAACGCAACCATATAGCAGCCTCAATTACCAGTGCAAGTACCCTCGGTGGACTGTCACCTCGACCATTCATAAATGATATATTCAACTACTAAATGAACTCCTTTACTTTCTCCCTTTATCTACGCATGTTGTCGCACTCACATCATATGTCCAGGTGGATTTCCTAAGATTATTTATTCTCTTCTCTAATGTGCTTTATTTTAGCATACATTTGGATATATTCTTCATGACACACTCAGTTCAAAAGCGAACATGTATGGCTGATAATAATTCTAACGTGTAATACAAGCTTGCCACATTTAATACTTCGCACTATTTGCTTTCAAACGCGTTACGTATTCCGACATTGTTAACCTTGGAACTAGTGATGAGCTTAGAATTACGAACTGTAAGTCAATTACTGATATCTTGAATCACAGTCACTATCAGTGATTAAATATCTGGGAATATTGTAATTTGTCTATTTGATTTATATTTGGTTGTGAATCGTGATTCGGCGCATGTGCATATGAAACAAAAATAGCCAAGAAGGAATGACGTTATAATTCGTAATAAGCGCTATCTAGTAGATTTCTTCGAAAACATTTTACGCATTTGACCCGAAATGCTGAGAATTTGACCTGAAAAATATACTCGCATTCTTAAGGATTTTCATTCTCTTTTATATTGGTATTAAATATATTAATAATACATGCTAGAATTTATTTTTTACGCAAATTAAGTTTGAATAATGTAAGTAATATGCTCAAATTATGTTTTTTTATTTATTTTGTGTATTGTGATATCATGCGGCACACGCGTATTAGTAATGATACTGTGATCACAGTCACAGTTTTCAATCACTGATATTATTGAATATTAATCACAATCACATCAGTGATTTTTGAGTAGCATTTTTTCTAATCACCACTTGGAACCCATGCGTTTTTTAACGCTGTAATTTTATTAATATTTTTACTTAAATATCTGGGGCATTAATAATATTTTGATAATAATTGTACTTGTAATTATCGTAGGCATAAATACATACGTTGACTCATTTTTTCAATAATCTTGAACATCAATCTTTCTGCGAATTTCTAATATCTTCCATGATGATAATTATTTTTATCGTATCTGATATACTATCGATATATTTGTCAGTACACCTAGTTCAACACTAATACCGATATCAGGGCACGGATTATTTTTCGCGTAAAAATCTAACACAAAACCTAACTAAACAATTGATGATTAACATAAGGAGTGGAAATTAACAAGTTCATATATTTTTGAAAGAAAATTAGGTATCACTTAGAAAGATATAAGAGGCCACCGTGGGCAGACTAGGTAGATCGCGTAGCTAAGGGTAAAGGGTATTCCTACACGTATAGGTAAAAAACCGTACATTACATACATATCCCGAATATTATCAAACTTAAAAAACCCATTTTATATCATCATGAGTGAATGTACGGTGATCGGGACACGGTCCCGAACTCACTTGTCACTACTGAAGCACGTCAAAGTACCAGCTTAATGCATCTACTGACCGGCTACTGCGCGATCTGTGCTCCTTTTCTCATTCACCTATGTATAACCATATTATAATTCATTCAGTATCATTATGCAAGTAAAACATTTCAATTCAGTTACCATGCCATTGTTCTATTTTTATCTTACTCTCACAACAAACCGAGATAAATATCGCGATCCAAGTTTTGCAAACGTTGTAATACTACAATGTCCAACACCATTCATAAGATATTCACAGCAAAATCATCCACTCGGGATCTTTAATTCGTGGAGGGTGAATGTGTCTCTGTTCAATAATTTTATATTATTGTAAGTGTTTTACGTATTGTATTGCTAATAAAAATGTATTAATCAACCATAGACGTCTTCCTTTAATATCCTGTATTAGACCTCTCTTTTTCACTTCTGCTCATCACTATCTTGCATCTTCATTGCACTCTCGCGACACATTTAATTTTATCTGGCCATCTCGTCCTTGGACTTCTTACGATTAACAATCTTTTTTATAAATATCAATTTATTAAGCAGAACACATTATTATTGCGGTGTTGTAATTATTCAGAATTAAATGTATTAAAGAGAAAGATAAACATGTAAAATCAATTTTATCGAAAAATATCGTTGTTGCTACCGGGATTCGAACCTGGATCTCTTAAATTAAATTTCTATTTAAAAAAATATCGGTTAATGCAATTTCCCCCGATAGGAAGAGATTCAGGTTCGAATCTTGGTAGCAACAACAATATTTTTCGATAAAATTGATTTTATATGTATATCTTTCTAATTAATACATGTAATTTGTATTTACAAAAAGATTTGAATCGTTTCCACAGAATTAGACATATATCTCAAAAATTTAGTTAAGATAAATTTCAGTATAATGTACACGTATTGATATTTTTATCTAGAGTTAAACTCAGTCAGTTTGAGACTGACAGAAAGAAACAACAACTCAAACCCATGCACACGACTTTCGATTTGACAAACACCCGTTTTAATTGCTGCTGGAGAAATTTAAATTTACCCATCTGACGAACAAAATATCAATAGTTAGTAGAGTGACATTTGACGTCTGACGTACTACAAGTATGAAGCCAAGATTTGTCTCAAAAAGATCTCACAAGAGAATAATCTCGGTCTTCGGGATTGTCTCTACTTGAAAATTTAATTACATTCTCATACGTGAAATATACGTCAGAATTTGTATTTTCCTCTATTACTTTAAATTCTCCGTTTTTTTTGGTTCACCCACACGAGAATTTTAAAATTCTTTTCACTAACCTTTCGTCTAACCTCTGTATTCACAGGAATTCGAATTCATTACAAATGTACATTTTAAATAGCCTTCTTTCAGAGTAAAATGATTGAATATATACTAACTGAAAAGACTTCTGTAGGTTTTCAAATACCATTTATTTTTAAAGTGCCGAATTTTCTGTAACAAAATGCTAGTTTAATTTAAAATTAACATGATCTAATTTTGTAATGAATATATATCTATAAGTTTTAATTTTCGATGGAAACGCCACGTCATTCTTTAATGCGATTTAGCCAACCGATAAAGATCATCCTATATATCTACTCCCGCAAGTTTTTTGTTAATAAAATATTTCCATATTAAAAAAAAAACAATCTTTATTTAGTTTACTACATCATTTCCATTATTAGTTATAATAAGTCCTCTTGAGGTCAGCCGAGGCTCTGAATCCACCATGGTCAGGAGTTGCTCACCATGAACTTCGACGGGGCCTATATTTTAGTGACAAATACCCTTAACCCTTCCCAATCCATACGGTAATACATGTCTGCCATCGTAATTAAACCTATAATATTTCGGTAAACACATACAACATATAATTCATATTTTAGATTATCCTAAAGAAAATATTAGTGCTTAGAAATGACTAGTGAAAAACCAATTATGAAAAGGGAATTGTACAAAAACAATTATTATTTCCATTCAATCCATTGTAAAATTAATACGTTGGTAAAACTACAATTTGTGATATGAAAGACAGAGATCACACACTATTTTCTCTTTCTCACTAATTAAATGAATGTGTATACATATTTTATACGACTTAATGATAATTATGTTATTAATATTTTTTTCAAAATTGAATACTCAATATTTAGAGTAAATTCGTGCCATTTAAACTAAGAAAAACATTTGTTCTAACTGTTATTTACGGTAACACGAGTTGACAGCATGGCTGCGTTCGGATATTTTATATCATGGTATGGTAAAGTATTATTAAGTATGTATTCCAATTTAAAAAATAATTTAGGGCTATTGCACGATTGAAGTTGAAAGGAAACTGGCCAAATGAGATAGAATGTGTCCCTTTCAAAAGCAATGACAAAACAATAGGATTCAAGACAAAAACAACCGTTTAGACCATTTTTAAATAAATACCGTTTAGCATTAACTTTCATATACAATACTTATTTTATATTTTGACGTGACAGCGTCTTATAAATCGATGAACGCCCGCTGCACGCACGAAAAAACATGACTCATTGTCCCGTTTGTCGCGTTACGCCGAAGGCAAGCGTTGTCCCGTTTGTCGCGTTACGCCGAAGGCAAGCGTTCAAAGTAATAAACATATTTGAATTAATGAGTGCGAATAAAATATATCAATAAAAAATTGTAGATTTCATTTCACTCCTCCTTCGTATCCATACAAAATAATGATAATTCAATAAAAATGATTCCATTTTATTCATAAAAGTATGCAATCATTTCATCAATGTTTTCTTATGACGTTGTCACGTTAAACTATCGTCCGTAAACCGACTTTACAGACAACCAATTTTTCGACTAACAAAACAACGAACTTTAAAAATTGCGAAAATATTGTCAATTCTACAATATCGCTTATCAATCAACGATCTAAAAAAACATTTTTCAATTATCACGCAAAATACTTTTAGAATCAGCAATACTCACTATTGATAGAATATTTTATAGAATATATTTTAACACCGAAGGTCGATGGAGGCTCTTTTTTAAGAAAAGTACTTCGTCAGAGCCACCGTCTGAATGAACGAGTTTTCTAGGAGCCTAATGGGAGCTTTAAAGGTAACAATAAATACTGTCAATATTTTCGTGAATGCCGTCCAACCTTATATTTTATATAATATGTATTTTTTGTCAAAACTTCAAAAAACATACTTCAAACTCTAGTTTTTTTTAGGTGTATCTTTTGAATGAACGAAAGCAATATTTTATGAATTAATATTCAAGAAACGGTAAAATAAATTTCCTACTACATGGAATATTAAAAAAACAGCTAATTCTGGCTATTCAAAAGTTCTGAACATATTTGTGTTATTGAGATGCGTGATTGGTACGTATCTTTTCAATAGATATTAATACCTATTTGTTTGTAGGTATAAAAAAATCTGAATAGAAAAATATGCCAACAAAAAAAATATTATACGAAAAAATATTTTGGTTGCTACTTTGGTTTCACCGGATAAGAAAAAGGGATTCCAACCAGTTTCCAGGTTCGTCTCCCGGTAGCAATCAAAATATATATTCGATAAATAGATTAAATACTAAATTAATGTTTTAATTATATGTATATATTTATAATTAATACATTAATTTAGTATTGAAAATATCACAGACCTATGTTCTGAATAATTACAACTTCACAATAAGAATGTGTTTTCCTTAATAATGATAAATAGATTTTTTATGTATATTTTTTCTGATTAATTCATGTAATTTGTATTCAAAAATATTACAGAATAAATACATATCTGAGATTGCAACTTCACAACATAAACATGTTTTCATTAAATATAAAAAAATAATAATATTGTTAATATACACATTAACAAAGAAAGATGGAGTAACGCTTGTTATATTTGATAGAAGGATTTGTGATGAGTGATTTTATCTGCCCAGGTGAACAAGGCCCAGGATCGCGAAAAGTTGAAGCATGTAGACCAAAGGATGGAGACATGAACACGTTAACTGAGAGAGAGAGAGAGAGAAATATTTAAAACTCAAAGAAAGGATAAAACGCCATTCTCTTGTATTCTGACCCACTACTATTGCATCGTCCACTTTTAAATATCTTGTCATACATGCTCTCCGGTTGTTGAAACCTTCAATAGGACCGTTCTCCAAAGTTTTGTTTATCTAATCACTCCAGATCTTCCGCGGACACCCTCTGTCCCTGTTGCCTTTGATTCTCACCTTGTACATTTTTTTTACAATCTTTCATTTCCACATACGTTCCACATGACCAAACTATCTCAGGGACTCTTTCTTTATTCTATCGACTATTTTACTAACTGCTCTACATTGATTTACACGTTTTTCTAAGCGATCGCACTTACAACTGAAATGACTGTAACATGATTATTCATTTACTAGTGAAGTATATAAATATAGATCATTGTAGATAAAATATATCACATATAATACTTTCCAATGTTTACATTGCATCTTTTCAGTATTTTTCTCGTGTAAAACTCACATTTAATATAAAACCGATGAATTTTCATTTACGTTCTAATTAAGGAAACAATAAAAAAGGTAAATGTTGATGAATATTTATGAATCAATTAATCAAATTATGAGTTAGACAGACACAGCTTAGTGTGGCATAGGAGCTACAATTTATAATGTTAATAAATAATAAATGATTACAATAACAAATCCACTGCCTGATAGCATTAAAAAATAAAAACACAAAGTATATCGCTATTTTTTTACGCTAAGAGTATAGTCTACCGCTTCGTGAGTTACTACGCACCAGCGATTATTATCAGTTGTTGACTTTGCAAATCAAAGGAGATTAGGTATTTGTCATAATATGACTGGCGGAAAACCCGGCCTTGCTCGTGTGTGAATGAACCATGTATTATATATAACTTGTGAGACATCTGTTGATCTAGAATACATGGTCTCACTCAGTCATTTTAAAATAATTATTTAACCCTGATATCTTTTAGAGGATGAGTTTGAACTATAGGGTGTATTTTTAGAGGTATATAACTTTAAAATGAAATACATAATGAAACACATAAAAATCGTGTTATTTCAAATATATTTTATGTCATTAGAGTTTAAATATTATTTTTCGCATATGAGCACCGCGGCTGGCTCGAATAAATCGCAATCTGTAAGTCTAATTTTCGACCACTTTTTAGAGCAGCTGCATTAAGTACTCATCGAATGTTTCCTTCAATGATGGTCATGCAGCTTCAATTCTTGCTCGATCTGGATCTTGTAAGCGCGTAAACCAAGTTATTTCCACAAAATCTTAAATAAAGTGGATGGACACAGCTCCAATTGCCGTTCACGTTGACGAATCGACTTATTCGGTCCTCCTCAATACTACGCTCCACTGCAGCAATAGCTTCTTCGGTGCGCACTATATGATGTATCTGCATATGCGTGTTATTAATTAGAGCATGCGTGGTGCGAAAACGATCCATGGTTATTCGAATTACTTGCTCGGATGGACAATTATGTCGACTGTAAAATGGACACGGTAAATTTCGCAAACTGAACCACGATTTTCGTAATAAATTTACATAATTTGCAAGCGTTGTTCTGGCGTAATTCATGGTGAAATGGCAAATCAAACTGAGCATAAATCAACTATCAACTGTCAAATTGGCTGTCGCTGTAAAAAGCGTTACCAATTTGAAAAACAAACCTCTAAAAATACCGAAAATCATATTTAAACACTAATGGCGTCAAATTATCTTTCCAATAAAGTCAATACCATGGCCATTACCACGATTTTTATATATTTTATTTCATTTTAAAGTTCGATACCTCTAAAAGAACACCAAAAGTATTGTCTAAAATGCCTCCAACACACTGGAAATGATCGAATCAAAATTGATTTGAGTGTACTTAATTTTACTAAAGATATAATCACTCGTTCATTTCGAAAACTGGTAATGTATTCAAAATTTAACCGAGTAATAAAATGATAAATTTAAAATTTTAATTTAAAACAGAAATAGAAACTATTTAAAGCGATCGGCTATTAATCGTACATTACAGGTACTAAGGTCGCAAATTATTACATAGACCGCGCAATAAAATACCGGCCTCTTTTGATAATAATTGGTTAATAATTTAATAGGAATGAAGATTTTAGTATAGATAGTACCGTTGAAGTAATATTTTTTTATATAATAAATATCTATTGATCTTCGTAGATAAATATTGATAGATATGATTAGATAATATACATAAATATGTATGTGAGATATACATGGAATGATTAAATTATTGTGTAATTATGATATGCATGGATACAAACTTGTTCAACTTGTATATGGATAAATTTGTGGAAGAACTGGAATATATGAATGTAGGAGCCAAAATGGGCGATTTGATTGTATGCTGTTTATTGTACGCTAATGATGCAGTACTAATGGCGAATACTGAACAAGAACTACAGAGTTCAGTGAGTAGAATGTACGATGCATGCAAGGAAAGCCTCATGATGAATGTTAACCACTCGAAAGTGATGGTAATCGAGAAAGAGAAAAGCAAGACACCATGCTAAATACTTGTAGGTGATGAATGTTTAGAACAAGTAGATGAGTTTGTATATTTGGGAAGTATGTTTGATAGAAACGGAAAGGCTGAGAATGATATCGAAAGGAGGGTGACTGCAGGAAATAAAATGTTATATTATTATATCTAACGGGAATTTGTCAACCGAAGCAAGATTAGCGGTGCACAATGGAATCCTCGTACTACTGTACTGTAAAAGTTATCTTTTTTTTATTATTGGTATATAGTATATCATTTTAGAAAGTTGTCTCTTTTTTTGGGGTGCTATATAGCAATCTTTTAATTTCCGCTCATCAGGTTACAGCGTCAGGATACATGATTACAGTGTGACGGAGACGTGAGAGGGATCAAACTCTGCGTCGTAAAAACCCAGCGAATTGATGGTAGGATTAGGGATGGTTGGGAGGTTGGAGTAGAATCTACGGGAGAGGTCTATGAAGTGTTGTTTAAGGGTTGGAATGTTGGTGTCGTTACGAATAATGGAGTTGCGAATGAAGCAGGGACTATTGATGGCTAAGCGGAGATTTTTATTTTAGAGGGTTTCCAAGAATCGGAGATTCCTTTAATCGGAATGGTTAAACGATGTTATCAACCTCGAAGGCTCCGTAAGTATATGTGTCGACCTTTAGCAAAATAGTGATATTTATAGTCCATTGCATCCGGAGAAGCAGAATTCAATGAATCTCTTTTTCTGTTCCTGTATTTCTGGCTCCTAAGGTGCGATTCCACCTCACTCTATTTTCATTTTTATCTTGCCAATTACAGGCATCACTTTCATAAATAAATAAATAAATTAGTGTTGGCAACGCAACTCGATTACATTATACACACTCCACTACTATTGCTTAGGAATAAAAACTTATATCATTAGGGTTTTTTGATGGAATATTTTTACGATTCATCTTCTTTATCATAATCATCATCAACAGCCTGTATCTTTCAACTGCTGTATATAAACTTTACCTAAGAATCATCAATTCTCTGTCTTCTACCCTTCTCGACCATCTGGTGCCCGCCACACTTCTGATGTTGAGGCCACCACTCCGGGACCATCCTTCCCCACTGTTCACCATTCCTTCAACAACTATGTCCAGCTTATTACCACTCGATTTTTAGGCAACATCTGATTCTGTTGCAAACGTGCACAATAGATATTCGATTATTAAATGCCATTTAATTAACCGATTGAATTAGTTCAAATTTTACGGAAACTGCAAGAAAATCATTTTGTTATTATTACTGATGCCAAACTACCCCATCAAATTTACTAAAGGTACTACCAAATTAATAGTTGATAATGGTGTCTATGATATTTGTCTTGACCAGAAATATTCTGGGCTCAGGAATTCTCCGAAACATACAAATTGTAGATTCTCTTCTCGAGAGATATTGGAAGAATATCATGTCATATTTTGGTCAAAATTTAATTGTGAAAACTGTCACTTTAGACATGTGTATGTGTATGTCAGAAGAGTGAGTAGATGAGTGGTGGGGGTCAATGTTTATAAGAGGCCGTCGCCGCTTTCCATCGCCACTTCTCCATAATTACTAGTCTATCTCTGAATTGTATAATTATAATTAACTGTAAATACTGCTTGTAATAAACGTGTAATTATAACCGGAACACTTGAGTTTATTATTACAAGGAACTGAACCCAAGTAACTCGACAGTAAAGAGAGAATACAACACCGAGGGAATTTGGTGGTTCTTCAAAAGTCACCACAATAATGTTCTCTTTAAAACGTGTCAAAATTACTAGTAGTTTTGGAGATAACGATAAAACAATATAACATTTTAGTAGCATTTGTAATATGTTTTCTTTAATATCAACATGTCGATGAATCAAACTCGGCGGCGAAAATCGAAAAATTAATTATCTGATATTTATATCAAACTGAGATATTGAAACTCAATATCAGTGTTTGATAAAAATATCAGATGACATCTTATTATTCCAAGGGCACGATAAAGAACGAGTCATTTTTTAAGTGAGATTAAAAAAAAAACTTTTTGTGTTTTCTTTCGTATCATTTTTTTAATACATTTTTATTGATTAGGTACCTACCTGTATTGCTATTTTATACAACTCTTGACATAAGTAAAGTTTACATCTTTGGTAAATTGCTTCTTGGAACTTTTAATTAGCTTTTAACTTTTTTAGCTTTACAATAAACATGTCTTTAAGCACAAACATATTATACCCTAAAGTGCTGTAAGAGACAAATTAATTTAAAAAACATTACATATACAAATTTTCCTTTTAGACCTTTATACAACGCTTTGAATTTTTACCATACAAAATCTATTAGTATGTGTTAATACAACACTAGTGTTCAATAATGTTTAAAAAAATATGTCTAATATATCATGTTACTAAAATTGTTATATATTTATATAGATATAAAACTCAATATATACGAATATATATCGAATTTTGTACATTTACTTTCTTAGTGGGTTTATAAAATATTGTTGATGTTTGTAGCGTTAACTTTATGGTTAGACATAATTTAAAATTGTCCACAATCCGTAACTATTTTATAAAATTTTATATTGAAAAATCACATACTTAAAAAAACTTACAATGCATCGCGCATTTTAATTTATTAATATTTTTTCATATCTTTATATAACACTAAATCTTTTATTTAAGTAAAACAAAAATTCAGAAGGTTACTATTAAATCTATTAAATCACTATTAAATCTTACTATTAAACTCACTATTAAATCTTAGTACATCACAATTGAAGTAACGTTTAATATTATATAATAGTAATCAATCAGTATATGATTTTTAAAGTACCGTAAACGTTTGGCCAAAATAAATATTTATCTACATACGATGGGAGAATAGCCTAATTCGAGAGGCATATTCCCTCCCACAGATGTTACTTACGAAGCTGTGGCATGTTGTCGCATGACCGCGGCTCGCTACTTATTTCTAGCTGGTAGACTAGACCCCGCGATATCGTCAGCCCGAGAACAGATCTTGACCTGTACGCTCCCAGTCCCCAGGTAATCTACGCAAATTCAGTGTTTTTTAATAATAATAGTTATACAATTTACAACCATTTGTCATGGGGTCCTTAGAAGAACGCTTTTTCCAAGTCGATAAAACATGGATGTACGTTAGTCTTTACATCTCTAAATTTTGAATAAGAACTTGACTCCCAAACCATACTGAAAGCCAAAATGAGAAGTTTTTAAGTAATGGTAACTGCATTTTTGCGGTTTTTTGATGCTAATAAAAGTAGACCTTTGCCAACCTGGTGATTGAATTAAAGAGATTTATTATAATGTTCCTGTTGTTTTACATTATTAGGTTAATTTATTAGTATATTTATCATAATTGAATATTTATTGTTTCGATACATAAACAATTTCTGTATTTGAGACTTCATAAACCAGAAAACATTCAATGCAGGTATTTAATCATTATCAATGTTGACATTATTTTTGTTCTACTAAAACTTGTTTGGTTCTAAGAATCGAGTGGTTGCAATACATGAATCTAAAACTACATACTTTAATATAATACTAACTACATTAATCTAATAATACTATCAAAGAAAAGGCACGCTTGTCAAATTATAAATATTTTTGCATTTAGTATTAAATTATTTCCATTTATCTTGTCATTGTATTATTTAATTATTTGAAAACGTTATTGCTGACCAACCTTAAATTATAGAAGCGTTTCCTTTTAAAAGTACATATATGAATAAATTTCACGTTTTATTCTATTTACTGTTCATGTTTAAACATGACATCATTTATTCCTTCTTTTTATTATTTTCAATTTACATTTGTTGATTATTAATTAACTATGTAAAATGTGTGTATATATTTAATTTAATATTTCCAAGAGCACTATTGTATGAAACTGGCGTCTCTTCTAGATTAGATCGCGTTTTTTATACATGGTTTCTTTGAGAATACCATGGTAATACGTGCCATTGTCAAGGCCTTAGCTTAAAAAATACAGTAGAACCGCACTTTTTCGCAAGAGATATAAATCTCCCCCAGTTGAGTGTTACTTAACAATGGCACGTGCTACTGTGCCGAAACGTAGGCCTAGATTTCCTTAAGGAAACCATCTACAAAAAAACAGATCTAGCTTCCTTCTAGAGACGCCAGTTCCACGTATATATATATCCTTATTATATATTGTGCATCCCCATCAATTTCTATAACTTTCTGAACGTCTAGGATATATTGAATGTATTGAATCCATATGGCTGTACAGTGTTTGATTAAATGACCAGGTCTGTGAGACGCGAGCAGAGTAAATTCGAACGTGTTTTTAATATCTCTTCAATAATAGTACGTAAATGTACATTGTTTTACTACGAGTACGAAAAAACATGCATGACATCCGTTATATTTTCTTATCTATGCTGTCTATCTATGATATTGACTGTTCTAATGGAATTTTAACGTTCCATCCGATTCCGTTTTTACTTACATGCACATTATGCTGATGAAATAACATGTTCGTTTTTATTATTGTCTATTCGAGATTATTATACATCTTCTAGATATCATTTTTATTAAATTTGACAGTTAACTTACAAAGGTGGAATAATTTGTTTTGGGTAAAGCACTAACATTGAAATATAGAATAACTACGTAAAATATGTTCCTCGGCATGAGTGAAGGCAGATATTAAAATACTTCATAAACGTACAGCATTTTAAATAAATAAAGAATATAAATAATGGAGCACCGTCTAAACGTCTTTCTTAAGCTCACATAGTTCAAATATTTGTATGCACACTAAAACTATTCATTACCCGAGTAAAGTTTCATCTGTCGTGTGCAGCCATAATCGTTAACATCCTTGCAGAGAAACAGAATGCCGCGGGTTAATTAATTTATTCATATACACATACGTATACAATAATTAATTGCACTAACAGAAAACCCAACTTTGTCTGCGAGATGAGTATTGATCTGGGTCTCACACCCTCACTTTTTTGTCGAATTATTTATCCCTAAGTATCTCTCTTACAATCTATCCATATCGTCTCTTATACGTAAAGGGTGTTTAATGGGAATTTTTCATTTTTTTTAACCAGAGACAAACTGTCACATCTGAGGTTTATTTCCGTATGATTGATGATGTTTTTGTTGCCGCAGTTGCAAACGTTTCTCGGATACAACAACATAATATAGTTTCAATAAGACGGGCAGCTCCACCTACTGCTAGGGTTTCGATGCAGAATTTGAGGGCAATTTTTCCAAGAAAATTAATAAGCGAGTACAGAGACATACCCTGGCTACCTCGGTCGCCACATTTAATGCCTTGTGATTTTTTCTTGTGGGAAAGAATACTTGAAATCTAAGTGAACAGTAATAATCCTCGAACAATGCAGACCCTACAGTTAGGCCGGTTTACGTGGGTTGATATCTCCACATATGCTCTTACCTTTCGCTTTCCATACCTCGTGTTTTTCAACTCCATTAGTCTGCCTGTTTAAGTGTAACTCAATTCATTTTGTGTCTCGTCTGCTCTCCCTTTTTTGAGAGTATTTTTGATAAATGGATCCCTGAGTGTCTGCCTTGAACTACTGCACTTTAATTTTCCATCTATATGTAAAACAATATATTCTATAGATTATTGTTATATATTGAATAAAGACAGCACTTAAGGGACGCTGAAGGGTCTAAATTTTATAAATTTTGAGAAAATTATTAATAACTACATTGAATTACTTCTCTTTTTTCTCGTTTTATATACTGCATATACTTGAATTTGTTATTGAATTAAAGTCGCGTTTATTAGCTTTGATAAGTGGGACCGACAAGGAAGCCCTAACTTCTAAACCGGACCCGGGAAAGGGTGCCCTTAAACCATACAAGAAAACACCTGGCGTGAAATCGCCACCATCAACCCAGCATTTTTTTCTCGCCTATTTGCCAACATGAGGGTTCGGTTAATACAGTGAATTGCAAGAAGTGGACATCATTTAGATGACATAATCTTTAAAAAGTGAAATCCGCAGATCTTTATTACATGATAAAACTAAAATAAATATAACAAATTTACTTCCGCTGGACACCCTGTAGTTCATCTGCGAATATCTATTAAATATAATTTAACCTCTATAATTAATTTAATGTGCCGCATACAAGATTTTTTTCTACTTGCAATATTTATTCACTGCTCATCCTCCTAATTTAGAACCGAGATGATATATAGCTTTATAGAAAACTGCATTATCTCCTGCCATTCTAGAATAAAAAAATAATAGACAGACGTTACCTTTGACACATTTATGTCATCATCATTTGATGACTGACCATTACTTTATTACATTTGATGACTGGATTAAATATGTAAAGTACCGTTCGGGCGCTAACATAACGTACGCCAGGTTTAACGACTAACGGACGACTGCGGCGTCTGCCGGTTTAATACCTTGCGGGACGACAAGTTGCTCTGATAAATTGTAGCGATGGAATTAAATAAAACTGCATGTTACTGAGGTCGCCATCGGATTATAGTGTAAGTCAAAATCTCGAATGAGTATCGAAAGTTTTTGATAATAATAATAATGTGTTTATTCCAGCGTGATCAGGTTTTTTTTAACCTGATTCGCCATAGAGATAATACATATTATGTTATACATTAAGGTTATGAAATAAATATAATGCTATGAAAAAGAAAACGAAGGAAAATAATAATATATAAAAAAAAAAAGTTAATAAAAAGTTCACACATATATACACACAAAATATAAATATTACATATATAACTACTTCAGTCACGGTCATTGTTGTATATATAGCTATTCTGTAGGCGTTGCCATTCTCTGGTCAGGGAACCAGCTTTCCATGAGAGCGCCGTTTGCACCAGAGAGTTGGTGCTGAGCTCCAGCCGCAGCTTTACGCCCGCAACTAAATATCTCAGAAGCGGAACGATTCCATGTATACGGCCTTCGGTAAAGATTGTAGATGCGTTGCAATAACGCGCCGTAATAAATATGCTGTCATGACTTTAGAAAATTACATTTTTGTGTGCAATTATCATTACAATTTGTCTAATATCGAGTGCGATATCGGTATTAGATACATACTCTTTATTTTATTACTGGTAGGGTTGCATTCAACACAGATCTCCACCGCGGCCTAAACTGCACATATTGCAAAATGTACTACGCCTCAATTAATTTTCTATACACAACGAAGATAAATATTACATTACCATCCGCCGTGATATTGATATCATTATAGTTGCTTTTATTATTTTGAATATCGGTTGAAGGACATTTTTGAGAAACATATTGTTATCATTATCGGTGAACGTACAAGTTATATCAATAAGTATTATACACTGTTATTTTACTTTATTTTTTTTTAATCTGCAAAATAATATATATTGCATTAAGAGATGGATGATGCTTTTTAAATACTGCGTTCATGAACTTCCGGTTTCCAGGAAGCCGCTGAAGAAGATGATGTATATTTCACTTATTAGTTAGTTTTAAATACTAAATTAATGTATTAATTATAAATATATATACAATTTTGTCGAAAAATATTGTTTTTGCGTCACCGGGATTCGAACCTGGATCTCTATTTCCAATCCGGGGAAGTACACTACCAATTGTGTTATAACGCCAGTATTTTTCATGACAAATTTTCGAACACTACACTATGTAGATGGCTTTCAAATAATGGAACGACAGGTGTATTAATTTGAAAAAGTGTAACATATAGGTTCGAAAATTTGTCATGAAAAATACTGACGTTATAACACAATTGGTAGTGTACTTCCCCGAATTGGAAATGGAGATCCAGGTTCAAATCCCGGTAACACAAAAATAATATTTTTCGACAAAATTGATTTTATATGTATATATTTATAATTAATACATTAATTTAGTATTTAATAATATCACAGACCTATGTTCTGAATAATTACAACTTCACAATAAGAATGTGTTTTCCTTAATATTAGTTCATTATTGCTAGATAATGCTTAATGCATATCCTTTTATCAAATTAAGTTTTTTTTTCAATTTAACCTGTAATATTAAACACTAGAGCCTTGTTTGACATACAGTGAACAGAGGCACTATTTTAATTATAAGAGTTAAAAAAAGTTATGATTCAGCTCAACACTATAATATATATAAAATGCATGTGGGCTTACAATATAGCAATAGGCAGTTCTCGATTTACGATTGAGTTCCGTTCCTTGAGATTGTTGTATGTTTTAGTTCGTTATGTGTCAAAACACCCAACTACGCATTTTTTGCGTATGCAGTGCAATCGTATAAATTAGTTGGTTTTTTTACATATGAAAAGCATTGTTTTAAACATCAAATGTGTACGTTCTGTTATAACGATACGCTACGGACGTAAAATAAGTTAAAAATTACTTAAAAAACACAAGATATGTATAGTAATTGTTAATTTTAATTAAAAATAAAATTATGTATTATATATATACGTATATTGAATATTCAACTATTTTTCGTTCGTTATTGTTCGTCATTTTCACATGCGTGTCACTTTGCGCACTCGAGGTAGATGGTTGAAGTTCCGCAATGGCTGCGTCTGGTATAATATAATCGAATACTGTGCAGTTAGTTCATTTTTTTCATTATAAATCTCGATGTAACGTGTTAGTGAATCGTAAATGCCTGTTTTAACATTGCCAATACCGTTATGTTCGTTATAACACATATTCGTAAATCGAGAACTGCCTGAATTTTGTAAGTTTATTTCTCTCTAAAGGCTAAGTAACTGTTTAATATTTAAGATACGCGAGTGACCCCGCAATCTTGTGCCCTAATCCGGACGGTAACTTATGTAATAAATTATTCCTACAATATTTAAGTGCCTACTTCGTATTTTTTTTATTTTTGCAGTGTTAGCATTGATTAAAAATATTCTAGGAATCATTATAATTTTACTGGCAACGTAAACTCGCTTCGTTTACATGAATGTTGTATTACGTTTAAATGACTTTATTATTAATAAGCCTGAATTATATTATTTTTCTTATTCTTTTCCCAAGAGACATTCCCTTATAACTTTCTCATCTATCCCTATTGCTATATTGCTTCAAAATACTGTATTACTCATTCGTTAGCAGTCATTTAGAGTACGTATCTCAAATCTGGAACCCATGGCAGATTACACGAAATTAGAACGAATACAAAATAGGTTTCTTCGACATCTTAATGTTAGATCTAATTTATCATTCAACTCCTATTTAGATGCAGCATACTTCCATAATCTGAAAACCCTAGAATATCGAAGAACACGTGCTGACCATATACTTATCTTTAAACTACTGCTAGGCCATATTAACTGTCCCAGCCAATTAGAATTAATATCCTTCAAAATACCATCCAGATCGACCCGGCAGTCCGTACTCTTCTACATTCCTAGAAGAAGAACGTCTTAAATACAAAATTCGTTCATTCGCCGTTCATACAATTACCATAATAATAAATTAACAGACTTTTTCAACATTAGCCTTACTACGCTTAAAGAGTTGTATTTATGAACCACCACAATCTCAATTTTGACCAATCGTTCTACCTACAAATACATCTTGCTCTCTGTTTATATTATGGACCTAAACATTTCTGAAGATTTTCATAATTAGTATAATATGTCAAACATTCATTATGGCAACACTGTCAAAATCTTTTAATTAAATTAAAAATTAAATCTCTATTCTGAGCCAAGCCTTTTACTTCTCGATACTTTCTGAATCTACTCACTTCGGCAACCGGCTCAATAATATTTTTATCCGTTGTTCTTTTCTCTTTTTTCATCTCTGCCACCTTTCCTTCTTTCCTTGTGGTTACGAATGACTTGTGTCAAGAGGATATGACCAAAATATTTTCGCGCCTGTTCGTCAACAGAATAAATAAATTTTCCACTTTTTTTCTAAAATGTTGTCATTTCCTTTCCGTTCAACTAATTTTCATCATTCTTCACCAGTACCTCATTTCAAAAGCTTCCGGTCTCTCTTTGTCGCTTTTTGTAAACTTCTAGCTTTTATATGTTCTACGCTTCATATATATATATATATCTTTACAAGATATTTCTTAATATTTATTATGTGTTTACTATATCAACAAATGAGTTTGTATTATACTGTAATACCATTGTTTAGCCCATCCCAGAATGGGAGTGAATTAAAAAAATAATCTCATAAAAAAAGGTAATCAGATTGATTACATAACTAAATTAAATTCTAAACACAATTAAATTCTTCGTAAATTTATCTTTTCGTGGAAATAACATTTTAATGGTTCCATTTATAGTACATTTTCATTGACATGATCTAAATATTTGAACAGAAATTTTGTTTTAAATACTTTTCATTGGCTCCGACTACAGTTTTAGTCTCAAAATGTAAGGAAAAATAATTTGATATTTAAAGTTTTAAAAAATCATATTGCCACCAGGGGCGTGCACTCTATATAATCGAAAAGCTGTGCATAACTATAATCTTGCAAAATAAATGTAAATTAAATATTTATTTGATATATCATGCGATCTCGCAAATGTCAACCATAGATATTATCTACAAGTATATTAATAAAATTATAGAAAATAAGTAAAATAAAAATTAGATACTTTAACGTAAGAATAAATATCACCATATTTTTTTATGCATTTCATAGACAAGGGAATTATATGATGGTTTGAGATATATTCTCCAAAAATATGTAAAACTATATTGTTAACAAATTTAAAAAAATAAAATGTCCCCACAATAAATTTGGTCACCATGGTTATACCGATGTTTATAATAATTTCTGTAAAATTTACTTCTATAGTAACAAATCTAATATAAGAGTGATTGTGTATATTTAGCTACATGTTTTGAAGGTCAGCTTTATTATATAAATCTTTCTCGTGTTGTGAAATGAAAATAATCAATTTATTTATGGGTTAACGACCAAAACCTCCGCCCTTCTCAAGCTCCGCCCCTTTACCGAATAAATTACAAAATTGTATTTCGTTTAGTTATAACCTGATGATGAGAGGAACTACACCATTCAAAACTATAGTATGTAGATCTACACAAAAATAATTCAGTTCTCATGTTAACTAGAACCGTACAGCTAGCGGTAGAATTTAAAGTTGACAAATAAAGCTGCGCATGTGTTTTTTCGGAAAATATGTTCCAGAAGTATACAAACTAAACGCATCTATCGCACCGAATACACGTTGCGTTGCAAAATGCAGCAAGTGTGTCTTTGAAGAGCGCTTGACTGTATGCATTCCAATTCTTTAGTTAAAAACTTGAAAAACTTCCCATGAATAACAGTAATAGTACACACTCACACAGGTATACTGACACAAAAACATACTTCTGAAAGGGTGAATAATGAATACAACCTCTAATGATAATACATTTCGCTTTTACACCACCGATATTAGCAGCATAACCTAAGTCAATGCCTAGTGTACGCCGCTGCTTGCCACATATCGTTTGTATCAAAAATATTACTAATACAAATAAATGTATCAATTAGAAAGATATACAGATAAAATAAATTTATCGATAAATTGATTTTATCTGTATATCTTTTTAATTGACATTTAATTTGTATTAAAATACCTCAGAACTATGTTCTGAAAAAACTACAACTTCACAATAATAATATGTTCTCCTTAAAAATATATATTCCAATTCCAATTTTCAAATTATTAACAATATAAATTGAAAAAACAGTCATCTAATCACCTAGTCACAACTAAGATTTCAATACTGAGCCTGTCCATTCCCATGTTTTCACGGCAGCGCTCAGCGGATCACGTCGACTCGCTGGTGCTCGGGGATTGCCGGGGCACAGGCGCATGTAACCAGCACTCCGTTTTCATCCCTTGTCAGTAACGTCGTTCCACACGATACTTCCTGTATCCAGTCGATTCAGTGTACGGACCAGGGTGGTTTTCTCTACTTGAATACACACACGTCGTATCAATACATCACCGATGAACGCTAATAGCCCAGGGATGTACTAGAATAATAATTGATAGTGTATGTGAAATTTGAAAATTTATTAAATTATTATCTGACTTGATAATCTTCTAGTATCCAGTTTATCTAGTCAAGTCAACCCTTTCGCGGAAATTCTTTATTTGTGATGTCAACAATACTATCGTCGAATATCTTTTCTATCATTCTCTCCTCATTCATTCGTTCCACTTGACCAAATCAACTAAGCAAATAATCATACTCACTGTGCTAAGATCAGCTTTACATTAACAGAACGAGGCCTTTAAACCGGGTCTCATGCAAAATGGCGTCCACTTGACAACATTCAAAGATGATGGAACTTTGATCTGAGCGCAGGTCGGCTGGAGGACGGCCGTCGCCACACCCCCAATACAACTGATTGAGAAATAATTTATGTAACCGAAATCCTATCATGTGTCTCTGCGTCCATCTGATCAGCGGCGAGGTTGTTTGGAAAAACGATTGGTGTAAACCGAAGATTTTAACAGTTCATTGGTAAAATTGTGTCGGATATTTCTTGTGTTTACTATAAATGAAGTGTAAATAATATGTTAAACCAGTGTTTTTACTACACGATACCATTTCCATCTATCCGTGCCATACACACACACACACAGACGGGCTGAACCTAGTCGGTGGCGGCAACCTGGCGTTCGATCTGTAACAACATACAAACATATTTTCAAGAATAGCTATCAATTGTAAAACTACCGCAATTGTCAGAAAATCATTTTCAAACATTCTCTATATTCGTTAATTGAACAGTGCATCTGTCCTCATTATGCAGGATCTGAACATCAAAGACACACTCTTAACCAATTCCCTAAGACGAATCCTTCAATTTTTTCGGCATCTTGCGAGAAGGGAAGATAGCTAGACCTACGTAGATGATGGTCTTATTTCTATACCCTTCATACGCACATTATCGTTTGTATATCAGAACTCTATTGTGCACTGACAGTCATGTTTTGGCTGACAATTTTATTCGACTTACTAACGAAAGGTCATGGATTTTATCTTCGAAAATTCTACACACTCACTGAACTAAATAAATTCCCAGGTATTTATCTATCTGAGTTTGCAGCCTAAAACGCACTTGCCAACTATGTCAAGTGTTATAATACTCATAATAAAATAAATAAGTGCTATAAATATTGTACAGCATACATGTGTATAGTGTATAGATAGGTACTGTTTTACTGATTACCCATGTAAATATGAATGAGCTATTTACAAAATCAAATATGAAAGTGTTGTGAAACAACCTTTAGGAAATTATAAAGAAAGGTTTACTGTTATTACGGATACATTAGTTTTTAAATAATTTAATTAGAATATTTTTATTTCCAGCTTCAAACTTCTTAGAGTAGTTTTAAGCATGTGAGTTCAAAGTTTACCATCTTCATTTTAATTTATTTAGAATTAATCAATCTCTATGAACGAAATAATTAAAAAATTCTGTATAAATAATTAGACCGCTATTTATTAATTATTCAACATGTTTCGATACCTAAGGTATCTTCTTCAGGAAATAATGTAAAGTGAAATTAAAAATACAAGCATAGATAAAAACAACGTGGTAAATATGTAAGAACTAATATAAAAACAAATTTAAAAGTTAACTACTTCCAAAGAGGATTTGGTTATTTATAATATTTAGCTTGCTATAAACACTTTTTCTTATTTCTAAAATTTCAAATTTATCTAACAGTAAACCCCTAGTATTTGTATGTATGTAGCTAACAAACCTCTAAAAAAACATCCTTTATATATCTCTACAACTGTTGATATTTTTATTTTATATTTTTCGACTCATAATGTAGGTAGGTATCTTCTTTTTAAAATGAACCGATTTCTTCATATTTTCATCAGACTGATCACCGCTGATTTTATACCATTCCTGTCTATTCGTCTTCGGATTTCTGTTTTATGGAACTTGTCCACGGACGAGATTTCTCTTGGAGATTCAACTCGAATACGCGTATAGAATGGCTTTGAGTTCAACACGAAGCGATGCATAAATTATCGCCTCATGTTTATTGCTCGCAGTTTAGAATAAAGCATCATGCACATATGTTATTTTACCGACTCGCAAAGATTAAAATAAGAGTCTCATTAAAAGACCATTAAGAGGCCCTCGAAGATGAATGACATCCTCGCAGAGAAATCAAAATTTCATTGTTCAACTATTTTGAGCTGCTGCGAAATCTACAAAACAAATCTACGAGATATTGTGGACTACGTTTGTTATATTTTGAATAAGATGAAAAAAAACTAAATAAATTCTTCCATAGATCGTGTTAGCTCTATATTCTAAGCTAACAGTGCTGAAGATAGGCGTGTGGGGGATTCTGTAGGTGAGATTTGCAAACAATAATCTCATTGTGTTTGACTTTACAGAGATATGCCATATCTTTTGCATTACGTTTTTCATCGTAGGTACTCCGCTGCGCTGAAACCTTTTTTGTTTTTGTGTTATTTTCTGTAAAAACCTCCCAGTTATATGAGAAAGATATATAACGATGTCATCAATTAAAAAACGATACATTTTTATTCTATTATATTATTTTATTTGCATTATAGTGCCCTTATGGTACCATCTGATATTTACATTAAAATTAGATTTTGAGCTTCTAATTTTTGAATATTTACTTTTTGACTTCTTCGGTAGTTTGGTTCATCGTCTACGCGGTGACGGTGGTTTTTTGCCTCCTATTGTATTATTAAATTTGACATGTTCGTAACACAAATTTAAAAAGAAAAATATTGTAAAAATTTTGATACAAAAAAGTACATTTTTACCAAAATGTTCGATACCTTGATCTGATGATGAAAGTCAGTCAAATATGAGTACTTGCTTGTTATTTTTCACTTCTTGTGCCATCTTTATCACAATGCATTTTGGGTCCTTTTAATGGAATTTCTTATCAATTTTAAATTTAAATGATTTTTTTTTAATTTCATTAAAATTGACGTTCATCACCCTGACGCTGTCATTTTTTATAATTCCGTGTTTTCTGTACTTCACTTCACCAGATGTTCACGTAGTCTAGATTTGTACCGCCTAATTCCAAAACCCCCTAAAACGATTTTGTGTTTTTGAGTTATGGATGAAAACGTATATTTTGAAAGTAAATGTACAAAACGTTTGTTTTTACATCAACATTTTTTAAAGAGACAATTTTGTAATGTAAGTTTTATTTTCAATATATATCATTCTGGTAATCATAACAGATTTTAGACCACGTGATCATCAACAAGCGTTGTGATTGGTTGATTTCATTTTTGAGGAAATAGCAACCTATACTCTTGACTGTTTTGGGGCATTTTGGAACTAACCTTGACTTTGAAAATGTAATATCAATGGATTTAAATGGTTTTTGCGAGAAACAATGAGTTTTACATGTAGCTGATAAAAATATCTAAAAAAAACTCCATATTTAACTGTGTTTTGGAATTAGGCGGTACATTTATTGATTGTGTCATTTCAATAGAAATGGCAATAATAAAACGTAACAAATTATTAAAAAATAATTTTTCAAAACATTTCTATTACTCTCGTAAGTTCTATAGATTCGTCACAGGAAATTGACACTTCACTTCGATATAACGTATCCGTTTCCTTTAAAATTTGCCTACAAATTTTAAAAAAATTTGTAGACAACGTTAGTCACAAAGCAAGATTATTATTTATATTCAAATTATTTAAACAGCTACCGGTGGTATATTTTGTCAGTGCCAAAAATTGTTCGACAAGTCAGAAATTTGAACGCATTAAGCAGAAAGGTATTTAAATTTTCCACGTGATAATAATGAATCATATCTGATCCAATTGAAGTACTCCTTCCTAATCGCACTCTTGGATGACGACGAGATATCGCTATTCGTATAAATAACTAATATACGAGTAGCATTAAACAGTTGACGTTCATAATTCACTCGAGCAAATATTAATAAGAGTGAAAATGAAGAAAGTGACTTTATATTTTGCAACGATTTTGGCTCTTCTCGGTGGTACATTTGCAGAAAGTAGGTTTATTTTTAAAATTTTAAATTATGTGCATAAAAAATTTGTGTGAATTTATTATATCTATTAAATTATAATAGTGATAACATAATATAGGTTAATATTTCAATTATACACAAATAATATGTACTAAGCAAACTAAAAACGCACCTTTTCAAAAAATCATTTCCATAAGTAAAAATAACGATTATTAATTTAAAAAAAAAAAAATTGTAAAACTATTAACAGTTCATGTGTAAAGCGCCCTTGAGGTGAAAGTTTTTACGAAAATGGCGCTATACAAATTATCCATCATTATTTATTATTATTAAGCAAACTAAACGGAACTGTGCTACAAATCAATCAGAAAGGAATATAAGAATAATTTAAATACGAAATTAAATTGGTGATATACGTTTAAAAAATACCAATATCATTTTATTTTAAATCTTCAAATAAACCAATTATTAAATATTTTATCAATATATTACAACATTATTACAATAAGTTATTTTATATTTTACTAATAAATTACGTAAAAGTTTACTAGCATTAATTTTTTTTTAATTATATCATTATCATTTTGGCCGTTTTTTATCATTCATCATTAAAAAAACTTTTTTTAAGTACAATTACTTATTTTTATTACAGACTAGATAAATCCTGGTATTTGTTAAGCAGAAAAATTGAATTTTCTCGCAGATATTATGAGAATAAAATATTGACAAGTTTTTTCTCATTCGTTTTCAATATTGTTAGTATGTGTATTTGTAGAAATCGTCACACGACAGTTTGAATAATTCTACTTGTATTGAATTAAATCTTGATGTAAGCGGGAAAAGCTACCTGGGGACAATTTGATAATCAAATCGTTTATATATTTATTAATAAATCGTAAGCATTTTGTATGAAATAAAATATTGACTATCAATTTAAAAAAAAAAAATTTTTATTTTCTACATATCACTGAAATTTGTTACACACAAATATTTTATCGTAAATTCTAATCATCTTCAATAGTCTCAATTTGAGTCGGAGTTACGTTCTGAGCAGTGCGGCGCACATCGACCAACGTAAATCGAGTCACATTTTCTATAAGATCCCTTAGAAATTTACCAGATACGTGAACACTTTATATTTTGTATTGTGCTGAAAAATTTTATTACAAAATAAAACCTTTTCTTCTGTGGAAATTTCGCAATTGAGATATTGAAAAAGTTATTTAAATATCTGTCCCTCATATCTGATAATTATCGTGATTATCTGTCACGATGTAAGTCAGTAAGTGTGGTTGATATTCAAATAGCATTTTCAATATCGTGATTATCAGTCACGTGATCTTCACGAACTCTCTCTCTATTGACTGCTCCTCCAAATTTTTTGGCAACTTGTGGATCTTTAAACTGCCACTGATAGTAGGTTCCACTTGGTCGGTTCAACATTTGGAGAATTTTTATTTTCCTCTTCATCCCTCGGCGTCACCAACCACAAGTTTCTTCAACTTATCTTCCTTTCTCGTGAGATATCCAAATAATTGATCTATTTGTTTTAGGTCTATCTCTCATTGATATATAGTTGTGCGTCTTATTGTCCATATTATGCGTACCTTGAATGTGTCTCTAGTACTACTTCTCAAAGATCTCATCATCATCCCCCATCTTCCATGTCCATAATTTAAAACCATACAAAAATATTAAATACATCAGAGACTTCAATTTCCATTTCTTGAAATAGATAACTTAGAAATTAAGCTTCAAAATTAGAAATGGCACCCTTAAGATCTGCGGTGTAAGGTAACAAAAAAAATTGCTACTTTTGCAGGTTTCGTTTGCAAGTCAGGAAGTCGACTGTGCGTTACGTAATAAAATTAAATCTAGATTTTCTTTCCAATAATAAGCCTGACGCATTTTTTTTATTGTGTAAAGTAAGTTCTCTTAGAAAGCCTCTTCCAGTCTTAACCGGTTTTATATACGTCATAAAGATGCTTAGCAGAATATCTAACATAGTGAGTATTATATACAACAGCAATGTTGACAAACAAAAAAATTGTTTATCACATAGCTCTTAAAATCCAGCAGCGCGTGTACACCGAGGGAATCTCCATATATAATATTTAATCTGTACCGACGCATATCGAATTATGCCAGGTTTTCAGTTTTATATGACACAACACACATCTAGTCGATGCAATTCTAGACTCAAGTATATTCAAAATGTTTGAAAATATTTATCCGATAAATATAAGCCAAATCGAATTTAGTATCGAAATAATTGACGACAATTACCCAAATCAAACGATTGGGTAACTATAGTAAGAGAATAAGCTTCTATCGTGTACTTTAAATATTCCTCAAAAGATGTTGACACAATCAGCTGATTTTGGATAAGTTTGGCGTCAGCCATCGGATACTGGATTGTCTGTTTTACTTGCTGGTTGAGCGACGTTTGATTGTTTGAGTTTTGATATAAACCACGTCATCTAACTAAAAGTTAGTATCTGTGTCTGTGTCGGTGACTATATTATTGTACGAATATTATTAATATATCTATTTTGGTTGAATGTTTAAGTATATACTAACATTGCGTGTTTATATATGACCCATTGCCCTAAAAACACTTTGCTAAACTAAACTAATTTGTATGGTATACCCTAACGGTCCGTACTCAATTCTGAATTATCAATATAAAATATATGGAATGTTGATTTTTAAACAGAACCCTTCTATATTGTGATGAAAAATTAAGTTCAGGTAGTGGGAGGGTGAGATATCCGGGGAATTGGGTGAGGTGGCTATATTTTCCACAAAAAATATATGGTCATATAAATATAATATCGAATCAAAGATATAGAATAATAATGGGACAATTTTGGTAATATTTATATAAAGTGTAACATTATTTTGTGAAAATCTCATATAATAATAATACAAATATACCTTTATATTGTGTTGTTAACTTCGAGACTTTCACGGGTCGAGTATAATGTTACAAAAGACGTGGGTTATCCCACGTCTTTAGAGAAATTTCCAATCTAATAATATATGAAATAATACTTTTGAAATTAGTAAAATTAACGTTGTGCTTAACATTCATTACTTTTATGTGTTAACTTTATTTCATTAGACCGGTATTTTATACAAATAATAATATAGGAAATTTACTCATAAATTCTAAAGACAAAGATGATCAATTTAACAATTCTGGTGTATATAAACTTAATTGCAAGGATTGTGCTGCATTTTATATTGGTAAAACGGGTATAAATTTTAATATAATATAAAGGAGCATTTGAGATGTTTGAACAATAGTGGGTTTTCAGAGTTTTCTAATCAATTGATAGAAAATAGTCATGGTTTTGATGAAAAATTAGGATTGTCAATTTTGAATGTAAACAGTGTTGGTCATAAATTAAATAATTTGGTTGGAGAAAAAACAAAGCATGTAAAGCTAATCAAAAAATTATAAACAACCAATTAAAGTTAACTACGAGTCTCATTCTAAAAATTTTTCCTAAAAATTATTCGAGTAAATTTGTATTAAGTAACAATTTGAGTTAAGTACTAAATTTATTTTTTAAATAATTATTATTTTAACAACACTTATATATTATTTTATAATTATTATTTTAACAATTATAAACAACACTTTGAATAATATTGACATCCTGAAGAATAAAATTGTATTTTTCGAAACTGATAGATGTATTTAAACTCAATAAGTTGTTAATGAAACAAAGTTAACAAATAAAAATAATATACAAAATATACTGAGCGTAACAAACCTATACTAAAATAAAAGCTCACCTCTATCATGTTACGCCGCATATCTGGGCCTATTAAATTATAACAATTTAACGGATTTCAATAAAATTAACAAAAGGGGTGTTTAAATGTGAAATTACTTGGGAATATGTTCAATTAACATTGATAAAATAATTGATAATGTTTTATGGTCACTGAGAATCTTCTGTGTAGAGTTTTCTGGGTTATTTTTCCGTGAGTATCCGACCTCGAATCATATTACTGGGTCCATTATCAGGGTTGTTGTCGCTGATGTCAACAGAATAAGAGAGAAAACTTATCTTTTCTACCATTATCATTTTTACATATCTATCATCATACTAATTTTACATAGCGTATACATTATTTATGTTAAATACTCATACTATGTTCTTTTTTTAATTTAGAACTTCTGCTGTGCTACTATGGAAGCTGGGCCACATACAGAAATAGCATAGGAGCATGTCACGTCCAGCACTTGGATCCTTTCATGTGCACCCATCTTATTTACACCTTCGTGGGACTCAACGAAGATGCCTCCATCCATATCATGGACCCCTGGCTGGAGCTGCCTGATAACTGGGGAAGAGGTGAGCAATGAACAGATGACTAACAATTCGATATTGACACTTTTAAATAACTACATTTAATAATTCAATATTGCCAGCTATAATTTTTTATAATTGTTTCGTGACCCAGCCTCCGACAATAACCTTGCCAATTCACATATATAGTGAGATTGGGCTACCTACAAATTCTCTTTGACTTTAGACCATTATTTTCCAAACTTGCAACACGCTCGCATTCTCTTATGAACAAATGTTTTACTGATACACAGTATGACGTATTGTGTAATCTGGGCTAAAATTTTTATTAAAAATAAGGTGAAGGGTCCTAATGACTAATGCCCTAATGAAGGGCATATATAAAATCCGTCTAATAAACCTCCAGATTACAATTTGTTCAATATTTATTTAATTACTCGCTTTATTTAATTACTTAAATTAAGCTTTTTTGGTAACGGAATCTTAAATACATGTGTTAATTTCGAAGTAAGGGTTAGGGGTGATAGTTATTGGTTTTCAAAAAATTTTGAAATTCCAAAACTTGGCACCTTAAATGTATTTTTTGTTATTTGTACAAAATTCGTGTACGCATCTCTATTTTTTTTTTAAATAAATGATTTAATTTTTCTTTAAATATTGTGTATTTTCAGATAATTTTGGCGAATTCAACAAATTGAAAAAGGTCAATCCGAAACTTAAGACGATCATCGCCATTGGTGGATGGAATGAAGGATCTGCCAAGTACTCCAGGGTATGTTCCAATTTTCGTAATACATTTTAATTATTATATCACGTTGTTAATTTATAGTGTCAACTCTATGTAAAACTTTTAATATACCCAATGTGAAAAAAAAACTACAGTACGTAAGTAACTCGTATTTCACAAAATGAATTTCACCGTATATTAGTACTGTGAAACTTCGATTTACAAACTTAATTCGTTTCATAAAACTATTCGAAGACCGAGTTGTTTGTAAACCGAAACAATAATTCTCATAAAAATTAATGTAAAATATAAAGACCTCAAGAAAACGGCCCTTTATCATTTTTATTTTCTACTTCTTGCTTGTAATCCTATGAAAGCAATAAAAATTCATGGTTTTAACTTAAAGAAGAATTTTAAGTAATAAAATGAAAAGAATAAACGTAAAAACAAATTTTATTTTAAATACTAAATTAAATGTATTAATTATAAATATATACGTATAAAATCAATTTTGTCGAAAAATATTGTTTTTGTGTCACCGGGATTCGAACCTGGATCTCTATTTCCAATCTGGGGGAGTGCACTACCTTTGTGCTATAACGCCAGTATTTTTCTTGACAAATTTTCGAACCTATATGTTACATTTTTCAAATTAATACACCTGTCGTTCCATTATTTGAAAGCCATCTACATTATTTTTACAGAATCTCAAATACCTTTGAGTAAACCGACTTGCAGACGCCAGAATTATCAATTCATTTTTATTAAATTTTGACGCAAAAACAATATTTTTCGACAAAATTGATTTTATATGTATATATTTATATTTAATACATTTAATTTAGTATTTAAAATATCACAGACCTATGTTCTGAATAATTACAACTTCACAATAAGAATGTGTTTTCCTTAATAAAATTTTATTTTAACTTACAAAATATATAGTAAAGTGTTATTGTTTGGAAGGGGACTCACCTTCCATGAAAACATCGGGTGCATGAAATTCATCAGGTTTCTGTCTCACAACGAATCTATTTAACGATATTTTCTTCTTGATTTTTTAATATTGCGGAAATGAAACATGGTATTAACATTAAACAGATTTATGACACACCATAATTATGTTTTATCAAGTTAATATTTTTCACAAAACTTTGCACCTCACTCCACTTCGCGTTCCTAGAAACATCTTCCATTCGTTCATCAGTCTCTGAAAATAATAATTCCTCTGTCATAGTCTTTTGGTGCTAATTAAGAAACTGTTCCAGTTCTTCCGTAGTGGTTCTGAGACTACCTGCCTGTTTGTAAACCGAAATTATGTTCGCAAACAGAAGAATTTTTAAATTTAATTAATATATTTAATTCATATTTAAAATATCACAGACCTACGTTCTGAATAATTACAACTTCACAATAAGAATGTGTTCTCCTAATCATAAGAATTTTTATTCCACAGAAATTCATTATCTTTAGTAGCAAAAATATATTTTATTATTAAATATATGAAAAATTAATTATATTAAGAACCAAAAGGTTTCATACCAATTTGATTCGTATTTCTAAAGAAATTGACACTTCACACTAATATATATAATTTCAGTTTATTTTTCAAGTTTACTTATAAAAAAAGTGTTAGATAATATTGATATTCGATAATATGGCAACAGATGTGATATAAATAAAATTATATTTACGTTTATTTAATATTTTTTATTTTTCCTCGACTCGAGTATACCAACGATCGTCATTCTTCTCATTACAGGACGTTGGCTATAATTATGTTGTTGACAGCTGACGGAAAAGCTGTAGCTGGTGTCTATCCAAACCTTTGAATTTCCGTTCTTCTTCCATTAAGATATTAGAATTCACAATTTTTTGAAACTTTTCCAATTTAAATCGAGCAAAGATGTTTGTTATGAACAGTATCATCATCTACTTCATGTGATAGTTCTTATTAAGTAAATTATAACACGACGCTAGTGTTCTAGAACTATAAATATCGAAAGTGATACTCGTGCGCGCTATTTGAAAACGTGTTTATAACCAAATCAGGGCAATAGTGATATGCTATAAACGCTTTAAACGTACAGCCCACAAATATTCATTGTTTCTGAATCCAAAATATTGTAACGTACAAAAAAGTTTGGAAATATATATATACTGAAGTATTGAGTATTGAGTACTGCGCGGTTTTATCCATTAAATAGTAAGAACAAAATTACTATGATATTACACTTGAACGAAAAAAAAACGTTTTAAGGTTTTAAATAGTTTTTTAAAGTAGAGATGCGTACAAGGAATACATGTCACATCAATATTCTTACTATTATCAAACTGAGCTAAATGTTTGTGCTTTAAAAATAGGACTCAATGGCCTAATGGGACGAGGCTTGAACCCCCGCTATATAATAGATCACTAAGTGAGTATCGTAACCATTAGACCACAAGCACGTCATATATAAATGCATTTCTTGCTATGGTGATTATTAAATTTATTAGTCCATATTAGTGCTGGGAAAACTACCGATATTCACAAAACGTTGTAGGGCGCGAACTTTTTGGGTCCATTTATAACATGGGCTCCAATACATCACATTGGCTGCATTGACGTACTCACGCCACTGACTAAATTCAACCCTCTCGGATCAGTTGTGAAACTTCGGAACTGTGTGACTCCGATACGCCACATAAACTTTATTAGGAAGTTCTGTCTAGCACATTCATATTTATAAATGAATGTCTATCAGTTACCTAATCCAATCAGCGACAATAATAATAATTTATAATAAACAGACTAAAGATGAAACTATAATTAATCTTCATATTTCAAATATATCTCAAACGTAATAGATATCTACGATTTAATATGAGTCAATTTTTGTATTTAATATAACGTGCCCTTTGAACAGTAAGGTTTCATCTGACCATTAAATTAAACTGAAATATGAGTTATAATATATTTTGATATTAATTTATCGATTTCTTCGACGGAGTTGAAGTGAATTTTTTTCCCAAAATGTTGCTACATTTTTAGAATAATAAAGTAAAATGATTCGTATTCTAATCAGCAATTGTTCTAAAAAAATATTGGAAGTTCTAGGTTCAAGTCCCGATGGTAACTATATATTTTTTGATATACAGATTTTTCTGTACATCTTGGGAATGTCTAATTTGTTTTAATTTTTAAAGATCTACTTTCTTAAATTGCAACTTCACAGTAAAAGATGTGCATATGCGTTTATGTATCTTTTGAATTCCTAATAATATATAATAATAATACTACAGAAAAGCTCCTAAAACTCATAGTATGCGTAAATAATTATTTTCACCTTTAAAATTTAATGAAATCTTTCTGTACAGAAACTTTTTTATTAGATCAGTACTTACACGTGCGTCTGAAACATGGGAACTAAACCGATATTGTGTAATTGGTATTCAATTGTAACAACAACTGATAAATGAGATTTATTTATTGGAGGTTTAGTTTCTAGTGTACCAGTGATTGCTCAACGAATAATAAGTTACTAATCATCATTATAATCGAACACAAATCTCCCAATCACAGTCACAATCACGATTAAAATAACGGTTAACTCGTCACTAATGGGAACTGACTCAGAATAATGAGTTTGCAGGACGATTTAGAGGCGTATTTTTGGGCTGGTTTATAAAATGAATTTTTACGTAGACTCTACAACAATGAGCTCTATACATTGTTTAATGAGATAAGTATCTCAAGGTTTATTAAAATAATAAGACTCTGGTGATTAGACGATGTGGAAAGATGATGATGATGTGATGTCTACTTTCTTCACTTTTTTCCTTCTATTACTTCTTTTGTGATCGACAATTCATTTAAATGTGGCCCGAACCATAGGCTGCGACAAAAATTTACCCACATTAGAATACTGAAGAAGAATGAAATACATTATTATTATAGTATTGTACATGTGAATATTACGTTCCATGCCGATGTTGTTTTATTCATCAAAATTGCAAGCGTAGCTCGGGCTATGTATGAGGTGGCACCGTTCCGTTGAAACCACATGTGTTACAAACCCTATCAATCCAATTCGGCCACCAAGAAGTTTTTACAGCATTGCCTCTTGCATTCTGTAATAAATAGGGGCCGATGATTCAGCTAGCCCACATGGCACACCATACACTCTCTCTATGCAACACTACGTGGATGTAAAGATCATTAGTGTATCAATTGAGTACTGTAATGCCCCAATAATGTCTGTTTTGTTTATTAACAAAACCCGCCAAGTCGAAATGAGCTGCGTCGCTCGTGATGATTTTTTTTTTAAAAGTTGGGTTTGTATTTATTTTAATATTCTAATAACTTCAAGACGTTTTTGAGATATTAGATGCGTAATAATAATGTGTAATTAACAATTTTCTACGATTTTTAAATGCGAACTGACAAATATTTACTAAATCAAAAAAGCAGCCAAACAACATCGACCTGGAACATAATATTCATCCTGTAAATAAATCAATTTATGCCATTTTTAAATTCGTAAAACATAATCCACCGAAAGCACACTTTATCAGATATTGCTTCCCTATAAAAACTACACACTGTTTAATTATATTTGTACTTTTAAAATTATCAATATTAACTTTATGGTTAAAATTCCTATTTTTATTGGTTATCTTTGTTTTATTAACCACTTAATTGAGTTTAAATACATCTACCGGTTTCGAAAAATACCATGTCATTACATCTTGAAGAAGAAAATTGTATTATTCGAAACTGGTAGATGTATTTAAACTCAATTAAGTAGTTAATAAAACAAAGATAAGAAATAAAAATATAATTATATTCGTTCCCTAGACTGTGAGTCATAAACTGTAAATTAAAAATAAAATACCAACACCAAAACTATATGTGTGTATTCTTTTAAAACTATATGAGTGTACGTTTTGCGAATTTAAATGTAACAAATGAGACATAAATTTAAAATAACTTCGTAAAAAATGCATTTTTTTCCCCGCCAACTTTATATTTAATGAATCGTCTCGATTGTCACGCGCATGGATAGTACTGCAGTCTGAAAACCCATTAAAAATTCCATTAAACTGAAGCTCTTTGGAAACCGAGATCACATTTCATAAATGTAAATTCGAAATACAATCCATATAAAAGCAAAACAAACTAGAAATTTCTAAACCCCCAAAGACATTAAAGTGGATCATGAAAAGGATATCAATTTCAAGGAAACATATGGTTCAAAGAATGAAAGAACAATGTATAATATTACAAAAAGTGGAAGATTATTCGAAAAAACTTGAACATTATCTGTCTTCATACCCAAGTTTATTTTCCATGTAGAGCGAAATGACTTTGAGGTTGTCAAACAAAACTAAACCCCAATCTCAAGACCTGAGTATTTGTTTCAAATATACGGCGCTTGTTTGTATATACGTATATTAATACCACCATATAGTACACAGCGTGGTGAAAATCCACATCCAAAATTGATTTCACAACATTCTGCACAAACATAGACATAATATGACATTCATATTCTGTCAGTGTTTGCACACGTCAGTTTAACAGACACCTGACATTGCCGTCACGTGAAATGAGTTTTCATTTTTCGTGCGAGAAAATTCAACATTTTCGCCACACAGGGTATTCAATAAATTCCCGGAAAATTTAAATAAATAGATAAAAAAATCAGCACAAATATGTTTTCATTTTTCAACAATTATTGCCCATGTAGTGATGTCCTTGAGATTGTGTGAATGTGTGTGTGTCAGCTCGATATCACCGCCGGTTGTAGATGTATGTGGGTGTGTGTGTGGCGGTCTTAAAAGGATGACGCGCGCCGAGCGCGTCCTCTTACTCAGCCCTCTGTTAACAACAACTAAAAACAATTACAATGTACAATTATCATTCGGGAGCGTAGTCACCAAAGTTGTGGACTCATCTATGTTGAAGTTCTCATCCAGTGTCGTAGTGGTACAATTTTCGTCCTCTTCCACAGCCGCCAGAAGGACCTGGTCATCAAAATCCGAAGATCGGCCTTTTCTTGACATGTCGTTTATGCTGGTATCACCAGTTTTGTAGCGAATAAACTACTCTCGGCATCCCTTTTCGCTAAGCGTTCTTTCACCGAAAGAAACGTTGAGCTCGCGAAATGATTTAGCAGCTTTCCACCCTGTCTTGAAGTGGTACAGCAAATTATTTATAGGAAGTAATATGAAATCAATAAAATATTTCAATTAATCGAAATAATCGCTAATTACTATTTTTTTTAAATGCTTATATCTCAGTCATGGTTGAGATTAGGCACATATTCCTTGAATATTTTCGACTCGTAATTTATTCAGGTATCCACCAATATAATATTGTGGACCAGGTCTATTACACTCTGTATATATATATTTATTTATTTATTAAATAATAATAATTTTATACATCTAATAAATGTTATGTATGCACAATAAAAACCACTTTTCGGAAATCATTTGAACACCTCTCGTACACATTTGTACTACGCAGTACTTTTGATAATAAAAAATAATTACTTTATTAAATGTATTAAACATTTTTTTTTCTAAGTTAATCATTATTTTATTAGAAATTACCCATCAAATTAAGATGATAGATATTTCCTCAAAATCGTTTGATTTAAAAATAATAATTATGTGATGTGATACGTATTCTAGTATTGCAAGTCTATTTTTTAATTTTTAAAAAATAACCTCGACCTTGATCGCAAAATGAATACGGACACATATATCTGAAATTTATCAACAATTAATCCTATTCCAATATACAATTAATAACGATAGTATCATTAAATCAATGATAAATCAATTCTTAGAATAACGTGAAAAAATTAGATAATTATATCTTATCTAATTTATTAGATATACATTTTAGATAAGATATAAAGATTGGATGTATGCTCTAAGTAATAGATGACTTTTCGTACAATGATAGCATATTGGTTTATGACAAAGATCAATGTGATTTTAGTTATACAACCAAATAATAATAATATTATCTTCTTGCAATTTAACAGGAAGTGGGCAAAAAATTCTAGACCATACTTTTATAAATATCATATAAAAACTAGCAGAAAATCTGGCTTGGTGAAATCAAAACATTTATATTCAATTATGAGTTATTTGTTGATATGTTGGATATAATTTACTATAGCAGATTTTTTTGTAGAAGTATGAAATTCTAAAAGTCTCTTGTAAATTGTTTATTTCTATCTCTTTTAGTTTTTTTTAATTTTAATGAACTACGCGCACGATTTTTTTAGACTTGCGTTTACATTTTTATTCACTGCACAGTCGTATCGTGATGATATATAGCTTGAAAGCTTTCCAGATAAACGTTTAATACGCTAGAGAAATCAGCGTCAAATTCGGTTCAGCCATTGTCGTGTTTTAAGGTAAACAAACGTTATAAACAAAGACAGACATTGTCTTTTCATTGTATTATATATTGAAGAAAGGGATGAGAATACATGATCTAATTATCGTATATACCTATATATAAAATAACACACTTTATTCGAGATAAACTCTGTGTATCTATATTTTCTGCTTTAGTCATACTTATAGTTGATCAGCAGGAAAACTACAAAATTGGGCTCCAATGCGAAATAGAAAAAAGGGCCGCCTATATATATATTTGTGTGTGTGTATTGACCTCCCATAAAAACCTCGACCTATTATTTATTGTGTGTATAGTAATTAGAAATTGCAACCCGAATATATTCGGCCTTTTTCTACAATTCAATTCTCGAATATTTATCCAGCTACTCGAATAGTATTCGTACTAATTTCTAAGGATGGAATATTAAACAATTCTCAGGATTCTGATTCGGACGTGGAAGAGATACCTGTTGCTTGTTCGAAAAGATCATCGACGTCCGAATTGCAGACTAAATTAGATAATTTTTACGAGGACTTCGTACTGGTAATTGTTCAAATAATCTAAAAAAAAAGATTTTAGATATTTGGACAATTTCAAAAAAAGGATAGAAACGTTAGACCTACTTTTTAAAACACTTTTAACAGTTAAGCCAACATTGACCAGTACTGAGCGAATATTTTTAACTAAAAACAAAATTAAGAACAAATTTAAAACTACTAAAATAAACAGTTTGTGGTAAATTAGCTCGTTTTCTTATAAATTTTAACGTGCTTAGTATAATACGATTTATTTTAAATATTCAAAACTAATTTCGTACTGTTATCATACTTTAGAAACTATTATAATCTCTTCGAATATTTTTAGTTTTACTATTCGATATTCGAATAGTTGAAATCTCTAATAGTGTAGTTTATTTACTAATTATCTAAATAATTTTACGTTTTCAGCGATTTTTATTTTACTCTACAGCATAAATGTATTTTTGATTTTTATATACACATTTTTGGTCCGGTTTTCAATCCGACATACTAGCAGGGTACACACCGATGTGTACATTAATAAAGTTTCGTAATATGTACATATGAGAAACGATTTTCAAAATTTTATAATTCCATTTTCTGCTGTGGTGGATTTTAAAAATTATTTGTACACTTAGAAAAGTATCGATATTAAAAGTTTTATAACGTGCGCACATTTTGAGCCCCTGTCTAATGTGGACCCCAATACGCCGCTTTGGTTGCATTGTCACAGTTACGCCGCTGGAGTTGATCATTAAACTGAATTACAATCCAAATGGCAATCTCATTCTATCTTTTCCTCTTGTATGATGTTCTTGCTCAAGTTGATTTGCATGAATTTTTCTTATAAATTTGCAAATGTTTTTTAGTGAGGATTTTAAAAATGAATACAAAAGCGTTGAAATATTTTTTCTGCTAAAGGTTATCATAGTTAGATCTTTCAACACTGCACTGATCCGAGTATATATATTTTTTAGAATTATTCTAAGAGATTTATTTTGCAGCACTGATAATTATTGCATTTCTTCTTCATTAGCCAAAAATAAAATGCCGCGGCAGTAGTTTTTGTGAGAAATAATAACAGAGTTTTATACTATTTTACAAGACTCAGTAGGTACTGATGAATCTTCTGATCTTTCCCAGAAGGGAGATTTTTTTAGCAATCTTTTTAGTCATGTATCTTGTATTTTGCGATAAGTTCAATTTTCAATATATTATGACTCCCAAATATTTTATTTCATTCACTTTCACCATGTATGATATTTGCTGATGTAGTTGGTTTTCTTTTGGATGGGATTGTTAACACCGCGCCCATCCCCCAACCTGAAAAAACCAGGGTTTTCTGTTAGGATTTCCTTCCCTTATTAATAAAGCGCTGGAGATTCGCTTTTCTTTCTCCCCCTATTAGCTATGATTAAAGCCACATTGCTAGGGGCTCGCCATATGGACAATAACTTGATGGTTTGCCATTTCAAAGCCTTTTTACTGGTACACTGCCTTGGCTATAGCATAAACATGTCAATACACTTATACATTCATGCTTATTTATATACAATATTATATTTAGATGGCGAACAACCCAGCCATGCGTGCAACGTTTGTCAAAAACGCTGCCCAGTTCACCATGAAGTACGGGTTCGACGGTTTTGATCTGGACTGGGAATACCCTGGACAAAGGGATTCCCCCAACAAGGATACGGATATTCAAGCGCACGCGCAGCTTCTTAAGGAGATGAGGGTGGAATTCGACAAATATGGACTCCTTTTGACCGCGGCTGTGGCTTCTGTGAAGGCTTCCGCGTCTCAATCTTACGATATTCCTGCACTGGGAAAGTAAGTACCGTTACATATTTTATATGTGTATTTTTGTTTAATTTCAGTAGCAATTAACTCTTTCTTAGAGTCAGAACTAATTATGATTAAATTGTTATTTAAGCCGTTAAATGACTGCGATTGTAATGTCAATTATGACCCTGATAGATAGTCTCAGTTTGATAAAATACAACCTAAAAATATTTCAGATAATTATAACTATAATGTGGTAAAAAAATACACTTCTTTATGATTAAGCAAATTAAAATATTGTTAAAAATGGAAATAAAAGTTACTAAGCAAACACAGAATTACATAAGTGCGTGAGTTTCAAGATTAACGAAATTTATTCGAAATGATAGACGAGGAACCGTAATATGTATTGATTGATGTGCGACAGTCCGTTAAAACGTTTGTTTATGGTAGGCGCGTATCAAACATTCGAACGGCTATTACCCGTGAATAATATAATTTCGTTTTTGAATTGGGCCTGTGTTTTAAAAAATATATACATGTTAATGTTCATCGATGAGATCTCGTTGTAGTAATTTAACTTTCGTGACAGAGGAGAGAAATATTGTAATGAGAATTACTGCAAAACTTTGGTTGGATATCTCAGTGATCGGACAGGGATATTTAAATATATATATATATCAATTTCACAATTTATGTAATCTTTAAAACGATTGATATAATATGCAACTAAAATGTATTGATATAATATGTAAATGTATTTTAAAATGAATAACAAAGATCGAACTTATTATTGTTTCCACACAGAAATAAACAAATTATCATGTTTATTCATACAGGAATATTAATATGGATTGACACATTAAACTAGCCTACCAACCGATTAAATAATCAGTGGTTGCTTACTGGATTAAATAAGCTTTATTATCAGGCATTATAAATCATGTGCATTACATTACTAAAATATCTCTACACGATCAGAATCATTACAGATCGCTATCTTATATAATACATTCTCGGAAAGCATTTATTTTAATGTTAAATCAAATTTATTTTTATTGAGCCGATTATTTTTAACATAATATGTTTAATATTCTTACTTTTTGGCAATAAAACATGTCGATGAACAGATACCGATCTGTTTTGCCCTTCCATTAATATCTAATACTCTAATCGTTTTATTTTTTGTAGTGACAATATTTTGTTTTTTTAATGGCCCTTTATATCTTATTATAATTAGTTATTTTTCTAATTATTGAATAATACCAACATAAAAATAAATAAAACGAAAAATGATAAAAATAAAATATTTGAAAATGAATTATACACTGTGTGTTTGTACTATTGAGTATTATATAGATATTATAGAAAAATATATTTAGAGGAAACTATATTATCTATAAAATATTAATCTTGGGGAAGTTCTTATGTTTTTTTTTTTGGTTTAGATAAAATATCGGCCAAAGTGAGTTAGATTATTTAGACAGCAGACAGATTGACATAAAAAATTTTTTGATATTATTTATTTCGGAATAGCGTGCACACAGAAAAAAACAGTATGCCGTTTAAAAACCGTATTAATCTTTGTTCACTTCTTCTCCACGAAAGACCGCTATTGTCTATTTTCGACAGGACCACTTGTTCATCATTTTCCGCAACAGCATTAGCGATTCTTAGATGTATTATATTCAAAAATTAATCAAATTTGATATCTATCAATAAAAAAAAATGTTCTATGACAAATAATAGTTCTTTATTAAACTTTAATAGTTGTTGTTTTTTGTTTTCGTTTTGTTTTGAATTATGACACTTGTCTATGAGATGTGGATATATACGAGTACAGTATAAACACGATATATTTTTTTACCGTCTTTTCAGACGATGATTAGGTTAGTATGTAGGTACGTAGATAAACGGCTGTACGGCGGAATGAAAAGCGCGTTGTCATCTTTTCAAATGCTGACTCCGTACGGTATCGCTTAACTTGCAATGCACGTAGTTTTGCACGTGTACAGTCTACGAATATAACCGCTGACGTACAAATTGAGAATATCTTAGGACAAAAAATATACGATTCGGGACTTTGTCTGTCGTGCAAACGACCACCCGTAAAATTAACAAAATAACATTCTCATCGATAAGTAATTAATTTATACGCTTCGTGGCTGACTTAATTTATTACAATTTTTTATTGTAAAGTTTATGTTATTAGAAAAAAAATCGAATTCTTAATTTCCGGTTCAGTAAACACGCATCCAACATGTATAAATATCGTCCATAGCACGTTTACATCACACAGCAACCAAACAAGAGTTGTCCATTTGGAATCGTTGTCTTTTAAAAAGAGAAAAATACTTTGTATTATGAAATAAACGTATCAAAAAATAGAAACATAATTTATTTTAATTTATCATTTTAAACAAATGCAAACTTCTAATTTAATTATTTTTAATATGAATGGAAATCGTTGACACTGAATAAGTATATACTTACATACGTTTGAATTAATCTCATACCATACTTGTATTGTGTAATTTATCGCGAAATTTACACGCAATTCAGTGACACGAGTGTATTAATTATAATTATTTTGCCAGTCTATTTTTACAGATTTTTTTAAATATGTAATAAATAACAATGTTAATTTCTCATCAATTTTACCGGTTATCTCTGGTTATTTTAAAATTTGTCATAATTACTATATGCAATGACGTATAACCCAAAAAAAATGAAGCTATGTTATGCTAAATATTATGTATAAATATCTTCTATGTAAGTTGATTTTTTCATTTAAATTATTGATATTTTTTGAATAAGATGTTTTAATATTCACTGGAACAGGTTAAAGGATTTATTGTCATTTTATTTTATCAACATTTTGCACAAATGATAAAGACTTCAATTATTGTAATCGTCGTCATTGAATCTATTTGAATTAAACCATTAGCCTTTAAGTCCTTTAAAAATCGGCTAATCCAGATATCTTATCTAAATTAAATATATATATATATATATATATATATATATGGTTATTATCAAAATAATTTGCAAGCCGTTGTACGAGTAAATACCTGCTTAAAACCAAGTCTGATGACCAACGTTTACTCTTAAGACAGATTAAGTTCATTATTAATTAATTATAACATCTATTTATAATTAAGTAGCTTGGACAAGTTTTGCGAAAGCCAGAAATTTAACTACCAAGATGTATTTTCAACTTCAGAAGAACGGTAACCGGTGAGTAGCTTCAGACTAAGCTGGGATAAAGATCAGCAAAGACTACGAAGACAGATTGGATCTTCATGATGAATTATACATTTTTAAGGAAAACACATTCCAATTGTGAAGTTGCAGTTTTTAAAAACATAGGTCTGTGATATTTTTAATACAAATTAAATGTATCAATTTGAAAGTGCAATATATAAGTTTGAAAATATGTCAACTTACTATGTTGGTGTAGTGTAATCGGTTAATACACTTCCCCGGATAGGAAAAGATCCAGGTTCAAATTCCGGTAGCAACAAAAATATTTTTTCGATAAATTGATTTTATATGTATATCTTTCTAATTTATACATTTAATTTGTATTAATTACTAATTAAATGTATTAATTAGAAAGATATACATATAAATTAATTTTATCGAAAAATATTGTTGTTGCGCTACCGGGATTGGAACCTGGATCTCTTTCCAAACCGGGTGAGGTGCATTATACAATGCTATCGGTTTACTCAAAGGTATTTGAGATTCCGTAAAAACAAAGTAGATGGCTTTCAAATAATGGAACGATAGATGTATTCATTTGAGTTAGATATAATTTGAATAAGTGTAACATATGGGTTCGCTGGATAATGCACCTTCCCCGGTTTGGAAAGAGATCCAGGTTCGAATCTCGGTGGCGCAACAACAATATTTTTCAATAAAATTCATTTTATATGTATATCTTTCTAATTAATACATTTAATTAGTATTTAAAATATCACAGATTTATGTTCTGATTAATTACAACTTCACAATAAGAATGTGTTCACCTTAATAATTTGTATTAAAATTATACATTGACTGAATGCTGAAAGACAGATGCCTATTCTCTGATAGCTTCCAAATTATACTTCTTATTTCTCTTATCTCCGCTCCATTTCAAGATGTTTGAATTAATGTTTTCCTCGGTCATCCTCTTCTTCTTTTTCGTCTTTTTTCTTCTACTACTGTGGTTACTAATGTGATGTGCCGGGGGATACGAAACAAACATTGATGTTTGTTCGATATCGTCTTCAGACTAAATTTGTTCTTTCCTCCTTCACGTCAGTATTGACGTATAGTGGCCTCAATCAGGTGAGACTCGGCTAGCAAAGCACCTCTAAAAGTACCGATTCTGAGTTGTCCAGGGTGTCTTCAGCTAAATGCAACACATCTATCCGCTGCTGTGGCACTATTCTAAGTATTCTTCGGCCCAAAGTTGTACCAAAGATTATCTCATTTAGAATTTAAAAAAAATTTTATTCACTACTGTAGACGGGGCTTACTATGATTGGATTTATTACAGGGTTGAGACATTCGTTGCACCATGCTATCTATGGGGCGAAAATAATTTCATAAAATTTCTTCTAAATGTCGTAATTTGGTTTCTTTTCGGTCTAGTACTGTGTTCCGTATATATACACATAGGTACATCTGTTTAACTTTTTTATTTATATTTATTTTGCTACTATATATATGGAAAAGGAAAAGAAAAAGTAATTGGCTAAGCCGATCGCTTTCGGCTTAGCTAATTGCTATTGTAAAAGGTTTTTTTTTTAAATTCACTGTTTACCCCGCTTTATATTAAAACATACATTTTTACAAATACTTTGATACACATCTACTTAATTAAACATAGGACAACACATTTTGTAAGTCGACACGTTATGTATTTAAGTATGTACATATGTAAAAAAAAAAAATTCTTAAAAGTGAATCTTTGATTTGTAACGGTTAAATTCAAACTCGGTCAATTCAAAGTTAGTTCAAATTTAAAGTTGTCCACCAACTTGATGGTTCAAGATTGAACTTCTAACAAGACAAAAACTCAAAAATCAAAAGCTCCCATATTCCTACTCATTCGCCGCACAGGGTGGAATTTTTTCTCTATGCTAATCCATAACAAACATCATTCACTATCTGAAAATAGTTCCATATCGCTTTATTAAATAATTTTATTCGTACAAATGAAAATACATTACACAAGTTATAACGTAAGTTTACTGTATTTTAGCCATGACACATACCGCTTTATCTCTTATTATACATAATACATATGTACAAACTTCTTTACTTGTACTATATAAACTTCTACTATATAAACTTTCGCCAGTATCGCGTTTTCACAGGAACCGAACATTACACTCCTGAAAAAGCAAAAGTATTTCACTTACATACTATTCATTCAGGTACTGGTTGAAAACTGAAAACGTATTATGTTTGAAAATTTTCTATTTTCTCGTCCTTCATAATGGAGCACCGTGCGGGTTTATAATCTTTTGATGTGAATAAATTAACTAATATATCGTCACTCCGCTTCCACAGAATATTAATTTTCTCCATTTTCTCGCAGTACATTTTCTCTGCAGTAAAATAATTTATTTTTTATTAAATAAACCATACCCACTCGAAAATGATGATGGTTTATAGGTTTCCTAATATAAGGGACATTGAAATTTTCAGGACGTTACCTTATGAGGTCCTATGTAATAAATAGGTAGTATTTCTATCGAAAACTACCTAAATTATTATCAAGAATTCAAAATATTATAATTATTTCACATAACTACCTAGTCTACATTATAAAACTGGGACTCTTCTACAGTAATTAAATTCTTCCGTATGAAGAAAAAAACTAAATATAAGTCGGAAGATTTTATGCTACTTTCCTTGTACTTTTATAAGGAATGGAACCATTGACTTTCACTGAAACATTGCTAAAGTAATTTGATGCATTTGAGATATGGATCTACACAATTTCTAAACATAAGCTAGATTCATATGGTCACTAAAACAATCAAAACCGGGAGACTGCAATATTTTGCCCATTTTATACGACATCCAGAGAAATATCAGATCCTGCAATAAAATACGTTTTGAAAGATGAAAAAAATTCAGAAATATATAATATAAATCAGTTATTTAATGGTGACGCATTTCCCCGGAAAGAAATAGTTCAGAGTTCGAATTCCGGTGGTAACCAAATATTTTTTTTGATAAATACATTTTTATAATTGATTGATTTAATATGTTGTAAAATAATAATCGCCAACATGATTGCTAACGTTCAATAACCATACATGCACTAGAACAAAAATATGCTTAGGTACTACATATACAGACTTAAGTTATAATTAATCTTATATTGATTTCGCATTCACCTTATCCAATTGCAATTATTGCAATTAATGCAATTATTTTCTTAAAATCTACCACTTAAATTATATATTTTAAATACGCATTTTATCTACAAACCATATTTTATTAATACATGCAAATCTATTTTTATTGTTTATACTTGAAGATTCTTGGAAGATTTATTACTTTAACTTTAAATAAATCTCAACGATTTTTGTGTATTTTTCAAACAAACAGGCAAATAGAATCATCAATATTCCTACATTTTTCTAACTTTGTTTTGCTCTTGTGTTATGAAAAATAGTACCAACTTGCTGGTCTCTTGGGACAAATATCGAAAATCCTACGTCTTGGTCACTAAGCGTTTTCAGACCAAATAAACTATTTTTCTTTATTTTTATTATTTATTTTTTAATAAATAAAAATATGAATTTTAACCACAAAGTTAATATTGCTAATTTTAAAAGTATTATTTTTCTTTATTTTTGTTTTTTTTACATAAATTGTGCGAGTACTGTTAGAATTTCAGCTTTACTTCAAATTATTAAATTTTACTTTTTTTAAACTTACGACGTTCATCAAACCAAAACTTTTTTTCCTTAATTAGATTTTTTTCTTTTAAAATTAGCAATATTAACTTTGTGGTTAAAATTCATATTTATTATCTTTTTATTATTTTGTTTTATTAACCACTGAATTGAGTTTAAATACATCTACCGGTTTCGAAAAATACCATTTTCTTCTTCAGGATGTCATAACTAGCTAAAAACATATATCATTGTTTCTTCACCAGAATCTATTTTTATTGTTGTTTTTTTAAAAATAGATTCTGGTGAAGAAACAATGATATATGTTTTTAGCTAGTTATGACATCCTGAAGAAGAAAATGGTATTTTTCGAAACCGGTAGATGTATTTAAACTCAATTCAGTGGTTAATAAAACAAAATAATAAAAAGATAATAAATAAAAAATATAGATTTTTTTCCTTCTTGTGCCTTAACCTAACGACGTGTTGCTATCGCGCACAATCATATGCAAATAAACTACTTATTAACGATTTTATAATAGTAATTTACAATTCTGTTAAAATTTTAGATACCTCGACCTTATTAATGTGATGACTTACGACCTTCACGGCGCCTGGGATCCCGTAACAGGACACAACTCCGCTCTTCATCATTACGAAATGGACGTAGCTCCTGAGGACTCGTTTGACGTAGAACACGCTATTGAATACTGGTTGGCTGCTGGTGCACCCAAGGAGAAGATAATCTTGGGAATGCCTCTATACGGAAGGTCGTTTAATCTTGCCAATCCATCAAACACCGCAATCGGAGCACCGTCTTCCGGGCCCGGTATTGCAGGCCAGTATTCCAACGAGAAGGGGATGATTGGACTAAACGAGGTAATTTAAACATTGTGTAATAGATGCTTTCGTGAACAGTAGACTCTCGGTTTCCCGGTGTGAGAAAAAATTGACCCGAATAAGAAACGAATAATTAATATTTGAATATGTCCAAGAACACACAATTACTGAATTTTTACTCATAGTGACAGAGCTATTTTAGTGATGACATATATGCTGTTTAAAAAAAAATGGAAAAATGAATTATTAAATTTAGCCTATAGACGACGATTGTGTAGTGGTACTCGAAACAAGTTCACATACTAACATATATACAACTTTCAAAAATTTGATAAATATGGAGATTGAGGGGTGAGAATTGGTGAACGTTCTACACATATATATATATATATATATATATATATATATATATATATATATATGTAAAGTGATCACTTAAGCCAGCCGAAGACAGGTAGTAAGCCCCGTGATTACCAATATTTCCATATATTTTCCATTAAATATAGTAAAAAATAGCTTTGTCTCTATGACATATCTCATATTTGATGAATAATTAATACTTAATGATATTAATTTGCCAAGATGCCAGTTTTATTTTCTGTTACATATTATCAATATCGTCGGATTAATTTTTCGATATTCACGAATATTATAAGATGAGAAGTTATTTTTACTTCTCTAGTAATATTATAAAATAATTTCAGATTTTTTTACTATCCCGATTAACACGACGCCCGATAATCGAAAGTCTACTGTGTTTGCTTACTTAATGATCATTTGTCATACAACCTTTTTATTCATTTTTTAATGTCCCTTACTTCATATTTAATGTACAATAATATAAATCACAAGATCATGCAAGCATACAGTAACTATGTAGTCACTATTTATGTTCTAATTGGCTACACACCCCCTGATGGATCATGGCCTCTAAGTTCCAAACGTTTCAAACCAATTTATTCAAAGCAAAAGAATGTTTAAAGCTTTTTGTCTCTAATATCACTTATAACATTATTATTATATATATATTTTTTATTATTATTACTATTATTATTACTATTATTATTATTATTATTATTATTATTATAAAAACCACCATTGATTGACTAATTACTATGAATGCGTTAAAATTATACGTTTTTTGAAGCCATATTTTTAATTATACAAAGAGCTCATTTTTTTACATCAAGAGCTAAAACATCTATCTCCGCGCCTGCTATGTTCTTCCCAAATCTACTATGCTCCTTCTTCTCCCTGTCTGTCCCTGGGTCCGTGTAAAATATCTCTGAAGATGTAGGCAGAGAGGATAGAATGCTACAATCTTCTGTCTTCTGTACGCTCGTCGATTGCTGAAGCTTTTAACGTATCCGTCCTCTAACATCTGATTTATCCGATAATCAATCATCATTATCTATCATCTCTTCGCCCCTACAATTTTGCCAATTCCAGGCTTCACTTCCGTACGTGTTGGCTTCAGAATCTTTTTTTACGCTTTTCAAACTATGACTAAGCATCCTGCTCTATTAAAAGAAAACTGCTTTTGTAGCAGCCTGAAGCGAGACTTCTCACCCTCGTGCCATGGAGCCGATCCAATTTCGAATCATTATTATTCGCGACCTTAATGGTTCACAAATTACTAGGCTTCGCTTTGAATACAATTTTCATAATTAATTACACAAAAAATGTTTTAATTACATATACAATTTTACACGAATGAAAGATGTTGTAATTAAAAATGCCATTACGAATGAAATACGTATGTCTTTAATGAACAATTCTAGGAGTTATTAAAATGGGCACCTAATTCTAAAATCTGCAAGGTATTTAAGGCTTCTTCGTGACCTATGCCTAAAAAACTATAAAATGTAAAAGTTCGAATATTGGTGTGACAAAACTAAACAGTATTATCTACGACGTAACTTCCTGAGCTAAAAAATTTAACAAATATCTATTTTGTTTAAATAAATGTTATAAATAATCCAACATTATCATCTTCAGCATTTTCGTCTCCATAACTAAGGAGAGTCGGGGGCCCAAAAACTCGATAAGGTATACCACTCAAGGCCAAATCCAACTTCTTGATAATCTTTTTTGCTGTTTATGTTTAGAAATATGCATTACAATTCTTATTAAGGATAACACATTCTGATTGTGAAGTTGTAAAGATATTAAATACTAATTAAATGTATTAATTAGAAAGTTACACTTATAAAATCAATTTTATCGAAAATATTGTTCTTACTACCGGGATTCGAATCTGGATCTCTTTCAATCCGGGGAACGTGCATTAACCGATTATGCTATCCGATTATACACAGTACATTGACAACAAATTTTCGAACTTATATGTTACACTTTTCAAATTAATACATCTATCGTTCCATTATTTGAAAGCCATCTTCCTTATTTTTACGGTATCTCAAATACCTTTGAGTAATTCGATAGGAGACGCTAGAATTACTAATTCATTTTTATTAAATTTTTGTCACATTGATACAACTTAAGGAGAACACATTCTTATTGTGAAGTTGCAATTATCCAGAACATTCAGAAAAAGAGATCCAGGTTCAAATCCCGGTAGTATCGACAATATTTTTCGATAAAATTGATTTTATGTGTATATATTTTTAATTAATACATTTAATTTGTATTTATATTATAATTCGTTCGCTATATTCTCACAACATAATTCATTCATCAATCCTATCCAATTTGACCTTCTTTTCTGTCTTCATTTAATTAATGAAAGAGAGAGACACAGTATGCATGTTATCTTTTTGCTGTGAAATTAACGTTTGATGTCTCTGTGCTTAGCTAAAATACGAATAATTCTGTTATTTATTTATATAAAAATTATATACCTTTTAATTAGTTCATTAGATCTATGCTACTGAATGACTATGGAAAGGTAAATATGAAAAAAATGAAGAAAAAAAAAGATAAAAAATAAAATAACTATTTAAAATAAATAAAGAAAGGTTTGATCTATTATATCGTTGTTTGAATACAGCTTACAAAATACCATATTTATATTTAAGTTTTGACGCATTGATCCTCCGAATACTGTATGCCTATTTGGGTCCAAGTCAGACATATGTGTCCATTATTACGAAAGTAGTCTAAGTCAAGAAATTTGAAAAAAATTGTTTATCAATTATTTCGCGTCACATTATTTTTAATTAATTTATATATATGATGCAAATTATAATAATTATTAAAAATTTAAAGCATTATATTCAGTGTATTGTTACGACGTTCAACGGTATTCCACTAGTGTTTATTTTGATAAAATAGTAATTCATTTCAACCGTAACATGTTTTATTCCCTTACAAGCTACATGCTAAATTTATATGTCGAAATAAATTATAAATCTAGTAGACTAAATAAATTTTGAAACATCGTGTTGTGTAATACAAAAATATTTTTTGATCAATTCAAACGGAAACCTTCAAATATCTCGAAACGAACATGACTTAGACCATTTTTATAATAATGGGTATATATATATATATATATATATATATTTGAATTATAACTGAAAATTTGCACAATCCCGTTGCGCATTATTCCCCATTTAGAACCCTAATTTTGGATGAAAATGTAAAACGAGGAAGATGGAGAAAGCGTACAAAAAATACGATTTTAGTATGTTTATGGTGTGTTTAAGTACCTCTAATTTGCCGACGTACACGGTCCGGTCCGGTCCCGTCCGTTCGCAGTATTAACTAACGCCGTAGGGCAACATTATACACTCCGACATTGCGAATAAAGTACCGGCCCTTAACGTAAGATAAAATTATGTAGGAGTATGTTGTTTAAAAAAAATCAAGCCTGTGTAGGCGTATACTCGAAAGGTTTTTTAAAGGGTGTTTCAACAAGAGGTGTACGATTTGTTTTTGTGAATAAAATTACAAATAAATAATTACGATGATTAAGATTTTTTATTCCGTTATAAAATAGTGTATGTGAAATAGCACAACGTTTTTGGTCACTTTTTCGCGAAGATATATCAGCATTTTTGCGGATCAGGTTGGCTAACGAACCTCAATTTTTCAGAAAAGTTTAATCGAAATCTGATAAAAAAAAAAGGACTCCGAGAGTTATCGAGTCCACAAAATTCCACGGTACGCGTCACCGTGCCAAATGTTGGCCTAAGTTTCCTCATATTACAGTCACATACATATCTACAAGTGCTTGCAACCTCGAAATAAACATATCGCACACCTAGATCAAAACTAAGACAAAAAAAAAAACATTTTTCTCCATTTTTTGTTACTAAAGTTATGAAACTAAATAACATTTTAGGTCATAAATATATCCTAAAATGGCACTACTCAAGAACTGGGGCTGAATTAGTTGCATATATGACAAAGTATTCGAATACAATAATACCTAAAAATTCTTGGTTTTTTGAGTTGTCTTAGTTTCGATCTAGGTGTGCGATATATATAATCTTTTTTTTTTGGATGTTGTGTCTTGAGACGTTCTACAATTTATTAAATATTTTTTTAATAAATTCACGTTTTGGCAACAACGTAGTTTTATATATTATTTATTTAGATATTTTAGACTTGGACGTCTCGCACGAACATTATTTTTTCATGAATATGCTATCGAGCAACTCAAATTTTAGTATTTTACCTAGGACCTCTTTTTAGTATTATATAACATGTATAAATTGAAATTTGCGCGAAGATAGGAGGTGTAGCCTCCCTTACGCCCACCCTAGTTAAGAAGCCGCGGCATTTGCCTTTATAACCCGGGTTTAAGTTATGACCTGTGCCGAAACCGTTCTGATCGTTTTAAAAAATAAAATATATAGTTTTTAATAAATTCTTCCTGGTGACGTAATAACAATGCCCAACGTTGTGGGTAGACCTTTAGATAACGCCTATTGTTAAACTTTCGAAATTCTCAACTTCGTAACAACCGTAAAATGTTATCAAAAAAAACTTTTTTTTACTCTGAAAAAGATGAATCGATGTGTATTCAAAATTTATTTTATTTTAAAATTTTAATACTCAACCATATTTGGTTTTGCCGCCGTGCAAAAATATATGAATAATGACTTGGCTGCTTATTTATTGCTCATTTTTTTAAACATTTATAAAACCATTAAAATGAACTTAAGCCAAGACTACATATTTTAAAATTATTAAAACATTTGCCTGCTCGCATAAAACTCACGTTTATTCAAATATCAAAGAAATTCTCACTAATTTTGAAACTAAAATAGTTAACTATACTAGATAAAAGAGGTATCTATAAAATATCTTGCATAGATTGAAGGTACATAGGCCAAATCGTAAAGACACCGCCGATCTCCAAAACAATAACTTCTCGGAAATTTCAAAACATTTCGTTGAAACTAATAATTGTTTTTTTGTTCGTAAATTCAATATTCTGCATTACGTACCATATAAATGAATAATAATGAAAAAAAAAAACTAAAAACGGTAGACATTCAAAAAATCTAATTTCGGAAAAAAAAACTCTAAATATGTCAACAATATTACTTTGTCTAATATTTCACCTCTACTTTTAATATTCCCAATTACTACATCAACTCTCCCTCCTTTTACACTACACTGCTCTGTTTAACTAATCTGATATTATTTATGCCAGTTGATGAGAGGGGATTGCACTCTCGAAACTATAGTCGTGTTAAAAATTTAAAATACTATATATAATGTTACCTGATTTGCGGGAAAGAAATAAATAGGTGTACATATTAGTTAATGGAAATTATAGCAAGGTTGGTGAATTAGTATGACGAAGATGACAATTTCTGAAACTAGTAATTTATAACCGACTTTAAAAATGAATTCATCCAAATACTTCAGTTTGACTTGAGTTTGGAATGTCTGAACTTATTTTGAACGGTTAATTAATTGTTTGACGTTTTTCAATTATTACGTCTCTATTTACTTACTTACCATCACGCCGTTTCCCCGCGGAGGTAGGCAGAGAGTATAGAGCGCCACACTCTTTTGTCCTGATACACAATTCTCGTCTCATCCACATTCATACATCCTCCCATACAAGCTCGCCGATTGTTGAGGCTTCAAACAGAACCATCCTCCATTAACTAGTTTACCTGGTTGTGCCAAGTCTTCCGCGGACGTCCTCTATTTCTGGTGCCATCAACACTTGCGTCATATATCTTTCTTACCATTCTCTCGTCATCCATCCGTTCCATATGACCAAACCACCTAAGTGATCCTTTCTTAATCTTACTCACTATACTAACATCAGCTTTACATTCTTTTTTTATTTCTTCTTCATTCTTTAACTCTGTCATAAATAGATTTGCCACAAATACGCCCAAGTGATCTCACTTCCACTGCATTCAGTCTACTTTCGTTCCTTTTCTGCCAACTCCAGGCCTCACTTTCATACATGCGACATTACAATATTTTCAATTGTTTCTTGAAAGCAACGAGCTTGTTTCTTTCCTTCGCAAGTATAATTTTTAAATATGATTAATCTTACCTGCATTTATAACAGAAATAATAGATACACATTAACGAAACGAACGATAATAGGATAATAAGTTATTTGAAAACTTAAAATGTCAATTGTATCCTTAATATTAACTGTATATCAATATACTATTATCATTATAAACAAACATTAAACATTTTTATCGGTTCATGCAGAGAAATTGATTAACAGAAAGTTATTTTGATTCCTGATATTCAACAATAACTCATTTAAATGATGTTTAAAAAATATATTTTTGTTTCAGTTATGCGAGAAAAAACTGACTCAGTCTTGGCCTGAACATTGGGATGACGTTGCACAAGTACCCTATACCTTCCAGGGCAGAGACTGGGTCACCTACGACAACCACGAGTCCCTGACTCTGAAATCGAAATACGCCATGGACAAGGGTCTCGCCGGCGTCATGATTTGGAGCATCGAGACGGACGACTTCAGAGGCGTTTGCCATCCGGATAAATTCGCATATTTGAGAACTATCAATAAAGCCATTGGAAGAGATGTTACAGAAACAACAACGACTACAAGTACTTCAGCTCCTGGTGAATCCACTACTTCATCTGGCACTACGACTACACCAGGTGGCGATGGTGTTTGCAAGAAAGAAGGTTACGTCAGAGATTTATACGACTGTTCAGTTTTTTATAATTGCGTATTAATAAGCGATGGAGAATACAAAGTTTACGAATTCAAATGTCCTAGCGGTCTATACTTTGATGACGTACTACTTATATGTAATTTTCCTGAACTTGTAAATTGTTGAAAGTGATTTCTTAAATAAACCATCAAATTCAAATGTCATAGTGGTCTACACTTTGATGACTTATTACTTATATGTAATTTTCCTGAACTCGTAAATTGTTAAAAGTGATTTCTTAAATAAACCATCAATTTCAAATGTCCTAGCGGTCTACACTTTGATATCGTATTATTTATATGTAATTTTCCTGAACTTGTAAATTGTTGAAAGTGATTTCTTAAATAAACCATCAATTTCAAATGTCCTAGAGGTCTACACTTTGATATTGTATTATTTATATGTAATTTTCCTGAACTCGTAAATTGTTAAAAGTGATTTCTTAAATAAACCATCAATTTCAAATGTCCTAGCGGTCTACACTTTGATATCGTATTATTTATATGTAATTTTCCTGAACTTGTAAATTGTTGAAAGTGATTTCTTAAATAAACCATCAAATTCAAATGAAACATTTTCATTAAATGCCCAAAAAATAATTTTGAAATAAGATAACTACCTCTCGAAAGTAATGTTATGATTCATATTGTTGTGAATCTAATATAAGCATTCAAAATGGAAACATCTGAAATAGAATATAGTTGTATATCAAAAACATATATGAAGAAAAAAAATTATTATCTATTAACCGCAAACGAATTGTGTACCACACACTTATTTTGATCAAATTGAATTAATCTTTATTTATATGTTTACAGTAATTGAGTATGATTCGTTCACAGAATCTGGTTTTGCTTTACAAAATAAAGTCGATCAACATATAAAACATCTAGCATTTTTTTTAAACATACCCTTAATGTAATTTGTATATTTATATCGCGGATCGGGTATTGCACACCTTACCCAATTACGTTGAAATAAACTATATATTAAAATTATTGGTGAAAATAATAAATCGAACACTGTAATTCTTTTGAAAGCTATAAAAATTTCAATTTTGTATAAAAATATTAATAAATGATTAATTCTGAAATGTAATATACATATTATTATTTGAAAGAAGTAAAGTTGGTAATAATGATCATTGTATTGTATCTATTTAATTGATAAAATTACAATTAAAAAACGTGTGCATTAATTTTTAATTATATCGCAATTTATTTATGATTTCTTATTTTAAATTGTGATACGTACTCATACACGGCATTTATGTCGCATCAATAGTCTTACTATATATATATTTAAAATATGAAATAACTTGGTGGTCTTCTGGAACAAGGCTCAAATCCCCGATCACTAGATAATTAGCAGAGTGTTTTTTACCATTAGATTGACAAGAAAATTGCGATTTTTCTTAATTCAAACAAATTAGATAAATCACTTAGAAGATATATAAGGGGTCTTTTAATAGGGACGCTCAAAATTTGTTAGGTTATAGCAGCCATGTTGTTAAAGTGACATCTGTCAAATTTATTGTCAATTGTTAAGTAGTATACGGCAAATCATCACGGAAGGTTGAACAACGTATGTAAATCATCAAATTTTATTATCAAAGTCACGAGCGATTTGAGGGCACGGTTATCTCGCGCGGCGGTGACGTGAACTGGCCACAGAGATCGTGCGATTTAACGCCTTTAGACTTCTTTCTTTGAGGCTATCTTAAATCGCAAGTCTTTACGAATAAGCCGCAAACAATTGACCCCCTCAAAGTCAACATAACAAACGCCATCCAGCAAATTTAGCCAGATTTATGCGATAAAGTCATAGAAAATTGGACCTCCCAATACGTGCCACCGAACAAAACCGCAGCGGATATTCGAACAACGTTATATTCCACACTTAATGCCATAAAATATACTTTCAAATGAAAGAAAAATTGAGTGAATATCTCACACACAACCTGCTTAACTTACATTTTAAAATCGAGCGTCCTCGTTGAAAGACCCTTTAGAAACATCCGACGAAAAATATTTGGGTTCGTGTCCTGGTGTTTATATTTTATCGATAGATAGAGTTTTAAAATTTTGTAATACGTTTAAAAAAATGCTTGCACTGTAGATTTCTGTACAATGAATATTTTGAATGTCAGCTGCATTAAATCTATGCGGAATAATAAAAATAAAATGTTAAGGTAAAAGAATAGAAGAAATCGATATAATAGTCGATAGCAACATTATCAATATTTCTTATACAATAGTTTTCCTACAGCCGTTAAGCCGAGAATGAAACAACACTGTGATCGAGAAGTAAAAATGAAACAAAACATGCAGAAACGTATTCCAACTTTGTATTCCAAAATAAAAACAAGTCTTCATTTAAAAGGTATATATATGTAATATTAAATTAAGTCATTTATTTTTTTAAACTAAACATTTGATTTGTACATTTGTACTCCCCACTCTTTCTCCCGGCTTTTTTCTTTTTCTTTTGCTACATAATGTACCTAAACATTTCTGTGGATTTTCATCATTAGTATCATATGTTAAATATTAATTATTTTAGTTCTATTATGTTAACACTGTCAAAATCCCTTAATAAAATTAAAATTAAATTATAAAATAAACTAAAATACATTTATTGTATTATTAAGGTGAACACTTTATTATTGTGTAATTGCAGCTTTTCAGAACAAAGTTCTGTGATATTTTAATACAAATTAAATGTATCAATAAGAAAGATGTACAGACAAAATCAGTTTATGGAAAAATTATATCTTTCTTATCGATATATTTAATATTTATTGTCATTATCACTAAAAAAAAATGAAAAATAAGGTAATTATTACGTGAAATGTGACAGAATTTGACGTTTTCATCATTCATGTTATCGTCATTTCAACAGCCCAGTGTGAACTCTGACCTTCTCAATTAAGTTTCGCCACTTCGATCTATCCTCCACTGTTCTTTTCATTTTCGCGATATCGACTGCATAATCGTCCTGAATAGCATCATCCAACCACAGCCGCTTGACTCTTCCGACACTCCTTTGGCCGATAGTTTTTACATTAAACACGTTCTTCCCCTGTCGTTCTGACCAGCCCACCCCAGCTGTGCTATCTTCATATTTTGAACAATATTGGGTTCACCAAAGTCTAATTATTGCCCGCAAACACCACACCCCGTTTTAATTTTTGACACCACATATCCTTCTTAGTATCTTACGTTTAAGCTCATAGCCGCTGTAAGGACAGATGTGTAAGCAAGGCATACACCTAATCGATTGACATTTATATGGAGAGTGCTCGAATAGCTCTTCCAAGTGCGTTGTTGTGACCCCACTGCTCAGATCTAGATATGTATATAAAGTGCCAGTGCGACATTTTCGATCCGAAATGGAACCCCGGGCACTTCCAGGGGTCTTTATAAAGTCCGCCAATATTTTTTGGTGTGTCTGAGTAATGTCAGCTTCTTGATATTCGACAAGTCTATATAAAAAGACTGTATTGATTTATTTTCATTCCAACAAAGAACTTCATCAATATCCATCGCATAGTTATGTTACGAGAGCAAAAAAGAATAGGATCACCGTGAAGCCTAAAATGAAAACAAGCTTTGGTCAATCCTTCCGTATGTTTCTGGCCCCCAAAGCCTATAACATTTTGCCGAGCAGTATGAAATAATTCTCGATGGATAATCTCAAACACCATCTCAGGAGCTGGTTATTGGGTGTTGGCAGAAAGGAAACTGAGCAAAGATTCATGGAAATGAACACATGAACTTAACGTAATTTCTTTATATTCATTGTTTCCTTTTGCGTAGTGTTTCAATCATGGATATTTTTGTTTTAGATAAAAATAAAATAAATAAATAATTTCATATTTGTATGACTGCAACGGATGAACATGTCTCCTTCAGTACAGACTTCGGTCTAGTTAAGGAGACAGTGAACATCACTTTCATTATGAAGATTGTTCACCTTTTTTATATACTTTAAGAATTGTTTATAATGTATAATATATAAGAATATAAATGTAAATAAATAAAATAAATTCTCCACATGTTCCACCGCAGTAGCTTCTGGGTCAACTCTTCTACGTCTCCGATTCTCTCAATCCGAACGTTAACCTCTCTCTCCGTACATGATTCCGTCGATTGGGTTTCCTTTGCAAAGTTTGACAATTCAGATTTCAGCTCAATTTGAACTCAAGACATTCCCGTTTTCTTCTCCGTAATTCGCCTCTCCTGTGGCAGCAATTCCGTCCGTTCTTGTGACAGTTTGCTCGTCGACGTCAAGCTCAGTATAGCTTCTGTGATAGTCTGCCGGGCTTCTTCCATATTGTTCGATAACTCCACGAGGCGATACAACTGGAAACGCGTTAGTTTGTTTTAAATCAAAATCAAAATTTAATTCGGAATTATAATACAACAGTACACTTTATCCATTAAATAAAATTATTCTCACTAGACTCGAACCGCGCTGCTATAAGGTCGATCTGATGAACAGAATGAGACTGATGCCCGAACTCGTTTATTCACGTTCAAAATCGCTCGGCCGGCGCGGATCGGTTCCGATACACTGGCAGGCCACTTGCATACATTACAATTCATATTTTTCTGTCTTTTTGGCAGGTCCCGGATCTGGTTTTCCCGTCTGAACTAGCCAATTGCAGCAGAATGTCATGTTCGTACATTGCTCCCGATCGTTTGGTGACCAATCCGAACGCATATCTCACTTTTGAGTATTTTGCTTTACTCTTGGCTGTTTTTCTCCACCAGATATGAATTTCTCTGGCCATGTAATACATTTCGTCTCTCATTCAGTCTCACCTGTTTCGTGTCTAGCTCTCGTCCCAGGACATATTTTACCACGATGCCTTCTCCGTAATTCGATGGCGTCTTTTGTACCGCCTCGTCACCGGTGCGGGCGTCGTCGTCGCCAGAGTCTCGGTCCTGAAACAATTTAGGTAGCATAAGAAAAAATGTATATAATACGATCGTGTAGCAAGGTTATGTTACAAACATTCTTTATATTACAGCGATACGTGAACCAGCATCTCGTTCACGCCGTATGCGCTCCCTCATTTCTTGTCCCACCGACGTCGTGTTGGATTGCGGACCATTGAAGTTCTTCACCGGCACATTCGTTCCGTGACTCATTCCCTCTATCGTGATGTGCGTTTCCACCAATATATTCAGCACGCTGTCTTCCAGCTTCAGGCACTATTCCCACGCCCGCACTCTTCGCCACTGCCATTATGGCGTTGGATGTCATGTTTCCGAACGCCACGTTATCTATCGTCGCGTCGTCATATTTCAGTTTGGTGTCTGCGTCTCTCAATACTGTGATGTCCGTCATCTCGTTGACCTGCTGCGGAGGACCGCTATTTCTCAGCGTAGCATTATCGTTTCTGCGGAACAGTCCATTCGTCAACGAGTACGATTTTTCGTAAATTACCCCGATCGAGTTTGTCGCGTTGTACAATATGTTCGCTTGCATGAGCATTCCAGGCGCTAAAACGCTTCCATCGTTTAGTTTGTTTGTCTTGTTGTTGGCCCGTCTCTCCGTAACGAATTCGTATTTTATTCTGTTGTCGAACGTCTTACCTCAAGATGTCGCTCCGTAACTGTCCTTGTTCATCTTCGTCAAGTATTCCAGCGTCTTGCCTTAAAGTTTTTCAGGATTGATATCGCCCATCGCGACCAGACCAGACGTGTAGTAGTAGAACAGTGTAACCTAACCCAAACCGACGAAAGTTCACGATCTTCAGTCATGAGGGACCGGTGGAGATGATCAGTCTAACCAATAGAAAGTTAAGACATAAACAGTGAACAGTTTAGTGATGACGTAGTATATAAGAAATCCAATTTGTTTCAAATGGTATGTATAATATGCGATAAACTGTATTCTTGTAATAATTATGCTATAGTCCATTATCAGATGTCAGCCTATTCAACAGAAAGTTGAGTCATAAAGTCAAAAACAATATGGCGAGGGTGCGGCGGCCAGCATATTTTTTGTTTCAGAGATGCAAAATCTTTCCGTGTTAAGTATTTATTGTTTCCTGTTAAAAGATAATAAATGTGTGAATTTATATAGCTTTGTCGGGACCAGAATATTCTTACATAATAACTGAGTTTTCACATTACACGTTTTCCACTGACCGTTAGTTACTTAAACAAGCAAAAAAAAAAAAAGAATGGCATACAATATTTAATTATACATTGTATTATTTTATTTCACCAACATCGGGGATCGTATTGGGAAAAAATAACATCAAAGTCATCTCAAAGGGTACTTCAAATTCATTTATTATAAAAACATCAGATATATAATTTATAGCAGCTGCTGAAGCAACAATTATTATAAAAATATAAGGTATAAAATTCATAACAACTGCTGAAGCAAACATTTATTACAAAAACATCAGGTACAATATTTGCAGTAGTTAATGAAGCAACATTTATTATAAAAAACATCAGCTGCTGATACATAAACATTTATTATAAAATTCATAGCAGCTGCTGAGGCAGCGTTTATTGTAAATACATCAGTTAGAAAATTAGTAGCACCGGCTGCGTTCCGCACAGTACGCCATCACCATTCACCCATTAGGCTGCTTAGTTACAATTTTAAAAAGTGCTCAATTCAAAAAATAATAATCAATATTTTCAATAAGGCAGATCATAAATGATCTAGAAAATATTTGATGATACATATAATCATTTGCTAACAAAATGTTTTGATTTTTAGACTGAAGGCACCAGATGCAAAATTATGGACATTATTTTTCAATGTAATTAGAACTCAAAGATTTTTGTAATGAATACAAACGTCAATGTGGAATATTGTGATACTCAAAGTGACCATTATACAATTTCCACAAATTATAATGATTCATTATACAATTTCCACAAATTATAATGATTCATTATACAATTTCCACAAATCTTTTAAATTTTTATTAAAGAAATCTAAAACAAATTTTTAATTATACATATATCTACAGGGTAACCCAGAGACAGTACCCAAATGGAGCCTACGGTTAGGGCACATCACATTGGAGTATCAAATAGGGTTATCCTAAATTCAACAGTTTAGAAGTTATTTAAACTTTTGCGATACTATAATCGAATTGTAATACATTATAATGTGTACAATGTAAAAAAGAAATAAATTGAATAAAAAAAAATACAATTATTCTATTCTAAACCAAGATTTTTATCCTTATATTCCACGTAGTTACGTATTTGAACAGTTGAAATCGTATTTTCATTCAATAGAAAATAAATATTCCATAAATTATATATATATTTCCTTTTAATGAATAAAGCCAACCTTCTTCAAGGTCAATGTTTCATGTAAGTATTCAACAAATGAAAAGAAGTTACAATTCAAAAAGAGAATGTATATAATAATTTTATTAATATTATATTGTATCATACAATTTTAAGGCACAAGAAACTCTATTTTATAGCTAATAATATATTTGTCATTACAAAACATAAGTATTAAAATATAAATATAATCAAAATAAATTATTTTAATTCTTACATTGGGTGTACTTTTGATTTTTTTATAGGTTCTGCCTATGCAACCATGGAGTCCCAGTTTTATTGAGAACGAATTATCCCGGATTTTGAGTATTAATGTCGCAAGTTAATATATTAAAGTATTGCAACCCTAATTTTAAATTAAAATTCGATTCATTCAATTCATTTGTTTAACTTCAATAAAATAAATACACTAATGGATTAATATTTGAATGGATGTGACTACTGGTGTCACCTATCGGTGCCATAGAGAAGCAAAATTTACTCGGGATGCGTGAAAAATATTACAGAAAGCGCACAAAACGCAAATTGCCACTAAAGGTCCAGGAGAAGCGAGAGGAGTATTTATTCTCTAATGATTACCAGGATTGTTCAACACCTCCAATGTAACATTTTTATTCTTGACTAGAATCAGTGCAAATAAAGAGAACCATTATGCAAACTTGCATATTCTTTTTATTTCATATGTTCCCTTATAACCGAGACCTTGGTGAGAGAGAACAGACTAGCTAAAGATAAATGACAAAATTATATTGAAATATAATTTATTTTTTATGTATGCAAGTTTATTTATCTTGAACTAGGAAATTACCTAATCGGTTACCAGTGACGTAGAAACATATTACCAGGCCCTCGGGCAAATAACACGTTTACTAAGTATACATTCCAAAACTAAAGGTGTAATAAAAATATATCATTACATACATTAATTATTATTATGTATAATTAAACAGGATACTTAACAGCCTGTAATTTATTTATATATTTGTCACAGATTTTGGAGTATTTATAATACTTAAAATGGATGGATATCACTTTGTGGAGGGCTATCATCTCCGCTCTCATCAGTCATACAAAAATGAACGAAGCTGAATACGGCAAAGCGGTGCCCTACAACCATCCATAATATAAATATAAAAATTCAATGTACTGGCTGCATGTGACAGCATACACGTGTCAGCCAGCACTCTGGGCACTCTCTTCACTTCATGTACTGATGTCCGCACTGCAGCAACATCCGAATTGCCTCTGATGTGCGACACATAGTTTGTATGCATGATTTAAACCTCAACCTTTGTAATAAGTTCAGTAATCCTTCTGATCACTTCATCCGAAACCCACAACAAACCATCACCATAACTTTAACATTTGTAGAAAAGTTAACACTGTAGTATATAGATATAAGAAAAACTATATTTATAATCTTAATAACTGTTTTAGTGCTGAAAGGCGCCACGGCGGTGCCACATGCTCAATGACGCGACAGCGCTCCACACTTCAGTGTACGTTTGATTTGCGGTGTTTGATTGTGTGCATGGAGCTCGTGATTTTTTCTTTGATTCACGGTTTATTATATTCAAAATACCTTATTAATCAAAATAATAGTCACTGAAACTAACCGTTATGTCATCCAATTTTTGTAATCTCATCCAAATCGCTTGTAAGATTATGGAAACTTGACACCTTCACAAATATGAAAGCGTTTATTGCTGTATTATTAGAAATTGGTATTACAAGAAGATCTACAATTTATTCATATTGGGCCAAAAATTCAAGAAGTATTCCATGGTTTAGTAAAATGTATGCAAGAAATCGATTTCAGTTACTTTTGAAATTTTTTCTTTGATTTTCGTTTTCAATAAACTTTTGTGTTCTATTTTTATGTTTTAATATCATGATATGAAGCTTGGTGAAAAGTATGTTGAAAGAATTTTGAAAATTTAATCATTTTTAGAGAAATACTTCACGGTAGTGTCGGTGAAATACGAAAAACGGTAGTGTCGTAAAAAAGCAGAATTTTATTTGGCACATTATCCTATATTTAAAGAAAATATTTGGCACTAAAACAGTTAAAATAGAAGATTAAATTTATAGTAATGTAGTTTATAAAAAAGAGTATAAATCTGAAAAATATCATGTTAGTAAAGTTCAATATAACAATGAGTGACAATTTAATTCCCAGAATGCATTATTTAAAAAAAAACATGTGTGCAACTGTACACTAGTAGCTACTGTTGCCTTCAAAGTATACATCATTTGTGCATTTATACACTGACTTAGATGGTGTTCCCATTTCTGGAAGCAGGCCTGGAATTCATTTTCCAGAGTACCTGTCTCATATTCTGTCAGATATCAATTATATTGGGATCTAAATCAGGTGAATAGGAAGGATGATCTAATTGGGTTATCGCTTTTCTGGCCTCTCATAGTTAGCGCATTCTAATTACCACAAAGATATTCGTTACCTTCTCAACAATTAACTAACAACTGGCACTATTTACTTGAAATTTATGCGTGTGTTAGTTCAAACACGATATATACATGATTTCGATACAATTACATTATGTGCGACATGGATGACTAAATACAGCTATTCCGGGAATTAAATTACATGTACATACAAATGTTTTATTATCTACATAAAGCTGACAAATAAATTTTCAACAATTATAATTAATTATGAGTACATATAATAATTTCTAATAATTTTCTTTTTGTTTTTAATTCAATTTGTCTTTCAAAATATATCATCACGCGTTTTACAATAAATATTAAGGCCTCGTGAAAAAAATATTGTTACGAAAAAAAATTTAAACCAATTAAAATTATCTAATAAGCAATGTGTATAGGTACATATATGGTAATACACAATATGTATAATTATTTGGTTTACAACACAGATAATCCAGCATTCTGACAGATCAAGGATAGAACGGTGTTTTCGACATCTTTCAGGTGTATATCGTCTTATGAACGTCAAATGAAATATAAACTATATTAACAACATCATATAAAAAGTATGTACTTATAATAATGTAACATATATTATAAAAGTATCTATAATAATCTAATTTAATGTAATAATAAAATAATAATCAACAAATACTATCACAGAACTATAATCTAAATATTAAAAATGAAAAAGCTTAGGAATTAAAAAAAAATAAACAAACTTTGAATAGACCATTAATTAATTTAACGTCGACCAGTTTCTATAATACACTAACTGAACACAGACTTTGTAAAAAAATTAACTGCTTAAACATCTTAGCTCGCATCCCGCACCCCTCCCCATAAATTCTTTACTAGAGAACTTAACCTTCCAGCAGGCGCGCTGTCGCAAAATTTATGACAAATGCGCCTTATCGCTTCCCCCACTTTTACCACTTAGTCGCAAGTATCGAACTCCGAGCTATTCGAGGGTCAGTGACTCTCTAAACTACAGACACACCGGGTGTGCTTAAAAGTTTTTGTTATTCATTGATATTTGGACTCTAACGAATACTGGCAACATAAATGCTCAAATTTTATACAAATTTGGCTCCAAAGCTTTGAAAAATTTTCCTAAAAAATTTGGCATTGACCATAATGAAAGAGTATCTTATCTTCAGATCAAATGTCAAACATTTACCGCAAGATATAAGTGCCTTTCTCAAAGTGAATTACAGTCGGGAAGTTGAAACAGTTTGTCGGTCATGTGCACTGGAGAAGAAAAAATCCTCAGCATCAATGAAGTGTTGCCATTGCCAGTCCTTTACATGCAAGAACCGTTCGGCAGTTAAGGTGGTTTGCAGCAATTGTAATGGTGAGAATATTGATTCTGACTAATAAGTCGATAAAATATTTTGTTTTGAAATAATTAGAGAGTTGTTTCGTTTTTTGTTTAAGAAAGTCAAATGTATATTTTTTAAAGTAGTCATTTATCATTTTTCATAACCAATTCCTTAACATTTATATAAAGAAAACACCATTTACATGGAGAAAACTTGATGACGTAAATTTTACAAGCGCCCGCTCAAGGGAAATTACTCAGCGCGCCCGCTTGAAGGTTAAAGTAACTGAACAAATACAATGGTGACTTCATATTTTATTTACCCATAAATATAAAACTTACTTTTTGACACTTTTTTAGAAATTTACATGTTGGAAACATGTCCTTTTATGTCCCAGGAGGTAAGTAAAAAAAACATATTTGTGAATTAAATTTTTACCTTTCTAAAATTTTGAGCTAAAAAAACAATCATACCTAGTAGTAGGGACGTGCAGTGCATACAAGCAAAAAAACTGTGCATTACTAAAAGTTCTAGGAAACAAATATAAATTAAATAATTGGATTAACATAAACGGAAACATTATTTTTACAATTAGCGCCATCTGTGTACCAGCAGACTTGACAAATCTTGCTTAGTTCTAAAAACTACCATGACAACTCACCGCTGTACCCATGGCGCCCTTGTGCATTCGCTGCATTACTCTGTTCTATCTTTAAGCTAGTGAATTACTCCAGTCATATTTTTAAGGCTATTTACTGAATTGAAAATTCCTTTCGGTTGATCCATTTTGTATGGAGTCGTTACCTATGCTGTTTATTAACAGAATAACATTATAAAAACTTAGAACTATTAACTCTTTTACTAATTTTTCGAATTTTACTATCTTACTGTTTTTAAAGTGTTAATTTCATGGCCATTATTTGCGTTCGAGGTGCATTTGGTGCATGAATTTGTTTTTGATTTGGGAAAAAAAGCAATTGGTAGAACTATTTCCTTTAATAAAAATAATTATTTCGTTTAGTTATTACGTGAAGGATTTTCAAACAATAAAAGAATCATGTTCAGTCATAAAAAGTGTTAAAAACGTCCATACATTTTTAATATTGATTTTTATATGGGTAAGAATGTATTATTTTACATTAAAACTTAAACTTTAAAAAAACCATTAATAGTACTCTAAAATTACAAATAAATACATGGTAAGGTCATATAAATGATGGATTCATTTTGTCTAAAGACGTTGGTTAAACGAAAGTTCATAATCCTATGTACAACATATATTGTAGTACATATATTATATATGATTGTATAATATCATTGATAACAGCATAATCTAAATCTATACCTACTGCACGCCACTGCCTAGTACCTACCTACACAGATTAATAAATAAATATATATACATACTCAATACTATACGCTTTTTGGTCTGGTGGTTAAGCCTAGTGATTCAGCGGGATAGGATAACAGCAAGATAGGACTATTTTCATAGCACGAGCGTTCAGTTTAATTTGAAAATGGTAAGAATATTGATGTGACACATATTACATGACCGCTTAATAATAATGGTGTGTTACTCAATATGGGGCCAATCACTATATATACCACGGAAAAAATGAGTGTATCATCCCCTGACAATGTGAAGCATAACAGAACAAACCAAGAAAGAAGAGCGCACCTCCATTCGAGCCAACTCATCTGCCGAGTGTAGCATTGCTAATTGCATGCACCATCACAGCTGAGTCAATAAATAACAAGTAATAACATAAAATTTAAAGTTTTAAAATGATAGTTGAAATGTGCAGATTGATTGTAAAATAAAATTAATTTAGATAAATCACTTAGTTATATTACAGAAAAAAATTATCTATTTTTCAGCAACTGTTTTAAAACAAATGTAATTTTAAAATGTCAAAATAAATTAAAAATAATTTCATACTAGATTTCATTTTACGTATCAATCAGTGTACGTCTGTTTTGACGATAATGCAGAAGTATCGAAACAGGTCAACGTTAAATTAATCAAAGCTGTTTAAACAGAAATTGTTATTTTGTAAATGAATAATTATGTTTAACCATAAAAAGCAATAAGCATTAAAAATAGATTAACATATACAGTGAAAACTGCACAACGAGGTAGAATTATTATAAGTCGTACGAAAAAATCGACACAGGGGAACGTAATCAGAATGGGTAAAAATATTCTAAAATACCCACTATGCATGCGAGTAATATATAAAGCTATTAGTTTGACACGTAATTTGGATTGTATAGAGATTGTGTGTTGTACATCTGAGTCCCACTAGTAGTCCCACCAGTAGCCTCATCATAAGAAGGAGGATTATCTTCCATCGACGCACCTGAAAGAAAAATCAATAACATATATAATTTTGTTTGGTGTAGCAGTAAGACATTCACTGACCGAATGGTCTAAGCTTTGATCATCGTCCTGGGAGATCACTGAATTAATCCTACGTTTCAAAGTATAAGTTTTGCTCAATTTTAAAAAAAAGTTATGAACATTGGTGTGATATGTTTTCCGCGAACGTTTCTTTATAAAAAATTTAAAGCAACAGTACTAACAAAACTTTATAAATATTTTATGGAATTAGTGATGGCATCATCATTCAAAAATAATGCAGCATATTGATGATAGATATGCGGCATATTGTGATAGAATATGAATTATAGATATGATGATAAATCTCGGATAAAATGTATCATGACGTGCGTTCAAAAATAAATAATCTGAAAATGTATTGTGTAAATAAAATTATCTGACACAAAACATGAAAACAAATAGGTCTATTTCGTAAAATAAATATTATTATTGTTTAGATCAGAACTTGCACTATCAAGAAAGGAGTAATTGAATTTGTCATTTTCATACTTGATGTTCTGTGTTATCAATCCGACCATGCACAAATTTGAATTGAATTAACCATTCTTCCTTATATTGAGTATGACTTGACATCCATTTTATTCCCATGTTATTCCCATTTTATTCCTGTGGGTCAGGCTAGACTAGACACTAAAATTATATTATTAAAATACTGGTGCATGCTCAACACTTTACAATTACATTATTAAAACATTGGGTAGGCTCGACACTTACAATTACAAATGTTAAAGCCACAGTCTGTTCATTTTACATTAGCTTCGTTGGAACATCATTCAGGGATAGAATTCTGTCCTGCTATAGGTGAAGGCAGAGTGCAACAGTTGACTAATGATTTTTCAATTGACGCCAATTCAAAACCACTGTTTTAGATTAATAATTTTTGACATGGTCTTAGTCGTTTGTTAGCAAGACAATCCCCAAGTAATATAGCAGTCAGAGAATTAGAGCCCCATCCCAGGAGACCGACAAGTCAGTCTTATTTTTATAGAACAAATACATACATGGCTTAATTTGAAAATAACAAGAGTTTTGATAGGACACGCCCTCTGTACACGAATCTCTATATTTTTTTTAAAAATTCACAAATAAAATAAATTGTATAAGTCATTAAAAAAACTTTAAAAAAAAGAATATTAGAATGTTGGATTTATAATACGGGCACGGATGCCAGTCTGACCTGCCGTCAGCTTCTGTGCAGGACCGTGGTACATCACAGGACCATGGAACGTCCCAGGACCATGGATTATCACAGGACTTTGTAACATTGCGGGATCAGTTGTCACCACTGTAGCTGAAAGATAAATGTGTAATTCTTGTAAATTTAATTATATTTATATACCCGTCTACATTGTAGAAATCTATTTGGGCATATAAATATTCTTCAGTGCTTTCTATGGCATTAACCCCGGGCCACATTGACATGTACATCCTAAAAAGTTTTTTCATTAAATAATAGAATATGTTTTACAAATAAATATATTGTTAATACAGCACACTATAAAAAATAAATATTGTATATATAAAAATTAAAAATATATAAATATTAGGAGTATCAAAAAACTAGATCTCAAAAAAAAAATCTTAACACAATAATTGTATTACGTGATAAACTAGCTGATTCAACCGACATTGAAAACCATTGAAAAATTAAACCCCTCCCCCCTCTTTGATTAGGCCAATGTTATCCGCCGTGAAAACCCTTAGTAAACTCTTTATTTTGCCCTTAGAAACTTTTATTTCACCAGGCATCGCTTGCATTTTTATATATGTATGTGTATCGTACAGAATTACTCGCCGAGGAGGCGCCAATTAATTGATGCTATAAGATACGTGTCAATAATTTAAAGGTGTAATCATCGGTGTGGCACCTTAAAATCTGTGGGATATCAAAGACGTCTTAGTAAAACGTACAGCAGCGGCCTGTAGTAGGTACTTGCAAATATGACTTGTTTGTATTGTTATGAATTTGAATAAAAACTGCATGCGGGAAGCCATTCTTGATTTTGCCACCGTAATGTGCCAATATTGAACATTTCTTGTGTTTCATTTCTTTCGACCTCATTATTATCATCATCATCACCGGTTGAGAGAAGCAGAGATTGGCGAACCACCCTTGTCTACATTCTTGTTTCCTGTACGGAACATGCATGTATATATAAATGCAAGGTACAGTGTAAATTGAAAAATTCCTGAAATCACTGTCGAGTACTGTTTTTAAGAATTCATCATCTTCAATTACCACCGAATTATTTGACTTCATGAATGAAACACATTCAGAATATTCAAAAATGTTTTTATGTTCTACCTTGATGCCATATTAGAACTATATTTCAGTCATTAAAGACCTGTTGATAATCTGTTTATTAAAAATAAATATCTCAATAAAATCCCATTGTGTTTCATCTCATGTACACGCACCATTAAACAAAAGAAAAACAATGTTGAACTAATTATGAAATAATAATACTTACATACAAACGAAGCTTCCGACCCTGAAATGGACCAACGTAATAGTATGCAGCACAGAAGCATACCAGCAACCATTAATAAAATAGAGAAAAACATTTTTATAAAATGATAACATACGGGATTCCAGATATATTAGCAAAAAACAAAGATGGGATCAATTTATTTATTCCGGTCGCATGCCTAGAACCACCCCAATCCTCAATGCTATGTAATAAACAAACTTAGGCAAGAATTGGACATTACAAAATAATGTCATTGACTCAGATTCAGATTTTTGTGGCTCTCAAGGGCGCCGCGTATATCTCTTATTTATGAGCGCCGCACACGCGTCGCCCAGCGGTCGCAACACTTTCACGCGAAAAGGGCTTAATCTGGGCGAATTTCCCTTCACATTTGACAGTTGACATAATATTGCATAGATGACGCTCGTTACCATAGATAAGAAAGTCGAAATACTTAGTAGAGATGAGCGACATATCGATCGTGAATTTGTGTCGACGTTTGCCGGAAAAGGGCTGATACAACCGGGGCTACGACTTGTGCGCCATGCGGTTCGAGTCGGGGTTCGTCTAGGGGTCATGATTCATACCATGCTCCTGGTCGCTCGTCAGAACGATACCCCGCACTCTGATGGAATATTCGCTCCGCGAATCATCCGTCGGATATCACGCTTTCATTATTATTACCATGGTTATAGATAAGGATACAGGTGAATATGAACACGCACTGATACACAAACTATACATTTATTCAATACACAAATGCTTATAACTATCTTAATCTAAGACTATTTCTACCTCGGGTCATCTTGTGAATTTCTCGGATCTTCTGGCCGGCGAAGTGATCTCGTGGTCAGCCGGCGTGGACGGCTACCTGCTGGGTCTACGGGTGCTCCGGCGACAGGCCATCTGACCGCTTGCTCGGGACGGGCGGGGTGGCTGCTCCTGGACGATATGCGGTGAACTGCTTCTGCGTGCTTTTAACTGCGTCTCGGTAACTTCTCTTCTGGACCTCGTTTTGACAACTCTCGGTGTTTTCCAATCTTTTTCTTCAACTCTCTTTTTCCTTCCAACTGATTACGACTGCGTTCACGATTCTTCGACTGACTGGTCTCTTTGACTTTACGACTTTCTGCTCCGGGCCTCGTTTCGGCAACTCTCCCCGTTTACCACTCTCTTTTACGTCTGACTGACTCGGTTTTCCACTCTGTTTGACTTTCGACTGACTGATCTTCACTTCTTCCTCCGGGCCTCGTTTCGGCAACTCTCCCCGTTTACCACCCTCGCAACTCTTCCCGACTGTCTGTAGCACTCTTCTTCCTCCGGGCCTCGTTTCGGCAACTCTCCCCGTTTACCACCCTCGCAACTCTTCCCGACTGTCTGTAGCACTCTTCTTCCTCCGGGCCTCGTTTCGGCAACTCTCCCCGTTTACCACCCTCGCAACTCTTCCCGACTGTCTGTAGCACTCTCTCCTTCCTCCGGGCCTCGTTTCGGCAACTCTCCCCGTTTACCACCCTCGCAACTCTTCCCGACTGTCTGTAGCACTCTCTTCCTCCGGGCCTCGTTTCGGCAACTCTCCCCGTTTACCACCCTCGCAACTCTTCCCGACTGTCTGTAGCACTCTTCTTCCTCCGGGCCTCGTTTCGGCAACTCTCCCCGTTTACCACCCTCGCAACTCTTCCCGACTGTCTGTAGCACTCTCTCCTTCCTCCGGGCCTCGTTTCGGCAACTCTCCCCGTTTACCACCCTCGCAACTCTTCCCGACTGTCTGTAGCACTCTCTTCCTCCGGGCCTCGTTTCGGCAACTCTCCCCGTTTACCACCCTCGCAACTCTTCCCGACTGTCTGTAGCACTCTGGCTGGGCCGTGTGTAGGCCATCTATATACCCCAACAATGGGGTGTCTCCCAACTGCCGATCCGCCCTCTTCCCGTCATGGGACGGGCCACCATCCCATTGGTCCATTTGCTTCTTCTGGAGGCCACGCCCGATCCGAACCCGACTGACTCCTCCTTCGTCTTATCGCTGACTATAATTAATCTTATATCCTAATTATTTACACTTTAGTTAAATCTAGTTATTTATTCATTTCTTACGCTACTTACAAAATCTTACATCTTGTTACATATATCATTTAATTATTCCTAGTCAATTTAGTTTTTATTTATTTCTTATTCTACTTAACGCTAGGCCCACCGTGATCGATTATCATATGCATTATTCATTCGTACTCATCGTTTCAAAATCATGTTCACGTTAATTATTATTTACTATACTCTAGTGATTAAACTAAAGTCTGAATTGGCGGGAATGTTATTTCTTTCAATTTTCGAGCATTGCATCATATTTCGAGCCATGTGGTTCGTCCAACGTGGCATTAAAGGAGCAGATTGCACAAAGAAACTGCGTCTTTTGTTCTAGTCACGTCCCGACCCTGAACGCTCGCTAACAGACACGCAACGGTACATTTCCTATTCTCGCCAGTACAATGGGTCCAGCTTTAATGGCCCTACGACCTTCGGTTATATCCTTCGGCAGGATGCGTCTCCTCGAAACAATACGCGCCCTTAGAGATCTGCCATTGTTTCTCAGGAAACATTAATAATCCCGTTATTTTCAGCCCTCGTCATTTTTCGTTCATTGCACAACACGTGGGCTGAAGGTCACTACGGTTGCAACTTGCCTTTTGAACGAACCGCTAGGTTCTTTTTTGTCGAGGGACGTCCAGTCCCGTTTATATGGGTCTGCCGTCGGAGACCTGCATGCTTTTGCGAGATGCGATTTCCCGCCTTTATTCTATTTCATTTATTCGGCTAATAAATGTGATAACTTCGCGTCACTTCAGGCTTAGGCATATCAAAACGCCCACCTTCCTTTGACGCGAAGTATCATATTTAATCTTATCCTGGCAACCTAATCTGCAAGGCGCTTCGAAAGACAAACTCGACCCAAAACATCTAACACGAAATATTTTTCCGACACAAATCACTATGCTAAATCCTAACCTGCTCAGTTCGACAAAACCTCCGTAATTACTTTCTCGGCTGAAACGATCCCCGCTATTTCCGAAAATACAACCTCGCGATATCTCTAGAACGTTACGTCGCCGAATTACTTGCAAAACAAACTATCGTCTTCTGGTTCGGTTCATAGACCGATCAAAACTTAAAATTAACGATTAAATTTTAGGCATATTTCAAATCTACGTAATCTGGGATCACGCCCGATATCTATCAATTCACTTAACGCTCTAAACAAAACTATCCCTACATTATCGTTATCCTTTATCCTATCTATGCTAACAGCCGTCTTTAAAACCTATTTACTCGCACGTATTTTTCATATTAAAATACATAATATTATACAACATTTGAATCTTTGGTCTTCCGTTACTACAGGCAACGAGACGAAGCTAGCAACGATTATTTGATCTTAACGGCACTCTCTACTTTATCTATATTTACGAAATCCTAGTCGCTAAAACTGTTCGCATGCCTCAGGTTTTTTTTTGTTTCTATTCCCATGATATTAATTCTGATGCAATTCCGACTTGCCTAACTCGTCATAATCTATCCCATACGCAACGATACTTAACCCGTCTTCATAATTACACACTACTGTTTACTATTCATTTTCTTTACAACTTACAAATTTTCTGTAGTCCGCCCCATCTGACGAATTTTTTTCCTTCTAAAAATAAATCTTATGTTCTATCTTCAAAATATGCTACATTAGCCGATACTATCAAACCCATTCTTTGGACGGGCAAAACTTCGTACCAAACAACGTGACCTCACACGGAAAGGAAAAAAAACGCGCCATTTTTTCCTTATAATCATTGCATTCTTGGTTCACTTCAACCTACTAATTAACGTAACTATCTATATATCTTACTTTCGATGAAACACTGAACCGTACGATCTACCCGCGATTTTACCTTCGCTTTCTCTTTCACGACGGAGAAAAATTTTAGCAATCACAAATCATTTTTAAATTTTTTATTTCCTTATTCCCATCTATATTCTAACCGCTATCCCCGTGGTCAGGTCAATTTTTCAATCAGTTAGGAGTCGCGCCGATATCTCGCTGATATCGACGGATCTTTTTTTTTCACCTGCGCGATCTTACAGTCATATCGAATTTCGCATTCCACCGGGTTAGTAGATTCTACCGTGCTCCGGCCGTTGTGATCTATCTATACAGTGTGTACACTACTAGCTGCCCTCGCTATCGTATACGCCCGTATACTGTTTCAATAATCGTCTCGTCTGTTTGCGCTACACACAACCTATCTCTGTTGCTGCCTTCGATTCCACACGCTCGTGTCTCCTCGTCTCCTTGGGTCTTCGCTACCCTCTGATGCATACCGTCGTTTCTTTGCTTGTTCCCTGCCGACTCCATTATCGACACCGGGATCCCCTCGTCATCGCACACTGTATAGATTCACTGCGCGCCTCTTCATGCAAAAGAAAATTTCCCACTACCGTTTCGATTAAAACCCTAATAAAATTAAAATATTTCCAAAAAAAACTCTGTTTACACTGCGATCATCGCATCTATGTTATCAACTAGATAATATCTCAATTTTCACGTGTTCTTCCGTCACCCTCCGGCCTCCGTCGGCTTACGCCCTCGTCAGTCCTCTTACGGCGGTCTGAGCATTTTCATTGCTAACCACAACATACGTATCACGTGTACTTCCTTGTTATACGTTCTGTTGTCGGTAGCGAATTCCTTCGTGCGTCCATCGTACGGGACGAGGAAATTCTCTTTCTTTCTCGCGATGACGTCACCGATTTTCCCACGCAGGCCAGATATGGTACAGGATCCGTATTCGCTGCAAAGCCCATCCGCAACGACCACTGCCGCTCTTAGCAATCGCATCGCCTTCGTGGATAGCTCCAGCGTCAGGGGGAATCCAACCTTCTGCGCCCTCTCTCTGCATGATAGCAGGCATTCGGCCGTCCACTTCGCCACATCTCGCTTCCCGAGTTCGATACGCCCTTGCATATTCAATCTCATGCGTAATTTCGCTCCCTTGCGAACACACACCCTGAATATAATCGCAAACGCGTTTTTCACTCCGCTCGTCAGAATCTCTGAAATCGCGCCAGCTGTCGACTCATATCGCACCCTGGCCTTATTGCATAACATAACTCCCGTATTTATGCCCCTCACCGTCGTTCCGCAAAGCGCGCCATACGCTTCGTACACCAAAATAGACATCGCGCGTCCTATCAATTCGCATCGTACTTTGGCATTGTTGCATAATACCGGTCCCGTGAGCATACTCCTCGCTATTACATCGCACGCCACTCTGCATATTTCACACATTAATCTCCAAACTACACGTATTAATTCACTCCCGCTGAATATAATCACTGCTATTCCGATCAGCATTGTCTGCATGACCAATGTGGCCAATTTCGTGGCCCACATTACAGCGCTCGTTGCCTCTGTGGCCATCTCTCTTAATTTGTCCGCCGCTGCTTCACACGCGGCCTCCAGCTCCGCTGTTTGCTTTTCAGTAGGCCCCTTCGCTTCTTTGGTGGCCGTTACGTGGCCCACCGTACTCGGCAGGTTAGGCGGCGTACGCCTCTGCTCGAGTCGTCCGCAATTATCTATCTTCACCTCCGGTAGCCCTGGGCGAGACGGCGTCCGTTGTTGTCCACGCCCGGGCGGTGCACGTTTCCCGCCTTCCGTTCAAGGAATTCATTCCTCTCTCGGCAGTCTCTATTGAAGTGCCATCCTGGGCAGTATTGACACTTCGGCAGCACCTGTCTGGGCGGCTGCCTGCTCATGCTGGCTGGCGCCGATGGTCGATCCTGACGCCAGCGGTTCCTCGTGGCCGGCTCTGGCGCTCGGTACTGTTCCAGCGGTTGGGGTACCAGCGGTTTGGTAGCCCGTTCCGGCTGCTGATCGGGTCTTCCGAACAATGGTTCCCTCGGGAAGTCCATCGCCGAAACCCTCGCCTTCAGGATCTCGTAGGTATACGTTCCAAACATCAAGCCAGTTTCCAGGATATCTCGGTACTTCGGCTTCATCAGCGCTATCAAATCGGGGCAGGCCCCGTCTAATGACGCTTCGCCGTGCAGCCTCTCGTGGACGAGCCGCTTCCGCCGCAGGAAGCTCACACCACTTTCGTCACTGCGCTGAACGTCTCCATATAGACTTACCAGCAAGGAGGCTCTCGCTGACTCCGTGCCATATCTTTGGCGTAGCTGCGCGGCAAACTCCTCCCAAGTCCATCGTCCTCTAGAATGTGGCTGCCACCAGCGACGAGCTTCTTCTCTTAACCGTAGCGCTCCTTTCTCCACTTGCGTAATTGGTGCGCACCCCGTGGCTTGGAAGTGCGCCTCACAGGCCCGAATAAACAATTCGGGATCCTCCTCCGCCAAGCCGCTAAAATGATCCTCCAGGACCTTGGGGATGCACGAGAACCTCGGCGTTGTCTCCATCTCTGCGACACGCTCTTCCCGGCGTTCCACTTGTCGTGTCACATCCACTCCGTCCGTTAGCGCGCCATTGGTGGCACGCGTCGTAACCCTTTGTTTCATATTGTTTATTCTTCTAATTTACGACTTGCGGTGGTATTCCGTGCCGTGTACACACACAGAATGAACATTAGTTGTACCTGCATATTTAACGTTATGAAAAACACAATTATCAATCTACCTATTGTTTTCGACCCATCATTCCGGCTTATTAGAGGTGAAAATTATTATTACCGCAATTATAACATTACCTAAACTTCAACAGTACTCGTACACTTAACGCAAGTGAAAGAAAAGACAACGGCTAAATTCTACGTCGATTTAAACCTTTTTGAAATTATGCTCAACTTATCCGGCTCCTGAACCATGTTTATCTACTTTCGTTTTCGTCTGAAATATTTACTATCGCACAAATTTCCCAAATATTTACGAGCGGTGGCCATCTGAGAAGCCTTCGACTCGACGAAGTTCAATGACCCATATTCATTAACATAGTAACCCACTTAGCTTGTCATAAACCTCCGGCGGTAATGACGTACTCATCGTTGACCGCAATTATCAATACTTAGGGCTGAGGGTTTTTTCCATTGTCACCCATCCCCTTTGTTACTCGCCCGGCTTAACGAAAAGGTTTTTACGACGGCTCCTAGATAAGAGAAAGGTCTTTTTCACGAATTGTAACAGCGAGTAGTTAAACATACGTCTAAAATTCTTAATAAAATTTCTGCAATATAGTTACGTAATGTATTTAACATCCCGTGATGTCTATCATTTCTACTCTATACTGGGCGCCACGTTTTTTTTTCTAAAAAAACGAAAAATTTAAATCTATTACGTTCCCGTGTTCTACCTGTCTCCTCGTATAACCGTGGTACCAATCAAATTATCTCAGGGTTCGGATTCGTTTGGATACACTCTCCAAATGTGCTAACATCGTATGCTAGCACGGCCCCTTCACGTTTGGGCGCCATGTGATACAACCGGGGCTACGACTTGTGCGCCATGCGGTTCGAGTCGGGGTTCGTCTAGGGGTCATGATTCATACCATGCTCCTGGTCGCTCGTCAGAACGATACCCCGCACTCTGATGGAATATTCGCTCCGCGAATCATCCGTCGGATATCACGCTTTCATTATTATTACCATGGTTATAGATAAGGATACAGGTGAATATGAACACGCACTGATACACAAACTATACATTTATTCAATACACAAATGCTTATAACTATCTTAATCTAAGACTATTTCTACCTCGGGTCATCTTGTGAATTTCTCGGATCTTCTGGCCGGCGAAGTGATCTCGTGGTCAGCCGGCGTGGACGGCTACCTGCTGGGTCTACGGGTGCTCCGGCGACAGGCCATCTGACCGCTTGCTCGGGACGGGCGGGGTGGCTGCTCCTGGACGATATGCGGTGAACTGCTTCTGCGTGCTTTTAACTGCGTCTCGGTAACTTCTCTTCTGGACCTCGTTTTGACAACTCTCGGTGTTTTCCAATCTTTTTCTTCAACTCTCTTTTTCCTTCCAACTGATTACGACTGCGTTCACGATTCTTCGACTGACTGGTCTCTTTGACTTTACGACTTTCTGCTCCGGGCCTCGTTTCGGCAACTCTCCCCGTTTACCACTCTCTTTTACGTCTGACTGACTCGGTTTTCCACTCTGTTTGACTTTCGACTGACTGATCTTCACTTCTTCCTCCGGGCCTCGTTTCGGCAACTCTCCCCGTTTACCACCCTCGCAACTCTTCCCGACTGTCTGTAGCACTCTTCTTCCTCCGGGCCTCGTTTCGGCAACTCTCCCCGTTTACCACCCTCGCAACTCTTCCCGACTGTCTGTAGCACTCTTCTTCCTCCGGGCCTCGTTTCGGCAACTCTCCCCGTTTACCACCCTCGCAACTCTTCCCGACTGTCTGTAGCACTCTCTCCTTCCTCCGGGCCTCGTTTCGGCAACTCTCCCCGTTTACCACCCTCGCAACTCTTCCCGACTGTCTGTAGCACTCTCTTCCTCCGGGCCTCGTTTCGGCAACTCTCCCCGTTTACCACCCTCGCAACTCTTCCCGACTGTCTGTAGCACTCTTCTTCCTCCGGGCCTCGTTTCGGCAACTCTCCCCGTTTACCACCCTCGCAACTCTTCCCGACTGTCTGTAGCACTCTCTCCTTCCTCCGGGCCTCGTTTCGGCAACTCTCCCCGTTTACCACCCTCGCAACTCTTCCCGACTGTCTGTAGCACTCTCTTCCTCCGGGCCTCGTTTCGGCAACTCTCCCCGTTTACCACCCTCGCAACTCTTCCCGACTGTCTGTAGCACTCTGGCTGGGCCGTGTGTAGGCCATCTATATACCCCAACAATGGGGTGTCTCCCAACTGCCGATCCGCCCTCTTCCCGTCATGGGACGGGCCACCATCCCATTGGTCCATTTGCTTCTTCTGGAGGCCACGCCCGATCCGAACCCGACTGACTCCTCCTTCGTCTTATCGCTGACTATAATTAATCTTATATCCTAATTATTTACACTTTAGTTAAATCTAGTTATTTATTCATTTCTTACGCTACTTACAAAATCTTACATCTTGTTACATATATCATTTAATTATTCCTAGTCAATTTAGTTTTTATTTATTTCTTATTCTACTTAACGCTAGGCCCACCGTGATCGATTATCATATGCATTATTCATTCGTACTCATCGTTTCAAAATCATGTTCACGTTAATTATTATTTACTATACTCTAGTGATTAAACTAAAGTCTGAATTGGCGGGAATGTTATTTCTTTCAATTTTCGAGCATTGCATCATATTTCGAGCCATGTGGTTCGTCCAACGTGGCATTAAAGGAGCAGATTGCACAAAGAAACTGCGTCTTTTGTTCTAGTCACGTCCCGACCCTGAACGCTCGCTAACAGACACGCAACGGTACATTTCCTATTCTCGCCAGTACAATGGGTCCAGCTTTAATGGCCCTACGACCTTCGGTTATATCCTTCGGCAGGATGCGTCTCCTCGAAACAATACGCGCCCTTAGAGATCTGCCATTGTTTCTCAGGAAACATTAATAATCCCGTTATTTTCAGCCCTCGTCATTTTTCGTTCATTGCACAACACGTGGGCTGAAGGTCACTACGGTTGCAACTTGCCTTTTGAACGAACCGCTAGGTTCTTTTTTGTCGAGGGACGTCCAGTCCCGTTTATATGGGTCTGCCGTCGGAGACCTGCATGCTTTTGCGAGATGCGATTTCCCGCCTTTATTCTATTTCATTTATTCGGCTAATAAATGTGATAACTTCGCGTCACTTCAGGCTTAGGCATATCAGGGCGCTGCCGGATTAAATTAGTTGATACAACCGGGCCACGACTTGTGCGCCATTGGTTCGAGTCGGGGTTCGTCTAGGAGTCATGATTCATACCATACTCCTGATCGCTCGTCAGAACGATACCCCGCACTCTAATGGAATATTCGCTTCGCGAATCATCCATCAAATATCACGCTGTCATTATTATTACCATGGTTATAGATAAGGATACAGGTGAATATGAACACGCGAAGATGCACATTATACATTTATTAGATGCACGTTTACATTTACGGGCAGGTGGAAATACTTATAACTAACTTAATCTAAAGCTTATTCTACCTCGGGTTGCTCGGCGACGTTCCTCCGGAATCTTGTTTCCGGCCGGCGGAGTGATGCCGCTGGCACCTGGCGTGGGCGGCTACCCGCTGTCTGCTCTGTCTGTCTGCTCCTGAGTGGGTTGCGATGAACTGTGGCTGCTTCCTCCGTCGATTTCAATCCCAACTGTGGTTGCCTTGACATCTCTTTGACGATTCACTCCTCCAGACCTTGTTTTATAACTGCGTGTTTCCGACTTCTTTTCGACTGGCCTTCGACTTCCTTCCTACAACTCCCTTCCGGACCTCGTTTCTCTCGTCCTCCCGGACCTCATGTCCGACTCACTACTCTGGGTTTACAACTTCCTTCCGAACCTCGTCCCCTCGTCCTCCTGGACCTCATGTCCGACTCCGGGTTCACAACTGCGTCTCACCACTCCGGGTTTACAACTTCCACTGTTTTCTCTCATAACTCATCCCGTCGACCATCTACTCCGGGTTCCCAACTTCACCTCTTCTCTTCGACTCTTCGACTTCAACTGTCCGACTGTAACTATAACTCCATCCCTCCGACTCTCCACTCCCGGGTTCACAACTTCAACTCCTCTCTTCGACTCTCCAACTTCAACCGTCCACTGTAACTCTCCACTTCAACTCTCCGACTGTAACTCTTTTCAAAATGGCGTTCTGGCCCTTTTAAAGAAACCGTGGCGAGGGCGTATTTCCCGCTCGGGGTCGGTCCGTCCTCACAGGATTGGCGACGCCTCATTGGTCCATCCGTTGACATCTCTGCTACACCCTCGCTTGTAGGCTTAATTTTCGGCTCCGCCCACTTTCTTCGTAATTAATTATAGTCCTGCCTTATCACATAAAAATCCAATAATACACTGTTCATTCAAATTGTCCACAAACATATATAAAATATTACTAACTTATATTCTATATATTTTTCACATTAAGCTTACCAGAATTATCACTATCTCTAATTACCTCTAAGTACATCAATCAGTATAAAATACAATCAGTATTGTTGTGATCACCTTCAATCCACACGACGTCAACACACCTGCGCGCGCGCTTTTTCAACTGTTTCTTCCCGCGTCATCCATAGACGATGTCACACCATCGACAATCATCACAAACCACACGCCCTCCTGATGTCCTCATCACCAATCACCACTCATAATCATCGAGCCACTGCGGGGGCCGCCGAACCCTGTTTCCCCGTCTTTGTTCTTCGGATTCGTTTGACACATCATCTTCTGCTGCTATACCTTCATCCAGCTCCACAGCCCCACTGAGCTCCTCATCGTCTGCATCTTCTGATTCACTTTCTCCACTGTCGTCAAACAGTCGTCTAATGTCCAGCACATGCCTTGGCACACCGTCTATCTCTACGTTGTTGTCACTCACAACCCGAGTGACAATACCAGGCTGCCACCTTGTGGTACACCTTGCATTGGGCGGCTTCAAAACTACAACATCGCCTGGGCGGTACGAGGATTCCCTGGTTTCTTCTAGTTCAGCAGGTGGTACGAGTGGGTGCCGCCACATGTAAGCATGCACAATGTTGGCAGGCGACGTCTCTTCTTGACCCGGGTGAGCAGATGCTAAATTGTACCAGAATACAGCTTGCAGGGGATCGATCTTGCTCCGTGCCGCAGTCCTCTTTATTGTGCGGTGATGCCTTTCAACTATTCCATTCCCTGACGGACGATAAGCAGCTCTGAACCTCTGGCGAACACCCCACTCCCTACACAATTCTCGTAGCGCCAGAGAACGGAATGCTCTACTATTATCGAGTAAAATTTCGTCCGGGGGACCTCTTTCTCTAAAGACTTCCTTTAAATTACGGACCACATCTTCACTGCTCTCGGCTCTAATTTCTCGCCACAAGGCAAACCTACTCGGCCCACAATCGATGACAGTGAGGTAGCACTTGCTCCCAAAGTGTGTCGCGTCAACTGCGATCCTGCTCCAATTGCGCTCCACGTTCAACACTCCAGGGTTGTGCCTATCAGGTGCTGGATCTATGGTCCGGCACTGTATGCAGTTCCTTACGCATTCCACCACTTCCTCTCTTCGAACGTCTGGGTTCACCAGTCGGATCAGATGAAGAGTCCTGTCTACACCAAAATGATGTTGCTCATGCAAGCGTTTCACTTCAGAGTTTTCAACCGCTCCCACAGCCGCCACATCACTTCTGAGCCATCTGCGATCAACTCTTGTCAAAGGATCTGCCTTGTTTTCGATTGACTTAACAAGAGTGATGGTCAACTCAAGACCATATTCGTCCACCAGCTCTTTTATCAGTCCAAGCCTCCTTTTGACTAACATTTCAGACATACCAGAAACTCTGATCCGGTGATCCTTCGTCAAAACAGACGTAACCCATCCCACCACTGTTGCGGAATCTGACATCAACTGCATAGTTCTTAGTCCCCATTTCAATGCCAACGTTATTCCCTTAACAACAGAGTCGAGTTCTGCCACATTTATATGACCAACGTCCGTGGCCTTTCTTAACCATGACATATCTTCTACAACTTTTCCATCAATTTCCACCATAGCTCCGAACGCTAATGAACTTGCGTCGCACCACACTCTTCCCGTCGTAAGATCTGAAGGAACATTCCAAAAACCCTTTACGGGATCGTCGCATTTTACTTTTCGGATCACTTCACTGAGAATTCTCTGGGCATTTTCTCCTACATATGAGTCCCATGTATCCCCAGAACATGCTCTTTTCACAAAGCTACAAACAACCCGAAGCCACCCACACACCGGGTAATGGCCAACCAACTGCCCACATACAGAAAACAATTGCCTCTTCGTAAGCTTTGTAGCCGATTCCAGTTCAGGAATAGTATTCCCACGCCTGAACACCAGAACTCCATTTTCTCGCTCAATTCGAAGCCCGAGAACGTGTCCGCCCTCCAGATCCAATGGTGGCTTTGCTTCCAATCCATACCTCCTTAAGTGAGCCACTACCTCCTCAGCTGAAACCACTGTCTCGTCCACTATGATGTCGTCAATGTAGCTGTCGGTGCCTCACTTAACTCTCTCGTTTCTTGACAAGACCTCTCTAACTATTCTTGTCATGATTTTGGGAGCGCTGTTTAACCCGAAACCCAATCTCGTCAAGCAGTATACTCTGTCTTCAAATTTTACAAGTTGATATTTCCACAAATCTTCGTCAACGCGGATTTGAAGGTACGCCGACCTTAAATCCAGGAGTTTAAGTGGCTCACCATGTCTTCTCCATCTCCTGAGAGTTTCATCACATACTGCAACATCTTCTCCCGTGTGACTTTGCACATGGTTGTTTAGCTCTCTATAATCAAGCACTGGCCTGACCTTTCCCTTGTTCTTCTGAATGACTCCCAATAGTGGTACAACACCCGTGCACTCCCCAGCCCACGGCTTTAACCAACCTTCCTTCATCCACCTCTCCAATTCGTCCTTGATCGCATCCTTCACATCGTGTTTGTGAAGACTGGAATATGATGCAAAGTCATTCGTTAAAGCTACCGGTCCTTCTTTCCACGCCCATCTAACCCACCACTTCTGACCATCAAACCGTGCTTGAAAGTCTTGATCTTCGATACAGATAGTTTCAGGTTCAGCTGCCGCATTTATAACATGGCAATCAAGATTTGTTTGTACACTCGAAAAAATTACTTGGTCATCATTCACCGTTACTCCTCCACACATTTTTATGAAATCCATCCCAATAATCGCATCCACACCATCGAACAACTTATTCACCACCACACAACTAACCCACACTCCACCGGCTTGGGCCCTTCGCTCACCATTTTTCACCCCACACATCACGTCAATGCTGACTATAGCTTCGCCCACACACGGCACTTGACTCCCATCAACACTGATCAACATGCATCGGTTCCCGCCACTGCGAATGTCACACCTAATGGAACTAGATAGCACTGTTCTCGAACACCCCGTATCCACCAATGCTCGCACCAACTTTCCTCGCACACAAATCTTCACAATCGGTAGCGCCGTTAATGTTGACGAGGAAGAACTACCGGCGCACCAGCTCTTCCTTTCCCATTTCCCTCCTTCGTGGGGCATTCCCGTGACACGTGTCCTGTTTCACCACATGTCCAACACGACAGAGCTTTTTGAGTACAAAATCTCATGAGGTGTGGCCCACCACACTTGAAGCATTGCCTCGGTGTCCCACTTGATTGTCTAACGACCGCAGCCACGACGCCCGGATCGTGCAGTTCAACCATCAACGCCCGCGCCCGTTCGAGCAGGGCTGACAGCGCAATCGTTTCTACGCCTGGCAACGCCCTGAGCTCACGTGATATCGTGGCCGGTAATCCCACAACAAATGCTCGTCTGAGCAACTGGTCCGTCACCACACCCGCCAATTTAGCCAACTTTCTCAGTTCAGTGAGATACACATCGACAGGCTCATCTTTCCACCTTCGCTGGGCCAGCCGCTCATACGCCTGAAATGGGTTCATAGCGAATGAATCGCGCAGGGCTTTTTTAATGCATTCAGCATCTTTCTTATCCTCGTCTTTTAATTCGCTGTAGACGGCAAACGCGGACCCTTCCAAGAATAGCGGTATGACAGTTGCGAGATCTCCGATATCCTTCAATCTCGCCACCAATTCTAATTTCTCCAACCACTGAATTATGTCTCCTTCACCGTCAAAACATCTCACCAAATCACCTATTTTCACTGTCGCCATTGTTAACACGCCGAAATAGCTTGTTGTGATCACCTTCAATCCACACGACGTCAACACACCTGCGCGCGCGCTTTTTCAACTGTTTCTTCCCGCGTCATCCATAGACGATGTCACACCATCGACAATCATCACAAACCACAAGTATAAGAACATTTCACATTCACAATCCTAATTAAGAGCTAATCATTTTATTCTTTTTAATTGCCTCTGAGACCTTTATAATTAGGTATATATGGGATTTCTTTATTTCAGCTTTATTACATCGTTTCGCGAGTAGTTTTCGCATTACATACACTTATACCTATTACATAATTTTCTCACCTGCCCAGTTACAATTACATTATTATTATATTTATTTACATTGCAATCTCCCTGCTTGCCTTCATTCTTATTTGTATTAGTCGACTTGATTATTGCTAGTAGATTCAAGGACGAATGGCGACTGAATACTGCGAAAGTGCTACTACACCGGCATACTTGGATTAGATCGCATCGCGGTCGATCTGAGACTTGCTCACACGGTCTGTCCGTATGGAACGAATGACGACGGAATAGTCCGATCTACGCACCACATGAGGTGCATGAATATGGAAGATATGAATTCGCGTACGCAAACTTATTCGTACGCGTCCTATTTTCCCTGCCTACCCCTACGGAGAATAGACCCGATATTCAGCCGTCGCTCACGGTTGCCCTTCCGCACGTGGGTGCTGGTCCGCATGCAACAAAAGATGCTTTATCACCCCGGAGTCAATTATCCTCGGACAGAAAAACGCACCCGCTTCTTAATGGTTCCCTTTTTTTCTGCGCGGTCATTGTCTTATTGTCGACCCCCTAATTTACGGACGGTACATTGTTACTAGGCTGCTCCCGAGCGCGATATTTCTCGGAACGATTTCTCCTCGGACAAAAGGCAACCGATTGACTCCCTAACATATTGCGTCACACGTGTGGTCATCCCTCGCAATTGCGGAAGAGATAAATATTCCCGATGAATGGCCTAGGAAACAAAGGACAGCTTTCCAATGACGGAAGAAAAGGTCCTCGTGTGACGTGGGTTCTTACGAAACGCACTTCCAAGAAAACAAAGTGTCTGCAGATGACAAATATGTTAGGCCGGTCCGAATAAAAATCGCCTCGCGACACAGATTACCGTTCAGGCATATCATAGTGTTATGCCCCAACGTCGATTTATGACGGGAGCGTATCAAATTCAGATCTATTAATTAATTAATGATCGCGGATACGCAAGAGCCATGTGGACCGTGCTAAGGGGGAAGCTGTCATTTTGACATAAAACAGAAGTGCTCACATTCCTCAGGATCGAGTCAGTCATCTTCTTTTGTTATAAGACAGGTTCCTAGAACTCTCTTGCCTAAGAAAAGGTAATCACGCGAGAGCCACCTACTCTAAGCCAATATTTCACGCTCGAGTGACATTACTTGCTTCAGGGCCCATTAAATTGCGAGTTGGTCGATAGTCAACGGGCGAGACAAAAAACGAAATGCGCGGGTTGCAGATAAATTATGGCTTCCTGAATCCTTACATGTCCCAGAAAAACAAGAACATGGGTCAATGGTCTGATAACGAAAAAAGGCATGTGGGCCGCTGTGAAAGCTCCACGTTCTGAGAACCACCCCAATAGACTAGCGAAGCGATAGTTTACCATCACGCCGTTTCCCTGCGAAGGTAGGCAAAGAGAGAATAAAGCATCACACTTATCAATCTTGTGTCATATATCCTTTTTCCTATTTCCACCGCATTAAGTCTGCATTCGTTCCTTTCTTTGCCAGCTCCAGGCTAAAGGCAATACACTTATATCGGCGCCTCGTAAATGCAAACTAATTAAGATATATTTTAAGAATCGCGACACGGATCAAGTATATGATAGCAGATGGGCAGGTTAAAACAAATATAAGTAATTAATATAAATAAATATAGGGAATTCGGGGTGAATAAATTGACATGTACCAATTATGTATGCAAGGTTAAATAATAAATTACCAAATTGTTTGATAAAAGAAAAGGAACCTCCATACACAATTAAATATAAGCTTTCAATAAACAATATAACAAAAAGAAAAAAAAAAGAGTTGTGTATTTTATTTTACAAATGGTTTTAACTTTTAACTTTCATTCCCGACTGCGCAATATTACCAAACGATATTATTACTATGTAAGGTGTGTAGAGATAAGCTGAATCCCAAATAGTTAAAGGAAAAGATGTGTACCGGATCATATATATGTCACTTCAATAGTCAAAAAGTTTTTTTTTCTTCTCTTTTTATTGTTAAGTGATTATTATAGTAAGATGAACAAATAAAAAAGTATTTTTTATTTTTATTTATTATCTTTGTTTTATTAACCACTTAATTGAGTTTAAATACATCTACCGGTTTCGAAAAATACCATTTTCTTCTTCAGTCTGACTGACGACTTCACAGTTAGAGAATTAGTATTTTGTTAATATTTTAATAATAATAAAAATGCATTTTTTGTTGTGAAGTTGCAATTTCAGTACATAGTTCTGTGATATTTTTCTTATTTTTTTATTTTATTCTTACTTCTGGAAAGAAAGGATCCCTCGTAATTGCAACATGTGCGACTCTATAAATCCGTCACCGGGGGACCCACTCAGCCGTCTTACCTCCAGAGTTGCTAAGAAGATACATCTTGATAGCTGTTCCTCTGGTATTTTCAAAACGTGTTTAAGCTATCTTAAATGAGATTTTTGATTTTGGGCTTTATGCTGAGGGTCTCCCTTATCTACTACTTAATGGTTCTAATACTTTAGGTTCGATAATGCTACTCCCCTAACTCATTTTTACTCCCTCTGTAAGAATCCGTATTTGGTGATCATATATTAAAATGGGCCTGTACACACCTCAAATGTGTTTATCATTGCATTTTATAGGGAAAATACTATTAGCAGCCCCGATGTACGTAGGAAAAAATTCCCTATAAATTATCTTGAATTGAGCCATAAACTCAATTCATAACCTTAAAATATAATAATGAGTTTTAATGTTAAATTATTATTTTATGCTCTTAAACATTCAAAAGTATCTTGAAATAATATTGAAGACAAAGTAGAAATTTTTTCATCAGTCATGCACATTAACAATTTACATTTTAATTTCTCGAGATTAGATACAAATTTAATAATATGATTATAAATTAAAATATGGTCAGTTAGAACTTGTTAGTACAAAACCATGAATCCATTAAATTACTAATAAATCTCATAGTTAACTTTACAAATTGCATATTTTAATCAATATTGATCGTAAGTGCAACCCGACCTATTGAATCGACGTTGAGACAATGCAAGAGACAAACAAGAGCGGAAGCCAGATCCCGAAGGAAAAAGAAAAGATTTGATGAAAACCAAATATTTCAATAATAACTGACTTCCACCAGGCAAATACTATCTCACATATCTATCATACTTCCTTCTGTGGATCAGTTATCCATCTGTTGCAACAGATGGATGAGAAAGGTTGAAGACAGAGATGTTTGACTACCCTAGATGCAGCAGTGATAAAACAGACTGATGATTGGTCATACAGGAAGCCTGTTACATGCTCTGCCTCAACAGAGTGGCTGGCCAATTATCTAAGCAAATGAATATATAAGACTTCATTGTAACTAGGGAATTCCAAGGTGCTGGTCTAATTTACAGTATTTGTGAAAAGTATGTGTAAACCTGAAACTTTGTGAGATTTAAATTTTTGTCCATTACATAAACACGGTAGAATAAAAACCCGGAGTCATTTCTACCTTGGTGATAACAATACCTCTGTTACGGCACATATCCGACCAAATACATCACCATATATGACAAAAGGCCCACATGTCATGATCATCACCTCAATCTCGAACTAGTCTTATAATACTACCAACAAGTATGGAGGTTAAAATTGTTATTTGTTAGTCCTACATCATCTTGCTATTATGTATTTATTTACACATCTTACATAAATTGTACCTATTTGTTTTATCTGTTTTTTTTTTTATAAATGTAAGGCTGATTTGAACTCTGATCTAGTGGTGGTCATGGAACACATGAAATATTGAATGTATTAAAATAAGTAATTGATGAGCAAATAGCACTTTCTAATCCCGGAATCATAAATTGAATTCACTAATTATAACACAGACAAAACGTAAAAAAGTAAAACTACCCATCATATTCATATACCTTTATTGGATATAGCAGGGATACATACAAAATATATTAATTAGTATATATACATATTGTCTTAATTGTGAAAACATTCACTGAAAATATATTAAATACTTATTACTAAGTATTTTAATAATAGGCAATCTATTACAAAATTTCATAGCATTTTAAGTTAAACATATTAAAATAATTCAAGTTAAACTTAACAGACTGCTGGCTCGCTCAAAGAAATTAAAATTGATTAACTATCTACCTATAAGAAAATGAGTTCTCGTTCCAAAACACATCACAAAAATTTTGATCCCAACCTGATACCCCCAGCAAAATATACCTGTAGTATTAATAAAATAAAGTGAATGTTTATAATGAAACACCATATGTAACACTTAGGTTTGGGGTACCAAGAAGCCATTTATAAATCAATACTGAAATAAAATGGCAAATCATAACTTAAAATACTAGTACAAAAATTCCCTATATTTTGACACATTACAAAATCTGTTTTTTTTTACACTAATTGGAGGGAACAAAAATTGAAATAATATTAATGTCGATCACATTCAGAAAAAATCACAAACATTACTTAGAATAACCCTGGTATGACCATTGAAAAATATGTACTTACAGACTTGGGAACTAAAGAAATTAAAAAGACCCAAGTGTCAACTTTTTCAATATCAATAATATGAACGCAATGAAAATAAGTAAGCAATGGCTTTTGAAAATATGTATTATCTGTTGCATTATTCAAATATTACATGATCCAAATTATCAATTTCATTCATATAACTTCTGTTCATTTGTAATTCAAAATAATTCCGAAACCCATATTTCATAAATATTAACATATTAAATACATGTATTAAAATGAAAATCATACATATTACAATGAAAAATTATATTTCATCGCGTAATATTTATTTTTTCATTTTTCACGTGCTGCGTGACAATGTAGTATCACATCTGATACGATAGGCAGGCAGTGTGGATAAACTGTGCAAAAAAATGTAATTCCGAATTTTTATACTAGAGTTTATAATATGGAAATTCAATGTGCATTTTAATGTCTCACTTGAATCGTAGATTGCATTACATTAGCTTAATTTTTTATTTCAGAAACCTTAGCCTATTTAAAACACATGACAATTTTAAGTACATTCTGTAAATTTAAAAAAACTTTTTAAATTTTTTCCCACAATTTGGGTTTGACCCAAATATCACCCAAAGTATACTAAATATTTTTACAATTCCCCCAACTTAACGCATAAAGTTCTCAAATAGTTGCAGATGTACGAGTCAAAAAATCTTTGGATCAAAATTAAGTTAGGTAGTGGTCAGAATTTCCATAAAATATATTTTTCATTATTTATTTAAATAAAGATTTGTATTTAATCTTATATCTTTCCAGCGACACAAGCTCTGCCTGGCAGTGATTATTTAAAAGCTTTTAAATAATCCAATTGAGGGGTGGAGAGATTTGTGTCTTCGCTAACAACACTATATTGAGAACTCACATTTGTGAGAGAATACTATGTATCATATATTATTATATATATATATATATATATATATATATATATATATATATATACTGTATATATATATATATATACTGTATATATATATATATATATATATATTAATGTATTATATGTATATATGTATATATATATATATATATATACAGTAAAACCCTGTTAAAACAAACTCAGTTATACTGAAAAATGACATATATTAAAATTTTCAAAATTAATTCCCTACAATCAATTTTTCATACACAAATGAATTTATATAATGAAATTTCGTTAATATGTATAACGAAATTATTTTTGTCCCGTACGAAAAAATACCGATCATTTACGTAAATATATAACGAAAAAAAAATTTTTTTCAAGGAAAATATTTCTAAATATATTTGGACCGTTTACGATCATGTTTGTCAATTGTTTTATTGCTTTGAGGCAGTCGGCCAGTCCAAGGTTGGATTTATTGCCCGTTGTCAAAATAGGTTACAATGGCACCCTTCCCACGCTCATACACGTGTTCACGCCTCTAAAAAAGGGTCTTATCTAGACCAGCTGGAGAAAATAAAAACTCCCAAAATCGAAACTGAAGTCACACTTTAGGGCACGCATGCGTCAGCTTTGTGTATGGTATTGCCTGCAATGCTCGAGATGTCTATAATTCTGTGCATTATTACCTTTGATTTTCGTTTTTTATCTTCATTGTCATCGTCAACTTGTGTCACGTTTTACATTATAACTGAAGATTTACATCGATTCCAATGAACGGTAATATTGCGTACAACATTTTCGTTAATGTGTTTATTTGACAATTGTTTTCGTGTGTTTGTTTACCGACATTTATATGTAAGTACTAGTATTCCATAATTTATTCTTTAAAGTACATTTTTAAATATTTTGTGGAACCTTAAAATGGCGTCAGGTCATGATAATTGCTGCAAAATTTTAACCTTCAACAAAAAACTATGATTCCAAATTCGTCTCTACGATTTAAAAAAATATGAAGATCGATTGACCAACGCGAAACTCGCAATGCTTGTAGCGGCTCTACAATTAAACATAGTTAAAATTTAATGTTGGTTTATATTTGCATAACATTTTGGAATTTCCAAAAATATCATCGAATTTTAGATTACCTTATATTGTTTCGAACAATGTTTTTTATTTAATTTCTTAATTATTATCAATTTGCTTATCTGTTGAAACAAAACTAATATTCAGAGTTTTCTACGGAAAATCCTTCTTTATTTGCATAATTATGTTATATCCCATATTAAACTGACAATGGGTGGCATGTTTACGGAACTTACAAACTTTTTTAAAGCCGCGCTATATTTATTTCTACGACACGCGCAGAATATTCATATATTAGGAAAAAAAAAATTTCCCAATATGTGGGAATTCGTTATTACGAAATTTTATTTTTTGGTCCCTTGGATTTTGCAATAACGAGGTTTAACTGTGTGTATATATATATATATATATATACAAAAATTAAGTATATAGATACTTGCATACAGATTTGCTATACATCATTTGGAAACAATTGTCAAATATATTGTAGGCTGTCTATGGTGAATGAAATTCACATCTTTACAAAATCTCAATGTGTCATGTTGTAAATATATGAGTTGCAGGTTCTAATTTCAATTTCAGATCCGCTTTCTCATAATTTTTAATGAGTTGGTTTATGAGGAATGAGATTCAGAATTATTTTTAATTACTTATTACCAGGTTGAAAATGAACAAAAATACATCTCTATAATAAAAATTAATGTTTCTTTGTTTGTTTGTCCCGTATGCGTTCCTATACTACATTTAACATTAAGTGGTAATAAATAATATCTGATTAAAAAAAATAGTTGTGATTCTGAAATGGGCATTAAATAGAGCACAAGACATACTTAGATACATTAAAACATTTTTTGACTGAATTTATTTAATGCGAGAATCTTTTATTAAATTTACAGAATACTAAATGAAAAATGGCACAATTAAAATGTTGATATTAACATTCAATCCATTTACAATATAAAAAGATAAACAATAAAAGGTCTACATTTATTTAACTTGCAGATGTAACCAAGTATAGATTATCATATAATCCACTAAAACCAAAATAGTTTAGACAAAAGGTCTTCAAAAAATGGATAGAAAAAATAAGTCCACACTGTGACACTGCATTAATATGGTTAACTGTACAATAGTTTTGTAAAAGATTTACATTCAGATACAGTACATTGATAAACGAGGAGTCATACGCAGTACATACAATGTTAATTGTATTTAACATTTCAAGCATATATTTTTATAATTTAACACATGCAAGTCACTTAGCAATGGTTAACAGTAAATTAATTTAATTTGAATTGCATTAAAACAAATCTTCAGTCGGGGTCATATCACAAACTGTAACACCGTGTGACAAAAACATCACATGCGCAAATTAAAAATACAATTGCAAATTATGTTACATAGTTTTGTGTATATTATCTCAAATAGATCTTATATTACAATCAGCACCAATTTTTTTTTATCATTATTTGGCCAATAAATTGTATCATGTGCTCCATGTGCCGATCAAAAACATATGTTTCGGCTGCGGTCATCAGAAAACCCATTGCATAAAAATAATAACCAATTCCTTTTGAAATCAAAAGAACTATTTTAAATTGAAATCAACCATTGGCTCGTAAGAATCTTACGGACATATATAAATTAGTTATTCGCAAAGAAAAAACATAATGCTCAATGAAACAAATAAACATAAATGAATCAAGAAAAAATATATTATTCTAACTTCAATAAGATTTATTTCTGTACACTTATGTTCATTCAAATAGACTAATATTTGAATGAACGAGTTACAAAATTACATTCTAATACAATATTTTTTGATGTATGTTTATATTTATCTTAAACTAGGAATATACGATCATACCTAATGCCCCGTTTATTTTGGAATGAGGGGCAGAAAATATTAATAAAAATATATAATATTTATATTATTTATGTTAAAAATGGAAGAATATTATGAAATCAACCATATACAGGTAGCCCTTGGTTTACGCTGTGGTTCCGTTCCTGAAATAACCGGTGTATATCAAATCGACATAAATTGAATCCGATTATAATGGTAGGTATAGAGTTAGGTTCCACACCTTAAAAAAAATACACTTGTCAAGTATACATTATTATATTTAAAGCTTTGAAGATATATAAAATAAAATTCTTAATACCAAAAATACAACAAAAATTAATTTTAAAAATGTGAAATTTCTATTGGATCGTCTTACTAGTCATTCGCATCACATCATTTTTGAGGTACTGGTCATTCACATCTATGTTATTGGCTTGTCTAGTATGTATTTGACAGTTCTAGCTTCAAAAGTTGAGTGATTTGGTTAAGTTTTGTAGATTTTACGAGGGTAAGATGGAAGACCAAACTGCATTTTTACCACATTTTACTGTTTTACTTCCGTAAAGGAAAGAGTGCGCATCAAGTTTATGGTGACAATGCTCTACAAGAATGTCAGTGCCAACAATGTTTTACAAAATTTTGCACTGGTGATTCTGATCTCAACGACACTTCTCGGTCAGGGAGACCCACCAAGGTTGATGACAACAAAATTAAAGCATTAATCAAACCCACATTACAAGACCATAAAACATAGAACATCCATCATTCAAGCGTTCACGACCACCTGAAGAAGCTGGGATACGTAAGCAACCTCGATATTTGGGTTCTTCATGAACTCGAAGAAGTTCATTTGACAGCTTATATAAACATCTGCGATATGCTCGTTAAACATGAGGAAAATGATCCTTTTTTGAAGCGACTAATAACTGGTGATGAGAAATGGATTATTTACAACAATGTGGAACACAAACAGTTTCGGTCCCGACATGACAGTTCGCCTCAAACGACATCGAAAGCAGAGATTCATCAGAAGGTTATGCTCTCAGTGTGGTGGGATTTTAAAAGTGTTTTGTGAGCTCCCACCAAGGAACCAAACAATCAATTTGAATGTGTACTGTTAACAATTGGACAGTTCAAACGAATCTATCATACAAAAACAGGAGTGGTGTTTCACCACGAAAATGCAAGACAACACATAACTTTGATCACCTGTTAAAAATGATTGGAACTTGGATGGAATGTGTTGCCACACCCACTATTCTCGCCTGACCTTGTGCCGTCAGACTTCCACTTGTTTCACGCTCTTCAAAACACCTTGCGTGGTATAACATTCAATTCCGATAAGGTCATAAATCAGCACCTTGTTCAGTTTTTCGTCAATAAAGACAGGTCCTTAGATGAAAGAGGAATTATAAAGCTCATTGAAAGATCACTCCTTTGCGATTAACGAGCCCTGGATGTTTCTGGATGATGGATTCGTTCACACTGTCCAATTGCCGACAATACACATTCAAATTGATTGTTTGGTTCCTTGATGGGAGCTCGAATCACTAAGTGAGATGTAATTATAAATTAGTGTAAATGGAATCGTCGTAAACCGAGACCTACCTGTCTGCAATGTAATCATTTGAAGAGAAAATAATAAAATCATGACTAGATTTTCAGTTGAACAATGCTAGATAGATATCCTCAAATAAACCTGCCGACATTATTAGTACCGGTTAAGGAAACTGCAATGCCATAAATAATGAGTATCCCTTTTTACCTAGCGTATAGTACAATTTTCAATCTATCAAAAAGATTGTCCATAAAATTCGGGACATTTTTCAAATTATACTAGGCGCTTTTTAGATGTGTAATCTCATATCACTGACAACATAATATATAGCTACAGGAAATATTCCATATATGTAAAAATATCACCAGCCTGTATTTTTTAAATAGTATTAGATTAAATAGTATCAAGATGTTATTTCTGTGGAGCAAATGAAGAAAACAAGAAAAGAACAAAACATAATGTTTCTTTCGATTTATACAACTTGATTGTAAGAATCAAATACGAAACAATGACTCGCCGTGCAGACTACCAACTGAAAATTCATTTTATATAAATTGATAAACGTACCCAGTATTTTTTTTTGTCATAGAATGCACCGGAACGGCATTCCGGCACCTTTTTTCGATGGATTTTCTGAGTGATAGAAAATCCATCGAAAAAAGGTGCCGGAAAAATAACTTTTGAAAATCGGCCTGAAGACATTAATACTTAACCAACATTTGAAGAAGTGGAAATTAGAAACTATCAATTAGACTAAGACAATTTGAGCACTTTTGTTCGCGAAACTTGTCGAACCACCTTTGACACTTTTCCATTCTTCAAAGTACATTGATCTGTGGTTACTCAGAGAACGAGATTCGTTCATAGATACTAACAGCAAAGAAAGGACTAGAGAAGATTTGTGGGACGAGAATTGGACAAAATTTTGGAATTTACTCGTACTATGAATGTTTGCCTTAAATACAATCAATTTAATTTATGTTAAGAACTGAATATATAATATTCTTAATAAGATGCGAGTTCTGGCAACTTTTTTTTTACAAAAAAAGCACTGTACGTACTAATCACCCCACATAGACATCAAATGCTATCCACATCTACTTTAATCCAAACATGACTGTCATTTTATATATCTACAGTGAAAAATGCCAACAATGCGTAGTCCAAAATTAACTGAATCAATAATTCCTAAGTAATATGTAAGCCTAACAATTTTACAGTAGTAAAATCTTACGTTATTCAATCAAATCAATGTTTTCAAAGTCAGTTTAGCTATCCACTCCTTAAAGTGATGAAGTTCAGTTCCCACAAACATAATTGAAACCAAAAGGCTTACAATATTTTTTTAATCAATAGCATCTGACGAAACAACAATCAAATTGATTTACAAAATCACTCCATTAAAAGTTCAGATTTTAACTAAATTTCACAATAAACCATCAAGATTCAACATTTGTGTATTAGTGTATTCAATAAAGGGGTGACTGATTGAGTATAACAAAATTTTAACAATTAACATTTTTTTAGAAATACAAATAATTAAATTTGTTACACAATACGAAGCTCAGTGTTTTTACCCTTGTTTATCAATCACTTGACAAATACATATAATTACTACATAAAATTATAATTTAAGGATTTTTCAACTCTGCATTATATGCAGGATTTGTATAAAGCATGTGTTGGACAACTACAAATCATTATAAATTGGTCTAATTTTTACATATTATAAATGACACTACAACGGTTAACGTCCACTTGAATATTAATCAAACTTTTAGACATTGAGCTTGCTTTTCTATATATAATTACACTGTGATGGTGATAACCACCTTTTAAAGGTCGACAAAAACGCAATTAAAATGGAAATATGCTTACTTTAATAAACTTTCATTTGATTCATTAAATGTCTGAAACTAAAGGTGTAATTAAATAATGTTAAAATGTGAAAAGCGGTAGAACAAAACGCATAATATTTTTAACAAAATGAAAAAATATCATTACCTACATTAATTATTATACCATTAAACAGGATACTTAATAGCCTGCAAGAAGCTTCCTACACTATTTGTCACAGATTCGGAGTATTTTAACCTAAGACGGATATTACTTTTAACAGAAAAAATAAAATGTTCACACATTAGTAGATACGAGAAAAAAGTGTATTTATAGTCTCATATAAACAGAAGTTTAAATTTATACATAGTTTTTAGTGTATCTCTGAAAAGCGGTACGTTGAGAATACATGTTGCGATACACAGATATAAATTTTTTTTTTTGGTAAATACTTTCCATTAATTATAATTATCTATCATGTATCCAATCTCTAATAAAGTTCATAATTAAATATTAATAAAAATATATATTTACCAATTAAAATTTATAATTTCATTTAATACACAGTATATCGAAGTATAATTTGGTTTATAGCATTGAAAATCCATTGTATTCTTATGGGTTGAAAAGTGCTGGAGATTGAAGATGGAATGATGTTTTACTTTTCGTCTTATGGATTACAAATTGAATATACATGATCATTATCTCATAAAAAGTACTTACAGGTATATTAAAACAACTTTGAGCTTTTAGGGCCGGTTGCGTGATCGGTAGTAACTTTTTACTACAGTAAAAAATGTTACTAAAGTAGAAAATTTTGTTTGGTCATTAGTAAAAAAATATTTACGTCTCGAAAGTACATCCCCGTAGTAAACTCATTTTACTCTGCGATATCCGATATAGTAAAAACGAGAATCAATAGTTAAATATGGCGGACTTTTCACTGCTGTTCCAAAAGTCGTCCAACACATGCATGAATGTTGCAATATACGACAATTAATCATTAAATATCCCGCTATTATAGTGATGAGAGTTCGTCCAATGATGATCTCATCGTTTAATGTATACATTATTACACATAATATGATAAAATGTCACCACCAAAGTGACAGATATCGAACCCCTAGGCGAAAAAATCCATAGATAATGCATAAAATAAAGTATATATATATACACATCACATCTATAGACATCTCCATCTACGCTTTGACAATAGTAAATTTGACATTCGAACAACCCGCTAACGATTTTAACCACAGGCGTTAGTAAAAAGTTACTAATGATCATACAACAAGCCCTTAATCATTTAAAAATAAGTCAAATTAATCAGAAAGGTAAAATTAAAATTATCGATTTAAGTTTCAAAATTTACAAAAAGATTATATAAATATTAAATAGTTCGATAAGCCATGACATTTTTTATTTTATTTTTATTATCTTTTTATTTCCAATATTGTACAAGTTTTTCTTTGCCACTTTTATAAAACTACTAAAAATTTCAGATAACGTTTTGGAATTATTATTGTCTACTAAAAAGTGACTAAAATATGCATCAGAATTTCTCATCGCATCATAATTTTTTACATCAATCTCGGTCATTTTAATGAGATTACATATCATAAATGTTCCATCTCCTCACAATAAACTTTGGCGGTAATAATTTGACCATACTCAGCAGTTCAAAGTGAAACAATCCTAAAATATATGCACAGTAACACTTTTTTTCTGGTGCAGTCCACACTTTTGCTATTTTTTCTAAATCATTTAAGGTTCGCGCTAGCATTAAGGACCAATTTTTCATCATCTCATACCGAGAGTTGATGTGGCAACCATATGCTGGTGTAATTTGCTCTTCCATATATTTAATTACCATGCTATTTCTCACATTGTGCATGGTTTGCTTCTATTAGCCGTCCAGAACATTCATCATTTGAAATATTATAACTGCCACTACAAAATTTTCAGAACCATTTTTGATACTTTCTTGCATGTATTTTCAACAAACACATCACTTTGTTAATAAAAGGATTGTGAGGACACATGCAAACACAAAGGCACCAAAATCAGTACTAACAAACGTGAAAAGGGGCCGAAATGTCACATTTTATTACAACTCGTAAAAAATGTCATGACTTGACATCAAACTACCTAATATACTACTCTCGGTCTACTTCAGAATGAAAGAATAAAGTATAAAGAATGTGAAAAAACACCGATGCGCTTGAGAATATTCAGGAAATTAAAAAAATAAACATGTGCATTGAGACTAAATTAATAATTAAGAAATATTAACAAAGACTTTACAATGTGATGGAATTACATGTCTTATGGAAGAACCAACATGATCAAACAGAATTATAATGGGTAAGAATATACAATACCCACTAAGTATGACACAAATAGATGCAAATGACATAAGACTATTAGTTTGACTTGTAGTTTGGATTGTATGGAGATTGTGCATTGTACATCTGAGTCCCACCAGTAGCCTCATCGTATGTAGGAGGATGTTGTTGCATCGACGCACCTGAAACAAAATTCGAGACCGTATATAATTTTGTTTGGTCTAGCAGTAAGATATTCGCTGGCCAACTGGATAAATAAACAAAGAATTTAAGAATTAGTATCATCAGAGAAAAGATAGGTAGCATGTTGAGTCATCATGAGTAGCAAAAATGGTCCACAAAGTGACATAAGTTCGCCATTTCTGTGAAAGTACCGTAGAAGTCTTTTTTTTACTGTAAAGTGATTTAAGTCAACTGGTTACTATTACGTACTGTTAAGCAGTATTGGTGTCATTTTTTTTACTGTACTATTTTTTTGTATCCATAATTATGAAGATGGATGAAAACCTACACATTGACGGTCCTTAAAAATAGGTTCAGAGAAAGAAATAATATGGAATTGTTGAATATCAACCCTAGTTAACAATTTTAATTTATTGGATGCTGTGAATGAGAGGCTCAAAAACAAAACTGCCACTACCTAATTGATGATATTAAGATATTTAAATACATATTTGTAACTGATTTTATAACTAGAACGGAGATTTTAAAATTGATATACTTTTGATAAAATTCTTCTAAAACATACAACCAGCAGTTATCAATTAACTGCCACTATTGCCAGATAATCATTTTCAAATATATCACCCTGTCTCTCTCTCGGACTGTGATATGCACATGATTGAGCATCGTGGTCCTGTATTCTGCTTCCACAGAGCGAACTGCTTGCCTTTCTTCGGCTTTTTAGTATGATGTGTAGCGAAGGACAGATGGACTTTGACAGAATCTCATCCTCCGAATTCACATGAGTGCAAACTCCAAAGTTTACCAAAAACCATGTTTTATTGCATTTAAGTTAAGAACTTTAATGAGGAAGTTGCACAAAAAGAACAGAGAAAGTGAAAAAATCTTAAAAGGCATAACTGTCAAAGACTTCTTGGATGTTTATAAAAAAAAAACATGTTTTAAGATAGAACGGAGTGCCCAGATTTCAAAAATGAAAAAAAATGGTGATGAATCGCAAATATTAAAAAAGTAAACACACTTTAAAAATTTTGACAAGAAAAATATACAGCTCTATTAACCGACTAAGCTTACAGACCTAACCAAAACCCTGAGAAATTATTTGTATTCGCCATTGTGTGTGTGTGTATATTTTTGCTTCTCAAAAAATCACTTTCTCAATCAAACTTTAAAGTACCACATTTTTGAACACTTTTCTCCAGTACTATCACAGTGCTCCGATTTATTTATTTGCCAATCGTCTTCACCATACTTTCTTTGCCTAAAATGTCTACTTTTATCAGTTTTTATGAGTTTGCCTTAAACTGTACAATAGCCAGCTTTTCTTTAGTGCGGAGTTCCTGAAGAATTCATAGTCCATAGTATATGCAGCATGCGATGCCAACACCACATCTCAAAGGCATGAAGCATGTTCTTTTCCTTCTTGTGGTCCATGTTTTGACTCCATACAGAGCTATGGAGCACACCAGGGTTTTAACCGATTACACTTTTACATTTCTTAAGATGGAGCAGTTATCAAAATTTTAATCAATTTTGCCTCAAACCCTTAATTTTTTGAGATCCCAACTAGATAAAATCACCAACCTCTTCATAGTCATCAAGAACATTAGTTTTCAGCATTCAGTCAAAGCGATATACTCAAGAGTATTTTTGTCTTGCTTCACTTTATTTCAAGACCAACCAGTAAGCTCTCTTCATTATTAAGATAATTTTGTTGCAACCAGAAAATGCATCTAATGGTCGCGATCTTTCTTATAATGCTTGTATTGTCTTAATTATGGCAAATAACATTCAGTTTATTAGTTTTAAATGAGTGTAAAGGTCCTAACTAGGTAATAGTTTTAAAAAAATCAAATCTAGTGTAAAACTTCTGATATAAATTAATACCCACATTTTCGTTAAAATTGCAAAAATTTTAATTATGAATTTTAAATTTAAATTGACGCCTAAATGAAATTAACCATTACTGGCGGAATGCTAAATTTATTCTTCGAACTATGTAACAATGTAACTAAACTAAACTTGTCCATTTCAGTGTGCAGTTTCAGGCAAATGAAATAAAAGTTCAAATACATGATTAAAGTAAAATTACCAGCTGTCTGTGGAGGATATCCTGGATAAGGGTTGTAGCCTGTTGGCGCTGAAAAATCTGTAATTAAATTCATCAAGATCGATAAGATATTTATTTACATCACTGACATTTCAATATATGCCTTTAAAATGAAAAACTAAAATTTTACTCTAAAGTCACATCTTATGCACCATCATTTGTCATAATCATAGTTATAGTTATCATTATCATAGTTAAAAATTGTCTAAATCTAATAAAGATCTTGGGGATAAATAAAAATTAAAGTTTTTGATAAAACAAATAATTTATTTTTCAGCATTCGCAAAAACTAAACATATTACAATCATGTGTAATTCTTATGGGTCATATAGTGCACGGCTATCTTCATGTCTACTGGAATTTCTACATACACATCTTTGTGTTATTTTACAAACCTCATAAAAATGACTGTTTGCGGTGTAAACAAATAAAATTAAAAATAAAAACAATAGAGCCAAGATTATTTGAGACAAAACATGACATATGATAAGAATCACTGTTATTATTTGGAACATAATTAGTCGATAAATAAATTGGATTGTTCATTTAATTTATTAAACTGTAAGTTATGAATTGAATTCAATGTGCCTGAATCAGTGTTTCCAATGTGAAAGTAATAAAAAAAAAAACATACCTCTTGTACTGGGATGTGGATAGCCGGTCTGACCTGATTGAGGATATCCCGTGAATCCAATGGGGAGCGGTTGCATTGGCTGATTGGTGGGTTGAGGCATTATCATCTGTTGGACGGGGTAAGGAGGGTTTTGACCATGGGGCATCGAAGGAACAGTTGTCGCCACCGGGACAGCTACAGCTGAAAAATAAATGTATGTGTTTCTAGTTGTTACATACAGAAAACAAGAATGTAAACAAGGTAGTTTGCCGATTTCAGCTTCTCTCAACCGGCGAAGATGATGATGATTATGAGGTTGAAAGAAATAAAACACAAAAGATGTTCAACATCGGTACACTATGGCGACTCGACACAATCGATAATGGCTTCCCGCCTGCAGAATACTCAGATTCAGAATCATAACAATATATAGTCATATTTGCAAGTACCTACACGGCAACAGGCCGCCTGTAACATTTTACTAAGACGTCTTTGTTTTCCTGAAATCTATCCCACGGGTTTATTGGTGCCACGCCGTTGATTATACCTTTAAATTATAAACACGTGTCTTATCATATCAATTATAAGGCGCCTCCATGGCGAATAATTCTGTGCGATACACTAGTTTTTAAAAATCGTTAATTATAACATTTTTATCTTCACTGTCTTCGTAGGACTATTTTTTAAGGTCATTAATTAACTCTTGATAAAATCTGTTTCCTAAAAATAAAACAACTTAATGATATTTCTGTAACAATTTAAGTTTTAGAAATCTCCTTTATCAAGAAAATATTTTTGTGTTTGTTTTAAACCACATTTCAGAGTGAAATTTATATAAAATTAAACATATATTGATTTTCACCAAGTTAGAACCCTATTATTCAACACCAAATTGGTGACAGATTTAGAGATTACATAGATACATACCTTTTCAGTGAAATGACGCATGTATTCAGAAAAACACAAAGATGATTTTCTCATATCTAAATATACGAGTATGTTTTAGCAAGACAAACATTGCATATCTACCATTAAACCTTTAGTCCCATACAGATATGCAATGAGGGACCTCACAGAAAAATAAGAATGGGCTATCTAACTATTCAAAGATAATATACTTGGAGTAGAAATACATAATCAAGACAAAAGGGTTTTGATGGAACACCCAAGAGTGAGTTGGGAAAATAATGTAATAATAAAGATGCAATATGGCTGCAAACCCCCTGGAGAGATTTTGCAGTAGGTCATGATTAGCGAATGAAATTCACCGCCGTTTCCAGCCGGCATCGACACCAGCGACATCTGGATTCAATACCTAGTTGGCGGCAAAGTGCTGCGGCCACAGCGCTCGAGACCGGGGAGCCGATGCCAAACACCGCTGACTCGATCTATTATTCTTCAACCTTTGTATTTCACTGTTTTTCACTTCTCTATGATTCATTTTTTCACGCATACCTTCTGTACTCTCTGTTCTACCCTCTGTCACAATAAACACTACACCGACCGTGTGTTTCCATTCCATTCACACCATCTACCTTCGCAGATTTGAATGGTCTTTAACCTCTAAAGGAGTATGGTCATATGGAATAATTCCAAAATACAATGGCTGTATATGGTATGTCTGTAGCTTTTATTCACGAATATATGTCACGGACATTACAATATCTGAATGACATATTAGATAACTTTTTGAAATAAAATATAGACGCAATTAAAATAGGCAATAATCCTCCTACATACACATTTTACTCATCCATTTAGAATTAAAATAAAGCCTACACAAGCAAGAGGAAAATTTTGTATAGTAAACCAAACATTTCACATTAAATGTTTAGATAGATTAGATGGAAAATGTTTGCTCTAGAACACTGAACAACTTTGTAAACAATGACCAAATAGTTTGCTAATCTAGCATGTGTTGTAAGTACATTTTGCAATAACCAATATAATACACATTTATGTTGAACGCAATTCTCTATTTTGTGTTGGGTGGTTTTTAAAAAATTTTAAGAATTTAATAGGCAGGGAAATAAAAATGCTAATAAATGGAATCATTTTATTAATTAATGACCGAGTAAAAAAGATGCCGCAGCCAGTGTCTGAGCGATGGGAGGGTGGGAACCTGTACATATGGAGAAATATTATCTCACCAATGTTGCAGTGGAAATAGCTATCATTTTGCCCTTGAGAAATTAATCAAATCGAAACTCAGGTCCATCAAATCAAAAATTGTAATCTACCGCCACAATAATATGCCCTGCTGTTACAAACGCACATGAGACATGAATCCTTAATCCGCCGTTGGTTGCGCAGCGGCACAGTGCTCACCCAGACAGTTTTTTCATACTTGCTATTTTTGTATATTAATTGTATTGTGACGCCTTTCACGTGGGCTTAAACTGAGCTGCAATTTTTATTTTTCGGTAATTTCTTGTTTCTATTATTTATTTTCTTGTTGTAGTAATTTTTTTTCATTCATTTATTTTTATTTAACTTTTTTGATGTAAAATATAAGTGAATTTTTGTTTTTTGATCCCTTGAATAAAAATGGCGAAGCGTGATTTGCAAATACAAATACACTACAGATAAAAAAAAAACATGGAAAGAAATATTTGATATTCTAGCTTAAAAACGTAAAGAACTGGAGACTGTTATTCGCTCAGGAAGAAGAGCGACCAACGAGTTAAAAAACCACAGAAAAAAAAATCTTTTTGAATAAAAAATGCACTGAAAATGGACCGGTGAGAGATAATCAGTCAGATCGGTGACTTATTCACAACAAATCACAATTCAAAATTCTTTATCGAAATCCTGATTTATTTGAGGTGATAAAATCGCAAAGGATAAGATGGTCAGGACACAAAGTGTGCATGAATATAGCTGTGAGATTGAGAGATACCAAATGAATGGCGAACAAAATTAAAATGGAGTGACAATGTGAGGAACTTGGAAAAGCTCCATGTTGTCCCTGGACAGACACCCCATACGGAGTTGTAGATCTGGCAAAGACTCAATAGGCCTGGAAACCATTGAGTTATAGTAGTAGAAGTAATTTTGTACCATCTTAGTTCACGGTCAATGCATCATTTTATTCAAATATCATTCATATATTTTTGGCAGCTTTTGCAGGGATCGATAAACATTTGTTGTACACTGGTGGAAAATAAATAATTATGTTATCAAGTGCAGTGAACAAACTAAAAAATTGATTGTTTGGGAAATACATCCTGAAAACAAAACAATTTATGAATGCTCTGCGACTACCAATATGCATTCAAACTAGAGTATGTACGAATCATATCATGTTATACAAGATTTAAAAAATTTAAGACATCATTTATAACTACAGATAAATTAAAATAGCGTGGGATAAGTAATATAATACACATGAACATATATTCTTTAATGCGGGTGGGTTATTTTACACAAATTCTTTTTATTTGCAAATATTTTCTCAAGCAGAAAAAATCACATTTCATAAAACATTACAATACCAATTTTAATTTCGCATTATATATATTTATTTTATTAAACTATCATGTTCCTGTAGGGGATGCAACAGGGTTGTAACCATAACTAATAAGTAATTCGAAAAAAATCCGGAAAACAATTGAGCATCAGAAAAAAAAACAACGGCGAACCAAATGATTGCAGAATAAATAACTCACATATGAACGAAGCTTCCGGCTTTGATTTTCTGCAGCACCAACCACACAGTGAAAACAACAGAAACATTATCAAACCACAAATGATTAATAACGTAACGACATCCATTTTTTATGTAAGAACAGGCAGGATTCCCGACAAATTCGAAAAAACCAAAGACGAGATAATTGTATTCCAATCGCACACCTACCTCGATGGACACACTAAGTAATAAACAAACTTGTTTAAGAATTTGACATTAAAAAATAATGTCATTGACTTGGAACCTTCAGATTTTTGCGACTTTCGCCCAAATAGAAACCTGATCCAGGTAAATTTGCCTTCAGAGAAAACAAAAATACTGCACGTATGACTCACGCAGTGAATGCCAGTAATGTAAACCGTGCAATATCACAATCTACCCCGATGACAGATGAGATAACTAGTCCAACAAATAACAATACATATTGCTGAATTGCTCATTGAAATAGAAAATAATCCTTATCTATGAAATAATCCAATCAGAAACAAATTCACGGCGCCAACTACACAACACACAACCAATAATAATTTCTTTTCTAGGCAACCAATATTGTCTTTTATTTCATAGACAAAAAATATATCGACACTAGTGATGTGCATGATCATAATAATTGTAATCGGTATATTCAACATAAATCAGTTAGATTTAGTTAGATTGTAATAGTTGTACACAGGGGTTGTTGTCATATGAAACAGGGGGTCTCCAGCTTGTATTGCCTCTCTCTGACGCGCAATCAAATCTACGGTTGGCGGAGATCACTGAGGAGGGACAGGTTGAATGAAAAAACAGACAGAAGACACGAAAACAATATATCTAATAATGTATTTACTTCTACACACGTCATGGGCAGATATACATCCTTATGCTGACTTAATTCTAAATTATTCTATCTTATGTTAATCCCCAATGCTGCGCTGGGGTCTTTTCTAAAGACTCGGTCTTTGGCCGGGCGAAGTGACGTCATCAGCGACTGCTTCTGAGTTAAATTGGGTGTCTGCGTCCAGGCTGATTTGGCGTCTGGCTTTCGGCTGGTTTGACGACTGACCGGAATTCTCGTGTCTGATTCTCGTGACCTTCGGACTCGCTTCTGGACGCTGTCGGACTGTCTGCGAATTTTGAGGCTAGCTAATGGGCTTTTCTCGGATCTAAGGGGTTCTACCAAATTCTAAAACGAATTACGCGTAACAATAGCGTACGTGAACGCGGTGCAAATGAGATTGCCCAGACATATTTGTGGCAGACCTAATTACAATCGAGTAAAGATTGAAGAATTATGGTGAATACGTTTTCAAGGACTCGTTTAGGCTGTTTGATCATTTGGAATGAATGAAGAAAAAAATATAAGTATACATGGCGCAGGATGCATGAACATGGAAGAGGCGAAATCGAATACTGATAGTGCGACGCTCGATCCTCTCTGCCTACCCCCGCGGGGAAACTTCGCTGGTCTACCAGGGCGATTCTCGGAATAGGATTTTTACTTTCATGGTGATCACTGCCTGACTTGAATAAAGGGATGACTCTTTTTTCGGTGTTCTGCCCTCGAACGAGCTATCTCGTTTCATCATGTTTCTTTCTTAAAGACAATGAACTCGGGAGTCGTTATCCTTAGCCCCACCATTGTTTCTTGTTTAATGGTCATTGCCTTTACCCAAGCTAACGGGCCCTTTACGTTGCATGTGTAGTTGCAGGACGTGATTTATCAACGTTATGGGTGGTTATTAGGTGGATCCTCTCCCACGACCGATAAATCATCTACAATGCATTCAAGGAACTGTCTACCTTATAGCGAAGGACAAAACTTAATTTCGTAATGAACGCTTCACGAAATACACGTTCACCAACTTGAAGTGTTTAAAATGACCAAATGGTTCTCATGCGTTCGCGATGTTATTATTTCATTAATAGCATCAAATCTGATACGCTCGCGTTACAATCTATGTTGGGGTATAAAATATTGATATCGTCGAAATTTGAGAAAAAGGTTTGGAAGTGGAGTATTTGGGCTACCTTCAAACTTTCAGAAGGCCTATATAGAGATCAGGTTAAACAATTGCGATATAAAACTCTCGAAATATGGCAAGATAGGTGGGATTCGGCTGCGCAAGGAAGGTGGACCCTTATCTATGGGCGGACCCATAGATTTCTCCCCTACGTAGCCCTGAAAGAGAGAAAGGACGAAGGTAGAATATTTTGACAAGTTTCTGGTTCTAGCCAAAGAAGATGTATGGGCAAGTTCTAGCCTGCGTGCAGTCGAGGAAGCAATACTTAAACTCTTTTACCAAAACTTATTTTCATGTCCCATTGCGAGTATTATAATCGCAACCTCTCTCTTTAGTATTCCTACAAAACGAACTAATTCTGGATAACGCTCTATAGTGAGTATGTGTGGGGCTTGTACTGATTTGTTCAGCGACATTGATACATTTTTTGTTTCATTACCAATGTTTGAAAACCTAATTAACAATATTATAAATGATTTTTTTTGTTGTGTTTTGATGTTCATAACTTTTTTACTTTGTACAATGCTTTTTTTCGTGTCACTTTCTTGTCCACATGTAATATATTAGGATATAGGTATATTGTCACATTTTTTTTCCCTTATATCCAATGCCCTTAAACATACATCTGTGTTATTTTTAATAAATAAATAAATCACTATATTTAACCTGGATGCATCGCACAGAACTTCGGGGTCGTAGTAGAGGCGCCAATTAATTGATATAATAACACACATATTATGTAATAATTTAAAGTTGTAATCGTCGGTGTGGCATCATAAAGCCCGTAGGATAGATTTAAGGAAAAATAAGACTATTATTCGCAGTGAAACGTCACAGCGGGAGCCTGTCGCTGTGTGGGTACTAGCAAATATGTCTGTATGTAGTTTAAATAAAAACAGGATATTCTGCAAGCGGAAGCCATTCTCGATTGTGTCGTGTCGCCGTAGTGTACCTGTATTGAACATCTTTTGTGTTTCATTTCTTTTGACCTCATCATCATCATCATCATCGCCGGTTGAGAGAAGCTGAGATCGGCGAACCACCCTTGTCTACATTCTTGTATGTACGGAACATCGGAGTTCTTCTAAAAGAGATATATTTATTATTATGGAGAACGCATTTTTATTATGAAATTGTAATTATTCAGAACATAAGGTCTGTAATATTTTTAATACAAATTAAATGTATTGATTAGAAAGTTATACATGTAAAATCAATTTTATCGAATAATATTGTTGTTGTTACCGAGATTCGAACCTGGATCTCTTCCAATCCGGGGAATAGCATTAACCGATACTGTGTTGGTATAGCATAATAGCAACAACAATGTTTTTCGATAAAATTGATTTTACAAGTATATCTTTTGATTTCTACATTTAATTTTTATTAGAGATATATTTATACCAGTCTGTCCACAATGTATTATTAATTTAATAAGTACACGACACAGGTGGTCGTTAATTACATTATATTATAATAAAAATAAAAACATTATTTTCATGGTTACAACAATCATTATCTTTCGTTAATAAATTTTTGAAAATCGGTTAATGGCGGATTATTGCGTATTATTGATAATTACGCATTTATTGCAATTTTGTCAATTATGATCATTCGTATTTTTGTAAATATCACTAATTAGAACTGAAAACCGGTACAGCTGCTTTTATGTATTTAAATGAATTCGTATCCTTCAATTAATAATTCAGCCAAGTGTTGAAATGTCCGGCAGAACTGAATGTCTTAAGGCATTCACTGCAACATTGAAATAGCAGTGGTGCAGCAAAATTACAGTTGAATCAGACTAATAATACAACGACGTGACTTATCGGTAATTTAAAAAATATTTTAAATGTCCGTGTGTCTGTCTATAGACGTTTGACGAAATGAAAGGTTCTAAGGATACGGTAAAGGTTTTTTTTTGGAATATCCTATAACGGATGACATAGAACCTACCAGTGATGGTGTGTGGTAGGGAGTAAAATAAATGGGTATCGAAGAAGTTTCTAGATGATTTTCAAAGGTTCTTGAAGTTCAATTTATTTTTCTGTGCAACGCAGGACATATTGATACATAAATAAATTACATAGTGTGATCCAGAGGTCAAGCGTTGACCAACTGATTATAACGTAAATTGCTGCACAACCGTAATGAGTACATTGAAAAAATAAATAAAAATAAACATTGTATGAAATACGATTTAACAATCTTTCTTATCTTGAACAAGGTACTAATTATTTATTACCGATTGAGGCTCGCCAGTTGTTCAAATTTTTATTATAGAATTATTATCATTATGTACGAGGGCTGAATGTACCCGTGTTTAACGATTGATGGCGTCACTAACGCAAAATCTGTATACCATTGTTTGATCCCATCTTCCGAACGACGTCTGTCCATATTTTAGACAAATTAATTTAGTAGTTTTGTTTTGATAGCTGTTGAAGTGGGAAAGTTTGTATTTGTTTGTCAGTGATTTGATTCCTTTTTTGTATGGGAAGACGTGTGAGGTTGTGAGGTTGTATGCCGATTATAAGGACCGTGCACCTTCGATGATTACCATCAGATATTGGTTTAATTAATTCAAGCGTAGCCGAACAATCATTTTTATGAAGAAAGAGCGCCCAGGCCATCCGATTGAGATGACTACGGATGATATGGTTAACAAAATCCATGATATCGTGTTAGCAGACTGCCGGATGAAGATCATCCGATTTCTTTTTGTTTCCAAACATGAAAAAATGGCTTGGCGTCGAACGAGAAAGTCATCGCCGAAACAGAGGCCTATTTTGCTGAGTTTGACAAATCATTTTTTTGGATGGCTTAAAGAAGTTGAAAATATCGCTGGACTAAGTGTATCAAGCTAAAAGAAGACTATGTTGAGGAATAAATTTAAAAAAAATGCATTTCCTTTCCTAACACGGGTACATATCATACAGCCATCGTATATTTATTTGAAAAATTCAATATACATCCAGATCATTGGGGTCCAGATGCGCGAGAAGTCAAAAAGTAAAATGTGGACAGATAATAATCAGTCTTGAGTCTTAATTGGTGCCCTTTTGCAGGATGAAGGAAATTAAAGCGCTAAAGATTATTATTACTCTTGTAAGTCGTGACTAGAAAACTATTTCTGAGTTTTCTTTCATCAGAACGGTGTCTAGATCTAAAATTGGTGAGATTTCTTTGAAAATTTGCAATTTGGTCTCTCCATAATTCTGCTACTCCCTTCGGTTCTCTGCCAGTCTAACACTTCACTCCAACTTCTTAGATAATTTCAACTATCCGTAGACTCATCTCTTGGATACTATTAACTATGAAGATTTGTCCATCGATTATCTCTCTGTCTTGAAATATGACCCATTGCCATTTCTGTCAATTCCCTTTTTTATCTTTCTTGCATATAAGTATAGTGTATATAATACAGTTGTAACGGACATGTCTACAAACCTAGAATATCAACGGTGATACATATACTATTTTATTGCTATTTTCTTTGATACGAATAATAGGTACGTCTATTCGTCGTACACGTGATGATTGAACGGAATTAATATAAAATCTAATATATCTTGGTAAGGTTCATATTTAAAAGGATTAATATAAAGATACGTTGAAAAATGACATTACTGAATGCCAAAACCAAGCTTTCGAAGATTGGTTTAGGCGCTTTATAAATCGGTTCGGCGAATTATGTGCCAACGGATATACAAAAACCCCAGTATCTCGCATGATTCATTTCTAGATACGCCACTGAATATGCTGACCGAGGTCGAAAGTAAATGACCAATCCTTGCCTTTCTAATTACAATTATTACGAAAGTTACTTAGCACTACACAAAAATATACATTATCAGCACTGGAATGAAAAGAATGACTACCTATAAACTCACAACTTTTTGCACTCGGGCCCGCATATTAACACCCATGTGAGAGTCATCTATTCTCGTCCCCAACATACAAACACGAATTGCAGCAACTGTATTGTAGTAAAAAATACTGCAAGCTTTACTACAGTGCACGCTTGAGATCTTGTAACTTCTTACGTCAAACAAAAATTGTTAAAGTATTCGAAAAACTTGCATCGTTGAAGACCAAATTGTGGTCGAGCGACAATGCAAAGAAGTTTGCAACTTTCAACGCGGTTGGAGATCGACTCGCGAGTCGACTGCATAGTTTGATAGTTTCTAGTTTTGTCGTGAGATGGTCGATGGTGTTGTGTGTTGTCGTCAGTTGCCAGAGCGAGACCGTCAGTCGTGAGTTGTTTTCTTGTTTGGTGGTCGTGTCGCCCATTCTTGTTTCGATCTTTATTCAAACTTTCGTGAGTTCAAGTGTTAAAACTTTTTCTTGTGTAGCGTTGGCGGCAATCGACATTTTGTTTAGTTTGAATTGTGATGTGTCGTACTGTTGAGTGTGTTTTCGTCTAAAATCCTCGTTGCAATTGGTATGTTTGTTTTGTCTTGTGGAATTTCTTGTGTTTAGTGATTTTTACTATATAATTAAACAAAAAAATCTTGTTTTTCGTGTCCTGGATCTTACATGCTTATCACTATTCATTCGTTTAAGGTCAATATTTTTTTTATGCTTTCGTATATTATTCTATGGTTGCAAAATAAGAACATTGAAATGTAGGTGGGTTCGCACATTTTTGTTTTTTAACTGGGCGGCGGTTGTTTATTTTACTGTAAATTATGCAAATGGACAATAATATTACGACCTTACAATAACAACATGTACAATTACATAGAAATCGTATTTAAATATAAATAAGTTTTTGAATTCCTTATTCTTTTATTCCAAGGTAGTAAGTACCGCTTGAACGACTCTGTTTTTTCCTTGTATAATATTACCATTCCATTGATTCTATAATTGAAGCCATTCCCACAAATTAGAAGTTCTGTTGTACCGATTCTTTGCTTAGATCATTTATTAATATTTAGTAGAAATTTCAAGTAACTAATGCACAAAATTGTTTTAATTTATTCAATAGTAGAAAAGCATATTGTGGACCACTATCTGACATTCTAACATAATAGAAAAACATAATGTGGACCGCTATCTAACATAATTATAATACAATACCTACACTAATAATGCACTAGTTCTACACACTCACTACATTTTTTTTCTCTATTTTTATTTTTATTCCTGTCGAATCTTTATTTTTATTGAATTAAATAACACCACAACGGCACGAAAAAAGCTGGCTATTTTAACACAGACGGCAGTCTAGCAAAGTAGCCAGGACAATGGTGTATATATCAGAGGTGGAGTCTACTCTATCCCACACAATAAACTACGAGTATATATTTAATTGCAATATAATTGTATCTTATGTTTATCATGTTATATTATAATATATTCACATCTGTTACAACAAAAACATGTATGTCAATAAAGGTTAATAAATAAATAAATAAATACATATATCTTTGCGAATGAACAAACACTATTATTACTTGCAACTGACAGAAATGCAATTTTAACTGATTAAAAAAAAATCCTAATTAAATAGAGAACTCTATTTTTTATAATTTGAAGATTTTAATACTTTAGTATGTTCTGAATTTATTATTTTTCCTGTTACATATTTTACTAGCGGTCTGTGCCCGGCGTTGCCCGGGATTCAGATTTAGACATACTGCTGATTTTTAAACAAAACTTTTTCATTATGATCCAAAATTTGATTCCGGCAGGGGAGGGTGACGTGTCCGGGGTTTCCTCAGGATCCTAGAATACAACTGAGCATAATGTTGAATGGATGGGTATTTAATATAATAATAGTGACCGCTTCGCGTCTATGGCTACGGTTTCTACATCTTTATATTGTTTTTTTTTTCAGTGTTGAAAATATTATTTATTACCAAAAAAAGGGAAGCTGTCCATCCAGTATATATATATATATATATATATATATATATATATATATATATATATATATATATAACATAATCTAATTTATTCAATTCACACAAATACATATATAATTGATACGTATTCTTAAAATGGATGGATATAAATAAAACAACGAAACAACCCGAGTGGTGCTAATAAACTCAAGTAGAGTTATAACATTGTTTTATTTATTTCCATCCATTTTGATGATGAAACTCTACAAAGTTAATGCCGATTCTATCAATAATATAGACATATTCTTATTTATGTAACTTCAAATTGTCGCCGCCCTACCGGCCTTAATTAATATTATCAATGTGTCCGAAAAATTTGCTCGTAATGACAATTATTGAAAGGTTTGTGTCTTCGATAACACTACTGCTATGACGTTAAGAGTTCAGACCGATCAAGGGTGTAGGTCGTACAAAAATACATCGAATTTAAATATTATATCGGTGCAAGTGCAATACCCCATAGAACCTAAAACACTAAAAGACGTAGCGATTGATATATTTCTCGAAATAGGTTTTTCAATACCGCGAAAGAACCATTTCTACTAGCAGCTGTGAGCAGTTTTTTGTCCCTCCTAAACATTTTTACAAATTGTTCAAACTCAACTGTTTTCAAAAACTTACAAAAGTGTTCTGCATAATAAGAGGTGATATTTTATAAATATATTTATACCAGCTGACATTATTTCATATTAGAACGTTCAATTTGTGTGTGAATTGATTGATAAATGTTGTTTTTGTTTTTTCACGTGCAGTAAACCACAATATAAGAATCTACGCTTTCGCGGTTTGTGATATATGTAGTACGTTTATTATTCGTATGTGTGTACTGTGTTTTTATTTTTCTTCATCAACCATTTTTCACCAATCTTCGAGTACAGACAGGCCTCCCTCATCTCTGCCACCCATCCCTTCCAAAATACGTCTACTAGGCAAAGGTTTAAACATTATTTCTAATTTTGATACTGTTAATTTATGGTGAAATTCCATTTTAATGATTTATTAAATTCATTTTTAACTTTTTTCCATCATTTATTGTTTAATGACCGTTACCGGTTCAGCCTGTCACGACCATCTTTTTATTAGTACATACATATATACTATATATAGTTTACTAATTTGAATGATATTTTTACTTTATCCAGCTAATAAGATACTTCACTGGTCTTATTTTTATATTATGTATTATGTCATAAGTTATATATTTGTACTGAATGTTTCTCATAAATAAATAATATAAAAATACACACACATATATATATATATGTAACAGACCTCGTCCACAATATTTTATGGGTGGATAGAATAAAATTTTCCGTAATAATTCAGAATTTGCATATTATTTGCTGACTATTTGCAAAAAAGATTTTATTAAGGAGAATACATTCTTATTGTGAAGTTGTAATTATTCAGAACATAGGTCTGCGATGTTTTAAATACTAATTAAATGTATTAATCACACATTGTTCGCGATCGGTACTCTCATGGTTCGACCCGACGATCTGGTAGAATAGCTACGGTGACGGTCAGTATTCGTATTTACATTATTTATAGTCTCTTCTATAATTATACTGTTCCGTACAGGAAATAAGAATGTAGACAAGGGCGGTTCGCTGATCTTAGCTTCTCTCAACCGGCGATAATGATGATGATTATGAGGTCGAAAGAAATGAAACACAAAAGATAAAAATCTAGAATGGCTTCCGCCAGCAGAATACCCTGTTTTTATTCAAATTCATACTAATACATGTAGTCATATTTGCAAGTACTTACACGGCGACAGGCCGCCGCTTGTGACGTTTTACTGAGACGTTTTTGTTTTCCTAAAATCTATCCCACTGGTTTTTTGGCACCACGCCTATTAACCCGAGTTATAACCCGAGTTTTATCATATGAATTATATGGCGCTCCCTTGGCGAGTAATTATATGCGATACATATACTGCATGTTACTTTTTACTCTATAAACATGCATCAACCTAACGGAACATTCCACTAGCTCACCCTCGCCCCCTCTTGCAACTTGAACAGGGTGAATTTCTATCGGACTATGACCGAGATCTGTGACGACACATATATGTGACGTTTATCCTCCCCTTTTAGGGGTGCATGACTTCCATAGCTTCTCTCTAGCTGCCTTCTGGAATCAATATGAAAACGAGTCTTACGTCAAATTGATGAATCTTGTGCAGGTATGGCTTTGGTACGATAATACCGAAGCCAACCTATACCAGTTAATGATCAAATGTAATAAAGATAAGATGTGTTTGCTGATTATGCCCTATAATAAAGAATTTATTAATTTTTATTTATTCTTAACATGGTGCACATGCTTTGGATGCTCCGCATCCCTTGTGTTCTAGAGTCAAAGAGCCTTGAACTTCTGGTTTCTAGCCGAAAACAGCACTGCTGCAAATAAATTCGTTCTGTCCTTTAGAGACCAGTCATAACACACACTACGACACGGCGCTCGCACGGAGCGAGTCAAAATACATATATATTCTCAACTTTCGAACATCAATGAATCGCGTAAATACACAGATACTAGTAACAGTGGATTCTATCATTCGTTCCGTATCCATAAAGTCTGAAAGTATTTGACTTTCGCGTATGCGCATTCAGTTCCGCCTATCAAGGTCTTTGAATACTGTGTACGCATTCGTTAACAGCATCCAACGTATAAAAACGACTTTAATGCTTATGGGTATAATGCACAGAATGGCATACATATTATGAAGCGAGCAGATTGTTTTGAGGAATTTATTACTTCATTTAGGGGGATGGGAGTACTTCATTTTCGAAATTAGATGTAATTGTGACAGTAATTTTCCTCGTACTTTGAAAGTCAAGAGTGCAAAATTACATTAAGAAGTACCAAAATTGTGCTTTAAAGAGCATGGGTACCAAAATTGTACCAACATTGTGGTTTAAAGAGCATGAGCACCAAAATTGTGCTTTAAAGGGCATGGTCACCAAAATTGCACCAACATTGTGCTTTAAAGAGCATGAACACCAAAATTGTGCTTTAATGAGCATAAGGGAAATGGGAGTGGTTTTTAGAAATCTCATGTAGACAGTGATCTTCCTTTTAATACTCTTAAGTTTAGGACTCGAGACGTACTCACGAAGTCCCCACTTTGCTCCCGCTAATGCTTTGAAAATTCTGTAAATTATAGCACGTGTTGCTTTGTTGAGTGAAATCGAAGCGGGAGTGTACATCTCTCATAATGATTCCGGGATAGTGTGGGACCCGCAGGGGTTTCCTTCATAATATGCAGGATAATAATTCTTTCGTACTTTGGCCATGTTGGTAGAAGAAATGGAGGGAGAGGTCGATTTCAGGGGAGTCGAGAGTCCGCTACACGTCACACTAAACAAGGTCAACAATAGTGGAGACCGAGAGAGAGATAGATATATTGTAAGTTCTGATTTGTATCCCTGGAAAAAATACCCCCTGCTGTATACATATTTTAGTTAAAATGATGACACATTTATGAAATAAATATTAATTAAATGTATTAATTATAAAGATACACATATAAAATCAATTTTATCGAAAAATATTTTTGTTGCGCTACAGGGATTCGAACCTGGATCTCTTTTCCAATCCGGGGAAGGTGCATGCGAAGGGGAAAGTGCTACAGCGACAGTATTTTTGACGACAAATTTTCGAACTTATATGTTACACTTTTCTCCTTAATAATACATTTATGATTTATTATGTTACACTTTTCTCCTTAATAATACATTTACGATTTATTATGTTACACTTTTCTCCTTAATAACACATTTACGATTTATTATGTTACACTTTTCTCCTTAATAACACATTTATGATTTATTATGTTACACTTTTCTCCTTAATAACACATTTCTGATTTATTATGTTACACTTTTCTCCTTAACACATTTATAATTTATTATGCATCATTTAAATACATTCTGTAAATAGTTGTTTTGATAATACGATTACGCTTGAAAAGCTGGTCAAATTGTGCTGTACTTTATCAGACTGCCGGACCCTCCATGCCGTATCACTTCCGTTGTCAGTGTTAAAAGAAAAAAAATAGAAATTGTAATCAATTCATTTTATTTACATTAGGTATCTATTCTTTCGCCCACAAAAACTAACATTGTATGCGTTGTCATAATATACACGCGGATGGGACGATACACGCAAGAATATTGTCAGTGGTATTTAATAACGTTGGAAAAAATATATATATACAATCGTGTAGACATAATGTATATCGCACACTCGAACAACAACACGGGGGCGGGGCGAACTTGAAAAATATATTATATGCAGGGGTGGTATGATACGCGCGTCTGAGACATGAAAGGTATTTGAAGCATTGACTTTTTCAATAACATTAAAAATGTATCAAAATAACGAACCACGACATTTTCTTTGTCTGAGGCATTTAAATATCAAACTGTGTTCGTTGTTTTTTTAATTTTTGGGGTTTTGAAGTAGTAATGTTTAATGTGTGTATTGTCAAAATATTGGCGGATCAAAGGATGTGCTTTAGCGTTAGTTGATAAATTCCCCATTATAATTCACCCATCCGTTCACATGTTCGTTTGAATTATAACACGGAGTGTGTGTGGCCAGAGCAGGATAAACAATACAACTTACAATAGATCGATGTTTATTGATGCTTGAAACACAGTTACGGATACGAGTATAAGCAGTAAAAGTTCTACAACGTAAAGCTTTTGTTAGTGAACCAGTCGGGATGGCGGTTAATGGAGAAGTGACGCGCTAGGCCCGGCTCCCTGGGCGGTTGTGGCGCGTTGTATTGTCGTCTGTTGGGAGTCGGCACCAGACGTATTTTTGAAGTTGATGGGAGGCCGTTTTGCATCCAGATATATGCAGAGTGCGTGTAGATTGCGGAGGCGATAGACCTCCAGAAATTTTTGATAATTTTATTTGCCTACACTAAAATTTATAAACGTTAATAAAAATCATCTTGAAAAATTGAAAGTTTCAATTATTTTAATAATTTATAATGCCGTATTAACAACATGTGGATATTTAATATATGCCTGCTTTAATTACTTAATGTAATTAAGGCTTGCGATTACTTAATTGATTCCGTAGTGGATTGTGTTTTCATTAGCGTAATGAGTAGGTACGCTAATAAAATTAACCTTGACTTCCAGTGCAGATTTACTGTGGCAATATTTCGGAGATTGAATGCTGTGCGATAAACTTTTACTGTGTTATTAATATGTTTATATAACAATCTTATCTAATTTTTCTTTACACCGTATACCTATTGTCTTTTTTTTTTGTAAAATTCTTACAAATCCAGCATTCATTCTTAATATACCACTAGATCACTAGGCGAGCGTCTTGACCACTAGACCAACGGGATACTTATTTTATTGAAATTTCGTGGAATTTATGAATCGCGGATCAAAATTATATAAAATATAACGTATGTCTGTCCTTTAAACAATCCTACACTTCTGTTTTCAATCAAATTTTGCATAGATACTCTTTAGGACCCTGCGCTAAACATAGACATAAATGTGTATTATATTAAATGTCATCCTGCACGACTACATTTTAATGACATCATTTCAAAAATAAATTCACATTTTACACAATAAAAAATACTCGTTTAAAAATCAACATTTCACCCCGGACGATGCCGACAAATATATTAATTGTTAATAGTGACACTTTACTCTCACTCGTTAGTAAGAATCGTGATTCTCGTGAGACGTCCTTATGTTATTGCTGATCCTCTTCCATCAAAACAAAACAGGCTTGCCTAGTTGGGCAATTCATTTAAATGTGTGTAAATATGATACATTTTGAAAGAAAAATTCATCTGCAATGCTATTATATTAATGATAACAAATAAATAATCAATGCTATCAAAATATATACTTTAAAGATGAACATGTATCCCGAAATTCATAATATTTTTATATCGTTGTTATAAATATATTGCATTTTATTTTATTATAAGCTAGTTATTGTAAACAATAATTATTAAAATGTAATCCTCTTCTCTGCATTGTATTGTATAATTGTAATTATAATAGATTAATAAATAAATTTTAAAAATCTGTATGCATGCATGAACCAATGGGTACAAGCTTTCTTAACTGGTTAGTCCAAAATGTAGAAATTCTGCGTCTTCCTCTCGTAAATCATACCACCAGCCTCTCTCCGGATTATCCAAACAGATTGTGAAGAGGATTCTGGAAGGTATAAATTTTCCATGATGATCTGTCGTAAAGTGTAAATAATAATAATAATAATAATAATAATAATAATAATAATAATAATAATAATAATAATAATAATAATAATAATAATAATAATAATAATAATAATAATGATAATAATAATAATAACAATAATAATAATAACAAAAAAAAATTAAAAAAGTTAATAACAAGTAAAAAGTTCACACATATATACACTCAAAATATAAATATTACATATATAACTACTTCAGTCACGGCCGTTGTTGTATATGTAGCTATTTTGTAGGCGCTGCCATTCTCTGGTCAGGGAACCATCTTTCCATGAGAGCGCCGCTTGCACTTGAGAGTTGGTGCTGAGCTCCAGCCGCAGCTTTACGCCGGCGACTCGTTGTCTTAAAAGCGGAACGAATCCATGAATACGGCCTTCGGTAAACATTGTAGATGCGCTACAATAACGCGCCAATCCGAGCAGTATTCTGTATGAATTGTTGTATTGAATTCGGAGACGGTTATACGTCACTTGCTTATATTTCGACCAGAGCTCGCAGGTGCTGGTACATGCTGGTGAAGAAATATGAAAAATGTTAAATACATGCACAAATCTTAAGTCGTACAATACAATCTCCTGCACAAATATTACATATATTACCGTGACTATGGGTTTCGTTCTTATCCTGAAGTAGGTATTAAACATATTCAATCAAATATGATAATTGACAAGACTAATCACACAATAAAAATAATTATCAAGAAATTGCGCACTTATGTTAACTGTACAATATTTGATTAGACTGTAGATGTAGATCTCTAATAATATAATATGGAGCATAATTGTTTTTTTTATATAATATGTACAAAAGATAAAAACCACTTTGATCTCAATAGATTTGGGTAATTCCAATGCATATCACAGACGTGCCTATCTTTGTATAATATATAAATTTGAACATCATGATGTTAAGGAATTTTAATTATTATTGTATTATAATCTCTGCAGGCTTATTCCTGGTTTTGTTTTAGCGCTGTAGAACGGTATAGTAAGCAGTCCAAACGTCGCGTATCTAATGCAGATTGGTTAGCACGCTTGGAGTGGCCGGAGTAGGGTAACTACTTAGAATGTTATAGACCAACATCTAAATTGGCACAGCAACATTAACGAATTGGTGAAAATGATAAGAAAATTCACTCACTACTCCAGTATGAAATTATTGAGTGGGGAAGAGCATAACATAATGAACTCGGTAAGAGTAATACAGAAAACAATTATCAAAGTAATATTTACAAAAAAGTATCAAGTTAATCAAAAATAATAACATTTTAAACTTGAAACAAGTGCGTCCTTAAAATTTGAAAATGTAACATCAAACACTACAAACAAATTTCATTATGTATTTAGGTAAAAAAAATTCAATAGCCTCCCTACAGAAATTAAAAAGACAAAGGATTCGTATAAAACAACTTAAAAAGAAATTAAACGAACACTTTAAAAATACACAATTAGATATTAAATAATATTATAGATTGCAGTTGTAAAACTTTTCTCTAAGACTATTTTAATTACTATAGCTAGTGTCTTTTTTGGAGAGGCACAGCGAAATACAAAAAAATATATAACTTTACTTTGTAATAGAATCAAGTATGTATGTAATTCATAAATAAAATTGTAAAATTTCAAAATTAAAAATGTTATTTGTAGTGCTATCGTCATACACACGTTATACGAGTACAAACCTATCTTCTTCCAATGCAGTCCTTAACCTTTTAAATGCCATGAGCGCGTTAACACGCCAAAATTTGTATGTCACCCTAAGGTATAAGCGTGTTAACACGCACTTTTGGACCTTGAAAACTTTCAGGGATTAAAGTCATATTTTTAAATCTTTGTATCATCTGTGGATGACAGGTCCCAGCTTTTGATAGATAAGTCAAGATCCTTAAAGCTTAATGTATATTATCTCATTCGTCTCGGCATCTCGCATCTCGTATTGAAGAGTATGTCTAAGGTACAACTTCTGCAATATGAAGACGTAGGTGCGTCAAATTATCCATGATATTGTTAAAATGCGTCTCCAGCATCATATTTTAAGGTCATTATTCTTCTTTTAATAGGTATAATATGGCCTACATTCTTAGTCTGCAATGATTAATATATGTGGAAATTCCGTCCCGCTTCGAACGTAATCGAGATACAATTTTAGAATTCTTATCGGATAATTCGATAATATCTTGTTTTTTTTATCTATCAGTGATTTAATTCCACAAATATATAGTAATTAAATTGTTTGACAAGTAGTGATAATTGGTGGAAAAACCCACTCGTATTTGAAACACTAATTAGTACTAATCTGCATATTATATTTTTTGTAGTAATATATGTATAATAAGAATGAATAATCAATCATTTCTCACGATTCTCGTTGAGCATCCCGCCAACAATGAGTGCCAATTTTATGTATACGAAAGAAGGAAATGAGCGATCGGTGGTGAACTCGACTTGTCGAGGTTGATGTCGTTTTAGGGGCTTTGCATAATACTGAGAAATTATGACGACATTCTTAACTCGGGCATCGTAAGCGACTAAAATGTTTTTTTATAAACTCCTAAACACTCATAAAAGACACAACTTATTAATTATTAAGTATATTCATATAAATATTGTATAAGCATTTCTACGTAATAAAAAGCCACAGCACCCATTTTCTCTTTTCAGTTATCTCAAGACACTATACAAAAGTTAGGTTAGGTGCAAGAAGCAGCTGTCACATAAACTTTGATATCAACATCGCAAAATCTCAACTGCAACTGTGTCATTCATTGATGGAAGGAGGATCGGTGCAGATAAGGTCTTGGGTGCATGTATGTGTAAGAATAACACGAAAATATAGCAACGTTTCATAAATTTACATTTGTTTTTCTTAAAATCAGTGTACTGTACTGAATACACCAGTGACCAGTCGTACCGATACTGGGATGTTTCAAATGAAAAATATTTTTGTATTCTTTTCGTATTCAGTATCACGAAGTTTTCAATAGATGTACTAATAGTGAACAGAATTAAAAAGACTCGCTTAGGTGGTTTGAACACGTGGAATGAATGAATGAGGAGAGAATACTAAGAAATATATGATTCAGCATGCACGAGAAGGTATATGAAGCGAGAGAATAATGTAGCGACACAAATGAAAGATTTACAAAACATTAATTTACAAATACTAAATTAATGTATTAATTATAAATATATATACATATAAAATCAATTTTGTCGAAAAATATTGTTTTAGCGTCACCGGGATTCGAACCTGGATCTTCATTTCCAATCCGGGGAAGTGCACTACCTTTGTGCTATAACGCCAGTATTTTTCTTGACAAATTTTCGAACCTATATGTTACATTTTTTCAAATTAATACACCTGTCGTTCCATTATTTGAAAGCCATCTACATTATTTTTACAGAATCTCAAATACCTTTGAGTAAACCGACTTGCAGACGCCAGAATTATCAATTCATTTTTTTAATAAATTTTGGACACGTTGATACAACATATATTATTAAGGAAAACACATTCTTATTGTGAAGTTGTAATTATTCAGAATATAGGTCTGTGATATTTTAAATACTATATTTATAATTAATACATTAATTTAGTATTTAAAATATCACAGACCTATGTTCTGAATAATTACAACTTCACAATAAGAATGTGTTTTCCTTAATACATTAATTTACGTTTATTTAGAAGTCCTTGCATAAAACGATAGCAATAAATATAGAAATCGTACTGAAAACCGACCTAAAAATAAATATCGCACCGTAATAAAGATGGGATGCAGCCGGTACGACGCTGCAGTTGGAACCAATTCAACCGATATGAGAACTGATAATAATAGATCGTTGCACAACAGTTCATTCCCGAAGAATCGTTAAATTTTTTGCTGCATATTATTTTTCATCGATCATCAAAAACTTGCTCCAAGAGGAGAAGAGCTCCGAAAGACAAAGCGGGAGGACATACTTAAATTTTAAAATAATACTCGAAAAAATATCACATGCGTAGTGTGAAGCTTATAGTTTCAATGTGGGTAATTTCCATAAAAATGGCAAAATTAGTTATGATAATAACAATACTATTATAACAATAAATTCAATGCAAAATATATAAACTTTTGTACTTTTAAAATTAGCAATATTAACTTTGTCGTTAAAATTCATATTTTTTATTTATTATCTTTGTTTTATTAACCACTTGAATTGAGTTTAAATACATCTACCGGTTTCGAAAAAAATTTAAAATAGATTCTGATGAAGAAACAATGCTATATATTTTTGGTTAGTTATGACATCCTGAAGAAGAAAATGGTATTTTTCGAAACCGGTAGATGTATTTAAACTCAATTCAAGTGGTTAATAAAACAAAGATAATAAATAAAAAATATAAACTTTTGCTTTTGAAGCAAAGGAAAAATAATAATTAAAAGAAGGAAAAAAAAAATTAAAGACTGAAAAATCTCTAGTGTAACCTGTGTAATAATAATAATAACATGATAAAGATCGTTCTGATCTATATAATATATTTTGAATTAATATTTATCTTCTTCAATAATTGCAAAGTTACTTTGTGGAAAAATATTATATTAATAACACGAAAACATTTTGTTTATACTACTGTCTATTGATAAATCAACATGTTTCAAGACCAATGATCCCTTCTTCAGGTACAAATTAAAAATACAAGCATGGACAAAAACAGAACTATAAATAAAAGTGGTGAATTATGTGAAAACAAATTTAAAAGGTGACTATTTAAAAAAAATGATTTGATTTTTTATATATGATATTTAATTTGCTATTAACACTTTTTCTTCTTTCTGAAATTTATAATTTATCTAACTGTAAACCCCTGGTACTTGTACGTAAAATTCTTAAACCTTTGTTAATGTAAAAAAAAATGGTTTGTTTCCAAAATATGATTGGCGAATTCAGAATAGTTGTTGTCATTAAGACATCTTAAATGCTCCTTTATTCTAATATCAACAAGTTTTACCTATATGAAAATAATTGCAATCATTACAAATTAATTTTGTACACCCCTGATTTTTTTAAAATATTATATATCCTTATTCTTGAACCATTGGTCTTGAAACATGTAGATTTATCAATACACAAAGTGTTTTTTTTATTATTAATATTATATTTATCTACCTTGATTATTGATTTTAATTACTATAAATATATATATATATATATATATATATATATATATATATATATATATATATATAATTATTTTAAAGGCAATTGAAATGTTTTTTTTTTTTAAATATTAGTGTAAAAACTAAGAAAACGTGACATTTAACTAAATTTAATTAAACTACATTTTATTAAAATGGCTCTTCTCTGCGTATCGATTATCGCATTGTCGCAAGATTATTTACCAGTCATAATACTTCCTAGATATTTAACCCTGGTAAATTGTTACTTTGAGATCGGTCCAGCTTCCTCTCCTATCGAGAATTCAAGACCTATTCTGTCCATATTATATGCATACTATCATAATGCAAGGTGACCTGCTGTCTTGTGCTTCTTCACAGAATATATGAATACATTAAATTCAACAATTCAGGGCTGTGTATAAAGAATTTACAATTTTATCAATTAAGACTTGTTAGATCACAAATAATACTTTTTTATTCTTTAATGGAGCTACGGTTCAAATCGAGCATTGGCTTCCTCAATTGTCTTCTCGTTTTCTGCTCCTCATTTCCAATTATTCACGATTAATTTTTTTCCTTCAATTGAGGAATGTGTTGACAGTTGTGTGATGCCCCTCACACAATACACTTTATCAAATTGTCTAAGTATAATTCCACCCGACTCGCTAATATAACGCGCAGTAGAAATATTTTATATATTGAATTACCTTTGTTACTAAAGGTGGGTAGGCATAAACGATATTAAATTATTATTTAACGTAATAATCGATATAAACTCGTAAAAATCGATGTTTAGAAAGCTTTTAACTACGCGTGTCCATAGATATACATTTCAGTATTTTTCCGTTACATATTTACTTCAAATAACATACAATATGCAAATCACTTTAGTCTAGACATACACATCAGATTATATATATGTATATTTTATTTCAACGGCATAATGAATGTGTTGCATAATAATAAGGTTTATAGTTTGACGCTTAAAAATTCTACTAATCGTAATGTATGTAAAAACTAACAAGGTAGGATTAATAATCGCGTTCATACTTGTGAAAAAGTGCTCCATAAAAACAAACTATAATAATATAATAAAACTATAATAATATAAAAAAAAATCTAACCATGATTACGTATGCATTAAAACAATGCATACGTAATCATGGTTAGATTTCCTTAACATCTTAACAATATGGCCTTTTGAAACGAGGTTGGAACCCCCTACCTGTCCACAAGAAGATTACTGGGCGAGCTTTGTCGTATATATTTAAATATAATATTGATTTTTAACTGGCCTACTTTTAACCCTGTGTACGAGAAACAAACATGTTTAAAAAAGTCGAAAACGTTGGATGACACGCATTAGTATTGATAAGAAGTTGAAAATGTTAAGACAGATAGGGTAATATTTTACGACTTACAATCACACAATCACGGTTTATCTCATCACTAGTATGCATGCTTACCAGTGGGCCCGGATATTTGTCGTTACACCACTGATACCCGAAGTATTTCAGTGTGCACATATGTTTTGTGGAAGACAGAAGATATATTTTATTTCTTATAAAATGATGATGATAGAAATGTTTACAATGAGAACAATTAATTCTAAAGGGAATAATCCTGTAATTGGTATTGTTCACATTGAATTGTGTTTTTTCAGTTGTACTTTTATCTTGACAGGAAATGTGTAGTTGGATACTCGCTACGTACAGTTGCGACATATTGTACAGCAAGGCTACAATTAATTATTATTTTGCGTAATTTTAATATTAATAGACGATTACTCACATTTTAATACTATTTCTGCACACCAATTTGTTGGCAATTTATTATTTGTTCAGAAACGATGCATTATAATTAACCTTTTCACATTTATGATTTCATTATTACCTCTCCGATGTGCTCTGTCTTCAGTTTTTCTCATTCATATGTTGCCCGCCACTCTTCTGGTGTCGTCGCTCTATCCAACTTCAACGGGTCAACACTTCGTACATCAGTACAGCTTACAGGAATGTAGCAATCCTATTCCTCATCTCAAGCAGGTCTCGGTCCTTGATGACAGAGAATCGCGATCTTCATGAACTCCTGCTATATCGCACAGGATTGAGAGGCCACTGAAATGACGCCAATTAAGTAATGTATTAAGGACACGAGGCAGTTATTACAGTAATTTAAAAACAGCGAATCATCAAATGATGCCTTGCTGGCGCCTGTTTTAGCACCTCGCCGAAAAGGTGGGAAAAATATACCTCATTGAAAATCTCACTACACGATCATTCCGAGTGACACTCTCCCCTCCACCCAGCATGATTAGTGCTCGGATTTCAAAATATCAAGATATTCGTCATTCACGATCATCATTCCTTCAATCATTACCATACGCCGTCAAACCGAATGTCAGTATCACTAGTTGATGTCATTCTGTAAGGTCCGCTTATGACTATGCGATCTTTGATTTAGATTTGAAATGGTTTTGGATTATATAGAAAACAGACAGATATGCACACAAACATTCAATTTTATACACATATACAACCTTTTCCGAGATATTATGTAAGTTAATTTAAATTTAGTTTCTAATCCATGTAAACATGTACGTAATATCCAAGTAAAAACCTGAAATATTGATATTACAGATTGACGGGTGATTAAAAAAAAAAAATTCGCCTTTTTATCAATGAGATATCTTTTTATCATAATAATGACTTATATAGATAGATATACGAGAATAGACAGAGAACCCGTATCAACACAACGTGTCCCAGCCATGTGTCTCCTCTACTCGGTTACAGCGGTGATCAGTCAGACCACCTTCATTCAGTGTTCTTCAAAACTGCTTCATTTTTCGGAACTGAATATGAAGAAGTGGGGATCAAATATGACTGAATTCAAATATAATAATTACTTATCATGCAAACAACCAAAGGCGTTCGAAAACTAGTATTTGATTTCTCGACCATGATGTCACCGTTCAGGCCTAATAAATAAATAAATGTAGTTTTTATATTTAAAAAATGTAAATTGAGTTGGAAAGCTTAAAATATTTTTAATTGGCAGAAAAGCATTTATAAATTTAAAAAAAAAACGTAATGTATTTTTTTAGAATTGTTTATCTACTGTATATAAAAATTATACAAGCTGACGATAACTGTTCAAAGGTTTTTGGTGAAACTTTATGGAATTTCATGATTATTTTGTAAATTGAATTAAAACACTGTTTTATTACACTATATTTTTTTACAGTATTAAACGATATAACGTTTTCGGGAACATCTTCCCATTATCAATATTATAATTCAACTAAAAGAATTAATTTAAACGATCATTTATAAAATATACAGTGAAATAAAACAGTGTTTTAACTCAATTTACAAAATAAAAATTGTGTTTTTATGTAGTGGTTGCTTTAAATTTAAGGTTAAATTTGTATAATGTGAATAAAATTAAATTTTGTTGGCATGATCGCAAGTACATACTTGTACGCACATTAATTTACGTCGAGTTTTAAACAAACTTTTTTGAACAATAAATAGCATATTTCGAAATTTATTGTACGCCGCGATGTTGAACTATATTCAGAAAATTATATCACATTAAAATTATTACTTACAACTTCACAATTCCTGTGATGTAACAAATGGCCTCCGAGTTGTCTCTAGAGAGTGATGGACGTACAAGTAACATTACAATTTTTAATTACTAATAATTATTGTCCATGAGAACAAGCCAGGGCATAAAAAAATAAGTATGCATAAAATATATATGATAGTGTAAAAAATAATATATGACAAATATCCGGGAGAGGAAGATTTTTCGAAAATTTTTGAAAAATCCGACGGAATCATGAATTGCAAATTTTATATGACGACTCAGATATCAAGACCTGTCGATTGCACCGGGCCAGACATCATTCGTTATCTATTGTATAGAATGATCAACTGGTGCGTAATGACTTTTACTACCTAATCTCCGAGACAATGGATCAAAGTCTCACCCGTGATTTTTTACGTGCACGTGCAACGTTGTCCTCGAAACTTGCTCAAAGGACAGTACCGGCTGAATTATGTTGAGCGCATTGCTTCATTCGTTGTCTATTGTGTTTTGAATGAAACTGATCAATTGACGAATAACGAATTTTATCGCCTAAGTTAAAATTTTATTCGTGTACATTAACTCGTAGAACTCAAATTATTTAATGTTATATCATAACTTTTATGGTTTTTGGGGTTAATAACTCTGTATTAAGTATGTAAACAACAATTTGCCGTAATCAGATTCTGAAATCAATACATGTACGTTTTTGTATGTTTGGTCTGTAGTGTATCTATTACATTAAGTGATCGTTTAATTATGCAATCAAATACTTTATGTCGTGGACACGCGCCACGGCGATAAGATAAGATTTTATGATATAAAGATATTGAATTTATCTTAAAAGATGATATTAAAATTTCTTCAATAAATAGTCGAACATCCTTCATACAGCAACAGCGCGTTTCTTGAAACTATCGAGTACGGTCTTTTTTTAAAAAATATAATCTAATATTATTTAATTCATACATATATTTTAAATTCGTTAATAGGCAGCTAATGAAACGTATTATATAACGCTAAAATAGTGTCAGATATGTATAATTGGGTAATTCGAAATCGTGTTTTTGAAATTTGCTAGATACAAAACGAAAAATATAATTCGTATTTCTAAACAACGTTTTTTCTGTGTTCTGGAAATTTGTAAATCGAAATTACGTTAATTCGAATTTTTGGAATTCGAAGAATTCCAGAGTATAAGCGATTATTTTCCACTGCGGTATCCTACAGCAGTAGTAGGTTAATATAATAGTATAATATAGTGGTTCTGCTTACTCGACCAGTTTTTACCGGCGATACACGAGGAAAGTGAATACCAATCCGCCGTTATACGTCGTTGTGTCTGTGACGCGTGCACTGGTGTGTGTGAGGATTGTGTACATAAACACATCGGACTGTACAGGCGAATAGCTAAGAAAGTAAGGTGAGTGATGAACATTCCATCAATACGTCTGGAACAATTTATTTATATATTTGTATGATATGTACGTGTAACACACCTAGTGCACAATATTGTAGAGGTCGATGCATATTTAAATATTATTCAAAAATGCTCAAGCTGCATGTGCCTAATCTCAACCATGTCAGAAATATAAAAATTTGATGCAAGCCGAGGTTATGCGATTATTTCTATTAATTTATTTTTTAATTTATTTATTAGACTTTATTGATATGCATATTTTTGTTGTAACAGAGGTGAATATATTATAATATAACACAATAAATATACGATACAATTATATTGCAATTAAATACTCGTAGTTTATTGTGTGCGATGGAGTAGACTCCACCTCTGATATATACAACATTGTCCTGGCTACTTTGTTAGACTGCAGTCTGTATTAAATTAGCCAGTTTTTTTCGTGCTGTTGTAGTGTTATTTAATGCAAGAAAGATAAAGATTCGACAGGAGTAAAATAAAAATAGAGAAATATATATATATATATATCTATGTAGTGAGAGTGTTGTAGAACTAGTGAATTATTAGTGTAGGCACTATATAATGATTATGTTAGAATGTTGGATAGTGATGCTTCTGATTGGTCTCTACCCAATTGGATCATATTTTGGGTCCATATTTGTGTAATCTTATTAAAAGTGAACGATTTCCAGTTGGTGCTGAGTGTGGTGTACAGTTTCGGAGCTGAACGTGAAGAATCTTTGATAAAATGTCGTTGTTGCTCTCGGAACTGGCATATATATTGAATAAATTTATATATTGAATAAAAAAAACAAAAGATTATCAAATTTCGAGCGGCTAGATTATTTTTTTAGATGATTTCGGGCCTGAAGCTAAGATAATACAAAATAATTGGATAATTTCGCAAATATTTATTTACAAGTACGCAGACTAAAAGACATGATTTTGTAAAAATCTTATACTTAGGATTTTCTGAAACGGTACAGAATTTGTATATACTCCTTGAACATTTTCGACTCGTAATTTAGTCAGGTAAATATTGTGGAGGAGGTCTGTTACTCCTTGTGTATATATATATATTATAATTACAATTGTGTTTTTGTGTATAAATTTTTATGTTGGACTCACAGGCAATATATAATATTAAGACAAATTATAGATATCTCATAGAGACAAAGCTGTTATATTATATGAGAAGTATGGGTTATTGCATGGCTTACAATTATATTAGTTTCCTTTCAAATTTCCCTATGCGTTGATAAAATATTATATTTCTAAACAAATGTGACATGCTTGTTGGTCTGGTGGTTAAGCTTAGTGATCTAGTGGTCCGGGGTTCGAGGTTCATTCCATAAGACCATCTAGTCAGTCCTATAGTACAAGCGTATAATTTAGTTTGAAAATAGTAATAATATTAATGTTGACACGTTTTCCGTGTACGAGTCTATTTAAAAAAAATATAAATTAAGTTTAAATTAATTTATCTGACTATCCGAGATTTACAGATTTCATTCCGAATGGTTTTCCGAGCTAATAAGTATCATATTGCTTTTGGATAGATGGCTACGCGGTCTCCCTTGGATATATCCAATCTGTTTGATATTCAAAAATCTACAATTGACCAGTAGAAAACTTACGAGTATAATGTACCAAACTTATTGTTGTGGCTAGCGATTTGATTTAAATACATATTTTTTATTATTAAAATAAAATTTACATATGTGGAAAATTTTAGATGAAGAATGAAGTTTGATTAAATATTTTAAGGAGATCAGTGTCAAAAGTATTAGCAAACGACAAAAATGTATAAGAATAATTTAAAATGAGTTATTATTTTATAATAGAATTAAAATTTTCGTATTGTTTTTTCTTATCATTTTTTATTTTCGCTGCCGTGCTTTCAAAATAGATTTTGTTGTTGATTTTGTGTATTTATCTGTTGTACCGAACGTAAATAAAAGTACTGCAGGGGTGGTTCACCTTTCATTAAGTAGTTAATTTAGTATTGATTTAATATTGCGAGAATCATTTTTATTTGTTAATGTAAATGCCTTTGATAGCTGGTTTCCAGGTTTCCGATTGACACATGATACACATGTCACATATGATATATGAACATTGCACCAACCTTTTTATTGTATTTGCTATCTTTCTGGTCCGATGTTGTTGTTCTTTTGTTGGGTAGATTTTGATCGACTGAAGTGCGCACTCCTGACGATCGGTTTATTTGGACCTCTGGATTGGTCTAAGCACTTGGGTATAATTGATCCGCCTGTCGTTTACCGTCTTATTCATTCTTCGAAAAAGGCGGCAATACTCACACACACACACACACACACATGCGCAATATCATAAACTAGGAAATGCAGTGGTGCCAATCGGAGTAACGAAGCGCGTAAAATGTCAAAACTACCACAACTTGACTCGCAACTATTATTTTTCAACACTACATCAGGACATGATTTTAATTTTACGATTAAATTATTACATCGCGTGCCTCATATTATTATAAACCAGAACTATGTCAATTATAACTGCAATAATAATTCACTATCGGGGCGATATATATTTTTAGTTTTACAAAACTTTACAATTTTTATTTTCAGTTCAGACGGAGTTAAGAGTGTTATCTATTGTATTAATGCTAAACCAAGCTAATCCCACACATATTATGTCCCAAGTTCTCTACGAATTCAACCTACTAATTCCTTTAGTTGTAATTATTAACACATCGTGAGCGTCAATCGGGCTCGCGTACTCAATTCAATCAAAAAAGTTGTGAATGTTACAGGCCGATGTTGTTTTTGAATAACTAGGAAATGAAACAGAATTTTTAAATTTGGTTCTTATTTATCGATTATTTGGTTTATTTCAATTATGTATGGAGTATGACATCGGCCAAGTACGTGCCTATGGCAGCGGCGTGCTTTTTTAACCATATTTTTCATAATACTTTTGCACATTTCGTGTGTTATTTCAGCGACTTCATTTCGAATATCGAATGTAGCATCGGAATTGTTGTTGGGTTATTGGCGTAGACCTTTCCTTTTAAGTACCCTCGCAGAAAATAGTCAGGAATCGTCAAATTAGATGATCGAGGAGGCCAGTCGATTTCACCACTGTTTGATATTATGTGACTGGGAAAAAATTCTCGCAAAATTTCAAGCGTGGCTCAGACTGTGTGTGAGTTGGCACCGCCCTGTTGAAACTACATGTGTTGCAGGCCCAATCGACCCAATTCGGCCATCAATAAGTTTTCCTACATGTGACGATAGCAATCACCATTAACAGTTACAGCATTGCATTATTATTTAGATAAAATGTTTTAATGTCTTCAACACGTTGTTGAGGCATTAGATGCTCCATAATAAATTGTAATCAACTACTCTCTACGACTACCAAATGGGAACTGACAAATATCTGCCAAATCAAAATGGCGGCCAAACAAAATCGGTCTGGAACATAATATTCACATGTGCATATAATACTTAATAAATAGTTTAGAGGTCCATCTTCCTCAAACGTATATGAACTAAATGCAATATTTCAGTCTCTCGCGCCGCGCTGTGTTCTAAATACACGTCTTTGCTTGAATAGTCGTGTTGCAAGTGTGTGTTTGAAGCCAATTTGAATGTAAACGTTCCAGCACGCTCTTTTTAGCCATTCATTTAATAACTTTAAATTTCTCTAGAGTAATATGTAGTAATAATGTTAATATTTTTCAAGAATTTTAATTAATTCAGACGGGTATACTTTACAAAAATATGTTTCTAAGAGTGAACCTCTAGTAAGTCATCGTATTTTTTACAGCACCGATGTTAGCAGCATGACCAAGTATTGTTTTAGCGCTTCAGTTTGTCAAAATTCGTCAACCTCCGATTAGACCTTTTGCCAGTCGGCCGTGAAAATGTTTTTTTTTCTCAAATTTTCAGGCCAAGGTCACCAAGTGCAGTAGACAGTAGCAATAGATAACATTTGTTATAATATTTTCGTTATTCCTTTAATATTATCACTCACATACTAAGTTGGTTGATTTCTCTAGAGATAACGCGCAGTCAATGATGTCTTCACAGCACAGACACAACATTGTTGCTGTGGTTGATGTTTATATCTCGGTGATTTTTTAACCGGTTACTATTTAGTCACCGGAACATCCAGTTACTAGTTTATCTAGTATTTTTATTACATGCCATAATTTTGGCTACACGCGATTCTGTATTTAATGTGAGATTTTTGAATTGTTCTTTTATTTTCCGACATGACTTTCTTCTTCAATAAATGCGAATTTACTTTATATTAATAATGAAAACACATTTTGTTTATATCTCTGTTTATTGATTAATAAACATGTTTTGGGACCACTGGTCACTTCTTTAGGATACAATGTATACTAAAATTAAAATTACAAATATGGACATAAACAAAACTGCAAATATAAGTGGTAGGAGTGGATAAGAAAGAGGGGGTGGGGGAGAAGGGTGGGTAACTATTTAGGAGCAACTAATAATAATAATAATTATTATTATTTATTTTTTGATTTGATTTTTGATTGATTTTGATTGATTGATTGGTTATTATATTGATATAATCAGATAACATTGCAGTAAAGTAAAACATGTATTTCGGTACCCTGCCTGCTGCACTAGTATTTTACTGTATTATAGCAGACAGTGCCTTTCCGGTATAGTAATAAACAACGTGTAGTATTCAATATACTAATAAATATACATAAAGAGTAAATCAAGGTGCGATTAGATAGCATATGTATATAAACAATGAAAAACTGTGAACACACATTTAAAATGTGGCTATTTGTAAAAAGGATTACGTTATTAATAATGTTTAATTAGTTATGAACATTTTTTCTTAATTCTTAAATTACTAATTTATCTAGCTGTAAACCCCTAGTATTTTTATTAATGTTAAAATAATGGCTTGTTTCCAAAATATGATTGGCACTTATATTTACAGTTTTGTTTAGGTCTATACTTGCAATTTTAGTATACGTTGTATCTTGAAGAAAGGCCCATTGGTCCCGAAAAATGTTTAGTAATCAATAAAAAGTGGTACAGTAGAACAAGGATATCTCGAACTTTTTAAATTCGAATTTTGCATTAAATCGTACTTTTTATTGGTCCCGTGAATTTAATTTCAAAACAGTACGAAAGATACATTGATATTTCGAATTACTTTGTTTAATTCGAAGTTAGCATCGACAAAATCAACAAGTGCGCATAACAATCCGTCCATCAGCAAAAAAAATCGTGAAAGTTTTGTCATTTTATGATGTTTTAACAATCTCATACGCGTACAATTTTGAATAAATATTTAGTAATAGGTAATTCGAATTTTATTATAAATTTTTTGTAATTCGAATTTTAGTATAAATCGATTATTTCTGGTGGTCCCTCGAGGTTCGAGATATCCATGTTCTACTGTATCAACAAAGTGTGTTGTCATTATTAAAATTTTTTCTGTTTATAAACACATCCGCACGACATATTTACCCAAAGGCATTTCAAACGTCAGTCCTACTGTATCTACAACCTATTATGATGAGAGGGTCGTTAGGACTTTCTAACTCTAATTTTATTTCCTGAAATTAATCTTTTTGCTAACGTATCGAGGGATGTCGAAATTTTAAAGGAAAACAACCTGTTTAACCATGTGTGCAAGAGTCGTAATGAATATAAATGAATGTCACAATAACCTGTTGCAGATTTCTGCACGTGATTCGTCATACAGATTGCTTAATTTATCGGTTATTAATTACTATTCAAGACACCATTCGGGGGGATGCCGGGTGTTGCTGTTTAGTGCAGGCAATTCAATGGATCTTCATGTGACGTAAGGTACTGGGTGATTCAGAATTGAAAGTGCAATTTTAAATAGTATATAATTAAATGGAATCATCTTCATATTTATCAATTATCTATATAGCTTACAATAACTTTTATTTATTGAATACAAACGGTATTCATTTTATAGAATTCCATTGTTAATTAACACAATAAATGAAACACGATTTATTGTGATAACCAAAAAAATCGTGTTTGATTTATTGAGTTGATTTACAAGAACTTACTGAAAAGTAAAAAATCATTTCTTTCCTTGTAGTCTATTGCCTATTTCCGATCTTCTGTTGCGTGCCAGGTCAGGAGTGATTCTCCTTTCATTTGACGTCACAGCCTTGCATATAGCTGAGCGCTTGCATTAGCGATACCTGTTATCAATTTATTTTTTAATATAAATTAAATGAATCAATTAGAAAGATATGCAGAAAAAATCTATTTGTCAAAAAAAAAATAAAAATGGCTGCTAGTGTGATTCGAACTTGGTCTTTTTACTATCCGGGAAAACGCGTTACCATTTCGCCACATTGGCCGATTACGTTTTCGATCAATTTTTTGAATAATTTAGGTATATAATTTTTGTTTTATAGTTTTCTCGGTAATATATTGACATTTAGAATCTTCATTATTTCATTTCCTTGGTAAATATTACATTTTTTAAATTTATATTTATATGGATGTATTTATTGTGTATCAAATATTAAATAAAATAAAATAATCACGACACCTAATAATGTCTTCCTTATTCACATTCCTAGTTCGGTGTTTAACTATTTTCTATTTGAAAATGAATTGAACTGTAAATCCATCATTCAATATTGAACTACGGACTTTCGTTGACCTATTTGTTGAGTTCAGACAGAATCTCATTCTTTAGACATATGATTTATGCCACTTTCAAAACTAAGTGATATAGTTGGTTATTTCTAACATTTGCTTAGGTCAAAAGGTCTTATATTCATAACCTTTTGAGTTTATCTGTTATTCATTTTAAAATATTTCCTTTGTTTTTTCTAAATAACGTCTAATATTGCCCACACGATTAGTATTATACGTGTTAAGTACTTGAATTTTTACTATCGTATATCAGAGAGTAAAATTAGTTTACTAGTGAATGTACTTCCGAGAAGTAAATATTTTTTACCGACGATCGAACAACTCATTTTCGCAAAAATTTGTAATCGTCAAATATTTTTCAGTTCGATTTGTATCACCGTGTAAAAAATACGAAATAAACATTTTATAGACGAACCTGAACAGAGGTCGTAATAACTGCTTTGACATTCTTCAAATGTGGTTTGTATTCACTCACCTACTCATACTTTTGCAAATAGCATAATTATTGACAACACGCACGCGCGCAGATGTGCACACACACATACGAGTGCAGATGTCCTACATTCAGGTTTCACAATCGCCACCACCCACATTCCACGCTTATATGCCCAGTAACTGTGTACATACGAGTATATAACGTGCATGTACCCGTAGATATAATATTTTTGGCGCTCCAAAAGTTTCACGGAAGTGCAGCGCTGCTTAAGAGTGCACTGGCAGTTCGAAGCTAAACGAAAACGGTTTGTTTAATACCATCCTCTGATTCCTATATTTTTACCCTTTTATTAAGGCCACTAGTTTCCATCTGTTCTTATCGAGTGTAGCATACTTTTAGCTTTTCTGAAATTGTTATGTACTAACTGTTAGTACTGCTTATATATGTCGTCCAACAACATAACTATTATTAAGTAGAGCACATAGTTATGTGGAACATGTGTTCTCCTCAATAAAGGGTGTTTTTTTTTTAAACTTTAAAATGAAATAAAACACATATATAAGATAATTTTATGCCGTTAGTGTTTAAATATGAATGTGCATACATAGGTGCCGGGGCTGGCTCAAATAAAGCGCAATCTGGAGGTCCAAATTTCGACCATTTTTTGGAGCAGCTGACGACGTATATCAGCAATAATGCGTCTAATGTTGACTTCCAGGTCATCTATCGTCTCTGGTTTATCAGCGTAGACAAGCAACTTGACATATCCCCATAGAAAATAGATCAGCGGTCGCCTGACTTAGGACCTCACGGACCACTAAATTCATACCATTAATAGATAGTGTTAAATAAACTCTATTAATATTTAGATAAAAGTGATCAAAGAACACATAAAATACACCTAGTAATAAAATAAAACTATTAATTGTAAACAAATTATAAAAGCCTTATTAGTAAAACAAAAATAAAACAATTAAAATATGGTTTAATTATGTTAAATTTACTATATATTTCTTGTGTGATGGATGTCCCGGCTCGCTTGAAATACGATTATGGATATTTGACTGCAATAATGTTACTGCAACATGGAAAACTGTATTTATTTCAAGCTGAGATCGGTATCGTGTTTTGATTGCTGTAACAAATGAAAAGGCCTTTTCGCGTATATAAGTTGTGGAGAATTGAATCAGAATTTTCATCGCCTTTTCACTAAGCAAAGGATATTCACTTTTTATGGAAAGCCAAAACTGAGGTCTTGATAAGGAAGAATGAAAATTAACTTTGAGGGTGTCATCGAACGATATGTCATGATTTATTTTAGATTCTACTTTAAGGGCGAACATTCAAAAATAGTTCATATTTTCGCATTATTTTACGAAAATGTGGGTTTTTATTATTTATTTATATCAGAAGTTACACTATAAATGTGACTTTTTGTAAAACTATTACTTAGATAAGACCTTTACTATTAAATTAATAAACTGAATGTTATTAACCATAATTAAGAAAATACAAGCATTATAAGAAAGACCGCGATCATTAAATTCATTTTCCGCGTGCCACAAAATGGCCTTAATATAAAAAATTATTACATATATGAAATATATTTTCTTATAATCTTGAAGCCAAAATTACGGAAACAAATCTATATTAATTCAAATTAGCAAAATGTTAAATATTAATAGAGTTATAAACCGTTCAATTTGCAGTACATACGATCAATCTTCAACGTTTCTATCACACTTTGTGTTAGTGGATACAAATTATTTTTAATGATATATTATATTTACTTACATCCTTTGAGGCTTCAGTTAGTCTATATCAAAAACACAATAATTTCTTACTAAATAATATGTATATCGATCCTATTAATGTGTGTTTTATATCGAATCTCGCGGACCATCATTTAGGCCACTGCTGGCCCAGACAATGTTCCATTTTCTCTTTGACGGTTTTATATCTTCTTCGTTACAAGGATGATGTCCGCCATGGTTCACGATTGTGAGTCCGAGTGTGGCTAAGGAGTCCTATTCTCGAACCGCATTCACTATCCACTGGACAGGGCGGTCTGTGCGACGGATCTTCTTCCATTATTTTTGTGACCGTATAGGAGTGATCCTACCGAGAACATTGACGCTCGGCTTATCGGGTTGGCCATGGCAGAGGCCTGCGCGTGGAATCGTTTAAAGTGTAGGTGATATTGCATAATACCACCCACACACACTCTTGGAATAATGGAGGGCTTGGTCAGGGGCAAGGGTGGTTCGAGACTATGCACAGGATTTTGTACAGTCCTCAATATAGTATATTATATAGTGATGAGAAAAAATGCTACTCTTAACTCACTGGTGTGATTGTGATTGATATTCGATAATATCAGTGATTGAAAACTGTGACTGTGATCACAGTTTAAGTACTAATACGCGTACGCCACACGATATCAAAATACACGAAAAAATGCGTATAATATTATTCAAACTTCAGTTACGTAAAAAAAAAAATTTAATATATATCTAATTTAATATAATCACAAAGATGATGGAAACCCTTTAAAAAATGTGAGTTTATTCGTAAAACATTTTGGCAGAATTTACTAGATGGCGCTCATCACAAAATAATCTCATTCCTTCGTGAATATTCTCGTTTCATATGCACATGCGCCGAATCACGGTTCACAACCAAATATAAATACAATAAAAAAAAAAGAATATTTCCAAATATTCAATCACTGATAGTGAGTGCGACTCAAAGATATCAGTGATTGACTCACGGTTCGTGATTTTGAACTCATCACTAATACTATATATAATCATACTTATATGAACGCATTGAATGGTTTCAAGTTCAATAAGTACACCAGCTCTACCTTGGACTTGTTCACAACTACAAGTTCGATCTTATATATATATCAATTAATGTTAACTCCCGAGGTTAGCATAAATCTAGCTAAACCGATATTATTTCTACAATATTTACAACTATACAGTTTACTAGATAGAAACGGGATAAGGTAATACGATTGAGTGGAATGACATTGCCATTTTATAGTATTTTTTAAAATCTACAGATTTACCTTCTGAATAGACGTTGCCAGGTTACTCAAGGCTAAAAGCAACAAACAGCTCAATAAAAGCACCTGAAATAATTTGTAGGCCAAACGGAGCGAAGAAACTAAATACGATCGCCAGAGTAACGCGATGTTTGCGATACAATTCTAAAATTATTTCGTCGTAACAAAGCTATACAGCTAAGAAATTATGATTGGAAATTTTATCTTTTATTTACTAAACTGTTGAAACGCAAAATTGGAATGTATAGCGTCTAATTCCAAACCCCCCAATAACGAATTTTGGATAATTTGAGTTAAATATGCAATTTTGTAGATTTTTTCTCAGCTACATGCAGATATTGCATGTCCAAAATTAGGGTTAGTTCCAAAATACCCTAAAGCAGACAAGAGTATAAGTTGCCATTCTCCCTAAAATGAAATCAGCCAATCGCAGTGCTTTTTGATGATCACGTGATCTAAAATCCAGTATGGCTGCCAGAATGACATATACAGAAAAAAAATACATTACAGAATTGTCTCGTTAAACAATGTTGTTGAAAAATAAACATTTTGTATATTTAAAAAAAAAAAATTACTTTCTAAATATACGTTTTCATACATAACTAAAAAACACATGAAATCGTTTTAAGGGTTTTGGAATTAGGCGGTACATATTTTTATGCGGAAAGAAAATGTAACGTAAAAAAAAACGTATTAGATTTAGGGACTGTTCTGATGAAAAAATATTATTTTGATAAAATAAATGTGTTTTTTACAATACGTAAGAACATAAATAATATAATGTATTAAATTAAAATTAAAATCACTTGTTACATGTTTCAGACACATGTATCATATCACCCCTGCCTATAATATTATTATGGTTCGATAAAAATATTCAGCTAAATAAATACGTAAAATATTAACATTTCTCTAACGGATAATCGAACCCCGGGTGGGGCGGGTGTGGTTATTAACCACTGCACTGCTGACGTAATTACGATAATAGACATTTACAAATATCTTAACCTTCGTGAATATTTAAGCTTGTTACAAAATTCACCAGGTGTAACCATTTTTCAAATAAAATTCAAAACCAGTATTAAAATTTGATGTTAAGTATGTTTAAATAGTTAAGTATATCATAATTTAAATAATAATAATACTTTTAAAATTAGCAATATTAACTTTGTATTAAAATTAATATTTTTATTTATTATCTTTGTTTTATTAACCACTTAATTGAGTTTAAATACACCTACCGGTTTCGAAAAATACCATTTTCTTCTTTAGGATGTCATAATTAACTAAAAACATGTATTATTGTTTCTTTACCAGAATCTATTTAAAAAAAAAAAACAATTATTTAAAAAATTAATTTTAGTACCTAACTCAATTTACTCGAATAATTTTTAGGAAAAAAAAAAAAATATATATTTTAAATAGATTCAGGTAAAGAAACAATAATATATGTTTTTAGTTAGTTACGACATCCTGAAGAAGAAAATTGTATTTTTCGAAACCGGTAGATGTTTTTAATCTCAATAAAGTGGTTAATAAAACAAAGATAATAAATAAAAATACATTCTATCAAAGCGCGCTGTTTTTAGCTGCAAGATATTGTAGCTTATAGGTTTGTATGCGAGCGCACACGCTTGCGTTTTATTCCCGCGACTGATTCAGACTGATTTTTAAAAATGCATCCGGATACATTTTTCTCTGCGGTTTAAAAACGCGCTTATGTTGGATAAATTAGGTTTCTTCTCTTGATACTCAGTCCTGATAAAATTCCCGAATCGTTGAGTATTAACCGTTAGAATGCTACGCGGCGCAAAAGCGCTGCGATCGTTTGTATGCCAAAATTGCTTAGCACTAAAACGGTTAAATATCATTTTTTGTTTCCGGGACTTAGGAGTCTCGACACTAAATTGAATATATTTTATTTCAATGCTAGTCTTCTCTTTCGTCACTAGTGCTAAATGAGAGACTTGCGTGTCCACACACAAAGGAACTTGAAACGAACAAATTAAACGATAATTTAAATGGCGTCACGTTGTATTTGATTGCCTCCTTGCATGCGATTTGTCCGGTTAGTATTGCGATCGCGAGAAAGGTTGCATTTCTCAAGATTTCACAGCCTTTAATAAAATTGTAATCTGTACAATTAATCCTAATTTTGAACGTTGAATTTATGCAAAATTTTGAGAAACAGAAATGCGACGCACAAATGTACATAAATGAAATTCACGTTTCAAAAATATTAGTTGTAGTAAAAACTGCTCATTAATTATCATCCTATCGTAATTTTGAACATTACAATTATAATTCTTTTTTGAGAAATATTAAAGTGAAGTTTATTTTATTACACACTTTAAATTTATATTTATGTTAGCAATATTTGAATATGTCCAAGAACAAACAATTACTGGATTTTTACCTACAAAGGCACCGTTATTAAATAAATAACAGATATCTTTAATATTAAATTTAATGAAAAATATATACAAATATGGGGAAATTACAGGGCTCATGACCTGTCTTCGGTTGACTTTAGTGATCACTTTATATAAATATAACGTTCACCATTCTCATCCCACCAATCTCTACATCTATCAAATTTTTGAATGTTGCATATATGTTAATATGTGGACTCGCTTCGAGTACCATTACACCATAGCCATCTATGGACCAAATTTGATAATTCATTTTTCCTTGAAACAGCAACACATATGTCAAATCAATGAGAATCTGATTTTTTGAAAATTATTTAAAGCAATATTCTTTATCTGTAAAATGTTTTTTTTGACACATTATACTAGAATACGTCTGAAAAATCAATATTTTTCAATTTTTATATATTTTTCTTATTTTGACCAATATTTTATTTTAGCAATATTTGAATATGTTCGAGAACACACAGTTACTGAATTTTTACTTACAAAGCCACTGTTATTAAATACATATCAGATATCTCATAGAGACGACTCTATTTTTATTATATTTAATGAAAAATATATAGAAATATAGGGTAATTACAGGGCTTACTACCTGTCTTCGGCTGGCTTAAGTGATCACTTTATATAATTTTTTATTAGAAGATATTTTTATTATATTTAATGAAAAATATATAGAAATATGGAGTAATAATATTTATATATATTTTTCATTAAATATATTAAAAATAGCTTCGTCTCTATGAGATCTCTGATATTTATTTATTTAAATATTATTACGATCAAAGGTTCAACGTATTCGACCCGCATATTTTAGGAATGTCTAGCTATGAAGTGCTTGATATATATAGTATATTATGTATGTTAACAACGTTATAATTTTGTATTTGGTTGATAGTTTGCGACCATGGTGAAAAGAGTTGGTTTATACTATTTCAATGAATAAATCTCAATTTACAAATTTAAATGGATGATTGCGCTTTTTAATATTTATATAGTTTTTGTTATGATTCATAGAAACGGGGACTAATTAATTTTCCATTCTAATAAACGGTTTACGTCTAGTCTATGTATATGTTACAGTGAATCTGTATTACCGGTGAGAATATATTTTCACTGGGGAAAGTATATTTTCGCTAAGCCGGTCAGTGGATGTATATATATAACAATGAAGATACAAGTTCACTGGTTACATTTAGTGAGTTTGTATTCGTTGACAAGCGAGAATACGCCGCGCGGGAATATTTGGCCGTAAGTGTCGATGTGTCCGCCCTACAGCATGGCGACAAATAGTTTGGTGGCGTGGGTGGCGTTTACAACTGTCACTCTTATTCGCTTGTAGTATTTTCATTTATATTAAATTAAATTATTTACTGCATAATCTACCGTGTTTATAATCTCAGCCATTTTTATTTCCTTTTCAACACATAGGTTAGGTTAGGTTCAATTATAAGTTAGGGTAGAATATACATTTGCTAAAGCCTGCTAGTGAAGTTATATTTCCACCAGTAGAAAAATATTTCCACTGGTGGAAACGTATTCGGATATGATTTCACTGAAACGTCAGTGAAAATATATTCTCACTGGTAATACACATCACTGTAACATATACACTAACGTTAATAATGTTTTATATTAATAAAATATACTGGAAATACTGGCGCCATCTAGGAGGTACTACTCAAAAGTCTTTGAGGCACATTGTAATTAAAAAAGATGGTTGCTTTTAATAATAATTAATAAATGTCTCATTTAGAAACGTATGTAGATGAATTTTGACTATTTTCTGTGTGGAGTCCTGGTGATGACTATATTTTTTCGACTTTTTTAGTATCATTGTGAGTGATTTATTTAAATTTATTTTTATAATATGTGTTATGTCGACCGTGGATTTAATTAAAAATATCCACTGTTCTACATCGCTCTTCTGCATAAAGTAAATACCCTTGAGTAATGTAATGAGATACTCGCACTTCACTTAGCGAAACTTAATACTAATTACAAAATAATTAATTATGTACATTTTTGTAATTGTTGGTTATCGTCCTTCAGGAAGCTCAAGCATGACCTCTACGCAAATCTTTACATATTAAGTTAATATGAAGGGAAAAGTATTGATTTTCTCGCCGAATACGCAATACGCGGGTTCAATGTTTAGTATCTGGGACAATTCTAGCCTGCGTCTTATCAAAAACTAGAACTGCCTACTAAAGTACATTTTTAACTACGTAAAAAAAAATTTAAAAAGTTACAATTTGACTTTGTATTTTATAAAATTACGATCAAAGAAATCCAATAAATATTATTGATATTTAGGGGTTTACACTTTCGGTGTCTACACTTTAGGTTTACACTTTTACTCATTAAGGTCACTAATAAGAATTGTTTGTCAGAATGATATGTACGGTGAGAATTGAGGCCCCTATATCTCCTCGCTTCTCCCGTATATATATGAAATGATTTGTATTTGCGTGTACAGCTTGTAGTACATACTGGTTGGCGTTTATTTAGAGATTGAATTTACACTGATCGTTATACTACAAAGTTTAAGATGTGCGAGTTGATGTATCCGAGGAGCTGACCAGGAGAAGAGTGGTCGGTTCCAGCTTTCCTCGGACCGGTTGCGGCGCGGAGTATTGTTGTCTGATTTACTAGGTACTGGTAGGATTTTGTGGCTATAGGCTATGACTATATGTGAATCTTGGATCTATCAGATGAGGAACGACAGTGAATGGTGTGATATTAGCAGTGGACATGCAAATCCATTTGTAATGAAGTAAAGACTGAGGAAATTTAATGCAGATTTTAGCACAATGAATACGATTAAAAAAGGGTTGCTTAAGTGGTTTGGTCGTGTAGAACGAATTAATCAAAATACGAATGGTAAGAAATATATGTATGACGTGAGTGTTGATGGCGCCAGGGCACCTGCAGAAGACCAGGTAAACCAGAGTGAATATCGGCGAGAGGCGCTCCATCAGAAACGGCGTGACGTTAGTCAGTCTTAAAATATTTGTAATACACATTTTAATCTAATATATATATATATATATATATATATATATATATTTTAGGCTATATCCGTTGTCACTCTATAAGTACATACACAAGATGCCTGGCGATATGAAAAGTTCTAAGGGCGCAGTAAAGGGCGTACTAAAAGTATCTTTACACGGCATAGACCTAGCATAGACCTATCAGGAAGCCTATAAATTAAATTCGTAATACTTTAATATTTTTGATACTAAGCTGAAAAACTTGTTGATCTTCTGGAACGTGAATCCGAATTCTGACCTCTTGATCGCCAGGCTAGCGTTTTATTACCAAGCTAAACAAGCTGTTCAGAGTAGTTACGTTTAGTGATGAGAAAAAATGCTACTCTTAAATCACTGGTGTGATTGTGATTGGTATTCTATAATATCAGTGATTGAAAACTGTGACTGTGATCACAATTTCATTACTGATACGCGTGCGCCACACAATATCATAATACATGAAATAAACTTAAAAACATAATTTTGAGCATATTTACTTATATTATTCAAATTTCATGAGTGTAAAAAACATATTCTAGCATATATAATTTATTTTCATCGCAAAGAGAATGAAAACCCTTAAAAAAATGTGAGTTCATTTCGGGTTAAATGCGTGAAATATTTTGACAGAATCTACTAAATGGGGCTTATCACGATTATAACGTCATTCCTTCATGAATATTTTCGTTTCATATGCACATGCGCCGAATTGCGGTTAAAAATGAATCACGAATCACGATATTCCCAGACATTCAATCACTGATATTGAATATGATTCAAATATATTAGTGATTGACTCACGGTTCGTGATTTTAAGCTCATCACTAGTTACGTCTTCTATTGTTCTTAAACTGGCGCGCACTTCTTCATTCTTCCACATTTCTTCAGTACAGATCTAATATGCCAATGATTCAATGATCTCTGATAATGTTTTTTTTATTATGTGCCTGTATGATCGGCAATCGACTTTCTCGAATAAAATATTCTACCATATACATTCTGCACACCCTGCTGCTGCTTGTGAGAGGAGGTGACCAAGGTTCAGTCGTACTGATTTTTTATAAATTCGACGATTCCCATGCGTAAAGTTCTGACATTTAAAACGCTTATAATTATATGCAAACGATTATTGAATATACCTATTTTCGGATGTTGAAGTACCGAATCAACATAAAAATCAAAGATTTATTTAATTATATACAATACATTTTTCTGTTGAGTTACATTTTCAGAACATAGTTATGCGGTATTTTTAATACAAATTAAGTTAATCAACTAGAAAGATATACAGAATTAAAAAAAATAATAATTAAGATAATTTGTAATATTATCACATGGTACAAACACCGTATTATTCTCATCACCTCAACATAGCAAGCATCATCAGAGCCGACAAGCCATAACAAATTGGCGCAGCCGGTATAGGGTTACAACAAAATATGTTCAAAAACTTTTGCATCAACCCAATACATACTATGTATTCCCTAGATGATCACATTATCGTATCCTTCCGTTTCTTCTATGCATTTAGTGTTGTGACGATACCCTCCTACAAAATTAGTCCAATTTTGTCATACCAGGTTTTTTAGGATCGTCTTTAAAGCATTGTCACGGGTACGATTCCCAACAGTTGAATAAATATATATACATATATAAGACTATTATACATGTATGAATATAAAATGTCATTGAGTTATATAGGTGCAATGCGAAATTACGTGAATTATTATTTTTTTAAACAACAGTTGTCTCTTTTCTATTATTCTCAAGTTTTTGTGATTGTACACGACGATGTCATTATTGTAAAGAATTAACTGCATTTTTCCCAGAAGGTACTTAATAATTGTACCCAAATAATATTAGTATGCACGAATGACTGCATCCTTGTAAAAAAACATTAATTCATCAAGGTAAACAAGATTTACTTCGACAATTATTACTTCTTTGCCTTACCTTACCGGTCGTACGGAATTTACCTAAAATATTATATTCAGTTGGTTAATTTTATGTTAATAGTCTGTAATAGCGTATATTTATGCAAAATTTAGTAAATTCAATTTTTTTTTATAATTCTTAAAATGTTGTTTAATTAATTAATGTCTCGCTTCAACGAGTCTATTTATTTAGCTTTAAATACATCGGCTACGTGACATTTGACGAATTATAATGTTCGTCTTTGTATTCATTGCGAGAAGTTCACAATATGCGCTAAATTGTTCAGAGGAGACTTGAGTCATGAAATGTTTGTGTGAATTATAATTATATTTTATCTTAAAATGAATACGATTATATTATGTAGATCTCAAAGCAAACTATTTTAATATAAAATAGGTACCATGTCATATCTCTAATCTTTTAGGTATTGGCTGTGTGATGATGGCGACGCACGTGCGAATGGTGGGCCTCTCTTATAATTTTTTTTATTTGAATTTATGATCATATCGTGAATTTTAAATTAATATAATCAAGGCGTCTCATCTTCAGAACAAGATAGATTTTTTATATAAAAATATCGTTGCAATTTGATTGAGAATGATGATACGGAAATGCGAACGAAATTTTATTATATCAGTCATGTCGTTCGTGCGACCCACAAAACCAGATTGGCTGCCGCACTTGATTTTGCGATGTTCTTTTCTGATGATTGCGTTTTTATTTTACCTTGTTTTTTGTCCTTCATTTCTCTCTAAACCCGGCCTACGTTAATGATCGACTACACGGCAATAAATAGCATCATTTGGTGAGCCATCAAAAGTTCCCAATCCATAAGGAAAAGGCGGTGATTTTACCGATCAGGCCGCGTTGCAACACCATTTAAGGCGGCTTCACAAAGCGCCGGCGGCACCACCGAAGTCAAAAGGATGTAGAAATTATTATTTTACTCACGATGCCCACTTAACGCTGGTCATATTTTTATGACCAGAAATGGCATTGTTGGCATTTTCCAAGTAGTTCAAAAGTAATACAGGTACGTACACGAAAATCTACGAACTGACCATACGTGATACAATTCACAGACCAGTAAAATAATAGACATGACATAAAGTATGCATATATGAGAGGGGTTTGGAACATTAGTTGCGGGACGAGGGGCATTCTACACACATTTTTGGTGGAAACATAAATCCGATAGTTTATGACACATTTATGCTACAGTAAAAGTATTTGCGTAAACAAGGCGTGTTTTTTAAATTAATGCATATTATATTGTCAGCGTTTAAATTTTCGTTCCAATCGTGTCATATTTAAAAAAAAATCGTGGAGCTATTTAATTGCGTAAGTGGTACCAAAGTGATCACGTGGGTGACAACAATATGAAAATATTATTACAAAAAATTTGCGTTAACTCGTTTCTATATAAGTGGTGCAATTGATTACAATTTCAAAAATGTTAAGATACTGTATATTTTGGAGATACAAGTGTTCATATAATATATGTGCATTTGAATGGATGAGACCAGAAGGGTTAAGTACGTAAACGATAATCTTCCCCAAGTCGGCCTATCATTCGTGTTCAATATTCATTACAAATTGAGTTTATTTATACGGTGAATGCTAATACAGAGTTCGGAATGTAATGATGTTGACAAACCCGGAAGTGACACAGGAGTGTCGGGTTGATGCTGAGCGCACGTTCCGAACGCCGCTGACGTCACACAGTAGTGTTTAGATATTGCTCCTTCAGGTGTGTTCACACCTTGAACTGGGAAACGATTATTTATTCAATTCATGTTAACGGTAACCTCAAGCTTGTAAGTTATGTGCTTTAGTTGGGCTAAATAGGTATATTATAAAAAAATAAGTTGTTCTTTCTTGTCTTGATTCCGAAGCCACCTTAAATCTCAATCTACGGCTACGTCACGTCATCGAAGATGGCGATGTACCCACGTGTTGTGTCATTGAACAACAGCTTCGTACGCAATCGCATTCCGGTACATCTAAATTTTCTACAGTCTAATTTTCTTTAGATTGATGCACCGTGACTCATTCTCAAAGAATGCTGTTTGGGACTAAAGCATCTTCATAAACACAGACCACAGATTTACCGTTGTGCCGATTCCATCCTTAGAAATTGGTACAATACAGAAAAAAGGCTGCCTCGCTGACAAACTTAGGCTAATTGCTCATATATATATATATAATATAGTTTTCTAAAAATGCATATAACACAATCAATCTTTTAATGTTGAAAATATAATTTATTACCAAATGCGTGTCGTCTACCACAATACAATCTGACTTAACCAAATAACGTTAACAAGTATCTAATCAGACTAATTCCCGTGATACACGTGCCACCTGGCGGCAGAATTATGATTAACGAGGATCTCGCCGCCCCAGTGGCGATAATTATTATTACCAATAGGCTCGAAAGGATTGTGTCTTGATTGATTATAAATTCCTGATTATAAAAAGGGAACAGGCTGTAACGGACCTAGTCCACAATACATGAACATTTTTGACTCGTAATTTGGACTGGTTTACTGTTTTCGAGGTAAGTTTGTAGTATTCCATAATCACATACGTGAAAATAAAAAACTTGTTTTTTAAATCTACTCGCTTAATTTACTTGAGTGAGAGCTTAATAACGCCTTGTAAGAGATTAATAATGTCTTTACAAGGCGAAACGCGACTCAAGTAAATTAAATGAGTAGGATAAAAAAACAAATGTTTTATTTGCACATATGTGATTGTAGACTAGGTTTGTTACACTCGGTATAATGTTTAAAATCGAATCTATTGAATGCTCTGACAAAATGATAATTAATTATTAAGAGAACACATTCTTATTGCGAAGTTGTAATTATTCAGAACATAGGTATGTGATATTTTAAATATGAATTAAATATATTAATTAGAAAGACATACATATAAAATCAATTTTATCGAAAAATATTGTTGTTGCGCCACTGGGATTCGAACCTGGATCTCTTTCCAAACCGGAGAATGTGCATTATCCAACTATTATTATTAGCTACGAATCCCGGTGGCGCAACAACAATATTTTTCGATAAAATTGATTTTATATGTATATCTATATCTTTCTAATTAATATGTTTAATTAATATTTTAATAATTAATTTAAAAAAAAAAAACGTATTTGCGAATTCGTGTACTATCCGGATGGAATGGGATGGGATGGGAAGGAATACGAACTTTATTAATTAACATTCTAAATTATGTACAATATAATATATAATATATATGCTCCTTGAATACATTACATACAATCCGTCACTCGTGTCATATCTTTAGGAATCCACATCCTTCGAATCGTGCTTTGCACGCGTTTTTTTCGCTATTGTATGCTATTGATTTATACTGTTATATATATGAGTTGCTAAAAAATGCTTTCTACCTGTTGGCTTGATGGCAAACATTCCATGTCGCAGCTGACCCATAGTTAGCACCCTCTTACCATTCAAGGTCTGTCGATATTCTATTTGATTTCATTTCAGCCTTGATCAATGTACTCTTGTAAGATAAATATTATGAACCTACCTACATATGAATGAAATCAAATGCCTCGTTATATATTAATAACGGTGAATAATTGAGTGGGTTTCTTACGTATTTTAAAGTTCATAATTTTGAACTTTTAAAGTTCAAAATTTGTCGAAAATGTATTCGGTTGCTATAACGAAATCGGAGAACGCGCTTCCCCGGATAGGAAGAGGTCCAGGTTCGAATGCCAGTAGTAACTAAATATTTTTTCGATGGATAGATTTCACTTAATTCGTATTAATTATATTTTAATAAGCTTTCTGAATTTAATTAACTTATCGTGTAAAATAATTAATATTTTTATATAACACGGCTAGCTGGACATCTTTGATTTAACTGATTTGATTTCATACCGTGTTCCTACTCAACGTTATTAGTTGTTTCAAAAACAAATTAGTATATTAACTCACCAATACAATATATTCACAAATACGATAACAACATAAGGTGACAAATTCGGTCTTCTCGATATTTTCTTTAGGTCAATGCTTAAATATAAGATTTGGTTTTTAAGCCATATAAAAATAACAGAATTAGAAAATTTAAGCCGTTCTCTGTTTTATTATTATTATTATTTTAGTATTAATCTATAATTGATGAATATACGCTGAAGTTAAATTGAAGAAAAGTCAAAAATATGTTATAAAAACTGTCTTGATAATTATTTAATTAGATTGAATAGATGTGTTTATATAATTTATTAAGTAAAGTATTATTGTAGAAGCTCGTATAGGCGTTGATAAATAACTAAATAAATATGCCTCAAAGTTTTTTGACGCAGTTTCACAATCAGACGCTGTTACAAGTGTGCCCGTGGGTTTCTAGTTTTATATATTTTATTTCCGATATCATTCATCACTGCTGGTGCACGTACTATGAGGCGCGTTTATTAAGTAAGTACCGTTGGCGAATATTCCCGGTGTAGCGCTGCGGTTGCGATGTTGCGCATGCGCAATGTTTCCTTCATCTGTTAACTCACCCCATGCAACGTTAGAGACATTCACATGGTGCATCTTGTAGTGAGTGGTTGAAATGTTCAAGACAATAGATCAGCCCGCCGACTGTGAGATACGGTCCGTGATTCATTTCTAGAATGCCCGAAATATGAAACCAGCTGACATCCATCGTGATATGTGTATTTTCCTTCATCTGAAGAGGATCCTTGGTGGCAAGAGTTTTGATGACGAAGGTATACAAAAATTTGTGCCCCCTTATGACAAGTGCCTTAAGAACGGTGGCGACTATGTTGAGAAATAGTTTAAGATGTGTAGCGTCCGAAGAAAGTAAAGTGTTGTAAAAATGACGTGTTTCTTTAAAATAAAAAAATCCGGTACTTAAAAAACGCGTCTCGTATTTATAATCAGATGAGATGCCTTCTGAGGATCACAAGACCAATTACCAGATATGTCACACCGCTAAATGCATTTTGTTTCCATTATTTTTCCTCATAACTGACAACAATTTGGTTGAATCTCCTTTTAAAACGCAGTAAAAAATATGGTCGATATCGTAATCTATTTATTTATAGTAATACAACGCATATTTGTAATGATCGTGTCATGAACACCTGTCGAAAGTTACACTACATTACGACGACTATAAATTTCGTCGAAATTAATGAATCATGTCGTTTCTGTTTAACCTGATTTAAACTGAAGGTTTTTTTTTAATTATTTTTCAAGGCAATTAATACGAAGGTATTTGATAATTGTATAATTTAGATTATATTTTGTGTATATTTTATGCGTTATCGCGTACTTATTGTATACATGTAGTAATGTATAATGATATAATTAATTTGTTGAATTATAATATGCGATTTCCCGGATACCATTAACGTTATTCTATTTTTACAATTATAATTTTCAATATCAAAATTTAAGGTATATTTATAATATAATAGATACGGGCCTGTATACTGATTGATAGTTGAGAGAGTGTTTTATTATTTTCCTGATTCTACAAATCCTTGAACAATAAACACACGGTCGCTTGCGAGATTTTTATGGTCTGGTTTGCGTATTCCGATGATTCTGAGAGCTATACTGGCGGTCGTTTAACTACCGGTAGGGCCTCCCGAACCAGAAAGGTGCGGTGTAGAAAGTAATGGGAACCTACCACACCATGCATCCCATTAGTACAACAGTCACGATAAACAAAGCGAGCCTTATCCACAATAGTGAACAAAAGATTTAAATACAAATTAAATGTATCAATTAGAAAAATATATATATAAATATTGTTATTGCGTCACCGGAATTCGAACCTGGATCTCTTCCAATCCGGGGAACGTGCATTATCTGATTATGCTATACCGACACAGTTGATTGTCGACAAATTTTCGAACTTATGTGTTACACTTTTCAAATGAATACATCTATCATTCCATTATTTGGAAGCGATCTACTTTATTTTTACGAAATCTCAAATACCTTTGAGTAATCCGATGGGAGACGCCAGAATTAGCAATTCATTTTTATTAAATTTGGGACACATTGATACAACTTATATATTATTAAGGAGAACACATTCTTATTGTGAAGTCGTAATTATTCAGAATATAGGTCTGTGATATTTTAAATACTAATTAAATGTATTAATTAGAAAGATGTACATATTAAATCAATTTTATTGAAAAATATTGTTGCTCCCGGGATTCAAACGTGGATCTGAAAAAATAAATATATTGTAGGTAGACAAATATTGGAACGATAGATGTATCAATTTGAAAAGTGTAACAAATAGATTCGAAAATTTGTCGTCAACGTACTGTGTGCTGTAACATAATCTTTTAATGCACGTTCCCCGGATTGGAAGAGATCCAGGCTCGACTCCCGGTAGTAACAACAATATTTATCGATAAAATTAATTTTATATGTATTTAGAACATCACAGACTTGTGTTCTGAATAATTACAACTTCACAATAAGAATATGTTCTGCTATTAAGTTATTTATCACTGCATTAACATTGGCTGCTAGACAAAGTTAATGACAATTAGGACGTAGATGATACTTCAAAGTATACACACTTGCACGGAATTTCTATTATTTTAATAATTTTTTAATTTTATGGATTTAAAGAACTAAACTGAAAAGGAGATATAGCGATGAAAACAATAACGCGAATGTATTACCTGCGTCGGTGGATTCGAATAAAACTTTTTTTTTTGTTTCTCGACGTGAACCGGTTTTATCCACTACCTACTATGTTTTGTTAGCACGTGTTTCTCGCGTTTACTGCTTCCTTTTGGATCGTGAGCAGATATATTAACATAAGAATGTACCACAGAATTGTTTACAAAAACGACTACAAATTCCGCACTAATTTGGCGTCACGATGCTAAATTTTTTCATGTTTTTATACAAAAAAAAAATATCACGTTTGGTCATAAAATGCGTGCGTACCGAATTCAGTACAGGAAGTTAGAGGAAATTGAATGTTATACATTCGGTTCTTTACGCTTCTGAACTTCCTTCAAAGTTTGTTTTGTTTGGTCATGCCAGGTTTGCCCTTATATTTAATACCATTACTTATTATTCTGATGGTCTCCTGGCCGTGCTTGAAGAAAGTGCATTGCAATTATCTGAAAGTTACGTCATGAGACCCTCTGCAGAAGGTAGTATGTATTTCTATTGAAATCTACCTAAAACGCTGGCTTGTGAGAATCTGAAGTTAGTTATAAGTTTATAATAATATGTTTTATTATGGAGAACACATTCTTATTGTGAAGTTGTAATTGGTAGTGTACTTCCCCGGATTGGAAATAGAGATCCAGGTTCGAATCCCGGTAGCGCAAAAACAATATTTTTCGACAAAATTGATTTTTAATGTACACATTTATAATTAATACGTTAAATTAGTATTTAATATATTTTATAATTTATACAATATTTTTGTCTATTTCAAAATTAAAATTGACGACTTTTCAAATTCTTTGTGCTCATCTAACTTCATATGATAAACACAAACTTTTATACATATATATTTAAATTTTAAAAATATATATGTACATACTCGTATATGGTGAGCTGGACACGGTACCGAACGCGTCTGGTGGAGCAGCAAAAAGCCAATATTGCGTGACATCAGTCAAAACGCACAAGCCGCCACTCACCTGCCGTTCGTTAGCCGATCAACAAAGTTTCGCTTCGACCTCTATATTAGCATATATAATATTATAATCGTCATTTAATAAATTCAGTATTTTTTTTTGCCTAAATACCGTTGGTTTTATTATGCTCATGACATCATCAATATCTACCTCTTTCTGTCGAGTAAACCGAGGTGAATACCGGTATATTCGAACTCGAATGATAAGAAGAGTTGGGGGAGGGTTTACGCATTTAGTCCGTTTAATCCGATCCATTTAAAAACACATATGCAAAAACGTCCTAAATAAATTCTACCGATGTATTATTTTTACACAAAATCTTCTCTTAGACATAAAAAATAACATTAATTGTTAAGGAAAACACATTTTTATTGTGAAGTTGTAATTATTCAGAACATAGGTCTGTGATATTTTAAATACTAAATTAATGTATTAATTATAAATATATACATATAAAATCAATTTTGTCGAAAAATATTGTTTTTGCGTCACCGGGATATTTTTATAATATTAATATTTTTCGACAAAATTGATTTTATATGTATATATTTATAATTAATAAATTAATTTAGTATTTAAAATATCACAGACCTATGTTCTGAATAATTACAACTTCACAATAAGAATGTTTTTTCCTTAATAATATATGTTGTATCAATGTGTCCAAAATTTAATAAAAATGAATTGATAATTCTGGCGTCTGCAGTCGGTTTACTCAAAGGTATTTGAGATTCTGTAAAAATAATGTAGATGGCTTTCAAATAATGAAAGACAGATGTATTCATTTGAAAAAGTGTAAATATAGATTCGAAAATTTGTCAAGAAAAATACTGGCGTTATAGCACAATGGTAGTGCACTTCCCCGGATTGGAAATAGAGATCCAGGTTCGTATCCCGGTGACGCAAAAACAATATTTTTCGACAAAATTGATTTTATATGTATATATTTATAATTAATACATTAATTTGGTATTTAAAACATTAATTGTAAATATTGTTGTAAAAATGATTATTCAATTTATTAATTCTTTCTAGCGTATTTCGTTCTAATTATTATCTAACAAGTTAGCGTAAGGCGAGCCGTTCCTGCTCACTGCACATCCTATTACGCGGCAATAAGCGGTCGTTTCCTTCTACAAACTGATAGGAATCACGTCCAAATACCCATTTTTACAACAAAATAATCTACACAATTTGATAACGTTTTATTATACTTTAGTAGTTAAGGTTTGTGTAGACTCGTTAAGGTCACCAATAGGAATTATTTGTATCAGAAGGATTTGTGGGTGAGAATCGAGGGCCCTATCTCTCCTCGCTTTTCCCGCATGTATATGAAATGTTACCACTTTGGTGATGTTGTATTTGGGATGTACAGTTAGAACTGGTTAATTGTGAGTGAAACAATACTTACGATAGTTGGCGTTTATTTACAGATTGAATTTACATTTGTTTGTTATGTTATAAAAAGTATAAGATGAGCGTAGTACACTGGTTGCGGCGCGATGTATTGTCTGGTTTGGCGGGTACCAGTCGGGCTGTATGCGTGTTGAATGATTTCATTATGCGGCCATGTTTGTGGAGCGCTAGCAGGACCACCACAATACCTGTAGTAGGCCACAATTCCACATGTCATAATCATCATTTTTAGCCGTTATCTGTCTACTGCTGGATGAAAGCCTCCCCAAGTGTCTCCCCTTATCTTTGTTTATTTGATGATTTCCGTAGTCGGCCTCTTGATTCCCTTTGAGTACCACAGAATAACTGCATTCGTCCTCCGAGCGATGTGGCTTGTCCATTGCCATTTCATTTTCTTGGCGTATTCGACTACTCTTAACTGCTCTTTTATCCACACGTTTCTATTCCTATCTCTTCAAGTGATACCTAAAATACGCTTTTCAACATTTCTTTAATATTTTGTACCCATATATTCATATCCAAACGTCCGAATTGCTGCGAATTCTCCGATTATGGAAATTTATTAATTATTTATATATGTTCAAGCTGAATTCCATTAATTGCCTATCAAAACGAGAATGCAGTTCATCATTACTTTAGCCCTTGAGACTAAATAGAGCTTCAATCCTACTCTGCCACTGACTTCTAAGATGATAGTTCCATAACAAATCTAATGAATATTAAATAAAAATGTTAAGAAGTTAAACTAATGTACACACAAAACGAGAGAAGAAGAAAAAAGCACATGTTTTTTTGGCGTTGAAAGATGTAATTTTCCAACGGCATTAAAAATGTATCTACAAAGCGCATGGAATACCTTTGGTTACATATAATTTCTTATCTGGGAAATGCGTTAACAGTTAAAAATTTTTGAACTTATACGCTGCAGCTCTTTCAAATTGAAACATCTGTTATTCCATTTTTAAAAAGCTATCACATTTATATTGCGACAAATCTTAAACATCTTTGAGTAATATACGCCAGGAGATGCCAGAAATTAAATCAATTCATTTTTATTAAATTTGGATAAACTTTGATACAACTAATATTTTTTTAAGAACATAGTTCTGTGGTATTTTAATACTTATTATTTTTGTTCCCTATCCGTTCAACGAAAAGCCCTACATTAGATTAAGATTAGATGAGATTAGGTCAAACTATCATCTTAAGTTCTTCAGCCATGATGTTCTCCTTCTAACAGGGCCCCGACTTCCAGCAATCATTCCCTGCATTGTGAGGTGCAAGATCTCGTACTTCTCCGAGTATCTCATCACATGTCCGAAATATTAAAGTTTTCGGATTTTTATTGTTTCAAATACTTATTTTTCTTTATCAATCCATAACATGACATAAAACTCAAGTAACTCTATCCATCCAGCTTATTAATATTTAGGGTATTCTTCTGTAGATCCACATCTCAAATACTTGAATCATTTCTTTGGTAAGTTTCCATGCTTCCATTCTGTAAAATAATATCGAGAACACATAGCATCTGACCCATCTGAGGTCATGACTGCAGAACATCTTTTTCATGCGGGTAAAGGCTGTACGAGCTTGCTCAATACGGCATTTGATTTCAGTAGAACGATCTCCAATTTAGATTCAGCAATATATAGGCTTTCATTGTCAGTTGCTTTATGTTTGCTATTGAGCATATATTTATGAGTAAATCTGTATAGGGATTTTATTAAAACGTGAACTACGAGATGAAGTATATTAAGCAGATGATGACAAGATCGTGTCAGCGATAACGCGGACACTTCACTTTTAATAAGTCAAATTTTTAAAACAAACTAAATCGTGCGTAACTCCATTGGCCTGCACTGTGTATGGCGTGACTCATACATCATTGTGTTTCGTCCAAGTCCCTTCATGGGAGAGTGTACTTGATAGTTAGCCCTTTAATGGCTGTCTTGTACCTGCTGGTATCTGTCCGTCCGTACATAACACTTGATTATCTGTTTGTTTGTAATGTTGTTATATACCTGTATCTAAGAATAAATAAAGATAGCACTTAAAAAGGCGCAGGAAAGTCTACATTAAAATCTCAGTTCGTTTTGCTCAAACTAAAATATAAATTTCTTATTAAGGGGAACACATTCTTATTGTGAAGTTGTAATTATTCAGAACATTGGTCTGTGATATTTTGAATACTAATTAAATGTATTAATTAGAAAGATATACGTCTATACAAAGAGATCCAGGTTCGAATCCCGGTAGCAACAACAGTATTTTTCGATAAAATTGATTTTATATGTATATCTTTCTAATTAATACATTTAATTTGTATAAATTTCTTACATTAGCTTTTGTTTTTCTTCTTTTTTCTTTTGTGTTTATTAATTGTAGATTTCGCGTTTCTGTAGCATTGTGTGTGGAACTGATAAAATAAGTTGAAACTTCTACAACGCTTCCGGGAAAGGGTGGGTCCCCCCCTTCTAGCGCCCCTTTATTTAGCTTAACCTTGTATTTGCTTACATTTTTTTTTTGTGAGCATATATTTATGTTATCACTTATTGGCCCGTTAATATTTTGTTTTCGAAGACCAGCAACTTCCTTTCTTGCGCTAAAGTAAGAGACCACTCATACAGGGCGACAGGTTGTATTAGTATTGTATCTAATTTAATCTTGGTTTGCTAGACTTCAGTAAACAGAAAAAAACAGCACTTCATAATTCATAGATAATGAATGAACGGTCGTCAAATATGCCAATATACAGGTTTTAGAAAATATCTTCAAATCACCATCTAAACTTGCGTGAGTATGCGAGGAGTTAAATAATGTATCAAATACACGGGTACCTTTACTTAGAGCACCTGTAAAAACAGGTACCAAATAATTGTACAAGGCGTCTCAAAAGTCTTTTTCATAATAAAAATTCTGCAATAAAATAATGGATTGGTTTAATAAAAAAAATATATTTTGCGTTAAAGTAGTCCCTGGGAATTTACTTAATAAAAAATTATGTTTTCTAAATGTGATCCGTTATTTCGCTGGCACTCTTCTAAACGGGAGGCAAAATTTCTGAGAGCTGCTCTGCACGTATTCTCCGTGATTGCTGGCATTTCTTCTCGGATATTTCCTTTTAATTGGTCCAGATTATTATCCTGTATTATATCTTTGATTTACGGTAGCCCCATAGGAAAAGGTCTATTGGTGTTAATTCGGGGCAACGCGGAGGATAGTTTGTCACCTCGTCGGTATATCAATATTCTAGGGAAAATTTCACGAACAACTGATAAGGACGCGGCTAGCGATCGGTATACACCCCCGCCTGTTGCGTTGATGCAGAGAATGAACAAAAATGAAAAATACTTTTGGGAGACACTATATTATTAATTGAGAACTCCGAAACCGGTTGCCCCTTCTTGTCCACAGTGCAGACACTAATGAAAAGCAGAAAAAGACTAAGCGGAAATCCACAAAGGTGACTCACATCGTGAACATGACTGTCGTGTTGGTGCGCCTGCTGACTACTATCATCACAGTTAGGTGGATACATTCCGGAGACAAGGTCAACTGCGCCATTGCAAAATATTATTTGCATGCGCGGTGTGGTGTAAAATGCGCAGCAGTTCTGTTCGTATAGCAAAAATTTCCATAAGAATTTTTATTAAGGAGAACACATTCTTATTGTGAAGTTGTAATTATTCAGAACACAGGTCTGTGATATTTTAAATACTAAATTAATGTATTAATTAATTTAATATTTATTATTATTATTATTTATTATTAATTAATTAATTAACATTAATTTAGTATTTAAAATATCACAGACCTATGTTCTGAATAATTACAACTTCACAATAAGAATGTGTTCTCCTTAATAATATAAATTGTATCAATGTGTCCAAAATTTTATAAAAATTAATTGATAATTCTGGCATCTGCAGTCGGTTTACTCAAAGGTATTTGAGATTCTGTAAAAATAATGTAGATGGCTTTCAAATAATGGAACGACAGGTGTATTAATTTGAAAAAGTGTGACATATAGGTTCGAAAATTTTTCATGAAAAATACTGGCGTTATAACACAATTGGTAGTGTACTTCCCCAGACTGGAAATAGAGATCCAGGTTCGAATCCCGATAGCGCAAAAACAATATTTTTCGACAAAATTGATTTTATATATTATTATATTTATTATTAATACATTAAATTAGTATTTAATTAATTTATTAATTGTGTAATTTGGTAAAGGGAAGTTTTTACAACTCCACCCCAACCTAAGATCGCGTAGCTAAGAAGGGATTGGAAAAGAGCAATATATATCGTTCTCAGGATACGTTTCTCTAGAACATTCCTAAGACTTCTGAATGTCAGCATTCTTAATTTAGCGCAAAGTTTATTGATATGTTCAGACCAGTTTAAGAGTTGGTCAATCCAAATGCCAAGGTATTTAATTATTTTTACTTTCCTTACTATTAATTAATAAATTAATCGATATATTTTAATTTCATTGAATTGAACAAGAATAATTGAAAAAAATTCAAGAGAAAAAAAGGTGCACTTAGAAATCTTTTGATCATATGGAACGGATGAATGAGGAGAGAATGGTAAGGAAGATACAGACGCAAGTGTTGATGGCACCAGAAATAGAGGACGTCCGCGGACGATTTGGCATGACCAAAAATAATGATTGCACACACGTATGTGCATCGTATTAATTATTATTTATTACTCAATTTTGAGAATCCTCAAAGTATTTCATTTATTTGGTCGTGGTCTAGTGGTTATGATACTCGCCCGGGGGTTCAAGACTCGTTGCAGGAGGCCATCAAGTCCTATTTTCGTAGCACAAGCTAGAAAATAGTAAAAATATTGACGTGACACGTATTACGTGTACGTATCTCTATTAAAAAAATCAAAATACAATTTGTGAAAACGTAAACAAAAACACGCGTAAGGTAAGCCAAATATTGAGAGAATGTCTTTTTAGAACTACTCGAGAAGAAGTAGAAGTTCACGAGGCAATAGTCGTAAATCATGTCATTAAACTTTTGGTCCACATCCACATTGAACGTTATCGTGTCTTTTAAAGTTTCAAAATAATCATCAATTCTTACGCGAGAAGTCAGTATAGGATGGTCATGCATACCTATGACATTTCAAGTCTACCGTGAAAATTCTTCTGTTCTGAAAAAAATATTATGGTCAACTAGAAGTAATCCCTCTACACGTATTATCTAGACTGACCCATCAGACTACTATTCCACGTACCCAGAAGTAGAACCCCTTATGACCAAAATTCCTTATTAATAATATATTTGGCGTACAAACACCCCCTATTACATCTTCCCTTCTGTCCATATTAGCCTCGCCCATAGCCACTTTCGCTTTTCACCGAAACCCCCCTCTCCCCAATCCCGCTCTCACACCACTCCCCTGTAGTCAATAAAATATCTTTTAGTTTGAAGTTTTAGTTTATTACTGAAGATGACGCGGTAGAGAAGAAGTAGAAGTTCACGAGGCAAAAGTCGTAAATCATGTCATTAAACTTTTGGTTTATGCTTTAGCTAGGTAGCTATTTCCGCGGAGAAACAGCGTGAAGGTCTTCTAGAATGTGTCAAATATGTTTCTTTTTTCCTTCTCAGGATCCACGTTTCAACATTCAATTCAACAATAAATAGAAGTAAAAAGTTTTCGAACATTAAACAATTAAAATATTTAATGTTTTTGACCGCAATCTAGGCACATCATAAGGACAGCCAAGAAATTCACTGAAAAATCCCCTTCAATTTCTGCTGTTCGTGCAAGCGTTAAATGGTCGTGGAACACGTTTGGACCCCAAGGTTCTCGGTTCATAGCTTCGCCTTGAACCCATTTACTGTCGACTGTTACAACTGACTATTGTTCAATTCTTGCATTTTGCGTTGGAATCGTCTATATTATACAGAGCTACCAGTGATTAACTGCTGGATTTTAAGTTGCTCTATTTTCAAGTACATATTGCATTTACTTAAATTAACTACAATGTGAATATTATGTTCCAGGTCGATTTTGTTTGGCCGCCATTTTGGTTTTGCGGTCATTTGTCAGTTCACATTTGGTAGTCGTAGAGAGTAGTTGATTACAATTTATTATGGAGCGTCTATGCCTCGATAACGTGTTAAGACATTAAAACATTTTATATAAATAATAATGGCAATGTTGTAACGCTATCATCGCTATCGTCACATATTGGAAAACTTGTTGGTGGCCGAATTGGGTCGATTGGACCTGCGACACATGTGGTTTCAACCATACACAGCCCAAACCACGCTTGAAATTTTTCCAGACCGTATAATGTCAAAAAGTGGCTAGCCTCCTCGATCCCCTGATTTGATGCCTCCCAACTATTTTCTGAGGGGGTGGTTGAAAGTAAAAATCTACGCCAATAATCCAACAATAATTTCGATGCTACAAGGCAATATTCGAAATGAAATTGCTGAAATAACACGCGAAATATAAAAAAAAATATGATTAAAAAAGCACGCATTTGTACCGCTGCCAGAGGCGGCGACTTGGCGGATGTCATATTTCATACATAATTGTAATAAACCAAATAATCGATAGTAAAAAATTGTGTTTCATTTTTTAGTTATTCAAAAACAACGTCAGCCTGGAATATAATATTCACCTGTAGTGCACCGTGTATGGATTAAAATACAACATATCCTGCATTGTTATATTATGGATAATTCTCGCGACAACACGGGCAGTGCTTTAACAAATTAGGCACAGTACCTGCTTGCGTTCGAGACATTTTTTATTATTTTGTGTTCCGGCAGGGAGATTTTGAAATTACGGCTCGGTACTTTTAAAGGGTTTGTTTATTGGTACAATAAAGGTGTAACAATGTATAAGGTAGCGTGTCCACCGAGATGTATTGAAATAAACTGACTTTCAGTTCTTTCTCGTTTGGATTTTACATTCGATCTAACCATTCAAGGGTCGTACTACAGTTTATAAACACAATTCTGGAGATAATGTAATAATTCCGGATTAATAAATAAAGAAAGTAATAAATTCAATTATATCAATAAGCGATTCGATGATATCAAAAAGCGTTTCAATGATATCAATAAGCGTTTCAATGACATCGATAAGCGTTTCAATGATGTCAATAAGCGTTTCAATAATATCAACAAGCGTTTCAATGATATCAACAAGCATTTCAATGATATCAATAAGCGTTTCAATGCATATCCATTTACAGAAAACATAAATAATAAGATTATTAGAATTGGATGCACTTCAAAAGATAATCATAGAAATAATTAGTGATTACCCAAAAGACGTAAACAAAACTATTAAAAGTAATGCTTCACTCATAGCTCCCCTTAAATCATTATTGAAGGGTCAAGTTGATAGACCGAAATATAGGAATGTTGGTTCAGAGTATCGGTACATACCTAACAATTCTGTAAATATTCAAATTTATAGATGTATTCTTATTTTATTTTATTATTTGCATACTAAATAATACACGAGTATAAAGAAGTAAAACTTAAACATTAACATAATAATGGCCATGTGGAATGCTAATGGTGCGTGTACACGGATGAGACTTGTCTCGAGACTCGTTTTGAAAGACGCGTAGAGTGTTAAGCGCTGAGCGAGCTGTCATTCGTCGTCTAATGTATTTTGTACGCAGAGTAGAATAACGCGATTGTTACATACCGATATTAACCGACAAAGCTCTGAGACGAGTGATTAAAGTCTCATTCGTGTACACGCACCTTTGGCGTCGCGAGTTCTTGTTTACGTATTCTTAATTCGTAATTTGAATTCAAGATTTTTGAGTGTTCAATAAAAAAAATATTGGAAAAAATCACGGTGAGAAAATGCTACCAATAGTGTAACTCCCTCTCCAAGCACAAGAGCTAGTCTCTTTTTTGGAGAGGTAAGCGAAAAAAACATGTTATTTTAATAATGTAAAATACTTAATTCATTTTACAAAAATGTCAAATAAATATAAAATGCTTTAATAAGATAATAAAATAATTATTTTTCGAAACAGTTTTAACCATATAAGAATTTTATGGAAGTATTATGGCTCATGCTCTCGACCATCTCTCAATGAGATTTTAATCTTTGCGAGTCAGCAAAGGTATGTACGTGCGTACTCTGCATTGTCCATTATGCTGAAACTCCGAGAGAAACCTATGTGAGGACAGTCTAGTATGAGTTTCGTCTGCTCAACCAGGTTTTCACCTGTTCTAAGGCAGTTTATTACAATTTATCGTATTAAAATCTTTATAAAAACAAATACATTTGTAATCTCTTGTATAATTCGTTTTACACCTTTGACACTCGTTGTGTTATCTGCGACACGCTCCTCCGACCCTTCGTTGGAATATTCCAGAAAGTTTTTATTTCTTCATGACATCAACAATAGATAAAATCTTATTAGAGCACGTTTCTTTCGATGAGAACCGTAATAAAATTGTATTGATTTTATGTCAAATAATTATTAGTACGCTTATCAGAAAAAAATTAACAGATTTCAAACTAGATTCCTAGAATATATATGATTACACACTAGTACGTTCAGCTTGTAGTTCTTAATGCGAAATCAATGTTAAAACTAGTTTCGTTTTCAAAATAATAAATTCGATACCGAAGTATTCAACTGTTTGATTTGACTGCAGCACTTTGTTTTTTCTATTACATTGTATGTTATTATATTAATTATACTAGGATCTGTAGGCACTATTTATCATTTTACATTTTTATCTATTTAAATATATATCTACAACTATTCTCTGATCGATATTGTTACGTGGTTAAATAGTAGGTAATCGAGTGACATCATATTCTGGAAAAAGTAATGAAAAATTGTCCTACATATTGTAATTATCTTAATTTTAAGTATTGCGTGTGGAAAATTGGAAAATTGTACCTCTTATTTTCCAAGGTTCATTAGTTGTTTAATTATTTATAGCTTAGAAAATCCCGAAAAATTCGTACAGTTTAATATAATAGTTCCATCGATTTGGAACTTTTATACATATATACGTCTACTAGACACAAGAGATCAATAATGATGTGATATATTAAAGAATTAATATATTTTATAATCTTAAATCATTTAAAGAAAAAAACTAAAACGCAGTTTTATATAATCTTAGGAAAATTACTTTACTTCACATTAAAACATAAACTCAAGTACTTGACCGAACAAATGCACAATTATTGCGCAGTTTTGTATAGTTAGATTTAGGAAAATCTTGAAAAAAATATTAAGCGTTCAGATTTTATGTTAATTATTAATTATTTACGCGTTCATTGCCTTCCCAGTGAATCTAATATCGAATAATCGAGAGTCTACTGCATTCTAATGACTTATTCTGGAGTTACGGTATTTAAAAAAATAATTAAAATAAACATGAAATGTTCGAGGTTTTTCGCTTACCTGTGCGATGTGGTTCCTCGTGATTAATTGTATAATAACACATAATGAATTTGAAAACGATTATGACTCTCGGATAAAATCTGATATAATACTATCGGAATCTGATGCAATACTATCGGAGTCTAATACAATACATGTATTCAGATAGTATTGTATCAGATTTGTCCTTCTCAATAATAATAAAAATATGAGCTTCCTTGCCTGTTTTTAATTAGTCATAAAAATTCTATTTTTGCGGAACTGGAATATAATTATTTAGCATATATAATTATGTATTTTTGCGAAAAATATCTATTGTTAATTTATTAATATGATAATAATAATAATGATATTAATTAAAAAGAATATGCACATAGTACTTAGATATAGTCGGTGTCGGTAAATTATTATATTCCAAAAATGTAGTATGTCCTTGAATATCTGATGTTTTCCAAAAAAAACATTAAAATATGATACACATAAGGTTGGTAGTAAAATAATTGCGTTTAAACTTTCAAATTCAAATACATTTTCATATTTTGCTAATCAATTACAACTTTATTTATTACGGTAGTGTACACAAATAATAATCTCGAAAAGCACTTTCGTCAATAGCTGGTTATTGAAGATCTTTTAAAAAGTTATCAAAATGTTGGCGGTATGTCTGGTGAGTATGGTGGATAAGGATAATATTTCAGAGCTCAACGTGACGACGTCGTAGAACAAACGGTGATTTTTTTTTGATTTTCATTCAGTTCGTGCGGCACCTATTTGTCAAGTTTTTTTTATTTAGTCCAGAACCGTTGGATGACTAACGTCTAACTTTTCAACTGATTCATCTATCAACTGAAGAAGGATCCCCATATTCAAGGCTTTCGTTCCAACCAAGAAATTTTTAGACCTACCATTGCACCGTACGCTCTTTAACAGTACCCACACTAAAAGCTTCATTTAGTTTAGTAGCAGTTTTCGCTACTTTATAACCTGTTTTGATTCGTACAAATATTTTCTGTTATTTGCTTTTTTTCATTTTTAATTCAATAAGCCAATTTGAAGTAAAATGAATAGCAAAACATGTCAATGTTATCAAAATGCACTTTAAAATAATATTAACCTGCTGGCATGTATGTAAAAGCCCATGACGCCTTTAGGCGTCTGCGGTTCTCGTGTGACGTCACACTTGGCGCGTATTTTTTTATTAATAACATCCACGGGCCACCTCACAGACAGTTTTGAACCTACGAACATTACTAAATTTAGATATAAATCGATCCTTATACTGAGAATTTTTTTTTTCATACATAGTTATTCAGTAGGGATATTTCTAGCCGATAGAGGTGAGGTACATGGTCGAATTTTTTTACGTATAAATGAATGAATTATCGAATTGAATAAATAATATCGGAATTCACTGAATAACGAAATTACATACACAAACACACACACACAGACACACACAAACATACACACATACACACACGCGCACACACACACACACATACATACACACACGCGCACACACACACACACACACATACATACACACACGCGCACACACACACACAGCTCACAGATTGATCGCGTGACAAATGATGATAATGAAATGACACTTTCATTGAAAGCACTTATGGTTAGAATACAGAAAACATAAACCGCAGTTATTTTCCTGCCAACTTCAATACAGTCACTAATTTTTACGCTGGATAATGCGATTATTACATCGCTACACTGCTTCTTATCAATCTATGATCTGTACTTGAATTATCGCTTAGTGGACGTATTAGATGTAAAGAGAGCCTTCTATCGTAAGTTTCAAAATAATCATCAATTTTTACGCGAGATGTCAGTATAGGATGGTTATGCATACCTATGACATTTCAAGTCTACCGTGAAAATACTTCTGTTCTGAAAAAAATATTATGTTCAACTAGAAGTAATCCCTCTACACGTTTCATCGAGACTGACCCGATAGACTACTATTCCACGTACCCAGAAGTAGAACCCCTTATGACGAAAGTTCCTTAATAATAATGTACTTAGCGTACAAACACCCCCTATTACATCTCCCCTCCTGTCGATATTAGCCCCACCCACAACCACCTTCACTTTTCACCGAAACCCCCCTCTCCCCAATTCCGCTCTCATACCACTCCCCTGTAGTTGATAAAATATCTTGTAGTTTTATGTTTTAGTTTATTACTGAAGATGACGCAGTAACGTTTTAATTTTAATTAAAGTGTAGTATGAAGTAAACAACGTTGTGTTTTATTTTATTTATTAATTATTTTTTTCTAAAAGTTAATTACATGTTCTCGTTTCTCAGAATATTTATACATATCCTTGTCTCTATTATAAATGTGATTCATGATCTAAATTCGAAGGCATTAAGGTTTCCGCATAAATGGCGTTCTCCCGTTGGCGGAAGTGGTTTTGGCCCATTAGAACAAGGACATGCTAGACATGATACCCACCGCTGTTACCTTTCGTAAGGTCTCGGCTTAAGGAATGCCACTTTGCTTCGATATAATAAAACACTTCAGATTTTCCAAGGCGTCTAGATTTCCGAGAAATTCAATGTGATATTTTCAAAAGCCTTTAGATTTCTGATGTTTGTTTTAAACATGGTCAGACTGACAAGTCTGAACCTAATTTTTATTCTTTATCAATAGGTACTTAGTTCATGAGGTAGATCGTTAACGTGAGCAGTCCGTAAGCGTTATCCAATGTAGTGTTATGTTTAGACTGTTCACGTTGATGATCTGTCTCATTGGCTGTAGGAAAAAAGGTGTACTTTGGTTATCTTAGTGTCGCTATTGCAAATTATTTAAAACGTCAGATATTCATACAGTCATTTCGTCACAGTGGTTCTCAATCGAGTACCGCGTGCGATTAAGAAGTGTCCCGCAAGATATTTTTGCACCATTAAAATTCAAGCTTACATACATTGAGTAGATTCTATTCTGCTCAAATTAAATAATGTTTTTCTTTACATCTAAATATACTGATAAAGTATTCTTTGTTTATTTTTACCCTTGCTCTTAGTATGACATTAACGTATAATGTAACATTTTAAGACATGTAATATTTTAAGAGAGAGGAATAACATACCTATCTAATATATATATATAGAATCCACATTTAAGTGTTAGAGAAATTTGAAACACTAAAACGTGTTAAAAAAAAACAAAATGTTACGAACTGACAATTAAGGACAGTGAATAGGAAAACTATGTCTTACGTAGTCACGTGACTTACGACAGTCTGTCTATTAACCGTGTATAATATGATTTCATTTTTAAACTGTCCCTATATTATCACCATAACACTATTAAATATTATGGAACACGCCCGTAGATATATCATTTTTATACGTTTCTGTGATATTTCTACAATATAATTATTTTATGGTATATATTACATAAAAAAAATGATTAAAAAATTGCATCTGGTTAATTTTTTTCCGGTATCAATTAGTTTGAAATATTATAATATAAATGAAAGTATTCTTCAGTGTGTCACGTACAAGTTATACTTGTATATGTTATGAATAGTGTGCCGTGACGTGAAACAGGTTGGGAACCACTGCATTAGACAATACAACCATGAATAATTAACGGTTCGATGTTGGTCGATTGGTCTGTTTAGTTTTTGCGGAAGTTTGGACAAGCGTAACTTTTCAATAATACGAGAACGTATTTTGTACAGTGGATATTATTACTTAAGTATTGTGAAATTTTTGATGGGAAAATTGAATAGCAGTGTAGCATAATCGATTTCAGAAGTCAACGCTTGCTGGTGAAGTCGTCCGCACTAGCTCGAATCAAGTAACTTTCTAACCGCAAACAACACGTAGAAAGGCGAGTTACTTGTTACTAGTGATGTTAAACCGTTGTTTAAACCGTTGTTTAAACCGTTATTTAAACCGTAATTTTAACCGCTATTGTGACTGATTATGTTAAATTGTAACGATGATTGCTAACTTATTCGTAATTCTTCGAGCGACGACTGGTACACTGGAAATTTAAATTCCAACAGTTTAATTTCAGTTACCAATCATCCTTACAATCGAATATAATCACAGTCATAATAGCTGTTTAAATAACGTTTGTAATAGTAATTTGAGTAGCTTGTTGGTGTAGTGGTCAAGACGTTGGCCTAGTGATCTAGTGGTCGGGGGTTCGCGCCTCGTTCCAGGACACCAGCAAGTTAGTCCTATTTTCATAGCACAGGCATTTAGCTTAGTTTGAAAATAGTAAGAATATTGATGTGACATCTCAATTTAAAAAAAAAAAAATAATAACAATTTAATAAACGGTTCACCATCAACTACTTGTTACCAAATTAATTACAAGCGGACCAGAAAGAAAAAAAATACCTTGATAGTTGTATGCGTAAAGCTAAATTAGCTTCTTCCAGGGTGGAGTGGAAATGTTTCGAGGGGCTCACGTGAGTGTCACGTTGATAAATTTGTCTCGTCTGTTAAATGAAGAAAAATGAAATATTCTTAGATCAAACCAGTACCATTTCGTTTGTTGGTGTCACGAAACATAATAAAACTTCATTTATTGTTTATAAAACCAATTGTACAGAGAAGCAGTGTTTCTTAAACTTTTCGACATCGTGACCTATATTTTAGAATGTATCGCGACCCACATGGCCCCATCAGACAAAAAAACTTGTATACTCATCTAAATATGAAAATAAAACTTTTCGAGATCCACTAGAAATCTGCTCGTGACACACAGTTTACGAACAGCTGGTCTGGAGGATATGGCGTAGCTAGTAAAAGGGACGATATTAATATATTGACAGACCACTTCTAGCTCCTAGGGATATTTACTACAGTTTGATGTTGTGACTGCTGAACCCAATGCCGAGACAAAATTGCAATTCTAGGATTTTGGGATTTAATTTTGATGATCCCTCGATCAGTCATTAGTAAATTCTCATTTGTTAATTAATGATACGATTATGTAATATAAGATATTTATTATTATTAGTATGTAATTCTTGAATTATTTGAACAAAAAATAACGTAAATAATACGCAAGATTGATAAATCAGTTTTATTGTTATGAAAAAAGCATCGAATGTCTCATCATTTATTCTTGTTCTAATTTTGTTACCCCGAAATTAGTCCAAAATAGTAACCCCGAAAATTTCGAGATTGTATTATTATGTTAATTTCGAGATTGAATTCCCTAGTTATAACCGATAAAGTACAGTTCCTGGATCGGTGATGGTAATGTTAGATATATTTAAATGAAACAAGCTTCAATAAAACATTTTTTGGAATTTAAGATAACTTAAAGTCTTTATTAGCGTTCTACTACTTTCGTTAGTAGATAATGTCTCAACGCTATTCAACCAGTTAACACAAGTACATCTCTCAATGTCCTAAATGGCGGACAAATAGAAAGCCGAGAGCTCTGATGTACGACTAAGTGATTTTCTCCAACCAATAAGTTCTCAGTTAAAAATAACGAACCTGTCAGAACAAAGCAAACTGCGCCGTTATACAATCTTTTGTCAGATTACAATTCACGTTTTAAGAACAAAAAGCGATCGGTTTTCACTTGTTGCTAAACCTTGCGGCAGAATGCTATGGTGGCATTTTCATTTCCACGGCCAGCGTTTCCGTAAAATGTATTTTATAATGTTGACAACGAAGCGTCTACCAAAGTAAGACATAATTTAACAAATTAACGCCAAGATCTACCCAATCAAATATGTAATGTAGCGTTCCGGTGGTAACACGACGAACGTCGCCCCCTGGTGATATAGGACCACCGTATGTATGTTGTACAGTTAAGACCATTATATATATATATACTCTTGAGCGATCTCATTTACATTGCACTCAGTCTACTTTCATTCTTTTTTTGTCGACTCTAGGCTTCTACTTCCACCAGTCTTGGTACTAGGACTCAATTATGCTAATCTTGCCTCAGTTGACCAGTTTCCATTAGCGTTAACTGCATTCAAAGCACACTTTCCTTTATTCCCTGCAATCACGCCCTTTCGACATCTTTCTTAACATTTCCGTTCATATCAAAATATCCCAGGTACGCAAACTCTTCTATTTGTTCCAAACATTCGTCACCTACCAGTTTGCTCGCAATTTTCTCCTCGAATACCATCGCTGTCGGCTTGCTAACATTCATAATTCTTGTCTTATTTCTTACAATCAGTGAGTGTGACTCAAATATATCAGTGATTGACTCACGGTTCGTGATTTTAAGCTCATTACTATTAAAAACCCATCCCCAAGAAAGCAGATCTCTGCCACTTGCCAGCAGTAACTTCTCTCTCTCCCCCCCTATATTGAACGTCACTTAACCCATCGGTACTACGATAGATGAAGGAGCAAGGGGTCTCTGTTTACCATGAGATTAATGTCAAAGTCATTATATCAATAAACGAATTCTTCACAAATACTGAGTCGTGATTTCTAAATCTCCCTGTTGGAACATAGAGCGTACTCGGACATTTTATATGGCAATGACAGCACATCACAGTAAGCTGGCCTTCCTTATTCCGAGAGTGATTCAGCAAATATTCGGTTTGAAAAATATTTTCCTCATTATGATGACATCTCTCTCATATTCATCTACAGGGAAATTTTCTGTTTTACTATGCACACGTGATGACGTCCTGTCTTTCCAACGTTACTAGAGTCTGTCACGAGTGGGTACTACTGGTCTTGATGAGCTAAATATAGGAAGCGATGGTTTATTTGTGTTTAAAGATGTGTGAGAATTTGTATGGAGGTCACCTGCTGAATTTTCTACAAACAACAATGACTCGTGCTCACCGCACCTCAAGTGAAACAATGGACGACCGTTTAATATAAACAATAATACGTTTGTTCGTTCACAGGTTTTGTCCTTCAAAATTCAGTGGACAGTCCTACGTAAGGTGTGTAAGTTTCTCTTTAAAATACATAAATACATACTAATTAATTGTATTAATTAGAAAGATATACATATAAAATCAATTTTATGGAAAAATATTAGAGATGTCGTAATAACAAAGTTGATAGCTTTCAAATAACGGAACGATAGATGTATTAATTTGAAAAAGTGTAACATATACAGGTTCGAAAATTTGTCGTCAAAAAACGTAGTTGGATAATACACCTTCCCCGGATTGGAAAGAGATCCAGGTTCGAATCCCGGTAGCGCAACAACAATATTTTTCGATTAAATTGATTTTATTAAATTGATATTTTTCTAATTAATACATTTAATAAGAATTTAAAATATCACTGACCTATGTTCTGAATGATTACAATTTTACTATAAGAATGTGTTCTAATGACATAAATATATGTATAACATATTCGATTTTTATTTATTAAATAAATAATTTTACGAATATATGATATATTTCTTATTGGTTGCTTGCTGACTAGGCAGATGCCTAGTCTGACAGTTTTAAAATTATTAATGTTAAAAAAAAATCCTTGATTATATTATCTCAGAAACGCAAGTCGTCACCACCATGATGTCGTACATCATATGTAATATTTATTGTAAATTTATAATCAAGACACAAACCGCTTTGTACGCCGTAATCTATCGCTAGGTGAATCGCTTTGAATTTGGTGTATATTTATATTAAGCAAACATTTATATCCAGGCTTTCTGTATAATCTATATTTCAATTTCGGAAAGCTTGTGTACCTAGTATACTTTGTCTTTATTTACAGTAAGAAAAAATAAAATATTAGTAAAATGATACATACCATATACATATGTACACCTAGAGCTGCTTAAATTGAAATATTATACATCAGTGATATCTATTGCACAATGCGAAAATATTGTATATAAATATAAATGATTATTTTTGCTAATCTGTACTGCAATCTAGCGGATTTCTTAAGAAAATACACTGGTACATATAATGAATACTAATACGATAAATATGAGAGGCAATATTATAATAAATAATAGACATACAATATAGAAGATTAAGAAAACGTGTTAGTAAAAAATAATAAAAAATATAAACATTTATAAATAAATATATATAATTCTCTTTATGGAGTGAAAGTAATCAATATAAATAATACAGATTGTTTAATAATAATGTGTCAGATTGGATTTGATCGATTTCATCTCCGCGATGTTCCCAACATATCGATCGATCAATGTGGTGGGGTCTTGGCAGCCTAAAGGTGATCCCTCTATTCTTGAATTTCTACCCAACTACTATTGACGGTATGAGTGGAGCAAATAGATTATCATCTTATTATTATTATTATTTATTATTTGGTGCACGTTCATCGAATCTTAGAGGTCGTGGCGGGGTCGTCCTCACGAACATAGTATACCCAATTGAACAATTTCTTTTACTGACTGCTGTCCTCGATTATGACCTAGCTAGATTTTTTCACATTGTAATAAGTCTCATTTTCCGGTGTGACCTATGTATTAGCGAATTGTTCCGGCGCGTCTTAGCGTTCAACAACAATAGGATGGTTGTTCTTATGAATATAAGTTTTTTTTTTTTAATTTCATTAATTTTTTTATACGTAATCGTGCTGATTCGTGATTTCGCGACAAAACCTTGTTCATTGAAAATATTATAATTTTAAATACTAATTAAATGTATTAATTAGAAAGATATACATATAAAATAAATTTAATCGAAAAATATTGTCGCGATACCGGGGAATATCTGGATCTCTTTCCAAACAGGGGAAGGTGCATTATACAACTACGCTACAGCGACAGTACTTTTGACGACAAATTTTCGAACCCATTTGTTACACTTTTTAAATTAATACATCTGTCGTTCCATTATTTGAAAGCCATCTACATTGTTTTTACGGAATCTCAAATACCTTTGAGTAAACCGATAGCAGACACCAGACCTATGTTCTAAATAATTACAACTTCATAATAAGAATGGTGTCTCCTTAATAATTACTATAATTTTGAATATTTAAATTAAACCGTTTGATTTGTGTCCCGGTTACTATCAAAACGTCGGAACACCCAGTTACTCGACATCGTAGTAACCGGTTCCACAAAATCAATTGAGTATCGTAGGACGCAAGAAATATTTGAAGAAATTATTCGATATTCATATGGAATTGGATCTGGTATCCCAGCAAATCGACGATATCAACCATCGCTAGATTATGTTCAGCGGCCGGTGATTTTGGAATTGGTAAAATATTAAAGAGGACAATTTGCCTAGCCTAGTGAATGAATTTCATATCTAGGTGACAAACAATGAATCGCATTGTTGACGTATGTTCACTGTATTTAACACAATACTGAACTCGATCAGGGGACTTTCAGGCGTTTTCAACAAATGTCTATATTAACCGCAGTTTTGCCTTCGTGTTATCGTTATTTACCCACAATTTTATTTTCTATTTATGTTTTATAATATATCTCTCGATTCTCATTGTTTGTCATAAAATTAATCAGTTAATTTTGTAAATTGAGTTAAAACGCTGTTTTATTCCACTATATTTTATTGTGTTAAACGTTAGAACGTTTTCGGAAACATCTTCCCATTATCAATATTATAATTCAACTAAAATTAAAAATACTTTCAGACAGTAATATATGGTGTATTTGGAGTTAAGGGAGGTGGGGGTGGGGGTGGAATTAAAATGGATAAGAGAGGGGATGTAATGGACATGTTTCAATGTTTACTATATTTTAAATACTAAATTAATGTATTAATTATAAATATATACATATAAAATCAATTTTGTCGAAAAATATTGTTTTTGCGTCACCGGGATTCGAACCTGGATCTCTATTTACAATCCGGGGAAGTACACTACCAATTGTGTTATAACGCCAGTATTTTTCTTGACAAATTTTCGTACCTATATGTTACATTTTTAAAATTAATACACCTGTCTACATTATTTTTACAGAATCTCAAATACCTTTGAGTAAATCGACTGCAGACAGACGCCAGAATTATCAATTCATTTTTATTAATTTTTGGACACATTGATACAACATATATTATCAAGGAAAACACATTTTGTCGAAATATATTGTTTTTGCGTCACCGGGATTCGAACCTGGATCTCTATTTCATAATTGCTTTCAAAATAATGGAACGACAGGTGTATTAATTTGAAAAATGTAACGTAGGTTCGAAAATTTGTCAAGAAAAATACTGGCGTTATAGCACAATGGTAGTGCACTTCCCCGGATTGGAAATAGAGATCCAGGTTCGTATCCCGGTGACGCAAAAACAATATTTTTCGACAAAATTGATTTTATATGTATATATTTATAATTAATACATTAATTTAGTATTTATTATTTGAGTTTAGGGAATCCAATCCCGAGCTAAAATTGCAATCCCGGGTTTATGAATTCGATTTTGATGATCCCGGGACTACTCCTAGGATTAGAAAATGATAATTTTCTCAATAAAGTTAAATTTAAAAGAAAAAGGAAAGCATAAATACGTCAATTTATATGCGGTTTGATCAAAAATCTGATGCATTGGCGGAGTCTTGCCATCATTTAATATTGATTTCATTTTGGTACCTAAGCAACTTGCTGCTCGGTCTCCACACTTGTTGGAGGTATTGTCGTAAGATACTTGTCTACGAGTACCAGTTCGAGGTGATAACCGACCACGTGAGCCCCCATTTTCAAACAATTGCATTTCTCTTTTATCAGACCTGAGGTTTGACTACCAGATAATATACAAGGTGTAACAGATCTACAATTCACAATTCTTTATGGGTGGATACCTGACTAAATTACGAGTCGAAAATGTTCAAGTGATATGTGCCTAATCTCAACCATGTCTGAGATATAAGCATTTCAAAAAATCGTAATGCAAAAAACTAAAGGTATTGAATTTCGAATGGCTACACTATTTTTTGTTAGATGATTTAGGGCCTGAAGCAAAGATATAGATTAATAATCGAACAATTTCGCAAATATTTATTTCGAAGTACAATTTTGAAAAAATTTCAAACAATAATAATTTCCGTAGTTGATTTTTCTCAAATTTCTAAGATTATAAACAAAGTACTTTGTATATTGCACATCAACACATATAATAGTACGTAAACGTTGTATTAGTTCAGCAATGTTAACCTTTTAAATGCCATGAGCGCATTAACACGCTAAACTTAGCTTGTTACGCTAAACACGCACTTTTTGACCTTCAGACACTAAATTGCCTTGCAGGAAATAAAGTCATTTTTAAAATCATGTTGTCACCTGTGAACGATAGACAGTTTTTGATAGATACTTCAGTCAAAACCCTTAATGCCTACCTTTACCCTGTGTGATGTTTTACATTTCAAATACGGTTGGCACTTAAAAGGCTAATATGATATTGAATAGGTCGGTTCAGGATGTTTGCTCGTAAACAATACCATTTCTTAAATATCGAATCGACGTATAATTCCTGTATATTCGAGACCATACATTAAGAAGTGTTTTTATACGCTCCAGTGATTTGCGGTTTCGGAACGGTTAACCGCTTCCGACAGAGTTTATTTCTGATTGTGAAACCGTCCTTTTACCGTGATTGAGACAGGTGGAATGTACTTTCTTATAAAATACTGATGGAATCGATAATGACCGCACCCGAGATGTCATTTTTGTGTTTTTTATATTTTTTATTGCGGTATTTTTGTTTATTACGACGAAAAAAAAATGGAGTTTGATTTTTAGATACATCACTGGGAACGTTAACGCAGGTAAATTAGTGAACGGGCATTTGCGGTGGCAGGCCCAAAAGCGTGGAACTCTTTGCCCTCCGTCATAAGACACATTGCATCAGAGACTTTATTTAAGAAGAGACTAAACGCTCCTTTTCAAAAAATCATTCCCATAAGTTAAAATAACAATTTTTAATTTTAAAAACAAAGATAATTGTAGAACTATAAACAGTTTATGTGTAAAGCGCCCTTGAGGTGAAAGTTTTTACGACAATGGCGCTGTACAAATTATCCAATATTATTATTATTATTATCGCCCGTATCACCATAGCGCACACAGAAAAATACAGCTCGCACACAGACACTAACTTCTTATATACAAACTCAAATACTAACCTTATACTATAACAAGGTAATGTTTTTATTAATTTTATTAATTAATAGCGCACAAATTATCTTCAACCTTAAAATTGTACGAAATATTTCTGTACGCACACAGTGATTTAAAAATTAAAAGGAACATTGGTAAACGCCTGGAATAATCGTCAGGCTCAGACCCGTATAAGGTTGGGAACAGAGCCAACGGTGGATGTGAATGTCGTAATAATTTTCATAATGCATTATATATAAATGTTATGTAAGTAGTCGAAAACGATGCGATGAGTGTTTGTAAAAGGTTTAATGACTTTATTTTTTTTTAATGACTATATTGTGTCGTTGAACTATTCGTGTTGTGTAAATTATAAAATAATAATAAAAGCCAGCAAAGGATACAAATTTTATAAGTTTAGAAATATAAATTTATATACCACGTTTGACCTAAAAATAATGAGTGTATTTTACATAATTGTAAGAATTTATATACGTGATGTGATGTACCTACCTTAAAGTCCAAACAAAAAATTATGCATTTTCCACAAAATACACGTGTTCATCCGTCAATCACTGTTTCATTTTGGGAAACAGACGATTTAAATCTGCATTTAAATTATCAATAGATATGTTTTTATAAACGTTCAGCTGGGTTTAATAAACAGTATTTTTAATATAAAATTAGATAGTCAGTAAGATATTCAGAGAACTTCATTATTTCACTACCCTGTAACCGTTATCGATTAACGATTAACTATTTAATTAAAACAATCATTTTCCCATTTTCCCTTGTGAAAAGTTCTAGTCATTGGTTCTAATCGAATATGTTTCCCCCTGTTCCAGACATTCCCTAGGAGGTCGGCGAACCTGATCGATTGTTGACGTAACCATAGCGACGGGAATCACAATCTCATCACATAACGTGAGGTAAGTCATTTGCATGTAGTGTTTAGAATGCGCTCGGGGGGTGATAATTGTAGGTACATCCGTATTTGATTGGTACAAGCAGGTATTCTACTGGAAACTTGGGACACGTCGGCAATTAAGAAATGGAAGAAAACTGTGTTTCCTAGTTAAAAATGCATCTGCTGTGTGTAGTTATAGTGATAAAAACGTCACAAATCTAATATAATTATTCACATGGGTCCCTCATGACTGAGGATAGTGATCTCCACGAACTCTCGCCCTCTTCACTATGCTCCTCTACTTAGGGTTATCATCAGAAAAGTGCCTGTTGCCTTTTTCACTTGGTCGGTCCAACTTGTGGGGTATATTCCTCTGATGAGGCACTTAGTCGGTCCAACGTGTGGGGGATATTCCTATGATAAGGCACTTGGTCGGTCCAACGGGTGGGGAATATTCCTCTGATAAGGCACTTGGTGGGTCCAACGGGTGGGGAATATTCCTCTGATAAGTCACTTGGTCGGTCCAACGTGTGGGGAATATTCCTCTGATAAGGCACTTGGTGGGTCCAACGGGTGGGGGATATTCCTCTGATAAAGCCCACTACAACACCAATTTAAATTTTAGAATTTCTTGCAATATTTTTTAGTACAACGACTATATTATACATACAACATGCCCGAAATTAGGAATTAGTTTAATTTACTTTAAATTATATTGCAACTTTTTTGTAAAAATCTCACCTCACCGAAGAAAATGAAAAATACATATTTAAAGCTCGGAAGTTCAATATTTCGATTTGATGTAAATATCAGATGATACAGTATTGTTCTAAGGGCAAGATATGTTGTTGTTCTGTATCCTTTGCCTTACCTTTCTTTTTATAATCTTGGTTTCACACTCGCCGTCGTCGTGTCGATCGATCCAGTTATTACTAGTATTCATAAAATTATTTTATATTCATTTAGAAAAAAGTGCGAAAATGTTGTTTTATCAAATTTCACGAAAATAAACGATGGTCATTCGAGACTGTTCTTTGTGGCGATAATATGTATAAAACACTTTCCTAATAAATTTATTTCTCCATTATTCTGTTCCACTTATTTTTAGGGCAGTGACTACCCTCCGCCTGGCGGCTACTTCCCTTCGTCTCAACCCCCTCAGCACATTGTAATAAATGTAGAAAATAAAAGTGTAATAATACATACGACGTTTGACCCACAATCGACTGGGGACAACCTAACAGTGTGTACCATACTCGGCAACATGGGCAAGCGTACATACGTATGTTAACACGTTGTTACTTACACGTACCATATCGAAATTAGCGAAGCTCACGTAGAAGAATACATAGTATTTTATTATGTATAAATGGCCTGCGCCATTTATACATAATAAAATACTATGTATATTCTTAAAATACGGCCACTGTAAGAATGCGGCTAGATCACGGAATCATAGAAATAAAAATAAATGATTTTATCTATCTTCTTGATTTTTTCATTCACTTTTAAAAAAATCTAAATTTCAAACGGTCAATTTTATGACAGTTTAGATATCTGCGAACTTTGTTTTGATACATTTTTATTGTTTATAAAAATATCTATTATAATATTTATGGACACTTAGGGAAGATCGGAATCATGCTTGAAATGAATTTTATCTTGCCTATTAGTAATTTTGTTTTAGTCAATCCATATAATTGCTACTGAATCAAACATTTGATTTTTAAATATACTAAATTAATGTATTAATTATAAATATATACATATAAAATCAATTTTGTCGAAAAATATTGTTTTTGCGTCACCGGGATCTCTATTTCCAATCCGGGGAAGTACACTACCAATTGTGAAGTACGCCAGTATTTTTCATGACAAATTTTCGAACCTATATGTTACATTTTTTCAAATTAATACACCTGTCATTCCATTATTTGAAAGCCATCTACATTATTTTTACAGAATCTCAAATACCTTTGAGTAAACCGACTCCAGACGCCAGAATCATCAATTCATTTTTATTAAATTTTGGACACATTGATACAACGTATATTATTAAAATTTACGTCGACGTCTTTAACGTGTTTTAAAACAGAAGAATAATAGAACGCCACACTCTTCTGTCCTGACGTACTACATAATTTTAAACATCTTCTCATGCAGACTAGTTTATTATTATTGAAGTTTCTATCAAGTACTTCTTGCATGGTAAATACTATTTGATTAATTTGTGGTGATGCATTAGCACGATCTACAATAGAATCTATATACGTATATACAAGTACTTTACGGCTTTCTGAAGCAAATTACACTACCGAAGCCGCCACATCCAGAAAGTCATAGATATAGACGGGGAAGCGTAATATTATTACGGATTGCGCAACGTTGATCCATTGTTAGTGTCCGCCAGATGGCAGTAGGTACAGATTAGCAAAAAATAATTAATATTAATATTCATTTACAATCTTTCCGTATTGTGCAACAGATGTCACTGATATCTAACATTTATCAAAAACTGCTGTGAATAATTCTTAGATATAATTACTAGATAATTTTAGCGTTGCAGTTTTACACAAAATATCGTATTCACTTGAGATTTTAAGTAATTTTTTATACTTGTCCATATTATTTAATAACATTCTGACGATAATCATATCAATTTAAAATAGCTCTAGTTGTACATATTACTAATATTTTGCTTTTTTTTACTGGAAATAAAGACAAAGTACACTACGTGGTCCATTGTTAAAACAATATAATAAGGGATTTCCACATTGAAATATACATCCTACGGAGTGGCCGCCATACAAAAAGCGCCCGCAGGGCCTAGCAGCGAGCAATCGGCGTCAGTCTATTGATTTACTGCTAGTTGTAAAATAGTATTACTTATTGAATTCTTATTTTTTGATCGCACCCCTCAAAAAGTGGAGTTCACATGAATAATTAACGACTTTTAGCGTTAGAAGTGTTTTACTAAGAAACGTATTTTTAGAATTAATCGGGGTAGTGACCCGAATCTTACCTTTAAAGCGCTGAATATAAAAATTCTCTACCAGTATAAAGATAAGACTCCAATTTTGATACGAATATTCTAATAGTCAGTTAATATTTTCAATACTTGGAAATATGAGAAAAATAATAAGTGAATTCAATACTTCGACAATGTAGAGAAAATAACACGTGGATTTTGTGACCAGATAGACATTTGGTCACAGAGTAATACAATATTAAGTAGATTCACATAAATTTAAAAAAATAAATTATTCCAACTTTATTTCATATATATCATATTACATAATAATTAATATATTTTGCCAAACTACATAACAGTTTTACGGCAAGGATTGCCATTCAATTAAGTTTATAGACACTAGTCTTATGAACTGCATATGAAATATGAATATTCTGATGTGACATGAAAATAAAATGATTTAAAGTGCATAAAAAAATGAGGCAAAGTGCCTCGTAATAAAAGCTACTTTTATCAGCCCGCCTGACACATTGTTTTGCCTGTGTACAACAGAGGGCAAAATGAAATGTGGGTCCCTCAACGCAACGCATATGCTGTGTAGAACAGCACATACAATTACAATATTGGTTGTATTTGGGAGAACGTTGTGTAGTTTTCTCGTGAGCCAGAGGAAATCTCCTTTTCCACAGGCCGAAAAACCTTTCCACCACATCACGTGTGGCTATTTCTGATCTGTTGTACCTCTCCTCGGGTTCAGTTCTCACATTTAACATTGGGGTAAATAAATACCTCGACTGCGTGTATACCTGAAATCCTTTGCTCTTCAACTACTATTTGAGAATATCCTCGAATCATGGGCGGAACCTGGCCATCTGGCAACAATGTCCAAAATTTCCATCCGTGGCCTTTCCTGTTTCTGAACATTTCTCTTTTGGCTCTGCTCGGGCTTAAGGTTAGAATGTGAGTGCAAGATGCATCCCATCACTCCTGGAAATCGCGCTTTTCTATAAAATATTCTCTAGAAATTGCTTGAACAATTCTAATGGAAGTCGGCTGACTTATTTTGTGGAGATCTCCAGCAATAATCTAAAAAATACCTTGTAGATAATTGTCATTAAAATATTTAAATAGTAATGTATGGTTATTCGATTTAAATAGTTCAGTAATTAACATATTAAATTACGGTAAACTAAAATTTTATCAGAAACATTTTTTTTCATCAATCAAATAATTAGATAAGAATGTGTTTGACTTTATATTTTGGTGTGTTCTATATAATATCTCATTATTTTCCATAATGTTTAATAACTTTTTACTGATTTTGTTAATTATTCTTGGCACAACACATTCTCTCGTTCTCTCACCGTACACATTGTTCGAGATTGGTACTCTTATGGTTCGTCCCGAGAATCTGGTAGAATAGTTATGGTGTGGGTCAGTATTCTCAGTCTCAGTTTGATCTTAAAACCTATCTAGGTTACGTTAAGTTACATTAAATTAGGTTTGGTTATATTAGGTTAGTTATTTATTTATTTATTTAGGTTAATAGTGCACTATATTAGGTAATAGGTTAGGTTAGTTAGTTAGTTATTTAACACACAGCCCGGTGGGTCAAAACAAAACACGTCTGGCGGTGGTGAGTCATTTTAGACCCACCCCAAGTTTTCGGTTTTTCAACCGTTTTGTGGGAGATTTTTTGTAGATATTTCATTTTAAATATGATTTAATGAAATCGCATGATATTCCGTAATGTTTCTGCTAAAAAAATAAAGTTTAAAATTAAAAAATATTCCGAATAATATACATATTCTCACGCATCAACAGACGCCCTACACAACCAAAATACAAACATCCATTGAGCATGTGATTTTCTCGTCAGAACCCGAGCAGGTAGTGTCATAAAACTCACAGATAAACGCAACGCCCCTCAAATAATTATATTACTGGCATTGTCTAGGGGCCGCCAGACGAAAATAAGTCAAAATAAATACATGGACGCATACCTGGTATCCTTTGTCTACCCGTTCAAAATGTTGACTATATATGTTTCGGCGTAAGCATCGAGATTCAATTTTTCACATTTTTATCAATAACTCATTTGAATCTCGTCCGACAACATTTATTTGTATCTCAAATTATTTGAAAATATTTAATAAAAAATTAGCTAGAAGGAAAACAGCGTTAAACGAATATTTGTAGCGTAATTCATATTTTTACAAACACCCCGGTCAAATCTGACCCACCACCGCAGAGTATGTGTTAATACAATGTCATGGCAGCATAGTAATAAGCTGACTGTGCAGTTGTCTTTTATGCACCTGTCTTGGTACAGTTTTACTTTTTACTTTTTATATACATTGAACATTGTATTTATGTGCTACCTAAATGCATGTGTTTTACTCTTTATACACATATTTTATATACTATCTAATTGCATCTTGTTCTATTGTATATATATATATATATATATATATGCCATCTAATCGCATCTTGATTTACTCTTTATATATATTTATTTGTACATTAAACACTATACTTTGTTTATTACTATATCGGAAAGGGACTGTCTGTTATAATACAGTAAAATACTAGTATAGCAAGTAGGGTACTCAAACATATGTCTTACATTGCTGCAATGTTATCTGATTATAACAATATAATAACACACTGTACTGTATTATAAATAAAAAAATAAAAATATTATTATTATTAACATTCCAAACCATACGCACGCACAAAGGTCCATATAGTATATGTCGTGGTGCATGTGTGTCGTGCTACTGCCGGAGCGGTACATTATGTATTTATTTGCGTTAATTAGTTAAGTTGTACTGCGGTAGACCATTTCCCGTTTTGATAATAAATTATGTTTTCAACGTAGGAAAAATGTTTTACAGAAACACTGGTCGTGGCCGCGCATACACCTGCAGGACCTAGCGGCGAGCAATCGGAGTTAGCATTTCCATAATTCGGTTTCCGTTTACGGCTGCCGCACGGTCTGACATTCCCGTCGGTGTCCGGCAGCGACTGCTATTATCTGATGTGACTCGCACGACAATTTTAATTACCAGCAGAATACATAGAATAAGAGGCCAAATCAATTAATCTACTCAAAGTACTAAAAATAAAAGGTGACGTTTTCCTTGTAGGACAAACGATTTCAAGAAATGAGGGCAATCATGAACAGAGCTACACCGTACATCACTAATATTGTAGTACAGGGTGAGCCAACTTAGACTAACTGATATGAATTGCATATAGCTATGGGAGCGATCGCAATGCTTAACGTGTGAGTGCGGTTGCCCCAAAGATCAACCGTCATCCGCGTGCTCGTATCGTATTGTAGATATAACAGGCGGGCAGATATTATAGATTTAAACTACTTTCAAATACTGAGGTTTACAAGTAAATCTGCTGTAATAAATAAAGCTGCTGCTGTGACGGATGTCAGTATCTGAAGTGGCGAGAGTGGCTCAGATCTCCCGGGGCGCTGATTAAGATATGATGCACGCTAATTTTAATGTTTACGATCTATTGATTTGAGTTATCAACAACATTCCTCGTATCGGAATGACCATTAATTTAGCTTGATGAACATTGAATTTATAACGTTTTAAAGTGTATAATTTTGGGACACTATGTTGCACGAGAAGAGCTGAATTTTGAGTTAGCATACGAACACCTGTCTACCTTCCTTCAATTGAGCATATAAGAGATTTATTCGACGAGATCATTAACATGATCAGAAGATACAAATAAAGATATAGATAAGTTCAGTGTTCAGTATTAGAATTAACTTTTTAGCCAGTACAGCGACATCAGCCCTGATGATGGATCCTGGAATAGGATCATGTCGGAGGAACTGCAGTATAACCTAAAAAAATATACTATTCACCACTATCATATATATATATCATCAGCCACTATTTGTTTATGGCATATACAATGCAATACATAAAATATACTTTAATTATTCTAATTTTCACTAATACCTATAACTAATTTGTTTTGTGTAAGTATGTAAGCCTGTCTTCGAACTTCGGTCTGCACTAAAGGAGACAAGTTCATCCGTAATTTACAAAAGTGAAATATAAACAATAAGAATTTTAATTTCAATAAACATACAAATTTCAAAATTGAATTACCAAAAAGATGACAATTTAAAAAAAATTTCACTTCAAAAATTTACTTGGAAAAGTACTTATAATTGTTAATGAAAAAATAGTTCTTATTTATTCCGGTTTGGAGTTAAATTGTTTTATTCAATATTCGATTTTTTGTTAACATACATTAAACATATATGGGCGATATGATTGTATACTGTTTATTGTATGCCAACGTTGAAGTATTAATGGCGAACAATGAACAAGAATTACAGAGTCTAGCGAGTAGAATGTACGATCTATGCAAGGTAAGCGACCTTATTATAAATGTCAATAAGTCGAAAGTGATGGTATTCGAGAAGGAAGAAAGCTAGAAAATGTGCAAAATACTTATAGGTAATGAGTGTTTCGAATAAGTAGATGAGTTTCTGTATTTGAGAAGTATATTTGATTGAGAAAGATATCGAAAGGATGGTGACTGCAGGTAACAATACGAATGGAATTATAGCTAATGCGATGGCAAAACTAGCGGTACACAATGGAGTCCTGGTACCGACATCGATGTATGGAAGTGAGGCCTGGAGCTGTCAGAAGAGGAACGAAACTAGATTGAATGCAGTGGAAATGAGATCGCTTAGGCGCATGTTTGACAGATCCATTTATGACATAGTAAAGAATGAAGAAATAAGGAAAGAATGTAAAGCTGATCTTAGTACAGTGAGTAAGATTAATAAAGGATCACTTAGGTGGTTTGGTCGTATGGAACGGATGAATGAGGAGAGAATGATAAGGATAATCGTCGAACTTGTGTGAGAAAATGTATGAATGAGGATGAGTCGAGAATTGTGTACGAAGAAACGGCGTGATGGTAAGTTAGTTAGTTAGTACATTAAATTTATTTATTTATTTATTAGATGACATACATATTTTTGTTCTACAGAGGTGAATATATTATAACATAAGACACAATTAATACTCGTAGTTTATTGTGTGGGATGGAGTAGATATATACAGCGTTGTCCTGGCTACTTTGCTAGACTGAAGTCTGTGTTAAAGTAGCCAGTTTTTTTTTGTGCTGTTATTTAAATCATCGACAATAAAAATCATAAAAAGAGAAAAAAAAATATGTATAAAAAAATTATAATTATGTAGCGGGAGTGTTGTAAGACTAGTGAATTATTAGTGTATGTATTGTATAAATTATATTAGAATGTTGGATAGCCATGCTTCTGATTCATTTCTACATGATTGGATCATATATTGGGTCCATATTTGTGTAATCTTATTGGAATTGAACGATTTCCAGTTGGTACTGAGTGTGTTGTACAGTTTCGGAGCTAAGAACATGTAGAATCTTTGATAAAATGTTGTTGCTCTCGGAACTGGTGTGTTGATGTTCGTTTTGTCTTGTGTTATGTCAATGATTTGTTGCTTGGGGTGAGTTATTGTTAGTATGGAAATATTGAACGAGTAGCAACATAAAGATTTGTCTTACATCTCGGACATTGTACTCTTTAAATATAAGATCTGATGGATATCTAAAGGGTTGACGAATTATTACCTTGAGAATTGTCTTTTGTGCTTTTTTAGCCGTGTTGTTTTTGCCGCTCCTCCCCAAACTAAAATAGCATAATTAATAATGAGTAGCAGAGTACAAAGTACACCGATCTTAAGAGTTTGTAGTCAACTATACATCGTATTCCTTTAAAAAAGTAAATTAGTTTTCTTATGTGTTTAGCTAGGTTCGATGTGTGTTCTTTCCAGTTAAGATGATCATCGATCAGTACTACCAGATGTCGAATAATTTTAACTCGTGTCAATTTTTCACATTGGCATGAGGAAGACGTGTTCTTGTTTGTTTTGCAGTCATGTACGGTGAGTATAGGACTGTGATGTGGTATTGTTCTTTCGTTAATACAGAAACATAAATATTTAGATTTTTTTATGTTAAGTGATAGGAGGTTCGTATCAAACGATTTTTTCGCCTTGTTCAAACCATTCTGTGCACGAGTATTAACCTCTTCCCAAGACTTCCTCAAAGCAAAGCACGGTATCATCCGCGAAAGTGAATTTTTTTCCATTATAAAAGTCTAATGCTTTATACAATAAGATTATTTCGTAGTCACAAAAAATTATTCCAATTCTTTTGATTATACAGGTACCTCCATTATTATACTATTTTTTTACACTTTTTTCCTAGCAACGTGTTTTTCTTTTTAATCGACTTATTTTAATGTTTTTCGCCTATTAAATTTGTTTATTTATTTTATTTCCATGTCATTTTTTGTTTTATTGTTATGTAATTATAATTAATGTGCAATATAATATTCTTCAAATGAATGCAGATAATACTCCATTTTGACCTCGAGATTGGCGTCAGAAAAAAAAACCACTTTTATTATCTTTTCGTGAAAATTATTACTGTTACATAATATGATATTAATTTATTATTCATTTTCTAAATATTTTAATACTAAATTAATAACACCTTTATTACCTTGTAATTTAAAAAGGATGTGTTTTAGAAATCGTTTCCGCAAACATGTTTATAAATACATTAACTAATACGAACTGCTATTGTTTATCTAATTAAGCAATTCATTATATACTAGGATATTTATTTTCTCATTGCTAACTTATGAGTACATCGAATCTTATATATATATATATATATATATATATATATATTTTAGAATGTTCATATTTCAGTCTACGTGCACCCGATGTCTGGCGGATGAAAGGTTCTAAGGGTACAGTGATGGTTACCTTTTTTTTGACTCGGCGATGTTCTTTTATTATATTATTGTTAATGTGATTCGTCACCTCTTCACCTACAAAACAACCAACTTCAGACTTGTCTAGTATACTCACTATTTTTGTATGGTGTGGAATCGTGGAGATAACGATGCTTTTGAGATGTGGTGCTACGCATACCATGGACCACGAGACGCACAAATTTCTCCTTACTATATGATATATATATATTAAGGAGAGACTCAACCATTTAAGCTTAAAATGAATACTTAAGTTTTTTTTGTTTTCGAGAAGATAGCTTTGAGAAGCTTGTTGTAATGGACCATGTTGAAGGACGGAGAGGAAGAAGAAAATAGATGTTGGACTGATCGTCCGAATGCCGAGAAAAGTGGAGGAGTATAGTCAAGAGGGAGGGAGTTTGTGAAGGTTAAGAGGGAGGGAGTTCGTGAAGATCATGAGCTCTCGCCATCAGTCATTAGGATATGTATAATGATTTCATCTAAAAAGTTGTCAATAAATGTGTTTTTTTTTTACTATGGTTAACATAGGCCTATTAAAACAGAGAAATCTTTGCTGGATACAGATTCTGATCATTAGCGAAAGTATATGACAACATGAAGTTGTAGCTTGTAGTTGTCCCATTTAAAAAAAAATTGCAATGGGATGGTTCCACGGGGAGTGGCGGATTTTAATATATATGGTTCTAGAAGTTTCTAAAAGATTCGTGAAATTTTTAAACGGTTCTGAAATATTCTTAAAATTTTCTACCACCGCTGGGTATGATGTCAGCTGGTAATAAATATGTTTAATTTCAAACGAGTTGGCGCCTGGGTATTCCAGTAAACCTACTCAGTTAGATAATTATTACGTGTGATCTAGATCGGCGAACTGTTCGCAATACGTTATTGCGCTTATTACGTGAGAAATGAAAGCTCTTTTTTGTTTATTTACGCAACTGCGAGACGTGATCTTAATTGGATCCATGGCGGTGGTGGAGTTCTCGAGGCTTTGTTTTATACTATTTAGTCTGTAGAAATAATCTTTTCAAAATTTGATATAAATCAGTAATCAAAAATATATATATTTATAAGATAAAGATGCATGTCACATCAATATTCTTACTATTCTCAAACTAAGCTAAACGCTTGTATTATGAAAATAGGACTAACTTGCTGGTCTCCTGGAATCACTAGGCCACAACAAGCTACTCCAAATATGATTCTTAGAATTGTACGTTCGATTGTATGATATAATTTAGACTATCTTTCAACAAAATTGTACGTTGATTGTTCAGCGACTATTCGGTATAATATATTGTAGATTTATGCGTATAATTGTAAGGCAGGAAGTGACAGAGATAACCGTGTGATATTTTACCGCACCTAAATGTGCTGTATGTAAACATAAACATCCCCGATTTTAGTTTACATTTCTTTCAAGCATAGTTGTGAAATAACGTATTACGCGGCTGCATTCTTTTATGAACAAGTTAATATGTTTATTTAGCGGGTGTTCCAGTAAAATTGGTCACTAAAACTGCGTATTTTGTAATATTTTTATCCGCTTTATTTATACCTTCCCGGTACCTCTCACATGCTAAGCCTATGGTCTGCTATCTTAGCTGATTCCCTAATAAACTATTGTGTCAAATTGTTATACAAGTGTATAATATATATTTTTGTGTTAGAATTGAATACACTGATACTTAATATTTATACAGTTGTACGGGACAGCGATTCAAATAAATAAAAAAACACTTTTTTTTGGTGTCGGGTCGTTTATTGTGACAATAAAACAGAGGATACAGAAGGTAGTGTAAAAATTAAATGTAGAGAAGTGAAAACTGCGAAGCGTAGAGGTCGAGGAATAATAGAGTCGAATAGTAGGGGCGCGAGTCGGAACGAAAGATGTGTTGTCAGTGAGCGATCAGACCAAACTGTTGAATGCAGATGTCGCTGGTATCGATACAGAGGTAAATTTGAATCGCTTTCCCCTACACATTCTTAAGATCAAAATTTTATACTAATACGTATTTAATTTAAGAAAAAAAGATAACTCTTATTAAACTTTGTAAGAAGCCATCATTAATAAAGAGTTTAACATATTTAAATTGTTATTTTCATATCCTACTCGATGTCTCGGTAGTGTAGCGCTTAATTTACCCGCCTGTTCAGTTCCCGCGGGAGATTTTAATTTTATTTATTTAACTGAATTTATTATATTTTTTTCGAACCAGAAATACATATTCTATACAGTGATGTTAAGACTTGTATTGAATATGACTTGATTTGAAATTACGCGCCGCAAATGCACCGAGTAAACAAATATTACTTTACGGGAAAACTTGTTACGCTTCAAAGAGGAAATTTAAAATATCTTAATTTAAAAGGTCACATGAAATTGATTAATCAACGTATTAATTTAAATGCTGAACCGTTATCTTAGTGATATAATAATTGTTATCTTGAATATATTTCAACCAAGTTTCACACGCGTACAGGAGGAAATTCTGTTAAAATAACTTTTGCTTTTGCTTTTTGGTTATTTGCTTGTCTTATAATAAAAAAAACTCAAATCGCATGTTCTTCTGACTGTTCGCGATCGTTTAATAATAATTATTATCAAAGAAGCGGCATTTTTTGTTAGTTTGAACAATAAAAGTTTAAATATGAAGTAAATATTATTTAGAAAGACGTGCATATAAAATCAATTTTATCGAAAAATATTGTTGTTGCGCCACCGGGATTCGAACCTGGATCTCTTTCCGATTCCACATTATCCAGATTCGAATCCCGTGGCGCAATAACAATATTTTTCGGTAAAATTGATTTTACGTGTATATCTTTCTAATTAATATATTTAATTCATATTTAAAATATCTCAGACCTATGTTCTGAATCATTACAACTTCACGATAATAATGTGTTCTCCTAATAATAAAAGTTTACATCTGTTTTGTATTTTTGTTTTAGTCATGTTTGTTCAGCGTGCAAGAATTTGTCTTGTTTAAACTATAAACTTTCCCGTCTTCAGTTTGGTTCAGGGCCGGTCTCGAGGCATTCCGACAGCCGACGTTTTTTTGATTAGCTGTAACCCTGCCTTTAGCGGTAACTCTGCCTTTAGCGGTAACTCTGCCTTTAGCGGTAATTCTGCCTTTAGCGGTAACTCTGCTTTTAGCGGTAACTTTGCTTTTAGCGCCGATTATTGGATTTCTGATAATATATTTGTAAGATATGATAAAACAAAAGGTTTGTCAATAAAATTGACAACACGTTTTCAGGTCACAATGTGTTGATGCGTTTCTGTTCAGAGTGGAAGATTTATAGTCTGTATCGTTTAGGTCAGCGATGGCGAACCACTTTACACAAGTGTGTCAAAGTAGATACGCCCAATTCCAAAAAAATTTTGCGTTCCAGATTAAATATATTCTTATTTTTATAATTAACACCATATTTATGAAACCATTCCTTCCTGATACAATTATCTACTTCCGCATGGTTCAATTTTCATTTTTTATCCATAGGCATTTTAATACCAGTTCCAGGTCACCAGCAAGTTAGTCCTATTTTCATAGGACAAGGGTTTAGCTTAGTTTGAAAATAGTAAGAATATTGATGTGACATGTATTCCGTGTACGTATCTCTATCTAAAAAAAAAAATTAGGAACGATAATCATAATTATTATTCACATTATTTCGCGTAATCTATTGGAGCGTCGATAATGGAAGTCGACAAGGCACTGACGCAATATGAAAGTGCACTGATACCCCGTCTACGTCGCTACTATTCAAATTTCATAACAGCATACCTAAATGTTCACGAATTGCGTATTAAATACAGTATTTCTTTGATTATAAGATGCATCCTTATTTTTAAATACTGATAATAAAAATATCATAAAAATGTTTTTTGACAAACAAAGTCATACATTGACAAAAAAATGTATTTACAGTAGGTACATTATTTATGTATGCACTATCGTCATTGTTGTCTGCGTCTTTTCATAAAATAGCATCTCCAGCGCCGTCAAGAGCATTAGTGGTGCAGCATTTCTTAAAAGAGTATTCCTCTGTCTTCCGAGCAGCTGACATCCATTCTACAATTTTTGATGCTGGCACTTTTTTTGTCTTACCAGAAGGTATCAATGGGTGGTTGTGCGTCTACGACTAGGATTCATATTCCTTCCTTAAATAATCCTTAAATTGTTTATTATCAGAAACATCAAGAGGCAAGATGGCTAGTCGTGCCACCAGGAATAACAACCAGTTCACCGTGCACTTCAGCGAGATTACGCTGTATCTGTCCATGAAAAGCGACATTGACATTTTGTCAGCGATTGTGAGATTGATTATAAAGTTCACCCCGAATTCAGAGATACTAAAATAGGAAAAGGTCTTATATTTCTATATCATGGTTGGACATGTTTTTTAGAAAAATGGTTGCCACCTCTGGATTTCTACCATTTCATTTGCCAGTAAGATTGTAGAGTTGGCATATACAGATCTAGTATTCTATTTAATGTGATATATCATGTTTATGGGCAAGATATGAGACCTCCTCTGCAACAACACAGTATATCAGATTTTACAAATATTGATAGAAGGTTGACCATCTTGGATGACATTCATAGTTGTTGCAGAGCAGATCACTTAGAAATTGCGTGTAATAGTATTGTTATTTATTTTACATGATTGTTTAATATACCATTCGGAGCCCAAGAAGATATACAAAATTGTGACATTCATAACTCAGATTGGCTTAAAAACGATATACAGTGTTGTTACAGGGGTGGTCGTACATGTCTGTGGCAAGACCACCATTAAACATTGCGAGTTGAATGGCTCCCTGTTATATATTAATAAACATAAATCGTGTATTGAATCATTGTACATATAAAACAAAATAATAACATTAAATTAAAAGCCAATATATCGTTGCGACTTTTCGATAGGAATATATTTTGTAACAGGGCAGTGCTAATACATTTTCTGTTGTGTATAAAACTTGCATTGTAATCAACACTCTCGACATAGCATTGTAGTGAGACAAGCATAGTTCATTAAGAATTGCATGTCAAAATTATATAAGTACTTAATAAAATAATTGAATACCAATGATTCAATATTTTTACGAGTGAATATACTTTTCTATTAACCTTTGTTCTCCGTGATGTAAACTGAGTTGACGTTGCCTCTAATTATGTGAATACCTCTGTAAATATTCTAAATACAGAGTTCATATTTTACGTATTCCTTCGTAATATATTTATCTGTTGAATAAAATAGTTACAATATATAAGTATACCGTATGCGACAACAAAAAATGTTTTCACGAAAAACCTGGCATGAATTTGTCAATACATACATGTATGTATTCGCGCGGAGAGGTGTGGAAGGCACAATGTGCGAAGTGCGAGGTACCGGATGGCGATCATCACTTTGGTTAGTGGCAGAGCGTGCGCTGACCGAGTTAAACATGTATTTTGCTTCTTTGTGCTGTCAATCCATATGACCAATGTTTTTTCTCATTTTTAGCACTTTTTCACAATAATTGATATATATATATATACATTAACTATTATTTTAATGATAAATGTAAGTAATAAATGTAAAATATTCATATTTATCCGACTGACTTAAAAATCGCAAAAGTCTCCATGTACACTGAGTTTACAGCACTGGAGCGTGTCTTATTATTTTAGCACCGTATGGGAAAGGTTAACATGCTGTAGAAGTGGTTACTAGACATTATCATTATTTCCTGCTGATGAAGTGGTCATTAGTCATTTGACTACTAGACATAATTTATTTACTATTGTTATTTTTTTTATAATTTATTTATTATTGTTATTTTTTACAGGGTACCGAAAACGGTAAAAATGGGGGGAAGAGGCGGTTGCTTATACCAACTACCTGCTCTATTGGCTGTTCTCCTCCTGTTGGCTCAGCGTAGTGAGCAGTATGGCTCCGGAGCTCCACCAAGGGTTAGTTTCGCATTTAAAAAAATTTACACAGTTCATATTATGCATACCTTTGCGTTTTTATTTTTAATTCAGTATTATCTTTGACCAAATCCAAAAAATGTAGTTTCTTAATCCATTATGTCTATTATACACAAGATCTAGCAATGATCTACCAATTTATGCACTTAGTGGCGAGATGGCCGAGCTTGGATATTTGTATTTTCTGTTTAAAGTGTTTCCTCCCTTTGAAGGGTTTAAAATTAATTTAATCTACCTGACACCTGGTCTAAAATTGCTATTTTTTAATTAAGTTGGTAACTATTAAAGGATTTTGATAGACTATTGGATATTTCTTGGACTGATCTTATTTCTGAAAGCACGCAGTACATCTTGATGAAGGTTACATAGGACTCCAATCGATAAATCATATGTACATCTTGTCTTTAATGTGGTGCTGTCAAGAACAAATTAAATACTGCCAAAATTCAAGCCATCGCATTGATGACACTGGTCCTAATGTTGGTGTTTGTGCTACTAAACATCAGCCTAAGGGTGTGTATACATAGATGTGACTTAAAACTCGTAAAGGACAATACATAATTGAGCGCTAAGTGAGCTGTTTCATCCGTATACCCTAAGGGATCACAAAATTCTATGCAGAAGCGTGGTGTTACAAGAATTTTCTGATCCCTTACGGAATACGGGTACATGGCTCATATATGAATATCAGTACTTTGTGGGTTATCCAATAAATAGTAAGAACAAAATTAGTCTCTTGTCTCACATAATATCACACTTTCATGACACTTGAAAAGTATTTTTAGACCTTTAAAAATACTTGCTTCGCTTTAAGGCAATTTTCACTTCATGGCGATGGTCTGATCCCCAGCACGAGATAGTAGCAAGGTACGACATTCTGCTATTGCGTACTTGCATATGTCGATAATGTTTAACGCGTTTTCATAATACACGTGAGAAACGATTTTATATATTTTATAATTCTATTTCTTACAGTGGATTACTATTAAAGCTAGGAAAGGTATCGATATTCGCAAAAATACAATGCAAGTGAATTGTAGAGTGCAAATTTTTTGGGCCCTTATCTAATGTGCAGTTACAGTACTGCACAGAAGATTTTTAAAAGCTATGGGATTCTAAGAATTTGTTATTCTGCAATTAAAACTTTTTAAAGTTAACAGTTTGAAGTTAAGAATTTTTAATAAGACTTCTTCATGCGTCGCCTTCTATCGAAGGTAACATAAAGTGGATTGCTTATAAATGGAATAATAGATGTATCAATTTGAAAAAATGAACTGTAACATATTGGTTCAAAAATTTGTTAATTTACTAAGTTGACATGCTGTAATGATCAGCGCGTTTCTCCGGGTAGGAAAAATTCCTGGTTCGAATCCCAGTGGTAACCAAAATATTTTTTCAATTAATTGATTATATCTTTCTAATTGATTCATTTAATTTGTATTAAAACTTTTACTTTGTATAAAAAATAACCATTTTAAATTTGACTTCTACCTCTATCAAGCTCTACATTATCTTTAATTTCAGGCTTGCGAGAAGATGCTACCGGTCCACAGCGACATTCAGCCACAGACGAGTGCTCCCCCCTATGCGGTGAGAGCGTGGGCACCCCAAGTCCACCAGGGATCCAAACTCAATGTTACCCTATCAAGCCCGTCAAACATTGCCATAAGAGGTTTCTTCCTGCAAGCTAGAAGTGTACAGGTAGTGTACAACGTAAATTGCATAAATCTTGAATATTATGAAAAATGTATTCAAAGTGCACCAAAATTCATAGCACGCAACTTTGTAATTATTGCACCCTCGAATTCAAATACCAAAATTTATTAAGAGAACACATTCTTATTGTGAAGTTGTAATTATTCAGAACGTAGGTCTGTGATGTTTAATTCATATTTAACAATATTTATGTTACATGTTTTAATTTTGGATTCAATCAATTCTTTTTTTAACTTCATTTAAATCATCTATACAATTTGTAAAATGAGGCATGCTAATGGGGCGCAGCGGACTCATGGTTTTAGTTAGGAGTAGATCTCACAGGTGTCACACTGTGACCATTGCCAGTTTAAATATTATATACATTATATTTAAATTTTTTTTTTGTAATTTGGAGAATTTTTAGTATAGTATAGAGATCGATGGAGGTCAATGTTCACAAAAAATATAGTGCACACACAATTTTTAATGAGACTTCTTCATGCATGTGATGAAAAATTAGATAGCTGGTGTTGCCACTTTGCTCTTCCCGTTCAGTTGCCACTTTGCTCTTCAATTGTTCCCTTCACATGCCCTAATCACCGAATCTTCCTATTTTCCTATTCCATGGCCTTCCTATTTTTATAAACTTTGAATTGCTTAGCTCATTAAACATATTATAAAGATCATTATTGTAGTGCCTCTGCTAAAATCAAATGTACGTCTCAAAATTTTTCTTTAAAAAATGTCCATTGCAAACTTGTAATTAAACATAGAAATAGCCCAAAGGAGTAGCGATTCAAGAAGTAAAAATCGTGTAGAGAGTCTATTAAAAAAGTATATCATATCATATTAGTTCTTCCACTTGATCAATACAGCCATTAGGTTATATTGTTTTTTATGTCAAACCATGTGAATTTTTTGTTGCTTAAAATATTTATACAACTTTTTCAGGACAATAGTAAAATCTTGGGATCTTGGACCGTCAGCTCATCCGACGTGACTAAGACCACCAAGTGTAATGCTGAAGCTGACTCCGCCACCCACACATCCACTACTGAGAAGTCTAACCTGGTTTTCACTTGGACAGCCCCTAATGACTTCCTCGGAGCAGTAATTATTAAGTAAGTGGAGAGTAGCACCCTAGTTAATATCATGAGTGGCGTATTTTATTATTTGTCAAATTTTGAAAAATTTCTAATTATTTTTTATCCTTCTGTCCAGAGCGACAGTTGCAGAATCGTACGCCCAGTTCTGGGGTGGCATCGAATCAACTCTGGTAGAAGTGGTGACTCCTGACACACTTATCACCACTACGCCCCCTCCTGAGACTACCCCTGCCACTACGGTCAAGACAGAACCGCCTGTCACCAGCACCACTGTTGCAGCTCCTGTAAGTACAGGCATTATAATTTTTTTATGTGGCTTAATAAATATTTTCTTAGATATAAAATCTTGTATAATAGGATGTAATATTTTTATTAAAACACTCCAATGAGCATTTCCTTCATTTTGTTGTTTGAAACACTGTTTTTGTACATTTACTTATCGAGACCAACCCTTCAACAACACTGTATATCGTTTTTGGGGAGATCTGAGTTATGAATGTAAATGCGTTACATATTTTCATTGGTATCAAATGGTATTGTAAACACCTAAAAATAAATAAAAATACTTTTAAACACAATTTCTAAGTGATCATAGCACATATAAGTGATATAGCATTCAATATAGCCGATGCTCTATCCATCAACATTGATATACACGATATACAGTGTTGTTGCTGGGGGGTCTCATATACAGAATATAATAGACCTAGTACATAATATTTTATGGGTGTCTAAATTCAATTTGTTCAAATAGTTTGAAAATTCCCCACGGTTATGGGGATAATCAAGATTTTAATTATTAGGAGAACACATTCTTATTGTGAAGTTGTAATTATTCAGAACATAGCTCTGTGATGTTTTAAATACTTATTAAATTTATTAATTAGAAAGATATACATATAAAATCAATTTTATTGTTATATATTTAAAAAATTACTAGCACTTAAAATATATGCAATAACTAAAAATGAATAATTTGTTAGTTAAAATACTTCACATAGGAGGGATCAATATTCAGAACTGATTTAAAAATCTTTAAATATATTTATTTATTTTTGTTGATTATTATATGACATATTATTATTACAGATAGCAATGCATTCCCATTGGCTCTCGGTAATTTAAAAGTAACCTATGTAGATATATAGCACATCAAACACTTTCATTTAATACTCCAACTGAATGACCAGTGTCATTATATTATGTATATACACATTACATTTAATATTTAAACATTTAATGTCATTTTATATTGCTTACTGTTATTAGATATTAAGGAAGTTAAGGTAAGGCTAAATCATAACCAATCTTACAACCATCTTAAACTACATTATTGTGACAGAAATAATCACATGCAAACAATCAGCTCCTGTACATACCAAAAATGCAGATAATAAAAGCTTGCAGTCGCATAAGAATCTATCAAGTGTCAGTTTTACATTTCAAAACTGTACCACGAATTCACTACAAAAATCAGTCTCATTATTAGCAGTTTGTAATTGTGGTTTATCTGTGGTGTGCATCTTTGGTGTGCGACATTTACACTTATTGCTTACATTCTCTAGTACGCATAATTTCATTTTTATTATTGAAAAAAAAAAGCTTTTTGGGACATTTTCCATTTTTACATCCAGCATCCGTTTTAGGAGATTTTTGACCCGAGACAATCTCGGAGATATGGCTTTTACTCCCATGAGATTCTTTGGAGACAACTCTCAGCTTTCACAGTCCCCGTATACATACATACATCAAATGTCATTATCATAAATCAGTTGAGTGATTTTTAATCTCCCTAGCAGCTGTTAAAACATAATAATTGTTTGTAATTTAACGCCTTATGTTATTGTTAATGTTTATTGAATTACGCCTAACTTTTAGAATAGATAGTTGTAGGGGTCTATGGTGATTTTAGGTAATGTTTGTGTGCACATGTCAAACCTTGTTGTCAGATTGAATGTTGTGTACACTTATTTGAGTTTTTGTCTCTTTTTACCAATCACAAGCTAATCTCTGAGTTTGTGTCCAGATCAAAATCTCAATACGTGTACATTATATTGAGATGCATCTCAACTAAATTGTTGAGATCATTTCATTGTATCTCTTTCTGTAGACACAGTAATTTATAATTAACATCGCTGAGATGGTTTGGTCACATGTAACATATCAGCGAGGAGAGGATGGTAAAGAATATATTTGAGGCGAGTGTGAAAAGCATCAGAAACAGAGGGAAAACCTGGCATGACCAGATAAACCATATACTAAATGGCGACCCTGTTAGAAGCTTCAACAACTGAAGAGCATGTGAGAAGATGTATGAAAGTGGCGTGATGGTAGTCAGTTAGTTAACATTTAACATCAATTAGTAAAACCTGACATTAAAATGAAGTGCTGAAGAATCATTTTCATACTGCAGCGGTGCAGTACTGGAGAAATAAACTTGTGAATCTATTTGTTTACTGATATTAAATACTAATATTTTTTAAAATTTTAGGTGAAGAATGATCCTTTCTACGAAGGTTGCGGTACAATCAAGCTCTGTTTTGGCTCATCAGAGACATGCTTGGGTAATCAGAATTGCGTCGCTGCCGTATCCATTTTAGTACAAGGTAATTAACATAATATTTATTGACCCAACCCAACCAAACTTAAATTTGATAACATGATAATTTTGTTTGTTGGTTTATTGTATTTTCACGAAAAAATTCTTTAATAAACTATCCATTAACTTTGTATTTATCCACCATGAGTTTAATATATACACCAACCTGTTTCAAAAAAGTATTTTATTCATCACGGTGATAAAAAACTAAAATCACATGTCAAATTATTTCTTTATTTAGAAATTTAAAAAATATATATTTGGAAACTAGTAGAAAAGCAATTTATTATCACCAATTGCTTGCTGTTAGGCCCTGAGAGCGGCTGTTCTATTAACGACAAACATATAATGCATACTTCTATAGAAATTATTTCCCCTAAAAAAGAGGAGTATTGTCATTACAATATTACAGTGCAAAAAAAAGCATTAGATAGAAAATAAATAATAAAACATGAAAGTAAATTGTTGGTAACTAAATTATCTAATATGAACACTTGGCTATGTAATTTAATATCTAATTTTTGATCCAGGCGGGTGGTTGCATAAAGTCATATTGTAAATTTAAATTACGAATCACGGTTGATTTATTACTATCTTAATTGTTTATACTAGTATTTTATGTCCTTAATTTTATATTTTCGGTTCACACAGGATCATTTTTAATTATTACATATATGTATAGATTTTTTTCAATTTTTTTTTAGCTAGAGACAATCTGGCTTATTTTTTCCACCATCCCAGATAATCAGAGTATCAAATCAATTGAAGGATAGTGCGCAATTTATTTTTTGATAAAAATTAACATTTTAGGTGATGTGTACACATTTGAGCTGAAGGGAACAGACAGTCCAGGATATGTAGCTGCTGGTTTATCTGCAGACAAAAATATGGTGAGTGTTATTCTTTAGTTTAGTTTTAGAAATTATCAAAATTAGAGATATTATTTATTAAGGTAGTAGTACCTGGTTTAGAGAGAAATTCTTAAACCAGAATCTATATGTGGCTTGCTAACAGAAAGCACATGAAAAAATGTTCTGCAGTAACGATCTTAACTTCAGATTACAAATGCAAATGGTCCGATGCTACATGTTCTCAGTATTATTTTATGGAATGGAAGCATAGACATTTACCAAAGAAATGATAATGCAACGGAAATAAAAAGTATTTGAGATGTGATTCTACACAGAATGAAGATATTATAGTATGGATGAATAAAGAAAAATAAGTATTTAAAACAATAAAAATTCCAAATCTCAAATATCTAATGAGACGGTGATTCCATATGTATCTATTTTTTAGTGTTAAAAATATAATTTATAATTAATTTGTTGATTCAGAATGATTATTGTTTTTACAGGGAGATGACAGTGCCATGGAATGTCAACAAGTAAATGGCAAAGTAACAGCTCATACTTCATGGACATATCCCAAAACAGATCCCTACGTATCTCGGGATAATGTGGTAAGTTATTTTCTTTTCATTAGAATTTATACAATAAAAGTTCATAAATAGTTTTAGAAAAAAAATCTGATGGTCATTTTAACAAATTTTCATTTTCCACACGCATTTTAATATGTTGCCTTATTCGCATTGAATTAGAGTTTAATTATCTAGTTATTCAAAATATTATATATAATTTTAATTTGTTATTGGTCTATCGATGTTACACTCACTTAGTGATCTAGTGTTTTGGATTCCTTGTCCTCGGAGACCAGCAAGTTATTTTCATAGCACAAGCTGAAAACAGCAAGAGTATTGATTTGACACCTTTAGTGTCTACAAAGATTCTAAATACCCGTAGCAATGTAATACATTAGTGTTCATCCGTAACCTCTTGTAAAATGTTGAATTTTTTTTTTAAGTGCTAATGCCATCCTTCCATCCATCCGTCCTTTATTTATCGTGTCAAACAGAGTAATTTAAAATGATTAATTAATTCCCAGGTTATTTCTAGTAGTGTAAAAAATTGTTACAAAATTTTCTAACACACTGTTTTTAAAGCAATTTTCGTGACTAATTTTACTTGGGAATCCTCTAAAAATATACGAAATTTGAACCAACAAAATAATAATGCTTAATTATCAATACAATTCTGAAGCAGTGTTATTTAAATATTTGATAAAAAATATAGTATGTGTGCCATGCGCAAGATTCTTATAAGAGTTATTTTCAGCCCCAGAATATTATACGACTGATTAGTTCATCGTACGCTGATGGGGTGCTGTCTTGCAAATTCACCAGGGATGTTCAGTCCACGGTCCGGGGAGTGAACTTTAATTTAGCCAAAGACAAGTATCATTTGATGGTGGTTTCTGGAGAAAAAGTGAACGGTAAGTTTCCTCCAAGTTATGAATGATTGCAATGTTCTCCGATTACTAATTATATATTCATGATCATAGAATGTGATTATGAATGATGTGCGTGAGATCATAAATGCGGGATTAGAAGGAATATGCCATTGGAATCCCCGGAATGATAACCTATTAAGAAATTAAAGGAATCTTGAACTTTTCTGAAAATTTGTTAGGGTGTGGGTCTCCCGCTAGGCTGGACAATGCCGGGTGGAGCGGCAGCTAGGAAGATCTAGCAGAATATTCCACTGAATCTCCCTCGCATCCTCTTGCCACTTGGAGAAGGTGAATTTCTGCCGGACTGTAGCCGAGTTATCCAACTTCAATGCGTGTGATGTTTACTTTTGGGAGTGGGATGATTTTCATGGGTTCTCTCTGGCTGCCTTCTTGAATCAATATGAAAACGAGCCTCACATCAAATTGATACCAAATATATTAATATTATACTAGTAGGGCTTTCGTATGATGATACCGGTGCCAACCTATATCAGTAAATGACCAATTGTAATAAAGTTGTGTTTTTAAGACTTATTATTTATTACCTTATTATTATTGTGAATTTTTAATACAAATTAAACGTATCAATTAGAAAGATATACAGATAAAATTAATTTATCAAAAAAATATTTTGTTGTTTTGATGTTTCCAAAATTTAATATAATGGATTGATTCATTTAATTCTGGCGTCTCCTATCGAGTTTTACTCAAAGCTATTAGAGATTCTCCATAAATATGAAGTAGATTGCTTTTAAAAAATGAAAAAACACATGTATCAATTTGAAAGTAAAACATGTAGGTTCAAAAATTTTCCATTAATTTACTGTTGACATGTTGTAATGGTCAGCGCACTTCCCCAGATAGGAAGGGTTCCTGTTTCGAATCCCGAAACAACAAAATATTTTTTTTGATAAATTGATTTTATCTTTACTTATATCTTTTTAATTGATACATTTGATTTGTATTAAAAAGATGTGTTTGCTAATTGTACTACATATATAATAAAAATAAAAAAGTTATCTGAAGGAAAGCCACAAGGTATTACTTAACTAACTGCCTGAACAGAACTAATCTAACTTAACTTTATAATAATCTAAAAAGCTTTAAAGATTTTGTTAATTAATGCAAGCGTTGCTTTGCTGAATAGAATCGAAGCGGGAGTGCACAACTTTTACAGTGATTCCGGGAGAGGGAGGGACCCTTTGGAGTTTCCTTTTATAGTAATGTTTTTCATACTTGTTTTGCATTTACACATTAAAATGAAACATCATTATTATTACAGCTAACTCTGTCGGATTCCACAGCAAAGTTTTCGTTAAGACGGAAGCGCTAGTTTCGCTGTCAGAAGTTAGAACGTTGGCCGGGGCTTCTAAGCTTCTTCTCAGATTACACGGTTCCTTCATGTTGGTAGCTTGGATTGGAACTGCTTCGTGTGGAATTTTACTTGCCAGGTAAGATTTTTATTTTTTATTTATTTAAAATGTTGTATGTACATATAAGTATTTTAATAGCTGCCTTACTGGGCTTTGCCCGTGGTGAGGCAGATATTTTACACGGTTAATCAAGAATCAGTAGATATATGTATATATATTAAAATAATGAAAAGAAAAAAAATTAGGAAATAAAAGAAAGATAGAAGGAAATGATTCAATGTTTTAACATTAAAAATATATAGGATAATATGTGCAGTTGACATTAAAAAATCTGGAAACTTCCAGAGGAGTGCCAGATTTTTTATGGTTATATATGCTGTATGTATACTCGAAGAGCCAATGTGGTATGTTTTACAAATGGTTTGCCAGTTTTTTTATCATTTCCACTTTATCTGCGATCGACAACGCACAATGTTTACGTTTAACGCTATTTCTTTTATTTGCTGAATCCATAATGGGGCTGTACAGCAGCAAATAAATGATAAAATGAGAAGGAATGAGCAGGAATGCCTGTTAATACGTGCAAGCAAGACCCAACAGCGGATTCTGGAGTACAGCACTATCAAAACAGAAAAGGCACTTCCAGAAAACAGTGGCACACTATCGCAGTAAATTTAAAAATGCACTCTGAAATCTATGCCCATATTCTGAAGGAACCAGATTATCCGGATGACTGGATTTTTGAATGTCAACTGTATATGAAATTAGTTCATATATGTTTTTTTTTTTATTGAGATTTTTACAATTTTTTTATATGTATTATATAAGCATTGTACATTATTAAAATTACATGTTTTTTTATTTGCTTACCTCTCCAAAAAATAGACTAGCTCTTGTGCTTGGAGAGGGAGTTACACTGTGGTAATTTTATATAGAGAGTTATACATTTGTGGTCTATAATTATTTATTATCTATTTGTGTGCTTCTGAAATGTTAATTTAATTTCTTTTTAAGCTCTTTTATCTCTTTAATTTATGTAGGGAGGCTATTGACGTTTTTTATCCCCAAGTATATAAAATTTTGCTGATAGTGTTTGGTGTTACATTTAGGGATATTAAAGTTCTTTTTAAATCTTAATGATGTGCTTGTTTCAAATTTGACAGTGTTATTTTCTTTAAGTAATTGATTAATTGAGATTATTTTGTAAATGTTTTCTATTTTGGGAACTGGGAATTTTAAATGTCATTGATTTAATATACATTTATATTAGAAAATTTTCATATTTCACCGCTCTCATTTTCCTATTAGTAATCTGATGGATACAATCTGAGCCTGCAAGGTTGACGAGTGTGATCGAGTATGATTTGAGTAAATGTAAAAAAATGATTATAGTGTTAGGTTTTGTCTATTAAAATTAAACATTTAACATGTTTAGAGATATAATATACTATTTATTTTCTACAGATATTATAGACAGACGTGGGTGGGAAGTCAGCTGGGAGGAAAAGACATCTGGTTTGCTGTAAGTGTAATATTATTTAATAGAGGCTATTAATTTGGGAAGTTCTCTTGGAATATTATCTGAAAAAACTGACATTGTTGTAAATGCGTAATACATATATATTTCAATATAAGAAAGTTTTTTTACATCATTTATTTATATTTAACAGTCTATTCATCATGCGTTTTAATAACAAGATTCTTTAGGGACAGTATAGACAAGATACTTTAGGGATGCGGCAGAGGGGGGTGCGGGTGGGGAGGAGTTTATAGAGACTTTGTGAAATTTTGATGCGTTCTTGATGTTAAAACTTTCTATCCAGGTACATATATTATATTTTTAAGATTTTCAAAATCAAATTTGTGGTTAAAATCCATTTTTTAGATCGTTAACTTTGTTTTATTAACCACTTAATGAATTAAATAAATCTATCGGTTTAGAAAAATATCATTATCTTCTTCAGGATGTCATCAACTAATCAAAAACATATATTATATTGTTTTTTTAACAGAATATATTTAAAATGATTGTTTATTAAGTTTTTAAAAAACAAAAATTATTTAAAAAATAAATTTTGTACCTACCTAACTTAAATTGTTACTTGATGATACAAAATTATTAGAATAATTTATAGGAAAAAATTTTAAAATTGGACTTGTGGTTAAATTTATGTAGTTGGTTATTTATAATTTTTTGATTAGTTTTGCATGCTTTATTTATTTATAACGATTTTCAATTATTTAATTTAACACCATAATTTATATGTAAAATAGACAATTCCAAATTTTTATCAAAGTATGATCATTTTATTCAACAAACCATTATTATTCAAACATCTCAAATGCTCTTTGACTCTCAAATGCTCTTTGACTCTTGATGTTAAAATTTTGACCTGTTTTTTTTAGTGGTTAACAAAACAAAGTTAACATCTAAGAAAAAAAAGAAAACATTATAATTCATATCAAAACTTGATTATATGTATGTATAAGGTTTTGTGGTAGGTTTTGGGAATATACACTCTCCACCCCTCTACCTGAATAGGTCATCACCCGACTGTATTTAATTCAGTTGTCATTTACACATGACAATAATTAATGATGTGATACAATTTGTTTGTTAATAATAACAATGTGTTTATTCCAGCGTGATCAGGTTTTTTTTAACCTGATTCGCCATAAAGATAATACATATTATGTTAAACATTAAAGTTACGAAATAAATATAATGCTATGAAAAAGAAAAAGAAAAACAAGGAAAATATTAATAAATAAAAAAATAATAAAAAAGTTCATACATATATACACACAAAATATAAATATTACTTATATAACTACATCAGTCATGGCCATTGTTGTATATATGACTATTCTGTAGGTGTTGCCATTCTCTGGTCAGGGAACCAGCTTTCCATGAGAGTGCCGCTTGCATTGCATTGAGTTGGTGCTGAGCTCTAGCCTCAGCTTTACGCCCGCGACTCAATGTTTCAGAAGCGGAACGAATCCATGTATACGACCTTATTAATGTATTATAAATATATTTTGTATCTGATACATTGTATTTTTCTTTTATATAGTGGCACAGATTATTCATGGTGACTACCTGGCTTTTGACTGTGGCTTCTTTCATCATCATCCTCGTAGACGTTGGCGGCTGGGGTGGTACCGGAGACAATCCTCACGCTATCACCGGCATTATCACTATCGTGCTTTGTTTCCTGCAGCCAATTGGTATGCGTTTATGATTTCTTTCACATGACTTAAAATGTTTGAGACATGCTTGTTTGCTCTAGTGATAAGAGAGCTTTGATCCTCATTCCAGGAGACCATCAATTTAGTCATATTCTATGTATCGGCATAATGTGCTACACACATTCTGTGTGCATGTTTCTATTAAAAATAATGAGGCCTCTAACGTTATAGACTATTGATTTTTTTAATACATACAGCTGTAACATACCTAGTTCACAATATTTTATGGGTGGTTTATACCTGAATATATTTTATACCTATACCAATTGGATATTTTATATCTGACTAATCTATACTATACAAGTTGAAAATGTTCAAGGAATATGTGCAAATTCTTACTGTTACGAAAAATATTATTGTTTGAAATTTTTACGATTACAATTACTGTTAAGCTTGAAGTCTACGACGTACTTTGAAATAAATATTTGCTCAAATTGTTCAATTATTAATCTATATCTTTGCTTCAGGCCCTAAATCATCTATCAAAAAATAGTTGAAATTCAATGACATTTAATTTTTTGTATTCAATATATAATTTGGAATAAATAAAATATTTCAATTAATCGAAATAATCACATGGTTGATATTAAGTATATATCCCTTGAACATTTTCGACTCGTAATTTAGTCAGGTATCCACCAATTAAGTATTGTAGACTAGGTCTGTTACAACTTGTATATAATTTCACGATGCCTTTTTCTCAGTAAATACAATCAATTTACTACATATATTGGTTGTTTTGTATTTTTCAGGTGCTTTCTTCAGACCACATCCCAACACTTCCAAGAGACCGATCTTCAACTGGATCCACTGGTTCTTTGGCAATGCAGCTCACATCCTTGGAAGTATGAAAATTAACTGATATTTTTGGCAACCTTTTTGAGAAATCCCAAAAATTTTAATATTGTAAGAAATCAAAACTGATTAAGTTTTTATTGAGAAAATTAGGAAGTTTGACAATATTACAGATTTTCTCATATTCAAGCCTGCTTAACATTAGCTTATTTAAGCATACATATAATACAGAGATGTAATAATATTTTAAAGGTTGAATTTTGGTTTTAGAGCTATACGAATATTGTTCATTTAAGATTTTTTTAGTTCATTTTAATTTATATTGATTTCTAATAATGATTAAAGCTATTCATACCTCTACTTCTAACCTTAAATGATCAAAGCTACTTATTTTATGTAGTTCTTTTTTGTCCTTACATCCTACCTCGTACTTATCATGTTTTGTTTGCTCCCTGCTTGTTTCTTTTCTTTTACTTCTTACATGTCTTTAGTCTGTATGAAAATTCTCACTTTGTTCATTTAACTTATTCTCTACTTGTCTCCTTTTTGATTTATCTGTTTTTCACTATTTAATTTAATTTGTTACCTTACTTCCAACTTATAATCTAGCTAATGAAACCTAATGGCTACCTACCTCAGAACAGGTGCTTTATATGTACCTAGTGAGGTAGGAAGTGGCCAACAGGCTTCCATGTAAATAGAATGTAGTATTTATAATTGTACTTTCTGGTGTATTGGTTACTTTAAGGATTTTTATATTGATGCAAGCTTTAAAGGAATGTTGTTTAAAAATAAACTCCGATTTATCGGCACTGAAACAAATATAATTAATATAAAAGTAATGGTGCAATAGTAGTGGTACGGAAGTGACTTAATCCATCAAATGCGGTATAAATTAATTTGAAATCTAGCAATTCTAATTATGTTTGTCAGAAAATTTAATTACATTTCACTTACTAAGACAAAGATCAATTTTATCCTTTCCTTTCCGATGATGTAAACTGAGTCAACATGCCTCTAATTATGTGAATATCTCTGTAAATATACTAAATACAGAGTTCATATTTTAAGTATTCCTCCATAATATATTTATGTATTGGATAAAATAATTAATAAGTATTTACTATACGCAATAATAATATCTCTCAAAGAACTTGATGTGAATTTGTCAATACGTGTGTTAATTTGTATACGTTTAGAGAGGTGCGAAAGATGCACTGCGCGGGGTGCCAGATGCCAATTGTCACATTAGTGGTAGAGCGTGCGCTGGCCGAGTTAGATGTATCTTATGCGTCTTTATGCTGTCTTTATACAATAATTGATATATGCACATGTATACCTATGTCAACTATTATTTTAATGATGAATATAAGTAAAAAATGTAAAATATTAATATTCACCAGACTTAGTCTGCAAAAGTCTACATGTACACTGAGTTTACAGCACCGAAATGTGTGTTTTTATTTTAACATCGTAAGCGAAAGGTTAACAAAATTGAATCTCAATTATCTTAATAAGTGTACAGAATTTTCAAATACAGCATGAACATTTTCGACTAAGATTTAGGCAGAATATTGTGAATTAAACATGTTTTTGAATTTTTAATCTTGATAGTAGAAATATTAATAGTATGTACATACTTGCAATGCATTGTATGAGTTGGCCCTTAAATGGTATTATTTGGATATTATTTTAATATGGTCAATTATCTTACATAATACATATATGGTTTGATATACAAATACAACATAGGACACAATGCTACTAATAACAAAGCAAAATTAATTATGCCAATATACAATATCACCAAATTTAAAAATTATATTAAATTGCTAAGTAAAAAGTTGCATTTATTTACAATGATATTTAATGTGTTTGGTTTGTTTTCAGTTGTTACCGTTTTCTTCGCTGTCTATTTGAACAAAGCTGAGCTTCCAGGATGGACCGTGTATATATTGGTGGCCTTCGTGGCGTTCCATGTTATCATGCATCTGATTCTTTCTGTGAGTTTCTTTTAGTAAAAAATTAAACAATATTTTTAATGTAATAATTGCTGATGGAAAATGATTCCATATACATATCTTTTTCGGGTCAAACTTTCTTAAATTGATTCCATTTGGTGCAATGATATCAAAGTTATAGTAATCTAACATCTATTAAGCCAATTCATTTTTCACATTATTTGGTTTCAATATCCTACATGTTCTGTCTATCCTTATTCATACTATGTAATAAATTTTTTTTTTACTTATTTCAATTGGTTTCTAGGTTGCCATGTGCGTGAGCGATGGAAGAATCAGCAATGGGCGTGTGAACTCTTTCCCAATGAAAGACCTCATGACCAATAACAGGCCTCCATTAAATCATGACAGGAAAATGGACGCACCGGTAAGCATTAACTATATTTAGTGAGCATTTTCAAACTCAGTAAAATTGCATCTTTTAAAAAAATAAAGATGTGACCATGGAATCATATAACAAAAATTATTTGTATATGTATTTACTAACACAGTAGCACCTTGTGCTATTAAACTGTGGCGGCTCATGCGCATCGTCCAGATGCTCCTCATTCTGTCATTTCTCGGTATTGCGCCATCCTACGCGAACAAAGCGGGAGCATTCGAGGAAGGGCGGACTACGCCGCCCGGCGGGCATGACACACATGCACCACAGATGTGCACCAACACATGCACCAGAGGAGGTGGTCTGCAAAACAATTTGCGTCCAGTACCCGAACCGATCAGACCTTGGATGCACATCCTGACTCTCGCTTTCCACTAACCGTGCATCGTTTTTCCATTGTCTTTCATGTATTCTGTGTTTCTTGCTCTCGGTAACTTCTCTCCGATGAGAATAAACAAGTTTGGATAATAATGGTTTTCACTTCAACACAACCAACCTTCCCACAAAACTTACATATATTGACCTAGCCTAGTGGTGTACATCAAGGCTAGTTTACCTGTCCTTCATTCTACAAGCATAAGATGAGATAAGTTAGGACTATTTTCCTCCTAATTATTTACTTATATTATAATCCAATACAATTATTTTGGGCAATTTCAAAGATTTCGCATATAATTAATAATAATATAATTATGTTCGCTTATTAATTGAATGTCTTAATAATGTTTTGAGAATGTTTATTTAATGATTTTTTAATATCATGGAACTAATTTTAAGATTATATAAATAATATTACAAAATACACATTTTTTTTAACCACTATTTATTGATTATTCAACATGTTTCGATACCTATGGTATCTTCTTCAGGAAACAATGTATATTGAAATTAAAAATACAAGCGTAGATAAAAACAAAACTATAAAGTGATGGGTAACTAAGTAGGAACTAATATGAAAACAAATTTAGAAGGTGACTATTTGCAAAAAGGATTTGGTTATTTATAATATTTAGCTTGCTATTAACACTTTTTCTTATTTCTAAAATTTCAAATTTATCTAACTGTAAACCTCTAGTATTTGTAGATATAATTTCTAAACTCTTGTTAATGTCAAAAAAAATTGTTTGTTTCCAAAAGGTGATTGGAGAATTCAGGATAGTTGTTGCTATGTAGGCATTTTTATTTTTAATTTCAGTATACATTGTTTCTTGAAGAAGATACCGTAGGTATCAAAACATGTTGAATAATCAATAAATAGTGGTTTAAACAAAGTATTTTGTCTTACTATTTATATAATATGTGGTCACAAAGTAATTTTGGTAATATTGATGAAGTAATTTAAGATTATTTCTAATGATTTCTTACTTTCTAAAAACGAGATAGAAATAGATATACTAGAAATTTTAATTAATATTCGGTTCCTTGCCAAATTTTAGACTCATGAACCGTTTCATGAGTGAGTTGTACTAGTCCTACTTATCAGTTCAGGCACAGGACACATAATTAATATTATATTTTCATTCTTAATTTAAAACATATTTTTACTTGCAGTTATGTAATACTGTGTTATTTGTTTTTTAAAAAAATATTTTTGTAATATTTTCATTTTGATATGTATATTATGCCATTTCAAATATCGCTAGTCAATAGTGTAATTGTGGGTTAATTAGGTGTTTTCTATAATGTTGTGTTTCTGTTTCAGCATTCTGGCTTCCGGAAGCTGCTTCTCGGTGTATACTATACGTTCATTATTCTATTTGTGATTGCCCTCGTCTGCTTGGTCTGCCTGGCGCCCATTGAAGAAACTCTGGAATCTGTTAGTAAGGTCATCTCGGGAATGGCAAAAGACAAAAACTAATCTGTGTTTTAATTTAAAGGAAGTGAACAGAATTGAAGAATCATCAAAGAATGACTCATAAATCTTTAAAGTCATTACACATATTGAGTTTTTTTTACACATTCAGGTTTGATTTTTTTTGCAAACGCAAATGATGATCTAGAATCAGTTGTTTTTTCATCACAAACAACCTTTTCTAGTGCCTTACCTTCATTCTTCAGTATTTTTAACTTTTTTATTATCTACTTCATGTGACGTAAATCATAGGCCATATTTTAACATGACTTAAAAATATGACTAATGTTAAAAATGATAATTATTTAATTTTAATTTAGTATTGTAAATATGAATGTTTGTATTGTCTAAATTCACAATTAACTCACTGGTAATTGACTGGGTAAAATATATTCTTTATTGCATTCTGAAACGAATCTCAACAAGGCACCATTTCTATTTCAGTTTGTTCAAGCTTTTATTAGGTCATCCATACAGAATTTTGTGCCGTTTTATTAATAAAACGACTTGTTATTTTTTTCTTTGAATTATTCTTAATATTTCCAGTTGTGTACATTATTTCTGGTTTAACCTGATTTAACTGATTCACAATACAGTACATATATCATCACCTTCTTCAAATGATTTGTGGCGGTTTCAGATGGCTATCTTGACGGGGGCCATGATATCCATTCTTCATCTCGCAGTATTAATCATCCAGAAATGAATTATTCTTTTGTCACTTAAGCAGATAAATGAATGCTGAAGCTGTCTAATAATTTTTTTCATACTGTTTGTGCAGTACCCACATATTAATATTTAACTGTGGTCATCTTCTTTATATAATCCAAAACAATAGATTTGGGTATTCCTAGATTTTTTTGTGATTTCCTTTACTGTTTATGTCCTGTTATTTTAATTTATTATGTGTATCATCAATATCTGAACCTTTTCCTAATCGACGTTCATCTTGGACACTAATATTTCCCTTCTTAAATTTGGCAAAGCGTATTCGACAAATAAACAAATGTTTTTTTGACAGCAGCTGCAGTAAATGTGTCTTAAATACATTTTCATGTTCTCCATTTTTATAAACCAAGATTAAGACGGTCGAAAAATTCTAATGCGTCCTAGCGGCACGAAATTGGATGACCTAATATCACATTATGGTGCTTATAAAATATTTGTTTATATGAAGTGATTAGATATTTTGAAAGGATATTATAATTTTTAAGTTTATAAGAATGTATTAAATATTTTTAATCACCCTTCTGTCTGATATTTAATGGTCCGTCAAATAAAGTGGAATTGATTAATCTGAACTTGCAAATACCTCTAATAAATTATTCTTAAAAATTATGTTGCCACTTAATGGATTCTTTGCCAACCAATATTGACTTTGACTTTGATATTCAATAACATAAGCCATTCACATAGTTGTTTTCTTAGGTCTTAAAGAAAATCTAATTTTAACAGCATTCAGACATAGTCACCATCTGATGTCTTTAAATTTGAAATAAAACAAAGTTCTCCAACGCCATAAAATATCTCGTGCTTATCCTTTTATATGCAAATAAACTTGTGAAGTTGAATTGGCAGGGAATTTAAAAGGCAATTTATTTATTTTATAAATATGTTATGACATCTTATAATTTTATTCTGTTTGTAAATTGGTCTGGAACATTACATATACAGTTCGTATATCTAATTCTGCGTTATGTCCGATTTTAAGCTCTGAGTGCATGTCCACGATAATCCGCAGGGAGCATCATCCGAGCACCTGTTAAGATAGGTATAAATGTTACCTTTGCATTTTGTATGGAGATAATACTGAACCAACCTTTATCTTTAATCTTGCATGTGTCGGAACCTCATTCATATGCATTTCATTCATTAATCCTGACCTGTCACACAAATTAAAAATTTATTCAATATTAAATGTCTGAATTTTCAAATTGTGACAATGCATAATATGAACAAAGGTATAATTTTTATACGCAATCGCTACTACATTGTTTCCACAATGTTTGCATCAGGTTAATTAAAAATTTTATTATAATAAATGTAATGTCTGCATGTAATATTATTTTTAATCTGGTTTTGAAATTTGATATTGTCACACTATGAACCAACTAATAATAATAACATTATAAAACAAAATCTTCTGTATTATTATGCATTTAAAATTGATTTTTATATTTAACGCACTTAAGTAGTCATAAATCATAATTCCATCCATTACCTTTCTAGATTCCACTAAGATACTAATTAATTTTGTACTTAGAATATAAATAAATTAAAATATATTATAGAATATTCAATTATTTTAAGTAAGAAATGTCGTACTATATATAATTCTCTATTTATTGATGTTTGTTTCTGATATAAAATACTGATATGAGAACAATTTTACAAATCTTATAAACCCATTAAACGCTTACCTCACATTCAAATCGATTTTATTATAACCTCTCATTAAAAAAAAAATGCATTACATGTCTCAGACACATGTATCGTACTATACTTGCGTAATGTTTTTCTGGTTTACAGATCATTGTATATTGTTTTGGTCTTTTCAAATATCGTCGTGTTCAGATGGTTTTCTTTTGTTTTGTGAAAAATAAAAATGATATAATTTTTTTAGTTTTATTTTATTCATTGCATATTATTCACAATTTAATTATTTTTATTATTATGCAACAGATAATCACCGCCTGTAAACTTATAAAATGTTACATCTTTTTAAAATGCAGTTTCATGAGACATTTTACCAGAGAAGTCTCAGAATAAACATATTCTATATTTAAATCTTACACTTATTTTAAAATTAAACAGAAAGCAGATGGGTTTAAAATAAAAAAAATTGTTCTCTTCAATATTACATATATAATTTTAACACATTTTTTTCTATGTTTATCTCCTTTGAATATTCTGCTAAAAGTGCAAACATTTTTGAATATACTTTAACTGTGTTCAGATAGTGTCAAATGAATTAATATATTTATTTTCTAATAGTTACCAATAGAAGACCAATGTGGAAATACATTTTTTTTGTAAATCATTTTTAATACATAAGTTTTACAATATTATTTGATTGCTGTAAATAAAGCATTTTAAGATAATTTTTTAAAAATAATTTAATACAAATGAAGCCAATCTTACATTTATTTTACAAGACAGTATTTATTGATTTATAGTCAATATTGTGCTTTTGGGTTTAAAAATATATGAGTATGAATTAAAAGTGATAAAGTTTTATAACATTATTCCATCTTTCAAATATGAGTCTTCTACATTCTAAATTGCATTTTTCTAATTCTCTGTTTCAAAATGGTTATTTATCAAAACATCTTTGATTGGATTTATGGAAGTAAAAATAACTATAATAATATATTCTGGCAGTTTTTTCTATGTGTCAATGTGCAATTTTATAATATAATTATCACAACTTTACATTGAATTTTTTTAAGTGTTCTGTAAATACGTATCACCTTTTTAGAAATAAAAATAATATACATATTTTTATTTTTATTTGTTCACCTCCCATACATCGACTTTTTCCCTACACACCATTTTGCTAAGCAACGCCGGATCAGCAAGAGGACATTATATATTACAGTATCAATATTTATCTCATATCAACCCAGCTCTATTTAAATAATATTTCATATATATATTTTTTAAATTCTCTTGGTAGAGGAGTTGTGACCCTTTCTAAGGCAAATTATTTTAAATGGATTGACAATTTTTTCTTTTGAAAATGGTTAGTAAATGAGACCCCCCCATCCCCCCTCTCCCGGCAACAACATTGTATGCCGATTTTTACAAATTTTAATAGATAGACGGAGTGTTGGCTATATTGAATGAAATGAGGTGTTGTTGCAAGTAAGATTACTTAGAAATTTCAACGATGTGGCATTCATAACTAAGATGTGCCCAAAAATGATAAACAGTATTGTTGCAAGGTTGCTGTCAAATACAAATTGAAGATAAATAATATAGATTTTTAAATTTTTGTTTGCTTAAACCTATTTTTACAAAATTGGGAGGTGTTCATTTCACGGAACTTCCCACGGCACAAAGTGGTGAAAAATGAATATGCTTTTAAGGATAAAAACAAATATATTATCATGTATACTTATTATATTAGTATCTTTCATATACATACATGAAATAAATTTATTATTATATTATTTATATGAAAAAAAAATTTAATCATATACATTTTCCCATTTAAAAAAATCTTTTTTTGTTCAAAGAATGTAAATCTAATATTTTAATCCGACAATACCTTGAAAAAATAGCATTTCTGCTCCTGTCAAGTTGATTTATGGTATTTTAAGCAGAGTGAGTCAAAGTTATCAGAAATCGGCCAATTTTGATAACTTTTTTAAAAATTATGTTCGTTATGTTATGAGAGCGAATCAATAGTACAAAATACATATCATACCAAATATATGAAACCGTATTCGACATTTGAAACAATAATAGCTTTTAACAAATACACTGGACTATCATTGTTTATTTTTATCAGTTTAAACTCAAAAGTAATAATGAGAGTACCGAGATGTTAGTTAAATAAAAAAATTCTGACAGGTCAGACAAAAATTTTTACACCCACTACACAAATTTTTTGACCCAATACATATTAATCATTACACTGTCTATTCTTCTGTGGTGCGGGAACTCACGGTGCAACAGGAAAAGAAGAAAAAACTCAGAAACTGGTGTTAACTCAAATTAGTCAGGATTTATTTATTTCTTGTATAGCAGCAGATACCAGAGAATCATATTAAAATCATATCAGAGAATCATATTAAGTAGTAATAATAACTTAAGAATTTTGATGGTATGGAGGCTCATAGTGTATTGCCTAACACTCCTTTTGTATGTACAATTATAAGACCTCCAGGGTCGTGGCCCTCGGGTCTCTTCCCGTTTTTTAAAGTTTCTACATTCAACTTTGTTTTCTGAAAGTAATTAAACCTTATATGATTAAAATAAAGATTTTTTATGACTCTCCGATACCTTTACATTTTGCTTAAACTTAATCATAAACATCAAGTGAAGGCATTATTTTACAGTTGTGATCTGGTTATACTGAACAAAGACTGAAATTACTAATAGTATATACTAATACATTTTTATATCAGACATATTTTTTTCTAAGAGAGTGGGGTATTATCTATTGATTCTGACTGATCCTTTTATATTATATATTTCAATTATTTTCTATATAATATAAAGGGTTTTTTAATAGGGACGCTCAAACTTTCTTTCAACAGGGACAAGAAACTACACCATATTTCTTCAATTTTTTTTGAGGTTAACACTCGTACTTAGTTGGCAAATCATCATGGAGCAGTACACACCGGAGCAACGCTTGCAAATTATTCAAATCTACTACCAAAATTCGCATTCGCTCACCGCAACTTTGAGAGCATTACGACCATTTTATCGTCGTCATCACTTGCCTGCCACATCAACAATTCAACGTTTGGTGCAAAAATTTGAAAGCACATTGTCACTACACAATGTTCCAGTGCCAGTGAGACAAAGAAATGCACGAAGTGAGGAAAATATTGCCGCCGCTAGAGCATCTGTTCTTGATGACCCAAATGAGTCACTAACATGACGTTCTCAACAATTGGGCATTTCTGTGACGTCATTGTGGCGAATTTTGCGAAAAGATCTTGGCCTACATCCATACAAGATCCAGTTGACACAAGAACTAAAGCCGCTTGACCATTTGAAGCGTCGCCAATTCCTTAATTGGGCTGCACAACAATTTGAAAATGATGCTGAATTCCATCGAAAAATCATCTTTAGCGACGAAGCTCATTTTTGGCTCAATGGATATGTAAACAAGCAAAATATGCGTTATTGGGCAGGCACCAATCCACACGTGCTCCACGAAACACAATTGCATCCCGGAAAAATCACTGTTTGGTGTGGATTATATGCCGGAGGTGTCATTGGACCATATTTTTTTGTTGATGATGCTAATCGTCATGTTACTGTGAATGGTAATTGTTATCGCTCCATGATAACTGATTATTTTTGGCCTCAATTGCAAGGTATGGACTTGGCCAATATGTGGTTTCAACAAGACGGCGCTACCAGTCACATGGCACACGCAACAATTGACTTATTGAAAACCAAATTTGGTGAGCGTGTTATTTCGCGAAATGGACCAGTTCAATGGCCGTCTAGATCATGCGATTTAACACCATTGGACTATTTTCTTTGGGGCTATGTTAAATCTTTGGTCTATACCAACAAGCCGGCGACGTTACAAGAGCTAAGAGAAAATATTGAACGCGAAATTGGTGCGATTCGGGCCGAATTATGTGAAAAAGTGGTGGAAAATTGGATTCAACGATTGGACTTCTGCAAACGTGCCCGCGGTGGTCATGCGAGGGAAATTGAATTTCACACATAATTGCCACTAAATGTACTTCAAAACATAATAATTTTTTTTTAGATATATTCATTCGTTTTTGTTTTATTTTAAAAAAAAGTTTGAGCGCCCTTAATGAAAAACCCTTTAGTATATTACAATTTAATTATTTCCTTTATTTGTTCATTGTTGTGAGTGAAAATCTTATCACGTATGCAAATTTGTTTGGTAACGCGTAAGATCGAGCGTTTTTATTGGTCCATGTTGTCAGTGTTAAAAACAATGTACATATATATATACATATACATAAATTTATACACTACTATCTATATCTACACAGAATAGTTGGTGAATCTTCTGGTATTGACTAAATTATTATAGAACACGTGGTAAGTAAGTACTTACATTGGTTGGATATGACAAACTTAGTCGATTAATTTGAAAAAATGGAACATCCAGGACTGCAATATTTTTTCATATTCAGGTAAGTTAGAGACGAAGTACAAGATGACTACAGAATTATTTTATTTGAAATATATATGTGTGCATTAATGCTATTAAAAGTGTGACAAACATACAAATGGCAAAAGTTATTTGAATATTAATAATAACTGTTTTCAGTGCAACGTCCTCGCGGATTAGTTCACATATATCTGGCTTTTAGTGCTATTTGACACATCAAAAGTTATGTTGCATATTTCACAAAAATTAAGTTTTTATATGATCAAATTAATGTGATTTATTGTATTCATGGAATAAATGAATAAAAAAATATTTTTATCATTGATATTTAAATATTGTTTGTCAAGACTACTAAAACTATCAGTGCTAATATACACAACAGAGTAATAATGATGTATAATACCAGCAGCGTCTTGCGAAATCTGGAGTACTGAAAATACAGTTTAAATTATTTCATATGCCTAATATAAACACATAAATAATTCAATATTTTTTAATTATTTTTTAGTAAAATTGTACAACTATTGAAATAAGTTAAAACTGTATTTAATAAAATAATATGTGAGATTCTTAGTAACTTACCGATGCGTCGGAGTTTTTATTTCCATTTTGAGAAATTGTATTGGAAGTATTTATTAAAGCATCGTTAGTCTGTTTATCATTGATGATTTTGGCCATCTAAAATATATATTAAATTTGAACTAACATACTATACATTCTCGGTGGTGCGTTAAAATAGATATATGGAATACATACTTTAAATATTAAACATTTAACACTTAAAAAGGAGTCTTCAAATCACAAATGAACAGAAAGACAAAAGAGCAATTCATTATAATCTACATCAAAAGCATACAACACAGAAATAAAATCTGGATCAGAGAGATAGAAATAGGTTTGAAGCATTTAAGTTAAGTTTAATAAGTAGGTTCTGAGAAAAGCACAATAAAAGGGCTCCATTATGGATATCATCAAAATTCAAAGGGGTCGATGGATAGGACACATTCTTAAATACGATGCATACTTCATAAATATAATTAAGAGAGTGATTGAGGGAAGATAGAGAGGAAAGTTCAGTAAAAAATATTTTCACCAAATGATGAGTAAGGTGAATGCAGACATCTACAAAAAACATCTGAATGGTGCCCACAACAGTGATACACGGTGAGCATTTCACCGACGAGAAAACAGTTCTTCAAGGAACCCCTGAGGTGAGAGGCTTTACAAAAATGGCGGTATACAAATTATCCAATTTTATTATTATTATTATAAGATAAGATAAACGTTTATTGAGAATTTTATAGTGTTTTACATAAAGGAAAACTACAATAAAAATAATATTATCAAATTATACCTATTTGTAATCTAAATTGACAATTTATTTCTAAGTATTAGAGTGCAACTGAGCAAAATTTGTGGCGGGTGACATTCAGGAAAGGAAGAGGGGTGGTAACTGCAAAATTTGATTTAGATTGGTCAAATGGATTACATATATAGAAAACTGTACAGTAAAATGGCAAGCAACATATTACAGTTAAAACTAAGTAAATTTAAAACATTATATATTCTACTGTAACAAACACTCCAGCATCAAGTTTTAAAGCATTTTTACAAATCTTGGGTCTGAAACTAAAGAATTTATAAATAATACACCACACAATCGCAATACAATTTTAGCAATATTTGATTATGTCCAAGAACACACAATCACTAGATTTTTATCTACAAATGCACTGTTATTAAATAAATATCAGATATCTGATATTTATTTGGAATACAATTGCTTACCGATAATGTGAAGTGTATTGTCAGATGAAAAGTCACAAATATTATTAAAATATATTTGGTCCACCCGGGTAGTTGAGATTTTCTCAAATACACTCCAAAGAACATAGAAATAACTGAAAAAAATACATATTAACATTAGCTGTGAATAAAGTAAACAAATTACAGTGGAACCTCTCATAACGAGCATAATTTGTTCCAGAATCTTATTTGTAATGTGACACACTCGTGAAGCGAAATAATTTTTCCCATATAAATTAATGTAATGCGTTCCATGCCAAAAAATACTCATTTTTTTATTTGTAACCTTTATTCAAAGAAAATGACTTATTATTATTTATGAATTTTTGACAATAACTAATTATTTTTTACTAGAAAGCTGTCTAGAGACATTTGTTTTTATCGACGCTTCAAAATTTGGTGAAAATGTGACAGCATTATCATTGTATAAATTTGTAGGGCGCATAGCCACTGCCCTATTAGGGTGATGCTTCTCAATATATACGACATAACAGTTTCTCATGCTTTCAGCATTTCTCTTATCGCGCCAGAAGATTGTTACTTTGTTACCTCTTCCACTGACAAACTCTTCTCCGTAACTTTTTGCTGTGAAACACAATTCAACTCCATAAGCTCTTCGGTGGTCAGCTCTTGGCTGTGCTCTTCTGTAAGCTCATCGATGTCATTATTATTCACTTCCAGTCCCTTGATATTGGCCAAAAATACAATCTACAGACTTCACAGATGCTGTCTCAAACCGCTCAAAGTCACATTCGATAATGCTCTCTGGCCAAAGCTTCTTCCTAGCAGAAATGAGGGTCCTCTTGGTAATCCCTTCCCTCGCCTTGTTAATCATTTTGAGGCAAGCAACCATGTGGAAGTGATCTTTTCAAAACTCTAAGGGTGAGATCGGTAACCTCAGTCATCTCAAAACAACGCTTGAAGAATGTTTTAGTGTAGAGCTTCTTAAAGTTAGAAATAACCTCCTGGTCCATAGGTTGAAGTAACGGAGTGCTGTTGGGATGCAGAAGTGCATCACTTGTTATGCGAAATGTCGCTCGTTAAGGGAGCTTTTTTTTAAAATTTGTCTTACTCGTTATTCAAATTGATTGTAATGAGAGGTTCCACTGTACATGTATTATCTTGCTTAAAATAATTTAAAAAAATTATAATACATAATGGTATTATGATTTTTTTGAACATATTATGTTCAAAGACTTTTAAATAAATGAGACTTCCAACAACATTGTATATCGGTTTTGTGCAGATCTGAGTTATGAATTCTGCAACGTTGTATATGTTCTTGGGCGTCGACCATATAAAATAAATGAAAATACTATTAACACAATTTCTAAGTCATCTTCCCTGCAACAACACTGTATATCATCCAAGATTGTCGATGCTCCGTTTATATATCAACATTTGAATAGTAGAATCAAATAATGCACTATGTACCATGAAAACAAGAAAAGGTGAATAATAACGTCATATTTAAGTTTTTATCAGATATTTCTTGAAAAATCTGTACTATACATCCTACCTTTGTTTTTTACATAAAAACTAAAAGTAATAGTTTTCTGTGCTTTCTAAAGGCGCTAGGTCCATCGTCTCTGTAGTTTAACATCAGCTAAGTACCCCGAACATCTTCAAACAGCAAACTGGCCTAGTGATGTGCCACTGTTCATTATTTTTATCGCTGACTATTAAATTTTATCTTACTGAGACATACAAATAACTAGTTAAATAAAATAAAAATGTTATAAAACATTTGTTTAGTTTTTCAGGCATATTTTTAAAATTGAATTTTTGATAAATTTTGTTCATTTTATAACATAAGGTAAATGCTACTGACGTCATCTACATACAAAGTATAATCTGAATTAAAAAATAATAAGAATAGTAATAGTTATTGGCGTTAATAAAGTTAAAAGTTTTTATTAAAACACGCATAATAACGTCTTGCATTCAGATTTACACTTTGTATGAAGATGACGCGAGTTAAGTAACATCCAACTAAATCTAAGCTTTATTGGCAGACTTGGCAGTTTTAGGTAAGGTATCATTTAAAGTAAATCCTTTTTCTTAGTGCTTGAGATCTCGGAAGAGCAGTGAAGTTGAGAAATCACAAGCCTTCTTAAATCTGCTGGAATTTTGTTTTGTTTTAATATATTTATTACTTTCCATGGCTCCACGTTGTGGAGAGTAGTTATGATGAGAATTTGATGGATGTCGTCACTGCATATTTTTATCCACCGGGCTTTCAAGATACGCATCTTGTCAGTATTGATTATACTATCTGCTGCTTTTTGAAAGTCCAAGAAATCGGTATGTTTCATGTCAATAACATGAAAAGGTGTTTGGCTAGCTTCTTCAATTGTTTTTATCAAATCTTTAGGCACCATAGAACTGCATACCCGTTTTCTTTTTTCTATAAGAGCAAAATCTCTATAAACATTTTTTTGCAGACTGGGTGTACATTTCTTAAACCATTTGGCAAACAGTAACTTACTGTACACTGTCGTTTCCTTTCTTTAGGGTCACTGTATGTACCATTTTGCCTTCGTTTAATCCGTACTATATTTATTAAGCTCATCAGATATGAAGCTTTCTTTTCATTATTCTGAAGCTTGTAGAATTCACGAAATAATGTCTGTTTTTGGTCTTCCCCTATTTCTTTGCACTTTTTATAGCATTTGAACAAATTAAAATCCTGGCCAATCATAAAATACATTCATCCTTCTAACTAATATTATCTTACTAGCTTCCCTACTGTATCCTTTGAATGTAGCGAAATAAATAAAAAATATCTTCAAGCAAAAAAAACATTAAAATATGAATTTATTTATTAATACCTACATTACCGATACATCCGTTATAAATAGTAATTAATTAAACCCAAACGAAAATGTAGATATCAATTAATAATATTGCTAAATGTGCGCCGTATTGCACACTAGCCCGTAACATGACACTGGGATGAACGTTAATCCAAAAACACAAAATAAATCATAACTCGTTTACGGGTGAATTTTTTACTGGAATGATCTTCTTAGCTGTTGATATATATATTTTTCTTCTTTTATTTGCACAATATTCTTTTAAACACCTCTTTCTTGTCATTTGTATGGGGAGCTCACATGACAAGCGTACCACTTGCTCGGCCATTTTCTTACAAAATGACGTTAGCAGGCAATGGCATTTAGTGCCGTTTTTAAATTACCACACTGTGGCACTTAGCGAAGACGTGATATTGAAACAAGCATAGAGGCTGGATGCAGCATTGCAGGGACTTAATACATCATTAGGGTTATTAGTGATGACATAGAATTAAGCTGCATACTTAGTTTGAAAAATGAAATATTGGTACATAGTGCCTATTTTACTTCAACCATTCATTTGTAAAAACTGATATACAGTGTTGTTGCAGAGGTGTCTTCAAATGTAGTGCATATATTAGACTGAATGTGAAAATTGTTTAAATTATTATTATTATTGTATCAGAAATGCTAAATTCATGGAATAATATCAGAAATTTTCACCATTAAGAATCATGCAAGAATATAAATCCGATTTGAATAATAATTTAAGCAAAATATGACAATCTAACTCACTCCCTAAAATGTGTGCTGCATGACCAAAAATCCAATGAATCCAGTCGAATATTTTTCCCTTCAACATATCTGTCTTCTGTTTGAGGAGAGCTCCTGAAACATCATACAATTTTATTTATACATAGAGTCCATTTTTACGTATCCAAAATGTTAATAAATGGATAACAGAAAATAAACCATTGTATTGAACATCTTCTGAAGTTTTGATAATCTTCTAAAATTTTTCTGAAATAAGTAATGTCTTTATTGTTTTTTGTTTTTACAATTTAGTGATCTGCGTTTACCACTTTGTTTCAGAAAGTAAATAAATAAATGCGGTTAAGATCACCGCGGTCCGAAAATAACATTGCTTCAATTATATTTATAAGCGAATGTCGCGACTTCCATTTGATAACATGCTATTTTGACAGTTATCTGTTGAGGCCCCTCACAGTCACCTGGGTGTTAAGCCAAGCTCTCAACAGCCATAAGCACTACTGGTACCGATGGCAACCATTGGGAAGACTGACATGTGAGTGTCACTCGCCTACTTGCCGTCTTCCCGGCCACAAACATTAGATCAGCCTTCAATAACTACTCGCCCCAAACTTTGTATTGTGTAGAATAAATCTAGTGTCATCCGTAAGTAGTATCTCTTCTTAAAAAAATCTGCTCTAGTCTGTCATCATACGTATTTCTCACACTCCGTAATTACTCAAACATAGTGGAGAACTGGGAGACATAGAGCCCCAGTTCCCACGCTTACAACTTTCTGATCAACACACAAACATTGCGACACAATCCACATTTTCTTTCACCACAATGCAATTAAAACACCTTATTACACATTATTTTTTTAATGGGTATAAATGGATTACGCCTACGAGATTGACAATATACAAAGCACTGGTATTCCGCAGGCGCATTACTAATATTTTGAATTAAAAAAAGCTATCCCACAGACGTAGTATGACTTTCGCTGTGAGTTTCGGCACTATTTATGTTTTAAAAACTTCAGGAGATTGATAAAAGTGTACTGCGTCTGTCTTACAAGTCTTTATCATAATCTGGAAAACCCGATTATATGAATAAAATATATTTTTTTACGAGTATAAATGGCTGGTGCCTTTTCATACAATCTGTTTAATATCTAGCGTTGATGATTTGTTTCCACAGGTGCTTCGCTTATTATTTGAATTAAAGAGATATCCTGTGGACACATTATGATTTTCTCTGAGTTTATTTTAAAAACTTCTGGAGATTGACAAAATCGGTTTATGTGATACTTCTATTTTGAAAATTTGTCTTCATCTATTTCACTTTTTTATTCTTACTCTTCATAGTCGTCTAACATATTTGGTCTCGTGGGGGAGCGGCGGACAGGCTAGTATATAATTATATTTGCATTCACTTACCAAAAGGTTGTAGAAAGCAAAGGATCACGGTTGTCAACCCGATAATGGTGTGAGGATTACCACCAGTATCTGCCCAGCCTCCAACCTGCACTACTATGATAACGAAAGCGATGATTGTCAAGACCCATGTTATCATCATTAGATATTGATGCCACTGTTAGAAAAAAACATCAGACATCAGTATTCGTTAATGAATGTATTAATGAACTAAGGAGGAATTGTTTTATACAGCGATACATAACCTATTATAAGAATCATGTTTTATTTTCAGAAAATTCTTTTTCCCTATATATGTATTCCATCCACGTCAGTCCTTCATAACTGAGCCCCCTCCCACCCTCCTGAACTCCCGCCCTCTTGATTATGCTCCTCTTCTTTTCTCAGCATTCTGCAGATCTTAGGAGAAGTGCCTGTTACCTTTTCCACTTGGTCAGTCCAAAGGGTGGGTGATTTTTATCTTCCTTTGTCCTTCGATGTGGCCCATCACAACAAGCATCTCCAAGTTATCTTCTCTTATTGCAAGATGCCCAAAGAATTGAAGGATTTGTATAAGGCAAATGTTTGAAAGTCTGTCCTTGATCTTCAGTTCTTGCAGAATTGAGACATTTGTGCGTCTCGCTGTCCATGGTGTGTGCAGCATGTGTCTCCAGCACCTCATTTCAAAGGCATCAATCCGTCTTTTCTCTCTTGTCTTCAGCCATGATTCCACATCATAAAAAATATAGAATGCATCTGAGACTATACAAGCCTGACCTTGGTTATCTTGGAAATACTGGGGTCGCATCATATTTTGTCAAATCTGGACATAGATGTTTTCGCCATATCTATGCGTTATTTAATTTCTGACTGGCAGCTACCGTCGTCAGTAATTATGTACCCGAAATAATTTAAATCTTTGACAAGATCTGGAAGGGCATCTGTTCATGAAAGCTGGTTATGTCGATCAATGATGATTAGCTTTGATTTTATGTTTATCTCAAGGTACGATTTCATGTTTCTTCTTCAGTGCAACAGAGTAGTGTAACCATTTCTTCTGATATAGCGATCAAAATTGTATCGCCCGCTTACCTGTGGTTGGAAATATTTTTGCCTCCGATTTTTATTCCAACATTCCAGTTTTTGAGTGCATTTCTCGTGATGTATTCGCTCTTTATGTATGTTAACAAGGTCTGGAAACAATATACATCCTTGTAAGACTCCTTTTCACACTTTAAACTTTTTAGAAGAAATTGAGTTAAATTTAACAATATATTTATTATTTATGTATTAATTTACAACATATTTGTATGTGCCAATATTCAAAGAGTTTCATTTAAAAAAAAAAATTTTTGCTTTTAAATAATAAAAATGATGACTAATAAAATTTAAAAGTATACTCGTATACCAAAAACAATATTATAAACAGTACTATTTAAACTTACAACAAACCATAAATCTTTTCCTCCTTGCGTTTTTCCCACCCAAGTCTGACGAAAGTACCTGTGCAAAGAAATAATTATATTATGTTACTTTTACAATACTGAATTTATTTGTTAAAAACATTTTGAAAATTAAAAATTTGTTCGGTTAACGCCGAAAACAATAAGAAAAAAAAAGAATTCTTGAACAGACTCCGGGAAATCAGTGTTAGTTAATGCTCTTGATTTCTTAGTGAAAAATATTGATCATTTAAAAATATCAGTGTCGATTCTAGATACAGGTACTCCTCATTTAACGACCGAGTTTCGTTTCTACGACTAGGTCCTTAGCGAATTAGTCGATAAGCGATTTGTTCTGAATAGGGATGAACAAAACGAATTACACAATATAAAAATACAATCAAATTAAAGTTTATTCATAAAAAAAGACATGCACATTAATATTTTAGTCATCGAATCCTTTAAAGTTATCAGTGTCATCATCGGAGTTATCAGAAGAGTTATCAGGAGCTGTAGAAGCCGAATAAGGGAGATGACGGCGAGAAAATTGAAGTACTTTTAGTGGTAGAGGTCCTATGTGTAGCATTTGAGAAGAATCTCGTTTGTTTGATCTGCTTGCTATAAATGATTCCGTGCATTACTTGCCTTCGCATGCCTTTAAAGTCTCAAATATATTGCATGCCTTGGGTTAAATTATTAAAGGATTATCGGCATTCTCTTTTGCATCTGGTTGTCAAATTAGATCGCCAATGATTAGTCTATCTGATGAATGAGGCCATTCCACTGCCTAGTTATTATGACTTTAAATACTGTTGGTGCTTTCACTGTCTCTTTCATTCTTTATTTATCTATTTAAGATCGTCGAAACGGTTGAATGTGCCAGCTTTGAGTCACTTGCTATCGTTTTAACTTTTTACCAGCTTCGTAGTCGTTTATGTTCTTCATTTTCATCTCAAGATCGATAGCTTTCCTTCCATTCTTAGCGCTTTCTCCAGGGCATCTAGTACAATAGTGTGCACAATGAAGACATATAAACAGAATACATACTCTTGGAGATTGCGAACGCTTCGTGAATTGAATAGTTACTGACTGTGGGAATGAGACTAGTTTATAAAGAATAGTTGAATGCTTTAAAAAATGGAATAATATATATATCAATTGGAAGATTAGAGAATATAAGTTCAAAATTTGTCACTAATGTATTCGATTACTATAGCGAAATTAGAAAATGCGCTTCCCCAAATAGGAAGAGGTTCAGGTTTGAATCCCAGTAGCAGCAACTAAATATTTTGTCGAGAGATATAATTTTTCTGTATATCTTTCTAGATAACTCATTTAATTTGTATTAAAATGTTTTGTAGTTAATAAATAAAGTTTCTGGTAATTCTTAGAAATAAGGTACATTCCAGGAAGGAAAAAGTTCCAGGAGTCGGAATAGAGTCCTATTATTAGCATCTAGTTTCTCCGGAGTGGAGAATTTATGATGCAAGAAGTCTTGTCAAACCTGAATCAAACCCGACTCACTTACTGTGTAGTATTTTTATTTACTAAATACATCTTCTGTCTTTAAAAAATGATACCTTGAAAATTCATAGATGGCAGTACGTGAATAACAAATTCAAATTCAAAAAAGTCAAATTACGCTAATAACATAAAATGTGTAAACAATACCTGGCCATAAGAATACCAACAGAAGTCGTTCCCATCCAAGCGATGATCATTATTATACCGTGGAGTTTCAGTAGCACTCTTGAAGTGTTGGTCAACTGATCAACAGTAGACAGCGATAGTTTTGTATCACTCCAATCGAACACTCTTTCGTGAAAACCCACTTCATTTACTGAAATTGGTAAAATAAAATATTTCTACTATCTACTCTTTTTGTAGTAAAAATGAACTAATGCAAACAGTTGTTCTCGAATGAGACAAATATTACTTTAGCGTTTATTTTGTTCAAAATATGAGGATTCATTTTATATTATTTCGTTATTCGTAATTGTAAGGCTAGGTGCAAATATACAATTTTTAATCACTCGTCTACTTAGTTGTCTAAATTTTATCAATCGTTTTTTGACAAAACAGTTGAATAACTATCGGTCGACATCTATGTACATTGTCGTGTATTGGCGTGCGCAAACACTCGACTAAGCTGTCAATTCGCGACCGTTCAGTTGTATGAGAGCACGCAAACAAATTTTGGGAGATTTCATTGGCAACTAATTGATTATATACGAACTTCTAACAACTAAACAGTTTAGTCAAATAGAAATTGAGGGGTTCATCGATTTCGATTCAATAGATTAGTTGCGGTAATAATCGAGTATATGCGTCTAGCCTAAATAATATTATATACATTAGAATAGAGAAGACCTTGGAAAGAGCTTCGATTCATTACTTATTGTATTTTATATGCAGAGTAGAATGACTCAACTGATGCTTACTGACCATTAACGACAAATCTCTAAGATAAGATATTAAAGTCTCATCTGTGTCGTTAACATTAGATTACAAAAAATAGCTGTTTTCTTTTTATAATAAAAAAATAATAATCACAATGAATGATAAAATTAATTTATGTAGTGTTATTATTTGAATTTGACCAATTTACTCCGATTTAGCGACATCTGTTATAAATTATGAAATATATTTAATGAAATTTCGTTTTACTTTCAATTTAAAACAAGAGATGTCATTCCAGATCGTCACATACAGCTTAGATGAAGTGAAATTAGATTACAAAAATTGTTCCTTACATTCTAAACTCCCTGCCGATATATGCAAGTAATATCTGTCTTTTGCTAAATTAAAATGGATTTCTTTGACAGTAGACAGTGTGTTTCGAGTGAATGTACAGCGTAGTACTCCATCCGCATACGATGCATTCTTTGTCTGTATTATGTCTTGTGGCTGAAATTATTACAGAAATTAAAAAATATATTTAAAAAACGCATTACTTACATGTTTTAGATACACCCCTGCATATACAGTGAAATCTATCGTTTTTGAAGGAATCTACTAAATTAAACTATGAATGCGGGAATATAAAAAAAAAGTTACATTCATACATCATATTCTAAAAAAGATACATATTTCATATGTAAATGAATGTGTTTAAATACAAATAAAATTAGAAAGCTACACAGAAACATAAAAAAAAAAATCAAACTTTATGTCATATACCTTTCATCATATAATTAGTTTTTTGGCTGTTGCGTTATTGCTTAAGTAAACAGTATTTTTTCGGTGTTGCAAATGAAATTTTTTCGACATCGGTTATTGAAAGTGCATAAAAAAAGGTTTCAATTTGTCGAAGGTCGTGCATGCTTCTGAAAACAAAGATACAAGCGAGGGATTCTCTTCATCGACATCTTCAACCTCTTCTGCTGACTCCTTTAATTCAAGAATCACTTGGGCGAGTTGCACAGTTGTCTACAAAAAAATATTTTGTTGTTTTACGCGCATTTCTATGGCAATGTCCCTTAAAAACAAATTTAAAATATTCGTAGTCATCCATGCCCTTTTGTTTACGTAATATTGTACGGGTAAAGTTTTCGTACTTTTAAAATACCTAGGCTTCAGCGATTTGCCAATGACAATTGGCTCGCGTATGTCAGTTCCATCACTGTTAACGCAAAACACAGATCCTCTCTTTCGACCCTTTACCACCGTGACAGGACTCACTCTTTAACGTCAATGTGCCTCTTATTACTATACCGGAAAAGCACTGTATGCTATAATACAGCATGCTACTAGTGTAGCAGGCAGGGTACCCAAATATATGTCGCACTTTGCTCAAATGTTTATCCGATTAAAACACTCTTAAATACCATAGGTATAATTATTTATTTTATATATCAAGTAACAATACCTACAATCTTATAATGTTATTATCATATTATGTTCCAATTATAAAATAAGGCATTGTAACGAAATTATGCGTAGAGGAACCATCGATGCGATCTATTTTTGCGTGTTTTTTATGAAATTAATTCGGGACTGGAAGAAATATACGACACATGCGGGAAAACGCATATATATCAGACGCGGTCCTTTGGATGCACCGCATCCCTTGTGTTCTAGAGTCAAAAAGCTTTAGACTTTTGGTTTCCAGCCGAAAATACCACTGCTGTAAATAAATTCGTCCTGTCTTCTAGAGTCCAGTCATAACATACACTACAGCATGGCGTGCGCATGGAGCGAGTCGAAATACATATACATTCTCAACTTTCTAATATTTATGATTCGCGTAAACACACAAATACTAACAATAGCGGATTCTATCATTCGTTCCGTATCCACGAAGTTTGAAAGTATTCGACTTTCATTCAGTTCCGCCTGTCAAGGTCTTCGAATACTGTATATGTATTCGTTAACAGCATCCAACGTACAAAAAACGACTTTAATGTTTATGGGTATAATATATAGAATAGCATATATATTACGAAGCGAGCGGATTGTTTGAAGTAATTTGTTTGTGTTACGCACTTTTTACAGTTTAGCTTGAAGCCGAATTATTGAAACATTGGATATTCTTCGATTATATATTTAATAGTAGGTATAAACTTATTATCCAGCATCCCTTCTACAAAAAATCACCGACCGCCACTGATCTATATATATATATATATTTTACTGATATATATATATATATATATATATATATATATATAAGATATATGTTTTTTTAGAATACGTACTACTATATTGTCGACGTGTACAGGCAACACGTGGAAATATCAATTCACTAATATCTTGAGCTTTTTATTAATATTAACTTGTCAGGAAGTTTAGAAGGATTATAAAAAATAATTAAATTAAATATTTGTATTAAAATTTGATGTTAAGAATGTATAAATAATAAAGTACATCTAAAATACAAAAAAGGTATTAAATTAAAAAATATGGGAGTATTAATTTGTATGACAATTTGTCAAGATGGCAGGACAATCGCTTAATGTGTGTGAGAAGTACCGGGATCGATACTCAGCGCCTCCGAAAACTTTTAAATTTCAAAATGATTCGTATTTAAAAGCCCTTTTTTATAAATGTAGAATTAACTACTAAATAAAAATTTTCAGGATCATCAAAATCAAATCCCGAAATCTCGGGATTGCAATTTTTGGCAGGATTTGTATTCACTGGTTATAATGAAGCGAGGGTGGTTTGCATAGACATAATAGTGTAGATTCTATGCTCGGTGTTTTAATAGCGTGATGATTGGTTAGTTAGTTTACTTTCACAGTGGCGTACATAACTACGTCAATGTAGCCAATGCCGTGCATTGGGATCTATGTTAGATAGAGGACTAAAAGGCAATATATTTGGTACTAATATTTTTTCCAGCTCTAATATGGACTAATAATATTTAAAATTCACCACAGTAAGATTTTTTCTTACGTGTATTATACAGGCTAATATCAGACAAGGGTAGCTACAAGTGTAATGTAATGCATGCATATGGCCCAATTTTTTAGTTACGCCACTGCCTTTGCGTCATATTTATGACGAGAAGTAGAGATATTAATTATTATTTTTTGATTTCCACGAAGTTACGTCGAAAATGAAGTTAATATTATTTTAATTATAAAAGTAAACATAAGTAGGTAGATACTAAAAAAAATATATCAAGCATATATCCATTTAAATTGGTTTCATGCTTATGACAGGGTGGGAGTGGGGGGAGGGAGGTATTACAATACTCGTTTTTTTCCCAATATTATGTTAATAAACCGGTTGGTAATAGAATATTATTTGGAGATGTCACTGGCAACGGCTACCAAGTTAATCTTATTTTTCACAGTACACGTGTTTATTTTAGATAGTCAGAACTGCACTTTTCACGGAAAGTGCAGTTCTGGCTCCACGAAATGGGGAGAAATTACGCCCAATAACTTTTAAAGGTCCAAACCTGAGAAAAAAACTGCTACAACAGTATATTGAATTACCTAATTGCATCTTGTTTTACTCTTTATATATATTCTTTTATATGCTATCTAATTGTATCTTGTTCTACTCTTTATATATACATATATATAATTTTTTTTATACATTAAACAATGCATTTATGTTAAGTATTATAAAGTATGTATCTAATCTAATGACATCTTGTTTAACTCTTTATATATGTATTTGTGCACTTTGTTTTAATACTATACCGGAAGTATATTGTCTGCTATAATACAGTAAAATACTAGTGTAGCAGGCAGGTACCTTTATCTTACTTTTCTGAAATGTTTATCTGATTATAAGATAACACAATATAACACACTGAACTAAGAATCAAATAAATAAATAATAATATAAATAATAATAATAATTATTATTAGTTTAAAAAACATAAGAATTTTAATATGGCCTCTTCATTCCATACTCCATATCATCATCAACTGTTTTATATCTACTGTTGGATGAAGGGCACCCGCATTTCCGCAGTTTGATAATTTCATCAATCCAGCGAGATGCCACTGGATGACGGCGTTTGTTTAATGATTGTACGACCTCCCAGCGGTGTGGCCTGCCCATTGCCATTTGTTTAGTTTTATTATATTTATATACTCTCTTATGTTGAGAGTGTGTGTTTTGAAGCCACGAGCACAGGAAGTGTACGATGGTACTCGCGGTACGGTAGAAGAACAATAATCTTTGGAATCATACCTAACTAGATGATAATATTTGACAAAATAAATAATTAAAATATCACGCAGAAAATTCTAGACGGCTGACCATTTTTCTATACATCTATGTGTCAAATATAAAAATCTAAGGGATGAAAATAAAATAAATTTCTCACCACGCCTTCTCTCGTGGAATATGGATAACCTCTCGCCGATGTCCAGGATGCGTGGGCCGTAACTTGTCCACAGATTTGTTGACATTCCACTGAACTGTCGTTACCCTCAAAATAAAATAAAAATGCCAGATATAATAATAAAAAAATAATAAAAAAAATACTGAAAGCCTGTCAATAATATAGGAAAGAAATTAGTGATGGTATACCGTTTCTAGTTTAGCAGTCATTGCTCGAAGAATTACGAATAATCAGTTACCGATCATTGTTACAATGGAATAATCACAGTCACAATAATGCTTTAAATAACGATTTAACCATCACTAAAATAAATCATATTTTCATATTTATACAGAATTATAAATACAAATTGAATGTATTAATTAGAAAGATATACGTGTAAAATCAATTTTATCGAAAATTTTTATTGTTGCTACCGGGATATGAAACTGAATCTCTTCCAATCAGGGGATCGTGCTGCTATGCTACAGTAACACAGTTCATTGACGATACATTTTCGAACCCATATGTTACACTTTTCAAATTGATACATCTATCGTTCCATTATTTGAAAGCCATCCCGGAAGCAACAACAATATTTTTAGATTAAATTGATTTTATATGTATGCCTTTCTGAATAATACATTTAATTAGTATTTAAAATATCACAGACCTATGTTCTGAATAATTACAACTTCACAATAAGAATGAGTTCTCCTTAATGATTATACATAACTGTTGGTTGGTTCACATACCAACGTGGAATTAGGTATTAGGTACATATCTAAGATAGATACGCAGATGATTCATTTTGAAAAAATGGAATATCCAGAGAGCAATATTTTTCATATCCAGTTAAATGACACAAGAGAATTATAATAATGTTGATTCTTCACATTTACAATGTCCTTTAGCAAATGATATTTTTAATGACTGGCGTCCTGTGGAAATTTACGCATGTGTTACGTTTGAAAGTAAATTGTTAGATGTCACACATATAATCGTAGAGATATTGTGATGATTGTACGCTAGTGTTACGAATGTATTTAAATATTATCCGAAAATGGATGCACCGTGCATAAATTGTGTATTGCGTTTGGCGCACTAAAGGCCGAATTGAGAACATGTGCACGAAGTATATACCATATTACTAAGTACTCGCGTTTGAGTTCTCACGTTGAAATGAACACCTGGATTTATTTAAAATGTATAACGTCTTATTTAATATCACGTCCGCCGATGTCCCAAATGCGTCATATTAATATTACGCCAATATCTCCAATTCAACGTCCGCCAAAACCACAACATCTTTCTGTGTTTAACACGTTTCATTTCATTGAAGGAATAGTCAATTTCCTTTGAAATATGGATATGTGATGTTTCGTAAATAAACTAGGCCATTTGTTCCAAATTTGGAAATTGGAACACCATAATGCCGCTGTACTGTAAGTAGGCAATTATTTAAATATGAATTAAATATATTGATTAGAAAGATAGATCAATTTTATCGAGAAATATTCTTGTTGCGAGATCGGAATTCGAACCTGGATCTCTTTCCTAACCGGGGAAGGTGCATTATCCAACTATGCTACAGCGATAATATTTTTAGCGACAAATTTTCGAACCTATATGTTACCTTTTTTGATATTAATACATTTAATCGTTCCATTATTTGAAAGACACGTATACCTTATTTTTACAAAATCTCTAATATCTTTGAGTAATCTGATTTCATTTTTATTAAATTTTGAACACATTGACACAACTTTATTATTAGGAGAAAACATTCTTATTGTGAAGTTGTAATTATTCAGAACACAGCTCTGTGATATTTTAAATATGAATTAAACATATTAATTAGAAAGATATACATATAAAATCAATTTTATCGAAAAATATTGTTGTTGCACCACCTCTGGATCTCTTTCCTATCCAACTATGCTACAGCGACAATATTTTTAGCGACAAATAAACAGTAATATTTCTGATACGAATATTATTCAGGTAGTTAATTATTATTACATAACCATCGCTTTGAATGTCAAACTATTTATCTTGACGTTTCAAGAAGTCGGTTATTAAAAAGTCGCGTTTAATTAAAATACAAGAATATCAAATTCGTAAAATTTGACGTTTAAAAGACGCGCTAGGATGATTTTTAAACACTAGTTTTGTTAATTAGCGTTGTTGTGTACGGTGTAAACAAAATAATTTATTATGTTCAAAAACACGGGATAAATATTAAATAATATTATCTAGTAATAATGTTTTAAATTCTACATTATATGTAAAGAGAAAAATTTTGGTAATTTCAAAAAATTTAAGTTGTCACGATCTTTTTAAAATAAGTACCAGATAGTTAGTTACTTGATGAATTAATATAAAATAAATACTTATTTAATGTATTAATTATAAATATATACATATAAAATCAATTTTGCCGAAAAATATTGTTTTTGCGCTACCGGGATTCGAACCTGGATCTCCATTTTCAATCCGGGGAAGTACACTACCAATTGTGTTATAGCGCCAGTATTTTTCATGACAAATTTTTGAACCTATATCTTACACTTTTTCAAATGAATACATCTGTCGTTCTATTATTTGAAAGCCATCTACATCGTTTTTACGGAATTTCAAATACCTTCGAGTAAACCGACTGCAGACGCCAGAATTATCAATTCATTTTTATTAAATTTTAGACACACTGATACAACTTATATTATTGATATTAATCCTTAATAATATGAAATATATATTCATTCACCATGTGTCATTTTAGATAAAGAAAAAACTTATAAAAATATTTAATTTAATTAAATTAGATTATAAATAAGTACACGAGTTAATAATTATTATTTAACCTAGCTATATACTATATGGTGTTTATCATTGGTAGTTATTGAATTTTTTAGTATATAATAATGATTTGTTGCCTTTTATATTGCAGTATCACGGGCTTAAAGCTGTTCCATCCACCCTCCGGGTTTTGCAATATTGGGCTGAAAATCTACATTTTTAACACAATATAATAAACTTGTGTGAGAGGAAGAAAAATGAGAAGAGAGAAATAAAAAAAATCCACAATAAGTGGCTTAATTACAAAAGTTGGGGCCTAATGCAATATGAAATAAGAAAGGAATTGGGAGGCTGTATCTAAGAATAATAATATTAAATATGTATTACGTAGAAGTTTTATCTAAAACAAAATTGATTTTTAACCTCCTGTAATATATCAGGCCGCTGGCGCTATTTTATGTAAATGCTTCATATACAATTTTTTATAGTAACGCAACTACACATAGACTTCATAGGCTTGGGAACATATAGGACTTCATAGGCTATTTTATGTAAATGCTTCATATACAATTTTTTATAGTAACGCATCTACACATAGACTTCATAGGCTTGGGAACAATTTTAGTCTTGTCGATACATTCCGATATTCAATGCTTAAATATAAGAGTGATGTTGTTGATACTGTGCTGAGACAATGTGTATAATTTATTAAGGTATTTAAGCCGTTCTGTTTTTAATTAATTTTTTTGGTTTATTTGCTAAATTAAAAAAAAACATATTTTTGTCAATTTATTAATCTTATTAATTTGTTTTTAATTTTATGTTCTTCTTATTCATATATATACTTATACTCAAGTTAATATTATGTACTTTTACAAATTTTTTTGTTTTTATTTATTATATATATGTATTCCTTTTATTTATGTTTTCTTTATTATATATGTATTCCGATGTTACTAACAACGAACGATTAAATGTATTAATATCAAAAAGGTAACATATGGGTTCGAAAATTTTTCGCTAAAAATATCGTCGCTGTAGCATAATTGGATAATGCACCTTCCCCGGTTTGGAAAGAGATCCAGGTTCGAATCCCGGTGGCGCAACAACAATATTTTTCGATAAAATTGATTTTATATGTATATCTTTCTAATTAATATATTTAATTCATATTTAAAATATCACAGACCTATGTTCTGAATAATTACATATTCACAATAAGAATGTGTTCTTCTAAAAATATATTCTTGTTAGGTGCGGATCTTTGGGTCCCAATGCATCGTATGGCTGCATGGGCGTAGTTACGCCACTGTTCATAATAGTCATCATAGAAAATCTAAGGGGCCAATGGATAGGAGACAGATACAGTATATATCATAGAAATGTAATTGAGGGACGATGAAAAAGAGGAAGGTGTAGACAAAAACACATTGGCTAACTAATGAGCAAAGCGAATTCAGACACATGCAGATAACTTCTGGATGGGGTCCAGGGATTTTCAGTAAAAGCAGTAGTAAAATATAAATACCTTTGCCCAACGAGGAACGGAAGAGAGTTGTAGGAGAATATGACATTTAAACAGTCTAAAACATTATAATCTTCATTAAGCACAAAAAAAAAGTACAAAATAAAAAGCATACCATGATTTTATCTTGCGACAGACCAACTGCAACGAATGATGATTCTTTAGTACCAATTAAATCAAATGTGTACTTGTTATCTGTAAAAAAATTGGAAGAGATATTATTTCGTTTAGAGTCTGGGAAAGTATCGATTCTTTTATTAGTAGAAAATAATTGACTATCGTAGATTGCGTGACGCGACATACGTGCGCTAATTATATTTTTCACATCGGCATAGTGTCGAATTTAATTGATTTGAACACTTTCAAAGAGAAATTTATTTATTTATTGTATTGTATATTATCTATGATCGATATACAAACCGAAACCGTGTTTCGGTTAACATAAATACTCTTTGTTTTAAGGGAAGATTTTTAGGCTAGTCTAAAGAGTTTTTATGAGTTAATTGAACTAGCTGGTTAAGTAATATAAACACCAACACTTGGGATCTCAAGTGGGCTTAAATATAAACGCGTTCGTTGACATGACTGGACTAAAACAAAAAAAAAACATAATAAGAATTTGTATGAAATTAAGTTGTAAAGCAAGTAGGTAGCCGGAATATAACGTGGAATTTCTTACTGGCAATGCAGCTGGTGTTTGTAGGATTTTCAGCCACGAAAAAAACCTTGTTCACTCTTACATTATATTCATTAAGATGATGTATCATACAGTAAATTGTGGTGTTGGAACATCCTCTATTATTGTACCATATTGTTATCATCATAACAATGATGTTAACGGCATCGTTAGTAAAACAATATTACTTTGATACAGATCGTTTTCTTCCCGGTTAAACTAGGTTCCCCCATGGCAATTAAGCAATTGCTAATGACAATATTAAGGCGTGTTGTTGGTGCAAAGATGAACGAGCTTTGAAATACTGTCTGCCTAATTTAGATAGTATTCTGCAATAATTAAAAATTAAATTATATTTAAAATAAAAACACTGTTTACTTTCACTATTTTTTTATTTATAATGTTTTCAATGCTGACACATCATCTTCAGTAATGTTATTAATACTAAACTTGAGACTAAATTACTACGTGCCACTTAGGATTAAAGAGTGGGTGTAGGGGCGTGGTCAACAAGCGCAGGAGAGGGGACGTAATAGAAGGTGTTTGAATATTGATGACATTATTGTTACAATTGATCATCAAGTTTTCTAAAATATCTAGTTTATTATCTTTTTTTTTTAAATGCACTAATTCTACGCCATCACTGTCGTTTAGTATTATTAACATTACTGAAGATGATGCGCCAGCATTGAAAATGTTATAATAAACAACAAATTAGTAAAAATAAACAGTGCTTTCATTTTAAATTTAATTTAAAATGGCCCTTCAGAAAGTTTTATTAAAAAATTTTGAAAAATTATGAAAAATTAATTTAAAAATATTGAAAAAAAAGTGTTATAACACTTAATAATAATAGTTTAAGTAGTTTAGATATTTGGAAAAGTATTTTTAATACTACAATAAATTAGCCAACAATCGTCCGAAGGATCTTAAAGTTATGTAATATTATTTTAGGAAGTTTAAGGTGTTATTTTCTAAATTAAGATAAATATGTTGTTTTATTTATAAAATGGTTCTCTCGATTGTGCAACACTGCACAGTAAAGTACACACTCATTTATAGTAATGATATCAAATATAGTTTGAGTCGAGTGTTGAGTGTGGCTTGAAGAACACCATACATGCATGTGTTACTATTTTAAGAGCTTCAGTGATATAAAAAAAAATTGAGTTAAAAGGTGGTTCGTTTCTTTGTTGATTCATACCTTTAACTGTGATCGATACGGCTGCTCGACAGCTTCCATCTTCTAGACACCTTGGCGGCGAGCCGAGACACAGTTTTGAATTATCACATCCAGTGTAAAAGGGATTATCAACTCCAGCCTAGAAAATAAACTCAGATTGGTTGTTTGACACCTTCATTATCATTATGTGCCCTGCACGAGGATAAATTTTTGGTCTCCATATTTTTTTAATACCCCTTCAGATATCCCTGTCCGATCAATGAAATCTCCAACCTCATTTCACACCAATACAAACCAATGTAGACTATTTATCTCCTCTACTTAGAATGCTTATTTTCTAAAAACGAGATTTCATCTAGTTCAATAGTGTAAATAGGTAATCATTCAAGAGTGATTTGTGTCATTAATTAAGTTAAAACTTCATTTTATAAAAAAAGTACAATAACATTATAAAATAGGAAATATTATATTACAAGTCAAATACCATTGCCGTTCAAATAATTTTTTATTATATAGATTAAATGTAGCGAGTTAAGGAAAAGAAGATGACATAAGTTAACCGGGAGTTGAAAATTACCATTGACGAGATTACTGTAAAAAAAAAACCTGTGATCCGCGATGAACAGACAAAAAAAATGTGGTCAAGGGTTTTCTCCTCAGCACCACACTCATACATTAGGGAATCTATTAAGTTCAATTTGAACAAATGTGAGGCTACCTGACAATGTCAAATTCTCATTCTAGAGATATTTGATATTGTTCTTTTGAAGACTTTCATTTTGGAGAACCAGGGGGTGTGGGGAATAAATCTTTGAATTATTTTAAGCCGATTACTCATATGATTATTTGGATCCATCCATTGCGCAGTCCAGATAGAACTCGTACGTTTTTTTACCATATTGAGCCTGTCATACATCGGGATATGAAATTGATGGGGGAAAACTCCGGAAAGAGTGGCCTCCTTGGCCAGTTTATCAGCACATTCATTTCTATGAATTCTCTTATGTACAGGAATCCAAACGAATGACACCTGTTTATTGTTGCTGTACAAATTATATAGACATCTTTTGATGGAACAGATTGTTGGCAGAAACTCCAAATTTTATGTTTTTGACTGAGTTATAACTAACTCTAGCTAACGCTAAGAATTTGTTAAATTTGTATTAATGCCATATTCCTTGAATCAGTTGATAGTTATTAATTAATTAATCCAGTAATAAATCACCCAGTAAAGTCTCAAATTTGTTGTATCATTTATAAAAGACTAAGTACATATTTATAAGTCTCAAATTTATCGTAAATTTAAATGATTAACGTAGCATAATAGTAACGCATTTCTCCGAAAAGGAAAATTTCAGGATTTGTATCCCGGTGGTAACTAAATATTTTTTTCGATTTATAAAATTTGTTTTAAAAATCATTCTTCACTATAAAATATATCTTTGATAATTATATATTAGTATACAAGATAGCCACATTAAATATAGGCCAACACATTAATTAAAAAGCACTTTAGATAAGTTAACAAATAAATAAAATTTGGAGGTGATTTAGAGTCTCGGGGAAATTCATCTCAGGCTGTGGAAGACGTCTATTAGATTATCTAATCTGTCATCTCTCGCGAGCACTTAGCTTAGTTTATGTGTCAAAGAGAAGGACAATCACAAGCTTCTGGGACATTTCGTTTATGGCCGAAGACAATGTTCAGTCAAATGTTTCTCGACCAAAGAAATTTGTAATTTGTCCTAAAATTTGGAGTTCAAAACTTTTTGGTACAATGACATTACACCATTCGAAACAAATGTAACAAATTATATATGGATAAGTAAACAATATAATTTTTATGGTGTTATTAGTTGTTAGGTTGGGTTAGGTTATGCATAATTCCTCCCATAAACTATCTACTGTAGCAGCCATTTACTTTTGGCTAATGAAGAAGAAATTAAACAAATATCAGTACTGCTAATATATCTTAATATGATGACTTTTAAATTGAGAATATATTTCAATGTTATGGTAAAACATCCTAAAATCTCCCTAAAAATATTAACAGAATTTATAAGAAAAATTGATGTAAATCAGCATGGGCACGACCATTAAACAAGAGAAAGAGATAGACTGAGACTGCCATCCAGGAAGAAGGCTAAATCTTAGAAATCAATGATGTACAGTGCGTTGAAGATTTTCAATGAAATGCCAGATGATATAAAGAAAGGAGAAGAAACAGGAGCAAAACTTGATCTTGTTCTATTTCGATTGAATAAAGAAAGCAATTTTTCTGTTAAAAGGCGTATAAATGGTCATCACACTTGATTACTTTTTTTATATTTTTAATATAGTGCATACGTACATATGTATATGTATTTAATTTAAGGTTTCCGCGAGTATTAGTGTATGGAACTGGCGAAGAAGAAGAAGAAGATATACTAGTTCCACATGTATAACATATCTAACACATCTAATCTTTATGTTGAGACCCGTCCAATTTTTCTATGCTAACATCAACTCACCCCAAGTAATAAATCATAGACACAACACAAGACAAACAACAAACATCTATACGCCATTTTATTCTTAGCTCCGAAACTGTACAACACACTCAGTACCAACTGGAAATCGTTCAACTCCAATAAGATTACACAAATATGAACCGATCGGGTAGAGAGCAATCAGAAGTATGTCTATCCAACATAATCATTATGCAGTGCCTACACTAATAATACACTAATTCTACAACACTCCCACTTCATTTTCTTTTATTCTATATATATTAATATTTTTATGATTTTTTATTTTATCTCTATTTTTATTCCTGTCGAATCTTAAATAACAGCACGAAAAAAGCCTACTTTAACACAGACTTCAGTCTAGCAAAGTAGTAGCAGAACAACGCTGTATATATCAGAGGTGGAGTCTACTCTATCCCACATAATAAACATATTACAATGTTATATTATAATATATTTACCTCTGTTATAACAAAAATATGTATGTCAATAAATAAATAAATAAAAAATATACAGTACCTACACTAATAATTCACTAGTTCTACAATACTCTCACTACATTTTTATTATTATTATTTTTTTATCTCTTTTTTTATTTCTGTCAAATCTTTATCTTAAATAACACTAAAACAACAGGAAAAAATCTGGCTACTTTAACACAGACTTAAGTCTAGCAAAGTTGCCAGGACAACGCTGTATATATCAGAGGTGGAGTCTACTCCATCCCACACAATAAACTATGATTATTTAATTGCAATATAATTGTATCTTATGTTTATCGTGTTATATTATAATATATTCATATCTGTTACAACAAAAATATGTATATTAATGAAGTCTAAATAAATAAAAATAAATATTTACAATTTACTACGTGAGAAACATATAAGAGTTTACTTACGTGAGACAAAGTCTTTTCAGAAGTAGAATAATCTTTTAAACATGTCTTGGCCACAAAGACGGTGGCAATGATTCCTGCTGTCACTATCAAGATGAGGTTCATCATTTCGAACACCAGTTTCAGCGTTGACTTCATAGTTGCAGTGGCGTGTCGTCAATTTTATTTATGTGTTAGTTAATGCTATGTTTTTATTCTTCAGCACATATCCTTCTTGTTCTACCTTCTTAACGGATAAGCATTATGATTTTAAAGTCGGTCTACGAGTTTAAAACATTTTTTAAATTAGTAAAAAAATAAATGTAGATATTTGAAAATTGGAAAACTTGGTAGGTAATAATTGAAATTACTATGCACGTCAAAGAAACTGTCACATTATTCTCTACGTCATTCGCTTTTAAAAATATATGATATTTGATTCCAAATACAATATAATTGTATGTTCACACAAATCTTAAAGGCACTAGATAATAAATAATCACATATTTATATCTCGATGTAGACTTTTAGCTTTTTATAATAGACACCACGTGTTTTTCCTAACACTGAAGTTAAGTTACGAGTTTTAATGTAAATTTTTGAAATTGTTTAACACATGGAATATCATAACACTGCACAACGATTCATTTGTGTTACAAAAACTGTTCAGTAAAACAGAGAATTTGTGTTATCTTCTAGATTTGTATAATTTAATCAAATATTTTCATGATTATTATTTTGATGACACCTCTTCATTGATAAGATATTGATTATTATTATTGTTTTAATGAAATATACTCATTACGATTTATCAATTTTGCAACAGTATAATTATCTGCATAAATTATTTGTTCGATAGAATTTTTTTCATGATGCGTTACCTCTCTGTAAGAAAAAATCTTGTATTTAAAATGGAAGATCGTTTACATTATGGACAAAATTTTAATATTAATGTAATTTTAGGAAGAACACATTAGTGTTATGAATTTGCACTTTTTCAGAACTTAGTTTTGTGGTATTTTTAATACTATATATTTAATAATATTTTAGTTGCTGTCGGGACTTGGAATCTGGATCTTTTCCTATCCGGAGAAATGCGTTACCAATTCCGCTATATCAATATTGTATATTTTCGACAAATTTTTTAACTTATATTTTGTAGTTCTTTAAAATTGATTAATTAAAAGCAAACAATTTAAAAAAAAAATAGAGATGCCTACATGGAACACGTGTCTCATCAATATTCTTACTATTCCATAAATCCCATAAATAAAGCGGTATTTTTATACTTCTTTTATTTTTCAAAATTAAAGTTCGTTTTTAGTCTAAAATATACTCTTTAATTTTATATAATGCTCTTTCATCTTTCTTGTAGATTTTCAAGGTCCCTCTTCCAAAATTCACTTGTCTATGAGGAAAACTACTCTTCTAGTACTGTCCTGACTAAGTATTCAGAATTAATATTTTTTTCGTTCAAATGATTTTGAAAACTGCAGAATAAATGATAATCAGATAGAGCAATATCAGGCGAATATGGTAGGCGGAGAATTTTTTCCAAAAAAGGTTCATTCTTGAGACGTGACAGCAAATACATTTACACGCAGCACGCGATTAGACATTGAAAGGAACCCATTGACCCAATTTGCTAACTTTTTCGATGGCACGCAGGTGTTGATGAATAGTTGAATGACCAAATCCAAGCTTCTCTGCTAGTTTCAATGAGATTTTGTTTGTACAGGGTTTGCAGGACGTCCTCGTTAAGCCTAAAAAATTTTCCAGGATGAGGCTCGTCTTCTAGGCTGTAGTTTCGGCTCAGAATTTCTGGAACCACCGTTGACACTGGTTTACGTTTATTATCATATACTGTATTAATATTCCTCGATCCCCATATACTGCACTAATATTTCTCGATCCCCATATACTGCATTAATATTCCTCGATCTCCACATACTGCACTAATATATCTCGCACTATCCGTTGAGTTGTTGCCTTTATTGAACTCATAAAGCAAAATATGCTCCTTTGTCACTTCTATTATATAATAGATTTGAAAAAATAACGGTTAAAATTGAACTATATTCTTCAAAACTTGTAAAAGGATAAGTTACTATACCTGCATTTATAGCAGGTAATTTATCCCACCCCCCTCCAACTTTTAGTTAACGTAATTGAAAAAACGGCATTATTTATGGGATGACTCAATATTTTTAAGCAAAGCTATGTAAATAGGACTAATTTGATGGTCTCCTGGAAAGAGGCTCGGACCCACGACCACTAGATCATTAGGCGAGTATCTAAGCTACAATATAATACGGCTGAGGTGGGTCACGTTCAATGAATGGACTCAGAAAAAGCAGCGAAAAAAAGTGCTGGAAGCCAAACTGCAGTCGTTGGATGGCGTTACACAGTACGCTCATGCAGTCGGTATCGCAAACTGGTTAAGGACAGCGGAGAGCAGATCGGAGTGGTGAAACTTACTTGAGGAGGCCAGAGTCCACACCGGGCTATAGCGCCATTGCTAATACCCAAAGTAAAAAGTAGAAACATGTAGCCCAACAAAAAACATTACCAACTCAGGTACAAAAGAAAAATATTCCAACGATCTTCTATAGAAGTGTTGACATTACAAAGAATCAGTGAGAATGTGTGGCAAAAACACGAAAAATATTTACAGTAAAAAATAAATGATTTTTATGACACGCAATTGAACTTTAATTGATAATATAAATTTTTTAAATTATTTCCTTGAATTTATTTCATGTTATTAACTTCAAAGATAATATGTTCAATCTCTATGATTCATGAATCGCCGATCGCCGTCTAGTGCGCACGTGAACGCGACATACAGAATGGTTCCTTTCCATTATCTACCCACTACTCCCTCTCCAATACCCAGAACACGACCTTTTTCTATGGTATTATGGACCACTCCAGAAGTGTGAACTGACAGTATTCTTTTACTATTGGGTGCGTTGACTGCCGCCTTGTTCTTCCTTCTGTGTAGGAATGAATTGTTGGTTTGTGAATCATCTTTCTTAATGATACATTGATAGAGAGTGCACTGTGTGCGTTTCGGTTTCTGGCTGTGTATGCCAAAACCTGTAAATCTAACTGTTATGCTTATCGAGTCACACTTCGCGCCATCAACGAAGTGTGAATTCGTACGGAGTACGTTTCCTGGAGCCAGAAGACATGTGGATCCAGTGGAAGAAGAAAATCCAGATACCAAAAAAAGCATCTCTCAGTTGGGTCGTGTTTCTTCTTGGTTCTGGTTGGTTCTTCAGTCTCTTTGTTCCCTATTCCTGTCCCTCTCTCAAATTTCTTCCACCCTTTCTACCCATTATATATTATTAAATTCTTTAAATATTATAAATACATATTTTTAAAATGTGTGTCTTTAAAATCTAGTAATGATGTTAAACCCTCCGGGTAAAAATAATTGCCACCGATTAGCTTTGTCTCGAGGATGTGAGGATAGATAAGATATTTAACGTTTGCAAGTAATTTATCCAGATACGTTGGTGAAATCCAAAGATGGACCATGGGTGATATTACTTGCCGGCAAACCGTTTAAGTTTACATACAATTAATGCAACATACCGCCAAGTGGTACTCATCGAAATCGTTAAAAATGTATACAGAACTTTCTGAATGTAATAAATTAAATCAAATATGAAATATATATTAATTAGAAAGATATACATATAAAATCAATTTTATCGAAAAATATTGTTGTTGCGCCATAGGGATTCGAACCTGGATCTCTTTCCTAATCGGGGAAGGTGCTTTACCCAACTACGCTACAGCGACAATATTTTTAGCGACAAATTTTCGAACCTTTACCTGTTACCTTTTTGATATTAATACATTTAATCGTTGCATTATTTGAAAGAGCCATCTACCTTATTTTTACAGAATTTCAAATACCTTTGAGTAATCTGATAGAAGACACCAGAATTGTCAATTCATTTTTATTAAATTTCGGACACATTGATACAACTTTATTATTAGGAGAACACTTCTTATTGTGAAGTTGTAATTATTCAGAACATAGATCTGTGATATTTTAAATATGAATTAGACACATTAATCAGAAAGATATACATATAAAATCAATTTTATCGAAAGATATTGTTGTTGCGCCAGAGGGATTCGAACCTGGATCTCTTTTTAACAATATTTTTCGATAAAATTGCTTTATATGTATATTTTTCTAATTAATATATTTAATTCATATTTAAAATATCACAGACCTATGTTCTGAATAATTACAACTTCACAATAAGAATGTGTTCTCAAATATATCTCTTTTTCATCTCCTTTCATGCGTATTTGTGTTTGTTCTCCAGTTATTAAAATATCATATCGATGTTTCGATACCGTGTCGCATATACATGTCTTATATAATACGTATACATATTTAGGTGTACTGGTGTATATTTTTTCACCCTTTATTGCATGCCCTATTTTAGAAATCTTCTCTTGCCATCGGACCGAGGGCACGAAGGGATGGGGTGAAAACTATTTTGAACAAAAATATCAAACTAATTTATTTTTGATACATTTGATAAATTATCTGAACGGTCTCGTCGTGTAATAAATGTTTTATTACAATTCAAGTTTCGGTAACAATCTTCCCTCTGTCGCAACATCTGTTACAAGTTACAACTATGCGAATAGTTATTAGTTTTATACAGGGGGAGGTTGTTAGTAAGCAGTGGGTAAATTAATTCTATAATATCATGTGTTATGTATTGTAATAATAATTTTCATAAGATTATATTTTTTAATAATCAAAATATAAAAAAATATGTATATTATATATTCAAAAATATATTATAAGCAAGATAATTACTTTTAATTTTTGAAACGATAACCGCACACTTTCGCATGATAGAATTGATAAAATATTATTTCGTCGGATAAATGGATGTTATATAATATATATACTCGTATATTACAGTGAATCTGTATTACTAGTGAGAATATATTTTCACTGGTAAAAGTATATTTTCGCTTAGCCGGTCAGTGGATGTATACTTAACAATGAAGATACAAATTCACTGATTACATTTAGTGAGTCTGTATTAGTTGACAAGCGAGAATACGCCGCGCGGGAATATTTGGCCTTATGTGTCGATGTGTCGCCCTACAGCATGGCAACAAATAGTTTGGTGGCGGGGGTGGCGTTTACAACTCGCACTTTTGTTCGCTTATAGTATTTTCATTTATATTAAATAAAATTATTTACTGCATAAACTACCGTGTTTATAATCTCAGCCATTTTTATTTCCTTTTCAACACACAGGTTAAGTTAGGTTAGGTTCCATAATAGGTTAGGGTAGAATATACATTTGCTAAAACCTGCTAGTGAAGTTATATTCCCACCAGAAGAAATATATTTCCACTGGTGAAAACGTATTCGGATATGATTTCACTGAAATGTCAGTGAAAATATATTCTCACTGTTAATACACATCCAACGTAACATATATATTGGGATGTATAGTTTTAAGTAGGTATAAGAATATTTATATCCTTGAATTCGCTACGAATGCGAGATCCTATCGTTATCATAATAGGAGTAGCAGTGTTATTGAAGAAACAAAACTATTAATAATAATTATTATGGTCGCTAGGGCGACATAGATTTTAAGATACCTAAATAAGAATATGTCTGATTTGATTTTTGTTTACGTTAATAGATAGGTTGCACGAAGGTAGACGACTCTTTTTTGTATTTTCAACATAAAAAAAATAGTTTTATCTAACAAAGGCAATACCTATTAGTTTAGAATATATTATAAGTATATTACAGTATATTTAACTTATTTTGTTTATTAATTATTTGGGACAATTAAATCAAATTTTAAAACATTGCTTTACTTATCATTAAAACATACTTTAAATATATTTTATCTGCCCTGAAGCTGATTAACTCGTTTATTGGATTATAACTTAATTGTTATCTTTTCAATTGGTTGGCAGGTGGTCGGGTATCGTCATACCTTGTGATTTGTGATGTCTGAGGTAACATATTCATTCTGTGTTGCGGTATCACAGCCTATTTATGGAGAGGTAGAAATTCAACAATTACTTTTAGTTTTTTTCAACTTTCGTATCTTTGGTTCATTTCCAACAAATTGATTTAAATGGCGTATGGAGCACTCGGGCGTAATTAAGCTATGTGAAGAGGCCTCGACAAACGCGAGAGCTCTGTCGGTTGGTTCGATATTCTCTATATACAAAATGTAAATACAACGATCAATTGAATGATTCACGTTTTAAGTGTTTAATGAATGTTTAGCAGCGTTGGGTTAATAAGTAAATAAGGAATATATAATAATAATAAGAAATTTAAAGGCAACGAAAAATAAAGTTAATAAATAATGAGTTCGTTTGCAGAATATGACAATATAAAGAAATTACTACAAAGATAGTCAGGTTAGGTAATAGTCGAAGTATAGTCAGATGTAGTAGATAATGATGGTGCTGATGATGATGGTGATAATGATGGTGTTGATGATGGTGATGATGGTGGTGATAATGATGGTGATGAAGATGTTAATGATGATGGTGATGAAGATGTTAATGATGATGGTGATGATGATGGTGATGATGATGTTAATGATGATGATGATGATAGTGGTGATGATGATGGTGATGAAGATATTAATGATGATGATGAGCATCTGTGTTGCATACAGCAGACATACAGAAAAACACAAACAAACACACAGGCGAAAAACACTGTTCTAAAATATAAGAATAAATAATTGAAAAATTTTTACTAATTTAATTTTTATTGGTGTAAGATATTAAGAACCTTGCATGAGCAATAGAGGTCAAAAATAAGCGTCATTTCAAAGACGACACCCGGAAGATTATCTGGCACAATTTGCTACAATGGAGGACGATATAAATAGTAGGTACTGTTGCTGGCCCTCTTCATAATGATTTCTTCTTGTTTAGAGAAGTTCATCGGAACAATAATATCACAAGTTTATGGTTGCAGCTTCAGCTGGAAATGGCCGAAATGCTTTATGATTCGGAAGTACGAACTCGGTAGAAAGTAGTCGTGGCGTGTTTCCGGTTAGATACTTCCACTCGATTCTTTCACTCAAGTGGGACACTCAAGCTCTTGACCTCAAGTGTTGCGGTCTAGGAAATAGTAATTCTTTTTGACAATGATTTTCATGATCTGTGTCCACGAATGAGATTTTCAATTGAATTTCGACTCGAGATAGTCTCTGAGAAACGGATATTGCTGCGGTGAGATTTTTTTCACACATTTAGTCATCATGTACATCAAATTGACGTTCGTCAGTTGAGTGATTTCTAAATTTGATTAAGGAGAACACATTGTATTGTGAAATTGTAATTATTCAGAACATAAGTATAGGTAGATAATGGAACAATAGATGTATCAATTTGAAAAAGTGTAACATATAGGTTCGAAAATTTGTCCTCAATGTACTGTATGCTGTAGCATAATCGGTTAATGCACATCCACCGGATTGGAAGAGTTCTATATTCGAATCCCGGTAGCAAAAACAATATTTTTTGATAAAATTAATTTTATGTGTATATATTTCTAATTAATACATTTAATTGTTATTTCTAAATCTCCCCAGCAGTAGTTAAAACTGAATAAATGTTTGTAATTTAACGCCTTATATCAATATTCATGTTTAATGACTTATGCTATCTTTCAGAATAGATAGTTGTATGGATCTATGGTGGTCAAATCACGCTGTGAGATCGAACGTCGTGAAAGTTATTCTCTCTTTTTATCAATCTCAAGCAGATCTCAGAGATTATCTCCAGATCAAACTTTCAATAGTCAAATGGCTAATAAAGGTGTGTCGAAAGCGTTCAGAGTTACTCTTGACCCATGTTATGAGATGGCTTGTGGATACATTTTTACATTCTTATTGTTGAGTTTTTATAACTAATATGTCCATGAATTTACTGTACTTTTATTTACATTTATTAAATATGATTTAATTATTGATCTTATATAAGTACAATGATACAATACAATTTTTTTTCATGCTACACTTCACTTGAAGCATATGCTCGCGCAGAGAAGTGGTGTATACATAGTTATACATTAATACCATGTATTTAGAGTCTTAATGTAACTGTAATTTCATATTGTATCGAATTATAAGATCTGACAGTTTTTTGGATATCTTTCGACATGTTCAAAATATTTTATTGTTTTAAAAATTTCATTTTCCTTTCGTACCCGATTCATCACATTGTTATTAGTGACCCTATTAATTCGGCTTATTTTTAGAAGTCGCCTATAGATTCACAACTCAAATGTTTCAAGTTACTTTAGCATTGTTTCACTGAGTGTTCACTATTCCATTCCATATTAAAGTGCAGCCGTGACCATATTTTTTTCGCCTGTTTATTGCGGATCACAGGTTTTTACACTAATCTCGTCATTGGTAATTTCCCGGTTAACTTGTGACATCTTCTTTCCCTTAACTCGCCACATTTAATCTATATAATAGCAAATTTTTTGAACGACAATGGTATTGACTTGTAATACAATATTTCCTATTCTATAATATTATTGTACTTTTTTTTATAAAATAAAGTTTTAACTTGATCAATGGCACATATCACTATTGAATTGTGGATTGCCTATTTAAAAGAAGAAGACCTCGATCAGACGAGACTCGGTTCGTAATGCACCTCCTAAAGTTCCAGTCCTGTGTCGCCTTCACGGCTGACTCCAGGGTATCTCCAGTTAGATAAACGCATCTAATCATCGCTGATGTACTCCTCCAGGTCTTCTTCGGTTCAAAGATGTGCCCAGAACAATTTTCTTTTCCGGGCTGTTACTACTGTACACTGGGGTTGCTGTGGTTAGATGTGTTGTAGAATTGAGACATTATGCTGTCCACCGGGTGCGTAATATTCTTCAACAGCAATACATTTCGAAGGCGCCTATTTTACGCCTATCGCAATTGCGGACTGTCCTAGTCTCTCCTTAATACATGAAAATTGAAAAGACAAGAGTGTGAACCAACATAATTTTATAATATTTAATAGAAAATGCGGTAATTACAGGGCTCATGACCTATCTTCGGCTGGCTTAAGCGATCAGTTTATATGAATATAATGTTCACCATTCTCACCCCATCGATCTCTACATCTATCAAATTTTTGAAAGTGTAAAAATGAATTTGGTGAATTGGTAAGAAATTTGATAGATGTGGAGATTGATGCGGTGAGAATGGTGAACGTTATAAAGTGATCACTTAAGCCAGACAAATTCCTGTAAATACCCCATATTTCTATATATTTTCCATTAAATATAATAAAAATAGTTTCGTCTCCATAAGATATTTATTTAATAACAGTGCCTTTGTACGTAAAAATCCAGTAATTGTGTGTTCTTGAACGTATTCAAATAGTGCTAGCACAATTTTAGTTACTTGTAGCAACTGTAGCTAGTCAAATATCCTGCCTTATGTCACCAGTATACATGATCAACCTCACATCACGCTATTAGGGAAGTGTGTTTGGTTGATACGCAACCAATATTTTCATTTTCGAACGATTTATTTCTAAATGGGAAACCACTTGTCAAAAAATACAAGAATACGTATGTTTTATCTGAAGCGTGATTTGCTTCAGAGTATGTACTGCTCGACTGTGACGTATAGAAGTGTTTAGAGTATTCAAGTACTTTACAAGATCACGGACTCAACACTAAAAATATATCGCTCCCGCGTAAGCCTTTTGTTTCCATACACCGCCACGAACCGGCCATTTATCCTTTGTTGATGATAACAAATGTGATGTTTCTTCCTGTTAGCTTCTAAAATTTTCATGAATATTTTCAGCGGAAGCCGTAACAAAGAATTTCTGTAAGTTTTCTCGCTAATAACTTGGACATTATAAGAGCTGACGCAACCAAACTATCAACATTTTTAATGTTTAATTCTGAGCACTTTTGGACCGTTTTTCGGTAATTTTGGCTAGTGAACAATCTTGCTTTAAGTTTGTTTCATATTTGACAAATTTTTTGATAGCAATATCTGCGTTAAAAGCAATATTCATTACATTTATGGGGGATTATTTATGAATAAGTGTGATCGTCTACTTATCAGGCTATAAGGCTTATGGGATCTTGTGTTCTAGTTTATAGGGTTGAATCATCATGGGTAAATACAGACAACACGTAGATTAAAAAGGCACTTACTCTGTAATATCACACGTTTATTCAATATTAGTATATTTGAGGTTTATACAGGTCGAGTATAATGTCAGAAATAAAGTTTCTTGGTTATCCCGCGTCTTAGTGCTGAATTGTCGGTCTACTCGTAAAAGGACCCCCATTTTAGAGTAACACTTTTACCGATAAGGTACCCCTTGAAGATGGGTAATGAGATTTACCTGGAAATGATGAGACAATAATGATACTTCTCAGGACCAACAGACGCGGGATAACCATAAACTTTTTATATACAAGGTGTCCCAAAAGTCTTTCACTATAGAAATTCTGTAATAAAATAATGGGTGGGTTTAATAAAAATATGTTTATTTTGCATTTAAGTAGAGTCCCTGGAAATGTATTTCTTTAAAATTACGTTTTCTAAATGTGATCCGTTATTTCGCTGGCACTCTTCTAAACGGGAGGCAAAATTTCTGAGAACTGCTCGGCACATATTCTCCGTGATCGCTGCCGTTTCTTCTCGGATATTTTCTTTTAATCGGTCCAGAGAGGGAGGATTGTTACTATATACCTTTGAATTAAGCGAGCCTGATAGGAAAACTACAATTGGTGTCAAGTCGAGTTTGCGTGGAGGTCAGTTTATATCACCTCGTCGGGGCATCAATTTTCTAGAGAACATTTCACGAACAGCTGGTAAATACACGTTTCATAGTGACTGAATTCCCAAGGACGTGGCTAGCGAACGGAATACCCACTGTCCCTCTCACGCTCGTTACATTAGTGCAGTGAATGAACTAAAATGAAAGAGTTTTGGGACACACTGTATATTTACATATAAATTTGCGAATTAGAATGATACAGTGTTACGTATTCCCTGTAGTTTACATGGAATGGAAATATCAATACTAAAGCAACTTCAACAGTTCAAATGTGGGTCTGTCTATAGATAACTTCTAAAAATAAGCTGGATTGATAAGGACACTAATGTCAACGCGATGATTTGTAAAAATTTACAAGTCCACATATATATATGGACTTGTAAATTTTTACAAATCATCACGTTGACATTAGTATATATATATATATATATATATATATATATATATATATATATATATATATATATATATATATATATATATATATATATATAATAGCTTTTTCTCAGAGACTAAGCTATTTTTCATTATAATTATTAAATATATTATTTAAAATACATGGAAGTATGGCGTAATTACAGAGTTTACGTATGTTCTTGGACATATTCAAATATTGCTAATATAATATACTGATCAAAATAAGAAAATATGTGAAAAATTAAAAAATATTGATTTTTCAGGCGTATTCTAGTATATTATATTAAAAAACATTTTACAGATAAAGAATATTGCTTTAAGATAATTTCAAAAAATCAGATTCTCATATTGATGACATATATGCTGTTTAAAAAAAAATAGAAAAATGAATTATCAAATTTGGTCAATAGATGGCGATGGTGTAGTGGTACTCGAAGCGTGTCCATGTATTAACATATATATAACATTAAAAAAATGATAAATATGGAGATTGAGTGGTAAGAATTGGTGAAAGTTATATATGCTTCCCCGGATTGGAAGGGTCGAGGTTCACATCCCGGTATCAACTAAATATTTTTAAAATAAATATATTTTTTCTGTACATATTTCTAGTTTAAACTGTATTAAGATACCAAAGAAAATGTATTAGAGACTTTTAGGGTGTAATAGTCAATGATATGCGAAGCATCTAGTACCGGCACCACATCTCAAAAATATCTAATACATGTATCTTTACTTCTTCCTAAATGTCAATTTGTCTGCTCCAAAGAATGCAAATAAAGAAAATCTATCATTACATTTTTGATGTTTTTATAACTGAGGACCAATTTTTTCGTATGGTCATCACACACTTAAGGATCATCAAAGTCTATTTTTTCTTCTGACTTTAATACAGTTGTCTTCTCAAATTGTTTTTACACATTATGTTAATTTATGAACAATCAAACTTGGTTCTCTTTGATATAAATTGGTCATTCAAAATCGGTGTCAGTTACAAAATTAGTGGCTTTTATATTAGAATTCAACCAAGAAATTTAAATGGCTTCCAGTAGGAAAACTGGCTTGTTTTTATTAATTTAATTCTTAACATAGTGTAAACATAAGCACTCATATATATGCTCTGATATAAACAATATTAAAGTCTTTTCTTTTACTAGAACATATCTTTTACATATCTGGTCAGTTTCACTGTAAATCTATTCGATTTCTCCTCCTTTCTTATGTTTTCTGGCACTTTATTAAAAATCTTCATCACACTATACATCATCAATTTCTGAAATTTGGCCTTCTTCCTGAATCGCAGTCATCCCTTTCTCTTGTACTATGCACGTGATTATGTTAATTTGCATCAAATTTTCATATAAATTCCACCGATATTTGCTTATTGAGGATTTTATATATAAATACCATTATATTAAAATATATTTTCTGCTTAAAGGTCATCATATTAAAATCTTTCAGCATTTTGGAAGAAGGTGTTGTATTTATTTTATATTCCAAACCAGACTATAGAGATTATCATTCATAATAAGAAGTGCATTAATAAATATATTATTCATCAAGCTCCTATCAGTAATCTAGGTTTTTTTTTCAAATAAAGAAATAGGTAGGTTTACAACTAGTACCTTCATTTAACGCTGACATGTGGATCGAAATCTTTAGACGTAGGTTCGTGAATATCACAATTTTTATTATTCCAAAATCGTAAGCTCTAGAGAACTGATATTTTGCACAGAAGATAAACATTGCTACGGAGAGAGAATATCTAGAGAAAGAATACGAAATGCGTTAAATGGATGCGGAAGAGAGAGAAAATAATAAGAAGGTCTGGGAAGAGGAAGGAAGGGAGGAGAAGGAGAGAGTGAGCAAGATGTTTTTACTGGAAAAAAGGAGGAAATTAATGAAAAAAAAAGAAATATAAAGCGAATACAGTTGAATAGAATATTTTTTACATTTAAAGAAGTCAATATTGCGGTTGTCCTAAATCAGCGTTTCTTAAACTAAACAAGGGTGTATTTCTTTTAACGTATATACTGATCAAAACAAAGACCAATTATTAAATATTCTATCTGATTATTTATACCGAGCAAATCATTATTATATACCAGCTGACCAACTATATATATGAAACTGAATATCTGTTAGACGTTTTGTTCTTTATACAGTCCTACACTGCGCCAATCTAAACCAAATTTTGCGAAATTTTTCTTTAGGACCCTGCGAAAAACAAAAAGAGCCCCCTCTCCCTAGCCACCCGCCTCGTTATATAAACGTGTATTATATTGATCGCAATCCGTTCCAAATTTTGCATAGTTACTCTTTTGGACCCTGCGCAAAACATAGATATCCTCTCCTTTCCCTCTGGCTGAACCAAATTTTGATCATATATTCTTTAGGGACAATGCAAAATATAGACACTACCTTCCCCAGAATCCCTATATAAAATGAAAACTAAATCTGAATCCCTGCGAACGCCGGGTACGAATCGCTATAATAAATATATAATAAAAATACTAGCCGTTTTTATATATAAATAAAATAAGAATTATAAAAATGGTTTATTTACCGTAATTATTGATGGTTTTTACTAGTTTTAAAATAACTGTAGAAAATGAATAGAGAGATTTTAAATTAAAATAGGACTAGAGCAAGCTTTGGGTCCCAATGAAAACCTTTATGAATCTCTAAGGGCCGGTTGTGTGAATCTTAGTAATCATCAGATATATCTTAGAATCTTAGTGTGAATCAGTAGTAAATCTTAACCATGATAAGTTTTTACTGTAGTAACTTTTTTACTATCGCCTGTTATAAAAATCATTTGCGGGTTGTTTGAACGTCAAATTTAGATGAGTTGTTTATAGGCGAGACAAATAATCGTGGATTTATTCGCCTCTATGTTCGAAACCTGTTACTTTGGTAGTAAAAAAATTTCAGATTATGTGCTAATGTATATTAATCAACGAGATCATCATTGGACGAACTCTCACCACTAAAATAGCGAGATATTGAATGATTAATTGTCGAATATCAAAATATCAACGTGATACATGAAACAGCTGTGAATATAATATGTCATATTTAACCATCGATTCTCGTTTTCACTATCGGATATCAGAGAGTAAAATTAGTTTACTACTGGATGTACTTTAGAGAAGTAAATATTTTTTTACCAACGATCAAATAACCCGTTTTGGCAAAAAAATATATTTTAGTAACATTTTTTACTAAAGTTAAAAGTTACTACTATCACACAATCGGCTGTAAGTGAAAAAATGTATGTTAAAAATATCATATTAAACGATTTCAATTTTTCCCATGTCGCCTTTTCACTGGTCCTCAAGATGGACGGCCCGCGGGGAAATCAATTCTCTTTTTAAGGTTAGAGCGATAACTTTTCTATCTCTTCGCTACGCTACGACTATTTTGGTTAAGAAATCCCCATTGTTGAAGGCATATATATATATATATATATATATATATATATATATACAATAGTATAAAATCAAATTTTAGACTTCGGAAACATATAATATAGTAAAAGTAATTTATATAAATCACGTAGCTATATATCAAAATGTGTTTAAAAAAAAACGTAATTTTACTAATAAAATGTAATTTTAAATATTACTAAGGTTTTCACACCCATTCAGGATCTTCTGTGTAGAGTATTTTCTTTTGTATATCCAACCCCTTGGCCGACCTTTCGGATTCCATTACAGACCCTTTATCTACAGATTATTTCTCCGACTTGAAATAATATGGTCCACCCATTGCTATTTATGGTATTAAGCAGTGACAATAACGCCTTTCACTTTGGTGTATGTTCTAACTCACATGTTTCTTTTCTGATTTTTAGTGTTTTTTAGCATTATTATTTCTCTACTACGCTTTATTGTCAGGAGCTTCTGAACTTATCAGAGTCCAAGAATTACATCGTGCCCTTGGAACAACAATATAGCATCTGACATTTACATTGGACTGAGATAGTGAGCATCAAATTTTTGTATATTAACTTTTGATTTCTTCAGCAGACATTGATTCATCGCCCATGAAGTGAAATGTAACAAAAATATAGCTGTATATTTTACTGTTTTTGAGCACGCTATATAATAGGTATAATTAATACATTTTATTTAAATTCAAATCAACAGTTATTCTAAAGTGCTGCTAAAATATAACTTTGTGTTCTTATTATGTTCTAAACTAGGTACTGGGATATTTGATGTTTGTAACACAGTTTTAAAGAGACAACTTTTGTTAGAATTTTGATGAAATTTTGACCTTATTTTCAGATGACGGTTTCTTCTTGTTATAAGATTATGAGATAGTCCAATGTATGACTCGGAAAAATATCCAAGTCAATTATCAAATATGGTCAATAATTATAATATATTTTTGTTACAAAGTGTACTTGTTCTGGCGGATCGAACGCCAGAACGCATTGCCACCGACCAGCTCAGTCTGTCGGATATGATGGGACAGACTTGTGTAATTCAGAATAAAGATTTTTAACACAAATTATATAAATAAATATCAGATATCTCATAGAGCCGGAGCTAGTTTGAGTTTGTTATCTATTATAATTCCTAGGTACTTGATATAGACTTTTTCTTCAATTAATTAACATTGGTTGCAAAAGTCTTCATTTAATAACATAATCTATAGCATCACTCGCAGACTGAGGACCGGGAATAAGTAGTGTATTCAATCAATCATTATCATCCAGCACAGGTCAAATGCCTTTCCCAACCCCTTCCAAGGGTTCGTTGTTGCATCGCGTGTCCATTATCTGCCTGGTAGCGCATCGATTCAGCTAGCCTTCGACTTGACCTTTCCCTGAAATCACTTTTAAAGTCTGTTTGTTGATGTCTTGTGTCATTAGATGTTTCTTCTTTTCGTGAACGTTCTACGGACATTGGCTATCATTACTTTGTTAACTGCTGCCCACAAAAGCTCTACAATAGACCGGTCAAACCATTGTCTTAGGTTCTTCAGCCATGATGTTTTACTTCTTCCAGGGCCTCGATATTTCCCGCATTATGAGGTGCAAGATCTCATTAGTATCTGAATCATACTCATCACGTGTTCGAGATATTGAAGTATACGGATTTTTTTTTTTGTATTTTGAAATTTTTTATAGTTTTTATAATATGAGTTACTTGAGTATTTTACAAAACTAAAATTACATATTTTTTTATAGACCCACTCCAAAAAAGAGACTAGCTCTTGTGCTTGGAGAGGGACTTACACTGTAATCTATAATATTATTTATTATCTAATTGTGTGCTTCTGAAGTATTCATTTAATTTATTTTAAATTTATTTTATATCCTTTATCTCTTTAATTTCTGTAGGGAGGCTATTGAAGTTTTTTATCCCTAAATATTTTAAATTTTGCTGATAGTGTTTGGTGTTACATTTAGGGATTTTAAAATTATTTTTAAATCTTAATGATGTGCTCGTTTTAAATTTTACAGTATAATATTCTTTAAGTAATTGATTAATTGAGGTTTTTTGTAAATGTTTTATATTTTGGGAACTGGGAATTTTGCAAAAAGTGTTTGTATTGAAAAAGGTGATCTTTTTTAATATTACTTTAATGATTATTTCTTGTATTGTTTTTACCGAGTTCATTATCTTATTTTATGCTCCTCCCCACTCAATTATTCCATACTAGAGAAGTGAGTGAATAATAGTAAAATATACCCTTTTAAAGTTATTTATAATTAAAATATTTTTTAATCTTATGAATATATAAATACATTTTCTTATTCTCTTCGCTAATTCGCTAATTAAGATTGTACATGAGTCGTTACAGATAATTTAGTTGCAGTTCAATTTTAATGTTTAATTTAAATACTTATTTTTATTTATTCGTTCGAACCATAATACATTCATAACTATATCCATCCAGATTTTTTGAGCATTCTTCTGTCGATCCACATCTGAAAGGACTCAAGTTGCTTTATCATTTATTCGGTAAGAGTCTATATTTCCATTCCATAAATTAATATCTAGAACATATAGCATCTGATCATAGATGCTTTGCCTTCTGCTATTTTAGCTTTGTCACACGATGTACTACGTTTTGGAGTTCAGTTTGGCTACGTACAACTTATTTAGTTTATTTGTATCTGTTTAATACTGGTATGACTAGAATACACTCTAAATTCACACTTGATCTTTTAATATTTCTCTTAACGATGAAAGTACGCGACTAATTTCTTATTCTTAAGAAATAATAATCAACAGTCATCTAATCAGATACGTGTCTCGCATTCTCTTCAACGTGTATAGTTTTCTGAATGTGCTACAATTGAATTGTATATTAAGATTACATTGTTTTGTACTTCAAATTCATTAATTAATTGAGAGCTCAATAAGTTCGCAATATACACAAGCTCCAAACTTTGTCTATGTCGTCCCACACATCAAATAGTTCGATGACACGTTCTATTCAGATAATGTTCACCAAAAATGTTTAATAAAGTCTTACACTCAATGAAAGGTGTAAATAAAATTATTTGCAGTGATAGTTCAAACAAACCGATGCAGACAAACCGTGATATTAATGTGATTGTGTGGTTAGTATTCGATTGTAATGACGATTTGTATGTAATAATTATTCATAATTTGACAATGGAACACCAGTCACAATCATTGTCAATCAATTACGCTTTCTGTTATTATTAATCTTATTTATATAAATTGAAATGTAACATTGTTTTTTTAATATTAGTTATATTTTTCTGAATATATCCTTAATTTAACAAACAGTTATCATTTATATATATTTATTTTTTCAAATATAAATATTCTTCTTCTTACAATGTTATGTAATGTAAGTAAAAATGAAAAAAAAATCAATATTTGTTAATGCGTTAATTAAATTTCAAACACCAAATATTTGTACTAATTCTAATCAGCCATTCTGTGTTAAAGCTACGTTTTTATTATTATGAGAACACATCCTTATTGTGAAGTTGTAATTATTCAGAACATAGGTCTGTGATATTTTAAATATGAATTAAATATATTAATTAGAAAGATATACATATAAAATCAATTTTATCGAAAAATATTGTTGTTGCGCCATCGGGATTCGGACCTTGATCTCTTTCCAAACCAGGGAAAGTGCATTATCGAACTATGCTACAGCGACGATAATTTTAGCGACAAATTTTCGAACCTATGTGTTACCCTTTTGATATTATTACATTTAATAGTTCGATTAATTGATTGAGCAATCTACCTTAATTACCAAAATTTAATAAAAATGAATTGATAATTCTGGCGTCTGCTATCGGATTACTCAAAAGTATTTGAGATTTCGTAAAAATAAGGTAGATGGCTCTTTCTAATTAATATTTTTAATTCATATTTAAATTTTTATTATTTTCCTGTCTTGAACCTTAATTTTTATACTTTGTTTAGACAATTTTTCAATTTTTTATTTATTTTTTTAGTCTACATATGTATATTCCATTAATTTTTATTTTTATATATATTTTCTATCAATTTATATTTTCATATATATTTTATATCAAGTTCTATTTTCATGCTATTTATTTAGCTGCTCATGTATTTTTATACTTAATCAATTTTGTAAAAGCCCGTAAGGGCAAAAATAAATAAATAATAATATTCACATAGATATTTCATTTAGGTATGTTAATATATTTAAGATATTATATTATTCCATTTGTATGCACTTGTAATGGTTAATTACGCACGATTGGCGAAGGCCACAATAAAGAGAAGAAAATAAACTGCCACCAGTTGAGGATGGGTAGTGAATTCACAAAGAAGTTCTTTATTTAGCTATCGGAACGTGAAAGGCATATTATAATTTTCGAACGAGTAAATTTATGTTATATAATTTGTTGAACGTGCATACTGAATTTAAAATTTAGTTATAAATAAAATATTAATTACGTATTTTAAGGGGCGAATTGAGATGTTTACACGTCAAAAATATTTATTTATTCGTGTATATAAAATCGCAGTGTCACTAGTAATTGTAATAAATAGGAATATCTTAATGCTTGACAAGACGCTTGCCTATTGATTTAGCGGTTGGGGCTTCGAGGCTCGTTCCAGGAAACGAGTTAATCCTAATTTCATAGCACGAGGGTTTAGCAAAGTCAGAAAATAGTAAAAATATCTCTATTTAAAAAAATGCTGATATGTAATTATTAAAATTATTTCAATTTCTTACCGTCCTACGTACGCGTTCGGGCATTATAAAGAACTAAATGAAACTTCCGACGTTATGAATATAATTGTGTATAATAATACAATATAATGCCTTATCCAAAGTCAGGTATCATGACCGTGTACGATAATATATAAATATAATATAAAAATTATCGTATTCTTTAGATTTTTCTTCCACGCTCAAATATCAAGCCTCATATCATTTAATTAACAAGGCGTAAAAGAAAAATAAGTCTACATTTTCGTATTATTGCCACCATTTATACAGTCAATCGTCTATGATCGGAGTACCGCCGTCTCTCTTCGCCTTCAAGAAAATGACGCCAATCCAACTACTTTTTTATATCTTCATCCCTCTCAGAATTACGGGATTATTCGAGGACGCATGCGCAGAGGGAAACGTTCAGTCTACAAAGGGAATGAATTTTAGTTTGGATATCGACTCGCGTCGGGTCGGCCGCATCGCGTCTGGGCAGTGCGAATTTATTATATTGCTCAGGTGGCTGTCCACCATATAAAAATACTTTAAAAAAAAATGTTTATATGCCGGGAAATTTCGGCGGGAATTATCGGCGGCCATTCCGCGGCGGCGGCGTCCCGCGTTTCGTCCGTGGTTACGTTTTGAAAGTTTGAAAACAGAACACCCTTCCATAGGTGGGTTCGGAAACGCACACATTTGTGGTGGTTTCTAACATAAAAGGATATTATTGGATTATAAAGAGGGACACAGACAAAAGTATGTATATATTTTGATCAATTTGTTTATGTTACACATTCTAAATGATCTTTCGACGTACGTTCGTTTCATTTTAATGATTTTATGAGCGTTTTAATCGAGGAACGGATGTTTTTCCAACCTGTGGTTCAAATAATATTATTGTACGGTATTTAGAAATTATAAACAAATACATATAAACGTGAAATTAAACTATAATCTAATAATGATATGTTTATAATGATAATGTTTTCTTTTATATTATTTATTATCGTTATATGTATTATCATTGTATACAAACAAGACCTAAAGAGTGAGCATTTCGCTTATGCATATTAATTTTTAATGTAAAAGACACAATTTAAAAAAAATTACATTTAAAAATTGAAAAAATAATAACATTATAGCGAATTGTGAATATCGATTTTTAACGATGTATTAGAACCGACATATTACATGTCATAGGACCCCTTAAAAAGGGATGATTGCAAGCCGATTAGAATGATAATTTTATATAAAATATCGAGAATATCTACAATTACAAGATATGTTGTATCTCTCTAAGATGAAGAAAGCGAGGCTTAGATATTTTTCTCGACAATGATTAATTAGCGCGAAGTTATTGGCTCGCCTTAAAATCATAGAAAATTAGATAAAAATATGTATGAATACGGAAGAAGCAAACAGTGTTACTATCACCAATGATAAATAATCAATTAATTCAACATTTATTTCCTTATCCTAGGAGGGCCGACAATGTCTCGACAAGGCGCTTCTACTTTTCCCTGATGACCGTTCGAGATCCAATTTGTCTTCATATAGTCTCTGCTGTTAATCTTAACTTAATATGGGACAATTCATTGGCGGGCTTTTTCCAGAGTTGTCAAAAGTTGTTTTCGTAAGCCCTGTCCATGCCATCTCAATCGAGATCTCTCTATATGTTGTAGGAGCTCCATGCCCTTATTGCGGTGATTAATTACTATGTATCGCGGTCTCTATTTTGCGATTTCGCTCCGTGTTTAGTGCTATTTGAGGCATAGCTCCGGTCATTTCTCGGAGTTGTTCCGTTCATTTTATCGGAAATCGATCTCTCCTCCTCCCCCTTGTACGTTCCTCGTGATCAAAAATTTCTCTATCTCTTCTAGCAACATACGCAAAGTATGAAAGGATTATCTTCCCGCATGTTATAGAAAGCCTTTCTTTAACGCTGAGTTCTTAAAGAATGGAAGTATTCGTTCATTTCACAGTCTACAGTATGCGACGCCAAAACCACGTTACTTTCTTTCTTTCTAGGGACTCATGTTTCGACCAAATGCAGAGCTACGGAGTCATTTAATAAATAATTTTATATATACAACTTTTAAAAATTTGATAAATGTGGAGATTGAGGGGTGAGAATTGGTGAACGTTATATATATATAAAGTGATCATTTAAGCCAGCCAAAAACACTTCGTAAGCACTGTAATTACCCTGTACTTACATATATTTACCATTAAATATAATAAAAAATAGACTTGCCTCTATGAGATATTTGATATTTGTTTAATAACAGTGCTTTTGTAGGTAAAAATTCAGTAATTGTGTGTTCTTGGACATATTCAAATATTACCAAAATGATGTTCGTCTAGACCGAATTTTGTTGTTCGCTCTCTCTATATTCTTGTACAGACACGCGATATTTAAGGGTGTAAAAATCACAAAGAAAATTTATGTTATTTTATAACATTTGCAAAGCAGGCGATCAAGGCTATCTGTGTCTGAATATTTCTATTAAAAAAAAAAAGGTTTATCACGAGTCTAGCCCTAAAAAGAAGCTTTTCTATTAGTCGATCCTTCATGTACGTTGTTGACAAAGTCACTGAACTTCATGAATACAGAATCCCAAGAGTCTAGATTCTAAAGCGCGTACCTACTTATAGGTATGCAGGAATATTCTCGATGTATTGTATTAAAACACGCAAGGGCGAATATAATGCTTATGGCTCCATCCCCTCTTATGTTTTACGGGGTAGGTACATCAAATTAATAAATATTAAATGCCTCGGCTTTGAGATGGAAAATATTGACGTCGACGACCCTAAGCTGAGGCAATTGAATTCCTAAAAGTATTCTCTTTAGAATTGATGCGTCAAATATAATTTTGGCAATGAGTCAGAGGGATGAAATCACTCTTGGTCAGACGATTTTATTTTCCTAATAAACTTTTCAAACATTGTCTAGACTGCAAATAAAGCACTGAAATCTATTTTCTCTTTATTAAGATAGATCTGAATGTTGACTGTGGTAAAAAAAACGTATATTTGTACATAATGTAAATACATAAAAAATACATAATTTTTTCAGTGTTATTCAATATAGTCACTCCAGCCGTGTTCTTTTTTCATCCCCTAAGTTGAAAATGGTACTATAGTTATACGGTAATTAATATGAGATAATTTGATACTACGTAATAACTAGAGTCTACAAGATGTTAAAATGAAACTTTGTAAATAATTTCACAACATATCCCTCCTAAAACATTTACCCTATATATAGTATGTTACAAATCACCTACAGCAGTGCTTCTCAAACTAGAGTCCGCAGATCCCTAGAGAGCCTTGTAGTTCTAGGTAGACACAAAACATTTCAGTCCTTAAATATTTAGTATGTTTATATCTAAATATTTAAATTAAAAAATGCACAGTCAAATAACATAGATATAGATTTTATTTCGTAGACAGTTTATATCGTTTTTGTATATAAGTGGTATCTAATAAAAAATATAAAAAGTTAGGCGTTTGTGTTAGATCATATCTAATACTGATGTACAAATATGCAATCATATCTTTCTCACTTGTAAATGAAGTTTTATATATTTTTTATAAAAATGTACTTAAAAAAAATAAATGATTGTTAATTAAGGTTCGGTTGATCACGCAAAATTAAAAATCTTGGGGAAATTAGGTTTTTTTTCTAAGCCATAATTTGAACATATTGAGATGCGATAATATTCTTGCCAAATATAGGACAGATATGAATATCTAAATCAATAGAATAGATGGACAAAAATTCGAGAAAGGCATTTAGACATACATATTATAATTAATCTGCATTACAATACTTAAATATTGATGTTAATAATATAAATAGAAAGCTAGATTTCCTTAGCAAGAAAACACTTTTATTAGATAACTTCTACTTATAAAAACAGTTAAATAAAAATATAGATTACACCAATGCGTTCGTCAAAAAAAAAAATTTAATATGCTAATCAAAAATAAAATCGATAGGTCTCCACCGCTAAAAATATTTTATTCAACATGTCGGTATTTCTAAATATTTTAATATATTGTAAATAACTGAAGGCCATCACTGGTTTAGCTTTTGTCGTATAATAATTTCAAAAAACAAATTATATTTCTAGTAATAAAAAAAGCGTATTAGAAATAACATTAAAAATTATTCATAAAAAAACGCTGAAAAATATCTTCCTACTGTGTACCCATGCACGGATGTGACAATGTAAAACTCAAACAACACCAGAACACAAGAGTAAAGTATGTATTCGTCCTTAAAACGCAGACAATTTATTTATAAAACCTACCCCAGGAAATAAAATTTACCGAGCTAAACAAATAAAAAAATGCTTGTTCACGAACCTTTGCAGAAAAGGATTTTCATGAAAGTCTCTTGGGTACAAATTGTTTCAACCATCGTTCAGATAGGAATATTTTGGTAAAATATAATTTTTACATTTCAGTATTTTAATATTACGACAATTATTATTGCTGTATAACTTCGACGAATTTCGTAACGTTAATTTATGATATATAAAAAATCAAAGAAAATATATTATTAAGGAGAACACATTTTTATTGTGATATTTTAAATACTAATTAAATGTAATAATTATAAAGATATACATATAAAATAAATTTTATAGAAAAATATTATTGTTGCTACCGGGATACGAACCTGGATCACTTCCAATCAAATTCAACAGCGGATTGACGACAAATTTTCGAACCCATAATTTACACTTTTCGAATGAATACATCTATCGTTCCATTACTTGAAAGCCATATACCTTGTTTTTACGGAATCTCAAATACCTTTGAGTAAACTGATAGGAGATGCCAGAATTAATAATTTATTTTTATAAAATTTTGGACATATTGATACATCTTATATATTATTAAGGAGAACACATTCTTATTATGAAGTTGTGATTATTCAGAACATAGGTCTGTTATATTTTAAATACAAATTAAATGTATTAATTAGAAAGTCATACATTTAATTTGTACTTAAAAAATAATTTGAACATTGAAATAATATCAGATATGTTTTATCAATTTATCTACGAATAATTGTTAAGTTTACGCTTTTTTTCCGACTATGGATTTTCGTCGTTAAAAAGTGGGCAGGTAGCTACTTACTCAGTGTGGTAAGTATGTTTTATATTGTACAGAACATTAACAGATCAATGACACAATATATGCATATATAGAGTGTATTAGCTGTATTAAAAATGTAGTCATTAAACCTTTTAAATATTCTCATCACGTGCGTTCTCTATAATATAGCTGCTGACTATTCACCACAGTCTAGGTAGGTACTTGAATGTTTTAATTTTCCTGATGTTGATCAACGATGTTCCACATCGCGACAGATTCAAAGTCAACTATTGTTCGTTTACTCGTTTGTTCCACATGGTTAACCACATACTCTGCGTTGGTGGGTCAGAATTGACCCGGGTGTTTGTAAAAATATGAATTACGCTACAAATATTCATTTAATGATGTTTTTCGTCTAGCTAATCTTTTATTAAATATTTTCCAATAATTTGAGATACAAATAAGTGTTATTGGACGAGATTCAAATGAGTTATTGATAAAAATGTGAAAAAACCCTCAAAAACTGACCTAAGTTGGATTGAATCTCAACGCTTACGCCGAAACATTTTGGTTAACATCGGGTAGACAAAGGATACCAGGTATGCGTCGATGTATTTGTTTTGACTTATTTTCGTCTGGCGGCCCCTAGACAATGCCAGTAATATAATTATTTGAGGGACGTTGCGCCTACCCGTAAATTTTATGACACTACCTGCTCGAGTTCCGACGAGAAGATCACATGCTCAGTGGATGTTTGTATCTTGGCTGTGTAAGGCGTCTGTTGATGCGTGAGAATATGTACATTATTCGTAATATTTTTTAAATTTCAAGTTTATATTTTTTGCAGAAACATTACGGCATATCATGCCATTTAATTTAATCATATTTAAAATGAAATATCTATAAAAAATCTTCCACAAAACGGTTGAAAAACCGAAAACTTGAGGTGGGTCTAAAATGACCCACCACCGCCGGACGTGTTTTATTTTGACCCACCGGGCTGTAAGTGTCAAACCATATTTTCATGATCCTTCATGAGCATTATGCTTTGCTTTATTCTGTTTTGCATTCACTCGTAATTACATCATTCAATCATATATAAACAGTAATTTTTATATATACGCCTGGTCGAACAACAAAAAGTTAGTTCAGGGTAATTTCATTCTTATTTTATTAGTTTTTACCTCAGCACTATATAATAATTATGATTTTTTTGTCTTGCTTTTTATATTAGGTATTACTAGGAATAACCCATTGAAAATTAAGGTAAATTATTAGAGAATTGTTTTCTTTACAACCCTTTTCAAAAAATCAACAAACAATAAGCTAAATAATTAACATTTAATATCTAACGCAAACACGTTCTGGTGATTTAGTTTAATAATAAATAATTAACTAACTTAGTTTTTAACCACTGTGAGTAAATTATATTCACTAACCGGAGTCGGAAAATGAAGAAAAAAACTTTTTCGTAGATTTTGGATTATTAAGTTATACCATTATAACAATTTTAGTCAAGTACTAGATTTATTTTCAAAATAGTTCTTAATTAATAAATTTTTATTTATTTGTAAACATAAAAACAATTTGGTTAAAATGTTAAATGGTTAAAAACAAAGTTAATGGTTAAAAGGATAATTAATAACTTGTAAACAATACAATATACTAATAATTCATAATCACTGCATTTTTTAGTCTCTTTTATTTTTATATCTCTGTCGAATCTTACTATTTCTTTTTAATTTTAATTAAATAACACCACACCAGCACGAAGAAAAACTGGCTACTTTAACACGTGGTAGTCTAGAAAAATAGTCAGGACAATGCTGTATACACCAGAGGTGGATACCTACTACATCCCACACAATAAACTATAAAGTGTATTTATTATTTTATTGTACGTTCACTTCTAATGTTTAGAAAAAAATGTGTCAATAAGGTTTTATGTTATCTTATCTATTTGTTATTTAAATAATTTACTTTATTTGATGGGTTAATCGCATTTTTTTTAACATGATAGAATGTTACACGCACAAATGTCAATATAGCTTTGTTTTACGTTGCTATGCGACATGAATGAATGGGAAAGAATGATTTAATATAACACTGAAGTATTATTTTGTAATTTTTCTGTTAATATACCCGATACACTATACCGGATAAAGATAAATAAATACAATTTATGTTACGTACATGTTATAATATCATATTGAAGTATAGGTCGTCCCCAAAGCTCGCTGGACCGACGACATATAAGTAATTGCACGACAGAGCTGGACGTGAAAATCATAATCCAATATTGGATAAATGAGGTCTGGCGATGAAGGTGCATGCGAAGTCAGATAAATTAGAAATTTTTAATATACATGTTGGCCACGCTGCTAAGATAAATAATAAATACGAGTAAATATAAAAAAGGGAAGCAGGTACAACTCATCTTAGCCAATTAATTCTTAATTATACATATTCTTGAATGAATAAAATTATTGAAATGATTACCAGTACACCACTCCCGCGACACCTGACGTCAAATTATATTCCCAGTTCTCGCCGCTTTAATAGTTATAATTATTATTGTTAGCCTGCTATTAAATAAATCGAAATGAAACGAGACACTTCGTGTCTTGGATATTTATCCAAATATTAAGTCGACATGTCGTTTTAATTTAATTGTTTTCAGATAGGTGACAGATATTCAAATACTCGCCAGTGGGAAGATTTGAAAATATAATTTATAAAACTGTACATGTTAAGATTTTTTTTGCAATTTAATGGCCCTTCTTGAAATGAATATTGGATGGACGCCAATAAACAGACAATAAATTATATTTTACTATATTTTCTACTTATAATCTACATAAAATACATACGATTCCATTAGATTTGATAGAAACGATACTTTGTTTTTTTTTTTACTGGCAAAATAAATACTGTACGTTCTTGTATTCATAACGTATTCGAGTATATATAAAGTCATAAATTTTCTGTGATAAAAAAATGTTCACCCGATTTCGATATTTCGATGAAAAACAATTTCCCAAAAAGAAAGATTTATTCAAGCTGATTTAAGAGAAAAGTTTACACCTGCTTTTTGCGGAAAACATATCGCGGTACTTTGTTGTAAAAAATATGGCACGACAATGCAGAAATCAGGATGTATTCTAGAAACGTACAGGTTATAGATAGTCTCGCGTGAGAGCCTTATCACCCCCTGTCAAGTGTCGTGAGAGTTGGTATCTAGCAAAAAGCAAGGCTTCACCGCCAGACAACTTGCTCAGCAAGGGACACTACCGGAATCTTGAAGAAATTGACTTTCATAAGTGCAACATTTGTTTTCAGTGTGGTAAATTTCTAGCGGAAAAATCTCGTACCGCTCGGGTGAATACAACTACGGATTCTGTATTCTCGACATTTTTCAAGTCCCAGGAATTCCCGGGAATCGAGGACCAAGAAATTTATTTATTTAAATTAAAAGTATTTTAATAAATATTCATATGTATTGTGTACGGTAGCTATTAGGAATATCATTCGTATTAAATCAAATAAAAATTGTTTGATAAAATAATTATTAGTAGATTTTTAAATGAAATTAGGCTCACATTTATAAATTGATTACAAAAAACAAATACACTTGTAAAAAATGCAAAACACAAACATTTTTTGTAATATACAAAAAAAACTATTGTTAAAAAAACACATCGGAAGACAATAACTTATATATTTGGCTAAAATCAATGACAAACTGAAGTCCCTTAATAACCTTTTTCAAATAATTTCATCTCATCTAAATTTTGTTTCGTCAGTAAATGACACGATTTTATCTTAAATATTTACATCACATTTTATAAGAAAATATAATCCCCCGTTTGAACAAACCGACAAAACTATTCACTTCAGAATCTTTATAGCTGACCATATACAAAAATTGACACACGTACACCGCTCGCCACTAGGTCGTTAACTGCTATAGTAGATCAACAAACTATAATTTTATGTCCATCTTTCCAGTTGATTCAATTAATTTACATAACTTAACTTGTTTAAAATGAAAAATATCAAATCAAATCTAATTCTCGAGTATCAGGTTATTATTATTTTTATAAGCAGATTTTAAACAGTTCGTTCATGACCCTTGTAGATAGTACAAAGTGGCATTAAAGTACAATATAAAAACTTATTAAGATAATTAGAAGAATGAAACACAAATTTTTGTGTTTGAAAAAAATAGAAACATTGTTAAAAAATAGAAAGTTACAAATAAGGAGGATTAACGAGTTGCAAGGTCTTTCTCAATAGATTTCATTCTGAATGTAATGTGGTGCTACGATGATATGAATATGAAAAATGAAATAAAAACTTTCAATTTCAAGTTATAAAATAGACGTAGTCTTCTATGTGTAGAGATTGTAGCAACTTTTTTACAATGAAGTCTTTATTTAACCGTAAATTTTGATTATCCAGATACATTCAAACAATCTCCAATATTTACGCTTATTCTCAAAAATCTATTCAGGCAACTAGAGTGGGAGGGGAAAGGCATTTGTATAAATGGCGTGTATCTAAGGTATATACGTTTTTGCGGACGATATTATGAACTTTTCAGATGACCCATATGATCTTTGAAACAGATAAAAGTCTCAAAGATGGATAATTATGTTAACTCGATAGTAATTCATGTTATCGCAACACAGCTTGAAAAAGTTGATAATTTAATAATATTACAATAAGAACATTAAATTTCCATGTCCAGTTCCATATCCATATTGTTCGCAAAATAATGTTAAACACGATTTTTAAAAGTCATTTATTGTATCTAAATCGGGTAATGTTCAACCAATGTATTCTGCATGTGTCCAAACATGGAGTCCAAAAATTTTGAATAACGCCAAGCTGTATGTTGGGCATCACACGAAAAGAAACGTATGAATAAGATAATGGACAAGAATAGTTGATTAATAGAATATAATATAATAGAATGCGCCAAGAAAATGAAATAGCAATATGGAGTCCACAACGCTTAAATAACGGAAATCGTTAGACAAATACAGTCATCGAGAGATTCACCCCAAAATTTGCTGGACTGAAGAATCATTAAACTCTTCGTAAATGTGTGCCAGTGAATAACAATTGATAGAGACAGGTGTGACACTCGAGGTGGTCTTATATTAGTAGGTACTTCTTACTCAGTTCAACAATGATATTATACATTCGCCTCTCTTCTAAGATATCTCTACAAAAAAAAAAGTCGCACGGTGTAAAGTCCGGTGACCGATGTGCTCAGAGTATGTCTTCATACTTGCTGATTAATTTATTGGGAAAATTTCCCCTCAGTTTCTCCATTGAAACTCTAGCTGTGTGTGGAGTGGCCCCGTCTTGCTGAAATTATGTTTTGTTGTTAAACACGGGAAATAGCTGCAGTTACGATACCAAAAACTCGTCGATCATTCGGCAATACACATCAGCAGCGACTGTCTCTCAGTGGTTTGAAAAATAAGGGCCAATTATTCCTCAGGCAGAAATTGCACCCACACTGTCGTTTTTGGACAATGCAAACGTTTTTTATGGCGTTCCCTTGGGTTGTCGGGGCACCAGTATCTCATATTCTGTTTATTAATATAGCCATCGTTATAAAAATATGGTTTGTCGGTAAACAAGCGTTCGTAGTGTTCCAAAACGTTCCAACATCGTTCTCGCTAAGGTTTCACGTAAATAATAGTCATTTTCGTTGCGAAACTGCACGATTTGCAGTTTTTATGGGTGAAACTGTAGTATCTTTTTCAAAATAACTTGCACTATTGAAATTTTTATTCCAGTATAGGCTGCAATCTTCCTTATCAATTTAAGCGGATTGCGCATTATTTCATGTCAAACTTGAGCTACATGTTCTGGCGTCGCTGCTGACGTTGATGGTCCCGAAGGAGTTTGGTTAACCATTGTCCCTTCTTGTCTGAACTTTTGAACTCAACACCAGATAAGTTGCGTACTTGGCCCATCACTTACTCGTCGAATATTAAAGTGAACCAATGAATCACCGCACTTTAAATATTGTTCAATCGCGAACGCGCTGTGTGCTCCCGACCAGTGACTCTTGCGACTGGCAATCCCGCAAATCACGCGCGTCGAACAATACCCCTCCCACTTACGTCATCCTGATGGTTTATGAGCAATTATAATTTAATCTTAAAATTTTACTCTGAACACCCTATATAAAGGTAATGTATAAAACCACTAGCATTTGAAAATATTATTTTTTTAAATTAAAAATATGGCGGTAAATATAGTCTGAAATAAGCAAACTTTTGTCACGTTTTTAAGAAGCATAATGTGTCGTTAAACTCGTAAAAAAACATCTTAAAAAGCGTACAATACCGAAGCACCGTAGATAACGTATTAATGTTTCCGTAAGACATTTTCAAATCGAGAGGAGGCCTGCCTTATATATGCTAAAGCTAGTAATATTTAATTGTAACTGCCCTGTAAACGGAATTAATGCGTTTCGTGTAAGGAAACTTGGAGTCGGGAATAAAACCTTTATTTCTGAATATAAATTAAACGATTTTCTTCGGTTCAACTAGTAAAAACGGATTACTTAGGGGCGTACAAGCTCTGAACATTTTAAAACTCTCGTAAAGATTTTTAATGACACTTGCAGCGGCGGAAAGCCATCGTTATGTTATCTGCAATGGGACACGGTGTTGAGACTCGCGTACAGCTGAAGTGTATACGGGAAATGGCTATGGAGTAATGGATGATCTTCTTCAACATCGTATGTTCAATGTTGAGCGCTGTGGTCACCTGAAATATTTGAAACTTTGTGCACAATTTATCTCCAATCCTCTTTGTCAACATTTCTTTTTCCGTCTAGTTCATTGATTTCAGCTATGTGTTAGTAATATTATCTAGCGATGTACTCACACAGAATACTGTTAGGATTGGCGCATTATTGTTAAATGATATTATTATTATTATTATTATTATTATTATTATTATAGTGTACATATACAGCGTTTAATTCCAAAACCCCTTAAAACGACTTTATATATTTTTGAGTTTTGGAAGAAAACGTATATTTTGAAATCAAATGTACAAAATGTTTGTTTTTAAATCAACATTTTTTAAAGAGACAATTCTGTAATGTATTTTTTTTAGTGTATATATCATTCTGGCAGCTATACTGAATTTTAGATCAACATCAACAATTGTTGTGATTGGCTAATTTCATTTATGGGATATCAACTTATACTCTGTCTGCTTTGAGGTATTTCGGAACTAATCCTGATTTTTATCATGCAATATCAATGTATTTAAGTGTTTTTTGCGAGAAACAATGTGTTTTGCATGCAGCTGATGAAAATATCTACAAAACTGCATATTTAATTCTAATTATCTCAAATCTGTTTTAGGGGGTTTCGGAATTAGGTGCTACATATGTTCCTCTAGTTTGCCCATTACCGTTGTGACATTTGCGAATCTTATGTTAGAGATTTTGCGACCTCCTACGATAATAGCCTTCCCACTTTTCTAGCATTTTTCTCATTATGTATTTTCCATAAGCGTATGTCAAAAAATCAAGAAATGGATGATCATCCACCAAAAATACAGACAACCCTCGCATCAATTAATGTTCAAGGGATCGTATACGAATGTATCAATCTGAGAAAAGTTACTTAAAAAAATCTGCTCTACTAGGTGGTGACAAGATGCAAGCCATACAAAATATTTAATACTAGCACAGATTGATTGTTTTTATTTTAGGTAGATTTAAATTGGAATATTGCATATTACAGGGTGACATATTATCATAATTTTCGGAAAATTTCAATGCACTTTGAGACCTCGAAACTACCCTCCGTTAATCTATACGTACATATTAACGGGAATTAATGGATTTTGTAAACACGGTAACCCTCAAATTTTGATCGAAAATTGGCTATGTAAATATCTCGGCTAAATTCGTTAGCCAACCCAATCCATCATCTTCTTTAAAAATTAATGAAGTATCTAAGTCAAGTTCGCTAACCAGCCTGATTTTTCATTGTCTTTCAAAATTGAGGCTGTTGTTAGTTTATGTTTCTATTTTTCTCTTATTTTTGAATTTAATATTATTTATTTAGTGTGTTTTGCGAAGGAAATAATACACGTAAAATACCTTAACAATTGAATATTTTGATCGATTGTTACCGTATTTCTCGGTTGTCAAGATTTAATATTATTTTAATAAGATTTCAGTAGAATTGAAGAAAACGAACTTATCAGGTTTGAATTCCCAGTGGATTACGCTTCAAACATACTCAGAATGTAAGAAAACTTTTAGACCTTTTGTTAGAATTTAACATATGTTTTTTTGTGGAACTAAGTTTAATTTAAGTGACAGGTGAAACACTACACGTGTTTACATAACGGCAATATTTTAGGCATAAGTTTCTTCCTGAAATCTGGCTGTGTTATAGGCACAAGTTTCTTCCTGAAATCTGGCTGTGTTATAGGCACAAGTTTCTTCCTAAAATCTGGCTGTGTTATAGGCACAAGTTTCTTCCTGAAATCTGGCTGTGTTATAGGCACAAGTTTCTTCCTAAAATCTGGCTGTGTTATAGGCACAAGTTTCTTCCTGAAATCGGCTGTAATATAGGTACAAGTTTCTTTCTGAAATTTAGCAACGTTATAGGTACAAGTTCCTTTCTGAAATCTTGATTGATGTTACATATATTCAGAACCCCTTATCACGTTATTTTAAGATATTTCGACACGTCCTTCATGTACGTTCTTCTCTTTCGTATATGAATTACGAAAAAATAAATTATTTTTGATAATATTTTATGAGAAGATATCATTCTAAAGCTATACAAGTATAAGATTTCCCAGATAGATTAGGTTAGGTTAGGTTGCATGATTCACGAATTATAAAAATGCTCGATCGAAATTCAAACAAAAAAGTGATCAAAGATCAAAAGAAGCCCTGTTGGGTAACAGTAGTAATGTTATTTCGTTTGTTGGTGATATTATTGTGGTAATCTGCTCCCAAGTCGTGTGAGCTGGCAGTAAGGAAAGTAAAGATACTTTGAACAGAAATGCGTACTTACAGCTTACACTGAATTTATTGAAGCTGAGTTACAACGGTTGGTTAAAATTGAGAGGACAGTTGACGGGCAAACGAAAAGAAAGTGAAGTACATTGCACCATGGTACAGAGCTTGCAGTGGCTTCAACTGCGTTTAGCACGTGCAAGAGCATGACCTGACGTCTCCTAGTGGTAGTTGCTCATTACTCTGCTGGGTGCGTTCGGAACCATGGTCCGTTCACCACAGTATAATATACAATGCAGAAAAAGCTGATGACCTGCTGCTGGTGAATAGTTATAAATGGGTAACAGATGATTGAGAATCGTGGAGGGGAAAATATTGAGGAGGCTTTGACGCGATGGCACCATAGAAGAAGAAGGATCGATGTATTTTTCCTCCAATTATAGAGCAATCAGAAATTTTCGTTGCTTTCTAAATTATATATATATGTATAATACATTTAGTATATATAAATACATAATACATGTAGATTCGTGACATGAATTCACCCCTTTCGAATCAAGAACCTTTATATTCAAATACTCTCCGCTCTTTACGCCGAGTTCTGATTTTCACTGGACCTAGGTTGTTGATAAATGCTTATTATTCGCAGCCGTCCATCTTCGGGAATGTTTTTGTTTACCCCTTCATCCCTTCTTGTCCTACCCTTCACGGACCCCTTCATTAATCTACCACACCCTTCGCATTATCCCAGGATTATAAAGCATTTTACATTTGCTTCTTTTTCATTAGTCCGCCGAAATGTAATGCTATTGAAACAGTGTATTTCCGTGACTGTATCGTAATGTTTTTCCCAAATGTGCTTACGAAAATAATTTATCTGAATTTGTTAAATGTCCATTAATTTGCTGATGATATTGCAGAGCTTAACTTGTTGTTACTGTTAGATATTAAAAAAAAAATTTCACCTGCTGTTTGTCTGCATTTCTTAAAGATCTGCGTGACAAAGGATAACAAATGAAAATATTATTATCCAACATTTAAATTAAAGTTTAAATAGCTCAGAATCTCTGCGTCGACATTTTTTTGCCATACTAAATATTAAGAATAATTACACCGTCTTCAGTTATTGACTAGGCACGTGCATGGTAATTTTAAGAGATAATTAAAAAGTTTTGATAACTGATAGACATCACGTGCTGATAAAAAAGTAGGACGCAAACCATTTTCTTTGGAATTACCTAATCACGAATTCTGAACGAGATGAACTTCATCTGTCAGGTGGTGTACTGGACTGGACTGGTGAAATTCTATTAAGTTTTTGGTGTTTGACCTGTTGTCTTATGCATACATTCAATTCGCTATTTACCTAATTTTTAATCTGCATATATACATTATTTACTTACCTATCCCTATCCTTAAGCACAAGGAAGAAAGAAAATGTCGCAGTGATTAAAAATCTATCAACTGCAGCAAGTTTAGTGCGCTTAGAACTTTCTACGGAAACACTACCGTCGCTTCACTGCGCTATCCTTTTTTCGCGAGTGTTACTATACATGCCGCGATGCTTGTACTCGTGGTGGAGAGGAATAAAATAACTAGCCAGCATTCAGTCGATTAAAAAAGTAAGTGCCTTCGTTTTCTTCCTTATATTTTCACCATAAGTCCTAAAATCATTTAAATTATGACATCAAGAACAGTCCTGAATGTGGAAGATAAACAAAGGTAGATGATGATATAATGGCTGCTGAAATTAAATGAAATTCTACCAGAACTATTCATCAGCTAGCCGAAGCCCTAACCTACCCCTATAAAACAGTGCAAAGACATAGTAAAAATATTGGGAAGACCTCAAGACAAGGTGTATGGATTCCACCCGAATTGAGCGAAGAAAAAAATCCCCGTTGAACTGACTGAACTGGTGAAATTGACTGAATAAAATTAAGGAACTTGGCTGGAAGGTTTTGTCTCATCCACCTTATTCTCCAGTCCTCCTCCGTCCAGTTACTCCTTCCGACTACCATCTATTTCGATCGATGCAACACTTTCTAGATAGAAAAAAAATCAAAATGTAGAAGATGTGAAAGAAGGACTATCCGAATATTTTGAATCAAAGCCTATATCGTTTTAAAATAATAAGATTAAATAATTGACACAGAGGTGGGAAAAGATTATATCCTTAGATGGAAATTATATTTTGGATCTTTAAAAAAATAAACATCTTAAAATATATTATTTGTTTCATTAAAAAACGACACCAGATGCACCAAACATGGATTGATTAGATTATAATGATATGCAAAATGATAATCCGATTATCAATAGTATTCGTGTATTTCGGTATTCACTTTGGTTTACTAGATAGAAAGAGGAAGACGTTAAGATAGTGTTGTGAACAATTGAACTAGTTTTATTTACACGAGAAGCGCTGAGTTTGTTGGATTAGAATGATTAAGCGGGAAATATTTGTGCGGTGGTACTTTTCTTCGACTTGACTTATCACAATAATTTTCTCCTAGCTATCTTCCTTCCTGGCTAAATGTCTAAAAAATTTAAAGATACACCTCGTCGTATGTGTCACCATCCATCCGTTCACGATATGTGCCGTGAATATCTGCACTGGCTACAGACCCGGGGTCGACCGAACATTCATGGTGAACATTGTTCTAATGTACCCTCATTCCGTTCATGACATATTGCGCGTAATCATCCCTAACTCGGATGTCCATAGTTCACGCAGTAAGTAGCCGTAAAATAGAGTGAGCAATTTATCTGAAAACCTTCATACACATTTTGAGCTGCAGAAAGCGACGGTATCAAAGATAATGGCACATGTATATATGTCTCAGTACCGTGTACACGAGTTGAGATTTTGATCTGGAGATAAACTCAGAGATCACCGCTTGAGATTCATATTGTCAGCGAGACTCGAACCGAACACGGGTTTCTCGCGTGACAGGTGCGGATTTTTAGCGCAACATTGTCGAGGAATCAAGCAAGATGTGTAAAAAACTTTTTACAAATATAAACTTTTTATTAAAATCGACATGTTACAAAGTTATTAAAATTTTAATTTAGCATAAAAATATCAGAAATATATGACAATTTTTCCACCACAGTTCATTAGGGGTTTGGCTAAGTTGGTAGAGTGCTGTGCGAAGTACCGGAGTCAATACTCGGTACCTTCAAAATCTCTGATTATAAAAATGTCATTTACCGGTCATGCAAATACCATAATGAGAAATTAACAGAAATTGACTTGTTCAACATTAGCCTTACTGCGCTTAAAGGGTTCTTTTTATGAACCACATCAATCTGAATTTAGACTAATCATTCTACCTACAAACAAGTCTTGTTCTCCCTTTACCGCAACAATAGTTGCAACCCCAACACCCTTTCTCCCTCTTTTTTATCTTTTTATTTATCTTCTGCACCTAAACATACTTATGTACATAAACATTTCTGTGGATTTTCATAAATAGTATCACATGTTAAATATTAATTATGTTAATTATTATAATAAGTTTATAAACTGTCAAAATCCCCCAATAAAAAAAAAATAAATAAAAAAAAAAAATGTTTTGGAGGTATCTGGAATCGACACCAGTACCGTTAAAGGCGAAAATAAAATACTAAGTAAAAGTGATGTGTATTAAAAAAAAAAAATTGTAACCCGCTATTTCTAACCAAATTTCATGACAAATTTTACTGAGAGACCCACTGAATAAATATATTCAAAAAATATATTTTATAGTCGATATTTGTATAATATTATCTCAAATATCTTATTTCTTAGACCATAATTCCAATATCATTATAAAGATAAGAGGATTTTTGAGATGTTTTGAATAAAAAATTAATGTTTTGTAATATTGTCTTTATAGCAAACGGAATACGGCCCATTGTGCAAGCATTTTATTCGACGAAGGGGAAAAAATCGTGTACACAAACGTATGGACTAAAGACTAATTGGATATTGAATTTCTACTTTTGTCTGAAGTTTAATATGTTTTGATATTAAATAAAATTGTATTTTGATTTTCAAATTTAAGAAAAGGGTATTTATTTTGATACGTAATAAATTGATTTGTAAGTGGGTACGAGTACGATTTAACCCAATTAAGCACTCGACAGAGAAAAGTGAGATTTCGGCATCGAGACCCGGATATAATCCTTATTAATTAATTTATCAACCCTTTCTGGTTGGGGTTGAATCATTATAACGATGCGTTTACACGGATTGGACTCGTCTCGAGACTGGATTAAAATGCAGTACAGATTTGGGGGCGGAGAGAGCTGTCTTTCTTTGTCTATTGTATACAGATCAGAATAACCAATTGACGTTATTTGATTATTATAAAACTCTGAGATGAGAGATAACTCTTAAAGATGATACGTATCAATTGCGTCGTTTTACGTGTACACAATTTAATGGAATTAAATCATAGCTTGTCCCGTTTTCAACTCTGTACTAAGTAACTTTCGAGATTCTGTGACAACCATTGGGAGTGTTCACGACGTGCGAAATTTTTTATCGCTGTGGGGACGTTTTTCGTGCGTTAATAAATGACACAGCTTTTGACTTTCTCGCTTTTTGAAATTCATTAAATTTAAATAAAATCATATCATTAATTACGATATTGTATATGAAAAAATATATATTTGGTTTTTAGTTAGTTGATTTGACATCCTGATGAAGGAAATTGTATTTTCTGGAACCGGTTCGAGTGTAAAATCTAAATCATAAAATGATTAAAAACAAAGTTAAAATAATACTTTTAAAATTAGCAAAATTAACTTTGTGGTAAAAATTATCCACTTAATTGAGTTTAAATACATCTATTATTAGTTATGACATCCTGAAGAAGAAAATGATATTTTTCGAAACCGGTATTTAAACTCAATTAAGTGGTTAATAAAACAAAGATAATAAATAAAAAATAAAGTTATAAATACTAAATTAATGTATTAATTATAAATATATACATATAAAATCAATTTTGTCGAAAAATATTGTTTTTGCGTCACCGGGATTCGAACCTGGATCTCTATTTCCAATCCGGGGAAGTGCACTACCTTTGTGCTATAACGCCAGTATTTTTCTTGACAAATTTTCCAACCTATATGTTACATTTTTCAAATTAATACACCTGTCGTTCCATTATTTGAAAGCCATCTACATTATTTTTACAGAATCTCAAATACCTTTGAGTAAACCGACTGCAGACGCCAGAATTATCAATTCAATCAATTATTAATTTAGTATTTAAAATATCACAGACCTATGTTCTGAATAATTACAACTTCGTAATAAGAATGTGTTTTCCTTAATAATAAAGTTATAATAATTTATATTAAAATGAATAAAAACCATAATGTAAAGTTTATTAAAAATATAAATGTACAACTATGCTGTATATAACTATGTTTCTATGTATTGGTATTTATTTATAAAATTCTCACTAAGAAAATATTTGTAGAATTTATACGAAAAATTGATGCAAATCAACATGAACACGAACATCATGCAATAGGAAAAGATAGACTAAGTCTACCATTCAGTAAAATGGAAAAATCTCAGAAATCGATGATGTACAGTGCGATGAAGATTTTTAATGAAATACCAGAAAACATAAGAAAGAAGGAGAAAATTCATAGATTAAAAAAATAAAATAAGCAATTGTAGTAAAAATAAACGATTTTGATCTTGTTTATATTAGAGCATGTATAACAATACTTATGTACGCACTATATTAAGAATAAATTAATAAATATCATAACATATCATCGTATGTGTAAGTATGCTATGAAATAAGTGATATCATATCATATAATACTACAAAATAATTAATTTACAGGCTTTTGGCTTGGTGAAAATGAATCTTTAAATTTGATATATATACATATACGGAAAATAGAGACGCGTACACGAAATACTTGTCACATCAATACGATATGAAAATATGACTAACTTACTGGCCTCTTGGAACGAGGCTCGAACCTCTGATAACTAGAACACTAGGATAGTATCGTAACAATTATATCACATTAACGTATTATAATTGGTAAAAAGTATTTTTTTAGAGGTTTATTTTTCAAATTGGCAACACTTTCACAGCGACAGCCAATTTGACAGTTGATAGCTGATTTGTGCTCAGTTTGGTTTGCCATTTCACCATGAAAAGACTTACGCTAGAGGAACGCTTGCAAATTACGCAAATTTATTTCTAAAATCGTGGTTCAGTTCGCGAAACTTACCGCGCGCTACGTTCATTTTACGATTGACATAATCGTCAATCTGAGAAAGTAATTCGAATAACTATGGATCGTTTTGGCACCACGCATACTCTAATTAATAATACGCATCCGCAAAGACGTCGTACAGTGCGCACCGAAGAAGCTGTTGCTGCAGTGGAGCATAGTATTGAGGAGAACCTGGATAAATAGATTACTGACTTTTTCGTTCCCCAATTGAATGGCATTAATGTGGAAGAGCTGTGGTTTCAAAAAAATGGCGCAACATGCCACACAGCGTGCGTCACAATTAATTTATTGAAGGAAACATTCTATGAGCGCGTAATGGAACTGTGAATTGGCCTCCAAGATCGTGTGTTTTAACACCTTTGGATTATTTTTTGTGGGAATATATGAAGTCGCTAGTCTACGCCGATAAATGACTTGGAAGCCAATATTCGTCGCGTATTGCCGATATACGTCCCCAGCTGCTCCAGAAAGTGGACGAAAATTTAACTTTTAGATTGCACAATCTATAAGTTCAATTATCGACCACTTTTCGGAGAATCTGAGGCCGTATATCGGCAATAACGCGACGAATTTTGGCTTCCAAGTCGTTTATCGTCTCTGGCTAATTCGAGCTAGCAGCGGCACCCATATGCGCAAAATCATATTTAAACACTAATGATATCAAATTATTTTTCCAAAAAAGCCAATACCATGGCCATTACCAAGATTTTTATTCGGTTCTCCAAGGCTTTTTTGTATTGACTGAAATATACAATGACCTTTTAATAAAATTCATACTCGTTACTTTTTTACAATAGTCCTTTAAAATAATTTCATTAACTCGATTACGAGTATTAAATTAAATTGTATTAAAGAGATTGTATTGTTGAGAGATTAAATTGTATTTATTAAAATACAATTTATTTCTTCTTCCTCTCTTTTAACTGTTTAATCAGACTCGGAGATTCTCGACCGCAGTCACAACGGAGCACAATGCATCCCTTATGTGTTTTATTTCATTTTAAATTTCTGTAAATATGTACTATTTACGTATGTATTTATGTGTGTATTTATTAATGTATTTATGTGTGTATTTATGTATTAAAAAATGGACGCTCTATTTGCCGTCCCTCCCTTGGATAAGAGGAACGTGGTGAGTCGATGTTCAGGGTGTGAGGATGTGGAAAGGACTTCAGGGGTACATGATTATGCGTACAGAGTGCTGGAAGTCAGACATTACTGGGTATTCTGAACTGAATGCTTGGGGAGAAATGAAAACATTAGTTTGCAACTCTCCGTAATAAAACCATTCCAGCGGTCTTCTGAAATAAACATCGATCCAAGAATATTACGTAACGTTAAATAAATTCGTCTTGAAATTGTACAAGCCTTCAGTTACTTCAATATTATATATTTTCTTCTTCTCTTTTAGTTCTTCATGTTAGTATTTATTTATTCATTTATTTATTAGAAACTATATAAAATATATGTTTATTATTAAGGATAACACATTCTTATTGTGAAGTTATAATTATTCAGAACATAGCTCTGTGATATTTTAAATACTGATTAAATGCATTAATTAGAAAGATATACATAGAAAATCAATCTGAATCTGGATCTCTTCCAATCCGGGGAACGTGCATTATAAATAAAGTAGATAACTTTCAAATAATGGAATGATAGATGTATTAATTTGAAAAGTGTAACATATATGTTTGTATAGCATAATCGGTTAATGTATGTTCCCCGGATTGAAAGAAATCCAGGTTAGAATTCCGGTAGCAGCAAGAATATTTTTCGATAAAATTGATTTTATATATATATATATATATATATATATATATATATATATATATATATATATATATATATATATAAAATCAATATATCACAATTAAGGTATGTGTATAAAGTAGACTTTCAGTATATTATTTTGTAAAATTTGTGATGACAATTTATTTGAGTTAAATCTTTCAACATCCTATAGAATAGTTTAGGTCCAAAATATTTGTAGTTCCTTTGGCCATATGTTGTATGTGCTCTTTGGGCGTATAGGTTATGTTTATTAGTGTAATTATATTTTAGGTTGCTTTAAAATGTGTCTGTTTGTGTTTATATACGTAATTAAGAGTGGTATTAGCATATATTTGTCTTATATCAAAAACATATATTTGTCTCAATCAGATGAGACTCAGCTCGTAACGCCAAGGTGAATGCAGACTCTCAATTGATTTCAAGAGAACTTGCAGTTATAATTATAGTTGGAAATAAGTAATTAACTACATAAACATAGTTTCTTATAAATATTGAAATCATTTCCTTACAAAAAACGGTAATTACTTTCGTATCATTTTTATATTATACTAAAATCGAATAGGTAGACAAAATATAAATAGCATAGAAACGTTGGACGGTATACAGCGCACACTGAATATGAAAACTTTGCGTTCAGATAAAATGGAATATTGAAGGCGTGACTTGTAATCTTGAGTTCGCTGCAGAGTGCGAGAACATTTATATTACCCGTGTTCATTTTTCAGACATTAAATGATATTGTGGCGATGAATGATGGTCAGCTACATTGCTATCACCAAGGTAAGTAATGACTCCTGGATTTTTCTACATCATTTAGAAGGGGGCATATACAATCATCACAGGTGTATTAAAAAAATAGATACAATGGTTTTATCTCACGTTCATTTGTTCAAAAGTTAACACGCCGAGAAATAGAATAACCACCCATAGACCTAGTATCCTGAAGTCAGCAACAAGCCGAGTTTCTCCGTCGACCTCTGACATGGTGTCACGCTACACTGAGCTTCAGTGCGTTGGGCATAGGTACCGTCACCAGTTTGTCTCAAATTTTGTTCTGTGTAGAGTTTTCTGAGCTACTCTGTCGAGTGTATCCAAACTCTCTGGTAGACGTTTCAGATGCCATGTACATCAATGAAATTCAGAAACGTCAGCCACAGAGGTCCAAACACACGGCAGGGTACTTCAGAAGATTTGAAAGAAGAAAATATTTGAAAAATTACCACGGTAAAAGTATATATATATATATATGTATATACTTAAATACGAGGGATATTTTATACGTAATTATTTTGAGGAATGGGAATATGGACCAAATAAATAATAATTGAAGCATTCGAGGTGTGGATCTGTAGAAGAATTTATTATTAAAAAGAAAAAAAGTATTTAAAACAATCATTATAACAACAGCACATATTTATTTTTCTGTTCTGCATAGTGTTTCAATCATGGGATAGCGAAATTTTACTTATTTATTATGTTATTAGAATTATTTTAAAACCCTGTTTACTTCATTCCTAATATTTTTGGTTTAGATAGAAAAAATATTAATAACAATAATGGTTTTCATATTTGTATGATAGACAACGATTGAACCTGTTGCCTTCGTAGTACAGACTTCGGTCTAGTTAAGGAGATAGTGAATATTCCTTACATTATGAAGCTTGTTCGCTCTTTTTGTATATTTATAATGCTTAATATTTTCGTATATTAAAAACATGAACAGAATAAATAAAACAAAAATTGAAATACTTCAATATCTTCATTCATATATAGAGATTCAGAAAAATGTGAAATCTTGCACTTTACTATTCAAGGAAAGGTCTGGAAATCGGGGCACTGAAAGAAGCATGTCTAAAGAACCTAAGGCAATTGTTTGGCTAGTCTACTGTAGAGCATTTCCGGACCGCAGTAATAATAATCAACATGAACGAACATCCGCCTGTTGAACGGATACGGCACGAGAAGATGAAACGGAGGGATGTTTTAAAAATTCTCTGTTTAATGTGCGTGGCGTATAAGCATAGATGCCAGAAGAATTCAGGATACGGAAGGAGTTTGGCACTCACCACAATTCAGATTCTGCTGGCACCTCCAAAACGTGGATTATATGTTTTAATCACTATTTCGTCAAAGGTTCCTTTAGACGACGACCAGTTCCGACACTGTATAGACGCGAAGTTTCAAATTAGTATAATATTGTAATCATTTAGGTAAACGTATATATATATATAAACGGATCGGCGATGTACCGGGAGGGGAAGGTAATGGAGAGGGAAAGACACAGTGCATTATATTCGTTCAATTTTGCCAGTATTAAAAATAAAGCTACTGATTGGATTTTCTGTATATTTATTTGAATTTATCTGAAACTTTTTGAACACTCTACGTGTTATCTTAAATCAGTTCGGAATTTCGTTGCCGACCGATAAATGTATGTATGTGATATTAGCCAACTAATAATGTTGTTCTCCGATAATTGAAATCAGATCCACGTTCTGCCGTTAATAATTTAACCTTAGATAATAAGTGGAAATCCTAACACAGATGAAATCAAAGATTAACAAGAACACGGGTACATTAATGATTATATATATCTTCAAGTGTGTAAAGGGCGAGGCGTGTGTGTGTTATCTTAAAATACGAGAACTGCCAAACTGGTTATGATGTGGTTCCTCCAGTTATTTGGATAAATGTATGAAGGATTTATATTTAGTTACAGAATATCATAACAATGAACGCGGTTATCTGAGGTCAGTGTGCGTAACAAAAAAAATGCTCCAATTTAAAACGTAAAAGGGCCTCTTACATGTATTGTATATAATCAGTCATTTTTTATCCACAGCAGAATGAAAACCTCCCGCCTGTTCGTCAGTTGTACATGTGGGAGAGTGGAACAAACGCCTGAGCATATTTTGTGGACTTGTGAAATACTTAGATACGCACGTGAACGTATGATTGGTGGTTTGACTGGATTTAGACACCGCTCGCCCAGAAATACAGACCTAATTAGTAATGGGATGAATCTTGTTTTATATAAGGAATTTATTCGGGTATGGGTGACGCATTGGAGCTCCTTAGGTAAGAAATTAGGCCTGCCTGCATGGGTGGGTACTTCACCTACGCGCCTACCTCTCTCTCCCCATACCTCGTGTTTTGTAACTCCCTTAGTCTGTCCGTGTAAGTGTGACTCGATCCATTTTGTGTCTCATCCACTGTCCATCTTTTGTGAGTGTTTTTTGATGAATGGATCCCTGAGTGTCTGCCTTGAACTACTGCACCTTAATTTTCCACCAATTTTACATCTATATATAAAACTATGTTCTGTAGATTTATATTATATGTTTTTTTATGAATAAAGACAGCACTTAAGGGACACTGGAGGGTCTGAATTTTAAATTTTTTGCAAAAATTGCTAATAACCACATTGAATTTATTCTCTTTTAGTTTTATATACTGCATAAACTTGAATATGTTATTGAATTAAAGTAGCGTATTTTTATTAGCTTTGATGAGTGAAGCCCTAGTGCCGTGCCCCCCTCCCCTACCCCATACGCCTCTCCAGCTATCCTTAAAAAAGTTGTTGAATCACTATGAGACTCGGATGATGGATACTCAGTTCTAAGCAAATTGCATGGCTTGATACCGGAGCATATCCTATTGGAGTGCAACAAGTAAGTGCGATAAGTAAGCGTTCACCGAGTAACCTCAGATAACATTTTACTTAGAAGCTAACTGCTAGAAGCTACTGAGCTTTTGCACGTATCAATCTGGTGGGATACTAGAATTTTCACACTTCTCGCGGTCTTGCCAAGTCGATTATTTAAAAAAAAATAGGTATTTTACAAGCACGAGCATGGTTAATATTAAAAACAGTCAACATCGGTTGATTATTTGGATCCATCCATTGTGCAGTCCAAATATAAGTCATACGTTTTTTTTTACCATATTAAGTCTGTCATAGTGTGGCCTGCTTGGCCAGTTTATCAGCAAATTCATTCCTTCATGTGCAGGAATCCAAACGAATGACACATGTATATTGTTGTTATTTAAATTAAATGGTCATCTTCTGATGGAACAGATCGGGACGCGACCCGGAAATTTGTGCATTTCGTTCGATTTTATATAAAGTATCACAGACCTATTTTCTGAATAATTACAACTTCACAACAAGAATGTGTTCTCTTTAATAATTTATTTTTTTGCCCAGCGCTGTGGTATAAGCGACGTGTTTTTTTGAAGTTTCACGTTATTTTACTCCTGGCAACATCAAGTAATAACGACAAATGTCAAATATATATATATATATATATATATATATATATATGAAATTATTCAATTAATGGCAAAGGAATAAAATAAAAGTATTAAAACGTATTTAAAGGACGTTTAATGAAATCTGTGCTGAAAATTAATACTTTGAAAACTTAGGTAACAAATTAAATTTGAGAGTCTAAACCGAAAATATAAAGTTGAAATTTTATTCGCGGTATCTTGGGTTTAGTTTAAATACAAAAATGATGTTTTTTTGAATAAATCTTCACGATTTGGTAAGTTCTAAAAATTGGATCGTAGATACTGAAATCAGATAAATACTTTATAAGTCGTCAATACTTTATTAATCCGACATTGTCGAAGCTTTACGTTTATTTGAGATAAATTTTAACTCGGAGACTTTTGAACAGATAAATATTCGGAAGTAGATAATGAAGACAAAGTGCTAAATCTTACCAGCACCGAAAACTTCCCGAATCGACTTGCATTATATATATAAAAAAAAATCCATTTAAACTTGAAACTATTCTCCGGGAAGGTCCTAACTGTCACTTTTGATCGCTCTACTTTACACCCCGCCCGGGGGTAGAATATTCGTGCGAATTAATAGACTGTTCGAAAATTGGTTTTGTTAATATTTTACATCCAATCAAATTTTATCAAATCAGATTTAGATAAATCACCTCGAAAACTAACTAACTTACTATCCGGCCGTTTCAGAGCGGAGGTAGGCAGAGAGGATAGAGCGCCACACTTTTCTGTCCTGACACGCAATTTTCGCTTCATCCACATTCATATAAGCTCGTCGATTATTGAGGCTTCTAACAGGACCATCTTCCAGTATGTGGTTTACCTGGTCGTGCTAAGTCTTCCGCGGACGTTCTCTATTTCTGGTGTCGTCAACACTTGCGTCATATATATTTCTTACCATTCTCTTCTCTTTCATCCGTTCCATATGACCAAATGACTTATGTGATCCTTTTTAATCTTACTCACTATGCTAAGATAAGTTTTACATTTTCTCCATATTTCTTCATTCTCACTTTCTCATAAATTGATCTGTCACATATACGCCTAAGATATCTCATGTCCACTGCATTCAGTCTTCTGCCAGTTCCAGGTCATACTTCCATACATCAGCGTCGGTATCAGTATGTAGTTAGTCTTGCCTCGGTTGACAAGTTTCCATTAGATTCATTCAAAGCGCCATTCACTTTATTCTTTGCAGTCGCCCTCCTTTCGATATCTTTCTCAGCCTTTCCGTTTCTATCAAACATACTTCCCAAATATACAAACTTATCTACTTGTTCCAAACATTCTTTATCTACAAGTATTTTACACGTTATCTTGCTTCGAATATCATCATTTTCACCATTAATACTGCATCATCGGCATACAATAAATTTCATACAAAAAAAAGGTTGTTTTATGAAAATAAAATTATGAAACCTAGTCACTTTTGCGTGAATTATCATAGCTTAATCGATTAAACCATTTACAAGCTATAACAAATTCAAGTACACGATTCCTTGGAGGTCCATCTTTTTTTTCTTCTTTCTTTCATTATCAAATCATATTTGACGATTTGCTGACATATAAATATGATTATTGATTAACTATGTAAAATATTAGCCTCAGTACGGGCGAAGCCTGGTGAGGCAGATATGAAAATACTAATTTAGATATATTTTAAATAAATAATAAATACGTGTATATACCCGTCTACAACGGTGTCTTACTGGATATGTAAGATAGCTTGCGCTATACGACTGTTGGGAACGAGGTGGTGAAGTCATTTTTTTCGAAAAATCTCATTAGAAAAACTGAAAGAATTACAGATGAACAGAGTTACAGATGTTTAAAGTTGCGTGTTTTAAAAACGATCGGTTTATACCGTTTCGTAGTGTGACGTCACATCTTCCGAGTAGTAAGTCAGTACTCGACACTTCGTACTAATATTGTTAGTACTGGTTGGTACGTACGAGAGATGTGACGTCACACCGCGGATAATGATATCTTCGAAAGTATTACACATTTTGAAAAAAATAATTTTTTTAACATACTACAAAAGCTCATTTTTGACATGCTCCACTACCTCATTGGTATATTATACTTACACCAAAGAGCTGAATTTTTATAATTCAATCACATGTTCAAGACGATTAAATAAAAGCTGATTAGGACACCATGAAAATTAAAAATGGCAACTAAGTATATGAGCCGCATGCTGGATAGTGAAGTATATCTAGGTCAGACGGATGACGAAATTACAATGAGCGCTGTTCATCATTCTGTCAGACTCTGGCGGCGTCATCACAATGTCATTTCTCGCTACATGTAGCGTTCACTGTAGTGATGAGAAAAAATGTTACTCCTGATACACTGGTGTGATTGCGATTGGTATTCGATAATATCAGTGATTGAAAACTGTGACTATGATCACAGTTTCATTACTAATACGCGTGCGCCGCACGATATCACAATACACGAAATAAATAAATTAAAATTTTGAGCGTATTTATTTACCTATAGTATTCAAACTTCATTTTCGTAAAAAAATATATTCCGCATATATAATGAATATATATCTAATTTGAATAAAAACCCTTAAATTATGAGTTTATTTTTCGGATCAAATGCGTTAAACTTTTTGGCATAATCTACTAGATGGTGCTTATTACGAATTATAACGTCTTTTTTTCATAAATATTTACATTTTATATGCACATACGACCAATCACGATTTCAAATATAAATAAAATAAAATCAATGAATCACGAATCACGATATTCTCAGATATTCAATCACTGATAGTGAGTGTGACTCAAAGATATCAGTGATTAACTCGCGGTTCGTGATTTTGAACTCATTACTAGTTCACCGCAGCCTCCTTGCTTTTCCCTATTTCAAAATATCTAGATCATCATTCCACTCTCAAACTGCCAAGGTCAACCCGTAACATGCACAAAGCTCTACACCGAGATGTAGATGGGAGGATAATGTCAAGATGAAATTATGTAGGTAAAAATGCTTAGCAGACTGAACCACAACGGGATCAAAGTATGAGGTTACATGGGGCCAAAAGAAGGTGAAGCCAACAGTACAAGGCATAGATGAACGAAAAATATAATAAGAATTTGCAAGAGGTTGGCGAGTGCTAGCCAGACTGGAGTATAATGGTGAGACCGAGGGATGGATTTGAGGAGTTTGGTACAGGTCACGACAGGAGGGGCTCAAGCATCAACCAATACTACGAAGTACACGACCTATCTGGGGTGATGCTTTATCTGGATTTATTATTTCACTGTGGCTACAAGTCTTCTGATTTCGCTGGTTGTACGACAATCTGTGGTATAGAAGGGGGGAGGGGGAGGAATCTATTGGTACTAAAAGAGGGACTATGGTGTATACATAGCGGTGCATCTAAACTCGTGCACAGCAACCGGCAACCCATCGACGTATCAAAAGGATTGAACGATATATGAGTATATAATGTATGTGAAGTTGTATAAATGAGGAATAAGAACCAACACAATGATACTTCATCCCTTCAAATTTCTCAAACCTAAACCCACTTCAATAATTAAAAAGGACTTGCTTACTTTGGTAGCAGCATTTAGCTAAGATTAAACAAATTAAGCTAAGATAAATATTTATTTTAAAATACACGAAAAATATGTACTATCAAATAAAATGAAATTATTTATGTTTTCTGCCTTCAAGCAAAGCTATTTGCGTAGCCCGTTAAAAAAATACTAGAGAAGTGGAAAAAAATTTGACCGAAGCGGAAAAATACGCGGAAAAACATCAAAAGACGGCGGAAAGAATAATTTCTTGGAACCTTTCAAAGGATTTCGTGGGGGAATATTGGGGTAGAAATATTTAAAAAATGAAGCCATGTCAGAAATTTGACATAGTTTTTGTCTTACGTTACATTTTGCATTCTTCATTGGCATTCTTTTCATTTTTAGTTTGTGGTCTTTAGAGCCTGATATGAAGCAACACATTTAAAACTAGCCTAATCGAACATTTGAATATCTGTACACAAAGCAAGAGGGAGTGCAAAGTAATGTTCAATATTTGAGCTTACGTTTATTGCTGATTTATAGTTAATAAAGAACGGACATTTTACTATTTATATTTCTACTTTTAAAATTAGCAATATGTGGTTTAAATTCATATTTTTGTTTGTTATCTTTAATAATGATTATTGGGCTAAGATTTTATACATAAATAACTTTTCGAATCAAATATCTAAACACCTGCCACGAAACATTAGACCGGCATTTTATACAAATAATAATATAGGAAATTTACTCACAAATTCTAAAGACAAAGATGATAAATTCAACAATTCTGGTGTCTATAAACTTAGTTGCTGCATTTTATATTGGTAAAACGGGTAGAAATTTTAATATAAGAGTAAGGGAGCATTTGAGATGTTTGAACAATAGTGGGTTTTCAGAATTTTCTAATCATTTGATAGAAAATGGTCATGGTTTTGATAAAAAATTGGGATTGTTAATTTTGCATATAAACGATGTTGGTCACAAATTAAATAATTGTAAAACTAATCAAAAAACCATATACAACCAACTAAATTTAACTCGAGTCACATTCTAAAATGTTTTCCTAAAAATTATTCGAGTAAATTTGTATTAAGTAACAATTTGAGTTAGGTACTAAATTTATTTTTAAATAATTGTTTTTTTTAAAATAGATTCTGGTAAAGAAACAATAATATATGTTTTTAGTTAGTTATGACATTCTGAAGAAGAAAATAGTAATTTTCGAAACCAGTAGATGTATTTAAACTCAATTAAGTGGTTAATAAAACAAAGATAACAAATAAAAATATTTATATTTCTGTACAGACTTATTACTGTTACCGATAAATTTTGTATAAACCACTTTATTTTCACGTTGGCCGATTTCGGTACTATCAACTGTATCTCCGTCAGGACGGACGCACACTAACTGATCCATAAAATGAAATATGCAATGAATCGATCGTCGGGTGGCAGCCAGTCCTGGTGGGAGTAGGGGGAGGACGTGGTGATATCGAAATGGGGAATACATTATATGACGAGTTTTTCGTTCAATTTTATTGGTTATTATTAGTATGAAGAGATTTTAAAATTTTGAATATTTATAAAATATCAAATGTAAGGCTTCCATTTTATTTTTGAAGTATGGCCCACCTTTCTAACCTAGATACAGTCGTATCGAAACCGGTCTACGTTAAATTAATCAAAGTGTTTATACAAAGTTTATTAGTTTTTTAAACATATGAGTTACAAAATTGCTTGACTCGTATTGTTCACGTTAGATTACTTTTCTTGTTTCTTTTCTTTGATCTAAAGACTGGATTGTCACTTTTCTGGTATGCTCGCGACACTAGTTTTGGTTGTTGACGACAGACAATTTCACCAAAGTGATTTTAATAAAAGAAGTGCAATGAAGTTCGATGACCTTTTATTTTTATCGTTTCTAAAAAACAAGACGACAATGTTATCATTAGGAGCTATAAAATTTAATAATCCATGAAGTTAGTTCATGTGAAAATATCCTGTAATTTATATATACATAAATTCTTTATACAATCAACAACCTTTAACAAAATTAAATGAACATTTTGAAAAATTACTCTTTACAAGCTTGCGCAATTCATAGGCAACCCCTTCTGTAATGTGTATCATATTGAACACCATCCAAATTTTGTTCTATTGCACTCTAGGTTCCTGAGATAGTCGTATTTTGAGACAGGGGTGGGGGAAAGGTACCTATGTTTCGCCCAAAGTTCTAAAAAGTAATTATGGAAATTTTGGTTTAGGTCGGACAAAGGGATTGTATAGAAAACCGATGGATAAAAAATCAATTATATGAATATGTTTAATTTACCGTACTTTTTTGCAAGCGATATAAATCTCTTAGAGTTGAGTCAATAGTGCCGAAATGTTGGCCAAGGTTTCCTCTATGAAACCATTTACAAAAAACGCTAACTAACGAAGATGAAACGCCAGTTATATATATGTATATATATATATATATATATATATATATATATATATATATACATATATATTGAATACAAAAAACTTAAAAATCGTCCAATTTCGAGCGGCCAGACTATTTTTTGTTGGATGATTTAGGTCTGAATCATAGATATATATTAATAATGGATAAATTACATAAATATTTATTTCGAAGTACGTTGACTTAACATGATTTTGTAAAAATTTCATACAATATTATCATATTTTTTTTTTTTTTAATTTTTAACCACGAAAAGGAGAACAAAGATTGTGTACTAAAGTCTGTTACACTCTTAGTATATATATATATATGTGTAAGTTTACATGAAGAATTTTTACTGTGCATCAAAAATATAAATACGTTCAAAGCTTATTAAAAATAAATAGGCAAATAATTCCCAAATTGAAAATAAATCAGTTACCCCGCACGAACAACAACAGATGAATTTGTTTGACACCATAATAAAATGGTTAACATTAGGTTGGTTTTTCAGTGAACAGGTTGTAATAGGAATAATGAGATTGGAGGTGGTAAGTCTTGCGGGGTAATAGGATACGTGTTGACGTATGGAAATTTAAAACGTAAATATGTTTGTAAATCAAAATACCATTAAAATGTAAATGTATTTAAGGCGTAATGTGATGTATACTGCTTTAGAATTAGATTTTCCTCCATGTTTTAGATTCGTCACTTATAGTTATATATTATATTTTTCAGAATCTTTATTAAATAGTTGTTTTTTCATCACTTTGTTTTATTTAATGCGACCCGTATACATAGCGTAAAAATACACGAAATATCGTTCGAATCTGTGCCAAAAGTATCCAAATGTTTGATATTTACAAAATATCAATGCATGGTATATTTAAGATCAATACGAGTATAGGTACAGATTATTTGTCAATATTATTGTGACCAACTTGAGGAATGCCAAAGAATCTGTAGCCTCACTCATACCGATCTTAAATATAGCACGTGTTGATCTCAAATATACCACATTTTGCAATATCGATGACGATATGTATCGTGAATATTTTTAATGTATCAATTGTTTTAAATTTTCGCAATTACTCACTTCAAATTGTTGAAAGTTTATTTGAATGTAATAAAACAAAACAACCTTAATTTCGATAACACCTTTGGAGGTCTGGCGTATTTGATATAATGTACTTGAAACCAAATCTGATAGACGTTTTCTCAATGTTATTACTAAGATCGGTAAACACAAACCCATTATTGAATTCCCTCGCTAAAGTGACACAAGGGAGTATCTAAGTTAACCAAACCATACAATATGCACATCAAACTTAAGAGGATTAAATCTTCAAACTTATCATCATATTAACACGTTTATTTATTGTACAAATATTGCGTAGGCATCGAATTGAATGATGTATTATACAGGGTGTCCCGTTGACTGTTGTCCAAATATAGCCTACGATTAAGGGACATCACTAACAATCCATTGAACGTCAAATAGGGTTATCCGAAATTCAACGGTTTAGAAGTCATTAAAATTTTCGTGATCTTCAGCAGAAAAGATAAAATAACTATTTTTGAATTAGCCGTAAACAAAAACATGATAATAATTATACAAAATACTTTGTCTAAACCACTATTTATTAATTATTCTAGATGTTTCGATACCTATGGTGTCATCTTCAGGAAAAAAATGTTTGCCGTAGGTATCGAAACATGTAGAATTATTAATAAATGGTGGTTTAAACAAAGTATTTTGTATAATTATTAATATAAAATGAGGCCACAAAGTAATTTTGCAAATATTGAAGAAAAAAATACGATAACTTACCATCACAGCATTCGTGTGCCAAATTTTAAAACGATAGATTCAGTATTTATGGCACTGCATTCATTTTTGTAATGATAACTTCTAACAATAAATTCTAACCCGACTAAACCGGTTTCGTTGTCCAAACCGTTGAATTTTGAATAACCCAATTTGACGCTCAATGAGTTGCTAGTTAGTGATGTCCCTTAACTGTAATCACCGTTTAGACTACTGTTTCTTGGACACCCTGTATACATCGCCTGAATAAATCGCCAGCATAGATTCTGGTGTACACTAGCTGTAGATTTCTGAACTGTTTTTGACAGATGTCACCATATATGAGGTTGTTTGAATACGTGTCGTGCCTATTTACATTTATATAAAGTCTGCTAGTGATGAATGATACATGCATATCTCACTTATACGACGCCTTACGTTTCAGACCATCGCTATAAAGCAAATCACGGAATAGGGTACATAAAAATCTAGAAATACGTTTACACTCCCATTTATTAATATTACGTAATAGCGTTAAATTTAAAAAATTGATGTTTATATACAAAAAAAAATTAAATAAAAGGTGTGCAATTTCTAATGTAAATAAATTAAGCGAGATATATAATAAAAACGTCGAACAATCGTGCAAGGTTAATTTTCATATCATGTAACTCCTATCGTGTCACGTGATATGCGCCGCAATGTCAAATGCGCCGTGGGAGCGATGCAACTCAAATGAACCTAAACCCAACGTCGACTACTTTAATTGCAGTCCGTCTGTTCCTTGAAGATTTCACAAAGACGATGACCTGTTCGACGTCGGATGTCGAGAATGTATTTTTTTTAACTTTGAACTAACTTATGACGGACGTTCAGAACTTGGTATGTTTATTTTTTTGAGCTGTTTTGCCGTGTAGTGTTATTTGTTTCACACATGTAATGATCAGGCAATAAATGCGGTATTGATAAAAATCACATGTATACAGACACACACTGCTTTCGATACGGTATTGCATATTGCATTAGCATCTGATGATAAACTCTGTATTGGGATCCAAAATGTTGGCCAAAAAGGTCATAGACTCATGGCAGAAGAGTTTGAATTAGTTTTTTGTATGAATTATTAGAGATTTATTATAAATAAAAACAGTGTAAATCTTTGTAAATTAAAATTTAATACTTTTTTCTCCGATTGGAATACATTTACTGAGTGTACATTGGGCAATATTATATTTTAATTAAATAATTATAACAAATGTCTAATCGTTCATTTAAAAAATATATAAAATAATTTTCATAAAAGTAAACATTAAAAAAATGCTTTTATATTATATAATAATATAAAAACTGTATATTAATGTATATTTGAATCTTTTTATTTATTATCTTTGTTTTATTAACCACTTAATTGAGTTTAAATACAACTACCGGTTTCGAAAAATACAATTTTTTTCTTCAGGATGTCTTAACCAACTAAAAACATATGTTTTCTAAACCGGTAGATGTATTTAAACTCAATTAAGTGGTTAATAAAACAAACATAATAAATAAAAATATGAATTTTAACCTCAAAGATAATATTGCTAATTTTAAAAGCATTATATTTAAATCATTAAATTTCAACCAATTTTTTTCCGCAACATACGCAGTTATTGAAAAGTAGACGAAATTTCTGGGATAAATAATCTCTACCTCCGAGATATAAATAAGTTCAGTTTTTTGATTTATAAAATCATTTGAGTTATTAGGGTTCTTCATCATATTCATCGAACGTTACCGAAATGTGGACTCGATAAATCAAGAAATATCTTTACAGTCCTCGAAGACTCCGTACATAGACGTGGGTGAGCTTCCCCTAGCTACGAGATGGCGAGATTCAATTACATTTGAAATGACGGCTTTAACATCGCCAGCATCAAATGCAAAGGGGTGATAAACCAATCTACCCTCTTGCGGGTACAGGGCGAGAGGCATCTTAGCGGAGGCTGAGGCAGTTCAAACGAAAAAGGCGAATATCAAAAGATCGAAGCCTTCTACATGTTAGTAGTGTTATATTACATTAAAATGGATTCATTTTATTATAGAAAGGGAGATTTGGAAATCGTAATAAAATTAGTTTCTAAATTAAATTGAGAAAATCGGTTGTGGGATCAAAAATAAAGACTCGCGCAAGATTTATGGCCCAATACGTGATTACCTAATCGGATAATGGAGTAGATTAAAGAAACTGAAACATAAGAGATACCGCCCAAAATATCCTGATTAAGGTGAAAGCAAGAAGAATGCAGTAGACGTGACATGTAGCGAGAGCAGATGAGTTCCGCAACAAAGCCCTAATACACAAGCACGATCAAATCCGAGAGGAAGACCAAGAAAATATTAAGACAGACCTGCATATGGCAAAGCTGCTTCAGCCGCGACACACATCAGATGAGAGCGCAGCCGGCAGATGACATATCGATAGTTTTATGAGTCAGACGGTAGAGATCGACGGAGAATGATCGAGCCAGACGCGCGGTCGAGGGAGCCCATTATCTCTCGTACTCTCGTCCAGACTAGCAGCGTTTCTAGTGAAATCTCTTAGTGTAAAATATTGTAATCACTCATAAATGTAGTATTGTGACTTAATTTACTAAATCTGTGAGTTCGCTTCTCCAACTGTAATTCAATAATCAGCGAACCGAAAGCGTAGTAAACCTTTAAATTCTTTTGTCACCCGAGATGGTTGCGTTCCCGTAAATCCTTCTGTAAGCTGGAGTCAACTTTATTGGTAAATCGAAAGGTGAATTAATCTGAGTGCCAATTCCAGGTCTCAATAACCAACACACCAAAGATGCATGTCACTCCGTTGTGACTGCGATCACTGATTAATTAAAGGCATCTATTATAAAATTCACAACAAGTAACACGGCATAATGGCTGTACAACTCTTTGTGGGTCTTGACTTCCTTAATAATGCTTCTCTGTTGGTCATATCATACGCGCCGTCCTGCTGGTCAGCAGCGACCTTGGTGTTCGGTCATCCTTTGCATATGATTCAACCACCAAAATATTCCTATTTTTATAAATTTTGAGCGCTTAGCTAATTTAACATATTATAAAGCTCATTAAAGTAGCATCTACGACAAAATTCATTTTATAAAATCGGCCCAAATATTTAGTCAGTATCCACATCTCATACGTAAGTTCTAGTCTGTTAAGCGTTTTGTATACTAAGATACATAAGTATTTCTGGTAATAAAATTTATTATCAGATTTTTGATGAAGGCTGTACATATATATATATATATATACTTTGTACTACACAACCTTAAGTTATATATATATATATATATATATATATATATATATATATATACTTTAAGTCTGTTAAGCGTTTTGTATACTAAGATATATAAGTATTTCTGGTAATAAAATTTATTATCAGATTTTTGATGAAGGCTATACATATATATATATATATATATATATACTTTGTACTACACAACCTTAAGTTATACATTCTTACTTTTATAGTTTCGAGAGGTGCAGTTCCTCTGATCATGAGGTGTAAATGATAATTAAGCATAATACAGTTTGGTATTGGCCTATTTAGGTAATGAAGCGGAGCGAGTGTTGCACCACAGAGCAACTGACATGTCAATTACTGATAGCATGAAATTAAACTTAAATATTCAAATATGGAAATGGTGAGGAATTATCTAAGACGTACGTGATAAATGCAGAACTTACCGTCTTCGATTTAGACTGAAAATATATATTTTACTCAATAGGTATCCCATAGATTGTTCAGATACTTTGAAGTGTTTTAAATTCAATGTTTATAAGGCAAAATTAAAGTTTCTTGATTCGAATTAGGTAGAAAAAAGTTTTTTTTTTTTGAGATATCGCAAGGTCCAGGTACTGTTGATAACGCAAATCACCGGAGTTGCAAACAGCACGAATCATTGTAAGCGGTATTCGGGTGCATTCTGCCGAAAGCTAAAAAACAAACTCAGCAGTATAAAAAATACACGATTGCGTAGAAAAATGATATAAAGAGGCATTATTTCTTTATTTAGCGAAGTATACTACTCTAATGTGTTAACGATAGTTCATTTTTCTTCGAACCGAGAGACTCCCGGTCAAGAAAACAACCCCCAATAAACACACGACAAAACCATACAAAAAATGCCTTACGCAAATATCCTGCAACGTGCTGGAGTTTTAACTAAGGAGAAAGTATGATCAAAGGACAAACGGGGAAATTCGTATCTTTCCAAAATTTACACAAAATACCTAATACAAGCATAAGATCAAAGACCCGTAACTCGTAAATTCATTTTCTCATAAAAGATATAAACATTTTTATGTATTTTCACATAAAGAAATTCAAATAAAAAGTACCCTAAGGAAATTATGAGATTCGTCAATTTGATCGTAAAAATATAATGGATACAGACGTAAATTTTTGTACCTCCTACAAAAATTCAAGCTTCTTTCATTAGAACATTATTAGCTTAACAAAATTATCGAAAAATTAAAATCAACGTGACATTTCGCATACAAATGTATAGCTGTGAAATCGGTTCCATACACAGGTTGTATTATATTTACGAAACACGGTATTTCGCGAAGGCATACCTCTAACCTTTTGCCGGCTTTTCCACTGCTTATTGAATTCTTAAATGAATTTATAACCTCTTTCAGATATCTCCAATAAAGAGATTTATTAAATTGAGAGTGATTATTTTTCTATGCGTTTTCTATGTACCGCAAAATATTTTTGCGTATTGTAAAATTCAAGCGTTATATTTTACTTTACTTCTTTAATAAACTGTTCTTTAATTTATCACCTAAAAATTATTTACTATTATTGAACGTGCCTGATGAAATACAATTTTTATGCTTCAAAAATTTAAAAATTATATTATGGTATCACGAAAAATTAAAAACTATTACTTTATTACAAAAAATTGTATTTGGTTATTTTTTCAGATGAAATTTGCGATATAAGTTCATTTAAAAGATTGAAAGCGATGGGCATGTAAGTGTATTTTTTTGTAATTTAATTAATATAGTATAATAGTAAACATAGGTCATTATCAACTGATTACGATCTAGATAGTTGAAAAGATCGTCAAATTATTTAGAAAAAATTAAATATAGAACAAAAAAAAACTCGTTAAATTTATCTATCTAATTAGTATATCTTTCTAATTAATACATTTAATTAGTATTCAAAATATCACAGACTTATGTTCTGAACAATTACAACTTCAAAATAATAGTGTGTTCTTAATAATAACATGTGTATTTGATATCTTGCAGTTCAAAATGGCTTTACACATTCACTTTATATTTTTAGTTATATTTTTTAACGTTTCCAAATTATTTCATTTCTTTAAGTTTGCTATATTCATTTAATTATGACACTATGTGGTGCATTGTGAAATATTGACACAATCACTTTAGTCCGATTACTTTTCTACAAATCTGAGGTATGAATGCCACGACGTTGTATATCTTCTTGGGGATCGAATGGTATATTAAATGACCATGTTAAATAAATAAACACTTTTGAACACAATTTTTATGGGAGTTTTCATGCAACAACACTGTATATCATCTAAGATGGCTGACACTCCGTAGATCTATCAACAGCTGTAATAACTGATATACAGTATTGTTACAGGGGGGACTACATGTGTACGTGCATATAAATTATTGTACCTTATAAAATATGTAGATAGATAGATATAAATCATTATCATTTAAACTGTTTAATAACATATTATATTTATAATATTATAAATACACGAAAAATGGTAATGTCAATTTTTTCCGCCACGAGCTTGCACTGTCAAGCAATTCGTCGCCCCTCTATACAAATATACCGCAACATGCGATACCCCGTGAAATTTACCTATATCAAGTGCGGAACCTGAATGGAAATTCTGTCATGTCAGTCATGAAGTGATATCGCGTGAAAGTGATTACAATATTTATAATAAACTTGGCTAATTCCTTTCTAATATCAAGTGAAACGTTCAGCATTGAGGTAAATATTAATTACCCATCTGAAACCTTAACGAGCTTCGGATTATAATTAATTTTAGTCATGTAGAAGACAATATTAGAGGCATCGCGCCGTATTTATGACATAAATTATGAATATGATTAAATTATGGAAACATATACTATTTATACAGAAACTTTGATGTGTTATAATGGGTTTAAACATTTAGAAACCCGAGAGAGGTAATAATATACATTACAATGAATCTGACTGATATATATTTAGTACTCGTAACACAATGCGGATACTGCAAACGTAAATATAGCGGTTCAATGTTTTGCTTACATGTTGAGGTGGCGCCATTTTGGAAAAACTTCGCGTCGGTAAAGTAGATTTTGCTTTCGCTCGCCTTACCTAAAAGTCATGAATTCAGTGTTTTAACAACAGAGATAATTTTGTTTGATTCCGGTGTCTCTTAAGTATAATTTATTTATTTATGTTAACGTAATACAGAGGAATTTCGAACTAAACATAATGTGCCAGCTTCACTAAATTAAAACAAAACAAATAATTATTCTTTAGTCGGTTTCAGTACTTACAAAAACCTGTAGTAAAGTGTTATCTTTATCGGTTTTAACATAAATATATGTTATTTTATGTATAACCGCATATTTATATTGTTTTAGATTTGGTATTAACATTTTATGTTTCTGGGTTTTTTTGTTAATTGATTGATTTGCATTTTCATCTTCCACACTTCGTGTATCAATAATGTATTATATCCATGTGAAAATCGGTTTATAACCTTATTTGACATTTATTTTGAAGACAAATAAAATGTAATATTAGATTTGATTGTACTATTATATAATTAAATCCAGCTAAAAGATTATGCATAAAGGGTGAAAAAGCACGTATGAAATAAAGTATATTTTAATAATTAATATTTTAAATTGAAAGAAAGCAAGAGGGTTAGCCATCAAACATATTCTATGATAAACCTTTACTTGTATGTAATAGGTTCTCTTCTCCATTGTAAAATGCGGCGATGTTAAGACCGCGCGAAATACGTATATAAATTCGTTCATTTCTTTACTAGTCAGTGGAGTGTTTTTGTCGACGTTTCGATAAGGTAATCTGAAAGGTATATTTTATTGGGTGCCGGAAATATTTTTCGCACTTTCATAGCGTACCATGTCGGACCGCCCGCCACTGATCTATATTTGTACGAATATAATATTTCATGGAGATTTCTATAGAAATACTACTTACTGCAAGAGATCTCATGACATAACTCAGGGAAAATTTTAGTATATTTTCTTTGATTATGACCAGAAGAGCCTCGAAATCACCCTTTGTTAAAAACTTCAATTTTTACGGAGAACACATTATTGTTATTTTTATTTTATTTGGAAAACATACAGTTTATCAGTAAATACAAAAATCATTATAAAAGCCAAACAATAATTAAACCAGTTACATGTTTTCTCAGAAAGGACTATAATGCAGAAAAATGTGAGAGAAAAAGTTATAAAAAATAAAACAAGAAAATATTCGAAAGGAAGAGGAGGGTGAGGAAAAAGGAAAATGGGATAGGGAATAAAATCTTTGTGATAAAAAAAAAGAAGAAAAACAAAGGCCATTAAAGTTTATATATTGAATTTAGATTTAATTAAGGTAACTGCAGAATTGAAAATGACTAGTTCGTTTAGGTGTGAATTTAAATAAAGGTTATAAAGTTGTAGTTTTTTAGGACTTAGTACTGTGGTATTTTTAATACGGAATTGACTAGAAAGATAAATAGAGAAAATGAGTTAATCGAAAAAATATTTTAGTTAATACCGGGATTCGAACCTCGATTTTTTCCTATTTTTGAATTAATAAATTTTTTCTGCATATTTATCTTTATTGTTGATTAATTTAAGTATTTGTATTATAATATAAATACTTAAATAAACTTTGTGGAGATTACAACTACCGTATTTCTAATAACAGAATAGTTTTCAAAAGATTTGTAAATTAGTTAATATAAGACGTACAGAAAAAAAAATTAAGAATACACGTAAAGCAATGACATAGTCTGCTTGATTATTTTGGCCAATGCCGCGTTGAGTGTGGGATTTTTTAAATATTAAAAATTAAACGTGTCTAACAGATGCGCAATATTTTAGCGTTGGACGAAGTGAGATGATGAATGCCTCGAGGAAAAGTGAGGTTAAAAATTTATTTCAAGGACAATATTGGCGTGTAACTAATAGATCAGGGTGAGGGATGTCCTGGAGATGTGACTTGTGACGAGGGTGTGGCAGAAAAACATTTTGAAAATATGAAATATTGCCCAAAACAAAGGGTGTGTTTTAAAAAATTCCGAGAGTTATAAAAACGTTACATTTGCGATGGGGGATTCTCACATATTTTAAAAATGTATTTATTTTTGAACCAAATTTTTTTAAAAGTTAACACAGGCAGTGTATTGATTAGTATAAGTAGGTGATTGTATAGCAAAGGAATCTATCGAAAAAAACTTTTTTTTTGTTGTCTTTCTTTTATTTCTTCTTTTTGGCATGCATAAAAATTGTTCTTTTTCCTTAAGGTCCATGTCCACCGAAGGAGACAATCTCAGAGATTTAGTTGAGATATATCTCAACATCGTGTATGTGTACACGTGGTGAGATTTTGTCTTGAAGATAAACTCAGAGATGAGTTTGGGTATGTTAGAAAGAGACAAAAACTTAAATCACTGTACGTGAGTTACGTTCTGACAGCGAAATTTGATACGTATCCTAAAACTACCATTGATATCTACAACTAGTGATGAGAAAAAATGCTATTCGCGAGTCACTGGTGTGATTGTGATTGGTATTCGATGATATCAGTGATTGAAAACTCTGACTGTGATCACCGTTTCATTACTAATGCGCGTGCGCCGCACGATATCAAAATAGACGAAAACATAATTTTAAGCAAATTTATTTATATTATTAAAACCTCATTTGTGTAAAAAACGTATTCTACCATAAATAATTAATGTAAATCTAATTTAATATTATCACAAAGAGAATCAAAATGCTTAAAAAAAATAATATTCAGTAAATATGAGTAAAACTTTTCTACAGAATCTACTAGATGGCGCTGATAGAATTACATAAAATCTGGTAGATGGCACTGATTCAAGTGGTAATCGATTTAATCGGTGGCGTCAGAAAAAAAACTGAATCACGAATCACGATATTTTCAGATATTCAATCACTGATAGTGAATGTGACTCAAAGATATTAGTGATCGGCCCACGGGTCATGATTTTGACCTACAACTATATATTTTGAAAGTTAGATTAGTCATGACATATTAATATTAACATACGGCGTTAAATTACTAACATGCGTTTTAACCGCTACTGTGGATTTTCAAAATCACCCAAATGATTTGACGTTTAACATACGAGCGTGAAGTAAGAGACGAATTTTTGAGACACGGTGTGTATACAAAAAACGTTTCTCAGAAATAGTCTCAAGTCAAAAATGGATTATTAAAATAGCGGGATACTTTTTTGCCATGTAATGAATGTTTTGATTTTTTTACAATATATCCCTTTTCCATATAATCACCATTTATTTGACAATTAATCATATGTTATTTTTTCTTCGATAATTGAAGAAACTTACTAGTTGCAATCTCAGAAACGTCAATATTTGGAGAAAATTATTGTTAAAAAAACTGATAATAGTTTGAGGAACAACATTTTTATTAATGCACTGTATATTTTGAATGATAAACGATAATCTGGTTTAAAACACAAAATAAATGCAACACCTTGTTTTAAAAACAAGCTAGTTTCCATACTAGTGGCTATTTAAACTTCAGAAAATTTATTTAAATTATTTAAATTTATTTAAACTCGGTGGCGGGCAAAAGCAATTGCCTTTATAATTAACACCGATTTTTCCAATCTGGCACCGATCGAGCTATGTTTGATTTTCATAAGATTTCGTTTATGTCTATTTAAATTCAAAATAATAAGATAATTTTTTTGAAAAATAATGGCACCACAAATTTTTCACGAATATTTCTGAGGTTTTTTTTTATATTGATAGCTTGACATATTTTAAAATAAAACACTTGTGTTTTGATTCTACTCGTTTAATTTACTTGAGACGTAATTTGAAGAAAAGGACAGCTATTTAATTTTACAATATTAGAAGACAATATGGCATGAGTGACAAATTACTCGTAACATTAATGTATCATTAGTGTTGAGACTGAGTGGATAAGCAAATAAAATTGTATTGCTGTCTCTCATCACAGTTAAAAATACAAGTTGTTAAGTTTAATTGTTAGGTTGATAATCGAAACGCGTTTTAATTTCACATATATAATTATGAAGTTCTATAAACTTATCTCAGAAACAATAAATATGAGACAACTTGAGATTTGGATATGCATTGTTCAAATAAAAAAATATATTTGGCACATCATTCTTCTTAACCTAGACCGACTGACATTTTTACGACTTGTCCAGAATCCTTAATGAGAACCGGATGAGGACCTTCCGAGGGTTGGCCATATAAAATGAACATCAATCCAGTTGTTTTACTTAGACCGGGGCGTCTTACAATTTAAAGGTGGTTCTGAAGTTAGTGTACATATGTATATTCGTAGATACATATATATGTATGTACTAGTTAATACCCGGTGTAAAAGGGCGTAGGTATTAAAAGTGGCATTTTAAAATATAATTAAGTACAATAATTATTATTATTTATGTAATACATATATACATTGTTAACATAATCAGTAAAGCTCAAAAGATGAGCGTTGTATTAACGAACACGTGAATTTCTAAAATGTGTAAAAATGTAAGTCACCATGCTTAACAAAAAACTACATATGTATATATAAATATATGACGGTCGTTCTTTATCGGACAGATATTAGAACATCTTAAAACTATTTTTCATCGAAATACCCCCCCCCCCCCCACCCAGTCGAGGTGTATGTGGGTTGTGATAATAATGGGGAATTAGCGAATATAATATTTGCCAGAAGTATATTTTATGCTATGAGCACAATAACAACGTCAGATTCGATTAGCGCTAAAAATGTTAGGCAGACAAAATTTTTGAGCTAAGATAATATTTATTTCCATATATAAAGATGCACTAGTGATGAGCTCAAAATCACGAACCGTGATTTAATCAGTGATATCTTTGAGTCACACTCACTATTAGTGATTGAATATCTGGGAATATCGTGATTCGTGATTCAAATTTTTTTTATTAAAAATTGTAATTATTTTCTGACGCCGTTTAAGTCGATTATCACACGAATCAGCGCCATCTAACGGATTTTCCGTAATTTTATTAGCGCCACCTATTGGAATCTATTTTTGTTGGCAACGTTTATGCTTGCTTGTTGGTAACTTAATTTAGTGTTTTGCAACTTGCAGGTACGCGCAATAATTTTCTACGCTAATTATATATGCTAGAATATGTATTTTTCCGCAAATGAAATGATATAAATAAAAAACGCTTATTTTATTAAAGTGTCTTTCGTGTATTTTGATATCAGAAACTGTGATCACAGTCACAGTTTTCAATCACTGATATTATCAATCACAATCACACCAGTGAGTCAAGAGCGTGCATTATACACCCCTAGATAAGGATGATCTTGAATTATGGGGGCTGTTTGGACAATTATATAAAATTATGATCAAAATCTATAATAGTACAATATGAATTTTCATAACTAATTAATGTTACATAGAAAAATACAAAGTTACATAGTTCTATTAAAAAAAATGTTACACGAAAATACGAAAATCATTAAAAACTATTGAGGTCTGTTAATATCAAGCCATTTTTAAATGAAAATTTTTTGTTAACAATTTTTGTAATATCACACAGATTTTTACCTCCAAAGGCATTGTTATTAAGACAAATTTTAGATATCTCAGAGACAAAGCTTTTATATTATATAGGAAGTAAGAATATTACAGGGCTTACGACCTGTCTTCGGCTGGCTTAAGTGATCACTTTACGCAATGTAACGTTCACCAATTCCACCCACAATCAACTCCTACATCTATCAATTTTTGGAATTAATATGTTACCATGTAGAAACCTTTAAAGTATTTTACTACAATTTCGTTGTCGCCATCTATGGTTTAAAATTTGATATTCATTTCCTTGAAACAGAACAGCATATATGCCACTAATGATAATCTAATTTTTTAGAAAAATGAAATTATATATTCTTATTAAATATATGATGAATGATTAACATATTATACTAGAATATGCTTGAAAAGTCTATTTTTTTAAATTCAATTGAATTTTTTGAAAGGTCGTAAGTCCTGTACTGTAATATCCATATTTCCATACATATGATATAATATAAATAGCTTCGTCTCTGTGAGATATCTATAATTCGCCTTAATATTTTTTGACTTGTAATTACAGATTTGAGATAAGTATAACTTGTTTCTCTTCAACCAATTATTCTGTATTGTAATGTTGAGTTTACTAAAAACGAGATAAATAATATAGCCGATAGGCGTGTAGAAAGAAAGCACCGTCGTCAAGATGATCGTTGAAGATAAACTCACAAAAAAGAACCATCTGAGTTGTTTCGGCAAAAGTTTAATGAAAACCATCGTCACGAAGGGTCTGAAACTTTTTGGATGTTGCTAATAAAGAATTTATCCACTTATGGAACAGTTTAGAAAGTTTCATATAAAACTACAGCACGCTCTAGATGGCGGAAATTTATAGTAAACAGTTGAAAAATATACTATTGAAGAATGGAAGACGTGACATTTATAATTATTTTTTTAACATGACTGTATATATCTTGTTAATTTTACAATATTAGAATATGAGAATGTAAGCTTTTTTATATAATAAAGAGCGCCAGAAGAGGGGGACCCATCCTTTCCCGGAACCGTTGTAGAAGTTTGCAACTCCCTTTATCGGTTCCACACAGTGCTCAAGTAACGTGAATTCTACAATTAATAATAAAAACTAATATAAAAAAAGAATAAAAATTGATATTAAGTAAATTGAATTTAGACCTTCCTGCGCTCTTTAAGTGCTGTATTTATTTACTCTTAGAAACAATACGAGGTGACAATATAATATAAAAAAAAGAACATACAAAGATCAGATATTCACACAACCAATAAAATATGTTATATGAGAAAGGAAAGGGCCGGAGCTGAATGCATCGCTTGCATGCTTTTTTACTACTGTCAAGAAAAATTGAATTTGCCATTTAAAACGTGACGGTTATTAAAGCAGAACTGTTGTATGGATGTGAAACCTGAGAAAAAAGAAGGAAGTGTTTGAAAAAAAAATCCTGGAACAGTTAAGGTTGACCCGTGGATCCATGACTCATCTTCATCATCATAAACAGGATAAGTCATAAGATGAGACGATTCTAAGGTCTGTGATGGAACGCCAATAGGTATGCAGCGAGGCATAGGTATCCTGTTGGAAGATTACCTGAAAGGCTTAGTGCCAACTACAATAATACTAATAAAATATCCATATTTAGTTGATTTATTAAACATGTTTCAAGCAATCGGCAATACTGTATAAAATAAGTGATACAAGCTATAGAATTTTAGTGGGTTTCCAGGCAGAATTCCGAACAGAGCGGTCTCCCGAATAATCAGAATACCTCCGTGCCACAATAACAATAGCTGTTACTTCTTAAAACAATCAACAATAAGTAAAAGTTATTTAAATATGGATAGTGGGGTTACAAGCATCATAGAACCAATGAATATGTTATTTTTTAGTGCCTTCGACAGCTGTAGTTCTCAGGTTTCCTATTAAAAATATGGCCAGATATGAAATATGTTCACTACCACTGACCTTTGATTGTGCGCTGATGCTCTGGCATCGTAGCTGGTCCGATGTTGTTGTTCTTCTTCTGGGTAAATTAATTTAATTTGAATGATATGAAAAAAAAAAATATTTTCCCCTGCATCATTTTTGACAAAAGTTTAAAATTTCGATGTCACTGTTAAGATATATCAAATTCCAGTAGGTCCTTTATGAAATTACGGAGAGTATTTATTTTTAGAAAATATAATTATTTTTATTAAGGGACAAACATCCTTATTGTGAAGTTTTAATTATTCAGAAGACGGGTTTGTGATATTTTAAATACAAATTAAATTAAAAAGATATACGTATAAAATCAATTTGTTCAATTATCCATTGTTGTTGCGCTACCGGGATCTCTTTCCAAACCGGGGATGGTGCATTATCCGACTATGCTACAGCGACAGTGTTGCCGTAAATACTTCGATAGCTAGTTCTGGGTTTTCTATAGGTAAAGTTAAATACAGTAATACAATCTATGCAAATTCAAAATACACAAACCTTTGTGAACCTGTGCTGGTAGACGCCGACGTCGCTCTCCTTGTAGTCTGATGGTTCTTAAATCTACTGGTCAGACACTGAAAACCTTCTCCCAACCGATAATCCGAAAATATATAATACTAAATGTTTTTATTGTCGCCGCCGTAAAAGTTCGTCCGAATCGCAGGAACTCTCTTCCCAATAACAGCTTTTAAATCCACACAAAAAGAACACACATTCAAAATTTTATATCAGGCCTACTTGTCGAAGTATAAAAGCGCATAAACAGACAGTACTATTGACGACAAATTTTTGAACCTATATGTTACACTTTTCAAATTAATAAATCTATCGTTTCATTATTTGGAAGCCATCTACTTTGTTTTTACGGAATCTCAAATATCTTTGAGTAAACCGATAACAGACGCCAGAATTAACAATGCATTTTTATAAAATTTTGGACACATTGATACAACTTATATATTATTAAGGAGAACACATTCTTATTGTGAAGTTGTAATTATTCAGAACATAGGTCATGTAGAGTAACAACAATATTTTTCAATAAAATTGATTTCATGTGTATATCTTTCTAATTAATACATTTAATTAGTATTTATAATTTTATTCTTGTTATTGCCGCCAATGGTTTACAGGTGGGAATAATTCCAGTGGCATCTGCTTATACAATGATGTGTCTGCTCAGTAATTTTCTCAGGGTTAGTTCCTATCCCCTGTTTCCAACCCCTAAAACTCCCCTTAACCCCAACCGCCCACCTGCCTCCGAGCTGTCTTATTTCTGCCCCATTTCTCCTTGCTCCCTTACAACGTCTTCGTTTTTCCAACCCTCTTTTCTAACCCGTCAGTGGAAAGAGCAATTACATTAGTACTATATTTGTAATGAAAATTAATGTAATGTTAATTTATTAGACGAGAAATGCCAATAGCAATAGGGATGAAATTCGTACACTATATTTGAAAAAAAGTAATACAACAGAGAAATGAAAATAACTGTATAAAAATTAGCTGATTGGTAAGGACACTAATTACAATACGAAGATTAGAATCTGAAAGAAAAAAGAAATCCTTAAAACAATAAAAACCCGAGAATTGTAATATTTTAGCCATTCATCCAGTAAAATATAATTTTCTGCATCTCGTAATTAAAGGCAAAATTGCTAGGTGAAGAAAAAATACATCTTGGTAAAACAATTTACGAAAGTCTACGGTCCAAATATTTCGAGCATAATAAATAAAATATATAGCATGTAAATAAAATAATGATCGCTAACGTTCGTTCAGTGAACAGGACAAGTGTTAAGTAATAAGTAATGTTCGTTAAGACAAGAAAAAGATTATCACAGGTTACGATCTAGTTGACAAGTTTGGTGGAATAAAGTGTAGTAAATAAGTGTTTACGTAACTTTAAAGACAAATGCGTATAATAATCATAAATACAAATTAAATTAATCAAACAGAAAGATTCTGAAGCTCTATGAAATTGATAAAAAAAACAATCTAATGTATATTGCGACGAATCTCAAATAACTTTGAGTTAACACGTCGGTGGACATCAGAATTAAGTTATAATAATATAAGTTAAAATTTTTGTCGTAAACTTACATAGTTGACGTGATGGAATTGGATAACGCATTTTCCTGAATAGGAAAAGATTCAGGTTTGAATCCCGGTAGTAACTAAAATATTTTTTCCTTAAATAAATTTTTTCTGTGTAGGTTCTATGTTCACAATGATAATGTGTTCTTTTTGAAAATAAGAATTATTAACTGTGTTTGAACACTGATTGATATATTTTACTAACACGTTATTCTTTTTTTTTCTCTTAATTTTTTCCATAAATTTTGGGTCAGCGCTTCCGACATTCCTTATCCATCTTCTGATTGTTACGAAGGACTTATCTTTCTTCAGTTTATAGTCCTTCAGTACCTATCGAAGAGCTACCGGTTCGTTACCTCCTTCAATGTGAATGTCTCCTCGGTGGATATGTACAAAAGAGCGATTTTGAAAATTGTCTACTACGCATGCCACCTTGATTATATTCCTCGAAAAGTCTCATGTTCCATACAATGAACAAGAAATGTAGACAAGGGTGGTTTGTCAATCTCCGCTTCTCTCAACAGGTGATGATGATGATGATTATGAGATCGAAAAAAATGAAACACAAAAGACGTTCAATATAAGTACACTACGGCAACAGAATCGAGAATGGTGTTCTCGCCGCAGAATACCTAATTTTATTTCAGTCATAGACAGTAAGTTACTTTCCTACCATATTAGCGAGTATCGAAATCTATCCCACGTCTCTTTGTCACCATGCCGATGATTGTATATTTAAATTACTGATACGTGTCTTATCTTATCAATTAGTTGGCGCCACCTCAGCTAGTAATTCTGTTCGATAGACTTCATTTTTGATTCTTTCTAATATGGTAACACTTAGTGACCACTGGCGCATGTACACTTCTGGTTTGATAAACTGATGATCGATTAATGTTGGGTTTAAATAATAATAAAAAAATCATAGTCGATTTATCAAAAGCTTGCATCTATGGGGTTGAAAATATTCTTTAAGGTGTGCCGCTACCTAGATTGTTTCTGCATCCATCACCCTTCTAGCCACCTGCCACCCTGACCCCCCGAGTTCCCTTCTCGCAGTTCTTCGTGCGGTCGTCTAACGATGCCTCGCTAGGGGTGGTATTACCTTTACATAAAGACGCTCCTATATACTTATAACAAATCACCTTACTTACCAACTTACCGTCAGCTATTTCTGCGCGAAGAATACCACATTCTCCTATATTGACAAACATGTCTTGGCTGGTCCATATTCGTACATTTGTAAAGCACGCTCGTATCATTTGCTGAAACTTATTATGTCTGGTGTAAAATAATAATTATTAATAATAATAATAATGTGTTTATTCCAGTATGGTCGGGTTGTTTGTGTAAGACCCAATTCGCCATATTATAAATAATACAAACTATACATACAAGATACAAAATAATATTTTTATTAAAATAAGTAATAAATTTCAGTTAGGGCTATTATCATATCTGTAGCTACGCTACAGTCGATGCCATTCTCTGGTCAGGGAGCCAGCCTTCCACGAGAGCGCCGCTTACACTAGAAAGTCAGTGCTGAGTGTTGAGTTCTAGCCGCAGCTTAACGCCAGCAACTCGGTGTTTCAGAAGCGTGACGAATCCATGCACACAATCTTCGGCAAACATTGTAGATGCACTACAATAACGCTCCAACCTAAACAGTATTCTGAATGAGTTGTTATATTTAATTTGTAGATGGTTGTACATCACTTACTTGTTGTTCGACCAGAGTTCGCAGGTGCTGGTGATGAAAGATTTAAAAACAATGTCTTCACCTGCTTACTACATCGGTAGAAACGCCGTGACAGCGTATTCGAACGATCGTTTGACTGTCTCCTCTGTCTTTCGATGTAATTTTTCATTGATGGCATAGCCCAAGTATTTGACCTTTTTTGAATGTTCAATATCGTCCCATGCAGCCACACGGGAGAGATATTATCTGGCCCTTTTCCATATTTGAACGTCGTTATGACCGATTTTCTGATATTGTATTAAATATTATGTTCACTGGCATATGTTTTGCAAATCTGTAAAAGTTTTTTTATCGCTTCTATAGATGGCGCCAGTATAGCCAGTATTGATCATGTTAATTTTCTGATGTTTATACTCGTACCTGTTGTCTATCACTCGAGTTAAATATATTCTTAATTATACTCTTTCCTAATAAGTTCTTCGAACTTATACATTTTTAACGACACTTTACGTCAAACTTAATTTGTTCTATGATAGAACAAATGTGTATATGATATACAGCTTTGTTGATTCTATAGTAATTCATAATAAAATAACAAATTGCCATTGCAAGAGACGTAGAACAGACAGAGGCATGTAATATTGGGCATGACGAGAAGGCACAGGAGAAAGGTATTTGATGTAATTGAATACGCTCAGAAAACTAAATGGAGATGGGCGTGCTACATCGCTCAGAGAACGGACATTCATTGGACGAATGCAGTTGTTACCGACGCAATTCGCTGGAAAAAGGAGGTGACGGGAGAAGAAGGAAATGAAGAGAACTTACGGGCAGTGGAGTAGTGGAGCCGGAACGTCGTTCCTGTATTTTTTTCTACAACCGAAATGCGTTACGGTACGATTTGTTAGAATAAAAAATGTGTGTGTGTTTGCATACATTCCAGAAATAGTGGTGTCACCGTGCCGTTTCCTTTTACGACATTTTCCCAAGAAAGCTTAAATTCTAAGCTGAACCCGAAAATGCACTTTATATGACAAATAAATAACAGCAGGTAAATTTCATTAAAAATTCATTTCCATATTCTAATATGTCGAACCTGAATAAGGTAAAGTTAAAAAAAAATAATATTCAGTTAAGTTGGGGAATTGATTTGTCATCACCTATATAGTTTTTCCAGTCTTCTGCGTTATCAGAGACGGTTGTACATCACTTGCTTATATTTCGACCAGAGCAGGTATACATGGTGGTGAAGAACGATTTAAACAGGATCCTTTTCACCTCCTCATTGCATCGGTAGAAATGCTGTGACAGTATGTTTGCACGAACGCTCAACTGTCTCCTCTGTCCTAAGTCCTACCTATGTCCGAAAAAAGAAAACGTACGTTATTTTAATTTAATATCGAAAGTACCGGAACGCTCCCTATTTAGGAGAGTAGCAGGATGATGGTGCTGGTCTGTTTATCCTGAAGTTTACACCACAAATTCATGTTCCTCAATGATACTAATACTCTGATAGTACACGATTCCAATTTCGGTAATGTCTATGAGGTCGAATAACCCACACGCCGAGCCAAGAGGGAGATTGAAACTGGCGGGAAGGAAGCAGGTGTCAATAATTATTTCGCGCGTCCGTCGGAATTGTTTGGGTCCACAGCGTTAGAAGCTGTAAACTGCGAAGATTTTTTTTTTCATTTCAGTATCGATAAATCGGCGTTTATTTTTATAACAACATTATTTTTATAGCTTGCATCAATATAAATATCCTTAGTACAAATATTATAATTAATTTCATTTACATGCAAGCCTGTTGGCCGCTTCCTATCTCGCTAGGTACATATAGGTAAGAACCTATTCTGAGGTAGATAGCTATAATGTTCCATGAACTGGAATATAACTTAAAAGTAAGGTAACAAATTAAATTTAATGGTAAACAACAGAAAAATCAAAAGGAGGCAAGTAGAGATAATAAGTAAATTGAATAAAGTAAATTTTTTGATACATACTAAAGATATGTAAGAAGTGAAAGAAAAGAAACAATCAGAGAGTAAAAAGAATATGATAAGTACGAGGTAGGATGTAACGACATAAAAAATTACGTAAAATGAGTAGCTTTGATCGTTTAAGGTACTCTTCCTCCAATTTTGAAAAGCCATTCCTTTATAAGAACACGAAATTGAGGATACGATCCGTTGCCATCTCTTGTGGTAGCTTATTATGTATCAGCGGTCCTATAAAACATGCATCTTTGAGCAAACGAGGTTTTCATTGACGGGACAGCTAGTTTTCTTTGAGTTTTTGCCCGAATACACTTAGAATGTGTGGTGTGGCGCACGATTCTGTTTTCATGTATGTCTTTAAGCAGAGTCTTTATGAATAATTGCCTGATATTTAGCATCTTGAGTTATTGAAATAGCGGCTCTGATTCATGCTGAAAAGATTTATTCATCATTATGCATTTTAATCAGTAGGTTGATGTAGCAGCTCCACCCCAGCTAACTATACCATACCCTATGTTGCTCTGACAGAGTGCGAAATATACATTACGGATTTGTTTCAGGTTCAACACATTCCTTAAAATCGTGAAGCAGTACATAAGTTTCTTAAGCTTGCCAGTTAACGTGTCGACATGAGCTTCCCATCTAAGTTTATCATCAATAGTAATACCTAGATACCGATAGTTTTAGCATGTCCTAAAGACTCACACGTGTTCCTCGTATCACATGTGTGTATGGGTAATTAGAAAAAATATCGGACCTCAAGTGTTTCCTTGTGGTACACCAAATTTTATGTATTCCAGATTACTTACTGTATTACATAGTTTCGTAGTGTGTTCTTTTTTCCATATAAGTTTAAAACCATTGGAGTGTTATTCCATTAATACCAATAGTATGCGAAATAGTATCAAAAGTTTTGGTTAAATCAAAAAATATGCCAAGTATTTTGTTACCGTCATCCAGATTAGGCACAATATACTCTGTAAGAGCAGATATTACATTTTGTGTGCCCATTTTTTTTCTAAATCCGAATTGATTTTTGGATGGAATATTGTGTTTGTCCAAAAACTTCATAATGCGATGTTTAGCTACTTTCTCAATAATTTTTGAGAGTGAGCTTAGGAGTGATACAGGTCGGTAATTTGGAATTAGATGTTTGTCTCCACTCTTGTAGATTGGGCGGATGTTTGCTTCTTTTAAGATTTTTGGGAAAATACCTTGTCTAAAACTCAAACCAAAAGTATGTACGTGCGGTCTTGAAATGATACTATCAAGTAATTATTTTGGGCAAGTACATTGAAAATTCTGGTGGATTTGTATCATTAATGTTTGTTAGATGTTCTTCAGTCGTTCCTTTTCTTTCAAGTATATTTTTGGCAAGATCGGCTCCAACATTCGCGTAGTATGTATTTACATAATTGGCAATGATGGAGGAGTGGTTCTCCGTATTCAAGATAACATCGTTCACTTTAACTTCTTTAATATTTTTACTTCTATTTGTATTTTTATTTTCTATTTCTTTTATTGCACGCCAAATTTTTTTTCAAATCAGATTGGGCTTCTAAGATTTTGTTTTTGTAGTATTTATTTTTGGCATGGTTACAGGGATTTCTATATAATTTATAGTCATGTTTAAGTTTTTAATTATTTGGGTTTTTCTTTTGTGTATGGAGTTTACGATTCCAAGGCTTGATATGTAGGCTGTTATGTGGATTCCTTTATACTAATTTAGTGCCGGTGTGCGACACGAGGTACTTTTAAATGATTTTTATAAAATTCTCCATTGCCACATTTACGTCTTGTTCGTCTAGTATCAGTGACCAAGATTCATTGGTTAGGCTACCCTTAAGCTCATCATAGTCAATTTTAGTCTTGTAATATGTTAAAACTTTTGGATGATTATTTGTATTTTGAATGCCTGCTGCGTGGTAAAGTAGTTTGTGATTGAAGTATGGAAGACTCCTGATACTGAGGGATTTTTAATTTTAACAAAAATGTGGTCAATTCAAGTTTCTTCCTCCCGCAAAGCTCTTGTTGGTGTATTAATTAATGATATAAAACCATAGTGCGCAAGATGGTTAGTATATTCTGTAGCCTCTGTTCTATTTCCCAATATATTAATATTAATATTTCCAGCTTGTTCGAAGTGCTTGTTTACTTTTAGGATTCCTTCTAGAGATTGTGAAACTAGTATTTTGTTTGAAAAGCAATTGAACAGCAGTCGTCCAGTGGAATTGAAGGTGAATCAATAGGCCTACAAGCTGCCGCAAAATCCGCTAGACTGACTAAATTCTGTGTTGAAGCGAATAACAACGAACAGAGAAGTGTGGAAGATACTCGGAGAGGCCTTCGTCCAGCATTGGATAAGCAAAGTCTGATAATGACGGTGATAATGGTATGCCTGAACATGTTTATTTCAACATGATTCAGTCTATTTTCATACTTAGTTAACCAGTTCCAAGCACTAGTTCCATGAATTATAATTGGTATCAAAACTCCGTTGATAACAAAATTGCTAACTAAGCTTTAGATGACAAGTTAGCGATAACCGTATTTAAACTTTGTTGGAAGTTCCACCTAACTCCTTGCGGTTACCCTCTTTTAGATATCTTTGGCAGCGTTATCCTTCTTAGAAAATTTCCTTCCACTATAACAAATATCTCAAATTCAACTCAGGATTTAAAAAAAAATATATGTGCCTGAAAATTTATATTTTAAAGGAAAGAAAATACTGAAAAATATCGAATATAGTGAATGGCGCTTTGTTCGCGATAGTTCGTATGAAAGAAAGAGAGGAACATGTTCGACGCCTTCGAAATGTGGTATTGGCGACTCATGTTGCGTATACCATGGACTGTTAAACTAATGAATGTCTGCATATAACATCCAGGAAAATAATTCTTTCATACTTTGAGCGCGTTGCTAGAAGAGATTGAGACAGTCTGGAGAAAATGGTGATCACGTAGACCTCGCTACAGTGATATAAAAAGTGTGTGGTATTCGATCCTCTCTATCTACCTACCCTTGCGGAAAAACAGCGTGGTAAGTTAGTAAATTTGATGATGGTAAATAAGAAGTATTAATTATTATGCAGAGACTCCATACTGAGTGTCGTGGTTTCCTAATATATCTAAATCATAGTGTGCAATACGGCTAGAGTACCGAATTAAATAACTAAATAACAACATTTAAAAGAAGCAAGTTACATGTCACAGACACATGTATCACACCACTCCTGTATACAGTTCATGTAACAAATGGCATGTGTCAGATGTCATACCATAATTGACTGAATTTATGGATTATCCCGCATATGTCACCCGGTGGTGGTGCTACCCTGTACCAATGTACGCATCTGGGAACCTAATATATTGAGGTATGTACAAAGTTCTCTGCACAGATCGGAAAAGGTAAGGAAGTAACGGAGAGCTCCAGTTGTCTCTGCCACTGAACCAAGCTCTCCATTATTCCAAGAGTGTGTGGGTGGCACAGTGCAATATCATCTACACCTTAAACAATTCTCCGCACAGGCCTCTGCCATGGCCAACTTAATAAGCCGAGCATAGTGTTTTAGTCCTACATTTCTTCCTCATTATCATATAAATATTCGCAATACTATAGTAATGTTCGCCCACAAACCTATTAGAAAATATTCCGAAATTTTTAACCTTCTTACAAACGTTCTGTTTCTATTTTTAACGTTCAGTCTCTGATAAAATATATCCCGTATTAAAATAAACTAACGCGGATTAATTACACAGTTTACGATGATATACACATTGTAATGGTTGAAAACACGAATATTTTTTAACGTATTTTACTCAACTGCCGTGACTTGTTAATATTTTATCTCCGCAGGGGGGAGATGAAATATGACGACATTTTACCTTTGATGTAAAAGTTGAAATATTCCAACCGTTAATTCAGAATACTTACACAAACTTTCATTTCCCCAGGAGACCACATTTAATATATATAATAAAGGCAGAATTGTATGTGAAAACCTTTTAGCTGTCGAGACGTGAATTTTCATAATTAATATATATTATATATATATTAGAATGTACGAACACACGTGTGGTTGCAGTATATAAGTATATCGGCAAATTCATTTTAATATATATATTTTCACTGGTTGAAAATGTGTCTTTATGACGTAGTCAAGGATAAAATCTGATTACAAATCTTTTGTGCTCTATCATTGGGAGAGCTTGCCGAGTTGCATTTGCAGGATTGAGCAATTTGTGCATCTTCTTCCGAATCGTTTGCTCGCGATTGAGGACTGCAGTCTCCATTGAGTTGCAATTTTTAAAATACAATTTATTTTGATGATGCAATTTCAGAACTAAATTCTGTGATATTAAAACAAACTAAATGGAATAATAGATGTGTAATTTTTTAAGACTACAGTATATAAGTTCAAAATTTGTCAGAAACATAATTGGTTAACATGACAAAATGATAACGCATTGCCCTGGATAGAATTTTTTTTTAGATACATACATTTTTTCTGTACATTATTTTAATTGATTTATTTTTATTAAGTTTCTTGTAAGCCTTCATTCCTCTCGGTATCCTGCAGTTCCTGTTGTAGTCTTCACTAGGTTGGTCCAGTAGGTGGGTGTCATATCACTTCTACTGGATACCTTCACGTTGCCGACCACGACAGGCCTCTTTAAGTTGTTATTCCTTGTATTATTTATTTATTACTACACACGCTCTATTCAGGCATTAACTGTAATAAAACAATGAATTGTGTCTCGATGACCTCAATGGTGCGTGATGTCAAACAGACCAACAATCTGGGGGTAGTCTATCATACCATTGATGATCCTGTATAGGAATATAAGGTCGGTCATCGTACGTCTCAATAATAAGTTCAACAACTTCAGACGGCTAAGGAGATAATCATAATTAATATTCTTAGGGCATATATTTAATTTAAAATTAATAAATGTTAGAAACTTTCTCTGGATTCTTTCAACCGCCGTCGAGTGTACAATGAAGTGTGGAGACCATATGACTGAATTATATTCTACCTGAGGTCTAACCAGAGAAGTGTAGAGGACTTTATATGTGTGCAGGTCTGAAAAGTTTTTTGCAGTCCGCAAAACAAATCCCAACATTTTGAGACCTTTATTAGTTATCGAATCAATGTGGGGAATAAATCATAATTTACTGTCAAATATTACACCCAGATCAACCAATTATAGCAATTCTGAAACATTGAATAGTACGTCTAAGGTACATGGTTGTGACGTTCCAGTACTAGTACGCGCTAAACAAAATAAGTTGGGATAAGTACTTACTTACCATCACGTCGTTTCCCCAAAGGGGTAGGCAGAGAGGATAGAACGCCACGCTCTTCTGTCCTGACACACAATTCTCGCCTCATCCACATTCATACATCTTCTCATACAAGCTTGACGATTATTGAGACTCCTAAGAGAACCATCCTCCAGTATCTGGTATACCTGGTCGTGCCAAGTCTTCCGCGGACGTCCTCTACTTCTGGTGCCATCAACACTTGCGTCATATATGTTTCTTACCATTCTATTCTCATTCATCCGTTCCATATGACCAAACCACCTAAGTGATTATTTCCTAATCTTACTCACTATATTATACGATAATTTAACATAGTCATAAGCGGAATTATGTTATGATAATACTAATTATAGATAAATACAACGTTTTTACTAGTATAAACTAAGTTTATTGATTGATCTCTCTATATTTTGTGCTATTGAGACAAACTCCAAGAGTGCCCGCAATAGTATCTCGACAAATTTGTCTTATCATAAAATTTTCGTGTTTTTTGATATTGTCGGCATCGTCGCGTGTACATGTGCGTAAATTTTTTTCGTACACATAAAAGTTTTACAAGAAGATATTAAGAAAATTTCCCACATAAACATGGGCTGGTCTAGGGAAACCGCCTCGGATTTAAAATATTTTCTACAGTATAAGAAACACAGTAAAAAGTTTAGTGGTGTGTAACATTGATTGTGAGCCTGTCAGAATTAGTGACGTTAGTGCGACGAACTGTCAACAGTATTTTTGACATATTTTTTTTTCTTCCTTAATTTGTTTTATCTCAATAATAAATCGAATGCGACCGATCCCACCTTCGACTACGCAGATAAACCGATTTATTCTCTTTCGCGCGCTCTACAATACAGTGCATAAATGTGTTGATTTCGACACTGGTTTGCACGACGTGATGACTGAAAATCGTATCAAAGCCTCAACAGGAATTAAACCTGTACGGTTGGATAGTTGGGTCCGTGAAAGCGCAAAGCTTCTGATATTATGAAATTAAGCACGGTTTTATGCTCTCGCTTTGAGTCTAGTACAAACAGGCGGTGGCAGTGAACGTGCGCGTGTTTACCGGGACAATAATGCCTGCCGCGGTTAGTGTACGTAGTAATAACGCCCCGCTAAGCCGGGAAACACTCGGAATTGTTGGATTTGCTGTATTGTGATATATTGCCTTCTCTACAATATCCACGGATTATAAAGTCTACATCTAGGATGGAGTTTTTTAGTCATCTTATATAAAAAAAAGATCGTTCGTTTGTACTCGTAATCGTAATCATAACTTAAATATGAATTAAATATATTAATTATAAAGATATACGTAGAAAATCAAATTTATCGAAACATATTATTGTTGTTAAATCCCGGTGGCGTAACAATGTAATAACATAAGAATGAGTTCTCTTAATAATAAAGTTGTATCAATATGTCCAAATAAAAATGAATTGATAATTCTGGCGTCTGCTATCAGATTACTCAAAGGTATTTGAGATTCCGTAAAAATAAGGTAGATGGCTCTTTCAAATAATGGAACGATTAAATATATTAATATAAAAAAAAATAACATATAGATTCGCAAATTTGTCGCTAAAAATATCGTCGCTGTAGCATATTTAGATAATGCACATTCCCGGTTTGGAAAGAAATCCAGGTTCGAATCCCGGTGGCGCAACAACAATAATTTTCGATAAAACTGATTTTATATGTATATCTTTATAGTTCATATATTTAATTCGTATTTAAAATATCACAGACATATGTTCTGAATAATTAAAACTTCACAATAAGAATGTGTTTTCTTAAAATAACTATACCATTATTTTGATAAGAAATTCGTCATTAAAACATTAATTATTTTATATTGTTTTTAACCGTAAATTTGAAATTGTTGAAATCAAAAAATTTCTATATCACGTTCATTGAAAATGGTGGGCGAATTGGCGACTCACCATTTCTAATATCATCGATATTATAATAATCATTATAATAGCATCGCACTTTTATAATGATTATAAAAGCGCGATGCTCATTAAAATCGGCATGTATAAATCTGTTCAACGTCATCACTCCCATCACTCTACTCCCTCCCGACGCGTAGCTGTGCCACTTTAAAACGGGAGATACAGCATCCTGTATAAGAATGACTCCGCGTCACTCTCCGAATATAGATCTAAGATAATTTCTAATATTGTCAGTCGGAAATAAATACCGTAAATTATCACATTGTACAAACAGCGTATTATTCTAGTTACCATATCCCACCCCAACAAAAGATGCACCTGGTAGATCATCATCAGAGCCTATAAGCCATAGCAAATTGGCGCAGGTGGTATAGGGTATTATCAGGAGATAAAAATACAATAATAATAAATATATTTGATTATATATACCAACCCGTATAATGCATCAACTGACCATGAGTCAACACTATTTGAGATATTATACAAACGAAATACATTTTAGGGAAGGTGGATTTTAGGGGATGTGGAGAGATTTCAAAGGGGAGGACGCGTCAGCCCCGAGGGCCTGAAAGTGGTACATGGGGACTAAGTAATTAATGTTGGGTATTGTCATTATTATTTGATTATTCAGGCGACGAGTAAACTATTATCAAATATACATTTTTTCTGATATGACAATTCTATTGTGATAATACTGATAAATTTTGTTACACGATCTCTTTGTTAGTAATAAATATTTATTACTTACAAAGAATTGCGGTGTTTTATTTTTCAGAGTGTACACGCTAAATTTATTTATTCAACTTTTAAAAATAATAGATAGGCACACGAGTATTTTTCAGCGTGCTGATAAAATGTAATTTTTTTTATTATTTCAGTGCTGTGATGCGATAAAGGTTGGAAACTAGTTAAAATAGCTGATATCATTTAATATATTTATTTAACAAATTGTAGACTTATAAAATCTGTAAATTTCGGTTGTAAGTAAATATAGAAAAAACTAATGTTAGAATATAGAAAAATGCCTCAGCTAATGGTTAATAATAATAAAAATAATACATGGTATATATTAAAGTTACGAAATAAATACAATGCTATGAAAAAGAAAACCAAGGAAAATATTAATAAATAAAAAAAATAAAAAGTAAAAAGTTCACACATATATACACACAAAATATAAATATTATATATTTAAGTACTTCAATCATGGCCATTATTGTATCTGTAGCTATTTTGTAGGCGTTGCCATTCTCTGATCAGAGAACCAGATTTCATTAATGTATTATAATTGCTCTTGTAGTTGGCATAAACACTTGTATTTATATGTACGAGTGTAATACATAACCATGTGCATTTTCATGGAAAATTCACTAATATATACATCGGTAATTTTGGAAATCAAATTGAAAATGTCGTTAATAAATACACATGTCCTATGTGTCCAGAATTGATGCCCACCGTATAGTTTTATCATTATTTAATAACTGATAATTCAGTGGTTGTACGACAGAGGGATCTATCGGAAATAAATCGTTTTGTTGGGATCAAAACATTGTATTTAATCATGACTATGGCAAGCTATTCAAAAATAGTGTAATAATATGACAATGTGGTCAATAGAGAAAGATAACAAACATATTTTTTTCGATATATCTGTTTGCCGTATGACTGTCGGTATTATTTTAATTTTATTTAAAATGGTTAAAAATATCCATATATCCATTATTAAAAATATCCAATCAATTTTATCGAAAAATATTGTTGTTGCGCCACCTGGATTCGAACCTGGATCTCTTTCTGAACCGGGGAAGGTGTATTATCCAACTATACTATAGCGACTATATTTCTAGCGACAAATTTTCGAACCTATATGTTACCTTCTTGATATTAATACATTTAATCGTTCCATTATTTGAAAGAGCCATCTACCTTATTTTTACGGAATCTCAAATCCTTTGAGTAATCTGATAGCAGACGTCAGAATTATCAATTCATATTACAAGTTACTAAATTACAATTACAAATTACATTATACCTGTAAGAGGTAACCCACCGCTCATCTAGAACTGTTATATGAGTGAATGTTCCCGTATACCAGGTTGACATCTTTTTAATGCTATATATATGGCAACCGTGGTCCTCTACAATATGTAACGGCTACAAATTTATTTATTATTCATATAATAAGATAAATTATTGTAACTCATACCTAACATGTGAGAGATAAAAAAATAAAACTTACTAGATACACATTCTTCATTATACACAGCGAATAGAGAAAACATTCAATCATGACGGAAGTAATCCAGGTAGCAGAGGAGCGAACTTACAGGAAAAATACTTCTTTACAGGGGACAAGATACAATATAACTTAAAAAATAAAGAGCTCGACTCGCAACTCTAACACCACTGCTGGCAGATATCCCTTAGGAAGCTATACACCTAGAAGTCCGATTGTAAAACGCTACTGTTGATCTCCTCAGGATTCCCCAACTGTACACCCGTACCCTGATAAAGTTCTAGAAAATACCTTGGTTTAATTGGTCGTAGTTTCTAACGGAGCCGCGGACTACTCTACAATACCTACCTGCTATAAAGTTGCGCATGAGAAAAATGTATCGTCGTAAAATAAAGGCGACATATCTTTTAGTCCAAAGCGACAATGTCAGTCAGTGTTGTTTGCTAACTTTCCACGTCAGCACATTTTCCGTACCTCTATAGTTAAATATACTTGCTCGAGCAGTAAATTACATTCACATGCCGTGATATTGGCTAAGTCGCAAGGAAATGAACAAATGCCATATTAAGTGTACGAATGCCAGCGGAAATGGGGCGATACCCGTTGAATCTCATAAGTGCCTGAAATGGCTTACAGAGCACAAAAACTAAGCACTTTCACTTGAATTATCAATGAAACAACATAGTGTACGATCGTCGTGGCCGAACATTCCGAAGATCTTCTGCTCTCACACTATTTACGGTGTAATGCTGGATTCACATTTGACTTTGAAACGACAAATAAATGTTGAGAAATACAGAATGTATCAAACATACCTAATATTTCTTTTACAATTAATATACGAAGGCGAGTCAAAAATTATCGATACTTTCGCCATTACACACCTTCAAGGTTGTCATACTGCTTTCTGCGCATGCATGCTTAAAGTTGGTAGTACTGCAATCACGTGTGCGAAATTCGATCCCGATCGCGTCATTTACCTTAGTGTAAACATGTAAACAACGAGGATCAACGAGCCGTAATCAGATTTCTCTGGTTGGAGGATATTTATCGCAATATGGGGACAGTGCTTTATCAGGTAAAAAAGTTTTTTGTGGATCGAGAGGTTTAAAAGTGACCGGACGAGTGTGATGCACGAAGATGAAGCAGAACGTCCGTCAACCTCCACCACGGATGACAAAATTCAACAAGCTCGAGAGATAATTCTAGCGAATAGGCGAGTTCCCATCGGTGAAGTAGCGTCTTCTTTGAACATCAGTCTTTCATTCTGCCCATAAAATCACTCACGATGAGCTCAGCTTTTGTAAAATCTTTGTAAATAAATTGTAGAAATGTAAAATGTAAAATGTAGATAGTTTTTGACTTTCCTCGTAAGTTAAAAGTATTCTTTGTCCAGACTTGACAAAATAAAAAAAGACCTAATCAAAGCCAAAAGTCAGGCTTGTACAGCCTCTGGTGCATTCTTTATTTTGATATTGTGTGGAATCATAGACACTGAAATCAAGAGGGAGAAGACGGTGTGGTGCTAGTAACGCATACGTACCGTGGACGGCGAGACGCAAGAATATATCCATTTATCAGGAGCTGAACATCGAGGACAGACTCTCAACCTGCAACCTGAGACGAATCCTTCAATTTTTAGGGAATCTTGCTAAAAGGAAAGATAGCTTATTGTAGTGGGCTACTTCAATTGACGAAGAGGAAGTAAAAGATCTACCACACGTTGGACCGACTAAATGGAAAAAGCAACAGGCACTTCTCTGGTGACAGCCCTAAGGTAGTCTAGTCAGATCTGGCAAGGTCTAGCTCTAAGGTAAGGACGCTGAAAAGTGGAGAAGTATAATTAAGACGGCGGGAGTTTATAGAGATTACGATCTTCAGTCAGTTAAAAGAATTAAGTAAATATTCAATTATGTATAACACTGATCATTCTATATGGATGTGAAATTTGGTTAAGCTTTAGCGCAAGATGCATGTCTTCGAAAATAAAGTCACGCGCAAGATTTACGGCCCATTACGTGATAATCTAACTGGAGGATAGAGGAAATTAAAGAAGCTGGAACTTCGGGAACCGAATACCGCCCCAGACATCCTGAGGAAGATGAAATCTAATATTTTTAAAGAGATTTCTCGTATTTTTAACGAAAACACATTTTTTATTGTGAAGTTGCAATTTCAGAACACAGTTCTGTGATATTTTTTAATAAGGATTAAATGAGTATACATTAAAATATGTATTTTTTTTTCAATAAATTGATTTTTCTGTATATATATAATTAATTCGTTTATTTTGTACTATTTTTCAAATAAATAAAAATATCAGCATTCAATTTAAATAATAATGTACCAACAAATATTTAAAATTTAAGCCGACACAATGAATTCTAGTACAACTAAATAAGCATTATATACTTAAATGATAATTTGATATTGTATTTTATTCGGGGGTTGGTTAAGTTAGAAGAGCGCTGGCTTAGCATGCGAAAGATACCACGATTGACTCTTGGCGCCTTTTGGACATACTTAGCATAGATTACCGATGAAGAACAAACATAAAACACATAGTAAAAGTGAGATCGTATAAAAATATAACGCGATATACGATACGTTAATATATGCAATGGATAAAACACCGTCTAACTTTGCTGCGCTTTGTGCAAATGCGGTTATTGTTATTTGATATGTCCTATTGAGAAACAGGCTTAAGGGGATCTCCGGCGGAGGTAGCGTTCGGCCAGGATGCTCGGCTTTCAGAATAAAAGCAGGAACGCTCACTGTTGGGTAAATTTACATAGAAAAGAACCAGTACCTACTCTGTGAAGCTATTCCAAAGTGGTGAAACAATGGAATGAGATTTTAAACGTTCAGCGCTTATTTAGGAACAACGTTTAAGTGGGGACCAGCACCAAACTTTGTACATTTAGTAGTATTAGTCACCAAAAGAACATCTCCCGTGAAATTCCGGCAAAAGGCATGGAGAAATTTTCAATTTTTGGTGATCATGTAAAAAAAACCTTTAAAATTCGTCCTGTTCTGATATAATATGCTAAAATAATGCGCGCTTGTGAAAATAGTTTAATATTTTTAAAAGATTTTAATTCAAAATGACTCGGTTTCTTTGTAATGCATTATAACTATATTATACTTTATTTATATAAGTTTTTATTGAAATAGAGATGAATATAAATTATTATAATATAACATGATAAACTTACAATAATTATATTGCAATTATATTTTTAATACTAGCAAAATCAACAATGTGGTAATAATTCATTTTTAAATTATTTTACTTTGTTTTTTTTACCACTTTATTAATTAATACACCAACAGGTTTCAGAAAATACAATTTTACCATCTTTAGGATGTCAAATTAAATCACCAAAAATATATATATCGTGTTATTCTAACATATATATATATTTAAAAAAATGAAATTACTGTGTTTTACAAGTATAAGTCGCACCGTTTTCCCAATTTTATTTGAAAAATATAAACCTACAACTACTGTCCTATCTATGATAAACGACTATGGACGGACGTGACATCAGAAAATAGTACCGAGCGTGACATTTGGGAATACATATTATGCGTACTGCTGTCGAACTTCATATTTGTGCAAATTTGATGATTTGAAAAAGTTTATTTCTCGAAAAATATAATTGATCAATTATTCACCTTTCAAGCTCCCATAATAAACAATCAAATTGGAAAAAATATTAAGGCTTTTGAAAGGGATGTTTCAAATTGGTATTTGATATTAGGTAGAGCAGATACTGAGAGTAAACTGTTTTATATTATTAAATAATTATTATAACAGCATTTTGTGTGCTTTGATCTTGAATATTAACCTTATATGTGCTTATATTCTTTTATATATTGTATTGCACATTGGTATTTATTTCTCTCTTTTAATGTATTTACACGTTACTTGCCTAGTATGTTTCGTATTCTATTTGGCTGTGTTTTGCCTTCAATGTTTAGTAAAATGTAAGTTGTTTGTCAATTTACCCTAAAACAGGTTTGCCTAGTTGGGCAATGCATTTTAAAATCAATGTAAAATATATGTAACTACTGTCTTTTTTGTAGCTGTATAATGCTTATATTTTATATTTGTCTAAATAAATAAAAATATAAAAAAAAGCACTGCACTGGATGGGACTGAAGACGATGCAATTTGTGAAGAAAATGCCTATTCAGATATTGAAAATATTCAGTGATAATATTTTTCAATAAAAACTTTTTTCCAAAAAATTTTGTCCATAAATTTAGGGTGCGACTTATTCTCGTAAAAATACGCTAATAAAAAATAAATCTAGTGCCCAACTTAAATTGTTACGATGATGAAAGACGTGGAAATTGACTTATTGATACAAAATTTTTAGAATATGACTTGTGGTTAAATTTAGTTGGTTATTTATAATATTTTGGTTAATTGTTTATTTTATTTATTTGTAATGATTCTAAATTATTCCGTTTAAGACCAACATTGTATATGTAAAACAGACAATTCCAAATTTTTATCGTATGATCATATTCTAATAAATGATTTGAAATATTCTGAAAAATCAATTAAGTACAAATTATTTGCAAGCCACGCAGCAAGAAACGAGTTTTAATTCTTTAGTCACTTTTGTTTTCGCCTGTTATATTTTTTATATAAAAAAAATCATATTCACATTGGTTTATAGCTTAAATATTGAAATTATATTATAAAACAGTGTTTTTATTTAAATGATTTTTTTAATTCTGGATGTCGTCATACAACTAGCCCTTCGCAAATTTATTAACTCTCTCAATTGAGCAATTTATTACAGTAAGTAGGGGTATTTGGCTAATGTGCAGCTGCAACTCGTAGGTAATAAATTATAAATGAATTTAAAAGTACTCACTCACGCGCTAAACCCATGCTGTGCTGAGTGAAGGTATTATATAAGGTACCTACTTAGACGCGACCTAAATATTATTCTTGCTCGTGCGTCACCGGGCGGGTATTAATGCTAGTTAAGTTTATTAAAAATAGATTAGAGTTTTTTTACCCTTCTAATTCATGTATTTATATTAATTACTCATGGGAAGGTCTATCGCTTCCACAGAAAGGACCTATCCTTACCCGGAACTGTTATAGGAATGGTTACTCTCTTGGCAGTTCCTCTCGACAAAGCAAAGCAACGCGGGTCTAATGTAATCATAATTTAAATGCGGTATATAGATTAATTCTTTAGCTAATGTTTATTAGTAGCTTTCAGTGGTTTTAGGTGGTATTTATTAAAAAACAAACAGTGCATACTAAAAGTTAATAACAAAATATTTGGTTAAAGTTGAAAGCATATTGAGATATTGATTAGTCTCATATAATAAAAAATAACAATTATAATTACAAATATATTTCGAAAACTAATTAACAAGGTATAATTATATTTTTGAAACTAGAAAAATTAACTTTGTGTTTAAAATTCATATTTTTATTTGTTAACTTTGTTTTATTAATCACTTGAGTTTAAATACATCTATCGGCTTCGAAAAATACCATTTTCTTCTTCAGGATGTCAATACTAAGAACATATATTATTGTTTCTTTGCCAGAATCTATTTAAAAAAAACAACAATTATTTAAAAAATAAACTTAGTTCCTAACTCAAATTGTTACTTAATACAAATTTACTCGAATAATTTTTAGGAAAAATTTTTAGAATGGGACTTGTAGTTATATTTAGTTGGTTGTTTATAATTTTTTAATTAGTTTTACAGGCCTTATTTATCTTCAACGATTCCAAATTATTTGTGAAGAAGAAAATTGTATTTTTCGAAACCGGTAGATGTATTTAAACTCAATTAAGTGGTTAATAAAACAGAGTTAACGAATAAAAATAAAGGTATAATTATAGTTACAAGAGAGAGATGTTGCAGCCAAGACTGATATAAAGTTTGTAGAGAGACGCTCCGTAAAGGAAGATTTAGACAGAATATTTATTTATTTATATATATATATATATATTGACATTCATATTTTTGTTTTAATAGAGGTGAATACATAATAAACATACATAATGCATAGTTTATTGTATGGGATGGAGTAGACTTCACCTCTGATATATACAGCGTTGTCCTGGCTACTTTGCTAGATTGAAGTCTGTGTTAAAGTAGCCAGTTTTTTTTCGTGCTGTTGTGGTATTATTTATCGACTGAAATAAAAAGAGAATTACAAATATGTATAAAAAAGTAAAAATAAAATAAAAATAATATGTACAGTAAAAATAATATATATGAACATAGAGACTTCAAGTCTCGCTCAGCACGATCACTTCCACAGCTATCATCATCACCTACGACTACTGAACACACCTCACCGGTTGTATGATAAGAAGTTAATTTTTACAATAGTAACTTTTTGGTGAAAATCATTTTCGGGTTGTTTGAACGTCAACTTTACTATTGTCAAAGCATAGATGAGATATCTATAGGCGCAACAAATAATCATGAAATATGGTTTATTTTATGCTTTATCTGTAGATTTCACTTTGGTTACTTTGGTGGTAAAATTTTTTCAGATTATGTGCTAATGCATATTAAACAACGAGATTATTATCGCACGAACTCTTATCACTAAAATAGCGGGATATTTAATGATTAATTGTTGTATACTGCAACTTTTAATGTATCAATGTGTCAGATGACTTTGGAACAGCTGTGAAGAGTCCGCCATATTTAACTATCGATTTTCGTTTTTAGTATCGGATATCTACTAAAATTAATCTACTACGGGATATACTTTCGAGAAGTAAATATTTTTTAACAACGATCAAACCCGTTTTCGCAAAAAAAATTTACTTTAACAACATTTTTTACTAAACTAAAAAGTTATTACTGATCATACAACCGGCCCTTAGAAGCCTTAAAAAATTGACGAGCTTGCTTGAGAAGATACATGAATGTGGATGACGTGAGAGCTGTGTATCAGGGCAGAAGAGTGTGGAACTCTATCCTCCATGACTATTCCTGCGGAAACAGTATATTTTGATAATTCAGTTACTTGGTTAGATATAAAGTAATAAGTAAGGTTGTCAAAGTCTATAGCACTGACGCGTACTCTTATAGAAAGATCAGCCGCTGTAGAGTACTCAAAGTATCGTAGAGTCCAGTGGCGTAACTACAAAAATTGGACCCTAATAAAAATGTAAAAAGGCTCCCCTTCCTATATATTCTTTATATGATGTGAGAATATTAAGTAACATGCCGTTTGATCTATTAAATATTACGAACAAATTTTGTCTCCTGTAACATTTATAGTATTTATAGTATAGTTATAGTAAAATAAAAATGTGTATTTTTATGTATTTTTATACACTCTTAAAAGAAAAACACAGTTCCATCATTTTACAGCGATGTTAATAAATGATAAGTCCATAATAGCGCTGGGAATTGTATCAATACCAAAAGTACTGTACGACGCGGACCTTATGCGCCCTTGTATAACGTGGTCCTCAATGCACTGCATTGGCGTAGCTACGCCACTGGTAAAGTCTAAAGATTGCAAGAAAATATTAATCTATTTATATTGTACGCTTCTGTAATTAAACAAAATAAATTTATTTATTTTCTTTATTCTTTTGAATATATTTTCTTTCACTGACGTGTATTTATTTATAGGTTTTATTTTTAAAGATTAATTTATAATAAAACTATATACCATTCTATATACTGATAATGGATCCCAACGTTTTTGGTGTTATGGTACACTCTTCAATGTACACAACTTTCGCGGCCCACTGAGGAATGTTAATGTAACTACTTATAATATATTTTTTTCAAACTCTTATATAAATGTATCTTGCCAATTTTACCTGGGAAAATAACCAAATGCAATTATTTATTGTACACCGAGGACTGGTGCGTGTTACATGATTAGCCTTTGTAAAGGAGATGTAAATCCTACGCCGATAGGATCTAATGAACAAATTGCGCGATCTCCGGGTCGTGCGTCCCGCGAATTGGATTACAACGATTCCGGTCGTAAATCGGAATCGCCGCAGGGAGGGTAAAGGAAGAAAATAAGGGAACCTAGATATAAGGGATAAGAGTCGATGATGGGATAGGAGTTCCAGTCAACGGACCAGTGATCTCGGAAAGACTGTACGCCTCACTTTGGCACATCACACTAACGGCACGTAGACGGGCCGATCTCCGCTTCCGATTGAAGACAGCGATATCACAACTTCACACGCGGTACACAAATAACAAACACTGCGTGATCAAACACAATATAACAAATTACGGTGCTGGTGCATTGGAGCTGACAAATCCACACCGGAAATACTATCGCGATGTCGCGATCGAACAAATATCGGTCACGTTGACGTCTGCTGACGTCAAAATTACATTTCATACTGGAGAGACGACCATGAGAAAAGGTGTAGGTATGAATTTTGACGCGAAAAGGTGTCAATAACATGTGTCGCAGCCGATTCGTAAGACGCGCCAAAAATGTGTTTTACAAATCCAGAACAGACTTCGTTTATGCACTTCTGTACTTATGTCGTAGTTTTAATGTCATGTTTATAATCTCTTAACCATAAAAATGTGTATTTTGTAACACCATATTTCCCCAGGTGATTTGAATTTATTTTACATTGCACTTTAATGGACTACTAGAACTAGCGACTTGTTAATGGTCGGTATATTAAAAATAAATAAATGAATATTTTTCGTAATACCATAAAATAAGTTACTTAAAAAAATATCGTATCGCAGGTATATTCCATTACAATTAATAGTGCTATAGTGATAGAAGTAAAAAAATCATTAAATTGTCCAGAATAGAGTCTACTCAAAATACGCTTGAATTTAACTAAACGCGATAAATTTTGCGGCACACTGGTGTGACACGAAATTTTGGAGGCACACCGGTTGGGAACCACTGATGTAGACGGTTGAAAGTATCCGTCTAGAAATAATCTAGCGAAATGGGTGGGGGAATCTAGTGAAGTAGACACAATGAAGGTAGTTAGCTACCTAATCCCGATCGCCATCGCACATTATGCCAGGCTGGACGCTTCGATATCATCGTGATGACGATACTAATGGCAGTTAATATGATTGGAAGAATGAGAAATAAACCTTTTATTATTTTTAATTAAAGTTCCAATCTTACGTTCCGAACCATTCATTGGTTTTGTGGAGGTTTATCGCCTTCACCCTCACCATCACCGACGACGACTCTGAAAGCACTTTGTTTATACCAGTGCGTAAAATAGAGCTCATAGCAGCCGTAAAAACGTACTCAGTACCGATGTTGGGTGCAAATACGAATGTGCCGGAAACCGTCTAGAAAGCCAGGTCTCAGGCTTCATTCTTTTCAACGCCGCCTTACAGACAACTTTTCCAAGAACCGCCTCTGTAACTCTTCGTAAACATTATATAACACAACTAAACTGTGCTAAACAATAAATCAAGTGACAAAGCTAAGTAGCATTCTAACCTGCTATAGTCTGCTATGCACCCACACAATCATAATTTTTACTTCCCATACCTTCTTAAGCAAAATGCTAACTTATTTTATTTTTCCTAGAAAGTAATCACTTTGTGGTTTTACGTGTTAGATTTAAAAAATAAAATAAATGTTCTGCCATTGTCGTAGTTTGTCTCCCTCTTTTACACACATGTATATGTATTCTGAATCTCTCTTTCGCATGTAATTTAATATTTTTTCTGTCTCTTTATATATGCAAGTTTCACTCTTTTTGTATTTATTGTTAGTTTTAAATATACCTTGAAGAAACTTGAGCTAAGCGAAATCGGTGACGTAAAGCAAGCAATTAAAATTATATTGGTATACATTCTTGTCTTTCAAATTTTCATGTATGCAGCGGAGACTTGGGCGGAGTAGGATATTTAGCATCACGTGGACAGCACAACGCACAAATCCTGCAACAAATTCAACCACAGCAAGCCCTTTGTTTTGTCCTTTGCCTTTTCCACTTGGTCCACCGAGTAACGGATCTTCATTTTCCTCTCAGTCCTTCGACGAGCCCCACCATAATATGCTCCTCCAAGCTTCTTATTGCAAATAACAAAAAATCAATGATTCAATTCAGGTAATTGGTTGAGCTTCTGCTTCTGGGAAATAGACAGATCACCATCCACGCCTTCTTTTGCCTATTTCAAGTTTTTGTCAAATTTTTATTTATTTATTTAGACTTTATTAACATACATATTTTTATTGTAACAGAGGTGAATATATTATAATATAACATGATAAATATAATATACAATTATATTGCAATTAAGTATATACTCGTAGTTTATTGTGTGGGATGGAGTAGACTCCACCTTTGATATATACAACGTTATCCTGGCTACTTTGCTAGACTGAAGTCTGTGTTAAAGTAGCCAGTTTATTTCATGCGGATTTGGTGTTATTTAAGATAAAGATTCGACAGTAATAAAAATAGAGATAAATTTTATTTTATTTTTTTAAAAATAAAAATGTAGTTGAAGTGCTGTAGAACTAGTGAATTATTAGTATAGGTACTGTATAATAATTATGTTAGAATGTTAGATAGCCATGCTTATGATTGCTCTTCACCCAATTGGATCATATATTGGGTCCATATTTGTGTAATCTTATTAATGATTATTATTATTAATGAACGATTTCCAGTTGGTACTGAGTGTTGCATAGTTTCGGAGCTAAGAACATGTAGAATCTTTGATAAAATATTGTTGTTGCTCTCGGAACTGGCGTGTAGATGTTCGTTGTTTGTCTTGAGTTGTGTCCATGATTTATTGCTTGGGGTGAGTTGTTGTTAGCATGGAAAAATTGGACGAGTCTTAACATAAAGATTTGTCTTATGTCTAGGGCATTATACTTTAGTTTATTAGTGAAATAAATTATTTTTCCTGTTAATTAATTAACAAATATTACATTTTTTTGCTGTTGACCAAATTTACACATATTTTTTTGTTCCAAAATCAAAGATCAGTGTAGGCTCTATTGTGCGTGTTATTTAATTTTCTGTGAACGCATACACCCTCAAAAATATTACCTATTTCGAGAACATGTTTTGTTTTTGCCAGCTTGCCTTTTATAGATTCAATTACTGGAAGTTTTCGAATAATATCCCGCGGTCGGAATACAGACCGCTGTATTTGTTCAATCTCTCGAAAGTGAAATGTGTATTTTCTCTCTTCCTACCGAGAGCGGAATAAACCGCCCATTTAATCCAACAGGTATATGCCAGAGGTCGTGGGAAATACCGACACACTTACCATAAGTGCGTCGTGCCGGCAGGAATACCGTATGAGTATGAGCACAGCCCATTGCTTTGTACGGAATATTTTCCAGGCCTAAATGATTGGACTTGTATATTTGTAGATTCTAAAGAAATAGCAGTACCGGGTTTGGGTCGGAAAGGTTGGAAAAGATAAAGAGAAGAGAAACTACTGAAACCAAGGATCTCAATCATTTGAAAATGACATGATTTTTCTTTTTTATTGTATGTTCAATGCTGAGCGTCGTGTTACATTGATATGTCTGAAATTTAGTGCGCAATTTGTTTGGTCTTGAGTCATGTTGACTGCAGCATTTAAACAGATTTTTCTGCACACATCTCTGTAAGGATGAGAATGAGAACGGTGTTACATACTATGGGGGTAAAGACCTACGTTCTTCCCATTCACCGGCTAGCCAGTGACGAGCACAAGATCCGCGGGTTCTTCACCTTAGAAACTCATACCCACCTTATTTTGTCACATTCTGCCTTCATCGCAAACTGGGAAAAATTTATAAGTAATACCTGGAAGTGATAAATAAAAAGATGTGAAGGCTTCTAATCAAAAAAAGCAATGTGAACAATATAAATAAAATCTAAATACAATCCATCTGACAAATCTTCATTTCGTCGGGATGGGCGCGAGTTCGACGTCCTTCATGCAGGTGAATACCAGCTGATAAAATAAATGGATCCCATCTCCTCGGCTCTTCATCGTGATTGACCCTCAGCATCCAGGCCGATGTGATCGGATTCGTAAGCGGAATTTATTGAAGATCACTACATGTCAGAAAATTGTTGCCTACAGTGAGGCCAATAAATCAAAGTCAAAGAAACCAAAGATAGAAACCAAACGTGAAATCCAAAGGGAAACATCTTGTTTCCTGTAAAGATTATTTACTATGCGATTAGATTAACAAATTGATAGTAAATTATGTACTAGTGATTAAATAACATGAATATATTTACCCTTTAGTCATACTGGAACACTTACCGTTACATTTTATAACCGCTGGCCGTAGCAATAACCCGCGCTAATAACTATTTCGATGATTTGAAAACGAACCATAGATGGTGACCGTTTTTATAACTTTTGAAACAGATTGCGATACCAATATCAAGGCAATTATTTGTAATTTAGAAGTGCTTGGCAATAAGACAAGAGAAGGGGCAATTTCGAGCGTGACCCTAATTTATAATGCTACAATACATACCTACGAATGCTTTTATTGTGGTATATAATATAAGATCTTCATCATATACTTAATGCTGAGTGTTATCTTAATTTGGTGCATAAAACGTTTCAATTCTTCCTGGTCTTGAGCCAGGTTAGTATGTATTTGTAATGTTGGGTGAAAATAATAAATTTGAAAAATGTAATGAATTTATTCTACAACAAAAATATCTTAATATTTTAAACTTTTCATACGATATTCATGTTTGCACAATTTTATTTACCAGGATAAAATTTTTATTGGTGTGGATACATAATATCCGCAATACAAAAATTAATAAGCCATCAATACAAATTAAATTAATCAACTAGAAAAATATACAGAAAATAAATATTTATCGAAAAAATATTTAATTGCTACCGGGAATCGAATCTGGACCTCTTTCTATCCGGGGAACCGCGTTTACCATATTAGCTATAGCAATCAAAACATTTGTCTTGATAACAGCATTTGTAAAGGATGCTCTTTTATCTTCTTTTTTTCATTAAAAAAATAGAGATGCGTGCACGAAATTTTATTTATTTATTTCATATGTTGCGTGTACGTTTAGTATTTTAATATTTGCATCACTGGGCTTGCCCATACTGATATACCATACCATAGTTTGCATATCATATATGCAAACTTAAGTTTGTGATTAATGTTCGTTTTTAAATAGATTATTTAAGATTGTACAGCTTTCTATATTGTTAAAACAGATCGAAATTTTGACATAAGCGTCAAAGAGTATTTAGTATGATTAAATAGTAATGATTTTTCAGAATTTTCCAATAATTTACTAGAAAATGATCACACATTGATAAAAATTTAGGATCGTCCGTTTTACATATAAATAATTGTTGGTCTTAAATTGAATATTTTAGTATCATTGGATATAAATAAAACGTGTAAAATTAACCAAAATTGATTAAATTCATTCTTAAAATTTTTCTATTGAATTTGTATTATTAAGTCAATTTCCATATCTTTCATCGTCGTAATAATTTAAATTAGGTACTAGATTTATTTGTAAATAATAATAATTTTTGTTTGGGACGTACAGTTACTTATTTATTATTGAACGAAAATAATGTACTGCGCCTTCCCCCTCTCCTCCCTCTCCTCACCAGGCACGCCGCTGCACCAGTCGAAAGGGGACCTTGAAACGGTGCGGTAATTTGTGATAGTATAGTATTAAATCGAGACTTCGCGTCTATGCAGTGCATTCTAAAGGACTAGGACCTAGACGAAGATAGTGATAAATTTACAGTATATCTTGGAGGTGTCTGAAGGACTGGATTGTGGTGAGTGCAAACCTTCTTCCGAATATCCTGTTTTCTTCCGGCATCTATTCTTTTACGCAACAATTTTAATTAATTTAAAAAGAAAGATTTTTAGAAAACATTACAATAACATAATATATATGGTTTTAATAGTTAATTTGACACCCTGATGAAGGAAATTCTATTTTCCGAAACCAGTTGGCGTAGTGGTTAAAAAAAACAGTTAAATAATCCACGTAATAATAAATATTTGTAATTTAATGCCTTTTTTGTGTAACGTAGAGTAAATAGTTGTGGGTATCTATTATTTATATCGATTGTCGAATCGAAAGTCGTGCACACGGGTTTTAGTTATTGTCTCTTTCTTGTAGATCAAAATCTCACGCGTTTATATGGTACTGAGATTCATCTCATCGCCCCTCAGTTATTTTATGAAGGTTAAAGCCCATATAGGCGTTGAACAGTACATAAATAAACAAATATAAATTATGAAGCCGTTTGACGCAACATGAGTGAAAATGAGATAAAAAGGGTCCACGAAGAGTGAAACGCGCCGAGGGCGGCGATAAAGGACAATAAAGCGTCAAGTCATTAATTTAAACGCTGCCTTGTGCATTTTGTATGACAGAGAGATTGAACCAACTGATGTGTACGGTCATTTACTGCTAATTTCAGTGTTTTTCACGTCTATTTAAGCCAAGCGTACTGCCTAGAAACATTTGTATCTAGACGGGCAAGTTGACGAGAGATACAAACATAATTATTTTGGATGTGTTTAAATTCAATTATCGAATAGCAATATTTGAATACGTCCAAGAATACACGATTACTGGATTTTTACCTACAAAGGCACTGTTATTAAACAAATATCAGATGTCTAATAGAGACAAAGCTATTTTTTATTATATTTAATGGAAAATATATGGAAGTATGGGATAATTACAGGGCTTACGACTTTGACGTTCACTAATTCTCACCCCTCAATCTTCACATTTATCAAATTTTTGAAAGTTGTATATAATATATATTGGTATTTGGACTCGCGTATCAAAATTAGATTCTCATAGTGATGACATATATGATGTTTAAAAAAAGGAAAAATGAATTATAAAATTTGGTCCATTGATGGTGATGATATAGTGGTACTCGAAGCGAGTCCACATACTAACATATATACAACTTTCAAAAATTTGATAAATGTGAAGATTGAGGGGTGAGAATCGGCGAATGTAAAGTGATCACTAAAGCCAGCTGAAGACAGGTCGCAAGCCCTGTATCCATATATTTTCTTCTGATCTTTGTTGAATAATATCTGATATTTGTTGAATAATAATATTTTCAGGTGCAGATGCGACAAGCTCATTTTTTTCGATTTTCTTGGAGACTACTACCTCCAAGTACTACTAGACTATCTAATATAACACTACAAATGCATCAGTACTACTCGCTTTGACATTTGTATAACATACATTATATGTATTGACATCTCGAGTATATATAGTTAATACACGAATTGAAAGACTTAAGTCTGACCAAAACCTTCTAAACATTTTTAAACTTACTTTTACATTTTAAACTACAATTCAAAAAATATATTAAAATTAGACTATGATTCTGCTTGTAATACCGCGTCGAACGCAGGAATGTAGGTGTAAATTTTGTGGCAATACCGTGCTGATGACAAAGTGTTGCGTTATCTATACGTTACATTTATTTCCGGATCAGTATGTCAAGGGGAAAATTTGCGGGAGGGTATGATAGCACTCAGCGACGCGCTGAAATGTAATAGATACCAGAGATACCAATCTGAAAATTATTCTGGTGTCCGTTGTCTTTCAAAGAACAACTAAATTAATGCGTGTCGCAACATTATCAAAACAGATTAGATTTTTTAATTGTTTATTGTATTTATTTATTTATTTCTTAATCTAATATACGTTCAATGATACAATACTATATTTTCATGCTACACTTTACTTGAAAGCATATTGTGACATTTGAATTTGCACTTTTGGTGGGAACGCTCAGAAAATTGGCGCGTCGGTGGAGCCGCGCTCCGGAGGAATATGGCGGCGTGAGATGGTAGAAATTAAGAGTAAGATCACCGCGGTAGACCCAGATATGGATAGTCCTGGTACACCCGCGGGTTGAGGAGAGACCCCACTGCAACGAGCAAGAGGCGGCATGCGAGCGATGGCCGATAAATGGACGTTATGGACAAGGCCGAGACGAGATGGTGTCCGGTCTATCTCCTGGAGCAATAGATGAATCCTGGCGCGGGCGTGTGGCCGCCCGAGTCTTCAGCTGCATCGTCACCCCACAGCCGCGTTGGCTGATGTTAGCAATAGATAAACTCCGTAAATAGAAGAAATAAATAAAAGTGACCTCCCACTGAGGAAAGTTGACCTGAAGAAGGAAGATCTACAGAACATTTTTCGTGCATCCAATGTCGGAATGAAAGTTTTATAAATAAATGTGTAAAGCGAAAAATCAGAATATTTTTGAATCAATTATCATCCCATTCGAGGTAGCAAGCGACACCAGAGCGCACACACACACACACTTGAGGACCCAGACTGAGCTAGATCGATGGCGGTCCCTATGGCTTCCTGTCCTCTAGGGCCCAAAGACACCGTAACAATATACTTTAGACGCACATAAGAAATTATCTATCGAAAAAATATAGTCACCACAGGGACACTTTACTGGCGTCATATTTCATCTACAATACATATGAGACATCTATATTTTACCGTTGAAAGCGTTCATTTAAATTATAATGTGTTTCAGAAAACTTCAAATGGAACCTGCTAGGTGGCACCAGGTCTCCTGGTCTCTTGGTCCATTTTATATTTTGTTATATTTATCAAGCAACTATGTTCTGAAAATCACGTATAAAATGTAATTTCAAATATATTTGCTAAAATATATTTTGTTTTTATGGAGATAAAGATAAATATTCTACACAACCAGCTTTTTACACTAATAACAAATTAAAGAATTATAACAAGGATAAGGACGATGTTTAAAAAAAATCGGGGGTCTACAAATTAATTTACAATGATTGCAATTATTTTTATATAGGTAAAACTTGTAGAAATTTTTATATCACAATTAAGGAGCATTTGAGATGCCTAAATAGCAACAACTATTCAGAATTTTCCAATCACCCTTTGAAAACAAACCATTCTTTTGACAAGGGTTTAGAAATTATACACGCAAATACTAAGGGTTTACAATTAGATAAATTTGAAATTTTAAAATAAGAAAAAGTATTAATAGTAAGCTAAATATTAAAATATCCCAATCCTTTTTGCAAATAGTCACAATTAAAATTTGTTTCCATATTAGTTCTTACATATTCACCACTTTATAGTTTTGTTTTTATATATGCTTGTATTTTTAATTTCAGTATACATTGTTTCCTGAAGAAGATACAATAGGTATCGAAACATGTAGAATAATCAATAAATAGTACTTTAAACAAAGTATTTGTTTAATTATTTGTATAAAGTGAGACCACAAAGTAATTTTGTTAATATTGAAAAAGAAATAATACTCACTATAAAGAAATAAAGAGTTGCGAACGGATGCAGGCTTATAAAAATATTATATTTTGGAGGACCCTAGAATACAGCACACAAATCCAGTGTCCTTACACGATGCTTAAATGAGGTTTAAAGGAGTTACGCTTTGAGCTAGTGCGGAAACTGAATATATCACGGATACAAGACAAATCTACGCTTCCCTAGGGTGCATTTTAGAAGGCTTGCCTACAAAGCAACTGCCTCCAGAGGCGTTAAACTGGCCGAGAAATATGCGTATGGCGATTTTATTAACATTAAATGTAAAATAAGTGTTTCTTCAAATTATGGAAATTATTTAAAAAAATATCAGTAGATTCGGGATGTTATGCCAGAAAAACTCATCATTGGTTAATAATTTTTCCAGGATTAGCCGAAACCGTTTGTATCCATGGAAACGCATTTTTTTATTTTCTTCTTCTTTTCGTATCTTATTTGTTTATCATCTATCATCATTTTGGTTACTTCGTTCTACAAAATCCTAGAAAATCTCTACAGTAAACTTACCAAAAGCTCAGGTTGCCATGATGCTCTACTTCCTCTAGGACCCAGATTTCCACCAATGTTTTCATGATCTGAGACTTTTTTAGATATGTCATTACATGTCAAAGATATTAAAGTTTTAGGTTTTCAAAAAATATGCGCTTTAATAGAAATGATATTAGAATTTTAATCAGAAAATTTTGATCAAATATGTTCTGAAATTTGAATTCAAATTTGTTACTTCAACCAACATATCGCTGACTCACGCTTTAAGTGAAAACCGGCTTAAAAGGTTGTTATTATCATAAATCAAATATTGGCTTTCCCTTGAAATATGTTTGGTACATATGAGATTTACTTGAGAAGCGTGAGGTTTACCGAGAATCGACATAGTTTCAGCATTATTGGAATCGTTATTTAAAGACGGAAATTCAGTATTAATTCACTTTTGTTTACGTTTTTTTAGAAAAATAATATACTCAACATTATTTCTAATAATTAAGACAATTCAGACATTAATTGATAATTAACTTATTTTCTTATAAGTATAGAAAAAAATACCAACAAAATTGCGTTTCTATGGTAATTCAAGTTCTGAATAGTGTTTATTGTATTCATCATAATGACCCTTGGAAGTGACTGAATGCAAAAAATCTTGTTCTTAAACTGAAATAAATTTTCAATTGTTGCCACTATTCGATATACAGAGTGGCCCATAAATTGGTTCAAATGTTTAAAATTAAATAATTACTTAGATTATTACTACTATTATATTTGATTGACAATAAAATAGACCGTTTCATGCTTCTATAGTGCAATTAAAGTGTTGCTTTTTACCTTGAAAGTCAAAGAAGTGTATCAGAAACTCATCGAAAATATTATTAATTTTTTGATGTCAGACACTCCCCCTCGTAGTCTCTATATAAAAATGGTGGCCAAGTTTGAAGTGTAACAAAAATTGAACCAATAATTAGTTTTCTCTGAATTAACAATATTGTAGATAGTGTGAAACAATAATTTAAATACGACTTATTAAATTGATACAATAGCAACAATTTTATAACATGAATTTTATGCTGCATAGAAAACGATAAAAGAATGAGATCTTTCACTTCCATTTCAGAAATCCAAACAAAAAGTAAAAAAAAATATGTATAATAAAAGGAGAGATAAAAGTTGAAAAGAAGAAAATTTTTCAGACAAACTGGAGGATGAGTGGGAAGGAAAATGGGATGGGTTATAAAATCTGTGTAATAAAAATCAAATGCAGGCCATGAAAGTTAACATATTGAATTTTGATTTAATTATGGTAACTGAACTATTAAAAATGTTTAAGTGTGAATAGAAATAAAGGAAGGCTCGGTAGAAAAATGAGTTTTGTTTGGCATTGGTGTTACAATGTGGAAGGTTAAATGTGATATTAGTTCTGGTTGACCTAGATGGCACTCGAATGAATATATTTTTTTTGCATAAACAGCACATAAACCGACTTATGGTCCACCCTGTGTTTTGAATACGAGTACCAGTGGATTCAATATACGATTAAGAGAGATCAACGCGAGTTAAGTTAATATTGTCAACCAGCTACTCTAACATGAATCAAGGTTTTTATTTACATTAGCTAAGATAAGATTACTGCTGTAATGCGGACCACACATCTTCCGAGTATCCCCTAGGATTAGGACTAAACCCATCCGATAGGTTATATCTTCCCGGATTACGTAGATTGTCGGCGGATGCGTGGTTGTGGAAGGATGAGCGCCATCGGAAACTATCTCGGTTGTTGCTGATACCCCCTCAGTCTGCGACTAACGAATTGATCAAATAAGTTATTTGCAAATACGTGGGAGTCTTCAGACAGCTGTTGTATGTGAAATAGCGCTCGTGGGCATTTTCAAAGGTATAATCTAACGTACATAATTGTAATCCTCCCCACAGGCTCGTGAGACAAGATGAAATAAATTTCAGAGATTTACTTCAGCACCATGTACACGGCTTGAGATTAGTATAATGAGACATTAATTGAATCCCGCGTTCGCCACGTTCGATTTATTTTATTTATATTGGATTTATGCCCTTATGGGCTTTTAAAAAATTAATTATGTAAAAAAAAAAAGTGCAGCTACACAAGTAGGATGGAATACATATAAAACAGAAATTAATAAAATTGATTTATATTAAATAAAATAACGATAACTTTACAGATAGATAGAATAAAAAATTATATGTAAACGAGAGAGACAGAATTCATATATAATTAAATAGAACATTAAGGGAGACAGAATATAAAATTATATGCGAAAGAAAGAGACATAATACATATACAAATAAACGGAATTTTTCTATCCCTTAATGTTCCTCTTCTCTTCTACAAGTGTACTCTTTTTGTATTTATGATCAGTTTTAAATACGTCCTGATGAAGCTTAAAATGTGCGAAACCGGTTGACATACTATAAATTTCGTAGTTTCATACAAAGTTATTGTTATTTTATTTAATATAATGTCTCAAACCACAAAGTGATTACTTTCTACGAAAATGTAAAATTGATATAAATAAAAAAAAAAATAGGAAAGTTTAGAAATTTTTTTTTCAATATTTTAAATTTTAAAAGTTAAATACAGAAAAAATAGGTTTAACACAGAACAGCTGAGTACCAAATCAATTACACCTGTGACTTAGAATAGTATCAATAACATCACTCCTATATTTGAAAATTTAACATCGAAATATATCTTACAAGACCAAAATCGTTACCAAGCTTGTGAAGTCTTTGTGTGGGTCTAATACATTATATACAATTTAATAATTTAATAGGAGAGTTGACACGTGCATTCAAACATCGTAGATACTTAAAATGATTTATTATGATAAGTTTGACAATTTGCTGCTGAGGAGATTCAAATTCACCCAATTGATGAACGGAACATCAGTGACGGACATTTGATAAGAAAATCTAGACTCGGTGGGTACTATACCAGTTTTGCGCGCTACATGAACTGTCCAATTAATATGGAGCGGTTCAATAGTATAGAAAAAAATTGTTATATAATATCTCTAATGTATTGAAAACAGTAAATACAAAATATAACATGTAGTTAATCATTGTCTTCATCCACCACTGGATGAAGGCATCCCCAAGTATTTCCCATTTTTCTCTATCCATTGTTTTTTGTTGACTTTAATGATTTAATCAGTCCAGCGGTTTTTAGGACAGCTTGTCGGTTTCAAGATTCTCCTCGAGTACCACTGAATGTCTGCGTTTATTCAACAACTATCCTTCTTCCGAGCCACGTGGCTTGCCAATTGCCATTTCATTATCTCGATGTATTCTATTATATTGTATTATATTATATTGCCCGTCTCGACACATAATTTCTCTAATGAGACGGGCACAGTCCAAACAAATTTTTTATATATATTATATAGTTACTTATAAATAAATAAATAAATAAATATCGACTGTGTACTGGAAGTATGCATTGATTGAACTCTTTCCAGCTTTAGATGGAGTGGAATACTTGTATTAAATACACGTACATAAATAAATTTGTGTACAATAATTCCTTTGTTAGTTTTCAACAAAATTTCGCGATTAACACGTATACACACCTTCGGACCATGTCCACGATAGTCTCTCAATGAGACATTAATCTGTGAGAGTCAGTAAAGATACGTGTGTACTGGGAGCGTCATTTTAAATAAAAAGGTACGTCTAATGGACCAAAAAAGACGATATTTAAATTGTACAGATAAACCGGACAATATTTTACATACTAATAAATACCACTGTCGGCAAATAATACTCGTATGATAAAACGTCTACGCTCTAACAGCGATATAAATATTAAGTTAAACTTCCCTGAATAACCCTTAACTCTCTCCAGGCTTAACTGCACCTCGCTAAAACCCACCCTAATGGCGCCATTAATATTAATAAATACCTTTCCCATGCTGCCTGAAAGTTTACACAAAATACGACCAAATAATTTTCAACTAGAGATATGTATGTATTATTCGTATCCATTTTCATAATTCATTGTTATTGCCGAGCTTGAAATAATAATTATTCTCTTTGAAGCTGTTACTCCACACATGGGTAAAAATGTATTTATTGTATCTAGATAATTTACCCATATTGTGCACGGTTTCAGAGTACCCCAATTTTAAGTTTTTGAAGGAACCAACAAAAAAAAATCTTTTGTAGGAACTGGGTTTATGGGACGAGCAGACACTTATTCGTAACAAGGTCCTTCTTCTGTCAAGTTTTTGTTCATACGATTGACCACTATTTCATCAATTTCCACTACGTCCGATGTTATTATATTGGAGTCAACGTCTAAGTCACGGGGTATTCACGAATTATTTCCCATCAATCAATGCTGTCTATATTATCTTCTACGCAATTTTCTTGCTGATTTCAGCTTTGAAAAAAATAATAAAAACACGAAACACACAAATTACGTAAGTAAAATAACGAAAAATACGTATATATGACAAGCAAACGACTTAACGCACTTTTGATTCTATGATAAAAAGCAAACCGGCCGAACGAATTTCAATAAATTTAAAATTTAAGGATGATAAATTTAACAATTCTAGTGTCTATAAACTTAGTTTAGCAAGGATTGTGCTGCATTTTATATTGGTAAAACGGGTAGAAATTTTAATATAAGAGTAAGGAAGCATTTGAGATGTTTAAACAATAGTGGGTTTTCACAATTCGCTAATCATTTGATAGAAAATGGTCATGGTTTTGATAAAAAATTGGGATTGTCAATTTTGCATATAAACGGTGTTGGTTACAAATTAATAAATTTGGAATCGTTGGAGATAAATAAATCGTGTAAAACTAATCAAAAAATTATAAACAACCAACTAAATTTAACTACGAGTCCCACTCTAAAACTTTTTCCTAAAAATTATTCGACAAAATTTGTATTAAGTAACAATTTGAGTTAGGTACTAAATTTATTTTTTAAATAATTGTTGGTTTTTTTAAAAATAGATTCTGATAAAGAAACAATAATATATGTTTTTAGTTAGTAATGACATCCTGAAGAAGAAAATGGTATTTTTCGAAACCGGTAGATGTATTTAAACTCAATTAAGTGGTTAATAAAACAAAGATAATCAATAAAAAAATATTATTAATTTAGTTTATTATTATTAAAATACCAAATAACTTTGTTCTGAAAAACTGCAACTTCTCATTAATAATGTGTTCTCTTCAACATTATTTTAGTTTCTTGTTTGTCACTCTTTTTTCATATTGTCATAAGTTGGTTCATAGCAGCTTAAGCCAGTTGTATGCGTTTTCGAATTTTCTGCCCATTCAGCGGGCCTAAATAAATTGCCTCTTGAACTTCCTCACATCCTGCTATTTGGGAAGTGTGTTGTGATTCATTAGTGCTATCCACAACCTGTGTCCTAACAATCTTTAAAAATACAAATATTTCTATTTATAACGTTATAAACAGAAATTATCTGGAATGTTCTATCCCTGAGACCGGTGTAAGACGGAAATGTATTATTTATGGTACTGTTGGAGATTAATCCAGCGAACCTACCCTTATGATTTTCCTTGCGAAATGTTTGTAAGAGAATTGTGATTACTCAGCCTAAATGAAAGCCTTATGAGATTGAAATTAAAAACACTTTCCTATTAGAAATTATTAATTATTTGTTGTTTTTATAGTGTTGTCTATTGTTAACTAATTAATACGTGTATTTGTAATTTTTTTAAGAAATTTATATTTTGTACAAATCTTAAATTTATATAATATATTATATATATATATAACTTTCCAAACAAACCTACATTAAATATTACATTTTTAAAAAGCAATCAACTTTATATCGCGGTGAATCTCAAATACTTTTGAGTAAAAGCCGCTAGGAGACGACAGAATTGATTAATTAATCCATTTTATCAAATTTGGATGAACTTTAATACAAATTATATATTTTTTCAATAACACATTTTTGTTGTAAAGTTGCATTTACAGAACATAGTTTTGTGGTATTTTAGACTAATTTTTTTCTTCTTCAATATTAGCAAAATTACTTTGTGGCATCATTTTATATAAATAATAAGACAAAATACTTTGTTTAAACCACTATTTATTGATTATTCTACATGTTTCGATACCTGTGGTATCTTCTTCAGGAGATTAAAAAATACAAGCATAGATAAAAACAAAACTATAAAGTGGTGAATAAGTAAGTAGTCACTTTTTAAAAATGTTTTCATATAAGTTCTTACTTATTCACCACTTTATAGTTTTGTTTTCATCTAGGCTTGTATTTTTTAATTTCAGTATACATTGTTTCCTGATGAAGATACCGTAGGTATCGAAACAAGTTGAATAATGAATAAATAGTGGTTTAAACAAAGTGTTTTGTCTAATTATTTATATGGATTTTTTCTGTTTATATTTTTAATTGATTCATTTAATTTGTATTACAAATAAATTAATTTAATCGTATCAAAATTTTGAGAATGCATCAATCTCAGCCAATTACCAGTAGTAAGGTAGTGATGTAATATTTGCATATGCGCGTCAGCCAATCATAACAAGTTTTGAAAAATAAAATCGATGTTCTTACACATTTTTCACGTTTATAAACACACTTTCTGAAACTTTCTTTAAATTATCAACATTCTTCTTCTAACTTCCATCTTGCCTCAATCTAGATGATGCATGTCTTATAGTGTACCAAGTCTCGGTCGCCTTACAACTAACAGCAGGGTCTCTCACAGCCAGATGCAATGCATTTATCTGTTATGGCACTTTTCCAGGTTTTTTTTGTCCAGAAGTTGTATCTATGTAGGATCGTTTCCAGTTCTAGACTGTGTCATATTGACGCATATTGTATCGGTACTGCTTTAAACACAAGAAACATTGAATTAAATACCGATCGGTTTACCACGTTGACTTCGAGCGTCGTTATATTTACGTTAACGCGATATAATATAGACTTGTGATATCGATATTTAGATATCTATAGATGTGTGAAATCGATATTTAATGTAAAATGTATGGTACATTGAACATTAAATAGAGATAATAATTATAATTCGGGGGGTAAAACAAGCAATCGGTGATGGCCAATTCCTTTTTGCTAGTGTACAGAGGCGTGCACTCTATAGAATCAAAAAAGCAGTGCATAACTATAGTTTATGCGAAATAAATCTAAGTTAAATATTTATTTGATATATTATATATTAAATATGTAGGTCTACGTGAAAATAATTCAAAGTTATCATGTTAATATGTTAACTAAAACCATCTAATTAGAGGAAGAATTTCGAATTGACAAATAAAGCTGCGCATGTGTTTTTACGCAAAATTTGCCCCAAATGTATACGAACTAAACGGAACTCTAGCCCCGCGCGGTGTTCTAAAGACACGTCATCGTTTGAACAGACGTGTTGCAAAACACCGCAAGTGTATTTGAAGCGGACCGTAATATATTCATATATTTTTTATATTAACAAGTTAAAGAATTTTACAAGAATTATAGTAATATTAGGAGAACATATTCTTATTGTGAAGTTGTAATTATTCAGAAATTATGTCTGTGATATTTTAAATATGATTTAAATATATTAATTAGAAAGATATACATATAAAATCAATTTTATCAAAAAAATTGTTGTTGCGCCACCGGGATTCGAACCTGGATCTATTTCCTAACCGGGGAAGGTGCATTATCCAACTATGTTACAGTGTTCATCTAATAATGAAGTTGTATCAATGTATCCAAAATTTAATAAAAATGAATTGATAATTCTGGCGTCTGCTATGAGATTACTCAAAGCTATTTTAGATTCTGTAAAAATAAGGTAGATGGCTCATTCAAATAATGGAACGATTAAATATATTAATATCAAAAAGGTAACATATAGGTTCAAAAATTTGTCGCTAAAAATATTGTCGCTGCAGCATAGTTGGATAATGCACCTTCCCCGATTAGGAAAGAGATTCGGGTTCGAATACCGGTGGCGCAATAACAATATTTTTCGATAAAATTGATTTTATATGTATATCTTTCTAATTATTATATTTAAATCATATTTAAATTATAGTAATAGTAATAATATATTTCAAGAATGGAAATAAACTTACACAGGTATATTTTCATAAAAATATACTTCTGAAATAGTATACGATGAATACAACCTTTAATGATAATATCCATAATTTTTACAGCATTTATATAAGCAACATAACCTAAGTCCATGCCTACTGCACGCCACTGTTAGTGTGAAATATAACCCTGCTTACCCGGCCCTGGCCTAGGTCGCCACGTGACCGCTATGTGGAGCGAGCATAACGCACTTTTAGACATATTAAAATTTAATGAGTACACATAAATCGTAAAAAAGAAAATATATAGTCGTTAATACAAAAATCTCAATGAACTCGAGCTCATTTGAAATCTAAAATGAAAAATTAAAGCTGAGAAAGATATTCAACGGTTTTATAGCTTTTTACACTAGTTTGAGGCACATTTCGACAGAAATACTATACATATATTTCAGAAAGTTTAATGTATTTTGCGGACATAGTACTTCATGGAATCCTCATCTTATCACGATAAAACTTTTCTGAAAATTTGATTTCCTAAATATATCTATCATATTATTTGCTGTGATATCTTTAGTAATCACATATTGAAAATGTTAAATAAATATACGAGAATACTAACTTATCCTAATCTAACATAACCAGATGGACTGTTGAACTCACGTGCATGTATACATAGTAAAAGAACTAGAACAAAATATAACAATGTAAACTGAATCAGAAGAGAGTTATGGGGCGATAATAGGAAAGTTCTAATATCAATATATATATTTTATTTATTATCTTTGTTTTATTAGCCACTTAATTGAGTTTAAATACATCTACCGGTTTCGAAAAATACCATTTTCTTCTTCAGGATGTCATAACTAACTAAAAACATATATTATTGTTTCTTTACCAGAATCTATTTTTAAAAAACCAACAATTATTTAAAAAATAAATTTAGTACCTAACTCAAATTATTACTTAATACAAATTTAGTCGAATAATTTTTAGGAAAATATTTTAGAATAGGACTCGTAGTTAAATTTATTTGGTTGTTTATAATTTTTTGATTAGTTTTACACGCTTTATTTATCTCTAACGATTCCAAATTATTTAATTTGTGACCAACACCGTTTATATTCAAAATTGACAATCCAAATTTTTTATCAAAACCATGAAAATTTTCTATCAAATCATTAGAAAATTCTGAAAATCCACTATTTTTCAAACATCTCAAATGCTCCCTTATTCTTATATTAAAATTTCTACCCGTTTTACCAATATAAAATGCAGCACAATCTTCACAACTAAGTTTATAGACACCAGAATTGTTAAATTTATTATCTTTGTCTTTAGAATTTATGAGTAAATTTCCTATACTATTATTTGTATAAAATGCTAATTTTAAAAATATTAATATCAATATCTTGCAATTTTTTATTGGAGTTACAATTTTTTCTTTCACATACGGACAACATCTACCTGATTCTTGTCGGAAGGGATTTTTTCCATATCTATCTCGTTCTATTAGTGTATAGCATCTTAATGGTCTTAATACAATATAACTCTCTGTTAAGTGTAACACAGAAACAGCACTTAGAGAAAATTTATCGTCACTGAAATCGAACGAATGAAATAAATCTGGTAAATACAGCTAAATAGTAGAAAGGCGCTAACTAATGTAAAGACCGCATCGTAAAGTTAGGGGAATAAATTACATCTTTTTACGTATCGCGCGATACTTACCTGCCACCTTTGTTGAATCAGTACCCACGGTTAGACAAAACATTGTAATTATTTATACGAAATCGCTCACGTGGATTACATTTTACCCGAAACCTTTTAGGTCCTATTCTACAGTGCGTGTTAAATTTAAACGCACGGTTAATCGCTTATAGCACGATATCAGTTGCGGATTTACAATACACTTAGTCCGCGCAGCACGAACACATCTCGGTAAAGGCTAATGGCGACCAATCCCGCCCGTTGAATTTTTAATTCTCGCTTTACGTAAAGGGTGCCCTGCTTCACTCGGCGGACAACAGATGGCGGCGCCGGCGCTTCCTGCGGCCGGGAAATTACGGCGGGAAATAAGCGACGACCGGATATGGAGCGCGGAGGTGATTTCAACTCCTCTGATTCGAATTTGGTCGTTTGAATTTTAACGTTGTTTGCGTTGGCCGGATGTTTGCCCGCGTCACATTTACCGGTCTCGGTGACGAGCCTCAAACGTGAATACAAATTGCAAAAATACCAAGTTGTTCTGAAATGATTTTCGTATTAAATTATTTAAGCCTTATCCGAAAACAGGAAATGAGTTTCTCAACCTTTTGTAAGAAACGTTCCTATCTGTGAATTTATCTACTTACCTAAAGGGGTTTATTTTGTTATCAACAAACAATTAAAAATGTTCTACGTTCAGTTTTCGGGGGTATTCTGTAGGATGTCTCAGATCCCATTGCAGGGTTCCATCAACAGGGCTGATATCGCTGTTGATACCAGAGACATCAGATTTCCACAGCAGAATTGCCTAGAAACTTTAACATATAAAAAACTAATCAAATACTCTACCATCACGCAGGGGTAGGAAAATGAAATACGTACACAAAAAATAATATATAATACACACGTATGTTTAAAAAATATTTGAATTCTACTACAAAAATATACAATTAATTCCAAAATAATAATACATTAACTAAAATTTATAAAAGAGAGTCTGCATATTCGTTGCTTATGTTCATATGTTAACCCTAAAGATCGATGTGTGAATCCCCAGAACCGTATATATACGACGTTTAATAAACACTTTTCACGTGCATTTATAAAGATCACATATTTAACTCTTTATAATTTTTTTCTTGTGATTATAAAACTTTTCTATTAATTAAAAATAATTATTGTGAAGTCGTAATTATTCAAAACATAGGTCTGTGAAAATTTAATAAAAATAATTGTTAATTCTGGCGTCTGCTATCGGTTTACTCAAAGGTATTTGAGATTCCGTAAAAACAATGTAGATGACTATCAAATAATGGAACTATAGATGAATTAATTTGAAAAGTATAACATGTGGGTTCAAAAATTTGTCGTCAAAAGTATTTTCTGCTGTAGCATAGTTGATTAAAAAACCTTCCCCGGTTCAGAAAGAAATCCAGGTTCGAATTCCGGTAACAGTGACAATATTTTTCGATAAAATTGATTTTATATGTATATTTTTCTAATTAGTACATTTTATTTAATATCCAGATTAAACGGAATGATAAGCGATATGAATTTCTATTATTTTCTTAATTTGGTTTCTGAACATTAATATTTGGCCCAAGTAAGCGGCTGCCTTAATTAACCGGTGTCGACTGTGTACAATTTGAAATTAGTGATTTTTTATTGGTAAGCGGACATTTTGTATTTTTGTAATATAATAATAACATCATTAAACTATGAGAGTTGTGGGTTATTACACTACCTTGTATATATACCTATTATCTCTTTAATAGAGTATCTCCTATGCAGCAGTTAATAATACCCTCTAGCGCATGGTTAGATATTATAAATTTAGATTTTGCCGGTGGGGAATATGAAATAGATATTACTGAAGATAAGCAAACAAGCATATTTGGTCTACCGATAAGACGCTGTGTTAATTTTTAATAAGATAGATCTTTTGTTGTAAAATTGAAAAGTTTCCACATCTTTAATTAAAAGATAAATAAATTAATATATAAAATACTAATCAAATGTATTAATTAGAAAGATATACATATAAAAACAATTTAATCGAAAAATATTGTTGTTACGCTACCGAGATTCGAACCTGGATCTCTTTCCAAATTGGGGAAGGTGTATTATACAACTATGCTACAGCGACACTATTATTAACGACAAATTTTAGAATCGTTTCATTATTATATATTATAGAAAACCATCTACTTTGTTTTTACAAAATTTCAAATGCCTTTGAGTAAGCCGATAGCAGAAGCCAGAATGAACAATTCATTTTGAACACATTGATACAATTTATATATTATTAAGGAGAACACTTTCTTATTGTGCGTTGTCTGTGATATTTTAAATATTAATTAAATGTAACAGACCTATATTCTGAATAATTACAACATCACAATAAGAATGTGTTCTCCTAAATAAATTAATATATAAACTAGCCTACCCGCAAAAGCAACCGCATGGTCGCAAACGTACCCTGCAGAAATGCAGTACTCTGTTGTCAACTCTGTTTTTTTTAAATCTCCAGATTTAAAAAAAATAAATATTCAAATTATTAGCTATGCGGCTGTGGAAGCATTAACGCCAGTTTATTAAAATAAACAATATTCATAAAATAGACTTTTTTCGATAAATATACAAATACGATATGTTAAATAAGTATTGTGAGGTGCAGTATACTCTTAACGATCTTCAGAATTAAAATAAAAAAATTCGTCAAAACTCATTAAGAAAATCATTAAAAGTGATGTGACTGGAAAAAAGGAAGAAGAAGAAGAAATACGTCAAAGACCTGTCGATCTTTGAGAAAGGTTAGGTTAGGTTAGATAACTGGTTACACTCTTATTTTACTATTACTACATTGTCTGAGAGCCTTCATCCAACAAAAAAATACCCCTTTTCTCGGTATCCCAGAATTGGAAACAAACAGCGCCGACGTATATAACCATCAACCCAAGAGGAGGTTAGGTTACTCACTACGTGAAAAAAAGACCACTTTTCTCGGTATCCCAGAATTGGAAAAACATAGAGCTGACGTACACAACTAACAACCCATCTCTGTAGGTTTCAAAAAAACAAACATTTTGTTAATACTCATTGATCAAACCATAAAATAATTTAATGCCATATTTTTTATTCATCATAAGAATTTTCTAAAATAGAAAAATAGTTTTAAATAAAAATCAGACGCAGAAGGTGTAATAAATAACTATGAAAAATATGTAGCATACTTTTATAAATCATCAGAATTTAAGAAATACCACCTAAACTCGGAGAGACTTAGCCTACGTCTATTTCTGTATGAAAATGATGCCTGATATTACATTATAATGTAGAATATTATAAAGGAAAATGGCATATTCATATCTATTTCAAAATCGACATTAAACCTATTTCATGTCGAAAGTCGACTTTTTGACAGCTCATACATATGAGTATACTTTAATTCATCAGTATTTTTCAAATCAGAAATACGACCAAAACTCGAAGAGATCATTAATTTTATCTTATACGTGTATAGTTATACAATAAAAACTAAAATATCATGTATAGTGACATCTATGAATGAAGTGTCGAAGTTGTGAAAAAAAACGTATAATACATCGCGCCGAATTCAGTTTGAAATTTGACTTTTTTATCTTAATATTTATTAAAAATCTGAAAATGCTATATACGAGGTGTGACGGGGTGAACTGGAATATGTTTTATGCAGGAATGATATGACACATACGCCTGAGACATGTAACGCGTATTTTTATTCTTGTTGTAATTTTGAACAGCGTGCGTAGTGAATATAAAATTACTAAATTCGTTCCAATTTCGCCGATTTTCATCCCACACGTGTCGTGTATGCCGAAATGTTTATTTTTAAATGTATTATTTCTTGTAAAGCAGAAGCCATCTTACATCAAGATGCGATCTGATAAATCTTTTAAGATGCCGTGCGAAAGAAGGGAAGATGAAAGGATTTAGGAGAGCATGAAAGGGGAGAGAAAGGCTTAGAGGCATTGTTGTGATTTTCAATGGAAAAGATGCTCAATTGGGAATTATGTGGCATCATTTCTCAGAACGTTTATATTTATTGTACCGGTAAAATTGGATTCCTACTATCCCGCATGCTATACTATAAACAATTCATCGCTTCGCGTACCTATCTCTAGAACTAATTAAATTCATTAATGTGTCCTAATTGTACCAGATGAAATTATCCATTAGAACTCTTTCCACCTCGAGTTTTAATTAGATTACCGTGAGTAACAGTAATAGTAACAGTAATAGTATTCTAAAAACATGTACTTAATACGTATTAAAAAAGATAATGGGTGAATATTATATTCCAGGCCGATTTTGTTTGGCTACCATTTTGGTTTAGCAAATATTTTTCAGTTTGTATTTCGTTGTCGTAGAGAATTGTTAATTACAATTTATTACGGAGCATCTTACGTTTCAACTACGCGTTAAAGTCATTAAAATATTTTATCTATGCTGTAATCATTAATGATGATTGCTATCGTCACATGTAGAAAAACTTCTCGGTGGACGAATTGGATCAATTGGGCCTTTAACACGCGTAGTTTCAATAGTCACACATAGCCCGAGCTACGTTTGAAATTTTGCGAGAACTTTTTCCCGGCCGCATAATGATCTAAATTTAAATCTTTGATCACCTAATTTGACGGCTCCCGACTATTTTCTGTGAGGTTAGTTGAAAGGAAAGGTCTACGTTAAAAAACCAACAGCAATTTCCATGCTACAGGATTATTCGAAATGAAATTGTTGAAATAACACGCGAAGTGTGCGAGAATATTATGAAAAATATAGTTAATAGAGCACGCATTTGTGGCGCTGCCAAATACGGTCACTCGGCCAATGTCATATTTTATACATAATTGTAATAAACCCTGTAATTTATAAAAAATTTTTTTTTAAATAATCTGTTTTATTTTTTAGTTATTTAAAAACAACATCGGCCTGGAACATAATATTCATCCTGTTCGTGGTATGGGAAAACTTGCTGAAGATAATTTGTTATTGTTTATTTGCGATGAACATTTTTTAATATTTGTCGACACCGTGTATATGTAATATATAAAAAATTAAATAATGTGTGTATAAAGACAAAATAGTTTACCAAACCATACGTTGCTTGTAAGAATATTTATTTTTAGTAAATGATTATGAGTCCGAAGTCTTTTTAATAATTCAACTCAGAATAATAAGGTTCCATCTGACACTGGCATTGTTTATTGTTATTATCATTGTTATTATCAATGACCACTGTGAGATGAGGAAAATTAAAAATAAAATAAAACATTGTAAATTAACAATCAACAAATCCATAAGTTAAAATATATAACGGATGCAGTTGGGACTTTCAGCTCTTGTTATTTCTTTTAATATCAGTTAAATAGAGTTGGTGTGTATGGAAGAAATAACGAATAATACATTTTGAACACTTTTCATGCAATAACTCAAATCAGCCCAAAATGTTAGTTGGAACCTTGTTAATCTAAGGGGTAGAATTGTAATAGTTTTTTCATAATATTTAAAGACATTATTTCGCGTAAGAGTATTAGGAATTATAAAGTAAAAATATTAGAATATTTTACTAATTTATGCCACTCAGCAGTACTACTTTTGCTACGGCGATTAGCGATGGAAAAATCATTGATAAATGAAAAACATGTATATATAAAAAAGACGAAATAAATTTGGTGTTATCACAAAAAGATAACAAATACGTTTAATAAATAATATATATAACCATAAAGATAAATATAAACACCTTCCCAAAATTACAAACTTCAGGCATTGCGTAAATATTTTTGATGGATACCGTGCTAATAATTAATTTCAAACTACAACCATTGCCGACTTACTAATCAATTAAAACGCTGAGAGGTTCTAATACATGGACACAGTGTGTATACTATGCATGACATTACTCACACTAATCTAATTGAATCCTTATATGGAATGCACTATACCTAATGTTGATATAATTGATCATCCGTTTGAACATTATACACATCACCTAAGCTCTTTAATGTGACTAATTTGGAACTTACATTCTGTTTTTTTTATAATTGATTCATCTATTATTCCATTATTAAAAGCAATCAACTTTATATGACAATGAATTCCAAATACCTTTGAGTAAAACACGCTAGTAAATGCCAAAATTAAATCAACCTAGTTAATTAAAGTTTTAAAAACTATGATATAAAATTAATTAAAATACCATTTATTGGGATAGAGCCCCATATAATTTTGTCTTGGCAATCTTATTATGCAACTCGTCGATTATTGAGGCTTTTAAAAGGACCATCATGGTTTACCTGGTAGTGACAAGTCTTTCACGGAGTTCCTTATTTGTGGTGCCATCAACACTTGCGTCACATATCTTTCTTACTACTCTCTCCTTATGATATGATCAAATCACCTTTAAGCGAACCTTTATGCCTAAACGACATTTACATTTTTAAACACATTTTTTGTGTGAAGAAGCAATTTTTTTTTCTTCCTTTAAAAAACTGATACATTACATCGGATTGGTTTGTCAGGACTGTATTGTCTGATTGAAATAATCAACCGTAATTTTATGTATGTATGTACATGCGCATAGTAAAATTTCATCAATAAATGTTGTAGACTAAACACTGGTAATTTGTATACGTTTTCAGGCAAAGGCCGTCTTCTTCAATTGGTCGTAAAAAACCTCATTTGCCATTTAAAGAAATTTCCGTCAGCGCCACTGAGCGGAAATTGTTTGAAGCAGAAAATTGTTTTGATATATTTCGCTACACCCCTGTTAGTCTTTTTAAAATGAAATTTTTTCGAGAACTTTCGATTTGTTATGTGCTCAACTTTGTACACACATCACACCGTCTTTACGCCAGGGAGGCTAACATCATATTTTAGAGAAATTTATTAAATAATGTACCTAGACATGCGTCGGGCATCAGTCACGCGTCAGGCGTATATTTTCTTCAAGTCATCAATCTTTCCCATCGTAATTAGTATTATATACATTAAAACAATTATGTTGTTCTAATTAAAATATTCCATTTTAATATAAAGGATGTTTTTTTTATGAATAGAACTTTAAAATGAAATAAAACACGCAAAAATGTGGTAATCGTCATGGTATTAACTTTATTGAAAATATAATTTGATGCCATTAGTGTTTAAATATGATTTAGCGCATTGATAAAGTCCAATTTTCGACCATTTTTGGAGCAGCTGTGGCCGTATATCGGCAATTGCGCGACGTATGTTGGCTTCCAAGTCGTCTATCCTCTCTGGTTTATAGGTTTAGTTTAAAGGTGTTAAATCACACGTTCTTAGCGTCCAATTCACAGGTGCATTACGCGAAATTATGCGCTTATCGAATGTTTCCTTCAATAAATTGAATGTGGCGCGTGCTGTATGGTATGTTGCGCCATACATAAACCACAGCTCTTCCACATTAATTCCATTCAATTGGAGAATGAAAAAGTTAGTAATCATGGATCTATAGCGCTATCCATTGACTTTAACGTTCTGGCCGGCATCATTTTTGAAGAAACAACAGCATCTTCAGTGCACACTGTACGACGTCTCTGCGGATGCGTATTTGAGTGTGCGTGGTGGGAAAACTATCCATAGTTAATCGAATTAGTTGCTCAGATAGACGATTATGTCGACCGTAACATGAATGTAGCGCACGATAAGTTTAACTGAACCACGATTTTCGAAATAAATTTGCAAGCGTTGTTCTGGCGTAAGTTTATTCATGGTGAAATGGCAAACCAAACTGAATATAAATCAGCTGTCAGCTGTCAAATTAGCTGTCGCTGGTTAAAGTGTTGCCAATTTGAAAAACAAACCTATTAAAAAAACAGCCTTAAGAATGTGTGAAACAGATTAGGTAAATCATTTAGTTATATAAAAGAATGTATATCGAAAAAAATATAGTCATCTCCGAACTCGAATTCGGAACATTCTTCTTCTTCTTCTATGGCACTACATCTCAGCGTGGGATTTGGCCTCGTCCACCGATTCATATCTGATGCATTCGCACCTCAGGTGCCAGAAACACAGGAACAGAAAAAATGGATTCACCGAATTCCGTTTCTCCTAGGTCTCTCGATTACCTACGGACGCAATGGACTGTATAAAATTATATCACTATTTTGCCAATGGCCGATATATCGACTCACGGAGAACTTCGAAGTTGATAACAGCGTGCAACCGTTCCGATTCAAGGCCGCCGATCGACTGACCGCTAGCGGAAGTTAAGGGAAGGTTGGAGGTACTGAATATTAGTTCGTTCAAGATATATCATAATAAATATAAGTTCCAAATACTATCCCTGGCCATTCTTCTCCAGTTTTTGTACCCTATAAAATCCATTAATGCGAATGAAGCAAGAATTGTGTGTCAAGATAGAAGAGTGTGGCGATCTATCCTCTCGCGTGATGTTTATTAAGTTAGTTAAGTTCTATTTTATAGTGAAGGTCCATAAATTTTTCGTTCAAAAACTACTAATTTATTTTCTTCGATTTGGGTTAGGCACCACGTTTCGCAAGCATAAGTGACCACTGGTCTTATTATTGTTTTATATTGTAGTTTTCAAACTCAGTATATCAGGCATAAAAGCTTATATTACAGATTAAATTAATCAACTAGAAAGATTTTTTCTGTATATCTTTTCAGTTGATTAATTAAATTTAAATACAATTTCATGACAAAAATGTATTTTCCTTATTAAAGCTTATGTTTCCTGGCTCTTAATTCAATTCAATCCCCTTTTTGGTAGTTAGCGATACTATACAATGTAGCTATAGCGACACTATTAAATGAAGTCAGATTGCATCTACATAGATTTCGTTCCTTATCCTTACCGACAGAGACTATTTGTTTAACTACAATATTTTGAAAAAATCTTGACGGGGGCCCGTTAGGTGCCGCCAGGAGTTTCAGTTCATTCTATTAAAAAAAAAAAGTTTATTAACTAATTATTTTGATTAATCAGTTGAACAATAAATATGTGTGCAATATCATGTGTACAATAGCATTTCTAGAAATGTCAAAACTTTATCAAATGTCTAAAAGTGCCAAAATTGTAACATTATTTTTTAAAATTTACTTGAAGCTTGTGGAGGTTAAAACTTGGCCACGTGTGAAAATTGGATATCTCGCGTTTCTGCCAATTTATATTCTCTTCGTAAACCCGGTAATACTTTGTTTCAATTTATGTGAGGGGACATTTTTTATACACTAACAAAACTTTGCATTGTTTCAGAAGTGCGGTGAGAAGTTACCGAGTTGTGACAGGCCTCCGTCAACGCTCCGAACGGAACATTCTAGAAGTTGTGTCCCAAAGGATTAAGGGATCAAGTTTCGGCAACGACACTTTTTCTGAAAGCTGATAGCGAAGACTCAAACCTGTATTCATTCTTTTAGTTTCATTTGTGTCACGCACTTGTGGGTTTGTCCACCGAGTGATTTTATTGTGGTGAACGAAAAAACTCACCGAGTTGCTTGTCGACGTTCACAGCATTACGTTGTTAATTAACTAATTAGAGTGAAGTGTAAAAAAATAAATGAGAATATAAACAGTTTATTTGGAGTGACAAAAATAATAATTGTTCGAAAATAATCTATTGGTCGAAAACATGTCATTGTTCGAAATGTGAATTTATAAGTTAATAATTTAATAAGTGAAAATGTTAATGACAAAAGTTCTAAACAAACAAAAGCGTTTTGCTCTCGGTAAAATTCTCCTCAGATTTTGAAAAGCAAAATTGCTGTGCGAATTTTTAAAATAAACAAAATTTCTCCCGTTCTCGGTATCGATATGGAAAAGCGAAAATGAACAAGTGACGAAGTGATTTTTTGAAAATGAGCAACCGCCTTGCGATGAATTCGAAAATGGGTTCGGTCGTACTGTACTTTATATATTTTGGATTTTTTGTTTTGTGTTCTTCGACGCTGGAAGGGGTGGACCCCTTGGAGCCTCAATTCGAAGCCGCTTTTCAAGGTAAGAGACCATTTTTATTTGCTGTTAAGGCGACACGACCCGCATGATCGTGGATTTCAAATTGTTTCGCCTTTTAGAAATGTTTTATGAATCGAAAAGGGTAATTTTGTTTATTGTTCTGGCTTTTATTTTTTATTATTTATCTAGGTCCAGCATTGCTAACGCTAGTCCTATCAAAAATAAAATGTATTTGAATGTTACAAGTTCAAATATTACTTATATTATATACATGTAAATTGTTTTTCGTTAAGTGATAAAATATTTGGAAATAAGTAATGTATTATTAATAATAGCTTATTGACTAGCTAGATAGAAATATTATTTAATTATTATAAATTTATTAACATTGACAAATTTTTTCATACAGCTTAGATGGTGAACGAATCTAACGCGAACTTTATCTTCAAATATCTTGTTTATCTAACAAAGTATTTTGTTATGATAAATATATTTTTAAAAATAATTTATTAGTCGAAAATATATAATTATTCGAAATGTAAATCATGCATTGTGCTATTGACACGTGTGGTCAAAATCATAATCTGTTCATCTCTAGCAGCGAACTCTGTCCTGAACTGTCAAGTAAATACATAATATTGGGTTTACAACCTTTGGTGGGTCTTGGTATTCTCAATATTGTTTCTTTGTTGTCCTCTATTGCACGCCGTTTCCTTCCATTCTCTCCACCTTAGCTTTGGCCTACGCAATTTCTTGTGTCCTGTTGGTTTTGTCAATTGGTCTTATAGAAGTGCTCTTCGGTTATCCTCTTCACATAGTCTAACCACCAAAGTTTTTATATTCGAATAAACGTTGAGATGCTGTAATGGATTCGATATTTCTAGGCTTATATTTAAATATTATTAGGTTTATTATAAATAATAAAACTCTAGGTCTCCTGGTCGCGAGCACCAATGAGGTGATTTCGCCTTTTCTAAGCCTATTTATATATAATTATATATTAAATAATAATTCTCCTGGTCGCCGGCACCACCTGTGGCAGTTCCGTATTTCCCTATGTCTAACTAAATATTACTATCTCTAATTTAATGCGGAATCTTCAATTTCCCTGTGCGGGCGTCCTGCTCGCAAGACACGCCTCTGTTATGGATTCGGTATTCTCCTGCGTGCGAGCTCTCCCGGTCGCCAGTGTGGAGATCTATCTTTCTACCTTACTTAATACTAATTTTTACGCTTAATGCTAGTCTATTCGCTTAGTATCTAAATTTGGCCAACGTGATCGTTCTAGCGGTTAAGAATATTCCCCATGTTATGTCCGTAATGATCCTAGTTCTTTTAACCCGCGTTTTCAATTATCAAATATCCAAAGTTTACAAATATCCAAATATTATAGCCGTTAAAATACCTATAGAGCAATTATTAAAATAAATATACCGATTATCTTATGGTATACGACTAAGTAACAGAAACTTCCCGTCAAGCGGTATGATATTCGAGCGCGCCCGTTATAGCATTAATTATGTACGTGTTATGTAGAGTTAGAATGTAAGAGCGTGGAAGAATTTATACATTTGTACGCATTATTCGGAGCTAAAATGTAAAGTGAGGGTGAAATTATACGTATGACACCAACCTTGTCGTAGACTCGTACTCGTGACTGTGGCCGCTTCGTGGTGTCGCCTAGCTGTTCATAAATTATGTGGACATGTGAAACGACATGCGACATGCTAAGTGCCTGCCTCGCTTGACAAATATGTTCCGTGGTTACATGATAAGTTCCCCAGACACCAGTCTGTGGCGATCGTTCGGCTCCCCTTACAAAACCCCAAATTGGAAATCTGTACGTCTGAGACGACAAATTTCCAACCCCGAACCCTGGTCACCCAACGCGTTCAAAAGTTTAAAGATGATGATGATGATAATCCAAAGTTTTGATTCGGCCAATGTCTAAGTGAACAATATCATTTGTTATGACTCATTCAAGATGCATGGCCGAGGTCCTTGTATCTCCAATACGTTGCTGTTCAGTATCGGTAGGAAAGTGGCCAATCCGGGCCGCGTCCACCACTGAAGGTAATGAATTGTGATGATTGTGACAGCTATTCAGTATCGGTAGGAAAGTGGCCAATCCGGGCCGCGTCCACCACTGAAGGTAATTAATTGTGATGATTGTGACATGACAGTACGATTATCAGGAAATTCCCTTAATTCCTTGGGTGCGTCTGAACACGTAGGTCATGTAACAATGGTGTCAGAAGAATAGTTTAATTTATCTGCAGGATGATCCTCGGTGTCTCGAACAATGCATCTCGAATAAGGCCAGGAACAAATAGTTAGAATTATTATTACTGCATGCTGGTGCGTGTGTATGTGTGTGGATTGCCGACGTGGCGGCTTAATTGTAGCACATTTCAGGAACACTGTCTCGGGGTATTAACCTCTAGAGATCCTACTATCATCCTCCTCAACTATACTGAGGTACGGGGTGTTCGGAAAATCCTACAGGAACCCACCTGATACGCTCGTAAGCTACATACAGTTTGTGGCGCACATAACGTATGTTGAGAGAACCGAAACCGCCGCGGAATCGTCACCTTAGCCTGTAGCCTCTTGTAGGTGACGACAAGGCATAGTGGCGGATCTAAATTCTCTCAGCGATAGGTCTCGAAATCAACGCGACTCGCCCATATATCAGTGCCAAACTATACTTCACCATAGGTACCAGACGCCCTGAAGGTCAGCCTAAACCCTTTCGCTCACGTTCGAAATCCTCCAAGCAGGCTTACATATCAGAATATTCAGTTCAGCTCTCTGGCCGAAGGAAGTAATACATAGATAAATAAAGGCAGCTCCTCATTTTGTTGTGTGTAAAATCGCCGAAGTCATTCGACAATGGTAGTAGCTAGTTAGTTCCTTTTGTGGATTAATCGTGCAGTATATAATATAACAAATGGTTAAAATACACATTGATACTTTGTTTCTCCATGATTACACCAATTTATATTATTCAAGACCGAGCTCTGCAGCAACCAAAGTGGTTATCGTTCAATTATAATTTTGAGCAATCATAAAGAATCAAAACATATATTAAAAATGCGGTAAAATAGTATGGTAGTCAACAAAGGCATGCAAAAGAAACTCATCAAGATTCGATCAGGTCCTCGCTGCCGACGTCCTTCTGGGCACTAACACACGTCTCCCGCGATAATATCCGGATCGAATAAATTGTCCGCCAACACTTTCGCGACCGTCGTAAGTTAATCGATTATCACTTTCACATTAGATAAACTCTAACAATTCTCGCGGCCGCGTAAACTCATCTCCTCCCGCTCCCCGCGCAAAGCTTCCAACCGACCGACCGACACCCATACGACCTCTTCGCCCCCCTGAAGCCGACTCCCCGCCCGCTCGGACCTGACTAACGTGAAGCTTTTGTTTTTCAACCCTCGACCGTCTTCGCCCCTCCCCCGCCCCTGGCGTCTCCGCCCCGGCCCCTGCCGTATCAGCTCTAGAAATTTCTAGGAATTCATATTTTTTTTATCAGTTCGGTTATATGTGGATCATCACAGACCTCCCCATATTGAAAATGGAATTAGAAGAAATTGATAATTACATTTCTCAATACAATAACGCAATGATCCACCCACGGATATACAACTATGAAGGTTTCGTTTTACTATCACCACTACTTCCACCCTTACAAGTTTCTTGTAGGATTCTGCCAGGCGCGCTAATCATCTCTCTCCCTTACTCTGCAATGTGGCCAACGTTTATAGTCAGAACTATACACTATCTCTCCTCCCCCAGAGATTAATCCCATTCGCTTGGTGTGTTACCATCTTAATTCTCTCGACTAGATATCCGAGCCGATAATCCCTACACAAGTCCTCAGCTATCTTAGAATCTACCATAAAGATAACGCTTCTACACATCTAATTTAAAGGTAGTTATATACCTAAAGTACACATTAATATTACCTCCCCCAGCGAATAGCTCATTTGTCTCCAGTGAACTCATTGTGATTCCTTTTCATCTAGTCGTCCGAGCTAATAATCTTTATACATAGTCCTAACGCACTACTTAAAGATAAGGCATTCGCACATCTTAATAACCGACCTCTCATCAAAATTTCTCGTAGGACTCCGAGTCGCCTCTTAACTCGGCGCTCCCAACTTCGGTTAATGGCGCGATTCCAGTTAGATCCTCTGCTTTTGTAGAAGCTTTCCAATCCTCCTGTAAAAGTTCCGTTGTTTTTTTTTTTCTCTCCTGACAAAGCCTACAGTATCCGATCGCAAAAAAAACTCTATGTCCTAAATTCCTGAATTGAAGTACTAAAATGTTTAAAATTAGCGGTTTGGCAGTCGGTCTCATATACCTTTTACATTTTTCACTCCAGTAGTATTATTTTTCTACATTATATAAGCGAGTTTTGCTTATATCTTCCAGTAGCTTTTAGGGCTATATCTTAAAAAAAAATTTTTTTTCAATTCTCACATTCCACAAAATTAGAAAAAACTTCTTCATGTCGAACATCGGGAAGACCGAAACTTATCCTAATTGCTTTCTTAATTACATACCATTAATTAATAGTAGTTAAATTGCAGGAATACGCGGTACACTCACAGTACACCTAAAACCATCTAATCACTAATCAATTCCTCTGATAAAGCTTAATAGTATCTTATAATCGATCCGAACGATCCATTAGTTATGCAAAATCTCGCCAGGTGGTCGGTATCACGATAGCGCCTCTTTGTATTTTAGAAATCTAACTAGTTCAACTAATTACTTATACTATATCTTATTATTTATAAATAAGGCTTATTGTAGTCCATCCACTTAATTAACCTATAAATACAATTAACATAATTAATTAATACTAAATACATTTCGAACCCACATCCCCTCCCCAAGTGTTTAAGCAGATAAGACTGGCGTCACACTACTCGTTTCGTCAACCAATTTCCGTCTTTCCATAGAACTCCTCTCAATTCGTCCTTACTTTATACATCCTGGAGTCCTCACATACATAGTATTTCTAGTTGTGCTGACAAAAACAATTGTTTTTTTTTTTTTCTCTAAAATAGATATACAGCTCCACACTAATCGATCGAAAACGCGGTTGCGTAATTCCTTTCCAATTGTGAATCTCCAAGTCTCCACACACCAGTGCCCTCCCATGTTCCAATAGCATCATTTTAACATCAATGCTTACAATTATGATTTTATACGTGCATCCTCTCCATTATGTCCTCGTATATAATGGTTAAACTAGAACTAACTTAACTAATTTATTACTATATTTTAAAACTAACTATTATTATTTTTCTCTCGTATATAAATATGTATATCTATTTGAAATTTGTTATTTGCTCATTAATGGTTGGATTCTTTGTCGAAGTTCTTCTGTAAATACTGCGGACACGTACGATCCACTTAAGTCAATGCACCTACCTAGATAACTGTTGTATATCATAATGATATTTCTAAAGGCAATATTCTCGACTTGTAAGTGAAAGACTTATATTTCTATCCTATATAGCGATCTTACTCTGCCTATCATTTTACTATCCCATCCAATCTTATTTAATTAATTACTTATAATGTTATAATATAACGTAATTATGATGAATTCTTAATCGTGGGAATTCAAACTTCTGATTTGCATTTGTTTACACAATTGCATTTTCATTTCATCCCGATTCGGTTATGTCGGCCGGTACGCAATCCCAAGAATTGTCGTGTTCTAAAAAGATAATAGATGTCGCCCACCATACAATCATATCACGCCTATTTTTTTTCTGTTATATCCTAGGTTCTTAACGCTATGCTGAAAAAGGAAAACCACAAGGTTCCAGGGTAATGTTTAACTATCATTGCATATGGTATACAACCTTTAAATATTTGGATAGATCTGCCTAATGATTTAATTAACCTTTATTAATTAAATCTCGCAACAAAGTTACACGATGTCAATTGAAGTCGCTTTACAATTAAGTACCTATTTGTGAGGATAATCCGGGGACATGTTTGTACTTAAGTTATCCCTACGTTTTAAAAATGGTGTATTATCATAACTCTACAGATAAAATATTATTGTTTACTTAAAGGCCCATAAGAGCGTTGTCGATAATAAATACTAAAATAACCTCAGCTTTAATTTTTTTGTTCTCTTTCGTTCGCACGACCCAGGCCACAGCATAAAGGATCGAACCCAAATAAGCTAATTTATCACCTCAACTCGGTCCAAAGTCGTCCTTAAAATCTCAAGTTGAACTTTATGGGTTCCAGCTTATTCATATAATAATTAATGGTTCTTCTAAGATGTAGAGGACCCGTGACATTTATTGACCGGTCGGGTAGGTCTGTTTCCTAAAATGCACATGTTGCATAAATACATGTCTCCCATTATCTCAACCCAGCGATGATACATATGCGTCAGATGTATCAAACCATTTTATCCCTCGGTCCAGCGTCTGTTTTTATTTTCTGAATTAGTTCATTTAAAAACCACTAACTTGCTTCATAATATGGGTTCCCTATATGTTATTTCCATCCATATCAAGGATGGCGTAAACTAAGTACAAAGACATCTTGCTATATGAGTAATTGAAACCTTGTAAACGATCTCTCGTATGAAAATACGTAATAAGCCATTCCCGTAGAAAATGTCATAATGAAGAATTTTTATCATACTATTTTTGCCGACCGAGTAATAAGATAGAGATATTTACAAACTAATATTACCGACGGTGTGATTTTTACAATTTAACTTAACTAACTTACACAATCTAGTTTATGCGAGGTATTTACAAGCCAGCTTACCGATGGCGCCCTTCCGTATTTCTAACACATAAGAAGGTGTACAAAATAGCGAATCCATTATCTTCCGTTACAGTATGGATAGTGTCACTCTTAACGTATCTCAAAATTTAAGATTTCGGCACATCATTCGATGAAATCATTCACTCGTCCTACGCACTAATGAAATCACATATAGGCTACCAAATACTGCACTAAGGCGGCGAACGCTATCAATCCTCTTATACGCGGCTGCGACCCATAGCAACTTAGACTACAATTTGACAGTTGACTAAATAGTCTCCATTCTACCTAAAATCTTCTTAATCCTCTAGAGGTATTCTATAAGTTTTCCTGAATCTTCACTTAAAATAAAAAATTTTTTTTTTTCACCGTATCTTATTATGTTTATGTACAGGTTTCCATTAAAATTAATACTGTGCACTCCTACAATTTTTTCTCTTGTTCCTATCTATTCTATAAGGTATCCTGCTTGACCCGCATATGCTTCCATATATACTTTTACGAAAACCCACGAAGCGCAATTATAAAATACTTAAATAAATAAAATGAAGATAAATAATTGGATAATATTTGGATTATTAACATGACTACATCCCTATCTATAAATAATAATAAGTAAGTCAGTAATAATCAACAGCCGACCCTACGGTTTATCTCCCCTGCAAATGCAGAATGTTTTTCTAACTTATCGTCTTTCTAGCCATGCTAGATGTTCCCGGCACTATAATACGAGGTGTTACTTCGATCCTTCCCAGACCAAGATTTTTTGTTGAACGTATTCTAAACACTTGAGGAAAGTATGCTTTCGGTAAAAAAAAATAAAAAATGGCTCTCTCGCTTTGAGTATAGATCGTCCACTTCAAAATTCAGAGAATTTGGATTTAGCCAACATACAATCTCACGCCCATAAATAATAAAAGGATACCACCACCCACTTATTCTCCGTGTTGTCAAATGTTAGACCCTGTCTCTTATAAATGCACAAGTCAGACGACCAAACAATTCAACGTAAAGTTTAATATTTCAACCGTATCAATGAGAACTACTTTGATGTACTAAATATACAAAGTAACATACGCCAAACGCATTTATAATATCTCTACCTAATGTTAGTTGGTATATGTTGGAAATTAATTAGTTCATCTTTACTATACTAGGTGTAAGGATACTACAATGTAAATATAATTTTTTTCTTATACGCACACCTTTCAATTATTGTTTATATTTTGATCCGATTCGCCACAAGGACAACAAATACAGTACATCATACTTTTAAGTTACAAAGTAATATTTTATTTTCGCAATTAAGTAAATTTATATTTAATAAATCATCCGGACATTCATTTATATTCCAATTTTTTCATTATTTCCTTATTATTTATATCCGATCATAATACGATTTTTATTATTTTACATATATATTTTTTTTGTAAGTCGGAAAAATATTTCGCCTGTATACAACACAGCTGCATTTTAAATAAAGACCATCCAAACACGTGTGGGCACTCTGTCCGACTTCGAAACACATTCAAGATAGAGTATTAAATTCCGATCATAGAAATAAATATTTTAATTTCGTGTTTTACTAATCTACAAATGTCTATCAACTATTATTTTTTTTTTTTTTTTTTAAACCACGTCGCGCGGTATTTTTAAACAGTAATGGGATCTATAAATTTAATTCTACATGCGTGCAATTATATTCTTATTTTTCGGCTCTAGGATTAATAAAATGGATACTATGATTCAGACATTTGTAATGAAAAACTAGCTGACTGGCTACCTGGTCACGGCGACACTGTAATGTTTTCGTATTTCTAGGCTTATATTTAAATATTATTAGGTTTATTATAAATAATAAAACTCTAGGTCTCCTGGTCGCGAGCACCAATGAGGTGATTTCGCCTTTTCTAAGCCTATTTATATATAATTATATATTAAATAATAATTCTCCTGGTCGCCGGCACCACCTGTGGCAGTTCCGTATTTCCCTATGTCTAACTAAATATTACTATCTCTAATTTAATGCGGAATCTTCAATTTCCCTGTGCGGGCGTCCTGCTCGCAAGACACGCCTCTGTTATGGATTCGGTATTCTCCTGCGTGCGAGCTCTCCCGGTCGCCAGTGTGGAGATCTATCTTTCTACCTTACTTAATACTAATTTTTACGCTTAATGCTAGTCTATTCGCTTAGTATCTAAATTTGGCCAACGTGATCGTTCTAGCGGTTAAGAATATTCCCCATGTTATGTCCGTAATGATCCTAGTTCTTTTAACCCGCGTTTTCAATTATCAAATATCCAAAGTTTACAAATATCCAAATATTATAGCCGTTAAAATACCTATAGAGCAATTATTAAAATAAATATACCGATTATCTTATGGTATACGACTAAGTAACAGAAACTTCCCGTCAAGCGGTATGATATTCGAGCGCGCCCGTTATAGCATTAATTATGTACGTGTTATGCAGAGTTAGAATGTAAGAGCGTGGAAGAATTTATACATTTGTACGCATTATTCGGAGCTAAAATGTAAAGTGAGGGTGAAATTATACGTATGACACCAACCTTGTCGTAGACTCGTACTCGTGACTGTGGCCGCTTCGTGGTGTCGCCTAGCTGTTCATAAATTATGTGGACATGTGAAACGACATGCGACATGCTAAGTGCCTGCCTCGCTTGACAAATATGTTCCGTGGTTACATGATAAGTTCCCCAGACACCAGTCTGTGGCGATCGTTCGGCTCCCCTTACAAAACCCCAAATTGGAAATCTGTACGTCTGAGACGACAAATTTCCAACCCCGAACCCTGGTCACCCAACGCGTTCAAAAGTTTAAAGATGATGATGATGATAATCCAAAGTTTTGATTCGGCCAATGTCTAAGTGAACAATATCATTTGTTATGACTCATTCAAGATGCATGGCCGAGGTCCTTGTATCTCCAATACGTTGCTGTTCAGTATCGGTAGGAAAGTGGCCAATCCGGGCCGCGTCCACCACTGAAGGTAATGAATTGTGATGATTGTGACAGCTATTCAGTATCGGTAGGAAAGTGGCCAATCCGGGCCGCGTCCACCACTGAAGGTAATTAATTGTGATGATTGTGACATGACAGTACGATTATCAGGAAATTCCCTTAATTCCTTGGGTGCGTCTGAACACGTAGGTCATGTAACAATGGTGTCAGAAGAATAGTTTAATTTATCTGCAGGATGATCCTCGGTGTCTCGAACAATGCATCTCGAATAAGGCCAGGAACAAATAGTTAGAATTATTATTACTGCATGCTGGTGCGTGTGTATGTGTGTGGATTGCCGACGTGGCGGCTTAATTGTAGCACATTTCAGGAACACTGTCTCGGGGTATTAACCTCTAGAGATCCTACTATCATCCTCCTCAACTATACTGAGGTACGGGGTGTTCGGAAAATCCTACAGGAACCCACCTGATACGCTCGTAAGCTACATACAGTTTGTGGCGCACATAACGTATGTTGAGAGAACCGAAACCGCCGCGGAATCGTCACCTTAGCCTGTAGCCTCTTGTAGGTGACGACAAGGCATAGTGGCGGATCTAAATTCTCTCAGCGATAGGTCTCGAAATCAACGCGACTCGCCCATATATCAGTGCCAAACTATACTTCACCATAGGTACCAGACGCCCTGAAGGTCAGCCTAAACCCTTTCGCTCACGTTCGAAATCCTCCAAGCAGGCTTACATATCAGAATATTCAGTTCAGCTCTCTGGCCGAAGGAAGTAATACATAGATAAATAAAGGCAGCTCCTCATTTTGTTGTGTGTAAAATCGCCGAAGTCATTCGACAATGGTAGTAGCTAGTTAGTTCCTTTTGTGGATTAATCGTGCAGTATATAATATAACAAATGGTTAAAATACACATTGATACTTTGTTTCTCCATGATTACACCAATTTATATTATTCAAGACCGAGCTCTGCAGCAACCAAAGTGGTTATCGTTCAATTATAATTTTGAGCAATCATAAAGAATCAAAACATATATTAAAAATGCGGTAAAATAGTATGGTAGTCAACAAAGGCATGCAAAAGAAACTCATCAAGATTCGATCAGGTCCTCGCTGCCGACGTCCTTCTGGGCACTAACACACGTCTCCCGCGATAATATCCGGATCGAATAAATTGTCCGCCAACACTTTCGCGACCGTCGTAAGTTAATCGATTATCACTTTCACATTAGATAAACTCTAACAATTCTCGCGGCCGCGTAAACTCATCTCCTCCCGCTCCCCGCGCAAAGCTTCCAACCGACCGACCGACACCCATACGACCTCTTCGCCCCCCTGAAGCCGACTCCCCGCCCGCTCGGACCTGACTAACGTGAAGCTTTTGTTTTTCAACCCTCGACCGTCTTCGCCCCTCCCCCGCCCCTGGCGTCTCCGCCCCGGCCCCTGCCGTATCAGCTCTAGAAATTTCTAGGAATTCATATTTTTTTTATCAGTTCGGTTATATGTGGATCATCACAATGCGTATCATATTAAATAAAATATAGGATCTCATTATTGTAGCGTTTACGTCAAAATTCGTATATATATACGCCTAAATATTTTCATTTCAATAATGTCCAATGCTCACTCATGATTCTTAGTCAATATTAAAGTCCGACTGAAGCTTCGGCTTCGGCCACTTCGGTCAAAAAATACATCTTCGGCTGATTCGGCTTCGGCCAAACTTTCGGCAGATTTTAGAAAATGTCGAAAAGTGCCGAAAACGCACAAACTATTACGAATAAAATAAAATTTAGTTTATCATATTTGGAAAACTGCAATTTATTTATTTAATGGATATATTTACAATTATTATCAACACCATAACGTAGAAAACTAAGTAAAGTGTAGAAGTTGCATTGTTATGTATCCATTCTAGTCAATGTTTTAAGATTTATGAGTACGATTGAATCTTCGACTTCGGCCGAAGGTTATGAAAAGAGCCGAACAATCGGCTTCAGTCAAAAACTGACCTTCGGTTGGACACTCGTCAGTATCCATGTCTCAGTTGAATATATAAACATTGATTTGATAAGAAATATAAATACAAACAATTTAATTGTTTAATAAATAGTTTAATACAGTATAATAATTAAACACATTATTTATTCTATGAACCGTCTGATGGTAAGTTATTTGACAATATTTGTTCCCGAGCACAAAAGAATTATTTATATTAATATGTTTATTCTGCTCGCTTTCTTAAATTGCCGCCGTGAATAAAGCTCTTGGAGTGGTTATAAAGAACAACATTTCCTCTCGACATCTGTCAAAGACAAAGTTCATAATTAAACATAGCTCCTTGGCGAGGAACGGTCGTAGAATAGCAAACAGCTCCTTTGTTCTTCCCCGACTCTCTTTAAAAATAAATTGTCGGTAGTAATAATTCATACAACAGCATCCCGCTGTTTGTCGAGATTCTGTCATGGACCATATTGTTATTGATAAAGCGGATGTTGGAGGTTTTCAGCGACTGAAAGCAATCGAGAAATATCTGTAAGGTGTGTATCGAGGATCTTTTCGTTTATATATCTCAGAAATACGATGCAGATTAAATGTATGTACGTAAAATTGAATGTTTGTCTGTTTTCTATGAAATTACGATCAAAGTCATAATGTGTGTAGTAACTCTGCACAAAACATGTAAAAACCATGGCTCTTCACTCTGAATACTTCGCCCCTGCCCCTTGATTGATTCTAAATCACTGAAAAATGTATACAGTTATTCTTTATGACCCTGCTCAAAACAATGGCACCCTCTTACAAAAATAATATACAAATCTATCATCAAAAAAATGAAATTTAGAATTATATCGCACAAGATTGAGAGGTCGCCGAAATGACGCCAATTTTTGATTTATTAATCACTCAAAAAATATAGTCATCATTTTAAGAAATATTGTCATCATTAGGATTCTAACTCGTCAGATTTATATTATCGATAAAAAGCTTTAACTGATTACCGGCAATATAAAGTTTTGAGTGGTGGCTACATATATTTCTTTAAATATTTATTGCAAATTGAACATTGTGGTTTATATTAACCTTTCCTCTACGATGATGTAGATTGAGTTGACATAAACATTACAATAACTTGATATATATGGTTTTATCTAGTTAATTTGACATTCTGATGAAATAAATGGTATTAAATATAACTCATTAACTGATTAAAAACAAAGTTAAATAATCTACATTAAAAAGCTATATTTTTTCAATTGGTTTTTTTCTGTGTATCTTCTAAGTGATTTATTTTAATATTTTATAGTAATATTATTACTAAAGTCAGCTTTATTGCATTGACACGTTCCGCCCAAGCGAAACGAGTGCAAGTAAATTTAAAATACAGTTTGTATCAATATGTTTCTGTCCCTAGCATCAAAGGGCGTGTAACCAGAAAATGGTGAACCGGAAAGCCCGGGAATTACCAAAGAGCAAGTTCCGGCTGCCAACTAGCGCCATCTGTTCCACTCGTTATGAAGACTAACGTCTTGTGTATTCAAATGTATGTAAATTCGACAAACATTAGGGGTATCTGATCCCTGGACAGAAACTCAAGGAGGCTATGAGTAAGAAGTGCTGTTTCTCGTTTCTCTGCTTTTTGTTATTCCCGGGAATAAATCTATACCGCTGTCCAGAAACTTCTCTGTTTTTTAATTGAGATTTTATTCTTACATTGTTTTTATTAGGTTACCAGGAAAATAATTGTGTTTTTTAATAAAAGCACATTTTTTTCGTAAAGCTGCAATTTCTGAACATAGTTCTATAGTATTTTAATACAAGTTAAATGAATTAATTTATAAGTTATACACAAAAAAATAATTTGGATAATAACTAAATTTTTTTTTGTATATATCTAATTGATTTAATTAATTTATATTAAATATGGTTTTAGTTTTTGGAATTCTAAATGTATGTTTTACAATGAAAGTATTATAATTTAAAGTGCATTTTTAGGTCTGTATTTATGTTAATTTGCATCAATTACGCTCATGAATTAAAGATGGAGAACAAGAAAATAAAAGCTTTTTTTTAATTGGCATCAGACTCTTAAAATAAACGTTGCTTTTGGTATAGATTCTGTTAAGGTACGCACGATGCAATGGTGGTTCCAAACAATTTGTGCTGGGAGATGTAGAAGATCGTAGGAATCACAATGTAGGCACAACAATTTGAGATCTTGCACAAAAGTTAAATGTTAGTCATCCAACAGTTCTAGACCATACAAAACAGCTAGAAAGCAAAATGAATCTAATTTGTCATTTGTGCTAACCTAACTACCCACACATTTTTATCTCCAACTATTGTATATTACTGACAATAATATTTTTATAAATTTTTTCAATAATATTTTATAACTTCAGATTGCACTTTTTTCACGTAACTTTTTATAACTTACTTAACATTATACTTACTTAGCTCTAAACAATTACAATTTTTATAAACTATACAGGTAATTGCTTTAGAACAGACCACGTCTAGTGAAGTAATTATCTTTATTTTTTCATATGTACTATTTATGCTACAAAAAAAAAAATGTCTTCCACACTTCTTTGTCCATTGTTATTCGGTGCCACGTATTTTCGCAGAATTTGGTGATTTCAACAGGTTTTGGGACGGCCTGTCGGCTTCATAATTACTCTTGAAGACCAATTGATGACTGCATTCGTCCAACAATTGTCTATTCTATTAGCGATGCAACATGCCTAATGCTATTTCATTAGCTTCACGCTTCTTTTCACGCCGAATACATATCTATCTATGCTCCTTTACATTATGTTAAATTTTTGAACCTGTCTTTTGTCGAGAGTTCGTGTTTCATAGCCATGCGTGAGCATTGGAAATATGTATTGAATATATATTTTTTGTTATAGACACGGTAAAAAAAATACTTTAGAAAATCATATTATAACGTCCTAAAATGATAAACCAATTTGGTGATCTTCCAGGGCAAGAATTGAACCTCTCAACCTCTTAGTCACTAAACGAGTGTCTAAGTGCCTAAAAATAGCAACCGTAACACTTTTTTCTGCTGGGCGGAACGGGAAAATTTTTCAAAATACAAAAGAAAAATATCAAAATTCAAGTGTTCTGTATTTCCTAGAAAATATTCCGAGGAAGAAAACAAATTTTAAACTAACGATAATTCACGTTCATTTATTTAATTTTCTGGGAAAACGGGAATTTTCTGTCCCGGGATCCCGGCAACCTGCAAAGAAATTCCAAGAGGTAGGGATTTAAAGGAACAGCGTGGAAGGGAAATGAATTTTGTATTTGCATATAAATATTTATAATACAACCTTGACCCTAGTCACTTCGGCGCAGCCGTTCGGAATCCAAGTCAGAATCGCAAGATTTTCTATCGGTTTATTTGATGTTGTTTTACCCCACTTCATGAGTAAGGAAATAAAGGTAACCAGCGGTAATAAAATAATTAGAATTATTGTTATAAACGTGGATAACATTATTTTCCAAGAATCCAGGTACATGGTATATCTATGTACCTACAAACCAACAAATATGTGGCATATTTAACGGCAAAAAGGATATCTGCAAGTCATACAAGTCATACCATGTTATTCGTATGTAAAAACAAATGTCTTTAGGTATAATATAATGGCCTATTTGTCACGCACGCCACATAAAATACCCGAATAAATGATACGTAGGCAGGAATCTGCCTATATACAGTCGCCGGTAAATATTTTGTAACCTGTTTTCATGAATAAATTCAACGTAAAAAAACTCGAGTTTTAATTGTTGGAGTACACGCCGAAACCATAATACATAACTATAATCAAGTCAAGGTCATGAACAAATGAAAAGGTGTCCAAAGAGCAATGGAAAGTTATATGTAAGATTATACAGAGAATTGACAGATAGACATACACTAATATATATATATATATGTATATGTAATGAAACGAAAAATATCTACATTTTTTGTTTCATTCGTTCATTTTTCGATATTATGGAAGCCAAGCTCGTTGTGGATAATTAGATGGGCAGAACCATGAATGTGTTCAAAGAAGACGCTACCTCAGCGATGGTAACTCGTCTATTTGCTAGAACCATCTCTCGAGCTTGCTGAATCTTATCGTCCGTGGTGGAGGTTGCTCTCTCTTTGTGCGTCACATACGTCCGGCCACTTTTTCATTTCTCGATCCACAAAAAATTCAACATTTGCGTGATAAAGCACTGTCCCCGTATTGCGATAAAAGTCTGCGATGAATTTCTGCCCCCTTCACACCCTCCGACCAGAGAAATCAGATTACTGCTCGTTATTCCTCCTTGAAGCAAACTGCTAGCGGAGCGGACATGTTTACACTGTAATAGCGGAAAGGCAAATGCTGCGATCGGGATCTAATTTCGAACAAGCAACCGCAGTCGTACCAACTCTAAGCACTCATTCGTAGAAGGCAGTATGACAACCTTGAAGGTGTATTTTGTCGATAGTGTAGATATACAGTACACATTAACAAAATTTCTCATTTATTTACATCATAACAAAATTTATATTTGAGTGGTGTTAATTTTTAAAGTATTTTTTGATAGCATTGATTATTTCTTTGTTATCATTAATATAATATTATAGTATTGTAGCTGAATTTTTCTTTTAAACTGTATTATATTTACAAACATTTAAATACATTGCCCAACTAGGCAAGCCTGTTTTAGGGAAAATTGATAAACTAATATATTTTATAAAACCAAAACTCATCGAAAGCACAGCAAGATCGAATACATACATAGCATATAATATGAAAATATTTAAGGAGAAAAAAAAAAGTATGAAATATAAAAAAGTGAATAAAAAAGAAAGAAGAGAAAAAAATAATAATACCAATAATGTAAGCAGATATAAGGTAGATGTAAATATGCAAAACCAAAACGCACAAAAGTAGTTATACAAATTATTTCATTATATAAAAGAGTTTACTCTCTGTATCTGCTCTTCCTAATTGCAATTTGAAATATCCTTTTTAAAATTGTTAATGTCAATTAAATTTCTAATTATATTTTCAATTTGAATATAAATTTGGTTGTATAATAATTTAATAAAACACTTTTTTATATTATAATAATAATAATCCATACAAGAGGTGGCGATGCGGGTTATTATATTATTTATAAGTACATGTAAGCGGTTGACATATTATATAAAAAAAAAATACTGGGGTTAGTTCGTGCGATGGTACGCTTGAAAGCGTTTGAATACGTGCGATGGAGTGAGATCCTCACGACCCTAGACTCCAGACCCTGGACCCACTTCGCTTGGCCTGGGAATACAACTGGAATCGACACGCTGTGATGGCGGTACCTAGTAATTCAATTTCCATGGAGTGGAAAGGACCACATATATACATATAATAAATGCCAATTTTAACGGTCGATTTACATTTCGCTTCGGTATCGTAAAACACTCCAGTGCGAGTGGGAGGGCTAATATCATTCTACGGTAAGTTAGCATTCAAAGATATCCTTTAAAGAAAGCTTTTTTTTATTTACAAAAAAATTCATGGAATATGTATTATATCAATATTTTTACTAAACTAAGCTGAGAACTTGTGCTATGAAAATAGGACTAACTTGCTGGTCTTCTGGATATAGATTCAAACCCTCGACCACTGAATCACTAGGCGAGTGTTTTGACCACTAGACCTACAAGCGTGTCGGATGATTGTAGAGTACAACTAGTCTAAGGATGCGCTTCAAATACAGGGTGAATATTATGTTCCAGGCCGATTTTGTTTGGCAGCCATTCTGGTTTAGCAAATATTTCTCATTTTAAATTTGGTAGTCGTAGAAAGAAGTTGACTACAATTTATTATTGAATATCTAACATCTCAACAATGTGTTGAAGTTATTAAAACATGTTATCTAAATAATAATGGCAATGCTGTGACCATTTATGGTGATCACTATTATCACATGTTGAAAGTGCTGAATGGGGTCTACATCGTTTCAACAAGACGGTGTCACCTCACATAGAGCCCGAGTTACGCTTGAAATTTTGCAAGAAATTTTTCCCTGCCGCATAATTTCAAAAAGTGGTGATGGCCTCTAGCCTCCTCAATCACTTGATTTGACGGCTCCCGAATATTTTCTGCGGGGGTACTCGAAAGGAAAGGTCTACACTAATAATACAACAATTCCGATGCTGCAAGATAATATTCAAAATTAAATAATACACGAAGTATGTGAGATGTTATAAAAATATGGTTAAGAGCTTGCTTTTGCGTTCTATACATAATTGTAATAATCCAAGTAATTGATAAATAAAAAGTAAATTAAAAAAATATTTTTTATTTTCTAGTTATTCAAAACAATATCAATCGGCCTGGAACATAATATTCACCCTGTAATCTGCGCAGAAACTGATTTTTAATTTGTGTATCTGCAATAATGCACCAATTTAAAAAATATATATATACTCAGAAGGCCCTTTCCTAGAAGTTTTACGAACATATTCGTCCAGATATGCATAGTCGAAATCTCATGCGCATTCTTACAGTAGCTATACTCTTCGGATCCATGATAGTTTTAGGTGACGTTTTTGTGTACGTATCAAACCATGCTGTCAGATAAACATCGTGTATACTGGTTTGAATTTTTTTTTCTCCCAATCTTAAGCTGATCTCTGAATTTATCTCCAGATCAAAATTTTGACACATGTACATGGTATTGAGATGAATCTCAACTAAATTTCTGAGATTATCTCATCGCGGACATATATGTATATTGTGACGTGACAAATCACACCCCTGTGGACGCGGCATTAGAAAATTAAAATGCGGGCGGTGGCTATGTGAATTTGGCATTATAAAATTACAGCGCCCGCTGAGCGAACCCGGATTCGAGCAATTCCCTGGCGGCGCGTGGGAGAAGCTGGGCACTATCGGCGACTTCTGAGCGGGACGGCACTGGAGAGGCCGCCACCACGCCGACCCTCAGCCCTAGCCGGCAAAATAGAGACTCTGGAAAGGAAAAAACTAGTAGATGTAAGCCGGGAGAAGGAATCCCAGAACAATGGACCAGATGGGAGTCAGAAGGCGATCGTCCGAAGGAACTAAGCGCCCCTGGACTTTGCTTGGGTCCGACACGGCAACAGGACACGGGGGCCCATGACACTGGATCTCCATTGAGTAACATTGTTCAATACGCAGAACAAACGAGCAGTATAACAATATATATATGGTCTAATAAATAAATTAAATCATATTTCCCTTTTTACTCTAACTTATCTTGCACAAATTTACCTAGTTTAATTTCGAATCTATGTAATTTTTCTTCCTTTCTTATGTCATCTGTCAGTTCATTGAAATTCTACATCGTTACATAACACTTTACAAAATATCAGGCCCGATCAGAATTCGGGCTATAGGTCTGTTTATTATTTCATCAGGTACATTTTACTCAACATGATTAGTTTTCCCGACTACACGGATGTGTACTCAAATGTTATCCCCGGCACTTTCTGCACGCCGGGATGTTGAAAGTTTCAGTAAAGTTATTCAGAAACCCGTTTGTGTATAAACAGTCAATTTCCACCCTATTTCGGCAATTACACGGAGGGCTACATATTGTATTGTTAACTCATACATATTCATCGACCCCCGAGATATTCAATTACCGCTACGTTCTCACTCAGCGAGCTGATGAATCGGGCGACCTAGTAAGCTGACAAAATTACATTTTAATTTTTTTATTAATTTATCCATTTCAATTACAAATACAGATATACATGCCTCTCTCCCTCTCTCTCTCTCTTAGTCGATGTGTTTATAATGGAGCGTTATCTATTCTTCTTCCACAGCTCAAACTATTTATACTATTTCTGGGTCTTGTTTAGTGCGTGGCTCCGGTCGTGTCTCAGATTTGGTCTCTCAATCTTGCTTTCTGATCATGCAAACTATTGACTCTTTCATATAATAATACTTTCTGCACTGTCCGCACAGTGAATGGTTATTTGCTGTTAGCTATGGCATGTTGCATTACTGCAATGTTGCACTGCAGTATGGCACGGTTGCAATGTAGAGTTAAAAATATTTGCCTTGTGGATTATGATCAGGACCGATATTTGCTCATAAACGGTCCCGGGTAAGCTGTTCACTATCCATTTCACTGGAGATGACCTCTCGGCCTCTGTCTTTGTACATTTATAGTGATCACCAATTTCTCGAAGACGTCTCTATATCTTCTAGCTACAGACTCAAAGTACGAAAGAATTTTATTCTTATTTATTTTATTTTATTTTATTCTATTTATTATATTTATGGAAAACAGACATTCGTTCATCTCGTAGGCCATGGTATAGATACGGTCACAGGTAACTTATGGAGGTAAATTATTATCAAAAGGATATGTGTAGTGTATAATTCCAAAACCCCCTAAAACGACTTTATGTATTTTTGATTATAGATGAATACGTATATTTTGAAAGCAAACTTACAAAATATTTGTTTTTACAACACCATCTTTTAAAGAGGCAATTCTGTAATGCAAATTTTTATTCTGTGCATATCGTTCTGGCAGCCATACTGGATTTTATATCATATGATCATCAACAAGCGTTGTGATTGGCAGATTTCATTTTAGGGGGAATAGTGGTTTATACTCTGTCAGCTTTGGGGTATTTTGGAACAGACACTAATTTTGTAGCTGACAAAAAAATCTACAAAATTGCATATTTAACTCAAATTATCCGAAATCTGTTTTAAGGGGTTTTGGAATTAAGCGCTAGATGTAATGATGCCATGATAATTTGACACTGTAATTTAGACTATTATTAGTTGTTTAGATTTCAGTATTCACTTAGGATGATGAATCACAAGAGTACTTCCTTTTACTAATTTGAAGTTGATCCGACAGATGGCACACTGTGTCTAGCTACTTATAAACATAATGTACACCATGTATTGTAAACAGTATTGCTTCAAATAGATAAACAATATTTTTATGCAACCTCGCTATCCGTCACACTAAACAATATCGAGGATCGCGAAGGATGAAACAAATATTTCGTGCTGTAGAAGCAAAATAAGGGACCACGATGCTCAGTCACGAACACATTGACAGACAGAAAGAGAAGTACATCTGTATTTTTTAGTATAGACGTTGATGTTATTTTTTTTAATAAATGTAATATAGGCTCTATAGACAAGGCTAAGATATCACAGGGTTAATAAAAAAACTATGTTTAACACAATTTATTCAAGATGTATATAATATAAATTAATATCAAAAGCTCAAGTTGATTATCAAAAGCGGTTTCAATTAATCGCTGGCGCTGTAAGAACGCGTTTTTAATATGTCGGACAGAGTGGATTAATTTGGTTAACAGCCGTTTCGGTAGGTGCTCGTGCATAAGTCATGTGAGAACGCTGTGTCACGTGGGCACGCGGGTTCGCGCTGTGCTCGATAGATGGCGTGCTATCGCCACTTATATATTATATTCTTGATTTATTAGAAAATAAATTTTATTTATTTATTTTTTTAATGCTTTTGATGAGTGTATATTATAGTTTTAATGAAAACACATTTTTATTGTGACGTTGCAAGTACAGCACAATAAAAAAATACATTATTAAATGAATCGATCAAAGTCTATTTATCGAAAAAAAAAATATTAAGGGAACACATTTTTATTGTGAAGTTGTAATTAATTATTCATAACATAGGTCTGTGATATTATAAATAATGATTAAATGTATTTTTTATTTATTTGACATTTTTACAATTTTTTATGACATGAATAAAGTATTTTACATTTTTTTAAATTACATGGTTTTTCTTTCGCTTACCTCTCCAAAAAAAGAGACCAGCTCTTGTGCCTGGAGAGAAATTTTCGAACCTATATGTTACACCATATAATCCACCTTCCTCCGTTTGGAAAGAGATCCAGGTTCGAATCCCGGTAGCGCAACAACAATATTTTTCGATAAAATTGATTTTATATGTATATCTTTCTAATTAATACATTTAATTAGTATTTGATAAAATATTTGGTTGTTACCGGGATTCGAATCTGGAGTTTTTCCTTTTTGGTGAAATGCGTTATATTTCATTACATTTTAATTGCTACCTTTACAATGCATCTCCATTTTATCTGGTCTTCTGCTTCGACTGTCATAAAACTTATTCTTCTTATGCCCTATTCGTTTAAATGACTCTGTCCATTATCACTTTATTTACTGGCTAAACCATTGCTTTAGGTTCTTCAGCAATAATGTTCTCTTTCCAGGACCCCGACTTCCAGCAATTTTTCTCTGCATTGTGAGGTGCAATATTTCGTACGCCTCCGGATGTCTGAGATATTGAAGTTTTCAGATTTTAATTGTTTTAAATACTTATTTTTCTTTATTCATCTGAACCATAACATCTTCATTCATAACTCTACCCATCCAGATTATTTTGATCATTTTTCTGTAGATCCAAATCTCAAATGCTGTAAATCGCCTCATTTCTTCGATAAGTGTCCATACTCACAATCCATAAAATAATATGGGTTATGATCATGACTTGTATCATGCAGATAAAGATTGCATGAGCTTGCTCAATGGGACATACGATTTCAACAAAAGGGTCTCATTTTTCATGAATATATGTATAAAAAATTGTTATATTTTAAATGCCATTATATTCAATTAATATTAAAGAGGTCTCTTGCTGGAGGATAGTAAGGCATGTATTTTGTTTAGCAGCTATGTAACGGTCCCAGGTAAGTGATAGGTCACTTGACACTTCTCACTGTCATCAAACATCTTTCTGAATTACATTAATAGTGTGTATTCTTATCCGGCTGGCTAGGGCTCCTAAATCAATGCAATTCATTTTAATATAATTTTTAAACACAATAACAATAATTTTGTATGAATCGACTAAACTTATTATACGTCAATCAGTTTCGCTTATCTCAAACATTATTAGGATGTATTTAAAATTGATTATAAATCCAAAAAGAGTGCACTTATATATACATAAAAGGGAGATATAATATAAAATATAAATTTACATTTGAAAGAGAAAGACAGAATACATATACAATTAAATAGAACATCACGGGAGACAAAATATTAAATTATATGCGAAAGAGAGACAGAATACAGATAAACGGAGCATTAAGGGATGGTAAAATACAGTATTGATGAATATTAAATTAATTTTAAAAGCAACATACCTAATATGAGGCTAATGTATAAATTTATTTAATTATTAAGAATTGGTATACCACTATTTATTGCCTATTTTATTGCAAGGGCTTCTAAATTGTCCAACCGGAGGCCTAACCCCTTTTTATATGAAAAATATTGAATCCTGTGGTATTATTAAAAGAATGGTCTTTTTCAATAATATGGTTGGCAAATTCCGAGAATATATGTAATGGACGTATAATAAATTTAATGGTTTCATACAATGTTATTGTTGTTTTATTTAATATAATATGTCAAACCACAAAGTGTTTGCTTTTTACGAAAGTATTTTAATATTTTTTTCAATACCTGATATGTTACTGATTAATGTTTCAATATGCTTTCATCCTTTAACATTTATTATGCTGTATGTACTATCTGTTTTTTATAATAAATATAACTGAAAAAGCCGCTGAAAGCTAGTGTAGATGGGTAATAAATATTTAACATTGAACTATAGAATTAATCTATACTGCATTAAAATTATTGTTACATAAGACTCGCGTCACTTTGCTTGGCAGAGAGGAACTGCCACGAGAGTAATCACTCCCGTAACAGTTTCAGTTCTTTCTGACTAGGGCTCCGAAGGTTCGTTTCGCCTCCTGTAAACGCACAATTAGCTCACCTGAATAATTGCCCTCCCGGTGGCGCAGTGACAGGTAGAGACTGTGCCCTTATTAATTTCGTGTCTGCCACCAGTCCACCGCCGCTTCTGTTCGATCCTGTTTTGATAAATTGATGGAGTTACATTTCTTTGATGGGCTTTGGTGTTGATGGCAAAATAAATTGTCGAGCAAATCATTCATTTTCAGTAATTTGTGTGCGAATACTTTGAGTCTTTTCTGACATTTTGATGTTCGGTATGGGAGTGCAAAAGGCTTTATGAATAATCACGATAATTTAACATCACGCCGTTATTCCGCTTTTAGATGTACTGGTAGAAGATATCCCTAATTTAACGCTTTTAGATGTACTGGTAAAAGATATCCCTAATTTAACGCTTTTAGATGTACTGGTAGAAGATATCTCTAATTTAACGCTTTTAGGTGTACTGATAGAAGATATGCCTAATTTAACGCTTTTAGGTGTACTGGTAGAAGATATCCCTAATTTAACGCTTTTATATGTACTGGTAGAAGATATCCCTAATTTAACGCATTTAGATGTACTGGTAGAAGATATCTCTAATTTTTTTTACTTGGCGGAATCATACAAAACGCTACAAAACTTGGGAACCTTCGCAATTACAGACGGAATCAGACGTATTTGAATATTGTGCATGTATCGACGTGTAAATATCATCATAAAGCATGTTGACAATTTGGGTGGTTTTCATGAAGGTCTCTGTAGTGGTGGTAAGCCAAAGGCAAATAATGTAAACATAACTAGAATTTCTGAGAAATAAACTGAAAAATAATAATATTTTAAATATTTAACGGAAACTTTACATTGTGGTGGTTCATTTTAATTTAATACTAATTAAATGTATTTATTAGAAAGATATACACATAAAAACAATTTTATCTAAAAACACTATTGTTAGGTTACCGGGATTCAAACCTGGATCTCTTTCCAAACCGTGGAAGGTACATTATCCAACTATATTTATTCATTATATATTCTATATTCATTATACAACTTACATTTTTTAAAATTAATACATCTATCGTTCCATTATTTGAAAGCCATCTACTTTGTTTTTACGGGATCTTAAATACCTCTGCTTAAACCGATTGCAGACGCCAGAATTAACAATTCATTTTTATTAAATATTTGGACACATTGAAATAACTATATATTATTAGGAGAATACATTTTTATTGTGAAATTGTAATTATCAGCACATAGGGTCTGTGATATTTTAAATACTAATTAAATATATTATTTAGAAAGATATACCTATAAAATCAATTTTATATAAAAAAATTGTTATTGCGCTACAGGGATTCTAGCTTGGATCTCGGGGGAGGTGCATTATCCAACTATGCTACAGCGATATTATTTTTGACGACAAATTTTCGAACCTATGTGAACCACTTTTATGAATTAATTTAATACACCAACCGGTTTCGGAAAATACCTTTTCCTTCATCAGGATATCAAATAAACTAACTTAAACCATATAGTAGACTGTACTAATGTTTTTAAATAGAATTTATTAAAAAAAAAAATATATATATATATAATAATAATAATTTGACATAGGTATGGTTTATGTTAGTTTATTTGACATCCTGATGATAGAAAAGGTATCTTCCGAAACCGGTTGGTGTATTAAATTCAATATTGAAATACAACATGTATCTTGTAAGATTATCACCATTATTATCATATTTTTCAGATTTTAATATATTGTAATATTCTGTAAGATAAGTATTTAATTTCGCTTTATTTTCTGAAAAATATAATTACGTACATACAATTTCAATGTACTGACTGCACGCGGCTGACTAATAGATATCCATTTTTTGGTACAGTCTTCCATCAAACTCTGCCACCGGCATTACTCTTCAGGTAGTCAACCGACCGCTTCTATCTCCGCTTCTATACACGCCATGGACGCCACTTCAGGATCTATCAGATCCATCTGCATCGGTAAACTCCGCCACACGACCAGCAACTTCCACATTAGCTTGACGATTAATTGGGCAAAGTCAAACTTTTTTTTAATCTTATCTATCCACTGATTGGTTATCAAACACTGGTTTTTAAACAACATTGTTTGTTCCATAGTTCTTAGTATAATAGCCAGTTTTGATACAATCTGCTGCTTAATAGTCCATGTCTGCGTTTTGTAGTATAGAAAGATTGCTCTATTAATACATGCGTGTTCAGAGATGTTGAGGTAGGTGAGCCAGATAAAATAAATAAATATTAAAATATCTCCCAAAATTTTTCTGAAAGATTTATGACAAAAAATTATCGAATCGTTCCCGAGAATTTCAACTGCACGAATCTTGATCATAATAATTGATATGTATATCGCCGAATTGCATTCACGTGTTAGAAATATCATTCCATAATATTTTAGAGGTTCGGTACTTAAGAAATACTTAAGAATATAGTGATTGCATACAAAATTTCGAAATTTTGAGAATTCGGAAATTCGTTCTCATAAATAAAATTTAAAATTCCGAAAATTTTATAGCAAATTCCGAATTCTCAATATATGAAAATAAAATATTGTTACGATCACAGACTAACAGCTACACAATGAGTACCTAATCGCAGAACAATAGGGGTATTCTGAAGGAATCTTTCTTAGAAAGTGATGTAGAGAAATAACGTCTTCATAAGAGAAACCGATACACTCGACCGTCACACTTTAACAGACAAAAGACGCCGACCAGATAGACAAAAGCCAAAAGATAGTGGCTGCTTAATTGTGATGTCCGAAAACTGGCGGATCAGTATTGAGATTTGTTTTGTCGAGTACGGTGTGTAGTGTATATTTATTTATTCTTCCTTGGTTTTCTATTAAATTATAGATATTTTTTAACAAGGTAAATTGGAGCAGTTTTAATTTATTACCGTTATTTGATATATACAGTAAAATCTCGATTATTCGGAATAATTAAGACCATAGGTAACACGGATAATATAACGTATAAACACGGGACTTCTTAAACTCGTATCACTAGCAAATGACCACAATGCATATGAAAGTATTATAGGGTAAATTGGTTATTTTGTCGTACATATCTATCTGGCCTTCTATTAAAATTAATCCTCAAGAAAAACAGTTCATATTTAGCTTTTAGTTGGAGAAATATATATATATTTTTTATACAATAACTAATAATAAATTCATAATAAATAAATTGGCATTTTTTATTTTATTAGTATTGATGACCAAAAAAAATATTAAAGTTTTCGAAATTCGACGGAATTCTAAGTATATTCGAATTTCTTTATTTCCTCAAAACTTGCAATCCTTAAGTGTATTGTTTACTTTATTGGTAAGCTCTTAAAGTCATCCCTTAAATAATCAGGAACATTGTTTCTGTCTATCTAGTGAGGGCATAATCATGAATTTTCATTATATTTTGTATGTTACCTGTCTTATTTTATGTTCGCTGCTATCTTGTTGAATAGATTTATACTAGTTCATAGTAGCCATTTAGTCACGTTGTATCCTTTTTCATATATTATTACATCACTCCATTATATCATTGCCACATGGAATCTTTACGTGCATGATATAGACGGTGTCTTAATACGAGTCGAAGCCTAATGTGTTGGTTGGCTTAAAAAAAGCTGTCATATATTAGGTATGATCATTTATAGACGATTGTGCGGGGAATAGAAAATACAAAAAAATTCACGAGATTGCGACACCCCTTTGGGAAAACTTTGCAAGGCTTAAGGAAAGTTTACGAAAGCAAAACAGATTTGTATAAAAACACACATAAATCTAATGTAAAATGATCGCCGAACATTTGTTACAACTCGTTTCGATTTGTATGCTTGCACGTAAATCACCAGCAACGAGGGATATTGTAATTCGATTGAAAATTTCTCGAGTGAGCATCTACCGTGCACTGCAGGCTAACTATGACGTAAAAAAGTGGCGAACCTAATGAATTATTCTTTATTTTATTAACAAGTTAGAATTACATTCACTTATCCAGATAATGCAATGAAATTTATTTATATCTTTCTTATATATTCTTAACCTTTTAAATGCCATGAGCGTATTAATATGCCAACCTTTGTATATCATGCCGAGCTATAAGCGTGTTAACACGGACTTTTGGACCATGCAAACCTGCAGGGATTAAAGTCATATTTTAAAATTATTTTTCCATCTGTGAACAATAGGACCCAGCTTTTGATAGATAGTCAAGCCTTGTCTTCCCCTGTCTTTGAATATATCATTTCAAATAGAGTTCGCAGTTAAAAAGTTAATGAAAAAAAAGAGAAAATAAAAAAATAGTGTGTTTATTTTGCATTATTTTTACTTACTTTGAATGATGTTAATTTCGATGCCGCTAAAAACGGCATATTTTTTTTCAATAGATAACATTGTCTAACATTTTTATATTAAATTTGTAGTTCAACTTACGATATGTAAAGTTACATTGTTCTGTGGTATTTTTATTATGAAATAAATAAATCAACTAGAAAAATAGTTAGTTGTTACCAGGATAAATTAAAATATTTTTTGGATTAATAGATTTTTTCCGTTTCTTATTTTATTTTATTGTATTGAGGGATATTGACAGTGTATAAACTTATTATATATATAATAAATATTTAAGATGTGATACTATTTATGAAAATCCACAGAAATGTTTATGTTTATAAGCATGTTAAGGTGCAGAAGATAAATAAAAAGATAAAAAAGGGTGTTGGGGTTGCAACTATTGTTGCGGTAAAGGGAGAACAAGACTTGTTTGTAGGTAGAATGATTAGTCAAAATTCAGATTGATGTGGTTCATAAAATTATCTTTTCTAGTTGATTCATTTACTTTGTATTGAATATAATATTCTCTGAAATGTATCTTAGTCGTTTCTTGTCCCACTGGACTTTTTTAATCTTCTTCTTCATAAGCCATTTTTTACCATCTTTGAGTATAAGTACTCCACAAATTCTCCCACAGATCCCTATCTTGTTCGATTCTCTTTCATACAAGGGTATCATTTCTTTTTAGGCCGATATTTGCTTTTACTGTCCGGTCAAGAACGTCACTGCAGGGTCCTCCAGGGTCATCTCTCATTCATAAACTTCGTTACATGATCAGACTAGTCCCACTTTAGCTTGGCGATCGTCTGGACAATGCCAGTAACCTTTGGTTTTTGTTATATCTAATCATTGGTACTCAGTAAGATACCCAAAATTGCTCGTTCCATGGATATGTGTGTAATAGACAATTTTGATACAATCTATTGCGTTTAATTCAGAAAGTATGCATTGATCGTGTATGCATGTTCAGAAATGTGAAGCGTTTCCATTATTTTACTGTAATAACTGCCCGTGTCCTTATCACATCACTTCAGCGACCGCTCAATCCTGTGCGATATAATATCATTCTGATTCATCTACCATACGCCAAATCGTACAAACATAAAATATTAATCTCTTTCTTGACTGTATTCTTATTTTACAAAATATTTTATTCAATAGTGGATGCACGTAAGCTAAAGAAAAAGAGAATTTATGTGCATAAGAGAACAGAAGTGCAGTGCACCTGCTATAAAGTTTGATTTATTATCAAATTAATAAAAAATTAATATTCTCTGTTATTTCTAAAATGTCTAAAAATATAAAATCATCCATTACGAGTTGAACAAGGCCAGCCACAATGTTTCGCATGCAGGCCCTCTAGTCCTCCCGGTTTCCGGCGCTTACCGGAAGCGACGCCATATTTGGCAGGAACCCTACCGGCGCGGCGTGAAGTTATCGGTTTTTAATTAGATTTGCGGATACCGGATAGCGTTATCTTAGCTCGAGTGAAAATTGGCGCGCTTTGATTTATCGAAAAAATGCGGCCGGAAGCGGCGAGCGGCAAAACTAATTAAATAATTCGGGTCTTATGTGCACAGGATCAACATCGATCATATTAAATCAGGCTTCGACGATCAAGCTACTGACGTAGAAAAGGGTTGTATGGGTTTTGTTATTTTTTACAATAATGAATTATAAAGAACTTAAATTTATTAAAACGTCAATTAATTTTTATGCAAGAAAAAATATATTATCCTTTGGGAGATTTGGATATGTTTTTTATTTTTATTATAATTTAATAAATATGTATAAAAGCTTATAACTGATAAATATTTTAAAAGTATTATCAGAAAAGTTTTTTGAAGCTGTAAATATAATAAAACTAATAAATTAACTAAAAAAGAGTGTTTGAAAACTAATAAACTAAAAATATTATAACACAGTGGTTTAGGAAGGATGGAGAGGGCTGGGGAGGAGAGAAAAATAAGTTATAGTTTATAAAGAAGACTTGGATAATTAAAAAAGTATGTAGACACTATATACGAGTATACTTATATATATATATATATGGCATTAACAAATTTCGAAAATAAGCAATTTATCATTAAAGTGGTATTTAAGGTATTTATGTAATTATAATTTAACATAAAGCTCGATGTCAGTGGTTTTAAATAACTAGTTCTTTGAAAATTATTGTATGTGTTTGATTTGAAGGATTTGTTATGAAAAATGATATTTTAGAAGGATTTGACATGACGAATGAAGAACCCCTTTTCTATTGTCGGCTCGTTATTCGTATTCATGGCATTTTAATATTCACCTCAAGTCAGGAGTATGTATTTTTTTGGACAGCGTGACCACAGAACTTACACTAAATCTATTACTTAACGGTTTACAATTATTATGAGGCATGAAATGAAGTGGAAAATACTTACAAAGATGTAGAAAAAGAAAAAAAAATTGTACCTAAATTAAATATTCAAAATGATGTTGGATTGTGTATGATTAAATAAGGCTTGTCGAAGAATAATTCTAAATTGTTAAATACTGCAAAGATCCGCCGAAGTAATAATGCGTTATTACAATTTAATTAGGTATAATGTTGGAGCATAGACCAAATTTTTCTTCTTCTTATTCTACGGCTTTATGAGACTCGAAAGTCCATAACGACAGTCACAACAGAGTGCAATACATCCCTTGATATAGTCTGAGCAGTATAATTCTAACGGTTTTTTTTCAGTATTTTATGTTATAAAGGATGTTCAGTGGAAAATATTTCAAGATTAAATTATAATTGCTCGTAAACCATCAGGGTGAGATAAGTGGGAAGGGTATTGTTCGATGTGCGTGATTTGTGGATTTGCCATTCGTAATGAGTCACTGGTCGGGAGCGCACCGCACGTTCGCGGTTGAACAATATTTAAAGTGTTGTGATTCATTGGTTCGTGCGCGTCGCACTTTTTGTATTCACTTTAATATTTGACGATTAACTGATAGGCCGAGCACGCAACTTATGGTGTTGGGTTCAAAAGTTCAGACACGAAGAGATAATGGTTAACAAAACTCCTCCGGGATCATCAATGTCAGCAGCGATGCCAGAACTCGTGGCTCAAGTTCGATATGAAATTCGAAACAATAAGGAAGATTGCAGCCTGTACTGAAATAAAAAAACCAACAGTGCACGTTATTTTGAAAAAAAAACTACAGTTTCACACATGTAAACAACAAATCGTGCAGTTTCTCAATGAAAATGAGTATTCTTTAAGTAACCTTAGCGAAAACGATGCTGGAACATTCTGCAACACTACGAACGCTTGGAAATATATTGTTTAGTGACAAAGCACATTTTTATATCGACGGCTATAATTATAATTAATAAACAGGACATGAGAAACTGGTATCCCGATAACCCAAGGGAACGCCATCAAAAACGTTTGTATTGTTCTAAAACAACAGTGTGCAATTTCTGCTCAAGGGATAATTGGCCCTTATTTTTTTACCCAGCGAGACTGCTGATGTGTATTTCCGAATGGTCGACAGGTTTTTGGTTCCGAAATATATAAATAATATCTATCGACCGCGGTTCATGTTCACTGGTATGGTGATCGCTCTGGTAACTGGTATGAAAAGAGTAGGATAAAAAAAATAATAATTATAAACGTTAATAAATATGTGCAATTTTTCACAAATTCCATAAGAATACTAAGTATTATAATATATTTATAGTGCACAATATTTTGAAGTATAAATATTCAAGCTGCATGTGTGTAATCTCAACCATGTTGGAGAAATAAATTCATTCTAAATTATATATAAGATATGCAAAAAATAAGATATATCGAACTTCGAAAGTTGAAACTATATTTTTTAAATAATTTAGAGTCTGAACCAAAGGTATATAGTAAAATGGTAATATTTATTTCGAAATAATTTTATAAGAATTTCACACGATAATATTTTCCATAATGGAATTTAGTCAGGTATCGACCCATTAAATACTATGAATTAGGTAAATTCCATTTAGAACATAATAAAAATATATTATAAGTTTCCGTTAGGCTACCGGTAGATTCAATGAAAAGTTTTTCAGTGGGCACCAGTTCAAAAGGCCAAACTTGTAACGGCTACATTATCAACCCTCAAAAGTGCTGGGGGGTCTGTATGGAAATGATAATGCAGTTCCCCCCGAGCCTTAAAATACCCGTGAAATTGATCAAAGCGGTACAGTTCACGGGCATAAGGCTTCTGTTGTGCCACCTTCCGGCTATAATGCAATGCATATCCGGTTTGTCGGGCGCTTATTGTATGACGGAAACACCATCAGATTAGTCGGAATTATGGGATTTGGAGGTGGTGCATGTTTGCAACATGGCTAATGAATATATCGTTCTTGTACATGTCGCGAAGTGGAAAAACATAATTTTAATAATTTGAAATTTTATTATTTATAAATAAAGGAACATCCTGTTATGTTATTGTTTTATTGTAATTCTTTTTAAATTTCTAATATATTTTGGTCGCTTAAAGTTTAAAAACATTTTATAACAACACAAATTAAATGAATCAACTATAAATATATACAGAAAAAATCAATTTATTGAAAAAATATTTTAGTTGCTATCTACCTTTCCTTTCTCTATTCGGGAAAATGTGTTATCCAGTTTCGCCACATCAACCGAGTAAGTTGACCACAAATTTTAAAACTTACATGCTGCAGTTCTTTCAAATAGATACATCTGTTATTCCATATATTACTCAAAGTTATTTTCGATTTGTCGCAATGTGAAGGTGATAGCTTTTTATCATTTTATTTGTATTAAAATACCACTACGTTCTGAAAAATAACTGCAAATTCACAGCAATAGTGTGTTATCTTTAAAAATGTTTTATTAAAATACTAAATTAATGTATTAATTATAAATATATATATATAAATTCAATTTTGTCGAAAAATATTGTTTTTGCGTCATCGGGATTCGAACCTGGATCTCTATTTCCAATCCGGAGAAGTGCACTACCATTGTGCTATAACGCCAGTATTTTTCTTGACAAATTTTCGAATCTATATGTTACATTTTTCAAATTAATACACTTGTCGTTCCATTATTTCCAAAAACAATATTTTTCGACAAAATTGATTTTATATGTATATATTTATAATTAATACATTAATTTAGTATTTAAAATATCACAGACGTATGTTCTGAATAATTACAACTTCACAATAAGAATGTGTTTTCCTTAATAATATAAAATAATTATTTATGGCTAATATTTATTAAATACATGTATCATGACGTAGGTTGGTAAAAGGAAATGATTTCAATGTTATAATTAAATAATGAAAGAGAAAATAATGCGACAAATGACATTATATCATACTATTATGAACACTATAAATTGCACTATTGGGCCGATATCCATTTTTACATTATCGAGATTTTGGACAGTTTGGACGAAATTCAGAGTAATTCAGAGAGATCTGGGTGTTTATTGTTTAATGCCTACAAATTATTTTTTCAAATTTTGAGAAATTAGGCCTACAAATTATTTTTTCAAATTTTGCAATGAAGTGTATTCGGATATCTGAATATGATTTTTAAAAGTAATTTTCCACTGTATCTAAAACGGAAAGTTTTCTACCAATTCATCAGCATGGCTGCGACATATCGACTCTATAAAAAAAAATCGAAAAACTGAAAGTTACGTAAGTAAATAGTTATGGAAAGATGTACGTTGGGCGTTTCACGAAAAGATGGGAAAAGAAACGCGAGGATAAGAAAATGAAATGGTAATAGGTAGACTATATGGATTGGAATCATTAAGTCATTCAGTGGTACCGTAGATGAACCAAGACACTGACAGACTGCCCTAAAATCCGATGGACTGATCTGAAATCAGTCAAAGTGCAAAAATTTAAAGACACTCGGGAAGGCCGTCATCCAGCATTGATGATAAAGTTTTAGAGAATGGGTATACGCTTGTTACCTGTATAGATATTAATGTTTACGCGTGTTTGGTTACGTTGTGATGCAATGTTGACTGAATTGCGAAGCAGGTAACTGTGAGACGCGTTCAGGGCCTCCACGAAATATTAAAGAACTTTGTGGATAGAATCACCACTATCTTTGACTGTCAAATTGACTCTACGATAGAGAAATTTTAGAGACAGTGTATGCGGCATATTCCCTCGTTGATATATTCTAGAACGTTATCGGTTTGCCGAGACATTTCGCAACAGTATAGATTGTTTAACTTTTAATTGTTATAATTTCCGACGCTGTTAACCGACCACTCTAAAATTTGGGTGATATCACGATACCGGAACCTGAATACGTATACCAAATTAACATTCGACTCGGGGGATTTTCAGCCTTTTGCAAGAACTGATGACAAACCCTTCCAAATGTTATGACTCTGAGACTATCAAAACTCACAAGTTCGTAGCTGACTTGAGAGTATAAGATAGAGGCGGATATTAGTCATAATCATTGTCGCTATTTGGTGAGAGCCATAGAATATAAATTGAAGTCCAGTTTTATGTCTAACGCTTTTTTTGCAGGCAAATTTTAAAGAAAACTAAATCATTAAATACGAGTGAAATGTTTACTTTAAAATATGAATTTAATCCATATATAACCTTTTGGTTCTGAATTTATAGGATAGGAACGCTGTTAAAAAAATATAATAAAAATCCATTTTGACGCTTATCGGGGACGTGTTCAAATTATTTAAAATCTGATACAATATTGCCATTTCAATTGAGGTGATCTTAGTGAGTTAAAGTTCGGACAACAGGGAACCCACGAAAAGGATATCTTCTGGGAGACGTACTTCAATTGACACGGAATGTGATATTCAATTACGTATTTGAAATGTAAATTTAAATTTAATTTCCAGCACCCGAAGAACACCTGCTTCATGTCTTAACCGTATTTTTACCTGAATAATAATACTAACTTTTAATACTAAGTAATACTAATAACTAGTAATAACTAGCAATACACTTTGCCTCTAAAGAAAACATGTTATACATAACACAAGTAATAAATGTAATACCTTGAGCGACGATAGTGGTTATTTCATTGATCAACATACTATTCTTCCTACTAGTAAAAAAATAGTTATTATTTTATCTGTATAAGTGTTATTATTCTCAATCTAGTCATATTACAATATTGTACAGAAAATGTAATTTTTTAAAGATGACCCCTAATAAAGGGTGAATATTATGTAACAGGCAGATGTTAATGTTGCACACAGGATTTCACCTCACGACGAGCTCAGGAAGCAGCTTCTCGTGAGGAATCGCCGCGCGCGGGGCGCCGGCGGCCAGATTCTGGAAGGCCCGCTTGGAGATTGTGATGATCCACATATAATCAACTGATAAAAAAATATGAATTCCGAGAAATTCCTAGAGCATATGCGACAAGAGCAAGGGGTGGCAGAAGCCTCTCCACAGAGGGGGGTGGGGCTCGAAAAGGCGAAGGGGTCGCGTGGAAGATAGTCGGCTTCGGGAGGGCCAAGGGGCAGGTTCGGGGTCAGTTTTGGTGTTCGCACGGGAGAGGGTCGCTTTTGAAGTTTTTCTTTTCGAGGTTTACGCCGCGAGTGTTTTAGGGGGATCGTGTTGTTTTTCGGTCCGCGAAGGTCGTGTTGAGATTCCAAAATCGCGAGTGTGGTGACTGAAGGCAGACCGGGGTTGGCGCTGACGCTGAGAACCGTAGCAGAGGACCCAAAATACTAAGTTTACCTTTTAGCATGCTTGTATACATAATTAAAACCGCTAACAAATACTGTAGTGTGAATCGGATCATCATGTAATTACCCATTCATAGAAAGGGACTGGCGTAACCGCTAGACCACTTGATATTTCATTTTATTTAATTACTGTCCGTTTTTAAATTGGGAACACCCACCTACAAGTTTCAGTTACATGTATCTCATTGTTTAAGACCAATTATATACTACTATTGGCCGTGTAGATAATCATGTAACTATGTACGTAATTATTTGTATATTTACTTATCCGCGGAAATCTAGATCTAAAAATCTCATAAATCCTGACGGGGCGCATTTTATAGATTACATTTTCGATCCGAAGTAATGGCTAGTAGGTAGAAATGATAGAATTATCAGAGAGCCTTTGTATGTTCATTTTACCTTGAAATTGCACGTTTGCATGGGTAGGAAATCATACTGCGTTTGTTGTTACTACTATTTTATTACTAGTACTAACATCCCCCCCCCCAAACTGAAATTATTCGAGGGCCTCGCTGCCTTGTGATCAAAGTAACAATAGTGTCGCGGGTGACAGATATTGATGCACAGGGATTGATTGTCGAGATAGTCTTTCGTCGGGTTTGGAGTGGACTACAATTGCTGAGGAGGGTCTCTGTTCTGGGCGATACATTACTCGCGGGAATGGTTTTTAATGCATTCGTATACGTTAGTTGCAGAGCCGAGGGGGGTACATAGGCTAGCCGACCAAGTGGCGTTATTGGCACAAAAGACGAAAGAGTCTGCCGAATGAATGCTGTCGCCCCACGCCCTGGCTAAGACGTGAGTGGACGGAACAGATCCCAGAGGAAGGACGCCTCGGCGAACCGTAGGTACCTCTTCGGACTTCTCGAGAGATGAGTCTCTAAACATGAATGCCGGGAGATAGTCATTTCAAACCACGTAGCGTGGGTATCTTATTGAAAGGACGAGAGGGAGATTTATATCAAAAGGCGTCATTCTGCACGGACTTACACATTATTAACAATCCTGACCAATTGTTCCTGACTCTATTCGAGATGCATTGTTCGAGACACCGAGGATCATCCTGCAGATAATTTAAACTATTCTTCAGACACCGTTGTCGCATGACGTATGTTTTCAGACGCACCCAAAGGAATGATGGGAATTTCCTGAAAGTCGTACTGTCATGTCACAACCTCGTCACAATTAATTACCTTCAGTGGTGGACGCGGCCCCGGATTGGCCATTTTTCTACCGATCCTGAATAGCTGTCACAATCATCACAATTAATTACCTTCAGTGGTGGACGCGGCCCCGGATTGGCCATTTTCCTACCGATACTGAATAGCTGTCACAACCTCATCACAATTAATTACCTTCAGTGGTGGACGCGGCCCCGGATTGGCCACTTTCCTACAGATACTGAATAGCAACATATTGGAGATACAAGGACCTCAGCCATGCATCTTGAATGAGTCATAACAAATGATATTGTTCACTTAGACATTGGCCGAATCAAAACTTTGGATTATCATCATCATCATCTTTAAACTTTTGAACGCGTTGGGTGCAGGGTTCGGGGTCCAGGGCCCGTCGTCTACAGACGTACGGATTCTGGATTTGGGGTCAAAGGGGAGCCGAACGTACGCCACAGACTGGTGTCTGGAGAACTTATCATTTAATTACGGAACATATTTGCCAAGCAAGGCAGGCACCTAGCATATCGCATGTTGTCTCACATGTCCACATAATTTATGAACAGCTAGGCTACACCACGAAGCGGCCACAGTCACGAGTACGAGTCTACGACAAGGTTGGTGTCATACGTATAATTTCACCCTCACTTTACATTTTAGCTCCGAATAATGCGTACATATGTATAATTTCTTCCACACTCTTACATTCTAGCTCTGAATAACACGTACATAATTAATGCTATATCGGGCGCGCTCGAATATCATACCGCTTGACGGGAAGTTTTCTGTTACTTAGTCGTATACCATAAGATAATCGGTATATTTATTTTAATAATTGCTCTATAGGTATTTTAACGGCTATAATATTTGGATATTTGTAAACTTTGGATATTTGATAATTGAAAACGCGCGTTAAAAGGATTAGGATTATTACGGACATAACATGGGGAATATTCTTAACCACTAGAACGATCACGTTGGCCAAATTTAGATATTAAGCGAATAGATAGCATTAAGCATAAAAATTAGTATTAAGTAAGGTAGAAAGCTAGATCTCCACACTGGCGACCGGAAGAGCTCGCACGTAGGAGAATACCGAATCCATAACAGAGGCGTGTCTTGCGAGCAGGACGCCCGCACAGGGAAATTGAAGATTCCGCATTAATTTAGAAACAGTAATACTAAAATTATATTTAGTTAGACATAGGGAAATTCGGAATTCATCCCAGGTGGTGCCGGCGACCAGGAGAATTATTATTTATCATAAAACTAATATTTAAATAGACGTAGATTAATTACGGAATTGTTACAAGATGATATTTGGAATTCCACTGGACGAATTCCCCCATTGTGTTTTACGATTCAGCGGCCCTGAAACGGGCCTTTTCTTATTCGGTCCAGTGGCACCAAGCGGGCCAATGGGCGCTGAGCGTCAGTGGCGGGCTCCGCAAGGGGCCAGCCACCACGTACCTACTCGCGGTGGCGGAGCTACCAGCGCACATTTCTAACCTTTTGTTGTGGATATCGCGAGCTAGCTTGGTAATTAATGTTTAATGCTCGCGATATCCACACACTTGTATTGTTTTGTATGGGGTGATCACCCACTGACAATAATTGTGTAAATTACGGGTGATTACCCCCCACCCCCTGTTTATTCCATGTTGATTGTTATATAATAAATGACTTGATTATGTTGTGGATATCGCGAGCTAGGTATTATTGGTATTTGTTTATTGCTCGCTATTTAAGAAATGAAACAATTTTTTTTAAATTGGTATTTATTTATCAATTACATAATTTATTACAATTATGTATGAAATATGATATTGGCTAAGTGGCCGCCTCTAGCAGCGACATAATGCGTGCTCTGTTAACATCTTTTTCATAACATTCTCGCACAATTCGCGTGTTATTTCAACAACTTTATTTCAAATATTGTCCTGTAGCATCGGCATTGTTGCTGGCTTATTGGCGTAGACCATTTCTTTTATGTTTCCTCACAGAAAATAGTCGGGAGCCATCAAATCAGGTGATCGAAGAGACTAGTCGATATTAGCAATTTTTGACATTGCACCGCCGAGAAAATTTTCTTGCGTAGCTCGGGCTGTGGTAGCACCGTTTATCCATGATGTCTTACATATTTTTTACTGATATACATTTATAGAATAATTGATTCACTTATACGTATATCAACTATTATTTTAATAATTTATATAAGTAATTAATGTTTAATATTAATATTTATCCAACTTAAAAATAGCAAAAGTCTACATGTACACTGAGTTTACACATAACGTGCGTTTTTATTTTAGCACCTTAAGGGAAAGGTTAAATATGTTCCTAGTTAAAATTAAAGTTACTTTCGTTGAATACTTTTGTTTTAGATTGAAAATTCGTCAGGCTAGCGGTTATATAAATATTTGCCTAATGAAAGGCGGATAATGAAACAAAGGGAACTGATAAATATTTAGGACAAATTCTTTAGTAAATTCGTGAAGGGAAATTTCTCCCATCACTGAAATATTTAATTTAAACATTTTTCTGATGAACTAAGTGGTATTTTCTGCAAGTTATTCGCTGGAAGTGAAGTCTACGCAGTTCATTCATTTGTTTCAATCTCTGATAAATATATGTGAAAATAATGTACTATTTCTGAGACAATAATAAATACTAATTTATGAATTGGCCGAGCTATTCTGTAGAAAGCGGCAAACTAGGGATAAAAATAAGTTTAAAAAAAAGAAAGTCTTTATCGTCGATCGATTAAAATTTCTTCCAAGGAATAATTCATTAAGGGACTATGAAATGGTTAACGATTTAATATACCCAGTTAGGGTTGCTTTCATTTCAAAACATAGAGGATGTGAAGAAGGAATCCAAACTCGAATTAGAATGGTAAATGTAGAGATATCGATTCATCCTAAAAATATTGTATTAGCCCGAATATATCGCGATATTTTTTGCCTGTAAAAAGCTTTAAAAAAAATTAACTCGCACAATTGAAGAACAATTAATACTAATTAGTTCGTTGTCTACTAACAAATCAGACTGCAATGATATTAATATAAAAAGATCTGTAATTAATTATCTGAAGGTGTGCACCGGTATTATTATGTCGGCAAAATGTATTTGATAAATAGAAATTAAAACTATCGATACTGATTATTTTACTCTCGCCATTATCCCAGTAACACTGCTCCTAAAAATGACGTTGCTGCCACTTGACACAGATTCCTGTCGTTTTAGGCCGTGAAATATGACGTATTTTGTGTCAGGTCCCGACCGACACATTATATTTATATACTATACATAGAGTACAGTTTATTCATATTTGTATTTTATTTTGAGAGTGGTATTTGTTTGCGTTAATTGGTAAGTTTAGATTATACCGATGTAGATCACTTCCATTTGTTGATATGATATAATAAATGATGTTTCCAACTTCCAACTCAAAAATAAGTTTAATTGATTATTAAATTCGTGAAATGTGCCACAGTAGCCTTAGACTAGATATTGTCATTAATGGAGCTACCCCAACCTTTGCACAAGGGGTAAAACTGTTATTCTATCTGTTTATCAATTCCGGTAACATTGCGCGTAACCGCATATTCGCGATCGTCCGTCACCATCGGCTACGAAGTAGATACTATAGTTGTCCGGAGGGCCTAGTAACAAGCTATCACTTGAGAAATAATACACTGCAGACAAGTATGAGGTGTGATAAACTAGGCTTAGATTGACCGGGTTGCATCTGATAGGACTTAATCTACTTACAGAAATGAACTACGATCCTTGAAACCCGCGCTGCGTTTTCTCACGTAGGCCACTTTGACATAATCTCTCCGGGTGCATTCCATGCCCTTTGGGGTGATAATATACTTATCAAATGCTGGAATATAATAGAACGACGCGAGAAATATCTGTATTGAGGAGGCAAGCTGCAGCAAAGGGCAGTTGCAGACAGAAAAAACGCCGCCGGGTTGCTCCTCCACTCTTCATATATCGCTATCTCCGGTATTCTTCCTGTTAATAAAATGACTCTACACCAACCATGCGTTTTATTCTCACCATCTCCCATAAAATTAAGCTAAAAATGTATAGTTACTTATATACTTATATATATATATATCTATTTCTACCCATAATGCAATCAAGATTTTGAATTATTTTATTATATTTATTTTTCGCCTGTTGGAGTTGTTTACCAAATTTGTAAATTCAACTTTGATTTAAAGAGACGATTTATAATCTCGACAAAAAAAACTTTTACAAACTGTCGGTCCTAACTTTCCTTCCGCGTAAACAAAAAGAATTGAAGGTATGCGTGAATTTTGTTACACAGCTTTATGTTTTACTTCGTCAGCGAATCCCGAGCCGTAGGGCTCCCCAATCGTAAAATCGTTATTGGAATAAAATTTCACATTATCAGTGTTGGGTTTTCTGGGCTATTCTGCCATATGTCTCTGACTTTTCTGGATATCGGATTATCGGATCACATTGGCGGATCCATTATCAGGGATGATGTCGCTGTGTGCGATTGTTATGATTTTAAGATCAATCTCCTAGCTAAGGTAAGGTTAAATTTAAAAAATATATTTTATTTTACTGCGGAATAGAACAGGATTTATGTACTCTATTAAAGACTGTTTATACACAAAGTGTGGATCAATATCATGGGCTAATGTATTAATCTTTGGGTTTGGGTGGGTAGTGAATATAGGTCGTATCACGGCCTTGTAGATGATGAGTTTGTTATCGATGGCCAGCTTGCTGTTTCTGCCCATTAAAGGATAGAGCGCAAAAAGTACACGTGATGTGGAATAAGCTTATTAGCTTGAGTTTAAAATCTAACGTAACCTCTAAATATTTTAAATGATTTTCCTGTGTCGAAAGCAGAGTGTGTTGTTGTTAGTATTATGCTAAGTAATAGTTTGCTATATCGTGTCACACGCAGGGTGTGTGTCTGTGTATATGTGTATGTTCTAGCTATAAGAATCACTGTGTCGAGTCGACTGGTCTAGTAAACACGGAAGATTCTGAAACGGCCGTAAAAATGTGAGAACCTTTGTATAACATTATAAAGCTGCACGATGTAGTTGTGTATCTTCTCTTTATTTACAACTATAAGCCAACATGAGCCAGCGTTCAATCTTAATAATTTCAATTGGTTTATACAGGATTCGGGATTAAGGCAGGCAAATAAGCAAAATACTTAAATTAATCATTAAATATTTCTTTACTAAAATGTACAAAGTAAGAAAGATTTGAGTTAAAATCCGAGTAGTATGACATCTTGACTGTTGCTGATAAGTGCGTCCGGCTGGTTCAGCTACGAGCAAAGGTATGGCCCAGAGCGGTTTAGCTGCGTCTTCGCCGAAATTCCACTCTCCACGCGGTTGGCCAAAGGGACATCATTTTGTCACACGTTAATAATTTCAAGGTGTAGTCATCGGCGCGGTGCCAAAAAACCTGTGGGATAGATGTAGAAAAACAAAGACGTCTTAGAAGAACGTCTCAAGCGGCGGGTTGTCGCCGTTTTACGTATATATTTGCAAATGACTGTATGTATTATTATGAATTTAAATAAAAACAGGAGTATTTTGCTGCGGCAGGCATTCTTCATTTTGTCGCCGTATTATGCTTATATCTTAAGTGTTTCATTTCTTTTGACCTAATTATCATCATCATCATCGCCGGTTGAGAGTAGCTGAGATCGGCGAACCACCCTTATTTTCTTGTTTCCTATATGGAACATATATAATAATTGTGGTTGTGCCCATCTTGCTAGAAAAAGCTGTGTCGAGACGAGTATTATAATGTTGCTGAGGATTTTGGCAGGAAATTAAAAATATGTAATTCAATGCCCTGCCTGGCACGATAGAATTATAGTAGACAGCGCTTTTTTGGTAATAGTGATATGCATAGACTTTCGAAACGTGGCATGTGAGCAGGAGAAGAGTTGGGGAGTAGAAGAAACAGTACATAGATTTCTTCCTGGAAACGCTGAATTTGTGTGGAGCACCTGAGGATTGGGAACAAATAGCTCAAGATCGTTGGAGGAGTATTTGCTCTTGGGCTGTACCGCTGGTATGTGACGTCTCTTGAATTGGACTATTCTTCCACGGAAGAGCACATTAGAGTATATGAAACACAGCAATACAACGAAGTAGAAATGGCGAGGGGTTAACTGAACTACTGATAACCAACCAGTTAGTGTAATGATGTAAAGGAAGATTTTGAAAGCGAAGACTTGGCAGTTAGAAGTAATTATATTTATTGAATAAATAGAATACAATCACGAAATTTATTATACGTCAACCGGTTTCGCTTATCTCAAGCTTCATCAGGACGTATTTAAAACTGCGATAAGTGAAACTGGTTAATACATAATAAATTTCATGGTTTAATACAAAGTGGTTCTATTTTATTTATTCTACTATGTCAAATTACAAAGTGACTGCTTTCTACGAAAATATGTTTATTGAGTTTTAAATGTAAAAATAATCAAGTCACGGATATATATTCCAAACAAACACAATTTAATTGAAAAGAGCTCTGGCTATTGCTTATATTAATAAAGGCCCATGTGCTTAAAATATGGAAAAGTAGCAATAAATTTGAGTGGCAAATATCAGGTGAGGTTTCAATAGAAGTTCGTTTACAAAGGATATCAAAGTACAAAAAATACAATTTGTGTGGTCTAAAAGAATGGCATTGTATAACATTGGTCAGTAAATTAACAATAGATAACAATACAAGATAAAATTCATAGTAAGCAGGCTTCCGCATAATAAAGTTAAATGATTGACTTGTGAGAAGGTGACAGAAATGAATGTACCAGTGCGGAAATAAAAAGAGTAATTCAGTAAAATTGTAATGTTCACCGTATACGGATGATCGCAAATAAGAATTTAACATTTGCTTTTTTCCATTTTTTTTAAATAAGCACTTTTATTTTTCAGATACGCTCGTGAAAAATATTAGAGGTCGCAGCAATTTCGAGGACATACACGTTTCTTATTGAAAAAGAAATACAGATTTTATGAGAGTCCCTAACTTATCATTTACACATAAAACAGATAAAGAAGTTTGTAAGATCTGACCCGTATAACGCTAGACCCTCGCCAAGACGTTTTAAATTTTCAGGCAGTGGGGGAAACTTCCCGAGAAATCTCGGGCCATATCGAAAACTTCCCAGAGAGTTGAAGTTTTGGTGAATATAGCATTTTCTGATAAAGGTTTTGCCTTACACGCCCGAGGGCGGATCATACATATAAACTTTATTCAGGGCACTTTGGCAGGGTTGAACAATGGCATTTCTAAATATTCATATACATGCACGTACTAACAAAATTTACTTTCCTTGAGCGGTGCGGTAGCGTTTAGACTTGATTATCATTAATACAATACGTCACTAAAATATTCAAAAATCATAATAGTTTTATGTTCCAGCGAAGAAAACTTGAGAAATTATAACTCATTGCTAGTAAAGAGTTTGTTTTATTGAAGACATGTGTAAAACTTACGTATCATGTATTGGAACAATCACAATTTCAGATCCTTTTCGTTTAAACTGAAGGACTAGTAAAACCATTATGTGAAAATTATCCTGAAAGAGATTTAAAAAATATATAATCTTTATGCTGACTTTTTACTACACACACACAATTTTTGAATTAATATCACAACTAGTTTTGAGAAGAGCAGTTCTTTCCATCCGAAAGTGTAAATTGAACTAAATTAAATAGAGTTGGCTATGGGGGCCGTAAGGGTGGAAGTGGTTTTATTGTTTCTTAGTGTGGTGACTTTCTAATTTAACTGCACCAGTGTGGTGTCCTTGGAAATACCATCACAGATTCCCTTGGGTTATTTCCTCTTATTGTACGCTCAAGTTGCTTATAGTGAAACTCGGTATGATACGTGAAACAACACTCGCTTATTACAATAATATATTTATAGTAATGTACAATAATACAACTCAGATATTACTATTGCGAAGGAACTATGGGAAAATACCTGTTTCCCCAGTTTCCTCTTGACCATGACCATATCCCATGACCCCCACCACTCTTCTAACAGACACATAGAAAAGTCATAGTTCTCACACTTATATCGATAATAGCGTTAAAGTATTTGAAAATGTAATAAGGTTCATCAATGTTTTTTAATAATTAAAATTTTTCTGGATTTCTATCATTTCAATATTATTAATTATTATTCTCCTGTATGGTACCGAGATGTTTTCAAGAAACAATATAGCCACTCCCATACTTACGGCTCCCATAGGCAACTGTATTTAATTTAGTTCGATTTAAACCTGTAGATGGGAAGGACGATTTAAACCTGTAGATGGGAAGGACGATTTAAACCTGTAAATGGGAAGGACGATTTGAATCTGTAGATGGGAAGGACGATTTAAACCTGTAAATGGGAAGGACGATTTAAAACTGTAGTGTAATTATGTAGTAGTGTAATTATGTAGTGATATTATCTCAAAAATTATTTGCGTAGTATAAAGTCAATATGAAATTATTTATTTTTAAAATTTAATTTTATTAAAATTAAATATTTTAAAAATTATTAAAATGTTACACCACGTATTAAATATCAAATCAATAAATTTTATAAGAGATTTTCAACACAAGACAATGCCAAATGCTTCTCGTGCACACGAGATTTGCCGACTCGCGTGTTTTCGCTCGCCACGTACGCACATTGTCGATCGTGGAGTGATTTTCAATCTCCAGCAACGGTTAAAACTGAATAAATGTTTGTTATTTAATGGCTTACATTAATGATAATTTATTTATTTACGTGTATATACGACACATAGTACCTACCATTAAAAAATATATATACAACAATTATGTATCCTAATTTAACGTATTAATTATAAATATATACATACAAAATCAATTTTGTCGAAAAATATTGTTTTTGCGCTAACGGGATTCGAACCTGGATCTCTATTTCCAATCCGGAGAAGTACTCTACCAATTGTGTTATAGTGCCAGTATTTTTCATAACAAATTTTCGAACCTATATGTTTCACTTTTTCAAATTAATACGTTTGTCGTTCATCATATATTCTCCTTAATAATTATGTATCCTTACAGATTAATATTAAAACAGTAATTATAAAACGCTGTATTTAGTTTAGTTATCACCTGATGATGAGAGAGACTGTAACTCTCAAAATTAATAGTGAAAATAACCCAACGTGTGTGTAATACTAAGTTTTGTTTTGAAAATTAAAATAATAATGGTTTCAATTCATAGCCATCCTCAAATCATTTCTAAATACTGAAAGTTTAGGGTCGAAAAATCAAAAAGTCAAATGTTAGTATAAAATGTAGGTATACACATAACACAAGGACAGTGGCACGTAGTGGCGTAGCCAAAAAAATTTGACTGAAAATTTTGAAAAAAATATAAATGACAAAATAATATTGAGTGAGTTTTTTGCATTAAATAGCAATATCAAAAATGGTTTCTTATCTTCTATAATATTTCACGAACAAAAAACCATGTTGTTGAACTGTAAAAAGTGTATTTTGAACTGAAAAAAATCCTTTACTTCAATCGAAGCATTTTTCGCTTTACGGCGATGGTCTAGACCCTAACTCGATTTATTAATAAGGTACTACAGCATAAGTATATTGACAATCGATGTTTTCAAAACAATAATATAATGCATTTATTCCAGCGTGATCGGGTTTTTTATTATTTATTATTATTAATGTGCGTTCCCCGGATTGGACGAGATCCAGGTTCGAATCCTGATAACAACAATATTTTTCGAAAAAATTTATTTTATACGTATATCCTTCTAACTAATACATTTAATCAGTATTTAAAATATTGTAGACCTACGTTCTGAATAATTATAACTTCACAATGAGAATGTGTTCTCCTTAATAACAAAATGTAAATACTACATTTCAGTCCCGTCTATTATTGTATCTGTAGCTATTCTATAGTTCTTAACATTCTCTGGTCATAATACATATGAAAAATAAAAAAAATAATTATAATTCCCTTTCTCACTGTAAAATTCGAATTAGACCCCCGGTCATAGAAAATCTTAAGTACTTTACTAATACTGACTTGTTACAAATATCAAAGTAATTAATTTTTTTATTGATAAAATTAAATATTAGTAATTATACAATATATTTTGAATCACTATTTATTAATTTTTCTGCATGTTTCGATACCTATGGTATCTTCTTCAGGAAACAATATATACTGAAATTAAAAAAAATACCAGCATAGATAAAAACAAAACTATGACAGGGAGAATAAGTAAAAACTAATATGAAAACAAATTTAAAAGGTGACTATTTGCAAAGAGGATTTGATTATTTGTAATGTTAGGCTTGCTATTAACACTCTTTCTCATTTATAAAATTTTAAATTTATCTAACTATAAGCCCCTAGTATTTGTATTTCCAAAACGTGACAAATTCTGAACAGTTATTGTTATTTAGGCATCTCAAATGCTCCTTAATTCTTATATCAAAATTTCTGGAAGTTTTAGCTATATAAAAATAATTGCAATCATTGCAAATTAATTTGTAGTCCCCCGATTTTTTTCAAATATCATCCTTATCCTTGTTATTTAATATATTATTCTTTAATTTATCATTATCCTTAAATACAAATATTTAAGGATATACACGAGGATAAGTCAAAAATTATCTAAATTTTTTGTTTTACAATTTATTTATACAATACTTTACGGAAATCGTCGCGGATGATTTGATGTGTAGAACCATTACTGATGTACAAAGAAGACGCTACCTCAACAATGGTAACTCGCCTATTTGCTAGAACCATCTCTCGAACTTGCTGAATTTTGTGGTCCGCGGTGGAGTTAACAGGCGTCCTGCTTCCTCTTCGTACGTCACACTCGTCTGGCCACTTTCTCGATCTACAAAGAAACACCACTTTTACTTGATAAAATACTATCCCCGTATTGTGATAAAAGTCTACTGTGAATTTCAATTCTTTTAACACCCTCCGACCAGAAAAATCGGATTACTGCTCGATATTCCTCCTTGGTGCAAACTGCTAGCGGAGCGGACATGTTTACATTATAATAGCTAAAAGGCAAGTGATGTAATCGGGATCAAATTTCGCACACGTGGCAATAGTCGTACCAACTTTAGAGTTGCGCAGTTTATAGTACGCATGCGCAGAAGGAAGTATGACAACCTTGACTTATGGCAAAGTGTAGATAATTTTTGACTCGTTCTCGTAAATAATAAAGAACAGCAAAAATACAAATCAATGGATTAAATTAAAACACAAAAAACAGAATTATATATTTATATGACAAATTGACACTGTAATCTACAAAGGAATAACAAGATGGTAGAGAACTCATTTACCTTGCGATTGATAAAATTGTTTTGATTTCAAAAGGGTTTTGGAAGCTACTGTTATCGATTCCGGCATTCGTAAACCTGAAAATAATGCACAACGTAAAAGTGAGAATATTTAAAACACACCCGTTGAATAAAAATATTATATGTTAAAAATATATTTTTGTCATGTTATTTTTCTTACGTAAAGAATTTTTTGGAAAGAAAATAGTTAAGAAAAATATCATAATGAAAAAACTTCTTTATTTAACTTTACAGTTTTATTTGTTGTTTCACCTGACAAGCCCTAGAGTATTAGTTGTCCTTGGTTTTATATTATACAAGCTCTGAATAAATTTAAAAAAATATATCTTTCGGCATTTCACTAGGTGCTATCAAGACGACTAACACGCAATTTTAAAAATTTCCTTAACTGCAATATCAATAAGTCGAATCAGATTATTACAATTATGCCAATATTATGATAAATTATTTTAGTGATGTATTCTTCGGTAATGTTGTTATTGGAGATTCTAATAATAATTGGAAATAGGATATTCTTATTAGAGACCTTAGTGCTGCTCTGTGCAATATCAAGTGACTCGTGGACTCCCTTCAACCTCGCCAAGATTAACATCTTTGAAACATCTAGCAAGATTTTTGGTAAACTACAACGAATCAAAGTTTAATCATTAAGAAAAATTTAATTTTTATCGATATTTTTTACGTAAAGTATTTTTATGTTCAAGGGTAGTCTAAAAAGGAAACTTTTAACCTTTAAAAAATTAAGGAAGTATTTTATTACATAATTTTTTATTTCTTTAAGCACACAGTACCTTAATCTATGTCTTCACATAATCACCTGAATTAAACACACAGTACCTTAATCTATGTCTTCACATAATTACATTAAATATTTATTATGTCTGTTCATGAGCTTTAAAATCTCACTTCTATTCAATTCCAAAATCAAATCATTCATCTTATAAAGTAAAAAAATTCTAATATCTGTTCGCTACAAATGAAAATAGAATAGTGAAGTGTCAAATTCTTTTGAAAGTAATAAGACATTTTTGTTCTAAGGGTATATGTTTTTCGAAATAGTAAACAAATTCTCAGATATTAAAAAAAAAGAGCTTCGGTTTGATTTAAATTCTACGTATGTACCTAGGTAAGAATTATTTCATTATGAACACTTTTCAAAATTAAAACGACAAGTTATTTTTCTTGACGTTCATTTCTTTCGATTTATTCGATTTGTGATTTTATAGAAATTCTCAATCTGTTTTTACAAAAACGAATACTGTGCCATAATATCTAACCTGTTGTGATGAAATTTGGCATACGTCTGGTGTGATAATATAGCTACCATAAAAATTAATGTAAGATAGAATTTTTTTTTATGGCTAAATATAAAAAAATATTTTAACTTTGCTGAAAATCGCAAAACTTTTAAACCGTTGAATTTCGGATACTTGCCATTATTTTACGCTCAATTTTTTACTAGTGATGTCCCCTACCCGTAGGCTCCATTTGGACTATTGCCTCTGAGACAACCTGTTTTTATTGTATATATATTTTGTATTTATAATATTTAAAAAATATTGTTTTAGTAATTTCCCACTTAGAATCTATGCCTGATCTAAGGAAATTGCCTAACATTTAAAAATGTTCAAATTTAAAAAATCACAGTATAAATTTAAAAAGAAACATAGTAGCATTGACGGCTTAAAATAAATAAATAATAATACAAAAGTATCCTTCCTTTTCATAAGTACCGGATCAGCTTTTTCTTATAAAGGGTGTCCCAACAAAAGCGGATAATTAAAATTTTAAATAAAATACAATTTTTTTGAGAAAATACCGAAAAATTGATTTAATCATGAAGTAGACATGTGGGAATTATGTATGAAATAATACATCTGATAAATGTTATGGTACATTTGCGTTCTTTTGACGAAATTTTCAAGAGCGGTTTGGAATAACAGTGATACAGGGTCCTCTTTGAAGGCTTGGGTGGTCTAGGCTAATGATGGCGAATCTATGACACGCGTGTCAAAGGTGACACGCTACAGCGTTTTGGGTGACACGCCATCGTTTATTGATATCAGAGTTATCAAGCCACCAGACGTCTACCCGACAGCAACGTTCGAATTTATCACTACGTACATATTAGGTCTCACTTTGTGAAAAAAACAATTAATTGAATTAAGCAATTAATTAATTGACATGAAATCAAACACTATGGAAACCATTTTTTTTTCAGTTAAATTTTTATACGCCGAGCCCAAAAGGTTCGGTATCACTGATCTAGGCGGCTAATTCTGGTCGTCCAAACGAGAGATTACACTATGATGAACTCTCTTCGCTGTATATGGTCTGTAGGCTTGAGTTGTTGAGTCAGTTGGATTTTGTAGACATGAAGACGCAAATCTTTCATGAGAATACGCTGCATAGTCCTTCTTGAAATGTTTTTGAAATAATGTTTAACAATAATAATGCATTTTTGTGTCGAATAGCGATCCATTTTTAATAATGGCCGACTATCTATCATCGAACTGTCATATTGGTTTAACTGTTAAAACGTAACACCAAAAATGGCGCCAAATTAAAATTTTCTGCTCTTGTTGCGACACCTTTATAATATAGTACAGAAAACAGACATGACGAGTGCATACTCTTATTGTACATGGAGAGTTATTAAAAAAAACTAAATAACCACCACGTCGTTTCAGAAAGGTAGAGAGGATCGAACGCCATACTATTCCGATCATTTTTAAAAAGTGTTTTATTTTTGCTAGAAATTGCCGATGGCCATTTCTGCTCTTATCGCTTTATTGGAGTATCTTTTAACGCTTTATCAACCGTATACTTTTGTGATAATTGACCCTTAGCTGACTTTTTAAGTAAAAACATATTTTTTATGTTGTCGTAGCACAGTCGATAAAAATAAGAAAGGTTTTCTGTGATGGTTTGGGATATGAGATGATGACAAAGACAGTGTACGTACGAAGGGCATCCGCAAAAGAACTATCACGATTATAGTAGACTAGATATTTGAGGGCGGCCAACAATCGGCAAGTATATGAAAGTAAACAAATCATGGAGATATGTCAAATTAGGAAAGTATGACTGATCTTGTATTAATTTTGCCTACTTCTGCAAAGAAAGAGGTTCGCCAAGTTAGACTTATAATAAACAAAGAATTATTTCTAATATAGAATTGCTTTTAAGCCAATACTTCTGTTTCTATAAACTACTTCCATAATTGATGCGCAAGTTTTGTGGCGTACCCACACAAAACTGGAAGGTACATACTCCGTATTTTGAAAATCCAAGATTGCAAACCATAGCATGAAAAATGCTCAAAACAACTTCTATAATAAATCATAAAAATGTAAGATTGTACGATATTAGTAAATAATATAAATTGAATTAATCAATTAGAAAGATATACAGAAAAAATGATGTATCGAAAAAATATTTAGTTGTTACCGGAATTCGAAGCTAGACCTCTTCCTATACAGGAATGCGCGTTTTACAAAATTTTGCTATATTTTCGACAACTATGTTCTGAAAATGCGACTTCAAAATAAAATTAAAATTGATGAAAAATTAGAAATATGTTTTTAGGAAATTAGGAAAGTATTTTTTTTTATTTACGTGTTTCTAATATTCTATTTTTTTCGTTTACATTTAACTATACTATCATTTATGAAAGAGTTAATTAGCCATCAATTATGATAGAGTAAAAAATGAACAGACTAGAAAAGAATGTAAAGTTGATTTTGGCATAGTGAATTGAATGAAAAAAAAATTGCTTAAGTATTTAAACTATGTTGAATGAATGAATAAGAAGTTGACAGTAAGAAAAATGTATGACGCTTGTGTTGATGGCATCAAAAATAAAGGACGTCCACGGAAGACTTGGCACGACCAGGTAAACTAGGTATCGGAAAATGATCCTATTATAAGCCTTAACAATCGATGAGCTTGCATAAAAAGATGTATGGATGTGGATGAGGCGAGAATCGCGTGGAATCAGTACAAAAGAGTGTGGCGTTCTATCCTCTTTATCTATCTCTGAGGGGAAATGGCGTGATGGTAAATTAGTTAGCTTGCCATTATTGCCGTATGCACCCTTCGATAGCCAGTCCTGGGTTTTCTATTGGTAATGTTGAATACATTTATTCAATCCACGCAAATAAAAATACACCGACATTTGTGAAACTGGGCTGTTAGACGCCGATGGTTGTTCTCCTTACAGTCTTGAAACTTCTAAACTCTGCTGGCCAGCCTACGAAACTTTATCACGACCGATAATCCGTAAAGATACAATATAAAATGTTTTTATGTCACCGCCGTAAATATATCCGATCGAACCGAAAATCGTATCTCACCAGAAGCAGTTTCAATTTTGTTTGCTGTTTTAAATTTACACAAAAAGAATGCACATAGTCAAAATTTATACCAGGCCTACCAATCGATGTATAAAAACGAGTAAACAGCCATTAAGATTTGCCGTCATTGGTTGATGCATTATTCGTTAAATACCCAGGAACATACCTAATGTACAAAATACTGATTTTTTATTATTTAAAAAATAGATTTTGAATAATATTAGTATGTTGTTTTTTTTTTTTGAAATGACTAATGCATTGAATGTATTTTCCAGGTCGATGTGGAAGGGGAAGTCCGTGCGCGGAGCTGTGTAGGGAGCTGCACGACGGCACCTACGAGTGTGGCTGCAGACCTGGTCACGTGCTACACGTGGACGGGTACAGCTGTCAAGGTACACACCTGTTTTAATTGAATGTTCTAGATTGCGAGAATAAATTAACAAAATAAATGTACGGTTATTTTTGTAGTGAGAAATCGCCATTTTACATAGTCAAATACTCGTAGTATTCTTTGGTAATTAAAAGTCACATGTCTCTTGTATTTAATACTAAAGGTTCAACATGGTCTCTCAAAAAGAACAGGCTTGGACAATATAATAGTCACGTGTTTAAATTATACTTTGCGATCCCAGGACTGACAGAAAGCAGTTTGCGAACCTTACAAAGCAAAGTGATGTCAACCGCTGCGCGCCAGCCTGTCCCTTTTACAAAAAATTGAACTTTGAACATTATATGATTTTAACAGAAATATATCATATTTACATCTTTACACATATTTAAATACATTGCCCACTAGGCAAGTCTGTTTTAGGGCAAATTATGTATAAATATAATATTTTATAAAACCAAAACTCACCGAAAGCATAACACAGTAAGATCGAATACATACATAGCATATAATGTGAAAATATTTAAGGAGAGAAAAATAATAATAAAAAATGTATAAATATTAAATATAAAAAAGTGAATAAAAAATAAAGAAGAGAAAAGATAAATAAATAATAATAATACCAATAATGTAAGCAGATATAAGGTAGATGTAAATATACAAGACCAAAACGCACAAAAGTAGTTATACAAATTATTTCATTATATAAAAGAGTACTCTCTGTATCTGCTCTTCCTAATTGCAACAACCAATTTGAAATATCCTTTTTAAAAGTCTTAATGTCGGTTAAATTTTTAATTTTGTTTCAATTTGATTATATATTCTGGTATGCGTTACTTGATTTAAACACATGTATCATACTAACTCTGCATAGAATATGATTCTATTGATCGAAAAATATTCAGTTAAATAAAAAAATACTAATAATTGCAGTACAGACAAGTACCAATTAAAGAATTATAAAATCTCTTTATTATTATTAGCTTGTTAAAAAGTTTACCAGAGGTAGCTATTTTTCAAAAAATATTAAATATCAGCATTAAAATTTGATGTTAAGAGTACGAATAATAAAGTATACGTACGAGTATTTTTAAAATTGAATCATAGCTCGTAGTCGAGTAGTTTGTTGGTCTAATGGTTAAAACGCTGGCCTAGTAATCGGAGGTTCTAGTCTCGTTCCAGGATCCGTTTAGCTAATTTTGAAAATATTAGCATTATATACTTAACATGACAATTTGACACTGCAGACTGTTAGGGGAGGTGGTTGGCTAAGTTGGCAGAGCGCCAAGTAAAGGTGAAAATAAAGAGCATGTTAAATCTTTCTAACGGGCTATATTTAACTCAGTTTTCGTGAGAAATTTTGCTGGGGAACCTACTGAATAAATATCTTCTACATATAAAATGATTACTTTTACGATATTATTAACGAGTATTGCTGGTTAATATGTTTTTTCGTGAGCCGATTGATTTACATTGATTTACTCTGTGCAAGATATATAGGTGTTCTAGGCTGATTTTGTTTAGCCGCCATTTTAGTTTGGCTGACATTTGTCAGCTTGCATTTAGTAGTTGTATAGAATAGTTGATTACAATTAATTATGGATCATCTAAAGCCTCAACAACGTGTTGAAGTCATTAAAACATTTCATCTAAATAATAATGACAATGCTATAACCATTAATGGTGATCGCTATCGCCACATATTGGAAAACTTCTTGGTAGTAAAATTGGGTCGACGCGGTTTCAACAAGACGGTGTCACCTCACATACTGCCCGAGCTATGTTTGAAATTTTGCGAGAAATTTTTCCCGGATGCATAATGTCAAAAAATGATGATATCGACTGGTCTCCTCGATCACTTGATTTTACGGCTCCCGATTATTTTCTTTGTGGAGTACTTGAAAGGAAAGGTCTACGCCAATAAGCCAATAACAATTTAGATGCTACAGGACAATATTCAAAATAAAATATGCGAAGTGTGCGAGAGTGTTAGGAAAAAAATTATTAAAAGATTACGCATTTATATCGCTGTCAGAAGCAGCTATTTGGTCAATATCATATTCTATACACAATTGTAATAAATCAAATAATTATTAAATAAAAATCATATGAAAACAAAATAAATTATTTTTTAGTTATTCATAAACAAGATCGACCTGGAACATAATATTCACCCCGAATAAGATCACCAGCATTTTGAGAATTTAATCACTTTCTGAGGTTACGTATCCATGGCAACTGGCATTTACTACCTTCTATCTATCCCTTCACGACGGGTTATGTTAACGATGTAAGAGATCATATTTCAAATACATTGGTAATGCGGTCAACTCAGCAGATCTTTAAAATATTGGGTTTATCCACACCTTAAACGTCTCCAGCCTTTAAATAGTGACTTATTTTAAGGTTCAGACATCGATTCCATAGAGCAACACGGGCATCTGTCACGTTTTTTCAGAACCTGATACCATTAGTTTCTGACTACCATTTGTTTCGGTTGTTAAACTTTTTTCTTTAATTCAGCGAATTTTTTTTAAAGAAACCTACATTATTTTTACAACGCTTTACTTTCTTCGAACGCTACACACCTTAAACTACTTCTCAAAGTAGTCACTATGACTATTAGGGCACTTGTCATAATGGGGCACCAATTTTTAAACACTATTGTTATAGAACGACGCCACTTGGGATGAAAACCATGTCTGTACTCCGTCTTTGAGTTCATCATTGTCATCAAAACGCTTGCCACCAGGAACCGCTAGGTGAAGAAAAATATAGAAATCACTTGGCGTCAAATCAGGATAAAACAGGACACACTTGGGTCAGCTGGTTTCATGTTTCTTGCGTTCAACAAACGAATCACGGACTGTATCTCACAGTCGGCGGACTGATCTATTGTCTTGAACATTTCAACCACTCACTATAAGATGGCGACACTATGTAAATGTTTCTAACGTTACGTGTGGTGAGTAATAGTTGAAGGAAACCATTGCGCATGCGCAAAATCGCAACAGTTGCGCTACACCGGAAATATTCGGAATCGTAATTTACTTAAAAAACGCGCCTCGTCAAATCGAATGCCTCTTATAAATGATTCAATCAAAAAATAGAAGAGGGTTGTTAATATCTATTAAAAAATGCAATAAACAGTTCAAAATGCTATTACTAGTTTTATTAAAAAAAAATACATTAATCCCGGGAACAACTTGTATAATGCTGAATTTATACATAGTATATTTTCAAATACCAATTAAATGTATTAATTAGAAAGATATACATATAAAATAAATTTTAACGAAAAATATTGTTGTTGCGCTACCGGGGTGGAGCTCTTTTCAAACCGGAGAAGGTGTATTATCTAACTATGCTACAGCGATAGTACTTTTGACGATAAATTTTCAAACCCGTATGTTAACACTTTTTCAAATTAATATATTTATCGTTCCATTATTAGAAAGCCATCTACTTTGTTTTTACGGAATCCTAAATACCTTTGAATAAACCGATAGCAGATGCCAGAATTAACAATTCATTTTTATTAAATTTTGGACACATTGATACAACTTATATATTATTAAGGAAAATACATTCTTATTGTGAAGTTGTAATAATTCAGAACATAGGTCTGTAATATTTTAAATACTAATTAAATGTATTAATAAGAAAAATGTACATATAAAATCAATTTTACAGAAAAATATTGTTATTGTTATTGGGATTCGAACCTGGATCTCTTTCAATCCGGAGAACGTGCATTAAACGATTAAGCTATAGCACCACAGTAAATTGACGATAAATGTTCGAACCTATACGTTACACTTTTCAAATTAATACATCTATCGTTCCATTATTTGAAAGTCATCTACTTTATTTTACACCGTCCCCAGATTGGAAAGAGGTCCAGGTTCTAATACCGACAGTGTAACAATAATATTTTTGGTGATGTTTATGCTCATATGATGAGCTGTCAAATCGAACGTCATAAATATGGGTTCGAGTTTTAGTTTCTATCCACCAATCTCAAGCTGATCTCTGATCAAAATATCAATACGTGCAGTGAGATTTTTTTTGTCGAGTCTCATATATTGGACACGGACCTCGAGAATATAATTTGATTATAAACAATCTGTTTAGATATGGCGAACATTATTACGGATACACCCCTTGTTTATTCGCGTGAGTATATTTGCACCACCAATGTTACTTCTGTTCGTTGTTTCACCCTACATGGTGCACGGGCGCCGACCACACCCTCATTGTAGCATTAATCAAAACACGTAGAATCCCAGTGCACACGTGCAGGCTATGTTGGAATACGTTGTACACTTCTTCAAATGAATTATTCCACGTTTACGTTACCGCCTGTTACAGTGTGCTGCTACAGTCGTTCTTTACATTTTACACGACAGATTTTTTCAATAAGTAATTGAAAATATACTATTAAGGAGAATACAGCCTTATTGTGATGTTGTAATTATTCAAAACATAGCTTTTAAATACTAATTAAATGTATTAATTATAAAGATATACATGTAAAATTAATTTTATCGAAAAATATCGTTGTTGCGCTACCGTGATTCGAACCTGGGTCTCTTTTCCAATCCGGGAAAGATGCATTACCAACTATACTACAGCGATAGTATTTTGACGACAAATTTTCGAACCTAAAATATTCCGAAAAATAAAATTAAAAAAATAATGTTGATGGCTTTCAAATAATGGAACGATAGATGTATTCATTAGAAATAGTGTAACATATAGGTTCGAAAATTTGTCGTCAAAAATACTGTCGCTGTAGCTTAGTTGGTGATGCATGTTCCTCGGATTGGAAGAGAGATCCAGGTTCGAACCTCGGTAGCGCAACAGCAATTTTTTTTGATAAAATTTATTTTATATGTATATCTTTATAATTAATACATTGAATTAGTATTTTAATTATTCTTGCATTATTACTTTTAACTTTTTTATATGCTCTCAATAAATGATGTTCTCACGGTTCGTACAACCTACTGACGTTCTTAGAAACCTACTAATCATTGGTTGTCCGGGGTCAAGTATCATGGGTCAGGTAGTGGTGAGGGGTATGGAACGAAAACATCATAAATTACCAATTGAACCTAACGAGCAGTCCCATTTTAAAATTGTTTCCGACTGTTCTTCCTTCCTTCGACCCTTGTCCTACCTAACCCGAGACACTTGACACTGGACAGCTAATGATTAGTGGTTTCCTTTAAGTATAATATGTTAACTGGTAAAATTACGTAGACTGTACATGCGTACTGTCGAGCATATAAGAAAATAAATATGTTATATAATTTTTAAAAATGTTTTGAAACCAGTCAGCGTTAAATGATTAAATGCAAGTAGTTAAGTTTACAATTTCTTCTTTTTTCTTTTTTCACGTCATTGTTGAGATATAGTGATATTGATCATATGAGATTAGGCTCGCAATGCGCTTTCACAAGCTTCGGTCTTATGGCGCACACACAGCTGACTACTAGCAGATGCAACGTTGTGGCACTCTTGCAGGTATTCTTCAGCTCAAAGTGTGCCTAGAATAGTCTTATTTTTTGGACTGTCACTTTAACGTAAATGTGGTTAGAGAATTATAAGAATCTTTTGTAGATAGGACTTTCTGAATTCGAACTGTAAATTCGGAGCGATGGAATGGAATACGGCAATTCCCGTCGTAAATCGGAATCACCGCAAGTTAGGCGAGGAAAGTAAGGAAACGTAGTACAGAATGAGATCGGTAAGGAGATAGGGGTCTAGTTGAAGAAACAGTGATCTCGAGAACCGGGATTTGGAAGGACTGCTCGCCTTACCTTGTATATGACATCTCCATAATCCTTGCGGTCGCCGTCGAGATTACACAAAATAACACGCGGATGAGACGATCTCCGTATTCAATTGAATACGTCGATGTCAAAAGTTCACCCACGGAATACAAACAACACAATACGTGATCAAAATACGGTGCACTTGGAGCTGGAAGGTCCACAGCGCGAATGTTATCGCGATGTCGAGATCGAACAAATATCGGCCAAGTTGATGTCTGCTGGCATCAAGGTCACAATTCACACTGAAAAGACGAGCATGAGGAAATCTATGGATGGGAATTAGGACGCGGAAATGTGTCAATAACAACCTTCGCGATTGATTCGAAAATACGCCCCCAAAGTGTGTTTACGAATTCGCTATTTACGAATTCGAACACTTGCTGAAGTTGGATTTTTCTTTTGCAGAAATACATTTCAAAAGCTTATATTTTACATGTGTCGCTATTGCGGGCTGTCCAGGTCTCCGTTGCATACGTGACTATTGGAAAAATAAGAATGTGAGCCGACATTATTTTAAATATAATAAGATTTTTTTAAACCACTTATTGATAAATTAACATGTTTCGACACCTATGGTATCTTCTTCGGGAAACAATGTATACTAAAATTAAAAATGCAAGCATAGATAAAAAAAACAAAACTATAAAAGTATAAGTGGTAGGTATCTAATTAAGAACCACTGCGAAAACAAATTTAAAAGTTGACTATTTGCAAAAAAAAATTGATTATTTAAAATATTTAATTTGGTATTAACGTTTTTTCTTATTAATAATAAACCTCTAGTATTTTTATGTAAAAATTTTAAACCCTTCTTAATGTCATAAGAATGGTTTGTTTCCAAAAATTGATAGACGAGGACAGAATAATTATTGTTATTTATTTAATCACAGGTATCAAAACATGGTGGATTATCAATAAATAGTGTTTTAAACAAAGTGTTTTATTTTAATATTAGAAAATATAATATATTTTTTAAATAATCAGTAGGATATTTATATGTATATATATATATATATATATATATATATATATATATATATATATATATATATAATTTCTTTGACATTTATTTCTTCTCAATGAGAATAATATCCGTCTCGACACAAAATTTCTTTAGTGAGACGGACACAGTTCAAACATATTTTTACATTATATTATATACGAGTAGTTACCAATAAATAAATAGAGAAGGAGTATATACGAGAATTTATGTTTCAGTTAGTCTGTGTACATATTTTTTTTACTTCAGATACAAATTTATAGTAGTCTGTAATTTTATTATTTTTTATCATATTATTTAAATAATATCTTAAATAATATACAAAATAATTTTAGTTGTTAAGATACAATAGTTAAAATGTCTAAAAATTATAAACTGTACACAAATTATTGAATTGAATAAATTATTAAATAAATATAAGATAATAATAATTTTGTACTCAACGCATTTAATAGCATCATTTTGTCGCTTTTTCTTCTTTGTGGTGATATAATTAAAGTGGCACAGGCAGGCTTCATATTCATTTTACCGCTTGTGAGGTCGCACACACTCCATTATTTGAAGTAGTCACGTCCACACATTCCTTAAGCTCGCTGTTTGTGCATTCCCTAAGTACACATGTTGGCTGCGACAGCCTTGAACGCGATTCGTAGATTTCCACAGTTTCCGAGGAGCTTAAAGCCAGACTGCTCTATCGTCAGGTCCACCACAAGCTCTTTGTCACTGTAATGTCACGAGCTATTATTACTACAATGGTGACATTTTGAGATTATTGTTATAAATACGGTGAAACGTCTTTCAACATTAGTTGAGAGGTTATCCAAAGTCAACAAGTCTGAACACGGCGTGCTTCATTTAATGAAACGCTATTGACTGTGTAAAGACGTTGAAATTTTTTTTTTTATGTATAAAACATCTTACCTCGCGCCTCTCCGCCTTCTAAAAAATTTCATACACAGAAATACGCCATACTTGGTATCATGGTGACTTCACGTTTTAATTAATATCCATTAACATCAAACTTGTTTGTTACATTCTCGCGTGTTCAAAGAGTCAAATTCACATCCCAGTAGGTAGGAAAAGAACTCATTTGTGAATTCAGAATCTACCTATACGGTACCAACTTATATAATTGAATTTAAAAAAAAATCAATTCTAATATCTACCTATCTATGCAACGTAACAATCATTTTCCATGAATTAACTTTTGAATTGTCAAATTAAAAAAAAGAAACATTCCTTCCTTCCTTTCCAATGAACTGCTGTATTCACACATAGTTTATACGTAGACCGTAAAAAATCTGTAGTAGTTGAAAATGCCTCTCCTTATCTTCGTCGGAAAATTGACGAAATAATGCGTTTTTGATTTCTTTAAATGCTACTTATGAATAAAATAAAGAATAACGACCCCAAATGAGATCCTCGAGGGATCCCAGAAAGGAGAGGGCTAGAATTTTTCTCAATTTAAAACCAATAACTGCACATTTAAAAAATAAATTAATGTGTAAATATTATTATTATTATTTAGGTTTTCTTAACTACGTACCATGAAATAAGAGCGAGCCGTCGGGCCAGATCAGGCACAGCTTTTCACGGAAGGAGCCTGGTCTCTCGTGTGTAGATGTCGCCCGCATCGTCAGTCGACATTAGATTTCAATCGCCGTCCCCATAAGTTTATCCATTATATTTAATTTATAAATCGTAATTTAATTCTAGGTAAAACTGATGAATATGATTAAATTTTGGCCATTCATATAATGTATCTACAATATATCCTTCAACCTTTCTGTGTATTAATATTTTTTAGGGAACTATTAACATGTACATTAAAACAAATACTTTATTACATAGAAACAATTAATTGTGCATTAGGATAATAAAAATTTAGTAAAGATAGGTTAGCTTAGGTTAGGTAAGGTATATTTAATATTATTTTTTTATTATTGTAATGCCCAAACAAATCGTTTAATAAAACAAAGTATTTATTTTAATGCTCTGTTAAATCCATAAAAATAAAATATAATGTTATACTCTGTACAATAATGTCACTATAACTATTTCTACTATTAATTTCCCTCTAATTTCATCTAGTCTTAATAGATTATCAATATTGGTGTAAAAATCTATGATAGTAGAATATCTATGATGTACTAGTTTTATGTAATGCATTTAACATGAATATCCTCAGTGTCATCATCATCATCAATTCAAAGACTCGACAAGGCGCTTCCACCATTCCCTGTCTTGTGCAGCTACGGTACTAGTTACCTAATCAAGATCAATCTGTCTTCGTATAATATTTTTTGCAATTTATCTCATCTTAATCTGGGACAACCCACCAGCCGTCTTCCCTACATTTTGGTGGTCGCCTTTGGCATTCGTAAGATGTCTCCAAGCCATCATAATTACGATCTTTCTATTCGGTAACTCTCGGTACTCCCCCAAGGTAACTCATTTCGATAGCCTGAATTCATGATGTCTCTCGGTTAGAATTCATATTTGGCGACCATAAACCGCATTTCCTCAATTATAAGACGACATCGATTAGTAAGCTAAAAAGGAAAGAAATTAAAAAAACTTCGTTATAACAATGAGAGACATCATATTACATAGGTAATAAATTTTCGTTTCAATGCAGCATCATAGTGAATCGTTTTTAAGAACATATGGCACAATTTAAAAAAAAAATGATCGCGTTTGACCATCACCGAGCGACGCATGTATCCCGACTGTGCAGCAGCGGCAACGGTGGTCGTGACGTATTAGCTAACTGGGGGTGACTTCCGAGGATCGTCAACGACTTGAACATTTTTGACAGCGATTGTAGAAAAGACATGCCATAAATATAGAGATACTACAATAGAAATAAAAAACATGCGTCTTATAATCGATGTAATTCGGTATTAAAGTGGGCCTGCTCACATACTTAAAAACAGTCAACTTGGTTTTGACTCTTAAATCGGGTTTCATTATCAACTGTCTCTCATCGCTAGAATTCCACTCCGAGATATTTGAATTTATCGACCCGCTTTTGCTTCGCCTCACGGATTCTGATCACACATTGTCTTTCTATAACCAAGTACCTTCGTTTTTGCAGTGCTGAACTTCAGCCCTACATAAGTAGGTACTCTTGTTGGTCCTCTTGTGTGGGCCCCAGCATTCTGAAGAGTACGGAACGTCCTCAGTGTTGCTGTATTTATAATAATATCCATTTTGTTTTAATCTCGTGTGCAAAAGGGTTCTTCTCAGCATCTGGGCCGCAGAATGGCTCAGGGGCGGAGTCCATTTAAAATGATATAATCATTATATTTTGTTTTTCCATTACGCGATGTTATTTCTCTCAACGTATGAATAATTCCTTTATAAATGGAATTTTGTCATAAACGTGTTAAAATGTAGAACATTAAAAGTAAAAGCCTCAGTTTCCTTCCCATATTCAGCCATAAACCTGCGTGTAAACCTTGAAAGGTGGAAATATTAGAACAATAAAATATGTTGAACAATATTAAAGCCGCTGTATAATTTCCAACGCAGCTTATTCGCAAATGAATTCATCAAGAATTCCACAAAATTTTAACAAATTCCTTTACCATTGCTCTTGGAGCGTGTTAACACTGGGTGGTAAATAATTTATCAATCCTTTATGAAAATACTCATAAAAAATTTGACCTACATAAAAATCTGTACACCTATAAATATTAAAAATCAGTTTTCCTATATTAATAATTTACAGTGAAAATTAATAAGCTTACATCGAAATATTCAACATGACATTTACAATATACAACAAAAATCAGAATACCTACATTAGGGAGCTATATTAAAAATTAATATACATAATGCCTGCATTAAAAATCAATAGACAGTAAACCCTCTATTTTCCGGTACTCAAATAACTCTCAAGCAACCGCAATTTGAATGGTAGCTTTACCATCGGCATTTTTTAAAAAAAACAACAATAATCTGAAATCTTCAATATCTCGGATATGCGAAGGGGAAATTGATGGAAGTCGGGGCCCTGGAAGAAGGAGAACATCATGGCTATATATATATATATAGCCATGATGTTCGCGGTAAGCGGTAGGTAGGTATATATATATATATATATATATCGTTTATAAGCAAAAGCTTCTACATGGTCCTGCTCATTCACCGTCAGGTTTGGCGAGTTTACTTACTGTACAGATGATAGCCAACGTCCGCTGAAAGTATAGGACACCAGAAGGAGAGAAAAATATTTATTTTAGTATAATGCAGTTTATAGTGTTTAAAATTAACGTAGTAAACATAATTATAATTTGTTTACATATTATTTATGTATTACATATGGGTTATTAAAACTAATGTGCCTAAGTATTGTTACGATGAATGTTTCCTTCTGTTCGTTGTCAAGTTGGGATGGCATCGCAGCCCCGAGGGCCACCAAAATGATAGGTTCAATGAAAGAACGAACAGATAATATTTAAAAGCCTCTTGGGCGATGTTTAATGACGAAAGTAACAAAAGACAATTGAGCTTATATTCTAGACAATTAACACATATAAGGGTTGACCATTACAGACTTTTGGTATGAATTAAACCTGAACTAAAATCCGGTGGATCTTGACTAACGGTTGCCACTAAAAAAGGAATGCTGGTTCAAATCCATAGGCGACTTACCGAGGAGATGGCGCCGTTCCTGGATGGACGGTCTGGTCCCTGGCCAAGGCGACGGTCGATGGGAGACGAAGCGCAGCCGTAGCGGTGGAGAGAATATGTCGAGATTAATCTCAGGTCCGGCGCGCAGCTACGAAGATGTTGTATCGGTTTCTTTTAGTCACTATCTCCTGGGAGGGATACGTATTCCCGCTACAGATGCGTGTACCCACACTCCTTGCTCTCCCGTGACTGCCTCTCTCTTTCTTCCACGGGCACGCTTGTGCTTGGGCACGTGACTCGTGCGCGCTTGCGTAACAGCGTGATTATTCCAGATATCTCAGCGCTGATGATTAAAACTGCTTCATAACAGTATTTACACAACTTTCTTTAATTTTTGATGTATCAAGTTCACTATCATGTGTCTATATTCTTACTGATCAAGCTGTTGTAACTATCGCAAATTATATAATAGAAAAACACTGAAATCAAATACTCCGAAATCTCTAAATCTTAAAATAAATATCATCATAATAACATTCTTGTCTATAATATTATAGTTAAAACAGTTCTGTAAATGAGATAGAATTTCTAATATTCGTATATTAAGATTATTTTCATACCATCTAAAGATACTGACTCTAATCTAGTGCGGTGGGCCAATAAATATATAAACACGAATTAACGCAAATTCCTTGTTTCAACATTTTCAATTTTGTGTCATCCACGTGATCACTTTGATACCACTTACGCAATCAATTAGATCTGAGACTTTTTTTAAATATATGACGCGATTGAAACGAATATTTAAACGCTGACAATATAATATGCATAATGTAAAAAATACATCTTGTTTACACAAAGATTTAATTTTCGAAGAATAAATACTTTTACTGTTGCATAAATGTGTATCGGATTTATGTTTCCGAAAATAATGTGTATAGATACCTTTCGTCCCGCAACTAATGTTCCAAACCCCTTTTCTACATGTACACTTTATTTAATGTCTATTCATTTACTGGTCTGTGGATACTATGTATTAAAAAAAATTATCTGTTTACTTAAATTACATTTTTATTTATTTGTTCACAAGCAGCAAGTGAGTAATCAATTTTAATGATTTTTTACGGTGCTATGATAATTTAAAGTATGATCAGAAATCTGAAAAAGTGTTATCCGGGTAATCCTCCGATTCTAGTGGTGCTGGATAAGGAGTTTACTGTATCTACATTAAAATTCAATCATCATCGTCATCCCTTGCCGTACAGCCCTTCATGGGTTCTGACCTCAAGAAAACCCTTCTGCTTCCATCCAATTAAATATATATTATAAGGTGCGGAGCCGAGGTACCAAATTTCCACCGGCAAGTACAATAGTATGCATGAAAGATGTAAGTTCTAATGAGATAAAAATCTATCAGAATTTCCGACCTACCAACGGTCCACCAACTCTGCATTCTCCACTCGAGTAAAAAATAATAATTAATAATAACAACGTATGAAAGTAGTTTTTTCATAATAAAAGAACTGGTTGTATAATGAACAACTTTAATACAATAAAAAATTAACTTAGCTAACAAGAATTAATTAATCGGGAACAATTTCACATCGAAAAATTATATCTACAATAGTTTTTACATAAATTACAGACCTTCTCATAATTGTCTCTTCATCAAATGTCGCGCCGAGATACACAACTCCGCACGACGGCGTCCTCTCCGTGATACACGGTAACATGGTAGTTGGCATCACTGGGATGACATCAGCGCAGTGCGGTCCTACTTCAAATTTATGGCCTGGAAGGACCAAAGCCTCTGCCAGCCAGAAAATATCCAATGTTTGTCAGGCAGGACCATCCCTCTGCCAGGCAGAAAATGTTCAAAGATTTACAGATTTTAAATAATCCCACGCCACAGCCGCTTGGCCGGCCCACCAGTAGAAGTCTTCCCCCACTTCGCGTCCGCCCGACGCCTCACAGGCATAAACTAAAATGTAGTATTTGGTGGTGCAGAAAAAAATTATTCCATGTATTATTTCCCTAAGGTATTTATTCGTAACGTAACAATATATTAGGAGAACACATTCTTATTGTGAAGTTGTAATTATTCAGAACAATTCAATTTTATCGAAAAATATTTTATATGTATATCTTTCTAATTAATATATTTAATTCATATTTAAAATATCACAGACCTATGTTCTTAATAATTACAACTTCACAATAAGAATGTGTTCTCTTTAATAATATAAGTTGTATCAATGTGTTCAAAATTTAATAAAAATGAATTGATGATTCTGGCGTCAACTATCAGTATTTGAGATTCGGTAAAAATAAAGTAGATAGCTCTTTCAAATAATATGACGATTAAATGTATTAATATCAAAAAAATAACATACAGGTTCGAAAATTTGTCGCTAAAAATATCGACGCTGTAGCATAGTTGGTTTCCCCGTTCCCGTTTTGGAAATAAATCCAGGCTCGAATCCCGGTGGCCCAACAACAATATTTTTCGATAAAATTGATTTAAAATTGATACGTATATGTTTGTAATTAATATATTTAATTCATATTTAAAAGTAACAATATATCTTTACTTATATTTTCCTGCCGTCTCATTTTGGGTATAACTATTCTTTGTGTAATTGCATAAAATTCATACACCAACTTTTTGATTTGCCGATTTCATTATTATTATTATTATTATTATAAAGATCTAGAAAGTGATCTTTTTTTCTTTCCGCAATAAATCAAGTGAATTGAATAAGCGATTAGAAAATACAATTTCATTCTATTTTTCGTTTTTAAAAAAAGGCAGTAACGAAGTTGATCCTTTTACTAATTCCCTTCGTGAGTATCTAATTAGGGGATGGAAATGAGAAGATCTTTGGTCGAAACTGAATGCGAAATCTTTTCTTTCTTTTGAATAATTAAACGTATCATTGACTTTGTAAAGGGAATCTTGGAGTGTTACGAAACGAGTCTTCATTTTATTTTTTCCTCCGATAAGTTCTTAAAATGTAGCCTTAAGGTATTTATTTCAAAGTTTCAAAAATTACCATCTATTTTCGCGGCTTAAAATTTAATTGAAACAATCGAAATGGATTTTCATTTTGATTTTTGCTAAAATATTATTTTCCCAAAATAATATTTTAATAAATTATAATTTTGTCTCGTTATCGCATTATCACACCGATTAATGAATAGGTCTGTTTATAATAATGTTGTTAATATTTACTTCTGACTAGAATATTAATGTTTTAAATTCGATATTAAAACCTGTACCGGAATAAGTGGCCACACCGTATAAACACTTGGTAGAGCCTTGAAATGTGCTCAAATAGAACATATGTATGGTGATATGACATCTATCAAATCAATGCCAAATTAATACCATTACATCTATTGACAACTTCTCACGCGTTCCGTTCTATGCTATACTTGCAAAGCTTTGCATGTATAGTTGCGTTATATGGTATTTTATTGGATAATAAAATAATTTTTATATAAATATTTCGTTGTTCATGCGATATCATTTTCTGAATCTTTTTAATCCTCACTGCAAGTCAAGTCGAATACTGAAATATCTGAACATAAATGGTGGTCTTAATTACAGAAGCGGTTCGTCATTGCATGTCCTCCCGATACCACTCTCATCATAACAGCTTCATAATTAGTGACTCCGACGTGATGCGTCATATTTACGTATGTGTCAAATACTTATTTACCAAAATTCATACTATATTTTGAGCTAGATCGCTAAAACTTTTGAATTGGCTCTAGACATGTAAAGCCATCTAGACATGTAAACAGCTAGATTGAGATGTGAGATTGTGAGATGTGAACGTGAGATATAGATGAGATGACAGGAGTCTCACAGACGTGGCCGTTTAATCAAGCATTAAACTGCCTTAATGACACTACCGAAGTCGAAGCCGGCATCTAGAAAGTCACAGATGTAGGGGGAAACATAATATTATTATTTATTTAATTATCAACGTAGGGTATACATAAGCGTTCCTATATATGGTCTAATATAAACAAGATTAAAGTATTTACTTTTACTAAAACTTATCTTATACATATCTGGTTAGTTTAACTTTAAATCTATTCAATTTCTTCTCCTTTCTTATGTTTTCTGACGATTCTTTAAAAATCTTCATTGCACTATATTTTACCATTATATATTATGGATACGTATCTAGAAAGAATATTATTGTTATCATGATAATATCTAGTATTACTCCGATGACACTATCCAGCACACCAGATCAACATTAGCAGTGTAAAGGGATATTACATTAATATTAAAAATTGATGTTAAAAATGTATAAGTCATTTTGAGTAGCTTGTTGGTGTAGCGGTCAAGACGTTGGCCTGGTGATCTAGTGGTCGGGGGTTCGCGCCTCGTTCCAGGACACCAGCAAGTTAGTCCTATTTTCATATTTTCATAGCACAAGCGTTTAGCTTAGTTTGAAAATAGTAAGAATATTGATGTGACATGTATTCCATGTAGGCATCTCTATTTAAAAAAAAAAAAAGTTTAATAAAAATATACTTTAATGCGTTATATAACAAAAAAAAAACAACTTTATAAACTTAAACGGCAAGAGAAAGAAAACGGATTGATACCGTTGAGATGTGCTGCTGGAGACACCAGATGGGGAATATCAAGATGGATTAATCGGCATTTACGAAATCTGAAATAAAACAAAGTAAAAGTGAGAAAATAAAAAAGGTTAAAAAAAATTTATTGCGATATTTCTTCCACAGTTTTAGTGGGGCACCCACTAAACAAACATGTTCTTCATTAACACACCTGAGGACGGTGTAATCCACGCAGACAGACCTGAAATGTCCCGACCGCAGATGCGTCTACACCGTCGAGGGTGCGCACTCTGTGTGGACCGCGAGCCCTTTGATCTTGCTAGGTTGATGGCTATTCATTAAACCGCAAAGTGATCACACGAGGAGACTCGGAAGTTGTTGCGGGCCAGCTCGGAGCCGCCAGCGTACAAAAAGTATTTGTCATCGAAAATATTTTTGCCCTTCTGTAAAGTGAGCGATGCTTTCGTTTTTTAGAAAACAAGATATTTTTATATTATTAATAGAATCGACGTTAACTTTGTAGACTTTCATAATGATCATTATAATGGTGGATATTAATAAATGAATATATTAATATATTAATAAAACACTGTTATAACAATACATGAGTTTATTACACTTTTTAAATTAATACATCTGTCATTCCATTATTTGAAAGCCATCTTCTTTATTTTTTACGGAATATTAAATACTTTTAAGTCGATAGGAGACTCTAGAATTAATTAATTATTCGGTTAATGCACGTTCCCCAGATTGAAAGACATCCAGGTTCGAATTTCGGTAATAACAACAATATTTTTCGATAAAATTGATTTTATATGTATCTTTTCAACTAATACATTTAATTTGTATTAAAAATATTATAACTCCTGAACAACTTAACAATAAGAATATGTTCTCCTTAATAACAAAAAATATATGTGCAGACTAACGGACACATAATTTTTTCTAAATAAATCTATATTATACTCCTTCTCTATACACGAGTCTCCGACTCTCATAGAGAAGAAAAAATGTAAAATAATACATGTATATAATATGTGATTATGTTTATATAAAATGTATTATATCTGATTATATCCTCTGAAAATAAAAAAAAATACATTTCGCTTCATATTTTCCTTGCTGAAGATGTGTAATTAATTTTCTATGCAGACTTATAGTTATGTAATTCAGCTATCTCCCTCGCTATCTCCTCAGTGACCAATCGCCACCCAATATATTTGATTACGCAACAAAAACCACAGCGTCAGTGTATATTAAGAAACTCGAGTAGGGTAAATAAACTCATGTAACAATAATAACAGTCAAGTTATTCTTATACAACCAATTTGATGATATTTTTAGTTTAATGGTATCAAATATACCGACTTGTGTTTGAATAAACTACAAGCTTTATTATCAAGTAACGTTCAGTACCCGGCGTTGTCTGGGATTCGACACCCAAGCCCGTGACAGGTGCACACATAGACAACAGCACTAATTGACATCACATATACCATTACCGTGATTTTGTATTAAATAATCTAACTTAATGTTCCTTTACGTAACCTATCTTAAAGGAATGTAAGCTATAGTAAACTAACTTATATTAATTTAATAAAAAATTAAATGCGAAAAAATCTATCAAATTAATATACATTTTCAACAAAAATTTTGATCTTTCTGTTATATTTTCAATTGATACGTGTACTATTCCATTTAAAAAACAATCAACTTTATTTTACGGTGAATCTCAAATACATTCGAGTAAAACCCGATAGGATACGCTAGAATTTAATTAATTAATCCACGTTCTATGAACTATATTCTGAAAAGGCAACTTTACTAAAATGTGTTCTCTTTAATATTATATTATTCTAACTAATATTAAACTCTTTGTGCCCAGTTGTTAGTGTGAACAGTTGTTTAGGTGTGCATTTGTGCACCTATCTTGTGCTTATTTGTCGCCTATGTGTGCAGTTTGTTGAGTGTATAGTTGTCTGAAAATCCGGTATTTACAGCACTCAATTCCAGTGCACGAAATCGGCCGGTATTCCGGTATAGAATACCAATCACAATTGTTGTATCATTAGTAGCACTTATCTTTGACGCCTGACATAGAACAGGGTACCAAAAGAACAATAAAAAACGGTCACTAATGTTTTGAGTGGTATTTAATGTGCGTTTCTCATAATATAATAGCTATCGTCTTAGTGTCAGTGCGATATTATGATTATCCAGTGTCGTGGGAAGTTTTTTTAATAAAAGACGATGTGACGTGTCGATCCAATTCCCACAATGTTTTCCTCCCTAATGATATTTCTGTGCGAGAAGTAATCCCGTTAACAGAGCAGTTACAAAGTTATACGGGTTATGGAAGAGTTAGAAGTTCCATAATTTCAATTAGATTTGTTCAGAAACTCGCGAAAAATGGCTGAAAATGTCGGGGCCATTTCGGCAAATCTGATATCATGGCGCTTAACTTTTGAATCAAATTAAATGTTGTGTCCTTTCAGGGGCGAACGAAAGTCGCGGCGGTGTGGTGGGATCATTAAAACTGAAATACGTCATCAAAGTTCTCCGGTATCATATAATAATGATTCACAATAAAATAAAAATAAATTAGATACATCATTTCCGGTATTCCGGTACATTCTATTGCTGGAAGACTGTTTTATCAATTACGCCATATTAACTCTATGTCAATGTTGATTTTTATACCAAACTTAACACTTACTGCCTGGTGGGCCAAAACAAAATGCGTCCGGCAGTGGTGGGTCATTTTAGACCCACCTCAAGTTTTCAGTTTTTCAATCGTTTTGTGGGCGATTTTTTAAAGATATTTCATTTTAAATATCATTCAATGAAATGGCATGATGTGCCATAATGTTTCTACTAAAAAATTAAAGATAAAAATTTAAAAATGTACATATTTTCACGCATCGACAGACGCCCTACACAGCCAAAATACAAACATCCACTAAGCATGTAATCTTGTTGAAACCCGAACAGGTAGTGTCATAAAATTTACAGGTAGGTGCAACGCCCCTCAAATAGTTATATTACTGGTATTGTCTAGGGGCCACCAGACAAAAATAAGTCAAAACAAATACATCGACGTATACCTGGTATCCTTTGTCAAATCTCAAAATGTTGATAATATATATTTCAGTGTAAGCACTGAGTTTCAATCCCGCAAAAGCGACTGATTTTTGAGCGTTTTTTCACATTTGTATCAATAACGCATTTGAATTTCGTCCGATAATATTTATTTGTATCTCAAATTATTTTGAAATATTTAATAAAAGATTAGCTAGAAGGAAAACAGCATTAAACAAATATTTGTAGAGTAATTCATATTTTTTTACAAACACCCGGGTGAAATCTGACCCACCACTGCAGAGTATGTGATAAATTATAAATACCTTACTTCTTGATTATTATGAAAGTGATCTAAGTCAATAAATTAAAAATAATGAGTTTATCAATTCACATTGTTTTAAATTAATGTAATATTATGCAAATTGTAACAATTGTGAAATATCTGAAGCGTTATATGCAGTGTATTATTACAAAGTTCAACGGTATTCCGCAAGTGTGTATTTTGATAATAGAGTAAGACTTAAATTTTTTATTTCCTTATAAGCTATATGTTAAAATAAATTATAAATCTAGTGGACTAAATAATTTTATTGTGTTGTGTAATATAAACATATTTTTTAATCAATTCAAACGCAAACCTTTTAATATCTCGAAACGAAAGAAATATGACTTAGATCACTTTCATGATAATGGTCACATATATGAACAAATTACATTCTATATATTATTCATGTTCAAAGATAGCATCATTTATCTTCTTCTTTTTTTTTCATTATTTGTAATTTGTATTTTCTTCTTTATGTTTAATTTATGTTTTCTTGGTTAAACCAACCACGTAAATGGATATACGAGTATATCTACAGATTATTGATTAAAATTGATTCTGTAAAATGTTATCGTTAACGTCATAAAACTCAATTAGGGAGATATTAATATACTTATGCCCAAAAAATTGGATAAAATTTTTGTTCACTATTGTATTATAGATAGGCTTGCTGTGGTTGGATTTTTTATAGGATTGTGCCATTCATTCGTGCGTAACATCCTTCTCTAGCAATACATTTTGAAGGCGCCTCTTTTACGCCTGTTGGTATTACGGACTGTCCTAGTCTCTCCTACATACATTTAAATTGAAAAGGCATTAGTATGAACCCACACAATTTTAATACAAATTAAATACATCAATTAGAAAGATATACATACAAATAAAATCAATTTATCGATAAAATCTTTTTGTTGCTACCAGGATATGAACCAGGAAATTTTATCTGAAAAAAACTACAACTTCACAATAATAATCTATTTTTTTAAAACAACATAATTTTAAACAAATATCAGATATCTCATAGAGACAAAGCTATTATTTATTATATTTAATGGAAAATATATGAAAGTATGGGGTAATTTCTTATAGATGGCGATGGTGTAGTGGTACTCGAAGCGAGTCCACATACTTACATATATATAACTTTCAAAAATCTGATAAATGTGGAGATTGGGAGGTGAAAATTGGTGAACGTTATATATATAAAGTGATCACTTAAGCCAGCCGAAGACAGGTCGTAAACCCTGTAATTACCCCATACTTCCATATATTTTCCATTAAATATAATAAAAAATAGCTTTGTGTCTAAGAAATATCTGATATTTTTTTAATAACAGTACAGAAATAATTTTAGCTAGTTGTATTCGTCTTCGAATTTCATGTCCACTGTCACCAGTGTTCGTGATCAGCGCGACCAAATAAATTACTTCTTGAACTACCTCACATTCGCACGATCCACAACCAGTACATATTTTAATATACATATTTTTTTATTTACTTTCACTATTCATAAACGACATTGTTGACATTTCATGGTTCATGTTCTATTGTTTGCAAATGATCTTAAAATATGTAAAGCAAAGTTTAACATAAATGACTGTATTACTTTACAAAATAACCTAAATTTGCTTTATATGTGGTGCTGTGCTAACGAACTTTATCTTAATGTAGAAAAATGTAAGCAAGTACGTTTCAATAGAAGTAAAAATCAACTCCCTTTTCAATACAGCGTTACTGATTAAATAGAGTCGAAGTTATGCGGAGTTTGGGTGTGCCCTTCGACGAAAATTGTAATTTATTCAACAAGGCAATAAAATCCTTAGGATTTGTGTTAATAACAACTAAAAACTTTAACTCGCTCCGCTCTCTAACAACTTTATATACATCTATTGTAAGAATTACACTGGAATTTAACTCGACTGTGTAGTCTCCATACTACAGCTATTATAAAAATTGAAAGAGTGCAACATAAATTTCAGAAGATTTATCAATTTTAAATTGCATATTCCGATAAAAAATAATGAAACACGATTATTTAAAGAGTTTGCGTCATTTGAAAAAAATAGCCTGGAGAAGAGATGTGAGCGATATAGTATTTCTATATAAAATTATCAATAACATGTGTTCTCTGTAGGTACACATATAAATAATTATGATATTAACTCGCCAATAATACGGATGGGTCAGTTTACTTTTCATTACAGGAGCATTACCTGAATTGAAGAAATATTAGTTCTTTTAAAATTAGTACTTTTTATTTATTATCTTTATTTTGTTAACCACTGAATTGAGTTTAAAAACATCTACCGGTTTCGAAAAATACCATTTTCTTCTCAGGATGTCATAATTAACTAAAAATATAGCATTGTTTCTTCACCAGAATCTATTTTTAATTTTTTTTTAAAAAAACAACAATTATTTAAAAAATAAATTTAGTACCTAACTCAAATTGCTGCTCAATACAAATTTAGTCGAATAATTTTTAGGAAAAAATTTTAGAACAGGACTCGTAGTTAAATTTAGTTGGCTGTTTAGAATTTCCTGATTACTTTTACATGCTTTATTTATCTCCAACGATTCCAAATTATTTAATTTGTGACCAACGCCGTTTATATGCAAAATTGACAATCCCAATTTTTTATCAAAACCATGACTATTTTCTATCAAATGATTAGAAAATTCTGAAAACCCACTATTGTTCAAACATCCCAAATGCTCCTTTACTCTTATATTAAAATTTCTACCCGTTTTATCAATATAAAATGCAGCACAATCCTTGCTAAACTAAGTTTATGGACGCTATTATTACACTTGGTTTTTTATGTTATATTTAAACTGTTATATTAAAAATGTATTGTTATATTTAAATTAAATTAATTATTATTCTTATGTAAACGGAGCCTACAAGGGCGATGATGGAAATAATAAAAAAATAATATACGTTTATGAATAGCTTAAAACATAAAAGAAATTGCGATTATAAATTACATAATTGAAATGCTCGTGGCGCACTTTTTGTACTGAATAAAGAAATTTTTTATATTAATAGCATTCAAATATTGACTTTGTGATAAAACGGTACGCGATACGACGTTTTAATTGCCATTTTTGATTTCAGCTCACTAAAATACACAAAGGAGAGCTAAAATTACCATTAAAGTTTTTTTATCGTACACCTGTGTTATTAATTAGTTACCCTTTTTAGTTAAAATCCCAAGCGCGATAAAACAATGAATTTTATTAAAAATTTTAAATTACGTATTCAACCCTATCCTGGAAAAAATAAGAGATCTAAAATGTGAAAATTGATACATAATAGAAGATATTTCACTGTACTAAATAATATTGTGTAATGTATAGTTTTAGATTTTTAAAATTATTTTTTAATGGTATAACGGTGTTTGGGTTAACCCATTCAAACCAGTTGTTAAAAGGTGTTTTTTTTTAAGATTTGTTTTTCGAATTGGCAACACTTTTTACAGCGACAGCCAATTTGACAGCTGACAGTAGATTTGTGCTCAGTTTGGTTTGCCATTTCAACATCAATTGTGCACATTTATTTCGAAAATCGTGGTTCAGTTCGCGAAACTTACCGTGCGCTACGTCCATTTTACGTTCGACATAATCGTCCATCCGAGTAAGTAATTCGAATAACCGTGGATTGTTCTCGCACCACGCATACTTTAATTGATAATACGCATACGCAGATACGTCGTACAGTGCGTACCGAAAAAGCTGTTGTTTCTTCAAAAATGATGCCGGTCAGAACGTTACAGTCAATGGAGAGCGCTATAGATCCATGATTACTGACTTTTTCGTTCCCCAATTGAATGGAATTCATATAAAAGAGTTGTGGTTTCAACAAAACTGCACAACATGCCATACAGCGCGCGTCATAATCAATTTATTGAAGGAAACATTCGATGAGTGCTTAATTTCGTGAATTACCCTCCAAGATAGTGTTATTTAACACCATTGGATTATTTTCTGTAGGGATATTTAAAATTGCTACTCTACACTGATAAAACAGAAAAGATAGATAAATCGGAAGCCAACATTCGTCGAGGTATTGCCCATATACGTCCCCAGCTGCTCCAGAAAGTGGTCGAAAATTGGACGTCCAGATTGCGCTTTATTTGAACCAGCCGCAGTGCCCATATGCGCGAAATCACATTTAATTACTAATGGCATAAAATTATCTTTCTAATAAAGCTAATACTATGGGTATTACCACAATTTATATGTATTTTATTTCACTTTAAAGTTCTATACTTCTAAAAAAAAACACCCTTCACATATTATATGTTATTTTATTTTGGTAATGTTAATAAGGGTAAAAATTAAATATAAACTTGGTGGATAATTTTAGTCATGAAAGGGGTGGGAGTCTATTGTTAAATGTTTGCCGGTTCTCCGAGGCTTTTGTTAAAATAAGGTATGGACTGAAATACACAACGACTTTTTAATAAAATTCATACTCGTTAATTTTTACAGTAGTTCTTTAAAATAATTTCATTAACCCGTAATAAATACAATTTATTTATTTTTCCTCTCTTTTAACTGTCTAGTTGGACTCGGAAGTAATTGGATTGGGCGTATCGCTTCCGTGATCCAGTGACCTTGACATTACCCACCCATTCAGGTCTTGGGCTTCCCCTCGGTCTCGATTCTATTGACTTGTGCGTGCCGAGGGACTTATCTGCTCTCATTACCTGTTGCTCGTAAGACTTTATTTTCGAAGACCTGCGGCCTATTTTCTTACGTTAAAGGAAGAGACCAAACTTCACACTCGTATAGAACTATAGGTTGTATCAGTATTATATAATTGTTTACGATAAATAAATCATAATTATTCTCGATTGTTAATAATATAGTATGATATTAATGATTGATATATTGCTTTAATATTTTAGAATTATTAACACAATTATCATCATACTATTATTATATTTTATCAAAATCACATCTAACGATGACTTCGAATGGAGGGCCACAGATGGCGTTAACTGTCCGTCTCAATTATTTGAATGCAGGTTTTTAAATAATCGCGTTAAGCGGTACGCTTATCACCGAAACAATAAGGATATGCGCAATATTTTATAACTTTCAGTATTGAAAAATAGGTTTTATAGAAAATATTGCCCACTGTACACTGTCGTGTAGCGGCCATAATCCAGCTAATCTAATCAGATAAGTTGATAGATTTTACTATGATTAAGTATATCATAGGTAAACTGGAATGTGATTCCAAAATCTCAAAAAATAATTCGATAGGTATCATAAATATCTTAAAAGAACCTTAAAATATAACAAATAATTACTATGTGTATCAATAAAAATGTTATTTATTAACAAATAATAGCGTTTTTGATATAAGACTCATTATTAGGTTTTAATGAAAACACATTTTTGTTATGATGTTGCAATTTTATATAATTAAAGAATATAATTTTGTGATATTTTTGATACAAATTAAATTAATCCGTTAGAAAGATACATAGATAAAGTTTATTTAACGAAAAAATATTTTGTTACAGAGAATGTAAAATAAAATAATATTATATTAATATGTAACAAATTAAAAAAAATGGAATAACAGATGTATAAAAGTTTACAAAATATGTGCTCAAAATTTGTTGAAAACTTAATCGGTTGATGTAGTAACTAAAATAGTTAACGCGTTTACCCGGATAGGAAAAGGTCGAATTGTAGTAGAAACCAAATACTCTTTTGTTAAATAGATTTTTTATGTATAACTTTATTTTAATTTTATTTTAATATTAGAAGGTATAATACGTATATAATATAATAATATAATAAGGTTTATTTCTTCTCCATAAGAGTAAGACTCATGTATAGGGGAGTATATACGAGAGTGTATAATTTATGTTTCAGTTAGTCAGTGTATATATTTTTTGACTTCAGATACAAATTTATAGTAGTCTAATTTTTATAATTGTGATGGGGAGACTGCTAAAAAATTTAATACCTTAATAAATATAGTGATTTTGGGTTGCGGTATATAAATTTGGTCTCTAAATCTTGTAGATCAGAATTCACTTTCTTAAATTTAATTAAAAAAATTTCGATTATTGATTTTTTTTGTATATGTCTATTATTTTTGGTACTTTGAAATCTACGAGGAGTTGGATACTTGGGTCTTATTTATTTTTTTATAATAAATTTTATCATCATTTTTCGAGTAATTTCTTATTGTGATGTTGAAGTTTTATGTGCTCCTCCCCACCCAACAATACCATATTGTAAATGTGAGTATTCAAACGCGTAAAATATTATTTACAAATTAAGATTAGTAATATTTTCTTTCCATTTGAGTTTTTTATGCATTATTCCTAGATATTTGATACAGTATTTTTCTTCAATTGATATACATTAGTCGCAAGAGTCTTCATGATTACAGGCTTTGGTGTGAATTTTAACATTAATTTCAGTGTTATTTAGCTGTTCAATAGCAAATTGTAGAAAGTATATTTTATCAGTATTAATTGATAGTAGGTTATCATCTGTCCACTTTTTATGGTATTAACGTTCTCATTTGCAGATATTCTAGTTGATTAATTTAATTTATATTTAGGTATTTCCAATGTGATTATGCATGTACAAGTCACGTTTAACATGGAAGAGAATAATGTCTATCCCATAAAAAAATACTTAAAAGCCATATTAAACATTATTTAAGGGTCCTTGACACATTTGGAAAAAAAATATTTGTAGAATGTATGCTCCCATAAACGACAATGGTATCTGGAGGTAAATATATTATACGGAACTTCGTGATGCCAGTGTGATCAAATCAATTTGAAATTGGGAGACCACCTTCGTTGGGGTGCGTGCATGGTAAACTAAGAACCCACAAATGACAGTTTTGTTCAGTGGTCCATAAAGACACGGGATTTAATAGGTAGGCCGAAGCTAGGATGACTAGATGGTGTGATAGTAGACCGTTGTTCTTGTTGTGGGGGTAATGAATTGGAAGGAAAATGACTAAACCCCACTTATTGAAATTATCCAATATTTGGAACAATGCGAACACAAAATAATATATAGAGCATGATTCAAACTTATCCGTTATTTAAATCATTTTTTGCATAATGGTGACCTTATTTTAGCTTAGATAATTGATCTTAAGCACTTGGATTATTTTTGGAACATTAGCGTAGATATTATCTTTTACGCAGCCCTAAATGCTTGCTCTATGTCTTGCCCTCTTAAATCACACAATCTGGGTGATCATTTATTGATGTGTCAGAAATTACGAATCAATTTCCGATGTAATAACTCTATTGCTTACCATACTGCTAAAAGTCGACATTATGCAAAAGTTCTTCGAGCTTTACAAACTGTTTTGTGAAATTTTCACCATTTTTGTAGTGAATTTTGACAATTTCAATACCTTTTTTAATCGTGTATCAACCAATGTTATAAACTCATTTTCGATAATGTTATTATTTTATCTGACATATAAGTAGTTTATTTCCAAACCTCTCTGCAATAAAAAATGAAATAAATGGATATTGAATTCAATTTTTGTAGAACAAAATGATACTTGCGATTGGTTTAAATACTTTCCCACAAATAATATTATAAGTCCTAAAAACTGTCAAAACCCTCTATAATTTGAGTAACTTAAACTCCAAACGGTTCAATATTTAAAATGACCAATAGTTTTTAGTGGTATGCCACTGACTTGTACCAAATAAGATTAAATAAAGTGAATAACAAACACCTCTAAAATACGCGTGTTGAGTTTCAAACACCTCTATAAATGGATAAGAGTGGAAAATACTTTTGTCAAAATTATACATTATTAATAATATCGTAATTCCTCAAAATCGTCAACATATTTGTGATTGTTTTTTTTTTTGTATTTCCTGCAGCATTGAATTCACCTATATGTTTACACCGTATCTTCAAAATATACTTTGATTTTCATTTTTTAAACGTTTTACGTGATTTCTAGGATTTGTTAAAAATTCAATATATAGGGGGTTTGGAAATATACGACTCCGATGTCATGTATGAAGTATTTAACCTTTGTTTAGGCGTATCGCCTCCGCAATCATTAACACTGCCGACGACTCCTGAATGCACCTTGCAGATATCCGGCTGAAAAAGCAAGGCTCCTAATAGGCTCAAAAAAACACCCGGTACCGACTCTCGCGACTGTATTCCCGATAAGATCTCTATCAAAAACTCCTTGGTGTAAACTTGTTATTGCATATTTGCATATGCAATAACAAGTTTACACCGAGGAGTTTTTGATAGAGATCTGTGATTGTGCTCAAGCTACAATAAACTTGTTCTGTTAACTTTAAGAAGTCTTTCTTGTTCAACCTGCTCTAGCCATACATACACACTCAGAGATCATATTCAAAAGTAATAAGGTGTAATATATGGGGACACCAAGCACTCACTCACATAACTTTTTGATTCATAACATTTAATCCTACCCGCATCCTCATTTAACCCCATGCCCTAGAAAGTAAACAAATAGTGATATTAAAAAAAACCAGTTGAGTTTGGATCACTTTGGTACGGTATGGTATGGTAATATCTAGGACGGACCACAGACCGGTAAATGAATAGACATGAAATAAAGTGTGCATATAAGAGAAGGGTTTGGATTATTAGTTAAGTGACGAGGGGCATTCTGCACACATTATTTGTGGAAACATAAATCCGATAGTTTGACATATTTATGCAACAGTAAACGTATTTACTCTTCGAAAGTTAAATCTGTATGTAAACAAGGCGTATTTTTTACATAAATGCATATCATATTGTCATCGTTTAAATTTTCGTTCCAATCGAGTCGTATATCTATAAAAGGTCGCGGAGCTATTTTATTGGGTCAGTGGTACCAAAATGATCACATGAGTGACGCCAAATTGAACATATTGGAACAAGGAATATGCGTTAGTTCATATCTTTTTTCATATCAATTTTTGGTAGTCTGTGAGACGGACATATTAATTTAGTGACAGAAAATAAAGAACTTACAGGTGGTTGAATTTAACCAAAGTCAAATACGTCATTAAAATAATGCAAAGAACAAATCTGTATCGAAAAGATGTCACAGATTAAAAATTACGAGTACATATTTAATAGCAAAGCGTACACGAAGTTCGCGTTACATCAATATTTGTATTATTTTCATAGTAAGCCAAGCGCTTGTGCTATAAAAATAGGACTAACTTGCTAGTCTCTCGGGGTGAGGTTAGTACTCCCGACTGCTAAATCTTTTGGTGAGTGTCTTAACCACTAGACCAACAAGCACGTCAAAGGAATAGTAGCCAATAGCAGTCAAGTTGTTCTGATTATCAATTTGACCAGCGTTTAAATTATGCATAGACAATCTTGTCGTACAATCTTGAACCTGTCAATTTAGAGATTAATGTCTATTAGCCATACGTATATCTATGCTCGTATGTCGGTACGAAATAGCATTGATTAATCACTTGATTCCTGCCTCCATCGAACCCTGACTCGATGGGGTAGTAGACATATGGTCTGTGGTGTGTATCCCAGAACCCTCGCAATAATTTGCTAATGCACTCGAGGGGTGGTTCGGATTGCTAGGAACCACAACTAAACATACATTTATTATTTATTTATTTATAAACTATATAAACTTTTATGATAATATATTGTTTTTATTAAATAGCTTACCATATATTAACAAAACCGTATTTATAATACATTTGAGATTATTTTTTAGATTTTAATCTCGTATCAATGAATTTATAATATTCATAATTATTTCAGCATTAAATGCATACAAATACTAATTATTAATAAAACATCAAACAACCAAAAAGAAAATCCAAAATACTGAACGGTTTTAATAATATTAATGTTTCAATACTGCTTCAAAAACATTACACGTATATTTATTCATTGAACTAGAGAAAATATTAACACGACCGAATTTGTTCCCCTTACTCTGCTTCCGGTAATGGCTACAAGTATCAGGTAGATTTCATCTATGTGCGAAAGAGTTTTTTCTTTTCATCTAGATTCAATGTTAACAAAGCAACGAAGTTTTAACGTTTTTAAACAGCCGCCATTATGAAACAAGATGATGAATCAGTTCGACTATCAAAAATAGCCGACATTTTTACTAAGTCCATTTTTGAGATATGTTGAATCTGTTAATAACAGCGTGAATTATCGCGTCCATAAAATATACTGTATCCCTATACTAAAGATATTATATCCCTATAATAAAGATAGATACAAGGACGTCCCATGGTCATAGGCAAGTAAGGCGGTATCTAAGGGCGGTACATTCTAAAGGGCGGCAAAATGGCGGCGGAATATATGTATTAGATCGAATAAAAATGTTAAAATTATTGTCCCGCATTTAAACAAGCAGAAAATAAATATTACGTACTTGTATGATAAGTTCGTCTCAGTTGTACACCTCGTAGTTGATTGTTGAAGGTCCAAGAGAAACTCTCATATGACAATTAAATATTTATTACAAGAATAATACAAAAACTAGTATCGAAGTCAAACGCATCGCAGAAGAGAGGCCGTGCCGTGCGCGCGTCCCCTTTTTATCCTCGTACACACACACACACACATACACACACACACACATATACACATCCCGCCACGGTGGTGCGGCGCTCTGACACACACGCATATATATATATATATCACATCACAAAAAATATTATTGAGCACTTTAAGGGTTCATTTTTTAAATTGTGCGAAAATATTCCGATTAAAAATGTGTGAAGAAAATATGAAAGGTTATTAAGGAGAATACATTATTATTGCGAAGTTGTAATTATTCAGGACATAAGTCCGTGATATTTTAAATGCTAATTAAATGTATTAATTAGATATTTATATATATATATAATCAATTTTATCGAATAATATTGTTGTTACGCTATCGGGATTCGAAACAAAGTACATGGCTTTCAAATAATGGAATGATAGATGTATTCATTTGAAAACATATAGGTTCGAAAATTTGTCGTTATAAGTACTAGCGCTGTAGCATAGTTGGATAATGCACCTTCCCCAGTTTGTAAAGAGATCTAGGTTTAATTTCCGGCAGCGCAATAACAATATATTTTGATAAAATTGACTGTTTAAGTATATCTTTCTAATTAATACATTTAATTAGTATTTAAAATATCAAAATATTAAAAAATGGGCAAATAGTGACAGCATTGTATTTTTGCTCAGGACCCAGTCATTAAACAATACAATTTCACAAGGTAACATGGACTTAACAACAAACATTTAAAGGAACGGGTTAGTGATTAATTAAAAATAGTAGGGGCGGGATCCTTAAATTTCTTTAAGGATGTCACAAGATGGGTAAACTTTTTAACGGAGAGTGGTTTCGAGGTCTTTTTGTCAGTGAGATCTTTTCCAAAAGGTAGTGTGGCGTATATGGGCATGGAACGGTATCTGTCGAACGGTAGATTGCAGCAAGAGTACTAAGAGGTTCACCACCGGAAATAATCGGAGACGCCGAGAGGCTGAACATAGATGTCTTATACCTTTGTACCTAGCTACCGGTATTAACTTCACAGAATGCGCTTCGACATGATGCCAACGGTCTTTTTTCTTAAAAAAGTGAAAAAAAAAACTGTTAAAATATTTTATATTATGAAAATCTACAAAATCGCATAAATAACAATGATGACAATAATTTATTTGCAACTCAAAACCGTGAAATTACTGCTTTGCATTCAAACCAAATATTCCTCAAGTAAACATAATTCTGTTTAAATGTGACAATATTCAAACAATAATATATACATATATGAAATATCATGTTTTAACACTTACCTGCGCAAAAAAAGTAGATTTTTACAAAAAAAAATAAACAAAATTTCTACGAGCGCAACTGAAAACCGTCCGATTTGTTTACATATTTAAAACAGTTCCGCGGTATTGCCACCAAACAACAAGTCATCACCTGCACCGCGCTCTTGCCACGATGTAAATACAGCCTTCCTATTGGTCAATTTAAAAATAAATCTTTGCGAAAACGCGCCAATTATCCCACACAGCGCGATGGCATGAAATCTCAAATTTTCTACTTTTGTAGTTACGCGGAATTTCAAGTAGTAGATCAGTGGTTATGCAGTATTACCGATGATATAGTGAGTAAGATTAAGAAAGGATCACCTAGGTGGTTTGGTCATATGGAACGGATGAATGAGGAGAGAATGGTAAGATAGATGACGCAAGTGTTGATGACACCAGAAGTAGAGGATGTCCGCGGAAGACTTGACATGACCAGGTAAATCAGATAATGGAGTATGATCCTGTTAGAAGCTTCAATAATCAGAGAGCTTGTACGAGAAGATGTATGAATATGGATGAGGCGAGAATTGTGTGTCAGGACAGAAAAGTGTGGCACTCTATATCTCTGCCTACCCCTGTGGAAACGGCGTGATAGTAAGTTAGTTAATTATATAGTATGTAAACTCAAATAAATAGCTTTTATAATGGTAAAGTAATTGTTTTTAAATATTAGACCTTTAAATTGCACAAAAAATATCTTTTGTTCTTATGAACAATGCCAGGACAATATTTTGTACACACGTTTCATTATCTTTTATTAGACAGTTTGGTAAACACATACATAAAAAAAAAAAAATTAATAGTTTGTGTTGAGTGAAACGTACTGCAATAACCATCATCTAGTTTTGCAAAATGAGAATAGATGCAAAATAGATTGAAAAAATCTTAGGCCAAAGACAGAATCAAAGGTCACTGGAGATATGAGAAACTCACTGTGTTGAAGATCAGGAACAAGTTTGTAGACAATGTCCTGCATGGTGCGGTCGAAGCTGATGTACTGTAGTGGGTGAGACTGATGGATTACTATGGAACATGTCGGACAGGTATTGTTCTCCTCTAAGTGTTTCACCAAGCAACTCTTGCAAACTGAAAATAACAATCTAATTCAATTAAACCCGTGACATATTTGAATTGTGCATAATCAGCAGTTTTAAAATGTACTAGAATATTTTTTTAAGTGCGAACAACGAAACATAAATCTCAAATATGCAATGAAAACTAGGATGAATATTATGTTCGTCCTGTATGTCGAGGCCGTCATTTTGGGTTAGCAGATCGTAGAGAGTAATTGATTCCAATTTTTTTTATGGAGCATCTAACGCCTTAATAATTTGTTAAACATTAGTGGTTATCGCTACCGTCACAAGTTGAAAAACTTCTTGGTAGCCAAATCGGGTCAATTGAGTGTGGTTTCAACAGGACGGTGCCACCTGACACACAGCTCGAGTTGCGCTTGAAATTATGCAAGAATTTTTTCGACTGACCTTATCGATTACCTGATTTGACGGCTTTCGACTATTTTTTGTAGAAGTACTTGAAGAAAATGTCTACGCCAATAAGCCAATAAGAATTCCGATGCTACAGGACAATATTACAATACGCGAAGTGTTATAAATGTTATAAAAATATGGTTAAAAAAGCACGCATTTATGCTGCTACCAGAGGTACCTATTTGGCTAATATCATATTTTATACTTAATTGTAATAAGTCAAACAATTAATAAATAAAAATGAAACTTAAAAATTATGGTTCATTTTATAATTATTTTAAAACAACATCAACCTGAAACATAATATTCACCCTGCACCTACACAACTCGCGTGATTTTTCTCAACTAGGTGTAATGTACCGACATTACCCAATTCCTCGCACTCAAGTTCCAATCGGATTAAAAACTGTGAGTGACCCTCATTTATTTTCCTACCCTTTTGCTAATTCATACATAAGATTCCCAATTTTTTTTTCTAATTCCTTAGTCTACGATACTCGGAGTACTCTACAAGCGGCTAGACCGCCTAATATCATCAGCACTCTTCGCTTTAATACTTTTACCAATTAACTCCAATACCAATTAAATTATTGTAAATATCAAGTGTTTTATATTAATATGTGAATTGAAAAGGTAAGAAAGTTTAATAAAAAAACTCACTGCGCATTTTACAGTAATTAAAATAATTTTGCAAGATACAAGAGACAACTCTCAGCTTTCGTAATCCACGTGTTCACACCATATCTCAGAGATACGCCATCCTGCGTCCTGTCATTGTCGTTCGGCAGTTAAATAATTTCGAATTTCACCAATAGTAGTTAAAATGGAATAATTTTAAATATTTGAAAGTCCCACATTAATATTAATATTGAATAGTTGATGCTAACTTTTTAGAATATTCGGATCTATTGTAGTTTTGGGTGACGTATCAAATCTCGTTGTCAGATCAAACGTCGTGTACTTATTTATACCTACTGGGTTGAGTTTTTGTCTCTTTTTACCGATAAAGCTTATTACTTAGCTTATTACTGCTGTCCTCCGTGGACATGTGCCTTAACATAATTCCTTACCTCTCTCAGCAGTATTCCTGTCAAAATTTATCATGTAACTACTTCAAATATTACAAAAAATGCCTCAAAACTATGTGCTTATGAAATAATATCTTCAAATAATAATCTTTAAAATTTTCCTAAGTCAGCTCACCCCCCGAGCTCCTTGTGGAAATTCCTTTACCCCACCCTTATAATTGAACTAGAAACTCCTCCCTAATAGATTGAAGTAGTGATATTAGTTTTCAACGCACGCCCCTGACATCTCCGTCGAGTTGCGCCAACTTGTTCTCCCAAATATGCAGATGTGAAATTTTCAACTGTGGAGTAGTTCTCTTGTGATCCCATCCTGAATTATTATAACATAGTAGTTGTGGTTAAGAAATAATTAATGCTGAACATCCAGCGAGGTTGACAGAATCCTTCTTGATGATATTATGTTTACGAGATAGTGTAAGAAAATAATGAAGTTAAGGTTTCTACTTCATTAATAATTCATCTTTTTGCGTTTTTTTACTAAAATGTAAGTTTTTATTATTCATTTATATCAAATGTTATACACTAGATTAGATATTATTTAAAAGTATTATTAAGGAAAACACATTCTTATTGTGAAGTTGTAATTATTCAGAACATAGGTCTGTGATATTTTAAATAATAAATTAATGTATTAATATATATTCATATAAAATCAATTTTGTCGAAAAATATTGTTTTTGCGTCACCGGGATAACAAAACACAAACAATATTTTTCGACAAAATTGATTTTATATGTATAATTAATACATTAATTTAGTATTTAAAAGTATTACTTAGATAATACCTTTATACTAGTTTAAAACTAGCAAACTGAATGTTATTTCCTATAATTAAGACAATAAAAACATCACAAGAAAGACCGTGACCATTAAATTCATTTTTCGCGTGCCACAAAATTTCCTTAATATGGAAAATCTTAATGCCAAAATTACAGAGACAAATGTGCTCTAAGACATATTAATAAAATTATAAAAATGAATAGTTACAAACTGATAAATTTGCAGGGCATGTTATAAATTATTCATGTTTTTAAAATACTTTGTTTTGGTCATAAAAAACAGTTATAAATATTATATTGTATTTATTCACATGTTTTCAGGTTTCAGCTACTATTAAAACAAATTTTTATATCAAAAACAATAATTTCTTATGAAATAATATTTTTATTGATCCTATCAATGTGTCGCTTTTTTAATTTATGGTTAAATACGTTGTTAAGATATATTTTCACGCATATTTTAGCTATAATATGAAGTAATATTGTATTTATCCACAAAATAAGTTGAGGATACAATAATTTTTATGTATATATATATGTAACACCGTTGTCTTTTAAATATAGAAAAATACTACGTAATTATGAAACAAACAGCTCAAAAACGACAATGTGGTATATTTAAATCGATCTGCATAAACAAAATAATAATAAATTGTCATAATATCTTTGAATGTAGAACATTGTGTAGCGTCAGTCTAAACATTGTATGGGTACTTTGATTAATTTCAAAACATATTCATTTATATATGAATTAGGTACTCCAATAAATCATTTAATTTTCGTTCGATTAATTCAAATGATACGCATATTATTTCATTCCATAATATTAATATGAAAAAACCTGTAAAAAACTTTAGATACGAGTTATTTTTGACACTTGTCGCGAATGCAAGAAAATGAACAATTTTATTATCTTAAATAAATCACAATCACTTTGTATGAAACCACGAATTTTATTACACGCTAACCGGTTTCGCTTAGCTCAAGCTTTGTCAGGGCGTATTTAAACCTGACGAAGCTTGAAGTGATATATATCTTGTGATAATATAATATAAGTGATAATATATTTAATTTATGAACGACAAAGTGATTGCTTTCTACGAAAATATAATTTTATTATCATCTCTTTCCAATAAAACCTTCCTCTCTTTCATGATTTACGTGACAAATATCGTCATTTAATATTTAGGTGACATTAATTAGAAGTTTAACAATTAGACCCATCTAGAAAGACGACGTAATTCTCGTAGAATTTTTCAAATTTTAAACTAGAAAAATGAAAGTACACCTTTATGATTTCAACCTTTGCAGTATTTCATATTTCGAAAACTGTTATTAAATTGTTTTAATATTAAGATGTAAAAAGATTTTAGTTCAATTCTACGAAAAATAATCATTTAGTTTAATACGATTATTTGAAAACATTAAATTTTGTCAAACACAGATGACGGCTTTCTGGGTATTATTTTCAAACTCGAGAACGGTTCAAGCTATTTTGATGCGATTTTCATCAGAGAACTAAGCTAACAGATGATGCCCAAATATCAGCTGGACATATATTTATTTATTCTTAATATAGTGCATACATAAGTATTTTTATATGTCCTCTAATATTAACTAGATTAAAATCGTTCCTTTTTACTACAACTTTCACATATTTACTTAGTTTCATTTTGATTCCATGTAGTTTCTTCTCCTTTCTTATGTTTTCTGGCATTTCATTAAAAATCTTCATCGCAATGTACATCATCGATTTCTGAGATTTAGCCTTCTACCTGAATAGCAGTTTCAGTCTATCTTTTCTTCTTTGTTGATTTGCATCAATTTTGCGTATAAATTCTGCCAATATTTTCTCAGTGAGGATTTTATAAATGAATTCCATTACAAGAAATATATTTTCTGCTGAAATGTCATTCTATTCAGATCTTTCGGGATTGCACTGATTCGAGTATATCTATTTTTTTAAATTATTATTCTCTAAGCTTTATTTTGCGAAGCTGATAATTGTTCCATCTCTTCCTCATTAGCCAAAAACATGTTACAATGCTGCAGTAGTTGATGTGAGGAATACTAACAGAGTTGTGTACTATTTTACAAGACTTAGTACTAATGAATCTTCTGATTCTTCCTAGAAGTGAGACTTTTTAGCAATCTTTTTAGTTACGTGACTTGTATTTTGCGATAAATTCATTTTTGAATCTATTATGACTCCTTAATATTTTGTTTCAGTCACTTTTTTCAGGCTTTTATCATCGATTAATTGATGTTGAAGAGAAGATGGGCAGTGGAGTTGAATGGTCTTGCATAGGTAGAATAAGTTTTGGCTCAATGTAACAATGATATCAGAAAAGTAACGGGCAATCTATAGATGATAAAAGCTAAAGACAGAGAATTGGTGAGGCTTATATTCAGCAATAAAACACACAGATTAATGATGATAATGATTTTAAACTTACGCGCCTCACAGTTATCCAAGTGTTAACCCAGGCTCATAACATACATAAACACTTATGGTACCGACGTCAAACGACATCCCACAATAATATCAAGCGGTAGCCATTAAGAAGATCGACGCGTGAGCATTACTCACCTACCTGCCGTCTTTCCGACAGCCTTTAGCCGATCAGCCTTCAGTAGCTATTCGCACACAACTCTGTAAAATAGTATTGAATAAATCTAGTATCTCACATTTCGCGATCACTCGAACATAGTGAAGAACTGGGAGATGTAGGGGCCCCAGTTCCCGCGCTTACAATCCTCTGATCAACACACATACATCGCAACATAATCCACACTAAATCTGATGATCCCATATCTGGCGACACGTGCAAAAAACTAACCCTCCAAAAACTGTTTAAATTACTGAGTTGAACGTACAAATTATTATAAAACATGTTCGTTATCTCAAATTTATTATGAATAATCTTCAATAAAGGGTTTAGTTAAATATTTTAATAACCTATAGGGGAACAACACTGATCGTTGAATCATAGGAAATATGTTACTGAAAAACTAGAAAGTTTAAATCATTCATCTTTCAAAAAAAAACGCTACCAACTAACAATTTCAAATGTTTAACACCATAATTTTAATTTACTCATTCGTTAATTCCACAAATAATTAAATAATTCTCGTTAACAAGTGTGGAACTGGTCAAAAAAAGGGTATGCGTTTTTTTTTTATCTTAAAAGGGTAAATTTTGCCTTTGAAATGTTCTACCTATTTAATGTAACTGCTCAACCTATTTTTTACTCCCCTAATCATTAAGGATCTGCCCTTTGTTTTTATATCGGACGTAAAAGTTTGAAGAACTTATGAAACTAGGAAAAAGCGGAAGGCCGTACCATAGATGTGGAAATAATGAGATGAAAATGTACTCTCAATGGATAAAACAAAGTTCTTATATTCTTGTTTTAATACCGGTCGAATTTATCTGCCGTAAGATATAATATTGTTTCTGTTAAAGGAAAATATTAAAAAACTTTTTATATTTACCCGTACAAAGGTTTCACCGGTTTTTAAATTACATTATTATGTTCTCTTTAGAAAAAAATCACATATTTATTAGCACGTGCCTATTTTAATTCCACGGACTATTTATAAACTTAATATTTATTTAAGAATTATTCAAATTAGATGATTTTAGAATAAAATATTTGTTTACTACCGAGATAGTGGTATCGTAAGAGAATGTTCCGGCTTCGTAACTCGGTGGTAATTAAATATGTTTTCATTAATGAGAACACATTCTTATTGTGTAGTTATAATTATTCAGAACATTGGTCTGTGATATTTTAAATACTAATTAAATATATTAATTACAAAGATATACATTTATATTCAATATTTTATAATCAATTTTATCGAAAAACATTGTTGTTGCGCTTCCGGGATTCAAACCTGGATCTCCTTTCCAATCCGGGGAAGATACATTACCAACTATGCTACGGTGACAGTATTTATACAGACGACAAATTTTCGAACCTATTCAAAATCTGTTCAAAAATATGTATTTTTAATATCAGCCATTATTTTCGTTAGAATGTGATATTTAAAATGATTATAAGTAGATCTTGAATAATTTAAAAAATAAAATGAAATCTTTTTGCACATTGAATATGTGGAATGCAGTATAATAATACGCATACTAGAATTTACGAAGCTGGTACCTAATATGTTAAATACAATCGTTAAATGTAAAGAGTTCGTAGAATTCGTCAAATAAATGTGGCACAATTGTGAATTCTGGATGTGACCTTTCGACTTCAAAATACGTATATATCACAATAGGTTCTTGATAAAGAAGGCTTTCCCGCTGTAGCCAGGCAGGCTACCGCCGGAAATCGAACTACAACGTGTGAAAACTGAAATATCACCACGCCAACGATTGAAATAACTCTCTGACTCATAGGTGGAATTCTGTAGGTACCCATCTGAGCTAGCTTAGAATTTTTGAAGAATTTTGTTTTAACATGCGTAGAGTATGTTGTTACGGTGCCTTCGGACCCTAGAGGATAGGAAACAATAGGGGCTGTCACCGATCTAGCTCAGTCTGGGTTCTCAAGTGTGTTGTGTGATCTGGTATCGCCTGTTACCTCGGATGGGATGATAATGGATTCAAGGACAAACTCTGCTGCAATACATTACACAATTCTCAATACAATATATCCCGACATTCAATGCACGTAAAATGTATTTTGCATCTTCTTTCTTGAGGTCAACTTTCCTCTAAGATTCACTCAGGTTTCTCATTAAGCACAATATTAGCCAAGGTACCACCCCCGCCCCGGAATTCATCTCCTGTTCCGGGAGATTGCCCGGACGCCATCCCGTTTAAGCCTTGTCCACATGTCTAGGTCGCCCATCCATCGCCCATCACTCGCATACAGCCTATTTCTTCATTGCAGCGGGGTCTCTCCTCAACCCGCGGGTGGACCAGGCATATATATCTTTGGGTCCACCGCGGTAGCTCCACTCTTAATCTCCGATATCTCCCGCCGCCATCTCGCGGCCCACCGACGCGCTACCATTCCCGAGTGCCTCTCACAAGTAGACGTATTCCCCCTTTCCTCATCCGCCGGTCATTTTTTAACCACCGTGCCGCCAATCACCGCCTTATGCTGTACGTCAGTAAAATAGCTTGCCCAGGCGTCGAAGCGTAAATTCAAACATCACAATGTTTTTTCAAAGGTCACGAAAACTTCATAAGAAATAGCGTGTTAGAAAATTTCGTATACTTTTACTTTCACCTCGTGTTTTATTTTTACCTTTACCGGTATCGGATCAATACTAGTAATCAAAACGGTTTTCAAGATGCTAAAATTCCAGTATCTCTTACTTTCTCTGCCAGTATTCTGCCAACTTCATTACTTCCGTAATAGACTGTGGTGTCAAATTACCATATAAGAACATATTTAGCGCGTTAATTTATATTTCTGATGTACATACATTTATATTTATGTATTCTTAACATTTTTTTTATATGCCAGTATTAATAGAGCTTGAGATATTTATAAACAACTGTTTTCACATTTTTCTTAATTCCTTGGCAATGCAGTGGTTAGTAAGTGCGGGCTTTGGTTTTCGCCGGAGAGATTTTAATTTTAATTTTAGTGATGTAACATTACTTTCGAACCAGTAGATGTCCACCTCTGATATATAAAGCATTATTATGGATAATTTTCTAAACTAAACTAACGTCTGTGTTAAAGTAGCCAGTTTTTTTGTGCTGTTGTGATGTTATTTTATTAAAATTAATTAATTAATAAAGAGTAAAATTCAACACAGATATAATAAAAATAGCGACAACAAATAAATATGATACGTGTGTCTGAGACATTTGAGAATTTATCAGAATTTTGTATGTGGAGTTCTATAATTAAGGTATAGAACTAGAAATAAAATATTTAAAAACTTGGAAATATTTTTTTTAATGTATTATATAATACATTTTAGTACATTTATAAAACATTGCTCCGCCCATTTTATTGTATGGTAGATATAATTATTACATATTACCTGTAGAAAGAAGGATTACAAAAGTTAATTTTCGAAGTAATTAAAAATTTAACATTTCTAAAAACACACAGAACTTTAAATTAATTAATTAAATATTTCAAATGTATTGATAAGTGTGTACCGTTATAAACCTTAGTCTGTTGATGTTAATTATCCTCAATATTGAAAATCAAAGTATAATTTTTCACGTGATGTTATGGCAGAAAGAAAAACGTGAAAATAAAATAAACAGATAATACATACAAAATAGAAAATATTTCTACTAAAATAACATTTCACGTAGTAGACAAGGTGCCCGCTAATTAAAAAAAATCATGGTTATGAGGTTAATGGAACAAAGAAAATAAACAATGATCTCATAAAAACTCAATAAACTAATAATTAAAAAAACAAAGTCGGACACTTTCTGTCCCTGACATCCAATTCTCACATCGTCTACTTGAATTGATCATCTGAATCGTCGATTGCTTCTATCTGAACTGCCTTCACGGATGTTGTCCAATCTTGTGTCATTGTCATCCCTGTGTAGCTCCTTGTGTAAGTCGGGAGTTTAACATTTTAACTGCCATAAAAGCTCTGAAATGAAAGCACTACATAGGGTACATAGGGTAAAGGTAGACTTTAAAAGTCTTGACATAAAAGTATTTATCAAACGCTAAGAATTTTCGTCCACATATGTCAAAATAATTTTTTAAACATGGCTTTAATTTCTGTGTGCGATCTCCGAGTGGCACTTCCCTCTCAATGAATTATGATAATTTTGGTTGTAAATCGGAATCACCGCAAGGTGAGGAAAGAAGGTGGAGTGAGTAGCTATGGACTGATATGTAAAACATATATTAATAAAGTTAAACAGTTACAATTAAGATTTTTAAAACTTATAGTAGATAACAGAACGAAATGTTTGTATAAAGATGATTATTTAAATTATATACAACATACAAAATCTTACCAGCTGACAAATAAGTAACATATGCTATATATAATATTCTAAGAGTTGATAAATCATGTAAATATAAATACTGATCCTCACCATAGCTATTCAACCAGATCGTCGGGTCGAACCATGAGAGTACCGATTGCGAACAATGTGGACGGTGAGAGAACGAGAGAATATGTTGTGCCAAGTCAATTAAGACCTATTAAACATTTAAAAAAATGATGCGACCGCAGTGAACACCTTAAAAAACAAAGTAAAAGAATATATTCTTATCTAATTTTTTATTTCCTTGTTATATCATCCTTGTTATAGTATCCACCCATAAAATCATCCTTGTTATAGTATCCACCCATAAAATCATCCTTGTTATAGTATCCACCCATAAAATCATCCTTGTTATAGTATCCACCCATAAAATCATCCTTGTTATAGTATCCACCCATAAAATACTGTGGACTAGGTGGTCTGTTACATCTTGTAAAAATTGTTTATCTTTTCGAAAGATTGATTTTTTTTTGTATATATATTTTATTCTTTATATATTTCTAAGTAATTCATCTTACATCTCCTTATCTATTTGTTTTCCCCTTGTTATATTTTATTTTTGAAAAAAAATAGTGTAACTATGTAAAAAGCAATCTTTGAAGAAAAACTGATGTGCAGTTTGGCAGAAAATAAAATTAAAATGAATATGTATGTAATAAAGAAGAAATTTAAAAAAAAATCAGGAGACGGATATAGGAAGAGGTTGGTGAAGGAAAAGGGATTTTCGAAGGACCAGCGATCTCGGAGAACCGGGATTTGAAAGGAGTGCTTGAGTATGCTTCCGCAGTTTCCTGGTCGCCGCAGAAATCACACAATGGTTGGTACGGAGATGGTGACGATTTCCGTTTTCGACTGAAGTAGATAGTGTCACTGTTAAACACCGTGTTCGGAAATCACTCAAAACAGTGCTGGTGCCCTGGAGCTAACTGTCCATACCGTGAAATGGTATCGGGATGTCAAGATCAACCAAACAATAATGATTAAGTTGACATCTGGTGGCGTCAAGGTTACAATTCACAATAAAGATGAACAGTAGGATGGGTAAAGGGTGAGAATTTGGACGCGGACATGTAATATTAAAATTATTCGCGGCCGATATTCACGCGCGCTAAAAGTGTGTTTCACGGATACGGAACACCCTGTAAGAGACTTTAGTGTCTGCAATGTCAAAAGGTGCGTGTTATCACGCGTATGGCTTGGCGTAACATACAAAGTTTGGCGTGCTAACGCGCTCATGGCATTTAAAATGTTAATCCTTGTTCCAGGAGACTACCAAGCATTCCTATGTTCGTAACACATGCATTTAGCTAAGTTTAAAAATAATAAAATATTTATTTACAATAAAAAAATAACAATATTTATGTGATACATTTTTTGTATATGCATCTCTATTTCAAAAAAAATAGTTTCACATATCTTTCTTACCCCTTATCCTCACTTATTTATTCCACATGTCATAACTACCTAAGCAAATATTATAGTATTTTATACAGCCAATAATTTTGTGTCAACTCTTAAATGGATTTTCCTTACCTTTATCCTGAATGGATTTTCTACATACACCCCTGAGTTAAAATGAAACGAAAAAAAATATTGTAAAAAAAGACATCGAATAATATTTTTGAGTAATATAAATTACACAATGGTATGACTGATTAAGGTATTTAAACCTTCCTAAAAAAATATTATATTTATGGATTTTTTTTGACAATCTGTAAATTTTTTATTATTTTCTCTTAAGTACATACAAATATATATCTAATTAATTTAATATTACGTACATTTTTTGTCAATATTAAACTTTTTTTTAAAATTTTGTCTTTTATTTATAATTTGTTTAAAATTGTAGTCAAGTACTAAAACGACGGGAAAGGAAGATCTTGAAGTGGATCCTCGATGGAGACACGACCTCAGAAGAGTGGCAGGCAACAGATGGATGAGAAGGGTAGAAGACAGAGAGAATTTACGATTCTTTGGGGCGGCCTATATCCGACAGTGGAGAAACAAAAAAAGATTTATGATGACGATGATGATGATGAAAGAAAATAGCGGTTAAAAATACGTTTAAACAAAATAAGAGAAAATAAATTTAAAAAATTCTACCAAATTACAGAAGCAATGAGTATTGTAGGGTGTAATAGAAGTGCCTCGGTGTATGAACATAAATCTGGTTAAAAGGGTGTAAGCGAATGTGGGTTCAATTTACAGTTTTTTTCATTTTCAAATCCACCCCAGGAGGCGTTTATTAAATGCTAAATACATATTTTTGAGCTAGGCTGTTCGCTACGGGATGAAATAGTGTTTTTTTATTAGGGAGATAACGGCTACATACACTTTGCAAGATTATTTAATACCTTATTGATTTATTCACGGGACCTTTTCAAAAAATATAGTATTAAAAAAAACGTTTAATTTAATTTACATCAACTAATAAATACTTGGCATACGTGTTGATATTGGAGAAAACAAACATGGAAAATAACATTTAGTTAGTTCAGTTAAATATTATACTATTATTAAAAACACATTCTTATTGTGAAGTTGTAATTATTCAGAACATAGGTCTGTGATATTTTAAATACTAATTAAATGTATTAATTATAAAGATAATAAGATAGCATTTTATACGCATATCTTTCAAAGATAAAGAATAATGTCTACAAACATTTTATACTGCTTTGAATAATGTCTACAAATATTTTATACTGCTTTGAATAATATCTAAACATTTTATACTGTTTTGAGTAATGTCTACAAACATTTTATACTGCTTTGAGTAATGTCTACAAACATTTTATACTGCTTTGACTAATGTCTACAAACATTTTATACTACTTTGACTAATGTCTACAAACATTTTATACTGCTTTGACTTATGTCTAAAAACATTTTATTCATATACTGCGGCAATCGATATTTGGATATAATTTTTTCAAATGTATAAAACTTTAAAAATTGACATTTATTTTTACCTCTAAACTAAGATCTTACGAACGACTGAATGTTATTGACTTAAAATGCTTTTAAATATAAAATAAAATAAAACATATATAATTTATAAAGAACTACATAGTATAAGTTCAAAATTTGTCAAAAACGTAATTTCATTTCTCCGGATAGGAAAAGGTCCAAGTTCGAATCCCAGTAGCGATCAAATATTTTTTCTGTATATATTTCTGGTTGATTAATTCAATTTGTATTAAAAATACCACAGAACTATGTTCTAAAATTGCAACTTATATGAGTTTTAAATGCTTTGGCTAAATATATGAGTAAATTGCAACAAATATAAGTTTTAATTAAAAATTTGTTGTGTTTTACCACTGCATCTAACAAGCGGCTTAACGACGTTCCCAAAAAAATCACTTTTCTTACAATCCTTTTGAAACTTTGAATACACATACTTATGAATGTCTTTTATACGTATAAATTTTTTTCAATAGTCCTTGCGGTAGTAAATTTGTAAATATTGATTTTTAAAATGTGCATATTTAACATACAAACCATACCCCGATCGATGTTGTAGCGCACGTTTAATTGAATAGCAATAGTAATTTTCTTACAACTGTTTTGGATCATTAATTGAAAATTTAACAAATATCTTTCTGTAAAAATGACTAAAACAAGCGATATTTGTTTTATTATAAAAAATGTTAAAAGTGAGCTACTTTTAAATGGTTTTGACGTTTCCTTTTATAATTTGAGTAGTGAGAGATTTTTGAACTTCTGCGCATGTTAACGGAAGCGAAAAAGTACACTGTACCTCAACTGTTTTTTATTATATTCATAGTAGTTTACATACGGGGGAATCTTCTTGAAGATTGAAGAAAATATTTGTAACATTTAACGTGATTTCATTTCCCGGTGATCAATCAAAATTTCAGATTTATTTGGAAAGCATTGTGGGGAAGGAATTTTTTTATTGCTATCCTTTATAATTGAGATCAGCTCCGGCATCGGGGAACTTTGAGTTGAGAACTTTCAAGAGTTGTTAGGTGAACAGCTTCCGACTATTAAAACTAAAGTGCATCCAGCCAGCCATCGCGGCGGATTGTGGTCTCAACTTTTGTTGAGAATACTTCTTGCAATAAAAGTGTTGAGAATTGTTCAGTTGAAAAGAATACTTTACATAATGTTTTATTAAAACAAAATGATTTAATGTGAAATTGTCCGTAACTTTGAAATACTTTATTGACAAAATATATACTGTAATTTGTGTTCTTTTATATAAAATATTATAAGACATTAACTCAGGCAAAATCTATACGTATAATATATTAGATAAATCAATTAAATGGATTTACAGAAAAAATCTGTCAATCGAAAAATATTTGGTTACTATCTAACAATACAAAGATAAAAATATCATTACAAGAATATTATACAAATCTATTTATTTCTATTTATTCAATTTTAAATCTATCAAGTTAATATTTGCATCATCATCGTTACGAACATGAATAACAATATAATCCGAGAATCCATGTACATCGTGCTTTTACCGACAAACAAACTAATATATGATGCACCCTGTATAACATTTCCTGTGTGCCGCATTAATGGCTAAAAAATAACACCTGCAAGCAACCGAATCCCCATGACCTAATAACATGTGTGTTTAGGTATAGTATAATGCCATTTTTATGTCACGTCCACGACATAAAGTACACGACCGAGTAGCACGTAGGCAAGAAATCTGCCAAGAAGAAGCTAATCAATATTTTGTAATCTAAATAAATCCAACGTGAATTAACTCGAATTTTTATTGACGGAATGATTGAGGGATTTGTTTTGCGGGCTCTCCACGGTGTGTAGATTATGCGTCACCAGCACCAAATTTCAAAAGCGTCGATTCTTGTGTGCTCCCGTTTCAGTATCACATAGAGCGCTTGAGGAGAAGAGGGTATATATATTTATATACTTCAGTTATCTCGGGTCCACATTTACTAACAGTAGTGGGTGCGAGCCAGAAATTAACAATGCATAAGTATGGCAAACAGTTATTTGTCCAGACTTAACAAAGCAACAAAGGACAGGCTTGTACAGTCATTGGTACATTCTATATTTTTATATGGTATGGAATCATGGACCCTACACTGAAGGGAGAGACTACGGATTGATATCTCTGAGATGTGGTGCTGGTAATGTAGAGATCCATGTATGTCTTCATTTTGCAGAAGGTGAACATCAAGGAAAGATTGTCTGAGATGAATTCGTCAATTTTGTTGGCATCTTGCGAGAAGAAGAGATTACTTAAATTATCTTATAGTGATAGGCCAAGACGAAGAATTATGAGGAAGAGGAAGATCCCTCACTTATTGAACCGACCAAGTGGAAAAGGCAATGGGCATTTCTCTGTATCTGCAGGATGCCGAGAAAAGTGAAGGAGTATAGTCAAGAAGGCGGAAGTTCATGAAGATTACGATCGTCAGTCATGAGAGACCGACGGTATACACATATATACCCTTATTATAATTGCGCTACGTTGCTATCCATTTAAAACAATAATGAATATTAATACTAATTTATAATCTTTCCGAATTGTGCAATAGATGTCACTGGAATTTTTTTTGCGACGAATATATTCGGCGCTGGCCCGTAAAATGATTGTTTTCTTTTTTTAAATATTCGATGCATTTACATTACAGTACGAAAATATTTGTTCACAGTCTAATATAATTTTACCATTGCAGTTCAAAACGGTTTTAGTATATATCTATTCATTTAAGAAAGCTCTAGGTGTACATATGTATATTTTGCGATTATGCGCACCTAGTAGGAAAAATAAGTTGAGGTATCTATAAGAGACGCCGTCTGTATACAAACAAAACACGGACAAAGCCAAATTCAAGCATCTACTTAAACATTATTAATATATTACTTTACATCATTTTAACCCATAGCTTTTCAGCAGTTTTGGGAAATTCTCGATAAGTTTTCAATTGTTTTACTGAAAGCAAATATTCAGAATTGCACTGACTATCTTCGAGTTGGAGGGCATTGTGTATTCAGGGATATAGGTACATGCACTTAATTTAGACTACACTAGACTACCCGTAAGTTTAAGTTGAATGTTTGTGCAGTAGTTGGATGCATTGGATTTTGCTATTTTATTTTATTTATAGAAAAATCTAATAATCTAAAAATTTAAATTGACCATAGCTCGCTCTTTTTCTGTTTTTCTATCTGTCTTTAAATCGTGTTCTCATCTGATTCATCTAATATATGTTTTAATATTTATTGTCTGAACCAACATATAAATTATTATTTATTATCTGAACAAATAGTCTTCTAGATCATACAATCTTTTATATTTATATCCTAATTATTTTACGATTCTTATATATTGGGTCATCCCATAAATAATGTTTTTTTTTTTTTCAAACTAAAAGTCGGAGGAGAGTGGGATTACCTACCAACAGGGGTAAAATTGCTACCTGTTATAAAAGCAGGTAGAAACTTATTCTTAACAAGTCCTGAAGAGTCCACTTCGACTTTAACAGTTATTTTTTTAAAGCCATAATGGAAGTGACAATGGAGCAATTATGAAATAACGTTTTATATTATGAAATAACTCGTATAACTGCATTTTGTGTATTTTTATGTTGACTGCATTATAACTTTAATCTTATGTATTTTCCTTTATCTTGTATGTTTTTATATTCTATCGTTTTATATATTTTCACGTTTACTTACTTTGTATGTTTCTTTTTCTATTTAATTGTGTTTTGCCTCGTATTCAACGGGTTATATTTGTTTATCTGGTTTCGTTAAATATGATTTGTTTTACCAATTTGCCCCAAAACAGGCTTGATTAGTTGTAAAACATTCGGGATATTTTATTTTTGAACAACAACACAACGGAATGTGCGAGTAACAATAATGCAGTGTATGAGAATAGGACAATAAGCGTAAGCCAGTGTCAACGGTGGTTGCAGAAATTCTGAGCCGGAAACTACAACCTATAAGACGAGCCTCGTTTTAGAGTCCAACGAGGATGTCCTGCAAACCCTGGTGGAACAATATCCCATTGTAACTAGCAAAGAAGCTTGGATTTGGTCATTCAACCATTCATCAAGACTTGCGTGCCATCGGAAAAGTCGGCAAATTTGGTCAATGAGTTCCTCACAAACTTTAAGAATCTAGTCGCGTGCAGATAGTGAATGTGTGCTTTTCTTTGTTGTCACGTCTTAAGAATGAACCTTTTTATTTCGCAGTCTTTAAAATCATTTGGATGGAAAAAATATGAATTAAATGTATTAATTAGAAAGATATACATATAAAATCAATTTTATAGAAAAATATTGTTGTTAAAAATCGGGATGCGAACCTGGATTCAACACTGCATTCACGATAAATTTTTAAACTTATTTTTCTTGACAAATTTTCGAAACTATATGTTACATTTTTCAAATTAATACACCTGTCGTTCCATTATTTGAAAGCCATCTACATTATTTTTATAGAATCTCAAATACCTTTGAGTAAACCGATTTGAAAATTTGTCAAGAAAAATACTGGCGTTATAGCACAAAGGTAGTGCACTTCCCCGGATTGGAAATGAAGATCCAGGTTCGAATCCCGGTGACGCTAAAACAATATTTTTCGACAAAATTGATTTTATATGTATATATTTATAATTAATACATTAATTTAGTATTTAAAATATCACAGACCTATGTTCTGAATAATTACAACTTCACAATAAGAATGTGTTTTCCTTAATAATATTTTTAAATATTATTAAGGAATTAATGTATTAATTATAAATATATACATATAAAATCAATTTTGTCGAAAAATATTGTTTTTGCGTCACCGGGATACGAACCTGGATCTCTATTTCCAATCCGGGGAAGTGCACTACCATTGTGCTATCCCGGTGACGCAAAAACAATATTTTTCGACAAAATTGATTTTATATGTATATATTTATAATTAATACGTTAATTTAGTATTTAAAATATCACAGACCGTCCGTTCTGAATAATTACAACTTCACAATAAGAATGTGTTTTCCTTAATAGTTAATATTTTTGTTCTATTACTATTTTTTAATCCATTTAATGGTATTCGAAAGGTTATTATTTAAAACCGATCAAAGTTATGACCGTAGAAACCCGAGAATTTAAAAAAAAATTTAATTTTAAATACAGATATAGTATAGGATTAAATATTTTGTGTGTAATGTGCCATTGAGGTAAAAAATTTTACGAAAATTATCCAGTGTTATTTTAATTATTTTAAAGCTGATCGTAGTATAGTGAGTAATATTTAAAATGAATTACTTAGGTGGTTTGGTCATATGGAACGCACGAATGAGAGAATGGTAAGAAATATATATGATGCAAGTGTTGATATCACCAGAAAGAGAAGACGTCCGCGGAAGACTTTGCACGGCCAGTTAAAGCCTGTTGGAGTCCTGTTAGAAGCCTCGATAATCGGAAATCTTGTATGAAAAGATGTATGAATGTAGATGAGAACAGAAGAGTGTGGCGCTCTATCCTTTCTATCTACTCCCGCGGGGAAACGGGGTGATGGTAAGTTAATTAGTGGAAAAATGTTAACGTATTTTCAGAAAAAATGTGAAGAATCACAAAATCAACAATATCAAATGATTTGAATATCATTAAATATACTTTATTTTTATTAATGTTACTCATTTCAATAATGTTTTTTTCTTTTTTCTCTTCACAGAAATCAACAGCACATCAAAATGGCTCTCAGAGAACTACATTGATTCAGAAGAGGATGTTTTGTACCAAAAAGATGCTTCGTTCTCAGCTGAACTCGACGTCGCTCTCTTACCAGCCAAGGATGCTGAAAACGACGCTCCCAGGGGTAAAACGCCAATTACGACGACAGAACCAGTTATCTTAACCACAACCCCCAAAAGATTTCCAAGCCCTTATGATTTCTTTAGCAACGGTTTCAATTTCATTCATGACATTGAAAATAATGTCCGCAATGATGATAAAAAAAATAATGACATTAAGCAAAATGATAAAATTAAATCGGAAAATATTGATCATCAAAGGATTAAAGGAACACCCTTATATTCAAGATCTTACTTACCCTCCAACGCAATGAATATAGAACACCTTACAACAAAAGACCCAAAGCAAAGTGATGAACAAGATAATGTATTACTGGCACCGGTTGTAGAAAGTGTCAGGGAAGACGTAGGACGAATGAATGATCCCTACAGATTTAAAATGTATAAAGAAATTGAAGGACTCAATAGCCTAAAGGCTGAAGGACTTTCTTCTAAGGATATTGATATGATCGCCAATGCAGAATTAGATGGAGCAGCTAATAGAAAGCCTATGAGAGATGACGATATGACTCTTGTGACTACAACACTCGGACCAAGCTTGGAGCAAAAGGTATGTAGATGCGTGTATTGCATAGAGTAAGTATTTATTTATTTAAATAAATATCAGATATCTCATAGAGTCCAAGCCATTTTTATTTTTTTAATGGAAAATATATAGAAATATGGGGTAATTACAAGACTCACGACCTGTCTTCGGCTGGCTTTAATGATCACTTTATGTATATATTCCTTATTTATCTATTTGCTATATTTATAGGAAAATTGATAATTCATGCGAACATAATGTATCAGTTTTCTTTCAAATTTTCATACGTGTGACATATATTATTAAGAATAATCCATAAGAATAGGTACTGAAATATACCATATATCATTTCAATTGTGCATTTTTTCTATGTTTACAATTTCGAATCATTGATATTTTTTTAACTTTTGGTTAAGTTACATTTATGACGGCATTATGATATAGGTACATAACCATAACTATAAGTTATCGAGTGAGTCTCTATAGATTAACATATAAAACATATACTGATAAAATTAAAGAGTTACAATTAAGATTTTTAAAACTAACAGTAAATAACAGAACAAAGTGTTTGTATTAAGATGATTATTACAAATGCAAAATCTTACCAGTTGACAAAAAAGTAACATATAATATAATTTTAGAAGAGACGATTAACAATCTAAACATGAATACTGACCCACACCATAACTATTCTACCAGATCCTCGGGACGAACCATGAGAGTACTGATCGCGAACAATATGTACGGTCAGAGAACGAGAAAATACGTTGTGCAAAATTTTTTAATAAAATCGGTAAATAATTATTAAACATTATGGAATAAAGAAACATCAGTGAACACACTAAAATATAATTTGATGTGTCTATTTTATTACATTAAAAAAATTATATTATTGCTGATAAAATTTTAATTTACAATAATCCTTGCCGTAAAACTGCTTTGCAGTTTGCCAAAAAATAAAAATTATTATGTAATATATATATGAAATAATGTTGGAATAATAAAATATATAATAACTCTATTATATTCTGTATTCAAATTTAAAATACAGTGATATTTCTGGACATAATTTTTATATACTTAAATAAAAAAAACGTAATTATATTAAATCTGACACCTTTCTATCGCAAATATAGTGATCAAATCATCTAAAAAAAAAACGAAAGAAATTGATTGATGGTAGTTTAAACATCTCATAAATTTTATCGCGTCATATTTCGTATGGAAATTTAATCCCTCATGGATAATGCATGAATATAAAGATAAAACAGCAAAAGTTACATAATTGAACTTAAAAAAGAGTGCTGTTTATATCAGTTTCGTCAGCGATTACAATTCGTTTATTCCTTTCAGTAAAAGCATATAAAATAGGACTGAATCAATTAATCAAGAATGCCAAATATTTGACTGATTGATTCTTTTATTTTGTGATTATAAATTCTCTTTTTTCTCACTTAAACATAATTCAAAAAGAGGCACGTAAAATTGAAAATATAAAAATTATTACTACGTACAAAATATATGGTAAATATATACAAAAGGAAGAAATGCCAGAAAATAGACATTTTACTTTACCCACAATTCTGAAAATATATTTTATGATTTTTATAATAAAAAGTAAACTTATTAAGCAGCATTAGAAATACTATTTGACATTATTAATGTTAATAGAACGTGTGAAAACTTAGGGCTTTTTCAAAAGTACAAAACGTCCTTTCATGACGAGGTGATTGGGACATGTCAAATAAAATCACCTTGTCATGAAAGGATTTTTTTTAAACACTACAGATTAAAAATAAACAGTTCAAATCATTTCATTATTAACCTTTTCACAGTTCTTCTAAATATTTTTTTTAGCAAATGAATTAAAATATTTCCCGTGATAGGGGACATCCCTTTCCTTTTTTCTTCTCTTTCGAGACTTGTCAGTTTGAACAAATTACCTCTCAATTAAAAAACTAACCATTCTTAATTTGCAATGAATTATTCCGGTTGTAAAAATGTTTTTAAGTTTTCACGCCGTTCAGAATCTTCTGTGTATAGTTTTCTGGGCTAATCTACCGTGTATATCTGACCTTTCCAGCCGGCGTGGACGATGGGATTTGAAATGCATGCCAGATTAGCGCAGAAAACTAAGCATAGAGGATTTCTGTTGTGGTTGAATGAATTAAAAGCACATGTAGGAATATAAGACTCTATACTATATTGGTATATTTTATAATACAACTTTAAAATATGACGAAAATTTTACTTTTACATACGAAAAAACTCAAAACCATTTTGTTGTTATGATTGACAGAGCCATGATGTTTGCATCAAATAATAATGTGACACAAAATAAAAAATACATCGAACATGTGATGGAGTTCAAAATTTTTATTTATTTATTTATATATATTTTGACATCCATATTTTTGTACTAACAGAGGTGGATACATAATACACATACATAATACATAGTTTATTGTGTGGGATGGAGAGGACTTCACCTCTGATATATACAGCGTTGTCCTGGCTACTTTGCTAGACTAAAGTCTGTGTTAAAGTAGCCAAATAAGTTATAACTCGGTTTGTCCTTTTTAAAATTTGTCCTTTTCATCGCACTTTTCCACTACATGGCACGGTATACATATTTTAATTTATGTACGTGTATAATTTTAATTATACAAATATAAATTAATTTTCATTTAGAAATAACAATTGTTATAGTATGAGTGATACCATACGTAATGTGCACATTATATCAGTGTACTGATACCGTTTTAATTGGTCAAAGGACGCGAATGTCGTTTGATATTATTTAAAAACACGCTATCCACAAAAAATATGTACGAAATGTTTGAATTTTATGATTATATCTGTTAATTGTTTTTAATGTAAGAGTTGTCTTCTTATACTTTTATAATATTATTAACATTTTTTTTTACTCGAACGCATTTATTTATATATGTATATATATGTGTGTATATATACATAAATGCGTTAGACTAAAAAAAAATGTTAATAATATTATAAAAATATAAAAAGACAACTATATATATATAATTACGTTATATTAAAAATAAATATTTATAAAATCATTAAATGTGCATAAACCATTTTTTCTCTGTACGTTAATATACTTAACCCTATTTCTATCACATATACACGGTGATGACAAAAAAACGGTGAATAAGAAAATTTGAGCCCTACATGTGTTGTGTTCTATTTTCTACGAGTTTTTCGGCACCATGTATTTATTTAATAGTAATATTTGAATATGTCCAAGAACACACAATTACTGGATTTTCACCTACAAAGGCACTGTTATTAAACAAATAATAGATTTCTCATAGAGACGAAGTTATTTTTTATTATATTTAATTGAAATATATGGAAGTATGGGTAATTACAAGGCTTACGGCCTGTCTTCAAGTGGCTTAAGTGATCACTTTATATAAATATAACATTCAGTATTCTCACTCATAATCTGATAATTAAAAATTAATAATTAGATTCTCATTGTGACATATATGCTGTTTCAGGGAAATGAATGATCAAATTTAGTCCATAGATGGCGATAGTGTAGTGGTACTCGACGTGAGTCCACATATTATATACATGTTACAGATAATATTTACATATTACAGACAAAGTGTAATCTTCGAAAATGTATAGTCAGCGCATGCATCGAGTTTTAGTTCCAATATACACAAAAGAATTTATGAATACTCTAACTAGTTGTTGTATGCATTCACTGTACGGTGTCTGTCAAAGTGTTCACAATATTCACCTAACGTACGGTACACTGAAGTTGCCATATTAAAAAAATGTAATCTGTTTACTTACTTCTTGGAAAAATCTAACATGGAAACCAATATTATTTTCAGTGAATATCAAATATTTTTTAAAATAAAAATAAGTCTACGAATATAATAATGTTATCTATTTTAACACGTGTAATTGTTTCGAGTGACAAAATTGCGATTCCTAGCAATATTTTACATTGGCAAGATTATTACCGGCTGTGGAGTGCGTGCGTGTTATAATTGTTGTCCGACATAACCTCAAAATTTCATTTAAATCACATTTCTTGTATGTTATTTAACCAAAAGGTATGTAAAAATACAATGTGCGTACAATTACGATTAAAATTTATTTTATTAATTAATTAATTTGAATTAATTAAATGTGTCATATGGTAATTTAAACTCGCTCGTATTTGGTTCGTTGTCAAACACTCCCGACTGGCAGTTTTTAGTTCACGATGTGACCAACTCGTGTCAGGGAGTTCATACACTCACTTGTTAAATCATACATTGTCTAGTGAAAGTATACACGAAATGCAGCAATGTAAACTAAAACTCATAGTTAGTGCATGCATTGACTAGTTAATATATAAATTATTGAAATTTAATACTTTTAACTGTAACATATACAACTTTAAAAAAATTTGATAGATATAGAGATTGATTAATGGGTGATAATGGTGAACATTATATTTATATAAAGTGATCACGTAAGCCAGCCGAAGACAGGTCGTAAGCCCTGTAATTACCAATACTTACAAATATTTCCATTAAATACAATAAAAAATAACTTCGTCCGTATGAGATATATGTATTATTTGTTTATTTATTTAATATATTTTTTAAAAGTATTAAGTATTACATGTTTTTGAAACGGGCTGTTTAACATACAAATACAATTGTTCTTTCTAAATATAAACTGTTCTACGTACGAAATCAGAAATCTATTCCTAATAAATATTACTGCCTGAATCGTCTTATCTGATTGATGTCTATTACTTGTAAATTGAAATTGAAAGTGAATGGTTTTTCAATGTTTTGTTTTGATCAGGTGCCCCCCATGTCTACGAGTGGACCGGGACATACTGAAAGCTCTCCTCGCAGCGGTTGTCCCTTGGGGAGAATGGGGCCTAATTGTGACAAAGGTAAGATGATTTTCACACATTTAATTAACGAATATAGAAAATGTTAACATGTATTTGGAGACATGCACGACCTGGGTTATTCTCGAGGGCATTCTCGAATACTAAGTGTTCTTATGAATTGTTGGTGCCGAGCAGACTGAAACTGTATCAGGGTCACATGGAGGTTTGAATGTAAAACCACCCACGGTACAAGGTATCGAAAACCGACAAATGAAATGAAATCTTATTACGGAATCGACATCACACCTCTCACCAATTAATAAAGGACAGCTGGAGGGGGCGACGACCCACCCTTTCCCGGGACCGTTTTAGAAGCTAGGGCTTCCTTGTCGGTTCCACTCATTAAAGCTAATAAAAATATGCGACTTCAATTCAATAATCAATTCAAGTTTATGCAGTATATAAAAGAAAAAAAGAGAAGAATTTCAATGTAGATTAGCAATTTTCGCAAAATTTAAAAAATTGTTCTCCTTATTCAACATATAACATAAATCCATATAATACATAGTTTTACATATAGATGGAAAATTAAGATGCGTAGTTCAAGGCAGACACTCAGGGGTCCATTCATCAAAAACACTCCCAAAAGAGGGACAGTGGACGAAACACAAAATGGATTGAGTCACAGACTAATGAAGTTGAAAAACACGAGGTATGGAGAGTGAGAAGTAGATGCATATGTGAAGATATCCACCCACGCCGGCCGCTCACCCATACCTGAATAAATCCTCATATAAAACAAGATTCGTCCAATTACTAATTAGGTCTACATGGGCGGGCGGTGTCTAAATCCAGTCAAACCACCAATCATATGTTCACGTGCATCTCTAAGTATCTCATAAGTCCACAAAATATGCTCAGGAGTCAATCTCTCACATGTGCACCCCAGGGTATTCAGGAGTCTAAACTCAAACTGTTTACTCCAGAATTGTCCATGCCCCGTAATCATCTGCCATTCAAAATGATTAAGGCCTGTGGGTTTCATCATGCCTTTCAACTTGACGGCGAAGTTAGGAAGAAAGGAATACGTCCATCTTTCTTGCGTTGCCGTATCCCACTTCTCTCGCCACTTTATAAGCGTTAACTGTCTCATTCTTAAAACCAGATCTTTCAAGGACCCGACTAAACTATATAGATTTTTTATAATGATTTTTTTTTCTTCTTCTTTTAAGGTTTCTAACTCTCTTAATTTCTCAATATTATGCGCTGTCCTTCAAACAATATCGGATGTTCATTTTCTTCTTCGTATTCGTTGACCACATTATTCTATGTGCATCCCGCATATTTATAGCGGAATGTTTCACGTCAATCTGTCAGAAGTAAACAAGGATTTCACGAGATTTTTTTAAATATTGTATATCGTTTTCATTCGTCACCACTCAGCATTACTGAATGCACCCTGCAGAAACCAGTGTGTGAAACAAAAATCCTAGCAGCCGTATACACATCCAGTACCGACGCCAGGTATTAATACATAAATGACCAGCAATTGTCTCTGGAACGTAATTCTTCTCACCGTTGTATTATTAGCAACGGCAACAAGAAACACCTATGTAAACTATTTGCGCATAGTCATATTATTGTAAGGTCAAACTTCTATATTTTTGTAAAGCGTGCCCGACAACTCAAAGTGTCAATCGTTTATAATTTTTCATAACCTGCTCTGGCCACATACACAAAATATCCCAGGACTATCAATCGGACACGTGAGTGATGGATTAATATTGGGGCATACATTATTATTTTTATTTATATTTGAATTCTGATTGCATCTTGGATAAGATTGGCGCCTACATATCTATATATATATGTGTATATGGAGAAGAGTGTCCGTGGGTTTGTTTTTAATACAAATCTACAGTTTTATGAAATCCGAGCTTAATGAAATTTTGCACACATGATTTTAAAAAGAAGAGGAATGTCATTGTATACATGAGATTTCTAAAAAATACCCCCAATCCCCTTTCTCACTCCTCAAAGCAGAATTTTTGTACTTTTTTATGAAATTTTGCACACTTGACGTTCAAAATAAGAGGACTGTCTACATCTGATTTTGAAAAAAAAATTATACCAATCCCCCTAAATTAAGCCTATTCACTCTACGTAAAGCTAGGTCAACGCCGGGAATATCAGCTAGTAGATTATAAACGATACGAAACATATTAATAATCTCGTCAGACACTCAAAATGAATCGAATACTAAAAGTAAAATATACTATTCAGGCGGTGACGCGACACACGTGCGCTACTTTTTGTTCCTTATGTTTTTCTTTATTAGACTGGTACTACGGGCGTTTCTAGCGTGATGTAATTAAGGATTTGAAAACGTTGTTTCTAAGTTAAGGTAAGAGCTTTACAATAGCGGAAATTTTTCAAACAGTTTTAGATCTTTGAATTACAGAGTTAGAATTGAAAACAGATGTTGCGCGCCAGTCGCCATATTGGATAAAAGTTTTTTGATTCAGTTTTTTAATGAATTGGAACACTATTTATTCAAGCTAGAATATTTAGATCTTTTAACGTGTATTGATAGTATATCTAAGTAAATATCTTCGTAGGGTTTCAAAACTTTATTAATTAGTTCTCTAGTTCGGTTCTACCATCTGATGGGCCTATGTACACATCAGCACTTTACGAAAGAATATTAATGTATATTATATATTGAGACTTTAATATATGATTGTGTATCGATTGAAACTTTTTTATATTAATAATATAATAGAAAAAAGAACATAGAATAGGAAAAGGTGTTCATTCTTTTGCCATGTAACTTTTTCCGTTATGTTGGCACCCAAATACTTGATTGAAATGAAGATTGAAGTGTATTAATACATTGTTTCTCTTATACATAATATTATCACCATCATCAATAGTTTTCTATCTGCTGCTGGATGAAGGCTTCCCTATGAATTTCCTACTTTTCTCTATCTACCTATGTCTCACATAACGAAAAAGTATGTTTTTAATTGTATTATTTTTTTTCTACGAACATAATTGTCAGTTCTCGTAGTTCGTTTGTATATATATTGACCAACGATCGTTGTAACCATAGAATTAATAAAATGAAATTCAGTCCATTAATAGAATCATTGTTTGAAAAAAAGGTGTGGTGTGCTTAAAGAAGCCTTTAACGTAGCCTATAATTGGGCATTGTTTGCGTTTGGTGCCGGTAGTCGTGTATTCCAAGGTAAAGAATAACGAAATTATAGGTAACAGGCTGCGCCCGGCACGCCAAACTCGCCTTAACTAGAGCCTTTGTACGCCACGTGTTCGGAGTTGATGACTCGAAATTGCGGAACTTTTCACGTAGAAAATCAATGCGATGATTGGCTGGATAATAATACGCATTTTCAAGGTGAAAAAACATCGTTCCATCGAGCCTTGAATACGGAGCGGAGACATTTTGCTCCTGAACGACCCATCTCCACTCAAGCGAGAACACATTACGAAATCGCGACAAATAAGTTAGTCTACGCGCGATGTAATTTCATGAAAGATAATTTTCATTCGGTCAATTAATTTTAGTTGATGGTTTCAAAATTTCAACCCATTTTATTTAATCGCTTTTTTTTTATAAAAAATTAATAATATTTATAATATTAATAATATTTTATAAATAATTATAATAATATAATATCATTTCCCAATCTATAAACACAATTTGTAAAAATGAATGCTTAAATATGTTTTTCAAAACCTTATCCATGCAAACAGAATACGCATTACGATTATATTTGTGTTGTATTGGGTTATTAGACGTATTTGTAGCAAATCTATTTATGACAGAGTAAAGAATAAAGAAATAAGGAAAGAATGTAAAGCTGATGTTAGTATAGTGAGTAAGATTAAGAAAGAATCACTTAGGTGGTTTGGTCATATGGAAAAGATGAATGAGGAGAGAATGGTAAGAAAGATATATGACGCAAGTGTTGATGGAACCAGAAATAGAGGACGTCCGCGGAAGATTTGGCACGACCAGGTAAACCAAATAATGGACGATGGTTCTGTTAGAAGCCTCAACAATCGGCAAGCTTGTATGACAAGATGTATGAATGTGGATGAGGCGAGAATTGTGTGTCAGGACAGAAGAGTGTGGCGCTCTATCCTCTCTGCCTACCCCCACGGCGAAACGGCGTGATGGTAAGTAAGTAAGTAAGTATTGGGTTATTTCGAAAGTTACTAACGATTCAGCATTCAATGTTAATTCACGTTTGACGTTATTATCAATGTATATCAGAAGTTATTTATACATTAGATTAAATTTTTTTTTAACGTTAACCTAAATAAAATCTTTGAACTAATAAATCAAACATTATTTGAAATAATTAAGACAATATATGCATTAATTGAAATACTATGAGTATTAAATTCATTTACAGTGCGTCAGAAATCTTTCTAGTTTCGAAAAATTCATGAATGTATGATTTCAAAATCAGGATTACAAAGATAAATCCATACAGAACACCGACAAATTTGAATGATATTGGTTAATATCTCTATGGTTTTAAAATGCTTCGTATTCGTACAAACAAGCTATTTTAATAAATGTATTGTTTTATAGGGCTTTTATTTAAATCAAGTAGTGTTACAAAAATACAACAATTTATTTTTGAATAATATTTTCACTGGTTCTGTGAATTTTTATTGTTTTTTTTTCGTCATATTGTCGATTCGAGTCTTCAAAAAAATCTAATTCAGAAAAAAATTCAATTGAGCATTTTTATTACGTACTTGTTTGACAAAGAAATGCAATCTTATTTATTATGCCTATATTCTGAATTATTAAAATTAAATTGAGTAAATAGTTAAGGGGGTGCTTGAAATCGAATTGGATTGAAGGTGAAAGTTGTGATGCAAGATATGTCTTCTTCAGTTAATTGTCGCGTATTTTCTTCCACTAAAACTTGCAATTTGTCGTTAGTAGACATCTGTTCATTTTTAAGACTTACTCATATATCTCTGTCCGTAAACTTTTCAGAACAACGCCGCACTGTTCGTTTAGAAGTGGTTCCTTCACCCCGTGCTTGATAACTCTTAAATGAAACAAAATGAACAAATGTGTTTTATAAACTAATTTTGTTTAAACTACTATTTATTGATAAATGTTTTGATATCTACGGTATCTTCGTCAGGAAATAATGTATACTAAAATTAAAAATGCATGTACAGATAAAAACAAAACTACAAAAGTGTCAATGATGGGTAACTAATTAGAAACTACCGTGAAAACAAATTTAAAATATGACTATTTGCAAAAAGGATTTTCTTATTTATAATATTTAATTTGCTATTAACACTTTTTCTTATTCTAAAATTTCAAATAAATATAAAATTGTAAACCCTTAGAATTAGTACGTATAATTTCTAAACCCTTGTTAATAATGTCAGTATAATGGTTTGTTTCCAAAAGGTGATTGGAGAATTCAGAATAGTTACTAATTATTTAAATATTTTTAGGCAAATTTTAGATAAGAACATAATTTTAACATGAAACGCAATGACACCTCAAGAGTGATGAAATATGTTGTAGTATTATATATATAATAATACATCCAACTCTTATAGCCCGACATGCCTTTCTTGCTCTGTACGTTTTCATACATTTTCTTCCGAATTCCGAAATTTGATTTATCTGGTAGTGGCAAATCTTTCGCGAATATTTTTATTTTCTGTCCATTCCTCACTCCATTTATTAGGTTTATGGATAAGTTCATTGCATTTTTATTTTCCAAAGCACGAGGACTTTGAATTTTTTTTTTTTTTTGACATAGATCAATGTAATTTTGATGCCAAAGTATTATTTTATTGACAAGTGGTTGAATTTTCAATTTATTGAAAGGTTGTATTAATTGTTGAAGTTGAAGAAAATTAAGTATCACGTTTAAAGAAATTAACGTTTCCGACATATCTTTTTGTTTGAGTTTCACTGAAGAGTTGAGGCATGAATTATATACTACTTTTAATTGCTTCGAGCAGTGTAATCATCACTTTTGAGGATTACTGGCAAAAATTTCTTCGCCCTGAAGCCGAAATTCCAAGTAAAATTACGGGATTGTTTTTTCTCAATAGGTAAGATTATATTTCTTCATTCAAAATAAATTTTAATTATTCATGGCCCGAAAAATAATGCCTTTTTCGGAACGAATATAATTTATCCATGTGAACATCCCCTCCCGATTGATGTCGCGAAAACATTTTCTAAATGAAAATTAAAATAAAAATGCAATTAAGTATATAATAGCGGTGTCTAAATGAAATTTGAGAGTCCTTAATAGGCTGAACACTTTAAAAAAAAAACTCCCGACACGCATTTCAATGTCCAACGCATTAAATTCCCAAGTTGAGTGTGTCAACATTCTAATGACATGACAGTCATGAAATAATTACACCCCATTCCCTCCCCCCTCTGACCCTTTTCAACAAATACACCCCTTTACGCAACGAAAACTCTTTGTGCGTGCACGCACTTACCACCCTTAGTCGCCCCTACCCTCCCACTTAGCGATTCGTTTCAAATTTAGAATACGATTTCCATTTTCATAGTTGTTTCCGAAACTGATTACTGCTAGGGTTGTTTGGTTCTCGATTATTAAGCAAGGATATTAATATAATAAATATTTAGATCTGCCCGAAGCGCTCCAAACTTCGTGCGAACTGAAAACATGCGAGTACACTGACTGTAAAATCTTGATCAATAGCGCCTTATTATCGATAATAATTTAGATAGTTCCGATTTATAATATTAAATACACCGTAGAATTTTCAATAATAATTTAATCATAAAATTAAAAATAATAATATTTAATTATATTGTCTCTTTTCACAAATTTCTGCATCTTTCTAACTCCTCTTCTCTCACATCTCGATAGACTAAAAGATTTCATCTAACATTAGATATCGTCAATGGCGACTTTACGAACAGGTCTAAAAAATATCTATTGTGTGTGATCTTTTTAAACAAAAAAATTCGTATAAAATGATTATTTTTCCATAGAATATAGTCTTACAATTGAGTATGTATACCATATTTATAAATGCTTTTGTATATTTGAGCAGTGTGTTATCTCAAAACAGAAAATGTAAACATTTCTATCTTTTATTTATTGAAAACGATATTTCGTTTACGGTGATATAATAAATTCATGTCCTGATCAAAAGATTAGAAAATTACTTTTGAAGGCTTCATAAATTATATTATTATACGCCTGAAAATTATTTTGCGCTTGAGGCCTCGGACAACCTAAATCCGCCACTGGATATCCAAGCATTGCATAAAAAAACGCAAAATTCCCGTGAACCGAAGAAAATAAAATCTTGTCCAATAGTATATTTTGCCAAATTCTTCACAAAAAGATTCACAAGTCCTATTTTTAATACAGAATTATATTAAAATCAAAGAAATAAATATTTTCTTGTAAATCTCTTATTGCGTTCTTCCTTTGGCGCGACTATAAAGTTATAAATATCAATTATATTAAAACGGAATGATCCTTACCTACTTGTCTCGAAAACAGGACAGGCAGCAGCGTTAATGGTGGGCACCTACCTGGCCACCTTTAGTGCGGAGGGTGGGGGTTGGTTAATCGATACTTTCCGGCGCTACGGTGCGTGTTGCCATCCCTAGAGCAAAGCGGCGGGGAATTCGTACACGGCCTTAACGCAAGAAACGAAATTGTAATTTAGCAGATTTATTTTGGAATTTCACCTTTTGTAGTTAAGGACCGCACTGTGGAGCGTTAGCCCTGTTAGCCCTGGGGTACGAGACTAAACCATCATTTATTAAAAATAATTTTATATCAGTCTTGTATTAAATTCAATAATGGTGTTTGTAATTTTTGATTGTAAGTGTAATGTATTACATTTACATTACTGTTGTATGTCACTATTGACTGACAGTAATAGTGACTGACAGTGATAGTGAAAAGCCACGTTAGGGCTTCCAAACCGGTTTAAACCGAATCCGGTTAACTGGTTATATAGACAATTTTAAAATAACCTAAAATGGATTATTTTTAATTATTAAAATATGTACTTTTAAAATTAGCAGTATGAACTTTGTGGTTAAAAATCATATTTTTTATTTATTATCTTTGTTTTATTAATCACTTAATTGAGTTTAAATACATCTACCGGTTTCGAAAAATACAATTTTCTTCTTCAGGATGTAGTAAATAACTAAAAACACATATTATTGTTTCTTTACCAAAATCTATTTAAAAAAAAAAACAATTATTTAAAAAACAAATTTATTACCTAACTCGAATTGTTACTTAATACATTAATATGTTAATGTATTAATGTATTAAGTAACTCGAATTATTACTTAATACATTAATACATTAAGGAACAATTTGAGTTAGGTACTAAATTTGTTTTTTAAATAATTGTTGTTTTTTTTTAAATAGATTCTGGTAAAGAAACAATAATATATGTTTTTAGTTAGTTATGACATCCTAATGAAGAAAATGGTATTTTTCGAAAACGGTAGGTGTATTTAAACTCAATTAAGTGGTTAATAAAACAAAGATAATAAATAAAAAATATAAAAATATGTTTTTATTAAACTTTGTAACTTCACACAGTTATTGAGTATTATTATTTTTTCACTAGTTAATTATTGGGAGTATTAATTATAAGGATTTGATAAATAATATTGTCTGTTTGAAGTTTTTTCGAATTAAGATTTTTATAATTTCTAGACTGTTCTTCTTTTTCTCATCCTCGTGTGCTCAAAGCTGAGCTTCGTGGTCCTCTGAATTTCATGAGTCTCCTTCTGTTCTGGTCTTGAACCATGTTGATTGCAAAAAAATGACTCCTTTATTTGGTTTATTTATCTTGTGGTGTATCGTCACTCTTCACTCTTCACTCATCGCTCACTCTTTCTCAACATTTCCTGTTTTTTGGGCAACATATCTAAGCATATTGTCGAAAATCCTTAAGTAATTATTAATTTATTTACTTCTTCCGAAGTAAGTTTATAGAACTCCATAATCACATTTGTGAAAATAAAATACTTATTTTTTGATTCTGCTCGTTTAATTTATTCGAGACGCGTTTCGGAGATTGATAATGCTCTTACAAGACGAAACGTGTCTCAAGTAAATTAAACGATTAGTATAAAAAAAAGTATTTTATTTTAATATGTGTATTTATTAATTCTTGGACTTAAATTATTAAAATAAATTACGAAAAAGAATAAACTTCCACATTTACGCCATGGAATTTGTTTGGGATATATATTTATTTGTGTAACTACATATTTATTTTGAACAAAAATAATGCATTATGCATTCCCTCCTATTCCCTTCACTCCCAGCACGCCGCCGATCAGTCGATTGGCGACCTTGAGCAAGTGTGGTTATACGTTTACCTAAACGATTACAATATTATACTAATTTGAGACTTCGCGTCTATACAGTGTCAGAACTCGTGGTCGTCTATAGGCACTTAAGAAAAAATAGTGACTAAAACATACAGTCTACATTTTGGAGGTGCCAGCAGAATCCGGATTATGGTGAGTGCCAAACTCCTTCCGTATCCTGAATTCTTCCGGCATGTATGCTTGTACGCAACAGCATCTATAGAACGCTTAAGAAAATAAATATTCATTACCATGCAAATGATCATCCATCAATTAATTTCACCAATCTAATTCATTATTAGTGTATTGGTAAAGTATATTATAAAATTGGTAAAGTTGGTATCCATTGGATGAATGTTACAATCACGCGCTGATACTCGTATAAAAAGTTTTTTTTAAATTTTATGATAAACTGCTGAAAACTTTTATTTCTTCTTAATACCATTCTCACCATCAAGACACCGCAGTTGCGCATACAGTCTACATAATAACAATGTTTAGCCTATAAGGGCTGTAATCTTTGAATGCGGTACAATTAACACCGTGTTGATGTAAGTCCAGTGTGTGGTATCCTAGTAGTATATAAAGCTACACCCGAGGCCCTGAATTAGATTAGCAGACTCAGGATCTCATCTATCAAGTTAATTATTTGATTTATTGTTGTTTTTGATGAAAGGTTACGCGATGAATCAGAAATGAATATTGCTTCTTATTTTTGTCTAATTAGTGTATTTTTATTTTAAAATAGCTCCTCAATTATAAACAACTCTTGAACAGTATAAAATGTTAATCAGATTATATTAAAATTTTGAATGAATCATCAATTCTTCCTAGAAATGGCGGGTATTCTCGGATCACAAGTAGTCAGGTATTTTTCTACGAATTGAATATGCATAATTTATTTAATGGAGGAAGCTCAAAAAGTGTTATGGAGGCGGTGATTCAAATCTACCGGCTAACGACATGGTGGACACATGTCTTCGTTCCGACACCAGTCTTGTCTCGGCGCCACGTTCCGTCTACTATACTTTACACTTGATAATAATTCCACCATCGAACCCCCCACAGTGCCACATGTTAAATACATAAGTAAAGATACAGTGTGGTGACATGGAGTGGAATGATTAAGAATTTTATATTTTTCTTGTTCTTCTCTTAATTCACCTGGTTCCTAAGAGACTACTTTTAATACACCATGAACTACGCATTACAGGTAATATTCTTCTTATACCATCTTCTATATCATGTTGCAGTACTCTGATTTATTCTGTTAAATGTTAATAAGACCACCAGTATTTTCGACTCACCGTTTGAGATTATTAACCAAGATTCAAGCGAACATTGAAAGAAATTATCTTAAATACTAAATTAATGTATTAATTATAAATATATACATATAAAATCAATTTTGTCTAAAAATATTGTTTTTGCGTCACCGGGATTCGAACCTGGATCTCTATTTCCAATCCGGGGAAGTGCACTACCATAACATATAGATTCGAAAATTTGTCAAGAAAAATACTGGCGTTATAGTACAATGGTAGTGCACTTCTCCGGATTGGAAATAGAGATCCAGGTTCAAATCCCGGTGACGCAAAAACAATATTTTTCGACCAAATTGATTTTATATGTATATATTTATAATTAATACATTAATTTAGTATTTAAAATATCACAGACCTATGTTCTGAATAATTACAACTTCACAATAAGAATGTGTTTTCCTTAATGAAATTATCGTATCTACAGTAATCTGTATTTTAAGTAATGATGTCTTCTAATCCATGCGAAAAATATTGAGTGACGATTCATAAGTCGCTGTTTTGCTCGCGAATATACACGTATTTTAAAAACTCGCAGACAGATTATCGTGGACATGGGCTATTTTATTTATAATTTAGGATTGTATCTATAAGATTGCTGGTAACATTGGTTTATCTATGGTGCTGTCACCCGATCGTGGTGCCTTTTCTCATTATCTACAACGAGCAACGTAACCGAATTTGTTAATAATTACAATTTCGGCTACGTAATCCTAACTTAACCCAACATAACCGAATTTAGAAACTCGTGGAAATAACGGTTAAAATAATGAATTTTAGAGTGGAAGCTATCGAAATGAAATTCGTTGATAATGTGTTGGAACGATAATATACTTAGACACTTTTAATTATGGAAAATGTCAAAATATATGATAATATATATAATTTTCAATAGTATGTGCAAATATTGTGTTATAAAAACAATTATATATTTTTTTTATAAAACTAGATAGACAAAAATTTCATAAATACAGGATGGGTCAATAGAATGTATACACATGAGTCAGAAGTTCCAAAATCGTGCCTCCATTGCATTTTAAAGTGAGCCTATTTGAAATGTTTTACTTGTTAATGTGGAACTTCCATCGTGATATGAGGAACTATTTTGATGAACATCTTGCCAGACAGATGAATTGGTCGAAGAGATAAAATTCAATATGCCTCACATTTTCCGGACCTCGTACCATTTTTTTTTTACAGAGACACGTAAAAGATAAGCTTGATGGTGCAAAACTGACAGAAATTAAAGAACAGAAGGCAGATGATAAGGTGTAATGTCCCTAAATACAAAATGTTTGCTGTTTAAGTTATCAAAAATACCTAGTCCAGAATGGAAAAGTTCGAACGTTTGTAATCATCTACATTTATTTTCTCTGATTTGATAAAAAAAAAATAGTTTAATCAATATTGAATTTATAACACTTTTGGGACACGCTGTATATAATCCATTAGTTTCAAAAACTTAGTTGGTCGCCGTGATTGGAAAATATAACTGCAATAGATTTCACAATACTTTATACGTATGTTTGTTCATTAGGCGATTCAAAGTTGCTTTAGAAATAGCTCGTTAGAAAAATTCGTAACCATTTTATACACTCTCATATTTACCTAGTATTTTATTTTTACTCTTACAGACACTGGAATCGATACAAGATGTCTCGAAAACTTTTTTGAAATCGATTACACATTTTTATTTTAGAACTTGTGAATTTTAAAAAAATGTCAAAACGAAATTTGAACGTTTGTGGGTACTGAATAAAATACGTAGTCACCATGACAACGAGTAGTTTTATCATCGCTTTTTTATGAATTTTTTTGGTCGGGGTTTAACGCGAACTAAGATGTTTACACACATAAAATGATTATACATCGTCGAAAATAAAAATTATACGTGTATTAGCACTTCGCTTGAATATTAATCGGCATTACTCCTTGGGTGTAATACAATTATTATTAAGGACGTGATCGACGGCGAAATAATTGCTCCTAGTATAATAATATTATATTATCGAAGATGTGCGATCTTGCAGACTTCACCATAAATTAATTATCAATATCGAGTGATAAACCATAAAACACTTATCTAATATCGTACTTGATATTAATACAATACAGTTTCCTCCATTAATAGTGGATATATTAAGTGATGCATGTAAGCGATGTTGATGTTGGTGGATACTCAATTTTAGGTAACATATGGCTAATACAGAACAGGGAAGGAAAAAATAACACAAACACCTCCGAAAGTGGACTGTATATAATTTATCACACACAATATCTCGTCAAAGGATCCAAAACACCAATATAGTCTCCAAAGTTTCACAAAATAATAATACCTATCGCCGAACGGTTTCAGTAAAGAGCTGCCTATCGAATAACGAGCGCAGCCGGGTGGAAAAGAAAATGGGGAGGGGGCACAGAGCATTACTTCGTTCAAAGGAATTAATATATGTTATGTGGCAATAAATATTTATCCCAAACAGATGTTATTAAAAATATTTAAAAAACATTGTATTCAGTTATAACAGCGTTAGATTTATACACTCAATATTTTATATAGTTTTACTTTAACTTTGTATTTTATCTACAACTTTACTTAGGTCCAAATCCTTTTAAAGTTATGAAGAACTATCACCTCTATATTCAGCAACATCGCCGACGGCCCTTGGATGCACTCTGCATATACCTGGGTATAAAACTAAGCTCTAATAAACATATACCAACTGTAAGTAGTCAACTAAGTATCTTGTTCAACCTGCTCTGGTCACACACACGTGTACACCCACACACACACACACACACACGCACATAGATATTATCGAAAATAAGAGGTGAGCGCTGGATGTTGATTTAATGGAGGCATCAGGTACTCACACACATAACCTTCTATTTCTTAAAACATAATCATAACACTAAATCGTTATCGCACACTCACACATATCGTTAAAATCTCAAAAAAAAAATTGAGGCACCGAGTATCGATCCCGGTACCTCTCACATGTTTTCGAGTGCTCTACTATCTTACTACTCCCCTAATAAACTATGGTGCTAAAATATAATATTATGTTGATTTTTATGTATTTGATTCACTGATTTATATTATATTAATATCAACTGCTATTATCACGTTTTCACTGCTTGATTCCTCAGCATTGTAGTGGTTAGTATCCACACACGAGACTAGGTTCAGTTCTCTGCCAAGGAGATGTAATTTTATTTATTTAACTGAATAGGTATATTCATATTTTTTTGAAACAGCAAAAAATATTATATGCAGGGATGGTACGATACTTGTATCTGAGACATGTAATGTGTGTATTTTGACCGAATCGTCATCATCATGACGGTATGTCAAAAGTGTCGAAGGATAGCCGGAGGCGGAAAATGGATAATAACTTTTCACCGTAGCTAAAAGCAAATCTGATATAATACATTTTATACAAATAACTTTGTGATGTTTTATCATTTCTCAGAATTTTCGAATCATTTAATGGAAAATGATCATACTTTTCGTGAAAATTTGAGTTTGTCTTAAATTTAATAATTTAGAATCGACAGAAATAATAAGAAAAGCAGCTTAAAATAACAAAATATAAATATCCTAAAAATATTTCCAATAATTTGGTATCATTAACTCGTTAGTGCCCGAGCCCATTTGCTAGCATTTGCGTCACGCGTTTTCATATGGACAATATTTTTTTGTTGTAGATTTTGGTCTAGTAAATTTTTAACAGTAAATAAAACTTTATAAATGAAGCATGCTTTCCATACGTGTTAAAAAAATGTGAAATTAAAAAATATATCACGATATATGGACTTTACAAAAGAGTCACGTCTATATGGATGTGACTCTTTTCTAAGCGCTACAAAGGAATATTTGAATTTGACTTTCAGTTCATTTGACTATCAGTTAAGTTAACGTGAATGTATTGATAATTATTTAGAAAAAAAATTCATGGAACACCGACAACGAATGGGTTTAAATATTTTTCCCATATAATCACATTAATTTTATATTTTTACAGAATTATTTTAAAATATTTTTGTTAAATAAATACATGAATTTTTTATCCGTTAGGTTAGTTAGGTTTTAATATAAAACTCACATGGTAAACGCAAAGTTATTTAAATACAAATTAAAAGCATTAATTAGATAGGATAAACTCAATTACAGATAAATTCAATTTATCGAAAAAATATTTTGGCTGCCACTGGGATTTGGATTCATATATCTAAGATGTATGAATCTGAAATAACTGAAACATATGAGTTCGAAAAATTGTTAACTGACGTAGTATAATTATTACCAGGCTGACGTAGTATAATTGGCTATCGCACTTCCATGGATAGGAAGAGATTCTGGTTCAAATCCCGGTGGCAGCTAAAATATTTTTTCGATAAATTTAATTTATTTGTATTTATATATTTCTAATTGATCCATTTAATTTGTATTAAAATATCACAGAACTATTTTCTGAAAAAATTACAATTTCACAAATATGTGTTCTCTTTAAAATACAAAGTTATTCTATTAGAACACATTATTATTGTGAAGTTGTAATTATTCAGAATACAGGTCTGTGATATTTTAAATACTAATTAAATGTATTAATTCAAAAAGATATACATATAAAATCAATTTTATCGAAAAATATTGTTGTTGCGCTACCGGGATTCGAACCTGGATCTCTTTCCAAACCGGGAAAGGTGTATTATCCGACTATGCTACAGTGACGTTATTTTTAACTAATTTGATTATTAAGATTTTATTATTATTAGGTTCGAAAATTTGTCATCAAAAATAATGTCGATGTAGCATAGTTGAATAATGCACCTTCCCCGGTTTGTAATGAGATCCAGGTGGTTCAAATCCCGGTAGCGCAACAACAATATTTTTCGATATAATTGATTTCATATGTATTTCTTTATATTACATTTAATTGTATTTGTATTTACAAAGATTTTTGTTTAATATTTTTACAGTAAATTTTAAATAAATTTAATTCTTATAACTTAAAAAATATATATGACCGTGTATCGTGTTGAACACGTGCTTTTCAAATTCTTATTTTCAAAGCTTTGTGTGAGCGTTTTTTTAATACTTGCGGCAAAGATCAGTTGCGACAACCTCCTGCGAAATATTTCCGGAACAGACATTGATTTAAATTAAGTTGTAAAGAAAATAAAATTCTAAGGAAATGTCGGCGCTTCAGCGGCCGGCCATGTTTCCCTTCTTAGTTAATGGAAAAATAAGAAAGATGGCGAAATGAAATGTTTCCCGAAATAAGGGAAGAGGAAAACGTCTTGATAATCCTTTAACATGGCAACTTTTCTGTATCGGAAACTTTCTTCCGCGTTAATAGCGCGCGAGGTTTTCCCTTAAGACGCCATTAATCTAATGCTTTCCCGGAAAAAGTTAGTAATTATTGCGAAACGGCTGACATCTTGACTTTTGTGCAGGTTGGAAAAATGACAAAAGTCATTAAATCTAGTTTTATTATAGTTTTTGTTCTGTGTGATTCTTTTTCTATTTCTTATTATTTCCCCCTTAATTTTCCAATCTTTCTCTATGGAGCCAACTCTAGAAGCGCTATTTCTTTTTCGATCGATGTGTTAATGTATGAGTATCGTATTATATTCCAACTACCTACTTATTACTAGATACAATTAAATCAAGTCAATTTTATACAAATTCTAATTATGTTCCTTTATTTTAGAGTAGACAAGTCAACGAACGCATCAAGCCCACTTGAGATCCCGAGGGTTGGTGTTTATTAGGTAGTTCAATGAACTATTAAAAACCTTACAGACTAGCCTAAAAAATCTTCCCTTAGAACAAAATATACAGTTTATAAAAGACCCAAAACCACGGGTAGAATGCATGGGTCAGGTATTCAAATCAATTACATTCAACACTACGCTAGTGTGAGAAATATAATATGTGATCTTCTATTCCGCTTCCACAGCGCGAGCTGGTCCTTGTTCAGTGCGACGTCTGTCCATCTTATTAGAGATTCATCTCTCATATACCGTCCGTTTCTACTTCCTGCCCTACTTCCCGTGATCACCAATTTCTCCAGGCAATGTTCATCTCCCATCTCCATTGCCCAAAGTATGAAAGGATTATTTTCCTGCATCTTGTAGAGAGCTATTATTTAGTGTGAACTTCCTGAATAATGAAGATGTTCGATGCGATGAAGTGCATTGCTGTCGTCGCTAGATGTCACTCTGTCTCCGCTTCACTCACACTTGATTCGAGACAGATGCCATGACAAATTATACACTAGTATCTCTCTCACACGTCAAAGGTGTCAAAAAACAGATAATAGATAACCAAATGAAATAGTTATTCAAAATAGTAATTAAGTGATCATATTTTTTTCAATTTAATAAATTCATATAAACAATTATTAATAGTATAATATAATTTATTACAGTGAAATTGATGAAGAATATAAATTTCGAGAAACATTATCAATAAAATATTATGATTATTATTAGTAGTTTTTATCCACTACTGGATGAAGGCCTCCACAACTGTCTCCCCCATATCATTATGTCTATTGTTATTCGCTGCCTCATATTTGATACCTACCTGAATGTACAATACCTTAAACTACAGTTATATAATAACAATACAGTTATTCAATTCCTTGGCACACAAATTATTAAGTTTTTCGCGTCATAACATGCTATGTATTTTCGAAATGTTATTTTTGTGAATTTATGATGTATTCGTGTCAACCTTTCTATTGTTAAAATATGATCCGATATTACCTTGGTGTTTTCTAGTAAGTCCATACCACACACGGCTTCAATTTACTTTGACCTTTTGTTTAACATTCAACGGAATTATACGTCTAGCATTAGTCGACCTTTGATAAAGCCTAATAAATGGCAGTGCATAAACCTACTTTCGTGAAAAACCTTATTTAATATCTTAAATGAGATTTATGATTCTTCTGCCGAGATACAGGTTTAACAGTGGAAATGTATAAATACATTATAGCGGCCGAGTTTGTGTCTCTCGCAAAAGAACTTTGGAATTTTATTTATGTTTTATTTATATGTAACGTTGTGAATTTATTTCTTTATAAGGGCTGCTCAATCTGTGTACGGCGTGTGTGAGCATCGTAATTCTTTGGTTTTCTTCTACACCTTTGTGAATTGCTTGCCTTTACTCTTCGCGAACTCGGACCTTATATAGGAAGTTGTGTAACAAAACTCCGTTCTTCTCTCCGACTTCTTGCTTGAGATCAATCTCACTCTTCAACCTCTCTCATTCACGGTGATTACTTATTTCTCCATACAATGTTTTCTACCGATATGCCTAAAGTATGTGAGAGTTTTTATCTTCAGGGTTTCGGAGAAATAGAAAAATACAAAAATTCATTCGTATCGCTATATACTAAATAAAATACAATCACTTTGTACAAAACCACGAATTTTATTAAATGCCAACCGGTTTCGCTTTGCTCAAGCTTTGTCAGGATGTAAAATTAACAATAAATATAAAAAAAGTGCACTTATATACACATAAAGAGGATACAAAATATAAAATTATATGAGAAAGAAAGAGACAATAGACTGATCATTAAGGGAGGATAAAGTACAATGTTGATGGTTATTTAATTGATTTAGAAGTAAAAATACCTAATATAGAACTAATGGATATTTATTTTGTAATTAAAAATTTCACTACTACTACGCACTGACTTGTTTATCTCAAGGGCCTGTAAATTATCTAACCGGAGGCCAAAGCCGTTTTTATGGAGGATATTTACCCCTGTACTATTATCAAATTAATGTTTTTTTTCAATAAGATGGTTGGAAAATTCAGAGAAACCATTACTATTTAAACATTCAAGATGCTTCTTAACACGAATATTAACATTACTAGTAGTTTTGCCTTTGTAGAATGAGGGGCAGTTACTACAAGTTAATTTATATATACCCGTGGTTTCGTGGTTTTATGGATATTGTTTGTGTTTTACAAAAATAAAATTCGTGATTTTATACAAAGTGATTGTGTTTTATTTAATCTAACACGTCAAACCACAAAGTGACAAAGTTTCAACGAAAATATAAATTAAAAGTATTCAAAAATATCTCTCCCCTGAGACAGCCCGTCTACTAATAATAGCATTTATGCTGGATAGATTACAATCCATTCTAAATGTTTGGAGTTTGTAAATTTCCTCACATAACATGCCTTTTTCGTGAGCTACGTTGGCTACGTTTCCCTGAAACAGTTGAATTTAAATTGTGCTGGTTGATGTACAAGGAGACACATAACATGGCTCCTCTGTATCTTTAAGAGCTCTGCATACCAGACAACTTGAATAGTAAACGTCAAACCCTCAGTTTAGTCTCTACTTCATTCGGGAATTTGCGGTGGCAGACCCAAAAGCGTGTGCATTAGAGACTTCATTTATAGACTAATAAAACGCTTTAAAAAAAATCATTTCCATAAGTCCAAATAACAATTTTAAATACGTAAATAGTATAGAACTAAACAGTTATAATTTTGTTATAATTATTGTGCCAATTGTAATAACTCGTATCCACGGAAAGTGATATGATGAGATGTATCTCATTACCGTATTAAGATATGATCTGGACTCAGACATCGGCTTGACAACGGTAGAAAGAGACAAAAACTCATACCATAATATATGATTCGATACGTGCGCATAAAAATCTACTAGAACCATAGATACCTACAATAATTTATTCTATTAACTGCTGCTAGGGAGATAAAAAACATACAATTAACGAATGAAACAATTGACAAATTGACTTGGTGTGAACTACGAGATTAAGCTAAATTAGTCTCCGAAGAATCTCATGACAGCAAAATGTCATAAAAATCTCTTCAGTAAATACGGGCCTTAAGGTTATATTTACTTTTCAATGTCATCATTTTTAGACTTCACTAACAGTACAAACATTAATTGTGAACAATTGTTTTCCAAAAAATATTTTTTTGGTCCCATTATGCCGTAAGTTTCCCACGATTACAAAATGTAATTTCACCTTCTCAGTACAGAACTAATATTTTACTCTAGCTTTACTTAAGCAATTAAATAAATAAATTCCTTTTCAGAGTAAAAATATCATGTAGGAAGGCGGGGGTGAATTTTTCTGACGAAGCGTTAAGAGCGGTGAAAATCCGCCATACTTGGGTTACGTCATATATTATGGAACACCAAAGAAATCCATTCTAAGATTATAGGATTCATCTTCCCGTGTCACATAATACATGATATTTATTTTATATCCGATTTTCGTTATCACATAATGTTATTATGTTATACATTCGCAGTAAAGCGTAAAAAGTGACGGAAAAATGGTTAGGGAACTGTTTATCCGTAAAAATCAATACTGAAGACATAGGTACATGTGTGTTTATGCTATGCTAAAAATGTATTTAATTTTGGGAAGATTTCAATATTTATTTATAGTTTTTAATTTCTGATACAGTAATATTATAAATACTATATGTTGTAAGATGTGTTCGCTGTCTCCTTGCTATTGAACTGAACTGAACTAAACTGAAATCTGTGCTAAAGTAGATAGATTCATTACTTATATCAAACGATAAAATTATAAAATAATTAATTCCAATCTAAACCAGAAATATTAAATAACTTAAAAAATGTAATTGAGTAAACAGCATATAAAATATCGCCCGCCCATGAATACATCATAGTCCAAAAAAAGATGAAAAAATTTCAATGCACTTTTTTTGTTTATGACTAAGAAACCACCCTTCATCAACATATCAAAAAAATTTATAACTTTATTCATATTGTACTTAAAAAAATAAAATAAAAACTAACTTTTACATACAATGCATTTAAAATCTTCGCGATTCTTGTCGGTGACTATAAATATCATAGTTATTCTTGTTAGTTAGTTCCTCATCACTTTAACATTTTTGTTTTTATCTATGCTCGCATTTTTAATTTAAGTATACATTATTTCCTGAAGAAGAAACCTTTTATATTGATTTTCTAATAAATAGTGATTTAAATAAAGTGTTTTATTTTATTATTTATTATATGTTGCCACAGCGTAACTTTGCTAATACTGAAGAAGAAAATATATTTGTATTTGTAATAATGAAAATTATACGAACTGGAAAAAATACGGAATAAATAAAAAGAGCAATGAAACCCATAAAGAGTGGAAAGGCTGTGGGTCATGATAATGTTTCTGTCGAGTGCTTGAAGAGTGGAAAAATAGTTATTTCTTGGCCCCATAGACTCTTCAACTGACGCGACAGGGATGTGATTATGCTTCACTAAATGGAAAAGTTCTAGTGTGGAAGAGAAAACTGAAGGGTAGTATGTGAGATTTTATTACAACAAATGAGAATATTGAATACAATACGTAGGGTATATTATTAGGTCCGGATGATGATACATGGATCAAATATTTTCAATATAATTTTTTAAGTAAGGTTAAATAAAAAATCTGCGTTAACTTGTTAAGTCGTGAATTTTCACGACTAATCGCACATACATAGAGGAACCCCGATTTTACATGCCCGGAATTCACGTGTTCTCTTCATTAGCGTGTTATTTCTGCGGATCCGTGTCATTTTAGTACGTTGAAAACCCTACGTTATGTTTGTCTTTCCTTCGATTTACGTTTAAAATTCACTATAGAGCCAAGAGCGTGTTGGTCGTTTGCTTGTCGTATATGCATTTTTCATTCTCATACCTATGTAATTTTTACAATTCATTTTTTTTTTTGTTTTTTACAAGCTGGAATCGGCAAGAAAATTGCGTAAAATAAAATATAGACAACATTGTTGGCTGGGAAAGAATTTATGTATAACTCTTGTAGACTTACTTAAACGTTGACTCCAACGAAATAACATCGGACGTAGTGGAAATTAATGAAATAGTGGACAGTTGTATAAACGAAAACTTCCTATGAAGATGTGTCTTCTCATCCCATAAACCCAGTTCCTACAAAGGACGATGCCATCAGACATATTGAAGGTCTCAAAGTATATTTTACTAGTATTAGTAATATACCACCAGAAATATTTAGTTTAATTAGTAATACTGAAAGTACTATTAAAGTATTGTTTGACTTTTTCAATAAAAAACTAATTTAAAATGTTTTTTAATACCCCAAATTTACATTTTACCTCTGTTTACAATTATTTTTATTGGTCCCTTGAAAAACTTAAAATTGGGGTTCCACTGTATACATATATATATATATTTGAAACGTCCAATTAGCGATACCATTAATAACTCTTATAGGCAGTTCTTCCCTCATAAATGCATTTATATATATATATAAATGTATTTATGAGGTAAAGTTAATGTCACTTGTATACATACCATTTAAATTATATGTGAAATTTGTTATAGAGCTCAAAAATATGGTTGTAGAAGAAAAATTCCGTAATTTAATTTTTCATATTAAATGTATCAATTAGAAAGATATACAGATAAAATCAATTAATCGAAAAAAAAATTTTGTTGCTACCGGGATTCGAACCTGGATCTTTTCCTATCCTATTTCTGGCGTCTCCTAGCGTAAATTACTCAAATATGTTTGAAATTTGTAGCAATAAAAATGTGATAGCTTTCAAAAATGAAATAACAGATGTATCAATACTGTATATTAGTAATACATTAATAAAGACGAAAAAAATTACAAATAATTAGGGTTGGTTTGATTTATTGATATTAACGAAATGTCATATGGAGAAACAGACGTATGAAAACTGATAGCAAAGGTAGAATCATTCTTAGATTCACCATGACATATGGAGTAACGGTCAAGCAAATCTGCATTGAGAATAATAGAAATTATAATTTTTTGCTCCATGTTAGGAATAACCCTCAAGGATATGCAACATTGTAATAAAAGAAACGTGCGTTGTAGAGAATATAGTGCAAATATAATAGAATAGAAGACGATACAGGAGAAACTAGGACAAACACCCACCGTCCTGTCTGAGATGGTGGATATCATGGCAAATGAGAGATCGACTGATAGACCACACAAAAGGTAGAAGAATCCTCTAAAAAAAGATACATTCCCATTTTTTTTTTAATTGAGTTTAAATACATCTACCGGTTTCAAAAAATACCATTTTCTTCTTCAGGATGTCATAACTAACTAAAAACATATATCATTGTTTCTTCACCAGAATCTATTTTTAATTTTTTTTTTAAAAATAATTCAGTAAAAATAAACTCAATTCAGTGGTTAATAAGACAAAGATAATAAATAAATAAAGTATGAATTTAAGCCACAAAGTTAATATTGCTAATTTTAAAAGTATGATACATTCCCAGATTAGCAAAGCTGGTATTTAGTTCAATTGGGGATATATGTGAAGCATACAGGTTAAGAGTGTAGATGTAGAGAAATACCAAAATACTTGCGAAATTCCTAGCTTTTTCAGGAAGCTGAATAGCTAGGAAGATAGTGGTGATACAATAGAGAAGCTTCTGTGACAAAATATGGCAAATTTCTTCAATGGTCTCGTGGGATTCAGAAGTTCACGACCGCAAAAACAACGGAGCACCATACATTCCTTGACATCGCATCCTTGGTACAGTCCGCTGGAGATCAAACCTATGAGATACAATATGAAAAACAGAGAAAATATGTCAAGAAAATATAAGGCTTCGGTAGTCAATTATCTGTGTGTACTCTTCCAAACAAGCAGTCACAATTGAAAAAATTTGTTTAAATACAAAATACATGTATATAACAGCTAAATAACAGCACGACTTAGAATACTCAGCAACTATTAAAGCACGGCCACGACTATCTGCCCTATTTGCTAGACAAAGGTCAAGGGGTCAATTGCAGCCCGAGTTGGCCTTAATGGCACGTGGCGTTCACCCTTTCACAATTTTGTTGGATACAAAATACATAGGTACTTCAGTTAATTACATAGGTAATTAAGGGATGTGATAATTAAAAGGTTTATAGGATATTAGTGTTACGTATTAATAAACCACGTCCACTACCTGGTTATAATCCATGAAAAGGGGAGAAATTATACCCAAAAACTTTTAAAAGGCCATACTTAAGAATAAAACTGCTACAGCAGTACTTACACATTGAACATTGCATTTTTTACTTTTCTCTATAGTTGTATTAGTACGTTATTTAACTGATTTTTTTTTTTACTCATTTTATATTGAACATTACAATTTCACATAACCTTACTTTATATTTGTATGTCTCATTACTCATTTACTCTTACTTTACGTACCCTTTTTTATTTTTATAAATTGAAGATAGCATTTACTTTTAGTTTTACATTGTATTTATATGCTATATTTGCATCTTATTATACTTATTTATATTTCCTTTTTTAAACATTGAATATTACTTTACATACTCTGTTTTATGTTAATAAAATTGTTTTTGAAAATTGCATCTAATTTATGTTTTATATTGTATTTGTATACTATCTAATTACATCTTATTTTACTCTTTATATTTTTTTTTATACATTGAACGTTACTATACATACTCTATTTATTCTTTTAAATTGAACATTGCATTGACTTTTAAGTTTTACATTTATATTTGTATATACCATCTAATTGCCTCTTGTTTTACTATTTATATAATTGTTTTTATTAATTTAAACATTACATTATGTTTACTACAATACCAGAAAAGCACTATCTACAGTACAATACTATACAGTAAAATACTGGTGTAGTAGGTAGGGCACATGAATAAATGTATTACTTTACTGCACTGTTTTATCTTATAACGTACTACAGAGCGAATATTATGTTCCAGGCCGATGTTATTTTTGTATAACTAGAAAACAGAATCCATATTTTATATTTGATTTTTATTTATCGATTACAACATTTATTAAAGTTATGTCTGGAGTTATGGCCAGGTGACCGTCTTTGGCGGCGGCACAAAAGCGTGCTCTTTTAACCATATTTTACATAACATTCTTGCACACTTTGCATGTTATTTCAGCAATTTCCTTTCGAATGTATTGTCATGTAGGAAACAAACCATTATTTTGACATTAATAATAGTTTGATTTTAATTGAATAATATTAAATAAATAACGTTAATTTTACATAATTTTTAATGATTTTACATAACAGTTAGATAAATTATAAATTTTAGAAATAAGAAAAAGTGTTAATAGCAAGCTTAATATTATAAATGATCAAATCCTCTTTGCAAATAATTACCTTTTAAATTTGTTTTCATATTAGTTCTTACTTATTCTTTATTTTAATAGTTTTGTTTTTATCTATGCTTCTATTTTTTATTTTCTTTTTCTTCTTCTTTTTTTAAATAGGCAATCCACCCTTCAAGAGTGATTTGTTTTATAGAAAAAAGTACAATAATATTATAGAATAGGAAATTCTATATTACAAGTTAATACCATTGTCGTTCAAAAAAATTGCTATTATATAGATTAAATTTAGCGATTTAAGGGAAACAAGATGACACAAGTTAACCGGGAGCTCAAAATTACCATTGACGAGACCACTGTAAAAAAACCCTGTGATCGGCAATGGACAGGCAAAAAAGACATGGTCAAGGGTTTCCTCCTCGGCACTACACTCACACATTGGGAATCTATCAAGTTCAATTTGAACAAATGAGAAGCCATCTGGCAATGCCCAGTTCTCATTCTAGAGATATTTAATACTATTATTTTGGAGACTTTCCTTTTTGAGAACCAGGGGGTCCGGGGAATAGATTCTTAAATTACTTTAAGACGATTACCCTTATAATTATTTGAATCTATCCATTGTGCAATTCAGATAGATTTCGTATGTTTTTTTTACCACATTAAGTCTTTCACACATCGGGATATGGAATTGATGAAGGAAAACTCAGAAAGGAGTGGCCTCCTTGGCTAGTTTATCGGCACATTTATCTCCATGTGCACATTATGTGCAGGAATCCAAATGAATGACACCTGTTTATTGTTGCTATACAAATTAAATAAACATCTTCTGATGAAATAGATTATCTCATTGTCTAGCCAAACTTTTATATTAGCAGAGAGGGATTTAAGAGCTGCTTGCGAGTCGTAAAATATAACAGCCTTATCGACGTTCCGGAGTACGCTGTTTTCTTATTATTAAATATAATATGTTACCACAAAGTAACTTTGCAATTATTGAAGAAAATATTCGGTAACTTACAATTGATATCGTTTATTCAAGATATATGTATATGTCAATCAATCATCAATCATTAATCGTGAAGCGTCTGCTGGTTAGCGGTTTGGTCAGGAAGCCGGATGAGAGAGAAGTGACGCTGCAATGTATTGTCATCGGTTTGCGAGTACGTTAAAGATTTAGGTATACGAGCCTGGTTTACCAACCAGGTAACTGTGAGGCGCCTTCAGGGTTTCTAAAAGAATATAAAACATGTGACATTTTAAATGACTCGAAATTTTATATTTAAAAAAACTTAAGCACCTTTTGAAAAACCCGCCGATGGGAGGCGAGTCACGTTTGTAGATTTTCACCGCGTTTAAGGCTCGAACAAAAGCCTTCCAGAGAAATTCATACATTTTATATGAGTTGACTTAATAACCAGACTGCAGATAACACGCGGTCGGGAGGTTCCGGAGCCGGCGGCCTTTTTATAAAAATAATAACCGTTTACCTTTCGTGTTGTGTAATACATTTATGTGCATAATAAACACAATCAGCTGCATTCCATTGGCGCAGATAGAAAAACTTTTTTTTATTTTCAGGTCTTGTGTCATTTTCGGGTCGTTTTATTATTCGATTTATTGTACTTAGAGCTGTGCTATTGTAGCCTGATGCATAATACGCGAGGCTGTGAGGTCGTTTAAAAATTTGTGGAGGGCTGTCGTCTCCACTCTTGTCAACGAAGTTACTTAGCGGTACGTGAAACGCAACTCCCATCAGTCATAAAGGCGCTGAGTCCCGACGGCATGTAACAATACCGACGCGGCCAGCAAAACTCGAACGGGCCAATCCACTATCATTATTACTCTTGCTCGAGAAACCAATAACTTCCTTGTATGCTTAACTTCTGTATTTATACAAATAAATTCAATAAATTCAGTGCACACAGTAAGTATTTTATGTTGTCGTTACCTGGTTCCTATAATACACATATTTGTTTACACGCATTCCTAAAAAATACACGCCACAATACACCACGTGGTATCAAATGAACACGAGAGTAGTTGGGTTATGTTGGGGCATCAATATCCTTACATAAATCACAATATCTCATCTTTCAAATTCTTCTGATCTAGAGTTATATACTCACAACCACACATTCATAACCTCATTGGCTTTCACATTCAACAAACATTACCACATATATTTAAAATCACATTACCCAAAAATTTACCGACTTTACCCAGCTTCACCTTACAGTCTGACTCCGACTCTCAAGCATACACATTAGTTGCTTGATAAAGCACCCATAATACATATATTTTGTGATCTATTATTTTATTTATTTATATATATATATATATATATACTCTCGACTCTCAAGCATACACATTAGTTGCTTGATAAAGCACCCATAATACATATATTTTGTGATCTGTTATTTTATTTATTTATATATATATATATATAAATATATATATTATGTCAATATATATATATATATTGACATACATATTTTTGTTTTAACAGAGGTGGATACATAAGACATTCTCATAGTTTATTGTATAGGATGGAGTAAACTTCACCTCTGATATATACAGCGTTGTCCTGGCTACTTTGCTAGACTGGAGTCTGTGTTAAAGTAGCTATTTTTTTTTCGTGCTGTTGTGATGTTATTTATCGACAGGAATAAAAAAAGAATTACAAATATGTATAAAAAAGTAAAAATAAAATAAAAATATATGTAGTGGGAGTGTTGTAGGACTAGTGAATTATTAGTCAAGGTATTGTATAAATTACATGAGAATGTTGGATATCCGTGGTTCTGATTCATCTCTACCTGATCATGATTATGATTCCTAGGTACTTGATACAGTATTTTTCTTCAATTGATAAACATTGGTCACAAGAGTCTTCTGAGTACATGCTTTGGTATGAATTTTAATATTAATTTAAGTGTTAATCTTTCTGTTGAATGGCAAATTGTAGAAAGTATGTTTTATCAGTATTAATGAATTGATGGTTATCATCGGTTCACTTTTTTATGGTATTAATATGTTTTTGTTACTAATGGTGCAGGATAATTTGAACTACTGTTTCTGAGACACGCTGTATATATATATATATATATATTATTTTAAACTCTATTTTAAACTTCATTTTATGTATTTATTTATTTATACATTCGACAATATAAAAAAAACAACAGTAGATACATACATATATAAGATATCTCTACTATAAATCGTACTGTTTCCCCCTTTCCATCTATTCAACCATATTTTATAATATTCATGAATTTTCTAACATTTCACATATGACATTTGAAACTTTATAATCATATTTGCAAGTTTAGATTCCAAGTCGCAAGTTAGGAGAAATTACAAAACACCTCAGTACACTTGATACAATAATTGTGACATTCCACATTTCATTTTAAATCTCTCCGCGCGTCACGCACGCCCCCAATCCGGTCGGTTCACGCCCCGGCAAAACGGGCGCCATCTTACCCACGTGACCTCACGTTTCCCGCCCATTTTTGGGCGCCAATTTTATCGTCCGAAGGGTCCGATTTCCCTTTCAAATCCCACTCGGAAGCCCTCCGACCCAACCGGCCCCCGTAAAGCCGATAGCAAAGTAGGTACTTATCCAATCTTCACGATTTCCGCCGCTCATTTACAGATAAAGATGAATTTGACTGTAAATAATATACAGTTTCCGAATCAATATCTATTTTATTTTCATTCTGACTTATCTTGTAAATAAAATTTGTAAATTTATATATTTTATTGAAGAGAATTTAGGAGGCTTTGGTGATGGAAATAAAATGCGCGGTTTGTGTCGAGTTCTTTATTTAGTCAGGGATTGAAAACTTAATTAATTAATACAAATAAATAAATAATAATTAAAACCACAAGATTCCATTTAAAAATGTAAATTAGAAATCCCCAATCATAATATTAAATCAATTAAAGAGCCATTTACCGTATAAAAATGTAATAACTTGAAGGTTTCTAACAATCCTCTATAAATTATATTATGATTTTTACATTAATTCATTTTATTTTCTTCATATTTAGAATGATCTTATATTGTGGAATATTATAGAACTAGAACACCAATCTATCCCGACCCTCTATGATAGGCCTATAATATTCACCTTGAAAGGAACACCTAGAGAGACCTTTTCTATGTTCTTAGAACCTTTCATATCGCTAGGCATGGTTAAAGGTTCTAGACGCATAAATTTATATTATACGTACATAGATAGCTATAAGGACATTCTCAAATATAAATAATATTTTTTATTTATTATTTTTATTTTATTAACCACTTAATAGAGTTTAAATACATCTACGGGTTTCTAAAAATACCATTTTCTTCTTCAGGATGTCATAACTATCTAAAAACATATAATATTGTTTGTTTACCAGAATCTATTTAAAAAAAAAAAAATTAAAAAAAAAATTTAGCACCTAACTCAAATTGTTACTTAATACAAATTTACTCGAATAATTTTTAGGAAAAAGTTTTAGAATGGGACTCGTAGTTAAATTTAGTTGGTTGTTTATAATTTTTTGATTAATTTTACACGCTTTATTTATCTCTAACGATTCCAAATTATTTAATTTGTGACCAACACCGTTTATATGCAAAATTGACAATCCCAATTTTTTATCAAAACCGTGACCATTTTTTATCAAATGATTAGAAAATTCTGAAAACCCACTATTGTTCAAACATCTCAAATGCTCCCTAACTTTTATATTAAAATTTCTACCCGTTTTACCAATATAAAATACAGCACAATCCTTGCAACTAAGTTTATAGACACCAGAATCGTTAAATTTATCTTTGTCTAGAATTTATGAGTAAATTTCCTATACTATTATTTGTATAAAATGCCGGTCTAATGTTTCGTGGTAGGTATTTAGATATTTGTTTCGAAAAGTTATTTATGTATAAAATCCTACGCCAATTATCTTTATTATCGTTATGTTTTATCTGTGATTTATATAAAAATTGATTATATTCTTTTAATTTATTTTTTAAAATAGTGTCTATCAAACCTTTATTATACCCGTTATTAACTGCTATTTTTTTAATAGTATTCAATTCAATATTGAAATTGGATGTTGACGTAAGAATATTAACTAAACGATGTATCATAGAGTGGAACCCTGAATGTATGTGTGATAATGGATGATTAGATTCTTTGTGTATGATAGTTATAATAATATTTCTAATTTTATAAGTTTTATTGATTTTATTATATATTCGTGGCACAACATATTCTCTAATTTTCTCACCGTACACAGCGATCGGTACTTTCATAATTCGACCAGACGATCTGGTAGAATAACTATGGTGAGGGTCAGTATTAATATTTATATTGTTTATCATCTCTTCTAAAATTATACTATGTGTTACTTTTTTGTCCACTGGTGAGATTTTACATATCGTAAATAATTTATAATTTATATTATATATCTATATATAATTATTTGGTGTTCTCGGAAAAGCTCTGTCAAAAATAAACAGTAGAAAACTAGAACAGTAGATAGGAGAACGAACAAAGCGTTTTATTATATGCTAAAACAATAATGATGTATGGAAGTGAGGCCTGGAGCTGGCAGAAAAGGAACGAAAGTAGACTGAATGCAGTGGAAATGAGATCACTTAGGCGTATTTGTGGCAAATCTATTTATGACAGAGTAAAGAATGAAGAAATAAGAAAAGAATGTAAAGTTGATGTTAGTATAGTGAGTAAGATTAAGAAAGGATCACTTAGGTGGTTTGGTCATATGGAAAGGATGAATGAGGAGAGAATGGTAAGAAAGATATATGACGCAAGTGTTGATGGAACCAGAAATAGAGGACGTCCGCGGAAGACTTGGCACGACCAGGTAAACCAGATAATGGAGGATGGTTCTGTTAGAAGCCTCAACAATTGGCGAGCTTGTATGACAAGATGTATGAATGTGGATGAGGCGAGAATTGTATGTCAGGACAGAAGAGTGTGGCGCTCTATCCTCTCTGCCTACCCCCACGGGAAAACGGCGTGATGGTAAGTAAGTAAGTAAAACAATAATCTCATTTTTCTGGTTTATTTCATGGATGTCATATCTTAATACTGCAATATTTATTTTTTATATACTTATAGTCTTTCAACTGATGTGTGTATTAAAAGATAATTCATTTTAAAGTGTTGTTGGGAATATTAACCATTCGATCTAACAAAATCCAGCAGCAGTTTAATGTTTTAAGATGAAGTCATCTTTCTGGCACGTTTTAGGTCGTTTGATTGTTTACTGTTTATACTGCCATTTAATGTTGACTACAGAAGAGGCTGATGTATGTTACGATCAGGTCTGTGTGATTCTCGGGTTGGGTACATAGGATGAAGAGAGGGAATGGAATTGTAAACCCATATTTTAGTACTGCCTCTATACTCCATATAATTTACCCAGCTTTTGGACTAACTTTCCTGGCTTTGATAGAGGCTCGGTACTTGAGCTGGTTTAATATCGTAATATCCATTTATTGGATAGTTTAATTGGAAAAGCACTCCACTAGCAATATAAAGTTGTATTCAGACAGAAGTAATCAATTCTATTATTTAAAATACTTTAACAATTTATGTAATTATTTTACAACCGAGTCTAACCGAAATTGCCTTTTTCATTTTTTCCAAAACTGAAACTTAATCTGAAATCTGAATTAATATTAATATTATTGTGCACGAATCATATTTATAATTATACCTTGAACATGTTACGAAAATATTTTTGAAATTAATAAAATATTAAATTATAGGTTGATGATTTTAATTAAACGTGTATATACATATTCCGACAACTTACATATATACCTACACAACATTTATATTATTATATTACATGTTACAAATTTAATTACAAATACGTTGAACGTGTATGATTTTTTAAATATCAATGGTATTAAATATTTAAGTAAAGTTAAAAGTTCAAACTTACAAATCGTGTCTCTCGACTTACATTTTTATAAAACCTTTAAACAGTCTAAACAACTACGCTTTTCTTAAACTCTAGCTTAGCTTTTTATGAATTATTAATTAGCTTAGTTGATATGAATTCTATAATTTTTTTTTAATATTTCCAAATGTTTACTATTATAATAATTCCCTTCCGTTCTTGTCACATTGCTACGTAAAATAAACATATATTGACAGCTGTATGTGTGTTGTAACATAAAACAAACTATTGTACATCTGTTGTCAATTCGACCACGTGAAAGTGAAATAAAGTTGTAAAGTTTTGAACTGTTGTGCGTTGCATGTTAGCGATCAGAAGTTTTAAGGTGTGAGGATGCGGTTGCCCTATCGATCAACCGCTACTCTCGTGATTGTATCGCAAAGCGTATGGAATTTTCGATTGTGTGTAGGTAGGTATAATAGATGTAACCCATGAGCAGGTATTATAGATTGAAACTACTTACTTACTGTTGGAACTGAATTTATTGAAGTAAACTTATTACAAAGGTTGAGGTTTACTCGTAAATCTACGCGCACGAACTATGAAATGATGAACAAACGCATCTTGTGATTTGTTTCTGCAGCGGACGTTAGTACATAAAGTCAATAGCTTGGCTAAGATAATTATTTTTTTAAATAGCGATTCGCGCACAAAATACGTGTCAAATTAATATTTTTACAATTTTTAAACTAAGCTTAGAGCTTGTGCTATGAAAATAGGACTAACTTGATGGTCTCCTAGAACGAGGCTCGAATCCTCGATCACTAGGCGAGTATCGTAATCACTAGATCACAATCTCGTCAAATTAAATGTGCATAATGTTCAGTGTGGCTGAGAATGTGGCCACTCCTTATTTGAGTATTTTTCAATTTTAATCTCCAAATTTTTAATATTTTTATCTATTTAGTGGAGCACGTTACACGATCTGCCCAAGGTAAGTATTCTTCGGTAGACCCACATCTCAAATGCTTCGATCCGAAGCGAATGTTTCCTGTTTCAGCGTTCACCTTTCCATTCTATATATTCTAAGAGTCTGGCAGAAAAGATGTAACAACGGATCATTCTCAATTCTAGGATCGTTGACGAAAAAGGTTTTCATTTTTCGAAGGGGACTATGCCTGTTTGTATTTCTTGAAAAAGGTCCCATTTGTCATTATCTCAAAGCCCTAGATATTTATATACATCATTTGACTTGTTGCATAGGTTCATTGTTTATTATCAGATTTGAAAATGGTGCAGGATTCTAACTCACTACTAAAAGATTAGTATTTTTTATTTTCATTCTTGTCTTATACATTTTTGAGATTCAATCATAAACTAAATATACTATGAGAGTAATAAAATTATGATTTCCTTTTGTGTTCAATGAACTTATTAAATAAAACTGAGCGAAAGAAGTATTTAAAATTCTTAAAGTCTTAAAGTCTATTTAAAATTGGTAGTCCTGATTTATTGCGGCTAATGAGCTTTCGTGTACCTACCAAAAATATTAGAATAATTTTATTTACTTTATTACTGTAACAATATTGGGACGGTTGTTCAGTTTAATTCTTCATTACACATAATTCAAAACTTAGGTAACGAGTACGCAGATGTTGCTGATGTATGAACATGGCATCACTGAAATATAGAGGAATTCTTACTGGGAGATCGGAGGGACTGATTTGAGACCAACACATGCTATAAAGAATATTAATTAATATACATATATATATATATATAATATTAACATTTCCAAATAAAAACATTGTCGAATGTTTCGTATGTATATTTAATTATTATGTATGTATACAATAAATAGATTTTTAAAGGTGATGCATAACAAAATTTCTAAACTTTTTAAACTTTATGTAATTTTTATTTTCTACTTCTTTTTAATGTGTATTATTTGTATCATGTATTTAATGATTTTAACTTTTATCATGTACTTAGTGTTTTTATCGTATATTTTTTGTTTTTATTTTACTTTAAGTATTTCTGTAATATATTATGTTATGTCTAGTATAAAAGGCTCAGTTGGAGTCGTTAATTTAAAAATAAATAAACAAATAATGATAACTTGTTATAGGTAAAGACTTTATCTACCATACCAAATACATACCATAAATCTATATATATATGAAACTACATGTATGTATCTGTTATTTTTTTTTTTTTTTCGTAAAAATTTATTTATATTTTTGTAATTTTTTTTTTTGTAAAACTTTAATAAAAAAATAGCTACATTTTCAAATTACTGCATATTTTAATGCATTATTGCAAGTTTGCACCAGTAGCAATTTAAAAAAATATTATCTTGAATTTTTCACAAAATGCCCGCTTCGGCATTTATAACTTTTTTTACTAAATTTTAATTAAATGTAAAAGTTTTTAAGCTACTGGACACTTAGATCATGATTTTTTACACTACTGTGAACAAAAACAAAGTATCATGAATTTATTTAAACATTGTTAAAAAATATTAAATGGTCCAAATTCACATTTTCCCGGCAAAACTGTTTCTGTTTTTAAAAAATAGTGACACAAATTTCATTTCACAGTAATAATAATTAACAAACAGAATGCCATATTTTCCAAAGTTTTGGAAATTACATTAAAAAAAGTAATAAAGGATACCAATTATTTAAAATTTCATAAAAGTTCAAATATCTCGAAAACAGTGGGACATTCGTTAAACCTATGATGGGTTATTCTGATGGAGCATGGTCTCAGCTTTCGATGGTTTTTATTTAGACCACTACTTAAAGGACACCCTGTGTCATTTAATTTTAAAAAAGAATTTTATAAATTTTTCATTATATAGAGTGATATTTTTTATTTATTATCTTAGTTTTATTAACCACAATTGAGTTTAAAAAACATCTACCGGTTTCGGAAAACACCTTTTCCTTCTTCAGGATGTCATAACTAACAAAAAATATAGCATTGTTTCTTCACCAGAATCTATTTTTAAATTTTTTAAAAAAACAACAATTATTTAAAAAATAAATTTAGTACCTAACTCAAATTGCTGCTCAGTACAAATTTAGTCGGATAATTTTTAGGAAAAAATTTTAGAATAGGACTCGTAGTTAAATTTAGTTGGCTGTTTAGAATTTCCTGATTACTTTTACATGCTTTATTTATCTCCAACGATTCCAAATTATTTAATTTGTGACCTACACCGTTTATATGCAAAATTGACAATCCCAATTTTTTATCAAAACCATGACTATTTTCTATCAAATGATTAGCAAATTCTGAAAACCCACTATTGTTCAAACATCTCAAATGCTCCTTTACTCTTATATTAAAATTTCTACCCGTTTTACCAATATAAAATGCAAAACTAAGATAATAAATAAAAAATATGAATTTTAACCACCAAGTTAATATTGCTAATTTTAAAAGTATTATAGAGTAACAGTTCAGAATTATTTGTTCCTAGATTTAATAGACATGTTATAAACTTATTATTAATTTCAATGTCTGTTTTCAAGCTAGCGTGTCGTTGACCGATTTTGGTTTTCATTTTGATACAGTAAGTTGTAGCATGTTGTTTCTGGTGGCATGACAATGATTTATGACTGTGATATTAGTGGTGCCGTGTAGGAAATGTTACCATTAAGGCGACATTTATATTTGTAGTTTGAAAATTTTTGCCACGGCAAGATGCGCGACGTCATACGTACTCTGATGCACTGCAGGACTACGTTTATTTTTTATTTCAACTTAATATACGTACAGATTATACATTATAAATATTATTATATGTTAATATGGAAAATACATTCATATTGTGAAATTGTCATTATTCAGAACGTAGGTTTGTGATATTTTAAATATTAATTAAATATATTAATTAGAAAGATATACATATAAAATCAATTATATCGAAAAATATTGTTGTTGGTACCGTGATTTGAACCTGGATCTCTTCCAATACTATAGATGTATTAATTTGAAAAGTGTAACGTATAGGTTCGAAAATTTGTCGTCAATCCACTGTGTTGGTATAGCATAATCGGATGATGCACGTTCCCAGGATTGAAAGAGATCCAGGTTCGAATCTCGGTGGCAACAACAATATTTTTCGATAAAATTTATTTTATATGTATATCTTTCTAATTAATACATTTAATTTGTATTTAAAATATTACAAATCTATGTTCTGAATAATTACAACTTTAAAATAAGAATGTGTTCTCCTTAATAATAAATTAGTTGTATCAATGTATCCAAAATTTAATAATAATGAATTGTTAATTCTGGCGTCTCTTATTAGTTTCTCAGAGGTATTTGATATTCTGCAAAAACAGAATAGATGACTTTCAAATAATGGAACGATAGATGTATTAATTTGAAAAAGTGTTACATATAGGTTTAAACATTTGTCGTCAATCCACTGTGTTGGTATAGTATAATCGGATAATCCGCGTTCCCCGAATTGGAAGAGATTCAGATTTGAATCCCGGTAGCAACAACAATATTTTTCGATAAAATTGATTTTATATGTATATATTTCAAATGAATACATTTTATTTGTATTATCATATGTATACAAATAAAGCGAACATTCAAACACACGTATTCCATTTAAGATTCATAATGTAAGTGATGTTCACTGTCTCCCTAACCTTTCCTTTATGAAGCTAAAATAAAAAAGCGCGTTCTGGTGCTATAACTCAGTGTAGACATGTAAACTTTGACGATTTTTAAGTCGAACAAATATGAATATTTTACATTTATTACTTATATTAATCATTAAAATAATAGTTGATATATACATAAGTGAATATTTATTTCAATTATTGTGTAAAAGTATTAAAAATGAGGAAGACATTGATAAACGACAGCATAAAACACGTCTAACTTGGCCTGTGGCTCTGCCACTAAGTGACGATTGGCATCCGGCACTCCGCGCCCCGCGCACTGTGTCGTCCACACCACTCCGCACGTATACATACACGTATTGACAAATTCACGTCGGGTTCTTCGAGAAAATATTTTTTATTGTTGCTTATGTTAAATACCTATATATTGTAATTATTTCATCCAATACATAAATATATTACAGAGGAATACCTAAAATATGTACTCTGTATTTAGTATATTTACAGACATATTCACATAATAATTAGAGCCAATGTTAACTCAGTTTATATCATCGGAGAGGAAATGTTAATTAGACCGAAGTCTATACTAAAGAAGACATGTTGTAGCATGATAAGATAGTCGTTATTTGAGGAAGTAAGAGCAAACGCGAACTAACCCCGAGAAGCCTTATTTTGGTAGCATTGTTTTAAATATAATAACAATAAAATAAATAAGTAAACTGTTCATTACATTTTACCATCTGGAGAACATTTTTTTAGATCAGGATTGGTCCTCTGTTGCAATTACAATATTTCAAATTCATTGTCATTTTTCATGTAAGGAATATTTGATAGTAATAATTTTCTTTTATTTGGAGAAAAACGCGAATAACTGATTGAATCTTGAAGAATGATATATTTATTAATACAAATTATATTAAGCAATTAGAAAGATATACAGAAAAAAACTATTTATCGAAAAAATATTAGTTTGCTGTCGAATTTCGAACCTGGACCTCTTCTAGATTTTTTCTGTATATTTTTCTAAATGATTAATTTAATTTGTATTAAAAACTCATAGAACTAACTGTGTTATAAAATTGCAACTCTATTACTTAAATATGATTCAATAAAGCTACATAAGTTGTATCAAGGTATATTCAAATTTAATAAAATGGAATGATTTAATTTTGGCGTCTTCTATCGTGTATCACTCAATGGTATTTGAGATTCATCACAATATAAAGTTGACAAAAAAAAATTTATGAATATCTTTCTAATTTAATTTGTATGAAAAATACTACATGACTATGTTCTGAAATTGCTACTTCACAAAAAAGTGTTTACATTAAAAAATATATATTTATTAGTGCATTTCTAATTATAAATTACTTACCTTCTTCCAAGCTAGTTTCTATAGTGGTGGCCATTTCAATTTCAAGGTAGCAAATACTGCTATTGGTTGAATTCTAATAAAAATTTGAAACTAACACCGATTTTGAATGACCAATTTCCAAATTTGGCTATTCGTACATTAACGCAATGTATAAAAATGGTACGAAAAGACAACTGCATTAACAGTTCGAAAAAAAAATGGAGATTGCTGATTTTGCAACTAGTATTCTCACTTTTGCACCTTCTGCCTTATCAATGAAATAAAATAAATGTAATAATATGTAAGATTAATATTAATTTGAAAAAATATTTTTTTAAATAAAAAGTCAAATCGTGTATATTTAAGTTAATTTAATTCGGCATTCCTTAACTTGAGAGCGTCTAACTGACGTTAAAGCTTTCAAATAAACATTTACAAGTACTTGAGGGGACGACAATTTTCAACTGGCGTCAAGCAAAGGAGGGCTGCTATTTGACTTACTGCTTCTGACAGCTAATAAGAGCCGGTCTAGTCACTTAGAAAAAAGTCATTTTCCAGAAAATATTTTGATTATTTACCAAATTGCGAAAAATTTTATATTTTAAAAAATACGTTTTTATTTATGGGTATTTTTAAAAAATATTAATTAATTTTAATTGATTTTTTCAGACTCCTCGTTAATTTGTTTATGGATTGACAAATTGTGTCACGCTTTTAATACGTAGATTTAAAAAATTCTATAGAAAAAAATATAATTAATATTTATTACGAACTTTATACTCTAACATAAATTATTTATATCTTTGTTTTTAACCACTGTTAATACTAAAATAGGTGTTTTTAATTCCGGTGTTTATAAAATTAACTGTAAATATTATACTGATTTCTTTATTGGAAAAACGAAGGTCGAAATTTTAGCATAAAAGTCGAAGAGTATTTAAGATGTTTAGTTTTAATGATTTTTCAGAATTTTAAAATCATTTATCCAATACTTGGATATTGGACTTAAATTTAACAATTTAGAATCATTAGAAATAAGTAAAGCATGTACAAATAATCAACTTAATTTAACCACATGTCATATCCTAAAAAAATACCAATAATTTTGTATCACTAAGTCAATTACCACATTATATCATTGCAACAATATAAGTTAGAAACCTAGTAGATTTATTTTTTAAATAACTCTGATTATTTTTATTTTTTTTAAAAAACATTTGAACAATTGGATATATATGGTTTTAGTTTGTTTATTTGAAATCCTGATGAAGGAAATAGTATTTTCTGAAACCGGTTGGTGTATTAAATTTAACTCATAAAAGTGGTTAAAAAAAAGTTATACGTAATTTATATAAAAATATAATTAAGTTTAAAAACGTATAAAAGAAATTGATAATTAATGCTTAGGTGATGTAATAGAAGGCATTAAAGGTTGTTTAAAACTATTATTATTAAATGTCATTTTATTCTACTATTGGACCTCATCAATTTTAAAAGTGGGCAATACATTGAATACCGCCCTGGTGCTAGACTGCCTTGTACTGTCTGAACGGACGTTGCCTGATAGTAACTTCAGTGTATTCAGTGGCTTGTATTGAATAGTAAAGTTTGTCCCCTTTCTTCCTTACATTGTTGAATTTGTATATCCTCAGCTAACCTTCGTAGGTGCTTACTCAAAACTTTGTTGTTTAATATTAAGACACCACGTAAATGTCTTGTTTAAGTTATATCGTTATAATATCAAATTTTCTCTTTCAATACGGAGATAATTAATAATGAAAACAATTTCTTTTCATGTAGAAATTTTGTCGAGGGTGAAATTTAATTGAAGGGGATTATTATTAAATTAAAAGTTAACACAAGGGTTGGAAACTTGGCTGAAAACTAGCCTTCAGATCTGATGGTATATCTTGAAGTCGTAACACTTTTCATGTTAAGGGGGTAGTTAATTAAATTTGTTTTTACAAAAAAAGCGATACAAAATTAATTATCTACTTGGGATAACGGATCGATTTATAGGTGCCGCTGATTTGACTGTTATATACAGTGTTATATATATATATATATATATATATATATATATAAGAGTTTTGTAATTAATTACATTCTAATAATTAACGTCATAGTTACGAAATATTTATTTTTTATCTCAGTGAAATGTTGGCGTCGAGACGAAGGTGCGTTCAAATGTTCAGTAAAAAACGTTCTCCATAACTCGTACAAAATATTTTTTGTGTACTTTAAATGTATTGCTGGAAATGATGGAAACAACCTTTATTTATTTATTAGACCTCATTGACATACATGTTTTTGTTATAACAAAGGTGAATATTTATAATATAACATGATAAACATTATATACAATTAAGTATATACTCGTAGTATTATATATTGTGTGGAATGGAGTAGACTCCACCTCTGATATAAGCAGCATTGTACTGGCTACTTTACTAGACAACCGTCTATGTTAAAGTACCCAGTACTCAGTTTTTCGTGCTATTGTGGTGTTATTTAATTCAAGAAAGATAAAGATTTGACATTAATGTGAATAAAAATAGAGACAAAAAAATGTAGTGAGATTGTTGTAGAACTAGTAAATTATTAGTGAAGGGACTGTATAATGATTATGTTAGAATATTGAATAGCGATGCTTCTGATTGATATCTACCCAATTGGATCATATATTGGGTTTATATTTGTGTAATATTATTAAAAGTGAACAATTTTCAGTTGGTAATGAGTGTATTGTACAGTTTCAGAGCTAATAACATGTAGAATTTTTGATAAAATATCGTTGTTGCTCTCGGAACTGGTATGTAGATGTTCGTTGTTTGTCTTGTGTTGTATCCATGATTTATTGCTTGGGGTGAGGTGTCATCATGGAAATATAGGACGGGTCTCAGCATATAGATTTGTCTTATGTCTATGGCATTGTACTCTTTAAATATAAGATCTGATAGATCCTTAAGAGCCTGGTGTATACAGTAAATGAATGAATCTAACCCCGAGGTTAAATTATATTCCCGTTATTTAAAAATTCGATTTTCGTGAACGAACAATTTATGTAAGATATTTGTATAACGTATCACGTGGACAGTACGACGTACGAACGGCTCAATCTTGCAACAAATCCAACGACAGGATGAACAAATTGAACAAAATATTCTTCCAATTCTTCGGCCACATTATGTATCAGAGTGACTGCCTAGAAAAAATTATCCTATATTAGATGAAATTATCCTGAGAACAACCTTAGGACGAAGTAAACCTGTAAAAGTACCATAACGGTGGATAAATTCTGTTCCGAATTCGTAAACACACTTTTAGCGCATCTTTTCGATTCAGCCGCTACCAATATTATTGACGCATTCCGCTTCCAAATTCCCATCCATACATTTCATCTTTTAGTGTGAAATGTGAACTTGATGCTTGATGCCGATATTGTGTTCGATTTCGATATTGCGATAGCATTCGCGGTGTGGATCTTTCAACTTCAGTGCACTAGCACTGTACTATTTATAAACCATTTATGTGCACAGTGATATTGTTTGTGCAGTGGGTGAACTTGTGACATCGCCGTCTTTAATTGAGAGTGGATATCGGCTCATCCGCGTGCCATTTATTGTATGATCTCGGCGGCGACTGTAGGGATTATGGAGCCGTTATATACAAGGTAAGGCGAGCAGTCCTTTCGAATCCCGGTTCCCGAAATTACTGATCCTTCGACTAGAACCCCTATCCCCTCACTGACCTTATCCTGTACCACGTTTGCCTACTTCCTCCCTACACTTTGCGGTGATTCGATTTATGCCCGGAATTATCGTTTTCCATTCCACGGGACGTGTGACCCGGTGATTGCACAATTAAGATACGTTGCATCTGGCTAGTGCATTACAATCTAAGTTTCATCTGATTGAGGCCATTATATGTCAATACTAACATGAAGAAAAAAATATAAATTATATTTAAATTAGTGTGGAATCTTTGAAAGAAATAATAACGTTGATAATAATACAAGATTAACAAATAACAAACTGAATAGTTAATTTTATTTCATTTTGGTACGCAAGCAACTTGCTGCTCAGCTTCTACATTTGTTGGGCTATTGTTAAAAGATATTTGTATACCAATTCGAGGTGATGACTGCATAAGCTATTAATTTCTTTTTTTATCAGATGTGAAGTTTGACAATCAAATCCTATTCGCATGCACCGTCTCCATATTTTCGGAAGAATTAGGACAAGGAGAGGCAGTTTCCTCATGGCAAATACACGTGCGGACGTCAAAGGTAAATTAATTCCGAAAGTTTCGGGATTACACAGAATTCTGGGTCGGGATTCTGAAATACCGGGTTTGGATTCTTTACTGGAAATGGACAACGGAGAAAAGCAAGAGTTCGATCTCAAAAAATATAGATAGACAGAAGTCGAAGAAATAACCAATATATATCACATTTAATAAGATATAGGAAAAGATATATATATATATATATATATATATATATATTCCAATCACATAAAAAATTATCACATAAAAAGATACCTCATGATGTGAGTGCCATTCTGTGATTCGACCCTCGGCTTCATTTGTATGCCGTAGATAAGTTGTCTTTCGTAAAGGTAATGTGAGAGATAGTGTAACGCCGAGGTCATCCCGAGAGAAATAAAAATTTCAACACCAGGTGTTCCATAAATCTATGGTCGTTTGAGAAAGGGTCCCTTGGAAATACAAGCCATACAAGATTTTGTATAATAGTTAAGACACGTCTTGACGTGAGAAGGGTTGAAATATAATTTTTATCATTATTATGACAATTCAAATAACCTGACTTAAAATATAATTACTATGCATCCAATTCTAACGTTCAAACTCATTATTATTCCTATAGAATACTCCAATTCAAATATTCGAACCCATAATGATTCCATAGAACGTTTCAATTCAGACTCATAATGATTCCATAGAATGTTTCAATTCAAACTCATGATGATTCCATAGAACGTTTCAATTCAAACATTTAAACTTATAACGTTCCAGTTCAAATGTTCAAACTCATAATGATGCTTTCAGATGTAAACAAATTAATAATTTATTGGCAACGTTAGCAAAAAATTAATCACCATAATATTTATTAGCAAATCAAAGCGTATAGATATATTGTTTTGTATCTTTCTAAGTATTACATTAAATTTATACATTTTTATGCGTTCAGTTTGCGTTTGGTTAACTAAAAATGTGGTGTCCATAAAATGAAAACGGGCGAAGTACTTAACGTTTGATATTGATGGTATCGGGAGTAAGCTCAAATTTATTGATATATTTAACAGAGCGGCTGTTTGCGTCGCCTTCGCTGGCAACCTTTCTCCAACAAAGTTGCCAGTAACATAATTAATATTGATAAAATTTACTCCGTTAAACTTTGCCTACAACTTTGGAACAGGCGTGGAGAATCCTCGCAGACTTCAATATTCACAAAGTTTACCTCGACTTTGGAATTCGTTTCCAATCCAAAGAGCATCGGAAGTTTATTAAATCACGCTTAAACGTTGAAAACAGAAAATGATTACTAATTATGAAACTTGTACGCGAGTGTGCATGCTGTCATTGCGTATACTACCGTCACTGGGACATGATACATCCTCCCCATATACATACAAACCCAGAAAATACATGGGATACTTCTGTTAAAATAAAATTCCGCATAGAGCAGGCAACCTTTATCCGCATGAAAAAAATATTTTGCAGTCATGATCTCAACCTTAAATTACGAATGCAAATGGTCAGATACTATGTGATGTCCGTTTTATATTATTTTATGGAATGAAAGCATGGGAACTTGGCTAAGAAATGATAAGACGACTTGGAGCATTTGAGATGTGGATCTACAGAAGAATTCTCAAAATAAGCTGGATGGATAGAGTTACGAATGAAGATGTTGTGGATAAAGAAACGGTTCGGGTGAATAAAGTAAAATAAGTATTTAAAATAATAAAAATCCAAATATTTCGATATTTCTGACATATGATGACACATCTACAGAATTATGAGATCCTACACCTCATAATACAGGGCAAGGTTGCTGTAAGTCGGGGTCCTGGAAAAAAACAACATCATGGCTGAAGAACCTGAGACAGTGGATTCGCAAGTCTACTATACAGCTGCACCGGTCCGTAAACAAAGTGATAATAGCCAATATATTTTAAATAAACGAGAAGAAGAAAATATAACTCACAAAGTCTAATAAAAAAAATCTTTCAGAAGAGTAAAAATCATTTTAGATAGCTAGCAATAACAATTTATTGAGTTTGAAGTCATCTTTTAAAGACAGGCCACGCTTTTGATAAAGAAAATATAATGTAAATGTTACACGTAAACAATACAGAAATTAGATTAGATAATTTAGAAATTTTTTAAATTTTGAAGTCATTAAATCGTAGAGCAAAAGAACATAATTACTAGTCAATCAAATTTAACAAATTAATTTTATTTTGTATATTCCCCATTTTACATTTAGTGACCATATCTCTACACAGCAGCTACTTAATTTTTTTATGGATTAGTTAGTGTACGTCCATTCGGAAAAAGATACGAAATATCGAAACCTGTCGATGTAAAGTAATAAACGTGATTGACAGAATGTTAGTGACTTGCTAAAATTAGTAAAATAATATTTAATATTCTCTCCTAATATTTGAGTACAATAAATTTAAGTGAAAATGTGCTAATACGTAACGCATTTCACATAAATATTATTATTATTATTTTCAAACCGAGAAAATAGACTCAGTGGACTCCCGGGACGAAGTTTGAAGATCACAATCTTCCAAGACTCGTTCCATTTGTTCATATCAGTTCTAAAGTGGCCTTTAAATTATTGGTAGCGTAACATTGCACATTCACCATGTTTCCTGTGCCTTTGTCAGTTATATTTTTCATATATCAGAAGCACCTAAATAAATCTTTATATCTTGCCTTTTACACTTATATTTTCATTTTCTATTCTGTCAATCTATACACGATTACTATATACTATTTGTATATGTTATCTATAATATATGGAATCACATTTGATAAATCTATATAACAATCCTTTTACAATCCAATCCGAATTAACACAAAATTTGGCATACACTTTGTAGAACCCTACGTAAAACATAGGAATCATACCTCCTCCTCCGATCCCACCCCTACCCCACACCTACCCAACCCCTACCCCACTCCTACCCCACCCTTACCACACCCCTAGTCCACCCCTACCCCACCTTTACCACACCCCTACCCCACCGCTACCCCACCCCTACCACACCTCTACTACACCCCTACTCCACCACTACTTACTTTCAATAACGACGATGACGTAATAATGAAGAATAAATACAAATTAAATGGATCATGTAAATTAAATTTTGGTTACCACCAGGAACCAAAATATTTTTTTTGGTTAAATTGATTATATCTTTCTACGTGATACATTTAATTCGTAAGAAAATAACGCTGAACTATGTTCTAAAAATGTGTTTTCCTTAAAAAAAATACATCATTGATTGAAATGTTTCAATTTGTGTTTAAATTATAAATATTTGAACAAAACCGTGTACACTTATTTGGCAACCCAATATATGCCTTATAAAATAACTTTGATTTTCTTATTGATAATCGTTGTAATTTTATTGTTAATGTTGTAAAAGTTTATTACAATGGATGAAAACAAATAAAACAATGTTATAACTCTACTTGAGTTTATTTGCACTACTCGAGCTTCGAGAGAAACAGTAACTCTCATCGACAGGTGAAGTATTACTTCGTATTGCAAATAAACTCAAGTAGAATTATAACATTGTTTTATTTATATATATCCGTTTCATTTTCTTGGTTTGTTCGCGTATCTGGATATACTCACTTATTGTAAGAGTACAATATCTCCGATAAGACAATATCCGCGAAAACATACGATATATTAAATTTTATTTCATATGTATACAAAAGCTTTGGTTTAATATGTGGCTATATTACAAGAAGACGAATTGAAATGACATTTTATAATTTTTGCTTAATACTTTAATAAAATCTTTAATTTTTTTTATTCATTATCCGAGATAATCGCTGCCAACTACGAGTGCCTATACTGTGTGAGTCATGCGTCTAGACTCCAGACAACGTGATTCAGTGGAGTCTTGCGTGCTTATTGTATTTCAGAATGCGTTCTTCTGAATAATTCAGTCATAGCGTTTTTCACACACACAATGTATAGTTCAATAAACCCAGAATATGTATTTTCTCTGTGTGTTTTTCCCCGTCAAATGCAGAAACGTTCTCTTGTGTACGTATATAAAATACCATGTTCATGAGAATTACACAGTCAAATCGCTAGCAGCAGCAAAATATATTTTCTTATATTTATTATATCTGTGGGGTTTTCAAAATATACTTTCTAGTTTGAATATTATTTTTAAAATATACAGAATGCTACAACTGCATATTTTATGGAAAATAAAATGTTATTAAGAAGAACAAATTCTTATTGTAAAGTTGTAATTATTCAGAATATAGGTCTGTGATATTTTAAATACAAATTAAATGTATTAATTAGAAAGATATACATATAAAGTCAATTATGTATATAAATATTGTTGTTGCTACCGGGATTCGAACCTGGATCTCTTCTAATCCGAGGAACGTGCATTAACCGATTATGCTATAGCATACAGTACTTTGACGACGAATTTTCGAACCTATATGTTACACTTTTCAAATCAATACATCTATCGTTTCATTACTTGAAAGCCATCTACTTTAAAATGTAATAAAAAATTTATTGTTAATTCTGGCGTCTCCTATCGGACTACTCAAACATATTTGAGATTCTGTAAAAATTTAGTAGATAGTTAACAATATTAAAAAAAAATATATGTTACAGCATATAACTGAACAAATTAAAATGAAAGATATATTATTAACACAAATTTAGCAGCAATACATATAAAAACATGGTTACAAAAAACTATGTTTGTGTTTATTGGTATTTATAACAATTTCCAGATATTTCAGGGAATTGGATGAAGTAAATTTTATATTAAATTTTGTAATTAAAATATTAAAAGACGTTAAAATTAAAAATTGTCTGATCTTCACGAATCTCTCTCCGATATTTTTGATCCCATTGCAGAGTTTGTCATCAGGGACGCTTGTCACTGATATTTGTACAATATATATAATATATGTTATTAAAATATATTTGAATAGTTTTTAATTTCTCTTTAGGAATAAAATCTTTCTTTTAACATTCAGTATTTCACTTAAGGTCAGATCTTTAACTTTGCTCAAGTCTAAAAATATAATATTTCTGGTGGAATATTATAACGTCAAGTTATTTTATGTTTATTTTAAAAACAAATCAAAACTTTACTAAAACTATTAATAAATATAGTAAACAGTACATACGTAGATTAAATTATTTCAAAACTAATTTACATTGTAATTACAAATAAATATTTTTAACAAATCTTTCTTCAATAAAATAATCGATTTTTATTAAATTGCCAATACCAAAATTAGAAAATTAGCATTTAGAAATAAATGTGAGAATATACCTTATAGTACGCTAGATCAAGGGTCGGCAAACTTTTTTTGGAAAGGGTCAGATCGTAACATTTTTAGGCTCAGCGGGCCAGGTAGTAAACTCGAAGATATTTACACAGGTAATTGTACTCATATAGCAACAAAAATAAAAACTGGTTAATTTTTTTTTTATTGGGTAGTGATATTTTTACACAATATTTATACACATGCTGACACCTAACAAAAAAAAAACAATAAAATATTTCTATTTATTAATAAATGTATTATAAAACTGGTTAAATTTTGTACGTATACGATAAACGTAATTGTTTTTTCTCAGATAATATTTCATCGTACTGTAATGCGAGGTTAGTTCTTCCAAACATTAAAGTTGTTTGCAAATGATAATCTGTTAATAATGATCTGTATTGCGATTTTACAAACTTAATTTTCAAAAATGTCCTTTCACATTAGTAAGTATAGATTTAAATCTCCGTGCATATGATTTCAATTGATCGTATTTATCTTCAAAACAATATCAATAGCGGGCCGGATTAAAAACAGGCGGCGGGCCGTATTTGGCCCGCGGGCCATAATTTGCCGACCCCTGTACTAGATCTTAAAAATTTCACATCAAAAATTACTTTACAACAATTAAAACACCAGAATCCACCGTTTTCGTCTAATTTTGATGTTCCTAGGCACCCATAGAATACTTGTGTCTCCTCCCATGACAAAACGTCAGGAAGCCTAGGTCATCCGCTTCCTTTTGAAGTCGCGCAGAACCCTTGCATCCTCTTTTATTGTAAAATAGATTAAGTTGTAGAGTAAATTGAGCAGAGGGGACCTAATTGTGTTCCCGTCCTGCTTAGTTCGCGGAAAATCCTTCACGAGGAAATAGTATTGTCCTCTAAATCATACCTCTTCGCCTTCAAGTAAGGAAGGGATGCTTCACATCCTGCAAATATACAAGTGAAATAGCAAACACTCTCAACTAACATGGTGCAGGATAACATAGATGCCTAATATATTTGATAATTATCACCCTTCCGTGTTTAAATATGAAATCACATATCCTTGATAACAGTATCACGAGCAGCTGCTTTCGCGCTCTCATCTATCAACCGAAAAATACCATTGAGAAATTTTTTTCCGCGGTACAATGTTGCCACTTGGTAAATGTCAACTCAAATGAGATCTCGTGATTGGTAGGTACCAGATATAATGTTATAATATATAATAATATATTAATTACTACAAAACACAAAAGGATCAGTAAAAACAGTCCTTAAAGTGCAAAAGTGTAGGTCAAATATAAAGTCAAACACATTCTTATCTTATTATTAAGGAGAACACATTCTTATTGTGAAGTTATAATTATTCAGAACATAGATCTGTGATGTTTTAAATACTAATTTAAATTAATATTTAAAACATTCTTATCTAATTATATAATTTTTCTATTGTATTTTGTTGCTGATAAAATTTTAGTTTACTTAAATTGACAACGTTAATTACTTTAATTGTAAGGCAATCCTTTCCGTAAAACTGCTACGCAGCGCGGCAAAAAATAAAAGTTGTTATGTAATATGTATGAAATAAAGTTGGCATAAAAAAAGGTAATGGATTAAAAACTATATTTTAAATCATATAAAATGAGTAAATGAACGATAAAAACATTGAATGTATTAATACTATTTATGGATGGCCGTAACAAATTGTTCTACGATTGTAGGTCTTATTTTGTTTGATAAGCTATGTCACGATGTATGTATGGGTCTCGATTCGTGATGAATTATTGTTATAAAATTTAGGTTACGATACCAAAGAGTTTGGGAAGTACATTGTGAACTAAACCAATGGATCACAGTGGATGTTCTCAAGTCTGAACATCATGGTCATTTTATGGTGGTGACAGTTAAATCGTTATTAAAGCTGTTGTTTAAACAGTTATTTAAATCCCTTTAACTGTGATTATGTTTGATTTTAACGATGATTCGTAATTCTTCGCGCAATAATTGGTACACTAGAAATTAAACCTCCAACAGTTAAATCTTAATTAATTAAATTTCAGACACCAATCACAGTCAAATAACGGTTAACTATTATAAACATCTAAAATGTGTGTTTTATTCCAGCCGGTTCCACTTACTTAGAACCGGTTGTGTGATCGGTAGTAAGTTTTTACTATTATAGTAACTTTTTACCATTGCTCGTTGTAAAAAATGTTTGCGGGTTGTTGGTACGTCAAATTTACTACTGTACAATCATGAAATCATGCTTAATGTTACGCTTTATTTATGGTTTTATTCGCCCTTGCGTTCGAAATCTGTCACTTTGCTGGCGAAATTTTTCGATCAAACTCTCATCACTAAAAAGCGGGATATTGAATGATTAATTGTTATATACTGCAATTTTCTAAATATTAATGTGTCAGATGACTTTAGAAACATCTATGAAGAGTCCACCATATTTAACTAAGTTTTATCATCCGATATTCGAGAGTAAAATTAATTTTGCATTTTTTACCAACGAACGAACAACACATTTTCGCAAAATGTTTAACTTTAGTAACTTTTTTAATAAATAGTTATAACCACTGATCACACAATCCTACCCCTACTTATACTATTTACTTATAGCTTGTCAAATCAGATACAATTAATAAAAAAATAATTAATAATAAAATAATAATAATTTCATATACGTCAGGTCAACGAACGCATATATGACATTTAGTCCCTCTTTAGATAAAAAGGTTCTCAGCACAAAAGGTTTGATGTTTATATTGACCAGCTAGTTCAATGAACTCATAAAAATTTTTTAGACTACCTAAAAATCTTCCCTTAATAACAAAGAGTGCTTACATTAATCCAGACAAAGGATGTAAGGTATAAAAGGCCCGAAGCGGGGGTAGATTATTACTGTGTTTCGGTCATCGGTGATAAGAAGTTCTTCTTAAATATGTTACTAATAATGAAATCACAATTAATTATTTAACATGTTTCCTTCTCCAGTATACTATGTAAACAAAAATTAAAATTGCAAAAATATGTAGACATAAACAAAACTCTAAATATAATATAAGTGTTGGGAGAGGATAAGAAAAAGGTGTGGGAAAGAAGGATGGGTAACTAACTAGGAACTACTGTGAAAACAAACAAAAGTGGCTATTTGTAAAAAGGATTTGGTTATTAATTATGTTTAATTTGCTATTAAAACTTTTTCTTATTTGTAAAATTTTGGTATTTGTATGTACAATTTATAAACCCTTGTTAATGTCAAAAGAATGGTTTGTTTTCAAAAGATGATTGGCGATTTCAGAATAGTTGTTGTTATTTAGACACCTCAAATGCTTCTTAATTCTAATATTTAAATTTCTGCAAGTTTTGCCTATATAAAAACGATCCTTGTTTATGTCTATACTTGAAATTTTAATATTAGTATGCATTGTATCCTGAAGAAGGGACAATTGGTCCTGAAATACGTTAAGTAATTAATAAACAGTGGTAATAATAGTTAATAATAAATAGTGTTGCCACAAAATAAACTAGCATTTATTGAAGAAGTTAAATATATTAATTCATTTCTCTTGAAAAGTGTTTGAATAAGGTATATCCTTTAAATTCCACGCTACGCTGGTGTGAGAAATAATATTCGCGAACAACTTGCCGCTACTCTTCACGAATATTATTTATAATCTTATTTAGAGTCACGTGTAACGAGGCTTTGTTCATTTACTCCGTTCTTACTGGAGATTGGCCTCTCGCTATTCTCCCTTGCACATTCCCGGTGATCACGTATTTTTCTGTTATTGTCACCTTTTTCACCGTTAATACCTTTTTCCACACAACGTCAACACTCCTTCGCGCGCGCTTTTTCACTGATTCTTTCCCGCGTCATCCATAGATGATGTCGCACCATCGACAATCCTTTGCCATGGATCATCACAAACCACACGCCCTCCTGATGTCCTCATCACCAATCAACACTCATAATCATTGAGCCACTGCGGGGGCCGCCGAACCCTGGTTCCCCGTCTTGGTCCTTCGGATTTGTTTGGCACATCATCTTCTGCTGCTATGCCTTCATCCAGCTCCACAGCCTCACTGAGCTCCTCATCGTCTGCATCTTCTGATTCGCTTTCTTCACTGTCGTCAAACAGTCGTCTAATGTCCAGCACATGCCTTGGCACACCGTCTATCTCTACGTTGTTGTCACTCACAACCCGAGTGACAATACCAGGCTGCCACCTTGTGGTACACCTTGCATTGGGCGGCTTCAAAACTACAACATCGCCTGGGCGGTACGAGGATTCCTTGGTTTCTTCTAGTTCAGCAGGTGGTACGAGTGGGTGCCGCCACATGTAAGCATGCACAATGTTGGCAGGCGACGTCTCTTCTTGACCCGGGTGGGCAGATGCTAAGTTGTACCAGAATACAGCTTGCAGGGGATCGATCTTGCTCCGTGCCGCAGTCCTCTTTATCGTGCGGTGATGCCTTTCGACTATTCCATTCCCTGACGGTCGATAAGCGGCTCTGAACCTCTGGCGAACACCCCACTCCCTACACAATTCTCGTAGCGCCAGAGAACGGAATGCTCTACTATTATCGAGTAAAATTTCGTCCGGGGGACCTCTTTCTCTAAAGACTTCCTTTAAATTACGGACCACATCTTCACTGCTCTCGGCTCTAATTTCTTTCCACAAGGCAAACCTACTCGGCCCACAATCGATGACAGTGAGGTAGCACTTACTCCCAAAGTGTGTCGCATCAACTGCGATCCTACTCCAATTGCGCTCCACGTTCAACACTCCAGAGTTGTGCCTATCAGGCGCTGGATCTATGGTCCGGCACTGTATACAGTTTCTTACGCATTCCACCACTTCCTCTCTCCGAACGTCCGGGTTCACCAGTCGGTTCAGATGAAGAGTCCTGTCTACACCAAAATGATGTTGCTCATGCAAGCGTTTCACATCAGAGTTTTCAACCACTCCCACAGCCGCCACATCACTTCTGTGCCAGCTGCGATCAACTCTTGTCAAAGGATCTGCCTTGTTTTCTATTGACTTAACAAGAGTGATGGTCAACTCGAGACCATATTCGTCCACCAGTTCTTTTATCAGTCCAAGCCTCCTTTTGACTAACATTTCAGACATACCAGAAACTCTGATCCGGTGATCCTTCGTCAAAACAGACGTGACCCATCCCACCACTGTTGCGGAATCTGACATCAACTCCATAGCTCTTAGTCCCCATTTCAATGCCAGCGTTATTCCCTTAACAACAGAGTCAAGTTCTGCCACATTGATATGACCAACGTCCGTGGTCTTTCTTAACCATGACATATCTTCTACAACTTTCCCATCAATTTCCACCATAGCTCCGAACGCTAATGAACTTGCGTCGCACCACACTCTTCCCGTCGTAAGATCTGCAGGAACATTCCAAAAACCCTTTACGGGATCATCGCATTTTACTTTTTGGATCACCTCACTGAGAATTCTCTGGGCATTTTCTCCTACATGTGAGTCCCATGTATCCCCAGAACATGCTCTTTTCACAAAACTACAAGCAACTCGAAGCCACCCACACACCGGGTAATGGCCAACCAACTGCCCACAGACAGAAAACAATTGCCTCTTCGTGAGCTTTGTAGCTGATTCCAGTTCAGGAATAGTATTCCCACGCCTGAACACCAGAACTCCATTTTCTCGCTCAATTCGAAGCCCGAGAACGCGTCCGCCCTCCAGATCTAATGGTGGCTTTGCTTCCAATCCATACCTCCTCAGGTGAGCCGCTACCTCCTCAGCTGAAACCACTGTCTCGTCCACTATGATGTCGTCAATGTAGCTGTCAGTGCCTCGCTTAACTCTCTCGTTTCTTGACAAGACCTCTCTAACTATTCTTGTCATGATTTTGGGAGCGCTGTTCAACCCGAAACCCAATCTCGTCAAGCAATACACTCTGTCTTCAAATTTCACAAGTTGATATTTCCACAGATCTTCGTCAACGCGGATTTGAAGGTACGCCGACCTTAAATCCAGGAGTTTAAGTTGCTCACCATGTCTTCTCCATCTCCTGAGAGTTTCATCACATACTGCAACCTCTTCCCCCGTGTGACTTTGCACATGGTTGTTTAGCTCTCTATAATCAAGCACTGGCCTGACCTTTCCCTTGTTCTTCTGAATGACTCCCAGTAGTGGTACAACACCCGTGCACTCCCCGGTCCACGGCTTTAACCAGCCTTCCTTCATCCACCTCTCCAGTTCGTCCTTGATCGCATCCTTCACATCGTGCTTGTGAAGACTGGAATATGATGCAATGTCATTCATTAAAGCTACCGGTCCTTCTTTCCACGCCCATCTAACCCACCACTTCTGACCATCAAACCGTGCTTGAAAGTCCTGATCTTCGATACAGATAGTTTCAGGTTCAGCTGCCGCATTTATAACATGGCAATCAAGATTTGTTTGTACACACGAAAAAATCACTTGGTCATCATTCACCGTTACTCCTCCACACATTTTTATGAAATCCATCCCAATAATCGCATCCACGCCATCAAACAACTTGTTCACCACCACACAACTAACCCACACTCCACTAGATTGGGCCCTTCGCTCACCATTTTTCGCCCCACACATCACGTCAATGCTGACTACAGCTTCGCCCACACACGGCACTTGACTCCCATCAACACTAATCAACCTGCATCGGTTCCCGCCACTGCGAACGTCACACCTAATGGAACTGGACAGCACTGTTCTTGAACACCCCGTATCCACCAATGCTCGCACCAACTTTCCTCCCACACAAATCTTCACAATCGGTAGCGCCGTTAATGTTGACGAGGAAGAACTACCGGCGCACCAGCTCTTCCTTTCCCGTTTCCCTCCTTCGTGGGGCATTCACGTGACACGTGTCCTGTTTCACCACATGTCCAACACGACAGAGCTTTTTGAGTACAATATCTCATAAGGTGTGGCCCACCACACTTGAAACATTGCCTCGGTGTCCCACTCGATTGTCTAACGACCGCAGCCGCGACGCCCGGATCGTGCAGTTCAGCCATCAACGCCCGCGCCCGTTCGAGCAGGGATGACAGCGCAATCGTCTCTACGCCTGGCAACGCCCTGAGCTCACGTGATATCGTGGCCGGCAATCCCACAACAAATGCTCGTCTGAGCAACTGGTCCGTCACCACACCCGCCAATTTGGCCAACTTTCTCAGCTCAGTGAGATACACGTCGACAGGCTCATCTTTCCACCTTCGCTGGGCCAACTGCTCGTACGCCTGAAACGGGTTCATAGCGAATGAATCGCGCAGGGCTTTTTTGATGCACTCAGCATCTTTCTTGTCCTCGTCTCTCAATTCGCTGTAGACGGCAAACGCGGACCCTTCCAAGAATAGCGGTATGACGGTTGCGAGATCTCCGATATCCTTCAATCTCGCCACCAATTCCAATTTCTCCAACCACTGAATGACGTCTCCTTCACCGTCAAAACATCTCACCAAATCACCAATTTTTACTGTCGCCATCGTTACACGCCGAAATAGCTTGTTATTGTCACCTTTTTCACCGTTAATACCTTTTTCCACACAACGTCAACACTCCTTCGCGCGCGCTTTTTCACTGATTCTTTCCCGCGTCATCCATAGATGATGTCGCACCATCGACAATCCTTTGCCATGGATCATCATAAACCACATTTTCCAAACTACCTCAATTTCTTCTAGCAACACTCTCAAAAACACCTACGCAATAATTATTTTCCTATATATTGTGGAGCGACATTCTGCATTTATGGAGTATCTGAATGGTTCGCATTCCTTCACATATCTGATATATCATATCAAACATATTTCGTGTCTTTTTTTAAGGTTTATATTTCATAAATATCAGATATCTCATAGAGACAAAGCTATTTTTTATTCAATTTAATAGAAAATATATGAAAGTATGGGGTAATTACGGGGTTCACGACCTGTCTTCGGCTGGCTTAAGTGATCACTATATATATATATATATATATATATATATATAAATATTGTCGATTCCGCTTTATTGGAACACATCAACACCAGGAAGTTTGGCCTAATTATGCGGTTTCCCCAATTAACTGAAGCGAGTTTAAAATTAAATGATAAATATTTTTCTTTGAATACGCAGGGCTCCCTTCATTGCCTCCCTGCATAAAATAACGCTGTAACCAGGCTATATATAATTTTTTTCTCCTGGTTACTTACAGGCATAGTTGGATATTAATCATCAGTGTCTTCTTCATCTAATTTTTGATGTTTCGATTTAATGCTTCAACAATTGCGTCCTCATTCTTTATTTCAACATGGCAAATTGTTATCTATTGTCGAAAACTCTTGATAATTAAGAATATAATTTTTAACTCATTGCTCAAAATATCTAAAGGTTTAAATATCTTTATAAGATTTTATATGGTGTTGGTATTTATACCTCGCCAACTGTCAGCAGCAAACTGTATTGCTTGCTAAAGGGAAATTTTGAGCACTAAATTTCTGGCTTTTGTGAAACTTATTAATAAATTTTAAACTTATATATTGTAATCTTAAATTTACTGTCCCAATTACGCGGAATGTCGTCCCAATTAAGCGATGTAAATTTCTTGGTTTGATTCCGTTCCTTGAGATTTGACCCAAATAAGCGGCTGCCCCAATTAACCGGCGACCCAATTAATCGGAATCTACGTTCACTAATTCTCACTCTTCAATCTCCATATGATAATAATAATAATAATAATAATAATAATAATAATAACAACAATAATAATAATAATTTATTTTTTTGATTCATAGTACAGTACAGTGTGTTGTTATATTGTTATAATCAGATAACATTGCAGTAAAGTAAAACATGTATTTCGGTACCCTGCTTGCTACACTAGTATTTTAATGTATTATAACAGACAGTGCCCTTCCGGTATAGTAATAAACAAAGTGTAGTGTTCAATATACGAATAAATATACATAAAGAGTAAATCAAGATGCGATTAGATAGCATATAAATACAATGTTCAATGTATATCCCCATCACAATTAGAAAAATTACGGACTATCATAAATTTGTAACTGAAGTAAAAAAAATATGTACACAGACTAACTGAAAAATAAATTAACTCGAATATACTCCTTCTCTATACACGAGTCTTACTCTCATAGAGAAGAAAAAAATGTTAAAACATATATATATATATATATATATATATATATATATCCACTGATTATTGAAATTGTATTATATTTTTAATATTAATAAAAAAAGAAAAAAAATATATATATTAAAAATAAAAACTATTATATAAAGAGTAAAACAGTATGCAATTTATAGAATATAAATATAATGTAAAACTTAAAATAAATGCAATGTTCCATTTATAAAAAATTAAAAAACTAAGTAAAGTAAAAGTAAATAAGTAACTTATGTTAAATTGTTATGCTCAATATAAAACGATTGAAAAAAGTTCAGTTAAATGGCATACTAGCACAACTACACAGAAGAAAAATGCAACATTCAATACATACATACTGTTGTTGTTCAATAACTAGCAATAATGACTTTTTATTAGCGAAGTTAGGAACAAAACAAAATATCAAATGTTTAGACGGCTCTGTCCAAAGCTTCAACAATCGAAAAGAAGATATATGAAAATAGACAACGAAAGAGTGGTGTACCAGGACAAAATAATGAGTACCTGTCAGATCGTCTGGCGTTCTATCTTTTCCACCTACACCTTGGTAAATCAAGCACTACGCCAGACCTTGATCATGGTATTGTGAAAATAATTTTAATTTTCGATGAGGGGACGGAACCGGTAGCCGATAAGATGTCCATCGTCTCAAGAATTGAGCCCTGGATTTCACGAACACAGAATAAGCTTAAGGGTCCCCCACAGTTATCTTGATTTTCAACAGCCGACCCCCAGAGTAGCCTAGTCTCGGCCGAGCTAAATCATGAGGGTCGAAAAATGTCGAGTGGGCCAGAGAAAAGGGATGAATTGAAAGAGTCCACATGAATAGGAGATATTATGGCCGTTTTCGCTTTCTCGTCTCCAGAAGACTAACAGAGAGTAAAATAAAGAAACTGATCGTAAGAATAAAATTATCATTCAATATAAGTAACACTAAAAAACCTCATTTTGTAGATCTTTAGAATCAATTCGTATGCCGTATATTATTTAACTTTATATTTAAATATATTTATACTTAATCGTAATTTTATATGTAGAACATGACATCAATGTACAGTTTAGGTGTTGCAAGTCTAATCGTAATTTACGAATGTGGTGAACATTTATAAGATATTGAACGACGATATTATTATTATAACATTGTATAAATTTTGTATGTTCGGTATAATTATAAAAATATATATATTTCAATCTTTGACATGTTTAAATATGTTTAAACTATTTCGATTTGCAATATCTCAGAATGCAACAAGTAGTCATTGAAACTCGACAAATGAAACGAAATCCTCTTACGAATATTTTTTATTATTTATTTTAATATTAGTAGATATAATACATTTTTAAAATAATATATAATAAAATAAAATAATCAGTAGGATATACATATACCTATATATTTCTTTTCACATTTATTTCTTCTCTATGAGAGTAAGACTAGTGTATAGAAGAGTATACACGAGATAAATTTATGTTTCAGTTAGTCTGTGTACATATTTTTTGACTTCAGATACAAATTTATAATAGTCTGTAATAATTCTAATTGTGATTGAGAGATTGTTAAAAAATTTGATGTCATGATATATATAGTGATTTTGGGTTGCGGTATATTTTAGTTTTGGTATATCTTGTAGATTAGAATTCGCTTCTAATATTTTAATTATTTTTAATTTAAATAATTTGCATACTAGGTAATATTTTTGTATATGTTTATTATTTTAGGTACTTTGAAATTTATGTATAGTTTCACACCTCTCATCAATCGCACTGCATAGTACACATATGCTACACGTACTTTATTCCGTATAGAAGGGAAAAATACGATAGCTTCTATGATATATGTAGACATATATCATCTACATTGCCTTAAAAAGCCAGATTAAAAATCAAAACATTTAAGTTGATATACTGTTTATATAAAATATAGTTTTCGACTATAATTCTAAAGATACTGCATATTACAAAATTAGACACAGTATAAATAAGCTCGAATAAATAAGTGACTGCCAAATTTGTCAGAAAATTATCTGAAGATTCTGAACAATATTCCCATGTTTATGAGACATGTTTCCAGATACTTCTGTGGAGGAAATATATTAAGCTTGTCAAAGGAAACATTAAATTATCTGATTCGTCAGGACTAGACTCTAGAAAATAATTTAAAATCTATGAAACTTAGTTGCAATAGGTTTGTTGTGGATATAAACCTCTACGAAGTATGTGTTTTGTTTTCAATTTTCTTTCAGCTTGTAGGATCATCATAAAATTAAAATCATTCCTAAATTGCTGTCAGCCACAGAATAATAAATAGCTGAATACTTAAAGATACCATCAATGTACATCAACAAAATATTGGTTGTAAAATCGATTCTTGTGAGACGACTGCATTTTGTTACATTTTCTATTTTCAATAATGTTAATACGAACTACTTGGTGAAGTTAAATTATAGTCATGATGACTGGTCTTAAATATTTTTAAGGGATGCTAAATATCCAAACGTTTTCAAATACGTTTTGTAATTATGCGAAAGTCGCGTACGATCACGTCACTGACTCTTTTTATTCAAAAGCAGAGGGATTTTCCATGGGAGGGTGGGTTTGCAAGTACAAGGCATGGCAGGGGGATGAGACTTGAAGTGAGCGACAGAATGATCGATCCTAAAACAGCTGTTTTAAAACAGCTGGTTAAGGAAAATTTGAAAAATATTTTGTACATTAATAGCTATAAACCAAGTTTTGAAAAAAAAATACAAAATAATTCAAGAATTTAAAATAAGGGAAAAGGAATTTTTTTGGTTTTTGGAGGCAAACTACTTATTTACACAAGAAGTGGGGAAACAAGATATATGATAGGAATTTGGTATAGGGACAGAACTATAAGGCGCTCAAGGCCCAACCAGGAAGCGCAACTTACCTAGATTTTCATGTTGTAATTACAACTCTCCTTAACTTTGGGAAACTTCTTCGCTGAGTGGCACGAAGCATTGTGTATCACCCAATATCTAATGGAGCATCCAAACGTGCACGGCCATCGGAGACTTGTGGATCTAACATAAATACTGAACACTATCAATGTCGATTGTCGAATCCAATTGAAAATATTTAGGGTTCCTCTCAGGCAAATAGGGGAAGTTGGCACAGAAATTAAGCTTAGTTGGGGTGAATGTAGATGTAAGTAGACTTTGCAGTATTTTGTTTGGGAGACTTTTTAATAAATGAAGAAGATATTTAAATAACTATCCACAGAGAAGATTCAAAGTAAATTTCAGTACTCTGAATACATATTTATTATTTCTCTTTATATGATCTTATCCAACTGTCTTCTTATTTTTACGAAATCTCAAATACCTTTGAGTAATTCAATAGAGGACGCCAGAATTAATGATCCATTTTTATTAAATTTTAGACACATTGATACAACTTACATATTATTAATAAAATAAAATAAAGAAGATGGTTTTCAAATAATGGAACGATAGACGCACTCAATGCACTGTGTTGGTGTAGCATAATCGGTTAATGCATTTTCCTCGGATAGGAAGTGATCCAGATTTGAATCCCGGTAGCAACAACAATATTTTTCGATAAAATTGATTTTATATACATATCTTTCTAATTAACACATTTAATTAGTATTTAAAATACCTGTGTTCTGAATAATTACAACTTCACAATAGTAATATTTTCTCCTTAATAATGACCAATCTTTTATTTACAATTGTATATAGAGCTTTTTGTGATTGATGTGTTGCGGGATTAAGGTTATTTTTCATATTTTCGTGCTATTTATTAATTTAAAAAAAATATGTTTCAATAATTATTTATAATTAATGTTATTTGTACGTTTTTTTAAAATTGCTTCCTGTTTACCGAATGTAGATCCATTATTAGTTCAGAAGGCCTGTATAATGTGACCTTTGATGTTGAGTTTCTTGAGATAATTAATTACTTTCGAAATGCATTGAATATACTTTTTCAGGTTCTTATTTAAACAAGTCAAAGGGCGTACTTTGCTCAGTTGGTACTCAAAGGAACGAAAGCTACATAATTACCGCTAGTTGTGAGTGCTCACGTACATCATCTTCCGCTTGACGCTGTCCTGAGGGTCAATGTTTCATTTGGAAGAGAAAGATGGGGAAGTGATTGGATGAGTTTCATATTTGTGTTCGTATCTATATTTTCAACGATTCTATCCTTTACTCACAGCAATTTTTCAATTAAATTATTCATTCTATTTCTAGATTACATGAGATTCAAGGTAGATGAATTCATTAACCGTTTTATGATTTTTTAGTGTTGTTTAATCATGTGGAACAAACAAATGAAGATAGGATTATAATATGACAAACGACAAACCCAGTTCCGAGAGCAACAAGACATTTTATCAAAAATTCTACAAGTTCTTAGTTCCGAAACTGTACAACACACTTAGCACCAACTGGAAATTGTTCACTTCCAATAAAATTACACAAATATGGATCCAATATTTGAGTAGCTTGTTGGTGTAGTGGTCAAGACGTTGGCCTGGTGATCTAGTGGTCGGGGGTTCGCGCCTCGTTCCAGGACACCAGCAAGTTAGTCCTATTTTCATAGCACAAGCATTTAGCTTAGTTTGAAAATAGTAAGAATATTGATGTGACATGTATTCCGTGTACGCATCTCTATTTAAAAAAAAAAAAATAAAATAAAAAAAAATAAAAAATAAAAATATATATATGATCCAATTGGGTAGACATCAATCAGAAGCATGGCTTTCCAATATTCTAACATAATCATTATACAGTGTCTACACTAATAATTCACTATTTCTACAACAATATGTATATGTATATATGTATTGAGATTGTTGTAGAAATTTTTATTTTTATTCTTTTTGAATCTTTATCTTTCTTGAATTAAATAACACCACAACAGCACGAAAAAAACTGGCTACTTTAACACAGGCGGACAATGCTGCATATATCAGAGGTGGAGTCTACTCCATCCCACACAATAAACTACGAGTATATACTTAATTGCAATATAATTGTACTTTATGTTCATCATGTTATATTATAATATATTCACCTCTGTTAAAACAAAAACATGTATGTTAATAAAGTCTAATAAATAAATAAAGACATTATACAAATACAACGTGAATGTTGTAGAACCGAAATAGAGTTGCCTGCGAAAGACGCTGTACGATGATGTATATCGGATACTGGAAGGTGGTCCTATTAAAAACCTTAATGGCTTGTATTCACAGATGAGATTTTAAACTTGAGACAGGATTAAAACTCTCGTGACATTTTTTGGAGATGTCTCACGGCTTTTGTAGTCCATTGTGAATACATTGAGGCTCAGAGATACGCCGTCTGGTGCTTCATTTCACATTTATTATTCGTCAAATGTCAGTTTATTAATCATTGATGTTTCTTTTATCAACTGGATGAATTTGAATCAACCCAGTAGCCGTTAACACGTAATAACTGTAGTGGTATATGTGATTCTAGGTGACGTCTGTGCACACTTTTCTCAAACTCTCCAAATTAAAATCTCTGGTTCACAGCACATGGTACTGAGATTTATCTCATCTAAATCATTAAGATTCATAATACGTGTCTCGTACATATAAGAATATGTATGAGGCGAGAGTTACGGAATAGTATGGCACTCTATGCTCTCTGCTTACCCTGTTTACTTTTATTGTACACGATATTTATTTTACTACGACTATCTATTCTGAAATGAGAGATTTAATTTGCATATATAATTATTTATTTCAGAAGTTGCAATAAATATCCAGTCATCGGAAAATTACAGCTTTCTTTCGTCTCTCTTCTGCGATAATTATACCACTTTCGCAATAGTAACATAATTAATTTCGTTCCTTAAAACAAGCGATTCTTTCTGTATTGAATATCTTTAAATAAAATGCGATACTATTACAGTCGTACACTTGTCGGCAAACATACGACAAGTAGACATGTACTATCTGCTCATGTACCTGAGTAAAACCTTTATGCTTCATATAAAATTTTCATCCCCCGCCCAGCAGAACCTTTTTTAATCCCACGTTGGTCCACTTTCAGTCCCAGGTTTATATTCTGATCTCTACTTAACTGGGTGTTCCTAAAATATATGTCGTAAACCGGCGAAAATCATTACCAAAATAGGTCCTTCTGTGAGAAATAAATTAAAAAATCATGGCTTTAATGTTGGATTAACATCAAATACCGAACTTATTCCACTAAAAGTCGAGTATTATTATTTACCATTAGATTAAATTTAAAAATTAGTTTGATTCACCGGGTTGTAAGCTTATATTAAAATTGAATTAGGCTCCATTACCAATACTAGAGATTTACAAGAAATATTATTTTTTAACAGTGTGCATGGCAGATTTAAAATATAAAAATTAAATTATTTGATAATATAAATAATAGGCATATTAACGCACAGTCTAAAGAGAAATTAATAAAAGTGTGTATTGCTATTACATTGTTAGTTTAAAAAATGGGTTGGTGTTAATTATTAGGAGAACTCTCTAAATCCTTTCGAGTTTTGGATATAAGACAACTGTTTACCAGATCAGTCTTAAAACTACTTGTTTTAAAATTAACTTTACTTCCACGATCCGATCCAAAGCAAACTAAGAGCAAAACACTAGGATACTTTTCAGTGCCAAAAATTAATATCAAATTCGGTCAACGAACTTTCTTGTTTTGTGCACCGCGTATTTTTCACAAATTGCCACTAGACCTTAAAGGGCCTAAAGTGATTAAATACTTCAAACTAAAAATAACAAAGTGATTGCTTGATGTGGGTAGAAAGCAAAATGAAACTAATTTGTAATTTGTGCTGACTTAACTACCTACACATTCTTGTTACAGACAAAAATATTTTTTAACTTTTTTTACAATAACATTTTATAACTTCTGATTGTACTTTTTTACATAACTTTTTATAACTTGATTAACATTATACTTACTTACCTTACTTTATAACGATTGTACCTAAACAATTACAACTTTTTAAAACTGCACAGATAATTTCTTTAGAACTGACCACGTCTAGTAAAGTAATTACCTTTATTTTCATATGTACTTTTTATACTACAAAAATAAACAAAATATATATGATTTGGGCACTTAGATACATTTGTTGGTTAAACATAAATTCAAATATAATATCGTATTCTTGTTGATCTGCCAAATAACATGTTTACTTGCTATTTAAAATTGTAACAAATTATATCCAACACTATAATATGTAAATTGGCGTACACCTCCCAGACGCTGTCCTTACTGAGGATTTCCCTATAATCTGGACTTTCACATGATCTAGATTTTTTAATGGTGTCATTTCGGTGAAAATTTCAATATCACAATCATTTAAATATTTTCAGCCACTGCGATTGTTGCAGTGATATATCATACACTTTCATTTTCAAATTGTAAAATAAGAAGAATGTTTAAAAACATTCCTCTTATTCAGAATCAAAGGGTAAATTAAAAATTTTATTCATATTTTAAAGGAAATTGATACCTTGCTCCGATAAAATATATCAGTTTCCTTTCAAATTTGCCTACAAATATTTGTCACATAGACTTTTTTTATATTATAAATAATGTATTGGATCCTTATGATATTGTGGGGTCTGCAGAATAATATATCAGAATAATGGTTATTTCAGTTTTTGAATGCAAAATATTATGAAAAATTTATGGACCCGCACGTACAAAAAAAAATCAACCATAAACTCATATACTTTGTTCTTAAATACAATATTAATATTATTTGTTTTAAGATATTAAAATAAAAATACATTTTCGCACGCGATAGATTCAGAAGGCAACCATGATCTCCAGTGTTAGTGAAGAGACGAGCTAAACTATTGCCCAGTGACCAGAATGATCCCAGAAGCCTGTCTCTTTTTCTGGTAGTCTTTATTTTCAGCCGAGGCAACGTAATTTTTGCTTCAGAACCGGGGAAGACCTAACGTTACCCGGAGCGTTGTTCACGACGTACATAACCTAAATCTCGTATTATATTGAAGATCGCCATGCCATAACAGTTGACAAAAATACCAGACAATTTTTTTTCTAAAAATTAAAAAAAATATTATGTCAGCCTTACTTTGCACGAAGTAATTAATTTATCAAAGGTATATTTGAATTTAAAAATTATTACAATTAACGAAATGTAGTTTTTTTCTTCTTCTCGTATTTAAAATGAACCCGAAGGGGTTTACAGATTTTCAAAAACACGTGAACATGATATTATTAAATACTGTAACATTTTAGCCGATGGACGGAATAAATCTATGGTCTTGACAAAGTAAATTTAATTTGGAATCGAATATAACAACATTAGAGTGGTTTATATTGAAACAGGACCTCTCAATAGAATGTAATTTTAACTATTGCCAAAACATCACACGTACGAGACGCGTTTTTTAAGTACGGGATCGTTTTTTTTTTTAATAAATACAACATCATTTTTACTTTCTTCGGACATTTTAAATTTCTTTTTAATATAGTCACCACTATTATTAAGGTACTTGTCATAATGTTAGTATACCATCGTCATAGAACGACGTCGCCTGGGATGAAAACCTTGTACAGACATTCCGTCTGTCTTTGAATTCATCAACATCATCAGAACACTCGCAATCAAGGAAACGCTTCAGACGAAGGAAAACATGGAAATCACTTGGCGCCAAATCAGAACAAAACAGGACACACTTGGCGATGAATGTCAGCTGGTTTCATGTTTCGCGAATTCAAGAAACGAATCACGGACTGGTGGGATATAATCTCGGGGACTGTATCGATTAAAAATAATGGTTAGTTGACGCAATCTGAATTGAAACAAGAAAGGAATATTGGCAGACGGATCTGGCCTACCTTGATCTTGGTCCTGTGCTGGGCGTCAAGTTTCACCTCCAGTTGACTCGCACTTTTGTAGTGAAGAACTGAGATATCACTGCACTTCCGAAGATATTTAGAATACCGTTTCTTCATGGTTCGGATCTATACACACGGCGACAATTTTGATCTACAAAAAAAAGTCTGTTGACCGTTGTCGGAGTGCAATCTGTCCTTACGTCGGCGAAACCTTTAAGTAATTAGTTGGCCAGAGCGGGAAAGGTATATTAAGGTTTATATTGGAAGGACCAAAAAATACGGACCGCATCTATTGACAATTGGTTGATCTATTGTCTTGAACATTTTATCCACTCACTACAAGATGGCCACACTATGTGAATGTTTCTAACGTTGCATGCAGTCAGTCAAAAGATGAAGGAAACCATTGCGCATGCGCAACATTGCAACCGCAGCGCTACACCAGGAATATCCGGAAATGGTACTTACTTAAAAATCGTGTTTCGTATTTTTCTTTCCTTTGTCTTGATGTCATACTCAATACCCATACCTTGAATAAGGCATCTCTATATGTCTGCCTCGGTGATTTGCAGCTATTGTACGTGCAACGCATATTCGCACTTCATAATTTTCCGGTATTTAACGCAAACAAGTTGTGGGTCATTTTAATAATTAATAGTTTATTTGTAAAAAAAAACATTATAACACGTGATTTTAGTTTTTTAATCAACCTGATAAAGAGAAAGGTATTTTCTGAAAACGGTTGGTGAAAATAAATAATTCATAGTAGTTTTTAAAAACAAAGTTAATAATGTATTCATTTAATAACAATTATTTTAAGTACATATGGAGGCTGTGAATGAATAGTATTGTCATCAGTCTTAGAGGAAATTTAAATATTTAGAAAAATAATTATACTCGATGACTGGAGTGTACTTTGTTAGAGAAAGTTCTTAATTTGTTAATAGATTCTTCAACCTATTCTAGACACATCCATGGTTACCTACTTGCTCGCCAACTAGCGCGGCGCATCTCAGTGTTAATTTGATCGCCTTACTGAAAACAACTATAACTATTTTCTTTTCGTTTTTACCTATCTACCTCGAAAAATCTACGCAAATTTGTCTTTCTTCAATTCGAGTATCTTAAAAGTGATCATCTTCCAGCATCGTCGAGGGATTACATAATATATTTCGGAAAAAGAAGCGTGGCTTCAAAAGGTGAATGCTATCTTAGTACTGTATTATCCTACCTTTTTCTCCCACATTACTTCAAACGGTCAATTGTGATTATCCCTAACATGCTTTGCCTACTACCTTCATCCCTGGTCAATAGCAGGGATGCAGTTGTAGTTTGTGGATAATTTTCCAGATACTGACACGTCGCACAGTTGTAGCTTATAGATTTTTTTTTAAAGCTGCCACGATAAAACCTGCCGCATGAACTCACTCATCCCCTGTAACACGACGGGGCATTTTCTCTTCAAAAGGAGGCTTCAGCAAAAGTTTACCACCCCCAAAGTCGTATTCATTTACATGACTGTGGATTTCATGCAATCATTAGTCGGAATTATTTTGTACTTACTTTGAATTTTATCAAACCATTGTGGTAAATATGGGTACAAGTGCACTGTCATCTTGTTACCCTTCTAAAAAACTATGGTGTCAAAATATCACGTAAGTATCTAACGGTTGATGTTTTTAAAATTACTCACTAAATGGTTATTATGAACAAAGTTAAATAATCTATAATATGCTCCATTTTTCTCCAGTTTTACATCTATAAGGCGTATATACCTATAAGAACATTGTTAATAAAATATAAACCTCATTGCTGTAGCGTCTATGCCAAATCTATTTTCTAAAATAGGCCAAAAGACACACTTCATAATTTTCCTTTCAAAAACGTCCATTATTATATTTTGGATACTTTATTATTTATACATTCCTAGCATCAAATTTTGAACATAACATTAAAATTTATTTTAAAAAAATGGGTACCAACCAGAAAAACACGTGCATGGGTGGTATGACACATGTATCTGAGACATGTAACACGTTTGTTTTTTTTCCGATATTTTCATGTAATGTAGTACGTAGATAGAAACATCAGTAGTAACCACATTTTTCTCACTGTAATGTTTTATTTTAATCTGCGAAAAGGAAATAATAAATAAATAGTTTCTAAATCGGTACTTTTTATTTAAGATTTTTTTTAAATTAATTTGCTTATTGATTACTTTTTGGCAATACTTTTTACCATGCTGTATACATGATGTACTTTGGTTCCTCACAAAGTATATTTTGTTATGTACTTTAGAAATTCTTTTTCCCAATCCCTTAGAGTCCACCTGAGAATAGGGCATCTTGTATGGCACTTGTAAAATATTACTTCGGCACACATTTTCTAACTTTAGTTGATAGCTGTTAGTTCTTATATCTATATTATGTTAAAAAATCTAAAGAAGGCGTCCGCTTTTAAAATTTATTGCGATTTTTTTTTTATAAATTGTAAGTAAGTAAATGATGTGGAATTTCGTGAACACCGCATTTTCTCACTCGATGTAAAACTTCTTAAACTGAGTTCCGCTACTTAAACGGAAAAGGAAGTAAATAAATATTTAATGTTTTTGAAATGCTCATTTGGTACATGTTAGCAAATGTAAAAAATATTTATACCATTTATTATATATTTAGTGTTTTGTAAAATTCTAACGTTAGATCAGTTTGTGTGTTTGGGAAGTATTTGGGAAGTTTGACTGAGAAAGATATCGAAAGTAGGATGACTGCAGGAAACAAAGCGAACAGCGCTTTGAATGGAACTTGTCAATCGAGGTAAGACTAGCGGTCCACAATGGAGTTCTGGTACCGACACTGATGTGTGGAAGTGAAGCCTGGAGCTGACAGAAGAGAAATAAAAGTAGAATGAATGCAGTGGAAATGAGATCACTTTGGCGTATATGTGGTAAGTACATTTATGACGGAGTAAAGATTGAAGAAATAAGGAAAGAATATAAAACTGATCTTAGTAAAGTGAGTACAATTAAAAAAGGATGGACTTGGTTTGGTTTGGTCATATAGAACGGATGAATGGGAAGTGAATGGTAAGAAATATATATGACGCAAGTGTTGATGGCATTAGAAATAGAGAACGTCCATGGAAGACTTGGCACGACCACATAAACCTGATGCTGGAAGATAGTTCTGTTAGAAGCCACAAAAACCGGCTAGCTTGTATGAGAAGATGTATGAATGTTGACGAGGAGAGAATTGTGTGTCAAGGTAGAAGAATGTGGCGCTCTATCCTCTCTGCCTACCCCCGCGGGAAAACGGAGTGATGATAAGTAAGTACCGCGATAAAAAATGTAATAATTCAAATATAATATGAAGAGAAAAATGTGAGTACATATAATAATCGATGTTATAAATTCCACAATATATTACGTAAATATGTCGGCGGTTGTATGGGAAAGGTATTTTGGTGGTTCGCAGTTTGGGGGATGTGTGGTTGTTTAGACTGTGGTCGCCTTCTACTCGGTGATCGGTTCCGGCTCAGGTAAATTCAACATTTAGGTTTAACCAAAATGACTCCAGTAAATACAAGCATCTCGGGTGTCAAATGAATAGAAAGTCTTACCTCGGTTCTATCTCGACATTTATTCAACAAGAATTGAATTAGCGAGTTCGCAAGTTTTGTTAATTATAAATTTGGTATTGTAACAAATTAATCTATACTTTGTATAATAAGTTAGTTTTCAAGATAAGCAGTTACGACAAGGCATAAAAGCATATATACCAAATTCACCGCATGGATAACAGATGTCAATGTCTACCCGCCACAGTGTTTAACAAAAAAAAAAAACATTTTTATTTTTGATTAAAAAAATGTATTTTATCTTATTCGTTATATGATAGAAGAGTATGTAACGATAAAGATGACCTTCATGTATGTTAAAAAGAAGAATTTAAAAACATTATTTAATACTATTTAAACAGGGATAAAAAACATTTTTATTTCGATCGATCGCTTTGTTGTACAACCAACCACTGATATATTCGAATGAGTATGATCAAATGTTTATTCTTAAACTAGGCATTTTATATATTTATTTATTTACATATTTCTAAAAAAGAGAGAGAGAGAATGATATGCACTTACAAGTTTCTTTTATGCCTGTAAGAGCGCAGATCAAAGTTATGATATGGCAATGAGCGGACCATACTTCATAGATAATCTATGAACAAATAATATTTTTTAATGGTGTCTACGAGAAAAATACAAACAAAAAGGTAAAAGAAAGGAGGCTAGAGTAGGCAGGACATACCGCGAGAGTAGATAAATCCAAACAGGATCAAGATCGAAAACACAACCAAAACCTAGATGTTCGGATATATTAAAACTGACCACAACGGCGACGTCAAAGAATGGAAGGCCCTAGTGATAGCGATCATGTACTTAATCCACTAAAGAAGAAGAAAACACACAAGATATAAATAATTAAACATTTAAAATATTTCGAAAATCGCAAAATAATTGTGACATTTGTGTGCGTCACAAATGTCAAAGCTAATTTGCAATTCTGTGAATTTTAAATGGAGGCTCGGTAAGAGGCGTCCATCCCCAGAAATAACAAAGAACAGTTGTCATAAGTTGGCGCTTTTTCCTCTTTGAAAATACTCAAACAATGAAAAGCAAAAAAATAAGGGCAATAAAAGAATTGGCAGAAAATATATACTCGTAGATTCAGGGGTATATAATTCGAATCGAGAGGCAAAGATCATCCCTCTGCAGTCGTGCATCAATAGGTCGTCTCACCCTCTCTAGCCGATGAAAGAGCACTTCCAGAGTTATTGATTCCATGAACAAAAGGCCGAAGCTCTTGTACAAACCGTGAACACAATCCACCCCGTTTCTCATCATCACGGCGTTACGCTAAGTAGATACAGTGACGTTTGCTTTATGAAAAAAATTCCCGTTTTAATAAAATATTTCTACCATTGATTCAACGCTCGTAGAAGCAAAGGTACATATATACCCTCCTATAACCGTACAGCAACATAAGTCTATCCAACTAATTAAATCAGTAATTTTTCCGTACTCATATTTATAAAACATTTTTGTTGAGAATTAACTAGTAAAAAACCAATTATCTAATGATTTAAGATCAATATTACTTACATGTAAAACAGACAATCCCGTATTTACATCAAAAGTGTGATCATTTTCTAATGAACATTTCAAATCATTTTTCTCTCTTATGTTAAAATTTTGACCTGTTTTACCAATATAGAAAGCAGTACAATCTTTACAGCTAAGTTTATAAATAACGTGACATATAATACAAATTTAGTCGGATAATTTTTAGGAAAAAATTTTAGATTATTATAATATTATTGTTCGACTAAATTTGTATTGAGTAACAATTTGAGTTAGGTACTAAATTTATGTTTTAAATAATTGTTGTTTTTTTTAAATAGATTCTGGTAAAGAAACAATAATATATGTTTTTAGTTAGGTATGACGTCCTGAAGAAGAAAATGGTATTTTTCGAAACCGGTAGATGTATTTAAACTCAATTAAGTGGTTAATAAAACTAAGAAAATAAATATAAAATAATAAAAAAAAAGTTTCATTTCAATTCAATGTAAAATTGATACGTTGGATATCCAGCTATGATAAAAAATAACATTTGTAATTTGTAGTACAAAAAGACGTCATATAATAATATTACTGTGAAAATAATAACTATCTCTCACAAATTAAATTAAGATGTTTTTAATGAGAACACATTATTATTGTGAAGTTGCAATTTTTCAGAACATAGTACTGTTAAATTTATCAAGTAGAAAGATTTACTGAAAATATCTATTTATTGAAACAAACCTTTACATATCCGGGGAAATGCGTTATCCAATTTCGCCGCAACAACTAAGTAGGTTTACGACAAATTTTTTAACTTATATTCTGTAGCTCTTTAAAATTGATACATCTATTATTCCATTTTTAAGAGAAACATACTTCATATTGCAAAAATTCTCAAATACCTTTGAGCAATGCACGCTAGGAGACGCCAGAATTTTTTATTTTTTTAAGGAGAATACATTCTTGTTGTGAAGTTGGAATTTTTCAGAACATAGGTTTGTGATATTTTTAATACAAGTGGCTTTCAAATAATGGAACGACAGATGTATCAATTTAAAAGTGCGACGTATAAGTTCGAAAATTTGTCTTCAACTTAATGTGTTGGTGTAGCATAATCGGTTAATGCATTTCCACGGTTATGAAGAAATCCAGGTTTGAATCCCGGTAGCGACAACAATATTTTTTCGATAAATTAATTTTATATCTAATATCTTTCTCATTTAAGATACGTAGTAAAATCTTTTTTTTTTCATTTAAAATGATAAATATTTGTAGTTTCTTACGATAACATTAGTTCACAGTATGGTAAAGGTTAAATAGTTTTAAATATTTAAAGTGTTATTAAAAATTTTCAAAAATATGTCAGCAAATTCAAAAATATGAATGTGGTATGTACGGGACATTACGATACCCAAACAAACTATCATTAATTAGTTAGAAAATTTTTAAACTAAAATATATATCAAAGGTAATACTTTATACTAGTCATAGTGTTAAAAAGAAAATATAATTAATTCAACATTTAAAATTAATTGTGTTATATGATTCCACGAACGCGGTGATCATCTTGATGTATTTACACCTCCATAGACTTGAGTACAATAGGAATGATGATTGAAATAAGAAAACATATTTAGATATTTTAGAAGAATAAGCCAAAAAAGCGAGGCAATATCGGATAAAGTGCACTGACTAAATTACCTTTAAAAGTTGTTTGCAACGCTGAAGGGGCAAAGTATTTTTCTTTTGTTTAAAAAATTCTTTTCTGCGTATTCTATTTGGGATCGTCCTTTACAAAGAAAACCTTTTTTCCACTTGCATGTACTATCGTTCTTTGTAGAGTATATATTTACATTTTATAATATTGTTCAAAGATTACTTACTCGGTGTAAAAACTTTACCAATTAATTTTGCAGATACTACTTTCATTATTCACTATTCATTGAAAGACTTTTTATAATTTGACGCGTGTGTAGTGCAAACTTTAATTATGAAAAGTAAAATAATTACGTTACATGTCAACTAATTATCACGTTATGTCAGTTACCATTTTTAAGTATTTTATTACATAATTCAGTAATATAACTAATGTGTTTACTAAAAATAAACAGTAATATTTTTTTCATTTCTTCAATAATTGCAAAGTTTTTCTGTGGCAACATTTTATATTAATAAGAATAAAATATTTTATTTATACCGCTGTTCATTGATAACTCAACATGTTTCAGGTTCAGTGGACCCTTCTTCAGGATACAATGTATACTCACTAAAATTAAAATTACATTTATAAATATTAACAAAACTGTAAATATAAGTGGTGGATGTGGATAAGGAAGAGAGGGAGGGGGGAAGGATGGCTAACAAATTTGGAACTACTGTGAAAACAAATGTACTTTTTCCTTATTTCTAAAATTTTTATTTTATTTAACTGTAAACCCTCGGTATTTGTAAGTAAAATTTATAAACCCTTGTTAATGTCAAAATAAATTTTTGTTTCCAAAAAATGATTGGAGAATTCAGAATATTTGTTGCTGTTTAAACATCTCAAGTGTTCCTTAATTTTAACATCAAATTTTCTGCAAGTTTTACCTACACAGAAATGATTGCAATCATTGCAAATTATAATGAATCGATATAAATGAAACAATGTTATTAATTATAATTATAACTTTGATCGACAGGTGAAGTATTAAAGGTTTTATACGTCAGTTTCTGTTTCTCTCGAAATTCAAGTAGTGCTAATAAACTCAAGTAGAGTAGTAACATTGTTCAATTCATATCCACCCATTATGATGAAACTCTACAAAGTTAACGCCGATTTTCTCAATAATATCATTACAAATTATAATTAGTAGTATTTAACGCAAACACGTTGTGATTCATTTTAATAATTGATAGTTTATTAAATTTATTTTTAAACTAATGTGAGTTATTTATAATATATTCATCAACCGGTTTCGGAAAATATATTTTCCTTCTTAAGGATGTTAAAAAAACTTACTAAAATTATGTTCAAAGTGTTTTTACGTTTAAGAAAATGCATTTTCAGAAACCAGTTGGTAAATAAATAACTCACAATGGTTTCAAAAACAAAGTTAATAAAGTATTATTTAATAACTAGTAAAAGAATTAGGTTTTAAATTTATCTCACGACTCTGCCTTTACCCCGACAACATCTGTGGCTCTATACCCTTACTGCCATCCGTACAATCTACCACCCTTTTCGGTACATCCTAGTGCACAATAAGAACTGCCACTGGAAGGGAATATAAATGTTCAGAAAGCTATAAATTACTAAAACGTACTAAAAAAACACACAAATCTTCGTTCGCCGCCAGCTTTCTTTCGCTGCAATCATTCTCCCGTTTGATCATTTTGCCTCCGTTTTATATATAATTCGCTGTTTTACTTTTTTTATTTCATATTAAATAACTGTGTTCTTGTTAGTGCAATTGGTTATGCGCCCTAGATACCATCTAGAAAGTCTGTATTCGCCTTGCTCATTATTTGGTGGTCTAGGCTTCTTCTATCATCTTAGGATTTTCGGTGGTATCCATCGTGTACCTATCTTCTTATATTCCTTTGAATCTTTTTCTTGTCTACTTTGCTAGCTACTTTGTTTACTGCAGCCCGATGCAGCTCTGCAGGAGACTGGCCAAACCATTACTTCGGGTTCTTCTTCCAGGGCCCCGACTTCCAGCAATGTTTCCCTGCATTATGAGATGCAAGATCTCATAGTTCTCTGGATGTCTCATCATATGTTCGAGATATTTTTTGTTATTGTAATGTTTGTCTATTAACAGGCAAGCGCGTTCGTTGTACGCATGAAGATGTCTGTCCGGCGAGAATTGGAGCGTTCATCGCTTCGCGTCACTCTTCGCAGATATATGTAAGATCCTTTATAATCTGTACTATTGTACATGTTACAAAATCGGGAATAAATGTTATAAATTTTTACATGGTACATGATTATTATTCTTTTCACCAAGTGTTCAAGTTTAAGAACACAACAGTTTTAAATACTTATTTTCCTTTATTAATCTGAATCATAACATCTTCATTTGTAACACTATCCATTCAGCTTATTCTGAGTATTTTCTATAAATCCACATCAGAAATCAAAGTCTCATTTATAATTCTGTCAGTCCAACTTATTCCTTACATTCTTCTCCAGCACCACATTTTAAATACTCCCAGCCTACTTCTCTAGCTAATTATTCAGGATTCACTTCCATATAGTGTTATTCTCCAGATTTAGATTTTTTGAAATGCTTTTTCGTCTTTCTGTTTATTTGTAATATAAAGATATTTTTAGTTTTTATTACGCTTTAACTAATATAGCTGTTCGGTATTCGAAATTATTCATTTTATTATCGGTGGACATACACAATTTATATAGGTATATATTCCATGCGTTTGCTCGAATTGTTATTGTTAAATGTAGTTTATTGTAGTAGTCATTCCTTTCGCATGGCCCAATTCCCTCAGTACCTAATCGCCTCTCAGCTCGGCTCGGTGTATCTTTCAGATTTGCGAAGTTCGCCGAGATTTGGTGTGGAATTTTCGTCCTTATTTTGATCATTCGTTTGTGCATTATTTGTAAAAGTACCTATTTACCTCTCGTCTTGGCTTGTCGGTTTTGGAAGGCCGAGACAGAAGTAGAATTGTGCTCTTAATTTCGTAAACATTGGAATGTACTCAACAGTATTTGTGTGTGTAACTCATTGAACATTGGAAGGTAGATTCATCAGAGTCGCCTGTCATTGCAGTATCAAATTGACGTGAACTTCAGGAGAAGAAAAGGGCAGCGTCAACATCAGGTGAGTCGACCTGTCCTTCTTAACTTGTAAGTTAACACACCTAGTTTATTATTATCAAAGGATTTCCTATCTATTCAATATTTTCTATAATCATTTTCAGCAGTTTCATCACCTCCCGTATTACTGGAAACTATTTGAAAGCACGTAAATAATAACAGATAAAAAATAGGCACGAATGAATTAATTTCTAAATACTAATTAAATATATTAATTAGAAAGATATACGTGTAAAATCAATTTTATCGAAAAATATTGTTGTTACTACCGGGATTTGAACCTGGATCTCTTTCCAATCCGGAAAAGGTGCATTAACCAATTATGCTACAGCAGACAGTACTTTTGACGACAAATTTTCGAACCCGCATATTATACTTTTCAAATGAATACATTTATCGTTCCATTATTTGAATTCTCAAATACCTTTGAGTAAACTAATAGCAGAAATCAGAAATGGCAGTTCATTTTTATTAAATTTTGGACACATTGATATAAGTTATATGTTATTGAGGAAAACACAGTCTTATTGTGAAGTAGTAATTATTCAGAACATAGGTCTGTGATATTTTAAATACTAATTAAATGTATTAATTAGAAAGATGTACATATAAAATCAAAAATATTGTTGTTACTACCGGGATTCGTACCTGAATATCTTTCCAATCGGAGAAGGTGTGTTAACCAACTATTAATATATATAATTAGTATTTAAAATTTCTCAGAGTTATGTTCTGAATAATTACAACTTCACAATAAGAATGTGTTCTCCTTAATAAATCATTTCTGATCTTTGGAGCTAACAACTAATAAAACCTTGTCACGTCTACGCCTTGCCTCTTTTACAGGAAGGAACTCGACATCTGATAAGCTCTCGAGCTTAATAAACTTTTTTTAAATTAATACAATATCCTTTCATATCCAGTCAAATGACAAAGTATAATTTTTACAAGACGATTAAATAATTATTTTATGTACTAGTCGTCTATACATATACAAGCAAGTGACGTATAACTTTCTCCGAATTCAGTACAACAACTCATACAGAATACTGTTCGGATTGGCGCGTTATTGCAACGCATTTACAATGTTTACCGAAGGCCGTATACATGGATTCGTTCCGCTTCTGAGACATCGAGTTGCTGGCGTAAAGCTGCGGCTGGAGCTCAGCACCAACTTTCGGGTGCAAGCGGCGCTCTCGTGGAAAGCTGGTTCCCTGACCAGAGAATGGCAGCGTCTACAGAACAGCTACATATACAATAGCCGTGACTGAAGTAGTTATATATGTAATATTTATATTTTGTGTGTACATCTGTGTAAACTTTTTACTATTTATTAACTTTATTTTTATTTTTTTATTTATTAATATTTTCCTTGGTTTTCTTTTTCATAACATTATATTTATTTCATAACCTTAATGTATAACATAATATGTATTATCTCTATGGCAAATAAACACATTATTATATATATATATATATATATATGGCTTACGTTTGCACGTCATTATTAAAAGTGGGACAAACGTTCAGATAAAATAAATTATATATTGAAGTGATGTCGTTGTTAATTATCTAATATTTTAATCTCACGTTCTCTGGGTGCAATCCGCTCCCTCAAGGTGATGGTCTTATGATGCAACGTTTCACACTGCCAAAATTGCCGGTAATGAGAAATGGAGCATTGCAAATTATCATGGGGAGCCTGTTATCGAGGTAGCTGATAGCCGCCACTCTTACACGCCCATTTGGTTGTATCTGATGATCTTCCCCCGCGGTCATTAAAAAGGTACTGAAGATACATTTTTAATCCTAATAATTTTCGTCTAAAATTTCACCAGATTTGACGCGTTAAAAGTTGATAATTTTGAAACAAACGAGAATATTTGATACTTTTGAAATTATCAAAATTAACTTTGTGTTTAAAATTCATATTTTTATTAGTTAACTTTGTTTTTATAACCACTTATTGAGTTTAAGTACATCTATCGGTTTTGAAAAATACCATTTTCTTCTTCAGGATGTCAATACTAACTAAAAAAATATATTATTGTTTGAACAATGGTGGGTTTTCAAAATTTGCTAATTTGTTATGATAAAAAATTAGGATCGTTAAGTTTACATATAAACGATGTTGCTCACAAATTAAATAATTTAGAATCGTTGGAGATAAATAAAGCGTATAAAACAAATCAAAAAATTATAAACAACCAACTAAATTTAACTACGAATCTAAATTTTTTTCCTAAAAATTATTCCAGTAAATTTGTATTAAGTAACAATTTGAGTTAAGTACTAAATTCATTTTTTAAATAATTTTACAATTCGGAATAATAGATTAGAGAGAAACCTGCCACACACATCACAAATCAAATATATTTAAAATGGCATGAACCTGATCTAACCCAACCGTTCTACTTTTTATTGTTTCTTTGTCTTATATTTAACATCACTATATAAAAAAGTCTAATCAGTTTTTTTATAGAGAACAAATTTTTAATTCAATATAATTATCGGAAAAGACGCAAAACGTATAAGCATGTTATTTTAAAAGGGTCTAAAAAGGGAAAAGGAATGGAACAAAGGCATATGTCATACATTGTTCCTATACAATTGGTATAACCAACTGCCAAGAAAATTAAAATTGTAAGAAGGTCAACAGGAGGTTCATAATGACTAAAAGGCTTACAATGAAAAATAACGTGTACTGATTTTGCTTACCGTACCATTAATTATTTTTTATTTTTTTACTCAATACTTTTTTAAACATTTTTGTTTATATCCTAAAATTTTTAAAATAGATTAATTAGTGTGGATGTACATAAAGTTAATATACTTTAACATTTTTTATAAATAATATAATTCAGCCAAATGATTGTATTTCTTTAACATCTTTATGAAAACTAAATTCACGAACAATAAAAATAAAATTACATCAACAAATTTTTATTTAAATATTTAGTAGTCGTAATAGATTATAAATATAATTATTCACAAAATAAAAGATACGTGAGTCGTGATTGTGAGAAAATCTCACTTCTCGAATGTATTAGAAGATTCATCAGTACTAAGTTTTGTAAAATGGTATACAATCATATTATTATTTCTTGTATAAACTACTGCAGCAGCATTTCATTTTTAGAAGAAATGCAACAACTAACAAAATAAAGCATTAAGAATAATACTGAAAAATAAATACTGAATGACCTTGAAACAGAAAATATATTTCAATGTAATGATGTTTATTTTAAAAATTCTCACTAAACAATTATTAACAGAATTTATTTTGAAAAATCAATATAAGCCTGAAAGTCATACAATGAAAATTTACGTTGAAATGACAGATGATATAATAATGTTTTATTTTTAAAAATATATACGAGTCACTGAAATTGATAATAAGTCTATAACAACATGGCTAATAAATTTGTTTACTGAAGCTTAATGGCAAAATTAAAACATTATTTTTTCTAATATCTACATAAATATAATTATCGCCATTTGTATTATACGTAACACTTTAACCCTTCATACAACACATGTCTACCATCATAATTGAACCTATAATATTTCGGTAAATATATGCAACATAAAATTCATATTTTAGATAATCCTAAAGAAAATATTGGCGCTCTAGTGAAAAACTAATTATGAAAGAGAATCGTACAAAAACAATTATTTTTTCCATTCAATCCGTTGTGAAACGTTGGTTAAAATACAATTTGTGATATGAAAGTCAGAGATCACACATTATTTTTAAAGTGAAAAGAACAACAAACATACAAATATAATTATCTCTTTCTTACTAATTAAATGAAGAGAGATAAGAAGGAAGGACACATTGTATAGAACTTAATGAATGCTCTAAATTATGTTATTAATATTTTTTTCAAAATTGCATGCTCAATATTTATAGTAAATTCGTGCCATTAAAGCCATTTAAGTTAATAAATCATTTTTTCTAACTGTTATTTACGGTAACACGAGTTGACAGCATGGCTGCATTCTGGTATTTTATATCATGGTATGGCAAAGGTTAATAACGGCCTGCGAGCATATTTCCAATAAAATAATTATATAACCATCTGGCACTCTCTCCCTTGACAGGATATTAAAAATATTGCATTAAAAATATTAACGTTCTAATTTATTTAAATAAATTAATCAACCGAGCTTTACGTATTCAATATTGGTAGATACCTACTTCTTATGTATTTAATCATTATTTATTTAATTCTATACTAGAAGGTATGTACTAATCAGCTAAATTATTTTTTTCTGTCATATTTGACCGGCTTTTACCATCCTTCATCTTAGCCAAGGATCTATCCACATAAAATATAACATCTTTCTTGCAAACAGGATTCAAATTCTGATTATAATAGTATTGCGTGTATTAGATCGTTCAAAAATAACTAAATTTATCATATTAATATCAATAATGACACGAAAGAGGAAAGAATGAGGAAAAAAAAATAATAAATAAATATTTCATAGCAGAGATCGTTCATGATAATATAATATTAATATCGTAAAACGATATAATATTATTATTTTTAAGAGAGAGCGCCTGTTCATCCCTTATACTATACATGGGAAGATACAAAAAATAGGTATCTAGAATTGAAGCCTGCGATAAATACGTATATCCAGACATAAATCGGTCAATCCAACAGGCTATCTGGTCCCTGTTGAATATTTACTACCATCAGCCCTCTAGAGGAAGACTCCCTTATCCTCGTGGCGAGGCTGTGTGTTGGAAGATTTATAAAAGTGATTTTGGGTATTTGCGGTCTCGCTCACCCATTTAACCTTTCTCAGTGAAGAGAGATCAAGGCTTTCCGAAAACATTCCAATTCTAATTTTGAACATATCAATGATTCCGTTTTTATTAATGGTAGGTCGGATCTGTCGAAAAACGTATGTTCTTCGTTAGTTGGCAAATAGTTACTGTGACACGTAAATCGGTCAAAAGTTAGTTAAATGTTGAAAGTTTCTGATAAATTCTACAATGTACTAATAATTAAAAGTTTCCTAAATGTCAAATACAATATAATATACAGAATGTTTCAAAAAATGTATAGGTATACATGAGGCAGGTTCCAAAATCGAGCGTCCATTGCATTTTAAAGTGAATCTATTGGAAAAGTTTTACTTGTTAATGAGAAGTTTTATTTCCAGCATATTTCCACTACCATCGTGATATGAGGGGCAATTTTGATGAATAACTTGCCCAAAAGATGAATTGGTCGAAAATATAAAATTCAATACGCCCCACATTCTCCGTAACATGTGCCATCGCACTTTTTTTTGCGGGGATACGTGATATTGTTGGTGGTGGAAAACTGACATAAATTAAAGAAATTTAATTTAGCTATATAAAAAAAAATGCTGCATTTATCTTCATTGATTTGAAATTAAAAAAAATAAATCTTAATCAATATTGAATTTATAACTTTTCAAAGTATTTACACCTACATTTTTTGGGATACCTTTATTAAACACCTAAATTTGTTTGAAATGCCCTGAACTTCGTTCAGACAAGCACATTATTATCTATTATATATTATTATAATTAAAATAGTTCTGTAAAATAGATAGGATTTCTAATTTGTTAATATAATTTTCCAATCATTTAAAGTACAAGCTTTACCCATCCAAACACGGATATACTGCGGTAACCCACTTCGATACGGACTCGAGTTTAGTTAGATAGACAGAACAAATGATAAAACAATGTGGGTATTAAATAAATAAACAAATCAATCCTGATTGGTTATTGTGCGTTTAAAATTATTCTAAAATTACTTTCCACTTTTTATTATTGTTCTTTCGTCGATCATCGTTTAGTGTTAAATACATTCTTAGGTCTAATTCACAATCTCTTGCGATTTCCTATCAATATTGCTTATCACATTATTGATGTTACGTTACTCCTTTCAGTTCAAGAGATCCTCGTCTCCTTAATTATGAAGCAAGAAAGGATAGACTTATATTCAACAGTGGACGCAGATTGAGAGAAGAAGAAGAAAAATAAAAAGTTAAATAGTTCAAGTCCAAGGTGTTGTTTGCCCAACAACTTTCGATATTTGGCACCTCTATAATATTTTTGAAATCAAAAAGGTTTTAGCAGCTCCAAGGAAAAAATAAAACACAAGGTGAATATCAGAGTATTTTTTTAACACGCTATTTTTAACGTGACAAATGTTATTGGGTTACTCACTGTATAAACGTTTTATGTAAAAATATTTTAAAATCGATAAGTATGTGTCGATAGTAGGGGCGTGCAGTGCATACAAGCAAAAAAGCTGTGCATTACTAAAAATTCTGGGAAAAAAATATTAATTAACTAATTGGATTAACATACACGGAAACATTTTTTTTTAAATTAGCACTATCTGTGTACTAGTAGAGACTTTAATTGCTTAGTTCTAAAAACTACCACGATAACTCACCACTGTAGTCATGGCGCTCTTGCGCATTCACTGCATCGAGCTATTCACTCACATATGTTCTATTTTTAAGCTGGTGAACTATTTAAGTCATATAATTGACTAATTATCGAAGTGTCTACTTCCTATTTTATTAATTCGCGAATTTTACTATCTTACTGTTTTTAACGTGATTATTTTATGGCCGTTCTTTGCGTTCATTTTGCATAAGATTGAAATAAAATCTGAGTCTGTCTGGATGATTGCAGACAGTAATGGTAGAAAATATAAATATAATAGAAACGGATACTCACTATTTATATTGAATTTATTATCGTTAATTTACAATGGAGAGTTGAGACATTGTGCGTCTCTCTGTCCACGGTAGGCGCATCATGTGTCTCCAGCATCACATCTCAAAGACATTAATTCATATTTTCCTTGCCTTCAGAGTCTATGATTCCACACCATATAGAAATATAGTTATTATAAAATGTATAAATATAGTACAGTTTAAACATTATATTAATGTTATATACATATTTTCCTAACCCATTAAAACCAGTCAACCGGTTCCTTGGTTGTAAAAATAACTGGCTAGTCAAATTAAACGGTTCTCTGGAAACCCTAGAAGTCACTCATATTATATGTATTTTCACACGATATTCTGTAAATAATCTGATTATATTAAGTACATATTATATTTTGATGTTATTACGTCTGTAACATGATTTATGGAGATGTAAAGTTTGTGCTATCAAAATCATGTTAAAGCATTTTCCTTACAAAATATACCATTTTCTTTGTAGCCTCTTTATTTTATCGTCTGTATCGCTGTTAGCGAGATACCTAGGTAGGTATCCACATAAAAAGGTTTAAAATGGCAAAAAATTGGTATCTCGTGTTACGCAAGGGCGGCTCCATTCTTGCAGAATTAAATTTGTATTTTCCTTTATTCTTCCGTATTCTGAGTAAACTGTCTACTACCTTATTCTTGGCTACACCTATATCAAACTGCAATTGGTATCTAAGAATACTATCAAGTTTCATTATACATTATATTTTATAATATATATTACGTGTGGTCCCAAAGAGCAGTTCAAACAGAGCCTACGATTATAGGACATTACTATCAACATATTGAGCGTCAAATAGATTTATCCGGAATTCAATGTTTAAAAATAGTTCGAACTTTTGTGATTTATCTGCGCTGTGCCATAAATACACAACCTACCGTTATAAAATTTGACACACATAATATACTGTAATAATTTAGCAATCACATGTGACATTTTAATTAGATACTATATTTTAAAATCTTCATCTTTTTGTTCACATATCTTAGAAGGATCGAATCTCAACAAGGTGTGTCCAACTACCTCTATCTTGCACTGATCTCCAAGCCACATCTATTAAGGTTTTTCTATATGTAGAAATAGATGCTCCATTCCGAAAGTCTCCTTTATCTAAGTAGGTAATTCTCGCTCGATTCTGTAATGATACTCCTGCTACTCCTCCAGCTTAGAGTCTTGATATTACTCCCTCCTTAACGATTCATATTTAGTAACAATATATTAAATAAACAGCTTTAAAAAAGTCGGTTTGGTATTGATTCAGATTTCTTGTTATACCAGTAATATAAAATCATTGAAGTAGTTCGGAGAGGTATATATATCCAGCACTTGATGTAAATATTATCACATTAACAATGAAAATCTACCATCATCACCCTTGAAAGCACCACACATTTGCCAGTGCGTAAAACCAGAGCTCCTAACAACCGCAAAAATTTGCCCGGTATCGATGTAACAACCATGCGACAATAACATGCAATCAGCCGCCTTCCAAATACCATCTCCAAGCAACGCTTCTCTTCGTAGTCATTTCATTGTACAGATATTGTACTTGATTTGGCTACACACTTATTCAATACACTCCGCAATATTCAAACGAACAAGTGAGCGAATGAGCGGTTACTGGGGACTCATTACTCACACTACTACTTAAGCTACCACAAGAGATGGCAACGGTATCATATCTTAATTCTTATTCTTATTCTGCGTACTTTTAAAGGAATGGCTTATCAATATTGAAAGAAGTTAGCTGGAACAATTACTAAAATGATAAAAGCTATTCATTTTATGTAATTTTTTTTTTGTTCTTGCTTATTTATTTTCTTTTACTTCTTAAGTTTTTAGTCTGTATCAAAATTTTTACTACTTTACTTTGTTCATTTTATTTATTTTCTACTTGTCTCCTTTTTGATTTTTATGTTTTTTACCATTTAATTTAATTTTTTACCTTACTTCCAACTTATAATCTAGTTTACGAAACCTAATGGCTACCTGCCTCAGAACAGGTACTTTATATGTACCTAGCGAGGTAGGAAACGGCCAACAGGGGTGCATTTAAATGAAATTTAGTGTTAATACTTGTACTTTCTGGTGTATTGGTTACTTTAAGGATTTATGTATATATATTTATATATAAAAGAATGTTGTTTTAAAAATAAACGTCGATTTATCGGCACTGAAAAATATTAAAAAATTCTACAACGTGTTCTTCTGAGTAATCTGAAATACGCCCACATAAACATCAAACATTACTCCACATAAAATTCTTCCACGTATGGACAAATAAATTTTAGACACCTAGGCCCTGAACTGTACAATAAAATTTTAGAAAGTGTATCCAAATTTAGGTATCCGAAGAATTTAAAAAGTAGGATTAAAATTTAGATTAGAGAGATGGGTTATTGGGACACTCATCCAAATATAGAGTCATCTCGAATGCTATTTACCATAAGTAACATATTACATTAAGGTACTTAATGATTCCAAATATGATATGTATTTTTATGGAAGAGTGTAGTCAACGACGAATCGTCAGTTTTTATTTAATATATTTGTATTTTATGTACACGTAACAAATTAAGTCTAAATTGTAAACTTTGCCTGTCTCAATACAGAGTTTTCTAACGAGACAGACAACATAGTAAAACTAAAATCTAATTAAATGTAAAAAATGTATAGAATTGAAAAATATAAATACATAACTGCATCCTCTTCTTTTTTATGTATTCTAGGATGCAAAATAAGTCAAGAGAACTAATAACAATTATTATCAAACGAAAAAAAAATTCCTCGATTCAATTATAAGACTGCAAATCATATTTTGGCTGTGTAACATGAAACACGAGCTCTCCATTAGTAGTACAAGAAAGTGAAGAAGAAACTAGACCTCACCAAAATGATAGTTAGGACTTCGGTGTATATCCCGCTCCTGCCATGGACCGATCATTCACACCGTCATCAACAGTATAGAGTGGCGGTATAATGATTACGACTACTCTCGCTGAGAGTGAAACCAAGATGATGAAATATATAATGAGAACCACGCATGCTCGCGCGTGACAAAGGCACCAAGAACGCGAATAATAGAAGTATAAGATGGGCAATGTGTCACTGTCTTCCACTCACGTATCCTCCAGGGGGGAATTCTTAAAATTAACTGTCTTTTGCAATTACGTTTACTGCATAACTTGGTGGACGGGATGACAGATTGCGACAGCCAATTTGTGCGAATCCGTCAGCTGTTGTCGTCTAGGGGCGGCTCGCGAAATATCGCGTAAACTTATTTTGAAAACAGTGGCATCTTCAAACAAAAATGTAAGAGGAAATTATAACACAAATTATCTGTGATATATGATATTTTTTGTATATAAATATGGGGTTTTAATATCTTTTAATTGATCTAAAGATATATGAATTTCCCGAGATAATTACTTCTAGTCATTCATAATGATGTTTTAAAACCGACATTTGAGTATTATAGCGATAATTGAAAATAAGATGGAAGATTGGAAGCGAATTGAATACAACGGAAATGCTCTTCTTAATATGTGAGAAACTGAAGTGTATGAACGAAGATATCATCATCCACGTCGATCCCTAATAATTAAGGATCGTAATCTCCTTGAACTTCCGCCCTCTTGACCATGCTCTTCAATTTTCCTGCAGATATTAGAGCTGTTACCAGAGAAATATCTGTTGATCTTTTTCTTTCTCTCCGTCCTCTGACGTGACCCACCACAATAAGGTTATTTTTTCCCAAGAAGTCCAAAAAATTGAAGGATTCATGAGAGACAAATAATTGAGAGTCTGTCTTTGATATTCAGCTCCTTCAAAATAAGACATTCGTGCATCTCGCTGTCCACGGTATGCCGTATCTGTCTTCTCTCTCTTGCCTTCAGGATTCATGATTCCACACGATATAGAAATATTTATAACAAAAAAATAATAAAAACTAAACATTTTGTTAACGAGAACACATTCTTATTGTGAAGTTGTGTTGAACATATTCTGTGATATTTTAAATACTAATTAAATATATTCATTATAAAGATATACATATAAATTTTATCGAAAAATATTGTTATTACGCTACCGGAATTCGAACCTGGATCTCTTTCCAAACCGGCAAAGGTGTATTATCCAACTATGCTACAGCGACAGTACTTTTGACAACAGCAATATTTTTCGATATAATTGATTTTATATGTATATATTTCGAATTCGTATTTAAATATTTTAAATAAACTGTTAAAATTGCTGATCTTTTATTTCAGTACAAAATTGTTAATAATGACACTGATCTCTGGAGTAAAACTTCATGCAAGTATCAGTATAAATGAACGTATTTTTTACCTAACTTATTTATTCTGTCATTAAACAGTTAATACTCCAACCCTACTACATAAAACTACTGTTCAACCACTCCCAGTGTTTCCGGATTTTATGTAACAGAAAAAAAAAGTTTGCTCCATTTGAGTTGGGGTTAGGTTAGGTTAGGGCCAGTTGAGTTTTCTGGTTAGAATAAATTTTTAAAAATTCATATAATAAATTAAAATTTCAATTAAAATTTTCCCAGCAGAGAAACACAGTGGTAAAATAGATGTTTACAAATATGTTAAGTTCTTTATTCATATTCTCATTAATAATTAATTAATTTGTTACACAGTTAAGTGTAACTATTTTGCAATATTAGTAAGTATTACGATTTGATTTTAGGCATGTATAAATAACAATGTTTATAAAATAAAAATCAATACCTACATTAAATTTGAATAAATTAGCTATATATACAACACTTTGACAGCATATTCTAATGGAGGAATAGCAAGATGATTGAATGCTCGTTTAACATGTGAGGGGTATTGGGATCGGTATTTGGTGCCTCTAAAATCTATTTTAAATCAAAAAGGTTTTAACGGCTCCAAGAGAAAAATAAAACACAAGGTGAATGAATATCAGAGTATTTCTTTAACACGCTACTTTTAACGTGACAAATTTTATTGGTTAACTCACTGTATAAACGTTTTATGTTGAAATATTAGAAAATTGATGAGTGTGTGTCGATAGCAGGGTCGTGCAGTCCATACAAGCAAAAAAGCTGTGCATTACTAAAAATTCTGGGAAACAAATATAAATTAAATAATTGGATTAACATAAACGTAAAAAAAAAATTTAGCGCCATCTGAGTACCAGTAGAGACTTTAATTGCTTATTTATAAAAACTACCATGACAACTCACCGATATAGTCATGGCGCTCTTGTGCATTCGCCGCATCAAGCTATTCACTCATATATGTTCTATTTTTAAGCTAGTGAATTACTCAAGTCATATAATTGACTAATTATCGAAGTGTCTACTTCCTATTTTACTAATTCGCGAATTTTACTATCTTACTGTTTTTACGTGATTATTTTATGGACGTTATTTGCGTTCGAAGTGCATTTGGTGCAATAATTTGTTTTTGATTTGGGAAAAAAAAAAAAACAATTGGCTAAACCTCCTTCCTCTAATAAAAGTAATTATTACGTAAAAGATTTTTAAACAATAAAATAATCATGTTCAATCATATAAAGTATTCTTAAAAACATCTATTCATTTTTTATATTGACTTTTATATGGGTAAGAAGGTATTATTTTACGTTAAAACTTGAACATTAAAACACTATTAACAGTACTCTCAAAATACAAATACATGGTAGGGTCATATAAATGACGCATTCATTTTGTTTAAAGACGTTGGAAAACGAAAGTTCATAATCTTATGTATAACATACATTGTAGTACATGTATTATATATAATCCTATAATATCATTGGTTACAGAATTATCTAAATCTATACCCACTGCACGCCACTGCTCGATAGGTATCATGCCTAGTAAATAAAAAAATAGCTAATAAACCAGGGGATGGACAAAGATGTTCCATATTATCTGATTACGTCATTTGAGCGAAACCGCCCGGAGAATTTAGCCCGCAAGCGATGATGAGAGACAAACAGAAGTAAATGCCTGAGTGGTTCACAACATTTTCAAAAATAATATTAACAGATGATTTGCAACTGAATCAGAGGGGGTAGTAGGTAAGGCTGGCCGTAGTGGAAAGTTTTTTGTGACGGTTATATTTGGCGATGGATGGAAGAGGGGTTGTTGTATTTTTTATATATTCAATGCATTTACATTCCAGTACGAAAATATTTGTCCGCAGTCTAATATTTGACGAAAACTGCTGTGAAAAATAATTATAGATACGTTAACTTGTAATTTTTTTTATCTGTCCATACTATTTCATTTCTTTAAATTCACTACATCTTTCGTATTTGTGCTTTTAATAACATTCTGACGATAATCATATCAAATTAAGGTAGCTCTAGGTATTCATATTATTTAGCAAGTATCATTTAACTAATATTTTGTTTTTTCTTAGTTGATTGTTAAAGCAATATAATAAGATTCTACGGAAACCCTGACCGCGAAGCGGTTGCAATAACCTCCCGCATAGCCCAGCGGCAAGCAATTGGCGAAAGCCGAGTGTTTTTCTGCTAATTTTATTTGATTTTAGCAGAGAATATGATAGTAATATTATAGTTACTAGTTATTTTGGAACCAAGGTACTTAAATCTTTTCATGGTGCATATGAAATAAATAATTGATGTTAATTTCAAGTAATCATATATGAAATAAAACAAAATTTCTTCTACACCATTTTATAAATAAATTATCCATGTAGAACTTTTGACGTCCATTTCTGGGTCCTTTAGACCCGAGAATTAACGATCAGAGGTTAGGAGCATCTTATAGGTGTCTGGACCAATTTTGCAGCTTACACGATATATCGAACGATCAATCTCTCTCAGTCTGCTATGACAGGATATCAGATTGTCTGTGCTGGAAAGGTGGTACACTTTGATGAAGTGGCCCGATAGGTGTTACAACGATGAGGGGTGGTGAGGGTGAGAAATGTTCATCATTTTGTTTTAGATAGTTAATTGATTGGGGTAGTCATTTATCTTTATATTAATATATTAACGGTAACGTCAAGTTGTATATAGTGACCTTATCATCGTAACATTTCATCAATATTTTGTTAATAATTATCTTAAATACTAATTAAATGTATTAATTATAAAGATATACATATAAAATCAATTACAAATCAAATAATGGAACGATAGATGTGTTAATTTTAAAAGTGTAACATACGGGTTAGAAAATTTGTCGTCAAAAGTGCTGTAGCTGTAGCATAGTTGGTAATGCACCTTACACGTTGGAAAAGAGATCCAGGTTCGAATTCTGGTAGCGCAACAACAATGTGTTTCGATAAAATTAATTTAATATGTATATCTTTCTAATTAATTCATTTAAAATATCACAGACCTATGTTCTAAATAATTACAACTTCACAATAAGAATGTGTCCTCCTTCGTAATAATTGTCTCTTTAATGCTGTATTACAAAACAATAAAACATAGTTATATTCACAGACTAGTAAATAAATAGACATGATATGAACTATATATATAGGAGAGGGGTTTGGAACATTATTTTCTGGGCGAGGGGTATTCTACACATATTATAATTATGACAGATTTATGCAACAGTCAAAGTTTTAACTATTAGAAAATTAAATATTTGTGTACTCGAGACGTAATTTTTACATTAATTCATGTTATACTGTCAGGGTTTAAATTTTCGTTCCAATCGAGTCATATTTAAAAAAAAAATCGCGGAGCGCGAGTGGTACGAAAGTGATCACGTAGGTGCCACCAAAACTAAAATTATGGGACATTAAATTCGTGTCTATTTATTTGCTGGTCTGTGGTTATATAAGGTTTTTTTAGAACCTGTTGATTTGAATGCAAATAACTTGTATGCGTGTATATGTTATATTATACAATGTGACCAAAATCTGTAAATTCTTCTTTCTTTCTTCATGTCATTATTGACATTTTGCCGCCTTAATTAAATAATATTCGGCTCGTAATGCATTTCCACAAGTCCCAGTCCTCAGTCACTCTCACAGTTGACTCCGGAGTCTCTCCAGCTAGACGTATCTAGCCACGGTTGTGGCATTCTTCCAGGTGTTTACGAAACCAAGGCTGTACCCAGGATGATCTCATTTTCAAGACTGTCACTTTGACGTGCAATGTGGTTAAAGAATTGGAAGAATCTTCAGTTCACTGCTGTATGGAGGCATTCGTGCGCACAAGCTGTCCGCGGGATGCGTGACATACTTCTCAAACAATGCATTTCTAAGGCATCTATTTTCCGCTTGTAGCTTTTGCGGACTGTCCAAGTCCCTACTTCATCCATGAAGATCCATGAAGAAAGACGAGAGTGCGAACCAACATACTAGTGATGATCTCAAAATCACAAACCGTGAGTCAATCACCGATATCTTTGAGGCACGCTAACTATTAGTGAATGAAAATCTGGGAATATTGTGATTCATTTTTTATTTTATTTATCATCATCAATGATCAACGCCATCTAGCAGATTCTGCCAAAACCTTTAACGTATTTGACCCGAAAAATAAACTTACATTTTTTAAGGGTTTTAATTCTCTATATGATGAAATTAACTTACATACACATATATTTATTATTCATGATAAAATAGGTTTTTTATATTTAGTTTTATTGTGTATTGTGATATCGCGCAGCGCGTGTGTATTTCTAATGAAACTGTGATCACAGTCACAATTTTCAATCACTGATATGATCGAATATCAATCACAATCACATCATTTAGTCAAGAGTAATATTTTTCTCATCACTACAATACACTGTAAAATCTACGTAGAAGTTTAAATACTGCTTCTATGTTATATAGACTCAATAATTAAGTCAATATTATAATTCGCAATTTGTATAGTTACAATTCAATAAATAATAATATATATATAATTTGTATAAAGTCAGGTTTTTAATGATTTTCTTTTTTGAAATATAATTTGTATAAAAAAGCAGTGGTGAAACTTTTATTAAACCGGAAAATATAAAAAAACCACCACAATTATTAGATTAGGAGTAAAACTAATAAGAATATGATTCTAAAAAATCCAAAATAGAAATATAATAGAGGTATATATCGTACATTGCTTTTAGACCATAAAACCAACTACTAAAAAAAAATTATTAGAGGAAAATATTAATTTACAAGAGTTCCTTAAATGGCTACACTTTCCTCAAAAAAAAAAATTACACATTTTTTATTCCAATTTGATCATTTTGTCTACATTGTTGTAGATATAATATTAATTAGTTATTGAATTTCGTGTTGCATTATTACAGATTTTTATTATGGGTTTAATATTCGATCAAGGCCACAGCTATAATTTAAGGAGATTCTCAAAAAAAATCACTTTTCTTACAATCCTTTTGAAACTTTGAATACACATACTTATGAGTGTCTTTTATACGTAGACATTTTTTTCGATAGTCCTTGCGGTAGTAAATTTGTAAATATTGACTATTAAAATGTGCATATTTAACATACGAACCATACCTCGATCGATGTTGTAGCGCACGTTTAATTGAATAGCAATAGTAATTTTCTTACGATTGTTTTGGAAAACTGAGAATCATTAATTGAAAATTAATTTCTATAAACATAACTAAAACAAGCGGTATTCGTTATGTTATAAAAAAATGTTAAAAATGAGCTACTTTTGAATGGTTTTGACGTTTCCTTTTATAATTTGAATAGTGAGAGATTTTTGAACTTCTTCTTAGTGAGCGGAAGCGAAAAAGTACACTGTACCTAAACTGTTTTTTATTCTATTCATAGTAGTTTACATACAGAGGAATCTTCTTGAAGATTGAGTACGACTACTCTTTGGGAACGTCCTTAAGATGATTCTTATTTGGATATACATAACACTAATATTGCTTAAAAAAAATATTTTTTATATAGATACGTACTTATGTACTGAAGTAAATGAATATAATAATTATTAAACGAAAATAAATTATTACACCTGCAAAATGTACTGAGTCCGCCTATTAGTATTTTTTTTTGAATCGCCAAATAAATCACCACGCTATAATGAAATGTTTCCGTTTAAAATAATAAATGTAGTTTGCAGGTACAATGATACATTTATGAAAATACAGCAGCATATTTTGAACCAAATTAATTCAGCAGTTAAACAACTGCACGCACCTATGTATATACAACCACTGCAGTAAACTACACCTACTGGGTGTTTATTATTTTGCAATAACTTATAAATAAATTTAAAAAATAATATTAATCATCAGCAGCTGTCTCTCGTGTTCAATAAAGATTATCCTTTATGATTGAGGGTCTTCGATGGATGAGGAGTTAAAGCCTGGATCCACAATGATTGGTGCATCTTAGATATTTTTAAATAAGTAGAAAAGGATGCCTATTCTATTGAATGGACATCCTCTACTACTTCTTTTCATTTTCTGTGTGCTTCAGAGTATTGGCTGCCACTGTTTATGTGAATGCCTTCGATAGCTGGTTCCCAGGTTTCCGATTGACACTAAGAATACATATGATATATATGAACACTATACTAACCTTTTTATTGCATTTGCTGTCTTTTTGGTCCGACGTTGTTCTTTTACCTGCGTAGATTTTGACCGACCGAAGTGCGCACTGGTGATTTCTTTGGACCTCTGGATTGGTCGAAGCGCGGGAACCGCTTAACCGCTTATTGTTTACCGTCTTCTTGGCTCTCCGAAAAAAAGGCACCAATTCTCACATACACATATGTACATTACTATAAACCCGGTGTTGCCAATCAAAGTAACAAGGCGCTTAAAAATCAACTATAGGAATATCATTGTCCTCCAATTGACGTATTAATCAGTTAATGTGGCCAGCTCATCGAAATTATTGATTAATAATAATAATAATGTGTTTATTCCAGCGTAATCAGGTTTTTTTTAACCCAATTCGTCATAAAGATAATACTTATTATGTTATACATTAAAGGTTATGAAATAAATATAATGCTATGAAAAAGAAAACCAAGGAAAATATTAATAAATAAATAAATTTTAAAAGTTAATAAAAAGTAAAAAGTTCACACATATATAAATATTACATATGTAACTACTTCAGTCACGGCCATTGTTGTATATGTAGCTATTCTGTAGGCGTTGCCATTCTCTGGTCAGGGAACCAGCTTTCCACGAGAGCGCCGCTTGCACCAGAGATAATGATATTAGTTTTGATACTTATACCACACAAAAGTCCGGTTTACAGTAACTTTTAAAATAACGTCTTCAAAATAGCACATATCACTGTCCATTAGATACGACGTATGTAACAATAGAATAGGATTTAACAGATGTCATGGACGTAATGACTCCCATCAGATTTCGATAAAACTAGTAAATATCTCGGTTAAGTTCATTAACCAGTCTGATCCGTTATCATATTTCAAAATAGTGAGAGTTCAAAAATATCTTAACTTAGATACAAAATTCATCACAAGGGATCTAAAGAAGTGATTTTTTAATGTCCACTTCGATATAAATAGTCAAATTGAAGACATAATTACGAGAATGTTATTAATGAGAACACATTTTTATTGTGAAGTTGCAATTTTAAAATATAGGTCTGTGGTATTTTTAATACAAATTAAATTAATCAATCATAATGCACAAAAATGCATTAAATATGCACGAAAAATTTATTTATCGAATAAATATTTATTAATTTTTATAAAATAACAATCTTTGTTTAAACCATGCATTGATTAATTTAGTATACCTGGCATATTCTGACGAAGCTACAGTGCTATCGAAACCGGTCGATATTAAATTACTCAATGTGGCTTATACGAAGCGTGTTAGTTTATAAAATATAATAATTATGTCCAATCACAAAGTTAACGCCTCAAACATTAACAATACGAAAAAATATTTGGTTGCCACTGGAATTTGAACCTCGACCTTTTTCCCGGATAGGAAAGGGTACATCCCAGTAGCGAAAGGCTTCTAATCCCAGTAGCAATGAAATATTTTTTTTCTAATTTATTAATTTAATTTGTATTTAACATAATTATGTATGTATGTTGTATAAATAATAAATATAAATATGTTAATAATGAATTAAACTAAAATGTTTACACCTTTACATGGTTCTTTTTTATTAATTATTCGTATATTTAATATAAATTGATTCATTTAAAAAATATATGTTTTATTGTACCGAATGATAAAGCATTCCAATAATGGCATGCTTGAACATTCAGTACTTTGTGCATTACAAATATTTCGGCATTTTGCTGAAACTGTATTTGATTAAGTCATGAACTGAGTGAATTAATTAACTAACGGTTATTGCGGCATCAGGGCTGACGAATGGCTGTGCAAATCGCTGGCAACGTTGCCAAAATAAATGATTTAGGTAGATACTTAATTTACAATGTTTTGTTAATCTGTTTCCAAATAAATAAATTGTGTTTCGAGTATTATTAACTACGCAATTCTGATTGCTCTTTTTGAATATATTACGATCTGAAATGCTTTGTTGCATGCAGTACGTCGTAAAAGGGTGAACGCACCCAATTTTTGCCAACTCATTATTTAAAAACTTACATCTGAATACACTTTACTGAGTTGAATAGAAACATAATGGCTCTAATAGTCAATTAGTCAATATTATATCGAATTATCTTCGGAAACCGAAATTAAAATCTGGTCTTTTCAAGATCTAATATTCCATTATTTATCTATAATGCAAATTAGGATTTATGCAAAAAATTTCTTTTGAAAAAACTGGTTTTTGAATTTCAATATTTCCTATAAATCGATTTTCCAAGTTTCACAAAAATAAGATAATTCAATTAAAATGGCGAAAAAAGGTTTCAAATTTTTTTAAACTCCGTATATGTATTATAAACGCTGTTAAAAAAAATACTGCAATTTTATTCGGTGTTCCTCTTCAGGAAATTTATTTATAAGAAATGCAAAACGTCCAATAAAATCAATCGCTTAGAGATGACCTAATTTCCTGAAACTGAAAAAAATAGGTCATATAAATATTAATACATGCGAGAAATTATTAATAAACAAGAAATACATGGGCGTCAAACCTAATCTTGTAACAATGTGGAACTGATCAATTTCACCTGATTCAGTGTTGACAACAAAAAAATAACTAATGTTGGTAGTCTAAATAAATCTAGTAGACTATTTATTATTAAGGAAAACACATTCTTATTATGAAGTTGTAATTATTCAGAACATAGGTCTGTGATATTTTAAATACTAAATTAATGTATTAATTATAAATATATACATATAAAATCAATTTTGTCGAAAAATATTGTTTTAGCGGGATTCGAACCTGGATCTAGATAAAGTTATGGTAGATAGATATATGACTAGATAAAGTTGATGGTACTTTAAAGTATCGTCAGGGTAAGGTTAAGTTAATTATTCAAAATCGTTTAATTTGTAACCAAGGGGTTACAAGTCAAAATATAAACTTTTTTTAAAAATAATATTTAAAAAAAATATTAATTCTAATATTTAAAACCGAGTTACCAAGTTGAAAAAACTGGCTTTTAGAATATCGCAAATCTTTCTAAAAAGGCGGGTTTTCAAACCCCGTTTTTGATAACCGACAAGCCCTAGTGCTAATGAAATAATGGAAGCGCAAGAGGATGGACGCTCTTTAAATGTAGTGATGGCGACGCATACGGATACCTCGCAGAACGAATGGCTCGATCAACTATTCAGATTATTTTGGTAATGTTACCAAACACGAGGACACCGTGAAAAAATTGATGGACCCAAAGAAGGGTGGGAGAATCTAGATCTCGTGGAAGATCGCCAACATGCTAAGTCAACCTGGTTAAATCTGACTCCTGAAAGCACAAGAAATGCCACGGACATGAATAGGTGACGACAAATCATCCATGCTATTTATTACTCACAATAATTAACCGCAGTTTCATAATAACAACTGTTGTAATTGTTGAGAACAAAACAGCACAAGGCCATATTTGAAACAAACTTGAGTGTAAGCATTCATTGTAATATTATAAAGGTTGTGTTCTTTTCTTTAGTGACCTCAAAGGACTCTAATGTTCATGATCGAAGTTACTACAGAGTGCTATCAATTACTTGACACTGTCGCTGTACAGATGTGTTTTATCATTATCTGCCATCTAAGGTTGGTCTTTCTCTAGGTCCTGATTCTTTTGGCTTGTTTTAGGATATAGCTGTCTTATAAATGATCCACCGGTACCTTCTTACTCTTCTCTTATTGCAAAGAGTATGGACTATTGGGACCGTTTAATGATGTAAATATAATAGGCAGGCATGTATTTATTTTATTTTATTTTATTAAGGGATTTTGACAGTGAAAACATATTTTAATAAACATAATAATTATTTAACATGCGATACTAATAATGAAAATCCACAAAAAAATATTTGGATACAAAGTATGTTTAGATGAAAGAAGGAGAAGGGTGGGGAGGTTGCAACTAACGTTGCGGTAAAGGGAGAGCAACATGAGTTTTTATAGGTATAGTGAACGGCCAAAGTTTAGATCGTGGTGGATTGAAATTGCTTATATATTTATTTATATATTCTTAATAAAGCTCATAGGTATATAAGTATTTTTATATTATATATGCTCTAATATAAACAAAATCAAAATCGTTCCTTCTTACTAGAACTTATTTTTCACATATTTCTTAGTTTCACTTTGATTATATGTAGTTTTTCTTTAACCGAGGTAAACTAGTGGTACACAATGGAGTCCTGGTAATAACACTGATATATGGAAGTGAGACTTAGTGAGTGAGCAGAAGAGAAATGAAAGTAGACTGAATGCAGTGGAAATGAGATCGCTTAGGCGTATGTGTGGCAGATCCATTTATGATAGAGTAAAGAATGAAGAAATAAGAAAAGAATGTAAAGCTGATCTTAGTATAGTGAGTAAGATTATGAAAGGATCACTAAGGTGGCTTGGTCATATGAAACTGATGAATGAGTAGAGAATGGTAACGAAAATATATGACGCAAGTGTTGATGGCACCAGAAACATAGGACGTCCGCAGAAGACTTGGCACGACCAGGTAAACCAGATATTGGAATATGGTCATGTTAGAAGCCTCAATAATCGGCGAACTTGTATGAGAAGATGTTTGAATGTGGATGAGGTGAGAACTATGTGTCAGGACAGAATAGTGTGGCGTTCAATTCTCTCTGCCTACTCCCGCGGGAAAACGACGTGATGGTATGTTAGATAATTAGTTTGTTCTCATTTCTTATGTCTTCTGGTATTTCATTAAAATTATTTATCGCATGTACATATTTGATTTCTGAGATTTAGCCTGTTTACTGAATGAGAATCTCAGTTTATATTTTCGTTTTGTATTCATGATGTTCGTGCTCATGTTGATTTGTATCAATTTTTCTTATGTTGGCATTGAATATGTTGAAGCAATCTTATTACAAAGGTTGAAGTTCAAATCTAAGCGCGTGAATTATATATCACAAATCATATATCACAAATCGGAGGCAACTCGAAAGCTATTGCTGTGGACGACGTCAGTACGTGAAGTGACGAGGTCACCGATTGATACGGCCCGCAGCCTGGCGTGGCTGACGCTGGGTGTCTGACTGGCGGTTGAGTAACGCCTTGCCGGCTGACTATACATAGTCGATATTACATGATCATTTGTAATTGATATACTTCGTTATTGTTGCAGTTGCACCGCCAGTGTCCATGCCCCGCTTCTCGGGATCAGGGTGGCTGGCGCTACCTGCACTGCGCGGAGCCTACAAGCGCGTGCGCCTGCGCGTGCATTTCCGGCCCTCGGCGCGCGACGGTCTACTGCTGCTGACGGGCGAGCGCGCCGACATGGCGGGCGACTATCTGGCGCTCGTGCTGCGCAGGGGATATGTCGAACTAATGTAAGTATACTCTTTATTATATACTGCATAATACAAAAAGAATAAAAATTCAAAAAATATTATAACACAATAATTGTATGGAGTGTGAGTTTGGAGACTTGTTACATGCATTTGATTATATCAGAAAAATTTTGATTGTGTGATTATTTGAGTTTATTACAATATTATTTACATATACTACTTAAATATGCGTGCAGACTCAATGCAGTGGAATCTTATGAAGAAAGAACGAGTTGTCAGCTCACGAGGTGAAATAAGAGTGAAGGCACTGGGCACAGAGCGCGTGGCGGTACATAGGTAGGTGCGTTGACGTATGACTGCCGTCCCCCAGTGGTGGTTAGTAATCTCTGCCGGGTGCATTCAGATGGGAACCCTGTCCTGATCACCATCATGGTTAAACAAGAACACAGTTTCGACAATAAATTAACATTAAGTGAAAGTATTGACAAATAATAAATACAACTTATTTTAAGTTTTAATTAGTTAGTATAAGTGATTAAGACATATGCAAGTAGATGTTCATTATCTCCATAATTAGACTGAAGTATATGCTAAAGGAGAGAGCTAAAACGAAAATAAAAAATTAATATAAAATACAGATGATCTATGGAATCTAAATGTGAAAATCGAAGTGGGAAGGAATTGAAATGAAATTAGGGTAAAAGGCAGAGGGCAAGTAATAGTACCGGTAGATGTATATAACAATGAGTTAAAATAGAAGTAAGGAATGATTAAGTACGTTGTTTTAATAAAGTTATATTTTTTACAAGTATTTCCCAAGAGCTTTTTCAATGCAGTAAGATTAAAATTTAAAAATGTCAAAGGGATTTGCAGAATCGCTGAATGAGAGAGTTTCGCCATAAAATGTTATGTTTCTCAAAGAGTAAAGTATATTGGGTCAATCTAGATGAAACTTGTAAGGATATCAATTTTAGTCTACATTTTATATTAAGTTATGACTTTTTTCATTTGTGAGATCGCGCACGCTCCAATATTGTGTATACTCTGGCCGTACCGCAAGGCGTGAGAATTACCTGGAAGGATTGATGGTAAATCATTAAGGCCGCTGCTGTTGGTCTTTTGAAAAAGTTATTTGGATTAAATAACTTTAAATTAATTATTTCGAATGAAAGTTCGTAAAACGGTCTAAACTCACGAAAGAGTAATAATTGTTATTTACTAAGCAAAGCGGCAAGAGACGATATTTAACAGACTATTCTTTGAATAGTAAAAACTAATAAATAACAAATTATAGCGTGTTAGAATTTTGAATCGATCTACATATAGATATAGATATCGAAAGAAGCAGAACATTGATATATGTATCTATGGAAAATTTAGATTGATCGATACATATGTTGTATGAATAGGAAGTTTATGTTTAAGATATGCGAGTGTGTGAGTTAATGCAGATGAATCAAAAGGATCTGCATATATGTGAGTGGTGGGTCGCGTGTTATTGTTGCGTGGCGTCGGTACCGGGAGTGTTTATGGCTGTTAGGAGCTCTGTTTTTCAAACTGGTATGTAAGATAATGACACTGGATGCAACAGACCTCCACATATCTATAATACTGTTTTTCGATATATTAGACAGTTTCATGAGTTAGTAATTGTTACACGCCCACCTGCATTTGAATCTGATGCAGCGGATTCACATAACTACTCATACCTCAAACTATTGACCATCTCTGCATCGTGAGTTGTTCATTGGTCGATATTTGAAATCCGAAAGCGAGACAAAATTGTACTATTAAAAAATTCTTATTACTCAGCCTCAATTACTGTTTTTACTATTATTGTTAAGCTTTAAGTATTAAAAGGATTTTAAGTAGTGGAATAGATATCAGAAGGCTGTACTATAGGGTTAGTAACGAGTGCCCCATATAATTTACCCATTCAATCACATGTTCGTTTGACTTAATAACGCGGGTGTTTATGCGGCCAGAGCAGATTGAACAAAAAAATATTACTTACAGTTGTTACGAGTTTATTGAGACTCGAGAACAATTACAGACAGAACTAAGTAAGAGGTCCACCATGAGAACTGTTCCTAGTAGTATATTGGGGAGGCGGCTGCGAGAGAAGTGGTGCGCTGGGGTGACTCCCTGAGTGGCTGCGACGCGTTGCATTGGCACCTGTTTTTCGGTAGGTACGGGAGTGTTTCCACGATATATGAGAGCCCATTTTTATACTCAGATGGCGATAGATCTTCAATGAGATAGCAGAGTCATTTTTTAAATATTTTTTAAATTCTTCGAAAAATCACCTTTACGAAACAGAAATAATTTTTTCGATATCTTAAAATATAGCAGAATTATGGATGTTCAAAGTTGCGTGTTTTAAAAACGATCATTTTGTATCACACGAGAGATGTGACGTGACATATTCTGAGTCGAAAAGTCGGTACTCGACACTCTAGTTCTAATAATGTTTGTACTGGCCGGTACGTACGAGAGACTTGATGTCACACGGTGGATATTGATATTGATAACAAGCACAACTTTGAACGCTAATATCTCCGAATGTATTATACAGTCTAAAAAAATTCATAAAGCATGGTAATCCGATTCTTTTTCTAATTTTTTTAACATACTACAAAAGATAATTTCTGTCATGCTCCACTACCTTACTCTCGAGTCTTATTAAATATAGAATATTGATTCTATCTATATTTAAAAAGATGACGATTACTGTCGCGAAACCCTAAAAAATCCAAATTCAAAATCTAGTACAAATTATAAAAAAAATGAAAAAATATTCGTTCAAATATAATCCATGTTTTTATGGGTTTATTTACGTCACTCGGGCAGACACATATCTGATGGGAAAATGCCAGGTGAACGATGACTAGTGACAGAATTATGTCAAATTGTACGTCACAGGATTTTCTCAGTGTAAAAAATGTATTTTTCATCGCGAGCCACGAAATTATCCCTTACACATTTCACGGTGATATTATTTTTCATTTTTGGTGTTGCATAGAAATATCGGGAGATTTGTGACAGAATTGTAAAAATTGTTGGCATGCCTGATCACGAATCCGAAGGTTGAAGGTCTAATTTTTTTTACCCGGTTGACACACGTTTAAATTGTTTACAAGCTTTCTACCAAGTCTGGAGTTAGATCTGTTGTATATAGTAGAATACTGTATTGTGAGATTTATTGATTTTTTTTACGCGACACTAAGTTTATGATGTTAAGAGATTAAGAGATGTTAAGTCTGGAGTTAGATCTGTTGTATATAGTAGAATACTGTATTGTGAGATTTATTGATTTTTTTTACGCGACACTAAGTAGAGATGTTAAGAGATATCAGAGATTTATTTGAGAAAAATCTCAGTACCTTGTACACGTGGTTGATATTTACATATTAAATAAACTCCGAAATCACCACATGAGATTGATAAAATAAAGTAAAACTCAAACCGTTTACATGACGTTCGTTTTTAGAGTAATACTCGATACAAACACAGACTGCGCACATACGTCATCCAGTACTATAAATACATACGACTTTTTATTTATTGTGGCCGTTCCGGCTCGTTCGATTCTGGTTGCTTCTGCGGACGGCTACGCCACCATTAGTGACCGCTGCGTGGTCAGGACCTCAATAGAATCTGTATTTTAATTAAAGCTTTCCCCAAAACAAACCACACATAAATGAAATGTTGATGTAATTAAAATTATTCCATCTTTGTAAGTTAGTTGTCAAAACGAACATATATGACATAAGAATGGAAAGAAAAGAAGAAAATTTCTTTAGTAAGATTTCTCCCTTACTATAGAATACGCACATATGTCTCCATTCTTCAGGAGCTAAATATGAAGAGACAGACTCTCGACCATTTGCCTGAGACGTAGAAACTTATTGTGGGCCACGTTGAAGAACCAAGTCGAAAAAAGTTTATTATTCTTTTTGATTACATTATTGCGTCTCAAGAGATTTGCCCTCTCGCATCTTACATCAAGCTCGTATGTTAAATTTCTAAACCCTTGTTAATGTCAAAAGAATGGTTTATTTCCAAAATATGATTGGTGAATTCAGAATAGTTATTGTTATTTAGTGCAAGCGTTCCTTAATTCTAATATCATGTTTTACCTATATATAAATGATTACAGTCATTGCAAATTAATTGCATGCAAAATATCATCCATATCTTTGTTATTTAATATAATTATTTAATTATTAATTATTAGTGTAAACAGTCACATTTTTAATTTGTTTTCACTGTAGTTCCTAATTACTTACCCATCACTTTGATTTTTATTTTTGTTTATGCATGCATTTTTAATTTTAGTGTATATTGTTTCCTGAAGAAGGGACCATTGGTTTATAAACATGTTGATGTATTAAATTAAAATCCCGTGAAATGCCGGGTACGAACCGCCAGAATAAATATATACGCTGGTGCGCCTATCGCGCCCCATGTGAAACGTCTTTCGGAGAATCTAGATTGGATTTCTGGTCTTTTCAAGATCTCGCCAACTTTACGAATCCACCTGAAGTTATCTAAGTTTTCCTTCACGGAAGGGGGAAGCTTGACTACGAAGATATGACCCTCACAAAAAATGTAGAAATAATAACTCAAGTTTGTTCAGTGTTCTTGTAAGGCTGAAACGTATGAAAAATATGTATATTTTCCATATTATTTTCACCCTGTATATATTGCATTACCTTTCGGTAAAAGATATTTCTCGTTAACCAGATCATTAAGAAAACGTAAAATGTTCAGATTCGATACCCACCGATGATATCAACAAGAAATTGGATACTATCACAAAGCTGACAACAGAAGTTGAAGCTCTTAGAAGAGAATTAAATGAAAAAAATAAAATTATCAAAAACTTGCTTGAAATGGAGCAGAACACTAAAGCTGACTCCTTAGAACTAGCAGGTGTCCCGCGACGGGAGGGAGAACAACAATATCATGCACTTTAGCTTTTACCATACAGTGATATAAAATATGTACTCATATGCAGCCATGCTGTCAATTCGTGTTACCGTAAGAAATTTATGATATTTTAAATGTAAAGAAAGTTTTTATTAGATTAAATGCTTTTAAAATTATTAATCCTAGAAACATTAATTACGAAAATGGGATCAATATCCTAATATAATTCGAAACATTCATCAAGTCCCATACGATACTACCTTTTTTCTTATCTCTCTTCATTAAATTAGTGAGGAAGAGAGTTCATATATTCGTATTTTTATTGTGAAATTAATGTACCATTTCTATTTATTTAACCACAAATGGTATTTTTCCCATGATATTAATTTTAGAAGTGACTAAATTGAAAAATAATTATTTTTGTAAGATTCTCTCTACACAACTGGTTTTTCACTAGTCAGTTCTAAGCATAAACATTTTCCTTATAACTAAAATATTAATTTTATGTTGCGTATATTAATCGAAATATTACAGTTTTAATTGGGGCGGTAGATCTGTGTTACTGCATGGTTTTAGAAGGGTTAATTCGATTTCACGAATATGAGAGATATTATAGAATACATATATTGTAACAGTCAACCGCTATTTTAATTATTTTTTGCATAATTAAGGCCCTATTTCACCAATAGCAGCTCGAAAATTAATCTTAAGTAATTGAATCATTTCTGGAGTATCAACGTTAGATCTTATATTTTACATAATTCTAAAAAAAAGATCTAGAAGCGTTAAATCTTACGATTTGAGCAGCCTGATGTCTTCGAATCGAGAAATTAAGCATCTCGGTAATTTCTGATGTAATAACTCGATTGTTTTCCGGCGTGTGTGGCACGCAACCATATCCTGCTAAAAATAGATATTTTCCAAAAGTAAATTTTGTTTCCGCAAAATTTTCACAATTTTAACACACTGTTCAATCGTTCGTCAACTCGTTTTCATTAACGGTTATAAATTTTATAACGGTAATAAATTTTATTTGACAGATGTCGCGTATGGCATTTTGAACCCTGAAAGATAAAATATAGAGCAATTTTTAAAATATCGATTCAATTGGGACCATCTTTATATTGATAAAACTACGGTACATAAATTTGACATATTCTCTAATTTTCATTACTAAGCTTCAAAAAACTTTTATTCGCATCTTATTGTCCGAAGGTAATAGGTTCATATAGAGAACAATTTTGCATATTTCATTTTAATACCTAAGTTACTATATTTTTTATTCATTTTATTCTTATATTTTATGTTTTGTATAAAGCTATAGAATCACTCCAATTGACACTTCATATAATACGCAAAAAATAAAGACGTCTGACGCCACCGATAAATCGACATAAATTGGTACTCGCTCGTGAACGATATATAATCGCATTCTTTTTTCCGAAAATTGTCTCTTAAACTTATGGCGCATTTTATGTGCGTCTTGTTTGAAAAATACATACGAGTATATATGTATATATTTACATATTTTTAATAATAATAATATACTTATCTTATTTTATGCAAGGGTTGTGCAATCCAAATGTCTCCATATTTTTTGCACTAATAATGTCACAAATGATAATTTGTATAATTTGCCAAAATTATTTCTCATTTAATGAAATAAGAAATAAAACTTATTCTAGAAGAATAGCCGGGCAATGTATTGTTATCTCGGAGTATACATTATAGCTATCGTTGCTTTGTCTATCAGAACTTTCCTCATTAAGTATTTTTTCAGCTAAACGAAATATCTACAAAAGAAAATGTCGCTTTGACAACCGTCATGAAAGAAGAACTTTTTTTAACATTCGCACTTCTCGTAAAAGAATATATATTTTCCCTTCTCGGCAAAAACCAGCCCTCAGGCAGGAGATATCATATAACCTTCAAATAATATTCGTAGGCTTCACTAGGCTAAATTTTATCGACATTATACGTACACACATATATACGTGCATATGTATATACATTGTAATATATTGTTTGTACAAGTAATATTGTTGTGCTATAATATATTTATGTCACTAAATAATTATTCTTCTTCGTCTCGTGCCTAATTCTTAGCCTTAGCCTTACCGGACGTTTGTTCACTGCGGCTGGCTCACAATACAATAGACTGGCTAAACCATTGCTTTAGGTTCTTCAGCCATGATCTCCTTCTTCCAGGGTCAATCTTTTTCTGCATTCGAGGTACAGAATCTCATACTTCTCTGTATGTCTTATTGTGAGATATTGAATTTTTTGTATTTTTATGTTTTAAATACTTTTTCCTATATTCATTCGAATCAAAATTTTCATTTGTAATTCAATTTTTTGAGCATTCTTCTATAGAGCCATATTTCAAATGTTTCAAGGCGCCTTATCATTTCTACGATAAATGTTCATTCTTTATTGAGAACACATAGCATTTGACCATATGGTAATCTATGGTTGAGATCATAACTATAGAACATCTTTTTTATGCCGATAAAGATTGCATGAGCTTGCTCAATGCGGCATTTGATTTCAACAGAAGAATCCTAAGAAAGTGAATTATATGTAAAAAAAAAATGGAAATAATAAACATAGATACGTATTAAAAATATAAGTCAAAATTATTCAAGCTGCACGTACCTAATTCCAACCATGTCAGATATATACTAGATTTCGAATAATTAAATTTTTTTATTGAATCCAAATTACAAATACAAAAAAATTAAAGGTTTTTGTTAAATGATATATAATGAGTGGTATAGGACCTGAATCAAATATATAAAATAATAAAAGGTCACTTCTTCAATATTTGTAAAATTACTTTATGGCAACATATTATATAAATACAAATTAAATGTATCAATTAGAAATATATACAGGAAAATTCAATTTATTGAAAAAATATTTTTCATTGCTATCGAGATTAGAACCCGGATCTTTTCCTATCCGGGGAAATGCTTTGACCGATTACACTACACCAACATAGTGAGCTGACGACAAATATTCGAACTTATTTGCTGTAGTCCATTCAAATTTATATACTTATTATTCTAATTTTAAAAGCTATCACTTTTTTTGTCGCAAATATCGTTAAGTAACATTCGCTAAGAGACGCCAAAAATTAAATCAATTTATTTTTATTAAATTTTAGATAAACTTTGATACAGCTAATAGGTATATTAAAGAGAACACATTATTATTGTGAGGTTGCAGTTTTTCAGAACATAGTTTTGTGGTTCTACTTAGTATGTTGGTGTGATGTAATCGGTTAACGAATTTCTCCTGATAGGAAAGGATCCAGGATCGAGTCCCGGTAGCAACAAAAATATTTTTTCGATTAATTGAATTTTCCTGTATATCTTTCTAATTGATACATTTTATTTGTATTAAAATACTGCAAAAACTGCAACTTTACAATAATTATGTCTTCTCTTTAAAATAATAATAATACAATATTTACAAAGATAAACAAATAACACATAAAAGAGGGGCAACTAAAGGAGTACACAAACACCCCCTCGCGGGAAACAAGACGAGCACAAAAAAATACGTGAATGTTGATTCTATGGGAAACAGCACACTAGGGATCCGACTGGCAGGTCAATCAGACACCCGCAGCAGCAGGTCGACACAGGACTTCCCACCTAGAGACCCACATTCTCACAAAGGCCCTGAACAGTTTCAGGTTCCTTCCAGGCCCGAGTAAGTCGGAGTTCTTTACAGAACTACGACCCGCTCCCTCCACACCCTCAAGCATATCCTCTCTTTCATAATTCAGCTCCAGCTCCGGAACAAGATAATTGAATCATAAAAAATTGTTTAAACAACTGTCTAATACAAAAATTAAATGTAATGTAGTATAATTATTATATATTAAAAATGTTTAATGACTTTAATTTTATAGTATATTTTTAGTTGTGGAATGAAATTTCATCACATCAAAACTTTCTAAATTTAATTTTTTTTACTTTTCAAACCATTAGTGTTTTATTAGATTTCGAGGCAAAAGACCTATCAATTGGTGCTTTTTGGATAAAATCACTCAGGTCGTTTGAGCACTAAACAATGGACACGTAATGAAGGTCGTAAATAATTACACTTGTAGTATAAGTAATACTCATTTGTACACATATTTGTTCTGTAAAAAGCGTCTACTTTAATACTGACGCGAGCCTAGCCAAATAGCGAGGATACCTACGAACATGAATCAGAAGAGCTATCTTCTTCTATTTTATATATGGCTCCGGCTTCATGCTCCGGCGTCTGTCTCACACGGCTGCGGGTACACCACGGGTCAGGGGTAGGTCCCAAGTTAAAGAACTTGCTCCGAAACTGCCCATAACCGAGACCATTTGCACCCGTGAAATGAACCAACACCAGAGGTCTCCCCCGGCCTCTTGGTGTTGGCTAACATCATTTTGTTTACCAGAAAACTTCTATAGTATACCTGCTAAATTATGGCCTCAAATTCGTCAGCCACGATGTTTTTCTTCTTCTAGAGTACTGGTTTCCAGCAATCTTTCCCTTCATTATAATATGGATAATACTTCTCTGGATGTCTCAGTACATGTCCGAGATATTTGGTCTTTGTTTTAAATACTTATTTTGTTTAATTTTAATTCGTAACTCTATCCATCCAGCTAAAATTGAGCATTCATCTAAAGATCCACATCTCAAATGCTTCAAGTAGTATTATTATTTATCAATGCTTTCATTTTATAAAATAATGCCTAAAGCATATAGTATCATTTTACATGTAAAAGAATTCACGATATATTTAGATTAAAAAAACTTCCTTCTTGTATTGTTTAAAAGAATAAAATCTTAAAAATTTCCGATCTAAAAGTGCATCTTAACTGCGTAACGTGGGAATTCAAACACGCCACGTAATATAACCACCCTCCTAACTTTTCAGACCTTACCCCAACAGGTTTTAACGTATTCAGGTCACTGCATATTGCATTGAACATTGAAGTTGTCAGTAATTTTTTCTCAAGCAAAATTTATTAATTAAATGATTAAATCGATAGTACGGTATGCATAACATAAAATATTCCGAGAATTCACAGACTTATATCTACATATAGCAAAAACCTATGCACTATTTACAAACGTATAAATAGCACTCAACGGATAAATAGAGAATACGTGGATCAACGACAAACGCGCACGGAATGTACAATAATGAACGGAAATACTATGTAGATGCTCTACCGCGCAAGTTTCATGCGCATTTAACCTGGACCACTTAATTAGGATTGTTAGTTGTTAGATCTCTTCAGCGAGATATGCCAATTTTTTTTTTATTTCAACTTTATTTCACATATATTAGATAACAATTTTTTTTTTTTTTGCTAAACTTTGCCATTCAATTGAAGTAATCGAGTAGCTTGTTGGTGTAGTGGTCAAGACGTTGGCCTAGTGATCTAGTGGTCGAGGGTTCGCGCCTCGTTCCAGGCCACCAGCAAGTTAATCCTATTTTCATAGGACAAGCGTTTAGCTTAGTTTGAAAATAGTAAGAATATTGATGTGACATGTATTCTGTGAACGCATCTCTATTTTTTTTTAAATTAAAAAATAATCAACATATTAAATTAAGGTAAAGTTAAATTTTATCAGCAACATTTTTTTTTTTAATGTAATCCGAATAAGAATGTGTTTAAATTTTATTTTAGTGTGTTTTCTTGTTCTCTCACCAAACAAATTGTTTGAGATTGGTACTCTCATGGTTCGTTCTGAGGATCTTACAGAGTAGATATGGTGAAGGCCAGTATTCATATTTACAATATTTATCATTTCTTCTAAAATTGTATTATATGTTACTATTTTGTTAACAGGTAAGATTTTGCATATTACAAATAATTTGTAATAATCATCTTTACACAATAACTTCGTTCTGTTATATACTATAAATTTTTTAAATCTTAGTTGCAACTGTTTTATCAGTATATGTTTTAAATGTTAGTACATAGCTACTTACTCCATAACTGATAACCGAGTGGACCATCGCAAAGTACAGTGTGGCCCTTACATATCATATGCATTACCTTAAAGTATGTCTACAATATTTATCATCATTGATTCTACAAAATCATAACATCTGAAGATTATCGAAATCAGAATCTGAAAATACAGAATGCCAATATAGCCTGTATTCTACACGTAACACCAGCGTATCATTTCAGTATTATACATGATGTATACGATCCCTTGTAAGCTTTACCGACTCGCAAAACTCTGACTTTATCGCTGACATAATTAATCTTGCTGAACTAACTTTACAGCCACCGATACACGGGACTGAAGACTCGATCGATCAGTGCGCGTGCTCCCATTCGTCCCGCAAGCACGTCACGCTGATAGCAAACGTTGATTTGAATTGGAAATATCCACACATATATTAAAAGATTGGAGAAAATTGGCAATTTTTCCCTACGCAACCCATCCCATCTGTCTTCATTTACCCTGGACACGTTCGTATCCTATTCCAAATGAAAATATTATATATGTATGAACATATGAACATATTGTAAACACCATGTAAGTACGTGAAATTTAAAAAATTCTTTCTTTACTTTTTTCTGACTTACGACGAAAATAACGCCAAACTCTGAATTTGCATTTTTTTCAAGATATATATATATATATGCAACTGGCGTCTCCTATGGGTTAGATCACACTCTTTGTGTACGATTTCCTTGAAGAAACCTAGGCCGGCGTTCCGGTATGGTGACAGGTGCCATTGTCAAGGCGTTGCCTCAAAAAATTATGGTACAACCATACTTTTTTGCAGGAAATATAAATCTTCCACAGTTGATTGATTAAACAGAGGGTAGTTTATAGGTACAAGTGTCAACGGTGGTCCCAAAACCGGTCGGTGACTAATTAAATGTATTAATTATAAATATATACATATAAAATCAATTTTATCGAAAAATATTGTTGTTGCGCTACCGAAATTCGAACCTGGATCTCTTTTCTAATCCGGGGAAGGTGCATTACCAACTATGCTACAGCGACAGTATTTTTGACATTTTATTACGTATTAGTATTTCAAACATTACATACCTATGTTCTGAATAATTACAACTTCACAATAATAATGTGTTCTATCAATGTGTCCAAAATTTAATAAAAATGAATTGGTAATTCTGGCGTCTGCTTTCTGTTTACTCAAAGATATTTGAGTTTCCGTAAAAACAATGTAGATGGCTTTCAAATAATAAAACGATAGATGTATTAATTTTAAAAAGTGGTTAGTTAAAATATAGGTTCGAAAATTTGTCGTCAAAAATACTATCGCTGAGGCATTGTTGGTAATGCCCCTTTGCCTAGATTTAAAAAAAGATCCAGGTTCGAATCTCGGTGCGCAACAACAATATTTTTTGATAAAATTGATTTCATATGTATATCTTTATAATTAATACATTTTATTAGTATTTAAAATATTTCTTCGGAACGCTCTGATGTTGGAATCATTTTCTTCTTCGACGGCCCTTCAGCTCATATCGAGCCTTGCCCTCTTGAATCTATTATCTCGACATCCTTCAGTTCTCGGCGACCGTTTACCAGTTTGGAATCCATAACAACTCTACAGCGTCCTTTACGACATCCTCCCAACAAAGTCGGGGTCTTCCAACTCTTCTCCTACCACCTGAATTTCAATTAAATATTTTTTTTGTGATCTGCGGTTCCAGCATCCTCTGAACGTGACCCCTTTATCTAATTCGCTTAATTCTTAACAGGTTCACAAATTTTCCCTAGACACCAACAATTATATTCAAAATAATTGTTAAAAATCAAATTCTAGCATTACAACTCATACTTTTCAATTCATAACAAGAGTTATATTATATTTTTTCCAAAAAATGAATATTTTCATCTTAAAGCAGAACAACAAGAGCGACGAACAGCTGGAACAATTGATAGTAAATATATTCAGATTGTCAAATCTTGTTTCTTATGTGCTGCGTGAAATATTTTACTAGTAAAAATTTTCTTGTTCTTGTTCATTCTAGCCTAATCTACTCATTTTCTCAATATACGTGGAAATAATAAATAATTTGGCATTTTATATAAAAATATATCTTACCAGTCTTCCATCACATAATATCATATTCTTTGTGTGGTATTATAAAATAATCTTGATATTCTAGACATCCCATTGTTCCGTCAAACAACATATTTTTGTAGGTTTTTTCTTATTTTATTTACACGTCTTCTGTTCTTTATTAAGCGGTACAAAAACGAAGTAAATATTACAAAGGGTATTATTTATTTTAGACGAATAAAAATATTAACCCAGAGCTTAATGTAATAATTCTTCCAGAAGTATTGAATGTTGACAACGGGGGCGAATTTTAACGTACTTAATATACATTTATTTAGTTTATTATTACAGGTTGATTTTTATAGAACACTGAACTGCTGCAGAGGGTTGCCAAGATGCAAGTTGCAAAAAATTTATTTCTTGTCTGTGTCCAGCGCTGTTCACAGGCCTCCATCGTGGCTTTCCACTATCCTCTCTCTCCAACAAGCCAACGGTCCTCTTAATGTCATCAATTCGGTGCATCTATGGCTGTCCCATATTTCTCTTGTCCTACCATGGACGCCACCGTACGATTTCACCACTCCAACGTTCATCTGTTAGTATCGCAATATGTTCGATATAGTCCCACTTCAATTCAATTTAATTCGCGACAGTTTGCGCGAAGTTGGCAATCTTAGTTTTTTTCTTCAATCGCTGATTTTTATATTAATTAATTATATGTATTTTCATTTCACGTTTACATATTTGCCAGGTTTGACACAATTTGTTGTATATGTGTCATCATTTTATCGCCGTATCGAATTGATATATTCTGGAAGTTACATCATGAGACCCTCCACAAAAGTTTATATATATTTATAATTTCCGACACGGTTCAACGGCTTTGTTTAAAAATATTAAGAATATTAATATGACACGTATTCCGTGTACGTATCTCTATTATTTAAAAAAAAAAGTTATTTTTATATAACTTAGTTCAAAATGACTAAAATTTCAAATGACTAAATGATGAATTTTTACTAAATAAAAAGCAAAGTACTTCTGCTATAATATAGTAAAATACTAGTGTAGTAGTCAGGGCACCGAATTACAAGTATTTCTTAGCTGCAATGTTTGATCCCATCATAACAACATAACACACTTAAAAAAATAAATGTATTATTATTATTACTTTATTTCGACATAAATTATTAATTTGATGAAATATAATATCAAACAATCTTTACTAGTTCCAATGCAGATTTTTAAAAACAATAAAATATTTATACTCCGATGGTTCTGTTAGTTGTTCAGTTTAAGCTGTATGGCGATGATATATTTTGCACATAATTGGATTTATTATTGTGTGTAATAAGGTCATGTAAAATCAATGAATGAGAAGAGGTAAGTAATAAAGATATATGACGCGAGTCTTCTTCTTCTACGTTTATTAAGTCAATCCACCCTTGAAGAGTTATTTGTATCATTTGACAAGATACAACTTTATTTTGTAGAGAACTATATTATATTATTGTAGCGAGTAGATTAAATTAAATGTTTGTATTACATTTTTGTATAAAAATTTTTATATTGTGAATATTTAGTATGGAGTTAAGAGGAAAGAAAGATACGAATTAGTTATGTTGTCAAAAATCGTTCGCAGAAGACTTGACATGACCAACCAAAAATTTGGTTTACATTTGATTGGTTAAGCCATATTGGAAAATGATCCAGTAGAAACAACAATATTTAACGACCTTGCGTGAGAATATAGATAAGGCAAGACAATTCTCTGCCTACTCTCGTAGTTACGTAAAATCATAATAAATTGAAGTATCTGTGGGTTTCTAAAAATATAAGCTTGGGATCTGATATTTTCTGATATTCTCTGTGCGTTGAATATTAACGCACGTTATTACAAATACCGAGACCCAAATCCAATTTGATTTTTTATTTAAAAAAAGCGCTTTACGGCTTCACAATGGAAGCCGCCAATGTAGTGATGTTTATAATTTTTTCTGAATTGATTTTATCCTCATTTTCAGACCATTGTCTCTTTTTTACAGTAGACTGACGCTGTTGTACATTGCTTACAGTATAAAAATCACATTCAATTTGTTTCTTCTCGCTTTTAAGGCTGTGTTTCCAGCCATGAAGGTTTCGCGATGATCATGTCAGGATCAAGGCGAGGGGAAGAACGAATTTGCAAAGAAGAACGCAGAAGAAGATAAATCTTGACACTTTGGTACAAGACACAGATTGGGGCAATCTGTTTTGGCAGCAGTTCTTTACTTAATATCAGTTAGGTAAAAGGGGACGCCATTTTGTTCCAACCCTTCTTATATGAGGAAATATCAGAGGTTTAGGGGAGGGTCTTAACGGATTTATCGCGGACGGAAGATCAAACAGGAAACTGTTATAAAGTTGACCCCTACTGTCAAGGTAATTTGTTTTCGGGTAATTTTTAACCGCAGCTTGCTGTAAAGAACGTATTTGCGAGGCCTTAGAGAATAATTAATCATCTTGATTTCAGAAATGTGAAGTTTTCCTTAAAAATTAATATTTTTAAATGTGGACATGTGATCTTTAAGGTACATTTTCCAAACAATCAAAATCTTTGTAAACAAATAAGTATATTGTCAGAAATTTTAAAATTAGATCACTGTAATATAGATAGGTTATATATTTAAATGTTTATATAGCAGAAAGCTTGTTACTAGGCCGATTACTTCGTGGAAAATATTTACCACTCCGCGGCCGCGGCCAGCGCACGCTTAACTGGCGAAAACCAGCAAGTTAACAAGTTCGTTTCTATTGTCAGAAATTTGAAAATTGGAATACTATTAAATGTAATGCTTATGCTTGCAGTCATGTGCTACATGTTTATGTAAGATTTTTTTTTAATATAGGTAACATTTGGAACTCTCCCTTATGTATATTAGCTTCAAGATGCTTTATCAAAAATAAATATATTCAAAGATCTGAAATTTATCAGAATCATAATATAAAATACAATCCAAAGTGTAATAACTTTTTAGTACTTTCGAACGGAAATCTTTTTTTATTTTTTTTAAATGAGGGCTTTTAATTCCACAGGAAAATATATTTTTTGTGAAAGTTCAAAAAACCTCATATTATATATGTCAAAGTATATTTGGAAATAAAATATATACAACATGAGAATATATCTCAAACAAATATACCGTGTAGCCATAAATAATACAAAATTGAGACATCAGTGCATACTACGAAGGTATTCTAAGTATTTGATTCTAGTAAAACATTTTATAAGAATATTTATTTCAGCTTATGACCCACGACAATGAGATAAATTTCAGAACTTATACAAGTGTTGAGATTTTGATTTGGAAATAAAGAGATACAAACTCTAACTCGTGAGCGTGATATTCAATTTATCTTCGACGTAGAACCGTAGATATCAACAACTATTTATTCTGAAATGTTGTATAAATAGAAGACATTAATTTAAGATATTTTTCTATTTTAACTGCTAAAGATATTGAAATTTATCCAACAGACGAATAAAATATCAATTTTAATTTAATTTATTAATTATAAATAGATACGTATAAAATCAATTCTCTCGAAAAATATTGTTTTTGTGCTACCGAGATTCGAACCTGGATTTCTATTTCCAATCCGGGGAAGTACACTACCAATGTAGATGGCTTTCAAATAATGGAACGACAGATGTTTTAATTTAAAAATGTGTAACATATAGGTTCGAAAATTTGTCATGAGAAATACTGGTAGTGTACTTCCCCGGATTGGAAATAGAGATCCATGTTCGAATCCCGGTAACGCAAAAACAATATTTTTCGAGAAAATTGAGTTTATATGTATGTATTTATAATTAATACATTAAATTAGTATTTAAAACATCACAGACCTATGTTTTGAATAATTACAATAAGAATATTTTCTCCTTAATAAGAATAAAATATCAATAGTCAATAAACCGACATTTAACGTTTGAAGTACGATAAACGTGAAGTGAATCTCTGATTTTTGTTCATCTCTGTACATAATGTGATAAACTACAAAACCCGAGAGTTATCTCTATAGATTCTCACGAGAGTATAATCCATGTCTCAGAGATTATCTCGAGTCATAAATCTCATCCGTGAACCATTGGAGATATTTGGAAAAAACGCAAGTAAATAGCAAATATGTACAGTTGTTCCGAGAAAAGCTTATAAATAATATTTTCACTTTACCGAAAAATTCCCAAACATAAATTACAGACTTGTGAGTATTCTTGGAACATTATTTTTCTTTAGACAGATGTTTCCAAAGCTGCCAATCGATTTGATAAATGGACGGACAGATAATCCCTTTTACACCACAAAAAGTATTATTCATGATTTTACACAATATGAAAAATATTATTGAAAAAATGTAAAACATATCTATTGTGCATTCTTATAATAGCCATTGTTGATATTATGTAAATATAATATATTGAAAGCACAATACAACGAGAATTTTCTTTATAATATGTTGACCCTAATACACATACGTGCCTTTATATAAAAATTGCCTAAAAAATGAACCTTAAATATATTTTTAAATAATTAAAGTGTAATATAAATTAAACATGGGATCCTCAATAGAAATTAAATTAAGCTCGTGTAATTCTGCAGTCATGATCAGATTGCGAATGTAATTGGTTAGAGGCTAAATGTTTTCAGGATTATTTTATAAACACAAAGCATTTGAAATGTGGATCTACAGATGAATACTCAAAATTGTCTGAATGAATAGAGTTACGAATTAAGATGTTAAAGAATTAACAATATGAGTATTTTAAACAAAGACTTGAATATCTCGAACGTGTACTAAGACAAGTAGAGAAGTGTCATATCGTCCATTTTGTAATAATACAGGGAAATATTGCTGAAAATTAGTACTCTAGAAGAAGAAAAACATCGTGACTGACGAATTTAAAGCGACAGTGTGGTATATTTGTAATTGATATATCTATAATTTGTAATAAATAAGAAGTGTGCCGACTGCCGGACAAATGTGCCCGCGCGTGTAGGAGTATGCAGTGTGCAAGACACGCGCCGAAGGTGGTCTCTTTTTATTTTTTTTCGTAGCCACCAATTATGTTTTGAATATTATATTGTTGTATGTCATGAATTACTGCCATTTAATTACGAGTAATTACTTCTTCAAGTACCTTTAGCCAGTATACTGTAGAACTTTTCTGGATCGCAGTAAACAAAGTGTAGTTAGCAGTGGCGTTCAGTAGAGTTAAACTTAGGCTTAAACTGTTACCGACGACGTTTACGTAACCGTAAACGTAACCACCATCGTAAGTTTGTCCTATCAATTTTCTACTACAATTAAAATCTTTTAATTTATTTAAAACAATTTAAATGAAACACAATTGCTTCTAGCCGCTGACATCTGGCGTTTCGTCTATTATTACAGCAACAAAGTCTGCTTTATCTATTTCTAATCTAACTTTTTTTTAAATCAATTAACTAATGGTAGAAATTTTGAATCCTTTTAGAAAATTCACTAAATATTTATAATCATTTAGTATCACTTTGCAAATGATTTTCTAACACCCCGTCGTATTTAGCTAATAAATTCACACATCAATAAAATAACTACGATTCGCAGATTCATTATGCCCTCGAAAGGGTAATTTCTGAATTGCAAGAAAACAAGTTATATCAAATAGACCTTGAAAAATATTACTATTTTTATCTACTTTTTCATTATAACGAATAATTATATTTCTAATTTCACTAAAACTTACATTTAACTAACTAAAAACTAATTCATAAAAACAGAAACAGATTGAATTTATACAATTAATTTAAATATGTGTCTGTACGTACTGATCTATTAACTCGAAGTAATAATCAACTTGAATTTGTATTACACTATCTCACACTCCACAGATGATTGAAAATATAACTTGTCCATTTAAATATACTATGGAAAAGAGTTTAGTTAGTGAAGCAAATATGTAAAAATGTTTTCACACGGAATTTTCAGTATGGGTTAATCCCTTTCGAATTATGCATATTTTTTTTGAATAAGAGGTAAATTTTAGCAGCCTTAAAAACGCGCAATAGGTTGAGTAAGAAAATATATAGTTTAGTATGTTTCTCATAGGGATTGAACAAACAAGTTAGACGCAACCGACGCGTGCGTTCTAGCAAAATGCGGAGACGAATGGCAATGAAGTTGAACACGAATGAGTCGAAATTTTTCATACAGTTGACGGCTTAACAAAAATATAGCCACGGGTTACGCTAATCCGGGTAATAACGGCTAGAATTTTAAAGGGTCTTTTCATAAGGTAAAAAATTATTTTTATTGTCTAGAATCTTTAGTAATGCACAGTTTTTTTGCTTGTATGCATCGCACGCTCCTGGTAAGCCAACATGACACCCAACGTCGAGAGGCCAGGGGAGTCCTTCGGCTTTGATTCATTTCGCGGGTGCAGATGGTCTAGGTTGTGGGCAGTTTCGGAGCAAATTATTTGACTTAGGACTTGCACCTGACCCGTGGTGTACTTGCAATCATGTGAGATTGACGCAAGAGTTTATTTATCGTTGACTGATGCAAGAGAGGATATGCTTGAGGTTGTGGAGGGAGCGGGTCGTAGTTCTATAGAGAATTCTGACCGACTCAGGCCTGAAAAGAACCTGAAACTGTTCAGAACTTGTTGGAATATGGGTCTATGGGTGGGAAATCCTGAGTCTGCCTGTTGCTGCGGGTGTCTGATTGGCCTACCAGTCGGATCCCTAGTGTGCTATTTCCTATAGAATCATCTTTCACGTCTTTTTTTGTGCCCGTCTTGTTTCCCGCGAAGAAGTGTTCGTGTACTCTCCTAGATACCCCTCTGTCTCCCGGCTTTTGTATGTTATCTCTATCTTTTTTAATATTGTAATATTATTATTTTAAAGAGAACATATTATTATTGTGAAGGTGCAGTTTTTCAGAACGTTGTTCTATGGTATTTTAAAACAAATTAAATGTATCAATTAAAAAGATATACCCACAGGAAAATTCAATAATTGAAAAAATATTTTTGTTGCTATTGGTATTTGAACCTGGATCCTTTCCTATCCGGAGAAATACTTTAATTACTATACAAATTATGAAAAAAAATTAAATAATAATATTTTCCGTAACAGTTTAAAATTTCCACGTATTCCTTGAACACTTTCGACTTACAACTTAGTCAGGTATCCACCCATAAAATATTGCCATCTACGTCTGTACATAGGTACATATTTCTAATTGATTAATTTAATTTGCTTAAACTGTCATAGCACTACGTTATAAAATTGCTATATTATATTCTATACGCGAGCAATAGAACTATTGTCTCTTCTAAAAACCTTGAGGAGACCTAGGCTGACGTTTTGGCATAGTAACACGTGTTTGAACAGGGCAGGAGATAAACATTTTCCACTCAACTATGGGAGATTCTCCTAGAACGGACACCAGTTCCATACATATATGTTTACCATTGCAATAGTATTTCTATGGAAATCTACCTAGTAACCAAAAAGGATAATAACATCGTATCTGCCTATTCCTCAGGAATACAGCGTGATGGTATTATTGTGTATCTAAGAATATGACTGCGTCCTTAGGCTGTCATGTGTCAAAGACAGCGACGATCACTACAGGTTCTATTGTGTCTATGTCTGTTCTGAACCACCTGACACCCACTCGAGCTGACAGACTTTAACCATTTATCATATAATAATGATATTCCTGTAACTGGGTACAAGATATTACGTATTCCTCACTCATAAGCACGTTTCCGACCTCCCAAGGTATTGTGTCAGAAATAAACCTGTATCGATATTTTTTGTTAACTCTTTTTGTTAACTGTTGACATGAATATACGTGTGCACATTTAAAGATTTGACTGTTACGAAAATATCTCATATCTCAGAAAGTATTTTTGCAAGATTTCTTTAAATTGCATCAGGTGCGCCCGCCCTCCCTTCGCCCGGGAGATTTACGTAAGCGGCACGAATTGGCTCGTTCAGTCAGTTTCGGGACGCCGTGGCTTATGAATCGGAGGTTTTAAATTATAGTTTCTAAGTCTCTCTATGTGTACGATATTAGAACATTCAAACCGGTTAAAACTGAAACCGATTAACAGGCTTCTAATATAATATAAATAACGCATAAAATCGAGGATTAAATTCCTAAGCGAAGCGACAGCAATAATACCGTTCCAAAAAGGATTTTAACTCTTTGTATGGCGTAAGCCGAAAACGTTAGATGTATTGACCATCTGCATATAGGTCGATAATTCGTATGCTGTACATATTGATGTCGCCTTTTTTAGCTCTAGTCTTTTCTGAGAATATTCTTTGGCTTCTAAATAAACTACCAACCTGAAGTTGACTTTCAATCGCGTGTAAAAAATATTACTGTCACTGGTCGATACATGAGCCACTGAGCGTTTACGACCGCAACTCAAGCATATGTGGGTAACACATTTTTAAAGTTGAATTTTGGATGTTTAGAAACGCAGAGGCAAAGTTATGTATGTATGTATGTATTAGAAATAATTGTCTTAAACGATTAGTTGTCGATAAATCAGCCACCTGAAAATCATATTTTTTCAGATAACCTAGTAATATTTTATAATTTTAATTTTAATTATTTATTCAAAAAATACACAAATTAAAGAAAAACGGTTAAATGTTTGATAATAATTTAAAAAAATAATAATTTGCTCTATCAAGGGTTAACAGGTCTTTTTTGTAAATGCCTCGACCAATACCTGATACTCAGCGGGTAGAGGTAAATATTAAAATAACCAATATTAAGTTATGTTCAGTTAAGTTGGAGATTTAGAAATAATGAATAATAAATATTAATTTAATGTATTAATTATAAATAAATACATATAAAATCAATTTTTTCGAAAAATATTGTTTTTGCGCTACCGTATATATATATATATATTTGTCTGTGTGTTTTTCGACAAAATTGATTTTATATGTATATATTTATAATTAAAAAATTAAATTAGTATTTAAAACATCACAGACCTATGATCTGGATATTTACAACTTCACAATAAGAATGTGTTCTCCTTAATAATGAATAAAAAATGATTAAAAATACATTCATATTCAATATTACCTCGTCCTTTTCTCAAAATGTAGTTCTTTTCAAGTTAAAAAATCAAAAATAATTCTAAAAAATATTGTTACAACACTTCATTCGGTACCCTATCTGGTACATTAGTATTTTACTGTAGTGCTTTTCGGCATATCAGCTAGTGCAAACATTTAATAACTAGCAGAAAAGCAATCGGCGATAGCAAACATTTTGTATTGCTCTCCCTGGAATTGTACTTCCTCCTGTCCAATTAATTATTCTTCTTTTTTTTTTTATTTATTATCTTAGTTTTATTAACCACAATTGAGTTTAAAAAACATCTACCGGTTTCGGAAAACACCTTTTCCTTCTTCAGGATGTCATAACTAACTAAAAATATAGCATTGTTTTTCTATTTATCCAGAATCTATTTTTAAATTTTTAAAAAAACAATAATTATTTAAAAAATAAATTTAGTACCTAACTTAAATTGCTGCTCAATACAAATTTAGTCGAATAATTTTTAGGAAAAAATTTTAGAATAGGACTCGTAGTTAAATTTAGTTGGCTGTTTACAATTTCCTGATTAGTTTTACATGCTTTATTTATCTCCAAATTATTTAATTTGTGACCAACACCGTTTATATGTAAAATTAACAATTCCAATTTTTTATCAAAACCATGATTATTTTCTATCAAATGATTAACAAATTCTGAAAACCCACTATTGTTCAAACATCTCAAATGCTCCTTTACTCTTATATTAAAATTTCTACCCGTTTTACCAATATAAAATGCAGCACAATCCTTGCAACTAAGTTTATAGACGCCAGAATTGTTAAATTTATCATCTTTGTCTTTAGAATTTATGAGTAAATTTCCTATACTATTATTTGTGTAAAATCCTGGTCTAATGTCTCGTGGTAGGTGTTTAGATATTTGTTTCGAAAAGTTATTTATGTATAAAATCCTACGCCAATTATCATTATTATCATTATGTTTTATGTGTGATTTATATAAAAATTTATTATTATATTCTTTTAATTTATTTTTTAAAATATTTTTTAAAATAGTGTCTATCAAACATGTATTATACCCGTTATTAACTGCTATCTTTTAATTGTATTCAATTCAATATTGAAATTGGATGTTGACATAGGAATATTGACTAAACGATGTATCATGGAGTGGAACCCTGAATGTTTATGTGATAATGGATGATTAGATTCATTGTGTATGATAGTATCTGTAAAAGTTGGTTTTCTAAAAATTTTGAACTCAATTTTATTATTATTTTTAATCAATGTTAGATCCAAAAAATTTAGGGTAGAATTATTTTCCATTTCTAGTGTAAATTGTATTTTATTATTAAATGAATTAATTAAATTTAGAAATGTAGTTAGTTGACGTTGTGAACGCGACCAAATACACAATACATCATCCACATACCTTTTCCATAACAAAACATTATTTAACAAAGAAGAATCACAATCAAAAAATTTTCTCTCCAAATTATCTACAAAAATATCTGCTATTAGTGGACTTGTGGGTGCTCCCATAGGAAGACCTTCTGTTTGATTATATATTATATTATTGAATTGAAAATAATTTTGGTTCATACAAAGGTTTAATAAACGACGTAGATCTTTTACCAAATTATTAGGTAAATTAGATGAATTTAGTAAATCAGAAATTAAAATTTTACTTTCATTAATAGGTACATTAGTAAACAAATTAACAATATCAAAAGAAACAAGTTTAACATTGTTGGGAAGATTCATGTCCTTTAACATATCCACTAATTGCAACGAATTTTTTATAGTATATTTTGGTTTAAAAATATTAAGCCTGTTTATAGTTTTAGTAATAAATAATGTAATAATGTTTTTTAAACTCAATTGTGGTTAATAAAACTAAGATAATAAATAAAAAATATGAATTTTAACCACCAAGTTAGTATTAGTAGTAGTAATTACCGGTGACGCTAAAACAATATTTTTCGACAAAATTGATTTTATATGTATATATTTATAATTAATACATTAATTTAGTATTTTAATTAAAATTTACAAAAAAAGTAGTCAAGTGTAAATTGCCACGATTGAAACTGGTGTGGCAATAATTCCTTCATTTTTTCCGCATCAAAGAGTTTAAAATCGCTAACAGAGAGGCAAAGTTGTATGCACTTCTATCCCTTCTCGTAGAATTTCCTCACGTGGTTGTGGGGCCGAATGCATGTGCGAGCGGAAGCGAGGCCGACGCCATGACAGGGGCGTCGGCGCTCACCTGGCGGGTTTAATTAGGACTTCCGGTGGGCGGCCGAGCACTAAGGGCGCAAAATGGCGCCGACTGCAATAAAACAGCGCGGGCAAAGGGATGAAATATGGGCGCGGATCGTCAACAACGGAGGTAGTAATGAGGCCATATTGCGTGCCCTGAAATTTGAAACGGAATAATTACGCGAACATTTGTTCATCCCTTTTTAATTAAAAATTCTAAATATTTTAATAATGTGGAGGTTTATATTTCTTTCGTGTAATTAATGATTACTACCTGCATTTTATTTTATTTTTTTTGAGACTCGCAATTAAGAAATAATTTAATATCTTTAAAATGCGGGTGTGTACCGAGAATTTTTTTTTTTTGGGGACAGAAAGAGCGATTTTTAATTTGATAGTGCTAGACGTAATTGCTATCGTTAACGTCATACATGTCTAAAGAGTACAACATTTTTATTTTTAAAAAAAAAAATTTTTTTTTAAATACTAATAAAATGTATTATTAAGAAAGATATACATATAAAATCAATTTTATCTAAAAATATTATTGTTGCTACCGGGATATAGTATAATGGATTAATGCATATTACCCGTATAGGAAGAGATCCAAGCTCGTATCCCGGTAGCAACAACAATCACAGATCTATGTTCTGAATAATTACAACTTCACAAAAAAATGTGTTCTCCTAATAATGTATAAATTGTATCAATGTGTTCGAAATTTAATAAAAATAAATTTTTAATTCTGGTGTCTCTCACCGGATTACTCAAAGATATTTGAGATTCTGTAGAAATAAAAAATATGGCTTTCAAATAATGGAATTATAGATGTATCAATTTGAAAAAATGTAACATATAAGTTCTAAAATTTGTCGTCAATGCACTGTGTTGTTATAGCATAATCGATTAATGCACGTTCCCCGAATAAGAAGAGATCCTAGTTCGTATCCTGGTAGCGTAACAACAATATTTTTCGATAAAATTGATTTTATATGTTTATCTTTCTAATTAACACATTTAATTTGTATTTATAAAATTTTTGCAGACTTATGTTCTGAATTATTGCAACTTCGCAATAAGAATGTGTTCTCCTTAATAAAAACATTATTAGTTGAAATAAGTGCACTTCTTCACTTGAACCACGTTTTAAAGCTCTGATCGATCTAATCAAACTAATATCCGGTGTCAAAGTGGCCATTAATTTAATAAATGTAAATGCGACGGACTTATATCTAATATATAATAATTTTGTAATAACTATTTATTTTTTCGCATAATATTATCGTTAAATTATTTAACTTTGGTGATACGTCGAAGAAATAAAAATGCTGATAAATAATGCATTTATTTATTTATATATATTTTGACATCCATATTTTTGTACTAACAGAGGTGGATACATAATATACATACATAATACATTGTTTATTGTGTGGGATGGTATAGACTTCACCTCTGATATATACAGCGTTGTCCTGGCTACTTTGCTAGACTAAAGTCTGTGTTAAAGTAGCCACTTTTTTTTTCGTGCTGTTGTGGTGTTATTTGGAATAAAAAGAGAATTCAAATATGAATAAGAAAGTAAAAATAAAATAAAAATATATGAAGTGGGAGTGTTGTAGGACTAGTGAATTATTAGTGAAAGAATTGTATAAATTATATTAAATTGTTGGATATCCATGCTTCCGATTCATCTCTACCTGATTGAATCATATATTGGATCCATATTTATGTAATCTTATAGGAATTGTACGAATTCCAGTTGGTGCTGAGTGTATTGTATAGTTTCGGAGCTAGGAACATGTAGAATCTTTGATAAAATGTCGTTGTTGCTCTCGGAACTGGTGTGTAGATGTTTGTTGTTTGTCTTGTGTTGTGTCCATAATTTATTGCTTGAGGAGAGTTGTTAGTATTGATAGCACTTTATAAAGCTAACCAGTCCACAGTCCATAGATGAGATTTCTCTTATAGATTCGACTGACTTGAGACGAGATAAAAACAGTGCAGAATTCAGGACGAAGCAATTTATGCGTTACCACTTTCGCTATATTAATCGAAGATGTTTTCGTTAAATTTTAAACTTATATTCTGTAGACTTTCCGATTGATATTTTTTTATTCCATTTTTAAAAACAATCAACATTATATTGCGATGAAACTCAAATACTTTTGAGGAAAAAAATGCAGTTTTGTGGGCAGTTTTCATCTAAAAATATGAAATTAGAGACGATGCGATGGATTTTATACAAATAAAATATAAATAATATAAAACGAATATCAGATATCTCATAGGGACGAAGTTAATTTTTTATTATATTTAATGGAAAATATATGGAAGTATGGGGTAATTACAGGGCTTATGACCTATCTTCGGCTGGCTTATATATATATATAAAGTGATCACCAATTCTCGCGCTTTAAACTCCACATTTATTAAATTTTTGAAAGTTGTATATATGTTAGTATGTGGACTCGCTTCGAGGACCACTACATCATTGCCATTTTATTTATATATATAAATAAAGCGATCACTTAAGTCAGCCCAAGACAGCCACCCATTAAATATAATAAAAAATAGCTTTGTCACTATGAGATATCTGATACTTGTTTAATAACAGTGCCTTTGTAGGTAAAAATCCATTAATTGTGTGTTCTTGGACATATTGGACATATCAAATATTGCTTATAAATAATATACATCATGTTTTAATTTAATTGTGGAATAACAAAATAACCCACCATCACCAGGATCCATATCGACACTGAAAAAAAAATATATCTTTCAGTTATTAGTTATACCTACTGCATTATTTTTTAAATAAGTTAAAATTCATTACACAGAAAAATTAGCGCTTGACAACTTGGTTATTCTAAACTGAAATAGAGATAAGTCTGTGCATTAATTGTGATGATAAATCAATAATAAGGTATTTAAAAAAAATATATAATAATTTCATAATTGTTCTTTATATTGAATGCATTAAAATGAGCAAGAGATGTACGACTATATTATTATATTTATTATTTACATTATCATATCTTACATCAATTTCGTGAGAAAATCTAGAAAGAAAATGATTTTTAATCACTTTTCTTTTTGAAGTAAAAGTTTCTTTACATATTTATGAAAATTTTCTGCCTTCCTTGATCGTTAGCCTGGTCCTCGGAGCCTTCTCCGATCCATTCGAATATCAGCACCCCATTATAGAATTAGCCGTTGCTCTGTTACTGAAAAGCTTACAACCTTTTCATTGTTATTGCCATTATAAAAATGCCTCCTTCCTGTCTTTTGAAAACAAAGCTTGTCGAAGTTCATTATAATTGCTGATTATTTTCAAAATTTACATAACACTATCTTTAAAAACAAAGTTTATTTATTTTGTGAAAGGAAAAGAAAAAAGTTTACTCACACAGCTGAAAAATATCAAATTTCTATAAAAAATAAACATATTTTATCATATCATTTTTAAATAGTTAATCATTTTAAACTGCATTTCGAGTAGTATTGTCATTATTTGAAAGTACTCCTCATTTAATAATATTAAATTTCATTGATCGCTGAAGTAATGATATGGAACGGTGTATGGAAGGGAGGCCTGAAGCTGGCAGAAGAGGAATAAAAATAGACTGAATCCAGTGGATATGAGATCATTTAGGCGTATATGTGTCAAATCTATTTATGACAATAAGAAATGAAGAAATAATAGAAATGTAGAGGTGGTCTTAGAATAGTGAGTAAGATTAAAATTTATGATTAAACATCGGCAAGGTAGGATTTCACAAGAAAGTTACAACTTACGTGTCAATATGTCAATAATGATATAAAGGAGGAAGAAGAATTATTTCATAAAACACTTATTTTTTAAATTATATATTCACTATACTTTATTTCGATATTTTTCTCAACCTTTCCGTTACCATCAAACATATTTCCTAAATACACAAACTTATGTACTCATATTTTATATCCAAACATTCATTATCCATAAATATTTTGCACGTTGCTATGCTTTCCTCCTTCTCAAATACCATCAATTTTGACTTGTTGATTTTCATAATAAGGTCGATTTCCTTGCATACATCGTACATCCTACGTACTACACTCTGTAATTTTTATTTACTATTAACAAATAACTTACGTATATTTAAATCAATTTTAGATCTTTATAATGGCATGTTAAAACGACCCTTAAAAATGAGTGATATGAAAAGTCAAATGCAGTGCAGGCCTTGGGCACGTAGTTGAGTTTCTTTTTCATACACGGAAATTTTTCGAAACACGTTCATTCGAAATAAATGTTGGTAAAAAAATACAAATTTTTATTTTTATTTAGTAAATAATTCATTCATATCTGTATCGCTCTGTTGTATATTTTCTTTGAGAAAATATAGTGTACAAATAAAAAGATGCCTAGAGATTTTGTAAAATATATGAGACAATTTTGATATTATGCTCAAGTAAATTCGAGGAATAATGTGGCAAAAACGAAAGATTTCGAAGAGTTTTATTAAATCGAAAGGACGTTGTAAAACTCCGCCATTTCAAACATCATTAAGCCACACTTTTGCCGAGATTTCTGGCTACAGCTTGGCCGCCAAGCGAATGTTTTACTCATATATCAAAGTTTTTTTTTTAAAAAAAACATACGTTATTCGTTTCTAAATTGCTTTTTTTTTTCATTTTAAAGATGTAAAATTGAAAAAAATTAAATGCACAAAAAATATATCGAAAAAATATTTAGTTGCAAAAAAATATTTTGGTTTAGATATCAAAGAAATATGTTTTGAAATTGTAACTTCACAATGAAAATGGGATTTTATCAAAATATATGAAATATTAAATTTATTTAAAAATATTTTGTTCGTAAATAACAAATTTGTAGAATTCTTCTATGTAGAGTTCTTTCGGATATTTTGTTATGTATCTGCGATCTCTCTCTCTGGCCGACTTTTCGAATGTGAGTACAATAATTATAACTCTCAGTTACGTGTCAACATTGGGTATGTATATGTGCGTGTGTGTGTATGTATGTGTCCATTACACTGTGAAGGAAGGTAGGGATAAAATATTGTTTAATATATTTAGAACATGTATATTAATTATCGAACATATGAGTGTCGTCACTTTACGAATATGTTAAATATTAAAAAGTGTTAAAAAGTAAGTTTAACGTTTATCGGTACTGAATAAAATGTGTAGTCACTATGGTAACGAGTATGGTATCAAATATTTTTGTAAGGTTAGGGAGAAACCTAATATGTTTACGCATCAAAAATAATAATACAAAAAAATAAAATTGATACCTCTTCCAATCATCATCATAATTTTCGTCCCCGTATCCTAGGAGCGTCGGGAGTCAATGTCTAGGCGTTTTCATGTTTTCGACCAATCAACACTCAATCTGTTTAACCCGACTTAGTCAAAGGTGACCCATCGGCCAACTTCCCTCAGAAGTTTCCAAAAAGATACGTCGTGATAGTCGTTCCTCTACCATTTTCAAGAACATGTCTAAGCCACCGTAATTACCTCTCCCAACATTACAACAAAAAAAAATTACGTAAATTGTTTTCAGAACCGGATTTAAATTTCAGCTGAAAATTTCCTCATTAATTATTCTAGGTGTAAACCGTTATTTCCCGTTCAGATATAAATTAAGAGAGAATTTCCAAAAACATCCCCTATCACCTTTCCCATCAACATTATTAAATTATTTTTAGTACTAAAGAATAAAAAATGTAATTGGAAAAACAACAAATTTAAAAAAATAATCGAATTATAAAAATTTGAAGCCTTTTTCGGGTGCCCGCTGGATATTGTGCACTCGACAATTTTCGGTTGAGAAATCTGATGGATTCGTACTACGCCGGGTTTTAAATGAAATATTTTAATTCCGGTTATATTGCTGACAAAAAAAAGTGAACTGTCACAATATTTGTCATTGTGTTAATTACAATACTTGTCATGTTATAAAGGTGGCTAAGCTAAATTAATATTTTTTTAAATTTTCAGTTTTTTATCATAATTGATGAGAGTTGTAAGTGATTCTTTTCTACTTCTTTGTCCTTGTCTTATCCCATTTAACTGAGGTCGGCTACTCTAACCGTTTTAAAAGCGATTATTCTCCGTCTCTCGCTTGCTCTCTCCGTTCCACGTCGAGTTCACCAACAATGAGGAAAAATGGTGCGATTATGATAGTATTCCGTGGGTTAATGTTTGATGTATGCGTGAGCGTATGGTAGATGAATGAGTGGTACAATAACCACCCACTCACTCACATGTTCGTTTGTAGATCGCGGTTTTGTATTGAATGTGTGTGGATGCCTAGAGCAGGTTAAAAAACGGATACTCTACTTACGGTTAATAGAAGCATATTGTTAAGCACATTTACTTAAATATGAGCGTTTCCTAGATATCTTATCTGGAAGGCAGCAGCGAGATGAGTGGCGCTCAGGAGCCGGCCTCTCGGACAGCTGTTGATCGAATTGGTTATTTTTATGTCTCATTATCGTAGCTGCGGTACTGGATGTGTTTTGCGGCTGTTAGAAGTTTTGGTTTTACGAACCGGTAAAAGTGAAGTGCATTCAGGGGTCGTCGGCGATGATAATAGCTATAGAGATCCATATCTTTGTACCATGAAGGCGTACAGAGAATACTAGTAACTTGGATACCATGTATCGTAACTTATCCTTCTTCTATGTCAGGTTCTGCCAATGACAGTCGTTGTCCAATAATGATGAAACCGCAGCCAAAGCTATTCTGCATCACCTGGTTCCCTTGGATCCAACAGGTTTTCTCGATTTTGCATTGTACGAGTATTGCCAGTCTCTCCTTTGCATCATATTTTAGTATACCCATTTGTGTTGCAGACGATAGCATTCATGGGCGTGCACTGCACATAAGCAAAAAAAGCTGTGTATCACTAAAAATTCTGGAAAATAAAAATAAAGTAAATAATCCTTATCTTATGAAAAGATCCTGTAAAATTCTAACCGTTATTATCGTAACTTTATCTATGGCGTAACCCACAACTTTTGTCTAGCCGTGGGTTATTTAGAAAAATTGCTAATTATTTATGAACAACTTCATATTGATGTTTGTGGACAATTTGCCAGCACGTAAGTTCGTTATCTATTTAAGTTGTCTGTTCAATTCGTATAACAATCATATTTAACTAAATATTTTCTAAAACTAATTAAATGTATTAATTAGAAATATATATAATCAATTTTATATATATATACCTTTCTAATCAATACATTTAATTTGTATTAAAAATATCAGAAACCTTTGTTCTGAAAAATTGTAACTTCACAATATAAATATTTTCTTACTCAATTTATGTTGGCATCTTTACGTCTGCCAATTTTCTGCATTTTTCAAATAATTTGTGCTCAATACTGTTGTTTTCGCAATTATACCTTCTACATATATGATTTGCAAACTGCAAACAGACTAAAAGTTTTGTTTTCATGGTGTATTCCAACCAAGTTCAACGTCATTGTATCAATGTGTTTACATAAATAAAAGTTGTAGGTTATAATTTATTAGCTGCCAACCGAGCGGGTTTGCGTTGTTTGGGATATTATTACATAAGTTAGAATATTAAATTAAATAAATTTATTTTTGTTTTGAGTTTCGGCTATGGTTATTTCTAAAGCTAGTTATTTAATTAAATATATGTTTTTGAGTAATTACTGTAATGAAACATTTAAAATCCGTTCTCCGAAGGAGAAATTGTTAATAATATTTTAAACGAAATCGAAAGCAGAGTACGGTACAGAGCAATACAATAACTTGCCTTTTTTAAAGTAATTAATTCAGAATTATATTTACATTTAATTTGATAGAATTGTTCTGAAAATTATAATTTTTTTTTAAACATTTTTTTTGATACCCCTTATTTACTTAGTTAGCATCGTCGATAACAGCATAACCTAAATTTGTGCCTACTGCACGCCACTAATAGAATTATTATGTTCAAAATTTATTTCTTGTAAAATGGAGTTGTTTGTTCTGTGAGCTGTCAACGTGTATGATTTTGGGATCTGCACAAGGTATCTCTAATGCTTTTGTAAACTCATACTCATACAAAAATCATAATATTTCCTATCTGTCCTGACTATCCAATTTCATTACTAAAATAGTACGTACTAAGATAGCTGAAGGTATTATCTATGAAATAGAAATTAAACTATATGTGGAAATATTTGTCTTATCTCGCCTACATATTATTAACTACAATCTCGGTTATTTTTGAAATACTCTTTCAAAATAGTACCTTATTCTTGCTACAAGACCCGGTAATATTACGCATCGCTAATTCCAATTTCAGGTTTATTCAGTTCACGTCAAAAATGATGTATGTCATGTATTGAAAATCCTCGCTAGCCACTGACCTACATTTGGTTTGCTATTCCCATAGCGCGATGGCCGACCCATACAAAAACTAAATACCATAAAGTGTCAGATTACTATGAGGATTAATCTTATAATATTTTTGTAAAATAAACTTTATTTTTTTCTAATTTCTTATACATCTGCTAATATATACATAATATATATCGAACAGAATTGAGAGTAGAGATTCCAACCCGAATATTCAAATATATTTGACCTTTTTTACTATTCGATACTCTAATATTTGTGAAGCTATTCGAATAGTATTCGTACTAATTTCTAAGGAAGTAATATTAAATAATTCTCAGGATTCTGATTCGGACGTGAAAAAGATACCGTTGCTAGTTCGAAGAGTTCATCGACGTCCGAATTGCAGACTGTATTAAGAAGCACTATTTTATCCCTCGTAGAAATTACAAATATTTAAAGTTTCAACAAACAAATATTATCATTTTCTTATAAAATCCGCCTTACTGGCGTCTGTTCAAGCTCGCTGAAATGGTGGGAAAAATATGAATGAATAATTGTATGAACGAAATAAAATGAAGCAGGCGGGAATGCATTCTCTTGCCGCAGTGTCCCTAGACTGAACATCGTTCATTTCTTCTGACCTCAGCATCATCATCATCGCCAGTTGAGAGAAATGGAGATCGTCGAACCACCCTTGTTTTCTTTTGACTGTATTGCTACAAAATAAAATATGTACAGTTAAATACACAATATTTTTTTTTACATACGTTTTGGTGATATTTTAATGCTTTCAGCGATGTGTAAATCTTTACTGATGTGAGTACCGTATTTACTCAGATTTTTTTTTATTGTTTGAAAAACGTATGCATCACCCAGCCATATTTTTTTCTGATATCCTTTGTCAATATGGCGGGGAGTAGATTTTTTTTACATTGATCGCTCTCCATGCATGTTGCGAAAGGATGTAATGATACGAAATATCCATATACAAAAAAAAAATATTTTTATTTTGAAAGGTAATCATTATTATGAAAAGTAATCATCACATACCTAATATAAATCACCTCAATGCAGCATTACAATTTTACAATTTTCAAATATTTCACTTTCTTTAATATTTTGAAGAAAAAAAACATAACTTCAGAGAAAAATGATCTTATATACTCTTTCAAAGAGATGTGACATCTATTCAATGAAATATATGAATTTTCCATTCAAATTTCATTTGCAACGAACAGATTTCAGAGAACCTACATTTTATTAATAAAATGAGCTAGTGACGTCATGTTTTGTTTTACTTTTAGTATTGGTAATTTTATATTTTCATGACAGTGAAATAAATTTCAATAATGTGTGATTATAAACTGCTGTTATTACATTAGAAATAAGTATTCATGGGTGAATTAAATTAATTAATTAAAATTTGAGGGTGATTCCAAAAATACGTCATTTTATTTCATGTCGACCAATTTTCCTCCGTTTTGTCGACACTCATTCTATTAACAACGGATTTCGGCTCGTGAATATTTCACACCTGCGTGAACATAGTGGGAATTGAATTTCCCGGTGCAGGAGTCTGCTCCCTGCTGTGGCTCTCGAGCCTCATGGGGATTTTTGAACCAACACCTGAAAATGTTGAAAGGCAGTGATGTGTTTTTTTTTTTAATGTATGTGTCACCCACTAAAAGGGGTGTTATTGTCAATAAAACTGTATATACTGTCGCCCGATAATAATAAGTATAACAAAATAGATAGAAAATAGACGATTCTTTCATCCAAGCCAACTTAATTGTTGAGTGAAGCATTGCCAGTTGAATGCACAAGCACAGCTGGATAGAGTTAATATTCACAAAGCTTTTTAGATTGGTCTTGAAGGATAAATGTACCAATATCTATAAAGAAATTAAAAATAAATTATTAAAACACATTCTTATTGTGAAGTTGTAATTATTCATAACATAGGACTGTGATATTTTAAATACTAATTAAATGTATTAATTATAAAAATATGCATATAAAATCAATTTTTTCAAAAAATATTGCTGTTGAGTTACCGGGATTCAAGCCTGGATCTCTTTCCGTTCTTTCCGTTTGGATCTTTTTTCCGGAAGATGCATTATCCAACTACGCTACAGCGACATTATTAAATTATTAAATAATGTCGCTGTAGCATAGTTGCGGTAGCGCAACAACAATATTTTTCGATAAAATTGATTTTATATGTGTATCTTAATAATTAATACATTTAATTTGTATTTAAAAATAAGTTGTTCAAATCATTTTCCTCCTGTTGGCGTCCATAATTTTTTTGGGGAATTAAATACATGAATTTCGAGCATTGTGAAAACTGAAAAATCAGTGGCATCTCTCTCTTGTTTAATTTAGTCCTATGGAACCAGATCGAGTTGAAATAAATGCTACACAATTTGTTTTTCTATTATTTATGTATGCAGCATATATCTGCTGTTAGTCCACAATAGTCATAATAGCCACAAATATACATAATTGAAATATACTGCTGAAGACGGATATTACACAAAGGCCTCAACTCTGCTTCAAACCCTACCACAGAAAGCTACATCTAAGCTACATGTAAGCAAAATATGCTTTTAAATTTCTGACCACGTTTTTTATTAATTTATTGATATAGATGCCCTTATGAGGTTCTACAACATGAGCAACAACCCTAGCAGATTGTTTACTAAAATAAATATTAAATATAATACAGTAGAAATACATATATAGATATAAGAAGGGAATGTTAAGTAAAGATTTAAAAAAATATTATTATTTTTTGTGTTTTTTCCTCGCTATGTACTCTTATACACAAAATCCATTGCGATCCAAATTGTTAACCAATCTTTGTATGACTATTTCATAATATAACGGGTCCAACAGAAACACATATACGATACCCCACTCCACTACCCCTTCCGACCCTCACTGACCACACATCGTACATAAACCACACTTTTACCGGACGGATACCCCACTCAAAAGTAAGTTAGGCTTAGCTGAGTGCACATATTCTATAGATATACCAATTATATATGCATAACTGAGAGAGAAAGAGGGAATAAGTACTATATCTGGGATTGAGTAGTTATGTATTGAAAATGTACCGAGGAAAATCAATTCTCTATTGCCAACCTAATAACTTTATCAGTGGCGTAACTTAAAAAATATGTTGGCGTGATAGAAAACAGATAAACATCTAGTTTACGTTTTACCTATCTTTCTTGCACCTGTTAACATTTTCCGTCTGTCAATCTGTTTAATGTCGTTACTTTATCGAGTTCAAAATTTTTGCTGTCTCCCTTTATCAAAGCTTCGCTTTTTCTGAACTGGATCGTCTTTCATATAAATGAAACATCATAAACTAAACACCACAAATATTTTTTAATATCCAACGTCATACATCCAACGTAAAAAAATAAATATTTACAATTATTACGTACCTATTATTTTAAATCCGTATTAAATTAAATCACCTTTAGGTCAAAGATATAATCTCAGAAATTTAGTTGAAGTACATCTCAATGTCATTTACACGAGTTAAGATTTTGATATGGAGATAAAATCAGAGATTAGTAGAAAGAGATAAAAACTCTAACAAGTGTACACAGCATTTGATTTGACAACGAGATTTGTCAACGTCACCTAAAACCACCATAAATCCATACAATAATTTATTCTGAAAAGTTAACATAGCCATTGTGTATACAAGAGGTAGGGAAACTGGATACAGGAAGGGTAGAAGGAATTTGGTATAGAGACAGGAGAGTAAAGACTCAAGGACCAATCAGGAAGACCACGACTTATCTGATTTTTTCTCCGCTTTAGCCATAAGTTTTCTGAACTTTAGAAACAACTTCGCGCTGATTCGCACAAAACACTGTGTACTGTGTAATCTTCGACATGCACCGCGAGAAACCGAATACACAATAATAATTCAACACTTAATGACGCTTCACAAGTTCATAGACAACACACACACAGAAAGTCGTGCTCTGAGATAAAAAAAGAAGGGGAGGGACAACTTTTTTTTTTGGTGCCGCAAAAATTAGACCTGACTTTATATGCATTTGAATCGCTGATTTCAAAAATGGCATCAGATTTTCTGTATCAGCTCTAGTTTTTAAGATATAATATGTTAACTTTTCATCTAGTATACTCGATTGACAATTAGATTTGATATTTTCACCTTGGATTACAAAATGGTCACACAATATATCCGTGTTACATTTGCTTGTGGGATAGTAGAGCTAAACATGAACACTGGGTCAAAAATATAATGGCCTTTGAAAACAGATACAACTTAAGGAAAACAAAATATTAGTATTAATTAATAAAACAGAAAATTATCCTACCAATAAAACTAATTTAATGAAACAATTAGTTAAGGCGTTGGATGAAAATAGCTAATGTTTTAAATATTCATTTAAAAAATTCACTGAAAAAGCACAGAAAAGTTAAAAATTTGGATTTTGAAGGACTTCAGATCAGAGACCTAATAAATGATTCCTTATTATATAAATGATCTTGAGTCCTCTACCTGGTCATCATTTGTTTCAGTGATAAATAACTTTTTGGGGAAACTCAAAGCTGAATCACAATTAGTAAAAAACATGTTAACAAATTTCCAAAAAAATATAATGTAAAGTAAAAATTTCTACATTTTATTAAAATCATGAGTGAGTAAAAAATTAAAAAGCTGGACATGCTGTATCTCCTAAACCAGATTTGATAGAAACAATCTAATGTCATATTTTTTATTTTTTATCTTAGTTTTATTAACCACAATTGAGTTTAAAAAACATCTACCGGTTTCGGAAAACACTTTTCCTTCTTCAGGATGTCTAACTAAAAATATAGTATTGTTTCTTCACCAGAATCTATTTTTAAATTATTTAAAAAACAACAATTATTTAAAAAAATAAATTTAGTACCTAACTCAAATTACTGTTCAATACAAATTTAGTCGAATAATTTTTAGGAAAAAATTTTTAGAATAGGACTCGTAGTTAAATTTAGTTGGCTGTTTAGAATTTCCTGATTACTTTTACATGCTTTATTTATCTCCAACGATTCCAAATTATTTAATTTGTGACCTACACCGTTTATATGCAAAATTGACAATCCCAATTTTTTATCAAAACCATGATTATTTTCTATCAAATGATTAGCAAATTCTGAAAACCCACTATTGTTCAAACATCTCAAATGCTCCTTTACTCTTATATTAAAATTTCTACCCGTTTTACCAATATAAAATGCAGCACAATCCTTGCAACTAAGTTTATAGACGCCAGAATTGTTAAATTTATCATCTTTGTCTTTAGAATTTATGAGTAAATTTCCTATACTATTATTTGTGTAAAATGCTGGTCTAATGTCTCGTGGTAGGTGTTTAGATATTAATTTTGGTTAATAAAACTAAGATAATAAATAAAAAAATATGAATCTTAACCATCAAGTTAATATTGCTAATTTTAAAAGTAATCTAATGTCACATTTTAAATCAGTCGCCTAATTGTATTCAGGAATAGGTCCAACTTTTTAGGCACTAATATATGTGTTGGGCAGTGATATCAATGAAGGCGTTAGATTACGAATATTTATTCAGTTTTAACTGCTGCTAGGGAGATTCAGAGTGCATCCAATATTTCCCCATCCCCTAGTGTAAATACTGATGGTGGATATAAAAACTTTCAAAGGCATTTGACGTTTCTATTCAACGAAGTGTACGAACTTCCCAATCAATTTTCATTAGCAGCTAACAGAACAGATTTTGTCTATAAGGCTGATAGGCGTGCATTGTCATTATAGCACCACGCTTTTTCCAACAATTTAATATTAACTTCAAAGTTTTCGTTGCTATATTTTTTATTTATAATTTTTATCGGTACTCAATAACACGCTCTTAAAATCATATTAGATTGTTATCGTGTGGCGAGTGGCGACATGTTATTAGGTATTCATGAGATTTACAGAAACACGTATCGACACTCTACTCAAGTAATAATATCCATTATAACTGTCGGAGAAGTTCGATATTTCACCGAATTATGAACTGGAGCAGACGGTCAAAGTGAGCCACGTTAACTTATACCGTTAACAGTGTGATACGTTTCTTTGACCAGAGCAAGCGACTGAGTGACAAACTTTTTTCTATATAACTGCTGCAATTGTTTAGTCAAGATTTTTTTAATTTAAAAATAAATACAAAAATATACTCTTGTACATTCATAGATACAAATTTAGGTGTCTGTCTCTCAGTCTTATTTCAATACATACAGTTTTATTTTACTATTTGTCTCTCCCAGAGAAAGACCACAACCATCTCTCAATGAGACATTGATCTCTGAGAGTCAGTAAAGGTGCATGTGTACTGGATACATAGGGTGACGTTTTGTTGTGTACAGTTTTCTAGGCTAATCTGCCTGATATATCTATCTTTTCTGGCCGATGTTTGGGTCATTGTAATTATATATCACATACAGTGAAACCGTGATTTTAAGTTTTTGAAGGGACCAACAAAAAAATATAAACAAAGGGAAAATATAAATTGGGGACATTTAAAAAATTAAATAAGGTTTTTTTTAAATAGTTCTTTCAATATTATAAATTAAACTAAAGATTTTTTTTTTTTTTTTTTTAAATAGAGATGCGTTCACGGAATACATGTCACATCAATATTCTTACTATTTTCAAACTAAGCTAAATGCTTGTGCTATGAAAATAGGATTAACTTGCTGGTGTCCTGGAACGAGGCGCGAACCCCCGACCACTAGATCACTAGGCCAACGTCTTGACCACTACACCAACAAGCCACTCAGATTGCTGGTGGTACATTGCTAATACTAGTAAAATATGCTTTGAAGCCTTCAATATGCCTCATGGCGTCGTCCTTTGTAGGAACTGGGTTTATGAAATGAGCAGACACTTCTTCTTTTTCGGATTGTTCTTCTTTTGTCAAGTTTTCGTTTATGCGACTGTTCACTATTACATCAATTTCCACTACGTCCGATGTTATTACGTTGGAGTCAACGTTTAAGTAAATCTGCTAGGATGATTCATAAATTCTTTCTCAGTCATCAATATTATTTATAGTATCTTCTACGCAATTTTTTTGCTTATTCCAGCTTGTAAAATACAACGAAACGTACAAATTGTATAGGTATTAGAATGTAAAATGCGTACATACAAGTAAACGACTGATACATACCTGGGTCTGTAGCAAATAGCGAACTGGCCGAACGAATTTCAATAAATTTTAGACGTAAATCGCGGGAAAGACAAACTTAAAATAGGGTTTTTAATGTAGTAAAATGAAACGGGACTGCAGAAATAACACGCAAATGGAGGTTCCCTGTATATATGTATTCTTCATACGTAAGCCGGATATCGGTATAGAAGCATTACGAGTTGGGCAAAATGGAGAACCGTGTTAACGTTAATAAATGATCATGTTTCACCAAGGCTGTCAACTTCTTTATGCAGGTGTTCCTTGTTTTTACCAAACATTAAATTTTACAGATAACCTAAGTAATAAATAATGTCAGTTGGAGTTAATTTTGGCGAAGGTGGGAGGTACCTATCACCCAACAGCCTTTATAACCTTTTTATCCACTGGTCTGGGAAATTGGAACGGAGATAGGTTCCGACATCACCATGGAAACCTTATAGATTTTTTGGCTATCGTGTGAATAATTATATATATGTAACACAGTAATAGAAGATATTTTAAGAATATTATGTAAGTATAATTACATATAATATTAAATAAATAAATCTTTTTTTTTCTCTCTTTTTTATATTTTCACGTTTACTTGCTTTGTTTTTACGTATTCAATTTTTTTGTGTTTTGCCTTCAATGAGTTTTGGTTTTGTAAAATGTATTTGTTTACCAATTTGCCCTAAAACAGGCTTGCCTAATAGGGCACTGCATTTTAAAATGTGTGTAAAACATATGTAACAAACTGTCTTTTTTTTGTTGCATGTTCTATATGTCTAACTAAATAAAAATAAAAATTTCAATAATTAAAAGATTATTGAAGCTCTCTAACAGGCCCAGTGAAGAAATAAAATATTCGATGTATAAACATTTAAACTCGCACCCCCCAAAATAATTCCTAAAAGTAACATATTTCACATTTGTTACCTTGGTGACTACATATTTTATTCAGTATCCACAAATTTCAAACTAGCATTTTGACATTTTACATAAATTCACATGTAATTTCACGTCCTGGTATGTGAGTAAAGAATTTATTCATATATTATACCATACCGACCTATTTTTTAAAATTAAAAATACGTACATAGCTAGTATCAATCTACACAAAGTTCAATACTAGCAATTGGTTTCTAGCAAATTAAATTAAAATATGACAGAAATAAACGTAATAAATTTTCATCCCTCCCTTTTTTTTGCAATTAAACTGTACACATACCTAAGTGTTATGTACATCCACCACACACACAGAGTTTGGTATCTGCAGGATGAAGACATTTGTACGTCTCGCCATCCGTGGCATGCGCAATAAGTGTCTCCAGTACCACTTGTCAAAGGCATCAATGCGTCTTCTCTCCCTTGCATTCAGGGTCCACGATTCCACACCATACAAAAATATAGAACATAGAAATATAGAAATGATAGACATCGTCAATAATATTGTAATTGTTATAAAATTTTGACTGAAAATTTTAAAACTATGGGTGTAAATTTAAATTGTTTCAGAGATATGATAATTTTATTATAGTCGTGAAAATTTTTGGATTTTGATCGATTTAAAAAAAACACAAAACCTTAAGAGGTTATTGCGTGTGTTTGAGCGAATCGAATCAGAAAAATTAAGAATGTGAATGATAATTCGCCTCTTTTTTGGCTTCATTAGTATATTTTGGTTTTTTCATCTTGGTCACTTTATACGGAAGAGGAAGGTGTACAGATGGTGACGGAGCAGATTGGAACAAACGGTACTTGAGAAAACACTGATATTATTGTATTGTGTTTTATTATATTTAATATATATATATATATATATATATGTATATATATATTAATAATAATATAACGCGAACAATATTTATGTAGTGGAATGCTCATACAGATGTTGGTGTGTAACGATGTTGACTAGACCGGAAGCGACTAGAGTCAACGTTATGTCACGTTCCACTAGGTGCGTTCAGCTCATCATTTATGGAATTCAAAATGTGATGGCGATTAGGGGAGAGGAAGGAGTTTTTATCATTACGTTTGATGTAAATTTTGGCTAGATCCAATCACTACAGAGCTTTGCTAGATCTAGTATGTATTGATTAGTGTCTAGTATTTATTAACCAAATGTTTTTTTCAGATTTGATTGCGGTTCTGGTCCCGGCATTGTCCGATCCGATAGCCCAGTGCTTCCCAACCAATGGAACACGCTCACGCTGTACAGGCGGCGCTGGGATGCTTGGTTGCAGCTTAACGGGGGCAGACATGTGCAGGGACGTTCAAAGGTAGGCACTTCATCAGTATTTAATTGTTTATTTTTACATTTTTTCAGCGTTCGGTTTCGGTATTAATAAAATAATGTTATAAAGTAAGTAAAAATATCTAAACCAAACGATGAAAAGATAACATTAGTATTTTTTACACAAGGCTTAATACACTATTTTGAAAATTAAACTATGTATGATAAAAATTAAATAAAAATATAATAAATGTAAAAAAGAAGAGTAATAAAAAAATAAATGAAAATAAAACATAATTAACAGGCGAAAAATTATTTAAAAAATAATTTACTCACAAAGCGATATATAATTCACATCTAAGAATTATTTTTTTTTTTGTGAAAAAAGGTCATCCAAGTCCTTTTTAAATCTTGTAATTCATGTTGAATACGTCTATAACGGAAAGAAAATAATTTACTAATTGAATATCTGTTAATTTTACAATAGACGTCTTTTAAAACTCAAGTTTAATTAATAATTATAATAAAATAAAGTACGTTTTAATAAAAAAAAACATTACATTTCATTACAAGTAGACACTAGTAAAAAATAAGTATTCAGTGAATTATTATCAAATTTATATAATTCTTTCTTTGACCCCACAGTTTTTAAATATGGATAACTTAACTTTATAGGTTTTGTGAGTAAAATTTTAATAGAAAAGGATATTTATTATTAGGAGAACACATTCTTATTGTGAAGTTGTAATTAATTAGAACACAGGTCTGTAATATTTTAAATATGAATTAAATATATTTCAATATGAATTAAATGTATGTATATCTTTCTAATTAAAATATTTCATTCATATTTAAGATATTTGTATAATAATATTTGAACTATTAAAAAAAAACCTTTGTAATAAGCCAGTATTGATCGAGCTTAATATATTTTTAAACTGCTATTATTAGGTGTAGCGTACGTTCTTCGGTAGTATAAGTTGTAAGTAATCTCGTCTGTCGCGCAGTAAGCGGCTCCCTGCTGGGAGATTGATATTTTATTGTGCATTTACGTTTAATTACAATTAATAAAATTAGAATGCTTTAAATTAAATTAATCAAATACAAAAAAATCAATTTATCAAAAAAATATTTGGTTGCTACCGGCATTAAAATCAAAATATGTTTTCATTAAAAAATAAATACAGTTATTTAGTTTAATTTTTGTATATTTTTTTGAACCAGAAAAACATTTTATGCTGTGGTGTATGTAACGTGTTTTTTTTTAAATTTTATTTATCACATTAAAATTGTGGTATAAAATATGTTTGGATTTCCTCGTAAACAAATAAAGGCCCTTATCGTTAAAAATCACCGGAGTAGCGTCGTAAATTAAACATTTTACCCGATGTTTATTGGGGTCTCAAACAAGGAAGATAGGATGCGACAGGATCGTGTAATTAATCATTTTAAATATTGGTGAAATACAAAAAAACAGTCAATATCGTGTGTAATGTAGAAACTTTCATAAATTCACGTAATATTGGTTACATATTTAAAAATAAAAACTATTCTTAATTGAAATATTATATATTTTCGTAGATAGCAATCACTTTGTAGTTTGACATTAAATAAAATAACAATAACTTTGAACGAAAACACGAAATTTATTATACGTCAACCGGTTTCGTTTATCTCAAGCATTCAATCAATTCAATTTCAATTTAATAAAAAATTTAATATTCATCAATACTGTATTTTCCGATCCCTTAATGTTCCGTTTATCTGTATATGTATTCTGTCTCTCTCTTTCACATATAATTTTATATTCTGTCTCCCTTGATGTTCTATTTAACTATATTCTGTCTCTCTCTTTCACATGTCATTGTATATTCTATCTCCCTCTTTATGCATACATAAGTGCGCTCTTTTTGTATTTATGATCAGTTTAAAATACGTCCTGATGAAGCTTGGGATAAGAGAAATCAGTTAAAGTATAATAAATTTTGTGGTTTCATACAAAGTTATTGTTATTTTATTTATTGAAATATTATATGTCCGATTCCAGTCCGACAAAAATGTTTCATTAGATTTTTCTGGTTCCTTACACATTAAATATTTAACAAAAACTTTTGCTGTCAGAGCAAATACTACATTTCCGTTATACTATTTTCAGGACAGAACAGAAGTTCCAAGCGAGATAAATCATTGAAATAAAAGTCAGGTTGCCAGTCAGTGGTGTAGCAAAAAATTACGTATACTGGGCCTCTAACCCTTTCCCCCAAAAAACACATCTCGTTTTATTTTTATTTTTCATATTTAATTTATTTTAATGGTTATTGTAAGTAAGGTACACATAGCTGTAACTACTAGCATTTTTCTAAAATGGAGTACCTCAAGTATTGATATATCTGATACTACTCATCGATGGTACTACGAAATTATTTTATATTTAAATTTAAGACATACGTACCTACTTGGTCAGTGATTCCGGGCCCCCGGACAGCTACCCGGGATAGCTAGACAGTAGGTACGCCACTGTTGACGATATATACGTGGACTACTGGCAAAGATGAATGGCTAGGCCAACCCATCGTTTATTTTTTCGCTCAGCCATTTATCGACTACTTCTATTGTGTCATACACATTTTTTCAAGAAATTACTCTAACTATTTATCATGTATATATATTATCAAAATTGTCGAAATCTCCACAAATGTTTATAACAAATAGTATATTATTAACGAGAAGTCACTAATGTACTATTTAGTAATTATCAAAATTGAAACGTTCGATAATAATGTTGCGCAGTGATCATTGCGATCGCGTAGTGCGGCGAACTAACATTCTTCATGGGAATGCTAATGCAGTGGAGTTTTATTTGTTCCACCGTAAAGTGAGATTATAACGTGTATTGATTAGATTTTTGATTTAAATATCAGTAATTGTATAGTAAAATAAAAAAAATATAGTAAAAAAATAAAAATTGTATAGCTTCTTCGCTGATTATGTAGAAAGAAACGTGTATGAATGATTTATTAAGAATTGAAGACACGAAGTTCTTTAAAAACAATATAACTCTACGAAATACTGGAATATAATATACCTATAAGAAAATAAAAATTTAATTGCTACTGCTAAGAATGCTAAGTTATTAACGCTCGTGGGGATTTCGAGTTTTTACTATTGTTATTTATGTAAATACCTTCGATAGCTGGTTCCTAGGTTTCCGATTGACAATAAGGACACATATGATATGTGAACTGCACTAACCTTTTTATTGTATTTGCTGTATTTCTGGTCCGTTGTTATTGTTCTTTTAGCTGGGTAGATTTCGACCGACCGAAGCGCGCACTGGTGGATTATTTGGACCACTGGACTGGTCGAAGCACGAAATGTAATTGAACCGCCTGTCGTTTACCAACTTCTTGGCTCTCCGAAAAAAAGCGGCATTGCTCACACACACATTACTGTAAATCAGAAAACCCAGTGGTGCCAATCGAAGTAATAAGACGCGTAAACGATTATAGTATAGAGGATGTTTGAAACTTGTGGTCTGTAGAGTTGTGTATTGTAGGGTCAGGGACAGGAAATGAAGAGTATTGAAGGTCGTTCGGTCTCGTTTCTGTCGTGACTGAGCTTAAGAAGGGTTGTTCGCGAGCGATTAGACCAGACTGAGCATCGAAGTCAAGACCCTGGATATATATTGTCGCCGGTATCAGTGTCATCTGGAGACAGCGAAAATAGCGATGAATTTGAATCATCGTCCCCACAATTCACGGCAACATTTATACATTTACCAGTAGCGTGCACTAGGAATGGACTTAGGTTATGCTGCAAATATCAATGCTGTAAACACGTCAACATAAAAACGGAAATATTTTTGCGTGGATCTACATACTTAATACATATATCAAATACATATTTAATTTATATTTATTTTTCGGAAATTTTAGTCATGTATTGAGTGTACGCCCCTGACATTTACAATGAATTTCTGGTAGATTGTCGCAAAATGAAAAGATTGGAGGTTCCTTGGATTCCTTATGTTGTCTAAAAAAATATTAATTAATACACGTTCGTGACAATACTTATTGGTAGAGTCTAAAAAATATTTCACAAATGTAACACAAAAAGGTGACTAATAATTTGAGTGACACTTCCAGCAGGCCGGCAACCTGCGCGTAGATTCCTGTCGCGTCCGCAACGCAATTTCGTCCTGCCGTTATATTAAGACGCAAAAAGGAGCAGGTCGTATTATAATGATCAAGTGTCGCTCCCGGTAAGTGACATTTTCCGGGTGATTCGTATGGAAAGTAAAATACAGCGGAATATTTATCAAATTGAACCGTTAAAGCTACCCGGGAGATATTTATGTTCGCCGGGCCATTTGGGGAAGGTAATTCGGGCCCGCTCCCTACCACTCTCCTCACTGCCGAAACCGCCCCATTTGTCACTGTTGGAAATGTCAAACATTGTTTATATCGGGACAAAGAAATAATAAATGTTTACGGATCATCGGAGCCTTTTTACGGAGCAAAATTATAATTGGAATATCTGATATCATTGAAAGAGGCAAATAATGGTGTCTTGTCGTGACACATATTTTTATTTTATTTTGCCAAAAAAAAATATTAACAGAGGTCGGCTCGTTTTATTTACGAGTCGTGAATACGGATAAATTTTTGCCGTTTAAATCAAATTATTATTTCATTTACGAAATTAAAATTCACATGTATAATTTCACAATTTATTTATCATTTCTGATACAATGATATAAGTAATGAACATAACGTAAGATATTTTTTTGTCTCCTTAGCTAGTCCGAAGTTTATAACCGTTGTATCTAACAGTGGAATCTAAACAATATACCTGTTAAACAATTAATCTCTTATTATCTAATGTAAGTTGTTAACACAATGTATACAGGGAAGAGAGTAGAAATTTATATTTTGTGGTTTTTATTCATTTTAATGTAAGCACTTTTTTGAGTTAAATTTAATACAAATCAATTAGAAAGATATACATACAAATAAATTCAATTTATCGAAACATTATTTTAGTTGCCACCGAGTTAAGAAGAGATTCTGGTTCAAATCCCGGTGGCAGCTAAAATATTTATCAATGTTAATCTGTAAGCATATATTTCTAATTGATGCATTTAATTTGTATTAAAATATCACAGAACTATGTTCTGAAAAAATTACAACTTCACAAATAATAATGTGTTCTCACTAAAATAACCGATTTCAGAAAATATCATTTCCTTCATAGGATAAACTGACTAAAACCGTATGTCAAAATATTCTGTTTTTAATTCAATTTTAAAAAATAATTAAGTTAAAATATATTTATTTAAAAAATAAATCTTGTTTATGTAAATACCTTCGATAGCTGGTTCTCAGGTTTCCGATTAATAATAAGCACTCATATGATATATGAACTCCACTAACCTTTTATTTTTTCTGTCTTTCTGGTCCGATGTTGTTGTTCTTTTAGCTGGGTTCTCTTCTTTAGATTTCGACCGACCGAAGCGTGCACTGGTGGTTTATTTGGACCGCTGGACTGGTCAAAGCACTGGAGGTAAAAATAACCGACGCCTGTCGGTTACCGTCTTCATAGTTTTCCGAAAAAAGGGCGGCAATACTCACACACACACACACATACATTATTATAGACTAAGAAACCCAGTGGTGCCAATCGAAGTAAGAAGTCGACTAAACAAATCTAGTACCTAACTTAAACTGAATTGTTAAAAATAAAATTAAAAAATAATATATTAAAATAAAATAATTATATGATAAATGTTATTCGTTATAAACGCGTGGGGTGTAAGTCGATGCACTAGTCTCTTCGAGATCATGTTCGTAATTAATTACGAGTTCAGATCGACTGAAATGTATGTGGACAAGCATATAAATCAAATAGGTACTTTCAGGATTATTATTGCATGAGATAGAACCGAGATTTCTGATGCAGGTAGAGCGTATGTCTCGACACAAGCTGAGAGGGTGGACGTCAGGACTGCGAGTTGGCTAGGCAATTGATACAAAGCGCCTCCCGATTAGGCGCACTCCCTTTCCCTAGATGCTGCAGAGATGTAAACATCAAATTTCCTTAATTAATTAACTCACCGCATGCAATAGATATATTCATATGGTGTGGCTATATTGTATTGAGTGAAATGTTCAAAACAATAAATCAGCCCACCGACTGTGAGATACGGTCCGTGATTCGTTTCTTGAATGCGCGAAACATGAAACCAGCTGACATTCATCCCCAAGTATGTCCTGTTTTAGCGCCAAGTGATTTCCATTGTCCGGCGGATTGAACGCCAGGGCATACGTCACCGGCTAGGCCCAGTCTATGGGAGTGTGTGTGTGTGTATTGTCAGAATGCTAACTCGAATGGATGGAAATGGTTTCAAACAGCAATACTAGATTCAACACATTATTTACACTTTAATAACATGAAACATAACAAACCCGACATTGTAAACACGATAGTAGTCTCTGGAATCTTCTTTCTTAGCGGATTGTTAACGATTTAGCACACATAAATTTATACCCAGTTTGTCACGGAGTGAAGTCGCAACAAATGCTTCGCTTCCCTAGGGTGTTGTCGTAGCCATGGTCCAGGCCACCACGCTCCCGTACCAGAAAAGATCTCCTCCAGAAAGTTACCCTGATGCTATCTTGTCACAGTGGAGTTTGTAGTTCGCATGCGGCCTCTCCGCTGGTTACAACAGAGTCTCATCTAATCCCGCAGATGGATCAGGCACATTTTCAATCTCTGAATCCACCGCGAGATAAAACGATCTTGATCGTCGCCATTTGCCCCGCGAAGCCTTTGGTGCGCGCCCCGCGCTCCCCGACAGTTCGTATGGAAATCCCTCTCGTTAACAAACCTCACTCGTCATCCCATTCATCTAGTCTTCTCGCCAATCAGACACCATGTCCCTCGGGGTCGGTATGGTAAGTCGCTGTCGGCGCCGCCGCTCAAATTCAAATGTCACACCATATTTTGATAACGTTGATGAACTCAAATACGGAGTACAGACATGGTTCTCATCCCAGGTAGCGTCGTTCGATGACGGAAGTATACAAATATTGGTACCTCATTATGACAAGTAACCTATTAATTAAAGGTGACTATATTGTAACGTTGTTTAAGGTGTGTAGCGTCTGAAAAAATAAAGTGTAATAAAAATGATTTTGCGTTTATTTAAAAAAAAAAAGATACTGACTTAAAAAACACACCTCGTAGTTACTAGATACCCCTTAAATAAATAAGTAGTTGATAAAAATCAACTATCAGATATCTCATCTAAACAAAGCTATTTTTTTTATATTTAAAGAAAAAAATATATACAAGTATGGGGTAATTACAGTAAATCAAATAATTACAGTGATCACTTAAACCAGCCGAAGTCAGGTTGTAAGCTCTGTAATTACCCCATCTTTCTATATATTTTCCATTAAATATAATAAAAAATAGCTTTGTCTCGATGAGATATTTGATTAATAACAGTGCCTTTGTAGGTAAAAATCCAGTAATTGTGTGTTCATGGACATATTCAAATATTGTTAAGTAGTTGGTAATTTATCTAGGCAAAAAAATACTAGTTTTAATATTTTAAACGAGTTTTTTTTGTAATACGAATACTAGATGAAAGTGGTACAAAAATACAATTTTGATTTATTTATTATATCAAAGCTATTTTTTTAGCCGCAATATTATTAAAAGCACGCTATAATTTTCTTTCGTTGAACAATATATCTATAAACGACTACCGGTATAATTATTAGAACTTCCGGTGACAGTGATATTATATTATTTGTAAATATTAAAAAACATATTTGTACAATAAAAATAAAAATTTAATTTTTTATATGACATTCCGTGGGCGTATATCTGGTTTTAAAAAAATCGTTGTTATCTTTTTGGTAGTTAAAGGATTCGTGGTATTTGATAGCTATAAATTACTCCGAGTCGTTTTGACAAGAACTTTAATTTGAGTAAATTTACTCTGATAAAGAAATTCAGCAATGATCGACACAAATTATAGTTAAAAGGCAAAATGTTTGCTATATGGTAGCTGCACTATAACTTCTCAGTTAAGTTTCTCGAAGATGGAAAGATTTTGAATGAGAATATTATTATAAATATAATTTTAAATAATTCACTTTGTTTAAACACCACTTTATTTTTGCTAACACCAACCATGGGGATGGACTGTGAAGGGAGGGAAGAGAAAGAAAAGAGACAGATGATATGGTGAAAGAGAACATATTTAAGATAGAACATGTCTAAGATAGACCCCACCCCCACTTAAACACCTGACACTAATGTATAATTGCCCATAACGCTAAGATAGTATCTTGCACACCCTGAAGAAGGTTCCAAAACCGGTTGGCGTTAGCAAAAATAAAGTGGTGTTTAAACAAAGTGAATTGTTTTTAATTACACTTATAATGTTTTACCACAAAATTATAGCGGAATACAACAGTATAGAATATTATTAAATTATATTTTAACTAAAATACATTTTATTGTGAACTTGCAGTTTCAAAACATATTTAAAACGAAATAAATGAATCGATCGCAAAGATATCCAGAAAATATTTATATTTTGCGGTGCTATTTCGTCACGTTATTCTTTTATGCATATCTTTCAAATTTGTTCTATTATTAAATATCAGAAATTTTTGTGTTTTAAATTATTTAGAGCTTCAACTCTGTAAATACGAACAAAAAATAATATGATTTAGTTTGCACTCTCATATAGTTAAATATTTTACCAAAAAACTCGAGAGTTTACCAACCGCAACAAAATTTCATTAAAATGACCGCTAAAATGTCACCTTTCAAATGACATATTTATGTGCATGTAGTTGGTAACGGGTCAAAAAAGCGACGTCATATTACGTTGCAACCAAAAATTTGAATTTATTTAGACCATGACATTTTAGTATTATTTATTATGTTATTAACATCAATGTACCGTATTGTATTGTATTGTATTGATAGGTTGTTAAATTGTTATTCACCCACATGGTGAGCATTTGTAAACTGTTTGATGACTCAATTTTATTGTAACCTTTCATAAATTCAGGGACAAATTTTATTGTTCTGTATGATTAACAATAATATTTTTATTAAAGAAAACATTTTCTTATTGCGAAGTTGTAATTATTCAAAACAAAAGTCTGTGATACTTTTAAAATTAGCAGTACTAACTTTGTGGTTAAAATTCTTCTTTTTTTTTATTTATTATCTTTGTTTTATTAACCATTTAATTGAGTTTAAATACATCTACCAGTTTCGCAAAATACAATTTTCTTCTTCAGAATGTCATTACTAACTAAAAACATATATTATTGTTATTAAGAAAATGGTATTTTTCGAAATCGTTAGATGTATTTAAACTCAATTAAGTGGTTAATAAAACATATATAATAAATAAAAAAATATAAGTCTGTGATATTTTAAATACTAATTAAATGTATTAATTAGAAAGATAAACATATAGAATCAATTTTATCGAAAAATATTGATGTTGCGCTACCGGGATTCGAACCCGGATCTCTTTCCAAACCGGGGAAGTTCCAACTATGCTACGACGTACTTTTGAAGACAAATTTTCGAACCTATATGTTACACTTTTTCAAATTAATACATCTATCGTTCCATTATTTGAAAGCCATAAACTTTGTTTTTTACGGAATCTCAAATATCTTTGAGTAAACCGATAGCAGACGTCAGAATTAATAATTCATTATATTATTATTAAGAAAAACACGTTAATATTGTTAAGTTGTAATTATTCAGAACATAGCTCTGTGATATTTTAAATACTAATTAAATGTATTAATTAGAAAAATATACTTATAAAATCAATTTCATAGAATAATATTGTACGTATAAAAACAAAGATGGCTTTCAAATAATGAAACGATAGATGTATTAATATGAAAAAATGTAACATACGGGTTCGAAAATTTGTCGTCAAAAGTACTGTCGCTGTAGCATAGTTGGATAATACACCTTAATCGGTTTGGAAAGAGATCCAAGTTTGAATCCCAGTAGCGCAACAACAATATTTTTCCATAAAATTGATTTGATATGTATATCTTTCTAATTAATAAATTTAATTAGTATTTAATAATATTTTTAATATGCACGTAGCTTTTAATCTCCAGATTATATGACTATTCTGGGTTATTTTACCGTTTTAATTGTGCTAATTTCATTTTATCACAGCCAACATTGCGTGCGTATTCACATTGATATTATCAAGTTGTGGTCTTATTATTGAATTTTTAATGTTGTTCATTACATCAACCCAGCTTATGAATATTAGCTTGGAACACAACGTAATATTTTATATTAAGATCATGGTCATATTAAAAAATAATACAAGGTATTCTTATAATTTTGACGACAAAAGTAATAATATATGAAGGAAGAACTGCACGTGTATGAATCATTCACACCATAGTTTGATATTACACGTGGTGTTAAAGGGGGTTAAGTAATCTCACCAAGGTTGTTCAGCTTATACAAAATACTCATCAGATCTGTGTATTTATATACAGGGTGTAACAGACCTAGTCCACAATATTTTATGGCTGAATACCTGACTAAATTACAAGTCTTAAATGTTCAAGGAATGTACAAATTCTGAACAGTTACGGAAAATATTATTGTTTGAAATTTTTACAAAATCATGTTAAGCTTTAACGTCTACGTACATCGAGACAAATATTTGCGAAATGTATCTATCATTAATCTATGTATTTACTTCAGGTCCTAAATCATCTAATAAAAAATCTAAATTCAATGACCTTTAATTTTTATATTCGATATATAATTTGGAATCAATAAAATATTTAAATTAATCAAAATAATCGTATAATTACTATTTTTTAAATGATTACATCTCGGACATGGTTAAGTTAGGTACGTATTCCGTGAACATTTTCGACTCATAATTGAGTCAGGTATCTATATACCCATAAAATATAGTGGGAACGGTCTTTTACACCTGTACTTGAGACATGGGTATTGAGAATGAGTGCGCACTAAATTTTTTTTAAAGGAAAATTTTAAGGCGTATCTTTGGGTTAGTTTAGAAAATGAATCTTGGCATAGACGCTACAACAATGAATTATAATTTTCATAATTTTTCTTTGAGTGAACGATTTCCAGTTAGTGTTAAGTGTGTTGTTCAGTTTCAGAGCTAAAAACGTGTAGAAACGTTCATAGAATGTCGTTGTTGCTCTCGGAACTGGTGACCATGATTAATAGCTAGGAGTGAGTTACTGTCTGAATGGAAATATTATACAAGTCTCAACATATAAATTTTTGTTACATCTAGATGGAGTGACAATGTTTTCAGAAAAATATCTATCCTGAAATTCTGGATAGCAGAAAAATGGCTAATAATATAAATTAAAGGAAGAATATTCAAGACTTACCGGGCTCTGTATATACATATGATATAATGTGATGATTTTCAATTTATGAATGGATAATTGATAATTATTGTATGAAATTTCAGTACAGTATACAGTACATATTTTATTAATTTATTTAATTAATTAAGAGAAGTTTAACAATATAAATAAACATAATATATACCTGGCATATGAAACCAATTATATTAATCCACAGATATGTTCAGGCAAAGTAGTAATAAATTACATAATATATAAGGTACTACAGCCGTTCACTATATAAGGTAATATAACATTAGTCTAAGGAGATACTTAAAACTAATGTTGTGGTAAAGAAAGAACAAGAGAGTATATGTAGGTAGAATAATTGGTTAAATTGAAAATATAGTGATTCATTAAAAAAAACTCTTTTCGCGTATTGTAAGTATTTTTTATTTATTATCTTAGTTTTATTAACCACAATTGAGTTTAAAAAACATCTACCGGTTTCGGAAAACACTTTTCCTTCTTCAGGATGTCATAACTAACTAAAAATATAGTATTGTTTCTTCACCAGAAACTTTGTTTTTCACTTTGTTTTTTAAACTCAATTGTGGTTAATAAAACTAAGATAATAAATAAAAAATATGAATCTTAACCACCAAGTTAATATTGCTAATTTTAAAAGTCGTATTATAAGTGTTTGCGTGAACAGTGAATGAGTGAGTTTTGTGTGTAAGATGATCTACTTCTAGAGTGAATACGGACTGCCGGGTCGATCTAGATAGTATGTGGGAGGTTATTCATTACAATTGGCTGGGACAGTCAATATGGCTTTGCAGTTGTTTAAAGATAAGTATTTGGTCAGCAATTCCATATTCAATATTCTAGAATTTTCATATTTACTGTACTAAGCGAGATTCATTTCATTTCTGTTATTATTTTTCATTTTGTAGTAGTTGGCGGTGTAGATGTTGTTATTGTTTAAATATGATTGACTCGCGATTGTGTCGGAAGGTTTTGTTGCGGTGAGACTGAAGCTCCTGATATCTTCGAGTCTCGCGCGTGTTGTTTGTATTTCGCAGTGTAGAGTGTATGTTGTAACTAGAGCGAGTTATTTAATTGAAAAAGCACATTGCAGCATAAATTGGGGCACTCATCCACTCACACTACAGTACATACTTCTAATATTTCAACCACTCTAACCACATTACAATACAATACACTCTAAGCAACATTATGACCAAATATGTAGACATAAACTAACGGAAATTCCTCGTTTCAATATTTTCATTTTGGTATCACTCGCGTGATCACTTTGGTATCACTCAAGCAATCAAATAGCTCCGCGACTTTTTTTAAATATATGACTCGATTGAAACGAAAATTTAAATGCTAACAATACAATATGCATTAATGTAAAAAATACACAAAGATTTAATTTTCGAAGAGTAAATACTTTTCCTGTTGCATAAATGTGTCATAAATTATTGGATTTATGTTTCTACAATGAATGTTTGTAGAATGCCCCTCGTCTCGCGACTAATGTTCCAAACCCCTATCCTACTGGTCTATAGTGGTGACACAATTTGTTATGAATACTGTACGAGAATAATACCGCAAAAACACAATAAAAAATATTCTATTGATTATTTTGACACCCTCGTGATATTTTCAATTTTTCTGAAGTTATTTATTTCTCGTCAGAACAAACAATAACGATCACTTATTTTTTATATAATGTTCTCTTATCGAGAAAGAGGATCGAAGAGTGAAGAATAGCCAGTAGGTATGCATGTATACCGTATTACTCTCCACACAGCGCGATGTCGTGTTGTTTGCATGCGGAATGGCGCCGCGTGCCAGATGTCGAACCCATCAGAGATGGACGTGGCCCAGTGGAATAACAAAACTTTAACACAAATTCGCTTTGTTTCGTAGTCTAAATTAAAAACAATAAAAATAGAACGCATCGTTCTTCTGCACATGTTTGTATTGTACACGTGAGGGTATTGAATTGATAGCCGGGTTGCGTTGTCAATCGAATCTATCTGAGCCATCGCGACATCTATTCGTATTAGTTTATTATTTTTAATTTTTAATGAAAACGCATTTGGTTTGTTTGTTGTTAACAAATATATAATTATTAATGAGAACGCATTCTTATTGTGAAGTTGTAATTATTCAGAACACAGCAGGTCTGAAATATTTTAAATACTAATTAAATGTATTAATTAGAAAGATATACATATAAAATCAATTTTATCGAAAAAATTTGTTGTTGCGCCACCGGGATTCGAACCTGAATTAAAAGAACTAAAATTAAATTAAATTAAACTAGATTAAAATTTAATAAATTTATCACAATAAAAAACAATAAAAGCAAAATTTATTATAATCTTTGCGATAAACTTATAATTTAACTCTACACTACATTACTAGTTGAATTTTTTACAGTTATAATTATCAGCGTTTTATATATTAGTTACAATTGAACGCAAAACAAAATTAACTTAAAAATTAAACCTTTAATAACTTGATATATTTAAGAATCAAGGAAACATCAACCTTATAAAAAAATAAGATATAGTGGTTTACCAAATGCTGTAGCCAAGCATCTAAACCTTCCATAATATGAATATTATAGATTTATTCAGTGTATTGCGATACTGGAACGTCAATAAACCAAGTAGAATAATTGAGTAGTATATTTATATGGTTTGAGTAAAAGGATAAAAAGTCGCTAGCAATATTCGTGTGCAGCGTAACCCAGCACAGATTCCAGTCGTGACACTCGGTGGTGCATTGCGTACTGTAGATCAAAAATGTTGTGCTATAACGAATTATTTCATTTATATTTATTCCTCGGAGATACTTATAATGCACAGCATTTTAACATACACGCTCTGCATGTCCCTGTTATTAAATTGTTATTTTAAGTTATTATTATTTCATCAGACAAACTTTAAGAAAATATTATTTAAAATATTATTCAAGAGTTATTAAAATTAATGCCTTCGCTTATATTTTATACTAAAATACACATCTTATTATTTTATCATAAACTATGAAAAATTATGTCATTAGATGGATTATAAAGTATGGAAAAAAACGAAGAAGATAAAATTTACATTTTACCATATTCACGTCAAGCATTTCACCCATGCCGCGTGATATTACGTATAATAATTATTTAAAGTATGTACGTGTTTTTAAATGACTTACTTTATTAAAGTTGCGATGGATTTAAAAATAAAAATTTGTTCTGTAAAAATATTCAAGATCTTAACAATTTCTGAGGAACTTAAAAAATGTTAAAATATGAAATATTCATAAGTTTTATCGATTCAGTTGATTTTATTACCCAAAGAAATATTTACAAGGCACGAAAAATGTAAAAAAATTTCAAATATGTACTTTTAGAGGATAATTTTTTTGATTTTTTAAACATTTTCTAGGAATCTTGAAATGATAAATTATTTAAAAATTTCTTTTTTTCAATTCTTAGAGCAATATCTCACAATCGACTATACACCCTCCTAAATTCCCACAGTTCACTATCCCTACAAAACAAATTACTCTTGTACAAAGCAATCATCTGTCCTATACTCACATACGCGAGCCCCATCCAAGGTTAAGTAACACTAACATTTCAGAATCCAAACAAAACTACATCCCTAGGAGAATCACAAGCTCACCCTGGCTTATCAGAAACACAATCATTCACAGAGACTCAAACATACCCTCACGCAAACGACACATACACGATTCATTGTCTAAATTTTATTCTAAATTAATTTTCATCCTAAACCCTTCCATAAACTCCCTCGGCCTGTATTATCCCTCATTCGATCCCCATCATATTCGTCCCATTTCACTTCTTTACCCTGTTCTTGACCCTATTGAACAAAATTTATGAAAAGATTCTATAAAAACTTTCACTAAAAGTATAAAAATTTGTAAAAAATTCAATAAAAAAAGAATTAACAAAATACAATATTTAAAAAAATGTATTATATAAAAAAAACTTTACTCATTTTTGCTACTACTTTATACAATTATATACAAGGTTAGATTCCCCGAAAAATCTTGCGCTATTGTTGTAACCTCATATGTTGGAGACAAGAGGACTCAGCCCTTATCCCTCCCTCCTTTAACAATCGAATCAGAGAGCAATATCTGGGTTATTTTGAACTACATATTCAATATACTTTGAATTTTATATATATTTAGGGATGTCCGGTATCTATATACGTTAGTATATATATAATATTACATGTGCGATACCTGGCGAGAGCAAGCGTTCTAAAGGCACAGTCAAGGATGTTTTGGGGTATCTTTTCACAACACGGTGGTGGGGGTATTGCGAGGGTATTGGAGAATGGAAAGGGTGGATTTATAGTAGTTTATTTAACTAGAAAAGTCTTTCGTTGTGCACAATCTTGCATCAAGCATAATTATAGAAAATTCGAACGAATGGCATTTACTAAAACATTATAGGAGGTAAGGTGACCAGGGAGAAGAAGAAGATGCCCATATTTCACGGAGGATCCTAACGTGTAACTTCGAAAAAATTGAAATGGATGGCATTCAATACAGGTAATAAACATTTACATCAGAGCGAGAGGACAGAGGTGGTCATGGAGAGGGGGATAATGCCTACGTTTCGCTCAGCTTAAGAGCAACTACGCAAGATTTCGATAACTTGCAATATAAAATACATTTATGTCGGGGTGAGGAGTTGAAGTAATTATGGGTAGGGGGGGTTGTATCCTAAGTATTATTGTTATATCATATATCAAAGATATAATAGAAGACAGACACAGACATTTAGTTTTATACATGAGACCATCCTGCAACAATACTCTATATCGGTTTGGGCAAATCAGTTTCGAATGCCACAACGTTGTATATTTTCTCGGGCATCGAATTATATATTAAACAAGTATATAAAATAAATAAATAAAAAATACTATTTAAAATAATTTTCATGTGAGCTTCCCAGATACACCACTATATATCATCCGAAATGGCCAACGCTTCATCTATTTATCAATTTATAAAAACCTATATTCAGTCTTGTTGCAAGGAAGGGGACTCTTATTTACATACATTTGTAACATCTAACGTTTAAATAAAAAAAGCATCACAATTAGTCGCTCACGTGCGGATGGCGTCCATATAACTATAGTTGGTGGTATCAAGTATTAAGTCTAGCCCAGATTATTTCGTGAGAAAGAGAAAATTTCCAGCAAATTCTACTTTCTATGAATTTTGTGTGAAATCGGTGCCTGGTAGTGTCATGTCTGCCCTGTTCCGTTTAGTATTCCGTTCCGAACTCCATGTAGCGCACATCCACACCACAAGAGTTTACGTTTTGCAGAGCCGCAACTGGAACTTCTACGTGTGGGCACAAACTTGAAGCAAAATAAATATTTTCATCTTCAATAATTCCAAAGATGCTTTGTGGCAACATGTTATATTAATTATAAGAAAACATTTCGTTTATACCACTGTTTAAATAGTTAAATTAATTTACATGTACAAATTACTGTACAATTCTTGCAAGAAAAAAGTCAAAGTTGGTGGGAAAGAAAGGAAAGAACGGCTGAAAAGAGAGGAAGGGGTGAAAATGACCGAGAATTTCCAGGATAATATAAAATTCTTCTGGAAGGCGGTCAAAAAATCCCGATATAATACTGTAAGCAGTAGTATGAAGGCTATTAAGTCAGTAAATGAAGAAATGTTAATGAATGACGTTGAAATAAAAGATAAGTTGGATGAAATATTTCCAGAAACGTATGAAAGTGAAGAGAATACAAATAAGGAACCCCTCGGGAGGCTCTTTGGGATGTTTGGAATTATGAATGACGAAAGCAATATGAATGGAATAAGTATGGAAGAAATAAAGTATACAAAAAGGATATGAAGAATAATAAGGCTGTGAGGTATGACAACGTTGCTGCAGAGTATATCAAGGCTGGTGGCCCATTAGTTATCTCGTAGTTTCATGCGCTCTTCAATCAGTGTTAAGAGAAGAGCTACACTCCATTACATTGAAGGAGAGCAGTTATTATGCCTTTCTACAAAGGTAAAGGGTCACGTATGGAATGCGTAACTATAGGGCAATTAGTCTACTAAGCTCGGTGGGCAAACTATATAGAAGAATTTTAATAGAAAGAGTAAGAACGGTGACGAAAGAAAAAGTATGGGATGTACGAGGGGCCTTTGTGGGTGGAAGAGGATGCATTGATCAGATTTTTTCTCTACGAGAGATAACTTAAAAGTTTTTAGCGAAAAACCAAAAACCTTTTTGTGGCTTTGTAGATCTTCAAAAGGCGTATGATAGAATTATAAGAGAAAGGTTATAGAATATATTCTCTGAGTACAGTGTGAATAGCAAACATATACACGCAATCGCATCCCTACATGAAGGAAGTTCTGCGTGTGTGAGGGTCAATGGATCATTCACACCATTTATGACTTTTTTTATGAGTGAATTTTTGAAACAATAGATGAGTTTGTGTATTTGAGAAGTGTGTTTAATAGAAACGGAAAAATAGAGAAAGATATCGAAAGGAGGGTGACTGCAGAGAATAAAGTAAACGGCGCTTTAAATGGAATTATAGTTAAAGGGAACTTGTTAGCTGAGGCAAGACTAGCGGTTTACAATGGAGTCCTGGTACCGACACTGATGTATGGAAGTGAGGCCTGGAGCTGGAAGAAGAGGAAAGAAAGTAGACTGAATTCAGTGGAAATGAGATCACTTAGGCGTATGTGTGGCAGATCCATTTATGACAGAGTAAAGAATGAAGAAATAAGGGAAGAATGTAAAGCTGATCTTAGTATAGTGAATAAGATTAAGAAAGGATCACTTATGTGGTTTGGTCATATGGAACGAGAAAATGATAAGAAATATACATGACGCAAGTGTTGATGGCACCGGAAATGGAGGACGTCAAATGGAGGATTTCAAATATTTCATTAAACCGTTCAAACCTCTTGTACACAATTATACACACATATTTCAAAGCATAAAATAAATATCTATTAATTTTATGTATATTGATATTTCTGCCTTCTTTTAATAATATTTATAAGACATTATTTTTTCCGTTTTTATATACGTCAAGACCTATTTACTAATTTACTAATTTACTAAAAAATAAATGTTTTTATTTTATTTTAACCCTCGTTGCACCTAATCCACCGTTAATTTTTTTTTTCTCCCTTAAAACTAATTCAGATTAATAATTAACAGAGTTAATAACAATACAACAGCGTAAGCAAGGTGACTTTTTAAATAAAAGCAGTATTTCTGTGTAATATTTTTGATAATCCAAAGTGGGCAATTGTATCAATTTATTGTACATTTCTGGTGATGCGGCTCTGTTCCCTTTAAGATCCGTATCCCACCAGATTGGCATGTTGTATATATGAATATTTATAACGTCAGCAAAATCAGTGCGGGTCTGGAAAACGTTTACTTAGTCGGATTTGCGAACCAATCCCCGAGCTGCGATCTCATTCTGGAAGGTATCAAACTATATTTACAATCTATATTAGTATCTCCAGCGAGACATGCCCACGTCATCAATAATACAATCTATTTTTGAAGCAATTTTAATATAGAATATGTTTATTCAGCGAGTACCTTAACAAAATTAGTTACGAAAACATTTTTCAATATGTACTCACTTTTTTCCTTGAATTTTTTTCTCACTTTTACCGGTATCGGGTTCGTTAACAAGCGTCTTGTATCGCACAGGACTATTTGTCGTAGAGGTATATATAAATAAGATGTACATATAAAATCAAACGTGCATTATCCAACTATATATAACAAATACCTTTGAGTAAACCGACAGCAGACGCCAGAATTAACATTTTTTATTAACTTTTTGGACACATTGATACAACTTATATATTATTGAGGAGAACACATTCTTATTGTGAAGTTTTAATTATTCAGAACATAGGTCAGTGATGTTTTAAATACTAATTAATATCGTAAAAATCTAGATTTATTTATTTATTTATTTATATTTTGACATCCATATTTTTGTACTAACAGAGGTGAATACATAATAAACACACATAATACATAGTTTATTGTGTGGGATGGAGTAGACTTCACCTCTGATATATACAGCGTTGTCTTGGCTACTTTGCTAGACTAAAGTCTGTGTTAAAGTAGCCAGTTTTTTTTTCGTGCTGTTGTGGTGTTATTTGGAATAAAAAGAGATTTCAAATATGAATAAAAAAGTAAAAATAAAATAAAAATATATGGAGTGGGAGTGTTGTAGGACTAGTGAATTATTAGTGAAAAAATTGTATAAATTATATTAAATTCTTGGATATCCATGCTTCTAATTCATCTCTACCTGATTAAATCATATATTGGGTCCATATTTGTGTAATCTTATAGGAATTGTACGATTTCCAGTTGGTACTGAGTGTATTGTATAGTTTCGGAGCTAGGAACATGTAGAATCTTTGATAAAATGTCGTTGTTGCTCTCGGAACTGGTGTGTAGATGTTAGTTGTCTGTCTTGTGTTGTGTCCATGATTTATTGCTTGAGGAGAGTTGTTGTTAGTATGGAAATATTGAACGAGTCTCAACATAAAGATTTGTCTTATATCAAGGACATTGTACTCTTTAAATATTACCTAATAAAAAGTTTAAGACACTAATAAGACACATCTCATAGTTTTCACGTATGATTAGTATTCCTGCTAGTTACGAAGGAGACAGGAAATACGCAACAGTAGTACATAATATTTTGAGGTAGATATAACATTAGAAATATAATTCGAAAATTTTTAAACTGCATCTGCCTAATCTAAACCAGACGTACATGTAAGCATTTTGTAATTATGCGTTATTTCGATTAATTTTAATATTTTATTGAATTCAAATTATATATTAAAAACAAAAAAATAAAAAGTCGAACTTCGAGTTAAGTTTGTTTAAATGATTTAGTGTCTGAAGCAATGATGTAGAATAATAAATTTCGTCAATTTCGAAGTACGTACGTAGACTAAGCTTGAAGCTGTACTTTGATTTTTCTAGTTTGAAATTCGAGAAATTCTACGCGAATAACATACTCTTTCAAGCCGGGACTAACACTTATACTTCTGACAAGTGCCACCTATCTCGCTTGAGAGGAAAGTTATTATAGAAAAAATTGTAGATTATCTCGCATTCGAGATAAGTGTCAAAAATTAGAGTCTAAACTGAGTCCTATCCAAGATTTTCATATTATATTTTAGTAGAAAGTGGTTTGACATATTACATTTGTGGTTTGACATATTACATTAAATTATACATATCGCTTTATATGAAACCACGAATTTTATTACACGCTAACCGGTTTCGCTTAGCTCAAGCTTCGTCAGGGTGTGTTTAAAATAGAGGACAGGAATAAGGATAGATTTGTTTTTGTATGTCTTTCTGTTTGTTTAATTTAATTCGTATTAATTAATAATTTTAAACAAATATTGAGGTTAAAATATAAAAAATTTATATTTTTAGCGTTTATATATGAAATGTACATGCTCAAAATATAGACCGCGTATAAAATATTCTAACAACATAAATATAATATATTACGTCTAATATATAAAAAAACATCTGCTTATTTACGAATAAAAATCTTATATTCAACGTATTTTCACTGAATCTTTATAATATCCATGTGCAAGTATTCTCATTTCGTGACGGTATAATATTCCATATTATTATTCATTCGCTTTAAAAAATATTTGTTTAGGTTTTTCGGAAATCTTAGTGATCTGAATAATTCATGGAATAATCCCAAATTCCCTATCGATGTAAACGAAGTATTCGATAATGTTCGTGATTTGTAATAAGAATTTTTCATTCGCAGTGGAATTGGACGAGTGGATATTCTCCTAATCCTTATTAGCAAACCTTACAAGTGTATTAAATCAATTCTGTTTCGTGCAAACGTCCATTATTGCAAAAAGAAATAATAAAATTGTTCTTTCTTTTTATATTATAAAACATTAAATAATCAAATTAAACTAATAATTCATTAATAGCGACATTTTCAGAAACTCGTTCGTTGTTAATATTAAACTCGCGTGGTTAAATACACTTACAAAATCAGAAATATTACTGTTTCAACTCCAATTTTTTAATTTTTGACAGTATAAATAGACCTTTTTGTTTACTATTTTGAAAAAATGTAACTAACAATATAAAAGGTCAAATAAATCAGTTTGACACTTTTCTTCAATAAAATGTATGAATTTCTCCGTTAATTTTTGACGATACTTTAGGATTTTATTTAAAAATATATATGTAGGTATATTATGTAAACACATTTTATTTGTAAGGTTTTTTTTATTATTTCAAAACATAAGAGACTTGGGAGGCCTATAAATAAATAACATTAACATTCAGATTTTTTTTTAAAGTATAATTATTTGTGTGTTTAGTATATTTGTCACCTCTATTTAAAATCTGCCAATTTCCATCTGCCTTGTTTGTTATGGTGAGTTAATACAATTAGAATAATTTGAATCCGTTATACACGAGTCGTGATTGCCCTGTTTACGTTTTTACTTCGTACTATTATTTCTTGATAATTAGGTTAGATCGCGTTATTTGTTATTTTGTTAACACAATCTTTATATATATATGTGTGTGTGCGTGATATAAATTGATATTAAAAACTTTCATCAAATTTATGGTGAGTAATGTAAGACTGTTGCGTAATGATAATAATAAATATAAATTTGTTGGAATATTACTGAATAATTTATTTCTGAGTGGGATCTATTTGAAATTTCTAAAATCCAATGCAAATTAAATTAATTCAATTTATTCCATGAAAATATAAAATTTCACGTTTAAATTTCAAGCAAAGTGAAAGGAATACTAAAATCTTTAGAAACTTTAAAAAACGGCCGATATTATTTAAATTCAATAAATTATTAACTTTAATGTTGATTCTCTATTAGGATAATAATTTCTGAATTAATTTGCAAAAGTATTTGTATGACTGCTAAGTATAAATTTTATTTTAAAAAATTGAATACAAATTAAATGTATAAATTATAAAGATATAATCAATTTATTGAAAAAACATTTTATTGCCATAGCTAAATTGATTTTATGTATGTATATTTCTAATTGATACATTTTTCGTGTAATTAAAAAAATCACAGAACTATGTTCGGAAAAAACTGCAAGTCCACAATGATAATGTGTTCTTAAAAATATTTTTTCTATGCATAACTATGTTAACTCAAAACGAAATTAATTATACTTTTAAAATTAGCAATATTAACTTGGTGGTTAAAATTCATATTTTTTATTTATTATCTTAGTTTTATTAACCACAATTGAGTTTAAAAAACATCTACCGGTTTCGGAAAACACCTTTTCCTTCTTCAGGATGTCATAACTAACTAAAAATATAGCATTGTTTTTCTATTTATCCAGAATCTATTTTTAAATTTTTAAAAAAAACAACAATTATTTAAAAAATAAATTTAGTACCTAACTCAAATTGCTGCTCAATACAAATTTAGTCGAATAATTTTTAGGAAAAAATTTTAGAATAGGACTCGTAGTTAAATTTAGTTGGCTGTTTAGAATTTCCTTATTACTTTTACATGCTTTATTTATCTCCAACGATTCCAAATTATTTAATTTGTGACCTACACCGTTTATATGCAAAATTGACAATCCCAATTTTTTATCAAAACCATGATTATTTTCTATCAAATGATTAGCGAATTCAAATTTTAAACTCAATTGTGGTTAATAAAACTAAGATAATAAATAAAAAATATGAAATTAATTATTATTATTGGATCAATGAACGTAGTATTAAAACAGTGTGTTTTAATTTTTTTTCTAAAGCTGCACACTTCACCTAAGCTACGATGGTAAATCAAGCATCAACATAATAATAAATAAGTATGACACTTCTTATAAACAAAGCACGACTCACAAACTTTCTCATTATCGTTCGATTGGTAAACTTTTCACTTCAGTCAGTGACGCGCGCAACTTAACAGTTATTTGGCAGCAGATAACGGGCATGACGGGCGTAGAAAATATGAAAAAAAATAATTGTGCATTAAAAAATTGTAAGAATAGATTTAAAATGGTACTAAATATTGCAGAAGCTACTAAACTCTCAAAGGTTGTCTGAAGTTTTCATGTTCTGTTATTTCGTTCCTCAAGGACGTTCCCATGGAGCAGTCGTACTTTATCTTCAAGAAGATTCCCCCCATGTAAACTACTATGAACTACTATGAATAGAATAAAAAACAGTTGAAGTACAGTGTACTTTTTCGCTTCCGCTCACATGCGCAGAAGTTCAAAAATCTCTGATTATTCAAATTATAAAAGGAAACGTCAAAAGTAGATCACTTTTAACATTTTTTATAACGAAAAAACAAATACCGCTTGTTTTAGCTATTTTTACGTAAAGATATTTGTTAAATTTTCAATTAATGATTCTCAGTCTTCCAAAACGGTTGTAAGAAAATTACTATTGCTATTCAATTAAACGTGCGCTACAACATCGATCGGGGTATGGTTCGTATGTTAAATATGCTCATTTTAATAGTTAATATTTACAAATTTACTACCGCAAGGACTATTGAAAAAAATTTCTACGTATAAAAGACATTCATAAGTATGTATATTCAAAGTTTCAAAAGGATTGTAAGAAAAGTGATTTTTTTGGGAACGTCCTTAAGCTAAAACTTATAAACGCTATGTAATATTGAAATAGTATTCAGCGTATATTGTATTGAACTAACATAGCGTAACATTAACTGACTCTCTTATTAGCTGTCTTATATATTAATTATGACTCAGCCGTACGATACGGACTCAGTAGGTGCACATGTTTTTAATTGCAATAAAAAAATAAACTTTAATGACTCGTGTACATGGATGAGAGTTGTCTCAGAGATCAGTCTTGAAAGCCTATAAATGACAGTACACAGTCGAATGAAAAGCGAGATATGATTAGGGTTATTATTTCGCGGCGATACATCACCGATAAGGCATCCGCTGAAGATAGGTAATGAAATTTACGAAACGTTGAGAAACGTTGGAACAATTATGGTCCTTCTCAGGACTATTAGAATCGAGCTCAACAATAACGTTATTTTTAACATATATGTATATATATTGTAACATTACAAATTACGTTAAAATTATTTAGTACTTAATATCATTTAAAAATTAAGGCCATTGGGAATAATTATCGTAACAATAGCAACACTCGCGCCTGCAGGTTAGATAATCGTTAGAGGTACGAATCTGCCGACGCACGGAGCGCGGAAGGGCATTCACCACTAGACGACAGAGGCGGCTGCCCACGCGCAAGGTGGCCTATTTTATAAATTTCAAAAGGATTTGAATTTATTATTTAACAAATGAATAAGAAAAATGTCATAATTACTAACTAGTGCATCGATTTTCTATCAATCTTGTAATAAATCCTAATTCGCATTATATTCGATTATTCTGCAGAAATGTTGTATTTCCCCATTGAATGGGATGAATGACCCATATGAACGTTGGACGATGTCGCAATATGGATAACTTCGGCCGATAGTCAATTCCACCTAACCCGGCACCCTTCGACCAGAAAACAGCCTAAACGAGTTCAGCATGGAGAAAGGGCTTCCCGTATCCGAAGGTCATATTGTTTCTTTTATATTGTTTTAATTACTGTGGTTGTTGAAGAACCAATAATTGTTTTACCACTGTGAGAGTCGTGGTTAATTCAAATCATCTGGGGCTATTCGCGCGCCAAGTCGTCACCGAACAACCATGTTAATATTATTATTTTCGTCGAAATGTTTATTCTGCGAGGATTTGTCATCTTCACATAATCCTGTCTTTTTGACCATCACCCATATAAAGGTGATTATTTCTTAGGTTGTATTTTTCTCCAATTAAATCTGTTATTTGAACATAACTTCTTTCAAGAGTACTACTTATCTTCATAATTGTATAAAGATTATTATTTATTAATTATTTTGCCTCGAAGGACGAATCCAGAGGGGAGATCGTTGGTAAGGTGAGGAATCCTGGTAAGTCTTTGGCGGGAAGGATCCACATCTCGCGTTCACGACTGAATTAGCCGGTGGAGATGTGGAGCCCCCGGTTCTATAAGTCACAATATATATACATTACTTAGACAGTACTTGCGTAACATCACATTATATACACATATAAATATACATAACTTGTATTTACCATATATGTTAATATTCAACATTATATTTAACATATCTAACCAAATGTCGGGTTCAGTTTGACATGAGTGAGACGAGGTATTAATAAATAAAAAATGCGAAGGCATATGTACATATAGGTCCTGGCCTTCTCAAGAAGACACCTCCACTGGTCTTTGCACCGAATCAATAATGGATAGGTCTTTATTTATATTGTATTATATTTCTTTAATATCTAATTTTGGATCTACCTATTATTCGTATTTCTCCAAGTTAATTATTACAGATATTTCGGGGACTGCGCATCATTCATACGATCTATATAGCTTACATATTGAAGCATCTCTAATGAATATGAATGTAACATTAAATTACAGAAAAATAATGGGTTTCATATTATTCAACCTCCTATCACAGACGTCCAGTTGCAGTAGGTATAGATTCAGGTTATGCTGTTACCAATGATATTATACTATCAAATATAATATATGTACTACAATATATGTTGTACATAAGATTATGAACTTTTGTTTAACCAACGTCTTTAGAAAAAATTAATTAATATATTTATAATTTTAGAGTACTTTTAATAATGTTTTTAAAGTTTAAATTCTAACGTAAAATAATATCTCCTCACATTAAAAATGTGAGGACGTTTTTAAGAACACTTTATGACTGATCACGATTCTTTTATTGTTTGAAAATCCTTCACGAAATAATAATCAAGCACCAAATGCACCTCGAACCCAAAGAACGGCCATGAAATCAACACTTTATATACAGTAAGATTTTAAAATGCGCGAATTAGTAAAAGAGGAAGTAGACACTTCAATGATATGCACGCAGTTGTAAGCCTTTCTAATGTTATTCTGTTAAAAAATAGTACAGGTAACGACTCTATACAAAACGATCAACCGAGAAATTTTCAATTCAGTAAGTAGCCAATTATATGACTCGAGTAATTCACTAGCGAAAAGATAAAACAGAGTAATATGAATAGGTCAAGGCGGCGAATGTATAAGAACGCCATGGGTACAGCGATGAGTTGTCGTGGTAGTTTTTATAACTAAGCAATTAAAGTCTCTACTGGTACACAGATGGCGCTAATTGTAAAATAATGTTTCCGTTTATGTTAATCCAATTATTTAGTTTATATTTGTTTCCCAGAATTTTTAGTAATACACAGATTTTTTTGCTTGTATGCACTGCACGCCCCTGCAGACGTACATCGCACCGAGAATTCATAATATTTAAAATCGATCGGCCTTCAATTGTTGTTTCCGTCCATGTGCCTTCGTCAGGGTAGGAAATAATCGTGCGTTTATGTTGGGGCGGTTCTTCTCATCGTGAGGATCTCATAGCGACGACCCTCGTCACCTGGCTGTGTGACAGATTTACAATATAATCGTGACGCGCTGACGGAAATATTGTCCGCGCGCGCAACACGTGTCCGACACACGCCGACACTCTCTCTATACTCGACTCTCGTCTCGGGGAGCATATTATATCTTCGTTTTAATTGGATTATCTTCCTTGCCAGTTGATTGAAATCAGTTGGAGATTATTCTGATTTCACTGCCATAATTGTTTATTTATTTTAAATAATAATTAAATATATTAATTAGAAATATATACATATAAAATCAATTTTATCGAAAAATATTGTTGATTCGAACTTGGATCTCTTTCCAAACCAGGGAAGGTGCATTATTACATGCTACACCGAATATAATATTATATACTACACCGACAGAATTCCGGTAGCACAACAACAATATTTTTCGATAAAATTGATTTGGTATGTATATACTCGTATTTCGAATTAATACATTTAATTAGTATTTAAAATATCACAGACCTATGTTCTGAATAATTACAACTTCGCAATAAGAATGTGTTCTCTTTTATAATATGTAAGTTGTATCAATGTGTCCAATGTGTGTTTACTTAAAGGTATTTGATATATAGTTGGATAATGCACGTTCCCCGGATTGGAAACAGACCCAGGTTCGAATGTGTTCTCCTTAATAATTATTTATTTATTTTTATTAAGTATTTTGATAAGTCCTCATTTGTGCGGTATAGAATTTAAATCAAACATGTCCAGTTTTTATGGTTTTTGAGTTAAGTATGTACAGATATAAAGAAAATGAATGTCTACAAGACTAGCCTATCAAAATTAGACAAATATTGCTAAATTTTGTATAAAAATGAATTTATAATTTGCCAATATGTTTTCAGCCGATAAAATGACAGTATTTCGTCATGTGACCTGTGGTTACTGGTCATGTTCAATATGATCTCAAATGTGACTCTTGTGGTACAATGGTTTTTTGTAAACGAGTAAAGTGGACTTGTCTGCTTTTTATGCTGAACCTCACATTTATTGGGTCGTCTAATAAGTTGCTGTTTTCTTCTAAATCCAATTTTGACAAAAAATTACATAACTATTATTCGAAATAATTTTTTTCTACTCTAAATCGTCACTGTATGAACCATCCTGCATATTTTATATTGTCATATTTTTTGGGCTTAAATAGTGAAGTGTCAAGTGGAGAATAACGAACATTTTCGACACATATGCTTTTAATCCAGGAGACGATGGTCATCCAGGAGCTCATCTGGCAAATTTTGCCGCATCCACCCTGCAGTCCCGACCTTGCTCCGTCAGATTGTCACCTTTTACGGTCGCTCTTGACCTCTGAAATTGGTTCAAAACTATTTCGATACCAGATCAGCCGATATTTATAGAAAAGAAATCGAAAAATTGTTTGAATGGAGTCCTGGACAATAATCGAAAATACATAATTGCTTTAAATATTGTAATTTTTGTTTAAAATTTTTATTTTGTAATAAATAATTTAACAAAACCGCAAAAACTTATTAAACATCCCAGCGCTCTTGAGGTGAAAGTTTTTACGAAAATGGCGCTATACAAATTATCCATTATTATTATTAATAGTTGGTGCGTAAAATCGTAAATAATGATAATATAGTGCAATAGTCTTATCACATTGGCACGTATCACCTCGTATCGTATCGTATTGTCACCTCAATAATACAATAAATAATTAGAATTATTTATTTATTTATTTGTAACTATATAATACATATAAAAATTTGTTTGGACTGTGCCCGTTTCACTAGAGAAATTCTGTGTCGAGACGGGCATAGTTTACAAGCAATTGTTCAATTGATTAAAATTACAAGTAGAAAGATTTATTAACATATAAAAAGTGTATATGAAGAACAATTTTAAGGTGGACTTAATTTTTGGATCACTTTGTAGCAATAATTAATATAGGTATGAGTCAATATGTTTGGGTAAGTGCACCAATACTGGCTCTACCCATATTACGAATCCAACTTTTAATATAAAGTTTAATTTTCTTGTGACAATTCAATTGATTTAAGTCTTTTAGCATTCTATACAGTTTAGGTCCAAAATATTTGTAGTTCCTTTGACCAAATGTAGTATGTGCTCTTTGGGTTTGAAGGTTATTTGTATTTGACCGTGTGGAAATTATGTTTTGTGTTGTTTTAAAATGTGTCTGTTTGTATTATTTACTTAATCGAAATCACTAACCTTTCATTAGTTACTCAGTCAATATAAATCATTCTCAAACATTATATATCATCTATAGTCAATATAAATTATTCTCAAACATTATATATCATCTATCGTCATTATATATATATATATATATAGTCAAACAATTATTATCTGATATTTTCCCTTTATATGCTGTAAGTCAGAACTAAACAAGACACTATCTATTATTATTACTATTTTCAATCAGTACCTCACTACTATTTTTACAATAATTGTGAGGACATACTTTCTAACAGTTAATAAATTCGTGTTATTATACTATAAGTAAATCGTAAAAATCTTCCGCGATTATTGTGTGGTCTTGTAAACTACAAAACCCTACTGTTATCGCATCCAGATTGCCCGAGTTTTGTCCTGTTTGTGTACATTTTGTGTCATCCTGATAGCCAAGCATTGTGGGCCTTCATAATGGCTAGGACACATAGAGCGCATGAATACGAAACATCATGTTACCCGTATTCTTCGAGGGATCCCAAATGGACTGCGACCTCTTGGTCGATCTTGTTTAATATGGAGCGATAGTTTGCAGAGAGATATGGAAGCACTCCATGTTCCTGTTACTGAATGGAGAGACACCTGGAGCCTGGAAGTACATCAGCCATAGATTCTAAATGAGCCGCGAAGCCAAGGAGTAGTAATAGTTCCTAATATCATTAACATTTTAATCTCATGTTCATGCATCTACCTAAAAATAAACAAGTACACAAGATCCCATATAAGATATTCATTACATGCCGTATTTAACGGTAAAAAAATAATACTTGCAAGCCGAACATGTGAACGATTCTCACATTATTTCATATGCAAAAGACCATTTGCTTTGGTTATGTTTATTGGCTGTAGTCCGTAAGGAGTGAATGTGTTTGTAGGTTATGTCTAATTTATTATTAAGATGTATATCGACGTCAAATAGATTTTCTCTAAGGTGAGACTGAAGGCCCCAAATCTCCCCAGATGTGAGGGTGGATTGTTTGATTGATTGATTGTTTTATTTTATTTATTATTTTATTTATTTTATTTATTGAATATTTTTGCATTGGTTATGAAATATATCGTTTTCAAAAAAGTCAAAATTCACGTTCGTTATCTTATATTGCAATATCCAATAAAGTATGAAAACATTGAATTAAAATTTATACGAGTACTTAGAGAATTTTATAGTATTTAAAATAAAAAATAATAATAAATTATACCTTATGCACATATATTTAAAATAATTACTAGAAAGGAGCCTGTAAAAGCTGACCGAATTTTTTCGACAATCGTCGGCACCAATTTATGTTATGATGAATATGAAAGTACATATCGCTGTAGTTTTTGCAAAAACATTCGAAAACTTTACACTAAATTGACTCTTCAAAGAAAAACACACGTTGATCATGTCCTGCCACCTATTAATAACAGTCAAGGCTAAATCTACCATAATTTTGACCGTTTATTCCATTATTTAGTCTGTGACCGCCTCGATTGAGATCTCTCTGTATGTAGAAGTAGGGCTCTATACCGTTAAAATGTACTGCCTTTTTCTTGATGTAGGTACTCAAAGTATTCATAGTTTAAAGCCTACGGCACAGAGCTAAACATTCGAATAAAATACTAAATATGTAAACACTGAACGGTATACTTAATAATAATGGCACGGTAGTTGAAATAAAACACACGCGTCACGTTCTAAATTTGTTTAATGTCAAACGATAAACAAACTCGAATAACCACAATATTTTTATATCAATAAATGTGCTACATACCACTTATGACACAGTATAAAAAATGGGTCAGTAAGTGCTCTTTTAACCATATTTTTAATAACATTCTCGCACACTTCGCATGTTATTTCAGCATTTTTATTTCGAATATTATGCTGTAGCATCGGAATTGTTATTGATTTATTGGAGTAGACCTTTCCTTTTAAGTACTCTTACAGAAAATAATCGGTAAAGAAGGTAGGTCGATATCAACACTTTTTGACATTATGCGGTCGGGAATAATTTCTCGTTAAATTTTATGCGTAGCTCGGGCTGTATGTGAGGTGGCACCATTCTGTTGAAACCACATTCGGACATCAATAAGTTTTCCAACATGTGACGATAGCGATCACCATTAATGGTTACAGCATTGCCATTATTATTTAGGTAAAATATTTTAATGACGTCAACACGTTGTTAAGAAATAAATTGCAATCAACTACTCTTTAGGACTACCAAATGCGAACTGACAAATGTCTGCCAAATCAAAATGACGGCCAAACAAAATATTCACCCTATACCGACAATTGGGTCAAAACAAAATGTCAACTTTTCAACGCATGCATTCTGCCAGTTCTACTCAAATACCAAGGCCCAAATCAGCCGCATATTGAGTTTTGAGAATAGATACTTACGGAGAATTCTTAGCGTGAGGTTGTTTGACTTCACGAAATAAGATAACAGCCCTTAACCTGTGACCGCTGTAATCAAATAGAGGAGACTCACGTGGCTTGGACACATTTTGCGGGTGCCTAATGGAGTGAGTATGTGATATGTGATGTTGATATTAGAATGTTTAAGATGGGAATAAAAATTATAAACCGCTTCAAAAGTTGTTTTACTATTTCGTTTTCGTGTAGATATCGAGAAATGTATTGTATGAGAGTATCGTAAAAGAATGTAAACGGGTAGAGGGATGATTAATATAAAACAACTTACGGTTGCACCGAGTTTATTTAACTAGTTACAGTCGTGACTTAACTATTTTATATGCGAATTAAATGGTGAGTTCGAAGTTGATGTTAAGAACACTGTCGGTGGTGATATCGGTAGAAAGAATGATGCTACCTTTTTGCAGCTGGGTCCTTTCATGCGAGTCGGTCGTTGCCGGATGCGTTTAGCGGTGTCTGTAAATGAACAAGTCTCTCATACACACTACGAGAACCCGGAAGATCACGGATGTCGTGCTACGATGATACACATATTGTACTCAGCAGAACTGAAAAGTATGAAGAACGTGGAAGACAACGGAAAAATTTTGTGGCTGTGGCTGTGTAAAAGCAAAGAATAAGTTTTGATTACAATTGTTCTTTGAAAGCTTTTCTTTTTGTTTGTTCTTTCTCATTTTGTAAAACTGAAAACTATTTACACGTACGTGTGCTCGTATGATAATAACCTATTTACGTAAATACGCCAGCAAAATAATATCTTTCGGTTTCATCTCTTTGCATAAAGTCGGCAAGTTCCCCCTCCCTTCCGCCCACTAATGGGAAGTGGCTTCCGCCCTCTAAATCGCATTATGCACCCGCCGTGCCTTAACTATCATAATGCAAAAGGTGACGTAATAAAGACAAAACGCTACTTCTCGCGACTCGTGAATTTTCATACACCTATAGGTGGTGTATTCTGTAGAGCGGTAAATGTCAAACATTTTTATTAAGTTCTATTAAGTTAAGATACTTTAATTTGTCAAATTATTATTAATAATTTTCCCGTTACTACGCACCTTAAATATAATATTGTAACGTGGCATATTCTGTTTACATAAATATGTAAGGAACATGATAAAATCTTTTATCATTTTCAATTTTAATAAAATAATCAAAATCATTAACAATCAATTATTTTTAATATAGACCCCATTTAAAACGCCATCTACCATATATAAGGGCTTCGAATGATAATATATAATAATTAATGTTTTGACCGAAATTTATTATTACCAATTGTTATTAACTTAACAGGGGTACGAAATAGTGAAGCTATCTTCGCCAAACTTTTCTGTCGTGACACATAACTCTCGTCTCATTACATCTTCTCATGCGTGCTCGTCGATTATTGAAGCTTCTAACGAGATTATCTCCCATTATCAAACGAGGTCCAGGTTTGAGAAAATCAAGGAAATTGAACCCGGAGCCCTCAGTATTATAAACCACCGTCTTGCTTACTGAACTACCAATGTGTATTTTCTCATTAGGGATTAATTGATCATGCCAAATCTTCAACGAACGTATTCTATATCCACAAATACAGTACACCAAAATGTATTTTTTTAAAACAATGAAAATCATAAAATACAGTACTTTTTTATTCACATCTTTCTTTGGAGGTAATAGAGAAAAAAAATTGATTAAAACTTATAAAAATGCTACAATAGTTAGTATTTTATATGGTGTGGATTATGGACACCGAAGGTAAGAGAGAGAAGACAATGAGATGTGGTGCTGAAGACACGTATTGCGCATATCATGGACGGAGAGACGCACGAATGTCTCCATTCTGCAGGAACTGAACAAGGACAAACTGCCAACCTGCAGTCTGAGACGAACCTTTCAATTAATATTTGTGAATCTTTCGAAAAGACCCATTAGGCTGACCAACAGGCACTCCCCTGGTGACAGACATAAGATCTGAAGGATGCATATAAACTATGCATATAAAAATGCTATGTAGTAGACATAGATCTGAAGGATGAAAAAGCATGATCAATAGGATGGTAGTACATTAAAATCACAAACCTCTCATGAGAGATCGACGTGGATAATAAAATGTAAAAAAAAACTCAGATTTAGATATTTTGTACAGTATTTTTTTATTGGGGAGAACACATACTCATTGTGAAGTTGTAATTATTCAGAACACAGGTCTATGATGTTTTTTAAAATACAAATTAAATGTATTAATTAGAAAGATATCCATATAAAATCAATTCTATCGAAAAATGTTGTTGTTGCTACCGGAATTCGAACCTGGATCTCTTCCTATTCGATAGATGTATCAATCTGAAAAGTGTTACATATAAGTTCGAAAATTTGTCGTCAATGTACTGTGTTGGTTAGCATTATCGATTCATGCATGTTCACCAGGTTCGAATCCCGGTAGCGCAACAACAATATTTTTCGATGAAATTGATTTTATGTGTGTATTTATCAAATGTTGTTTTTAAAAAAAAAAAATTATATGTATGCACTACTTTGATATGACATTATACACTGCATATTTCGTAAATATATCATTAAACTAAATCAACTTATGTACACGTATACAATGTTGTACTAGTATTAAACACTTAAATTTAAAAATGTACTATTAAGATTTAATCACAACATTACACAATCAGTATTGTTAGTACACTAAAGAATACAAAAGTTCTGATGTTTAAAGTATGCCTGTCAAAAGTTAAAAGTCTTTTAAATATTTTTCCCACAGTTGGGAAAACTCTGAAAGCGTGTATGTGAAGCAGTCGAGTCGGCAATACTATTTTAGGGCGCATAATTTTAAACTCCGTCTCTTTTATTTGCAAGGGAAAGACGAAGATAGCTTCCCGACTTATTTTGTCTACTACAGGTATTCTGAAGGTTAATTGACACAGCGTAAAGCGTAATTAAAATGTGAAAAAGGTTTTTAAAGTTGAGACATTTTCTTGAAGCTAGATTATTCTAGGGCGACATTTTTTTTTGCGTGATTTACCTATAGGCGTGTCTGATGTAGACGGACTTAATTTATCCGACAGGCTAATGAAGTGTGCTAGGGTGAATGTCATTCATTCAATGATCAATACTTAATACATACAAAATAAAATTTATACTGCAAGCATGTCGAACATTGAAATGTTATTTAAAAAAATATATATTTCTAATGACCGAAAACTTTTTTGTGCCTTCGTAGATCTACAGAAAGCATATGATAGAGTTATAAGAGAAAAGTTATGGAAAGTACTTTCTGATTACGGGGTGAATAGTAAACTTATACGCGCAATCGCATCCCTATACGAAGGAAGTTCTGCGTGTGTAAGAATCAATGGAGCACTCACACCATGGTTTGACATTACAAAGGGTGTCAAGCAGGGTTGTGTAATGTCTCCATGGCTGTTCAACTTGTATATGGATAAATGTGTGAAAGAACTAAAATGTATGAATGTAGGAGCAAAAATGGGCGATTTGATTGTATGCTGTTTATTGTACGCCGATGATGCAGTACTAATGGCGAATAATGAACAAGAACTACAGAATCTGGTGAGTAGAATGTACGATGTATGCAAGGAAAGCGACCTCATGTGAATGTTAACAAGTCGAAAGTGATGGTATTTGAGAAGGAGGAAAGCAAGACACCATGCAAAATACTTGTAGGTAATGAATGTTTGGAACAAGTAGATGAGTTTGTATATTTGGGAAGTATGTTTAATAGAAACGGAAAGGTTGAGAATGATATCGAAAGGAGGGTGACTGCAGGAAATAAAGTAAACGGTGCTTTGAATGGAATTATATCTAACAGGAATATGTCAACCGAGGCAAGACTAGCGGTGCACAATGGAATCCTGGTACCGACACTGATGTATGGAAGTGAGGCCTGGAGCTGGCAGAAAAGGAACGAAAGTAGACTGAATGCAGTGGAAATGAGATCACTTAGGCGTATTTGTGGCAAATCTATTTATGACAGAGTAAAGAATGAAGAAATAAGAAAATAATGTAAAGCTGATGTTAGTATAGTGAGTAAGATTAAGAAAGGATCACTTAGGTGGTTTGGTCATATGGAAAGGATGAATGAGGAGAGAATGGTAAGAAAGATATATGACGCAAGTGTTGATGGAACCAGAAATAGAGGACGTCCGCGGAAGACTTGGCACGACCAGGTAAACCAGATAATGGAGGATGGTTCTGTTAGAAGCCTCAACAATCGGCGAGCTTGTATGACAAGATGTATGAATGTGGATGAGGAGAGAATTGCATGTCAGGACAGAAGAGTGTGGCGCTCTATCCTCTCTGCCTACCCCCACGGGGAAACGGCGTGATGGTAAGTAAGTAAGTAAGTAAATCATATTTTATTTGAAGTGTTGCTATTTTACAGAAATAGTTTTTTGATAATTCAAACAAATTTGTTAAATCATTTAGAAATATCTATCGATTTTCTCAGTGTGCCTTTCTAAATAATATATGAAATTTGTTTTAAAAAATATATTTACTCTGATTCTCAGTTTTCATATTTATGTTATGTATGTACCTACCCTCCTAAGCCACATCCTTATCTTTTAGTTTGTCAACCTTAACATTTATTGATTTGAAGAGAGTTACCATTATTTTAATAGTTTTGCCTTATCTTATTATTTATGTTTTCTGTAAGAAGATGTGTGTTGAAACGATGATTGCATATCATCTAATTTGTGACTTTGTTTACCCGGATTTAAATTATCTTCTTTATTATTTAATGGGATAAATTACTCCAGAAATATCTTTATAAACTATAACACAACCCTTTAGGGATCAGATCGTATCTAACATCCAAACGAGAAAGAACTGAAAGTCTATTCGTTTTACTACATCTCCGTAAACACGCTACCTTATACATTTGTGCACCTATAATATTTCAATAAACGAATTATTTACAAGTACCGAGTCGTGCTTTTAAGACCTCCCGAGGAAGGAACATAAAATTTATATCCACCTTGTCATCTCCTTTGTGTTACGTCTTACGTTGAAGGTTGGCGACTAAGTTGTAGTATGCTAATTTTTATGTTCAAGACGTATATAAGATCATCGGAATTTTGAACATTGGGCATTCGACAACTAGGCATTCGGATTTCTCGATGATTTTCATTTCTCGAAAAACGAAAATTATGTAAATTACTTTCCAAATTTCTTGAAAAATTTTGATAAATAAAAAATACCATGTAATACAGTAAAGTATTACAGATAACTTTATACATGTATATTGTATATATGTAATATTTTTAAGGTGACCACATTGTTATTGTGAAGTTTTAATTTCTCAAAACATAGGTCTGTGATATTTTAATACAAATTAAATGTATCAATTAGTAAGATGTACTGATAAAATCAATTTATCGAGAAAATATTTTTGTTATTACCGGGATATTATTATCGTAGTATGTAATTGAAATATTAAATAACTAGAAGAATTTTAAAATATCTATAATTTATTTTTAATATATGTATGACTTAATATTAGATGGATTATAATATACTATTTTAAAAATAACCCTTTACAAAACAAAGTAGAATCGAACATCTTCGTTTACTTTAATGAGGAATCTTGATTTGGCATTTTTCCGGAGAAATTCTCTAGAAGACACACTAGTTACATCTCAAATGCCTATAGCCATCTAATGGTGACTTTTAACGTCTATATTTAACTAGCATGGTATGACTTAGCATGTTATTGCTCTCCAACTAAAGAATGGAGGAAGTTATAGAACGATCTCCCTCCCAATAAACGAGATTTATCTATTACAGATGGGTATCATGTCACACAAAATTGAGCACTCTGCTGTAAAAATTATGGTAAAAATTGTTATAAACTAATAATGATAAATAAATAAAATAAAAACTTGCAACTTCATGAGCGGTGTGACACTCCAGATATCTTGAGAAAGGTGAATGGGTATAGTAATAGTAAACGAGTTCTTACAGCGAGAGTAAATACGAACAAAGCTCTCACATACAAGCCATCAATATTAAAATCTATGGAATCTATGAAGTGGTCATAGGCAGATAACATTAAGATGTATATGCAAGAGGAAGACGAGTGCCATGCGGAGCGGTGATGTCAAATGATGAATGGCGCTCTGTAATAATAGTCGTGGACTATCAAGTCTCACGAGGTCATAAAATAATAAGTATATCAATATCCTACGGTAATAAGACACGGTATTAAGACAGGCGACCTCTATAGCCTACTCATGCTAGACCTTGCGTGTCCATCTATATCTTTGAACGTGTTTTTGATATAAAAATATTCACAAGCACATTTCATATTTTTGAGATGAAGTAAACTATCAGCAGCTCTGCAGAAAGGTGTAACTAGCCGGAGTCGTGTCATTTTACAACTAGAGTTTGACGAATGAACCTAGACATGGAAAAATTCAAAGTTTAGCTACCTTTTTTTCAAATATCGATTGTATGACAATAAAATTTAAATGTTAATAAAACTCGTCAAAAAAATATTTTTTCTTTGTAATAAGATTATATTTTGTTGATAAATTTAATAGCTTGAACACTCAGAAATTTGCCAAATAAATTTGTAAAATAGTTATGAATATACGTAAAAATATCTGTAATAATGTGCCTACATAAAATGTTACATTTTCACACCTACCTGCAAATACCGACAAAATTTACAACATGTCCCACCTGAACAAATAAATTCCGAAACTTTCAATAGTGTTATTTTCCGACAAAATGTAACTGGGAAAATTTCTAAATACTCATCTATTATCTATAGCGACTCTACTAATTAGCATGGAATTAATTTATGAAATCAATTCATTAGATTCGATTTTATATAATGAAACGATTATACAGAATGTTCTAATATATCAAATAATGCAACAATACTGTATATCGGTTTTGGGCACATCTGAGTTATGAGCGTCGAATGGTATATTAAACAACCATATAAAATACTACTACAGTGTGAATATTATGTTCCAGGGCGATTTTGTTTGACCACCATTTTGGTTTGGCGGACATTTGTCAGTTCGCATTTAATAGTCACAGAGAGTACTTGATTACAATTTATTATGGAGCATCTAACGCCTCAACAACGTGTTGAAGACATTAAAACATTTTATTTAAATAATAATGGCAATGGTGTAATCGTTAATGGTGATCGTTATCGTCACACGTTGAAAAACTTCTCGGTGGCCGAATCGGGTCGACCTCACACGCAACCCGAGTTACGCTTAAAATTTTTCCCGGCCGTATAATGTCAAAAAGTGGTGATATCGACTGGCCTCTTCTATCGTCTGATTTGACAGCTCCCGACTATTTTCTGCGGAAGTACGTGAAAGGAAAGGTCGATACCGATACACAATACACCAACAACAATTCCGATTGCTAAATTGCTGAAATGACACGTGAAGTGTGCGAGAATGTTATGAAAAATATGTAACGCATTAGTGCCGCTGTCAGAGGCTACCACTTGGTCAATATCATACTCTATACATAATTGTAATAAAACATGTAATTGAAAAATAAAAATTAACTTTGAAAACTGCGTTTTATTTTTTAGCTATTTAAAAACAACATCGACCTGGAATATAATATTCACCCTGTACTTAACTCAATCTGCTGTGATCTTCACTGCAACAACACTGTATATCATCCAAGATGTCCGACGCTCCGTCTGTCTATCAACATTTCTAAAAATCGACGTACAGTATTGTTGCAGGGGGATCTTAAATATTGAGATAGTAGCCACAAATAGCGTACACAAGGCATGGACTTAGTTTATGCTGCTGCTGATCATCACTATCATTATCATCATCATAGACTGTCCCACGTGTCCTTCAGCTAGTTTTCAAGTATAATTCTTAATGTTGATCTTTACAAGATATGCTTTCAAAGAGAAAAACCGAAAATAATCTAGAATCAGAGAGAGAATAAAGTACGATGGGCTAGAGGTCGTGTTCATCTGATAAAAATTCCCCCTTTCAGGGGATTTTTTTGTGAAATTATATCTGTGTTTGTTAATTTTCGATCTTCAAAATATCAATCTTGTTACAATTATTCTAGGGAAGTTATTAAATAAAAATATAAGGAATGAAAATATTAATACCGTGTTAAAAGTGTAGTGAATACATTCAAGCCTGCTTTAATTATAGACATACATTGTTTTGCAACAAATCTGTTCAACCGAAGACTTGTATTTAGAATATAGCGGAGCTTAAGAAACTACAGTATTGTAGGTATTTGATTCATATACTGTTTGAACAATTGAATTGGGAAAATAAGCGATGTATGAAGGATGGAAGGAATTTGGGAGAGGAACAAAAATAGGGAACAGTGGGGATGAAGGACCAACCAGAACCAGGAAGAAACACGACCCACCTGAGAAATGCTTTAGGTATCTGGATTTTTCTTCACTGAAACACGTGTTCTGGCTTCACATGTTCCGTTGTTCCGCTCGAACTACTCTTCTTCACACACTTCGTTGATGGCGCGAAGTGTAACACAACAAGCACAATAGCAATATTTACTAATCGATTCGCATATAAACGAGAAACCGAACACACACAGTACACTCTCTGTCAATTTATCATTCCTATACGACAGGAAGATAATTCGCACAATTTTCACAGCCTACTGTACCACTGGTAAACGATTCAGTTCACACTTCTCAACTAGTCCAAAACCATAGAGAACAAAAATCGACGATCTATGATTCACATATGTTTGAAGTAGATTTGGCAAAAAATTATACAAAACATATTAAATACACATAGTTAAACTACACAGTTATAATTAACGCACTAAAATGAGAACTTTCAATTATTGTGCATAGGCTTACATAATATACCAAATAAATATTTAACCCCTTTTGGCAGAAATTATAGATCTACACAGTTTTTTTTATTGTATCGAATACACGCCCCTGATATTTACCATATTTAATTATAGAGTGTTCGTATGTCAGACAGGCTAGGTTTGTGACGGTACATCGGATTAAGTAGGAAAGTGGATTGCAAGGGAGTGGTAGATTCAACTGACAGTGAATTTGGAAATAGGGGTGGCTGAATGAATTCGGAAATGAAGGTTGATTGATTTATTTTATTTATCAAAGTAGTTTCCTTTTGACTGAGGATCACGACCTCTGTTGAATCTCTCTGTAACATCTCGTAGTGTCCAAGGTTGCTATGACCGAGTGAAGACCGCCAGTTTTTTTGAAGGAAAGGATCTGCCTCTTCTTTTGGATCCCTCCACGTTCCCGACTACCACAAGTCCTCGTAGTCTATCTTTTCTTCTAACATATTGTCCGATGTATTTAAAAATACGTCTTAGGTACAATTTTTTATCTTCTGAAGATATTGATGCGTTAAATATCCACGTGTATATATGTGTAAATTTAAAAATAAAAATAAATTATTATATAATATTCGTGCATCTAAACATAACCTACTAGATATCCTGTTGCCTGAGTAATATCTGCCGGCAGTAGTTCTAGGGTAGAAAATCAACTTCACGCTTTTTGTGCCCGTCATCTTTCTTGTGACGGAGTGTTTTTGCGAATTCCCCTAGTTACCTCTCTATCCTCCGGCTTTTGTATGTTATTACTGTATCTTTGTTGTATTATGACTGTGTCTTTGTTGTTTTATTTCTGTATCTTCGTTGCATTATTACTGTATTTTTGTTGTATTATTACTGTATCTTTGTTGTATTATTATTCCGTACATTGTATATTTTACACACAAAGATTTTTGTTCGTGGTCATAGGTAAAATAAGGGATGTTTAGGCTGGTGCTGAGCTGCATTGCACGGTCGACTATTTAACATAAAAAGCCAACCCTGCGGTGAATGAGTAGGACCGATATAGGATATTTTCTTTATAGCAGTGGATCCCTTCATTAGCTGTCCACGGTATTCTTTGCACAACGTTTCAAAGGCTTTATTGTTTTTCTTTTGCCTTAATATAATTTTCTCCATTAACTTTTTTCTAACACAGTATGTGGAAATAAAATTTTTATCAAATTCCGTCGAACTAACATCACACACTTAATATAATCAAGAAAAAAGCCGTGCATCACTTGAAAATAATTTTTCATACGAAAAGTGTAATTTATGATAGGTATGTTATCACAATGTATAACGAAATGACCTAATAATTCCGTTATATGACAACTGCTTGTATAAGACTAGTGCACACAGTTAGCATATTATTGCCGTGACTTTGTATTAAATAATCTAATCAACTTAATGTAACATATCAGGAGGAATGTAAGCTATCGTGATGTAACTTGTGTGAGACCGTGTATGCAGTTATCTGGTCATCAATAATTAGTATAAAAACTTCACGAACCAAATGTTCTCGTGTTTAGAAGGGTTGATTAGAGATTTTTAAAAACCACAAATAATTATTTTAAAATCCTTGTGAGTGTTAGAAAATAATGATAAGAAAAAATATTTACAAATGTACACAGAATAGGTGATAGGTTCTAGTCTAGTTTCGAATTCAATTATTATTTTATACGCGGTAAGTAGAGATATAAGTAGAGACACGCAAAGCTCAGCTTATTCATTTGAACAAATGGTATGTCCAGAGAGCAATATTTTTTCGAATCCGGTCAAGTGACAATGTGTCAGATGACTATATAAAAATTTCATTTTAAATATGCTTATTAATGATGATGTGACCGATTTACAAACGGTGAGAATTAGTTTAATGTTGATTATGAATCATCTAACTATGGTTTCAGTGAGGGTTGGATCCATTTTCCAGGCCCCTGTTTCACTGGAAATTTTGAAGACCTATGTATTGAGATAGATAATAATATCACTACACAACGTAAACTATAAACAGCAATACTGATATAAAGACGATATTCTAGATTAAACTATCAATAATAACAGACCTGTATCCCAAATGTCCAACCCGACGAAGGCTGAGCGAACACGATGTTTTGAATATCTTATCCTTTCCTCCTCCTATCGGTATTGACATATAGTGGCCCCAGTTCGCAATGCACCTCCACAAGCCTATGTTCTGACTAATTACAACTTCACAATAAAAATGTGTTCTCTTTAATAATACATAAGTTGTCCAAAATTTAATAAAAATGAATTGTTAATTCTGGCGCCTGCAATCGGTTTACTCAAAAGCATTTAAAATTCCGTAAAAACAATGTAGATGGGTTTCAAATAATGGAACGATCGATGTATTTATTAATTTAAAAAAGTGTAAAATACAGGTTCGAAAATTTGTCGTCAAAAATATTGTCGCTGTAGCATAGTTGGTAATACCGGATTAGAAAAGAGATCCAGGTTCGAATCCTGGTAGCGCAATAACATTATTTTTCGATAAAATTGATTTTATGTGTATATTTTTGCAATTAATTCATTTAATTAGTGTTTTTACATATTATTAATTTACTGGGTAGGATAATATATTTTCTCTTCATGGTCCTAGCGTTACGCACGGTCCAGTCGGACGGTAGAAAAAGAACACAGATCTTGACAGTTCGGTGTCAGAAGGCAATAAAATGCACAGGGAGTAGGTATTTGACTTGCGTCAACAGAAACAGTGTTTTTATCTGATTTGGTAGCCCTATAAAAAGAGGTAATTGTACTTTATAATTACGACTATAATCCACCACTGGTACTAGTTCATACAATTTTATTTCCATTCATCTTCAACCACTTTTAAATGCACACTTTTAATAATTGTATCATCAAGACGTGTTCAATACACATTTAAAGATTTAAGTATATAACATTTTAAATAACTTAAAAGATCATTAATTAAAAATGAAAGATATAATTAATCAACTTTTTGAGAACACTTCGCAAATTTTCCGTGAGAAGCGTTAAGTTAACGTCTAAAATTTTTTAAGTGTTTTTAGCAAATGAAATTTCGTTATAATCAAACGAGACAGCACTTAGCCTTAAAATCTCAACGGTTGACGAAGGTGCTACGTCATTTTTATCGCCCCTTAGTCAGAGGGTACTTTTACAATAATTACTTACCATCGTGCCGATACGCAGTGGGGATAGAGTGGAGAATAAAACATTATACAATGACTCGTTCATAAACATTTAAAAATGTTGATATCTCGGCTAAGTTGATTAGCCAGCCCTATCCACCGATGTATTTAATTTATTTAAAACATAAATTGTATGTATAAAACAAATTTCCTGACCCACTGACAGCAATATTGAAAACTTATCAACGTCAAAAATTTCACCGAACCCGACACTTATCCTTCAAATAAGTAACAACAGTAGGTAATATTTTACCTTACAGAATTATCAAAAGTCAAACATAAGGTCGTAAACATCCTAATTATAGACAATGATCCATCTAAAGGACCAACAGACACGAGATAACCAAGTAATTTTCCTTCTAACATTATATTCAACCCGCAAAAACCTCAAATTTAACACATTATGTACCTATATATTTTTTTACAATATTTAATTACTGAGTTAATTGTTCCTTTAAACCTACGTCACGAACGTGTTAAATTTTCTAGTAGTTTAGGAGCATTTGTAATTATTTTTAAAACAACATAATTATTGATTTAAATTCAAATATAATCTTGTTTTTAATTAATTTAAATTAAATTATGTTATATTATATAACCCGAAATTAGGAAATTAGAAATCAGTTAATTTTGTAACATAGAGATTTTTGTAAAATTTCACCTCATTGACAATGGACCAAATTACGTCGTAGATTCGAAAAATTTGTTAAAAAACTGATATTTTGAAGTTTAATATCTCAGTATGTCTTGTCAGATGATACTTTGTTATTCGGAGGGCACGATATAGCATCATGCAAGTAGGTACTCTGTCTCGCTCGCAATTTTCTTAGACAACGACATTAAACCGTTGTCCAATTTCTACGATTTTACTTAAACGACAACCGTCATATAATATTGGCTGTATTTACACAACGTTTATCAGGTTTTAAACCATTTTGAAACATTTTGGATTGTTCTGACTTGCAGAATTTCAAGTGAACGGCATACTCCGTAAAATTTATTACAGCCAGTGTTTTATTTTGTTTTTTATTGATGGCGTGCCATGTCGCAGTAAATAAAATAGTGGATGTACGCACTCCTAAAACGCAGTATATTTTCTAGAAAACCAAAGTTTTTAAAGAATGTAGGTTAGGTGAATTATTTAAGAACCGGCTGTGTTTGGAAAATGAAATAAATTATCGCCAAAATCAAAATTAATTATTTGGAAAGATTTATTTTGTTTACTTATCGATTTTCTTATTTTTTATCTTGTCCATACGTCCATGATCATGGTCATTACCGAGCGCCCCACACTCTTAATCATCGCCGTTGCGGTCCAATCTCTTGCAGCATCGTCATTACTCCAGATTTATAAATTGATACTTCTGATCACACGGCGTATTTGCCAGTTTAACCGGCTTTTTTTTTTGTTTTAACTATTTAACTTTATACATGAATGGGGTTTCAGCCCTTAGCACAATTCTTGAACTCATTAATTAAAAATTGTTTATGAAGCGTAATATCAATATTTTCATCTAAATATAATTTTATGCTACTAAATTAGCACGACGTTATGTCAGTTTTTTATGTTTATTTAAAATTCTTCGTTTGAATAAAAAATCAAATTTTAATTATCATTATTTAAAGTTTCAATAATTAAGTGATATAAATGAGTTTTATTTTTTTTAATGTATATTATTTGTATTACCAACAGGTCATTAATGACCTAATGCTATGATCTTAGTATGACTTTAACGTACAATAAACATTATTTTGATAATTATGTAAATAATATGTTAATATATTCCAATGTTTTTATGTATTTTCCACCGAAGCTTAGCTAATTTTAATAATCTACTCGAAAGTAGAAAAGTGTTAAATTTACTTATTCATTAAATGTACATTTTATATATTCTGCATATGTTTTTGGTTGTAGGGATTACAATAACAATCACTAAAAACTTTAAGAATTGTTTAGAAGCAAGGAAGAAATAAAAGATATTACGATGGACATATGTACAATATAAACTAACATTAAATGAACATATATTATGAACATCACAGTACATACGAGTATAGCGATAATCGTTCATAATACAAATGAAATATATTAATTAGAAAGATATACATATAAAATCAATTTATCGAAGAAATATTATTGTTGCTATCGGAATAACGATAATTTCATTTTAAATACTAAATTAATGTATTAATGAAATGAGATCACTTAGACGTATTTGTGGCAAATCTATTTATGACAGAGTAAAGAATGAAGAAATAAGGAAAGAATGTAAAGCTGATGTTAGTATAGTGAGTAAGATTAAGAAAGGATCACTTAGGTGGTTTGGTCATATGGAAAGGATGAATGAGGAGAGAATGGTAAGAAAGATATATGATGCAAGTGTTGATGGAACCAGAAATAGAGGACGTCCGCGGAAGACTTGGCACGATCAGGTAAACCAGATAATGGAGGATGGTTCTGTTAGAAGCCTCAACAATCGGCGAGCTTGTATGACAAGATGTATGAATGTGGATTAGGCGAGAATTGTGTGTCAGGACAGAAGAGTGTGGCGCTCTATCCTCTCTGCCTACTCCCACGGGGAAACGGCGTGATGGTAAGTAAGTAAGTAAGTAATTATAAATATATATATATATAAAATCAATTTTGTCGAAAAATATTGTTTTTGCGTCACCGAGATTCGAACCTAGATCTCTATTTCCAATCCGGGGAAGTACACTACCAATTGTATTTGAGATTCTGTAAAAATAATGTAGATGGCTTTCAAATAATGGAACGACAGGTGTATTAATTTGAAAAATGTAACAAATAGGTTTGAAAATTTGCCGAGAATAATACTGGCGTTATAACACAATTGGTAGTGTACTTCTCCGGATTGGAAATAGAGATCCAGGTTCGAATCCCGGTGACGCAAAAACAATATTTTTCGACAAAATTGATTTTATATGTATATATTTGTAATTAATACATTATAAAATATCACAGACCTATGTTCTGAATAATTACAACTTCACAATAAGAATGTGTTTTCCTTAATGATAATTTATTTGTATTAAAAATATCACAGACCTATGTTCTGTAAAATTGCTACTTCACAATAACAATATGTTCTGCTTAAAAATAACGGTTCATTCAAATAATTGAAACTTTAATTAAAATCCACTAATATTATTTATTTATGAAATAGGGACACTAGAATTGAAAAAAACGGTCCGGTGCTGTGAAACATATCCTCAATTCCTGAGAGTTGGAGTGAAGCTTTTGTACTCAGACCCGTGCTACAAAAAAATAGATACGTAGCCAACATTTTTAGATAATCATGTTGCTCTTCGGCAAGATAAACCCCGTGTTTTTCCATTTGCTAATTAGAAAATATATTTTTAACAGTTTTTGCGAAACTCTGGCACCCACCGTTTGTTTATATATTATGTTAACATTTTAACTACCAACTGTATTTAACACAGGCGACGCTAGATAGGTTAGAGTTAGGCTTCTGGGGTATATTTTAAAGATACATAGATAATATATGCTTAATTGACACATTTATACTTTTTTTTACGTCAGATGTAAACATATAATAATACAATATGGGTAATTATAATATTTGTAATTTTTTTGAGCGAGATGCAGTGGTATCATCCGTGATAGATTCAGTCTTATTCTGGCTACATTGATAAATTTTTGACTGTATTACAGTAGTCAGTATTACTCTTGGTGTTTGGATTATGTCATTTAATTAATGATAAAATACTAATTAAATGTATTAATTATAAAGATATACATATAAAATAAATTTTATCAAAAAATATTGTTATTGCGCTACCGGAATTCGAACCTGGATCTCTTTTTCCAATCCGGAGAAGGTGCATTATCAACTATGCTACATCGCTAGTAATTTTGACGACTAATTTTCGAACCTATATGTTACACTCCTTCAAATTAATACATCTTATCGTTCCATTATTTGAAAGCCATCTGCAATGTTTTTATGGAATTTCAAATACCTTTGAGTAAAACGATAGCAGACGCCATTAACAATTCATTTGATTTTAAATTTTGGACACATTGATACAACTTATATATTATTAAAGAGAACACATTCTTATTGTGAAGTAGTAATTATTCAGAGCATAGGTCTATGATGTTTTAAATACTAATTAAATGTATTAATAATAAAGATATATATATTTAAAATCAATTAATTGCGCTACCCGAATTCGAATCTGGATCTCTTTTTCCAATTCGGGGAAGGTGCATTACCAACTATGTTACAGTGCTAGTAATTTTGACAACCTATGTTATGAATAATTACAACTTCACAATAAGAATGTCTTCTTAATAATATATAAGTTGTATCATTGTGTCCATATAAAAACTAAATGTGGACTATTTATGTATTATTGTATTTACGTTGAATTTAAATCGGAATATTAGACAACTGACCTCTACCCAATTAAATCATATATTGGATGCATTTTCGAATTATTTAACTATTGGTGAATGAAATTTTAAGTGTTGTTTATATGTTTTTTAAAAGTTCTAAACTATTGTCCACAGATTTAAAATATATGATATTGAAATCCTGTTTATTTCCGCGTCTTTAAGCTTTAAAGTGCGTGTTGTTACGCTTATGGCTCGGCGTGACATGCAAAGTTTTGCGTGTTAATGCGCTCACAACATTTGAATAATTTTTATAAGTACGAGTGTGTTATAATCAGATCGATCAGTAAATGAAGCGCATGTATATTTCAGTTTATCGTTCGCGTACAAGATGATACAATACTCAACTTGATTTAACAGAGAGGAATTGAGACAGTGGCGTAAACTTGATACATAATTTATTCAATATATGTGTATATAGACATTACGGACAGGTGCAAGGAAATTGTAAAATATATATGTAACTGATGTCTCTTCTGGGTTAGATCGCATTCTTTGTATATGATTTCCCCGACGTTTCGGCACGATAACACGTGCCATTGTCAAGGTGTTGCCTCAAAAAATTACGGTACAATGGTATGACTCAACTCAACTTAAATGTGGAAGATTTATATCTCCTGCAAAAAAAGTACGGTTGTACCGTAATTTGAGGCAACACCTTGATAATGCCACATGTTACCGCGGAAACGTCGGCCTAGGCTTCCCCAGAGAAATCACATACAAATAACGCGATCTAACCCGGAAGAGACACCAGTTGTATACACTAGTGCTTGCAAAAATCTTAAATTTGTGAAAAATTTATTTCTATCGAATTATTCTTTTATTACAAGCAATATTATTGCATTATGCAAAGCGATACTCACGCTGCTAGCAATATCCATTTTTAAATTGAAACGTTTTTAATATGCAATATTGTATTGCATAGATTCGGTGGTTCTCAACTTGTTTCATATCACGGCACACTATTCAAACTGTTAAATTTTTGCATCACGCAGGTCAATACACAGCAACTTCTTTCAACTCTTATACACACATATCTTGTGTATTTCACCAGAATAAAAATCACCAGATGCATTTTTTTGTAATGGAGGTATTTCATAATAGTGTAATAGATATAATATATTGCAGAAAATGTATTGAAACATATGTAAGGGACAGGATTTCAAATTCACTGCCATCTCAGCCGGCATCGATTCTAGCAACATAGCACTGCCGGTTGCCGCTACAGGTCTAGCCCGATTCCTCACCGATGATCTCTTTCATGTTTCATAGCTCCGCAACAGCGGTCTTGCCGGCCCACGTGCGTCGAGCGAAACCGCCGACTCATTTTATTTCATAATATTCTGCATCTCTTCATTCTATCCGTAATTCTGTATTCTGCACTCTACCATATCACAATAAACATCAATACGCCAACCATCACTCTTTCATTCAACCACCGACCTAACCCCCAAACATATGAAAATTGCTTATCGAAAAACTCGTTAAATAGTATTCGATCTTTACAGCCTATTTATGGATAGCCGTCGCCGTGCGCGCGCATGTGATCATGACAAACGTAAATCGGTTGTTCTTGTCTATTACTTATCCACTACTCCCCTCTCCCTATAACCAGAACACGATTTTTTCTGTGGTGTTCTTAATGGTTTTATGAATTGAAGTTGTACCTACGAACTGAAATGAGCTTTTATCATTTTAGATGTGTTGACGGCCGCCAAATTCATCCTGCCGTTTGGGAACGAATTGTTGGCTTGCGTTAATTATCATTCTGCTATGTGGGGCTGCTATTTGTTTATGTGTAATCGGTTTCTCGCTACCGTGCGAACTGATTAGTGCTGTACGTCGTGCTATTTGTGCGTAGTAGTGTTTGACACTTTTGCTCTATCATCAAAAGTATATGTCCAAGAGTACTTTGTGCGGATCAGCGTTGCACGTATCTTGAAGCCAGAAAACCTGTGGATCTAGTGGAAGAAGATCCAGATACTGGAAGGAGCTTTTCACAGGTGGGTCGTGTTTTCTGGTTCTGGGTGGTTCTTCAACTCCCCTCTCTTCCCTACTTCTGTCTCTATCCCGAATTCCATCCACCTTTCTTGCACTCCTTAACTTCTCCACCCCCGATAAATAGTATTATGGCAACCATCATCATTATCGGCTATCCCTCGAATTATGGATCCTCAGGTGGCTGAAGAGTCCTAGTGTCACGATGCTCAGTTACAAGCACTTCGACTAAGATAGAGATGGTGATAATGCTTTATAGGTTTATTTTTGAAGTTAAAAAAAACTTTATTTGATTTGATTAGAATAGAGTAATAAATAATACTTAGTAGACGCTTTAATTTTACAGAAAGCAACAATATTTTTCTGTGCACTTATCGCTCGTAGCATACTGGTTGGGAACCACTAGCATGGATATACATTTTTTTTTAACAAATAGCAATTATAGTGCAAATTGTAATTGTTACTAGTTGTTAATTGCTGTGTTGCTAGTAAACTCGCGCATACAAAGTTCATGACTTACTACATCAGATTTGTTCAATAGTTGGATTCTCTTTGATACCAAGCGCAATAAAAATGCGCGAAGCTTTATTGCCTGAAGCATTCTCGTGTTGCCAGAGATAAAACTAAAATGGCGCCCATGTAGCTGTTGCAATTTCCTTTTTTTCTAGCCATTCGCAACACCATTTATTGTGGTTTTGCAATAACCTCTCGCCATTCGTTAGAACAAAGTGCACTTTATTGTGAGCTTTACTTCAGAAAGGTGGAACAAAAATGCAACGTTATTCTGATGTTAAAGATTGTGCGGCTTTATTTATGAATGGAATGAAAGTCAGTTACCATCAAATTATTTCATTACGAATATTAAAGTTGTTACTTTAATAAAAATTCACCCATAAATACTTATTTAGTCAGTTTTCTCATTTCTGAAGATCGTGACCATTCGGGTTGTGGCCAGCTGATGCCCTCGACGATTTTCCACCATGTCGACATTTAGTAGGATTATTGAGCTGGTCAGTCTATCGAGTTGAAGCTTGGCCACTTCCTCTCTGGCGTTCCATTTTTCCAGTCTCTACCAACGCTTCTCCAGGTTATCACCAATATCAATTGAAAGCTGACAATCTGTTCCCGTAAATGCTTTCAACAGCTTGAAACCTCGGATTTCCTATATCACATATATAGGATGAAAAATCACCACTAACCTGGATTGGTTTGATGAATTGTTCTTCTTGTACCTCGATCTCTGGGTATTATTTCCACCGTCTGAAATACGCACTCTCGAAGTAGTATGAGATGTTTATCTGGCGTGGTACCAACTGCAATTGCGGTTCGACCGTGATTAGACAGATTCTTTGATCACCAAAAGCGGCGACATTCACACTACATAAATGAATCATACCAACAAGAAGAAAAACCAGGGGTGCCAGTTAAGGAATTAGAAAATGCGTAAACAGAATCTATCTCGAGAGAGAGAAATTGCGCATTTCCGTCCAAGTGATTAGCCTCCAGCATCACATTTCAATCGCATTAAATTTCTTCCTCTCGCTAACTCTCAATATTCATTATTATTTAAAAGATATTACAAGAAAAGGGAAGAAATTGTAGGTATTGGAAAACTGAAGGAAGAATCGAAGGGCATCGGATGTTCCACCAAAGATTTGGACTCGCTACGAAGATGTGAGATGTTGTCAGCTCGATAAAAATAATTGTGGGCTGATCCATATATTCTTAACAACAATCAGATTTAGAAAGATAGGTGGATCAACTATTTCGTTGAAAAAAATACTTTTAAGCGATATTATTTTGAATTAACGTGTGTTCATATACGCGCATACATACTGGTATGGAAACCAAATATTATGTATGAGATAAGAGGGGAGAGAGAGAGAGGGGGAGGTAGGGAGGCCATCTCTGAGACAGGGATTATGCTCTCATGAGATCGGAGACCACTCTTACTTTTCGTAGTCTACTGCGCGCACACAAAGTTCCAGATATTCACCATCAGCGACAGCGCCTTACTTTACGCATGTTGTCAAAATGTTAGACACCAGAACATTGATGTCGCATTCGTCAGTTGGATGAGTTTGAATCTCCCCAGTAGCAGATTGTAATTGAATGCATTATGCCTATCTAATTTTACAGAATATATAGTGGTAAGTATCTGTGGTTTTTGCACACTTGTTAAGTCTCGCTGTTAAATCGTGTACGTGCATTTGAGTTTTTGTCTCTTTCAACCAATCTCAAGTTGATCTCTGAGCTAAATCTCTAAAATTTATCTCATTCCGTGGATAGGGATCACATGATTGTGCTTTTTTAAAAATGATAACATAATTTTATCGTGAAGTTACAATTATTTCAACATGTATATTTTTTCTATATATCTTTCGATCTGATTTATTTGTTTTATTTATGTAATATCCTATAAATTGCTGATGATGTTATAAATAATACGAGATATCGTGATAACAATAGTATTTATTCTAGACACGTGTATAAAGTAAAATCTCGTTCCCCGAATAATCGTTTTCCCACATGTATCGTTTATTTTTTCCAGTCCCGAATTAATTTCATACAAAACACCCTAAAATAAACCGCATGGACCGTTCATTTTATGCATCATTTTACCGCATTGATCGTTTAAATCACATAGCATACTTCGTGGCTAAATGCTTGGTTTCGATTAACGACACTCGTAAACAACGAACGGAACATTCGAGAAAGAAAATGCTACAAATTTTAATTAATTTTTGTTCGTTTCTGTGGAACTTTCTAATTTTATTTTTATTTATTAAATCTTTTTTATAATACGTATTAAACATTTAAGTGTGAAAAATGTTACTTTTTTCTATATTCCCGCATTCATAGTTTATTTCAATAGGTCCCTTCAAAAACGATATATAGAGGTTTCACTGTACAATGTAAAACGATACAATATTTGATGTTTACTGGACCGCGGTTACACTTACACACACACACGCATTCGTCAACCATAGATAAGTCACAATTTATTTTATTTATCAATAAATAAAATAAAGAAAAACCAAATTCTAGGGGAACTGCGTTACCCCGCGTCATAACGGAGAGTTAGTTTATTTATTAGGGCGTATTTTTATCGCAATAATTAATGTTGCGTCTTGCTTACAGCACACCTGTTGACGCCGGACAACACTAACACTTGGCTTCTTCCGTGAAACATACGTATGTAGGTGGCAGAAGTCAGATTTCACACTAATAGTTTTCTATGATTTATTTGGGAATCTACTTTCATTCGCCCATCGCTTTATTATATTCCTTGGAGCAGTGAGCAAGGAGGAAGATGGAACGGATCATCCATCATCTCATTGCTCCATTTCTAAAAAAAATCCATCGTGATAGATATGCGTCACCACGTTGGTGGATAAAGAGAGAGACCGAACAAGAAATTTTCGATTAAATCAAATCATGAAATATCATTCAGATGAATATTTAACACTCGGCAATATGTTTACTCTGCAAGACAAGACAAGACAATAAAAATCTCCCGATGATGGCAGAGACACCATATTTTAAAAGCGTTAATTCTTCACTGGGACCAGTGACACGGGCAACACTTTCAAAGAAACGTAGCCTATCTTGGAATTCATTACGAATCTCGCATTATTGAGCCAGTCATAGAATTAGAGTAGGAACCGATTATATAAATTATATTAATTAAACGGAAGCTTTCAAGGGTATTCAATTTCAATATCAAAAAGGGTAATATTTTAATTAATTGGAACCATGTTAAGACTCTTACAAAGAATTTAATTTAATCTTGAGCCAAAAAGTTATATAACGCTTACTACACCAAGCAAATGCTAGGTGTATTATAAGTATTTTATTGATGCAGTGGCGTAATTTCGATTTTGGTACCTGGGACAAATTTTTTTTTTCTTCTTATTTTTCAACGGCTTCACGGAACTTGTAAGACCATTCTCGGTATCACAACAGAGCTCTATCCTTAAAGTATTTATTTACCTGATGATAAATAAAATCAATATGGCTAATTGCTGACGTTAATAAAATATGTCATTTACCAACAGTCAATATACCTTACGCTGAAAATGAGAATACATCTTCAGTTATTTTGTAGAATCAGCCTCTAAATAATCAGTTATGATATATGTAGTATATTACATTATGATAGATAAAAAAATAGTTATATAAATATTTTGGCCCGTTTCGTATTACCTTATTAAAACCACACTTCTTTTCTTCTTCTTCTGCTTCTTCTTTTAAACAGAAACACCACACTTACGAGTAAAATACTTAACACAAACCATTCATTATTTTTTATCTAATGCTGTTTGAAACGTAATAATTAATATTGTAGGGATTAATCACCTCCACAATCAGCAACACCGCCGATGACCTCGAAACGCACTTTGCAGATACCTGGTTGTAAAACTAGACTCTCGATAGCCTCAAAATTATGCCCGGTACCAACTCCAATATGACGACCCCTCAGAATAACAAGGTTCCATCTGAAACCGACACTGTTTTGAGAGCTCAAAAGTGTTGATTGAATTTCAACGTATATATTTTGTATTGAGTATGCAAATCTGATCAGTTTTAAGGTATTAACTTATTTTTAGTGTTATCAATGGCCATTGTGAGATGTGGGAAATTAATAATAAAAAAAACATAATTAAAAATAATGATCCATAAATTGAAAAACTGATACAGTTGGAACTTTCAGTTCTTGCTATTTCCTTTAATATCCGTTAAATAGAGTATGTGTATATGAAATAAAAATGCGTTTGGAACCCATTTCACGCAATAACTCTAATTAACCCAAAATTTAGTTTTGAAAATTTTGTATTGATTGGCTAGAAAAACACCGAATTTCTCCAAAACTTTTCCAGCAGACATTAATGAAAAAGGAGATGCTTAGATATATATATATACATAACTTGCGGTACCTATTTGGAGTAAACTAAAAATAGTAATTTAAAGGAAAGTGGAGCCTTTATCAAACACAGACCCTAAAGAGTGACGTTGTATGCTGTATTTTGTACAGTCAGGAGAGAGGTAAGGTCCCGGAGTGGTGGGTTGTCTTATTTTCCTCAGGGACCTAGTGTGCAACTGAGAAAGATTTGAAACGGATGACATTTAATAGTGGTTAGGGTGCTGGCCTGGTGATCCTCGACTAGGCTCATAGAGACGAAGCTAGGAGTATGGGGTGATTACAGGGCTTACGACCTGTCTTCGGCTGGCTTAAGTGATCACTTTATATAAATATAACGTTCACCATTCTCAATCCATCAATCTCCACATATATTAAATTTTTGAAATTTAAAAATACCAGTAATTGTGTGATTTTGGACATATTCTAATTAGTAAAATCTTAGAAATAACGTGAAAAAAGAAAAGTCTCCCACCCCTGAGAGAAGTTTCATAAATTAATGAGAAAGGTAGAATTTTGCGAATTTTCAAACAATGCCAGAATCTGGACTTTGAAATTTAAACAGCAAGACCGAAAAGTCACAATTCAATAAGGCATAGTTTCATCGTTCTATTCAGTTTTTCCAGGCAGACGTATACAGCACCAATGTCGTAAATTTTGCTCGGAGAAATCCCTTAAATTTGTAACCGAGCAATAGGTTTTCCACAGGCACAACCATTGTTCGCGGAATGTTTTGTTAAGAATCCTTTCTAGATCCGCTGGAGAATTATATAGTTTCTATCTTCAAGGTCTCGTAACTGCGGCAGGAAAAAAAATCTAATGCGGAACCCCCAAAAAATGTTTTCGTGACATTAACTAATTTCCTAAACATTGCGTATATCATCCATCTCAACACGGACCCACATCAACTACGCGTAATAAAGAAGGCACCCATTTAACTTTTTTTCTAAATATAGGTTCTTGATTACTTCTCCGGTTGTCGTATGTTAGCGTTTGTAATATATAATTGTAATGACTCTTGAATTACGACAGATTCCTTTGAGGTTATATCCTCTGATTACCATCTAGTTATCTCGGGTCCCGATTCCTTGTAAGTGAAACTCAGTCTTTCCAGGTAACAATATTATGTTTATTACAATACGTTATTACAGTCGATATAAATTATACACTTCAGAGATAGTTATTGAGAAGTAGATGAGGGGAAAGAGAGTTCTTCCCACTGATGCGGCCCCTTAGAAGGCTCGCCTCCCCCTACCCATCCTCACACTTCCATGACACATACACACACACACATACATACACATCGTGACAGTTCTCACATTAATGAAAGACGGGATCGTTGTGTCGAAATCAAATACCGTATTGAGCAAGCTCGTGACAAAAATGCTAATGAACGATTGGTCAGACGCTGTATTGTTGTATAAAATAGACATAAACATAGACATTTACGGAAGAAGTGATATGGCGACGTAAAGCATTTGATACGTGGATCTACAAAAGAATGCTTAAAGTAAGATGAGGGTCTTATGGGACGATGCTCGAACCCCCGACCGCGTGATCGAATATCACTAGACCAACAAGTAGAGTGATCACTAGACCGATAAGTAAAGATGCTTCCCTATGGGTACGCATCGGTTCACGAAAATAAGGTATTTGTAAAATAGTAAACACCTTGCTAAACAATTTGTTGGGAATATTTCATAACATTGAAATGTGCTGTATAATTTGGTACGGTCAGCACAAAATCATACTAACACTTTAAATATTACTTTTAAAATTAGCAATATTAACTTTGTGGTTAAAATTCATATTTTTTATTTATTATCTCTGTTTTATTAACCACCGAATTGAGTTTAAATACATCTACCGGTTTCGAAAAATACTATTTTCTTCTTCACTGAAAGTAATGAACAACTGAAGAAAAAATGCTATATATTTTTAGTTAGTTATGATATCCTGAAGAAGAAAATAGTATTTTTCGAAACCAGTAGATGTATTTTAACTCAATTCAGTGGTTAATAAAACAAAGATAATAAATAAAAACTACTTTAAATATTCAATGAATTTATTTTCAAAGTTATTCTTTTGAAATTTCTCTTAACTCTCTCAAATCAGAATATACTTAACATGGTCGGAAATAATAACTAAATTAGTTTATTATTAATGAATACACATTCTTATTTATTTTACATTACATTACCGTATTTCAATAAATTTTTGATTTTTTTTAATGTCATTTTTTGGATATAGTAGTGACATCAGGTTAGAATAAATAAAGAGTTGGTGATATGGTTTAGTCATGTTGAATATATGAGCGATGGTAAAGAAAGTATATGAGTGTTGAGACCAACAGGAAATCAAGAGGTCATCCGTGAAAAACCTATCAAAATCAGATATTGGAGGACGCCCTTGATAAATCTTCAACAACCAAAAAGCGCTACGTTCAATCGTGATTGCCAACCCCTGCGGGAAACAGCGTGACGGTAGGTTAGTTTAATTAGTTATATATAACATTAAATAAAAGTTTTTTTACATATCAGACATAAAATAATCGCAACTAAAAATGAGGTGATTTTGTGAACATGCGATCGTCAATTGCTATTTTTTAAATATTTTTTTATCGTTTTCTTTATGACGGGCCAACCCCACGTGTCGAATAGTCGTAAAAAATATCTGGACTGCGAGAGGGTACGTTTTGTCATTTGTCATATTATTTGAGCGTGGGCGGATAAAAGCATTCATTGTTTGATTTAATAAATTTGTTAAATGATCGTAAAAACATATTTTTTTATATTAAAAACCCATTGAGGCTGGCGTTACGAATACAAATTGTAATAACGATAATTTATTTTCTTATTCAACGTTTAATTTGTGTTGAAAACATTTTTTTTTTTTTTGTTATAATAACTGTCGATAATTTTTCAATTTGACTTTCATATTTGATTGATTGACAATACTTGCTAGAAAAATAGAAAGATGTATTACATGACTGATGCCTAGTGAGACTAGTGATATACAGACACTAAAAAATTTACCAGATGATTATTTTAGTTGTAAATTTAACAGATTTGGGTCATAATCCCGAAAGTCGAAATTTCTTTAAACCAAAATGTTTTGTTTAGGTTTTGGCTCTCGGAATCCAAATAAACTTTCTATTTTCAAGAATTCTATAATATCTTCTATTTCAGGCCTCTTCTTAAACTTCCACTTTATTTATACATAATGTATTATTAGCTTCTTTATACAGGATGATCTCAATGAAAGCAGTTAGATTTTCTTTTTGAATAATTAATCTAAAAATTACGCAAATGTTAGTTTTATATTAAGTGTGTTTATTTAGACTTGGCAATTATGCGCAGAACACTATATTATTTAAATGGACGTAGATGTACGCCATTTTGATCACATTTTGCTAGACGGTTTTACATATTTTAACTCATATCTTTTGGTGGAAATATAAGGAAAAAAAGAAGGCATTTACTTTTCATCTGCTGAATGCTGTTTCATTTGTTGATTCCTCTCCACCACAAGAACAAGCGTCGTGGAGTGTGTATTAATACTCGCATAAATGATTATTAAGTATTAGCGGAATTAAGGTGATATTAATTAATCAGCGTTAGTTCCAAGCGCACTGAACTTGCTGCAGTTGGAAAATTTTAATCACTGCGACATCTTCTTTCTACCTTGTGCTCAAGGATAGGTGACGAAAAGAAAGGGAAAGACATACGCAGGTTAAAATTTGGAAAACCGCAAATAAAATGTATGCATGCGGCAACAAGTCACACGCCAAAAAACTTAAAAGAATTTAATTAATTTTAAACGGCGCTAACATCTTCTCTAAAATTGCCTTTGAGTTACTCAATAGTCTACAACTTGTTAGTTTACACATTACCTTAAAAAAAAACACTTAGTAGGTCCATTGGAGTTAAATCAATGTATATTTCAAAATTAATTTATCCGGAAACATCCTTTTCAAAATTAATCTTTCTTCGCGTGTTGTGTGCGACGTGGCGCCATCTTGTTGAAATCGTGTCACCAAGTCCCACTGGACTAGAAAAAGTTGTTGATCATGTTCCGATAATGTTCGTCAGTTTCAGATGATTAACACGTATGTTTCGGAATTAAACGAATTTTTTGTCACACCTATTTTTATGCTTTTCTAATTAGTTTTAAGCGCTATTTCTATTTCGAAAAATTCTGTTGATGTATGATTGTGATATCTGGGATACCTGTATAAGTCCAGCTTACGAATATATCTATAAATACATTATATTATAAATAGGACTGCCAAAAGTTGTAACGAACTTAGACAAATGAACATGACACATGACTTTTCTTTACTAAATAATTATTGCTGTAATTGTTGGAGCTAATGTAATCGATTTGTGTAATATCCCTATTAATAGCAGGCCTGCAAATCTATGACGCTTTATTAGTATATATTGAACTGGGAATAATTTTATTTTATTACCCAAATTTCTGTAGTTAATACGTACTGATTAAAAAATATATTTTCAACTGGTTAAAGTTCTAAAGTTTTTAATAACTATTTATGGACTCGAAATATGAACCATGAAAACGAAATAAATATACATTAGAGATGTTAGTTATAATGCGTATACCGAGGACTGCGACTCAAATTATTTAATATTTTTCAAGAACTTCGTACTGAAGAAAAGCTATATTCAAAATGCAGGAAAATAATTATCTTGAACTTTAGGCGTGTCGTTAAAAATTTGTGATGTACGAGTACATGAACAGAGTACGATATCCAATAAGACAGACAGACCAAGTCTGAAACGTGACCGGTACATTGCTACACGTCGCAATAGCAAGGCCCAGGATCGCGAAGAATGGGCAAGCAGTTCACACCGTAGAAACAAAAGTGTTCGGAATATTGTTCGACCAAATTTGTTCGCGTCTACGATATATATATTAAAAAAATGTATTCTTAATAAATGTGATTGTTTAAATTCAGAACAAATTGTTTTATACTTGTTCAAAGCTGGTCGGTGTATATTATTACTACTTTTTATAAGGTTAGGTTAATTTAATTGTATTTATTTTTTAAATTGTTTCCAACTTAAATTTATAAAACTACATAATCACATATGTGTAAATAAAATACTTGTTTTCTTATTCTACTCGTTTAATTTACTTGAGACACGTTTCGCCTTGTAAGGGCATTATCAATCTAATAATTTAACTCAACAACTTGTATTAATATCTGTACTGGAGAACAGCTATATAATTTTTTTTTTTACATGAGATGAAAAGGAACATTATTCATTGTAATTCTGAGGATTTTCTTAAATGTTTGAATGCTTCTAATTATTTTAAGTAACCATAATACTTTAACACAGACTTTAGTCTAGCAAAGTAGCCAGGACAACGCTGTATATATCAGAGGTGAAGTCTACTCCATCCCACACATTAAACTATGTATTATGTATGTTATGTATGTTATGTATCCACCTCTGTAACTACAAAAATATGGATGTCAAAATATATATAAATAAATAATACTGTTTCAACACTAATGATATTTCAATGTCATAAGCAATATGTAGAAATTAAAATTATATAGCTGTTCTTCAGTACAGATATAAATACAAGTTGTTAAGTTAAATTTTTAGATTTATAATGGTCCTAAAAGGTGAAATACAGCTCAAGTAAATTAAACCAGTAGAACCAAAAAACTAGTGTTTTATTTTCAATATGTAATCGTTTTTTGTTCTATAATTGTGTATTTTATTTCATATACCATGATGCCGTGGTATCCTTTTTTATATATTTAAGTATATATAAGTACATAGATATTAGTAATGAGCTCAAAATCACAAACAGTGAGTTAATCACTAATATATTTGAGTCACACTCACTATCAGTGATTGAATATCAGGAAATATCGTGATCCGTGATTCATTTATTTATTTTATTTATATTTGGTTGTGAATTCAGCGAAATGAAGGAATGATGTTATAATTCGTGATTATCGCCATCTAGTAAATTTTGCGCGTTTTATGCATTTGATCCATATTTGATCCGAAACGCTGAAAATTTAACCCAAATTTCACATGTTTTTCAGCATTTTAATTCTCCCTTTACATTAGATATATGTTTTTTTAAATTTATTTCATATATTATGATATCTTACGGTGCGTGCGCATAGTAATGAAACTGTGATCATAGTTTTCAATCCCTGATATTATCGAACACCAATCACAATCACACCAGTGAGTCAAAAGTAGCATATTTTCTCACCACTGATAAAAGTAAAATTTACATTTCAAGAAAAGTACAGTTTTGTAAAATATTTTATATATCCTGTTGTATATATTTAGTGTATCGCGAAGACTTGTGGCCGGGTAGAACAATATTCTTATACCCAACTAGACGACCAGTCACGAGCACATCGACTGAGAGAGATATATTTTAAATACGGATTGTGCACACAGTATACATTATTTACACTGTACTCAGTCTGCTTGTAACTCATCTGACGTAGATACTATTAAAGTATCGCTATCAGTTGCCTGAAAATACGTGAAAAAGCAGAAACAAAGCTATACACTTTAATTAAAAATCAAGTCTATACGACATTGCCTTTGAGGTTTGGATATCCATTAAAAAGTTTTAAAAACCCTGCTTTAGGCGTAAAAGTACGCGAATATCTCTACATTGTATTTTAGTGTAATTAAAGAATTCGGATATGTATCTCTGTTTGATTTGTATTCGAAAAAAATAGTTTTTAAAGCCATTATTTAACAAAAGTAAAGTAGTATTAATCAAAAGTACTGACGCTATAGCATAGTTAGTAATGCACCTTCCCCGTATTGTAAAAGAGATCCAGGTTCGAATCCCGGTAGCGCAACAGCAATATTTTTCGATAAAATTGATTTTATATGTATATCTTTATAATTAATATATTTAATTAGTATTAAAAATATCACAGACCATCTGTTCTGAATAATTACAACTTCACAATAATAATGTTTTCTCTTTCATAATTATTTAACAGTTTATAATTCCGATGATTTTCTCTAGGCCTTAGAGAAATTATATTTTTAATATTTTTTTAAGAAAAAGGGCTAGCATTTTTGTAATACCTCTTATGCTTGTTTTATAAATAGATTTTTTTTCATATATTCACACATTTCTAAAAATAATATAAGAAGGTATATTAAAAATAATTATATTAGTAATATTTATATACATGACAAGCGACGTAAACTTTGTAGATTTAAACTAATTTTTAAAGTTTTTATTTATTTATTAATCTGTTATAATTACAATGATACAGTACCGTAATAAGTTGTTTTTTTTTTTTGCTCTACAACTTCTCTAAAAAGCATGTACTTGTACAGAAAAGAGGATTTCATATTAATAATTATTGTTTACAATAACTTGCTTATAATAAAATAAAATACGATAAATTAATAGCAACAATATATAAATATTATTAGTTTTGGGGTACATGTTTGATAGCATTGATTATTTCTTTGTTATCATTAGTATTCCTGATATTTTCGGGTAAGCCGTTAATTTTTTTTTCTTATGTGCGTACAGCGGTGTTGTGCAAAATTTTTGTTTATCACTAGTAATAAGTCAAACGGTAACGCAGAAGAGCACGCAAAAAGAGAGCGCGCCTGGCGCGCGTCGCTTTTTATATCCCCGCACACGCACCCACAGATACACATTCCGCCCCGGCGGTACGGCGCTCTGGCACATACACATATATACAAATTCTAGAACATCACACTAAACCGCTAATCTTTAAATCACTCATACCAATCACAGATACAATTCAATTACAATCAATTTTGCTTATACTTATATATATATATATATATAAGACAGATACACGGACATTTTAAAATGTATTTAAGACATAGACAATATAATCAAAGCAAAAAACTGCGAGTTCAAAACGACATTGAAAATAAGATATTTCCAACGACGATAAGATATATCTAGACCAACAATTTGAATTAGATCTACCATCTCACTTACATATTGCTTTATTATATTATTTAATTTTAGATTTTAAATAATATGTTTCATTCTAGGGTCTCTTTTCGAGGATGACATTCTTGGAGCCAGTCTTCCTGGGGGGCGCCGGCAATATGAGCGGCCTCAGCAGGCTGCCTGTGCAGGGAGGTTTTTCTGGCTGCGTGAGAAGCCTGGAAATCAACGGCAGAGAGTACAGGTTCCAGGCTCGTCCCAAGGGTGACTCCCTCGACGGCTACGCTGTGGGTAAGTAATTGAGTTAATAATATACTATGATCGGAAGGGTGTATTTCGTCCGGACTATGAACGAGTTCTGCGACTTCAACACATAAATGTGACGTTAACAAACCAATGTATAGATAGATATATATAAAATAAAGTAAAGAAAAAAAAATTTTTTAAATATGCACAATAAAATTAAATATCCATTCATATAACATACTTAGTTCAGTTCAATTCAGTGCCGACAAATTAATGTATATTGGTTTAACAAAATTTTAATGGCTTGCAACAACATTATTTTTATATATAACAAATTATCTCAATAAAATACATATATTGAATTCGTTAATGTTTGCAAGCCTATCGGCCGCTGTTTGCCTTGCTAGGTATATATAAATATCCCTGACCTGAGTTAGTGAGTAATTATTGATTCATTAGTAATAGGGTAACTTTTTACTAAGGTAAAAAAATTACTGAAGTAAATTTTTTGGGTTGTTTGATCGTTGGTAAAAAAAAATATTTACTTTTTGAAATCAACTAATTTTACTCTCCGATATCCGATAGTAAAAATGTGAATCAGTCGTTAAATATAGCGATCTCTTCACGGCTGTTTCAAAAGTCATCTGTCACATTGATAGTTACAGTGTACGTCAATTAATCATTCAATATCTTGCTATTTTATTATTATTTACCATGCTACACTGAGAGGCAAGATTGTCTTTGACAGTAGTAAATTGACGTATCGACAATCCGAAATAGATTTTTACCATGAGCGATGGTAAAAAGTTACTACAGTAAAAGCTTACCATGGTAAAAATTTACTGCTGATCACACAACCAGCCCTAAATGATATATTTTATTAATTTAATTTTTCTGTCTAGTTAAGTTACTTTTGATTCTTTACCACAATATACATTTAAACCAGAACGTCAGAGATGTAAAAAATAAACAAATTGCAAACAAGGACCCATTTTAATTTATTATTGTTCAAACATCTCAAATGCTCTCTTACTCTTATATTAAAATTTCTACCCGTTTCACCAATATAAAATGCAGCACAACCCTTGCAACTAAGTTTATAGACACCAGAATTGTTAAATTTATCATTTTTGTCTTTGGAATTTATCAGTAAATTTCCTATACTATTATTTGTATAAAATGCCGGTTTAATGTTTCGTGGTACAAAATGAAAAGTACTCAAAATTTCGCATTTATAATATAATATATATAAAGTCATGTATAGATTCAGTTAGAAAATAAAAATAGAATTAAGTGACAGGCCTTTTACGTGATTTCTTTTAATTGAGAACATTTTAAAATTGAAAAATTTTATAAAAATTGCGATATTTTACAGTCAAATTGATTGTCACACATTACAGTCAAAAAGACATTACAGTCAAAAAGATTGAAATATGTTGTGTTGCAGACTAATAAATGAAAAACGAGGGAGTTCCTCTGTATACGCTTCAACCCAACAAAGTTAACGGTCTCCAGGCATGCAGGAAAATCAATACCATATGGTTTATTTCATAAAGGCTCTATAAATCTCTAAAAGCATAATTATTTCTGATATCTCTAGTTTACTTTTCTTAAAATTTATGATCGCTGACCTTGAAGTGTACTTACCAATTATCATCACACTACCTTGCTCTCCTGATTCACCAATTCTCAACATTTTGTAGTTTTGTATGTAATTGGTTATTCCGAAAGTAATTGCAGTTTTTCGGATTAAATATTTCAAATTGTGAATGAAACAATTTAGTGAATTAATAACTGCAAGTTCTTTTTGTTGGGAAGTTCAACGCGGGTCTCGTCTTCCAGTGATATATTCCCCAAACGAAAGTTGCTAAACCACATACGACTCATTCGAGCTTTTAAAACACTTTCACCATTCACTGAATACATATTGTTAGTAGTAGTAGTCACGTTCTTTTCTTTTATAAATTCATGAAACATGTCACAAACTTTTTTTTTCTCAGCTATTGGTATTTTTTTTTTGTAATTTTTAGTAATTTTAGATTTCTTAATAAGTACCATTAAAACCCCAACAACTTTAGCATCAACCCAATATAATACATATATTGCAAGTGGCGTTCCAGCCCCTATATTAGGCTGGAAGTCCTCCACCATCTAGAACAGAGCAGAGCATGAGTCGTCGGTTCTTAAATTCCAGAACTGCGTACTCACTTCAGTCCACCGCATTCTGCTTCTCTCTTTCACTGAGGAAACTTCATTATGTCACATTAAGAGCTGCAGTGAAAAAGGAAAACAGTTAAAAAACTATTATATTAAAATAAATTTATAATAATACAGTGTAGTGGTTAAGACGCTGGCCTAATGATCTAGTGGTCGGTGATTCGCGCCTCGTTCCAGGACTCCAACAAGTTAATCCTATTTTCATAGCACAAGCGTTTAGCATAGTTTTAAAATAGTAAGAATAATGATGTGACATGTATTCCGTGTACGCATCTCTATTAAAAAATAATAATAAATGTATCAATTAGAAAGATATACATATAAAATTGATTTTATGTATATATCTCTCTAATTGATACATTTAATTTGTATTAAAAATATCACAGACTTATGTTCTGAAAAATTGCAACTTCACAATAGGAATGTCTTCTACTAAAAAAAAAAATTATCATTACAATCTGTTAATATAACTTTTAGAAATAAATCAACCAAACTCTCATTTTATATCAGTACTAAATAAATAACCAAACAAACATTTCATATTTTGAAGATTGACATTATCTAACCTTAAAATCGGTTCACAAACAAAAAATAACCTTGGTAACAATATCCCATTTCAATCCTCATTAACATATTATTACACGAGATACTAAATTATCACGAATAAAACAGATTTAGAGAGATTCTAGATTTAAAACTCTCAAATTAATTCCGAGACAATTAATGATTTCTATTACAAATTGAACCACGGCAGTCCCATTAGCCATAGTTTCGTATCTTTAATAATTAGGCAATAGTACAATAGTTTAAGTTAAAAACACAATAGGAAATTACTACATTACGTAAAGCTGAATGAGATTTTGATGACTGTTTCCAGCGAAGGCTCTCGACAACAATAATTAGTTAAACAAAATATGGTAATCAAATGTAAAACGAACGTATTTGACACCTATCAGTGTCGCAACATGAAATAAATAAGATCTGTTTTCAATACTTTGATGTGCTTGTTTGATCGAGCGGTAAGATACTCGCTTTGTCGATGATTCGAGTGTCGTCCCGGGAGACAACCAAGTTAGTCCAGTTTTCGTAGCATAACAACTTAACTTATTTTAAAAATAGTTAAAATATTTATATGAAGTGTATGTATTTCGTGTAAGCCTTTCCATAAAAAAAATCAAGTGGAATTGTCCCTTGTGTTAAAAATGTTAATTATTTTACTTTTGTTTTCCCGTCATTTTTAATCGTATATACTTTCTTGTATAAATAATTATAGATAAATAAAAGATTTACTGTCAAATCTATTACGCGAAAGCGTGATTATTATTTCATTAGTTTAGTTGATATTTCAAATATATCAAACTTGTAAACAATATTAATTTCCTTTAATTATTAACATGTTGTTTCTGATCAAAAGTGTTTTGACAGTTTTCCTGAAACTCAGTTACCAATCTTTTTGTTATTTTTTAATTATCTTTCAAAAGCATCACGGTATTCCAAAAACGTGCTTCATTCTTCACCGCGTCATTATTTATCACTAATGTATTTTTCTCCCCGCGGTGACCAGTGTGGTAAATAATTTCAGCCCCAAAATGAAAATTCAATTGAAACGGAATTGAAACAAATGATCATAGCGTGTTAAGAGAAAATATAAATTAACTACCCCCCGAGCAGGGTTCTTCAATCGCAAAGGTTGAAAATTTTCTAGTATGAAAAAAATATTTGTATTTTATTATATTATTATTATTATAACCCCAAAGGATTGTCTGAAATAATAATAGGCTAATGTAAATGCCACAGAGTCTTGAACCTACGAGCTTTATATTGCCTATATAATATATTATATAATATTTCTTCAGTGATAGATATTTTTTCCTGTAATAAGCAACAATATTTTTAAGATTCGATGATTCTGAAATACCTACGTAGAGAATGTGTGACGTGCGCATGCTAGCAATAATGTAAGCGCGGAGGGAATAAAATAATGTCGCGCTTGGACGCGCGCTCTCTACACTCAGAACTCAGAACACATCTAATATATTTGAACTTATAATTGTGAGATCTGTAATAAACTGTATTGTTGTCACATCGAGTTATCTTGACTACCTAAATTCCTGCACACGGGAAGTACAAGAAGACATCATCCTTTGCAGCCGCAACAAACCGGCGCAAGAACTATACAAAATATATATCTGTCTATTCTCTGTTCAATCCTACATTATTTGACCGGCCTAAATCAAATTTAAATTCAGCGGAACCTCGGTTTACGAACGACTCTGTTTACGAACAGCTCGGTTCACGAATAAAACTCCTGACGAGAAAATGCTTCAGTTTGCGAACAGAATTTTGGTTTACGAATAGGCAGGCAGTCTCATAACTCACTACGAAAGAACTATAACGGCTTCTTAATGAGCATCAAAAAACGATGACAGAGGGAATATTATTTTCAGAGATGTTCCTAGGTTCTCGATTCACGAAATGTGCACTAAGTGGAGTGAGATGCAAAATTTTGTGTAAAAATATCATCCCGATAAAACATTATTAAACCGTGTTATAAATCTATTAAATGATAATGTATGTCATGTTTCATTTCCGCAGAAATTATTATCGTTGGATAGGTTTTTCGTGAGACAGAAACCTGATGAACTTCATGCACTCGATGTTTTCATTGAAGGAGTGTACCCTTCTAAACAATAACACTTCACTACATATTTTGTAAGATAAGTTGATTTTAATTAGTTTTTACATTTATTTTTTTCGTTTTATTACTTCCAATTGCTTTGAAGTTAAAATCATGATTTTTTTATTGGTTTTATAGGATTTCAAATAATCTGTAAAAAATAAAGGGCCATTTTCTTGGGGTCTTAAATAGATTAATATATTTTACATTGATTCTTGTGAGATAAATTGTTTCGGTTTATGAACAACTCAGTTTACAAATAGTTTTACTTAACGAATTAAGTTCGTAAACCGAGGTTCCACTGTAGTTAGAATTCTATGCAAAACATAGAAATCCTCGGCCATCCCACCCCCTTCCAGAATATAAATATGTATTATATTGAATATTTCAATTTTTTTCACGTGCTTTGCTTAGCCAAATAATATTACTTATTTACTTTATTTAAAATTATTTTGTGGACACGGTAACTCTATTAGTTATCAAATATTGATCAGACTTTTTTGTGAAATTGACCTGGTAAATATCTCAGCTTAGTTCGTTAACCAACCCGATTTGCCATCTTGCTTCAAAGTGGCTGCCGTTCAAAAACTTAAAAATTGGTTACTCTATCAATATTGAATTCAGTTAAAAAACAAAAATTATTATTGCGTCCAGAGTCGGATGAGAAAAGAAATGCCATTTTAAATTAAGATTTTTGTATATTTATCTGCGTATTGTTCAATCTATGAAAGAATGAACTTAATAACACTACGAGTGACACTTTTAATTAAAGGTCTCAGTTAGTACAGTATTTTGTTCCATGAGGATGAACTCTTGTTGATATTGATACAATGTTGGGACGGGACTCGTATTCAAATACCCATTCTCCTTTTCAGCACTCAAGGGCGGGACAATCATCCAAGCGAAACTATAAATGTCAAAATATCATGTATAAAATAAAAACAAATTCTAATATTTCCGACCGTACGCCATCTCTCTGCAGATACTTAACTCGAAAATAATACGGCGGCTCTAGTATTAGTATGTCGATTTAAAAAACGAAATGCGACGGCGTTGTTAGGAGGTAGAGTTTAACGGCCATGCGTGTTTTAATGTTCCTAACCTCTAATTCTTCTTCTTCTTCCCTTTCACCCCTCGTTCTAAAAGGGTCGGGGTTCAAAGGCCTCGATAAAACACTACCTGGTGTAGGTGCTTATCTCCCGCATATCGATCCACTGCATTTTCAACCATTGTTCGTGTTGATTTGATATTTCTAACTACGACATCTATCATAATTTAACGTAAAATACTGGTTTAATATATATATTTATATATATATATATTAATGTATAAACATCTTAACTTATCCACTCTTCTCCAAATAATTAAAATCGTACCAAAATAAACTCCGAAAAGCATGTGACGAAAATGTGACCAAGCAAATACGACGTACTCGTTACCATAAACAAACAAATATGGTCGTTCAAGTCCCGGTGGGTATACGGATATATAACATATCTTTATGTGTTCAGTATTTAGACAGTACCTACGTGTTCCGTACTGGAAACAAGAAATACAGACAAAGGTGATTCGCCGATCTTCGCTTCTCTCAGTTCAATCTTGGGGCACTACGGCGATAGACTCGAGAATGCGATCCTGCCCGCAGAATACTTCATTTTATTTTAATTACAAACAGTACATTAATTTATTCATATTTTTCCCACGCGGATTTCCCAAGCGCATTTTATAAAAAAATGATAATCTTCTCAGTTTTGTGCGACACACTACATACAAAAATATAATACTAAGGAATCGTTTACCAACAAATTAATTGTGTAAATGTAATACTTAATGTACATATAACGCACAATTACACAACCATGATAGCATTAATTGTACTTACTCGACTTTTTTTTAATATAAGCAAGATATATAAATGAATGGATATAAATGAAACAATGTTATTACTGTACTTGAGTTTATTAGCACTACTCGAGTTTCGAGAGGACAGTAACTCTCATCGACAGGTGAAGTATTAAACTTATAGAGTCAAAACTCGAGTAGTGCTAATAAACTCAAGTAGAGTAATAACATTGTTTCATTTATATCCATCCATTATGATGAAAAACTACAAAATTAATGCCGATTCTATTTAAAATATAAGATATATAAATATAGGTACATAAGATGCTCAACCATGAATGGGTTCATGTCATCTATGCGGGTCATTGTTGCGTGTGAAGGAAAAAATTATATTTATTCTTGTTACTTGATCTGGATCGTTTTATACAAAAGAAAAAAATACTTTTTTTTTTCAAATCATTCAATATCAAGAGTGTATATATGAATATAATGTGTTTTTCTAATTAAAAATAATATAAATAAACTATTAAATTATAACAGCAAAATAAAAATGTCTCTGGTCTCTGGGGATGCTAGCCACTACCCTCCCAAGGTATCAGAGCAACACGTGAAAATAGCCTTATACGAATATCTTAACCTATTTATTAATACTGGCTAGTTACAAAGTTTAAGAGGAGTAACTATTTTTTTTTAATTAATATTTATTATAGTATTCAACTTTGATCTAACTGGCAATTTAAATCAGATTTTTTATTTATTATCTTTGTTGAGTTGATGTTGATGAGTTATGACATCCTGAAGAAGAAAATGTTATTTTTCGAAACCGGTAGGTGTATTTAAACTCAATTAAGTGGTTAATAAAACAAAACATAATAAATTAAAAGTATGAATTTTAACCACAAAGTTAATATTGCTAATTTTAAAAGTAATTTAAATTAGCACTATAATCTTCTTCCGGGCATTCTACAATGCTGTACTCGTTTTCTAACGACTCCCAGATATCCAGAACCTTTTCAATTTCATCCATAGTTAGGCTCCTTTAGTCAAAAAAGTAAAAAATGAATTTCTAAATAATTGCATAATAAATATAAAATGAAACAGCCCACTCCCCCAATGGGCAATGGTAGAATTGATCCCACCTACGTTCACAGAGCGTTGCAGAAGCGGGTAATGGTATTATTTTTACCACATACTTTACTAACTTAACTTACCATCACGCCTTTTCTCCGCAGGGGTAGGCAGAGAAGATAAAGCGCCACACCCTTCATATTCATACATCTTCTCATACAAGCTCGCTGATTATTGTGGCTTCTAACGGGATCATCCTCCAGTATCCGATCTACCTGGTCGTGCCAAGTCTTCCGCGGACGTCCTCCATTTCTGATGCTATTTCATCAACACTTGCATCATATATCTTTCTTACTAATCTTTCCTTATTCGTCCGTTCCATATGACCAAATCGCGTATGTGATCCTTTCTTAATCTTACTCTCATTATACTAACATCAGCAATACATTCTTTCCTTTTTTCTGAATTCTTTACGCTGTCATAAATAGATCTGCCACATATACTAAGTGATCTCATTTCCACTGCATTCAGTCTACTTTCGTTTCTTTTCTGCCAGCTCCAGGCCCCACTTCCTTACATCAGTGTCGGTACCAGGACTCTATTGTGTACCGCTAGTCTTGACTCAGTTGACAAATTCCCGTTAGATATAATTCCATTCAATGCGCCGTCAATTTTATTCCCTGTTGTCACCCTCCTTTCGATATCTTCCTCGGCCTTTCTATTTCTATCAAACATACTTCCCAAATACACAAAATCATCTATTTGTTCCAAACATTCATTACCTACAAGTATTTTTCACGGTATCTTGCTTTCCTTCTTCTCGAATATCATCACTTTCGTCTTGTTTACATTTATGATAGGGTCGCATCCCTTGCATACGTACACTCAATAAATATTAAATAATATAGCATATTTTTGACATATCACAATATAAAAACTTATTAACTATCGTAAAAACAAAAATAACTTATGTCTTTTTTTAAATATTAAGGCTAATTTTAAATATAATATGATAATACACACAATTAATAACAATATTGGTACAGCGGCGTACGTGGTTTATTCGATGGATGTTGTGTAAAAGCAGGGTTAAGAATCGACAATTTGTACCACAATGGTAGACATGTTTATTGTCAAACGATTTTTACATTTGTTGATAAATATACTTCTGCTGCTTGTCTGTGGATCCTTAATTTCTGTGTGGTAAGTATTCTCCCACAACTTTCTAAAGGGTTAAAGTGTTTACAAACAAAAATTGAATGCAGAATCCGTACATTTTATTGAAGAAAAGTGTCAAATTCCTCTGGAATTCAATATAAGACTTTTTGATTCTGAGAATATATATTTTTCAAAAGAGTAAACAAAAAATTCTACTGTCTAATATTTAAAAAAAATTGGCATTCAAAATGCTACTTTACGATGATTTAAATTAATATAGATTTAAACATTTTTTTTGTAGATATCTAAGTAATAAATACGAGTATATAATTCTTAAATTTTCATGACAATTTATTTGACGTTGGATATTAAAAATTGTTTGAAGTATTTTGTTTGTGATGTTTCATTAACATTGAAGATGATCCAGTTCAGATAAAGAAAGACAACAAAAATTACCAGCTCGTTAAAATAAACTATTTAAAAAATATATTAATAGCATGGTAAATCATCACGTGCAAGAATACAAGACGCAAACACGACTGTTGGCTTAAACGCTAGTATTGTAAAAATAAAACTATAAAATGGTCATAAATTTTTTGGACTGAGTAAAAGACAAAGAAACGGTTAAAAGACACGTATTTTATTCGGTAACAGATTTATTAGTTCTGCAACTCAAAAAAAAAAAAAGTCATATAAATGTTCGAATCCTGAACGCGTCCTGTGTATAGTCTGCGTGAGAATAGATGGTACAGTAAACTTATGTTTCGGGTTAAATGGATTGTGAAAAAAAATTGGATTTCTAAGCCCTGTCCCCAACAAAGTTAATTATCAAACCTCCCTTGTAACGGCGTTTCCAAATAAAGGTATGGTCGTAGCTAGACGCTCACCCCATTACTATAAATTATGCACCCTAGACGGGGGTCGGACTGCCACCCTGAGTATTATTGATTTTTTCCTGAGAAACTTCCGGTGGAGGAATGCGCTCGAAGGTGGTGGAAATTCCACAAAGTTAAGACAAAAATGCCTCTACCTACCCCTGGAAATTGTTTCAAAACTTGTAACTAAAAATAAATTGTATTTTAACATGTTTTAACATAGGATATTATGTTTATTCAGCGGGTCCTCCAGTAAAATTTGTGTTTTATTTTCGACTATAACAGTACTGATACAACTCGCATGCTAATCCAGTACATCTCCGTCATATCTACGCTTTTTAACCTTTCCTTTACGGTGCTAAAATAAAAACGTGCGTTCCGGTGCTGTAAACTCAGTGTACATGGAGACATTTAAGATTTTTAAGTCAAATAAATATGAATATTTTACATTTATTACTTATATTAATCATTAAAATAATAGTTGATATGTATATATATATATATATATATATATATATTATTGTGTAAAAGTACTAAATGTAAAAATTAGATAAAACAGTGATCATCACGAACGAACGCATAAGACACGTCTATCTCGACCAGTGCACGTTCCGCTACTAAAGTGACGATTGGCATCCGGCGCCCCGCGCAATGCGCCTTCTGTACCTCTTCGCACGTACACATACACATATTGACAAATTCACGTCAAGCTCATTGAGAAAACCTTTTTTATTGTTACGTATGGTAAATAGTACTTAAATTATGATCTCTGTATTAAGTATATTTACAGAGATATTCACATAATTAGAGTTAATGTCAACTAAGTTTACATCATTGGAGAGGAAAGGTTAAAGTCTGTGATGTCAAATTTTTATATAAGTAGTATTCGGAATATCCCTCACAAGGCAGGATGAACATTTAAATATCCCTGAGAAGGGGTCTTTTTTGGAGCCGCCGAAAATAATGATGAATACCGAGGTCCCCACGGATCCGATAAACCAATAATCATGGAAATAATATGAGTCGATCACCCGTGGATGGATGACATATATATTTACCAGTGCCCATTAAATAAATTGTATTTTATGTTGGTAATGTTTGTAACTTTAATGTTAAACAAATAAATCACAGGGGATCGCCCCACTCTGTAACATCGGGATTTTGCGGGCAATAATAATAATAAATTAATAAAAAACCGCAATATCCCTAGCTGTAAGATTTCTATTTTTAATTAAATAAAATGTAACGTATAATGGAATCTGCCGGCCCGGGCGCTACTCATAATTTATTCAGGTATCAACCCATAAAATATTGTAGACAAGATTTATTACACCCTGTATAATGCTAATTTACTATTACAATTTATTGCAATGTGTGTATTTCTTATGTGTTAATTGTGCATTGTTTGATGCAGTATGTAACTGTGTGATTGTTTTCTAATCCCTTTGTTACAAGTGCGTGCCTTATAAAATAATACATTTATGTTAATTATATAGTTATGTTTTTGTGTAGATAATATTAGAATAACAAAAATTAGTATTATTCTGCCTCGATTAAAAAATGGACATTACGAAATCGGTTAACGTTAAAACATAAAACTGGTTAAACGCAATATTTTAATCCGTAATAAATCGTTCACGCTCTGTGTGAGATGCATTATTTTGTGTGTGGCGGTCTATCGCCTCCACAATCAGCAACACCGCCATCGACTCCTGAACGCACCTTGCATATACCTGGGTATAAAACTAGACCCCTTACTGACCCCAGCATGTGCTAATATAATGCGCCAGCCCGACAAGATTAGTAAACGATTCTCAGCGTAGAATTTGTGTGACCAACGCAAGTCGCAGATCGCAGTGGTGGGTGACGGAATCGAATATGAGGAAGCCAGAAGGGTGAGATGAGAGTAAGGGAAATCCTCAGATAGCCGACCAGGAAGGACACACGGAACTATAAGGACAGCTCGACTCGCCTGTTTGATGACGCCGTCTCTATGATCTTCCGGAAGTTCACTCAATTTACGAATCTGCCACGGCACAAAAACATTGATAAATATCCACGTTCACAAAACAAAATAAAACACCAAAATCACAGCGGTATATGAACTAGCGATCCAACACGAATAAATATGAGAAAACGTCCTCTCCTCAAATTTAATAACAACCTGGCGCTCACACACATAACCTTGACTGACTCATAACATCCAATGCTAAAGAGGAACTGACAACTTTTATTGAACTGACAAGAACATCTACAGATCATATTCCGAGGATTACAATCATCAAAGATAAGAGAACCTAATAAAATAATAAAAATATGAGATTTTTATTTATAATATTTTAATTCAATCAAAAATAATGACAATCAATTAAAATCTACATCTGGAGCATAGCACTATAACAGAAAGGAATCCTGGATGATTAACCATAGAGAGAAAGAAATAGATTGGAAGTATTCGAGATATGATGCTGGAGAAGGATGGAAAGAATAAGCTGGACTATTATACTGACGAATGAAGATTTTCTGATGAAGTGCAAGAAAAGAGATCCGCAATGGAAATCATCAAAAATCAAAGGAGTCAATGAATAGAACATATTCTTAGACACAATGCACACCTCAGAAATATAATTAAGGGAAGAAGATAGGAAAGCCTTGACAAAAATGGCGAATGCAGACATCTATAGACAACTTCTGGATGGTGTCCAGAACAGAGACGTATGACGTGCATTGAACACGTACAAAAATAGTTCCAAACGATTCCTAAATACGGAAAAAATAAAAAATTGTTGGGTCTTATTTCTTACGTCCATCGCAAATAATTACTGTTTGACTGTATCAAAATTAGATATATAAATATGCCAACATTCCAGCCTCCATTATATGACTGGCGTAATTTCAAACCACCCACTACAAATTCAATAGGTACTTAAAGTATACACGAATATCTGAAAATAATTCGAGGAATTTTGAACCTACGCAACTGCGTAAATAATTATTTAATAATTAAATTGCCTTAATTTCTAAATGAAATGTACTTACAACTTAATTACGATTTTTTTTGGGAGTACTTCCACCACCCAGCAGTAGTATTCCTTAATTAATCAATCATACTAAATTAATTTTTAACTATATTATAAAGTTATGTTATAGTACATGTACGATGAGGGCGGACCCACCGCTTACCCAGGACCGATGGTATAAGCTCAAGGCTCCTACTTATTCGCCGCCCGGTTGGCATTCTTTAATGCTACTAGGCAGTTGTTCGATTGCGCCCCGCATATATAGCAGGCCGATACTTCACAGCTGCCAAAACAAAATTTGCCCTCATCGTCTTCGGTTGAATCACTTTATTAGTAAATAATATTTACAATACATTACATAACGATAATATAAAATAATACTTACTCGCAAGGGCGGAGAGCAGATGGGATGTGAAGAGGCACTCCCTTCCGGGAAACGAGACGGCACAGAAGAAAAACATATAGGAGACTCACTCTCCACGCACCACTGCCGGCAAATTTAACCTATAAGAACAGTACAACACAGATTATATTTGGGCAGAAGGTACATATACAGGGTTTCCTAAACGAATATACCTAACTCTTAAAATATGTAAAAAATAAAATTCTGGACAAAAAATTTGAATAAATCCCGGGCAACGCTGGGTACAGTCTGCTATAAATAGGTATGTCTAATAAGTTCAATTAATCCTTGAAATAACGGACTTATTTAAAGAATTAAATTAATTCGTGTTTGTAATTATTTCCTTCTTAAAAATATATGTGGCAGATACATTTATACAGAGTTAATTAAGAAATAAGGAAATAGTGTACAGCTGATTTTAGTGTAGTGAGTAAGATTAAGAAAGGATTACGTTGGTGGTTTGATCATATCGAACGGATGAATGAGGAGAGAATGGTTAGAAAGATATACAACGTACGTGTTTATGGCACCAGAAATAGAAGACGTCCAAAGAAGACTTGGGCATAATCAGGTAAACCAGACACTGAAGGATGATCCTATTAGAAACCTCAATAATCGGCGAGCTTGTACAAGAAGATGTATGAATTTGAATGAGGTGAGAATTGTGTTAGGACAGAAGATGTAGCGCTCTATCCTCTCTGCTGATGGTAAATCAGTTAGTTAATTAATTCCTTCTTAAATTATTCCCTTACACAAAAAAATATAATTTTCTAAAAATTTAAAATTTTCGACCAACAGAATAAAAAGAAAAAATATTTTCGAATCTTTCCTTTCTAATTTTCTCTCGATTCAGTCTCGATATATATTTTACATTTTCATCGATGTACATTTATATTTGCATCAATAAATTAATGAAAAAATATGCTCAATATAAGTTTAAAGAAATATTATTTTAAAAGCTTGGATATTTTAATTAGTCTAAGGTAAAATTTTACATTTAATTATTAACGTATTTAATTAAAATACCAACTTCATTACGTTAAAGTAAAGAAAGTTTCAAATAAATTGACTCGCCCAGTAGATTAAGATACTTTACTTTTTCAAGTGTCATTCTTACTTAACCTCAGTCAGTAAAGCCTTTCTCACATTCAAATATACCCCTTAAGGGAGAAATGTATTTTATTAGCAAAAAAATATTATATTATATTCTAATTGTAAATTTATTTGTGGGGTGATAAGATTATTATATTTCTCATAACGTATTCGATCACCGCAAGTTGGCCATAATTATAGTATTGACAGCTGACCTGAAAATATAGCATCATCATTGCCCAACGATGATGAACACAGCCAGCAAGTATCGGCGCGTGAAACGTGACTTCCATCAGCATTAAAGAGACTCAGTACCGATGGCTTGTAACAATACAAACGTGGCCAACAGCGCTCGGAAAGGCCGACTTGCGGGCTTCACCCTTCCTATCGACGCCTTCCAGACAACAGCCCCAGAAACTGCCGACTGTAACAATACGAGTTGTAACTCTTTTAAACTTCTGCATTCTGTGATATAGAAAGATATACATATAAGATCAATTAATAGAAAAAATATTTTTGTTGCTACCGGGATTCGAACCTGGATCTCTTCAATGCAATCACCGATTATGCTACACTAACATAGTAAGTTGACGACAAATTTTTGAACTTACATTTTGCATTTTCAAATTGATTCATTTGTTGTTTCATTTGTATTAAAAATATCACAGACGTATAATTGCTTCAACTTCAACATCACAATAAGAATGCGTTCTCCTCAAAAATATATAAGTTGTATCAATGTTTCCAAAATTTAATAAAAATGAATTTATTAATTAATTCTGGCGTCTCCTAACGTATTTTACTCAAAGGTGTTTCAGATTCCGTAAATATAAAGAAGATGGCTTTCAAATAATGGAACGACAGATGTATCAATTTGAATGCGCAACATATAAATTCTAAAATTTGCCATTAACTTACTATATAGGTGTAGCATAATCGGTTAATGTATTAACCCGGATGGGAAGAGATCCATGTTCGAATCCCGGTAACAGCAAAAATATTTTTTTGATTAATTGATCTTATATGTATAAGGAGATATAAAATCAATTTTGAGATTCTGTAAAAATAAGGTAGATGGCTCTATCAAATAATGGAACGATTAAATGAATTAATATCAAAAAAGGTAACATAGGTTCGAAAATTTGTCGCTAAAAATATTGTCGTTGTAGCATAGTTGGATAATGCACCTTCCCTGGTTAGGAAAGAGATCCAAGTTCGAATCCCGGTGGCGCGACAATAATATTTTTCGATAAAATTGATTTTATATGTATATCTTTCTATTTAATATACTTAATTCATATTTATCTATTATTTAATAAATATCGGATATCTCATAGAGACAAAGCAATTTTTTTATTATATTTAATAAAAAATATGTAGAAGTATGGGGTGATTACAAGGCTCACGACCTATATATATATATATATATATATATATTGTTCACCAATTCTCACCCCTCGATCCCCATATTTATCAAATTTTTGAAAATTGTATATATGATATTACATGGACTCGCCAGCTATGGACCAAATTTGATAGTTCATATATTATATGTCAACTCAATGAGAATCTGATTTTTTTTGAAAATTATTTAAAGCAATATTCTTTATCTGTAAAATGTTTTGAACACATTATACTAGAATACGCCTGAAAAATCAATATTTTTAAATTTTTATATATTTTCTTATTTTAATCCGTATATTATTTTAGCAATATATAATTTTGCCCAAGAACACAACTATTTGATTTTTTATCTGTAAAGGCACTGTTATTAAATAAATATCAGATATCTCATAAAGACGAAGCTATTTTTTTATTATATTTAATGAAAAATTCAGCCAATCCAAGTTCAAACTCTACTTTTTCTTAAATTTTTACTTAAATTTCTTACTTAAATTTTTTGATTATTGTGTTATTTTACTTACCGTTTGCTCAAATTGTATTTATTTATAAAATTTAATGATCTTCAAAGAATGTGTTGGTCATGCAAAAATTAAATTTTCATTTTAACTCAATAAAAATACTCCAATGTGTCTTTTCACCCCTTTCACAGCCTTCCATCAACATTATCGATCGTATTTATATTCACATGCGTAGGAATCACGATAAACACTTCTCCTTTTATGTAACCCAACAAATGTATTCAAAATACAGGAAACAATTATTCATTCTTACCTCCCATTCATCGTCATACCTGCGATATAATACGGCACGTATAATCCTCGTATAATAATACTTATTATGTTTACATAACTATGTACAGTCCTTTGAAATTCTATGTCAATATATCGATTAGTTATATAAATACATGTTTCTTAAGTTCATTGTTATTGTTTGTTTTTAATTATAAACTTTCTTGTTTATTTAATTACACAATTTAATTGTTCAATCTTTATGTAATTTTCAATAAATAATTATTATAAGAGTATAATCTTGGCACACTTCTATCTGTAAGGATGTTATTATTTTTGTCACGATTTTAATAATGGTATATCGTACCGTATAAATATATAAATGAGTAAATTGACCAATAGTGGATGGTGGAAATAATAGCAGATAGGAGGCACTTACTTTTTCGGTCTGTCTGATGCTGGAAGCTGATTCGATTGTTTCACTCCTTTCCAACCATAAAACAAGCGACGCAGAATATGTATAATAAGCACTGTCAACACTCACATAATAAGGATTATTTTTATATAATAGCGGAATCAAATAGATATAGATTTTAACCGTTAGCAGTTAAGTATTACGCGACGGCAGTTAATCCGTAAGGTTCCAAATGTAGACAGTTCTAAACGCACACTGAGCTCGTTCAGGAGTGTTGATTGTAGCGAACTCTTATTTTCTTCCTCGTGCCTAGGGACAGGTTAGGGAAAAGAAAGGGAAAGAGATACGCATGTTCAATTTCGATAATCACGAATATAGAATATATACTTGTGAGTGTGCATGTGAGTGAATACGTTAAACGGCGCTAACAACAGATATATCGTATCACAAATTGATTCCTATTTTTTGTGTAATTACAATGTTTCTATTTCTATATTTGAAGTGTGACATTAAAATTCCTGGAATAGCTGCGGAACGCCCGTGTCGCCTGTAACATAATTATTGTATCAAAATTATGTAAATATTCGTGTTAAAACATTAGTACGTGGGTAAATTTGGGAAGGTGCGTGCACTTTGGCATAAAAATGGGCGATTGAAATTTAGACTAGTCACAGTGCGCTCCCTGTGAGAGATTTTCTGATCATCCTGCTTATTCACCTTACTTGACTTTCTGTGATTTATGACTATATACAATATTAAATTAAAATTATCTCTAGCAGAATATGAATCAGATACTCAACGGTATTACGACAACGCGTCACGTGGTACAGTCGCTGGCACGGACTAGAACGAGATGACGTATAAATTACATAATGCATAAATCAATAATAATAATACTTGGTGATGGCAAAGAACTTATCCTAAATATAAATAGAGGAAAACAGAGGCTGACGACGACAGCGATCAGAAAATGTTTGGGTCATATCCTCTGGCACAACACATTCGTAACTACAGAGATAGAAGAAATAAGAAGAAGAAGAAGAAGAGAATGGCCGATAATTATGTTCAGAAGCTGGTTGTCAAAGCGAATTAGATGCAGAAGCTACCGAAAATAATAAAATAGGGTCAACTATGGCGACAAAGGAATGAGGTGAATTTTTTTACAAAACTGACACTAAAAAAATTATCTAATGTTGTTAATGTTCCGTAAAAAGAAGAAAAAAAAGAAGAGATATCATCACTATAGAAGTAGATCTGCTATAAATAAAAATATTTTCGGAATCGACACAGCTAGCAAGGCTTTTAATCATCCTGCCAGTCGTGTAGAAAGGCTCTAGTACAAGTTGGAAAGTTCAGCCCTATTATAAAATCGATTCACATTACATCGTGACCTTTTCAGGCATTAGATTTATTTAGTTGCCTGTAAGGTTTTTCTGCTGTTTTTTTTTTATTAAATTTTTTTAAATCTTTGTAGCCACAAGGGTGACATTGTGTTAATCTATTTTGTCATCAGGGCGTAACATTTTTTTTATGCATCAATTTCTTTAGAATCGTTTTAATGATCGTTGAATTTTTCATCCAGTCAAAGTTATTTATTTTTTCATTCAAGGCATGTACAAAAGTTATGTAAGCTTGTTGAAGATGTTCACCGTCTCTTTAACTAGACCGAAGTCTGTGCTAAATAATACATGCTTATCCGTTTTATCCAACATTCAAACGTTTACAATAACAAATTTAAATCTCAATTAATACATAAATTACAAAATTATATTACAACATTTTAAAATAATTTTAATATTTATAATTATATAATCAGAAGCATCGCTGTCCAACATTCCAATATAATCATAATACAATACCTACACTAATAATTTACTAGTTTTACAATACTCTCACTATATTTTTTTTATTCCTTTTGAATCTTTATATTTTTTGAATTAAATAACACCACAATAATACGAAAAAAACTGGCTACTTTACTGTAGGCTTTAGGTGCCAAAATTATGTGGGGATATTAACCAAAGCTCGTTCATTGTGAACCTATCTTTTGTGAACCTTTTTGCTTTTGCTGCTCAGGATACTTGTGCGATGGCTTTAATTATGCTACTGTAATCATAAAAGATTATTATTTTAATATAAAGCTTTCATATATTGAGAATCTGGCATTCCTCATAAGGGCAATCAGGAGTAAATCGAGTCAGTCGAAGGGAAATCTATGAGTATATTGTTAGATTTAAATTGAAAAAGATAAAAGAAAAATTAAGACTAGATGTGTAAAACCTCTTAACTGAGTTCTTAAATAATATTTTAATGATAGCAGCATGGGGACGGGCATTATTATGCTGTAAAATCTTTTGATGCTGTCTTTCGGTCGTTTTTTTAAAATAGCAGTCTCAAGAAACATTCTGAGGTTTATTGGTAAACCTCAGAAGTGATGGTTTTTTTTTTGGAAGCAAATTAAAGTAGATAGCGCTGTCCTTGTTACACTAGAAGTATATAATTATTACACTAGAAGTATATACTTTTCGATTGACGCGAATCATCGCTCTTTATCAAAATCGGAAGATTTTCCTGAACCATGAACATGAATATGTTGATTTATTTATTTTTAATACAAATTTAATGTATTAATTAGAAAGATATACATATAAAATCAATTTTATCTAAAAATATTGTTGCTACCGGGATTCAAACCTGGACCTCTTCCAATCTCCTTAATAATATAAAAATTGTATCAACGTGTCCAAAATTTTATAAAAATGAACCATTAATTCCGGCGTCTGCTATCGGATTACTCAAAGGTATTTGAGATTCCGTAAAAATAAAGAAGATGGCTTACAAATAATGGAACGATAGATGAATTCATTTGAAAAGTATAACAATGTAAAAGGTTCAAAATTTGTCGTCAATTCATTGTGGTGCTATAGCATAATCGATTAATACACGTTTCCTGTATTGAAAGAGATCCAGGTTCGAATTCCGATAGCAACGACAATATTTTTCGATAAAATTGATTTTATGTTTGTCTTCGTAATTAATATATTTAATTTATATTTAAAATATCACAGACCTATGTTCTGAATAATTACAACTTCACAATAAGAATGTGTTCTCCTCAATAATGATTTATTTATTGAACAACAAGGTTTAATGCTAGTGTCAACATCTGACATGTTGCATATATTATATATCATATATTATATATTTTAGATTGATATCATGACATGATATCAATCTAAGATGTTAAGCTTAAGAATTTTTGTATATTAATTTTTCGATTTAATTCGCCCTTATAATTTTTACGAAAATGTATCTATATAATTTACACTAATTAAATAATCTGTTTATTGATTTTGGGCACGTTGTATAATATAACTCGTACCTTTTATTTGTATTGAATTCAACATATATCGTTATAAAAAATATTACAAGCGCTACTAAAATATAACGTTATTTTTTTTGTTATTTCCTGAACTCCTAGAAAATTTGACAGTTTAAAGAAATAATTTGATACAAAAATGTCAAATAAAATCAAAAATTTTTATATGATACGTTGTTTTTTTAAACTCCTTTTAGGTTCTCCACTGAGCTCTTAGCTTATTTTTGAATAGTTTTATACTAGCAGATGACGATTAGAAAAAGTAAAATGCGACAAATACGCTGACAGATAACGACACTTTGCAGTATTTCTAAACCCCGCTGTAGACCTACGCCTCAACTGCCGGCGTAGCGGGCGTAGAGCCACGTCCATAGGGTGTGCTGAAGTATGTTTCCGTTTATTTTTATGCTTTAATAAACTCGGGAAGAATTGCAATTTCTCTACAATACTCGCCTTTTCTGCGGTACTTATTTTTTATGCGCATTTTATGGACTACGTTTAGGAGAAACGATCTGTTCTTGTTACATTACACAAACAATATTGTTCTCTTCTAATTGATTCATTTATTGCTAGCTATATATTTGTTTAATTATCTTGAATAACAGTCCCCTTGTCATCTGTTTTTTATCCATTGGATTTTGTTTATTTCGCATTGAGTTCGAATACAATTTTAATCCTTCCAAAACCACGTAGTAACAACACAGGTCTACTGCCCCAATTAAAACTGTAAAATTTCGGTTAATATACACAAAATAAAAAACATATTTTAGTTAATTATAAGTAGAATGTTTATGCTTATAACTGATTAGTAAAAACTAGTTGTATAAAGCGAATCCTACAAAAATAATTATTTTTCAATTCAGTCAGTTGTAAAATTAATATGCTGGGAAAAATATCATTTGTGGTTAGACAAATAGAGACGGTACATTCATTTCACAATAAAAATAATAACAAACATACGAATATATGATCTCTCTTCATCACTAATTTAATGAAGAGAGATAAGAAAAAAGGTAGTATCGTATAGGACTTGATGAATGCTCCGAATTATATTAGGATATTGATTAATATTGAGCATTAATCAGAATTAATGCTCAATATTTTAAGTAAGTTAATAGGATTAATAATTTTAAAACCAATTTAAAAACTTTCTTCACATTTAAAATATTTAAAATTTCTTACGATAACATGAGTTGACAGTATGGCTGCATATGGGTATTTTATATCACGGTATGGTTAAGGTTAAGCGGGTACTAAATCTATTTTTTAAATAATTGTTGTTTTTTTAAAAATAGATTCTGGTGAAGAAACAATGATATATGTTTTTAGTTAGTTATGATATCCTGAAGAAGAAAATGGTATTTTTCGAAACCGGTAGATGTATTTAAACTCAATTCAGTGGTTAATAAAACAAAGATAATAAATAAAAAATATGAATTTTATCTGCTTTATTTACATACAGAATATGTATTATTTATTTAACATTGGTTCAGAAAATATTTAATTATGTACGCGTGTAAAAAAAATTAGGTTTTATTGATTTTACTAGTATTTAGAGTACATATATTATTATTTTATTATTAGTATTATTATTCATTAAAGAAATGTACAAATATATAATTACAGGGCAAAAAGCCAAAATGTGAGCATTGTTATCATCCACGTTCGTTCTACGTTGAAGCTCACAAGTAGAACGCCAAATTACGCTCCCAAAAGCTTGTCTGTATTTACGTAACAACGTTAAGCAAATACTCCACGAAACGTAACCTTTGGTTCATCAAACAGACTTGTGTTGTTCCGAATCTTCACCGTAGCAACGTACACGTAAATGGAAAACATAGCCTTTGTTGGTATTGTATTGATTAACAGATTTTTTACTAAACGAAAGCAGATACTGTGCTTGTATTTGATTGAATGTTTAAATATATTATGTGAATGCAAGGAAATATACATTGTATTATTTTTTAGACGAGAAAATGAAAATTTCAACACGAAAAATTTGTATATATATTTAATGAAAATTTCAGAACAATTTTAATGATTTTTAAAACAAATCTATATTTGATTATTACCGGGATACGATTCCGGAATATTCGCTTGCTACATTCTCTCGACAATCAAATATTTTTTCGATACGAAATTTTTTTCTGTGTATCAATTTTTTTTTAAGTAATATTTTTAGTTCTCGCTGTAAATGGTCTAGCCGTGAGACTCTCACCTAACGACCTAGATATCAGGGGTTTGATCCTCGTTTAGATAGATTCAGTTAATCCTATTTTTCATATCAATAGTACCTAATGTCGATAGAATATTTAAAAAATACTTAAACTTATGTTTAAAATATAAATACGTTGATTTAATATGTTTATTATTATGGAATGTAGTTAAGTAGTTATATTGGCAGGCATAATAATTATTATGATATAATTATATATAATTTGAAGAATATACAAAACTTCATTGTCACAATTAGATATCACTCAAAAATGATAATAAAAGTTATTCTAAAAAAAAATACAACCCAAGTACACAACTCTTCACAGATTTCAAAGAACCTAAAATAATAGACATATAAAAAAAAATAATCCAAATTTTCAAAATTAAAAATCAATAAAATTTTAGAAGCTAATTCCGATCTACAAGATTTAGAGACCAAATTGATATTCCAAAACTAAAATATACCGCAACCCAAAATCACTACATTTATCAAGGCATCAAATTTTTTAACAATCTCCCCATCACAATTTGAAAAATTACAGACTACTATAAATTTGTATCCGAAGTTAAAAAAATATGTACACATACTAAATTAAAATATGTAAACTTTCGTATACACGAGTCTTACTTTCATAGAGAAGAAATAAATGTTAAAATAAATATATATATACATATATCCTACTGATTATTCTAAAAATGTATTATATTTTCTAATATTAAAATAAAAAAATACACGAAACTATAAATCCAAAAAATGTGTACGCCATTTAGCATTAAGCTGGTGTTTGTCTTAGTGTTGTGTGTGCGTGTGTGTGTGTATATGTATCTCAACATGATTAATTACAGTAAAATGATACGTATGTTATATTTTTGTAACATAATTAATCATATTTTAAATAAATGTAACATACCTATTCTTAATTTGTTTTCTTCGTTATAATTTTTCGTAACTTCCAAGAAATCTGTTATTTGACTTATGTTCCAAATAACTTTTATTTTACATATTACGGGTGATCCAAACTCAATTTTTATCTATAGTTTGCAGGTTTTAATTAATACACCACTTGAACTTAATTGGCGCCACTTTCAATAACAATTCAAATTTTCGCGTTTTTAACGAAAATTTGGAATTTCATTATTTATCAGAAGTTATACACAAGATTTGACTTTTGTTAAAACAATTACTTAGTCAGTGTCTTTACACTAATGTAAAACTAATAAACTGAATGTTATTTTTCATAATTAATAAAATACAAACATGAATGAAAAAAATATATTTCTTACTAAATAATATTTATATCGATCTTATTAATGTGTATTTTTTTTAATCGCTAATATGTAATGAAAAAAAATAAAAAAAAACAAACATTAATAGGATCAATATAAATATTATTTAGTAAGAAACATAATTTTAAATAGTATCTGAAGCCTCAAGGCATGTGATTAAATACAACATATTATTTATAATACATTTTTTTCACTAACACAAAGTGTTTTAAAAATGTCGAAAATTGATAACATGTCCTACAAATTGAATAATTTATAACTATTAATTTTTAACATTTCCTAACTTGTACGTGTTTGTCTCCCTTTGCTTATAAGCAAATATATGTCATATATACAAGAATTTTCTATATTAAGGCAATTTTGTGGCACGCAAAAAATGTATTTAATGGTCGCGATCTTCTTATGATGTTTGTATTCAGTTTATTAAAAACCCACGTTTTCGTAAAAAATACGAAGATTTGAAATATTATTAAAATGAAGCCATATGAAGTGTATTGATTAACAACACGTCTGGACTTTTAGCTACAGCAGAAATGTCTTCAGTTGATCTGGTTGGGCGAGCAATCTTTATTCACTTCAGCAACACTGCCAGAATGTCCAATGAATGAATGAAAGAATGGCTGAATGAGAAGTCACATATCAAGCAAAAGCATTTTTTACTTTATGAACTGTTTTACCGAAATTTCAATGCGCTACTCAATCGTGTATCGACTCATTTTCGTTAATGGTATATGTGACAGATGTTACAAATTGATCGATATTTAAAATGATAGTTGAGTTTATATTCCCCTATATAAACACAAATATTTGTACTTAAACATTAAAGGTGGACTTTATAATTATATAAATTATTTTTTCTTTAAATCTTCCATTTGATAATGTATTTGAAAAGATTCAATACGCCTTAATTGGATTCTAACTGTGATTTAAAATCAATTATTTTTTTATATCCAATTTCAACAAAGGAATCTCATCAGTTCTTTTTGATTAACTTTAATTTCGTTGACTCTTTTCTGGCCGGACCACCTTTTCGTAGGCATTGTTTTTAGGTATCTCTATAGAAAAAAATCTAATGAAATTTTATAAATAATAAATGAAAGTAATAGTAATAAAGTAATAGATGGTTGAAGAGGATGTTTAATTAAGCTTTCTGGTCATATATATCTCTGTCTGTGGTTTATTGTAATTTTTATTAGATATCTGAGTAATGGAGAATTTTAAATCGAATGTTTATACAATATTTTTTATTGAGAATTGTGTTTTATATCTATTATGAAAATACTGATATCTTTTGTTCTGTTATTTTTATACATTCTAAATTCATATGTGTCTCTGATAAATGTACAAAACCATATGATATTTACTTTCTCCTTATAAATACATTACTGTGCCATTATTTTGGCAAATAGTAAATAAATAAATAATCTCACAGCATATTCTGAAATCGTTCAAATACGTATTTCATTTCATATTGTCTAAAATATACAGGTACGGGAATATTATTTCGAAAGATTCTCTTCAAATCAATGACGTCATGACCCTTTAAGAAGAAACCCTTTCAGAATTGTGTACAACCTGTTCTGGTGGAACAGTGAAGAGATAAATTGATACTCTTGCCTCGCTAGTGTGAGTGTTATAAGTATTGGATGATCAGAGATTGTAAACTGTGTTTACCGTTTTATGATAATATCATAAACGAAATTAATTAATTGAAAATTATAACCAAAATAGTATTCTATCATTCTATTCCATCATTACAATGAACCTTTCTTTAGCGTAAAAAGCATATTTAATTCACTTCTTCCTAGAATAAATAAGTTAATTAAAATCTAATATGTTATAATATAGTACACATTTAAATTAAATAAACACATTTTGATATATTTTAGTTGACAATATTTTCAGAAAAGAATCACGAATGACATTTGGTTGCTTGGCAAAGAGATCTATAGAAAAAAAAGTTTTTTTGTTGTTCTTCTTGAATCAATTACCGGATTTTTTATTTTTTTAAATACTTTTTTTTGACGTGTATTAAAACTTTATTGTTACGATAGCATTATACGCTTACGTCATGTTATAAATCGTGATTAAATACAATGTTTTAAACTCAAAACAAAAATCTTTGAGATAGATCCCTTTGTATCATACGGAGATGCAGGAAAATAAATGAGTAAATAAGATAACAGACAAAAATAGTCGATATAATTGATTATAATTAAATTAATTGAACGATTCCAGTAGTAATCAGGAAACTGACATTGATATGAAGTTGCGCTTTCATCCTTGCGCAATCAACATATTATTGCAGCGTTGGTCGCTGAGGAGATGGCGGGGATATAAATTAAAGGGCGATCATTATACACATATTTACAGTTTATTGTATATTAATAAAATAAAAATTGTAGGTAAAATTCTTATTCTAACTTATAGTCTACTTAAGTATAATTTTAATTTAATCTTTAATCTACTTTAATTAATTCTACGGATATTGCTGGAGATGATCCGGCCCAGGCTTGGCCGATCGACGTCTGCTGCCGTTACATCCCGCGCGGATGGCAACTGACGACTCGACGGTACTGTGACCTCAAGTCCGTTCTTCACTTCCGCTCTTCTAGTGGGTGACTTCATCCATCAACTTCTTCTGAGCGCTTCCTTCCGGCCTCCGCTCATCACACTTCCGCTGCTTCTCCGATTCCACGCCGTGTTCCCGCTTCCACATTGTACTTCCGATTTCAATATTTCTTCGATTTAGTTTTTTTTACTGTTCAACTCAGCTTTTCACTGGCAGATTCACCACTCCTAAATTCTTCACTTCTCCAACTTATCTCGACTACTGGTCCGACTGATTTTTTCCAACTCTAAATTTCGACTGTCGATTTCTACTTCTGTACTGTCCATTTCGCACCGACCTCGACTATCAGACTCAGCTCCCAGAATTCAACTGATGAAATGTTCGACTCCCAGCTGCTGACCATCAGCCATCCGATGGCTGATGAAGACTACTGACTTCAAACTTCAACCCCACTCAATTGGAGTCAAAAATTCAACTATCAGAATGGATCTGGTCTCCCCGACCTGACTTGCGATTTCCACTGCGAAAATTGAACTCTGCTGCGAAAATTTAACTCTCCCTGTGAGATTTTTAACTGATTAAATTTTAACTCTCCCTGGGAGATTTTAACTGTACAGACAGTGAACTGACTGTGACTGAAGACAGCTTAATCGCCGTATCCGGCCTTTTAAACACCTCAGGGTGTGTCCTCAACACGTCCCTCAGTCCATCCCCTAGCCGGTGATTGGGTTGCGCTCTTTCTCTATGGCTATCAGAGGCTGGTAGCAACCCCACGCCTTCAATCCCGGCCACGCCTCTAGCCGTATCATTCTGTTAATGCGCCTAAGCACAGCGGGCTCGCAATTATCCCCAAGCGGGGCATTTAATTACTCTACACCTGGATTAGCTAGATCCTGAGAATAAAGTCTTTTGTCGGCGAATTTTGTGCATCTGATAATTGTAGCTTTTAATTTTAGATGCTATTAGGTGTAATACACGGGTGTTAGAAATATATCATAAGTATGTTTTCAAATAACTTCATAATTTCAAAGTATAGCCAAAGACATTTTTTTTCCTCCTTCCTGAGATGACCGCATTTAAATCCTATATTTACAATTACACATTTAATTTTTTTTGTTACCTAGCTGCAATTAGGTATAATACATGAGTGTTAGTATTATTTCTCTCGTACATTTTCTAATAATTACAGAATTTCAAGGTATGGTCAAAGCCATTTCTTTTTCTCCTCCTTGAGATGACCGCATTTAATTCCTATATTTACAAATAAAACTTTTTTTTTTTTTAATTTCAAATGCAATTAGGTGTAATACACGAAAGTTAAAAATATATCAAAAGTATGTTTTCAAATAACTTCAGAATTTCAATGTATAGCCAAACGTCCTTTTTCCATCGATAAGTTATTGTTCTAAAAGGTTCGTCGCCGACAGTGGGCAATAAAAATAGTGCATTTCTTAGGGGTGGATTGTCATAAAACGTCCCCTAGACCCCTGAGAAAGCAAAACGTGCACGTCATTTAATTGTTTACTCGGACTTAAATATTCATGCAAATTGCACCGCGTTTCAGACTGGCAGTTAAAAGTGCTGCATTCTTACTAATTACCTATGGAGAATTCGCGTCACCTTATACGGTCACATCAACTTATTGGCCTTAAACTCGTTGGAGATCACCAATTAGAGTAGGCACAAAGTAAATTAAATACGTCAATGAATTGGTCTTGGAATCTTAGTAAAATCACCACATTTAACAAAGACGTACAGTTATTAAAAGTCAAGATGTAATTAGCTTCAAAGCCAAAATCCTCAAAATAATCAAATGTAAACAAAAAATTTGGCTACTTAAAATTATGTGAAATCTTGAATACAATTTATCTATTTCAAAATCACAATAGCACAAATTGTATTAACTGCTTTTATCTGACATAATCAATATTTGCAGTGTGTATTCAAATAAAAGTGCAGTGTCGAGATAGAGAGAAATATATGTAAGTATTCGTTTTATCACGCAGTATTATTTTGTGTATGCTTCACACATCGCCAAACTGGGTATCGATCGGCGTCTCGACGCTGTAGGTAGAGGCTAGGGCGGCGTCTATCGTGTTGGGTGCACGTTGAAATAATTTTAGTTTACAACGCAACCACGTCAAGTCAAAATATATTTTTGTAAAATAATGAAAAAATTATTTATTTAGAATAAACAAAATTAACAGTAAAATTATCAGGAAAGTAACAGCTACTTGAACATACATTGAACATCTGGGGTCGGCTATTCAAATCAAATGTGGCAGTATTTTCTTCTGTCTACATCCTAGACAATATTTAGTCACACTTAAATTCCTAAGATCGAGACTGACTTAAGCTATCCATGTTACTCGTGGTCTTTACGGTCTTGTTTTATCATCAGAAATTATTTTATTTTATTTTTTCAGGAATCTGGGTAATGTGACTCCAACAACTCATTTTGTGAATAACTTGACTATTTGCATGTAGCTACATGTATATTATCAATTATTTATTTATACTTAACCAACACTGGTCTATAGAGCATAATTGGTATTTCCGCTGATATGAGATATGATATGATATGAGACTATAAAAATAACTACCGAGGCAGAAATGACTTAACAGGAACTATTATAAATAGGTAATTAAAAAGAAGTTCATAGTTAATCTATGCCACGTATTTCAGTCAAATTTAATCATTTCGTCAGTCAATAAGGTTTTAGATTAGCCTGTCGACATCTAAATTTCCCTCGGATAATTAGTTCAATTAATTCACGATCAAACACAAGATAAAACATAAATCAAGGTACATAAGGTCATAAAGTACAGGTATAAGGTCATAACACAAGACACCGAATAAACATCTACACACCTCTTTAGATAACAAAAACGACGTTCCTTCAACGTTTCTATATGTTTTTAGCTCTAAAACTGTACAACACACTTAACACTGATTGGAAATAGTTCATTTACTAAAAAAATTACGCAAATATGGGCTCGATGCATTATTTCACCTTACATTTACAATACATTCACTATACTTTTTTATTGTCTATATTAATTTTTTTAAATGTCTGTTGAATTTGATTCTTTATTTTTAATCTTTTTTAAATAATACCGCATTAGCACGGATAAAACTGTCTACGTTAACACAGACAGTTGTCTAGCAAAGTAGCCAGTACAATGTTTTATATATCAGAGGTGTAATACCCACTACATTGTATGTTTGCTTCTGATGTATAAAAAATATAAGTCAAATAATTTATTTATTTTTTAAATTCCCCCAATTTACATCCTTCGAGCAATGTGGCATATTCAATTATATCTTTGCCATGGAAATTTGTCGTATATAGTGAATTATTTATCGATTTATTCAAGCTGGGTTCATTATCATAAATCGAGTCAACAAAGTAATTCATCATTATTTACGTGTTACACATACATGCAAAAAAATATTTTAGAAACTTTAAATTTATTTCTTTTGTAGCATAAATAGTACACATGAAAAAATAATGGTAATTGCTTTACTAGACGTTATCTGTTCTAAAGCAATTACCTGTACAGTTTTTAAAAGTTGTAAATATTAAGATGTATGTAAGTATAATGTTAAGTACGTTATTAAAAGTTACATTAAAAAAGTATAATCAGAAGTTATAAAAAAATATTGAAAAAAAGTTATAAAAATATTATTGTCAGTAATATACATTAGTGGTAAACAAAAATGTGTGGATAGTTAGGTTAGCACAAATGACAAATTAGTTTCATTTTGCTTTCTACCCACATCAAGCAACCACTTTGTTATTTTTAGTTTGAAGTAGTTAATCACTTTAGACCCTTTAAGTCCCAGTGGCAATTTGTTAAATATTCTCGGAGCACAAAATAAAAAAGTTCGTTGAGCGAATTTGGTATTAAATTTAGGCACTGAATTATATCCTAAGGCTTTGCTCCTGGTTTTCTTTGGATTGGAACGTGGCAGTAAAGTAAATTTTTTTTTTAATAGTTTTAAGATTGCTCTGGTAAACAGTTGTGTTATATCCAAAACTCATTGAAAGGATTTAAAGAGTTCTTCAGAGTTATGTCTAAATGGCCTCTTGTTTATTACTCTGATGACCCATTTCTGAGTCTTAATTAGAGAATCTATTGAAGTAAGAGCTGCACCACCCCATGCACACATTGCGTAACTGATGAGACTGACGAAAGTAAATAGCACACCATTTTTGTGACTTGAGTATTTTTGACTGCGCACTTGGAAACCGTAATATACAGTCGCGCTGTTTACCCAGAAAGTCGTATGCGCTCCTTGCGTTACTGAAGAAATCGATCTCTTTGAGTGGTTCAATCTACTTTGAGCCGAGTGTTTGTTCGAAGTGACGTGCTTCGTGCGTGATACGTTGGAAATATTATTTGAAAAATTCACGGAAATAAATATAAACAACTATCCCGCACGTGCTTGCAAGATTTATTATATGCATTGAATTACTTCTGAATAATGCTCGAAATAAATGGAGATGTTGGACTGTCGTATATAGTACTTAATTTTTTATGGAAGAAATCAAATAATAATAATGCAGGTACCTATATTTAGTCGCTTTATATATTTTCGTTATCGATTATATTAGAATCAAAATATTCATAAATAAATAGAATTTATTAATATGTTTTAGAATGAAATAACAAGCAATAATAGGGTCACCTAACTTTTTTAGGTATCTAATAGCCATTATTATTTGGGCCCAATAATTCCAAAATTGATGCATTAATACATTAGTAGCAGAAAATCAATTTTTTGCTGCGATATCCTACAGGCATCTATTGTGTCAAATTTGTGGCGAATTGTGACCGCTGCGCGGCCAGGTTTTCCGTAGAATCTATATTTAAATGCAGAAATGCCTTATTGTTTTCCTTTAACAATGCACTGTGTAATATACATACTTCGTATTTATTTCCAGTAACATTAGGAAAAAATATATATTAGTAAAATGGTATACGCTATATAAGATACAGGATTTTTTTTTTCTAAATATTAACTGAAAACAATATTTTGAAGAATTATTTACAGTAGTTTTTGACAAATATTTGACAGCGGATCAATACTGTTATGAAAACACATTAAATATATACAAAATACAACAACCCTTCCACGGCCCAGCGCCGAATATATCCTTCGCAAAATACTTTCCACCGTGCCAACGACGTATTAATCCATCGTTATGTAATTTATTTATCTGCTTTAAACAGCGACACCTACCGGTGACATCTATTGCACAATTCGAAAATATTTTAAATTAATATTAATTATTATTTGTACCGCCATCTAGCAGATTTAGTTACCAAAACTGGCAACGACACTAATAATAGATACATACATTAGCACAATTATAATACAGATTTTTTACATATTCGTAATATATTTTTCAGTCACCGCGAGCTCCTAATTTTTTTTTGGTATTGTTGATTGCAATTTACTGACACTAGTGTATAATTGTTTTTCCATTATTCAGAAATCATTTTATTTTCCATCGCCCATTAAAAGCCTTCACCATGAATCTTTATTTTGGGTCAACACACTGCATTTGGAAACAGGGACATTGAGCGTCTTCAGATCTCTCCTCACACTTTCGCTACATTTTAATCCGAGTCTCCCAAGAGGTCGACGTCCATTTGGGATCTCTCCGTGAATACTGTTCGCAGCACGTTCCATATCCATGCAGCATATGTGTCATACCAATCGTATTCTTTGCAATGTAACCACACCAACTAAATCAGGATTCATCGTAGTTTTATTCTGCTAACAAAAAAATGAATACACTTCAGTTCCATCTTAGAGCCGTCAAATCAACTCGAGTTTTATAGTTTCCATTTTGATTATTTAGAATATTACTTTTGTACCAAAATTAGGTGGGCGAAATGTTGACGCGAATCCTACTCCCTGTGCATTTTTTCCTTCCAATATAAACCTTGATATATACCTGTTCCGCTCTGATCAACTAATTACTTAACGTTTCCGCCGATGGGGGGACAGATTACCTTCTGACACCGAACTGTCAAGATTTGTGTTATTTTTCTACCATCTGAAAGCAGTGTGAAGAAGCAATGTTCTCAACAGCTTCGGAAATGCAGTAATATCTTGATTCTTCACTAAAAAGGTGCAAGTCAACTGGAGGTGAAAACGACGTCCAACTTAGGACTTTAGAGCAAGGTATAACAGATCCATCTGTCATTATTTTCCTTCCTGAATCCAATTCGGATTGCATCAACAAAATCATTATTATAATCGATACAGTCCACGGGATCTTATCCCTCCAACTTGTATATTAAACATTAAACACACACAGCCATAACACCACTAAATTTATCCTACAAAAAAACAACTATATTTAAAAAAAACTCTTTCCAAGAATTCTAATACCTCTTCAAAACCCTGAAAGTGCTATAAAAATTACGGTCATTTTTAATAGCTTCTGAACTGTCACAAGAATTTTTCACTGAAAGATTTGAAATGCCCGTATATATGAATTGATTAAATTCTTCATTTCAGAATTCCAAAAAACTCCAGGTACCCCGAGACCTTTCGTGACAATTTTTTGTTATCAAAGGTCAAAAAAGTATTTTTAGTAATATTTTTCTCAGTAGAACTGACTGTGCACGAGGCGTGAGAAACTCAAAGTTAGAATGTTAGTATTTTTGATAGTGATTCAATCTTAAATGTATCAAAAACTATTTAGCTGTAGTGATTCATAGAAAGAGGTTCGTAAGACAAAAGTTATGATGAACTACTTGATTATAATCATTCAAGTTAATGGAATCCAGCTTGAACAAGTCGATAGTTTTGACGACAGTTATGAAGGAAATCTTACGAAAGAGTGCATTCGAGCTGTCGTTTCCACCTTTCAACCAAAATTGTAACTTCACAATAAAAAAAATTTACTTAAAATAAAGGTTGTTGTAAAATCCCTGTGTTCAAATAACCTCATTTTAAGGTACCAAATATTACGTCGCCTGCCAGATCGTTAAGCTGGTACACACATACATTTGAATCAGTTTTCCTTTATCCGTGAGTTGTCGAAAAGCAATTTCTTGTTCGATGAGATCTCATCAAAACGATATTTCTCGAGGCTGTCATATTTTTCACATAATGATGAAAATAGATTTTGTTTGATTTTAACAATAAGCTTTGGATTGGATTTGGTTCCACGGAAATAAACAATGTGAGTGTATATTTATTCGTATATTCTTAATATAGTGCATATATAAGTATTTTTATATATGCTCTAATATATACAAGACATATAGAAAGATATATGACGCAAGTGTTGATGGCACCATAAATAGAGGAGGTCCACTGAAGACTTGGCACGACCAGGTAAATCAGATACTGGAAGATACAATCGGCCAGCTTGTATGAGAAGATGTATGAATGTGAATGAGGCGAGAATTGTGTCAGGATCAGTGGCTAAAAAAAGCGTGATGGTTAATTAATTTGTTAAACAAGATCAAAATCGTTTATTTTTACTAGAACTTATCTTCCACATATTAGCTTAGTTTCATTTTGAATCTATGTAGTTTCATCTCCTTTCTTATATCTTCTGGCATTCCATTAAATATCTTCATCACAATGTACATTATCGATTTCTGAGATTTAGCCTTCTTCCTGAATGGCAGTCTCAGTCTATCATTTCCTCTTGTATGATGTTGATTTGTATTAATTTTACGTATTCTGTCGATATTTTCCTAGTGAGGATTTTAAAAATAAATACCATAACATTGAACAATATTTTCTGCTTAAAGGTCATCATATTCAGATCTTTCAGCATTGCACTGATTCGAGTATATCTATTTTTTTTTAGTATTGTTATCAAAACTTTATTTTGCAACACTGACAACTGTTACATTTCTTCTTCATTATATATAGAGGTTGTTAATATGTATATGTTTATAAGTATTGTATTAGAAGCATTATGTATGTAAATAATAGTCCGCCTCCAAGTCGGATTATTACATAATAATCCTCCTCCAAGTTTTTCTGAGTATTGTTATCAAAGCTCTATTTTGCAACACTGACAATTGTCTCATTTCTTTTTCATTATATATAGAGGTTGTTGATATGTGTATGTTTATAAGTATTACATTAGAAGCATTATGTATGTAAATAATAATCCGCCTCCAAGTCGGATTATTAAATAATAATCCGCCTGCAAGTCGGATTATTGTAATATTTTGGCATACTTGCATGGGAGAGTATTTAGATTAAAACAAACACTACTTAGATAATATACACTGAGTTTATTTTACAACAGTATTCTGCGGATAGAACTTATGTTAATACAGAGTTCAGAATGTAACGACGTTGACGAGTTTTAATTGTATTGTTCTTTTTCTACACTTATCAGTATAACTGTTAATATTTTTTTCTTATTTACTATTATAGTGTACCGTACATTTGGTATTAGCTGGTTTTATTTCACAATAAAGGAGGCTGTTAGGACACAATGAAAACCTCTTTCCCATCAGTTTGAAAGCTGACATGGTATTGAGATTCATCGCTGCACCTACCCACAATAATTTTAGTAACAACTGCTCCCACAATTTTCCTCAACGGGGTGATTTCAGACAGACGACAATATGACCATCCATCACCCTAAACCACTTTATTACCTTTTCTGAAGGTCTTCGTACATACTCCATCCAGGCATCTCAAACTTTGGCTCTCGCGTAGGATGGAATTCATTTCGTGAAAGATCACCATATTAACTATCTCTAGGCACTGGGTAGAGAATTATTTCTGCACGGTGTTAACATATCACGCTTAATAAATTCATTAATAATTTGAAACATTCAAGCAGTCACGTTAAATGGTAATTGTTTAATGATTTAATTATAAAATTTTTTAACTTTTTTCCATTATTTATTATTTTATAACCATTACTGGTTTCAGAATTTTACAGCCATTTTCAGACTGGTACATTTTTTTCTTAAGCTAGGATTCAATACAGGGGTGTTTTACAGTGAGTCTATATAATTCGATAGGTAGGTAATAATTTGAATCTACTTTTAAAATTAGCAATATTAACTTGGTGGTTAAGATTAATATTTTTTATTTATTATCTTAGTTTTATTAACCACAATTGAGTTTAAAAAACATCTACCGGTTTTTTTTTTTTTTTTAAACTCAATTGTGGTTAATAAAACTAAGATAAAAAATAATAAATAATTTGAATCTATATTGAATTCCACTATGAATTAACAGTTGCAGAATAATAAATGATAATTGTGTACTTTAAATAATAATACGGAGAGTAAAAACGATGATTTGTAAATAAAATACATTAAAATTTAACATTATAAAAATGATCAACGGAACGTATAAAAAAACTATGATATTTTTAGGTAAATTATTGACTGTCTACGGTATTTTTATACTCATTTATTAAAACGACGTAACAAATATACTATGGGGTGTACTAAAATAAAAAACACTAATAAATTATGTTTTAAATTATATCGTGCATACATTATGATTTGTATATTTCCTTAGTATTTAAATAATTAGATTACATTAACGTATATACTGATAAAATTACTTATTTATATTTTTAATAAACGAGCGTATTATTCAAGTATGATCATGTTCATATATTATGTAGTAATCTACAAAGAAAATTTGAAATATCTGTAATACCCAGTTTCAGACTTTTCAGTTTAGTTTTTAATATAAAAAATGGCATATTCATATTTTATGTATTCGTAAATGCGATAATGCTGAATTAATTCCTTAATAAATGTATAATACACATGATATGTCTCCTTTGTGATATGTTTATATTGGTTTTTTAATTGTCAAAAAACGATATGTTCTGTAGAATCATAATTTTGTCAATGAATCGTGAATTTATCATTCAATTGGAAATAATATATTATTATTATAAAATATTGTATTTATGTGTATTATAAGCTTAATTTTGGAACAATTAATGATCCATTATAGATTGTCCATATTAGAGATGCGTCTCCTAATTTATTGGACACATTTGCTCACAGTGATGGGGGTATCCATCACCTCCAGAAAAAACTGGGGATGATTGAAAGATGAATGGTCAGATCAGTGACGATACTGAGTATCCTATTGCGGTTCTCTAGTATTGAGAGATCTAACTAGAGAAAAAGATATTATATTTACCTATAAAAGAATTTTCTTTTTTTCGGTATTGTTTTGAGTTTAGTTAAATCACTCCATACGAAATGATTTCTTAGATCTCATATTTTGCAATCCCTTTCCAATAAAAGGGTTAGCCGCACTAAAAGTTTGAGAAGCACCGCCGTTCGCAGACGAGAAAAGTTGTAGACACAACTATTTTGGACACACTGTGTATCACAGGGTAGCGAAGCAACTAGCAACTACAGGGTGTTTGCAAAGTGTAGTTAGGCAACATTGTTGGAATAAATATCCACATTTAATAAACTTTATATGGGTGTCATTCGACCATATTTGAAATCATGGATATCGCGTGATTAGTGGCTCCCACGCAATGTTTTAATGTGACAGTCTCAGATTTGTAAACACGAGCGATTAATTTATCGATTTAAAATGAAATGTGTTTCGGTACACTGAGCTTTTTTATGATCAAAATATTTGCGATAACACAAGTTGACTGAACTAAATCTTTTATGTATCCTAATCGTCCGTCCTCTTCATCCTCATTCTCATTCTCAATCTCATTGTCAACCTCCACCTCATTTGCATCCTCCTTCTCATTCTCATACTCTTTTTCTTCACCTCATTCTCCTTCTTATCATAAACTACACTCCATCCTTATGCTTCTACTCATTCTCGTCCTCATCCTAATTCTTGTCTTCGTTTTCATCATCATTCTCTTCCCTAACCTAATCCTTCTCATTCTCATCCTCATTTTCATACTTATCCTAATCCTTCTCCTCATTCTCATACTCATTCTCTTTATCATTCTCATCCTCGTTCTCCTCCTTAACATAAACCACGTCTTCATCCTCTGCCCCCTACTCATCCTCCTCCTCATTATCACCGTACTTATTCTAAACCTCTTTTGCAACCTCATCCTAATAGTTGTCCTCCTCATCCTCATCCTAATAATCATCCTTCCAATTCTTAATCTTATCCTCATTATCGTTTTCATCCTCCATTCATCTTCTTCATTTTTGTCCTCCAGCTGTCGATGTGTTGTTAAATACAGGGAGCGTTCTTGGTACACCAGATTTCATGAATGGAGAGTTTTCTAAAATAAATAATCTTAAAGTTTAAAATAATAGATTTAGAAAAAGTTTAAAATAATAGGTTTCTACTTTAGCAAAAATACTAAATTGAATGTTCATTGAGAAACTCTAAAATTTAATTTGTAACAAACTTTTCTTTTGGAGTACCATCTATTTAATATTGGACACTTAAATATCTTTTATTTTGTCGTAATTGAGAATAAATATAAACTTATTATTTCATGAATATATTTTTACTGCTCATTTATTTTGGTTCTTCAATATAATATCCCACCCCTCGCCGATGAAGCAACAACTTTGTTTTTACTTTGAAAAGTTTATCTTCCATCTTGTCAGCCTTTGTTTACAGTAAAACGTTGATATATACAAGTATATAAGATTTATGGAAATGATTACATGAACGAACATTATTTCTTTGTTTAATTTTTTTCTTACATTCTAACTCTCTTCTTTGTATTGTATTCCAATCATAGGCGCGCGAGAATGTTACTGTTTTTTTAAAAGAAAATTTCAAATACACTTAATATTTTTGGTTTAGATTGATTTATATTTGTAGGTTTAATTAAGGAAAAAGTAAACGTATCTTATATTATGTACGTATATTAGTGTATCAGAAATGCTTTTTTTTTTGTTTGTTGTTTTATCAATCTCCATCAATGATACCTTTTTTGAGATCCAAACCAATTCAGAGTGCATTAAGGATTTAATTTACAAATATAAATACCATATATGGCAGGGGTAGGCTTTATGGGTGTTGACTTAAGATGTCGTTAAAGCTGGTAACTATTGTCCATAGATAACAGTATGATGTCAAATGTTTGATTTTGAAAATCGTTTTAAATCCCGCCATTGCAAGGTCGAAAAGTGTTGTATTGTAAAATTTCGCATTTAAAAGAATAATTAAATAATGTTTAGTTTTAATACACTTTATTACGCTAATATACTAAAGTCAACTAGTTTCAGTTGGATCCAACCATTTTCAGGACAATATAGTATATAGATTAATCTATGTACATATATTTAAATAGGAGGTTAAGAAGACGGAGCAATACCATCATCATCAACATCAACAAGACGGAGCATCAACATCAGAGTGGGACAAAATATCAGGCAGGGCGTGGGAGAGAATAGTAGGGAATAACTAGTTGACTTTAGTATGTACGCATAATAAAGTGGTTTAATAATAATAATAAAAATAATAATAATGATAATAATAATAAAAATAAGAATAATAATAGTAATAATAATAATAATAAAAATAATAATAATAATAGTAATAATAATAATAATAATGTGTTTACTCCAGCGTGATCAGGTTTTCTTTTTAAACCCGATTCGCCATAGAGATAATACATATTATGTTATACATTAAGGTTAAGAAATAAATATAATGCTATGAAAAAGAAAACCAAGGAAAATATCAATAAATAAAAAAATAAAAAAAAGTTAATAAAAAGTAAAAAGTTCACACACAAAATATAAATATTACATATAAAACTACTTCACTCACGGCCACTGTATATGTAACTATTCTGTAGGCGCTGTCATTCTCTGGACAGGGAACCAGTTTTCCATGAGAGCGCCGCTTGCACCAGAGAGTTGGTGCCGAGCTCCAGCCGCAGCTTTACGCCAGCAACTCGGTATTCAACTCTCAGAAGCGGAACGAATCCATGTATACGGCCTTCGGTAAACATTGCAGATACGCTGCAATAACACGCCAATCCGAACAGTGTTCTGTATTGAATTCGGAGACGGTTATACATCACTTTTCTAAACGTTGTGGCGTTGTTTAAAACTAAACAACGTGTTTGCTTTCTTTGAAATTTTAAAAATTATTGTACTGAATAATACATGAATTCTATTGAATTCAGGTATTTTAGTTGGCCAGGTAGCCTTTATTAGATGATTCTGAATATATTTTAATAGTACTCAATAATTGATTCCGTTAAAAGCAGGACAAAGTGGCAGATCTTGCAGAAAGACCTACTCATCGGCCTATGGGCAAAAGCAGTTATGGAGGTTCTACGACAGAATGTAAACGACGTTCCAACTGTCTCCACTGGTCATTGTTCTACTCAATTGGGCATCTTCAGAACATTCTTATAATGAATTTTGAATCCACGTTGGTCCCTCATGACTGAAGATCGCAATCTCCATGAACTCTCTCTCGCCCCCTAGATTATGTTTCACCATTTTTCTCGGCATTCTGTAGGTCTTAGGACTGTCACCAGAGAAGTGCCTTTTCCACTTTGTCAGTCCAATGGGTGGGGGATCTTGTCCTCCTTCGACGTGACCCACCACAACAAGTTTATCAAAAAAAAATGAAGGATTCGTCTCTAGTTGAGAGTCAGTCCTTGATGTTCAGTTCCAGCAGAATGGAGACATTAGTGCATCTCGCCCTCCATGGTATGCGCAACAAGTGTCTCCAGCACCACATTTCAAAGTTAGCATTACAATTTAGAAATAGAATCCTAACATTTTTTCGTATAAAATTTTAATACCGCAGAAACTGTCACTCCAAGATCCCCAGGCAGCCTGCAGTGTGCTATTCACTTTAACGCTCCATTCACCCTTTATCTTACAGCAATACATATATAGAAGACCCTTTTTAAAATTTCGTATTGGGGTCCAATTTATTTCTGGCGCGATGGTAAGTTAATTAGTTATATATCACCATAGACATAAAATATTTCGGAATCAGTTAGATTCAAAATGGAACTTTTAGCAAAATACAAGACACATGATTAAAAAGATTGCTAAAAAAGATCTTAATACGATGATCTTTAAGCAGAAAATATATTTCAATGTTTTAAAATCCTCACTAAGAAAAAATCGGCAGAATTTTTAAGAAAAATTGATACAAATCAACATGAGCACGAACATCATACAAGAGGAAAAGATAGACTAAAACTTTCATTCAGGAAGGAGACTAAATATCAGAAATCAAAGATGATGTGCGATGAAGATATTTACAAGAAACAAATGCCAGAAGATATAAGAAAGGAGGAGAAACTACATAGATTCAAAATGAAACAAAGCAAATACGTGTAAGATAATTTTTGGTGAACATTTTAATCGTGTCTATATTAGAGCGTATATAAATATAATTGTATATACACTATATTAAAAATATATAGTTAGTTACTAACTGGTAACAACGCCAATCAAGCACGTCATCATTTAATGCAGCAGTTAGACTTGTACGTATATATCTGCTTCATTGTTGTTTAAAGTTTTAAGCATTTTAAAGTAGTCGCTTTGCATAAGCAAAGACCTCGCTTGTTTTGAGTGCTCGTATGCATAATGTACGACGGTGGAAGATGCAAATGTCGAAGCGAGATAAGAGACGGCAAATTTATTCCGCCTTAAAGCACCAGCGACACTTTTACGCGTTGTCTCGTTTAAAAATATAAAAGCTATTTAGTTTTAAGAAGGTTTCATGCGAGATGAAAAGGAGCTATCTATAAATGGGAAATTCCGTAAGAAATCTCAGACACGGATTTTATCTCACGTAATGAAACTGCCAAAAATAAAATGTTTTTTTCAGTAAAGTTTTATACATTTTTCAGTAAAGTTTTATACATTTTTCAGCATAAGTTTTTAACAATTCTGTAAATAGGTACGACGTATAAAATAAAAAAAGTAATTTAGTGAATTTTTTCACGAAAATTGTGTTAGAAATAGTGCGTTAAAAAAATTCGTAATATTTTCAGGCGCCTCTGCTTGCTGAAAATTTTTAAAAAATTAACTCTGCTACCCCTCATGTGCGCTAAATGATAACTTTACCTTTTTAGACTGATATTGCCATATTAGACTGTAGTGTCAAATTGTCGTATAAGTATACAATAAGTTCCGATTTTTTTGTGTTAGGATTCAATGTATTGATTATTTGATATTCTTATTATACAATCTTAACATTATATTTCAATTCGAATATTAAAATTTTATTCGAAAAACAATCACCTGGTAAACTTTATAACAAGATTAATTATTAATAAAGAGTTAAGATATTTGAAAATGTATATTTTCAAATTTTTTTTGTGTCCTTCGGCAGTGCCGTGGTTCCCTATCTGTCACGCTGGACCTCAAGGTTCTATTCTCCGCCGGTGACTGAATTTATGATTTTTTTTAAACAGAAAAATTATTCTATGCAGATGTGGTATGATATATGTAACGTGCTTTTTTGTACTCTACACATGCAGAAGTTTTTGTATAACTTCCTCAAAAAATATTTTCATTTTGTATTACCGTGAGGGTGGGTATTCATAGAGGGTAAAAATATTCTTATTTGCGAAACGGACACTTCAAATACAACGCTACCATTATTATACTGGGTGGCTTTTTATTACCGAGGGAGTATTGGTGTGCCTTGAATAGGCGGCCGAGGCGTCATAGTTTTGTGTAATTTTTTTGAAAGCGAAAAGAAAATGTTTTTAAAACTAATCGATAAATGTACAATTATATTAATAAATATTGATTATAATATTCAATGATTGTTTGAAAAACAATTAGAAAATTATTTTAAAAATTTCAATAAAAAAAAAAATAGTTTCTGTTCTGTTTTGATTTGAATGTTAATTGCAGTTGACGAAGAAGAACCCACGTGATCACTTTGGTACCACTTACGCAATCAAATAGCTCGGCGACTTTTTTTAAATATATGAACGAAAATTTAAACGCTGACGATATTGATATGCATTAATGTAAAAAATACGTTTTGTTTACACAAAGATTTAATTTTCGAACAGTAAATACTTTTACTATTCTATAAATGTATCATAACCTATCGGATTTAAATTTCTACAAAGAATGTGTATAAAATGCCCCTCGTCTCGCAACTAATGTTCCAAGCCACCCTCCTATATGTACACTTTATTTCATATCTATTCATTTATTGGTCTATTAGAAGAATGTTATTGCAATGTGTCGTTTCCTGAAAAGAAGAAGACTATATATTTTTTTTATAATATATGGCCCCGTTATTCTAAAAAATGTAAGGCTTGTCGTATTAGCAATTTGTAAATTATTGTTTGAAATGTTGTAAGGTATTTATATAAAAAGATATACCACAGAATTTTGTTATTACTTTGGGGGTGTATCGCCAGTCTGTGAGAATGCGAGCGGTATCCGGACATGGCGTTCAGGGTTCGAATGTTAGTTTGAGATGATTATACTCGAGAAAGAATGTGCGTGTATGACAGATGAATCAGAGGGATCAGTTTAAGTGTGAAGCTGGTAACCCAATTCTCCTAGCGCTCACCGTGTTCGGATGATCGCAGAGTGTGAGCAATATGTGTGATGGCGGACTAAAGCAGGGAATGAAAAAATAATCTATTAAGTTGAAGCATAATTATCCGCCGTTTAAAAAAAATTATATTATAATAATATTGTAACATAAACAAAAACGAAAACAAACTCAAAATATATTATGTACATTTATCGTTTGGGAGCGTAGTCACCATCAACGTCAATTATTGCTTCCTATATGCTTGAAAGACGGTTGTTTCAATCAGCGATTTGACATCTTCCATCATTTCTTCAAATCATCATAGACTTTGCCAACCTATCAATTTTTCAGAGAACGGTTGATGTGGTAGTCCGTGGAGGGCTCGGTGAGAAAGTAGGGCGGATGGATGGGCGTGCAAATCTCATCTCTTGCTAGCGATGGATTCGATCATACACACGATGGATGTCGATCACACACACGATGGATGTCGATCACACACACGATGGATGTCAATCACACACACAATCACACACACGATTACACACTCGATGGATTCGCGGTATTTTCACTTAAATTGCAGTATGAAGGCGATCAAGCTATGCCAGGTACATGTCGCTATTCATGTTGTACTACCTTTGGTCTTTGGCCATTGGTCTTTGGCCATTGGCCACTCCTGACACTCATCATTATCGTTCCAGTCAAATTCAAAAACCAAAAAGTCGCAATAAAAATGACAAATAATAATGCATTAACATAATACTTACGGTTGACACGAGATTTATTTAACACTGTTTTAACAAAGTGATGTGCAAGTAGCTACTGAAGGTTGATCTAGAGCTTTTAGTCGGGAAAGCGGCAGGTAGGAGAGTGACGCTCACACGTTGGTTTTACTGTTGGTTGGCGCATGGTATTATTAAAGCGCGTCACCTGACTTCGACACCATAACTGTTGAGAGTTTGGTTTATCAACCAGATAACAATAAGGCGCATTTAAGGCCCCCACATTACTATTGATGTACAGATGTAGCGCATCCAAAGTCAAATTATGCGAAGCGCAAAAAATATATATTACAATACTACGATATATTTATTATTTTCGTCCATCATCCTAGAAGGGTCTAAAGTCTCGTCAAGGCGCTTCCATGCTTCTCTGTCTTGCGCCGCTTCAATGATTATTAACCTATCAAGACTAATCTGTGTTCTTCTTAATGATTGTTACTATTTATCCCAGCTTGGTCTGGGGCGACTCGACCTCCTCCGCCCACTCACCTGGGCTGACATTTCTCAGAAGATACATCTTGATAGTCGTTTCTCAGCACTCTAAAATGATGGTGACACGAACATGATAAAATGACACGAAAAAAACAAGACCCGCGTCCACGTAAGAAGACACATCTCAGAAATTTAGTTGAGGTACATCTCAAAATAATGAACATGTATTGACATTTTTATCCGGAGGTAAACTTAAAAACCATATCGAATTGGTAGAAAGAGACAAGAACTCAAACCAGTTCACGTGTGAACTCAAACCAGTGACACATGTTCATAGTGTTACCTAAAACTCAAACCAGTGATTTGACACGTATTCACAGTGTCACTTAAAACTCAAACCAGTGATTTGACACGTGTTCACAGTGTCACCTAAAACTCAAACCAGTGATTTGACACGTGTTCACAGTGTCATCTAAAACTCAAACCAGTGATTTAACACGTGTTCACAGTGTCACCTAAAACTCAAACCAGTGATTTAACACGTGTTCACAGTGTCACCTAAAAAACCACCAGAAATAAAGACACCCATTCTATTCAAAACGTAATAGATATTCACTGTCCCTTAACTAGACCAAAGTCTATGCTAAAGGAGGCAAATTCATTCGTTATATTTAATAACACATATATGGAAAAAAAATCTCAATCTAAACCATATTAACAAGATTATAAAATAATTCTACTAACTTTTTTATTGGACAAAAATATTATAATACAAATTAAATGTATTAATAAGAAATATATTCAGATAGAATCAATTAATCGAAAAAATATTTTTGTTGCGGAACCCTTCCTATCTGGGGAAGTGCGCTGACTTATTACACCACGTCAACATTGTAAGTTAGCTACAAATTTTCGAACTTATATGTTGCATTTTCAAATTGATACATCTGTTATTCTATTATTTGAAAGCAATCTACTTTATAATAATAATGTGTTCTCCTTAATAAAAATATTCTCGTTTTTCCATGATACAATACAAAGAAGGAAGTTTTAAATATTAAAAATAAAATAAAATAAAAAAAGAACAAAATAGAAAATTACAATAAAAAGATCGACATTCTGATTATTTAATCATTTCCGTGAATCTTTGCTCAGATGTCATTCTGCTAACACTCAATAACCAACTCCTGAGATGGATTAATTTCGACCACCATGAATTGTTTCATATTATTCGATAGGCTTTAGGGGCCATATCGAAGGATGTAACAGCGCGCAAACAGATTCGTTCAACCATCTATTCTGACAAATTAGCATAAATCATTAAACATTAACATTAATATAAGGTTTTAAATTACTAACATTTATTTCGTTTTAACTGCTGCTACTGGGGACATTCAAAACTACTCAACTCACGAACGAAAATAACGTCTGACGTGCATGACGAGCGTGAAGATATAGTGTGTACACGGGGACTACAAAAAATGAGAGTTGTTACCAAAAAAATCTCTTTCGTGCCAGTCAAGTTAGAAAACAAAAACCTAAATTATTTTAACAATGCAATATATAGAGATAAATATTTTAACTGGGTGTGGTTTCGAGGAAATAGATAAATTTTCATTTAAAAAATTTATTTGAAATGTTGACAATCTGAAAGACTAAAAAAAAAGTAACACAATCCTTCCCCTCTGAAAACTTGACATCCAGTCTTCGATACATGTCAAAAAAGTCTCGGAAAATGACAAATCGTTCAAGATGAAACATAATACAGTGCAAAGAATATTGTGAATGTTAGAAAAAGTTTGTTCTCAGAGACGGAAAAACTACTTTATCTCCGTTTTTATAAGAAACCGTATAATATCTATTCATAGGAGATTTACGAACCTGGTGGGCTTATTCCATTATTACACAAATACTTTGATAAAATAATAACCATTATACTTCATTACTTCATGGACATCTTTTATTAATACCATACATATTTTATTATATTTTCCATTTGTAAAATACACGTAGGTACCTATCTATTCTTTGTCCTGTTTTCGTGCAACGGTATCGACCATGATCCACTGTAGTGATTAGGTAAACTGTGATTTTGATCGTTGTGATTTTAAATAGCAAATGTAAAACATTAATTAATTGTTAGTTGTTGAACAAAAAGTACTAAATAGACAACAAATTGTGCAGAAATAGTGTAGTGTGCTTGTATTCCTTTTCTCCAGTTGGTTCTCTCATTCCTGAGAATCGTGACCCTCAGGTTGACCTGTGACCTGTCAATGTCCTTGATAATTATCCTCCAATTTCCTTCGCTGTTTGATCTGGTCGGGCTACCGAATTGGAGATCGTCCTCTTTCTCTCTTGTATTCCACCTTTCTACTTCATGGATCCTGAAGACAAGTTGATGCGTTTAAGTGGTGCTGGAGACACACGTTGCGCATACTACGCACGAATGTTTTCATTCTGCAAGAACTGAACATCAAGGACACACTCTCAACATGCAGCCTGAGACGAATCCTTCAATTTTGTTGTAAATCTTGCGAGAAGGGAAGATAGCTTGGAGAAGATAGTTGTGACGGGCTACATTGAAGGACAATGAGGAAGAGGAAGATCCCCCATCCGTTACCCGGTACCTGGATGCCGAGAAAAGTGGAGGAGCATAGTGAAGAGGGCGGGAGTTCACGGAAATCATGATCCTTAGTCATGCCAGACCGACGTGGATGATAACTGAAAAGCATCACATTTTCAATATAAATGTTCACAAAGCAATTCGCAGATCTCTGCGTTCTGGTATTGAATTAAATTATTATCGGATACATTGGAAGTAGGTAGTCATCTAGACTGAACGCGCAATGCTTAATTGATTTATTCGAGAATATGGAAAATTTTGAAAATCCTTATCTAAATAAAAGCATGACCGACGTACAAATAGGAAAATTATTTTAATAATGATAATATTTATTCATAAGTTCCTGAAAAAGATCGTAGACAATACTTTGTTTTGTTTTTATTATGCCGGTTAATTTATTTGCTTTGGGTATTTGCATAAATGCTTGGGATTTATAGTCTTTTTTGCCAGAAACTAATTTTGTGGAGAAGTACTATATATTTTTATTGTGCAATACTTAAACGTCTTAATATTATATTATATTTACGGATCAAATCAGTTATATGTCAAACACAATAAATCAAAAGTTAACAAAAATTACAAAAAGTGATATCGAATGTTTTCAGTTTGTATAAAAAGATTAAAATAATTAATAACACTAATAAATTGAAACCAGTGAGTATATTTACATTCAAAATTGTATTTTTTTTATATAATATATTTAAAACTAGTTTTATATCATTACGGTAAAATACCAAATCGAATTATTTTTTTTTTAATTTCAATTCAACCAGCCCTGAGGCACGTTACAGGGAGTCACAATAAAATGTACAGTGTAGTACTCTGTAGTAATATCGAAAAATTTATCAGACTTTAATGGCCCGTCAAAGTTGGTACGGTATCACACTCAATATTAATTTATGTAGACTCTGGGATAGTTATCGAGACAATTTCTGAGGTTATCGTCGTTGTTGAACGTAACACCACGCATTTGATTGGAGAGCGACCGAAAAATGTGATAATTTTACGGAACGAGATCGGGACTGTAGTATGGATGCGGCAGAATTTCTCAGCTGAGCTCCTGAATGACAGTTTTGGAACCATTAGATCCTTGATGAAAGATGAAAAGAAGTATATATTGAAAATGATCGTTTTTCTCAACTTGATACTCCATTATTTAAACCCAAAAATTAAGAAAAACTATAAAATTCCGAAAAACAGTGACACTAACCTTTTAGAGCAGAAAAAAATGCTGTAAAATCGTGTATCATTGTTTGTCACAAAAAAAAACAGACTTATTAGATATCATGCCTAGACTGCGAGACACCACCACGGGAAAGATTTCGAAGAAGATGACGTGATAATATTGTGAAAGATGCAAGAAAACTTGACGATCTTGTGTAAATAGATGGCAAAGATACAATTAATGTACCGTAGCCACGTGATGACGATAATGATTGTGGAAAAAATGACACTTCTACTAATGATGAAAGAAAATTAAATCACTCGTGCTGCCTCTCTATGGACGTGTTATAAGACATTCTCTGACTTATTAGACATTTGTACTAGTCGTTGTGGGTAATTGCTAATTTTCGGAGCTCCCAGTTGACTTTGGTAGATCAGTCACATTTCGATAAGTGGACTCTCTTAATCAAAAGGCTTTAATTAGGATGTTGACATCAGGGATATGATAATGAGAAATAACATACCCGTGGTCTTATTAAGATGTTTATTCGTTCAGCTTCTAAGTACACAAGGTAAAAGAGTTATTACTTTTAGGTAGAATGTATTTAATGGAAATTAATTATTAAGGTGAACACATTATTGTGAGGTTGCAGTTTTTTTCAAAACATTGTTCTGTGATATTTTGAAATAAATTAAATGTATTAATTAGAAAGATATACAGGAAAATATATGTATAGTGTATTTCTATCTAAGTGATACAATTAAATTTGTATTAAAATACTACAAAACTACATATGTTCTGAAAAATCTGCAACACCACAATTATAATGTGTTCCCTTAATATATTATTTGTATCAAAATTTATCCAAAAAATTAATAAAAAAGCAATTGATTTAATTTCTGGCTTCTCCGAGCGAACATTAATCGTACAGAACACTATTCGCATTGGCGTGTTATTGCAGCGCATCTACAATGTTTGCTGAAGGCCGTATACATGGATTTGTTCCGCTTCTGAGACATCGAGTTGCTGACGTAATGCTGCGGCTGGAGCTCAGCATCATTCATTAAGTAAAGCTGGTTCCTTGACCAAAGAATGGCAACGCCTACAGAATAGCTACAGATACAATAATGGCCGTGACTGAAATGTAGTATTTATATTTTGTTTATATTTATATATATATGTGTGTGAACATTTTTTATTTTTTATATTTTTTTGCTTTTCTTTTCATAACATAAATAATATTTAATAACTTAAATGTATTCTCTTTATGGCGAATCAGGTCTTCATAAAAAAAAACCGATCACGCTGGAATAAACCCATTATTATTATTATTATCATTATTATTATTATTATTATTATTATTATTATTATTATTATTATTATTATTATTATTATAACTCAAAGGTATTTGAAAATTTCACAATAAAAAGTGATAGCTTTTATATTTAGAATAATAGAAGTATCAATTTTAAAGAACTGCAGCATATAAGTTCGAGAAATTGTCGACCACTTACTCTGAAAAATATTTATTCGATAAATTGAATTTTATTGTATGTCTTTCTAATTGATACATTTAATTTGTATTTTAATGGAAATATCACAATAAATTATTAGACACCTATGCCTTGGTCGTCAGCTCTCGCCGCAAACGGGGCCCGTCTCTATTGGCCGCCTCGCAAAGCTGCGCAAAGCCCTCTCACTGTGTCTCACCCAAGCTCGTTCGTACACCGAGTATGCAGCATGCTACCACGCCTCAGATGACGCCATATGTCTTAGATATAATAAGATAATAAAAGACGAGGTCCAGGCAGAAGGAGAATCTCATGGCTTAAAATCCTAAGACGACGGCTCGGCCAGACATCTGAATCTCTCTTTCAGGCAGTTGTAAATAATTTCCGAATAATGAACATGATCGGAAACAATTGTTCACGGATGGCACTCGAAGAAAAAGTTATAAGTAAAACAATCGAAAATTAATGTATATATTTAGAAAACTTAAAAATATTCTCAATAAAAAGATGATGAAAACTGTGTACTATGCTTTGTGCCAATCCATCTTGAGCTATGGTATTGATAGTTGGGGGGGTGCATCAGGTGTACATATATATCAAGTAAGCATGGCTCAGAAGGCTATACTCAGAGCAATACACAACCGTGACTTTTCGTATCCTTCAGAGCCACTTTTTAGGGAATTTCAGGTTTTGGATACAAGACAATTATATGTGCTAAATATAATATAATAAAATAAGCGCTTCATCTGTGAGGACTGAAAGATATTATCCCATAAGAACAAATAAGCTTAAAATAGTTCCAAGAATAAAAACTACTTTTGGTCAAAGATTATTCACCTTTCAAGCTTCCAGAATATACAATCAAATTGGAAATAAAATTTGAACTTTAACTAACATTAAGGCTTTTAAAAGGGTATTTCAAATTGATTGTTGCAATTATGAAGTGCAGATACAGAGAGTAAACTTTTTTATATAATGAAATCATTTTTATAACTACATTTCTGTGCTTTGGTCTTGCATATTTTCATTTACTTTATATGTGCTTACATTACTTATTGTATTGCACGTTGGTATTATTTTTCTCCCTTTTTTATACTCTTTTTTAATATTTTTTTAATAAATATTTTTTTTTTTTTTTCATTTTCATATTTACTTGCCTTGTATGTTATGTATTCGATCTTATTGTGTATTGCTTTCAATGCATTTTGGTTTTGAAAATATATTTGTTTAGTAATTTGCCCTAAAACAGGCTTACCTAGTTGGGCAATACATTTAAAATGTGTATAAAATATATTATACAAACTGTCTTTTTTTTGCAGCTGTACAAATATTATGTCTAAATAAATAAATAATCTCATATATAAATTATTGACATCAAACATTTTTATAAATAAACATGTGTCAATAATAACACAAAGCGATCTCAAATCTTCTATAAATTTTAAAAGCAACTATGGCTGTCAATTCTGTTCAAAAATGACAGCAGAATACATCACATTCGCGCAGTTTTATTTCGTGTTGTAAAATAATATTTTAGAATGTCTACGTATTTTTCAAGAGCTTTGAACTGAACCTGGTTCGGTTCGTGTATCTTTCCGGTTTATACGTGTTCCCACCGGCTTCCTATCATACCATTATTTGATGTATGTGAAAGTAAATACAAAGCTTTTTGTACGAGAAAAACTAACATTTTGAACTAGTAACGACCGATGGATTATTTATTTGTTTTATCTTTATTTTTTTAATAGAGATTCGTACACGAAATAGATCAATATTCTTTATTTTTCTTTTTTCTGCTCTGACAATTCACCCCTAAAGAGTGACGTGTAACATTAATCAAGTTAAAACAACATTTTATAGAATATGTACAATATAACATGAGCACGAACATCATACAAGAGGGAAAGATAATCTGAGACTATCATTCAGGAAGAAAGTTAAATCTCAAAAATCGATGATGGTACCTTGCAATGAAGATTTTTAATGAAATACCAGAAGCTATAAGAATGGAGGAGAAACTAGATAGATTCAAACTGAAACCAAGCAAATATGAGCAAGGTAAGTTGTATTAACAAGGAACATTTTGATCATATTTATTAGAGCATATATAAATATATTTATGTATGCACCATATTAAGAATAAATAAATAAAACATACATATTAATATAATCAACTAGAAAGGTATACAGAAAAAATTGAACATGGATCTCTTCCTATCCGAGGAAGCACATTTACTATTTCGCTATAGCAATCGAATACACTTTCGACAAATTTTAAATTTATATTCAGCAATCTTTTCAATTGTTACATCTATCATTCCATGTTTAAAAACAATCAACTTTATATTGCTGTGAATCTCAAATGCCTTTGATTAAAACTCGCTAGGATTCGTCAGGATTAATTAATTATTATAAAATAGGATATATTTATTACAAGTCAATACCATTATGATTCAAAAAATTTGGTATTATATAGATTAAATGTGGCAAGTTGTAAGAAAAAATATGACATAGGTTTGCATAAAATTGACATTTACTATTAACGAGATCACTGCTAAAAAAATTGTGATCCACGTTGGACAAGCGAGGAAGATATGGTCATGGGCAATATTCTTACATGCTATGAAAATGTGAGTAACTTGCGACCACTAGATCACTAGGCGCGTGTCTTAACCACTACACTAACTTGCACGTCAACCATATTAACACATCTTCTACAATACCTGGTTACATACGTTTAATATCATATAAATTGTGAGAGTCTATCGCCTTCACAATCAGTAACACTGCCGATGACCCCTGAACGCACCCTGCATACACCTGGATTTAAAATTAGGCTCTCATCGCCGCAAAAATACACCGGTACCGACCAGATACAAGTTACCAACAATAATACGTGCTGGCATCCGCCCGGGAAGCTTGCTCCTGCGCGCCACTTCTCTCACGGCCATCTTCGCGAAAAGATCATTAACAAACTTGTGTCGCTCTTCGTTATAGACTTGTTTTACTTCATATACTTCTAACTATGCAACGATCATCAATAAACACCTCTCATCTGTAAATAGCCTGCTCTGGCTACACACAGGAACACACGCACAAACACACACCCCACATTATTATTCAAAGAACAGGTGAGTGGTTGGTGTAATTCATTGGGACACCGGGTATTCACATATATAACCTTTTGATTCTTAACATATAATCATAGCATTCACTCGTAGCTCGTAGCCAACATCAAAAAATCAATAAAAAAAATAATCTACCCATAGCTATAATGGGCATGGTATACCGATTATTTTCATTACTGTGTACACATTACCATGTTTAATACATTACCATATATTTACATTTCATTAACATGAACATTACGTTACCATTATACAATATGGTGGGTCATATTTGCTCTCTCCATAGAATTGTACGATGGACAGTGAACCGTTAAAAATAATAAATTGGTTATCATTACTCGCGAAAGGGGCTACACGTATATTATGCTAAGAAATATTATTTTTCTTCTATAATGGTCTCACAGAAAATTCATCACTGCAGATCGCCGTCCACCCCTTGACATCTTCCAGTCAATTAGACACTTGCTTATCTCGTGTAGCTTCATTTTGGTTTACAAATACGTCTACATAGTATATTTTAAGCCTTTATATATTTGTGTTAGACGTGTGTCATTGTCTAGCAAGCTTTTACTATTCTGTTTCATTATTTTTTTGGGGATATAAGAATAAGCAGCAAAAATACTACAATGTGAAGCGTTTGTTAATGAACTCGTCTGGAAAGCTACCGTGAGAGAAGTGACGCGCCAGGGCCGGCTTCCTGGGTAGCTACGGCGCGTTGTGTTGGTTTCCGTTTTTTTTTTTTGCATGCTTGTGTAGGGTGCGTGCAGATTCTGGAGGTGATAGATCTTCACGTATTTAACTTTATACATAGATGAGAACCGGAGTATGTTAATGTGAAAGATTCAAGAAGTCAAGGCTCGATATGGGCTGTAGGGCCATTAAAGAAAAGGAATAAGAAGAATTGATATTTTATGTGTGATTTTTATGATTAATGATTTACGTTTTATGATTGAGAATACGTGCGGGACACTTTCAAATGACCTGCCACTATGTCAAACAATCAGTGGCGCACAGTAGGCACAAAGTTAGGTTATGCTGTTATCGACAATGCTAACTGCATATACAGAAGGGTATACTAGGTATCAAAAAAAAAAATATTTTTTTAAGAAGTCTTTTTATTGCTCGGTACCGTACTCTGCTTTCAATTTAGTTTAAAATATTTTCTATGATTTTTCCTTCGGACAACAGATTTAAAATGTTTCATTAACAGTGTTCAAAAACATTTATTTAAATAACTAGCTTTACAAATTAGCATAGCCAAAACTCAATACAGAAATAATTGCATTTTGACATTTAATTTAATATTGGTAATAATATAACTTAATAATATCCTGAAAAATGCAAATTCGTTCGCTTGACAGATGATAAATTATAACCTACAAATTTTATCTACGCAAACATCGAAACATGGAATCTTAGGTAAGAATATTCTAAGAACACAAAACGTTCAGTCTGTCGTGTAAAATAATACGTAAAGAAGTCACTCTACGCAGTTTTTACTAAGGATTATTCCTTTTCAAAAACAGCAGCCTTAAGCACAAATTGTTTGAAAAATGCAGAAAATCCGCAGACGTCGAGATACCGACATAGATTCTATAAAAAATATTTAGTTTAGTACAATTATTATATGAATTGAAAAAATAAATTAGGTTCATTCAAGACCTGAGTACTAGCAAATCGCGGAGCAGAATGCACATGAAGTTCAAATTCACGGTTAGACAAAAATCGTGAGTTACGTCATAAACGAGGTAAAGCTTGTCTGGGTAATAACGACTAGAATTTTATAGGGTATTTTCATAATATAAAGATTTTTTTATTTTATTTTATTTCCCAGAACTTTTAGTTATGCACATCTTTTTTGTTTGTTTGCATTGCACGCCCCTGCAAACAATATAACCAACGCTATTTCGAATCTTAGAATACGTTCCACTAAGGTGAGATACGTTTTGTGCATCTGACATTTCTTAAAGAATAAATAAATTGTACAAACATATTATTGTAGCATCGACAGGAAATATTTCACATTCGGAAACTCGAGAAATAATTCCATCGTTTTGTGTTTTCATACAGATATTATTAAATTCATTTTTTTTTTTTAAATACAGATTATCAACATACGTTAATAGCCCTGGTAAATAGTCTTGATATGACACTAAGGTACAATTTTAGACAATTAGGAGGAAAAAATATTATAGATCATCATAAATGAGAATGCACACAAGATGCTATTGCAAAATTAAACTCAATAATAAATAAACAATAACAAATGCATTAGTATATTTATAAACTTAAAAAAAGCTTTTAAAGGCATATCACACAAGAAACTACATAATAAACTTTAAAATATTAGCCTCGATGGCTATGTTTTATCATGGCTAATAAGTTATTTAACATAGCGAAAACAAAAAGTAAAAATAAATTGACACAATAGCACATCCGAAACCACTGACTCTGGCATACCACAAGGCACAATACTTGGACTATTCTTATTTTTTTATACTCTAATGATATATTTAAACTTAAATTACATTGTAAAATAATATCTTATGCAGACGATACAGTACTAATAATTAATTAAAAAACTTGGACTGACGCTAATATATGAGGATGTTAATACCATAAAAAAGTGGACAGATGATAATCTACTATCAATTAATACTTTTCATCGACGGTGAAAGTCCACCCTCGGCTGCGAATGCAAGTACTGAAATACTGGTTTTAAAATGATTTAACCAAGACATAAGCCACTTCATTCAGTACATTACGTATTCAAATAATTTGCAACTTTGAAACTTTGAAAGATAGACTGAAATACTGGACATGACTTCTTTTCGCTAGTAATTATTAATATCACTAATCGCCTCCATGATTTTTCGATCCCTTGTAAATATTTCATCTCTGCGTCCGTCTGAGCATGTGGGGGATGTGGAATTGAATTCCATTCTTGAGTGATTATTTGCTTTTCCTCCCTAATAGTATATTTCGCCAAGGGCTTACTTTTCCTTCCACTCCAGGGCTGTATTTGAACGCCGAAAAAGCACAATGCCTGAGAGTATTCTGTTTGTATTGTTTCTGCTATATATACCTGTTTATGTATTTACTATATACCGCACCGGGGGTGAGTAATGGATATAAAAAACGTTATAGTATACAAAATGTTTGCTGGCTCTTCAAATGCCAGTATTTTAGATTTCATTTATACAATATGTAGACAAAATCATTTCTTAGAAATAAACAGTAACTATAAGTAAAATAATTGTTTATTCTAGCAAAACCGAGTTATGTGTGCAAGATCGCTGTACAAATATACGAATTCGTCATCATCATCATCGTCCAAGTCAGTCCTTCATGACCCAAGACCCAGAGAATTACCAAGAATCACCTAATGAGGAATAAAAGGAACTTCGGATACTTTCGGGAGTTTGTGGGTGTCCCTCTGGGAGATTTTGAGGTGTACAAATCTTGCGATAGAGGGTGAGAGTCATCCGCCCTTCTTGTAATTAGCCTCGATAAATTGTTTTTCTTTTGATACGATATCTGCCGGTCCTGGTTTTCTAGCCGAAAGTGAATATTTTTATTTTTCGTGCTCAGTTCACTCGTATTTTTTCCCTTTAGGGAGGTGATACAAGTTTTTTTTTACCTTAACTGACCTTTTTCTGTGCACTGAAATATGTTTTTACCTTTTAATATTATATATGTTTTAAATGTTAATAAATTCTCTTAGGTATGAGCGCTGAATTGGATGGTAAATAGTATTGGTTTGGTCTTGCTGTGCAACTCGAAGACGTAGCATGTTCGCCTTTGTATTATAAAAAAATTCAAACACGGCGGTGAATGAAAAGGACCGATACGGTAGCTTTGGCTCATAGAATGGTCCCATTCACTGTCACTAAAGAATTGCCTGTTGCTTTTTCTACTTGGTCTGTCCAACGGTTGAGGATCTTTCTCTTCCACTCTGTCCTTCGACGTAGCCAACCACAACAAATTTCTCCAAGCTATATTTTCTTGTGGTTAGATGTACAAAAATTTAAGGGCTCGGTGTGCATGGTATGTACACTGTGGCTCCAGCACAAGATCTAAATGACATTATAGGCAACCTGCACGCACCCTACAATACTTAGCTGTCAATCCAGGCCCTTGACAGCCATATCAGTCAGCTTGGTGCCCACAGAAATACAGATATCAATACATTGAGACGAGCACCGCCTAGAAGCTAACAAGCGAGCACCTCCCGTTATGAACATTGTGTGTGCAAATCAACTTTATACTCGTGCGACAAATCGCGAACTGACCCGCAATAAAAGCTTTAAAGTTTATTGCATAATTGAAATTATTTAATTCAGGTTTATTACAAAATTTTGTCAAGACAAAATCATTACATAATAATTTTTTTCTCAGCAGTAAACTGTTCTTGTTAGTAAATAAATGATTTCTGAAATATTAAGTATTATTTACTACCTTGCATACCATTTAGTTTAAATACAAATATTTTTATATTATAAATACGTGCCCTTAGCAATTTCGTACGTTACAAAGTATATAATATATTTACGTGTTCAACTCAAAGAGTTTTGTGGGTGGAAAGCTATTTACCAATCGTTTAATATAAATATACGTTATCAAAAAATGAATAAAATAGCACATAAATGAAATATAAACAAGATATTATATGTACCGTAAGATTTTCAACCTTCGCTATTTTGTATGATTACAAGATTTTTTATACAATATCGCTTATGTAATATTATATTTTCAACCGATATAAATTATCCTGATATGTAAATAAGAAATATATTTATATAACCTTCAAATTTAATTTATTTAACTTTAAAGTAAATTAATTAAAGAGTTATTTGATTTTCCTCATGTTTGCCAACAAATAATGTATGTGTGCAGAATAAAACGTAGGTAGATAGAAATTATTACTGAATTTTTTGTCGTAAATAGTTGTCGAATTGCTTGAAAAGGTAAAAATTGACAAATTGGTCCTTTGGGGAAAAGATGTCATGTTGTAAAAGAAAGATATGTGCGGTAGGAGTATTATGATTGTTTGTTAAGAATCAGAAGGTTATATGTGTGAGTGCTTGTTACCCCCCAATTAATTAGGCCTTGCCCTCACTTGTTCTTTTGAATAATAATACGGTGTATATCTGTGGGTGTGTGCGTGTGTGTGGCCAGAGCAGGAGGAACAAGGAAGACACGAGTTTATTGATGGTTGAATATAATTACTGATATAGAAATATATGCAAATAAGAAATCTACAACAAGGAGCGTACGCTGGTGATATAGTCAGGAAGATAGCCACGAGAGAAGTGGGACGCCCTTCTCTCACGATTCCATCTTTACTTGTATCTTATCGACTGCACGTAATTATTATTCCATAATTCCAATATTAATTGTACATAATTTCACATTTTTAATGTTGTTATTTTTCATTATTTAAAGTTATTGATTGATAATGAAACATTTAAATGTTAAATCCATGACTAGTGTATTACTTCATTGTATTTGAATGTTTAATTTTTATTTAATGCTAGTATGGAATAATTTTAAGTATAGAAATTTAAAAAAAAAATTATGGTTCCCCGGTAATAATGATCTGAAATTTGCATGGACATATCGACCCCTTAGAATAACAAGGTTCCAACTAATATTTTGAGCTGATTTGAGTTATTGCGTGAAATGGGTTCCAAATGCATTATTCTTTATTTCTTCCATACACACCGGCTCTATTTAACGGATATTAATGGAAATAGCAAGAGCTGAAAGTTCCAACTGCGTCAGTTATTTATTTCAATTTATGGATCATTATTGTTAATTTACTATGTTTTATTTAATTTTTAATTTCCCTCATCTCACAGCGGTCATTGATAACACTGAAAATAAGTTAAAACCTTAAAACTGATCATATTTGTATACACAGGACAAAATATACATGAATATATGTTGAAATTCAATCAACACTTTTGAGCTCATTATCTCAAAACAGTGTCAGTGTCAGATGGAACCTTGTTATTCTGAGGGGTCGATATTTCATCCTAGTAGTGGAACTTCAATTGTTTCATCTTCATTAGTTTCTTGTCATCTTACTTAATCTGTTTTTCAGAATTGATAAAATAAGATAACATTTTCTATCAGTATTATAGTTGCTATATTTAGGATATTTTATAAGATCTGTTTACTCATTAAGAAAGTTACATTGGTTGGCAATTACTTTCAGATTTAGAAAGTATATTTGTATCAATATCCAAAATTGTGATTGATGAAGGTAAATTTTTTTTTGACAAAAGGTAAGTAAGTGGTTCTGATAAAGATGACCCACTTATTTCGTACTCTGGGATGATACTGTCAGTGGAGGTGTGAGAACCCCTTCTCACCCCTCACAATACATATATTTCAAATTGATTCATTTAATTTGTTTTAAGTATTAATACTTTTACGACGAATTCTATTAAAATCGCGACATATTCTAGAACAAATGGTAGAAATAAATAAAATTAGCGTTGCAGACTAATAAATGTAAAGCGAAAAAGTTCCGCAGTGTACGCTATTCGACCCAACAAAATTAATAGTCTCCAAGCATGGAAGAAAATCAACATAGTATGGATTATTTTATAAAAGCACTATAAATCTGTAAATATATTATTATTTCAATTATATCAATGTTGTAATTCATGACCGTTGACCTTGAAGTGTACTTATCGTTCATCATCATCATCATTCCAGACTCTATGGGTCCTGGCCTCTTTCTGCTTCCCACCAAATACTGATGCACCTTATTTTGGGTGTGCCTATTCTTCGTCTTCTTTTATATTAATTATTGAGCAGAAATTGTACGGGTTGTACATTATTCATACACTACATGACCTAGACATCGAAGCATCTATTGTAATTTTATGATTTTTTTATTTTCGGCTCATCATACAGGATTAAAACGCTTACCTTATACTCCATTTTCTTTGACAGCTTCGCAAATTCTCCTGAGAATCCTTCCTTCAGATATAATGTATAATTGCTTAATATTTATTTTTTACAGTCCAGGTTTCGGTAGCACAAATTTTATCAGTTTCGTACAGCATTAACTTTGTTTTCTGGTCATCATGTCCAACTTCAGCTGTTTTTGTAGGCCAAAGTAGCAACGAATAGCAATTATTTCATAAGTTTTGTTTACATCTGTTAATATGTATCTGTATATATATATATATAACTGTCTCAAATGAAATTACTAAGCATCGTACATTTAATTTAGTCAACTAGTAGTGAAAACCAATCCAACATAACCCAACGCGTGAGTACTACAAAGTTTTATTATGAAAACTAAAATAATCATTAACCGCTATATCAATTAATGATATTTATGTAATATTAGTTTATAAAGCATATTGCAGTACTCTTAGTCATGCAACACTGCACAGTTAAGCACACACTATTAACGTCAAATATCTTAATCGAATTAAGATGTTTCTTTTTTATATTTCTATAAATATAAATAAAAAATAAAATTAGTTTGGAAATTTCAAAAAGCATAGTCCAGTATTAGTTCAATAATAAACACTAAAAGTTGACTTATTATATGACATTGTTAAATATCCAGAAGTTTAAAGTTAAAATCCCACGATGACACGCGGATTTCGCGTTATTCCTGGATACGAACTAAACAAAGCGCCAACTTTTCACCGCCGTAATAACTCCTGGGAAATTGCGAACAAACAGAATTACGCTTTATTTTATTATTTGCTTTAAGTCTTTACAAAGCTATTTTTCAGTACTTAGCCACTCAAAGCAAAGGCCAATTTCAGAAAGCCCTCAAAATTACATTCACACGTTATACATGTTTTTTTTCAGTCCCGATACGATATATTAGATTTCGATAAAGGGAATGAAATATTCGAGCATTTTATTGGGGTTTTTTTTCAAATCCTATTAAAATATTGACAAGGATTTCAGTCTAGTCTGTTGTAAAGGAGCACGTTAAGTACTAGTTAAGCAATTTTATGCATAAATAATCCTTGGGTGGATGGCCAATGCGCAACTACATATAATTTAAAGGCTCCTTTTGACATTCAAACTAAACGTAGCATACAGTTGATTTAATGATAACAGAAATAACATAGAATATTATAAATTATTATTTATAATTATAGGAAGCTTTAAATCTAGACAAATTATTTATTTGTTAAACATATACATATAAAAAATATATACATAAGTACATGCGTTTTAGATACAGTGAAAAATCATATTCAAATGTTCGAATGCACTTTAACTCAGCTTTCTTTTGCAAATAATTTCTTCGGGTATGCCTCCTGCAATAGAAATTTGTTGTCTTAGATAAATATAATTATGGATATCTGAACAAGGGGTTGGAGAAATGTGGGATGTAGAAAGAGTGGAAGGAATTTAGGAGAGAATCAAGAATATTGGAATAAGAGGGCTGAAGGAACAACCAGAACCAGGAAGAAACACGACCCACCTGAGAAATGCTCCTTTAAGTATCTGGATTTTTTTCTTCCGCTGTATCTATCGGTCTTCTGGTACCAGGAAACGTACTCCGTTGCTAGTGCGAAGCATTCATTGATGGCGCGAAGTGTGACGCAATAAGAATGTACTAATCGGCGCACACAGTAACGAGAAACTGAATAAACACATTGCACTCTCATTTTTTTCATTTTATCATTCCCACACGGCAGGAAGATAATACACGCAATTTTCACCGTCTACTGTACCACTGGTAAACGATATCTGTCAGTTCAAACCTCATATTTCAACCGGTCTAAACCATAGGCAATAAAACCACAGAAAAAGGTGTTTTGGGTATATGGGGAGGGATTGTGAGTAGGTAATGGACAGGAACCATTCATTCTATATATCGCATTCACGTGCGCGCGAGACGGTAATCGGCGGTCAATGAATCATAAAGATCGAACAATGGACTTGAAAATAAAATTATTATTTAAGTTGTCCCCGTCTCCATGTCCTTATTTGGTAAAATTCAGAATGAATATTCAATAATCGCCGTAATTGGTTAACGAACTAATAACTTTCACGAACATCTCATTTAATTTAATTAAAAACCTTTGAAATGTGTTGAGTCCTGAGCAAACTGAACGCTGTAGGTTCTTTCAATATAATTATCATCGCCCAAAGTCCACAGTTTCAGTTCGAGTTTCCGGAATACGCTCAAAAGCCTCAAGTAATGGCAAGATTCTGCGGACGCTTCGTTAATTAGGAGAGTTTTCAACAGCCTTTCTAAGTTCTTGACCTTCTGTAACTTAGTTGGTTGCATCATCATTATATAGAAATAGATTTAATTTAATTATTGCATTATTTTCACATAAAATTAATAAGTATTTTATACACATACCCAACTTGCCGATAATTGAATCGGGTATTTGAGAAGGGACAAAGAAAAGTTTTTTACAAAACGATCTTATTATGTCGTTTTATTTTATAAATCATAATGCACACACCATAGAGAAACAATTTAATCATAGTTCAATTGTAAAAATTACAATAAAACAAAATCTATATAAAATACTAAATTTGTATACCTAATTATCAAACGAGATACATTCATTGCCAATAGTGGAGGCCATCACAGATAGATGTGACAGCTTTCACAACCTAAAATACATATTTAAAAATAACTTCATGAAAAAAAATTGTCGCAGCAGCCAAAACCAGATGGATGTAAATATTTGTTATAAAAAAATATTTATTCAGATAAGATGATATTGATATAATAAATTAATACTAAATATATTTTATAATGTAATATATATTCATGAAAGAAAATAAATAACAACAAAATTAACAATTATAAAGTTAGTATTATTAATATTGAAAATATTTGCAAAGTTCGAGAAATTGAGAAAAAGTCTACTTCCATGGAGTTAACCCTCACCATTTTTCAAAAGTTAACAATATCAACGATCTCAAATTTATACATATTATTAGGAATATTCCAAAGTTTCTATCTACATATTATAAAAGTCGTAAGATTTTGACATTCCTCAAAATTACGTAATTATACATTCCTCAAAATTGCCTATTTATGACCTTCCTCAAAATTGCGTAATTTTGAAAGTCATCTAAATTGCGTAATTATGACATTCCTCAAAATTCCGTAATATGAAAATTTCTCAGAATTGCGTAATTTTGACATTCCTGAGAATTGAGTAATTTTGACATTCCTCAAAACTGCGTAATTTTGTTATCATTGGCTATCGACCATGAAAAAATAAAACGTGCTTATTTATATATCCACGAGAATTATAAAGGACTCGTATTTGGAACCCTACTGTACAAAGCCTTGTGCATAGACGAAAAAGGTTGCAAAATAATGCAGATAGAGAGCTCCAGTCGTCTCGGACTACCCTTGCCATTGGACCAATCTCACCATTATTTCAAGAGTACGTGTGGGTGGTAGTGTGCAATACCACCTACACCTTAAACAATCCCACGTACACAGGCCTCTGTCATGGCCAGCCCAAGAAACCATGGAAGACGTCATTCTCGTAACCAGGAACCGCCAAAGAATAAAGGACTCCTTCAAAATAAGCAGAAAAAAGCATAGCTAATAATTTGAATATAAGATATAACGAGTATAATTGAGAAACGCCTAATTGTCATTCAATTTGTATACCACCTAGCGTTGGTGATTAGTATTCCACAGGCGTATTGCTTATTATTTTAATTAAAAAGATATCTCGTGGACACATTATTACTTTTTTAGTCAGTTTTAGTTCAATATTTATGTTTTTAAAACTTCTGGAGATTGAAAAAAGTGTACTACGTTTGTCTTCAAGCGTTCGTCATATCGTTTTTAATTATAAATTTATTTAAAGTTTTAAGTATGAATGAGAAACGCCTGTTTAACGCAATTTGTATACCATCTAGCCTTGGTGATTAGTATTCTACAGGCGCATTGCTTATTATTTGAATTAAAGCGATATCTTGTGGAAACATTATGACTTTCTTAGTTTTATTTCAATACTAAAATTTGTATGTTCTGGTGATAGATAAACGTGTAACGGATATAAATTATTATCTTTCTCTTATTTTTTAATCAAAACACTTTTTATAATTTTATCAAAGTATTATTTTATCTTCCCCATATTGGAAATAGAGATCCAGGTTCGAATCCCGGTAGCGCAAAAACAATATTTTTTGACAAAATTGATTTTATATGTATGTATTTATAATTAATACATTAAATTAGTATTTTTAATTCACACTAAAATTTTATGGTTTAACTAATGCTAACTAAAGTTTTTTCGTTTTTATCTTTAATTAAAATAATACAGGCCTGGCAAGGTGGGACGATTATAACTAGATGGTTATTAACATTTAAATATTTCTTAACAAATGTTGATTGTTGTAACAGAATATAATGATTAATTTAAACTGTATGCAGTAGTGATGGTAAGTCGTTTTGTGACTGATTATGACGATGATTGGTTTACTTCCCAGTATATTAGTGATTAATGAAAGAATTACTCGAATCATTACAATCAAACACAATATTAGTGTGACTTTAGCGCATGAAAATATTGACCCGTAAATCATGCGTAAGATTTTATTTTCGAAGACCTGCAATCTATTTCCTTCCGCTAAAGTACAAGGTCAAACTTGATATCTTATTGTGTATTTAATAAATATATTCGATTAATTCCTACGGTTATATTCCTCGTCTCTATCAGTACAAAAACTGTAAAAAATTAAAATATATCGGAAAAAGTTCGCAATAAAAATATATCGGCGCGTTTTTAGATTTCACATTCAACTCTCATCCCGGTACCGTCTCCCCAAATCAACCCCTGGGGGGTTGGTTGATAATTTATTTCTGCCACAACAGCGGGGGTGTTTTTCACCCCGGCCATTGGAATCACTTATTGCCACCGCCGCGCACCATTGCGGGCAGGGCGCGGCGGACCCCGAGCCGTTCTGGTACACTTTCACGCCGGTTGGCCAGAAATAACGAGGTAATCTCTGCTTTATGTGGTCCAAATAGCGTTACCGCGTTGTTATTAGCCACTACGATCTTCGTAACCTTTTCATAAATTTATCGTCTTCGGAATAGTCTTGTCGAAATAAAATGAGTTGATTTGCCTGACTGACGGATCGAAGGTGTTGCAAATATCAAACTTTGCGGCTGTCAGAAATCATGTTCAGTTATACCTAACAACTGTTATTATTATTTTTACCTGCCGATGAGAGGGTCTGCTAGCTGTTGTGAAAAAATACCAAATATTTCAACGACAAATTGTTTTTTTCGGTACCTATATCTTTCTAAATGATTAATGTAATTTGTATTAATAATACTCGATTATTATGTGTGTAGTATAATTGAATAATATTTTTATATTAAAATGTTACTCCACGAAGAAACTGCCAAATAAATTAATGACATATATTTTGAGTTTATAAATATTTTTGCATATACTGATTTTGATTTCAGTGCCGATAAATCGGCGTTTATTTTTAAAAATAAGTTTCTTTTGATGTTTGCATCAATATAAATATTTTTTAAGTAATTAATATACTAGCAAGTACAATAATTATTAAATATTTCATCTTATTTATATCCACTGTTAGCCACTTCCTACCTCGCTAGATACATATTAAGTACCTATTCTGAGATAGGTAGCCATTAGGTTACAATAGATATTAATTATTGTTAATATTTCTGTGAACTGACATGTGTATAAGTAGGAAGTAAGGTAGAACTAATTTAATCAAATTAAATAGTAAACAAGGGTAAAATCTAAAAGGAGACAAGAATAGAATAAGTAAAAGGAACAAAGTAAAAAATTTAATTCAGACTGAAGATATGTAAGAAGTAAGGAACCGAGTATAAAGAACATTAAGTAAGAGCATATTTAAAAAATGGAGTAAAAAATAATAACAGGTTAAAATAAACAACAGTTTAAACAAGATTATAGGGATTATCATTCATAATAAAAAGTGCATTAATAAATATACTGTTTTTCAAGCTTCTATCAATCTTTCGTGTTTTTACCCAAATAAAAAAATATGGAGGTTTCAAAACTTGCAATTAGTACTCTCATATATTGTATATTTATTATTGTTTGATTAAATATTTATACATATTTTGTTTTGTTTTTTTATATATGCGTATCCATTACATAACCTGAATCCTGGGAAAGATAAGGGTTGAGAAATGGAGGCTTAATTTGTTAGTAATATATTTGTTTCATTTTAATATACAGATTATCATCAGGTAGTTAATGACCTCGATAGATAGAACTATAGAGACGTTAAAGTACAATGTAAAAACGTAATATAACAATTAGGAGAATAAAATGTAACAAAACACAATTTCGTGCTTATCGACAATATGGAACATACGACAAATGACACGACCTCGGATGTTTGGTAAATGTGCATTACACGCTCGGATGACTATCGGCCATGTATTATACAATTTTCTTTTTAAACTGAGCCAGGGTCATATATCCATATTAGCATTAATTAATAAAATCTCTTTGTTAATTAATTAAGCATTCTAGACAAGGGGGGAAGAGAAATAGCCTAGATTGGTATTATAAAACTAGTTCAGTGTTTTTTACCGACAGGATGTTTCTGGGCACGAATTTTTTGGTCTGATTTTTGCGGACACTGATTATTCCGGACACTGATTATTCCGGACACTGACTATTCCGGACACTGACTATTCCGGACACTGACTATTCCGGACACGACTATTCCGGACACTGATTATTCCGGACACTAACTATTCCGGACAAAAAATAATTATTAAAAAAAATTGCATTAAAAAAAAATCACGTTAACATTTGAATTGTTAAATTTTCAACCCGCGAAATCGATGTAGCAATCGAATTGCATTATTCAGTGAATAAGATTTTCAATTTCGAACATTTCGATAATTTTATATGGATCATGTATTAACATGTTTAAACCCCATTAGGACCTAATGCATGACGTATATGACGGCGACAACCTAACCCAACCTTTGTCCATTTTTACAGACAAGAGTTTTAGTCAAAAATAGTCGAAATACCAACAACGCAATATTGAAAAACAAATGATTTGGTTTTTTTATATTTTCGTCACGAAGTTTAAAAAAACAATTCATTGGATTCAATTTTCAATTCAAATCAATTGATAGATCGAACTCGAGCATTGAAAAATCAACAATTAAAATGTTTACGCTAAATTTATTTTAAACATATTTTAATATATTGTACATAAACATATTGTATATTGTACATAATATATTGTATTTAATATATTGTACATAAACATATTTAAAAGTATTTTGTGACCGGAATAAACATTGTACGGAATAGTTAGTGTCCGGAATGACCGTGTCCGCAAAAATCCGAGCACCGAATAACTTTGCGTAAAATAGGGTTGGAGATGTCAGTGATTGGACAGAAGTATTTCAGTCTATTTGCGAATGTACTGAGGGGGTATGAATTGGATATTCAGTTAATTATTAATTTTTTTGTATTTTCGTAGAAAGCTTTGAAAGATCACTTTGTGGTTTGACATATTGTATTAAATAAAATAACAATCACTTTGTATGAACCACGAATTTTATTATACGTCAACCGGTTTTGCTTATGTCAAACATCATCAGGATGTATTTAAAAGTGATCATCAATACAAAAAGAGTGCACTTGTACATACATAAAGAGGGAGATAGATTATAAAATTACATGTGAAAGAGAGTATGTATTCTGTCTTTATATTTTTATTTGTTAACATTGTTTTATTAACCACTTATTGAGTTTAAATACATCTACAGGTTTTGAAAAATACCATATTCTTCTTCAGAATGTCAATACTAACTAAAAACATACATTATTGTTTCTTGACCAGAATCTATTTTTAAAAAAAAAAACAATTTAAAAAAAAAAATTTAGTACCTAACTCAAATTGTTATATTATATTATATGTATTTGATCAGGTTCACAACGTCAACTAACTACGTTTTAAAATTTCATTAATTCATTTAATAATAAAATAAAATTTACATTAGAAATGGGAAATAATTCAACTCTAAATTTTTTAGATCTAACATTGATTAAAAATAATAATAAAATTGAATTCAAAATTTTTTGAAAACCAACTTATACAGATAGTGTCATACAAACATCCAGGGTTCCACTCCATGATACATCGTTTAGTCAATATTCCTATGTCAGTATCAATTTCAATATTGAATTGAATACAATTTTAAAAAATAGCAGTTAATAACGGGTATAATACAGGTTTGATAGACACTATTTTAAAAAAATAATTAAAAGAATATAATAATCAATTTTAAATTAAATTATTAATCACAGATAAAAAATAATGATAATAATTATTATTGGCGTAGGATTTTATACATAAATAACTTTTCGAATCAAATATCTAAACACCTACCACGAAACATTAGACCGGTATTTTATACAAATAATAATATACTCATAAATTCTAAAGACAAAGATGACAAATTTATCGATTCTGGTGTCTATAAACTTTAGTTGCAAGGATTGTGCTGCATTTTATATTGGTAAAACGGGTAGAAATTTTAATATAAGAGTAAGGGAGCATTTGAGATGTTTGAACTATAGTGGGTTTTCAGAATTTTCTAATCATTTGATAGAAAATGATCATGATTTTGATAAAAAATTGGGATTGCCAATTTTGCGTATAAACGGTGTTGGTCACAAATTAAATAATTTGTAATCGTTGGAGATAAATAAAGCATATAAAACTAATCTAAAATTTATAAACAACCAACTAAATTTAACTGCGAGTCCCATTCTAAAATTTGTCCCTAAAAATTATTCTAGTAAATTTGTATTAAGTAACAATTTGAGTTAGGTACTAAATTATTTTTTCAATAATTGTTGTTTTTTTAAAAACAGAAGATTCTGGTAAAGAAACAACATATTTTGATTAGTATTGACATCCTGAAGAAGAAAATGGTATTTTTCGAAACCGGTAGATGTATTTAAACTCAATAAGTGGTTAATAAAACGAAGTTAACAAATAAAAATATGAATTTTAACCACAAAGTTAATTTTGCTAATTTCAAAAGTATTATTCTGTCTTTCTCTATCACATATAATTTTATATTGTATCTCTCTCTTTATGTATATATGAGTGCACTTTTTTTTACACATGAGTTTTAAATACGTCCTGATGAAGCTTGAGATAAGCGAAATCGGTTGACGTATAATAATTTTCGTGGTTTCATAACAAGTGATTGTTATTTTATTTAATATACTTTTTTCCCTTGACTTAAGTATCAAGCGAAATGAATATTAACAAATAACAATAAACCTTGCCAATATTCACTATTCACATGTCATTTTTACCTATAATTTGTATGAAATGCTCTACGAGTTATGAGTTATGAAGAGAAAATTTTCTTAAAGACAAATAATATATTAAAACAGTAAAATAAACAAAAGCTTTATTGTTGTCAATGAAAAAAGTAAGACACAATGTATTAAAGTATATTCGGACGTAGCTATTTTCACGGATCGCGACACTCGGCATGCCTTCATATATAATCCCCTAAGAAGGAGGCTGTTACGTCATGTGAAATTTCTCCAGAAGAGACCATTAGGACACGAAATAAAGTCCCCAAAACGGTAGAGGAATGAAACTTCTCTCGGAACAAATTACTCTCGCCTAAGCGTAGATTTTTTACACAATTTTATGTTTTTTATCGAGAAGATCTTTTTTCTCTCTGTTTCATCATTTTCAGAGCCTTGTTGCGCCTTATTCACGATTATAGTGTCTTTTTAAACAGTACCACTTTTTTATAATTTCTATTAATAATATCGAATTAAAGTTTTTTTTTAATATTTTGCTTTCTTAGATTTACCTTTTCTTAGATTTTTACTGCAATTTAAGATAATATTAATTACTTTATTACGTAGACTAATTAAATATTATTTTATATCTACACCTTTTCTATCCTAAATTATTTAATTCAAGTGTCTAGCAACTGTATATATTTTGTAGTATTCTTCAAACATAAAATACGAAATTGGTAATGAAACATTTTTTTTTTTTTTAAATCTAGGTATATAAATATTAATAATTATAATTTATGATACTTCTAAGTACGGTCAGACCTTACATAATGTACACAAAAATAAAAATATACAGCAAAGTATAAAATATAAGAAATAAATATTCTAAAACATTTAAAGAATGATTGTTAATCTAAGAAAAAAAAATTATCAAAATAACTATTTATAATCACATGAAATACAAGCGCGTCAAACCCAACCTGTTACAATGCACAACTGACATTTCACTAGCCGCTGTGCCAACATAACAAAAAAATAACTAATGCTAATAATCTAAATAAATCAAGTAGACTATTATTTACATAGACTATTGTCAGAGAATTGATACCATAGTAAGATATATGACTAGATAAAGCCGACGGTACTTTAAAGTACCGTCGGGGTAGAAAAGGTTAACACAGATGTGTATTTTTTTTTATTATTTCTCCATTTTATTATTTAACTGCTTTATTGCGTATCTTACGTATAGTTAAAATTAAATTTTATATCCAATTAATAATCGTGCGTGATTAAAAAGATATGCTAGTGTAGTGTTGAAGATATATTGTTCTTACGAATGGATTTTTTAAAATTATTGATTTACCCACTTAATAAATTCTTAAGCATTTGATACCATTGGCCATAAATCATTTTTACAAATCCTAGAAGTAATCAGTAGATTATTTAAATATTACGTAATAGAAAGGCAATTATTTATTAAATGGTGAATCAATGAAAAATTATGTACATTCTGAGACCATAACTTTTATTGTAGACGTACTTGTTGGTCTAGTGGTAAGATACATGTCTAGTAATCAAGTGGTCCGAGGTTCGCGACTTTCCAGGTGACTAATAAATTATATTTTTTATTTATTATCTTTGTTTTATTAACCACTGAATTGAGTTTAAATACATTTTCCCATTTCTAAAAATACCATTTTCTTCTTCTTCTTTAAAACAAAGATAATAAATAAAAAATATGAATTTTAACCACAAAGTTAATATTGCTAATTTTAAAAGGACTAATAAATTAGTCCCATTTTTAGTTTGAAGTCACTCAAGCTCAATTAAATATAACTCCAAATAATGTAATTGCTCGTATCTTTAATTGTATTTACAATAATATAGTTAGTTTACCCATCGAGTGGTTACCGGCTTAGTGATAATTCCATTAGCTTAGATGTGCACCTTTCAGAGGTACGCGAATCCCCGATCTGACTGTTTTTTACGCGTCGACGGTTTCAAAATCACGCACCATTTCTGAAATGAATATTGACATGTAAGTCCATACTCCGTGTTCAACCGCATCATACTGAAAGTAGGGCAGCGCGTAGCGGGTAGCGGGCAACAGTTGGACGGTTAGGACTGAACGGACCCTCGTGAGTGTACTTATGTTGAATTTGGTGACTATCTTAAACAAAATTTGATTTTTTTAGATCTGATTCGATCTTAAGTCGTAAGAGTCTCGATGGGGCCGCCAATTATGGGGAATTCAATGTGGGTGGTGGGATAAGATTTCATGGACTGTATCGATCAAATTAATATTTAGTTGACGCAATCCGAATTGGATTCAAAAGAGGAATATTGGCAAATGGATCTGGTCTACCTTGAGCTCGATCTTGGATTGGACGTCAAGTTTTCACCTCCAATTGACTCGCACTTTTTTAGTGAAGAACCAGCGCTTCCGGTGATGTTTAGAACACCGCCTCTTTGTAGTCCTAGCGTTATGCACGGCCCTACTTTCGGACGTTAAAAAAATAACATAGATTTTGACAGTTCGGTGTCGGAAAGTAATCTGTTCCCATGTCGGCGAAGTCATTAGTTGGCCAAAGCGAGACAGGTATGTTAATATATATATTGAAAGGACAAAATGCACAGGGAGTAGGTACTCTACTTGCATCAACACTGGGTATATATATTATGAGCTTGGAGTATGTATTTGAATGTGTTGACTCCAGATCAGAAAAGATTTATGGTGTATGTGAAGGTATGGATGCCCCAATATTCGTGTTCTTTGGTATCACGAATAGTTGTATGTTGTTCATATTTGTGTTGAAATATACGAGAAAATGTATATGTAACAGGCAGGTTACAAGAATATAAATTAACTGAATTTATTTAAATTAATTTGACAAAGATAGAAGTTAATACTTTGTACGCTAACTACGATCAGAGGCGACTTCTGGAACGACGTCGATAGATAGTGACTCGTCATATGCCGGCGACCGCATTTGTTCTGTTGCACACAATCGGTACCCTGCGTCTTTAAGGCAAGTGGAGTTGTGTTACAGGCACCGCCCTGTTGTGTGGTCTGTAGATGACGAGAGTGGATAAATACGTAAGCGGTTTACTTATTCTATTTGAAAAATATACAGATAATCTATTATGTAATGTGTAAAGTATAACAATAAATTTAAACAATTAAATGTTAATTTGAATTACCAATGAACTTATGACACAGTGTAAATCTACAAATGAAAAAATAATTTAAAAACTTTTCTTTCTGTCGAAGGAGCAATAAAAACAAGAAAAGTAAAAGAAAAGTTAAAATAAAAAAGATATGTGAAAAAAAATCCATAAGGAAGATGGGATAGGGGTTTAATATTGTGCAATAAGTATGTAATTCATCATAGTCTTTATAATATATTTGATTTACATTTAAAATATACACTAGTCAATATTAAGATTCAAATATTATAATATATTCATTTATAGGACAGTGTTGTCATTTGTAAAATGTTCCGTACGCCGTTAGCTCTTTCGAGACCCGCTCCTAACCGCCCAGCCTAAAATATGCATTAAACTCTACAAGGGTGATTAATCCTATTAACAAAGGGATAAATCTATCCGGCTTTGAAATTTGTCGTTTTAATCAACAGTATTATTGAGATAACATGAACAGATCGCAGATCATCGGGACCGATTTTGGTTAAATACTGGGTTTGGCAATCAACTCTTAATTACGCGACAATATCTGCGACAATAATATATTGTTTGTATAATTCAATTTTCAATATCAGTTTCTTAAGTTAATCTAAATCTAAACGCAAGGCAATATTCTGTATTTTTGAGTGTTGGGATGGGTTGAAGCATAAATTCGTAGCGTTTTGTTTTGGAAATTATTGTTTTTTTTACCAATGTATGTCATTTTAATGCCATAATATTTTTTTATTGGATACATCCTGAATTTTTAGATTTGTTAAAAGTGTGTGTTAAGTGTTGGCTATAGAAAATAGAATGTCAAGTACAAAAAACAAAAGCATTATTTGAATACTACTATGAATTTCTTCATAGGAATGTAACCATCACTTTTGATATTTATTGCCAACAACTTACAATACAACACGACCGACGGAACAAGTGATTCTTCAGCATGGAAATGCCCGTCCGCATATCACTAATGTTACGAAAGAGGCTATTCAAGAGCTCAGTTGGAAGGTTAATTCACATAGCCCGCTTCTTTTATCTTGCTCCAGCAAATATTAATATGTTCCGTTTTTTATACAACAATCTCTGATGGATCTCCTTTAGTAGCGACGCAGCTCTTCAAAATTCGTCTTATTCACATCCAAACCACTAGATTTCTTCAGGTATGGAATCGAAAATATCCCAGAACCTTGGAAGTCAATCGTAAATAATCCAGGAGAATACCTATATTTTATTTCATCGATTATAAGACGCCACTGATTATTAGACGCACTCATACTTGTATATACCAATAATAAAAAACATTATATAAACTTTATTATAATAGACAAAGTCATACAACTACAATAAAAAGGTTTTAAAAATAGGCATCAACATCAGGGTCTGAAATTTATATAGATTCAGTGTCCGATTTTTCTGAATCACTTTTCTTTTCAACGCAGCATCATAATGTAGTCTTCTATCCGACATTTTAAACGGTAATTAGAGTTAAAAAAAAATTACTCAAACTCAAACGTGTTCAGGCAGTGGCTACTGTAACTCGACTGCCTACTGTTTTCTACTCGGCCCCCCCACTAGTAGTAATCAGTGATGACTCATCACGACTGCGGAATTTTACAGCGATTGTAAGACGCCATCGATTATAAGACGCACCCCAAATTCAGAGACACCAAAATATAAAAAAATCATGCGTTTTATAATTGAGAAAATACGGTATATTATTGAGCGGTTTGTGTATTTTGTTTCTTTAAAAAAATATATTTAGATTTATCACATTTATAATTGGTCACATGTTTTTCTGTGAACTTAAGATATTGATGACCAAAAAACGATAACATTTAGCTTGAATATTAATCGTCAGGTATAAGCGGTAGGTACTCCTTGGGCGTAATACAATTATTATTAAGGACGTGATCGATGGTGAAATAATTGCTCCTAGTATAATAATATTATATTATCGAAATTGTGCGATCTTGCAGACTATACAATAAATTAATTATCTATATCGAGTGAGACACTTTTCGAAGGATATGTACCAATACAATGCAATTGCAGTCTCACATAATATAACGAATTAAATATTTATTTGAAACATAATATATACATTTAAGTGTTTAAATGCCTGGCTTCGCTCGTACTTAGGCCAAAATTTTACATTTTTAATCAATAATCAGAAAAAATAAATTGGAAGTAATAAAAATAAATGTTAATAAATATAGGAATTAGTGCATATGTGAGCTTTTAAATTGTGTCAAAAGTGAATGTAGTAGAATCTCGCTAATCCGGCATTTCAGTGGTCCGGCACATTCAGTAATCCGGAATTACCTGGTCCGCGACGACGAGGGTGATCGTGTCTCCCTACTATTTTTAACATGATTATTTTGACAAACAACAAAAAAAAAACTTTACTAGTACCCTTAAAATTTGTCTGATTTTTAAATTCATATTTTTAAAATACTTTTATTATTTTAAATAAAAACGCTAATAATTACGCACCCAAGTAAAATTTCTTAAAAAAAACTGCGCAAGAAAATAACGAATATTTTTATGTATGTTTTATATTCACCCTTACCAGTACCGGGATCGATATCGGGCGCCCGCAAAATCTTTTTAAAATCAAAAAGAAGTTAAAAGCGCCGAGATTGATTCCGGTATCTCTCACATATAAATGTGGAATTTAATACTATCTACTATTTTTTAAAAAAATTTTAAAAAAACAATTATTTAAAAAATAAATTTAGTGCCTAACTCAAATTGCTGCTCAATACAAATTTAGTCGAGTAATTTTTAGGAAAAAATTTTAGAATAGGACTCGTAGTTAAATTTAATTGGCTGTTTACAATTTCCTGATTAGTTTTACATGCTTTATTTATCTCCAAATTATTTAATTTGTGACCTACATCGTTTATATGCAAAATTAACAATTCCAATTTTTTATCAAAACCATGATTATTTTCTATCAAATGATTAGCAAATTCTGAAAACCCACTATTGTTCAAACATCTCAAATGTTCCCTTACTCTTATATTAAAATTTCTACCCGTTTTACCAATATCAATGCAGCACAATCCTTGCAACTAAGTTTATAGACGCCAGAATTGTTAAATTTATCATCTTTGTCTTTAGAATTTGACTAAATTTCCTATCCTATACTATTATTTGTATAAAATGCCGGTCTAATGTTTCGTGGTAGGTGTTTAGATATTTGTTTCGAAAAGTTATTTATGTATAAAATCCTACGCCAATTATCATTATTATCGTTATGTTTTATCTGTGATTTATATAAAAACTGATTATTATATTCTTTTAATTTATTTTTTAAAATAGTATCTATCAAACCTGTATTATACCCTTTATTAACTGCTATTTTTTTAATTGTATTCAATTCAATATTGAAATTGGATATTGACATAGGAATATTGACTAAACGATGTATCATGGAGTGGAACCCTGAATGTTTGTGTGATAATGGATGATTAGATTCATTGTGTATGATAGTATCTGTAAAAGTTGGTTTTCTAAAAATTTTGAACTCAATTTTATTATTATTTTTAATCAATGTTAGATCCAAAAAATTTAGGGTAGAATTTTTTACCATTTCTAATGTAAATTGTATTTTATTATTAAATGAATTAATAAAATTTAGAAATGTAGTTAGTTGACGTTGTGAACCCGACCAAATACACAATACATCATCCACATATCTTTTCCATAACAAAACATTTTTTAACAAAGAAGAATCGCAATCAAAAAATTTTCTCTCCAAATATTAAATATTAATATTGCTTATTTTAAAAGTATTACATCATTTAACACTACACGGCATAACAACTTTAAAATGGCTTGATGGTATCTTGGAACGAGGCTCGAACCTTCCACCACTAGATCACTAAGAGAGTATCGTAATCACTGGACCGCAAGCACATACTTATATTACTACTGTCATTTCTGGCGTGAAATAATTATAATAATTATTATTATTCTGATGTCCATTTCCGTCTCTCCTGTTGGTTATTCCGGTTCAAACATAAACAATGTCGTTTGCTGTATCCGGCCCGAGTCGAGTATTTCTCGTGAGCAACCTGTTGGCTCGATCAATAATTTTAAGTACACTTTTTATCTTGTTTATCTCAAGGGCTATCGAACCAGTAGTACTGCCCAGAGACATTTCTCGTAAAAATAAACTAAATACTTTAAATATTTTTCATAGTTTTTATTCTAGGTATTATATGGAAATCATGTAACGCAGTGTGTTTCGTGTTAGGCCTCTTACCCAGGAGCAATTTATGATCATAAGCTCCCATATCGACCCTTCATATTCACCGCCGAGTTGGCATTTTTTAATACTACTTGGCAACCATGCTATGCCGTAATGCCACATAGCGGCAATTCATCACGACATGGCTTAAAACAACATAAACCAGAAATAAATCAAATGCACACAACAATAATAGATAAAATATACACACAAAAATAGAGTAAGTCCCTCACACATTCCTTAAAGGGAAAAGAAGACAATACGCAAAAGGATCCTTTTGCAAAGGGAAACCAGAACCGCCAAATATTAAACCGAAGACTTTTCAAGCATGAAGGGGAAGGGCGGATGGCCCTCATCCTTTTTTTAATACCTGAAAATCTTAATATCTCCCAGCGAAACACCCACACATTCACAAACTCTAACGAAAGTCATAAATTCCTTGGGTTCCTTATCAGATCATCGTTACGTACCACGGATTCAGCGAATCCCAAGTCAAATAATTTGTCCCGTAACTCGCCTTGGCCCAAGACCCTCTGCACCGTATAATGATCAAACGCCGAAGGACATTTTCGGCTTTTCTCTCTCACAGCCACTTGGGGGAGGAAGAAGTGAGTCCATCGTGTTAGGCTCAAATGGTTTTAAGTGGGCAGGTATACCTGCCTCATAGCGTATCGCAAGTCATATGAAATATACATATTTGGACTGTGATGTAGACATGACAGGCGGGCAAGTGTTATGACTTGAAACTACTTACTGTTGGCACTGAATTTATTGAAGCAAACTTATTACAATGGTTGTGATTTAATCTAAGCGCGCGAACTGTGTAGCAGTTCGGAGGCGACTCAACACCTGTTGTGGTTGACGTCAGTATGTGAAGTGGCGAAGCTGCCGGCCGATGCACCTTGCCGCCTGACGTGCGTCTAGTAAATACGTGTCATATGGTCTAGTACCGATTGTCAGCCGCATTTAAATACTATAATCACTATAAATGCATACACTTAATGGTAAATGTACGAATTTATGTAAAATTTTAATAAAATGTATCAATTAAATATAAAATGGCTATTATTTCTAGAAAATGTACTTATTTATTAGACAATATTTACTAAATCACCATCACTATTGGTTCCATAACTCCTGGTAAGGCTTGGCCACCGCAAGAGCTCTCTTCCATTGAGCTCAATTTCGCTTTCTACTCTAACTTTCCAGTTTTAGGTCTCTAAGTCTTTGAAAACATTATCGTTCCATCTTGGCTCCTCCCAATCTGTTGCTGTTGATATTGTGTTCAGCAATGACTTCGATATTTGTTTGATCAATTGCTCACACGACCCAAGCAAGACTTCTTATTTTCATAAACATCTAGCTGAGCTCATAAAACAAAATTTAAAGCTCGTTATTGTAACATTTTTCATTTTGTTACACACAACAGCATAATATTTTTCTTCTTGTAGTGCTTGTCCGATTACTGAACATTAGCAAATTTCTTAAAACACTGACAGAATTTCCTCCATCTTCCTCTTCTGCTAGCAATTTTGCCTTGAATGATGAGATACAAAATCTGATATTTGTCTGGATGGCTCATAATGCTGCCAAAATATTCCAATTTCCAGGTTTTTATTGTTTTAAGGATTTATTTTTCCTTTCACATCCGAATCATCGCGTTATCATTTTTAGTAGTCTATAGATACTCATCCCAAATATCGCATTAGGAATATTTCACTGATTGTCTACGATAAAAATACTTGAAACACTTAGCATCGTATCATTCCCATTCGCTAATTAAAATTTACGTCATGACTGCACAACACTTTCTTCAAGCGGATGAAAGCAGCTCGGGCTTGGTAAATACGGCATTTAATTTCCGTGGAAGGTTCCAGTTTTCGATTAATTTACATAATATAGAATCAGATTTGTTGACGTATAAATTTTTAATATAAACTTTTTATATCCTTACCTAATTCTTTAGTCCAATTTATTATATATACATAAATTATTTAATGCATTATTATATACATAATTTAACATTCCCAAACAGGTATGACACGTCAAATTTAAATGGTTGGTCTACACATCTGTTAGCAAAAGTTAATTTAAATTAATGCATCTTTATTTGTACATACTTTTACTAAATCAGATACGTTTCAACAACACTTACTTATCAAATAAGAACATGTATACTTTGATTTGTAAGTGTATACATTAACTGAATTAACACTTTTACTGTAGCATACATTATATAATATAACAGTTTATGTCGTATAGTGTATTACCAGCTTTGCCAACATTAACAACTTATTTATAAACTAGCAGTTTTCTATTGATCTGGAACATATGCCTCTAGGGAAATTTTCGTGGAATCATTAAACCCTTAGAACGCATATAAAACTTTACTCTCAAAACTCTCACGGATGACAGAATAAAAATTATTGCTGAACGTGATCTATTTTATTTTATAGGCTGAACGGAGAGACCTACTTGTGTAAAATATTGCCGCAGTATATAAATATCTCTCAAATTCGAGATCATTCGAACTCAATCATCGTGTATGAGACATGGACAGCCCGCTATAGTGACATGCGTAAAATAAATCCCTTTGAAATATACTGCTATAGAAATACATGTTCTGTAAACATTACGACGCAGGAAACCCCAGTTTTGTAACAAATCCGACTGCGGCAAGAAACTTAAACATTATTCCAATCGTTCGAGCACATTATGCGTCAAAATTATGGCCTATAAGGACATTGTCCTGGATGCAACTTCAGGTTAAGGATCTGGAAGAGGCTGGAGAAACTCAGGAGTCAACTGTGAGGGCGCCCCAGGATCGAGACATTACAAGTATCTCATATAATTGAGGCCACAATATACCAATATGACATGACATAGAAAAATAAATAATATGTAATTGATTCGTTATTTGGTAAGATTCCAAAACAAATAATCTACTTAAAACCCCACAATCCATACTGCCTAAAGCCTGTATTTTTGCTGAATTTCGCTAACTTTTAATTATTCAGATATACATGAACTAACCAATGAATATTTTAAGAATCTTTAGAAAAAAAATTACGAAAATCACACCACGAATTATTTTTCTATGTTTTTTTTAAACAATGGTGTCGAACAGCTTACATTAATGACATTTTTTTAAATTATTAAGGAATGTTACATTGCTCTAATATTGTGTAAGTTGTACTACCTCTCTATAGAAGATAAATCCCGTGCATAGAGAGGGGGATTGCTTGGAGTTATGAACATTATTATGTATTTTAAAAATATCTATTTAACGTAAAAAAAAAAATTTAAATTCTGTCTACAGCATAAGATCAATAGAGCAATTTATAGAAATAAAATATATAAAACAGAAAAAAGTAAAAAATGCAGAGAAAATAACTAAAAGCAAAATAATACATAAAATACGAAGTAGATTACAAAGTTCATAAATATTATATAACGTCCAAAATAAACATTTACAGTTTAATAGAATAAATGTAGTACAAGAAGTAAGTAAGTTAGTATATAATTGAAATAGTTATAACTGTCTACTAAATACATATTTTTTTGTATATCACAAAGTTAACTTAATTTTTATGGAATTGAGGAGTTCATTGAAATATTTAGCACCCACATAACTGTAGTACCGCTGGGTCGTAGGAATTTTCTGTAGGAATTTTAATCATTGTATTAGTCCTCGGTCGATCATTTATTTCAATACATATATAGGCATATGATGAATATGAAGTAAATATATTAATTAGAAATATATACATATAAAATCAATTTTATCGAAAAATATTGTTACTGCGCCACTGGGATTCGAACCTGTATCTCTTTCCAAACCGGGGAAGGTGCATTGTCCAACTATGCTACAGCGACGATATTTTTAGCGACAAATTTTCGAACCTATATGTTAATACATTTAATCGTTCCATTATTTGAAAGAGCCATCTACCTTATTTTTACAGAATCTCAAATACCTTTGAGTAATCTGATAGCAGACGCCATAATTATCAATTCCGTTTTATTAAATTTTGGATACACTGATACAACTTTATTATTAGGAGAACACATTCTTATTGTGAAGATATAATTATTAAAATATCACAGACCTATTTTCTGAATAATTACAACTTCACAATAATAATGTGTTCTCCTAATACATATAGATGTATATTCAGTTACAATCAGGTCCGAAATAATATGATACAAGCATGAACGTTGCGAGAATTTCTGCAGAAGCCGCAAAGAATCAAAGAATATCGTCTCCCCTACTGATGCTGTCTCATTTATTCTGAAGAATTCTTTGTATTTGGTGAGGGGATGAAAGCGATCAAATGTGAGAAGAATGGTTTAAGAAGTAGCGGCAGTAATGAGAAAAGGGAAAGACGCTAATTGAGTTCGGTTATGTTGGAAGAAAGAGAAGGGAGATCGTCAAACTGTTAGTATTATATTATAAATTCATTTATACTGAACGATATTTGAACATTTCTAAAATTCGGACCCATGGTTGAAAAATGAAATATATGCAAACACAAATGCGAGCAAAACACTGGTGCTTCTACTACGTAACCACGTAAAAAAGGACGAGTGAGACACGAGATACTGGCCGGATGTTGCGGCATTTACTATGCGGGGTATCTGAAACTGGCTAGTGACCCGAATATTAGCTCTCAACTCAAATCGGCCGAGAGATGGCTCGCATCTTGAAAAACTCGTTAGTTTCTTCACTTTATCACACTTCATCGAAGAGAAAGATATATGACGTAAGTGTTGATGGCACCAAAAGTAGAGGATGTCCGCGGAATACTTGACACGGCCAGGTAAACCAGCTACTGGAGGATGGTCCTGTTAGAAGCCTCAATAATCGGTGAGCTTGTATGAAAAGATATATGAATGTGGATGAGGCGAAAATTGTGTATCAGAACTAAAGAGTGTGACGCTCTATCATCTCTGCCTATCCTTGCGGGGAAACAGCGTGATGATAAGTTAGTCAATGTGCAAAACCAAATGTACACAAAAATAATATTGAAAAAAAAAACATTACTCTTGAGACAGACCCTCGAGTTAATGTTTCACACAGTCTGTACGCAGCATGCATCCCCAATTTGAGATCGCAAAGATGCCAAGCATGTTCCTCTATCTCTTTCTCAAGATCCATACTTCATGACTCCATACAGAGCCACGGATAATACGTCCGCAAGATTATTCGCTAACAAAAAATTTCCTTCAGATGCTCCATTGTAACTCGGGCCGTCTGAGCAATGGCTCCATCCTACTGAAACCATACTTTAGGTCAGTCTTCCAAATTAGAACGCAAGATATCGCTGACAAGTGAACTTCTCCGCATTTTCATCTTCGTTTTCAAATAAAGAAGGCCAAATAATCGTATCTGACGTGACACCACACCATAGCGTGTCCCCCGGATCGTGGCAAGTTTCCTGTGACCCCTCTTGTTGGAAACGTTCAATTTGAGTAGCTTGTTGGCCTAGTGGTTAAGACACTGGCCCAGTGATCTAGTACTCGGGGTATTGATGTGTCTATATTCCGTGTGTTTTTTTACTTTTGAAAAAAAAAATTTAGGAACGAATTTTTGATTCCATAGTTAAATTCCTAAAATTGAAATGGCGGATTTTGATTTTACAGCTATCTACTTAATTTTGGTTACTTAGTTCTTCAAAAGGAAATTTTTCTCGTATTTAGAATTCGAGTATCGTATAATATGTTATGGTTCAGAAATTAATTATTATTGGGATTTTATGATAGTTATGATGGAAAAAATATTTTTAATAGCAAAATTGAATTTTTATTACATTAAATACCCCAAGGTTCATTTCAAGGTAGCAGTGTTTTTCTCATCAACAATTTTTTTTATCCGCAGCTGGATGAAGACTTCTCCAAGTGTCTCCCACTTTTCTCTGTCGAATGTTATTTATTCGCTGCCGCGTATTTTTTCTGGGTTCGATGATTTCATCAGTCCAGGTTTTACAGACTTGACTCCCCTCAGGTACCATTGGATGAATGCGTTTTTTCAACGAATATCCGTCGTTCGAGTAATATGGCCTGCCCATTATCATTTCTCTTATCCACACGATTTTTGACCTCTCTTTATCGAGAATCTATGTTTTGCAGCCGTGCGTGAGCACTAGAAGTACTGGTTTTTCTTATATCTTCTTCATGTGCCATCTTCTATTGAAAGTTGGCGATCGAGCTCCAGTATGCTGTTTTATCCTGTGCAAGATGTATTAGACCACCGTCATTTCAGACATTGCGGCACTTTCTGACCACAACCTTTATCTACCTCGGCTGCCTTCTCCTGAATAATAAGGGGTTGTTTTATTTTTTATATATCCGATGCATTTACATTACAGTACGATATCTGTACGCAGTCTTATATAATTTTAACAATTTCAATTTCAAAACTGTTTTACACAAAATCTCGTATTCATATATTTATATATTTTAAGTTACCTGTCCGTATATTATTTCATTTCTTTTAATTAACTATATTTATCAATTTATAATAGCTCTAGGTGTACATATGTATATAGCATATTTTCATACTGAAAATAAAGACTAAGTACACTACGTGGTGCACTGTTAAAGGAATATAATAAGGAGATTCCGTATTAAAATTATTGTACGGATACCATGACCGTATGGCGACCACAATAGCTGCCCGCTGGGTTTGGTAACAAGCGACCAGTGACATATTTCTGATATACTATAAAATGCTATAATAATGTTTCTGATTCATTAGTAAACACAACAATTCTGTTTTACAATATATCTATCTATAAAAACACCCTCGAAAGTGTACAAGATAATTTCTACATTGTTTGCTTAAATAATATTGAACCATTTTGAAAGTTTGAACACCGTCCAATGGTCGCTGGGGACAATCTCAGAGATCGATAATAACCCGAACGGTCTCGCTTGTAGATTAACACAATGGCGACATTTTGGTGGGAAATTCTGGAAGCGGCGGGAGGGGAGGGAAATTAATTTAAAAACTCCATTCCGAAGCGCCGCCGATAACATTGTCAGATAACCGGGTTCGTAACGCTTTTGTTTCTACTCTCACTCGCCCCGAGTAATTGAGGGTATCATTTTTTTGCCACGTTCATAAACCTGTAATGAGGTGGCTCGGAGCAAATTTCGAAACGACGTTCAGGATGCTGGGATTTTTCAATACGCAATACTGCAAAAGATGCGAGTGAGTATCCGTTCGCGCGTCAAATTCATCATCAACCCTGGTTCTATAATCCGGTATCATTCCTAACCTTCTCAAATACCTCCGGCAACCTTTGGACTGGATTCCTGACAATATCTTCGTCAACCTTCAGGTTAATTATTGAGCGGCTATTTCGGAGTCAGTGCTCATCAAAATTTTATGAATTTCGTGACTTTCGGTTCATCATACAGGTCGAAAAGTTCCCGGTTATAACGTCCAAGTCACACTCCATTTTATTTGACAGCTTCAAAAATTGTAATTACTCTTCTTTTTTCAATTACACCTAGGGTTGCTTCAAATTAATCACTTAATAATTTAGTCATAAACACATTTACAACAAATGTGTATCCTTATACCGGATCTAATATAATATGCACGTCAAAATAGCTCAGAAAACTCGACAAAAAAGATTTTGAACGTTCGTAAAATTGTTGTTTTAACTATGCATTTTTCATTTTATATTGTCATAAGTATGAAAATTGGAATTGGAAAACAGTAATGTATATTTAAGTAAAAATTTTTTTTCTGTGTAGTCGCATTTTCAAAATATTGTTCTGTGGTATTTTAATACAAATTAGATTAATCAATTAGAAAGATGTATAGAAAAAATCTATCTATTGAAAAAATATTTAGTTGCTACCGGTAATTAATTTCGTTAATTTGTATTAATATATTTGATACAAATTTTATATTTGTTTCTTTTTATTGTTTAATATTTACACGATTCAAGTCATAACGATCATTTTTCAAAGTTGGAACGAAACAATTTTTCTCAAAACTTCAAGAAATTGATTTTTAAGAAGTGACTGTAATGTTTAATTAATACGTATGAATATCTTTATATATTTAAGAAACTTAACGTATTTGATTTAAAATAATGAGTAGTACTCTTATCAGAAATAATCTTAAATTTTTTAATAATGCATGTTTTGATTTCCTACGACTCATCAACTCGTGTCAACTCTCCATACACAATTGCCTCTTGACTAACACTTGGGGCCCAGCACCCTCGCTTCTTGGGATTTATAGGAAACGTCTGTATTGTTCCAGGTGAATGCGGCTCCCTCGGCTGCTCCAAGAGCTGCCTCCACGGCGGCAAGTGCATGAAACACTGCCTCTGTCCGTTGGGGTATGCAGGGGACTATTGCGAGATTCAGCTCGATCTGCAGGTAAGAAAATTATTTCAGAAATACGACCCATTTCTACTTCGGTAGAATGCAGCACTTCACGAACTTAAAATATAGTTAATGAAACAAAATAGTAGAATCTGTAGTCATACATTAATAAGTATTTTTATGTTCATTTATGATAACACAGTTATTACAGTTTATAAAATATATAATAATTATAATGGTGTTGAAAGGATATAAATACACACAAAATAAATAATATTAATATTTTTTTAAATAATTAAATCATACATTGTATTTTATTTTACAAATTATTTCGAAAAAAACAAAAACTTGCCTTTCCTCTCCCACATCTCATACTCCCCCTGCCTGAACCAAATTTCTCGTATATCATTATTATTTTGGGTCTGGGCAAACCAATGCATACCCTTTTCCCACTCGCTAAACAATTATTTTAAATAAAAAATAAATCTGAATTCCCAGTAACACCGGGTTATAACCGCTAGTATTACAAATGTGTATTTAACATATCTAATTATTTTAAATAGAGATTGTTATACGAAATATAAGTCACATCAATATTCTTACTATTATATTTTCAAAGCCTTGTACTATGAAAATTGGACTCTTAACTACATTATTTTTAGTCTACCTTGATGTATTTACTTCATAAATTTGCTGTCGAGCAACTGATTTTAAACCAATTGAGTTACGGCCAATTTCGCCCGACAAATTTCGATTAAATGGCTTCGAACAATTTACGATTATTAGATGTGGCCGAAAATATAATGTTACGTAAATCTTTTGGTGCCACCCGGGGCACGGGCGGGGGACGCGACCCGCCGAGGTGTCTGAACAATTGTTAGGCGTCTGAATCACCGAAGTTCGATGAGTGATGGAGACAGGACGCGAGCAGACTCCCGGGGAGACTCCCGCGGACCCACATCACTTCGAGTTGAAGGCTTTCCAAACTCAACGACCCGGCGCAGATGCTGTGCCTCCCCCAAATATAAGGATTCTTTGTTTCAACTATAAAGCACATCATTATTTAATGTCAAAGTAAATAAACAATACAAATTAAATTAAGAAAGACATAATAAATCTATTTATCAAATGATTTAATTTTGACATCTTGCTTTTATAAACAATTTGTCGGAAACGTATTCAGGTGATATGGGAAAATGTTTTCCCGGATAGAAAAGTTCCGGGTTCGTACTCCGGTGGCAACCAAAATATTTTTTCACTAAATATATTTTTTTCTAATTAATTCATTTTATATTAATTAAAATACATCGCAGACCTTTTTTTCTGTAATTGCAACTTCATAATAAAAATGCGTTTTAATTTAAAATACGTAAACAATGTACGTATTTAATAAAGGAAACTATTAATACGTACATTAAAACAAATGCTTTGTTTCTTAGAACGAATTATTTGTGCATTAAAATAATAAAAATTTAATTAATTATTAAATTTTTTTGAAATTAACTATTTAATTTTAATTAATTTTTAAGTAATTTTTATTGAACAGAGATATATTTGTTTAATGTTATTAGTATAATGCACAAATAAATCGTTTTATGGAACAAAGTATTTATTTTAATGAACTATTAAATCATACCCTTTAATGCACTAATATTCTTCTTCTAGAGCCTGTCAGATAATCGAACGTTACCGATCATGTTGGCGATCAATTTTGTGTTTGTAGCAACTCTAAATAGTTGAACTGTGAAATTCTCGAACCTTAGATTTTTTAGTCTTCAGCTCGCATATTTTACCGTGAATTATGAGATACAGGATCTGATTCTTTTCTAGATCTCTCATGATATGGCTAAGATATTGCATTTTCCAGGGTATTATTACTTTAAGGATTTATTTTTCCTTTCGTATTCGGATTATAACAATATTATCTATAACCCTATCAATTTAGCTTTATTTTAGAAACCACATCTTAAAATATTCCAAATATAATCTGATATCCCATGTGAAGTTTGTGAAAAGCTTTTCTAAGCAAAATTCATTATTACACATGTATAAGATTTTTTTTAAATTGAATATCTTTACCAACAAACTATAGTTTTTATTGATTGTCTAAGATTCATACAAGATTAGAGATTCCCCTAAAGATCGATATATTAATCTTAATACCAAAATAGATCATATATTTTTAAGTACACTTAGTTATATATATTCAAGTACTATGACTTATCTCAAGTCTCAGTACCACGTATACGTGTTGAGATTTTTATCTGGAGAGAACTCAGAGATCAGCTTGAGACAAAAATTCTAACTTGTGTATACTGCGTCCGATTTTACAGCGAGGCTCGACGAGTGCGCACTAACGTCACATATAACCATATATACGTATAACTGTTTATTATGAAAATTAGATAAACAGATTACAAACATTTATTCCAATTTAATTGCTGTCGGTGGTCAATGTACCGACATTTGACGTACAACAAGCATGAGGTGAGGCGCGAGATAAAAGACGATGCTTGAATGATTATGGTAGATAATAAACTTTTTTGATATACATTTTTTTATTGTAACAAAGGTGAATATAAAATATTTTAATGTAACATAATAAACTTATGATAAATTTATTAGAATTATATTTTTATTAAGTATAATACTCGTAGTTTATTGTATGAAATGCAGTAGGAATCCACCTCTGATATATACAACATTGTCTTGGCTACTTTACTAGACTGCCGTCTGTGTTAAAGTAACCAGTTTTATTCGTGGAGTTATTTAATTAAAAATTAAATAAAAGTAAGTGAATGTGTTTCTAATCTAAAGTGAATCATTAGCGTATTGTATTATGATTAAGTTGGAATGTTGGACAGCGTTGCTTCTAACACTGATCTCTACCCAATTGAATCGTATATTGAGTCCATATTTGCGTTATTTTTTTGTAAGTGAACGATTTCCAGTTAGTATTAAGTGTGTTGTGCAGCTTTGAAGCTAAAAACATGTAGAAACACTATAAAATCTGAGAGTTGTCTCCAAAGAAGAAGTCTCTAGTCGAAAATCTCTAAAAAACACATTGTTTATAATGATTCCCGTTTTGAACTGCAGATGTATCATCTCTAATTTGAACAGTAGTAATTAAGAAGTACAGAATTGTAAGTAATTTTAACAATTTTGTGAAAGGGGTCAGTACATTACTGTCGTTTTTTAAAAGGATTCAGATAACGAAAGACACTTTATCAGTTCCACTGCGGAAAAATCTAAAGCCGTCTCTGGGGAGAAAATAGCACAAATAAAAATGTTCAATGAAAGATCGGTCAGTTAACTCAGTCTTAATGGATATAAATTCGACCAGAGTATTCAGTGAGAATCGCTGTGTAAATAAATCGTTTATTCCACCTTAAATAATTTGTATACATTGTTATAAAATGTTTCAACAATTATGTAACATACTATTTATTTTTAATGAGAGAGTTTTTTTATTGTAAGTCATAATTTTAGGACATAGTTCTCAAGCGAGTGCAGTCTGCACAATTAAATATACATACCTGAACATAACTATATATTTTAGGAAACATAAGGAAATTAAATATTTTTTGTGACAGAATATTACGATATATTAAAATCTGAATAATACGATAGGAATATTATGATGCATATATTTTATTTCGATTTATTTAGTTAAGCATAGCTTATTTCAATAGTTGTATGATTTTTAAAACAAATTAGATGAATCGATTAGAAAGATTTTCCAAAATGGAATAATAGATATGTCATTTATAAATTACTCATAGTCTTATAAGTATTAATTGTGTCATTATTCGAAACTCTTTAATATAAAATAGAGATTTAGAGGGAAGAGGGTATCATTTTTTTGCGCAGACCAAATATCTAATAATAATGTATTCAAAATTTGGCCCGGGCGGGGAAGGAGTGAAAAATGTCTAATTAAGTGGGGTGGGGCCCACCCATATTTTCCACAAGATCCTTGAGTGCGACTGAACAAAATTTTGGATGATTTTCAATATAATACACATTTGAACACATATAGATGGCGGAGGTATTACCAGGTATCTATGTTATCCGATGTGTACCGATGGATACCTATGTTTTCCGATATATTCCGATGAGTACGTATGTTTTCCAAAGTGCACCCATGGGTACCAATCTTTTCCGAAGTGTACCGATTGGTTCCAATGTGTATTTCGCAAGAGTCTAACGCGGTTTGTGAAAACTATAGTGAGATAAGGATGATTATATTAATGAAAATACTTGAGGTAATTGCTAAAGGTGACAATAAAAAAGAATCACCACAAAAGACAGCATCAGTAAAAATATATCTTAGAAGACGGATCTTGTCAGAAGCCGCAATAATCAGAGAACGTGCATGACAAAATATATCAAAGAGAACAATTCCCTTTGCCTGTCCCTGCGGAGTAAGCCAGAAAGTTTTAGTCTGTTATAGAAATATAAATAATTAGACAAAATACTTTATTTGAACCGCTATTTATTGATTATTCTACATGTTTTGATATCTATGGTATCTTCTTTAGGAAACAATGTACACTGAAACTACTTTTGAAATTAGCAAAATTAACTTTGTGGTTAAAATTCATATTTTTATTTGTTATCTTTGTTTTATTAACCACTTAATTGAGTTTAAATACATCTACCGGTTTCGATAAAAAATTGGGATTGTCAATTTTGCATATAAACGGTATTGGTGACAAATTAAATAATTTGGAATCGTTAGAGATAAATAAAGCGCGTAAAACTAATCAAGAAATTATAAACAACCAACTAAATTTAACTACGAGTCCCATTCTAAAATTTTTTCCTAAAATTATTCGAGTAGATTTTGTATTAAGTAACAATTTGAGTTAGGTACTAAATTTATTTTTCTATGTTTATTTACCAGAATTTATTTTTTTAAAATAGATTCTGATAAATAAACAATAATATATATGTTTAGTTAGTTTTGATATCCTGAAGAAGAAAATGGTATTTTTCGAAACCGGTAAATGTATTTAAACTCAATTCAGTGGTTAATAAAACAAAGATAACAAACAAAAATACACTGAAATTAAAAAATACAAACATAGATAAAAACAAAACTATAATATGGTGAATAAGTAAGAATTAAAATGAAAACAAATTTAGAATGTGACTATTTGTAAAGAAGATTTGATTATTTTTGATATTAAGCTTGCCATTAACACTTTTTCTTATTTCTCAAATTTTAAATTCATCTAACTGTAAACCCATGTATAGTTTTTGTATGTATAATTTCTAAACCCTTGTTAATATTATATCAAAAGAATGGTTTGTTTCCAAAAAGTGATTGGAAAATTCTGAATAGTTATTATTATTTAGACATCTCAAATGCTCCTTAATTCAAATATCAAAATTTCTACTAGTTTTACCTATATAAAAACATAATTGCAATCTTCGCAAATGAATTTGTAGACCCTTTAAATATCGTCCTTATCCTTGTTATTTAATATATCATTCTTTAATTTGTTGTTAGTGTAAAAAGCTAGTTGTGTAGAATTTGGGATATTTTTTATAATTGAATTTGAAGTAAGAATTTGAAGTAAATTTTTCTCTACTGCTTCCCACTATCAATAATAAATGGGTAAACATATGATCTGATAAACTTTTTGTTTAACTAATTATCTATTAATTTAATATTATATTTAATTCTATGTTGAAGTTATTTATGAATAAAGGAACATGAACTAATGTACTAAGCATAGAATGAACAACGGATAATTGTGAGAAAATGGATGATTAGAAGTATTAAGTATTACTATGTCAGTGTAAGTATCTTTACGAAAAATGTTAAATTCTTGTTTATTTTTAATTATAGAAATGTTTAAATCCAAAAGTTTTTTACCTATTTCTATGGTAAATTTAATATTTTTATGGAGTTTATTTAAGAAATTAAGAAATATATTAAGCTGTCTTTCAGTTTCAGCGTTAACGTATAGAAATATTCAATACGTTAACGCGTTAAAAAATATATTAAATTACAACAATGTCAAAACAAATTAATACATTCTCTCACTATTTAGACTGCACATTTGTTGATACGTTGTATCGAGACTGATCAACTTTTAAGAAACGCCCGCACTAAATCTCGAATCGTTAATTATTTTTTGAAAATAATTTTTAAAGCGAATTCCGCGTACTAATTAATTTTTATTAGCTTGTTCAGAAAATAATGGCCTACTTTAACCTTTAAATTCAATTTAAAAAGAACTTTAGAGTAAAAAAACTTTATTAATCAAAGTTAGAACCACTTGATTGTACGCATATTTGCCAACGAATTACAAGCTTATTTATGCTTGTAGAATAAAGTCAGGAAAATTAGAATTCAAGAATTTTTTAAGAGATTTTCTGCTGCTTATCTGTATTAAATTTTTTTTTGTCGTAAATAGTTATATAGGTACTTGGAAAAGGTTATAGTCGTCATAAATCAAGACGGGTCCTTTTAAGTTAATCAGTTCTGGTTGTTAGTCGCATGATTTATTCGCTAAACCTTTCAAATAGTCGTTTTCAACAGTAGCAGGCTATCCTCGAACCTGTTCATCTTCAACACTTAAATACGTCTCCGTTGCTAAACTTTTAGAACTAACACTGCTCATTCAGATGTAATATAGTCGTACTGTTTGAGAAGCATAATAATCAAGTTTAAATTTGTGTAAAAAAATTACATGTTATTCTTATTTTTTAATCCAATTTCCGAAGGATTAAAGTTATACAAATTAAATTAATGATTCATAAAATAAATACAGCAGAATTCTGTCAAATAAAAATAAATAAACAAATATTTCTTAGCAAAGAACGTTCAAAATGATATAACATAAAAATCGGTTATTATCATATTTTTGGATATATAAATCGTTCGCTGTTTATTTACTCAGTATGTTTATTTGTACCGTTATTAGTATTATTAACTTTGTACAATTAGCAGTAATAAATTCAAGAGAGAGACCTCTCGGCAACGACACTGTATATTGGTTTTTACAAATATTGCTAGATAGACGGACGAACTGTCGGCCATTTTGGATTATATACAGGGAAGCTCACTTAAAAATTGTGGGTAATAGTGTTTCTATTTATTTTATATGATTATATTATATAATATACACCGATCGATGCACAATGTTGTGACATTCATAACGCGTATCTACCCAAAAGCGATATGCATTGTTGTTGCATTAAATAAAATAAAATTAAACAAAAATTCACTGACTCTTATTTATGTGCAAAATATTTTATTTTTTTAGTAATTCGATTCCGTTGGGTTGTTACTCTAAATAAACAAATAAATACACTTTACGTGCCTCGGTAATCCGTATTCCATAGGGGTGGACAGGCAGGAAGGCATCCCCGGGCATTTATTACGATCTCTCTTCTACCACTAACGGAACCGTGGTGTGATTTCATTTATCGGGTATACTTATTAACTTGGATAAACAAATAAAGCAAGCTGATAATCAGAATCAAACCATATTAAAGTGTAGCAAAATGTAGAATATTTGCACCTAGATCACGCAAAAAATATAGCGCACACAAACTTTACTCATTTACTTGTTTTCATGCCGTTTCTCCGCAGAGGTAGGCAGAGAGGATGCGCCACACTCTTCAGTCCTGACACAAATTTCTCCAAGCTATCTAATTCTTACGTGTCTCATGCAACCTCGCCGATTGTTGAGGCTTCCATCTGGATCATCTTTCAGTATCTAATTTACATGGTCATGCCAAGTATTTCGCGAACGTCCTTTGTTTCTGGCACCATCAACACTCGTGTCGTACGACTTTCTTTCCATTCTAGCCTTATTCATTCGTTCCATATGTCTAATTCATCATAACCGTTTATTCATCTTATTCACAATATGCTAAGATCAGATTTATATTCTTTCATAATTTGTTATTTCTTTATTTTTGTAGAAAGCAATCACTTTGTGGTTTGACGTATTATATTAAATTAAATAACAATCATTTACAATGAAACCACAAAATTTATTATACCTCAACCGGTTTCGCTTCAGGACATATTTAATACTGATCATAAATACAAATAGAGTGTACTTACATATATATACATAAAGAGGAAGGTAGAATATAAATTTACACGTAAAAGATAGAGACAGAATACATATATAGTTAAATAGAACATCAAGGAAGACAGAATATAAAATTATATTGAAAGAGAGAAACAGAATACATATACAGATAGACGGAACATTAAGGGAGGGGAACATATAGTGTTGATGGATATGTATTTTACCCTCCTTAAAAAAAAACAAATAAAGTAAAAGTGAAAAATATATAAGGTTAGTATAAAATCAGAATTCTGTTTCTTAAAAAATCGGTTCACTTTATGATACGTTAATGAATAAATTAATGTCCTTAAATTTGCCATCTAATTATAGTTAGGTTATCTAATTTAAATTTAGAAGGTAAATAATTTTCTAGACATAATATATAATATTTCTATATTGACATCTAATACAATAACTTACTAGTGGATAATACATGTATATTAATATTAGACCAAACTGCATAATTCTAATTTTAATATTGAACCAAACACCCTTCGACAAGATTACAAAAAGTTGTAAATCTTACGAAGAATTCGAATAAAACAATTGTCAGCGACTCCACCCCTGAAAGTACTTAATCGCTTTTAGAATTGAGTGTCCTATTTAATTAGTATCGTGCAGGGGTTCACTCTAATCCCGAAACGCCCATGACATCCAATATGCACGGGGTATTTAATTCCACCGACACGCAGCTTCATCATTTCGCTTAGAATGAAGCGGAATTGTAGTGGCGCGCTGAAAGCGAAACTTGGGGGGCTTCAATTCACGAAACGTACTTAAAGTATTTGAATTATTTCACGGAATGCTAGCCTTCTATTGATTATAATTTCGTCGAGAATATACTCAGGTCGTAGAATGTTATATTCATCTCATTCTTCTTCATAGTCCGCAGTGGCCGTTCTCATATAACGGACAATAACGTATTTGATCTGGTCGGTCTATCGAGTTGGAGGATGACTTTCAGTCAACTTTTCAGTCACCAGGTTTTTTAGGTTACCGTTTGCTCTGTGGGCGATGTATCTGTAGCCGACCTGCACGCACTATAATTTATATCAGTCCACATTGTACTCACATAGATGCTGTTAACAATGCATCGCGACGGACGAGTCTTAGAAGCTAGCGAAAGCCAACCACTTCTCCGCAGCCCGTCTTTTCAGAAACACCTCAAGCTACAAACTTTATTTGTGAAAATTAACTTTATACTCGCGTACTTTCAATTGTGAATCAACCCACAATAAACGTCATCTGTTGTAAGTCATGTTTTAATTATATACTTTTCTATAGTCACAGTATATTTCACATGCATATACACTGCGACAATCATCCGCACGCGTAAAAACTGAAGAGAGATACGGCCTTTAGTCTTATCATGTACAAAACCTTCTGATCCAAATTACATAACCTTTAAACGTCTGCCATTCCATTGGGCACATTATACACATTTCAGCATATACACATTTCGAGACTTTATTAACTGATAAAGCTAACGCCTATATACTCAAAAATTTATTTAATATAAAAATTATTATTATCACTCGTAAATATGAACATGATAGTTTCAATGGCTCTTTTTAACTTTTACTCTTAATATCCATGTTTTCGCTCCATGGCAAAAGTGATGTTTCAATTGAATGCCTTGCCGCGAACAAAGGTGAAATAAATGTGTACAAAAGAATAATTATGCAGAACCACACAAAGCACCGCTTGAGCTATATATTCTGTACGTGATTCGGTGTAAATCTTGGATATATCTCTTCTGCTTAATCTTCTTCCTCGATCTGCTATATTCAATTCCAATCAGAATAGAATATTTCAGACTGAAGCTCATTCAAATGGAAATCCTCTCTTCAGCTGAATCGTTTGATTTATACGTTCATTAATTTAAGTCGAAATATTGAATTATTTCAGAATAATCTTATTTTTAATTTTGGATGACTCGTATTTAAACAACGATAACATAATTACAATGTTTACTGGAATATATTTCAAGTATTTTATTAATTATCCTGCTATACAAATTTTAAGTTCTGAATCGGCTATGAATAATAGTTTACTATTTTTTTTTGTTTTTGTAATGAATACTTTATATTTTGTTTAGAGAGACAATTAAATAACGTTTTACATATCATGACACCCCTGTTTTATGTTTTTCTGGTACGAAAAAATGTTCATAAATTCAGTTTAATAAATTAATCCAATTAAAATAATAAAATCCGATTACCGATGTCCCACGTGACTGTAGAGGATGCTAACCACTATGCTGTCAAGGAATCCATCAACACTGAAAATAGCAATTTACAAATATCTTAAGTACTTTATTAATACCGGTTTCTTACAAAGTTCAACAGGGCTAACAATTTTTAACAAAATTAAATAATAGTTGAGATAAATCTTTGATTTTCACCAGATTCCCTTGTGGTTCTGTCCTCTGATTACTGTCTAATTACTTCGGTCCCAATTAATTGTAAGTAAAGCTCAGTATTTCTATTTCTAGGTAACAATATTATACGTTTATTACAACACGTTATACAATAATTATAAATTATACATTCAGAGATAGACTAGGTATTCAAAAGAAGCTGTGATGGAAGAAAGCTGTTCCCCCAGAGACGGCCTCTTATAATGTTCGTTCCCCACCACTCATCTACTCACTTTCATGACACACAAACATATCTTTACAAAATGACAGTTTTTACAATAGTATTCAAATTTTATGTTATAAATATACGAAAAATAATATGTATTAAAATATAAATCAATGTAATTAATTATAACACAAAAAAATCAGCATTGCATACTTAAATGACAATTTGATATCACAATTTAATTGAGGAATAGCAAGATGAAGTGATCTACCATCTTGTTCAATTCTAACATAAAAAACTACTAAATTCACAACTCCAATTTGTTTTATCCTCTCCGTATTATTAATTAAAATAAGGAAGTAAATAAAATAATAAATAGATGTCCATCACTGCAGCGGACAAGACAACTAAATAAATGTTTACTTTTATAACAAAATCAAAACAGAAGTGCTTATTAACAGCGTAAATAAAACATAAATTTTTAAAAAACTATCAAATTACAAATAATTATTACTTCTACATATTCACTCATAAGGATAGGCGAATAGGATAGAACTTTTTTATATTTATGAAGTTTTTATGTTAATACACATCTTTTCAGTTAGCGCAAGCGAAGTGAAAGCAATAATATTTATTTAAAGGAAATTGATTTACTTAACAATTTGTTACAGACCACCAACTCGGTAAAGGAACTCAACAAAGGAAATGTAACAATGGAGGAAAACAACTTTAATTACACTAATAATAGGTCTTCATTCATTCGGCGATGAGATTAGTTCGCACCTTAATAGCTATACATAGATTAGAAATGATTTAGATATAGCAGTTTATGTAACTGTGGAAGTGTATTAACTGTGGAAGAAAAATATTTTTAAATGTCTAATAATTTATTGTCATCATTTAAAGTGTATTATTATTTAGCAAAAATCTTATATGAAATAAGTAATTGATGTGAAAAAGTTACTTCATTATCTGCTGTGGTAAGATTCTACTCAAATATTTATACAAAGTCCTAGATATAAGACAAATCTTTATGTTGAGACTTGTTCAATATTTCCATCCTTACAACAACTCTCCTCAAGCAATAAATCATGGACACAACACAAGACAAACAACAAACATCCACACACCAGTTCCGAGAGCAACAACGACATTTAATCAAAGATTCTACATGTTCTTAGCTCCGAAACTATACAACACACTCAGTACCAACTGGTCGTTTAATTCCAATAAGATTACACAAATATGGACTCAATATATGATTCAATCAGGTAAAGATGAATCAGGAGCATGGGTATACAACATTCTAATATAATTTATACAATACCTTCACTAATAATTCACTAGTCTTACAACACTCCCACTACATATATTTTTATTATATTTTTACTTTTTTATACATATTTGTAATTCTCTTTTTATTCCTGTCGATAAATAACACCACAACAGCACGAAAAAAAAAACTGGCTACTTTAACACAGACTTCAGTCTAGCAAAGTAGCCAGGACAACGCTGTATATATCAGAGGTGAACTCTACTCTATCCCACACAATAAACTATGTATTATGTATGTTTATTATGTATTCACCTCTACTAAAACAAAAATATGTATGTCAATATATATATATATATATATATAAATAAATATCTTCGTTTATTGAAGCTTTTAACAGGACTGTCCTCAATATTTAATTTATTTAATCACATCACCTAACCTAACCTAACCCTTTTGCCTTCAACAGTTGTTTCATGCAGGATGTAGCACACCTAGTCCAGAATATTTTATAGGTTTATGTAGACTAAATTACGAATCGAACATGTGCACATCCTGAACCTTTACGACAAAAATTATTGCTTCAAATTTTTATAAAATCGTGTTAAGCTTTAAGTCTACGAACTTTTATGTAAATATTTTTGAAATTTACCCATTATTCATTTATACCTTTGCTTTAGTCCTAAATCATCTAAATCATTTAAATCATTTAAATCAAACAAAAAATAGTATTCAATATGTAATTTGAGATCAATAAAATATTTCAATTAATCGAAATAATCCCATAATTACGATTTTTTTTTAAATACTTATATCTCTGATATGATTGAGATTAGGCAAACATTCTTTGAACATTTTCGGCACATTATTTAGTCAGGTGTCCACCCATAAAATATTATGGTCTAGGTCTGTTACATCCTGTATATATATATAATATAAGTCACTCAAAAAATGCATTGAAATTTTTGTCATGCGACCGCCCTCTACATGAGATAGTACTATCATCCAAGTCTACCTACAATACTTATTTTGCCTGTGGGAGTAAATATGTCATTCCAGGGATGCAAATAATTTTCAATATTTTTAAAATACAAACAACAAAAATAGAACACCACCGGGAGAGCGGAGGTCGTTTGTCAATAGTTTGGTCGTTCCCTGTCCCGGTCCCGTTCCCGGAGCCACGACCAAAACGAGCAATCAGTCAACTAATACAAGTTTGTACAGTTTTTTTCCAAATACCTCCATTATTTTTCAAAACTTTTTTCACATTAACCGGATAAATTTGATGGATCTATGGTCTGTTCCAACATTTACGGTACAAAAACCTTTAACACATTACTTTTTAGTACATACTATAATAAGAATTTAAAAAAAAAAAAATTAAATGATATAAACAATGAAAACAATTTAAAATTAATAATGTGAAAATAAATAAGATACAAAAATAATAATATACAAAACGTAAATAATAATATTTTCTTCAGTTTATATTTAATATAGACTAACGTATCCATACCTCGTACAATTTAAACAATTTTTTACATCTATACTATTTGAATTATACGAAGCGCGTTTAAGTATCGAATTTTTTTTAAAGAAACTCATCATAATTTTTATAACACATTACTTTTTTCGGACGCTACACATCTTAAACTACTTTTCAACATAGTCGCCAGCATTATTAAGGCACTTGTCATAACGGGGCACCGATTTTTGTATACCTTCGTCATAGAACGACGCCGCCTGGGATGGAAACCATGTCTGTACTCCGTCTTTGAGTTCACCATCGTCATCAAAATGCTTGCCACCAGGAACCGCTTCAGATGAAGGAAAATATGGAAATCACTTGGCACCAAATCAGGACAAAACGAGACACACTTGGCGATGAATTTCAGCTGGTTTTATGTTTCATGCAGTCAAGAAACGACCCTATCTCAAAGTCGGCGGGCTGATCTATTGTTTTGAACCACTCACTACAAGATGACCACGCTTTGTGAATGTCTCTAGCGTTGCATGTCGTGAGTCAACAGATGATGGAAACCATTGCGCATACGCAACATCGCAACGGTACTAACGTAAAAAATCCGCCTAGTATTTGGTAGCTGGTTCGAATACTAAAAATTTATTGATACCTTTAAAATGTATCTGTGGGCGAATATTTGAAAAAAAAATTTAGTAATATTATAGAATATATTCAATATTTTGGGGTTTAGTTTAAATCATAAGAATTACACTATATTAGTGTAAATTTGTCTTCAAAGTCAGCTTTCTTATATCAAAGTTGCCTTCAAAGTCAGCTTCGAATATATCGCAAAGTGTAACTTGGTTATATATGACGTATGCAGGTTGTAAAGGCGATTTGAACTGAAATCCGTACTTACTATTTTCACTGAATTTATTGAAGCAACGTTACTAGAATATACTGACTGAAATATCGTTGTGAAATCGTGAAACGTACGCTGGCGGACGTAAATTGAGTGAGCTTGGGAAGCTCGCAACAACGTCAGTTGGTGCTAAAGGTGCGAGCCTCGACTATGGTGCGTTTTATTTAACAATTCGTATAGCAGGCATCCGCTACAATATGTTATCCATACATTATACGATTTACAAAAAAGAAATAAACATTATAATATAAGTGTGCGTCATAATTCATAGATGTATCTATTCTCCATTGCACTCTTTGACTTTAGTACTCTGACTTTGTCCTGTGTCTACTAATACGCGGAATATTGTAGAACTTCACTGTAATGGAAAATATTATAGTACCATCCTACAGAAGAGCAGTACAGCGGACATATCACACTCCCTTAATGGAATAGGACAAAACAAGCATTTATGGTGGACCTCCAACCTGACTAATGAGACTCGCTTCCTAATCAGGCTTTCCTGAAAGTAGTCAACATCTTCCAGCGAAGTACCCACACCCTGACAAAACTCTCGGAAAACCCCATTAATTATTTAGAGGTATTGGATATATAATCAAAAGAATTTTAATGAGAATATGGGGATAGGTGGTGAGAATGAAATGGAAACGTGGTGTAGAGTCGCTTATTGTGATAGGATAGAACAGAGAGCACAGAAGGTATGTTTGAGGAGGGAGTCGGCTGTGTTCGGTGTTGGCCCCGCCGGCCTCGAGCGCCGGGGCGGTGCGGCGGAACGGAAGATGTGCCTTTGGTGAGCGATCGGGCCAGACCGTGAAGGTAGCACTGCGCCGCCGGCTGGGTATTGAATGCAGATGCGGCTGGGAACGTTGATGAATTTGAACCGCTCTCCCCTACAAGAATAACAAACGACCTTCATATGTCGGGCCATCATTCGTATTCATGTTGTTTCTATATTCACCTTACTATGGCCTGTCCGCGTGTGATAACATTATGGTGCTATAGTTACAACGTGTTCGCTAGATGGCCCCCTGTCTGTTTCACTATAAGTACACTACTAACTAACAACTCTAACTTAGTGATTGTAAGTAAGTTTACACTTGTAGTTGTCGTTTATTATTATTTTCTTCTTCTTTTTTTCTGTTATAGTTGACTTAATTGGTCATTTTCCGTTATCTGTACCTGGCTACATTGTGCTGTAATTGTTCTGAAATTTATTAATGAAGGTCGAACCTACATTTAACGAACAACGAACGACAAATAAATGTGGCTTCGTAACTATAATCAGGATGCTTCGGGATGAGAGAAACTGATACGGAAGCACTAGCTCCTAAAACTGTTTCAGGAAAGTGGTGGGGCTTTTCATTGGTCCGGATAATATTGGTATTTACGTTTCCGATAATTACCCAAGACAGCGGCAACGCAGGTTACTTCAGCTACCAGCAAATAGAACCATCCAGCAATTATGTCAGAGCAATTACAATAATAAAGCGAATCACTTCGGGTACCGACAATTTCCATGAGAATCAAAATCAGCTGAGACTTAAACTTAGGTAATACGAGTATGTACTGATTGATTTATATTCATACATTTTTATTTCGTATAATTATGATGGTCATTTTTAATTTAATTAATTCCATTTTCTCACTGTAAATTTGTATTTCGCATCGGATCTGTTTTTTGATTGGTTACTTATTTATAGTAATTCAGTCACTCCTCGATTTTATTTGTTGTCATTATGTCGTTGGATGGTTGGCTGGATCTTTTGTCGTGGACATATAATCCTTGGACCAAAAGTCCTCGGAGCTTTTGTCGTACAACCATTACTAGCCTACACACACCTTTACTGGCCTTTACGGTTTGTATAATTGTACAATTTTTCAAATTATATTATCACTGTAACCATCTATTTAATAATAATAATAATAATGTGTTTATTTCCAGGGTGATCGGGTTTTTTTTTATTCGCCATAAAGATAATATATATTATATTGTACATTTAAGTTATGAAATATTATTTAAGTTATAAAAAGAAAGGCAAAAAATATAAATAAAAAAAAAGTTCACACACATATATATAAATATAAATACAACATTTCAGTCACGGCCATTATTGTATCTGTAGCTATTCTGTAGACGTTGTCATTCTCTGGTCAGAGAACCAGCTTTCCGTGAGAGCGCCGCTTGCACTAGAGAATCGGTGATGTACTCCAGCCGCAATTTTACGCCCGCAAATCGATGTCTCAGAAGCGGAACGAATCCATGTATACGGCCTTCGATAGATGCGCTGCAATAACGCGCCAATCCGAACGGTATTCTGTATAAGTTGTTGTACTGAATTCGAAGACGATTGTACGTCACTTGCTTGTATTTCAACCAGAAACCGCACGTATACATGCTGGTGAAGAACGATTTAAACAGGATCCTCTTCATCTCCTTTCTGCATCGACAGAACCACTGTGACTACATATTTGCACGAACGCTCAACTATTTCCTCTGTCGTTCTATGTCATCATCGTCTTGTCAATCTTCATTGAATATATGGCGAAGCTATTTGATCTTATTTTGAACGCTCAATTTCGTCTCGTCCAGCCACACGAGAGGGATATTATCTGGACCGTTTCCATATTTGAACGCCATTATGATCAATTTGCTGGCATTGTATAAAACATTTATAAATTGTAAAAATTGTTTTATCTTTCGTAGTTTAAATATTAACAATTAATTATATTGAAAACAATATAAATCATATTTCTGACACAATTGCCGTGAGAGTGTTTAAAAAGTTCGCATATTTTTCATTTTTATTGACGAATGGTATTAAAAACAGATGAACAAGATTATAGCATCACTATCATATGTATAGATATATAAGAAAAGCCTTATGCCTCTCGCCCGGATGAACACATGTCGCACAGCAACGAAATTATACAATAAAAATATTTCACTTGATAATTTTTAACAAAAACAGATATTGAATCTAACACAATAATTTGGAATGTGGAAATCCTTTGATCGACACAATAAATAAATAGATATTAAAAAATTGAACTATAAGTTTTACTGCACCATCGTCGGGAAGGACGCATATTTCCTTCTTTTCAGCATCCTTTTCACCATTTCCACATGCTTCCTTACCTTTTTAAAACATTTGTATTGATAAAATTGAGATTTACAATCGTTTGACAGAGTTACGCATGGGCCAAACTATTGAATAACTATAACTATAGATATTGTGGCGGACTCATAGCGACCTACCGGTGATTCGTGGAATCTCCAGTTATGCTTTTGTTTTTCCAATTTTTTATATTCATCTGTAGATGTATCTAACCGTATCTCGTGGAGGTCCTGTTCTTGATGATTCTTAACATTTCATATACATACGGGAGAAGCAAGGAGATACACGGCCTTCTGACACAAATAATCTTCATTAGTAACCTCAACGAGTTTACACAAACATTAATCACACAATCACCAAAGGCTGTTATGAGATCGAGCTTTAGTCACGAGCAAATATAATTATGGCGTTACCGGCCATAATCTAATAAAATATATAATTATCACTGATGAGGGTAAATGCGAGCCAGAAACCTCTCAACCGTTTGCCTGAGACGAATCCTTTAATTTTTTGGGCATCTTGTAAGAAGGGAATATTCCTTATAGTGGTGGCACTTCTCCGGTGACAACCTTAAGATATGCAGGAAGGAGAGAAAAGTTGAAGAACGTGTGTTCATGGAGATCACGTTCCACAGTCATAATGAAGCAACACGGATGACGACATGACGAAACCGACCTTAATTCAAAACACGCATTTTTGTAGATACACCCTCATGATCCTAAATCGTAGATATATTTTATTAAATTCTATCTAAATAGTTAGAATACAAACTCAAGATAATAGAGACACTCGTACAGAGCCTATAAATACAGCCTACAAGTTGGAGACATGTTAGCACTTTACTCTATACTCATAATCATTCTATGTTTATATACAGAATGTCAACTACTGTCATATCCATCTGAGAAGTTCTAGATACTAGACACTAGATAACTCCCAACTGAAACATTCTAGAAGATGTTTTGGATAATTTGTGACGATATTATGTAACACACGATATTATGTAACACGCGACGCGTTTAGTACCCACCAATCATTTTGCCAAGGGTACTTGCGAGTTAGTTATAATCGGGTGACTAATTAGATACAACCCTTGTGGGCGAACTCGACGCCCAGAGAACAAGTGCTGTGCATGTGTGTATGTGTATGTGTATTTATGCGAGTACATTGTACACGTCATGTGTTCAGTTGAAGGGGGGAGTGTTGTGTGAATAGGACTAAATGAAATATTAACTTTATAATAATTTAAAACATTTTTGATATTCAAATCCCAAATAATTCGTGTGTACTAGAGAAAGCTCGCAAAAATATACGAATGACCGAACAAATGTTACCATGGTGAAAAGATGTTTAATTCAGTACCAATAATATATTTAGAAATTTTCGTTTCACGTTTCGGTAGAGGTAAGTAAAGAGCGTACCTACCAAAACATTGTTTTCAAATATATATTATACCTGCAACCTACTTGTGCAAATTATCAGTCTCCTTCCCCCCGGAGTTGCCAAGACACATCACGGTAATCGTTCCTCTGCAATTTTTAAGACGTGTCCAAGCCACTTTAATTTAGATATACATATTATTAAAATGATATAAAAATAACAATACATATTCTAGAAAAAATTCTATCACTTTTTTCTCGTATCACGACGGAAGCTCTGCGGATATTTGCCTAAACGACAATACGTCCACGATAAAACATCCGTTCGACTAAAGCTCCAGCCGACAAATGATCCATGCGACATTAAATCCAGCGACATAATCGAGGGGTGACTAAAATATACATATAAACTTTCGCAAATTACTAAAAATAAGTAACCGATCAGAACAAATTTGATTCGAAATACAAAGTCTACAAAGAATTCTTTAAATTAAATACAAACGTCATAATAATACTAAAACATAATAAAACTTTATACTAAAGCTCTTACTTAAAACAATAATTTTAAAATTTTGTTTGTGGCCGCCGTGTCGTTGGGTTTAATGTCGCATGGATCATTTTTCGGCCGTATCTTTTATCGTGGACATATTGTCGTCGGGCCAAAAGTTTGCGGAGCTTTTGTCGTAGAACCCTTTTTTCTTATACCCGAGTACCAACCGTTGCCGGCAAATATCGCCATCTCTTAACTTTTTTTTATACAATGAAAAATTTGATGAATAAAAAACTTTTTACGAAAGCTTTGAAAATCATCGATTGAGTGAAGGGAGTTTTATTATACTTCTACAGGTTTCTTGGCTGTTTCCATTTCATTTCACTCAATATAAATTTAATTTGCGAAAACAATCAGAAAAGCGCAAGTCCGGGTGAAGCGGATTGTTTGCAGGTAGCTACCGGGTGGCGCAGTAAAAACCGAGGCTTTTATAAACAATAGATTCAAATTAAGGGTTGCAGAAACATTCTTAAACAAAAATATTGAATATATAACTGAGAAAATTTTAGTATATTTTTATAAAATATATGATGTTATTCGAATATTCATATTTCAATATGTTACAATGCAAATCTGCTCAATGCTTGCATTTAATGATTTTGGCAAAAGTATTCAATATAGTTCTTTGTTGAACCTATATAAATATTCTTTGTTTTATTTATTTTTTAATTCTTATTAAGGAGAACACATTGTTACGATAAATGTTTCCTTCTGTTCGTTGTCAAGTTGGGATGGCATCGCGGCCCCGAGGGCCACCAAAAGGATAGGTTCAATGAAAGAACGAACAGATAATATTTAGAAGCCTCTTGGGCGATGTTTAATGACGAAAGTAACAAAAGACAATTGAGCTTATATACTAGACAATTAACACATATAAGGGTTGACCATTACAGACTTTTGATATGAATTAAACCTGTACTAAAATCCGGTGGATCTTGACTAACGGTTGCTACTAAAAAAGGAATGCTGGTTCAAATCCATAGGCGACTTACCGGGGAGATGGCGCCGTTCCTGGATGGATGGTCTGGTCCCTGGCCAAGTTGTCAAGACGACGGTCGATGGGAGACGAAGAGCAGCCGTAGCGGTGCAGAAAATATGTCGAGGTTAATATCAGCTCCGGTGCGCAGCTACGAAGGTGTTGTATTGGTTTCTTTTAGTCACTATCTCCTGGGAGGGATACGTATTCCCGCTGCAGATGCGTATACCCACACTCCTTGCCCTCCCGTGACTGCCCCTCTTTCTTCCACGGGCGCGCTCGTGCTTGGGCACGTGACTCGTGCGCGCCTGCGTAACAGCGTGATCATTCCAGATATCTCAGCGCTGATGACTAAAACTGCTTCATAACAACATTCTTATTGTGAAGTTCAGAACATTGGTGTGTGATATTTTAAATACTAATTAAATGTATTATTTATAAATATATACAGATAAAATCAATTTTATCGAAAAACTTTGTTGTTGCGCTATCGGGATTCGAGCCTGGATCTCTTTCCAAGCTGGCAAAGATACATTATCCAACTATGCTACAGCGACAGTACTTTTGACGACAAATTTTCGAACCTATAAGTTACACTTTTCTGATTAATACACCTATCGTTCCATTATTTGCGACAGCAGACGCCAGAATTAATAATTCGTTTTTATCAAAATTTATTTAAACTGAATTGTTAATTCTGACGTCTGGTATCGGTATACTCAAAAGTATTTGTGATTCCGAAAAAACAAAGTAGATGACTTTTAAATGATGGAACGATAGTTAAAAGTGTAACATATAGGTTCGAAAATTTGTCGTCAAAAGTACTGTCGCTGTAGCATAGTTGGATAATCCACCTTCCCCAGTTTGGAAAGAGATCCAGGTTCGAATCCCGAACAACAACAATATTTTTGATAAAGTATAATATGTCATTTTTTTTAAATTTTCTCCTGCGTACTTATGAACATATTTCTATTATATTGTACATCTTATATGTGTACTTCTACTTATACATGTACTTCTATTGTTGCAGCAATATTTTCGTATACTATATTGTGTTTAAAATTTATTTTTATTCCGTTATCGTTTGTGGATATTAATGTTTAAAAAGCCCCAAGGGCGTAAATATAAATAAATAAGTTAGTATAAATCATTACTAAAAATGCATACAATCGATAGATTAACCAATTGCAGTAATCTAATGTGAAAAGCTTGAAAAATAACTTCTGGCAGTCCAGCAGCCTAATGTTGTTCTCTTAGCTACCAAAACCGGCGACCTAAACCGATGCACCAACATACTTAATGGAGACGTCGGCCTAGCGGAGCCTTACAAGCCTCGCAAACAACAGAACATATTGTGAGTACGTGCCCAATCTACCCTCCCCAGGGGACAATTCAGAAATCCACGAGGCGACCCCCGAGGGGTGGAACTGGCTGAGACTGTCTGTGCCATTATGATAAATCTTACCTTCATAAGAAAAAGATATACTCAGAAATATCTTGTAATTCTAAAAGGCAATTGTAAATGTTTCACAAACGGAAAATGGGAGAATATGTAGTGGAATCGATATTCCATAAATAAATGTTTTATTGAAAGGGGAAAATAACAAAACAATTGAAGTATAAATGTCAATTTATTTAAGAAATCTATTACTTTTTTGACTTGGCCGTATCAGTAACGTACTTATTTATATATATTGTGTACTTACTGTTTTTGAAAATGCATTTGTTGCGTGCAAACAAACATGCAAATGCATCATGGATTAGCAATAACAATAATAATTTATCATAGTTACACAATACATCTTCATTCGGAAGAACGTAGCCTGACTTGCCCTATATGAGATTTAATTTTCTTAAGTCCCCAGTTTTCATTTAACCTGCATCCCAACTGTTATATATATATATAACAGTTAGGATATATATATATATATATATATATATATATATATATACATATCTTCTCTGTTCCTTCCAATCTCATCTATCCATGTACAGTCCGCCGTCATTCATTTCGAATTATGTATCATATTATATATTTTTTTTATAATAACGAAATACGTATCACATCACATTTTCAAACTAAGCTTGAAAATAGAACTCGATTGCCTTCTGGAACGAGGATCGAACCCTCGATCACAAGATCACTATGCGAGTATCGTAACCACTAGACCACAGAAAATTTCTCACCTTTATTGACTGTACTAAAAGTAAACAACAGTCAATAATGATTGTAAATTTATGTTTTTATAACCTTCATTTTACTTCATTTGACGCGATAATCGTACACTTTTAGGCGATAAATTTAAAACAGATATCAATATATGACAAAAATAATAAAATTAAATATATAAGATTCATAGACTAGTAAATGAATAGACATGATATGAAGTATAAGAGGTGTATGGAACATTATTTGCAGCGCGAGGGGCATTCTACGCACAAAAAAACATAAATCCGATAGATTGTGACACATTTATGCAACAATAAAAGTATTTACTCATCGAAAATTAAATCTTTGTGTTAATAAAACGTATTTTTTACATTAATGCATATTATATTGTTAGCGTTTAAATTTTTATTCCAATCGAGTCATATTTTGAGTGGCACCAAAGTGATAATGTGGGTGCCACCAAAATGAAAATTTTGGGACAAGGAATTTGCGTTAGTTCATGTCTAATTATTTGGTAGTCTGCGATAACATCATATTTTGCGAGATTTAATAACTAACTTATTTTAAACAATTGTAATTCCATTTAAATGTAGGATTATTTCCCTAAATGTTTTTGATATTCTAAATAGAATATATTTAAAGAGTATCATGAAAGAAGCAACAGAAAATATGATATTTGTTACAAATAGCACGTACCTATCAAGTACATCTCCCGTCTGGCGTAACAATCGCGTGAGTTGCTATTTGTCAGCCTTTTGTTGAATTTGTGAGCATCTCACTTGACGTGTGTAACAAAAAATAATAATTTGTACGTCCTCTTAACATGTCCAAATATTACACACCAGAATGGCAGCATTTTTCCCGAATATCTACTAAAAAATTTATTTTTTTAATATTTGAAGTAATAAATTTAGACTTTTTAATAAATAATATTAAATAACTTTGTATCTTATTGAGCGATTTATTTTGTTTATACAAAATAGTAAATAGCAAACCAGACGACTTCAATTTGACTGATATTAGGAACGTTTTTAGAATAGGGTCGGCATTAACCACTAGATATTGTTCCGAAACAGGTTGACTTAAACAATAAAAACTCAGAAAAAAAATCATATTTTAAGACCCTGATTTTATACGACGGCGTGCAATTTTTCGAAGAAAAATATACTTTTTTTCTTTTGTAGAAAACAATAATTTTTAAAGAATGCAAATAAGTAAAAATATACAGAAACGTATGTAAAAATTCGCAATGGCAGTCCATTTTAATCACCAAATATTTCGCCGGTAGCATCATTTTCATCAGCACTTTCATCACTGATCATATCTTCTGATCACTTTCCTCCCTTGAGTCAACTTCATCAGCACTTTCATCACTGATCATATCTTCTGATCACTTTCCTCCCTTGAGTCAACTTCATCAGCACTTTCATCACTGATCATATCTTCTGATCACTTTCCTCCCTTGAGTCAACTTCATCAGCACTTTCATCACTGATCATATCTTCTGATCACTTTCCTCCCTTGAGTCAACTTCATCAGCACTTTCATCACTGATCATATCTTCTGATCACTTTCCTCCCTTGAGTCAACTTCATCAGCACTTTCATCACTGATCATATCTTTTGATCACTTTCTTCCCTTGAGTCAACTTCATCAGTATTTTCTTCCAGTCGCAAAACATAATTCTTCGTGTCATCCGTGGTGTTAAAAATTTTTTGAAACATTTTTTAAACCCATTAATAATGTTTCTAGAGTCAATTTTAGACTGTATATCGATTACTCATTCGCATAGAAGAGAGACAGTAGACTTCTTGATTTTTCCCGTTGGAGTAAGAGCATAATCATTTGCAAGCAAATAATTGTATAATTATTTTTTAAATATGTATTGACCAAGACATCTGAAAATCACAAAATGTCCGACAATCGACAAGTCTAAATATAAAATTATACTTGTTTTTTAATGATATTTTGGAGGGAAAAACCTCGTCTTGCATTCGAGTCAATACGGTACATAAAGTTATTTTATACGTACAAGTGAGACCCAATTGATTGGCATGAAGCTGAAAAGTAATAATATCAAGATCTAATATTCCAACTTATAATCAAGATATTGATAATTATTTTTTCAATGCAGATACATTTATAACTAGAATCATCTGAAAATATGTAGACGGAAGATCACATATATCACAGAATTTGGTTAACCAAAATGAATTATTGAAGTTACATGTAATAATTTGGTTAGTAATTAATTCAGTAATCTAAATAGAACATCGAAATTTTGGACAGTCGCAATTGGTTTCTAAATGAAAGTATATAAATACTTTAAGATTAAATAAATATGATTCAAGATTATCTAGAAAGCTTACGATATAAAAATTCTAGCAGACTCCGTGGACGATCACCCAAGTACCACTGACACGAGCGGCAAATGAGTGTTAAGTATTTGGTCTTCAACTAAAGGTTGAAATAAAATATCAAACGAAAATTAATGGATGAAGTAGTAGATTAAACGAAAACTAAGACCTATTCGTGGAAATTAAATGTCAAGCTATCAGGTCGAGTCATAAATAACTTCCGGTGCAGGTAGGTAGAATCAATTGTTTGATGAGTCGATAAACGACGAGTCTACGGGACAAATGAGTTTTTACTTTCACTGGGTTCTGTTAGTCTTTTGACAACTGTATTGTGTGGCGCACGTTACATTAAAATGTTATTCTTAACCCTTAAAATAGAGAGTTAAATAGTGCATATTCATTGTGTGATGTTGCTATAGTGCTACGGCTGAAAAAATATGCGGTGATGGACTAATAACCGATCGGGCACCCTACCAGATTCAAAATCAAACATTCATGGAAAGAAGATTTTTATTATGTATATGGTGGGATCATCGAGGTATAATTTATCAAGTTGAATTAAAATTTAACGATTATTGCAGATACACACGTTCAGCAGCTGCAAAGAGTTCAAAAGAAACTCCACGAAAATCGTCCTATACTCGTCAATCGCAAAAACATCGTTCTTTAACACGATAATTCGAGATCACATACAGTAAATCTGTATGTGGTCTGTTTTACCACATCCACCGTATTCCCCGAACCTTTCAGAAGTTTTTGAATGAAAAAACTTTCAATACTAAAGAGCAAGTCAATCGGGCTGTCGAAAATTTCTTCCAGTCCAAACCCACCATATTTTGAGTTAGGAGAAGGTCATACGTCGTACGTAATAGTAGCGAAAGCAAAATAAATATCTGATAACAATTCTGAAGTTATTTATGACTCAACATATATATTATGCCCCATATGTTGTAATATTTTGCAGCCAAATTCAAATTTAAATTTGCGAATTAAGATATTACAATGAAATTGAATTGTAGACACTCACTGAAGTGGTTAATATATATAGAATATTATTAAAAATAAGCTGGGCTGTCACTGTCAATAGTATCCCTAATGACATGTTATTTCGGATGCGAAAAGAAAAATAAATCCTTTAAACAATTAAAACCCGAAAATTACAATATTTTGGCAACATCCAAAAAAAAATTAAGATCCCATATCTCGTCATTCAAGGCAAAACTGCTAGCATAAAAGGCCCTGGAAGACGGAAAACATAGAAGTACAGCGCGAAACAAAATAAATATAAATCCCTATATAAACTAAGAAAGCCGAGAGCATCTCCAAGTCTCGAGACGAAAATCTCATCCACGAACACAAGCCCTAAGAGCACTATCCGGTAAATTGCATTATTATGTGTCTATCTACATGCTACGTCATTTTATACACGAGCCAACACGGTACAGGTGCTAGATAGTGAACAAGGAGCATGTTCGTTTATAAAATGTTAATGAAACTCGATTTACCGAGATTGAATTTGATTCGCTTCCGAGCATAAAAAAAATAGATTGAAAAACATCGTACTTTTTAATTAAAAAATAATACAGCTACGTAAATGAAACGATTTTTAAAATCACTAACGTTAAAAAGTCAATCTTAAAATATATCAACACTTTATATTTATTCAAATCCTTTCTAATACCAAATATGTTATTTTACTCCCAAAACGATTTAATGGAAAATAAGCAAACACGTTTTCAAATGGATAATTGAAAAACGTCATCACACTGCCTTCCGGCTGTGGGGTTATTTCATAAAATCCCCTTTGCAAAAAAAAAAAAAAAGATATAATCACGTTCTATACGATTATTCTTATTAAATATTATGTACTTTTTAACGCGTTTTTTGGAGCAGTTTCTCAGCACATTTGACAGTCCATCATAACTGAGAATCGTGATCTCCATGAATCACCACCCTCTTGACTATGCTCCTCCACTTTTCTCGGCACCCTGCAGATCGGAGGACTGTCGAGTGAGGGATTTTCCTATTTGTCTGCCGCAACAAGCTTTTTCAACCATTCTTCTCTTCTCACAAGATGCCATAAAAACTCAAGCATGTGTTAAATTTTGGCAAGTAGTATATCCTTGATGTTTAGTTCCTCTAAAATGAAGACATTTGTGCGTCCTGCTATCCGTGGTATACCCAGCACATGTCTCCAGCATTACATATCAAATGCATCAATCCGTCTACCCTCCCTTGCCTTCAAAACTCATGTTTAAACCCTGTCCTATGACTTGTACCAAAAACATGAAAAAATAATACAAAATGTTACACGTCTAGTTTAAATTTGTTTCCATTTTTCTTCCACGTTACGATGTGCCATTCTATTTTCAATACAAATTAAATGTATTAATTTTAAAGATATACATTGTTTATGTAAATTCCTTCGATAGCTGGTTTCCAGGTTTCCGATTAACAATAAGCACACACGTGATATATGAATATAAACCGCACTAACCTTTTTATTTTTGCTGTCTTTCTGGCCCGATGTTATTATTCTTTTAGCTGGGTTGTCTTCTTTGGATTTCGACCGACCGAAGCGCGGACTGGTGGTTTATTTGGACCGCTGGACTGGTCGAAGCACGGAATGTAATAATAATGATGCCTGTCGGTTACCGTCTTCTTAGCTTTCCGAAAAAAGGGCGGCAATACTCTCACACATACATCTACGTTATTATAAACCAGGAAATCTACTGGTGCCAATCAAAGTAACAAGGTGCGTAAACATCAAAACAAAATCAATTTTATCGAAAAATATTGTTGTTGCTACCTGGATGTATAAATATCACAGACTTGTGTTCTGAACAATTACAACTTCACAAAAAGAATGTGTTCTCCTTAATAACATTATATTTTCGTTTATTTACGAGAAAACGGCGTGATGATAAGTTAGTTAATTATTTTTAATCTATATTAAATTACCCTACAGCAGCAATGTTTTATTTTTCCAATATATGAAAGTAAATCACTTTGTTTATTAATTTTAAAAAAATGTATCAAACTTCAATTACTCCTCAATTAAATACATGAATTTCCCATTCAATTTTCATTTGTGAAGAACAGAATATAAGATATTATATATCAATTATTTAAATTGAAAACACATTCAAAACCAACCATTAATGTATATTTTTCATTCAAATATATTTTCCCATATATTATTTCCAAACGACACATTATTCATGTGACAAGATGGCACAAAATTCACCTCGGAGGATTTACCTCCGAAATCCCGCCCTTCGCAATATCATTTTTTCAAACAAAAAAATATCGTGATTACATATTTTTTTCATTCATTCGTATTCCGTTTTTCATTCGAGAATTTCCAGCGTCTTAGGAAAGGGAACGTTCTCTCTCGTATACACTGCATGGATAAATAATATATCACGCCCAGTTTTCACATCTGAGGGAAAGCTGAAGAAATGTGAAAAAGTTAATCAGGCAAATAACCATGTACCACTCGTTTCTCGCTCAGTTTACTCCGTGACTGAACCGAGTCCGTACCCGGCGTTGTTCGGAATTCAGATCTGATAATAATTATTCAAAATATATTATTAGGTACATTTTTCTTTCAAGTCCCTCGTGACTGCGGATCGCGATCTCCATAAACTGCGGCCCTTTTGACTATGCTTCTCCACTTTTCTCAGCATCCTGCAGATCTTTGGGCTATACCAGAGAAGTCTCTTGTATTTTTCACTCGATCTGTTCAATGGGTGGGGATCTTTCTCTTTCTCTTCTCTCTGACTCCCCCACTGACTACTCCCTGGCCAATACGCGATTCCTCCGATTATTCACCCAATCCAGCGCACCTCCAGATCTGACGGGCGAATTTGCACCTTGTCGATAGTCAGTCATCCGCAGACCTCTGACACGCTCTGTCGTGTCATCATTAAAATAAATAAAAATGCAATTTAATTCACATGTGCTCGTTTATATGTAGGTATACGGTATATAGTGAAAATTGTAAATAAAATGTTTATATGATTTATTAAAAATATTAATAATCATATTATCTAAACTGCATTAAAGTATATTAAAAACTCGTTGAATATCTCAAACACGTGTGTTATACTACCCCTGCTTTGTATTCTTTCCAATTCTTTAGTCTGCGATTATTTCAGTGCCCTATATGCGACTATACGACTAATCTAATTCTAGAAGTACGGAGTCGCACTAACCAAGACTCAGATAATCACGATGCTCAGTCATCAAGACAACAGTTCTTACAACTTATGAATTTTTTTTTTATATGGATACTTAATAATTTTCTCCAAAAATACAGGGAATACACTAAGCAGTGTACTCCGTATATGAAATAAAAATAAATTTCTAAAAAACTTTAAAATAACATTACGTTCTAAATGTGTTTACCTGTCGGTATAATTTAAAAGAAGATTTTTTTCATAAATCTTCGCAATCTGCTTCTAAATTATTTTATTATGTATCGTAAAAGAGGCAGAAACGAGTGTAGTCTTCCTTCTAAGGGAACTTCTGTATATACATGTATATGTAGTTTTACCTATTATCCATTATTCCTGAAAGTTTCCAAAAAGGTCACAATGCCTTCAACTAACAAAGGAGTATAGAACTACTGATTATAAAGAAAGACCACCCCCTTTTCGGGAACTGTTGCTCTCATGTTAGTTCCGCTCAGTAATGTAAATCAGCCTATGAATTTATTTACTAAACTAACGCTTTTCAGTTACTTTTAAATGGGTAAAAATAATATTTATTCATAAATGACAATCATCATAAATAATTGCAACAAAGTAGAACCATGATATTAATGAAAACATAAAACAATTTTGCTACATACTTATTACATTTTAACATAATAGAATGTAAATATTTATTTAATTATGAATAGTAATTATTAACAATAAATAAATTAGTAAATTACTAAATAATTGTATCAATTTCATCACTCAAGAGTATGCAAATGAATTACAGTAAGAACTGTCAAATTATTTACACTTAACGTATAATTAGGGGTAGAACTAACTTTAATTGACACCAATACGCCTGTAATAAATAGATTCACACGATACAGAAATTTAAAGTGTTTAAGTTGATTTTGTATGGAAGTGAGGCCTGGAGCTGGCAGAAAAGGAACGAAAGTAGACTGAATGCAGTGGAAATGAGATCACTTAGACGTATTTGTGGCAAATCTATTTATGACAGAATAAAGAATGAAGAAATAAGGAAAGAATGTAAAGCTGATGTTAGTATAGTGAGTAAGATTAAGAAAGGATCACTTAGGTGGTTTGATCATATGGAAAGGATGAATGAGGAGAGAATAGTAAGAAAGATATATGACGCGAGGGTTGATGGAACCGGAAATAGAGGACGTCCGCGGAAGACTTGGCACGATCAGGTAAACCAGATAATGGAGGATGGTTCTGTTAGAAGCCTCAACAATCGGCGAGCTTGTATGACAAGATGTATGAATGTGGATGAGGCGAGAATTGTGTGTCAGGACAGAAGAGTGTGGCGCTCTATCCTCTCTGCCTACCCCCACGGGGAAACGGCGTGATGGTAAGTAAGTAAGTAAGTTGATTTTGGAAAATCACTTGGTTTTAAAACACTATTAAATATTATTAACTAGCAGAAGACAATCATTATAAAAATTTATTAATTATAATTAATATTACTAATATATAAACTAATGTTATTTTTAAAAGATCACATTTTCTACACACGGAAAGAAGGGTGGTTAGATACGCAAAACTTAGTTGATTTGTTTGAAAAAAATAAAACGTCGAGAGAGTAATATCTTTTTCACATTCAGTCAAGTAATTTTTTTCGTATGTAGAAAAAGTTTCAGACTATTGAAGAATTATTTTATTTGTAATTTGCACTCGTGTGGACTGTATTGTTAAAAATGTGACCTGCATACAAACAACGAGATTATTTTAATGCTGATGTATCATATGTAGGTACCCAATTCATTAATATTGGTTATATAATAATGTAGTACTTATCTAATTTTATCGTTAAATAAAATATCAACACTTAACATTCTAATAAAGTTGTTTGAATAATAATTCAACACTTACATTCCAATAAAAACGTCGAGGCGACCGTTAACAGGGTTACGTAAACAAATATGGGTACTTTAATTACTTCATAATAATATTAAATTATCGTTACTTTTCGTTATCGGATATTCAACACACCCCGATAAATTGTAATTAGATCAAAACAAAAACATTATTTCACAGAATCATTTAAATTTTCATTACAAAAAATTTGAAGGCCAGTTCAAAAAAATTGTGTTATTTGAAAAAAAAATTGTGATGTTTAAATCGATATTTTAATGTGATCGCATTTTAATTGTGACTGTGATAGGTAACTGATTATTCTCAATTCTCTATCACTTAAATCTTATTTACCAATCATCGTTAAACCTCGTCACACAGGGGAAGACGGGGCTAGTTGCAACACTTTCAACATTTAGATTTTTAAATTTTTATTTTCAAAATTAAACCAATTCTGAACCAAAAGTGAATATTAATAAACCATATGAAATAGATTAAAATAATTAAATATAAAAACTAAATGTTTTTTTTTGCATTTCCGTCAAAGAAGGAATTGTTGCCCGATGTCGAGACTAATTTCCAACACCTTTGGGACAAATGACAACAACTATTCAAATTCATCGAAAACATCTATTTCGCAGTTATTTCAAATGTAACATGGATTTTTGCATGTACAGACTAAGTGTGCCAATATTTCGAACCTGCGACATTTTATCCAATCTTCGGATTTTGCATATTTGTCTCTACAAATGAGACAAGAACGTTGTTCTTCGTCATCCGTCGTATTTTATTCAAATTACTAGCTTTTTTAGTGTTTTTTCTTTTCCCTTTTCATATATTTCCTGTTTGTCTTTCTATTATAGGTCCTCTATATAATTAGCCAAAATACATCACTCTAAGTTTAATAATTAGCCAATGTATTAGGCATTCAGGCACGTTGCAACTTAGCACATAACCCTGTTACAACAAACCTCGGCACATCAAAATGAATTGCAACCTCAAAATTCTATATTTGTTACAAGTACACGTATTTTTGAGATTCGTGAACGTTTGAATGAATATTCAGACAAACAAATCATTCCAACATATAATTGGAGTAATAATATATAAAAATAATAGAAAATATTTATCATAAAAAATCAGTTGATCAAAAACACTTTTTACCCAACTCCACACAACGTGTGGTAATGAATGTGTGGTATTATCATCTATCGGCAAATATGTTTATTTTATTAACGATTGTTGCATTTAGCCCCGTTTTCCCCTTACAGTCACATAGTGATTTAACATTACCACAATGTTCAACCATTAATCATCATCATCTAGATCGGTTTCTTATAACTGAAGATCATGATCTTCATGAACTCTCGTCCCCTTCATGATATTCCTTCAGTTTTCTCAGCATTCCGCAGATCTAAGTTGTCATCAGAAAAGTATATATTGTTACCTGTTTTTTACACAAGATCGGTTTTCGGAACTTTCTCTTTCTCTCCGTCTTCGACATGGCTTACTACAATAAGCTTCTCCATTATCTTCACTTCTCGTAAGATGTGCGAAAAGTTGAAGAATTCGTATTTTTCGTTAATATGTCATTGCTGCAAAATGGGTGCGTTTGTACGTCTTGCTGTTCATGGTGAGTATCTGTCTCCAGCATCACATTTCAAAGGCATTAATAAGTCATCTCTTCCTTACTTTCAGAGTCAACGATTCTAGCAAGTTCCGCACTTTTTCAATATCTTGTCAAGTCTGGAGATAGAATTTTTCGCCTTGCGTCATTTGATTCCTGGTTTGCAGTACCATCATCGGTAACCATAGACTCGAGCTAATTAAAGTTCGAATAGTAGTGTAAATAAGTATCTGACAGTAGATATCTTTGTATACTTTTTTTTAAAATGTATACAAAACCCTCTAAATTTGGGTTAAGTATGCAGTTTTGTAGATTTTTTTGTCAACTACATGCAAAACACATTTCTCGCAAAAGCCACTTAAATCCATCGATATTGCATGTTCAAAATCAGGGTTAGTTCCAAAATACCGCAAATCAAACAGTATAAGTATTCCCCCAAAAATGTAATCATCCCATCGCAACGCTTGTTGATACAATACATCAACAATACGAAGAAAATAGCCATTTAAAAATATTTTTATATTTTTATTAATAATAGTTTGCTACAAATTTCACCAGGGGTAACTATTTATAAAATAAAATCATATTAGTATAATAATTTTATGTTAATAATGAATAAATAATAAAGGATAATACAAATATTATATATATACATCAGATCATTATATTCTGACATTAAAAAGATCACCATTGTGACTAAAGTTATAAAGCCCTCGCTTAGCATGTGAGAGGTACCGGGATCGATACACGGCGGCTCCAAAATCTTGATGATACCAAGGAGGTTTTTAAAAAGCTTGGTATCGATCTAGATACTGGTAAAGACATAAATAAAACTCAAGGTAAAAGTCACAAAAAAATGTTACTGCGCAGTTTTCAATTGCAGTAGATACCCGTTGAATAAATATTTTATATTAAAAAAATATAGAATAACTGAAATATTTTAATTAAAAGAAAAAGTAATGATAATAATAATAGCCTAAATAAAAATAAAATACGTTATAAATGTAAGTAAACATGTATAATTAAAAGATCTAAAGATCCCACCATTACACCCTGGCAGGTACATAAATACTTAAATGATATTACTTTATATATTATGGTATGTACTAAATAAACATGTGTTTTGTAATCATAAATATTATTTCCTTATTTTCTTGTGTGGTGAATCATGTAAATCGAATAAATTCGTTTGATATTAATATAAAATCAGAATGACTAAACAATTTAATATAATTATGAAATAATTTCGATTATCTCCCAAAGAAAATTTCAAGACAGACTTTCTTCTCTGTGGGTGACATTCCAAATATTTTTTTTTTAAAAATGGCACCTGACTGAATCGTACTTGAATTTTGAGATTATTTTCTTCTTCTTCTTGTAATGTTTGTCCGACGTTAAAGATCAATATTGTATTAATAGTCGGTCGCCATTGTTATCTAAGAGCTTGTGCGGGACCCATCCGGTCAATTTCCTCACCTCGCCGAATTTTCTAAGTTGACGAACACTCGTGAACTTCTCAATGTCAATTCCAAAAAACCATTACTATTTAAACATCTTAAATACTTATTGAATATTATAACAATTTGATATATGGATTTAGTTAGTTTATTTGACATTCTGCTGAAGGAGATGATATTTTCCGAAACCGGTTGATGTATTAAATTTAACTCATAAAAGTAGTTAAAAACAAAGTTATAAATAATTTATATTAAAAAGAATAAAAACCACAATGTAAAGTTTGCAAATAAATACTAAAAATATACTTATCATCATAAATACTCTGTTATGGTCTCTAACTTTGTAAGGTACATGTATAAGTCCCTTTGTTAACAACCCTAAATACCGTTATTACTTATATTGAAATCATTTTTACCTTTAGTATTTTTCTTTTTCGCGTATAGTTTACTTTGTGCTCTCACTGCGGCATCCGTGCTTTTTAAATAGCGGCAAATAAAAACATGTTAGTGATTCACGACCACGATATACCGTCTAAATAGTTTGGGTATTTCCGACTTGACCCTTTGTCATTGTATTGAATTCTAGAGTGTAATAAACGTCAGATAAGAAAATTATTTATACACAAGCCCGTCATTGATGACGTGCTTGTGGGTGGGTAGAATTTTTCGAACACCCTCCGTTTCCTCGTGATTAAGAAGCCTTTCAAATTACATTTTCTTTTATTTCTGTTACATTTTTATCTCCTGATAACCCTATACCGCCTGCACTAATTTATTATGATTTAATAATTTATTATGATGATCTAGATTCAAGTGAGTTATTGATAAAAATGTGAAAAAACGCCCAAAAATCAGTCGCTTTTACGGAATTGAATATCAGTCCTTACAACGAAATATATATTGTCAACATTTTGAGCGGGTAGACAAAGGATACCAGGTATGCGTCCATATATTTGTTTTGACTTATTTTCGTCTGGCGGCTCCCAGACAATACCAGTAATTTAACTATTTGAGGGGCATTGCGCCTCCCTGTAAATTTTATGATACTACCTGTTCGGGTTGGTATTTTGCCTGTGTAGGGCGTCTGTTGATGCGTGGGAATATGTACATTATTCGTAATATTTTTTATTTTTAACTTTAATTTTTTAGCAGAAACATTACGGTACTTCGTGTCATTTCATTAAATCATATTTAAAATGAAATATCTACAAAAAATCTCCCACAAAATGGTTGAAAAACTGAAAACTTGAGTTGGGTCTAAAACGACCCACCACCGTCGGGCGTGTTTTGTTTTGACCCACCGGGCAGAAAATGTTATAGAAAACAACCCAAGTTTTGTAACGTACTTTATCTTTCGATATAGTTCCCTCGAAGTTCAACGCATTCGGATCAACGTGTTTCCAGTGTCACGATTCCTACACGGAAATGAGTTTCTTCAAAGCTTCTCAAAATACTCGTTCACTTCCTGTATGATCTCTTCGTTTGATTCAAATTCTCGTCCTGTCGGGAAAGTTTAGAGTTTCGGAAATAGATGGTAATACGAGGAAGCTAGATCTGGTTAATAGGCAAGGTGCGGAAGCAAGTCAAATCGCAGCTCGGCCAATTTTTGATCAGCGACACAGCTTGAATACACCGGTGCGTCGTGAACTGTGGTACTCTATGATGTTTTATATAACTAAATTATCATTCGTAAAAAAAACAAATAGTCTCATCACTAAATTGTAAAATCTTTAAAATATCATTTATCACAGATCAGACACAGAAAACACAGAGCAGTAAATTCCAACCAGTGTGCTGATCCACATAGACAATGAATCTATGGTTTCTGAATTGGCAATTATTCAATACCTGTAAAGAGGCCAAATAAAAGTAAACATAGAGGTTTGGTGATTACAAAGACTGATTATTTATTGATACTGAATTTACCATGAAATTCGCTGATCTTCAAATATGTCTAGTCCCCAGGAGACACGGGGAGAAAGGATGGAGTTGGTCTATCGCTACTCGCTGATCTGCCGGCGGTATGCGACTATGGAACCGCTAGCGTCAAGCTACGTCATCGTGTAGTCGCTAGATGGCGACATGTGTCGATGTTTACTACAAATAGATTCAAATTAAATGTATAAATTAGAAATTTCACGCATTTCCCGTATGGGAAAAGTTACTGGTTCGAATCCCGGTGGCAACCAAAATATTTGTTTAATAAATTGATTATATCTTTCTAATTGATACATTAATAATAATAATAATGTATTTATTTCAGCGTGATCGGGTTTTTTTATTTAGACGCGATTCGCCGTAAAGATAATATATTTAAGTAACAAAATAATATTTATGTTATGAAAAGAAAACCAAAAAAATATAAATAAATAAAAAGTTCACACATATATATAAATTTAAATACTACATTTCAGTCACGGTCATTATTGGATCTGTAGCTATTCTGTAGTTGTTGTCATTCTCTGGTCAGGGAACCTGCTTTCCGTGAGAGCGCCACTTGCTATAGATTAATTTGTATTAAAATACCACAGAACTGCATATGTTCGGAAAAATTGCAACTTCCCAATATTAATGTGTTTTCCTTAAAAACAAATATTATGCATTGCGCAAATTTCACACTCATGCTAAAAATCGCAAGATATGTAATTTTTGATGTAAAGAGCTTGATTAAAGTAGAATTTTTGTAAATATTCTTCAGTGGATCGCGTAAAATTATAAATTGAATAGTGTGCTGTAACGTGAAAAAGGTTGAGAACCACTGGCACGGACATTATAACTTTACAGTAGAGATTGCAAAACTTTTTGAAGGCTTTCATATTGTGTCTTGAGGCTACCAGGTCCGATGGGCCCTACTAAAGGACACCGGATGTTAGCGAGGAACTCCGTCTGATTTCCTGCCAAGATAAGGAAGGTACATTACCACAGGATGTGTCTCGAACTTTGGTCGGTGTTGCCACGGAAACGAGCAAAGGAAGGGATAATTTAAATCTGTGAAAATTAAGTATGCAATTGAATATCCATGTCCAGACAGGAACTGGAGTATCCAGAGATCTGGATCAATCCAGCGAATTGATGGATGGTGATAAAAAAGTTACAGGTAGCAATCCCAAAAAGTGACTAGTCTCATTATGATTGCCAAGTGATCAGAATTGGTATACAAAACCTGCTGATGATAAAAGCATAGTGTTTCGAAAACTCTAAAGTGGAATTTCTATCAAATCTAATGGAGTCATTTGATATATCTTATAAATATGTAGATTATTTAACAAAAAGTCGCAAAATATTATGTATTATCGGTTTTTTGTCGTTCATTCAATAGCCACTTCAAGAAGGGACATTTAAGAAGTAAGATATTCAACATCTACAGTCTTGTTAATTATACAGAATGAATATTATGTTCCAGGCCGAGTTTGGCAAATACTTGTCAGTTCTCATTTGGCAATCGTAGAGAATAGTTGATTATAATTTATTATAAAACGTCTAATATCTCAACAACGTGTTTAAGTTATTAAAACATTTTATCTAAATAGTAATGGCAATACTGTAACCATTTTAATATATCATTAGGAGTACCACAAGGGTCAGTTCTTGGATCCTTGCAAAATAAGATTATTTGCAGACTATGCACTCGTATATATATAGTGTGAGACAATTATGCAACTATACAAAAGAAATTAAACTATGACGAACAATATAGCAATATGGCTGAAGAAAAACAAACTAAAACTAAATGAAGCGTGAACATTGGAAATAAAGTAACACCAATCACACCAAAAATTATCATAGATGGTGAAAGTCTGAAGGAAGTGACTGAAATAAAATACTTTGGAGTCATAATAGATTCAAAATTGAATTTATCGCAAAATACAAGATACGTAACTAAAAAGATTGCTAAGACAATCTCACTTCTGAGAAGGATCAAAAGATTTATTAGTACTGAGTCTTGTAAAATAGTGTACAATTCTGTTATTATTCCTCACATCAATTACTGGAGCAGCATTTTGTTTTTGGCTAACGAAGAAGAAAAGGAACAATTTTCAGCGTTGCAAAATAAAGCTATGAGGATAATACTCAGAAAAAATAGATATACTCGGATCAGTGCAATGCTGAAAAATCTGAATATGATGACCTGTAAGCAGAAAATATATTTTAGTATAATAGTATTTACTTACAAAATCCTCAATAAGAAAATATCAGCGGAATTTACACGAAAAATTGATGCAAATCAACATGAGCACGAGCATCGTACAAGAGGAAGGTATAGACTGAGACTGCCATTCAGAAAGAAGGCCAAATCTCAAAAATCGGTGGTGTATAGTGCGATGAAATTTTTTAATGAATTGCGATAAAACATAAGAGAGGAAAAATTGAATAGATTTAAAATGAAACTGACCAAATATGTAAAAGATAAGTTTTAGTAAAAGAAAATACTTTAATCTTGTTTACATTAGAGCATATATAGGAGTGCTTATGTATGCACTATGTTAAGAATTATATAAATTAATTGATTAATGTAACATCTTGGAAAACTTCTTGGTGGCCGAATTGGGTTTATTGGGCCTGCAAGACATGTGATTTTAACATAATGGTGCCACCTCATATACAGCCCAAGCTACGCTTGAAATTTTGTGAGAATTTTTTCTTGGCCGCATAAAGTCAAAAAGATATGATATTGACTGATCTCCTCGATCACCTAATTTAAAGGCTCCTGACTATTTTCTGTGGAGGTACTTGAAAGGAAAGGTCTACGTTAATAAGCCAATTATAATTCCGATGCTATAAGATAATATTCGAAATGAAATTGCTGAAATGACACACGATCTGTACGAGAATGTTATGAAAAATATGTTTAAAAAGAGCACGCATTGGTGCCTCTGCCATAGGCAGCCACTTGGTCAATATTATATCTAATACGTAATGTAATAAACCGAATAATCGATAAATAAAAATCAAATTATAATTCTGCATTTCATTTTTTAGTTATTCAAAAACAACATCTATATTATTATTCTTATTCTAAAATCTTCTTACTAGTCTTTTTACTTTATTTATTAACAGGGTAAAAAAATGTATGTTTTCGATATACGTTTTCATTCAGATGACAGTTTTTCGAGTACATTAATTTTCTTACATTATTTAATAAAATAAATGAACCTGTCATCTATCTCAAACTTTATCGAAGACATGTGTTTTTGAATATATTAATAATTTTAAAAAATTTTAGTTCTGAAAGATTATCATTATATAATGATAGTAATAAATCATAATTTGTTGCCAGGTGGCGCGTACATCATTTCAAGAATCTGATTGGATATTTGTCTGCCTATTATGCTGGTTAAGTTAGGATGTACATACTTTTTTTGGTACCTAGTCAATTATATTTTCGACATTGATAAATAAGTTTCAGAAAGCAATCGACGAATCATTCCACATTTGTTTCTATTTATTATCATATTTGTTATTATTATCCTATGTACATTTTTTTCTTACGACCGTCGATCCGACTTGGATGGCAACAAATAATATAAATTAAAAGTATATTTACAGCTGTTCTTGTCATAAGGCAACATATTTAAACAAGATTTTCTGTTATTTCTATAAAAATAAAAAAATCCGTTGCATTTTAACATAAAAAAAATATATTAATTTCATGTCATCATTAATGGGGTGGATTATTTTTCAATTGGATAATAATAAAATATATAATTATTCTACATCTCATCTTCCATCTTGTTGCCGTCGCTGCTATTAGTGTCATTGCCATTAAAAAAAATTGACATATTCACTGAAGTAGCGTAAAAATGTACTCAATTTGAAATAAAGTGTTCATTGTCTTTATTAAGAGTAAGAAAAAACATATATGTGTGAAATCGTACAATTTTTCACGACTGGCAAGTATACTGATTAATATATGTTCGAAATGTTTGCGTTTGTTCAATAATGATTTATCTAAACATGATCTCACATTTTTCAAGAACGTTTTGAAAAATGATGTGGAATAACGAAGAATAATTAATTAGATAGGTATATATAATTCAAAGTTGATACGTAAGTACACCGTTTGTACAATTCCAGTGTCGTAGATTGTTTGCTGCTAGGCCCTGTGGGTGGCTATTTTGGCCGTTTCACGGCCAGGGCTTTGGCAGAATTTATATTTCGTATAAAGCAATTAAATAACAATACACTATTGTTAAAGCACTATAATGGCCGGCCGCTGAGCCTTGCACCAGGCAATCGGCGATAGCCGATTTCTTTTCTGCTAGTAATAAAATGTTATACTTCGGAATAGTGGTGAGATAAACCGTTATCGTAACTGTGATTGTTATCAATCATCGCTACATCGAACAGCAATCCTGAAACCAAAGCCACAATTATTTAAAAAAAAAATTAAATAGAGATGCGTACACGGAATATGTGTCACAACAATATTCTTACTATTTTCAAACTAAGCTAAATGCTTATACTATAAACTACTACTATAACTAACTTGATGTTCTCTTGGAATGAGGCTCAAACCTCCGACCACTAGATCACTAGGCGAGTATCGTAAACATATTACAGTTTTCTCAAATGTTATTCAAAACTCCCAAGAAACTTTTAAAGTTTTTTTTATAAATTATACAACATGAATTTCTCCGCCAACCTAACTAGTCCGGAGCCTGTAATTGGAAAGACTGACGGTGGTATATTTTGTGAAAATATTGTTCCAACAAAATGTAGTAATATTTATAGGAAGGCCAACATTATTTCGTCATAAAGAAAAAGCTTTTAGCATCCCTTTTAAATACCATGACTTGACATATTTCTGTCAAAAATGTTCGATAACAAATTTCCGGAAAGCTAAAATCTGAATCAGCGAAGGTATTTCACCGCTGGAATTTAAGTTTATGATCCTATAAACTTCCGGTCATCGTGATTTTTTTTATTGGAATTATGGGGTGTAGAGTCAGTGACGTCTCGTGACAGTACGCTCATATTCTGAACCACTAATATTAGCTATTTATAAAACAACAAATAAATTGAAAAATTCGTGTTTATTTGAAATAATATATTCAATACTTTAGCAATATATTTGTGGAGGTCAACGCCTGTACAATCATCAACACTGTGACAACCCCTGAACGCACCCTGCAGCTACCCGGGGGTAAAACAGAACTCCTAACAACCACAAAAATACGCCCGGTACCGACGCAATAACCATGTGCGAATAACATGCGCCCGCCATCAAAGAACACCCAGTCATGTGCTTCACTCTATTCGCTGTCGTTTTCTCGACCACATTCTCTGATAATCATTTGCGCCTATTATTATGGTTTGGTCTAATTTCTCCGCAATTCAGTGCACGCTGAACTTCTGTCATCCAAAGTGTGTCCTGCGGAAAATGTTCAAGTTTAATATTAAATAAAATGAAAAACTACAAAATTATTCTCATATTTAATTAATACAAAATGGAGTTTAACGATGCGGATTTTAAATTTTATAAACAATATCGGCTAAATGCTGTCCATTTCTCTCAATATACTCTTGCAATCGGTCTCTTAAATTTGCGAACACGCGAGAGAAAAGCGTTGGTTCAATGTCAGTAATTTCACGGCAGATATTTTCTTGTAGGCCCTGAATTGTTCAAGAATTGTTGCTGTAAACTCTCGACTTAAGATATCCCCACAAAAAATATCGCACGGTGTAAGGTCCGGTGACCGAGGTGCCCAGGGTATGTCTCCGTACTTGGTGATTAATTTATTGGGAAAAATTCCCCTCAGCTTCTCTATTGAAACTCTGTGTGTGGAGTGGCCCCGTCTTGCTGAAATTGTATTCTATTGTTGATCCCGGGAAATAGTTGCAGTTGCAGTACCAAAAACTTGTCGATCATTCGGTAATACACGTCAGCAGTGACTGTCTCTCGCTGGTTAAAAAATAAGAGCCAATTATCCTTCGGGCAGAAATTGCACGCCACACTGTCGTTTTTGGACAATGCAAACGTTTTTGATGGCATTCCCTTGGGTTGTCAGGGCACAGTTCTATTTATTAACTTAGCCATCGATATGAAAATGTGCTTCGTCAGTAAACAATATGTTTCCAAGCGTTCGTATTAGTCCAAAACGTTCCAGCATTGTTCTCGCTAAGGTTTCACGTAAAGAATAGTCATTTTCGTTGAGAAACTGCACGATTTACAGTTTGTATGGGTGGAACTGTAGTTTATTTTTCAAAATAACGTGCACTGTTGATTTGTTTATACCGGTACAGGCTGCAATCTTCCTTATCAATTTACGCGAATTGCGCATAATTTCACATTGAACTTGAGCCACATGTTCTGGCGTCGCTGCTGACGTTGATGATTCCAGAGGAGTTTGGTTAAGCATTATCCCTTCTTGTCTAAACTTTTGAACATAACACCAGATAAGTTGCGTGCTCTGCCCATCACTTACTCGTCGAATATTAAAGGGAGTACAAAAAGCGCGACGCGCACGAACCGATGAATCACCGCACTTTAAATATTGCTCAACTACGAACGCGCGGTGCGCTCCCGACCAGTGACTATTTGCAACTGGCAAATCAGCAAATCACGCGCGTCAAACAATACCCCTCCCACTTACCTCATCCTGATGGTTTATGAGCAATTAAAATTTAATCTTGGAATTTTTCCACTGGACGCCCTATATAAGTATGCTCACGTTCTCAGCCTGCGTCGGCTCTATTTTAACATGTACTGTCGTATTAAAAAATATCTCATAATTTGTAATACCCCAAATAAGTATATTTATATGGAACATAGTTCTGTATGGGTGTTGTCTGAACGAGAGGGTGAGGAAATATTAGATGCAGAAAGGGTGGAAGGAATTCGGTATAGGGACAGGAATAGGGAACAGGGAGTGGCTGAAGGACCACCCAGAACTAGAAAACACGACCCACCTGTGAAATGTTCCTTTCGGTATCCGAATTTTCATTCACTGGAACAACAGGTCTTCTGGATCCAGGATACGTACTCCGATGGTCCGCACGAAGCACTCTTGGACATACACTTTGGTGATAGTGCGAAGTGTCAAACAAGCACCGTACACAATAGCACGATGTATAGCACTAATTTATTCGCACGGTAGCTAGAAAACGATTTAAGATTTGCAAAATTAACTTTGTGGTTAAAATCTATTTTAATCTTGTTTTATTAACCACTTAATAAATTAAATACATCTACCGGTTTCCAAAAACATAATTTTCTTCTTCAAGATGTCATCAAATAATCAAAAACATAAGTTATATTGTTTCTTTAACAGAATCTATTTTTTTTAAATATATATTTTTAAAAAATAACAATAATTATTTAAAAATAAATTTAGTACTGAAGTTAAATTGTTACTTGATACAAAAATTTAGAATAAAAAATTTTTAGAATCAACCAACTAAATTCAAACACAAGTACGATATCAACCTCACACAGCAACAAAATATAATTACAAAACCTAAAACAACTTAAATTAACTGAAATTAACTTTCTACATAGCAAAAACTTTTATGAACTAGATTCGCTTTCATTTATACCTCGCATTATTACTCTGTTTAAACATTTGTAGATCTTTATTAATATTATAGTTTACATTTTATTCGATATGTCTTGATATTGTACACTTTAAACTGTTAAGAAAATAATTGTGGTATTTTAAAAAGTGTGGATAGATTTGATCCGCCTTAAGATGTCGGCGTGCTCAACAACAGTTCGACCTGGGAGAATAATCTGACGATTTCAGTGATATTTCCGAAATACCCGCGAAACTTTTCAATTTTCTGCGTAATATACTACTTTACTTTCATAAGCTCTGAATTTTTCCACTTTATTTCACTCGGATCCCGCTTCGAATTGCCGAAATAAAATATTGAAACGCAAAGAAAGGAAAATTTCGCGAAAAATCAGAAAAGTGCGAAAACTGTACGCCCAACGGGAAAATGATATTTGTTATAATTCTCTTCAGTGTGTTAACAGGGTGCTTTGGAATGAAGGTACATAAACAGAAAATGGCATTAAGATTTTTTTACGTGTTATCTAAAATAATTTTCAACTTTAATTTATTTTTTATTTATTATCTTTGTTTTATTAACCACTGAATTGAGTTTAAATACATCTATTGGTTTAGAAAAATACCATTTTCTTCTTCAGGATGTCATAACTAACCAAAAATATGTATCATTGTTTCTTCACCAGAATCTATTTTTAAAAAAAAACAATTATTTAAAAAATTAATTTAGTACCTAACTCAAATTGTTGCTTAATACAAATTTAGCCGAATAATTTTTAGGAAAAAAGTTTAGAATGGGACTCGTAGTTAAATTTAGTGGGTCGTTTATAATTTTTTGATTAGTTTTACATGCTTTATTTATCTCCAACGATTCTAAATTATTTAATTTGTGACCAACACCAATGACAACCCAATTTTTTATCATAACCGTGACCATTTTCTATCAAATGATTAGCAAATTCTGAAAACCCACTATTGTTCAAACATCTCAAATGCTCCCTTACTCTTATATTAAAATTCTACCCGTTTTACCAATATAAAATGCAGCACAATCCTTGCAACTAAGTTTATAGACGCCAGAATTGTTAAATTTATCGTCTTTGTCTTTAGAATTTATGAGTAAATTTCCTATACTATTATTTGTATAAAATGCAGGTCGAATGTTTCGTGGTAGGTGTTTAGATATTTGTTTCGAAAAGTTATTTATGTATAAAATCCTACGCCAATTGGCATTGGGGCCCAATTTTTGTAGTAATGTCACTGCTGAATGCTGAACTGTCCTTTATGCAAGCGAGGAGGAAAAACGATCAGAAATTAACAGGAGAAACACCTTGTCACTACAATGGTATTAAATGACATTGACATGTTATAATAATAATAATAATAATAATGTGTTTATTCCAGCGCGATCAGGTTTTTTTTAACCCGATTCGCCATAGAGATAATATTTGTTTTGTTAAACATTTACATTTATAAAATAAATATAATGCTATGAAAAAGAAAACCAAGTAAAATATTAATAAATAAAAAAATAAAAAGTTCACACATATATATATGCACACAAAATGTAAATATTACATATATAACTACTTTAGTCACGGCCAATGTTGTATCTGTAGCTATTCTGTAGGTGTTGCCATTCTCGATTCAGGGAACCAGCTTTCCATGAGGGTGCCGCATGCACTAGAGAGTTGGTGCTGAACTCCGCCAATAAAAATTATTTAAAAAAAAACACACATTAGCTACGAACTACATCAACCCGTTATATTTTTATGAAAATATTAAAAGAGAATATGTAATAACTCGTTCGTAATAATTTTTTTATTTATTAGTAAATATAAACATACGATGACCGACCTTATATTTCCATACAGGATCATCAACGGTATGATAGACTGTCCCCAGATTGTTGGTCTGCTTGACATTCACGCACCATTGAGGTCATCGAGACACAATTCATTGTTCTATTACAGGGCTATTGTCAGAATACATGGATTACCTAACTACGCAGTCCACAGATTGTATTCTTTGGGGAAAGAAATTTAACTCTTTATAGGACTATATTATTACAATTTTTTGTATCTCAACTCAATGGTGACGGATAAATTGTATTACTTCGCATTTTATATTTATTTTTAATTTTTATTATGAAAAAACATGCTGAGATTATATAATATAATTTTTTTCTTTATTTATTGCAGTTCTGGTGAAATTTTCTTATTATTTTACCAATTATGTTAATACCTGAATAGGGCGTGTATAATAATACTAATAAATAAAGCAACATCTATAGATCAACACAGACGATCAGCTTGTTAGTTTCGCGGATCTTCGACACGGTATTGCATAGCTCAACGGTCTGTGTGCTATCAACACGGTATTTTTATAATGAGACTGCTTATTTTCACAGCACCAGCCGTGCGATAATGACCGGTGAAATATGACCTCATGAAATACGATCAAGAGCAACGGAAGGCAGAATAGCCCAAAAGATGCTTCGTTATTCCCCTATTCAAAGATGTCAAATTAAGTTAACAAAATGAATTAATTAATGTTTCCGTTGCTTAATTATACAAATTATAAATCCGCTCAACTTTCTCAAGATCCGGTTTGAATATACCGGAGAAGGAAATTAAATTGTTTTTTTCATTTTCTCTTCTATTTGTCGTTCCGTCTTCTCTTTCCAACATAAAATCTACATAAATTAAATAAGTGAGTCCAACACAGTGAGGTAACACAAAAAATCAGTGAAAATACGCATTCATAAAACCGATAAAAATATTATTTATTAAGAAACTATTGTTATTGATACAAAACATACTTTTAAATAATAATGTATAATAATAACTAAAAAAAATACAACGTATTGCACGAATAGAATAAAAAATAATTGTTTTATTTTTACATTATAGAGTTTTGCAAACTTACCTCAGAAACAGTAAACAAAATATAAATTAAAATCGCCTTTTTTATACGAAAACTAAGCCTTTAAAATCATCAAAAAATGTCATGTAAATTTAATGGTTTATAAGTCAGATGTCACGTGTCCTCGATTTTATTTTATATAATGGAAGCATGAACACTTACTGAAGAAACGATAAGCCGACTAGAAACATTTCAGATGTGAATCTACAGACGAATACTTAAAATAATTTGGATAGATAGAGTCACGAATGAATATGTTATGGTTTGGTCATCCAAACCATATTATAATTTATTCATATAAAGAAAAATAATCATTTGAAATAATAAAAATCCTAAAATTTCAATATCTCGAACATGTAATGAGACATCAGAAGATGTATGAGATCTTGCATCTCATAATGTTGGGAAAGATTGCTGGAAGTTGGGGGCCTGGAAGAAGGAGAACATCATGACTGAAGAACCTGAGGTAATGGTTTGACCAGTCTACTGTAGAGCTTTACCGGGGCGCAGCAATTAATGTCATGGTATCCAACATAATTGCTAACGTCCGTTGAACGGATAGGGCACAAGAAGAAGAAGAACAGATTTATCTTCTAATTTTCGCTTTCCCCATGAGAAAATGTGTTCGTATATATGTGAATTTTCCGAGAATGGAAAATTTTCTGACACATAAAATGAATTTAATGGGCGCGATGTTTCCTATAATCTTCTTATGTACTTAATTATAGCAAATTATTTTCAGTTCATTGGTTTTACATTAGCGAAAAGGTTCTATCTCTAAATATGTTTATTTTTTATAATTTAATCTAGTGTATTACTTCTAATATTAATGAATAATAAAAACCATATTTTTGTAAAAAAAAAAAAAATACAAAAAGATGAATTAGTGTTAAAAGTCCTTAAATCATTGTTGATATCCATCTGAATAAATTATACGCGGTAATTATTATAAAGAAGCCTTTTGTAAAAACTAGTTTGATTTATAAAATTAAATTTTGAATTATGTTGTAATTTAAATCAGTCTCTTACTAACACTTATAGCTTAAATAACATCAAAAAAACTGTTTATCTCCTCGCCTAGCCAACATGCGTTATTTTGTTAAATATGTATTTAATTAATATTTTTTAATTAAAGTACTTCAACTATCAACGATAAAATTATTCGTGCAATAGTAAAAATATCCATTCCGGAAATAACGGCAAGAATTAGATAGTTATCGTATGTGTATGTAAGTGTGTCTTTAAATTATTTCTGGATCCATTATTAAAGGTATTGAAGATGAAGACGTTATGAAAGAAAGATGAAAACGAAGTCGGCGAGGCCACCAATTATAGTATAAAAGTGATTGAGGTTATATATGTGAGCGCTGGATGCCCCATATATTTCACCCAGCGATCATGTTTTGAAATATTGTTCACGTCTACGTGTATGTTGTCATATTAGAGCGGGTTGTAGACGAGAAGGACTACTTACAGTTGACAGAAGTTTATTGAGCACAGGCTACAGAAATATGGGGAAATTATTACAACAAATATTATTACAACAAAGTTACGTGCAAGTAATTAACAGAACTTGTTATCGGGAAGACGACGACGAATAGAGTGGCGCTCGGGAGCCGGCATATATTGGCGTATGTTGTTGAGCCTATCAGGTGCTCAGTTTTGCGCCTATATATCTTTAGGGTGCGTTCAGCGTTCAGGAGTCGTCGGCGGTCACGATTATTGTAGAGGCGACATACCACCACAAATAAATTATGAATTTTATAATTTTTTGAACATTTGTTTATTGTCAATTTGGATAAGAGCTACCGAAATTATCGCGTCCACAAAAACTATTATATCCCATATAGGTACAATAGATATTTTTTAATGAAATTTAACCATCAATTTCTAAATATATAAACTAGCGGAGGGAAGTTTCGAGATGTTTTGGTCAAAAGTATGCTAAACCAAAATTGTGGGGAACATAACTATTATTTTCTGAACGCACATAACACGCATCATTTTTCACTAATTTATCAAAAAAAAATAGAAATTGTACGTTTTTATGAAATATCAAAAATAGGTAAAGGTAGATAAATAGACGTAATTCATACAAAATTAAATTTTGAATTAAATCACATTTTTATTATGAAGTTGTCCTTTTAAAATACAATTATTTGACATTTCAAACCAATTACATGCGGTGGTTTGACATAAATTCGAATTCACAAAATAACTAACTTTGAATGTTTAATATTTGCAAATTGAAAATAAATTAAAGTTAGTTAATTTGACATCCTGACGAAGGAAATTGTATTTTTTTCCGAAACCGGTTGGTGTATTAAAATAACTCTCATTAAGTGGTTAAAAACAAAGTTAAATAATCTATATAAAAACTAACTTTGTATATTAAACAAATTAAACTTTGAAAGATGTACAAGAAAAAATTCCCAGCAAACAAAAAAAAACGAAGAAAGGGAATGTTCCGGTGTTTTCTGTATATCTTTTTAACTGAAAATCTTAAGGCAAACATCAAAAATACATTAATAACATTTTTCATATTTATTTATTTTTAATATAGTGCATACATAAGTATATTTAAAAATGCTCTAATACAAATACGATCAAAATGTTTATTATATTATATTATTATATAACTGTTTTAAAAAAACGCAACTATATTAAAATTAATGCAAAATCAAAGTGATAGTAACAATATTTTAATGAAAACACATTTTTATTGTGTAGTTGCAATTTGAGAACATAGTTTTGTATTATTTTAATACAAATTAAAAAATCAATTAGAAAGATATACTGAAAAAATTTATTTATCACAATTTTCACGATATACCATATTGTCTATGTATTATTAATATATACATACACATACATGTGTATTAAATTTATTTATTTTATTGAAAACACGCGAGAACTGGCCGGAGGTCCGGGGATGACTGACTATCGATAGGGTGCAAATTCGCCCGGCAGATCTGAAAGGCCACGCATTGGCCGGCGGTCATCCTCCGCAGAGGGGGTAGTCCCGCGGCATATTTAGGCACGTTATTAGATTGTTACTAATAAGATTAGTCTGTATTATCCACAGTAGCATCAATTTTTCAGTGTTTTGATACATTTTTTGCAATATTGTGACACGATTAAAGCTAGTTTGCTATCAAGCTTTACCTCACCCTTGTACTAGACTTTAGGGTGCTTGTGAATAGGCGCAACTGTTATCGCGTCGGGACTACTCAAGTCACGGAGTTGAGTTCCCACAACATTTATATATTTTAAATACTAATTAAATGTATTAATTATAATAATATACATATAAATCAATTTTATCAAAAAATATTGTTGTTGCGCTACCGGGATTCGAACTTGGATCTCTTTTCCAATCCGGGAAAGGTGCATTTAAAATATCACAGAGCTATGTTCTGAATAATTACAACTTCACAATAAGAATGTGTTCTCCTTAATGATTTTATATATCTATTGGTTCGTACGAATCCGTATGATAGAATGAGAACGACTTTGCGGTCGTAATAAATCCCGATAAGAAAGCCTTTTATTTGCAAAAGTTATCAAATTAAATGAATCACAAAATTACAAACAAAAAAAATCTATTTAACAAAAAAATATTTGTTTGCTATCGGGATTCGAAAATTACGAAAGGCGCGCGAAATATAGTGATATCTAAAAAAAACTGTCTGTAATACAAACTGCGGTACCCGCAATGTTATTCAAGTATTCAGCGATGGCGCGTGGTAATGCGTGCTTTATCTCCGTAACGTTTTAGCCATACAAATATTATTTTTTGTAACATTAAAATTACTTTGATAACAATTTATGCAGTGATGATATTGATAACAATTATGGTTATTATACTGCGTCATTTTCATCATCATTTAGGCTTGTGCGATAGCCGTTGAGCCTTTTTTTGATAAAAATATGGAGATAGCTTGGAGAAATTGGTGATTACTGAGTACATGTATGGAGAGCGAAAGGTCGACCAAGGCCCAGGATCGCGATGAGTGGTTACAAGCAATTCGCGCTCATGAATACAATTGACTGAGAGAAAGAGAGGCAGTTATTTAATAGGAATTAAAAACATCTTTCCAAAAACCGCACTTGTCAATTTTGTACGAAAATGAGATTTTAATGTGTACCGTTAGATGGCGCCGTCCTCCACGTTTCCTCATTTTTAGATTTTACAAAATCAGCTCTAATCAGCCGCAAAACGTTGTATGATTCCGAGAAAAACAGCACTTGTCACGTCAGATTTCCCCAAGAACACCACATATCCACTTGACATGGGCGGTTTTTGTTTGAAACTCACAAATTTTCAAATTCTAAAAGATTCTTTATATATTTCTCGTTAGAGGATATTCCTGTCTGCCTAACGACTAAGGTTTTGCCATAATCTCAAAAGTAAATATTAGAGAAACTGCTGAAACACCAGCTGAATGGACCAACATTATCACTTCTTGTCGTGAAGTGGTGAATGTTGACAGGAGTATGTTGCATGGTATTAAAGAGGCTACCGATACTTTTTCTTAAAATCACCCATGCTTGCCGTGACTTTAAAAAACTTCCGCATGTATAGAATAGACTCAGAAACTCCTTTGTTTGGATTGCGCGATCGCTTTAACATCCCGTAACTAAAATATACTTCCTACTGAACTTGAGTTCAAACCATCTTATTCTGGAAATTTACCTATCAACACATATAAAATTAAAATCTACAGTTTTCTTAACAGAGAAAGTTTACCTTTCTATGAAACTCTATCAGTGCAAAGTTAGGTCGGAAGAGTACACACTGACATTGATCAGAATGATACAGCAGTGGGAATGAGAGATAATATATGATTTAATAGGTAGTTAACCCTTCCCAAACCATGCAGTAACATTGGTCTACCATTATAATTAAACTTGCAATATTTTATATTATAGATAATTTTAAAGAAATTATTAACTCTTAGGAATGACTAGTGAAAAACCAATTATGAAAAGGAAATCGTTCAAAAACAATTATTTTTTTCATTCAATCCTTTGTAAAATTAATACGTTGGTAAAAATACCATTTGTGATATGAAAGACAGAGATCACACACTATTTTCACATTGAAAAGAACAATAAATATTCAAATATAATTGTCTCTTTTTCAATAATTAAAGGAAGAGATATAAGAAGGAAGGACATATTGTATAGGACTTAATGAATGCTCTAAATTATGTTTTTAATCATTTTTTCAAAATTGAATACTCAATATTTAGAATAAATTCGTACCATTAAAGCCATTTAAGCTAATAAAAAAATTTTTCTAACCGTTGTTTATGGTAGCACAAGTTGACAGCATGGCTGCGTTTTAGTATTTTATATCATGGTATGGTAAAGATTAAGTTGATCAATATGTACCTACATACACAACATTTTTTATGCATGAGAACTTCAATGATGACAGAAATGGGCACTAGGGCAATGTTGAAATTTTTTGCAAAAACAGCACTAGTCAAGTAGTGTGTCACTTTGGAATTTTTTTTATATACTATGAGTAAGTAAGTATGGAAACATTTAATAATATGTTAAATTATATGTTCTAATATGACATATAAAAAATGCAATTACACACATGAGTAGACGGTTTTGTGCAGTTTTCAGGCCACCCTTAAAAATCAGTTTTTTTGACAACTGTCGTTTTTGAAAAGACGTCTTCAATTGTCAATAGTGAACAGCGTCACAATACACGGTCTCAATAATGTACCATTTTATAACAACCAATTTATTACCTTTTTTAATACAAACAGCGCTCATAACTTATAAAAGTTCACTTCACTTATTGTATTGTTAAAAAAATTACATAACTAATATTTTTATTTTCAGGTACCGAGATTCAACGGTTCATCATTCCTGCGCTATCGTGGACTGGGCGAAACAGCATTATCCTGGTTGGAGTTACAGGTAACCTTTTTATAAATACAATAATATATAAAACTTTTCATTTGGGTTTTGACACTAATTGTAAAACTTTTGAAAGTCACGGAAAAGTCACTGCGAAAGATTTTAAAAAAAATACTGAAAAACGATTATACAAAAATTCATAATGAAAAAGTATTACGAAAATTTTAACAATTTAGACTAACATAATGTCTTTCATCATTAAATATTTTTTTAAATATTCGTTTCCATTTTTATTTAAATCTAGGTGAAAAGCTCGACCAAGGGCGTGCGATAACATTGCTTACATATTTGTTTAACTAAGTTTTCAATTCGTATGTGTGAATTTGAATGGTAATAAATTTACATTATTTGTTTTTCAATTCTGTGTAGGTAAAATAAATTATTTTAATAATGCAAGCACCTGCCAAGTTTTTACCGTATCTATTTCAAAATTATAATACCTGAGCAGTAGATTTGCTCACATATTGCTTCCTTTCGACAATGTTACCAAATTATAAAATATAATATATATTATTACCACGTTCCTGCACGTAGTACCAGGTCGTCGGTGCTTTTCTATGTAAATTCATCATTTACTAATTTTTATAGGAATGCACCCACACAAAGACTTCACAGGCTTGGGAACGATTATGGTCTTGTAGTATTGGCAGTATTGTAGTATGTAGTATGGTATTCCGTATTGTAGTATTGTAGTATAGTATTCCGATATTCAATGTTTAAAAAGAGTGATGTTTTTGATGCTGTTCTGAGTCAAAGATACAACTGATTTTGATTCTCGGCCATTCTGTGTCAAACCTAAAATTTATTATTTTTTCTGTCCCGAACCTTTATTTATTATAGTTTGTTTTGCTTATTTTTTAATTTCAATTTTTTCTATTTTATTTATATATACATATTCCATACTACTTGTGTAGCTGCTCATGTGTTTTTTATTATGTTTTATACCAAATCTATTTTGTAAAACCCCATAAAGGCTTTAATAAATTAATAAATAAATAATAAAAAGCGTTCAAGTCTTAAGATTTGAAAAACGCAAAATAAAAAAAATAATTGTATTACTTATTTACCATCACACCATCTTTTTGCGGGGTAGGCAGAGAGAATAAAGCACACTCAATCATCCGCAATAACTCTTGTATCGTTTACATTCACTCATCTTCTCGTGCAAGCTCGTCGATTTGATAATCGACAACCTTAACATGCTTCTAACAGGGCCATCTTCCAAGGTTTGTTTTACCTGTTCACGCCAAATCCTCCGCGAACATCCTCTATTTTTGGTGCCGTCAACACTCGCGTCCTAAACCGTTCTCTTCATTTTTTCCTCATTCATTAAATTCACATGACTAAATAACGTAAGCAACCCTTTTTTTAATTCTATTCATTAGCCTAAGATTAGTTTCACATTCACTTTATTTATTTTTTATTCTTTGCTCATTAATGAATTCGCCACGTATACGCCTGAGTGATCTCATTTTTACAGCATTCAGTTTACTTTCGTAATCGACAGATAATATACATAAGTTGCTACCCGTTCAACGCCGAATGGATCAGCTAGCGTTATATATTATATAGCATTGTGATGTACAGTGCGATGAAGATTCCCAATGAAATATCATAAGATATAAGAAAGGAGAAAGAAACTACAAAGATTCAAAATGAATGTAAGCAAATATGTGCAAGATAAATTATAGTAAAAAGGAAGGTTTTGATTTTATTTATATTAAAGTATGAACTTACGTATGCACTATATTAAAAATTAATTAATTAATTACCACCCATTTTCTAATCACTGCTGAATGAAGCCCCCTCCCCCACCACCAAAATCTTCTTTTTTTCTCCATCCATTGTTATTCACTGTCAAATATTTCCGCATAATTTAATGATTTTAGCAGTCCAGCGAATTTTAGAGCAGCATGTCGGCCTCTTGATTCCTCTCGGATGCCTCTGGATGACTGCATTCGTCCAACGATTGTTAGTCCTCCGAGCGATGAGGCCTGCCCGCACATTATAAATAACTCTCCAACTATGATGGGAATTAATAATTTTTATAACCTAAATAATACAATATCAAAATAATTTTCTTTGTTCGATGCGATAACTGCACACTTGACTTTTTTTTTAAAAAAACTTGTTTTCCCTTGTTACATGTAATTCTCTGTACATAACGACACAGTTTATTTTTATTATTTCTGGTTTTAGTTAAACTCCGTCATTACAGCATTCACTTTGTTATTTTTAACAGTTTTTTTAAAAAATCAAGCATGTGGAGTGTCCGGACAGCAAAATGTTAATGTCCGAACATCGCTAAAACTACGGCGCTGCAAAGTGTAAACATTAAATTTAATACAGTCACATTACACCGCCGAAGTGGGGAGGTTTAATGGCAGTAAACCCCAAAAGCGGTACTCGGTTGAAACCCCCCTCATTTCCTAAATCTGTCATATTTATAATGAACATTTTGGAGCCTGTCCACCATTACATTACCAACAGTGCTCGTTTGCTTCAATTTTTTGCCCAAAAACACAACGATAAAATACACTCGCCGTTCCGGGGTTGTTCGCGCACTTGCATCGCGACATTTCCACCCTCATTTCTCATGTTTCACCTATAAATTTAATAAGTTTAATTTATAAAATGAAAGCTAATAATCAAATTTTAATCGAGGCGGAAAAATCAACTGACTTTGTAGCTAACATCAATTTATATATTTAGGGGATGAGGGTATGCGATTATAAAGGATTATATTTGTGGATGAATCTAATAAAATGATTGCACTTCATCGCTATTGGATCTGGTTCTGTATATGTTAATATCCTTTAAAAATATCAAAGTAGACATTAAAATATCTTATTAAGGAGAACACATTCTTGTTGTGAAGTGGTAATTATTTAAAACATAGGTCTGTGATGTTTTAAATGTATTAATTATAAATATACACATATAAAATCAATTTTGTCGAAAAATATTGTTTTCGCGCTACAGGGATTCGAAACAAAACTATGTAGATGGCTTTCAAATACTGTAACGACAGATGTATTAATTTGAAAAAGTGTAACATGTGGGTTCAAAAATTTGTCATGAAAAATACTGGCGCTATAACACAATTGATAGTGTACTTCCCCGGATTAAAAATAGAGATCCAGGTTCGAATCCCGGTACCGCAAAAACAATATTTTTTGAGAAAATTGATTTTATATGTATACATTTATAATTAATACATTAATTTAGTATTTAAATATCTGATAGATTAGCAAATAACGAATATTTCTTTAATATTAAGAGAACTACTTTGGCCTCGTTTTATATAAATAATTAGACTAAATACTTTGTTTAAACCACTATTTATTGATAATTCAACATGTTTTGATATTAGAATTAAGGAGCACTTGAGATACCTAAGTAACAACAACTATTCAAAATTTTCCAATCACCTTTTAGATTTAGAATTTATATATACAAATACTAGGGGTTTACAGTTAAATAAATTTGAAATTTTAGAAATAAGAAAAGGTGTTAATACCAAGCTAAATATTGTAAATAACTAAATCCTCTTTGTAAATAATCACGTTTTAAATTTGTTTTCATATTAGTTCTTACTTATTCACTACTTTATAGTTTTGTTTTTATCTATGCTTGTATTTTTAATTTCAATACTGAAATGTATACACATTGTTTCCTGAAGAAGATACCATAGGTATCGAAACATGTTGAATTATCAATAAATGGTGATTTATACAAAGTATTTTGTCCAATTAGTTAATATTAATATTAATTTACAATCTTTCCGCTTTATGCAATAGATGTCACACGTGTCTAATATTTGTTAAAACTGCTGTAAATATTTTTTATATATAATTACTCATTAATTTTTGCATTGCAATTCAAAACGGTTTTACACAATATATCATATTTATTTGAGATTTTATGTTAATGTTTTTTTACATGTTAATATTATTTCATTTCTTTAAGTTCACTATTTATATCCTTCGTAATAACATTCTGACGTTTGGTTGTTACATTTTCTGCTGGTCTAGTTTAATTTCAGATGATTCTGATCCGTGCGTGCCACTTCTCTCGCAGCAGCTTTTCAGATGAGTTAATTTGCCAACGCTTCTCGTTGTAGATTTTTAATTGCTTATGCTCGTATCCGTAACTGTGTTTCAAGCATTAATAAACATCGTCCACTGTAACGCACACACGCATACACGCGTTATAATTCAAACGAACGTGTGAGTGAATGGGTGAAACACAATGGGGTATCGCACGACTTTGTTACCTAAATTACCTAATAATAATGTAAGTTCCACTAAAATCACTCTTGTTCAAATATTAACTTCGTAAATCTTCTAAAAATGTTTTAAAACATGAAACGCATCACGCTTTCGTGACGCTGTCAAATTTCAAACTAACCGAAAATAGCTGTGATTGCCGCACGTGTCTTCGTTAGTGACTTTTGCTTGTCAAAGATGTGACTGAACGTGAGTTGATGATAACAGAACAGCAAACAATCTTCACGATATCATGAAACATGTTGGATTTGATTCTACGATTCTACATGACATGTGACATCAAATTTGACTTCAAATGTAACGAATGCGCATAGCCTTCTACAGGATGCCACCAATTGAACATATTCTGTGTTGAAAAGCTGTGTACCACATATTATGTAATATGGCATTGTGATGTGCTATGAGATACGACATTTTATGTATTAAATCTATGAAGTTTGCGTGTTAAAATATTAACTAGTACCATCTAACGGATAAATTTCAAAATAACAAATACTGTAGTACATTTTTTTTGCATTATTCTTCGCAAAATATTACCGAAACGTATTCAAACTAACGAGGTTGTTCCGTATTCATAGAACACATTTTTGGCGCAAATTGAGAATCGGCCGCGACCCACATTATTGACACCTTTCGCGATCTAATTCCCGCCCATCCTTTTTCCCTACTGCTTGTCTTCTGTGTGAATAGTGACCTTGATCTCAGCAGATGTTAACGCGACGCGATACTTGTTCGGTTGCGACACCGCGATTGCATTAGAGGTGTGGATTTTGTTCAACTCCGGTGCGTCAGCATTGTATTGTGATCCTGTGATTTGTGCACAGTGATTATTGTGTGAGCCACGGGTGAAGTGAGTGATATCGCCGTCTTCATTTGGAAGCGAAGATCTGCCCGCCCGCATGCTGTTTATGTGATCTTGGCTGCGACTGCGAAAGTAACGGAGGCGTCATACACGAGGTAAAGCGAGCAGTCCTTCAGATTCCCGATTCCCCGAGATCCACTAGTCTTTCTATTGGATTCTTACCCATCATCGACCCTTATCCGTTAATCCAACCCCTCCCTTCCGCGGGACGCGCGACTCGAAGATCGCGCAATTCGTTAGGTAGATCCTATTCGGTGCAGGTCTACGTTTTATTTTCAGAAGTATTGTCGCTATTTTTTTTTTTTAATTCTTCAATAATATCATTTACAAAACTGAAATAATTTTTTCGATATCTTGTAATACGGCAGAGTTACAGATGTTTAATGTTGGGTGTTTTAAAAACGATCGGTTTATACCACACAAGAGATGTGACGTCGTATCTTGCGAGACGACAAGTCGGTACTCGACATTCAAGTAATAATATTGTTAGTACTGGCCGGTACGTACGAGAAATGTGACATCACACGATGAATAATGATAATACGAACGTTTTTCAACAAGCCCAACTTTGAACGCCAATATCTCCGAAAGTATTGCACATTTTCAAAAAACTGGAAAAGCGTGATAATCTAGATTTTTTTAACATACTACAATAGTTCATTTTTGATATGCTGCACTACCCCATTGGAATCATTACGTGGTATTCGGAAAACTCGTATTCGCTTTAATTAATATTGCAAAATGTTTTTTAGCTACAATACGCAGACTAAATGTATATTTGAAGAGGACTTGAATGTATCCATTCTATTACAATAGTCAAATAAACATGGTGAAAATAATGATTATACGTACGAAGATGAAAGTGAGGTTAGTGGGAAATTTGATGGCCACTAAACACAGTGAGTATACGTTAATAACGTGATTCATCGTATGTCATACAGTACTCGACAAATTTTGAATTTATTAAATCTAATCTTATTAGCAATAATTCGTTGGTAATATTTACAATTTATTCAGCCGAGTTTCATAATTTACAAACTCTCAGATTTAATAAAATTACATATTCCATTTGGAAACACAGCACAACGAGTAACCACCATCATAACACAACACCTGTTTTCGACACGGTATTGCAAGGCAGTACCTAAAAATGACAACTCTGCTTTCGACACGGTACAGCAAGTCGGTATTTAACACATCACACCAGCCCTGATGATGGACCTCGCAATTGGATCCGAAACATCGGTCAGATATATACGGCAGATTAGCCCAGAAAACTTTACACAGAAAAATCTGAACGGCCGTAGACGTTTTTTATGAGTAATAATATTATTACAAAAAATGAGATTGTTTTTCCTCTTTTAATTACTAACGTAAACAATTATCAGAAATAAACTTTGAATACAATATATAATATTTTTATATTGTTTTATATATTTTTTAATCAGCACAGCACTAACATATTCACTCAGATCTACAATAATTTTCCTTTAGAAATAAGAACGATATATCATTTGACAATTAATTATTATGTACGCTTATATATATGTGTGTACATATCATAAAATAAATAAGAATACCTTTGGTCTAGAGGTTACGAAACTCGTCTAGTGATCTAGTTAGTCAGGGGCTTAAATCTCGTTCCAGGGGGCCATCAAGTTAGTCCTATTTTCATAGCATAAGCGTTTAAAATAGTAATAATTTTAAATTTAATAAAGTTTAATAGGGTTTAAATTAATATTATATATACATGATGTAACAGACCTCATCCACAATATTTTATGGGTGGATACCTGACTAAATTACGAGTCAAAAATGTTCAAGGAATATGTGCAAATTCCGCCTTGTTACTGAAATTATTTCTGTTTGAAATTTTTACAAAATCGTGTTAAGCTTGAAATCTACGTACTGCGAAATTGTTCCATTATTAATCTATATCTTTACTTCAAGCCATAAATCATCTAAGAAATAATAGTCTAACCGCTCGAAATTCGACGACTTTATTTTTTTTTGTATTCAATATATAATTTGGAATTAATCTCTGACATGATTGAGATTATGCACATATCTCTTAATCATTTTCGACTCGTAACATAGTTACCCATAAAATATTGTGGACTAGGTCTGTTACACTCTGTACATATAACTAAATAAATTAATATATAAAGTGGATTTGTCACATTTTTTATTGATACTAAGAAAAATATAAATGAAATAGTTATTTCAGCAATTATGTGCGTGGAATTATTTAATATATGTCAACGATATGTATTCACTGGGTATATGCGAGTAGGGGGGTATTGGCAGTTAGCTAGACTGGGTTTGTCAAAATGTGATTCATACATTTGGCAAGCATTTGCAATCGACCGTATTATTACCGCTACACTGAATACATTTTGTGCCCTACATCATCAGAATGTTAATGTCCTGAATAAAAAATAGAGGCAAAAAATAACACAGTATTAAAAAAACTCTCTAGCTATATTTATTATAAAATAAAGTTATAAGCAAGAAAAGTTATTGATATGTTCCTATTCTGCGTCATTCCTCCTTGAATTGAACTACTTGGAATCGTTCACTTCCAAAAATATTACGCATATATGGACTCAATACATGATTCAATTGGGTAGAGATCAGTCAGAAGCATCGCTGTCCAATATTCTATCTTAATTCTATTCTATTCACTTTAGATTTACGACACAATAATTTTTTTATTGTCTCTATATTTTTTTATATTTCTGTCAAATCTTACTCTTTCTTTTTAATTATAATTAGATAACACCACAATAGCACTAAAAAAAATTGTCTACTTTAACACAGACGGTAGTCTAGCAAAGTAGCCAGGGCAATGCTATATGCATCAGAGGTAGATGGATACCTACTGCATCCCACATAGTCAACTAATAAGTGGTATTATATAATTGTCCTGATGTACAAATAAATTTCTTCTGATGTACAAATAAATTTATGTCAATAAAGGTTTATTTTGAGGGAGATAAGAAACACCCTCTTAGAAGAGCCCCTACTTTTGCATCTTGAAAGTTTTCAATTAAGGTGGTTTGGAAACGTCTTATGAATTCCAGAGGAACTACTTACTAGACGTATTTTCTTGGCTAGTCCAGGGAACATGCGGCCCAGACTTAAATTCGGACAGATCGATAGAAGCGTCTTTTTGAGACTTTAGAAAAATGATAAGGATATATTTTCTTACTTAAAAATGTTATAATGGCCTGTGTCCACGGTGATTTCTGGGAGTCTGTTAAGATACGTGCATTTGTTAAACGAGCAAAAGACGTGGAGGTACGATTTGTGGAGGCCCTGCTTGCGCCTCACAGACCTGGCTGTCAAACTCGACACTTTACAGCCATTCCTCGCCGCCTAGTACCGCCCGAAAATCTAGATAACAAAATATCGCAACGCAACCGGTTCGAGAAGTCAGCTGAAGAGATAACTTTACCCCTGGCCACCTCCGGAACCACCCCCAGTGAGCTTCGCTAGTCACGAACTTTAACTTGCAATTTAACTTTCAAGCAGTGTAAATTCATTTGTACATCATTCAATAATTAAAAAACATCAACCGATTGTAAGTTCTGTTTCGTTTAATCAACGTGCACTAGCCGTAACACCAACACCTACACTGCGACATTCGTATATACGCGTGAGAATCTGAGGAGCATTAGGGCTCTCAGACTCACCTTAAACAAATCCTTCTGATATTCACAACCTATAAACATCAGTCGCTCCATCTGAGTGACTCCCACAATACCCAACCAATTCAATCCCTTCATATTCATAGAGCGCTTCGTGCTCTATGAATATGACTCTCGAGTCGAAATTTCGTGAGAAATCTCATCAATGGACACGAGCCATAAGCCTAAAGCAGAAAGCTTACCTTGATACGAGGCGTGTTTTTTAAGTAAGTACGGTTGCCAGATATTTCCGGTGTAGCGCTGCGATTACAATGTTGCGCATTCGCAATGGATTCTTTCATATGTTGACTCACCACACGCAACCTTAGAAACATTCACATACTATAGCCTTCTTGTAGTAAGTGGTTGAAACGTTCAAGACAAAAAATCAGCCCGCCGATTGTGAGATACGATCCGTGATTCATTTCTTGAATGCACGAAACATGAATCCAGCTGACATTCATCGCCAAGTGTGTCCTGTTTTGGCGCCAAGTGATTTCAATTTATTCCTTTATCTGAAGTTATTCCTCGGTGGCAAACGTTCTGATGACGATAATGAATTCAAAGACGGAGTACAGACATGGTTTCCACCCCCAGCGGCGTCGTTCTATGACGAAAGTATACAAAAATAAATGCCCTGTTATGACTAGTGCCTTAATAATGGTGGCGACTATGTTGAGAAGTAGTTAAAGGTGTGTAGCGTCCGAAAAAAGTAAAGTATTGTAATAATTATGTTGTGTTTCTTTAAAAAAAAAACCGGTACTTACTTAAAAAACGCCCCTCGTATATCGTTGAAAAAAAAAACATTTAATTAAGCCGTTGCGACGCCCGACGCAGAACGAAAAGAATCCAATCATTTTTGAGTCATCTCCGAGTCACTGCGCTAAGCAATAAAATTAGTCATATTTCACAAAATTATACACAAGACCTTAAGTAGTCGTAAAACGTCGCGGGGTTTGGCGACTAACGACCTGAAAGTGACTGATTACATTTGATTCCGCGGCCTTAGTAGTCTGGAAGAAATGTTCTATAAAACTTAATAAATAATTTTTTTGTCTATTTAGGTCATTGACCTAAGTTTTTTTTATATATTTGACCTTTTCACTTTACTCCACACGACCCTCTCTCCGCGATCTATTGGAGTGAGATCCATGTCGTACGAAGGGCGGAATCCTTGGGGTGTGAAGATGGGAACAGGTTGTTGAACCGTGAATCATTAATTATAATATATTCGCTTATATGTATAATGAAAGGGAACGCTGTGTACTGTTCGCTTTTTAAAATATACAGACAACAAAGGTTTTTAGTAAGGTTAGGTTAGGTAAGTTTGTTTTTTTTTTTAGTCATTTAAAATATTTATTTGTTTTATTAACATTAATTATAGTACAATTAGTGTGTATTCTTCATTTTATGGCATTAACTTTGCAGTTAGACTTAATCGTAATATTAATTTTAAAATACTTTGTGAAACAACTTTGATTAATTAGCATCGACTGGTTTGGTTTGGTAATTAATCAATATGGTTTATGCAAAGTTTGATATTAGGTAGATTTCTATAAAAAATACAACCTACAGCAGATGGTCTCAACACGCCACTTCCGTTAAATTTCAATGCACCTCTTCGATCATGACTAGGAGAACTCTAAACTAATGCGAAGATAAACCTGTTAACAGAAGGTTGTCGTGTTTACGTTTAATAACGTTTGTATTTCTATCAATATCTACCTAATAATCAACCTAGACAGATAATTCCATGTGAATTTCAATCAAACTTTTCTGAAAAACTGATCCAGTAAATATTTCAACTAGTTTCAATTTTAAAATGACGACAATTCAAAAACTTTAAAAAATCGTATCCATGGTTATACTACCTACCTAATTATTTCAATAAATTGAACTGTATTTACTTACATCATTGAAAAAAAATATTGATTACTGTCTGTACAAGGATGATTGGGTAAATACGGGATGTAGGAAGGGTGGAAGAAATTTGGAAGATGAACAGGGAACAAGGAGGCTGAAAGACCAACCAGAATCATAAAACACGACCCACCTGTCAAATTCTCCTTTAAGTATCTGGAATTTCTTCGAATTATATTCGTCACACCAGTGTAGCGTCAAATTTAAAGGTTAGAATTTATTGAAACAGTGAGATGATATGTTTATTTATTTATTTAAATGGTTACACTACTGTTGCACACAGGATTCCGCCTCACGACAGGCTCAGGAAGCAGCCTCTCGTGAGGAGTCGCCGCGCGCGGAGCGCCGGGGGCCAGACTCTGAAAGGCCCGCTTGGAGATGTACTTGGAATTCCACTGGACGAATCGTTACGATTCAGCGGCCCTGAAAAGGGCCTTTTCTTATTCGGTCCAGTGGCACCAAGCGGGCAGTGGCGGGCTCCGCAAGGGGCCAGCCACCACGTACCAGCTCGAGGTGGCGGAGCTATCAGCGAGCGGTACAGAAGCGGTTTGTCGCTCACCATGGGCCCGCTGGGGGGACATGGTGGGGCCGCAGGCGGCCCTCGGTAGGGCCGCCCTTGTATTTTGTATGGGGCGACCGTCCACCGAATATAATTGTTTGTGAATTTAGATTTCGGACGGTCGCCCACATTTGTAACCTTTTGTTGTGGATATCGCGAGCTAGCTTGGTAATTAATGTTTAATACTCGCGATATCCACACATGCTTGTATTGTTTTGTATGGGGTGATCACCCATTGAAAATAATTGTGTAAATTACGGGTGATTACCCCCACCCCCTGTTTATTCCATACTGTTTAACTTGATTATGTTGTGGATATCGCGAGCTGGGTATTATTGGTATTTGTTTATTGCTCGCGATAATCCACAACTATTTTGCATTTTGTTTGTATTATGTCTGGAGCTCGACTTTGGCACGGTATTAAAACCGTGCGTTGTCGGGCTCCGTATATTGTAGTTCGACGGACCGCCGCATGGCGGCGGTCGCGTCTCAGTGGTTAAGTGGTGGGGGTTGTGAAACCCCCCACCACTACTGGATGAAATATGAAATAAATAGGGGGGGTACCGCGGCCGAGACGTCCAGTTCTCGTCCGCGGCCTTCCAGAGTAACATCTCTCTGCCTTTTACTTCTCTCCCGCACACATCGCCTCCTGCGAGCCTCGCATTTGTACGAATATAGCAAAGCGGAGTAATACCGCCGGTGAAATTGGAACGCTCGGACTAGCCCGCATTTTTCAATGCGTTCGGCGACGTCTGGGCGTTCCCTGGTAGCGGCGTGACTGGGCGACCGCTATTGTTGTGCGTAACAACTGGTCCTTCGAGACGGATTGCCCTTTTACGCTGCGCTAGCCGTCGGTGGTTTGCTTCGTCCGATGTCTCAATCGAGGCTGCAGGAACGAGAGAAGGGGTCGTTGGCGTCGAACTCGTCCACTACCATTGAGTGCGCAGTTCGCCGGCTGAGGAAGCAACTCCGTCGTGAGAGGCAACAAAGGCGACTCATGGTGAAGAATTATCGCTTGAAGAGCGAGCTGCAACGCATCCAGATAGAGACCTTCATCTGGGCGAACGCGGCGCTCGGCGCGGCCGGACCGGTCGCCCCGGGTGCCGCCTGGGACGCGGCCACGGATGCGGCCGCGGGCACCACTCCGGGCGCTGCATGGATTGCAGCGTCAATCGCGGCGCTTGGCGCAACCGGACCGGTTGCCCCAGGTGCTGCACGGGACGCGGCCACGGATGCGGCCGCGGGCACCTCTGAGAACGCGGCGCTCGGCGCGACCGGACCGGTCGCCCCGGGTGCTGCCTGGGACGCGGCCGAGGATGCGGCCGAGGGCACCACTCCGGGCGCTGCATGGATTGCAGCGTCAATCGCGGCGCTTGGCGCAACCGGACCGGTTGCCCCAGATGCTGCACTGGACGCGGCCACGAATGCGGCCGCGGGCACCATGGCAAACACGAAACTGTACAGGCCGCTGCATTGGACGTGGCGCGCAGCTCGGCGTGGCTGCCGCCTCCACGCGAGCCACACAGCCTGCCGGCCAGGCCCGGCACGGTATTGCCGACGAGTTCGGACCCGTGGCCATAGCCCGCTAGTCGGCCCAGCGCGATATCGCGAGTTGTACGGACTGCACCTGACAACTGAGCCCGAGCCCGGTGGACGCGGAATGCTACACGGGGCGTCGCTCGCAGCGGCGCCGACCGCGGCATTGTACCACGGGATGCTACACGGGGCGCTGCTCGCAGCGGTGCCGTCCGCGGCATCATCCAGCCGAGCCCGGTGGACGCGGAATGCTACACGGGGCGTCGCTCACAGCGGCGCCGGCCGCGGCATCGTACAGTCGGGAAAACGTGGCGGTGTCAGCAAATGTCGTTCGCTGCACTGCGTAGTGCCACACGGGGCGTCATTCGCGGTGACGCCGTCCGCGGCACCATTCGGCTCGGTTCTCGTGATGCTACACGGGGCGCCGCACGACGCGGCGCCGGCCGCGGCATCAGGCAATCGAGAAAAGCACGGCGGTGTAGGCATGTGTCGGTCGCCACACCGCGTGCCTTGGCCACACGGGGCGTCACTCGCTGTGACGCTGTCCGCGGCATATGGAAATTGGGCCAAGTACGGCAGTGTGAGGAAGTGTCGTTTGCCACACCTCGAGATAGTACCCGGACCACCGCAAGCTGCGGCACCGGTCGCGGGATAAACTTTGTGAGCCTTGCGAGCAAGGCGTGGTGCGTCGCGAGCGTAAGCGCAGACCGGCGCTTTCGCTCACTCGCCGAAGCACGGCGCATCACCATTGTGAAAGCGAGAAGGAACATTTGATTGTGAGCTCGTGATTTCTGCGACGGGGGGAGAGTGTGCCAACAAGCCCAGACGATAGTGGTATCGTTCGGGCGGGAAACGGCCCTAGCGCAAATCATGCTGACGAGGAGCGCCACCCCTCAGGTGTAACATATACTACGGAGCGCGCTTGAACGTTACGCACACAGGCGGGTGTAGTTGATGCCCACAGTTGCAGAACCGTTGCCGGAGCGATGGTTGCCGAGACAATCAGATGAACCTGGGGATTAGTAAGATCATTCAACCCCCACTCGTCTCCGCGGGCCTGACCTCAGGGCGCTCGCTTGGGATTTACGACCCCAGGCGGTCAAGTCAGACCGCATTGCAGAGACGTGGCCGGAGCCACGTCTACACGGACTCCTGGTTGGACCTGGCGTCAGGCGGCCTCAAGCTTAGGGCCGCTCTGAAGGACCGGCACCACCAATCGGGGAGGGCAACCGGGTGACTGCGATAGACAAGCAGCACCCCCATTTTGTGAATTTGAGAGAATCTTCCGATTCTCCACGGGCCTGACATCAGGGCGCTCGCTTGGGATTTACGACCCCAGGCGGTCAAGTCAGACCGCATTGCAGAGACGTGGCCGGAGCCACGTCTACACGGACTCCTGGTTGGACCTGGCGTCAGGCGGCCTCAAGCTTAGGGCCGCTCTGAAGGACCGGCACCACCAATCGGGGAGGGCAACCGGGTGGCTGCGATAGACAAGCAGCACCCCCATTTTGTGAATTTGAGAGGATCTTCCGACTCTCCGCGGGCCTGACATCAGGGCGCTCGCTTGGGATTTACGACCCCAGGCGGTCAAGTCAGACCGCATTGCAGAGACGTGGCCGGAGCCACGTCTACACGGACTCCTGGTTGGACCTGGCGTCAGGCGGCCTCAAGCTTAGGGCCGCTCTGAAGGACCGGCACCACCAATCGGGGAGGGCAACCGGGTGACTGCGATAGACAAGCAGCACCCCCATTTTGTGAATTTGAGAGAATCTTCCGATTCTCCACGGGCCTGACATCAGGGCGCTCGCTTGGGATTTACGACCCCAGGCGGTCAAGTCAGACCGCATTGCAGAGACGTGGCCGGAGCCACGTCTATACGGACTCCTGGTTGGACCTGGCGTCAGGCGGCCTCAGGCTTGGGGCCATTCTGGAGGACCGGCTCCACCAATCCGGGAGGGTAACCGGGTGGCCGCGATGGACAAGCGCCACCCGCAATTGTGAACTTGTGAATTTAAAATTAGAATTTTGGACTATTTTGAATTTATTTGCCTGATTTGAATTACTTTGTATTGGATTTCTTTGTGATCATTATGTATAACACTAACTTGTTTGTCTATGTGGTTACGAAATTGATTTGTTTGTTTTGTCATAGTTGCAGAACCGTGGTCAGGTCCACGGCTAGGTGAGGGAATCCTGTGTTGCCATTGTTGGTGCAGGCAAGCTGCACGGGGGGAGTGTTGCGCGGAGCGCCGGGGGCCAGACTCTGAAAGGCCCGCTTGGAGATGTACTTGGAATTCCACTGGACGAATCGTTACGATTCAGCGGCCCTGAAAAGGGCCTTTTCTTATTCGGTCCAGTGGCACCAAGCGGGCAGTGGCGGGCTCCGCAAGGGGCCAGCCACCACGTACCAGCTCGAGGTGGCGGAGCTATCAGCGAGCGGTACAGAAGCGGTTTGTCGCTCACCATGGGCCCGCTGGGGGGACATGGTGGGGCCGCAGGCGGCCCTCGGTAGGGCCGCCCTTGTATTTTGTATGGGGCGACCGTCCACCGAATATAATTGTTTGTGAATTTAGATTTCGGACGGTCGCCCACATTTGTAACCTTTTGTTGTGGATATCGCGAGCTAGCTTGGTAATTAATGTTTAATACTCGCGATATCCACACATGCTTGTATTGTTTTGTATGGGGTGATCACCCATTGAAAATAATTGTGTAAATTACGGGTGATTACCCCCACCCCCTGTTTATTCCATACTGTTTAACTTGATTATGTTGTGGATATCGCGAGCTGGGTATTATTGGTATTTGTTTATTGCTCGCGATAATCCACAACTATTTTGCATTTTGTTTGTATTATGTCTGGAGCTCGACTTTGGCACGGTATTAAAACCGTGCGTTGTCGGGCTCCGTATATTGTAGTTCGACGGACCGCCGCATGGCGGCGGTCGCGTCTCAGTGGTTAAGTGGTGGGGGTTGTGAAACCCCCCACCACTACTGGATGAAATATGAAATAAATAGGGGGGGTACCGCGGCCGAGACGTCAGTTCTCGTCGGCGGCCTTCCAGAGTAACATCTCTCTGCCTTTTACTTCTCTCCTGCACACATCGCCTCCTGCGAGCCTCGCATTTGTACGAATATAGCAAAGCGGAGTAATACCGCCGGCGAAATTGGAGCGCTCGGACTAGCCCGCACTTTTCAGTGCGTTCGGCGACGTCTGGGCGTTCCCTGGCGGCGGCGTGACTGGGCGACCGCTATTGTTGTGCGTAACAACTACCCTGGGAGCCTGAAATTTAGGCAGAAATTGAGTGAGTTTTTATAAAAGTGATTAATTTTATTTATTGTCACTTATTAATGTACACATTAATTATTATTATTTATTGTACATATTAAGCAATTTTTTTTTTTTTTTTTTCTTTTGAAAAGTAATGGCCACGTTATGCACATTCCCATAGAGCACCTCCGCTGTTGCGCGCGCAATTTTGCCTGTAATTTTTTATAGTACATGATTATTTTAACCAAAAAATAAAATCATTAACCTATTTAAAAATAAATTATCTAAAATGTAGCATATCGAATTTGAAAAAAAATGTTTTTTTAAAAAACTAGAAGTAGTTCGAAAAAATACATTTCTTAAAAAAATTTTAACAATTTTTATAAATAAATTTTGTATTGAATTAATAAATCCGTATGCTATATTGTAGATAATATTATTTTTAATATTTAAAAAAAAATCAAGTCAATCAGAATTAAGTTTTTGCTATAAAGTTGCAGGCCGGTCTGAAAAACATGGTTTCAAGAAAAACGCGATGGAATAATAAATGTGACATACGGACAGCGCGCGGCCGAACACCTACCGTGCCATCTTTGATCCTTTATATTTCGGTCAATTTTTGAAATATTTTCAAGCGAGTGTGCTTTTATTGAAGTAAAAACATCAAACTTTCAAAAAGTGCAATAAAAAATATATTTTTTGAAAATTCCTGGGTGGTGTAACCCTTAAAAACGCCGCTTTGGGCCTTTTATACACTGAATCCTTTGTCTAAGTTTAACGTAAACATTATTTGTTTAAAGCAAAGATTTTTTTTGGAAAAACTAAACCTTTTTTATCCATTCACTAACCTGGAATGTTAATTAATACATACCTGTAAACATTCATCTTTTGGTTCTGGGACCTTTTTATCCCAAGAAGGACTAAATGTAAACAATGGTTAATCTAAGCAAAGGAACACAATATGAATTAATATCAAATCAATCTAATTTGATTAGTTAAGTATCAAGAAACTAGCTGACATATAACATACGCATCATATGTTTTCAGTCCCTCGGCATTACGACAGGAAGTCGTAGGTGTGCTCTAAGTATGAAAAAAAACTAGGATTATTTTACTATATTTTTTCCAATAATTAACTTTAATCTTTTTTTATCTTGTATTTCTATATCAACTATAAACTAATATAAATTAAATTATTCAACTAAAAAGTCTATTTACCGAAAAAATATTTGGTTGCTACCGGGATTCGAACCCTTAACCATTTTCCCTATATCGATCAATCAACGTTTTCGACAAACGTTGAACTTATCTTCTGTAATCTATATATGTGTGTGTGAATTTTTGTTTGTTTGTTTATCCCGTATGCGTTCCTATACCGTTCATCCGATTGCGATGAAACTTTGGTGAGTTGTTGTGCACACGCCATTTTACAATAGGTGGCGTGCGAGTCGTTTCAACAAATGTGTGTATTTCATGTAGTTTATTGCCATGAAACTTTGGTGAGTTGCTGTGCGCACGCCTGCGAAGGTTTCCGAATTAGTACAACCATTATACAATGAGAAAGTTCGCCGAAGAAAGCTATCTACGCGCCACGGCTATCAGTTTCATGGCAAACCATATGTCGTGAAATGTGAAATACGGACACGTTGATTGGCTATTTTTAGAATTCTCTGCGGCGAATTTTCCAAGAACTATCGCTTTAGTGACATTGTGTTTCCAAAAGCACTTCAATAATCAGAATTTAAATACAAATATTTTCTTTCTTTGAATGGCATTGCAACGCATGCCGGGTACTCGCTAGTTCTTTATAATTGATACATCTATTATTCAATTTTTTTTAAGTAATCAACTATACATTGTGATAAATCCCAAGTACTTTTGAGTAACACATGCTAATTGATTAATTTAATTTGTATTAAAATACCACAAATTATGTTCAGAAATTGCAACTTCACAATAAAAATGTGTTTTTATTTTTTTTTTAAATACGAGCACATTCCCAAAAGCCAAACCCTCTATAAAACTTCATTGAAAACGTTTTTCATTCATTTTCCAAAATATAATATATTAAATTATTTTTAATTAGTTTGCCTTTGTACAGAAATTAACCCTTTTTTTATTACGGCCTTCGTTCTTATCGTAACTCGGCCAACCTGCCATCTGCCGCCCGCCCGTCAGGAAACAGTTGCGATTCGGTAAAAAGTACGAGAACCCTTACCTTAATAAATTTGACGGGAAAATGGCAAAAAATATGGAATCAATCACTGGAAGATCAAAGCTTTCAGGGCCCGCTTCTTCGAACGTACAAAAATCAGACATCTTCAGTGTTGTATTTTGAAACAACGTCAATATTATTTTAAAAGCAACCTTAACTATTACATCTAGCTGTATCCCACGGTATCTTATTTTATATGTAAAATGTATTTCTGCTTGTCACGCATAGATGAAGTGTCAATTGTCAACAAGTCTATTATCAGAAATTTGACAATTGGAACATTGCAATGCTGCTTTAATTTCCGCGCCAGTATTAGGTCGGATTTTAAGCAATCTATCGCCGCACGACAGTCGGTCTTTGGACATGAAACATATTATCGCTGCAACGTATTTAATTAGATGTGTACAATAGTCTTAAGCCTACTATGATGGTCCATCATATAATGACAGCACGGTAATCAACCTTTAAACATAAAGCGTGGCTGACGTGTATCGTGTTACCGCCGAATCGGTACATTACGTATTTAAATTATTTTAAGAATATGCCTGATTGGGTATCTGTTTGCACTAATTAAGTTAGGTTACTGTTTAAATAAATATTATATAAATGCTTAACAAACTATATAACAAGTGTATTAATCTCAAAATATGTATTATTTATGTTAATGCAAATTTAATGCATCAATTAGAAAGATATACAGATAATCTTAATTTATCGAAAAAATATTGTAGCTGCCATCAGGGTTTGAACTAGAATCAATTCCTATCCGAGGAAGTGCGATATCCAATTACACACGTCAGTATATGTTGTCAGTATATATACTATATGTTGCAGTTATTTCAAATTGACACATCTTACGTTCCATTTATTCGAAAGCTGTCAACTTTTTATTGCGAATATCTACTTTGAGAAATGATCGCTAACAGACGCCAGAGATTTTTCAATTTCATTTTATTAAATTTTTTTGTATACTTTAATACAATTTATGTATATTTTAAAGAGAACACATTATTATTTGTGAAATTGTAATTTTTTCAGAACATGGTTTTTGATAAATTGAGTTGTAAATCTGTATGTACATCTTTCTGTATTTAATTTGTATTAAAATATTCAGTATGTTCTGATAAGATTACAACTTCACAAACGATAAAATAAAATAAATTAAAATATTATTTATGTGTTTATTATTGTGTTGTATTTTTCTTGGAATGTTACACAGCAATGCTTCTGAATTCCGATTAATATCTACTAGTAATGAGAAAAAATGCTACTCTTGACGCACTAGTGTGATTGTGATTGATATTCGATAATATCAGTGATTGAAAACTGTACACATGCCCCGCATGATATCACAAAACAAGAAATTAAAAAACATAATTTTGAGCTATTTACTGATATTATTCAAACTTCATTTGGGTAAAAAATATATTCTAGTATATATAATTAATATCATAACAAAAATAATGAAAACCCTTAAAAAAAATGTGAGTTCATTTCTCAGCATTCCGGGTCCAAACGTATTGGCACTTATCATGACTTATAACGTCATTCCTTCATGAATGTTTTCATTTCATATGCACATGCGCCGAATCATGGTTCACAACCAAATATCAATAAATAAAAAAGTGAATCACGAATCATGATATTCCCAGATATTAAATTACTGATAGTGAATTTTAAAATATATATTATTGCTATTAAATAACTACAAGAAAACTGCAAATATAAATTATGCATTCATCATTTTCCAACGTTTACGTTCATATGTATAATATAACATGGATTATATAAGAATAACAACATAAATAGATGTTCTAAATAATTCAAATTTGAATAATCCACAGATAACGCTGAAAGCCGGCGCCAACAGTGGACTAGTGATGTACAACTCGCACCGGGCGGATGGGGCCGGTGATTACTTTGCACTCTACCTCAAGAACGGACACGTCGAATTCGCTTTCGACCTAGGAACAGGACAATCCATAATCAGGTAAAGTATAAGATAATTTTTTAAATATACACATTCGAATAATCAGTTATATCAGAAATATACATTCATCAAGACACTTCCACTTGAATGAAATTTTATTCAATTTGCGAAAAAAATATGATTAAGATATTGGTAATATTGGTACATAATTTGACACAATATTCTATTAGGAGAGTGACTGAAATGCGAGAGCAATGGCTTAGCAGATGAGAGGTACCTGGATCAATACTTAGCACTCCCAAAATAATTTTCATTTAAAAAAGATTTGGAAGCGCCTGATGAAACAAGATTTAGATTAAGCTTTAACTATTATAAATATATATATATATATTACTTCTAATCCACAGTGGGAATGACACTGGCTTCTCATACCAGGGGCTCCGGGTTCAATTCCTACTGAGGATACAATACATGTCATTTTCCCAAGCTAGGGTGTTTTTGTGAAGTATTTCACTACAGTAATTGTTCACCACAGTAATTGTTCACTACAGTAATCCTGTTGTAGTTTTAAAAATTAAAATAAATAAATAATAAATACTATTTATAATTGCAGAAGTTCTAAAAAAATCGATCTTCAAGAGTGGTACACAGTGAACGTATCCAGAACAGGTCGCCTGGCCATACTTACAGTCATATCTCACTCGATGGCTCCAGAGAATGATGGCGACGTAATCACGGCATCGCAGTCTTCACAGGGCCTGACTTCCGGAGCGTTTACTCAACTGTCTCTCTCGCAGAATCTGTATCTCGGAGGATTGCCACAGTATCGAATGGTGCAGAAGAGGATTGGGATCAATGAATCGTTTACTGGATGCATTCAGAAGGTTTGTCAAATATTATTGTCTATTAATTAACGAGATGATGGCCTTTTGAGAAAATTGTTAGCATATTGTTATGAGATTAGTGTACATTTTTTTGTCGTTCTGTAAGTCCCAAGCGTCACTTTTCTCTATTCATTGTTACTTGTTGCCAAGTATTTCTGCAGAGTTTGATTAGTTTCATCAGTTCAGCAGGTTTTATGCGGTTCATTTATGAATCTAAAACCAAACACAGTGAAAGGACTCTAAACATCTTTAAATGAAAAATTATGCATAGAATTTACGGTCCCATAAATGGTAGTGATATTTTGAGACAAAGATGATCATATCAATTAAAATTGGAAAACTATACCGGCTGGGATACTCGCATCGATGTGATGATTTAGGCCCCAATACAGAATGGAAAAAGGGCCCACTAAATCTTCTTCTTCCACAACGCAGGGTGGGATATGACCTCCTCCACCGACTCCTATTCCTGGCCATTTTCACTCGGGTATCCACTTGATCATGATCATTGGTGTCCTGTCATCTGGTATTCTTTCAACATGGCCAGTCTATGGCAGTCTAATACATAATCTTACAATTGTTTCTTGCTCAATTAAATTTTCAAGCTCATGATTCATTACCTACTATATATTCTACCAGTATTACTTTTAAATTTAAAAAACAACTTTTCTATATTTTTCAGGTGGTGATTAATGATCACGAAGTGTCTATTGTATCATCAGCTCTGGGTGGAGTCAACGTGGATGGATGTCCTCACGCTTGTGTTCCTGGTGCTTGTGGAGAAGCTTCCTGCAGACCACGACTACATCACTACACCTGTGTTTGCAGTCCAGGGTAAAAATATATATATTTATGTCAAAGATATCTTAAAATAATGTTGCATGTGGTGAGTCAACAGATGAAAGAAGCAATTGCGCATGCACAACATTGCAACTGCAGCGCCACACCAGGAATATCCGGCAACGGTACTTACTTAAAAAACACTCCTTGTATCATAATATTTAAAGGCAGGGGATTTTTTGATGCACCTGTTCAATTATTCTGGCCCATACAGGCTGCCTTATACATACATCGAGCCTTTAAAGGGAAATTTGAAAATTTATTTCATAATATTTTGAATTTTTTGCTTTTCTTGCTTTAAAAAGCCTATTCAGATCCATGCTTACATCAAGAAAATCCAAAATTAGTATTTACAATGTGACTGATAAGCCAATAGTGCCATATAGATGTAAAACTTAGAGCCTGACGAAGAAACAATTAGAGGCTTGAAAATATTTGAAATATTTCAACAATCTTGAAATCGAGAATGTTAAGATGGGAAAAACATGTTATCAATGTGACAACTCCAGTAAGGAACGCCAATGAGAACTTGATCCCTCAAGCCCAATAATGAGATGGACAGACAATGTTTGAAAGAATGCAGTGCGACTACCAATTCTTTATCGGGAGACCAGTTGGTTGTGTAGTCGTTCATGAACCTAAAATGGTCACTTAGCCAATTATTATAAAAAACTGTTTCATTTCTTTCTCGGTTAATCTGCAAAACGATTAATGCGCCCCCATAATCAAAAGTGAATTGTATTAATGAATGTTACATTTTTAATCTGAATAATTATTTGCTGTATGCGACAAGACAAAGAATAAATATTTTACATTGTTCTGTTTAATATCTTCCAAAAAATGATGTGCATTTATAACAACAAATGCATTTATTAATTAATTATTCATTCTCTGTTTCAGAATAAAAAGTGAGAAATGCACCATATTTCTTAACGAAACATCAGAACCGCATGTCGATGACTATTCTACAAATCATTCCAGTCCACACGGCCAGCTTGAGAAAGTACATTATATTCCCTATAAATTAACCAACTCCTCAATTCATAGAGGCATAGTTCCCAAAAAAGGGCCAAAGCCGTATAAATATTTTCAATTTCACGATGAGATTAAGGATGATATATATTATCAATACGCGACTCAGGCAGCAGATCTCTCAATAGAAATTGAAAACCCAGATGTTGTGCAAACAGAATGGATTCTAAGTGATAAAAAGGGTAGCAAGGATAACACAGAACAAAATATCCGAAATAGTGGATCGTATATTGGAAGTCTACCAAAAGATGACAAACAAGTTATTAACGAAGATAAAAAATCGTGGATGAAATCAAATCGTAAGAAAGGATCCAAAAATGTTGACATAGATCATACAGTAGATATACCAAGATTCACAGGATATAACAGCTTCATAAGAATCACAGATCCACTGGTTTTGGAAAGGTATGTATACATAATCAATTATAAATATGTATTGTATTTTATAATAAGAATGAAAATGAGCAATATGATTTTATATTGTTTATCATACGCAGCAATACAGATGATGTCGTGTAAATGACCAATAGCGAACAATATTTACAGAGTCTAGTAGGATATAAGATCTTTGCAAGAAAAGTGACTTTAGGATGTCGAATGTGATAGTATTTGAGAAGAAGAAAAGTAAAGCAATGTATGAAATACTGATAGGTGATGAATTTTTAGTACAAGCAGAAGAGTTTGCTTGAGTTGTACTTCGAATGCAATAATTTCTACTGGAAACTTGTCAACTAAGATAAAACTAATATGTACATATATAAAAATGAAATCTGGAGCTGACAAAAGAAAAATTAAAGCAAATTGAATACAGTAGAAATGAGGCCAATTAGATATATGTAACAAATCCGTTTATAATAAAGTAAAGAATGAACAAATTAAGAGTGAATGTAAAATGATCTTGGTGTGACCAGGTAAACTATATAGGTACTGGATGATGGTTAGAAATTCCAACCGGAATATTCGTTATTCTAATATATTTGTGCAGCTATTCGAATAATATTTGTACTAATTTCTAAGGATGAAATATTAATCAATTCTCAGGATTCTGATTTGGAAATGGAAGAGATACCTGTTGCTTGTTTGAAGAGTTCTTCAATGTCCAAATTGCAGACTGTATTATGAAGCACCATTTTATCCCTCATAGAAACTACAAATGTTTGTTCAAATAATCTAAAAAAATTTTTAGATATTTAGACAATTTCAAAAAAAGGACAGAAACGTTAGACCTACTATTTAAAACACTTTTAACAGTTAAGCCAATGTCACTGAGCTGATATTTTCAACCGCAGAGATGAAAAAAACAAAATTAAGAACAAATTTAAAATATGAAATGTTCAATGCATTGTTCTTTTTAAAACTATAAAAAAAACAGTTTATAGTAAACTGGCTCATTTTCTTATAAATTTTGATATACTTACATATAATACGAATTATTTAAAATATTCTAAATTAATTTCATACTATTGTCATACTTATTTGAATATTCAAATATTTTAAGTTTTACTATTCGATATTCGAATAGTTGGAATCTCTAATGACGGTACATATTTTTAAAAGCCTCAACAATCAACGAGGATTCATAAGTTCATAGGGTCAGATTATATCCCTCCCGTGAGGCTAGAGGACACGAAATTGAGCATTCAAAATAAGATCAAATACCTTAGCCATATATTCAATGAAGATGGACAAGACGATGATGAACGGCAAAGGAGACAGTTGAGCGTTTGTGCAAATATGCTATCGCGGCATTTCTACCCATGCAATAAGGAGATGAAGAGGATCCTGTTTAAATTGTTCTTCACTAGCATGTATACCTGCGAACTCTGGTCGAAATACAAGCAAGTAAAGTATAACCGTCTCCGAATTCAGTACAACAACTCATACAGAGTACTGTTCGGATTGGTGCGTTATTGCAGTGGATCTACAATGTATACCGAAGGACGTATACATGGATTCGTTCCGCTTCTGAGGCATCGAGTTGTGGGCATTTAGAGCTCAGCACCAACTCTATGTTGCAAGCGGCGCTCTCATGCTGGTTCCCTGACCAGAGAATGGCCATGCCTTCAGAATAGCTACATATATACTAATGGCCATGACTGAAGTATTTATATATGTAGTATTTATATTTTGTTTAAATTTATATATATATGTGTGAACTTTTTATTTTATTTATTTGTATTTTCTCTGGTTTTCTTTTTCATAACATTTTATTTATTTCGTAACTTTAATGTAATATATAATATGTCTTTATGGCGTCGGGTCAAAAATAAAACCTGATCGCGCTGGAATAAATGCATTATTATTATTATTATAAGAAAATGTATGAATGTGGACAATCCGAAAGTTGTATATGAGGACAGAAGAGTGGCACTTCCTTCTCTGCCTATCCTTTCGGAGAAACCATAATGGTAAATTAGTAAGTACTCTCAAATGCAGGATGATATAATGTATGTTTATTAATTATATTTATAATTAATAATGTTAATTTAATTTTTACTATATTTATTTTAAAAAATGAAAATTATCTTCTTTCAGGTTGAGCAGTCATTCTGTGGACATAAACATTAGGTTTCGAAGTCAGGCATCCGAGGGACTACTGCTATGGCTTGGTAAAGATGGAATGGCTCCTGGGGAAACTTTCATGGGACTCGGTGTCGAAGATGGCCTGCTTACCTTCAGGTACATACCAAAATACATTTTTGGATCGATTCATAATAGTAGTCTATAGCTTTAATCATTTGTAAAACAACATATTTTTTTTAAATTACAGGTCCGTAAATTCTTTGAAGTCGCATGTTATGTAATTTGGGTTATGGATGTAACTTTTACAATGTCCAGTTTTTCCGTCATATTTTTAATGTATAATAAGCATAATGTATTTTCCGTCTGGAATAAATTTATTATTAGAAAATTAGCAGTGTGATCATAAGGTTTTATATCCATAGAAAGTCACAATAAAGTTCATGTCAAGTTTATAATTATTTCATTTTAATTTTTCAAGGTATGATGCTGGAAACGGAGAAGTCATTATCAGGGCGAATCAAACTAAAGTAGACGATGGGTTGTGGCACAGAGCTCGAGCAGTGAGGTAATGAAATAATTATTGTTAGAATAAATCATAAATAATACAAAACAAATAATGTTGTTTTCATATTCTCAAATTTTATGGATGGCTTCGATAGCAAAGAAATATGAGTTATGTTATATAACTGGATGAGCATTGTAGCAGTCCGTAGAGTATCAGCTTTGATAAACTGAAAAACATAGAAAAATTATATAAACACAATTTTAAATTCATTTTATCAATAAAATTGTTAATATTATCAGTGAGATGTACAATGACCAACCTTATATTTCTATACAGGATCATCAATGGTATGATAGACTGTCCCCAGATTGTTGGTCTGCTTGACATTCACGCACCATTGAGGTCTTCGAGACACAATTCATTGTTACAGGGATAATGTCAAAACACATGCATTAGCTAACTCCGTAGTCCCCAAATTGCATTCTTGCAGAGGTAGTCGACATTTTTGCTGTAAATTTAACTCTTTATAGGAGTGCATTATTATAATGTTTTTTGTCTCGACTCAATGGTGATGAGTAGATTGCTTTACTTCACATTTTGTATTTATTTTTTATTTTGATTGTGAAAGGACATGCTGACATTATGTAATTTTTTTTTTATTAATTTTCTTTCATATTTTCTGTTATTTTACAAATTAGGTTAATACCTGAATAGGATGCGTATATTAATAATAAGTAAATAGATAAATAAAATATTGTTAAATTTTGACATAAAAACTCATTTAAAAAACAAAATGTGATAAAATTTAGGTCTAAAATATGAATTTTTGCAAAGCTGAAATATCAGCTCAGAATATTTTTCATGAATACTGGAGAATCCATACATCGGCTCGATTGTATTTTGAATGTTATAGTAATAAATAACAATTTTAATGCACGCAACATGTGAGTTCCCAAAGTGATGTTAAAACTTAAAAACTACCCCTTGGTAAGGATTATCTAAAAAGTATTATTATATTACGCCAATGCAGAGAATTTTATACCATATTTAATTGGTACAGTATTTCAGCAGAACGCAATGGTGCAAACATTACTGTCATTTTGTATAAGATAATACTTTAATCATTAAATTTATTTAACAGAAAAGGCCAATCTGGAGTTCTGGAAATAGATGGTCTTGGTGCAGTTGGAAAAGCTTCTCCTGGCCGCATGAGGCCTCTTAACACAGATTCTGGATTATACATAGGTAAATACATATTTTAATACAAATAAATAAGGTAAATACAATAGCTATATTTTATAAAAAATTAAATATAAGTTTATTACTTCAACTAACTTATTCCATCTTTTAAATTATTCTGTACATATTGATTATACATACTTTTTTTTTCTTTCAAAAACATTCAGTTTCTTTTCCAAAGTCATATGTAAGAGTCCATGACTTACGCATTGCGTATTCTTGTGTGTGTGACAGCAGGATGTATTATTGTGAAGTATGATTGATGGATTTATTTTATTTGAAATTTTGATTTAAATAGTTTCTTAACGGCAAAATAAGAACAATTTCCACTATGAATTTTCAATATGTTTAGCATATTATTCTCTGCAGTCAGTGTGACTCTAAGATATTGGAAATATTTATAGAATTGAATCAATTAAGAACAGCGATAAGTGGAGACAAATATGAAGAAATGAAATATTTAAACATAATTTTTTACTACATTTCAGGTGGAATGTCATCAATTTGGCCGGAGACTGTAGGACGATACAATTCCGGTCTGAAAGGGTGCATATCCAAATTGATTTTGGACAGAGATCTTCAAATACCCATCAACTTTTCATCGCACGAGCACAAAACATTAAGAAATGTCGACAAGTGTCCACCATAAAAATGATAATAATTTCACACAAACTGTTTATGATAATTTAGTTTCTGCACTCGTGAAACAAAAGTGTGCGTGTGTGTGTTAGGAAATATTATATAGTTGCTTTTAGGTATTGCAATGATTTTTTTAATGTCAATATTATAAGTGTCATAGCTCACCAGTATTTCATCTGCCAGTGAAGATGAAACAGTTATCTAAATGTTAATGTAAACTGAACTTAATGACTTTTCTACAATTTTCCTTTCAAATACAAAACTCAACTTCAACTAGTTGCCGTGAATTTTGAAATAATTTTGAATACACAAATCTACATATTATTACCAATCAAAATAATTTGATCTTCGCTAGTGATGGTTAAATTATTATCTATACTGTTATTATGACTAATTGTAACGATGATTGGTAACTATTTGTAATTCTTCAAGCAATGACTGGTACACTAGGAACTAATCATCACAATCATGGTCACATAACAGTGTACTGTCACTAATATCTTCGCCTAAGGTGATTAGTCGTTGAATGCTACATCGTCAAAGATTTTTGTATGATTTTTTAAATAAAATTTACAATAATTAGAGATGGTTTTAATTTTTTAACCACAATAGATCAAAGTTAATCAAAGAATTTACACAAAAATGTTTAAAGTAAAAACTATTTAAAAATAAGAAGAAAAATCAAGTGTTCTTCTTAATTCTAGTGTGTTGATGGTTATATTGTGTAAATAAAGCATAAGCCTATAAGTATGTGAGTCATTTGAACAATATCATAAATATATTAGAAAATCACATTGAGTTTTTGTTCCATGTTGTAATTTTACAGAGGTAGGTACTCACCTATTCTAGGAAGAATCATAAAAGATGTTTTACTACGTAATTACTTATACGGTGGTAATTATATATATACTAATTTATTAAGTATTAGTCAAAATGAATTTGTAATCAATATATTGATAATAAAACCAAATTCACATTATAAATGCACTGCCCTATGATAATTGTCTACAAACATGATCTTATTATGTTTGTATATATTTATAAATGTGTAATTTCTGTTCTGCTTATAAAATATATTTCTTGTACATTTTAATAACTATTGTGGTTAGAGATTTGAAGATAATTTATTCTAGGTAAGTGTGTGACATCTTTCTACGACAATTTTAGAATGTGTTTGAAACAACCAATGTTAATTTGTAGTATTTTCACAGAGCCGCATACACATGTCTGTAAATCAACTGATAGAATAAGATTTATTTGTAATTGAGTATACAATTTGCAATGTAAGTACTTAATATAAAACTTGAAAAAAAAAATACAAAGTGCTTTAATATGTATAACATGTCTCTTTGTAGAAACAATAACTTAAATGTCCATAATAATCATTACCGTGTAAAATGTTAGGATAATCACACAATATTTTAATAACCGGCAAATTTTACGCACGTTTCAATGAATCTGTAATTATTTGTGAATTTTTTACACTGCTGTGAATTTCTTAACTGTTGTCGTTTGCACTCAATTACGACACATTAAAAATGAGGAATTCAACAAAAACTGATTCTTCTAGGCAGTTGGAGAAAACCATTAGAAAGTTAAAATAAACAAATTTAGTCAATTACATTAAAATAATATACATATGTATAATAATTATAATAATCGTTTTTATTTTTAAAAAATACAATATCTTAAATTAATGCAATATGATACAAATACAACAAAAAATTTGAAGCACCTAACTAACTTACCATCACGCCATTTTTCCGCTGGGCAGGCAGAGAGGATAGAGTGCCACACTCTTTTATCCTGCGACATTACTCTCGCCTCAACCACATTCACAGATGTTTGTCGATTTTTGAGGCTTCTAACACAACATAATTTCAAGTAACAAGTTTATGTGGTCTTACCAAGTCTTCTATTTTTGGTACCATGAACACTCACCTTATATATCTTTATTTTTTCACGTATCAACTACTTAAGCAACCCTTTTTTAATCCAATTCACTACGTTAAAATCAGCTTAATACAAGTTTTTTACTCAAGCATTAATGGATTTGCTTAAGTTATCTCATTTCCACTGCATTAAGTCTACATTTGTTCCTCTTTTGCCGGCTCCAGGCTACATTTCTGTACGTTGGTGTTGGTATTAGGACTCCATATTTTTATATTTACACACTTTTGTTCATTGCACTTTGAACTCTGTTTAAAATGTACAAAAATGATTTTGAAAAAAGTGTTAAATAAAAATATTTTTAATTAAAGAGAACACATTATTATTGTGATGTTGCAATTTTCCAGAACATAGTTCTGTAGTATTTTATTACAAATTAAATGTATCAGTTAGAAAGACATGTAGGAAAATTTAATTTATCGAAAAAATATTTTTATTGCTACCGGGATTCGAATCTAGATCCTTTCGTATTCGGGAAAATGCAAATACTTTTTCAAACTAATATGATGTAGTTCTTTCAAGGATCCAGGTTCAAATCCCAGTAGCAACAAAAATATTTTTTCGATAAATTGAATTTTCCTGTATATCTTTCTGTATACATTTAATTTGTTTTAAAAATATTATTTACTAAAAAAAATCACCACACACGATTTTAAATCAAAGCAAATATGCAAAGGAAAAATACTTTGTAAAAAATTGCTGCCACTGGGACTTGAACCTGGGACTATTCTATTGTACTTTTTCAGTTACATATTTACTGATATGATATGATATCATCATGAAGAGATAATAGAATATCATTAATGATATTATTCATTTAAGTGAAAGAATTTTTATGTATGGATTAATAAGTAAAAATATGTATAATATTACTAGATTAATAATCCTCTGTTTCACAAGATCATTGTTTTGTTAGCCCATTTAATGTAAATGCACCGTGTCATCATTTTAATATGCAATTTGTACTTAGAAATTAATATGTGATAGTTAATTAACAATTAAGCTACAATTTGTTACAAATAATTGTGTAATGTGTGAAGAAAAATAATGGAAAACATTAATTAAATAAACAATAACAAACAAAAGTGTTTTGGGGTTTTGTGGAATGCTTAACGAACATATCATTTTAATTATAATACTTTTATTATGTAAGTTGTCAAGATTTCAATGAAGTGTTTGTCACTGTATAAATATGTTTAAATGATGAAGATTTAACATACATTGTATGTAATAAATTAACAGTTTTATCAAAGGCGTAGTTACGCCAATTCAGCGAATGTGATGCATCAGAGTCCATGTTACATAGGGTCCTAAAAGGTCCGCGCCTCACAAATATTTTGGTATCAATACTATTTCCACCGATAATTTGAATTAATAATGTTTATAAAATGCATGACAGTAAGAAATGAAATAACAACATTTTGTTCTTACTATTCAGGTGGGTTGAAGAAGTTGCTTGACTGGTTTTATTCAACTCACAGACATTGTTCAGAGCAGTTGTCTCAAAAGTTAAAATAATCTTTAGTCTGTCTGCGTCCATTGCTGGACACAGGCCTCCGTCTTTCCACGCTTCCCAGTTTTGTGTGACTCTCCTCCAGTCAGGCCAGCACATTTGCGGCTTCTACATATTTTGCCTAGCCATGGACACCACTGCAGAATTTCAGTGAGTCTAGCCACGTATCCGGCATTGTCCCACTTCAGTTTGGCAACAATTCAAACAATATCAGCAACCTTGAATTTTATTCGCGCCCGCTTGTTGGTTTTTCTGTCTTTTAAAAAGATGCCCGACATTGCCTTTCCATGTTTCCTGCGTAATTATCAATTTTGACAAAATTTGTTGAATAAGATTCAATAACTTCTTATCCATGAAAGATCTGTAAATTTATGGCAAAATATTTTTTTTATGATCACTGCCATTTGTTTATTTTTATCAATACTGAATGTCATAAAGAGTGTTCAAGTAATTTTTAAGCACAAATTAAGACAATGAAATAATAATTACCAAAATACTAGCAATAGGGAACGCGCATCGATTTTTAAATTGTCTAAACGTGTTTGCATATTTTATAGATTTACTACAAATCTATTTATCTATATGTAGTAGGTACTTAAATTAATTTTTACATTTTTAAACCTTGCCTTAGGTACTGTGCCGAAAACTTCTTATCTAATTTGAAAAGCTTTATTTTATCCTCATTTACTTTATGATTACATAATCTGTTCACCATTAGATATATTATATACATGGCGATCATACGTCAAATCATACGTAAATTTATTTATATCTCAAAAACAACTTTAGTTCGTCATTATTTGTTTTGCCATTTGAAGTGTAGAATTAACGCCATGCGTCAACAGTTGCTGATATAACAACAAACTCGTCAAAGTCCTGATGACTGCACTGTTTTACAAAAATATTCAACTTTATTTCATATGAGGCAACGCTCCACTAACACAACAATAATTGTATACAAATATATCTGTCTCGAGAGATTTGATATTTTTCGCTTTAATTTCAACACTTTATGGCAAACGCAATGTTTATCTTATGTCTCAGTGCGTTTTTTATTTTTCGTCCTATATTTTTTCTAAAAAAATATAGCCACCGTAATAATATCTATCTTCATGCCCACAAAAAAATGCCATCCTTTCAAATTTCAAACTGTTACAAGTGAGGAGGCCAGACACTAAAATGTATTTCAAAATTTTAGATAATTACGTATTTGTATTATAATATTGTTGACAGACAATCTCTCACATTCATATATCTTATATTGAGCAAATAGATAATATTGTTTAAAGATTTAAAGAATTTGAAATAATATATTGACATGTGCAGGAAAGGGCCGATTTAACAGACATTGAGTTAAAAGCAGAACTTGATACAGTAAAAAATTTGGAAAAAATTGAAAAGAACTAAAAAATTATATTTTAATGTTATATTAAATAATGAACTTATACTGTTATCATGAATGATTTAATCCAAAGAGTTTAACATTTCATACACATTTGAATGGAAGAAGAACTCGTTCTAGTTCAAACATGTAAGGATCTTAAAATAAATGGATAATTAACATTCATAATGAACAATTTTATAAAAATGTACTAATTTTATGTAAAAAAATTAGTTTTTAATTATTTTTTGTAGCGCTTTGATGAAAGTTGAAATGATGTTACTTTGAATATTTCATTGCAAGCTTACTTTGCAAATTTAAAAATAAAACAGCTAATTTTCTGAATAAATTTATATGCAAGTTCCCCCCATTGAATATAATCAGAATTATTTGTTTAGAATTGAAATTATTGTTTTGAAAATATTATATTGGTAATATAAGTTTTATTCTAAAAAAGGCGTGTACACATATGAAACTGAAGTCTCAAATTTCATGTAATGGACAGTGCAGAATTAGCGCTAAGCTTATGCACATGTCGTGTGTTATCATCCGAGGCTCGAGGATAACGTTTCAACAGTGGACAATCAACAAAGAATTTTACACATTATTATATCACGTTATATATCATCATGTATTTCTTTCTGCATAGAAACTATTCAACTCGCGAAACAATGCATTAATCATTGCAGCAATCTAAGTGGTATTATAATATTTTCTTTATATCTGTCTCGTATATAAAAATGTAATGACCCGTATCCACGGATGAGATTTTTGACTGAAGACAATTTCTGAGACAGGGATTATGCTCCCATGCGATTGTTTGGAAACAACTCTGAAATTCATAATCTACCGTGTATACATCAAGTCTTAGAGATCTGCAATCTCACTCCGCATTTCGAACTTGTTGTTCATTAAACGTCAGTCCATCGACCATTAATGTTGCATTCCTCAGTTGGATTAATTTCAATGCCTTCTAAGTTGTCTTTGTCTAAGATTTTAAATATTAAGTTGGAAGAATCTATGGTTCTAGGTATATATAAAGTCTCGCTGTTAAATCAAATGTGTGAGTTTGTGTTTCTTTCTACTAATCTAAAGCTGATCTCAGAGATTATCTCCAAATCAAAATCTCAGAATGTGTACATGGCTTACTGAGATTTGTCTCAACTAAATCATTAAGGTTTATCTCATTTAGTCTCATTCCGTGGATATGGGCCATAAGTACAAAATAAAAGTATAACTATGATAAATTTATTAAGTACTTTCATTTTATTTCTTTATTAATATATTAGAACTCCGAGAGTTATTATTATATTATATATTAAAGTTGGCTCCAGGGGTCTTTCGGATCCATGGCCAACCACACAACCATTCTCCAGACCTCAGCAGTATTTTTCCAACAAGGAATTTGTAGTCTCACTGCATCCTCTCAAACATTGTCCATCTATCCCATTCTTGAGTTTTCCAAAGGCTGAGTTCCGTTTTGTTTCCAGATTCTTGGATAAACTTTAATTACTTCATCGTGAGATTCCAGGTTTCATATTTATCTTAACATTATAGTTGTGGAAATTAGGTTTCCTTGGCAGAAACTTAGATCTGGATAAACATTTTTAAAGGAAGAAAGAACCCTACCAGGATTAAAAAAAAATAACATTTAAAATGCATAATAATTTAAACAACTAATCCCTGTGTGTTTGTTACATCTCAGTATGTTATAAATCCATCACAATTTTGCTAATTCAATTAGTTTTCTCAGACAAAAATTTTCAAAGACATTAAAGCCTGTGATCCAATCAAATGTCTTAACATTTACAGAAAAAATAATGTTTATTGAGGCTAAAACCACTATCATAGTGCGTGTATATGGATGTTTAAGCAACATAGCCACATGTATTTTATACGCAAATTAGAATGACGTAACGGTACATACCGAAAATCTCTGAGTCGAGAGAGTCTCGTCAGTGGACACACATCCTTATGATATCATATTTTGTATGTACATATGGTGGAAGTTTATAGTATATGGTATATGTGACAAGTCAAATACATATTTAATATTCTTGTTATTATATAATATTTTTCTTTTATTATATTTTGTGTACCCTATGAAATAATTTTATAATTTTACTAACATCTAAGTTTTCTTAATATTTTCCCTCTTGATTTGGCATTGATTCACACAAAATATCGAGTGTCGGATCATTCAGGTTATATTCCTACTATCCTCCATGTCAACAGTAATGCAGGTGGGCATTTTTTAATTAACAGATTTATTAAAACAATTATTATTTATGAAACGTTTTTATAAAAGAAAACGAAACATTTAAAAAATTTTTGTCAGTAAATAATTTTAGGTTTTACAAAGTTTTATAGTTAAAATGGATAATTTACTGTAATCAAGAAGTACGTAGGTAGTGCAATAGTTTTGTATGTGACACCTTGTCCAATGTAATATATTCCTTTATTTGTACAAATATATTAATGAAAATGCAGAGCTTTTTTCATTTATTGTATATTAAACAAATATCTCAAGGCCCGCTGGACCGATGGCATATGGACAGTAACTGGCAGACAGTAAACCCACGATACTGGCAACAGAGAAGCTTGGAAGGTGTTAGAGATGGAGTGTGTCCTCTATGGAATGTAAAGAACCTGAAGTTGTTTAATACAACGTCATGTCTAATGAAAAAGCAGTCAATATAGCCATGCAGTCATTTTATAGAACTACTTACGCCCTACTTCCATGCCCAGGATTCAGATTCAATTATAATTTTAAATAGGCGATGCCTTTGTTTTGCGCAGGCCCTAAAGAGTAGCGATGGGTCCACACTGTACAAAGTACTTCAATGAACGTTTACACATTTTAAATCGTACTGACACTTCAATATTTCAATACTTCACACCATATTTACACACACTAGCAAAAAACTTAGTCGCCTGCAACAATGCTCTCACTCAGCACCGTATGTATAGAGAACGAAACTTTGCAAAGTACTACATGAGTTTGCTGCTCACTTCATTTAAGTGTGTACTTCGCGAAGTATCACACTACACACTTCATTGAAGTATATGAAGTGCAAAGCGATTTTGACCTGCATCGGGAGTAGGCCAACCAGTGGTACCAATATTCTTCGAATAAAGCGTTCATTTTGAACGCTTGAAGTTGGTGAACATACATTTCGTGAAGCGTTCATTGCTAAATGAAGTTTTGCCCTTCGCTACTAAAGAGTAATGATGTTGCAAAATTTTGCCCTGGCAGAGGGAGAGTGAATAGACATCATCGTCATCGGCAGCCTATCTCCACTGCTGGATATAAACATTCTCCGAGGATTACCAAATCTCTGTTTCCAGTTCTCTGCATTAATCTGTTACACCCGCCACTCGTGCAATGTCATCGCCAAAATAAATTAATTTATGTATGATATTGACAGTGAGGATACATATTTTTTAAGGACTTGACATTTTCACGTTTGCACAACTCATTAAAATTATTGTTTTTTACCTTGAAAGCAATGAAAATATTGTCCATTATTTCATGTGAGTCAACCTCATGGGTCTCCACACAAAGGCTGGTGGCCATGTTTGAACAGTCAGAGACAATCAAAGATTTCAGAAGAACCGTCCTTATAAGGTTCAACTGGTACAAGATCGCACTCCCAACAACTACATAATGCATGCACAATACTGCCATTACACCGAAACTTTGAAATAAGTTATGCAGAATGTAATCAAAAGAGCTCAGATTTATGAATGTGCTCTAGGCCATCATTAATTTATTAATATTTTGAAAACTAAATTTTAAATTTTGTTAATTTCAAAATATATTTTATTTATGTATATTTTTTGTAAAAAACAACATATGAACAAATTTATGGGCTAGCTTGTACACAGGGTGACCCGTTACTTTTTTCATATATATATATATATATATATTGCTTACAACATTTAGAGAGAGTCTAAAAAGTTCTGAACAATAAAGAACAACTTTTTAAAACAATTATTTTATTTAAAAACCTTTATGGTAAACACAAATAAGGAGATTTATCTTATTAAAACAACAATATACATCTAAAAGATAAATAAAATAAAAGTTATTAGACATTGAAGAAGAAAAACATCAATACATTTATTTCAAAATCCAGTCAGTTTCTAAATACAGCGGAATAAAAATGTTGTGTAACAAGATAAACATGTAACACGCCTTCTTAACCTTTATAATGGCTTGCAGTCTTTAAGGGATACTATTTTTTGCATTATTTCTTCTTCCATATTGTTCCACAGTGTATTGAGTCTTTCATAAAGGCTATTTTCTTCTGTACATTGTTGGAATTTTTTATGTAAAATTGATCATAAATTTCCTACAGGCCATTGCAATACATACTTGAAAGATAAAAATATTAATAATACCCATATTTTTACCGAGTCTTCAAAATTTTCAGATATTACGTTTATTTAGTTCAGAATTCACAATCTCATTGATTTCCCATTCCAAGAAGAAAAAACTCGCGACATTATTGAACCATCGCCATATTTTACAATTTTTGAAACACATTTTTCATTTAGGCATTTATTCGATTACCTCTACATTTTTTTTACAAGTTTTTAATCCAAAAAAATGTTGCTTCAGATCACTTGTTTCCAAAGCAATAATGGCATATCTTATAATTTTTTCGCAAAATTTAATATTTGTAACTTATTTTCTTCACTAGAAAATCTTTCTTAGCGGTACACAGCATCGCAATCCAGATGCTCGCAGTCCGCAACCTATAGTCGTCTCAAAAACATTAAGGGACAGTTCCTCGATGATTGCTCTAAAAGATTTATTAAGCTATGGGGATATATATAACGTTATGAATCAGTGTATAGTGTGGGTATGTGTGTAAGCGCTGGATGCCACACATTTTTCACCCAGCATTCACGTGTCCGTTTTATTATGAAACGCGGAGATTTATTGTGTGAGTGTATGACCAGACTAGAGCAGGTTGGAAACGAGAAAGACTTCTTACAGTTAACAGAAGTTTATTGAGCAGTTTACAGAAATGTGTAGAAATTAGACCGAACATTAAAGTTACGCGCAAGTAGTTAACGGAGCTTGTGATCGGGAAGACTGCAAGGAGTGAAGCTGGCTTCCCAGGCGGGTGCCAACGCATATTATTGTCGCCGATACCAGGCGCGCTTCTGAGTGTGTGAGCTCTGCTTTACGCCCAGGTATTTGCAGGATGCATTAAGGGGTTGTCAGCGGAGTTGATGATTGTGGAGGTAATAAGCTTCCGCAAAACCTTTTTAATTTTCAGCATAATTTGATGATCATCCCTTTTAGGTATTCCTTGAATTTTTTATAAAAACCTTATATTCCTCATTTACTTTATTAAATATTATTTCCATGGTATTGAACAACCAAAACTCGTTCAGAAATTTAGCGACAGTCCGCCATTTTCTTAAATACTATTTAATTATTTTAACAAAACAATGGTTCACTGCAAGGGATAACACTAAACTAATATAAGTTTGAAGTGCATCAAAATTCCTGATCTGTAATTTCGCGGTAAAAATTACCATTAGTATCGACTCAACAATTCCAAGAATTTAAAATAACGGAGGTTTAAATATAATTTTAATATTGATATAATATTTATATTTAATATAAGACATTATCAGCGTAGTCTACCACATGATAAAACAAATTAAATTATTTGGGGTGAAACGAATACAAAAAATAACAAAACTAATTCATCTAATTTTGTCTCTCTATTTGTTCACCGTTAATTACGAAGATAAATACAAATGCATTGCATTTTTATGTGGGTTTTTTCAACTTCAGGTACACGTGCAGCATTAAAGTGAGATCGGCTTCATTCAATCGTGAGTGAGCTCATGTCTTCTTAAATTACCTTTATTATTACACGTATAAGTGCATTGTGAACATGAAAACGGTTTCTGCCCAGTGTGAGTAAGCATGTGGACTCCTAAGCTGCCTTTCTGATTACACGAATAAGTACACTGAGAGCATGAATACGGTTTCTCCCCAGAATGAGTAAGCATATGAACTCTTAAGCTACATTTCCGATTACACGAATAAGAGCACCGTGAACATGAAAAGGGTTTTTCTTCGGTGTGAGTAAGCATATGAGTTCTTAAGCTTCCTTTGTGATTACATGTATACGAGCACTGTAAACATGAAAATGGTTTTTCCCCAGTATGAGTTAACATGTGGACTCTCAAGTTGCCTTTTTGATTACACGTAAAAGTGCACTGTATACATGAAAACAGTTTATTTCCAGTGTGAGTTAGCATATGGACTCTTAAGTAGCTTTTCTGGTTACATATATAAGAGCACTGTGAACATGAAAACGGTTTCTCACCAGTATGTATTAGCATATGGCTCCGTAAATGGCCTTTTTGATTACACGTATAAGTACACTGAGAACATGAAAACAGTTTCTCTCCAGTATGAGTAAGCATATGGATTCTTAAATTACCTTTATAAGCGCAAGTATAAGTACATTGTGAACATGAAACCAGTTTTTCTCCATGAGTTAGCAAATGTCTTCTTAAAGATCCTTTCTGATTACACGCAAAAGTGCATTGTGAACATGAAAACGGTTTCATCCCAGTGTGAGTAAGCACATGGCTCGTTAAATATTTTTTCTGATTACAAGTGTAAATACATTGTGAGCATGAAAATGGTTTCACTTTTGTATGAATTATATCTTGTTTCTGGTTATTTGCGTAAAAAAACGGTTTCTCTCCAGTGAAAGGCGGCGTATGGTGGCGTATTGGGATACTTTTGCAGGTAGACATGGTCTTCATTTCTGACTGCCTTCCAGGGCTAGACAGAGGCACGATTGGGTTAACCAAAACAAAATCTTGTAGTTTGAAAAGATCTGCAAAGAAAAAATTATATTCTTATTTAGGGATAGTTTACATGGTGAAAATGAAACGTGCGATTGGTGTAGAGTCGTTTATTGTAGTCAGGAATAGAAAAGGAAAAGTACAGAGATAGAGGACCTAGCGTGAAGTATAAAGAGTCGGCGGTGCTCGGTCTCAGGCTTGAGAATAATCGTGGCGTGCGGCAGATGCGTCGTCAGCGAACGACCGGACCGGATCGGGGCTGGCTACTCTCCACTCTAAATACAGATGTCGCTGGTATCGACATTGGCTGGAGACGACGGTGAATTTGAATCGCCATCTCCGCATTTATTTTACTATTATTTGTTTCTACTAGTATATTAAACATACTTTACTGTCCTCATAAATATTTTTGATATTTTATCAATCAATTAGATGTTCTAATAACAAGTTCAGCACTTGTACTGCAGAGGTCTGTTATGTTAGTCCTCGGTATAGGACTACTCCCTCTCTGCACTAATCAGTTAACTAACCAAAGTGGTAAGGATTTCGGCTTTGTGATATGTGATCAAATTTCCTTAAAATTACATCGATATCAATTTGTTCCAAAATTCTTTAACAAATTAATAATGTTGAGAACTTGAAATAATCAATCTTGCACTTTTGACAGTTGGTATGGAAATGGTTGACAATTGTTAACGACTGACGCAAATATATCAGCACCATATTTTTCTGCCTGACAAAGCTCGCCGTTCAGAGGATTAGCTTCCTATGGAAACGTATTACGCGCGTGCGTTATATTTGAAGACAACATTGTTGCAACATTAGATATTAGACCAGAAATTTAGGCCAGTTAAATGGGCAGAGAGCCAGCCATTAAACATATTCCGTGCATGGGTGATATATAATACAAGTAACCGAATTATATTAACAATAATATCACAGAACACAAAATACGACATGGCGCTAAAAAAATAACGGTTTCTAAAATGTTGTTGTTCGCTTACAGAATCCACTAAGAAATAATTACAATTTATTTTTTTTACACTATTACACTAACTGTAGAAGCTTCTGAACCAACCAATCAATAAAAATAATAAACTTATAATTTGGGAAATACCATAGATCATGTTATCTGGCCACCGGCGAAATATCAAAATATTATCCAGCCTCAAAAGGATCCGATAACAGTAAAATAGTCGAACAAAGTAATTACGATCATATTAGATTTCATTTTAGAATTATTAATAGTACAAATTCACACCAATTACTACCGACCCAAGAAAACCATCTCCTTACCGGTATGCTGGTCGACCTTTCTGGAGTCCGAGCACTCCTGCTTGATATCGGGAAGCGATATATCTATATCGGTGAAAGGCGCTCCACCACATTTTCCTTCATCCCCACTCCCACCTGAAGACCCTGGCTCAGATTTGACAGCATGAGCATCTGAGTCAGCACAGTCCATGGCCACAATACCTCCCAGCGAGCAATATATCTACTAGATAAGTTACAATTAACCATAGATAAGTAATCAATTTACTTCAAATAGCGTTTGGCCATAGACAAATAATATTATTAATTTATCGAAAGAACTTATGCAGCATATCTGCAAAACTTAAAGCTTCTATTTATAGGTTGTTATGGCCGTCTAACGTGTGATTCGCCTGTCAAGTTTATTAATGTTTCTACAGTTTATTTAAAATTCTAATAATTCTGTCAAATCAAGACAAATACTACGCGTGACAGGGCGCCGGGGTTCCACGACAAAAGCTTACAGACTTTTGGCCCAACAATACATTGAATGTTGTTAAATTAATGCACGTTCCCGGATTGGAAGAGATCCAGATTTGAATCCCAGTAGCAACAACAATATTTCTCGGTGCAATTAATTTTGTATGTATATATTTCCAATTAATATATTTAATTTGTATTTAAAAAATATCACGGACCTATGTTCTGAATAATTACAACTTCACAATAAGAATGTTTTCTTAATAATCACTGTATTTTGTTTAGGTCTCTTTAGACATGATCTGAATTCTATTTCAGTCTTTGCAGTGTTTTTCGTTTAGAGGAAAATAAAACACAGTTCAGACAGGGCCATTTATTATTGAAAATCAGAACAGAATCAAATCTAAATTAATATCGACAATAACGGGCTACTGAGACATGTGGTTTCAGATTTTTGAGATTTTGCGATTACATGTTTTCAGTTCCGGACAGATCTGGGTTGATAATGATAAATAAGGCCAATTTGTGAGTATTAATTGTGTGCACATTTTACTGTGTTTATTATGCGGTCTGTCTATGCCTGACAAGAACAGGTACAGCAGCCACCACAAGTAATTGATGTAGTACAGTGAAAATATTATAATGTCGTCATGTAATGTTTGTTTTTAGTTTTCAATCGTTCAAAGAAAATCACAATAATATTAATTAACAGTATAACGACACAAGGAACTGGTCTCTCAAGTCGATAAATGAATAGGTTTTTGTTTTTTTCAACAATATTTCTTTTAAATACATAAAACTATTTCTATCCAGAATTTATGTGTTGCAGTCGCAGAACTCAGTCACAGTCCGGTAGAAATTCACCCTGTCCACGTTACAAGAGGCACAAGGGAGAGCTCCGTTAGGTCTTTCTAGCCACTGCTTTTCCCGGCATCGTCCATCCCAGCAACCCGAATAAAACCCAGAAATGACAGATTCCTTTAATTTCTTAATAAGTCATCGTTCCGGGGGATCCGATCCCGCAATCATGATCTCACGTGCATCATTCATAATCACACAGTCCCAAAGGATGTGCTCCGGCGTCTGCCTCATCTGACACACCACGGTTCACGGAGAGTTCTAAGTCGGATAGAGTTTTGCGGCTGCAACACATAAGTGTCACGTCTCTGAATTTAATGTGATAACGAGTCTCGCGTCAAATTTTACAGATATGGCTCTGGTACGATGATACCGGAGCTAACCTGTGATGGTATTAAGATGTTAATAACTTAATAAAATTAATAAAATAAGATGAGTAGCTTGTTGGTGTAGTGGTCAAGACGTTGGCCTAGTGATCTAGTGGTCGGGGGTTCGCGCCTCGTTCCAGGACACCAGCAAGTTAGTCCTATTTTTATAGCACAAGCATTTAGCTTAGTTTGAAAATAGTAAGAATATTGATGTGACATGTATTCCGTGTACGCATCTCTATTTTTTAAAAAAAAATAAAAATAAAATGTAATTAATGTATTGACGAATCGAAACGAGAATGAACAACTCTCAAAACAATTTGGGATAAGGTGTAAATAAATAAATAATATATTGAATTTAACAAATTACATTCGAGAAAACAATTGCATTTTAATTGTCATTTCTTTTACACACATACGTGCATTATGAGCATGAAAATGGCTTCTGACTGGTGTGAGTAAGCATATGAACTTTTAAGTTGCCTTTCTGGTTACACGAATAAGAGCACTCTGAACATGAATATGGTTTCTCACCAGTATGAATAAGCATATGGACTCTTAAGCTGTCTTTCCGAAAACATAAATAAGTGCACTGTGAACATGAAAACGCTTTCTCCCCAGTGTGAGTAAGCATATGTACTCTTAAACTACCTTTCTGTCTACACGAATAAGTACACTGTGAACATGAAAACGGTTTCTCCCCAGTATGTGTAAGCATATGGCTTCTCAAATTGCCTTTATGATTGCATGCATAATTGCACTGCGAACATGAAAATGGTTTCACTCCAGTGTGAGTAAGCATATGAACTCGTAAGCTGCCTTTGTGAATACACATATATGTGCACTGTGGACAAGAAAACAGTTTCTCCCCTTTGTGAGAAAGTGTGTGTCTCCTTAAGTTGCCTATCTGATTACATGTATAAGTACATTGTGGACATGAAAACAGTTTTACACCAGTGTGCGTAAGTACGTGTCTTTTCAAGTCTCCTTTTCTGTAGCACGAATAAGTGCATTGTGAACATGAAAAGTGTTTCTCTCCAGTATGAGTAAACATATGGCTTCTTAAGTTACCTATCTGATTACACGTATAAATACAATGTGGACATGAAAACAGTTTCACTCCAGTGTGCGTAAGAACATGTCTTTTTAAGTCTGACTTTCGATTGCACGAATAATTACACTGTGAACATGAAAACAATTTCTCTCCAGTATGTGAAAGCACATGAATTCTTAAGGATGCTCCCTTACTGCAAGTGTACGGACACTGCGAACATGTAAATCCTTTGGTACCAGTGGAAGTTAGGGTGCGTCTACTTGAGGATTTTTTGGCGGTATAAACAATTTCCAATTCTGTCTCCATTCCAGAGATAGGCGAAGGCACAATTGGGATTGCTGAAACAGAATCAAGAATACATAGGAGACCTACAATATTAATTTTAAAAATGTATCATGTTTTATTGAATTTATAAACGACAACACTGTTAAGTGGTTTCAGTCAACTTTATAATTAATGATATTCCGGAATAAAATACTAAAAATTCCTGATCCGCGAACTGTCGCTCAGCGCTTAGCTCGACACAGCTTTCAGTAAATATTAAATTATAGCATTCAAAGTAATAACATTGTGTTTAGATATTTTTCTATTTGTATTCCATTAATTAAACCCAAGGAAATCTGCTTACCGGTGTACTGGTCGGCCCTTCTGGAGCATTCCTGCTTTATACCAGAAAATGACATATCTATATCAGTGTACGATGCTTCACTGCCTATTTCTTCGCGTTTCTCGGTTGGAGACCACTTATCTGTCTGTTCATCAACATTGACACCTACTTCGACAACTCGAGGCACATTTTTCCAGCCGATATTGTTAGATCCTACTTCTGAAACCAAAAATAATAATCCGAAATAACAGACTCCACAGCTGCCCAGACACAACGGATGCGATATAACATACATCCGATACCGCCCAGCCGCAACTCAACTCCATATCTCGTATTGTACTTTCACTCAAATAAGTCATCAAATTAACCTAGTCTAGATAAGGCGACCAGGCGCATTGCTTTTAGAGAATGTTTAATGTTTTTTGTTGTATTATACTTTCGTGTATTGCTTGCCCACAAAAGCAACAAAATTTAGCATAATACTGAGGTCATCAAATAATATATAACCTGGTGTTTGGCCTATTTTTATTTACTTTCCATCATTCTATAATGGTCATATCAGGTGAGTGCAATTCATGTCGCTGAATACTAATCAAAAATGAACCTATTCCTCACCGGCGCGCTGATCCTTCCTGGAATATTCCGAGCATTCCTGCTTGATATCGGCAAGCGATATATCGATGTCAGTATATCGCCCTCCATCGCCGCTATCGGCTGGAGACCCTGGCTCTAGCTTGACGGCAGGAACATCAGCACGGTCCATGACTAGTATCTCCCAGTAAACACGAGCCTCGATCATAGATAAGGTCCCGATTAACCTCAAACGTCAAATAGTGCTTTCCATAGACACGAGGTGTACGTAAACGGTAAATATAATCTGCCGCCGATTGTGAAATTTGATGTATAATTAAATCTTGATCTAATTGAAATTATTATATTTCTGTAACACATCCATAGTTTCTAACGCTGAAGTTGTGAAATATTGTTTCGCGAGACCTCCCGAACAGTCAAAGTACTATAAATTTTACAAAAACCAAAAAAAAAAAAAAACTACGTTTATTAGTTATACTTACAAATTATGAAAAAATATTTTATGCAGTTTTGTATTTAGTTACATGATGAAAACAAACACAAGTAGACTGAGCTGCAAACTTTTCTGGATGGCCGTGGTCCACAAGAATTCCGAGATTCACAAGGATATACTGAATAAGAAATGTGCTATCAGCATTTAAGTCAACTTGGATTTCTCTCTTCGCAGAAAAATCTCTAAGGATAAACATTCAGTACTTATTTACCTTTTTTAATAAAAATTTGTGAGTTTTTCTTAGTTACTGATATCAATAGTTATACTTTTTTTAAAACAATTTAGATGTAACCTTTTACTGCTATACGACTAATAAACTGCACATTATTTGTAATAAGAGGACAGTATAGCCTTTTTTTTAAAGTCCATGACTCTTGAATTCGTTTCTAGTGTTTGAAAACTAGTTAGAAAAAATTCAATGCAGAATATAATTTCTTACCAGTCTAAAGTCAAAATTACGAAGATAATAAGATAATATAAATGGGCTAAACTGACCATTGGTATTTATTCATAAGCTTTTTGCAAGACATGTTTTTCTTTCTAATTTCTCTGATTTTTTAAAATTGATTGGGTCTCATATATTTAAAGTTGAGTTTGAAAGTTTTCCAAATTTTCACGATACATTTTGACATTTCACATCCTTTATTTACGGATAAAAGTAATTATCGCAAGAGAGAACTATGGCAAATATTAAATATCAATTGGCGAATACGGTAAAATTTCAAATGTTTGCAAAATGCATATTTTCCGGTAGAGTAGAATTAGCGGAATAAAAAAATTGGTACTGTTTTCGTCGGATTTTTCAAGTTTTAAAAGTATCTTTTGAAAATTTGATATTTTGTCCACGTGGACTTGGGAAAACTTTGGAATTTACAAAGAACATTTGCCTTAAATACAATAAATTAAATTTATATTAAGAACTGAATATATAATTTATTTAACAGAAGATTAACAAGATATAGATTCTTAGAAAAAAGCACTGGTTTTATATCAATAAACTGACTTTCCTTTCAACTGACGGGTAGCATAAAGCCCGATGTTACTGACCGCATACAGTTAAACAAAGCGCAAAGTTGACATATTGTTCGTCCAAATATTTATGATATCGTTAGGTATAGCCATCTTTCATCGAGAGTGAGATCGGCTTCATTCAATAATGAATAAGCGCATGTCTTTATAAACCTGATTTTTCATTGCATGAATGTTGCACTTGGAACATGAAAACCCTAGTGATTGCTCTGTGCAAATGAAAAGAATTTCTCTCCAATACGTGAAAACACGTGAATTTTAGATATGCTTTGCGATTTCAAAAACAATCGCACTGTGAATATTTAAGTTTCCCTCCAATGTGCGTAATCGTACACATTTTTAAAGGAGATTTTTGATTGCGTGAATAATTGCACTGATAATGTAAAAATAATGTGAAAGCAAAACCCCAGTCTGTGAATTCTAGAATATGCTTTCATTGTATATTGTAAATTTCTCGCAAAATTTGAAGCGTAGCTCTGTCTATATGTGAGAGGTGGCACCGTCTTGTTGAAACTAGATGTGTTGCAGGCTCAATCAACTTAATTCGTGTTACAGCATTGCCATTATTTAGATAAAATGTTTTAATGACTTCAATACGTTGTTGAGGCGTTAGATGTCCTTTGATAAATTGTAATCAACTACTCCCTAAACTACCAAATGCGAAATGATAAATATCCGCCAAACCAAAATAGCAGCCAAACAAAATCGGTCTGGAACATAATATTCACACTGTGTCTCCCAGCGACCACAAAACACAAATTATGGAAACGTTTAATATGGTCAAATGCGCTTATATCTCTTATCTATGAAATGCGCGCTCGCTCGTCCACAGACACTATAAGACACGAACTACGCATAGATAAATTAACTATTTAAATTTTAATGAAAAAATTTTGTGTTGTTAAGTTGCAATTTCAGTACGTGTGCACAGTTCTATGTTATTTTTAATAGTAATTAAATTAATCAATTTGAAAGGTATACAGAAAAAAATGTATATGTCGAAAAAATATATTTTGTTGTTACCAACTATAATTCACCAGCCAAATGACCACTGTATGTACAATTCTTTTTCTTTTATCTCATCACTGGTACCGTTGCGACTATTGATGAGAGACCCTAGGTACACAAAACTTCTATCAGTTGACAAATAGTAGCCATCTATTAGAAAAGTAATAGTATCCAACATAAATATGTTATTCGTTGACAGTGAGTCCCATTTTTTTAACAACTTTTTTGAGAACAATAAAAGCTTTACTTAGTTTTCTTCCACTTCTTCCAGTCAGTCCACCACTTCTTTGGTCACCTTCTACTATTTCTACTAGGGTATTTGCTTGGTCATACATAATCTTCAATTCCTTCAGTGTCTTTCGTTATCTTCAACATGGTCAGCCCATCTCAGTCTTTGAATCCTGCAGAATCTTACAATTATATCTCAAATAAATTTTCACACGTATGGTTAATTTTTATTTTGTAAATTAAATTTCTTAATCCATAAATTGTTCTTTGCATTTCCATTTAAAAACTGCAAATGTATTTTCTTAATTTTGAGTTAGGCATCACGTTTCAACAACACCATACGTATGCATTGGTTTTATTATTGTTTTATTTATTAACAGTTTGCTTCATCGACTCAATAGTTTTAACCTCAGCAGTCTGGAATAAACATATTTTTTCCAGCTAGAAGGCAGATTTTAATTCTTTCATTGTTTTGTTTAGCATAATCAAGTTAGACCCCAGTTACGTAAGATTATCAACCCCTTCATGAACAAGTTGTTCTACGCATCCTGGGGCATCTCCAGTTCATGTATATGTATTGACCATATTCTTTTTTAAGGCACTTATATGCAGTCCTAATTTTTCCACTTCCTTTATCATCATGGTTGACCATTTTTTTTTTGGATCCACCATGTTAGTGGACTTTATTAAATGGGGGGAAATCAACAAATTGATTCACCCTGAGTTTTTGGGTTTATGATGGTAATATTGAAAATATCCTGTATATTATATACTTTAAAACGTTTTCTTTTACCAGTTTCATAATATTTGATAATTATAAAATCGAAGAAAGTCTCTCTCTCTCTCTCTCTCTCTCTCTCTCTCTCTCTCTCTCCGACGAATTGCTGGCGAATGGTAGAGATTAAAAAACTTGTAAGAATGACGCCCCAGATATCCTAAGGAAAGTGGAAGTGCTGTAACATGCACAAACCCCTTTTACAAGACCAAAGAAAACAAATAGGTCGACGATCTTAAGACGGATCTGCAAACTGGACCAAACAGTAGCATCTTGGGATTAAAGAAGTTAATATATTTTTATTACATTAATATTTTATATACTATTTATGATTTTATTAAACCAATTCTTCCGTCCCTTCTTTTAAATTGGCAGATTTAATTTGATTAAAATTTAAATCGTCTTTACAATCTTTTAATTAAAAACAAAACATTTTTTGAATTTGTTTTTTCTATTAAAAACAGTAATTAAATGACTTTCAATTAATAAAAAAATTAAATTAGCGCCTAACCTCTTCTAATCTTGCTTAGTTAATATAGAAACCGCGACTGCGCTATCATCGCGTGTCTCATTTATTTTATCTCTTATCACCTGTTTTCCAACATATCTTTATACATAAATATATACACACATATATATGTGCATGCAGTGAGCAGCAACAGCCAGGGATGTGCCAAAATTTGCATTCTCTGACATTCTCATTGTGAGACACTGACTTTCACAAAAACTTTGGAAGAGAAACTGAATGGTTTTGAAAAACATTCTCCTATAAATATGTAGGCTGGTGAGAGATAATCTGTCGTATCAGTGGCGTATTCGCAACAATTCATAGTTAAAAGATCTCAAAATCCTTATTTAGATGGTGTAGTAAACTCACAAAGGATAAGATGGGCAGGATACACAAAGCACATGATTACGCAATATGCTGTGAGCCAAGACTCGTTCAGCACCACCGTCTTGTACTATCTTTTACTGCTAGATTTTATATTTAGAAATTATTTATTATTATTATACACGCCCTATTCAGACATTAACATAGTACAATACACAAAGAAAAAAATTATATGATATCAGAATGTTTTTATATAATTAAAATTAAAAATAAAAATATGAATCTATATAAAGCAATTTATCTATCACCATTGAGATGAGACATAAAAAATTGTAATCTTGTAGTCCTATAAAGAGTTAATTTTACAGCAAAAATGTCGGCTACCTCCGCATATTCATTCCACAAAGAATGCAATCTGGGGACTGCGGAGTTAGTTAATGCATGTGTTCTGATATTACACTGTAATAGAACAATGAATAATTGTGTCAAGCAGACCAACAATCTGAAGGCAATCTATCATACTATTAATGATCCTGTAAAGAAATATAAGATCGGTCATCGTACGTCTCACTGATAATTTTAACAATTTCAGACGGCTAAGGGGATAATTATAATTGATATCCTAAGAGCGCATTTTTAATTTAAAATTAATGAATCTTATAAACTTTCTCTGGATTCTTGCAACCGCCGTCGACTGAACCATGTAGTCTTGAATTATAAGAATAAAATTATGTTTATATTTTACACACTCCTTAACAAATCTGCCGACATGCCCGATCGACCGCCGAATGACGTAATCTATCACAGTGACTTGTTCAAACACTGGAAGGATACAGGAAATTATAAAAAATAGCCAATGGGTAAATAATTACGTACCACAGTATATATTTTATCTTTGCGTACCATCCAGCAGTGTCCAGCGAAGGCAAACAGAGAGAATAAAGTGACAAAGTCTTCTGGTCTGACACAACTCTCGCTTTATACAAATTCGTAGATATATTTGTGAATACACTCTTGCCATTCTAAAGGCATACGTTGAAGCCCGGTACTTAAATGGTCCGTGTCCACAGAATGAGACACAATGAGATAAATAACGGAGTACCGTGTACACGTTCTGAGGTTTTGATCTGAAAACCAATTCATAGGTCAGTTTAAAATTGGCCGGAGATAAAATTTAAAACTCGGGTACACACCGCGACGGTAAGCTCAACACGTGCACACAAACGTCACCTAGAACCATGAAAACCTACAACTATTTATTCTGAGGCTAGACAAACAAATGCATTAAATTATAAATATTTATTCCGTTTTAACTGCTGCTGGGGAGATTATAAATCACCCAACTGACGAACGAAACATCAATGGTTAATTGACTGACTTTGAAACGCGAAATAGCGATTCTCTGAGTAATGGTTCCCCCTCCCCCTACTTTATTTCATTACAAAATTCTTTCAGAGCTTCCACGTGAACACTACAGATATAAAAATGTGAATATATTTTCACAATAACGCATTCAAGATCTACAAGTAACATGCCGTCATCGCACATGCCGTCATCGCCTCGCTACTAGGTACTTCCATCAATTTCTTTTATTCCTCGAGCCTTTTTTGAACTATTACCATGGGTTGCTCTTTCTATAAACGGGACATTTCGGTGTCCCGAGCTGTGCATGGGGACAGCGGGATAGGCTACCTAAAACGGGGTGGTCCCGTTCAAAACGGGACGTATGGTCACGTTACCAACGGTGGATGGAATTTTGTTTTAATTATTGCATCTGGTAGCCCTTTATGTGGGGGATTTTTTTTTTCAAAAAAACAATATGTGTAGAAAAATTGTGCAAATGTTTTTTTATTAACTTTTAAATGGATGGTGTAGTATCGAAAATAATGTTTAGATTTTTATTCTGTCCTTCTGCCAAGAAAACTTTTATTTTGACGTTTCGTGGTTAAATGGCGTTGAAAGGCCGTCACGTCACTACTCGCGAGTAGCCGGCCGGCGAAATGTCTACATCTGCTATCTATTGGCTCTCATTAGTCATACACTAGAGAATCGACATGCTGTCGGCAAGTAGATAGATAATATTATATAGATTTTGGCTCGAACAGGAGTCATATGTTGTTTGTTACGAGTTCACGTGATAAAAAGACAGTAGTTCAGGTTATCTACAATCGACACCACAATCAACACCGAACTCAAATACATTAATACAACGTACGTGTACCTGCTACCTACATATTATGTGTATTAATAATAGGTATGGAAATTCCGGGAAATGAATAGGAAATGAAATTGATTAAATTTACGAACTACGTAGTTCACATAGCGGGGAAATAACTGCTAACTAAACAAAGCGTTAAGATGTTTTTGTTAAAATTGAGGAAAACTTTAAAAAAATTGTTTTATGGTTTACATAAGTAAATAAGTAATGATGGTGCAATATTTCGATGTCAGTATTCAGTACCTATTATACCAGTAGTCAGCATTTGGTTTAGTGTATATGTGTTAAGTGCGTAGAGTTAGTGTATAGTACATATTTATATCTAAATCAAATATCAGTTTGAGAAGTGTCTTCGACGTGTTCGGTCAACTTTCATTCTCTTCAAATATCGTAAGGTGATGAACCGTAAACATTAATCTACCGAATTAATAAATCAATGTGATTTTATTGTTATTTTTGTATCTCCCTAATTTTTGACATTATAAAGGTTTTTGTAAAAACTAAACAAATAGTGCAAACCAAAAAGAAACTGGATTTTTCAGTACGGATTAGAGAAAAACATTTTCGCCTATCTCATTTCTAGCGGCCGGTGATTGTGGGGGTTAGGGTTTAAATTATTATTTTTTTAAATTTCAGGTGGCAATAAGTAAAAATGGAAGATGTCAAAGTGCTGCTCGAAGCGTGTCTCTCGATAGAAAAGCCCTCTTGCGATCAAACGGCGCTAATTTATGAAGAATTAAACAATAAAAGCAAACTTTTTCCTATAAAGTTTCCGGTACAAACTATCAGGTATGTTTTCGAAAAGTTCATATTTTCCGTATGGGTAGAATGAAATGACTTCGTACTAAACGCACAGTTGATGGCTACTACTACATTTGTTTTATTACATTAGAATGTATATAATTAAAAAATTGACAATTCAAAAAGCGAAACTACACTGTTTGTTGACGCGCTTGGCGAATGCGTCTCTGCTACATTAAACTCGGCTGCAGATTTTTTTTCCAAAGTTTCGTCATATTTTTGAACTATTGAGTTATAACATCATAATTTATCATTAAAATTCGTTGTATAACAAGATTATTGAATTTATTTGAGAATTTTGAAGAATACTGCACTTTATGATGACGCACGTTTTAATCAATACAAAGTTTATATAGGGTTCATACATACGTAATTCACTAGGATAAATATATATATTTTTAAAATATGTTTTTTTTCTCTTGTTTCAAAACTAAATTCTTAAATTTGTTTAAGTGTATGTTATGATAGTTAGACGCGGCACCCTACATTACATTTTTTTTCTGATATATAATTTCTTACAGATGCACAACTCTCTGCCAGAGCAACCCTAAGAAAGTTTTAGAGGAGAATATTATATCTACATACCCAATGATTCATGAGAAAGTATTAAATCTGATGTGCAAATTTCTTCTGCATAAAAGGTAAATATAGTGTTTGAATTTAACTGAAATAATGGAACAATTTCAACCTTAGGAAGATACAATCTATACTTATTATAAATTTTACATTTTTTACTCTATATCTCCCAGTTGATGTGCTCATGGGCATAGCTTCCACAGCGCAAACTGCTTGCCTCGGCCTTTTGGGCCTTGTTTAGTGCAATGTGTAGCGAAGCTCCAGTCATCTCTCTGAAATTATTAACCATTTTTAATCATTAATTTAATTTTAAAATAAAGATGCAGTGTTTAAAAATTGTTAAGTATTCAAGAAAATCTATTTCACCTTGTTAAATAATATATTATTATTCAAACAGTATTAGCTGACAATATTAAATTTGTAGTTCTATGTTGACAAATATACAATACTGTCAATGTAACAAATAGAAAATGAATTAGGATCAACCAAAAACCATGCTATAAGTAATAAAATATCAATATTATCTAAATCATCATCATTTTTGTCTCCCTATCCTAGATCGGGGGCCCAAAATGTTTCACCTATCTTGGTCAATCAAGATCCAATCTGCCTTCATCCCAGCTTTGTATAGAATGATACACTGACCACCTTTCCTCCAGAGTTGTCGTGAGGATACTTTCTTTGTATTCGTTCCCCTGGCAATTCTCAAGACACAAAGTACTTTTTTTTTTTTTTTTTTGTTTATTTTTCCTGTTTCAAAGTTCTTGAGAGGAAATTCGAAGAAAGGCATGAGTCATACATTTTTAAAAGCAGTAGTCTCAAATGTTTGGTGCCAGGTGTACCAAAATAAATAATGATTCTCAATATTACAAAACATCCAGTGTTTTGACACGGTTTTATTGTAAATAAAACAGCAGATGGTTTAGTGAGTTTTCAATTTTGATAACCGGTTTGTACAACCCGGTGCAAAATTTATTAATTAACACTTTTTGTGCGGGGTGCCGCTCTCGGGTCACAAGTATGTGAATCGGGCAAAAACCATCGGAATGTGATAAAAAATCGAACTTTATAAAAAACGCTCTATCTTCCAAACCGTTAGTAATTTTCTAATAAAATTTGGAATACTTACTTACCATTGTATGGTCCTCGATATTATATACTTTATGGAAACAAATCACTTATGTTTTTGTAAGTACAATGAGGCAATTTCATATTTACAGCATGTTCACTATGATATAAAAGTATACATAAAAACTATTGTTCTAATATTTAGATAAAGTATGGTATTTATAAAAACATTCACCCCTGTGAAGGGGTACGTCACAAAATGTACACATATAACTAGTAAAACTTTTTTTTTTGTGTACAGAACACACACGACACTGTCTTTGTGGATATTTTTTTTACCGCCGGTAATAATTTTAGTCGCTCGATGTTTTTTCATGTCGAGTGATAACCTCCCTGGAGGATCGCTTTTGACTACATTTCTCGGTAACTGAGATGTGGATGGTCCCGGTTCTTCCAGATTCATGTCAGTTCTACAAGCATGGTCGGCTATCCAAAATTTTCCAACGGTGCGCAAAAACTGTTTGTATGTTAGTCTTTTGATTGGATTTAATGTTTTGTACACTTTAAAAGAATTAAATAAGGCACAATTCAACAAAAACATCACAACTCTCTTAGTCCATTTTTTTGTTTTTCGTAATACAGAGTAATACGATAAATACGGATCTGTACGATCAACGCCTTTCATATATTTGTTATATTCTATTACACACTAAGGTTTCCAAATACGTTGTCTTGTAGTCCAATCGATGTTGTGGCTTTCTAGGATAATAGACTAATGTATTGTTGAGATCATTCGAACACCTTTCTTAGATTTCTAGTGTTGCAACAATACATCTTTTCGTTGACGGAAAATACTTTGCCCTACACTAAGATTCGCCATTTTAAAATATTCTGGAAAACCTCGGTTTATTCTCATTGTTCCACACGTTCTTATTTTATGTTTTAGGAGTACTTCACTAGTTTGCACACTATTATAATAATTGTCCATGTACACGTGATGCCACAAATTTAAATATGGACCGAGAAGCGAATAAATAGTCTCTAATAATCGTCTTCTTTTTCCGCTGTAAATTTCGAGGTTGCAAATGTATCCCGTGGTTGCTTCACTAACCATACGTACAAGAACCCCATATTTTATTATTTTTGACGCATTATACACTTTAAATGAAAGTCTTCCTCGCCACGGTACAATACTTTCATCCAGAGACAGTTCCCTTTGAGGGTTGTAGACAGAAGAAAACTTTGGTATAAGATATGTCACAATTGGCCTAATTTTTTCAAGTCGATCGCTGGGATTCGTGATGTTCTCATTATTCGAAAAGTGCCACGATTGCCATATCTGTCTAAAACGATCACGACTCATTATTTTTGAATAAATAGGTGTTTCGATACACGGATCTGTTGATCAATAATCATCTCTTGTGTCTTTTCGAACTTGTCCCATAAGCAAAATTAGTCCTAAAAATTTTTTCATCTCTACAAGGCTTATGGACTTCCATTTGATGGATTTCTTCATTTTTTTTATCCGTGATTCGTTTTGTGTGCGATATTGATGGCTTTCCTCTATCATCATCTCAAGTAAATCATCTCCGATGAACAGTTTTACTACGTCCATTATGTTTTCAGGATCGCTTGGTGGTACACGAACACCAACGTGACCTAAAAATGGTTTGATATTAGGTGGATTGTCTATTTCAGACCATTCCGTAACTTCCTCTTCCTCCGCATCACTTTCTTCAGAATCATTGAATTGTAAGGGCATCACTGGCACCCTGCTCTTGCGAGGGAACCTCGTGAATCACTGTCAAATTCAGGAAAATAATCGCTAGAAAGATCAGATAAATTATCCGCGAATATTTCCTCATCACTTTGATAATTTTCTGAATTTAAATTCATTTTTTCGAGTTTAAAAAGAAGTAATATAATTATATTCCGTTAAACAACAACACGCCCGTTTTATAACACAAATATTTAAAAACTAAAATTCGAAGTGACTTGGTGATTTCCAGAAATACAAATATTGAGATCCACTTGAGATGATTTATTACGGCGGACGGCCCATAAACCTACATTGGGTTACACACTTTAAATTCAACAAAATATATTCATTTCGATCGCTATTGTGAAAACGTGCATTCTCACTCATTTATGGATGAATAACCAAGTACAAGACAAAGATAGATATAATTTTACCACCTTATATAGATATAATTTTACCACTTTATACCTTCATTTGTCATAAAAAATATACCGCTTATCTACTCGACAGAAACTTCATGCGCTTACTAATTTATTCAGTAATTGGGTGATTTCTTAAAATTTCTTCATAAATTTCTTACTCTGTAAAACTTAAAGCATGTATTGTCATATTCCTTTTTATAAAATCATTAAATTTCATGTATTTTTGTTTAAATATTCATGTACAGACAAGCTCTCGTAAGAGCTGTGCGTAATTATTATACTACGTAATAGACACGAAGACAAAAGGATACATTGGACATATATCAGGTTTTTTTTTATATACATGTAGTTTGGACCTTTACCAAGAGATTAGTATACAACACTCATATAAACAAATCGGGTAATTCTACCTTTCCCGCCTTTAAAGTAGAGTCAGCTGAAAAGGTAGAACTACCCGACCCGCATAAGAAATGTTAATATGTAAAATTTTGGTTTCCATGTGATAAAATGTTTGGTACATCATTTACAACCGAAATTTGATTCCAAAATAATATAATGTAGATGATGTTTAATAATTAAGTATGTATTACATTAAGACATTATTTTCAGGGACTAAACATTAAAAACTAAGGGATTTTGTAATATATATGTAGTCCACTTCTACTTAAAAGCATTTTTATTTAATTTCAGGCAATATGGAACAACAAAAGAGCAAGTATTGTACAAAAACATGAGCATTGAAGAGCTGATTGACAGATTATTACGGAAACGATCTGTTATGTTTTGTGGACCCAGGGATAAATATTTACTTCTAACAAAGGAGCTAGGGTATTTTAATTCTTTATTTGGAAAATGTGTGATAAAAGTTATTTTTTTATCGTTTATGGTCATGGTTTTCAAACATTTATTAAACAAGCATCTTACGCCTACAGTTTGTTCTTATTGGTGAAACAGGTTATAATGGTGCATATACACAGAGGAGACTGCAAAATTAAGTGCGAAGTGAAAATGCCATCCGTTGTGTGTTGTTAGCAGAGCAGAATGACTAACTGAATCATAACGACCTTTATTGCCATATTTCCATGACAAGAAAGTAAAGTCTTGTATGCTTGTATGTGCACATGCACTGTAAAAGTAGAATTCCTTATCCCTCTCTTATTATGTCTTTAGTATCTCAATGTAGTATGTTATCTTTGAAATTGTGTGAGAAGATCAATTATGATTGATTTGTTTCATCACCGCTACTCACTGAGAAAATGAAAAGAACAGGATGCTAAATTAATTAATAGAATATATGTATATCATATATTTCTTCAGTTTCTTTGTATAAAATAATCATTTGACATAAATATTTTTAGCATGTCAGGATGGGAAGAAATTGGTACTGACAGTGAAAAAGAACCATTGGTGTTGAAGAACTGTTTGAGTTATGATGAAATGAAATTATCTGCCCTTCTGTACGTTTCTGGACCTACAGTTTTCATCAATGATGGTTCCAGGAAGAATTCAGGCAAAGTAGCCACAGATCTGGAAAGTATTGAACGTTTTGGAATTATAATTGGTAAATATTTTAAGAATTTCTCCTATTTTTTAGAACACAATGACATATTATGAGCTTTGCGTATCAATGCTTCAAATCTTCCTACCTTAGAACTTCATATTGTACTATTCTTGTACTATTCTTTCACTGATAAAACACTAAAATATCTAAGTGAATCTTTATTTTTTCATTTTAATCAATATTATTCTAATCTAGACAATGCATACTTATTATCAACTATAAATATCCTGTCAATAATGATGAAAAACTATTATTTGTTAAATGATCTTAATTTATTTTAGAAAATCAACATAATACAGTACAGTACATACAATAATGCAAACTTTCACATGATAAAATTGACAGCAGATCTCGTTTGTTTTAGTTGCTGTGTAATATAGACAGTTGTTGAAATTAGCAGTATGCGAATGATATGGATTGATCTGACACCATTTAAATTCCAGCAATTATGATATGGTTTGATTATTTTCAGGATTAATTGGAACCCGCCTGCAAAAACAATATGTGATGGAATTCCAAGAAATTTTATTGGACAAGAAACAGAATTCTGCAGCTAATGGGTATGGCTCCCAAAGTAAGGGCATTTTTAAAAGGTTTAAATCATCTGATAACAACAAGAGATACTTATGGAGACAAATATGGGCTGGATTTTATGGCGTAAGTAATAAATTGATATTATTTAAAATATATATCCTTAGATTATTTTAAAATTTTACAATACTACAATATAGTAAAATTCCGTTTGTTCTGAGTTAAGGGGACCGAAAATCAAGAAAAAAGTTCGAATCACGATTTAGGATAATGAATATAAAAATTTGATTCTTTTTTACATACTAATGCGTAAAAATAAATATTTCAAATCGAGGACACACAAGATATATTTTTCATCTTTTCTAGTATACTGAGAGTGAGTGAGAAAACAAACAATGCAAATTAACTTTATGCGTGTATTGGTATAGGGGAGGAACTACCCATTTTGTTGGACTTTGGACAGGCACATCGCGTAGCGCATGTGTATTTCCAGATTGCTGACATCTGACAAAAAAAATCAAATTAGGTGAAAAATAGATCGACAAATTCATTTGATAGGGTCCAAAAACAGTTTTGAATAACGATATTCGATTTATAAGTACAATTTCGTATGAAAACTTTCCAGAGGGACCACATTCTGCTCTAAAACTTCGACTTGTGGCGAATTTCGAATAAACGGGGTTTTACTGTAATAAAATCAATTAATATTTTTTGTACTCATATTATTGTTTATCAATTTCTGTATAAATTACACATCTATGTCTATGACTGTTAATAATAAAAAAAGTTGCTGATAACTAAAATATTCCGCATTCAAAATGATTAAAATAATATGATTCTGAGGGATATAAAGCGTCGAGTAATTAGCAACACCGCGTATCTCAAAAATTTTAACTTTTCATGACAACGAGAATACTTTATATTACTTTCAGTATTACTCTGTTCTTATTTTATTTACATTTTTTATACTTACTTGGAGCTAATGCAAGTAGAGATTTTTGTTTTTTTTACCAAATTTATGCAAAAATACAAACCAAACGCCATATTAATCTCAATTTGTCAAAAAAATGAGATGCGCGTTGTTGCTAATTATTCGACAAAATGTGTGTATAAAATTCATTATATATACTTGACTTAAAAAAAACACATTCTTCATTCTTGTTTAGTTTGATATGTGTTTACTATTTAGGTACTACAAACGTAGTCAAAATTAATGTATCATGCGCATGCTTACAATAAGCGATGAATAAAGCCACTCATTTTATGTAGTTCTTTTTTGTTCTCACATCCCTGCTTGTTTCTTTTCTTTTACTTCTTATATGTCTTAAGTCTGTGTCAAAAATTTTACTTCGTTCATATTTCTTATTTTCTACTTGTCTCCTTTTTGATTTTTCTGTTTTTTACCATTTAATTTAATTTGTTACCTTACTTCCAACTTATAATCTAGCTAATGGAAGCTAATGGCTACATACCTCAGAACAGGTACTTTATTTGTACCTAGAAAGGTAGGTAGCGGCCAACAGGCTTACATGTAAATGCATAGAATGTAGTATTAATGCTTCTACTTTCTGGTGTATTGGTTACTTTAAAGATTTTTATATTGATGCAATCTTTAAAGGAATGCTGTTTTATAAATAAACGCTGATTTGTCGGCACTGAAAAAATGATTCATTTAATTTTTATTATGTTTTCAACATTAAAATTTATTCTTATCTTATTCTAGGAATCTAGTCTGACTTTTGAAGAGGGTCTCAATATTCATAAGAATGAAGAATCAAAAATACAAGATATGTACTCTAAGAGATTTAATTATGACAGAAATACCTTGTTTGATAATTTAGTTTACTCAAATCACATTTCCATAGCCTTTGATTGTGCTATCCTAGAATCTAACAAACGCGCTACTGAGAAAGGAAAAATGGCATATCTTCATGTTGTTGGAATCGGTAATGTATATATTTATGTTTTTGTTTTTAAGGCGAACACATCATTGTGAAGTTGCAATTTTTTTTTTCAAAACACAGTTTTGTGGCATTTAATACAAATAAAATGAATCAACTAGAAAGATATCATAAAAAATCAATTTATTAAAAAAATATTTTAGTTGCTACTGGAATTTGAACCTGGACCTTTTTCATTTAATTTGTATCATAAATTTATGACTTATTAATTATTCTAAAACTTAAATTCTGCTCTAGTTAGTATTACTTCTGCTCTTAACAAATTATTTGAAGGGAGTTTTTAACAAAAACTACAAAAATATTATTGTATATGTAATGTATCATGATATTGCGATTGTATCACGTGCGCGAGTTGGCAAGAATGGCTGTGTGGAAGGGATAAAAAGCCTCCTGTTTGGGCGCGCGGTCTCTCTCTAGAAGCGTAGATCAGAACACATCTCTTATATTGTATTCGTAATTGTAATAAACTGTATTGTTGTACATCAAGTTCTTGACTACCTGAATTCCCGTACACAAGAAGACATCATTGTTTGCAGTTGTAATAGTCGGGTTAAGGATATAACAATATAGATACATGTGTATAATAATCATTTGAATGGTTTGAGAGCCATCGGCGTAATGATAAAGATAAATTTGTTCAAATTATACAATTTTATATGTATGTGGTTATAAGAAATTCAAATTTTTTTCAAGCTTTATATGTTTAACATTTACTGTGACTAGCACATCCTTGAGGGACATAGATTTCGAAATATTCACTGATCAACAGTCCGTAGAGGAACCATCAACTTAACCAATTAGTCATAGGCGATTTTGTGGATAATTATTTGTTAATTGCAATTTTTCAAAGTTATAAGTCAAAATGTTATAAAAAACATGCTTTGTCATGGCGTACAGTCAGATAAAGGTTTATTTGTATGAAAAATTTGAAATTGCTTAAATGTAATAAATAATCTGTTGTTTGATAAAGGTATTTCAACTATGTATTATTTTAGGGTTAGGAGTTTGGAGAGCATTCAATCACCAGGACAATATATTTGTAAAAACATTTTTAGAAAGACTGAAAATATTAGCTCCACAGCTGTCTGGTCTTTCTGATGTAGATCTTGCATACATGCGAAACATCTCCAAGGGTGAGTATTTATGACATTCTATAGCTATATATGTTTAGATACTTATGTACACAATTTTATGAGGTATCAACGTTTTGACAAAACATTTCATAATGAAATATTTTCAGATATTCTGGATGAAAATGGAAAGTTCATCGAGTGTGGGACCCATCCCTTAGGTAAAGCAAAAAATTATATTTTATTCACAAAAATTCTTTTTTATTTCATAACTGATAAACACTGTATGATGAAAAAGATAACTTTATATTTTTAATAAAGAAGTCATCATACAATACAAATATGTGAATAGTAAAAATGAACAAGTTTTTAATGGGTTTTTTCATACAAAGTACCTAAATTAAATTTAGAAATAAAGACTTTCTCTCAATTTTTTTTCATAGATTTACTAGCCCAATAATAAAATGTTTATTTTAGCGTGATAGGGTTATTTATTCAAGACCTGATTCATTCATAAAATAATTCATTCAAGTAACAAAATAATATTTGTTTTCAAAAAAAAATCCAAAAAAGATGAAGAAGTTCATACATATAACCAAAATATAAATACTAAATTTCAGTCACAGCTATTATTGTATCTGTAGCTACTCTGCAATCGATGACATTCTCTGGTCAGGTAGCCGGCCTCCCATGAGAGCGCCGCTTGCACTAGAGAGTTGGTGCTGAGCTTTTAATACTGCATATTTTAATAGGCTAGTCAATTTAAAACATTTCATTTTAAGGGAAGCCTATTATTTTATCTTATTTTATATAGTGGGCTCTAATGCATTTCTTTGTTTTTCAGGTGGCATTAAAGTTCACTTATCACAAAGACAACCCTCAAGTAAACTATCTGGTGAACACGAAAATAAACTTCTAGTGGAGACCTATGCATGGGATGGAAATGCACAGCCTGGAAATGAATTTTGGTATACCTTACTATTATTTATTGTAATACATATACATAATTACATGATATTGTAATATGAGATATACATAACAATTTTCCAAACTAACTTTTCTTTCTGAATGAGTCGTTTTGTCCAAAACTTTTTTCACTTAAGTAGGTGAAATAATACATAAGGTTAATAAAATTTCTTTTAACCCTTTCCCTGGTATAATACCCGAAATTGCTTGAAAAATATGACCACTTTCCCATCCAGGCTGCCCGAGACTGCCCAACATTTAATGTGAAATTGTTTACTTTTGAGACATATTTGTAATAATTATAAAAGCTGTTGTACTGTCAAGACCATGAAGCAGAGATACAAAGAAAGAAGAGAAGAAAAGATCAAGAAAAAAAATAATATTGATAAACTCATTTCAGAGATATGGACATATTCAAAAATTAAAAAGTTCCAATGATAATTCAATTGTTGACATGCATTAGATTTTTTTTGTATTTTTTCCATATCCATACCACCATTTCAATATTTATCACCAATAGAAAGCTATCAACTTAAATGTATGCTGTTTCTTTAGAATGTATTTCATACATTTAATGTTTTATTTCTAGGAAAGGAAGTTTAAGTACTTCTGGAGATCCGGCTGCTGCCTGCTCATCTCAAGTTGCAGAGCTGCACAACTCTCACATTAACGAGAAATTTGTCTGTGGAAAGAATCTCCACATTGTCGGGGAATATGGTGTCAAACATGTCAGCGAATACACCAAACTATTACTAGACCGGTAATTAACTTCATGAATATAGGTGTGTGTATTGTACAAATGTGAAAATTTAATTCTCGGAATGCACCTTTAAAAATATATGTGAGAGACTATACGCTATTGGCTACGGTTGTCTTCAAAGTATGTACTTCCCCTTGAGCATCTCTGCACTGACTTTGATGGCATTTCTAGAAGCAGGCTTAGAACTCATTTTCCAGACTATTGAATACCCATCTCACATTTTGTTGGATATCAGTTATGTTCCGTACAGGAAACAAGAATGTAGATAAGAGTGGTTCGCCGATCTCAGCTTCTCTTAACCGGCGATGATTATGATGATGATTATTATGAGGTTGAAAGAAATGAAACGCAAAAGATGTTCAATATCGGTACATTACAGCTACACAACACAATCGAGAATGGCTTCCTGCCTGCAGAATACCCTATTTTTATACAGATACATAGTCATATTTGCAAGTAACTACACAGCGACAGGCCACTGCTGTGACGTTTTACTAAGAATGATAGTCTTTGTTTGCCCGAAATCTATCCCACGGGTTTTTTGGCGCCATGCTGATTACTGGCATGTGTCTTGCCATATCATTATATTGGCGCCTCTGCTGCGACTTCGCAATTCTGTGCAATGCAAGTTATATTAGAAAAACTTCATCTCTTCAGCACAGCTTTTAATTTTAGAAATGCTGGTGATCAAGATTATCTAATTGGGTTATCGCTTTTTGGCCAGAAAGTCTCTCACAGTGAACGCACTGCTCTATTATTATTATTATTAGTAACATATTATTTATTAATAACATATATTTACTGCTGTGTCCTGAATGTAAAATATATTCTGTAATTAAATATATTGTATTTTTGTAAGTATGTACAATGTAAAATTATATTAATATACTATTTTCATAATCTATTAAAATGCTTATCTCTCATCTCTTTCCATGAATGGATTTGCTTAATGTGGATTGTTCCTGTTTGGTTGTGTTGGAGTATAATACATACATATGTACATATATAAAAGGCTGAAGTTAGGAAAATATTTTTTTTTATAAAATCAAGATGACATCAGATATCTTATTTATTTTTTAACCTTTCTTGATAGTGAGATATATATTAAATGTAAACAATTTCTGGATCATAAAATCACCATTCTTCAAAAGAAAAAAAATACTTTTTCGGTACTGATATTTGACATATAATATTGGTTTTAAGATTATATAAATCTTCAGAAATATGGGTGAAACATTTTTATAATAATTAATTACTATTGGATTGTAACACATATTTGTCCCTTTTTTAGTGTTTTTTGAACACATTTATTTGTAAATTCAGAATTAAGTTTATTTAATTATGTATGTGCTATTTTGATTGATGACCTTCTATCTTTCTAGTAACTGAAGAACTCATCTCTTATAGAATTTCTGGAATTTGTTAGTGAAAAAACTGATCCAATTAGTTTTGATGAGAGTCCAAATATGGCAATTTACAACAATCAAAACAAAAGATAGTCAGAATGTGTAAGGTCCAGACTATATGGAACACGATGCCATCTATTGGCCAATTCTGACATCTTACCATCAATTGATTCCTTCAGTTTGGTTAATTGTGAATAGTGCTTAGTGGAATCAGTAGTTTAGTTTGATGGCAGCAGCTTGTAATACACAATCCCTTTCTAAACCCACTAGATAGATACACAGCATGACCTTCTTTGGGTGCAGTTCAGCTTTTAGGATTGTCTGTGCTGAAATACCCCAAGTTACCATGATTTTTTTTTGATTAACTACTAATTAATTGTCGTATTGAATCCACTTTTCATTACCAGTAATGAGTCATTTGAAAAAAAACTCATTTTCATTGCGTTTGAGTGACGAATCGACAAACAGAAATTCAGCAAACCAAATTTTAATCAATTGATAGGCACCCAAGTTTCAAGCTTCTTGACCATCCTTGAAATAGTAGTTGGAGTAATATTTAATGCCTGACCAATTTCACATGTAGTCAAATGGTCTATCAATCATGGTTTTGGTTTTTACAGGTTGTTTAGCGCTAGATGCATATTTAACATCAAAATTTCCTTTTTAAGATCTTCGGAACCACTTTCTGCACATTGAATTATCTACAGAATGTAAAACTGAACAGTTGGTCGGTTGGCGGTTTGGTCATATGGAATAGATGAATGAAGAGAGAATGCTAAGAAAGATGTATGACGCAAGTGTTGATGGCACCAGAAATAGAGGATGTCCGTGAAAGACTTGGCACGACCAGCTCAACCAGATACTGAAGGATGATTCTGTTAGAAGCCTCCAACAATCGGCGAGCTTGTATTAGGAGATGTATGTAGTAGAATATGGCGAGAATTGTGTGTCAGGGCAGAGGAGTGTGGCACTCTATCCTCTCTGCCCACCCCCGCGGGAAAACGGCGTGATGGTAAATTAGTTACAATCATTTACAGCATTGGCTCCATTTACACACAAATTTGAGATGCATTTTTCCTTTTTGGTTTTAAAAAGACGTAATATGGCGAAAATGTTTTCTGACACGCTTAAAATTTCACAAAAAGAGTTTACTGATTACAATAAATTTTCATTAAAATGCTGAAATGTTAAAGTTAAATATAATATTTGCGTGCATGAAGTTGGTAATGGCATGAAAAAGGGATGTTCTACAACTAAGCGGAAAAAATGCACCCTCTCCTTTACCCCTAGTTACCCACCTCGATATAAATGTGTATTATAATAAATGCCATTGCACTCTAGTACCCTGAGAAAAATGTTATTACCTCACATAACACCACATCTAGACCAAATTTTGCGTACATCATTATTCTTTAGGGCCTTCGCGAAATAAAGGAACTAGTTCCCTCAGTTCTTTGATCTAAATCTGAATCCCAGGCAAGGCCAGGTGCAGAATACTAGTGCTAAATAAATTTTTATCACGATTAAATTTCATATAGCTATTTAATATTTGCAAAAACAATCTGATCAATCTTTTGTATGTTCGTTCAAAAATACCCCTTGTTTTAAGTGAGATGTATAAATTATCTTTTCACTCCTGTAATAAGAAATTACATTTGACAGCCGGGTGACGTTTGATTTATTTTAAGTTTGTTTACAAACACTAACTAATTGGAGTATTATTATAACAATATAAACATGTCTCTCAATGAAAAAAGAAGTATATTTGACAAAAGTAGCACGAGTATTTTTGAAGTAAACTAATTCAGTTAGTTTTCTTGAGGGTTATCTTTCGGATGATGGATTTTAATATCATTTTCCTGCGGTCTCGGGAGGTTTGAACAGGAAAGAGCGTTGTTTGGGCGGTTTCTGGGAAAGAGTTAATTTATTATTAGGTAAATGTGGGATGAAATTTTTTGTTGCCCCTTAAGCTACAACTCGCTTCATTGTCATTTCAATTCTACGACGACAACAATCCATACACTATTATACAGAGGTTATTGGATAGATAATATTACAATCAACAATCACTGTATTGGGTAAAGTATTTATCAAAAAGTATATTCTATACCTTTTCACTATTTTTCCAGGTTTATCAGAATGGAAAATAAAAAAAAAGTGTTGGAAAAATGCATCACAGTCAAACAACCAAAAAAAAACGAATTGATTTCCGTTTTAAAGGAATTGAAGCAGAACAGTGACAAATTTCCCATTAAGTTTCCTATAAAAACAGTGAGGTAACAACATTTGTTAGATAAAACTCTGTTATGATCTCTAGACTAATCAATGTTTATATATATATATATTTATACATTTATGAGATGTAGCAAATTTTTGGACACAATAACTCCCATACTTATTGCAATGAAATCTTTTTGAAAACATAAATAATGTATTAAAACATAAATTCAATAGCTAGCCATCGTATTTCAAAATGGTGGCTGTTAAAAAATATATAATTCCTTGCCATCCTGTACCTTAGAAAAAAGTAGAAAAATATTTTGAAATGGGAAATATCCTTTTCTTTCACACGCAGACAAAATGGCCTGTGCCGGAAGGGATTTTTTTTATTTTGAAAGTGACATGCTTGTGGAATATTTGACAGCTAGAGATAGTACATTTATCATAATTACTTAGTGAATTCTCAATCCTCAATAGTGGTTGACAGCTGTAATGTCTCTGATGATGATAAACAATGCTTTCCTAAAGAGTACACATAAAGTAAGAAAAGCTAACAAATTGTATTAGTTCTAATTAACCCAACAATTTTTTTCAGGTGCAAATCTTTATCCAAAAATATTTCAGAGAGTACCCTTAAGAACAATATATCCTCTACATATCCTTTGATTCATGAAAAAGTTTTGAAACTATTCTGTTCATTCCTTCTTTATAAAAGGTAAGATTTTTTTAGTTAGCTTTGTACAGTTCTAGACAGTCTGTTTATCTGCATGTGCCCTATTTTTTAATGATTCAATAAGATCAAAATGAAATGTTAAGTAGTTAAAAATTCCTAAGCAAAATTCAGTCTCTAGAGATAAGCGCTTTAAGTGGAATATCAGTTTTAATTGATTGGAATACATGTTTATAAATGTCTCTATACTAAGGGTCAGTTGTTTGATCAGTACCAAAATTTAACTATAGTAAATTTATACTAGTCATTTTTTACCATCGCATGTGGTAAAAAACGTTTACATGTCGTTTGAACGTCAAGTTTACCATTGTCAAAGTTAATCCTGCCTAACAGTGTGGCAAGGCGAATGAACATCAAATATCTGAGAATATCATCAAATTTTAAATATTCACCACTGGCATTACATACAATTTTTTGCTTTATCTATGACTTTATTCACCCCTGAATTCGAAATCTGTCACTTTGCTGGTGAAAAATCTTCAGTTTATGCGCTAATATAAATTCAATAACAAAATCGTCAGACGAACTCTCATCACTAAAATGGCAGGATATTAAATATTTTAATTTTTACCAATGATCAAACCCTTATTTGCATTTTTTTTTATTATAGTAAAAATTTTCCACTGATCAAACAGCCAGCCCCTAAAATATTTAAAAATAAAATTGCAAGCCGGACACTTCTAAAGAATGCCTACAATCTTGGCTAAGACCTCGAAAATGATAGGGGCAACAAGTTCACAACTGGGACCTATCTGTGAAGATAGACGGGAATGGTGAAAATTCCTACTTGAGAAGGCAAAGATTCTCAATGGATTGTATCCAAGACTCGGTGATGATAACATATAGCGAGTGTGTAGCCCTTACGCACTGATGAAATGATATTTCTTAGTCTTAGAATATACAAAGATTATTATTATTTTGATAAAGTGCAAAACATTAATAACAAAAGATTGTGTGAGCCGTAGAGCAGATATTTTAATATTTTTATTATACACACATATTTGAAATTTGATAAAAATATTTGCTGCCATCCGCTTGACGTTACTCCGAATTAAATCGTGGGACAAATGTCAACCACTTTTCAATTGTATGTTGGCCTGTTGGTTGAATACTGATTGTAATTATTGTACTATGGCTAAAAAACTCAAAAAAAAAGCTAAACGAAAAAAACAAATATTAATAAATTGGATTTTTGGACAGTAATCTAATAATTTTCTATCAGGGTAGGTCATTCAGTTCTTCATTGTATTTATTTTTTAAATATTCATAATGGAATCATCTTCCACTTTCTTTCTACGCTCTTCTAATAAATCTAGAATCCCAGGATTGAATGATATAATATGTAGTAAGTAGTGCGCGCTACTTAGATTTGATCTCATACTTTTAAGGTATTTTAATTCAGGCCAATAAGAGCCGTTCACAATATTTAATGTTGTAACTATTTGATTATTTTAGAAGCTATGGTTCACAGAAAGAGAAAGAATTGTATAAAGATATGGATGCCATAAGTCTCGTGGATAGATTACTATTGAACAGATCCGTATCATTTTGTGGTCATGGTGATCATTACATTCTTCTGACAGGAAAAACTGGGTAAGTTTACACTGTTAATACTTTTTCTTAAATTATTTCTTATAATTTTTAAAATACGTTCCTTATTTTGTTTCTAATCATTCTTTCATATTAAATAACACATGTCATCTACACATGTTTTGGTGCGAGGTTCAAGTATGCGAAATTTCAATTATTGTTAACAATTTATTAATCAAGATACTGACTTTTCATATTTCTGTCTCTTTTTGTATATTATTTTTAAAAGGTTCAAGGAACTACAGTATTGGCCTCTAGCAACATATATTTTAATATTGGAAATCATATCTAAAAAGAAAAAAATGATATTTTCACATCAGTTTATATTGTTAAAGCTTCAATAATATTAATAATAATTAACAATAATCGTGCTGTACTTGTTTTGAAAATACACTTTTACTTTATTTATATTGAGAATCCGTCTGATTATGTTTTCGTTTGTGTTCATTGCTTACGTTAGGTTTGTGTGCTGTGGCAGACCGCTTTTCTTTGTTTGATTATAAATACATAATTTTATTAAGGAGAACACATTCTTATTGTGAAGTTGTAATTATTCAGAACATGGGTCTGTGATATTTTAAGTACTAATTAAATGTATTAATTAGAAAGATGTACATACATGTAAAAACAACTTTATCGAAATATATTTTTATTGCTATCGGGATTCGAACCTGGATCTCTTCCAATCCGGGAAACGTGCATTAACCGATTATGCTACAGTACACAGCACATTGATGACAAGTTTTTTAACCAAATGTTACACTTTTCAAATTAATACATCTATCGTTCCATTATTTGAAAGCCATCTACTTTATTTTTACGGAATCTCAAACAAATCCTGATAACAACAACAATATTTTTCGATATATTATTTCATTCATGAAATGCAAGACAGTTGCTTAGTTATTGTGTTCAACAGAGCTGGTTTAAAAATGTCTTTATAAATGTTTACAAGACAATATATACTGTTTTATTAATTCTGGAGACATTATTCTTGCTCACTGCATTCACCAATAGCTGTGATGAGGCTTGTATTAGCATCCATAGAGTTACAACAGTGTATTCTAGTAATAATAATAATTATTATTATCATGTCAATTCCAGGAATATAAATGACTTTTATGCATGGTGTTCGAATGGTTTGAGCACAGGGAGAAATGTACGATTAGAGTGTAACTTTCCACAAAGTGATAAAATATCAGTACCCTTCAAATTGCTACATAATAATTATTTAAATGAAATATTTATGAATTTCTTTAAAATTATAGTTCATCAGGATGGGAGAGGATTGGAAGTGATGAAGAGAAGGAACCTCTGGTTTTAAAGAACTGTTTAAGTTACGATGAAATTAAATTGTCAGCTATGCTGTATGTCTCCGGAGCCACAGTGTTCATCAATGACGGTTCCAGGTATAATGAAGGAGTTGTTGAACAGATAGACAAGAATATAGAACAACAGGGAATTATAATGGGTAAGTATATAATATTTTATGTCATATCTATGCTATGTATATGAAGATAAATCTCAGGAAAAAATGTATAGCCACCACCGGAACATAAACTCGGAATTTCCTAATACCGAATGCTATACCAATTAAGCTACAATGACCCTGTAGATTTATAGTCATCAAGTTTCATCTATATTTATGTTTTAAGTGAGACATATTCTTTTCGTATTGGAAGCGGCCATCTTTTTAATTGCAATGTTTTAAAAAGATGATAACGAGGACATGCTAGGTGGAGCGAGGACTCAGTGCATTTTGTTAACAGACTATGTATATATTTTTTCAAAAGATAGGTTTTTTCTGTGTATATTTATATTTGTTTTAATTACCGAGGAACTCTGTTCCATAAAAATCGCAACTTCACATTTGTGATGTAATTTCATTAAAAAAATTTAATACAGACATAAAAATTCTAAAGTTAGACATTATTTTAAAATATGCAAAAAATTACAACATAAAATGAGAGGAATGAAAAAAATCTGTGTTATTTCTTGAATTGTTAAAAATCTTATATTATTATTATTATACATATTTATTACATTGATTTAAAGAAATTATCTTAGTTTTTTATTTCAGAAATTGGTAATTTTCAAATATATTCTGACATTTTACTTGTGGTGTTAATATTTTAATTATTAGTTACTGTACAGTGTCTTTTATTGAAAATAGGCTCTTCCAGGCATCTAGGCTTATATATGATCTGGTATGTTGTGCTATTTGTCAAAATAATACATAAAAAATATTGTAGGTCTGATTGGAACAAGATTCGAAAAGAAAAACACAATGGAGTGTCAAGAAATATTAATTAACCACAGTCAAAATTCTCGCAAAAATGGTTATGGTGTTGAAAAGCAGGAAAGAAGTTTTAATGTACAGAGCGGTGAGTTTATCACAGAAAGCATTGAAGATTCAAAATGGTTTTGGAGACAAGTTTGGGCAGAGTTTTATAACGTAAGCGGACAATTTATCAATTTATGTACTATTCAAATAAAACATTACTAACCGTTGCAGATCTGATTGATTAAAAATAAATATCCTATCAATTTATGAGCTTGAATGTTACCAATTCATGTTTCATTATACACGAGGTGTGACAGTTTAATTCCTGGAATGACTGCACAGTGTCCCCCATGACCTAATTGTATTTATCAAAAATTAGTATTTGAACATGTTTGAACTAATATGTGCGTAAATTTCAAGGTAATAGAACCAGTTGTTAATTAGCTGTTGGGAAGATTACAGTTATCTTGTGCATTTTGGCATAAAAATGGGTTTCAGCAAAATTTAAAACAGTCACAATGAGAAACTGTGATTTCTGCTTATTTCTAATATGTATAACTGAATGTGAGACAGATACTATAGGAAATGAGTTCCAGAAATGGGAACGCTGTTCAAATTAGCGTACAGTTGCACAAGAAGAATTCTTTGAAGGTGACTGTAACCACTAGCGTACAGTCCTACACAAATATGTTTTAAAGGTTCATTCCGGGAATTATATTGTCACATTTCAACTTTGTTAATTAAAATTTATTTATAAAATTCAACATTTAAAAATATTGACTTTATTCTTTACCTACAGGAGCCAAGACTAACTTTCGGAGAAGCTATAAAGCTGTATAAAGAGCAATCATCAAATTCTGAAGAAAACATTCCTCGTGACTATTACACAAAGAGATTTGTTTGCAATAATGACGTGCTGTTTGACAATACTGTTTATTCCAAGCATATTTCTATTGCTTTTGATTGCGCTATTTTGGAGGCTAGCCACAGAGCAAAGGAACAAGGGAAGATGGCGTATTTACATGTTGTCGGCATAGGTACCTTACTCATTCACCTTTGCTAAGTAAAATAATAACCTCTCGATTATCCGAGGTCGTATTAGCTGGGCATCAAATTAACAAGGGTAGTAAAAAATTAAAAACTAAAATTAATACATTATTTAAGATGTAAAAATATTTTTCCAACACCAGAAAATTAAGCTGAAATTGAAATAAAGCTGTTAAAATTACCAATACGACATTGCATCATGTTTAATGTTCAGAAATTATTATTTGAGCATGCTTTGATTCTGTGTTTATTTTTGATGCAAATGGACAATTAATATATTTTTGACTCTTTTGTTTGTATAAGTAATAGGGGGGTATAGGTTTCCCACAGCCGAGGCTAATATTCCCATGAAAAGTTTTGCATTGTTATTCTTTAGGACCCTACGCAAAACAAAAATATTCTTCCTCGTTTCCCTGATATAAATGTACTCTTCCCCTGTTATACATGTTAATTACATTGAATGCCATCCAAATTTAGTTCAATTGCACTCTAGGATTTTGTGAAAAATATGTATACCCCATCCTAAAATCCTAAAACAAAAAAATGAAAATACAATTGAGCACATTTAAAATGAAACTGGGGACAGAAATATTTTTTCATGTTAAACAGAGTAAACAAAATACTCACCAATGTTTGTGATGTCAAATAAAGTGTAAAGATAAAATAAATTAGCACTTATTCACTTTATTGCACTACTCGAGGGGTATTTTTTATGTATAATCAATTTTTATATACTCAATGTAAAGTTAAGCCTATATTAAGTTTATCAAAAACATTACGCTGTTCAGATGGTGCAGCCAATTATTTAAAATGCTAGCGAATGAGCCAACCTGTTCTGTTTAAATTATTGGACGTCACCATTGTCGAGAGAAATTTGAGCCATACGTTTGGTTACGACGCAGCCAATATGTTTTTTGAGTGTTTTGGCGGCTGGAATTTTTCGAAGATGTGAAATCTTTTCATGTTAAGCTTCTTTTGTTTCGTATTAAAAGAAAATAAATGTATGAAATCACTTTGCATTTGTTCGGAAACAGATTTTTTGTTGAACATACTCCACTGTATCCATATTATTTCTAGAATTTCATTGAGATTATTCATTATATTGAAAAAAATTATATATTTATTTAATTTTTTAATATTAAAAATAAACTAAATATATGAAATTTCAGGTTTGGGAGTTTGGAGAGCATTTTTCCATCAAGGTTTTGTATTTGTGAAAACATTTTTGGAAAGACTGAGAAAATTTTCCCCTCAACTCGTTGGATTATCAGACGTACACTTTGCCTACTTCCGAGAAATTCCTCCAGGTAATGCACAATTCAATAAACAATTTTAATTTCATTTTCATTTTCACTATTTTTATTACACTATTATTCTTTAACAATTTCAGAACAACTACATAGCCATGTAGTTTTTTTTATTGTTAGAAACGTAAAATACAACCCAATATGTGTTAGAAAATTTATCTACCACGTGTTACGTGAAGTTTATCTCATCGCTGGAGCAATCATATCTGGTAGAATTAGTTGGTAGAGTTGTTGAAGGAAAGTGGATGATAATAATATCTAGTGGTAGTAGTAGATGAAATTCCACCAATGTGGAATTCTCAAAAGGAATGTGATGGACTAGTCTCAAGGCGAGTGCTCAACCTCCAGCCTGGGATATATGTCTGCATGAAGACCGCCTCGGTCTAAATTTCCAAAGACACATGGTTTGAGGATTGCGCCACTTAGAATTTAACAAGTAACTCGAACTAGAGCTAAACACTTAAACCAAAATATATGCCATTCAGTTTTTCAAAATGAACTGTGACTATAAGTGACTGGTCAAACAATCTCGCTCACTTCCAGCATGTTAAAGTGAATTAAGTCAAAAACTGGCATGCCAAACAGGGTATATAAGGCAATGGAACAGTAATCAAAATACATATAGTAGAAAAGTGTTCACCGCACCTATGTACCTATATGTTATTAATAATTTAACAATATGTATATATTTTTTACTGATGCCCTAGAGATGACTGTCGTTTGTCAATAATGGATTATTGAGATGACTATCGTTTGTCAATAATGGATTATTGAGATGAATTTCTGTCCTTTTCTAGTACTATAATCATTTATTAATTAATTAAAGTACTTGAGGATTAACTCACATGTAGGCTACTGCCGAATTGGGTTATTAATAATTTAACAATATGTATATACTTTCTACTGATGCCTTAGAGATGACTGTCGTTTGTCAATAATGGATTGTTGAGATGAATTTTTGTCCTTTTCTAGTACTATATTATTTATTAATTAATTAAAGTACTTTAGGAGGATTAACTCACATGTAGGCTACTGTCGAATTGGATGACTAAAATGTGAAATTTTACTAAATATTTCAAATAATATTTATGTGCAAAGTCAACGGGTCATCAGTATTAATCTAGTCTAAAGTCTGTATGAAAAAAATCACCATTTGCACAGGGAAGGTTCATGAGATGAGCTAAACCGTAATTGTGGCTAATTGTATAATTGCTGTTCAATTGACTAACATTTAACTGTTAGAGGCTTAGTTTCTAGTGTACCTGTGATTGCTCGCTAAAATAACGGTTTAACTCATCACTAGAAGATTCATAAGATGGCAGCTCCAATAAGGTTACAATTACATTATGTTGAACATTTTGATTATATTTAATGTGATTGCTTGTATTTCTTCAAAGAGCTTCAAACACGCGTCATATGAACAAACAAATCACTGCATTTCTCATTTTTTAAACATTGCCTTTTTTTTAGAAATTCTTCCCAAGGACGGAACTTTTATTGAATGTGAATCTCACCCTCTAGGTAAGAGTAATTCTTATTTTGAAACAATTCATTTAACCCTTTCCTGATTCAATTTAAAGTAAGCGTTTTCCCAAGATTTACTCTATTAAAATTAACTATTTACGATTTTTTCATTAAATTATGAAATCAGAGTCAAATTTATAAGTTTTTTCAAAATATGTATGTATAAGTTAGATGTCTTCTATTTCCATCTCAGCTCTATGGTATTGATAGTATGGTATGGGCAGTGGTAAAACTAAAAAAAGTTGTGCCCCAATGCAAATTAGAAGGACCCCTTGAATATAAGATGTAAGAAAATTAACTCTACGTGGTTTATTCATTAAATAATAACGAAGTTGGTCTCTCATCTATAATATTCACAAATTCGTGAAAAAAACTGTTTTTAGGCATTCGCAACTGAAATCAAATCCTTGATTTACTTTATGGCAATTTTCACTTCGCGACGATAATCTGGTTCCTAACCCAACAAATTAGCGCGTATTACTGTGTACATCGCATAAGTGTCGATACCAAATATATTATAGGATGCAAACCTTTCGGGCCCTTATCCAATGTGTTTTCATGCATATTTTACCCACGGTATGAATTAATATTGAATTTATTCACAACATTAGTAGCAAATTTCATAAATTAGATGTCTTTGATGATTTTAAGGGAAAACAACATTTTCTTGATCAAAGCAAACATTTTATGTACGTAATTTTTATGCAAGTTGGAATTAAATATTTCGTTTATGTATAACACTGTTGCATTTTAAACAAAGCTGTCTGTTTCATAAATAGTACAGTAAAATCATGTTTATTCGAAATTCATACTAAATTGTACTTATAAATCGAATATCATTATTCGAAACTATTTTTGGACCCTGTCAGATGAATTTGTCGATCTATTTTTCACCTAATTTAATTTTTTTTGTCAGATGTCAGTAATTTGGAAAATATACATGCACTACGCAATGTGCCAAAGTCTAAGACCATCAAAATGGGTAGTTCTGCCCGTATACCGATATACGCATAAAGTTAATTTACATTGTTTGTTTTCTCACTCATTCTCAGTATACTAGAAAAGATGACAAATATATCTTGTGTGTCCTCAATTTGAAATATTTATTTTCTTTACCGCGTTGCACTAACTTAAGGTCGCATGCTTTTTTCTCTCGCTCGTTTTTGTTATATTAGAAAAAGATAACACATATTATCTTTGTACCCTTGTAGGTAATGCAGTTCTCTAGTTCTCCCAGCTGCTAGGTGCGAATGTCAGTGCTTGCCAATCTTCTGTTCTGTATTGTTACCATCTTTATTTTTCTTTACATAGCGTTTATATATTTTGTACAAACACTAGTACATGAATAAGTTCCTCAGACTTTTTCGAATTTCATTAAATTTAAATTAATACATTTTTATGATCTTGACTGATAATTTTATATTCTCGATAATAGCATCAATGCGAAACTTATACAAAACGCCGACAGTTGCTAAAAAAACGAAAACGGCAACGTGGTGTTTTAAATCGATAATATTAAACAAAATAATAAATTGAAGCTGTCATGATTTTAAATTTAAAACATTGATCTAGGCAATCTTCCAAATATATGTAGGTACTTTGTCTGATTTCAAAATATATTCGTATATATGAATTAGGTACTTTGAAAAATTATTTAATTATCAATAGATTAACACCTCATTCCGTAATATTAATGTGAAAAACTTGGATAAGTGGATAAGCCTCTAGACACGCATTATGTTTGAATACGAGAAAATCAACAATTTTATTGACATCTCTTTCTATTCAAACCTTTTTCTCTTGGATGATTTACGTAAAAAATAATGTCATTAATTATTTCTCTGTAACATATACGATATTGACTATTAACATCGTCTTGAAATCATATCAAATTCATGCAGAATATCTCATAATTCAAACTGGAAAAATGAAAGTACTCTTTGATTATTACATAGATGTCTCAAAAATAAAAAATTTGCACAAAATTTCTGGCGATCTCGGGTGGTTTGAATGGGAGACGGGTCATATTTTTCAGGCATCATTTCCAGGAAAAGGTAGATATCAACTGTTCAATTTATTGTAAAAAATTAATGTGCATTGTTCATAGCAGCTACCTAAGCATTTCGGCTAATTATTTATATTAGTATTATTACAAAAATAATATATTTTTGTGTTTAGGTGGTATTCATGTTCACATATCAGATAGAGAGCCTTCTTCTAAACTAACTGGCGAGCATGAAAACAAACTTCTAGTGGAAACTTATGCCTGGGATGGAAACGCACAGCCTGGAAACGAATTTTGGTGAGCTATCATTATTGTTATTCTATCCCTTGTTCATCTGTTAATTTATCTAACTTCTGTTAACTTTTAAATTGTTACATATTAACATTTTTCAACTTGTAGGTCCGGTAATTTATCGGGTTCAGGGGATCCAGCTGCCGCGTGCTCATCCCAAGTGGCAGAACTTCACAACGCTCACATTAACACGAGATTTGTCTGTGGGAATAATCTTCATGTAGCCGGTCCACATGGGGTTCGCCATGTTGGAGAATATGTTCAACTTATCATAGAGGGTGATATCTGACTCCATATTCCATCGGAGAAACTACATACATGGCGTTGAAGAAATATAGAGAGGATTTTCCTAACTACATTAATTTTTCTTTTATGTATGATTATTATTTTGTATAGAATAAAACTATGATTTTTTTTCTTTTCATATTTTATTATATTGCATTTAATGTTTTTAAATAATTTTTAACTTAACAATATTTGATACAGTATTTTTTTATAAATTAATGTTTGTGTGCACATATTTTTATTATATATACTTATGCACTAGATTAAGAATAAATAAATAAATATTTTATTAAGGTATACAGAAAAAATCTATTTATCGTAAAAATATTTTAGTTATTTAGTAGCAAATAGCAGATTTTTTCTGTATATGTTTCAAGCTGATTCATTTAATTTGTATTAAAAATATTTTATTGTTATAAAAAGAAATATAATTTGTGTATATTTATATATTGTTATTTTTGTTAGTACTAAATTATAATAATATCAAATATACATTGTGTGCAATTAGTTTTAAAATGTTATATGTATTAAACTTTTAACAGAATAGTTTTGTTTTATTAGTATGATGATCATTAGTTCTCTTAATAGATGTGAAGATGCTCTGACTGAAATGGACAGGACACTTGTGATTGTGCGTATTTCACGAAACCCAAAAAGAATACTCAATAGAAATCAAGGGGGTTAAATAAAGTGATAGATCACGGCTCTACTGGAGAGACAATGTGAGAAGGTCTTGCTGCTAGTGAATAACCAGAAACGGGTTGCAAAAGATTGAGTAACATGGAGGTGGGAGATTGGGGGGGCCTTAGCTATAGCGCCATTGATTAAGTAATATAATGATCACGACTAAGGATATAAAAGAAAACAAGTTAACATGTAAGAAGTGAAAATCAAAATGCATATAAATGTTTGGAGTTCTATCTTCTCCGCCTACACTACTAAATTCGCGAGAAAATATAAGTCATACTTTTACAATTACAATATTATTATGTAAAGTTTGCAAGTTTAGATAACAACTGATTGCAGCGAGATAGTATGAATATGTATATATTATTATTATGTACTATATTTCCATTACTTTTACACATACTTTTACGATTACAATATTATAACTAGCATGCCCGCACAGCTACCGCACGGTAGCAGACGTATCCTGCAGAGACGCAGTACTCTGTTTTCAATCTCACCCAACAAAAAAAAAAACGCTTTTCTCGGTATCCCAGAATTGGAAGAAACAGAACCGACGTACATAGCCAACAACCTAAGGGGTGGTGAAGAAATTGTGCAGGAGCTACACAGACTCACCCCGTGCACCTAAAAAAAATACCACTTCTCGGTATCCCAAAATTGTAAAAAATAGACCCGACGTACACAACTAACAACCCAAAAGGGTGAAAGGCCTGTTGATCTTTGAGAAGCGTTAGGTAAGATTACTAACCACGTAAAAAAAAAACACCACTATTCTCGGCATCCTAAAATTGTAAAAAACAGGGCTGACATATACAACCATCAACCCATCTCTCCAGGTTTTAATAAAAACAAACATTTTGTTAATACTCATTGATAAAACCATAAAAAGTGATTTGACAGAAAAAGAAGAAGAAAAATAAAAAAGAAGAATAATAATCCATCATTCATGGAGCTTGTATGAGAAGATGTATGAATGTGGTTGAGGCGAGAATTATGTGTCAGGACAGAAGAGTGTGGCGCTCTATCCTCTCTGCCTACCCCGGAAACGGTGTGATGGTAAGTAAGTTACGGGTTTATCTATCACCAGAACTGTTCTATTTAAATATTGAATAACAGACGCGTAAAAGAACTAACTCCTTCGACCGGTCTGTAGTAAGACAGGCATATTTAAGTCACGTGTACAACTGCGAAATAATAATTAATTCAATTACGCTTTTAAAAAATCATCATTGTGTCATTCTAGACATAACCTATAAAAATCCAAAAAAACGTACAGAAAATTTTTCTAAGTATAATGTATGACTTCACCATAATTAACCAAATTCCTATTAACCACGTGTACAATTTTTACACGTTTCCCAAAAATCATTTCGACATCTTACTAACCTCTATCGAATTCATTTCATGGCTCAAAAAAAACATGGCTGACCAGAAACGTCAAAGTCATAGCTTAAGGTTAAATTGAATGATATAAAACAGATGTTTATTCAGCGACCATTTTGTGAAAATTTAAAACGTCAAAAAAGCGCGCTAAAATTATGGCACAGGTAAAACAGCTGATCATTCACAGTTTTCAGGCGGCCATTTTTTAAATCAACGAATCAGAGCTCCTCCAATAAGAATCTTCGATTATCGCTTGAAATATAGACGGTTGCGTTTGATTAATAAGTCTGAAAAAAATGTTCTACATTTTATTCGTATGTAGGTAGGTACGTCGATTTTTCAAAAGCGACAGAGCCGACGTACACAACTAACAACCCGAGATGGTCAAAGGCGTGTTGATCTTTGAGAAAGGTTAGGTTAGATTACTTACCACGTAAAAAAATACCACTATTCTCGGCATCCTAAAATTGTAAAAAACAGAGCCGATATACACAACCAACCCATCATTCCAGGTTTTAAAAAAAACAAACATTTTGTTAATACTCATTGATAAAATCATAAAAAGTGATTTGAAAGGAAAAGAAGAAGAAAAATAAAAGAGAAGAATAATAATCCATCACTCATCGAGCTTGTATGAGAAGATGTATGAATGTGGATGAGCGAGAATTATGTGTCAGGACAGAAGAGTATGGCGCTCTATCCTCTGCCTACCCCCGCGAGGAAACGGCGCGATGATAGGTAAGTAAGTAAGTTACAGGTTTATCTATCACCAGAAGTATTCAATTTAAATATTGAATAACAGACGCGTAAAAGAACTAACTCCTTCGACCGGTCTGTAGTAAGGCAGACGTACTTAAGTCACGTGTACAACTGCGAAATAATAATTAATTCAATGACGCATTTAAAAAATCATCATTGTGTCATTCTAGACCTAACCTATAAAAATCGAAAAAAACGTATAGAAAAATTGTATGTATTTCACCACAATTAACCGAATTCCGGAGTGAAAACATCAATTTTATCTTGTGCGGGAAAATATAAAATATCTATGACTATTGCAAGCTGTGAAATCTGGATGTCGATACCTGACATAAAAAAATGCGCGAAAATCAACAGCTGTTTATTACAATGCCGAGTCGAAATAAAGTCATACATTTGAAACGTCAAAAAAAAAATTGCGCGAAAATTACGCACTGCAATAATGACAGGTAAAACAGCTGTTTATTTAATTTTCAGGCAGCCATGTATGAAATGTAACCAATGAGGGTATTGACCAATTACAGCCCACGGTTGCTGCTTGAAAATATGAAGTGTTGCGTTTATTAAGAAAATATCAAGGTTTTTCTTTTTTTTCATTTTCTTTCATTTGTATGTAGGTAGGTACGTCGATTTTTCATATAAAAATTACGCGTTTTTTAGATTTTAAAGGTGAATTTTAAACGATAGAAGCTAACAAATACGAAAATAAATTATATTCCATTGTGATGTATGCACAGATGTAATAAAATTATATTTTGGTCGTAAATTCGCAGAGAAAAGCTGAAAAATACGAAATTTCACTAAATCAGGTTTCATAAGAAAATTAGAAGACGAAGAATTTAAAAAAAAGTGTGTAACGATACTACTCATCGGTGGCAATTGCCAAAAAATATTAAAATGATTTTAGCTCTTAAACTCGCAGAGTTATAAGCGAATGAAAAAAAAGTTAGGCTAATTAAAAAGTTAAAATTTCCAAAAATCACCAAACTAAAACAGTTGTAACAAATAGAGGAGAAAAAGAAGAATAAAAAGAAAAAGATGTAAAGACTCAGTCAACCTTCGGACGTCTGGGAAAAATATCAGAATGCGGATAGAACGCCTAATAAGCGAGATATTAACCAAAACGTGTGTGACAAAATCGGTTACATATAAACATATAAACATATAAACATCGCGAAATAGGGCCTATTACTTTAATATATATGATGATGTAAAGTTTGCAAGTTTAGATAACAACTGATTGCAGCGAGATAGTATGAATATGTATATATTATTATTATGTACTATATTTCCATTACTTTTACACATTACACATACTTTTACGATTACAATATTATAATGTAAAGTTTGCAAGTTATTTAAACAACTGAATGCAGCGAGATAGTATTTAATATGTATATATTATTATTATGTACTATATTTCCATTACTTTTACGATTACAATATTATTACGTAAAATTCACAGATTCAATATAATTAAATTTTCCTCATACCACACCTACATATTTTGATTTATTTAATAACATAATTCATTTTAAATGTTAATTCATTTCATTTTAATTACAAAAGACAATATTATTAATAAAAATATTAATTTTAGAGATAATTGTGAGGCGTGATTGATGGTTTAGTGGTTAAAACACTAGTCTTATTATATTAACATTATAAAGATGAGTCAGAGACTAAATATCGCAGAGCTTATACCCAGTGATGAGAAATAGACAAAGGCACTGTTATTAAACAAATAATAGGTATCTCATAGAGATGAAACTATTTTATTATTAATGGAAAAATTTCAAAAAATAATTCTCATTGTGACATATATACTGTTTCAGGGAAATGAATATCAAATTTAGTCCATAGTTTCCATAATGTAGTGGCATTCAAAGTTTTTCCACATATTAACATATATACAACTTTCAAAAATTTGATAGATATGGAGGTTGATTGGGTGGAATGGTGAACATTACATTGTGTAAAGTGATCACTTAAGCCAGCCGAAGACAGGTTGTAAGCCCTGTAATTACCCATATTTCCATTTTTCCATTAATAAAAAAATAGCTTCGTCTCTATGTGATATCTATTATTAGTTTAAAGAAATAAATTCCTGTTTAAATCTTTATTTAGAAATGATCAGTAGAGAGATTCTTTTCATTTTTAGGAAGATTAAGAAATATTCTTCGATTTGAGAAATTGATCAAAAATCGAATTACGTGTCTTGTCTTAGACATGAGTATTATACCATCCCTGCATAGAATACATTTTTTTCTCATTTATATCTATAAAGATATTAAATACCTCCAAAAACATTCTAATACATCACACCGTCAACAGCTAACCTTCTTTAAAACAATCTGAAATTTTGTAATCCTCCGCTAAAATATATTTTAGTTAAAGTATAAATGCACCTTTAACAGTGATTGAAATCCAATTTGGGTTTAGTCATCGATTTCCCTGTATGTGATGTGAATATGAATGATGTGTAATGGTAATTCAAGTGTTTGGTTATTTAGGAATCCAAGATTAAATATCGTACAAACAGAATGTGCAAAGATCCAGCAAAATCAGTCATTATTCTTTTTTAAAAAATGTTGATCTACGATTTATAATTTTGGAAAATCATTAAGGTTAAACTAAACATAAATTAGCGTGATATATAAACTAAACATAAATATTTGAAACAAATAAAAACCCAAACATAATTGTTTGGGTTTTTATTTGTTTCAAATATTTACTTTTCCAAGTATAAATACAACATCAATTACATCATATTTACGTGTCTACTACTAATTGTCCGCCCCAAATGAACATTTTTAATATGCCCCAAGGCCGAAAGCCTTCAAAAATAAATCAATCTCGATAATTATTTAGACATTTATAACAATTTTATTAAAATGGTGCGATATCAAAGATAGTTTTTGAAAACCGGTTTGATTCTGCAATTGCAGACTTTTAAAATGTTGCACCAATGGTACACCGCCTCGTCAACATTCCTAATTCACATTCTAATGTCAATGTTGAATTAAATACAATAAAAAACAGAGTAAAGAATGAAGAAATAAGGAAAGAATGTAAAGCTGATCTTAGTATTGGTTTTGTCATATGAAACGGTATTAATGTACAATAGTGATTTGTGATTAAGTTATTAATGTACAATAAAAGATCCCAAGCCAACTGAATCGAGTTGAGAACAACGAAGATACTGTCGACAACAACACCAGAAGGCAACGCTAAATCCTGGAATCAATGTTTGCGAATGCTAAATCTCCAATTAAGTTGGATGAGCACATTGATTCAGATCTTTCAATCAATACACACAACAAAACTGTCAGTGCACGGTTTTATCAACAGATTAAAAGTATTCGGAGATATCGTCCCTCTGAGGCAGAGCCCGTTTACTCATTGTGGTGCCACGTGTGGACTATTGTAACAGCATTTAGACTGGCCTGCCAATGTTTCAGATGGATAAACTATAGCCCATTCTAAATGCGGCAGGCAGTACGGATAATATATAGAGTTTCTAAATTCTCTTCCTGTTTCCCTGAAAGACTTGAATTAAAATTATGGTGGTTAATGTACAAGGCGACACAACATGGTGCCTCTGTATCTTTAAAAGCTTTGTTTCCTAGTCAATTTGAATAGTAGATGTCAAACTCTCAGGTCAGCCTCTACTTGAGCCACAGAATGGTTGTAGAACTGACTAACTGTTGCCAGAAGTTTAGTAAACGGGCATTTGTAATGGTAGGCCCAAAAGCCTGAAACCCTTTGCTCCCATCATAAGAAACAGTGCTTCAGAGACTTTATTTAAAAAGAGACTAAAAATGAACCTATTCAAAAAATCACTTCCAAATAACAATTTTTAATTTTAAATACAAAGGTAGTGTAGGAACATAAACAGTTTGTGTGTAATGAGCTCTTGAGGTGAATTTTCATACAAAAATGGCTATTAAAATTATTCAATTTTATTATAATTATTAACGAAATACACTAGGGTTTTGATTTGCATCGACTCGATATACATTGTTTCGATTTGCGTTTCATCCAAACATAAGACTGAAAATCCAGTCTGCATCGGTATGATTCGATGTGCGTCCTTACAGATTAAATAAATGGGGTACCTAAAACAGGCTTGCCTAGTTGGGCAATTCATTTAAAAATCTGTGTAAAATATATGTAACAAACTGTCTTTTTTAGCTGTACGATACTCATATATTATGTGTCTATATAAATAAATAAATAAAAATTGGATCTCCAGAGGTATGCGACAAACTTTTGTGGTTAGCAACATTGCTGGTTATCTACACTGCATTGAAACATTAAACGACATGCAGGATAGTGATGATGAGAACCTCCAGAAGAACAAAATTTTTACTAATCGCGATAATGATAAAAGTCGAAGTAAAGGTGTTTTTTAGAGGTTTATTTTACGAATTGGCAAGACTTTTTCCAGCAACAGCCAATTTGACAGCTGATTTATGCTCAGTTTGGTTTGCCATTTCACCATAAATAGACTTACGCCAGAACAACGCTTGCAAATTTGTTATTATTATTATATATGCCCTATTCAGGCATTAACATAATTTTTAAAATTACATCAGAAATTTTGAAATTACATCAGCATGTTTTAACATATTCAAAATTAAAAATAAATATAAAATGTGAAGTAAAGCAATTTATCCATCACGATTGAGTTGTATTAATGTAGTCCTATGAAGAGTTAAATTAACAGCAAAAATGTCGACTACCTCCGCATATTCATTCCTCAAAGAATGCACTCTGGGGACTGCGGAGTTAGCAAGTGCATGTGTTCTGACATTACCACTGTAATAAAACAATGAATTTTGTCTTGATGACCTCAATGGTGCGTGAGAGTCAAGCAAACCAACAATCTAGGGGCAGTCTATCATACCATTGATTATCCTGTATAGAAATTTAAGGTTGGTTAACATACATCTCACTGATAATTTTCACTAACAATTTTAAGGAGATAATCATAATTGATCTCTTCAGAGTGTATATTTAATTTAAAATTAATAAATCTTAAAAACTTTCCCTGAATTTTTTCAACCGCCATAGAGTGTACAATGAATTGCGGAGACTGTTTCTCACAGGAAACAAAAACTGTAGACAGGAGTGATTCGCCAGTTCACTCTAATATCTCGGATGTGATATCTGCAGTGGCGTGCAGTGGTCCAGGGGGTCCAAAGTCGTCGTCCAGTGTAGTAGCCAAAGTCAAGAAAATTCCAGATGTATTCCAATGTCATAACCAAGAGATCAAATCCAAAAAAGTCCAGTAAAAATTGCAGGGTCAAACGAGGTGGAGATAAATAAAATACAATTTTCGATTTGAAGAGCATAGCGGCGAGAGAATGCCTTCTGAGGACGCTGGTGCATTATTCATTTCATGCGGGCCCAGGCTGTGCGTGCGAGGCCCCCCGTTTCGTGGTGGGCCAGTGGGAGCAGGCAGACAGTCCTCGCACAACCCCGATGCGGTCCAGTGCGGTCGCCGCCTGGCGATGCCTCATAATTTTCAAGTCGGGGCAATGGCCCGGTAATTTGTAATTACACCTCAAACTTTGGATTACCAATTTACATATTAAATGATGTTTTGAAGTGTGCAATATTATCACCGGGCTATCGCCCCCTTCATACTTTCTTTATTACATATCTTAGTTTTATCGTACATATACAGATTGTTTAATAAAATCGACTTTTCATCGCAAGCTGTTTTCGTGGCGCCAAGAGGGTCTCGCGTCGGCCTGGGACCCTTTTTTGCAGTCCGCAAGACAAATCCCAACATTTGTAGACCTGTATTAGTTGTTGAATCAATGTGGGGAATGAATGATAATTTACTGTCAAATATTACACCCAGATCATTGATCTTCCTAACTGATACCAAGACAACATCGCTGATAGAGTACGAAAATTTAGAATAGGATAATTTTTTTTTATAAAACATAGATTGGCACTTGGAGATATTAAGATGTAGGTGATTTTTGGAACACCATTTAAATAATAAATTCAAATTATTTTTTATTATCATGCAATCAGATACACTATTCACTGTTCTGAATATCTTCAAGTCATCAGCAAAAATTTTAATTTGTACATTATCTAAAACATTGGCAATATCATTAATAAAAAGAATAAACAAGATGGGAACCCCGTGGAACACCACTCAAAGCAAAGAATTCCTCAGATAATGAGGAGTTAATCTTTACCTAAAGTCTTCTACTGAAAAGATAGCTACCAAACCACTGCAATAAATTTCCATGAATACCCAGCTTCTGGAGTTATTGGGACTATCAAGATATAATGTGATACCTTGTCAAATGCTTTAGAAGATCGGTATAAATTGAATCTACCTGGTATCCCTTACCTAGCTCTTTGATTATGTAATTTTCATACAATAATAAGTTAGTAGCAGTTGAGAGAAAACCATGTTGGAACGGTGAGATTAATGCTTTAATCGGGGACTTCATCTTATGATGAGCTAAACCGTTATTGTGATTGTGTTACTTTGTGTTTGATTGAAACGATGATTAGTAACTGATTATTCGTAATTCATTCTGACGGTAAATCAAATAAGAAGGGACGAGATAACAGCCGACGGAGATATCTGACAAGGACATGCAAAATTGAACAATTATTTTTTCAGAAACAAAGGGCGCAGGCATACAATGGCAACTGTGTTCCGCATAGCCATAGGCCCGCAGGGCCGCGACAAATCGCAGTCCGAAAACAGGGCGTCAAAAAATGGCATCTTATGAGAATAGAGGAACTTTCCGCCTGTCACTCCGCGCCGCTGGAATCCCGACGCCCCTGCGCGCTGGCAACCGGCGACGGGTAGGGGATGACGGGCCGCGGACGAGGTCCCGCTCCCGGCGCCAGCCAAATTATTAGCCTTATGTTTTTGTAAATAACTCATGTTAGAAAATTGTTATGAATAAGGTAAAGCTTGAAATAAAGAGAGTTTGTGGAAGGCGATCGCCCGGAGATAATATTATACACCTTAAAAATCGTACAGATGGTTAAAATGGATTTTTAAAGTTTAAGGTGCATTAATAAATTCCCCGGGCCATTGCCCGCAGTAAAAACTACCAGGCATCGCGAGGCAGGTCAAGCTTTGTAATAAAAAATACTCGCGATGCCTGGGAATTGTCTGTTCGAATTATGCAAGGCAAAATTGCGGACAAAAATGAGTTCTGCCGCCCCGTACGGGACGGCGAAAAAAATGACGAAAGCTTCGGAGTCTGGCCGCCAGGTGGTGGCGGCGCTGGACCGAATCGGGGTGGCGCGGGGGATGTCTGTGCCCCCTGATTGGTTCCCAGCATCCTGATGGAGCCTTGAGCTCCCGGAGATAAGTCTCTTGGTTAAATAAACGGTCCAGCGGTTGCAAAAGCACTTGCCTCGTTTCTACTTGCACTGCTGGACTTCTCAAGAAAAACTGTATTTTATTCCTCTCTACTTTCGACTCTGCTATTCACCTGGACTATCTTCCCTGGATTCGACTTTTAGCTGTGACATTTGGACTGATCCCGGAAGATTCTACGACCCTGCAAACTACACTGGACAAGATTTGGACCCCCTGGACCACTGCACGCAGCTGCAGCATACCAACGTTCGAGAGACAGAGCGGACCGGCGAACCACCCCCTACGCGATTGTTACAGTTCTTGTTCCTGTACTGAACAAACTGAATTGCCTTTTGTCGGGTTGAATACATGTTCTGACAATGATACGGAGAAAATGGTTCTCTAGAACCGCCTTCATAGGTACATGTAATACGAATAGAAATAAAACAATCAAAATCGAAATAAAGTTTAGTTTAGGCTCGTGGTACTGCGAACTCGCACATACAAATACGTATACGTGAATGCAACAAGGTTAGGATAATATATATGTAAGAAATATAAGTAAATATAGGAAAATCAGGGTGCAATTTTATATAGATGGATTAAGGTGTATCAATTATAATTGTATTTAAAATTATGCGAAAGGATTGATGATAGGCAAATAAGAATAAGAGATCCCGACGAACGATGTAATTACTATGTAAAATTACTGTAGGGATAAGTTTAATCATAATGTAAGAATAATGAATACCGGTAATGAGGTCACCGGACTACAAGTTTTAATTAATAAGGCAATGTTAAGTGCTTATATACAGATAAGTTTAAGTGACTATGTGGACACAAATAAATTATGTGATTAATTATAATTTGATTAGAAGGCGAAGGCGGGGGTCTAAAGTTAGGCCTAAAATAAAGGTGTGACGCCGCTATCAAGGAGAGACCCATAGAATGGCGCTAATCTTGCGAGGGTGGATCCAGCCGACAGGCGGAGACACACCAAGAAAGCCATGACAATCAATAAAAGCGGGGGAACGCCATTTTTTAAGTTGTCGAAGGGAGTTAACAACAACAGTTGTCAAATGCAGTTATGAACAAAACTTGTTCACGACAGTTAATCTCGACAGTCCGACAACAGCCCGACGACAATTTGAATTCAGTTTTCGTCGGAACCGGCACGGCGAGAATGTAACAGAGTTCACTGGAGACAGCCGCGACATGGACAGCGAACGATGATCCTCAAAGGAGGATCTGTCAGTTAGTTTCGTACAGCAGTCTCCAACCATACGAAAAAAACTGAAGACTCGAAGAACCGAATGAAATCAAGTGCAATCAACCGCACATGTGATCGCCGAACAGACAGACGAAAATGTAGAAACGAGCAAAGCCAAATCAAACGGACCGACAAGCGATGACCCGCCGAGAAGCAGAAGATTGGCGAGCAGAGGCAGCCTACTCAACGACATGGGATACGGGGAGCGAACCAAGACCTCGATGGCAGCGTGGATGCCCAGCCAAGCGGATACTAGGACGGCAGAGTGACACGGGTGTTCAGCCCAGCAGACATTGGGATGAGAGGGAACGCGGACGACGACACCACTCTCCGTCTGGCAAAGAACTGGATGCGAGGCCGACTACGGCAATACAACGCATCAGTAATAAAAGGGAGTCGTAATTAGATTAAGTTAATTATAAGATATTCTGCCTGCCCGTTTGTGTATTATGTGTTATGAAAAATAAACAATTAATCTGTGTGGTATCCGTGTTTTGAATATTCACCTGTCTCCTTCTATAATTATAGTACAATTAACGATGTGATGCCTGGAAATAATAGCGGAGCGAAATATTACCAGTGTGCGGGACCGCTCTAATAAAATGAATCAAGAGCATCTTATCAAAAAGAGCATAATCATCCTAATCCTCCTTATCACACACAACGAACTTGCATACGAAGTAAGTACATAAATTAGCCAGTTATTGGTACGATGGTATGCCGCTTCATGTAGGTAGTAGAAATCAATAAAACAAATTCGCCATAATATGTTAAACAACGAGAAAAACAACAGTATGGAACACTAAACTATGAAAAATAAAGGCAATACTACAGAGCACCTTTGACAGCTGTCATACTGTCACTTGCCCTTCTTAAAATCGTGACTAACTGGTTAAAATTAAGGAAAACTTATACAAGAATTATTATATTGCGATGCGGTATGAGTGTAAATAAATGACGATGGTGCAATATTCCACGTCACTTCTAGTGCTTCGTGACAGCTGGCCAGTATATAAGTGTAGCAGTTTGAGAATTGTCTTTATTTTGTTTGGTCGCTCGGTTGACTTTTATTTTGCGAAGATATAGTGAAGTGATGCACATTGAATACGACGATACGTGACGACAATAAATATTGCGAAATATATAATGCAAATCAAAAAATAATGTATAATCATTACAGTGAACATTATTAATTTTAACACGAGACTTACAGAACGGATTAGAAAAAAACCCATTTTCCGTCTTTCTCAATTCTGGCGGGTTAGCCCTAATTTTGGAGATTGACATTTCAGGTGGCACTAAGTAAAAAATGGAAGATGTTAAAGAGTTGCTCGAGGCGTGTCTTTCGATTGAAAAACCTTCCTGCGATCAAACGGCGCAAATTTATGACGAATTAAACAATAAAAGCGAACTTTTTCCTATAAAGTTTCCCATACAAGCTATCAGGTATGTTTTCGAATGGTGGACGAGTTCATATTTTCATTATATCAAAATGTTTGTTGACTTGTTGACGCACTATTTTTTGTTTGAATTATTGAATTTATTTGATGATTTTTAAGAATACGACCCGGCAGATGACACTAGTTTTACCTGATATAAAGTTTACGTAGGGTTCGCACATATATTATTCAAATTGATAAAAATTTAATATGCTTTTTTTGAATAATAATTGTTTTCTGTTTTTCTCTTTTTTAAAAAAATAAATTCTTAAATTTGTTTATTTATATTATTATAGATATAACATTTAATAAATAATCGGTAGGTACATGCTTACCTTTTTACATAATAAAGTTATTATTGAACACGTGGAATGAATTAAAATTAAAAATGGAATGTCCGTAGATAGATATTTTTGACGCGACACCACCCCTCATTGATTTTTTTCTGATATATAATTTCTTACAGATGCACAACTCTCTCTCAAAGCGTCCATAAGCAGGTTTTGGAGGAGAATATTATATCTACATACCCAATGATCCATGAGAAAGTACTAAATCTGATGTGCAAATTTCTTCTGCATAAAAGGTTAATATAGCTATTGAATATACTAAAATAATGAGACACTTGAGGATTCAATGTATATATATATATATATAAATTTTAAAAGGATACAATCTTCTTATAAATTATACATTTTGACTTTCTCCAAAACTATTAACCAGTTTTTAATCAGCAAAATATAACACTGCCATATTTAGTATTTCTATTTTAGTATAATAATTATTTATATCCTTTAACAAAAATTAATAGGAAGGTTTGGAACTTGAAAGGAGAGAGTTTTTCAAATTGCTGAGTATTCAAAAAATTGATTTCACCTTATTAAATAATATATTATTATCCAAATAGTATTTGTGAACATTATACTAAATCTATAGTCTACTAGGTAGGACAAATAAATAATACCGCCAATATAACAAGTTAATTAGAATCAACTAAAAATCACAAAAAAATATCTCAATAATAAGCGCATAATGTGTGTTCCGTTTTCATAGAACACATTTTTGGCGCGTTTTGAGAATCGGCCGTGACCCATATTATTGACACATTTCGTGTTCTAATTCACACCCATCCTTTTTCCTTACTGCGTGTCTTCAATTTGAATAGTGACCTAGGGCAACTCCGCAATAGCATTAGCAGTGTGGATTTGTTCAACTCCGGTGCGCCAGCACTGTATTGTTTTGGATATCCTGTGAATTGTGTGCACAGTGATATTGTTGATTGTTGTTTTGTGTGCTGCGGGTGAAGTTTGTGATATCACCGTCTTCGATTGAAAGCGGAGATCTGCATCCGCATGCCGTTTGTGTGATCTTAGCTGCGATTGCGGGGTGACGGAGGCATGTCATACATAAGGTAAGACGAGCAATCCTTTCAGATTCCCGATTCCCCGAGATCGCTGGTCCTTCGACTGGAATCCCTACCCATCATCGACCCTTATCCGTTATATGTAAGTCCCTTATTTCCTCTCTTCTTTCCCCTCCCCCTCCCCCTCCGGCGATTCCGATTTATGACCGAAATTGTAATCCAATCCACAGGACGTGCAATCTGGAGATTGCGCAATTTGTTCAGTAGATCCTATCTTTCTTTACAGTGTAAGTTTTATTTTATTGAAAAGTCATTTTGTTGTGAGTTTATTGGTGGTGAAGTTAACTAAAAAGTTATTAAACCTTTTTAGTTATTATTCCCTACCATGTTAGGTTAGGTTAGTTATCCTGTTATGAAGGCCTTGTGAGGAATTTAAAAAGAAAGGCACAAGTTATAAATGTTTAGAAGCATTGGTCTGAAATATTTTGATCTGGTAGAAATATTCAGTGGTAGATGTAGCAAAGTAAATAATGATTCTCAATATTTTAAATTTATCCAGTATCTCGATACTCGTTTTATTATAAATATGCAATAGCAAACGGTTCGGTGAGAAGTTTCCAATTTTAATAACCGGTTTGTTACAACCTGGTGCGAGCTCGCAGGGGAACATCATTGTTTATTGATTGATTATGTAAGACATCATTTTTAGGGACTAAACATTAGACACTTAATGATTTTATAATGTTTGGTCCACTTCTACTTTAATACTATTTTTTTTAATTTCAGGCAATATGGAACAACAAAAGAGCAAGCATTATACAAAGACATGGGCATTGAAGAGCTGATTGACAGATTATTACGGAAACGATCTGTTATGTTTTGTGGACCTGCTGATAAATATTTACTTCTAACAGGGGAAATGGGGTAATTTACAATAATAAAAAACTGATACATATTAAAGGGACCGAAAAGTAATCAATTTTTTTGCTGGTGAAAAATATTTATTTAAAAAAATCTTGAATACTAATCAATAAAATAATTTCTATCACTTTTTGCTAACGTAAAGGCAATTGTTAAATGCCCTTTTTGAAAAAGTTCCTTGATTTTTCAGCAAAAAATTGCTTTTAAGTGTTTTTCACTTCTCCAACATTATTAAATTTTTTATGTCTCATAGTATGCTCTAACGATCTAAAAAGGTGGTAATCCGAGGACACGAGATCCAAGCTCCCTTTTTTTTCTCATGTTATTTTTGCAGCGTGAGGCCTCGCATTATCATGTTGGAAAATCCTTTTTTGGTTATTTACCAAAACAGATCGATTTTTTACAAGCTTTTGCTTCATTCGGTCGAGTTACTCACAATACACTGTCGTTGTAATGATCTGACCGAATTCGAGCAATTCATAATGAATAATTCCAGAAATATCCCACCACACACAAAGAAGGACCTTGTTTATTGTTAGTGATGGTCGAGGGGTCGGAAAAGGTACTTGTCCGGAAGAAAGCCATTGTTTTTCTCGTACAGGATACAGCACCCACTTCTCATCTCCAGTTATAATTCGCCGCAAAAAAGGATCGGCTTCATACCTAGACAGAAGAGATGCACAGATGGTACACCGTTGATTAAGCGCCGTCTACGTTAATTCATGGGGAATCCAAATTCCTTGTCTGTGCAATTTTCCTATGTGACGAAGATGATCATGAACTGTAAACCTAGGACAACCAATCTTCAACGATAATTCTTCGATTGTTTGACGGGGATCTGACACAAAACAACTGTGAAAGAGCTCGTTGAGAAATTTTGATTACTTTTCGGTCCCCCTAGTATATAAATGATTTATTTTAAAAGTGCTTTTCAGTAATTTTCGGTTGTGGCTTTCAATGATTTATTTTGCTAGAAACCATCTCACGTCTACAGTTTTATTCTTAATGGTATAACAGGTTATAATACTGCTTAACGCGTTTACATAGAAGAAATATTTCTCAGAACTTGTTTTGAGACAGCGCAAAAAGAGAACCTATCGAGAATGTTATTCGTTGACCAAAGAGTATACCAACAATTATCGTCTAATCTCTAAGACGAGAGTGAAAAGTCTCATATGTTTACATGCATCGTAAAAGCAAAAATCCTTATACCTCTCTTATTATATCAATGGTAACTCAATGATCTATGTTACCTAACAGAATGCTTGGAAATCGCATTAGATAAAGTATGATTCCCTTTGCCTTGTCATCTTTACCTACCGGATAAAGATATCAGCAAGATCATAAATAAATAAATTGTACATACTACATATATTTATTCATTTCCATGTGTAAGATAATCATGTGACGTAAATGTTTTAAGCATGTCAGGATGGGAAGAAATTGGTACCGACAGTGAAAAAGAACCATTGGTGCTGAAAAACTGTTTGAGTTATGATGAAATGAAATTATCTGCCCTTCTGTATGTTTCTGGACCAACAGTTTTCACTAATGATGGTTCCAGGAATAACAGAGGCATAGTAGCCGCAGATCTGGAAAGTATTGAACGTTTTGGAATTATAATTGGTAATACTTTTAATTTCTTTTAGTTTCTCCTGATTTTTGATATACAAAGACATATGTATGGTGAGCTTTGAGTATCAATGCTTCAAATCTTCCCATATTAGAACTTGATATCTACTATTCTTTCACTAATAAGGTCGAATGATATAAACAAAAGGATGAGAATACGTTCTCTTGTCTCTGATGTAAATAAATGGGATTCAGATGAGTGGGATAACAGCTTAAGTATTTTATTTTTTGTTTGTAAATTTCTTTTTTAATTTTTTTTTCACTGATGACAGATTATAAAATCCAAGTGATTTTAAATTTTTCAATTTTAATGAGTATTCTAATCTTGACAATCCATACTTATTATCAATTACAAATAACCCATCAATAATGATGCCTTAACTTATTTAAAAAATCAACAAAAATACAATTGCAAAATAATTTACTTTGTGTGACACATTAAATGCAAACTTTCACATGATATAATTAACAGCAGATCTCGTTTGTTTTGTATTACTATGCAACATAGACAGCTGTTGAAATTGACAGTACGTGGATGGGTTAACCTATCACCATTCAAATTCCCGCTTTTATGATAAGGTTTGATTATTTTCAGGATTAATTGGAACCCGCCTGCAAAAAAAGTATGTGATGGAATTCCAAGAAATGTTGTTGGACAAGGAACAGAATTCTGCATCTAACGGGTATGGCTCCCAAAGTAAGGGCATTTTTGAATGGTTTATATCTAGCTCACCTGACAGTAACAAGAAATACTTATGGAGACAAATATGGGCTGAGTTTAATGGTGTAAGTAATAACATGATATTGTTTAAAATAGATTATATTTGATGTATGATGGTGCAATATAGGTATGTGTATTATTATTAGTATTTCTATGTACTAAATATTGGAACCTGGCAATAATGAAATCATAATTAACCCATATATTATGTACATACTAAAGTTATCCATTTTTTCACATCTTCCGTTTATAAATTTTGATAGCTAAAAAGTATGCACTCGACATACATTCTTCATACTCTGTTAAGTTTGATTTGTGTTTATTGCTTAGGTAAACACAATTCAAACTCAACACTACATACATGGTAAAAATCTATGGAACATGTGTGTACATACAATAAACGATGTCGATTATTTTTTCAACATTAAAAAATTCATTCTTACATATTCTAGGAACCTTGTCTGACTTTTGAAGAGGGTTTCAATATTTATAAGAAAGAGGACTCGAAAATACAAGATGTGTACTCTAAGAGATTTAATTATCAATGGAATACTTTGTTTGATAATTTAGTTTACTCAAACCACATTTCCATACCCTTTGATTGTGCTATCCTAGAGTCTAGCAAACGGGGTACTGAGAAAGGAAAAATGGCATATCTTCATGTTGTCGGAATTGGTAACCTATATATTTATTAGTTCTGCTCTTAACAAATTTTTTGAAAGGAGTTTTTACCAAAGGCTGGATAAATATTATTATATAGCTATGTAATAATGTCATTTGAAAAGTTTAAGAATCCTCGGTGTAATAATAAAGAGAAAGTTATTTTAATTATGATTTTTTTCAAATATGTGTGTATGAGAATTAATAAATTTATTCATGCTTTATATGTTTAACATTTACTGTGACTTGCGGTTCCTCGAGAGACCTAGAATTTGAAAATATTTTCATATTTGAAATCATATATGATGATATGTTTTTTGTCAGTATAAAAATAATTAAACCGCTTGTAAAAATGAGTTGAATTTGTGAACAAGTTAATTTTTTTATAACTGACCAAACCCCACAATTGTCATCTGGTCAAAGAGCACAGTCAGGTAAATCTTTGTTTGTATGGAAGGTTTGAAATTCCATAAATGTAATAAATAACCTTTGAAATATGGAACACATTTGTAGTTTTATTATTCTAGTGTTTGACTCGCAAAAAAACAGTACTTAACATGTCGGTGAGGGAACATCTTAATCTTATCTCTTAGAATAAAAATATGTTTGTTGTTGTTTGATAAAGATATTTTAACTATTATTTTAGGGCTAGGAGTTTGGAAAGCATCCAATCATCAGGACAATATATTTGTAAAAACATTTTTAGAAAGACTTAAAATATTAGCTCCGCAGCTGTCAGGTCTTTCTGATGTACATCTTGCATACATGCAAGACATCTCCAAAGGTGAATATTTATGACATTCCTTAACTATGTATTTTTAGATATTTATGCGCACAATTTTATGAGATACCTTTATATTTTTACCAGCTTTTTTAAAAATATTATATAATGTAAATGATATATTTTCATTATTTTTCAGATATTATTGATGAAAATGGAAAGTTCATCGAATGTAGGACCCATCCTTCAGGTAAAGCAAAAAATTATATTTTATTCACACTGTTTGCAACATATATTTATTCTTGAACGAAAATAGTGTACTGTACGTTCCACCTCCCCTCCCTTTCCTCACCCGGCACGCTGCCGCACCAGTCGAAAGGCGACCTTGAAACGGTGCGGATTACCGCAAATTATTGTGAATTGAAGTATAGTATTAAATTGAGACGTTGCGTCTAATACAGTGCATTCTAAAGGACTAGGACCCCTGAACGAAGATAGTGATAAATATAAATTTACAGTCCACCTTGGAGGTGTCAGAAGAACTGGATTGTGGTGAGTGCAAACCTCCTTCCAAATATCCTGTTTCTTCCGGCATCTATGCTTTTACGCAACACACACTTATTTATTACTTTATAACTGATACACTGTATTACGTATGAAGAAAAATATCAGTTTATATTTTTGGTAAGGGAACCTTCATACAATATATAATATGTATACGAAAATAGCAAAAATAAACAAATTTTTAATGGGGTTTTTTTATACAAAGTACCCACATTAAATTTAAAAATAGAAGCTATCTTCTCAAAAAAATAAGTTGTTAATTTATTAGCCTATTAAAGACTATTTTAGTAGGCTAGTATCATCAACATATATATATAGTTACGCCGATCGCTGACTCACTGACTGAGTCGCATAAATTTTACATGTACTATGAAGTGCATTTGAATTTTTCACCAAATAATGGCGCTAGAACTTAAAGAAAAGCTCGCGTAGTAAGTAATTATTGCTGAAAATCAATTTAAATCAAATAAAAGAGCGATTTTCATTGCTATAAAATTACGTAAGAAAAATTTGACAGTTTCTGTGTTTGAATGGTTTTTCCTTTTTGGTTGGTATGACATTTATATGCAATATATAAAATATATCTTTCATTATTAACCTGTTAGTTGCCCAGAAAAATCATAGGTGAAACAGCATCATACCACCATATTGGTGCCAAAATTCTAAATTCACGGGCTAACTATTTCAAATTTTATTTTTACGATAAACCCATGAAAACGTTGATATAACTAAAAAAAAATTAAAATACGTGGGTACTATTTCACTATAAGCGTCCATCGACCGCGATTTTGTACGGTTTTGAGATGAAAAAGGGAAAAAATAAAAGTTGATTGTGTTGTCAGGCCATAACACTTGGAACATTATTTGATTTTTGGAAGGACGACATTAGATTTTATTAATAATGTGATGCTTAAAACAAAAAAATGTTATCACTTCACATCACAACTACATACACATTACACTAATAACACAGAAAAAATTATGCTGCCGGCCACGGTAGTGGCTAATACTGTCTAACAGCGCACTCACTGTATTTATAGTAAAACGCTTGTATATTAATTTTAATTAATGACTAAAAAATAATATCTTATTTTATCTGATTGAATTACTCGGCAACAAAAATGAGAAATATCGTGAACATACGTCAAAATCTAGCTGATAATTTACTCAAATTGGAACGTTCCAGATACTTTCCAACCTATAGCGTCCTTTTCATCATCGGACTGTCGGAATGTCTAAAAAGTCGCCAGTCGCCACTAACGAAACAAATCACCGTCCGCCATTTTGTAATGTAAAAATAAAATCAAAAAAGTATTCAAAAATTCAATAACTGTAAACTTTCAATTTTGTATGGAGGAAAAATGTCAATTTTTTCACTCGATTTCAGACGTAATGTGTTGTGTTCTTTTGAAACAGGTTTCTGTGGGGCGCCGTACCATATCACTACATGAAATAATAATTTGGTTAAAGATCTAATCCGCTGCGCCGGTGATATCATGCATTATTTGATGGTTATTTTCTGTCAAAAATAGACACCGCGGAATGTCATGTGGGTATCCGCCATACTCATGAGCCAACTTAAATTCTGTCAGTTCTTATGGCATCCCTTCCTCTGTCGGAAACTTGCGACATGGGCGGCCAAGGAGTTAACAAAGCTCTCCATGTCATTAACTATATTCTTAAGCAACATAGATTATCATGTGGAAATCTTGGCTTACCAGTTCCAATAGGAAAAGTTCATGTCGACGATGATCAAACTTTTGACTTCGGAAGAGGAACGCGAGGCTGATGAAAGAATGACAAAACTTAATGAGATACAATTTGACGCATTTAATCAAATCATCAGAGCAATTCACAATACAAATTTAAGAACTCAATGTTTTTATCTCGACAGTCTAGGTGGCTCTGGAAAAACTTTTCCCTACAAGACACTTTTAGCATTCATTCGAGGTCGAGGAGAAATAGCATTGGCATTTGTCACAACTGGAATTGCATCGACATTACTCAAGGGTGGAAGGACAGTTCACAGCGGTTTCAAACTTCCAGAGATCATTGAATGCTGCATTAAATCAAGTCCACTATGGAATGATTCTAAATAACTAACTCTTTCAACAAACATGCGAAGTGAGGGTCAAAATGAGCACAATAAATGGCTTCTCAAATTAGGATCAGCAAAATTGTCTCGGGTAGCAGGAATGTATGAAGAAGATCGACTGGAAACTTGATCGAGACAATTTTTGGCGATTTGCAGCAAATGTCAATGCAAAAACTTTCAAAACGAGTCATTGTCGCGCCAACAAATGCGCAAATATTAGAAATGAATAAGAAGATAATCGATTTGATTGATGGTAACTTTTAAATCTATTATAGCGCTGATTCTGTTGTCAGTGAAGATCCAGATGATGCACTCAATTTCCCTGTTGAATTCCTCAATCGGCAGATTCCATCTGGCATGCCACCTCATGTGTTGTTGCTTAAGAATCATGTTGCTGAGAAACTTGAACCCTAAAAAAGAACTTTGCAAAGGAACTCAATTGATTGTGGAAGAGCCTGGACGAAATTTGATAAGAGCAAATATCATTTCAACATGCAATCACAATCTAATTCCCAGGATTGATCTCGTTCCAACTGATACAACGTTATCTTTCATATTAAAATATTGCCAATTTCCGATAATTCCTGCTTATGCTATTACAATAAACAAGGCTCAAGGCCAGTCATTTGATCACGTTGGCATCGATTTGGAAACCGCAGTATTTTCACCCAGCCAACTGTATGTAGATTTGTCACGATCAAGAGTTGCAAGTCAAGTGAAGGTTAAATCAAATCCACAGCAAGGAAAATTATTGATTGACCAAAGACAATTAAAGTGTTTGTTATATTCATCATTTTTTATTGGGCACCTTATAACTAACTAGTCTAACTATATATATAAAGAAGAGTGTCTGTAGGTGGGTGTTTGTTCTTTATACAAATCTACAGTTTTATTCCGAGCTTGATGAAACTTTGCACACTTGACCTTCAAAACAAGACGAAGGTTACTATCTACATGAGGGTGGCCCTTCCATCTTTCTCACAACTTAAACCAGAATTTTGGTACTTCTTGATGAAAGTTTGCACACTTGATATTATAAGATTACTATCTACATCTGATTTCAAAAAATAAACTACCCCCATCCCGCTAAATGAAGCCTCTTTAGTCTGCTCAGAGTCCGGGCAACGCCGGGTACTTCAGTTAGTATTTTAGTAAAATTAAAACATTTAATTTTAGGGGGCCTATTATTATATTCAAATTAGGCACTTTCTATGACTTTTTTTAATATCTTATTTTATGTAGTGAGCACTGTGTTTGTTTTTCAGGTGGCATTAAGGTTCATCTATCACAAAGAGAACCCTCAAGTAAACTAACCGGTGAGCACAAAAATAAACTTCTAGTGGAAACCTATGCCTGGGATGGAAATGCGCAGCCTGGAAATGATTTTTGGTATACCTTACTATTATTAATTCTGATATAATTATATGATATTATATTAAGATATAATAATTACATAATTTATATAATTTACAGTTTTCCAAACTAACATTATTTACTGAATGAGTCGTTTCTTTGATAGCTTTATTCACTAAATGTGAAAGAATATATTAGATTTCTTGAATCACTAAAATTTATATAATTTTCACTAAAGTATACATGTATAATCTAGTTAAGATAATTCATAAGACTTAATAAACTTTTTTGAAACCCATTCCCAGTTATAACATCAGAAAATGACTGAAAATTGTCCATTCCCATCATGGCTGCCCGCGATCGTCCAAAATTTCAAGTTTATTTTTGAGATATATATGTAATAATTAACCGTTTTAGAGGTGGTGTAATTTTCTTTAAAGGTTCCAAAAATACTGAATGATAATTGTGATATTTTTGAATACATACATGAAATAAAAATCATAATTCTTCCAGTTTTCATCTGACTTTATACATTTGTTTTCAAACATAAAGTATTTTCATAAAATTGAATTTACAAAAAATTCTTCTACGGTTAAAAAAAATTATAACAAAAAAACATTGGGTAATAAAATTTATGATTGACATACAAAAAATACAATTAGAAAGACTATCTGACATCTAGTTATGATTAGAATTGTTTATAAATTTATTTGTGTACAAAAAAAAGGCTAAATCACCAAAATTGTATATTAAACATTTGTATTTTCTCATGCATATACCACGAACCCCTTAAGGTTAGAGCATTTGGTGTCATGTTTGTTGTAGATTGTGGAACAAAAAACAAACAATTTTCTGTGGTAAATTTTACTTCTAAACAGAAAATGATGTTTTATATGCATAAATATCTGTAGAAGAGAATATTTGCATGCACATGTATGTCACCATCGCAGAAGTCGCGGCCCTAAGAGCACTATAGCGCATCTCACACTTTTGAATAAAACAGTTAAGACAGCTATCATACTATACCATCAAAACCATGAAGCATAGATGCAGAGGAAGAAGAGAAGAGCAGACAAATTGTAAACTTGACTATGATTGATAGACTAATTTCATAAATTAAAAAGTTCTGTAAAAATTCAATTGTTGATATGCATTAGATTTTTTTGCATTTTTTCCAAGACCACCACCATTTCAATATTTATCACCAATAGAAAGCTACCAACTTTAGTCAATCCAATGTTTCATGGATTGGTATTTCATGCATTTAATGTTTCATTTCTAGGAAAGGATATTTGAACTCTTCTGGAGATCCGGCTGCTGCCTGCTCATCTCAGGTTGCAGAACTGCACAACTCTCACATCAACCAGAAATTTGTTTGTGGAAGGAATCTCCACGTTGTCGGGAAATACGGAGTTAGACATGTCAGCGAATATGTCAAGTTATTGCTAGAGCAGTAATTAACTTCATAAATATAAGTGTGTGTATTGTATGAGCTGTGACAGTTTAATTCCCAGAATGCACCTTTAAAAATATTAATTTAAAACTGGACCATAATGGCTACTTTAAAAATACTCCCCTTGACCTGTATACAAATGGTTCTATTTGAAATCCAGAAAGTTTACAATATAGCTATTAAATAAATAAAATTATCTGACAAAATTACTTTTTGAAGAATTCCAAGTACCTACATTTTATGATTTACTTAAAAGAAATTCAAATATTAAAATAAAAATAAAAATATCATTTTGTTACTGAAAATCGTACTAGGTTTAAATTTGTATTTTCATGCTCAAAAATTAACACATCATTTGCACAACACCACTATACGCACATAGGAAAAAATAATCTGAACAGCATTCATGAACATTAATGATAACAAAGAAATATCTTATATGTAAACTATCAGCAAAATTTTATATACTTAGGGATAAAAAATTTCAATAGCCTTCCTACACAAATTAAAGAAATAAAATACATAAGAGTTTAGAAAGAAATTAAATGAACACTTCAGAAGCGCACAAATAGACAATAAATAATTTTAGACTATAAATGTATAACTCTCTATATAAAATTATTACAGTGTAACTCCCTCTCCAAGCACAAGAGCTAGTCTCTTTTTTGGAGAGGTAAGCAAAGAAAAAAAAAATGCTATCAAAAAATATTTAAAAGATGTACCCCGAAATTTATAATATTTTTATAACGTTGCTGTTAATTTAAATTTATTATAAGCTAATAAACAATAATTATTAATATGTAATCCCCTTCTCTGCACAAGCACATGCTTTTTAGAGAAGTTGAAGAAAAAAAAAATTTTTATTGTAATTATAATAGATTAATAAATTTAAAAAAATACTTTGACATAAAATATAGTGTGCCAACTGGATTTATATTGGGACCTATGTGCTATATTATGCATATAAATAGCTTGATCAATAATGTAAAACAAAGTTCATGTTTTTCGACGATACATGCATCTTATATGCTGAAAACTATGTCAAAACTGTAGAGAACATCCAAAATGTTCTGACCAACATCAAGTATTTACATATCCAGTCACCACAATCTATCTTTCGGAGTGGTTAAATCGTGGATCTTTTGATCGGTTGAATTATGGATCCTTCAAATATATATCAGTATATCTTTTATCTATGCTCACGACTCAATTAATTGACGAATGTGTTGCTCCCCGGACGTATGTGGAATATTTTCTTATGAGTCATGTTTCACATTATTATATCATTTGGATATCAGTATTTGAATAACTCATCAACAATTGATGAGTTATTCAAATACTGATATCATTTACATCTATTAAACATTGCTTTGCGATACCAAATCAAAATTCTTTGTAAAAATTAAAGGAGAATATGTTCAACTCATGCTAGAGTATGAAAGTTAGATGATGATTCCTGACTTCATATTTCATCGGAGAATCCACATATTGATAAAATGTAGAGAACACTTTTCCTGCCTATTATAATTCTGCTTTTATGCGAGATTATTATTTTATGTAGAAAAAAAACTATGATTTTTCTTTTCATATTTTATTTTATTGCATTTAATATTTTTACATAAAAATTTTCAATAATATTGACATAATAATTTTTTTATTAATCAATATAATTTACAACAAATTAATGTTTGCGGGGACATATTTTATTGTTACAATAAATAAATTGTGTATTAGATATTTAATATACCTACTGTTATTATTTTTAGTATTAAATTTAAATAATAAGAATTTATTTTGGATACAATTATGTAATATTAAAATATAATATTAAACTTTTAAAAAATTGTTTTGTTTTATTAGTTCAATGATGAACTATACAGTTTGTATAAGGAGCCCAGATGGGAGGGACACCTGCAACTGTGCATGATTCACGATACTCACGAAGGATACTCGATGGAAATCCAGAGGGTTAAAGACTTACTGGAAGATCATGGCTCCGGTGGAAACACAATGTTAGGAAGGATGCTAAGGATTTGCTGCTGTTGAATAATTGAAATTGAATTGAAGAAGTTTGAGTGTCATGGAGGCGGAAGATTGAGGAGGCCATAGCTCGATTCAGGCTGTAACTCGATTGATGAAGAATAAGGATGATGATCGCAGATGAGGATACGAAAAAAAGGGAAAATCAAAATATGTACATACAATTGTTTGGAGTTTTGTCCTCTATCTATACATCTGAATGCAACAAGATAGTATGAATATGTTTATATTATTACCATGTACTATATTTCCATTGCTCTTACACACTTCACATACTTTTACAATTACAATATTATTATGTAAAATTTACAAGTTCAATAAAATACATAAAGTGGCATAATTAAATTTTTCTTGTACCACGCCTACGTATTTAAATTTATTTAATAACGTAATTAATTTTAAATGTAAATTCTTTTAGTTATAATCACACAATACTTAAAATATGAAAAACTAAAAAGACAATATTATTAATTAAAATATAAATTTCAGGGATAGTGCAAGACGTGCTTGTTGGTACACTTATCTAGTGGTCGGCGTGGTCTCATTCCAAAAGACCAGCAAATTAGTTCTATTTTCATAGCACAAGCATTTAGCTTAGTTTGAAAATATGTAGTAAGAATATTGATGTGAGACGTATTCTGTGTTCGCATCCCTATTTTTTTTAAATTTATATATTTGGTATTTTAAATTCATGTTATGAATTTTTCTTTAACATTAAATCGTAATTGATTATTATTTATACTGACATTTTATGTTTTTCAAATTTAACTTGTGAACCTGAAAGAAATAGTAAAAACTAGTATTTAATTTGGTCAATATGTACATAAATATTTGTAAACAAACTTGAAATGAAAAAAAAAAATATTGTCTAAAGCCGAATAAATTACTGGCCAAGCATTTCGGTAATTACTATAATTTTACAATATGGATTTTGGAAAAGAGGGATTCAGGAATATCACAGCAATACAATGGCCAAGTTGCGGGACAAGAATTTAAAAATTAGTTGAGCTTGTTGATACGAGGTGCGTGTGTAACAAAATTGATGAAAATCAATTGTATTCTATTGCAATCATCAAATCAAGTACAAGGTAACTATTTCAAACAAGATCTAACACACTGACTACATTTTTTTTCATCGGAAACATTGTAAATTGATGGTAATTTTCATTTAATTTAGTTGTATATAATCGGTACATAATCATAATGGTTTTTTACCCAACTGATATAAAGCAAATCTAAAGATTTCAATTCAAGAATTACTCAAACCAGGCGAAACAATAAAGGCAAAGAACTACTGTTAACAACTGGGCTAACAATTGTTAATTAAAAAAACATGATAATGCTTATTCTCATATGGCAATAATCAAGCGAGAAAATATTAACACACTAGATTGGAAAATTGTGGATCACCCTCCATCTGATTATCATTTGTTTAGATCTATGCAGAATTATTTAGATAGAAGATGTAAATAATGTTAGTGAAATAAAAATGTCCCTAACAGAGTATATTGCATTTTTATAAACAAGGAATCAAAAACTTTCTTATACGATGGAGGAAGGACTGAGAATATATTTTAGAATAATGTTGTTAAAATATATTTAAAAAATTAAAATAGTGTTATATTTCTAAATTAACCTTATTTGTATGACATATAAGGCAAGATCGATCAGAAAAAGTGATATATTAGTAGCATACATAATGTATTCCTTTTGAATTGCCCACTTGCTAGTTCAATTACAATACTGGACTTACTTTGTCATATTTCAGATCATCAATGTCCGCTAATATTGTCAAAACTGGTCTTCCATGTGCACATTGAAAAGGTACATTACATTTAGCCAAGCAGTCCATCATTTCCTCGCACTGTTCCTTTGTCAGTTTCATTCCAAACTTTATAGCTCCATGACATGCCTGGAGATATATTTATACATACCAATTATTTGAAAATATGTTCATATTCAAAGTCATCAATTCAGTTAAATAAATTAAATAAAAATCTCCCTGGCGGAGAACTAGCATATATTTAGCATGTGAAAGGTACCAGGGTCAATATTCGGGGCCTCCAAAATACCTTTGATTTCAAATGGTTGAAACAGTTACAAATAATTCTCAGCTAGAAAGATAAATTATCATACTTTAGAACTTATAACTCTCATCATGGCTGCGGGAATCGTACTAGTATTTTTCCGAGTAACTTTAAATACATCTATTTCTTCTGCTATCAGCTGATTAATGAGTTGTAGCAGACTGTCATCCTGAAAGAAAAAAAAATGGGTATCTTTCAAAATTTTTGAACATATTTTATACATCCCCCCTCATGTTTATCCATTTTTTATTGAAGTTTCTAATTAGATCATCTTCCAGTATCTGGTTACCTTGTTATGCCAAGTCTTCCACGGATTTCCTGTATTTCTAGTACCATCAACACATTATTACTTTTAAATAATAATATTTTAAATGATTTTATTTTGTTAGTTTGTGAAATACTCAATGTGCTATAGAAATATATTGTTACGCCGTGACCTTCATCCGCTGATGGAATCCGGTGCACAACGCCACCAGCTAAACTCAGTCTGTGGGTACCTAAGGGTTGGTGTCAGAATGCCTATCTCAGATGTGTGGGGGTGGTCTCAGACAATAATAACACTATAGTCACATTATTTACACTTTATTCACATAACAGGGTAAAATTGTCTTTGTTACACGCAGAGGGATTCCTAACTTTCCGTGGCCGGATCAAAGCATCGTCTCGTCTTCTGGAGGTTTCCTGGGGACCAATCTTGTCATCCTAGCGTGGACGATGCTCGTCCCTCGTCAGCTCTGCAGGGCGTCCGCCGCGACACACCTCTCTTTCCGGGTGCTTGTAACAAAGTTCCCCTCCTTCCTCCGACCTCGCTCTACCGGTCGCACTTGCTCGCATCGGTAGATGTTGCCTTAGGTCTGCGCGCGTGATTTCAAATGTTACAATATATTACAAAAAGAAACAGAAAATGTAAAAACTTTATTCTGATTTTTACATGGTATTTTCACCGATGGAAGTAAACTGTTGGTGCGTGTATAATTTTTTCAAAACTTACTAGATGTACTTTTGATTGAACAGAATCCGTATATTAATAATCCGTATAAGTCATTATCAATATTCAAAAATAAATTTGAATATAGCAATAGAGTCTCGATTATCCAAAGTTCTAACAGCCGGATTGCAGATTAATTTTTACTGCCCCAGTTAACCGGAGCAAACCTTATTAGCAAATTATTATTTGTACAGAAAAATGTGTAACTAAAAGCATGCACAAATATTATTATTTTGATAAAAGTGTGGTGGACTCATAGTACCGCCTTATGAGGATACCCAGAAGCACGTTACCTTGCCGCAGATCGAGTACGAGTAAGTTAGCGGCAGCCGCTGACAAGGGGACGTGGTGCAGGATGTGCGATGCAGTGGCAAGACGAGAGATGCGAGTCAAGAAATCTATTCTGCTTCCGTGGCTTGCGCGATCAACAGTTTCCTCTTTAAGTGTGCAATAAATATTTATTGTTTTATTCTGTAACTTGTTAACTTAAATTGTGTTCTACTCAAAGACCAATAAACCTGAACGACAAGATCCAAGGTACGATTCTTTCGTTTAACACACCCTAGATATCATTTTTCTCTACACCTGGATTTTGATTAATGGAGATTGATAATTCTGTGTATGGCTAGTCCAACCTGAGTCAGCTGAGTTCTTCGCTATCACACACTAGCCAAAAAAGTTGGATTAAAATATAGCATTATCAAAAATTTTGATTTATGCCTTTACAAGCAACGTATAGCCAATCACTAAGAAATTTACAGGGGATAGGGAAAGTAATGTAAAATGTCATTTTTTCTGTTTCATCAATTCCAGAAACACTAGAAGTAGCAGCCCTATTTATTTCTGATAATTTTTAATAAAATTGTTAGTTTGTACGATAATTTTTAGTTTTTGATTATTATTTCTCATTTTATTTTGATGAAGATTTTTTTTTTATCAAATTATTTTTTTTCCCTGCCATCCTGAATTAATCAATAGTCTATTGTACAGCAAAAATATTATTGTATAAAAGGTACCTCGTTCAATTCCTTGTACTGAAAACATGAAGGAACCGATGTGATTTCAATATTACTTTCATTTGTCTTACTTATTTGGAATGTCAGACCTAAGTTTTCAAAACATTCTTTGTGTTTTAACAATGTCAAAATATCAGATTGTTGTAAATCTAGAGTGAGCGGTTTTTGAACTGAAATTGACTTCCATTTTTTTCCTTCTTGATATTCTGTAAATATAATAAATTTATGCAACATTGACACATGCATGAAAATTTAAATTTGTAGTTTTTCACCATTTAGGAAAATGAAATTTATCAATACTGATAGATGTAGACGTTGTCCAGACACTCGCCAAGCTGAGGTGAGTTGGTCATATAGTCAGGTTTACGGATGAAGGGTGGACCCAGAGGACCCTGCAGTGCCATCTGCGGCTGGGCAGTAGAAGTATAGGGGTACATATGCGATAGGCTGAAGACCTGTAAAGAAATGCCGGCTTTGCAAGGGTGAGAACTGCGTAGGCGCCGGTGGCAGAGTTTGAGAAATATCTATATTCAAAGATGAATGCTGTTCCGCACAGCTATGGGCCCGCGGAGCGCGACAATCGCGGCTCGAGAAAGGCACCGGGCGAAAGTCTATCTTTTCCGCTTCACGGGAATATTTCGCCCGGCACTCCGTGCCGCTGGAAACCCTACGCCCCTGTGCTCGACGGCCGGCGAAGGGAGGGGGGTGACGGGCCGCGGCGAGACTCCGTCCCCGCGTGCCAACGGAAAAATACTGTGCTAATTTATCAAATAACTATGTAAAAAATTGTTACATATGTATAATGATTGAAAATAAAGAGAGTTTGGGAAGGGCGATTGCCCGGAGATAATATTATGCACCTCAAAAATCGTTTAGACTGTTAAAATGGATTTTTAAAGTTTAAGGTGCATTAATTAATTCCCCGGGCCATCGCCCAAGGTAAAATCTATCAGGCATCGCGAGGAGGGTCAAACTCTGTAAGAAAAAGTACTCGCGATGCCTGGATATTGTAAAATAAAAATGTGAGTCATTCTGGAAGCGAAAACGGATTTCTGCCGTCCCGTACGGAACGCCGGAAAAAATGAACATAGCTTTGGAATCTGGTCGCCAGGTGGTGGCGGCGCTGGACCAAAGCGGCGCTGGTGGTGGCGGCGCGGGGATCGGCTGCGCCACCGGATTGGATCTCGGTCCAACGTGGGGCCTCACGCTCCCACAGATATTTTGTGGGAAATAAATAACGGTCCAGCGGCTGCACAAAGCATTCCCTCCATTCGCATCTTGCACCGCTGGACTCTTCAGAAGAAAATTATGTTTTTATTCATCTCCGCTTTGACCCCTGCTATTCTACTGGACTTCCTGGATTCTCGACCTTTGGCTGCGACATTTGGACTGAACCTGGAATTTTCTCGACTTTGGCTGCTACACTGGACAATGATTTTGGACCCTCCTGGAACATTGCACGCCGCTGCAGATATCGACGTCTGAGAAACCAGAGCGAAGCGGCGAGCCACAGCTTCAACATCTCCAGTCTTGTTTCCCGTGAGGAACAAATGCAATATGGCATAGTTGTCAAAAATGTGTTGAAATATTTAGCATTAATTATTGTTATTAATCGCCAATAAACTTTTATGTATATCTAATGAAAATAATGAAGTATCATATTTACTTATCCTATGCATTAATTCAGTACAATAAATCACCTTTTAAAAGATATTCCAACCTAATTCTCTCATGTACAGCATGCTGATCGAACAAAGTGAGAAATTTAGATTTCCCTTTTACATCTTCAACAATTGTCGCTATGAATTTATTATCAACTTGACTGATAACCTGCAATAAAGCATATTTAATGTAACAAAATATTTAAAATTTATTCAATTAATAGCCACAATAGACTCACCAAAATTCTTCATTTTTCTCCAATTTTAAAATTTTTAATTGGTACTTCTCTTTTTTCTACTTATTGCCAGAGCCGCTTTTACTTTCAATTTTGTGACTTAAAAACATTACCCATACCTTCACATTATTAAGTAGAGATTTTTCAAAAACCAACGGACGTGTGTTCCTAATTCCCATGAGCTTTATATCATTGTTTGTTATTCTTGTTTCTACTAAATCCATGTTTTTTGAAAGTTCAGCCGCAAATTCGTTATACAATTTCTGAAATATTTAGTTTTTATAAAAACAGGATGTAGAAGTGCGTGACAAAATTAATTGATTAATTATTATGTTTTTAAATGTTCTAAAGTAAAATAAGTATCATACCAGATGTAACCTATCAATTTATTGAAATAATCTAATTACTTCAATATTTTAATTAGATAATCGATATTATTATTGTTTATCAATTTCTCTCTATTAATTATTATACTTTTTTCCCACCTTTTGATGTTAAATGAGTTAAAAATCATAACCTACTTACTGGTGAGGTAAGCAAATACTTACATACTTTAATTTTCCTAATGTCGATCGATGATTTTCTACATTAATTAATTATTTTGATAGATTCGGAGTCTGATTTTATTTAAAATTATTTTGTTGCTATGTAACATGCTCAGATGCGGAATTGCAGAGGGATGAAAGGTAATTAAATGTGTGGGATTAGTTTGCAAATGCTCATATAATTGACAAGATTCTAGTATTTATTCACAAAAGTCATCTAACATCAATTTACTATATATTTAATCTATTATCATTATTTGTATGGAAGTATGTAAAAAAGTCTGTATACAGTGCATACATATGTATGTATACTTATAACAATGTTGTATAACAACGATAATTATCTTATATTACATCCATTGAGAAAGGACAAGCATTTGCCTAATGAGTGAAGAAATATAGTAATGATAGAAATATATGTATTTTGGGGTTATGTCGGTGGTTAAATGAAAGATAGATGTTAGTTTGCGCGTGTTGAGATTTTATTATGACAGTATGGTAAAAGCAAGAAAGACAAAATGAAATGAATAAATGTAAAAATGAAATGATGTAGAAGGTGCGTGTATATTACGAAATGAAATAATATGAAGCAATTTGGCTGTCTCGCCGGCGCTCCGGGGCCGGCGAGACCGCCGCTGTAGAACGCTGAAACTAGAGAGAGTGGCTAGCGGTGAATTCTGAGCCAGGTTTGTGGCAGCAACCGGCAACGCTGTCGCTAGCGTCGATGCCGACTGAGATGGCGGTGGATTCGAATTCTGGTCGCTACATGTATATATATGATATAAACTTAATCTTACCTCAGTATAATACAGTTCTGCCCATTTCACTTTGGATAGCGTATTGAAAGATACGTTTTCTTTAATATTAATATTGATACATTTATTAATCCCATTCAATGAGAGGGATTCACCCAATTTCAGAATTGGAGACATTCCTGCATAAGAAAAAGTACTAAGTGGTGTATAAAACAAATATGTGTATGTACATAGATACATACATTGTAAGTAGTATCTATGTATCCATGAGTTAGAAATATGAAGCACACTTATTTGTTTATTCCAATGTAAAAAGTTTGCCTTTTTATTTGAGAAGTATAATATGCATGTAAATCATTGCTTTAATAAATCAACAATTAGTTTTATGAGATTTATTCATTCTAGTACATTTGCTAAGATACAAATGTTAAAACTAAATTTCATACTTCAGTAAAGTAACTTGATAATTCAATAACCATGGTAGTTTGAAATGATTCTGAACCCATAATCAGAATGATTAATAGCAATTAAGTAATTAATAACCACAACCCCCTTTCAAATTATGGATACTGTTTTAATTTTTAATTAATTAATAATCGTTCAATCGCTTCATCATTTGGACAGACTTTGAATTTAATATACTCACCTTTTGGTATAAATTCTGGTCTTTTGTAGACTTTATAGGGACATGAAGCATTTTCCTGAACACTTGGATTTTCGTAAACTGTCATTGCAGTTCTATTATTTAAATAGAATAGCTTCCCAAAAGAATCAGTTTTTACAGTCCAGTAGTTTTTTACCTTAATCGGTGTAGCATAATTTATTAGAACAGCCTCCCCAACTTTATTAGGTATTATTTTATTAGATGTGATCTCTGTACAAATTGGACTTGATATAATATTTTTATTTTCTATTGTATCACAAATGATAACATTTACATCATTAGATTTTTTTAAATCTTTGTCATCGCATACATTTTCTAAAGCATATAAAATAGGTGATTTCAAAATGGACATGCTTCTCGTTGTGCAAATTATTTCATTACCTGAAGAATCATTAAATTCTTTAACTAGACATTTTTTGAAACTAGAAGTGGCAAACTCTTCATCAAAATTTTGCATTGGAGGTTTTTCTTGTAGTTTTGATTTATCATTGCAAACATTTTCAAATTTGTTATGATTAATGTGCTCAGTTGCGTCATTTATAACACAATTATTTTTTCTTAAATCATTTTGTGTAACATTTCCACATTGAATTCCCATATTTGATTTAACAAAATGTTGAATGTCAATAAGATCTGCGTCTTCTATGATTTTTAAATCATTGTCATTATGATTTATATCAGCAAAATTCAAGTTAGGAATAATCTCGCTATCTTTCTCTAAAAATGGTAATTTTTTTTGTTTGTTATTGAATTTAAAATTAATACTCTGTGATTGGGTATCTTTATGATTTATGTATAAATCTTTGGAAAAATTATTATCATCAGATTTGAAATCTACAGAAACATTCTTGTCTACATTAAAAGCGTTTAATTTTAATGTAGCATCATCAAAAAAATCAGTTATGTTCAATGTTTGATATGTTTTCTTCGCAACAAACCCAACAGATTTATTTAAAGATTCAACGGTTTGATTTGCTCTAACAACAAATTCATTTCTTAAATCAGTCATCAAAGATTCTCTCGAGTCAGATGGATCACATCTATTTGATGTATCACAAAGCATTTTTTTATAACTTGGATACATATTAGACGAATCATTAATGGATTGACAAATCGGTGAAAATTTTAAATTCTTATTTGGTAACCTTGATATTTTACCATTTCGTAAGCTACAGTTTTGTTTACAACTGTCTCTGCACTCCCCTGATTTATATTTTTCGATTTCTTTATACTTATTGCGAAGATCATACATCATCAACTCTAAATCTTTAAAACATAAATCTGTCTGAACCCCAAAGTCTTTGAGAACATACTGTTTCATGGAAAACTTCTCATCTTTATGTTTCAAAACTGATATACATTGATCGTAATATTCATTCCAATCAGTAGGAAGAGCTTTCATTAGACATTTATTATTATTAATATCCCTGTGTGCAACAGGTCTTGGAATTCTAGGATCAACAATTACAGTCTTTATCATATCACATGTGCGCTTAAATCGATGTTTAGGAATGGGTACATCCTTTGAGATATATCTTAATTGTCTTGGTAATTGTACTGCATTTTTTTTCAAATTTTTGCAATGTGTAACATGGTGTGATTTTCGTAGATCATTTTTATTTTCAAGATTATTGTTAGCATTCTTGAAAACATAATTACATTCAGATTTTTGAACAGTTCTTTGTATTCCGATTTTGGATTCCCATTCACTAACATAATGTTTATTAAAACACTCTTCAATTTGTTGGACAGTTTTATTCTTATCAAGCGGATTTTTCAGGGAACCATTTTTGTATTTGATATGAAAAATACTAGACTGAGAAATGTTAGTATGGGATTTAGTATATTGAGTCTTTTCTGTAACACCAGTGATAGAATTGTTATAAATAGACCTGTGAATGGTTTTGTGACATTTGTTTTTCAATAAAACACTTGAATTTACACCATTTTCATTTAAGATCTTCTTTATGGTATCACAGTCTTTTTCAGAGTTGGGTTTCACAAATGGTTTCTTAGATTTTGCAAGTTGGGACCAAAGTAGTGGAGTTTCTCGCATTTTATCATTTTTATCTTTAATCTGAATCAATGCTGCATTTGACTTGATATTCTTATTTCTTTTATATCTTTTAAAATTATGTTTATTAATCATTATTTTATTCATAGTATTTTGTTTCGGAGTACAGAATGCTGTTATTGTGTTACCTATTTCTTTTTTCAAATGCTTTGTATTTCTAGTTTCTTTCGGTACTTCGTATGGCCCTTTCTTGCGCTTGGCTGCAACACCTTGAAATTCATAATAATGATAAGCTATAGCTGTCAATATTTCCCTCATTATAAAATTGACAGTTATAGCCATCAGTTAAATAATGTTGTGCGGTGAAAAGATGCCTGTAGCCACCGTGAAAGGCATACAAATGTTTAGCAAGTTTAAGTTATATTATGTTATTTTTCTAAACTTTCATGTGTAAAGGATCTCAGTGATGTTATTAGTCAACTGTAAATATTAAAAGAATTAAACAACACTTATGATAAATACTTCAAAAATTCTATGATTCCACAAATATTGATTTATAATATGTTTATATCTATTGTCTATTGCATTAAACTCATTTGGAGTGCATTCGACATGACTTCTTCTCAGTTCTAATTGAGTATTCAGAGTATCATGAAGATATTTTTAGACTAGTTCATCGTAGAGAGTTAATAAGTATTGCCATGAGAGTTCTTATATATTCTTTCCTTGTATAATCACCTATAATCTTCTGTTGAGTGTATTTTGGAGAAGTAATTTGAAGAATTTATAAGAATAATATTTAAATGTGTGAAATAAATTAATCAAAAATAAAAGAGGATTATGGAAGATTACAACATACCTTTAATAGCATTCTGAAATTGTGATGGGCCAAAATCAGCAGCATTTTTGTATAATGCCTTTTTAATCAGGTCATCTTTACATTCATTTGAATCTTTTTCTACATCCTTATCTGCATCACTATTTCCTCTCTTACCTTCTTTATCTACCTCTAAAGGGTAACCTAGTTCTTGATTCACAAATTCCTTGACAATTTTGTGAATGAGTTTCTGTATATCCTCCCACTTATTAAATTGTATTGAAGATTTATCGGGTAAAAAAGTTGTGTCATATAGTGTATATGGACAAGACAAATTCATAATGTACACAGGAAACTTTTTCATATTCATTTCTGATTTGAAATTCAGCCACTGTTTATCCTAAAATAAAATAATTATTTACAATTATTTTGAACATGTTTTCCCTTTCAATGCATTCTTCTATTTTGTTGAATAAACTTCTCCGTTAAAATCCACCTGTTCACCTGAATCCATTTAATTTCCTAATATACATTTTGCTAATTCACCAGATTCACTATTCTGCCAAAACCCTTGAACCCACTACGTATAACATCTTAGCTCAGTATTTTCCAATTCAAATACACTTTTATACACAATACATTTCTTTCCTAAGTTTCACAGAAGACTTTACAAAATTTTATTGAAACTTCTAACTCTTGAACTTGAAAATTTTAACTCACGATCATACTGTACTGTGATAGAGATGCCATTTAAAAATATTATGCTATAACTTTTAATATTTTTGCTTAATAAAACATTGACCTTTAAAAATGGAATGTGTTCCAGAAGTGGTACAACCAGAATTGAAAATTTTGTAACACCTAAAAAATATGCATATCTAATTATACTATTTTAATATGTTTTCCAAATAATCACTAGATAGACCAGATGAATATGTGGGAAGGTTGGGTGTGTTCAAGTGAAAACCATTATTATCCAAACTTGTTTATTCTCATCGGGGAGAAGCCACCAAAAGCAAGAAACAACACAGAATACATGAAAAACGATGGAAAAACGATGCACGGTTAGTGGAAGGTGAGAGTCGGGATGTGCATCTGCGGTCCGATCGGTTCGGGTACTGGGCGCAGATTGTTTCGCAGACCGCCTCCTCTGGTGCATGTGTTGGTGCACATCTGTGGTGCATGTGTGTCATACCCGCCGGGCGGTGCAGCCCAGCCTTCCTCGAACGGTCTTGTTTTGTTGCGGGATGGCACAATATTAAGAAATAACAGAACGAGGAACATCCGCACGATGTTTGCGAGCCGCCACATCACTCCCTTACAAGCAGCTTCCTTGATGAATGGAATTGGAGAAAGGAATGCTACAAAGTTGGTCGTCCCGAGTTCAGCCAGGGTGAGTTGCGTACCGCAGTGGTGCCTGGTTCGCCTCCTGTCATTTTTATTGTGCCCAGATGTTTATTATGTCTAGACTTCATTTACATATCTAGATGTGTCTGCCCGAACGTGTGGTGTTCTTGGTCCGATCTGGTCAGAGGCCTTTGTCAGTTGGTGGGTCAGAGGCCTTTGGTAATGTCGGTTGGGATATCGTGGTAGCCTCTGCAGTCATGAATGCTGGTTTAAGGCAGTCGATGCTGACGGTCACGTCTCTCCCCTTCACGTGTATGGTGTAAGTCCTCTCGCCTCGGCGGATGACTTTACGAGGGCCACTGTACGGTTGTTGAAGTGGACTCTTGATGGTGTCATTCCTTAGAAAGACGTGAGTGGTCGTAGGGAGATCCTTAAAGGCGAACTTGTGCTTTTCCTCATGCTGGGTGCCATCTACTGGTCGCAGCGTGTCAAAATGCTGCCGTAGTTCTTTCAAGAATTTTCCATGGTCGTGGTCGACTGCTGATCGTGTTGCGAGGAATTCTCCTGGTAAGCGAAGTGGTTCCCCATAGACCAATTCAGCTGAAGTGGTAGCGAGGTCGTCTTGCCAGGCTGTTCTAATCCCCATTAGAATGATGGGAAGCACTTCAGTCCAACAACTGTTTTCGTGGCATTTGATGGCTGCCTTCAGTTGTCGGTGAAGTCGCTCCACCATACCATTTGCTGCAGGGTGGTAGGCTGTTGTATGCATTTGAGTCGTTCCTGCCAGATGGTTCAGTTGCCTGAACAGGTATGACTCAAATTGCCTACCTTGGTCCGTCGTGATTCGGAGCGGGGCTCCAAACCGGGTTATCCACCCTTCGTAGAAAGTCCGTGCCACTGTTTTAGCCTCTTGATCCTTCATCGGGAAGGTTTCTTGTGAAGCGGTCCACACATGTGAGACAATACCTATACCCTTCTGATACAGGAAGTACACCTATGTCTATGTGGACATGCTCAAACCTTGCTGATGGTGGCCGGAAAGTTTCAAGTGGTGCAGAGACATGGCGGGTGATTTTATTATGTTGGCATTGTAGGCAGTTACGGGTTCATTTCCTGGAACCGGCTTTGATGGACAGCCAGACATAACATTGCGTCATGAGCTTGGCTGTCGCATTGCTGCCAGGGTGAGACAGTTGATGGACCGTATTAAAAGTTGCCTGTCGGAATCTACTTGTGACAAAGAGCTTGGCTGTCATCATGGAAGCGTGGCAGAAGAGATCAGTGTTGGTGCCAGGAATCCGTACCTTCTTTAGTTACAGGATGTATCCTTCCCGTAGATAACTTTGCAACTCATGGTCGTCCACCTAATTAGCCGCCAATGCTGCGTAGTCCAGGGGTGTGTCGATGGACTCGATCCTGAATAGAGCATCTGTGACAATATTATGCTTGCCCGCTACATGGCGTATATCAGTGGTGAACTGGCTGATATAGTCTAAATGTCTGAATTGCCTTGGCGAGCACTTGTCTGCTTTCTGCCAAAAGGCATAGATGATTGGTTTATAGTCAATGAAGATGGTGAATGTCCTGGCTTCCACCATGTACCTGAAGTGTTTCACGGCAAAGTAGATGGCCAGGAGTTCTCTATCATAAGCGCCATATTTCCACTCGGCAGCAATAAATTTTTTCGAAAAGAAAACCAGTGGTTCCCAGTTCCCAATGACGAGCTGATGGTGTGCGGCACCGGCTGTGGTATCCGAAGCGTCGGTAATAATAGATAACGGAGCATTGCACTTTGGATGAATAAGCAGCGTTGCCTGAGCGAGGCCCTCTTTGTACACTTCAAAGGCCTTGATGGACGTTGGTGCCCACGGAACAGCCTCTTTTCTTTTAGGGTTTCTTTCAGGAAGTCATTGAGTGGGGCTTGCGTTTCTGCAGTCCTGGATAGGAATCGTCTGTAAAAGTTTAGCGCACCCAGGAACCGGCGGAGATCATCAAAGGTCTCCGCCGGTATAGCTTCCACCTTTTCTGGCAATGAGTAAGTGTCTTTGCTGGATACAGGGTAACCTAGGAACTTGACTTCCTATACACCAAAGTGATATTTGCCTGCGTTGATGACCACACCGTATTCCTGCAGGAGCTGGAATAGGATTTCAAGGTGGATCATACATTCTTCCTCTGATGCTGAGGCGAATAGCATGTCATCGATGTATGCGTAGCAGAAGTCAAGTCTTCGGATGACTTCATCTATGAAGCGTTGGAAGGTCTGGGCAGCGTTTCGGAGGCCAAAACTCATAAACGGAAATTCAAATAGCCCGAACGGTGTCGACATGGCCGTTTTAGAGATGTCCTCTAGTACCACTGGGATTTGATTATACGTCCGTACCAGGTCGATGGTGGAGAATATGTTGGTGCCTCTTAGTGTCTTGGCAAAGTCCTGGATACGGTACACGGGGTAACAGTCCGGGATGGTTCTAGTGTTGAGGCTCCGGTAGTCGCCGCACGGTCGCCACTGGTTATCCTTTTTGGGCGCCATATGTAACGGTGAAGCCTGACGAGCGATCCCAAGACGGACCATTGACTCGAACTCCTTCTTAGTTGGCTTGAACTTCCCGGAGGCGAGCCGTCGTGGTCATTCAGCGACTGGAGGACCAGGAGTTGTCCTAATGTGGGTGGGTGGTGGTATGGGGGGTCTCCTTCACTGCGCCATTTGGGCGAGTGAGATCCGAAAACTTCTGTAGGAGGATATGATATGGAGACGTACCGGCGACAGTTTTGATGGAGACAATTTCATATGTACTTCATCTGCCAGCTGCTGTCAGGTTCGTCACCTGGTCTAGTAGCCGTCCATTTCGGACGTCGACCAGTAGCTCATACCTTGCCAGAAAATCCACACCGATGATAGGCCTGGAAACATCAGCAATCACAAAGCTCCAGGTGAAGTCGCGCCAAAGGCCTAAGTCGAGGCTGAGTGTGAGGCTGCTGTAGGTGGCGATGGTGCTTCCATTCGCTGCGGACAGCTCATAGAGTTGTTCATACAACTTATGATAGGTCATCAAGTTGTGGTGCCTCAAATATATACTAAATTCGCATAATTTTTTTTTTTAATTTTTACTCACCTCAAAGCCTTCTTTATCATCCATTTTAACAAACTTATTATTCTGTTCCCTAAAGAAAAAGCTTTCCTTTAAGAAACAAATATTCAAGGCCTTCTGAATATCGGAATTTTTGACAGGACGCTTATTAACATAGACATATTGTAACATTTTAGTGGAATGGGTTCCCCTCGCAATATATCCATCCATCTTATATTTATTTTCAGACATCTCAAATGGCTGCAGAGTGTTGCCAACATGTTCATCTAAAAGGAAGAAGAATGCCTCTCGGATGGATTTACTTTTGTGAGTTTTTAATATGAGTCTACTGTCACTGTCATCCCTTAAACTAAATGAAATGTGAAAATGTATCAGGGCAACTGTTTCCATGGCTGTTCTAATATCTTCCATATCAAAAATGGGATCTACTCGCTTTTGTCGCACGCCCAAATTGTACATGAAATTGGTGATTGTGACCTGAAATAAACATTTAACTTTATCATTGATTATAAAATGTGTCCAAATATTTTCAAGCAACACGAATATGAAAACTTAAAAATTCTTAATTTCGTACATTTTGTTTTATAAGGTTGTGGTGTGGAATGTAGTGTGTGCTTAAACTATACTTTCTATCCCTTAGGCCGCATGTGCTGAAATTGTACTTCCTAGTTCAGATAGACTCAACACTGGAATAGGCATAGACAAGCACATAAATAAATGCAGTACTTACTGGGCTATATCCATGTTTAATCACAGAGGTACACAGTACATACATATATAGTCTGTATAAGTGCAATACCGCATATCAGTGGCGTAACTATGCTAATGCAGCCAATGCGGTGCATTGGGGCCCACGTTAGAAAGGAGTGCAAAATTTCTCACCTCATAATCCATTTAGCATTGATATTTTTACACGTATCAATATCTTTCCTAGTGTTTTTTAAATTGCAAGTAGATATAAATGCCTGAAAACACTTTTTTTTTTTTCATGGAAGTATGAATATTATAGGAGAAAAGAGACTAATTTTGTTCTTACTATTTAAAGGATAAACCACACAGTTCTAATATTCATATAACTTACACAATACTTTTATCAGGCTGTTATTCTATTTTGGGGCCCATTTTTTGTAGTTACATCACTGTCATATATGAACCATTTGTAAAAATGTTCAGGAAAGATAAAATTAGCTTACAGCTGCTAGGGAAAATATTTGTTTCACGGTATTTATAAGCCAATTCCAAGAAATTTATCGGTTTGTTCTAAAATTTGAGTATACCAATCGATGCATCTTTTAATAGAAATCACACAAAAATAATCATTTCAAATATTTTGGCCCATATGTGGTATTGCATTTTCACGGAAGTTATGTTAATTGCGATATTTTGGGTAAATTCACCCTGAGATTGCTGATGATGGTATATGCTGTGCTATCAGGTGGCGTCACCACAAGGTCTTCATAATACTATACACTACCTATCTGGTGCAAATTGTGAATATCCAAAAATGAAATTATTTACAAACCTCAGATATTTTATTTGCGTGATTCCAACCAACAATGCAATAATTATTTTAATAGTTATCTTCTTATATATAGACTTATTTTGAAAAGCATGAAAATAGTTTTTTTTACTTACAGTGGTCCCATGGGTGGGTCTCATTTGAATTGATTTTACATCATTCTCGATGCCCTTAAAAAATGCTTTTCTATAAGTCACTTTATCTTTATAATGCAGGCTCGTAATGTTAAGAGATTCGGACATGCATATCATACTTGCTAATGCTTCCCCTCGGTATCCAAATTTATTCAAATTATGTTTTAAGTCATTTAGAGATTTACATTTACTTGTCATGTATCTCTTTCCGACTAATTTTAAGTCATTTGGTAATATCCCACATCCATTGTCGATGACTTGAATTTTATGGTTATTCAAATCCACTCGGACAGCGATTGATGTTGCATCGGAATCTAAACTGTTATAAATCTAAAAAAATATTACAGGTTACATCCCAGACCACAGCTGTAAAGCGAATATCCCCTTTGAAGCCATTGTACAGTAATTACTTACAATTAACTTAAGCATTGGATCACATCTACTTTGTTAAGCGAGGTATTACTGTATATATATAAATAAAATCTTAATCAAATAGCACTCTAGATAAACATAAATTAAAATCACAACTGAGCACTAGAATATAATTGATAATCTTTCGTTTCAATTGACTTATTAAAATTTTATATTTGGAAAATACAATTACCAGTTCCAATACACATTGTGAATACCCATTAATATTAACATTTGATCTTATAGATGATCGAATATTCGATGATAACTTTAAAATATTTCCTTGAGTACCCATTTGACACTTTATTACAAGTATAAGATATGTTCACTCATTTGTTTAATGGAATGCCTTTTATTAAATGTATTATTTAAAACAGAATTAAATTATTTTTAAAAATAGATTGTATATCACCTTTTACAAATGATGTTTATAAAAATCTTTGAAAAATTATGGAAGAAGATGTAAATTTTAAGAGTTATTAATTAATTAATTAATTAATTGCTGAAAATATTGCCATCAGTGCTCTACTCATATTGGCAATATGAAACTCTCTCCAGCAGTACTAATGTTAATTGGAATTGCCAAGGAAAGAAAGGAAAAAACTATGAAGCATGGAAGAATTTTTCAAAAACTTACTCAGGATATTTTGAATGGCCATTATTTATTTTAAAATTATTATTTCAATAAAATGCAAAGTTCGGATCAGGTTAGTTTTTGGACCATTTGGTTGCACGCAGTTGTGCAGTCAGTAATGGTACCCACAATATGGTTCCCATCTTTCGAAATGTTAAATCAGGTCAATGTTATTCAAAATCTGGGACAGATTAAGATTTTTCTACCATCAGAAACTTTGTCACATTAAAGACTCATTTAAAAATAAATCTTAAATTGCTCATTTACTGAACCACCTTATACTTTTATGTTTTGGCTTTGTATGGTAGAACCATTATAATTTTCAGGTTATTTTTAATGTTTATCATTATCTTCTTCAGCATATTTACATTCAGAAAAGAAAATATGCTTCCTGCAACCCTTCCAAGCTTCTCTGTTGCTGGTATTGTGGGTCCACCATCTGTCTGTGTAACGGACCTTTGGCCTGTCTTCTGGTCGAAGATCTCCACTCTGTCACCTTTTTGTCTGTTATCCTCACGTCCTTACATGTTGTGGATGTTATACATATTTGTGTACGGTTTCGCTACTAATTTCCACTTATTTGTCATAAAGAAATCTCCAATACTAAGGGATCAATATTGTGAGTTTAGTTTAGATTATCATTGTTAATTAAAAATGTTTAACTTAAGTTGGTTTAAAGATGCCCTTGACAGAATAAAAAATATTCACTGGAAATAAGTAATTAACGTACCTACCATCACACTATTTCGCCGCAGGAGGATAGAGCGCCATACTCTTTTGTCCTGACACACAATTCTTGCCTCATCTACATTCATACATCATCTCACACAAGCTCGTCGATTATTGAGGTGTCTAACAGAACCATCTTCCAGTATCTGGTTTACCTGGTCGTGACAAGTCTTCCGCGGACATCCTCTACTTCTGGTGCCATCAACACTTGCGTCATATATCTTTCTTACCATTCTCTCCTCATTCATCCGTTTCATAGAACCAAACCATCTAAGTGATCCTTTTTTAATCTTACTCACTATCACAGCTTTACAAATATTGGGTAAATATTACATATTATTAATGTGAGCTATTAAATAAAATTGTTAATCATGGAGTTCCTTTCACCAAAATGAAAACCTTATCATAATATTATATATAACAATTGTGTTACTTTATATAAATTTATCATCTTCACCCAATGACATTTAACTAATTTCTGATTTAAAACAAAATTGTTAGCTTTTAATAATAATAATAATTTATTATTAATGTATTATTAAACTTAAAAATTTAAGAACTTAGCTACCCCGTTTGAATACAACTAACTGTGAAGAAAAAATATTTCGCGTTTGAAATAAGTTTAAAAATGAAATAAAATTAACTGTCAAAAATTTTTGTAAATCTCAAATTATATTGTGTTAAAAAAATAAATAACAAAAAAATATGTATCTAATCCCAGTATTGTTTTTTCTTACGATGTCTGGACTATCCTCAATTATTTGTAGAAAGGTACCTATCATAGCACTTTTAATTTATGCATCTAAAAATAATATGATTAAATTCAAATTTTTTATATAAACACAGTGGTGTAACTATGCCAATGCGATGCATTAGACAACTGTCCAAAAGGTCCGCGCTCTACTGTATATTATACTTATTTGATATCAATATTTTTGCGAGTATCAGTTCTTTTCTAGAGCAATTACAAACTAATCATCGTCATCATCATTTATGTCCCCTGATCTTAACAAGATTGAGGGCTCAAAGTCTCGACTAGGTTCTTCTACAGTTTGCACCAATTCAGCCTAATAGTTGCTGACCAATTAAGACCCAATATCTCTCCATACTGTCTTTTTTGCTATATATGGATAAAATCGATCAATATAATAATACAATATAAACTATCATTTTCTCGTGAAAGCATATGAAAACATTATTGATGCCTACAGAAATACCCTGCTGATTTACCGGATTAGGGATCAGACCATGATCGCAAAGCAAAAATCGTCACAAAGTGAAATAAGGATTTTCATCAGCTGGTAATGCACATGAGTACCTAAAAATATACTTTGTTTATTAAAATGTCAATATTATAAGAGACCAATTTTCTTCTTATTATTTAATGGACAGAACCGCTTAATATTCTTATATTCAATTGTGTACAGGTGTAACAGACCCAGTCCACAATATTTTATGGATTCCTGACTAAATTAAGAGTCGTAAATGTTCAAGGAATATGTGCCTAATCTCAACCATGTCAGAGATATAAACATTTCAAAAAAATTATAATTATTAAACCGAAATATTTTACTGATTTCAAATTATATATTGAATAAAAAAATTTAAGTTCATCGTATTTCCAGCGGCCAGACTATTTTTTGTTTAGGCCTGAAGTAAAGATATAAATTAATAATGAATAAATTCTGCAAATATTTATTTCGAAGTACGTAGACTTAAAGCTTTACATGATTTTGTAAAAAATTCAAACAATAATATTTTCCGTAACCGTACAGATTTTACAGATATTTTTTGAACATTTTCGACACATAATTTAGTCAAGTTTCCATCCATAAAATATTGTGTACTAGGTCTGTTACATTCTGTGTACACCCAGGGGAGGGGGTCCTTCCATTTTGCATTAGGGATCAATTTTTTTGGTTATGTCACTGCATAAAGTGTAATGATATATTATATCATTAACTTTTGCAAATAAAGCTCTCGCTACCATGAAATCAATTCTAACTTTTATGATCGCTAGCCAGGACCGTTTCTAGGTGTTTTGCCGCCCTAGACGAGAATTGAAAAATACCGCCCCCTCCAAGCTAGAAGAATTAATGCATAAGATATAAAAGAACTTGTGTTCAAAATTAATCAATAAATCACATTAAATAATTAAATAAGCACTGTTCATGATATTTTTCTTTTTTAAATTTCTCTCTTCTAACTTCAATGGTGTTTTGGTTTCTTCCTCTTAATCTAATGGTATCTTCCTTATATTTATTTTAGCAAAGTCTTTAATAAGATCTCTAATGTCAAGCTGGTAAACCATGTCTTTTTTTACTGAAATTGTGGCAAGTCCCGCGAGTTTATTTAGGTTCATTTAACTGCGCAGAGAGGTTTGTTTTAATTTGAGATTTGAGAAACTTCTCTCCACACTTGCCACTGATATCGCCAAGTCAAAAATATATGAAGAGCTACAAACAAATTAAGAAAAACATTTTTTAACTTATTTTGGTACAGATAGTTCAGCATATATTCGGGTTTCGTATTTTTTTACATTCAATGACTTATTTCTGAAAGTTCAGAGCAGAGAACTGCTGCGTCAATGTCCTTTAGAAAATATGGGGTTTCTCCAGGGCCGGGTTAGAGCTCTTTCTGATTTGATGCACAAATCTATAAGATCTTTGAAAGTTCTCATCTTGAGTTCACTTAATTTGTTCCGCATGCTTTTAAAAAAAATTCTTTGTTTTAATTTTTTCTCTATTTTTTTTCTCCTAATTTATTTAATATTTTCGCTGTTTGATTTGAAATTATTATTTTTTCCGCCCCTTAAATTTTGCCGCTCTGGACGACCGCCTAGTCTTTCCTAATGGTAGAAACGGCCCTGCCAATAGCATCGCTGGCTTAGCGAGATCGAATTTTCAACCTTTGGAACATAATTAAATATTTTTTGTTTTTTTTATCTATGGATAAATTAATTAGTAAAAAATTATTAATGTAAATAAATTTTAAACTCTCTAGAACTAGCAATAATTCATTTACTAACTTTCTACAAAAGAAACTTGTGTAGATAAAATTATAGTAGAGTATTTTTACAATAAAATTAGACAGAGAGTAACAAATTTTGGATATTATATGCATGTATCAGCATGTATGTTTTTGTTGTTTATTTTGAAATGTTTACTACTACAAAATGTACCTTGTATATTTAATAATTAATGATGACCTAATCCTATAAATTATCAATTTTTGGCGTCTTTTTCCAATTCTTTAGATTATTTCCATAATCAGTACTGCAATGCTATATCGCCTAATCTATTACTTCAAGAGCATCAAAGCTATTCGCATTGACACTTTTACCAACTACTTTCTATCTACGAACATCCTAAATTTACGAAAATTTTACAAACTTTAATTTTTATGGTCTATTAGTTATAAACAAACACTTTTCCGGCCCTCGCATCTATCTTGGCGTGTGTATATGGATGTTGATATGAACGCAACGCTCTGATCGTTGCGCAATCATTATTCGTGGTGGTCACGAGGAGATGGCGGGAGAGTTAATTAAATGAACACGAGCGTTCTATACATATCTACAAATTTATTTAAAACATGAGAAAAAAAGGGAAAATTCTTATTGTTACTTATATCTAACCTTAATTAAGCGCGGGCGCATTGATTGTTTTCCCATTCACTTTTTTGTCTATCATCACATTCGTGGGCAACTGCACAGCCACGTGTCGCGGGCGCGTGCGACAAGCTGCGTCTAGAGCCTGCCCCTGGTCGTATTCAAGGATGTGGGCTCTGCAGCTTCGCTCGCCACGTGGTTCCGCCGCTTACCTCGCGTCCAAGATGTGGTCGTCGGATGCCTTCCAGGAGGCACGTCGCAGCTTCCTGGCGGCTTCGTTTCGAGACAAAATGGCGGTCGGTATGGAGCTGCCCAGAGGCCAGCCGCAAACTGGCTGTACCCTGGGAGCAAATTCGGAGCGTTGGACCCACTTTGGCCAATGCGCGAGGGAAGGAGTAGCAACCCTTTGTTTGGCCGCTAACGCCTGTTAAGGAGTGGGGTGAGGAGGGGTTAGCGTCGCCCAGCAAGCGGCCTATGCACAGCAATATTAAAAAAAAAAAAAAAAAATTGCGCCGTAAATAATAAATGTAATACGTGAACGTCACATATGAGATGCAGCCGTAACACAGTCTCAGAGACTCGTCTCGTAAATCGGGTAAGAATAATATAGAACTGAGCACAAAGCAAGCTGTCATTCGTTGTCCATTGTATTTTGTATGCAGAATAACCAATTGATACAAATTGACACCAAATCTCCGAGACGAGAGATCAATTTCGTCTGTATAGATGCCCACTAGAAATGTTCAGTATCTACTTATTTATTTAATTTTTTTAATGTCTAGCTGTCTGTAAAACTTTTATCACAATAGCCAATTAAAAAAGTCGCAACATGACAACCAAAATACTCGTAGATTTTCGTTGACGTTTGTCGGCGCCGTTTTGAATGTTCTGGTTGTGAGCATTTTTTTGTTTCGATAATACACCGACCACACGCGGCGACATTTTGATAAATACACGATGTCCGATAATCACGAGAATCTTGTAAAACAGTTCACGGACGTCACTGGCACGGATGAGCACCGCGCGAGGTTTTTTCTCGAATCGTCGGCATGGGAGCTAGATGTAATTGTTTCGAATTTTTGATGATTATGCACTTTTTTTTACAACCGTTATTATTGAAAACCAGGTTAACCGATTTTCTTTTCACAGTTGGCTATATACAGATTTTTTGAGAATGACGGACCCGCGGAACCTAATCCTGTAAATCAGGGGTCAGCTCCTGTTCCCGAACCCGTTAGCGTTTCGGACAGTGACCCGGAGTTGCTCAATGATGACGACGATGATGAGGATATACCAGCAAGAGTACAAAAAAAGGAAAAGACCAAAAAAAATACAAATACAAAGTTTGCAACTCTTGCAAGCTTGCAGCAAAACAGCTCTAGTGATGAGGAAGAGGGTAAGTCTAAAAGTGTAATTGGGCCTCAGATTCCATTTTATTACATCATATATAACAATTCTGCGTTGTTTGATAATATTACAACTCTTAGAATAATTGATCGAGGAAGGATTGATTCCTAAAAACTTCGAGGCATGTGGAAAATTTTGAAATCATAAATATTATATTATTATTCAATTTATGATATCACTGCAGAGTCTCATTTTCGTTTCATTGCGTCATTGTGAGTTATAACCTCAAATACTAACATCAGGCAGTCTTGGTTTGTTTATAATAAACCAAATAGTTCACCCTTTCTCAGTCAGTGTTTTGAACTGAATATTGAAAACATTCTGCATAAATTTCTGCACAACATTCATACGAAAAGATGTTCAGGAAATTAAAGTAGAAAGTAGATTGTGATCAATGCCCTATCAAATTTTAAAACATTGAATTATATCCAATATATATTCTATCGAGGATACCTTCCATAAACAGTTTGAATTATGCAGCGATTTTTATTTCCATTTATTTTCTGAAACAGTTATTACATTACTATTGAGATAACGGTTATTGTTGTGTCTCCATTATTTATTTTGAATGTAAATATTTATTAGTATTTTATCATCTCTAGGTCAAGCCTTCTACGCTGGAGGATCGGAACGCAGCGGACAGCAGATCATTGGGCCAGGCAAGAAAGAAGACATAGTAGGGAATATGTTTAAAAGTGTAAGAAAGTAAGTTACGTATTAATTCTCTACTTTTTATACATAAATTCATTTGTGTGAAAATATTTTTTTTGGACTAGCGTAAATTATAGGATCCGGAATACATATCAAATAAATGCATATTTTTTATATAATTTATCAAAAAAGTCAAAATGATATGGACAACTTGAGATATACAGAAACTGCATACAGCTTTGATTTGTGTCATTCTACTTTTTTTGGATTGATAATTTCTTCCATTAATTTTAATTTTCAGTAATAGAGTGCAGGCAATCATGTTTTCAGCATTTAATTATTTATGCAATTTGTAATCAAAGTTATTGTAGAATTATAGAAAATAATTCTGTTCAAGTACATATCCGTTTTACATGTATTATATGTTTTACCATTCATGCTTAAAATTAAAATGTTTTTTATCATACTTTTTATTTGTGTTATCTTTTAACTTTATTTTTACACATAACTTTAAAAGGCAATGTGTTTTGTCTTTACACATAGGCTTAGCAGAAAACTTAACAACCACTGCTGTCAATTTAATAAAATTAACTGTCAAAAGCTTGTCAATATATCAGAATTATGTTATCAAAATTTTTCATAGATATAATAGACCTCCAATGTTTAATGGAGTTTTAATCAATTGTCTTTGTTTTTCAGACACGGAGCGATGGTAATGGAACCAGGTGATAATCCTTCGAGCTCAGCATCTTTCTCCGGGACTGGTTATAGGTTAGGTAGGTAGATTACATATCAATCAATACATTGAAATAAATCAATACCTTTTTACATCATATACAATTAGATTTTTTATTAAATTTATATAAAATTCACAATGTGCCAGGCTTTTTGCCCGTGTCTGCCTATGTGGAGCGTCTTATGTGCTGCGGTACTCGCTGACACTGCGCATCTGAGCCTACTAGTGTGGGACCTCCTTTATGTCTCGGTCAAATTAACAATGTTTTACTGTATAAGGTTTGCCTGTTCCTGTTTTCCTTGATTTTTATGCTACATTTAGGGGAATTTTCAGTTACTTAGAACATCATTATGAAAATGAATTAGAATTTTAAGAGACAGATAAAAATATAGATGTCTTGAAATTATAAATATCTATTTGTTATATCTCAATAAACCAAAACATTCCTCAGTATTGTTCTATTATCTCACTATTTTCCATTTCTAACATTGCAGGGCCCTGTTTGTTTTACAACCCTTTGATTTTCCGTTGTATACTTTTCTAGGTGCAACACCCGATGACACAACTGTGATAAATTCTTCCAAAGCAGCCAAAAAAGGAGAGTCAGAAGTAGTAAGTTCATTCCGATTTTATCATTATTTCTGGATCACAACCCGGTATAGATCTCCCTGTGAATACACCTCCACTGGTAGAATATATTACTCGATATATAGTTCTGTTACTTGAGGTCGTATGTTACACGTTTTTGTTTGTTTTGTCGTCAAAACACCTAAATTTGTATTTTATGCGTATACAATGCAATCATATAAGTTAGCGGTCATTTTTACATGTGAAAAGCATAGTATTAAACATTGAATGTATACGTTTTGTCATTATACTCTACAAATGTAAAAAACGTTGAAAAAACACTAACGAAATTATATATTCAACTTTTATTCTTTTAAATTTAATCAATGTTCGTTATTTTCACATGCGTGTCACTTTGCACATTCGTAGTAAACGGCTGATCTTCTGATGAAACAGCTGCGGCTGGTTCGTTCACATTTTTACAATACTGCAGTTAGTTTATTTTTTCATTAAAAATCTCATCATAACATGTCAGTGAATCATAAATGCCTCTTTTCACTTTCGCAATTCTCTACGTATTCAAGTCCTGTTCTTCAAATATTACCAATTCCTTAGAAATTAACTTAAAAGCTGCAGCCATTTTCTGCGTCAAAAAATATTTCAAATTACGAATTACGAACAACTATGAAATTTACAATTTCGGTGAGAAGTGTTACAAAAATTTCAAATTAACGAGATTCAATTGAATGGGTTTTTCTGTATTAATTATTTCATATGATATGTGTAATGGTTTTATTCATAGTCTTCAAGACCTATGTGAAATAATGCTGTTAAAAATAAATTAATTCATTGTCTTCAGATTTTTTATTTTATTGTTTTTACATTTCAATTGTAAACACAATTACATATTTAATGTTTCTTTAATATCAAAATTATTATTTATGCTATACAAAGGTGTTTTGTCATAATGTATTAATAATTCCCATTTATTGCAGGAAAATGTAGTTCTACGTTTATGGCGTAACGGATTTAGTTTAGACAATGGAGAATTGAGACCTTACACCGATCCTACTAATGCTGAATTCCTCGACTGCGTTAGGAGAGGGTAAATTAATATTATCATGTATAATATTTTAAAGTGTGTGTATGTATTTTAAAAAGGTTTAATTTCTTGAATTTTAAAAGCGTTCAAATTAAAAATGTTGTGGAATATTAATTATATGTTATTCAATTCCAAATTCAATATTTGAGTCTCTGCCATCGATTCAAGCTACTAATAATGCAACATTGTGTTTAAGTAGAGACACTACCATATTAAGTTTGCATGTTTTACAATAATCAGAGGGTCAAATCTATTTCTTGTTGCTGCAAATTACCCTTCATGGTTAAATATCCTGCAGAGTATGAAATGTTGCAATGTCAATATTATTCACGTAGTATAACTGACTATCAATACTTTCCATTACAATATGCAGTGCATCTAAAATACTTATTTGTGATAAGATGTAAATAATAAATGTAAATCTGTTTTACATTATATCAAAAACTTCTGTAGTGTAAGAAATATTCGCTTGAGAGTAATATGAGTTTAATCATTCCGCCCATGTCTTTTCTTTTTAGTGAAATACCCCGTGAACTGCGAAAGGGTCCAGAAGTTCATCTGACCATGGAAGATCACAGACATGAAGAGTTCTCCAAGTCTTCCAGGGGGCCGGCTAAACCATTCTATGGAAAAGGACACCTTCTGGGAAGGTAGTTGCTCATTGTTGAAAATTCTCATTTAAAGTTTTTCTAACATTCAACTGAGTCATTGCGGACAAAGATAAAACAGACACAATAAAATATTTGAAAATCTATGAAAAAATCAATGCTTTTGAAAAATGATAAAGGTTACGTAGTGTGAATGCAGTTTGACAGTTTACCCAGAATTGGTGAAATTGCTTGTAATTTAAATGCCACTTTGGCTATACTTATATAAAAAAAATACTTTAGAATATTTCATGTTTTTAGGATGCCGTTGCAAATAACGATTTCTTCAGTCAATTTTACTAGCAGTCTCTCTCTACCCAACATTATTAACAGTATCAAAACTATGTACGCAGATATCTGAAAAATTGTCATTAAGAATTTAATTTTGAATATGTCTTGTTTGGTACAATAAATTGGTAAAATACAGTTTTTTGTTTGTTTTTGTGATTGTAATTGAAAAGTCTGCATGGATATAGTATACAAGGTTGTTTATTACATATAAATGGCCTGCGTAGTATGAAATCTGTAGAAAACTTGCATGTGTGTTATGTCTTCCACAGGTGCTTTGCTAATTTTGATAAGGTATGTGGAAGCAGGAAAGCATTAACATGCATATATTTTAGCGTTTTATAAAATAGAATATTGAAACTTACTTTTTGTCAACAGTCCTGCGCCGACCACGATTGGCTCCACTTCACCTCAAGCGGCGAGTCCCATGGACCAAGAAGCCAATCAGAACACAGCGCAGTCGGCGATGAATCTTAATGAATCTGAACCTGTAACTAGTATTCAGGTAATCAATTATGTGTTCAGTTCTTTTTAGATTGCAAAGGTTGTTAATTTATCATGCCCAAGTTCTCAAATTTTCACTTTCATTCAGAATTATATGTTGGATTCTTATGCCATCTCATCAGCAAGGAGAGCCCTGATGATGCAATGTGTTGTAGGATATCAACAAATCAAGTCCAGCGTTTAAAAACATTATGCATGAAAATATTTATAAAATATATAAGTTTGTGGCTATTGCAACCAAAATTAGTTTGAATCAGTTACAGTAAAACCGCAATATAACGAAATCCATGGGACCAAAAAATAAAAATTCGTAATAACGAATTCCCACATATAACGAAATAAATTTAAAAAATCCTACTATATGTTACGCGCCGTCGCAAAAAAATGTTGCGCGGCTTCAAAAAAGATCGCAAATTCTGCAAACAAAGGAGGAAGAAGGCCATAGGGAACTGAATACCTACTTATTTTTAGTAGTTTTGTTATTAAAACAGATAAGCAAATGGATAATCAAAGGAATTAAATTAAGAACTGAACCTATTCAACACCAATTGGAAGATATTTTTGTAAATTCCAGAATATTGCAAACATAAAACAATATTTTAATTGTGTTTAAATGTAGAGCCGCTTCAAACATAGTTTTGGGCATGAAACATACAAAATAATTAAAAAATAACAATTTTACAGTTGAATCGCGGCATTTTTATAAAATGAGTCGTATATAAATTACGAAGGTACTTACCGGTAACGGCGGTAACCACTTCAAAATAAATTTATAATCGTTAATATTGGTCACTTAAAAATTATCGTTAACATTGTTCACTTAAAATATACGAAAACAATAGTTAATAGAAATACAAAATGCCGTACAAAAATAGTCCAATATTTTAACGAATTATTTATATTATTAACGAGTTCACACGAAAACAATTGTCAAACGAAAATGAATTTATGTAAATATTCAGTTCGGTCATGCAATAATCGCGTTAAAAGCTGAACAAACTTAACTCTACACTACATAGTTACACTGAGACTGACATTTTCAATAAGTACATACTGCAACTTTCGGGGGTTCCTGTTAATTTTTGTATTTTAGAGCTGTTTTGGTCTGGGATTGCAATACATATTAGAGGCGTATGCGTACGCAAAATGTGTCTAAGTGAACGCCGCAAAAATTATGTCAAATGGTTTTATGGGCCTACTATGAACCCAAGAAGAAGTTTGAATTGTTTTACTACCTTGTCGGCCGACCGTCGCGCACCGCCGAAAAGGCCATAAAACCGTTCGGATACGGCAGATGCATCGGCGCGGCTTTGTAAGTGCGAAATAATATTTTCATCTTTTAACATTTTTTTATTTCGTTATAAATTTACGTAAATGTATTGGCATTTTTTCGTACGGGACAAAAATGATTTTGTTATAAATATTAACGGGATTTCGTTATATAAATGCGTTTTTGTATGAAAAATTGGTTTTAGGGACTAAATTTCGATTTTTTTTTCGATATACGTCATTTTTCGCTATATCGGGTTTTGTTATATCGCAGTTTTACTGTATATAATTATTTGTCTTGATTGTATTTACAGTTCCGTTTAGCAGATGGATCCAGATTGACGGGAAGATTTAACCTTACGCACACAGTAGCCAACCTACGGGAATATGTCATCACGTATCCTTTTACAATTCTATATCTTATGGATAACAATGCATGTAAAATATGGTGATATGTTGGAGTAATTTGAAAGAAAAATAGATTTACTAATATTTCCCGGTGACGTGTCTCATTAAACCTTCAAGCGGTCGCGCGGCATCGAATCGACTGAACTTGGCTAGTAATCCTTCATAAAATCATACTTTCACATCGTAGGTACTTCCCATCTCTAGTAGCCTGTAATAGGTTCATTACACACATAAATTAACTATTTCCATCCCTTTCCAACACACCTTGTGCCGTACAGATAGTTTTTGTTTCAGTTGCGCCCAGGCGTCGAATCGGTTACGCGCGCCAAGGAGTTGAAAAATTACACGTGACTTTTTTCGTTATAGTTTTTCGCTATTTGTGTCAAGAAAGTTTGCATTGTTATGCGTATTTTTATTATAAACAACGACTCACACATATATTTGGTATAATGAAATAGTGCAAATACTTCTTGAAGAAGATGGAGAAAGTGAACTAATGCTCGGTGACAATGGTTCAGAGGCTTCAGATTACTTATCAGATGTGGAAGAAACTGAAGAAATTCAATCTGTAAATCTAGCAAGCAGCTTAAACTGTGTTGATGTACCCCTATCAGTTAAAGCTGCACTTTTTACAGGACGTGATAAAGTGTAAAAAACGTAGGGGTAACTACTTTTGTATAAGTCTAGAATTTATTAATATGTGAAATTTAGGAACTCTGAAGAAGATAAAAACTATTGTGTAACTTATTATTTGACTTCATCGAATGTTGATTTTATAATTTTGAGTTTATGATTAGTAATTGATGAAAAAATGATTTTTATGTAAAATTTTTGTAGCCAAAATGTTTCCTAATCCAAACACAATGTCCTATATTATAAAGAAAAAATGATTTTTGTATTAATTTGTGTTTTATAATATCTAAACATGAAAAAGGTTGAAACAACTACGCAGGACCGCTGCCATTTCAAAAGACCGTGTGCCCGCTCGAAGGTTAAAATGTTATCTGAATTTTCTTATGAAATCTTAATGCTTTTAAAAAAATATATGTAAGATGTTTCTAGCAGTTAAAAAAATGTATTTCGGTCAATGCTATTTGCCAATCCTATGTCCAGACCATATGAGGTTCATTTGTCATTAACATGCCAGGTGTGATCCTCTTAATGAAGAGTTACATATAGCTGGATCAGTGTATCTTTTAAACTCCTTAAAATCATCATATTGCATATAAAGTTGATTGCTTTTAAAAATGGAATAGTAGGTGTATCAATTGGAAATATTAGGGGTACCAGTCGAAAATGTCGCATTTTAAATAAAAAGGCAAATATAAATTTAAATCATTTATTATTTGTAAAAATTTATATTATATATTCCCCATTACTTTCTAATACAGTCTTCCATCTATTTTCAAGCATTTTTATGCCCTTTGAAAAGAAAGTTTCTGGTTTCGACTGGAAATAGTCATCAAGGGCAGATTTTATTTCGTCTAAGTTGTTGAAATTTTTTCCCGATAAATAATGCTGCAGGGATCTAAATAAATGGTAATCTGATGGGGCTAAATCCGGTGAATATGGGGTGTGATCGATTTGTTTCCAGCCAAAGGCGTTTATTTTTTTTCGAGTAATCGCTGCAGTGTGGGGTCTTGCGTTGTCGTGTTGAAAAAAAACTTTGTGTTCTGCGTGCATTCTGGGTCGCTTAACTTTTATTTAGACGATTTTTTTCAAATGGCTTTTACCATCCGAGTGTGTCTGCAATCTGCTGAATTGATTTTGTTGGATTTGCTTCGACTTCACACATTAAAATGTCATCATCCACTTTAAAGACCTTTTCTTCTCGAGGCTGGTTTTCCGTATCAAAATTCCCACTCTGAAATTTTTTAAACCACTTTTGCGATTGGCGAATGGATATCACATCACCGTATATACTGCAAATTTTTTCTGCAGCCTTCCTCGCAGAGTTTTTTTGGTGGAACTCGTAGATCAAGCAATTGCGCACAAAATTCTTATCTGGTATAAACCCTTCCATTTTAAATGTATCGCTAACAAAAATAAAAATAACTTTCGAAAGATGATCTCCAAATGTTAAGGAACAAAAGTAATATATATTACGTGCTGACGACTCGACGAGACGGACGCGACTGAGGATCAAACAAGGGCCATACCGAAATGCGACATTTTCGACTGGTACCCCTAATATTACAGAATATAAATTCAAAATTTGTCGAAAATGTATTCGCTTTATAGTGAATATGGAGAAAGTGATTTTCAGACAGGAAGAGGTCCAGGTTTGAATTTTTAGATATTTTTTGTGAATTCAAGTTGATTAATTTAATTTGTATTGTTTATAAAGTAGCACAGAACTATGTTCTGAAAATGCAACTTCACAACAGAAATGTGTTTTCCTTAATATAATTTATCTGTAATTTTTGTAATTGTGAAAATGTCCGGAGAGTGTAATGTAATGTCTAAAGATTAGCAAATTATATCATGTTAAACATGTTTTTTCCTTAACATAATCGACAGTGCCGCACCCGCGTATCAACTTCAGACGTTCATTCTTCAGACAACCTTCCCGAACAAGGAACTGACGGAGTCGGGACAGACTATCAAAGAAGCTGGCCTTCAAAACGCCCTGGTGGTCCAACGGTTGAAGTAGATTTACTATTGTCTAATGGATAATATGCCAGATGTATGCTAAATACACCCGTAGTACAAGTACTATAAAAAAATTAAATAACAATGGTTTTGTTTCTACTATTATAAAATACATAATTTTATTTGTGTTTTAATTGGTTTATTCATTTAAACGATTTTGTTGAAGCGATTTTGAGGAAACCGGATTTAGTTTAAATCTGTATTTTAAATTTCTTTTTGCATATTTTGGAACTAAAAACATTTGTGCTATTATATTGCTGTATTAGTGCAAGCCTACTTATTTTGGATTCAGAGGCTTAATATACTATTCACGTAGGATCATGGAATATTTTAATATTTATCTAAAAATTTTATATTATTACAATTTAGTGTAAATTAAAATGAAAAATTATGTTTGAATATTTTGAAAACTATCTCGTTAAATATAAATCCTTGATGGTAATTCTGCTTTCAAAAAGCGAGCACAAATGCTAAATTTCAATGATGTACTATTATTTTTACTTTCGGAATCATATTTTGGCAACATTATTATTTTTACATGAAATTTATATTAATTTATTTCTGTATGGTATTTTTCTCAAAATTAATATTTTTGAAAGATTAATCAAAAATAATAAAGGAGCGTGGCCTATGTTTGTCTGCCCTATCTCCATTTTCCCTATTTAAGGGATGATTTAGCTTCCAAGGATTTGCAGATCTGCCTGGCGCTTTGCTGATGAAAGTGACCTTTGTACTTTTGTGCCACCTTGTACTTTTGAATGTATTTTGTATACATTTGTAAAATACATAATTTATGTTTATTAGTTGATACAATATTTTATGGACAATTTGTTATTATAATTTTTTTGAATTAAAAATAAAATATGATGATTAATAAGTTAATTATTTATGTTTAATTCAGCTTCTAGGTTTATCATCAAGTGTTGTAACATTTTTCTTTAGTAGATTTGCGAGTTTGACATCTTGATAATATTTTTTTAGTACAACAATCGTCATAAATCGATTCGGAGCTTTTTCACTGATCGCTGATTCCATTTCGGTCCTATTTTCTTGACTGACTTGCCTACAAGTGTGCTGAAAATTATGATTCAGTATTGAAATTGTATACATGAGCATTGTCTATTCTATTTCATGTACTAATTTAATTGAATATAAATTTTATACCGATCAATACTGTTATTTATTACCCCTATGTTATTTTTTGTTTGTGTTTTGCATATACAAGGCTCATAAAGTAAAACCGCGATATAACGAAATCCAAGGGACCAAAAAATAAAAATTCGTAATAACGAATTCCCACATATAACGAAAAAAATAAAAAAACCTACTATATGTTACGTGCCGTCGCAAAAAAATGTTGCGCGGCTTCAAAAAATCGCAAATTCTGCAAACAAAGGAGGAAGAAGGCCATAGGGAACTGAATACCTACTTATTTTTAGTAGTTTTGTTATTAAAACAGATAAGCAAATGGATAATCAAAGGAATTAAATTAAAAACAGAATCTATTCAACACCAATTGGAAGATATTTTTGTAAGTTCCAGAATATTGCAAACACAAAACAATATTTTAATTGTGTTTAAATGTACACCCGCTTCAAACATAGTTTTGGCCATGAAACATACAAAATAATTCAAAAATAACAATTTTACAGTTGAATTGTGGCATTTTTATAAAATGAGTTATATATAAATTACGAAGGTACTTACCGGTAACGGCGGCAACCACTTCAAAATATATTTATAATCGTTAAAATTGTTCACTTAAAAATTATCGTTAATATTGTTCACTTAAAATACACGAAAACAATAGTTGATAGAAATACAAAATGCTGTACAAAAATAGTCCATAAAATATTTTAACGAATTATTTATATTATTGACGAGTTCACACGAAAACAATTGTCAAACGAAAATGAATTTATGTAAATATTCAGTTCGGTCATGCAATAATCGCGTTAAAAGCTGAACAAACTTAACTCTACAGACGTTACACTGAGACTGACATTTCCAATAAGTACATACTGCAACTTTTGGGGGGTTCCTGTTAATTTTTGTATTTTCCAGCTGTTTGGATCTGGGATTGCAATACATATTAGAGGCGTATGCGTACGTAAAACGTGTCTAAGTGAACGCCGCAAGAATTATGTCAAATGGTTTTATGGGCCTACTATGAACCCAAGAAGAAGTTTGAATTGTTTTACTACCTTGTCGGCCGACCGCCGAAAAGGCCATAAAACCGTTCGCATATGGCAGATGCATCGGCGCGGCTTTGTAAGTGCGAAATAATATTTTCATCTTTTAACATTTTTTTATTTCGTTATAAATTTACGTAAATGTATTGGCATCTTTTCGTGCGGGACAAAAATGATTTTGTTATAAATATTAACGGGATTTCGTTATATAAATGCATTTTTGTATGAAAAATTGGTTTTAAGGACTAAATTTCGATTTTTTTTTCGATATACGTCATTTTTCGCTATATCGGGTTTCGTTATATCGCGGTTTTACTGTACAAAGAATATCACCAGTCTACCAACTCCAATTGTTGGTAATCATAAAAAAAAACAGTTTTTATTAAAAATGGCTTTTGTAATGGATACTGCCATTTTTGTTCTCACATTTGGACACTGCCGATTTTGGTGTAAATGGTTTGACAACAGTAACTGTGGAGAGCAAAGAAATATAGTATTACCGCCATTTTGAAGTTAGGAAATTGTAACGTCCTGATGGTTCTTTAAAAAATTATCATGTCTATTTTGGAAAGAGGTGGACAATGCCATGTTCGTTGCAAAAGTAATTCTTTTATATGCAAAATTTACAGATTTGAGAGAGTTGTCAACAAATTTGTCACTGAAATTTTAAAAGCTTTCTCTAAATAACTGCATATTCAAATGCTTACTTTAGCCATTTTGTGGATACAAAGAATTGGGAAATGCGTATACATAGTAACGTTGAACGATTTGTACATCTCCAAACTCCCTGCAGTCGCCGCCAAAAGACCACACTGCGGTACACGAGGATGTGCGATTTCTTCACTCTGAAAATGACAACTTCACCCAAAGCACATGCACAAAATCTACAAACAATAAATTCAATTTGTAAATAACACTTGATACAGTGCACCATAGCACCTGAGATATCTTTTGCCAATTTGTCTTTAATTTAAGGCTAACAAATAACAAGCGTTTTCAAAGTTACGACGTGACCGCATAATAGGGTCAGAGGCCAAATTCATACTGGAGGATTGAGTACTAGGAAGGAATCTAGGGACGTGGAAATAATATGTGACTAGAATTTTGCACTGATATTAAAGTTCACTTATATAAAAATTTCACAATATAAATACATATTAATATGGGGCATCATGAATTTGTCTGTTCATATTAAATGTTCTCTTTAAGATTTCAGGATTTGCATATTTAATTTATGGCAAGTTTTAAATATGGAGAAGGTATTCATGTAGAAGACATTTCATAATATGTAATAGGTGTAATGGAAATGAAAGTCATTTATTAATAAGTTAAGTTTCAATGGTCAGGTGAGCTTAGCTCGTTGATACCTGATTTTGTTAAATTTGTGTTGGTGCACAACTGGGTGCTACATTCCTATATTAAAAAAAAATGTTTTTTCCTAAATTTATTATGGCAGAATTTATAATTATATTTAAGCTCGTGAACAATTCATATGAAATTGCATGTTATGTGAGTTTCTCAAAAAAAATTGATAACTGCAGTCACTAAAGACATTTGTGAGGTGGCAGGTGATACGTTAGACATTTGCAAATGTCAAAGATGGTTCAAAAGATTTTGAAGGGGAAATTATGACATGAATAGTCCTGGATGTGGAAGACAAACAAAGATAGGCGATGATATCCTGGCTACTGAAATGGAAGTAAATCCTATCAGAACTATTCATCAGCTGGCTGAAACACTAAAGTATTTCTATACAACAGTGCAAAGACACATTAAGAAGACCTAGAGACAAGGTGCATGGATTCCACACAAATTAAGGAAAGAAAACAAATCCCCACGTGGCAAAAAATTGACTGGATAAAGTTAAGGAACTTGGTTGGAAGGTTTTATCTCATCCATCTTATTCTCCAGATCTTGTTCCTCCCGACCACCATCTATTTCGACCGATGCAACACTTTCTAGATGAAAAAAATTTCAAAATGCAGATGATGTGAAAAAAGATCTATTCAAATATTTTGAATCAAAGCCTACAACATTTTATTATAATGGGATTAAAAAATGACACAGAGGTGGGAAGAGATTTTACCCTTAGATGGAAATTATATTTTGGATCTTTAAAATAAAAATAAACATCTAAAAATATATATTTTTGTTCCGTTAAAAACGAGATTCATTTTGGATACACCTACGACTATAGCAACAGAGCCGAATATATCTGTGAAGATGGTCTGGGATAATGAACATTGGGGTAACAAAAAATAAATTGAACTTTAATAAAAATTAAAATAGCAATTTCTTGTTTTATGTTCGCAAAATCAGTTATTACTATATAAAAATTGTCTGAATGAAATTAAAAAGGCTAGAAAACTGGCCATCCAAAATGTGTGATGTAAAATTATTTTCCTACTGGACAACGGACAGCCAACATCCAAACCACTAACGGATAGTGACTTTTAATTTGCTACTCGACAACAGAGGGCAAATTGTACAAATTTTTAAGATAGCGCAAAAAGAAACCTCTGGACAAAATAAATAAGTGTGAAATAACGAACTTTTTATTTATTTCCCAATAATTTTCAAACAATTAATAAAATTATCCATAATTTATTTGGCCCAAAACGATTGATCGTTCTTGTCAATCATATCAATGAAGATAGTTAGGTCATAGATAGAAAATTCTACTAATAGTTTTTGTATTGAATGGACTGAAGTAAAAATAAATCGGTGCTATGTTCTACAATTGAGATCCAACAACTAAATGCAGGGCCGGCTTGAGGCAGGTGTACAGAGTGCGCACCTACCTCCGCGCTCATAAATATGTATAAAAAATCATGAAAGTTTTACAAATTTATTAAGTCCTAGCTTAATTCAAATTGGCGGCTTTTAAACCTATTATTTGTACATTTTGAAACAATGCTTTTTGAGTGTTTTTAAATTGTGCTGGTATCATGCGCTGATTTATGTTGCAGGAGCACATCTCGCAGGATAATTTGAGGGTCCCGAAATGATATAATCACAATACAACATTAATTACAAATAGAAATACAGCAAAGATAAAAGACCCATTTAAAATGAACTCGTATGCTGATCGTAGACTATATAGGATATAGTCTATAGTTACTCTAGGAATGTTCACGCGCAAACCAGGGGCGCCGCTTTTAGAGAGCCACCGAATCAATTTGAAAAGGGAAGTAAAATAAATAGTGAAAATAAAAAAATGGAAATAATTAAAATAATATGGCCTATATAAAAAACGTTGTTTAAGCTCCAAAAATACTAACAAAATGGGAAAAAAAATGCCCCTATATAATAAAAGTATTATGTACTACGAGGCAATAATAGTGGAATAAAATTTGACTATTGCATTCTACAAATTTTACAATTATGAAAATAATTTCAAAATCCGAGTTTTTCATTTGTCGCAATGGTCTTCCCCAAGTCCATCATATTTTACTAGTGTAGGAACTACGCATCTTTTAATGTTTATAATTCCATGTCTTGCTGTGGTAGTTTTTAAAATTGATTAGTTTATATTAGCTTTAGGAAAACAATCAATGCAAAATGTATTATATAGTGGTTACGCTACTGCTCAGGGGTCTACGTCATCAACATACGCCAATGGTTTTTTTCAGCGCAACATTAAACGGCTGGATTAAAAATGCATCAGTGTATTGGAATCCATTGGCTGTGAAGATTTCTGAGAGCTACACTACATTCTGCCTCTCTCATTGTCAATTTAACCATCTTGATAAACTTATTTGAAATAACAAAACCTGTCGTAGGTTCGTTGAATTTGGTTCTACACACTAGTAATGACATTAATTGTTATTTTAACTGTGATTGTGAGATTTGTGTTCGATTGTAACCATGGTTAGTAACTGATTAATAGTAACTCAGCGAGCTATCTTCGCTACACTCTCTTTACACCATCCGAGGCGTTAAATCACACAGCAGTAACAGAGGAGGAAAGGAGAGACGCGTAGAATAACGCTGTCCTTCGTCCGGTTGAAGAACGGATACGAAGCCGATACCAGAGACGCGACAAAGATTAATGTTAATGTAGTACCTGAATAATTTCAGTTAGTACATTAAAATGCAACTACACCACAAAAATATTGTCTTCAGTTTAAATTAATTGTAAGAGTAGAAAAAAATGATATAATTTGATTTAGTGAGTCACAGTGGCGGTCGGTAATTTTTTGTAGAAGGGATGCTGGATAACAAGTTTATATCTACATACTATTAAATATACAAATATAACATATAATCGAAGGATATTCAATGTTTCAATAATTCGCCTTCAAGTATTCAAGCCAAACTGTCAAAAATGCGTCACACAAACAAATTTCTCAAAACAATCTGCTCGCTTCGTAATATGTATGCTATTTTGTACATTATACCCATAAGCCTTAAAGTCTTTTTTGTACGCTGTTAACGCATGCGTATACAGTATTCGAAGACCTTGACAGGCGGAACTGAATGTCGAATACTTTCAAACTTTGTGGATACGGAACGAATGACAGAATCCACTGATGCTAGTATCTGTGGATTCTGTCATTCGTGTTCATAGATGTTCGAAAGTTGAGAATGTTATGTATGCGCGCACCATGTCATGGTGTGTGTCATGACTGGTCTCTAAAGGACGAATTTATTTGCAGCAGTGCTGTTTTCGACTAGAAACAAAATGTCCAAAGCTTCTTGACTCTAGAACACAAGGGATGCGGAGTATCCAAAGCATGTATGAAGCGACCGCCCTTGGTGTGTCACCCGTATTATTCCGTTTCAACTGCTACTTGACAGATTCATAATGACGTATGACAAGTGTGAATTATCTCCGAAGAATCTCATGGAAGAGAAATCCGTATCTTAGATATTGTCTCGGGTCAAAAATTCTTAAAAATCTACTACAACACTATATTATTTCTCTCTCATTATCAATTGATGATAATTTTGGTATTGTAGATAACTGCTATCATAGGCCGCTTTAAAATCTACAGATATATTATAAAAGGTTGATATTGCGCGTCATACCTATGTACGTAGGTTTTATAATATTATTATTCAAATGTAGAATAATTTCTTGCTCGAATAGCTTTACACGAGTGGCAACCCTGGCGCGCCCGATGGCGCGGAAAAACGTCTCCCGCGTTTTTCCGTTTCCAATTAAAGGAAAATTAAAAAGTGTTCTGTGAGAGGTTTCCCGCGCGACTTGTTTCCGCCACAACAATATGGCGGGAGGCAAGCGGAGGGAAAAGGCACACATTCCTGCCCCCTCCGCCATTGACGTCATTATTTACGGACGTGTTACTATTCGGCAGGGCGTACCGTTATAATTGACATTCCATTCAAATATATTGTAAGGTATCGGGAAGGCCGGGGCGCGTTGTGCCGAGCAAAACGGCAGTTTTCTTGTGGTTATAATTCTTATTAACATTGTTTAAGCTGCTAGACAGTAAGATACCTACTCCATGACGATTTACAGAGTTGGTCTAAGATTAAATGAAGATTTGTTGGTGTGCTTACATATGCGTTTGAGACATGGGAACTGATTAAGAATAATGAGTGGACGTTTTTGAAAGGAAAATTTTGTGGCGTATCTTTGGGACGGTTTTGAAAAAGGAATTTTGGCTAATTCTAGTGATGGCGAACCTTTTGGGCTCTGCGTGTCACCCCCCCCCCCCCCCCCCATAGTATTTCATTGATTTGATGTCAATTAATTAATTGCTTATTTAAATTAATTGACCCAACAGAGATACATATGTAATATGTACGTAGCGATAAATCCGAACGTTGTTGTTGGGTAGACGTCTGGTGGCGGGACACGCGATTATCTGATACTCTGATATTAGTGAACGCTGGCGTGTCACCCAAAGCGCTGTGGCGTGATTTTATCATAGTTTTAAATAATGAGATAATCATCTCATATAATATACCTTTGAATTATTGTTTCTTCTTCTTTTGGCGCTTGTCCGTTTAACCCACGTTGGCGATCATTATTTTAGATTATTCAGCCAAAATGATTTACGATTTATATGCCTAAAATACCACATTATACGGCGCTTAAAGATATATTTATTGCTATGTCCAAGGTTTTGTGTATGTGTGTTGGTTTGCGGAGCGCGCGCGAAGTGGAAGATATGTGTGTGTGTTGTCTGCTAGGCGTTATAAACGAGCGTGCCGGGAGTGAAAGCTCTCTTTTTACTGCTCTGACGCGATTTAGATAACTCATATTATATTACATTGTTGTATTGTATTCGTGGAATAATAACGATACGAGTTTAATGATCGCCCCACACACGGAATACAAGAGGATTTGTCCGGAGATACATCCATAACAGTACTTACAACCGCCGCTCCAAATACATTACACTTAAATTACAATATTTCTCATACTTTGTGGAGGTTTTCTAGTACCGGGTTGCTGCTAATAACTCTGTATGAAGTGTGTATCTACTGATGACTCAAAATACGCTAGGTTTATAGGTTCTTTAATGAAAATACGTTAATCATTCAAATCACTAAATCATCAAAAAAATAATAATCTGGATATTACAATATTTTAAATCACGAGACATTCAGAAAAAAAAACCAGATCCTGCATCTCGTCATTCAAGGTGAAATTGGTAGCAAAAGAGACTCTGGAAGAGCGAGAATATCCTGCCTGTAGAATCTAATGCAATACTTCGGAGAGTCCAAGTCGAACTGCTGCAAATAAAATAATGATTGGCAAACACGATCGCTAACAGATGTTCGTTAGGCAGACAATTACTAGAAGAAGAGATATATAGATACCTAAGTCAGTATTAATAACACGTAATGGCCCCAGTCCGATGAGACATAGTTCGTAATACACCCTCAGAAGTATCAGTCTTCGGTTCTGGGCCGTTATGACACTTAAGTTAAGAGTCTCTCAACTATAAAAATTAGGCCCCAATGCAAAATGAAAAAAGCCCCCTCCTCCCCTTTTATGTATATACCTACGGTATTTAAGAACTACGAATGTGAAGTATAACGTGGTAATAATAGTGGAATAAATTAGACAAAAATACGAAAGTTATTTTCACTTTGCGGCGATCGTCTCGTCCCTATTAGCTGGATAGGTAGCAGTGACGGTCGGTGACTTTTAGTAGAACGGATGCTGGATAATAAATTTATACCTACTCTCAAATATATCAATCTATAAACCAGCCCACGAACAAAATGGCAACCATTGACGAAAATAGTCTGTCAAATTAGCTTTATCAATCCTTTACGCTCCGCAACATCAATTACAGATCCAATTATTTGAATTTAAATGACGAATTAAATATATATTCGAAGGATATTATATGTTTCAATTATTCAAACTGTCAAAAATGTATCATACACAAATTTCTCAGAACAATCCGCTCGCTTCGTAATATGCATGCTATTATGCGCATTATACCCATAAGCATTAATGTCGTTTTTTGTACGTTGGATGCTGTTAATGAATGCATATACAGTATTCAAAGACCTTGACAAGCGGAACTAAATACGCACGCGCGAAAGTCGAATTAGTAAAAGAGGAAGAAGACACTTCCTGCCTTTCTAATGTTATTCAATTAAAAAAGAGCATAGATAACGATTCCATACAAAACGGATCAACTGAAAGCAATTTTCAATGCAGTCAATAACCAATTATATGACTCGAGTAATTCGCTAGCTTAAAGATAGAATAGAGTAGTGTGAATATCTCAAGGCGACGAATGCATAAGAGCGCCATGAGTACAGCGGCGAGTTGTCATGGTAGTTTTTAAAATTAAGCAATTAAAGTCTCTACTGGTACACACATGGCGCTAATTGTAAAATAATGTTTTCGTTTATGTTAATCTAATTATTAAATTTATATTTGTTTCCCAGAATTTTTAGTTATGCACAGCCTTTTTGCTTGTATGCGCTGCACGCCCCTGGTACGATAAAATCTTTTTTTTTAAATTTATTGACTTAAACCACTTTCATAATAATGATCACATTTCATTTCTTTATATTTTCGAGACAGCCTGACCTTATAATGCCAATAAAAAGATAACATTCTTCTCTGGGTCACTTCTAATTAGTTCTCCGTTCAGTCGAGAAAAAAGATCATCCCCTCTGCGTCGTGAGGGATGTGGAGTCTTCCCCGGGGATGTTTGCTCTCACTCGAGCCGGCGAGGGGAGGATAGGGCGAGAGATCGGCGAGGGAGTGATTAGGGCCCATGAAAAGGGTAAACATTGAGGTTTATATTGAAAACAAATTAAGTGAGAGGACAAACGTGAATGCGTAGGTGCAAAGATGATTAGAAAATGTCACCCCGTCACTTCGCGGGGGAAGGCTGTATACATTTCAACTGTAAATGTGTTTTTTTTTTTATGTATTTAAATTACACACCTGTCTTTTGTTACTTCTACGTCTATTCATCTTCAATCACTTGAAGATTTTTCTTGGAAATGAGAAATATTGTTTTTCTTTACAATATATATTCAAATATTAATTAAATGTATTAATTACAAAGATATACATAAAAATCAATTTTATCGAAAAATATTGTTGTTGCGCTACCGGGATTCGAATCTGGATCTCTTTCCAAACCGGGGAAGGTGCATTATCCAACCATACTACAGCGACACATGTTCTCCTAATAATATGTATTCAAATAAAAATCATGCTAATAATCGATTTAAAATGCCGTTAGCCAAATCTTTCATTAAAAGTGATAAATAGCCCGAGTCCACGCAATAAGATATAGTTGAAATAAATCTCATAGATATAGTTGAAATAAATCTCAGAACGTAAAAAGTGACAAAAACTCAAACCAGTGTAATTGTTACCTATTTAGATATAGCCAACTGACGAATAGAATTCACATGGTCAATAGATAGTGACATTTGATGTACAACAATCGTGAAGTGATACGCAAGACGACGAAACATTAAGACTCGGTGTACACGGTCAACTACGAAAGCTGAGAGTTGTCTCCAAAGAATCTCACGGGATCTCAATCTTATCTCCATGTCTCAGAGATTATTGTCTCGAGTCGGAAATGAGATGATGAGAAACTAACTACAAATCACTATGGGCACACGAGGTCATGATGAAAAGGCAACCAGATTTTCTATTTTACGGAAAGAGGGAACCGCTTCCGCGGCGATTTGAAAATAGTTTATTTACACGTACCACAAAATATATAGACATGAACTAACGCAAATTTCTTGTCCCAATATTTTCATTTTGGTGTCACCCACGCGATCACTTTGGTACCACTTACGCAATCAAATAGTTCAGCGAATTTTTTAAAAATATGACTCGATCGGAACGAAAATTGAAACGCCAACAATGTATTACATAACATAGCATTAGTGTAAAAAATACGTCCTGTTTTCACAAAGATTTAATTTTCTAAGAGTAAATACTTTTACTTTTAATTTATGTTTATGTTCATCTCCTTTTCTAGGCGCATAATATGGCTGAAGAATTTTGTTCACTGCTGTAGATAGGGCTTGCATTAACACCCAAATAAATTACTTCTTGAACTACCTTACATCCTGCTATTTGGAAAGTTTGCAGCGATGCGTTAGCACGAATCACAACCGGTATTTTTGTATTTTTATTTTTTAAACCAAATATTACTACTTATTTACTTTAATATCGAAATTTCTACCAAATGCGTTTCTTTTAAATAATTTTGGGATTCGGAAACATTACAATTATTGAAGCATGTTAAATATTCTTTGATTTTTACGTTAAAATTACGCTCAGCTCCAGTACACTAACATATACACGAAACAACAAAGTGTGTATTTAAAAAAGCAATTTCCTTTGTCGTCATCTGTTGCCAGACAAAGCGGAGGCTGTATTAGATCGCATGACACGAGACGCTCCGGAGTGCAATAATTGGATCGCAAGATGTCCGGGAAGTGGAAGATACCACCAGATGATGTACCAGAGGGTACATTTTCTCAGAGGCATGGCGGGCGAAAGCGAAGTGCTGGCTTGTAACGAAAATTAACATTTCTCAGATTAATTTAAGTCAAATCTCAGGAATACTACTGTTCGTGGTATAATTTTGATATTGTTTTTTGATTTGACAATGATTGTATTTTGTTATTACGCATAGTTATATCTCATTTAAACGTGTATCAAAGTGTTAAAGTAATTGATCGTTTTGATAACGCTTTGACACACCATTTAATGTGATATACCTACCTACCTAACTGTGCAGAGCATAATAACATATCGACAACTTCAAGAGGATCAACTGATACACGTTCACGGGGGATAAAGATCGATTTACATTGTACAGTTCAATATTCTCTCCATATTAAATACATAGACAACGTTTGATATCATTATTGCCACTTCCGAAGCAGGTATAGTTAGAAAAATTTTAATAGTCTATGAAAAATAAATTTAACAGTGGTTTCCAAATAATTTTATTAACAACGAGGAAGACTCCAAGATCAAACATCGACAAGGCGATGAAGGATGCTCGTATAAGTCAGGACATCGTGTACATGTAGTGGCGTGCAGTAGGTATAGATTTAAGTCATGCTGTTACCAATGATATTATACAATATATGTTGTACATAGGATTATGAACTTTCGTTTGACCAAAGTTTTAAAACAAAATGAATCCGTCGTTTATGCGACCCTACCATGTATTTATTTGTAATTTTAGAGTACTATTAATAGTGTTTTTAAAGTTTAAGTTTTAACGTAAAATAATACCTTCTTATTCATATAAAAATCAATATAAAAAATGTATGGACGTTTTTAAGAACATATTTTATGACTGAACATGATTCTTTTATTGTTTGAAAATTCTTCACGTAATAATTATTTTTATTAAAGGTTAACGTAGGAAATAGTTCTACAAATTGCTTTTTGTTTTTCCACAACCAAAAACAAATTCATGCACCAAATGCACCTCAAACGTAAAGAACGACCATGAAATTAACACTTTAAAAACAGTAAGATAGTAAAATTCGCTAGTGAAATAAAAGAGAAAGTAGACACTTCAATGATTTGCACGCAATTGTAAGCCTTTCTAATGTTATTCTGTTAAAAAACAGCATTGGTAACGATTCTATACAAAACGGATCAACCAAAAAGAATTTTCAATTCAGTAAATAGCCAATTGTATGACTTGAGCAATTCATTAGCATAAAAGTAGACGATAGTAATGTGAATAGTAACGTGGGTTGTCGTGCTATTCTTTTGAACTAAAGTTTTTACTGATACACAAATGGCGCTAATTATAATAAATCCGTATATATACGTTCACGGTCCATATTATAGATTATTTAATATATATTTGTTTCCCAGATTTTTTTGTAATGCACAACTTTTTTGCTTGTATGCTCCGCACGCCCCTGAGTACATGATAGAGAGCCGACCCCAAATATTATAAACGGGAATATAAATAGACGAACACGTTGTTTTCGTCCATTTCTAGATACTTCGGGAGTTTTTCATATTTGCCGAAACAGTGTAAATAATCACGTCCTTATCTTTAATTACTAAATTAATTTGATTCAGTCCCCACCCTTTGTGGGAGTTTATCCCGGGGCCATCATCTTACTGACACACTGGAAACTTCACTGAGCAAAGCGTTCTTCAACTGTTAACAAGATAATTCCAAATTGGTCTTTCTTCTGTCCACGGAAGCGACAAATTCCACCCCGGGGTAGTATCGCGTACACCCCCGGTCCCGGGAGTAACACACACCACACACCATACACCCCTGCTACGGGGCGGGGGAGAGGGTGAACCCGAGCCGTCTTCAGGTTGTTTAGCCTATCTATGTTAACAGTGGTTCTTTGTGAAGATGTTTGAGTTGCGATTTGTTCAGTTGGAAAATTAAGGGATGCAAACATTTTATATAAAATGTACCGGAGGGGTTGCGATTGCGGTCGATTCTCTTGCGCGTTTAAATGTCTCGGTGTTATCCTTAAAAAAGCCCTAACAATAATTATACGATCATTATTTATTTTTAATTGTACAGTCTATTAATTGTTTGATGACAGAATATAGGTACATAATAAATGAAAATACTAAATTAATGTATTAATTATAAATATATACATATAAAATCAATTTTGTCGAAAAATATTGTTTTTGCGTCACCGGGATTCGAACCTGAATCTTTATTTCCAATCCGGGGAAGTACACTACCAATTGTGTTATAACGCCAGTATTTTTCATGACAAATTTTCGAACATATATGTTACATTTTTCAAATTAATACATCTGTCGTTTCATTATTTGAAAGCCATCTATCTACATTATTTTTACAGAATCTCAAATACCTTTGAGTAAACCGACTGCAGACGCCAGAATTATCAATTCATTTTTATTAAATTTTGGACACACTGATACAACTTACATTATTAAGGAAAACACATTCTTATTGTGAAGTTGTAATTATTCAGAACATAGGTCTGTGATATTTTAAATACTAAATTAATGTATTAATTATAAATATATACATATAAAATCAATTTTGTCAAAAAATATTGTTTTTGCGTCACCGGGATTCGAATATATTTATAATTAATACATTAATTTAGTATTTAAAATATCACAGAGCTATGTTCTGAATAATTACAACTTCACAATAAGAATGTGTTTTCCTTAATAATACATAATAAATGAGTTTCAATAGAAACACAACAGTGGGTATGAATTATTGCTAATGAAATGTGAAATATACTTATACTATTTAAAATATATTATTATTTATATATATTAAAATCATAGGTCCTTGTCGTCTTTTTTCTGCATGCATATTATAAATTCTTTCATATAATATACAGTGTGGCTCAAAAAAGTGAGAATATCTCGTAATACACGAGTTATTTCAAAACGTAATATAATTAATTATAATTCTTAATGTAATTTTTTCCCACAATATTTAGTTAATCAGAAATCACCAAAAAGGCTCATGTTGCATAATCTACTGGGTTTAAATCTTGGCTGTTCGGTGGCCACATGCCTGGCTCGATGAAATTAACATTCTCACGACGAAGAAAGTTGATTGTATTTTTGGCTGTGTTAGATGGAGCTCAGTCCTGTTGTAATGTCGAGGTGTACTTCATGGTTTGTTTTGAAACTGTTTGATCATTTTCCTAGCACTTCAAGGTTTTTAAATTTGCAAATTATTGATCAGAATACGTTCTTCTGCAGTGATTTTTGTCATTTTGGGCAACAAAAATATAAATAATGGGAAAATTAATAATCAAAGATGGCGACCGGAAATTGTCGAAATAAAATGTAATGTAAATAAATAGGTAAGTAAGTAAATTAGTAAATTTATTTATTATTTAAGCTATTGTTGATGTAATTCTATATAATATTCAGTTCCAGCATCCAACGTACGAAAAACGACTATAGTGCTTATGGGTATAATTCACAAAGTAGCATACATATTACGCAGTGAGCGGATTGTTTTGATGAATTTGTTTGTGTGACGCGTTTTTGACAGTTTTGCTTGAACACTTGACGCCGAATTATTGAAACATTGAATATTCTTTGATTATATGTTGTATTTATATATTTGATAGTAGGTATAAACTTGTTATCCAGCATCCCTTCTACAAAAAGTCACCGACTGCCATTGATAAGCACCTGTGTTTAAAGAAGCAAAATATGCATACCATTGTTTAACGCCATCTTTCGAACGACGCCTGTCAAAATTTCGATATAGAGTACTTTTGTTTTGATAGGTGTTGAAAGTGGGCAAGTTTGTATTTGTTTGCAACCATTCTAATACGTTCAATGCACTTTAGAACGAACAGATGCTATAACGAATACGGTTCTAGAACTATAATGCCTGATTACATTTTGAATTATTGAAAGCGAATATATAATTTATATTTTGAGTTAACGTATTTTCGTAACCTGCACGGACCGAGATTGGAGGTGTGGCGACGCGAGGCACGACATTTGAATAATAATGGCTTCCGCAATCTACAACTTACTCCTACGTATGTTTATGTTTCCGGTAGGACGAACCGAGAGAGACTCGGATGAGTCAGGAGTTCACAAGTTATATAAACTCAACCAAAAAATAACAGCCAAAGTTAAATATACACTACAATATGTGTACTATAAACACACAAAATTGTGTTGCTCAGAATACACATTTTATTGACCCGTATACACGGAATAATATACTTTGTACCACAAGAAGAATATATAAAATAATACTACCATTCGGAAAGATGTACATATGAATGAAGATTTTCAATGAAATGCCAGATGATGTAAAAAAGGAAGAGAAATTACAATACTTCAAAAGAAAAATTGAAATTCATAAATATATATATATATGGAACCTATCTATGCCTAAGTTAGGCATAGATAGGTTCCATAATTTTATAAAACTGCTTAAAACTAAAGCGTATTTAAATACACTCTGTCGAATAAAAAAAGTTTATGGAAATTCAGGAAAATAAAAATAAACAAATATCAGATATCTCACAGAGACAAACCTATTTTTTTTTGTTATATTTAATGGAAAATATATATTAAAATATGGGGTAATTACAGGGCTTACGACCTGTCTTCGGCTGGCTTAAGTGATCACTTTATATATATATATATATATAACGTTCACCAATTCTCACCTCTCAATCTCCACATTTATTAAATTTTTGAAAGTTGTATATATGTTAGCATGTGGACTCGCTTCGAGTACCACTAAACCGTCACTATCTATGGACCAAATTTGATAATTCATTTTTTTCCTTTTTTAAACAGCATATATGTCATTACTATGAGAATTTGATGAGGGCCTAAAAAAGTTTTCGAATATCTGAAAAAAGTTGATATAAAACATAAAGGAAGTTTGCTTCTAAACATTATTTGTTGTAATTTAGGTATATAACAATTCTTTTTACATATTTTCATCAGAATTATCCTCGCTATATTAGATACTTTCATAATTAAAAGAGACAGCGCATCTGATGTATATGTTAAAGACAATGGTCCTTAACAGAATCAGCGTCAACTTAACTCTCGTATGTTTAATTTTTTCATTTAAAAATGTAATCAGTGATCATGGCTTTGAGATGATTTTAATCATTTTTTATTCAGTTCGTGATATCCGGGCATACAATTCTTTCGTTGGAATTTAAGGATCATTCAGAATTTGTATTTTTCAAAATTACTGCAAAGATGAAGACCTCCTATGATAACTATAATGACAGCCAGCTGATAATTAATGTATTTTTAAATGGTTTCGCTGACTACGACAAATTCAGGCCAGACAATAATTTTAATTTTGTGCTCTTATTTAAACGTTAGCAGATAAGAGTACGTACGAGTTCAAATATTGAAAAGGGCCAAATAACATCCCTCTTGTACGGCTGTATGGGACGAAATTGAGCATTCAAAATAAGGTCAGATACCTTGGCCATATTATATTGGCCAATGAAGATGGACAAGATGATGATGACATAGAACGGCAGAGGAGACAAATATGCGGTCACGGCGTTTCTACCGATGCAGTAAGGAGGTGAAAAAACTGTTTAAATCGTTTTTTACCAGCATGCATACGTGCGAGCTCTGGTCGAAATACAAGCAAGTGACGTACAACCGCCTCCGAATTCAGTATAATAACTCACACAGAATACTGTTCGGATTGGCGCGTTATTGCAGCGCATCTACAATGTTTGCCGAATGCCTTACATGGATTCGTTCTACTTCTGAAACATCGAATTGCGGGCGTAAAGCTGCGGCTGCAGCTCAGCATCAAGTCTCTGGTGTAAGCGGATCTCTCGTGGAAAGCTGGTTCCCTCACCAGAAAATAGCAACGACTACAGAATAGCTACAGATACAATAATGACCGTGACTGAAGTATTTCTATTTTGTTTTTATATGTATTTATATGTATGTATGTGTAAACTTTTTATTGATTTATATTTTTCTTGGTTTTCTTCATAACATAAATAATATTTCGTAATTTTAATGCAATTATTATATAATATGAATTACTTTTATGTCAAATTGGGTCTTCAAAAAAAAAATCCGATCACGCTGGAATAAACGCATTATTATTATTATTAATACATTTCTTATTATGAATGAAAATATCTATAATCTGGTATTAAATGCTAAATAAATGCAATATCTTCTTCCAAAACTAAGCTTGTTTCCATAATGGCGGTCATTACATTTCAGGCGGCGGGCAAAGGTAACTGATTTTGCAACTAACACCAATTTATATAAAAAATAGATAAGTTTGACTGTTCATAAATTAATACAATATTTAAGAACTATATGAGAAGATAACTGCATTAATATTTAGATTAAAATAAATAATGGAAGTTGCTGACTTTGCAACATTATGATGATTTAGAGAATTTTAATGAATTATGCACCGCATAAATGCAAAAAAAAAAAACATAAAAATAGGCTTGAGTATATTTATAGTGATTTATGCATTATATCGTAATAAAATGAATTGGTTGAAATATAATTAAAAAAATATATCACTTCTTGTAGATTAAAAGGTTATTTGTAAAACTCTTACTACATAAAAATTTGAAGACAGAGTAAGTAATACAGCCAGTAATAATAAATACCCCTGCTCCCCAGTCCCAGTAAGGAACAGTGAATATATCTTGCCTCTACGCCGCGCGGCGCGCTACGCTTGGCCTAGCGCTACGCTCAAAGAGAAATCTCTTATTCTTACTGCCGGTGTCTTTTGTCAACACAATATGTCCTTTGAACGTTGGAAATTGTTTTAACTTACGAACCACCCCCGCCCTCCGACCCCGGCCCCACCCTTTCGACTGTGCCACCCCGGTGCTTGACTCTGTGCGCATTTTGTTTCTGGAACATTCAACCCATGGGAAAGAAAATTTAAAAAATATAAGTATTTACGTAAACGATTATTGATTTATTTAATTTATCCGTCTACATAATAAATTGTTATATTTATTTTTAAATAATAATATTAATGTGTTTATTACAGTGTGGTCGAGTTATACGCCTAAGAACTGATTCACCAAATAAATAATACATCTATTGAATACCTATACAAGTTACAAAATAATATTTACGTTTAAAAAAGAAAAGAAAAATAAGAAATACACATTTAATGAGGAGGAACAACCGCTAACCAAGGATCGCTTTATAATCAAAAACTCCTATATCGGTTCTACCTATTCACTGCCAGGTTGAATTTTTACGTTAAACAGGCGACCGTGCAACGCAGCTCAGCACATAAGTATCCAAGCAACGACGCACGACCACCAACCAAAACATCCCTCATTACACCTATGATACATATAAATAAAATATGGGTAATAAATTTCAGTTACGGCTGTTATCTGTACCTACTCTGCAGTCGACGGCGTTCTCTGATCAGGGAACCAGCTTTCCATGAGAGCGCCGCTTGCACTAGAGAGTTGGTGCTGAGTTCCAGCCGCAGTTTTACGTCAGCAACTCGATGTTTCAGAAGTGGAACGAATTCATGTATGCAGCATTTAGCAAACATTGTAGATACGCTATAGTAACGCGTCAGCACGAACAGTATTTTGTATGAGTTGTTATATTGAATTCGTATGCGGTTGTACGTCACTGATTGTAGTTCGGCTAGAGCTCGCAGGTATACATGCTGGTGAAGAATAATCAAAAGAATTCCCTTCAACTTCTAGAACCGGTAGAAACGCAGTGATAGCATATACATAGTCAAGTGCCAAGACTCAATTGACTATCTTTATGGCCAATATCCAAGATGATCTGTACCTTTAAAGTGGTGCGTGTGTACTGGGTGCGTTAAACATATGGGGTGATTATGTATCATCCCATATATTTAAAACACTGACAAATTGATATCACTATGCCACAGGGCTACTGCCTGCTGGGGTACCACCGGACGGGGCCTTAATATGGCGGAAAATTGTAAGCTTATTCTTGACAATTCGAAAACACACAAAGAGGTCGCAAGGAGACCTTATCTTCGGTCTGGATTATGGACAAGAAGTCGGAACTCGTGATTTTGCTGGTGCTATCTCAGGTTCTATAAACTGTGGAGATTGTAGCACTCCGAATGCCTTCTCTAAGGAGGTTGATCCGCCGTCCAATATCAGGCCTTTCCTCCATTTCTTCAGCCAATCCAGATCTGCCGGGCGAATTTGCACCTTATCGATAGTCAATCCTCCGCAAACCTCCGACACGCTCAGTCGTGTAAAATTGTAAATTTATTTGAATGCACATGAATGTAGGTAGAATATATAATACGGGTTGCAGTGAAAATTGTAAAAAAACATTGATACATGGTTTATTAAAAATATTACCTAATCTGCATGAAAGTAAATAAAAAACGCGTTAAATATCTCAGACACACGTGTCATACTACCGCTGCATTATAAAAATAAAAATTCAAAAACTTTCTTTCCAATTCATTAAAGTCTATGATTCTCTCAGTACCCTACGTGCGACTATACCACTTAAAATGTACTTCTAGAAGTACGTAGTCGTACTAAACAAGGCCCAAGATCGCTAAGCATGAAGGAAACTAGTTCATGCTGTTGAAGCAGAATAGATGATTAGAATACTCAGTCATTGACTGAATGAAAAAGAGAGAGAGAGAGAATAGAGATCTTACAACTAATTAATATAGTAAAACCCCATAATATACCTGAAAATAATGTCCTGTGTAAAATAACAGACTCCCCTGGACACCCCTACAGTCTCTTCCCATTAATATAGACTGACGTAGAATGACGCAGTCAGTACACACATACCTTAATATACTCTCAAAGATCGCAGTCTCATCGAGAGATCATCGTGGACAGGCACACTTTAATATGAATTCTTACGGAAAGACCGATATCAAGAATCCAGGCTGCCGAAATGAGTTACCTTAGGGGGGTAGTGAGAGTAACATTACTGGACCGAGTGAGACCCATACAAGAAACCCTTACATCTACATATAGAAATATATATTCTCTCTCCAAGCACAAGAGCTAATCTCTTTTTTGGAGAGGTAAGCGAATAAAAAACATGTAATTTTAATAATTTATAATACTTAATTAAAAACCCATATTAAAAAAAATTCTAAAAATTTTACATAAATAAAAATAAAAGGCCAATTAAGGTGGCTTGGACATGTCTTTCAAGTCGAAGCGGCTCAAGACAATGATGATAATCGTATTTTTATATGCAGTGTTTTCGAATTCAACTAGTGCACTGGTACCCCGATATCTCAGTACTTTAGTACCCTGGTACCCTGGTACACTAGTATCCTAATGCCCTATTACCCAAGTACACTAGTATCTTAGCTCTCAACACAGGAAAATCCTATTAAGCTGCGTACTATACTGGTATATATATATATATATTATATAATTGTAGCACTTACAGGAAAATAAATTAATGGATTTAAAAATAAAGATATTCACTTTAGCAGGCACAATTTGACAATATTTTAAAATATATATTTATGAAAGTTTGCTAGTTAATATTATTATAATTAAATATATATGGCATTCTACTAATTAAAATTTAAATAAGTATAAGTTATCCAGTTACGATATGTATTTAAATTTTAATAGTGACGATTTTTGAATAATTATTTTTGTTGTTAGCTCGGTAAATTCAATTAGATTGTAATTTTTCAATAGCAATCTCAATATTATATAAAGTGTAGATGGATAATAATAAAACAGTGGAAGTGCATGTGTAGAAAATGAACGTATGAAGATCTGTATGTAGCATTGTCAATTGAATTTATAAAGGATCGCTGAGACAGTTTGGCCATGTGGAAGATGGTAACAGTAACAGAAAGCCTTCACGAAAGACCTGGCGTGATCAGATAAACTAAATATTGGAGGACGATCCTGTAAAAATATTCAATAAAATTGACAAGGATTTGTAAGGACAAGTATGAAAGTGAATGTGATAGAAGAATGTGATATTCTATTCTCTCTACTTGGAGTGATAGCCTATGGAGACTATCAAATTACGATGCAAAAAAGGTGTATTTTATAAAAAATTTAATATCTAACTCAAACAAGCTTTAGTTATTCATTTTTATATTTTTTTTTTTAACCACTGTGAGTTAATTATATTCACCGACCAGTTTCGGAAAATACAAAATACATTTACCTCCATTATGACAAAAAATTAACTAAATCATAAGTTAAATTGTTCTTATGTTTTTAAATTCAGTTAAAAAAAAAAACAAATAAATCTAATACCTGGTTAAAATTATTACGATGATGAAAGATGTAGAAATTGGCTTATTGATCCAAAATTATTTTTATTTTTTTAAGATAGGATACTAAGTTATTTAATTTAAAACCAACATCGTTTACTCATTTTAGTCATGTACTAGATATATTTTTAAATTTATTTTATTAAAAAAAAAAAATTGAAAACATGACAACAATTTGACATACGTTTTTAGTTAGGTTTTTGTCATCCGGATGAATAAAAAAAGTTGATGTAAAAACAAACATTTTGTATATTTGCTTTCAAAATATACGTTTTTATCCATAACTCAAAAACACATCAAGTTGTTTTAGAGAGTTTTGGAATTAGGCGCTACAATTGTCTTTAAATGTTTTTGCATTGTACCTTAATGTTATACTATCTATCATTGTCATTGACGATCTGTTGTTAATCTGTACACAAAAAATAAATAACTAAATAAATATTGCGACACTTTCGCATCGTATTGTCGGCACTGTACGCCCGAGCTCTGCACCGGTACGGCAAAACAATATAAATCTCGCGGAAAGGAGCAAGTGCGATATAAGAGTAAACACGTTGCAAAGACGCGAGCCGAGAGGGCTCGAGAGTACACTGAGGCCGACACTAGTCTCCAAACAAATCTAATGTGGGTACCTGCCCACTTACACATGCGCGGGGATGTGATATTCCGTTTTTGGGCCGACAATTAAATTAATATGCACGCGCGACCGTGGGGACTTTGCTTTGAGTTGTATTATTGATCAATATTTCAGACGTGAAAATAAGAATACAAATTAAATTAATTAACTAGAAAGATATACAGAAAAAATTCTATGTTTCGAAAAAATATTTAGTTGCTACCGGGATTCGAACCTAGACTTTTTCCAATCCAGAGAAGTATGTTCTCCAATAGAATACGTTTTCAACAAACTTTGAACATATATTCTGAAATATTAACAATTGATACATCTACTATTACATTTTTTAGAAGAGACGCCAGAATTAAATTAATTAATCAATTTTTATTAAATTTGGAAACTTAATAGTTTTGTGGTATTTTAGTAGCAACTAAAGATTTTTTGATAGATAGATTTTTTCTATTTGTTTCAAGTTAATTAATTTAATTTGGGTTAAATAAAATTAATTTTGAAAATGTAATTTCTAAACAAAAATATGTTCTCATTAATGAAAATCATAATCGTAGCAAAACAAGCATTTACAATGAACACAGCTGTACGGATATACAGTAGCAAAATAAATATGTATATATATATATCAATAAAAATCTTATAAAAACATGTCGTGACCTTGAAAAATCACTAATAATTTGAACAAAACTGACTTTGTTGTATTAAAATTCTGGCAATAATTTTCTCTTCCGTGTACATCAGACCTTTCATTGCAGGGTCCACCACATCAACCCTGACGATGAATCCTGCAATTGTTTCCGAAACATCGACTCGAAAGGTCAGATATACACGGCAGATTAACCCAGAAGATTACACAGAAAATTCTGACCGGCTATGAAAACCTAAGAATATTTATAATAATTTTCTCTTTAAAACTGTAACAAACATGTCAAATTTCTTGATAGTACTTATATGAGAAAACAAGAAAACAAAATTTTATTTTGGTCATCAACCACGTCAGTCCCATGACTGCGCTTTTCCACTTTTCTCGGCATCCTGCAGATCTTAGGGTGCCTGTTGCATTTTCTACTTGGTCGGTCCAACGGGTGGGGGATCTTCCTTTTCCTCTCTGTTCTTTGACGTGGCCTACCACTACAAGCTTCTCCAAGTTATCTTCCCTTCTTGCATGTTGCCCAAAAAATTGAAGGATTTGTTTTGGGAAAATGATGTTCACCTTCTGTAGAATGGAGACATTTGTGCGTCTCATCTTAAATGTATCAATCCGTCATCTTATTCTTGCTTTTAGGGTTCATGATTTTACATCATACAGAAATATAGAAAGCACTGGGGACTGTACAAGCCGAGCTTGTTTTCCTCAGCTGTTTCGGTAACTGCAGTCCATTATAGGTCAAGCCTTTCTTCATTTGTTTTCCCCAGCGTTACCTAGAGCGACCCATGGCCGGCTTCCTTGCAAGATTGCTGAATAAAAGCTAAAAAGTTGACTTCAGATGAAAATTAAGCTTCGTGTGGTTTTAAATATTACTATTTGAAAATTTGGAACTACAAAATTTGGAACTACTGTTCCGTAAGATATTTTTACTTATTTTAAGTATGTAAGCAAGAGATTTCTACCCCATTAATAATTTCGCAATAACCCTTTAAAGCAGATGCTAGTTTTGATCGTCTTCACGACTTAAAATAAAAATAAGGGAAAAATTTGGGGTGGTTCAGAAGAGCACTGCTTTTATTGATTTATTTAATGAGAATCAAGGCAAATATTTCTTTTAATGTTTATAGTATTGTTATTGCCGTCTTTTATCGACTGCTGGATGAAGACCTCCCCGAGTATTTTTCACTTTTCTGTGTCCATTGTACACGCTACAACGTATTTCCGCACAGTTTGACGAATTCATCAGTCTAGCGGATTTTAGAGTGGGCGCCCTATGGTATGTATTATAATTTAAAATCTACAATTTATCATCATCGCTCTGTATATTTTCACTACTGGATCGTATCCCCCTTCTTCTTCACCGAAGCAATAATCCAAATCGAGCCATCCTAAATTTTCGAATTTTCCCCTCTTGAATTTTCGAGTTTATTTTAAAATCGCGTATTATAATATTATATTCGGAAAATATTAAATTTAATACTTTACACATACAATTTTTATCCGCTTATATAATACAACGTAAACAAGAAATAGGCCACCGAGAGTTAAGGAAAATTAATTTTTATGTAACGTTAATTTACTTTTAAGAATACACGAAATTACAATACCAAAACAATTTACACTATTTAATGCGACAGACATCTGCATACATTCACATTATAGAAATGACGGCAGAACATATTTTGTTTCATTTCCATCATCTCTGCATAGAATATTCAATAAGTCTATATTCGTAAATAAATAATCATTAGAGTCTACGATTCTCTCAGTATCACTTTAAATCTACTTTTAGAAGAACGTAGTCGCACTAAACAAGACCGAGGCTCAAAATTTTATTTGAAAACATTAGAACTATTTGACATACGGTTTTTATTAGTTTTTTTCATCATGTTATTTCATCATCATTGTATCATATGTTTTTATCCACTGCCAGATGAAGGCCTCATATGTCCAGCCGATTGGCACACAAGCATGCAGTTTTTTGGGCAACTTCTTATACCTTTGTTCTTGGGCGAATTTGTATTACAGGTATTCGGCCTTTCAGAGATATTCAAAGCTTTTCTTTGCACTTTGGATATTGTAAATTTACATGACATAAGTGCGCAGATAAGTATTGGGATTGTGTAGATAGATAAAAAATATAGATTTAATTATGACTATTTTACATAATTTCCAAAAAATTCCATTGAACAACCCCATTTTTATATCGAGCACTGAGATGTGTGCATTTTATAGCCATTAAAAGACGCCGCCTAATCTGCCCTCAAAACTGTTAGAGTTTTTATGTCCCGACAGGCAAATAAAAAATAGATTTATGGGGATGTGAAAAGTGAAAGATTTAATTGATTGATCTTATTTTATGGTGCTGCGACATAGGGGATGACAATTGATGGTGACGTGCCCCTGAAAATCGAAGGGCTTAAAACCGAATACCCGTGTTTTCTACGCAGGAAAATATAATAACAATAAAAATAATAAAATAGGTACATTATTTATTTTCACCTTAATGAGAAATAGATTTTAGGTAATATTAAATAATATATTTTTTATTAGAAGAACACATTCTTATTGTGAAGTTGTAATTATTCACAACATAGGTCTGTGATATTTTAAATATGAATTAAATATATTAATTAGAAAGATATACATACAAAATTAATTTTATCGAAAAATATTATTGTTGCGCCATCGGGATTGAACCTGGATCTAATAATAATGATAATGCACCTTCCCCGGTTTGGAAAGAGATCCAGGTTCGAATCCCGGTGGCGCAACAACAATATTTTTGACAAAATTGATTTTATATATATATCTTTCTAATTAATATATTTAATTATATTTATTTTACAATTCAACTATAATTTATTATATTTACATATTCATTAAATAAAACAGCACACTAGCTTAATGTCAGTAATATAATAAAGATTGAAACAATAGAGTTCTTGCACAAAAGTTTGTTAATGGTGAAATAAAATCTAAGGTAATTGAATTACATGCCTAAACATATGAAAATCAAAAATACACCATAAGAATATTTCATAACTTCCACATCAGTCTAGCGTAAAATTATCGAGACTCGTTTGTGGCAGATAAAAAATACATAGTATAATCACTTCAATAGAAAATTAGACTGTGAGAATCATATTCCGTCTGTGTATGAATTGGTGTTTTATTATTTTCTCTATGGCCAATATTACAACGAAGTTATGATTTTTTTAATGTTTGAACAGTCGCCATTTAGAATCACGATGTCGAATCGAGCTGGTTAAGGAACTTACTTACCTAAGATATTTATGTTTGGTTTTTCAGAAAAGTTTTATTAGATTCCGAAGAAAACTACACGAGTTATTGTGTTTACAAAATCTATATATTATATTTATAATGATTATATATAAATTTTAAATATAGCCTGGTCTTCTGGACGTGATTGAAGAAATTAAATTGAAATTGACTTCATGAAACCTTCTGCAACAAGTAATATTCTACTTGTGCACATCTTAATATGTTTGTTACTCAAACGTAACAAATACAAAAACTAAGACAATTATTAATGTAACATATTAAAATAGGGATTCATGTCGCTCAGCTCAGTAAGTAAAATAATAATAGTATGTGTTGATGGGACAGATACGAGAGATTTTTTTTTTATAAAACAAAATATAATGCAGTTACCAAGTTAGATATTTCGTGAGTTTTTTTTATGAAGCCTCCCTCCCATCGGGATATTACATAGATACATGACGCTGCGTGACGGAAACTCAACTTGATATAGGGCGCAATCTATGATCCTATTTGACATTATGGTATTTTATTTTTGTTAGACTTTCCCCTTTCGATATCTTTGTTGCGGTGTTAATGTCAGATGCAGGGCGGAATAAAAATGATACAGAATCGAATATAACACGTTCGGGGTACTTTATTTTTAAATGTACACCCCCTTTGGTTTATTCGTGAAAGATTGTTTTTTTTTATGATTTTCAAGGTTTTTTTCATTCAAAATCATAAGAAATCTGGGAGGCCGGTAAAGATAAAGTTATGTTTGTGCACGTCTTAGTATATATGTCACTTTTTGTTTTAAAATTCAAATTTAAATTATTTTATCTGTTATCATGAGTCACTATTACTGTATTTTTGTTCTAGCCGGATTGATGGGCTAGTTGAGATGTATGGTTAGCAGTGGCGTGCACTCTTTGCAAGCAAAAAAAAATTGTGAATTACTGAAAAAATTCCAGGAAACAAATATAAATTAAATAGTTCATATGTTACAAAAGGATGATTTATTATAATTACGCTAGCGTCAGTCGTGTACCAGAAGAATCTTTAATTGCGTATTTCTGAAAACTACCACGATTATACAGACGTAGCACTATAATCGTCTCAAGCTGCTTTTGTTCTTTTAAAATTGCTATCTTTCGTTTTTAAGCTATTGTTCTACTCAAGAAATACAATTGGCTACCTATCGATCCATTTTGTATGGAGTCCTTATGCTGTTTTTAACAGAATAATAGTTTAAAGGTTTTCAGCTTGACTTACAGCTGCGTACAAATCATTGAAGGGTCTACTTCCTCTTTTACTAATTTTAGAATTTTATTATCTTTCCGTGCATGATGAATTTGTATTTGATTTGGGAAAAACAATATTTAAACCGGCTGAACTATTTCCTACGTTAAACTTTAATAAAAAAAAAATTCGCTTTAGTTATTACGTAAAGGATTTTTAAACAGTAAAAGAATCATGTTCAATCATAAAAAGAATTCTAAAAATGACCATACATTTTTTATATTGATTTTTATATAGGTAAGAACGTATTAATTTGTATCTAAAATATCACAGACCTATGTTCTGAATAATTACAACTTCACAATAAGAATGTGTTCTCCTTAACAGTATTAATTTATGCTAAAACTTAAACTTTAAAAACACTATTAATATAGGTACTCAAAAATTACAAATAAATAAATGGTAGGGTCCTATAAACTACGGATTAATTTTGCCTAAAGACGTTGGTTAAACGAAAGTTCGTAATCATGTGTCCAGCATACAGAACATATATTATAAATGATTGTATAATATTACTGATAACAGCATAACCTAAATCTATACTTACCTACTGCACATAACATAACATAAAACGTGTTTTATCTCGCCATTACTATTGCTTAAGCTTATGTAGCAGCCACATTAAAATATATGTATTTTATTTTTCTATTTTTAATCATTATGAAAGAGCGCGTGCCCGGTACAAGTCTTTTCCTATGACGTTACGTTCCTAGCTATAAATGCTAGAATTTAGAATTTTTCCAAATATAATATGTCTATAGTTTTTTTTATTAGATTCGGTTCGCGAGGACTATTTATTAAAATTGACAACCTCAGCGTTTATGTAAAATTTTAAAAATTAAACTAACATTGAGACAACAATGATTTGTTTCATTAATTGCTTTTATTGCAGTACACTAGGCCCTGAAAACGACATACAAATATTCTGTATTTCGTCCCTGTTTAATTTTTTTAGATGGACAAATGATAAACAAACTGCTCGATATTTGATTCGAGTTAGAAAATCACTATTTGGTCATCCCTAACGGACAAGTATTGAGAAAGTTGAACCGTTTAGATTTTAAATTAAATAATAGTCTAACTAGAATTGTTTTCATATCTAAATTGACTCACCGACAGTGCCGAATCGGATAAAATTATTTTATTTGTTGTATATTTATGAACAAACCTGACAAGATGTTTAACAAAATTACCAACTATAATTCTGTTAATTTGTTGTAGATAATATATGTAAGTAAAGAGAAATTGAATATATATTGAGGGGTGAAAGTTAAATTGTTGTAACTGACATTTTCAACGATAAAAAACGTTCTGAAAAATTCTACTCTGATAGATTGTCACAAAATATATATTTTTTTGCTTCATTTATGATAAGTAAACATACATTATATAGTTAAACGCGTAGCGAGTTATGATCATTGTCGCTGTTGTATTTTAAATAAAATATAAACGAATTACATGTCTCAGATACATGTATCAACTAACCCTGGATACAATATTTTTTCTAGTTCTCGCTGTCCTACCTCGTATATGTACATATCATAGTATTTTGTTTTAATATATTCAAACATTGCTTGAATTCTATTTATTTTATTTTATGGAGATATTTCTTCCTCACTGGAGATACTATAACTAAAATACTAAATATCCGTGACGACTAAATGACTTACCATCTCGCCGCTTTTCCGCGGAGGTAGACAGAGAGGATAGAGCGCCTCCCTCTTCTGTCCGGACACACAATTCTAGCTTAATCCACATTCACACATCTTCTCATCTAGTATCTGGTTTACCTGGTCGTGCCAGGTCTTCCGCGGACGTCCTCTATTTCTGGTGTCATCAACACTTCCATCATATATCTTTAATATGATTCTCTTCTTATTCATCCGTTCTATATAAACAAGTCGCCTAAGTGATCCTTTATTAATCTTATTCACTATACTAAGATCAGCTTCGTTCTTGTATATTACAGTTCACCCACGAACCTCCTATAAAATTTTACGTACTTCTTAGACCAAATTTTGTAATACATTATACCCGGAAAGCTTAATTATTATATTTTCTCTGTAAAAAAGGTATTTAAAATTTTTTATTACTAAGTTTATTAGGTTTTTGTCGATTGTTATAACCGGAATTAATTTTTTCCCTATCATGCTAGACATCGAATATATTGTATTTTTAAATTAATTTAAAAAATCATACTCAATTATATTATTGAAATAATTTAATATTTTTGGTTTAGATTGAGATTAATTATTTCACATTTATATTGCTAGATACAACGTATGAGCCTGTCACCTTAAGCAAAATCACAATATGTATCGCCTACATATGACTGTGTAAGAAAATTAATAAATAAATATATTTAAAAATGTAAAAAGTAAGAATGTTTTTCCTTTTTAAATCCACCCCTTCTTGACATGTTATGCATGTAACAAAGTCCGGCCGGTCCGTGTTGACGCATGTGACCCGGGCCGGGACAGAGACCTCCGCTCCGCAGCGATGTTTGTCTTCAGGAACCCTGATCAGGTCAAGTGTGCCGCGGCGCAGCTTGTCCAAACATCCATCTCTGTTGGCTTTACTAGACCAACAGACGCTGGGATGCTTTCAATACTGGACATGGTATAAAACATACGTATTTGTATTGCTACGCTCAGATTTCATCAAGAATTGTGGAAATATAACTGGGAACTTATTGCATGAGTAATATTAACTTTACCACTATTTGACACTTTACCTCTGTGAATAATAAGACCAGCGACAGATAATCATCTTTCTATCTATCTTCATATTTTATCTTATTAGCATGTCTATTCAGTCAATTATTTCCAGCTTCAGACTGCGTTGTTCTTTAATAGTAGTAGTAGGGTTGTTTGCAGCTGTATTAAACCGTTGTGTGACTATGATTGTGACAATCATTGGCAACTGAGAATTAACTGTTGAAAATCAATTGTTTGATCAATAATACAAGTTTACTATGGTAACTTTTTAACATCGCTCGTGATAAAAAACGTTTGCGGGTTGTTCGAACGTCAAATTTACTATAGTCAACGAAATTAGTGTGGCAAGGCGAATAATTATCAAATATCTGAGAATGTCGTCAAATTTGATTGATTTCAAATATTCACCACTGGCAATATATACAATTTGATGCTTTGTCTGCGGCTTTATTTATTCCTGCGTTCGAAATCTGTCACTTTGCTAGCCTAAAATCTTCGGTCTTTGTGCTAATAATACAAAGTGATTTTTTTTAAATGAAATTTTTTCACCTTTAATAAAATTTATATTTTAGATAACCTCCGTGATCTAAGAAGGTTGCCTGTAATGCGGTTTTGTATTGGGACATGCAGTAAATTAATTGAAAATAAAGTAGATTCCGCTCGATTTCGCCGCCCGTTAATTGGGACAGCTACTTATTTGGGCCAAATCTCAAGGAACGAAACTAAACCAAAGAACCAACAGTAATTTACATCGTTTATTTGGAACAGCATTCAGCTTAATTGGGATAGTAGTACATTTAAGATCACAATACATATTGTAGATATAACTTCGTACTGAAGTTATATAGACATAACTTGGATATAATTTTTCTCAAGGAAAATTTGTTAATTATCTATTAGAATCCATTGATGAAAATTTATTATCAAATTTCACAACAGACAAAGAGTTTAGTGTAAAAATTTCCTTTTTGCAAGCATAGTAGTATGTTGCTGACAGTTGACGAGCTATAAAACTGTTGTTAAGTGTATTTTAAAAATGAAAGAGCCTCGAAAAAAAATACATAAAATACAGGTTCGTCTTAATTTATATATATATATATATATATATAACATTAAGGAGAACTCATTCCTATTGTAAAATTGTAATTATTCAGAACATTGGTCTATGGTATTTTAAATACTAATTAAATGTATTAATTAAAGTATTACAGACCTATATTTTATGTTTTGTCATTAATAATATATAAGATGTATCAATGTGTTCAAAATTTAATAAAAATGAATTGTCAATTCTGGCGTCTGTTATCGGTTTACTGAAAGGTATTTGAGATTCCGTAAAAACAAAGTAGATGGCTTTCAAATAATGGAACGATAGATGTATTAATTTGAAAAGTGTAACAAATTTGTCGTCAAAAGTACTGTCGCTGTAGCATTGTTGGTTAATACACCTTTCTCGTATTGGAAAAGAGATCCAGGTTCGAATCCCGGTAGCGCAACAACAATAGTTTTCGATAAAATAAAATTTTATATGTATGTCTTTCTAATTAATACATTTAATTAGAATTTATGTACATGTTTATTTCTTGTTTTTCTTCTTCGTCTGCTCACTGCTTATCGTGAAATATCTGGCACCAGGTGGACAATTATTTCTTCGGTATACATCGTGACGGAATTATTGAAACGGAGGATATCACAGAGGTAACATTTGGCTTGCGTCAACAGAGCATGTAACGAAATATATACATTTTAAAAAGTTTGTGTTATAATTATACGAAATATAAAATTAATAATCACCTCGTGCTGTAAGTAGCCAGACGTGATCGGTTACCTTTTAGAACGTAGAAGCTGAAAGAAAGGAGCGGAAATAAACAATATTGACGCAGACAAGCGGGCATAAAAGAGTTTGGAGTGCCTGACACAGAATCTCAAACAGGTAAACAGAAAGATATCTTCTTATATTATGTTTCAAGCCGACTCGAGAAATACAGATATAGTGTGGCCGCGCACTAATGTGTACGCAAACAGCCGTTGTTCGTCGGTCTACACTTTCAGAACCGGACATTATTAAATTAATACTATTATTATATCATTTATTTTTTTATAATGTTCGGTTCTAAAATAGTTACATTTTTTTAATGTATCCTCACTTTTACTTTGTGTTTTATTTTTACCTTTGCCGGTACCAGAATCGATACTTGACACTTCCAAAATTATTTTGAACTAAAAAATTTTTTCACAATTTTCGTAAATATGTTTGAAGGACGCGTGATCTCGGTACCTCTCATACTCTAAGGCAGTGTTCAGCCATCTAATCTGCTTCCGTAGTAGACTGTGGTGTCAAATTGGCATATATGTATAGGCAAGTACATACCTAATTTAATAGATTGTATCTAAAATTCATTTAAAAAATATATATATTTTAAAAATATATACTCCTGTAGAATTTTATAAGAGTCTAGTATTAATAAAAACCTTAAAATGTTTGTAAACTGATATTGTCACGTGATGTTTGATTCCTCGGCTTTGTAGTGGTTAGTTGCCTTTCCAATTTATGAATATTTTTTCGAACCAGAAAAACAAATTCTATGTGTGGGTGGTATGATACATGTGTCTGAGATACATACTTGAAGTGTTAAGTATAATTATTTGACGAGGAAAAAAAAACCTTTTTTTTTCCACACTAAGAAAACATTTTTTAGAAAAATTTATGGACCTACATTAGAATATGGAACTTATAGAATAAAAACGAAAATTTAATTGAGCAAGAAATAATTGTAAGATTTCTGTGTAGGTTTCAAAGACTGCGATGGGCTATACATGTTGAAAGAATGTCAGGTGACAGCACATCGGAGATCATGACCGGGTGGATACTCCGGTGGAAGCAACCTAGAGCCAGACCAAGGAAGTGATGGGCTGATCGTGTGCAAGAGGACTGGAACAGGATGGGAGATGGGAGGATCCGGGAACTGGACAAGAATAGCTAGGGATAGGAGTCAGTGGAGAACACTTGTTGAGGAGGCCAAACCCTATCCTGGGATGTAGTGCCGTGGAAGAAGAAGAATTTTTCCACATATTTTACATTTGTATTACGTATGATAATTTACTCTGTAGTTCGATATATCTTATTTATTCGTGTGTATTTAATATTATTTCACTTATTGTATTTAATTTATTATAAATAATACCAGAGGAAAACACTGCCTACCTCGACACAAACCTTGATCTATTGAGATGGGCAGGGATCAGATGTAAAGCAACTAGAATAATAAATAAATAAAATGCAAATTCAATATGTACTGTCCGTATCAGACATAATAATATTTGGGAGCTAATTACCTGCTTATTACAGGTAATAATAATGGATCATTTATATAGCGCCATTTTCGTAAAAAATTTCATCTTAAGGGTGCTTTACACATAAATTGTTCATGGTTCTACAATTATCTTTGTTTTTATGCCTTCTATGCAGACTTTTTTTAAAATGCTGCGAAGCTACTACCCGCACACTTGAGTTTTTTTAATTTCCGTGTGACAGGACAAGAAACTTGCTAGTTGATATAAGGGCGCGTGGTTTCTTTATTTCTTTAAGATAAGATGACTCCCTCCCCCGAGGCTGTCCCGGGGATGAACTCCGCCAGGAGGTAGGTATCTATCTACCCACTAAGAATTTCACAATTGAGCGGTTCAATTCTTTTACCCTTTTCATCCTCGGCTGAAGATCTGGTCCAGGGGTAGTTATTCCTAAAATAAAATTAAAAAATATTAATTAATTGTGTAATGATTTAATTTATACATTCGTGAAGAAAAGATCTAATTAAAATTTCAATTTAAAAGTTAGTGGGTACTTTTACAAAGTTTTAAAGATATTATACCAAAAACTCTTAAAGTGATTGCGTATCTAATTTAAATTTATTGTATTCTAATAAATATTATTAATTACATATTTCAATAAAAAACATTTAAAAAATATAGGAAAAATAATTATTTTTATAATTATCATTAAAAATAGGAATACCAGTTCAAGCACACCGAAATGCGTAAGAAATCGGTTAGTTTAACCTTCTATCCATATTATCATTATTTATTATACATCATATGTTGTGTGCACATTTAGTATTTTAATATCTGCCTCACTGGGCTTAGCCCGTGCTGTAAAATGCAGTTTAAAAAAACATATATATATCTTGTATTACTTTGGAGTGTGACTCTCAATTTGGTTTGACATGGTAATATGTAACTTATAGTTTGTTACTGAAATGGTTTTGACTAAATCCGTCAATAATGATGGGATTTTTTTATTATTTTATAACCTTAACATATTAAAAAATCAACATAAATATTATATTAATAATAAGAAAACAGTTTGTTCATACCGCTGTTTATTGATAAATCAACAAGGGTAATATAATATGTTGCTACAAAGTAACTTTTTACAATTATTGAAGAAGTAAAAATACAATGGTAAAATACCACTTTACTTTGACTCGATAAACACATCCCAGAATTGACAGTAAATCTTGTTGTTCATTATTTATTGCTAGGCGACACGAATGGGATATGATTCTAATTGCACATTTTTATACACAAAATCATTTAAATATTATTTATAAACGTTGACAATGTTCTAATATTTATACACTTCATCATTCACATCAGTCCCTCGTGGCTGAGAATCATCATCTTCAAGCTGTCGTGACTATACTCCTTTACTTTTCTCGGTATCCTGAGGGCTGTGTCAGTTGAGAGAGGTGCCAGTTGCTTTTTCCACTTGGTCCACCGCAACGAGCTTCTCCAAGTTATCTTCTCTTCTGGCAAATGGTTGAGAATCTCTCGTTGATGAGTGATTCATGCATCCATGTAAAAGGGTTGGAATGTTTAATATACGAAAACTTAAATTAAAATATTGTATCAAATATTATTGCAAAATATACATTGCACAAAATATTAGTCAAAATTAAAACTTCATTATTTTTAATCTTTGCAAAAGTTATGTAATTTATAATCTAAAAGCCAAGAAACTGAATGAATAAGTGATAGTATTTAATTAGATATATTAGATTAGGTGTATAGCAAACCCTTTGAAATTAATGAGAAACCCTTTTTAACCATTGAATTCAATATACATAAAGGTACAATGGACTGTCGGTTCACACTGTAGAGATGTCTGGTTGCAGGTAATTATTCGACAGAATTATTTCATCCCAGGGTTACTCGATAATCGGAAAATTGCTGACAGATCGCACCGATTCAATGCAAATATTATATATTGTAATAATTAAATTTATATTTCTATAGAAGAATTATATTCAGACGCTTAAACATAAAGTGATCCTCTTATGTATTTTATTTATTTATTTCAATGCTTTACATTTTTTACATTTAATTAGGTTTTAGTTTTACTATGCTTGTCTCTCTAGAAAACTATGTGTCGAGACAGGCAAAGTTCACAATTTAGACTTAATTTGATGCAAGTACATAAAATACAAATATATTATATAAAAACTGATGATTCGTCGACTACATTCTACCACAAATATACATTTCATACTTGGAATCATCGAAAACCTTAATATAATACGTTACCTGAAAAACTGCTTTCAAGTTGGCACTATGTGTGATTGTCCCACAGGTCAACCCATCTCTTTAATCCAAATTTTAGTCTTAATTTTTAGTTTATTCGAATACCTACATTTTGATGTATATTCTAATATTTTATTGTATAGTTTAGTTCGTATCTAAAACGGAGAGTCTTCAATCAATGCATACTTCTAGTATTCACGTATGGCTACGAGACCTGTTCTCTTAACAAAAGTTCAAAAAAATAATGCAAGAGGGCATGGAAAAATGTTTAAGAATTTTGGGAATATAAATATGTCAAAAAGATTAAGATAATCTGTCCCTAAGTCGGCTTATTGTTCGTGTTCGTACTGTTTTGGAATTCATCTTGGTTTGCCGATTAAAAGAGAAAAATTTTCAGACAGCGGCAGAGCAATTTAAACAAACGGTACTTACATGAGAAAGCACTAAGATGAAGGATATTGATGATATATAGGAGCCTGTACTCTATACAATCAAAAAAGCTGTGCATAATTATAATCTTTGTCAAATAAATGTAAATGAAATATTTATTTGATATATCATGTATAAAGTATGTAGATCAACACGAAAATAATTTAGTTTTCAAGATAACGTATTAAATAAAACCGTAAGTATAACTAGCGAAAGAATTGGCAAATAAAGCTGCGCATGTGTTTTTCGCAAAATCAGTCCCAGACGTATACGAACTAAACGCAACTCTAGCACCGCTCGGTGTTTCTAATACACGTCTTCGCTTTAACAGACGTGTTGCAAAAGACCGCAAGTGTATCTTTGAAGCGAACTTGACTGTATACATTCCACTTTATTATTTTATATTATAACATATTTTAGCTCCTTTAATTCATAACTTTAATAACTTCCTAAGAATAATAGTAATTATACACATTCACATAGGTTACATAAAAAAACTTTCTTCTGAAAGAGTGAATGATGAATACAATCTCTGTCAACCTCAACCCATCAATATTAGCAGCATAACCTAAGTCCATGCTTAGTGCACGCCGCTGGTGATATATGTGTGTTGTAATACTAAAGCAGAGTTCGGAATTTGATAATGTTGACAAGTCCGGAAATGACCGAAGAGTGACGAGCGCTGGGCCCAGAGTACGCGGCCGGTCGGTGACGCTAGTTGCGTTCACTGCGTCAGTGGTGATTTGGTACAATTATATTTGGTGCGTTCAGCATTGTATATATATTTTGGGTATCAAAAAAAGATGTGTATAAGAGAACAGAAAAAAATGGTCGAAATAACAGAAAACTCAAAAAAATTAAATGCTGTGCATAGATTACATCACTCGGGGGACGGACATTCGTTGGACAAACCCAATCATCTGATGCTGCCCGCCTTTAAATCTGCTGAACTAATGAAACTCTACAGAACTAAATACATTACAGCGAATTACAATGGATAGAGAAGAGAAGAATGTGAGACACTTGGGGCGGCCTTCATCTAGCAGTGGACAGAAAATGGTTAACGATAATGATAAAACCAGAATCATGTTAATCTACGGAGCAGAAATATATATCCTGAGCTCAATCTTGAGGAATATCATTGGTCTCATTTGCGAAGATAATGAAGATTAATATAAATTAAATGTATCCACAAGAAAATTCAATTTATCGAAAAAATATTTCTGTCGTTACCGGGATTCGAACCTGGATCCTTTCGTATCCGGGGAAATGCGTTAACCAATTATACCACACCAACAGAGTAAGTGGACGTCAAATTCACAATAATAATGTGTTCTTTTTAACAATGAAGATTACGTGAAAGTCGACGACTGGCCACCCAAAGTGCAGAACCTAGAAGAATGAAGGGATTTCCTTGACTCAAGCTAGAGTACTACGATTTTGATGATGACTTTATACCTGAGCACATACAATAAAAATAAATTTTTAAATGAACGTTAAATCATATGATGTTTTATCCTTAATAATGCCTATTTATTTTCTGTAAATAAATATCATATAATAGATATATGTATATATATAATAAAATCTTCATTGATATAAATACACTCCTTCATTTTCATGTGCACAACATGAGTTGTGACAAAAAGGCAACAGCACTTTCATTTTGTAAGATTTTAGAGTGAAAATAACAGGGAAATTCAAATCACTGATGAAAAATACTTTAGCGTAGTTAGCATTTTGTGAGTAGTAAAGGGAAGACCAAGAAAGTTAATTATAAAAAATTTACGTGAAGAAATAAACTGAACGGAGAAATAAACTACTTGGAGAAATACTCCACGGAGAAAAAGACTGCATGGAGCAAGGGATGCGTGTCCTGAAATTGCATATATAATTAGTTAATAGTCCAGTTCAAATATGATGCAGGACAACAACAGATATTACATTGTTTCACCCTTTCCCATTATAAAAGTCACATCATTGCTTATTTAAAATAATCGGATTGTTCAATCTGTCGCACTCGACAGCTGTCAGATAAAAAAACCGTTGCACGAAATCGTGTCCCCGCGTGGCTGTGTTGCCATATATCATATAGCATTGTTTCATATAATGATTTTATTATATATATATACATATAATAAAATCAGTTTAATAAACCATAAAATAAAGTAAGTGTAATCATTTAACAAAAAAATAATGTAATTATCTGCATACATAATAATAATTATGTTATAATACAAACTAAATGACCCAGTTAATCCGAGATGTTTTTTCCGGACATTTATTTAACGATTCTAAAACATTCATTGTTCGACATTTTTTAATCACTCTGTAAAGTACCGGGGGTTGGGAAAAGTCGCCATTAATTTCATCCCCCGCCTCGGTTGCTCGCGGAGACATTGTGCATCTGAAGGAAGGCTTTCACGAAGGCTACGTACAAACACCAAAATATCTTTGACTTTAATTTGTCCACGCGAGGTAACTATTATGGAAAGCTAACAAGAATATGTAAAAAGGTATACTCTATATGTATGTTAGATCAACTAAAATAATTTAATGATTGAGATTTTTTCGTTATAACGTTTGTTTTATGCGATAACATTATTGGACATTTTGGTTAATATTTGGAAGAGTATATAGAAAATATAGTGCCAAGAAGTAGCCCATTTTTATCATCAAAATATTTATTTAACTATGAAACGTATGTTGATTTCATGAATTTATTTTCATTAATCTAGGTTTGTATAAAAATATTTTTAAATATAAATAATGCACAATATTCCTTATTAAAACATATATGGTCAATAATTTTTATTATAACTATTAAATATTTACACAACGCATGATAAATTTATTTTTTAAATTTCTGTTGGTATTATGCAATGTCATCCTAAGCGATTGAATATATATTTTAAAAGACCATACTGAAATATGAATAGTATAATTACAATATAGTAATATTCCAGATCTATTGAATATCTTGAAACAATGCTAAAAGGAGAACGGGCAAGTTTGTATCGTGGATTTTACGTGATCATGTTGTCCTTAATGTCTTGAATCCCATGACATAGAATTTAGTCTTCTAATCCCTGAATTTAAATAAAAACGGTATCGTACTGGGTAATTAAAAATCTACTATATCAATAATTATGTATTTTTATGCACGTTTCACATAAAAATAAACGTTTGAATAATAATGGATCTGGTGCTCAATATTGTATAGGTGGATGACTAAATTACGAATCGAAAATGTTTAAGGGATATGTGCCTAATCTCAACCATGTCACAGATATAAGCATTTTAAAAAAAAACGTAAATACGCGATTATTTCGAGTAATTTAAATATGTTATCGATTCCAAATTATATATTTAATATAAAAAAAAACAGGTTATCGAATTTCGAGCGGCCAGACTATATTTTTTATGAATATATGAATATATTTTATGGACCAACTATGCTACAGCGACAGTACTTTTGACGACAAATTTTCGAACCTATAAGTTACACTTTTTAAATGAATACATCAATCGTTTCATTATTTGAAAGCCATCTACTTTGATTTTACGGAATCTCAAAAACCTTTGAGTAAACTGATAATAGACGCCAGAATTAACAATACACTTTTGTTACATTTTGGAAACATTAATACAATTTATGTATTATTAAGGAGAACACATTCTTATTGTGAAATAGTAATTATTCAGAACATAGATATACGATATTTTAAATACTAATTAAATGTATTAATTAGAAAGATATACATATAAAATCATTTTTATCGAAAAATATTGTTGTTGCGCTAATTGTTGCTAATTAATACATTTAATTAGTATTTAAAATATGACAGACCTATGTTCTGAATAATTACAACTTCACTATAAGAATGTGTTCCCCTTAATAATATTTTCAATTGTGGTGAACACATTCGGTTTTATTGTGAAGTTACAGTTTTTTCAGAACATAGATCTGTGGTATTTTAATACAAATTAAAAAATGTAATAACAGACGTATCAATTTGAAAAAGATGCAGCATATAAGTTCAAAAATTTGTCGTGAACTTGCTCTGCTGGCGTGGTGTAACTGGTTAATTCGTTTCTTTCGATATGAAAAGATGCAGTTTCGAATCCCGGTAACAACAAAAATATTTGTTCGATTAATTTCCTTCTTCGTATATCTTTCTAGTTGATACATTTAATTTGCATCAATAATAAATTCCGTAACGGTACAAAATTTACACATATTTCTTGAACATCTTTTGAGGTTGAAACTGACCCACAAAATATTATGGACTGGGTCTGTTACATTCAGTACACGTAATTTGTTCGTGTAATACGAAATTAGCAACCTCCATTTTGAAATTAAATACAAATGGTGGAATGTAATGGCTTGCAAAATACCTTTAGAGTTTCTATTGATTTGTAGTTCATACTCATATAATAAAATACTACACTAGGTTGTGGTATAAAAAGACCCATTCTCCTCTGCTGAATAATAACTGATATGGCTACATGTAATGCAGCTATATATTATTTTTACACTCATAGTTATAGACCAACATGGGCCAGTGTTCGGTTTTAATATTGCCAGTCGATTCAATACAGGATAAAGAAATAAGTGAAACGAGAGAAGAAAAGGGGTATTGAGTTGTTTTCTCATTAAAACATACAAACATATCTGAGTTTTAAATATCGACATTAAGCATCTATAGGTGTGGGTGGCGAGCTGGGGCTGCTGTTCGTAGAAACATCTAGCAGATTCGGACGCAAGTAAAGGTCTGGTCTCCAAACGCCATGACCGTGTTTTGATCGGAATTCTCCTCTCCACGCGGCTGACAATGACACATCGCACGGCAGTCATCATTTAAGAATAGAATTAGGTGTCTTTAGGGTTACCAATAATGTTAGCTCGCCACAAATTCATTCTATCTAGAACTGAAAATAATATTTGGGATATGAACCAGCATTTCAGTATCGGATCTTTGTGGAATGACTAGTCGAAATCAACTAATTTTGCAAGACCTTTAATTCTACTAGACCGAATAGAAAATTTTTTGATGATTTTAGTTGCTTTAAGTAAAATCTAATTTCTTTTTTTAATTTCTACTGTATTATGTGCCTGAGCATTTCTGTAGGTTTTCATAATCAGTATCATATGTTGTATATTTATTACGTTATTTCTATTATGTTTATTTACATTATCAAAATCCATTAAATTAATTAAAATGAATTTAATTAAAAAATAATAATTTTGATTTACAGGTTTGAAAAATACTACTGAAATATACCCATTTTTACAGATGAGTAAAGTGTAGTCAAGTAGTGAATTGTTGACTGGAAGCCTTTATATTATATAATTCGTTCCCTTCAATTGAGCTGACGGTACCGCGATAATTGAGCCCGAATGGTATGACTTTCACGTCATGAATCATTTTTAGTTCATTGATTTCGAAATTCAGCGTTAACTTAGTTCTCGCCATTACAAAGCTTTTCTTTATTAACTTTTCCTAATAATGAACGAATATCTTGCCATAATAATATTATATTTTCATTCGTTCGCACATTTACCCAATCATAAGTTCCTTTTGTGTTATCTAACACAACGTTGACTTTTCTGTGATGGGAAGTTCATGACCCGCATTCACTACAGAACACCATCTATCCCAAATCTCAACGGACGATGGCAATAATAATATTGGCATTATTAATGGTTTAAGTTGTGCGAAAAATCTCCACTAACCTGATCAAAACAATCTTTATGTAAATTCTTCAGTAATAATTATTTTACTTCTCTTAGAGCCCAAATTTCCAGAAATCTTTTCCTTTATTATGAGACGTAAGATTTGAAACTTTTCTGGGTGTTTTATTACATTTTGATTATTTTTTATTTATTTGACATTTTTACAATTTTGCACGTTTTATTTTTCGCTTACCTCTCCAAAAAAGAGACTAGCTCTTGTGCTTGGAGAGGGAGTTACACTATAATAATTTTATATAGAGAGTTATACATTTATAGTCTAAAATTATTTATTGTCTATTTGTGTGCTTCTGAAGTGTTCATTTAATTTCTTTTTAAAATCTTTTATGTATTTTATTTCTTTAATTTGTGTATGGAGGCTATTGAAATATTTTATCCCTAAGTATATAAAATATCCGAAAAATTAAAGTTTTCGGATAGAATTATATGTGTTTAGTAGTTAAGTTGTACAATAAAAGTAACTACGCGCGAATAATTATCGGAAGCATTTCTTATAGCTGTTGTTGGGAAGGCGGCAACGAGAAGAGTGTTGTAGAGACAGCTTTGTAGACGGTCGCTAGCCACATTAGTATCGGTACTAGGTGTGTTTACGGCTACTAGGAGTTTCGTTTCACGCACTGTTATTGCTCAGCGCGTGCTGAGAGGAGGCGATAGACCTCCGCATGCTGTAGGGACAGACGGAAATCACTAGAGACGCGCAAGGACGATTTAAAGCGAGGTAAATAATACAACGTCGCACTGAACTGGCCCAAGATTTCAAATAGTAGAGACGAGTAATTAGCGCTATAGAAAGATACCTCAGGACGGGTGCTCTTCCATCACCATAATAAAAATAAGTAAACTAAAACATATATATACTTTTAAAATTAGCAATATTAACTTGGTGGTTAAGATTCATATTTTTTATTTATTATCTTAGTTTTATTAACCACAATTGAGTTTAAAAAACATCTACCGGTTTCGGAAAACACTTTTCCTTCTTCAGGATGTCATAACTAACTTATAACATCCTGAAGAAGGAAAAGTGTTTTCCGAAACCGGTAGATGTTTTTTAAACTCAATTGTGGTTAATAAAACTAACATAATAAATAAAAAATATAAAACATATATGTATATAGGGTATGTATGTATTATAGGGTATGTACATACAATGTACAGCACTAGTTTTTAATAAATACATTTTACAATACGAATTTCACCATTCAATAAAAATATATCAATAGTCCAGCCAGGTAGTCGAAACATTGCCCATAAGTAAGTCAGTGGGGTAACTAAAAAATTGGGCTTTAATGCAGAATGGTTAAATGGGCAAAGAAGGGCCCTATGAATATGTGATGTAGGTATTTGGGACATATATTTACTTGTTGTAAGTACATATTTATTATTTAACGAAAATAATGTACTGCGGTTTTCCCTCCCCTTCCCGTCCCACCCGGCCTCGTCGCCGACCAGTCGTTTGGCGTCCTTGAACGAGTGCAGTATAGGTTTACATAAACGATTACAATATTACTAATTTGAGATTTCACGTCTATATAGTGTGGGAACTCGTCATTGTCTAATGGAACTTTTAACGAAATAGTGAAGAAAAATACAGTTCACATTTTGGAGATGTCTGTAGAATCTGGATTATAGTGAGTGCCTTTTCCTTCCGTATTCTGAATTCTTTCGGCATCTTTGCTTATACGCAACAGTATATGAAAATATTAATACTAGGTTATTTACCCATTAAATAGTAAAAACAAGAATGATGTTTTGTATCCTATAATATTCACATTTTCTTGAAAAATGTTTAAATAGATGCCTCTTAAAACTCTCGCTTCGCTTCACGGTGATGGTATGATTCTTAACCCGGCGTATTGGTGGGGTACTACTGTACACATCTATAATGATTTCGTTAAACATAGGAAAAATGTTTTTAAAATGTTTATTATTCAACTAGTAAACTAGCCGTTACTGTGTTTACCTACCTAAGAAAATTTTGAAATATTTCAACATTTAAAAAATTAATTTTCTTTATCACAATTAATTTTATTTCTAAGTATGTATTATATTTATCAATGAATCTAATAACCAAGTAGGTATAAGAATTCCTTTTTTCAAACACTTATTTTGTTAATTACTTGATTAATGAAATCAGTTAAATTGTTATATTCTGGGTACAATATGGCTTGAGTACAAATATCGATATTATGTGCGGACTTTTTGGTCCCCCGTCAAACGTAGGCCCCAATAGCCGCATTTCAAAGTTACACCACTGAACTAAACTCAAACCTCCTTCCGAGTAAGTTAAGCGAGCCGAACTCGCTTCCAGATTCACAATCTCGCCAAGTTGTTCAAAGCGGAATTGTGTCACAACAATATTGTGACTGTCAATGATAATTGCGACCGGAATCGACTAGACCGAGTACCTACCGGTCCACGGCTCCGACCCCTGCGCGCCGCCCGCGTGGCAATCCACCCCTGGCGCCTCCCGCAACCCTTTCAGCACCGCAGGCCTCCCGACACTCGACACTGTCTGCGCATTAGCCTGCTACTGACACTTCCAATCTAATCCCCGATACTCTTCAAGCCCCGGCTGCACAGTGGCTCGAGTGTGGGTAAAGGTGATCACTATTGCACGAAAATATAAACGATAAACTTAACGTGTAACAGTAAACGATATTAAGTTACAACAAATCACTTAAAATGATACATAGAAAAAATCTATCAGCTGTGAATGTAGGGTGATTCCAACTCAATAGTTATATTAAATATAACTCTACTTTTTATTTTTCAAGGTTTGAAATGTCATGTGTAATATCTGCCAAATAAAAACTATATCAAATAATTAGACAAAATACTTTGTTTAAACCACTATTTATTGATTATTCTACATGTTTCGATACCTATGGTATCTTCTTCAGGAAACAATGTGTATTGAAATTAAAAATACAAGCGTAGATAAAAACAAAACTATAGAGGTACTCAGTACCAACTGGAAATCGTTTAATTCCAATAATATTACACAAATATGGACCCAATATATGATTCAATCAGGTAAAGATGAATCAGAATCATGGATATCCAACATTCTAATATAATTTATACAATACCTTCACTAATAATTCACTAGTCCTACAACATTCCCAAAACATATATTTTTATTTTATTTTTACTTTTTTATACATATTTGTAATTCTATTTTTATTCCTGTCAATAAATAACACCACAACAGCACGAAAAAAAACTGGCTACTTTAACACATACTTCAGTCTAGCAAAGTAGCCAGGACAACGCTGTATATATCAGAGGTAAAGTCTACTCCATCCCGCACAATAAACTATGTATTATGTATGTTTATTATGTATTTACCTCTATTAAAACAAAAATATGAATGTCCGTATATATATATAAATAAATAAAATAATAAAATAATTTCTGCTGTTGTCGAAAGTCCAAATGTGCCAATAAATCACAACAGCAATTAGACATTTTATATAGCACTGTACACTGTATTTTGCATAAAGATCTTTGCTTGATGGCTTATACAGTTTCGTTGGAGCGAGTAATAACTTTAAATGACTTTTGAGTTTGGATCATCCTTTACATAATGTACGGAAGTTTCTAAAAACTAACCTAAACAGCTTTAAACAATTAGCAATTATCGAAGAACTGTGTTCTAAAAAATCGAAACATCATAAATAAAATGTGAGTTCATTAAAATTAAGAGTTAATTTTGAAACGGTCCAGACATTCCGCGTAATATATTGTATTATACATTTAATAAATTGAATCTTAAACTCTGTGATGTAACTATAGAAATTGGATTCCAAAGCAAAATGGAATAAATGCATGGAATAAAATTGGTCCCGTAGAATTCGAGTTATCTTAAAACTAGTGTTAAAAACTCGTTCTAGAATGAACGAGTACCTACATACGACGTAATATTAATAATTATCTGTTTCATATGTAGATTTAAATAATTACCTGCCTGCATATTGTGTTTCACTTTTTAAATTTCTGATACTAGAAATTAATTTATTAATACTAATTAAATGTATTAATTAGAAAGATATACATATAAAATCAATTCTATCGAAAAATATTGTTGTTGCGCTACCGGGATCTCTTTCCAAACCGGAGAAGATGCATTACCCAACTACGCTACAGCGACAGTACTTTTGACGACAAATAATGAAACGATAGATGTATTAATTTGAAAAAGTGTAACACATGGGTTCAAAAATTTGTCATCTAAAGTACTGTCGCATAGTTGGATAATGCACCTTCCCCTGTTTGAAAAGAAATCTAGGTTCGAATCCCGGTAGCGCGCAACAACAGTGTTTTTCGATAGAAATCATTTTATATGTATATCTTTCTAATAAGTATTTAACATTTAATTAGTATTCAAAATGTCACAGACCTATGTTCTGAATAATTACAACTTCACAATAAAAATGTATGTAAAAAGTATTGTAGAGCACGAACTTTTGGGCCCTTATCTAATTTGGGCTCTAATGCTCTGCATTTGCTGTATTTGTGTAGTTACGCCACTGCTTAAACTATTAGTTAACGAATATAACAACAACAAAAATATTCTCGGTATTTCTACATTGCTGAAATGAACAGATTGTATGTAGGTTCATATTGTATGTAGTATTTCCTTGTGCAATGATTTACATATACCAATCCTCGCTATCAAATAAGCAGAACACAAACAGCATGGTGCAGTCAGCAGGAAAAAAAATCTCACATTTAATGTCTCAGACGCATGTATCATACCACCCGTGCAAGGAGTACGTTCTCTATTTCGAAAAAACATTCATAAATTAAGTTAAATAAATACATTTTCGTGATAGCCGAAGACCCTAACCATTACACTGCCGAGGAATCAAGCAACATGCGAAAATAGTAGTTAACAATAATATATGCTCTTTATTAATTAATACCGACTTCTTGCAAAGTTCAACAGGGGCAAACATTTTTTTTAAGAAATTAACATTTGCTTAGCATGTGAGAGGTATCGGGGGGAGGTTGTTCGGTCGGCCATAAACCTGAATATCTATTAGAGCCAGCAGAAGTAAGAAGAAGAAGAAAAATTCCTAGTATTTTGGCCAGGTTGGGGCAAAATCAAGCCACTGTGCACTGCCAAGGCGTTAAACCGTTCGTATTGGCATCTTTAAAAATCCAATATTATTTTGACGATGTGACTGATTCACGGGGAACGGTAGGCTCATTCTTACTGTCAGTTAAATTATATCGGCTCCGTTCAGCGCAGTGTCGTTGAAAAAACAAATATTATACTTAACAGAATAATTAATACAGAGTACGTACTCTATGGGCATTAAATATCATATCTGTCTTCCCTAAGTAACCATGACTTCTGTATGGAATGGAATCATGGATATTCACTAATCACTAAAGCTAAATAAACTTAAAGCATTAGAGATGTGGTTCTACAGACGGCTTCTAAAATGAAACTGGATTGACAGCAGTAATTTCTAGTCACACGTCTATTGGTAAAAAGCTGCTCTTAGATAAGTTTCAAAATATCGGCCTAACAAAATACCGCCCCCAATGAGTGTGGCACGCGGGCGGCCGATTTAGGGAGCGGCGAATTTATGGGGATGGTTTTTACAAAAATTGAAAAAATCTTCACTAAGGTTACTAGGACTGAAAAAAAAACAATCTAGTAAATAATAAAATAGCGCCGGCGCTGCATCTAGAAAATTGTGTTTTAAAGAAAAACTACTTGCAAATACTTATGAGAGCATATTCAGAGACGTAACTTCGAACTGATCGCTCGTGGAGGAGATGCCAACTTGAAGAGGTGTAAGGTCGGAGAGGAAGAGAATGTTTACTTCATCTCAGACTAGAACATGAAAATTATTTATTCACAATGGATTTTCGAAGCGCATAAAGCATGAATATCAATTAGACGACGAGATAAAATAATATTACATCAAAACAATATAAAATCTGCTTCACCGTAAAAGTATTATCGCAACATACGAAAACATTAATAATGTAAAATAAATGCTCTATGACATATTTAACATTCATTTGGTTGTAAAGCCAGTTTCGTGGTAAAGCTAACAAATATATTATAGAAGGTAATATTAGTATATACTATGTTAGGTAAAATATTAGTGTTGGCAACTACATATATAAATGTTAAATCACTTAGTCGATCAAAAATTATGCCGATCACGTACATAAATCACAGCGTTTCTCAAACCCAGGGAAGAGGAATTTCGTTTTGCAATTACAAATTACAATGTAATTTTTGAATGTACAAATGTGAGAATTTCACTAAATATTAAATAAATCAAAATATTAACATTCTCATGTTCTATTATAGTATTCTCAATTAAACACAATCAATACAAACATCTGTTGTATCATTCACTAATGGTCCCTACCTGGTAGAGAACAGAATTAAAATTTACTTATAATTAAATATATAGAAATAACTCAGCTGAAGAAATTCATAATTTTTTTTTTAATAAATAATGGTTTCCATGTAGAATTAAATAGAGAAACACTGACTTACCTATTAAAAATACTTCTGGATATTATCGTTGACTGAGTAGACGGAATGAATAAACATTTCAATTGGGTAAGAACTTTGGCAATACAAATACTAATTATTGTTTCTTAATGTTTTATTATTTTGTTTATACTGGTCTAGCCTGAACTACGAGAGGTTATGTGACGAGCTCACGTGATGACTTCCATAATTTTCATGATAGACAGGTCTTTCAATTTTTAACATTTCCTTTGTCTTCAAGACTATAACTGTGGGTTTAATTTTGCACACAATTATGATAGATATTATCTAAGACGAATTCTATAATTTTTTGGACATCTCGGTGGGCCTCATTGAAGGATAGAGAGGAAGAGAAAGATGACTCCCACTCGTTGGACTGACAAAATGGAAAAAGCAACATGCATTTCTCTGGTGACAATCCTCCTATCCAGAAAAGTGGAGGAATATAGTCATGAGAGTCAAGGCGAAAATTCATGATTCAGTCCATGTTCACTCAGTCATGAGAGTCAAGGCGGGAGTTCATGATTTATTCCATGTTCACTTAGCCATGAGAGTCAAGGCGGGAGTTCATGATTCAGTCCATGTTCACTCAGTCATGAGAGTCAAGGCGGGAGTTCATGATTCAATCCATGTTCACTCAGTCATGAGAGTTAAGGCGGGAGTTCATGATTCAGTCCATGTTCACTCAGTCATGAGAAACCGATATGGAAGAAGAATTATATTAATATAAATTTATTGAGCCAACTGTGTACCTGAGTAAAGTAAACGAATATGTAAATAATACACTTAATAGGTATTATTTAAGATATTAATTATTGAATACCGACAGATGCTTCACGATGTTTTATAGACGGATTGAACGCCCGAGTTTCGCATTCATTAACTAGTTTATATACTACCAAATTGATTTTCATTTTAGTAGTTTATATACTACCAAATTGTGCACAATGTAAACTATATTTCCTATATTTGCCAAATGATTATCATTAGTTACATTAGTTTACAAATGCCGTCGCATTGTGCACAAGTGCTTGAAAATACACAGTTGGCTCAATAAATTTATATACAAGTACACAGTTGGCTCAATAAATTTATATTAATAATAAAAACTTCCAAAAAAAAACTAGTGATGGAAAAAATCATCTTATACCTACTATGAAAGAAGAATATAAATGAAATAATTATATATAATTCGTAATTAAATGAATTCGGTATCAAGACATCAGGGCACTTCAGAGTAAAAGAAGAGCATATTATTATATATAAAAGGTTATTTATCTTAAATCCTTAAATTAATTAAAATAAAATGAAGTATTGTAATAATGTATTGTTAAGTCTTTATTATTTTTACATGAATAAATAAATACAATATTTATTCGTTAGATAAATAAAAATGCGAAAAATACAATAAGAATATATACAATACGTTTATAACGTTACAATATCTTCATATTAAATTTTGTGATGTTTCTCACAAATTTTTGTGATGCAGAGTTTTATTGAATGTGAAGTGCACGCTTCTGCTATCTAGTAGTACCTGGTAGCAACATGTTTTACGTATTCAATATTTTAAACCTCTCGTAATTTAAATGAAACTATCACTAAGAAGTAATTCTATTACTTTAATCTAGTTACAAAGTCGCCTTGGTTTGCTAACAATTTACTTAAACCCGTTTTTATGAAAACTCTTTTATTTCATCTTCATATTAACTTATATGTCCATATACACAAATATTATTTTGGGATCAAGAATGGAATTTGGCGAGTGCTTAAATTTTTCTCGTATTTCGGCTCAAACGAGTGCTTAAAATAAACACAAAATATCGCAATGGACGAGATCATAATTATAATTCAATGTGTGCGTGTAATTGTGCGCAAAGCAGTGATTGTTCATCTGTTCCGTATTCTACAACTTTGTAAAAAATATTAAAACAGAACCATTAATTATGTTAATCATATCAAAATTAGTGTTAGAAAAAAAAATTTCTTTGCAGGCCTAATAAATATTTTTAAGCTCAAAAATTCTAATATTAATTTCGTTAATAACATTCATATTCAAAACAATATATTTTGCTGAATTCTTATAGCATCTATCTTCAATACGAAATTAAATTATTTAACATAAAATCAGGTACAAAAAATAGCTAAATTACCATTTAATTAATACTTATAAGTACATAACTACTTATGTAGTAGTATTTTATAATATTTGTTTAAATAACCCGTCATTAATGACGGAAAATCATTCGAAATAATAATAATTTATAGATCCTTAACTAATTTAAAAAATCAACAACTGCACATTTACGCGTGATATAATTCACATTATCTCTTATTTGTTTTATATTGCTCTGCGACACGGACCGATGTATTCAAAGCTGGAATACTACTGTATCAAATTTATTATTAATTTTTTTTAAGGTTTAAAAATAAATTGTAGTCACTTAAGGCTATATCTGGGGAGTAAGTATGAAGCAGAAGTCTTCAATATTTTGTGACGTTTAGATATACCGTGTGCGGCCTAGCGCTATCTCGGTGAAACAAAATCTATTTAATGTTTGCAAATCGCGGGCGTTTTTTCAGCTTAGTGCTGATAGTTTACACAATAAACATCTGTATTTTTTTTTGATTAGATTATCAAAATTCCAAATAAAATAGACCGCGCGTATCCCACCAAACAGACGCCTGTAAAGCGGGAACCGATTTATGGTGCGGGGCCTAGTCTTACTAGGCATATGACATTGATTATTCGAATTTTATTTTTATAGCTGCCTGGAAGAGAGATTCAAATGTCTGACCGAACCATTGTCTAATAGCCCGTGTACACGTATTGAAATTTTGATCTGGAAATAAACTCTGAGATCGGCTTAAGATTGGTAGAAAGAGACAATAACACAAACCAGTACGCGCGACCTTTTATTTGACAGTGAGACTTGACAGGTGTACCTGCATAAATTTCACCTAATACCAAAAATACATTCAACTATTTTTTTCTGAAAGGTTAAGCAGTAAGTATTCATTTACAAATATTTCTTCGGTTTTAACTACTGCTGGGGAAAGTCACTCAAATGACGTACCAATGGTTTATTTGTGCTCTCGGGGAGAAAATAAGAAAAACATTATCATACCAGTATAAATGGTAGACCTGGATTGACCACAGTACTAATGAAGATGTATTAAGAAGCATAAATAAGTTAAGAGAACTGATAACAACACGTTCTCCACAATGAAAAATATGATATCTACAACTCACTGAGTTGGTAGAAATAAGTTATCTTGACGGCGTAACCTTGAAAGCGAGTCAATCTCTATAACGTTAGTAATCTTTTACACAACTTTTTTAGGCTAAAGCAACATGGTTGACAATCATCGATAGAAGGCTGCACATGAATTTAAAAGTCTTATTAAAAAGTGTGTGCGCACTGAATTTTTTAGGGTGCGCTATGATGCCACATCATGAGCACGCGCACACCAATGGCGGTCGGTGACTCTTAGTAGAAGAGATGCTAGAAAATAAGTTTATATCTACTATCAAATATAACATATAAACGAAGGTTTCAATAATTCGGCTTCTACACACAAAAAAAATCTTAAAACAATTCCCTCGCTTCTAAATATGTATGCTATTTCATGCGTTATAACCATAAGCATTAAAGTAGTTTTTTGTACATTAGAAGCTATTAATGAATACGTATACAATATTTGAAGACATTGACAGACGGAATCGAAAGCGCATGCGCGAAAGTCGAATACTTTCAAACTTTGTGGATACGGAACGAATGATAGAATCCACTGTTGGTGGTATGTATATGTATGCTGTTGAGAATGTATATGTATTTTGATTCGCTCCGTACGTTCACCTTTTCATAGTGTGTTTTATGACTGGTCTCTAAAGGACAGGACGAATTTATTTGCAGCAGTGCAGTTTTCGGCTAGAAACAAAGTCCAAAGCTTTTTGACTCCAGAACACAAGGGAAGCGGAGCATCCAATGCATGTATGAGGCGATCACGCCTGGTGCACACCCGCCATCTTAGAGGGAACGTTGATGAAAAGCAATTATAACAATATAATCATAAGTTTTCTAAACACTATAAACTTAATTGTTAATTTTTTAAATTTATCTATACTATGATGTATTCGAATTGGTGTATTCAATAAAACCGGAGTGATATTTATGTTGTCTCTTTCTCGCCCGAAGTACAGAAAATAATGTAATATAAATTGAAATCGTTGGAAAGAATGGATCTAGAAGGAGGGGAAATTGATTTATTCACTTATAAGCACAGCCGTCTCTACTTTCCGATCCGCCGATCAAACCACACGACCGGCGCGCGTTTTTCCGTTTCGAGCACCGGAAATAATCACGCCGTCTCTTTCGCATCCCGCCCGCGAGACAGAGGCGGAGGCAGAAACAGTGCTTGCAGTGGTAAAATGTTAAAATTTCGATTCCCATCTGTTGGAATTATTTGCCCGTACTCTTTTTTTGCTCGGGATCATGTTCGCCGACACACACTTGCTGCGGAATCAGTCAAAAAAGAAATATTCATCCAATACCGTTGACTCAATCTTTTTTTCATCCGGCTGGCTTTTGAAGAGTAATGGGAAATCATGTACAATGAAGAATAAGTGTTTTCGCCAAACTCGGAATCAATTATTTTTCCGCCATCCACTTTTGACATTTGCGTGTGAAAATGTACTTTGGATCTCTCTTGGAAACGGGATAAATTGAAATTCAATCAGCTATTTATTCAATTCGATCAATTTGATAACTTCTGCCGATCGGCACGAATATCAGACTACTTTGAAGTGCTGATAAATAATAACAAATTTAATAGTGTGATGATTTTTATTTATTTGATTATTTACGATTGATTTGCTTTTGAGGTAAAGATTAAGATGTTATAAAACGGAATTATGGATGTGTTTTACATGAATCAGAAGGATTTGACAGGTCCAATATTCACCTGTCACTCGCGTGTCCGTTTGGTAGTCGCGGAATGTATTGTCCAAATCTGACTAGAGCAGGTTGGAAAACAAAAATTACTTACGGTTGACATTTAATTTATTAAGCTGTACGGTAAAATTACTTCATGCAAAGAGTCTAAGGAGGCGTTTCTTGTCGCTGTTGCTGGGAAGGCGGCGGTGAGAAGAGTGCAGCACGAGAGACGGCCTTCCCGATGGTTGTTGGCTGCGATCGTGTTGTTACCTAGAGTCGATACTGAGAGACTTTATGGCTGCCCGGAGTTTTATTCCACGCACCGGTATATGGTAGGTGCATTCAGGATCGTTAGTAGTGATGATAACAGTGAAGGCGATAAACTTCTACATGCTGCATCACCAGATTCTAACTGGCATAACAAAATTAGATCGTATCAACGATGTGCAGGGTGAATATTATGTTCCAAGCCGATTTTGTTTAGTCGCCATTTTGGTTTGGCATGAATTTGTCAATTCGCATTTAGTATTCGTACAGAGTACTTGATTATAATTTGTTATGAAGTATCGAACGTTTCCACAACGTGTTTAAGTTATTAACTTTTGACTTTTTCGACTTTAACTTTGACTTTTGTTTATTTTGTTAATAAAAAAAACAGTCGTTATCAGGGCATTGAAAATCTTCAATACCCTGTTAAATTAAACGACCTTTACACCCATGAAGAGTTGTATGGAGGAGTGTATGGTGCGCCATGTGGGTCAGCGGAAGCATCGGGCCCTATTTCTTTCAGAATGTATAAGACTGTAAAAACTTGGTGGCCGAATTGGATGCATCACATGTGGTTTCAACATATCATTTTTATTGTTTATTTATATCATATATCTACTTATTACTATTTGTGTAATCAACTATATTAATAATACCGTAATATGGGTTAACACGCAAAGGTTGTGGGATGAATGAAATTTTTCCGCACAGCTAGTTATAAAAAAAAACTTTTGATAAACTGGGCCATGACTGATAGTCAAATCATATAAAAATAGTTATCACTTAGATACGCACCAGACACTAAATAGTTGGGAACGTTAGTGAACTGATCAGGAGTTATTACAAAAATATTGGATAAATATTCAACAGCAGGTCAAGTAAGTAGATATTTCTCAGATTTTTTTAAATGCATTTTAAACGCATTTAAATGAAGAAAAACGTAACAGTATTTTTTTAACCTTTACCACACCGTGATATAAAATACTCGTATGCAAACATGCTGTTGTCAACTCATGTTACCGTAAGAAATTAGAGTTCCATTAGCCTTTAAAATGTGAAAAAATGGTTAATGCCATAAATTTACTTTCAGTATTGAGCATTTTAAATATAACAAAAATATGTAATATTATAATTCGGAATTAGGTTAACATCGAGTTATGTATAGAAGATTGCATTGTGTAATATAACCTTCTTTTTTATATATCTTCATTTAATTAGTAAGAAAGAGACACCGTTATATTTGTATGATTTTTATTGTTTTCACTGTGAAATTAATGTGTAATTTCTTTCTATCTCGCCACAAATGGTATTTTTATCAACGTATTAATTTTACAATGGAAGAATTAAAAACAATTATTTTCGTAGGATTCACCTTACATAATTGATTTTTCACTAGTTATTTCTAAACGTAAATATTTTATATCAAATTAACTGGAAAATGAAGTGTGTATTGCGTATACTTACCGAAATATTACTGATTTAATTACAGCGGTATACCTGTGTTATTGCATGGTATGCGAAAGGTTAAAGATATATTATGTTTATTCAGCGGGTACCCCAGTAAAATTTGTCACGAAAACTGTTAGAAATAATACATGAGAAAATTTCAGAAGTAGGTATTTTAAATAATGTCACCGGGATCGATCGCAGGCGCTTTCAATGTTTTTTTGAAATCTGAAAGATTTTAGAGGAAGCGAGTATCACTTCCGGTACTTCTGATATACTAAACGAACTATTTTATTATTGCGTTAATAATTTATACTTATTTTTATTTCATTAATTCATAAATGCCTTAAGATATTTGTGAACTGCTATTTTTGCTTGATTCCTCGGTAGTGTAGTGATGTAGTGTAGTGTCCCCGCCTGTTACGTGAGAGACCGGAGTTCGGTTTTTTAATTTTATTTAATTAACTGATTTTATAAATATTTTATTTTAAGCTGAAAACACATTCTACATTCAATGTCAAACTTCAATACTAAATTAAATATATTTAACAAAATAATTACCACCGTTGAACTGTACAAAAAGCTTACCTACCCATTTATTTATCTGAATTTAAGAATATATATATTTTTATTTTTTCGAACCAGAAAAATATATTCTATGCCGGAGCGGTAATAATAAATATGCAAGAGAAGTCGTTTAACATTAAACATGTTTAAACTATGAGATGCGACCTAGTCAATAGAAAATCATAAAGTCATAAATCGGTAAACCTGGAAATGTTTAAACACGTCACTCACAGAGGGGATGGTAACCCGAAAATATGGTGTGATGGGATATTTTAAAAATGAAATATTGCCGCACACTAGACATAATTCTCTGCGCATCATTCTAACAAAACATTTTCCCAAATTACTAGATTTGCGTCACTTCATAAAAAGTAAGCAAATTATTTCCAAGAATTATAAGTTCGAGTATCATATTTTTTAAATTTATTTAGACACATATAATACATAAGTATTGTACCGCTAAAAAAAAGATAATTAGTTACATATGTTTTTACACAGATTTTAAAATGCATTGCCCAACTAGGCAAACCTGCTTTAGGGCAAATTGGAAAACAAATTATATTTCACAAAATCAAATAACTCATTGAATACGAGGCAAAACAATTAAATAGAAAATGAAACATACAAGGCAAGTGAACGTGAAAATATTTAAAATGATAGAATAAAAATATGTATAGATTGTAAGCACATACAATGTAAAAGAAAATATGTAAGATTAAAGTTATAATGCAGTTAGTGTAATACATAAAATGCAGTTATAAGAATTATTTAATAATATACAACAGTTTACTGTCAGTATCTGCTCTACCTCATTTTAACAACAAATTTGAAACATTATTGTTAAAGCTTTAATGTCACTTAAATTTTTAATATTATTTCTAATTTGATTATACATTCTGAGAGGTTGAAAAGTGAATAATCTATTGGTGTAAAAATAAGGTAGATGGCTCTTTCAAATAATGGAACGATTAAATGTATTAATATCAAAAAGGTAAAATATAAGTTCGAAAATTTGTCGCTAAAAATATTGTCGCTGTAGCATAGTTGGATAATGCACCTTCCCCGGTTAGGAAAAAGATCCAGGTACGAATCCCGGTGGCACAATAACAATATTTTTCGATAAAATTGATTTTATATGTATATCTTTCTAATTAATATATTTAATTTATATTTAGAATAATCTTTGACCAAAAGTAGTTTTCATTCTTGGAATTGGTGTTTACTTACTTGAGACATGGCTTTAAAATATTTTGGTAGTTCGGTACCTATTTATTAGTAAGCTGAAAACCATTCCAAAAATGTTTTAGACTATCAATCTTGCATTTAAAGCAGATTTATAAATGTAATTTTTTTTTTCAGGATTCAAAATGAAATCTTACGTTTTAATCATCAGTATTCTTGTAGCAGGGACGTTCTTCTTCACTCACGTAGATACATTGGTAAGTAAAATGGTGACACGTTTTTATGTGTCAAATCTATTAGATAATAGATTTGTTTCGTTCTGAAAAACTCGTCATGAATCCAATGTATCGTTCTTATCATGCAATGCAAGAAAATAAATAATTGACACATCAAACACTTATTATATAAATATAATTTGTATAACGTTGTAATTATATTATTATTATTTATTATATGCAATTATTAAATTGCATCTTGCTTTACTCTTTACATATATATTATATCTTATACATTGAACAATGCATTTACGTTAAGTGTTACAAAGTATGTATCTAATCTAATGACATCTTGTTTAACTGTTTATATATTATATATATATATATCATTTAACATTTATTTCTTCTTTAAGAGAGTAGGACTCGCGTATACAGTAGGAGTATATACGAGATAATTTATGTTTCAGTTAGTCTGGGTATATATTTTTTTTACTTCAGATACAAATTGTGATAGGAAGATTGTTAAAAAATTTGATGCCTTGATAAATAGTAATTTTGGATTGCAGTATATTTTAGTTTTGGAGCCTAAATTTGGTCTCTAAATCTTGTAGATCAGAATTCGCTTCTAAAGTTTAATTGATTTTTAATTTTGAAAATTTGGATTATTGATTTTTTTTTGTATGTGTCTATTATTTTTGATATTTTGAAATCTGTGAAAAGTTGTAATCTTTTTTTTTTTAGAGAATAATTTTTATTATCATTTTTTGAGTGATTTCTAAAAGTGTCATTGAAGTTTTATATGCTCCTCCCCATCCAATAATACCGTATAGAAAATGTGACTCTATTCTTGTACTATGTCTATTTATATTTCCAAATTGTTCTGATTTGACAGATTTATGCTTCTCTCGTGTACCATGCCTTTTATAATTAGCATAAAAAAAGCCAACTGACGGCGAATGAGTGGGACTAGCAAGCAGCAACTCGACTTAGACAAGCGGCAGATCCACCCACCCTTATGTGTCGTCGGTCAGCTGGGGACGGCGACTCACTCTATTAATAAAATTACTTTTAATAAAAAAGTAAAAATACATTTTTCTCTTTTCAGGAGAGAACTGTACACGTCCAAGGAGAAAACTACAAATTAAAAAAATTGAAAAATTTCGCCAACGGTACAGTGGACAGCGTGAATATTGTCGGTGGAAGAATTTTCTACAAATCAGAAAATGCCTGGTGGCTGTTGAGCAACGTCGGCGGTCCTGATTACACAGTAAATTCCTACACAGAACTCGGCTGTTACGTTTCCGATGCTCATGTTCAATCGATCACCGAATCAGCCGTATTCGTAAAATCGAAAGGTTTGACAGTGCACATTGATAAACGCTGTGACAGCGTTTGGTACTGCGAATTAAACACGTTGGTTATATTTACATGTGCTAATGATAAATCAAATAATCCGCTGACGCATTTTTACTTCTTAGACATGGGGAAAATTTTGTTTTTGGAGAGTACAACGAACCTGTTTGCTGAGAGGTTTCCATTGCTGGCGACAGATTTTCCAGGATACGGTGGACAAAGTTATGCAAGGTTACACGTAGACCCCTTGACCGATCAAATTGTCTTCCGCATGAACAACAATTATAACAAAGGTTCCAGCATTTGGAGCATAACAAAAGTGACGGGGAAGTGGGATGATTCGCTTTGAGTGAATACAGTGGAACTTAATGTTTATTTTTTCCGTAAAACTGTTTGAAAACCAAGTTGTTCGTAAATCGAAACAGTCGTTTGCATAAGAATCAATTAAAAATGTATTAATCTGTTTAAGATCTTAAGAAAATGGTCGATTATCATCGTTCGTCATCTCTTAGAGCTATACTGCCACTTAAGCTGGTGTAAGATATTTTGGGCAACAAGCAACAACTGTTATTTTAGTTCTCTGGCCCTTTTCATTGGTCTTTGGGCAATTTTTGATTTATGTACGACTTGATGGTGAGAGTGCGTATATATGTTAGATAAATAAAACAATATAAAATCCAATAATGTTCAAATGAATAAATAAATTATTTTAATTATAAATGTGTGATTATTTAATCTGCATAATTAAATTAAATTTAAAATGAAATTTATGAATAGAAAAATATTTACTGTTCGAATTTATACTGGGTACAACTTTATGACGAAGAAGATGTAAAAGAGTACTACAACGGTGCGTTCTGATCTGGATTTATTAAAAGGCTAAGGAGGCTATAGCCAAAGGTCTTCGAGGCTCTAATATTAAATGTGTCTAAAATTTAAAAATGTTACATTTTGATAAAGCACTTAATAAGTTATTTTCTGTTTTTTTTTTAAGAAATGAATAACATTTTTTAATATTGAGTTTTTTGGGTGCCCCAATATTCATCATATCGAAGCTCTGTCGAGAAAAATAACCCTGAGGATGATTCTGCACTCAGATTTGTGAAAGTGTAACATGAAGGAACGAAGAAGGAGAATTATTATTTTATTTAAGGAGAACACATTTTTCAAAACAAAATTCTATTTTTTTTCAATAGAAATTAAATGAATCAACTAAAAAGATATACAGAAAAAAATTAATTTAAATTAAATTGCTTTTTAAAATGGAAAAATAAATGTATCAATTGTAAAAATATACCAAAATTCTAAATCTAAATTATTCGTAATCGTATTTGATTGCTCCATTGGAATGATTAATTCGTTTCTCCGGATAGGAAGAGGTTCAGGTTCGAATTCCGGTAGCAACTAAATGTAAACCAATAAACTTATTATTCAGTAGTTGCCGCTTCTTTGCTGGGGAATTAAAATTAAAAGTTAACAACCCTGGCCTCTTTATCCACCACCCCCAAAGGCGGCGGGGGCAGTCGTGGTGGATGGGTGGGAGCCACCCCTAATCTCGAGTGGGTGGCCAGATATGTGACGTTATTAATGCTTCACTCGTCTCGGGGCTGCATACAGAAACGTTTCTTGCAGGAAATCACAACACGTACCGCTTCAGAATTTGTTTTGAAATAAAGAATGGATAGAATGTGGCAGCACTGGAACTTGTTTTAATGGCGTTTGTGTAGAAGTTTATTTAGTCTTAACAATATTACATATTACTAGAATTAATAAATAATTCTTATAACCTTACTAATTAATACTATTGTCCAGTATTGAACGTATCAATAAATTGAAATCGTGTAGACATTTCATGCAAATAGTGGTAACATCTTTAGTTCACGTATAATATCATTCTGCGTTAACTACAGTACACTGACTCCGTTTCCCTGAAAACGTTGAATTCATTTTTGCTGGTTGATGTACAAGGCGACACATAACACGATATCTTCAAGAGCTTTGCATCCCAGATAATGATATATAGGTCAGCCTCTACTTCAGCCGCAGGAAGGTTTGAAGAACTGGCCAGCCGTTGCCAGAAGTTTAGTGAACGGGCATTTGCGGTGGTAGGCCCAAAAGCGTGAAACTCTGTCGTAAAAAACAATGCATCAGGGACTTTATTTCAATATATTAAAAACACACTTTTTCAAATATCGTTGCTTATTATTTGAATTAAAGAAATATCCGTAGACATATTATGATTTCCTCTGTGAGTTTAGGCATTATTTACGTTTTAAAAACTTATGCAGATTGACAAAAGTGTACTGCGTCTGTCTTATAAGTCTTCATCAAGCCGATTCTTCCGCCTTGTTCCCGCAATCTGTATACCATCCAGCGTCGGTGATTTGTCTTTCTGATTTCCTGATTTGTAAGTAGTACAGAAGATATAATATAAATAAGTAAATAATAGTGTTAATTAATAAAATAATTTTGGTAAAACTTTTAAGGTTTTATATTTCATGACACACGACGCCAACTCCGCACCACGTGCGTGTTGGCTGGCTTCTTCATTGTCTATTTTTGACTCCATACAGTGGTACGAAGAATTCAAGGGTTTTAATAATCTAACTTTTGCTAGTCTGACATCTTCGTTCGTTTCTTTATATTTATGATTTTTTGAAATTTTGAGCAGTTTTGACATAATGGATTTGAGAAAATCGATTTTCCTTTGGACCTTAACTTTACACTCTCCATTTCTTGATACAATAGCTCACAGGTAAATAAAATCACTGACCTCTTAATACTTCATAAAACAACGAGATTTATGTCTCAGACGCATGTGGCATACCACCCCTGTAAATATATAATATAAATACGTATTTCTTTCTCATTGATTTCTACAAAGATACTAAAAACCCTTAACAACATTCTTGTTTATTACAGTCCACCAGCAAACTTCCTTTAAAATGCTCTGACACTATTTCAAATGCACCATTTCTATCGTTCTATTTTTAAAGTTCCTGCGAAGTCTTCGATAAAGCATATTCTTGTCACAATAATTCAATTTAAACGTTATATTAAAGATGAGATAATTATTATCAGACTATATAAAAAAAAAGTATAAAGAAAATTTACAGTTTGAAAAAATAATTAGAAGAAAAGGCTACTAAGGTTGTTAAGAACAAGCCTTTATGTCGCAGTGGGTATTTTGTTCCCCATTATTTAATGATCGAGTAGGTAGCCTACCTCCGCCAGCACATACCTTTTGGCCGATCGCTTTACATAAGCACCGAAGTACGCTCGCATAATGGAAATATAACGACATTGGTTTAATACGAAGAAAAACAATAATAATTTGGAGCAATCGAGCGTGTGTCGAGACAAAGAAGTCAACAGTGTTTAGGATATTGTTCCATATTATAATATAAAATAAAAGGTACTTTAGTTATGAGAGTTCTTTCCCATTGGGGCCATTGTTCCATTATTGAGCCGAGCGCACAGAGGTTATGTGGAATAATAGGGGATATAATAAAATCATTTTGGAAACAGGGAGAAAACAAAGGAAACGTACAAGTACGCCGTACACACAACAGTCGAGGGAAACTATGCAATTATTCAATTGGAATTAAGGGTAGGTTCGTATCGGTCTGCGGCGTACGCGATCTAAATATTACAAGAATGATGGGTTTTCTTTTCCTGTCCTCTTTCGTGTCAGTATTGACTGATAGTGACCTCAATCATGCTAGACTCGTCTACAAGTCCCGGTCCCTGGTCTCCCTCGCAGCTGACTCCAAGTGCTGTAGTACTCTTCCAGGTCTTATTCGGCCCATAGTTAGAGGATAATATTATTATCACTTCGACGCGTAATATGGTCGAAGAATTGGAAGAATCTTTTGTTCACAGCTGAATATATGTTTTTCCGTGGTTGAATTTATTGCAGGTTGTTGGTGCAACAGTAGCTTTATTGTTATTACAATCTGGAAGAATGTGACAGTTTAACTAAATACTTCGGTATCGTCTTGGTTGCATCGATGATTCTTTTCCATCTCTCGGCATATGTCAGGGACAACCCTGTGACACCTTTCATTCGGTCCATCCACGGTCCATCCTCTCTAACTCTCGATCCTATCAGTCATCCTACCGAACCCATCCAGTCCCCATATTATTGTTCACTCTTCTGGCGACATATCCAAATAATTGCGGGACACGTCGCAGGCAATGCCCCCTCAAAGCTACTTTATCAAAAGTAGCTTTGAGTACTTTATTAAACTTTGTAGTACTTTATCAAAAGTACTACAAAGTGTGTAGTACTTTTAATAATAGCTCACATCTAAAATATTGTCAACGAACACTGAGTTTCTAATTCTCTGATCAAAAAATAAAAAAAAACAATGAATAATTTCTTCAAAATACTAATTTAATGTATTAATTAGAAAGATACGCATATAAAATCAATTTTATCGAAAAATATTGTTGTTGCGCTACCTGGAATCCTATGTTCTGAATAATTACTACTTCACAATAAGAATGTGTTCTCCTTAATAATAATATCTTCATAATAACTATGATTGGAAAATTGCATCAACATTGTAAAACATGTTCATTTTGTGACGAGACAAATTTGTCGAGATAATATTGCAGGCACTGATGTAGAGAAATTAGTTGCGAAAAAATTAAAAGAATGCCTTTCATTGGATGGACCATGTGGAAAAAGTAATAGGAGCTCCCTCTCCAGTGACAGATTGTGGAATACCGAGAAAAATGGAGGAGTATAGTCAAGTCAAGTTCACGATTACTAAAATCAAGTTGAGTTGACAGGGTGACTAATGAAAATGTGTTAATTTGGATCCGACAGACAAAAGATCTTCAAAAAAATAACACCTGAAACGTAGGTTATTTTGGTCGATCATGGGACATCCAAAAAATATCCCCTTTTGCATTCGAAATAAAATAACTAGCAGAAGAGACCCTGAAAGACACAGAGCATCCTGGCTGAAAATTTCGCATTCCTGTAAATAAAATAATTATCGCCAACGTGTTCGTACAGTAAAAGAAGAAGTGTTCATGAAGATCGCGATGCAACATTTTATAAAACGTTAAAAAATTATTACACAAAGAATTATTGAACCAATTCTGTAATGGCCTTTATACAATAATTTTCACATTGTTCCTCGTAGAATAGTCTATGTGAGCAAATAAGTTTATCAAAGAGATCACATAGAGATATTATAATAAAGTTAATGTAAAGCCAGGTAAGTGGGTTATGAAAGATAAACAAATTGTTGGAAAGTGTATTCACGGAAGGGTGGGTTTTGTGCTTGTAAAATGGTATATTGTTAGATATATCCATTATTCTACTGTTCTCTTTTGTGATCTATTTGAATATATAAAAAAGTGATATGAAAACATCATTCAATCGACTAGTTTTTATTTTTTTGACTTAGACATATTTATTTAATAATTCCATAAATAGTTTCAAGATAAAAATATGTTTTATCTAATGTTAGATGAAGCGGGGGTTGTATAATTATTTTGACGTGCCTGTTGGTTTAGTGGAATGTAAAAATGTAAAACTAGTGGTCGGGGGTTCGAGCCTCGTCCCAGGAGATCACCGATAAAAAACAGTTGTTTAAATATTTTTATTATTATTTAATTTAAAAAAAAAAAATTATTAAAAAAAAAAAATAATAAAAAAAATATAAAAATCACGTATAACAAGAATATTTAAGTTTTAAATACTAAATTAATGTATTAATTATAAATATATACATATAAAATCAATTTTATCGAAAAATATTGTTTTTAGCGTCACCGGGATTCGAACCTGGATCTTCATTTCCAATCCGGGGAAGTGCACTACCTTTGTGCTATAACGCCAGTATTTTTCTTGACAAATTTTCGAAACTATATGTTACATTTTTTCAAATTAATACACCTGTCGTTCCATTATTTGAAAGCCATCTACATTATTTTTACAGAATCTCAAATACCTTTGAGTAAACCGATTTGCAGACGCCAGAATTATCAATTCATTTTTGACAAAATTGATTTTATATGAATATATTTATAATTAATACATTAATTTAGTATTTAAAATATCACAGACCGTCTGTTCTGAATAATTACAACTTCACAATAAGAATGTGTTTTCCTTAAGAATATTTAAGTTGTTTAAGGATCCAACATTCTAACATAATTCATACAATACCTACACTAATAATTCACTAGTCCTACAACACTCCCACTACATATTTTTTATTTTTTTATACATATTTTTTTTAATTCTCTTTTTATTCCTTTCGATGATTTAAACAACATCACAACAGCACGAAAAAAAAACTGGCTACTTTAACACAGACTTCAGTTTAGCAAAGTAGTCAGGACAACGCTATATATCATCAGAGGTAAAGTCTACTCCATCCCACACAATAAACTACGAGCATTAATTGTGTCTTATATTTATTATATTATAATATAGTCACCTCTGGTAGAACAAAAATATGCATGTCATCTAATAAATAAGTAAAAAATAAAATAAAAGGATTAATATTATAGATTCACGATATACATTTTTTCATATTTTGTTTACGTGTCCCATTATAACCAATTATTCCACATTTAAGAATCTAGATATATCAGCCGGATAGATTACTATCCATCCTAAATGCAGCAGCACGTATAGTATATGGTGTTTCCTAATTCTATCATTAAGCATCCCTTTTATATAAGCTACATAGTTCCCTGAAAGAGTTGAATTTAAATTGTATTTGTTGATGTGCAAGGCGATACATAACATGGCGCCTCTGTATATTTGTATCCCATATAATTTAAATGGTAGGCATCAAACTCTCAGGTCAGGTTCTACTTCAGTCGCATGATGGGTTGTAGAAACGACCAACCATTGCCGGAAGTCTAAATTTAGTGAACGGGCATTTGCGGTAGCAGGCCCAAAAGCGTGGAACTCTTTGCCATCCGTCATATGAAACAGTGCATCAGAGATTTTATCTAAGAAGATGCTAAAAACGCACCTTTTCAAATAATCATCTCCAAAGTTAAAATAACAATTTTAAATTTTAAAAATCAATATGACGTAGGACTAGACAGTTTATGTGTAAATCGCCCTTGAGGTGAAAGTTTTTACGAAAATAGCGCTATACAAATTATCCTATATAATTATTTAATCATTTTTGTGTATTAAATACATATATAATATTTTGTGATTAATAATTTTGTTTAATTGAGTTCTTTCGGGGTCAGAAAAGAAGAACATCCTAAATATGTAATTTCATATGTTCGTTCGTTAGCGCGTCCATTTCGCATTGCAACGTAAAATAAACAAGATCTATTACGCGAATCAATTAAAAATAATTACTTATTGAATTTTCGTTGATTTTTAAAATGAATTAAAGTTTTAAAATATGAATTACTGTCATTATTCACAGATTATTTTAAATGTAAAGTGAGAAGATACTATTTCTATAGTAATAATAATTAGTATTCAAATACAGTGGAAATAGAGTATCTAAAATCAACTAAATCACTAGGCAGAAAATATTTCAAATAATAATTTAATGTATTAATTATAAATATATACATTAAATCAGTATTTAAAACATCGCAGAGCTATGTTCTGAATAATTACAACTTCACAATAAGAACGTGTTCTCCTTAAGAAAATATTTATTTAACAATAGTATTGTTAAATGTCTGAAAAATAAACGTATAAAAATCTTTATTAATATTAGCTTGTTATAAAGTTCACTGAGGGAAACTATTTTTCGAATATTGTTAAATACTAGTATTAAAATTTAATGTTCAGCATGTGTAAATAATACAAAACATTTATCAGAAATATAAATCAATGCATTCAATTCTAACCAAATCAAACAACATTTTTTTACTTATTTGACAATTTGACACCACAATTTAATGAGGTAACAGTAAAATGGTAGAGCACTGACAAATTGTTGGAGATATCGGGATCGATATTACTTACATTTATATTACGATGTAGGTACTTGAAGAGTCCGCATTAGAGACAAACGTAAAATAGATGCCTTCGAAATGTTTTACTGGAGAAGGATGTCACGCATCCCGTGGACAGCATGACGCATCCAACAGTGAACAAAAGTTTCTTCCAATTCTTTGACTACATTATGCGTCAAAGTAACAACTTAGAAAATGTGATTATCCCGGGGATAATCCAGAACTCGGACTTGTGGAGGTGCATTACGAACAGAATCTCATCTAATTGAGGTCACTGTATGTCAACAATAACATGCATGAGGAAATTAGAGGAAAATACAATTACAAGTGTTGACGCAAATCGAGTACCCACTCTCTGTCCATTTTGTCCATCCAATATCTAAACCTTATAATCTATACCTGTCCCGCTCTGGCCAACTAATTACTTTAGAGTTCGCCGACGGGGGGACAGATTGCGTTCTGACAACGAACTGTCAAGATTAATGTTCTTTTTTAACGTCCGAAAAAAGGAATGCCGTGCGTAACGTGCAGTGATCTCTCGGTTCTGCACAGCAAACGTGCTAGTCAACTAGAGGTGAAGACGACGCCCAACTCAGAACTTTAGAACAATCTACCTTTATTTCCCTCATAATTATAATTCAACTGATCAATATCCACCGGATCTTATCCCACCAACAAGTATATAAAAATGTTCATGCAAATTTTTACTGGGGTACCTTCCCGCAGTGAATGGGGTTATATGAGCAAAAGATTCTCATTCGCCACCAGGTTGGTATTTTTGAATACTATAAAGGCGGCCGTGCTACGTCTCAGAGCTGCATGGCAAGACGGAGGCGTGGCACGGACGCGAACGATGACCGGCTACATTTAATCCCGCAATCATAACTTCCCTTGCATCCCAGAGAATATGTTCCGGGGTCTGTCGCACACGGTCACAGACGCACAATGGGTGCCCAGCGAGTTCCAGGTCAAACCTACCCGCAAAATAAAAAAATTGAATATATTTACTTACCAATATTGTAGTCGAGTACATTTCTCTTAAAAAACCTCACTTATATTCACAAACGCGCGCGCATGACCGCGCCACTGAACAGGTGTTCTCTCGACAAATACTACTCTAACCAGGTAAACATTGCTTCATACAAAGTTACTCCAAATCGTGGGACATTTCTGCCGCTTGTGTTTGCCGGGCACTCGAAAAATGTAACAATTTAAATTCCTGACTAGATGCGGCTTTCTCTATCGTAGATTGTGCAACGTCAGGCCCGGCCGAAGGGATATGGACTGAGGCGTTTTAGGCGATGACAAGAAATAAGTTTGTTTTATTTGTCGCTAGCAGAAAGCAATCGAAGCATGATGGTCAAGTTGTTAAGTTCCTCGCATATTGATTCAGCGGTCGGTGGTTCGCGCTTCATTCCAGGATTAGCAAGTTAGTCCTATTTTCAAAGTAAAAGAATATAGCTTAGTTTGAAAATAGTAAGAATATTGACGTGTCACGTATTAATAATAAAAAATAACAATTATTTCTATTATCCCATTTTATAAATCAATTAAACCTATTTTTTAATCATTTATTATCAAACTTAAGCATGTAGTTTATAGTAAATTGAACAGTAGGTACTTTGGTTTCGGGTGTTTAATCAAAATACATCGTTTCATGGCCAAAGACCGACTGCGTCACGTGGCTCCAATGTGCTACAGTAGCATAAGCTTGCAGAATTACGTGTTACTGCGTATCGCTGCCGGATAATAGTGCTAAACAAAATTTGATGTGAGTATTGAAAAATGTAATGTAATATTATATTTATTTACCAGAAAACCATTAAAATAATATAATTTTTCTAGTATTTATTTAATAATTTTATAGAAAATGGTTACTTAATAATTATTGTATACTAAAAATTTTGGTACTAATAAAGCTAAAAAGATTTTAAATAACAAAAAAACTAACGAATATAAATATTATAAAATTATATAGATAGGTTATAATTTCTTATATTTACAATGGCATATAAACATAGAATTTACATATATTTTTTATACACATGTTCTCATCATTTATCTTACATCATCATTAGCCAATCCACTACTAAACAAAAGCCTCCCCATGACTCTGCCACTCTTTTCGGTCCTCTACCAATCGCCTCTCCGATAATTTATTCGTTCCATAGAGACTGTTTTTTGTCCCCAAAAAACAATCTTATTTTTATATACTTAATTCGGTCAATTGACTATAATCGCCCGCACCGGTCCTGAACACATTTACAACAAGTATCACTTACATCTTCCACATCCTCCCGTCCCATCTGAACGCTTTTAAGGTGAAATATTTGAATTATTAAGGAGATTCGCGAACAAAGGCGCATACACACGGTAGCTATTGAAGAACTCTTCTACAATTTGAATTGATATCAAACCTTTGTGTTTCAGTTTCCCATCCCACGCGGCATTGTGGCCGAGATGAGGGTTCCTCAGTCAAAAGATAAATCTCCAAAACATCTCCAGACGCTGAAAAGCCCGCTGGCAGATTCCACCTGCGATGTGGCATATTCATTTCAAGTTTGGTATTTGCAACAACAGTTTAGGAAAATTAAGATGAATCCGCAAAATGAAGGGTGTATCGCATATCAGGCGACTCTGTTGCCTTAACAGGGTTGCTAAATTAAGGGACTATTTAAATGAGCGCCTAAATATTTTGTGGCTTATAGTTATTTATGTAATCGGTCACTTATTAATTTTTTAATGCTAAAAATTATATTGTGGTACATATTCATTTATCAATGATCATCGAAAACTTTATTAGTCGCCAAAAATATTAATTTCACAACGGAATGCTATCATTAGCATTAAAGTTGTTGGATTAGGATAGTTTACATTAGGTCAGGTTAGTTGCTGAAATTTCGGTCACCGAGTATTATTTTTGGTTAGCTCATATGTATAAATGCGTATAATTATATTTGCAATCATATTTTCAATATTGTAACGTACCTTGTTATATACCTTCAAATTACATTGTTCCTGCACATACTTTCCGATATGGAATAAACCTATTTTAAAAATTGAAAACAAAGTTTATTTTACGTCTATAAAAAAGAATTAAACATTACGAACGTTTAACATCATTGAACAGAAAAACTAACTTTGTTCCAACCCTGAGCAATCCGTTGTGGTGGGGGAGTTGTAGTATCAAGTAACGTCCAAGTACCCAAATAAAGCAATCAATAGAATTGCTCAATGGGTTTAAATGGATATAAAAGACTTTTTAATGTTTTTATCTTGCGTTTCTAAACGCTTTTGTACTATTTCAATAATGCACTCCCGTATTGAAATAAGCGGTTAGTTTATTCTTTCTTCGGTAACCCTTCTTTCAACAACCATTATCCATTATCTACTCTGAAAAGAGCTGAACTTTATATTTTACATTTCTTAAGAAAGTAACCTATCATTTACATCAAATGTCTCTTTTGCTATGTTGAGTAATTGATATCAAATCTTTTTTATTCCCAGTGAACAGACATCATTGTGAAAAATAAACATGCAGCGTGATGTCCTTTAAAAAAATTATGAATGGGTCACTGAAATAATTTTTAACGGTTTTTTTTGTTTTCAAAAAATTTTGATTTTCTCTCTATTCATGTATTAAACTCCGTAATCATCACAGTCATTCAATAGTACACGAGAGGTATCAAACGTCGAAAGGTCTCCCCAAAACTTGATCTGACGAAATCATCAAAGTCTGAGCAAATATGTGACAAAGAAAAGTGTGACACTTGGGGAGGTTGTTATCCAGCAGTGCATAGAAGATAATGGTGATGATGAAATTTATAAATCTTTTATACTTATTTATATACCCATCATTATCATCTTCATCGGGATCGGGGGGCCAAATTCTTGACAAGGCACTTTCCTGTCTTGTGCCACCTCGTTGACTTATTGACAAATCAAGACCCAATCTGAATATCTGTTCAAATCGTATCTAAAACACAGTGATCTTAGAAACTTTTTAACTACTGTAATTTTATTTGAGTACCAAGGACTTCTTATTCGCCGTTAGGTTGGCATTTTTGTAATGCTACATGGCAAGCGTGCTCCAACGCCACGCAACGTAGGTAACAGAGTGGCGATTAGGGATTATGTATTATCGGGTTTTTTCGATTCCCGGGACTCAAGATTCGAATCTTTCAAGTCCTGGGAATTCCCGGGAGTCGAGACCATAAATTTTATTTACTTTAAAATATTTTATTTTATAAATATTATTATGTACAGTAGCTATTAAAGATATTATCTGTGTAAAAAACATATTTCAATATTAATTTTATAAACAAATAAATACTGTTGTAACGGAATATTTATTAATTCTTAATATGGTAGTAGTTTTTTGAAATTATATTAAGTTTACGTATATATTGAATAAAAAAACATTCATACATAAAAATTACAAACCACATAGAATTTCAAATATAAAAAATAACAATTAATTAAGAAACATATCGAAAGACAATAACGTATGTATTTGGCCAAAGTCCCCAAATAAAGGTTTTCTAATAATTTTATCCCAAGTAAAATGATATGAATTTACTCTAAAGTTAAAAGATCACATTTTACAATGTAACATAATTCCTGTTAAAACAAACCGACAAAACCATTCACTTCAGAATTTTTTTTAGTAGTAAATATCTTTGGACTAATTTCCCTTAATGCAAATCTTTATAGCTGACCATATAAACTATTGAAAGGTTAAAATTTTTTTTTAATATACTTACACATAGGTTACTACATAGATTACCACCTGCAATATGACAATCGACAGTAGGATTAACTCAACTTGTTGAAAATGAATAATATTAAAAAAAAATGAAGAGTCTCTAAAGAGACAGCTAAAAAAACAGAATCTCTAGTGGTGATATATGGCTATCAGACAAAATATACCTCTCACTGTTCTCCGGCAAATTTAGTTATTTTTTTGTATAGTATCTACTTTATATACGTATAATTTAATTAAACAGACAAATCATTTATAAAATATTACCTCGTAGGCAAAAAATATTTTCGGATGCTGTTCATTTGATCTAATATAAAATTAATTGAGCGTAATTCCAAGGACAATCCTTCTCAAGTTTGTAGATCCGTCTTCCCGCACCATTGTGCCAAGTAGTTAAGGTTGACAATTTACTTTCACAAAAGCAGCGAAACTTCGGCCGACTGAAGGAAAATCAGGAATTGTTCAGTCGTATTTAATAGTAGAAATATTGCAATTCAATTCGAGTAAATTTATTCTCAATAGTTATACATATATATATATATATATATATATATATATGTATAACTATTACGTTATTAAAAATATATTCTCTGAATACAATTAATAATATATATATATATATATATATATATTATTAATTGTATTCAGAGAATATATTTTTAATTTACAGAGCATTAATAGTTCAATAATACAACACATTAAAAATAATCATTAAATCATATAAAATTTCCCATTAAACGCGAATTAAATATATTAATTAGAAAGATATGCATGTAATATCAATTTCATCGAAAAATATTGTTGTTGCGCCACCGGGATTCGACCCTGGATCTCTTTTCAAACCGGGGAAGGTGCATTATCTAACTATGCTACATCGACGATATTTTTAGCGACAATTTTTAGAACCTATATGTTACCTTTTTGATATTAATACATTTAATCGTTCCAATATTTGAAAGAGCCATCTACCTTATTTTTACAGAATCTCAAATACCTTTGAGTAATCTGATAGCAGTTTGATTTTATATGCATATCTTTCTAATTAGTATATTTAATTCATATTTAAAATATCACAGACCTATGTTCTGAATAATTACAAATTCACAATAAGAATGTGTTCTCCTAATAGAAATACGATGTAATACTTTTAAAATTAGCAATATTAATTTGGTGGTTAAAATTCATATTTTTTATTTATTATCTTAGTTTTATTAACCACAATTGAGTTTAAAAAACATCTACCGGTTTCGGAAAACACCTTTTCCTTCTTCAGGATGTCATAACTAACTAAAAATATAAAAATGTATAGAAATCTTCTGAATAAATTGTATAGCTGCCTCTCATTGTAGTTATAAATACAAATTCTTGAGTTAAAATTGTTAGATTTATATTGCCCTTGCAAGGCGAAACGCGTCTCAAATAAATAAAACGAGTGCTTTATTTTCACATGTGTGATTTGGAATTATAAAAACTCAGTAAACATGAATGTTCATGCTTCCTTAATGATCTGGTACTCGCGTGAAGCTTTACTTTAGAAACGACTTAACTTTGTAGACCAGACCATTAACAATCTTGTACAGAAACATCAGATCAGCAGTATTCCACACAATGTTGAGACTTTTCAATCAACGATTCTCTTTGTTTCAACATTTCTGCTTAGACCCACTCTGGATGATGATACATTATTGAACAAATTCCAAGAAATTGTTGTATACTTCGTAATGAGGATACTAAATTGGGGAGCCATACTGTATCCATGTTGCAAACTAAGGACACAAATAGCAATCTATTTAAATATTTCTAAATTGTTCTGTGATCTAAGTTATGAAGTCTAACAATCTTTTGATTTATTGACAATATTTTTAATAATAGCGTATTTCAATACTAGTATATTCTTATTTTATTATATTCCTAGTAAAACTTACAGACACTTTTAGATATTCAGTTCCTTTTAATTTTTTATACACCGCTGGTTTAATGTGTAAGATCTTTGAAGGAGGAAGAGGATTAGGAAAGAAATTGATTTTTAGTTTGAGAAATAGGTATTAAGAAATCTGAAAGAAAGATGAACAAATGTTGGCAACTTACTAACAAACTAATGTAATATTTTTTATTTATTATCTTAGTTTTATTAACCACAATTGAGTTTAAAAAACATCTACCGGTTTCGGAAAACACTTTTCCTTCTTCAGGATGTCATAACTAACTAAAAATATAGTATTGTTTCTTCACCAGAATCTATTTTTAAATTTTTTTAAAAATTGTACGTGTACAATTTTTTAAATGAGCAGCGAGTGTAGAAAATGTTTTTACTTTGGTGTGAGAAGCTCACCCAAGCAAATTTCACTCACTTAAAACATAGAATATTTATAGTAAATATACCTACTTTGAAGACATTGCCTAACGATGTATCAATGAAAAAGTGGACTTGGACTTGAATATTTTATCTCGTAGAGTACCGGGTCCGCTGGCCTGTTAAATTCTATTATTAAAATATGAAAAAGTGCGGCATCTCCACTGTACGTTAATGGGCAGCACAGCACGGTCTACTTTTTTATGTGATAGACTTTTGTGACGTTATTCCTGTATAACAAAAAATCAAAGCAAAACCAAACCATTACCATTGTTATATAAACTATATTTGTACGCCCACTTCAGATTTAAATACGTCTTTATTTTGTGTATAGAGAAGACTTCAAGTACTTCCGACCTATCCTTTAAATCTTATTTTTATTATGTTTTTAACGATTTTTTTAATGTCTTGTGAGTGATTTCTTAACCGTTCTGTCATTGGTTACCACATTATATTATATAATATGTAATTTATGTAAGATGTAAGAAACATTGTGAACCTTCAGATAAATACCAGAAAAAAGTTTTCCTGATTTGTATATTAAGATCGTGATAGAAATATTTTTTTTTTTTTAAATTACTTTCATGTTCTGCATAGAAATAAATTAAATTTTCTTAAAATATTAATGAGACACTAAAGCCGTTATGTATCTGTTGCAGCCTATATACACTTTTTAGTGGTTATGTTAGTTTATGGTTATCAACATCGTCTTCTTCATTTTCTTATCCTAACGTGGGCCCAAGTATCGACAATACTACTCCATCTTCCTCAATTATCCTGTTATTATGTTTCGGTACCTCTTTGTTGTTTATTCCAAATTAGCCAGGGATGACTTATGAGCTACTTTTCCTCCGAAGTTGCCAAGAATATTCGTCTTGGTATAAGAATATTAAGTAAAATTCGGTGGCTTTAATAATTATTGCGTGTAATTTTATAAGTGTGTTAAAAAAATCCGCCCCTTCCTCGGAACACCGCGAATAGATCCGAGATTAAGCGAGCCCCTTGATAACGTATTGGCAGTCCACCGCTATCGCAACGCATTGCACTAAACAAGGTTCAAGATCACCAAAAGTGGAGGCCACAAAAGACCACAACGCCCAGCCATGAGCGAAAGAGAGAAAATCTAATTTTGCAAAATAATAATTTTAGAACTCTACAAAACCAACGTGCGTGAGTAAGAAATACATTAATACGGAATGTAAGAAAGGTGGCCTTTCTGCTTACCCTTACGGAATACAACGTGATAGTATGTAGGTACTTATAACCCGGGAATCGCTCCGTATCTTTCAATTTCGGAACGCATTCCAGTGCTTCCAGGATAGTGAAATAATTCGCAATTAATAGCCTTGTCTATTTAACATGCTATATGGCAACTGGAGTTATGCAGAGTTGAATTCATAAAATATTTAAATTTAAATTAAATTAGTAATTCGACATTTCGACCATTGGCTAGATAAGGTATACGTTCCGAGGGGCCCCGTTTTTCTTCTTCTTATTGTACCACATTCGTTCAATGGATGTTGGCTATCATCATGTTGTTTACGTTCTGGTTAGTCAAACTATTGCATCAAATTCTTCAGCCATGATGTTCTCCTTCTTCCAGGGCCCCGATATCCAGCATTATAAAGTGCAGGATCTCGTACTTCTCCGGATGTCTCATCACATGTCAGAGATATTTAAGTTTTCATATTTTTATTAGTTTAAATATTTATTTTTCTTTATTCAACCGAACCATAAAATCTTCATTCGTAACTCTATCCATCCAGCTTATTTTGAGTATTCTTCTGTAGAGCCACATCTCAAATGCGTCAAGTTGCCTTATCGTTTCTTTGGTAAGTATCCATGCTTCCATTCCATAAAATAAAATTGAGAGCATCTGACCATTCTCATTCGTAATCTAAGGTTGAGATCTTATCAATGCAGAATACCTTTATCATGGGAATAAAGCTTATATGAGCTTACTCAATATAGCATTTGATTTCAACAGAAGGATATATCTCATTGTGTCTCATTCCAACATGTCTCAGAAATCATCTGATCAGTTGAGATTGATAGAGATGAAAACTCAAAATAGTGTACTCAATTTTCAAATTGTAGATACATACCTACAGCTATTTATTCTGAAGTTAGACAAAGAAAGGCGTTAAATCATAAACATTTAATTCGTTTGACGAATGCAACATAAATGTTGAATAAACTACAAACTAACATTTGATTTACAATATGTGTGAAGTGAGATGCACGACGGCGAATCTCTGTGATATGGTGTGTACACGAAGACCACGAAAGCCTAGTGTTGTCTCCAAAGTATCTCATGGGAGCGAAAACTTCATAAAAATCTCTTCCGCGGACACGAGACATAAGGTATACAAAATCAGACTATTTCACAGCAGGCCGTGCAAGAGCTTCGTCTTTAATTCCCTTCGCCGCCCCTGGTGAAGGAAAAGAGGGCTGGGGGGGCAAACGGAACAAACTCGTATAACTCATCTCACCACCGCTAAATGTGGAGCACAAAAACACTTCCATTATAAAGTTATCCAGACTAGATTATTGTTCGCCGCTAAACTGTCGGGGGCGGTGGTGGGGGTCGCGCGCAGAGGGTGGTGCTGGGCTTCTGCCACGGGCACGGGAAGGGAGGGAGGGAAAATTTTTTAAAAAGTGAAGTCACAAAAGATTGGAAGATTTTTTTCAACTTCAACTAGAAGCCTCAGCAATCGACGAGCATGCGTGAAAAGATGTACGAATATGGATGAGGCGAGAGTTTTGTATCAGGACAGAAGAGTATGGCGGTTTATCCTCTCTGTTTGCTTATCGCCTTGTAAATGTGCTTTCACTTATAAGACGAATATTATAATAATCCTTTGTGAATTACTGATACTTTAAAAACGCAAAAAATACACTAAAATATTAAGTCTGGTGGTTATATTCATGTTAATTTAAAATTTTTGAATATATCGCAGCCCTAAGAGAAATAATGTATTTTAGTAAAATATATCTAAATCATTAAAATTGACCATTGTTAGGAGTCTTAACCAGTAATGGAAGATGTGTTGAGACGAAAGTATAAGTCGTATCAAAGTTAATCCAAATTTAATAAAAATAGATTGATTTAATTCTGGCATCTCCTAGCATGTATTAAAAGTAATTGGGATTGTGCTTCCTCATCTATTATCCATGACTTTCAGAATATATTGGATTCGGACGTAGTATCATTTGTAGCTGTAAAGTGCTTAGTTGTACGTCCAGGTCCGTGAGGCGCGAGTAGAGCAAAAACGAACGTGTTTTTAATATTATTAAGTTAAGATTACTTAAATGTTTTCACTTTCATATATCCAATAATAATACATAAATATATTTTCAATTTGAAATAAGGTGTACATTGTCTTTATTAATCTTTTCTTATATATGCTGTCTATGGTAAGAGAGATATTTTGAGAAAACCATTCATTCGATTCCGTCTTTACTTAAATGCATATTATACTGATAAAATAGCATTGTTGTGTTCATTATTGCATATCTGCGATTCTTATATCAACATCTAGATGTCATTTTTGTTCGTTTTGACTTGCTACTTACAAAGGTGGAATTTACGTGTGGTTTGTTTTGGGGAAAGGTCTATCATTTCCATGAGACCCCGAACCGCATCGCTGCCAATAGTGGCTGCCAGGCGGCCACAATACAGCCGATTGCTTATCTGCTAAAATAAAGTTGATTACTTTTAAAAATGGAATAATAGACTAGAATAATACTCTTAAAAAAAAGACTACAGAATATAAGTTCAAAATTTGTCTAAAACGAAACGGTTGATGTGACATCCGGGTTCGTATCCCTGTAGCAACCAATGGATTTTTTTTTAATGTCTATCTAATTGATTTATTTAATTTGTATTTGATAATTAAGGTTGCTATCTAAATATCAACCCTCATAATTAATGCTGTAGATAATTAGTAATGCAGTGGTTATGATTATATAATAATATATGTAAGTTGAAGATAGTTCAGCCTATGTTAATGATGAACTTCTTCTTCAATGTTTCAATCCTCTGCGGAAGTTGGAAATCATCATAACTGTGTACATGACCTTTAGAACCAGCTGCTCTGACCAATGATTAGGGGTGCAATAAAACCAGTTACGCAACGTTCTTTTACCGAAATTTTCTTCTTGTCCTTCTTCTTGCACTAGGTTTCCTTAAGTGCGGAACTACAAAAATTAGTCCCCAATGCAAGATGGAAAAGGAGGCCTCCTGTATATGCATTGTATTTCAGAATATTAAATAACACGTGATTTTATCCATGTTTAATGGATGTTTAATTACGAAAAAAATTGTCTCCAATAATATTGATACTTTCGTGAAAAAAGCAAAAGTGTGTTTTTAAATATTTGTCAACACTTGCAAAATAATAAAAACCTTATTTTATTTTACAGCGATGGTCTGGTCCGTAACCCAAAACCTTATTTTATTTTACAGCGATGGTCTGGTCCGTAACCCAAAATATTATTTTATTTTACAACGGTGGTCTGGTCCGTAACCCAAAACCTTATTTTATTTTACAGCGATGGTCTGGTCCGTAACCCAAAACATTAGCGGAGAGCTACTGTCAATAAAGTTTTCGTGAGTTTATATTTTTAAATGTTATAAAATTTCCATTTTGGTTGAGGTGGAATTTATAAATGATTAGACCATATTAACTACAGGACGCGGACCTCTTGGGTCCTTGTATAATGTGGGCGGGCACTAGTACACCGCATTGGCTGCATTAGTGTAGTTACGCCACTGCCTGGAATCTTCCTCTGAAGTATGACTTAAATTAATATTTTCTCATATTGATAAACATAACAGTTTTTTTTTTTACATATCTCAGGTGATTTTTAATATTCTTCTGTAGTACATAACACATTTCTCCGCTATTTTTTTGGGGGTGGCTTGAAGGATGAGGAACTGTCCATAATAATAACAGTACATAATGCCCTACTGGACAAGAAGAATAAAGTAATGACAAATGAGGACAAAACCACATTCACGTCAGTTGGAATAAACAATTCGGAGACCCAGACCTCAATTTTGCCTCAAGTAGTGGCGTAACTACGCTAATGCAGCCGATGCGGTGCATCGGGGCCCGTGTTAGACAGAGGCCCAAAGTCCGTACGCACCCTTCAATACTTTTTGTATCGATACTTATCCCAGCGTTAACGTGGACTAATGATTTTTAAAATCAACCACAGCATAATTATGAAGTTTAAATAATTTATTATGTGCTTTAAGAAATCACAAGAATAATCTATGTACTTAGTAATACCCTGCTAATATATCTGGTTAAGGATCGCTGCAATGCGAAAATCAAGGTTTTTTTTCAGTTCCATGTCTTAAGCATAGGTATGGTATAGATTATACATGCCTAAAACACACATTTTTTTTTTTAAAGTGAGAATATTATATGAGACAAAAGAGTCAAAAAAAAAATATATTTGTATATTTTGTATAATATAAAGACACCCTATTTTCATTTTGCATTGGGCCCAATTTTTATAGTTACGCCACTGATTATAAGGAATAATTATGTTGAGAGATTATCGTGTCTCGGATCACTCGTATATGTAGTGTCAACAGTATGTGTAAATATAAACAGAAGGATGTTATCAGCAAATTCGCCAACTCAATTTACGTCTACTCCTAAAAAAGAATAGTCTACCATACATAATATGTAATACTCAAGCGATCTATGGTCATGTGTGGGTCGAAAACTTGGATGCTGACAATGAAAGGATCCAAGACGTCATGCAATATACGGCCCCTAATATGACAATGGTGTCTGGAGACAAAGATATAATGCGAAACTCTATATGTACGGTGATGTCAGTGGGGTCAAATTAATAAATATAATATTACGTCGGATGGGAAAAATAAAGTTTTATAGTGAGATTCATAAGAAGCAGGAATGCAGATAGGTCGAAGCTGAGATGGCTTGATGGTGTGGTAGTGGACTGTCGTGCTCCGGGGATGATGAATTGGAAGAGGAATCCCATCGATAGGAGCACATGGTGACAAATTCTGCAAGCAGCTAAAAAGACTCATCCTGGCGTTACGTAATAACGAAACCAACGGAGTTAATTTCCGTAATTCTTCATTTATCTTATCTCTTTCAAAATTGTAGGTACCAAGATTGTTAAAAATCATTATTTTCTTCAGTTAGAGATTGAACAGCGAGGACACCAGTCAATGATGAAATATTTTAAATCTTTCCAGAAGGGTGACGCAACCCGCAAAGTGGGTAGTGTAATGCAATTGCAAGGGATCGAATCTGTCCATAACCCTCCCCCTCGAGCCGCGGGGCCGTGTGGGCGGGAGGGTGAGGGGATGAATTTTCGTTGAAGAGTAACCCCCTACAAAGTTATACCACGCGCTTCTTTGTAGTTAGATTTCATTGTGATAGCAGCGTGCTGGCGGGTTTGAAAAAATATGTAGGCTTTTCGGATATCTTTTTTAATTAAAATTTTTATGCTTGGACATGTTAAGTATATGAGTAAAAAATGTTTAATGCGAGTATTAGAGATAGGTAACTGTAATAGATATCTGATGGCGCTAAAAATCTGACCAGATCAGGTAAATCAGATATTGAAAGTGGACCCTGCTGACCCAACAATCGACGTTTGCGCAATACTACACATTCAAAAAGATTTTATTGATCAACTTTTGTTTGGGACATAATTAATATTTATTTGAATTTATATTAATTATTGAATGAAAATAATGCACTGTGCCTTCCCCCCTTCTGTTTCTCGCCCGGCCACGCCATCTATGAATCGATTGGCGACCTTAAGCCAGTACGGTTATACGTGTATGGTGCAGTTACAATATTCGACTTCGAGTCTATACTGTGTCGGAACCTTTGACGAAATAGTAAATAAAATATGAAGTCCACATTTTGGAGATGTCTGCAGAATCTGGGTTATGGTGAGTGCCTATTCCTTCCGTACCTAAAAATTCTTCCAGCATCTATGCTTGTACGCAACAACTTTATTGTGTATTATTAATGAAGTATTGTATCTAACTCCTCCAAGATAGATTTTTGTGTTGACTTCATTTGTATTTACCCATCCTACATATAGTATCGTCTTGCGTCTTTAGTCTGCATAGCAACATTACCGATACAATAAATAAATAGTGGCTTGAATACGTTTTCATCAAAAAAAGTCGTAGAAGGCTAAAAAATAAAATGTTGTATTTATTAGGAAATAATATTTCGAGTATATTAATTTTGGTATTTTAATTATTTGACTTTTGTATATTCGTTAGATTTAAATATAATATAATTTGTTATACAATGTATTATGTAAAAAAAGGAATAATACAAAAATAAAAATAATATCTAACGTGTTGGATTTGGACGATGAATGATATAACTTGTAGTTTAGGAGGCGTACAAACGAAGAACCAAGTCAACATCCAATTTGAAGTATTAATTAAAAATAATTTCCATTTAACACCCGCCACACCACAAGGACGCGCCGCTGCCGGCCTCCCCATCCGCGAAAGTATTAAAATTGTGAAATAAATTAAAAGACTTTTGCGGGCGTGGGTCCTTCGGTTCCCCGCGCGAATTAAAACCAAATAAAATAAAAATAAGTATGGCATTTAATGTGTCACCGCCAGGACTTTCAATCTGCTCTCTCTCTCCTCGGACGGACGAGGGGAGGGGGGCAGAGGGAAGGGAGCCGCGGCGGGCGGGGATATTGAAAATTTATAATTCCGATTCTAATTTAAAACCAACTCTTGAATTAGAATTTGCCCGTCCGGCCAGCGGGGCGCTCTCTGCGATTTGGTTTAACAAGTTAATATAACAGTTGCGTAATAAGTTAGTACACCATTGCAACCATAGTCTTGCATATTTTTCACGAAAAGTGTAGTTCTGGCTCCACGAAATGGGGAGAAATTACGCCCAAGAACATTTAAAGGTCTAAACTTGAGTATAAAACTGCTATAATAGTATATTAAATTATCTAATTGCATCTCTTGATTAACTGTTTATATATATATATATATATTTTGTACATTGATCATCGTAGGAACACTGTCTGCTATAATACAGTAAATTACCAGTGTAGCAGGCAGGGGACCCAAATATATGTCTTACTTTCTTACTGATATGTTGTATTTACTTTGCCAAATTTTATATGCATACCCTCGGTACAATTGTCTGATATTAGAAATATTACGCAACACTCATAGTAATTAATCAGGTGAAAATGTATACTTAATGAATATTAATTTGGAAGAGTAATAATACGTCAGACCGTCAGACATTATTTATCAATGTAAATACATAATACATGTAAAAAGTGAACCTAATAAATGTTTTATTATTAGTTACAACAATGTATGGTGTTATGTAGTTAAACGTCTATACGCGTATCTGCCAATGAATGAATAAATCACGTTTATGTGACAATTGTACGATATCATCTTAAAAGCATTAAAAAACGCGTCACATGTCGCAAACACGTGTGTCATACCATGTCTGCATAGAATACGTTATTCTAGTTCGAAAAAATATTAATACTTTCAGTGGTTCTTCTTCTTCTTCTATTATTAAGGCAATCCACTCTTGACGAGTGATTTGTGTCATTCAACAAGTTAAATATAATATTAATTAAATCGTATAGATTAAATTAAAATTAATAATATTTTCAAACAAATAATAGACATCCCATAAAGACGAAGCTATTTTTTATTATATTTAATGGAAAGATACGGAAGTATGTGTAATTACAGGGTTTACGACCTGTATTCGGCTGGTTTAAGTGATCACGTTATACAAACATAACGTTCAACATTCTTTTTTTTTTTTTTTTAAATTTTTTATACATATATATATATTTTAACATTTGTTTCTTCTCTATGAGAGTAAGACTCGTATATAGAGAAGGAGTATATTCGAGTTAATTTATGTTTCAGTTAGTCCGTGTACATATTTTTTTTACTTCAGTTACAAATTTATGATAGTCCTCAATTTTTCTAATTGTGATGGAGAGATTGTAAAAAATTTGATACCTTGATAAATATATTGATTTTGAGTTGCGGTATGTTCTCACGCATTAATGTGTGAACGTTATGTTTTTTATAATGTGACCACTTAAGCCAGCCGAAGATTTTAATAATTGTAATCTGACCGACGCCGACGAAGAGCATTTACATACATACAAATAAACGTTTTTATTATATTTATAAATTTTCAGTACGAATTTGTAGTATATTAAATGATGGGAAATACATTATCCCACCTTTGCATCGAAAATATCTTCCTGTTTCAAAAAAATATGCATTATTTAAATTTCAAAAATAAAATAATAAATAGTTATTTCTCTAGCGGGGAACTGATCTGCGGTTTTTCACGTAACGTACAGAGATGCTTACTGCTACACTGCCGAAAAATCAAATAAATTGTAAAAAAAAGCAGATACAAATATATCTTAAGCTCTTTATTAATATTTTCAACTAGCTTGTTACAAAACTCACCAAGGTTAACTATTTTTAAAATAAAATAAAATATAAGTATAAGAATGTAAATATAAGTATAAGTCGATCCACAATTATCTGCCGTTTTTGAATTTGACGTTTAATTGACATCTGTCATAATATAATTGTTAAATAGAGTTAGGAAATTAGAAAACCATACATATGTATGCCACATGATGCTGTACCACTTGGAGAAAGGATGGAAAGCTGCGGAGTCATTTAGCAATCTCAACGATCTTACAAACGAACGATACCAGCTTAAACTACAAGTCGGAAAAAGGCCGATCTTCGGATATTGATGACCAGGCACTTCTAGCGGTTGTGGAAGAGGACAGGACGAAAATTGCACCACCAGGACGCTGGCTGAAAACTTCAACATCGATCAGTCCACGATTACGGTGACTACGCCTCCGAATAATATATTTTGAGTTTGTTTTCGTTTTTAATTATGCGAAAATATAATTTATGTTACAATATAATTATTATAAGACGACTAATAATAAAGTATGATATAGATATCAAAAATGTGAATAAATTCATTTAAATCTAACGCAAAAAAATAGCATCATATTCAAATAGCGATTTAACAAAATAGTCTACTGGGTGAATAAGCTAAGAAAAGGTTTAAGAAGCGTCCGGCATCAATCTCGGTAGTTACCGGTAAAAGTGAAAATAAATAAAAGTAAATATCAATTTGTTACGAAATTTTCTAAAACGCTATTGCTAACGCAGTTTCCGTGACAATTTTCATTGGGAGATCCGCTTAATACATTGTATGTTCATTAAGTTGATATACCTATTTGTGGCGGTATCAAAACAACTTGTACGTTGGTAAGTTAAATGACGTGACATTTTTTTTTACATAACGGCGTAGTTTTTATTATATTTATGTATGATTTTCCAATTTCGATTTCTACATAATACGGATGAAATGTTAGCATTAAAAAATGTGAATTTTTAAAATGATAAAATTTTATCAAAGAGAACTGGAGCATAAAACAAATGTTCACAAAAACCAAATGACAATGGATTCAAGCTGACATGAAAACGATTTTAATAAACGGATGAATTGAAACTTGCTTTCAAATGTGCATACTAATGTACAATATATTACCAGTTCACTAAGCCGACCTCTCAATAGATGTGCACGAATCAAAGGGAGAAGTTTGATTTTGATTTTGAAAACGGGGGGGTTAATTTGGAGCTTTGTATTTAATCCGCCGGGAGAAGTTTGCTGGGCACGCTCCGAGTTTTATTGTTCGCCGCAATTGTTTTATTGTGTTTTATTCGGTTTTAAATCCCGCCAGAGGTCGTGTGGCAACCCTGCGTGTTTTAGCAGAGGGAAATACAATTCGGAACAAGTTAGAAATTATAATCTATCATTCCTAATAAAAATAATGATTATGTCGATGCCCTTCATCAACTGAAACTAGTAGGCGAAGAAAATAAATTTTGGTATACAATACACTGCGCGCGGTGTACACAACCGATACCATGCGTTAACTGGCGTCACGTGCGTTGTTGCATTACTAGCATGAAGCGGTCATGTAACTCTATCTCTTTCTCGCTTAGATAGCGCTCACATTGGCGTGAATCGGTACACAGCACATTTTTGAAGTGCCATGACCAAAAAATCGACCTTTACCGATCTTTATCGATAAGTCTCATCCATGTGCACGCACCATAACAGAAATGTATTATTAACTGGTGAAAAGTTGATACAACAAATATCTATGAGAACAATATTGAAAAGCAATATATATATACTCGAAATAGTACGATGCTAAAAGTCCTTGTATGATGGCCTTAAAAGAGAAAATACATTTAGATGTTGTGGTGTTTATTTTTTAAATCCTCACTGAAAACATATCGGCATAATTAAATTAATTAATAATAAAATTGATGCAAATCAACATAAGCGCGAGCATCGTACAAGAGGAAAAGATAGAATGAGACTGCCATTCGAGAAGAATGCCAAATCGATGATATGCAGCGCAATGAAGATCTTCAATCAAATGCCAGAGGATTTGAGAAAGGATAAATAACTGTATACATACTTTTAAAATTAAAATTAGCAAATATATACTGTATAAGTTATAGATCTTCTTATTCTTCTATAACGGCCTCACGAGACTCGGAAGTCCATGATCGCACATCCTCTGACATCCTCTCCGGGGTCCAGTCCGTCCCCCGCTCGCCTACCCCTTGCAGGGCTGTCTTGATGTTATCCTCCCACCCTGGTCTCGGTGTTCTCCTCACTGTCGATCTTGTTGGCTTTTGAATGAGGGCTTTGTGCATGTTACATGTTCCGCCCACTACAGCCTTCTTGCTTTTACCTTCCACGGGATATCTGAGGCAGTATACCGTTCCCGAAGTCCCAGAATCTTTAATCTCCTCTATAATCCGGTTGGGTTATCTCGTATTGAGCCGAAAATCTTACGCAAGGCTTTATTTTCGAAGACCTGTAACATATTTTCTTGTGCTAAAGTGAGAGACCAAAATTCATACTCGTATACGACGATCGGTTGTATAACATACAGTTTGATCCTTAAATTTGATTACAACAATATCAATGAGAGAAATTTCCATGTAGCAGAGTACCAAGCCTTTCCTGATTTTATCCTACTATTTATTTATTGATAGATATCATTATTCCTTGTTACATTTGTATGGTTATGTTTTGGAATACATATACAGGGTGGCCCAATAAAATGGAGAACATTTCGTAAAATGTGATATAATTACATCAAAATTAGTTAACTAATCAACAATACCTTAAATAGTTAACTAATTTACTTACTTACCTATTTACCTACATTACGTTTTATTTCGATAATTTCCGGTCACCATCTTTAATTATTAATTTTACCATTGTTCATATTTGGTTTTTTCAAATTGTTGCCCAGAATGACAAAAATCACTGCAGAAGACCGTATTCTGATCAAAAATTTGCGAATTGAAAAACGTTGAAGTGCTAGGAAAATGATCAAAGAACTTTAAAACAAAGCCTGGAGTATAGCATAACTGAACATTGCAGCAGGGCGGAGCTCCATCTCACACAGCCAGAAATACAATCAACTTTCTTCATCGTGAGAATGTAAATTTCATCGAGTCAGGCATGTGGCCGTCGAACAGCCCAGATTTAAACCCAGTAGATTATTCAATATGGGGTGTTTTAATGATTTCCTATTAGCTAAATATTGTTAAAAAAAAAATACATTAAAAATTATAATTAATTATATTGTGTTTTGAAATAACTCATGTGTTAGGTCTCACTTTTTTTGGGCCACCCTGTACATATGGAATCATGGACCTTGAAAGCGAGGAAGAGAAGACGGATTGATGCCTTTGAGATTTGCTGCTGGAGACTCTATTCTGCAGGAATTAAACATCAAAGACAGACTCTCAAGCTGCAGCTTGAGACAAATCCTTCTATTTTTTGAGCATCTTGCGAGATAGCTTGGAGAAGTTTGTTGTGGTGGGTCACGACTGAGGGCGAAGAGAAAGAGGAAGATCCCCCACCCGTTGGACCGACCAAGTAACTCTAGCAACAGGCACTTCTCTGAGGTCTGAAGAATGCCAAAAAAAGGAGACGAGAGTTTATGGAGACCGCGATTCTTAGTCACGAAGGACGGACGTGGATGATGAACATAATATATAATAAAATATAATAATAATATCTTTTTTATTTGGTGTGAACTGGTATCGTAGATTCGTAACTTTTCACAACTATGTAGACTTGTGTATCGATTCAAAAAGATCCACGACGCGTACAGTAACTCCTCAACAATCGCCCTTATGATAATTGAAACGTTAATGAAAATAGCTGGGTGTTCGTGACGTTTTAATCTCAATAATTCCGTGAAGTGCCCTCGTCTTGTTAATTCTCTGGAGCACCGGGAGCGAGTGCCCTTGCCGATATTCAATAAGCTGGAGTGCGGCTGCTACTGACCGTTTTAAATTACATTTTACATTGTTTTCAGTTCTGTCAGCAAATATCCTTTGTGCGGTAGAAAAATCAAAACGCCAATTGTGAATATGGCCAGGTCTTTAATAAGTGACATATGTTTCTGTGTGTGAAATTTTCTGTGTTAACATTAATACGACGTGCATACGTGTGCAAATTTATACACCGGCCAATTTATTCGCCAAACATTTGTTATATGTTTTGATATTTTTATTTTATAATGTTCTTATGTAGTTTTTTTTTTAAAATAGAGATGCGTACACGGAATACATGTCACATCAATATTCTTACTATTTTCAAACTAAACTAAACGCTTGTGCTATGAAAATAGAACTAACTTGCTGGTGTCCTGGAACGAGGCGACCACTAGATCACTAGGTCAACGTCTTGACCACTACACCAACAAGCTACTCATATTATTAGCTATCTATTAGCAGCAGTGGTATAGTGTTAAATAAAAAAGTACCAGAGCGGTATTTTAATTTAACTCCCCCTTATTTTTTTTTCCATGTGTCCCCCCGGATATTTTAAATTAAATACGTTTTAGATTAAAAAAGAATTATAACTAGCAAATAATTAGCTTTTGTATACTCTAAAACCATAGGTACTTATATCAAAAATCTAAATCTAACATGTAATTTAGGTGTAAGTTTATTTAAGTTGAGTTCACATATTCCATCTGTCTCAAAGTGCACGTGGGCAATGGTTGAAAGAATGCGATACCACCGCGCACCAAGATGAATCAATTATTAACCATAAAAAACATATATATTTCATCTTATTGACTTTCACGTTTTGAAAATACTCTGGTCCTATTTTTTTTCTCGTAATATCCGTCCGTTGCACATTTGATGAACAAAATTCTATGCAGGATATTTTGTATCAAAATATTTTTTAAATGCACTTGAAAAGTAAGGTCCGTGTCAAAATGTCGCAGGACGGCGCTCTGGCTCGAAAAGAAGTGCCAGGGCACCGCCCTGACCCCACTACACCACTACGTAGCAGTAATAGTTCAATGACACTACACATAAAAATAATGGTTTATATTATAATTAAAAATATGGTATTAAACCTCTTAAAAATGCTCATCACATTTACTGTATTTTATTTTGCAACTTTATTTCACATATATTACATAACAATTTTTTTTTTTGCCGATATTGTCGTTATACAATCTACACATTCATGAAATAGCATTATTATAATTATTATTAAATATTAAATAACGCAATATTGATGTGGTAGGTATCTAGTCTGAATGTTTTATGCTTTCTTAATGATCTGGTACTTGCCAGGCGCAGTCACTTCATACATGCTTTGGTTGCTCCGCGATCCTTGTGTTCTAAAGTCATAAAGTTTTGAACTTTTTGTTTCTAGCCGAAAACAGCGAATCAAAATACATATACATTCTCAACTTTCGAACATCCATACTAAATACACAGATACTAGCAACAATGGATCCTATCATTCGTTCCGCATCCATAAAGTTTGAAAGTATTCAACATTCTCGCATGCGCTTTCAGTTCCGCCTGTTAAGGTCTTCGAATACTGTATACGCATTCGTTAACAGAATCCAACGTACAAAAAATTACTTTATTTAATACTTTTGGGTATAATGCACAGAATTAGTATACATATTACAAAGCGAGCGGATTGTTTTGAATAATTTGCTTGTGTGACGTATTTTTGACAATTTGCCTTGAATACTTGAAGCCGAATTATTGAAACGTTGAATATCTTTCGATTATCTATTTAAATAAAATAAAAATGGATCTGTAATTGACGTTGCGGAGCGTAAAGAACTAATAGAATTAATTTGTTAGATTATTTTTGTCAGTATTCGTATATTTGATAATAGGTATAAACTTATAATCCAGCATCCTTTCTACAAAAAGTCACTGACCGCCACTGGTACTTGCGTGCAGCTTTACTTTATAGACTTTAAAGGAAAGTTTTTTGGATAAACTCCAGATATTTACACACAAACCGCTACAAAGGATATTTTTATAGTTTTAACAGAGATCAATCAAAACTATTAGAAAGTAATTGCAAGAACTGTCGCACCGCTTGGCGACAAATCATCATTTTTGGTCAAATAACATTTTAGGAGAACACATTCTTATTGTGAATTATTCAGAGCATAGGTCTGTGATATTCAAATAATAGAACGATTAAATGCATTAATATCAAAAAGATAACATATAGGTTCGAAAATTTGTCGCTAAAAATATTGTCGCTGTAGCATAGTTGGATAATGCACCTTCCCTGGTTAGGAAAGAGATCCAGGTTCGAATCCCGGTGGTGCAACAACAATATTTTTTGATAAAATTGATTTTATATGTATATCTTTCTAATTAATATATTTAATTCATATTTAAATAACATTTTAATACACAGCTAGCAACAACATTTTTTACATATATAATATTATATGTATATATACAGCGAATTTATTAATGTTTGCATATTTATCGGCAACATCCACCTTGATAGGTACATATAAAATACCTGTTCTGAGGAAGGTAGCAATTGTTGATTTCTTAGCTCAATACATCGTGATTTTAATGTATTAAGATTTTCGCAATTTATCTTGATAATTGAATTTTTCTATCTAAATTAAATTACTTAAATAAATTTAAAAAAATATTAGAAACTGGTGGCAAAGATACATTTAAACAAGAAGGATTACATTCAGGGTCTCGATGGTAGTCACAAATAAAGCGGTTTGTGTCTTGGCTTAATACACACAGTGACAGAGAACCAAGCAGTTTGTACTCGTATCTTGGCTAAATATACAGAGTAGGTATACTGGCTGGCTGGGGATTTGAAGATTTGCCGATTTATTGTGTACTTATTCCTATAGCACACGTGGATGCAGACGCAGCGTTTTTGGAGTAATATAACATATGATTGATTTTCTAAGGTTCTTTATTACCGGGATTCGAACCTGGATAGCTTTCCAATCCGGGGAAGGTACATTCACCGACTATGCTACAGCAGACAGTACTTTTGACAACAAATTTTCGAACTCACATGTTACACTTTTCAAATGAATGTATCTATCGTTCCATTATTTGAAAGCCATCTACTATATTTTTACGGAATCTCAAATACCTTTCAATAATTTAATTAGTATTTAATATATAACAGACCTATATTCTGAATAATTACAACTTCTCAATAAGAATGTGTTCTCCCTAATAATATATAAGTTGTATCAATGTGTCGAAAATTTAATAAAAATGAATTGTCAATTCTGGCGTCTTCCATCGGACTACTCAAAGGTATAATATCAAATTTTAACACTAATCTTTAATTTAATTAATAAAACTGATGAACTTTGTAAAAAAACCATAAAGAAAGAGCTAAAGATGTATATAAACTGCTATTTTCACGACTTGTTTGTATTCCTCGGCAGTGTGGTGATAAGTATCTCCACCTGTCACGCGGAGACCAGGGTTCGGTTCTCCAACAAGAAGATTTTTATTTATATCGTATTTATTTAACTTAATTTACGAATTATTTTTTTCGAACTAGAAAGCACATTCTATGAAGGTGTAATAGGTACTACACACATCTATAAGTTGAAAAATATTCACATATTGCATAGATTCTATTGTAATTAACTCTTATTTGCATAATTATGACACATCTGTTTAAATAATAAATATTTACATTTTAAGTTATTGACATTTCCTTATAAAATAGTTAATTAAATTATTCACCTGTTAAAATATTTTAATGAATTTATACTGGAATAATTATTTCTTCATGGGGATAAAGTTTTAATTTTATTCCAGGTGTGCCATGCAAAAAAAACACTCAACTTTCGGCACACGGGGATACCGAGTGCTTCCAGATCAGATCTCAAGAGCCAATGAATTGGAGATGTCTGATGATGAGACGAGAGTCGGGAGACAGGAGACAGAGACAGCTGGAGGCATGGTGGCGGACGAGGATGATTGGAGGGCTCGTGATGACCAGGACAATGGACGCTGTCAATAGTGGGTACCAAAGGGTTGTCCGGCCGTACATTCATTGCATGCAGACCGGAATACCTTGGAACACAATGAATAAAGCAGTGGCTGGTGATGGCACGGAGAGAAATTAATTTTATCCAAATTGTGAAAATAATTTGCTGAAAAAAGCAAAAAAATTCAACCCCTTAGAATAAGTCCCAACTAACATTTTGGTTTAATTTGATTTATTGTTTGAAATTGGTTTCAAATGCATTATTTTTTATTTCTATCGGATATTATAGGAAATAAGAGCTGAAAATTTCAGCTTCATCAGTGTTAATTAACAATGATTTATTTTATCTTTAATTTTCCTCATCTTACAGTGATCGTTGATGATACTGAAAATAAGTTAAGATACTCAAAACAAAATATACATGAATACATGTTGAAATTTAATCAAAACATTTGAGCTCATTATCTCAAAACAGTGTCAGTGTCAGATGGTACCTTGTTATTCTGAGGGGTAGAACTGATGAATTATTATTTGCTATTTTTTAAATCGTTTGTATATTACGTTTTATAAAGATTAGTTAAGATAAATAGATAAACAATTTCTTTACTATTGGTTTAGTGGTAAGACACTCACCTATTGATCAAGTGGTCGGGCGTTTGAGGTTCCCCTCGGGAGACAACCAAGTTAGTCCCATTTTAATAGAACATTTGCTTAGTTTAGTTTGGAAATAATAATACAATTTATGTGATAGTAATACGTTTTTTATTTATTTTTTATTGTTTTTCAATTTACGCTATTATTAAACATACTAGATAGTAAATGATAGTGGTATAATGATATCATTTAACTGCATGTTTAGAATTTTTAAACTTAATTTGATTATGCAAATTTTTTTTTTTAATCCGGTAGTTTTTTTAATTAATATTATCAGTATTAAATGTAATAGAAAATTTAAAAAAGTTAATTGTTATATTACTCCCGTGGTAAATGAATATAATAATATTATTAATATTTTATGGCGGTTATGTTAATTTATTGTATTAAAAAATATATTTATTCAGGGTAGGTATATTAAAAATAAAATACAAGTTACATCATGTATTGTTAGTAGTTTAGCTATTGTGTTCTGATAAAATAGGAACTTGTGATTTACCGCGACAAAGATTGAACACCCAACCAATTGGTCGATGGGCGATTGCTTATCGTTAAACCAACCAAACATGACATGTTTGATGGCCACAATAATGTAATTTATTCAAAAAAGTTACACTAAAAGAATTCTACCTTAACGAAGGAGCCGTCCAGCAGAAAATAAATAAATCTCATTTGTTAAAAATCTTTGATCGAGTTATATTAGTATATTGTGAAAAAATATTATAATCAAATTTATTTCTCAACCGCCACCACTGACAAATCATTTCATTGGCATGTCTATGATTTTCGACCCATGCCAGAATTTTCGCTGATTTTTCTCCACACAAAAACAAAAAAGAATCGTTGAATTTTTTCGGACCTCCGTCGCATTCACAGCGGTCCCGCGTGACAATGGATTCGTCCGGTGATTGGCGTTTCAAACCGAATTAAAAATTGCTTTGATCGAAGCCTATCCGCCTTCTCGACAATTTTAAAAGAAAGTAAATAAATATAATACTTTTTTTCATATATCAAAATATTTTAACACAAATTATTATTTGATTATACACTTATTTAATAAAAAAAGTAATAAAAAGTACTTTAATCTAATAATAATCAAATATTATACTGGCAATTTTTACCAATGTCTCAGTTTTTACGTTTGAGTCAATGTATAATTAAAATTACGCATAAATTTCTATCTGTCTCAATTCAGTGTCTAAATAGTTTACGGGGCTTGATAATTGATTTTTTTTAATAACTAAAATCTTATTTTAAGTATGGAATCCGTGATTGAAACAATAATACTTAATAGTTTATATAAAAAATAAAAAAATGTCTAAATTAAATATGTACCAAATTTTAACATCGCGTATGCCAAATTAATATAATTTTCCGGTTTAAATAAAATTACACGCTTTAAAAAATGACACTTGATTATTTACTTAATATTTATACTAGTATATAATGTACTATATGTATGTGATATAGCGGAGAAGGCAAAACATAACTAACACGCAGTGAAAAAAATAAAATAGCATCAATATGTTTTCCGTCTCCGAACAAATCGCCTGTCGAAAAAACTAACGCAGCGCTGACCAACGCAGCAAAACAATATTCGAAAAAAGAACACGTCATTGTTTTTATATTCAAATTTTGAACGGGCCTTTTCTGTCCGGCTATTCGGATTTGTGACGTCAACACAGACGTTCTAGAACATTCTCATATATGTATTTTTTGAATAATGAAGAAATTATTTTACATAATATTTTGTGACATTTTACAAAGTATATTATATCTTAGTTATAAACTAAGTCCTCAATTGAACGATATATAGTGTCATATGTATTAAGATCACTTTGAAGACGTGTGTAATAGTATTTTTATTTATTTTATGGTTACTTAATTCGATTTCCAAGAAGATATATATGTGTGTGTGTGTGTGTGTGTGTGTGTGTGTGCGCGCATTATTGTTATTATAAAGCAAACGAATCAAGAATGGTATATCAGTAGAGAACACAAAAGAATTGTGGCGTTCTATTATTTATGCCTACTTCTGCGGAGAAACGTGGCGTGAATATCAAAATAGTTATAAATTATCCATTAATGTTTCTATACATATTATTAACGAAATCATTGAATCCGAAAGATGTTTAAAAATTAAAAAATATAAGTGTTTTTATTTAGTTCTTATATATATGATAGATCACAAATTTTACGACCATAAATATTAAACTGTTTAAACATTGGATAAAACCCGAAAAAATAAAAATGTTATTTGGGTACATAGTTAAGTAGATACTATACCAAAAATGTAATTGCTAATCTATACGTCTAACACTAAGAATAACTAAAATAAATCATAGGTTCTATTGACAGTTTGAAAACCACTGTAGTATAATTGCCTAAAATGACATAAAAGCAACCTTAGAATAAAGGGGTACATCGTAAGATGTAAAATATTTTTTTTATTAAATTTACCTTACATTATACGTTCTTCACGGAAATTTCATTAATTTTCTTGCAATGAGACAGTAAAATTATCACTGCAGACAAGAATTTTTCTCTTCATATTTTTATTTTTGCACAGAATGGTTATAAAAATCGTGGTTTTATAAAATAAAAAAAGGTACAATTTTATTTATAATTCTAAATTCGAAATTTTGACGGAATCGAGCCAAGAAGATTATCATTGCGTCTATAATCCATCGCAGCTGGACAAAAAATCTGATATTAGTGTGCTTTATTACATTTAAATGCATAAATAGACACGAGAAATTTATTATGGTGCTATGAAAATATTACGAACTTTTCTTATCATCTACCCACTGTCTTGTTGTTCCCGCTCCTTCCCTCCCCGCTACTGTTTACTGACTCGGTTTACACTGTTATCTTTTATTCTCGTTCTGTATGTTAAAACGTTTGATCATTATTTATACACTAACTTGACTTCAGTAGTCCATCTGGTCAAGTTAGGTTAGGTTAATGTAATTTATTTTTCATATGTTAAACGGTTTCGGTATGTATTAAAAATGGAATAAAAAGGTATCTGCTATCTAAAGTATCATTGTATATATTAACCAGAATCCAGATAATAGTGGCAAGCAGAAAACAGATATTTATCCACAGTGTAAAGCGGAGTGAAGATACCGGGAGATGAAAGTTAACCGTAGGCAGTCATCAATCCTGACTTGCTGGACCAGACATAACGGTCGGATGCTGTCCATTGACAAATGACATATCTTGAATCGTATCTGCGTCGGGTGACCGATATTTAAAACAATGACGGGAAATTTTGTAATTGAATTATTTTGTCGGACAACGTCGGACACATAAATTGAAATATATGTATACAAAGAACTGGAAACAGTAAAATAACACAATCCCAGAAAAAATTACTCGCTGCAACAAGTCTAAAAAATACATGATGGTACAAAAAAATATTATAATTACAAATCTTGCGTAGAAAAATGTATTGAAATAAATTATCTTGTTCCATAAACAATTCTCAATCTTGTTCCATAAACAATTTTCAATCTTGTTTCATAAACAATTCTCAATCTTGTTTCATGAACAATTCTCAATCTTGTTCCATAAACAATTCTCAATCTTGCAATATTTCAAGTGTGCAAGTAGTGCACTTAGAGAAATAATTATATATATATTGTGACGGTATAAATGGGGGTCACGTACTTAATTGCCCCGTCACTTATTTTTTTAAGCACCTTGATATTTCACAAATAATTACCCTCAAGTTGGTATCACATTCGGTGTCTCAGCCAATAAAAACGGTTGAAATCTATGGTTTATTTTAAAACCATCGCCAAAGCTGTTAGACTAAAATGTAACTGCGTATGATTTACTGTACCCAGACGGTAACTATTTTTTATGTAACTTGTTAATTTAATAGCATGGTAAATAATCTTTACAGGAAACAAGACGTTTCTCTCTGGAATTTAACCTCTGGTTTATGCCATCGGTGCATACTTCTGTTTTTTAACTTCAATTTCTACTTTGGATTTGCCTTGGAGTTAGTCACCTCAATGTAGGGGACAAATTTTATCATGATGATCTACAACAAATCACGTCTACGAATCTGATCGCGTCGGCCTGGATGCTGCGGGCCAAAACGTGATGTGATGCCATGACGTCTGGTGTCACATACAAGAAGGACGTCGAACTCGCGCCCAACCCGACGAGATGAGGATTTGTCATCTGGATTTTGTTTTATTTCTTGATTAGATGTCTTACTTTTACTAAAGACTGACATCTTTTATTTATCACATCCAGGTATTAATATAATTTTTTCCTAGTTTAGGATGAAGGCAAAATATGACAAAAATGAAGTGGGTATGTATGCTCAAGATTAAATAACCCGCGGATCTCATATTCTACACTGTCTAGCCGATGAAAGGGAAGGACGTAGGTCTTCTACCTCACAGTACATATCAAATCCGTGCAAAATACTAGAATGATTAAAAATGGAATTATTTGCTTACGATACTTTACGTAGGAGGGGTCAAAATATTACGTGTGCAAAAAAATCAAGTAGACAAATGAAAAAATATTTCGTTTCCATGGTTCTGTGATAGGTGCAGAAAATGTTAACATACTTACACACTTTTAGTGCTTTCTTAAATACCATACCATATATGTATAATATATACGTTTTTAAAATAGAGATGCAAACGTGGAATATATGTTACATAATCTTACTATTTTTAAACTGATCTGTCCACTTGTGCTACGCAAAATAAGAATATTTAACTCCTCCAGAACTAGAACTAAGACCTCGGCTACTTAGTCAATTAATATCTATTTTTGAAAAATTCGAGTTAATATAATTTATTATACATAATTATCGATGTATTGTGACCGATGCTGATTTTTTATGATTACTCACATATATAATTTTTTTTAAATTCCATCGTGTTGATCGTACGTGGTGACCCCAATTCAACCCCATCGGCAATATAATCTATACCGCAACCCCCAATAATATCTGCAGACAAATGACTGGTGATATCTACAAAGGCGGACAGTAGGGGGCTGAATGGAGTAGATACTGCACCGCCGCAGCCTGCATAATGTAGGCTTTTTTCTTCCGAGATGACAGTACCGGGGACGACGTAGAATAATCTGTAATAATATTGCCATATAATCTGTCACTAACCCTTATTCTACTGGTTTCCCTCTCCACCGAGTGATACTCAAATATTTCTATTCGATACCCTGAAATATATGATAAAATGGTAAATTTTAGTTTATAAATAAAATCCTAAAAACTATTTATTTCTGTTCGTCAAAAATGAAAATTACATCAAACATTTCATTGAAGAAAAGTATCAAAGTTTTTTAAATAATAAATCAAGAAATCATCTGTCATATATTTAAAAAACTTTAAATATATTAAGAGTGATTTAAATTAATAACTAACCTATTTTCCGAATAAGTTCAAAGATAAAGATTACTACGAAAATAGTACGATTTTTTTCTACCCCACTCCTTCCCTTCCTGCCGTGTCTACTGATTCAGTTTACTCAGTTATCTACGGTTCTCGTTCTAATATACACAATTCTGTATTTATACTCTCCCTTGGGTTCAGTAATCCATTTGACTAATTTAGGTTAGGTTAGGTCAGTATATGTATATTTATATTATTTCAAAATGTATTTAAAATGGAATAAAACGGTATTTGCTATCTGGAGTATCATTTTATATGGCAATCAGAAAACAGAAAAGATTAAATATTACTAACTTGCTAGAAAAGAAACTTACTGCTAGATCAAATCTATATGAATTTAAAATAACATCTAGGTATCTACGTAATAATTATAATTACTTAATTATGATCAATTTCTAAAATTTAAGCAAGTTTTCTTACTTTTCATCTGACGTTGATTATAAAGTTTATGTAGTATTTAGTTAGTGATTGTTTTAATACTGACCAATCAATGTCCATTCTTGTTAGTGATTGTTTTAATACTGACCAATCAATGTCCATTCTTGTTAGTGATTGTTTTAATACTGATCAATCAATGTCCATTCTTGTTAGTGATTGTTTTAATACTGACCAATCAATGTCCATTCTTGTTAGTGATTGTTTTAATACTGACCAATCAATGTCCATTCTTGTTAGTGATTGTTTTAATACTGACCAATCAATATCCATTCTGTCTTCATATAGTCTTTGGTACTGTTTATCCGAACGATCCATCAAATTAATTGCTAAGAAATTACGTTTTATTAATTGTTCTTCTGGCACTCGCAGGACGCGTCCAAGCTACCTCAGTTGAAATCTTTGTACACGTAGAAGTAGGGACTCCATTCCATGGGTCTTTGATATCGCGGCACTACTCATTCGTTCCACTAATGTCACTCCTGCTACTCCTAAAGTATGTCATTTCGACAGCCTTTCTTGACATCACGCTCTCCGTAAAGAGATCAATACCGATTTTTATTAAACAAATATAGAATGTAAATCGATGAAATTTAATCTGTATGAAGAAAGAAGACATACAACTGTGTTACAGCTTTCCCAGTTTACGTTTGTACGGTTTATTAATTGAATTTAATTAAAATAGATTAATTCCAATTTCCATCTTGTGTTTAATAATACCTTCGCCCAGAAAGTCGTTTAATACAATCATGCATTCTCAGACACGTGTATCATATCACGCCTACATAGAATTTTTTATTCGACATATTTCAAAAGTTCCTAAAAATATATTCTACATCTCAATCAATAATTCTTCAATATGAATTAAATTAATCAAATAAAAATGTACAAATTAAATGTATTAATTAGAAAGATATGCATATAACATCTATTTTATCGAAAAATATTTTGCTGCTACCGGGATTCGAACCTGCATGTCTTCCTATTCGGGGAAAATAGATTTTTTTTATACATGTTTCTATTCAACACATTCTTATTGTGAAGTTGTAATTATTCAGAACATAGGTCTATGATGTTTGATATAAAAATTAAATGGATTAATTAGAAAAATATACATATAAAATCAATTTTATCGAAAAATATTGTTGTTGCTAAAGGATTCGAACCTGGATCTCTTCCTATCCGGGAAAAATGCATTAACCGATTATGCTACACCAACACAGTGTATTGACGACAAATTTTTGAACATATATGCTGTTCGGTTGTATCGGATAATGCTTTTTTCCTCTGATAGGAAGAGATGTAGGTTCTAATCCTGGTAGCAACAACAATATTTTTCGATAAAATTGATTTTATTTATATATATATTTATAATTAATACATTTAATTTGTATTTTATAAAATATCACAGACCTATGTTCTGAGTGATCATAACTTCACAATAAGAATGCGTTCTCCTTAATAAATAGAAATAAATTCAGAAAAAAAACGATTTAACGAAAAAATATTTTAGTTGCTACCGTGACGCGAATCTATACCTTTTTCTAGCTGGGGAAATGCGTTAACCAATTTCGCTATATCACAAGATGGGAATAGCTCCAAGTTTGATATACGGCAGCAATTAGAATACTTTTTGGTTAAATATATTTTTTCTGTATATCTATCTTTTTGATTAATTTAATTTGAATTAAATACCACAGAACTGTGTTCGGAAATTGCAACTTCACAGCAATAATGTATTATCCTTGAAAATAATTAAAAATAAATGTTAGTGGCTCATTGCAGTATTAGGGAGTAACTGCATATTTTTGATTTCTTTAATAAAATTTTCACTTAATATTGCGTAAGTATCTTCCATTTGGGAAGGAAATTAGAATATTTAATCCCTTGATAGGTAAAATGGTGCCGGTCTTGTACTCAATGTTCCTTTTAAACTGTGCGCTTTCAATAATAATAATAATAATAATTTATTTATTCCAGCGTGATCAGGTTTTTTTTTTGAACCCGATTCGCTATAAAGATAATACATATTATGTTATACATTAAGGTTATGAAATAAATATAATGCTATGAAAAAGAAAACCAAGGAAAATATTAATAAATCAAATAAAAGTTCACACATATATACATACAAAATATAAATAATAGATGTATAACTACTTCAGTCACGGCCATTGTTGTATATGTAGCTATTCTGTAGGTGTTATCATTCTCTAGTCAGGGAACCAGCTTTCCATGAGAGCGCCGCTTGCACCAGAGAGTTGGTGCTGAGCTCCAGCCGCATCTTTACGCCCGCAACTCGATGTCTCAGAAGCGGAACGAATCTATGGTAAACGAAGCCATCGGTAAACATTGTAGATGCGCTGCAATAACGCGCCAATCCAAACAGTATTCTGTATGAGTTGTTGCAATGCTATTGACAATAGCGTGCACCTGAAATTATTATCATTATCAATACACTACATTAACGCACTTCCAATTGTGAGGTCCAGAATCAAAAGTAGGCATATTCACTTTACTTGTTTTCGAGTAAAATGCAAAAAAACGATTGTACCACAACTATTACATTTGCAATCATATTGAACATGACCAGTAACCATATGTCACATGACCAAATACTGACGTCTTATTGGGTGAAAACATATTTGTCTGGGTTTCAATTAATTGTCCATCGGACATACCTGCGATAGAAGTAACGATTTAAGTTTAAATGCAATTTTATACGAAATTTAGGAATGTTTGTCTGATTTCGATACTAGTCTTGTAGACATTAATTTTCTTTATATTTGTACATACTTAACTCAAAAATCATTAAAAAAAAAAATGTCACAACTATTGTCTTCATATATAGGAAAGTATATGTTGTTTATGCGTCAACGTTGTAAAACATGTCAAACATAATATTCATCCTGTAGTAAGAGTGCATGTACAGGGATGGAACATTAATCTCACGTCTTGGAGATTTAGTAACAATGGTCTGTATGCATCAGTTGGTAATTCTGCCCTGCGTACAAAATAAAATAGACTCTCATTTCCGTACTGTCCTTTACGCGAGTTTCTAGATGTAAGTTCCATCCCTACACTTCTGGGTGCCGTATTCTCATAGTGTTGACAATCGCTCTTACAAACATCCCCGGGTACTTTGTCACCCTCGGCACTTGTCCATTGGCAATTCTTATTCAGCCAAGAGAACCCCTTCGATCTTGTATTCATCCTTTCATGATAATAATAAAAATATTTGATAATTTATATAGCACCATTTTCGTTAAAAATATAATTATATCGCTTTGCACATAAAGTCCTACAATTGTATATAAAATTAAAAATTGTTATTTGACATTATGGATACCATTTTGTAAAAAGGTGCATTTTCAATTTATTTTTTAATATAGTCACTGATGCATTGTTCCTTATTACGGAGAGCAAAAAGTTCCACATTTTTGGGCCCACTGACGCAAATGCTCGTTCTACAACTCTTCCTGCGGCTGAAGCAGACTGACCTGGGAAAAAATTAACGTCTAACATTCAAGTTGTCTAGGTTACAGAGCTCTTGAAAATACAGAGGCGCCATGTCGTGTCACCTTATTCATCAACCATCACAATTTAAATTGTTCTATTTTAGGGAAATGGAGCCAATGTAGTTCACGCGAAGAGGATGTTATGTGAGAGAATTTAGAAGTTCCGTATATTATCCGTAATCTATACAGTTGAAACATTTGCAGGCCAACATAAATACTATTAATTTTTGTAGCATAAATAATACATACGAAAGTAAAGGTAATTACTTTACTAGACGTGGTCTGTTCTAAATCAATTACTTGTACATTTTTTAAAAGTTGTAAAGGTTAAGGCACAATTGTTATAAAGTAAGGAAAGTAAATATAATGTGAGGTAAGTTATAAAAAGTTATGTAAAAAAGTGCTATCAGAAATTATAAAATATTATTGTAAAAAAGTTATAAAAATATTTATCTCTATAATATGGAGACAAAAATGTGTAAGTAGTTAGGTTAGCACAAATAATAAATTAGTCTCATTTTTCTTACTTCTCACATCAATCAATCACTTTATTATTTTTGGCTTAAAATCGTTAATCTCTTTAAACCCTTTAAGTTTAGTAGCAATTTATTAAATATACACGGTGCACAAAACAAGAAAGATCGTTGACCAAATTTGGTATTAATTTTTGGCACTGAAAAGCATCCTAAGGTTTTGCTCCTAATTTTTTTTTGGATCGGATCGTGGATGAATAAGTAGATGTCAGTTGATGTCAGAATGACAGTTTTGATGATTTGTGTATTCATTGCAAGATCCGAATCAATGTACACGCCTAACAATTTATCTGTAGATTACAGACATTGATTCCTGTATTAAGTGTTGTCTTCTAGGTGTCGCTGTCGATAGTGCTCTGTTTTGGATGAATTCGATGTAAGTCTATTTTGTCCCATCCACTCTCCTAATGTGTTGTTTTAAGGTCAATAAACCCCAAATTAGTTTTGTTTGAAAACAGCCGAGTAAGAATAAAAATTACAATTTTACTAATGCACTACAAATAAATGAAAAACTATTTAAATATCGTAGAGGTGTGTGTATATATTTATTTATTAAAGTTTACATTGAATATCAAGAAACATAGATTTGTAGGACTAAACACTACATTTTGATAGGTATGTACTATATTATAATAAAGGAAATATTTTACTTACTAATCTAAATTCTCTACAGAATGATACTTAACTTTAATAAATTAAACATTTATGTATGTACTTTGTACAGATCCTTAGATGCGATATAATTCAATTTAAAAAAAAATGTGGGTAAAATTCGTTAAAATATATCGTTATGGTTTTAAAATTAGGAGCTAATAAAACTATAGGTTTATTTGTAAACTATCGTTTCAATAATTGTGCATTGAAATTTAGCTAAAGAATATTGAATAGATTACAATATTTCAAGGAACCAAAAAAATTAACTTTTGTTAATTGAGTTATTCCGGATAATAATTATCATATATCTCAATAGATAATACACTTTAATGTTATCTCTAAACCAAAATATGCGATTGAATTTAATTTTAATTATTTTACATAATTTAGAGGGAAATAAGTAGGTATATTTATTTTTAAGTTATTGTGTACATAAGTATGTTTATTGATCACTATGTAATCAGTAAATACGAGTATATCTATTAAAAACAAATATGGTTATTTATTTACAATTACTTTTTTAAATTATAGCATAATGAGAGAAGCTACAACGTTGGTAACATTCGGATATATAATTGGCAGCCCCTTATTTGAAGACCGAGACATATGTAGAAGAGCAGATAATGCCAAGATGGACCTACAAGTGGGAAGCGAGTGCCCATCAGACTTGACTACAACAGAAATGTAGGAATGACTGTCATAGACTTTCAAATTCCGTGATGCTATTAAAAAAATCCTCCCTTTTTATCCAACATCCTGAATAAAATGTATAATTTACAACTTGGGATCTATTAAATCCAAAATCTATAAGCCATTTTCGCCAATTTTCATTTCACATACATACGTATCTGTAACACATTTTGAAAATTAAAATACTACCTTATTATAATGCCACGCGTATACGCAAGAAGAAATGAAAAAATTATGATCAATTGAAAGTATAACTTGTATTTATTTAGAAATCAACTGTACGACTTAACAATATTACTCGCGTTTAATGGCCTGTGTCTACGGAAGAGATTTTTAGGATATTTTAACAATCTCTGAGATACGGATTTTCCTCTCATAAAATGGTTTGGAGACAACTGTAAAAACCGTGTCTCAGAGATTCACCATCCGTCATACGTCATTATAGTCATGTTGATCAGTTGGCTATATTAGAATCTCCTAAGAAGCAGTTAAAACGGAATAAATAATTGTAGGTAAAATTTGGGCGCCCGTATCAAATCTCACTATGAGAACATACGCCGTGTACAATGGTTTCAGTTTTTGTCTCTTTTCAATAATCTCAAGCTGATCTCTGTGTTTATCTCCAGATCAAAATCTCACCACGTGTACACGGTATTGAGACGTATTTCAACTAAATCTCTGAGATTGTCTCCTTTCGTCGACACGGACCTTAATGAAAATGTTCTCCAAAAGAACAATTTTCTATTAAATTTGCACAGATATCTGTAAAAATATTGTTACAATTGGGTACTTAGGAATACTGATATCTACTGCCATTACTTTAAATTCTCTTAATAATCTTACTAATCAATATGACATCAGTGCCATCAACAACTATGATACTCTACACAGATTTGACTAACACGGTTCTTAAACACTTCACGGCATTTTCTAAATTTGTCCATTCAATCGGAGAATCCGTCGGCATTAGCGTGATCAGATCTCGGGGAAGGCGGCGACGCCCTCGCTCTGCGGGCCATCATCTCAGGAGTCGGAGGAAGGAAGCCAGCCAGGTATTCAGCGGGCGGCCTTATCACCGTGGGGAGATACCCCGTCCCCGAGTAGGGAGGAGTGAGGAATCTTCTGGAAGGAGAGAATTTCATGTTTTGACCTCCCAAAGGAGAAAACGCAGATTTGGCCTGATACCCCGACAAAGAGTATGGAGGAGAATCTTGCGTTAGCCCATAACCCAGATGGTTATTCATGAAATTGCTAACTGCACTGCCGCTCAGCATCGCTTCCATGGCTAAAACCACGTCTCCTTTGCATTTAGACAGGATATTTTCAATCTCTGAACGTCTTCTTCCAGGGAATACCCTCATCAGGACGTCGACTGGAGATCTATTACCGGGACTAGTGCTGTATTGAGGGGATATTTTTCCACTTTCAAAGGAGCTGTCGAGCTGCGACTCGTTGATCAGATCACTGCGGTTCGGCGAGCTGTGGTCGCTGTCTATGATTGTGGACTGCTGCGGAACTAACTCCGGGGTGTCACTGGACGAGCTGAGACCTCTCGCCATTTTTCTGTCCTGGTCGTCTCTCTGGTTCGTCAGATTCTGAATCTGGTGGGAATACTTGTTTTGAGGACTGGATGCGGTGAGATACCTCGAATCTTCAATCTGTGGCCATTTGTCATTGGGCTGTTCGTGCTTGATCAGCATGTCTTCGTACTGTTGCGGTCTTGGTTCTTTGAGGGACAGATTCTCCGGTGCTCCTACGGAGCTTTGGTTGGAGTTTTCGTCTTCTTCTTCCTCTACGTTGAGCTCGTGATCTGTGTTGGGGGATGTCGCCCGCGGACTAGGGGGCGAGCAGCCTGGCGAGGCGCCTCCCTCCGCGTCCCCGGGACACATGGGTCCTGTGATTCGAGCCCGCTTTTGCACTGAAACAAATAAGAATTACAAAGTGAATTACGAGTGTCACAAAAATCGACAAAGTAATAATTTTAACCTTTAAAAAAAACAATCGTATACGTGAACTTCTTTTAGTCAAACATATTTTAAGATGTTAAATATTATCCTGTCAAATGTCTTGATTTCCTCTTTAGTTTTTTCCTTTTTCCTTAATTATTAATAGTACTGCGTAGAGATAAAATAATAATCGTTTGGAATTTTATTACTTATAGGATTTGCTAAATATTACTCTCTTCTTCTTCTTCTTCTTCTAAATAGGCAATCCACCCTTTACGAGTGATTTGTGCCATTAATGAAGTTAAAACTTTATTTTATTAAAAAAAGTACAATAATATTATAGAATAGAAATTATTAAATTACAATTACCATTGTCGTTAAAAAAAATTGCTAATATATAGGATAAATGTGGCGAGTTAAGGGAAAGAAGATGACACAAGTTAACCGGGAGTTAAAAATTACCATTGACGAAATTACTTTAAAAAAAAACCTATGATCCGCAATAAACAGGCAAAAGCTCCTCGATACCACACTCACACATTGGGAAATCTATTGAGTTTAATCTGAATAAATATGAGGCTATCTGGTAATGCCCAATTTTCATTCTAGAAATATTTGATATTGTTCTTTTGGAGAACCAGGGAGTGCGGGGAATAGATCTTTGAATTATTTTAAGCCAATCACCCTCATGATTATTTGGATCCATCGATTGTGCAGTCCAAATAGAATTCGTACGTTTTTTTACCATATTAAGTCTATCATACATCGTGATATGAAATTGATGAGGGAAAACTCCATGAATTATGTACAGGAATCCAAAATAATGATACCTGTTTATTGTTGCTTTGCAAATTGAATAGACACCTTCTGATTATCTCATTGTCTACTCAAACTTTCATATTACCAGAGAGGGATTCAAGAACTGCTTGCGAGTCGGAGAATATAACAGCCTTATTGACGTTCAAAATATTTCTCTCTGAACGATATCCATTGTGTATCCAACATAGGTAAGCAACTACTTCCCACGTATTTAATAATAATGTAAGGTAGTTATCTTTTTATTATTTTCTCCTTCGTGTCAGTATTGGCAATGTATCTATCCACTGTTATAGCACTCTTCGCCCCAAAGGTGAGCTATGATAATCTTTTTTTCTGACTTGACGTATAATGTAGCTGAAAAATTGGAAATCATAGCTTGTCGATGTTGCAGACTGTCCAAGTTTCTGTTGCACACAAGAAGATTTGAAAGACAAGAGTACGAACCATTATAATGTTAGTAGCTTGCTTGATGTCACCGTCTTTTCATATTATCTACAGTCGATCCATAGTAACTTTAGCTAGTTGTATGCGTCTTTGAATTTCTTGTCCACTCTCTCCCAGTGTTCAGCGCGCTCAATTGCCCCTTGAAATGTTTCATATTCTGCTATTTGGAAAGATTATTGCAATGCAGTATTTTTATTTTATTTGGAAAACAAATAGTCAATCGATGTAAATAAAAATAAATATAATAAGAATATACTAGATACAGTGTAAGACAATAATATTAAATTGATACAATAGACTTTAGTAATAAGAAATTAATTTTACGCTGCATAGAAAACGATAAAAGAATGAGAAGTTTCTCTTCTATTGCAGGAACATAAAAAAACCAGTAAATTTATTTAAGTGTGAGTTGAAATAAATGAAAACTCGGTAGGAAAATAAGTTTTGTTTGGTATTGGTGTTACAGTGTGGAAGGTTGAATGTAAGATTAGTTCTAGTTGACTTAGATGGCACTCAAATGGATATGTGTAATATTTTCATTTTATTACGTCTCGAGATGGTGTCGTCTTTATGTTAAAAAATACGGTTATTTTGTTTACTTTTTTAAAGTTAAACTATCAAAATTAGCGAAACCGCTGTTAAAAATACCCCTTCATTCGATAGGCGCTCTTAAATACACGGAGATTTTTTTTCGTACCCTCCATTCACGTGATTTGAATATGCCATCATGGCGTCCGATTCATTTTATCATTGCATAATGGATGTCTGGGCAGGTAAAAATAAATAATAATAAAACTAAAAAGTGCGCCGCACAATGGCGCATTATTTATTCACTTCTGCTAGAGCGAGCCAATGAAAGCGTTGCATTATGTCCCTTTCACGAGCGGGTAGCTGTAGCCGGGTACCCCCTTTTGACGGAAACTTTCACGAATGACAAACGGGGCAAAAATAAAATTAGACAGCCGGCTAAAATATAATGCAGGGGTGTAAAATGGCGCTCACGCGGACATTTCGTTTTCCAGTTCAATAAAAAATCATTGCTTAACAAAAGTAACCAGAAAATAAATATTATTAATTATTTAAAAAACAGTTATTAAAAGTATACCAAGTTGCAATTTTAAAACATAGTTCTGTGATATTTAAAAACAAATTAGATAAATCACTGTGAGACATGCAGAAATCATATCTCTATGGAAAAAATATTTTAAGGAGAACGCATTTTTGTCGTGAAGTTGCATTTTCAGAGAGTTTTGTGGTATTTTTATACAAATTAAATTAATCAACTAGAATAATATACAGAAAAAATCCACATCGAAAAAATATTTAACAAATAACAGATATCTCATAGAGTCGAAGCTATTTTTATTGTATTTAATGGAAAATACATGGAAGTACGGGGAACTACAGAGCTTACGACCTGTCTCAATTAAGCCCTTTAATTATCCCATACTTCCATATATTTTCCATTAAATATAATAAAATGTTTCGTCTCTATGAGATATCTGTTATTTGTTTAATAACAGTGCCTTTGTAGGTAAAAATTCAGTAATTATAGTAATACTAATATTGCTTGAAAAAATATTTAGTACCAGTATAATCCCGGTAGCAGCTAAAAAATTTTTCGATAGACAGATTTTTTCTGTATATCATTCTAATTGATTAATTTAATTTGTATACATAAATACTTAATTTAAATGTTCAAGGGTAATCCATGCAGGATTACACATATTTATTACCCACAAACATGAAGTAACGAAGACTATATCAAAACCAAAACAATTTTCTTCTGTCCAACCATCGTTTGCCATATCATCATTATCAGCCGTTTTCTATACACTGCTAGATGAAGACCTCCCCGAGTGTATCCCACATTTTTCTGTTCCACGTTAAACGCTGCCACAGATTTCCGCAGAATTTTATGATTTCGTCGGTTTGTCAACCTCTTGATTCTCCTCAAATACTACTGGAAGACTACATTCAATTCTCAATAAATCCTTCAATTTGTTGTGGTAAGCCACGTCGAAGGACTAAGAGGAAGAGAAAGATCTCCCACCCGTTAGATAGACCAAGCGAAAAAGGAAAAGTGATAGCTCTAAGATCTGCAGGATGCCGAGAACAGTGGACGTGGATGATGATCGATGCCAAATGGATTGTAGAGCGAGAACTTTTTCGGCCGCATTGGCTGTATTACTGGTGTACGATATTATTTACACTTTTTTTTCTGTAGCACCATTTACCGAAGACCTGTAAGGGCCGGTTGTGTGATCAGTAGTAACTTTTTACTATAGTATAAAAAGTTACTAAAGTAACATTTTTTGCGAAAACGGGTTGTTTTATCGTTGGTAAAAAAATATTTACTTCTCGAAAGTACATCCTCTAGTAAACTCATTTTACTTATAAAAACGATAATCGGTAGTTAAATGTGGCGGACTTTTCACAGCTGTTCCAAAAGCCATCTGACATATGACGGTATTTTGAAAGCTGCAGTACTTGACAATTAATCATTCAATATTGCGCTATTTTAGTAATGAAAGTACGTCCGATGATGATTCCGTTGTTCAATATATAATACGAATAAATTTCACCATCAAAGGGACAGATTTCGAATGCCTAAGCGAAAAAAATCCATAGATAATGCATAGAATAAGGCATATTTCATGATTATTTGTCGCGCCTATAGACATTTCCACCTATGCTTTGACAGTAGTAAATTTGATGTATCAACAACCCGCAAAGGATTTTTACTAAGGGCGTTAGTAAAAAGTTACTACTGATCACACAACCGGCCCTTGTTAGTAACTTGACAAGAGTCCACATTATAAAAATATTTTTTTATATCTGGATAAAAAGTAAAGCAGATTGACATTGTCTGCATTAGGAATATAAACTCTCGTGAAAGAGACGGGGTTCAATGCATAAGTGTGCGGGTGTAACAAGGACAGAGATAGAGTAGTAGTCATGGAGTTTGAAAGCGCAAAGTTTTCAACGGGCATCGGACCATGGTTGTTATGCAGAGTTATTAACATAAAGCAGGGGTATTGAAGTTGGCCAACATTTACGTCAGTGCAAAACAGGGGTTCACATCTGAATCAGTCAGTCTGGTAACGATCGCACTCCACGATGGAGTAAGTAATTTTTTTAAAATTAATAATAATACAAAAAAAAAAACTTTCTTCTGAAAACATTTCCGTCACCGAGTTCAAAATAATTGAGAACACATTATTATTGTGAAGTTGTAATTATTCAGAATATAGATCTGTGATATTTTAAATATAAATTAAATATATTAATTAGAAGGATATACATATAAAATCAATTTCATCGAAAAATATTTTTGTTGTGCCACTGAGTTTCGAACCTGGACCTCTTTCCTAACCGGGGAATGTGCATTATCCAACTATGCTATGGTGACAATATTTTTAGCGACAAATTTTCGAACCTATATGTTACCTTTACATTTAATCGTTCCATTATTTGAACACATTATAATTACAACTTTACAATAATAATGTGTTCTAATAATAAAGTTATATCAATGTGTCCAAAATTTAATAAAAATAAATTGAGGTATTTGAGTTTCTGTAAATATAACGTAGATGGCTCTTTCAAATAATGGAACGATTAAATGTATTACTATCAAAAAGTTTACATATAGGTTCGAAAATTTGTCACTAAAAGTATTGTAGCTGTAGCATAGTTGGATTATGCACCTTCCCCGGTTAGGAAAGAGATCCAGGTTCGAATTCTGGTGGTGCTTACTTACTTCAAAATAATTCAAAATTTCAATAACTTCTCAAATCCTTTCTTTATTTATGCACCATTTTATTAATATCGCAGCCATGTTAATAATTAGTCAATTATTTTTTGTTGTATTGTTTTATTTATTCAAAACTGACAATAACCACAAACACCCGAGATGCTATCAAACATTTGCAGGAACACATAATTATTAATTTAATCTCTTCGCCCCTCTCGCCGTGCCGCCCCTGTGATCTCGGTAACAATGGTCATTGTGCCGGCAATATTGTATAGCGGGTGTTGTACGGGGCCATACCAGTGGCGGCGCGCAGGGGGCAGGATGGTTAAGGGGTTAGGCGGCGTGATTGTCTGTTCTGATATACTGCGGAATTGTCAACAGTTGACAAAAGAGGATTAAACTTATTTATCTGAGCGCTAACTTCATTGTTTTATTTTTTAATCTAATGTACTTTATTTTTTACCTAATTCGTATGTAGGTGTATGACATTCTACAATGTTTCAACAATGGACTAACAAAAATAAATTTACTTGATAAATACTGCGGTATATGTATAAATAAGAGGCATGAGTAACTAACTAGTGGAATGTTTTGACCAACCTAGTCCTAAAGTCAGTTAATTATATAGTTGTTGTTTGTAGCGTTAACTTTGTGGTTGGGCATAATTTAAAATTGTATTTATATTAAACTTTGTTTAAACTACTGTATTCTTCAGTTAATTATTGCCACCGGTTTACGAATTTAAAATGTACATGATTATGTTAGACTTAATTATTACAGTATTTCAATTTATTGTCTATTTATTAAGTACTACTTCGTGTAGTCTGATCGTCAGAAGCTAGCATAGACACTTGTGGCCGTGGTTACGGTGAACTGTAAATGAGATTTTGATATATATGAATCAGTAAAGGTACGAATTTTCTGGATGTGTCACACTGAACTGATCTCGACTCGTTTTCGAGATGAATCTTCGAAAGAAATCTCATTTGTAGACATGAGCCATTACCGAAGAAATGATAAGGCGACTCAAAGCATTTGAAACATACAGTAAAATATTATCTACACTTTCGCCATAACACAAATTCAAGGTTGCCATACTACCTTCTACGACTGCGGTGACGTGTGCTAAATATGATCTCGATCACGCTATTTGCCTTCCGGCTATTACAGTTTAAACGTGTCCACTTCGCTAGCAGTTTGCACCAAACAACGAGCATCCGATTTCTCTGATCAAAAGGTGTGAAAGGGGCTGAAATTAATCGTATAATTTTATCACAATACTGGGACAGTGGTTTATCACGTTTTTTGTGGATCGAGAAATTTAAAAGTGGCTGGACGAGTGTGACGCACGAAAAGGAAGCAGATCACCCGTCAACCTCCACCACGGACAACAAGATTCAGCAAGTTCGAATGATGGTTCTAGCGTTTTCTTTGAACATCAGCCAGGGTCTACCCATCATATCATCCACGACGAGCTTGGTTTCCGCAAAGGCTGTGTTAATAAATTGTAGTACGAAAAATATAGATAATTTTTGGCTTGTCCTCTTAAATCTACAGTACAATGTCCGAAATCAACTTGATGAACAGTGTTATGAATGGAAACGTTATGGTTCTGATGAATAAATAAAATTAAATGTCTGGGACATGTAATGATGAAATAATGCAAGAAATCGGAACCCTGGTAAAAGGAGAACTTCGTGACTGAGTCATGGATTGGCCAGTACACTGTAGAGCGTTTCCGGGCTGCAGTAAAGGCTGTAAACTATTAAATTTTTTAATATTGTTCTTCTTCTATGGCGTTTTTATGTGTGCCGGAAATCTATAACTGCAGTCAGTACAGAACGCTATCAGTACCTTGATATTGCCATTGACATCTAGTCTGCCGGGCATTCGCCTACCTCTTGCAAGTTTATCTTAATATTATCTGCCCTACATGTTTTGGTATATTCTTCGGTCTTGATCCACTTGGCTTATATATAGGATCTTTGTGCGTGTTATGGGACTTGTCTACTCTCACTACACGTCCAGACCACCGCAGCCTCCTTGCTTTTATCTTCTTTTGGCTACCTGAAACGGCATACTATTCCCAAAGTTTTAAGTTCTTTACCCCCTCCGGTTAGATAAAATATTGCGCAAAACCTTGTGCAATAAACAAACAACGAGTATATGACCCACCCCATACGGAAATGGTTAATAAAGAACATAAATTGCCAGGAATCTTCAACCTCTATCATCATTACATACTTATCCAGGCTTCTACTTACTTCTAACATTAAAATAATAATCCAAAAGTGTCCACTATTAAAATAGTAATTTATTAACTATATTTTAAGGCTCATTTTTTAAAGGAGATAATGAGTAAATTGTCAGCAATTCTGTTAACAGTTAGCCACGCCGGGGGTCCGCAGTGCCTGCGCTTTGTACAAATGGCATAAAAAAAGCTTTCATTAAACGTTTTATTATAATTGGAGTCATGCGGTGTCTCCACTTAAATCATAGTACGACTTTTGTTTAGGGCATCTACAATCGAGCTAAGGGATGAACTCGAACCTCGCAGGTTGGCAACACCCTCTCGGATTCAAGAGCGAATAAAAGTATTATAGATATCATAAGATTATTTTACAAAGTTACGTAGATGATTTTTTTTTTTGAGTAGCTTGTTGGTGTAGTGGTCAAGATGTTGGCCTAGTGATCTAGCGGTCGGGAGTTCGCGCCTCGTTCCAGGTCACCAGCAAGTTAGTCCTATTTTCATAGTACAAGCATTTAGCTTAGTTTGAAAATAGTAAGAATATTGATGTTACATGTACTCGTATTCCGTGTACGCATCTCTATTTAAAAAAATATATATATTATGATAATTTTTTTACTCATTTAAAATTGTTAAATTATTAAAATTATAAAATTGATATGCAGTTAAAACAAATTAGATATTTTACTTACAGCGGCGTAACTGTACGCAATGCAGAGCATTTGAGCCCCATATCAGGGGACCAAAAAGTTCGTGCCCAGCAATCCATTTGGAATCATTATTTTTCGTCCTTTAAAATTAATTCTTCTTTCGAAAAAGTACAATTGCTACTTTCACCAAGACTCTCTATTTTCGATTAAACTGTGGCAACCAATAAATAAATAGACGTCTTCAGATTTGACATTAATAAGATACTTTTTAATGAGATATCTATTATTTCTCGTTGAAAGCAACTAATTAAATAATTGTAATGTTTCTCTGAACCTGCTAGATGGCTCCTACTTCAAGTCCATGTATTTTAACACAACTGAATATTAATTTTTAAATGAAATCTTATTTTTTTTATGAAGTTAAAATTTATTTATTTGATAATTAAATCACATTAGATCTTACCATCATTTAAAATCTATATTTAAAAAATATATAGTTTCTACCTACAGAAAATACATATAACTAAATGTGTATTAATTATCAACAAAAAAAATGCTATTTCATTTTAAAATGAATATATATTGTACTTAAATATGAATTAAATATATTAAGTAAAAATCAATTTTATCGAAAAATATTGTTGTTGCGCCACCGGGATTCGAACCTGGATCTCTTTCCAAACAAGGGAAAGTGCATTATCCAACTATGCTACAGCGACGATATTTTTGGCGACAAATTTTCGAACCTTTTTTATATTAATCATTTAATAGTTCCATTATTTGAAAGAGCTTATTTTCACAGACCTATGTTATGAATAATTACAACTTCATTATAAAAATGTATTCTCTAAATATATTTTACTATTAAGTGATTTATTAATATCATAAACAAAATAAATATAGAATGCGATTTAACCCAAGTTCATACAAACCCACCCTTTGCGAAAGAAAGCCTCCCTCTTCCCTCCAAATGTACCGGCTTTAAGTGTAGCAACAGGGGGTAGTATATTTGTAAAGTGACCCTCCACTTCTTGATAGAGTTTTAAGTGAAGGGAGGTTTGCACAAAGTTTTGATTAATTGACTTTTAATCGTTGAGGCAATTATTTAGGTGGTCAATTCAATTAGAAATATTGTTTCTTATATATTTTTTCATCAGGATGGAGGCATCATACCCCATGATTTAGTGGTATAGAATACCTGTCCAGCATTGGTAACAGAAAATATAAATGCTGCAGAAAACTATGAATTCTTATTGATTTTTCATATTTTTGATTCATAGCCACACATCTTTTTTTTTCAAGTAGATTGGATATTTTTATAAATTCGAATTATGCACGTCAAAAACTGTCTATACTAGACTCGGAAGGAATGTAAAATTCTAGGTATATGCATATTTTATTTTAATATATGTATATATATATATATATATATATATATATGTATATATATATACCCTCTATATATATGTATATATAGAGGAACGAGAGTGAAAACAGAGGCAGCTATATACATATATATATATATATATAGCTGCCTCTGTTTTCACTCTCGTTCCTCTATTGTTCCCGGGTAGCAACGGCTGGAACATTATCTAATCCAGTATTGTATAACAAGTTATTTGTATAAAATACAAAATAAATATACAATACTGTTCGATATTTATGTCTGCCCCCTTCCTTTACCACAGATCACGACTTTTCTGTGTATTATCTATGAAATTTGAACTGTCACGAAGTGCCAACTTCCTGCTGTGTTTCGGTTTCTCGCAGTGCGTGCCGACGATATACAATCACTATTAGTGATACAAAGCGCTTCGTGCTAATCATCGAAGAATTTTCTGCTACTAGAGCTGTGATTACAGCAAGAAAATCCAAGTAAGTCGTGCTTCCTGGTCGGTGCTTCCATGAGCCCTTATACCAAATTCCTATCACCCTTCCTACATCGCGTTTCACCACCCCCTTGTTTCACTTAGAATGCGCGTGCTAGATACATTTGGTTTTTTTATTTACCTCAATTATTAAAATTAGTGTTTGAGACTTGTAAAAAGGTTTATCTCGACAGTCGTGTAAAGGTCAGTAAAGAATCGAAAGCGGACCGAATTGTAATGACCAACTGATAAATGTCGACCTTTACCGCCAAATCTCCGAGACAACCGATCAAAATTTCATCCGTGCGGACACATATTATTACAACATCTGATTTATGTTGCGTTATTTACAAAACAACACATTTTGTATTTCTATTTGATGTGGGTATTGCTTAATGATTTTGGTGATTAATTAACAAATAAACAGTTTTGTTGAGACCGTAATGGAATAGGCAATTAAAAATGGGATATACTCAGCTGAAGTGTTATTCAATCCTAAACGTGTTCCATCGTAAAATGAATACCATTTATCGTGATGTCTCCATACTCTACACCAATCTTTTTACTTGCCGCGCGGCACAATTTTAACCGTTTTTTAATTGTAGAACCGACCAACCGTTGCCAGGAGTCTAAATTTAGTGCGGTGGCAAGTTCAAAAGCATGGAACTCTTTGCCCTCCGTCATAAGAAACAGCGCATCAGAGACTTTATTTAAGAAGAAACTAAGAACGCACCTTATCAAAAAATCATTTCCATAAATAAAAATAACAATTTTTAATTTTAAAAATAAAGAAAGTGAAGGTGTTCCGTACAGGAAACAATAATGTAGACAAGGGTGGTTCGCCGATCTCAGCTTCTCTCAACCAGCGATGATGATAATGATGAGGTCAAAAGAAATGAAACACATAAAAAATTTTAATATAGGCACACCACGGTGCAAAATCGAGAATGGCTTCCGCCAGCAATATGCTCTGTTTTTATTCAAATTCATAACAGTACATGTAGTCATTTTTACAAGTACCTACACGTTTTTGTTTTCCTAAAATCTATCTCACGGGTTTTTTGGCGCCACGCTGATGATTACACCTTTAAATTATTGACAAGCGTCTTATCGTATCAATTATATGGCGCCTCCTCGGCGAGTAATGACAATGTACCATACAGAAGGACTATAAACAGTTTGTGTATAAAGCGCCCTTGAGGTGAAAGTTTTTACAAAAATGGCGTTATACAATATTATTATTCAGCTTCACAATAAAATAAATATTTGACCATTTTAACATATTTTTTATAACAGTGCCACACGGTGGTGATAGTGCCAGTTATTATGGTCATGTTAAATACTTAAAATTTGTAAATAATTTATTTATTATTTGTTAAGTGTCATATGACTTTTGTAGAGAAAGGAGAATGGGAATGAAAATATTTCTGTTACATACTTTCATTTCACATAAAAGCAATCGTCATATTGAGTTAACTATGTCACACACACTTTTAAGGTACACAAACATCATCATAACAAAAGAACTGCAAAAATCGTGCAATATTTTTGTTTACTTAGATGTTTATACATTTTGGGAGGATTAACGATTATCTGAATGAAAAAGATGATAACAGGATTAAATGGGAATGGAAATCCGCCCCCAAGTCGGTTAATCATTCTATATTCATGTCAATCGAGCGATGTGTAACTCGGTTGTGTGCGAGGATAGACAGTCAATGATGATAATTCAATAAAATCACGTGCTTACATGTTTCACTGAATTTATCAGAGCAAGGTTACAAAATTTACCAGACTATGGTATTTCATTTGAGTAGTGGAACAAACGCATCGGATTTCGTAGCGGACGTTGGTGTCAAGTCCATGCGAAGGAAGGACTATCCAGACGTGGTGCATTGCCGTTCCGCAGCGGTGACTGCTGGTATCGGGTGCGTTCATCTTCTTTGCACGGTGCGTTCGGAATCTTACCCTGATCACCAGATATTTATCAACAAAGATTAACTTTATTTAAAGTGAAATATAGATCTTACTTAGGAGATGCGTTATTCTTACTTAATTATACAATTATATAATATTAATTATTAAGGAGAACACATTCTTATTGTAAAGTCGTAATTATTCAGAATATAGCTCTGTGATATTTTAAATACTAATTAAATGTATTTATAAAAAAGATATACATATAAAATCAATTTTATCGAAAAATATTGTTGTTGCGCTACCGGGATTCGAAACTGGTGTACTTTTGACGACAAATTTTCGAACCTATATGTTACATTTTTCAAATTAACACATCTATCGTTCCATTATTAGAAGGCCATCTACTTTGTTTTTACGGAATCTCAAATATCTTTGAGTAAACTGATAGCAGACGCCAGGATTAACAATTCATTTTATTAAATTTTGGACACATTGATACAACTTATATATTATTATTAAGAAGAACACATTCTTACTGTGAAGTCGTAATTATTCAGATTATAGATCTATGATATTTTAAATACTAATTAAATGCATTTTTCAGTAAGATATACATATAAAATAAATTTTATCGAAAAATATTGTTGTTGCGCTACCGGGATTCGTACCTGGATCTCTTTCCAAACCGAGGCGGGTGCATTATCCAACTATGCTAATTTGAAAAGTGTAACATGTAGGTTCGAAAATTTGTCTCTAAAAGAACTATCGCAGTAGCAACAACAATATTTTTCGCTATAATTGATTTTATATGCATATTTTTCTGATTAATACATTTAATTAGTATTTAAAATGATGTAATATATTATTGCTTGAAAATGTAGCGTACTATATAAAATAGAGGATTCATCATTTGTTTGAACAAAACACCTATTAACGTTTGGGGATATATTTAAATGTATATTTATTTAAAACACTGCTCCATACAGAATGAGACATATATCAATATGTATATTTGTAATTGACTTGAGAAACAATTAACTCTTGCTGAAGAGCGACCCTCCCCGAACTGGTTATTGTGTTGGGCCCTCCATTGTGTGTACTGCCTACGGGCCGAGAGAATTATTCGCCGGGTTTGTATTAATTGTAATTTATCGCCGGGACGGAATTATTCGTGTTGATGTGCAGCACGGAGTGCCGTAGACACTGACTCAATTTATTGTCGGGTCTACAATGGATAACCGTAGCGCTACGCGGCATTCATCATGCTACGAGGAACAAAGTGTTGAACCCTTCCACGGAGAGGGCCGGGCGGTTTGGACATTTTTATAAATATACCTCGACTTGATGCCTTCCTTGGAATTTTATTCATTATACCGTGTAAAACATATAAATATAATAATAACCCGATCTCTGTCATGTTGCACACTTCAATACAATCACTGCAATCTTCCTAAAATATAACAATTGAACTGATTTTTTAAATTTTTAAAAGTAAGTGTTTAAAAAATGAATTTTTCTTATACTCGAGAATTCCTTTTACGTACCTAATATAGGTACCTACTATAATATAATCATCAGTAATTAATATTAATGTAATAGAAACCCAGGAATATTTATCTGTCATGTGACGCCGTATCTGGGTACACCTTAAAGGATATATAACATTTTACTGTCACATGTTTTTATGCCTTTCTTTGTAAGATAAGAGTGTTTTTTTATATTTTTAAGGTTCTGGTGATAACTAGATTAATTTCCGATACATCATTTTCTTCATCTTCTTCTTCAGCTAACAACTGCTTAGTAATCATCGAACGAAAATATGCAAGTTATTTACATTGACATGCTTTAGCGCAAATAGAAGACTAATATAAATATTAATAAAAAATAGAAGAAAAAATTAACACTTAAATTAAACTAAATAATGGAGAATAATTACAGAAACACACAGTAGAACACCGAATATCGGGACTGAGGTGGCTAAGAATTTGGATTACAGCACTTACATGAGGCGGAATCGTATCTAATACCAGAAAAACCATTAAAAAGAAGAGCCATTAAAATGTTACATACTCAAATTTTGCGAAATACCCTCTTTTAAAATTTGAAATAATATAATAGATATGCTATTGTGCTACAGAGCAGTGTGTAACACGCCAGTGTCCTACATCGCGTATGAAGTTGTAAAGTCTGTAGGTATTTATTATAAATGTGACAATATTGACGCATTCCGTATAGATCAGCCAGTTTTTATTTGATTAATTTAGCTAAGACGCAAACCCCTTTATTAAGCGAAATCCCAAATCAGCCGCCAGTCGGCGTCGGAGTTGTGCATCACGGTACATTACGTTCCTATTTAAATCATTTTCAATATTGAAAAATAGGGATGGATGGATATAAATGAACCAATGTCATTACTCTACTTGAGTTTATCAGCACTAATCGAGTTTCGAGAGAAACAGTAACTCTCATTGACAGGTAAAGTATTAAACGAACTATTCATCCATTATGATAAAACTCTATAACGTTAACGCTGATTCTATTAATAATATGTATAATTGAAAAATAGATTTCACGGAAATACTGCTATATACTACAAACATAGATAAATGATTTATTTTCAAACTATTTTATTTGTTTATTCAAAATCTGGGACAATATTTACTAATTTTAATATTATTTTGTTGGAAATAGTGATTTAAAAAATATTAATAATGTTTACATTATTTTTCAGATTTTCTTCAAACAAACTGACCTTCTGAATTCTATTCAATACGTTTATGATGTAAGTAGAAATATGTTTAAAGAATTACTTATTTGTGGCCTCAGAAAATTATATAATCCCGACCTCATTCTGTTAAATCAATGTTGCGACATACGGCTGAAAGAGTAATTAAACAATTCACAACTAAACATACACGGTAATGACATATAGTCAGTGATCATGATTTTATGTCCTCTTGATAATTGATATATCAATATCACGTGATATTACCCAACATTTTTTATACCTATCCATGTATATTATTATGTAATACTACTTACCTCAAGGGCGCTTTACACAAACTATTCAGTCCTACACAAGTATTTAAAATTAAAAATGATTTTGTGAAAAAGTGCGGTTTCAGTCTCGTTTTATTTCAAATTTCTTTATCACCGCTTGTATCGCACTGGAATTTCTCCGCCGAGCAGGCGCCGTATTAATTAATACGATAAGATACGTGGTAATAATTTCAAGATAAACAAAAAACCCGTGGGATAGATTTAGGAAAAGAAAGACGTTTTAGAAGAACGTCCCAAGCGGCGGGCTGTCGTAGTTTTATGTACTCGCAAATGACTGTATGTATTGTTATGAATTTGAATAAAAACAGGAGTATTTTGCTGCTGCAGGCATTCTCCATTTTGTCGCCGTAGTGTACTTATATTGAACATCTTTTGTGTTTCATTTCTTTCGACCTGATTATCATCATCATCGCCGGTTGAGAGAAGCTGAGATCGGCGAACCACCTTTGTTTTCTTGTTTTCTCGTTTCCTGTACGGAACACCGCTCTATAAAGGTAACGTCAACCAACTCAAACAGCAACAAGGACTGCATAAAAACAAGATTGGATCTTAATTGGTCAGAAAGTACTGAAGCAGGTCAAGACAATGATGATAATCTTATAAGATAAGTAATAATACGTTGACATCTACGGTTTATTGCTCGATGACCCGAATAGATACCATCATTCATTCATATCAAAATTTGACTAGAATACGATTTTGATATGAACTGATCGAAATAGGCTACAGATGGCGTTTCCTGCGCGAGTATTTTATTGACAAATACATTACCTACTCATTCAATTGATAAATTTCCTAGAAAATTGTTTAAGTAATATTTTTTTCTGTCTTACAATAGATCGCTTAAAAAACACTCGATCCATATTATTAACATATAAATAAACAAAAAAAATGGTTTTATTATAATCTTTCTGTGTAATAATAGCATTGTCGAATTTTTTATTTCTAAAAAGCAAATCTTTTAAGTCATTCATTGTGTTTAAATATTGATATTCCTTACACGTTTTTCTATCGAAAAAACTTACTTCTATAAAGCACAATATTTTCAACAAAACGTCAAATCGCAACTAATACACTCGCGTGATAAAATAGTTTTTATATTGTATTATTTATTTCTTTACACGGCAACACTCGACGTATCGGATGACCGCTTCCTCGATTTGAAAATGAAACAGAAGGGCGCTGCGCCGAATTCGCAGAATATTCCGAGCTTCTCGAAAGTATAAGGTATCAAATAATTATATTGTGTCAAATTGAGTGAAACCCAATTATTCCGACTCACAACAATGAGGGACTATGGGTTTCAGTTTTTTTGTGCTGGCTACAAAATATACGGGGAGAACAATGTTTGATTTCGTATAATCAAATAAAAATATCGGGTTTCCTCGCCCCGGTGAAGTCTAAAGGGATGTTAAAGGTTTTCCAAAGTTGGCATTTGATTTTTTTTTAATTATGCCGTGTAGCGTATGTGTCAAAATTGTGTTCATGTGTGATTTGATGCATGCTTTTATTTGGTTTAATGGTATGACGCCTGACTGCTCACCGAAAGATCGCGGGTTCGATTCTTGACTCGAATCGCCAGTAAGCTAAAACTATTGTTGATGGTTGTATTATTAATTGTGTGGTTATACATAATTTAAAATTGTATCTATATTTAAATTTGCTCAGACTCAACATTATGTCCAATATAATTATTAACTCATTAAACCTTACAAACAACCTTGGCAAAGATACGTTAGTATTGACGTATAAATAATTCACAGTGGTCTAAACAAAGTTTAAATATAGATACAATTTTAAGGTATAACTATTCATAACTCAAATGCAAAACCTAGTTTGTGACATATTTTCCCTATAATACAGATCTCAGTACACGAATATCTTTGCGTATTTTCTATCGAATGTTTTCACACAGATTTAAGAATGCTATCACGATTACCATTTGGTTTTTTACATATCTTCTATGTACTTCGTGAGCCCTAATGTCTCTTTTGACTGCTTTTAAGGTGCACCTCCACCTCCTGCACCTCCAATCTCGTTCGTTCAATGTAATAAATCCTAGTTTCATGTACACGTGTTGAGATTTTGATCTGGAGGTAAACTCAAAGATCAGCTTGAGATTGATAAAAAGAGACAGACTCGAACCGTGTCCGCGACGTTCGATTTGACAGTGAGATTCAACATGATGTGTGCACAAACATTATTTAGAATCGTTGATATCACAATTATTCTGAAAGTTAGATAAATAGAAGACATTAAAGTACAGACATCTATACCATACTAACTGAAACACGTTGCTAGAAAGATTGAAATTCACCTATTTCTGAGACTTAGCATATATAATATACGGTAGGCTATGAGAACTGTGAGCATAATCCTTGTCTCAGAAATTGTCTCGAGTTAAAAATCTCATCCTTGGACACGATATTTAGTTATTAGTGGATAACTAGTATTTATTTATTTGTAGATACAAATAATGGATGATTCTGGTGAAACATTCATGATAGCAGAAGGGCCAAGATGTTCCGTGATAAGAGATATGCAATGGAATGTGTATGCTAATACTGAATTTAAGGAATGATCACAGAAAAACTAAGGCAATTTCATACAAAACTATTTTTATATCTCATCAAATTGTGAAAAATGTAAGAAGGGCTTGCGGATAATTTTTAGTCTCGTGTGGGATGGGGAAGTTTTGAGAATAAGATACAATGACGAGTTGTATAATATTTATCAGAACCCAAAATACTCCATCCACATAAAACTATAGGGACTGTGGCGGGCGGGCCAATTCCAGAGGGTGCAGGAAGCGTGAATCCTTAACCCAGAGAGTGGGAAGACAGAAGAACTGCTGCAGATTCCGAATTGGATAACAATCGCTGAGAACCGGAGTGTGCGGAGGTGAAAGATATAGGAGGCCGAGGGTCTATATCTCGTAAGTTGCAGGGCCATCGAAGGAGTAGAACATGATGAACTGTATGTGAAGTATTAACATTCTACTCTTAAAATGAAATCGATATAATAACTCGGATCGATGAAAATATTAACTTAGTTTATTAGTTTTAGAAATGTACAAAATATTGAGAACCATTCTCATTCACCCCTACTAAAGAGAGCTATTTTTTTTAATAAACAGCACCAACACCCTTATTAACAAGGTAACAAATACGTTACTCACACAATACCCATAGATAGGTAGTGCCTACAGCCTACAGTCTACCTACCCGCTGTATGCCTGGTCTAGAATTTTGCACGTGGAATTAATATCTTATTATGCAGTCTTTAGCATTGTCGTATTGAAATTGTCACAATGGGCTCCAGTGACGTCGAAATTATCGAATTACACAAATGACACTGATACAAGGGGGTATTTTGTCACAAAAACACTGTCCAATATTAGGGGCCTAATCCCTTATGGATGGGATCAAATAATGTGACCCATTATTCAGGTATCTTCTTAGCCTTTCTCTATTAGTTACATAGGGTGCTAATTTGCATAGATGTTTATGATATAATTAAAGAAATACGATTGCGTGTATTGTAAATGCGTGGCACAGAAATAAGATTTATTTATTATCTTTGTTTTATTAACCACTTAATTGAGTTTAAATACATCTACCGGTTTCGAATAATACCATTTTCTCCTTCAGGATATCATGACTAACTAAAAACATATATTATTGTTACTTTACCAGAATCTATTTTTTAAAAAAAACAATTATTTAAAAAATAAATTTAGTACCAAACTCAAATTGTTACTTAATACAAATTTACTCTAATAATCTTTAGGAAAAAATTTTAGAATGGGACTTGTAGTTAAATTTAGTTGGTTATTTATAATTTTTAGATTAGTTTTACACGCTTTATTTATCTCCAACGATTCCAAATTATTTAATTTGTGACCAACACCGTTTATATGCAAAATTGACAATCCCAATTTTTTATCAAAACCATGACCATTTTCACAATTTGAGTTAGGTACTAAATTTATTTTTTAAATAGATTCTGGTAAAGAAACAATAACATATGTTTTTAGTTAGTTATGACATCCTGAAGAAGAAAATGGTATTTTTCGAAACCGGTAGATGTATTTAAACTCAATTAAGTGGTTAATAAAACAAAGATAATAAATAAAAATATGAATTTTAACCACAATGTTAATATTGATACATTTAAAAGTAAGATTTATTTTTCTTATTCTTTTTCCTTGTCCGTTCAACGGATGTTGGACGTCATCACTTTATTTACTATGGCCAGGAAAATCTCTACAATAGACTGGCCAAACCATTGTCTTAAGTTCCTCAGCCATGATGTTGTTCTTTTTCCGGGATCTCGACTTCCAAAAATCTTTCTCTGCATTATGAGGTGCCAGACTCACCACATATCCCAGATATTTTTTGTTTAAAATACCTAATTGGTTTTCTTTACTCATTCGAACCACGTCATCTTCTAAATACTAATTAAATGTATTAAATAGAAAAATATACATATAAAATCAATTTCGTCCAAAAATATTATTGTTGCTACGGAGATTCGAACCTGGATCTCTTTCCAACACGGGGAAGGTGCATTATTTAACTATGCTACAGCAGATAGTACTTTTGACGACAAATTTTCGAACCAATATGTTACACTTTTCAAATTAATACATCCATCGTTCCGTTATTTGAATGCCATCTACTTTGTTTTTACGGAACCTCAAATATTATACTTCTGAGTAAACCGATAACAGACGCCACATTGATACAACTTATATATTATTAAGAGAACACATTCTTATTGTGAAGTTGTAATAATTTATAACATAGATCTGTCTGCTGTAGCATAGTTGGTTAATGCACCTTTGCCGGATTGAAAAGAGGACCAGGTTCGAATCCCGGTAGCGCAACAACAATATTTTTCGATAGAATTGATTTTATATGTATATCTTTCTAATTAATACATTTAATTAGTATTAAAAAATTGATTTCTTGTATCAGAAATTTAAAAAGTGAAATACAGTATGCAGGCAGGTAATTATTTAAATCTACATATGAAACAGGTAATTATTTAAATTATGTAAGTACTCGTTCATTCTAGAACGAGTTTTTAACACTAGTTTTATGCTAACTCTAGTTCTACCGGACCAATTTACATTAAGTCAGTGTAGATATTTACTACAGGGTGAATATTATGTTTCAGGCCGATATTGTTTAATTCATTAAAATTTCAAACGTAGCTGGGGCTATGTGTGAGGTGGCACCGTTCTATTGAAACCACATGTATGGCAGGTCCAATCGACCCAATTCGGTCAAGTTTTTACAGCATTGCCTTTTGAATCCTAAAAGAAATAAGGCCCAGTGCTTCCGCTGGCCCACATGGTGCACCATGCACTCTCCATATAACTCTATCAATTGTATCAAGTGTATCAATTGAGGATTTTTAGTGCTCCAATAACGATTGTTATATTTATTAACAAAACCCAACATGTCGAAATGAGCTTCGTCGTACATGATGATTTTTTTCCAAAAGTTTGTTTTAATGATGTTAGTACGTTATTGAGGCGTTAAATGCTCCATAATAAATTGTAATTAACTATTCTCTACGACTACTAAATGTGAACTTACTAATATTTTTCAAACCAAACAAACAACCTAAAAAAATCGGCCTGGAACATAATATTCACACCGTACAAAAATATTTAACATTAAACACACCGGCACCCGCGCCGATTTTTTTAATTCACATTCTATATTAGCGTATACACAATACAGGTAGTCTCTATAGATTTTTTCAAAATGATAGTAGACAGAGTGGTGACCTTAAAATTTAATTTCATCCCTATCCACCCTCGTAAAAAAGTCAATAAAGTCTTCTTTAAATCCAAATTTAATCGAAGGGTCACACCCCACACTGACATGACATACTTTCAAAAGGGGTGTCTCGCACGATAGGTACAAAGCCTACCTACAGAATAGCAGCAGGGTGCTTTTGGAATTTTTTTAATATTGAGTTGGAATAGAACGATCATAATTGAATTATATATAACACAAGAATCTTAATTATTCTAGAATATAAAATACACAAAATATAAAAATAATAATCGCGAAGAAAAGTGCAATTCTTGACCATTTTTAATGTTTTAATGCTGGATTTGTACGAATTTGTAATAAAATTTAGTTTATTTTTACTACTACTACTAATATATTACTACTATACATTTTTTTAGTTATAGGTCACGTTATCGTATCTAACTTAATGCAAACGATACAAGAGAAAAAAAACTGCACACATTGATACACAAAATTATAAATGAAAACATATATTTTCGAACTCATGGAACGAAGTCCAGAATAATTAAATTTATAAATTAAAATAGTTTTAGTAGTAAGCGCAAATACCCTATTCCAAGTTATTAGCATTTCGATAGGTGGACACGAGTAATGCATACACTTATTAACACGTTGTTTCTAGTGAAATATGTATATTTCTCTATCACCATGACCAGGAGCAGATTAGGTCCAATCACAATTTTTTAATTTGTTTACAAAAAGTATTTTTTTAAATTAATATTTTTTGTAACTTGATTGAAAAATCCATACACACAACGATATAATAATGTTTTATATGTCATACTAATAAATCTCTTGTATCACTTACAGAATCTTTGTATCTCACACACTGTAATCCCTAAACGATAGGAAATTTCTTTAATACCGGCCAGCATCCCCGAGACAGACTCAGGTTACAAGGGCCCCGACAGATCTCATCTCGTTGCCCTTAGCTATAGATTTATTTACCTTTTATCATTTTATTGTAGGGCTGCGCCTAGATATTCTAACGAATTTGATAGAGAGAAAAAATAATGTAGTCGTATGAAATGATATATTGACTCCTGTAGGCATCTTAAATCATTGCTCTATATAAATGGCGTTGTATATTTTACCCTATTTTGTAATCTCTCTCTCACACACTCTTTTTCTTTAAGCATAGTAGCGACTTGCCCAAAATATCAGTCTATGTTATTCGCAACGTATGACGCCAAAATCACATCTTGAAGATGTCAAAAATCTTTCATTCTTTCTCAATATTTAATCTGGAGAGATTAATATTATTACTCGTACTTAAGGTAAAATTTCAAATTTGTCGAGTACTGTAACATACAACGAATTATATTGTTGACCTATTCTCTTTACCGCGAATATTTGTCATCAGTATGATCAGTCTTTGGATGAAGTTCTCCCCGTCACTTCTGCTCTCTTCGGTTCTCCGCCAATGTCTCCCATGTCAATCCCACTGCTTGAATACTTCATCTACCCAATGAAACTTTAGGCATTTTCTAACTCTTTTTTATTCCCGGATTTCATTTATTAATATTCTTTGTCCATCGATAATAATAAAAACATATTCTGGATTATTACAAATGAAATGAATATTTATTTTGCTCTAAAGATAAAGATATTTGCTTTTACTTTATGGTTTAGTTTATGATATGGTCAACAGCGTCACTCAACTCTCGGGCTAACCCTGTTTGATACTCCGTCACTGGTTCTCTGTAACTTGAACGAGATGCGAAGATATAGTCTCCTTTATAAAAGAATTCTAAGGTATTATTTCCCAAGTGAGAGTAGAATTGTACAAATGTATACCTTCGTGTTATATTTAGCAGGAGTAAGTATCTCATTTTAATCAAATAAACTGAAAAATCTAGTTTAAAAACATACTAAAGCACAAATCATACATCACATTATTAAATTAATCAATTAGAAAGATATACAGAAAAACTTATGTATATATTTAGTTGATCCCGGTAGTAAATATATATTTTTTTGATACATAGATTTTTTCTGTATATCTTTCTTTGATTCTTTTAATTTGTAATTAAGGAGAACACATTCTTATTGCGAAGTTGTAATTATTCAGAATATAGGTCTGTGATGTTTATAATACATATTAAATGTATTTATTAGAAAGATATATATATATATATATAAAATCAATTTCATCGAAAAATATTGTTGTTGCTACCGGAATTTTAACCTGAATCACTTCCAATCCGAATAAATAATAAACAAATAAAAATAAAAAAAAGATGGCTTTCAAATAATGGAACGATAGATGTATTAATTTGGAAAGTGTAACATACAGGTTCGAAAATTTGTCGTCAATGCACTGTGGTGCTATAGCATAATCGGTTAATGTACGTGTTCCTCGGATTTGTATTGAAACAAATGTTGTTGCAAACTTGTTAGGTGTTAGCCCCAATTTTTTAATGATGTTAATATAATCTATTATCAAAAAGGGAACGATCTCCCACAGTACAACTAAACTTAACCAATTAACGCAAATATTCTTAAAATTATCTAAATACGTAATGTACTATTCCGGCGGTGCCACATGTCCGCCACATTTCATATCTAAAGGAAGTCTGCCGTGATGTTGTTCTGCCGTGCAATGTAATCTGGCATTGTTATATAGATACAGAGTATACACCACTACGGGCATTTGTAGTGTAAAGTATTCCAATTATCTGACAAATTGTATATAGCGTAATATCTGTCAGCACAGCTAGCTACGAGGATTTTGGCACTCAGTTGGTTACAAATTGGTATTTCAAGTTCTTTTAAAATATGGGGTTTTGTTCTTCATTGCTTCAACCCTTTTCTGGCCAGGTCTACCACCCCAATTAAACATGAAATATTTTCATAAATACATGCAATATAAAATTGATATTTTAGCTAATTCTTTTAAAAATCAATTAAGTTCAGTACATATATAAAGCGAATCCTACAAAAATAAATATTTTTTAATTCAATTAAATGTAAAATTGATACATTGGAATAACACTGTACAGCGTGGGGCACGAATGTTGCTACAAAAACAAATGTGAATATTTCCTCTTCGGTTAAATGGTTTTATAATTCCAGTTATTTTTCCCCACTGTATAAGATAAAAATACAAAAGGTGAATACAAACACGTAGATATATATATAACTTCTGGATGGGTCCGAAAGAAAAACAGAAAGATGGTCATATAATTTCTCCCAATTTACATAGTACCGAATTGACTCTCAGCTCAGCGTGTTATTTATTGAGTGTACAGTATATTCTCAATAAAATGACATCGATGTAAAGAGAGTAAGAGAATATCGTAATTTGTTTATTTATTTATACACCGCGTTAAAACCTTTTTATTTTCTCAGCCAGCGCCTGACTACATCAGGGTATTTAAAAGAGCAAATATTATTTTTCTTTTTAAATGTATCAAATTTTGAGACGGCCGTGGTCTGTGTAACAAAGTCTAAGTCTCGCGGTTATCATATTACATATTGACTCAAATATTGTTTCATCCCTCGTCGAGAGGTCGACCGGGTTATTATGGCAACACTGAATAATACAAATAATACTATGTCGTGGGTGAAGGTAGAAGATATTATTTTTTTTAGGTTTAAATAATATCCTTTTAATGAACACTCATTTTTGTTGTGAAGTTGCAATTTCAGAATATAATTCAAGTGGTATTTTTAACAAAAATTTAATAAATCAATTAAAAAGGTATACAGAAAAAATATTTATTTGCTGAAAGATTTGAACCTGGACCTTTTCTTATCTCGGTACTAACCAAATATTTTTACGATCGATAGATTTATTTTATATATCTTTCTAATTGTTTAATTTAATTTTTTTTTTTAAATATGTATATATTTTTTGATGAAAACACATTTTATTGTGAAGTTGCAATTTTAGAACATAGTTTTATTATATTTAAGATAATTTAAAATAATCATTTAGAAAGTTACAATCAAAAGTAGAATATATCTATAGAAAAAATATTTGGTTACGTTCTCACGATACATAGATATTTTTTGATATTCATGTTATTTGTTTTAAATAATTATAATATGTAATTACTCTTTTTTTATGCGATTTCTACCTTTTATATTCCACCTATTTTCTTATGTATGTATATATATATATATACTCTTATTGACAACCAAGTCTTACATTACACTTCTTTAAACTTCTTTGCGCATGTCATGGTCCAAAGAGCCATAGAAAAATCCATGTTGGAGATTTTTCTAAGTGAACCAAAGACAAGTGATAGATGATAGGCAAATCGGGTGACAAAGCTAGAAGGCAGTGAATAGAGTATCTGATAAGACGAGACAACTATGGATGGGCTAAAAAGATGACTTTGGATCGAGACAAAATATAGACCAAAAGGCCAGACAGACCGATGACGTACGGTCAGTAACGGGCAAACAGTGGACCCGCGATATTAGCAACAGAGAAGCTTAGAGAGAGATGGAGAAGGCATAATTCTGTATTGGGGGTAAAGATGGTTATGATGAAGATGTTGATGAAAAATCAGTATTTTTTTCTCTTTCAAAAATGAAAATTTTACCAATTTATTATTTTCATTTACTTTTAACAAAAATTTTAACCTTTAAAAAAAATAATTAATTATTAAAATAATAAATAAATTAAAAATATTAATAATAAATAAATTCCTGAAGATGACTCAGTAAGCGTCGAAAACGTTTTAATTTTTAATTAAAGTGTAGTGTGAAATAAACAACTTTGTGTTTTATTTGAATAATTAAAAATTTTGTTAAAAAAAATTTTTTTAAAGTTAATAAGTTAATTTTGAAAAATTATTATCATTTTTATCTCCGCTTAGATAATTTCTTAGATTATTCTTGCCACAAATACTTTTGAATAGCACTAAATATTCTTTATCTTTCAAAACGTTATGGGATTTGTGCATCATAAGCAAAAACACTAAAACATCCGATATTCCAATAACGAGATCACCCATACTACATTTTACACCCAATATCAATACGCCCAATCCCGTCTTCAGCTGTGTAGGTATCACGATGTTTCAGGCATGCCATACACATGATGTTATCATATAGATAGACCGTATAATACTTTCTTTCATTAAATAATCGAATAACAAATATACAATCCACTATAACGTGAAGATGGAATCGATTTTATTTTACCATACGTAATTAAATCAATCTCTAAACAGGTGTACTCCAACTGTTCGTCAGCCGTTTCCCACGATAAATCGATACAGAACACTTTGCCCAGGGGGACGTATGCCTTCGTCTCCCCGAGTTACAGATTACAAACAACTACCTGCTAGATTATTTCAAGAGTAGGCAAAAAACAGCCGATTGTAGTTCTGCAATTTCATAAGGTAAATAATTGATAAAAGTATACAGTATACAAAAAATTTGATGTAAACAAACATACATCCTATTTTCAGCTATGTGTTCGCTTGTTATTAAGGATAATATATAATTCATAATAAATATAATATGTCTATATTTTTAGAGTGTGTGTTGCGTACAAAGCAAAGATGCCGGAAGAATCTCAGAACAGGAAGCAAATTGGCGCTCACCACAAATTGGATTTTGCTGCATCTCCAAAGATTTGGACTGTATATTTTAACTCACTATTTCGTCAAGGTTCCGGCACGAAGTATAGACGCGAAGTGTCGAATTAGTATACTATTGTAAACTGTTCCATATATGTATAACTGCACTGGTTCAAGGTCACTAATCGACTGGGTCGGCGGTGAGGCCGGAAAGGGAAGGGAAGGGAAAGCACAATACATTATTTTCGTTCAAAAATTAATATATTTATACACACATAAATATATGTCCCAAACAGTTTGGAATCATGGATTCTGAAAGCAAGGGAGAGAAAACGGATTAATGCCTTTGAGGTGTGGTATTGGAGACACATGAACGGCGACACGCACGAATATCTCCATTCAGCAGGAACTAAATATCAAGGATAAACTCTCAACCATTTGCCTGAGATGAATCCTTCAATTTTTTGGACATCTTGCGAGGTAGCTCGGAGAAGCTTGTTGTGGTGGGCCACATCAAAGCACGAAGAGGAAGAGGAAGTTCCTCCACCAGTTAGACCGACCAAGGGAAAGAGGGAACAGGCACATCTCTGGTGATAGCCCTAAGATCTACAGGGTGCCAAGAAAAGTGGAGGAGCATAGTCAAGATGGCGGGAGGTCATGGAGATCGCGATATCATATATATTGAAAACTTGTTGGAATTCTTTTAAGGCTCTCGAAAAGAATTTTTGTCATACTTAACATAATCGGGAACAATAACTATATATGTGATCCGAATCCGTTGTTAAAAGATTTTTTCTTATTCAGTTATCATATCTGAGCCACATATAGTTTGTTAGAATGACGTTCATTAACATTGGTCATGTCACTAATGACGAACATATTTTGTACCTTTTTGTTCTGAAAGCATATTTTTCAAAATGAAAATAAACAAGTGCATCTCTAATGTCAGAAATTTTTTAATTAGTTCAGCTGTACTGTAGATAGAAAATTATTTCAATTACGTCCTAGGTGCGTCTTTTAAAAAAATATGAAAGTGACTGAATGCGGTAGAAATATGGTCGTTTAGGCGCACTTGTATATGAAAAATAAACAAATTAGTAACGAATAGTGGTCGATAAAATTTATAAAGGACCGTTGAGATAGTTAAGAGGATGAAAAAGAAAATATAACATTATTAAGTAGAACACATTCTTATTGTGAAGTTCAGAACATACGTCTGTGATGTTTTAAATGTATTAATTATAAAGATATACATATAAAGTCAATTTTATCGAAAAATATTGTTGTTGTGCTACCAGGATTCAAACCTGGATCTTCTTTCCAATCCGAGACAATTTGAGATTCCGTAAAAACAAAGTAGATGGCTTTCAAATAATGGAACGATAGATGTATTAATTTGAAAAAGTGTAGTTAATACATTTAATTAGTATTGAAAATATAAGAGACTAGTTTTGAAGGCCATAGGATCAGAGAGCATCACCGAAAGACCTGGCTTGATCATACGAACCAAATATTGGAGGGCTTCCATGATAGGATGTATGAAAGTGGACGAGGCGAAGGAGGTGTGCCAGTATAGTAGAGTGTGGCATTTTATCGTGTTTGTCTACCCCTTCGGGGAAACTGCGTGATGGTAGTTAGTACGTCTTTTGCGCCCAGACACTAGTTGTATAATAATTTTACTACAATACAGTAAAGCAATTCATGAAAATAATTGTACTAATCAAAGACCTAACGTTTAGAGACCAAAATAATATTCCAAAACTAAAATATACCGCAATTCAATATCACTATATTTATCAAGGCATCATTTTTTTAACAATCCCCCATTATAATTAGAAAAATTACAGACTACTATAAATTTGTATCTGAAGTAAAATAAATATGTACTCAGACTAACTGAAACATAATTCTCGTACTCCTTCTATATACACGTGTCTTACTCTCATAGAGAAGAAATAAATGTTAAAAGAAATTATATATATACTCTACTGATTATTTTTAAAGTGTATAATATTTTCTAATATTAAAATAAAAAATAATTAAAAAAATATAAAATGAAGCTTTTGCAAATTTATCTCCCCTCGTCTGCCAGTTTCCTATTGTGTTAATCATAATTGCAGCGTAAAGAGTAATATAGTGAATTTAATACGATATCAATGGCCAGGGGGTTGACGGGGCTATTTTCGTGAGTTAACCCCTACGGGGGGTAATTTGCTGCCCGCGGAGGGTGAGTTTCAATGAATTATTCGCCAAATTATAGCGGAATCAACGCCCGCTTCTTTCTAAACATGTACAGAACAACATACAATATATCATGCAGTGAAATTTATGACGGAAATACATTCTGTAACAGAAACAGAGACGTACTGCTCGGATGCATATTAATCATTTATTTTTTACACCCTCAGGGTATGCCATGCTAACAACTGATTAGATCACCATCATTATGATTTTCATCTTCTTGTACACACGGGGTCTTCATCTCTCTCTGATTTTAGTTTCAATGCTCGGTAATCAATCGATGTTTTTGGCTAATGAAGAAGAAATGCAACAATTGTCGGTGTTGCCCCCACTGTATATAACACTTAACAAGGCTCAGGATCGAGAAGAGTGGAGACAAGAGAGAGACAGTGACTGAACCTTGAAATGCAAAATTTGAAATATGTCTACCAGTTTGTAACTTGTTGATATCCTTGACGATTCCCATTCATCATTCTGTACGGGTCGAATTTCGGATAGCTATTACGATAGAATATGCATTTTTGATGTGGTCGGTCCATCAAGTTGGAGGTCACACTCTTTCTCCCTGATCTGACTCTCTCTGACTGTGATATATGTATAAATGGAACTTGTGTCACTCGAGGAAACCTAGGTCTACGATAACACGTGCCATTGTCAAGTCTGTCTCAAAAAGTTTCGGTATAGCCGTACATGTTCGCGGGAGATAGTATGAATGTATATGCCTATACTACTTACATTGGAGTTATGGAGGATGTAGAAAACTGATAGTTCATTCAATATTCAATTTTATGTACAAAAATTTTCTAATTAATATTTGTAGAAAGATCTTCACTATTACGTAAACACCATAATTAATATTAAATAATTTCAATTAAAATTCAATCACTTTAAATGCGGTTAGAACCAAATAATGCAGAAAAAAACTGTTAAGCTGTTTACCGAGAATGTCAATATTTTGATTTATCTAAACCATTTCATCAGATTTATCTAGGACACTTCACAAATAATATTTCTTTTCAAAATACGTAAAATAAGCTTCCCTTTTGAATGAATGTTCATTCCTTAACAAGGCACCCTCCGAGTGACCACATAACCAGAAATATTTCAAGGATCTTGAGATGTTTACTATAACCTCGCAATTTTTTCTTTCACAGATTGAAGCACCCCGTGGACATGATACAACCCCGTCCCGGCAATTACCCGCCGACCTGAATGGACGTTTTGCCGGAATAGGGGTTAAGATGCATTTAAGGGTGTAACTCCTGTAACGAGGTTAGGCGATAAAATCAATAAACTGGTATATAATCTGAACGATTAGTATACAATATTTCAAGGGTAATTATTATCAGAATTTGAGTCTAAAATGTTCAAGCCGTAAAAAACTTTTTATTATGCTCAGTATCTGCTCTACCTAATTTTAACAACCAATTTGAAACTATTTAATGTCACATAAAATTTTAATATTATTTTCAATTTCAATTTGATTATACAGGATGTAACAGACCTAGTCCACAATATTTTATGGATAGATACCTGACTAAATTACGAGTCAAAAATGTAAAAGCGATATGTGTCTAATCTCAACCATGTCAGAAATATAATCATTTTAAAAAAACGTGATTATGTGATTATTTAGATTAATTGAAATATTTTATTGATTCCAAATTATATATTGAATACAAAAAATTAAAGTTCGTCGAATTTCGAGCGGTTAGACATTTTTTTTAGATAATTTAGAACCTGAAGCAAAGATATAGATTATTAATGAAAAAAATTCGCAAATATTTATTTAGTAGTACGTAGACTTGAAACTTAACACGATTTTGTAAAAATTTCAAATAATAATATTTTCAGTAATAATTGAGAATTTTCACATGTTCGTTGAGCATTTTCGACTCGTAAATTAGTTAGATGTCCACTCATAAAATATTATGGACTAGGTCTGTTACACCCTGTATATTCTGGGAGCTTGAAAAGTGATTATTCTTTGACCCAAAGTAGTTTTAATTCTTGGAACAATATTAAGATTATTTGCCCTTCCGGGATAATATATTTCAGTCCTCAAAGATGGAGCGCTTATTTTCCTATGAAAGCTAGTTAGTATATTCAGCACATATAATTGTCTTATATCCAAAACCTGAAATTCTCAAAAAAGTGGCACTGAAGGATACGAAATAACCTTCCGAGCAATGTTTACTTGATATGCTACTCATGTTCAATGATATTTATATGTACACCTGATACACTTCCCCAATTATCAATACCACAGTTCAAGATGTATTGGCACAAAGCATAGTAATACAGTTTTCATCTTATTTTTATTCAGAATATTTCTAAGTATTCTAAATAGATAAATTAATTTTCGCAATCTTTTAGTCAATCCATACAAATTAACGTCTCGTCTCATGTGCCTATCAATAATTATTCCAAAATACTTTTTTGACATAAAACTTGCTATTCTAGGACAATTACAACCACTTATATATTTACAAGCACTTAAGTGTAATGAAATATTATTAAAATTTTTGGGATTAATTAATTAAGATTATTTTGAATATGGAACGTCATTGACCGTCACAATAAAAAAGTAGTGAAAAAAAATTAGGTTACGAAAACTGATAATTAATTTCCCGTCATTTTTGACAAGTTACATCCAGTTAAAAATATTTATAATATCTAGAAATACGACACCTGACAGGTGTGGCGTAAAAAATTTAGACACATCATACCCAACCTCGATGGAGTGATGATCGATATCAAAAAGCGCCGAGGGAGGTGTTTTACAATAATTTATGCCATTCCGCGAATATCTCGCCATATTTGTCTGATAATTTATGTAAATAGATATTTCTGCAATTGTATCATCCTCATCATCGTTTTCTCTGTCAAACTCTCGAGGCACACCGAGTATCGACTTAACAATAATTAGACGCGACGCACGTTTTGCCAATCATGTGCGATTTATATAGTTTCAATTGCATCGGTGGCTCGCACGGGTGCGGGGTAACAACGCAGTCCGGCCGTCTAGTACGGCCGAACAAGTATCGAAAATATAAATAAAATGTTAAATGCGCCATAAAAAATTTTAAAAATCAAATTAAAGTTGGACAAAAGACAGCAGACGGACACAGTTTAATACTGAAAATGAATTATACGTGGCTAATAGTCATTCGAAAGTATATTATTATATATGCCGATGAAGGCTGAGGACTGTTGCGTGTCACGTGATTGAGTTGACTTTTGAACCCACGCACTTCTATACTTATGTAATAGTTTGTATCTTGTTTTCAATTACAACCAGCAGATAGGCAATCGGCTTCGCGGCTAACATCTCATCGGGTGTCGCCGATTGCTTACTGCAAAGCCATGCGGGCGGTTATTGTGGCCGCTTCGTGGCCAATAGTAGCCCCAAAAATTCTAATACAAATGAAATGTATTAATTAGAAAAATATACATATAAAATCAATTTATCAAAAAAATATTGTTATTGCTACCGAGATTCGAACATGGATCTCTTCCTATCCAGGGAAATGCAATAACCGATTATGCTACACCAACACAGTAGGTTGGCGACAAATTTTCGTACTTATATGTTACACTTCAAATTGATGCATCTGTCGTTCCATTATTTGAAAGTAATCTTTTTTATACTTACGGAATCTCAAGCACCTTTGACTAATTCTAATTAATACATTTAATTAGTATTAAAAATATCACAGACTTGCGTTCTATAAAATGTGTTCTCCTTGAAAACAAAAATTCTCCCTGGAATGAATGTAAGATTATTAATATTATATACCAACTTATTCCACTTTAAGACACCCTTGAAAAAACTGAAATCATGTTTACATTAATAATTATTAAACACACGTAAATATTGCAAGCTGTCAGCGTAGCATCATTCTTTGACAGTGCGACCATAGAAAAAAATCGTACGATTTCATTCACGGCTTCTACGATACGACGCGAGATGACCATAGATAAAAGAGATGACAGCTCAAAATTCGTACAATTTCGCAATGTTTTGATTTATAATGTACACTTCATTTTAATTTTTATATATATTTAGGTACTATTATTGAGTATATAAAAGAGAAAAAATTTAAGTAATCTTAACCTAGAGATATTTAAGACCTGACCGTTTGATACAGAACTATACAGCCACACGGATCCAATACGTTCTAGACGTCCTAGACATTCTGAAAGTCATAGAAATAGACAGGGAAACGTATTATTATTGTGGTTGTTTACTCAATTATCAATTCGTGATGTAACTTTTATTTGATTTTTTTATACAGTTTTTCAACTTATCCATAACAAAAGTGTATTCTGTAATATGATATTCCCTAATTATTTTATAAAATGTTTTAATATTGTACCATAATGTCATACTAGAACTACCTACAAGAGTCATTAACGACCCGTTGACTATATGTTTCAAAATTAACATAAATAGTAAAATATTAAATAAATAATTTATATTTTTTTAAATTACCCCCCGCCAATGCGCAGCAAGTAAAAAGTTAACCGCAAAGTTACACACGGGGCGGCCGGCGTGCGGCCAAACTGTGGAAAATATTCATAGATGAATACGGCGGTGGGGTGGGGTGGGCGAGGGGCCGCTGCTGCGCCACTGGCCGGATAAAAACCCCTTCACAATATAATTGAATGGGCATCACAACATGAAAACATGTTGTGTGGGATACCATGATATTATTGTGAGCTTTATAAGTGGACGCGTCAGTGGCGGCGGTCATTGCGAGGTGCCAAATCTTTTAGGTAATTATAATATTTTATTCACTTATTAATTAACCAATTGTTGTATATTGCTTTTAAATAATTAATATTTTTATTTTATACTAATTAATTGCACAAAAAAGTGAAATATGTCATTGTCAAATGCGTAAATGCAAAATATCAAACAATTTAATCACGCATCTTTTTTCACATTCGTCTATTATCTCAAATATTTTATCACATTCTTTCTTTATTATATATTTATTTTAAATACATAAGTGATCGTAAATGTGCATGAGAGTGAGTTAAGGCAAATGATTCTGAATGTAGATTAAAGTTAGTGTGCACTAACGATAAACTGAGATAATATGATTGGTGTTTGATCGTAGATCGTAACTGTGATTGATGAGTGTGATTTAAAAGTTAGAGATTTTCTTTCTAGTGTATCGACAACTACTCACCGAATTACAAATAATCACAATTACCAATCATCATTACGATCGATTACCAATCAAACATTCAGTCATAATGATAGTTAGAATCTTTTTATTTCTTATTTGACATTTTTACAATTTTTTTTTTAATGTGAATTGAGAATTTTACATTATTAAGATTACATGGTTTTTTTTTTTGGCCTACCTCTCCAAAAAAGAGACTAGCTCTTGTGCTTGGAGAGGGAGTTACACTGCAATAATTTTATATAGAGTTATACATTTGTAGTCTGTAATTATTTATTATATATTTGTGAGCATCTGAAGAGTTCTATAATATATTTTTTGTTTTTTAATTAAGTGCTTCTGAAGTGTTCGTTTAATTTCTTTCTAAGATCTTTTATATCTTTTATTTCTTTAATTTGTGTAGGGAGGCTATTGAAATTTTTTATCCCTAAGTATATAAAATTTTTCTGATAATTTTTAGGGATTTTAAAGTTATTTTTAAACTTTAATTTCTTTAAGATATCTTAATTTTCTTTAAGTAATTGATTAATTGAGATTTTTTTGTAAATGTTCTCTATTTTGGGAACTGGAAATTTTGCAAAAAGTGTTATAGTCATAGTTACAATCACCGTTTTTCTCGTCACTAGTGTGTGACCAAGCGATTGTAATTGCGTATGAAAATGAGTATGTAAGGAAAGCGAGTGAATGCGTATAAAAGTAAAGAAAGCGACTGTGAATGTGTACAAAAGTGAGTGTGTTGGAAAAACAACAGCAAATGTGTGTGAGAGATGAGAATGATGAGATGAGTACGTAAAACAAATATTATTAATTCTAATTACAGTAGAGTTTTCTTAGTTCTCTGGAAACCACAAAGCCTTAAAAACGTCCTCATATTTTACTAGAGATGCAACCGTAGATCGCATGTGTTCAAATTTACAATATTCTATTATTTTTTAAACATTCTGTTTTAACCCTAATCAGTTTAATCCATTGTATGAATTAATAATTTGCTTTATTGAATGCGTGCACAAGAACTGCCCCAAAATATCATTGTTGAACGGTTTCAACTGTGCGCTATCCCTTCCACTGTCTGTACTCTCTCGAACTGTATTCACTGTATAGCAGAATACATACACACACACAAACACACACTCACGCTGCCTATTTGTACGAAGAGACGTTGAGTGGACACTTGAAATATAAACGATTCCAATTTCGAAAGGCGAGTGGGATGTGTAGCTCCAGGGTTGATATTGTCGAATGGAATTGTATAGATTGTACCACACATTGTATGCCGTGGATAGCTTTACCTGCGATCTTTTATAACGACCTCCCGATCATTCAGCGCTCCTGATACCTTTGCCATCCATACGTAGGTACAATATTTGATCGTGAAGTGTGTATTGAATGGGACGTGCTTTTCATAAACGATCTCTGCGTGATTCTGCTCTCTCAGTATTTCAGCGATTTAGACGGGGTAATTTAAAATCCATCCGAAAGCCATTAAATCTGTCAATTAAATAATAAGTATCTCGTACATTTGCCATGTTTTATTGAATTAGTTTATTTTTATTTAAACCTTTTTTGATATAATTGTTTTTGTACATCAGAAGTGAATATGAAATAATATTATATTTTTAAGATTTGCAAAATCAACTCAGTGGTAATACATTTTTTAGATTGTTAACTTTGTTTTATTAACCACTTAATTAATGAATTAAATACATCTACCGGTTTCGAAATATATCATTTTCTTCTTCAGGATGTCATCAACTAATCAAATACATTATGTTATATTGTTTCTGTGACGGAATCTAATATATATATATATATATATAAATATATATTTAAAAATAAATTTAGTACCTAACTTAAATTGTTACTTGATGATATAAAATTATTAGAATAATATTTAGGAAAAAATTTTAGCATGGTTAAAAAAAAGCGGGATGCAGTAGGATATAGCATTGTCCTGGCTACGTTGCTTGACTACCGTCTGTGATAAAGTAGACAGTTTTTTTCGTGCTGTTGTGGTGTTATTTACACAACTTTCATGCGATTTTCTTTATAATATGGTTTTATAATACCTATTGATATTTTAATGCTAATGAAATCACATTTTATTAATAACGTATCATTGATAAATAAAACAATTTGTATAAAACACAGTACAAACTTGAAGCATTAAAGAAAGCTCAAAATGAGCTCAGGAGCTCAGAGCTGAGAACACATTCTTATTGTGAAGTAATTATTCAGAACATACGTCTGTGGTATTTTAAATACTAATTAAATGTATTAATTATAAAGACATACAAATAAAATCAATTCTGTTGAAAAATATTGTTGTTGCTTAAAGGTATTTGAGATTCCGTAAGAACAATGTAGATGGCTTTCAAATAATGGAACGATAGATGTATTAAAAAGTGTAAAATATAGGTTCGAAAATTTTTTGTCAAAAATACTGTCACTATAGCGTAGTTGGTAATGCACCTTCCCCGGATTGGAAAAGAGATCCAGGTTCGAATCCCGGTAGCGCAACAACAATATTTTTCGATAAAATTGATTTTATTTATTTTAATACATTTAATAAGTATTTAAAAAAATAATATTTAAAACAATAAAAATTCGTAAATTTCGATATCTCGGATATGTGATGAGATACCAGAGAAGTATGAAATATTGCACTTGATAATGCAGAGAAAGATTGCTGAAAGATGAGGCCCTGGAAGAAGGAGAAGATCATGGCTGAAGAACTTAAGGCAATGTTTTACCGGGCCGCAGTGAACAAAGTGATAATAGCCAATGTTCGTTGAACGGATATGGCACGAGAAGAAGATAAATTGGAAAGATACACGCAATCCCGGTGATGTCTATAATTTTACGATAAATACATTTTATTCTTTGTATTTTTATCTAAAATGTCTAATAATCTTATCCACAAATCTTAATATGATTGATGTAGGTAGCTCAGAAGAACGCAAAGAATATTATTGCATTCTCCCGAGGTACTTCATCGGTCGTAAGTTAGCAGACGCCTTTTAATTTTTTTTTATTTGTTAGATGAGTTATTCATATAAAGACGATGAAGAGTAAAAATAAAAAAGTGAAAAAAAATGAAGAAAATTTTTCAAAATAGAAGTATACATCATAAAAACTGGTTTTCCATTAAATGAAGACGATGATGGTGTTATGAAGAAGACTTTTAAGACGCGGAATTTTTTGAATCTCCAGATCCTTTCAAAACAAATTGCTATTATATTGCTTAAACTCACAGAGAAAACCATAAAAAATAGGTGATCCACAAAAAGAAGAAGTGAGAAAGTAAAATTCTTATAAAGATCCGTTATATGTACGCTGCGACAGCTAGCTTTCTAATTTAATTTCTAATTTTATACCTTATATTAATGTTAATGTTTATTGAATTATGTCTATATTTCAGAATAGATAGCTGTAGGGATCTATGGTGATTTTAGGTATGCATATCTCGAACTGTTACATCAAACGTCGTGTATGACGGTTTGATATATTGTCTCTATTTATCAATCTCAAGCTGATGTGAATTTATTTCCTGATCAAAATTTAATCACGTGTACACGATACTGAGATGTATTTCATCAAAATTTTTGATAGTATCTCATTTTATCTCCTTCCGTGGACACGGGTTTAATAGTGGCTACCCTCAAGATCGATAGAGCGACGATATCAGAAGAGTGGACTGAATAAATGAGAAAAACTGAGACATAAAATTGACAACCCTTGGTTATAGGAGGTATGTATCCAACATTTGAGAGACACTGACTGATAATGATGAGTAACAGATATTCTGAAATAGGTTGGCAATAAATAATATAATTATTAAAATTAATTGATCCATGAAGTATTATGTAAGAACTTTTAAAATTAGCAATATTAATTAACTTTGTGGTTAAAATTCATATTTTTTATTCATTATCTTTGTTTTATTAACCACTGAATTGAGTTTAAAAACATCTACCGGTTTCGAAAAATACCATTTTCTTCTTCAGGATGTCATAACTAACTAAAAACAACTATGAAACTAACTAAATAAATAACTAACTAAAACTCAAAACGTCATAACTAACTAAAAACATCTATTGAAACAATAATATATGTTTTTAGTTAGTTATGACATCCTGAAGAAGAAAATGGTATTTTTCGAAACCGGTAGATGTATTTAAACTCAATTCAGTGGTTAATAAAACAATGATAATAAATAAAAAATATGATGTAAGTTCTTATGCATTTTATAGTTAAAGCTTGAGATAGATATGAATATTTAGCACATATAATAATGTAGTTTTTATAATGTTGGCATCAATTAATGTGATCAATTTCTTAAGGTCGTCAAACAGTGTTACGGTTTAGAATTAATATTTATTTATTTATTTATTTACGGTACAAAGACCTTTTATATATAATTTTTTAGTACACGCTATCAGATCAAATGATAAATAAACAAGATATGAAAAATAATAATATATTTGATACAGACGAATGTATCGCAACTATGTATAACTACTTTAAAAAAAATTTTAAGTTGCGTTTATACTATTTTAATCATTTTAATGCTACGCCACGAATCTTTTAACGAATTTCAATGGATCCCAGTCCCGTAGCTAATTGATTTTGATTCAGTCAATAAATTTAATCAAAATTAATCAGGTATTATCAAAACTTCACAACAGAAATGAATATACCATTATTAATTCGCAATTAATACCTATTATTCAAGCTTATTTTAAAAAATATATATATTTTAATATTTTTTATTTATTATGTTTGTTTTATTAACAAATTTAGTCGAATAATTATTTGTAAATATTAAGCGACAATTTGTGTTAGGTACTAAATTTATTTTTTAAATAATTGTTGTTTTTTTTAAAAATAGATTCTGATGCAGAAACAATGATAAATATTTTTAGTTAGTTATGACATCTTGAAGAAGAAAATGGTGTTTTTCGAAACTGGTAGATGTATTTAAACTCAATTCAGTGGTTAATAAAACAAAGATAATAAATAAAAAATATGAATTTTAACCACAAAGTTAATATTGCTAATTTTAAAAGTAATATATGTATTTTCGTTTGCATTATAATTTGGACTCGTTTCTGATGTCCAGAAATATTTTGCACAAAAAAAAAACTAAATAAACCGCGCTCAGACGAAAAACTATAAAAATAAAATATTTCTGAAATTGTTTGCGAAAATCCAATCGCCGCGTAATTAAACGCGAAATGAAATAAAAAAAAAAAAACCTCCCCACATTAGCTGAGCAGGGTGCAAACTTCGGCCAAAATTGGCCTTTGAAACGAAAAAGACCCCGCTTTGACTGAAACTTTTCATACATTAATTATTTCCAGTGCTACCCTCTGAAAGGGGGCAGCCGGAAAACAAACCAGAGGTCCGAGGAAAGGCTGGGCCTAAAAGACGTACTTTGTACGTTAATTGCCCGAAATAAAAGGACAAAACAAAACTGAAACGGTCTGTTTTGCGTTATTACTTTTAAAAATAAAACGTTGGCGTTTTGTGAAAGGATTCATATTCAATTATTTATTTAAATAGCCTAGTCAAAACCACAAAAAATGAGCATTGCTTACAGATTTGCTTTAATATACGTGCGGGTAAATTAATAAATAATTTAAATACTAAATTAATGTATTAATTATAAATATTATATATATCATTATAATGTATTAATTATAAATATTATATATATTAATAAATAATTTAAATACTAAATTAATGTATTAATTATAAATATTATAATATCTCTATTTCCAATCCGGGGAAGTACACTACTAATTGGTAGTACTCAAAGGTATTTGAGATTCTGTAAAAATAATGTAGATGGCTTTCAAATAATGGGTAACATATAGGTTCGAAAATTTGTCATGAAAAATACTGGTGTTATAACACAATTGCTAGTGTACTTCCCCGGATTGGAAATAGAGATCCAGGTTCGAATCCCGGCGACGCAAAATATGTATATATTTATAATTAATATATTAATTTAGTAATTTAGTTCTTCTAATAATAAAGTTGTATCAATGTTTCCAAAATTTTATAAAAATGAATTAATAATTCTGGCGTCTGCTAACAGATTACTCAAAGGTATTTGAGATTCTGTAAAAATAAGGTAGATGGCTCTTTCAAATAATGGAACGATTAAATGTATTAATATCAAAAAGGTAACACATAGGTTCTAAAATTTGTCACTAAAAATATTGTCGCTGTAGCATAGTTGGATAATGCACCTTACCCGGTTTGGAAAGAGATCCAGGTTCGAATCCCGGTGAATTTATAATTAATACATTAATTTAGTATCTAAAATATCACAGACCTATGTTCTGAATAATTACAACTTCACAATAAGAATGTGTTTTCCTTAATAATAAATATTTTTTTAAAGAGAACACATTTTTGTTGTTAAGTTTCAATTTCAGAATATAGTTCTGCGATATTATTAATAAAAATTTAATTAATCAGCTAGCTAGCTATAATAATACAAAAAAATCTATGCATTACTCAAAGGTATTTGGGATTCATCGGAATATATAGTTGATTAGTTTTAAAAAGGGAATAATGGATGTATCAAGGTTAAAGAGCTACAAAAATGTGTAGGTAGTTAGGTTACCACAAATGACAAATTAGTTTAATTTTATTTTCCACCTACATCAAGCGACCACTTTGTTATTTTTAGTTTTAAATCATTAATCACTTTAGACTCTTTAAGGTCTAGTGGCAATTTATTAAATATCCGCGGTGCACAAAACAAGAAAGTTTGTTGACCGAATTTGGTATTCATTTTTGGCACTGTAAATGCTATTACAATGCTCCACAAGTGATACCACAAATGCATTTATAAGTATACGGGCTGCCACAGGAGGAATACGTCTTCGAATACTTTTAATATGTATCAATTGATAAAAGCATGCACTGGTAGTTTTGCTGATTTGCGTATGTATTTATTAAAAGATCCTAATCAACGTGCACGCCTAACCATTTAGTGGACAGTCCACAGGACGAATACCTTGAATTAATCTTTGAGCAGCGTCTATCCTCAACTGCATGGCTGCCAATCCTCAGATATTTTGACCATGTTACCAAACCTGGGGACACCATAGAAAAATTGGTGATCCAAGCGAAGGCGAAAGGAACCAGATCTCGCTTAAGGTCTCCAACACATTGGACCGACCTGGTTAAAACTTCAATGCTGGAATGCACAAGAAATGCCATGGAACAGAATAGGTGAGGACAGATCATCCATGACATCATCCACAATAACTATTTGCAGTTCCATAATAAACGACTGTTATCAATGAAAACAAAACGAAATATTTTTTAACGTAGACACAAAAAAATAAATTAACCACGAAAATTACTTTGACTTCGACCGAATTTGGTACATTTGTGTTTTCGTTAAGATGGACGTACAGTAATTAGTAGTAACTATTAGGTTTATGCATAATTATCTGCCGTTTTAGAATATCATAATATAATTGTTAAATAGGGTTAGGAAATTAAAAAAACATACACATATACGCCACATAGGGTCAGGAAATTAGAAAACCATACACATATACGCCACATGATGCTGTATCACTTGGAGAAAGGGTGGAAAGCTGCTGCGTCATTTAGCGATCTCAACGATCTTTTCGGCGAAGGAACGATTAGCGAAAGGGCATGCCGAGAGTGGTTTGTCCCCGGCTTAGACGACAGATCAGGAAAGTGTCGCTCTTCGAATTTTGATGACCAGGCTCTTCTGACGGCTATGAAAGAGGACGAAAGTTGCACTACTAGTACACTGGCTGAGAACTTCAACATCGATCAGTCCACGATTACGGTGACTACGCTGGCGAATGATAACTAAACCTAATATGTTTTGAGTTGTTTTCGTTTTTGGTTATGGTGCAATATGACTTTTGACACAATGTAATTTTTTTAAATGGTGGATAATTTATTTATTTAAATCTTAACATAGTGCATACATAAGCACTCCTATATATGCTCTAATGTAAACAAGATTAAAGTATTTTTTTTTACTAAAACTTATCTTTTACATATTTGGTCAGTTTCATTTTAAATCTTTTCAATTTCTCCTTCTTTCTTATGTTTTCCGATATTTCATTAAGAATCTACATCGCACTATACATCATCGATTTCTGAGATTTGGCCTTCTTCCTGAATGGTAGTCTCTGTCTACCCTTTTCTCTTGTACGATGCTCGTTTTCTTGTTGATTTGCATCAATTTTTCGTGTAAATTCCGCTGATATTTTCTTATTGAGAATTTTGTAAATAAATACCATTATTTCTACAATATTTGCAAAATTATTTTGTTGCCTCATTTTACATTAATAATTATACAAAATACTTTGTTTTAACCACTATTTATTCATTATTCTACATGCTTCCATACTTATGGTATTATCTTTTGAAAACAAACCATTCCTTTGATATTAATAAGGGTTTAGAAATTATACATACAAATACTAGGGGTTTACAGTTGGATAAATTTGAAATTTTAGAAATAAGACAAAGTGTTAATGGCAAGCTTAATATTATAAATAACCAAATCTTCTTTGCAAATAGTCACCTTTTAAATTTGTTTTCATATTAGTTCTTACTTATTCACCATTTTATAGTTTTATTTTTATCTATGCTTGTGTTTTTAATTTCAGTATACATTGTTTTCCTGAAGATGATACCATAGGTATGGAAACTTGTAGAATAATAAATAAATAGTAGTTTAAACAAAGTATTTTGTATAATTATTAAAACGCCATTATATTAAAATATATTTTCTGCTTAAAGGTTTATTAAATATTCAGATCTTTCAGCATTGCACTGATCCGAGTATATCTATTTTTTCAGAGTATTATTCTCAAAGCTTTATTTTGCAACATTGACAATTGTTGTTTTTCTTTTTCGTTAGCCAAAAACAAAATGCTACTGCAGTAGTTGATGTGATGCATCAACCTAATTAGTTGTAATAAGTTTGTAATAAATTACTATTCTAGACTCATTGGGATATATGTGATTGGTAGTGTTTTATGTGATTGCAGATGATATCAGTGATTGAAACGTGTGACTGTGATCACCGATTTAATATGATAATATCACAGTATGTGAAATATATTAACAAAAAGCATTTTTAATTCCCAGCTTATAATCGTAAATAAGTTAATAAAAATTTAACGAACATAACTGAGTCGATAGATAGGCGATTTCTGTATGTAGGATGTATGAATAAGAAAATAATGGTTAATAAAATATACGAGGTAAGTGAACAATTGCAAAAAACCTGGCACGATCTGATAGACAATATAATCGAGAATGATCCTGTTGGAATTAACGAACGTGAGAGAAGATACATAAAATAATGCAAGGCAAGAATGGTATGCTAGAACAGATGAATGTTTCGTTCTATCCTCACTTTCTTATCTACGGAAAGTCGACTTCGAATCTCTCCTACCTAAATAGGTACCTACCTACATGCTTACATACGTTTTAACTAATCTAAAAGCATTCACAGCTGATCGAACGGGTAATTTATAGACATTGTTATTTGTAAAATAATATGTGTACGAATTAAAATATTATAATTGTTTTGCAATTTTTGTTAATTTTGTAAACAAATTGAGATTATTAAATCTTTTAAAGTCAATTAATAATGTTCCCAAACGAGACAGCATTCTTCCCTTACACTTACTGAATTTTGCTACCCGGAGTGCAAAAGAAAGGGGAGGTATCTTTATTACTTTCAGGAGTAAAATGGGAATTTAGTATTATCACGTATTGTCCGCGAGCACTTCATAGTGCCACACAATAGGTTTATTCTTCCTTGTAACGCGAGACAGGGATCGACCAACGGTGGTGCATTTTTATTGATTAATTTGTAATTTTTTTTTGGAGGCTTCTCGGGTATAAGGCGCATTACAAAACTGCGTTAAAAAGTGCGATACATTTTATTGAAACTCAGAGCACTTGTAGGATATAAAAGTAAACTATCACCTTGACTTTTGCCGTGCATTGCCAGAGCGAGGTATACCGAGTGCGACTGGCGCCACCTAGCGGGCTGACCTACTTCCATACCGGACGCCATAGAGATGACAACTTTGCCTTTAGAACATTTTTCATTTTTGTACTATTCTGTTCACATTGCCTCAATTCGTTTTATTCCTCACTCTAAGCCAAGTTGAATACTGAAATATTTTAATACGAATAATGATCCGAGTTATGGAGGCAACATAGGAGCCTTCATAGGAGCTTCGCGGATGGGGGTGTAAAATATAAAAACGTTGTAACGGATATTTAGAATCTTTGTAGAAATATTTTCACATAACAAATAAAATTCAGACGACATTTAAAGAAACCAAAACAAATGTACTAAGTGAAGTGAGGAAAACTAGAAATGCATATATATATATATATATATATATTCTATATTAATAATTTTCTTATTTCTGATCACTTACTTGTTCGTATCGCACAGCAACATAAGTCGCAAAACAACAAAAAACTAACAAGATCTGCTATCAATTCTATCTCTTGAAGGTGTGCTGTTATAGTGTCAAATAAAGTAAACAATTTTTTAAATTTGTTTTCGTTTATTTTTCTAATAAATTAGGATTATAAACATTATTATTTTCCATTGTTATTGACGGACTTTTTAATGTAACTAAATAAAATAACGAAGTTTTAGATAGATCAAAATTTCAATATCAAATATCTAATTTTTTAAATCAAAATTTTACTCAAATTTGAAAGTCTGACCGAAATAACAAAAGATAAACTCTACAGAACTTATGAATATATAAAAAAAAAATGATCCCAGTACCTACATCGCATTTTTTTTTATTTTAAGTTCTCTTACAAGGAATAATTCCTTAAAGTACTACGAAGAGATTGATGAGTTTATGCTCGTATACCTAGAGGCTCTCATTTCAAAACACGGAGAATGAGAAACAGAAATTTGAATGCCAAAATCAGCGATGACTAGTCAACATCGGTGCATTCTAAAAAGAATTAAAATCCTTATCAAAAACTATGATAACACTATTGAGAAGTAACGAGATAATAGTGACCCATAAATGAAGTTCCAACTTCTACATATAAAATCTTAATTAAGATGGCTTGGACACGTCTTGCGAACGCTGGTCAGGGCGCCGCCCCGCCAATTTTTTGACACGAAACTTACTTTTCAAATACATTAAAAATATATTTTAATATAAAACATTCCACACTAAATTTTGTACATTAAAAATCATGCAGGCCCGGAAAACGTGAAAAATTATGGGGAAATTCCCATTCTTTCAACCATTGACCGCATGCACTTGGAGACAAATGAAATATGTGAACTCAACTTAAATAAACAGTCATCCCTAAATTTACATGTAAATATTGTATAACTAGATTTTTTTAATATATGCATAGTTTTAGCGTTTATTAAAGCTAATTTATTAATGGGTAAAATCATTTCTATTTAATCTCGAAGATATTGAATTTCAAATTTCCATGAGCTTACATGGTAGAAAAATAAATGATGGGGGGTTAAAATCAAATGGTACTTTTTTATTTAACACTATAGCACTGGGGACAGTGATGATAAATGTGCTAAATTCGCTATTAAAAACTATTAGTCCCTGGTGCTGTGGACACATATATCGCATACTATGGACAAGACGCACGAATTTTTCTATTCTGCATCAGCTGAACATCAAAGACAGACTCTCAATCATTTGCTTAAGACAAATCCTTCAATTTTCTGGACATCTTGCGACATGGAAAGATTGACAGTTACTTCGTGGTGTCACATTTTAATTTATAAATATAATTTTTATTTTAACATTACTGCACACACAATTTTTGAGCCAATAACACAACTAGTTTCTGGAATTGGACCCGCATTTTATACAAATAATAATATTGAAAAAAATCTTCAAAATTCTAAAATAAAAATAGATATTTGTAGGGATTGTAACAAAGAATATTCATAATTTTTCTGAATTCGCTAACCATATCATCGAAACTAATCATTCTTTCGACAGCCATGATTTAAAATTACACCACTCCATACCATATAGGGGAATAATAATGAATAATCTTGAAATGATAGAAATCCAGAAAAATCTGAATTTGGAAAAAAAATGAATAAACAATATAACGTTTTCTAATACTTCATCGTTACTATAGATGTTTCCAAGAAATAATAAAGCCACTCCAACCCCTACGTACCCCACTACTCTATAGCCACTGTATTTAGTTTAGTATATTTTATTTTACACCTGTAGATCGGAAGGACTACTCTTTTCAAAACTACAAGTGTTATTACCTCACCCAAAGTGTATGAATGAGTTCCTGGTTTAATTATTACAGAACACTAATGGATGTAATGGATGTTATTATACTCACTAAGTAAGGATTTTATGAAAAAAATATTCATAAGTTTTTATAGAAAATGCCCCAACACCTGAAGTGTAATAACAATAAAAAATAATATTTCTCCTCCGAATGGTGGAGGTCCCCGCGCCGCGGCAATAAACGATACTGTGGAATTTTTCATATGAAGCGCTAAAGGCCGCCGCTTGGGATTCCACACATTCCTGTGGAATCGCTCCATTATAAGTGCCGAATGATGACGTCACAATCCTGGGCTCCTCGGAAGACAGTTCATAAAGTGGCGCGGTGTTGGAATTTTATAAGGTTTATAAAGGAGATGGCTTTGTATGCCGGTGCAGAGGGAATGTTATAAGTTTATAAGTGTCCAATTATATTCTCACCTACACGTATGCAGTGGGCGCGAACATATATTGAGATACGACCTTGACGACATTCATATTGCATTGAAATGTGACCCAACATGAAATGTTTTACATAAAATAACTTACAATGAAAAAATCCATTTCGAAAAAAATATTTAGTCGATCTTTTACCAATTTATAATTTTTCTAAACAATACGAATGATGTAACCCATCAATAATGACGGGAAATCATTCGTGAATTAATTATAATATGAACTTTTAGTCTGATACATGTCTGTAATGCTACTTTTTAAATCAAATCGTTATAAAAAACAAATGTAAAAAAAAAAATACGTTGTACAATAAAAATGTAGAAATGTGTAAAAATATGAATGTAGTATTTATATTAAATTAGTTGTCTGTTAACAAATGTTTATGTATAAAAAAAATTCCACAAATGCGATGATAGTTTTGAAGATAGTCAAACTATATCGTAGCCGAAAATTTTTATTTAAAAATTCAGTCAAAAAGCATACAATTGCGTACATATTAATGTGATATTTTTAATCAATAATGTTCTTCAGTTAAAATTATTATAACAGTTTCGAAATCTGCTTTTGTTGGCTATCATCACAATGTTTACTGCTTCCTGTAAAAGCTTCACAGTAGACCGGCCAAACAATTGCCTCAGATTCTTCGGCCATGATGTTCTCCTTCTTCCACGGCCAGAATTACAGTATCTATCTTTCAATTATTTGCAAGTCATCTTCTTTATTTTTACGGAATCTCAAAAACCTTTGCGTAATTCGATAGGAAACGCCAGAATTAATAATTCATTTTCATTAAATTTTGGATACATTGATACAACTTATATTTAATTAAGGAGAACACATTCAGAAAATAGGTCTGTGATATTTTTAATACAAATTAATTCGAAAAATATACACATAAAATCAATTTTATCTCTTCTTTCATGGTTTTCAAATAATGGAATGATAGATGTATTAATTTGAAAAGTATAACATACAACGTTTTGGTGTTGCATAATCTGTTAATGCACATTCCCCGGATTGGAAGATATCCACGTTCGAATTCCGATAGCAACAACAATATTTTTCGATAAAATTGATTTTGTATGTATATTTTACAACTTCACAATAAGATCGAGAACACAGCATCTGACTATTATCATTCGTAATGTAAGGTTGGCATCATGACAGCAGAACAAAGTTGCACGAGCTTACTCAATGCAGTATTTGATTTATTAAAATGATATATGTATATATATACAACGTTGCCGTTAAACGGAAATAAATTTCTAAATGCGGAGATCATCAAATTTTGCAATATAAGCAAATAACCATAAATCGATGATTTTTCAATTTTCTCTCTCTCTCTCTCTCTCTCTCTCAAGTCACCTTCTTAATAATATATTTATCTTCTTAGCGTTTGCTAATGTAAGCACATTTCCACTGAAAAATAGCCTATTTGTATTCGTAATATTTTGGAGGGGGTTATGTACACAAGCAGGTATCATATGCAGCCAGCAATGGCAATTAAAGATGAATCGGCAAGAAATTAGGAAATTATATCACACATTACTAGTTTCTACTCTTGCGCAAACATTACTAAGAAAACATAGCTTTTAAAATATGTTAAAAAGTCAAAGTGGGCAGACATTTTCCCGTTGTTGACTCGGCTGACAGAATGTTTTAAAAGTAGCTGAGCAGATCCTGGACAGTGTTATGTTTTGAATGTTTGCTTAGATTTAACAACTAAGAGCACGTATAATGTGGGCAAACATAACAAATTTAATTAACTTTTGCAATTACGTATTGTAAAGATTTTTACATTTTTAGATTATCGAGACAACGAATTTTTATTAAGGAAAACACATTCTTATTATTACATGTAATTGTTCAGAAAATAGGTCTGTGATTTTTTAAATACTAATTAAATGGATTAGTTAGAAAGATATACATATAAAATCAATTTTATCGAGAAAAAAATTGTCGTCAAACGTACTATCGCTGTAGCATAGTTAGATAATGCACCTTCCTCGGTTTGGAAAGAGATCCAGGTTCGAATCCCGACAGCGCGCAATAACAATATTTTTCGATAAAATTGATTTTATACGTATTTCTTTCTAATTAATACATTTAATTAGTATTAGAAATAATAATATTTTGACAAAATGCAAATTCGCTCGTTTGACAAATAATAAATATTATCTACGCAAACACTAAATTTAATCGGTAAAAGTAAAACAAATACGTAGAAATGTCATTCTAAAGAAGATAAAAAATAAAATGCAAATTAATTACAATTAAGTTTTTATTTCAACTAATAACTGACTATATTAAACACATGTTTGCTATCAGTTTCAAAACTATTGAATTTTTGTTGAAACGGACACACACTGTACACTACTAAGTAGTTAGTTTTTAGATTATTTTTCCCGTCATTATTGACGGGCTTTCGTCCAATATTTTTATAAACCACCCTGTGTTTTCCTGCTTCAAGTTGTTTCAATGTAATATCAACCCAACCTTAGCTAACACGACGGCGAATAAAACTGCCAGAAAAAATAACGTAATTATGGCAACAAGGTTCTCGGGTGTACCCAAGTCCACTCGGGGGTCTCGGCTCCGTGAAAATTACCGTTTCAGACCAATTATTATTGGGAAAAGTTAGAATGTTGAACACTGGGGGGCTGCAACGGCCATTCGCGGCCAAACCGGGGGCAGTGTGGCAGAAAACAGGCCGCAGAGTCGGACTGGTCAATATTGCCGACTTCTTGACATATTTGCAACAAAAACAAGCCGGAGGCTTTCGAGATGTGGTGCTACAGAAGACTTATTTTACAACAATACAGAACTAACAGAAAACCTCTACAAATAACGAAAAGTAGTGTATATTCATCCACGTCGATCATGAACTCCCACCCTCTTGCCACATTTCTCGGCATTTAGAGATTCTGAAGAATGAGAAAATTTCATTTGTATCGCAGTCTATGATACACGTAGCATACAATCCCAACACTACATCATAAACAAACAATTATTCAAGGGAAAATAGAAGTCAAACGTTGTTTGAATAGTAAGAAACTGTCTTATTTGCGAATCATCCGAAAGTGGACTGGTCTCGGAGTCGAGAAATCAAGGAGTCAAAGATAGATTGTGAACATTGATCTTTTAAATCATTGATCGTTCAACCGGCACCCAGATATTTATTTTAACAGACTCGTTCAATCTTTTCTGCTCCAATTTCTTCTAAACTTTCACTTCTAAACTCTTTTTTAAACTACCTGATTATAATCTGTTCAATAGTATCGGTTAAAGGATAGTGTCTTTAAATTAGCAAATATTGTTAATTATTTAACCAAATTCGAATATTTGTTGCCGTCCTATGCTGTTTTTTGATTTATTAAAATTGTTCGACTATCGTTCAACTCAAGCCATACGATTGACAACTTACTGAATTTAAAATTCCTTTCGGCTGATCCATTTTGTGTAATAACTTTTGAAAGATTTTCAGCTTGGCTTACAGCTTCGTGCAAATCATTAAAGTTTCTACTTTCTCTTTTACTACTTCGCAAATTTTACTATCTTGTTGTTAACGGGTTGTTTTCATGATCGTTCTTTGCATTCAAGATACTTGATGGATTTGTTTATTATTTGGGAAAAACAAAAAGCAATTGGCGGAACTAATTCCTACGTTACCCTTCATAAAAATAATAATTTCCTTTAATTGTTACGTGAAGGATTTTCAAACAATAATCATGTTCAATCATAAAAAGTATTCTTAAAATGTACTATTTTACGTTAAAATTAAAACATCAAAAACTCTATGATTAGTACTAAAAAATTACAAATAATTAAATGGTAGAGTCGTATGAACGACGGATAAACCAACTGCACGGTACTGGGTATACAAAATATATTATCGAATAATGTATACCAACGTATAAATTTCCAATATTGCATGAATGCCGGTGCACGAGTTTCTGTGGTTCTAATGTTGAGTAACCTAAAGTTAGACTAAAAATAAGTACGATGAATCATCAGATGCAAATAAAAAATTTCTAAAACATCATTGTGGGTAGTTTTTAATTTTTATTAAAAACTCAAAAATCGTAGTTCGCCCCTGGTACGGGGTAGTAGCACCAAGTTGAACAAGTGGCCGAGGTAATAGGTGTAAAAAGCATTGCACTGAAACATTTGCAAAGTGGGTGAACATTACGCGAGCTGGCTGGCGAAAGGTTGTAATGTAGCCGTGGCGTAGCTGCGGCGTAGCAAATCGTTATGTCGGCGTAGAAGCCAAAGAAGTAGCTACGGAAATACATTTACAACCTACTTACTTTGTGCTAGTTAATTTTGATGTTTTTTTCTGTATTTGTAATGGTATTTGTTATGTTTTTATAATATTATTGTGCTAATTATATTTACTATATTTTGTTCATTTTTCTCAATTATTGTCAAATGTAGCAGTTCATTTTCTTAACTGTTTTAAAGAGTTTTAATTTTTTAATCTTTAATATTATAATACAATGTTAATCTCTAATCTAACTAATAATTGTAATATGTAATATTTCATTTTCTTAACTGTTTTACCGTGTTTATAATTTTTCAATAATTTAAGATGTCATTTGTAAATTTCACTTATTTTACTGTTTGTAGATGTTTCCTCTCGACCTGGTATATTCACTCCTACCTTCATATTTATTAGCTTTTATAAATAAATTTATTAGTGTTTTGCTACTTAAAAAACTCATGCTAGTTAATGACATCTCATACCACTTTGATGCTCTCTGGACACGGTAAAATCCGGAGTAAATCATTAGTAGTTTCAGGGGTTTAAGAACGGAAATGATTGAAGGAGCAGAAATGATCGCAATCCGCGGAACGATGACCTAATGCAAGGTGAACGAAAGTTTGAATCCTTCCGGAATTTAATTAAGGTGAGGGTGTTACGCTGGGAGCTTCTTCTGTTGTTATTTTATTTTTTTCTTGCCGTAGATGATGGTAGGAGCAGCCCGATTGCCACCCCTGTATGCTGTTGTGGATGTATTTTACTTGATAGCCATGTTTCCCATGTAGTAAAGCAGCGGGGCACGATTGCCTTTTTGCATTAAAAAATGCCAACTTGACAGCGAATGAGAATGACCGATAAGGAAGTTTTCACTCATAAAACGGTCCTGTGTAAGTGGTGGTTCACCTCTCACTGATGTCTAGACTAAACTATTATCTGTAGTGTCCTGATCTCTTGAGGATAATGTTGGTTTAATTCTATCGCTGTCTGACGGTAACAAACACCTTACTAATCTTTTTTGTGTTTGTATGTTTCATTGCTGTATTTCTAGTATCTGTGCAATATTAGATTTTTTTTATTTTACGTCTTCTTTATTGTTTACCAAATAGTCTTGTTATTATCCTGTCGGTTCAGTGAAAAAATATACAATACATGATACTGGTTTAAAAAAGTATTTAAAATGATGATATTAAATCACATTGATATCCAAGTATTTATGTTACTAGGTGCACAATGAAATTCAGTAATAATATAGGATGTAATGTTTAACTCTCATCTATCAGTCAACGTCAATAAGTCAACTGAATGTGGAAAACCCGCAATACAGAGAAATGTATTTTTTAAATAAAAATAAGTAAATAATATTGATTTGTAGTATGAAGATAATATTTTAAGCAATTTGTGGTTAGACATTCTAATAACTGATTTCTTTTATAAAAAACCACTTGGGTTTTATCATTTAACTCCAGCCGGTTTTAGAACCTATGTTATACATATGTATATTCGTTAGGTTATTACAGAGAAGTAATTGTTGTCTTTTCCACTCGGTCGGTCCAACGAGTGGAGGATCTTCCTCTTTCTCCTTCGACGTGCCACACCACAACAAGCTTCTTCAAGCTGTCTTCTCAAAAAATTGAAGGATTCGTCTCAGGCTGCAGGTTGAGAGTCTGACCTTGATGTTCAGTTCCTGAAGAATCGAGACATTCGCGCGTCTCGCCGTCTATGGTATGCGCAACATGTGTCACCAGCACTACATCTCGAAGGCATCAATCAGCCTTCTCTCTCTTGCCTTCAAGGTTCATGATTCCAAACCGTTAACGAACTTAGCTAAAATATTTAGTAAGTTAATTTTTCAAAAAAAGTTGTACTGTAATCTGATAAGAGCTACCATAGATGTGTCTAAAAAATCCAAAATATAACCAACTAACTTTCTATCGCAGAGATATGCAGAGAGAATAGAACACCATACTTTTCTGTTCTGGCATACCGCTTTCATACGATATTGAAATATTTAACAGGCCTCTCTCTCAATCGATACGCTCGTGACTGAGCGACATACATGTTCCTCTACTGTGCTTCTACAGTGCAACTGCTTTACCTCTACTCTTCACGATCTCGCTCCTTAATAAATTTAACATATAATATCATTAAATGATTTGGCAGTTTTAATTTTAAAAATATATCTTTTTTTTTTGACTTTGCACTACACACACTCGCATTTAACTCAAATAATAATACTAGAAGACAAAAATATAAAAAAGCGAGATATATCAAAAAACTTGCGGAGATTGTAACAAAAAATACATTAGGCAAACCGTGAGAAATTTAAATACACGAATTAAAGAACATCGACACTGTCTGAAAAGTGATAATTTTTCCAAATTCTCTAACCATATCTATCGAAATCTACCTAAAACATTTGAGTCGATCACTTAATTAACGAGCGGACAGGATATCTCGGACGCCTGTTTCTTCAATACCCGTAAATTGACGCAACTCAGAAGTCAAATCAATTACAAAATTCCGTGTGTGTGTTCCGAAACACCTTTTAATTACAATCTTAAGATATTCCGTCCGCGACAAGTCAGAGGTTTGCCAATTAACAAAAATTAATAATTTTCTCAGCGTACATGAGTAAATATAAAAGTGTTTGTTATTTAATTTTAATAAAACTACATTATATTTGTGAAGTTGAGATTTTTCAGAACACAGTTCCGTGATAATTTAAGTAGACCACTTGGAAAGACACGCGGTAAAATCCGTAGATCGAAAAAATATCGTCATCACATTCACAAATAAAGTGTAATTTCTTTTAAATTAATATAATTAGTTACGTCGATGTTTTTTTTAAATAAATTGAGGAAACAATATAACTGAAAAAATAATCGCTTCCAACGGGAAAAACAAATGTCATTTAGAAAGAAATATATTATAGAAGAACTTTAGCAACTTCCTGTATGCTAATTGGAAAAGTGTTAGTGGTGGTCGAAGGTGTTAGTATAATAAGTAAGATTAAGAATCACTTAGGCACTTTGGTCATATGGAACGGATGAATGAGGAGAGAATGGTAAGAAAGATATATGACGCAAGTGTTGATGGCACCAGAAATAAAAGACGACCGCGGTAGACTTGGCGCGACCAGGTAAACTGGAGGATGGTTCTGTTAGAAGCCTCAACAATCGGCAAGCTTTTATGAGAAGATGTATGAACAGAGAAGTGTGGCGCTCTATACTCTCTGCCTGTGGCGCGATGGTAAGTTAGTTAGTTAGTTAATTGATAAATCTGTCAGCCATCGACAATAGAAAGTTTCGAGTTCGAGTTCCGGTGATGATAATATTTTTTCGGTAGGTAGGTTTTTTGTGTACCTTTATAGGTGGTTTATCTAAATTATTATTTAATTAGATTCAACCCTCGAATAATGAAGGTAAATGAATACTTTTAATAATGTTAAATCAATTTAAAAGACAACCAAAATACAATACTAAAATAATATTGTTTGTTAACGTGTTAATTGCACATATCACGTTAATTGCACGTAAAAGTAAATAATGGATATAGGATTATTTAGAATTAATGACAATTTTTTTAAATGCAAATATAAGAATAAACGATACGATTCTTTACAAAATCTATATAAAATAAAGGCTCATTACATGCAGGAAAATAATACTTTTATACTTGCTTTTATGTTGCAACAAGAGATGGAAAAATTGGGAATCACTATAGTCCAAGGTCCAGGATCGCCAAGAATAGAAGCAAGCAGTTCGCGCTGCAGAAGTGGGTCTGCTGTGCTCAGTTATCATGTCGATTGAGATAAAGATTTAAAATGATATTTGGTAATATTTCATTAATATAACATTACATACTAATTAAACGTATTAATTAGAAAGATATACATATAAAATCAATTTTATCGATAAATATTGTTGTTGCGCTACCGGGATTCGAACCTGGATTCTAAATCGGGAAAGGTGCATTATCCAACTATGCTACAGTGACAGTACTTTTAACGACAAATTTTCGAACCTATATGTTATACTTTTTCAAATTAATACATCTATCGTTCCATTATTCGAAAGCAATCTACTTTGTTATTACGGAATCTCAAATACCTTTAAGTAAACCGACAGCAGACGCCAGAACTAACAATCCATTTTTATTAAATTTTTGACACATACATTGATACAACTTATATATTATTAAGGAGAACACATTCGTATTGCGAAGTTGTAATTATTCAGAACAAAGTACATGGATGGCTTTCAAATAAAGGAAAGATAGATGTATTAATTTGAAAAAGTGTAACATATAGGTTCGAAAATTTGTCGTCAAAAGTACTGTCGCTGTAGCATAGTTGGATAATGCACCTTCCCCGGTTTGGAAAGACATCCAGGTTCGAATCCCTGCGGCGCAACAACAATATTTTTCGATAAAATTAATTTTATATGTATATATTTCTAACTAATACATTTAATAAGTATTTAAAATATAATAGACCTATGTTACAACTTCACAAAAAGAATGTGTTCTCCTTAATAGTTAACAATAAATATTTTTTTTAAATTCAAAAACCAGCTAATAACTGACAACACAGGTTTAAAGTGAAAAATGATTAATAATACGTTACAAAAAAAGTACCTAATTTGGTATTAGCCATTGTTAATATGACCACCCCTGGAGCCCTGAAGAGAGTGTTTGCTGTAACTAGGCCCGCGATGGTAGTCCGTAATGTTTGGACTCCATTAGCGTTGTGCAAGCTGACAAGACACACTTTGTTTAAATAAATAAAGACATTCTAAAGCAAACACTCCTCTTTATGTCCAATAGAAAACTTCAATGTTCTGCAACTATATATGAAAGTATTATAAAATAAACCGCCCAGTGGCGTACATCGTGACTAGTGAAATCTAAGTCAGGTATTTTTTACATTATATTTTTTTATGTATAATATTTTGCACATTAATGAGGCACGTAGAAATAATATCGCAAGTGTCCACAAAATGGTTAAATTTAAATAATTGTGAAAAAGCTTTTTAAATTTGATGTACAAAATCTATTAATAAATTGATCAATTTAAATTTTGCTTTTGTAACAAACACAGCAATATCGAATAGTAATAGAAATATTTGAAAAAACTATTCAAAACACTACAAATCGTTTACATGAAAACTGGCAGTCTCAAAATTTTATTGAAACAAAGATGGCAATGTCCAAGTGTGGAAAACTACTAAAACTATATATAGTCATCTACAGTGCTTTTTTTTAACCTTCAAAAGTCTCCATGGATAGACGAAATTATCAGAGTAGTAAGAATGATGTGTCAAAGATTGATGAATAATCGAATAGAATAGCCTGAGTCATGTAGAGACCTTCATCTAGCTATGAATTGACAATAACTGATGATATGAGTATTTAATTAGGTATAATAGTTCAGTTTTTTTTTAAACTAGTTTAGCCTATTGGGCACCGTATACCCTTAGGTTTTGTACGTACGATAATTATATTTGGAATCGTATTTTCAAATAACATTATTACATACCAGCGATGAATAATGTTTTTAACCGATTGGATTATTCGTTATTGATACCCAAACCTCCTATCGTTAAATCACTCTTATCAATCATCGTTATAATTAAACATCAATCACAATCATGGTTTAATTCATCACAACTTTTATATAATCTCACCGGCAGACTCTTATTGGCAACACTTGCGATATTTGTAAAATTAAATAAATCGGTTTGTGTCTCGGCTGAATATACAGAGAGTGTATATAACTAAAATTTAGGTTTAAAAACTTGCTATTTTGATGCAGAAAATACTGCGCCGCCGCTGAATCATAGTATTTGAACAAGACTCGCGGTGTCTCTGACCATGAAACTATATGTTTTTATAAAATTGTTTAAATAGCCATACATTACTGTAAGCGTTCACATGGGCTTGCTGCGTATGTGCGTGTGTTGTATGTGTACAGGTAGTGTGCGCGTGTGTCGGTTAAACGATAGCGACTTAGGTGGTCACGCTGTGCACGCATCACGTATTCCTACTGCCTATTAAGGTGGCAGCTCACACAAAATTCGTCAAAATGTGGAAGGTTTCGTACAACATTATTGTTTATGATTCTTGAAAAAAATTACATGATAATCACTTGCGAAACACGCTTAAAAAACAATTCTCAAATATTGTTATTACCTTAGAATGATCGTACAGGAAATAACTAAATATATTAAATAAAAGTAACCTGTAAAATATGTGAAAAAAGACAACCCAACACTTCGGAACAGAGTGATACCTACCAGTGGCGGTCGGTGACTTTTTGTAGAAGGGGTACTAATCTATAGACTAGCCCGCGAACACTCACATAATTCACTATTTTCGTTTATAGCGTTAGAATAGATAATCGAAGGATATTCAATGTTTCAATAATATCAAAAATGTGTCACACAAACAAATTTCTCAAAACAATCCACTCCCTTCGTAATATGTATGCTATTTTGTGCATTATACCTATAAGCATTAAAGTCGTTTTCTGTACATCAGATGCTGTTAATGAATGCGTAAACAGTATTCGTAGGCTTTGACATGCAGAATTGAATGCGCATGAGCGAAAGTCGAATACTTTTAAACGTTGTGGATACGGAACGAATGATAGAATCTATTGTTGTTGTTATCTGTGTGTTTACGCTATTCATAGATGCTCGAAAGTTGAGAATGTGTACGTATTTCGATTCGCTCCGTACGCGCCTCGCGTCATAGTGTGTGATATATAAAGGACAGGTCGAATTTAATTTGCAGCAGTCCTGTTTTCGACTAGAAACAAAAAGTCAAAATCACTATCACTGGACAACACAACACAAAATAAAGTACAGCCACTGTAAGAATGCGCATGACATTTTGACTACGCGCATATGGACGAAGACATTCGTAAAACTTCGGAAAAATGACGAATGTACATGCCGAATGCTTACAGCAGGTAAACCAAAAAGCTATCTTCAGAACTTAATAGATTTTTTATTTTGTGCATTATTTAAAGATACACAAGATTAAAATACATTATCTGCGCAGATTATTTGAAGCGCATCCTTAGACTGGTCATACTCGACATGAATGTAGCGATGATGTTTTAGGTTAAATGGGGAAACCAGTAACTTAAAATACAATAAAGACTGAGCACACATGAATCATGAATAGCCGACAACGAGCGAGCGCTAGTGTCTTTAAGCTAAAACCTTGTTTCTAGGACATTATTTCCGTTGTGACTCCTGATACCACTCTCTTATTCTCAGTGATTCAAGGGTCCTCTAAAAAGCGGGGCTACCCGCAATCGCGACTCTGTAAATCCGCCACTATCCTCGTAGTATAAAAATGAAAGTGTAGGTACTCACTGGGTTGATGCATCTCCTCCTTGTAGTGACCCCTCTGCTGGGGCGCACTCCCCGGGGGCCCCGCATACAGCAGCCCCAGCTCCCGCGCCTCGCTCTCCTCCTGAGCCTGCTGCCGACGCAGCGCCACCTGGGGCAAGCAGATAAACTGTACACATGTAATACTACCTTTACATTGCAATCCTATCTTTACATTGTATTAACAGTGCCGTGTAATATTGTGGTGCAAGCCCTACAAATTAACGATGTAATGAGGAATAAACTAGACAACCACTTAGAAAGATCTAACAGAAAAAACTCAATTATTTGTTTAGCCTTATACTGTCTCCGTAAAACTAGACTGAAGTCTATGAAGGAGACAGGTTCATCCGTTATATCTAACAGTGATATTTAAACAATATACAAGTATTAAATAATTAATCTCAAAATACATATTTAACAACTAATTAAAGTACAAAAGACTATCCTTTATAAGAGTCCTAAAAATATATGCGAAAAATTTACTTATAGGTATATCAATATAAACATTTTAAAAATGATCTAATCATACACATATTCTTATATGCTAGTAAGTATATAATGGTTCCTGCTGGCGACTATTCGGCCGCACTAGTGGACACTACGTGGCCATTGGTGAGCTCAGGGTTTTAATAGAATCTATATTTCAATGCGGAAATCCCTTATTAAATTGCTTTAACAATAGTGAATTGTGCATTCTTATTATATTGCTTTAGATGAAATATAGATCCTGGCCGAGCCACTATCAGCCGATTCGTGGCCCCAATAGCCGCCCGCAGGTCTTAGCAGCAAAAATTGCTTTTCTGTTAGTGCATTCTGTATTGTTCTCCCTGGAATTGTTCAAACGTGAAAGATACGAACAAAACATTCATGTCATAATTGACAGCGACAAAGATAAGGGAAGAAACCATAGAGTGCGACGCGATATGACTATGAGACATAGATGAGATAACAGGAGTATCACAGACTTGGCCGTTTAAACAAGTACTTTGCAGCCTACCGAAGCACGTGACGTCACGGCCGCCACATCCATAAAGTCATAGATATAGACGAGGAAGAGTAATATTATTATGGATTACTCCACAAAATTACACAACAATTGCCAATGGAACTAAAAGATACAAGAAATGGAATAATATTTATGAAACTAATTATGATCAAATGGATTAAAGAATTAGACAAAGAAATGTTAAAAATAGTATAAAATAAGTATTTTTAATATTTAACGCAAACACAGGAATCAGTGTTTCTCACAGTGGTTAAAAAAAAGTTAATAATCTATTAATAATTTTAAAAAGAAGTCATAAATTATCTTCAGAAATTTTAACAAACACTTAATAACCCACCTCGACACAGGATCATCTTAGTGAGGGGTATTATTTCTAATAAATGTAAAAAAATGTATGTAAAAGAAGAAAAAGTTATAAAATTGAATAACCAGAAATATTAAAAAACAAAATTGAATAACCAGAAATATTAAAAAACAAAATTGAATAATAAAAACTAAAAAGAGACATTTCGTATATTAAATTAATGATAGATGATAAATAAGTTATCTCAAATTTACGTGTATCTATAATTTATTAATAAATATATTTTTCTGTGTATCTATCTAATTTGTTTTCATTATGTGTTCAACTGTGTTCTTAAATTGCAACATTACAATGAAAATATGTTATCATTCAAATAAATAGATGTTGGTATGTAAATTTGTTTCAAGCAAGGGGAGGACGAGATGTGTGCGGTAGGGTGGTAGCTATAACTATGTATTCCTCAGGATCTTAGGGTATAATTAAGAAAAAAATTATAATTTAAATATTTATACGCATAGATGTACAAGTGAGTCAGGGCTAAAGGAAATATATAACATAGGTGCCCTAAATCAGAGCCCTCTAGGCCTATTGTCTGAAATGATAAAAATATTTTATTTTTATGAATAAACAGGTAATATTTTTGAAAAAAAGGGGTATTAGAAATACGTGTCATATTTTAATAGTTTCATTTTTTTGAGGCTATATGTATTAGACTAGGACTTCGAACTTCTTAGTATTTTTAATGCCAATCTCACTAAGCTTTGCGCTTGCCAAAACAAATTAATATAAAAATATACATACTACTTACATTTTATTATTTTTATTAATTAATTCATGTACGGGAGGTACTTAACAAAATTATCTACTCGACTCTCTTAGTGTTTGAATTTGATTTCAAAATTGAATAGTTCTCCTCACAAATTTAAGACCGAACTATGATCCTTGGATCATAAAGGTAGCTGTCTTCGACTGGGCCACCTGGGCGTGTTTCTCGCTTTTTAATAAATAAGTAAACTATAATATATGCTAATCTTCTACACAAGCACACAGTAACAAATATTTTTTATTATTATTAACATGACTTTTCCATTGAATTAAAAAGTTAAAGTTCTAACCTGAGCGGCCATCACTCGCTGTCTCTCTGCTATCAGGGTGCATTTAGCGCACACGCAGTCTCGCCATCTGCAGTACCGTTTGTGTCCCTTGAGAGCGGATACAACGCCATGGTTTCTGCACCGAGCGCATTTTGGGGTACGCTGGAAATAAATAAACCAAATTAGGAATCGTTTATCGAAGTAGGTACCTGATATTGCGATGTATGTAAGATCACACATGATGTAAAATCACTATCTGTATAAGATCACATGTGATGTAAAATCACTATCTGTATAAGATTACATGTGATATAAAATCACTTTATGTACAGGAACCCATTTGTTGTAAGATCATTTGATTAATAAAATCAGATATAATGTAAGATCACCTGGGTAGGGTGAAATAAACAATAAAAACATTTATCTACAGTCATTTTGTGTGCATCTTCACTATTGCAATATATTTTATTATAATATGTAATGAATATTTGCACAATAAAAATAGTAAAATTTAATTAATATTTTAAAATTTTTAAAATTTCGATCAAGCGGGATTAAACCATTGATTTTTGTTAACCTCCAACATAACTGACATTCATATTGATTTTTACATTTCTCTCAAACACATTATGAAAGGCTTTTTTTATTTAATAATATAATTATATAATAAATAAAAGCATTATAACTTTTTTTTTAATACGTAATACTTCATCTCTGTTATTCCTTCTCCCGCATACTTTGATCATATTCTAAACCTGACGAAGTCGATTGAGTGTATGTATCGATACAGAGATAACGTGAAGAAGCATTTAACACGACACATTTTTTAAGATTATTTTCCGGAAAAAAAATAATAAGATGACAACTGTAGGGAACAACATTAAATAAATAATAATAAAACAATTAAAACTACACGATTAACAGTTTCGGAGTTTTTTTCTGTAGGTACCGTTATTCTGACCTATTATATTATAATAGTTCTTGAATACAAACTAAAATATAGGTATCATTTTCAAAAACGTAAAAAGTTCAACTCGACAGATCAACAACTGATAGTATAATGTCAAAAAACATATTTTCAATTACGACCATTATTTATTTAAAACTACATTAGGACGCACATAAGTAAGGTACCTACATAAAAAACTAATGATTTCAATTTTATCATTAAATAATTTTATTAACAAAAGTGATAACGCGCTTTTATTAATAAAAATCACAGGTATCTAAATTGTTGTCGATAATTACAGTAGGTATTGGTGCGATATTTATTTTTAATCTTTTCAGTTAGCTCGAAATCCAGAACGTTCCGGATACAGATCTGGGTGGTGTTTATATCAATAGAGTTATCTTCCTTTACGAAAATACCTCTGACTCCTACGAGTATAGCTATCTCTATAAAGGTAGACAATTTTACGTGTAATACAAATTAAATTAATACTATCGGTAGCCACCCTATCTTTTAAGTTGATTTATTTAATTTGTATTAAATACCACAGAACTATGTTTTGATAATGCAATACTAGTCACCCTCTATTTTTACTTGACCTTACTTCCCACGGATCATCCCTCGGGATCAAGGAGCGTAATTATTGCGGGTGTAGTTAATAGTTAATGTTAAAGTTGACAATTTTGCTTCTACTGGCCCTAAATTCCTAGTGGTGCAAAGATTCGCGTAGGTTGAACCTTGAATTCCTTAAAAGCGAAAAATTTGATACATCTTTGGGACGGTTTTAGAAAGTGGATTTTAACATAGATGCTAGAGTTAAAGATCTGATTTCGCTGGATTTGAGCCGATAGACCTATATTATTAATATGACGCTTATTATGAAAAATATATTAAGCGTAGGTGATAATGGCCAAGTGGCCAAAAGCCGGTGGGTGATCATCCAACCATCGGAAGGCTCGAAGGAGCTCGTGCGAGATCCTTGTTACATTTGACTTATATTAAGATGAAACAATATTTTCAAATCAAATCAGTACCGAAATGTAATTTCTGTAGATGGTTTAAATGCATTATGAAACTTAAGACTTTATTATTGTCATTTTGCCAGAGATCTTGCCATTTTTTAGTCGATAGTCTAACGATGCTTAAAAAATGCTGATGTTTATTGTTTTCAGGTGTTTTTAGATATTCAACGCAACATTTTTGTGAACGCTGCTTTGAACGATTATCTTTCATACTTCACACGTGTACATTTTTTTCCCTTTAGAAGGACAGTTTAATACTTTGTACCATCATTTACTACAGAGAACTTCAGTTTCAATCCAGTGTTCTGTTTTGAAACATGAAATCGGAGCGAAAAGAATAGTCTACCTATGGATACAGAGTTTTGAATATGCTATTATTTTTTTTAAGTATCAAAGAGTTCGAAATAGATAAAATTACCAACATTTTAGATTCATTTTTAGAACATTTTTTAAAAACCATTTCTTGGGTCATCAATTATTATCGTTATTATCTATGTCAATATAAATTATCCTTGTGGAATGATTAATGCAGAGACCAGTCCGCTGCAGTCAAACCATGAAGCTATAGAAACATTATTCAAAATTTTGAGAAATAAATATAAATTAAATAACTACTAAATTAATGAATTAATTATAAATATATACATATAAAATCAATTTTGTCGAAAAATATTGTTTTTGCGTCACCGGGATACCTGGATCTCTATTTCCAATCCGGGGAAGTACACTACCAACTGTATTATAACGTCAGTACTTTTCATGACAAATTTTCGAACCTATATGTTACATTTTTCAAATTAATACACCTGTCGTTCCATTATTTGAAAGCCATTTACATTATTTTTACAGAATCTCAAATACCTTTGAGTAAACCGACTGCAGACGCCAGAATTATCAATTCATTTTTATTAAATTTTGGACACATTGATACAACTTATATTATTAAAGAGAACACATTCTTATTGTGAAGTTGTAATTATTCAGAACATAGGTCTGTGATATTTTAAATACTAAATGAATGTATTAATTATAAATATATACATATAAAATCAATTTTGTTGAAAAATATTGTTTTTGCGTCACCGGGACGCACAACTTCACAATAAGAATGTGTTCTCCTTAATAAATTAAATAATTCATATTACGTAAAATTTGTCCTACGGCTGGATTTTGGTGATCTATACAGTATGTCACTATGTATAAATTGTTTAATTTTAGCTTATTCATATATTTACCTAAACTGACTACTCAAATAAATATTAAACTTATTGACATTTAAATTAAAAATATAGGTACTCATTTAATCGCTGCATATCAAGGTTGATGTCTTGTCAAAGCTAGTTTTGCTCACTCCTATCAGAAGTCGCGATCACATAATTCACAATAACAAGCCTATGTAGGTACACTAATTTATTTATTTATTTATTTATTTAAGCGGAGTATTCAAATTCAGTAGCATATTTATATGAATTAGCTAGAATGAAAGAATACAAAAAATAACATGGCGCAGAATTAAAATCATTTAAATACATAATCGTTCATTAGGTAATGTCAGAATTTGTTTTAACAGTTGGATACAATTAGTATTTTTATTTATTATCTTTGTTTTATTAACCACTTATCTTTTATTAACCACTAATTTTAAAAGGATATATTTGAAATAAACATAATAATTATAATACCCGATGTAAATATTTTTACATGTTTCTGATTTTTTTTCTTTGCCATTATTTTGAGTCTACGTGCCAGCGATGTGCAGTTCATAAATAAACCTACTCACCAAGAATTTCTGGGAAATAACATATTTACCTTACAATATTCTCAGCGCAAATATTATCGAATTATTCACATTTTAATCCACCATAACAGGTATTCTAGATATATATGTAGGAAAGTAGTTAGATTTTTAAATTTTAATTATTATTTTAGTATTTGTTATTTTTTTCAAAAAGTACGCAACTTAGGGCAGGTATGCATTATCACCAATAAAATAATATATATTGTTTAAGTTAATAATAATTAATAATTAAGATAATAAATAAAAAATATGAATTTTAACCACAAAGTTAATATTGCTAATTTTAAAAGTAAAATAATATATAGAAATTGTGTAAATAGTTGCGTAGGTATTTAAAATTGTACGTAAGTATACATATATATGTAATCAATTTTATGTAATAAAGTTGAAAAAAATATTATACCTACATAGAAAGATTAAACTCAACTGTCTTCTTCGTCTTTTAAATAGACAATCCACCCTTCAAGAGTGATTTGTGCCATTAATAAAGTTAAAAATACAATAATATTATAGAATAGGAAACATTGTATTACAAGTCAATACCATTGTCGTTCAAAAAATTTGCTATTGTATAGATCAAATGTGGCGAGTTAAGGGAAAGAAGATGACACAAGGTAACCGGGAGTTGAAAATTACCATTGACGAGATTACTGTAAAAAAAACCTGTGATCCGCAATGGACAGGCAAAAAAGATATGGACAAGGGTTTCCTCTTCGGCACCACACTCGCACATTGGGGAATCTATTAAGTTCAATCTGAATAAATGTGAGGCTACCTGGCAATGCCCGATTCTCATTCTAGAGTTATTTGATATTTGGAGACTTTCCTTTTAAAGAACCAGGGAGTGCGGGGAATAAATCTTTAAATTATTTTAAGCCGATCACCCTTATGATTATTTGGATCCATCCATTGTGCAGTCCAGATAGAATTCGTACGTTTTTTTACCATATTAAGTATGTCACGCTTCGGGATAACCCAACTGTCAAACAAACGACAAAAAATGACCTATTCCTAACCGATACATTTCACATTGCCTTCGTAACAGATACAACACGAACATATTTGATTAACCCATGTATTTATACATCTGAAACTACAAATTTTCATACAGTAATTAAAATGTTAAATAACTTTGTTTATCTCTACTTGGGTTTTATTTTTTAACGCCAACCGGTTTCGAAACAGCGTAGATCACAAGTTCTTTCGCCAGGACAGAAAACTAAAATTAAAATAAAATAAAATATGATATCATGTTTTCATGTCACCTTTAAAATATGCACTGTGAAACGCATTAGTGTCGAATATCGTCAGAGTAAGAAAACCCTAATTGTTAAAAAGAGATTTTACATTAATTATCCTAAGAAATCACCATAATTTTTTGCTTCATATATTAGTAATAAACCGCTCATACATTCTTTGAAATCCGTAAATATAATCCAATATTTTAACGCAGATACCTACCTACCTACCTTTTTAAATTCCCTTCGCATAAAGTGAAATAATAAATGATTCCCTGGTCTTGAATAAGTATATAATATTATATAAGTATTTAAATACCTACTTAAAATTATTCATACAGTTACTAGATAGGTATGACGACTTTTTAGAAAATATTTTTATAATTTCCGACAGAACTCAAATCAAAATGAGCGGTATGAATTTTACTGTTCACCCCTTTTCTGGTAGAATTTTGAGTTTCCGGACTATGTAAATGCTCTTAATCGCTATTGGTGGATGCGTTTGTTGATGGTCCCCACGTATTAATCACCGATATTTGTTGATGGTCCCCACGTATCAAACACCCCTATCAAATATGAGGTATAATGTAACTGACAGTAGGTACCTACCACTTTAAATTTAACAATATTAATAATTTAATTTAAATTACTATCAAATCACTAAAATGTATAATTCTTCTATTATTTCACTAATAATAAAAGTGGTAAAAATAATTATATATTCAGAAATCTCACTTTCATTTGAAATCTTATATTAATGTAACAACCGTAAGCGTAAGGGAATTTGAAAGGAAATTTATACATTACGTACATTGGAGTGAAGTGTCAATTTTCTTTGAAATATATTAATTAGTTGGATGTCACCTTTTTATACGCATATTTTTCAAATAGACCACATTGTATTCTCGGTACTATACACAAATCTACACAGGACATAATTATTTCAATTGTTATGACCGTCTTAAGTCGGATTCTAGACACTAATTTGATATAGGTACCTAATAAAAAGGTATCTTTAGTACTCTATAAAATGCCGTCGAATATTACACGTGAATTTTTTTTTTCATTTGCATATTAATTAAAACCAAAAATATATATAAATATGAGAAAATAATAAACCAATTTAGTTCTTAATATTTAATGGATTAAACTGCATTGAGATCATTTTTTTTAATTACGCCACTGCTATTAATTTTATACGGATTTTAAAGCCAGGATTCTTCTACAGGTAAATCCATTTATTTTAAAATTAAAAGTTCACACATCTCTACCTCACGACCAGATTTGTGCTATATAAAAATACAACTTTACTTTAAAAATAGGTACTACTAAGGTCTACAAGGATGGTGCAAAAAGCAAACCACGTGTGGCTGATAGCAGCCTGAAGGCAGCACCTGATATCTCTCGGAGGCTCTCAGAAAGAAGGCGGGAGGAAGTGCCCCGAGAACCGGATGTTGGGCGACCAGTTGAGATACGTCTACGCCATTCGGTAGAGACATCTCCATCGCTGAAGGGGAACTGGTATGGCGCGTATAGGTATACAGATTCTACAAGTTCATCTCCTTTGCTAGATCCGATGAAGTCGTTGGCAGTCTTAGGCAGTAGATACAGTTTGTCTATATTTGGCTAACTTCCAGAGAAAATTATTTATTTTGTATCTAGAATTATTATGAACTAAACATCACTATATTACTATAATGTAGTTCAATTAGACACTTTTCATATATGCTATGTAGACAACACCAGAAACACGTATTTTTAAATGTCAAATTTTAAATATGTTATAATTTAGCCTTATTCGTAATTTTATTCACTTATATTCTTCAATATTGGCAACACTATATAAGTGACAAACGGTATCAAAATTAAAATGTATCAGTTGACAACCAAAAAAGTCGATCACTAGGTTGTAAAAGTTCACAAGAATTGGCACCGTCTCTCGAATTGCACCAGTCAAAATTAAAAATAAACCCACTATATTTTCCAATGTATCCGAAGCAACAATTTCCGTTGAAGTTTTACGCAAAAAAAATAAGCGAGTGGTGATCGCCGAATTGTGCGAATTCGACAGGCACGCTTCGCTCGTCAGTCCGAACTGACTGACATAACCTAACTTTTCTGCCGCGCGCGGGAAGTGACATCCATGGACACAGTTTACACCGACCATGCTACATTAAAACCTCTACGCGTCTCGCTCGCGCAAACGTGAAACTGTATTAGCGGCGTGAGAGATACAAATGTAAACAGTTCTAAGTTCGGGCCGAATGTAGCCAATGGGAGCGCGTCATCTGTCCCCGCCCCATCGCGCCATTGGTCAGATCCGGGGAACGTTTACAAGGGAGGCCTCAGGGATTCCTATTATGAAATTGTAGTTATTTTTTTGAAATTGGAATTGTGATTCTTCTTTTTGTGGAGTTAGTTCATTCTGGCCACTCCCATGGCTTTGTTTTCTGTTTAAAATGTACATTGAGCACAAAAGACCTATTATATTATTTTATTTCAGCTCGGAGGGCTAAGTGGAAATTTAAATGTGTGGGCAGATGTTTTTGTGTTCATTATTTATTATTTTGTTATTTCAACCGAACAAAACAAAAATTCCGTATAAATTAAAAATGTTTTGCAATCATTTTTCATTATTAAATTCATCTGAGTGTTTTGGTAATGGTCGTAGGTAGGTAGGTACCTACCAGTGGCGTGCAGTAGGTATAGATTTAGGTTACGCTGTTACCATACCTGTATAAACCATCACTTTCATTTAACCGTCGTCTTTAGGCAAAATGAATCCATCATAATAAAAAGAACAATCATGAAAATAATGCGTTCATTAAGATAGTAAAATTTGCGAATTAGTAAATGAGGATGTAGATGATTCAATCAGTTCTAAGCCAAGTTCAAAACCTTTCAAATATCATTATGTTAGTAAACAGCACAAGGACTTTGTACAACATGGATCGGCTGATCCATTTCTGATTCTGCCGAGTGTTATTTTCAATTCAGCAGGTAGCAATTGTATGGCTTGAATAGAACGATGGATTAAAATAGTGGCTAGTAATTGTAGTGACAAAAAATGAAGAATAACCCAGTAGAGAACTACAGCGCTCCGGTGGCGTCGCGCGGTAGAATCCAGAACTACGAAAGCTAATGATTCTACTGAAACACGGTGGGCGTTAGCGTAATTATACCATATGAATTATTTAATTTATATTTGTTTTACAGAATTTTTAGTAACGCACGTAGATTCGAATCCCGCATGTGGAAGATATAGATTTAGGTTATGCTGTTACCAATGATATTATACAATTATATAAGTATATGGAGATGAAGAACAGCATGAAAGAGCCATTTTATTTATTCGGCAGCTTCTAAAAAAATTCACATAGATTTTTAATTTTTCACTCACAAATATAATTGAAGATTTATTTAGTTATTGAAAAGTAAGTTTTTGGGTTTTATTTCCTTGTTTTATAACATTCTCATGTAACATGATAACGCCAAAAGGTTATTATTAGTATTTAGCCTTCTACCTAGTAATTTTGTAAATATTTTGCAATCAACACTTTTGTTATTTGAGATTATAATTTGTGACGGCGGGCAAGGAATTCAAAGAGCTATACAACCACAGACTAGTAAATGGATATTCATAACCAGTGGCGTGCAGTAGCTGAGAAATAACTACAACACACCTATAAGTTCGAAAATTTGTCGTCAATTTACTTGACTGACCCGGTATAATTGATCAACGCGCTTCCCCGGATAGTAAGAGTTCCTGGTTCAAATCCCAGTGGCAGCTAAAATATTTTTTCTATAAATTGATTTTATCTATAGGTATATACGTGTATCTTTCTAATTAATACGTTTTATTTGTATTAAATAAATATTGTGTACCGTGTACACCGTACATTAACTAATCTAAGGGTCATACATTCGATTCTGTAAGTTAATATATATGATTGAAATAATGATTTACCTACTAGATGATATCTATATAAAAATGTTCACATGTACGATTTATAATATTTTATTCAATGTTTGGCAGAAAAGTAAATATTTTCGTTACCCTGACTGCTACACTAGTTTTCTTCGGTGTTTCCTATAGGACCTATAGCCTATAGCATATGGCTTTGATGTGTATCTAAGTATGATCTAAATTAGACATACCAAGAGGTAGGTAATAATTAAGAATATAGATACAATGTACTACGCAGTGGCGTGCAGTAGGTATAGCTTTAGGTTAGGCTGTTACCAATGAAATTATACTATCATATGTAATATATGTACTTTCATTTAACCAACGTCTTTAGACAAAATAAATCCGTCGTTTATACGACCCTACCATGTATTTATTTGTAATTTTAGAGTACTATTAATAGTGTTTTTAAAGTTTAAGTTTTAACGTAAAGTAATACCTTCTTACCAATGTATCTTAAAAATGTACGGACGTTTTTAAGAACACTTTCTATGACTGAATATGATTAATTTATTGTATGAAAATCCTTCACGTAATAACCAAAGAAAATTATTATTTTATTAAAGGTTAACGTAGAAAATAGTTTTAAAATGATTTTTGTTTTTCCCAAATCAAAAATCAATCCATACACCAAATTTAAAGAACAATCATGAAATCAACGCATTAAAAACAGTAAGATAGTAAAATTCACGAATTAGTAAAAGAGAAAGTAGATACTTCAACGATTTGCACACAGTTGTAAGCCTTTCTAATGTTATTCTGTTAAAAAAACAGCATCGGTAACGACTTCATACAAAACAGATCAACCAAAAGGAATTTTCAATTCAGTAAATAGCCAATTATATGACTTGAGTAATTCAATAGCTTAAAGACAGAACAGAATAATGTGAATAGCTATAAAGTCAGATTTAAAATAATAACACTAATATTTTTTAATTGAACTCTTACTGGTGTTTGTGCGTGACTTTTTTCTCTTTCATGCAAACGAAACTTAATTTTTGACGTTGTATATCTTGAAATTGGAACAACAATTTTACTATTTGTAACAAACATGTCAAAATTCATAGTAGTTTAAGACATAACAAGAAAAAATATATGTTTAAGTATCTACATATCACTTAGTAATATTTGTTGATCGATTTCAACAACTGTCGATTTGATTATAAAACATATAACGTGACCGAAATCAGGAATCAATTAACTATATTGCTCTGAGGTATACCTACCTAAGGTACAACAACATTTTAATCAAAATTTCGCCACATGAGCGATGAACCAAACTCTGCCTTTGAAGACCAAACCAAACGTGCAAAACTTGGAAGCTCAATACCTATGTCAGTTTCATGTATATGTCAAATGATGCCTTTTTGTTCTAATTAAATCTTTTCAGCATTTAGGCTGTTGTATATTTTTGTTGCCAGAAACAATGGAAATATTTGTACAAAAGATTCGTTTGTTTTTAGCACAAGATACGTTTTGATAGGTGCCCTCGTTAAGTGGGGGAGTAGTGTTTACTGATTGCATTATTTATAAATATAAAAGTTTTTAAGTGTACCAACTCCTATATTGACAATATTGCATTATTATGTTTTCCTTTCTTTAACTTTGGGCAGTAGTATCTACAATATAATTTACCTATTGCAATTTAAATATATAGGATATATATAGGTAACTAACTAACTTACCATCACGCTGTTACCCCGCGGGGGTAGGCAGAGGGATAGAGCGCCACACTCTTCCATCCTGAAAAACAGTTCTCGCCTCATCCACATTCATACATCATCTCATACAAGCTCGCCAATTATTAAGGCTTCTAACAGGACCATACGTTGCTACCAATCAAGGTGCATACCTGTGATTCGATAGATTCTGTATGTTTAATATTCGAAAGTGCTCAATATATAATTCTTCTTTTTTATGTAGATTATTTAACTTTGTTTATAATGACACTTAGAAAATCGGTTGTTTTTTTTAAATTACTCATTAAGTGGTTATTATAAACAAAGTTAAATAATCTGAAAAAAAAATTAACATAATAAAATACAAAGTTAAATTTGAAAATAGGTAGGTATTAAAACTATAATTTTCCACTTGTATAAATGCTCGCGTATAAGCTTCCAACGTACACATGTTGATAAACAAAATTCCTAAAATAGTCGATTGCATCTCACTGAAGCTCTCGATGTGTCTCACGTTTCTTTAATACTCTCTAAAGGCCCGTATCTACGAATGAGATTTTTAAGAGATTTTCGACTCGAGACAATCTCTGAGATACGGATTTTGCTCAGCTCTCGTAGCCTCAATGTAGGTACTTATACACTTCGTTTCGCGCCTTACTTCACGCTCGACACGTAGGGTAGGTAGACCGAGGTCAATTGTACCAAAATGCGTTTTGCAATTATTTGCATCATTGTTATAAAAAATATATAGGAAACTAATGTACTAAATAGTAGACAATTTAGTTGTCTTCAAAATGATTATATTCTCATTTCTCTTATTATGATAGAAATTAAACTATAAGCTTATAAACACATGATACAACTTACCCCGACCCCTGGGTCAGTTGAACCAGTAGGGGAGTTGATTAAAACACAGAAGTAGTCGCACTTTAGCCATTTTGGCGAAGAAAAGTGAGTTTTTTATTGTTTTTTATAATTGTAGTCCAAAGTTTCCACTACTTTTAACGTGATACCGAGTAGAGTCATTTTAGATCGGGGATATCGAAAAAATGGTCTAATAATGAATAATCTTGAAATTATAGAAATCTAGAAAAATCAGAATTTTAAATAAATATTATTAAATAATTTCACATTTTCAAATACTTCACCGTTACTATCCATTCTAAGAAACAATAAAGACACTCCCTACCTTGCATACCCCACCACCCCATAGCCAACTGTATTTAATTTAGTTCAATTTATACCTGTAGATGGGAAGGACTGCTCTTCCCAAAACTAGCAGTGATATTTACTCAAAAAATTGTGTGTGTTTAGCATAAAGACAAAATAAAAATTATATATTTTTAAAATTAAAATGTTAAACAACGAAGTAACTGTCAAATAATTCAATGATGTTTCACACAATTTTCAGAAAAATTATTATATGACACACATGCGTAGCTTTATTTATTATTTTTAATTTAGTTCTTCCGCTAGATTGGTCTAATTAAAACATTAACATGCGATCTATAATTATTTTCGCATGAAGGTACGTAATACATCAGGTACAGGCATATTGACAGTGCATTCCCTCCCCCCCCCCCTCACAAATAATTTTAAAAAATAATACATTTAGTTCAAAAATCGTATTTCAAATTTACCGCGCTTCAATTTCAATAATAGACCAATGAGAACACATCTCGACATTTACGATCTGTGATTGTGTTGCGTATAAGCATAGATGTCGGAAAAATCTCAGGACACGGAAGGAATTTGGCACTCACAATCCGGATTCTGCTGGCATCTCCAAAGATGTGGATTGTTTATTTTTCACTCACTATTTTGTCAAGGTTATAGACGCGAAGTCTCGAGATTGTATAACAGTATTAACTGTTTCGTACACGTTGTAACCGTACAGGTTCAAGGTCGCCAATCGACTGCTCGGTGACGAGGCCGGGAATCGAAGGAAAGGGGGGAAGGCACAGTGCATTATTTTCGTTGAATAATTAATATATTTATACACAAATAAATATATGTCCCAAGCAGATTGGCTCTTTTCCTCGCCTTTCTATATTGACGTCGGGAATGCGCCAATAGACATCTTGCTGATTGTTTTTATAATTCGTTTTCTCGATACTCGATAGATCTAATGGCAGCACTGAACGGTTCTCTAGATCTGAACCAATCTGAAAGTACACAAAAAAACGGTCCAGTCGGTCCCGCCACGTTGCTTCTTCAAATTTGAATTCACCTCCGTTAGATTCGGACGTTCAACGACTCATCGCCATCTTGTTGAGCATTTGAAAAACGGAGTGAGCGCGATTCACCTCGAGAAATTCATAATTCACCATCGTACCTGAGCATTTTTTCCTTGACGCCAGATCGCATTATAACATCCACGATCGCTTCTTTCATCTGTTGCTGGATTTGACGACCGCACGCCGGACTTGAGTTTCATAACGTCTAACATCGACCCGGCCGCTCGCTGCCGAGACTTGAACCTGAGGACAGCCCTCCCGATTCCACAACCGGACCACACCTCGAGCTGGACTCCCCTCAGCCCTCCGCCTATGCATCGCCTCCACGACCTGTTGTTGTGAATCAGGTTCCCTCCATCTATTGTGTATCTGTGTAAAAGTTACTATCAGGTATTTACGACTCTATTTTATTGTGATGCCTGCTCAGACACTTGCATTGTAATGTGGTCAGATAACAATCACCGTTTGGACTATAGACTATCAATATCCCGGTGTTTCTTCTTCACTTAGAGTACATTTTTCTTCAGATACAAACCCTCATTGTAAAATTATATATTCATCCTCATCGTAGCTATATTTGCTAACATCATGTGGTCTTTATTTAAATAACTTTGTCACTTTATTTAACATGTTGCAATTTATTTAACATGTTATCAATTGATTTTGACTGAGGAATCCATCGAATCCTTGAGTAACGAGCAGCTCTGTTCCGAGATACTAACCATGGCAGAAGTTTATATTTTCATGTGCATATTTGTTGTGAGATGTATTTGTCGTGTCATTTATCAAATTAAAATGTAGTTACTGTAGATTTATTTCTCAGAAATTATAGTTATGCGCAGTTTTTCTGATTGTATGGAGCGCTCGCCCCTGGTACCCGTTACCCAACTAGCGAGCTCACAATTTAATATTCGTTTCCACGTCGAGCAGTTTCCCGCGCCGCGAGCGTTTCTTCACTCCACAAAAGAAAGCCCACAAAGGAACAACAATAACAACAAAAAAGAAATAAAGAATAATATAAACGCGGAACGAAAAAACCAAATATCAAATATCAATTACTTTTATATCGCGGGTAGGAACTATAGGTACCTGTCCGGCTAGGCAGGGGCGCGCCTCAGGAGCTTGAGAGGGTCGACCGGCCCCTTGTAAAAAATTATGATGAATATGTTATACATTAAAAAAAAAAAATTATTGTTTACTTTCAAAAACAATCTTTAATGACAGCAAATTACTTGTAGAAACCAAATAACCATAAGCCGGATATATTTATTCAATGGTTAAATATCCCGTCGTTATTAGAAAACCTTATTTATTTTATTCTGTCAATAGATTTTCTCAAATATCTTATTGATTAACTTATTCGCTGGATAAGATAATTTACGAAATAGCACTAATCAGAGGTCCTTTTATTCACCTAATACATTGGTCATACAGCATATTAGTCAGCGGCGTACACCAGGCATGGACTTAGGTTATGCTGCTAATATCGATGGTGTAAAAGCGATGGGTATTATCATTAGAGATTGTATTCATCATTCACCCTTTCAAAAGCATGTTTTTGTGTCAGTGTACCTGTGTGAGTGTATAATTAATATTATTCTTGGGAAGTTTATCAAGTTATTATCTAAAGGAGTTAAAATATGTTATAATATAAAATAATATCACGTTTAAACATTATTGGAATGCATACAGTCAAGTCTGTTTCAATGACATACTAGCGGCGTTTTGCAACACGTCTGTTAAAGAAAAGACGTGTATTCAGACCACCGCGCGGTGCAAGAATTGCATTTAGTTCGTATACGTCTGGGAAAAATTTTGCGAAAAAACACATGCGCAGCTTTATTTATCAATTTTTAATTTTTCTGCTAGTTATACGGTTCATGCTAGTAAACGTTAACATGAGAACTGAATTATTTTCGTTTAGATCTACGTACTTGTGTCAAATAAATATTTAATTTACATTTATTTCGCTTTTATGACTGCATAGATATCACTGTTTAAAAATAGAATTGTAGGTTTGACACGGTTAGGGAATCTAATCCCGAGATCCCGACCCAGTTTACAGTATTTATGAATCCCGGAATCAGTACCTACCTACTTACCTGCGTACAATCCCGAAACTTTCGGGATTAACACTTCGGATTAATTTCGGGCTCCAAAATTAGTTCAAACTAAATTTAAAAACTCTCGAAACTTTATTGTCGCTTCCAGCGCTTTATTCATAGCAATAAATTTATTTAATTTATGTTTCTATTATCTACGTTATTTTTTATTCAAAGATACTTCATCTATAGATCGTCGGTCCCTCGTGACTGGGGATCGTGATAAATAAAATGTTAAGTAAAACAATTTATCCGTCACCATTGAGTTGAGACACAAAAAATGGTAATAATGTAGTCTTATAAAGAGTTAAATTAACACCAAAGATGTCGACTACCTCCGCATATTCATTCCCAAAAGAATGCAATCTGTGGACTGAGGAGTTAGCTAATACACGTGTTCTCCCATTACCCCTGTAATAGAACAATGAATTGTGTCTCGATGACCTCAATGGTGCGTGAAAGTCAAGCAGACCAACAATCTGGGGGCAGTCTATCATACCATTGATATGACCCTGTAAAGAAATATAAGGTCGGTGATTTTATCAATTTCAGATGGCTAAGGAGATAATCATAATTAATATCCTCAGAGCACATATTTAATTTAAAATTAATGAATCTTAAAAAAAATCTTTGACCGCCGTCGAGTGAACAATATAGTGAGGCGACCATATGACCGAATTATATTCTGCCTGAGGTCTGACTAGAGACGCGTAGAAGACTTTATACGTGTGCAGGTCTGAAAAGTTTTTTGTAGTCCGCAAAATAAATATTGCACTTTTACTCGTAATGTAGATTTCTTTGATTGAAATCTTTGATACAGACAAGTAACTTTAATGTACTTTGATATCTTTCGAACTGTTAGTTATTTTCTAAAATATGAAAGTACATAGACATAATCCAGGTAGTACATTTTAAAAATGGTTAGTAAATTAGCAGCCCACCCTGTAGGAGGGTGTGTGGTGGGTGAGTACCTCCCGCGCGAGAAGCATTTCAAAGGCTCTTGTTCTCCCTCGAGAAGGTATACTTTTTATATTTCTTAAGCAATTGAGAAGTCTATCAATGGCCCAGGTGAGTGAGTAGCTAGATATATAATAGTAGTAGAAATATAATAATTATTATTAAGTTGGACAAAATTTATCTCACTTTAGTCTTCCTCCACTTTTTAAAGTGGCAATGTAGCCACCGAAATATTTATTAAATAAAAAAAAATTTAAGTGTAATAAATAAACAACTGGACAGTAGTGGATAGGTATATAGCAACTTAGTGCCTCAATTAATACAATTTTTAAGCAACAATTGACGATGAAAGAAATATGATTTTTAATAAAAACACTACTATGATGTTCCAATTTCAGAACATAGTTCTGTGGTATTTAAAACGAATTAATTGAATCCATAGAAAGATATACATACATCTATTATTCCGTTTTTAAAAGCAATCATCTTTAAATTGCAATGAATCCCAAAAACTTATGAGTAATACACGATAGGAGAATTAAATAAAATATACTGAAATTCATACTTCTGGCATTTATTTGATACAACATATCATCACGCGCGCTCCGGTGCGGTATTATTTTAGCACCGTACGAGAAAGGTTAAAAATTCTCTACTTTCTTTCTATACCTACTTATGAGAAAATTAATTAATATCTCATTTTTACCAATAAAATACTCATTTTTTAGAAAAATCATATTATCTAGTTAGTAAATATTCCTAGTTAGGTAACTGTACTGTATTATACTGTACTGTGTACTGCTCAGTTTAATTACTTTTATTCCTGATTTACATATTTTAATTCAATAACTCCAGTTTGTCTACTGTGAGTAAGAAGTATAAATGAACCCTCACTCCAAGGTTCAGGGCTGGTCCGGAGATGCTCAAACATTGGCTCGCGATGATTATCAGTTAAAATAAATTACACAACTCCTGATTCATTCAACATTGTTCTGCAGTCATGATCTCAACCTTAGATTACTAATGCGAATGGACAGATGCTATGTGTTCTCGGTATTATTTAATGGAATGGAAACATGGGTAATTACAAAAGAAATGATCGGTCGAATTGAAGTATTTGAGACGTGGATCTACAAAAGAATGCTCAAAATAAGCTGGATGGATAGAGATTAGGTGCGGTCGCTTCATACATGCTTTGGATGCTCTGCATCCCTTGTATTTTAGAATCATAAAACTTTATAATTTTTATTTTCTAGCTGAAAATAGCACTGCTACAAATAAATTCGTCCTGTTCTTTAGAGACCAGTATAGATTGATATAGGAAGAGATTTTGGTTTCGTATCTCGGTAGCGACAACAATATTTTTCGATAAAATTGATTTTATATGTATATCTTTCTAATTAATACACAATCTATTCTAAATGCGGCAGCACAGATAATATATGGAGTTTCCAAATTCTCTCATATAACATCCCTTTTACATCAACTACATTGGCTCCAATTCCCTGAAAGAGTTTAATTTAAATTGTGCTGGTTGATGTACAAGGCGACACACAACACGGCGCCTCTGCATCTTCAAAAACTTTGTATCCCAGACAATTTGAATGGTAGACGTCAAATTCTCAGGTCAGCCTCTCTTCAGCTGCAAGAAGGGTTGTAGAACCGATCAACCGTTGCCAGAAGTCTGAATTTAGTGAACGGGTATTCGCGGTGGCAGGCCCAAAAGCGTGGAAGTCTTTGCCCTCCGTCATAAGAAACAGTGCATCAGAGAGTTTATTTAAGAAGAAACTAAAAACCCACCTTTTCAAAAAGTCATTTCCATAAGTGAAAATAACAAATTTTAAAAAACAAAGAAAATCGTAGAACTATAAACAGACAGCGCCCTTCAGATGAAAGTTTTTACGAAAATGGCGCTATACAAATTATTCATTATTATTATTATTATTAAAATATCGCAGTCCTGTGTTCTGAATAATTACAACTTCACAATAAGAATGTATTCTCCTTAATAATGTTATTTATCGATCTTAAGTATTATTTACAATATTGTTTTCTTTAAATATTCTTTACATTCTTTATCTTTATTCTTTACAGTGGCGTAACTAGAAAAATTGTGCCCGAATGCAAAATGTAATGGCTACTTATATGTTGCATAGAAGATGTAAGAATATTAGTACTACGCCGTTTTATCCATTAAATAGTATAAACAAAATTGGTTTCTTATAATATTCTCACTTTCATAAAAAAACAAGTGTAGTTTTAGGTATTTATATACACTCGCAACTGAAAAAAAACTTCGCTTCACTTCACGGCGACAGTCTGGTCTCTAACCCGACATTTGGTAATGTTTTCACGTGTTTTTGAGGAATAATTATTGTCCATATTGGCTAGATACCAAATTAATTGTAAAAAGCGGTACTTTTGAACCTAAAACCTAACGTGGGCCCCAACGTACCGCATCGGCTGCTTTGGCGTAGTTACGTCACTGCTTAATTAAATATAAATAATAATACTAAAGAGAACACATTATTGTGAAGTTTTAATATTTTTTCAAATCATAGTTCTGTTGTATTTTAATACAATAATATAAATTTATCAAAAAAATATTTTTGTCACACATTTAATTTGTATTAAAATAGCACAGAACTATGTTCTGAAAAAAATACAACTTAGTATATTAGTTGTATCAAAGTTTATCCAAATTTAATAAAAAGGAATTGATTTAATTTCTTGCGTCTCCCAGCGCATATTACTCAAAGGTATTTGAGATTTGTCGTAATAAAAGGTGATAGCTTTTAAAAAATGAATAACAGATGTATCGAAGTTTTATCGTCAGCTTACTATATTGGCGTGATGTAATTGGTTAACGATTTGAATAAAAAATGCAGGTTCCGAAAGCAACAAATATATATTTTTAGATCAATTTAATTTTTCTGTATTTAAAAAGAAATCTAATTGATACATTTAATTTGTAATATCCTAGGTATGTACCATACAGTCTCTGGCGCATTCTATATTTTGATATAGAATTATTACACACGATTATTTCAATTTTGATAAGGACAGACTCTCAACCATTCACCTAAGACAAATCCTTCAATTTTTGGGCACCTTGCAAGAAGGGAAGAAACTTTGGAATAGCTTGTTGTGGTGGGCCACGACGAATGAAGGAGAGGAAGAGAAAGAGTACCTGTTGGACTTACCGAGTGGAAATAACAACAGGCACTTCTCTAGCTACAGCCCCAAGAACGACATGATGGCGAGAAAGTGATCACAATCCTCAGTCATGAGAAACTTATAAATGGGGAATATAAAATGTTACCTTTGAAATTAACAAAATTAACTTTGTGGTTAAAATTCATATTTTTATTTGTTCATTGTTCTAAAATTCTAAAATTTTTTCCTAAAAATTATTCGAATAAATTTGTATTAAGTAACAATTTGAGTTAGGTACTAAATTTATTTTTTAAATAATTGTTTTTTTTTAAATAGATTCTGGTAAAGAAACAATTATATATGTTTTTAGTTAGTTTTGACATCCTGAAGAAGAAAATGGTATTTTTAGAAACCAGTAGATGTATTTAAACTCAATTAAGTGGTTAATAAAACAAAGTTAACAAATAAAAATATAATAATATAAAATGTGACCTTTTTTATAAATATGAAGTTAATTATGAAATTAGCATTTTCTAATCCTGGGATCATCAAAGTCGAATCCGGAAATACCGGGATTGCAATTTTGGCCCGGGATTGGATTCACCGGTTGCGACTACCGCCGGCAGGACTGGCGTACAGTTTGACGATTGGCGGAATTCTCGGGACGTAGCTACCTAAGCTGGGCGGGTGTACCCCCCCCCCCCCCCCCCCCCGCCCACCTCCTCCGTCGATCCGTACAATAGTAGATGAATAAGTTTAACAGTAGGACGGCGAATGTGTTTAATCCAAATTTAATGAAATTCCTGTCGCTGCCGTGAGCGGGGTCCGGGGGGAGCTGGAATTTCTATAGCGCGTCACCGGCTCGGAACTGTAGGAGATATAACAAGATTAAGGTACAACGACAGGTACAGTTTAGCCCCGAAGTGATGAGCAATGGTAAATAAATTCAAGAGTAGCTACCCACCTACAAGCGCCTATCTTAATTTTAAGTACCTAATAAAGATTCTAATCGAAATTATACTTTTCCAAGGCATTAACAGTCTAAATTTGAAACTGAAGCAAATAATGATTGAAATATTACGCACCGTCAATATTATTCATTTCCTTTTATAATTCCTTCACTGTATTGTGTTTCAAACATATGTAAACGAAATTTTATTATTTTTATTTTACATTTAAACCATCTACAGATATTGCAGTTGAGTAAAAGTACCTACTGATTTGATCTGATAACATTGTTTTTTTGTTGCCCAAGTCAAATTTAATAAGGGACTCGCGCGCCCCCTCCAGCCCATCCCCACGCAGGATCTACGATCACGACTACTATCACTAAGAATAAAAAAATAATTATCATATGAATGTCATCAGTTAGATTTAATATTAATTTATTTCAGAATAATTCTAGTGGTCCAAAAGAATAGATAAAAATTATATTAAAAAAACGCGTTACATAGGGGAAAAGCCCATACCTTAGTCTATCGGTTCTCGGTACTCATCTATCGAAAAATTCGCCACGTTTTTAAATAAGACGTAATAAAAGTCTTGCAGCCACTACACTGTCTTCATTAAACCGAAAGATAAAAAATTTTATTGTCAGAAATGAAAATCGATTTGTGTGATCGAAAAGTAAAAATTTTGACCGAACCATTCTGATTATATTGACTTTTAAAAAACATCTTATTATCCAAGAAAATCATGTTGTCATTTTATTCGCCTCACTGTGTGTACAATTACAAATTATATTTTATTTCATTTTTGTATAGAATATGTGTAATATATAATTTTCGCTTTATATACATTCGAAATATATAACTTTATCGACAATATAAATAGTGTGAATTAAATATGTACATATACGTATAAAATCAATTTTATCGAAAAATATTATTGTTGCGCCATCGGGATTCGAACCTGGATCTCTTTCTAGACCGGAGAAGGTGCATTATCCAATTTTTAGCGACAAATTAATTGCAAATAATGAAACGATTAAATGTATTAATATCAAAAAGGTAGCATATAGGTTCGAAAATTTGTCGCTAAAGATATCGTCGCTGTAGCATAGTTGAATAATGCACCTTACCCTTTTTGGAAAGAGATCCAGGTTCGAATCCCGGTGGCGCAACAACAATATTTTTCAATAAAATTGATTTTATATAAATATCTTTCTAATTAATATAATTAATTCATATTTAAAATATCACAGACCCATGTTCTGAATAATTACAACTTCACAATAAGAATGTGTTCTCCTAATATAAATAGTTTTATTTGACAAATAATTACTATGACCAAGGTACGTTACCGTATGGCCCATGGTGCGGGCTAGTCCCGTACCTTAGGCCATAATAAGATTTTTTGTAAATAATCATTCCTATGCTTATCATCAAACATAAAATTATCACTTCTAACAATTTGAACATTTGAATTTGAATTGATCTAATTGATAGTGAAAAACAACTAAATATTCTTTGTCAATCAAACATTTAACGAGACTAAAAAAAACGGCCTAAGGAACGAACCCTTCCCTTACATGTCTCAGACATACGTGTCATACCACCCCTGCACATAATACGGTGTTTTTTTTTATATCAGACTTTTATCTCTTTAAACATCATCTGAAATTATCTCTAGTCCAGATGACGTTATTTTATTTTGTATAAATATTTCTTCCTGTTTAGTATCTACTACTTGCAACGATTGATACTAAATACCCGAAGCAACCATACTAAAGTAGGTAAGCAAGTACCAACCCAATTTTAAACGCGCTTTTTCAAAGCATTCTCAGAAAAACTTAGTTTATGTTAAAAATTATAAGGTCACTTATGTTGACAAATTTAAAAGTAAAACAATGTCTTAGTTTTGCGAGTTTATCGATCGCGTCATCTTTTCAAAAGAAATTCCTCCAACTTACCGCAATTTTGTAGGTGGGTACCTAATAAGTTCAATAACTGGGCGGCTACCATATATGTATATATTACAGAACCCAGTGTCTACGGTAGGCACTTTGTTGGTAGAGTACCTACTTATTCAAATGTATCGGCTCTTCGCTTTGTGCGCAGAATCTACAAAAGGAACAAGTAACAGAATTGTAACGACCGGAGTTCCTCCAGCCAATGGAAGCTCGCGAACTGGCATACCAGCCTGCTATTGGTCGAACACAAATTAGTAAGCTTGTGTCACTTCAAATTGTCTCTTCACGACGTGTTAAAATACAAATTTTCTTTGTAGTAAAATGGTAGGACGCGGTGCCATAATTAAAAGAATCGGACTCTTTATAATATGTACAATAATACCTAATACGCGATTTTGACTATTAATTATTAGAAATAATGTTCGTCTCTTATCTCCTGTACCTAATATTCACACTTTCATGAAAAAAAACAAATGTATGTTTATAGGCACTTACCTATATTGCACTCGAATCTGAAAAAACATCTTGTTCGAATAACAGCTATTTTCGTTTGGTCCTCTACCTTACCCGACATACCTATCAGCGGGGTAAACATCTATAACTATTTTACTCGTTTTTGTAATACACTTTAGAAATTATGTTTTAAATATTATAATTTCATATCTTGCTGGGGTGGATTTTAAAAACAATTAGTCCACATTAGCGCTGGGAAAAGTATTGATATCAATTGTATTACACCTGTACCGCTTTACGCAGTGGCGTAACCACAAAGCACGGGCCCCAATGCATGCAGAATGGAAAATAGCCTCCTAAATATAAGACATACGAATATTAGTATTTGCTGCGTGATTTATCTATAAAATAATAAGAACAAAATTAAATATGAATTAAATATATTAATTAGAAAGATATACATATAAAATCAATTTTATCGAAAAATTCGAATTACCGGAATTCGAACCTGGATCTCTTTCCAAACCGGGTAAGGTGCATTATCCAACTATGCTACAGCGACAATATTTTTAGCGACAAATTTTTAGAACCTATATGTTACCTTTTTGGTATTAATACATTTAATCGTTCCATTATTTGAAAGAGCTATCTACCTTATTTTTACAGAATCTCAAATACCTTTGAGTAATCTGTTAGCAGACGCCAGAATTATTAATTCATTTTTATTAAATTTTGGACACATTGATACAACTTTATTATTAGGAGAACAAAATTAGTCGCACGTCCTATATAATATTTACACTTTACCAGTGCCGGCCCTAGTCTCTATGGCGAAATTTTTCAGGGCACCTCCATCCCTGATTTATTTTTAAATTGTGAATCTGTTGAATCATTCACTCAGACTTTCAGATTCCGCAGCTACAACGTCCTCCTGCTACCAGATCCTCTTTTCGTGATTCGGTCTTGCTCTGATGATAAGGTGGAGATAGTTGTATTACATATGTCTCTCAAGTTTTGCTTCACATGGGCAAAATAATATGGGTTATTATTAAGATTACAGCCCAGGTGAGTTTTTCGGTCAGTCTTTTTGAACGGCACCCCATAAGCTATAATTATTGTGATACTGGAGAATTAGCTGCCATCCTCCGGCCAAGCAAGATGGGGCGCCAAGCAAGACGGTTGCCCCGTCTTGCTTGGCGCCTCGTCTTGCTTGGTGCCCCGGCTTGCTCGGGATGGGAACAAATGTATAGGCGGAGCCGCGCGAATGTTTGCGTCATTTCGAGATGCTCACTAAATATAGAATAAACATGTCGATAAACTGCATGGTGTATAAATTATTCTAAATATAGGAAAAATAGATCAAAATCCATCTATTGGTAAGCGGCACGAAAGACAAAACAAGAATTTCTTGAGAGTTAACACTCACTGGCGAAATTAGTTTTATTTAGATACTTTATTTTGCATTAAAAAAAGGGGATTTACGATTAATCTCGATGAAGAGAAGCTAAATAATATCTCAAAAAATTTATATTGATATAGCAGACTAGCGGTTCACAATGGAGTACTGGTACCTACACTGATGTATGGAAGTGAAGTCTGGATCTGGCAGAAGAGGAACGAAAGTAGACTGAATGTAGTGAAAATAAGATCACTTAGGCGTATATGTGGCAGATCCATTTATGACAAGAGTAAAGAATTAAGAAATAAGGAAAGAATATAAAACTGATCTTAGTATAGTGAGTATGATTAAGAAAGGATCACTTAGGTGGTTTGGTCATATGGAACGGATGAATGAGGAGAGAATGGTAAGAAAGATATATGACGCAAGTGTTGATGGCACCAGAAACAGAGGACGTCCGCAGAAGACCAAGTAAACCAAATATTGAAGGATGGTCCTGTTAGAAGCCTCAATAATCGTCGAGTTTGTATGAGTAGAAGTATGAAGTGTGTGGCGCTATATCCTCTCTGCTTACCCCCGCGGGAAAACGGCGAGATGGTAAGTAAGCTTGAAGACGAAAAAGAAAAATATGTATCTATATACATATATAGATAGCACAAGCTTACTTACCATCTCGCCGTTTTCCCGCGGGGGTTCTGAAAACTTTGGATTGATATTTCTGCCCAGTTCCTACTCTAAATCGACAAATTCTGATATGAAATCTTCTAATTCTTCATTTAAGATCTTTATCTATATTTATTTTACATTAAATAGCATCCCTGTTCCATATAGTTCAAAATTCACTCTTAATTTTGTCAAATAACTATTTACAGATTTTTTATTTTAATTCAATATACGAAATTTTGATGAGCGGAAAAATTTTCAGGAACGTATTTTTTCCATTATGAGTTGAACCCTTACCTATCATGAAGACCTAAGTAGTTCGCCACTGGCTGTATATCTTTTGGTGTAGGTACTATCTTGATGAGAGATTACATATTTATCTAGGAGCAAGATTATTAAAAAAAAACTAACATCTGTTGTCCAAAGCGGTGTTCTTTCGGTAAGGCTGTTTTATTTAGTGACATCTATAGTGGAGTAGATAATCTATGTTCCATCTGACAAAAGGGCACATTATTTGTGAGACATCTAACGTCAAATAGGAAAGAGATACATTCAATTTGGACTCTAATAAAAAATTGAAACGTCCAACATTCATGATCTCAGCCAGTTTCCAACTTTCTTAATTCGCTAATTCCTAATTCGACCAAAACCTTTCAAAATTACGCTGTCAAAAATTTTAAACTAACTAGAACTTCCATTATCCGGACCTTAATTATTCGGATTGAATAAAAAATAAAAAAATTATTAAATGACCTGTACGACGTTATTACTAAGCATGTAGTGTAATCCTTAAATATAGTGTTTAAATAAGATTGACGAAATGTTTACAGTAAAATATCTCCATCAAATATTACATCTGTAATATAATCGATAAATCAGATTGTAATAGAACAGTTAAAATGCTTATATCGAAAACAGTTTCTTCGACAATTAATACAAATGAAAATAATGAAGAATCAGTCATCAATTTCTATAAGAAAATTGATGTATAGGACTACATGGCAACAGAGAGTTGGAATTTTGTAGACATGTCAACATCGAAAAAATCGTAGATCAAAATTTTAAAAAGATTGTTAATGAGTTCCAGTAATGTCTATATCTCTTATCTATGGTAATGTCTGAGTAATGTAACAATGTTGTTTTATCAAATGTAAGAATTTTAGGAAACATTACAGAAGCAGTTAAATATGCAGTGAATGTGATGAAGAATATATCAGCCAATGGTTAAATTGCGATGCAAATGATTCTGAAGAAAATTTCTGACTTTCCCTCAGAAGAACAAGACCAAGGAGACAAGGAGGAAATTACTGAAGGGGGACATATCTGTCCTACACATACTGAAGCATTTCAGTGCTCAGATGTTGCTACGAGGTGGTTTGAGAGACAGGAAAAATTAAACTCAAGACAACTTATGTGTCTTAAAAGTTTATGTGATTTGACAGCTTCGAAAAGGACAGCTAGTTTTAAATAAAAATCTATAATTAAATTTCTCAAAAAAATATAATTTTTGTAGGCTGCATATTATGTACAAACATAAAACATAGGTATATAAAGTTATATTTCAATAAAAAATATTCATGATAGATAAATATTTTTTCTTTTTGATTATACGGATTTTTCGTTATATGGACCATGTTAATCCCCAATTAGTCCAGATAATGAAAGTTCTACTGTATTTCTAAAATTTTAAAATAATTTTTTGCATAATAGGTACACTTATGTTCCACACAGGAAACAAGAATGTAGACAAGGGTGGTTCACCAATCTCAATTTCACTCAACCGGCGATGATGATGATGATTATAAGGTCGAAAGAAATGGAACACAAAAGATGTTCAATATACTACGAGAATAGTTTTCCTGCCTGCAGAATATCCTGTTTTTTTTCAGATACATTCATTCATTAAATAATATTTTCCCACCATATTTGCAAGTACAACATAGCGACAGGCCGCCACTAACTAACGTTTTATTAAGAATGATAGTCTTTGTTTTTCTGAAATCTATCCCACAGGTTTTTTGACGCCACGCCGATGATTATACCTTTTAAATTATTGACACGTGTCTTATCATATTAATTACTTGGCGCCTTTGCTGCGGCCTCGCAATTCTGTGGGATACAAAGTATTTTATTTGATTATGATTTATATTTTGTCCATGGGCTATGTTTTTGTTTTATTCGTATTGTCACGTATATTTGGTTCAACATTTCTATAAATATATTATTTTGATTCAAATAATAATAACTGTGGACAACATGTCACAAACGGTAATGAACAAATATTTAAGTTTGTATTTTTAGAGTTAACATGCAATCTTCAATACCTTGGTCATATTAGGATATATGGCCACAGTGGTGTAACCAAAAAAATTGGGCTCTAATGCAAAATAGAAGGGCCTCCTGAATAAGTAAATAATGTATAAGAATATTATTAATATTCAATTTAACCGTTAAATAGTAAATACAAAATCGGTTTCATATCTCTTATAATATTCACACTTGCATGGAAAAGTATAAAAAGTATGGTTTTAGGCATTTATATGCACTTGTAACAAAAAAATAGTTTTTGTTTCGCTTTACAGCGATGGCCTGAACGCCAACCTGATCAGAGCAGAGTGCTACTGTATACATTGACAATGTTTTCACTTGTTTTAGTAATACACGGAAGAGGGGATTTAAAAAAAATGTATAATTCGATTTCTTTCTCTGGTAAATATTAAAAATTATTAGTTCATATTAGCGCTGTGAAAAGTACCGAATACCGATGCATATTTTAAGGCATGGATCTTTAGGTCCCAATACAATGCTTTGGTGTGGTAATTTGACAATGATATACTAGATATGGATATTATACAAAAAAGTTCAAAAACATTGTCAAATACTTCATTTTGCTTTGGCATATCCCAAATAGTCGGGATACTTCTTGACCATTTGTAAGATTTTAAACGGAATATTTAACCAAGTGTTGTTTCCCACTAGGAAGCCCTTTTGAAACACTATGGATCGAGACAGACGGTTGGTTCTCAGGGTTCAATTGAGATGTCCGTGACTATTTTTTCAAGAGAAAGTACGAAGAACAATTAAAATAACAAAAATATATATGTTGTGGGATAAAAGACCTGCGTCCTTCACTTTCACCGGCTAGACAGTGTAGAACATGAGATCCGCGGATTCTTTTACTTGAGCACACATACCCACCACATTTTTGTTACATTCTGCCTTCATCCTAAACTGGGAAAAATTTATAATAATACCTGGAAATGATAAATAAAAGAAATTTGTCATTAGTAAAAGTAAAATATCTAATCAAGAAAAACACAAGACTGCAAGAAACAAAACAAAATAAAATCCAGACGACAAATCCTCATATCGTCAGGATGTGCGCGAGTTCGATGTCCTTCTTGAATGGGACACTAAATGTTTTGGCGTTACATTATGTTTGGCCCGCAGCATCTAAGCCGACGCAATCAGATTCGTAGACGTGATCTGTTGTAGATTATCATTATAAAAATTGTCGCCTACAGTGAGGCAACTAACTCCAAGGTAAATCCAAAGTAGGAATTAAAGTTAAAACCCGAGGTATGCAGAGGCAAAAACCAGAGGGAAACGTCTTGTTTCCTGTAAAAATCATTTACCATGCAATTAGATTAACAAGTTAATAGTAGATTATGCACTAGTGATTGAACAATAAAAAATACTTACCCTCTGGGTACAGTGAATCACATACAGCTACATTTTAGTCTAACAGCTTCGGTGATGATTTGAAAATGAACCATAGATCGCAACCGTTTTTATAATCTGAGACACCGAATGTGATACCAACTTGAGGGTAACTATTTGTGAAATGTCAAGGTGCTTGACAAAAATAAGTGACGGGGCAATTTTGTACGTAGCCCCCATTTATACCGTCACAATGTATATATAATTATTTCCCTAAGTGCACAACTCGCACACTTGAAATATTGCTAGCACACTATGTATACTATATATATTTTACTATGTAGACATATGTAAAATGACGTTATATTTATACCTTTTAATCCATCAAACAACATCATTTATAATTATTAGAACTGCTATTCCAAAAATTCAAGGAGCTAAATATGCATCAGGCAATTATTCATAAAGACTCTGATGAAAGACATATATGGAAAGAGAACCCTGCACCTTATCAAGCTTTCTAAGTGTACTCGAACAAAAACTCAAAGAAAACTAGGTTTCCTGTTAATGAAAACCTCATTTGCTCAAAGTCATGCACGTTTTATAGGACTGCGGATACACAATAAGCTACCACAAAAAATGGCAACGGTATAGTATCCTAAATTCCGCGTGCTTATAAAGAAATGGCTTTTTAAAATTGGAAGAAGTCAGCTGGAAGAGGTCCTTAAATGATCAAAGCTACTCAGTCTATGTAATTCTTTTCTGTCCTTACATCCTACCATATACTTATCACATTTTGTTTGCTCCCTGCTTGTTTCTTTTCTAATCTTGCTTTTTACCTTGTTTTTACTCTACTCCGATCTACATATTTTAACGACTTGCTCGGTGCGCGTGGCCCAACAAGACTGCCGTTGTGAAACGATGAAACTGGGGAGACTGCTTGGCGGTGAATGCTTGAGCCAGACTTGTAGCAGCAGAAAACAACATTTAAATAAATACATACATACACATGAAGATGATTTTAGCTTCTAGAAAGAGAATATTACAAACTCTTAGAAAAAAATACAAAATGTTGTGCTTACGCTTATTGGCACACTTAAATACATTCATAATATAGATTAAGACAATTTCAATATTTATATATCTAAATAAACAAGAGAAATTTTAACATTTACAAATTTTTCTATAATAGCAAAAATATTAAAACGGGTTTCAAGTTTATTTTGTCGAGTCAAAAACTTCAAATATTATGTTGCATGCAAATGACTACTATAAATTGAAATATATAAAATAAAATAGTCCTTTAAAAGCTATTTAATTAATAATCAAATATCAGAATTTCCCCATTAATATATTAATAACTTTTTCAGATTTATATTCTTTTCCTCTGAAATGTATGTACTCTTTTTAAAATTATGAAAATTAAGTCTCAATCTAAACACAGCTAAGACCAAAATTATGCACCAACAGGACAAGAAGAAAGAAATGGAGGAAGATCTGTCACCACACGTAGAAAGGTGTGCAGTTCGAAAATAGGACTACTCAGCCACAATCAAACTCACAATCGATTACCATGGCAGCTGTCATCCTCGTAACGAGAGACCGCTGAAAATCTGATTAAAGCTTACTTACTTACTTACTTACCATCACGCCGTTTCTCCGCAAGGGTAGGCAGAGAGAATAGACCGCCACACTCCTCAGTCCTGACACACAATTTTCACCTCATCCACATTCATACATCTTCTCATACAAGGTCGCCGATTGTTGGTTTACCTAGTCATGCCAACTCTTCTGCAGACATTCTCTATTTCTGGTGCCATCAACACTTGTGTCATATATCTTTCTTACTATTCTCTCCTCATTCATCCGTTCCATATGACCAAACCACCTTAGTGATCCTTTCTTAATCTTACTCATTATACTAACATTAGCTTTACATTTTTTCCTTATTTCTTCATTCTTTACTGTTATAAATAGATTTGCCACATATACGCCTAAGTGATCTCATTTCCACTCTGCATTCACTCTACTTTCGTCATCACTTCCATACATCAGTGTTAGTACCAGGATTCCATTGTGCACCGCTAGTTTTGCCTTGGTTGACAAATTCCCCTTAGATATAATTCCATTCAAAGCGCCATTCACTTTATTCCCTGGAGTCACCCTCTTTTCGATATCATTCTCAGTCTTTCCGTTTCTATCAAACATACTTCCCAAATACACAAACTCATCTACTTGTTCCAAACATTCATTACAGTGTCTTGCTTTCCTCCTTCTCGAATACCATCACTTTCGACTTGTTAACATTCATAATAAGGTCGCTTCCTTGCATACATTGTACATTCTACTCACCAGACTCTGTAGTTCTTGTTCATTATTCCATTAGAAATAATTTGATGACTGTATTTACAATACAGTTTTTAATTCCTTTTACACACATATATTTTTGTAGCCATTTAATGATAATAATATTGCTTCTAAACTATCTTTGTGTAGCTCTATTTTCACAGCCAGTAGAAATTTGTGAAGTTGCAAAATATTTCAATAAAACTCATTTACTAAGAAAACATTGAATATATTGTAAATAAAATTAAATATAAAATATACAAAATATGTTTTTACAAGTACATTTGTTACTTGGGAGAAAATTCACCAGGGCTTGTCTCCCAGGTATCACTTTGATCAGAATTATTATCAGTTGTCATCATTCTTTGCAGATTCTCGTCGCCCTGATTAATTCGGTCAAAAAATGATTTTAGCAACTTTTTGTTTAATTGATCTGTCTGTGTCAATTCTCTGGGAGAGACGTGTTTTGGCGCATCTTGTTCAGCTGGTTGTTTGGAATTGTTATTCATTCCATTTCCCACGGGTTCGGACATTTTCGCACACGGTAAATAAAGCTAATGCTTTTAATTTACAATTTAACCCAACCCAAACTCAGCGCCAATTCTGAATTCTGAACAGCACACTTCTTATCTACGTTCTGAATCATAAAATTTAACTGTCAGAATCTGTCACCGTTTGTAAACAAAGAGTGTTGCCAACGGGAAAAAAAATAAATTTGGAAATTTAAATCATAGTTGTGTGATATGCCTCAGCGCGAAGTGACGCGAAGATATCATATTTATCAGCCGTAAAAATAAAATAAAATAAAGGCTGGGAATCGCGTCTCGCAAGTACATGCAGGTCGCTAATGGCAGGCCCATATGAACGGGACTGGACGTCTCGTAACAAAAAAAAAACCTAGCGGCTCATTCAAAAGCGATTAACGACCGTAGTGACCTCCAGCCCAAGTGTTGTACGATGCGCATTAAATGACGGGGGCTGAAAATATGGGAATTATGAAGGTTTTCTGAGAAGCGATAGCAAATCATAGGGCCATTAAAGCTGGACCTGTTGTATCGGAGAGAATGCACCGTTACTTACCCATTAGCTAGCGTCCAGGGTCGAAACGTGATGAGAACAAAAGATGCAGTTTCTTTGTACAATCTGCTCTTTTAGTACAACGTTGGACGAACCACATGGCTCGATTCTAAATGTAAATGAATATTGCGAGAAATAACATGTCCGCCAATTCAGTCTTTATTTTAATCAGATAGAATATAATAAATAATATGTTTTGACGCCCGAATATGATCCTGACAGCACGTGTTTTGAAGCAATGAGTACGAATCTAGATTGCTTAATGAATATGATAATCGATCACGGTGGACCTAGTGTTAAATAGAATCAGTAGAATAAGAATAATTAAATAATAGGTGTTGCTAGATATAAGACTGTAAAGTAGCGTAAGAAATAAATAAAAAACTAAATGTAACTAAAGTGTAAATAGTTAGAATTAATTATAGTCAGCGATAAAACGAAGGAGGAGTCAGTTCGGTTTTGGATCGGGCGTGGCCTCCAGAAGAAGCGAATGGACCAATGGGATGGTGGCCCGTCCCATGATGAGAAGAGGGCAGATCGACAGATGGGAGACACCCCACTGTTGAGATATAAAAATGGCCTACGCACGGCCCGAGGACTCAGTTGCAAAAGTGAAAAACAGAGGAAGTTGTCAAAACCCGGAGGAGTGAGTTGGACACGAGGTCTGGGAGGATCGAAGTCGTAGAGAAGAAGTTGTAACAGAGAGTTGTCGAAATGAGGTCCGGAGGGGTGAGTCGGAGACGAGGTCCGGGAGGCGAAGTTACACAGAGAGAAATTATCGAGACGCAGTAGAAAGCACACAGAAACAGACATTCAACACTGGAAACCCGATCGAACGTAATCGAGAGTCGGAGGATAGACAGTCACAGTTCACCGCAGTTTATCCAGGAGCAGCTGCCCCGCCCATTCCAGGCAACCAGTCTGATAGCCTGTCGCCGGAGCAGCCGCGGAGACAGCAAGTAGCCGCCCACGCCGGGGGCTCACGGTATCACTTCGCCGGCCAGAAGATGCGAAAAAAATCACAAGATAACCCAAGGTAGAATAAGTTTTAAATTAAGTTAGTTATAAGTATTTCCACCTGTCCACGAATGTAACTGTGTATTCAATAAATGTATAATTTGTGCATCTTCGTGCATTCATATTCACCTATATTACTCTTCCTATAACCTTGGTACTGATGAAAGCGTGATACCTGATGGATGGGTCGCGAAGCGAAGTGCGGGGTATCGTTCTGATGAGCGATCAGGAGCTGATACGTGTTAGATTAATCATCGATTAATCGACTCATGACTCCTAGACAAACCCCGACTCGAGTCACACATGGCGCACTACGTTTTGTGTCCCTCCGGGAGTATCATGTGGGATAAGAATATAGATCGCAGGTAAGTAATGTGTCGATTGTGATTATTGGTCATTTTTATATACAATATAGTCACGTTGTAAACATTTATGTAGTAGCTTTGTAGTTCAGTAGCAGTCAGGGGAATATTAGCGTAATTTATTTATTTATTTATTTGTAACTATATAATACATATAAAAACTTGTTTGGACTGTGCCCGTCTCACTAGAGAAATTCTGTGTCGAGGCGGATTACTCATGCATTTAAATGTTTAGAATATTTTATACGTGATATTTAACATCGTTGAAGCTGCAATCGATATTATAAATGAAACCTTTCATTGTATTGGACGAATAATAAAAAATAATTTTATATGTTTCCTCTACTTTGTCGTCAATGTGACTTTAAGCTGGATTTATTTAGCTTGAAATTAAACCAGCGCTATATACGTTGACCCAATGTTTACAAAAATTGGGACATGGATGGAAAAATAATAATATATGATTTTTTAGTGAGCCTTTTAATCTCGACTTGATTATTGTTATAAATCACAAATATGTCATTTATTTTACAGCTATGTAATTAAATATATACAATATGTAAATATTTTGAAAGTTTTCTCAAGCGTTAAAACATGTTTCTTACAAATTATAATGTTCGATAATGGCATTGCTGCATTGAGTAACAATCGATTTTTATTCAAAATACATAGTGTGATACAAAAGTTAGGTTAGTGTGAATAAAACTTAAGAAAATTAGGTTGGTAAAATGAATTACGCAATAAGCTTTATTTTAAATGTAATGGAAATCTTAAGTAATTTTGTGATTTATTCTTATAAGTAAAAATCTTTGGTTTTACAACAGCTACCGAATATATGCACATCTATTCAAAATATATATGCGTCTTGAGGTTTGTTAAAATAGGAAGACTTCGGTAGTTTTCCCATGAGTAGAACAATCATCGAAGTCATCGCTAAACACAAAACCAATAGAGTGCAATGGCTTAATATTGCCAAAGTTGAGGTGAGGTAACAATGTCTTCAAGGACGTACTTATGGAAAACTAGGATTAGAGCGTGTAATTGAGGAAAATTCTCGAAGAGGCCGTGATCCACTAGGACCAGGGGTTATAGAACAAAAAGTGGTGATGATGATTATATATTATTTTTCGGTTGTGAAATATGACATTATTTCATATATTGTTTAAGTCACCAATTTGAGTTAAAAAGTCAATTATATTTTGAATAATAATTATTAAATTATTCACCTTCTTTAAAAGGACAGTAATCAAAATAATAATTTCAAATAAAATATACTTGAAATTATTTTGATTACTTTTTTCTAATTGGACACGGGCTGTAAGAGTAAATTTTGAAAGTGATAAAAACGTGTCATGAAAAACTACCTTGAAACCATTAGTTATTAATATTTTTAAATTATTAAGCCACCATTATTATTATTATTGACCTTAAGTAATTTATTTTTAATAATAACCATCATGTGAATTTGAATTTTGCAAAAAATTACTACTCTTTTATCATTTACGCTACATACTAAAGATATTTAAGTTTGTTAACGTATAATGATTTTATACTAATTTAATGTATTAATTATAAATATATACATGTAAAATCAATTTTGTCGAAAAATACTGTTTTTGCGTTACCGGGATATAATGATTTACACAATCGCTGTTGATTATTATCGCACCAAGAGTAAAAGGTTCCTACCTCATATCTATGGTTCCTACCTAACTATAATAAAAATATTATTGTCGAATATAAAGTAAGTTCGTTGTTCGTTGACTCCCGCTTATCTATGATTCCCGCTTTTTTAAAACTAGAAAATATATCTTTTATCTATGATATCCATGTCCGTTCGGTTCGTCTCGGATACGGTGTTTTTGATGTTATTTGTATATTCTGCGTACAATGTCACGCTTAGAAGATATTTACGCGATAGATGACGATGTCAATGATCTAGAACGTGTAATAGAAAATGATAACGTCGACAGTGAACGCGGAAACTCAGGCGAAGAAAACTCAGACGGCAACGACCATAGTGAAGGTAACGTCTTTTATTTTTATGCGTTTTGTTCAGTTTTGTTTAAAATAGGTACATTTTAATCATATTCCTTTTATTTTACTTTAGCTGAAGAAGACAAGCCTCGTGTAGTCGATCCGCCGGGTTTGAAGAAGCCAAAAACAGTAAGAAATCCGCAGGCTGTTTTAAATCCTAGGAGGCTTACGGGACCCCGAGGAATACAAACAATTGAAAGTTTTTTCAAGGACTTCAAGTTTTTAGGTACGTTTAGGATTACCAGATTAGCGAATTGAAAAATAAGAAACCAGAAATTGTACTGTTTAATGGCACGTGTCAGTGGGTGAGATTTTCGTTTCTCTCAATCTCCAGATAAAAATCTCGACACATGCACACGGTACACAGATTACCTTATTAAATCTGAGATACTTGTCTAATAATTCCGTGGGCCGTAAAAGCAGGATGGTCTAAAATTTGACACGCATCAATGCTGGCACCAGGACTCCATTATTATGTACCGCTAGCCTTGCCTCGGCTGACAAGTTTCCATTAGCAATTACTGCAGAGTATTGCCAACTATTGCATTTATTTCCTGAATTTCTTTTCAATATTTTTCTCAGATTAACTTATTCTCCATATATATTTCCCAAGTACACAAACTCTTCTACTTGTTCTAGACATTCACCACCTACCAGTATTTCACATGTTATTTTACTTTTCTCCTTCTCGAATACTGTCACTTTTGTCATAAGGTTTCCTTGCATACATCATACATTCTACTTACCAAACTCTGTAAATCTTGTTTACTATTAGCCATAAATCATTTGCTATATTTTAAATGATATTGATCATTAATTCACCTATCCTATTACTATACATTAAAGAAAATAACACACATGTTAAGTTTTTAATTGGTTTTAATTATATATGAAATCTAACAAATAAATATACGCATATAAAATGCTTTCATGTGTATTTTTTCAGGTAAGGGTCACGAGAAAGATGATTTGGATTTAGTAATGAAAAAACTGGAACACTGGGCCCACCGACTGTATCCTAAATTCCAGTTTGATGATTGCATTGACAAGATTGCCAGCTTGGGGGTCAAGAGAGAAGTCAGTGTAAGTATTTTTAAAATACAAGAGCAATGATGATGCAGTGGATATTTTCTGTGAAGTTGTTGGGTTTAATACACAGATTTTTAAGTCTTGTTTTACTGCCATTATTTCATCTAGGAGTTGTGTTTTCAGTTTTTTTTGCAATATATTATCTATTTTTCTAGGTGTCAGTCATACCATGTTCATTTGTTTAGTTGGAAATTTTATTATGCAAGTATAATTAATATTTTTGGATTTCATTTCATACTGACCACTGTGAGGAATGTTTTTTGCAAATCCTAATCTAAAAAATTACATGTATTTAGCCGGTCTGATCTCTCTTACCCATGTCTAGTTGTAGGTAATATATATTATTAAATTGAATTTAGTTTAAGGTAGAAATAGTTATAAGTATTATAAGAATTACACTGCGAGAACAGATAAATAATATTGTTTGCACTGTAAAAAGGTCAGCTTTTGCTGGAAGTTCGGCTCTCGGTGTGGACCTCACCAATAATGTCATCGGGGCCTCTGGCGGCAGATGCCATGTTCCATTTAGGCTATATTGTTAACACATACTCTGCAGCGGTAGGTCAGATTTGACCCGGGTGTTTGTAAAAATATGAATTACGCTATAAATATTTGTTTAATGCTGTTTTCCTTCTAGCTAATCTTTTATTAAATATTTTCAAATAATTTGGGATGCAAATAAATGTTATAGGACGACATTCAAATGAGTTATTGATAAAAATGTGAAAAAATATTAAAAAATTGACCTAAGACAGTCGGATTGAATCTCAGCGCTTACGCCAAAATATATATTGTCAATATTTTGAGCAGGTAGACAAAGGATACCACGTATGCGTCCATGTATTTGTTTTCACTTATTTTCATCTGGCGGCCCCTAGACAATGCCAGTAATATAATTATTTGAGGGGTGTTGTGCCTACCTGTAAGTTTTATGACACCACCTGCTCGGGTTCCAATGAGAAGATTACATGCTCAGCGGATATTTGTATTTTGGCTGTGTCTGTTGATGCGTGAGAAAATCTACATTATCCGTAATATTTAAAAAATTTTAACTTTAATTTTTTAGCAGAAACATTACGGCACATCATGTCATTTCATTAAATCATATTTAAAATGGTTGTATTCACAAAACGGTTGAAAAACCGAAAACTTTAGGTGGGTCTAAAATGACCTATCACTGCCGGACGTGTTTTGTTTTGACCCACTTTTGTGTTTTTAAAATAATTATAACTGAACAAAACTAATTTCTTGGTGCCTTCATTATATACAGGATGTCTCATAGCTAGTTATCCAAACTTCAAGAATAGGTAAATCAACTAATTTAGAATAAAAAATATTCTTGATAATTTGTCTTTTCCCCTTGCCTGGCGAATTATCAACTTTCTATTTTTTTATTTTTCAAAATTCGCATTCAAAAGGTTAAGTTCTATACATTCTATATATGAGAGTTCGATGACCTCAATATATACTGACCCACTGACCTAGAATTTACAGGGTGGAAAAAATATATGATAAAAAATGCCGAGATTGACAACATTTAAAAAAAAATTATGACACGTAATGAAAGATCGTTTATTTTTTTTAAATTATTACCTTGCACTCATTGAATAAAAAAGATGTAAAAACGTGAAATTAAATAAAAGATGTAAATTTTTCTGCGTTAATCTTTGATTGTGAAAAGGATAATCTGAAATTTGTGAAAGTATTATGCTCATTAGCTTACAAATGACGTATATAGTTACTGTCGGATGGTTATTTAATTTGTGTTGTGTAACTAAAAATTTGCTAATATTTTTAACCCGCTTACTTGCTATATGAGCATTTCTTTAATCTTAATATAAAATACAATATCTCATTCTAGTAAATGGACCTACTTAAATTATAATATTTTTTTTATTCACTAAAGTATTTTTCGTTCTACAGATATTTAAAAATATAAATAAAAATGTTTACAATACTTACCTACATATGTTGTAAAATGTAAACGTCCATCCAATATTACATTCCGCCATATAATTTTAATACGCGAAGTAAAAAGGGACCAAGACTGCTTATCGCCGTCATGTCACTTACGATAAAGGACATCCGTTACTAAGCAAGATGTCATTTCGCGCAGACGTTCACACTTATCTAACAATGCTTCTAAAATATGGAGGCGCGCCAAGTAACATACATTTCATTAAACAGCATACAATGTTTTCATATTTACAATGAATCATTTTTATGTCAAATATTATTACTTTTACGAATTGTGATGAACCATTTTTAATTAAACATTTTAGTTCAGTTTTTAATTTTAATCTTATTTGCATTTTAATTAATTAATTTTTATTAATTTCATATTAAATTATATTCTAAATCGTTTAATTTAAATAAATTATTGTTTTATTTAATTTTTATTAATTCCATATTAAATTATATTTTAAATTGTTTTATTTAAATAAATTATGATTTTATAAAATCACACACAGATTGTGCGTAATTTTGTATGAAAGATATTTATGTGGGATTTTTGTGTAAACATCATTTTTCATTTTGATGTGTTTATAACATTAGTATTATATTCCGTGCGACATTTCTGGTTTTTCGATTTCTGAATATTACAAGATAGGAGTAGACATACATACCTATCTATATTTTCCATTAGTAGGTAAGCTATTTACCTTTGTTTGTTTTGTTTTTTTAAATTATTTTTGGTAATTTACAGTGCTTCCGTTTATTTTAAAATTCTTATGTACTTCATACGCAACATTTAAATAAAGTTTTTTTTTCTTTTCTTTATTTGTGTTTTGTTCCGAGTGAAACAGTGCACCACAGTTTTAAGTGCGACTTTAGCAAGTATCGGTCGGTTCGTATGTAAATTATGTACAATATTCACATGCTACAGTTAGTTGTTTTAAAATTTCGAAGCGGTGGTAAGAATATAATGTTATCCAGAATTTATAAATCTTTTTATTTGATTTTTATCACAGATTAATATTTTATAACATTTGATATTAATGACTTTAATGGTAGTCCAACGTTTTACAAAATATAAGTAAGAAATATTGAAAAAAATGCAAGTTTTGATGTCTCATAACTCCTAATCTATAAATATTTTACCTAACTGTAAATAATATTTTCTATTCAAAATTAAATGAAGAACACTCCCCCGAAGTTTTATATATATATAAAGCTCTTAACATATATACTACTTAAAAAAAAAAAATATATATAACGTTCACCAATTCTCACCCCTCAATCTCCACATTTATCAAATTTTTGAACGTTGTATATATGTTAGGAGCTTTAGTATATCTTTGTCTGTATGAGGTATCTGATACTTGTTTAATTTAAAGTATGTTTCAAAATTAAATGTTATAAAGTACAAAGCATGAAAAGGGAAAATTGCTTGATGTTATTGCTGTGACTTAATTTCAGTGGGCTTATATATTTATATTCACTTATAAACCTATACAATTCTAGGTGAATATTCGTAAGATACGTATGGGAATGGTGACTGACGATCAGCCAATAGTAGAGCAGATGGACAGTGAAGATGAGGAGAGGGAATCAGCTCCACGCGCCCCTGTATTGGATGAGTTTGATCTCCTTCTAGACCAGCAGATTGCACTGGCCAGGTCCACCCCGGCTTCTACCAGTAAAACAATGGCGCACCATGATGACTCTGCAATGCAAAAAACTACAGATTTGTTTTTCTCAGCCAATAGTGTCAGCGGGTAAGATGGAAACATTTGTGTTCTTATTTTGTAGTCATATTCTGAGAGAATGCTACCATATATTAAAACATGAATAATATGAAAATAATTGTAATAAGAATATTACGAGATGCACATTTTATTTAAATTTATTTCACAGAAATTTTAGTCAAGTACAGCTTATTTCAATGTACTGACTGCATGCCGCTGATATTACAAGATATTAAATAATATAGATTTAAAAAAAACATGGGCATAATGCCACGATTCTTAGGTCTACAGATTTATTGTTTATTTATAAAACGTTAAATCATATCTTAATCTGCTTCCTTACGTGCTCTCTTCTGATAACAAAGAAAAATGCTATGACACACCTGTTTACCTGCTGTCCAGGTGTCCAGGAACACAACCCAAATTTTTCCAGTTTTTGTAAACGAATAGTTATTACTCCATGTGCTTGAGCAAGCTCCTATTGCGTCTGATACGGTGGCAAAATTTTTTCAATTTAAACAAGTACAATGGTTGATTTTATTTAGGGGTTGAGAATTAATTTGTACAATCTAACCTAACGTTCCAATGTTTAAGTATATATGTTTATGATTGTATATTGTGAAAATATTTTTATTAAGATTTGCCGCATTTTAGTTGTGAAAATGTGGTGTATCATGGAACATATTTTTTCAATATTGAAATCTAATAGTGTTAGCATACAGATGAAATTTGTCTTGAAAGTCACGTAAATGACAATTTATCTATTCTATTTAATACCAACCTTTACTGCCAAATCTCTCACAAGAAACCAAAGTCACCATATTATATATTATTATGGTAAATGGTTGGATGCCTAGGTTAACTTTGTTTGATTTGCAAACAATTTCAACTTGTGAACAAGCTCTCGGAATAAAACTAATTTGTTTATAGAGGACTCAATGTATTGACTGTGTTATGCAATCAAATATCAGATTATCTTGATTTTTAAGTAAACCTCAACATCAACGTTTGATGTCATGCTTTTTGTTTTAGAAACAATTCCTTTGTAAATACATCCACGCCTACGAGAGTGAACCATAATGCCCAAACTAGTAGCCCTCTAGTGAGCGAGGAGCAAAAGGCTAGAATGATGAAGAACAGACTGATTGCTGAAGAACGCAGATTGGCCAGGATGAAACAAAATACTGAGAAAGAAAAGGAAGTGGCACCAGGAAGAGATGGAGCTGCTCAATTGGACAGTACGCAGCCAAATAATGAAGTGAAAAATCATCAAGAAATACATGTGCCAAATTCACAGGAGCATATTCAGAATGAGGCTAGTGATTCACCAGCTAAGGAACGAATGGAGGTAGAATTATTCAATTTAAACAAATCAGGTGAAGACGATGATTAGTAGGTATAGATTGATAATAAGAAATATATCGTTGGGTTTTTTTAACTTGACTTAATAATTAATTAATTATTGACGCTGTGCTGTCAGGACGATTTTGTAGCAAATTTCTTTAACATGGGGGAAATTAAAATGCCACGATGGACATAAGCTGATGGAGAAGAATTTTTCTAGCAGTCACCGATCCGTCTTGGGTTAATGGGCTTATTATAATGAATTAATCATTAAGAAAGAAGAATTTTTCTAGCAGTCACCGATCCGTCTTGGGTTAATGGGCTTATTATAATGAATTAATCATTAAGAAAGATAAATAAGTGTTAACAAAATAATGAATCAGAATGTAATAGTTTCCTACAGTAGACTAGATTATCCCAGGCGATAGGGAAAAAAATTGACCCGGATAAACTAATAATAATAATAATAATACATTTATTAGGTTCACTTTCTTTTTACATGTATTATGTACTTACATTGATAAATAATGTCTAGTGGTCTGACGTAGTACTCTTCCAAATTAATATTCATTAAGTATACATTTTCACCTAGTTAATTACTATGAGTGTTGTGTAATATTTCAAATATTAGACAAATGTATCGAGGGTATGCATATAAAATTTGGCAAAGTAAATACAACATATCAGTAAGAAAGTAAGACAAATGTTTGAGTACCCTGCCTGCTACACTAGTAATTTACTGTATTATAGCAGACAGTGTTCCTCCGGTATAACAGCAAGAAAAGTGCATTTATCAATGTACAAAAAATATATATATAAACAGTTAATCAAGAAATGTAATTTCAATATACTGTTGTAGCAGTTTTATTCTCAGGGTTAGACCTTTAAAAGTTCTTGGGTGTAATTTCTCCCCATTTCGTGGAGCCAGAACTGTACTTTTCGTGAAAAATATGCAAGACTATAGTTGCAATCTTTCACTTTTGCGTTTAGACCGTTGTATATTTTTGGTGCTAGAAATAAATGGAATCTTTGTGCAAAAGTTTTGTTTAGTTTTGGCATAAGATAGTGACAGTTAGCCTGTGTCTTTGTTAAGTGAGGGTGCGTAATTTGTTGGTAATATTGCTTATGTTGGTAAAACTGTTTTAGTATACCAAGAATATACATTTGACGGATGTTTAGGACATGACATTCTTTGAAGAGTTCATTTGAAGGGTAGCGGAAGGGTTTCTTATGAATTACTCTCAAAATCATTTTTTGGGCTTTACTTACAGACTCTAGAATACTACTAACTGCACCACCCCAACTAGCAATCGCGTAGTTAAGTAGCGAGTGGCATAGTGCAAACTATACAATTTTTCTCAAGGATGTATCGAGTACTTCTCTGACTTTCCTAAAAAAATAGACAAGCTTTCTTATTCGACAAACGTTTAAAAAATTATAACCTGCCTTTACTATGTCCTTGATGTGATATCTTCCCATAGTCTTTCCTGACATTTCGCTCAACAGATATACTGTGTCTGAAATCTTTTTTACCACTCGATTGGCGACAAATCGTGGAGCTAATTTGGCAGAAAAGAACATCGCCACATTAGATTGAACAAAATTGCGACGCCAGACTATGTCACCTATATTGTATGAGACATGCTTTCTCCTTAAATTATAAAGATCAGCTGATTTTTGATATGCTGATAACAACGTCATGAATCACCACTAATTCTTCTAGCCGATGTGCATATCGCACATGGGATCCTTCTGGACTCAGATTCTTGGGACTAATTTGAGAGGTGTGTAACGAACTATGAGCTATTATCTTATATCCATGATTTAAGAAAAACGGCGTATAACCCTAGCAAGATTCGTTGTGTTGTTGAGTGTAGTTTGCACACGCCCCAAGTGTCGGCACCATGTTCTATGGTCTTTATGAGATAAAATAGCCAGAGTAGTACCTATAGTTTGATTGTAACGCTCTACTACATTGTTAATGGGTGTACAGTGTCATTTGCATCATGGGCGGACGAGATGAGTTCTTCTGTTTGATCTGCTGGTATCACTAATTTCCAAGCATAATCATGCTGTATGGATAAGGAGAATTTCTCATGCCTGTAAAGATTTCCGTCGCATATGGCATAATTGAGGAATTTCTGAGGAGTCTCCAAACAACCTTTATACATCCTGTTGTACCATGCGTCCTTGGTAGATTTCTGATCTGAAACAACTTCCAGTGTTACTAGTATGGCTCGAGACAATACGTCTGGTACTACGTTCTGTGATCCTTTGCGGTGAATTACGTTGAAATTGTATTGGTTCAATCGCGTGCTCCATCTAGCCAATCGTCCGGTTGGATTTTTAAGCGTGGTGAGCCATTTGAGACTAAAATGATCAGTTATCACTGAGAACTTTCCCCCTTCCACATATCCTCTGAAATGGTTGACCGCATCTAGCACCGCTAGTAATTCTACTGTACTGTAATTATTTTCGTTCTTATTCAAACACCGCGAAAAATATGCCACTGGATGTTCACCATCTGGAAAATCTTGGCATAACATTGCGCCAATGGCCACATCGCTGGCATCAGTATGGATACTAAATGGTAATTTAAAATCAGGGCAGTTGAGTACTGGGGCCGTGACCATTGCCTGTTTTAGTTTCTCGAAGGCTTTTTCTGCTTCATCAGACCATTTAAAGTTACTTACACCTTGTGTGTCGAGCCTACTATTTCCAGTCCTAATTTTCAGGACAAAGTCTTTGACCGTTTCCGTAACGGACTGTACTGCTGTGAAGAGCGCCGCCCTTGCACTGAACTGTGCTTCTGGTGATTCGTACCGTCGCAACAATGTCTGTTTAAAGTTTTCCCAGCTCAAATCAGTTTTTACAATTGTATGATACCATGCTAATGCTACCTCGGACAATAGATCCGGTAACCCCTTTACGATCTCACCAGTTGATACATCGCGAGCCGATCCCAATTCCTCAATCCTACAAATAAATTCCCTCACATCTAATTTACCGTCGATTTTACGCTCCAGGTAGCCAAATTCGCCGCTCGCTTTTCTTGAATAATATATTGTGCGCTTCTGTGCGGTGATTTAGATAACGCAGTTATTAACTGGGGATTTTCTACTGTCCGCAACGCGTGTAATACTGGAGACAAAGAATTGTCGCCTCTTGCTTGATCGTTCGCTTCCGAATTAGGTATATTAACGGCCACTAAGTTTGTATTTGTAACTTGTGCTTCCGTAATCCTGACCTGACTGTTAAATATGCGCGCTGCAGTGCGATTGTCTGCGAGTGACCTTTTTATAGGGAGGCCTCTTGCAGCGAATTCCCTACGAAAATCTATTTAAACGCAGCTGATCGACGTTTTCTATTAGGGAATCCATGACGAAAATGGTATTAAACTATCATTGAATATTTATTATTATTTTAACGATTAAATTTTAAGATGCTATCCGTAATCGTACCCATATGACTAAAACAACAATATATTCACCATAAATGACACAAAATTTTGTTCCATATCATGAGACAAATTTGAAATAAGTTTTTTTTGATATCGCTCTGCTCAATATCAATAATCTTAAACGAAATAACTGAAAATAAATTGACAACTAGCACTAAAGAAACACAATTTTAAACTATTCAAAACAAAAAACAAAAATATTACACATCAGATGTACTTTCAAATTATAACCGTTTGACTTGATTCATTATAGATTAGAAAACACGATATTATTAATTTTTTTAATCATTGCCTGAACGTTAGGCGACATTTTTGTTACGTGATTTCTTCCTTCTGCCTCGGCTTCATGGTCAGGGGGAGGCATATAGCCTAACTGGTTCGTTTTGAAATTATCCTCAAGTCAAATGGTTATTAAATGAAATCACAAAAAGCTATAGTTTATAATAAAGTTTATTGTATTTGTGACTTGCATGTATTGAAAGTTGAGCAAAAAAGCAGTTTACCTAATTCTTATTAATAATACAATTCAAAAAATGATAACAATTAATTTAACATTATTTGTGTGCCCATCATGCCAACATGAAGTTAACTATCAAATTTTCTGTATGATTCTTGTCTAATATTGACTATGCAGGTCCCTCACGTAAGGGATTACCTTTCCGGAGATGCCTTCCACGTTTCGATGATAGTCCTTGAAGTGAAGTGTCACCAATAGTTGTGATGCCAGGGTTGAGTGACGGAGTTCAAGATTGACCACCAGACGATGTCCAATTATCCAGGCAAACCGGGACTCTGGACGCGATTTTCTTAATCACAATTTGCGCATACCGTATATGATTTGTCTCTTTTGATATAGATCCACCGGGACCCTTTTTGTACTTGAATATCAACGATTAAACACAGAGAACATCACAGTCTAAGCTTTATACTCACGGTGCACAATTTAAATTTACCCCGGAATTACAGATTATAGAGGCGATCCTAATTTTGTTTTCTAATTGAAAACTAGATCGTATTTACGGAGCGATCTCTCCCGGTTGAGATTGGTAGAAAGACTGACGTATGAGGGTGATGCATCCCTTATGGTGCATTTCGCCTACGTGACTAAAATTGTGTTCGCCGGATTTTATTGGCGTTCCCACGCCGCGTCGTCCATCTAACAATGCCCATTTTTATTGCTAGCTCGTCCCTTACTCCGACTAAGTGCTTTATTATCCTTGAACAACAAAATATTGTTTTGGGTGATTTTGCATTTTAACAGTGTGTGTATCCGCGCTATACCTCACGTCTCCCGTATATGGTCGTATACTACTTCAATCTCCTCGATGTACCCCATGTGCGCCGCACACTTGTCCTCTCAATTACTTCCGCACACGCTTATGACTCCATCATGTGTCTTGATACTCTCGCCGGTTCCATACCAACTCCCTCGTCAACACCAGAATTACCTATCACCTGTATATTATATAGGTCGAGCACACAAAACTGCTCTGCGAAAAAATATTATGTATACAATTTCAGACAAATTCAAAACCCTTGCTATAAAAACTAAAATAATATTAAAATAAAGCTTATAAATTTGATTGCGCTTTCTAATTGCAAAAGGTGTGATTGATTTAATTAGTTATTATTAACACTATAATTTGCACTGTAAACATTGAAAATATCTAACACGATTTGATAATTAAATATCCGAAAGAAAAATTTGCACAAAGTGAACAGGGCTGCAACCGTCGTGTTATCTAACATTTATATTTATTCTATGTGAGTTTAATGTTACAAAGAATCTAATACTCAAGGGCGCCAGGTATTTTCACACATTATTTCACACATATTCAACACATATATCCCGCCTTTCTCATTTCGTGTGACCACAACGATCTCAGGGATGGGTTCGCCGGGAAACCATTTCCTGGCATGACAACAGACACAAGCCCCATCACGTTGGGTGACATTTGATATAAACGTTGACGCTTTGGTCTCGCGTAAACATCATAATTATTAGTAATGGTCACGAGGAAGTGGCGGGAAGGTAAATTAATTTTATACAAGCGTCCTGTGTCGGTTAGCCTCCAATCCTCTGGTTGCGTGGCGGGGAATATCTGCCATTCACCTCGCGTCCAAGGCGAGGTCTCCGGATGCTTTCCAGGAGGCACATTGCAGCTTCCTGTCAGTTTGATGCATTGCGTCTCCTGAGGAATGGTGGCATTCGCGCCGAAATAATAATAAATGCAATATGTGAACGTCACACATGAGATGCGGCCTTAAGGGGGGGATACTTTCATTTTTCCAGTTTGAAAATCAAGAAATTTTACACGAATTTGATATGCTTTCAAGATGACGCTAATAGTTAAATTATTTTATGTATCAAATAAATAATTAATGGCGTTAATTGTTACGTAAATCATGCGAGAAATGAAGGTTTGAATAGAAAGAGACTGTAATAAAATTGTTGATTTTCTCGCATTCGATACAAGTTTTAAACATAACTCGTGTCAGGAGTATTTTCCAGCTTTTTTCATATTGTTATATTGGAATCATATGGAATGAAACAAAAATGTGTGTTGTCATTAGAATTAATCATTGGAAAATTAAATCATGTTTTAGGTACCTGATTCATACGTATTTGATGATTGCTTAAATCAATGTTCTAAATTTAAAATTTTTATGACATCTTCAATTTATTATTTTGTTTAATATTATCGATTTAAAACGCCCCGTTGCCATTTTGGTGATATGTATGTTTCTTATACTATTTATGAAACACGTAGCTTTGTTTAAAATGCACTCCTTCACTGAGAACCTCGGCTTCCGCTCTCGACCAGGCCCTGATCTCGTCCTCGTTATAGTCACCAAGAACTACCAATGTGACGAGGGGCAGTTGTGCGTCATTGCCAACTTCCGCAGTAACCACTGGTTCAGGCCTAGCTGCCTCGGCCGCCCTTAAATAATCATTCGCGTATTCTTTATATTGAGTTCTTTGCCTCAGACGCTTAATCGCCTCAACAGTACGATTAGAGTTGGGCTGGTCCAACTGACATTTAAACAGAGTAGGCATGCCGGTGGAGCAGTTTCCGGCGGCTAGCAGGAACCGCTCTGGCCCACAGCTTAATCTCTTCGGTGGTGTACCGCGCTTTCACACGGTCCACCACGATCCCTTCGTTAGCACGCTCTGGGTGCGCTGATTTCTGGTGTACTCCCAATACACTCTTTGTTGTGAAGGTTGTTGACTCGGTGTTAACACGGTTGGGGACACAGTACAAGCAAGGAAAAGTCGACTCAATTCCACGCAACACAACAGGCACCGCCTCACCAATGGGGGAATGCGGGCCGGAGTCGTGTGCAAAATCCAAAATAGATGGCTGGTCGGTGGACCCACCAGGTTCGTTCCGAGGCTGATCGTTTCTACTTTCTATCATGAATGTTGGTTGGAGGGAAGAGTGTCCCTCCGAGGGCCAGGGGACGCTCAACGTCGCCCCCCCCTACACGTCTGCACCATTTTTTCACTCAGTGGTACCCCTGGTGCTCGACATTTGACTGAGCCCGGTTCGTCCACCGGATGGACGTTAGTTTATTCTCAGGGCCAGACACTGAGCGCCACATCACCCATAAATATGGACTATCTAGGTGATTAAAATAGAATGAACCATACCAAAAACTTCAAGTATGGATCGGCTCCATCATACACGCCATCCGCATTCTCCTTCCTGCCCCATCTTTTTACACTCCATGGCATCCTCTGGAGTGTCCCACAGATCTTGCACCAGATACAAGCAATCCACAATCCAAAAACGAAGGCCGTGGGAAAGCGCATTACTGCACCAAGCATTATGTGCGCATTGCTGCGCCAAGCTAAACCTTTTGCGGTCTGGTGTAGTCATCTATACACCTGAATGTCTTCAGAAAAGGTAACATTTTCTGATACCATATTCCAGCTGATGCATTTTCGGAAAATAAATTTGCAGAAAAAAGGGACGCAAAAGTCACTCCCCAATTGGAGAGTAACAGTTGCGTTCCTTGGGATTGCACCATCAGACAGACGGGACTACATGCCACCACATATTTATTACACTACTGCATGTTTCGGAGTGGCTCCTGCTCAGACCAAGCTGACTCCTGACCCGCAGTGAGTCCTACAGGTAGGTATTTAACCTCTATTCCTGCATTGGAGGTATAGCCCCTGCTCAGATCGAGTCACCTCAACCCGCAGGAGTCCAACAAGTAGTTATTAACCTCCACTCTTGATTGGAGGGACAGACATTACCGCACTGTCACGCGAACGTCATGCAGTGTGATACGTCGTGCGCTGTCATCACCAGACTAGACTGTCACCAGCTAGACTCAGTCTGTGGGTACATAAGGGTTGGTGTCGGAATGCCTAACTCAGATGTGTGGGGGAGGTCTCAGACAATAATAAAGCTTTAGTCACATAATTTACATTTTATTCACTAAACAGGAGAAATTCGTCATTGTTACACGTAGAGGGTTCCAGATTTTTCCGTGGCTGGACCAAAGCATCATCTCGTCTTCTGGAGGTTTCCAGTGGACCAATCTTGACGTCAAAGCGTGGACTGTGCTCGCCTCGCTTCCATTCACGCTCGCAGCCTCCCGCTCGTTCCCGTGGAGAGTCCTTCCTTCATTGACATTCACGGACAGAACAAGCCCAAATATCTCTTGTTCCTGCTGTGAATATAATACTACGCGAAGAGTTCTTCCTTCCTTGACACACACGGACAGAACAAGGCCCAAATATCTCTTGTCCTGCCGTGATTATAATACTCAGTCTTATTCGTCGCCATCTCTCGATCTTTTACATCAATACTCAGATCTCGGCGGAGCGCCGCTTGGCCTCCGCCCACACGCACCGCACAGCCCGGGCGCTCGCTACGAAGTCCTCCTCCCTCCGACCTCGCTCTACCGGCCGCGCCTGCTCGCGTCGGAAGATGTCACCTTCGATCTTTGCGCGTATTTTCGAATGTTACAAGTATTATATATAAGTGAAATATTTAATTCCGACTTACATAAAAAATAACGTACATAAAATGTTTACTTTGTTGAAGAAAACATTGTTTTCCCTTAAAATCAATTAAAAGAAGTCTAATTTATGAAATTTTCTACTAATGCTGTGAATAAGTTCAATATTAATTCATACCGTGGGTAAAATATGCGTGAAAACATATATTTTCAGCATTTTTTACGAGAGCGTGGACTAGACGTCATTACGGCCGCTGTCGATCGGCGATCTCAAGCTAATAATGAATATAAAAAATACACATTATTAGGATCGATATAAATATTATTTAGTAAGAAATTGTTGCGTTTTTGATATCAAACTAGATTTTAAATAGTATCTGAAACCTCAAAGCATGTGAGTAAATAGAATATATTATTTCAAAACGTATATTTTCACTAAAACAAAATATTATAAAAATGTCGAAAATTGATAATGTATACTGCAAATTGAATGGTTTATAACTCTATTAATTTTTAACATTTTGCTAATTTGGTTTCCAACAGATTTGTCTCCGTAATCTTGGCTTCAAGATTATAAGAAAATATATTTCGTTTATGCATTAATTTAGCGTATTGAATGAAATAGGAATTGTTTACACGACGCATTAGATCACTGATTCGTTCCATATTTCCCAACGCTTCATATTTCTTTAGAAAGGACAAATAAGCTTGACTCAATATTGGGTCACGTGACAAACGGTGTTTGCGGTGTTCGGCTCCATTCGGCGCCAATATATGAATTACCAAAAACAAAAGGACTGGGCTTAAACGGTAACCGCACAATGAACCGACCCATCATGTCTCGTTGGTGAGGGGTCACGAAATGGTGCTCACACCACTCGTCATTAGGAGCCGCAATTTTCGCTCTCGGAAACCCCTCCACCTGCCAAAATTGGAGGAGAGTGTTCTCCAAGGACGGTTCCATCATAGTTAGAAATTAATGCATAGCAGGTGACGTGACATTTTCGATTTTGCCCGTGAGGATCCAACCAAAGCTCGTATTCCATTATGCAATTGGTTCATTCGCTCTTCCGATTACACAACCCGAACGTAACATCAAGGGAAATACATCCGCTCCCAACAATATATCTATGGGCGCAGGACTTGTAAACACGGGATTCGCCAATTTCAAATTATTTACATGATCCCACATCCGAATATCCATGTAGAATGCGTATTTGCACGAACGCTCAACTGTCTCCTCTGCCGTTCTATGTCATCACCATCTTATCCATCTTCATTGAATATATGGCCAAGGTATTTGACCTTATTTTGAACGCTGAATTTTGTCCCGTCCAGCTACACGGGAGGGATATTATCGGACTCTTTTCCATATTTGAATGCCATTATGACCGATTTGCTAGAATTGTATAAAATATGTTCACTGGCATATATTTCACATATCTGTAAAAGCTTTCTTATTCCTTTTATAGATGGCGCTAGTATAACAATATCATCGGCATCGGGTTCACATTTGTCCCACCCAGCCAATTTTTACCATCTGTCAAGTATATCTACAACTGGTTTTGGAATTTTTTTTAAATATGGAATTGTAAATAACTATTCAAACAACCAACTGTAATTTTTTTTGTTACTGTAAAATATTTTATACGTAACACACCATCAGGTCATATTATAAAATTTCTGCATCGATGTTTTTTTAAATATTTATCATATATGTATATATATATATATATATAAATATATTTTTTATTTTTTACAATTTTTGTAATATGACTATTGAGTGTTATACATTATTAATGTTTTTTTTTATTAATATTAAAAATATAATACAATTTCATTAATCAGTGGATATATATATATATATATATTTTAACATTTTTTTCTTCTCTATGAGTGTAAGACTCGTGTACATTATTAATTATACATTATTAATGTTAGAGACAAAAAAGAGATTTGCTCTTGTGCTTGGAGAGGGAATATAGGATGAACTAATGCAAATTCCTTGTTTCAATATTATAATTTTGGTATCACATACGTGATCACTTTTGTACCACTTACACCGTTAAATAGCTCCGCAACTTTTTTAAATGTATGACTCGATTGGAGCAAAAATTTAAACGCTAACAATATATTAAGCATAATGTAAAAAATACGTCTTATTTGCGCAAACATTTGTTTGGATCAAATCAAAAAGTTTGGAAAATGTTTCGTTCGCCCAGTTGCAGTAATATGAAAGCAAATTTTTTTTTTTTTTTTTAAATAAATTACATTGACTGGGTTCCTTTTTATATTTCTAAATCAACGCGTAGGATATTACAGTAGGGAGATGAGGTAAGGATTCCCTTAAAGATTTTGATTATTTGTGAAGGAGAGATGATTGATTGCTGGGTGAACCGATTTGATTCGGGAAAGGAGAATAGCAATGATTAATGTCGCGACTTTCTGTTCTACAGTGGAAATAGTTGAGATAATATTACAAAGTATTCTAAGATGTAGTTACTTTCTTTTATATTTGTTTTATCTAGATATCGATCTGTATAATTGGATTTTATGAAATCTTCGTATGAGTCAGGTTCTGGATTTGACGAGATGTTTAGTACATTATTTTGCTTGGTAACAACAATACGGGATAATGCATCAGTATTATCGTTCAGTTTTTCGGCCTTGTATACTATTTCGTAATTATATTCCTCTAGCTCGAGTCGCCAACGTGTGCAAACGCAAAGGATCTTTTGCATTAACTAACCATACTAATAGTATATAATCAGTTATAAGCTTAAATCCTTTGGCGTATTTGGAACGCTTAGTCACCCAATTTTTTTTTAGAATCTTGTCAATCATTGCATAATTTTTTCCTGCTTTGTTAAGTGTGCGTGAAGCGTATGCTGCAGGCAATTCTTTACCTATATGTCCTTGTGAAAGAACAGTGCCATTTGATGTATTAGATGCATCTGTAGTTCAATTAAATGGTAACTCAATGTTGTATTGTAAGAGTGGTTCCGTTATTAGTTTATTTCTTAGATGATTAAATACGATTTTTTGTTCGTCCATCCAGTGGAAACTGACATTCTTTTTTAATAATTTGGTTAAAGGTTGAGAGAAATTTTTAATGAATAGATGATAATAGCCTACTAATAAGAAAGCTTTTATATTTGGGAATTGGGTAGTTTACAATAGTATGAATTTTATCTGAATTTGCTTTAACTCCTTCATCAGAAATAATATGTCCGAGATAAGCAACTTAAAAACTCACAAATTTTTTTGTTGATATTTCAAGTTATGTATCTGAGCCTACTAAATATTTCTACTATGTTTATATTGTGATCTTGAAGTGATGCCGCATGAATGATTATGTCGTTGAGGTAAACAAAGCATTTAATTCCCTATATAACACGTACCGGTCAATATATAATTCATCAGTCTTTGAAAACAGGGAACTCAGTTTTGTAATTCAAAAGATCATCTTTTAAACTAATAGTGTCCGAGCGGTGCAGTTTTATCAGAATCCTTTGGATCCATAGGGATTTGATGGAACTGAAGCTAAATCCAAAGTTGTAAAATATTTTGATTGACCTAGTTAATCAAGAATATCTGAAATATCGTGTAGAGGATAAGCACCTTCAAATGCAATGTCATTAAGTTTTCGGTAATCGATTATAATCTGTCATTTCTTTTTACTTGATGCATCTTGATTTCTTCTCAACAACCCAGACTGGCGAAGACCATAGAGAAGTGGAAAGTTCTATGATATTACCTTTAACCTTCAAGCTGGCGCGCTGATATATATTCGTCTGAAGTGTTTTCTTGTTCGATAGCACTTTCTTCAGCTTGTTGCTCGATTTCTTCCGAAAACTCGCTGTCACTCGAGGGAAAGTAAGTCTCATCATCTCCATAATGGAACACGTCTTGTCGAGTATCGACAATATTATTGTAGAAATATGAAAAATGATTAGCAGAAATTTCGATGAAATATCTAGGAATTCTTTCCAAAGAAGAGTATAAAAGAAAAGAGGAACTAGGATAATCATTTCTTACATTCTGTATTGAAGTGTCATCTGCATCATTTTACACGTCTAAAACAAAAGAAAATACATTTAACTATAAAAGAAACAATATAAATGAGAAATAAATAGAAAAAAGTAGTTTATTTAATATAGTTACACTTTAAGGCGCGCGTTGTAAAATTTACGCTCAACCGAAATTTCCAAATATCAATGGTTAACAAAAACTTCTAAGCACACCCGGTACGTCTGTAGTTTAGAGAGACACTGACCCTCGAATAGCCCGGAGCTCGATGCTTGCGACTAAGTGATAAAAGTGGGGGGGGCGATAAAGTGCATTTGTCGTAAATTTTGTGAGAGCGCGCCCGCTGGAAGGTTAAGCATTTTGGATATTTGTGAATTTACTACCTGTTTGTGGATTTCTTGGTAACAATATGTTTTTGTGAAGATTGGGTGAGGCGAAGTTACATTTTAGTTGTGTGTTTAATGGAATTAGTACAAGTCAGTTTATCTTCTTCTAAATTAAACACATTGTTATATTTATGACAAATTTTTAACAAAGATTCGCTTTCTTCATTATTCAGATGATTGATGCATATTTGGGAATCTAATTGCTTAATTCTGGAACTGCTTGAATTAGGTTCATTATTTGTGTTTATTATGGATGTTATCGCTTTATTACCCTGAAATATTGAAACTAAAGATCTACACAGATATACTCTGTCTGATATGTAAATGATATTTAGCCCTTTGCGTAATTGTGAAGAGTTAATGATCTCAACTTCGATGAATGATTCTGAATGTGGAGAAATAAGTTAAACGGTAGTACGATATTGTCAAATCTTAACTGATTATATTCATAATTGACTTCAGCATTGTATTTTATTAAAAAATCATTATTCCGTAAAGCAATTATTCCGTTAGCGGGCATATTATTATTTTCATCCGATAGAATGTGAAAAGTATGAATTAAAAAAATTAGGGGGATTTTTTACAGAACCAACAGTATACAGGGGGTTATCTGTAACATCTAGACATGTCAATTTCATTGATTCTAGTAGATTTATATTATATTTATTTCTCAGACAGTCAATTTTTATGAGCTAAGATTTATTTTGTTATTAACATTATTTGTTAATTCCATTGAAACATATTTGGTTGGTAGAAAATATGCTACCTTTTTTTTAGGGGTATCTCGAAGTATGGTAGTTATAATTGACGTTTCTTCTATACGGTGTCCTATTTTTACACAATATCAACATAATGTACTATAATTTTTTTGTGAAAAAGTATCATCGTTATAATCTGGGTTTTGGTTTTTATATAATTTTTCATAACAATTTACGATAATGTGTGTTCACTCGTTCTGCAAAAAGTGCAAAAATTTAACTGGTTCTGTTCCTGATTTATTTTGTTCTCACCTTCTACTCTCTGTCAAAATACGGAACCTTTACCTACACAGTTTGACCGGTAAACATTTAAATGTCGGCCACGTCGGGGGCTGGGGAGGGGGGGGAGTCAGCCGTCTGCGCTTGGCGCTTCTTTGGCGGGGTTTTGGAGATGCAGTGATCTCCGCGGGGGTAGCGGGGCGAGGGGAGCGCGGCCTCTTTTCCGACGAGAGGTGACCGTCTGCCAATCCATGCCTTCCTGGGAGGTGGAGGCTTGTAATGATTTAATTATGTCTTTGAGTAAGTCCCTCTGAGAAGGTCTCAGGGAATGACGGGAAGGAGGGACCTGCCTCCGAGTGTTCGGAGGGGCTACACGAGCGGCTACCGGTTAAGGTGCCGCATGAGGAGGCGATCAAGTCGATGCTCGAACGCCTGCTATTTTGGCTGGAGGGGGCCGAAGAGGCGTTTTTTTTGAAGCTCGCAATAAGCAGGTCTACATGCGAGTTGAGGAAATTCCTGATTTCCTCCATAGAGTGGATGGGAGTGACTTGTTTCGCGCTTGTTGTTAAGAGTTTGTGTTGAAAAATATACAAACCTTTAAGACTGTAACTGAAACTTGTAGTGCCATCCGACTCAACATTTGATTGTATTATTTGATTGGCATGTGGGATGTAACGAAAATTTTATTCGTCGCTTGATTTTTACATATATACATGGGTTATTAATCAATGAAAAACCTGGATTAGGATCGCCAAGACCTACCTTTGATGATGCCGGTGCTCTGTGGATGAAACATTTCTCTTTGGTCCCAAGGTTAATACGAGGTTCGACTCAATATGCTTTGTAGGTCAGGGTGTCGAAATAAACTTTTTATATACGTTTAGTACGGAATGACATATATTCAGATATAAAATTTAACACAGAAAAGACAATATGAAGGGGAAGGACATCTTGGTGGATGCGGGGTCTTCCGGAGTAGTTAGGCGAAGAAGGAAATAGTAATAGATGTATTTATGTGCGAGATAACACGACAAAGTACACGAAGAGGCATCAAGTTCGTAAAATTAAATGTAAATTTCTTTGATAATCTAGTCCGGCAAGGAATTTATAGGCTTTGGCGTAATGCAAGTGCGATAAATCGAGGTCACTTAGTTGAGATTTTATTAAACTTCACTGTAATATGCCGAACAAGTTAGTAATACACAAAGATATCAATATTAGAAATGATAAAATTAAATTTCCAAAAAATGTTTCTTTGTGACAGATACATTTTTACACGAAATGGCCGGGAAAGATCGTAATTCAATAAATTCTCGGATGCGCGCCTATAGGTATTAAAGATGTTGATTTTTTCTGCTGTGCGAGCTAAGTGGGGGTCGCTTATATAGTCGATTTAGCAACGGTTTTCTGTTATTTGTAGGAGGGGGAAAAAACATAACCACACAAGGTCCTTGAAGAAGTTCAGATGGGCTAGATCTCATACAGCACGTGCCTATAATTCGTTCGGGGGATTTTGTTGGAACCGCACGTGTGCCTGTGGATATTCTATTTTAGAAAGTATTTCCGGTCTATGCGCGATTTTAACGAAATAGAGTGATGCAATTGTGAGTAATATTAGCATTTGCGCGGAGTTATAATACTTGATAGTATTTAAAATGGTTATATTTTTAATTTTTCTGTAATTAAATTCTGATTATAAATATCATGAAGGTGGCATATTATACAAGGTATAGATGTTTCTTTTTTGCAGATGTAATAATTTACATCACGAGTATATTGACTGTGGCGAAATAATATACATGACAGGGGGACCGTAGCTAAAACTATTTTCTTTTCTTATTTCCCTATTAAACCCTGTAAACAATATTATTATTTTATTACTCGGTTGATATTTTGGGAACTTTCTGAGCTGAATGCAAAATGAATGAATAATGCTTTTAATACTTACTATGAAAAAGAATTTGTCTCGTAGTAATTATTACAATACACTAATGATGCAGAAAATATACTGTTATGTTTTATGATTTTATTGATTAAGAATGAAAAATTAATGATTTTAAAATTGAAATTCTAATAAACCATTTTTTTCATAACATTGTGGTTTTAAAAAATAACTTTTTTGTTACTACATAAATCAGTATCACACACAACTAACAATTGTGTTGAAGAATATATCGTTATTAATGTTTGTAGGAATTGGTTGAAGTTCATTTTCAAAGATAAAATATAATAATGATTGTGTTGAAGAATATATCGTTATTAATGTTTGTAGGAATTGGTTGAAGTTCATTTTCAAAGATAAAATATAATAATGATTTGTATTTCTCAAATTTGGTAAATTCATTTTTTATTATGATGATTTAAAAAAGTTTCATAATAAGTGATAAATAATAATGAAGATAAGAGATAGGCGATTGCCCAGTATAGACTGGACTACAATGTTCAAGATACAGGATGGAGTCCAAAAGGCCGATAAAGAATACAAAATACCTGGTACATCTATTGTTGGCACAGAAAATATTAATAATCTTTTAGTTGTAGGGTCCCTGATAAATGTTGAAAAATGTTTGTCACATATGCGACGTTTATAAATTTCTGTCAACCTTCAGTTTGGTGAATTTGGTGCTTGCAATACGACGCAGCCATTCTTTAAATGCGTCTTCTTCGTGTATAGGAAAAGTGAGCAAAGGCCCAGAGTCATTAGTGCAATTAGGAACACAGCATTTACGTGGCATGATATAATTTCTAAAAATAATTGGAAAAAAGCATTAGAAAAAACTGATACAGTAAAACCTTGATATAACTGTAATTGGGGGAGGGGATGTCCGTTAAAGCCGGAAGTCCGTTATATAAAAATTGGTTTAAAATAAATGGTTTAAAAACCTTTTTTTTTTGAAAATATGTACACTGTATTTTGATATAAATAAATAATACAAAACGCAAACAAAATTCTATTTATTGTCTTCGGACACTCGTCGTGAAGTGACGTTGCTGTTTGATATCGACGCGCTTGCTTTCGGTAATCCTGCTTTGTAAAAGGAATCAAGTTTTGTTTGCACTTTTGAAGTTTGCTGTTTTTTTATAATTAACTTCGTTATCTGACAAATAGTCAATAAATGTTATTAGATCGTCGAGATGTGATCTTATCACTGATAACTTCATTTTTGGCAGTGTTGTTTCTTCTTCTTCTTCGCTTCCATCCTCATTTTTTAGGTTCATAACTTCATTTGCTATTTCACTTTCTTCAGTCATAATATTATACTCAGGGTCACCTTCATCTACTTCTAGCATTGTAAAAGATCTTCCTCAGCTTCTTCTTCTCCGGCATTACCTACAGAAATCAGGAACTTCTAACCCTTCTAAATCTATGTCTGCATCTTAGCCATCGAACAAATTCTTCCAACCATTTTTTAATGTTTGCTCTTTCACCTCTTTCCATGCTGCAGCAAAATTAAAAATTATTGATTTTAAATTGTAACACTTTAAAGTTTTTCAAGGTACGCTGTCCTCTTGTATCTTCTGCATTATCTTCATCCTGCAATACAACCATTACTTCATCTAAAAGCAGGAGAGTTGTCTAAATTCAATAGACATTTCACCTTTTTCGGCGGTATTCCATGGAATGATGTTTGATGGAGGAATGAGATATTACCACCTCTTGTCTCCGATGTCTCAAGTGCCATAATCCGTGGTGAATTTTGGGATCCCATGAGTGGGTAGCTGTGGTTATTGGTGTATATGGGTTGTATATATATATATATATATATATATATTTTTTTTTTTAAATTATTCTCGAGATATATGGTTTTATCACCATTGATACATTTTACAAGGAATGACCGAAAAAGATTGTAAACCGATAAAGTCTCGGACGTGCGCCTCTAGGTCGTATAGATGTTGATTTTTCTGCTGGAGATACAAAGTGGGGGTCGTTCATATAGCCATTCTAGCAACGGCGATCAGCAAATTTAGGGGGGGGGGGAAAACGGGAACTACACAACACCTTTAAAAATAGGAAAGATTAGGCAATAATTTCTATACAGCAGGAACTCGTGACGCGTTCATCCTGGCTTTGTTGGAACAGCACGTGTGCAACTGAATAGTCTATTTTTAGAATACACTTCCTATGTATGCGCGATTTTAACGGTTTGTATGATAAAATTTGCACGTACAGTGAAACCTGTTAAATTGAACACCACTAGTGTACTGAAAAAAATGTTCAATGTAAGGAGGTGTTCAATTTAACAGGTAAATAAAAAATTCTTTAAAACAAATTAATTTTTTTATTAATTTAAATGTTCACAAGTAATGCTTTGCATTGTATTGTTGTCCCAGACACAGGTATATGGCGAGCACGTGCAGCAGCAAACCAGTCAAAAACTCTTTAGTCAAGTAATTTTGATTCACCAGCAACTCTTAATGGTCGTTTTTTTTAAAGATCTTGGTTTTCAAAAGCTGCTGTTGTAATGTTTTCTTGCTTTTTCCAGTTCACAATAGTGCCAACAGAAACAGAAAATTTTTTGGCACAATCCCTGACAGACATTCCATTGTTTAAATCCTTTATAGCTGTGATTTTGTCTGCTAAAATCACTTCATTGTACTTTCTTTTCTTAGATGTTGATGACATGTTTTTCAAAATATCAAAAATGAATTCAGTGTCGAAAGCTAGTCTAAACACATCCAATGTTAGCGTTCTACATATAGGCAAACAGGAAATGTGACGAGCAATCTAACTGTACCAGGAACGCTGAAAACGGAGGAGATTACAGTATAGAACAAAGTAGGCAGTTTATCACTAGCTGGATTTTTATCTTGTTTAAAATTATTTAATGTTCATTCTAACAGTGTGTAATAAAGAGATAAATACTATTCTCAATGTTCAATGTAAAGAGGTGTTCATTCAGAAAAGGTGAATTAGTGAGAAAATAGCTGTGTGTGCATTCAATATATATAATGTAGAGAGGTGTTCATTCAGAGAAGGTGTTCAATCTAACAGGTTTCACTGTAATATTAATATTTGCGCGGAGTCAATTTTTAAGATATTTAAAAATGGTTATAAAATTAATTTTTCTTTTACAAATTCTTGATTATTTATATCGTAATGGGGGCATGATATACAAGGTATAGATGTTTCTTTTATTAAGATTTAGTAGTTTAGGATCAAAGAGAAAAAACGAGTATATTGACTGTGGCGAAATAATATATATGGCATCTTCTCTTGAAAATTTCTCACTGTAGGTACAAATTCTTTAAAAAACCAGTTTTTGAAAATATCTGAATTAAATGCCTTATTAGAGTTATAATATGAAACGGGCAGATGATGCATTATATCTTTTGAAACTCTAGGTTTACGAGATTTGCCAACAATTACAGTCTATGCGATCCATCGGCGTTGGCACAAAGCAGTGCCGAGATCCTGTCCTTGCTGATTTTTCTTCCAGGATTCGATTTTTCATATTTGGAGACTTGTGTGCCTTCAGGCAAAGTACGCCATAACAAACCAGTTTCGTTAGCATTGTAAATCTGAGATTCTAATAGCATTTCGTTACTTATATGTTCTATTAATTTTTGCTTAAAAGGTCCAATGTCTTCTTTTGGTGCACTTGAAGCTTCGCCGTAAATTCTTTTATTCATGATTCCGTGCCTCTTGCGAAAGCGCCAGAGCCATCCATCACTTGCTCTGAATGGTATGTTCGTATGATTTACTAATTTAATTGCAGCGGATTTCAATTCGACTGCCCGAACCGGAACCCCACTAGAACGTTATTGGCCGGACCATTTTAAGATTGCTTATTCAAGTGAAATTTCACAAGCCAATTTCATTCGTTTTCTGGGATTGCTGTTTTCTCCTACATCACACAATAATGCAAATTAATTTTTTTTATCCTTTTGTTTTTTTTTTTATGTCAGAAACAGTTTGATTTTTTATGCCATATTGTTCACATATACGAGACGCAGACATTCCAGACTCCAACTTTTGTATAATTTCTAATTTTTGATTGATCGTTAGATTAATTCTTTTCCGTTTGTCCATATTTAAAGGGTAGGGTTGCGAGAATTTAAATTTAATTACTGGAATTTACTAAATCCATTCATTCACTTTGAGTAAACGAGTTAAACTGCTATAGAGTTGCGTGAATCCACGGCCAGCGTGGCAAACACCAGTGTGCTTCGTCGAAACCTACGCGTTATTTCATCAGGGAATTCTCTAATATACTATTGTTCCGGCTAGGTGGAGCCTACGAGCAGGACGGCATTATGTCTCAAATTCTAGTGCTAGGCGTATGACGTGATTATCATGGCCGCTATAAATTGTTTACATGCGGCGACACTTGAATTTAAGCATGTATAATATTAACAGGACATTTTTAAATTTTTTACATTTGACTGGATTTTTTGTCCGTTATATCCAAAGTTCGTTAAATAGAGGTCCGTTATATCCGAAGTTCATTAAATAGAGGTCTGTCATATCAAGGTTTTACTGTACTTAAAAAAGTATGTTACTTACGCAAATAATATTTATTAGTGGTAATAAGTAGTAGCGATTATAATAAAATATAGCTTACCGATTCCAAAAAATGTAATGTGTGATTCAAGTCGGGGTTCGTCTAGGAGTCGTGATTCGATTAATCGAACACGTATCAGCTCCTGATCGCTCATCAGAACGATACCCCACACCCTAATGGAATGTTCGCTTCGCAACCCATCCATCAGATATCACGCTTTCATTAGTACCATGGTTATAGGAAGAATAATACAGATGAATATGAATACACGAAAGATGCATGCACGGGGCGGCTGCTCCTGGATAAAATCCGGCGAACTGTGGCTGTCTATCCTCCGACTCCCTATTACGTTTGATCGGGTTTCCGGTGTTGATTGTCTGCTTCTGCTGGTCAACCTCGCGACGTCTTTCCACTCCCAACTTCTGTTTTCAACTGCCCCCTTCCAAATCCTGTCTTCAATTCTAACTTCTGAATCTTGTTCACAACTTCCTGTTTTCAACTTCGCTCCACTCGTCCTCCCAGACCTCGTATCCAACTGACTCCTCCGGGTTTCGTTTCGCGACTGCGTGCTTCCGACTGTCTTTTTACAACCGAGATCCCGGGCCGTGCGTAGGCCATTCTTAAACCTTAACAGTGGGGTGTTTCCCATCTGCCGATCTGCCCTCTCCCTGTCATGGGACGGGCCATCATCCTATCGGTGCATCCGCTTCTTCTGGTTATGGTTCGTATTTAAATTGATTAGAAGCCTATTCCTAACAAAGGACTCTCGCATGTTACTTTTACATTCTAGATTAAATCAGGGATTGAATCGGTGGGCATGTTATCTCTTGCAATATTCTAGGATCTAGGGATACATTTATTTACATTTCGAACTGAGCCACACGGTTTGTTCAGCATTGTACTCAAAGCAGACTAAACAAAGGAACTGCGTCTTTTGTCTTCATCACGTTTCGACCCTGGACGCTAGCTAATGGCACGTAACGGTGCATTCCCTAAATCTTTCTTCGGAAATCGATTGTCTCACCGGTACAACGGGTCCAGCTTTAATGGTCCTCTTTGATTTTATCTGTCAGCAGGGTGCGTCTCCTAGAAACAAAGTGCGCCCTTGCAGATTTGTTATCGCTTCTCAAGAAACCTTCATATTCCCGTTATTTTCAGCCCCCCTGTTTTAACGTGCATTGCACAACACTTGGGCTGGGGGTCAATACGGTTGTTATTCGCTTTTGAACGAGCCGCTAGGGTTTTTTTTTTGTTAAGAGACATCCGGTCTCATTTATATGGGCCTGCCGTTAACCGTCAAGCCGTTGACCTGCATGTACTTGCGAGACGCGATTTCCAGCCTTTGTTTAATTTAATTTTTACGACTAATAAATGTGATGACTTCATGTGTGTCAATATAAAATAATATACTGCCCGCCTACTGTCAAAGAATTTCGAATACCTGTAATTGTTCAACATCAACTCAAATGATAGATCAAAACGTGCCGAAGTTAAACAGTATGGCCGACACCCCCTTAGTAGAATCGGTTGCGGGATCTCAAACTGTGTCGCCTGCTGATTCCAAAATTCTGAACCGGATCGCGATTTCATGCTACCAACCTGCGAGTCAACAACCCTTTCCGAGAGATTTCCGGGGGCGGCCGGTCTGACCGCTCCCAGTGCGGCGCTCCAGGCCGCACTCGATTCCAGGGGAGCGGCCGGTCCGACCGCTCCCGGTGCGGCGCTCCAAGGCGCACTCGGTTCAGGCGGAGCGGCCGGTCCGGAATCCGCTGCCTGCTGCGCTCCTGGTGACGGGCTCCACTGCGACACTGGCGGCTGACCCCGGGTTTGCTCTCGGTATTAGGCCTCCATTTGTGCGCACTGCAACTCCAAGTTCAGGCGGTGGTTTTCCTCCAACAGTCTTCTTTGTCTCCTCTCCTGTCTGATGTCGGCCGCAGTTGGCGGACTGTGTCATCTGTATTCGTAGAGGATCCCCGGCGCAACCCGTGTTCATCCTCAGAACCATCGGCGTCCGAATCCGAGGCCGACGACACGTTATGCAGCGGCGGGTTTTCTTCCTGTCGCGGCAGCTCTTCATCTTCCCGATCCGACCTGCCGGTGCCAGATCTCAACCCGGATCTGGACATTTTGTCTCCGGACCACTGGCGCTAGCTCGGCTCCTTGAGGCAATCCGACTCCGAAGGACCAGTTGTTTCCAACCAAACAGAGGTGGTCGCCTCAAGTAACTCCGCTAAGGTACGAGCAGATTCACCCGACCGAAGTCAAGCTTTTCCACTCGCTCCAAATCGCCGGTGGTCGCAGCTCCAAAAGTCTTCACTGGGCCGAGAGCGCAGGCTGGAAGACGGCTGGACGGCGAGACTCCAAGGGAAAAGGTGAAGAAATGAGAACACTTGCTTAAGGTGTTGTCGGTGCCCCGTTATTTATTCTGCAGCGCACCGTTATTTATTCAATCCTCGTAATATCCCCGAAACAAGAATTACGGGGCCAGCGCTCCTTCAAAAGTTATTAATATTTTTAGGTGCCGGAAATCGAGTTTGCCACGGGCGGCTGGGCCGCCGAGCGGAAGGCTCATTCCCGTGGCCCTGAAAGGGGCTTTTTTTTTTTTTTTTTTTTAACAATTTGTGGCGGAAGGCCTGTCTGACAGCTAAAAAAAGGGGTTTTTTTTAGAAGGAGCGCTGGCGAGATATGGGTGCCGTGGACTATATCATTTGTTTATTCTACTGTGTCCACGGCACCGTATCAATAAAACAACCACAAATAATGAACACATAGGCGGCGTACTGATGGGGGGGCAAAGTTTATTGTGTTCCCAATCCTGCGGCACGCCGCGTAGAAATTGACAACAAATTTAACAATAACAAAAAATTTAAAAAACGACCAAATAAATTAAATATGTCAAAAATATGTCTCTGTGTGCAACACCAGGCATCGCGAGTATTTTTTCTTGCCTTTTACCTACTTTAGATTTTACCTTGAATTAATTAATGAGCCCGGGGAATTAATTAATGCACCTTAAATTTTAAAAATCCATTTTAACCATTTAAATGATTTTTAAGGTGCACAATATTATCCCCGGGCGATCGCCCTTCAAAAACTCTTTATTATTTCATAATTTTTGCTGGCACTGGGGGTGGGGCCTTGCCTTCGCCCGTTATCCCCCTCCACCCGGTCGCCGCGTACAGGGGCGTTGAGATTCCAGCAGCACGGAGTGCCGGGCTAAATATTCCCGTGAAGTGGAAAAGATAGACTTTTCGCCCGGCGTCTTTCTCGAGCCGCGATTGTCGCGCTCCGCGGTCCTGTAGCTGTGCGGAACAATTGTCCTCTCACGATTGAAGAAGTGGCTTATGCAGGCATCCTCGCCGCATACAATTTTGGATACTTAGCGTGCTCAGAACGCTCATTCATCCAATCGCTCTTCAGGGCTATCTCGCCATGCTTAGACACCACTCAAGACTCCGCCAACCAATCCAACATGGACTGGCAAACGGTCACCTCTCGTGAAGGTTACAAAAGTCCACATGATCGTACAAAGCTTTCTGTTTTTCATCAGAAAGTTGATATGGTTGAAGACGTATTGGACGATTGTCTTTCAATTGAAGTGTGCAAGGTGCCAACCGTGCGAATCATTATAACGGAGCAAACACCTCTTGATATTCATTTACTAAATCCGAGAGATTCTCATATTGTGCAGTATTCTTTCCAATTCTGGCAAAATTGACGAGTCAACAGTAGGTGACAGTCGTGTCAGAATGAAATGTGTACTTATGCATTCTATTCTCCCAAAATTTAAACAATTTCTTAGAAAATCAACTGTAACTCCATTTTCTGCATCCAATTCTGGCCGATTATTCACTCTTCATCCTCTTGGTAATGGAAGTTTGGATCCTACCTTGTACAACGTCTGCACTGATGATGCAATGCGATACTGCAGTGTCCGCGAGCGCTTTGTGTTCGTTACCATTGATAATGCACTCCGACTCAGCAGATGACAACTGATGTGATGTTGCGCATGCGATTGCGTAACATAGTTGGTGATGGGCGTGACGTCATCGGCCAGGCCCGAGTAGTCCATTCAGTCGTCGATCTCCATCTGGTCCGACTGATAGCTCGAGTCGCTCATCTGAATCGGCTGCTGTCCGTTTCCCTGATGGTTTTCAGGCCTCTGTGGAAGTGAACGACGGTGCTCGTGTCGTCTTCTTCCATTTTGCGGTGGGCGATTATGCCTGTGAGAGAGGGTGGTCCTCATCTCACTCTCAGTCTGATCTGCAACAGCTGATCTATGGTATCAGCCATTATACACTGATATCTCAGTAATAGTTGTCCAATGAAACCTTGTACGTATCGATCGGTCTTCTTAGCTCTTAATCTATTATACAATCCAATCTTATCCACCCTAAATTGGTTGTCCACATGTCCTTATTATCTGTCATTACTCGAGAATATGTGCATTTTTTGGACTTAATTTTTAAATTTTATATATATATATATATATACATACCTAGTGTTCGCAATAGACAACATTTACCCAATTTCCATAGTGACTTCCTGCCAGGTGCACATTCCTTGGAAATCCATCTCTAATTCTATTTTTAAAATAATATTTTACTGACAAAATCCATTTAATAAATTAAAGTATCTCCTACATTCTAAATCTTTGACATCATAACAACACATAGCTAGAAATCACAAGGAATTTCTCTCCGAAATTTATTTTAATAATGGATACTTTTACAATTTACACGCCTCCAGAAAATTTATTTATCTCTTAAAATGCATTATATTGTACTTCTGACATCATTAGCTAGCTTGGTGACATGTGTAAACCCCCCCATGAAAACTTAGGAAGACCAGGGTCCGATTATATAAACGATGCAGGATCGTTCCTGTTGCCAACCAAACAAAAGTGGTCGCCTCAAGTTGCTTCCGCTAGGGTGCGAGCGGATTTACTCAACCGAAGTCAAGCTCTTCACACTCGCTCCAAATTGCCGGTGGTCGCAGATCCTAAAATGTCTCCACTGAGCAGGCTTGAAGGCGGCTGGACACAAAACAAACAACAATTTTATAACAAAAAATAATGGTGCATAGTCTCTTTGTGCAACAATCCCCATAGATAAAAGATATACTTAGATAGGGAATTCTGACGATATAAAAGGACCAGAGGAAATAGTAATGGCGGACCGAACCAGAAGTTCCGGTTCAGTGGCGCATTCTAAAGATCGTGGCGGAACTAATGGCCTATTTGCCGCTCTTTTTTTAATGCTTCATTTTCCGAAAATTGTAAAAATATATGTTTTTATCTTCGATAGAAAAATAGATTTTCTATCGAAAATAATGATTTTCAATCAATAGAAATTATTTTGTGATTTTCGGCAGAAAAATACATAAAATAATATATATTGTTGAAAATGAGAATTTTGTAAAACAATAAAAGATGTCAAGCTGGTTTTAAAATATTTATTATGTCAAATGTGCTAGTTAGAGAATACAAAGAATTGTGAAAGAAAACTGAAAATGGAAACAAACATCACAACATTATTAACAGAATACAAAATATAAAACAGGATAAATACACATTGGTTCTGAACTTGGATAAGTGTGTAGTTTCTGAATTTGGAATTAACTTTTCCCATACCATAGTACGTATATGATATATTTAAGACAGATATTTGTGTTAATAAAAAATATTTAACAAATTCAATATAATAAGGCCACAGGGCTCATGATAAGAACTAATAATTATTTATTAAATGTTAAGTATTATACAAAATGTTGCGGCATCGCTAAATCAGAAAATAATATGTAATTGATAGATTTAAGAAAAATAATTTTGTTAGTAAAAAATTCAATACAACAGGCCACAAAGCTTCTGGTGAAAACAATTAATATTAAACTAGCTGACCCGGCGAACTTCGTACCGGCTCAGAATGAATAAATGTTGTGTTAACTTATTAGCTGAATTAAATTCAGTTTTTTATTAAGTTAAAATGAATACTCAAAATGAATTAAGTTCAATAAATGTGCAAAACTCAAAATGAAAAGTATTTTAATTTCATTGAAATGAGTGTAATTCACGTGGCAGGCAGCAAGGCATTTGCTTTATTGAAGCGAATCAAAATGATTTGCGTAGCATTGTTGCTGCACTACTTTCTGTTAAACTATTTGCTGGATGGGTTGCACTCGGGTCGATTCCCTTCATTGAAGCACCTTGTGATATATGACATTTTTCATTTTGTTGTCAGGTGCGAGAATGAACAAAGCGAATGGCTTGCTGACACGTGAATATGCTACGTACAATTGACCGTGAGAGAAACATTCATTTTCTAGATTCAGGCCACAAACACTTTAAGATTGGCCTTATGATTTGTTGATCATCATGGTGAATGCAAGACGAATCGGAAATTGAATTTGTTTAAACTCGAATGGCATATCGGTTAGGATCATCGGAATTCTCGGAACGAAAACTTCCTCACCTTTGAACTTTCCTTTGATTATCGTCACGTGAATCACGTTGCCCATGAGTTTTCTCACCACCAAACGCGTTCCGTTACATAGTTTTGGTTGGTTCAGATTTCGAAGCATGATGACTACCGAGCCAACCTTCAGTTGTAAATTGTGCGAGTGGCAAGTCAGGCAGATCCGATAAGTTTAAAAATTCAGTTGGATAGTTGGTTGCTTCGTCTTCATTTGTTACACAGTCAATAGATTTGAAGGAATGCACTGGACCAATGATTTGATTTTGAATTGTGAAGTATAAGTGATCCACATCTTTGTTCTTTGCCGCAAGAATTGCTCGTTCACTCAACCAATTGTGATTTTTGTGGTTAGCAATTATGTTCGGGAACACTTTGTTGATGAGGTCGTCCTTTGTTGAGACGAAATTGCAAAAATTCAGCAGAAGCTAAATCAATCTGTTCGATTCGCCGGCAGGAACACGGCCGTTACCGATTGTCAGCAATTGCTTGGAGAAATCTTCGGCAGATGGATCGTTTAGCAATGCAACTCGCATGTTTGTCGTCGTCGTTGAAGTTTTTTCACACAGCGCCACAGAGTTGATGATTTGATGCAAGCGTTTATTTCATCGGCAGCGGTCGATCTTTGAATGACTGGCAGTGTTTGGCGGAAATCGCAAGATAGTAGAATCATTGCGCCTCCAAAACATCTTGAGTCGTTGCGCAGATCTTTCATAGTTCGATTGAGTGCTTCCAATGCCATTGTGCATTCATCCCATTTTACTTGCTACCAAAACTTTGGCCGTTGCTGAGTGTTTCGCAATCTTGCATTCAGCAATATAGTTTTAAATTTTCCTATTTTTCTCATCAACAACATATCAGGTAGTGAATTATTTAAGGTGGATGTTTAAGTTTTCTTCAGACACTTGAAGAGCAACAAATACATATTGTTGCGTCGCCTTCAGTAACAATATTATTAGATAACAATCTTCTTAAAGAGCTAATAATTAATCCATTATTCTCACAATTCATCCCAATAGAGTGGGTGGATGATAGATTTTCAATTATAAGTGATTTACAAGAAATTATAAAAGATGCACATGTCGAGTTCACATTATATATACGCTGTGAGTCCCTAATTTTGCAAAACAATCAAGGTGTGACAGTTGCTTCTTTAGTAATAGGACAAAAAAAATTCACTGATTTCAAAATTATCTCAGGCAAATCCACTGCCTGTAGTCTCCTATTGATAAAACCTGCATAACAAGACCGGTTTAACACCTGGCGCCAATGCAGACTTTCATCTTGATTTAATCTATAAAATAAAGTATGAATATCTGTTATAGATAATAGGTATAGAGAAGAGGTAATATAGAAATATCTTTGGATGTAACAATATGCTTGAATGATGTGTTCCCATATGGCATTTTCCTAACTACCCATGATTGCTGTTTAACAACAATTAACACTAAGGCTTCACGGAGGAAAAATGCCAAAATTGAATTCAAGCGTACACCCATATAGAAACTGTATGCACATGTATGTGGTATCTTCAATAATTTTACTATATTAAGAGTGTTGGTTTATTCAAATTGATAAATAATCAATAATCATAGTACATCTACCGGAAACAACATGCTGAAAGATATTATGATAGTTTTACTCTATTTAAATATTTTATGCAGGCTAAAGAAATAATTGGATCACTCATTGAAGTGTTAACTGGTAAAATACAGGTATTACAGTACAATTATGGATCTTATTTGGTTTTGGTTACCATTTAGAAATCTAAAAATTAAATATATACAGATTTTTAAAAAAGCAGCATTTATTAAATTTAATTTTAAAATCAATTTATTTTCCAGCCATTCTACCAATTTTTACGAATGATTGAAGAAATTAAGGTTCATATCGTTTGTAAGAGAGGCATAGTTCAGATTTTTTGAATGGGGTAATACTCGTGGTGTATTTGGGAAATGGCATGACAGAATATCAGTAATTACCTGGTACGATTATTGTCGGCACGGAGTATATACGCAACCTTTTAGAACCAGCATCTCTGTTAAAATTAGAAAAATGCTTGTCACAGACATATTTCAAACTCTAGATGCATCTTATCAGAGTAGTGAAAATTTTTCAAAACCACTCTTCGGAGACATATTCATCACAATGGGGAAATGTATTGACAAACATAATATTGGGCTGATGCATAATTATTGCGGCTTATTTTCAACAAAAATATTTAACAAATAGATGATTTTAATGATTATTCCGGAGCGTAGTTACCATCTACTTTAAGAACTGCTGCCCATTTGCTTGGCAGACGGTCAATCCTATGGGCAAAGAAGTCACGGTTCCTGGATGCAATCCACGCTTTGACATCGGTTACTAAGTCATCCAAATCGTCGTAAATTTTGTTCGTTTACCAGTTTTTCAACGAGCGATTGACGTGATAGTCTGTGGGAGCTTCGGTTGCTGAATATGGCGGATGTGGGAGCAGCTCCCATCACTTATTGGCGACCGACTCGATGACACGACGTTCAACATGAGGATGGGCATTATTGTGGTGGAAGATGATATGATTCTTTTTTCGTGATTGTTTCGCCTTGATTGCAGCGTGAAGGCAGTCAAACTGAGCCAGATAGACGTCACTGTTAATGTTGAACTGCCGCTTGCCATTTTTGTCCGTAACCTGCCACTGTTGACGTTCATCGTCATCATTCCACCAATAACAAATACCATTTGAGATGTCCCAGTGGATGATTCTGCTTCTGTCCCACCATACACACCACATAGCCTTCTTACAGTGGACATGTTTTGGTATTCTACCCAACGACACGCAAACCTTCTTTCTTTTCACGTTTTCGAAGAGTAGCCATGATTCATCACCCGTGATGAGATTCTTCAGAAATGGAGCTTGCTCATTTCGTTGCAGCAAATCGGTAAAAATGCGAAGACGTTCGCCTTTGTTGTCGTCGGAGAGTTCGTGGGGAACCCATCCAGCCAATTTCCACACTTTTCCGAGCTTTTTGAGACGACGAATGATCATGGATTGGTTGACATTGAAGTCGTGGGCTAGCATTCGTGTTGTTAGGCTTTCGTCCTCTTTCACGGCCGCTAGAAGAACCTAGTCGTCGAAATCTGATGGTCGTCCTCTTCTTCATCTGCAAAAAATTTTGGCAAAAGAACATTTAGTCGTCGAAACCAATCAACTGGTATATTTAAATCAGTACCTGACTTGTAAGGAATTTTACAACAAAAACGCCATGTTTCGTTTATTATTAATTATATAAACAAATATTTGTTAAACCTATCTAGAGCGCGTGAAACTATGAAGGGATCATATTATTGCTGTGCCAATTTTAATATTATACTAATAAACTGTAATGTTTATATTAATAGACTATATTATTTGTCCAACGCAACCAAAGTCTTTTGTGTGGGAATGTATCGAAACTGTATTTACGAGATAGTTGTATAAATAAATTATATTTCCTCACCTCGCGCCTTGCTGGTACAGATCGATACTTGCCGCTGGACCAGCATTGTTAGATTGCGTATGATGAATTCTCCATTATATTATCATATTTATCAATATTTGACTTTAAGTACTCAATATTTGGAGTAAAAAAAATGATAACGATTTTATAGCCATTAAAACTAGTAAAAGCATTTTTTTCCCATTTAAAATGCTTACAAATTGCAAAATTTCTTACGGTAACACGAGTTAACATTATGGCTGCGTGAGGAAATTTTCTAGCACGATATGGTGGGGTTAATGACATTTACCCATTCACCCATGATTCTTTATTTAAAACGTTTTACAGAGACAAACTGATTACTATTGAAATTAGTAATTAATATTATTTCTGCATAAGCTATAATTGTTTGGCTACTGAATTTCTACATTTTATGCGTCATTATGTATTTTCTTATCTATGACCATAAAGAATGAAAATATTGAGTTCTCTTATATATTGATAGGGCGGGTTAGGAAATGATTACTAACCTTTTAAACAGATACTCTTAATTTTCATTATTGCGGCCCCGCACACTGGTAATATCCGCAATTATTTCCAGGTATCACATTGTCAATTTTACTGTTACAAGAATTATTGGACAGGTGGAGAACAAATACACATGGAACACACATTAATCAAAGATTTATTTACCTATACGGGTGTGCAGATGTACATGATTCTTAATTGTAACGTAGACTAAAAATTATTCTACCTTATACTATACGTGCTGGTCAAGAGGTCTTCTCCAGGGATCTCGATCTTCGATTGACTGCGCGGTGATGCCGACGACGACTCCTGTTGTCCAGGTGGCCTCGTCGTGGCTGACGGTTGACTGCTCGGGGCTGCATCGGTCGCTGGTTGAGTTACTGGATGAGCGGCTGCTTCCGAGCTGGTTTGGCGTTCTGGGCGGGTGGCTGCACCGGGTTGACTTGGCGCCTTGGATAGCGGCTGCTTCCAAATTGGCTGGTGTTCCAATTCCTTTTTTTTTTTTTTTTTTTGTTTCAAACTCGTCGACTCTCTCGTATTGAATTCTTCGTGTTAGAACCTGGTCTTCCAAATTCTGTTTTTCTCTCATCCCCTTCCTCCCAGATCTCGCTTTCAACTCAGGCCACTGATCACTCCTCGCCCTTCCAAATTCTGTTTTTCAACTCCGGCCACTGATCACTCCTCGCCCTTCCAAAGTTTGTTTTTTTTTAACTCAGTTGATCACTCCTCGTCCTTCCAAATGCTGTTTCTAACCGAGGGCAACTCTCCACCAAATCCTGTTTTTCAACTCCGTTGATCACTCCTCGCCCTTCCAAATGCTGTTTCCGACTACTCGCTGTGCGTAAGCCATTCTTGTACCTTGACAGTGGGGTGTTTCCCATCTGCCGATCCGCCCTCTTCCCGTCATGGGACGGGCCACAATCCTATTGGTGCATCCGCTTCTTCTGGTTATGGTTCATATTTAAATCGATTAGAAGCCTATTCCTAACAAAGGACTCTCGCATGTTACTTTTACATTCTAGATTAAATCAGAGATTGAATCGGTGGGCATGTTATCTCTCGCAATATTCTAGGATCTAGGAATACATTTATTAACATTTCGAACCGAGCCATGCGGTTCGTTCGGCATTGTACTCAAAGCAGATTAAACAAAGGAACTGCGTCTTTTGTCTTCATCACGTTTCGACCCTGGACGCTAGCTAATGGCACGTAACGGTGCATTCCCTAAATCTCCCTTCGGAAATCCATTGTCTCGTCGGTACAATGAATCCAGCTTTAATGGTCCTACGACCTTCCCTGGGGTGCGTCCCCTTGAAACAAAGCGCACCCTTACAAATTTGTGATCGCTTCTCGAGAAACCTTCATCATATTCCCGTTATTTTCGCCCCCCTCGTCTTAATGTGCATTGCATAACACTTGGGCTGGAGGTCACTACGGTCGTTATTCACATTTGAACGAGCCGCCAGGTCTTTTTTTTCTAAAGATACGTCTGGTCCCGTTTATGTGGGCCCGCCATCAGCGACCTGCATGTATTTGCGAGATGCGATTTCTTGTAATTAATGTGATAACTTCGCGTCACTTCACGCCGAGATATATCAATATTAGAATATATTTAATGTCTATGTTTTAAAATAGACAATAAAATAATACCAACATTGTAATGCTTAATGTAGTGGGATATTTGTTTGTATGGTAGTTCGCACCCCCTGATCACCCCATTCATTATTGAGTTCACCCCGGAACTATAAACAGTGTTCTACAATTTCTCCCTGGCCGGTTCGGTCAGGGAGAAGTTCAAAAGATATATTATCTGATGTATCAATTGTACATACATACCTCTGGTACAGATCTCGATCCAAAGTGTGCGATTACGATCTAAATTCCATCAAATTAGAGTCTGTGTCAGAATAAAGTATCTACTACGGTATTTTAAGATCCAAACCAGGATCAACCGACAGTGTTTAATAATTTTAAATAAAAATAAAACCAAACGTGATGACCGATAGATAAAAATAAATATTCTTTACCATGCCGATCTTAAAAAAATAATAAATTATCCAGTGCAAATTTTATAAAATCCTGTTCTCCAGTAAATACCACTGTCATCGCCGTAAGTGTAAAACGAACGTCTTCTGTACTTACGAATGTCTTAAGTACTCTGTAAGTAATTCTGCTGCTATTAAATTGTCAAACCAGCGTCTTCTCATCCGAATATTTGGTGTTTCAAAATCAAATACATATAAATATAGAGTCCATGCAGCCTTCCAGAAAATTAATTATTGGACATTTGGCCCTACCTTTCTCAACAAAAAAACCCTTTAATCAAGGAAGCCATAATAAAATAATCTAGTTCTAAGTGCCAAACCAAAATCACCTTAGTTTTTATACAACACTATTCCATTATGTAGAAATTCTCACATCACCACATTGTTTTATGTACCATTTCATATGCTCATTATTTTTTCTGTGAATTTCATTTGGCCATTTCTGTTTATTGTATCATGTTCATCAGGTTGTTAGACCAAATTCTGTAAGCCCCTAGAATATTTGAAAATTATAGGATAAAATATACATGTTTTCATTGTACCACTAAACTTTGTTTCATTTATTAGATCATGCATACACACTGATATAAGTAGAATCCCCATAAAACTTGAGATGAAAAAGTTGTCTTTACTAATGCTGACTAGCCGAGCGAGGGTAAGATCTCACATGTGAAACTAAATAAATATTAAGATGCAAAAATTACTCACGTCAATTAATCAATGTATTTTTTAGATTTGTTAAATTTACTAATAATTTTAGAAATTTTACATTTTTCAAAATAAAAATGTCTCAATGCCAAAAATGTCAAATGCCTAAATGTAGACATGAATTGAAATGTAATTTGAAAATCAAAGAAACTATTGTGTTCTTTTTTAAAATTTAAAATAACAATTTTATTTTAATGACAGGTGCCTGCCAAATGAATAACATATATTTTTAATTATTTTAGAGTATAGTATAAGTATATAAAGGGTTTTTCAATAGGGACGCTCAAACTTTCTTTCAACAGGGACAAGAAACTATGCCATATTTCTTCAATTTTTTTTGAGGTTAACACTCGTACTTAGTTGGCAAATCATCATGGGGCAGTACACACCGGAGCAACGCTTGCAAATTATTCAAATCTACTACCAAAATTCGCGTTCGCTCACCGCAACTTTAAGAGCATTACGACCATTTTATCGTCGTCATCACTTGCCTGCCACATCAACAATTCAACGTTTGGTGCAAAAATTTGAAAGCACATTGTCGCTACACAATGTTTCAGTGCCAGTGAGACAAAGAAATGCACGAAGTGAGGAAAATATTGCCGCCGCTAGAGCATCTGTTCTTGATGACCCAAATGAGTCACTAACACGACGTTCTCAACAATTGGGCATTTCTGTGACGTCATTGTGGCGAATTTTGCGAAAAGATCTTGGCCTACATCCATACAAGATCCAGTTGACACAAGAACTAAAGCCGCTTGACCATTTGAAGCGTCGCCGATTCCTCAATTGGGCTGCACAACAATTTGAAAATGATGCTGAATTCCATCGAAAAATCATCTTTAGCGACGAAGCTCATTTTTGGCTCAATGGATATGTAAACAAGCAAAATATGCGTTATTGGGCAGGCACCAATCCACACGTGCTTCACGAAACACAATTGCATCCCGGAAAAATCACTGTTTTGTGTGGATTACATGCCGGAGGTGTCATTGGACCGTATTTTTTTGTTGATGATGCTAATCGTCATGTTACTGTGAATGGTAATCGTTATCGCTCCATGATAACTGATTTCCATGATTGGCCTCAATTGCAAGGTATGGACTTGGCCAATATGTGGTTTTAACAAGACGGCGCTACCAGTCACACGGCACACGGCACACGCGACAATTGACTTATTGAAAACCAAATTTGGTGAGCGTGTTATTTCGCGAAATGGACCAGTTCAATGGCCGCCTAGATCATGCGATTTAATACCATTGGGCTATTTTCTTTGGGGCTATGTTAAATCTTTGGTCTATACCAACAAGCCGGCGACGTTACAAGAGCTAAGAGAAAATATTGAACGCGAAATTGATGCAATTCGGGCCGAATTATGTGAAAAAGTGGTGGAAAATTGGATTCAACGATTGGACTTCTGCAAACGTGCCCGCGGTGGTCATGCGAGGGAAATTGAATTTCATACATAATTGCCACTAAATGTACTTCAAAACATAATAAATTTTTTTTAGATATATTCATTTGTTTTTGTTTTATTTTAAAAAAAAGTTTGAGCGCCCTTAATGAAAAACCATTTATATACTTTTACAGTCAAATTATTTATTTATAGTTTTTCTAATCATTAAAATATTTTTGTTTTAATTTATTGAACTTATTCAAATGGTTGGTCATATCTGTTGTTATACATCCAAGATCTGATGACAATATGCCATGCACATGGGAAAACTAGTCATGTACATTTTTGTAATATTAATTCCTTCATTAATATGATAAAGCCATGCATTTAACTGCTCACTCGCACATTGTGACGGGTAATCGTCAAGATAGGACGCCATGTTTTCATACCATCAGCTTGCTCAGAGGTTCACATGATGGACGTGGGTCTTTGGTTACAGAATTCAACATAATATCTTGCCTGTCACTTCAGCCGTCATACACAGGGAAAAATAAAAAGATTATTACAAATTTTATCACTAAATTTAATACAAGAAACTAGGAAAATAAAATATAAAAGGAATGGAAATCATTAAACATTACTGCATGAATTGTGATTCTAAGAGTTGACCTCGGCAATTTTGCCACATAAAATAATAAAGCTTACTATTTATTTTTTCCAAAGCTAAGTGAACAAAATTGTTACCTGACGGTTTGTCAGGTCAGGTATAAAACAAATAACTTGATAAATAGATCGGTTAACACGAGCAGGAAAACCACGAGTTTTAAATTATATAGAGAAACAAATATGCTATATAAAAGAAATCATAGGTTTTAAATTCCTTGTACACCATAAAAATGCATTTTTACAACCAGTGTTTGCAATAGTCATTGTCCATTTCTGCAGAGAGAAAAATTCATTCGGTCGAGTAGTCTGTGTCAGATTAACACATTGCCCTCATCCATTGTACGGGAGAAATCCTTCCCATTGCATCCCGTGCGTTGTGGCATGATTCCTTCATCGTCATGTCCATGACATGAGTTGTGACAAAAAGGCAACAACACTTTCATTTCATAAAATTTTAGAGTGAAAATAACTGGGCAATATAAAAATAATTTAGCGTAGTAAGCATTTTGTGAGTAGTAAAGGGAAAATCAAGGAAGTTAAATATAGAAAAAAAAAATTACGTGGAAAAATAAACTACATGGAGAAAGGGATGCGTATCCTGAAATTTCACATATAATTAGTCAAAAGTTCAGTTCAAATATGATGCAGGACAACACAGATGTTACATATTATATTGTTCTCACCCTTTCTCTCTTATAAAAGTCACATCATCGCTTATTTAAAGAATCGTACTGTTCAGTCCGTCGTTCTCGACAGCTGTCACATGAAAAGACTTTGCATGAAATCGTTTCCCCGCGTGGGTTGTGTTGCCAACCTGAGAATGTTAATCCTGACTTATTTCGCGCGCGGTAGGTACCAGATTTAATGTTATAACATGTTACTTTTTTATATTCACTTATGACCTATGAAAATATATTATATGTACAAATGATGTGTGGAGTCATAGACATAAGTTATCAATTATAAGTATGTTGTAAAACTTGTTATGTTCAATGTGTTGTGCAAAACAGGAAAATAAATAAAGAATGTTGTATAAATATTGTTTTATTATCTTATTTTAACATGAGTATGGCAAAAAAACTTTTCCTAAATATTTAACACCAGTTATTTCCATCCATTTTTCACGAAACATGAAATACATATAATATTGAATATTTATATTTTTTTACAATATTCTCCATTGTCCACAATCTAACGTAGCATAAAAATTATACTGTTCTGAAAACACAATAAGCGGCAAAATATTTCTTTGCAAAAAGGAGGCCTTAACATTTCAATCAGATCTCATACAACTGGAAATTTACCACTTCATAAAAAAATATGCATAGACTAATTTATATTTTTCCTAATGGATGGAAATGATAAGAATAAAGATTTATTATTTCCTAATAAAGTAACAGACATTAAAACATTGAAATGAATACTGATAAATGCGTGTGAAAACTTCGTCAACGTCAAAAGGAAACAGAATATGTACTATGAAGTTTTCTGAGTTATTTTGCAATCTCACCACTTTGGCTGACGTTTTGGATGCTATCATGAGGTCTCACGAAAACTAATACCGCTAATGACGAATCCACTATGTAATCCTTTAAATTAACTTTGTTTTACAAAATTTTCAGATTTCTCTCTTCGAATCAAGTTTTCAAATCCGTCAATCTGGCTTGCTTTATTGAATTAGGTATCCAAATTTAGCACGCTAATAAACAAAATATTTATAAGTTTATTATGAATTATATTTATACAGGACGCAGATGTATTCAGTAAATTTTTAAAAATCAAAACAAGTTCTAATATTGCACTTTTTCTGACCTTATAATATACCTACATATAAAATCAGCTGAGGAATACCACGTTTAATGATATCAATGTTATCGATGAGTGCAATATGTTGACGAAGATTATAGAACTCGGACTCACAAACTGTAAGTATCAAGTATATACAATAATAAAAATTTAAAAACTTAATTTTATTAAAACGCCAATTGAAAGCGAATGTAATTCATATTTTTGTACAATTAAAATAAATTGACCAGATTATATTCTTGTGGAAACACAGATAATCTTTAATGATTATTTATTATAGATTTTTAATATATTTATATGAATATCATTCGTTGGTTCACTAAATATATTAATAGTTTGCGATAAAATAATATGGTAGTACAATTTTAAATGTCAATTTTAAATTAACGGCAAATATGACAAAGAATATGAACATATTTATACATGTTTATGGGATAAGAGAAGTTGATTTTTTTTAGCTAAGGATACAAAAGTATTGCCCATTCTTACTTATAATTCCAATCACTTTAGGTCTTTCATACAATTGTCTATGTACGAATTGAATAGCAGACCTTTTGTGATATTGAACCATGATGTAAAGAATGACCCATTAATTCTTACATATGCTCTGCTTTCCTTAACAATGGATGCAGTTACTTGTATACTTTCCTCTTATTTCACACAGGAACAAAATAGATTTCTGGACAAGTCATCACCTGAGTCTACTTAAAAAAAATTATGGTAATTTTTGATGATAAAAATATTAATGTAAATGAATCATGCTATTAATTTAAATCCACAGCAAGATAAGATAGTCAATGCCGTAAGGAATAATAATATAATATTTGAAGAAGCTTATTTGTGGTCAGCCATTTTTAACAAATGAAAATTAACTTTATCTTTCCAAACAATTATTAGATGATTTTATTATCTCATATAATATAAAATGAACTTGTGTGATCAGTGCAAACTTAAAATGTACATCTCAATATTATTATCGATGTTGTTACAAAATGAAGATCAATGTGGCATACAAGGTGGCTACAAAACTGGTCATAAGAGATTCCGCACCCGGCGGTTAAAAACAATATAACTTTTAGTTTTATTAAGGATAATATTGATTTGTATATCACTGAAAAATGTACAGTTTATTAAATGGTTAATGCAAGGTATTTATATATATATCACACTATTTTTGTCACTTTGTATCAGTCATACATTGTCAGATCCCCTTCCAAAATCATGTCACACTGGCCCTCATTCTTTTACATTTCTATTTTGTTTATTCAATACAGCTTCAAAAAATTACCACACTGATACTGATGCCTCTTTCTCTTTGGTCACACTTAGTAATGCCAGATTCTATTCAATTCCAAGTGGAAAACTAATGAAAGGATGCCTCCTGATGTGAGAAATTATCGGTACGTAATCCTTTTCCGGTTATAACACCTAAAAATATGAACCCTCTCCCTTTCGTCTAAACTACCCGATATTGTCTGTTTTTGAGATATCTGTGTAATAATAAACAAAGTTACCATGCCATTAAGACCATGAAGCAGAGATGGAAGACATCTAACTTCCAAAGTACATCATGTAAAACTTATAAATTTAACTCAATGAAAAAAATCATAAACAAGTCATTTTAATAAAATTGGAAAAGGGTTAAATCATAATAAATAGATAAAATGTTTCTTCTATTTTAAACACATGACTACGATAATATTTCTTCAAAATTTATTTAATTACAGCACAAAAAATCAGGAGAGATAAACCAAATTCTAATAAGATTTCGTTAAATTGTAAAGTAGTTTAAAAATTGTCGATTTCATCAACGGCAAAACTAGAATTAAAACCCATGTCAAATTTTTATCTCAGTGTAGGTTCGTTACTTATTATTTAATCTACATAATACGTAATTAGTTTCTTAACGGAGACATCAGTATTAAAAATATTATTATTAATGGAAATTTGTTTTGAAGATAATTGATATATCATGCCCTTGGAACAAGATATCATCTGATATTTATACCAAACTGAGATATTAATCTTCAAAAATTTCAATATTAAGTTTTCAAATTGAAGTCCATGAGGTGAAATTTTTACAAAAATGATGCTATATAATTTAAGAGTAATAATATAAACTGATTCCTGATTTTGGGCATGTTATATTTTGTTTGTATTCAAATCAACAGTTGCTTTCTTGTTATTTCCTAAACTATTAGGAAATTTGACATGTTTGTAACACAGTTTTAAAAAAGAATATTATTGTCAGAATTTTGATGCAAAAAGTTAATTTTGCCTAAAATATCAGATGATACCTCGTAGTATGATAAAATTATGAATATAATATATGTACACATTGTGATAATCGAGGTGCTGGCGGTAAAAACATGGTGTCTCCCAAAATGCCAAAAAACAGTTTTTTTAGTCGGACGCAATCTCCCAATACTACACCGCATATCTCTTATAAAAATATTTTGATCTTCACCAATAGATGTCAATATTAGAATATGGATATCTCTCATTTTGACAATTACCACATTCTCACCAATCTTTGAATGAATTAATTATTATCTTTAACTTTGAAATATTTGGCCTATTTGGCCAATTTGGCAAGATCTTCATTATTTTCTTGTGCGATAACACCTGAAATTGATAAGGGAGAAATGCGGAGATGAGGTGTCGGGCGTGAAACTTTGAATTTAAACTCATGAATGAAGTAGATTTGATTGAAATTATGACATATATTATTTTTAGACTAAAAATGATGGCGAAATTGGAGGTGTGCCTCTCCCCCTCAGCACGTAATTTTTTTGCTGAAGAAAATGATCACTAATATGAAAATAATAAAATCTGCGATGTTTTAAAATCCTTAATGTATGTACAGTAAAATCCCATTTATTCGAAGTTGAGGGGACCGAAAATCAAGAAAAAAGTTCAAATAACGATTTAGGATAATGGAAATTAAAAAAAAAAACAAAAAAATTAACATACTATTGTTTTTCGTTACAACTCGAAGTAATTATGCACACCTGTATCTACAAATTTTAAAATAACATACCCTAATTTCAAACCATAATTTCAAAATTTTTAAAACAGCGAGGTTTTTCAAATTTGTCTATTATTGTTGGTTTTAACTTATCTCCGATGATGCTGGTGCAGAGAACGGCTGTAAGTCATTCTTTACTTCTCTTCCCTCCGTGACATTTCTCGCCTTTCAATGCTAAGGTTCTGTCTGACATCATGTAATAAAAAAGTTCCGTTTCGTATTTGAAAATATTTTTAGGCTCGTATTTATTTAAGACAATTTTTTTGTCGTTAAGCCATCTACTGACTTTTTCCTTGTCTACTCTTTGAGCATCACCACGGATTGTTAACGATGTTAAACCGTTATTTAAATCTATATAGCCAATAATTCGATGCGACAAAATCGTGAATATTCATTTGATTGGCTAACGATTTGGCTCTTTTAATTAACATCGGACCTGTTATAGGTATATTTGCTACGTGAGCTTGATTGAAGAAATCAAAAAGTTTCTCCTCAATTTTTTCATATTGTGCTTTGCGAAGTCGCTGACACTGGCCATTAATTATCCTTGCGTCATCTACTTTTTTTCTGTTTCCTAATATTGTCGACAAAATCGATAATGGAATTGCGTGTTTTTCCGCTAATTTTGTCTTCAATAATATTTTCTTATCGCACTCTAGTATTAATTCAATTTTTTTAGCATCTTGTACGAATTTCTCACTGATATCATAATGAATAGACAATGCCAATTTCAAGAAAATAAAATTATTATAGTCAAAATCACAAAAATGTTTCAATTTAATACAGAAATCCGAGAAACACAAACCGCGCACTCTGAATTTCAAAATGTCTGATACGTAAACATTAAAGAAATACAAATAATCGTCTTTATAAATAAACCAATGGCAATAAAATGTTGAAAATTAGATAAAAAAAACTGAAGTATGTCAACCAAGCAGTCTTCAAAATGCCTTGACATTAAACTTAAATATCTGTATTAAAATGAATGAAAATAAAATACGGAAAAGTGTGAGAAACTCAACTACGCACTATTATAGCGTTTGTATAACAAAATATCCAATAACACAAAAAAGTATTGTCTTACACAATGTAAACAAAAATAATGATGGACTTCACAAATCGGCAATCAGTGAACAGACTTGTAACTGTTAATACTATGTTACTTGTGAGGGCGCAAGAATAATTCTTGTTATCTTTTTCTAATGTAAAGAATGAGAAAACAAACAATGCAAATTAACATTATATGTCGTGATTCGGTTATGGGGACGGGTACCCTTTACGATGAAGTTTGAACAGGTTCGCCGTAGCGCGTGTACTTTAATCTTTTCTCGTTAATTTATGATGCATATTTTCCAGATTGCGGACATTTATATTTAGCAAAAAAATATATATATAAATTAGGCGAAAATTAGATCGACAAATTTATTTGATAGGGTCGAAAAATAGCTTTGAAAAACGATATTCGAATAATAGGTACAATTTAGTAAGAAAATCTTCCGGTGGGACCACATTCTGCTCCAAAACTTCGACTTCCAGCGAATTTCGAATAAACAGGGTTTTACTGTATTCAATAGCAAACAAGCTTTAATAAAAAAATATACAATCTTCAATATGTTTAATATTTTTGAAAAATCCACCAAAGGGTGGAACATTACATGATTATAAAAGGAGCAAATCTAATGAATGAACCTTGATAATCACGTCATTCACAGTTTCAATATGACACAACCTCTATAAGCCGAATGCATGTGTTAAAATGACTTGATTACTAACTAAAAAGTTGGAGCACGACATGTATCCTCGATCTTGCTGTTATATTATTACATCAGAGCACTCGATTGCAAATTGTCACAGTATAAAAAATATTTCTTAAATAGCTTTAACAAATATGATCTGTATAAGGAGCCATGTTCATACACTGGTATTCTGTTTACAGGAAAAATACATTCTTGTTATGTGATTATCACATGTTAAAGAATTTTTGACTATTAAATACACGAGGTGTGACAATTTTATACCCTGGTAGTCGCACACGACATAATTGTATCAAAATCAGTATTCCTGTTTGAATTAATACATACATAAATTTAAAGGTAATAGAGCCAGCTGTTAGCTATTTGGGAAGGTAATAAATATCTGCATATGCACTTGGACGTAAAAATGGGCAATCAAATTTTAGAATAGTCACAGGTATGCACGCGCACACTGTGATGGACTTTCTGATAAAAAAAATGAAATCCAATTAGTTTATCCTGCCTGTTCATGTGACTTATCTTCCCGTGATTTTTGGCTATTTCCAAAATTGAAAGCTACGTTAAAGGAATGAAGATTTTCTAATATAAGTGATATCTAACAGAATGTGAGACATGTACTTGATAGTACTCTGAAAAATGAATTCCAGGCCCGCTTTCAAAAATGGAAACGCTATCTAAGTCAGTGTATAGATGTCCAAGGGGAGTAGTCACTAGTGTACAGTTCCATACCTATATATTTTAAAGATTCATTCAAAGAATTAAATTATCACACCTTGAGCGTTTGCCATTTTTCTTTGGACTTCAATCAGAAATTAGCAAATGGTGTAATTATTTTGTGAGGAATGAATGATTTTGAGTTTGGGTTAGCTGTATTATATATCTTGAGTAGGCTCTTTATCGCACGTAATATAGTGGAACCAAATTTGTCTACGTCCACGACAGTGACTGTCAACAATAAATATGTTAGATTTCAATGATTAATTTTCGTGCATACTTAAAAATCACACAATATCACCAAACCTTCGACGACGACGAATCGACGGAAATATTTTTCTTTGGATAATTTTAACTCTGAACAATCAGACCTGATTACTTTAAATGGCATTTGGAGCGTCTGGAAATAAAGACGTCAAGAATGATGTTATGATTGTCCACGTTATGGCGAGGTATGATGGTTGGTTTTCTTGGACAACCTCGTTGGCCGGGTTGTTGGTGGGGACGTTTTCTGGCGGTACGGTCTCTGGGTTTTCTGCATTTTCTGCTGGTTCATTTGGCTGTTCTCCGACGTTATTGTTAACCCGCGGCGCATTATTGTTGTTGGCATTTTCACCATTGTTGTTTTGCACCAGTGCATGAAAGTATCTTATTTGGTATCTGCAAAAATAGAACATTTAGAATTGATTAATTAAAATTATTAAAGAATTCATGGATATTTTTGCATATTTAATAAACCTTTAAGAACACAAATTAGAATTAGGAGGTACTTATATATTTTAAGGGCATATTTATATACATATTTTAACTAATGATATTAAATTCAATTTTTATTACTGAAGTTACAATTCTTCAGAACATATTGTTTCTTGATAATTAATGTCACTGAAGATATGCAGAGGAAAATTCCTTCTTTCAAAAAAAAAAATGAGCTTCCGCCAAGACTTGCCAGATCTATCAAACTGAACAACAAGGTAATCTTCATCAGATTATTATTTATTTGTTCTCTAAATTATAATTCAGCTAGGAGTAATCTTAACCGCAATGTCACTGAAGATATGCAGAGGAAAATTCCTTCTTTCAAAAAAAAAAATGAGCTTCCGCCAAGACTTGCCAGATCTATCAAACTGAACAACAAGGTAATCTTCATCAGATTATTATTTATTTGTTCTCTAAATTATAATTCAGCTAGGAGTAATCTTAACCGCACTTTTGAAGCAAAGTGGGCAAGTACATTGTGGTAAATTGTAAATTGCTTTAACTCACATTATCCTCGATAGCAGTACCCTTGCTGATAATCTAATGTTACGAAATCTGCATGAGTACTGTTTACCAGAATAGAAATCATCCTGGTTAATTTTTTCCTAACACCGGATTATCGAGTCTACTTTACCAAGCCTTACACATACGTTAGACTTGGCAATCCGGCAATTATTACGTTCGCATCTCACGTGGGACGTTCACATATTACGAATATTATTTTCGGCGCGAATTTTAAATTATTATTTAGCTTTATTCAAATATTGCTGTGCGGGCCGCGCTCCAGGCAATTCAAGCCCCTCCTCGCCTCGCTCCTAACATGTGTCCACAGTGGACGAAGGGTCGCTAACCCCTACCCCGCGCATTGCCGGGTGGCTTTTTGCCAATCCGAAACTGTTCTCTCGCGCTATGCCTGTTGAACGCACCGGACCTCCTCCAGGGTGCCGCCGGGCAGTTCCATACTGACTACCAACTTGTCTCGAAACGAAGCCGTTAGGAAGCTGCGATGTGCCTCCTGGAAGGCATCCGAGGACCCCACGTGTATACGAGGCAAACGGCGGATATTCCTGCTGCTCACAAAAGAGGACCGAAGGCCATCCACTACGAGATGACCGGATGTGGCCACGGAGACCACATGGCGAGCGAAGCTGCAAAGCCCGCGTTCTTGAACTGGACCAAGGGCGGGCTTCAGATGCCGCTTGTCGCATGCGCCAGTGGCGGGCCATACATGGCCATGCAATCAACCATAAATGTGAAGACAGACAAAAGTGAGTGGGAAAAACAAACAATCAGCGCGCCCGCATTTAATGAAGGTTAGATATAAGTAGCGATAAGAATTTTCCTTTTTTCATATATAAATATGTAAATTTGTATATAAAAACTCGTGTTAATTTAATTTATCCTCACGCCATCTCCTTGTGACCACTATAAATGTTGATTGCGCAACGATAAGAACGTTGCGTTCATATCAATGTAAAAGAAGGAGCGTTAGAGACGACGTAAACCAGTTGGCGTTTTTTCATCATATATTTATCTCTTATTATATGTAAACTTACCAATGTCGTGTTTGAAGCAGCGCGCACTTGCCTGAATGCACCAAGTGTATTGTAAGCGCTCGATGGATTAACAAGATTATTATTATTATTATTATACACGCCTTATTCAGGTATTAACATAATTTGTAAAATAACAGAAAATTTCATCAGAAGTGCAATACGCAAGGAAAAAAATTTACATAATGTTAGCATGTTTTTTTTATAATCAAAATTAAAAATAAATATAAAATGTGAAGTAAACCAATTTATCCGTCACTATTGAGTTGAGACACAAAAAAATTGTAATAATGTAGTCCTATAAAGAGTTAAATTTACAGGAAAAATATCGACTACCTCCGCATATTCATTCCTCAAAGAATGCATTCTAAGGACTGCGGAGCTAATGCATGAGTTCTGACATTACCACTGTAATAGAACAATGAATTGTGTCTCGATGACCTCGATGGTGCATGAAAGTCAAACAGACCAACAATCTGGGGGCAGCATACCATTGATGATCCTATATAGAAATATAAGGTCGGTCATCGTATATCTCACTGATAATTTTAACAATTTATCACAAGATTATTATAATAATAAATAAATAATCTTATTATTGTATACAGATTTTACTAGATTCAGCCTAAACATAGATTGAGTTTAATAAATAATTATTACGTGATAAAAAAACTACACATCGGAAGATTGAAAATCAACAATAGAAATGATAACATTATCATAAAAGTAAATCAAAATTTACTAACAGATAAATGAGGACTGTCGTGAGCAGGACTATGATGAACCTCAGTGGACTGGAGTAGAAGTAGATGATGGCAAACATGATGCAGACACGACTGGCCATGTAGAACCAGTCTAGCCAGTCCCAGTTGTCTTCGTTAAACACTTGGTTGAACTGTCGCCTGACTCGCAACTCTTGATTGGGTGGTACTTCTTCTACCTGAGCGGGAGCTTCTTCCGCAACGGTCTCGGGAGCATTATGAATAGGTTGAGGCTGCAGTGATAAAACACAACATATTTTTAATGATGAAAAATGAGATTGGTAATTGACAAAATGAAAACATTGATTGTAATGATAAAAAATGACATTGGTCAAAGCGTATTGACAAATAACATGATGCGTGTACATTGTGAAGAAAAATTCTGCTCCAATATTCTATACTTGGAATCATATCAATAAACCTCAGGTATGGACTCAAATAATAAAAGTACTGCAAAGGTTGGAAACAACTGAAATTATAATACAAAGCCCGGCCGACTTTTGTGTAATCGGCTAATGTAAACAGTAACAAGTCTGTCTTAGCGCGTTCTTTCTGACAAATTTTATTGTTGCACACATCATTTGGTTTTGCGCGGACATTAACTCGCTAAGATGCTTTTAAAGATATCCCAATGCAGACTTAGGGCCGGTTGTGTGATCAGTAGCAAACTTTTACTGTAGAAAATTTGTACGTCAAAGTTACTACTGTTAATGTTTATCCCGCCTAATAGTGTGGCAAGGCGAATAATAGTAAAATATTTGTGAACTTTACCAAAATTGATTTACTTTAAATATTCACTATTTGCAACTACATACAATTTTATGCTTTATCTATGGCTTTATTCACCCCTGCGTTTGAAATCTGTCACTTTGCTGATGAAAAATCTTCAGTAATATAAATTAAACAGTGAGATCACCATCAGATGAACTCTCATCACTAGAATAGCGGGATATTGAATGATTCATTGTCGTATACTGCAATTTTCAAAATAAGAATGTGACGGATGACTTTTGAAACAGCTGTGAAGAGTCCGCTATTTTTAACTAACGATTGACGGTTTTACCATTGGATATTAGAGAGTAAAACTAGTTTACTGTTCGTGCTCTTTCGTTTGTAATGTATTTTCGATAAGTTAATATTTTTTACCAATGTTAGTACAACCCATTTCTGCAATTTTTTTTACTAAAGTAACAATTTACCATTGATCACACAACTGGGCGTAAGCATTGCATCTATCCAATCCCACCAAAATTGTTAATAAATGATTGGCTATAAGTAAAGGTCAGGTACCTGATTTTCATCTGTGGGTAGCTGCATAGATGAAGTAGCAGTCTGCATCCTGAAACATAACAATAGGGTAACCAGAAATGTAACTACAAACCCTACATCTCACAGGGGTAGACAAAGAGGACAGATAGCTATGCTTCTGATTGTATTCATACTTTTGTCAGTTCAAAATCATAATCAGAGGAAAGGTTAGCAGTACAATGAAGTTTTGATGCTAATACTTCAGTATTTATTTAATATCCATGTATGGAATTGAAGTAAAATTATTTTTCACAATATTGACGATTATTATGTAACCTCAGTTGAATCATGTATGTCTAATAACCATATATAAAATACTTTTAATATATGTATGACTAACATAAGTTTTTCATCAAACAGTTTAAATAGAATAATAATTTTTAAGTAAGCACAATATATGTGCGTTTAATAATCTCTCGCTAATGTAAAATAGTTTTTGTAGGTGATCAAATTTACTAAGAAGCCATTGACGTAACATTATTATATTACATTAGAGGAGACAGTTGGGCGTTCGTGCAAATATACTGTCACGGCGTTTTTACCGATGTAGTAAGGAGGTGAAGAGGATCCTGTTTAAATCGTTCTTCACCAGCATGCATACCTGCGAGGTATCTGGTCGAAATACAAGCAAGTGATGTATAACCGTCTCTGAATTCAGTACAACTCATACAGAATACTGTTCAGATTGGAGTGTTATTGCAGCGCATCTACAATGTTTACCGAAGGCTCTCTCCTGTATTCTTCCTTCTCTATCTCTACCAATAAACGAACTACGCCAACTGCTAATTTCATACCATTCTCACCACCTACCCCCACAAAATGGCAACTACTGACATGAGTGAATCAAAGCATGGGATATTTAACATAACAATGAAAGAGTACAACAGAAATAAAAAAATAAAATAAAACCAATTCTAAGGTCCAGAAATGTACACAAAAGAACTAAGAATATTATATGTGTGTATGAAGAATGCTGAGCTGCTGGATAACTTTGAAAGGAATGGACCCACGAATGATAGAGAAGTGTGGAGTATCCGGTACAATGGCAAACTTTAGTCTGTTCAAGGAACTCAAGCTCTCAAGACATATAAAATGCTTCAACTAAGATGGGCAAAGGGATGCATAATTCAAAAATCTCAAAAAGGATACTCAAAGGAAATCCAGCGGCAAAATACTGATTGGAAGGCCAAGTCTCTGCTAGTGAAAAATGATGCTAAAAACCTTTTGGTGAAAAATTGGAAATGGACAGCAGAAGAGCAACATGTATCGTGGAAGAAAATTGAAGATGGATCGATTTAGGCTATGGCACCATTAAAGATTGAGCATGACATTGGTAATAATTACTAGACTTTAGTTATACCATATTGCATTAATCATATGGCATAGATGTATTATACCGAGTGAAAAACAGCACACAGATTAAAATCTACATAAAGTATTTTATAACACGCAAGCCTATATTTAAATTAATATTTAGCATTTATTTTACAAAAAAAATACATAAATTTTGTTGAAAAAAATTGATCTCAATATAAACTTAAGTACCCGTTTCATGTGAGGTGGAGGAGTGATGCGGGTTAATATTTTAAAATACCTATTTAAATAAAGATAAAAATAACTCACGCTTGAGCGTAGAACTGCATATATTGCGCCTGAATTTGTTGCATCCACGCCATCTGAGCTGCCGCAAATGCCACCGGATCATTAATTTGGACGGGGATGGAGGAAAAATTGTTTGCAGCGCCATTGATGTATGGGCCAGTCTGATAGCCGGTATTGTTCCACATGTTGGTATTTCCCTCGCCCTCTCTCGATTGAACCCTCTGAGCAAACTGCATGTCTTGAGGAAAGTACAATCGAGGTTCTTGCCTCTCATTCTCTTGGCGCCAATAATTCTCGTCATTTTGATATGGTTGGTTCGCTTGTCTGCGTCTCAGACCGCCGGATGACTCACCATTTGTTCTGTGATTGTTATATTCCACCGGCTGTGAGTTGCTGCCGACTGTCGTACTTGCGGCGCTGCTTCCTTGAGGTGGATTTTCAGGGTTCATGTTCGATGGCGGAGAGGGTTTGTGTTTCATCTGAGGCATGGCGCAGACCAGGTGAACGGTGTGAATATCTTGCCCCTCGTATCGCCTTAAAACATCTTTCAGCACAACAGAATCTGTGAGAAGCTGTCCGGAGTAAATCAATTTCTGTTCTTCTTTTTTCTGTAATGAAGGGTAAAAAAATGACTATAAAATTAATATTTTTATTTTATTTTTAAAAAATAGAGATGCGTACATGGAATATATGTCACATCAATATTCTTACTATTTTCAAACTAAACTAAACGCTTGTGCTATGAAAATAGGACTAACTTGCTGGTGTCCTGGAACGAGGCACGAACCCCCGACCACTAGATCATTAGGCCAACATCTTTAAGCGAAATTGAAAGCCTTGCCTTTTTTAAAGTAATGAATTCACAATTATTTTCTAAATTTAAATTAGATAGTATCATTCTCAAAATTTGAATACATGGTCAGTAACAGTGTAACCTAGAGTGCTTACTGCGCACCACACTGGTAGAAGTCTTCCTATTTATTCTATAATACACGCAAATATCTTCATTTTTCAAAAGATCAGCATAAATTGTCAATCGGTGAAAACAATTATGAAGAATATTTAATTTCAAATTCACATATAACGCTGATATAACAAAAACCACCGCCATTATTTTGACAACAAAATAATCCCCCGAGACAAATTTAATACTAATGAAAAAATAATTGGAGACCAAATTGCTTCATAAATATTTAAGCCTCTGTTCGCCTGGAAAAAAGTTTTTAATATGCCCCAAGGCCAAAACTTGCCAATAACAATATCGAAAAATAAAAATCCAACTAAGTTATTACAAAATAATAATTACATACCTATATAGCGCCGTTTAACGCACTCATACACACGCATCGTCTATGCGCGATTATCAAAATTTAAACCTAGGTTCTCCTTCTCCTTCTTTCCTTCCTTTCCCTACCTTCCCTAACCTGTCCCTTTGAGCACGAGGAAGAAAAGAGATCGCTGCAATCAACACTCTCGAACTGCAACGAGCCCAGTGTGTGCTTAGAAGAACTGTATAGCTAATCTGCCGTTGCTTCAATCCGCTTTACTATCGCTAATATATAAAAACAATCCTTATTACGTGAGTGTCAACAGTGTTGACATATTCTGCGGCGCATGTCTTATAGTTGGAAAGGAGAGACAATTGATCCAGCATCAGGTAGACCGAAAAAATAAATGCCTCCTATCTTTCAATATTTCCACCAAGCAGGCTTAGGAAACAGCTTCTTTTTTTTTTTACATATTTTTACATCATTGGGCAGTCAACCAATTAAAGATATTATGCAATTATATTGATAATGATACAAAGTAATTTTACTATGCTGCATGCATGTTTCACCACTTGTCTTATTTTATTTAGGTGATTCAACAAGCTATACAAATCTACTTGCCACAAAGAACATAAAATATTATAATACGACATGATAAACATAAGATACAATTATATTGCTATTAAGTATAATACTCCTAGTTTATTGTGTGGGATGGAGTAGACTCCACCTCTGATATATACAGCATTGTCCTGGCTACTTTGTTACACTGCCGTCTGTGTTAAAGTAGCCAGTTTTTTTTCATGCTGTTGTGGTGTTATTTAATTTAAGAAAGATCAAGATTCGACAAAAATGAAAAAAAAAGATATATATATATACGTAGTGAGTGTTATAAAACTAGTAAATTATTAGTGTATGTATTGTATTATGATTATGTTGGAATTTTGGACAGCGATGCTTCTGATTGAATCACATCATATATATTAGGTCCATTTTGTGTAATCTTATTGGAAGTGGACGATTTCCAGTTGGTGTTGTACAGTATCGGAGCTAAGAACATTGATAAAATGTCATTGTTGCTCTCGGAACTGATGTGTAGATGTTTGTTCGTCGTCTTGTGTTGTGGCCATGATTTATTGCTTGGGGTGAGTCATTGCCAGCATGGAAATATTGGAATATTATGCTAATAACGTCATTTGTGTAACTTAATAATATGTGTATTCATCTAATTATTTGCTAACATTTAAAAAAATATACAATGGTTATTCAATAAAATATTTTAAAATTTGGTACTAGTGGATATGTTGGAAGTTATACTGAACACATTCAATAGTCACAAATATATTAATTGATTAGAACTAAAAAGTTTCAAGTGATAAATAGGGTAGTTTTGCTGTAAGTGGCAAGCAATCATGCTGTTTAACACGTTCACTGGCGTGCTAAATGTGCTTGTTTACAAGCCATGCATGTAATTTTCATTAATTTATGATCCAAATATTTTAAATAGTTTTGAAGTTAGAAACGGCATTGCCTGTCAATGCAGTGTCCTGAACACATGTTATTCCCTTAGAATGGACAAACATGTATAAATTAAAGAAAACATAGCAACGGGCTCTCGAGACTGAGCATAAGTAAAAAATATATTTTTATTTTATTCAGAAAACATACAGTTTCAGTAAATACAAAAATCATAATAATAACGAAACAATAATTAAACCAGTTACATATTTTTTTAGAACATAAAGTATACTTTATACAGCGAGTACAATTTAAAATTTAAAAAGGACTATAATGCAGAAAAAGTGAGAGAAGTTGAAAATAAAAATATAAAAGTTATAAAAAAGAAAATATTCTAGGGGAACGGGACGGTGAGGGGAAAGGAAAATAAAAATGGGATAGGAAATAAAATCTGAGCGATAAAAGTAAAATGAAGACCATTAAAGTTTATATATTGAATTTGGACTTAATTGAGGTACCTGTAGTATTGAAAATGTCTATTTCATTTAGGTGATATGAAAAATAACAAATCATTGAAAGCAACACAAAAATAATACTACTAAGTTACACTACTTATACACTTTATAATATTAAGGAAAACACATTCTTATTGTGAAGTTGTAATTATTCAGAACATAGGTCTGTGATATTTTAAATACTAAATTAATGTATTAATTATAAATATATACATATAAAATCAATTTTGTCGAAAAATATTGTTTTTGCGTCACCGGTGACGCAAAAACAAATATTTTAAAAACATTACATATAGAATATGTTTTTTCTTTCCTTGTCTATGTCTACAAAAATATTAAATACCCAGAAAAATTATATATATTAAACCCCTCCTATAAAATATTATGCACTTTTCAAAAGCAATTTTGTGTCACATTTTACCAGATAAATCTCCGAAAAAATATTCTACATTAAAATCGTAATATCCTATTTAATACTGTACTTAATACCAACTTCTTATAAGTGCAGACATTGCAATGGAAAATATCAATACATATGAACATGGAACTGTATGTCCTACTAATTTGCAAGTTGAGTAATTTAATATGTATAACTATATATTTTGAAATTATAATTTGACACTTGCACTACTGAAAGTGTAACTTATTAAAACGTGGAAGCTTTTAATAAAAAAATGAATTGAGCATTCTGAAAACTTACAATGTTGTCCACGTACCTAACTATTGCATTATAGCAGTAGGTATAATCACATAAATATTAAACTTCAATGTCAACACGAGGACTGTGAAATAAAGAATGATAAATATATTATATGATTTACTACCCATACACCTGTGATTTAATGCTAAGGCAACATTACACACACGCACAACAATATGTTTTATGATTGTGTTCGCGGTTGGGTCCAGATAACAATATGAAAACATATTACAAGAAAAATTTGTAGCAAAATATGATAACAAATATTGGCAATTCGCCTTTTAAATTAGTAGCTGTGCATGGAGGAAATATTATTGTTTACTTACAGGTTTAAGTGGATATACTTCCGATAAATGCCCTTTTAATTCTTGTATTGTCCATGTCAGTTGGCATTTTATGGTTTGATCTTCAATTTGTTGATTTGGAGCCTTGACAATCAGTGTCACGGGTAAACCGTCCATTTTGAACAATATTACGTGAATTTTATAATTTCAATATTAACTGGAAAAGATCTAGAGCTATTCAAGAAATATATATAAGATTTTCAACGAAAAGTAAATTGAGCATATATATGAGGTTCCACTTGTGTCGCGCAATGTTATCGTAGGGATCGTCAGTTGACGCAAAATACCAATACGCTGACAGCTAAATGGTCACTACACAGAAGCTGGGGTTTACTGTGGGCTAGATTTTATTTTTTCTTAACTTGTTTACGGAATATCTGAGACGCAGAACACAAGTACAAATCTCGAATCTACGACTGATCACGTAATTTTTTAATGCATATTTATTTATCTAAAAACCATTTGTCGAATTTTGATTGGTGTTTTTCCTGAATATGAACGTTTATCGTTAGACGTGAAATATATAGCCGCCTTTCTTGGCGTATCAATGAAATTTATCCAAACCACTAGAGAGAGCGAGATATCCATATGATTATGCAGTACATACATTCTAATGGAGACAATCTGGATCGAGTCAGTTTGACATTCAGTTATTATGGCTGTTGCGTATGTTTGTGAAATATTTTGCACAGTCCCTGATTTGGCTATAGTATTTTTTCTCGTTGTCTATGATTATATTCATGTGTTTTTGTAATCTATAGTTTATATGACAAACATCTATGATGACAAATGTCAAAAACATTTTAACCTTTTCATGTGTAACTTGTTTATTTCGGGCTTTATAATATAGATGATTTTATTCATTTAGGTTTTCACTGCCTGGTGAATTAGTTTAAAAAATGGGTGTCACAATGTAAGTCAACACAGCCTTGATTATTTTTGGATTAAACAATCGAATAATATTTTGTATATTTTAGTGACTTGTGTATTTTTTATATTACAGTTTACAGCAATATCCCGTCGCGGAAAACCGCACAGGACCGCAAGTTATTGACTTTCTCTCTAAAAGAATTCTAGCCCTCGGTGCGGTTCAAAGTGGACAGTTTCTTGTCGATTGTGAAACTTATATGTCACTTCCACAAATGGGTGAGTGCTCATCAGAGAATATTTTTTACTTAGTATTTATTATTGTTTGAATCTTTCATTTGTTATGTTTTATTAGTTCCCGCATAATATTTTCGTGGGTAAATGATCTCTTTACAATGCAACAGGTCAACATTCCATGCGATGCTTTGTGTGCCGTCGGAGTTACTAAATTTTTTATAGATGGGGCCATTCGTACCAGGCGCTTCCGAAATCTATTTTGAAATCAAATATCTTTTAGAGATGCCAAGTATCAATTCTAGTACCTGTCACTTGCTAAGCCCGTCTAGTTTGTAATGCTGATTATTTTGTGTTAGAATTAAATTCATTAATTTATATTTTGGATAAACTTTGTTATATATCGTCGCCCCAGTGGTAAACTGTGTTAAGTCACGGAAACAACATTTTACAGTAGAGCCATTTAAAGGTTCCCATGCAAATAAACTCTGACCAAGGATCAGTTTTACTTGAATGATAGTTATTTATTTAATTCATAATATGAAAGACCCCAACAAAAGACAAAACTAATTTTAAAAAAAAGGTCTTAACACAGTTTAGCTCTGACGTGCTGATATATATTTAAATAAATAAAAATTCTCTAGCGGGGAATCGTACCCCGGTGTCTCATGTAAATCGGGCAAGGACACTTACCACTATGCTGCTGAGAAATCAAGCAAGATGTGAAAACAGCAGTTCACAAATATCGTAAGCACTTTATTAATACTGATTTGTTACAAAATTCATCAGGAGTAACTATAATATATATATATTTTTTTTTTTTAATAAAATATATATATATATATATTACTCCTGATGAATTTTGTAACAAATCAGTATTAATAAAGTGCTTACGATATTTGTGAACTGCTGTTTTCACATCTTGCTTGATTTCTCAGCAGCATAGTGGTAAGTGTCCTTGCCCGATTTACATGAGACACCGGGGTACGATTCCCCGCTAGAGAATTTTTATTTATTTAAATTAATTTATGATTTTTTTTCGAGTCAGACAAACGTATTCCTTATAGGATGATATGATACGTGTAACTTGATTTTCATCTTGTACCTCACTGATGAAATTATTATCCTGTGGTCACATGTGGTAACAAGATGTGATTTATTTTTATTAAAGGTCCGCACAAAACGGTTCACATCCTGCACAACTCTGAACAGCCTGCATCTGTGTTTTCGATTCTTGAAAGCGGAAATAAGACAATACACATAGCTGCCGACGGACTGTTTGACCTCCTCATGTTGAAGTTGGCCAATCACTACACGTCTAAGCAGCAAAAAGTTGAGTCCAAGGGGCCAAGGTTTGAGTTGGGCGATTTTTGTATAAAACTAGGATCCGTGACCATGAACCAGCAGACATTTAAAGGAGTGCTGATCGAGGTAAGTAAATTCTAGTGGCATGTAGTAGGCACAAACTTAGGTTATGCTGTTACCAATTATGCTAACTATACAATAGATATACCAGGTTTCAAAAGAAATGTTAAAATTTTTTCTCCCAATTTTGAAAACAATTCTATCAAATTAATGTATTAATTATAAATATATATAAAATCAATTTTGTTGAAAAATATTGTTTTTGCGTCACCGGAATACGAACCTGGATCTCTATTTCCAATCCGGGGAAGTACACTACCAATTGTATTATAACGTCAGTATTTTTCATGACAAATTTTCGAACCTATATGTTACATTTTTCAAATTAATACACTTGTCGTTCCATTATTTGAAAGCCATCTACATTATTTTTTACAGAATCTCAAATGCCTTTGAGTAACCGGGATCCCGGTGACGCAAGAACAAAATTTTTCGACAAAATTGATTTTATATGTATATATTTATAATTAATACATTAATTTAGTATATAAAATATCACAGACTTATGTTCTGAATAATTACAACTTCACAATAAGAATGTGTTTTCCTTGATAATATATGTTGTATCAATGTGTACAAAATGTAATAAAAATGAATTGATAATTCTGGCATCTGCAGTTGGTTTACTCAAAGGTATTTGAGATTCTGTAAAAATAATGTAGATAGCTTTCAAATAATTGAACGACAGGTCACCGGGATCCCGGTGACGCAAAAACAATATTTTTCGACAAAATTGATTTTATATATATATATATCTTTCTAATTAATACATTTAATTAGTATTTAAAATATTACAGAGCTATGTTCTGAATAATTACAACTTCACAATAAGAATGTGTTTTCCTTAACAATTTTATCAATTTACATTTACAATTATGTTCTGCTTGGTACTGTACTCTGCTTTCGATTTTGCTATTATTTTTTTTATTTTTAGTGCCGATAAATCGGCGTTTATTTTTAAAACAACATTCCTTTAAAGCTTGCATCAATATAAAAATCCTTAAAGTAATCAATACACCAGAAAGTACAAGTATTAATACTACATTATAAGTTGGAAGTAAGGTAACAAATTAAATTGTAAAAAACAGAAAAATCAAAAAGGAAACAAGTAGAGAATAAGTAATATGAACAAAGTAAAAATTTTGATACAGACTAAGAACGTGTAAGAAGTAAAAGAAAAGAAACAAGCAGAGATGATTGCATCTACTATTTTCCTTCAGACAAGGCCGAAAAACATTTATTTAAATAACTAGCTTTACAAATTAGCATAGCCGAACTCATAACAGAAATTATTTTATTACAACATTTAATTTAATATTGGTAATAATTTAACATAATAATATCCTGAAAAATGCATGGAATGACATTGGAATCACTATGAAAACAAAACATTTAGTCTGTAAAGCTAAACAAATATATAGAAATGTTATTGCACGCAGTTTGCGGGAAGGATTATTCCCTTTCGAAGACAACAGAATTAAGCATAAATTGTTTGAAAAATACAGAAAATTCGCAGACGCAAAGATACCAACATAGATTCAGTAAGAACATGTTGAGTTCAGTATGATTATTATAAGGATTGAAAACAACAAGTTAGGTTCATACAACGGGTCCTATAAGCATGCATATGAAGTTGTTACAAATGATTCACAATTTTTCTAAATAACCCAGGGTTAGACAAAAGTCATGGGTTATGCCGTAGACAAGATCACACTAATCTGGACAATAATGGCTAGAATTTTATGAGGTCTTTTCATAATATAAAGATTATTTAATTTATTTTTATTTCCCAGAATGTTTAGTAGTGTACAGTTTTTTTGCTTGTATGCAGTGCACACCCCTGGTAAATATGTAAATTATTTGTTAATTTTTGCCAACTGTCAGGTAAGTATTCCCCGCATTGAGAAAGAGTTTGTAGAATGATATCAAGTTTTCAAACAATTAAATATCGAAATATGGATAACACTGTTAATGTGCCCTATCATCGCTAATTTTTAAATTACTTCACACATTTTACAAATTCTTTATTTATTTAGAATAGTTTACTTATTTCGGGTTATTAAAAGCTAAAAGTCATTTGATGAGAAATTTTTCACTGGCTTCAGAATATCCATTTTCAAACTAAACTGCCGATTGTGTGATCAGTAGTAAATTTTTGCCATGGTAATTTTTTAGTAATGCCCGTGGTTAAAATCGTTTGCAGGTTGTTTGAACATCAAATTTACTATTGTCAAAACATAGATGGAGACGTCTATAAGCGCAACAAATAATCATGAAATGTGCTTTATTTTATGCATTAGCTATGGATTGTTTCACCTCTGTGTTCGAAATCCTGTCACTTTGGTGGTGAAATTTGTTCATATTATGTGCTAATGTATAATTAAACAACGAGATCATCATCGGATGAACTCTCATCACTAAAGTAGCGGAATATTGAATGATTAGTTGTCGTATACTGCAATTTTCAAAGTATCAATGTTTCAGAAGACTTTTGGAACAGTTGTGAAAAGTCCACCATATTTAACTATCGATTCCCGTTTTCACTATCAGATATCGGAGAGTAAAATGAGTTTACTACGGGATATACTTTCGAGAAGTAAATATTTTTTTACCAATGATCAAACTACCCGTTTTTGCAAAAAATGTTACTTTATTAACTTTTTTTACTGCAGTAAAAAGTTGTACTACTGACACAACCAACCTTATGTGATTTCATATATTTATTTCCTTTTAACATGAAACAAAAAATGTAAGCCTAACATCAAAAGATTTTGCATCTTAGAAGAATAAAATAATATATTGTCCACCACATCATCAATAAATTGTATTCTATTTATGACTCAACTTTTTGACTAAGGCAATATCTGATACCTTGCTGTACACCACCCTTACCATTTTTAAACATTACCCAAATTGTCAGATTGTCACCGAATTGCTTACTTAATTTTCTATTAAGTATACAACTTTTCACAGATTTTAAAGTACCAAAAATAATAGACATATACAAAAAAAATTCAATAATTTAAATTTTCAAAATTAAAAATCAATTAAATTTTAGAAGCGAATTCCGATCTACAAGATATGGAGATCAAATTGATATCCCAAAACTAAAATATACCGCAACTCAAAATCAATATATTTATCAAGGTATCAAATTTTTTAACAATCTTCCCATCACAATTAGAAAAATTACGGACTATCATAAATTTGTAACTGAAGTAAAAAAAATATGTACACAGACTAACTGAAACAAATTAACTCGAATATACTCCTTCTCTATACACGAGTCTTACTCTCGTAGAGAAGAAACAAATGTTTAAATATTTATATATACATCCATTGATTATTGAAATTGTATTATATTTATAATATTAATATATTAATAAATTAAAAAAATAAAATATGAACAAATATTTTGGTCCCCATGGTTTCATGTCAAACGATTTCTACTGTACCTATGTCAATATAGAGTCACTCAGAGTTTCTAGTAGAATGCACTCCCAGCTGAGCCTTGTTTAATGTCTTCAAGTTTGTTTTTTCTATTATTTTCTAGTAGAAAGCAACTGTCTTTTTAAATGTAAGTATTTTAAAAATTTAACTTTGAACACAAACTGTTAAGTGGGCGTTAGGTACTTGTGATTCTTTGTTCTATTTTAAGAGGTAATCTTTATTTTATTAGGTGGAATACCGACCTTGTGTGGTCCCGAGTGCAGTTTGGGATCTTCTTCGGGAGTTCATTCAGGGATTTTTGGGATCGCTCGCTCCGCAGCAGCCACCGCAGTACGTCCTGAACAGGGTCAACGAGATATACCAACCGATGGACACCATTCACCAGTACTTGGAGAATTTCAGTGCCTATAGAAAATCATTGGGCTTGACACGAAGTTAAACCAGCGTAAATTAGTTTTTAAAATTGTGTAGTGTCATGAGTGTAACAAAACATTATTTTTCTGAAAAACTTGATGTCATTAATAATTTTGTTGCTGACATCTTTGGATATGATAAATAATTTGTTGAATTATTATAAGTTGAGATATTGATTGAAGTAGCAAAGACAATTATGTATGTATTATTTATGATACCAAGAATGAGTACATCATACCTACTTATGCATATTTCAAACATTCTTTTGGCATTGCCACTCGATTGGATGATAAAAAAATATTGCTCTCTGGATGTTCTATTTTTTCTAATTTGCGTGTGAATGAAGCCTGGTTCCCCACCTGTTGATGAATCTTATTTCACTGGCCAAATTATTAATTATAAAATCGAAAAGTAATGTTCCCATATTTAATTAAATTGAAAATTGAATGGATATTTCTTATCATTAAGACAGCAACAAGTGAAGATTTTTGATATTTTAACTAAAAAATATTTTCATAGAAAAGGCACAATATATTAAGATTTGTTGTTGGATGTTGGATTTTATGACGAGATGAAGCTGCTCCAGAATACTTTTTGAAAAGTTGAACTGTTTCAGTATGCGGCTCATTCCAATTTTATTTAAATGTTAAATTTAGCCGACAGGAGCTGTCCTTCATAGTTACATATGTAACGGTGTCAGGCATGTTTTGTTTAAGAGTTACTTTCAAAGATGGATTGATCCAAAGGGATTTGTTACAAACATGGCTTATTCCACCTGTTACTTTTTAAAGCCAGCTTAATCCAAATATTAAATATAAATATCTTACTTATTCATAAAGAAACCAGGATGTATTTTAATTTATTTCTTACTCTTAATTCTCAATTGATTAAGATATCATTTAAATAAATCTTGTACTTTTTAAATACAAATTAAATGTATTAATTAGAAAGATATACATATAAAATTAATTTTATCGAAAAATATTGTTGTTGCTCTTTCTATTTGGAGAAAATGCATTAACCGATTATGTTAAACCAACACAGTGCATTGACGATGAATTTTCGAATCTATGTGTTACACTTTTCAAATTGATACATCTATTGTTCTATTATTTAAAAGCCATCTTCTTTATATTCAGGTTCGAGTCCCGGTAGCAACAACAATATTTTTTGATAAAATTGATTTTATATGTATATCTTTCTAATTAATACATTTCATTAGTATTTAAAATATCACTGACCTACATAAGTTCTAAATAATTACAACTTCATAATAAGAATGTGTTCTCCTTAATAAATCTTATATTAGTTCACCATGTAGTGTTTTGCATTTTGCTATACACATGTTTTAAGGAATGAGCCTTGTTTGCAAATACATAATAGCCTCATAATTTACATATTTTGAAAGATCAATTTGAATAATAAATTTTTTAAATAAGAATAGATGGAAGCTTTGTTATGAGAGTAAGATTATTTTATAAGATCTAGTGGTGCCAGCCAATCTAGGTGGGTACCTGCTACCCGTTTTCAATAATAATTTATTTCAATACTGGAATGTATTGAATAAAATTACCTATTGTGTATTTGTATCAAATGTTACACATTCGTCATTGTCATTTTTTATTTTCATCTCATTCACGAGTATTGATGTATTTTAATAATAAAACAATTTGTACTTTTTAAAGTTGTTTTATTGTCGTCACCTTTTACATATTACGTACAAGCAATTATTCAAGAATACTTTCTTCGTAAGCATTGAAAATCTCTTAACTCGGTTCATTCTAATTTTGCACGTTTAATGTGAACTGTCAAAAGATTTCAGTATCCAGAATGTCTACAAAAAGCAACAAAGTATTATAGTATTTCCTTATTTATAAATCTAGGTCATGACAGTTACAAAATCGTGTTTGGAGTAACATAGAAACAAACGCTTACAACATTGATTCAATTGTTTTTCTACCGTTGTTGCAAAGCTATAATCCATTTTTTATCTATAACAAAGTACAAAGTTATAAGATCATAAGGTTTGTTGTTGTCAACTTACACTATTTTACACAAGCTTAATTAAAGCTATAGAATCATTATTGTTTGAAAGGGTTTTTTATTAATACTGAAATATTTTTTATCTACTTGCAATCTTCGCAATGAAATATGTATATCAAATGTTTGAAAATGTCATCAATTTAAAAAGGATTGCTTTTTTAAATGTTTTGCGCCATGAGCAATAACTTCACAAAATAAATGCTTACCTCTCACATCTGTAATTAAATGATTTAATGTCTGTAAGTTAATTATAGGTTTAATATTTTGATACACCATATATACTCGAGTACAAGTTGAATCGCACAATCTGCAGTGATTTAAAGTATACATTTTAATACATCAATGACTGAACTAAAACAAAAACAAATGTGTGAAGCCAGATTTAAATGGAAAATGCAGAGATTCACAGACAAGCTTGTCTAACTGGTGAAAAATGAAGCTGTCATTTAGTTATCATCATGAAGTTAATGCCAAAAACAAAAGTGACTTATCATGTTTTAAATATGTACACTTAGTGTAATAGAATAATAATAATAAATTATAAAAGTTTTTGTCTGATGTTTATTATTCCAACATATTCTCGTGCCATTGTTTTTTTACGCTTTGAAACTTAACTTCGACTTGTGTTCAGATCACCTTATACTCAAGCGTAATATACGATATGTAGTTTAATAGATTAAGAATTTTTCATCAAACATTAGTAAATTGTCTGCGTAATTACTGCATTTAGAGATCATTATAAATAATATGATACTCCAATAATCTGGACTATTGAAGGAAGAAAGCAGGAATAACCAATTAACTAGTATATTTCACAACTTTGAACTCAGTACAATATGCCAATACTTACAGTTATATTCCGAGTTTCACACTGGCACTGCGTGTTGTTACCGTGACAATGAATATCACTTTAGGAACAATGTGCATTACTAATGTGAAGCCCAGAATAAGACTGCTATGACGGGTTTTATCATACATACATATTATTAGTCATACTTCTATGGAGCAAATATTTCATGCCAAAATATTAATCAAATTATAAATAGAGATAATACCATTCATTACAGTGATGTGCAAAAGTGGTGACATTTTTGATAAAACATGTTAATCTATAATTTAAGGTGACTTTAAAATTATTCTAGAAACAAAGTACATTTTTTGATTTATACAAATGTTATATAATACTTGGTAAAAATAGGTAATTAGAATAATGATATCGAGTTTTAAAATTTAGATTTTTCAAATGTTGAACTTATTCCAGTTCACTATTCAGCAGTACTTGGAGAACTTCAGTGCTTACAGAAAATCATTGGGCTTAACACAAAATTAAATCAAAATAAATTAATTTTTAAAATTGCGTAGTATCATTAAAGTTGAGTGTAATAAAACATTGTTTATTTAAAAAACTTGGTCATCAATAATTTTGCTGGTTATAATAAATACTTAATTGAAAATGTTTTTAGGTTTTCATGGCAGATCACAATTTTTTGGTCTAATCTGCCATGTATATCAAATTTTGAACTGGAATATTACATACATATGTCCTTATAAATTTTTTTTTTTTAAATAAACACATACATAAAATACAAGGGCTATATGATATGTAACCATCTTGGGAAAGGAAACGATTTAAATTTATTTCTCAGCATAGTCTCCTTTCAGCTCGATACTCCAACTTCTTTAAGCCATTCAAAAAATATAATTTGTCAAACTCAGCAAAATAGGCCTCTATTTCGACGCTGACTTCCTCGTTTGATGTAAACTGCTTTCTGTCAGCCATTTTTTTATGTTTAAAAACAAAAAGAAATTGAACAGGGCCAAATTTGGAGAATAGGGTGGATTAGGCAGCAATTCAACCAGTTTTGCTGAGGCTATTGCGAACAAGTGAGCTGGTGCATTGTCATTGTGAAAGAGCACTATTTTGTATTCTCATCAATTCAGCACTGAATCGGTCCAATAAATCAGCATAGTACTGTCCCGTGATTATCTTTCCCTTCTCCAAATAGTCGGTGAAGATGATGCCACACGAATTCCAGAAAGCGGTGACCATGACCTTTCTGGTTGATGGAACCGTTTTCACCTTTGGAGCAGGTTTGCCAGGTCAAGTCGACTGTTTTGACTGTTCTTTCATTGGCGTGTAGTGATGGATCCATGTTTCGTCAACAGTCACGAAACACCGCAAAAACTTTAGAATTTAGAAAACAGTGCTCCAAAGTTGTCATGCGATTCCATTTTTGTTCCATAATGAACAAATGCGGCACCCATCTCGCCGATAGCTTTCTTATGGCCAATTTTGTACGCTTTCAATTGAGATGTTTATAATGTTAACAAACTCTCTGATCTTCACCCGGCGGTCTGCTAACACGATATCATGGATTTTGTTGACAATATCCTCTGTAGCCGTCTCAATCGGACGGCCTGGGCGCTTTTCATCAAAAGTGAATGCTCGACCACATTTGAATTCTTTAAACCAATATGCATGACGGTGCATGGTCCTTATAAATGGCATCCAACTTCACTTTTTGATTTCCTCACACATTCAAAAAAAGGAATCGAATCACTGACCGACATTGCTCTTTTTCCATGGTCGCAAACAAACACAAACTTGCCCACTTTGAACAGCTATCAAAACAAAACTACTCAATAAATCTGAAATTTTGACAGGCGTCGTTCGAAAGGTGGCATGGCCCCAGTAATCGTTAAACACAGATAATTATCATACAGCCCTTGTATCTACTAAAAATATAAATAAATTACAAATTTCAATTGGATTCCAACCCACGGTCCATATATGAACAATATATCGACGATATACATTTCAAAATACAGTTAAAATAAACAAATCATCACCTCTTCTTGAGATTTAGACCTAATCTTTTTTTTTCTTATGTCTCCAGACTTTTGTACACCACTGTAGTTATCAATTAAAATGTATTTTTCCAGAAGTATGAAATAATTGGTGATATGTTAATTTTAATTAAATAAACACATAATATAATATTTGGGCTTATTCATAAATAAGTGCCGTTATGAGTAAGGAATCTGTTATTTCTTTCTTTCTACTTATTTTGCCTACAGCAGGTAGTTGGGTGTATTTCAGTTACGAAGCAGTAGATACTTGTTTTGTAAACATTGTTATATAAAAATATTAAATTGATGATTTAAAAGTGTATCTTCACTATGCAGTGTTTGAAAATTCAAACACTGCATAGTGAAGATGAGATTTTGTGGTCAGTTTTACTACACACTCCTTACTTTCTGAACCTTGACCCAACAAATTTCTACCAGTTCAGATTACTGCATTGAATTGGAATTGGAATTGGCAGTATTGAATTGGGAATACTTTCTGAAATGATGAAAACCTTCATGACTTTGTCAGTATTTTTTTCTCCAATATTCTTTGAGGAAGGAATTAGCAAATTGAAAATTAAATCTAAATGGAAACAGATAGTTCTTTGTAATGGTGAATATATATTTTAATAAATTGATTATAACATAAAGTGGTTTGGTCATATGGAATGAATGAATGAGGAGAAAATGGTAAGGAAGATATATGAACAAGTGTTTATGGCACCAGAAATAGAGGATGTCCACGGAAGACTTGGCACAATCAAGTAAACCAGATGCTGGAGGATGGCTCTGTTAAAAGCCTCAATAATCAGCGAGCTTGTACGAGAAGACGTATGAATGTGAATGAGGTGAGAACTGTGTGTCAGGACAGAAGAATGTGGCGCTCTATCCTCTGCTTAACCTCGCGGGAAACGGCATAGTGGTAAGTTAGTAAGTTAGTTAGAATATAATTTTTTTTAAATAATTTTCAAATTTCATTACTAAAATGACACTTACATATGAATCAACCCAATATATTTTTGCATTAATCTACAATAGTTTTGTTTTCATATTTCTTCTTATATAAAAGTTTTTAAAAGATAAATGAGTAAAATTTAAAAAAAAAATACAAATTTAAATAATGTAAATTTGATAACTAAAAAAATATAAAGTAGAACCGGTTTTACGTGAAAACTAGTAGAAATGAAATATGTATACAATATAGTTATTTGTACCTGGATAATACAGAATTAATTAATTATGAATAGATGACATAGTACCTCTGGATAAACTACCAGGTATTTATTTGATAGTAAGTTATTATTTAAATACTGATGATTTGATTTTTCAAATATATTTTTGTCAATTGCCTTATCCGTTGGACAAGACAATCATTATTTTATTCACAAGGTATTAATTAGTACTAGTACTGTATTAGTAGAAGTGTACAATTAATTCAACGAGGGATGGTGAAACAGTCCCTTGATATTTTAACCAAACTATATGTAAATAATATGGCATTATTCCTCCATAATCCTGATCAACACTTTTACATTCTTCAAATCTTACATATTTCAGTGAGTATTTAAAAAAAAATAGAAACGCTGTTGATTTTTGTACGTTAATTAACACTAAGCTATAGATTGCCGTCACTTTTCTAAAAATTGTAATATGAGTAGGTACCCATATCAATAAATAAATTGTTTAAAATTTTTGACATTTTATCATGTCTCAGTATACAGTAGGTATAGTTTTTTGTTGACATTAATGGCCGTTTTTTTTGTACCAAATTTGTATCATTCCCAAGATAGGGTTAGATTTACAGATGAGAGACAATATACAATAATAAACGTTGTTCACAAATGAGGGACAATACAGGATAATTAATATGTTCACAAATGAGGTACAATATATGATAATTAATCTATTGACAAATGATGAACAATGTAGGATTATTAATATTATTTAAGTACAATTTATGATTGACATTATTTATCTGAATTTATTCAATTAGCATGTAGTTTAATTGCTTTGCGGTGTTTTTATCTGTTACTGGGAAATTAGTCAGATACATTCTAATTTGTTAATGATTAATTTTCGTTTTTTCTTCTCAAATCAACTATTCTTTCAATAACTGCTCTCAGTTATAAAGATTACCAAATATCATGAAAAAAAAATGTAATAAATTTATTTTTATGTCATTATAAAATATAATTACATACATATATGATATCCCAGAAATATCCTATGTATCATGCGTACGTAGGTAATTTTGAAAGGAAATCGATACATTGCATTGAATTTAAGTATCAATTTCATATGTAGGTGGTTATGTTCAGTTTGGATAAAAATAATATTACGTCCTTTGTATGTCTTTCGCGTCACTTTTTAACACTAGTACCGTAGAATATTACAGATCAGAACCAAAAAAGTTATGTATATATATATATTTGTAAACATTTTACGTCATTATGTTTGGTAAGTAATTCTCAACATTTATTTTGACTAACACGTACACGCACACATTCTGCATTTAGAATATAAAGGTAAATAAATGTTAAAGCCTTAAGGTGCATCACTACTTTGTTTTCTAGCTATTTTATGTTTATCAGCTATACCATATCACATTACATTTTAAATTGAAACCGAGACATGAAACACTTAAAGACAATCTTAAATAATTAATTAGTCATAATATTGAAACTCTAAGTAAAAGTATCAACATTATGAATTCTCAAATTTTTCAAAATTAAATTATCTTCAAATTTTAAGGCTTATTCATATTTAAACCTCATTTATTGTCAGTAATGTTATGATATTAAATCAATGTTCAATTAAACAGTAAACACGGATTCTGCTATATCTTAACTGTATTATTAAATCGATGTTCAAAATTTGAAATTTTTACCGGCATGCTTTGAAATATCATGATGGAGACGGTGTCGCACAATGTGCTTTTCCCCAGCGATGAGAAGCAATCTTTTGATCACAATAAATTGCCGGACAACAAGAAGTTTTGATTTCATTGTACTTAATTGAGTTCAAAATAAATACAACAATACCTCCCATAGTCCGGCTACGATTGGTCCGGTTTCACTATAGTCCGGTTTTAAAAAAAAAAACAAAAAATCATACCAAAAAATTTTTCTAGAAAAAAACTAATACATACTCGTAAAATTATTTTTCACCCTTTTTATGAAAACGCATATCGTCAATTGATTCTTAAAAGACGTAAAACGAATTTATAAAGTTTTTTGAAAAATAGTCGAGCAATTAGCTTATCAAGAACGGGAGGACAACTTAGACAACTTTGACTGTTGAAGGGACTGTACATGACTTAACGGCTGAATAACTTAAAAAAATTATATGAATGGTTGAAAGAGTGTCAGATCATATTATGAAAGTTGATCCCAATATTGTTGCAACGTAGCTTAACAATAAACAATGCAATTCGTTGCTACAAAGAAATGTATGAGTTGAAACAACCAAAAATAGAAAAAATGCAAACGTTATTGCAATTTTTTGGCGATAAAAAATGAATTATGAAATATCAATTTCTGAATAAAAACATTTGAATTGAAAGTATAAACCTCTGATTTTGTTTTTCTTTTATTATTTTTAATAAATATGTACATATATTCATACATTTGAATATATTACCGTCTATTTATTGAAAAACAGGAAAAAAAAATTGTTTGGAACCAATTATCTTTTTTTATATGTATTAATTCTTTAATTAGTCCAGTTTAACTGATTAGCTGGACTATGCGAGATATTGCTATATTTATTCATTAAATTCAATATTTTTTTAAAGTTGTAATTTTATTTTTATGGCATAAATTATTAAAATGTAATGCCCAACTTGTAAAATATGCAATCATGTGGATATTATAATATAAATAAAACTTTATTTGTAAAAACTTTTATTTTGCTATGGGAGAAGGTTTTTTTTAAAAATATTATTGTTGAATAGCACTGTATCTATGAATGGAAAAAAACTATGATATATGTTTACACTTTTCATTTCATAAAATTGTCATAAAACCATGATCGATTAATGATTTTCATATAGCAGTTATTTATTTCAAAATGATTTATTTATTTCTGAATGACGTAATTAAAAATTTTATCAAAGAAATACTAATTTTTTGTTTACTCTTATTCAAAACTGCAATAAATTAAATATTTTACCGATGCCTTTTTGTTTCTATTGTTGTATATACGAAACGACATCGCTGATTTTTTATTCTATTAGTTTGACTCCTTTATTGGGTTGAGGAGAGCAATGTTGAGTGACGTGTCACTAACAACGGATCTTTCTTTTTCTAATGTAATGTTTATTTCTAAACTAATTGACTCATGAATTGGGTATTTCGATTGTTTAAATCTAGCATAAGACGTTTTAATGCATTTTCTGTAAAGAAAATGCTGAAAGCCATGTACAACACACCATAACTTCAAAAACTCCACTGTTATGACAATTTCTTTTTTCTACAACATATCTGTTACAAATTATTGTTACTAGGAATATTTATGTTTATTTTAAAGAATGTTTTCATTATATAAAACAAAGGATGATGTTGTCACAACCTTTCGTGGATTTCATTATACATTAGCTAAAATATTTTATTTACAAAACTCGGCTAGTCATATATATTTTATTCAAATACATAAATCTATAGCTAACTCCCGACGATAAAGGTATATAATATATAAGTCTATCACAGCTAATGTTGTGGATATAAAATCTATTTACAATAAAGTGAGTTCTAAAGGGTGCCACAAATACAATATGTTTAGATTAATATTTTCTACACTTAAAATATTTAAAGCATTGTTATCTTATTGTCCTTTTTTACATTGGCATAAGAATACAATTACTAAAACAATTTGACCAATAGATATATTTACACACAACTATACTCTGGATATTCCCTTGAACCATCCAATTAATCATTTATGAAATTACTGTTATCAAATGATCCGTTATGTATATGCTGAGCAGATATTTATAGCACTTGTTTATATAAAATAATATTTTTAAGGACTACGGAAGATGAAAATCTGTAATTAATATTTTATTGTATTATTATCAACGAAATATCACAATTAAATTATTTTATCCATAGCAATGTTGTAATAATATTTTAAATCATAATGATAGTCAATCATTAAAAAAAATTACAATAAATGAGTGATAATTTTAATTCTGTTTATTTGCATTATCTCAGAGATTCAATAGAGCAACATTAAAAATATATTCACTTTGAATCAATTATAAATAAAAAGTTTCTATAAGTAAGATCCATGTGTAAGAAATAAATAATTAAAGATATTTTATACAATACTAAGTCTGAAGTCAACTATTACATTATTGTTTGAAGTAAACCATATTTAAAATTGGATTACACTATTGCAAACAATTTCAAGAATTTAGACTAATTATCACTTTTGAAAATGGCACCCATGAGATGACACAAATAAAGACATTCTCCTAGTTTTTGTAATACTATTATTTAATTATTTTCAACATACCCAATGAGAATGTCTGATATGATGTATCATATCAAACACGACTGATCAATAAGTAGGTATGGTTTCAACAGGATGGAAAATGTCATGTACAACAAACATATATTTATACATTGTATAGTTTCAGCAAGCTGGTGATACAATGTACAATATATTTCATCAGAATGTTGATATATAATGTACAATAAATTATATGATGTCAATGTGGTATGGTGATATGATTCGCAATATACTGTGTAGTTTCAATAGGATATAATATTCAAAATATTGTATAATTTCAACTGGATGGTGATATGATGTACAATATATTGTATAGTTTCAACAGAATAGTGATATGATTTACAATGTATTGTATGGTTTCAATAGAATGATGACATAAATCACAAGTACATAAGTAACTGTTAGTTTCCTGTTGGCTTGTGACGAGTATAGAATTGTATTGCTTTAGTTTTTTTTATAGGAAGAGTGATGAAGAATTTCAGATAAATTCACATATATGTAGATGTTTGTATCTAATTCTAAAGTGTATTTTTCATTCATTATAATAATATATACGCCATTGGGATGAAAGGATGCTCAGTACCATTTATGAAATGGATAATGATTTCTGCCTTGAAGGGCTCAATTTACCAATAAATTTATTAAGATTGTAATTTCATAGTTTTCTGTTTATATATAATATTTGGTTTAATTAAACATCATTACATATTTTATAAGCTTATAAATAAACTACGCATAAGGGATATTTTATTATATTTTTGGTCAACGATGCTAGTGCATATTTATTAAAAGGGATTTAGTATACGTAATTACATTTGTTAAAGCGAATGTTGGTGTATTGTCTGACTTTACATCTATGTTACGGAAGAGGTTAACACATTTTGGATATCACTAGTAAAATTGAATTATATTCTGATGTGTATTTCATTTGCATCAATCATACGTCCACTAAGAATATGTTTATACGATATAATTAAAAAGTAACCTATAGTTAGAAAACATTCTTTTAAAAATGCAATTCAATTTAAATATTTGCACATTCATCCAATTTTGAAAAACTTTTTAAAATCATGACAAAAAATAATCCCTGAATACAAAATTTGGTTTTTCTGATTTCACAATGAACATTCTTTAGTTGTGTCATTCATACCGTAAAAAATATATATACGTACATGATATTTTAAATAGTTTTGTGGTCGATATTTTTTAATGTTGATTCAGAAGATAATGATGATTATTTCAAATACAAATTAAATATATTAATTAGGAAGATATACATATAGAATTAATTTTATCGGAAAATATTGTTGTTGCTACCAGGATTTGAACCTGGATGGATCGAATGCGCATTCACTGATTATGCTACAGCATCACAGTACATTGATGACAAATTTTCGAACCTATATGTTACACTTTTCAAATTGATACATCTATCATTCCATTATTATCGATTAATCCACGTTCCCTGGATTGGAAGATATCCAGGTTCGAATCCCAGTAGTAACAGCAATATTTTTTGATAAAATTGATTTTATATGTATATTTTTCTAATTAATACATTTAATTAGTATTTAAAATATCGCAGACCTTGTTCTGAAAAATTATAACTTCACAATAAGAATATGTTCTCCTTAATGATAATTATTCCAATTACAAACACAATTGTCATCTGACAGATTTTTGATTTGCCATTTTGGCAATCAATAAGTTGTTTAATCTGACATGTCATATAAAAATGTAATATGATCATGTTTGCCATGGTGTGCACATAAATATAATCATTCTGTACAATTCCTTTTCTTGTCCTCATCGATACTGTGTGATGTTTGTGATGATCCTCCTTTTCTTTTTGCCTGATCTTCAATTAATTTCTGCCGATCATCAAATCAAAGCTTGTCTTATTCTCTGATCACTTGAAACGTGTACATAAATGGAAATTTTCCCTTGAGATTTGGTGGTAAAGGTCATGTGTGCATCGGTTGGTAATTATGCTCTCTGTATAAAATACAGTGCACGACAAATGAAGTTCTGTACTTTTCTTTACGCAAGTTTCGAGAACAATGTTTCATCTATTTACACGCACCCTAGACTCATGAATACAATGTATATATGACTTATCTGTTCAATGGATGTTGGCTATCATCATTTTTTTCTCTACAGTAGACTGGCCAAACCATTGTCTTAGATTCTTAACCACGATTTTTTCCTTCTTCCAGCAATTTTTCCCTGCATTATGAGGTGCAGGATCTTGTACTTCTCTGGATGTCTCATTACATGTCCGAGATATTGATTTTGATTGTTTTAAATACTTATTTTTATTTATTCATCCAAACCATAACATCTTCAGCAATATTTGAATATGTCCAAGAACACACACTTACTGGATTTTCACCCACAAAGGCACTGTTATTAAACAAATAATGTAAATCTCATAGAGATGATGCACTTTTTTTTTAAAGGAAAAATGTAGAAGTATGGGTAATCACATATTAACATATATACAACTTTCAAAAATTTAATAAATATGGAGGTTGATTGAGTGGAATCATGAACGTTACATTGTATAAAGTGATCACTTAAGCCAGCCGAAGACAGGTCGTAAGCTCTATAATTATCCATACTTCCATATTTTTCCATTAATAAAAAATAGTTTCGTCTCTATGAGATATCAATTATTTGTTTCATAACGTCTTCATTCATAACTATCTTATTTTCTATCCAGCTTATTTTGAACATTCTTCTGTAGATCCACATCTCAAATGCTTCAAGTCGCCTTATCATTTCTTCGGTAAGTGTCCAAGCTTCCATTCCATAAAATAATATAGAGAATAATATCTGACCAATCTAAGATCATGACTGCAAAACATCTTTTTAATGCGGATAGAGGTTGCACAAGCTTGCTCTGTAATCATTTTCATTGTATTGCAACCCAGGTATATAATACTATTGATTTAAAAATATAAAAATCTATATTGTTGAAACTTTAGTAGTTCTTATGTAAATATTACATATTATGTATTCTCAAAGAGATATACTGTTGTGTGCATTAAAATAATACTTTGCAATAAAATTGCGTTTATCATTTTACGAATAATTGAATATGAAATGTGAAGCTAAGAATGCTTTTATCTCTGAATGTACGTAGGTTGATAATAGTTGATGTTTCATAATTTGTCATTCACCAGATATTTGAATGTAAACACTATCCATCAGTGTTCTCCATTACTGAATACATAACTGTAATGCCTACAGAACATAATATTGAATTCTGAATATTAATGTTTGCAAGATTGCTGTTCAAATTCATATGTACCAACTGTCTCTCACAATGAATTTATTATGAACTCTAGGGCTGAGAAAACTTAACTGTTTTAAATTTTGATAACTATCCTCTTTCATTAATCAGTATTCTTTAGTATTCTGAGAATTCTGGAAATCATTGAATGAACAAAGAATGTGAACTGCAATGGAACCAATCATATAAGTTCTTTAAATAGAGGATGCATCTTGTCTCTCTGAAATTTCTCCTGTGACCAGACCCTCTTTTTCGTGATTCAATCTTGTGCTGATGATAAGGTGGAGAGTGTTGTATTACATATATCTCTCCAGTTTTGCTTCACATGGGCAAAATATTCCAGTTTCCGAATCTTCGTTGATTTCTTAGCTCATTTCCCAGTTATTATTAATATTACAGCTGAGGTGAGTTTATGGGTGAACCTTTTTTAATGGCACCCCATAAGCTGTAATTATTGTGATACCGAAGAATTAGCTGCCATTCTCCAGGGCAACACCACAGCGGAGACGTTTATGATGATATTTGAAGAAGCAGGATCTTTCATATATATATGAGGTTCGTCTTGCTTTTCTTGTATTATGTACTTTGTAATGCTCATAAAGTTTTTATTTTGTTCAAATTGTACCTCTTTCTCCAATTTTCGTTTTTTATTTTGGCTTGCTCGGCGCCCTCGCATAACATAAGTATTCAAGTTTTTACTTCTTGATAGAGATAAACAGTCAGTTCAACAGATGAAGCATCTCCCTCTGTGTCTGTCTTTTGAGATAGCCCATCAAAGCAAAATTCTCTAAGCTAAGGCCCTCTTGCAAGATGTAAAAAAAATTTGAAGATTTTTCTCAGGTTGAGAGTCTATTGTTAATATGTAGTTAGTACAGAATTGATACCTCTATGGTGTATGGGTATGTGACATTGAGCTACTTTCTGAGGTTATACAGCCATGATAATCTCGGTCTACCAACGCCTCTCCTGCCTTCTATTTTCCCTTTCATAATGAGTTGTAATAGATCAAATTTTTCATTACGGAGAATGTGTCTGAAGTACACAGCTTTACTTGATAATTGTTATTAGTTCTCTTGACTTATTTATGACATCGTCATTTGTAATGTGGTCAACCCACCATCTTTTGTATACTTCGATAGAGACATGACATTACCCTATCAGTAGCCTTATGCTGGTATGGTAATGTATTTTTTATTTTCTCCCCCAGAGCACAAATAATAGCACACCGTGATCCAAAATTAGAGGAATATTGTTCAACACCACATCTTTGTCTTGCCTTTAGAATACATGAACAGAGAAATTTTAAATATGCATGAACTTGACTTCAGCTGTTTGAAATATAGGTACATATTTTGATGTTTATGTTTCTGTGTTATCTGAATATGTAGTAGAAATTTCAGAATCAAGTGGTGAGCTTTTTTTAAATTGAAAGGTTTTAATGATTCTAATATTCAACATCATCCACTTAGAATTAAATACGAGGGTGAGTCAAAAATGATCTACACTTTTGCCATAACACAGCTTCAAGGTTGTCATACTACCTTCTACACATGCGTGCTTAGGGTCGGTATGACTATGGTCATGTGTGCGAAATTTGATTTGCCTTCTGGCTATAACAGTATAAACATGTCCGCTCCGCTAGCAGTCTGTGTGAAAGGGGCTAAAATTCATTGTAGACTTTTATCACAATACGGGAACAGTGCTTTATCATGTAAAAGTGTTTTTTTCTGGATCGGGACATTTAAAAATGGCCAGATGAGTATGATGCACGAAGAGGGAGCAGGACACCTGTCAATCTCTATCACGGACGACAAGATTCAGCAAGCTCGAGAGATGGTTCTAGCAAATAGGCGAGTTACCATCGGTGAGGTAGGTTCTGCCCATCAAATCATCCACAATATACATGTTAAACCCCTACTTGTAACCCTATAAATTGTAGAATGAAAAATGTAGATAATTTTTGATTTACCCTCGTACGATCAAGCAAAAAATGGATGGTCAGTAATATTGAGCAATGCTACAACTATAAATTTTACTTAGATGCTTGATTACAAATAATTGTAAATGGAATATAATGGTTCCATGATTCCAAAACAAAGAAAATTTGATACATTTTGTTTTTAAATTTTCTACTTCACTGACATTTTCCGCTTCCTGTGCCAGCCCTGGATTGGTTAGCTGTATCAATAGTAATTTCCGATAACAGTTATTACCGTAGCAGTCCTTTGTCGACTAAACAATTATTTGCATTTTTCAATTCTATAGTGCATACTTTATATGAGAAATGATTTAATTACAATTAAAATTTGTTGGAATATATTGATATTATTAAAAATTTTCTACTTATTGTCTTAAACACTTCTTTATACTTTTGAAACAGTTTAATTAATAAAACTAATGTTTAAATAACGCGAAAATACATTATTAGGAAAATTTATGTAAATAGGGATATTTTAAAATATTTTTTTATTGAGCCAATTAATATAAAATATGTATTTTCTCTTTTGTTTTATATTTTATTTATAATTATACGCAAAAAATTTATTGTCAGTTTTTAGTTATACACAGTAATCACTCTGAATATATTACTTTAGAATAATTTCATTAAAATTTTTTGTCAAGCCGAGTGGAAGAATGAAATAAAATAATTTTAATATGTTATATTAATATATTATTTGTCTCAAACCTTCGTAGGTAAATTATCTAAATACGGTGATGGTTTGTGTCCTTTTGACTGCCTGATTGTTGAAACTCAATCAAACGGTTTGGTATTGATAATTTAAAATAATTCAGCTGTCGTAACAATGTGATGTGCTTCTTGGAAAGTATCTCTGTTTATTTTCAATGGAATTCTTCAAAACCTTTGAAATCATTATTACTATATAAAGTTGTGACACGCCATTAAGGCGGCGAAAATATCAAATTTATGGCGTTCGCAACATGGTCGGGAACAATAACTAAAATTAATCTTTGTTTAATGTTCCTGTTTTGTGACATTGTGTCATATCTACAAACGTGACGATAAATGTACTTCATTTAAAAATTTAATAAGAGAACCGGTTGATATTTTTAATAGGGAATATCACCGTCTAAATTCTAATTTAATAAAAACTTTTTTTACTTTGATATTTATGTATGATATGACGAATGGAAATGATTTTTCCGTTTGATATAATTATTATGTGTATTTTGCTCGCTTTTCGCCATTTTTTTTTTATAAAATATCATATTAATTTGTCCAACTTGTTTTTTATTTGATGAAAATTTAGAAAGCGAATTGCGAGGGCCCCCATTTTTAATGAACCCCCCGAATCACCGAGAACAGGGAAATGAAACGAGAAGCAACAGAGAAAGAAAAAAATTAAAAATTAGGCCTGTTTTAGCTCCGAAAGTCCATGATTTCGTATTTTGTCGGCTCCAGGTATGTTATTATCGATAGTTTAACCTAAAACATCGTTTCTATGTCCGTGTTGCTGTTCGTAGTTCATGTTATGTTGTACTATCGTTCAGTGAGATAGGCCCTTGTATATAGCGACATAACTCTTAAAATAAAAATATTTTTTTATACATTTAAATGGGATTCACAAAATAAAATGATCGATTATCGTCGAAGAGCCAAATTCTGGACTGATTTTGGATCCATTTCGTCCAAATCTCTCCCTTTAGTCTCTGGTACACAACACACCACGAAACACAAACCGCCGACCGATATGAATGCGTACAGCCAAAAAGCTCCGTGCAATCCGAACATTTGCTGAAAGTCCACGAACGTCTTCACGCCGACGAAAGCGCACAGGTAACTGAACGCAGTTGCGAGGGCACTCCCCGAACCGCGAAATTCCAACGGAAATAATTCTCCAATCAACAGCCACGAAATTGGACTCATACCAAGTGAAAATGCTATAGTAAATACCAAAACGCATAATAAAGGTATCCAATCATTTTGACCCGCTGTTCCTATAGTTTGATTCAAAACGATATTTTGCAATCTTTGATTCCTATGAACTTCTTCGTAATACGCGTAACTTCCGAAGCCGGCTAATGCCATTGACATGAAAACAGAACTAGCGATCAGCAGAGGTAATCTTCCAACTGTGTCAATAAGCAAGCCGGACAGGCATGAAGCTAAGAGTTGTACAAAGCATACGGCGATAGCCCCACCGTGAGGGTTCATACCGCCAAATGTCTTTCTGAATATCGGAACTGCGTAGAAGTTAAAAGCGTGAGCCCCTGAAAATCTTTGGAACAGCATAAGACCACAGGTGATGAGCACAGGAAACGCTATTCTCGGAGTAAGCAACGCGTTAAAGGCTGTACTCCCAGCGGTTTGCAAGTTTTGATTGTTGAAATTCTTGGTTGCTAACACGTTCGCTCTGATGGTCGCCAGCTCTTGTACGATATCTGAGCCGGGTCCTCGCAGCCAAACTAGGGATTTGTACGCCTCTTCCTCCTTGCCGCACAGCACTAGATAACTCGGAGTCTCTGGTATGTAGATCATGGTGCAGAACAGTATGATCGGAGCGATAGAGATGAACATGGCCAGTTGCTGCCAATCCAAATAGGCTCCGACGGTGAAAGACATGAGGACTCCCAGGTGGCCGACTATTTTCAAAACAGCATTTAGGCATCCTCTTATATCCGGGACAGATATTTCGCTGACGTACACCTGTAATTAATAAATTGTATTATTGTTCAAGCAAATGTAAGCAGATTCTTAATACTCCTATTTTTAAGTAAAAAATATAAAACAATGCCGTTACGAATTCACATATTTAATCGTGCCATAAATTGTTTTATAAAATATAGATTTTGACAGTGGCATAATCACAGACTACCAAATATATAGACATGAACTAACGCTAATTCTTTGTTTCAATATTTTGATTTTGGTGTCACACACGTGATCATTTTGGTACCACTTACGCAATCAAATAGCTCCACGATTTAAAAAAAAAATATATGACTCGATTGAAACGAAAATTTAAACGATGGCAATATAATGTACATTAATGTAAAAGATACGCTTTGTTTAGACACGGATTTAATTTTATAAGAGTAAATACTTTTACTGTTGCAAAAATGTGTCACAAACTATCGGAATTACGTTTTTACAAATAATGTTAGTAGAATGCCCCTCGTCTCGCAACTAATGTTCCAAACCCCTCTTCGATATGTTCACTTTATTTCAGTTTACTACTCTGTGAGGGTAATAAAATTGGGCCCAGATGCAATATGGAAAAATGCATCCTGGTAACGCAAATCGAATACTACATGTGCATTTCGTCTTTCCGATAAACCATAATATACATTTCCCGTTCTGGCCAACTTAGGGATTTCGCCGACGTGCGAACAAATTGCATTGCATTGGAGTTGTCAACAGGTTTTTGTGTGAATCGAAAGTGTCGCCGTGCGTAAAAATCCAAACCACGAAAAAAACGGTTTTCTCTAGCATCCATGAAGTACATATCTCCGTCACCATAAAAGTGCGAGTCAAGTGGAGGTGAAAATTATCGTCCAACCCGGGACTTAGATCAAGGTAGGTCAGATCCATCAGCCATTATTCCTTTCTGAATCTAATTCGGGTTCCATCAACTAAAACATAATTTTAATCGATACAATTCACGAGATCTTTTGCCATCAGACCCTCTCAGTTTTGTGTATTGTACAGTATATAAGATATACCTCAGAATATTAAGTACAACGGGGTTTTATCAGTCAAAATAAGTAAGTAAGAACAAAATTGATCTTTCATCATTATTATAGATCATTAAGAGTGTTGAACTAGAAAAAATCCTCGCATTGCTTTACGGCGATGGTCTGGTCTCCAATCCGAAATATTGGCATTACTGGTTGGTAATGTTTTCACTTTCCCGTAATACACACGAGAAATGATTTTAAAAAAAAATTATTTCTCGATGTGGTGGTTTTAAAAAAATATTAGAACTGGGAAAAATATCGATGCTTATTCGCAAATTTATCGATACCAAAAATAATGTAGGAGTGTGACCTTTTCGTCCCCTATCTGACATGGAGTTCAATGCATTAGTTTAGTTCATTAGACACACATTTTTTTTTTTTGACAATTTTATATAGTTCTGAAACATATTTGTTTAATTTATTTAGTTTTCATTAAATATATTCACAAGCCCCGAGATCGGAAAAAAAATCATCCCCGGAACGGTACATTACGTACCATTTTTTTAAAAATAATGTATCTGGTATGGTATATGTTTGCGTTAATTGGTAAGTTAAGGTGTACTGCAGTAGACCGCTTCCCTTATATTGATAATAAATTGTAGGAGCGCAGGTTTAAATCCCGATTGGAGTCTTTTTCAAACTTTTATTTAGTCAAGACACAGTCCGCTTTATTAGCAAGGCCTTGAATATAATCTCTCGCTAGGCAGCTTATGGCCGGAACTTTAAATTACGTATTTAACCTTTACCATACCATGCTAAAAATACCCTACGCAGCCATGCTGTCAACTCGTGTTACTGCAAAACACTTTAAATGAGGAAAATATGTTTTTACAAGTTTAAATGACTTTGAAATAGTTAATGTCATAGTTACTATAAATTTAATAAGAAATAATAATTTAATACGTTAATTTTATTCTCAAACGTTATTCTTACAACGCATTCGTCAAAAGACCCATCTAACGTGATCTTTATCTTTATCTCTTTTTATTTAAATTAATATGTGATCTTTTTTACGTGGTACAACTGATAATTTTAACGCAGATAGTATTGCAACGCATCAATTGTATATAGCGTTGAATTAAAAAAAAAAAATTATTATGATTCGCTTTACATAATTGGTTTTTCACTACTCATTTCTAAGCGCAAATGATTTTTTTTAGACTTTGTAAAATGTAAGTTTTACATTGTACATATTTATAGAAATACGATTTAATTGGTTCGGTAGATTATGTTACTGCGTAGCTAGGGAAGGGTTACATCGAGAATAGATACGTCCAATTGAGTATTTATTTCCATGCACGGCTTTCCAAACAAGTTATGTTCGCGCAACTATTTCACGGCAAAAGAAGACAGGGTGGACCGAGGAAAAGATTTAAAGACACTTTGAAGGTGAATTTGAGCAGATGTAGCATAAGATCCTTAATACTGGGTAACCGCGGCTCATGATCGAGGATAAAGGCGTCAAAAAGTATTGTTCATCGTGCAGGGGAAACTTGCGAACGAAAGAGGTTGACGCAATTACCGAAAAAATATGAAAGAGAATATGACTCGATAACCACGGCAAGCGCCATCATCGTAACGAGGGATCTTCGAAGGTTATGATATACCTTTTTATGTTAAATTATAATTTTAACCTTGAAAAACAGCGAAGACAGGGCCAGGTACGTCCCTTAGGGGTAGGCAAGTAAGGCGGTGCCTAAGGGCGGAAAATACAAAGGGGCGGCAAAATTGTGGCGGAATATTGTTAATAGTTCTAATAAAAATATTAGAATTTTTGTCTCGTATGTAAACAAACAGAAAATAAATTAAATATTAATTAGAAATATATACATATAAAATCAATTTTATCCAAAAATATTGGTGTTGCATTGCATTTTTGCCCAGAAAGGTAATATACCCGATCATAAAACAATATAACATTAACAACACGCATTTAAAATAATAGGTTAGGTTGATCCGGGGACGTCACTGGACAGGACCACCCGCAGGGTCTCGCTATTCAGCCCAGCTAAAATGAGTCTCTTCCCTGCCCGCGATTCCTGTGAAAATATAATCTAAATGTACGAAAAGATGAACAATGACTTGTCCTAGATATTTTAGACGCATTTTTATTCGTTTAGCGTTATTCTGATAAACTTGAAAACAACTTGGCGAAAATGCCTTCGCAAACATAAAGCGCGTTACCCACGCTCGTATATCTCGGAACCTTTCTTGTTGCCGACGTATTATGTATCATACAAAGAAAAAAAAAAGTTGCGTGACTTGCGCCAGAAATATTTTTAATATACACATATTTCACATTTTGCCGGCATAATAAAGACTAAAAACATCCTGAAATTTATTGTTAAAGTTTTCCATTCAAATGCGATACCTACCGCAACTTATTTGTATTCAGTGCCGAGACAGTCGGGAGCACATACAACTTATGAAATTCCCGTAGAAACGCGATGTTCGGTCTCTGAACTGACAATAGTTAGAATTCTTCGGAAAGAATTTCAAACGCAATTAGTGTTGAGGCTTTTCGCATTTCCAAATGTTATTTCGGCGCGAACGTATTCCGCCGTAACAAATGCCCGAGAAGTAATTTTTAGTAAGACTGATAAAAATAACTTAAACCACATGAAGGTTGCATATTTTAATTTTGAATTCCAAACACAAAGCTCAGACGAATTATTGTAATTTTTATATTCTCTTTCTCTCTTCCACCGGAAACCTTAAATAACAGCTATAATAAAAGTGGCAACCTCAAGTATAACAACGTTGCTAAAATGGCCCATGTCCACTTTACTCCCGTGAGATTCTTTCTTCGGAGACAACACTCGGCGTTCGTACTTCACCGTGTTTCAGAGATTCGCAATCTCGCACCTTACTTCACACTTGTAAATACAATTAACGTCAAATCGACCCCTTAGAATAAGTTATTGCGTGAAATGGGTTCCAAATGAATTATTCTTTATTTCTTCCATACACATCAACTCTATTTAAAAAATATTAAAGGAAATGGCAAGAGCTACAGTTCAAATTGCTTTAGTTATTTATTTAAATTTATGGATCATTATTATTTATTTACAATGTTTTAAATACCAATTAAATATATTAATTAGAAAGATATACATATAAAATCAATTTTATCGAAAAATATTGTTGTTGCACTACCGGGATTCGAATCTGAATCTCTTTTTCAATCCGCGGAAGGTGCATTACCAACTGTACTACAGCGACAGTACAGATTTTCGAACCCATATGTTGCACTTTTCAAATTAAAACATCTATAGCGTAACAATAATATTTTTCGATAAAATTGATTTTATATGTATGTATATCTTTCTAATTAATACATTTAATTAGTATTAGGACATTTCTCCATCTTTTTCGAATACGAAAATTGGCGGTTGCTAGTCTTCAGACTATGTTATATTGTCTTCTTCAAACTTGAGGAGCTGCTAGTTACTTCAACATAGACGTCTCCTACTTTGTTGGACACGTCCAGATCAGCGAAGTCGCGTTTCGCAGACTTCGTCCACTATCAGTGCCACTTTGATCGTCTCATTTCTATTTAATCCCGAGCAGTACCAGGTTGGATAAACTTGGTACCGCTTATGAATTTTTCATTTAGCTCAGCTTAGAAAATACAAAATGCAATAAATGCCAACTTTTGCTCAGCTTTGTGCTATCTTTTGCAAATCTTGACAAAAGTTTCATCCGTATTAGTCAAGTCGTTATTTAAACCCGTGACTGTGATTGTATTCGATTGTTATGATGATTTGTAACTGATTATTCGTCTTCGAGCTATGACTGGTACACTAGAAAGTAAACCTCCAACGGCGCTTGGATTTTTTCGGTCACGATTTTTCCGGACACTGACTATCCGGACATAGAGTTTTGCGGACATTGCAGAGAATGATTATTCCGAACACAAAATACTTTTAATATTACATTATAAACATTTTAATTAATGATTTTTAATGCTTGAGTTTCAATCTATCAATCGATTTGAATAGCTTGTTAGTCTAGTGGTTAAGTCGTTGGTTTAGTGATCTAATTGTCGGGGGTTCGCGTCTCGTTCCAGGAGATCAGCAAGTTAGTCCTATTTTCATAGCACAAGCGTTTAGCTTAGTTGTTAATATTGATGAGTTCAAATCTCTGATTTTACAAAAAAAAATGGGCAATTGCATCCAATGAATCGTTTTTTTGTACTTCGTGAGAAAAATGCAAAAAACTAATTGATTAGTATTTCAAAATAGCGTTCTTAATATTTAAATTATTTATGTAAGATTTTTGACTAGATGAAATATGTAGACATATACAAAAAAAATTCAATAATTCAAATTTTCAAATTAAAAATCAATTAAATTTTAGAAGCGAATTCCGATGTACAAGATATAGAGATCAAATTGATATCCCAAAACCAAAATATACCGCAACTCAAAATCAATATATTTATCAAGGTATCAAATTTTTTAACAAACTCCCCATCACAATTAGAAAAATTACGGACTATCATAAATTTGTAACTGAAGTAAAAAAAATATGTACACAGACTAACTGAAACATAAATTAACTCGTATATACTCCTCTATACATGAGTCTTACTCTCATAGAGAAGAAACAAATGTTAATATATATATATATATATATATATATATATATATATATATATATATATATATATATCTACTGATTATTGAAATTGTATTATATTTTTAATATTAATAAAAAAAGAAAAGAAAAAAAAGAAGTTTATAAAAATGAACAAAGGTTAGATTAGGTTACCGACAACACATAGTCATGTGTTGGGCCCCTACGGGGTTGGGCCCTTACATGTAAATACATAATCCATATAAAATTCTGTAAATGTGCGAAATTGACTATTTTATTCACTGGATAATGCAATTCGATTGCTACATTGAACTCGGGGGTTGAAAATTGAACAATTCAAATGTAACTTTAAAATATATATATTTAAATACAATACTAAAAATTTTTTTGTCCAGAATAATACATGTCCGAAATAATCAGTGTTCGGAAAAACTGTCCGCCACATTCGTATTCGGTAACGTTCTGTACGCAAAAATCACCGAACCACCTTCAACAGTTAAATCTTAATTACCAATCTTCGTTGAATCTCAGTTACCAATCATCGTCATAGTTACATATAATATTGGATGTAATTACAACAGCAGCATGGTCACGTATCCTAGAGTTAAAAGGAAACCTCACCTGAGCTACCATTGTTACGATGGAACAGCAGAAGCCACCCATGAAGGACGTGAAGAACATCATCTCCACAGAGGTAGCGAATACTGTGAGGATCCAGGAGAGACTGAACGGAAGAGACATAACTAAAATAACCCTTCGTCTCCCGTGTCTCATAGCCACACCGCCCATTGCACCACCGAACAGAGCTCCTGTAAAAACAAATATAACTGAGTCTACGAGAATATTTTTATTTGCTTTTCTGTCTAGTTGTTGCCTTATATACAATGGGTTATCCAGCAAGCATGGTATAACTTTAAAATGGAATTAAATTAATAAAAACAAATATGATATTAATGATTTTTTATTTATTTGAAAGTTCATTCAATTCCATTTAACAATAGAATATAATTTAATACAAATGTGCACCACGACTACGTTTGATACAATGCATTTTCTGGGTCCAATTTTCGGCCACTCTTTTACATACATTCGGTGTTATTTGACCAATAACACGAGTTATGTTCAATTGTTGTCGGTCTATCAGCATACACATGTGACTACATATCTCCACAGAAAATATTCTAACGGAGAGATATCACACAATCTAGGCGGCCAATTGACAGGTCTATTTCTGGAAATGATTGAATCCTTGAATGCCGTTTTCAATAAATCGATCGTCTTAATTTTTGGGAATAAGTTTTAATAGTTTGTAAACGTTGTTCCAATGTGAAACGCTCCATGATAAAATGGCAGACTGATGAATAAAAATAACAATGACAGCTGTCAAAATATTAATAAACATGGTCATTTGAAGTTCTATCCCATTTCTTGGATAACCTTGCATGTTTTTTTTTATTTATATTGTTTCTAAATTATTAAATAAACCGATATGACAATGTTTTCGAACGTTTGTATTAACCAGGCCCTGCTGCAAAACTGCGATGCAACGCGGCCTGGATTATCTTTCTTCTTCTTCTTTTAAATAGGCAATCCACCCTTCAAGAGTGATTGCACCATTAATCAAGTTAATACTTTATTTTATAAAAACAATACAATAATATTAGAGAATAGGAAATATTATATTACAAGTCAATACCATTGTCGTTCAAAAAATTTGCTATTATATAGATTAAATGTGGCGAGTTAAGGGAAAGAAGATGACACAAGTTAACCGAGAGTTGAAAATTACCATCGACGAGATTACTGTAAAAAAAACCTGTGATCCGCAATGGACATGCAAAAGAGATATGGTCAAGGGTTTTCTCCTCGGCACCACACTCACACATTGGGGAATCTATTAAGTTTAATCTGAATAAATGTCAGGCATTCTCATTCTAGAGATATTTGACATTGTTCTTTTGGAGACTTTCCTTTTAGAAAACCAGGGTGTGCGGGGAATAGATCTTTGAATTACTTTAAGACGATTACTCTTATGATTATTTGGATCCATCCATTGTGCAGTCCAGATAGAATTCGTACGTATTTTTACCATATTAAGTTTGTCGTACATCGGTATATGGAATTGATGAGGGAAAACTCCGGAAAGAGTGACCTTCTTGGCCAGTTTATTAGAGTGTTGAAAAAAATACCAACCTGGCGGCAAACGAGTAGTCGCAGCTCATAAAACGGTCCTGGATAAGCGGAGGATCGCCATATGTGACGAGTTGGACGCAGAGTGGCATCTGTCAATACAGAAATAATCTCCGCCATGCTCCAGCTCGACGACAGGCTTTCATCTCATTCTTAATTCATAGTACCATAATACTGTAATATTTTATTTAATAACTCGTGCATTTTATTCACACGTAGAACTTTTGGGTTAGACAGTGAAAGTTTTTATTTTTCTGGTACGAAATTGGAGAATATACGAAGTATTATTTACCCGAGTTGCCATACAAATGAAAGATGGGATCCTTTTGTTGAAATCAAATGCCGCATTGAGCAAGCTAGTGCAACCTTTATGCGCATGTTCTGCAGTCACGATCTCAACATTAGATTACGAATAAGAATGGTCAGATGCTATGTATTCTTTTATGTATTATTTTATGGAATGGAAGTTGGACACTTAATGAAGAAATGATAAGACGTCTTGAAGCATTTGAGATGTGGATCTACAGAAGAATGCTAAAAAGAAGCTGAATGAATAGAGTAATAAATGAAGATATTATAGTTCAGATGAATAAAGAAAAATAAGTATTTAAAACAAACTAACAAATAAAAATCTGAAAACTTCAATATATCGGACATGTTATGGGTAATGATATCCAACACGATAGCCTACGTTCGTTGAACAAATAGAGCACAATAAGAAGAATACTTAATTTACTCACGCCACGCCATCTTTTTATTCCTCGCTGTAAGCCAAGTTGAATACTGTAATATGTCATCACGAATTATGGTCCGAATTGTGGATGTGGATCATTATTACATATCCTTCTGATATATTCCTATACGTGTACAATATTATTATACAACATTAATAATTCTCACCGAGTAAGGAGAGGCTGGCTACCCAGGAGGCCTGCTGGTCCGTCACGGAGATCTCCTGGTGGGAGCTGGCGTTGTACTGCCTACGCAGCTTCAGCTGCTGGAGCGAGGCTATGGCTGGTGAGCTGTAGCCTTTACCTAAACCGGCGGCGAACGGAGCCAGAGATACAGCCAACGCTGCAACGACCTGTTCAACAAAATTCATATGTGTATAGCGGTGGCACTCCATACAATACAAAAAACTATAATTTCTGTTATACAGGGTGGGCTGTAGGTTTTTGCACTTAAAGGAGGGGCACGCGGGCGACAGTGCGCGGTAGTTTGGTTCTTGGAAATTTAGTCACAATTGATCGCTTCACGGGGGAGCATCGCGCATTCTGCGTAAAATAGTTTTTACAAAAACAACGAGTCTTCAAGTCATGAGTTCTCAATATTTAAATGTCTTCTCTTATCCCTACAATTCCCCCGGGAAATATTAAACTAAAAAAAAATTCTCATTCTTAATTTTTATTAGTTTTTTTCTTATACTCTAATTTTAGAAAAAAGGCGTCTTCACTTTTTTGATTTTCTTAAACACTTAATTCTTTCACTTTCACTCTATCACTATTATAATCTAGAGAAAACTAGTAACTGGTTTCATTTTTTGGATGTATTTTTATTATAGTTCGATTAAATAAAATTAATATTTTATTTTATTTTAAATTTTCCGCCCCTTGAAAACACCGCTAAAGTCTTGCCTTACTTGCCCATTGGTTAGGGGCGACCCTGAATAAGTCCTTTCGGCAAGTGAAGACATCCCGATTTGTATCCATTTCATGAGTCGAACAATTCAGAACCGTACAAACTTGTCGGTGCGTCAGCATTTTTATCCAACCAACGGCAAAAATTACGTACATACATCTCGCTTGTTTCCAAGGAAACGAGACAATGCCTTTCAAACATATTCTTATATTATTTGCTGAGCTGTTACATATATTATTTTCAGAGAACTTTGAATATTTTTCTTATATAACAGGAAACGTAAGAAACTAAAAGATAAGTTCGGATGGTTCAGGTTCATTGGCAAGCTCACATATAGGGGATGAACGATTTAAGATTAAATACAAATTAAATGTATTAATTAGAAAGATGTACATATCAAATTAATTTTATCGAAAAATATTGATGTTGGCTACCGGGATTCGAACCTGGATCTCTTCCAATCCGGGGAACGTGCATTGATCGATTGTGCTACAGCACACAGTTCATTGATGACAAGTTTTCTAACCTATATGTTACACTTTTCAAATTTCAAATGTTAATATCACAGACCTATGTTCTGAATAATTACAACTTCACAATAAGAATATGTTCTCCTTAATGATTTAAGATGACTCCACGTAATGCTATATAAGAGATCAACGTCCCGAGATCGAAGAGGGAACAGACTAGTCTAAAATAAGAGAAAGAATAAGAATAATAGATTGTGAGATTTAAATTAAAGCGACGGCACCGAGCGCATTGTAATAGGCGCGGTGAATCAAAAGAGTCTGAGACTTGGTCCACCAGCGCGTGAAAAGAATCTCTTCGCCGGGACTAGCGCGGAGACTCATTTGAGCGGCGGCAGAGCGTGTCGAGGTCATCCCACTCGGAATTTTGGAACGGTCGTCGTGATGCCCGGGACTACGGTGGTGACTTGTGTGACAAATGGGTGCTGAAAGGATTCAGAACTCAAATAGTGCAATTATCTTTGTCGGGCAAAGTCTTGTTCATGGAAATTATATTGTTTATCATGTGATACAGTTTTTTGTATTATTAGACCATTCTTATCTATCCGAGTCAGCCATAGAAACACCATACACCCACACGCCCAGAGACTGAATATAGCCGGTGGCGTAATGTCATGGCGTTCGATCCACCGGTGTCAGCATGTTACGTAACAAGATATTAATTAGAACGCAAACTAAATACATCATTGATGAACCATGTTTTTGATATTAAATGTCTGAAGGCGCACCGGACTAGATGCACTGACAAATGAAAGGAAATCTTATTGCAGAAATGACATCACACCTCTCGCCGATCGTGCTACATGGTACATTCACGGTACAGCGCTACGAGCGCATTCATCGCTCTGACGGAGAGATTACTAGTATAAAAGGCAATCGTTTCAACGCTAATAACTTTGCTGTGTGTGATTTGATTTGATTTGGAGAAATAAATTGCATTCGAGTCGACTGATTAAACTCTAAAATATGTCTATATAGGTAGGTATATATTTTTTTATTGACAACAGAAAAATATTTTTTTATTCCTTTATGACTGGCGAGTCAAAGATACCGTCCTAATTTCTCAGTATTACGCGCAGCCCTTCAAGTGATTAACCTCGACAACGCTGAGTTCACCACCGGCTGCTCATTTTCCTTTTTCGTATTCGTAGACGACATTGTCCTACGATTTTCACTCTCTTAACTATGCTCACATTTTTCTCGGCATTCTGTAGATTTTAGCTTGATCGGTCCAAAAGGTAGAGGGTCTTCCTCTTCCTCTTTGTCCTTCTCCGTGGCTCACCACCAACAAGCTTCTCCAAGCTATCTTCCCTTCCCCCAAGATGTCCAAAAAATTAAAGGATTCATCTCAGGAAAATGGTTGAGAGTCTGTCCTTGATGTTTAATTCCTGAAAAATGGAGACATTTGTGCGTCTCGCCACTCATGGTATGCGCAACATATATCTCCAGCATCACATCTCAAAAGCATCAATTCGTCTCCTCTCCCTTGTCTTCAGAGTTCATGATTCCACACCATATAAAAATATATAGGGTGTCCAGCGAAAAAATTCAAGAGAGACAGTCATTGTTGATGTGTCTTGTCGAATGATCGACGAGTTTTTGGTACCGCAACTGCAGCTGTTTTCCGGATTTAACAACATCACATAATTTCAGAAAGACGGCACCACTCCACATACGGATAGAGTTTCAATAGAGAAGCTGAAGGGAATTTTTCCCAATAAATTAAACAGCAAGTACGGAGACATACTCTGGGCATCTCGGTCACACCGTGCGACTTTTTTTTGTGGGGATACCTTAAGTCGAGAGTTTACAGTAACATTCTTCGAAAAATTCAGGCCATACAAGAAAATATCCGCCGTGAAGATGCTGCTATTGAACTAACGCTTTGCTCTCGCGTGTTCGTAAATTTAAGAGTCCGATTGCAAGAGTGTCTTGAGAGAAATGGACGGCATTTAGACGATATTGTTTATAAAACGTAAAATCCGCATCGTTAAACTGCATTTTGTATAAATAAAGTATGAGCATAACATCGTAGTTTTTATTTTTATTTAATATTATACTTTAAATTTTCCTCTGTACACCCTTTAGATGCACGAGGGACTGTACAATTCTGACCTTCGTTGTCTCCGAAATATGGAAATACCGCAGTCTTTCCATATTTCGTCAAGTTTGGACATAGAACATAAACAGTAAATTTCACGTCCTGCTGAATTCAGTAGGTACCTACATGTACAGTTCGTACTTAAAAATTGCATTTAAAAAAGTTCGTTCCTAGTATCTAGCTACATAAAATAAAATACAATGCTAAACAACCATTTTACAATGAATTAAATTTTAAAATGTCCTAAATAAATGCAATAAAAACTCATCGCTTCCTTCATTCCCAGTGAACACACTCTTGTGGTGTTTATATAAAGCCACGAGAGATGGTATTAATTGTGGTCATTCGATATTTTTTTTATCCACTAGACAATTTATTTGAGTTTTCCCTCTAAATCGATTTTCCGTCCGTTTTACTTTGCACGATATCCGGAGAGAAATGAAGCGATTTGCGATGGCATTTGTCAAGTTCTTGAACACCGGATTTTCCTTCATATTCCGGCGATACACAATTTTTCAGAAAAAAGGCTTTCGGAAATTTATACTGCATTTCCCATATCTATTCTGAAAGCGCTAACAAATATACAAAGCTTCTTCAATATTTGCAAAATTATTTTGTGGTAACATATTATATAAATAATAAGAAAAATACTATTTATTTTTAAAATTAATTAATATTGTTTAAAATCAATTAATATTTTTTAATTATATAATAATGTTTTAAACAATATTAATTAAAATTAATTAATATTGTTTAAAATCACTATTTATTGATACACCAACGTGTTTCGCGTTGGTTTCAGGCAAATGGTTGAGAGCTTCAACCGTGATGTTCAGTTCCTGCAGAATAGAGACATTCATGCTCTCTGATACGATTGATAAAGGTGGGAGGGATAAAGGCTTAAGTCGTCTTGTCTCCGCCATGTGAGGTAACAATAATGGCGTAAGACTTTTTGGGGACCATATTCGGGGAATATGGTGAAAAAATTTTTATAATATCAGGTAATTTTAACTTTATGTATAATTGTATAAAGTAGTAACAAAAATGAATAAAGTTTTTTCATACACATAATACATTTTTTTATTTTTTATTTTGTTAATTCTTCTTTTGTTTGATTTTGTTGAATTTTTTATATTTTTAGTGAAAGTTTTTTTTAGAATCTTCTTATAAATAAAAGTCAAGAAAAGGGCAAAGAAGTGAAATGGGACGAAGATGATGGGGATCGGATGAAGGATCATACAGGCTGAGGGAATTTATGGAAGGGTTTGGAATGAAAATTAATTTAGATGATAAATCGTGTATGTGTCATTTGAGTGAGGGTATGTTTGAGTCTCTGTGAATAATTATGTTTCTGACAAACCAGGGTGAGTTTGTGATTCTCTTAAGGGTGTAGTTTTGTTTAGATTCTACAATTTTCGTGTTACTTGAACCCTGGATGGGGCTCATGTACGTGAGTATAGGATGGATGATTGCTTTGTATAAGAGTCATTTGTTTTGTAGGGATAGTGAACTGTAGGATTATAGGAGGGGATATAGTCGGTTGTAAGACATTCGTGCGTCTCACCGTCGATGGTATGCGCAACATGTATCTCCAACACTACATCTCAAAGGCATCAATCCGTCTACTCTTCTTTGCTTTCAGGGTCCATGATTCCACACCATATAAAAATATATAAATATAGACTAGCCCTATAGATAGCTTTAAAAACAGTCAGTGTGATCTCGACACTTAACTCGGAATTGCTTATCACCAAACTGCAAAGGGAACATACAAAGAGCTTGTGAGATAAATTTAATCTAAAAATGAATTAGATCTCGGCGGTCGTTGTATTGTAACGAGGAAAATTAGGTAGGCTTCCAAATGTTTCTAACGACGTACGTAATTTAGACATAAATAAAATAAATTTCATGCGAGTCAGAAGCGCGTAAATTGAACTAATGTAAGGCCTCTACAAAATGGCGTACCAAAAAAGACGCGGGTTAACGCGTATCGGTCTGTCTAATCACTTAATATTTAAGCCTATTTGTCGAACATCTCCCTCGTTGTTCTCTATAAACCTTTAGTCTTCTTTATATCATCAGTCGAGCGTATTTGTGGTCGTCCTCTATTTATTTTGTCAAACCAATGACGCCCCTGCAGTCTCTTTACTACCTCACCACTCCAACGTTTATCGTGTGGAGGTCAATCGCCTCTGAATACATCTTGCAGATACTTGGATGTAAAACTGGGCTTTCATTAGCCGCAAAAATACGCCGGTACCCACCGGATAACATGTACCAACAACATGCGCCGGCAGCCGCCGGGAAGCCGGCTCTGCAGCACCATCTCTAGCAAACACTTCTCGGTGTAGACTTTTTATTGCACATTTTTTTAAACTATGCAAGCAATAATAAACTTCTGTCAATTGTAAATAGTTTGTCTTGTTTCACCAGCTCTGGCTATACACGCACACACCCACATACACACATACACTCCGCGATTATATTTAAACGAACACGTGAGCGCTGGATGTAATACATAGGGGCACCAGGCCCTCACACATATAGTCTTTTGATTATTACAACATATATACCGATTCATAACTTATCATAACATGTGACACCACATCTCAGAGGCATCATTTCATCTTCTCTTGCTTGTCTTCAGAATCTACCATTCCACAGCTTAAAGAAATATTGAATGCATCGATATAGTGTATGTATAATATGTTTACAGACACATTATTGTTGTTAAGCTACAGTTTTTTCAAAATATATTTATGTGGTATTTTTAATACAAATTAAATTAATAAATTGGAAAGATATACAGAAAAAATCTATCCATCGAAAAAATAATTCAGTTGCTATCGGGATACGAAGCAAACGCGTTATCCAATTTTGCCATATCATCTAAGTAATTTTACGACATATTTTAGAACTTATATTCTATAGATATATTATGTAATTTTTTCTCTTATTCTCTTTCGTATGTAATTTTATATTCTGTCTCACTCTTTATGTATATATAAGTGCACACTCTTTTTGTATTTATTGTTAGTTTTAAATACGCTCTGACGAAGCTCGAACTAAGCGAAACCGGTTAACGTTTAATAAAAATCGTGGTTTTATACAATGTGATTGTGTTTTACAAAGTACGATACAAAGTTATTACTTTCTACGAAAATCTCTTTCAAATTAATACACCAGTTATTCCATTTTTAAATTGGATTAATTTAATTTTTATTATGTATTATATATCCGTATACGATATTATATATGTAATGTTGCAATGTTTTTTAATGTCACAATTTTTTCAGTAATTTCTTATTTAAACAATAGATGTCACTTAATTGACAATACGTAACTCAATCTTGTAACAGTTAGACTAAATCGAATATCAAAATATTATACAATGATTTTTTTAATATTGTTAACTGTTTATTTTTTTTTCACGGGTCATATTCACTCGCTCCTTTCGCGAATCTAAATTAACTGAAGAACCTTTATCCAAGTTTTTTTTTCACCAGATTCACGACTAGCGTGTCCCACCCCTAGTGGAGGGTTGTCTCTCGATGCGAAATCGTTACGCGATTATTTATATAAAACAACTTTTTTTTTAAATCGTTAGAAAATAAAACGCTAATCAATACTAGTTTTTCAATAGTTTGTGAATGATATTATCGAGTGAGAAAAAATGATAACATGTCATGTACATAATATATAAATGTATAACATTTTTTTGGGTTGATTTACATAGAAGTACTTCCAGGGGTGTAGCACTTTGTACAATCAAAAAAGCTGTGCATAACTATAAACTTCGCAAAATAAATGAAATATGTATTTGATATATTCCGAGGGCTGTCTGAAAAGTTTCCGACTTAACAAAGAAACAAGACATTTTTTCTTCAAATTTATATTTATTTTTCTACATAGTCTCATTATAAGTTCATGCACTTCTTTCAGCGATGCTCCTGTCCTTTTAACCCGTCCAAATAGTACTTGGAGTCTTTCTCTGCAAAATAGTTATTTAAGAAAGTTATGACCTCCTCATGCGCAACTTTTAGCTTAAGCAACAAACAAAAGTTACTTGGAGCTAGATCTGGTGAGTAAGGAGGGTGGTAAAGCAGTTCAAACCGTAATTCGTAGATTTTCGCCTGGGCAACCACTGAGGTGTAAGACGGCGCATTGTCTTAGTAATTTTTTTTTTTCTTCTGCAAATGTGACTGTTTTTCCACAATTTCTGCCTTCAGCCTGTCAAGTAATGATGCATGGTATGGTTATACCAGAAAACACTCCATGGCTATCCAAGAAAACAGTCGGCATCACTTTCCCAGCTGAAGGAACAGCATTTGCCTTTTTTGAAGCCAATTCTCCCTTCACAGTCCACTGTTTTGACTGTGTTTTTGTTTCTGGAGTATAATAGTGTATCCAAGTCTCATATACAGTAATTAATCGGCGCCAAAACTCTGATTTACTGCACCTAAACTGCACCAACAGAGCGCTGGAAATGTTAATTCGAACACGTAAGTAAGGTCCGGAATAAGCAAACGCGGCACCCAACACGCGGCCCGCTTTCTCATGCCTAAATCTTGATTCAATATGTGACAAACACGTTCATTAAACGTGTTCGTAGCTTCTGCCGTATCTCTAACTTTAATTCTACGATCGTCCAGCTCCATTTGGTGAACTTGAGCGATGTTGTCGTCGGTAGTTGTAGTTTTTGGCCGTCCCGATCGTTCATCGTCACCCAAACTGGTACGGCCACATTTAAATTCAGCTGCCCAAACTTTCACCATGGTAAATGATCAGCGTATAACTCATCTTTAATTTGTGTAGGCGTATTGCCTTTAAAAAACAAATACTTAATGACAGCTCGATACTCGATTTTTTCCATTTTCAAAAAACATTCACATCGATTCACTCAAACGATTGTCAAACTACAACTGCGCATTAAAATGGCTGAAATTTTGGTGAGTACTTATCAAAGCGCGTGGAAACGTGTTCCCTAACTTTTGTTGACGAGTGCTGCCATCTTCATGTTGAGGTCAGAAATTTTTCAGACAATCCTCGTATATATTCAGTACGTAAATATACGCAAAAATAATTCAGTTCTCATGTTAACGTGTTAATTAAAACCGTATAACTAGCGGAAGAATTTAAAATTGACAAATAAAGCTGCGCATGTATTTTTTCGCAAAATCTGTCCCAGACGTATATGAACTAAACACAAGTCTCGCACCGAGCTGCGGTCTGAATACACGTTTTCCCTTTAACAGACGTGTTGCAAAATGCCGCAAATGTGTCTTTGAATCAGATTTGAGTGCATTTCAATACACTTTAAAAGTGGTATTATTTTATAATATAGCTATATATAACTTCCTAAAAATAACAGTAATAATGCATACTCTCAAAGGTACACTTGACATAAAAACATGCTCCTGAAAAAGTGAATGATGAATACAACCTTTAATGATAATATCCATCGATATTACCAGCATAATCTAAACCCATGCCTAGTGCATGCCATTGCCCATTGCAGAGGGTTTCATGACGCAACTAAAGGAAAATATCAATGCGTTTTTTTCATCATCACTAGACCACCAGGGAAACATCCTCCATTAAAAGTATATGATTACATAAATATACATATATTTTATATATGACTTTTTTTCTGAAAAATGGTTCTGCTAAAAATCTCGGCCAAGTTCGTTAACCATCCTGATCCACCATATTGTTTAAAAATGACGACTGGTCTAAAACTTTAATAATTCGTAATTCTGTTAATATTGAACCGGAAGAAAAATGTATTAGAGAGAAATGGTAGCGTACCTGTTATATATCATTTAAGTATGTATTAAAGATGATTAAATCATTATTTAATCATCTTTAATTATTATGATTAAATCGTTATTGTGAGTGTGATTGTAACGATGATCGGTAATTGATTATTCGGAATAATTTTTCGAGCAATGGAAATATAAATATTGATTCTCACCATAGCCATTCAATTAAATCGTCGGGTCGAACCGTGAGAGTACCGTGAGAGTACAATGTGGACGGTGAGAGAACGAGATAATGTGTTGTGCCAATAATAATTAACAAAATCGATAAAGATCTATTAAACATTTAAAAAAATGATGCGATCCCAGTGAAATGCAAAGTATTGTAGAGATTGTATAAGTAGAGATTGATTTTTTTCTTTATGTATTTATATATATATTTTATTATTTATATCTTTTAAGTAATTCATCTAACATCTCCTTATCTAATTTTTTCCCCATTGTTATATTTTATTTTTTAAAAAAAGTTTAACTATGTAAAAAATTTGACACATTTGATGATTTTTGTTGTAATAGAGGTGAATATATTATACATAAAAATATAAGACACAATTATTACTCGTAGTTTATTGTGTGGGATGGAGTAGACTTCACCTCTGATATATACAGCGTTGTCCTGGCTACTTTGCTAGACTAAAGTCTGTGTTAAATTAGCCAGTTATTTTTTCGTGCTGTTGTGGTGTTATTTATTGACAGGAATAAAAAGAGAAATAAAAAAATATATTTAAAAAAATAAAAAATATGTAGTGGGAGTGTTGTAAGACTAGTGAATTATTAGTGTAGATATTGTATAAATTATGTTAGAATGTTGGATAGCCATGCTTCTGATTCATCTCTACCTGATTGGATCCATATTGGGATTATTATTGGATCCTGATTGGATCCATATTGGGGTATATTGGGTCCATATTTGTGTAATTTTAATGAATACTTAGCCTACCGTTTAATGTATTATATTCGTTACATATCTTATCTGGAACTAACTGATAAATCTGTGTCGGTTGAGATGTATCATACAAATTTAAATTCTAAAACAATTTAACAAAAAAATATACTCATGCAATTGGCCAATAAAAATACAGGTTCGAACAGAAATCTAGCGCCTATTTTATCAGTCAAAATTAAATGTATTTTCCTCTGAATATAATGAAGTGTTTACATATTAGAGTGTGTTGTACATAACAAACACGAGTTTCCGTAAAATCAGCAAAGCCATTGTTTTAAATGAAGTGTGTTGTTTTTTTGACGCCGGCCTGTACTGTAACGCGGACATTATCGGGAGTGGCCAACTTTTCCGCACAACGGGAAAATACTCTCATCGGAATTTATATCACGGTGTCGGATGTTCGCGGGCTTGTCTCGGGGACTCAATGTATCTTATTCAAAAAGTTCCCTTGGATAGTTTTCGAAATATTATGTCATCCTGTACACATATTGTGTTCCGTGTGAACTGAAGAATAAAATAATGTAAAAGAGCGGCGGCAAAGATAGGTACAGTGGAATATCCATATTCATCGATAATTCATTCCCGAAAGCTTGACGAATACAGAAACAGTTTTTTTCATAAGAAATTACTGAAATTCGATTAATTCATTTTGCCAATGATTTAACAAAATACTTATCCAATGTTGCCTGTTTCTGTCTGTTTTTTAAACTCTTTCGAAGTAGTAAATCATATTATCATTGGATCTATTTATGTTTTGTTTGACTATGGTAACATTTGGGTGCCACTTTTTGACCATATCTGAGTTTTGTCTCAGTTTGACAGCATTGCCTTAACGTCTGTAGTAGATATGGAACCTTGAAGCGACGAATATAGAAAATATTAACGAATATACAAACATTTTTTTGTTATCAAAATGTGACGACTGTCGAATTAGATTAATATAGGGGTTGACGAATATAGAAGTTCTATTGTACTAAAGGCCCGTACGATGAGATAATCTAAGAGATTTAGTTGAGATTCATTTTGGCAAACAAAATATTGGCTACATTATAGCTATCCGCAAGATCTAAAAACAAGTAACCAACGTCAGTTAATTACTTTCTGTTAATTTTTATCTTTCTTACTAGTATTAAGCAAAATGTACAGATAAATCAAAAATAACTGGTCACTTAACAGAAGAATTCATTAATGAGAAATCATATATATCAAAAAAAAAAAAAGGTTATTTTGTGAAATTTACATGTTTATATTAGGTAAAGCGAAAAGAAATTACCGTTTTTTTTAGTACAAAGAAAAAAATTATTTACAAAAAAATTACTCATTATTTATCTATTTAAATAATTTCCATCATTATTTACAATGTCTCTCCACAATTTGGGCAACTTTTCAATGCCTCTTTTGTAAAAATCTGGCTCCTTTGATTTAAAAAAGGCATCTAGATGATTTCGGACTTGGTTTTCCGAATTGAAATTTTTATTTCGAAGCGAATGCTTCCAATTGGAAATAATTGTTAATCCGTTGGAGCAATATCAGAAGAGCAAGGTGTATGAGGCAGTAGTTCCAAGTTGAGTTCATTTTATCTTGAGTGACCTTTGCTGCGTGCGGTCTCGCGTTATTGTGTTGTAAAATTCGCCGTTGATTATTCACCAACATTGACAGTTTTTTATTAATTCTAGCTTTAATCGGTCCAATTGCGCACGGTAAATCTCCGCTATGATTTTTGCCAGATTTTAGTACTAATTCATACTAAATCGCCCCCGAAATATCCCACCAGATACACAAAATATATTTTTTTAATGTCATACCTGGTCGAGAGGTGGAAACCCTAGAGAGAGCCATTGTTTTTTTTTATTAGGAGAGTTGTAAAGGATCTATTTATGGTCTCCAGTAACTATCTTTCTTAGAAATGGATCGATTTCATACCTGTTCAAGAAATGGTCACTCGAAGGTTTACTGCAACTTTTTTCCCTTGACACTTTTTTCCTCTTCTTTTAATAACGCGAGGACACCTACTTGATTTTTGGTGATTTCTGAAAAAGGTCAGGTACTTATGGACCAGGTCAGTTACTTATGGACCGCTCTTGTGATGCATTCGAATTCTTTATTTTAAGCAGACACAGGAGAGAAGCCCAGCGAAATATCCGCAAAACAGGGAGCCGAATTCAAAATACAATATGGCCGCCTGACTTTTGACAGTTTTCAATTGTTCACTTTGACACTATTTTACTATACAATGATTTTTTGTGACGCGTTGATTGGTTTAATTTTCGCGGCCTTTTTTGACGTTTGAAATTAATGATTTTATTTCGTACTTTGGATTGTAATGTCAGCTGAAAACGATTTTCGCGCATTTTTTTACGTCAGTGATAGTCGTAGATATTTTACCGCACAAGATAAAGTTGATGTGAGGGGTTGATGTTTAACAATTATTACTATAATTATAGAGAATTCACATCTTTTGAAAATACATTTTACTGCACAAGATAAAATATATAGATTCTCTAGAATTTAGTTAAATACGGTGATTGATAACATTCATAAACCTTTTTAGAAGTAGAGAATAAAACGCTAGAATAGACGATAGAAATTAATTAGTTTTAAATAATTTTATTCACGCAAACAATTTTTTCACAATTTAGCACATTATATAGCATTTTCAGATTTTGAATAAATATTAAAATAAAAAAGTCAAATTTCAAACTGAATTCGGCGCGATGTATTATACGTTTTTTTTTTCATAACTTCGACACTTCATTCATAGATGTCAGTATAGGTGATATTTTAGTTTTTATTGTATAACTAGATATGTATAATATGAACATCTCTAAGAGTTTTGGTTGTGTTTCTGATTTGAAAAATACTGGTGATGTATAAAAGTATACTCATATATATGATCTGTCAAAAAGTCGACTTTCAACACGAAATAGGTTTAATGTCTATTTTGAAATGGATATGAATATACAATTTTCCTTTATAATATTTTACGTTATAATGTAATGTCAGGCATCATTTTCATACAGAAATAGACGTAGGCTAAGTCTCTCCGAGTTTAGGCGGTATTTCTTAAATTCTGATGATTTGTAAATGTATGCTACATCTTTTTCATATTTATTTATTACACCTTCTGGGTCTGATTTAATTTAAAACTATTTTTTGGTTTTTAAAAAATTATTTTGATGTATAAAAAATATTGTAATATATTAATTTATGGTTTTATCAATGAGTATTAACAAAATGGTTTTTTTTTAAACCTGCAGGATGGATTATTGATTGTGTAAGTCGGCTCTGTTTTTTTTCAATTCTGGAATACCGAGAAAAGTGGTATTTTTTTTAACAAATCCTTATTTTATGAATAATAAAAATAAATTCATGAGTATAATGGGCTAGCGCCAGTTTAACGCGATTTATATACCATCTAGTGTTGGTGATTTGTATTCCATAGGCGCATAGCTTATTATTTGAATTCGAGAGATATTCCATGGTCACATTATTTGTCTGTGAGTTTGGGTTCTATTTATGTTTTAAAAACTTCTAGAGATTGACAAAGTGTACTGCGTCTGTCTTACAAGTGTTTATCACATCTTTTTTATCTACAAATCCTTATTTTATGAACATATATTTTTTTATCAGTATAATGGGCTAGCGCCAGCTTAATTCAATTTGTATACCATTTAGCGTTGGTGTTTCTTCTTATTTTCCTATCGAAACTCTTTATATCGTTTTATCAAAGTGTATTAGCAAATTTTTAAATCTGGATATACTGATAATACTGCGTCTCTGCAGGGTTCGTTTGCGACCGTGCGGTTGCTGGTGCGGGCAGGCTAGTAATAATTTAGCACTGTCACTCGTCACGTGTTTCTGTACCGTTAAACTTGGAAACCATGTGCTTCATATTACACGAATTAAATTTTAAATAACACTTCATTTTATCAACTGATTTTTATATATGTTACCTTTATATTGGTTCGATATTAATAATGTACGGTCGTTAAACAACATGTTAATGGTCTGATTTATTAAAATAAAATTAATTTACCTGTGAAAGATACTTCTTCCTTTTTAGCCCAGAAAAGAACCCAGTGGGCTGAGCTAGTTTCATCGGCAGCTTCCTCGGAAGAGTGGTATTGTTTAAATCATCCGCCACCCTGCCGGTCAAGCAATGACCATTAGAGTAGCTTTTGACCTTCTCGTTTTGCCACAGATTGGAATTCTGCTTATTGACGTGGTGCATCAGCTTCATATCCTTACCGATATTGTTCTTGTCCGTGACTTGGCTGAAGGACACTTCCAACTCCCTCACGAACACACCTTTACTCCCGTGAACCACCCCCACGACATTGTTTCTCTCTTCGCAGCCGCTCACTTCTGAGAAGGTCACATTCTTCTTAGTTTCGTATTCGTTTTTTCTGTAGGTGTGCACAGGGTTAATAGCGCGCGAGCCCTCTTGCTGGGCACTTCGTTGTTTTTCTCTGTCAGTCCTGTAAAAAATGTCCTCTTGTCCGATCGTCAGCTTTTGTTCCACCACCCTAATTTTTCTGGGGCGTGGGGTCAGTTTGTCACTCTCATTGTACGCGCTGTACCGCGGGGGGGATGGGTTCTCCACCCTCTCGTATTGTTTCTGCTGGTGCGCGGACAATGGGTCCCCCTCGGCACTATATATTCCGCGTTTATCCAAATAACGCTCGTTTTGGGGTGTTCTCTTCATGGGCCTCGCTTTATAGTTGTAATAATTATCCCTGGCACCCCTAGAATACCTGATATCGTACGGCTTTATATCTGTACTCACGGTTGAGCGGATCGGCGGGAAGTAGTTTTTGTAAGAATTGCTGGATGACACGCTCCAACTCTTCGGCAGTGTTGAGTATTTGCTAGTTTCACAATCTGACGGCAGCGTCAAGAATTCCGGTTTAATGGGTTTGTAAGGAGATGCGTAGTCACTTTTATTTTTGTATTGTGAGCGCGATGTCTGTCTAGAGTAGATGTCTTCGTAGACGAATCCATTTCTTCTCGGGACAGGAGTGAAACTATTTTCGTACGAATTTTTAGCCAGAAATTCGTAGTATTTTTCCAAGTGCTTTTCGTCGCGGTATCTGTAGCTGTGAGGGTGGTAGGAGAAATGCGGGACGGACGCTCTGTCCAGAGACCCCGGGGACATCCTCTGACCCGCGGAGAGGTCAGTCCTGTACCGTTCCCTACCGGATGCTGCGAGAAGAGAACTCTTGTACAGCGACATCTGAGCCTCTTCCTCTCAGCCTTTTTGGAAGCTCTTCCGTCGCCCTTATCATCCCTGGTGTTGTGTTATTGTCGATCTCAGTCCTTGAACAAGGAAAAAAATTATCAGTCATATTCAAATTGACATTATACAAGAGGTAAAGATAGACTGAGACACCATTCAGGAAGCAGGCTAAATCTCAGTAATATATGATGTACAGTGCGATGAAGGTCTTCAATGAAATGGCAGAAGATATAAGAAAAGAGATACATTCAAAATTTCACTAATGATTCAAAATGAAACTAAGCTAGTATGACAACTTTTAGTAAAAAATAACATTTTGATCTTATTTACATCAGAGCACATAAACTAGTAAATAAATTAATGAACATTATTTTTGGTATACTGTACATATAAAGCAATGTATTTTTACAATATATATATCAGATTTAAACCACATTTAATAGAGAAGTATTTCTGAAAATAAAGAATTGTTGGATGTATTTTTAGAAGTTTTAGACAATTATGAAAATTATTAAAAATAAATTCTCTACACACGAGTCTTACTCTCATAGAGAAGAAATAAATGTTAAAAAAAAAAAAAAAAAAAATATATATATATATATATATATATCCTACTAATTATTTTAAAAATGTATTATATTTTCTAATATTAATATAAAAAAAATAACAGTTTAAGGAATACAACTTATCATACTTTATTTCATCGTGTCTAGACTTCAAAACTACCCACTTTTAAAAGGTCTATCTATATAGTAGGTACATGTGGGACATTACCGTTCTTCTTTAAATTAGATTTCGATCAAAATTTTCTTAAAACTGACCATCTTGATTAAATTCGTTTAAATTTAAAATTTTTAATAAATTAATAATTTTATTAATATTGAACCTAGACAAAAAAAAAAAGTTTAAAAAAAAACACACTTATAGACAGATACGAAATCTACCTGTTTCTTTCTGGTAAGTGTCGAAATTGCTATGTAAATAAATAAATGACTGCAAAGCAAACAAGAACACGGCTTCCCCATGCCAATATGAAAAATTGACACGAGTCAAAATTATTCGACATCTGGTCGAATAATTTTGACTGATCGATGATCATCTTAACTGGAAAGAACACATATCGAACCTAGCTAAACGCATAAGAATATTAATTTACTTTTTTAAAGGAATACAACGTATAGTTGATTACAAACTCTTAAGACCGGTGTACTTTGCGCTATGCTACTCCTTAATTAATTATGCTATTTTAGTTTGGGGAGGAGCAGCAAAAACAATATTGAAGTCGGCTAAAAAAGCACAAAATCAATTCTCAAGGTAATAATTGGTCGTCCCTTTAGATATTCATCAGATCTTATATTTAAAGAGTACAATGTCCTAGATATAAGACAAATCTTTATGTTGAGACTCGTTCAATATTTCCATACTAACAACAACTCTCCTCAAGCAATAAATCATGGACACAACACAAGACAAACAACAAACATCTACACACCAATTCCGAAAACAACAACGACATTTTATCAAAGATTCTACATGTTCTTAGCTCCGAAACTATACAACACACTCAGTACCAACTGGAAATCGTATAATTCCAATAAGATTACACAAATATATGATTCAATCAGGAAGAGATGAATCAGAAGCATGGATATCCAACATTCTAATATAATTTATACAATACCTTCACTAATAATTCACTTGTCCTACAATACTCCCACTACATATATTTTATTTTAATTTCACTTTATATACATATTTGTAATTTTTTTTTTCCTGTCGATAATAACACCACAACAGCACGAAAAAAAAAACTGGCTACTTTAACACAGACTTCAGTCTAGCAAAGTAGCTAGGACAACGCTGTATATATCAGAGGTGAAATCTACTCCATCCCACACAATAAACTATGACAATGTCTTATGTTTATTATGTATGTTTATTGTGTATCCATCTCTGTTAAAACAAAAATATGTATGTCAATATATATATAAATAAATAAATGAAAATAGATACAAAACATGACTGCAAATATTAACTAGATACGAGTATATCGAGATCCCCTGAACCTACGCACGTAGCGTCTATACTTTAATCTATACCATAAAATAAATATGTTACGCAGTGAAAAACATAGTTTATTTTCATTATAAAGACAGTTGGAAAACCTTCAAGAATAACGAAAACATTTTATCGATAGTGGAAAATGTCATACGGCGAAAATAAGAATACCAAAAACAGTGAAGTCACTTGACGACGAGTCTATGGTGTACATATGTCTAGTTTATGGGTGTGTTTTAGTAAAGCGTTGTGTACTTGAGGTGTATATGATGACATCTATCACACTATCTCTGCGTAGGAAGAAGATTTAAATTTTATTTATATAAAATAAAAATTTCCCTAGCGGGGAACCGAACTCCGTAACAGTGCCGAGGAACACAAATAATACTTGAAAATAAGCGTGTCTACAAATATCTTTATTAATACTAGATTGTTACAAAGTTGTCCAGGGGTAACTATTTTTTAAATTAAATCAAAAATGAATGTATTAAATTCTAATAGGGAAAAAGTCAACACTGTACAATGTGTAACAAATCTAATCCACATTAGTTTATAGGTGAATACCTGACCAAATTACTAGTTTAAAGTGTTCGAGGGATTTGTGCCTAATCTTAACCATGTCAGAGATTCAAAAATATCATAATAATGCGATTATTTCGATTAATTGAAATAGGTATCCAAATTGTAGGTTCCAAATTGTTTATTTCAGTGGCTAGATCATTTTTTGTTTCATGATTTAAGGCCTGCAGCAAAGATATAGATTAATAATGGAATGATTTCGCAAATATTCATTACGAAGTATGCGCACTTCAAGCTTAACACGATTTTGTAAAAATTTCATATAATAATATTTTCCGTAACAGTGCAGAATTTGCACATATTCCTTGAATATTTTAGACTCTTAATTTAGTCAGGTATCCACACATAAAATATTGTGGACTAGGTCTGTTACACCCTGTATACTCATACGACAATTTGACTACTATTGAAATAGGTAAGATGCCAGAGTACTGGTTAACTATGTGAGAGGTGCCGGGATCGGTACTTGACACTAAAATCTTTTTGACATAAAATAATATTTTGGAGGCGCCTGGATCGATCGCGGTACCAGTAAAGGTGAAAATAAAACGCAAGGTAAAAGTGAGAGGATATAACAAAATTACGCAATTTTCTAACTTAATTTTCATGACGAATTTTGCTGGGAGATTCACTGAATAATAAATAATTCAGATTAAATGTATATCTTTCTAATTGACACATTTAATTTGTATTAAAATACCACAGAACTATGTTCTGAAAAACTGTAACTTCACAATGGTAATGTGTTCTCCTTAATAATAAAGTGTTCTCCTAAATAATAATGTGTTTTCATTAATAATGATATGTTCCCTTAATAATGTGTTTTTCTTAATAATAATGTGCTCTCTTTAATAATAATGCGTTATCCTTAATAATAATATGTTCTCCTTAAAAAAAAGTTTAATAAATACATTAAAATTACGTAAAGGTAGTGGAATTAAGTAGGTACAAAAAAAGCTTATATCAAAAAATTGGTATAAATATCTTAGTTCCAACGTTGCTTTTAAATCGAAAAGGTTTTAGTATTATAGAGAAATTTCATACAATAACCTACACATACACACACGAAACTCACCCTGGATCTTATGAAGGTACAACAATGGAGGTAGTTTTGTTTTTATTTTCATAATCCCAGGAACGGTGGATGTATTTCATAACGCGGGATCTTTTCCATCTGTGATATTCGTGCGCCTCCTACGAAGCCTTATTTAAGTAGGTTCTCCTAGAGACGTAGTACCAACATGAGACAAGAAAATTTAATTATCTTTTTTTTTAATTACATAGAAAACCAACTTGCTTTAAGAATTGAAGATATTCGAATAAATACTTTAAAACGTTAGAACTAACACTAGAGTAAAAAACGAAGAAAAAAAACACAAATATATTCGTAATTGTCGTAATCTACAATTAACACTAACCGCAAATATTTTTCACATAACAAGGCTCAATTTAAAAGAAAAATGTATTTTACACGGTTAATAGGCGTTCGTACGTGTAATACATGCTGCCGAGGACTGTTGCTGTAGATTTCATTAACTTTGGAAAACACGCGCGTATATACCGATGTTGTGGTTTTTAATATCAGTTTCATGAAACGCTCCTGCATAGAATGAGATCTTGCGGTTTGACCTACCCCACGTCGTATACAGACCATTGTCATGGTTTGTGAAGGTTTTTCGCCTCCTTTTATCATCACCGCCCAGCGTTACTGAACGCACTCTGCAGATACCGGTGCGTGAAAGATTCACGTGTAGTAATTTTATTCTATATTTGTAAACTGTGGCTGCCAATAAATTAAATGTCAGCCGTAAGTAATATTTTCTTTACATAACATTATCTGTCCACACATACATAATATATTTGTCGATTATCAATTGGACACGTGAGTGATGGATAATTATTGGGGCATCCAATTTTATCATTCACACAATCTGCCGAATTCTTCAGATTCGCACACATACAACACACTCACACAAACATTTATCCATAATTTCATTTCTTCCCATCAATTCATAATTCGTAATCTACATATTCATACAACATACATATATGTCAATTATTTCAATCCCCATACTCTCTTCAAACACATCCCTGGGCATCTATTATATTCATATCTGACATAATAATATAAAGTATATTTCAACACTAATAAATACATTTCCATTGTATTAATTATATTTATTTCCTAATTATTTTATTTGTAGAGAATTCTGAGCCATTCTGATCCTGGGATGGAATCCGAAATGTCGGTCAGAGAGGTCGGATACATACGGAAAAATAACCCAGAAAATTCTTAACGGCCGTAAAAACATTCTTAATAATTATTTAATTAAATTACAAAGATATACAGATATGTACATTCAAATTAATACATTTGTCATGGAACGACAGATGTATCAATTTGATAGCGCAGAAAGTTCGAAAAATTTGTCGTCAACTTACTATGTTGGTGTAGTGTAATCAGTTAATGCATTTCTCCGGATAAGAAAAGGTCCATGTTCGAATTCCGGTAGAAACAGAAAAAAAATTCTGTATATTTTGTAATTGATACATTTAATTTGTATTAAATATCACAGACCTATGTTCTGAAAGAATGCAATTTCATGATAAGAATGCGTTCTCCTTAAAAAATATTTAATTAGTTCATGAAAAGAATTCCCAACTATGTATAAAATTAATTTCTTTTGTTCAATTTTAAAAATCAGTTAAATTGTATAATTTTTTATTATTTATTTGTAACACGACAGAGGCGAGTTTTTATTATTATAGTTATTATATTATCATGTTACCATTGATATTTTATTATTTTTCCTTATTTCTATCCTTATTCCCAACTATGTAAATTCTCTAATTAGTATGGCATTTTTAAAATTGCGTTTACAATTACTGTGGTGAATGTATTTTTTTATATGAGCTTTAAAAACCTGAAAACTACTCGGGAAATAATTCAAGTACATATCTACCTAATTTAAAAAAATATTATATTTTCTCATCAAGCCCACAGTTTCATTCAAGATGGCTGCTGGTACTAAGGCCACCTTTTGTACTGTCTGTTTTCGTATTCTCGATTTGGTTTCCCCCTACGTTATTATTTTCTTTCGGAGCTACTGTATTTCGTTTTTCAGAATTCTAAAGAAATAAAAGTAAGCCTGCAAACTCTTACCTTATAATATGCCAAGTTATTAGTTCGCGTACGGAAATTTCTAGATTTATATTGTAATAATCTGACAGCTGAAATTTATATATTTTTCTAATACTTCCCGACCAACAGATATAGTTTCAGAGTACGTTCAGCGAAAACAATCGGCGGTGACATACTTTGAAAATGATTTAAAACGTAAATTTATAATATATTCTACACTTTGTACACTGTATATCGGTTTTAATAAATGCTGATAGGTAGGGCGAACGTCGGCTATCTTGAATGATATTACAGTATTGTTGCAGAGAAGCACAGTCAGAAATTGAATTAAATAGAATTTTTATTTATTTTGACATTGGATTCCCAAGAATATATATATAACGTTATGGCATTCATAACTAAAATTTGCTCAAAACCGATAATAATAATATTTATTTTATTTTTTTTATTCATAGTACAGTACAGTGTGTTATAATATTGTTATAATCAGGTAACATTATTTAAGTAAGACGTATATTTCGGGATAAAGTGTTGTAGCAGGTGTCTTCTCAATTTTAATTAAAAATATGAATATATACTCGTATATAAAGTTTGATTTGTTATTGAAATAATTACGTCTCTTTCTGGCGCTCCCTTAGTGCGGAGTGACTAGCCGGTGTCACCTCATTTTGTGATAACTCGAGTTCTTTTGGACAAAATGAATTGATTTGTAGTTGTTAAAAATCTCTCATATCTTGTATTCTTGAAATTAAAAGTTTATATATCTACTACATAAAATAAATATTTCCGGTAGCAGCCAAATATTTTTCCGATAAATAGATTTTATCTGTATATCTTTATAATTAATAATTTAATTTGTATTAAACATACCACAAATCTATGTTCTGAAATAGTATTTTCATTATAAATCTTCATAACGCGAATTTTAAATTTACCCAAATCGTAGTACTCAGTTGAGACGTTAGAAGATTTGTGTATCAGAAATGATCAAATCCTTATGTACGAGTAATACAACAACATCCAAAATTATTATTTTAATTTATCTGCAATTAATAATCTGAAATATAAAATTTTTAACACATTTTAATTCTACAATTAAATTATTTAAGATATATAATTTGCCGCAAAACTAGACAATTCTCGTAATAGTTTTTTGCCAATTTTCCTAAAAGTTCTTTTTCATCCGAATCCACTAATATTATTAAGAATTCATTTAAATTGTATATTTTCAATGCGGGGTTCAGTATTGGATATTTTTTTTGTCTGGGTGACCTGAATTTTTTAAACCCTACCGTTCCGTTGTTATGTTTAAAACAGCGAATACTTTGAATTCGAATACATTCGTTTATTCTTCTTTAGTAGGTCAGAAAGTTTTGGTATCAATTTCCAACTTGAATGCTTGTTTCACTATCGAACGCGAGTTTATTAGACTCGTAAATAATGGGGGTAGTTCAGCTACTTAAAGGTTACATAAAAATTATATTATTTTTTTGTTGAATTATAATTCAGTTCGCAGAATCATCATCATCCTCCACGTCGGTCCTTTATGACAGAGGATTCCGCTCCCTTAGGGCTGTAACCTTTTCCACCTGGTCCGTTCAACGGGTGGTCAGGCCAAGGTCCGAAGTAAGGCCCTTCAGGTGCATCGTCATTTCACTTTTTATGTTTTCTACATACGTAAAATGTTCGTAATCGTTATCTTAACATAACCGTTTTTACTTTAGGGAACAAAAAAATTTATGGGGGTCTAAATTAGGTGAATAAAGACGTTGATCTGTGGTAGTCATGTCGTTTTTAGTGAAAAACTAATGCATAGTTAGCGTCGAATGGAAGGTTCTATTATGGTAATCCGGCTTTTTTCCGCACATAAATCAGGTCGCTCATGTTGCACAAATCATAAAAACTTTTTAAAATTTTCATATAAAATGCGGCATTAACTGATTAATCATGTGAAATAATTTAAACTTTCCGTATATCAAGAAAACAATAAGTATGATCTTGATTTTCGAACAACACTCTCGCGCGTTTTGCCGCTAGGCTCACCAACTTGCTTACTTTTGTTTCCTTATCATACCTGTAGATCCAAGATTCATCTTTAGCTATCACCATTGGCACAAAATTTGCCCGCTTTTGACGAGTTTCACCAGAAATTTGATGTTCGATTAAAACATACAAATACTAGCACAAAAAAATACGTATGAACTCGATTGCGACCAAACTTGGACTGACGACTCCTAAAACTTCATCATAGACGCCAAACCATAACAGAAGCGTATAGTGTTACCGCCTGTAGGAATTTTTTGTCACATCTCATATTGTGATTATGTGTCATCACTGTGGGAGGTCAGCAATGCGCAGTCTTGAACGCAAAAAGCGCAGCCAACTACAGCTGTGCGTCAGGTCACTCATTTATACCCAACATGATAATTCACTCAATACTACTCCTACACACATAGTATGATAATTATTGCAACTAAAAACTAGTGTCGTCATGTAAATATAGTGTTTCTACTCATCCGTTCTATTCCTGTCATCCCTGTTTGTCTTCACAACAAACCAATATGAATACCTCGATATACATGAACACGTATGGTAAGCCGACTTGAAGGCTTACTGCTCACGTGCGATCCTTCTGATTTCATCTCACAACACATCATATACACGGAGTAGAATGTATCAGGAGGGACATGTATTCCGATACACATATTTTCTGTCTGCATTTGAAATATACGAAAATGAGCTATTCGATGTCATGAAAAGTCACAATTAAAATTGTTTAAAATGTCGCAGAGCATTCAAACATACGTCATAACTATGGGAAAGCTTTTCTATAATGATTAATAAAAATAATGTTTTCAAATTTGCACAGAATTACCTACTTACCATTTTAGTATTAAATTACGGGAACTATTAATATGCACATCAAAACAAATACTTTGTTTCTTAGAACAAATTATTTGTGCAATAAAATTAACAAGGTTAGGTAAGCTTAGGTTAGGTATTTTTTTTATTGAAAAATTATATATTTGTTATAATATCTATAATTATACTGCAAAAACAATTCGATTTATATAACAAAGTATTTATTTTAATGCGCTGTTAAATCGTACCTACTCTTAAGTTATATTAGAATTGAATACATGGGAGGTAGGTACCAGGCGCATGCAGTCAATACATTGAAAAATCTATACGTAATTCTGTAAATCGTAATTCGTAAAATTTTGTGAAATAAAACGAAATTAAATATTTATCTGAAAAAATATCATGATGTATTAAAATCTGAATAATGATAAGAATATTACGATATGCATATTTTATTTCAAATAATTTCGCAGAAATTCTAGTTAAATACAGTTTATTTCAAAGTATTGACTGCACGATACTGATACGTATCTACATAGATTGGATACCAAAGCTCGGTTGATTCACTCATCAAAAATGGAACGTCTTGGGAGTGATATTTTACCATATCCAATCAAGTGACAAAGTGTCAGACAATTATATAATTTTTAGAATACGTTATTATTGTGAAGTTGCAGTTTTTTCAGAACATACTTCTGTGCTATTTTAATATAAATAAATGTATCAACTGAAAACATATAGAGAAAAAATCAATTTATCGAAAAACAATTTTGGTGTCGTTATGTACGTATATCCTCGGATAGGAAAAGATTCCGGTATCACCGAGTAATAATTTAATTGGTATTAATTATATACTTATTTTATTCGAAATATGCAAACGAATAGCTTATGCGGCCACACCATTATTAAAAATGCAATCGACGTACAAACAGCGTGAATTACTTTAATGTAAACAACTCTTTTAAAATTTGAATTCACACACTTGCGCCTCAATATAGACAATCTATTTTGCACCTGTGTTGTATTGTTCAAAACTCAAAATAGTCTAAATTCTACGCATGTAATTTTCTTGTGTCTGTCAAACGGTCTCCCTTTCAGTCCGTGTCGCAACCAAACGTGGCAGTAAACAGAGTGACTTCGTTGTCTTTAAAAAATAGTAAAATACTATGTAATTATGAATCTAATAGATCAGAAAACGGCTATGTATGTATATTTTAATTATTTTAAACAATAGGCGAATTCAAATATGTAATTTTTAATATTTAACATTATTGATCAACTAACGGTTATAAACTAAGGTTATAAAAACTATTCATTTCCGTAATTATTAATTAATTAAAGATAGGAGTCTGAAGAATGTTTTACATTAATTTTTTTGGAACGATTACGAGGCAGATTATTAATTAATTAACTTAGTGAATTGATCACGTAATCAGAAATAGTGTAACAGTATTAGCATTAAAGTATGACAAATAATGCAGTAATAGCACCAATAACCAAATATTTTTTCGATAAATAGATTATGTCTGTATATCTTTCTAATTAATTTATTTAATTTGTAACAATTTTTGAATATGTTCAAGAACACACAAATACTGGATTTACACCAATAAAGGCACGTTATTAAATAAATACCAGATATCTCATAGAGACTAAGTTATTTTATTATATATTTTTATATAAAATAAAATATAATAAAATAGCTTCGTCTCTATGAGATATCTGATATTTAATTTGTATTAAAAATACCACAGGACTATATTATGAAATTGCAACTTCACAAAAAAATAAGTTTTTTTATTCAAAATTAACTATATTATCAGAGAAAACGTAAGAACATGCTAAAGTACGTCGCGACACAATCTGTATTTCTTCAAACTTCTTACATTTAGGGAGATGATGATGATGAGATGTTACTATTGAAATTACTTCAAAAATGATACAATTTTGTCGGTAAATTATATGGCATTAGGATTTTGAACCCCCTCGTTACAGGGCTACAGGGCGCGTTGTATCACACTGCTGACGTGAAAAGTTCAGACAGTTCCTGAACAGCCGGCGTACGGTAAATACATATAAACGAAGAAATGCCCGAAGATAGATATTCAACGCCTTGCGAAGACATATTTAGGACTGTGAATGTATAAAGGATCGATCTGCCATTGCGGTAAATGCAGCACTCAAACGTAAAGGCCACATCTGAAGCGATAAGGGTTTGAATTTTAAATGCGAGAGATCAGCATCTTTCACGGAGAGACCTTTTACGACTGACCCGTTAAAAGAGGTAGATAAGAAAATGAATACTCGGTATACTTGTCATTAGTAGGTCTTAGGGTTAGCACGCACTACGGTTAAACGCGCACGGTTTACACCCGTAATTGTAGCTCAAAGGTTTGTGTGGCTATTCTACCCCCTATCGTGCTATATTTTTATATTCTAACATTGACGTAAATGACGTTGTTTGAATGTAGATGAGACGAGAATTGTGTGTCAGGACAGAAGAGTGTGGCGTTCTATTCTCTCTGCGTACCCCCGCGGAGAAACGACGCGATGGTAAGTAAGTATGTTTAAAAACGCACTTGCATTTATGATGTATGGAGATGTATGGTGATGGGTAACGCCCGCACAACGTGGTTTTTTTAGTCAGTAGATGGTCAGAAGTGGTCAACACGCGTTGAACCAGTAACGGAGAGGTTAGATATATAAGGTCACTATATCGTCAACTCACTCCGAGCCTACGTTTGCGGCGACATCGTATGAGAATCAACTATACGTTAATAATATAAGTCCAAAAATGACATGTATTGTATTATACAACATTACAATCAAACGTTTAAAGATGACACAATTATTATTACAATAATTAAATCTATTTATTTTTTTAAATTTATTATCTTTGTTTTATTAACCACTTAATTGAGTTTAAATACATCTACCGGTTTCGAAAACTACTATTTTCTTCTTCAGGATGTCATTACTAACTAAAAACATATATTATTGTTTCTTTACCAGAATCTGTTTTTGAAAAAAACGACAATGATTTAAAAAATAAATTTAATAACTAACACAAATTGTTACTTAATTCAATTTAGTCGGATAATTTTTAGAAAAAATTTTTAGAATGGGGCTCGTATTAAATTTAGTTGGTTATTTATAATTTTTTGATTAGTTTTACACGCTTTATTCATCTCCAATGATTCCAAATTATTTAATTTGACAAATTGACAATCCCAATTTTTTATCAAAACCATGACCATTTTCTATCAAATGCTTAGAAAATTCTGAAAACCTACTATTGTTCAAACATCTCAAATATTCCTTTACTCTTATATTAAAATTACTACCCGTTTTACCAATATAAACTCAATTAAGTGGTTAATAAAACAAAGATAATAAATAAATAAAAAATATGAATTTTAACCACAAATTGCTAATTTTAAAAGTATAATAATTAAATTATTTTGTACAAAGATGTTTTCTAACCTTCAAATAACAGAGAGATGTTCTTCTGGCGAAATTGTTAAATTATTAGTTTATATATTTGCTTCAGGCCCTAACAAAAAATAGATTAGCCGTTCGAAATTTGATGACCTTTAATTTTTTGTATTCAATATATAATTTGAAATCAATAAAATATTTTAATGAATCGAAATAGTAGCATAATTACGATTTTTATTTTTTGAAACCCTTATATCTCTGACATAGTTGAGATTATATATATCCACATATCCCTTAAACATTTTCAACTCGTAATTTCGTCAAGTATCCACACATAAAGTATTGTGGACTAAGTCTTTTATACCCTGTATAAGTGATGTGACATCCAGAGATGTTTCATGTTGGAAAAAATTGTTGGAATTCGGGGCCCTTGAAATTTTCATAGCATTATTTCAGAATTGATTGTAACTATGTCATTAACAAATTTTATTAGCATAAATAATTGTAATTCACAAATTTAAAAAATATTTAATAGAATATTTTCTGTTTTCCAACATTTTCGCCTGAAAACCAAAGATTAGAAGTTGTTTTCGGTAGGTACTTCACTGCTTAATTTATTTTCTTTACATTCAAAGTATTTCTATAAAGTTCAGTGTTTTATCTCTGAACCAAAAGTGTATTTGAATTTAATTTATAGTACTAATAAATATTAATTAATTTGTTTTCAAGTACCAATTACCATTACCTAATTAATTACCTTGAAAAACTATAAAAATGATAATCTTTTAAATGATTAAGATAAGAAACGGAAATGATATATAATAAATTTACTTCTCCGTCCGTTGGTATCGCAAAGCAACATAAAAAATAATAACAAACGTATATCAAAAGTTGTTTATGTCGTACGCCAACATAAAACAAACATGATCTGCTAGATCTGTCATTTCTATCACGTGAAAGTGGATGGTTATCATGTTAAAGAATATAATTTATTATTGTAATTATGAGATGAACCTATGTCAATTTTTAAAATAAATTTATTTATTTATTCAATTATATACATGCCCCCGCGGGTTTTTATATTAATAGACGATTTTAATACCCATATAATTGTTTCAATTAGGGTGATCGGGATAGTCTTGAACAAACCTGTCGGAGCAGTGAACAATCGCCACTGGGAGACATCAACGCACGCCAACGTACAGTCGGAATCGCGAGACGCCATGCTAATTATTTCTCTCCCGCCTTCTGAGTCGACAGCACCCTATATTTTGACCTATGTATCAGATATCTACACGTGTAGCATTGTAGCCATTCTACACGTGTAGCATTGTAATTAATCATTATAATCTACAATATAATAAATTCAGTGTCAGAAAATTTTGCCATCGCGTAAATTCTGATCATTTAATTCTGCTCCACCCCCTGTCATAAATACCCGCCATTTCCTGCATAGTGAACCAAGGTGAATATCGCGATATAAGCGAACACGAATGGTAAGCCGAATTTGGGGGTGAATTACCATTAATACAAATCTGATTACATACACGCTCGTACAATATCTTTGAAATATTGTAAGATTCTAAAATTTCTTCCAAATTAACAAGGTACAAGAATTACCTATCTATCTTTTGCCTGTAATAAACTAATCAACGTACCTGCCAATGTTTTGTGTTTGATTGAAAATATTTAAAACGAAATGATTTGCGATTATAAATGCCTACAATGTGAGATTGCAAAAACCATCTTGCGAGAGCAGCTTTAATGGTACGAACGGGAGCATTAATATTCATGAGAAGAAAGGCGAAGGAAGTGGAATCGGTTTTGAAACTAAATTGCTTGTCGGGAGGGAAGTCTGAGACGGCGCTTAATGAAGTGCGCCCCCACCCTAGTCTCCAACCTCCAACCCTCGAGATCAAATATATGAATTAAGGGAACATCGGCCGACCTGCCTGCGACATCTCTCTGTGCCTCGCGGATATTGGCTAATTTCAACGTTTTCATTTAAACTCGATACACACATAAATTACCGTATTTATAAGGTAGTTTTGTACTCATTGGCGTAGCTATGAGAGGCCTAAATCGCTGAACAAGATCATCAAGCAAACCTTAAAAGAAAAACATCCAACTGATCAAATAGTCAAGAAAACTGGGACCTACCTGTGGAAACTAAATATATAGAGCAAGCCCCCCTTTAAAAAATGTATCGTGAGCCGTGACCTAAACTTAAATTTCCGAATGAGAATAATATAATGCTATGTGTTTCCTGAACTTTTATATTGAATGGAAACCTGAATATTCAATAAAATAATGATAAAGCGATTTGAAGCCTTTAAAAATAACATAAAAGTGTGTGTAAATCGTTGCTCGCTTTTCCGCAGTTTGATTAGGGTGTGGATCTCGCGATGGAAAATGCTGGGAAGGCCAGCAGACTGAAATGAGATAGAAGACAGCGTAACTAAATCATACGTGTACTGTCATTTCTCCCGCTTATGGGGTGTATCACAAATTGTCACTCTTATAATTCATGTAATAACATCATTTATTTATGCTTGTGGCAGTAAATGTATGTATGTAAAGGATGTCCCAAAATTATTTTGTTACGAAAGATTTGAATTTGCCGCCATTTCTGCAGTAAATTGTTGATAACCTTGAAAAAAAAATTGACGGCTGAGAGTTTAGGGTTAGTAAAAATGGGGCGTTACACGATACAACAACGTATTTTCATCATTGAACAATATCTCAAAAATAATTAATGTTTGGCGGCCGCAATTCAAAAATTTAATACAAAATATGGTCGGAATAGTGTTTTAAGTTCATCAACTGCAAAGAGATTAATTGAAAAATTTAGAGAGACTGGATCAGTTGGAGACGCTAAACACACTGGTCGTCCAACAACACACAACAACAACAACAAGCTCACAACAGGAGGAAATTAAACGCTGCATCAACGAAATTCAGCCACATTTATGCAAAATGGTCATGGAAAATTTCGACAAAAGAGTGCGTATGTGCCAGCAAAGCCGTGAAGGCCATTTGTCCGATGTGTTATTCCATAAATAACTATTCCATGTACTTTATGATTCAATAAAAAAATAGAAATCTGAAGACTAAAAACTATGTTTTCTATTTAATTCAAATCTTGCGTTAATTTTGGGACTCCTTTATAATAAACTTTGTACTTAATCATGGTATTATAAATAACACAACTGTATCTTGTAATTTATTAACTGTAGTTAATTTTATAAATGTATGTTGCTACCAATAACGAAAGCACACGGGAGCGTCGAAAGGTGTAGTTTTTAATTCACAAACCAACATCTCGTCTTTTAATTTTGTATAATACTTAAAATCTTACATAATTGTATATAGATTCTTGGGAGTTAAACATTTCTTGCTTTTGTTGAGAGAAACCGACACGTGAATGAAAACTTAAAAAACGGTTCCGGGAAAGGATGGGGTCCTTTCGATGCCTTTCAAAAGTAAGCTGGATTGATAGGATTATAATTGATAATGTGATGATCCGGATGCAAAGCAATAATAAAACTTGAAAACAATAAAAATTGCAAATTTTTAAAAGTCGTTCAGAAACCTGCACTTCATAATTCAAGGTAAAATTGTGAGCAGGAGAGGTCATGGAAGACGAACAACATCCTGGCTGAAAAGGTGTAAGGTAATGGTTCAGGAAATCCACAGTCCAACTATTTCAGCTGCTCTAAACAAAACAACATCATGAGGTAATGTTGTAAGTAACTTTCATAATTTTGAGAATAATTAATTAATCCTGATGACATACAAAATAGTGCCATCCGATTATTTTTGTTAAATGATTACACTCCGTCAACTATTACATTTGAAATATTAATTAAATGTATTAATTAGAAAGATATACATAAGAGATCAATTTTATCGAAAAATATTGTTAACATTTTTACGGAATACGGAACCTTTGAGTAAACCGATAGCAGTCGCCAGAATTAACAACTCATTTTTATTCATTTCAAACAAAGTAGATGGCTTTCATAAAATAGAACGATAGATGTATTCATTTGAAAAGTGTAACATATGGGTTCGTAAATTTGTAGTTAGAAGTACTGACGCAGTAGCATAGTTGGTTAATGCACCTTCCCCGGATTGGAAAGAGATCCAGGTTCCAATCCTGGTAGCGCAACAACAATATTTTTCGATGAAATTGATTTTATATGTATATCTTTTTAATTAATACATTTAATTAGTATTTAAAATATCACAGAACTATGTTCTGAATAATTACAACTTCACAATGAGTATGTGTTCTCCTTAATAATATTACATTTTGTTTGAGAATTCTCCGAACGTTATTATCATCGTTATTTCGAATATCTAAAATTGCAACTTTTAATGGGGACATGTTGTTTTATTTGTGCTGAATAAAGTTCACGTTGAAAAATGTATGTCCTACCTGATAACAGTGTACTTGCAGTTAGAGATAAGTTAGTTTTAAGTTCAAAACGCGAATAAATAATAATAAATAATGTGGAAACCTTTCTCAAGCTATGTTTATTGGAGGAGAATAAAGCAATTTGATGCTGCACCAGTCAGTATGTATGTAAAATGTTAAGTTTTGCAATCAAATCACAATAAATTTTACTATTCTACCAACCGGAGAGAACTAATTTAGGGAGATCGCGACTCATTTTCAATCAATTAAAATTAACTATCTGTAGTATATTAAGTACAATTTCGTACTCGTATTGTATTTGTATGCATTTCTAAAAATGATTTTATTCTGAAATACGTATGTTACAATTTTCTAGATCTTATTTTTATAATCAAATATCTAATTATTAATATAAAATGAGGCCACAAAGTAATTTTGCAAATATTGAAAAAATATGCAAGGCCATAAAGTGTTTACTGATTTTTATATTCACGTTAAAACGAGTATTCTGCCGTATGTATTCGACAATGAACTCTGCAATAGGATTCGAAACGTCGACCAGAGAAGTTGGAGACGCGTGACAGAATAACCCAGAAAACTTAACACAGAAAATAAATTACATAATTATTATGGAAATAACTTAAAAAATAATAAATCGGCTACAAGATATTTTCTCTCAAAATTCCTCTCGCATATTTAAATTTATTAAAATTTTAAAAACACTCGTTTCGCTCCACGTTTTTTCAATTTATTAGTTAATTAAATGTTATTCTAAATTTTATATTTATGTATTAAATACTAAAATAATTTTTACATTTTTTAGAATTTTATCGTATAATATAATGTTGAAATTAATATTATACGATATAATAGGTTTAGGTTAGGTATTATATTAAACGGTAATATAGACAAATGCAACAAAGCAATGCTCCAAAAAAACAAATATATAATATAAATAACTGTTATGCTTAAAGGCCTTACAAAAGTAGAAAACAGGTAATGAATTAGAGATAAATAGAATAGAACAATGTTTGGGAAAAAGTATTGGGGTGATGCGGTTAAAGAAAGATGGATTATGTCATAAAAGATGAAATGTCAGTGAACGAATGTCCCATTATATTTCACCCATTCAATCACATGTTAGTTTGAATTATAACACAGAATGTGTGCGTGTGTTTGTATGTGCGTGTGTGTGAGTTTGTGCGTGTGTGTAGCCAGAGCAGATGAAACAATAAAATACTACTTACAGTAGACCCAGTTACGGATGCAAGTATACGCAGTAAAATATCTACAACGATAAACAACTGATACAAAGTACCGCTCTAGGGACGGCTCCCTGAGCGGCTGCGGCGATTTGTATCGGCACCTATTGGGGCCGGTACCGTGCACGTTTCTTGAGGTTGATGACGTATATGTAGGGTGCGTGCAAATTGTGCAGCTGATAGACCCTCACAAATCATAGTAAATTAATCAAATTATAGAACTGACGATACAAAATAGCATCTCAACATTTTACAATATTTTATTTAGGTGCAGACCAAAAGCAGACTGTTTAAAAGTAAGTAGGTAAAAATTAAATAATATTATATTATTTAAAATGATAGTAAAATATACTGACAGCATAATAAAGTTATCTTTGCAAATAATCCAGCTATTTCTGAAAAGAAACAGGATGCCGTGTTATCCAGACTCTCAAAATAAGACGAAAAATAAATACTTCGATTGTAATTTTTTTTTAATGCCTAACTATTGATACATCATCTTTACCTTATATAGTTATGGCGGGAATATGGTTATTATATCATTACTGATAAAACATTCAACGTTACATAGCATTATATTATATAATAGCAATGAAAACATGCGTGTTAAGATACCGCAAATGGTTGGCGGTATTGGAGAATTTGCAAGAATACCTAATTAAGTAAGTACATATATTATTATTGTCTTGTAAACCACTGAAAACAGATATTCAAGCAATTATTACTAACTAAAACACTTAAGGTTACTTCCAACTGACTACTACAATTAAAACGATATACAATCTTGCAGCTGAATTGCCATTATATCAGATCAGAAATGATAGGATTTTAACATTTTTTTTTAAATCGTTTATTTCTTTTAACATCGTCCTAGCATGAAAATATTGCATATAAATTATTTATAATACAAATTAAATGTATTAATTAGAAAAATGTACATATAAACTCAATTTTATCGAAACATATTATTGTTACTACCGGGAATCAAACCTGGATCTCTTCCGATCCGGGGAACGTGCATAAACCGATTATTCTATACCAACACAGTGTATTGACGACAAATTTTCGAACTTATTTGTTACACTTTTCAGATTAATACATCTATCGTTCCATTATTTGAAAGCCATCTTCTTTATTTTTACGGAATCTCAAATACCTTTGAGTAATCCGACAGGAGACGCCAGAATTAATAATTCATTTTTATTAAATGTTGGACACACTGATACAACTTATATATTATTAAGAAGAACAAATTCTTATTGTGAATTTATAATTATTCAAAACATGTTATTTTTAATATAAATTAAAATATCACAGACCTTCTGAATAATTACAACTGCACAATAAGAACGTGTTCTCCTTAGGAATATAAATTATTTGAAAATTTTCATGTTATTAGAGAAATTAATTAATTTAGTGTTTAAAATGGGAGAAATGTTATGTAATACATAAGCATTATGGCCCGTATCCATGAGATGAGACACGATAAATTGTTGAGATAGATCTCAGTACTACTTACACGTTTTGAAATTTCGATCTAGAGATAAGCAAGACTTGATATATACGCGTAAGGTAATCTAGAATCATAGATTAATTTAACCTAAAAATATCGCAATTAGTGTATAATTCTATAGTCACTCCGCATATAAATTATTGTTCAACGGTACTATTTTTAATTGTTATTTATTTCTTCATTTGACAAAAAAGTATCTGAAGTATTCGGTATTTATTGTGCATTTGAGTCCTTTTCTAAATAAATAATATGCTTCTTTGAAGTGAGTTGAGTGAATGAGAAATCTAGATGAAAATCAAAAATGAAGTTGTGAAGAAAAAAATTCAAAACAGAGCAATGCGGACTATTTCAAGATGTAATAGATATACAAGAATAAGTTAAACAAAATTAAAAATCGAATATTGCCATCATACATGAATAAAAACATTAAATTTTGAGGTCCACGCGTATCCTACGAGAAGTTGGTGAGGTTTTAGGCCTCCACAAACAAATCTGTCAGGAATGTTTCAAATTATTCAATGAACTGCCAGCAAATGTGGAGGAAGCAACTAGTTTTATATATGTAATATGTTTAATAACTGATCATTTTTGTTATGTTTATTTTCTTTTGTATTTATAATCTTTTTACCTAATGCTAATTGATATACTTCGTTTGGAAAACAGACAGTTAATCGATATAAACAAAAATCATAATAAAAGTATAACAAAAATTTAACCAATTACAGATTTTCTCTGAAATAACAATGTATTTGATACAGTGAAGACAATTATTTGAAAAGGACTTATTAAATATATATAAATAGCTTATTAAGACTTTATAATAGGAAAAGAATTTTATGCTGAAAAAAAAATTATAAAGGAATGAGAACTTTCCCCTCTATTGCAAAAATACAAAAAAAAAGTAACATTAAGAGAAATGAGAGAAAAAGTAAAAAATAAAAGAGATAAATATTATAAATAAGAAAAATCACCTGGAGAACGGGAGGGTGAGAGGAAAGGTAAATGAAAATGTGATAGGGAATAAAATCCGTGATATAAATAAAATGAAGGCCATTAAGGTTTATACATTGAATTTAGATTTAATTGTGGTAACTGAAGTATTGAAAATGCCTAGTTAATTTAAGTAATTTAATTTAATTTAGTTAATTTAAATGAGTTTTGTTTGGCATTGGTGTTGGTTTAGTGGAAAAATTATTAAATTGTACGATATAATTTTTTTTTTTTGCATTATAATCTTGCATAATATATATTTTTTCAACTAAATAAAAAATATGCATACATGCAGATATCTACAACCATTCAGAAAAGATAGTTAAACATACAGAAGGCATTAAATTATAAACATTTATTTCTGTTTGAGTGCAGCTGAAGAGATTCAGATTCGAATCCATCCAATTAATTGTTATGCCCTAGCTTTGACGACGTTTATCAACGCACCCAGGGTCCAAATTCTGATATGCTCTGGGTGGTATCAAGGTGCAAACTTATTTTGGTTTTTCAATCGTCACACGAGTCCGTGTCATAGGTCATGTACACGTACATGTACAAATACAAAGTATTCTGAGTTTGTTAATTTAATTTCAACCGCGTTCTATTTTACTTTGTGTCACTGTATTCACTTAATACTTCTGCATTTTAAGTGTTTCCTTGTAAAGTCGAAGTTATCGCATGAATTATAAAATTATCCCGCAATCACCCTCCTGCCGCCTTTAAAATAAATATTTTCACTTTAGTGAATAGGCAGACATTTGACGTTTGACGTACAACGAGCGTGAAGTGAGGCGCGAGACAGTGTCCCCGTGTACACACCGTATCGAAACGTACGAAACCGTACGAAAGCCGATAGTTGTATCTAAAGAATCTTATGAAACAATATGATCCCCGTCTCAGAGATTGTTAAAAATCTTATAAAAATGTCAACTATGGACACGGGGCAATTGATAAAAAAAATAATAACGAAGTTGATATTGAAGTAAACATTTTTATTTATCGACTTACCATCTTGGTAGTCTAATAAAATATAAATTAAATTCATCAATTAGAAGAAAAATATACAAAAAAATCTGTCAACCGAAAAAATAATTTAGTTACTGGCTATCAGGATTAATAATCAAATTATTTTTTCGATAAATAGTATTGTGTATATCTTTCCAATCGATTAATTTAATTTATATTAAAACATCTTGGAACTACGTTCTGAAATGTTACTTTTTGTTGTCGATTTACTTAATAATCATTTGAAATTTATATTGTTTACCTCCGTATTTAAATCTATAGGAAGCGCACGAAAGGAGAAATGGTATTACAATATCCCTGACCGAACTCGGACTAAAGCTAAATCAGATTCTTAAAGGTGCACTCAACTATTATATATAGTGCATATTTATGTACACATTCAAGACAGAAATGATTTACTGAAAAGTAATATCAAACTTGAATATGGAAGCGATACTCATAACTTAAATACTATACTGAACACGTCTGTAGCTCACCCAATATAATAACGTAATAGTCTATGCGAAGGAATATCGATATTCTCGAAAGCGGGATCCTATCGTAATAGAAATAGTTTTTACCAATAGTGTACATTGTCATTATTACCAGTATTAAAAATATCAAAGCAGTGATTATTTCGATCAAATCTAATGGAATTGTATGTCTTATATGTTAGTTATTTTCCTACCAACAAGTACCTATCTATGTTAAGGAAAACACATTTTTGTTGTGAAGTTGTATTTTAAAATTGGAATAGTAGGTGTATCAATTTTAAATATTACAGAATATATGTAGTGTCTAATTCCAAAACCTCCTATAACGGATTTCGGATAATTAACGTTAAATATGCAGTTTTGTAGATTTTTTTGTCAGCTACAAGCAGAACACATTGTTTCTCGCAAAGGCCACTCACATCCATTGATATTGCATCTTCAAAATCGGGGTTAGTTCCAAAAAATACAGTACAGCTGCCAAAATGATATATACAGAAAAAAAATTACATTATAATATATATCAATATATTATCATACATAATATTATCATAATATAGTTCATCTGAAATGTTTTGACCTATTGAGGAGAAGTATTTAATTACATAGTTAAATATATCAGTCTGATTTTCATCAGTGCTCGGAATACTTTCATCGTAAACCATTTGAAATACTTTATTACTTTTATCGATATTAGAATTGGTGTATTCTCTAATAATTTGCCAACATTTTCTTGTATTGGTTTTATTTAGTTCTACTAGATTTTTATAATATAGTATTTTCGCCGTTTTTGTTGCCTTATTACAAATATTTCTATATCGCTTATATTGGATTCGTACGTCTATATTAAAACATGTTATGTTAAGTTGTTATTAAGTCTTTTAAAACAATGTTAAATAATCTATATTAAAATATAGCATAGACTACAATGTTGTATTTGAAAATATTAAAAATACACTCTTCAATCTTCAATGCTTTTCATTTTAAATAAAAAATGTAAAACTTTTTACGTATCCTTTCATAAACGAGAATACATATTTCATACATCCAATCCGTACACACATTGATATGCGGACTTTTTCATTTTATAAACCCCGTGTACATTTCCCGGTTTTATTAGGCCGGTCATACAAAATCGTATTTCATCAGGAGGAAAAAGCGTGTAGTTTGTCCGAGGTTGGCTTTTTTATACGAGGAAAAGCATAATTTTCTTTGACCCAACATAACGAGTTACGTTCGCTCTTTGACGGACGTTTCACTGAAATACGCATATCCATAATGGAGAAAAAATATGTTTATGTTGACATACATTAAATTTCTTGTTGAACTAGCAGCCCGCGCACGGTGTTACTTAGTGGTGATTTAATCGTTATTTAAACCGCTATTTATGAGTACAATGTATTCCAAAAGTCTTTTTCATTTTGGTTCATTCGCTGACAGCAACGTTCCTTCCTCTCTGGACCAATTCAAAGAAAATATCTGAGAAGAAATGACAGCGATCAAGGAGAATACTCAGAAATTTTGCCTCCCGTTTAGAAGAGTACCAGGGAAATAACGGATCACGTTTAGAATACATAATTTATAAGATATAAATTTCCAGAGTCTGTACTTAAATGCAAAATAAATGTATTTTTATTAAGCCTGTTCATTATTTTTTAATAGAATTTTGTTATGTAAAAGACTTTTGAGACAAATTGTATATATATATTATTAATAATATATGCTGTATCAATGTGTCCAAAATTTAATAAAAATGAATTGATAATTCTGGCGTCTGCAATCGGTTTACTCAAAGGTATTTGAGATTCTGTAAAAATAATGTAGATACGTTAGTAACGTTAAAAGACACTTCTTCTTGTGCCCTATCCGTTCAAAGGACGTTGGCAATCATCAGTTTGTTTACTGCGGCCAGGAAAAACTCTACAATAGACTGGCCAAACTACTGCCTCAGGTTCTTCATTCATGATGTTCTTCTTCTTACAGAGTCCCGACTTCCAGCAATCTTTCCTTAAATTATGAGGTTCAAAATCTCGTACTTTTCCAAATGTCTCGTTACATTTCCGTTTTCGGATTTTTATTGTTTTAAATGCTTATTTTTCATTATTCATCAAAACCATAATATCTTAATTTGTAACTCTATCCATCCAGCTTATTTTGAGCACTGATCTATAGATCGCCTTATCATTTTTTCTGTAAGTATCCGAGTTTCCATTCCTTAAACCAATATCGAGAACATGCGGATTTTCATGCATATAACATGCGTTTTTCATGCGGATAAGATTGCGCGAGCCTGCTCAATGAGTCGTTTGATTTCAATATAACATTTTTATTTATATTGTACTAGAAGAGACGCCAGTTTCATACGCTAGTCTTCGTGAAAACCTTAAAATAAATAGTTGTAAGTATCTATGGTTCTCAAGCTCATTTCTCTTTCCCAAGGTGATCGCTGATCATTAATTTAGATTGTAATATCAACACGTGTGTATAGTACTGACCAATTTACCTCATCGTGCTATTAAGTAATATATATTCAACGCCAATATCTGTGAATTGTCAAACCAATTTTGACGATGTGCCACCATTTAAATGTATTTTTCATTAGAAATATTATAACTACGCGTAATGCTATTAAATTTCTGTAATACATCTCATTTTATAGATCTTCTCATGCGAGATCGTTCGATGTTCTACATACATAATCTATATGCTTAATTCCCATAGTTGTGGGCTGACAAATTATTTTCAGACTAGATTATTACTTACAAAATATTTTATCAAACTAGTGTAATTGTGAAAAATATTTAAAGCCATTACTTCAGTAACTTGAGTAGCTTGTTGGTCTAGTGATTGAGACGCTGGTAGTTGGGGGATCGCGCCTCGTTCCAGGAGACCAGCATGTTAGTTCTATTTTCATATTACAAGCGTTCAGTTTAGTTTGAAAAAAGTAAGAATATTGATGTGACACCCGTGATCGCATCTCTATTTTATAAAAGGTTGCATATAGACTGATGAATTATATTCTTATGTACAATATTGTGGAGAATTAAACAACTTTTTATACTTAATCAAAATAATATTTTTTTAATAATCTGTTTTTATTTTATTTTCACATTTCATGTTATAAACAAATTATCAAGAAAACATGTTTTCACCTCTCTCGGAAGTATATAAGGGTGTATTTTTAAGGAAGTGAGCCTAACGTTGTAGGGAAAACGAAGGTTTTTATTCCTTCTGGGGTGCTTTTACGACGAGAACAGCTGTTGCCGGACCACAACAAGTAATTAGTCTTCTCTCTGTCCTCTCTAAATCTTGCTAGTTGTATAGTTTCATCTGAAAACTCTGTGAGATGCTCTTTGAAGTAAATACATATATTTAAACCAAAATTTATATATAATGTACGTAGTTAGAATAGCGTAAAGTGATTGTGGCGCCTACGGGAAAAATGTTACATGAAAAATGTTACAAACGTTGATGGCATTTTTGAAATAAATATTTTTGCAATAATCTTCACTTTAAAACTGTTTTACTAACATGTCAAATTTACGTGTAGTTTAAATGGTAACAAGGTTACAACATTTTATTTCAGTGCACTATTCGTGTTTTATAATACAACCGAGTTTTTTAAAATTTATTGATAACTGCGAGTCATTTACAGTCACACTGGCGTAGTCAAAAAAATAATATAATTAAAATAATATTTGAATACTTAATTTGGACAAATCGACATACACAAAGGTATTTATAATATGTCAAATTTACGTGTAGTTTAAATGGTAACAAGGTTACAATATTTTATTTCAGTGCACTATTCGTATTTTATAATACAACCGAGTTTTTTAAAATTTATTGATAACTGCGAGACATTTACAGTCACACTGGCGTAGTCAAAAAAATAACATAATTAAAATAATATTTGAATACTTAATTTGGACAAATCGACATACACAAAGGTATTTATTCAAATTTTCAACAAGACATTTTCAAGACATCAAGGTTCCTTAATACATTAGAACTTTGTTGCTACATTTTTGACCAATTTTCGGGTAACAAAATTCTAACTTTCTATTTTAATACAAATTAAAATAATCAGTTTGAAAGATATACAGAAAAAATGTATGTATCGAAAAAATAATCACAGCAGTAACCAAAATTATTTATTCGAAATAAAGATTTTTTTCTGTACATTTTTACAATTAGCCAATTTAATTTGTATTAAAAATACCACTGATGTATGTTCTGAAATTGCACCTTCACGATAAAAAATTGTTTTCATTAAAAATAGATTCATTTAAATTATGGAAAAACAACCGTATAATGCAATTATAATACTTTGCCAACATTCATCAATTCACATTTACGTATTATTTATATTCATAACATTGAAGCTCAGTATGATATAAATGGCAATGCAATGATTCAGTTTTTACCTAAATGCTAAATAATAAAATATAATTTTTCAAGCGTTATGACATATTTTACGTATTTTTCTTGTAAAATGATTATCGAAAGATGTCATTTTTGTCAGTTTTGACAGTTCCAACTTAATTGTTTAAAGATTTTTTTGTGAAACTTTGTAGAATTTCAAGATTATTTTGTAAATTTAGTTGAAACACTTTGTTTTATTCTATTATATTTTATTATATTTAATGTTAGAACGTATTTTTGAATTATTGTCGTTGAATTAAGTGTAGTTAAATTGTATTATTGATAATAGGAAGATATTCCCGAAAACGTTCTAAAGTTAAATATAGTGTTTAAACTCAATTTACAAAATAATTATTTCCGTAAAAATATTGTTTCGTATTCGTAACACATTTTTACCGCGTCTTGCGAATGGACCGCGACCCGTGTTATTGTTACCCCTTCTCCATCAAAATTCCCCGACCTTTCTTCATGCTCGTCTCCCAAGTGTAAATAGTGACCTTGACGACAGCAGATGTCTACTAGAACGAAATTTGTTCAATTTAGACATCGCGAGAACATTAGCGGTGTGGATTTGTTCAACTCCGGTGCACCAACACTGTATTGTTTTGGATATCCTGTGAATCGTGTGCACAGTGATATGAATTGTTGTTTTTGTGTGCCGCGGTGAAGTTTGTGTTATCGGCGTTTTCGATTGGAAGCGGAGATCCGGCCGCGTACCGTTTGTGTGATCTCGGCTGACGGAGACGTGTAATACACGAGGTAAGGCGAGCAGTCCTTCAGATTCCCGATTTCCCGAGAACACTGGTCCTTCGATGGAATCCCTATCCCATCATCGACCCTTATCCGTTAATCTAAGTCCCTTATTTCGTTCCTTCCTTTACCACCCTCTCTTTGGCGATTCCGATTTACGATCAGAATCATCGTAATCCAATCCGGGAGATGCGCGTCTCGAAGATCACGCAATTCGTTCGGTAGATCCTAATCGGCGCAGGATTTACGATATCTTTTTCAAATATACTTACGTTAAAGATTATCAATACCATACATAAGATATAATGAATATACTTATCAGTAGATATACTACATACGATTTGATAGATAGAAACGCTACTTTGGTGTTTATTCTTACTAGTAATGAAGTCAATACGTGTACATATTTTGAGCGTATTTAATGATGTATAATATAAAGTAATAATAAATAATTTATTTACAACTTTATTGTATTTTTTAATACGAAAATATCCCGTGTAAGTTTTACACACCTGTCATAGGATGGGATATATTAGGTTGAGTCATAAATAACTTCCGCCCAAGTAGATAGTACCTACTATTGTTGTTTACGCACACAATGGGTGTCCCAGATAAGGGATTTTTGTTTTAGTTACACAGTTAAAAGTTTGGTTAGTCTTTAAATAGCAGTCTAGTACTGTGCACGTTACATTAAAAAAAAATTTTTACGTTAAAAATGTAGAATCAAAAAATACACTTTCACCATATGATGCTTTGGGAATTTAAACAAGGCAATAGCGCTGCAGCCACGGCTCTAAAAATATGCAGCGTGTACGGTGAAGGAGTTATAACCGATCGGGCAGTTAGAAATTGGTTTCTCAAATTTTATTCTGGAGACGTGACCTTGAAAGACGAACGGAGAGCGGGTCTGCCTTCAGACTTAGATAACGACATTTTGAAGACAATATTGGAACAAAATACACTTCAAACAACAAGAGAGTCAGCAGAGAAGCTCAATATGTCGCAATCAACTGTTTGCCGCCACCTCGAGAAATTGGGGAAAGTCAATAAATTGGGAGTATGGGTAATCCACAACCTCAGTGAACGCAACAGCATACGCATACAGCAAGGGTGACTCAAAAAAAAAATTATCGAACTTGACTGGTCTGTTTTACCTCATCCACCATACTCACCGGACCTTGCTCCGACAGACTTCCACCTTTTCTGCTCCTTACAGAATTTTTTAAATGGCAAAAATTTCAATTCTGACCAGGCAGTAAATGAGACTGGCCGAGACGTGTAGGAATCGATAAATTGAATACAAGATGGGAATAAGTCATATCAAATAATGGAGAATACATTTTAGATCAATTTTTTTTTTATTGAAAAATAAATGCATGAAAAAAAAACGGAAGTTATTTATGACTCAACCTAATAAATACTAATTTTAGAAATAAAAACAGGTTCTAACAAGTTATTTAATTACGTAAATCGCCAACTAATTTTCAAGAAATTAAGAATGGGTGTCAGGTGACGTCACAGCTTAACACATTTAAGGCAAGCTTTATAATTTTAATTAAAGGGAAACTGTGACTTAATCCGCCAATATTGAACATTTCGTGCTAATTATTAATTAAATTCGTGTAATTAAGTTTTATGTCAAAACTTTTTAGGAGTTAAAAGCGTTTTTTTTTTGTTTTGTGGCGTTCGTGATAAATAGAATCGGACATTTTTTCCAACCGCCCAGATAATTTTCAGAAACAAACTGTCAAAATCAAATGTTTCGGTGCGATGGCCGGGTGGAATTAATCACCGGCTTCGATCAATCAAAAGAACTACTGAGGGGGGGCATTTTGGGAAATTTCGTTCGCCGGGTTTGACGCTCGGATAATGAAAATGGCTCCCGTGCAAGGTTGGATTGTATTTAATTCGTAATACTTAATCAGTGCTGAACGTGATTGACCGAGTGTTTTGAAAACGCGGCGGTAGGTAGTAGGTAAAATCACGAACCGCGAGTCAATCACTGATATCTTTGAGTCATACTCACTATCGGTGATTGAATATCTGGGAATATCATGATTTGTGATTGATTTTTTTTATTTTATTTATATTTGATTGTGAACCGTGATTCGGGGCATGTGCATATGAAACGAAAATATTCATGAAGAAATGATTGATTAATATAAGTAAATATGCTCAAAATGATGTTTTTTTTAAATTTATTTTGTGTATTGTGATATCGTGCAGCGCACGCGTATTAGTAATAAAACTGTGATCACTGTCACAGTTTTCAATCACTGATATTATCAAATATCAATCGCAATCACACCAGAAGAGTAGCATTTTTTCTCATCACTAGTATGTACTCAAAAATACATTAATTTTCATCTAAAGTGAAGTCAAATATTAATTTTGCAATTGGCACACTTGAAAAATGGTGCATATTTCCATGTACTAAATATGATTAATATAATATGAAGCGTATCGAACGCTGGAGTATGACCCCGCGCGTGTAGGAGGGGGGGGGGGGGTGCCCGAAGGTATATAAGGGAAGACGCGTGTCGATGGCGGTCTCTTTTTATTTTCCTTCGGTAACCACGCTCGTAGCTCCAATTCTGTATTAATAATTAAATTGTTGCATGTATGATATGAAGGTCCCACCCTATCCCGAAATCGTTTTGAGAGTTATTTACTCTCGTTTCGTCTCAACTCAACAAAGCAACGCGTGCAATATTTTACAAAATCTTAAAGTTAAAGCTGTTAGCTAAATTTCGGCAGTTAGTTACTAAAACCTAATGGATTTCCATCATATTAACTTTTTTTTACTTTTCTTTATTATTACAATCGGTAAATGTTACATTTTTTACTTTTTCCTATTACATTCAGTTATCAACATCATTTTACAAAAAATTGGTTGGCTCCGGCATCATCAGATATGAATTGTTGTATATAATAAATTATTGTTCATAATTACGAGTAATTACTTCTACAAGTACCTGGACAATAATCGTCACATAGTTCGGTCGAATCAACCGGCGAACTTAAAGACAACACTAACTATATATTTTTTTGTTGTCTTTCTATTAATCCTATTGCTATATTATCATATTAAAAAAAAAAAAACATTTTGATATGCATTGAAGTCGTCTTTATAGTTATACGGTAATGTAATTTTATTTTTATTTATTTATTAATCTATGGACTTTTACAAAATAGGTTTGGTATAAAACACAATAAAAAACATATGAGCAGCTACACAAGTAGCACGAAATATATATATATAAATAGAAATTCAAAAATAAGTAAAAAAATAAGCAAATTAAACCATAAAAAATAAAGGTTCAAGAGAGAAAAAATAATAAACTCAGAATGGCTGAGTATGTAAATCAGTTGTATCTTTGACTCAGAACAGCGTCAAAAACATCTCTCTCATATTTAAACATACAATATCGGAATATATCTACAAGACCAAAATCTTTCCCAAACCTGTGAAATCTTTGTGTGGGTGCATTCCTATAAAAATTAGTAAATGATGAATTTACATGGAAAAGCACCGACGACCTTATACTCCGCGCAGGAACGTGGTATATAATCAGTTCAGTTAAATTAGGGGCGTCCAGTATGGCATTTACTATTTTAAATAAAAATAATAAATCACAAGTTCTTCTACATGACAAGTTAGTTAAATATCATGAACCATGATTAATAGAGATTAAATTAATCATCTGGAAAGATACACAAAAAAAAATTATTTATCGAAAAAATATTTCAGTTATAAATATAGGATTCGAACCTGGAGCTTTTCCTATCTGGGGAATACGTAACTATGTTTTAAAAAACGGCAACTTATAACAAAAAAAAAATACCAATATTGCAAAGTTAATCTCTGCTCAAATACGGAGGAATAAAGATTTTATAAATTAAATATATTATTATTATTTTGTTTTTCACGTTTATTTTTAATAATATCAATTTAACCTAACCGCAACAATTTTTATCAGGGGTCAGAATATGTCGGAGCAAACCGGAACGCCACTCCAATTCGTAGGATTCTGACAAATATAGCTCCGGCAAGTGATATATTTTTAATTTTAATTACAACTCCTGTTCGTTATTTTGGATTCATAAAAAATATGCGAAGGTTAATCAATATATGAAATAAAATGAATGTATGAGACATTTAATTCCAACCCCCTCTATAACGGATTTTTAACAAAAGTCAGAAATCACGAAAAACGTTTAAAATAGAATTTTAATCTAAATTGTTGAAGATACGGTGTATGTATAAATACTAAAGGAAATGCAAAAAAAAAAAATACAAATATGATGTTAATTTTGAGAAATTACAAAATTTATACCATTCATAGAAGTGTTTGAAAATCAACACGCGTATTTTAGGTGTTTGTCGCCCACATTATTTGACCTTCTTTGGTACAAGGCAGTGGAATACGACTAAAACTAATGGTCAGTTTCATTATTGGGCCGTTTGGAGGTTAAGTACTCGATTATAGAGGGTTTTGACACGAACTTAAAACAACAAGACAAAATTGTTTTTGTTTGTTCTATTAATTAAATTATTATTTGTGGTACAGTATTTGAGCCAATTGCAAGTATAATTTTTTCCTAGTAAAACTGCATTCAAATATACATTTTTTTTATTTTTGATTATAGAGGGGTTTGATATTATAGTTTTGGTTTTGCAATAATATACATTATATTTAGATTCATTTTAGTTACCATTGGAATCATAAATCAATATATCTAGAACGAAAAAAGTTGTTAATCGGCTGACCAATCATATATGAGTATAAAATATATGTAATAGTAACGTAAATTTAGTGTATTTGTATCAAAAATAAATAGAAAATATTATAAGTTATAAGTCGATATTTTGAAAACAGCTCTCAGCTGCCCCACCTCTCGCACGCATGTGTAGGGCATCCTTTATAATCCGGTTAATTAATTAATTAATCGTATAAATGGCTACCGGTGTTACCGTCACACGGACAGGATTTACCGAGTTAATGGGCCATTAAAGCGTTATATGCGCCGGTCAATCATATCGGCCAGGGCGAGGGATGGGATCAATATATTTCTCTGTATATGGATACACGTCGTGCATGACCGCGTTCAAATCTATACTCGATCATCGGATGGTGAGTTAAAAAATATTCAAACTTGGTAGAAATAGGCTCAGTAATTTTGACATATATCACAAATAGTAGTGTTGACGCAAGTCGAGTACCTACATCCGGTGCATTGTCTTTTCAATATATATACCTTAATATACCTGTCCCGCTTTAGCCAACCGATGACTTAAGAATTTCGCCGACCAGATTGTCTTCGGACACCGAACTGTCAAGATCTGTGTTCTTTTTTATCGCCCGAAAGCAGCGCCATGCGTAACGCTAAGACCGCGAAGGGGCGGTATTCTTAACTCCGGAAGTGCAGTGATATATCAAGTCAACTGGAGGTGAAAACGACGTCCAACTCAGGACTTTAGAACAAGGTAGGCCAGATCCACCTGTCATTATTTTCCTTCCTGAATCCAATTCGGATTGCGTCAACTAACCATTATTATAATCGATACAGTCCACGATAACTTATCCCACCAGGTGGTCTTGCAACTATTATAGATAGACGCCTACGTCTGATAAGCCATCAGAAGAGGAACAAAAATAATATCCAGTTTACGCACGACAAGTGAGTAAAACAACGTGGCAACTTTTTGAATGACCTATGTTAACTTTGCACGCCAGACAGTAGCACAAATATTTAGAGCATGCTGCGACGTGTGATAAAATACATAAAATGACAGAGTTATACATAGTCAATCAAAATCATCTATTTAAGACTAATTTATATGTTGTGACTCGTATAATATTTCCATTCAAATAATAACTCATCCTTAGCAATAAATCATGGTTACAACACAAGACAACGAATAAACATCTACACACCTGTTTCGAAAGCAATAACGACATTCGTTCAACGTTTCCGCATGTTTTTAGCTCCGAAACTGTACAACACACTTAACACTGACTGAAAATAGTTCACTTATAAAAAAATTCGCAAATATGGACTCAATACATGATTCAAATGGGTAGAGATCAGTCAGAAGCATCGCTGTTCAATATTCCAGCTTAATCACACTACAATACACTAATGGTTCACAACACATTCATTGCACTTTTTTATTGTTTTTCTTTTTATACATTTCTATCGAATCTTACTCTTTCTTTTTAATTTTAATTAAATAATACAGCAACAACACGGAAAAAACCGTCTACTTTAACACAGATGGTTACCTAGCAAAGTAGCCAGAACAATGCTTTTATATAACAGATGCGGATACCTAGTACATCCCACACAGTAAATTCATAAGTATATTATATTATTGTACGTGAACTTCTAATGAATAAAAAATGTATGTTCGACAAATGCTAAATAAATAATAAATCAATTGAGGATATTTTACAAATTAAGTAATTAAATTAAAGTGCACTGACCTACAAAATCAATATAACAATCGTTCGGATTAGAATACAACCCGGCTACGCTAGAATAAACTTATAATTATTATACTGGTGTAACATACCTTGTCCACGATATTTCAAATTGTTATTTCAAATTGACTCAAAATTGTTCAAGGTGTATGTGAAAATTCTTTAGCACTCTCGTAATAGTCGTGATTCAATTTTAATTATTTTATTTTATTATTCGACTTTATTTGATAGATTGGCACGGATTGGTCAGTGTCTATTAAAGGTTATTTTTGGGATTCGCAGATGATGTATAATATAATCTTGATTTCAAATAAATCTTGATGGCTTTTTTGATAGTTTCACGTTATTAGTCATGAATATTAATTTATTTTATTCAAAGCGTAGTTTCTCTCGGAATGCTCATTCGCTAAACCGCATCATGTGACAGTTGGCATTTGTGCATTTATTTGTCCGGCGGTATTATGAGCTCGGCAGATTTCTACGGTTTGGACGAGAGCAATATAGTCACTTTAGCGTCATCCGACGAGTATAAATGAACGCATCCCGGAGATTAATATGCAAATCGAATGGGCAAGCGCAATATGCAAGCGAGGAGATGTATCTCACTAATGTAGTGGTTTTGCAATCAAATAGAGTACCTGCCTATTACCTGCACTGTACCCAAAACACATAATGGAAATGTTTCTGTAACAGAATGATCGCGCATTAAAGCTGTCAGGAACTTTTATAAACTAACGAGTCCTTGAGCTCATTGTAAATTTAATTGTTTTCTAAGTTATCGTTTTAAATAATTAAAAATACGTTAATAATATATTTTAAAAAGCATGTATATATCGTGGTCCATCTTTCAAAAAGGTGAATCCAACGGGGCTACATTGCCTAAACACTGCCCATAATCGTGCATGCATTTCGTCACCCAAGCAGCGACACTGCATATCTCAATATTTTTATATAATTATATTATTGTCGTTCTATATCACTAGTTTCACGATAGTGCCCGCTAGGGGCGTGCAAATAAAAAAATGTAATCACCACATATCTGTAACATCCCTGTCAACTGCGCACAAGTTGGTTCAGTTTCAGTGTAGAAAGAATCTGCTCCTCTTTACAATTCTAGAAAGATAAGTAATACTTGAGTAATTCTACAAATATCATTTAAAACTAGTTATGTCTCTCTTCAATAAAGTAAACAATTCTTAGATATGTGGTGTTACTACAATTAATACATCCATTATTTGAAAGCCATCTACTTTACTTTACCTCTTAGTAAACCGATAGGAGACGCCAGAATCAACAATTCTTAACAATAATATTAACGTAAAACGCATTTTTATACAAATTAGTATTTTTTTAATAAGAAAATTATATTAATTATAAAAAAAGCCTACGATAAATTTGATACGAAAAAATGATTAACATTTTTTTTTTCAGTCATCCGAAACTGGTTTATACCGAATATATTATTTGTATAATATGCAAAACTCGTGAATTGATTTTTAAATTTATTATCCGAGTTTGATTAAACTTCAAGGGAGCACAACAAACGGTGCCAATCTTCAGATATTTCTCAGAATAAATAAATAAATCTCTGATCGACTTCATAAAACGGGCGTTGATAATTTAACTGCATTACACTGACGCAGTTATAGGTGTACCTTTCAACACTCGTGATGTCCAGTTTTTTAAGTTATTCATGATGCAGCTTGCTGAGGAAAGAGTTGAAACCAGTCAGTCTACTCCTGTTAGTCGAGAATTTTTTGAAGACGTTTCGATTATATTATTTTCTTGCTTATAAGCGAATCGTGTGAGTTTTAATTAAAATTAAAATTTATTTTACTGAAAATAGAAGATATAAGATATCTGACGTGTAAAAAATTAATTATATTTTAAATATACTAATTGAGAGTACGCCAATAAGAAAAAAAAAAAATATATATATTGATATTTTACTTTAGGATATTATTAATTTGGTTTTTAAATATTGGCAATAAAACAAAATATACGTCAATGTCGGTGAACAAATCATCGTTATAAGCTCGGCGAATATAGGAGAGCATAATCCAGAGTTGATTCGACTTGTTAGAATAATGAAAAGAGGATACGATCATGATATGACAAGGTAAAGTTCGCCTAGAATTTGACAATAAATTATGATTAAAATAAATATATAGAATGATGATAAAATATTTTTATGTACCTGGAATCTAACTTGTATGCATTAAACAAGATATCGCAAGAACAGAAAATGTGTCTTCTAACTGAAATCAAGTTCCTACATGAATGCATGTCAGCGAAATATTGAGTAGACAAAGCTTACTACTATTTTATTTATTTGAACTTTATTTTGATTTTATCAGAAATGTATCATATTTACGTCTTTACACACATTTAAATACATTGCCCAACTAGGCTAGTCTGTTTTTGGGCAAATTATATATATATAATATTTTATAAAATCAAAACTCATCGAAGGCAAAACACAGTAAGATCGAATACATACATAGCATATAATGTGAAAATATTTAAGGAGAGAGAAAAAATAATAATAATATTAATAAATGTATATATATAAAAAATAAAAAAGTGAATAAAAAAGAGAGAAGAGAAAAAAATAAAAATAATAATAATATCAATAATGTAAGCAAATATAAGATAGATGTAAATATACAAGACCAAAACGCACAAAAGCAGTTGTACAAATTATTTCATTATATAAAAGAGTTTACTCTCTGTATCTGCTCTTCCTAATTGCAACAACCAATTTGAAATATCCTTTTTAAAAGTCCTAATGTCAGTTAAATTTCTAATTTTATTTTCAATTTGATTATATTTTTTGGGAGCTTGAAATGTAAATAATATTTGCCCAAAACTAGTTTTCATTCTTGGAACTATTTTAGGCTTGTTTGCTCTTGTGGGATAATATCTTTCAGTCCTCACAGATGGAGCCCTTGTTTTCCTATGAAAGCTAGTTAATATATTCTGCACATATAATTGTCTTATATCCAAAACCTGAAATTCCCTAAAAAGTGGCTCTGAAAGATAGGAAAAGTCACGGCGGTGTATTACTCTGAATATAGCCTTCTGAGAAATGCTTACATGATATATCAATTATTAAAGTGATATTAAAAAAAAGATCAACATTTTCAACACAAACACTTTTTGAAAAATTCCCAGTCCCCAAAACTGAAAACATTTACCAAAAAACCTCAATTAATCAATTAATTAAAGAAAATAACAGAAGAAAATTTTAAAAAAGCACGTCATTTAGGTTTAAAAATAACTTTAAAATCCCTAAATGTAACACCAAACACTATCAACAAAATTTTATATATTCAGGGATAAAAAATTTCAATAGCATCCCTACATAAATCAAAGAAATAAAGGATATGAAAGAGTTTAAAAAGAAACTAAATGAACACTTCAAAAACACATAATTGGACAATAAACAATATTACAGAATACTTCATAAGCACACAAATGAACAATGAGTAGAATATGTAAAATTATTGTAGTGTAACTCTCTCTCCAAGCACAAGAGCTGGTCTCTTTTTTGGAGAGGTAAGCGAAAGAAAAAACATGTATGTATATAACCATCTATTTAAAAATTGAATTTATTTTGCCATTGTATTTTCGCTAAATTAAATTTAAAAAAAAAAATATATATATATATATATATATATATATATATATATATATATATATATATATATATATATATGTACACCAGATGCACTCCCCCAACTATCAATACCATAGCTCAAGATTGATTGGCACAATGGATAGTATACAAAATCAACATTTAGTATAAATATATTCAAAAGTCCTAGCACATCAATTCAAAAATTTGTTATATAAAGATGGTTTCTTCCAACGGAAAAAAATAGGTTTCCTCTGATAGAAAATTGCAGATGAAATTTGATGACTTCTACAGGTGAATATTATGTTCCAGGCCGTTTTTTTTTTGGCCACTATTTTGGTTTGGCAGACATTTGTTAGTAGTCGTAGAGAGAAGTTGGTTACAATTTATTATGGAGCATGTAATGTCTCAAAAACGTGTTGAAGTCATTAAAATATTTTATCTATATAGTAATGGCAATGCCATTAAATGGGAATATTAAAAAACTTATTGGTGGCCGAATTGAGTCGAATTTTTCCCGGCCGCATAATGTCAAAAAGTGGCGATATCGACTGAACTCTTCGACTACCTGATTTGACGGCTTGTGACTATTTTCTGTGAGAAAACTTGAAAAAAAAAGTCTACGCTAATAAGCCAAACAATAATTACGATGCTACAGGACAATGTTCGAAATGAAATTGCTGAAATGACACGCTAAGTGTGCGAGAATATTATGAAAAATATGGTTAAAAGAGCACGCATTAGTGCCGCAGCCAGAGGCGGTTACTAGGCCGATGTTATTATATGGCCGATGATATTCCATACATAATTGTAATAAACCAAGTGATAGATAATTATAAACCTAATTAAAAAATTATGTTTCATTTTCTAGCTTGGAACATAATATTCACTCTGTATATGAGTCACGATGATACTATATTTTTTCAATAGATAGATTTTTTCTGTTGCATACATTAAACAAGATAACAGATGATTTGAAAATTTGCCTTCTATCTGGAAACATTAGCTTCTATGTCTGTAAATCAGCTGACAAATAATAATAAGGCTAATTGTCACTTATGGTTGTGAACCGTGGTGCCTAACCCAAAGGGAAGAAAATGAATCAATGGTTTTTTAATGCAAAATACAATAATGTGAAAAATTTATGGACCTACACTAAAAAAATAAACATTTTTTATAAATCTCAAAGATTGCGGTGGGCTGGCCACGCTGTAAGTAGTGTTGTGTAGGCAGACCGAGGAAGAGGTGGAAGAAAACTGAAGCAGGATGGGAAGATCCGCGAATAAGCACAGCAGTTGTAGGGGAAGCCAAATCACAACCTGGGATGTAATTGACGTGGAAGAAAAAGAATAAATTTTGACAATATAATAATTGCATAATCTGTCGTCCACAAAGTCGAGCTAATTATCTTTGCCCATACTTAACAATAAAAAGGTAGAAACATAACATAAAATGATATTAAAATAATTGTTTGTTAATTTACATGCACAGTAATATCACTCAAACTAAGCCTTATTCCTCCACGTTGACTTTGCTTATTTATTTGTTTTTTCTTCTTTAATATCTATATATGATTATTTATTTATTTATAAACCCCTGTGACTTCATTTAAGCTGATCACTGGTGACTCATCATTTTTTTAAATGTTTAATAAGTCGTTATTGATTTTGTTAATTATTCTTAGTACAATACATTCTCTCGTTCTCTCAACGTACACATTGTTCGCGATCGGTACTCTCATGATTCGACCCGACGATCTGAATAGCTATGGTCAGGATCAGTATTTATATTTCCAATATTTGTCAACTCTTCGAATAGCATATGTTACTTTTTTGTCAACTGGTAAGATTTTGCATATTTTTGTAAATAATTTATATAATCATGTTTATACAAACACTTCGTTCTGTTATCTTATTCTTAATCTTAATTGTAACTGTTTAATTGTATTAATATATGTTTTATATATCAGTCCATAGCTACTCACTCCATAACTGATAACCGAGTCGACCAGCGCAAAGTACAGGGAGTACAGTGTGGCCCGAGAGGTGCATCATAACCTTAACATATAAAATGCACTTAACATGGATCTTAGTTTCTTACATATATAATCAATATGTCTACCAGCAGCATATATACATGTGTTTCAATACAGCATCAAAAATACTAAGTTAATATTTTTGCAAACATAGAAAAATTTGCATGAAAAATGCACATATATAGAATAACAAAAACAAATGGAGATGTGTATACCGATACGTATCACAACAACATTTTTACTATTTTCAAACTAAGCTAGACGCTTGTACCACAGAGATAGAATTTACTTGCTAGTCTCTTGGAATAAGGTCGATCCTGAGTCGAACCTCCGACCGCTGAATCACTAGCCCAACGAACACATGGTATAATATAAATATTCTCGGGAATTGACCATTTGGTGAGCAATTATCATTTATGACTCATAAGCGTCATAAATTTGATATTATTTTTATTTATACTGTATTTTAAAATATCTTGGCTGGGTGATTACCAGGACAGACGGTGACTATGCGTTATTTTTTCACTGACGCGCCATTTTTTGTTATAATTTTATAATTGAATAAAATAATGCATCAGCAAACTGTCAATCACAGATTATCAAATACTACTACGCGAAATTCTTGATTCAATATTTTTAATTTGGTGTCACCCACGTGATCATTTTGGTACCACTTACGTAATCAAATAGCTCCGTGATTTTTTTAAAATATATGAATCGATTGGGACGAAAATTTAAGCACTCACAATATAATATGAATTCATATATTACGCATTTGTACAATCACATTTGCAATACGGTATTATTGGATGGGGAGGTGCATATAAAACTACAATGTCACAATTAGAAATCACTCAAAAAATGATAATAAAAATTATTCTAAAAAAAAAAAGACTATCCAAGTATACAACTTTTCACAGATTTTAAAGTACCAAAAATAGTAGACATATACGAAAAAAATTCGATAATTCAAATTTTCAAAATTAAAAATCAATTAAATTTTAGAAGCGAGTTCCGATCTATAAGATATAGAGATCAAATTGATATCTCAAAACTAAAATATACCGCAACTCAAAATCAATATATTTATCAAGGTATCAAATTTTTTAACAATCTCCCCATCACAATTAGAAAAATTACGGACTATCGTAAATTTGTAACTGAAGTAAAAAAAATGTACACTAACTGAAACATAAATTAACTCGAATATACTCCTTCTCTATGTCAAATGTTAAAATGTATATATATATACATTTTAACATTTGTTTCTTCTCTATGAGAGTAAGACTTGTGTATAGAGAAGGAGTATATTCGAGTTAATTTATGTTTCAGTTAGTCTGTGTACATATTTTTTTTACTTCAGTTACAAATTTATGATAGTCCGTAATTTTTCTAATTGTGATGGGGAGATTGTTAAAAAATTTGTATAAATATATATATGTCCACTGATTATTGAAATTGTGTTATATTTTTAATATTAATAAAAAATAAAATGTAAAAAATACGTCTCGTTTACACAGACTAAATTTTTGAAGAGTAAATACTTTTACTGTTGCATAATGTGTCATAAACTATCGGATTTATGTTTTCACAAAGAATGTGTGTAGAATGCCCCTCGTCAAGCAACTAATGTTCCAAACCCCCAGATGTACACTTTATTTCATATCTATTCATTTACTGGTATGCGACTGTGTGTAACTGACTTAATACAATCTGATTTTATACATTTATGTGGTACAATGTTGCGCATACAATCTGTGATGCTCTGCATGACTTTGAAAATAGAATTAATGTCACGTGTTTAAAATAATAATCCCATCGTGACTATGCGGCCCAATGACTCGACCTCTGAAAATAAAATATATTAAAAAATACACACTTTCAGCTTAGATAAATACATATGTAGATTTGAGAGACGTGCCTTGACTCTTGTACGAGCTAGAGATATAATTATGCATAAAATAATATTTTTAAATTTGTACAAATTACTAATTATACACGTGGAGCAAGCAGAGAAGGATGTCGCAGACTTTGCACGCCGAACCTCTTAGAATTATGATTTTACTCTTATTTTATATCAATGACATCAGAGGTATAGAACGTTCGTGGTATAAGACTTGGCATGACCAGGTAAACCAGATACTGAAAGATGGCCCTGTTAGAAGCCTCAATAATTGACGAGCTTGAATGAGAAGCTGTGTGGATGTGGATGAAGCGAGAATTGTGTCTCAGAACAGAAGAGCGGCGCTCTATCATCTCTGCCTACTCCCGCAGAGAAACGGCGTAATAGTAAGTTGGTTAGTTAGATAGTATTTAAACACGTTCATAAAACCATATATTTTATATTCAGTGAGCTTTTATATTTTATTTAAAAAATAGTGACTTATTTACAATATCGTATCTACTCACTGCCTTCCCTCTTTTCCTTCCCAATATGTCGATAGTCTCTCGCAAAATAGCATACTATTCATCTTCACAGCATCCCTAATACTGCTATGAGACATCCTTTCAAGTGAAAGCTCTTCAACTTTGGAACAAGCTCTTAATATATATCTACTCATACCGTACAGCGACGCACTTAAAATATAAAATAGTGCGGCACTCTGTCCTCTCTGGCTACCCCCTCGGGGAAACGACGTGATGGTAAGTTACTTAGTTGTATCAAATAAATAATATTTTATTAAGGAGAATACATTTTTACCGTGAAGTTGTAAATATTCAGAACATAGGTCTGTGATGTTTTAAATACAAATTAAATGTATTAATTAGAAAGATATACATACAAAATCAATTTTATCAAAAAATATTGTTGTTGCGCTATCGAGATTCGAACCTGGATCTCTTTCCAAACCGGGGAAGGTGCATTATCCAACTATGCTATAACGATAGTATTTTTGATGACAAATTTTCGAACCCATATGTTACACTTTTCGAATTAATACATCTATCGTTCCATTATTTGAAAGCCATCTACATTGTTTTTCCGTAATCTCAAATTCCTTTTCAGTAAACCGATAGCCAACGCCAGAATTAACAATTAATTTTTTATTAAATTTTGGACACATTGATGCAACTTATATATTATTAAGGAGAACACATTCTTATCGTGAACATAGGTCTGTGATATTTTAAATACTAATTAAATGTATTAATTAGAAAGATATACATATAATATCAATTTTATCGAAAAATATTGTTGTTGCGCTACCGAGATTCGAACCTGGAATAATTTTTTTACTTTTCTACTATCTGTCTCGCTAGAGCGATCAATGTTAAGATTTGCAAAGATTATAAGTTGTATTCATAATATATTTATTCTGTTTTTTCTCTAGGTCGATGTGCCCATAATTGGGCATCGCTGTATCGCTTATAACGCGAATTGATTAAAGAAGACAGAATACATATACGAGTATGGATAAATGGGACATTGAGGAAGGAGAAATACAGTGTTGATGGATAATAAGTTGAACCATATTATTGAAAAATACTATTCTTTTGATAATACTACCGGAGTCAATATCCTCCATAAAAACGGGTTTGGCTTTCGGTTGGATAATTTAGAAGCCCTTGAAATAAAAAAAGGCAATTAATATTGGCGCGCCAATTCTTAACAATCAAATAAATTTATCCATTAGCCCCATATTAGGTATGTTTAGTAAATGAATTGATAATTCTGGCGTCTGCAGTCGGTTTACTCAAAGGTATTTGAGATTCTGTAAAAATAATGTAGATGGCTTTCAAATAATGTAACGACAGGTGTATTAATTTGAAAAATGTAACATAGAAGTTCGAAAATTTGTCATGAAAAATACTGGCGTTATAACACAGTTGGTAGTGTACTTCCCCGGATTGTAAATAGAGAGATTTTAAAAATAATCAGTAAGATATATAAAAGAAATTTATATATTACATATCCTACTGATTATTTTTAAAATGTATTATATTTTCTAATATTAAAATAAAATAAGTTACTAAAACCTTATGGCTTTTACCCATATTAACTTTTTTTCCTTTTCCTTATTATTACAATTGGTCAATATTACATTCAGATATCAACATTTTAATACCATCATAAGTTGGCTCCGTTATCATAATACCAGAGCCATACCTCTACAATTTGACGTGAGACTCGTTATCACGTTAAATTTAGAAGGCAGCCAAAGAGAAGATATAGAAATCATACATCCCCCAAAGGGGAGGATAGACATCACATTTAGTGATGCAGTCGCAGAACTCGGTCGCAGTCCAGCAGAAATTCATCCTGTCCAGGTCGCAAGAGGTGCGAGGGAGAGCCAGTGGAATGCTCTGTCAGGTCTCTCTAGCCACTGTTTTTCCCGGCATCGTCCATCCCAATAACCTCCAGTGGGAGACCCACACCTTAATAAATTCCTGGAAATATCATTCCCGGAAGATTCCTTTCATTTCTTAATAGATCATCGTTCCGGGGAATCGTTATAGATAGCGTTTATTTAGTGTAGAGTTCCTGAAGACTGGAGATATTCGTTTATTTTGCAATTCTTGGCATACGTAGCATATGATGCCAATACCGTATTTCATTCTTTCTTAGGGTCCATGTTTCGACTTCATTCAGAGCTACGGGGCTTTACAACATGGCTTTAATCAATAGTAATATTCTGTTACCATTCCCTCAACAGTTTATAGATTTTAAAAACATTTAAATCCTACCGCTACCTCCCCATCAATTATGGTTACGAAATGAAATATAATATAATAATAATAGAGCCAAATACACCGTATTAGATATCGATAACTTTTTCTTTATATACCCACGTGACCTGTGACCAGATCTGAAATAGACCCTGAATTTACTTTTTTAAACCTTCCTATTTCTTATACCTTCCCCTGCTCTGCCCACTATGACGTCAGAAGGACCGCGCCCCTCTCCATTGCTACCAACTGAGGTGTGACTTGGTGGGATAAAGATTGTGAAAAGTAAAGCTTATACCACACTTAATAAAACTTAAAGAATATCTCGGAACATTTAAACATCTTAATTCTCAAAAAATCAGTTAATAATCAAACACTGTAAACATGTTCGTGTGTTTAAAAACACTTAACATTTAATTTTTTATAAGTAAAATAAAAATCATTTTGCAAATTGACAACTTGAAGATAGTAAAATAGTTAATTAAAAACTACAACACACATTAAACAATTAACTAGAGCACAAAAGGCTATAATAAAAGTAATTCTCAAGATGCCAATTCGAACGTGCTTCAAATAAATATTTTAATTCCAACAGTTCTACAAATATAATCAAAAGAAATATTTATGTATCAATATAAAAAATCAGATAATTATCCAGTCACGCGACAGTTGACAACGCCTACAAAAAGTATATTTAGGCAGGGAACTATTAAGTATTACTCTACAAAATTATACAACTAACTACTTGTGTGAATAAAAGATATAACAAATGGAGCAATATTTAAGAAACAAATTATAAAATGGATTAAACGATTAGACAAAGAAATGTTAAAAGTGTACTAACAACGAGCACATAATTAATATAATATTAAAAAAGTCATCAATTATCTTCAAAAATATTACTAAAAACTTGAACAGCCTTTAGACAATGATCATCCTAGTGAAGGTGCATTATCCATGATAATATTGCGCTTTCCCATATTTTATATATGACTCACTGGACTGTATTGGACTCTAGTATCATTTGCCAATAAAAATACTCGACATTTTCGCCAAAGTAGAGAAAGTGTCGAACGTGTTTTTAATATCTCTAGGTTAAAATTACTTACGTAAACCTTATTTCTTTTATATATTCAACAACAGTACGTAAATATATATTCAATTTGAAATGAAGTATACATTGTCTTTATTGCGAGTAAGAAAAAACATGCATTAGCGAAATCATACGACTTTTGACGACTGGCAAGTATATTGACCATCTGTCGTCTTATTTTCTTATCTATGCTGTCGTCTTTCATATCATAGAATAAAGCACTTTCTTAGTCGCAATGTGAAAGCGACGCGAGAGGTTAATATATTTTTTCGATAAATTGATTTTATCTGTATATCTTTCTAATTGATACATTTAATTTGTATTAAAAATATCGCAAAACTATTTTTTGAAAAACTGTAACTTCACAATAATGTGTTCTCTTTAAAAATATGAATAATATTTGTTACTATTGATATTAAACCATTACAGTAATTTCGCGTAACATTGGAATTTAATGCATTCAACTTTTTTTCAGTTGTCTTGTGATAGGGAGCATTCTGGAAATTGATGTCAATAACAAACCCGATTTAGCTGCTATCTATAGTTAACAGAAAATATAATCTTTGATCTGTAGAACTATTTTAAAATGAACATAGAAAAAACAACATCAGCTTTAGTGAATTTGAAGGTTGTTTTCAATTCATCATCTAATTTATTTTTAGTACCCCAAGATGGTAAATTTTATTCAAAACTATAAATTTAAACTTCACACTTGGCTTACAAGTAAAAATATCGTTCAATTATACTGTTCTTAAGCAAACGAAACTTATTTTATTGAGACTAGGCTTTAATAAGACCCCATTCAGGGGAACATTAGACATGTAGAACATTGAAGTTACCGAAAAACTTTTAACTTATATGTTTTTTCCAAAAAATTATTCTAATAATTTTGAATCATCAAGTAAAAATTTATGTTAGGTTTTAAATTTATTTTTAAATAATTATTGTTTTTTTATAAATAGATTCTGTTAAAGAAACAATATAACATATATTTTTGATTAGTTGATGACATCCTGAAGAAGAAAATGATATTTTTCGAAACTGGTAGATGTATTTAATAGATTATAACCACAAAGTTGATTTTACAAAGTCTTAAAAATATTATATATTTTTAGTTATTCTGGATATGTTTGTTCGAACAAGGTGTCTTAGCTTAAATCAACTGATTTAATATAGAAGAAGGGTACCAAGTCATGACTTTTTTTAAAATTCAGTGGAGTCTTTTATAACAAAAAAGTACATTACCAAAAATATTGAAGTTCAATGTTACCCAACTATCAATATAACATTGGACCACCCATAAAAACAGAATTTTAATCATGTTTTTCTGTATTTTCATAAATTTTGTAGCCAAACTGAATTAAATAAACGGTTACCGAAAACAAAAATATCACTAAAAACATCTGAAAATGGTCCAATGTTACCCGGAATTATGTATTGTGACTGTTACTGTATTTCTAGGGGTTGTCAATGTATGTCACCAGTATAGGTGTTAGTAGCTTCCACATGTTCGTTATAACGATGTTGAAGGTTTGGTTTCTAATGTACCAGTGATTTTTATAAGAATTACTAATAAACAGTTACTAATCATCGTTAACACAATCACAGTTTAACGATCACTATAAAGGGTCGATCATTATTGTAATGTAATTTGTAATGTAGCGTTTTTACTACTCGCAATACGCCATAAATTTTTCGCGGCTTACATTCTAAATTTATCCGCAAATTTCTCGCTCACCTTTTCGGCACGATTTTTCAGAGCTGTTTAAAAATGTTCCACAGAACGTGACATATCTTGATAATGTAATGGTCTTTGTATTATCTTTATAATGTACCAGGTGGATACTGGATACACTCCTCGAGAATTTATGCCCGGGATGCGCATGTGAAGAACACGCTCTTCTGAAAGTTAACCACTTTAGTACGGTCAGAGCACTTTCTTATATCACGCTCAGGGGTAGTTATTATCAGCATCTTTTAGAGAAAATCTTTGTTACCGTTTTATGTAGGATGCTTTAATGAATTTAAGTGTAATCTTCAAATATTTACTGAATATTTCAATCAAGAAATCTAATTAGGTTTATTTTTTTTTATATAATAAATATGTAAAGTGTGTTTTAAAAAAATATTTAAACAAAGATTATATCCACCTATCAAGAGCTAATGTTTTTCAAAATACCATATTTAACCGAGATCACAGTAGCGGACGCCTACTGCTATCAGTGGGTCTCCATGACGCACCCTAGCCGAAGCGCGCACCCGAAGGAAGCTGAAGAGCCTCATTAACTACTTATCATCATCTTGTCGCATGACAACAGCGTTCTTGCAAACCTGCTCTAATAAATTAAATGTACACACATAACACTCATACATAACCGAGTTACACATTGCACCGACGTACCGGGTCGGATTATTCTCTGATCCTCCTCTTATCATTCATTCAAACAAACACAATTCTAAATCATGCTCCACAATTGAGTCACTCACTTTCAATACCCGCTATAATCAGCTGACACACTTTAATGACAAGCATAATTTATTACCCTTCTAAAAAAAGTTTAATACTTACTTTCATCTATAATAAAATCATTATGTATTTATATAATTATTGTATTCATTTGAATCCAAATATGTGCGATTTCCCACGACTAATTCCCATAATAAAGTTAAAATATTATTTTATAGAAAATAGTACAACAATATTATAGAATAGGGAATATTATATTACAAGTTAATACCATTGTCGTTCAAGAAATTTGCTATTATATAGATTAAATGTAGCGAGTTAAGGGAAAGAAGATGACACCAGTTAACCGGGAGTTGAAAATTACCATTGACAGGATTACTGTAATAAAAACCTGTGATCTGCAATGGACAGGCAAAAAAAACATGGTCAAGGGTTTCCTCCTCGGCACCACACTCGCACATTGGGGAATCTATTATGTTCAATCTGAATAAATGTGAGGCTACCTGGCAATACCCAATTCTCAATCTAGGGATATTTGATATTGTTCTTTTGGAGTCTTTCCTGTTGGAGAACCAGGGGGTGCGGGGAATAGAACTTTGGATTATTTTAAATCGATTACCCTTGTGATTATTTGGATCTATCCATTGTGCAGTCCAGATAGAATTCGTATGTTTTTTTACCATATTAAATCTGTCATACATAGGGATATGGAATTGATGAGGGAAAACTCCGGAAAGAGAAGCCTTCTTGGCCAGTTTATCAGCACATTCATTTCCATAAATTCCCTTATGTGCAGGAATCCAAATCAAATCGAGTCATATATTTTAAAAAAGTCACAGAGCTATTTTGATTGCGTAAGTGACATCAAAATGTAAATATTTAGATGAGGAATTTCCGTTAGTTCGTGTCTATATATTTGGTAGTCTGTGGTGCAGCTACATAATACGTATATTATACGAGCAGAGACAATTCAAACAGTCATATTACACACAGCACATGTATATGGAAGTAAGGTGAATGTTGTATTATTCTCATGAATATATGATATCACGTATGTACATATATTTTGCATGATATTTACTTAAGGTATTTGAGATCATTTCTTCGTACAGGGTCGATATATACCTGTTGCATGATGTGGGATTATAAATTAAATTTTTAATTTATATTTTTATTTATTATCTTTATTTTATTAACTATTTAATTCAGTTTAAATCGATAGATTTAAATAAAGTTTAAATCTACCGATTTCAAAAATACAATTTTCTTTTTTTGGATGTCATTACTAACTAAAAACATATATTATTGTTAACTCAAATTGTTACTTTACACAAATTTACTCGAATAAATTTTAGGAAAAATTTTTAGAATGGGACTCGTAGTTAAATTTAGTTGGTTGTTTATAATTTTTTGATAATTTTATACGGTTTATTTAACTCCAACGGTTCCAAATTATTTAATTTGTGACCAACACCGTTTATATGCAAAATTGACAATTCCAATTTTTGATTAAGACCATGACCATTTTCTATCAAATGATTTGAAATTCTGAAAACCCACTATTGTTCAAACATCTCAAATGCTTCCTTAATCTTATATTAAAATTTATGCTCATTTTACCAATATAAAATACTGCACAATCCTTGCAACAAAGTTTATAGATACCATAATTGTTCAATTTATCATCTTTGTCTTTAGAATTTATGTGTAAATTTCCTATATTATTATTTGTTTAAAATGTCGGTCCAATGTTTCGTGGTAGGTGTTTAGATATTTGATTCGAAAAGTTATTTATGTTTAAAATCCAATAATCATTATGTTTTATCTGTGATTTATATAAAAATTGATTATTATATTCTTTTAATTTATTTTTTAAAATAGTTTCTATCAAACCTGTATTTTTCTAATTTCAAAAGTATGACTTTTAAATGTTTCGTGTATTACTCTATTTGCATATGATGTTACAGTGCATACAATGAATCTTATCGAAGACACAAGAAATGTTCAGACTACATGCCTACCACAGTAATGTTGAGTTCTTTAGTCAGATTTCACGAATGTGTAGAATGTATAATGACATTTCGGCGGATTAGTGAGTAATGTTTGTGTAGTGTAAGAAGATACTATTTCTTATACATATATGTATGCTTCTGTTGCTTCGGCTAGTAGGAAATGAGCGAGAATTCTCCCTCTCAATGTGGCCTTTGGGAATCAGAGACAACTTCTAGGAGAACAGTTCAAAGAAAGATGTTAAAATTCTATGAACAGTAAATATTTATTCAATAAAGCAACACAGGAAGGTAGAACAGAATTATTTAAATCAAAGTATCGGTTCACAAGAATGCATGACGTGAAATACTAGAAAGAACAAAGAAATGCAAGGGATAAGATTATATAAAGGCGCAGATCTGACTGTAATGTATATTAGTTCAAGTGAGGTTAGATCTCCACGTCCATAATCAATCGGCGATTTTATCACTGGTATTCTCCACTGGGCGAATTTAACTTCAAATCAAATTACAAGTATGGATAAGAACGCTTAATAAATACCTCATAGCGTGCACTGAAAATCACAATTTAGGTGTCTAAATAAGTGAACCTGCACATAGGTCCGGAGAGCGAGAGATTTTGAAGGGATGGCCAGCAGGATGGGACTGGTTGCAGACTCTTGGTGGATGAAGGAGTTCCTTCATTCACCGAGGGTCGATAAGGAGAAATTATCAAGGCGATTGAATTACACGCGGCTTCGTTGCGAGCGGCAGTTGGAATATTGTGTGAAGATCTCCGAGGGATGGGAGAATACAGATCTAGTGTGTAGATCTGTGTATACTCTGATGATGCTCTGCGGCGGAGATTAGGTACGATGATTCACGGAGCGTGATGGAACCTCGCGCGATGGCGTACAAGATGGTGTGCGCATGGAGCCATTGAACAAGTTTATATGAACAGGATGAAAAAAAAAAATCCGGAACCAACGGTACGCAGATGTTAGGTCACTATACAGACACGACCAATAGTAAAGGATTTATGTCCGAAATAAATATCTCAGAACTCTTGAAACTCAAGATTGGAAATTTTACTGGTAGCGGGACGGAGCTCGTGCCGAGTTCAACGGTGTTCGAGGCAAATCTGCGTATGCTAAATGAGGAAAACGGAAATGTATGGTTTACACGGAATGAGTGACTAGACGTTCGCGTGGCGTTTGATTATTTACGATGGTAGATACTCAAACTTTTAAAATAGACTTACGATAGTAGACTCGTCAGGGTCACCAATAGGGATTATTTGTGTCAAAAATATGTGAGCGGTGAGAAGAGAGGGGCCTATATCTCTTCGCTTCTCCCGCATGTATACGTATGTGCGTGTGAATATTCATGCTGTATCTAGAGCAAAGTATTTAAATAAAACAGAACTTAAAAAAGTTGATAATTTATTAACTTTTTTAAGTTAATAAATTATCAACTTTTATAATTTATTAACTTATTGCGGGATAATTTACAATTGCACGTACTAAGAGTATAAAGTTAATTACCCGAATAAAGTTGAAGACTGGAGTGGCTTGCTTGAGATGTTGTTGAAAGAACGGTACTCGTCCCTCACGATGTATTGACATTCGCTATTGGTCGGTGCATTTCGGCATTATATGACTGTAGAGTGTTAATTGTAGGTGGCCAGATCTGTGAAGTATGAGCAGACCTCCACAACATTAACACAGTAAATGAGTTAGACATATAATATACACGGAGAGTAAGGTAGGTTTGCGACCGTGCGTGCTGGTGCGGGCAGGCTAGTATTATATTAACAATATTTGAATATGTCCAAGAACACACAATTACTGGATTTTACCTACAACGGCACTTTTATTAATCAAATATCAGATATCTCATAGAGACAAAGCTATATATGGAAGTAATTATGCATTCTTGGACACATTCAAATTTTGCTAACTTTAAATTGCGTTGAATCTCAAATTTGCATTGTGTACTATGTTCTGAAAATTAAACTTCACAACAAATATGTGTTCTCCTTAAAAAATTGTCTTGTTTTGGCATTACTTCGTCTTTCCTCCTTCATGTCAGTGTTGACATATAGTGACCTCATCAGATGAAACTCGGCTCGTGATGCACCTCCACAATTCCCGGTCCAGGGCCACCCTCACACCTGACATCAGGGGGTTTATCTAGCTAGACGCAACGTATATATCCACCGCTGTGACACTATTCCAGATCTTTGTCATTATTAATCTGATTTTTATGTTCAATCAACATCTGGCATCTCTTCTACCTCCTCGGTATTTGTAGTTTTCTACTTGCTGATGATGCTGGTAATTAACATACCTATAACCAATTAATTTTAAAATGACAACTTTATTTTATTAACTATAGTTAAAGCTATAACGATACATAAAAAAAACTACCCAGTAGTCAACAGATCGTAATGGTTGTGATGGTAATAAGAAGATTTTCGAAAAAAATATAAAATTATGTGCGGCAGACAATATTATGATTAACCTGCCAACACAGGTGATGGCATCGCGTACGCTCTTTTTTATTTTAATCCCCAAAAAAAACTGTTTACACAACGGGACCTCAAATACTTTGAATATTCCGTTACGTCTTATATTTATTCAAAGTTTACTGAACATATATGATACCAATATACGTGTTCATACATTCATTATCATCATCACCATTATCTGCCTGTGTCTGTCCACTGTAGATATTTCCTTAGGATTGTTAATTATTTCTGTCTTCAACCCCTTCATCCTTCAGCCACCTAAAAGGTATAGAGCTTCAACGTACTTACTTTCTAAAATAAATTAAATGAATCAATAGAAAGATAAATCTATTTATCGAAAAAATATTTAGTTGCTACCGGGTTTCGAATCTGGAGCTTTTCCTGTCAGGGGAAACGTGTTACCATTTCACTAAAGCAACCGATTACGATTACGACAAATATAGAACTAATATCCGTATACTTTTATAATCGATATTTTAATTATTTATTTATTCTACTCAAAAATACTCACTTTCTAAACAATTTGTCTCACCACGGTATCGCTGGTTATTGGTGTCAACTGTACTATTGCATCGGAAATCATCAGTTGCCAATAGGTCTTTAGTTGAATAACAAACGACAGATGACGTTAAGTCATATCCGCAGTGAGAACACAAATTATGTCATTTCTAATGCACTGCATAGGTGATATCCTCATAAAAAAAAAAATATATATATAAAGTGTACCCATAAGTAATCAATTATTTTTAGTGTGGAATGTTTGCTTCAGTCTATCTCAGAGCGTGAACGTGTAAAGACGTGTTTTATACGCAATATTACAATCCATGGTCTTGTGACTTGTGAAAAATGAATTAAAACTTTTTTTATTACTCTGTTGTAAAATGGCGAATAATCAACTAACTGAAGAACATTTACGTCATTGCATGCTGTTTCATTTTCGATCGGGTGTTAATGTAACGGTTGCGACGAAGAAAATTTGTGATATGTATGGAGACATATTGAAAGTAAATAAGTGCCAACGTTGATTTAGAAAATTTTACGATGGTGATTTTGACTTGTCTGATAGCGATCGAAGTGGGCGCCCGGTAGGGTTTGATAATGACGCTTTAAAAACACTGGTGGGAACGAATCCTAAACTGAGTATCCAGGAAATAGCAAACACTCCTCAGGCTACTTGGTCAACAGTTTAAAGACATCTTCACGAAATCGGGAAGGTTTGCAGACAGGGTATATGGGTCCCACATCTATTGTCGGAGATGAATAAAGATCAGCGGCGTTCAATTTGCACATCTCTTTTGTGCAGAGAAAGAAGTGATCCATTTTTACGAAGGATTGTTACTAGTGACGAGAAATGGTTCTTGTACAACAACAACAAGCGCACTAAACAATAGCTTTCTCCAAATCAACTAGCCGTACAGCATGCAATGACGTAAATGTTCTTCAGTTAGTTGATTGTCCGCCATTTTACAACAGAGTAATAAATTTATTTAAATTTACTTGTCACAAGTCACAAGACCATGCATTGTAATATTGCGTATAAAATACGTCTCTACACGTTCACGCTCTGAGCTAGACTGAAGCAAACATTTCACACTAAAAATAATTGATTACTTATGAGTACACCTAATATATTATGAAATAGTGTTTACATCAATGAATATATTTTATTGCATGTCGTTATGTATATGCCTGTATTTAGATCTGTACTTTTGATATTATAAATAAAAATTTTAGAATCGGAAAAATTCTTGGGTTAACATTCTTTCACCTTTATAACATTGCTAAATAATCTTCCAAAATCTATTTTACTATAGTGCATAATATTATATTAGATATTATAGAGCCAATAGTAATATGATATATTTTAATGCAAAATTCATTTGCCTTAAAAATTGCCATTTGAAAATTTAAGGGTTAATTAAAAAGTTGAGATTGAACCTTTGTTACAAGGATTGAAGAGTCAGTAGAGTAAAGCAAGTTTAAATTATACACTTTGTTTCTGATAGACGTGTCATCTTTGACGAGCAATTACACTAATTGGTTGTATACAAAGCGAGAGGATTAGATTCCACTGTCAGGTATGTATACAATAATAAAGCCCAGTTGACAGTTTGCTTTTCCGGCATTGTGCGTGCCTGACTATGGGTGATACTGTCTAATAGACGGGATTAATTAAAGCTGCATAGGCAGGGCTGTATTGGATACTGCCGGATAATCGGATATTTTTCAGTGAGCCATCGTCCCAACGTGCCGAGATTTCACATTTATTAAAAATATTTTTTTTTACCTTGTTCGAAACAGTCGTGATAACGATGTATTGCTTCATAATTTGGGTATCAGTTGTGCACCGATCATACCTTTTTACTTTTTATTAACTTTTTCAAAATTTATTAATATTTTTCGTTGTTTTCTGTTTTATAGCATTATATTTATTTCATAACTTTAATGTATAACATAATATGTATTATCTCTATGGCGAATCGGGTTAAAAAAAAACCTGATCACGCTGGAATAAACACATTATAATTATTATTATATCACCTATAAGCTGTAAAATGAAATGGGTAGACACTCTGAAGAGTACTTCTTTATTTTCGCTCTCTGGCTTTCGGAATATATGGGCGCCACAAAACTCCTCCATCGACTGCGGCCTACCCTTTAGCAGCCTATCAATTACGTATCCCGTAGTCCTGCCGAGTACAACCTTGTATAGTCGTTGCGGGATGTCCGGGACGTCGGGTTTCTACTAATATGTATGATAAGCACGCCTCTATCCAAAAATCGTGCCTGAACCGTGTGAATCTTTTCTTTTTAATTACAGCGAATTTAATTTGAATAAAACTTATATCGTCCCTTCAGCTCTGAAAGCAGTTACAATAAGGATAGTCTAAAAATTATAATATATTTTATGTCGATGTGCTCATGACTGAGCATCGTGGTTCTCTATTCTGCTTCTACTCCCTTCACTCTTCGCGATCTTAGGCCATGTTTAGTACGATGTGTAGTGAGGCTCTGGTCATCTTATTCCTTACTAAAACTCTTATAGTAATAGACAGAAAAATAATTATAAATAACAGAAATAAATAAATTATCACATTTAAAAAAAAGCACATTTAAAAGGTGGGTCAATTTCCCGTCCCCATTTAAATTAAGAAAGCTGACATTCTTCTTCAGATGTCTTAAGAATATTATAGAGAAACGTATACTGAGAATAATATACATTGCTCTCTGCCAATCCCTTCTCAGCTACGCGATCTTAGGTCGGGGTGGAGTTGGTAAAACTGCCCTTAACCAATTAGTAATTACACAAAAATCCATTCTCAAAATCATTTACAGAAAACCACATAGGTTTCCCTCTGACTCACTGTTTGAGGAATGTCAGCTTCTTGATATTCGACAACCCTATGTAAAAAGGCTGATCCTTTATTTTCATTTCAACAAAGAGCTTCATCAATATCCATCTCAAAATTATGTAACGAGAGCAAAAAAGAATAGGCTCACCGTGAAGCCTAAAATGAAAACAATCTTTGGTCAATCCTTCCATATGTTTCTGACCCCCAAAGCCGAGCAGTATGAAACAATTCTCGGTGAATAAATGAAAACACCATCTCAGGAGCTAGTTATTGGGTGTTGGCAGAAAAGAAACTGACCAAAGATTCATGGAAATGATCACATGAACAAGACCATCATTTCTTTATATTCATTTTTCTATTTTGCGTAGTGTTTCAATCATGGAATAGCGACAGTATTTTACTTATTTATTATGTTATTGGAATTCTTTTATAATTATATATTAATAATAATAATGATTTTCATATTTGTATGATGGAAAACGGATGAACCTGTTTCCTTTAGTACAGACTTCGGTCTAGTTAAGGATACAGTGAACATTTCTTACACTATGAAGCTTGTTCGCCTTTTTTGTATATTTATAAGAATGTTTATAATGTATAATATGTACGTGTAAGAACATGAACAGAATTAATAAATAAATAAAATGTTGTTTATTAGTCCGCCCCTGTGCATGGGTGCGGCGCTATCGGAGAGCGGATAATTAGACTGTGCGTGATTACTTGGAACTATTATTGTTTCATGGATTTACATGTACGGAGCAGGTAGGTACAACTGGCGCGCATAATAATGGACAGTAACCATTATTTTACAAATATATATGAATAAGATGTCCACAATCATGCCAACTTGGTATCACTAATCATTAAAATATTTTTCAATTGTAATTGCGGAAGTCTGTCGTAACTTGATCCTTAACAGATTAAATACTTACCAGAAACGCCGTACGGTGACTCGTGGAGATTTCTTTGACAATGCGCAAATGGGCTAAACTCTAATATAGCATGTAATGTTTTATCCATATGACAGTTTACAGCCTATGGCGGATAGGCAACACCATCTTTGGACTGAGCGGCGAACTAGTTTTAGCTGTAATGCTCAGACCAGTATCAGCATGTGGCGATGACTGAGAGAGGTCATACTCACGTGTCCTGGACCAGACGGATGGAGGGGGAACATCGCAGAGTGGGGAAAACAGCTCGGGTTGACCGGCATCTGACGACGGAGACATTCTCTCTCGTACGCCTGGTAGTCAGTCGGTCTTTAGCCGTAAAGCATATAACATATTAGTGTATTTACTTAATACACTTTTGTAAAACTTCAACACGTAAATGTAACGTTTAGCCACCGCTTTTGGAGGTGCATGACTTCCACAGCGTCTCTCTGGCTGTCTTCTGGAATCAATATGAAAACGAGCCTCACGTCAAATTGATACCATAAGTATGAATATTGTACAGGTATATGGCTTCGGTACGATGATATCAGAGCCAACCTATACCAGTAAATGACAAATTGTAATAAATATGTGTTTTCTAATTGTGCTATATAATAAAGAAGAATAAAAATAAATAAACTGCAAAGGAAAGCTACAATGTAATTGGTTAACTAACTGCCGGAAATTAGCAAAATGAATTTGTGGTTAAAATTCATTATTTTTATTAGTTAAATTTGTTTTATTAACCACTTATTGAGTTTAAATACATCTACCGGTTTCGAAAAATACCATTTTCTTCTTCAGGATGTCAATACTAATCAAAATATGTTGTTTCTTTACCAGAGTCTATTTTTAAAAAACAATAATTATTTTAAAAACAAATTTAGTACCTAACTCAAATTGTTACCTAATACAAATTAACTCGGATAATTTTTAGATTTTTAAAAAAAATAATAATCTCTCTAAAGCCCTGGAAGATTTTTTTAATTAATGCACGCGTTGCTTTGCTGAATGGAATCGAAGTGAGAGTGCACAACTCTCGTAACAATAGGGTGGAACCCTTTTGGGTTTTTCTTCAATACTCAAGTGGGATACTATTGTAGAACGATAATAAATTAAATTTTCAACATTGAAAAATAAGTTTTATTGATTATTATGAGGTGCAAGATCTCGTACTTCTCCAGATGTCTCATTACATATCCGAGATATTGAAGTTTTCGGATTTTAATTGATTTAATTTCATCCGAACCATGACGTCTTCATTCGTAACTCTGTTCATCCAGTTTATTTTTAGAATTCTTCTGTAGATCCACATCTCAAATACTTCAAGTCGTATTTCATTTCTTCAGTAAGTGTACACGCTTCCATTCCATAAAAAAATATCGAGAACACATAACATCTGACCATTTGCATTCGTTTTTTGATTATCAATTCCAGAAGTACTGGAAGCATAGCCACAAGGTCTAGCGACGAGCAACTGTATATAACATGATAATAGTAGCATTAAGTTTAAAGTTAATTTAATTTGTAGTTTAAAGTTTAAGTTAATTTGTAGTGTTAAGTTTAAAGATTTATTTTAATTCCACCGGTCATTACCGCGTTCACCCATTTTATATGGACGTTTTATTTGAAATAAGCGACGTGCTACGGCTATCGTCGGTAGCACTATATCAGACCTTCAAGGTACTTTGTGTGTCAATTTTAGGGCTTACGGTAAAATGCCCGGAAGAAATTTTTAAACGAATTTCAGTTCAGAGCAAATTCATGAACAAAATAGACCAAGAGATAAATCTTCAGGCGGATGTGAAATATTTGCAGTTTAATAAGGTTTAAAAGTTGAAAATAATTTTTAAGGAGAACACATTATTTTTGTGAAGTTGAAATTATTTATAACATAGGTCTGTGATATTTTAAATACTAATTAAATGTATAAATTAGAAAGATATACATATAAAATCAATTTTATCAAAAAATATTGTTGTTGTTATCGAGATTCGAAACTGGATCTCTTCCAATCAATGATACCAACAATAGATGTATTAATTTGAAAAATGTAACATATAGGTTCGAAAATTTATCGTCAATCCACTGTGTTGGTATAGCATAATTGGATAATATACGTTCCCTGGATTAAAAGAGACAAGTTTGAATTCCGGTAGCAATAATAATATTTTTTGATAAAATTGATTTTATATGTAAATATTTCTAATTAATACATTTAATTTGTATTTGAATTTATAATTTAAAGAAATATAAGGGAAATACGAGCAGGTGTAAGTCACTTAAAAATTTATTTATATTCTTGTGTTAAATATACTGGCGGAAAACAATCAGCTATTATTTTAATCGTGATTTTGACTGATTATACAATTTGTATTTGATTATATAATAAACCTCCCCACAGTTAAATATTAGTTATTTTAATTATTTTAAATTGTTAACTTTGTTTTATTAACCACTTAATGAATTAAAATACATCTACCGGTTTCGAAAAATATCATTTTCTTCTTCAGAATGTCATTAACAAATCAAAAACATATGTTATTGTTTCTTTAATAGAATCTATTTTTAAAAAAACAATAACAATTAATAAAATAAATTCAGTACTTAATTTAAATTGTTACTTGATAATACAAAATTACTGGAATAATTTTTAGGAAAAATTTTTACAATGGTTAAATTTAGTTGGTTGTTTATAATTTTTTGATTAGTTTTACACGCTTTATTTATCTTCAACGTTTCCAAATTATTTAATTTATGACCAACACCATTTACATGCAAAATAAACCATTTTCTAACAAACTATTACCATTTTCTAACAAATTATTAGAAAATTCTGAAAACCCACTATTATTCAAATATCGCAAATAATTTAAATATTAGTTATCAATCATCGGTACAATCGCACAATAACAGTCAAAATAACGGTTTATTTCATCAACAATATTGTATTGTGTTAATTTTATATGTGAGGTTCTTTTAGGTTATTGTAAAATACATAATAATAATAATACATTTTTTTATAGCGCCATTTTCGTAAAAAAATTCACTTCAAGAGTACTTTACGTATAAACTGTTTAGTACTATACTTATTAAAAGATGCGTTTTTAGTCCCTTTTTAAATAAAGCCCCTGATGAACTGTTTCTTATGACAAAAGGCAGAGTTCTACGCTTTTGGGTCTACCACTGCTAAAAATATAAAAATATGAATTTCACTTTTAAAATGTAAGTAAGAGCTTTAAAAAAATTCAATACATTTGTCTTTATTTCAATATTTAAAAAAAGTACAAAGTATTCTTTTTCTAAATAAAATATCTCTATTAATGAACGAGTCTCCCTCCTTTTTTTGACATCTCAAAGGACTAAATTTGTTTGTTTTGTTCCTAGGACGAGGGACGAATTAGTGATTTAAGATGAGAAGGACTCCCTTTCCATTGAAGAGGAAACTTCACGATTCTCAAGATGGAAATGTCATCAGCATGCTCGAAAAGATAAGACGGGACGAGCTTTGGGGGTGAAATCTATAAATAAACTGTTAACAAAATAGAAGTGGGATTCAGTAGTTCGCTGTTTTATTGTTGAGAATACTAAAAATGTTGAAGGTTTATATAAATAAGATTGGGAAAGAAAATTGAAAAGAAATCGTTGGCAAAGATGACACACCGGAGCAATATGCGACATGTAGTTGGGTATATGCAGTGCCCAACCGGAGCAGTCTCCATCTTACTGTTCGAGTGCTTCAGGAGTTGAAGACGAAATGCAGCACCCTAGGTTTACGCATTTCACTTGGTGATGAAAGCAACCAACCGGATCGCTTTGGAGCTCATATTTATATGTGCAACAAAGTAGTGTGAAGATAAATGTGTGTATTTGTAAAAATGATAAAATGAATGCCCCATTATATTTCACCTATTCACTCACATGTTCATTTGAAATATAACGTGGAGTATTTGTGTGTGTATGGCTAGAACAGGAGGAACAAGAATAGACTACTTACAGTAGATTAATGTTTATCGAAGTATGTACAGTAAGAGTTCTACAACGAAAAACGTTGGTTAATGAATTCGTCTGGAAGACTGCTGCGAGAGAAGTAACACGCTAGGTTCGATCTCCTGGGCGGGGTTGTATTGGCCCTATTTCTAGGTCGGTACCAGCGCGATTTTAAAGTTGATGAGAGCCTCGTTCTGCACCTAGGTATACGCAGGGTGCGTGCAGATTATAGAGGTGATAGATCTCCATATTGCCAACAGGCCCGAAGAAAATTAACAACGAAAGATTAATAATGGATAAATTTTGCTAATATTTATTTCGAAGTACGTAGACTTGAAGCTTAACATGATATTGTAAAAATTTCAAACAATAATATTTTCAGTAATGATGTAGAATTCACATATTTCTTGAACATTTTCGACTCATAATTTAGACGCATCCACCCATAAAATATTGTTAACTAGGTCTGTTACACTCTGTATATCAAATTTTAGTGATTTTGTTAAATCAGTCACCGTGAACTAAACGCAATAACGCAAAAAAAAAAATATGAAGCCGGGTAACTGAAATTTATTGTTTAATAAATATCTTGCTTTTAATTAAAGACTAACACAATGATTATAAATCAAAGATATGTCGTATCTGTAAAATTAATTATAATAAAGTATGTGTGGTATTACGAGTCTCAATTTTGTCCATTCTGTCATTTTAATTTAATGTAAACTTTTGTGTAAATTGTTGTTCGGAATGTCACGCCGCGCCCTTCGGGGAGTAGTCCGACGACCTTCCGATCATCAACTATTCACATACCTCGGTTCGATGGCAAGAATTTCAACTTAAAATAATTAATTATTAGCAGTTCATTAAAACTAACATGGATTAATCGTTCATGACATCTAAGAATTTTTAATTCTCACGAAGACGACGCCATGTCGGAATTGCTGAATCATTAATAGAAGGAAACATTGATAACATAAAGAAAATAATATATTGACAGCGTGATGTTTCGTCGACGCATGTTGCGGCAGCAAACTTCCTTCGGGGCGAGCAGGCCTGGGGGAAGGATGCCGGACACGTTTTGTACACGATCAGACGGTTGGGGTTAATCATCTGATCAGCGATAGAGAACTTCGACTAGATTAAGGTAGGAGAACTAGGCTCACACATAAAATTCGTGACCAGTATCATGTGAGTTTCACAGAAATGCATCACGCACATCACAAAGTAACTTTGTACAGTTACATTGACTTATTTTCATGTTTGGGATTGGGATAACGTAGAATCCATTGTTACCAGGACAATCCGTGAAGGATTGACCTCTTTACTATTATTTGAGTGTGAAATTTGAGAATTGTTCGCGCCTCACTGTTTAACTGAGCACTTTAAAGCCCTCGCCGCCTAGTACCGAGCGAAAATCTAGACGACAATATATCGCAAAACAACCGGTTCGAAAAGCCAGCTGAAGCGATCAATTTTCCCCTGGCCATTTTCTCGGAACCACCTCCAGTGAGCATCGCTAGTCACTAACTTTAACATTTAAGCAATTTAACCTTCAAACTATGTTAATTCATTTGTGCATCATACCACAATAAATGCCAACCAATTGTAAGTTCTATTTTATTGATGAACCTGCTCTAGCCGCAAACACAAACACCTATACGCACGCTCCGCAACATTATACACACTGCGACAGTCACATACACGCGTGACATTTGAGGAGGAATAGGGGCCTCCTTCAACAAGTCCTTCAGATATTCATAACCTACAAACATCAGTCACCCCATACTGGTAACTTAACACAATAAACAAAGCAAACTCTCAATCAAATTCTAAACTGGTAACCCCGACACATAACTTATAACTGTTTATATGTGTCATATATTATCAATACCAACGACGCACTTATAGGAATTCGTAATTCAAAAGAGGCTGAACGCACTCAGCAAAGCGGAACACGCGTCAACTCCCACCAGCCGTAGAGACACGGGATACCCATGATATGCAACAACAATACAGACGCGGTCAGCTACACTCGGTACCGCCTCGCGCATCTTATAGTAACTTTTTTGTATAGTTAACTAATAAATTCAGTGTAATACGTATGTAGTTTATGTTTTTGTAACCTGCTGCCTGTCATACACATACATATTTACAAACAGTGTGAATATTATGTTCCAGGCCGATATTGTTTATGATTAACTAAAAAATAAAACAAATTTTTTAATACTTTTAAAATTAGCAATATTAACTTGGTGGTTAAGATTCATATTTTTTTAAATTTATTATCTTAGTTTAATAACCACAATTGAGTTTAAAAAACATCTACCGGTTTAACTACGAGTCCTATTCTAAAATTTTTTCCTAAAAATTATTCGACTAAATTTGTATTGAGCAGCAATTTGAGTTAGGTACTAAATTTACTTTTTAAATAATTGTTGTTGTTTTTTTAAAAAATTTTTAAAAAAATTTAAAAATAGATTCTGGATAAATAGAAAAACAATGCTATATTTTTAGTTAGTTTTGACATATCCTGAAGAAGGAAAAGGTGTTTTCCGAAACCGGTAGATGTTTTTTAAACTCAATTGTGGTTATTAAACTAAGATAATAAATAAAAAAAAAATACAAATTTTTTAAATTTGATTTTTATTTATCAATTAAATGATTTATTACAATTATTTATGGTATATGACATTGACCAAGTAGCCACCTCTGGCAGCGACACAAATGCGTGCTATTTTAACCATATTTTTCACAATATTCTCGCATACTTCGCGTGTTATTTCAGCAATTTCATTTCGAATATTGTCCTGTAGCCTCGAAATTGTTGTTGGCTTTCTGGCGTAGACCTTTCCTTTCAAGTGCTTTTACAGAAAAAAGTCAGGAGCCATCAAATCAGGTGTTCGAGGAGGTCAGTCGACATACTACTTTTTGACTATGCAGCCGGGAAAGATTTCTCGCAAAATTTCACACGTGGATCGGACTGTGTGTAAAGAGTTTTCCAACATGTGACGATAGCGATCACCATTAATGCTTATAGGATTATCATTATTATTTAGATAAAATGTTTTGTTGATTTCAACACGTTATTGAGGCATTAAATAATTTATAATAAATTGTAATTAACTACTTTCTAAGACTATTGAATGCAAACTGACAAATATTTACCAAACCAAAAAGTGCGAGCAAACAAAATCGACCTGGAACATAATATTCACCCTGTACAGCCTCATATTTTGACAATACGCCCAACAATATATTGGAAATAATAAAAATACAATACGCTACAATATTTTGGCAATAATACAAATACGCGCTACAATATAATCCGCATTACAGACGAACACGAGAGTATTTTACGTGATTATTGGGGCATCCAATACCTTCACACAAATCACATCGTAATCATCAATAAGATTCTTCTAATCTGGAGTTAACACACTATAATGTAATAATAATACCAACTCTAAAAACCAAATAAGCACGAAAACTATCGTACCTCTTCATATAAATTAAAAACAAATAAATAAGAAAATTCAGTCATCTAAAGTGAGATTTAAAATACAATAAATGTGAGAATTATAAAGGACATTTGTTAAAAGAAATGTGATATATATATATATAAATGTTTAATCTAGCAAGCAAAAAATGTAGACGTTGAGATAATCCAATCTCAAATCTTCAAATTGATGGGATAAGCTGAAATCTCTTCATTAATCTTAGGAAATACTTTAATAATGATTACATAAAGCATATTTTTCACTGGCTGTCTATTTATTAGAGTATTTTTGTGAGTCGTATAAAACGCGCTTAAGCCCACATAATTAATTTATTATAATGACCAATTTTTTTAAAAGCTTTGGATTTTGATTTCATTGGGGTTGGTTAAGGGTATCCACTACCCCTATGCATTAGGTCGTTAAGGTTGATCGCTACGTTTGGTAATTTGGGTCATGCTGGGGAACGTGTACATTAGGTATAAAACTTTATTTTAATGTACGGTCTTTTATTTTTATACTGAAAGTTTTTTTTTAACATTTATTATATTTAGCAATTATTATACGAGTATATTGACGTTTCAACGAATAAAAGCGTGAGCTCGAAAATTTATTTATACAATTTTAAGATTCCATAGACCGCGATGGGCTGGCCATGTCGAGAGAATGCCACATGACAGGATACCAGCAGAGATCATCACTAAGTGGAGGCGGACCAAGGTAGAGGTGGGCTGACTGTGTGGAAGAGGACTGGAGCAGGATGGGAGAGTCTGGGAACTGGACGGTCGGCGGAGAGCACTCGTGGAAAATGCAAAATTCTACTCTGGGATGTAGGTAATTTCGTGGAAGTAGAAGTTTCGATACGGATTTTTAACTAACAAAAAATAATGGAAGAATTTCGGATATTTTTAAGAGGCAGGATTCTAAAATTAATTTTTGAAGCCGTACGGAAAAATAAAGAAAACCACGAAATACACAAATCGTTTGAAGAGTTTTCAATCACACAGGGCGTTAGTTTAGAAGGACTGTATTGGGTCAGTTACGTAGTGATAATGAAAATTATTCGACCATTTAAACATCGGTTCTCAACCTATGGTATGCGTACCTCTGGGACCGGTTAGGGGTACGCGAAAATAATATTTTTAATGGCGGAAAACCGAAAAGGAAGATTAGATAAAAAACAAAATAAAAAATAAAAGGCCTTAAATGTCATTAGGTTAATTTGATTATTTAGCTAACCTTTTATTAATATTTCTCGAGGTGGTTCATCGGCGCCGTGGTTACTATTGGGTCGGGGATTGGAGGGGAAAGGTGGGGGGTGTCAAACAATTATTGCACAAGGGCGCTTCCTACCCCTTGATGAAACGTCTAATCAAGGGATACGGGAGAGAAAAGAGGCAGGGAACAGCTTACTTAAGAGGTTCCTTGACAACATGTCTGCAGAAGAAATCATGGAAGGCCTACAATAAGGTCATTGGACGATGTACAGCCAAACACCGCAACCTTAGATATAGCTGCAGAAGACAGACAGAAGACGTTTCCTAATAGCAGTCAAGGCTCACAATGTGTTGCGGTAACAATTATGACAATACGCACATACACAACCTGAATACTGACCTCTAAAAATGAATCAAACTACAGCTGAATAGTCGAACCAAACGCAAAACATTTGTCGTCACAAAGGAGTACTGATGTTTCGAAGATTTCAGTAACCGGGGTGTAAAAGGCGGTTCATAAAAAAATCTAATTATGCAAACGATAAAAGTTACACCTGCACACGACTGACAAAGTAATGAGTTGATGCAAAAATATTTGCCGTTCTTTAAAAAAATAAAAGATTTCAATATTTTAAAAGAAACAATGTGTCAATTAGAGTCAATTACATATTTTCAATTGATGAGTTACTCGTCATCAATTTCGACAGGACATCCAACGCAGGGCTCATCTTCAGTGATAAATTCCTCAAACGAAACTTGTCAAATCACGTACGACTCGTTTGAGCTTTTAAGACACTTTCACCGTACACATAACACATATTTTTAAATATGAATGAAATATATTAATTAGAAAGATGTACATATAAAATAAATTTTATCGAAAAATATTGTTGTAGCGTCACCGGTATTCAAACCTGGATCTCTTTCCAAACCGGGGAAGGTGCATTATTATTAAGGCCATGATGAAAATTTTACTGTTTGAAAATGGCATTAACCGCCGAAACAGCTGTAATATCTAAATAATGCTTACGCAAACTAGCAAATCTCAATAATAATATTTATCACAATTGAATTAAAAATGTAATAATAATAATAATAATTGTTACACGTGAACATTTTCTGACTACATTGTAGGGAAATCCGTAATAGCGTTATATTATTTGTGTTGGATGTAGGCGAACGTGTGCGTATGTGTGTGTGAGTGTGTGGGGTGGACTTATATCCGGTGGACCCAACATACTGCCCCGACAACTCGGATATACACACCGGATGACCCATTTTGCCTTTTTTGCACTAATTTCCGACCCAGCGTTTAACTGCGGATTCGGGCAGAGAGACGCGTGGCGTTTTATACTCTCGTGATATATTAACATTTAGGTCCGAAATCTCATATCTAACGATTAACTTATAACTCTACAAAGTTTTGAGATACGTAGCAAGCGCGAAATTTAAATTATATTTCTCTGATTGATTTATGTTCATTATTTTATAAAATTGTTACAGAAAACACATGTAATGTGACATGGAATAAAGATTTATTTTATTTATTTATTTAACATACATCAGACAGACAAAATACATTTTTGGCAGTTGTTATTGACACAATTCCGCATCCGAATTCGCATCCATAGATTTCTTCATGCTAGTCTTGTCTGTCTGAATTATGACCTTGACGTCAGTAGACGTCAACTTGACCGATATTTGTTTGATCTCTACATCGTGATAGCATTCGCAATGTGGACTTTCAGCTCCAGTGCACCAGCACTATATTTTGTGATATTGTGTTTAATCACGTATTGTTTGTTGTTTGTGTACCGTGGGTGAACTTGTTACATCACCTTATTTATTTGAGATCGGAGATCGGCTCATCCGCGTGCCATTGTGTGATCTCGGCGACGACTGTGAAGATTACGGAGACGTCATATACAAGATAAGGCGAGCAGTCCTTCCAAATCCCGGTTCCCGAGATCACTGATCCTTCGACTAAAACCCCTATCCCCTCACCGACCTCATCCTGTACCGAGGTTTACTTACTTTCCTCCCATACCTTGCGGTGATTCCGATTTACGACCATATTACGACCATACGACGATGAATTGTCATATTCCATTGCGCAAAACGCGCGACCCGGTTTGCGCAATTCATTCATTTAAATTCTATCGATCCGGATTACAGTTCGAATTTATCTGATATGTACAACATTGTCCTGGCTACTTTGCTAGACTACCGTCTATGTTAAAGCAACCAGTTTTTTTCGTGCAATTGCGGTGTTATTTAATATAAATTAAAAGGAAAGAGACAAATTTGACAGAGATATAAAAAAATTGTAGTGAATGTCTTGTAAATAAAAAATGAATTGTTAGTGTATTGTGTTAAGATTAAATTGAAATGTTAGACAGCGATGCTTCTATCTCTATCCAATTGAATAATCTATTGAGTCCATATATGCGTAAATTTTTGTAAGTTAACGATTCCCAGTTAGTATTAAGTGTGTTGTACAGTTTCGGAGCTAAACATGTAGAAATGAGGAAAAAATATCGTTATCGCTGTCGGAACTGGTGTATAGATGTTTATTCGTTGTCTTGTGTTGTGACCATGATTTATTACAATTGGTGAGTAATTGTTTGAATGGAAATATTGTACGAGTTTCAACATATAAATTTGTCTTGCGATTCAAGATCGACTGACTGCACTGCTCGCTAGCAGCGGAGGGAGGCACTGAACATTAGTTCGTTCAAAGTATATCTATACATATATAAAGAAGAGTGTCTGTGGGTGAGTGTATTTTTTTTATTATTCAAATCTAATTTTATTCCGAACTTGATGAAATTTTGCACACTTGACCTTAAAAACAAGAGAAAGGTCCCTGTCTACATGAGCGTTAGAAAAACCACCCCCCCATCCCTATTACCCACCCTTCAATGCAGAATTTTGGTAAAAATTTTGCACACTTGAGAGAAAAATTACTGTCGTACAAAATAAAAGGAAAATTATTAAGAACGCATTCTTATCGTGAAGTTGTAATTATTCAAAACATAGCTCTGTGTTATTTAAATACTAATTAAATATATTAATTAAAAACGTATACATATAAAATCAATTTTATCGAAAAATATTGTTGTTGCTACCGGGATTCGAACTTGGATCTCTTCCAATCCGGGTTCGAAAATTTGTCGTCAATCCACTGTGTTGGTATAGCATAATCAGATAATGCACGTTTCTCGGAATGAAAGAGATCCAAGTTCGAATCCCGGTAGCAACAATAATATTTTTCGATAAAATTGATTTTATATGTATATCATTTTAATTAATACATTTAATTTATATTTAAAAATAAAATTACTGTCTACATCTGATTTAGAAAAAAAAAACTACCCCTATTTCCCTAAATGAAGCCTCCTCACTATGAGTAAAGCCCGGGCAACGCCAGACACTTGAGCTATAATATATAAACCCATAAATCCCAAACAAAAAGTATTGGGTATTTACTACTTTTAATAAAATTGTTATCAGACAACGTTCCTTGCTGGTTAAAATCACGAACTGTCAGTGATGAAAATATATAGACTCATTAAATATTGTCAACTAAAATACAATTTTTTTCATGGTTCGCTGTATTTTGATCGATTTTTATTTACTTATTAATGAAAGGTATAACATATTAGTTTTTATATTTATTTCGCCTTCTGACAAGGACTCTTTAGCACCCTTGCACATACAACATTTCTGCAGATTTGACACATTTTTCACTGTATTTCATTTCATTAAAAAGAAAATAAAAAAAAACAACTATTTTTTGTCATTAAATTATAATCTATCTGACGCGCTTCGTTAAAATGTTATTTGGAAAATTGAATAAATTTCATAAAACTCTCATGAAACTTCATTAAAGGTTTATTATAAACTTTTTGATATCTTACTAAGAGGCGAACCGATTCACGGAAAGAATTCCCAATTCTAAGAGATATTTTGAATTGATGAAAATATCAAAGGGAGTTTCAGGATAATTCAGAAGATGTCTACATTAATCTGCTCCCGAGAGAAAGCGATTAAAATAATTTCCCGGAAAATTTTCCCCAAATAATCGTAGTATATCTTTGACTTTTGACAACATTACGAAATTAATTTTGTCGTCCAGTTAAAAACATAATAATTCTTGGAAAAATTTTCGGTGTTTAAGACGGCGTTAAAAGTTACGAAGAAATGTTAGAAAAAATGTTTTATTAAATGATAAAATTAAAAGATTGAGAGATATCAAACTAGCACACTAGTTTGGTGGGTTCTTTCCAATTTTTTCTTAGTTAAAATAAATTATATTAAATCATTAGTGAAGATGTGATTTTTCAGAACATATCGTTCCTTTATAATCAAGCACATCGAAGTAAATATATTTTGATAAGATATTTAAGATACATAAGATTTTTTTACATCAGAGATACATTGCTGTTAGGTAAACTAATTTATTGAATGATATATACAGCCTTATCCTGCCTCCTTTGCTAGATATTTGTCTGTGTAGCTAAGTTTTCTTTTTCGTGCTGTTTATATGTCATTTTATTAAAACGAGTAAATTTATGGAGATAAAAATATTACAAACAAGTTGCAATTTTAAAATGAATTACGAAGGTTTTTAATATTTTTAACGCAAACTTTATATTTTGATTAACCATTTTTATGAAGAATTATTTATTATTAGAAGGACACATTCTTATTGTGAAGTTGAAATTATTCAGAACATAGATCTGTGATATTTAAAATATTAATTAAATATATTAATTAAAAAGATATACATATAAAATCAATTTTATCGATTTTATTTCAGTTATGACATCCTGAAGAAGAAAATGGTATTTTTCGAAACCGGTAGATGTTTTTAAACTCAATTCAGTGGTTAATAAAACAAAGATAATAAATGAAAAATATGAATTTTAACCACAAAGTTAATATTGATAATTTTAAAAGTATATCTTTCTAATTAATATATTTAATTAATATTTAAAATTATTTATTTCTTTGTTTTTAAACCACTTTTACACCAAAAGTTAAATAATCAACCAAATTTAACCACAAGTCAATTTCTATATATTTCAACATCGTGACAATTTAAGTTAGGTACTAGATATAATTTTTTTTTTAAACTATTTGAAAACGTTAAAACAATTTAACATGTGGTTTTAGTTAGTTTTTTTGTATAATTAACTCATAAAAGTGGTTTAAGAACAAAGTAAAAAATAATCAAATATTCCATTATTAATGTGTTGTGTTGAGTTTAAGTAGGAATGTAGACAGGGTTGCTTCCAACTGATCTCTATTCTCTACCCAATTGGATCACGTTTGAGTAATTTTTTTTTGTAAGTAAACGATATCTAGTTAGTGTTAAGTCAAGATTCGAAGGTAAAAACATATAGATACGTCGATAGTATGCCGTTGTTGCTCTCGGAACCGGTGAGTAGTTGGTTAATCGTTATCTTGTGTTGTGACGTCGTTGTGACCATGATTTATTGCCGGGTGAGCATTATTGTTTCAATGGATATATTGAACAATGATGTCATATTTTTACAATGATGTTGCAATTTTAAAACGTTGTTCCTTGAACAGCAAACAAATTAAACGAATCACTGAGATACACATAGTAAATCTATCCGTTATACCGTAATGGTATCGTACCGGCTGCAAAATGTCTCGGTTTCAAGTTCAAGCAGCGGCTTCAATGACATATTTACTATGTTAATTTAGAAGTATGGCATCGCGTAACCTGCTGGCTCACCGGATAATAGGGTAGATGATTTTTTTTATCTTGATCGAAAAAAACATTATCTAAAATTGTTAAAAATTGGAAAAATAACACTTCAGTGCATGATTTGTGCCTGACACGGTGAACCATTTATTTATCTCACTATTTTGTAAAAGCGGTGTGTCAATCCACTATTGAATAAAAGCCTCCCCATAACTATGCCACATCCTTCGGATCATCAAACTCGAATTTCGAAATTTCGGGATTGCAATTTTAGCTCGGGGTTGAAATCATCGAATAATTTAGTTTTAGACTTTTAAATTAGTACATAATTTATTAAATATGAACACATAAATATAGTAAAAATTAAAGAACACTTTTTATTAGGTTTTTTATCTCGATTCATTTAACTGAATTTAATATAGTTAAATTCAGCACATATAGCTAAACCGTTGTGCTATTCGATTGTTAACTGAGATTTAACTGTTAGAGGTTTAGTTTCTAGTGTACCGATGATTGCTCGCCAAATTATGAATAATCATCGTTGTAATCGAACACAAATCTTAGAATCGCGGTTAAAATAACGGTTTAGGTCATCACTAAAATATAGAACGGCCTTAATACCCTAATAAAACATATTTTTATTTAAATACAGCGTAAAAACTACAAAAATATCTACATGACCGAAAACGTTCCCAAGCATGTTAGTCTTTGTATCGGTGAGTTAGTTTAACATTACGCTTTTGAAATATTCAAATTGAACAGTTTGAATTATTATACTTAGAGTGAGCACACAGTACGAAATCAGATCAGTGAAATCTTACAAGTATTTCGACGTTTTCAGATCTTTTCAAGACTCGGACTGACCGTCCATCTCTTTCTTCCGCGCAATATCCGCCCATCCGAGCAAAAGAGAAAAAAAACAAAAAAAAAAACAAACGTTGCGATGATGATTTACAAAATAAGCAAGAGCGCCGCCACCGAGGGGTGTCCGATTGTGCCGTGTCTTGACGTCACGAAACTAAAAAAGGTTGGAAATTCCGCTTTTCACATTTATTTCCCGCGAGGCTGTGGAAGTTTAATCTTTTTATTTCGAGAGAATTGATGCTTGCTCCATTCTGCCCGAGTGTGCTCACAATGGCGTGTAATGTTTTGACGTTTTTGTGAAGATTAGTAGGAAACACTTAACAAAGGAGGGCCATTATATTATTACTTGGTAGACGTCAAAAAATATGACGAACTTCAACATGGACGTGAAAGTGCGGGACATGAGATTCATTAGACGAATGCTTAGAACTCCTTGGACAACAATGCGCATTGATGTCTTAATTTTATTTACATTTTATAATTTACAGAGTCTTAACAATTCAATGACACAACACATCACATTCTTATTGTGAAGTTGTAAATATTGAGAACATTGGTCTGTGATAAACTGTGATACTAATTAACTGTTATTGTTGTTGCTACAACAATTTTTTTCGATAAAATAGATTTTGTATGTATAAAGTGACCAGCGGAAAAATTTCAACATTAAATTGTAATTGCTCGTAAAACATCAAGGTGGGGTAAGTGGGAAGGGTATTGTTCGACGAGCGTGATTTGTTGATTTGCCAGTCGCAATGAGTCACTGGTCGGGAGCGTACTGCGCGTTCGCGGTAGAGCAATATTTAAAGTGCGGTGATTCATTGGTTCGTGCGCATCGCGCTTTTTGTACTCACTAATATTCAACGAGTAAGTGATGGGCCGAGCACGCAATCTGTTGTTGTGTTCAAAAGTTCAGACAACAAGAGACAATGGTTAACGAAACCTCTCCAAGACCATTAACGTCAGCAGCGACGGTAGAACGTGTGGCTCAAGTTCGACGTGAAATTATGCACAATCCGCGTAAACCGATAAAGAGGATTGCAGCCTGTACTGGAATAAAAAAATCAACACTGCACGTTATTTTGAAAAATAAACTACAGTTTTACCCATACAAACTGCAAATCGTGCAGTTTCTCAACGAAAATGATTATTATTTACGTGAAACCTTAGCGAAAGCGATGCTGGAACGTTTTGGAACAGCACAAACGCTGGGAAATATATTGTTTACAGAGAAGCACATTTTCATATCGATGGCTATGTTAATAAACAGAACATGAGATACTGGTGCCTAGAAAACTCAAGGGAACGCCATCAAAAACGTTTGCATTGTCCAAAAACGACAGTTTTGCAGTTTCTGCTCGAGGGATAATTGGTTCTTTATTTTTTAACCAGCGAAAGACAGTCACTGCTGACGCGTATTACCGATTTTTTGATACCGCAACTGCAGCTGTTTCCCAGGTTCAACAACATAACACAATTTCAGCAAGACGGGGCCACTCCACACACAGATAGAGTTTCAATGGAGAAGCTGAGAGGAATTTTTCCCAATAAAATAATCAGTAAGTACGGAGACATACCCTGGGCAGGTGCCCAGGACCGAGGTCGGTCACCGAACCATGTGACTTTTTTTTATGGGAATACCTTAAGTTGAGAGTATACAGCAACAATCCTCGAACAATCCAGGCCCTACAAGAAAATATCTGCCGCAAAGTTGCTACCAGTGAACCAACGCTTTGCTCTCGGGCGTTCGTAAATTTAAGATTCCAATTGCAAGAGTGTTTTGAGAGAAATGGACGGCATTTAGACGATATTGTTTATAAAACGTAAAATAAGCATCGTTAAACACCGTTTTTTATAAATAAAATATGAGAATAACATTGCAGTTTTTTTTATTATTTAATATTAAACTTGAAAATTTTCCGCTGGACACCCGTTACATTTTTCTAATGAATACATTTAATTTGTATTTAAAATATTAGAATATGTCCAAAAACACGCAATTACTTGATTTTCACCTAAAATTTGTTTTTTATTTGCCGATTATTCGATTTATTACAATTATGTACTGAACGTGACATTGGGCAAGTGGCCACCTCTGGCAGAGGCACAAATGTGTGCTCTTTTAACCATATTTTTCTTAAGATTCTCGCACACTTCGCGTATTATTTCAGCAATTTTATTTGCAATATTGTTTGGTACCTTCGGAATTGTTGTCAAGAGCTTTCAGGTTATCGAAGAGGCCAGTCGATATCATCACTTTTTGACATTATGCGGCCGGGAAAAATTTATAGCGTAACTCGGACTATGTTGATGTAGCACAATTGGTTAATGCATTTCCCCGGATAGGAAAAGATTCAGGCTCGTATCCCGGCAGCAACAAAAATATTTTTTCTATAAATTGATTTTATATGTATATCTTTCTAATTTATACATTTAAATATACGCTCTGAGGATATCAATTATGATTATCTCCTTAGCCGTCTGAAATTGTTAAACTTATCAGTGAGACGTTCGATATTATATTCCTATACAGGATCATTATTATCATCCTATACATTATATTCCTATACATAGATTATATTCCTATACAGGATCATCAATGGTGTGATAGACTGCCCCAGATTGTTGGTCCGTTTGATTTTCACGCACCATTGAGGTCGTCGAGACACAATTCATTGTTCTATTACAGTGGTAATGTCAGAACTCATGCAATAGCTAACTGCGCAGTCCCCAGATTGCATTCTTTGGGGAATATATCTTTGATATGCGGAGGTAGTCGACATTTTTGCTGTAAATTTAACTCTTCATAGGACAAAATTATTACAATTTTTTGTATCTCAACTCAATGGTGACGGATAAATTGCTTTACTTCACGTTTTTATTTAAATTTTGATTATGAATATCATTAACATTATAAATACATCTTCGATAATCAGTACATCAGTCGATAATCCTGAAAATCAGTACACTGTGAAAGGTTTATATATGATCTGAAAGCGAAAAATTAGTATTTAGTAATTACTTATATCTAAAACATGTGTGATAAAAGAAAAAATTTTCATAGAGAATAAAAAGTAACAATGCTGTGGCGTTTTTCAATGTAATAATATACCTGGGGTAATCATTATAATTGACTCCAACAAACTTGTTTCGTATTACAGGTAAAAGGAATCGATCGTGAAAGCTTTCACCGTAAAATAAATAAAATATACTAGTGAAGGAAGAAAGAATGAGCCTTTAAATATAGATGTATCATTATCATTATCATCTGCTGGATGAAAATCTCCCCAAAATATATTCAAATTTTCTCTGTCCATTGTTATTCGCTGTCATATATTTTAGCAGAAATTTATAATTTTTCAATTTGCAGCCTGTCGACTTCTAGTTGCTCCTCAGGTACCACTGGACGACTGCATTTGTCCATCCTTCGGGTTATGTTACCCATCGACATATTTGTGTGTATTAATTATTTTTAAATTTACTCCATAACTCTAAGGTATTCAACACGATTTTAAACTGTGCTCTATGAAATAATTGATTACGAGTATAAATAAAAGCTCAGTTTTATGTTTTCTAATACGTAAAAAAATTTGGAAGGTGTGACATTACAAAACTAATGTCACGTTCAATATCGCTCGATCATTATTTTTAATGCCAATCAATTTAGTAATTACGAATAATGCCCTCATGCTGGTAATACGAACGGGTTTCAAGGTTATAAAAACGATTTAAGTCTATGATTGAGATTAATTTAGTTATTTATTAAAAATTCAACATGTAGCCGAAGGGTAAATACTTTGATTATAATTCAATCACTAGTACACAATTCATTGTAATTTGTTTTAATAATTGTTTTTGTAATTGCACGTGAATGATATTTTCAGGGAACGAGTTTGTTTCCCTTCGGTATACATTAATTTTCATTACAATTCTTTCTACCATTCCCATTGCGTCGGCATAGGATGCCGAAATAACTAACTGCGATGATGGATCACGTAAATGCTCTGCGATGATGAGATGTACACGGACGAGCATGAATTTAAAGGTTATGTCATCTTTTATAACATTTTATATCTTATCACCAGCCTGCCCTGAAGAACGTCGAACTCACGCTCAACCCGACGAAATTAGGATCATAAGTTTAAATTTATTCTAATTTCACCTATATTTTTTTTTTATTAGATTTATTTATTTATTTATTAGTAACTATATAATACATATAAAAATTTGTTTGGACTGTGCTCATCTCTTTAGAGAAATTTTGTGTCGAGACGGGCATTCCATTAGTTAACGTAAAACATCTTTTCATTTATCTCTCCCAGGTATTATTAATAAATTTTCCAAGTTTAGGATGAAGGTAGAATGTGATAAATCAAGGTGAGTATGCGTTTCTGAGGTGAAGAACCCGCCATTCTTGTGTTCTCCACTGACTAGCCGGTGAAGAGGATAGAACACCGTTATTTACACTCACAAAAGATACATATATATATATCACATTACAGTGGTGTATCAATTTATATTCAGAAGTAACATTGAGGATGTACGTACAACTTCTGCTGTACCAAGAAGTGAAATCATGTGAGATTTTCGGATTAGAACTAAATATAAATAAAACAAAATATAAGCTCATTAGCAAACAGAACACATTTGACAATGTAAGCATTTTAAAGAGAATTCATTATTATTTGTGAAGTTGTAATTTTTTCAAAACAAAGTTCTGTAATATTTTAATACAAATTAAATGCGTCAATTAGAAAGATATAAATACAGATAAACTCAATTTATCGAAAAAATATTTTAGCTGCCACCGGGATCTTTTCTTATCCGGGGAAGTGAGATAACCAACTACACTACGTCAGCTTCGTAAATAGGTGACAAATTTTCGAACTTATATGTTGCAACTATTTCAAATTGATATTTATTTATTTATACACATATAACGTATAATGATTGTGCAGTTACACAAAAAATACAGTTTGTTACATATATTTTACACAGATTTTAAAATGCATTGCCCAACTAGGCAAGTCTGTTTTAGGACAAATTGGTAAACAAATTACATTTCACAAAACTAAATAACTCATTGAAGGCAAAACACAATCAAATAGAATACGTAACATACAAGTCAAGTAAACGTGAAAATATAAAAAAGAGACAAAAAGTATACCAATGTGCAATACAAAATGTAAAAGAATGTAAGCACATATAAAGAAATAATCATGATCAAAACACACAAAATTCAGAATTATTTCATTATATAAAACAGTTTACTCTCAGTATTTGCTCTTTCTAATTTCATCTACCAATTTTAAACATCCCTTTAAAAAGCCCTAAAGTCCTAATTTTATTTCCAAATTTAATGTACGTATATTCTGGTAGCCTAAAAGATGAATAATCTTTGACCACAAGTAGTTTTCATTCTTGGAACTATTTGAAGATCATTTGCACTTGTGGAATAATATCTTTCAGTCCTCACAGATGGAGCGCTTATATCTTACGTTTAATTTATTTAAAAGCTATCACCTTTTTATTGCAAATACCTTTGAGAAATAGTCGCTAGGAGACGCCACATATATCTTTCTAATTGATGCGTTTAATATGTATTAATATAATGAAAGTCTTTAGATTGATGTAACAAAATTAGAAAAAACAATATTGTATGAAGATATGGTGATGGGTTGCAATATAAATGAAACATGGTATCATTCTGTTGAAATCAATTGCCACATTGAGCAAGTTCGTGCAATCTTTATCCGCATGAAAAATATGTTCTACAGTCATGATTTCAACCTTATGGAATTGAACCATGAATACTTACCGATGAAATATTAAGGTCATATAGCAACGACGTTTATTTCAAACAAAAGATGCATATAAAATGGGTGAACGCGGTGTAATGGGTGGTGCTGATAAATGAGATAGTCCACTAATGAACTAATAATCCACATGAAATAAAAACATAGAACTACAAAATTCATACTACTATTATAGAAACTTTTAATATTATACAATCGCTCGTCGCTGAGCCCTGTGGCTGTGGTGGCTGCTCCGCTTGGCTGACAAAATGGCGGAGTTGATAAAACAGAAACCCTAAAACAAATACAAATAGTCTCGATGTTATGTGTTCTCGATATTATTTTATGAAATGAAAACAAGCATATTTTTACGAAAGAAATGAAAGGCGACGTGAAGGATTTGGTACGCGGATATATAGAATATAGAATACTCAAAATAAGCTGGATGGATAGTTACGAATGAACACGTATTTAAAACAATAAATTTTTTAATATATCAGAGACGTTATGACACATCCAGAGAAGTTTAAAATCGTGTATCTCATAAAGCAGGGAAATATTGATGGAAATCGTTGCCCTGGAAGAAGGAAAACGTTTAAAGAACAATAGTTTAATTAGTATAATGAAGACCTTTTTCGAATCAAGTTGATGATAGCCAACATCCATTGAACGAGAATACGACGATAATTGAATTTAATACAGTTTCCAAAACAATCTCGTGACAATCTCAATATGGTACATGAGGACATTTCTGGAGACAATAAAAATATTCCATTTTGAACATTTTTTCATTTCGTCAAAATGTTAAATTCATTCAAAAATATTCCATATCTCGTTGTAATGTCAAGCGAAGTGTTTTATACGGTTCAAGTACGGCGTTCATTTTTCTTCTGCTTAGACGCCACAGAACGGAGGTTTTATCCTTAATGCTTGAGATAAAAATGCTTTTTTAAAGAGGCTAATAAAATTATAATTACGATAGAATTAATTATACGTCAAGCACTGAGAACGCCGAGGCCCCGGGGTTGATTACACAAAGACTCCGACCATTGTTTCGACGCTCACATCTCGAAACTGTACGAAAACGCGAGCATGAATATTTATAACGTCATAATACCATGATTTTGTAATTTGCACATTAGCGGATGAGCCAAAGAAATGGTTTTTAAAAGAAAAACATTATAATCCCGCGTAACGATGGTCCTCAAACTTTCACGAGCTGAGCACCCCTATTATTTAATTAAATGTAGTATTCTGTGTTTTTGAATAGTTAGTGGTAGTAATTTATAATCGAAACTTTTCAGTAGAAAAGTAGATTGAATGCAGTGGAAATTAGATTATTAGAACACATTCTTATTGTGAAGTTGTATTTATTCAGAACCTAGGTCTGTGATATTTTTAATATTATCGCTGTAGCATAATTGGATAATGCACCTTCCCCGGTTAGGAAAGAGATCCAGGTTCGAATCCCAATATTTTTCGATAAAATTGATTTTATATGTATATTTTTCTAATTAATATATTTAATTCATATTTAAAATGAGATTACTTAGGCGTACATATATGTATGTGTCTAGTACATACATGCATGTGTCTAGTACATATATTAATTAACAAATGTGGAGAAAATGTCAAGTTGATTTTAGCGTAGTAAATAGGATTAAAAACGGATTGTTTAAAAGGTTCGATCACATGGAACAAAGGAATGAAGAGTTAGTCAGACAATGTTAAGAAGGATAACTAAAAAAATAATAGATATCTCATAGAGACGAAGCTATTTTTTTATTATACATTATTGTGTTATATTTAATTTTAATGTGCGCTAGCGCCGGCCCGTGACTAAAACCGGTCGCGATCTTAGCGGCCAACATCGAAGTTACTACTAGCGCGAAATTATTCAACCATGGTGTTTACTAGTTAAATTACGTTCTAACGTTACCTTCTCCTACTTCATAAAATTCGTAATGTTATAAAATATATGGAAGTATGGGTTATTACAGGGCTTACGACCTGTCTTCGGCCGGCTTAAGCGATCACTTTATATAAATATAACGTTCACCATTCTCACCCATTAATCTCATCAATCTCCACATCTATCAAATTTTTAAAAATCTAGTATATCTAACTTAAATTGCTACGTTGATGAAAGGTGTGGAATATGACTTAATGATACAAAATTATTAGAAAAAAAATTTGGTTAGTTTTAGTAGGTTATTTATAATTTTACACCCTTTATCTTTTGATTTTAGTTAATTAATCTGATATCACGGTTAATGAAATGGTATTTTCTGAAACCGGTCAATGTATTAAATATAACTCATGGTAAAAAATAAGGTTTTAAATAATCTATATTACAATTAATAAAAATCACAATCTAAAATTTCCAACAAATATTGAAAATACAATGCTTCTCCTTGGAGAAACCCTTGAGTCATAAGAAGAGGATTATAACCACTATATGTCAATACTGATAAAAAGACAGGAAGGAGAAGAAACGGCAATGGAAAGGACTCAGGTTCAAGTCCTTGTGGCAGCTAAAAATTAATTGGTATTTTTTCTGACATATTTATTATCGTTTGGATTAGGTATGACTCAGTTTATGTTTAGGACCATAGTTAAATCCTCTCAAAACCACCCTCATATAATTTAAACTGCTTAAGTTTTTTCATTTCTTCAATAGATGAATACTTAAATTAATCTGTGAATAAATTAATTCAAGCAGCGTACGTAAAGTTCCTCTCTTTAAAATTGTATTTTAGGAACTATTATTTCGATAGAAGTACCCTCTATATACACTTAAAATTAATATGTATCGCGCATCCCTTAGAAAAGTGTCGTAAGCAAAAAAAAAGTATATTTTATAGGAAAGAGAAAATAGAAATGAGAAATTTTTATAGTTCAATAACAGAATCGTTGTTTGTATATGATCTTAATTTATTTTTAATAGATAGATAGAACATGATAGAATATAATAGCCTATCTTCTATGTATACGAGCATTCAATTTCTCATAAACAAGGAAGTACACCTCAAACCGTTTAAAAAAAGATCTTAATAATTTACTGAGACTAATGTCCTAGGAAAATCAAAGTTTACGAATGGCATAGTCTTTTTAAGCAGAAAAGAGAGTCGACAGAAGACTACTCAGTCTGGGAAGTCCCTATGAGGCTACTTCCTCAGATATTAATAACATATTGAAAAAACTTGTAAAAACTTGCAGAAATGGTTGAACTTACAACCATTTTATATGTTCATATAACATAATCAGAATCTAGGGATGTCAAAACCATGTGCAAAATGGGTGCCGAAAATGCTTACACCGCTTCAAAAAGACACACGAGCAATGTTGCGTTGGCTGCCCCTCCCGACTGTGGCTTTCAAACGTTAAACCACCCTCCCAACAATATGGCTCCATTCTAATATTATTTATTCCTAAACATGAAAAAACTCAATCGATATTAATGCTCATTTGGCCTATTAAACAAAACTATTTTTTAGAGCATATAAATAAATTACACATAAAAAAGAAGGATGACTGCAGGGAATAAAGTGAACGGTGCTTTGAATAGAATTATAACTAATGCGAACTTGTCAATCGAGGCGAGACTAACGGTTTACAATGGAGTTCTGGTACAGACACTGATATATGGAAGTGAGGTCTGAAGCTGGCAAAAGAGCAACGAAAGTAGACTGAATGCAGTAGAAATGAGAGTAAAGAATAAAGAAATAAGGAATTAATGTAAAGCTGATTATAATATAGCGAGTAAGATTAAGAAAGGATCACTTAGGTGGTTTGGTTAGAGAATGGTAAGAAAGATATATAACGTTAACCAGTTACGGGAAGATAATTTTATTAGAAACCACAATGAGAAGATGTATGAATGTAGATGAAGCGAGAATTGTATATCAGGACAGAAGAGTGTGGCGCTCTATCCTCTCTGTCTACATCTGCGAGGAAACGGCATAATGGTAAGTAAGAAAAATGTGTTAGACTTAAAGGTGAATACGTATTATATATTGAACCAGAATAAATTGGATTTTTTTTCCTTGCTTCCCTTCATTCTGAAAATTTCTTGAACTTTCTTCGTATCTATCCTAGATGAGGCACTTACTGGTATCAATAAACTATGACTTGAACAATATAGCAATATGGCTGAAGAAAAATCAACTAAAACTAAATGTAAACAAAATTAAATTCATTAACATTGAAAATTAAAGAATCCCTATCACTGTAAAAGTCTGAAGGAAATGACTGAAATAAAATATTTAGAAGTCATAATAGATTCAGAATTAATAAGAATAATAAGAAGAATAAGAAGAGAAGAGAAAGAAGTAAAAAAGTATACAACTCTGTTATTATTCCTTACATCAACTACTGCAGCAGCATTTTGTTTTTTGGCTAATGAAGAAGAAAAGCAACAATTGTCAGTGTTGCAAAATAAAGCTTTGGGAATTGTACTAAAAAAAAATAGATACACTCTGATCAGTGCAATGCTGAAAGATCTGAATATGATGAACTTTAAGCAAAAAAAATATTTTAATATAATTGTATTTATAAGAAAATATCAGCGGAATTTACGCAAAAAATTGATGCAAAAAGAGGAAGGGATAGACTGAGACTGCCATTCAGGAAGAAGGCCAAATCTCAGAAATCGATGATGTGTAATGCGATGAAATGCCAGAAAACATAAGAAAGGAGGAGAAATTGAATAGATTTAATAGAAAACTGACCAAATATGTAAAAGAAAAGACTAATCTTGTTCATATTAGAGCATATATAGGAAGGAATACTTATGTGTGCATTATGTTAAGAATTAAACAAAAAATTAATTAAATGTGTCATAAAATAAGTGAAAATGCACGCGGCATATAATACCGAACAAATATTCACAGAAGCACAATGGCGACGGGCGTGTGGTACACGATGCGCGGAGTCTTGTCCTCCTCGCCTCTTCGGCTCCGCGGCCACTACTACCAAACACGGACTCACAAACCGATCTCACAATAAATTCAAGTATTTGCAGTGAGATCACGTTTCGAGCGAATTGAAAAAATTCCAACGGCAGACACTGAATTTATAGGAGACGCTGGTGAAATATTATTTCGACAAGGCTTTGAGCGGAAAATTGGAGAATTAAATATTTTATAAATCAATTTTTGATACACAGATGCCTGCAAATTGAAGACGTGAATATATAAAATAAAATAATCACTTTGTTTACTGCGGTCCGGAAAAACTCTACTGTAGACTGGCAAAACCATTGCCTCAGGTTCTCCAGCCATGATGTTCTTCTTTTTACGGGGCCTCAACTTCCAGCAATCTTTCCCTGCATTATAATATGTGTTGTTCGATATTTATGACAGATCCACGAATTGCCGTGCGGGTGTGTAGATGATTCACTATATTTACTGTACCTATCTGTCCCCCCCTCCATATACTCTACACGTTTTTCTGTGTGTATTGTCTATGAACTTTGAACTCTCAACAAGTAAATATCCTGCTATCTGCTCGTTACACTGATCTAATTGAACAGTCACTGTAGCTACTGTCTGTTTCGGTTTTCTCGCGGCGCGTGCCCAAACTATTATTGTGTTCAGAGCACTTCATGTGAATTGGCGAACTTGTTCCTGAAGTTTAGGAGAGCCGTGACTACAACGGATAAAATCCAGGTAAGTCGTGTTCTTCCTGGTTGGTCATCGAGCCCTATCTGTCCTGTCTTTGTACCAGATTCCTACCACCCTTCTTATATACCGTTTCCAATCCATATACATATATATGTATATATTGTAAAGGTAAAGGAAAAACCGCCGTTCCATCCTCATCACCGGCTGATTAGAGGAGAATATAAAAACGGTGAGTTTTTCACCTCAGAAACGCATACCAACCTTGATCTGTCACATTTTACTTTCGTCCTAAACTGGTAAAATTTATTATTAATACCTGGGAGAGATAAATGAAAAGATGTTTCAGTTATAAAATGAAATCTAATTATATTTAAAGTGAAATACAATACTTGGCCCAGCATGCTATCTGAATATCAACAGGCTATTTACAGGCAATAAAATTTAACCATTAAAAATGAACCCATAGTCCTTTGCAAATAATAAAGAAATGCAAATCATAATCCAATAATAGTAATAATGTACAAGTTACACAGCGATGGTGGTGATGAGCTCCTGCTAAAAATCCACATCAATCTGCCAGGATCCTCAAATGCCTTGGTTTTCTCGCCTGATGTATCCACAACTATCTCAACCGTCGATCAGAATGTCATCTCCAATATTTGATCGGCGTTAGAAATTCGCTCAGCGTCCTCCCAATAGGTCTGCAGCGCCATGAGAGATTCCGCTACCGAAATTGACTGCGGGAGCGTCACACCATCACAAATACTCCGCATAATGAATGAAGAATATCTATGTTTCTGCAAAGACAGTTTATCTTGATTAAAATTCCAACAAGCTGTCGTTTTCTAATTTACCGCACCGGCTTCTTCTTGGGTGTAGAGCTCAATCTAAAAATGGCCGAAAAATCTATCATACGCGATCGGTTCTCGCCTGTTCCATAGATCTACCCGAGTGAAGTACCACGGATCCAAAACATCATTGACAGAAATGTGGCTCATGCTAATATACAAGACGGAGTGATACTAATTAAATATATTAATATACATATAAAATCAATTTTATCGAAAAATATTGTTGTTGCGCTACCGGGATTCGAACCTGGATCTCTTTTTCAAGCATTACCAACTATGCTACAGCGACAGTATTTTTGAAGACAAACTTATATGTTACACTTTTTCAAATTAATACATCTATCGTTCCATTATTTGAAAGCAAAATTTATTATGTCATATTATAACAATCAACATTTCTGAGATAGGAATTACGCTCTTTTGAGACAATTGCAGTAGTCTGATCGATTATAGTACCTACCACCCGCCTGCTGCCAAAATAAGTTTTGATATTTATTTTGTCTCGCGCCTTACTTTACGCATGTTGTTTGTCATTCAAACGTCAGTCTGTTGACCGTTGATGTTCCGTTCGTATTTTAGGTAAATTTGAATCAAACCATAACTATGAAGAATGTCGGTAAAACGTAACACATGTTCATAACTAAATGCTTTTGTTTGTCAAACTTTTCAGAATAAATATTCATATGTATCTATGATTCTAGGCGACGTTTATTATCAAGTGTTACTGAACTGTAAAATTGAACGTCGAGTGCACGTAATTGAGTTTTGTCTCATTCTACCAGTCAAGCAGTGATCTCAGAGTTATCTCAAGACCAAAATCCTAATATGTGTACACAACATCGTTGATATTCATCTTATCTCTAAGACTTATCTTATCTTGTCTCATTTTCATTACAGCTCGTGTCCACGGTATTTCGGTACTGATTAATATTTTTTCCTTTTTTGAAAATGAAAATACAGCTATTCAATATATTGTTAACATAACATTTGGTGGGATAAGATCCCGCGGACTGTAATCTAGAATGATTTTAAATATTTGGCGCAACCCGAAATGGAAGTCTGAAGGAAACTAAGGCAAATGGATATGGCCTACCTTGCTTTGAGTTGGGCGTCGATTGCACCTCCGGTTGACGAGCACGTATATTATGCCGAACCGAGATCTCTATAACGGCACTTCCGAAACGGATTCACTTCCTCTGCGCGATCCGAGCGATGATCCGAGTAATGCTTCGTGGTCGAAGCACAATCAGAGAGTGGTCCCGGGCGGTGAAATTCAAGCTAATCGGCCAGAGCGGGACAGGGAATGAGTATTCGATTTGTGTCAACAACTTCAGTGCAAATTTAATAGTTTTTCAAAAAAAAAAATTATCATGTGAAATATTCGTACTCTATCAGCGATGTTGACTTGGTATCAGTCAAAGAGATCAATGATCTGGGTGTAATATTTGACAGTAAATTATCATTCATTCTCCACATTGATTCGATAACTAATAAAGGTTTCAAAATGTTGCGATTTGTTTTACGAGCCGCAAAAAACTTTTCAGATCTCTCCTAAAGTCCTCTACATTTCTCTAGTCAGACCTCAGGTAGAATATGATTCGGTTATATGGTCGCCTCACTACATTGTTCATACGACAGCGGTTGAAAGAATCTGTGTATTGCACTACAGATGAAATTTTCTATTATTTTACAAATTTTATTAATGCCTGAGTAGGGCGTATATAATAATAATAAATAAATAATATTCTATCACGTCACAACAGCCTTGGTGACCCTGCAATTGGAATTGAAACGTCAGCAAGAGAGAGTGTAAGACACACGGTATAATAGCCTAAAAACTAGACAGAACATACTATTGATTCTACTTGAAAACATTTGAAGAGAACATTTTTTACACGAAGTTTGTGATAAAATTAATACAATAACTGTATTTTTTTAAAAGATGCGAACATTAGATTCATATTTAGACAATTGAAGCCAATCCAGAATCCGTTTCTATATACATACCTACGTACAATGTGAACAAGGATTAACATATACTAAAAATATAATTTCACTTATAATTATCGGTCCTCTGAATGTAAATATTTATTGGTTATTTAAAGAGTTCGAGACAGATTTCCAAACCTATTATAAAATAAAAATATTAATAAGTTTTGAGTACAAAACAGCCCTAAAGTATCATGAAGAATAAAATAAAATGAATAAATAGTAAATAAATTAAAATCAGCCGTTGATAGTAAAATAATGCATTTTAAAAATATCAAGAAGTGAAATAATGTCGTGCAAATTTAACTGTTTAGAACTCGATTGATTTTTGAAATTAAAAAAAAATTGTGTAGATTTCATACATATATATATATATATATATATATATATATATATGGCCATATATTCAATGAAAATGCACAAGATGATGATGACATAACATGGCAGAGGAGACAGTTGAACGTCCATGCAAATATGCTGTCAACGGCGTTTCTACCGATGCGGTAAGGAGGTGAAGAGGATCCTGTTTAAATCGTTCTTCACCACCATGTATATCTGCGAGCTCTGGTCGAAATACAAGCAAGTGACATACAACCGTCTCCGAATTCAGTACAACAACTCATGCAGAATACATTTCGGATTGGCGCATTATTGCAGCGCATCTACAATATTTGCCGAAGGCTGTACACATGGGAAGGTGTTTGTTCCGCTTTTGAGACATCTAGTTGCTGGCGTAAAGCTGCGGCTGGAGCTCAGCACCAACTCTCTAGTGCAAGCGGCGCTCTCATGGAAAGTTAGTTCTCTGACCAGTAAATGGCAACGACTACAGATACAATAATGGCCGTGATTGAAGTATTTATATTTTGTTTATATTTATATATATGTGTCAACTTTTTATTAATTGACATTTTCCTTGGTTTTTTTTTCATAATATAAAATAATATTTCGGGTCTTCATAAAATAAAAAAAACTCGATCACGCTGAAATAAACGCATTATTATTATTATTATTATTATTATTATTGTCGTTACGACGTGAGATTTTCGACTAGAGTTAATCTCTGAGACAGGGATTATACTCCTATGAGAATCTGTTGAGAAATGTTCTGAAATTGCATTGTCATTATATTTCCTTCCTGAATTTACTAGTACATTTATGTATGTATCTGTTTTTGTATGTTTTCGAATAATAAAGATTCAATATTGTACCGGGGTCAGCGAGAGGTGTTTCGATTTGGTGGCCGTGCATTAAGTAGCATAAAAAAATGACAACTTTTGCTTGTAGGCGACCTACACGTACCTCACAGTACCTGGCTGTCAATTCAGACACTTGTCAGCCACATCAGTCCGCCTGGTATCCACAAAAATGGAGTTAACAATGCATCGCGACGGCCAAGTCCTAGAAGCTAGCGAAAACCAGCCACTTTTCAGAAACAGCTCAAGTGAGCAACTCCAGTTACGAACTTCATTTTTGAAAATTAACTTTATATTTGTTGTACTTTCAATTGTCAATCGATCCGCAATAAACATCAACTTTTGAAAGTCCTGTTTTAATTAAATACCTTGCTCTAGTTACAACACATATACTCACTCCCACATTCCACATTCATATACACTACGACATATATCCACACGCGTGATAACTGAAGAAAGATAGGCCCTTCAGTCTCACAATGTATAAAACCTTGTGATTCGAATTACATAACCTTTAAACGTCAGCCATTTCATCCGAGTGACTCGCCAACTTAAATCATATTAACTTATAAATCTAACCCCTATATACTCATAAAACGATCTACAGTAAGTGGTGGGCCCCCTCTCACTAATATATCGTAACTAGGGGGTGCAGGTCAGTGGTAGAGCATTCGACTGTATCTGGACAAGGGGTTTTGGGAAATACGGGATCTCGGAAGGGAGAAAGAAATTTGGAAGAGGAACAGGAATAGGGAACATAGGGTTGAAGGACCACCTAGAATCGGAATACAGACCCACCTGTGAAATTCTCCTTTCGGAATCTGGATTTTCCACTGGATTCACAGATCTTCTGGCTCCAGGACACATACTCCGTTATTCCGCACAAAGTACTCTTGTATACGAATAAATGTATATAATGTATTATAACTATAAGTATTGTGGGGGTATAAGACCTGCGTCCTTCCATTTCACCGGCTAGTCAACGTAGAACATAAGATCCGCGGGTTCTTTTACTTGAGCAACACATACCCACCTCACTTTTGTCACATTCTACCTTCATCCGAAACTGGGAAAAATTTATAGTAATATCTGGATGTGATAAATAAAAAATGGGATTCATTAGAAAAAGAAAAACATCTAATCCGAAAGAAAAACACAAGTACAAATGAAATGAAATTAAATAAAATCCAGGCGACAAATCCTCATCTCGTCGGGTTGGGTGCGAGTACGACGTCCTTCTTGTATGTGACAACCAGATGTCTAGGCGTCACACGGTTGACACGCGGCATCCAGGCCGACGCGATCAGATTCGAAGACGTGATTTGTTGTAGATAATCAGCGTGATAAAAAATGTCGCCTACAATGAGGCGACTAACTCCAAGGTAAATCCAAAGTAGAAATTAAAGTTTAAACCAGAGATATGTATCAGAGGCATAAACCAGAGGCAAAGCCAGAGGCATAATCCAGAGGCAAAGCCAGAGGGAAACGTTTTGTTCCCTGTAAAGATTATTTACCATGCGATTAGATTAAAAAGTTAATAGTAAATTATGCACTAGTAATTGAACAATAAAAAATACTTACTCTCTGGCTATAGTGAATCGCACACAGCTATATTTTAGTCTGACAGCTTCGTCGATGGTTTTGAAAATGAACCATAGATGCAACAGTTTTTGCAACAATCAGTAATATAGAGTGTGATTCCAACTTAAGGGTAATTATTTTTGAATTGCAAGGTGCTTGACAAAAAATAAATGACGGGGCAATTTCGTACGCGGCCCAAATTTATAATGTCACAGTATACTTCAGTGATAGCGCAAAGTATTACGCAATAAGCACTATGCACAATAGTAAGATGTACAGGATTCGGCACGCACGGTAGCGAGAAAACCGAACACACAGTACATTCTCCGTCAATTTATCATCCCCAAATGGCGGGGAAATAATTCACACCTACCGTACCACTGGTAAACGACTGCTCTCAGTTCAAAATTTCAACTCCAACTGGTCCAAAAAACTATAGAGAACACAACCTCATAAAAAGATCGTCTTCTGGTATAGGGGGAGGGGGTAATTGATATATATTTTTTTAAATAGAGATGCGTACACGAAATACATGTCACATTAATATTCTTACTATTTTCAAACTAAGCTAAACGCTTGTATTATGAAAATAGTACAAGCGTTTAGCTTAATAACTTGCTAGTGTCCTGGAACGAGGCGCGAACATCTTAACCACCACACCAACTCTGGATAGGAACTATTCTATATGTCGCATTCAAATTTGCGCAAGATGGCGATTCATAGAATCTTGTTATAGAGATAGAAAATACTGCATTTAAATTAACAGTCAAAGCCGGATACATGACTGGACTCTCGCTACACGTCACACCAAACAAGGCCCAAGATTGCGAAGAGTGGAAGCAGAATATAAAATTACGATGCTCAGTCATGAGCACATGTTCCAAGAGAGAAAGATAATTTCTGCGACTACTTCCATTATTTTATAGAATGGTTAATATTTATCTATTTCGTGAGCCTACCATACAATACTCGATGTTTTCCTCGCCATTAATGTTCCCAGCTAGGACGGCGAAGTTCCTGGGTCGCGATTCTTTGTGCTCGGAGCAGAGCTCAAATTTCGGGATATTTTCTCGAGAGCTTTTAGGATTGGAGCGGCCACTCACAACATCAAAGATGGCCTCACACCCTTCTCCCCTACCCCTACCGCCATCATCCCGCAGGGTGGAGATCTGTTGGAGCGGACGAGTGAAACGGATGCGGGACCCGAGACGGATTATATCCGGAGAGGCAATTCCCGATCATGCCGAAAAAATCGCCAGATGACATAGAATGTTACATAGTTCACAAGGCATAACTATTTTTCAAATAAAATTCGATATCAATACTAAAATTTTATATTAAGAATTCATACATAATAAATTATATCAAAATATAAATCTTAATACAAATTAAATGAATCGACTAGAAAAATTTGCAGAATAAATCAATTTATCGAAAAAAAATTTTTTGTTGCTTCTGAGAATCTGGATCTTTTGCTGTCCTTTTCCCCGGATAGAAAAAGGTCCAGGTTCGAATCTCGGTAGCAAATAAAATATTTTATAGATAAATTGATTTTTTCTGTATATCCTTCTAGTTAATTCATTTAATTTGTATGAAAATACCAAACTATTTTTTGAAAAACTGCAATTTCTCAATAATGTGTTCTCATACGTAATACGAAAAATCAGCATTATATACTTCTACGACCCCACAGTCTACTAGGGAAGTATCCAAGATGGTAGAGCACTCGTTTATTATATTAGAGGTTGCGAGATCGATACTCGCTTTACGTCATCAGGGCTGAAGAACCTAGAGTAGTGATGATGATGGAGTAGAGCTCATTACAACGACGTCTCCATACATCACCATCATTAATTGTCAAATAAATTAATATATTCAAAATTTGGATGTCCCGCAACAACTATACATAATTTGTACTCGGTAGAAAACGCAGATGTACTGGCGGTGGATCGCAGTTAATACAGAAATTTTGTGGCAGCTATATAATCTAGCTAGAGAATGAAAATAGTAAAAAAAAGAAGCATTTCGTCATATTAAATACAAGGAGAATTCAATGAAATTTTAGCGAACATTTCCAACTCCCCGGATCCCTCTATTAACCTAGCTTGGAATAGGCTCCTGCGTCATGTATCTACCCCAACGAGAGGAAATATCAGGACTGTTATTCTCTTTGAGAGGTTTCAGGAATCACTGTGATCCGGGTCCAGACGGTGGAGGCTAAATGTGCTTTGTTGTGTGCTCAGTAAGAAGGAAGTACAAACTATTAAGGCTTTAAACATCGATTAGATGTTCATTGTGTGTATTACTGTTTATTACAGTGGTATAAAAAAAATACTAGACCCTCCGTGTAAGCTTATTTGTTTAATCGAATATGTACAATAGTCCAACGTTCCTAATCTCTATAGCATATAGATACTCTGTAACTGCAACTCACTAACCTAGGTATTCTGAATCTCGTTGATTGATATTACATTTTTATTTTTAATTATTTAATTTAAATAATATATGCAAAATTTTAACAGGTCGTTAAACCATTTAAGTACAATGCATAAATATTTAAAGATAATTAAAAGGATGGTATCTAAGAGAATAATACACTTTTTATAGTAGAAAAATTATAAATACTATGAAAAAATACAATTTAAAAATATGTAACATGGTAAACTGAGTCTAATTACATGACACTTGATAGTCTTTGACATTACAAACCTAAAGCATTACACTGAATATCTTCAGAATTGCTTAAGTATTATTTTTGCTCCGTTAAACTAATTCAAAATAAATATATAAAGAGAAGAAAAAGGATTGTAATAAATGGCGACACATTCTATGATTCTAGCGGACTCTATGGAAGATTCTCAAGTACTATTGTTTCGAGTTTATTACTGCAAAAGCAAATTTCGAGTTTATTACTGCAAAAGCAAATTTCGAGTTTATTACTGCAAAAGCAAATTTCGAGTTCAATTACTGCAAAACGTATTATCTTCAACTAAACGCAAATACGACAAAATAAATGATCAGTAAATGAAACAAAAGTGATAATGGCGGGCTGTCCATAGAAGGAATAAGACTGGAAAAAGTAGAAAAAAATGATCTACCTAGGATACAGATTAAATTAAAACTGGGACCCTTCTGTAAAGTTTAAATGTGGTATATATCAATTATTAAGGAGAACACATTCTTATTGTGAAGTTGTAATTATTTAGAACATATGTAGGTCTGTGATGTTTTAAATACTAATTAAATGTAATAATTAGAAATATATACATATAAAATCAATTGTACCGAAAAATATTGTTATTGCTATCGGGATTCGAATCTGGATATCTTCCAATTCGGGGAACGTGCATTAACCGATTATGCTACAGTGCACATTACATTGACGACAAATTTTTGAATCTGTATGTTACACTTTTCTAATTGATACATCTAAAGCCGTCTAAATTGATACATCTACGATAGATGCATCAATTTGTAAAGTACTGTGAAATACTGTATGATCGGTTAATGCACGTTCCCTGGATTGGAAGAGATCCAGGTTCGAATCCCGGTAGCGCAACAACAATATTTTTCGATAAAATTGATTTTATATGTATGTATTTCTAATTAATACATTTAATTTGTATATATTGTATAGCTCGAGCTGCATTCATTCGTGTAAATAAAGTATTGTCATGACTTAATTTTAAATTTTCGAATGAGAATGATACGATGCTTTATATTTCCTGTACTTTTCTATATGGAAAGCAATCACTGAAAATGTACTAAGATTACTTGAAGTTTGTGAGTTGTGGATCATATACACAACTTCAAAATATATGATGGGCTGATATAATGGCAATGCGCTATTTCGGATACGAATGAAAAAATCTTAAAAATAGTAAATACCATGTGTTGGCCATATCAAAAGATACGCATTTTAACAAATAAAGCCAAATTTCTAGCAGAAGAGACTCTGGAAGATGAAGAACGTCTAGACTGAAGAAGCTAAGGCAATGGTTCGAGAAGTTCACAATCCAATTATTTCCAACAATTAAATGAACAAACGCCAGAAGAAGAAGAACATTAGACAAAATATTCAAATATGATTTAAGCCTCCTGTACAGTGAAAATAGGATTATATTTTGTATCCCATCGGTTGGTACGGTTGCCTGGTGCGGGGATTGAAGCTTCGACTCTTGAACTCTTAACGAAATTTGCGCCTAATTAGTTACAAAGCCAATTAACGGTTCACCGCTGGTATTATTTATATTATATAACACAAACACATGTCAACAATTTAATTCCAAAGCCAAAACGATGTTTTCGTATGTTTGAAACTCTATTCCATAAATCTACGAATTCTACCAAAAGATGATAGTGAAAATATTTGTCGTTATCGTAGAACAGACTCATCCTTCCTTATTAGTTTGGCATTCAATAATTAATTAGTCTTCTTCAACAGCCTTAATCTTTAAATTTAAAACAAAACCGATTACTGTCAAATAAAGTTATATCGCACAGGATTGAGAAATCGCCGAAGTGACACCAATAACGTAATGTGATAAGACACGAGGCAGTTATTACAGTAATTTAAAAACATAAAAACGGCGAGTCATCAATGTCTTGTTGGCGTCTGTTCAAGCTTGAAGAAATGGTGGGAAAAATATAAATGAATAATTGTATTGTTTGTAACGAAATAAAATGACGTATTCTGCGGGCGGGCAACTCATCATCATCATCGCCAGTTGAGAGAAGAACGAACTACGGACCACCCTTATTTTCTTGTGGCTGTACGCTCCAAAAGTAACGAGCTTTAACTGTCTTTATTCTGCTATTTATTTCTTGTTGGATATCATTATTCCTTGTCACACATGTTTCCAGATGTTTATTTATTTAAATACTAATTAAATGTATTAATTAGAAAGATATACATATAAATTCAATTTTATTCTTATTTTCATTGTTTATTCTTAATGTAGTGCATACATAAGTAAATTTATATATGCTTTAGTATAAACACGATCAAAATGTTCCTTTTTATTACACTTATCTTGCACATATTTGATTAGTTTCATTTTGAATCCATGTAGTTTCTCCTCCTTTCTTATATCTTCTGGCATTTCATTCAATACCTTCATCACACTGTACATCATTGATTTCTGAGATTTAGCCTTCTTCCTGAATGGTAGCCTCAGTCTATCTTTTTCTCTTGTTTGATGTTCGTTCTCATGTTGGTTTGCGTAAATTTTTCTCATAAATTCTGCCGATATTTCTGCGATATTTATAAAAGCTGTTTAACTGATTCAAAAGCTTGGTATCTCACGATGATGGCAATGGCGTCCTCTGCTTATTTTCAGGTATTTAGTTTATTATTTTCATTCATAATTAAGGCTTTAAACATCGATTAGATATTCAAAAAACATCGATTAGATGTTGAAAAAGTAATAAAAGTAATAATGTTTATTAAACAGATATTAAAAATGTTTTTATTAATAAGAATCGCGTATCCATAATACATAGATATTTTAAAATATATAGCCTTTAGAGGTATTCAAATCATTGATATTTCCTACTGACCCATAGTAACAAGAGAAAAAATGAGTGAAGAGCGTGACATAGCGATTGATATTCTTTTATTCTTAATATGCATGTCCGCAAGAACGATTAAAATTAAGGGTCATTATCAGTGAGTTCAAAATTTTCTCTAATATAAAGTTAGAATTTTAATTAATTTATTATTACTGCTGTCTGTGTTTGCTCGACCGACCTAAACGAGTTCCGCAGGCTGTGGATGAGCACCGTTAATCTCAGTTGTGACTAATACAAGACTTCAGTGTTTTTTTTAATTTTCACGTATACATTGGGATGACTGCCACTGATTTATTTATTTAGCGTGTTTAATAAGTTATACAGATAGTACATACAGGAGAATTTCAAAAAAATAACGACTTACATGTCTTACATATATATATATATCATACCACTCATACATAACGTGACCATTTATTTTTTTCCTCAAAACTGTACATCTACTAATTTTTAGGGTCCTCAAAACAGGATATCTATTCCGTGGGCTACGCTAAATTCTGTACACTTTTCACATCTGACGTCCGATGGAGTACGTTTTTACTTTATAAACGGTTTAATGTTAACTTAGTTTGTAAGTTAACATTAAAAGTGCACCTGCATTTAGACATAGTTAAAATGAAGGGTTCACGTACAAGAATTTTAAATTGACTACAATAAAACAAGTAGACAAAAAAAACACAATAATCAGTCGCCAAGAAAGATGCGCGAGCTCTCTGCGTACTAGCAACCGAGGAGCGAGCGACCCAGCAGGCTTCTGCCCAACTTACATATGTAGCCCTTAATTCCAACCCCTAAAACGACTGTGTTTTTAAGTAATGTATGAAAACATATATTTTGGAGAAAAATGTACAAAATATTTATTTTTATATCAGCATTTTTTAAAGAAACAATTCTATAATGTAATTTTTTTTTTGCATATACCGTTTTTATATTTTTTATTTATTCTTTATTACATATATATTCATTATAATTAATTTTTTTGTTTTACGGCAAGGATTGCCTTTTGCATAGTTAAACATTTTTTTTATAAATAAAATATAAGAAGAGGAAAAAAATTATACAAGGAGATGTTAAATGAATTACTTAGAAAGATATAAAGGATTAGGTATATATAAAATGTATATAAATATAATAAATATATATAAAGAAAAATCAATCTTTCGAAAATATATACAATTTTTATATATTATCCACAGTATTTAATTTTATGGGTGATTCTATTATATATATATGAATATAATATAATATAATAAGGAAATAAAAAAATTGATAGGAATATGTTCTTTTACTTTTATATTTTAAGGTGGTCACTAAGGGTCTCATCATTTAAAAAAAAAAATTATTGTTCGCGATGGCAGTCATACTGGATTTTATATCACGTAAGCATCAATAAGCTTTGTGATTGACTGATTTAATTTTAGGGGGGATAGCAACTCTGTCTGCTTTAGGGTATTTTGGAACTAACCCAGGTTTTGAACATGTAATATCAATGGATTTAGATAGCTTTTGTGAGAATTTTGTGAACGTTTTCAACTCGTAATTTAGTCAATTACAGTACAATCCATACAGTATTGTGGACTAGGTCTGTTGCATTCTGCATCATATATATTACGTACTTTTCCTAGTTTCATGTTACAATTCTTAATTAGTTAATATTTTGAATTCGCGATATACATTGCATTTACAAATATTTGTACAGATTAGATCTTAACTCTTATATATAATTATATACTTAAAAAATCTTGTTTCAATTTGTTGCAACTACTTACATGGGTATAACACCTTGATCACTGAGTGATATTTGTTTTCTTATTATCTCGGTAATGAAGCACTTTAGACCAAATATTTATACATTATTTGTTCAGAATTAAAAAATTGCCCTGTATTCAATTCTATGTATATTTCATTTGGAACATCCTATATCCCAAATAAAGTAATTGAAATCATAATAAAAAGTTTCAAAAGATGTGACAAATTGTTCGCATTTCCAATTGAACTCGGTGGGATTGTTAACATTTCAGAATCGTTTCCATATATTATTATTTCGGTTCAGTGCCGGACTCAATTTGGAAAGTCTACACTTTTTTGTATAACAAAGAATTTAATTAAAGTGAAATATCACGGCCTAGGAAAGTAAAAGGCGAACGGAAACGGCTGAGGGGGAGGGGAGTACATTAAAAGCAAAGAGGAAAGTGAAAACGAAGAGCGGAGGGAAGGAGGGTGACGGTTGAGGGTAAGTCTAAAAGTTTGCCCCTTGTATAATATTAATATTTATAATATATAATATCATTAAAACTCACATTCATCAATATTGTCAAAAGAGCCTATTACTTTTTGGAGCGCCGCAGTGCTCGTTTAAGTTTTACAAACAATTGAGTGGAATCTACCGACTGCCATTTAGCAAAGAGCTAGATTTATAGATTGATAAAGTTACGAGTAAAATGAATATACAGGGTGGGCCATAAGTTTTTGCACTTTTTAAATGGCTTCTGCGCGGGAACCGTGCGAAGTAGGGGCACGCGGGCGACAGCGCGCGTGAGCTTGGTCCTTGGAAATTTTGTCGCAACAGATCGCTTCACGCACGTTCTGCGTAAAACAGTTCTACAAGAACAACGATTCTTATGTCATTGTTCGGCTTCTGTTTCGCGCTCACTACCGATTACACAGTGTGAATCAATGTCAGTGTTAATTAAATTATTATTATATTGTTAGATATAAAGGTTGATGCTCTCTTTTTTTTTTAATTGTTTTATTTCAACTTTATTATACACATATTGTTCTGAATTCGTAAAATATACTTTTGGCACGTCTTTAGATTCAACCGCAACCACTGTTATTGACACATTTCCGCGTCCAAATTACCATCCATATGTTTCCTAATGCTCGTGAATTGTGTCCTTAATGCTAGTAGACGTCAACTTGACCGATATTTGTTCGATTTCGATATCGCGATAGCGTTCGCGGTGTGGACTTTTCAGCTTCTGTATATCAGCACTGTATTTGTGATATTGTTTGTTGTTTGTGTGTCGTGGATGAACTTGTGATATTGCCGTATTCAATTGTGATCGGAGATCGGCTCATCCGCGTGCCATTATGTGATCTCGGCGGTGACTGCAGGGATTACGGAGGCGTCATATACAAGGTAAGGCGAGCAGTCCTTCCGAATTCCGGTTCGCCGAAATTCACTGGTCCTTCGACTAGAACCCCTATCTTCTCACCGACCTCATCCTGTACTAAGATTTCCCTACTTCCCTCCCATACCTTGCGGTGATTCCGATTTACGGCCGGAGTTGTCGTATTTCATTCTGCGGGACGCGCGTTTCGGAGATTGCGCAAGTCGTTCATTTGGATCCTATCGATCCGGATTACAGTTCGAAATCACTTATACGTTATAATTTTTAATTTTTTTCAAACGGCAAAGATTGCCCATCACATAGTAATTAAAGAGTTTTTACGATTTTTTATCAACTCTTCTAATATAATACAATATGTTACTTTTTTGTTCACTGGCAAGATTTTACATATTGTATAATAATGTATAATAATCATTACTTGTTCTTTTATCTAGTATAAGTTTTAAAAATCTTGATTGTACCTTTTTAATTTTATAAGTATATGTTTTAGCTACTCACTCCATAATTGATAACCGAATCGACTATTGCAAAGTACATTGAGTTTTAGCACAGACTTTGGTTTAATTAAAGATACAGTGAACTGTTTGCGCGACGTGTAACTAGACTCTGCCCATTTTATTGGATATCGACTTCTGATCCTCCCTCCTTCTCCATCCTCCGTGACTCCATCTCTTCTAACAACATGCCCAAAGTATGAAAGAATTATTTTCCTGGATGTTGTAGAGAGACTATCTTTAGTACGGAGTTCCTAAAGAATGGAGACTTTCGTTCATTTCGCTGTTCATGATAACGGCAGCATGCGACGCCATTTCCACCGAGCATGATTCTTTCGTTTCTTCTCAGGATCCATGTTTCGACCATGAAAAACATCAGATAAAGCCCATAAAATCTGACCGAATTGTTTCAGGAGTCGTCGGCACCTATTAATATTATGATGTTTGCTAAAAATATTCGGCCTGCTTTTGCAGGCTCCTTTCTAGTAATTATTAAAAATATACGCGCATAAGGTATAATTTATTTAAATATTTTATTTGAAATACTATAAAATTCTCTAGGTATCCTGATAAATTTTAATAATATAATAATAATAACACAAAATAAACCAACAAAGATATTCAATTGTGAAAAGTAATAATTTTTGTTTGAACCTTAATAATAATCCTCTTTGCAAATAGTCACCTTTTAAATTGTTTTTATATTAGTTCCTACGTAGTTACCCACCACTTAATAGTTTTTTTTTTTATCTCTGCTTATATTTTTAATTTTAATGTACATTGCTTCCTAAAGAAGATTCCGTAGGTATCGAAACACGATAAATAATCAATAAATAGTGGTTTAAACAAAGTATTTTGTCTTATTATTTATATAATATGTGGCCACAAAGTAATTTTGCTAATATTGAAGAAGAAATTTATAAACAAAATGTTTGGTCTTTGTGAAATGGAAATATTTCGATTCGGTGTACCAAAGATAATTCAATTGCGAAAAAGATTAAATAGGGTTTCGTGATTCTATTTTTTTGGTTATAATTACAATATTTGACTTTCTTTTTTAAAAAAATGCTTTAAGATTGAGTGGATTATACATAACAAAATTGACTGAAAGCATGTAGTTTTTGTAAAAAATTTCAAAAACTATACTAAATTGACTCTCCAAAAAAAAAAAAAAAACACATGGATCGTATCCTGTCGCCTCTTAACCAATCGCATTTTTACAATTCTTGAGATAGTGCTTCATCTAAATTTTAGTCAACTTCGACATAGCAGACTATTTGATTTGATCCTACGATATAAGAAATACAAGACTGTACGTATTACACGTAGTCAGCATAAATGTTTATTAAAAGCTGTTTACTGTTTACTGCTAATTTGTTACTGTACAGATTCTATATATTTCTTTGCCATTTTCCATAGAAGATTTTATCTCCCGTTTCCAGGAAAAGCGAGCCTTCTTATACACATATTTTCCGGTGAAAAATAAACCGGATTCGATGTTTACCAGAGCAAACAAAGGTTTTATTTCGGGGAAGGAACAATTTTTCCTTTCACTAAAAATGTTGGTAAACCTCTGAGAGTAATTGGTTGTGCTGGTGCTTGGACTGTGTGCAAATCTACTTACAGATCCGAAGGACCCGTATTTTATGAAATGTGTTTTGCAGAACGCTTCGTTACAATCACCAGTCAGATGTAGAAATTCAAGATTATCCGTATCCCAATACAGATTTCAATCTTTCCTTTCCAAATTAAAGCCGATCAATTTCATCAGTGACATGCTGTGAAAACATTTTACGTGCTTTCACCGTAGTGACCAATCGGTCAGAGAATTGAGTTTCATACCGCGACACCATTTTTCATAGCACAAACATTTAGTCTAATTTAAAAATAAACAACTTATCGGAATTTTCTAATCACGTCATAGAATCTAATCATTTTTTCGATAGCCATGAATTAAAACTCAATACCTTATATAAGATTAATGATCAACAACTCAAAACCGTCGAAATACAAAATAAAAATATATCCCCAATACTTTATTTCTATTATTCATATTTTCAACCTCTTCCCCCTTTCGGGCCCTATTATATGTTACGTTACATAATTTTCTAATTGGTGGGACCTAATAAAGTTAGCAGTCAATCATCATTGATCAATATCATCCGTTTTCTACCCACTGCCGGATGAAGGCCTCCCCAAGTATCTCCCACTTTTCTCTGTCCATTATTATTCGCTGCCGCAGAATTAGGTTATTTTGTCAGTCGAGCGGGTTTTAGGGCGGCCTGTCGGCTTCTTGATTCCCCTCGGGTACCACTGGATGACTGTATTCGCCCAACAATTGTTCGATGTTTTTGTTTTACTGACGTATTCAATCACATCAACTGCATACTTCTAATTGTAATCATATAATGTTCGTCAGGTATTCGCTAATAATTTGTACTCTTCTATCTTATCCTTCATACATGTAAGCGAAAAAATATTGACGTTCACTGTCGTTATTTATTCGACAATTCGGTATATCGATATTGTGAAAATACAGAAATAATTTTGAAAAATGTGTATAGAATAGTGAATTCGTGTCAAAAAGCGATTTTTCCATTTTTTGTTCCATAATGTTTGCGGTACTGGTGTATGCTTCGAGGTGGTTTTTCTGAGCAGTTCCCAAGTGATGGCTGACGTTGCCAGGTATAGGGTGTACCCAGTGTAAGCTGCTTAAAGGTTAAAAATACCATCTACCATTTTTCACGCAGAAAAAAGCCTTTGAAAACATCTGCGAAATCTATAAAAAGTTTGGAGGCTTCGGCGGCGTAGCATTCGGGAGCGAGATTGAAGAGAATGTCTTATATTTTATTCCTCCCATACCGAACGGATGAATATGATATTTTGGCAGAGTTTAATAAAAAAATAGGCTTTCTACAATATGTGCAGGATCTTGTTACACGATTCATTATAAACATGTAGGACAATGCTTTTATTATTAATTTATTTATTATTTTTATACACGCCCTATTCAGGCATAAAAATAATTTGTAAAATAACAGAAAATTTCATCAGAAGTGCAATACACTAAGAAAAAAATTGCATAATGTCAGCATATTTTTTCATAGTCAAAATTGTGAAATAAAGCAATTTATCCGTCACCATCTAGTTGACATACAAAAAATTGTAATAATGTAGTTCTATAAAGAATTAAATTCATAGCAAAAATGTCGATTACCTCCACATATTCATTCCCCAAAGAATGCATTTTTGGGACTACGGAATTAGTTAACGTATGAGTTCTGACATTACCACTGTAATTGACCCTCAATGGTGCGTGAAAGTCAAGCAGACCAACAATCTGGGGGCAGTCTATTATACCATTGATTATCCTGTATAGAAATATAAGGTCGGTCATCGTACGTCTCACTGATAATTTTAACAATTTCAGATGACTACGGAGATAATCATAAATGATAATCTCAGAGCGTATATTTACATGTATCAATTAGAAAGATATACATATAAAATCAATTTGTCGAATAAATATTTTTATTGCTACCGGGGTACGAACCTGGATCATTTCCTATCCGGGGAAATGCATTAAATACAAAAATAAAGGAAACAGGCTTAAAATGGTTAATGAAAAAAGTTAAGTAAAATTATAAAATTTTTTTGGAGTATAAAAAAAAATCAGAATTTTATTTATAATTAATGTATTTTTTAAAGAAATATGTCAAATTTCAAAAATAGTATAATACACAGACTACCAAATATATAGACATGAACTAACACTAATTCCTTGTTTCAATATTTTCAAATTGGTGTCATCCACGTGATCACTTTGGTACCACTCACGCAATCAAATAACTCCTCCGCTTTTTTTAAATATATGATTCGATTGGAACGAAAATTTAAACGATGACAATATAATATGTATTAATGTAAAAAAACGTCTTGTTTATACAAAAATTTAATTTTTGAAGAGTAAATACTTTTACTGTTGCATAAATGTGTCGTAAACTTTCGGATTTTTGGTTTAACAAAGAATGTATGTAAAATGCCCTTCGTCGCGCAACTAATGTTCCAAACCCCTCTCCCATAAATACATTTTATTTCATGTCTATTTATTTACTGGTATGTGGTATAATACCATTTTAGAATGTGGCGTCTTCTTCTTAATCCCCCAAAGTATCTGAAACATGGTGCACAATACGTCTCCATTCCTCCCCGTCTTGATCCATGTTGATGGCAGCGTTCTAAGAGGACTCTATTAACTCCTTCATTTGATCTATCTATCTTGCAGGAGACTGTCCTTTCGGTCGCTGCATCTCAACTATCCCTATGATGACGACCTTCTCATAGTTTCATCTGACAACATTTCCGGTTTGCAGGTACACTTTTTTTCGCATGTCGTCGAAAGTTTTTCGGTAATCCTTAACATCTGAAGGACAAAGATGTCCACGGGATGCGTAGCGTCAACCTTCTGCACCACATATTGAAGGCATCCAACATCTAACCAACCATAAGGAGCTCTATAGTAAGTTTGATAAGCTAAGTGTCTCAATCAAAGTTTATAGAAATCGGAAGAATTCGATAATTGGGATATTTGGAAAGGATGTTTAAACAGCAAACACTGCTGAACACTAGACGCAGGAACACAGAGATCGATGAAGGAAAACTCTTGAGAAGACCAACACCCACCAAGGGTTATAGCACCAAAAGTGATAATGACGATGACACATTCTATCGATATTAAAATCATTTTAATAATGTCCATTAATGATTAAACCCAAGCAAAAATATTACAGAAAAGACGCAAAAATTCTTCGTTCAAATGAAGACTTGCCAACTAGTAGACTACCATTCCAGCTGAGCTATATCAACCTGATAAGCTTTTTATTACTAGTAAATCGATAATTTCATAGTCTTCTTGCGTCGAGAGGAACACGTGCGTTGCTTCGGTTATCGTTTTTCTCTCGAAACCGAAAAATTAATATACTTTTAAGATTTCCTTCTTCAGTACATTATCTAGAACTAACTTTATCTCCTGAGAAAGTTCACCGGCAACAGCTGTCAAAAGATATCTCGGTACTTTTTAAACCGTGGCTTTTCTTGCTTACAAAAAGCGGTCGCAAAAAATAAATTGGTCAAAACAACTTTTGCCATGAAGCTATTTCTTTGCAGGTATAGATAGAACGCTTCTTTCCAATACCATTTTCGTATATGTACCTAAGAATTCAAAAAATCACTCATTTTCAATTTCGTGAACCCTGGGACCGGGTCGTTAACAAAGTTAATATCCTTGATGACAATCCCCCACCGCAGTTCGCAGTTCAGAAAGCCACCTTTAAGCCGCCATAGATTTTTCTAGATCATCAAATTCTTTGTGCGCAATATATCTTAGAAGCTAAGTGGACTTTAATATAATATATGTGATATTGCGAAACATCCAAATATGATTGTTCAGTTTTTGTAATAATATTTTAGTGAATATACGAGAATTTTCAATTTTTTTGAATGTCACCTAGATTATTATCATTACAACATCCCATTGTATATCGCACAGGATTAAGAGGTCGCCGTAGTGACGTCCATTAATTGATGTGTTAAAGACACCAGGCAGTAATTTAAAAATATAATATTATTAAGGAAAACACATTCTTATTGTGAAGTTGTAATTATTCAGAACATAGGTCTGTGATATTTTAAATACTAAATTAATGTATTAATTATAAATATATACGGATCTCTATTTCTATGTTCTGAATAATTACAACTTCACAATAAGAATGTGTTTTCTTTAATAATATATGTTGTATCAATGTGTTCAAAATTTAATAAAAATTAATTGATAATTCTGGCGTCTACAGTCGGTTTACTCAAAGGTATTTGAGATTCTGTAAAAATAATGTAGATGGCTTTCAAATAATGGAACGACAAGTGTATTTATTTGAAAAAATGTAACATATAGGTTCGAAAATTTGTCATGAAAGATACTGGCGTTATAACATAATTGATAGTGTACTTCCCCGGATTGGAAATAGAGATCCAGATTCGAATCCCGGTGACGCAAAAACAATATTTTTCGACAAAATTGATTTTATATGTATATATTTATAATTAATACATTAATTTAGTATTTAAAAATATAACCATCGGCGGGGCGCCAGAAAAGCATATGATAGATTTCGGCAAACACTGAGTGTCATTTTTTGATCAAAAACATCTTTCTGGTCCCCGTTACTGACTGCTTACTGAAATGGTGGGTAATATTAAATTAATTGAATGTATTGTTTGTATCTGAATTAAACGGTGTACACTGCGAGCGGCAAAGCATTCTCGATTCTTTCGCCGCAGTATCTCTAGAAGTAACACATTTCTACGTTTCATTTCTTCTGACATCATCATCATCGCCAGTTGAGAGAAGCAGAGATCGACGAATCATCCCTGACTACATTTCTTGTTTCCTCTATGGAACACCTCTGTTTCTGTCTTTCCCATGTTCAATCAATGCCAGTCGCATCGTGCGTTCACCTTTTTTGAATATGCTGGAACATAAAACAAACTGAATATATTTCATCATATATACATATCCTGCTATTAAAGTCTTCATTATGTTCCAACCGCAACTCTCCGATAATATTGATAGATCCAAAGGTCTGATTGGGAGTCACACGTCGATTCTGCGAAGCCTACCGCTTTTCACATGACATCCTAGAAATCTTTTCTATTTCCCACCTATTCCTCTAATATCTTTCAATTACATAAAATAGACAATCTCTCCGGATAGAATTCTGAATCAGTTTAGGATTCTGAGAGGAGACGACCTAAACAATTTCCCAGCAGAGTCTCTATCATCACTGCTTACCTAAAGCCCGATCGACGTATTCGCATACCAATCTTTATTATTTCACGGCATTTCGAACGGTTATATTATATTATGTTTTCTCCTGCAAAATCGCACAGCGCAAATAATTCGGCCACCGTTAGCGGGCCGAGGTATTATTCTCTCCAACCTCCCTTCCCCATCCCTGCAATCTATTTAGGTACCCTCTCTCTTCTCCCTATATCCACCCTTTACCCTCCGCCGCCCCATCCATCCACTAAATCTCGATTTGAGCGGCTGGAAGCACCGCCAGCTCTGGCGTACATTTTTATAGAAAATTCTTATTTAAAGATTATACTGAACCATTGTCACGTTCTATTTATTGATTTAAATTCTTTTTTTATTCATTTCTTCTTCACCCAGTGTCCTGTTTGGTGTGAGGCGTCGTTTTGATAAGCTGCTGGTATCCCAGAATCTTTGGAACAATTCATCTGCATTGCGTCCGGTCCACTGTCTACAGTTCCTTAACTAGGATAGCTTCTTCATTTATTTTTTATTGGGTTACAGTTGGGTTTTCTCAACTGTTTTCTGTAGTAGATGTTGTTCAAGACTTGTACCCTTAAACTCCATCATTTTAATCACCCAATCGTCGTGTCGAAGAGATCTTAAGGATATGTTTGCTTCATATTTTGAACGACAGCAGTCTTTGAGATGTAATACTGGAGACACGCGTTGCGCATACCATGGACGGCGAAACGCACGAATGTCTCCATTCTGCAGGAACTGAACATCAAAGACAGACACTCAACCTGCAACCTGAGACAAATCCTTCAATTTGGAAGATAACTTGGAGAAGCTTGTTATGGTGGGCCACATCGAAGGACGAAGAGGATGAGAAAGATCCCCCACCCGTTGGACCAACCAAGTGGAAAAGGGAACAGATACTTCTCTAGTGACAGGTCTAAAATCTGCAGGATGCTTAGTGGAGGAGCATAGTCAAGAGGGCGGGAGCTCATGGAAATCGCAATTCTCAGTTAAGAGGGATCGACGTGGATGATGAAATATGTTATACGCAAAAAATAATATATGTTATACGCAAAAACTGATATATGTTATACGCAAAAAAACTAATATATGTTATACACAAAAAAATCTCTTTCGTTACTAGTCACGCAAATCAGATAGATTTTATATGTGTGAATGTTTATTTTACACTTTTTATAGATTTATAGATTTTAAAATTAAAATCTAAATATATATATAATATGTATACATAGAATACCTTTTGTAATAGGTAGTACTTCTTTCTAAATCTACCTAACAACAACACAACACACTTGGAACATTAATTTCTGTCTTAACAAAACATTAGTAATTACTTTTATCTATCTTGAATTGAATATAAAAAATATACAATTAAAATCACACTAATTTTTTACAGATACGATTTTCCATCAAATTATATTGCCACTCGAAAACGACATTAAACTGTATGCAAAGCGAGCGCTATAAAAGGCATTTTTGCGTGAAAGCTCTCTCGAGACCTGGTAGTGCTTCTAGTTCTCAGTAAACTTGATCCAATTAGTTGCTCTAGTTTTTCACTTCGCTAATAACACGCGGACTGTGCGACTGTTATTACACAATCTTCCCGTAAACCATTCTCAGTGTCCGCGAGCTTACACTGTACGCAGACCGGTAGCGAGAGCGTCGAACTTATTGACGAGAGCGTCATTTGGGCACGACACCGTACATAATACGTATAACGGGCAGTAGTATATAATATTGCGTAACAGTCGGATGTGAGGTCGAGTTGCAAAATGATACTTCCGCTCTATTTCAATGAGTCCGATGGAATATATTTTAATAATATATAATGATATATACGAGGCGCATTTTTTAAATAAGTACCGCATTTTTTTTTAAGAAACACAACTTAATTTTCACAACACATTACTTTCTTCGGACGCTACACACCTTAAACTACTTCTTAACATAATCGCCACCATTATAGGGCACTTGTCATAACGGAGCACCAATATTTGTATACCTTTGTCATAGAACGACGCCGCCTGGGATGGAAACCATGTCTGTACTCCGTCTTTGAGTTCATCATCGTCATCAGAACGCTTGCCACCAGGAACCGCTTCAGATGAAGGAAAATATGGAAATCACTTGGCACCAAATCAGGACAAAACAGGACACACTTGGCGATGAATGTCAGCTGGTTTCATGTTTCGTGCATTCAAGAAACGAATTACGGACCGTATCTCACAGTCGGCGGGTTGATCTATTGTCTTGAACATTTCAACCACTGACTGCAAGATAGCCACACTATGCAAGATAGCCACAGCTATGTGAATGTCTCTGACGACGCATGTGGTGAGTCAACAAATGAAGAAAACCATTACACATGCGCAACGTCGGCAACGGTAAGCACTTTGTGTATTAATACATCTTTTAATGAAATCCCTTTTTAATTGTGATGTTGCAATTTTAGTACATAATTCTATGATAATTAAAACAAATTAGATGAATTACAGAAAAATTTATCAAAAAAAATAAAGTTACCACCGGGAGTTAAACGATGAACTTTCTCTTGCTATTATAATTAACTCAATTACACTATGTTTACCATGTAATTTTAATGTAAAAGTAAATTTTCGACTTTTATTGTTTTCTTCTACTTTATAGAAATACAAATCTTTTTGATTTCAATGAGATTCTAGAGATTTGATTCCTGTTCCGGTAAAGATGAAACTAAAAGCGAGACTATATAAAAATTCTACTTTATTTCCTAATACAGTTTTTGTGTCAAGTTTCACTTGAAGTCCAGCTGAAAAAATATATGCGGAGGTATATCGCTCTCCACAATCTGTAACACCGCTGACGGCCCCTGAACGCACCCTGCATTAACCTGGGTGTAAAACTAGGCCCTCATCAGCCGAAAATGTACGCCGGTGCCGACCGGATAACAGACAACAATAATATGCGCCGGCAACCGTCCGAGAAGCCGGCCATCTTCGCGACATGATTACTGGTAAACGCTTCTCATTGTAAACCATTTACTAAATATGCTTATAACTGTAACTATATAACGATCATCGATCGTCTGTCAACTGTATCTGCGACACTTTTGATTCTTAACATGTAATCATAACATTTAATTGTTAACAGTGCACCCATATCTGTCCCCAAATGTACGTATTCTATTATATGTTTAAAAAAAAAACAAGATTTAAAAAATATTTACCGAGCATTGAGAATGAGCGAAATCACTCCTGTGTGTGAGAGAGAACTCGTGCTGAATTATGTGAGTTAACTCAATTTTAGCCGAGTTGTGACGTCACTCAGTATTTGTGTCATGCAACAAATTAAATTATATTATTGACGGAGGTGTATGTAAGGAGACAAACAAGAAGGTGAACCATTTCAATTTGACGTCTGTACTGGATTGAAAATGTACAAGTCACACGTTTATTAAAATTCAAATATTACCTATACATATTTTAGGATTTCTGTCCACATATATATAAACTTATATTATGTATACATGCACGCAACACCTGACGACATATAAGGTTCTAAGGGCACAGTAGAAGGCTTACAAAATGTATCTTTTCAGGCCAGATACCTAACAAGAGCATGAGCTAACGCATCAGAAGTGGGGTTACCGCTTATATCACGCCAAATGTATCAGCTGGCATGTGTGGAAGTTTTCACAGCTTTCATATAATAATTAATGAAATCTGATTTCGAAATATCTATGCGAAATCTATAAATATGGAATTAAAAGCATATAGAAATAATTCTTAATATGTCTTGATCTGATTGAGGTCACTACATAATGTCAATACACACACGAAAGAAAATATAAGAGAAAAATATACATATCTTGATATCCCGCCGTTCTCACCGCATTCACATACGCCATAACGGCGTGTGTCCACGGGATGAGACATAATGAGAATAAATCTTAGTATCGAATACACATGTTTTTGATCCGAAGAAATCATCCCTCAGAACTCAGAAATCATCCCTTAAAAAACTTGTTTATGTATAAAAATAAATCATTAATTTGCGAGCACGTTACGTATTTTGACCATTAAGAAGTGTTGCGATAACATTTAAGTAGATAATATAAATTAAACAAATAATAGATATATCATAGAGACGATAAAGCTATTTTTCATTATATTTCAATGGAAGTATTTGTAATTTCAGGGCTTACGACCTGTCTTCGGCTGGCTTAAGTGATCACTTTGTACAAATATAACATTCACCATTCTCACCCGTTAATCAGTCTTCATATCTATAAAATTTTTGGAAGTTGTATATATGTTAATATGTGGAAACACATAGTTATAGTTGTGGAGATTGATGAAGAATGATGCCGAAGACAAATCGTAAGCCCTGTAATTACCCATACTTCCATATATTTCCATTAAAATATAATAAAAAATAGCTTCGTCTCTATGAGATATCTATTGTTTGTTTAATAACAGTACCTTTGTATGTGAAAATCCAGTTATTACGTGTTCTTGGAGATATTCAAATATTGTTGATAATAGAAATCTGGACGCGATGTAGTTTAATTTTAATTGACTTATTTTTGCCTTGCATTTGACTGTTTTCTAAATAAATAAATATTTTTCTGTATTAGGGTATAACATTTCTGAAATGATGTGATTCTGCATGAATAAATATAGGTGGTAAGATGGTAAGACGATTTGTCTCTGACAACACTTTACATGTTTTTGCTCCCAGGCTCGCTCATTATTTTAAAGCTGTTTGCCCAAAAAGGTCATTTTACTAAGGGCGTAAAGAGCGTAAAGGACATCAACTTTTGTATGTAAAGAGTTATAGTATAATGACGCAAAATACTAGTAGTAAGTTTGTGTTAAAAATTATGTGAATTAAAAAAATATTAAGGTAATTGTCCTGACAAAGGTAAAATGGCATCGAAATTGACCAACCGAAAAATTTTGCGTTTATCCTGACGAGGTAATCGAATCTGGTCGATGTTAAAGTAGTCAAAGTAGATTAGCAACCGTAGCCTAGAGATACTACAGTGGGAATGAATTGTATTTATAAATGATGATGTTACAGTATAGAAATACAAAATTCATGAAGGCATAATATAATACAACATACAGCAACAAAATTATAAATAAATTGTAACATTTCAAAAAATACGCAGCGATACAGAATGCGGCTTACCGATCCGAGAAGACGCGGTCGGTGTGAGAAAAGGCTGAGGAGGAAGAGGGGACTTGTGCGCGAGCGGGCGAAGTGCAAAGTGCGCGCGGAAGACGGCACTATGCCGTAAACAATGGAAAAAATGGTCGAAAAAACGACCTAGGTAGCAAATGAGGGTTCACTCCCGCGGTGGATTCAGAGATGTAAAATGGGTCTAATTCATCCGCGGGATTTGAGAAAACTCCACTGCGACCTGCGGAAAGGCCGCATGCGAGCGATGACAGATGGATGAGCTCGATGGTGGCGTGGTGCCTGGACCAAGGCTGCGACAACACCCCATGGCAGCTTGGCATTTGTTGTGACTTCACCCCGTGACAAGCTGGGTATAAATCGATGTGTGCTAAATCGATAACATTGTATGTCCTCACTAGGAGAAGAGTTTAACTTGAAGAAAGATGTTAAAAACAATTAGCTTACTTATAATATCGAGATTGTTATATTTAATGTTGTTAAAGTATAATTAATATGTAAATTAGGGTTGTTATTGTTTGAGACCATTTCCATCCATTCGAGTCAGGCGTATCGACACCACACACACATTACCCACAGTCTGAATCTAGCGATGGCGTGATACACTGGCGTCCACCAGTGCCAGCGCATTAGTATTGTGAAGTTGCAGTTGTGGTATTTAAAACAAATTAAAATAATATAATTAATTATCTTTAAAATGAAATAACAGATGTACAAATCTGAAAGAGCATACAACTTCGAAAATTTGTGGTCAATTTACTCTGTTGGTATGGTGAAACTGGATAACGCATTTCCCCAGATAGGAAAAGATCCAGGTTCGTATCCCTTTAGCAAATAAAATATTTTTTCTGTATATCTCTCTAGTTGTTTAATTTAATTTGTATAGAAAGTAATGTGTTCAAATTGATAATTTTTTTTGATTTTATTAATTCTGATTGATTAAAAGTTTGTTGTCCTCAATTTAATTTGCGTTATTATTGTTAAGTTTTACAAAAAATAAGAAAGTTTTATTTTTAAAAATTAGTTAATTAAAGCTCTATATATGCGTCGCTATATATATATATAAGTCGCTACCGTCTAGGATAAACGCCAGGTATAAGAGGGGCAACAGAATCAGCGGCGGAGTTAACTTAATCTAAATTACCATCACGCCGTACAGAGAAGATAGAACATCACACTTTTCATCCCTCCAATATCTGGTCTAATTGATCACGCCAAGACTTTCGCGGTCACCTTCTGTTACTTTAGGCATCAACACTAACCTCATATACATCCTTTCTTCATTATCTGCTCATTCACATAGTACACATACCAAAACTCTCTCAGCAACGCGATTCTATCGACTACGCTATAAACACTGTGTTACAAGTACTATCCTGTTTGTAACAACATAACAATGTCATTATTTATTTATTACTATTGTGACGACCCGCACGCGCCTCCTTAACCTAACCCAACCAAACAATCAGCAGACACCATACAACGTGACGGACACTGCCCTAGGATCTAGCGACCACTTCTCCGCAGGCCGTCCTTCCATTGGCATCTCGAGTGATCAACTCCAACGTTCAACCACATACGCATTCAACCATTTGACTGTATACCGCCTCTGTATAATTCATCCATCAATAAACGCCAATACTTGTAAGTGCTCTTTCAATTTAATGCCTCGCTCTAGACAAATATAAATAATCACACACGCACAATATATACACTGCAACATACACGCGTGAGACTAGAAGAGAGTTAGGGGCTTCAGTTTCCCCATCCACAAATCCTTCTGGTACAATCTTAGTTCACAACCACAATTTCCTCACTATTTTTAATTATTTTTATAACGTGAACTTAATTATACTTAATAACAATATTAATATTGCGAAAAAATTATGTGTACAAAAACAAAATATTATTATTAAGGAGAACACATTCTCATTGTGAAGTTGTAATTATTCAAAATATTGGTATGTGATATTTTAAATACAAATTAAATCTATTAATTAGAAAGATATACATTTAATTTGTGTATATATATTCGCACCCAATTTGTTAATCTTTCACTTTTTCATACACGTTGGTGTAGTGCTAATTGAAAAAAGTATCAGAACGGTATTTGACTTTAAACCTCCCACCTTTTTCGTTATATTAAACAAATAATTCTTAAAAATGGTTGTCGATAATAATATGTAATATCTGTCCGCTGAACGATATTTGATGTATAAAATCCTACGCGATATTCATTTTACGAAAATATTTTTAAATGTACTTGAAAAGTATATTCCATGTCAAAGGAAATACACTATAATACTGATCATACTTATATAGATTTTAAACAGCATTAAATTTAAACAGCAGACGATGATGACATAGAACGGCAGAGACAGTTGAGCGTTCATACAAATATGTTGTCATGGCGTTTCTACCGATGCAATAAGGAGGTGAAGAGCATCCTGTTTTAATTGTTCTTCACCAGCATGTATACCTGCGAGGTCTGGTCGAAATACAAGCAAGTGACGTATAACCGTCTCCGAATTCAGTACAACAACTCATACAGAATACTGTTCGGATTGGCGCGTTATTGTAGCACATCTACAATGTTTACCGAAGGCCGTATGAATTCGTTCCGGTTCTAAGACATCGAGTTGCTGGCATAAAGCGGCGGCTGGAGCTCAGCACCAACTCTCTGGTGCAAGCGGCGCTCTCATGGAAAGCTGGTTCCCTGACCAGAGAATGGCAGCGCTTACAAAATAGCTACATATAAAACAATGGCCGTGACTGAAGTAGTTATAAATGTAATAATTATATTTTGTGTGTATATATAATATGTGTGAACTTTTTACTTTTTATTAACTCTTAAAATTTTTTTTTTTTTGTATTTACGAGTATTAATATTTTCCTTGGTTTTCTTTTTCACATTATATTTATTTCATAACCTTTAATGTATAACTTAGTACGTATTATCTTTATGGCGAATCAGGTTTAAAAAAAAAACCTGATCACGCTGGGATAAACACATTATTATTATTATTATTATTATTATTATTATTATGATTAAGTCCACTTTAGTACCATCGGCACGACTGCATTTCAGACGGAGTTGGATGAAGTAAAATTCTCGTGACACATTTTCGTCTAAATGAAATAGCTTTAGTCTTGTGAGAATTTTATCTAGGCGCCAGCAAAGATGATTTTCTTCAAAACATCCCTGTAATACAAATAGGGGTAGTGCGTTCAGCATGTACTGTGCCTACGTAGGTACTTTATCCAGCTATTCCGCCAATGAGCGTTATACACATAAAAGTTAACCCCTCTCACTACGTTATAAATGGTTGTCCCTTAAGGGTATATTTTTTGGCTGATATGGGAATGGTGTGGAAGTGGTAACATTTTATTGGATGATCCTGTAGTTAGATAAAGCGAGAGGAGACGCAAAGTCAGATTTGTGAAGAGGATAGGATAGACGTCGGGGCAGTGGCGTAACTAAAAAAATTATGACACAATGCATAATAGAAAATAAGTCCTCTATATTTATATATCGATGGCTTTATAACACAAAAACTTATACATACATTTGTACATATTGTCAAGTTTTCAGGAGGGAAGAAAACGAGTTTTTTTTTTATATTGATTGATTGATTAATTTTTATCTAATTTAAAGTAATAAATAAAATAATTTTATCGTTGTTTAATTTTTCAATTTCGAATTCATTACATACTTTTAAGCTTCATCTAGTTTTGGTAAAAATATATTTTTTTATATTACGAATAGAACCTGTTATTCCAAATAAATCTGCGTACTGAATGATTCAAAAATACATTTTTTGTAAATATTTAAAGTAAAATATTTAAAATATTATAATATTAAGTTTTATTTATTCAATGTTGAGAAACATTGTCTTTTGTCCTCCTATGATATTTACACTATCATGGAAATAATTTTTTTTTGTTTGAAAATGAAAAACTTGAAGCAACGATGATCTTTGACCCGCATGGCGAACTTGAATATTATGTTCCAGGCCGATTTTGTTTGGCCGCCATTTTAGTTTAATAGACATTTGTTAGTTAAAATTTTTAATAATTGTAAAGAATATTTAATTACAATTTGTTTTGGTGCATCTAACGCTTTAATAACGTATTAAAGTCATTAAAACATTTTATCTAAATAATAATGGCAATGTTATAACCATTAATGGTGATCACTATCGTCACATGTTGGAAGTCTTATTGGTGGCCGAATTGGGTCGATTGGGCCAAAAACACATGCGGTTTCAACAGAACGGTGCCACCTCACATACAGCCCGTGAAATTTTTCCCGGCGCATAATATCAAAAAGTGGTGATATCGGCTGGCCTCCTCGATCACCTACCTGATTTGACGGCTCCCGACTATTTTCTGTGATAATAAACCAACCACAATTCCGATGCTATAGGACAGGACAATATTCGGAAATGAAATTGCTGAAACTGAATGTTATGAAAAAATATGGTTAAAAGAGCGAGCATACAAGCTACAAACCCAACTACTTACTACATTTGGTCAAAGGAACTACAAATAATTTGGACCTAAACTGTTTAATAGAATGCTAAAAGACTTGAATCAATTGAATGGTCACAAGAACATGAAACTATATATTAAAACTTGGATTCGTAATATGGGTAGAGCCAGTATTGGTGCACTTACCCAAACATATTGACACATACCTATATTAATTATTGCTACAGTGATCCAAAAATTAAGTCCATTTTAAAATTGTTCTTCATGTACACCGTTTATATGTTAACAAATGTAATTCTATCTACTTGTAATTTTAATTAATTAAACAATTGCTTGTAAACTATGCCTGTCTCGACACAGAATTCTCTAGTGAGACGGGCACAGTCCAAACAAATTTTTATATAGTATTTTATATAGTTACTAATAAATAAATAAATTTGTGTCGCTGCCAGAGGCGGCCACCTGGCCGATGTCATATTCTATACATAATTGTAATAAACCAAATAATAGGTAATCAAAAAATTGTGTTTTATTTCCTAGTTATTAAAAAATAATATCAACCTGGAACATAATATTCACTCTGTACGAGTAGGCAACAATCCTTCGTTAGGACTAAAGTATTATTTTTTTTAATTCAACGAATTTTGAGTTGGACGTAGATTTAAAATATAATAAATGTCACAATTCCTGTCATAATCACTGTAATCAAAATTAATTATGTTCCTATTAATCTACGAAATGTGATAAAAACAACATCGATATTTCAACGAGCCATCTTCTATTTCAATTTGATAATTGAAACTCTTCAATTACGATTGACAGATAAAAACTAACCCTTTTCACCATGGACATAACCATACAACAATTAAGCTTCATCCACCAAATAAAATTGTACATTATTAACACACACACGGCAATATATGAATAGATTTACTATATAAAATATACTCTTTTTTTGCTAAGAAAATAAGTAAAGTATAATCCAAACAGAATGAAAATAATAAATTAGTAAATATAGACTTGTCCAATTTGGTTCGTAATCATGTTCGTAATGGGCTATCACTACCAGAACTACCAAATCACACATATTAATTTCACAAATAACCAATCATGATTCGTAACGATCGTTAAGGAGTCTGTCAACATGACAAACAAAACTATGACGTCAGGATATAATATTTCGAGAATCAGGAGCCTTATAAGCATTCCCTCTAAGGTCGCTCCATCCACAAGGGTAAGGTCGTATGGTGTCAAGAACGTAAAAAGCGTAGATTTTTTTTTAATTTGAGAAATTTTATAAATACATTAATACACTTATCGCCATCCAACAGGCTACATGGACAGCCCAGGGGGCTATGATTCTGAGATACATTTTTTTATACTTTGGTAGTTTAATCCTATTAAAAGTTTTAATATGTCGGGAGAGCGCACAGCTGTGATAGTTAAAAAAAGCAATATATATACTGTTACTCCTTCGGACCTCCTAAAATGGACCCACAGATATAATAACATGTGGACACGTATGTGTGTATAGTTCAGTTTTGCCATGGATGCTTTCATAGACGCTACGTCATAATTAGGTTTATGGTGACGCTATGCTACCCAAAGAGACGGTATGATATGCTACTCGGAGACCTCGGTGCGCATCCCGACATTCAAAATACACGCGCTTCTCACAGCAGCTTACGGCATCCGTGACAAATCGAAACCGTTTTTAACATAACTTCGCATCAACATACAAGCTAATTTGATTGATTACCTTTTGTAACCAATTGTATTATCGACGGTTTTCTAGCCACTGCTGAATGAAGGCCTCGCCAAGTTTTTTCCACTCTTCTCTGTCAATTTTGCAAAATTGACTCCATTTATTCAACAATTATCCGTCATCCAGACGATGTGGCTTACCCGTTGCCATTTCATTTTCTTGGCTAATTCAATTATATCAACTACTCTTCTCGATTCTTATGTTAACACATTTCTTTTCCTGTCTCTTCATGTGATATCCAATATACATGTTTCCATCTTTTAGTTTTTGGATTTCTCTATCCATGTTTGTTGAGGGTCCATGTTTCGCATCCATGTGTGAGAACTGGAAGTACGCATCGTTTGAACACTTTCCCAAATCCCTCCGGTTATGAAGATAGATATATATAATTATCGACTTGTTCTAGCTGGATTCCATTAACATGATTGACTGTGGTGCCATCATTATTTAATTTTCGTTTTCAATTCTACTGCCACTACTGACATGTGATTATGTTCTGAAGGTCATCCTCCTCGTCTGACAAGATCACCCTATCATCTGCAAAACGCAGACGCCTTAAGTAGGTACTCGCAATTTATATAAATGCCTTTCTCCTCCCACTCTATATAGCCACTTCAACTCCTTTATGAGAATAGTCGTAAATATTTTAAGTAAGATTTTTTTTTATTCATCCCTTTTCATAATATTTTTTTTACCACAGACCACCAAATAAATAAACATTAACTAACGCAAATTTTCATTTTGGTGGCACGTTCGTGATCACTTTGGTGCCACTCGCGCAATCAATGAGCTCTGTAACTTTGTTTAAAAATATCACTCGTTTGGAATGAAAGTATAAATGTTGACAATATAATATGCTATAATGTAAAAAATACGTCTTGTACAAAGATTTAATTTACGAAAAGTAAATACTTTTACTGTTGCATAAATGTGTCTGTGTCAGAATCTACCTGATTTATGTTTCGATGGATAAATGTATGTATGCAGAATGCCCCCCGCAAAATATATTACAAACCCCTATTCTATAATATATACACTACACATAATGTCTAGTCTGTGATTTTTACAATTATTAATAATAATGCTCCTTCACTATTTATTTATTTTTATTTATTTATATATATTTTGACATCCATATTTTTGTAGTTACAGAGGTGGATACATAACATACATAATACATAGTTTAATGTGTGGGATGGAGTAGACTTCACCTCTGATATATACAGCGTTGTCCTGGCTACTTTGCTAGACTAAAGTCTGTGTTAAAGTAGCCAAATTGTAAAAAGTAGCTAGACTAAAGTCTGTGTTAAAGTAGCCAAGTATGATGAGGATAAAAGTCATTCAAATGCTTATTAACATTTTTAAGAAAATTTTATAACTTTATTTTTATTAAGGAGGACACATTTTTATTGTGAAGTTGTAATTATTCAGAACATAGCTCTGTGATGTTTTGAATACTAATTTAATGTATTAATTATAAGTATGTACATGTAAAATCAATTTTGTCGAAAAATATTGTTTTTGCGCTACCGGGATTCGAACCTGGATCTCTATTTCTAATCCGTGGAAGTACACTACCAATTGTGTTTTAGCGCCAGTATTTTTTATGACAACATTTCGAACCTATATGTTACACTTTTTCAAATTAATACATCTATCGTTAAAAAAAATGTATATAGTGCTCCTCGTTAGTTACATTTTTATGATCTCGTTGTCTAATTCTTTAATCTATTATATACCTAATTAGTTTCTTGAATATTGTTCTATTAGATATACCTTATATTTCTTACAATTTTGTCGAATAATATTTGATTAAAACAAAATATTATCTTCTGTTTACGGTTTTCTGGGCTAATCTGCAGCGCATATAGGACCTTTCTAGCCAACATCAGCCTTGATTATGGACCTTGTAGAGAGATTCAAAACGTCGGCTAGAAATGTCAGACATACACGGCAGATTAGCCCAGAAAACCGTACATAGAAGACTCTAAACGGCCGTGAAAAACGTATTACGTTCTAGGCTTTAATGTAGTTTTTGTGAGCGTTATTTTGTAGTTTTTATTATTGCTATATCTCGTGGGCTACTGCTGTGAGTTTGGGTAATTTTATGATTTTTTATATTGGTAGATAAGTATGCATTTATAAGATTGTCGGAATTTCAAATTTATTAAATATTTATTTTGAGCTCTTCGAATTAGCATTTTGAAAATCATATTCAAACATTCACGTTAAACGTTAACTAAATTGTGCTAAACTGAACAATAATCCATTTTGAATCTTGTGATATCCGTAATGTGTTGAGCCGACCTGAACTTATGAACTCGAAGCCTTTGAAGGCTTTTAGAGAAATCTATGTCAAAAATTAAATACGTGACCCATAGAAAAATATTTTAAATGGTGACAATAGTACATTGTAAATGAGAGAAAGCCATCGTTCCGGAAGTCCTTCCGGAACGGTTAAAGCTTCACGAAAACTATATTGCAAAAGTATCGATTAGCCTCGCACTGAATGAATTGCTCCCGATAGATGTGCATTTTTTTGCATGGGCTTAAATACAGAGTCAATATAAAAAAACATTAAAATAGATGCCTTTAATTATTACCTCTTTTCTTCACGTATGAGACACAATTTAAAAAGCAATAATAAAAAAGTCATAAAAATTGTATTAAAATAAATTAAGTTAAAACTTGTTATTACTTGTTTTTACTTGTTTTTTTATTCTACTCGTTTGATTTACTTAAGACGCGTTTCGCCTTGTAAGGACATTTTAAATCCAACAATTTCACTCAACAACTTGTATTTACATCTATAGTGGAGAACAGCTGTACAATATTATTTGCATGAGAGGAAAAAGGATAACATTATTTATTGGAATTCTGAGGACTTCCATAAACTTTTGAATGCTTCTAATTACTCTATGTAACCATTCTGTTTCAATACTAATAATATTTTAATGTCATTAGTGTTGTCGGTTGTCGTCAGTCTCAGAATTTCAATGAGTAATATTGTCCCTTTTCATCTAATGCAAATACAACTGTATAGCTATCTTCCGCTATAGATATAAATACAAGTTATTGAATTAAATTGTTAGATTGCTAATGACATGGCGAAATACGTCTCAAATAAATAAAACGAATAGAAAAAAATACAACTTTTAACTTATTTTATTTTAATACAATTTAATACATATTCTTTTATTAGAGTTTAGCCGAAGAGTTAAGGCATTACAAAATTGGCTTTTCAAAAGCTCTGTTCGAAGATTATTCTAAATCCACCATATTTTCAAAATATGCTAAGCACCATTATCCGATGAATATCGTCTAATAACGACGCCACTCTTCAAAATTGGCTCGATAACTTTTTTACAATGACTCTTTTAGAAAATTTTTACAAAAATATTAGTAATTTGTTTAATTTTTTAAAAAATGCGCTACTAACCATTTTTTTATCGTCACTCTGTGCATGAAGTGTGTCACGCGGTGCAGTATTGTGAATATCCCTAATGGCAATATTCAGCAGTACCAACTGCCTTTTCACGGTACACACAATGCACGGAACCACTTGCATATGTATGAGGGTATGTATAATAAAGCATTCAGAATGTTTCAGCTTTTTATGAAGACTTTTTTTATATTTATTTTTTGTAGCAGTTTACATCTACCGATTTATATGAAAAATAAAAAAAAATATTTTATTTTGTATATTTTATTTATACCTGAATCACATTTATTTATTTTTATTGTGTTTACTTTGTAGAACTCCATGTTTTATAAATAAAATTTAAAATGAATCAAATTTTAATATTTATTAAACTTTGAAATATGAATTAAATACATTAATTAGAAAGATATAATTAAACCTGGATTCGAACCTGGATCTATTTCCAAACCGGATTAATGCACCTTCTCCGGTTTGGAAAGAGATCCAGGTTCGAATCCCGGTGGCGCAACAACAATACTTTTCGATAAAATTGATTTTATATGTATACATTTCTAATTAATATATTTAATTCATATTTAAAATATCACAGACCTATGTTCTGAATAATTACAACTTCACAATAAGAATGTGTTTTCCTTAATAAAATATATATATATATATATATATATATATATATTTTAGCATTTGTTTCTTCTCTATGAGAGTAAGACTCGTGTATAGAGAAGGAGTATATTCGAGTTAATTTATGTTTCAGTTAGTCTGTGTACATATTTTTTTACTTCAGTTACAAATTTCTGATAGTCCGTAATTTTTATAATTGTGATGGGGAGATTGTTAAAAAATTTGATACCTTGATAAATATATTGATTTTGAGTTGCGTTATATTTTAGTTTTGAGATATCAATTTGATCTCTATATCTTGTAGATCGGAATTCGATATAAATGATACGATAAAAAAAAATTTCATGTTACACTTCTCTTGAAAGCATATACTTGTGCAGAAAAGTGAAGTGTATATTAATAAAAATTATTGTTTAAAATAACTAGCATATAGTAAAATAAATCATAATAAATTAACAGCGATAGCGATATAAAAATAATATAAGTTCGGGATACATGTTTATCTTTAAAGTGTTTTTTAATAGCATTCATTATTTCTTTATAATCATTAACCTTCCTAATGTTTTCCAATAAGCTGTTAACTCATTTTTTTCCTATGTGCGTATAGTGGTATTGGGCAAACGATGTGTTAATTTTTGAGCACAAAAATACAAATTTAAACCTAGTACGATTTTTAGTAATAAAATAAAATTTTAATATTTGAAGAATAGAATTTATTTTAAATAGATCACAAAATGTTAGTACTTTGAATTCTTCGAAAAATAATTTTGTCGAATAATTTTTTGTTTTTTTTAATATTACTTTTATGATAAGTTTTTATATATTTTTTACTGTAATCAGGCTAGTATTATAAGCTGTTCCCCAACTAACGATGTCATATTGTAATATGGATTGAATAAATGCATAGTATACCAAGTACAAATTTTTTATCGACAAAAATGTTCTGATTCTTAAAAATACGTATATTAATTTTCTAATCTTTTTAACAACTTGACAAATTTGATTTTTCCATTTAAGATCTACATCGATAATTACTCCGAGATATTTTTTTTTATATATAAATTTTTGATTTAAATTAAGAAATTTTATAACGCAGTTTTATAAGCTGATGTAACACAGGTAGAAAATTTTTAATTGAAGAATTCTTGAGAACTAAAAATTTCACGAAGCTTCTAGAATCACCTTTTTTCAACCCTCTTCTCGCAGCTCTGTGTATATAACATATATATATATATGTATATATATACTTAAACAAAAAATATATAAATATTTCTACATACATACGCATGTATGTATGTACATATGAACTTGGGTACTGATTTAGGAGAACGTACTCACTCGGTACGAGGGGAGAAACGAATGTTTTGATAAGCTTTGTCACTTGACGAGAGCTTTGTAAAATGATATGGATTTTTTTGACAAATCCCTTTAAATTATTTCGGCGAACCTAACTTTTGCAAGGCATAGATTCGGGTCTCAATTTACAGGGTCTAGAGTAAAAACAGAACAAGTCAGCTCAAAAAACAACCTGAAAAAAATCGGTATATTTGTATATACGAGTCTAAAAAAAAACATTATATAATTTCTAGACTCACATTTTAATCCACCATAAGTGTCACACGTGCCCTTGGAACGACATGATGTCATCTGACATTTACATCAAATTGAGATATTGAGCATGAAAATTTTTAATATTAATTTTTAGATTTCTTCGCGTAGTTTATCGAAATTGTTACAATTTATTAAAATTTAAAGTAATAACTAATTCTTGATTTCGGGCACGTTATCGTACATTTTATTTATATTAAAATCAAAAAATAATACAAGTGTGCTACAAGAATATAACATTATTTTCTCATTTTCTTTATAAAAACCACTGTTTTAACCAATATTTTAAAGAGAAAATTATTATCAGCATTATGAAACAAAAAAGTCAATTTTGATCAAAGTCTCATAAGCTACCTGTTCCAAGGTCCACGATAAGCGTTTCTTGATCCAACAGTCGAAATTCTCCTTCCACAAAAAACAATATTCTAAAATCCTAGTCCTAGCTGTAAACAGGAAAATAATTATGTATAAATATCGAAATATTCTTGATAGCCCAACCTAATGCAATTTAAACATATTATTATTAATTAACATAACAATTGCTTTGTGGTGCAAAACAATTAATACAAATTAAATTAATCAACTAAAAGGATACAGAAAAAATCGAATTATTTTAGTTTTTACCGGATTCCGAACCTTGACCTTTTCCTACCCGGGGAAATTCATTATTTAATTTCGCTATATCAACCAAGTAGGTTTACGACAAATGATTGAACTTACATTCCATATTCATATTATTACATTTTTAAAAACAATCAAATTTATATTGCGACGAATCTCAAACACCATTGAATGATACACGCTAGGAGACGTCAGAATTAAATCAATTTATTTTGTTTAAATTTGGATAAACTTTGAGATAACTTATATATTATTAAGGATAAATAGATATTTTCTTTATATCTTTTTAGACAATTAATTTAATTTATATTAAAATTACATAGATCTATGTTCTGAAAAACTGCAACATTACAACAATAATGTGTTATTTAATTATTATTTTTAAATAATCTAAACATTACACTACACACATAATTGAGTATTATTTTCATCACGGCTATTATTTATCTTATCGTCTATCCCAGTCTGTTCTAAGTCCTGTTTGAAGAGACTGTTTACGCACCTTTTGTTCCTTCGACCGGCGCCCGTGGGTTTTCTTGTTGATTGGTATGAGTCATTTATGTAGTGTGATTGTTGCCGCTTTCGGAGACTAAAGGATCGCTGTTAAACAACTGTCGGAGCTCAAATGCGGTCAGTACATCGTCCGGTAAAGATCTTTCAATAATCGGAGCTAGCACTTCGGTCGATCGGAATAATACCCAAAGATAAGAAGAACAATACATCGAACCTACCCAAGAGGCTATAAAAACAGCTACTGTCAATCAAGGTTAGTGGTAATTTTCATTCTGAATATAATCTGCGATTCTTGAGATCGTGTGTATGTGTGTACGCTTGTCGCTACTGCAGACCATCCAACATAATTTTAGTTGCTTGGTTGACGTCACTGTCTTTTCATAATCACTGAAATTGGTTCTTATTAACTTTATCTAGTTGTGTTCGTCTTCAAATTTCCTGCCCAAAGCTTATGGAATGTACTCTCTGATAACAGAGTGAATAACAAACTTATACATGCAATCGCATCCTTATATGAAGGAAGTTCTGCGTGTGTAAGGATCAATGGGTCATTTACAAAGAGTACCAAGCAGGGTTATGTAATGTCTCCATGACTGTTTAACTTGTGTATGGATAACTGTATGAAATAACTAGAATGTATCAATGTAGGAGCGAAAATAAGCGATTCGATTATTCTTATTTATTATACGCTGATGATGCAGTATTAATGGCGAATAACGAACAAGAATTACATAGTTCAATGAATAGAATGTACGATGTATGCAAAGAAAGCGACCTTATTATGAATGTCAACAAGTCGAAAGTGATGGTATTCGAGAAGGAGTAGAAAGAAGTAGAAGAGAAAGTAAGACACCATGCAAAGTACGTAATAAATATTTGGAACAAGTAGATGAGTTTGTGCATTTGGGAAGTACGTTAGATAGAAACGAAAAGGGTGATAAAGATATCGAAAGGAGGGTGACTGCAGGGAGCAGAGTAAACGACGCTTTGAATGAAATTATATCTAACTGGAACTTGTCAACTGAGACAAGACTTGTACAGGTATAGTTTAGTACGATGATACCGGAGCCAACTTATGATAATGTTAATAATAACTGAATGTAATAAAAAATAAAAAAATGCAATTATGACGAATCGAAACGAGAGTAAACAACTCTCAAAACGATTCGGGATACGGTTTAAATAAAAATAAAAAAATTTAAATTGAGGCAATACTAGCGGTACAAAATGGAGTCCTGGTACTGACACTGATGTATGGAAGTGAGGCTGGCAGAAGAGTAACGAGAATAGACTGAATACAGTGGAAATGAGATCACTTAGACGTATATATGGCAGATCCATTTATGACAGAGTGAAGAATGAATAAATAAGGAAAGAATGTAAAGCTTTAGTATAGTGAGTAAGATTAATAAAGTACCACTTAAGTGGTTTGGTCATATGGAACGGATGAATGAAGAGAGAATGGTAAGAAATATATATGACGCAAGTGTTGATGGCATCAGAAATAGTAGACAACCACGGACACATTGACACAACCAGGTAAACCGGAGGATGGGCCCGTTAGAAGCCTCAATAATCGACGAGCTTGTATGTGGAGATGTATGAATGCGGATGAGGTGAGAATTGTGCGTCAGGACAGAAGAGCGTGGCGCTCTATCCACTCTGTCTATCGCCGCGGGAAAACGGCGTGATGGTAAGTTAGTTAGTTTTGTCTAAACCACACTGCTTGCTCACGATTCTATTTTTTGTTTGAATAAACTAAATTTTCTTAAATTTAAAACATATTAATTTATTTTTTTAATAATTTTAAGTAATTGCTTGTAATACTTTTTTTAGCATTGATCACTATTCTCCCGAGCCTTCGCATCAGCCCAGACTGCTTTTGGATAGATTTGTATTGATCCAACTTATCTTAAGTGGAAGCTGGAAGCGTATTCGACATTTACAAGGGTGTTGTATAACTTATTCCAATTCGGTCTGGGGCGCTCTTCCAGACTTGAAGGAGTTCCAGTCTTGAAGGAGTTCCTGCCCGGATAAACTACAAGTGGCGTCTCAGAAGACCAATCAAATTCTTTAAACTCCAATTAATTAAATATCGCAAAATCTTGTATTCTTGAACTAACCTTCTTTAATTGGTAACGTTCTAGCAGGTCAGTGTGATATATAATATATAGTGGCACTTGGTGTCCGTTCAAATGTGATTATATTTAACATTAAATTATTTATTAACTTTGTTTTAAAATCGCTTTTATGCATTAGTTTTCCTTCATCAGGCTGTCATAAAACTAAAATCGTATGTCAAATTGTTCTAAAGTTTTCAAATTCAATTTAACAAAAATTTAATTAAAAGTCATAATTTACAAAAATAAATCTAGTTTCTAACTTTAATCGTTAAGATGATGAAAGATGTGGAAATTGACTAAATAATAAATACAAATATTTGATGTAACGTGTCTATTATTGTATGTGCAAATGAATTGGAAATTGGAAAGGAAAGGACCAACCGGAAACAAGGAAAAACTCAACCTACCAGTGGCCCTTGTCTGTATTTCTTAGCTTGTTGAGTGACAGTAGGTCTACTCGCCGGATTTCACCAGGTACGTACAAAAACCACTAAAAACCCTAGTACACACAAAGTCAAAGAGTCAACACATTTCGTTGATACGCACGAAGTCAACACAACACGCAAAATAACAGATATCATTGAGACATGCTGTTGACGCAAGTCGAGGTCCTACTCCCTGTGCATTTGTACTTCCAATATAAACCCTAATATATACCTTAATATACTTGTCCCGCTCTGGCCAATCAATGACATGGATTTCGCCGACAGGGGGACAGATTACCTTCTGATACCGAACTGTCAAGATCTGTGTTCTTTTTCTATCGTTTTCGCCGTTCGTGACGCTAAGACTACGAAGAAGCGGTGTTCTCAACAGCTTCGTAAGTGCAGTGATCTCTCGGTTTCTCACAACAAACGTGCTAGTCAACTGGAGGTGAAAACGACTTCCAACCCAAGACTTTAGAGTAAGGTTGGCCAGATCCATCTGCCATTATTTTCCTTCATAAATCTAATTCGGGTTGCGTTAACTGAGCAATATCATAATCGATACACGGAATCTTATCTCACCACACGCCATAGAAAAAGATCACGTTCTAAGGTACAGGAGGGGAAATAGGTAGGTACGAGGACAGTAACCATGATGGGAACCAGGAACACATGGGTGAGTTCAGGCAAATGCGCGTATACGCGGATCCGTCATAAAGAATGAACACGCAGTATCAATATCTGCAAACGATATTTTATCAATATGTACAAACTGTATAACTCTAAATCTATATAGTCTGATATTTTAATTCACGCGGCAAGCCACCGATACTTATTCAAGCGACATGAGCCTAGTAGTGATTGGCTGGGAGACGGACGAACGGCGAAGGCCGGTTCGAAGTGGGTGAACGAGAAAAATTTCCGCACGGGCTGCCGAGGTGATGGGAGCGGAGCCGCGCGGCGCACGCCGTAAATAATGGCGAGAGACAGAGAATTCGGGAGATTATGGACCGGGTTTCACCCGCGTAATGAAGCGTTCGCCTGTCTGGACCAGTGAGAAGATTACCGGCAGGTTGCCGTGTAACAGAGCGAGGCCTACCAACTAGGTTTCATGCAAAATGGCATCCACTTTAAAACACTTTGATCATGGAACTTTGATCTGGGCGCAGATCCGCTGGAGAACGCCCGTCGCCATCACTCAACTTAAAGAGTAATAATTTGTGTATTCGAAATCCTATGGCGAGGTTGTAGATAGAATTCATTGGTAAAATTGTGTAGGGCATTTATTGTGTTTATTGTAAATAAAGCATAATTAATATGTTGAAACTAGTGTTTTTACACATTAATTTATATACACGTACACTCACAGACTGAGCTTAACCGGTGGCATTGTTCTGTCGTTCGATCCACCGGAGCCAGATCGCAACGTAACAATATGTACCACGGAAACCTTACAAGCAACATCTGCAAAATAACAACCCTGCTGTATACTACGTACTGCAGATATACTTGTATGGTGTCGACCATACAAATATCATACCACCAGTGTTTTACGTGAAACTGTTCGAAGCTTGTATTGTTGGAGATTTCCCCACGCCAATCAAATTAATCAAATGAAAGACTTCTTTGTCTTAAGGCAGATGAGGTCCATCAGATAGCATCAGCATCTGCAAATCAAAGCCTCCGTTGTATTCTTTGAACAACGGCAATGGGCGGTTAACAAAAAATAATAATTTGAAGACTATAGTGCCTTACAGTCTTACACTAGCTAAACTTATTTGACGAGCGTTCTAGATTATCTCATATTACGTAAATGTTATAGTTTTTTTTAAATGAAATACTACAAAAGAAACAAAAAATAGGTGAGAATGTGTTCTTTCACTTTATATTTTAGAGTGGTCACTGGGGTCTCATTATTTTTATAAAGTTTAATAAATCTTTATTAATTTTATTAAATATACGTAGCACAACACATTCTCTCGTTCTCTCACCGTACACATTGTTCCCGGTCGGTACTCTCACGGTTCGACCCGACGATCTGGTAGAATGGCTACGGTGAGGGTCAGTATTTATATTTACATTATTTATCAACTCTTCTAATATTATACTTTTTTGTCAATTGATAAGATTTTGCATTTTGTAAATAATTTCTAATAATCATTTTTTTACAAACACTTCGTTATGTTATCTACTATAAAGATGATACAGAGAAAACACCCTCCATCTCGATACGGTCTCTAGTGAAATATTGAATATATTAAAATTTTAAATAAATAAATAAAATAATGTTATTATTTAGATTTTCTAAAAATGTTTTAACTTCTTCTACCTAAATTAGAATATTATATTTTTTTTTTAATATTCTCAAATTCCAAGCGTGTTACTTAAAAAGAACGAATTTTTGAGAAAGGCAAAGATCTTCGATTATCCTCACAAAAAACTATAAAATCCAAAAAGGCTATTCTTTTGTATCGTAAAGCTATAAAGTACGCTCGCCCCGAAACAATATACATATATGCGAAAAGTAAAACAACCTCGTATACCCATGGACAAAGGATGTATTTTATGCTTAAAAAATGCTATAAACCTCCCTGAACCTATCTCGATTCTTTTCCATTAGGGATTTTGTTCGAAATCTCCAACTTTGTCTTGAAGTTTCTAAAAGATAATATTAAATATCTACAAACATTAATGCCAAATATTTTGCTGGCCGTCAAATTGAAATTTGATATGTTTAATAACGTAGATATTCCATTTGTCGATATTTAAGAAATTCTAAAAAAAATTCGTTTAAATTTTATATCTTGGAATGTTAGAATATTCAAATGGCTTAATAACACAAAAACATATCTGTAATACCAAAATGTGTTTTTAAGTATGCAGATTTATTTGTAATAAACCATTCTATCCGTAACCCAAATAAATATTCTAAAATATATATTGTATATATCATTGTGTTTAACTTGTCAGTATATTTGAAGCGAAAATGTCATTTATACATCTGTTAAAAATTTGGTTTATTCAGTACTTTTAGTTGGTTAAAAATCAATTTTCAATTTGAATAAAAGGTTATTTCCTCTCTTGAAACTTGACAATTTGTAGATATTGTGCTATTAAGACATCGATTTATTCCAAAAAAAAATTATTTTTAAAAGTGAAGTATTGTCGTCATGTTAAGGCATCAACGTCATCAGACGCTGTCAATCCTCTCCTGGATGAATCCTTCCCCATGATTCTGTCAGTCTTATGGACACCATTCAAGGATATTCCTTGTCCATCGATTATATCTACGTATTGAAAAATGGCCTGCCCGTTACCGTTGACACTTTCTAGTAGTTTTTTCCGTCTTTTATACTGACTTCTAGAACTAGAACTATTCTGTGCTATATTATATAAAATTTCTGAGTTAGATTTGTATTCACAGTTCAGGTTTATTAGTTATATAGTTTAAGTTAGTCAAGCATAATGGTCACAATGGCAGAAAAGTTGAAATCACTTAAAATGTGGGTTTTAAAAGCCCCCATAACTGCTTCATTTACAATATCTACTAAAACCGTTATTAAAATTTAAAAGTAGATAACACTAAAAACTCCCATAGAAATACACATTTGACATTTTCAAATTGAAGCTTAATGTAATTCTTAACTTCAATGTCATCAGAGATATTAAAGACATCAGATTTAATATTCCAGTAAGAGATTACAAGAAATAATTTAACTAAAATAACTTCTTATTACACAATTTTCAATAGAAAGGGCTATTTGAATATTTTAGAGACATTAACAACTTAACGCAGAGAATCTATTTATCAGATCATACCCAAAATATCTGCATACTCAAAGGGCCACTAGCCGGACACAAATAGCTAAGAAATGACGGACGATGAGGGAAGAATATCATGGAGTGATGGTGAAGGAATGTTCCGGCAGAAGGAGTGTTGGCTCTCCCCAAGGTCGATGGCAGACAACAAATGAATAAGAAGGATTGGTGACGAGTATGGTAGTCCTGGATCCAGCAATGAAACACCATTTGTTTTTTTATTATCTTTTTCTTCCACAGCACTACATCCAGTGGCATGCAGTAGGCACAAACTTAGATTATGCTGTTACCGACGATGTTAATTATCAATAAAAATGTTAGAATATAATATTAAATTTACTACTTTAAGAAATACAAGTTCATTTATTGCTCGGTACCGTATTCGGCTTAAAATGATTTCTACGATTTCTCCTTCGGACAACGGATTTAATATGTTTCGTAAACAGTGTTCAAAAATATTTATTTAAATAACAAGCTTTACAAATTACCATAACCGAAACTCATAACAGAAATAAATGTATTTTGATATTGGTGATAATCTAACTTAATAATATCAATTCGCTTGATTGAATGATAATAAATAATAACCTATAAATTTTATCTACGCAACACAGAAATACGAAATGGCGTTGGAATACACTATGAACACGAAACGTTTAGTTTGTCAAGTAAAACGAAATGCCATACTACGCAGTTAATCCTTTTCGAAGACAACAGAATTAAGCTCAAATTGTTTGAAAAATGCAGAAAATCTGCAAACATAAAGATGCTGACAGAGATTTAGTAAGAAAATATTGAGTTTAGTACAATTATTATAAGGATTGATAAGAAATAATTCAATACCTAAATGCTAACAAATTACGGACCACAATGCACATAAAGTCGTTACAAATGGTTCAAAAATAACCAACGGCTAGACAAAAGTCGTAGGTTACGTCATAGACAAAATTGCTTTAATCCGGATAATAACGGCTAGAATTTTATAGGATCTTTTCATATATATATAGATTATATATATATATATATATATATATATATATATATATATATATATATATATACATATGTATATATTTTTTCATTTATTTATTTACACCCTATCTCGAATTGTTTTGAGAGTTATTTACCCTCGTTTCGATTCGTCATAATTACATATATTTTTATTTATTTTATTACATTCAGTCATATCATCATAATACCATCATAGGTTGGCTCCGGTATCGTCGTACCAGAACCATAACTGTACAATATGAGAGACTTGTTGACACATTAATTTCAAAAGGCAGCCAGAAAGAAGCTATAGAAATCACACACCCCCAAAAGGGGAGGGTAGACGTCACATTTATGTATTTCAGTCGCAGAACTCGGTCACAGTCCAGCAGAAATTTACCCTTTCCAGGTTGCAAGAATGCGAAGGAGAGCCAGTAGATGTAGATGTAATTAAATTCAATAAGTGGTTAATGAAACAAAGTTAAAAAATAAAATAATGAATTTTAACCACAATGTTAATTTTCCTAATTTTAAAAATAAATATGACAATGTTTCAACTTGAATAAAAATGTAATTTATATGAATAAATAAGATTATTATAAAGTATAATATATAGTTTTATTCAGTATACCTAGTTTTAACTGACTTCTAAAAGCAGGGTTTTTGTTAAAAAATTTGGCTCTCAAAAGAAATCTAAATCGTTGTACTGCTAATATTTGATGCTTTTGACTAATGAGTTTGCCGACCACTGCACTCGGTCATGAGTTTTGGTATCCTGTCATCTGACATTCTGTCAACTTGGCCAGCCCATCGCAGTTTTTGGGACCTACAGAATCTTACAACTGTTTCTTGCTCAATTAAATTTTCGAGCTCATGATTCATTTTTATATTATAAGGTCCATTTTTTAGTGTTGGTTCATAAATTTCGCTCATATGTTTTCTTCGATTTGGGTTTGGCACTTACAACCGACTACACCCCCTCCTAAATTCCTACAGTTCACTATCCCTACAAAACAAATTACTCTTGTATAAAGCAATCATCTGTCCTATACTCACATACACGAGCCCCACCCAAGGTTCGAGTAACACTAACTTTTTAGAATCCAAATAAAACTACATCCATAGGAGAATCACAAACTCACCCCGGTTTGTCATAAACACAATCATTCGCAAAGACTCAAACATACCCTCACTCAAACGACACATGCACGATTTATCGTCTAAATTTTATTCTAAATTAATTTCCATCCCAAACCTTTCCATAAACTCCCTCGGCCTATATGATCCCTCATCCGATCCCCACTAATAATATTTAAAAAAATTAAAAATTCAACAAAATCAACAAAATCAAACATAAAAAGAATTAACAAAATAATTTTTTTAAATGTATTACATAATTTTTTTTCCCATTTTTGCTACTATTTTACACAATTGTATACAAAATTAAAATTAAGTGATATTAAAAAAAAACAATTTCACCATGTTCCCCGAGGGGGTTCCCCCAAAAAATTTTATGCCATTGTTGTTACCTCATGTGTCGGAGACAAGAGGGCTCAGCCCTTATCCCTCCCCTCTTTAACAATCGAATTAAAGGGTTAGGTACCACAATTCACAACCATAAGTGATCATGGTATAGTTTTATATATTAGCTGTTTGCTTCGTTGACTCAATATTTTCAACCCCAGCAGTTTTTTACATACTTAAAAGATTCTATTTCCAGCTAGAAGTCGGATCTTCAATTCATCAGTTGTCTTATTTAACGTTTTCAATTAAGTGCCCGAATATGTAAAATTATCGTCTGAAAAATAATTGTTTTTTTTCCGCTTCACCACGGAATGAAACATGATGATATAAATCTCAGAGATTTTGATTTAGAGGTAAACTCAGAGATCTGGTTGAGATTGATAGAAAGAACGAAAATATCAAACTCGTATACACGGCGTTCGATTTGACCTAACATCACCTGGAAACATAGATACCTACAACTATTTATTTGAAAAAATAAGCAAATTAAATTAAAAACTTACGGAACATTGCAATCGAAAAACGATAATCAATAGAATGACATTTGACCGTTGCCTCCAAAGAAGCTTACGAGATCATAATCTCAGAGATTGTCTCGACTGGAAAACCTCATTGAAATTTCATCTCGATTTAATTATATCAGAATAGATATAACTAAATCAAAATGCATTTTCTCTTTGTTTGCAATCTATTCAGGATGCAATATGACATTATATTGGTCAATCAGTACTAGCGATGAGGTAAACTGTAATTGTACGATTGGTAACAGTGATTAAAAGGTTAGAGGTTTGCTCTTCAATCACATAATCATAGTCACAATCACAGTTTATCTCGACAATAATCAATACTCATAAATTTAAGTGATAAAATTGATCGCATCTTTATACGATGACATTTGTGTGAAGAGATTTAAAAAAAATTACCGATTCAATCAATTTCGCACCACTTTAAGATAATTGTGACAAGGGTTGTCTCGTTTTCACCCTTTTCCGTCTATTGTCAGATGGTGAAGATATTAATAATATTCTTGAAAATATGTAGCATTTTTAATTCACTGAATACCATCTTTACCGGATAATCTCCAATCTAATCTTGATTTTACCCTCTAATTTGAATGTGTGCGTAATTGTTGTATCAGATCAGGGCTAGAAATAGAGAATTTAACAAACCGGAACGGTCGATAATATCTGAAATTATTATTTAAACATAGGTACACACACATCACAGACTAGTAAATGAATAGACATGAAATAATGTGTACAATGAGACGAAAGGCTTTCTGTACACATTTTTAATGGAAACATAAATTCGATAGTTCATAACATATTTATGCAACAGAATTGTATTTACTCTTTGAAAATGAAATATTTCTTTAAACAAGGCGTATTTTTTATATTAATGCATATTATATTGTCAGCGTTTAAATTTTCGTTCCAATCGAGTCATATTTTTAAAAAAAGGTCGCTGAACTATTTGATTGCGTAAGTGATACCAAAGTGATCGCGTGAGTGACACCAAAATAAAAATATTATTCATAATTTATGTCTATTCATGGTAGTATATGGTACACATCAATAATCTTTATATTTTCAAATTAACTTACATGCTTGTTCTATGAAATAGGACGAACTAATGGGCTACTGTTTTAACCAGTGTATCAAATAAGCACGTATATATAAGTACATATATATGGAACTGGAGTTTCTTCTTGGTAAGATTGAATTTGTCGTAGATGATTTCTTTAAAAAAAACTAGACCGATGTTTCAGCATGGTAACACGTGTCATTATCAAGGCGTTGCCTCAAAAAATTACGATACAAAATTATGAATCGTAAATACTTAGACTGCATGTCCCGCTTAATCTCAACCCTATCAGAAATATTAATATTTTTAAAAAGTTATATTAATGCGATTATTTCAATTACTTGAAATATTATATATTGATTCCAAATTATGTATTGAATATTTAAGGTCGTGTAAATTCGAGCGAGCAGACTATATTTTATTAGATGATTTAGGACCTGAAGTAATGATGTTAAATATATTTCGAAAAACGTAGACGACTTAAGGCGGAACATGATTTTGATTAAATCTCACACTATCATATTTTCCATAACGGGTCAGAATCTGTACATACTCCTTGAACATTTTCTACGTGTAATTTAGTCATACCTTTAAAATATTGTGGACTCGATCTGTTAAATCTTGTATATATCTATATGGAACTGAAGTCTGGCAACGCCTTGACAATGGCACGTGTTACTACAAAAGATGAATAGACGCCAATACCATCCTACAAAATTCCAAATATTATTGTTACATACACACGTAGGGAAATTAATAAGTGAATTATCAATTTCCTTTGAAATATGGATGTCACCTTTTTGAATCGAAGATACATTTTTCAAAATAGGAAAGTAATTAGTCTATTGTCTATTAAATTTTATTAAAATTAAATTTTCAATCCTTATATGTTCCTTTTAACGTTTTCTGTCCTTCGTTTATATTTTTTTTTACGTTTTTACTATCAGTATTAGCTTTTTGGTTTTTGTAACCCTAAACATAATTTACGACACATTATTTATATTTAATTGGGTACAGAAGAGTGAAGTACAGTGGAAGAACTAATTTAAAATATTAAACACCTTCTTATATCGATCTTACAACATGAAATATCAAGTGAGAACATTCACTACTCTCATGGTTATGTGTTAACATCACGTATGTGTAGATGTTATGTGTACAATTCACTGAAAAAGAAGGAAGGAATGATTGAATGAAGAAAAAAATATTATTAACACTTTAAAATTTTAGCATTGTGCTATGTGTAGGTTCAAGGTATGTATATTTTATTAATTAATTTTTTTAGATAGTGTATCAAAACGTAGCTTTGATGTTTATGAGTAGTTAATAAAATATGTAATAACCGCGGTAAGTATGAGATACATGTTTGTTCACTCTTTCATTACATATTTTTTGAGATTAAGCGATAGCTGAACCCATCAAACAATGTAGCTTGAATAAGGTTACGTTAGGAAGTGAAGTTAGTTAATTTAATTATGCAAGCTATTTTTTAAACTTACATTAAAAAAATATCGCGGCTGTACAACTAAACATCCCCCTCCCCCATCCCCTCCACGGCCCCAAGACTTTAAACCGTATACGCATGTGCCAGTAAATATATTAGACGGCCTTACCTATTTCTTTTTTCAGTTTTGTTCGCCATTAACAGGAGCGTACTCGGAAAAATATTGAAAAATGTACTTACTTCTGATGCTGTCGATGAAATAAGTAGTAATGCCATTCTGACGTCGCACTCTGGTTGAACTTTTTGGCACTAAATTTATATTTTATTTTATTTTAAAACTAGTTTGTTTTCGTACATTTAATGTTTTTGTAACTATCGTACTTCTTTATATGGCGTACAAAAATTATTATTATCGATAGATGTTGAGCAACAATTTTTATAGGCATGAGTTATTTATGAAAATTTATATAATTGTGATTTATGTACAACGTATGAACTGCGAATATACAATAGAAAAAAATCGAAAAATTATGAATGAGTATAAAATGATTGAATATTTCATAAAACATAGACGGCGTTGTGTTCTATTAAATATTTTAAATTAATTGAAATCAACAATATTATAATATATTATAGTATAATTTAATTTGTAGTATAGCTTACTAAAGAAAATATCTAATTCGTTCAATAAACCTATAAAAATTTGACAGATTAATTAAACGTATTTAAAAAATCGAATATAAATGAACACCGAGAGTATGTTTGGAAACGCACGACGCTGCCGCTAGGACTATATTAATATCGCACTCAAGATATATTACATATGTCTATTACTCAACATTGAAATACAGAAAATTTGTTATTTAATACCGAAATTATAGATTTTCGCATAAAACACGGAAGACGGCGCCGAGATATTGCGAAAAAAAATACATAACCAACATAACCAACAATGTTTACATGACAGCTCGAAACGCCGCGGTGTGACGTCACACCGCTTGTGCTGCTAACCTCAGACTGATTGTGAGCGGAGAGCGGGAAAAGGTACGCGCATCTCGCTCGCACTCGGCCCGTCGCGCATGCTCCGTCCCGCTCCGGTACTGCCGCGTTGTGTGCGCATTGCGTCTGTGCGAAGACAGCCAGCGAGGAAATAGCGGGAAAATTAGTAAAAAAGGTCAAATTGTGCTTTCTTTCACTTCGATGTTCGTTTTTGTAATAATTTATACCTTTTTATACGATGCCTTATTTTTGATTGTAGTTATTTGTACAATTTGGATAAAGTGCTATACACAGGTTATGTTGATTTTCCCAACCCCCAGCGCCCTCTGCGGTAGCAGACGTTATGTATACTTTTCTTTGCGAAATAAGATATCTGACCGCAGCACCTAATCATTCAATTAATCACTAAATATCGCACTACGTCAAATGCACGTATTTTCAAATAATTTTATTTGTGTATTAGCTGTATTTACACATTTACAGTTTCATAAAATATACGCTCAATTTTTTTTGCTGGAAGTATTTTAATATTATTCATGTGTCAAAAAAAACAACGAAGTTAAGTATTTCAACATCTATCATCTGTCAAAAAACAACTAGGTTAACGTTCATCCAAGACACCAACCGTTCGTTCCTATTAAATTATTTAAAAGCATGCTACTAATAATAAAAATGACTGTGAAACCCGGAATTATAATCTGTTACCGGGTGGAATGTGCATCACGTGAATGATACACAGTGGCTAACATTGGTCGCTAAGCGACTATTATTTAACAAAAGCAATATTTAATGTCGATAATATTCTTCTAGTTATAACTATTATTTTTGGTCTCACTATTGTATGATATATACATTTACAATTACATGACTAAAATCAGATTGAATTTTAATCAATATCTGTACAAATTTTGTTTTAAGCAGTATTTTTCCAAACAAATAATTCCTTAAAATATGTACATTGAAATCTTTGACCAGTACAAGTGTCTACCAGGCGCGGTCTTTTCATACAAGCTTCGGATGCTCCGCATCCCTTGTGCACAGATTTGGAATTTTTATTTCTAGCTGAAAACAGAAGTGCAGTAAATAAATTCGTTCTGTCTTTAGAGACCAGTCATAACACATACTACGACACTGAGCGAATCTAAATGTACATTCTCAACTTTCGAACATCTATGAATCGCGTAAACACACAGATACCAGCAAAAGTGGATTCTATCATTCGTTCCGTATTTGAAATTCAGTTCCGCCTGTCGAGGTCTTCGAATACTGTATACGCATTGGTTAACAACACCCAATGTACATAAAACCACTTTAATTCTTATGCATATAATGCACAGAATAGCATACATATTACAAAGCGAACGGATTGTTTTGAGGAATTTGTTTGTGTGACGCATTTTTGACAGTTTGGCTTGAATACTTGAAGCAGAATTATTGAAACATTGAATATCTTTCGATTATATGTTATATTTGATATTAGATATAAACTTATTATCCACCATCTTTTCTATTAAAAGTCATCGACCGTCACTGGTGTCTACCATTTTTTCCTTTTCATTTATTATTTATATTATATTTTGTGTGAACTTTTTATTATTAATATTTTTTATTTATTAATATTTTACTTTGTTTTCTTTTTTATAACATTATGTTTATTTCATAACTTTAATGTATAACATAATATGTATTATCTCTATGACAAATCGGTTTAAAAAAAACCTGATCACACTGGAATGAACACATTATTATTATTTAGATTACAATATGTGGTGTCTGCTTTGAACATGATAAAGGTAAGGTATTTGATTTTACTGGAATTTAGAGTGTTATAGTCCAGCCATGATTTAATTTTCCTCAAATTCTTTTCATCTTTTAAGCTTTCAGAACAAATCTGTAAAGATTAACAATACTGATAAAACTAACCCGGGAGAACATTCTACATAGGAACATGGCAGACATATTTATTTAGAATTTTTTTTTTTTTAATTTTTATATTTTTGTATTAGTGTTATAGAATCCATGTTACATCACTTATTTCGATACTCAATCAATTTACGCGTATATCTTCTTGTCTTCAACATCTTCTAATCAGACATCTTCCTTCTGTGTTGCCATCAACGTTATGGTCCGCTTTAGTACTTGGCTGATTTTGTATTCATTGGCCACAAATGAACGAATGGAGGAAATATTTAGCGAAAATCTGCTTATAATTGGTCCATTCATAAACCTATCAAGGACGAGAGCCGCTTATATCTAAATTGACAGACAAATTATTATCCAATATTAATCACTTTCCATTAAAAGCGATCGGCGCTGAAGATTTTGACATATTATTGGTAATCATTGAAATGATTCGTTATTTTTAATGGTTTATTAGTACCGCCGATTTAAAAAATATACATATTATCTACCAATATAAAATGGGTTTCAATTGTAAAAAATAATTACATGAAACAATTAGAAATATATTTGAAAAAAAATTTATCTAAAAATATTTGGTTGCCACCGGGATACGAACCCGGAAATTTTCCTTGCCGGGGAACTGCGTTACCAATTTTAAGATTACTAAAATATTGAAACTTATATTGTCTTCTTCTTCTTCTTCAAGGGCTTCACGGGACTCGGAAGTCTAAACGTTTTCTGATTTTATCAGGCAATTTATTTATTGTTGGATATTATTATTCTATGTCAAATTTATTCCAACATTAAGACTATAATATATATATATATTGTAGTTTTCCATAAATTATACATCTATGATTTAATTTTTATATATCTTAGACCATAGACCGTAACCCAAAATCACTGTATTTATAAAGGCATTAAATTTTTAACAATCTCTCCATCACAATTATAAAACTTACAGACTACTATCAATTTGTACCTGAAATAAAAAAAATATGTACACTGACTAACTGAAACATAAACTTTCGTATATACTCCTTCCTATACATGTCTTACTCGCATAGAGAAGAAATAAATGATTATTCTAAAAATGTATTATATTTTCTAATAAATAAAAAAATATATATATGATTGCAACTTCACAATAAAATGTGTTTTCATTAAAAAAATTTTTTTTCTGTAAATAAGTTTTCTTATTGAAATAAGGTACAGATTTAATTCGTAGCTCTTCCATTCTCATTTCTTTATATAAAGCTAGTTTGTCGATTTCATTCAAGGCTTATTACTTTTACTGTCTCGTTATTTACTGTTTTTATTGTTTCATTACTTACTGTTTTTACTGTTTCATTACTTACTGTTTTTACTGTTTCATTACTTACTGTTTTTACTGTTTCATTATTTACTGTTTTTACGGTTTCATTACTTTTTACATATACTTCGCACAAATTGTATAATTTTTAAAATATAGATTATCAACAGGTCATTAGTAATCCCGATAACCAGTCCTAGTAGTATGACAATTTATCAGGTTCATTAATGAAATAATTCATGGCTAATCCGTTTGTTTATAATGTTGTATGTATATTTATTTAGAGCAAGGCAGTCTTACACAATTGGCAACTCAGGGCTAATCATATATTAAATACTAAATTAATGTATTAATTATAAATATATACAGATAAAATCAGTTTTGTCGAAAAATATTGTTTTTGCGTCACCGGGATATAATAAATTTGATTTTATATGTATATATTTATAATTAATACATTAATTTAGTATTTATTATGTGATTAGCCCAGAGGTTGCCAATTGAGTAAGACATTTTGCGTCACCGGGATATAAAAACAATATTTTTTGACAAAATTGATTTCATATGTATATATTTATAATTAATACATTCATTTAGAATTTAAAATATCACAGACCTATGTTCTGAATAATTACAACTTCACAATAAGAATGTGTTTTCCTTAATAATCACATAGTGTTTAATATTTAAAAAAAATATTTTTCTATTGACATGAAACATTGAGACTAGAGATTACCCAACTAAACATATGTTTAAAGACTTTCCTGTTTTAAATTTATCTTCCTTACATAAAAATTATGTTTTATTTCATTTTTTAAAAGAGGATAAAGTAAAAATCCATCACTACTATCGGACACTTTATTACTTTTAAAGTTAGCAAAATTAACATTGTGGTTAAAATTCATTATTTTTATTTTTTAACTTTATTTCGTTAACTACTTATTGAGTTTAAATACGTCTACCGGTTTCGAAAAATACCATTTTTTTCTTCAGGATGTTAATATTAACTAAAAACATATGTTGTTGTTGCTTTACCAGAATATATTTAAAAAAAAAACAATATTTATTTAAAAAATAAATTTAGTACCTATTACAAATTTACTCGAATAATATTTAGGAAAAAAAATTAGAATGAGACTCGTAATTAAATTTAGTTGGTTGCTTATAATTTTTTGATTAGTTTTACACGCTGTATTTATCTCCAACGATTCCAAATTATTTAATTTATGAAGATAGACCATCACATTTTTTTATCAAAACCATGACCATTTTATATCAAATAATTAACAAATTCTGAAAATCCACAATTGTTCAAACATCTCAAATGTTCCTTTACTCTTATATTAAAATTTCTACCCCTTAGATTTAAACTCAATAAGTAGTTAATGAAACAAAGTTAAAAAATAAAAATAATGAACATATTATTTTTTAAATGTCCAAATTATGAATAAGACAGAGACATACATCGTACAAAATCAATTTAATTAGCATCAAATATAATTGTGTACAAAAAAGTGGTTCTAAAATGACTTAAAGGTCTTCAAAATAATTATGTATTCTACATTCCCAAGTTCTAATCCGATCAAAAATATCATTTGGTTAATATTTCACATTGTATTATTATAGATTTTGATCTTGTTTTATATAAATGTCAATAGTCATCAATATAATTCAAGATCTTTTATGTTATTTAATGTATATGTATATATGTATTCAAATCAACAGTTGTTCTAAATAAATAAATCGATCAAAGCTTATTAATTTATTTAATGAATACCATGTACGTCATAATAATTGAAAAAATGTTAAAAATAAAATAACAGAATGATGTTCTTTCCTACTCAGCTGGTGCATGTGAAGGTTGTGCGGTTCAAGAATAGAGTTAATATGAGGAGCCCTATTTTTGCTATAATATATAAACCATTAGGACATCTTCCTTGCAATATGAGTCCGATCGCGAAGAACAAGAAGAAAATCATACATATCAAATATCCTTTATACATTTTCCACCCTTATAGGGTATGACGCGCAACGATCGGTCACCAGGCGAATAAACACTTTCGAATTCATCGATTAAACATTAATGTCGTTATGCAGATTGCGTATAACAAAGGCGCATATCATCAGTAGTTTTTCGAAGTAAGGCATTTTTAACTTTCCACTCCTCAGGTATTTCACAGTTTGATCTAATATTTTTTAAAAGTGTTATACACGGAGTACTTCATATCAATATTCTCACTATTTTAAACTGAACTCAACGCTTGTGCTATGAAAATAGGACTCACTTGCTGGTCTCTTGGAACGAGGCTTTAACCCCCGACCATCGGACTAGACGAGAATCTTAAATACTAGACGAGCAAGTACTAGGATGCTCGTGATCGCTTTATTACAGGCTTAACTGGGTTCAACGGTCGGCCTGATCAGTAATGGGAGGAATCTCAAGCTTTACAGAGATTTCATCAAAACGTGAACTACGAGATGGGGTGTATTAGGCAGCTGATGACAAGATCGTGTCAGCGGGAACGCGGATACTTCACTTTTAAAACAAACAAAATCGTACGTAACCACGTTGGCCTGTACCGTTTATGGCGTGACTCATACATCATTGTGTTTCGTCCTAGACCCTTCATGGGAGAGTGTACTTGATAGTTAGCCTTTTAATGGTTGTCTTGGACCCACTGGTTTCTGTCCTTCCGTACATAACACTTGATTATCTGTTTATTTGTAACATTTTTATATACCTGTAACTTAGAATAAATAAAGATAGCACTTAAAAGAGCGAAGGAAGGTCTAAATTAAAATCTGTTCGTTTTGCGATTTCTTACATTAGCTTTTGTTTTTCTACATCCTTTTTTTTGTGTTTATTAATTGTATATTTCGCACTTCTGTAGCACTGTGTGTAGAACCGATAAAATAAGTTGCAAACTTCTACAACGGTTCCGGGAAGGGGTGGGTTCCCCCCTTCTAGCGCCCCATTAATAAGTGCTCTAATATTATCTTAGTTTTCTTTGCATTTGGTGCCTTATTATTAATGGTTGTGACCTCATTCTTCTTCTTGTTGTACTATATCCGTTCAACGGACTTTGGCTACCATGTTGGATGTCCTTTATGAATTTAAAAGAGGGTTAAATTTTTGAAAAGACCAGGCGCGCCTGGATCAACTTTCTACTCGGAAGTGGTCAGTTGTAGGTCAGAATTTAAGAATAAATTAAGTGACATTTCTCTTTACTGATTCACTCCTGTTTTTTTGTCTCTTGGGAAAACTAGTCCTAAATTAAAATGAGTTTTTTTTAAATACTGCAAGTAATTTTAAAATTTGATTGAATTTTATTGGACCATAGCATTAAAATTATTTTTGAATACTTTAATCTTTAATAAATATTCTAGTTAAATCAAAAAAGTCTAATTTCATCTAAACAAACAGTATACTTAAAAAATTACACGTCAAAAGGTACAGAGTACAACAAGTGAAAAGATTTTCAAAAAATTAGTGCTACATTTTAACAACGCACACATTCCCTCGACATTCTTACTTTTTTATTCAAATACTAGTTTAATCTAATTTACAACCTATATAAACCATTCAAAAATTAATTTAATTAAACATAAAACTATTCAAAAATTTCAAATGTAAATCTGAAAAATCTTATAAAAAGTAATCCACAAAGTCAATTGCTTTCTGATATTACAAAAAAATTCATTCTATAGTACATATTAAAAATATAACATCACTTAATACATGAAATCTTTTTAGTACTTGAGCAGAATGACTTGCGAATTATTATAAAGTTGAATTTATTATAAATTATTATGTTATTAGAGGGTCAATAGTATGTTAGAATTGTTGTTGGCTTATTGGTGTAGACCTTTTCTTTCAAGTATTTTCACAGAAAATATCTGAAAGCCGTCAAATCAGGTGATCGAGGAAGCCAGTCGATATCGCCACTTTTGACATTATGCAAAATATTATGGGAAAAATTTCTCGCAAAATTTCAAGCGTACCTCGGGCTGTGTGTGAAGTAGCACCGTCCTGTTGATACACATGTATCGCAGGCCCAATCGGCCCAATTCGGCCACCAAGAATTATTCCAACATGTGACGATAGCGATTACCATTAATGGTTACAGTATTGCAATTATTTTTTTGATAAAATTTTTTAATGACTTTAATACGTTGTTGAAGCATTAAATACTTCATAATTAATTGTAATCAGCTGTTCTCTATGAATACTAAATACAAACTGACAAATATTTGTAAATCCAAAATGAGGACTAAATAAAATCGGCCTGGAATATAATATTCACGCTGTGCAATCACATGTTTATCAAAACATAAAAGGAATAATATTATTGAATTATAATAACGTATGAAATGTCGAACGGCCTCTTGTCGACTCGGCAGTTGATAATACTGCAGTGTAAAGTTGGTGCTGAACTAAATCATAAGCCCGACGACCTGAAGCGGATCATGGTTGCCAGTAAGATTATTTTCCACCAGTTCTCGTCCAACAAAGCTGTTCGCTAATTGATTTTCCCTGTGTTAGTGAAGTTCGCTACGATATCGTCCTACTAGCGCGGCTTCGATATTTATTTTCTCCAGCGCCTATAGTTGTTAGACAGAGCAATTTTTGCTAGTTTCTGGTCTTCCATCATTACAGCATACTAAATGTAATTGATTGCATCGCATTGACGTCATCGTACAGCGCGTGCAGCTCGACGTTGTACCACATACAATATTATACTTGAATTTTTTTTTTAAATATATTACATTAAGGACTCTTTCATTTTGGTTTGTTAGAGTTCAAATTTTGTAAGCATTGGTGAGTACAAGCTTAATTAAAGCCTTGTAAAGTGTTCATTTGTTCTTTCTGGAGAGAAAATAGGACCTGAGTTGAGAAATAAGAGCGAGATAGCGAATTAACCACCATCATCAGTATCAACACTACAGCCTAGTCTTGACTGCCTTCAATATTTGTCGCATCCATGCAATCAATTCATCTCATCTTCAGACTACTCACACTTCACCGTCCTTGCGAATCCCTAAATAAAACTTTATTATGCATAATTTTAATTAATTGATTTGACTACACTGACATCTCCATACATATCGAAGTGTTCCGCATTATATCGTTGCCTCCAGACACCTTTGTCATTTATGGGGCCGTAAATTCTACAATGGATATTTCTTTCAAAGATGTCTAGACAAGTTCAAACACCTCGGAGAGGAATTCTCTAGCGACGAGAGGCAGGAAGGTACAATACTACTTTGTTTTGTGTTCCCTTTATGGTGTAGTGATAAAGAAATTCGAATTAAATTTCAAAACAAAACTGACTCTTTAAAGCTACGCATTGGCATGCTTTTCGTATATTTTCACCAAATATGCATTCTTACGGAAATAGTGAGATTAAAAATCTAGGCTACCGAAATAAGTTATCTTGAGGGAGTAGCAGGTGTAACACTGTAGGTATTGCAAGACAGTAATTAAAATATTTTTTTAAGTATTAGTAATTTCTGTTGACGTTTTAGTGTCGGTCGTGTCCATGCCTGTCACGATTAATGATTTTACCAGCCAATTTAACAGCGAATAATATATAATTACCCAGTTAAAAAAACTAATCTCAATCTTTAGTGTTTTTTTTAAATATTTATTTTTAAAATATTCGACATTATAGAAACATGACTTTCTCACTGTCCATTACGCAAAAAAAAACATAATGTATATTCGACTAATATATTTTAATATGGATTATTTAACTTTGTTTTTAAATACATCAACCGCGTATGTCACGTAATTCTAATGTTTAAAAAAAATAATAATTATAATTATTAAAAAATAAATTTAGTACCTCACTTAAATTGTTACGATGATGAAAGATGTGGAAATTGATTTACTAACAAAATTATCAGAATTTTTTTTAGAATAGGACTTGTGGTTAAAATTAATTGGTTATTTATAATATTTTGGTTAATTTTGTACCCTTTGTTTATTTATCATTAAGTGGTTAAAAATAATGTTAAATAATCTATATTGAAATAAACATAAACCACAAAGTTAGTATATCTATGTTTATTGAATCTGTCAATTAAATCAGTATACTTTTGTTTCATGTCATTTTTAATCTCAGTCATTAAACATGTATTTATTTATAATATACGTGTATATTTTAAGAGATTAATAGATGGCACTGTCTATGATCAATTCACTGCAAGACAAGACATAGTTTTAATTTTTTAAATAACTTTGAGTAGAGATGTGATACCTCTCTTCGACATATGCAAACGATGCTAGCGTCAAGTCTCAATAGTACATACGCAATTTATACGTATTTATGACTGCTTACACAGAATATATGCACTGTTTTACTAGTAAATAAATCGCTTTTTTATAATATTTCATCACAGGTGTAAACGATGGGTTCTAGTGCGTTCATAAATAGGAAAAAAATTGGCTCAAAATAAATTGTATATTTTTTGAGCCACTTGTAACATTAGTTACTTGTATTTATTAACTTGTATTTTGATAGAAATATTATATATTACAAAAGGTTTCGTAACACACCTTCCGAAAAACTCAATGCACTTTTTCCGTTAATGATTAGAATGCACATATGAAAATAAAAATAAAAGACTTTTGTGTGATTATGGAGTTCTACATTCTTACCTCGAAAACAATAAACACCTCGAAATCACCCCTATAATCATTAAAATGTTTAAATAATAACACTTTGTTTAAACCACTATTTATTGATAAATCAACATGTTTCGATACCTATGTACATTTACTAAAATTAAACATACTATCATAGATAAAAACAAAACTATAACAGTATAAGTGGTTGGTAATTAATTAGAAACTACTGTGAAAACAAATTTAATATAAACAATTTGTGGAAGCAATAGACCTCCACAAATTTATATAATTTTATTTTTTATTTTTCAAGTACGTTGGCTTACATTTATTTTTATTTTTTATCTTATTTTTTTTATCTTATTTATTTTTTATCTTATTTTTCAAGTACGTTGGTTACAATTCTGTCAATTTTTTTTTATATATACTGTGCGTTGATTTGATACAATAAATTTGTAATGAGATGTGTAGGTCAAAAAGTTTCAATGTAGATGACGTCAACAATAGCAATAATAGTCTAGCTGCTAGTAATACATACATTACAAAATCTTTAGCAACGTTGCTTCTTATTTTTGTTGTAATATAACATACGCTGACGTATCTAGAACTACAAGTTACAACTAAAACATAATATATGCTCAATAACAAACATAACACAATGAAAGTCTTTATATTGCTGGAACGTAATTGGGAAAAATTTAAAGTATTATGTAACTGGGTTGCAATATAAATGAAAGATCGGATCTTTCTGTTGAAATCATATGTCGCATTGAGCAAGCTCATACAACCTTTATCCGCATGTTCTGCAGTCATGATCTCAACCTTATATTACGAATGCGAACAGTCAGATGCTATATGTTCTCGATATTATTTAATGGAATGAAAGCATGGACACTTACTGAAGAAATGAAGATAAGAAAAATAAGTATTTAAAACAATATAAATCCGAAAACTTCGATATCTCAGACATGTAATGAGACATACTGATCATAATGCAGAAAAATATTGCTAAAAGTCGGAGTCCTTGAAAAGGAGAACATCATGGCTGAAGAACCTGAGGTAATGTTTTGATCAGTCCACTGTAGAACTGCACCGGGCCGCAGTAAACAAAGTGATAATAGCCAACGTCCTTTGAACGTATAGAGCAAAAGAAAAAGTATCTAACTAAAAAATATATTATTAAGTCTATAATGGACAATAATTTGTTAACCGTGTTTGAGAACCACTTCATTAATGTATATTCGTGCGTAAATGCAATTAATATTAATAGTACATTGCTGTTTTATTTTATTTGAGGTTGACATTTACTGAGTTCGATGTGTACGTTAAGATAGACAAGTGTGCGGTACCGACCGTTCTTTCAGCAATGGACATGACGCAATTCAGTTTCGTGACTTTGATAATAGCAATTTTTTCATGTTTTTTAAACATTGAATGTCGTAAGTTTTAAAAATTTGAACATAGAATGTATTATTGAACATAGAATGTATTAGCGAGGCGCACAAATGTGTATGTTAATTAATGATTATTGAAAGATTTTTTTAAATCATACAGAAATAAAATTCATACATACTTTATGGAGTCATCTCTCATACTTCTCTCTCTTACTCTCATAGAGAAGAAACAAATGTTACATATATATATAAATTGTATTATATTTTTAATATTATTTAAAAAATTGCGAAAACGGTTTGTTCGACAGCTAGTAAAAAAATATTTACTTCTCGAAAGTATATCCCGTAGTAAATTTATTTTATTCTGCGATGTAGAATCGATAGTTAAACATGGCGGACTTTTCGCAGCTGTTCAAAAAGTCATCTAACACATTGATACTTTGAAAGATGCAGTATACGATAATTAATCATTCGATATCCCGCTATTTTAGTGATGAGAGTTTGTCCTATGATGATCTCGTTGTTTAATATACATTATACACACAATACGAAAAAATATCACCACCAAAGCGACAGATATCGAACGCTTAGGCAAAAATATCCATAGATAATGCATAAAATAAAGCATACATCATGATTATTTATCACACCTATAAACATGCCATCTATGCTTTGACAATAGTAAATTTGACGTTCGAACAACCCACAAATGATTTTAACCACGGGCGTTAGTAAAAAGTTACCATAGTAAAAAGTTACTAATGATCACACAACCGGCCCTCAGTTCCAAATATTTCAGGAGACCACGATCCTCAGCATTGTGCATATAATGAAGAAGAAAAATTAGTAGTTTATTTAACTGGTTCTTCTTCGTGTAACATCTTCTATCAAAGGTTAACAAAATGTATAGTACATTGACATTCTGAGGTTATGTTGTTTTCTCCAAGATAACCTAAATGAGATGAGATGAGATTATACGCCAGTCCTGACGAAGATACGTTAGTATCGAAACCGCTTAACGTAAAAACAACACAGAGGTTTAAATATAAATACAATTTTAGATCTTGACTTATTCACGCTTCTTAGTATTCACTAGCAAATGTCGATACAGCCACATCTTAAATGCCCTCAGCTTTCAATAGTACAACCTGTATTTGGTTGTTGCAGGATATCCGAGACAAGCGGTTCCTACTGATTTATGAGAGGCATGCTCGATTTAGACTTCCCGCAGGTAAAACGTGTCCAAGCCATGTGAATTCCGCTTCTTAATTACAGCTTTATTCGGGGACTGATAAACATTTATTTATTATATTTAATAATCTATGTTTAATTTATTTATTCATTCGTGTATACCATTTTAATTTAACGATACCCCGACCCGAAATAATATATTTCGATTTGAATTCAAGAACGATCATTTAGTTGGGACGCGCGCCATCCATTCCGGTTTAGACTTCCGGGGCGGGAAAACATAACTCTTCCCTGTCATTGTGACAAACACATTAAAAAAAAATACGTTACACCGATAAAATAACAAAACAAACAAATAAAAACAAAAAAGGTGTAAAATTCTTTTCTCTCCACTGTATGTTCAATGCTGAGCATGATATATCTGGAACATGATGCACAATACGTCTCCATACCTCTCGATGTTGAACTATGTTGATCACAGCATTTAAAGAGGACCCTGCTAACTCCTTTAATCAAAGATACTAGTTGCAAAGTCAGCAAACTCCAATTTTTTCTGTATTTTAATACAGTTGCCTTCTCATACAGTTTTTACACATTGTGTTACTTTATGAACAGTCAAACTTAACTCTTGATATAAATAAGATCATTCAAAATCGGTGTTAATTGCAAAATCAGTTGCTTTTTCCCGCTGCCATTTATAAAATTCAACCAATGGCAGTCTTTGCTATTTTGAAAATCAAATTCAGCTAGCTGGTATTGAAAGAAGGTGTTCTTAAAATAAATTATCATTCATTTTAAGAAGTACATTAATAAATATATTAAGGAGAACACATTTTTGTTGTGAAGTTGCATTTTTAGAACATTGTTCTGTGGTATTTAATACAAATTAAATTAATTAACTTGTAAGATATACAGAAAAAATCTATAAACTATCCCTGTGTGATCACAGGGGTAGTTAAGACTCTCTTCTCGAGATTTTCATCATTTCTTCCAGCACCGTGACCAAAGTATGCAAGAATCCTGCATGATACCGAAAGTCTTTCGATAATCCCACCTTCTGGAGGATAAAAACATGTGTGCGTTTCATGGTCTACGAATTACACAGAATCCAAATCCAACACCATATCTCAATTACTACGTTATATTATAATGTTTTGTCCGTTGAAAAATCACGTGTTTAATAAAATAGAAAAACTATATTATATTAAAATAACCATTTTAATTTGCAGACAAACTTAAAGGTTTAGTTTCTTTAAGATTTATTTATTTTTGGAATGTATTGTATATAAGTTGAAATATCTTTTTTCAGGTTGTTTTGGATGTGACAATGTATCACTGGAAGAAATTCAAAGTCAGTTTTTTTTTTACACTTAAATCTTATAATATCCCAATGTATATGTCACACGTAGTATAAGGAAATAGATTGGAGTGAAATATCAATTTCCTTTGAATTGAGCTAAATTATTTATTCTTAATATAGTGCACACATATCGCACACCTAGATCAAAACTAAGACAACTCAAAAAAACATTAATTTTGAGTTATTATTGTATTCGAATACTCTGTCATATACGCAACTAACTTAGTCCCAGTTCTTCTTCAGTGTTATTTTAGGATACATTTATAACTTAAAATATTATTTAATATAACATTAGTAACAAAAAATGGAGAAAAATATTATTACGAGTATTTTTGTGCCTACTGAAACGTGACTTTTTGAGTTGTCTTAGTTTTGATCTAGGTGTGTGATATGTAAATATATATATATATGTGCTCTAATATAAGGAAGATCAAAATGTTCCTTTTTGTACATATTTGCTTAATTTAATTTTGAATCTATGTAGTTTCTCCTCCTTTCTTATTATATCATCTGGCATTTCATCACACTGTACATCGATTGGCAGTCTCAGTCTATCCATTCTTCTTGCTTAATGTTCGTGGTCATGTTGATTTTCATCAATTTTTGTTATAAATTCAGCCGATATTGTTTAGTGAGGATTTTAAAAATATATATCTACTTTTTCTGAGTATTATTCTCAACGCTTTATATTGCAGTATTGATAATTGTTATATTTATTCTTCATTAGCCAATAATAAAATGGTGCTACAGAAAATAAAATGTAATTGTTGATGATTTTTAAAATGTAATTGTGAGGATGCGATATTTTTCAAAATAGTAAACAAATAGGTCTGCTGTTAGAATTTTTTTAATTTAGAACATCGTAACGCTACTGTTCTGTAGGAAGGTAATTATTTAAATTAATCGTTAAACTTCGTCAAACTATTTTTCTTGACGTTTCAAGACCTCGGTTATTAAAAAGTCTTAGTGGTATTTAGTTAATATGAAAGAAGAACTAGTTCAGATACAGCTATTCTCAAACAACGTTCTAGGGCAAGTTTTAACACTAGTTAAAAATATTTTTCAATGTTGTAATTTTATTATTTATCACTGTAACATCACGAATAAAAAAATAATGATATATATAAAATTTAAAAAAAAATAGGTTACACTTATAACCGTCTACATAAAACTTGCAGATGATTTGTGTTATTTATGGAGAATAAAAGAACCGACTTTCTGGCCAACATTTCGCTATCGGCAACTCTTGAAAGATGCCAGTCGACATTTTTTCTATGAAGGTGAAACGTTGCTCACTGATGATAAGATTAATAAAAAATGCGATAAATATCCAAAATCTTTACTAAACCCTGACACAAACAGCATCCACTGTAAGTATTTTTTATCTAATTGCTTGATATACATTTATTATCTAAGTTCTAAGATTTTATTCGCCATTTGAACCTCCTCACTTGCCTCCAGCCTCGTAGAAAATTCAATGTCCAACCAGTGGCGTAGATAAGCTAATATACCCAATACGGTGCATTGAAGCTAGTGATGAGAAAAAATACTGTGAAAACTGTGACTGTGATCACAGTTTCATTACCAATCACAAGACACGAAATAAAAAAACATAATTTTGAGCGTATTTACTTTTATTATTACTAGCTTCATTTACGTAAAAAACATATTCTAACATATATAATAAATATATATAATCATTAATAATTTAACCATCATGAAAATAATGAAAACCCTTAATATAATCCTTATAACTAAAACGAAACGAAACTAAAAAGACACCTTTTCAAAAAGTTATTTCCATAAATGAAAATAACAATTTTTAATTTTAAAAATGAAAATAATTTTAGAACTATGAACAGTTTATGTGTAAAAGTTTTTCCGAAAATGGCGCTATACAAATTATTATTTTTTATTTTAATATTATAAAATACAATATATTTATAAAATAATCAGTAGGATGTATTTATATTTCTTTTAACATTTATTTAGATGAGAGTAAGACTCGTGTATAGAGAAGGAGTACATACGAGAATTTATTTTTTTACTTCAGATACAAATTTATAGTGGTCTGTATTTATTCTAATTGTGATGTGGGAGATTGTTAAAAATGTTGATGCCTTGATAAATAGTAATTTTGGGTTGCGGTATATTTTAGTTTTGGAATATCAATTTGGTCTCTAAATCATGTAGCTTGATTCGCTTCAAAAATTTAATTAATTTTTAATTTTGAAAATTTAGATTATTGAATTTTTTTTGTATATTACTATTATTTTTGATACTTTGAAATCTATGAAGAGTTGTATACTTAGATATTATTATTTATTTTAATTAATTATTATTTTAACTATTTTTAATATCATTTTTGAGTGTTTTCTAATTGTGGTATTGAATGCATTATTATAATTATTATTATAAGTAACGTTCACCAATTCTACCCACAATTAACATCCACACTGTCAAAGTTGTATATATGTTACCATGTAGAAACATTTCAAGTACAACTTTGCTAACGCCATACTATTATACTAGATTCAATGCTATTTGTTATTACTAATTTAATATTAATTGAATTAAAATGAATTGAAATGGTAGAAAGGAAAATCTTCTAGAAGGTTATCGTGATTACAAAGTCACTCGGTTATCTCGGTCCTTTTACGACAATGAAATGTGTTTTCCTTTACATTTATCAAATGTTTTTAAAACATTTTTCCGTAATTTACAAATTGCATTATAACGATGTTAATTAAATTTATATAAAATCATACAGATGAAGTTTGCCACTACGCGAAATTCGGTTTGTGGTCACAACGAAGCAAGAACAAAACAGAATCCAAGGAAAGATTAAGATTATTAGAAAAATTCGTAATATTGGGTTCTAAAAGAATTAACCGCAAACAAACTGAGATGCTGTGTTCTAACTACGATAAGATGAATTGTCCAGAATGTCAAGATCTTACTGGTAAGATGCCTATATGTTTTATTACTATATAATATTTTGTAGACAATAAAAATATTATTATAATTTTAAGACAGGTTTTATACAATTTATGTATACGTGTTTTACACCTATACATAAATCTTTACCTTTCATATTTAAGAACTTTGCTCTCGTCAGTGCAATGTTCGCTATGCAGCTCTGCCCTTAGAAGATACCATTTAGAAGTTGTCTGCAGTATTCTTTATTTAGTGAATGTATTTTATATTTTTTTAATTTAATAAAAATTAAAAATCATTTTTATTACGATGATAAAATATCTAGAAATTGACTTAAAATTACTAGATTACAAGACAGGCCAAAAAATAATTTCTTGGCGAGAATCGTAACCATGAGAACACAAGTACGTTAGTTATTTATGATATTTTGGTTATTTTTACACGTCTTACTTATTTATAACTATTCTAAATTAGTTAATTTAGTACCAACATATGTAAAACAGACAATCCCAAATTTCTATCAAAATATTCAAATAATTGATTCGAAAATTCTAAAAACCATGATTATTTAAACATCTTAAATGCTCTTTGACTCTGACGTTAAATACCGGTTGGTGAATATAATTAACTCACGACAGAGGAGAACATATTATTATTATAAAGTTATAGTTTTTTCAGTACCTAGCTGTGGTATTTTAATACAAATTAAATGTATCAATAAGAAAGATATACAGGAAAATTCAATTTATCGAAAAATATTATATATCTACTCGGTCAGTCCAGCGGATGGGGGATCTTCCTCTTCTCATTCGTCCTTCGACGTGGCCCACCACAACGAGATATCTTCCCTTCTCGCAAGTTAAATTATATTAAATAAGTTAAATTATATATAATTAAAAAATTATAGATTCAGAAAATGGTTGAGAGTCTGCCGTGATGTTAAGTTCCTGCAGAATAGAGGCATTTTTGTGTCTCACCGTCCACGGTAAACACAACGTATATCTTCAGCACCTCATCTCAAGGGCATCAATCCGTCTTCTCTCCATTGCCTTCAGGGTCCATGATTCCAAACCATATAACAATATAGAATGCACCAGAAGCTGCACAAGCCTGATCTTCGTTGTCTTGGAAATACTGCGATCTTTTCATATTTTCTCAAGTCTGGACATAGAACTTTTCGCCATACCTAATTTCTGTCTCGCAGTTACCGTCGTCAATAATTATGTTTGTTCTTAATAATAAGCTTTGAAAATTTATTTTCTTTGTTTTGGGTTAGACACCACGACTCATACCTATAAGTGAGCACTGGTTATATTTTTGTTTTAAATATGTTAAATATGAAACCTTCCGTTTAAAAAATGTCAATATGTTTGCATTACATTTTGAGATGCTGAATACGAATTTACTATTCAAAATCTTCCCCCATATATATATTTGCGTAAAAATTATAAATTTTAAGAAAGTGTAGGGATTAGGTTTCAAATTCACCGCCATCTCAGCCGGCATCGATGCTAGCGACATATCGCTGCCGGCTGCCGCTACAGGTTGTGCATCTTCATTCATTCTATCTGTCTTTTTTGTTCGATCTATCCGACTCAATAAACATCAACACGCCAATCATCACCATTTCAATTAACCACCGACCTAACCACCCAAAAAAAAAATTTTAAATGTATAAATCTAATTTCATTTCGTGATACCGTCTTAATACTTCTTTATTAGCGTCTAATTCATGATGTTCAAATTTAAAAGCCCTGTATTAATACAATATAATTACTTCGCCGGTGTTGCATTCAAGCTTAAGTCCAACTATAAAATTACTCCTGAAGGGAGCTGAAATTTTCTTATCGACCAGTGCTATTTATATCCAACTGAATATTTATACAATATTTTGAGTATGTTTAAATATTTGTAGGAACTAATTACTGGGTTTTATAACCTGGGGGATTTTCATTAAGATTAAGATGTCTCACAGAGACGAAGCTATTATTTTCATATGAGAAAGTACACATAAAGGATATTGCCTCCACTTCAAATGAAGTCTCAGCTTTAGCGATATCTATACTATTACATGAAAAAGCATATCATTTTTATATTTTCATAAATTTTCAAAAATAAGAAAGCATAAATTTTCAAAAAATGTCAATAGATGGCGACAGCATAATTGGTAATAAATAAGTGTAATGTTCCATCTTGACTTAATGTATATAACTTCCAAAAATTTGATAGATGTGGTAGCATGGGTAAATAGGTGTACGTTACATTGTGTAAAGTGATCACTTAAGCCAGCCGATGGCAGGTCGTAAGCCCTGTAATGCCGAAGACTTCCATACTTTCTCATATGAAAATAATAGCTTCGTCTCTGTGAGACATCTTAATCTTGAATATTTAGATGCTAACATTTTTTTCCAGAACAAATGTGCTATTTCGCTATAAATGGTAAGTGGGAATGCACACCACCACCTACAGATGACCAAGTCAAATTTTTCAAAGTTGGTAAAAGGAGGATAGATTGGCGGGAAATTTGTAATAAGTGTGATTCATATTTGACAAAGAAGAAATGCAGTATTGAAAATGTACATTATCCTGTTCCCCAAAAACTACGCAAGTCACCAACACAGCTACCACACTGTAAAGACTGCTGTGAACAGTTATGTAAATATTGTAACTCCGGACGTAAACCTGAATCGAGTTCGGAACAATCTAATGCAGCGTTTGTTACATTACTTGATAATTGCGATTGCGATTGCGATAAGTGCGATTGCACTCATCAATCTATGGAACATGGTCGACGTAAACAAGGTCGTATAAGTGGTCTTATAAAACTTGGACCTAATCCACCACCAACTAGTGGTCTAATAAAGCCTGAAGAAAATAAGCAAATAACCCAAGCCGTAAGTAATCTGTTAAAAATTGAAAATAATTCGCAATTAACCCACCTAAAAGAATTTTTTGGTATAGCCCGTGATTTTTTCCTAAACAGAGGGCAACTAGAAAAGTGATGAATAATAATTATTATAGATTTAGATATGTAAATCACTTAGGAAAACACACGGAAAAAATCTTTTTCTTCTTCCACGGCACTAGATCCCAGGATGGGATTTAACCTCCTCGACGACTGCTCTCCACCGGATTTTTTATTCCTGCCCATACTTCTACCTTCCAGTTCTCTTCCATACAGTCAGTATACCTCCTCCATAGTCTGCCTTCGTCGTTTTCTCTCGTATATATATATATATATTATATATATATATATATATATATATATATATATATATATATATATGTTTCAGCTGGATAGATTACAATCTATTCTAAATACGGCAGCACGAAAAATATATGAACTTTCCAAATTATCTCATATAACATCCCTTTTACGTGAGCTACATTGAATCCGGTTCCCTGAAAAAGTTGAATTTAAATTGTGCTCGTTGATGTACAAGGCGACACGTAACATGGCGCCTCTGTATCTTCAACAGCTTTGTATCCCAGACAATTTGAATGGTAGACGTCAAACTCTCAGGTCAGTCTCAACTTTAACCACAGAAAGGGTTGTAGAACTGACGGACCGAATTTAAATTAAATTTAGTAATCGGGCATTTGCGGTGGCAGGCACAAAAGCGTGGAGCTCTTTGCCTTCCGTCATAAAAAAACAGTGCATATTTAAGATACTAAAAACGTATCTTTTCGAAAAATTATTTCTATAAGTTAAAATAACAATTTTTAATTATAAAAATAAAGATAATGTAGGACTATAAACTATAGGTATATGATTATTCGAATTACTTGCTCGAATGGACGATTATGTCCACCGTAAAATGGACATAGCGCACCGTAAGTTTCACAAACTGAACAACGATTTTCGAAATAAATTTTCATAATTTGCAAGTGTTGCTCTAGCGTATGTCTATTCATGGTGAAATTGAAAACTAAACTGAGCACAAATCACTTGTCGGCTATCAAATTGGCTGTCGCTTTAAAAAGTGTTGCCAATTCGAAAAACCAACCTCTAAAAAAAATACCTTTACAATAATATTTCAGATCGCTACGAGAACAAGCTTTCCTATCAAAATAAAATATTATTTTACTATGTGTGAAATGAAAACAAAATAAACTACATTATAATCATTTATTTCTTTTTATAAAATCATAACAAACATTTTCAACTAAATTTAATAATATTTTTAACAATAAGTACATTTACAAAACACGTACAAAATATTTTACAATACTTGAGAGTTACAAATAAAAATATATATTTTTTATTTAATAATTATTTCATGAAACCAAAACAAATATTTTACTGAAAAATACAAATGACAAATCTTTCTTTCGAAGAAAAATAGTCTTGATCGGAAATCTTTCTATCGTCGTTAGACTGCTTTGATAATTTTGTCATATTTAATCTATGCAACTACTACTTCAACATCTATTTTTTTCAATAGAATACAACCTTCTTTTTAGAATTCCATATTTCTCTGAATAAACTTTTAACAAATTCTGCTAGACAGTGTTCAGACTTTCGGATCATTTTTATAACCGTAGTATTTTGACTGTTTTTTTTTTTTAATGTATATTTTTTTCAGTAAAATATTTTCTATGGCTTAATTATCAAGGAACGATATGTTCCGAAGAATCGCATCTTCACCAGTAAAATAGTGAATTTATTATTTAATTATTTTACCGAATTGCATTATCGGTTAGCGAGTCCATTAAAATTACCAAAAAAATATATAATATCGTTTGCGAATTTAGGTAAATATTTTTTTTTATAATTGAAGAATAGTTTGAAAGAAGTAATAATAAAATATCATCATTCCAAAATTGGTGCAATATGTATCACGTCCAAATGTGACCAGCAGTTAGTATTGAGTTGGTCCAAAAATAATAGCCGTTTTTTTTTTTAACTCTCTAAACTGATCCTTCAGAAATGGGATTGATAAATATATTTTTTATTCGAATTAGAACTATTTCTGAACGCACAGAACGACATCAGTGTGAAAACTTTAGGAACGGAAAGGTAAATGTTAAAGATGAACAGATAGATCTTCGACATCCTGCTACTGTTGAAAACGATAATTTGAAAACTTTATTAAAAGAATTATTCAAAGAGGATTCATCTCGTTTCAATTTTCATCTTTTCAAACATTTCGATAACCATTTACGGCAAAAAAAAAAAATAATAATAAAGAAGCAACAGAAAATGCCTTTAAATAATTCTTGAATTCTACTACATTTGAATTTTATTCTACAGGCATAATTCGTTGGCAAAAATGCGTAGAATCAAACGGTTCTTACATTTGTAATTAATAACGTATATTTATTCTAAAGATGCGTTTAATTAAATTTGAAGGTTAAAAATGACGTTTGTTTTTGTAACAACATAATAGTGTCGTGTCTGCTTATAAAGCTACCAATTAACACCTTTCTTATTTAAAATTTCTTTGAAGAATACATTTATATAAATATAATTAATAATTATACAGTTCAACACATAGAAACTAGTCATTAGCACCACAATGGAAGAATCGTTAATTAACATATTATGTACAGTTTAATAAATTATGTATGTAGGTTGGTATCATTTTTATACCAGAACTAAAATAATTTTTTAATCATATAGTTTCAATATTCGCAATCAAATATTAGAAAATATGCGAAAATCTATGAATTATGTAAGATGGTATTAGAGTCATATATTATACAGGGTGTAATAGTCTTAGTCCACGAAATTTTATGGATCAAATTACGAGTCAAAAATGTTCAAGAAGTGTATATAAATTCTGTACCGTTATGGAAAATATTATTGCATGAGATTTTTCAAAAAGTCTGTTTCAATTGATGGTTTTGAATAATCGAAATAATCGCATAACTATCTATGACTTTTTAAAACTTTTTGTATTTTCTGACGTTGTTGAGATTAGGCAGATTATGTATCTACTCCTAAAATATTGTGCACAAGGTAAATTACACCTAATCTCAACCATGTCGGAGATATAAGCATTAAAAAAATTCTAAATATACGATTATTCCGATTAATTGAAACACTTAATATTTTCTAAATTATATATTGAATATAATAAATTAAAGATTTTGAGCGGTCAGATTATTTTTTGTCAGATGATTTAAGACCTGAACCAATGATATATTCTAATAATGGATAAATTTCGATAATATTTATTTCGAAGTATGTAGACTTAAGGCTTAACATCTATCATTGTAAAAATTTCAAACAATAATATTTTTCGTAACGGTGCTGATAAACCACATAAACCTTTAACATTTTCGACTCGTAATTAAATCAGGTATCCATCTATAAAATATTGTGGACTAGGTCTGTTACACCCTGTATATGTAAAAAATCATAAAAGGAAATGGACGGGCCATATACTAAGACACACTGATACTCAATAGACAAAGAATGTTCTTGAATTGCATCCACGAAAAAAAGATAGATGTCCAACATCTCGCCGGTAAATTGAATTATCGGAGCAGTGGGAGCGATATAACAAAGACATCGAAGAGAACGAGAGATGACAATGATATGTAAGAAGTGAATAATAAATAAATAAAGCAATTATATTCTTTTTGGAACACCAATAGTTTTTTGGACCCCCAACATTCTACATCACAATTTATTCATTCTATATAGTTTATAATTATTCAAAGTTCAAATATTAATAAATAAATAAAACAGTTTCAAGTTTGCCTAACTTTTGTGAAACGAGTTAGGTAATTAAACATTTTTTTCTTTTTATCTTTGGTCGTAAGTATGCAGCACATTTTCAAAAAAAATTAATTGCACGTTTTCTGAGTCAATTTTATTTCGAGAGAAGCTCCTCGCTACTAGACACGGTCATTCCTGTAAATATTATTATTTCTATTTCAATTCGTATGCAGTGGAATCTGATTTAAATCGATCCTAATATTTCCAACAATCATCCTGTCAGTTATGCCTGAGATATTATGATATCTTTGTTAAAACTCATAATATTTAAAATAAAATTATATCAAGCAATTATTTGCTATTTTAGAAATCAATTGTATTCGCGTCATATTTTTTAATTTAACTTAGTTAAAAATATTAGGATGTTTCATGCGAATTGGCCATTTTTAGAAGTTCAGTTTAATTTGAATCGCTATACTGAAATGAGTATCTCACGGCATCTGTGGAAGCCCAAACCGAACATTCAATATGATGAACACAAATCGGTCGGGCGTGTCGCCGGCCCATTTCGTTCGGTGCGCCGTTCCTCTCGCCGTACTCCTAGTAACAGCGCTTTGCAGACCGTCACTAACAACCCGCATAACTTCAGTATATCGCGTTTTATAATGATTCCGCGTGAAGAAGGTATTGTGCATTCATGATCTAAATTTAAACCTCACTAAATAAACTTATGACGAACTGTAAGTACTATTTGAATCATGCAATGAATGTTATGGTAACCGTTGGTGGTCCGCGAATGATAGACAATCACAAGTGAGTCATATTGAAAACGAATTGACAAAAAATTAGCGGTGAAACAACCGCTACTGGTTAACAGACATTATTCCATGACAGCACCAGACCACACACCTCTCAAACCACAAATTTAAAAAGGTAATCAGGAACGAAACTTTCAGCGACAGACAATCACCAATCACAATTTTTAGAACTGATACGAATAATATCATTCCATAAATTCATAACTAACTATAATTACGTCATTTTTTCTCAGATGTAGGCAGAGAATAGAACGCCACTCTAGCTATCCTAGCGTACCACTCATGTCTCGTACACTTCCATACATTTTGTTATGCACGTTCGTCGATTTTTTGTGTTACTAACAAGATAACCTTCCAGTATTTAGCTTATCTGTTCTGATGCCCTCTGTTCCTAACATATTCAACTTTCGCTTCTTAACCTTTTGAATGCCTCGCGCGCGTTAACACGCTAAACTTTGCATGTTACGCCAAGCCATAAGCATAATAACATTCACTTTTTAACTTTGCAGGAACTAATGTCATATTTTTAAAATAATTTTGCCATCTGTGGACTCAGTTGAGGTTTTCAACTTTTGATGGATACATATGTATAAGTTAAGACTCTTAAAGCCTATCTTTACCTTATGTGTTGGCTTTCATTTCAAGTACAGTTGGCAGTCAAAAGGTTAAAAAATATCACCTTTATCGTGCTCTTTTCACTTATACGTTCCACGTGCTCAAACCATTCTTAATTTTATCAAGAACGCAAAAAGTAAACCTATTTTCATTCGTAATTTGTTCATTCCTTTCTCTTTATCTTATGTAGATTATCTGCACATGCGCCCAAGCGATCAATATTGCATTCAGTCTACTTTTGACATCTTTCTCAACCTGGTAAACATACGCACGAGTACTATCATTCGATTATTTAAAGCATTCAGTGTTCACTATTAGCTATATTACATTTCGGCATATGTTCATATCTCAGAACACGACAGTTTCGATTTTTTAACATTCACATACGTTCATTCTCCAAGCGTACAATTGATCATCTTAGAATTCATGTTTGTAATTTTAAATAAAAAATAATTTAAAACGTAAACATATTTTAATAAGAGCGAACGCACATTGAAGACAAAACAGTCGTACGACAATTCGCCACCGACTTTTCTGTCGTATGAAAATTTAGTCGTCAGTGTCTATAATCTATAAGGAAGATGTTTCTACACACTGCTTTTAAAGTAATAAAATTAATCACAGATTAAAAATTGCCCACAATACTAACGAGGATATGTAACCATTGTTACCAGCTGGTAGTAACAGGCAAATAGGGTTGAACCAAAACGAACCATGCGAAATCTCACTTCACGCTTAAACAACCTCAATCAATCATCTTCTCCAAACGATATACCTTTTTGATAATAATTAATCATTTTAATTCGTGACGTCCAAATCAATATTGGAAGAAACATAAAGTTTTCAGAGACGCTTTATTACATTAACCGAGAGCTCTGCAATATATTATATTAACCGAGTACTCACCAAATATTATATCGACCGAGGGCTCTTTAAAATATAACATTGACCGAGTGATCTTCAAAATATTATATTGACCGAGTACTCACTAAAATATTATATTGATCGAGCGCTCTTTAAAATATAACGCTGACCAAGTGATCTGAAAAATATTACATTGATCTAGAGCTCTTTAAAGTATCATACTGACTTTGTTTTCTCGAAAATAAAACACCAACCGAATGATTTGAAAAATAGCACAAGGTCTCTCCAAATATAATATTAACTGATCTGCAAAATGTAACATTAACCGAGTGCTCTGCAAAATATTACATTGACCGAGTGCTCTGCAAAATATTACATTGACCGAGTGCTCTGCAAAATGTTACATTGACCAAGTACTCTGCAAAATAAAACATTGAACGAATGCTTTCCATTTTTATTATCTGACTGTGAAACTTGGCCGGATGTTTCACTAAAGAAAAGTACCTTAATCTAAAGTAGGTACCTAAAATTTAGCTGCTAGACCAAGAGCCAAAATCCAGTTATTAATTTACACCATTTACTTAATCATTTGTGATTTTCAAGTTTCTATATAATTACATTTTACAAATAATATTTTTCTGGACGTTCAAAATATTGACACATTTATTTATTAATAATTGATATACTTATTTTTTATAATATTATATAATATAATAATTTTGTTGTATATTAATATAAAAACGTTAAAATCAGTCAATTATTACTATTATATTTACAAAGTTTAATTGTGTATGAGTTCGTATAATATATACAATTTTCTTAAAAGTATTCTTAAATTAATTATGCAGTAAGTAAATATGGCCATTTTAGAAAAATACCTGTTTGATATACACATTTGTGAATCAAGAACATTCAGAATCAAATATAATATATAAAAGAACTAAATTTTTTAAATTATCTATTGATGCAAATTGATTCAATGTACTTGGGGTCCATTTCGTCCATCTCTTTGCCCTTAGTTTCTGGTACGAAAATAATCACAAAGCATAAGCCACAGAGAGAGACGCCAGCGTACAACCAGAACGCTCCATACAGACCCAAGGCTTCTTGGAAGTCTACAAATGTTTTGACACTAACAAACGCACAGAGATAGCTGAACGTCGTAGCTAAGGCACTCCCGAGACTTCTGAATTCAAGCGGGAACAGTTCTCCAATCAAAAGCCAAGAAATCGGACTAATTCCAAGACTGAAGGCAACGGTAAATATTAGCACACACGTCAGTGGTACCCAGTCATATTCTCCATGGAGACTCGTAGAAGCTACTGTCAAAGTGTGTCTGTATACCTCTTCGTAATATATATAAGATCCGAAGCTGGCCAGAGACAGCGACATCAACACTCCGCTTGAAATCAATAACGGAAGTCTTCCTACTGTATCGATCAAGAGTCCAGAAAGACAGGATGCCAAGATCTGTACAGCACTCATGGCGATAGCACCAGAGTGTGGACTCATCCCACCAAAAGTCCTCCTGAATATAGAAACAGCGTAGAAGCTAAAAGCGTGAGCACCAGAAAATCTTTGGAACAGCATCAACCCACAAGTGATCAACACGGGTCCTGTTAATCTTGACGAAAATATACTCTTGCTGAAGTACTGCCGAGTGTCTGAAATCCGTTTGCTGGCTAAGATGTTCGTCCTTATCGTGGCGAGTTCTTGCCTCACATCTGCTCCGGGACCCCGCAGCCATTGAAGAGATTTGGCAGCTTCTTCGTCTTTTCCTCGAAGAAGAAGAAAACTGGGCGTTTCCGGGAGATAGATGATTGACAGAAACAGAGCAATGGGTGCGCAAGCCACGACCAGGGCTAACTGTTGCCAATCGAGATACGCACCGGCCGAGAAGCTGATGAGGATTCCAGTCTGATTGAGGATCTTTAATAGCGATGAAAGACAGCCTCTGACGTCAGATCCAGCTATTTCGCTTATATAAACCTGCAATAAAGAAATGTTATATTAATATTTAAGTATTATTTTGTGGAAGAAAATGTATGAGGGTTGAGATATACACCAGACGCGGTCGCTTCATACCTGCTTTGGATGCTCAGCATCCCTTGTGTTTTAGAGTTAAAAGCTTTGGAATTTGAACGAAAACAGCATTGCTGTAAATAAATTCATCCCATTCTTTAGAGATCAATTATAACACACACAACGACACAGCGCGCGCACGGTGCGAGTCGAAATACATATACATTCTTAACTTTCGAACACCTATAAAGCACGTAAACACAAAGATACCAGCAACAGTGAATTCTATCATTCGTTCCGTATCCACAAAGTTTTAAAGTATTCGACATTCTGCTTGTCAAGGTATTTGAATACTGTACTGTATGCATTCGTTAACAGCATCTAACGTACAAAAAACGAATTTAATGCTTATGCGTATGATGCACAGAATAGCATACACAACGAGCGGATTGTTTAGAGAAATTTGTTTGTGTTGCGCATTTTTGACAGTTTGGTTTAGTTGCTTGAAGCCAAATTATTGAAACATTCAAATATAGGTATATAAAAATATTTAATTGTGTATGTGTATACTTGAATCATTAATGCTAAAAGCTTTGTGTCTCGACCGTTTGCGAAAAAAAAACACATTTGAGATTCTGTAAAACCTGGAAATAATATGTATAAACTTATTATTCAACATTCCTTCCACAAAAAATCACTGACCGCTACTGATACACACACAATAAATATTACAAGAAGGTACACTAACCTGAGACACCATGGAAACAATGGCACACAGGAAACCAGCGATCAGCGACGTGACCAGCAGCATTTTCACCGAGTCTGCGCACATGGTGAGGAGCCAGCACATGGATAGTGGCAGTGATATGATTAGCAGAGCCTTGCGCCTACCCTGGCGCATGGCAGCTCCCCCCAGCGCACCTCCGAACAGAGCACCTGAAAAAAATACAACACAAAATAAATATATATTTTGAAAATAATTTTACTTGTTCGGTAATTTCAGTCACAATTTTTTTTATGAATGTCATAATATTTCAATATAATTAACACATTGATGTATGGAAGTGAGGCTTAGAGTTGGTAGACGAGGAATGAAAACAGACTGAATGAGTGAGATCACTTAGGCGTATATGTGGCAAATCCATTCGTAACAGAGTAAAAAATGAAAAAATAAGGTAAGAATGTAATGTTTATGTTAGTGTAGTGAGTAAGATCAACTTAAGTGGTTTGATCACATGAAACGGATGGATGAAGAGAAAGATGGCACCAGAAATAGAGGACGTCCACGGAAGACTTGGCGCGACCGAGTAAACCAGATACGTGAGGCGTGATGGAAATTTATTTAGTTAGTTATAAAGAAAGAAAGAAAAGTAAAAGGATGCAAATAATAAAGCTTCAGGAGATTATAATTTTCTAATCATTTATTGTATTAAACGACCATCATAATTATCAGCTCTTTTCTATCCACTGCTGGATGAAGGCCTCCCCAAGTGTCTCCCACTTTACACGTATTTCCACAGAATTCGACGATTTCTTCAGTCCAGCGGGTTTTGGCGACGAGCGCGGAAAGCGTCGCGATAAATATTTACTACTTCAGGACCCTAGTAAAACTTGTTCTAAGGACTTCATCATTATTGTGTGGGAAGATCCTGCATTAGCTCCAATTCCACATATTGATGTACTAATAATGGCCTCTATTAAACTCGATTAGAATTCATTCTACCGCTCAGCACTCGGCAGCTGCAATTAAGAAGAAATGCACACTGAGACGAGCGCAGCTCCCAGCATGAATATTCCGCCCGGCATGTGTGGCAATCTTAAAGTGGCATTAATGAAAATGAATCGGCCAATCACGTTCCGAGTACGCAGTTCATTGTTGCGCGCGTGTTTAAACGCAGACGCGCAACTCCGGCCCTGCGCCCTGGGGCGAATTAAAAAACTATCAAAATAAATAATATATCAATATAACATAAAACTGAATATATACAAATACTAATTAAATGTATTAATTAGAAATATATACATATAAAATCAATTTTATCGAAAAATATTATTGTTGCGAACCCGGATCTCTTTCCAAACCGGGGAAGGTGCATTATCCAACTGTGCTACAGTATTTTTGACGACAAGTTTTTGAAACTATATGTTACACTTTTTCAAATTAATACATCTATCGTTCCATTATTTGAAAACCATCTATTTTGTTTTTACGGAATCTCAAATAACATACATTTGAGTAAACCGATAGCAGACGCCAGAATTAACAATTCATTGTTAATTACAAATGGTATAAGAACTTGCATCTAATTTGACTTTATATCAAATCGCAACTAAACATAACTTAATTATACATAGGTGCATTTCATGTTTGTTCACAATTTTTTTAAACTATGTTATATGAAACGTGAACAATGCTAATGAGTAGCTTGTTGGTTTAGTAGTTAAGACGCTGGACAAGTGTTCTAGTGGTCGGGGGTTCGCGCTTCGTTCCAGGAGACCAGCAAGTTAGTCCTATTTTCATAGTACAAGCGTCTTTTGTTTGTTTGGGTTTTTTTCATGCTGTTAAGATACTGTATTTAAAAAATATATAATATAATAAATTAACGAAAACACATTCTTATTGTGAAGTTGTAATTATTCAGAACATAGATCTGTGATATTTTAAAATACTAAATTAATGTATTAATTATAAATATATACATATAAAATCAATTTTGTCGAAAAATATTGTTTTTGCGTCACCGGGATTTGAACCTGGATCTCTATTTCTAATCTGAGGAAGTACACTACCAATTGCAGTCGGTTTACTCAAAGGTATTTGAGATTCTGTAAAAATAATGTAGATGGCTTTCAAATAATGGAACGACAGGTGTATTAATTTGAAAAAAATGTAACACATAGGTTCGAAAATTTGTCATGAAAAATACTGGCGTTATAACACAATTGGTAGTGTACTTCCCCGGATTGGAAATAGAGATTCAGGTTCGAATCCTGGTGACGCAAGAACAATATTTTTCAACAAAATTGATTTTATATGTATATATTTATAATTAATACATTAATTTAGTATTTTAATATAATAAATGTTTTTAATGTGTACAAAGATTATTGATGTTTATTAGTTTTTGTATTTAAGTCAAGTAGGAATATTATAATGGTTTATATTTATAAATATCATATTCTTAAGTCGTCGTATCAATATCATCGTCAAAAAGTGCAATTTTTACAATGATCACGTAGATTATTGCATCTGATTTCTTTTGAGTGCCACCATTTAATCATGATGAAGTGATTCTTATCTATTATGTATTAGAAATTGAATTAATTTGTGTGCATACGTGAGTCAAGCGCGCCAGTTTTTCTGAGCGTAACCATTAGTTACTTAAGTATTTAGATAGTACGTGCCGAGTGGCAACACAACATGAGCGAAACTCCAACCAATAAAAATGTCATGTCAAACGTTCTGTTTTTAAAAATTTTATTATAATTATTATTAACTAGTAGAAAGTTAATTAGAATTGTAGTGGCTAATGTCGACCGGTGCGAAGCAACAGCCGGAATATCAGTGAAACTTTTTTTTTTATGGTTATTTTTTTTACTTTAACTTTAACATTGGGAAACCGCAGCTCATGATCGAGGACAATGGCGTAAAAATATGCCAACGGAAGAGAAAATGGTTCATCAGCCACACTCGGATTCACTATCGATAACCATGGCATTCGTCATCTTCGTAACGAGAGACCGCCGAAGAAGAAGACAATGAATATGATTATTTCATCAGGGAATTACAATATTAATAAAATGATTCATGTTATAACATTATAGTTATGTATCTAAAAATTAGATATACATTAAAATTAGAATTAGATATATTCTAAAATAATTCAAATTAATGACGGTTAAGCAAAAAATTCTACAAAATGACAATATTGATACACAAAATCAAAATCGAATATTGCCATCATACATGAATAAAAATATAATTTAGATGTCCACAATTATTCTACGAGAAGTCGGTGGGATTTGAGACATCCATCCACAAACAAATCTGGCAGGAACACAAAATAGTTTATACTATTTAGGTTTCAAATTGTTCAATGAACTGCCAGTTAATCTGAAGGATGCAACTAGTCTCGCTGCTTATCGTAGATTTAATGCAGAATATTTTTTTTAATTAATAAATAATAATGGATAATTTGTATAGCGCCATTTTCGTATAAACTTTCACCTCAAGGGCGCTTTACACATAAACTGTTTATAGTTCTACAATTATAATATCTTTGTTTTTCTTTAATTAAAAATCGTTATTCTCACTTAAGGAAATGATTTTTTGAAAAGGTCCGTTCTTCTTAAATAAAGTCTCTGATGCACTGTTTTATGTATGTCTACTATTTGTGGTACTTTAAAATCTGTGAAAAGTTGTATACTTGAATATTCTTTATTTTTTTTGTAATAATTTTTATTATCATTTTTTGAGTGATTTCTAATTGTGACGTTGAAGTTTTATATTCCCCTCCCCTTATATGTAGTATCTAAATTCAATACCTGATCATTTTTCATGTGTTTATTATTTTATTTTGTATTTATAATTTTTTTACCTAATGCTAATTGATATACGATGTAATATAATATGCAGAGTGAATATTATGTTCCAGGCCGATTTTATTTAGCCGACATTTTGGTTTGGAAGATATTTGTCAGTACGTATTTAGTAATCGTAGAAAATAGTTAATTACAATTTATTATAGAGTATCTAATACCTTGACAACGTGTTAAAGTTATTAAAACATTTTATCTAAATAATAACGACAATGCTGTAACCATTAATGGTGATCGCAATCGGCACATGTTAAAAAACTTCTTGTTAGCCTATAGTAGTAGTAAAATATATATATAGTACCACCGCACACACAACCCGAGCTACGTTTGAAATTTTGCGAGAAATTTTCTTTATCGCATATTGTTAAAAAGTGATGATATCGACTGGCCTCCTCAATCAGCCGATATGACTGCTCCAGACTATTTTCTGTTAGCGTACTTAAAATAATACGCCAATAACCCAACAACAATTCTGATGCTATAAGATAATATTCGAAATGAAATTGCTGAAATAACACGCCAAGTGTGCGAGAATGTTATGAAAAATATGGTTAAAAGAGCACGCATTTGTGCCGCTGCCAATATTTTTTTCCGTTACTAGTTATTCAAAAACAACATTGGCCTGAAACATAATATTCATCCAGTATTACGTATTCAAAATTGTTACGTACTAGATGTAAAAATATAATAATTTTTACAATTAAATAAAAATATACATTCATACTTATAAAATAGATGTCGTATTTTTTAATCAAACGGCAACGTTTTAGAGGCGTATATTTTGATGACAATTACAAAATTGTACATGGTATAAGTTTAACCGCACGACCGTACGGCATGAATGGCCGGCACCACGCTGGCTGGTTCCGCCGCCCGCGCCGGGGCCGAGTTACAAACGCACCGCATTGCTACCATGTTTTCAAATCTCGATGTTATACATATATATAAAAGAGCCTACTTTAAAACGTACTAAAATATACGTTATGTTGGTTCACGCTTTTATCTTTCCATTTTTCATGTATGTAGCGGAGATGTGGACAGTTCATAATAGCGACAAGTGGAAAATAAACACCTTCGAAATACATCGCTGGAGAAGGAAGTTACTTATGTGTACAGCACCACGCACTATGCTTCAATCCTGCAACAACTCCAACCACGGCAAGCGGCAACAGTGAACAAAAGATTCTTCCATTTCTATAGCCTCATTATGCGTTGTGATATTATAAATTAGGATCGCGTACGAAATTGCCCCGTCTCTTGTCTTATTGCCAGGCACCTATAAAACACAAATAATTAGCTTCATATTGGTATCGCAATCTGTTTCAAAAGTTAAAAAATGGTCACTATTTATGGTTTGTTTTTAAAACATAGAGAGAGCTGTCAGATCGCAATCGCATGGTAAATAATCTTTACAGAAAACGAGATGCTTCCCTTCGAATTTCGTCTTAGGTTTCTACCTTTAGATTTCTACCTTTGGATTACACCTTTGGTTTCTGCCATTTGTTTCTTCGCCTCGTTAATTCGCCTCACTGTAGGCTACATTTTGATGTGACGTGATCATCTACAATTCCGCTTACGGATCCCATCGCGTCGGCTTATTGCTAAGGATCATCTACGATGATAGACCGAGGAGGTGGACTACTCGGATGACATGGACCGGAGTGATGCCATCTCGCGGAACATCTGGTTGTCACCAGCCTGCCTGAAGAACGTCGTAATCGAGCTCAACCCGACGGGATGTGGATTATTTAAAGTGTATTGCATATAGATTTTATTTATTATGTTGCTTTTCTGATTAGAAGCTATTCTTATAACGATTGACATATTTTTATTTATCACCTCCAGGTGTTACTTATAATTTTTTTCCCATTTTAGGATAAAGGTAGAATGTGGCAAAATAAAGTGGGTATGAGTTGTTGAGGTGAAGAACCCGCGGATCTTGTGTTCGTCACTGACTAACCGGTGAATAGGAAGAACGCAGCGTCCGAGTGACAGCTTAGAAAATGAGATTATCCTGGGAGTAACTTTGGGCCGAAGAAGATCTGGAAGAGTGCCTCAACGGGGGATAGATGAGTTGGAGAGGCTGGAGAGGCTTTGGAGTCAGCTGTGAGGGCGACCCGGGACCAGGAAAGGGACTTGTGGAAATGCATTACAAGCCGAGTCTCATCTGATTGAGGTCACTATATTTCAATAATGACATGAAGAAAGAAATAAAATGAAAACCTAGTTAGGGAGCATTCAATGCACCAAATTGAAAAATATTTATTTATTAATCATTCTTTGATACATTCAGCAACATAACGGAGAGTTACGCACCCCCAAATAAGGAAAATCTTGAATTATAAGGGGTTATATAATTATATTTATTAAATATATGTATTAATGGAATATCTTCTCTGAAAGATCGAGTACCTGTCGAACAAATTTACCAGAGAACCAAGATAGCAGATATTTCCCAAAAAAATCTCCGTACTCGTGTGGCAATGAGTTGGACACATTTGTCCGAAAAATGACAGACGGTGAGAAAGGCGAGTTATTATCGGTAAGATAGCGTCTTCTTTGAACATCGCTCGTGGTTCTGCCCGTCAAATCATCCACGACGAGCTCAGCTTCCGTAAAGTCTGTGCGTATAAAATATAGAACTGTAGGAGTTGTTGAAGATTATTGATTGCGATTTATCAGAAGGGTTTATCTGAAGGGTCTCACGCGTATTAGTTGTATATCGCAGTGTATACAGTGTACGTGTGAGTATTCATGTTGTGACTATAATGAGGTATAGAAATGAAAGAGCACTTACAAAGGTTGCCGTTTATTTATGGATGAATTATACAAAGGCAGTATACAGTTAAATGCGCTTGTGTGGTTAAACGTTGGAGTGGCATTGGAACGATGGTGTGGATGAAAGGGAGGCCTGCGGAGAAGCGGTCGCTAGATCCTAGGGCAGTGTCCGTCACGATTCATGTTATTAGGTTAGGTTAGATTAGATCACCGCAGAACGAAAAATGTAGATAATTTTTGACTTGCCTCACTTCTATTTACTCTACTTTTTATATACATTATGTTAACAATCGTGCACCTATATCCTTATTGATTGAGCTATTCACGGCTCATCTACTGAACAAATGAAAAAAAAACGTGTAATAATTCATGTATATATTAAATAAAAATTATAGTAATGTTTAACACATAACCAAAGAGGTTATATTACATATACTACATTGGACATAATCTCTTTGCACATAACATATTTTAAAGCTCAGTAACGCCGGTTTATACAAATAGAGGTTCGAATTAATGCAAGACGAATCGCTTAATTTGAATTCACGTAGAATGTATTTTTATCTTCTCAGTCGTCACGATGTTAACTTGATTCAGTTTCATGTTTGGTCGAGACGCAGTGGATGTGGCGGACTTCAAAGGCGACACGTGTCCCGTGCGGGTGCGGGACCGCAGATTGCACGGCCCAAGTAATTTGTATGAATGCAGATGAAATTAACACGTGGATACACATTGGCTGCTCGTCAAATTAACAAAAATTCTAAATACTAATTTAATTATAAAGATATACATACAAAATTAATTTTATCGAAAAATATTTTTGTTGCGCCACCGGGATTTGAACCTGGATCTCTTTTCCAATCCGGGGAAGGTGCACCAATTATGCTACAGCGACAATATTTTAAACAATAAATTTTCGAAACTATATGTTACACTTTTCAAATTAATACATCTATCGTTCCATTATTTGAAAGCCATCTACATTATTTTTAATTAGTATTTAAAACATCACAAGACCCATGTTCTGAATAATTACAACTTCATAATAAGAATGTATTCTCCTTATAACAAAAATTCTTATTTATGCATATTTGAATTGCGAATGATTCAACTTCCATAATACATCTCTGTTACAATAAGAATGTAAATGGTTATCCGCTGAGGCATTAGATATACTAATAAGTAAATGCCAAAATTGTACACCTATAATATAGAAATATAATATGCTCTATTAGTGAAAAATATGAATTTTTTAAATTAAAAAAAAATTGTATTTTGGTTGTTTTATTTATAACATAGAAATATTTATGTATCTGTAGTAATGATTCGAATAATTGAAGATAATGAATATTTGAAAATTACTAAACACATTGATAATTCAAACATAGAATTTTGAAAGAAAGCAAGCACGTTGAGGCTTGACATTATAATTAAATTAAATAATATTTTAGTTTTAAACCACTTCATTATACACAAGTCGACTAGTTTCAGTCGAACCCAACCTTCTTCAGAGCAATATAGTATGTAGACTAACCTAAAAACAGATATTTAAATATGATGTAAAGAAGAGAGAGAGCAACAGTATATCAGAGTGGAACGGAGTATCAGGTTGGGGGTGTAAGAGAAGGGTGGAGATTACACAGGAACAATTTTAATATCGGATTATTTATAAATACATAAAAATGGAATAGGTTTACGCTTTAACAATTTAGAAGCATTAGAAGAGGCACTATCCTATCTTAGCGATGGTAAGTTAGTTAGTTAAATTTTAATAACTAAACAAGAATAAATCAAATGATTTAAACGTTATGAATAACATTGCAGTATTTTGAATATTATATTCAAAACCAATTAATTAACGCTATTTTTTGTCAAGTCCGCAGTCTCGGAGAAGCCGAATGCTATCTGCTAGTAGCCATAAATTCTTTGTTCATATTTTGGGTTGACTTTGAGAACTATTAACGTACCGAACGTAACATACAAAATTTTAAATATACATATTAAATGTATTAATTAGAAAGATATACATATAAAATCAATTATATCGAAAAATATTGTTGCTGCTACCGGAACTGTACTGTCTATTATTTTATTATTATATTTATTTTTTTAAATAAATATTTATTTTGAACGAAAATAATGCATTGTGCATTTCCTTCCATTCCCTTCCCCTCCCGGTACATGGCCGTCGATTAGTGACCTTGAACGAGTGCGGTATACGTTTACCTAAACGATTACAATATTATTAGAACACATTCTTATTGTGAAGTTGTAATTATTCAGAACATAGGTCTGTGATATTTTGAATATGAATTAATTATATTAATTAGAAAGATATACATATAAAATCAATCAATCCTTCCCCGGTTTGGAAAGATATCCAGGTTCGAATCCCGGCGGCAATAACGATATTTTTCGTTAAAATTGATTTTATACGTATATCTATCTAATTAGTAATTTTAAATATCACAGAGCTATGTTCTGAATAATTACAACTTCACAATAAGAATGTGTTCTCCTTAATAACACAAAATTTCCGCACTAATATTTTAATTAACTTAATACGTAAAAGCATCAATTCTAAATAAAAAATATTGAATTTTTATTAACTTTGTTTAAAACAATTTTTATTAAATAATTATACACCAATCGATTTCAGAACATACATTTTCCTTCATCAGGATGTCAAAAAACTAAATAAAACCTTATGTCAAATTGTTCTAATATTTTTAAATTCAAAAAAAATAAATTAATCTAATACCTAACTAAAATTATTGCGATGATGAAAAATGTGGAAATTGACTCCATCTTCCAAAAATTTAAGAAACATTAAAAAAAAAAATAGGATAGAACTTATGGTTATTCAATTTCAAACAAACATTGTTTATGTATAAAACATACAATCACAAATTTTTATCAAATGTATGATCTAATAAATGATTTGAAAATTCTGAAAAACCATGATTGTTTTAAGCTCATGCATGATGCCATCTTAAGTTGAAATTTCGACTTGTTTTTCCAATATACAAAGCAGTATAATCTGTACAAGTAAGTTTATAAACATCGAAATTATAAAATTTATCTTTTAAATTTATGTGAAGTTTTATTATACATGGTTTTGAAATAAAGTTAATAAATAATTCAATATAAAAATGAATAACCACAACGTAAAATTTTCGTTAAATATTAAAAATAAATTTTTGATACTGCGCATGCCTTTTGATAGTCGAGAAAAAAAACACATGTTTCTAAAATATTTTCGGGTTCGGTCGCGCCACTGAGTACATCGCTTGTTGTAAATCAGTAACGATGGTTCCTACCGACCAGCGCAGCGTGGCGACTGGGAGCGGCCGACCCGTGTGATGCTTTCTCTACCGGTTCGAACCCAAAGCCACCCGCTACAAAATGACACGGTGCGACGAACTATGCAGTAGCAAGTAGACCAATGTATTATGCGTTTAGTGTCATGATTTAGCGGTTCTTGCAACCTCGGCAAGACTAGCAGAAATGAAAATTGAATTGAATAAAAAAATATTTTGAGTGTGGTGTTCATTTTACCAATAAAATCAACATAGACCTTACAATGTACCGGACCCTTAAAATATTTTAAATAAGTGGGCGCATTACGGTCCAGAGTCAAGATATTTGCACCTATTTAAAATTAATGGAAAAAATTTGATGTTTTTTTTTAAATATTTGTACCTCAACTGTTGTAATTTTTGTTTTGAGATATGTACGGTTTTAAGGGTTATTTATTTTGACAGAATGATGCGCGGACAATTCTGTGTAGTGCGCGGCAAGATAAGATAAATCACTGGTCTTTTGTTGATGTTAAATTTAGTGTGAGAATGTGAAAATGAATGATGAATATTTTACTAATTCCACCACGATTAAGTGAAGACAGTGAGAAAACATGGTTCGACGACGCTAGACTCCGTGCAGACGATCTGATGCAATGATTTCAGATAACCTATTGCCAACATTATTCGCAACCTGACATATAGACGAATCTGATATTTATACTTCTCTCGATGAGCCCGGTTTCCTACTAACGGTATTAGATAGCTCATTCATAAATACATATAACTAACTTCCGTGATGGACTTACCTACACAAATAAATAAATAAATAAAGCAACTGTCATCTAAGAAATAAAAATTAAATGTAATAATATGTCAATCCTTTCATCCTTTCCAGTGAACTGTACACATTATAATACATCATGCCATTTCCTCGCTGGGATAGACAGGATAGAGCCTCACACTTTTTTGTCCTGACACACAAAAAGTTTAACCCACTCAAAACGAAAAATAAACGGTATGAAATAAAGACTCAGGATTCTTTGCTATCTGTGTTTGTAACTGGACTCCATTGTGTACCGCTAGTCTTGCTGACATGTAAGAAAGATACACGACGTGAGTATTTATGGCGCCAGAAATAGAGGACGTCCGCGGAAAAGACATGGCACAATCAGGTAAACCTGAAGATAATCCTGTCAGAAGCCCTCAACAATCGACGAACTAGCGTGAAAAGTTGTATGAATGTAGATGAAGTGAGAGTTGTGGGCCTGGATAGAAGAGTGTTGCGCTTCATCATCTCTGCTTACTCCTACGGAGAAACGACGTGATGGTAGAATAGTTAAAACTAAAATAAATATATCTCATACTTTTTCCAGGGCAATAATTATCGTATCAAACAAATATCAGATATCTCATAGAGACAAAACTATTTTTTATTATATTTAATGAAAAATATATGGAATGCACTATGGATATATATGGAATATATATCCATAGTGCCTTTGTAGGTAAAAATCCAGTAATTGTATGTTCTTGGACATATTCAAATATTTTAAATACTAAATTAATGTATTAATTATAAATATATACATATAAATATTTTTTATTTATTATCTTAGTTTAATAACCACAATTGAGTTTAAAAAACATCTACCGGTTTCGGAAAACACCTTTTCCTTCTTCAGGATATGTCAAAACTAACTAAAAATATAGCATTGTTTTTCTATTTATCCAGAATCTATTTTTAAATTTTTAATAACAACTATTACTTAAAAAGTAAATTTAGTACCTAACTCAAATTGCTGCTCAATACAAATTTAGTCGAATAATTTTTAGGAAAAAATTTTAGAATAGGACTCGTAGTTAAATTTAGTTGGCTGTTTAGAATTTCCTGATTACTTTTACATGCTTTATTTATCTCCAACGATTCCAAATTATTTAATTTGTGACCTACACCGTTTATATGCAAAATTGACAATCCCAATTTTTTATCAAAACCATGACTATTTTCTATCAAATGATTAGAAAATTCTGAAAACCCACTATTGTTCAAACATCTCAAATGCTCCTTTACTCTTATATTAAAATTTCTACCCGTTTTACCAACATAAAATGCAGCACAATCCTTACAACTAAGTTTATAGACGCCAGAATTGTTAAATTTATCATCCTTGTCCTTAGAATTTATGAGTAAATTTCCTATACTATTATTTGTGTAAAATGCTGGTCTAATATCTCGTGGTAGGTGTTTAGATATTTGTTTCGAAAAGTTATTTATGTATAAAATCCTACGCCAATTATCATTATTATCATTATGTTTCATCTGTGATTTATATAAAAAATTATATAAATATTGTGGTTATTAAACTAAGATAATAAATAAAAAATATGAATCTTAACCACCAAGTTAATATTGCTAATTTTAAAAGTATATACATATAAAATCAATTTTGTCGAAAAATATTGTTTTTGCGTCACCGGGATATTTTTAAACAATATTTTTCGACAAAATTGATTTTATATGTATATATTTATAATTAATACATTAATTTAGTATTTAAAATATCACAGACCTACGTTCTGAATAATTACAACTTCACAATAAGAATGTGTTTTCCTTAATAATATTCAAATATTGCTAATTATCGTATCATTTATATTGTAGTCTATCAAAATACTCGTGTGTAACTCTAGGATGTTACACAGTGCGCAATATTTTAGGAGTAGACATATCGCACATCTAGATCAAAACTAGGACAACTCAAAAAAAAGAAGAATTTTTAGTTATTATTGTATTCTCGTACTCCGTCATATACACAACTAACCTTAGCCCCAGTTCTCCAATACTGTCATTTTAGGATACACTATGACCTAAAATGTTATTATGTTTCATAACTTTAATAACAAAAAAAAGAAAAATGTTTTTTTTTCGTCTTCTGAAAAAAATTTTTTTTTGAGTTTGTTTAGTTTTGATCTAAGTGTGCGATATATTAAAAATATGAATCGAAAATGTTAATGTTGCATGTGCCTAATCTCAGCGGCGTGCATTAGATATGGACTTAGAATATGCTGCTAATATTAATGGTATAAAAGTGATGGGTTGTATTAAAGGCTGTATTCATCATTCCATCTTTCAGAAGCATGTTTTTATGTAAGTGTGTATTATTACTATTCATGTGAAGTTTTTCAAGTTAATAACTAAATGACCTAAAGTGTTTTATGATATAAAATAATAGCAAGTGTATTGGAAAACTACAGTCAAGTCTGCTTCAAACACACATTTGTGACGTTTTGTAACACGTCTATTAAAGCAAAGACGTGTATTCAAACCACCGCGCGGTACGAAACTTGCGTTTAGTTCATATACGTCATTACGTCTGGGACAGATTTTGATAAAAAAAAAAACATGCGCAGCTTTATTTATCAATTATAAATTATTTCGCTAGTTATATGGTTTTAGCTAACATGTTAACACAATTATTTTCGCGTAGATTTACATACTCACTTACTTACCATCACGCCGGTTCCCCGCGGGGGTAATCAGAAAGGATAGAGCTCCGCATTCTTCTGTCCTGACATAAAATTCTCACCTTATCCACATTCATACATCTTCTCATAAAAGCTCGACGATTATTGAGGCTTCTAACAGAACCATCCTCCAGTATTTGATTTACCTGGTCATGTCAAGCATACCGCGGACGTCCTCTACTTCTGATGCCATCAATATTTGTATCATATATCCTTCTTACCATTGTCTCTTCAATCATCCGTTCCATATGATAATACCACCTATGTGATCCTTTCTTAATCTTACTCACTATACTAAGATCAGCTCTACATTTTTTCCTTATTCCTTCATACTTTACTCTGTCATAAATGGATCTATCACATACAAGCCTAAGTGATCTCATTTACATGCATTCAATCTACTTTCATTCCTCTTCTGCTAGTTCCAAGCATGACTTCCATACATCAGTGTCGGTACCAGGACTCCATTGTGAATCGCTAGTATTGCCTCAGTTGACAAGTTCACATTAGCTATAATTCCATTCAAAGCGCCGTTCACTTTATTCGCTGCAGTCACCCTCTTTTCGATATCTTTCTCTGTCCTCCATCCTGTCGACCATCCTCCGGTATCTATTTCTTTCCTTATTTCGTCATTCTTTACTCTGTCATGAATGGATCTGTCACATATACGCCTAAGTGATCTTATTTCCACTGAATTCAGTCAGTTGACAAGTTCCCATTAGCTATAATTCCATTCAAAGCGCCGTTCACTTTATTCGCTGCAGTCACCCTCTTTTCGATATCTTTCTCTGTCCTCCATCCTGTCGACCATCCTCCGGTATCTATTTCTTTCCTTATTTCGTCATTCTTTACTCTGTCATGAATGGATCTGTCACATATACGCCTAAGTGATCTTATTTCCACTGAATTCAGTCAGTTGACAAGTTCCCATTAGCTATAATTCCATTCAAAGCGCCGTTCACTTTATTCGCTGCAGTCACCCTCTTTTCGATATCTTTCTCTGTCCTCCATCCTGTCGACCATCCTCCGGTATCTATTTCTTTCCTTATTTCGTCATTCTTTACTCTGTCATGAATGGATCTGTCACATATACGCCTAAGTGATCTTATTTCCACTGAATTCAGTCAGTTGACAAGTTCACATTAGCTATAATTCCATTCAAAGCGCCGTTCACTTTATTCGCTGCAGTCACCCTCTTTTCGATATCTTTCTCTGTCCTCCATCCTGTCGACCATCCTCCGGTATCTATTTCTTTCCTTATTTCGTCATTCTTTACTCTGTCATGAATGGATCTGTCACATATACGCCTAAGTGATCTTATTTCCACTGAATTCAGTCAGTTGACAAGTTCCCATTAGCTATAATTCCATTCAAAGCGCCGTTCACTTTATTTCCTGCAGTCATCTCCTTTCGATATCTTTCTCTGTCTTTCCGTTTCTGTCGAACATACTTCCCAAATATACAAACTCATCTATTTGTTCCAAACATTCATTACCTACAAGTATTTTTCACGGTGTCCTTTGGAGGTGGTGAATACCATCACTTTCGACTTGTTGACATTCATAATAAGGTCGCTTTCCTTGCATACATCGTACATTCTACTATATAATATATGAAATTAATATTTAATTTACTTTTTATTTTGCAAGGATTATAGTTATGCACAGCTTTTTTGATTGTATATAGTACACACCTTTGCCTAATCTCAACCACGTCAATGATATATACATTTAAAAAATGTCGTAGTTATGCAATTATTTTCAATTAGATTTGTACATTCTCTAAATATTTTCGATTCGTAATTTGGTTCATGAAATGTCGTGGACTGAGATTATTATACCCTGTATAATATATGTCTTTAAAACTGTATTACATAATTTATTAAATTTAGTTATCTAACTGCATAATGCATAATGCATAATAATAATGCTGGCCGTGGACACCGTGTGTCTATAACATTATATGTTTTGCGAGAACTCTTCATAAGACGACAGATTTATAACATGTATTATATTACAAACTACCACATTTAATCACCTTTATGCAGGCTGCATAGGTTGGATATTGAATACAATGAATTTGTCAACATACTTTACAAAACTTGCCAAAATACATACATCACGTGAATAATTAACATTAAAAAGATTAAGAAAGGATCACTTGGATATATGAAACGAATGAATGATGAGAGAATATAAGAAATATTTAGATGCCACTAGAAATAGATGACGATAGTCCGGTTAGTATCCTCTATAATCGATGAGCTTGTATGAGAAGATATATGATCGTGGATGAGGCGAGAATTGTGTGTCAGAACGGAAGACTGTGGCGCTCTATCCTCTCTGTCTATCCTCGCGGAGAAGCGATGCGATGGTAAGTTAGTTAGTTAGTAATTAAGTAATTAGGTGAGAATTAGTGATTTCACTTGGCACTGAACTGCCGACCTGAAAATACGTGTTTCACGATCGAAGCATGTGCATGAAAAATGAATAGAATTGAATAAATAGATCGATTACTCTCCCAACCGCCGAACAATGATCCGTGGAATATTCGAGGCCACAGCTGTTCGGGCACAACGGGCCCACGAGGGCCGAATAATGATGTGACAACGGGTTGTGATGTGTGACAGCTACAATTGGGTCATAAAGCCCGCAATGCTATTGGCCTATATATCTGACGTCTGACTACTTGGATAGCTACGTCTAGGCATCTTATAAAAAGATATTTTTTTTATATCAACAGAACGCTCGTGTTCAGTACATCTGTCCTTGCGAGAAAATTTAAATACATCTTTACTGGTTTCCAGAAAATCAAGGAAACGAGTAGATAAAAAACGTGAACTTTTCTGTCACATAATTCTCGCTTCATCCACATTCATACATGGGTGAATATTATGTTCCAGGCCGATTTTGTTTGGCCGCCATTTTGTTTCGGCAAATATTTGTCAGTTCATATTTATTAGCCGTAGATAATAATTAATTACAATTTATTATATAGTATTTAATGTCTCAGTAATGTGCTGAAATCATTCAAAAAATGTATCCAAGAAATAATGGCAATGCTGTAACCATTAATAGTGATTAATATCGTCACATGTTGGAAAACGTCTTGGTCTCCGAATCGGGTCGATTTGGCCTGCAACACGTGCGGTTTCAACAGGACGGTACCACCTCACACACAGTTCGAGCTACGCTTGACATTTTGCGAAAAATTTAGCCTGGCCTCCTCGATCAGGCAATTTGACGGCTCCCGACTATTTTCTGTGAGCGTACTTGAAACGAAAGGTCTACGCCAATAAGCCAACAACAATTCTGATGCTACAGGATAATATTCGAAATAACACGCGAAGTGTGCGAGAATGTTATTAAAAACATGGTTAACGCACGCATTTGTGCCACTGCCATAGAAAGCCACATGGTCGATTTCATACGCCATACGTAATTGTAATTAAGTACATAATATATAATTAAAAACAAAATTAAAAAATTGTATTTTATTTCATAGTTATTGAAAAATAATATCGGCCTGGAACATAATATTCACCATGTGCGTCTCGTATATGCTCATCAAGTACTGTTCTTCTAAAGGAACATTTTCCAACGTTTGTATCAGTATGTATTGTATATATATTGTTTTACTTATTCCTATAAACTGCAGTTATTATACACAGATTTTTTAAATACATTTTTCAAAATAAAAATATGTAATAAAATATTTGGCTGCTACCAAATATTTTTTCTGTATATCTTTCTAGTTGATTAATTTAAATTGTATTAAAAATACTATAGATCTGAAATTGCAAATTCACAATAAAAATGTGTTTTCATTAAAATTAAAATAAATTAATCACTATTGACACAATAATGTTTAACGAAAGTTCTACATCATCATTATTATCAGACGTTTTTTATCTACTACTGGATGAAGGCCTCCCCAAATGTCTTCCGCATTGCTCTGTCCATTGTTATTCACTGCCGCAGAGTTTGACGATTTCATCAGTTGGACGGTATTTTTATTACTCTCTGGTACAACTGGATGACTGCGTTCGTCCTCCGAGCGATATGGCTTGTCCATTACCATTTCATTTTCTTGGTGTATTCAATTACATCGACTACTTTTTTCCACGAGATTCTTTCCCTGTCTGTGATTCGTAATAAATATCTTTCCATTTTTATTATCGTCACTTTCGGTTTTTGGACAACTCTTGCTAAGAGTCACGTGAGCAATTATGCTTTGATTGAACACTTTTAGTATTAAATGGATGATGTGGAAGATCACATTGTACTACTAATGCTCAATTGTAATTCATTTTATTGTAATTATAATGTATTGAAAATGAAAATATTACTTGTGGAAACATTTTAATATTTATAATAAATTCAGGATTGATTGTCCCTTCTACCAAGTGCCTGCAATACCGAACACATGAAATTGAGGTTCACAATATTGACCACGCACAAACATCATCCGTAGTGAGTGACTAACGCATAGTTAGCGCTGTCAGCTGGATTTCATTGAAGTCAAGCCGTGACAGCCCGATGCGTTGACCCACTGGGTTAAATGCCCGGTTTGGAGCTGTCACATGTGCTCAGGGCCAAATCCAGGCACAGAGATCAAAGAAAAATCGGTGTTATTAAATTATTGTTACCATATTTATTTATTTATTCTTAATACAGCGCATACATAAATATATAATATAAACAAGATCTAAATGTTACCTTTTACTACAACTTATCTTGCTTAATTTGTACTCCTTTCTTGTGTTTATCTTCATCGATTTCTGAATGACAGTCTCAGTCTATCTTTTCCTCTTATATGATGTTCGTGCTAATGTTGATTTGCATAGATTTTTCTTATAAATTCTGCCGCTATACCATTGAAATATATTTCCTGCTTAAAGTCAACATATTCAAATCTTTCAACGTTGCATTGATCCGAACGTATCTATTTTTTAATATTAGTATTATTCTCAAAGCTCTATTTTGCAGTATGTGTATATATGTATATATTTTTGAATCGATATAAATTGAAGTTTTACTGTTAATTTTTTTATGTCTCATGTAAAATGTTTATCCATTTATAATACAGTAAATACAGTAAAGAATGAAGAAATATAAAGATAATATAAAGCTGATCTAAGCATAGCGAATATGATTTAAAAATAATAACTTAGGTAGAATGGTCATATGGAACTAATTAATGAAGAGAGAATAGTAAGAGAGATTTACGACTTAGCACGACCAGGAAAACCAGATGCTGGAAGATTCCCTTTTAAAAGCTGCAATAATCGGCGAGCTTGTATGATAAGATGTATGAATGTGGATGAGGCAACAATTGTATGTCAGAATAGAAGAGTGTTCTATCGCCTACCCCTGCGGAGAAACGATACATTGGTTAGATAGTAGTTCATTGAACAATGTGACTTTCTTGTTTTGAAGGTACGTTTTTTTTTATTTATTTAACGTACAAGTATAGACAAATGTCAGAAATTTTAAAACTGTAATTTTAACGAAAATAAATACAACATCGTGTCGGGTTGGAAATCAAACCTGTGACCTTCGGATTAGTTAAAATTAGTAAAAATTTCTGGATAATATGGTGTATAAACAATTATTTTAGTAAATATGTATAGTAACTAATTTAAAAAAAATATCAAATATATCATAAAGACAAAGCTATTTTTTTATTATATTTAATTTAATTGAAAATATATGTAAGTATGGGGTAATTACAGGGCTTACGACATATATGCTGTCTAAAAAAAAATGGAAAAATGAATTATCAAATTAGGCCCATAGATGGCGATAGTGTAGTGGTACTCAAAGTGAGTCCACAAACTAACATATACATATACAACGTTAATTTTTTTTTATAAATATGGAGATTAAAGGGTGAGAATTGGTGGACGCTATATATATATATATATATATATATATATATATATATATATATAAAGGGATTACTTAAGCAAGCTGAAGACAGGTCGTAAGCCCTGTAATTACTCCCATACTTCGATATATTTTCCATTAAATATAATTAAAAAATATCTGTCTCTATGAGATATCTGATATTTGTTTAATAATAGTACCTTTCCAGGTAAAAATCCAGTAATTGTGTGTTCTTGGACATATTCAAATATAGCTTACTAATTTTACTTGACAAATATGCTTTGAACGTATCACCACGTTAGAGTTCTTACAAAAACTAATTTGACTGGGGATCTGCGCAGCCGAAAACGGGATCGAGTACATTCGGCATATTTTATACACGTCGATTACGTTAGGAAGTTGGAGTGATTTCCATGAGCACATTAGTAGTAGTATGATAAGAGACGTATTTTGAGTATATGCTCGTCGATATGTGTTTTGCAATCGCTCTTACAAAAGTTGTTATCAATTCAATTATGTTCTACACAAAGTAAATTGTTTGCTATTTTCGTTAATTTTTTTTATTTTATAAAAAATATTAATTTTCCGCTATTATTGACGGGGTATTTCTAGTCTGCGTTAAATTTACTCCTTTCAGCTTCAAAAATTTAATACAACAGTAAGAAAATTGCTACAAAATTAATAACATTATTTTAATAAATTAGTAATACTGTCAATCATCCCATGATATTGTCAATTAATCAATATTTAATCAGTTTTACCCCCAAAGTAAATGTGTCTCCCTTAAGAGCTTTCCAACCCTTAATGAGGGGGCGGTGCGGGGATGGGTGGCCGTTATTTGGAGACAGATGGCACTCTCCGTAAAATAAAGGCTACTACTTGGTACCGGACGTTGGTTTGGGGATGTTGAGAGAAAAGACAATAATAAATGTGTCTGTGTTTTCTTTTCATTTTATATAAAATAACTACCACAAATATATATTTTTTAGCACATATTATATATTTTACAGGAGTTAGTACTCGAAGGTTACTATATATATGGAACCACCGTCTCTTCTAGGTTAGATTGCGTTTTCGTAGATGACTAGGCCGATGTTTCGGCAACGGCACGTGCCATTGTCAAGGCGTTGCCTCAAAAAATTATCGCACAATCATACTTTTTCGCAGGACATACAAATCTCCAACATTTAATTTAATTTATTATTAAGGAGAACATATTCTTATTGTAAAGTTGTAATTATTCAGAACATAGGTCTATGATATTTTAAATACTAATTAAATGTATTAATTAGAAAGATATACATAAAAAATCAATTTTATCACAAAATATTGTTGTTACTACCGGAATTATTGTGATATCTTTCTATATTTATAAATTAGTATTTAAAATATCACAGACCTATGTTCTGAATAATTACAACTTCACAATAAGAATGTGTTCTCCTAATAATAAATATAAGTTGTACCAATGTGTCAAATTTAATAAAAATGTATTGTTAATTCTGGCGTCTCCTGTCAGTTTACTCGAAGGTATTTGAGATTCCGTAAAAACAAAGTAGATGGCTTTCAAGTAATCGAACTATAGATGTATTAATTTGAAAAGTGTAACATATAAGTTTGAAAATTTGTCGTCAATCCACTGTGTTGGTATAGCGCAATCGGATAATGCACGTTCCCTGGATTGGAAAAAATCCAGGTTCGAATCTCGGTAGTAACAACCATATGTTTCGATAAAATTGATTTTATATATATATACAATTAATACATTTAATTTTACTTCGAAGTCAAGCCATAACTAACCAAGTCTGTGTTTTTCTTCATATGTTAGTTGCGAGTGACTTTATCACCATCTATGAGTTGATTTATTGAGTTAATTATTATTTTCTGTTAACTGCACTGACACTGGAGTAGTGTAATCTAAACAAGTAACCGGTCAATTGAACAGAAAGAAGATTACATCCAATTTTAATGGCAAAATTGAATAAACAGGCTCCGAGCGTGATATATGAATACCTATACGTCACCATAAATGACGCTCAGATGAAAACATTGAAATTGTGCGTGAAACAATGGCTGCAGACAACACTATCTCCATCACATGCCGTGCGCAACGACTGAACCACAGAACTTCAAATTTTCATTGACCCAAAAATTTACGCAAAAAAATAAATCGGCTGCCTCTCATATGATATACGAGGGCACGTCTTAAATGATCTTGGATAACTTGATGGCCAGAACCATGACTGATGCTGCCTCTACGATGATAATTCGCCTATTCGCTAGAACCATCTCTCAAGCTTGCTGAATCTTGTCCGTGGTGGAAGTTGACAGGTGTCTTGTGTCACACTCATTTTTTTCACTTTTGAACTTTTCGATATATAAAAGAACGTTTTTATGTGATAAAGCACTAACTCCGTATTATGATAAAAGTCTATGATAAATTTTAGCCCCTCTCACACCCTCCGACTAGAGAAATTGGATCAATGCTCGTTGTTCCTCGTTAGTGCAAACTTCTAATAGCCGTAATAGCCGGAGGGCAATCGACGCGATCGGGATCAAATTTCGCACACGTGACAGCAATCGTACCAACTCTAAGCATGCCTATGAGTAATACGGCAATATGACAAGCTTCAATGTGTGCTATGGCGAAAGTGTAGATAAATTTTGACTCGCCCTAGTATATATTACGAAACGCTCCATACGTAAAAAATATCCTAAAGATTTAAAAATATTTTTCACATATTCCCCTCCAGACAAGGGATTACCCAGACTTATCTTTTTAGCAACTTCGAAGGGTAGGCGGACAGTGGGTCGCCCCTAAGTTAGGGTAAACAACAACAAAGGCTTTATAAAAACAGATTGAGCCTCGATTGATCAACCAAATACCGAAATAGTCCAAGACAGAAGATAAGGGAAGCGCCTTGTTGAGACTGGGCTCCAACCTTCCTAAATCATATACTCTTCGTGAAAATTGTTTCTTTTAGCAATGTTATAAATAACATGTTAAACATTTATTTAAAATAATTAATAAAGCATGCTATCAACATGCAAGACTAATCAAGTTATGGTGGACACGGACACGCTTTGCCATCTAGCGACGAACGCAACAGGCGCATACCGCATAAGGTAGCGCAGCTTGACGTCAGGGGTTTCATCGTCGCAGATTAGTGGAGAGAAGCCGCTGACAGGTCATCGGCTGCTAAATGACTGACTCCATTTTCCCTCATCGCAGCTCTTGGAGACTAAACGATAATTATTTGGAAGACCAATGCCTGGAAATTGTACGTAGCGATCTTTACTACCGAATTATCGCGATGTATTTCGTTTAATTTTTCATCATCCACGTCGGTGCTACACTATCTTCATGAACTCCCGCCCTCCACTTTGCTCGGCATCCTGCATATCTTAGGGCTGCCTGTTGCCTTTTTCAATTGGTCAGTCCAACAGATCTTCCTCTTCCTCTTCGTCCCTCAACGTGGCCCACCACAACAAACTTCTCCAAGCTGTTAATTAAGGAGAACACATTATATAAAGTTGTAGTTTTTTCAGATCATAGTTCTGTGGTATTTTAATTCAAATTAAATGTATAAATTAGAAAGATATACAGAAAAATTCAATAAAAATATTATATATCTATTTGGTCAGTTCAACGGGTGGGGGATCTTCCTCTTCTCATTCATCCTCCGACGTGGTCCACCACAACAAGCTTCTCCAAGAGATCTTCCTTTCTCACAAGTTACCCGGAAGATTTAAGGATTCGGCAATTGGTTGAGAGTCTGTCCTTGATGTTCAGTTCCTGCAGAATGGGAACATTCGTGCGTCTCACTGTCCATGGTATGCGCAACATGTGTCAACAACATCACATCTCAAAGGCATCAATATGTCTTCTCTCTCTTGCCTTCAGGGACCATGATCAGCACCAAAGACTGTACAAGCCTAATCTTTGTTACCCTGGAAATCCCGCGATCTTTCCATATTTTGTCATGTCTGGACATATAACTGATTGTCTTACCTATGCGTTGTTTCATTTCTCACAGCTACTATTGTTAGTTATTATTTATAAAACCTTTTTATTGTTCTTCTTGCCTTGTTCTTAACTCTCGCCTTGTCCTTCCAAGAGAACGATTGCTAAGGGCCCTTCCATTTTCCATAATTTCTTCATATGCATACCAATATCGTCATGTGTTATCTTTTTTGTCTGATAATGTTTGGCACATTTATCTAATGTGAGAGTTCCTTACATACCCTCAACGCCTTTACATGTAGAACATTAATACTAAATAATATCTATTTTTGGATTGTTTCTGCTTCCTTATATACACGTACCAACTTAGTAGTAGATACCAAAGTTTATATAATAATAACAATTTAATTCTGTAAAATTTCAGCAATAAACTAACTGAAGAGTTTTGACTGCAGCATAAGAATGCAAACCGTACAGATATAAAGACAATAGTTCAGCGCAATCGTTTTGTAGGACGCCACTTAAGAACTAGCCAATCTCCCAGACAGGTTTTATCAAATGTCTGACGCGGCAGAATTTCAGACGGCGACAAGTTTATCGGCAACAATGCGAAGGGAAATTGAAACGCGAAAGGGAAATTAGCTTTTACAATCTCCCGGGCTTTAAATATGGCAACACCGCCGTAGGAAAATGCCGGGAAAATTATGCCGAAAAGCTAATGGAAATTTTAACACAATGGGCAATTTTTCACTGTTTCATGCGTCATTTCACAGGTGTAACATGACTTAATTACACTGTTCATTAATGTATATGCTGGGAATATGTCTTGCTCAATGTATAAGGATTCTAAGTCAATCAGACAAAACACGTATCTATTACCCCCACATTGTATACATCAATATAAGCTAAATATAAATCAATATGAGTAACACAAAAATCTATTTGAGCTATACATAAATATATACATCATCTGTAGGAACTACACACCAACGATACACTCTCATCATTTGCTAAGGTAAATTCTCTAACATTTTGGATATCTTACGAGAAAAGAAGCTTATTGTGGTGGGTTACGTCGAAAGAGGAAGAAGAAGGTAACTTCTCTAGTGAAAGCCAGCAGATCTGCAAGATGTTGAAAGACTGATATGATAGGAAATTTCTTGAACGACAATGATATTAACTTGTAGCGTAATATTCCCTATTCTATAATATTGTTGTACTGCTTTCTATGAAATAATGTTTTAACTTGTTTAATGGCACAAATCACTCTTGAAGGGTGGATTGCCTGTTTAAAAGAAGAAGAAGAAGAAAGACTGGTTAAGAGGGAGGGAGTTCAAGACGATCACGAAACTCAGTCATGAAGTATCGTCGAAGAAGAAGTCCCATAAATCAATATGTATCATTTAATCCATCAACATTTTCCCTACCCACTGTAAGAAAACGTTAATGGATTGTAAAATTATAGTGAAGATTTGTAAGAGGTTCGATGACCATATTATTATTATAACATTGTATATATTTTGTATGTTTTTACATCAAATCATTAATGTTCTGCATAATCAATTAATAAATAAAATATCGCACGTTCCGAGCATCGCGTTTTTTTAGAATAATTTTATTAGTAAAATAAACAGACAACATGAAATTATAAACATTAACCATTTTTCTATGTAATAATTCAACAAACACAAAAATCATCAGAATGCGTTTGATAATAAAACATCTGGCTTTGGGTTATGGTATGTAACAAAATAGATATATTTTTAATCAAGAATCTTAATGAAATATTTGAACATCAAAGAGCCGTTATTTTATAATAAAATGAATTTGCGTAATTAAAATTCTAAACCATCGCGCCCTCTTCGCGTAAGGGTTGAAATGGTGACCGTTACGCGCTTGCGTGCTGACACAATGGGGTTTCTTTTTAAACTAAACTTTGTAATTTTGACAAAACTTTAATGTAGATTTATTTTTATTTATTCATTAGTGACTATATAATATATATAAAAAATTTGTTTGGACTGTGCCCGTCTCACTAGAGAAATTCTGTGTCAAGACGGGCATAGTTTACAAGCAACTGTTCAATTAATTAAAATTGCAAGTAGATAGAATTAGATTTATTACTATATAAAAGGTGTATATGAAGAACAATTTTAAAATTAACTTAATTTTTGGATCACTTTGTAGCAATAATTAATATGGGAATGAATAAATATGTTTGGGTGAGTGCACCAATACTGGCTCTACCCATATTACGAATCCAAGTTTTAATATATAGTCTTTTAGCATTCTATTAACAGTTTAGGTCCAAAATATTTGTAGTTCCTTTGACCAAATGTAGTATGTGCTCTTTGGGTTTGTAGGTTATTTGTATTTGTCTGTGTGGAAATTATGTTTTGTGTTGTTTTAAAATGTGTATGTTTGTATTTATATATGTATTTGAGAGTAGTATTAGCGTATATTTGTCTAATATCAAAGACATTGAATTTATCAAAAATTTCGTTAATTATTAAGTGCCAAATATTGTGAGTATTTAAACTTTCATTTCTTGTTTTTATTTTACCATTGTCTAAACCTGTCCCTACTCTTTACCTGCGGAGATACATACACGATACACCACACCATCACACGAGCAATATATGCAGAATGCCTCGTATTCTGTCAATATAAATGTGGGATACATACCAAGTAAGCTGAGGCTGGCGATCCAGGACGCCTCCTGGTCCGTGATGATGAGCCCCGCGCCCTGAGAAGCCAGGGCGCCGCTGGAGCCGTTGCCCTGAAGGGAGTCGATAGCGGGGGAGGTGTATCCCTTCCCCAGCCCCGCGGCGAAGGGCCCCAGGGACACGGCCAGGGCTGCCAGCACCTGACAATGAAAATATTTTGAAATTATTCAAATAAAATATTAGAGATATTAATGATGACCTGCAAAAACAGACTATGAGAGAGAATTTTTATTTTTTTATTTGTCTTTATTGACGTACATGTTTTTGTTGTAATAGAGATGAATAAATTATAATATAATATGATAAACATAAAATACAATTGTATTGCAATTAAGTATAATACTCTTAGTTTACTTTGTGGAATAGAGTAGACTCCACCTCTGGTATATACAGCATTGTCCTGGCTACTTTGCTAGACTATTGTCTGTGTTAAAGTAGCCAATTTTTTCGTGCTTTTGTGGCGTTATTCAATTCAAGAAAGACAAAGATTCGACAGGAATAAAAATAAAAATATATTTTTTTAAATGTAGTGAAAATTGTAGTATGTTTTATAATATTAGACAAAACCCCAATTATTTTATTAATATTGTAGATTTAAATTGATAATAATGGTAAGGCCATTAAACATCAATATAAAACAAGAACATCTCAAAACTACTATCGCGACACAATATGTAACAAACATACTAAGACGTGCAAGGACGTAACTTAAACAAATATCTATAACTATTGTTTTACCATTTTAAGAGAGGCCTTCACGGATCTCTCATATTGTTAATAAATAGTTTTTATTCACAAGACTGTTAAAATATTATTTTTATGTGACGTGAAAAGTTTATGTATTATTTCGACTTTTTTTTTTAGTTTATCATTTATTTTTGCTTATAACATTATTTGTTATAATCGCTATTCATAAATATTAATAAATTGTTTATTTACTTATTAAGTAATCATTATACTTAAAAATCTTTCTGGTTTGTACATAAAATGATATTATTCTATTCACACTTAGCTTCGGTTCAGAAAACTTAAATTATGTAACAAATTATTCGAACTCGACTTATTTATATATATCTTTTGTATTTGTAAAACATAATCTCTTGAAAAACAATACCAAACTATAAACAAAAAAATATTTATACTTTTAAAATTAGCAATATTAACTTGGTGGTTAAGATTCATATTTTTTATTTATTATCTTAGTTTTATTAACCACAATTGAGTTTAAAAAACATCTACCGGTTTCGGAAAACACTTTTCCTTCTTGAGGATGTCATAACTAACTAAAAATATAGTATTGTTTCTTCACCAGAATCTATTTTTAAATTTAAAAAAATATATATATATATTTGTATCCACTCGATAAATTCCTCCACTTGATAAACAATTTTTAAATGAGTAGTTTATTTCTGATCATATTTGATTTATTATATATCTTAATGATTATATTACGTGTTGCAGCGTGTATTAAAAAATAAATAATGTATACAGGGTGTTCTAAACGAAACTTGCATAACTTTTAATATAGGTATAAAATAGAATATTAAACAAAAAATATTATATAAAAATTTGGTTTAAAATACTCCATTACCGAGATATAAGAACTAATGTATTTTAAAGTTTTTTCTTAAAGCGTTCAATAATTTAAATCCGTACCTTAAAATTTTTTTCTTTATTGAATTTCATTTCATTCCACGCAATCATAATTTTATTTACCACTCTTCTTTTCTAATAACTACCTTTTCGTATACTGTTCAGTGTCCCTAAATATTGATTAAAGATAATTTAGATTAGATTGTATTCACATTTTTTAATAGTCACTTGATATTGATCATAATTATATTTATTTTCATTGACAAAATATTTACGTAGGCTATCCCTGATCTAAGAAAACTGTCTCAAATTTTTAACAGTACAAGAGTAGAGGCTCTAACAACTCTGAGAATTACGTTGTAACAATAATAAAAATTATATTTTCATGTACAACGCCTTGATCGAGCAATTTATTTATTTATTAAATGACATACATATTTTTGTTCTAACAGAGGTGAATATATTATACATAATAAACGTAACACATTATCAGCGCCGTTTAATGTACTCGTGTACACATATACGCGCACACCGTTTTGGATTGTAGAAATATAATATCCTTTCCTTTTCTCTTTCCCATCTTATTCCCTAGGCACGAGTGAGAAAGAAGATATCCCTGCAGTTTAATAGCCCGAACGAACTCACTACGCTTTTGGAACCGAACACGGTACTCTGCCGCTGCTTTACTACCACTAATATTAATTTAAAAAAATAATCAATTTTAATCCCGCTAATATAAAGAAAAACAATTCCTTTGACGCGAGTGTCAACAAGTGTTTGTGACATAATGACGCTAGTGAATTGGTGGACCCAGGGAGACAACCAGAACCAGCTTCCAGAGATAGACAGATCATCAAGTAAGTGCCATCCTTTCTTTATCTCCCAGTAATCCGCCAACTTTCCAGACATAATTATACTCATAGTTTATTGCGTGGGATGGAGTAAACTTCACCTCTGATATATACAGCGATGTTCTGGCTACTTTGCTAGACTGAAGTCTGTGTTAAAGTAGCCAGTTTTTTTTTCGTGCTGTTGTGGTGTTACTGAAATCATCAACAGGAATAAAAAGAGAAATAAAAAATACGTATAAAAAAATAAAAATATGTAGTGGAAGTGTTGTAGGACTAGTGAATTATTAGTGTAGGAATTGTATAAATTATATTAGAATGATGGATAGCCATAGTAAAACATTTTAGATCAAATTTTAATTTAACAGTTTTCGTACAGAATTTTATCATGTAGGCACTCAAAGTTATGCACGTTAACTTTAGGACAGCATGTATACGAAGATATTACCGGACCGCGGCGAGGCAAGATGTTAATTGAGCTGGCGTGTAGGTAATTAGGTAAATCACGCAGCTTTACTACCAAGAAATTTGACCCTCAAATTATATGAATGTGAAAAAAAATTGATTATAAGAACACCCACCAAATAAACATTTCCAGGAATCGCTTAATTCTGACAGCTGAGTGAGAGTTTTTAGTTTCACTGTACCAGATTGAGTTTCAAATTAACGAAACAATCTCGAGATTACTATGATACAAAGATAGATATATGTACTATGTAATAATTCATAAAATACATGTTATATCACTGATATACGTTAAAAATTGAGATTCAATAATTATTTTTAAGGAGAACACATTATTATTGTGAAGTTGTAGTTTTTCAGAACATAGTTCTGTGATATTATTAACACAAATTAAATGCTAATTTAATGTATTAGTTATAAATATATACATATAAAATCAATTTTGTCGAAAAATATTGTTTTTGCACTACCCGGATCTCTATTTCCAATCCGGGGAAGTACAGTACCAATTGTGTTATAGCGCCAATATTTTTCATGACAAATTTTCGAACCTACATGTTACACTTTTTTCAAATTAATACATCTGTCCGTCCATTATTTGAAAACCATCTACATTATTTTTAGGGAATCTCAAATACCTTTGAGTAAACCGACCGCAGACGCCAGAATTATCAATTTATTTTTTATTAAATTTTGGACACATTGATACAACTTATATTATCAAGGAGAACACATTCTTATTGTGAAGTTGTAACTATTCAGAACATAGAATCCCGGCAGCGCAAAAACAATATTTTTCGACAAAATTGATTTTATATGTGTATATTTATAATTAATACACTAAATTAGTATTTAAAACATCACAGACCTATGTTCTGAATAATTACAACTTCATAATAAGAATGTGTTCTCCTTAATAACAAATTAAATGTATCATTTAGAAAAATATATATATATATATAGGCAAAATCTAAAAAAGAAAAATAAAATTTTGCCACCCGAACTCGAACCAGACAAAAAATATTTTTCGATAAATTGATTTTATTTGTAGATATATCTTTCTAGTTGATACATTTAATTTGTATTCAATAATTATTATTGAAAAACAGAGGTAAATTGTCCGACCACCAAGAAAATTGTGTTTTTTAAACATTTTTTACAGAAATAATGTAATTCAAAAAATAGTAGTAAGCTCAAGGTCAGTGTTTCCATAAAATTTAATTATAAATGTGGAATATATACTGTATTATCAAAAAAAAAGTTTTGTACCACAAAACAAATCAATTAACACATAAATGCCCAATTAGACATTGTGACATTACAATTAGGGTCACGTTCGAAATTGCCAAGCTCCTAGAAATCACAAATAAATTCCGTTACATTGGTATCGCAATCTTTTTTGAAAGTTATAAAAACGGTCACCATTTATGGTTTTTTCTCGAATTATCGAGCAGAGCTGTCAGAATAGCTCGGTTCATTGCTATGGCCAGCGGTTATAATATGTAACTTTGAGCGATCCAGTATGTTCTTCGGTTTCTTCGCCTCACTGTAGGCTACATTTATGTACATGTGATCATCTACAATTCCGCTCACGGATCCTATCGCGTCGACCCGATTGCTAAAGATCATCTACGATGATAGGACAAGGAGATGTGATGCTCGAATGACATGGACCGGAGAGATGCGATCTAGTGGAACATCTGGTTGTCACCTGCCTACCTGAAGGACGTCGAAATCGCACCCAACCAGACGAAATGAGGACCAGTTAAAGTGAATTGTATCATTATTTTATTTCCTTTGTTCATGTTTCTTTTATGATTAGATGCCATTTTTATAATGAATAACACCTTTTTATTTATCACCTTAGGTATTACTTATAAATTTTTTCCAATTTAGGATGAAGCCAAAATGTAACAAAATAAGGTGGGTATGTGTTTCTGAGGTGAAGAACCCGCGGATCCTGTGTTCACCACTGACTAGCCGGTTGAGAGGCTAGAACACCGGTCTCCACTCCCACAACATATAAATAATAATATATATAAACGTATACCTACATATAAAACTTACTTGTAAATAATGTGGTTTGAGTCATGGTCATGTACAACAAATTACTACATATATAGTTTTAAGAAGGTGGGTGCAACTAATAAGTTATTTAAATAATTTGATCTTGCATCTCATGATGGGGAAAATTGCTAGAGTTCAAGGCCCTGGAAGAAGAACATCGTGGCTGAAGAAACTGAGGCAATGGTTTCGCCAGTCTACTGTAGAGCTTTTTCGGGCCGGAGTGAAGAAAGTGATAGTAGCCAACATCTGTTGAACGGATCTGTCATGACTCGGAAGAAGTAAAGAAAACATTTTTTAATATCACAACTTGATGAATAATAACGTAACTTAAAAATATTTTTTAACAGATAATTAAAAACAAATTATACGAATCAATTAGAAATGTAGGTAGGTAGGTAGAATCAAAAAAATATTTTATTAATGAGAACACATTCTTACTGTGAAGTTGTAATTATTCAGAACATAGGTTTGTGACATTTTAAAAAATACAAATTAAATGTATTAATTAGAAAGACATACGCATAAAATCAATTTTATCGAAAAATATTGTTGTTGCTACCGGAATTCGAACCTGGATCTCTTCCTGTCGGGAAAAAATGCATTAACCGACTATGCTACATTACTATGGAGTCTCCTAACGGATTACTCAAAGGTATTTGAGATTCCGTAAAAACAAAAAAGGTGGCTCTGTTGTATAAATTAGAAAAGTGTAACATACAAGTTCGAAAATTTGTCGTTAATGCACTGCGTTGGTGTAGCATAATCACATAGTTAATACATTTTCCCCTGATAGGAAGAGATCCAGATTCGAATCCTGGTAGCAACAATAAAATTTATTTTATATGTATATCTTTCTGATAAATACATTAAATTTGTATTTAGAAACAAAATATGATCACCACCTGGATACGAATCCGGAATTTTCCCTTGTATGGGCGATACGTTGCCATTTTCTCAAGTTATATCTCGGTGGTAACCGAATATATTTTTCGGTAGATAGATTTTTCTATACATATTATATTTCTAATTTATGCGTCTAGTTTGTTTTAAATATCATAGAACTATGTTCGAAAATTGTAAATTAATAATAATGTATTCTTATTAAAAATATATTCTAAAAAGTTTTTATTTCGAGTAATGGATTTAAATAATTCCACATAACAATACCGTTTGGCGATTGTTCAAATATTGTATGATAGAAAGTTTGGAAGAGCCGCGGGTCATATTTACCGATAATGAATAATAAAGATACAACCTAAATCAATGTGCATAATATTATATTACAAAGAGATAACATTTAACCCTTCTCATCCATTGTCCATTCGAATGGACATAAATTTCAGTACTGAAATATACCTTTATTTTCTATTCTAATTTTTTTCTATTACGTACTTAATATTTTGTATGTGTCTACAAAGCAAAGGCGTGCAGTGCATACAAGCAAAAAAGGTATAAATTACTAAAAATTCTGAAAAACAAATATAAATGAAATAATCTATAATATGGACATGAACGGATACGTTATTTACCGATTTATTACAATTAGCGCCATCTGTGTACCAGTAGAAACTTTAATTGGTTAATTCTAAAAACTACAATGACAACCCACCGCTGTAGCCGTAGCGCTAGTAGCTACAATGCGTCGATTGTAGCTATTCACATTGCTCTCTTTTATTTTTAAACTGGTGAGTCGTACTCTTACTAATGGTTAATTATAAATATGCTGTTTTTTAACATAATAACATTAGAAAGGGTTACAACTACGTGCAAATCATTGAAGTATCTACTTTCTCTTTTACTAATTCACAAATTTTACTAACTTATTGTTTTTAACGTGTTGATTTCATGGTCGTTTTTTATGTTCGAATTGCATTTGGTGCATGAATTTGTTTTTGATTTGGGAAAAACATAAAGCGTTTGGCAGAATTATTTCCAACGTTAACCTTGAATAAAAATTATTATTGTTTCGTTTAGTTATTAAGTGAAGAATTTTCAAACAATAAAATAATCATATGACCATACATTTTTCTATGGATTTTACGTTAAAACTTTATCATTAAAAACACTATTAATAGTACTCGTAGTAGTAGTAGTAGTAGTAGTAGTAGTAGTAATATAAAATTATAAATAAATACATGGTAGGGTCATAAAAAAGACGGATTCATTTTGTCTAAAGACGTTGGTTGAACGAAAATTCATAATCCTATGTACAACATATATTATAGTACGTATATTATTGTTGTATATCAATGGTGACAGCATAACCTAAATCTATACCTACTGCACGCCATTGCTACAAGGTGTGTGTTTGTCTTTATAATAACTTATAATTTATATTTAGAGAAACATATAAACTGTGGTAAAATCATTACTAAACTGTATTTTTTTCAATCGAACACTCTTTCAAAAAATAACCTTTGAACTTTGGGGATATCACTTTGCATTTATTACAATATATAATTATTATTAAAGGTTTTTTGTATTTACTTCAGTTATTTCACAAATATGGACCCAACATATGATCCAATCGGATAGAGATCAATCAGAAGCATGGCTATCCAACATTCTAATATAATCATTATACAGTACCTACATTAATAATTCACTAATTCTACAACACTCCCACTTCATTTTATTTTATTATATATATATATATATATATATATATATATATATATATATATATATATATATATATATATATATATATGTATATATACATATATTTATTTTTTATCTCTATTTTTATTTCTGTCGAATCTTAAATAACAGCACGAAAAAACTGGCTACTTTAACACAGACTTCAGTCTAGCAAAGTAGCCAGGATAACGCCGTATATATCAGAGGTGGAGTCTACTCCATCCCGCACAATAAACATATTACAATGTTATATTATAATATATTCACCTCTGTTATAACAAAAATATGTATGTTAATAAATAAATAAATAAATTTCATACATAGGATATATTTGTATTGATTCCTTAGGTAAATTATATTGTAACTAGCCCAGCGGTACCCGGCGTTGCCAGGGATTCAGATTTAGATATTTAGATATTTATAGGAATTAATTCAGATATGAGAGGGTTAATGTTATATTGATCAAGGGATAATGAGGTCGCGATAAGGTTATCATCATTATCGGTCCAGCGTTATTTATACTCAATAAATAACAATTAAACTCTCTTACTCTTAAAATGGCCGTCACTGTCAACTTTTACGTAATTAATTATGTAAAAGTTTCGTTTTTGGATAACGCAATGGAATTAAATGATGGACTACTGACAAACATCAGAGTTACAGCTCCACTTCCTTATCACTCTGTGATATCCTCAATATGGAGTATAAATATAGCATTGAGATAAAATACAATTTTAACCTAGAATATTAGATCTGATCCAGGGCTGTGAAGTCGCTTTAAAACCTACCGACTCCGACATCGGCATTGACCAATTAACTTACCATCGCACCGTTTTCCCGCAGGGGTGGGCAGAGAATATAGAGCCTCACACTTTTCTGCTCCGACAAACTATTCTCGCTTCATTCACATTCGTACATCCTCTCATGCAACGTGCCAAGTCTTCCGCGTATATCCTCCATTTCTGGTACCATCAACATTTGCGTCATATATCTTTTTTACCATTCTCTCCTCATTCATCCATTCCATATGACCAAACGACCTAAGTGATCATTTCTTAATCTTACTATACTAAGATCAGCTCTACATTTTTTCCTTATTCCTTCATTATTTACTCTGTCAAAAATGGATCTGCTACATATACGCCTAAATGATCTCATTTCCACAGAATTCAGTCTACTTTTGTTCCTCTTCTGCCAGCTCTGGGCCTCACTTCCATACATCAATATCGGTACCAGGACTCCACTATTGTGTACCGTCAGTCTTGCTTTAGTTGACAACAAAAAATTCCATTCAAAGCGCCTTTCCCTTTGTTTCCTGGAGTCACCTCTCACCCTTTTCGTTTCTATCAAACACATTCCCCAAATACACAAACTCGTCTACTTGTTCCAAACATTCATTACCTACAAGTGAGTAGCTTGTTGGTGTAGTGGTCAAGACGTTGGCCTAGTGATCTAGTGGTCGGGAGTTCGCGCCTCATTCCAGGACACCAGCAAGTTAGTCCTATTTTCATAGCACAAGCATTTAGCTTAGTTTGAAAATAGTAAGAATATTGATGTGACATGTATTCCGTGTACGCATCTCTATTTAAAAAAAAAAAAAAAGTATTTAGCACGGTGTCTCGCTTTCCTCCTCGAATACCATCACTTTCGACTTGTTGACATTCGTAATAAGGACGCTTTCCTTGCATACATCGTACATTCTACTCACTAGCCTCTGTAAATCTTTGTTCATAATTCACCATTAATACGGCATTAACTGACAACTTAAATCAACAACTCCACAATTCCACAACCCTGAATCCTAATCTCTCAAAGCAGCGCACGCTCCATGGCGCCTCTGTATCTTCTTTGCATCCCAGACAACTTGGATAAAAGACTAATTATATTTCTAGTTGTAGTAGATTTTACAACAACATCACTCCATAGTAGTACTGGGAAAATCAATTATCAATACTCGCAAAACTATCGACATCAAATATATTATAGTGCTCGGATCTTTTAGCCTCAATGCGCCGTATTAGCGTGACTGCCCAATTCATCCAAACGATGGGGCCTGCCCACTTTCATTTCGTCTTTTTGGCGTATTCAATTAATAATAATACATTTATTAGGTTCACAATGCATTATGTACTTACATTGATAAATAATATCTAACGGTCTGACGTATTACTCTTCCAAATTAATATTCATTAAGTATACATTTTCACCTAGTGAGTGTTACGTTCAAATATCAGACAAATGTACCGAGAGTATGCATACAAAATTTGGCAAAGTAAATACAACATAACAGTAAGAAAGTAAGACATATATTTGGGTACCCTGCCTGCTACACCAGTAATTTACTGTATCATAGCAGACAGTGTTCCTCCGGTATAACAGTAAGCAAAGTGCAATGATCAATATACAAAAAAATATATATATAAACAGTTAATCGAGAAACGTAATTAGGTAATTCAATATACTGTTGGAGCAGTTTTATTCTCAGGTTTGTACCTTTAAAAGTTCTTGGGCGTAATTTCTTTCCATTTCGTGGAGCCAGAATCCCCATTTTGTGGACTGTATCATGTTTTCGTAGAAAGCAATCAAGGCAATTAAAAGTCAACCGGTTTTGCTGAGCTCAAGCTTTGCAAAGCATGTAATTTTATATTCCGTCTCCCTCTTTATGTACATATAAGTGCACTCTTTAATTATTTATTGTTAGTTTTAAATACCCCTTGACGAAGCTTGAGCTAAGCGAAAACGGTTGGCTTTAGTAAAATTGTCTACTATTGTCTATTCTCGTGTCCAAACGTTTATTTTATTTTCGGTTATGGAAATATGTTGTCGTATATACACATATTTATCGACTTGTCCACTGTATCTACTACATTATAATAAACTACTTATCTAACAGTAAATCACAAATGTGAAATAAACCTACAATAAGAATGTCCATTATCTATGTGCATAAATTCGTGGTCGACAAACTAAAGTGTAGTTCATATAATATTACATAGCCGGGACAAATTCCTTGGCAACAGCACGCGAATAAATTACTTCAAACCCAGCAAATTCCTATCTTTCGTGGAGCGGATAAATGTACAAATTATTATAACAACTGGAGTTGGTGAATACCAAAACTGGTGCCGTGCAAATTGCTGAATGCGTTGTTGCATCACATTGTGTATTTTTTATTTTATATTATAGGTAGCATTAACAATTTAATTAATTTTAATTTAATTCAACATAACGTAATGATAGAATAAATTAACTATAGAGTTTTCCATGAAATAGTAAATGAATAGTCATGAAATAAAGTGTACATATAGTTGAGGGAGGGTTGGAACATTAGTTGCAGGACGAGGGGCATTCTACACACATTTGTGTAAACAAGATGAATTTTTTATATTAATGCGTTCGTATAAAGCACCAACTGAAACAGAACAACATGAAGTGTTCTTTGTAGGTACAAATATAAATAATTATGCTGTTAACTCGCCAATATCGCGGATGCCTCTGCCTGGTAACAAGTCGAGTTTCGTTGACATTTTTCGTTGCAGGACCATACTTGAGCTGAAGAAATGTAAATTGTATGTAAATTATACTTAGTTTTTATTTTTGTTATTTTATATTTAAACTGTTATATTGAAATTTTAATTAAAAATGTACTGTTATATTTTAAATTAAATTAAAATTTATTCTTATGTAAAAGCCCACAAAGACTTCGAAGGAAATAAATAAATTACATTGTCAGTTTTTAAATTTTAGTTACAATCCAGTCATATGTTTAAAAATTATATATTATTTGATTGCGTAAGTGGTACCAAATTGAAAATATTGAAACGAGGAATTTGCGTTAGTCTATATATTTGTTAGTCTTTGGAGTTGTGCAATAAATTTTATAGAATTTCAAATTAGAATGGTTGCCATCTGAAATTTCAGACCAAACTGTACTATATGATAATATTATGCACCAACAATTTGGAGTTTAAGATTTGACTACAAGTAGAGATGTTGCAAGCACAAAATGCCAAAAAACACTTCACACGTCAATGGGCGTATATATATACGCCCATTGACGTGTGAATATATATCTTGGCTTAATACGAATATAATATATATATTATATTCGTATTAAGCCAAGAATATTTTAAATACTAATTAAATATTTAATTAGAAAGATATACTTATAAAATCAATTTAATCAAAAAATATTGTTGTTGCTACCGGGATCCGAACCTAGATCTCCTTCCAATCCGGAGAAGGTACATTAACCAACTATGCTACACCAGACAGTACTTTTGACGGCAAATTATCGAACCCGTGTGTTACACTTTTAATTAACATTAATACATCTATCGTCCCATTATTTGAAAGCCATTCACTATATTAAAAATATCACAGGCCTATGTTCTGAATAATTACAACTTCACATTAAGAATGTGTTCTCCTTAATAATGAATATTTGATACATGCACAGCAGAATAAGTATTTTAAAGATACAAAAACACGGCTGAAGAACCTAAGTCTACTGTCTACTGTAGAGCTGTTGCGGGCCGCAGTAAAAAAAGTAAGAACGGATAATGCACAAGTAGAAGAAGAAGAATTAAATTTTCTAAAAATGAGTTACATGATCGTAGCAGAGAGTAGTTTTATGCCTTCTCGTTTTACACGCACAGTGGTTAAATTTATGATAGTTAATTCTTATTCAACAATTGACATTTACAGTTTTTACTCGGAATTAATTGCGTGTTAATGGTGAATTAATGTAGGGAAGTATAAAATGTATGCACCCGTTTAGTTGGACAGACCCATAAATTCCTATTAGTGATGATACACTGTTATAAAACAGATGAGAGAAGCATTAGCATCTGATCATAAATATTAATCTCGGTGAGATGTGTCGGTTAACGGAGGCGAATCTCACACTGCTTTAGTGAAGAGGTCATAGGTCAGTGTGGTAAGAATCTCATTCCATAAAATCTACAGGATCGATGAAGAAAAAATATTATCGACAAGGAAAGAAACGAACGAACTCGACGTCTTTAAGATGCGGTGTCGACGTTACCGTGGACTACGAAATGAATGTCTCTATTCTTCAGAAACTTTGCATTAAAGAAAGGCTCTCTACAATATGCAGGAAAATAATTCATGTATACTTTGGGCATGTTGCTAGAAAAGATGGAGAAATACAAGAATGGTGGGCGAGACGCTGATCTTCAATAAAATGGACAGACCAACTACACGTCGCGCTAAACAAGGCCCAAGACCGCAAAGAGAAGAACGGGAAATAGAGATTGGGTTTTTCTTTTCCAAGGAAAGAGAGCCTTGGAGATATGTTTTTTTGTCAATGTCATTTTAATGTCATATTGTTTATCAGAAAGTTAAGCTAAAGAAAATAGAGTGTCAAGTACAAAAAAACTAACAATTCTAACATGTCCTATCTCTTGGGTTTACTCAAGTTAAGTTCAGATATTATAAAACCGGCTTTTCAAGATCTCAATTGGGAGATTATTCCACACCCGCCGTATTCTCCAAACCTTGTTTCACGAATTTTTCATATTTTTCGTTTTCTATCCATTAATCTCCGAGAAATCTATTTTATTGACAACGCTGCTCTTTAAAATTGCCTTGAACACTTCTTCACCTCTCGAATTGAAACAGAATGTTGGTGTAAATGATGCAGTTTATATTATCTGCAATTTAAAAAAAAATTAAATAAAACATAATCACTTTGTATAAATTCACAAATTTTATTAAACTCCAACGGGTTTTGTTGGCACAAGCTTCGTCAGGACGTATTTAAAATTAACTTAAAAATTAAATAAAAACGCTTTGAACTTATTCTCTTCTATGCCATCTCCCTTCTGGTATCAAACCAAATGTCCGAACCATTGATGTCGTTGGATACCAAGAAAATATTTTTGACGACGTCATACTCATCGTAGAGCTCATATAAATATTGAGGTTGCAGCGGTGAGGTCAAATATTATCTTCGCAAATCGGACCAATAATATTCTTTTTTTTTTTCTTCTGAGTACAACCAAGTCATGATAAATCCTATATAAACCTTCCTACATTCATATCCAACAATTTTTCAACATGATCTCGATACAGAGGTGCAGTAACATCAATAATAACTAATAAAATAAACAAAGTTTTAAAACTAAGAAAGAGAAAGAGCTGAATAATACTGGTTGCTACAATATCTTGCGGAACACTTCCAATCGATCGCAGCACGCCGGTCGGGAATCACTGATATGTACGCACGCGAATTGTATTTCTCGCACCAGCGTAGTGCCGAATTTAAAGGAGAAGAACATTATTTGTACACTATGCAAGAGAAATTAATGAATTTATTTAAGAACTTCCCATGACAGATACCCAAAACTCAGTAATCTGCTAACTACGGCTTCGGACTTCTTATAATAACTTTTCAATAACTATTAACATAAATTGTATATATTGCATCCCATTTCCCTCCCCTCCTTACCCTTTCCTCTTTGTATGTTCAGTTTAAAATCACTCTTTTGTTTTTTTTGTTTCAGTTTATTAATATTATTATTTTGTTAATATATACTACTTTTTAGTTTATTTTACATTACATAAAAGTATTTTACATTACATAAAAGTATTTTACATTACATAAACATTACATTACATACATTTTACATAAAAGTAAACATAATAGTACTTTTTGTTTATCAGTCTGTTTGACTATTTTTTAGCTTATTACGTACTACGTATTTAATTTCCGATGAAATTTCACTGGTGTTATTTTTATATATTATGTAATTATCAGTTATTATTGTTACACTGTTTGTTTCTTCAAAAATAAATAAATAAATAATCTATAATCCTTTGTTCTTGGTTAACATAAACATTTTTTTTGTTTTAAGGGAAGATTTTAATCGCAACATTTTTTTTGAACCCTCTATTTAACCTAAATATCAACCCTCGGAATCTCAAGTGGATTTCCTTCCAAGTGACCGCATTCGTTGGTCTGACCTGTTACTCAAAGTAAAAACAGAAACGAATACAATAATAATATATAGGTACGAATTTACCTTGTGTAAATTACATCTACTTTGATAAGCCGTAAAGGAAGTAGATAGCCGGAATATAACACGCGACACTCGGCGAGATGTAAGAGCACAGCAAAGGCCTAACTAGGAAGCAAAGAAGACATTGTGGAGGCCTATCACCTCCATTCACGGCAACCTACGTCGCAAAACGCAACTGAACACACCCCGTTGCACGGATCGCATGCGCAGGCAGCCGCGCACAGCCCGCGTACGTGTCCGAGCATGGCGACTCTAGACTTTCTTCTCGGCTTCTGCGTCATCAGCCGCTCACGCGTCACACTCCGCAACATCAAATTATTTAATAATAGAATCATAGTGTAACTTTGACCTACTTAACACGAACGCCGAATGGGAGCCTGATATTAGATGTACATATGTCATCTGTATCACAGGACATAAGCATAACATTACATAACCTCTAAACTGATCTGCAGTCAAGTTGTAGAGCTTAACATTTCTACACACGCCTTTCCTTTCCACAAGAACTATGATATATAATAATAAAAGCGATGTTAAAGGAAGAATCACATCGACCAAATTACATCCAAGGCTTATAGAATGCTAGGATTCATACTTTAAACCTGCAAACACTTCCAAAATCCGTATTGCTTCAAAATACTGTATTACGCATTCGCTCGTAGTCACTTAGAGTACGCATCTCAAATCTGGAACCCATGGCAGATTACACATATTGCGAGATTAGAACGAATGCAAAATAAGTTTCTTTGATATCTTAATGTTAGATCTAATCTATCATTCAACTCCTATTTAGATGCAGCAAACTTTCACAAAAATGAAATCCCTAGAATATCGAAAAAAACGTGCTGACCAAATACTTCTCTTCAAACTACCGCAAGGCCATATTGACTGTCCCAGCCAATTAGTATTAATATCTCTCCACATACCATCTAGATCAACCCGGCAGTCCGCACTCTTCCATATTCCTAGAAATAGAACATCTTACATACAAAATTCATTCATTCTCCGGTCATGCAAATACCATAATGAGAAATTAACAAAAAATGACTTTTTCAACATTAGCCTTACTACGCTTAAAGAGTTATTTTTATGAACCATCACAATATCAATTTTGGGCAATCATTCTACCTACAAACACATCTTGCTCTTCCTTTACCGCAACAATACTTGCAACCTCTCCACCCTTTCTCCCTCCTTTTTTCTTTTTATTTACCTTCTGCACCTAAATATACTTATGCATATACCTAAACATTTCTGTGGATTTTCACAAATAGTATTGCATGTTAAATATTTATGTATAATGTTAGTTATATTAAGTTTAGACTGTCAACCGATAATGCAGTATTAATGGCGAATAATGAACAAGAATTACAGAGGCTAGTGAGTAGAATGTGCGATGTATGCATGGAAAGCGACCTTATTATGAATGTCAGCAAGTCTAAAGTGATGGTATTCGAGAAAGAGGAAAGCAAGACACCGTGAAAAATACTTATAGGTAATGAATGATTGGAACAAGTAGATGAGTTTGTATATTTGAGAAGTATGCTCGACAGATCTTGACAACTGACTGAATTCAGTGGAAATAAGATCACTTAGGCGTATACGTGACAGATCCATTTATGACAGAGTAAATAATGACGAAATAAGGAAAGAAACAGATACCGGAGGATGGTCCCGTTAGAAGCCTCAATAATGATAAGATGTATGAATGTGGATAAGGCGAGAATTGTATGTCAGGACAGAAGAGTGTGGTGCTCTATCCTATCTGCCTACCCCCGCGGGAAACGGCGTGTTGGTAAGTACACTGTCAAAACTCGTTAATAAAATTGTATTTAAAAAAATTAATATTAAAGAAATTTGTTCTTTAATATTATATATATACAACGTATTTATTTATAATTGTAACTGTAAGGATCTAACCAACCTAATCCCGAACCGATCTGGGATCTCGGAATAATAGTTTTATATCCCGGCATTACAATTAGGATTCTGGATCGAACTTAATTAGGACAAAGCAGTTAAAACGAAATAAAACCGAATGTGTTAAGTATTTAATACTCACTTGTGATCTATAGTGTTTGTTGCTCGGTGGCGGCGTCACGGCCTCCGCGGACATTTTAATTATATTGATATCTCCTTCGTTCAACATTTTATCGCCGTTTAACATTTTATCACTGTTCAACATTGTATCACTCTTTAACATTTTATCACCCTTTAACGTTTTATCACTGCTCAACGTTTTAAAATAGTTCAACATTTTTACAAGTCACGAATAAGTGAATCAGTTGAAATCACTTTAAATTGTCGTTAAGTCGAGTCATTGAGGCCACCGTTATTTGGTTACGATGGCGGCGATATTTGGATATTTTCTCACAATCACAGATCACAATAAAACAAAGAAAATCCAGTATGCATTCTTCAGAAATTCCAACGAATCACTGAAACAAAGAAAACAATGGAATTAGAAAATGGAACACGACGTAACAGAAAATACTTCTTAATCGCTAGTTAATGAAGGCGTCAATATTTTTATAAAGACAGTCAAACTCGGTTATAACGAGTGCGAAGGGACCAGCTAAATTTGCTCATTATAACCGTTCTTCGTTATTACAAAAAATATTTAATATCCAATAAAATTAAAAGCAAGTCAAATACATATGAAAAATCAAAAATCTAAAAAAACATTTTAAAGTAAATTACTACATTCAATCATATTATTTCTTAACAAAATTCAAAACACTGCTCTGTTTTGAAGTTTAAAATTTGCTACGCACACAAAATAAACACCCATAGTTTTTTTTCTATGAATTCACAAACCTGAAAGGAATCGTAAACAATAAGGAACCTCGACGGCAAACGCCGCTTTCGATTTTATGACTTCTCAATAATTAGGGTTTTTAGACCGTGTATTGTATTTTATTCACTTGTTAACAATATTTTTGTACGTTACATCAGTGAAGCGAGCTCACAATAACAGTGAAGAGTTGTGTGAGAACAGGCCCGGATCAAAATAATATGTATTTTTTCATTATAACCGTGCTCGATATAACCTAGTTAGAGTGTTTTTAATATCGTTACTGTTCTTATAAAGATTTAGAAGAATTATTCCTTACTCTTATTTATTAAACTAAAAGTATTAACAAGAAGAGAATAAAAAAAATGTCATATTCACGTTTTTTAAGCATTTTAAATTAATCATTTAAATGCCATGAGTGCGTTAAAACGTCAAACTTTGTACGTCATGCCCAGCCACAAGCGTGTTTATATGCAGAAAATAGATTAAAGACGATTACCAACAAAAAAAAAAAATTTACACAAAATATTTGGTTATCGAATTAAATTATTATAAAACGCATGGTAACTCCATTATCTAGAATTGATACACAGAGTTCAGTTGATTCATTTGAACAAATGCAACGTCAGTGAAAAATTTCCATACGATTGTAAAGGTTTACTCGAAGGTATTTAAGATTCCGTAAAAAACAAAGTAGATGGCTTTAAAATAATGGAACGATAGATGTATTAATTTTAAAAAGTGTAAAGTATGGGTTCGAAAATTTTCCGTCAAAAGTACTGTCGCTGTAGCATAGTTGGATAATAAATAAATAATTCGGTCGAATTTCGAAAAATTTAGCATTATTTTTGGTCAATACTTATAATTAAAAACAGTTCATTTAAGATAAAACATTCATTATTATCTATTGTATAAAAAAAAAATTTTTTTTTTCAACGTAAACCTAAAAATAATTAGTTTTTTCTTGAGGATTAATTTTAATGGAAGACCTAATACACGTCAATATAACCAATTTACCCTATAACACATTCATATGCATTGTCGTATTGCTAATGATATGAGTTTGAGAAGTCCCCTATTAATACGTTTTATTACCCGGACTACCCATTGTCCCAATCATTCCGGATAATCGAAGTTCTACCGTATTTATCAAATAACGGTAAAATTAAAACTACTCTAATTTACCGTGTTAAAAAATATTGACAATTTGAAAGAAAACCAAATCAGAATAACTACTAATACAATAGACACTACACATCGCACTACCACACTCGTCAAAACAAATTTCAATACTGATCCGCCAGCTTTCGGACATCTCTTTGATGCAGCCGCTGTCTTTTGTCTACCGGGTTGGCGTCTTTTGTCTGTATATCTTTGGAGCATTTCTAGAAACGATCTTTTCGAAACACCCCTATTGTTCTGCGATTACCTACTCATTGTTTAGCCGTTGGTCTGTGATCTTAACAATATTTTATTTTTATATATTTTTAGAATAAGGAAGTCGCAATGAAATTTTTGTAATTCTAAATTATATTTATGAGAACGAATTTCGGAATTATCAATATTTCAAAATTTCATACGCAATCCCTATTTATGACAGAGAAAGACTGGCCACAACCAAACTCAGGACCGGAATGCATGAAGAACAATCGCGAAGTCGATTATTGACCTTGATGGACTGTAAAGCCAAAGATCCATTTAATTCAAAGGTGTCTAAACTAAATTAATCTCTCGTGTTCTACGCAGCACTGAATGGAATGGAATTATATATACTAAGAAAAAAGTAAAATAATATATTGGGTGTTCTATGTGATACTTTGAAATGTAATGCTGAATGTATCCCATGGACCCCATGGACCCTATGGTACACAAATCTATCCCCAAGGATCACAGAAACACTTTTGACAGCATGCATGAGAGAAATTCTTTCGTACATTGGATATGTTGCCAAAAGAAACGATGAGAGTCAGAGACAGTCGAGGGAAGAGGACGGTCTCCTGCAAGATGGATAGACCAAATAAAAAAGTTAACGGGGTCCTTTTTAAATGCTGCTATCAACATGACTCAAGAACAGGAGGAATGGAGACGTTTTGGGCACCAAGATGCAGGTATTTCAGGGGACCGCATCGCTCAGCATTGAGCATACGATGAAAAAGAAGAGGAACCTAACCAAACCCGCTTTTACTACCTGTATAACGTACCAACTTTTCTTGGTTTATTTTTTCAATAAAAATATTGACTCCACCATTGTAACCTATCATTGTTCTTAAACTGTTATGAACGCATTGTAACTGTTAAAATTATAATCTCTCTGTTCTAGATTTTTATGTCTTGAAAGACTTTTGAAAATTATGACCGTATTAGGCCGCGCGCGCATTGCGGATAAACGTCCGCGGTTTTCACCCGCAAGATATTGCAGCTCATAGGTTTGCATGCAAACCCACGCACTTGCGTTTTATTCCCGCGACTGATTTTAACAATGAATCCGTACACATTTTGCTACGCGGTTTAAAAGTGCGCTTGGATTTGTGTTCTATGAGAATGTATGGTGGCGCACGCACAGCAGTTAAACACGGGCAATTTTTTTCGCGTTGAACCTATGTCGTTAATTGACTTGAGCCTACGTTTGCGGCGACATCGTATGAGAATCTATCAGACAAAATTATATGTTAATAATATAAGTCCAAAAATGACATGTATTGTATAATAAAGCATTACAATCAAACGTTTAAAGATGACACAATAATTAAATTTAACCTCCAAGTAATAGGGAGACGTTCTTCTGGTGATATTGATTTGCGAAATGTTGTATCTTGGAACGTAATATAACGACCCACTTCTATTAAGAGTTTGTAAAAACTATTTATCGACATTTTATAGTAATTAAAAAATTTATCGGGATGTTTTCACATATTATGGTAGTTTATAAAAATAACCTTTTAGTCATTAGTTAACGGATAAACCCAGTATGTACGATGACAGCGACACATATTTTTTTCTGTTTTTGATAACCAGATCTATCGTCCATTTTGATACTGAACTGAAAATACGCAGTTTAAAATAGCATGTTGGTGTGCGGTCTTGTACATTGCGATAAAAAAACCGCAATGCGCGCTGGGCCTTATAGTAAAAGAGCTATTAAAATTACGTGTGGCATTTTTTATTCCACTTTTTTATTAGTCTGCTCTAACTCGAAACAAGCGCACGCGGTAATATCTCAATTCAATCTGGCGCGCGGCCCGCCACTGACCACAAACAATCTCTCTATCCTTGTTACACTATCATCCTCTCTCGTCCGCACACTGCTGATGCATCGCACATAATAACTCCGATCGATCGACTGATTTAACAAAGTACCTTTGTAAATTGTACGTTCTGTAATAATGTATTTTGATATTATTTTATCGAAGTAGATGTGTCAGGCATCGGTGATATTAACATGACAGAAGCAAAATTTACCACCGGTTTATGATTGTGAGAGACAGCAATTAAATATAGCTGTAATTTCACTACAAAGGAATTTTGTAACCGCACTGTATGGTACATAAAATCAGTATAAAGTTTGAAGTCACTTTGAATCGTAATTATAGAATCCAACCGGGATACCGTCAAAGTTTACATAAATCCAGCGATTTATGAATCCAGGAATTATGATCAAAAATATTTAAATATAACTATAATTATTCATCTTTCAGGGTTTGAAATGTTGTACGAATCATTAACGAAAATTAATCGACACGAGATTGAGCAGAGCATGAAAATTGAGAAAATTCACTACATAAATGGTGAAAAACTTGCGAAAATAGTTTGTAAAGTGCCTTTAAATGAAGACTGCACACTTTTAAGTGACTAAATTTACAGTAGATCTAATTTTTTTAACGTTGCTGTGAGTCAGGAGCAAACGAAATTTTTATTATATTATAATAGTGATTTCCATACATTTTTGTTCAATATTTTTTCTAAGATACTTAAGGACCATCTTTTAAAATATCTCTTCGGTGGATAAATCGAAGGATTTTCTACATCATTAGGCCAGCCGTTGTTGTACGCTCTGCGTGCCAGGAACATGTGAAAGGTTTGTACAAATCTTGTTCTCGTTTTGGGCCTAATGGCGGTCTTATTCTGTTTAGCTCTCGGGAGATATTTGTGACGTGGACGTTGATGAAGCACATAAAAGTAAAAAATCTGCAAAAAACATTATTGAGAAATAAATATAAATTAAGCTTCCGAAAAGTCAATAAAATTTTAAATTCTAGCCATTATTACACAGATTAGTGTAACTCACGGCTAGAGTTTTTAATCCATTCTGCGTGCAACATCATACCTGGGCTGCAAGATAATTTGCTTGCTTGCGAGCCCATGCGATTTATTTGTTCAATCTGCATTAATAATTTCAGGAACTAAATATATTGAGTTGTGTTATGTGCCAAATTTCTGCATTTTTCAAGCAATTTTTCGTTACTCTCTCAATTTTTTTCAATATGAATTATCTTGATTGATAACTACATTCAATTACACCATTTACTATGTCTACAGACCAAACTTTTTTCATTCCAACGTAAATTTTCTGATAAGAAAGCGAGTAAACATTTTTAGAATCTTCTTCTTCTTCTTTTAAATAGACAATCCACTCATCAACAGTGATTTGCGCCATTAATCAAGTTAAAACATTATTTTATAAAAAAAAGTACAATAATATTAAAGAATAGGAAATATTATATTACAAGTCAATACCATTGTCGTTAAAAAAATTTGCTATTGTATAAAATAAATGTGGCGAGTTAAGGAAAAGAAGATGACATGAGTTAACCAGGAGTTGATAATTACCGTTGACGATATTACTGTAAAAAAAACCTGTGATCCGCAATGGACAGGCAAAAGAGATATGGTCAAGGGTTTCCTTCTCGGCATCACACCCACACATTGGGGAATCTATTAAGTTCAATCTGAATAAATGTGAGGCATTCTCATTCTAGAGATATTTGATATTGTTCTTTTGGACACTTTCTTTTTGGAGAATCAGGAAGTGCGGGGAATAAAATCTTTGAATTATTTTAAGACGATTACTCTTATAATTATTTGGATTTATCCATTGTGCAGTCGAAATAGAGTTCGTACGTTTTTTACCATATTAAATCTGTCATACATCGAGATATGGAATTGATGAGGGAAAATTCCGGAAAGAGTGACATTTTTAGAGATTATTAGCAATAAATAATATTAAATGTTAAAATAAAAAATTTCTGTGACATTACTTTCGGTTATGGTAATTAGTAAAGCTATTTAAATATAAGTTTTTGGTCATTATCGTAATGACACATTTTAAATGTCCGTTTTCTGAAGAAGTAATAGATAATATTTTATTTATCGAAAGCAGAGAACGGTACGGATTAATAAAAGAATTTAATTTTTGAAGTAGGTAATAATAATAATAATAATAATAATAATAATAATAATGTGTTTATTCCAACGTGATCAGGTTTTCTTTTAACCCGATTCGCCATAGAGATAATACATATTATGTTATACATTATAGTTATGAAATAAATATAATGCTATGAAAAAGATAAAGAAAAAGAAAGCCAAGGAAAATATTAATAAATAAAATAAAAAAAGTTAAAACTAAAAAGTTTACACATATATACACACAAAATATAATTATTACATATATAACTACTTCAGTCACGGCCATTGGTATATATGTAGCTATTCTGTAGACGTTGCCATTCTCTGGTCAGGGAACCAGATTTTCATGACAGCGCCGCTTGCACCAGAGAGTTGGTGCTGAGCTTCAGCCGCATCTTTACGCCCGCAACTCAATATCTCAGAAGCGGAACGAATCCATGTATACGCCCTTCGATAAACATCGTAGAAGCGCTGCAATAACGTGCCAATCCAAACAGTATTCTGTGTGAGTTGTTGTACTGAATTCGGAGACGGTTATATCGGTAACAATTATTTTATAGATTAAAATTTATAGAATTTTTCTTAAGATTTTAATATATTTTTGATACCTAGTATATCTATATATACCTAGATAGCATTGTCAATAATTGCACAACCTAAGTTAAAGCTTCCAGCAGACACTAATATATAGCAGAGCTATACAGAAGGAAGACTAAACTAAAATTTATTGTCAGTATGTAAGTTTATGACAGCGAAAAAGTGATTGAAAATAGTTACAATTTCAACGCTAGTTCCAAAGAAATTGTAAGAATGTAACCAATGTATTATTTTGTAAGCAGAGAAGTAGAGTATATGCTAATAATCATACTCTCAATTATATTCTACATATAATATAATATTCGATTTCATTAACTATAAACTATTATTTCTATTTCTTCAATATTAGCAAAATTACTTTGTGGCCACATATTATATAAATAATGAGACAAAACACTCTGTTTAAACCACTATTTATTGATAAATTTCAAATTCTATACAATCAGTTTTTACACTAATAACAAATTGAAGAATTATGTATTAAATAACAAGAATAAGGATGATATTTTTAAAAAATCGGGGGTCTACAAATTAATTTGCAATGATTGCAATCGTTTTTATATAAGTAAAACTTGCAGAAATTTTGATATTAGAATTAAGGAGCACTTGAGATGCCTAAATAGCAACAACTATTTTGAATTTTTCAATCACCTTTTGGAAACAATCCATTCTTTTGACATTAACAATGGTTTAGAAATAATACATACAAATACTAGAGGTTTACAGTTAGATAAAGTTGAAATTTTACAAATAAGAAAAAGTGTTAATAGCAAAGTAAATATTATAAATAACCAAATCCTTTTTCTAAATAGTCATCTTTTAAATTTATATTCATAGTAGTTCCTACCTAGTTACCCACCACTTATACTTTATAATTTTGTTTTTGTCTATGCTTGTATTTTTAATTTTAGTATACATTGTTTCCTGAAAAGATACCATAAATGTCAAAACATGTTTGTTTATTAATAAATATAGAACCTGAGACAAATAAGTTTTTCCGGGCCGCAATAAATAAACTAATTATAGCCAACGTCCATTGAACGGATAAGGCACGATAAGAAGTACGGTGTTGTACATTGTATTATATATTACGGGAATGTAGACACATTTTTGAGAATCGGTTAAGTTTAAAATGAAAATGGCCAAGGCACAAATCATTATATATTTTGAAATACAGAATCTGTCAATAAGCGCCGTCAACATTGTATGTCACGGTACATAACGCATTTCAATCATTTTCAACATTGAATAATAAATTTTACGGATATACTGGCCGTTAAAATGCCGACGCTTTGATGCCAATTGCGATGACTATTAAAAACATTGTAAGCAATTTACAAATACGTTTTTTTTATTATTTTTCTAATTAATTATTTTGAAAATGCCACATCATACAACACAAAGACAAAAAAATAGATTCGAGTTTAAGTAGATAAATAATTAATCCCCACTACGATTACGCCAGCATCCGTATTACGACTCTCCTTAATGTTTATAAAATTTAAAAAATGTAACTTTAATAAATATCATTATTATTATTGAGTTCTGTTAGTTTGCTTAAAGCATTATTTAAATATTACAGATATTTACAACTAGGGACAAACCACGTACAATCGACTTATTTAAGTGCTTTGAATTACCCTCTTCTATGGGTAATCAAATGGTTTCGGTGAAGCCGATGTATATTAAGGTTCTTTTCCCAGAGGTACTTAGCATTAAAAAAATTCCCCGTTTATGAGCATAATATTTATGTTAGCTAATGGCTTTATTGTTATAAAATTTTATGCTAAGCTTAATAGTCAACTTTTCCCGTTTCTGTCCCCTAATGTTTCTTACGTTTCCAGGGTCTTCCTTCAATATCTGGACTAACTAATACATTTTCTCGAATGCCCAGTTCTTTTAATTTTAATTAATGATAATTTCAATTCCAAACTGATTAATTCCGATATGCATCCTGACTTTTAAAGAAATTTCGATTTAGGTGGCTTGGACACGTCTTGCCTATGCCAGCGGAACAATTAGCAAGATGTGTCTTCTTGACAACTACATAGGTAAAGCGTCCTGTGAGTTACCCTAGACCAAGTTAAGAGAAACAACAACAAAGTCTTTATGAAGACACACTGGGTCTTGATTCTTGATTGGTCATTAAGAACTGACACAGCACAAGACAAGAAAGATGGAAGCGATTGTCGACACTTTGGGGCCCCCAATTTAATGATGATGTTGATGAATGAGGCATGTGTTTAACGTCCCGCATAAGTAATGTGTTCAGTTTACGTAAAACCAATTTCATACACATTGCATTTAATTGTTATTTCAATTCTCCTTTATTGATATACGAGGCGAGTGTTGAACGCAAAAGAACAGAGGGTGTCCGCAGACGATCTGGCCTCATCAGTTCAGATAAATATTGAAGAACAGCCTTATTGTGAGCTTCAAGAGCCAAATACCGTGAATGAAATTTTATAAGAAAGTGGACGACGCAAGAGTTGTGTGCCAGGATAGACGAGCATGGCGTTCTATCTTGTCTGATAATTAGTTTATTAATTAAACGTTTTTTGTATACAATTTTTTTTTATCAATTTTACGATCATTATCCACGTCGGTCCTTCATGACTTAAGATCGCGATATCCATGAACTCCTGCTCTCTTGATTATGCTTCTCTTCTACTTGGCATTACTAGATACTAGAAAAATACCTTTTCCACTCGGTCGGTTCAGCGGGTAGAGGATCTTCCTCTTTCTCTTCGTCTTTGGTCCACCACAATAAGCTTCTCCAAGCTATCTTCTCTTTTCGCAAGACTCCCAAAAAATTTAAAGATTTATCTCAGGCTGTAGATTTAGAGTTTATCATTGATGTTCAGTTCCCGCATAATGGAGTGCAAGTTCATGCGCCTCTCCATCCATGGTAAGCGTAACATATGTCTCCAGCAACACATCTCAAAGATATACATATTATGGCAATTTTCCATTTGGGCTAAGCCTGATTTAGGGAACCGCTTAATATTTTTAAAATAATTTTAAAAACGTATTTATAAATTTAAGGACGTTCCCAAAGAGCAGTCGTACTCAATCTTCAAGAAGATTCTCCCGTATGTAAACTACTATGAACTACTATGAATAGAATAAAAAATAGTTGAGGTACAGTGTACTTTTTCGCTTCCGCTCACATGCGCAGAAGTTCAAAAATCTCTCACTATTCAAATTATAAAAGGAAACGTCAAAACCATTCAAAAGTAGCTCACTTTTAACATTTTTTATAACAAAACGAATACCGCTTATTTTAGTTATTTTTACAGAAAGATATTTGTTAAATTTTCAATTAATGATTCTCAGTTTTCCAAAACAATCGTAAGAAAATTACTATTCCTATTCAATTAAACGTGCGCTACAACATCGATCGGGGTATGGTTCGTATGTTAAATATACTCATTTTAATAGTTAATATTTACAAATTTACTACCGCAAGGACTATTGAAAAAAATTTCTACGTATAAAAGACACTCTTAAGTATGCGTATTCAAAGTTTCAAAAGGATTGTAAGAAAAGTGATTTTTTTGGGAACGTATAGAAATAGAAACTTAGTAATATTAACAGCGAAAATAATCAAACGATGGTAGCTAGAACAAAACATTATTTTAACACGAATATCATTACTGAATCTCTCTTTCGATGAAACAACACCATTTTAAAACCACAAAGTGAAGATATGTAATACTATTATAGTATCTATACGCGCCGTCATTTACTTTGATAATATGATGATGAATGCTGCGGTCGCTTGATGAACCGTGTCCAATAAAAAATGTGAGCTGCCCGAAACTTTCGATGCGTGGGAGTAACCTAATCTAACCATGGAAACCAACACCACTAAGTAAAATAATATTCAATATACGATTTATCGAGTATCCCAGAAAGGTGCTTTGGGAAGAGTACAACCTGTTTTCAAATGTAAAAAATATTGGAATAGGGGATTCACAACATATTGAAATAAATATCTAAAATGACCACCGTATATGATATGCATCAGCGGCAAGCAGTCAGTACTTTGAAACAAGATGTACATAACTAGAATTTCTGCGAAATAATTTGATCACATTAATTCATATACATATATATATATTGTTCTGTCAGCTAAATATTAAATTTCGCCTAATTTCCCAAAATATACATTTACGTACAGTTTAATTAAATGCTGCACATACCTAGTAGGCAATATATTATACGAACATACTTATTTATTTTTCATTGCTCTCATTTTTTTCTTTTCCAGAATGTTCTTCGTCTTACAGAGTCTTGAAATTTTGCCTTTAATTATGAGATGCAGGATCTGGTAGTTTTCTGAATGTCTTACAATATGATATTGCAGTTTCCGGGACCTTAACCCTATCAATCCAGCTTATTATAGAAGCCGTCCGTAGATCCACATCTCAAATGCTTCAAGCTGCTTTAGCATTGTTTCAATGAATGCGTAGTATTGAATCATTCTCATTCACTAATTAACTTTAGATAATAAATTATTTTAGTTTAAAGAACGCGCTTCCCCGGATAGGAAGAGGTCCAGGCGCGAATTCCGGTAGCAACTAAATATTTTTCGATAAACAGATTTTTTCTGTATATCTTTCTAGTTGATTCATTTAATTTATATTAAAATATTAATTAAATTTAAGATAGTGTTCTGTTTAAATAATTAATTGTAATAAAGATTTAAAGATGTAGTTCTACATTTATGACATACATATATATAAATAACATACAAATCCTAATAAATAATGGTTTGGATACCTTACACATAAGCATACCAAACATATGCTTTAATAACAATAATACTATATTTGATGAGACTAATCTACAAAACGAAAGTATCGGAATTGTGCATGTTTAGATATTTCAAGATGACATGTATATTTAGCAGAATGAAATATTTCATGATTTATGGCTGCGTTTCTCATAAATAATAATTAATATTCTATTTGCTTGAATCCATTGATAACGAGTTATGTGAATTACTGTCATAATAGCTTTATTATTTACGTTACTAGAAAAAACCCGTCGATAATGACGGAAATCATTCGAGAATTAACCGATCAAAATTGCTAATTATTTTTTAAAAAAACACAACTAAATACAATGGCAGCACAATTTACTTTGTTTGACACAAATCTTGTTCGTTTTATTATATTCTTTAGTTACCAATACATTTCTGAAGAAAAACTATATGAAAAAATAAATTACTATCCTATTTTTTAAATCTGGTCGCCATTAAAATGAATTTTATACGATTAACGTAATATATATATGTATGGAAGTGAGGCCTGAAGCTGGCAGAAAAGGAACGAAAGTAAACTTAATGCAGTGGAAATGAGATCACTAAGACGTATTGTGGCAAATCTATTTATGACAGAGTAAAGAATGAAGAAATAAGGAAAGAATGTAAAGCTGATGTTAGTATAGTGAGTAAGATTAAAAAAATATCACTTAGGTGGTTCAGTCATATGGAACGGATGAATGAGGAGAGAATGGTAAGAAAGATATATGATGCAAGTGTTGATTGCACCAGAAATAGAGGACGTCCGCGGAAGACTTGGCACGACCAGGTAAACCAGATAATGGAGGATGGTTCTGTTAGAAGCCTCAACAATCGGCGAGCTTGTATGAGAAGATGTATGAATGTGGATGAGACGAGAATTGTGTGTCAGGACAGAAGAGTGTGGCGCTCTATCCTCTCTGCCTACCCCCACGGAGAAACGGCGTGATGGTAAGTATGTAAGTAAGTAAGTAACGTAATATATTAATGTAAGTAATCAGTAAACAAATGTTTATCTGTCAAAAATTCCATAAATGGAATAATGGTTTCGGAGATAATGTACATATGATAGTAATACTATCGTAGCCAGGAAATTATATGAAACAGTAAGAGTAATGTAAAATAAATTTTAACATGAATGGACAAAAGAAAATATAATTATAATTTAGCTCAATTAATACTACATTATATTTTATCTATTTCTTTATAAATTTTTTCTATTGTTTATAAATTTTGATAATTAAAAACTATGTAAATATCTAGCAGTGCCTACTTTTATTTAGTATTTGATTTCGATCACTTTTATCTATTTTGACAGATTTTAAATATTGATTGAAATATGTGTCTATCCTATTTTGCTCGTTTTAAAAAACAACGATGCCAAATCTTGTTTATTTTTCGTTGCTATGCGACACAGATGGACACAAGAAATTTATGTATTATATGTAGAATTGTCATAATCAATGTACAAATGAAATTACTCGTATGTACTTTTGTCGTTAAGTATTGGTAATCCTAAATCTTTTTCTTATACCGTATTGAGACTTAGGTGTACGAGTACGTCCAGTGAAATATACTAATAAAAGCCTGCACCCTCTGAAAGGCTACAAGAACACTGCAAATATGAAACTATATGGAAAAAATAAAGCATCTCTCAAAGCGAACTCAATCAAAAGAAGAATAATATCAAGAAACTTCTAGCGGCGGTTTCGCTGTTGGTATCGTCGTGATATATAACAATTTCCCCACAATAAATAAATACTAGAAATACATATGCTGGATGCATATAAAACGTCGCACTGGCGCCGTATGATGTGTATACCGTACCGTAAACAGCTACACGAACAAACTTGTCCATTCTCCAGATGCTAAAGATCAAAGACAAACTGTCCACTTTGTCCAGAAGGCGAACACTGAAGTGCTTCGGATTAGTGATGGTAATTGGTTATGTGACACTGATTGGCTACTGAGATTTAACGATGATTGGCAACTGAGATTTAACGATGATTGGCAACTGAGATTTAACGATGATTGGCAACTGAGATTTAACGATGATTAGTAACTAAGATTTAATTGTTGGAAGTAAATCAGTGATTGCTCGAAAAATTACAAATAATCAGTTACCAATCATCATTATAATCGAACACAATCACAATAACAATAACGGTTTAAATAACAGTTAAAATATCGATTTAAATAACGGATCAAAGTATAACAAAACTTTGCGTACAGCAGAAGACCAGATAGAATGGTCAAGGATACATATCAAAACAAGCACGGGACCATCACGCTTAGCAGCAGGCAGTGGAACACAGTAAGAGGAAAACAAATTCACGCGTAGACATTTTTCATAAGAAATCAATCACCTCGTTACCGCTATCTTTCCGTAACCATGACGCCATAGTCTGTGGAGCCATAAACAAGATGACCCACAGAAACGCCCAAAGTCAGCCGAACTTCTAAATATTTATATAACATTAGTCCCTGTTAAAATTCTATTCGTGGATAATTAAATAAATAAACTTGTCCAAACATGTTTCGGCAAGACACAGCGAAAGCAACATTCTTGCAGCGTTTACGGTTCACACCGAGCCGAGCATGCTATAAACAATGGAAGAGAAATAAATAGCGATCAATATTCGTTTAGCATGTCGGCTATTCTATTTTATTACCTAGGATTTATTGCAATAAATATGCCCACCGTGTCGGGAACGAGGATCAATAAAATCTGGTAGATTATTATTTCGAAGAAAGATCTATAGTCGGATTATGGTGGACGCGGAAAGATGTGTTCCAGTTCTAAATTAAGAACTCAATACGGAAGACTCTTCATGATTGCATAAAGAGCCAGAAGTTAAACTTATATTTTTAAAGAACGAAGATGTATGTATATAAGGTATAATTTTGGTTTTGAGGAAGATGGCAAGATGAAAATAAAATGAGACAACGCAGTATTTTCAGCGTTTTTTTTTTTTTTGCAAAATGACGCATAAAAGAGTAAAATATACACATTAATATTATAGAACCGACAAAAATATTATTTAATAAGCAATTTTTGTATAACTTCAAATGAAATGCGTGTAAATAAATAGAATTCGTAAATAATAGAATATATCAAAAAATTGAATAATCTAATGCAATGATTTATAACTCTGTTAATTCTAATTATTTATTAATTTCTTAAGTATATATTTATCTTCGTAACCTTGACATTGAACCCATAATAAAACATGTTCTGTATAGGTATGAATCTTCTGTAAATATAAATTTATCTGGTACACTGAAAACGAACGTAATGTCTTTATTCAATTTATTAATAAGAAATATATACATATAAAATCAATTTTATCGTAAAATATTATTGTTGCTACCGAAACACGAACCTGAATCTCTTCCAATCTGGGGGACGTGCATTTACCGATTATGCTATAGCACCATAGTGGGTTAACGACAAATTTTCGAACCTGTGTTCAAATTAATACATCTATCATTCCATTATATGAAAGCCATCAACTTTATTTTTACGGAATCTTAAATACCTTTGAGTAATCCGGTAGGAGACGCCAGAATTAACAATGAATTTTTATTCAATTTTGGACACATTGATAAAACTTATACATTATTAAGGAGAACACATTTTTATTGTGAAGTTGTAATTATTCAGTACAGATCTGTGATGTTAATAAGAAAAATCACAGACCTACTCGTATGTTCTGAATAATTACAACTTCATAATAAGAATGTGTTCTTCTTAATATTAGTTTTATATCTAGTGTACGACTTTTGATATAAATGAATAATAGGGACCCACATTTTCATTTAAAAAAAAGCATTGCCACCCTTATATAAATAAAATTAACATCTTCCTGAAACCGAAACCGCTTTCGATTTATTTCTAATTAAGTAAAGTTTAAAATATCAATGTATTAACTGCACGTATGAATAATTAGTTACCAATCATCATTAAAATTGAACACAAACCTCGCAATCATCATGGTTACAATTAAGATTAAAATAACGGTTTAGTGTAACGCTATTTTTTTAGAAAAAGCACGGAACATTTTTAAAATCGCGCAATTGTTTCACCACAAGCAAATTGGTTTATAAAATCACGTGCGATTGCATCACCCGTGTGTTTATCAATATTTGCATCAAAAGTAGCCTAGTTGCACCACAATATGTCGAGCATGTACCACAAATTGCACCAACTGCTGTCGCCGTGAACGTTAGCGGGTAGCAGGGTGGTTGCAGCGTTAATAGTTAATAGGGGTGATGTGAAACGAGCTCTCGACGGCGGCTACTGCAATCAGTTGAAGCGGATTATTACGTTTTGCGCGAGTTTCGATAGAAATATTACCCATTACGGAGGGTCTCGTGACACTATGTCCGGAAAATTTCAGTGCTCTTTTTTCGATAGTACGCGTAAAAAAAATTATGTGGAAAGCAGCTAACTCCATTTTTCTAAAATGTTCAGTAGCAACAAAAACCTGTTTAATTTTGTAATTAATCCGATTACGAACATTCCAAAGCACACTTTGGTAGATTGTTTATGCAGAAATAGGTTGGCTGAGAAATTTTATTGATGTTTTGATTTATCTCGTACTTACAGGGAATATTTGGAGTTAGCTGGATTTCTTTACCAAAATTGTAAAATATTATTGGGAGCTATGTGATTTTCCATGATGATCTAGTAATTATGATTTCCGTGGACGTCCTCTATTTCTGGTGCCATCAACATTTGTCTCAGGTAAACATTTAAGGTTTTTACAAGAATCAATGTAAGGTTTTTCAGCACCTAGCACTTATTTATTATTTTAAAACACGTGATTTCACGTGTTTTAAAATAAATGAGAATTGTTGCTTTTAGTGTACCAAAAAACAATAAAAGAGGAAAATAATGGCATCAAAAACGGTTTTTTTTAGTATGGATGGAGTTAGATGCTTTGCAGATTAAGGTATCGAAATGCTATTGTTTGTGCGTTGGGGGAGAAAATAAGAACAACATTAGCATACCAGTATAAGGCTACTGTAAGATAGCTATTAAGGATTAGAATAATTTAGTTAATTAAGTTATAGTGTATAAGTTATCTTTATGTTTATGTTATTTATATATTTTTTAACCTTCATTGTAAATACATGCAATTCTAAAACCAGACTTCAGAATATCAGCAACTTTTGTGAGGAGACGAGTTGGCGTGTATTGTGTAACGGCACGCTGGCAGACCGATTACCACTCGGCAGTATTCATTAAGAAAAACCGCGTTCACCCCTTTTTTACGTTACAGTACTATTATGAAAAATAGGTCAGCAAAATATGTTAGCCAGCTTGATCCACCATACTGTTGCAATCTATCGTATCTATTTAATTCGAACCAACAAATGAAATGCACATATAGCTTACAGTCCACGTACGAATGAATAGATAAACATTAGAAAAACCAAAGGAAAATCATTTACGACTCTAAAATAAATAAAACAATTCTCGGTACGACGCTTAAACGTACACAAGTCATAATATGATGTTATCTAAGACGCAATAAGAGCCGGTTTCACAATACGATGCCAAGAAACTAAAACATATTATAAAACTATAGTTAATAATGACTGAATTTTTTTTTAAATTATTCTAGTATCGCGCGAAATTATTAATATCACATACAAAGTAGGTACCTTTCAAAATTAAGTACGCAATGCTCAGTTGATCCACTTGAAAAGGGGATTAATAAGGAAATTGCCGATTAGAAGAATTCGACTTCATATTTCAGTATCCCAAAAACTACAAAAATAAGAATTTATCTATATATATTAATTATAAATATCAATAAAAGCATATTTACGTATAATGTAACATAGTTGTTAACGATTTTGATTATATATTTTAATGGAAACACATTTTACTGTGAAGTTTCAATAAAACAAAAATAATACGAACAAAGATGCGTAATGGTAACGAATTCTCTCGTATCCCGGTGGTAAGTTTAGTTAAATAAGTAAATCAAAGTAAAATAAAAGTTTATCAAGGTATCAAATTTTTTAACAATCTCCCCATCACAATTAGAAAAATTACGGACTATCAGAAATTTGTAACTGAAGTAAAAAAATATGTACGCAGACTAACTGAAACATAAATTAACTCGAATATACTCCTTCTCTATACACGAGTCTTACTCTCATAGAGAAGAAACAAATGTTAAAAAAATATATCCACTGATCATTGAAATATATATATATATCCAGTGATCATTGAAATTGTATTATATTTTTAATATTAATAAAAAAAGAAAAAATATATAGTATTTTAGGTAGATTTCGAAATATACAAATTTTGTGGACACGATAAATCTTTTAATTCTTATCTGGTCTCGATCAAACTCTTTTGAAAAATTATCTGGCTAATATTTCATTTGTGTTAGTTAACTAGCCCGCTCCGCCGACTTGTTCAGGTGATAATGGCGGTTGTTCATTAACTTCTAGACCTAGAAATAATTTATAAACATATATACACAGATGAAATCTATCCGATTCTCGTCTTGTAGTGAGTTGTATACATAGATATATATGTGATCAACAACTTTGATACGAACGATATAAGTCATGCCTATCTCAGCCAAGCAATGCGGTATAGAAAAATATGATTTTTAATCTCGCTGTGTCAGTTGAATGATAATAATAATCATTGCGGTTGCAATTTTGCTATCAATGCATTAATTTTCCAGGAAAATTGCTGTAATTATAAGTACATGTACGCAAGTAGAACTTTTACACTTTTATCAGACTATTTAGCATCACTACCATTATCGCAGTTACAAGTTAAGACCAAGCCCGGGAATGCCAATTCAGTGAAACGCTCATCGATGCATGCAATACATATTCTCCTTTCCTATAGCGGCCTCAATTGGATGAGAATTGTAATATAATCCACCTCCGCGAGTCCCGGTCATGGGTCGCCTTCACAGCTATCTCCAGGATATACCCAGCTAGGTGCGATGCATCTATCCACCGATGCGGCCAGTGGCGTAAATACAAAAATCGATCCTCAATTCAGAATGAAAAAATACCCCGTTAAATAAGTATTGTATCTAAGATACACGAATATTAGTACTACATGATTGATCCATTAAATAATCAAAATAAAATTTGTCTGTTATCTCCCATAATATTAACACGTTCACGAAAAAAAAAACGTATTTCAGGCATTTATATACCCTTGTAAATTTCTCGCTGTGGTAGATTTTAGTCGGAGTTGATGAGAAATTAAGGGAGCAATTTAGATATTTTAGCACAGTTAAAAGGAGAAAAAAATACTGTACAGTTTTATTTGTTATTTGTTATTTTTTCGCTTGATGCACTCTATTTTAATCAAATATCAGATATCTCGTAGAGACAAAACTATTTTTGTATTCGCTTATTAGTTCGCCCAGTGCAAAGCATGAGATGCGTGGTCCGAATAGACAGAATTCTACCATACCGTCTCCCATCCACATAAGCAATCATTCTCAGGGAAAAATAATAAAATACGTTATAAATTTACAATATTATAATTAAATAGTTTTAGCTTATAGCTTAAAATGTATGAGTCTACCAGGTAAAAATATAGTAAAAATAATATACCCACAGTGTGATTACAAATAAAGATTTTTAACCAGTCGTCTTCAACAAATAATAGACTTATATCAAATCGACAACATCAAAATTAGCAACTAGCATTTAAAGTTAGATGTGAGAATAAATATTAAGAATCACTACATCTTCAAAATTTCACATCAAAAATATCCTTCACAACAATTCAGACACAAGAATCTTTACTCTTCAGGAGCAATCCATAGTTTGAGTTCAGTATTTTGATGTTCCGAGGCACCCGTAAAATACATGTGTCTCCTCCCATCGCAAAATGTCAATAAGGCTGGGTCATGAAGTTGCGCAGAACCCTTGCGTCTTCATTTGTTGTAAAATAGAATAAATTGAGCAGAAGGGACCTAATCGTGTTTCATCATGCTTAGCTCGTGAGAAATCCTTCACGAAGAAATTAGTATTGTTCACCAAATCATACCTCCCAGACATCGAGTAAGGAAGGAACACTTCACATCCTGCAAATACACAAATGAAATAACAAAAACTTTCTACTAACACGGTACAGGATAATACAGATGCCTAATATTTTATATTATTCTCACCCTTCTTAGTTTAAAGATGAATTCACATTTTTTTACAATCAATCCACTAGATTCATCCACGGAAAAATACCATAGAGAAATTTCTTCCCGCGGTGCAATGTTGCCATTTGCCAAATGTCAACTTTAAATAATATCTCGTGACCGGTAGGTACCAAATATAAACCAGCCGAAGACAGGTCCCTGTAATTATCCGATGCTGCCATATATTTTCCATTGCATATAATAAAAAAATAACTTTGTCTCTATGAGATATCTGATATTTGTTTAACAGTGCCTTTATAGGTAAAAGTCCAGTAATTGTGTGTTCTTGGACATATTCAAATATTGCCATTATATATTTTATTTATTATATATTATATATTTTAACCAAATTTTATCGAACCATAATCAATGAAAATTACTCGCGATAAAAAGTTTAGCCGTAGTTTAGTTTCGTGAAGTGAGTGGGTACCTACCGTGTAGCGCGATTGATGAGAGGTGTGATGTTACATAACCGTGACAAGATTTTGCTTAATTTTTCGGTTTTTGATAATTTACTCTTCCTGTCCTAAAACGTTTCACATTAAAAATATATTAATCTTGCTAACGGAAATATGGAGAGAGGCGAAGATCAGGAATATTTAAAGCCTGGTACAAATATTTTAAGCAGTTTTTACGACTGAGAAAAAGACTAGCTAGAAGAAGAAAATGATAGTATAATAATGTTTCCATTTCTCAACACTTAAAATCATTGAAAATTATAAAATAAAACATGTTTTTACAAGTCATTAGTCGGCATAATTTACATTACAAAATATATACAGGTGTTTTCAATTATAGTCATCGCAAGTGTAACCATTTTATTGCAATATACCTATACACGCAGTGGCGTGCAGTACGTATCGACTTAGGTTATGCTGTTACCATGATATTAGTAATATATGCTACATTATACATAGATTTATGAACGTTTGACCGAAGTCTTTAAGCAAAGTGAATCCATAATAAAAATGCATTATCCTAGAATGCAAAGAACAATCATGAAAACAACACGTTTAGTAAAGTAGTAAAATTTACGAATTAGTAAATGATTAGTTATTGTAGATGCTTCGATTAGCTTTAAGCCAAGTTCAAAACCTTTTAAATGCCATTCAGTTAGGAAACAGCATAACCAAGGACTCCATACAATATGGATCAGCTGGCGAGTGGAATTTTCAATTCAGTAGGTAGCAATTGTATGACTTGAATAGAACGATAGATTAAAATAATGACTAGCGATTGTTGTAGCAATAAATTAATAATAACCCAGCAGAGGACTACGGCGCTTCGGTGATACACGTTGGGCGCTAGCGTAATAATAACATATGAATTATTTAATTTATATTTGTTTTCCAGAATTTTTAATAATGCACAAGTTTTTTGCTTGTATGCAGTACACGCCCCTGTAAACAAGTGCACATTTTCAAACTTAACAAAAGTAGTCACAATCAGAACCAAGCACATCGTTGTGAGAATACGCGTACACTGCATCACAAAGAAAGTTATTTGTTTTAATTAATAATTGCATTTAATGAAAGAGTTATTGTACCTGACAATGCATACCTCAGAAATGTTGTTGAGGGCGGAAGGCTCAGTGAAAAATACATTCATCGTGTAATCTTCTAGAGACAACTTCTAGAAGGTTTTTAAGCAAGGTCACATGGCGAACTGCACTGACAAGAATACACATATATATATATAGACCTTGGAGTCAACTGTGAGAGCGACCCAGAGTCAAGACCTGTACGAATATACTTATACAATTCAGACCATGATTATAATAATAATAATAATATTACGTCATTTTTATAGCGCCATTTTCGTAGAAAATTTTCACCTTAAGGTTTTTAGTCCTACGTTATCTTTGTATTCAAAATTAAAAATTGTTATTTTATGTTTGATGTTTTGAAAAGGTGCGTTTTCAATCTTTTCTTAAGTAAACTGTTTCTTATGACATAAGCCAAAGAGTTCCACGCTTTTGGGCCTGCCACAGCAAATGCTCGTTCACTAAACTAAGAATTCTGGCAACGGCTGGTCGGTTCTACAACCCTTCCTGCGGCTGAAGTAGAGGCTGACCTGAGAGTTTGATATCTACCATTCAAAATGTCTGGGATACAAAGCTCTTTTAGACAGAGATGCGCCATGTTATGTGTCGCCTTGTACATCAACCAGCACAATTTAAATTCAACTCTTTCAGAGAACCGGAGTCAATGTAACTCATGTAAAAGGAATGCTATATGAGAGAATTTCAAAACTCAGTGTACTATCCGTACTGCCGCATTTAAAATCATCCACCTGAAATATTAGCAGGCCAGCATAGATGCTGTTACAATAGTCCACACGTGACACCACAAATGCATTTATAAGTAGACGGGCTACCTCAAGAGGAATATGTCTCTGAATACTTTTAATTTGTCTTAGTTGATAAAAACATGCACTGACAGTTTTACTGATTTGTATATTCATTGAAAGATTTCAATCAATGTGTACGCCCAACAACTTAACTGCAGATTTAGCACTCTCAGACATTAATTCCTGTATTAAGTTTTGCCTTCTAGGTGCTGCTGTCCATAGTGGCTCTGTTAAGGATAGATCCAATGCAAAACCGTTTTGTGTCATCTATTCGCCTATTATATTCAAAAGTAATTTAATATACCTACTATTGTTAATTATAAAGAATTTTTGACAATCGATAACAAATTACTTGATGACTGTGGGGATGCAAGTCATTAATTCGAAACAAGAATAATTAGATGAAATAGACATTAATGACGAAGATCCACCTGTGACTAACCAGGTGGCAAAAAAATGTACAGCGTTATTTTATGCAGGAAGGCAATGAAAGCAGCCCTGCATTAGCATTGAACTGATTTTGTATAAATTAAAACTTACAAAAACAAAGTACAGAGTACACCTGATGCATTCATACAGAAGTAAATTATTTGCGCTACTTATAATTTATATTTTTGTTAAAGAATTTATTAATACACAATTTATATTTAAAGAAAAATATTAATTGTTTAATTTTACCCTCGCTTCGGTTAATTGGAGCAGCCGCTTAACTAGGTCCCGACGTGTCTCAATTAAGCGGAATCGACTGTATTATATATAACTTTATATTAAATTGCGGATTTTAGTCGACAAATTTGAGAAACGCTATTATTATATTTATGACAGAAAAGAACAAAAATATTTACCCTTTTAAATATATTTACAATATTATTTTTAAGTTTTCCAGTGTTTTTGTCTTCTGCCGCTGTCGTGTAAAATCGTTGGCAAATATGCGCTCAATTGTACGTCGTACTTTGAAGCGAATAGCTCAAATAATTGTTCTGGGTTTTTCTTAGAGAATTTCTCAGTATTATTGAAATAATATTGACCCAAGTTGTTCTCAGAAATAATTCTATGAAAACGTTTATTCATTCTGGTTGTGAAATGCAAACAAATTAAAAATAGAAACATTATTATTCTTAACCCTGGAGTGCTGACGTCAATTCCATTTGTGAAACGGTGAATTACTTTCAAGTACATTTTTGTTTTTTTTTTTAAGATAATCAGATACGTCCCCTTATTGATTCGCGGGAACGTGTAATTGCTTAAATTTAAAACCTTTCGTCGAAATGTTTGTTGCCGAATAATCATTTTTAAAACATTTCAAATAATTGGTAGAAATTGTACAAGACAACGTCCAAAATATTCGTAGGTAATGAATGTTTGAAACAAGTAGATGAGTTTGTGTATTTGGGAAGTATGTTTGATAGAAACGGAAAGGAGGGTGACTGCAGGGAATAAAGTGGACTTTGAATGGAATTATAGTTAATGATAACTTGTCAACCAAAGTAAGACTAGGATTTTACAATGGAGTCCTGGTACCGATACGCATCTATGGAAGTGAGGCCTAGAGCTGGCAGAAGAGGAACGAAAGTAGGCTGAATGCAGTGGAAATGAGATCACTTAGGCGTATATGTGGCAGATCCATTTGACAGAGTAAAGAATGAAGAAATAAGGAAATAATGTAAATCCAACCTTACTGTATTGAGTAAGATCAAGAAAAGATCACTTAGGTGGTTTGGTCATACGAAACAAATGAATAAGGAGAGAATGGTAAGAAAGATATATGACGCGAGTGTTGATGGCACTAAAAGTAGAGGACTTCTGCGGAAGACTTGGCACGACCAGGTAAACCAGATACTAGAGTATGGTCTTGTTAGAAGCCTTAATAATCGGCGAGCTTGTATGAGAAGATGTATGAATGTGGATGTGGCGAGAATTGTGTGTCAGGACAGAAGAATGTGGCGCTCTATCCTCTCTGCGTATCCCCGCGCAGAAACGGCGCGATAGTAAGTAACTTAGTTAATAACGTAATAAAATATATTTCTAAGGATGTGAAATTTGGCTGTTTTGTAAAGTTACGCCACTGCTTCAGATACTGAAAATACAAAATTTTATATTTTTCCCGAAAAATACTTAAATTAAATGCTAAGCTAGACAAATACATACAACTAAAAATATAGTTCTAAAAATATTTTTTATAAATTGACACAATCGAGTGGTTCATAGAATTTTATGTGCAATTCGTAATGCCACATAAAAAAATACCGTTTGTGATATTACGTTGTTTTACTGCATTAGTGCAGTGTTTTTAAGGTAACATTTGTGTAACAATTCTGCGGTGACACGACCTCAACAAAACCAGATAACGTTAAAAAAAATTGTAACGTTGTTATAATATAATACTTTAACTGCACGAAATTGGTGCTCTACATTGTGAGACAAATCAATTTCTAGACATACTATTACAGGCAATCTCCGATACAGCGAGTTCTAATGGACCGTTAAAGATTAAACAAACAACTTACTCAAGATGTAGTATGGGCGAAACAACTCACTCAAGATGTAGTATGAAAAATATTTGCAAAAATAAGTAAAGCATGCATGGATCAATTAGTTAAAGACGTTTTAAGACGCGTTTTAATCTGTCTGTATTTGTTTTCCTATACTTTGGACACACTGCACGACGCGACCTCAATAATCTTAAAAGATTGGTGTTTGTGGGCCTTATTTATTTATTTAAACCTTTGTGGGCTTTTACAAAATTGGTTAGGTATAAAAAAACATGAGCAGCTACACAAGTAGCATGGAATATATATAATAAATAGAAATTGATAGAATAAAGAGAAAGATTTAGATATAAAGAGAAATTGATACAATATACATATATAGCTTAAAAAAATGAAAAATAAGAAAAACAAACTATAAAAATTAAGGTTCAAGATAAAAAAAACAATAAAAATTTTGGTTTAACACAGAATAGCATCAAAAATATTACTCTTATATTTAAATATTGAATATATCTACTAGACCAAAATCGTTTCCATGCCTGCGAAGTCTTGGTGTGGGTGCATTCCTATACAAATTAGTATATGATGCATTTACAACATTACTAGTACTCCGCGCAGGAACGTGGTATACAATCAGTACAGTTAAATTAGTGGCGTCCAGTATGCCATTTACTACTTAAAATAAAAATAATAAATCACTTAAAATTCTTCTACACGACAAATTAAATGAAGAGTGCTCATTAGAAAATCATAATTCACTTGTTCAATAGGTATACACAGTTTGAAGTTAATAAACCTTAAACATTTATGTTAAACCCTTTCTCATTTTAATTCATGCACTTTATATAATGGCGACCAAATAGTTGAGTTAAATTCTAAATTGCTACGAACCACAGCCGTGTACTTCATATCTTTCACCGTTCTTAATACAAAACCAAGACATTTCATTCCTTTATTCGTGATTTCATTAATGTGTGGAACGAATGACAGTTTTTCATCAAATAATATGCCAATATCTCTCATTTAATATTGATGGTAGAAGAAGCAGAGAAAGATCAGTATCACAGTGGAGCGATAAATACAGCAAGGTGGTGTTCCTTACGATGACGCCAAGAATCTAAAAGCCGTAAAGCGCCGCAAAACTATGAAATTTAAGCTATTTAAATACATTAAAACCCCCGCCGCACAGAGACCTTCATTTTGAGAAGCCTTTTGCACTTTAGTGACTTAATTCTATTATAAGTTTTAAAGTGCAGGGGGATATGTATCCAGAAAAATTGCAATAGACGCCATAGATAGCTTTTATCCACGGATGAATTATCTGTGAGATTTTCGAGATTATTTTTAAGATAGGGATTATACTGCTTCCTTGGAGAAACCCCCGGTTTTCGTATGTGTGATCTGAGTTGTCGAATCATTCAATGATGGAGTGACTGACGTTTGAAGATTATGCAAGTCGGATCAGAAGGTTTTGTAGATGGAGAGACTGAAAGCCTTATCTCTCTTCAAGTCTCACGCGTGTGGATGTATGTCGCAATGTATTTGAATGTGGAATGTGCGAATGAGTATATATGATGTGACTAGAGCAAAGTATATAATTAAAATAAGACTTGGCGTTTATTGCGGATCGTTTCACAATTAAAAGTACACGAGTTCCTAACGGGAGAATTTAGTTTAATTTACACCTGTAGACGGGAAAGACTGCTCTTCTCGAAACCAGTCGTGAAATTAACTCAAAAATTATGTGCGTGTGTAGTACAAAGTCAATGTAAAAAGTTTAATGTTTTTTAAATAAAATATTACACCAAAAACGAACTGATAAATCAATCAATGGATTTATATAATATTTAAACCTGTGATTTTCCACTGTGTCCAATCAATGTATTCTTTCAGTATGGCTGCGAAATATGAACTCTCAACAAAAGAGAGGTCCAAAAATGTTGAGCAGGTAACACGAAGAGGCATGAAAGTACAAAGATAAAACTAGTTAATACAATTGAATACGTAAAAAAAAAAAAAATGGCAACAGGCAGGGCGCATCGCTCGCAGGACGAACAATCGCTAGAAGCGAGAGGCCAAAGAGGTGCAAAACTTGTTGGTCTGACGAAATCATCAATTTCAGCAGAAATACAATAAACGGAGAAGTACGGGACATACTTGGGGAGTCCTGGGGAGGGATATAAAACGGCTAGAAATTATGATTTAAACCGTTATTTTCAAAAATTATTATTTATTAATGCTCGATACAGCCGTGGTCTCGTTACATCCGCACTCGTTACAGGAGACTGATTTGATTTTGATACTGTTGAAAATATTCACATAAATTCATTATTTTTCATATTTATAATTTATGCAAGAGATTTACAATTTATAATTGCATAGTATTATGTATGTGGAAATAAAGGATGGGGAGGCGCAACTAAAACAAAACATGGATCAATACAATTTACACTATATTTAAACATATAATCTAAGAACAAATTTCATACTAGAGAGATAAACTAACTTATTTATATGCGCATAATTTATAATATGTATGCGATCGTTTGATATGCTCATCAGCATGTAAGCCATCATCAGAAGTTGTGTTTTTCTACATACCTATTTAGTATTTTATATTGTTGATATATAATTTTATTTTTTGATTGAAATGAACTCTGTGGCAGATTTAATTTAAATGGAAATTTGTTAAATAATTACTGTAGACGAAATATAGCTGTGACTGTGAACCGTCAAACAAAGCGCGCCATACCCGAGATGCGACGCATCGTCTACTAACCGACGGCTGCCGCGAGCTCCTCAAGCACGCCACTTCCCTCTCGACTTCGGACCAGTTATTAGCTTTTGTTACTCACTCCGTTAACTTCAAATAAATTCGGTGTAAAACGTTTTCTTTCAACCATCTCACACAGAAACCAAAGCAGACTCGGCAACATACGAACGCGGAATGGTAAACGAACTTGAATACCATCATGATATCGATGATGGCGAAAACCATCATCGATATCATGATGGTATTCGCGTATACGTATATCAAAAACAACACATACGAGTACATAGTAACCCATACCTACATATATAAAAAAAATGCAATAAGTAAAGAGTTACAGATAATAAATATATATATATATATAAGAATTCTAGTAAAAGACAATAACAGAGTTCCCGAACATTATCTACTCTAATCTATTAAACGATATCGATTATTTTCATTTACAGTGAAATCTCTATCTACCGTTTTTTAAGAGACCCATTGAAATAAACTATGAATGCGGCAATATAGAAAAATACTAATTTAATGCATTAATTATGAATATATACAGATAAAATCAATTTTGTCGAAAAATATTGTTTTTACGCTACCGGGATTCGAACCTGGATCTCTATTTCCAATCCGGGGAAGTACACTACCAATTGTGATAAAGCGCCAGTATTTTTTATGACAAATTTTCGAACCTATATGTTACACTTTTTCAAATTAATACATCTGTCATTCTATTATTTGAAAGCCATCTACATTATTTTTACGGAATCTCAAATACCTTTGAGTAAACCGACTGCAGACGCTAGAATTATCAATTCATTTTTATTAAATTTTGGACACATAGATACAACTTTATTAGGAGAACACATTCTTATTGTGAAGTTGTAATTATTCAGAACATAGGTCTGTGATATTTTAAATATGAATTATATATATTAATTAATTCATATTTAAAATATGAATTATATATATTAATTAATTCATATTTAAAATATCACATATCGCCATATACAGCAATAATACATCACATATTTTTATAAGAATATCATTGCAATCTGATCGAGGATGATTATATTATGCACATAGAGATATGATGTAATAATACCCATGATTAAATCATGTATTTATGTTTATAATGCAAACTGTGCAGTTTTCATATTATGTACTTGCTAATCTGCGACTGTCAATGTGTCAACTAAGTATTTTATTAAAATTGCTTTAAAAAATTTGCGCAGTCATGGCCTAACATAAAAATCTATTTTTCTCAATTGCGCAACACCTAAATGATAAACAGCGAAAAGAACTAGTTTAGTATTGCTATTCACCAAATATAAAAATATTATTAAAATTTTAACCACAAAGTTAATATTGCTAATTTTAAAAGTATTATAAAAATATTAATTAAACAAACTAATACGGAATTATTATACCGATATAATTTGAACGTTCACTAATGTGACTATTTTATAGAAGCAAAGCGTGAATAACCTTGAATAAATTAAAATGAAATAATATTTTAATAAGCCTCTGAAATAACAAAACTTTAAATTAGATAATTATGAAATTATAGAAATTTAAATATCACTTTATATTGAAACAAATGTATAATTGATAATCCTCCCCCTCCCCCCCTCCCTCCCCACCAATACTACTATGGCTGCAAAATTATCAATGTGGTTAATTAATTCGTCGAAATACAGTGGCATTGTAACCGGTCGACGTTAAAATAATCAACGTGGTTAAAACAATGTTAGTTATTTATTTGAGTTAATAATCATGTGAAACATCACAGCAGTACTAGTAGTGTACACTTTGTTGGTTCGGCTTGGTTAATTTTTGAATGTTGTATATATGTTAAGATATGGAAGCACTTCTAATACCATCTACGAATAATAAATGAAAATATATAAAAATTGAAAAATATTGAATTTTCAGGCTTATTCTATTATAATGTGTTAAAAACATTTTACAGATAAAGAATATAGCTTTAAAATAATTATATTCTCATTGTGACATATGTGCTATTTCAGGAAAATTAATATCAAATTTATTCCATAGATGGTGATAGTGTAGTGGTATTCGAAGTACTTCCACATATTAACATATATACATCTTTCAATAAAAAATTTTTATGGATATGGAGGTTGATTGGGTGGAATGGTGAACGTTACATTGTGTAAAGTGATCACTTAGCCAGTCGAAGACAGGTAATTACCCATGCTTCCATATTTTTTCATTAATAAAAAATAGCTCCATCTCTATGAGATAATATAATATTTGATTATATTCATTATTTTCACAAAAGCGCTTTTATCTGCATAACTACATTCAATTTCGGTTCTCTCTCTCCTCTGTATCTTTCTCCCTCTCTCTGCCTAAGTAGTGCACCTTATACGATACAGTTTGTGTGTGTGTGTGTCAGCATCAACAACACTGACACCTAATAAATCCAAGTTCACTCTCACAGCAGCGAGACAATTCAGCGCGTCATAATTTACTAATCACAGTCGCGGCAAAAAGTTTGCCGACGCCCACTTGACGAAATGGGTCAAGGTACAGAGCGGTGCAGAAATCGAAACACACATCTGTTGTGTACCATTGGATCTTGGCACGCTCCGTAATCACGGCGGATGATGCTGTAGTTCCGGCAAGGAGCTGAGGCTGAGTCAGCTGGCCCTCGGCCAACGGTCCAGACGTTCGAGCAGCATCCGCGTTCGCGAGGTCTCGGAAAAAGCCATAAAAAATCATCGAATCGAGTGACAATCACGACTTCCGTATATATTAAGTCGATTTCAATTATATATGGTTTTGTTGTGTGTAATTCAACTGTTCCGACTAAACCTTATATATAATAAATTATATTTTAAACATACCTTAGTTCGTCAAATAGTTTTTTTTTTTGTTGTTTTTAATTTGTTTTTTAACCACTTAAATATTAATTAGTTCACCAACCTGCTTCGGAAACAACAATTTCTTTCTTCGGGTTGACATCCATTAATATCAATATTTATGTGGTTAAAAAAAATTAAAAATTGAACATTAACCACAAAATTAAAATAGAATAATATTTAACAAAAATAATTTATTTATTTATTAGACTTTATTGACATACATGTTTTTTTTTGTAATACATGTGAATATATTATAATATAACATGATAAACATAAGATATAATTATATTGCAAGTAAGTATATACTCGTAGTTTATTGTGTGGGATGGAGTAAACTCCACCTTTGATATATACAGCATTATCCTGGCTGCTTAGCTAGACTGTATTAAAGTAGCCGTTTTTTTTCGTGTTGCTGTGGTATTATTTTATTCAAGAAAGATTAATATTCAACAGGAATAAAAAAAAATGTAACGAGAGTGTTGTAGAACTAGCGAATTATTAGTTTAGACACTGTATAATGATTATGTTAGAATATTGGACAGCGATGCTTCTTGTTGATCTCTACCAAATTGGATCATATATTGGGTCCATATTTGTGTAACCTTATTGGAAGTGAACGAAAGGAGAAAATAGTGAAAACTAAAACATATAATTTTAATAGTAATTTGTAATTATGTACACACGCGTGAATATGGAGAAATAAAAGAAAAACATATAGAGATTTTCTATTGAGAGCCACCAAGTTAATAAAGATTTACTTCGCTTAGCCTAACATAACCTATTAAATGCTTTGCGCAAGTTATGACGCCAATATTTTCAGGTCACCCCTAGCCATAAGCGTAATTTCAACCTTGCAAAGACGGGATTAAACGCAATTTTCAGTGTCATAATATTCAAGATCATTTTGCCGGATATCAATTCTACCCCTAATGATGTTTCCAGGTCAAATATGATTGGCAAGTTATTTACATTACTGTATTCTATGAGCGTGTAGTTTGATTTAAAAAATAGAGAAAAAATAGATAGAGTTCTCGGCATACGCGTCACATCAATATCCTTACTATTTTCAAACTAATATAACTGCTTGTGCTGTGAAAATTGAACTAACTTGGCGGTCTGACAGAATGAGGTTCGTACACCGACTACTTGATAACTAGGCGTGTATCTTACCGCCGTACCAAACGAGCATGTCATTTTTTAGATTTAAAAAAAACAAACAAACGTATAGTTGGCAGAAGTATTTTTTATGTTTCGACAACACTTGAAAATAAAATATTCAGATTCGTTTATTTTTTTAATACAGACAGTATTCATTTTATAGAACTCCATTGTTCAAATTCCATTTAGTCCAATCCATTTTACCAAATAATTGGACGATCGTTTTGGCTGTCTAGGCCATTAACAAACAAAATTTGTGTATAAGCTCACCACATTGTTTAATCAGTTGATAATGGCCTAGATACCCGAACCGATCATCCAATTATTTGGAAAAATTAAATAGAACCAAAAAAATCGTGTTTGATTTATTATGTTGATAAAATATTCTCGCTCCAAGTTAAAGGACCTCCCTGGTGGCTAATGTTTTTGCTCCCGGTATTATATAATCCGTAGTCAGCCTACCGCGAAGTATGCATCTACAGCTTCTGACCTCCACAAATCATCCAGTCACGAGAGTTGCTGTCGATCTTGACTAAATATTTATAGCAGCAGGTTGATGGAAAAGAGGCGTGCTTAACAGGTAACTTGAAAGATGAGTATTTTGTAAAATAAAGACTTCGTGAAAATAAATATGTAATAAAACATTTTAAGTAACATTTTTGATTTCAGCACGTTTAAGAAAACGAAAATTATCAAAAAAAAAATTATATAAATTAAATGCATCAATTAGAAAGACATACAAAAAAAGTTCAATTTATCGAAAAAATATTTTTGTTGCTACCGGGATTCGAATCTGAATCCTTTCCTATCCGGGAAAATGCGTTAACCGATAACACTTCACCAATAATTCTTTGAGTAATATTCGCTAGGAAACGCCCGAAAATAAATCACAAAAAAGAACACATTATTATTGTAATGAAGTTGCAGTTATTTAGAACATAGTTCTGTGATATTTTAATACAAATAAACTCATAAAATGTATAACTCCACAATAATAATGTGTTCTCAGTAATAAAAAAAATCTTACAGACGCGTCTAATCTATTAGATCTAAATTAATTACATTATAATAATATATAATGATTATTTTAATTAGAAGTTAGACTATCGATGAAAATGAGATCAAAAATCGATTAAAAATGTATGTACAAACCTAAAATGATTTAATTCGTATAAAATTCCCAAAACAATAAATCACTTTCAAACACAACTGTATGGTCACCGACAAAAACAACCACGACGAGACAAGACGACCACTCTATTCATAAGTAACTCACTGACTAATCGCTGATTGAGTGCAAACTATTTGATTGCGCCCGAAATATGTCTTTAATAGCGCTGTACGGGTATGTATGTACCTAATATTACCCATCAATCTGTTCCGTTACAAAAAAAATGGTTCTATACTTTTCTGTATTATTTAGCCCAGCGCCCCATCTTGATATATATGTGTTTTCATAAAATATATTTTTCAATATTGAAAAAATAATTCAATATTTTTTTTAAATGTAGTCAGCGGACTAAGATCTGATTTTATAATTCCGTTTTTACATAATATGTTGTAAATAATAACCGAGGCAAGACTAGCCGTCACAATGGAATGAAGGTGATGTATGTAGGTGAGGCCTGGAGCTGGCAGAAGAAGAATGAAAGTAGACTGAATGCAATGAAAATGAAATCACTAGCAGGTGTATTTATAACAGAGTAAATAATGAAGTAATAAGGAAATAATGTAAAGGTGACCTTAGTATAGTGAGTAAGAATAAAAAAGGATAACTTAGGTGGTTTGGTCATATGGAACAGATGAATGAAGAGAGAATGGTAAGAAAGATGTATGACGCAAATGTTAATGACACCAGAAGTAGAGGACGTCCGCGGAAGACTTGGCATGATCAGGTAAACCAGATACTGGAAGATGGTCTTGTTAGAAGTCTCAATAATCGACGAGCTTGTATGAGAAGATTAGTGATGGTAAATCGTTACGTGACTGTGATTGGGTCGATGATTGGTAACAGAGATTTAACGATGATTGGTAACTAAGATTTAACTTTAGGAGAATTACTTTCTAGTGTACCAGTCACTGCACCAAGAATTACGTTATCAATCATAGTTACAATCAAAGACAATCACAGACACAATAACGATTTTACCATCACTAGAGAATATGTATGAATATATATAAAACTTCAATGACACAATTAGAAATCACTGAAAAAATGATATTAAAAATTATTCTAAAAAAAAAATGACTCTCCAAGTATACAACTCTTTACAGTTTTCAAAGTACTAAAAATAATAAACATACACAAAAAAAATTCAATAATCCAAATTTTCAAAATTAAAAATCAATCAAATTTTAGAAGCGAATTCCGATCTACAAAATTTAAAGACCAAATTGATATACCAAAACTAAAGTATACCACAACCCAAAATCACTATATTTATCAAGGCATCAAATTTTTTAACAATCTTCCCATCACAATTAGAAAAATTACAGACTATTAATTTGTATCTGAAGTAAAAAAAATATGTACACAGACTAACTGAAGCATTAACTCTCGTATATACTCTTTCTCTATACACGAGTCATACTCTCATAGAGAAGAAATAAATATATTTTTCTTAGGATATATCCTACTGATTATTCTAAAAATGTATTATATTTTCTAATATTAAAATAAATAAAAATAAAAATAATAAAAAATGTGGTTGAGGCGAGAATTGTATGTCAGGACAGAAGAGTGTGGCGCTCTATCCTTTCTGCCTACCCCCGCGGGAAACGGTGTGATAGTAAATTAGTTAGTTAATAAAAATAAGAAGGTAATGCGAATATAATACACTTAGGTAAGAACAAATCGCGCGAGTTAGGTGAGAATGAAAATGCGATGTCGCGATATCAACACAACTGCTGATTGTTTGGCGGGCGGAAATGCCTGCTGTCCGCTTATAGCGTCTTTCATTGCCCCTGATTGGTGGATCTATTTGCTCTTGTGTTTGGTTCGCGCTCCTACGACACACTTGCTATGCGCCACCATCGCTAGATAGCACCCCATGTCCGTACTCTCTAATATATATAATTTCTCAGGAATCGATATTTGGTTACCATAGGTATACTAAAAAGGGCCTCTACATACACCTTTAAAAACAATTAATTTGGTTTTGACACTTAAATCTGATTCCATAACAACTGGACACAAAGACAACTGCAAACAGTCAAAATACCTAATCTAATATAACTTAACGTACATAACCTATATTATTATTGTGATGTCCTTGAGACCGTGTGTATCAGCGCGCCAGCACCGCCGGTGCGAGATGTATGTGAGTGTGTGTGTGGCGGGTTTAAAAGGATGACATTTGGCTCCGTGACTAGTTATACTTTGTATCACAAAACTGTATTATTCATGTAATAATTTTTTTTTATTTTTTTATTTTTTCCTTATTACATATATATTGTTTTTTTTTTTTGCCAAACTGTATGACAGTTTTACGGCAAGGATTATCCTTTATATAGTTAAACATTTTTTTATATTGTATATAAAATATAACAAAGGGGAAAAAATTTGATAAGATGATATTAGATGAATTACTTAAAAAGAAGAAAAAAAATCAAGACACGGTATAACAGACCTAGTGCACAGTATTTTATGGATAGATACCTGAATATAATATAATATTATATAACAAGGAAATAAAAATTTGATAAAAAAATGTTATTTTATTTTTTATTTTAAGGTGGTCACTGGGGTCGCATCTTTTTTTAAAATGTCTAATAGGTCTTTACTGATTTTGTTAATTATTCTTGGCACAACACATTCTCTCGTTCTCTCACCGTCCACATTGTTCGCAATCGGTACTCTCAAGGTTCGACCCGACGATCTGGTTGAATAGCTATGGTGAGGGTCAGTATTCATATTTCCATTATTTATCAACTCTTAGAATATTATATATAGCATATGTTACTTATTTGTCAGCTGGTAAGATTTTGCATATTTTAAATAATTTATATAATCATCTTTATACAAACACTTCGTTCTGTTATCTACTATAAGTTTTAAAAATCTTAATTGTAACTATTTAATTTTATTAATATATGTTTCATATGTCATAGCTACTCACTCCATAACTGATAACCGAGTCGACCATCGCAAAATACAATTGTCACATGAGAGTTTCTCTTGAACCACCAACAATCTTCTACGAGGCATACAACTTGAGAAGTACTTATCACGCAAGTACGTAACAAATATTATTGTTAGGAGAACATATTCTTATTGTAAAGTTGTAATTGTTCAGAACATAGCTCTGTGACATTTTAAATATGAATTAAATGTAAGTTAGATGGCTCTTTCAAATAATGGAACGATTAAATATATTAATATCAAAAAGGTAACATATAGGTTCGAAAATTTGTCTCTAAAAATATTGTCGCTGTAGCATAGTTAGATAATGCACCTTCCCCGATTTGGAAAGAGATCCAGATTCAAATCCAGGTGGCGCAACAACAATATTTTTCGATAAAATTGATTTTATACGTATATCTTTCTAATGAATATATTTAATTCATATTTAAATTATTATTGTACTGTGTTGTCCATACTTACATACACCCGTCACTGTATGCAGTTATCTTATTTGCAGTTTACGTGTGTGCAGCTGTCTATATTTACAATTGCTATGTGTGCAATTATCATGCGTGCAGTTATCTGGTCACCACAATTTTTTACCACTATAAAGGAATGATTATAATATTTCCATACAAATTCTAAATAAATTCAAAATACAAGCACACGAAATTTCGCAAGCTATAGTGAAATGTCTACGTAATTCTGATTCATATTTCTGCGAATATCGTAATGGTTTTCGGAATAATATAGCCATTCACCGGAGAACTGCTGATAGATCAATACATTCGGCCGAATGATTGATATGGAACATGCTCAAACGGGTGAAACTTGTTCACTACCGTACATATCTGTAATAGTTATTTGCGTGGTAGTATTACTCATCGAACAGTCTGTAGTTAAATTGAGGCAATTGATTAAACTCAAGTAAATATTTAAAACTGAAGAAAATAGAGCTGCCAACTGAACTTGAATCCGGAACATTCATACTGCATGTAGACTGCTATAATACATTAAATACATTATTATGGAACAATATTTTCTTAAGAATTGCAATAAATTAAATTATTAGTACAATAATTTTACATTTTTAACTCAAGTATTTGACTCTGATTAAACCTAACCTAACTAGAGAACTCTAATTTAATCCTACTATAAAACAGACATATATATATATATATATGTCTGTTTTCAATATCCCGTTTTTACATTCGTAAGGACTATAAAAAAGTGTAATTTGTAACACATTATAATACAAATTAAATGTATTAATTAGAAAGATATACAAATAAAATCGATTTATCGAAAAAATATTTTGGTCACTACCGGGATTCGAACCAGGATCTTTTCCTACCGGAGAAATGCGTTTTTTTCCGGTAGCAACCAAAATATTTTTTCAATACATTGATTTTATCTAACATCTTTCTAATTGATACATTTATTTTATATTTTAACGCCTTGTAAAACTGATCAAACAAAATTTATATCTATAACCTTTTAAATGCCACGAGCGCGTTAACACGCCAAACTTTGTATATAATATCAAGCTATAAGCGTGTTAACACGCACTTTTGGACCTTGCAAACTTGCAGGAATTATACAGTCATATTGTTTAATCATTTTGCCATCTACGGACGACAGGTCCCAGCTTTTGATAGATAAGTTAAAGCCTAATCTTACTTTATATGGTGTATACCATTTCAAATAGAGATGCCAGTTAAAGGGTTAATTGTAAAATTTTATTATAAGTAGGTTTATCAATGTACAAAAATTATAACATGAAGATATAATGTCACTATACGCAATAATATGTAAGACTTCAATCAAATTAATGACGTAATATTACGCAACACCCGATAAAATATACATATTTTTAATTTGAAATAATGTAAAATAATACATTTAAAAATAGAATATAAAAAAATACGAAAGTAGAGAAAATGTTATTTAGAAAAGCATTAGATATTTTTGGAACCAAAACAACCGAGTTAAAAATGAACAGAAAAATTTATAATGAAAATGAAAAAATAACAAACCCCACATCGAGAGAGGTTTATTAATCTTTTCCGATTTTCACTGTTTATTTTTAAAAGCTTTTCTCTAAAATAATTTTAGGTTCGTGATGACATAGAATTCGTCTATTCTGATACGCCATCGACACATTTTTATTCTCGGCAAACTCCAGCTTTCGTCTTATGAATGTGATCATCACCCAGTTACGATCAGAACTCTTCGTTTCTTCATAATATATAGATATTTATTTGGTGATAAATCTGTTAGAATGCTCGCTATGTAGCTATTTTGACGCGTCTCAACTTAAGTATTAAACCGTGGAAGATATTTATTTTGAAGGTGGTGACAATACTTTGGTCGGGTGGTTAAGATACTCGCCTAGTGATCCAGTGGTCGGAGGTACAAGCCTCATTCCAAGAGATCAACAAGTTAGACCTGTTTTCTTTGAACAAGCGTTTAATTTAGTTAGTAAGAATATTAGGAGAACACATTATTGTGAGGTTGTAATTATTCGAAACGTAGGTCTGTGATATTTTAAATATATTAATTAGTAAGATATACATATAAAATCAATTTTATCTAAAAATATTGTTGTTCCGCCACCGCGAATCAAACCTGGATCTTTTTCCTAACCGAAGAAGGTGCACTATCCAACTATGCTACAGCGACAATATTTTTAGCGACAAATTTTCGAACCTATATGATACCTTTTTGATATGGTAGATGGCTCTTTTAAATAATGGAACTATTAAATGTATTAATATCGAAAAGGTAACATATAGGTTTGAAAATTTGTCGCTAAAAATATTGTAGCTGTATCATAGTTGGATAATGCACCTTTCCCGGTTAGGAAAGAGATCCAGGTTCGAATCCCGGTGGCGCAACACTTTTCGATAAAATTGATTTTATCTTTCTAATTAATATATTTAATTCATATTTACTAATTAGAAAGATATACAAATATAATCAATTTTATCCAAAAATATATCATTGTTGCCACCGGGATTCGAACCTGGATTTCTTTCCAATCCGGGGAAGGTGCAACAACAGTATATTTTTTGATAAAATTAATTACATGTGTACATCTTTACATTTTTTTACTTTACTAATTTAATTTACTTCAATACATTTAATTAGAATTTTAAAAATATCGCAGGCCTATATTCTGAATAATTACATCTTCACAATAAGAATGTGTTCTCCTTAATTAAATAATAATATATTGATTTGACACGTCTTCTAATGATTATATAAATCTTTCCATAAAATTATAGTTGCAATTTAACAAACAAACAATCATATTACTAATACTAATTAAATGTATCAATTAGAAAAATATACATACAGATACACTCAGTTTAACTTTAATTTTTGAATTTAATTTATGTTAAATATCATAGAACTGTGTTCTGAAAAAAATTACAACTTCACAAATATTAATGTGTCCTCTTGAAAATCACATAAATGGTAGCGAGGATTTGATAAATGTGAAATGTTTCGTCATCAAAATTTGTATTCTAAATAATAAATCAATAATTTAAAAAAAAAACTCTTGCGTCATTAGTGACGTCAGCTGTCAAAACTGTCGGTAATATGTTAAATCTGAACAATTCGGCAATATTCTTTGTACTAGATACAATCAATAGTTGTAGAATAAGGCAGACATAAAATCGTACCCGTTTGGATGTAACATAATTCTGTGATATACGATCAGACCTGAAAGGCTTTAGAAATTCCGTCATTGCCCGAAACTAAAATTGTTTCATCAAATACTTCATCGAGTGGCTGTCCCGTGTAGCGTTCATTTAAAATTAACGAGCATTACCAGATTGATAGTTTCAGCTGTATCTTATTTATTTAAAATATATATGTATATATATATGTACAGTCGAACTTGGTAATAACGAGCATGAGGGGACCTACTAAATTTGCTCGTTATAGTAATTTCTTATTATATCCAATCAACCGTTGCCACACGAATCATTTTTCCTGAACTGTTTTGCCAATTTTTCCTCTTGTGTTTTCAAAATTAGCCCGTTAATAGCAAATCTGGCACTTCTTTGGGTGCTAAACCATTGTAATAATGCTCTATTAAAATCATTAAGGTCGCATTTTATATTCTTTGTTGTTTCCGTGACGCTGTTTTGAAATGCCGACTAGTAAACAAGCTTATTTTTTAATAATGTTGAAACAGTTGAAAAGACAACGAAAATTTTTATACACTTAAACATTTTTCACGCTGTGTTGTAATTCACAAATGATTTTGATTTTCTCATAAATCGAGAGACACTTTCTTTTGTTAGTAGACATGTTTGTAAAACAAGGGACACTTTTTAACTGAAAAGTCAATGTCAAATTGTCAATACAATATTGCAGACGCATACGAACGTTACTTTAGATGATTTCATAACAAATTTGAATTCAGAGAAAAACTCAAATGTAAAAAGGGAACGAGATTGTAAAAGTGCATTTTCAGATGTCTATTTTTTATTTGACACTTTTGTTTGATACTCAACAATAAGTTTTAAGTGTCAACATTGTAAAATCGGTCGGTGACGGTCGTCCACCGGTGGGTGACGGTCAGCGTGTCCAAACAACCACTCAAATATTCATTTGTATTAAGTAACAATTAGAGTTAGGTACTAAATTTATTATTAAATAATTTGTGTTTTTTTTTTTTTTAATATATTCTGGTAAAGAAACAATAATATATATTTTAGTTAGTAATTACATCCTGAAGAAGAAAATGGTATTTTTCGAAACCTGCAGATGTATTTAAACTCAATTAAGTAGTTAATTAAACAAAGATAACAAATAAAAATATTAAATAATTCATTAAATAATTATTTTTAATCACTGTGAGTTAATTATATTATATTTACCAACCGGTTTCGAAAAATATCTTCTCCTTAATTAGGATGTTAAAAGCTAATTAAAACCTCTCGTACATTTCCATACAACATAACTGTCGATTCTTAATTCCTATAAGGACATCTAAGCATCCATTTATAATAGAATAAAGAACGAATACATTTGAAGTTAATGCAAATCTGATCTAGGCAGATTAAGAAAGAAAACGAATGAATTAGGAGAGAATGCTAAGAAATAAATATGCGAATGAGTCTTAACTGTTTATATTTAAAAACCAATTTGTTTTTTATACATGCAACTAAGCTGTTAATATATTGATACTCAACTAATCTGTTAATAAATCTAGCTGTTTTGACCAGTGTATTACATATTGTTTATTATTTAAAATCAAACAACGCCAACCAATGTAAACATTATCAATATACAGTAACGCAACAGGGTCCGTTAATCTTCATAAGTTATCTCGGAAATTCCCTATCAAGAAAGGTGTCCAACAAGGTGATACAATCTAACCTAAAATATTTAGGGCTACCTTCGAAAATGTGTTCAAGCAACTAGAGTGGTAGGAGAAAGGTATTTGTATAAATTGCGAGTACCTACTTAAGATGTTTACGTTTTGCTGATGATATTGTGATCTTCTGAGATGATCAAAAATTAAATATATGAAAATAGAACACATGTTTTTCGATGTTACTCATTTAATTTACTTGAGGCATATTTCGCCTTACTAGGATATTATCAATCTAACGGATGAATGAGGAGAGAATAGTTGGTGCCACCAGAAATAGAGAACATCCTCGGAAAACTTGGCACTTGAAAACTTGAAAACAGGTAAATAAAACACTGAAGATGGTTCTGTTAGAAGCCTCCGTAATCGACGAGCTTGTTTGAGAAGATGTACGCACGTGGATAAGGCGAGAATTAAGTGTCAATCGGAGAGTGTTCAATCCTGTTTGCCTACCCCCGCGAAGGAACGACGTGATGGTTAAGTAAAAAAGTAAGTTAATCTATGGAAAAAGACAGGTTTATAATTTTATTTACGTGAGATTTATACAAATTATTATATCTAACAACCCTGTTTTAACACTAATGATATTTTAATATAAATTTAATTATGTTTTAACATTTTAAAAGCACAAGTATATAACTTTATAACATAAGGGGAGACAGAAGAAAGGGAAAAGAGGTATTTTTAGAATTCTGTGAATAAGGAAGATGTCAGAATACATCATAATTTAATTTTTTTAAGACATTTTAGCCATATTTATATTTCCTGCTAATTTAATTAACTGATTTTGGCAGTCTAGGAACAATGTACGATGCATGTTCATTGGTTCTGATAGTTGTGATGGATTATTATGCTGTCCTCTTTAAAAAAATGAAATACAACAGTTTTTTTTTATATAAGGAAAATAAATTTAAAACAGGAAAATCTTTAAAAACTATTTGATAACTTTTTTAACTGATTACACTCTTCTGTCATGACACAATATAGATAATATCTACCAAAAAGACTTGAATTTCGAACTTTTATTAACTATGTTAGTTAGTATCAGTATATTTGATAGATTTTTTAACAAAAAAAAACTATGTATTTCCTCGTATTAATTTTCACGTTTTGTGAAATTCTCCGGTCCTATATGTATATATTTTTTGCATTCTCGTAATATCTGTCCGCCGCATAATATTTGATATATAAAATTCTATACGGAATATTTTATATAAATTTATTAAAAAATGTACTTGAAAAGTAAGTTCCATCTTAAAAGAAGTACCAGGGCCCCATGACGTACTGTCTATAATATAAATGATAATGCCTTTACAAGGCGAAACGCATTTCAAGTAAATTAAACGAGTAAAATAAAAAAACAAGTGTATTATTTTGAGTCATGTGATTATGGGATTCTACAAACATACCTCTAAAACAGTAAATATGAATATAACATTTTATCTCAAAGGTTAAGTAATGATGAACTGCTTTGTTAACTTGATTGTCATTTATGTTACTGAAACTCTACTTGAACAAGTCGATAGTAATGTCAACCTAGAACAATACATTTTCATTACCGGAGGGAATACCGATGAAATTTCTTGTGCATTCGGACGCCTGAATATAATGTTCAAAAGTGATCTTCCATTGCTTCTAAAATTATAAGTGTTCAACCGATGCGTACTTTTGGTTCTCGCGCACGGATGCGAAACATGGCCTCTCAACAAAAGAGAAATAAAAAACTGAAGTATGTTAGGAATCTCACTAAGAGACAGGAAAAGATAAAATAACAGACAGGAGTAGTAAATATAACAGAATTCGCCGAAAAACCTAAATGGCAATGAGTAGTCCACATCACTCAGGCAATCGTTGGACAATGGCAGTCATCCAATAGTACTAAAAGGGAATCAAAAAGCTGAAAAGCCGCCCTAAAACTCGCTGGACTGATGATATTATCAGACTGTAGAAAATATGCGACAAATGCGAATAACAATAGACAGAGAAAAGTGGAAACACTTGGGAAGGCCATTATCCTGTAGTGGATAATGGCTAAGGATAATATGATACCAATGTTTTTTTTTTCGAATATAGACTATCGGTACAATGTAGAACCATTTAAGATGTAACATGTTACAAAATACACCTTGTTATGAATAAGAAAATTTAAAATACTATTAAAAAAATCTGAATTAAAGTTATGTAAAAAATAAACAGTTAAAACTAGCATGATTAAGAATGTCAACACTTCTTTATTTTGGTTGATAAAACATTACACAGGTCCCTTTGACCAAGTTGAACAAGTGTCCAATGTAATTTTTCAAGCCACGCTGCAACATAAATCCTCCCAAGACCTCTTACAAAAATAGACCTCTTTGTGTTTCCGGTATTTTTGAACGTGCCAAGAGGACCTTTATTTCATCCGAGTGCTCCGAGCAGCCAGCTTGACAAAGTAGTTAAAGTTTTACTGTGTTGTAATAAGTTTCGGTGACACCAATTAACCCTTTAGGTGTGGGGAACCGTTAGTTAAATTTGAATAATACAATTCGTCGCGCTTAATAGGTTTAAACCCCAATTATGCACGCTTTTTTAATCTTATTTTTCTTACGGGAGGCCTGACCAGTGACCGCGGTGTGATATTACAGGTGTTTTCAAGCGAAAGAATTAATGGGCGAGCCATATTACAAGACGTAGAGTTAACCTATGGATAAAGACGTCCAAAGTCTCAATGGATAAGCAAACTTATAGAAGTAGTGGGAATGATGTAGTAAATAATGGCAAAGGAGCTAAAAGAGTGCAGTCACCTTCAGCCTTCATCCAGATTGGTGGATTGACAATATAGATGATATCCAAACATATACGCATATTTAAATTGTAAGAATCACTCCGTCTGCATGATATTATAACCCACAAAATAATTATATATATATATATATAATACATTTTGGTTTAAACATAGATTTCTAAATTTTTTTTCAAGACAGTACAAGTACATCTGTATTATGGACCTAACCTTTTTCATTTAATTAATTTAAAATAATGTTAAGGGTTAGTTGCTTGGAAAATTTTATAAGTATTACTTTTATGACGAGTCGTACCGAACGACGATCGTGAATGTGTCAACCTTCACTAGATGTCAGCGCGTTATGAACGCAGCCAGCGGCACCGCGCGTCGCGCGGAAGCCAAGCGGCGAACCACTTCCTCAGTAGTTAACCACAACCAATACAGACTCAGCAATATGAACACCAGAATGGTATCTGCATCACTCGTTTAACTACAAATTAAAACACAGTAACTATATCTGATAATCACACAATATTTATCTTATCTATACAATATAGATGTAACAAGTTTATTTTGTTACAATCAAACTATAACATTTCAAATAAAGATCAGAAACAAAACAACCATACTAAACAGATGCAGAGATTTAAAATACAAAAGTTTGAATCCCCTGAGATGAAGATAAGCGACGTGAGATTTCATCTTAATCTCAGATTCCTGACAGCACAGTTAAAAGTGTTTTGTTGCGTGGGGTTACTTTGTGAACTCTTTGTGGCGTGGAATACATATTTTAAACATTCACCGTGCGTATTCAAAATAATGAAGACATATTGACTTCCAGTCATTGAAAGGGTTTAAAGTTTAAAGGAATGTCTACCCTAGAAGAGAACGTAGATCACAACATTTACGACTATAAACGCAAACACAATACCAACTGTAGAAGAGACAAAATCTAAACCGAATATATTTATAATAATATTTGAAATAAGAATTTCACGGTGAAATGTGCTTAAGAAATAAAATAAATAAAAACATATTAATTAATCCACGAATAGGTCCATGAATACTAAAGCTGCAGTTAAAATGTTGGGCGTGCACATTGATTTAGATCTTTCCACAAATACACAATATCAATAAAACCATTCAGTATATACTGACATCAACTGAAACATATTAATAGTATTCGGAGACATCTTCTTTCTGAACCAGCCCTCTACTCATAAATGCATGTATTGTACCACGTGTGATCTATTATTATAATAGTAGGAGTACACATTCTTATTGTGAAGTTGTAATTATTCAGAACATAGTTCTGTGATATTTTAAATATGAATTAAATATATTAATTAATTAATTTTATCGAAAAATATTGTTGTTGCGCCACCGGGATTCAAACCTGGATCTCTTTCCTAACCTTGGAAGGTATATTATCCAACTATGCTACAGCGACAATATTTTTAGCGACAAATTGATTTTACATGTATATCTTAACCAAAGGAATTACAAATATTTTGGACCTAAACTATTTAATAGAATGCTAAAATATTTTAATCAATTGAATTGTCCCAAGAAACTATATATTTAAATCTGGATTCGAAATATGGGTAGAGCCAGTATTTGTGCACTCACCCAAACATATTGACTTATACCTATATTAATTATTGCTACAAAGTGATCCAAAAATTAAGTACCGTTTAAAATTGTTCTTCATAATACACCTATTGTATAGTAATAAATGTAATTCTAATTATTTATACAATTGCTTGTAAACTATACCCGTCTCGACACAGAATTTCTCTAGTGAGACAGGCATACTCCAAACAGATTTTTACATTGTATTATACAGTTACAAATAAAATTTAAAAAGATGCTCAAAACGTACTTTTGCACGAAGTCAATATATATCTATAAGTTCAAATAACATTTTATATATTTTTGTAGAAAGCAATCACTTTGTGGTTTGACATATTATATTAAATAAAATAACAGTCACTTTGTATGGAACCACGAAATGCATTATACGTCAACCGGATTTAAAACTGATCATAAATACAAAAAGAAGGAGATGGATATAAAATTACATCTGAAAGAGAGACGGAATACATATATAGTTAAATAGAACATCAAGGGAGACAGATTATAAAATTATATCCACAACATTAAGGAATGGGAAAATACCATTTATTTTATTAATTTATTAAAATTACATGTATTTTCCCATCCTTTAATGTTCCGTTTATTTGTATATATATTCTGTCTCTCTCTTTCGCAAATAATTTTATATTCTGTTTCCTTTGGTGTTATATTTAACTATATATGTATTCTGTCTCTTTCTTTCAGGTGTAATTTTATATTCTATCACCTTCTTTTTGTATTTATGATCAGTTTTAAATACGTCTTGATAAAGCTTGAGATTAGCGAAACCGGTTGACGTATAATAAATTTCGTGGTTCCATACAAAGTGATTGTTATTTTATTTAATATAACATTTTTTAATTTTATAATGTGTAAAGCGCTCTAGAAGTGAATTTTTTTACGAAAATAGGGCTATATAAATTATCAAATTTTATCATTACTGCTATTTATTGTGAAGTTATGATTTTAGAACACTGAAAAAGAAAAGCAGATAAATCATCAGAAAGATATACAGAAAATAATCTATCGAACCCTAACAGAGTTTATAAACGTTTAGGGTTCAAGTCTTTTTGGTGGATATTATATAATATTCTGTTATTTATTTATTTAGATTTTATTGACACAAATTTTTATTGTAACAGGGGTGAATATATTATAATATAACATAATAAACATAAGATACAATTATATTGCAATTAAATACTCGTAGTTTATTGTATGGGATGGATTAGACTCCATCTCTTATATACACAGCACTGTCCTGGCTACTTTGCTAGACTGAAGTCTGTGTTAAAGTAGCCAGTTTTTTCGTGCTGTTGTGTTGTTATTTAATAAAGGTTCGACAGAAATAAAAATAGAGATAAAAAAATAAAAATGTAATGGGAGTGTTGTAGAACTAGTGAATAATTAGTGTAGGCACTGTATAATAATGATTATATTAGAATGTTGGATAGTGTGTCATGACAGAAGAGCGTTAAAAAAGTGGTTGCACTTGTTATACACATACTTTTCTAGTACATTTAAAAATGTTTTGATACAAAATATTCCGGATATTTTGTACATCAATATCGTACAGCGGGCGGATATTACGAGGATGCAAAAAATATATATGGGACCGGAGCATTTCATAAAACGTGAAAATCATTACAAGGAATGGATGGATATAAATGAAACAATGTTATTACTCTACTTGAATTTATTTGCACTACTCGAGTTTCGTGAGAATCAGTAACTCCCATCGACAAGTAAAGTATTAAACTGACTACACATAAATATAGGAGACAAGGCTTAGGTGGTAGACATACAAGTAATTACGTACTGACAGATGGAGGGGGAGGGGGCGGAGTTACTGATGGACGGAGGAGGGGTGGTTGTAACGGGAATATTGTAAGTAAATGTAGTAGAATATTAAACATTTTTTCATTTATATCCATCCATTATGATGAAACTCTACAAAGTTAACGCCGATTCTATTACTAATGTACATTACAAGGAAATTTATAAGTTTTTTGTTAAGAACTGGAATATCTGGGCTCGCGCGGCGGTATCTGTGTCGGTATCCCATTATTTCAACCATTGACCACATGCACTTTGAGACAGATGGAATATGTGAACTCAACATAAATAAACAGTCATCCCTAAATTTACATGTTATAGCGCGATGGTTTTTTTGACAAATGCACGGATTTAGCGTTTACAAAAGCTAATTTATTGCTAGCTAAAATCATTTCTTAATATCAAAAAAGGAGGGAATTTGTATTTAGCACTACATCACTGATGAGAATCAGAAGCTTGTACTGTATCATTCCTATAATATGAATATAAACTAAGATGTTCACCTGCTGATGGAAGATATCACGTGATTAGATACACATACTTCTGTACTTCTGTGTGGAACTTTTAATATATTATTCATTCTCAATTATCAACTTGCTACGTAATTTTTATTTCTTGCGGTGTTTTTAATGCGGTAACCATAAAAAAGTGTATTGTGTAACACATTTTTCCCATAATTGTCTTAAAATATTTTTACATTGTTCCTTTATGCCATATTAGGACCATCTATCAGGGTCATTAACGATCCGTTGATAATCTGTATATAAAAAATAAGTATTTAATAAATACTAACAGCATTAATGTTTAACCTCGTGTCAGGCAGAAGAGATATTTTTATTTATATATCTTAATACAAGATAAACGAGAAATAATGTACATCGTTCAGCGGTTTAAAATAAGATATTTTGGGCATAGAATTCGTGGACTTAAATATCGCCTACTACAAATAATTATTTAAGGGAAAATAGAGGACCAACGGTGATTGGCTAGAAACAACTGTTCCGGTTGCTAGAAATTTGGAAGTGAACCGGTCTCGGACCCAAGGAACTGTTCCAAGTTGCCAAGGACAGACGTCAGATTGGACAAATGGCGGATGTTGTTTATAGTCTTACAACTAGAAAAAGGCCTATGCCTGAACATAGACAGGGCACCAAAAGGAAAAAAGATACCTAAGCGACAGCTTAATCACTACTTAATCAGAAATTCTACGAAATAAATCTAATTAAAATATTTTTAATGAAAACTCAATATAAATATGAATTAAATATATTAGTTAGAAAGATATACATATAAAATCAATTTCATCATAAAATATTGTTGTTGCGCCACCGGGATTCGAACCTGGATCTCTTTCCAAACCGAGGAAGATGCATTATCTAACTATGCTACAGCGACGATATTTTTAGCGACAAATTTTCGAGCCTATATGTTACCTTTTTGATATTAATACGATTAATCGTTCCATTATTTTAAAGAGCCATCTACCTTACTTTTACGGAATCTCATATACCTTTGAGTAATCTGATAGCAGACGCCAGAATTATCAATTCGTTTTTATTAAATTTTGAACACATTGATACAAATTTATTATTAGGAGAACATATTCTTATTGTGAAGTTGAAATTATTCAGAACATAGGTCTATGATATTTCTAGTATGAACTAAATATATTAATTAGAAAGATATACGTATAAAATCAATTTCATCGAAGAATATTGTTGTTCGAATCACACTGGTGCAATAACAATATTTTTCGATAAAATTGATTTTATATGTATATCTTTCTAATTAATATATTTAATTAATATTTAAAATATCACAGAGCTATGTTCTGAATAATTACAACTTCACAATAAGAATGTGTTCTCCTAATAAAACTCATTTTCATTGTGACATTACAATTTCAGAACATATTTGTGTAGTGTTTTTAATACAAATTTAATTAATCAATTAGAAAGATATTCAGAAAAAATTATTTATAGTATTATAATATTTGATTGCTACCGGGATTCATTCTATTCAACTTCAAAATAAAAATATGTTTTCATTAAAAATATATAAGTTATATCAAAGTTTATCCAAATTTTAAAAAATGGATTGATTTAATTCTGACGTCTTCTAGCGTGTAATACTCAAAGGTATTTGATATTCAACGCAATGTAAGGTTGATTACTTTTAAAAATGGAATAATAAATGTATCAATTGGAAAGATTACAGAATATAACTAAGTTCGAAATATGTCGAAAATCTATTCAATTGCTAAAGCGAAATTGGTGAATGCGCTTACCTGATATGAAAAGGTCCAGGTTCGAATCTCGGTATCAACCAAATATTTTTTCGATAAGTGAATTTTTTCTGCAGATGCGTGTATATTTCTAATTGATTATTTAATATTTATCTCGTAATATTCCTATCGCAATTATAATAATATTTGTAATATCTTTACAATGGTGTGTTACAACGGCAAGACTAGACAATCGTCATCGGAATAACAACAGTGTACTCAGTAACCGTAATATTTATATAATACAAAGTCAAGTAATAGATCTATCTCAGATCGCGGCTGGAATCAGACAGAACGCCCGACCGCGGAGTAACTCATTTTATCTCTTTCGCTCGATCCCAATCGCACCCACCTTTCACGCGAGCTCTCACATACGTCAACCATAGATATCATTAAATATTATTCATGATTCTAATATGTCGTAATTTTCTGTCAGATAAATATATAATTTTGCTTTATTACTCAAAATATACAGTTTATTACTGACTGAACGCGCCTGCTAAACACGTCAAATGTAACCTGTGTTTTGGCATGAACCTAAAACATTTAATATAACTACTAAATACGTAAAATATAAACAGTAGTGTAACATATAGAAAGGTATCGAAGAATTTTTTTAAGTATGTACATACAATTTTACAGGTTAAGTTAATTTAAAATTTGATCTAAGAAAAATGAATGCAGTGGAAAAACGGTCGCTCTGGTTCACGTGTGGAAAATCTATGTACGATAAAAAAAATAATGAACAAATTAGAAGCAAATGTAACTTGTACGTTTGTAACTTAGTCAATACAAACTAAGGGTCTCTGAGATAGTTTGGGCGTGCGGAACGTATGAGTGATGAGAGGGAGGTAAAAAAAATATATGGCAAATGATGAAGGGTGTAACAGGGGAATCCAAGAAAGTTCTGGCATTATTAGATTATATATTATTAATCCATATATTGGAGTATCAAAGAAAATGAGACAATTAATGCCAAGACAGAAAAGTGTGTCATTTTATGTATTTGAAAAGTTATATGCACATGTAAGTTAATATTTAATTGCCCGCTTTAGTGGGCTTTCTCTGTGCTGAGGCAAACATTTTACATTGTAAGTACCTAAATCTAAATCAACTAAAATATATATATATATATTTAATGTTTTAATATTAAAATATGTATGAAAATATATAGGATAAACATGAAAATTTGTTCATTTAAGTGTCAAAAGGTAATTTACATGCTTGTTTTAGTGGTAAAGACATTTAGCTAACGATCTAGTGGTCGGGGGTTCGAGCTTCGTTCCATGAGACCAGCAAGATTAAGAGAACACATTCTTATTGTGAAGTTGTAATTATTCAGAACATAGGTCTGTGATATTTTAACGCATTTTTAACACATTCTTATGTTTAATAAATATATTTTTAAAAGAATGGTTGGTAAGTATATTAACAGGAACATTTTCAATGATAAAACATGTTCATATTAAAAGATCCAAACCTAGGCAGAACCTACCCCTGTGGAGAAACAGCGCGATGATAAGTTAGTTAGTTATTTGTTACCAAGTCGTACTTTAATTCTTATCTAAATTTTTCATAACAATGCAAGAAAATACAGAGTTATTAAATATAAAGAAAAATTTGATTAAAATCAACATTAAATTGCATTTTTTTTTAACAAAACTGCTTAATTCAACGTTAGGACCAAATATTCTCCGCCATTGTCAGCTGATCGTGACGTTCAATTGTGTGGGAACAAAAGGAATGCAATCACAAAGGGAATTTAGTAGTTACCGAAATGCACTGTGACAATTGGTCGATGGATGATGAAATGCAGTGCGATTATTGCAAGCCCAGTGGGTGGAAATGTGAAACGCGGGCCTAGTGAAAGTTAATTAGATTACATTAGTCCGCTGCTGCAAAGGAGAACGTCCTGCTGAGAAATAAAACAAGGCATGTGCGAGACTAAGTTGACAGCTTTTAAAACTCTGTTCAGACCCACTTTAATACAGCGAAAATCGTTTAACATGAAACCATGTGGACCGAAATATTTTTCGCGTTAAAAGAAATGACAAATGCCGGCCGTGTTAATAGAACGTTGTCGTAAATTCACAAACGTTAAATAATTTACTAGTTAGATCCAGTCAGTTTCCGGTAATGCTTAGAATGGCAAGCGGCCTTCTTTATTATCAGATATCGGTCTAGTTAGTAGAAAGTTGAGTCATAAACCATGGTAATGATGACAACGTGGCGCCCGGTATATTATTTTATTCCTCTAAGATTCTAACAAACTTACGAGAATATGGAAAGATAGTGACAAAGCAAACAACTAGTCTATCCAATTTTCATGTGTACAGCGGAGATTTGGATAATTCCCAATAGCGACAAGCGTAACCTTTGCCGGAGAAGAATGTCACATACCCGTTGACAGTATGCAGTATCCAGCAACAAATCCAACCAAAAGGTTCTTTCAATTTGTTGTTATTATACAAGACTTGGAAGAATGCTACATCGGTGGATATATACGATGCGTCTAGCTGAAGAGACCCTGAAGTCAGCTGTGAGGGAGCAGAACCTCATCTAATTGAGGTCACTGTATTATATGAAGGAGGAGAAAAGAAAAAGGATATACGAAATCTTTTCATATTAACCCTTTAACTGCCATACAGGCTAATACTAGACTTTAAAGGTCTTGTCTTATTCATCAAAATCTAGGACCTGTCGTCCACAGATGGCAAAATGATTTAAAATTATGACTTTGATCCCTGCAAGTTTGCAAGGTCCAAGAGTGCGTGTTAACACGCTTATAGCTTGGCGTGACAAAGTTATTATTTACAGCGCATCGGTTCTAAAAATTGACAAAAGATTTTTTTATGCTCAATCCGTGATCAAAAATTGGAGGAATTATTGTTGTGAACTTCCGTTGTATCTTGCATTAATTATTTTAAATTATAAATATGAAATAAAAATAAACAATAAAAACTAAAATTTCACTGTTTTCATTCTTCGTAAATTATAATAAATTTGGTATATTCTTGGGGGAGGACAAAGGTCTAGTATATGTGCTTACTGTTGCTACGCCATTGATAAAAAGGTTGAGAACCGCTGGTCTAAGGCGTTAATTTTACGTCTGACATGATGCACCACTAAATCGAACAAACTTTGAATGGCGGTATGTCAGAAGCTTTAAAATTGATACTGTTCATCTCAACACAACTATTGGTCGCTATGTTTATTTTGAGAACCTGCTAGAAGAACCCTTTAACTTCTCTACAGATGCCGTGTTCGTTCGTTAATTGAGTGACATTATAATCAAAGACATCTCGTATGTCTGAACAGCTGATACTGAGATCTGTTTAGGAAGTCGACGATAAGCCATTTACAGAGCCGAACGAGGTAATAAAGTAGTACACGGGCCCATTAAACACGAAGAAACTTCACTAAACTGAGCTGGGTATATTTGTTACCTTGACTCTTGTTCTTGTCAATGAAACTGAAATAGGAATGTAATGGTCCATTGGATAGGCGTTAATTACATATTATATATTAACTATCGCGCTGCTTCTGTGGAGGAGCTCTAATGAACGTATAGACGGGTTGAGACTTGTATTTTGAGAACTATCTCGTGAGATTGGAAATATGCTCTCATAAGATTTTGTAATACATCATTAGAAAGGCTGAGAAAGCAGAAATGGTGGAGTGAATAGATAATAAAGCGAATATGAACACTTACCGAAGAAATGATAAGGCAACTTGAAGCATTTGAGATGCGGATCTACAGAAAAATACTCAAAATTAGATGGATGGATGATGATGTTATTGGTTCAGATGAATAAAGAAAAATAAGTATGTAAAACAATAAAAAACCGAAAACTTGAATATCTCAAACATGTAATGAGACATTGTGAGAAATGTAAGATTTTGCACCTAATAATGCAGGGAATTATTACTGGAAGTCGGGGTCCTGGACAAAAGAGAACATCGTGGCCAGTACCGTTTCCAAGCAAAAGCTCCGATATTGTTCGCCGCAAGGTTGTCATTTATTTCATGCTTCTATGACAACTGTGCAACAACGTCCCGAGCAATAAAAACAGGGCGGTGCCGCACACCTGTCAACACAAAATTTCCCTCATTGATCCCAAAAACTCCCACTTTATTGAGGTATAAACGAAAACACATAAAAAATAATAATTTCTAAAAACAAAGAACAGATTAAAGTAACACTAAAATAAATCATAATAAAAATAAATAACATTAGTAGAAACAAATAAATATTTGTGTCTTTAGTCGAGGAGAACAGGGGAAGATGAAAACACACTCCCGATAAGAGAGAAACGACAAAACAAAACAAAAATAATCACAATCTGACTCGCAATCACTGCCAACAGATTATAACCCAAAGGAAAACAATAAAGTAGAAATACATTATAGATTGATACATGAAAAACATAATTAAAAATAAGCAAATGAGTAAGAGAAAAGAAAGAAAAGAAAAACATACCAGTAGACTCAATCAAATATTGAAACTCCCAGGAAACACTAGACTACGCAAACGTTCCCATCTGGACACCCACACACACATAAAATCCCTGAACGATTTCGATAACGATAGAAACTCGATCCACTCCCACCAAATTCTCAATCAAATCCTCTCTAGCATCCGTCAATATATCACAATGCCAAAGAATATCATGGCTGAAGAACCTAAGGCAATGGTTTGGTGAGTCTACTGTAGAGCTTTTCCTGGCCGCAGTGAAGAAAGCGATGTTAGCCAACGTCCTTTGAATAGATAGGGTACTAGAAAAAAAGGAGTAAGATAGATTTCCAATCTCAGGTACGCGGACGATACAACATTAAACACTATGGAAAGACAGTATATCTAATAGAACAGTCTCTAGTACATTCAATATTTTTGTATGGTGTGAAAGAAACCAGACTTATACCTTTAAGGTAAGGTGTTGGAGATACATACTGCGCATACCATTTTATATTTTTACACGTCTTGTATGAAGAGAAGCTTGTTACGAAGAACAGAGATGAAGAGTAGTGAGATTTATCTAAACTAAATCAACAGCCTGGAGAACGTCTTTAGAATTAAACATTTTCTTAAATTTATCATTTTTTTATCTAAATTACCAGGAATTATTACAAAATTCATAGATTCCTGTAGCTTTATTTTAAATTGTTAACTTTGTTTTATTAACCACTTAATGAATTAAATATACATCTACCAATTTCGAAAAATATCATTGTCTTCTTCAGGATGTCATTAACTAATCAAAAACATATGTTATATTGTTTCTTTAACAGAATCTATTTTAAAAAACAATAATTATTTAAAAAATTAATTTAGTACCTAACTTAAATTGTCAATGATGATAACAAAATTACTAGAATAATTTTTAGGAAAAAATTTTAGAATGGGACTTGTGGTTAAAATTAGTTGGTTGTTTATAATATTTTGATTAGTTTTATATGCTTTATTTATCTCCAATGATTCCAAATTATTTAATTTAAAACCAACACCGTTTACATGCAAAATAGACAATCCTAATTTTTTATCAAAAGTGTGATCATTTTCTAACAAATGATTAGAAGATTCTGAATACCCACTATTATTCAAATATCTCAAATGCTCCTTTACTCTTAAAATTTCAACATGTTTGCCCTAGCTACTGTACCAGTAAAGAACTCTGCTAGTGTAGTAAACAGAGCACCGAATTAAGTATTTTAATTTTCTGCAAAAATCCTCAGCAACATGTTCTATTATTTCTGTAATGTAACACACTGAATTATTAAACTAAAAAATTGTTAGTTTTCGGGCGGACTGATTGGATTATTATTTCTTAAATTACAACTGAGTATCACGTGACGCTATTTGTAGGCTTTAAAATAGCCTATAAAATAGCTCAAGAGAAAAAATATATTGTATTATTAATTACCCACGTTAAGGCTCTTTCTTTGTCTATTAACAGGTTCAAGATTTATAACAAATGAAGAAAACAATAGACTTAAAAAATTACGTAAATTCCAGATATTAACATCACAGCTTTACGCAGAAAGGGTTGACACATCGCGCCCTTTTATCTGACATTTAAATCAAAAAGTGAACGGACAAAAAGTCAATCTCGATATTTTATTCAGTACCTATATACTCGTATATACACGTCAAACAGACATTTTTATTGAAATTCACATGTTTGAAAAATCATAAAATTAAAATATATACACCTTTCACGTCTTACAGTGCAAACTTAGTAACGGTTTTCTAATAAACAAACTTTAAAAATGTAAAAAAAAATTAATCAAATTAATTCCTTCTTTCTTTCCCATGTGAACTGCATACATAGCATTCAAACACTCAATGCTTACACATGACGTAACTAAATGTAGTAATTCGATTTTTTTAATCTGTCAGGAATTGAAAATTTATGTATACCGGTATACGTTTTTTAAATAACAAATAATTTTAAAATATGAGGCGGTTTTCCTAAGTGGGAAATTGCCATAATAATATTATTATTGTGAAAAATTATGTGTACCAAAAAAAAAACGCTCGACTTAAAAAAATATCTAAAAGTTAAAATTTAAAAAATGTACAAACCATTAAAACAAAGAAGTTTTAAGAAGTTAAAAAAAAAATTAACAAAATTTAATTTCATCCTTTCTTCCTTCCCAGTGAATTGTACACATAACATACAACAAATAGTGCACTAATTGCTAATTACTCAACGGATTTCTTTATTTGTCAACATTATTGGCAAATATAAAATACTTTAACCGATAATGTAATTGAATTCGACAATTCTAAAAGAAGAATAATTATTATGTTTTGTACGTGCGTCGTTTCACGCGGCAGTATCACTAAAAAATAATAAATTAAAGATTAGAAATTGCTGAACTTTGGCTTAACGTCACGGGTGCCAGTGTTTCATCGAGTGATGTAAAATCCGACTTCTCTATAATCTCCACGATGAATTGAATAACCCACTGTCTACTGCCTCGATCACCATTAATAATTCTTTCCAAATTTCAAAACCACCTCAGTCGTAGATAAGGAATCCTGTATTTATATGTTTTCTTATAAATCATGGCAATCCAATTAATCTCATTATCTTGCGTCAATTTTTAAAAATGTTGACAAAAAGTAACCTTAAAATTATCTACAATAATATTCTAAATAAAATTAAGTGAAACAATAATTATAAAACTATCTAAACAACAATTCATAAAAAAAAATAGACCGTGTAATGTCCTGTCATCGAATTTCGTAATATCTCAATGAACAGTATATATAAGGACGTTGTTATTCATTCAATACATTTGTAAATAAAATACTGGAACTCCTATTCATCGGAAACAATAATATAAATACGTATTGAATTGTCTTGTATTGTTCAATCATTTATTATAAAATCTAATTTTTAAACTAAAATTGCAACATTTCAATCAATGATGTATTTCAAGTAATTTATTGAGGCCTTTTCTTTAAAAATCGGCTGGTCTAGTATCGAAATACTTATCAAGCCAATTTCTGCGGACATTGTCGCTGTTGAACGTAACGCCTCGCATTTGATTGGAGAGCGACCGAAAAATATAATATAATATAATCTGACGGCGCGAGGTCGGGACTGCAGGGTGGAAGTGAAATATTTTCCCAGTTGAGCTTATTAACCTTGATTAAAGACGAAAATAAGTATATGTAGAAAATATTCGTTTTTCTCAACTTGACACTCCGTTATATAAGCCCAAAAATTAAGAAAAACTATAAGATACAGGTAAACAGCGATACTGATGTTTTAGAGCAGAATGTCATAAAAAAAACAAAATAGCGGGAAAATAGCATTTTAACCTTTACCATACCATGCTAAAAATACCCTACGCAGCCATGCTGTCAACTCGTGTTACTGCAAGATTTGAAAAGTTTTTTAAGCACTTTAAATGGGAAAAAATGCTTTTACAAGCTTATGTGACTTTAAAATATTTAATGTCATAGTTACTATAAATATAATAAAAAAATGATAAATATAATAGTTTAATACGTTCATTTTAATCTAAAACGTTAATCTTCATCTTTATCTCTATTCATTTAAATTAATGAGTGATCTTTTTCACGTGGTACAAGTGGTATTTTTAACGCAGATAGCATGCAACGCATCAATTTTATAAAACATTGAATTCAAAATTATTATTTTTTATTATGATTCGCTTTATATAATTGATTTTTAACTAGTTATTTTAAAGCGCAAATGATTTTGTTAGGAAAATGTAAAATGTAAGTTTTACATTGTGCATATTTATTGAAATACGATTTAATTGGCTAGGTAGACCTATATTACTGCGTGGCTAGGGAAGGGTTAAAAAAACCGCAGACTTATTAGACGACTCAATATATATATATATTTCTAGGGGAACCCGCGTCAAATAGTTTTGAGAAAGTCTTTTATACTATACGTCGTTTCGAGTAAATATCAATACATATAGAGTAAACAAATAACTCAATTACAAGTCACCGTTCGATGCAAGAATCAAAAGGAAAGTGAGTTAAAATTTTAATGGGTACTTAATATTATTAGTAGACATCGTGATTAACTGTATCTAATGGTAACAAAAGGTAACTTAAATTAAATTATTTATTTAACAGCCGGCTTTATGCATGCATGCACCTTGCTAAGTGATTCTTTGATTATTATGGGGTAATTTGTTGGTTTATTATTAATTGTTGGATGGATGTTTTTTCATGGACGGCTGTATCTAAGATGGAATTCGTAAGTAGTCATTTCTACTGTTATTATTGTTATTATTGTATTATCATAATTATTATTATTGTATTATTACATGTTATTATTATATTATTAAGTATTATTGTATTATTACATGTTATTATTGTATTATCATAATTTTCATCATATCCATTCGAAATTTCCGATATGTTTATTGGAATTTATCAAACAAAATACGATTCATTTTGCACAGTTCGTCTTTCACTGAACATTCAAGCCGTCGGGCAAAATATCAGCCATCAAAACTGAACACAGTAACAGCACAAAACCGCGGCGATTATATTGATTGCATGCTGCCATGATTTAATGTTCTTCGCAAGGATAATAAACTTGCAGATTTAAATAATTGGTTGACTGCAGAGCTGATTATGAGAAAAGCTCAAGAGCTAACAGAAATAACATTCAGGCAATTTCACGCCTCACTTTCGTCCATCAGCAAAGTCGTCTTGTATCTTTAATCTCAACATGAAGTTGCATCTGATAAATATAATAACAAGTGTTGCCGAAGGTTGCTCTCAATAACGAGGTACGTGTGCATCTGTAGGTTTCGTTCAAAAGATCAAGAAACGCTCAATAAACCGGTTGAAATATTCAAGGAATGCTGCAAATTTTTGACGAGAATGTTCGACAGTCAACACATTCGTGATATTTCACAGTGGACGCAGATTTTACAATGGATTAGTCGACAGTACATATTTTAGTTTGATGAAACATCTTTATGGAGAATTCCAAAGACACATATTGATGATATACTGATGATATAACAATTGAACGAATAAATGGGAACTTGTCAATCCAGGCAAGACCTGGTACCGATACTGATGTATAGAAGTGAGGCCTAGAGCTGGTAGAAAAAGAACGAAAGTAGACTGAATGGAGTGGTATTTGTGGTAGATCCATTTATGACAGAGTAAAGAATGAAGAAATAAGGAAAGAATGTAAAGCTGATCTTAACATAGAAAGGATCTCTTAGGTGGTTTTGTCATATAGAACGAATGAATGAGGAGAAAATGGTAAGAAAGACATATGACGCAAGTATTGATGGCACTATAAATAGAGGACGTCCGCGTAAGAGTTGGCACAACCAGGTAAACCACATACTGGAAGACGGTTCTGTTAGAAGCCACAATAACCGGCGAGCTTGTACGAGAAGACGTATGAATGTGGATGAGACGAGAATTGTGTGTCAAGGCAGAAGAGTGTGGCGCTGATGGTAAGTAAGCAAAGAACAATTGTATGAGAAATAGCGTATGTAATATGCACATTGTAACAGTCTATTGGTGCAAATCTGTAATATGCACATTGTAACAGTCTATTGGTGCAAATCTGTAATATGCACATTGTAACAGTCTATTGGTGCAAATCTGTAATATGCACATTGTAACAGTCTATTAGTGCAAATCTGTAATTTAATTGGTCGGTAGTCAGAGTTATGGTTTAAAATTAGTTATAAGCATGGTATATATAAAAAAATATTTACCTAATGTTAGAATTTTGTAAATTAGGAAGGTTTATAATTGTTATTTTTATGTCTGTTCATTTTTTAAATGCATTCAATATTTTTTTTATATAATTTTCAACATTTGTCTTAGGAGTATGCATTTGTTAGTATTTTATTGTTATAAATATATAACTACGTACGCACACTATAAAAGCCATATAATAAAAATAAATATTCCTAAAAGCATAATATGTCACATGTACAATATACATGGCGACGTAAAACATAAAAAAAACGTATTATGTACACGTGTTATGTATTTTATTTGATACGTACAAGTTCTCCGGCACCATGTATTTATTTAATATCTAAAAAATTAATATTTAAAATAAAATATATCACTTACATGTTAATCACACATCGACAAGAAAACGAAATATTTTTTTAAATATTCCTACGCTATGAAAAATAAATGTCGGTAGTGAGAAATAGTTATATAAATCCTTCGTGTTATTGTCACCTTAGTCAAATTATGCTCATATTCGCCAACGCGCACTTGACAACCAGTACAGATAGATCAGTTACCGTTTCACGTCACGTCGTGTTCTCGGCGGAGGAATTTAAACTATTATTCGACTTTCAACCTGCATTCTAGGTGTCGGGTTAGCGACGTACACCGTCAGTGTGAGCAGTCCAAACGTGGTTTGAATTGCTGTGTTACGTGTCGACGTTTGTACTGGGTGAGTGTGATAGTGTCTTACGTGTTGTGATTGGCACTGTACTGTTAAGCGGTCCTTCCGATTGGAGAAAAAAAGGAACTCAAGGTAAGTCAACAAGGTTCTTATAGCTGGTTAATTAATTAATAAAGACAGGTCGTAAACCCTGTAATTACCCCATATTTCGATATATTTCCATTGAATATAATGAAAATAGCTTCGTCCCTATGTGATATCTGACATTTATTTAATAACAGTGCCTTTGTAAGTAAAAATCCAGTATTTATGTGTTGTTGGACACATTCATATCAAATATTGTTAAAATAATATACTGGTCAAAATAAGAAAAATATTGAGCTTTAAAAAAATTTACAGATAAAGAATATTGCTTTAAATAATTTTCAAAAAAATATGATTTTCATTGAATTGACATTTATGCTGTTTCAAGGAAAAATGAATTATCAGATTTGGTCCATAGATGACGATGGTGTAATGGTACTCGAAGCGAGTCCACGTACTAACATATATATAACTTAAAAAATTTAATAAATTTGATTGGGGGGTGGAATTGGTGAACGTTATATTTATATAAAGTGATTACTTAAGCCAGCCGAAGACATTACCCCATATTTTCCATTGAATATTATAAAATAGCTTCATCTCTATAAGACATCTGATATTTATTTAATTAATATATTGTTGGTTCTTCTGATTTTTTCGTTTCTCGTTTGCCGTATATATAAAGTCAGTGATAATAATTTATTTAGTAAAATTTGCTTTCATGTAAAATTTCTCATACGATTAAATCTCGTTTTTAGAGACGAAGTTGCATCACAAAAGTTGTTACGTCATCCATTCACTAATGGCATTGTTCCCAACCTCGTATCATTAATTATCATGCCAGTTGCCACTAGTGCTGTATCTCGAGATCTAGAGAACCAATTTTAAAAAATCATACCCCGCTAAAAAATCCATATAACAATAAAATAAAATGAAGATAAAAGTCCTTGAATCAATTAAAATTATAAAATTTAATGAAGCACGGGAATTATGAGTGTTAGGTGATAAATCTTTTCATTCATGCATATTTTTGATCGATTTCTATTTTCACCGCTTGTACAGCGTGAGTTGTTTGAAAACTCAAACATTCATTATACATGCTTAAAAATTAAGTGGAGGAAATTAATTATTTTTGCTGCGTACAAAAAAAAATACGCGGCACTGAGACATGCACGCGACATTGAATTACATAATATTTGTTTCATTTTATTATTGTATTTATGAACACAATATTTTTTGTATGGATATCTTACTAAATTACGAATCTAAAACGTTCAACAAATATATGCAAATTCTGCACTGTTACGGAAAATATTACAAAATGAAGATACGGTTTAAGTCAGCGTACTTCGAAATAAATATTTGTAGAATTTATTCATTATTAATCTATATCTTTGCTTAAGACCCTAAATTATCTAACAATAAGTCTGGCTACTCGAATTTCGATGACTTTTAATTTTTTGTATTCAATATATAATTTTTAATTAATAAGATATTTCAATTAATCGAAAAAATCGTATAATTACAATTTTTTTAATGCTTATATCTCTTACATGGTTGAAATTAGACACATATTCCTTGAACACTTTCGACTCGTAATTTAGTCGTCTATCCACCTATAAAATATTGTGGACTAGGTCTGTTCCACCCTGTGTAAATACACGTTATACAACACATTATTGATAATTTTGATCTCATTTCACTGCATTTAAAATAGTCCTAGTTAACTTCGATATATAATCATTACATGGAAACATCACAATAGATGTACTATATTTTATATGGAGAGTAAATTGAACCGACTGATCTATATAGACCTTTACAAGCACTCGAACTCATTAAGTACGATTTAAATCTATCACTCCATAATTTTTTATTACTACATAAAAATATAGAACGCAATGAACGATGCGTTTGTTTAATGAAACGCATCATCTAAACAATGTGAGTGATGTGCCGACCGTGTCGGACAGAGGCTAATCAGATATTAGTCAACAGTCACCCTAACCGCAAGGGGCTTGCGTCAAATTCTGAGCAGGGCCGCGCCTACACATTTGACCGCCCACCCTCGCACGTAGGTACTTTCCCACCACTAAGAAATAAAAATATCCGATAAATACATACAAAAGTTTTATATAAAATTTTCAATCCCATCTTAGAATTTTAGACGCCATTTTTCAATGACAAAATTAACATAATTTGCATCAATATTAAATATTATTTTGTAAACAGATAAACTGTATGATTGGTGTTTGATACATTCTTCAAAACTTAACACTGGACCCTAATGCGTTTTGTACTCCGCTTCCAAATATTTTCGAGGTTCGATACGTAATAAGGTATACTGTTTATTAATAATTTTTACACAATATTTATGACACTTAATAAAAAGGAAACGAATTGTTTCAAAGAATGTCAAGTGCGAGTTTCTTGACCCTGGAACATGATGTGTTCGAAGCTTCAAAATACTTTGAGAAATCGGTATCTAATAAGGTATATTATTTATTTTATTGGAAACTCGATTTATTATGTTAAAACGTTTAAAACTTTCCAGCGCAGAATTATGTTAATACGCACCGCAAGTAAAACAAAATTAGAATCACAGTCAATCATCCTTGCAATCGAAAACTAATCATACAATAATATTAATAATAATAAAAATACTTTGTATGACTGTTTATTGATAAATCAACATGTTTCAAGACCAATGGTCCTTCTTCAGGATACAATGTATACTAAAATTAAAAATGCAAGCATAGACAAAAACAAAACTATTCATATTACTGGTGGGTAACTAATGTAATTTAACTATAAACAGTATTCGGAGATATCTTGCTCTCGAGGCAGCCCGTCTACTTTAAATGCATTTGTGGTGTCACGTGTGAACTATTGTAACTGCATCTATACTGGCCTGCCAATGTACAATAGATGGATAGATTACAATCTATTCTAAATGCGGCAGCACGGATAATATATGGAGTTTCCAAATTCTCTCATATAACATCCCTTTTACATCAGCTACATTGGCTCCGATTCCCTGAAAGGATTGAATTTAAATTGTGCTGGTTGATGTACAAGGCGACACAAAATATATCTTCAAGAACTTTATATCCCGGTCAATTTGAATGGTAGACGTAAACTCTCGGGTCAGCCTCCACTACAGCCGCAGGAAAGGTTGTAGAATCGACTAACCGTTTCCAGAAGTCTAAATTCAGGATGGCAGGCCCAAAAGCGTGGAACTCTTTGCCCCGCATTTTAAGAAACAGTGCATCAGAGATTTTATTTAAGAAGAAACTAAAAACGCTCCTTTTCAAAAAATCATACGCATAAGTGAAAATAACTACTTTTAATTTTAAAAAACAAAGATAACGTAACTGTAAACAAAGATAACGTAACTATAAAGCGGCCTTGAGGTGAAAGTTTTTACAAAAATGGCACAATACAAATTATCCAATATTTTTATTATTATTATAGTAATATAAACAAAGTGTTTTTTATTATTAATGATATAGTATGTTGCTACTAAGTAATTTTGCAATTATTGAAGAAGTCATACAATCGGTAATAATATTAAGCTTCCCCATATACATCTGTGACTTTTGGTTGCCGGCTTCAGTAGTGTCATTACATATTGCATTATTTGGGGAATGAATATGCGGAGGTAGTCGACATCTTTTCTGTACACTTGATAGAACTACATGATTAAAATTTGTGTGTCTCAATTCAATGGTGACGAATAAATTGCTTTACTTTACATTTTTTTATTTTATGATTTTAATTATGAGTAAACACGCTGATATTACTAATTTCTTTCTTTGTGTATTGCGCTTCTGATGAGATTTTCTATTATTTAAAAAAATATATGTTAATGCCTGAATAAGGCGTGTATAAATAATAATAAATATTTTAGCGTAATCAATTTTAGCGAAATCGTGTATTGGCATCTGTTATATTTTTTTGTCTGTGGTAAGGGAAAAATCTTACCATATAAATTGTCTATCCACCATTCTTATATGTCATCATTGTTCGTTTTGACAGCTAACTTACAAAGATGGAATAATTTTAATTACATCGTCGTGTTATTTACGTGTGGTTTGTTTTAGGGAAAGCTACATCATTGAAATACAGATTCTATATTCTCGGCCACACTAGCCACCCGCGGGGCCTAGTAATAGTTTAATTCATTACCAGAATAATAAACCATCTCAGAACCCATCGTAGAGACATCTCAGAATTATTGAGACATTTCTGAATTTCGCATAAAATTATTAATATTCTTGTAATACTGTGATTGTTTGTCAAATAAGTGGAATTTTCTTCCCTAGTTGCAATACTGCCATTAATTAATACGCTCCAAGCGCTGTGAAAAGTTGGTATTGAGTTGAGCGCAATATAAACACATCTCTAGAAAGTGCCCGCCGGGTTACGAACTTGTTAATCATATTTAATTAATTCATTTTAAATTGTATCGTTTTGTTGACGTCAAATCAAATACGACGTGAATGACAAACATTGAATTAATAATATTAATGATATCGGGTTAATATTTATTATATTTAAAAAAGTCATCCGATAATTAAAGTAGATTTTACAGTTGTACTGTATTCCATTTCCACATCAAACATTTGAACATTTGACAGAAGGACCATTAATTATTTTGTAATTCAAGTCATTAAAAAATCGGAATGTCACCTTTTAGGATAGCTGATATTGAAAGCATTTTATGAAAATTGGACGAGAAGATGCGCTTACCCCAAATTTGGAGTAAGAGCATCTAGTTGCATTATTTCTGAAAAATTGTTAAAATAATGAAATGACAATGTGAATTAGTTATGTCGGTCCTTAAGGTTCCAAAAAACTCTAGTAGAATTGCTTAAACGAGGAAAGTGCGACATGTCATATTAAAAAATTATGGAACTGTCTACATACACGTCACTAATTGAGAACGTTTCCATTCAAAAATTTATGGGGTACCATACCAACCACTGAGTAAATGCACTTCCCTCACAGTGTAACGTTTATGGGGTAAGTGTATCTGATCTAATAAATCGTAACCTGCGGAAACAATCACAAAACTAATCTACACATCACATACTACAATTCAAAATAAAGGTACTTACCTTATATCAGCGTCGTGACACAAAATTTTATCAAGATATAAGCATAATATAAATATATAAAAAAAATAACATATATATAAAAAGCATACACAACTCGTAAGTTGACATCAACAACTGTCATACTTTGAAATGGTATTACAAGCAAACTAATGTTTGGATTTGCGTCATCTCTGGTCTGTTTTTTCAAATATTGATTTATAACATTTAATAATACAATTTCAAACGTAATTAGGAGACGTAGATGCAATTACCCTATAGAAGCACTTACCCCATCTCACCTTACTTGCATACGTGAGAGCGTATTAGGATAGGAATACAATGTTGACAATATATGATTCTTAATTCAGGATAAAGGGTTTTTCTACACCCCGGCAAAACCGGCACATCTGCTAGTATAGGATAGTATATTTTAAAAAAGTATTTTTAATTTCATTCCAAGAATTTCAAATCAAAAATTTTTAAAACATGTTAACAATAAACCAATTATAAAAATCTCAGGACAAACTACCATATTCGCTCACCTATTACCCAGACTACAATGAGTACAGCAAATATATTGTCACATTTCATGAAAACTTAAGATGTTAATAATAATTAACATCATAATTATTAATAATACAAAACACATTCTCATTGTGAAGTTGTAATTATTTAGAACATAGATCTGTGTTGTTTTTAATACAAATTAAATTATTATATTATTAATAAAGATATACATATAAAATCAATTTTATATGTACATCTTTCTTATACATTTAACATATATTTAACTTAAAATATGTTATGAATAATTACAACTTCACAATAAGAATGTGTTCTCCTTAATAATATATAAGTTGTATCAATGTGACCAAAATTTAATAAAAATGAATTGTTAATTCTGGCATCTGCTATCGATGTATTCAAAGGTATTTGAGATTTCGTAAAAACAAAGTAGACGGCTTTCAAATAATGGAACGATAGATGTTTTAAAATTTGAAAAGTGTAACATATAGATTCAAAGATTTGTCGTCAAAAGTGCTGTCGGTGTAGCATAGTTGGATAACATACCTTCCCCGGTTTAGAAAGATATCCAGGTTCGAATACCGGTAGCGCAACAACAATATTTTTTGATAAAATTGATTTTATATGTATATCTAATACATTTAATTTGTATTTAATAACTTTGCGATAACAATTCTGTTTTATTTATAATTGAATAGTTCTGAGTGAAATTATTTCTTATTGAAAAACTAGATTTTTTTATTCATATTATGCTTGTCATTTTTAATATCTAACAGTAAGTAAGTATATATATTTTTTATAACTCTTTTATTAAAGGTACTACGTACCGTATATACGTATATAATAAATAAATATACACGTACATAATTATTAATAAATAAATAACGTAAAAATTAACCCACCCGAAGAACATACCTATTTATTCGATGATCATATAGCATGTAAAAAGAGGGGCAAAGAATTAATAGCATCGCTTATGTATCAGTTTTACCGCCTTTAGAAATTGGCGCCCTGGGGCGAGCGCCGCCGCCTCAATTATCGGCGCGCGGCGGAGTCGGCCCTGGCCGGCCTCGTTGTAATAGATAGATGAAATGATTTATGGGAAAGAAATCCAATTACGTTTTCTTTATTTTATTCGTCACAAGTCATTTCGTAATAAAAGTGGTCGTAAAATATACTTCACACTTTGTTGTGACGAACTATAATTTTTTTCAATTATTATTTCAATTAATTGATTATGAATTATGTAAGAAAACGCATGACAGTGAGAAACTGAAAAATACGTATCAGGATTATTCTTTAAACATTCTTATTCGCTCAGCTTATTTAAACATTTTCTGTTGCTTTTGTTCGAAGGGTAGACTGGACCAGCTGACGTGTTGCAATATCTATTCGGAGAACTGAAGCGAGTGATCGAGTCATAGGGAGGCTTTCGTCCTTATCGGTATTATCATCACAGCTGATGACGATAATCATGACGATAAAGACTTCCTCTTGAGACAGCCCGTCTACTTATAAATGCATTTGTGGTGTCACGTGTGGACTATTGTAACAGGATCTATGCTGACCTGCCAATGTTTCAGCTGGATAGATTACAATCCATTAATATATGGATATTCCAAATTCTCACATATAACATACCTTTTACATCATCTACATTGGCTCCGATTTCATTAAAGAGTTGAATTTAAATTGTGCTGGTTGATGTATAAGGCGACACATAATACGGCGGCTCTGTATCTTCAAGAGCTTTGTATCCCAGACAATTTGAATGGTAGGCGTCAAACTCTCAGGTCAGCCTCTACTACAGCCTCAGAAAGGGTTGTAGAACCACCGACCAACCGTTGCTAGAAGTTTAAATTGAGTGAACGGGCATTTGCGGCGGCAGGCTAAAAAGCGTGGAACTCTTTCCTCTCCGTCATAAGAAACAGTGCATCAGAGATTTTATTGAAGAAGATACTAAAAGCGCAGCTTTTGAAAAAATTATTCGCATATGTGAAAATAATCATTTTTAATTTTAAAATCAAAGGTAATGTAAAAATAAGTAGTTTATGTGTAAAGCGCCCTTGAGGTGAAACTTTTTATGAAAATGGCGCTATACAAATTATCTAATATTATCATTGTTACAAAGATCATCTAGGAAGAAGCATAAATCAGGGTAACAGGGAGTTTTGGGTTAGATTCCTAGTGAAGTCACAATACACCCTAGGTGATTTTCTCTGGGCTGGGTGTTTTTGTTATGTATTTCGCTACAGTAATTGAGCATGCCCAACATTATTATTCATATACTGTGTTAGCATATATCCTGGTTATTCAGATGTTATCATTAAGAATAGGAAAACTTTAACCGACCAGTAAACATAATTGCGGTCTCCAACGTATGAGATCTTGCACTTCGTAATTCAGAGAAAGAGTGCTGGAAGTCGGGCCCCTAAAAGAAGAAAAACGTAATAGTTGAATGACCTAAATCAATGGTTTGGCCAATGTCCATTGAACGATAACGATAATGCACAAGAAGAAGAAGAAAAAGAAGGTCCCAACCAAGAAATACAGACGCACTGTTCAACGATGAACTGATATCCAGATATGATATACTCATAGAACTAAAGACACTATCGAGCCTTCATCTTATCTCAAATCTTATGCCTTGCAGAATGGACCGATTTGAATGAAGGCAGAAGGGGAGATGTAAATATTTTATACCAGGGTAGACATATGTACACCTCACCGCAACCAGAGCCGTGCAATGCATACAAGCAAAAAAGCTGTGCGTTACTAAAAATTTTGCGAAACAAACATAAATTAAATAATTGGATTAACATAAACAAAAATATTATATTACAATTAGCGCCATCTGTGTACCAGTAGAGACTTTAATTGCTTAGTTCTAAAAACTACCACAATAATTCACCGCTGTACCCATAGCGCTCTTGTGTATTCCCCGCATCGAGCTATTCTCTGTTCTGTCTTTAAGCTAGTGAATTACTCAAGCCATATATATGGCTATTTGGATTGGTTTTTATTTTGGGAAAAACAAAATGCAATTGGCAGAACTATTTCCCACGTTAACCTTTAATAAAAATATTTATTTTCTTTACGTGAAGGATTTTTAAACAATAAAATAATCATCTTCAGTCATAGAAAGTTTTCTTAAAAATGTCTATATATTTTTTATATTGGTAAGAAGGTATTATTTTACGTTAAAACTTTAATTTTAAAAACACTATTAATAGTGCTCCAAAATTATAAATAGTAGGGTCGTATAAACGACGGATTTATTTTGTCCAAAGACGTTGGTTAAACGAAAGTACATATATTGTATTACATATGAATATGAATATGAATATGAATCTTAACCACCATGTTAATATTGCTAATTTTAAAAGTATGTTATATATGTTTATATAATATCATTGGTAACAGCATAACCCAAATCTATACCTACTGCACGCAACGGTATATCTGTTCAGGTAAACACGATAAGTTATGTTAGGGATACTGCTACTTTTGTCACATACACGCTCCTGTTTGCCTGTACAGGTGACCTGAACAGGTATACCTGTCATGTATACCGTTGCGTGTATGGCCGCCTTTACACAAGAACGCAGTGTGATGGCAATACGTGCGACAATGAATATAATAATATAGCCTGACAATGGACTGACCACAGAATTGGAAACGGCGAAACCATAAAAATCCACCGTAACTGAAGAACGCCATCGTACAATCGCACCGTCGCTTGATTGCGACAATACGCATCATCTTAATATATAATTAGATAATAATTCCGATACATAGCAAGGAATAGCAAATCTAAGTGCAGGTGTTCTAATTTTGAAATTCAAACTTCATAACATAACTTGGTTATCTTTGAACCACTGAATTGAGTTTAAATACATCTACCGGTTTCGAAAAATACTATTTTCTTCTTCAGGATGTCATAACTAAATAAAAATATACATCATTGTTTCTTCACCAGAATCTATTTTTAAAAAAACAACAATTATTTAAAAAATAAATTTAGTACCTTTTTAGGAAAAAATTATAGAATGGGACTCGTAAAATTATTCGACTAAATTTGTATTAAGCAACAACTTGAGTTAGGTACTAAATTTATTTTTTAAATAATTGTTGTTTTTTTTTTAAATATATTTTGATAAGAAACAATGATATATATTTTTAGTTAGTTATGACATCCTGAAGAAGAAAATGGTATTTTTCGAAACCGGTAGATGTATTTAAACTCAATTCAGTGGTTAATAAAACAAAGATAATAAATAAAAAATATGAATTTTAACCACAAAGTTAATATTGCTAATTTTTAAAGTAAAAAAATATTTCAATTATATTTTGAATATAGTTTCGGAGGAGCTGTCCTTCCCATCAACAAGTAAACTAAATTAAATACCTCTTCAATATTAGTAAAACCACTTTGTTTAAACCACCATTAATTGATAAACCAACACGTTTCGATATCTACGGTGTCTTCTTCAGGAAACAATGCACACTAAAATTAAAAATACAAGCATAGATAAAAACAAAACTATAAAGTATAAGTGGTGGGTAACTAAGTAGAAACTACTATGAAAACAAATTTAAATTGTGACTGAATGTGCAAAAATGATTTGGTTATTTATAATATTTAGTTTACTATTAACATTTTTTCTTATTTCTAAAATTTCTAATTTATCTAATTATAAACCCCTAATCGCGTGTGTAATTTCTAAACCCTATTCTATTTGTATATATAATTTCTAAACCCTATACTAGAGTTTTACAGTTAGATAAATTAGAAATTTTAGAAATAAGAAAAAGTGTTCAATTACCAAATCCTTTTTGCAAATAGTCACATTTTAAATATGTTTTCATGAAAGTTCTTACTTGGTTACCCACCACTTATACTTTATTGTTTTATTTTTATGTATGCTTGTATTCTTAATTTTAGTATACATTGTTTCCTAAAGACGATAGCACAGGTAAGGAAACATGTTGATTTATCAATAAATAGTGGTTTAAACAAAGTGTTTTGTCTCATTATTTATAAATTAAATACGATTGGCTATGGGAACCGTAAGGTTGGGAGTGGCTTTATTGTTTCTTGGAAACATCAATAATAGCGGTGAACTATTAGAAAATGTGATAATATTCGTTAATGTTTTTTCCGAAATAAAATTTTTGATACTATCTCAAAAATTGTGTATGTGTAATAGAAAGCCAAAATAAAATTTGTATATTTTTAAAATCATAATGTTAGTCGCTTACTTAATATCGCAGTCTTTCCATATTCTCTACATTTGGTTCATAGCAACGTTAGCTACTTCGTTTTATGCGACTTCGAATTTTCTCCCTATTTGGGAAGTTTCTTTTGATGCATTAGCACCATCTTAAACTGTATTTTTTCCAAACTGATTTACACATTAGTTAAACAAATATTTAGCTATATTCAAGTATTATATTTAGTATTTTTTTAATATTTAACGCCATTTAAATCAATTTAATAATAAATATAATAATTCATAACTTTTATTTTTAACTCCTATTAGATTATTATATTCACCGACACGTTTCGAAAAAAATATTTTTCTTCACCAAGGTGAAAAAACAAAGTTAATTTTTTTATTATTGAACATCTTTGAACAATCTTTTCAGCCAGTAGATATACATATATATTTTTTTTCTTTTAAATAATTAAATTTATGTATTGATACGATAACTTATATATGTAGATAATTTTCACTTAATCGAATAAATATGTAAATATATTAAACGGGCTATATCTAACATAGATAAGCTTCCCTTCACCGGTCAATATGGGCTATATTTTATATTGTCACAATGGACTATATCTTAAAGATTAGATATCCTTCAATTAGTGTGTGATAGACAGGTAAGTGTATAAACGAAGAAATAGTATGGCACTTTGAATGTTAATAATGATAATAAAATGGAATTAAGATAAAAGTAATAAAAGGCTAATAAAATTCAAAACATATCGATATCCTAATGATGGACTCTGTGACGTGTTACTAAATGTGGTTACACCACTAAGAATTCATTTTTATGTTACATGGATGTTTGGACTGATCACGATAACAATTTGCGACTCTGGAGCGTTATAAGATAGCAGGCAAACATAAAAAAACTGAAGATTTAAACTATTTAAATTCGCCCTCAAAATAAATAAAAATTGAGTTGTGACCGCCGTAAATCGGGGTGCGATTAAGGAAATGTGGTTCAACAACTTCACGATGACACGACGTCGGTGTCTTTTATGTGCAGGTCCGGTTGGGAGCAATTTGGGCGCAATTTATCTTGACGCTGCGCTCGAAAGGGTATTTACATATATGATTACCATATTACTGCATCATCAATCATCAAATTAATTGTTAATACAAATTGTGCCCATCGTTTCTTACTTTCTTTCATATCCTCTACTCCCACACAGCATCTCGGAAGATGGATAGATCGTGAAGATAACCATTTTATCGAAAAACTCTCTCTCGTTCGATGTGCACATGACTGAGCATCCTGGTAATCTATTCTGCTTCCAGAGCACGAACTGCGTGCCTCCACTCTTCACGATTTTGAGCTTTGTTTAGTGCGAGGTTAACGAGGCTCTGTCCATCGAGGTGGGAGACCTTGAGGCACCCGGGTGCTTTGGAAAATGATGAGAGCCACCATTCGCTAAAGTGCTTGTCCTTTTTTTCCCTTAAAGGGGTAATTGAATGATAGAATGAAATGGCTCTAGCTGTGCTAAACTCTTGTATGTTTCATGTTCATGTCAATTTATATCAAATTGTTTATACATGAATTAATATTATACCAATTATTATGACTTGTACTTTTTGGATGCTTATGTAATAATACTTTCTGTATGAATAGTGAATGAATTTTTGTTAGCAGTGCAGCATGGCGGCACTGCAACATGGCACAGTTGCTTTGTAAAGTAAAAATGCCAACCTGGCCCGAGTAGGACCGATATTTATTTATTTATGTGTATATACGGTACATAGTACCGTTAAAAGAAAGAAATACTACAATTATCCTTACAGATTAATATTAAAATAGTAACAGTGCAATTAAGTATATAAATAGAGCTAGTATTGTAGATACCGCAGATACAAAAATAATTAACATATAGAAACAATATTATAAAGAAACGTAGTGAAAATAAAAATATAATGTGTATTTTTTAACATATAATATTGAAAAGCAAAAAAATATTTTGCAAAATTGTGTCTAAACAAAAAATGAAAACAGAGAACTAAAAGTTAATATTATTACAGGTTAATTAAATATTATTATACAAAGGTTACCACCACAAAGCTATTAATATTTCAGAATCAATTGCAGGTTTCTCTTAAAAATATAGCAATATAGAAGTAAAAATCAACTCGTTTTTCAATAGAGCATTAACAACATTGATCTAAGTAGAGTCGCAATGCGGAATATGGGTGTACTCTTCGACGAAAAAATATCATTTAATCAACGAAATTTGCAATAAGGCGATGAAATCCTTAGGATTTATGTTAAGGACAGCCAAAAACTTTAACTCGCTCCGCTCTCTAGAAACTTTATATACATCTATTGTAAATACACTGGAATTCAACTCTACTCTGTGGTCTCCCTACTACGACTCAAGTAATATAAAAATCAAAAGAGTGCAACATAAATTTCTAAGATCTATCAATTTTAAATTGCATATTCCGATAGAAAATATAAGTTAGGATTATTTAATGAATACTTAATTAGAATGTGAGCTATATAGTAGTATTTCTATGTAAAATTATCAATAACATGTTGGACTGCCTTGAGTTAGCAAAAATGGTTTCGTATAAAGTACCAACTCAAACGAGACAACGTGAAGTGTTCTTTGTAGAACCCATAGTACGCATAGAACCATGCTGTTAACTCGCCAATAATACGGATGCATCGGCTCGGTAACAAGTTGAATTTCGTTGACATTTTTCGTTGCAAGAGCATTGAAGAAATATTTGTACTTGAATTATACTTATATTATATTTAAATTAAATAAATTATTATTAGAAGAACACATTCTTATTGTGAAGTTGTAATTATTCAGAACATAGGTCTGTGATATTTTCAATACGAATTAAATATATTAATTAATTCATATTTATGTTCTGAATAATTACAACTTCACAATAAGAATGTGTCCTCCTAATAATAAAGTTGTATCAATGTGTCCAAAATTTAATAAAAACTAATTGATAATTTTGACGTCTGCTATCAGATTACTCAAAGGTATTTGAGATTTCGTAAAAATAAGGTAGATGGCTCTTTCAAATAATGGAACGATTAAATGTATTAATATCAAAAAGGTAACATGTAGGTTTGAAAATTTGTCGCTAAAAATATTATCGCTATAGCATAGTTAGATAATGCACCTTCCTCAGTTTAGAAAGAGATCCAGGTTCGAATCGCAGTGGCGCAACAACAATATTTTTATTAAGGAAAACACATTCTTATTGTGAAGTTGTAATTATTCAGAACATAGGTCTGTGATATTTTAAATACTAAATTAATGTATTATAAAAATTGATTTTATATGTATATCCTTCTAATTAATATATTAAATTCATATTTTTAATAAATTATTATTATTATATAAAAGCCCACAAGGGCGTTGATGGAAACAAATAATGGCCAATCAATATTAGCGGAGAAAAGGGACTAATTTTTTCTTACTATTTAATGAATAAACCATTCGGTATTAATATTTATACATCTCATACACAATACTTATTAAGTGATCCTTTTTTTTACTTATTTAGTGATCGCCACTGATATTATTGTAAAACAGTGATCACTGTCACAGTTTTTAATCGCAGATATCATCGAATAGCAATCACATTCACACCAGTATCTCTTCAAATAATTGTTCATACAAGTTTCTTTGATAAATAATTGCTGTGGTTTAAGCTTTAACGCATTAACACTTTACTTATTGTGTCTACTTCTTATTTAACGATAAAGATAGTGTTGTGTGTTTTATGATAAAAAGAAATGTAAAAGACTTAACCATGTTTAGTTTCGTCTGATAAAGAGCAGTACTCCGCCCGGAGTCATCTTTTCTCGTAATAAGAAAGGATTAGATAAGATCCAATGACTGCATTGTTTGTATGTGATTCCGTCGTAATTCCAAAACACAGGGTCTAAAAACACATGGACCCTGCCAGAACAACGAAGTGAAATCAGTGGGGTAATTGCGACGCCTGACGTACCAGAAGTGTTCGTTAAAATTTTGTTGATTAATAATTTGGATTAGACCTGTTTAATTCATATTACATGGATTGTATTATATATAATGACATTTTTTCATCATACTGTGTGTTGTACGATTGCTCTTACATGAAATATAATATTGTGACTTCAATATTAAGGCTCCGTTGAACTAAATAAGGCACTAATCAACATCAATTCCAAGCAAAAAGCTATGCGGAATCCTGGCAGCGATGAAATAAATTGTAATTTTATCTGGGATTAGTCTTCTATTATAACAATGATCAATTTTCTTCCTCTCATGCCTTACGTGTCCAACGGACGTTCGCTATCATCACTCTGTTCTCTCAATGTTTAATCACATGTCCGAGATATTCAAGTTTTCTATTTTTTTATTATTTTTGGAGCACTGCTCGCACCTTACAGACATGGCCGCGTAACTATACACTTGACAGCTATACTAGTCCGCCTTGTACCGTAAGAATACAGACAACAATACTTCGCGCCGCAACTAATCCGAGAAAACACCCGAACCGATCACTCTTCTCATGGTCGTCTTCTCGTACACGCACAACTTTGTAAATCTTGAACATTAACATATAATTTAACAAACAGTGTAAATTCAATTGTACTTCATTTGACAATAAATACAGCCTTTTGTAAGTACTGTTTCATATTACGACATATTACGCCCGCTCTAGTCACGTCACAACCACAACCTCTACACACAAACACAACGCTCTAGTCACACAAACACAACCTAAACTTATTTGATTGCTATATAAATTCATTAAATCTATATGATTGATCATCTACCGCACACTAATATTAAATATCAATCACAATTCGTTATACCACAACAAATTCCTATAGTTTTAAACACGTACTATAACTTCATTCGTAACTCTATCCATACAACTTATTTTAAGTATATTTTTATATATCCACATTTCAAATGCGTCAAATTGCCTTATAATTTATTTGGTAAGTGTCCCACGCTTCCTGATACTACTGATACTACATAGTTTATACATAGAGAATAATGTTTACGAAAGAGTGTAGATCAATAGGTTGTATGTGTAAAGGATGGGGACCCATTTCTCCCAGCGCTCACGTGTTCGTTTGAGGATGATATCCCTAAGTATGTGTGTATACCATATATGTGCGTGAATGTGGACAAATAAAAGTTAATAACTGTAATTGCTCATCGAAATACAAATAATGACTGTTCCGTATTCGTAATTATTTTTATTGGTGAACACACAATTCATAAATATTCCATGCACGTAAAAAAAAAATTATTACTAAAATATATAAGATGTTATTGTCACCAGTCTTAGTTTTGTTCCTACCCCTAAGCCCACTCCCAATCAGTACACATTGTTCCTTTGGCTCGACCGGTTTGTTTATGATTTCGTCAAATTCGTCGGAGTGTTATACCGCTATATGTGAATTTAATGTTTTGTGGACGGCGAAGTTCAACAGAGTTTTTCCGTAACAGTTTTGATATTTGTAACGGCGTCATCAGGTGAGTTGAACTGTCTACTATCGAAGAATTTTCTCATCACTCATCATTACCTCATTTCCGATTCCTCCATCCACCCATCCTTTTCGATTCCATTACAATCACTGTGATTGGCAACTTTCCAATAATCGTTACATTCGAATACCAATCACACAATCACCGTTTATTTCATCACTCACTTCACTGCTGTATTCAAACAGTGTACATTTATTCCGTGTGTCTAAAATCAAAATCCGCTGTATGTAAAGGGCCGAATACTTGCATATATGCATTTCAATTGAAACTACACGGAGAAACTAATATATAATAGGTTAATTCGTGCTCAGCATCCGTACACGATTGACCTTATAAGGATGTTCATGTACGCGACCGCTCAGATTCTTGTCCTTGTTTTCCCCTCCCACACTACGCCTTCCCTCACCCTCTTACGTGCGACATAAATCTACCCTGCCGAGCGAGGTACATCCCTTGAGCTTAATATTTTTGAACACACACAAATTACCTTACGTAAACACCCTTAATAATTATTCAACAGAAACATTCGATGCAATTCCAATAAGACTACAAAATCTAAAGAACTCACGAAATATAATCGAAAGTTGAGACAAGGAAAGAGGACAGTATGAGTGGTGCAGACAAGTGAAGAAAGAGACAAAAAGTACCCCGCAACCCGAGAATTCACCAATACACACAAAATCCCTTATGAATACGTGCTGGTTCCACCAATTAAGATAGCAATGTTCTGTTTCCTTAGATAATACTAAGCTTTCATCTATTTGACAAGGGTTTGATTCCACGGTTGGTTGTTTATAATATGATAACCGATATTAATGGAAGGTTCTTCTGCATTGCCCTGGTACAAGCCTCCCACGACTTATTTTGTAGAACGATCCATTTAATAAAACGCGTTACATGTATCAAACCACCCCTGCATAAAATATGTTTTTAATACAAATTAAATGTATCAAATAAAAAGATGTACAGAAAAAATATTTTACTCGCTACCGAGATTCGAACCTGGATCTCTTCCTATTTGAGGAAATACGTTACCAGTTACACCACGCCAACAGAATAAGTTGTAGACAAATTTTCGAACTTATATGCTGCAACTCTCTAATCGGTACTTCTCTTATTCCATTTTTAAAAGCTATCTCGTTTTTATTGCGATAAATCTCAAATACTTTTGAGTAGGTAATACAGGGTGTCCCATAAGTCGACGTCACCCATGGAGAGCTGAGAGCCAACTTTTATGATTTTTTTTTTTTAAATCGAGTTTTTCGAGTGCCACAGTTACAAAATTTCATATTCTAGGATTCTAATTTTTGTTACGCATCCCTGAATAGCCCTAATATTGATCTCAGTTCAAAATCAAACTAATAGTGCAAAAGTTATATTTTGATATTCTGGTCAGTCAAACCATAATCAATTCTTTTTTATTAAATATGGATAATTTTTAATACTAATATATTAAAGAGTATCTATTTAACATTAACTAAAATATTTTTTCGGTAAATAGAATTTTTCTGTATATCTTTCTAATTGATACATTTAATTTGCATTAAAATATCACAGAACCATGTAGTGAAGAAAAAAAAACTTCAGCTTCACAATAATAATGAATTCTTCTTAATATGTTTTTGTTTGTAAAAAATATTCATAAATTAAAATTAAAATAATTACAATCTACCTCGCGGGGAACAGAACTCCGGCCTCCCGCGCGACAGGCGGTATACTTAAACTTTTGAGAAATTTTCAAATAAGATGTGAAAATCGCCACGTACAAATATCTTAAGCTCCATATATGTTACCAGCTTACTACAAATTACACCGAAATTAAATATTAGTATCGAAATTTTATATTAGGAATGTTAAATAATGAAGTAAATGAAACAAGCTAATACATGGTCAGCAGTATTTAAAAAAGCCTAGAAAAGTATAAGTATTGTTCAAAATTGGCTCGACCTAAAAACCTTAACACTTAATACCAATAAAACTAAATACCTAACTTCGAACATAAAAGAAAATGGGCAACCCTCGTATGCTTACAAAATAAAAATTTAAAATTGTTCCAACTCAGACGACGATATGTGTCAATGCATATATATATAGAACGTACTGTCCAAATTAAATACTTAGGAATTATATTTGATCCTTATCTCAAATGGAATCATCATATACAACTCATTACAGATAAAATAAAAAACAATATACTTTTTAGAAATATTAGGAATTTCCTTAATATAAAACTTCTTAAAATGGCGTACTACGCTATCTGTCAATCAATCATAGAGCATGGTATAAATGCTTGGGGTGGAGCGATTATGCCTTCAATTAATCCAATAATAGCAGCTCAGAAAATTAAATTAAAAGTTATCCTCAAAACCTCAATCACAACGAGCACTGACGAAATTTTTAATTAATAAATTAAATACATATATAAATTCAAACAGACACATTTTAAAACAACTCAAAATATAATTTTTACGCGGACAAATACAAATAACCTACAAACCCCGAAAGCACATACAACATATGGCCAAAGGAACTACAAATATTTTAGACCTAAACTATTTAATAGAATGCTAAAAGATTTAAACCAATTTAATCGTCCCAAGAACATATATTAAAATTTGGATTCGTAATATGGGTAGAGCCAGTATCGGTGCACTCACCCAAACATATTGACTCATACCTATATTGATTATTGCTACAAAGTGATCCAAAAATTAAGTCCACTTTAAAATTGTTCTTCATATACACCCATTATATAGTAATAAATGTAATTCTATCTACTACTTGTAATTCTAATTAATTGTACAATTACTCGTGAACAATGCCCGTCTCGACACAGAATTTCTCTAGTGAGACGGGCACAATCCAAACAGATTTTTACATCGTATTTTACAGTTACAAATAAATAAATAAATAAATTTTATAGCAATGCATTATATTTTAAAACAAAAAAAAAGAATTTTATACTAATAAAACGATTAGACACCACAGTCTATTAGGGAAATGCCAAAACGACGCAGTTGCTTAGCATTTGATTTCAAAAAAGTTTTGGGCATACCTGGTACCAGTAAAGGTGAAAATAATATCTATGAGTGCTATCGTCTGATCTGACTGCTGTCAGCCTGATGATCTTTTTCAGCACAATGTGGTTGAGCACTGAGTATGGAATTTCTTCGTAAATATTCATGCCAGCACATCAAAGAACGCACGGGCATCAAACGTTGCGGTTACTCGTTTAGGATTAAATATTCCAATATAAAACAATAAAATAAAGGCGAGCAACCGCAGAGGATGACAATGATTTTAGAACCGCCGGCGGGTTGAAAACCGTCGGACCGCCTAACTACTACGGTAAACTACTTTTCATTTATAATAGAAAGAACGATTATATTAATATGTGTAACAGCCCGTTTCAAAAATATTTAATACTTTTATTAAATTAAATACCTACCTATTAAATAAATGCACGGTGCCGGAAAACTCATAGGAAAATAGAACAACAAATACAGTGCTCAAATTTAAATGTACACCGTTTTTTATTGGGATATATCATATTTATTTAATGTTTTCCGTCGCTGTATATATATATATATATATATATATATATATATATATATATATATATATATATAAATATAAATATGGGATAAAAATATGGATAAATATATTTATGTACCTACAGAGAAAAAATATTTTATTGGATCGAATATTACGAATATTTCTTTTTAATATATGACTTTTATAATGTAAGTACGTAGTTATATATTGTGACATTACAAATTAGGGTCACGTTCGAAATTGCCCCGTCACTTGTTTTATTGCCAAGCACCTCGAAATCACAAATAATTGCCCTTACGTTGGTATCGCAATCCATTTTCAAGGTTATAAAAACGGTCGCCGTCTATGGTTTTTTTAAAATCATCGAGCAGAGCTGTCAGATTTGCGTGGTGGATTGCCACGATCAGCGTTTCTAGCATGTAACTGTGAACGATCCGATATAACTAAAGGATAAATATTTTTATGTTATTCAATCACTAGCGCACAATTTAATATAATTTGTTAATCTTATCGCATCGTGAATAATCTTTACAGGAAACTAGATATTTCCCTTTGGTTTCTTCGCCTCATTGTAAGCTACATTTTTTTGATGTGATGTGATCATCTACAATTCTGCTTATAGATCCTATCGTATCGACCTGATTGCTAAGGATTATCTACGATGATAGGCCAAGGAAATGGGATGCTCGGATGGCATAGACCGGAGGGATGTCATTTAGTGGAACATCTGGTTGTCATCTGCCTGCCTGAAGGACGTCGAAATCGCCGGCTTTCGCACAGTTATAATATTATAATTGGTCGTTGCCGTTGTCCGCGAACCGTTTTTCCTAATTTTTTTTTTTTTAATGAAAAAATAGAGATGCGTACACGGAATACATGTCACATCAATATTTTTACTATTTTCAAACTAAACTAAACGCTTGTGCTATGAAAATAGGACTAACTTACTGGTGTCCTGGAACGAGGCGCGAACCCCCGACCACTAGATCACTAGGCCAACGTCTTGATCACTACACCAACAAACTACTCAACTTCACAATAAGAAAGTATTTTCCTTAATAATGTTTGATTTATTAATAATGTGTTTTTCGGATTTTAAAATGTTGTTTTTTTAAATCCCCCGTTGATCGCGAAATTTCACTTATCGCGACCATGTCCAGAACGTATCCCCCGCGATCAATCTACCTGTACAGTTACAATGTGCATATTAGGTATGGTATTACTCACACTAATACATGTATAATGTACCGTTGACGGGTACACATTTAAGCAAACGTAATTATCACTAAGTAAAGCTGATCTTAGTATAGTGAGGAAGATTAAGAATGAATCTCATAGGTGGCTTGGTAATACGGAGACAGTTTTTGTCGTACTGTTGTGGTGTTATTTAATTAAAGAAAGATAAAGATTCAACAGGAATAAAAATATATACAAAGGGTGTCCAGCAGAAAATTTTCAAGTTTAATATTAAATAAATAAAAAAACTACTATGTTATTCTCAGATTTTATTTATACAAAATGGAGTTTAACGAGTTTAACATTTCTCTCAAGACACGCTTGCAATCGGACTCATAAATTTGCGAACACGCGAGAGCAAAGCGTTGGTTCAATGACGGCAACTTCACGGCAGATATTTTCTTGTTGGGCCTGAATTGTTCGAGAATTATTGCTGTAAACTCTCGACTTAAGGTATCCTCATAAAAAAAAATCGAACGGTATAAGGTCCGGTGACAAAGGTGCCCAGGGTATGTCTCCGTACTTGCTGATAAATTTGTTGGGAAAAATTTCCCTCAGCTTCTCCATAGAACTCAAGCTGTGTGTGGAGCGGCCCCGTCTTGCTGAAATTGTGTTCTGTTGTTGAACCCGGGAAATAGCTGCATTTGCGGTACCAAAAACTTGTCGATGATTCGTGATGTTCTGTTTATTAACATAGACATCGACATGAAAATGTGCTTCGTCAATAAACAATGTTTCCAAGCATCTGTGCTGTTCCAAAACGTTCTATTATCGTTCTCGCTAAGGTTTCACATAAAGAATAGTCATTTTCGTTGAGAAAATGCACGATTTGCGGTTTGTATAGATGAAACTAGTTTATTTTTCAAAATAACGTGCACTGTTAATTTTTTTATTCCAGTACAGGCTGCAATCTTCCTTATCGATTTACGTGGATAGCGCATAATTTCACGTCGAACTTGAGCCACATGTTCTGGCGTCATTGCTGACGTTAATGGTCCTAGAGGAGTTTGGTTAATTCTTTCTTGTCTGAATTTTTGAACCCAACACCAGATAAGTTTCGTGCTCAACCAATCAGTTACTCGTCGAATATTAAAGTGAGAACAAATAGCGCGACGCGCACGAACCAATGAATCACCGCACTAAATATTGCTCAACCAGTGACTCATTGCGACTGGCAAATCCGCAAATCACGCGCGTCGAATAATACCCCTTCCACTTACCTCACCCTGATGGTTTACGAGCAATTACAATTTAATCTTGAAATTTTTCCGCTGGACATTCTTTATATGTAGTGTGAGTGTTGTAAAACTTGTGAATTATAAGTGTAGGTATTTAATTATGATTATGTTGGAATGTTGGACAGCATTACTTCTTATTGATATGTACCCAATTGGATCATATATTGGGTCCATATTTGTGTAATCTTATTGGAAGTGAACGATTTCCAGTTAGTGTTGAGTGTGTTGTACAGTTTCGGTGCTAAGAACACGTAGAATCGTTGATAAAATGTCATTGATGCTCTCGGAACTGGTGTGTAGATGTTCGTTCTTTGTCTTGAGTTGTGACCATGATTTATTGCTTGGGGTGAGTTGTCGTTAGCATGGAAATATTGGACAAGTTTCAACATATAGATTTGTCTTACGAATACGCTTATACGAGTATCTCTGACATGATTGAATGATTGCATGAACATTTTCGTCTCATATTTTTAATATATATCTATGCATAAAATATTTTGCACTAGGTGTGTTATTAACAACTAGTATAAAAATGTTACGAAATTGTATCTAAAACATATTTAATTATTTTTTTCAAATAATTATGCGTTAGTCATCTTATTGTTTTTGAAGATATAATTCATTACCCACATTCTATTCAAAACTTCTGCAGTATTTAATTTCCTCAGCGAGTATCGGATAGCATATCCACTCATGAGATTGAATTCTAGAAAATTCGATCCTTTCACACTTCATCTAAATGTGGAGCGCTCATTCGAAATACGAAAATAATTTATTCTAAATGGACGCCATTCGACTTTCACACTCCGAATGTATTATTGCTCTCGTGAGGTCGATGTCATCTTTGGGGCGGATGCTGTAATGAAGACGAGAGGGGGGCCGTAAGACGGGTCAATCCGAATCTTAAAAATACCAAAATTGAAAGGAGGAGGAAACACATAAGCATGCAAATTATTCCACGTCTGAGCGCTTGCGCAGAATAATGATCCAGAGAAATGGCTTGTTGGTATACTGAAAACGATGGTGAGCACGTGTTTGTCGTAGCACTCTCGAATGTAGAAAGAATTAAAAGAATCCGACGTTCCCAACGCACTTTCCATTAAAATACATGTTAAAACCATAAAATTTAAATAGAGGCATATCTTGCTTAGCTAGTACGGTACTATTAATTCGGAATTATTATGTTCGCTCTCACGGCGCAGTGTTGACGCTGCGGCGCACATCACGTGACCTCAAGCGAGTCACGCGATGTGCACGTTAAATCTGCGCATCTAGTTTGTTTACATACAACATTTGCGCACCTCGTGTCGTGTACATTCTAACATTGGCATTATTTATTATTTTTCCTATTATACGTCGGTCTTTAGACCTAGGGTTATTACGCAATTAATAAATGATCATATCAACATGTTTGTAGGCTTTTATATACCCTGGTAAGTAAAAAAAGGTGATTCGATTTGCGGGGGTGGTCTAGAATAACCTGCCGAATAAACATATAAATATATAGGTTCGTCCGCGCCTACAAATATTGTAGGTTAAATCTCAACAAGTCTCTCATTATTTTATGTGAAGAGTCTCTATCCACTTACTATTTTTCTTTGATTTATCTTTTTATGACAAGAGCCTGTAAAAATTCTATCTTTTTCAAAATTTATATTTCCTCAATTACGGAAATATAATAACGTTTCATCAATTGTGACATACTCATTAAATAGTGTTGGAACCAATCATATCGTTATTTAAATACACAAATAGTAACAAGCACTTCAGTTCTGAGAACTGCATAATCCATACGTTTCCCCATTTACATCTGTAACTTTCTGAATGCCGGCTTCAGTGGTGTCATTGTGGCTGTTTAGTGCTTGCTTAAACGGCCAGGTCTGTGAGAAAGTGGTTCAGTGTCCAAAATATTGGTGATCTATGGTGCCAAATTGTGTGCGTGCGCACACCCGCACAACTTAGAGGGTACATTGGTCGGGACTGCTCAAAATGTATTTATTTAGAAAGGGGAGCGGGATGTTTAAACGGTAACCAAAATAAGATTAGCGTACATGACCATATTAAAATGTACCTATTAAACTAAATATTTATATACTACTAACTATATATCAATTTTATAAATATGTAATCAGACAGCAAAGTGGAGAAACTTCGTTTTGAAAAGCTTCGTTTTTTAATACGTTTTAAATAGAAAAGCTATAAAATAAATGCGATAATTTCATATTGCCATCTAGGGATCATTTTTAAAATCAATGTGGTTCAGTATTGCCATTTAATGACATTATTAATGTATGTAAAATTTATGGGTATAAAATATTATGTAAGCATATAAAAAACATAAGCAAAAAAAAAATTAGCAATATTTTAAAATATCCAAGAACTCACAATTATTGGATTTTCACCTATAAAGGCAGTTATTAAACAAATAATATATATATATATATATATATATATATATATATATATATATATATATATATATATATATATATATAATGAAAGTAATGTTGAATTTTGTTAATTTTATTTTTTTTCTAAACAAATAATATATATCTCATAGAGACGAAGCTATTTAGATAGGTATGGTAGTAGTACATACTGGTAAAAATAAGAAAATATATAATAATTGAAAAATATTAATTTTTCTGACGTATTGTAGTATAATGTGTTAAAAACATTTTACATATAAATAATACTGCTTTAAATAAATTTAAAATAAATAAATGCTTATCCGTAGATGGCGTTAGTGTAGTGGTATTTGAAGTGATTCCACATATTAACATATACACAACATTCAAAAAATTTCATATACATATATAGGTTGATTGGGTGAAATGGTGAACGATACATTGTGTAAAGTGATCATTTAAGTCAGCCGAAGACAGGTTGTAAGCCCTGTAATTACCCATATTTTCATTCAATATTTTTCCATTAATAAAATATAGCTTCGTCTCTACGAGATATATATTATTTGTTTAAAAAAAAAAAAAAATTAACAAAATTCAACATTACTTTCTCGATGTGACGGAGTATACGTCAAACGTGAACGTAAAAATTAATATCATTTTCTACCTCCCGTATTCGTATGTCGCGATGACCGCTCCGATATTAATAAATTGGATCATAATATTTACAATGTCATGAATAGTCAATCTAAAAATACGATATTTTCCAGCAGAATTTTCGTCTTATTATAAAATTAGATGCGACCGTAATTATTGATATGAGTTTATATCTATTATTATACCGTGTAATAATAATAATCATATTGACTTACTTTCCCTTACTTCTTACTTACGGGAGTAGACAGAGAGGATAGAATGCCACACTTTTCTATCGTGACACAAATTTGGACGCATCTACATTCATGCATTTTCTAGTTCACGTTTGTCGAATGGTTTTTAGTATATGGTTTACATGATACAGTATACTGAACATGCCAGGTCTTTCGCAGGTGTCCTTTATTTCTTAGGATATACACTTGCAGCGTATATCCTCTTCACCATTCTCTCCTCATTCATCCGTTTCACACTCGTTCTATATCCAAACAACAACAAACAGTACACTGCTAATAGTACTTTTTTTGCTTTTCTATTATCAATAATATTATTTTATAACACCATTATTTTGCGAAAACCTACAATGCACGTGGAAAAATTAAGTAAAAAAAATATACAGGTGATAGCTGTTTCGCCAAACATATGTTAATTAATAGGAAATATATATATGTTCTCCGATTTTCTACGGCCGTTCTCTAATCTAACTTCTCTGGCTGACTTTCAGATCCCATCAGGTCCGATGGCACTGCAGCGACATCAGCCCTGACGATGGACTTCGCAATAGGGATCCGAAACGTCAGCCAGAGAGATCGTATACACACTACAGAAAACATTATGCTGAATAATAAGTTGTATATACTAAATATATATAAATTATTACAAAAGCGCGACTTGAGAAATAACAAAATCAAAACCGTTTTATTAATCCAATCTATTACCAAATAATAGTATGTGACTGTTATCCAAACACTGAAAAATAGAATGTAAACCATTTTATTAGAACATTTCGAAGCAAGTCACAATCTACCATGTTAATATTTCTTTATCTTTATCGTGGCAAAGGTTCCAACACTTAAATTTGAGTACACCGCATTAGACGACGCGTTGAATGATATATATTACTATAAAAATTACGTCGTCTACCTACACAACATGCTGCAAAATAATATGGATTACCTTTGATGAACTCTCCTCAATAAATTTGAAAATTCCAATTCACCACTATGAATTCGCTTATCAATCGTGCTATAAGAATCTTTATAAATTATTAAAAAAATATTATAGATTGAGATATTTTTTAAATTTAATTTTTAGTTCATTTTTTCTATCGATTTTACTCAAACATATACACACTTAATGAAAATTAAACTACCTATGTATTTTTGTTATAAATTATTAAGCTATTATGTGATGATTGTTATAGGGTCACTAGAAATAACTAGTGTCTGACCGAAGGTCAGATTTTGGCCGAAGCCGAAGCAGATTGTTCGACTCTTGCCATAACCTTCGGCCGAAGCCGAAGGTTCAATCGTACTTAGAAATATTAGAACATTGGCTAGAAAGTATACATAACAATGCAAATTCTACATTGTTACTTAGTTCTCTGCGTTATGGTGTTGATAATAATTGAAAATATATACGTTAAATAAATAAATTGAAGTTTTGCGGAAATGATAAACTGAATTTTACTTCACTCAGCTTCGGCCAAACCTTCGGCAGATTTTAGCCAAAGCCGAATGCGCAGCCGAAGGTGGCCGAAGCCGAAGCTTCGGTCGTATTTTAGAAATAATCCCTCAATTTATTAGGAATTAATAATTTTTATAACCTAAACAAAATACAATAACAAAATAATTTACCTCGCTTGACGCGATAACCGTACACATTTATGTAAAAGAATACGTCACAGACGACTATCGACATATCACTGTTTTATGTTGTTATGCGACGCGGGCGTAAAAAATAAATTATAATAACAGTAACGATACTGACATCATATGAAACTCAATTTTTCACGTTTTCGCGTACTATATTGCGACAGTTAAAACAATTCTCGCAGTCTGTACGTCGGTCACACTTTTAATAATTTATGCGCGCAAATTTCGAAAAAATAATTCAATAATCGTTCGGCACTTTTTTGTCACTCGGCTGGAACATCCAGAGGGTAATATTTTTTTTAATACTTCTACTTTTTTTTTAAATGAGACTAATACGATTATTAGCTGGCTTTCAACTAATTGAATTAATAAATAAATGTATAAATAATAGCCGACGAAACATGATAAAGATTCCGCATAATATTACATTATTGGTAGATACCATTGCGGTTTGAACGTTCGGTGTCATCTTTGAATTTTAAATGGTACAATGGTAAATTATTTCTTAATTTCAATTATTTATTTTATTTTTTATTTATATACAAAAAAAAAATACAGTTTGTCGCGTATATTTTACACAGATTTTAAAATGCATTAATTGCCCGACTAGACAAATAGACAAAACTCACTGAAAGCAAAACAATAGAATTATTTCTTATGTTTTCGTACATGACTGTAATATTATGATATAATTGACCGTAGTGTCCGTAAACATTTACACCTCATGCGAGTTCAATAAATACATCAGAGAGAAGATCACTCACCGTGCGTAAACAAAAATTTCATCTCGGTCTACGATGACAGAAACAAGTCGATGAAAAATTCAAAACCAATTCAGCATTTCTTTCGTGAGGCAATTAGTATCTGAGCCGCGTACGAAATGATCCTTTTGTTTGAATACAAAACGTTCGAAACAAAACGCACCTATTGCACACGATTTTCAATTGTCAGAATTTGAATATGGAACGCGCCGGGCGATGTTCGAATTTCGAACTATTGTCACGCTGCCGCGCTTTACACACGCATGCGCATCGCGCCACGTCCGGTAGAGTACTGGCTGGAATACTACTGACATTTATGTGCGTTGCGATCCTTGCGATGCTGGCCGTCGTCTCAGATCACTAACAAACAAAAACAATACATAATAATATAAAAAACCCGAGTAAAACAAACATACAATTCATTCGTTTATATATTTTACACGCATATAAATGATATATTACTTTTACTCGGGTTAATTACTGTGCGTTTGGTGAACGTATCTTTCGGCTTAACACTAGAGCGCGGTAGATAAACACACAGCATTTTCAATACACGGAACAAAAAAGTAAAATCACTTTTGTTGTTTCAAATGTGATGTCGTGTTGTGCGTTTGATATTTTCGAAGAGCTGGAGTGTGAAATGATCGCGCCAAGAACAGGAATGCATCCAGAAATGGCATCATGATCAAATGAATATGTGCTGCTGTTCCCGCCGAAAAATAGTCGAGTTTGGAACGTCGGAATGATTTTAATATAGGCGTCTATTCAATAAAGACATAATTACAACCATTGCATTTAAATATCAGTAAAATTAATGAATTTCCTTACTACAGGGTGGGATTATTGTATTTTACAAACAATCAGCGCCCTAGCTCTCGATTCAAAATTCATATGTGTATTTTTAATGATGTACTTAAACAAAATTTTACCCTGGTACGAATTTACTTATTAGGGATTTTTTACAATATTACAACCGTATTTGAATTGGAAGAAACCTTATAGACCTTTGAGGGCCGGTTGTGTCATCAGTAGTTACTTTTTACTATGGTAACTTTTTATTAACGCCCGTAATAAAAATAATTTGCGGTTTGTTGATACTAGATACATCTAATTTACTACTGTCAAAGCATAGATGGAGATGTCTATAGATCTAACAATGCATGAAATATACTTTATTTCATGCACCATCTATGGATATATGTCTCTTTAGTGGTGATTTTTTTTCGTATTACGTGTAATAATGTATATTAAACGACGAGATCATCGTCAGACGAACTTTCATCATTAAAATAACAGTATAATGAATGATTAATTGTCGTATACTGCAACTTTCAACGTGTCGGATGACTTATGGAACAGCTGTGAAAAGTCCGCCATATTTAACTATCGTTTTTACTATCGGATATCGCATAGTAAAATGACTTTACTACGGGATGTACTTTCGAGAAGTAAATATTTTTTTACTAACGATCAAACAACCCGTTTTCGGAAAAAAATTGGTAACTTTTTTTACTATAGTAAAAAGTTACTACTGATCACACAACCGTCCCATAGGGTAAAAGTAGACTTTAAAAATCTTGACTTAAAACTATCTATCAAAATTTGAGAACTGTCGTCCACAGATGGCAGACTGATTTTTTTTAATATGACTTTAGTAAAATTGCGTGTTATCACGCTTATGACTTTGTATAACATGGAAATTTTGGCGTGTTAACGCGCTCATAGCATTTAAAAAGTTAAGGGAGCATGAAACATTCAGACTGGACCACTGTAATATTGCTTTCTTTAATACGATTTCAGGAATGTGTCGATTTTATAATGACATCAACATTGTAAATGAGTTAGACATATTTTCCAATTCATTACTAAGGTAAAAAAATTATTTCTTGAAATTATATTTATATATATATTGGCGATAAATAGTTGTTAATAATTATTTTTATGTTCCTGTATGTAATTAAATTCTTATGTTTTATATTATGCTATCATCAGGGGCGTGCACTGCATACAAGCAAAAAAGCAGTGCAGTACTAAAAATTCCGTGAAACTAATATATATTAAGTAATCCATAATCTATATGTTATAATTACGCTAGTGCCCACCGTCTTACTGATACACAAATGATAATTTTTTGAGTATCTTTTTTCCCAGCGCTAATATTAACAATTTTTTTTTAAATATATTGCAATAAAAATGACATTATAAAATTAAAATGATCCTTTCTGTAATACTTTCTAATATATTGGATTAGAACCAGATCATCGCCCCAAAGCGAAAATCTCCATTTTTACTGCTGCAAATTAACTGCCTAAAAACATTAATTTTACATCACTTTTATGTTTAATCTTGTAAGTGTGAATATTATAGAAAAAAAGAGATTTTTTTTTTTTTATTATGTTATCAATATACCGTATAGTAAAAAAATGATTATAACTTTTATGCATTTGCGTTTCATTTTGCGTTGGGACTTAATTTTTCTAGTTACGCCACTGCCTATAAGTCTACCACGGACGTTCTCTATTTCTGGTGCCATCAACAATCGTGTCATATACATTTTAACCATTCTCTCCTCATTATTCGTTCCACACGACCGAACCACCTAAGCGATCCTTTTTTAGTTTTGTTCACTATACTAATTCATGGTTTATTTATTACGACATATACGCTCGAGTGGACTATTTTTCACCGCATTCAGTTCACTTTCGTAATTGACGGATAATATAGACTTTCAAAGAGGCGGAAGGTGCGGATTGATGCGATGCCGGAATGGTCGGGGTAGGGGGGGTTACCACCCTTTTAACGCCGGGTGTATCAGCTATTGTCTATATACTACAATATATTCTCATAAAAATGCGTGTCAAGATGTTTCACAAAGTGAATTTATTGTAGGTACCTAGAATTATCTATCGGTATGAACAAATATAAATATAGTCTTAGATGCCGAATTCATTTTTTTTCTATTTAATTGATTAAGTTGTAGCATAGTAGACAAGATTCTCTTTTTTTAATTTTTAATTATATTTTCAAGATTGATAAATGGTTTTATGGCAACATCATGGCCTATGGCAGGGACCTATTAATATATTTCCAGTAAGTTATCAGGCGGGCCAAAAATTTTGCACTTTTAAAAATCGCGAGAACCGCAAGAAGCCTTGCATATTAATAGGTAATGGCCCCCCAATAATCAACGGTAAATTATTAGAGAATTAAACAAATAATAGATATCTCATAAGAGACGAAACTATTTTTTATTATATTTAATGGAAAAATATGGAAGTGTGTGTAATTACGGATCTTACGATCTTTCATCGGCTGGCTTAAATGATCACTGTATACAAATATAACGTTCACCATTCTCGCCCATTAATTGATTTCCATGTCTATTGAATTTTTGGAAGTTGTATATATGTTACTATATGGAAAAACTGCGAGTACAACTCATCATACCCATATTTCCATATATTTCCGTTAAATATAATAAAAAATAACTTCGTCTCTATGAGATATCTATTATTTGTTTAATAGCAACGCCTTTGTAGGTGAAAATTTAGTAATTAGAGAATTAATGATATTTACAACCTAAAGAAAACGACAAAATAATTTACTTTGTTTGTAAACCTTTTAATTTACTTTGTTTGTAACCGCACAATTTATGTTGGCATGCGACACGAACACGAATTAGGTAATTATGACAGTTAATTCAACATTTGCAAACATTATGTACTGTGATAGTATATTTAGAATTCTTTTCAAAAGTTGTGAGATAATTCGTCGAGACTGCAGTCGCGTATCCACGCCGTGTTCGTCGCGGAAATACCCGAGACGAGCGGGTATCAGCGTTGACTCGGCGCGTTCACATCGGAAGAAGTAATTAATAATCGTATTCATCACGGACTGCGTTGCGGAAATTCCGCTTAATTTTAACATGGAATATGTCTATTCATCAAAATTAAAAAGATTTAAAGAGATGCCCAATATTGATCCTGCTATCTCTACCAGCGGTGCGCAGTGCATACAAGCAAAATAGCTATGCATCAGTGAAAATTTTGGGAAACAAATAAAATAAAATAATCCATATAAACGGACGATTCATTATGTTCACGCTAGCGCCATCTGTGTTCTAGTAAAATCTTCAATCAAAATTAAAAATTACCACGAACCACGACTATCCCGCTGCCGCTGTCTTATGCTTCATTTATTTCTACTAAAATTATTATCCTCTGTTTTTAAGCTATCAATAGTTCTACTCGAGCCATACAATTAGTTATCTACCGAATTGAGTACTAGAATAACATTTGAAAGATTTTCAGCTTGGCTTACAGCTGCGTGCAAATCATTGAAGTATCTACTTCCTCTTTTACTAATTCGTGAATTTTGCTATCTTACTGTTAATGTGATGTTTTCATTATCGTTTTGGATGGATTTGTTTTTGATTTGGGAAGAACAAAAAGCAAACCGGCAGAACTATTCCCTACCTTAATCTTTAATAAAAATAATCATTTGCTTTTGTTATTGCGCGATTGATTTTAAAACAGTAAAATAATCATGTTTAAGCATAAAAATAGTAACAACATATATTTTATATGATTGTATAATATCATTAGTAACAGTATAACCTAAATCTGCTACCTACTGCACGCCACTGATCTTTACATACTAAGCAGCGCCACATTATGTCCGTAACGTCAAATTAATTCAAAATAGTATTGTATTTTTTTCCTGTTAGAATTTATTAATGTTTTTTAAAATATATGTACCTATTTTGTTGTTTATATATTCTTAATATCAAATTTTAATATTTGCATTGAATTTTATTTGTAACAAACTTAACTATTAAAGATCTTAAAATTCGTAAACGTCTATTTTCACGTCCCACATATATCCACCGGCAGTGCAGTGGTTGGTATTCCCTTCTGTCACTGCTGCTGTTTTCCTATTCCATTGAATTGTCAGCATAATGGTTAATACTTCCACTTTTAATGAGGTAAACCGGAGTTCGGCTCTCCGGCAAGGAGATATTTATTAATTAGAAAATTAAACAATTTCTTTTTTCAAACCAAAAAAATATATACATATCTTGCAAGGATGGTATAATATATGTGTCTGAGACATGCAACGGTATTTTTTCTCAAGTTCATTGGTTCGTAATAATAATAATTCAATATGTCGTTGTTCGCTCTCCTTGCTAATTCACACGTATCGTTTTGGACTAAAAAGCCACAACTAAATACAGACGTTATGTTTTTTCGTTGTTTTCGTTTGTCGTTCCGCTCTTAGGTCGGACGTGAGTTTTGCCTAATACGAATGGTAACATGTATGCAGGGCCGGTCTAAATAGCTAATTACATACACTGAATGCACCCGGGGCGCCTTTTCTGCGCATATTTTACGTGCACATATGTAGCGCCTAATTCCAAAACCCCCTAAACCGGATTTCGGATAATTTGAGTTTTGTAGATTTTTTGGCAGCTACATGCAGAACACATTGTTTTTACCATCCATTGATATTGTTCCAAAATACCTCAAACCAGACAGTATAAGTTGCTATTTCCCCTAAAATGAAATAAGCCAATCCCAACGCTCGTTGATAATCGCGTGATCTAAAATCCAGTATGGCTGCCAGAACGATATATATAGAAAAAAAAAATTACATTACCGAATTGTGGCCCAAAATAATCGTCTATGATGTCATCAGGGAGATAGAGGAGCAAGCTCTTCTGAGAAATATTTACGAGTCCGGTGTCTCTGGAAAAACACAAGTGTCCCTGGATGCCACCACCAAGAGAATGTCTACGTTCGGACGCAGAGATGGCAGATCTGTCAATTGTACAGAATTGTCTCTTTAAAAAATGCTAATGTAGAAACAAACATTTTGTATATTTGCTTTCTAAAAATACGTTTTCATCTATAACTCAAAAACATAAAAAGTCGTTTCAGGGGGTTTTGAAATTAGGCGCCACATATTTTCCAACCCGCAAATTAGAATGCCTTGACCACTTTATAAAAACGAACGAAACGGATATAACAACAATTTACCGTTCAATTAAGATTTTTTTTAGTTGTTGTTCCCGACTATATTGCAGGCACCATAAATCCTGTTAATCATCCTGAATGCCGTGTTACAACATTGCGAAATGAACTCAAAGATTTTAAAGAAAGCAAATATTTCATTATATAGTCTGATGTGTGTTAGTGTACATTTCTAGTAAGAAACAAATACCAAAGTAGCGAGATCGCATGTTAAATGTGTTTTTAATATCTTTAGGTAAAGATTTTTTATTTGAAATTTTACAATTTTGTACATCAGTACTGAACATTCAATAATACAACACTATGTGAACATTCAGGTGGTATAATAATCTGATGTAAAGCATTGTCCTGGCTACTTTGCTAGACTATCATCTGTGTTAAAGTAGACAATTTTTTCTGTGTTATTGCGATGTTATTTAATTAAAATTTAGAAGAAAGAGTCAGATTCGACAGAGATATAGAAAAATAAAAAACTCTAGTGAATGTGCTGTAAATTGAATTGTAATGTGAATTATTATTGTATTGTATTGTGAAGTTTGAATGTTGGACAGCGATACTTCTGTCTCTACTCAATTGAATCATGTATTAAGTCCATATTTGCGTAATTTTATTTGAGTGAACAATTTCCAGTTAGTGTTAAGTGTGTTGTACAGTTTCAGAGCTAAAAATATACCTTAAATGTTTTCTCTTTTATATAGTTAATAACATTTAATATTCATTTACGTTACAGTACGTAAATATATGTTCAATTTAAGGAAAACACCAAAGACACGTTTCTTTCTTTTTAATCTACTAAACTGTCTCTTATCTATGGTAGATATTGATACAGAAACAATAGCTGTCAAAATTGATATAAAAATGGCATCTATTACGAGATATATTTAAAATGTATTGTATTAAGATATGAAAGCCAGTAGTACCAGTAGTAAAATATTTTTTCGCACAGCAGTTACCATTTGAACGTAAAATGTGGCGGACATGAACCATCACCGGAATGGTACATTACGTATTTAAATCGTTTAAAAATATGTTTGGTTGGGTATTAGATTTCGTTTATTGCTTAACTTTAGTTGTAGACCGTGTCCATTTTTTATATAACAAATTATATTTTTATCATTGAAAAATAGGTTTACGGAAACACCGGCAGGGCGAGGTCAAAACTAGTTGAAGTATATAGAACTCATTTATTACCACGGTAATTGTTATTTCCTGCATATATATATATATATATATATAATTTTTTTATGTTCATCCGTCAGTCTGACAACGTAAAACAAAGAGTCAAATACCAACATAAAAAAAATCTACTGTCAATTCTTGTTCACACACACACACACACACACGCACACGCACACGCACACGCACACGCACACGCGCGCACGCGCACACACACACACACACACACGCACACGCGCGCGCACTCGGACACACACACACACACACACACACACACACACACACACACACATACACACACACAAAGTGACAGTTATCACATTAATCATTTATTACCTAAAATTTTCGACTTCTTCTTTCAGTTTATATAAGTCATTTTTCAGTTTATATAATATATAGTCATCTATTAAATAACACTAAAACAGAAAGAACACATAAAATTCGACTGAAATTAAATTGTAAAATTAAATAGAGAATTGGTAACACATTGTTCCGGAAGAGAATGTTCCGAGCTCAAGTCTCGGTAGTAACTATATATTTTTTCGTTAGATAAGACTGGTCTAATTCGTTCAAATTATCAATGAACAACGTTCTAAAATTGTAAACTTCGCTACATCAATGTGATTTCATTTGAAAAAACAACGACTGTATAAATTGATTAATATAAATTAGATTATTTAATTCTCAGGTGTCTGACTTTGAATTAGTATCGGTGCGGTCCTTTCTTTGGCGCCCCAGTGGCCCGACGCCCCGGGCGCATGCCCGGTCGGCTTCCTCCGGCGCTGAACATATCCGAATACCTTAAATAACTCAACATTCTTATTACTTTGCACTGACATATTTCCATTTGTATGTATGAGTATACGTGTTCAAACCCAGACTTATCCAAGTTTCATTCAGGATTTTTTAATATTTAAGAATGCTAAATTGACTTCTTTTTTTGTGTACTAGTAAGTAATTTGGTATTCGAATTGTTGTATGGCCCAGCAGGCGGTTATATTGTGGCTTTTGTAATTCATAAAACAGTACAGTAAAAAGAGCTATCAGTAATGTTCCCTCATGGGTCTAGTGATTATTAAACCATTATTGTGATTTTGATTGTTTCTTGATTATTCGTGATTCATCGAGCAATAACTAGTTCACTAAAAAGTAAATCTCCAATCATTAAATATCAGTTACCAATCATCATCACAAATACTTAATAGAATCATTATTTCAATGGAGGTTTTCCTTAAAACAAACTACGCATGAATAAAATCTCGATATAATTAAAATTATTCCACCTTCGTAAGTTAGCTGTCATAATGAACAAAAATGACATCTAGATGATATAAGAATCGCGGATACACAATAATAAACATTATATTTTATCAGTATAATATGCATTTAAGTAAAGACGGAATCGGATGAATGGAATGGATTGAATCTCAGCAGATTTTGACCAATATTAGGTCGCAAAAATAACCAAAAATCGTCGTTTTATGCTTCATTCTATGGTAAGTAAGAGATCTCACTTACCATAGATAAGAAAATATGACAGATGTCAATATACCTGCCAGTCGTCTCATATTTTTTCGCTAATATGTGTTTTTTTCCTACTCGTAATATAGACGATGTACACTTCATTTCAAATTAAATATATATTATCGTACTGTTATTGATTATATAAAAGAGAAAACATTTAAGTAATCTTAACCTAGAGAAATTACTTCTTCAACATTACTGTGTGGCCACATATTGTATAAATAATAAGATAAAACACTTTGTTTAAACCACTATTTATTAATAAATCAACATGTTTCGATACCTATGATATCTTCTTCAGGAAACAATGTATGTTATTACTTACCATCACGCTATTTCTCCGCGGGGGTAGGCAGAGAAGATAGAGCGCCACACTCCTCTGTCCTGATACACAATTTTCGCCTAATCCACATTCATACATCTTCTCATACAAGCTCATTCTCCATTATCTGGTTTACGTGGTCGTGCCTAGTCTTCCGCGGACGTCCGCTATTTCTGGTGCCATCAACACTCACGTCATATATCTTTCTTAGCATTCTCTACTCATTCATCCGTTCTCTACTCATCTACTTGTTCCAAACATTCATTACCTACAAGTATTTTGCACGGTGTCTCGCTTCTTCTTCTCGAATAAGGTCGCATTCCTTGCATACATCGTACATTCTACTCACCAGACTCTGTAATTCTTGTTCATTATTCGCCATTGTATGTTACATATTACGTTCTAATACGTTCGACATTTTCGCTACTTTGGCGGATATTTTTTTTACTGGCAAATGACACTACATCCAATACAATGCAGTAAGTCATAGATAATAGATGGGGATGCGCAATATTTAATATGGATACTTTTCACTAATAAATTTTGATAAGTTTTGGTGGATTAAAAAAATATTTTTTTCATTTTTATATCGAACTTATTTGTTATATTTCCTTCTCAATATTTGTCCACCAGATAGCTTGTGGTCTTCCGCGTTGTTTTATTATTAACGTAGTTCACGCAGTCAATTCATCGGTAATTTTGTCTGCACTTGGTCATAATTTTTTGGTATTCTGTCGTATTCTCTTAACATGGCCAGCCCATCACAGCCAAAATCTCACGATTATTAAATTATCATATGAAATAAAATAACAATAACTTTGTTTGAAACCACGAAATTTATTATACGTCAACCGGTTTCGTTTACCTCAAACTTCATCAAGCGTCATCCGTTTTAAATACGTCCTGATATATAAGGTGTCCAACCACAAAGTGATTGCTTTCTACTAAAACATTAAATTATCAGATTTCAACTTCAAATCTATCGAGCATTATCGACGAATCATATTATTAAGTTATATTCAACGAATAGGCATTAAAGTTGATCAGAAGTCGTGAGTTGTCATTAAATGTTTTTAATTAACCTCAAGTTCACCTCCGCACTGTCATTAATTTCACAACCTGAAAGTTTCCTGTTGTTATGTATAGCCAGAATACATAATATACAGCTATGTATATGTTAAATAATACAGTATGATGTATCCTTTGATTGATCAATTGATCAAAATAAACTCAATTATTTTATTTACCTACTATTCTGTGTAAATGCGAAATTGTGAATTTTTCCCGTCATTACTGACGGACTTTCGCACAGTTATAATATTATAATTGGTCGTTGCCGTTGTCCGCGAACCGTTTTTCCAAAAAAAAAATTTTTTTAATAAAAAAATAGAGATGCGTACATGCAATACATGTCACATCAATATTCTTACTATTTTCAAACTAAACTAAACGCTTGTGCTATGAAAATAGGACTAACTTGCTGGTGTCCTGTAACGAGGCGCGAACCCCCGACCACTAGATCACTAGGCCAACGTCTTGACCACTACACCAACAAGCTACTCTATAATATTATACCAGTGTCAAAAATTTTAAATTCACTTCACGAATTTTTGATCAACATCATAAAAATAATTCTTTTTTTTTTTGTATTTAAATGTAATTTCGTTTAGACTAACTGATCATCACGCCGTTTCTCCGCAGACAGAGAAGGCAGAACGAACGCCACTCTCTTTTTATATGCTAGTGGGGGCAAGCAGTTCAAGCTGACTAGAGAATCGCAATGCGATCATGAGAGAGAGAAAATCCTCTGTCCTCCTTCATCTAAGTATTGACAAAAAAAAAACCTATATAGTGATTAAACAAATAATAGATTTATCTCATAGAGACGAAACTATTTTTATTATAATATTTAATGGAAATACATGGAAGTATGGATAATTACAGGGCTTACAACATGTCTTCGGGTGGCTTAAGTGATCAGTTTATACAAATATAACGTTCACGTTCATAAAAATTGATTTTTCAGGCGTATTCTAATATAATATGTTAAAAAACATTTAACAGATAAAGAATATTGCTTATATTTCGATTAAATATAATAAAATATAGCTTCGTCTCTACGTGATATCTATAATTTGTTTAATAGCAGTACCTTTGTAGGTGAAAATCCAGTAATTGAATGTGTTCTTGAAACGTATTCAAATATTGCTACATATACAGTGACCTCAATCAGATAAGACTTCAGAATCAGTTTGTAATGCGCCTCCATGAGTCCCGGTTCTGGGTCGCCTTCCAGGTCTCCATGAGCCCAAAGGTGTACCCAGGATAATCTTATTTTCTAGTCACTTTGACGGGTAATGTGGCCAAAAAATTGTAAAACTATAAATGTGAATGAGGCGAGAATGTCTCAGGACAGAAGAGTGTGGTGCTCTATCCTCTCTACATACTCTCGCGGAGAAACGGCAAGATGGTAAGTTAGTTGGTTATAAAATAAAATAAGGTAAAGAATAAAATACAAAGTATAGACTAAATACTAATTAAATGTTAATTAGAAAGATATACATATAGGAAGTTAGGAAGAGATTCAGGTTCGAATCCCGGTAACATCAATAATTTTTCGATAAATTGATTTTATATGCATATCTTCCTAATACATTTCATTTATATTTAGAATCCATTAATGGCTACCTACTTCAGAACAGGAACTCTACGCACCTAGTGAGGTAGGTAGCGGCTAATAGGCTTGCATACAAATGATATGTTTATTATAAGCAATCTGTAAATAAAGTTATTTGGCTATAAATGCCGATTTATCGGTTCTGAGTCTCTAAGTCTCGCAAAACAACATTTTAAGCATAAATTGCATATTATTATCTAATTTTATATTATACATACTATACATATATTATTACATATTCTCATAGTAACAAATAATTTGTTGACTGTCACAGAGCAAAACAAACTTAAATAATGATCATATTAGGAGAGGCCATCACATCTGTTTGTCGCGCGGTGCAACGGTGCATCAGACTAAAGTGTATGCGACTGCAAATAAACAAATAATAGTTTATATGAGGGTTGAGATTAGGGGTTGGGGTATATTATCCTAATTTATTGGGGTCGTTTAGGCGGGCTGAGTAAACACGCGGCGCTCCGACTCATTGGTTCAAACTTCCAAATTATTGTTTTGAACATATTTGGGGATTAGGATTTACGAGCCTGGATCTGTACACCACGTGTTATGTGATAAAAAATCATACTTTATGAGATACAAAAAAAGGACTTAAAATGATTGTGGACTGCCCCATAACTGAGAAATAATATTATTCAAAAAATAAATATTTTTAAACACAATTCCTATTTTGAAGAACATAGATATACTAGTAATTCATTAAATACGTACAATCTCACTGTACTATGTATATTATATATTCGTCAAAAAATAACTTTGACGTTGGATATTAAACAATGGTCAGTGGCGTAACTTCAAAAATTGGGCCATATTGCAGAACGACAAAAAGGGCCCCCTAAATAAATATTGTTTATAAGCAATGGCATGCAGTAGGTATAGATTTAGGTTATGCTGATACCAATGATATTATAAAATCATATGTAATATATATACTACAATATACGTTGTATATAGGATTATAAACTTTCGTTTAACCAACGTCTTCAGACAAAATGCATCCCTCGTTTATACGACCCTATCGTGTATTTATTCATAATTTTAAAGAACTGTTAATAGTGTTTTTAAAGTTTAAGTTTTAATGTAAAATAATAATTTCGTACCCATATAAAAAGTGTATGGATGTTTTTAAAAACATTTTCTATGACTGAACATGATTCATTTATTGTTTTAAAATACTTCACGTAATAATTATTTTTATTAAAGGTTAACGTAGGAAATAGTTATATCAATTGCTTTTGTTTTTCTCAAATCAAAAACCAATCCATGCACCAAATTTCAAGAACAATCGTGAAAGCAATAGGTTAAAAATAGTAAGATAGTAAAATTTACGAATTGGTAAAAGAGAAAGTAGACACTTCAATAATTTGCACGCAGTTGTAAGCCTTTCTAATGTTATTCTGTTAAAAAACAGCATAATAACAACTCCATACAAAACAGATCAACCGAAAGGAACGTTCAATTCAGTAAAGAGCTAATTGTATGTCTTGAGTAATTCACTAGCTTAAAAGTAGACGATATTGATGTGAATAGCTATAATACGTCGATTGTAGCTACTAGCACCACGGCTGCAGCGATGGGTTGTCATGGTGTTTTTAGAACTAAGTCATTATAGTTTCTATGGTACACAGATGGCGCTAATTGTAATATATCCGTAAATATACGTTCACCATCTATATTATAGATTATTTCATTTATATTTGTTTACAGTACTCCGTAGTTTATTAATTAAATAGTCTTCATCTAATATATTTTCATTACCTTTCTCTCTTAATTCAACAAATGTGTAATAACAACGCAAAGTGTAATAATTTACACAATAATAAAAATATATTTTTGCCTCAACTACGTAAGTAGTAGGTAATGTATGAAAAGTGATATAATGTTCTTACAAGCACACTAGTGATGAGTAAAAATGTTACTTTTGACTCACTGGTGTGATTGTGATTGGTATTCTATAATATCAGTGATTAAAAACTGTGAGTGATTATTAATGCGCATGCTCCGCACAATATCACAATACACGAAATAAATAAAATAACATAAATTTGAGCGTATTTATTTATATTATTCAAACTTCATTTGCGTAAAGAACATTTTCTAGCATTAATAATTCATATATATCTAATTAAATTTCATCATAGTTGGGTCAAATTCTCAGTGTTTCGGGTCTCAGATTTGACAGAATCTACTACTACTATGGCACTGATCATGAATTATAACGTAATTCCTTCATGAATATTTTCATCTCACATACACATGCACCGAATCACAGTTCACAATCAAATATAAAAAAACGAATCACAAATCACAATATTCTCGGATATTCAATCACTGATAGTGAGTGTGACTCAAAGATATCAGTTATTAATTCACGGTTCGCGATTTTGAGCTGTGCGTTAGTAGGCAAAAAATACAGAACGGCCCACACTATTCTGTCATGACAAAACCAATGTTGACTTTAAGGTGTGCGGGTGTGCGCGCGCACACGATTTGGCATCATAGCGCACACAAAAAAATAAAACGCGCACACTATTTTTAACAAGACACACCGTGATCCAAAATTAGAGGTAACATTGGACAAAAACATTAATCCACTATAATAAATAACAGTTTTTAAAACATTCGCTTATCTCTTCTGAATCACAAATCCGTGATATGTTTACTCCATCCTTTTTTATGTGTAGTTTGTTTAAACAAATTCAAGTGGCTTCATTTATTTTTTAAATATATTTTGTGAACCTTTCTTAAAGCATTGATGAGAAGTCTACCGAGACCTTTTAATTTATGTTAACCCATAAAACCATTTGGTATCATACCTACTCATCATCACCACCATAAAAGACCTCCAGGTCCTCCGTCAATGTTTACCGAGTCATTCACACTGTCATCATTTCATAAAATAATACTTTGGGCATTATTTAGTTCATTTTTCGTCTCGTGAATTCATTAAATACCAATACAGTGAAATCTCGATCGATCATTTCTCAAATATTCGTTTTCCCGCATGTATCGTTTGTTTCTTCCAGTCCCGAATTAATTTCATACAAAACACACAAAAATAGATCGCATGCATCATCTATGCATAATTTTACCGCATTAATCGTTTAAATAATTTGGCTAAATGCTTCGTTTCGATTAACGGTACTCTTAAACAATGAGCGGAATATTCGAGAAAGAGAGAGAGAGAGAGAGTGCGTGACATTATACAATACAAAGTTTAGTTAAATTTTTTTGTTTCAGTGCCGCTTTCTAATATTATTTTTATATAAACATAATGATTTACATGTGAAATATGTATCTTTTTTAGAATATGTGTTATACATTTAAGTATGAAAAATGTTTTTCTATATTCCCGTATTCATAGTTTATTTCAATAGGTCTCTTCAAAAACGATAGATCGAGGTTTCACTGTATATATTAATATGAATTGGAGGCAGAAAAATTTCCAATCTCAAATACGCGGACGATATAACTTTGTTCTCTACATCATAAGAAGAAATGGGTGCACTACTACACAATATTGAACCTTGAGGTAAACAAGGGAAAAACAAGCTAATAATCATTGATAGCTTTCATGAACAGATGCCCTTCCAGACCTTGAAATTGTTAAAGATTGTAATTATCTCGGGTCCATAGTTACTACGACAGTAGCTGCGAACCAGAAATTAGATGACGGATAGTTATGGCGAAAAGTTATGTTATTAAGGAGAACGCAAAACATTATTCAGAACATAGGTCTGTGATTTTTTTAATAACATATGAGTTGTATCAATATGTCCAAAGTTTTATGAAAATGATTTTTCAATTCTGGCATCTCCTATCGGTTTACTCAAAAGTATTTGAGATTCCATAAAAAAAAATTAGATGGCTTTCAAATAGCGGAACGATAAATTTGAAAAGTGTAACATATAGGTTCGAAAATTTGTCGTCAATCCACTGTGTTGGTATAGCGGAATCGGATAATGTATGTTCCCCGGATTGGAAGAGATCCAGGTTCGAATCCCGGTAACAACAAAAATATTTTTCGATAAAATTGATTTTATATGTATATCTTTTTAATTAATTCATTTAATTTGTATTTCAATGTTATATGTCCAGATTTGACAAAATATGGAAAGACCGCGGTATTTCAAGACAGGTCAGGCTACTACAGTCTCCGGTGCATTCTATATTTTTATATAGTATGGAGTGGGATCATTGTCCTCGAAGGTAAGTGTGAGAACTGTCACTTGTTGTGTAAATGTGTGTGTGTGTCCGCCATGAGAGTGTGAGTATGAGTGAGTGGGAGGCAAGCTTTATAAGTCGCTGCCCTACTGGAAAGAGTTCTCTCGCATCTCAGCTCTTTCCAATTATAATTATTGTTTTTGAAGTGTAAACGTGTATAGTCTCTGTACTTAAGTCTTATTATAAACTGATAATTGTTACGAGGAAGACCGAATTTATGTTTCAATAATCCACCCGAAATAATCTGCAACAAAGTATAATTCCAAGAAAAAGATAAAATTGCAAGAAATCTAGTGGTAAAGCAAAGTTTACCACAGTAAGTGAGAGAAGACGATTGATTCCTTTTTGAGATATGAAGCTGGAGACACACGCAGCGTATACTATAGATGGCGCACGAATGTCACCATTCTACAGGAACTGAAGATGAAGGACAGACTCCTGGGATGAATACTTCAATTTTTTGGGCATCTTGCGAGAAGGGAAGATAGCTTGGAGAAGTTATGGCGGGCCACATCGTACGGGCCCACGAAGAGGATAAGGAAGATCCCCCATCCATCAGACCAACCAAGTGGAAAAGGCAACAGGAACATCTCTGGTGACAACCCTAAGATCTGCAGGAACCGACATGGATATATTAAAAAATATTTATAGTAATACTAAAATAATCAATACATTTATCTATTTGAAGAGAACGTTAATCCTTTAAGCATTTTATATGTAAAGTGAACCTTAGCCGAAATTAAAGCAAATATTTTTCCACGCAAAGTGAACATTAACCCACCTTAAGTAAACATTTGCACGTAAGTAGGTAAATTTTATTCCTCTCAAAGTAAATATTTACCATAAATTTATTATTTTTTACTGTGATGGTGTTATTTTTCAGAACAAGTCGTTCCTTGATGGTCAAACTAAAATACATGACTACATTGAAAACACATTTTTGTTATGAAGTTGCAATTTCAGAACGTAATAACTACAGAATATAAGTTCAAAAATTTGTCGAAAACGTAATTGATTGATATAGCGAAATTGGTTAACGCGTTTCCCCGGATAGGAAAAGATACAGATTCGAATCCCGGTAGCAACCAAATATTTTTTCGATAAATAGATATTTTCTATGTAACTTTCTAGTTCAGGCATCGGCAAACTAGTTCAGGTATCGGTCACTAAGTGACCCATTTGAGTTCTGCAAATAAAGTATGATATATAAAAATAAATTATAAAACATAAACAAGTGTAGCGTGGGAGATGGAGAGGTGGTATAATTCTTTGCGTTATTTAAAAGGCGCGCGCGCATCAGTCAGGCGTGGACCAATGAGAAAAAACCTGCGTAAGAGAACGCTTAAAATGAACTGAAACGTAACAATTATATTTGTTTTTATAATAATTAGAATTTTGTTTTTTATGTTTAGTTTAAAAGCATATTGTAATATTATTATTTTTATTTTATTTACACCCCAGAGTTGTTTACCCTCGATTTGATTCGTCATAATTACATATATTTTTATTTATTTTATTACATTCCGTCATATCATCATAATACCATCATAGGTTAGCTCCGGTATCGTCGTACTAGAACCATACCTGTACAATATGAGAGACTTGATGTCACATTAAATTCAAAAGGCAGCCAGAAAGAAGCTATAGAAATAACACACCCCCCCAAAAGGGGAGGGTTGACATCACAGTCCGGCAGAACTTCACCCTGTCCAGGTCGCAAGAGATGCGAGGGTGAGCCAGTAGAATGCTCCGTTAGGTCTCTCTAGCCACTGCTCTTCCAGGCATCGCCCATCCCAGCAACCCCCAGCGGGAGACCCACACCCTTATAAATACCCGTAAATGTCCGAGATTCATTTCATTTCTAAAATATTTAATTTTAATAGTTTTATTAGGTTTTCTCAATAAAATTTATTTGACCCGAACCATCTTCTTAATAATCACATTTTGACCCACAGCCAAAAAAGACTGCCGATGCTTGTTCTAGTTGATTAATTTAATTTGTACTTATTAAAATTAATGAATTTACTGCTATTTAGTAATATATCCCAAAGTCACCTAGTCAGCGTAAATAAATACAGCTTCGTAATTATAATCTGGACGCATTACCGAGAGAAACTATTACGAGAGCACCAGCTTCGGCAAAATTGTATGGCAGTTCACCGCTATTGTTTTATTCTTCTTCCTGATGAAAGGTTTACTTTTTCGTTGCATTTTTAATTATTATTTTTAATAACCGATTGCTATTTGCCTCTTGTCATCTAACATCTGTATATTTTTACTCGTATTTAATGTGTTAACTTGACGGAGGTTTTCTTGTTAGGAACTCAAGCCCAGGTAAAGCTTAGCCCTGTTTCTCACGATACATATGTAACCCTTATTCAGTTTCGAACTGCAGAGGCTCCGCTAGATAAGATGAATTTATTCTGCTGTCTATGATGACCATGTTTTTCTGTTGGGTTTATCAAGGATCAATCGTTGCATTCACTCCCAGTTTTGACTCTCTCATACACAACGTAATGACAGTGACATATGACTAAAATAAATATAATTTTCTTCTTCAATATTAGCAAAATTACTTTGTAGCCACATATTATATAAATTATAAAATAAAACAATTTGTTCTCATAGTAGTTCTCACTTAGTTACCAGTCACTTATATTTTTATACTTTTGTTTCTATCTACGCTTGTATTTTTAATTTTAGCATACATTGTTTCCTGAAGAAGATACTATTGGTATCGAAACATGTGTATTTATTAATAAATAGTGGTTTAAACAAAGTATTTTATCTTATTACTAAAATATATTTTAGATGGATTTATTTATTTATATATTCATAAAAATATTTACAAACAAATTATTGAACAAGCATATCAAAGATTGTAAATAGAAAATTACATACTTACCTACTTACCATCACACCGTTTCCCCGCGGAGGTAGGCAGAGAGGGTAGAGCGCCACACTCTTCTGTCCTGACACACAATTCTCGCCTCATCCACATTCATACATCTTCTCATACAAGCTCGCCGATTGTTCGCCGAACCATCCTCCATTATATGGTTTACTTGGTCGTGCCAAGTCTTCCGCGGACGTCCTCTATTTCTGGTGCCATCAACACTTGCGTCATATATCTTTCTTACCATTTCTTCTCCTCGTTCATCCGTTCCATATGACCAAAACCACCTAAGTGATCCTTTCTTAATCTTACTCACTATACTAACGTCAGCTTTACATTCTTTCCTTATTTTTTCATTCTTTACTCTGTCATAAATAGATTTGCAACAAATACGCCTAAGTGATCTCATTTCCACTGCATTCAGTCTACTTTCGTTTCTTTTCTGCCAGCTCCAGGCCTCACTTCGATACATCAGTGTCGGTACCAGGATTTCATTGTGCACCGCTAGTAGTAAAATTACATAATCATATTAAAAACATAAATATAGTGTAAACAATCAACTTAACTGAGTTTTTTAACTTAAAAACTAAAAGTAAATATTATGATGATTTTCGATAAGTATAATACTAAACAGGAAATTATATTTTTTATTTATTATCTTAGTTTAATAACCACAATTGAGTTTAAAAAACATCTACCGGTTTCGGAAAACACCTTTTCCTTCTTCAGGATATGTCAAAACTAACTAAAAATATAGCATTGTTTTTCTATTTATTCAGAATCTATTTTTAAATTTTTAAAAACAACAATTATTTAAAAAGTAAATTTAGTACCTAACTCAAATTGCTGTTCAATACAAATTTAGTCGAATAATTTTTAGGAAAAAATTTTAGAATAGGACTCGTAGTTAAATTTAGTTGGCTGTTTAGAATTTCCTGATTACTTTTACATGCTTTATTTATCTCCAACGATTCCAAATTATTTAATTTGTGACCTACACCGTTTATATGCAAAATTGACAATCCCAATTTAAAATAGTGTCTATCAAACATGTATTATACCCATTATTAACTGCTATTTTTTTAATTGTACTTTAATTTAATTTAATTTAATACTCGAGTAAAATACGGCATAGAATTGATGCTGAGCGAGCTACATCATTCGTTGTTTATTGTATATTTTACGGGTATCAGACTGACCAACTGATGCGAGTAGTGTGCATTCATTATTTATTAAAAAATATTTTACTACGATATTTGGTGAAGTATTTGGTTAATTACTTAGGTACGAATAAAACATTTTAAATAATTATGTTAATAATTTTAAATAATTAATATGAATAGTTTGGTAAGAAAAATTCGGAACAAAAATAAATGTAAGTATTCTCTCGAGATTAATATTCGGATATATATTTCACGGTACCAATTTGTCAATCTTACTTTATTTTTTATTCTTAAATTCCTACGTAACATAAATTGTATTTTTACTTTCTGGTCTTTTTAATAAATATAATAACCACTTTCTTACACCCGCACTTTTTCAGAGCTCATCAAAATCATCATCCAAAATTGCAATTTTGTCTCTGGATTAGATTCACTAACAAGTTACTTTTAATACAATTATTAATTTTTTTTTAAGTTGAATTTGAATAACATATATTATTGCGTACGCGATAGTCTTATGAAGACCACTCCACTTTTTTTTTTACAAATGATAATGCGTTTTATAAACAGTTGACCAAGCGGGCGACCACACATCCGGAGATGGTTTCGAAATCATAATATTATACTTACTTGAATTGTTTTAATGCTTTTAGAGCAGCACCATTATATTATATTATACACAGGTAGGTACACATATGTCTGATACCAAATTGTGATATGTCACAATGTCCCACAAAACATAATCAAATCGATTATAAATAATTATACCTTGTAATAAATAACTCCAGTGATGTACACCAGGGCGCTGCAAAGCTTCGAAATTCGATTCAAACTTTTGAAAATATAATAAAGTTATAAACTATTCAATTTGCAGTTCAAATGATCAATTTTCGACGTTTTAAAAACACTTTGTGTTAGTGAATACTAATTATTAATATAATATATTTATTTACATGCTTTGAGGCTTCAGCTACTATTTAAAATCATGTTTCATATTAAAAACATAATAATTTTTTTACTAAAAAATGTGTGTTTTTATTGTTTTTTTTAATTTTAAAATCGACGATTAAAAAACACATTTTAATTAATGAAATAGGTGTTGAGATAACCAGCCCTAGTTATACTTATTTAAATCAACATTGGGCAGAGGTACTTGAAAATCAATTTGATTTTCGAAACGTTGATAATGCTTGTACGTATTACATATAATATGAAACAGATTTACACTACAGATGATGAGATAAGAGGCCAGGTATGTATATAAGGAAGATGTCGTTCACATTATGTTGCTTAAGAGTGCTTTCCATTGATATACCTAATTAACAAAATTAACATTGTGGTTAAAATTCATTATTTTTATTTTTTAACTTTGTTTTATTTACCGCTCAGTTTAAATACATCTACCGGATTCGAAAAATACTATGATCTTCTTCAGGATGTCAATAATATATAAATCACACATAAAACATAATGATAATAATGATTATTGGCGTAGGGTTTTATTCATATAAAACTTTTCGAATCAAATATCTAAACACCTACCACGAAACATTAGACCGGCATTTTATACAAAAAATAATATAGGAAATTTACTCATAAATTCTAAAGACAAAGATGATAAATTTAACAATTCTGGTGTCTATAAACATAGTTGCAAGTAGCATTTTACATTGGTAAAATGGGTAGAAATTTTAATATGAGAGTAAAGGATCATTTGAGATGTTTGAACAATAGTGGGTTTTCTGAATTTTCTAATCATTTGATAAAAAATGGTCATGGTTGTGATAAAAAATTGGGATTGTCAATTTTGCATGTAAACGGTGTTGGTCGTAAATTAAATAATTTGGATTTATTGGAGATATGTAAAACGTGTAAAACTAATCAAAAGATTATAAACAACCAACTAAATTTAACTTCGAGTAAATTTGTAATAAGTAACAATTTGAGTTAGATACTAAATTTATTTTTTAAATAATTATTGTTTTTTTTAAATAGATTCAGGTAAAGAAGCAACAACATACGATTTTAGTTAGTATTGACATCCTGAAGAAGAAAATACTATTTTTCAAAACCGGTAGATATATTTAAACTTAATATATCTACCGGTCAATGAAACAAAGTTAAAAAATTATAAATATGTAATTATTTATGCCTAAGTTTTGCTGACTTATTTTTACATACATATTTCATTCTTTCCAAACAAAAGTTGGCACAAGATACCTGATTTTACTTCACTGCATGCCTAGATCTAGGAAAGGTTAAGACCACAGAATGCACTCGATCTATAAGCTCTGAGTGTTGTGAGGTGGATGCAGGATCCAATCCCGGTTATGACTGTAATATTCCAGTCAGATTTGAAGTAGGTAGATACGGCAGCTTAAAACTCGATTATTTTTATTCGCTGGAGCATTCCAATGATATTAACATCCCTACTAACATCTGGCTTCATGTTTTCGAACACACGGGATTAATGTTTATACGATCGTACTTTTATATAAATAATACTTCGATTCAGTGCAATAGAATTGATTGTACTTTTTATAGACTCGCACAGCAGGACTATCAGGATATATAAAATTATTAAGGAGAACATATTCTTATTGAGAAGTAGTAATTAATCAGAACTCTGTGATATTTTAAATACTAATTATATGTATTAATTATAAAGATACATATGTAAAATCAATTTTATCAAAAAATATTGTTGTTGCTACCGGTATTCGAAACTGAATCTCTTCCAATCCATGGAACATGCATTAACCGATTATGCTACACCAACATAATGCATTGACGACAAATTTTCGAACTCATATGTTACACTTTTTAAATTGATACATCTTCTTCTTTTAAATGGGCAATCCATCTTTCATGAGTTATTTGTGAAATTGATACATCTACCGTTCCATATTTGAAAGCCATCTTCATCATTTTTACGGAATCTCAAACACATTTGAGTAATCCGATAGGAGATGCCAATGCAATGTGTTGGTGTAGCTTAATTGGTTAATACATGTTCCCCGGATAAGAAGGGATCCAAATTCGAATCCCGGTAGCAACAATATTTTTGGATAAAATCGATTTTATATGAATATCATTCTAATTGTATCCCACAGAATTACTCGCCGAGGAGGCGCCATATTAATAGATACGATAAGATAATAGACATGTGTTAATAATTTAAAGGTGTAATCATCGGCGGGGCGCCAAAAAAACCCATGGGATAGATTTAGGAAAATAATGACGTCTCAGTAAAACATCACAAGCGTCGGCCTGTCGCCGTGTAGATACTTGCAAATATGACTACGTGTATTGTTATGAATTGTAGGAAGCCATTCTCGATTTTTCCACCGTAGTGTGCTTATATTGAACATTTTTTGTGTTTCCTTTCTTACGACCTCATCATCATCGCTAATTGAGATAACCTGAGATCGACGAACCACCCTTGTTTTCTTGTTTCCTGTACGGAACACTAATTAATTAATTTAATTTGTGTTTAAAAAAATATATAAAATTATATTTTTTATTTATTCTTATTTTTTTTAACCACTAATTGAGTTTAAAAAACATCTACCGGTTTCGGAAAATACCTTTTCCTTCTTCAGGATGTCATAACTAACTAAAAATATAGCATTGTTTCTACACCAGAATCTTTTTTTAAATTTTAAAAAAAAAACAACAATTATTTAAAAAAATAAAATGTTTTTTAAAAAATATGAATTTTAACCACAAAGTTAATATTGCTAATTTTAAAAGTATATATATAAAATTGTTTATAACTAATCTAAAATAACTTCATTTTAGATTTATTGTTTAATTCTAAGGACGTTTGTCAGGGTAGGGTAAAACTATATTTGAGACTAATGTCCTGTCTTCTTCTTCGTTTGTTCCTCAAAAACTACAGCTCTCTCGACTACTTCTCCGTCCTTCGATGCTTCTCCAAATCTAATTTTCTCGCAAGACGACCCCAAAATTGGAGAATTCGTTTCAGGTAAATGATTGTTGGTCTATCGTTGATGTGTAGTTCATGCTAAATGAAGACCTGGTGCGACCATATCAAAATTGCATCAACCTGCCTTTTTTTCCTTACGTTTAGAGTACGAATTGCACACCTTAGAGAAATAGAGCACTCAAAATAAAATTAAACCAAATATAATTACGCATACCTTTTACTGCATATCATAAAACTATAAGCTATTGTGAATGTACCTCAGTTTAATTTGTTAAGTCGCATAAATGCCTTGGTTTCATTATTGATGAACATTTTCAATGTGATTTACAAATAATAAGATTTGCTCCAATCTCATGTTATTGATAGGAAGATTCTACAAAATTCATTATGTAATTAATCCCTAGTCATTATTAAGATATGGGATCCGATCGTGGGGTCACTCCTGTAACTTAAATATCAAACAAATACGACATCTTCAAATAGTCATAGTGAAAAAAATTGTAAGCTTGCAAGTATTTAAATTGAGGCATAATTTAAAATTGTAATATTCTTCTGTAAACGTTTTTCCTGTACACGGGCTGTTACTGTTCTTTTTAATAAAATACAATTATAACAACGATGCTCTAAATAGGGTGGCTTCAAGCGGAAAAACTGTAAGAGGTGTAGCTAATTTGAATTTAACAATTCCTAAAATCATCAATAAATATGGATCTAGGACATTAGAATTAGAATTAGAAAAATAGTAAGCTTTCTTCCAATTTGAAATAAATGATAAAAAAGTGGCTTATCGAAAATAATTTGTCTTACTTGTTAGCTTGAAATGAATTGTTTAAACTGTGTTAAATCTAATAAAATTGATATAAGCAGACAAACGTCTAGTAAGATGCTTTGTGGGTCTAGTTTTTAAAAAATAAAAATATGCCGCTCATTTCTTGCCAAGTTTGAACGTAAAGTACAATTCCCGACATCGACAATGGTATTATTTTAGCAAAGTTATTGTTACATCGTGTTTATTCAAACCGACTTGTAGAATATTTCAGCGGCCTTTAGAATTATAGGTACTTCATAAAAAATATTGTTTTATTTTTCCAGAAGGACATATACATGAACCATATAAAAAAATTGCGAGCAGTGTCCTGTCTATACCTCTATAAGTTACGAACTGAACCTACACAAAATTCTCCGCGCATTATTCTGACAAAATAAATAAATTTATTTACAAATATTAAATTAACGACTTTTGGACTACAATAATTGAAACTTGTATCTCCGTGTGGTGTTTATTTAGCAATTATTTTTTTTTAAATTGGTGTTCGGTACCTAATAAAGTGTATTTTTATTTTATTGTGAAACTGAAAACCACCAGAGAACATTGGTCATGTGAAACCAACGCAAGATGCTGAACCGATCGCCATCATTCACTTCAATTTTTACATTTCGACGCGGCAGTGAATTACGCGCCGGCCATGGAAGTCTAATAATAGAGCGAGAGAGACGGCGCGCGATGCGGTGCCGTATGTAAGTGACGTTTATCAAATAACGTGTCTGCTCCGTAGGATTATTTTCTGATAATCAAGGAGCCAATAGCCGTCACGGTCGGCGAGAAATGTGCGCCTGCGATTTAGCATGATTGCGATAAGCGCGACGTCGAAAGTAATCGGTTTTAATGAATGCCCCATAAATCTGCGCGTCCGTATATCCTCGACTCAAGATCAAAGAAATGGAGACAAGGAGTGGCATCAATTTTACCTGGAAGAATGATTGATGACTCTGGACGAGTAAGATTATTGTCACGTTACAGTGTGTTTGATACGTTTGAACGTTTGCTAGCATTTCACGATGACGCGATGGTCGAGAAATGAGCGGAACTTCATTGCACTAGAGTGGAAATAAACAGTTCACTCTATAGAAGCAGACTAAAGGATTACAATGCTCAAGCATGATGAGCTCGTCGACTAAGGAAGTAATGTCAAATACACTTATAAATATATTTTTATATAACGAATATTAGCAGAACATGGTACGGTAATGGAAGACAATAATAATAAGCAAAACAGATTCTCCACGAAAAACATGGAAGTACAGAACCGCAATGATGACGATTAAAATTAAACTCGTCAAATCCCTCTTACTTCCAACATTCCCTCCTCTCGTGCTACAACCATGATCCTTCAGAACTTCAGAAAAGAAGAAAATCGATGCTCTTTAGATGTGATTTTGTAGTCGCATGTTAAGGATATTATGAAAATCCAGATGCACCAATATATCCAAATCAAAAGAGATCCAGAGCTTCCGACAGGCTCAAAAACACGGCCGGTACTGACGCTAACGTGGGCCAACAACATGCGCCCGCAGCCGTCCGGTAGATTGGCTCCTGAGCGCCACTCCTCTCGTTGCTGCCTTGCAATTAAGATATCCAGTAAACTCTTCTGTATAGATTTTTCATTAAATATTTCTAAACTGTAACTGTACTCGATCAACAATAAACTTGTGTCAACCGTAATTAGCTTCTCTTCTTTAACCTGCTCTTGTCACACGTATATAATACATATTTGGGATTATTATCAAACGAACGCGTGAACACTGGGTGAAATATATGGAGCACCCAGATCTCACACACATTCATACAACCAGTGGTGTAGTGAGGACAGGGCAGGCCAAAGCAGTGCCCTGTCACTTACTTTTCAAGTTCTTACAAAAAATATTATTATATAAAATATTCAGCATAGAATTTTGTATATGAAACATAATAAATATAAAAATATATAAATATAAGACCGGAGCATTTTCAAAACGTTAAAAAAGTTTTTTTTTGTTAAGAATTGGATCAACTGGGCGCGCGGCGGTATCCCATTATTTTAACCATTGACCACATGCACTTAGAGACAGATGAAATATGTGAATTTATCATAAATAAATAGTCATCCCTAACTTTGTATAGTTTTTTTTGACACATGCATAGTTTTAGTGTTTACAAAAGCTAATTTAAGAAATATATTTAAATACTAATTAAATGTATTAATTAGAAAGATATACATATAAAATCAATTTTATCCAAAAATACTGTTGTTGCGCCACCGGAATTCGAACCTGGATCTCTTTCCAAATTGGGGAAGGTACGTTATCCAACTGTGCTACAGCGACATTACTTGGATAATGCACCTCCTCCGGCTTGGAAAGAGATCCAGGTTCGAATCGCAGTGGCGCAACAACAATATTTTTCGATAAAATTGATTTCATGTGTATATCTTTCTAATTAATACATTTAATTAGTATTTTAAATATCACAGGCCTATTTTTGTTTATTTGTAACTATATAATACATATAAACATTTGTTTGGACTGTGCCCGTCTCACTAGAGAAATTCTGTGTTCTGAATAATTACAACTTCACAATAAAAATGTGTTCTCTTAATAAAAATATTTTTATTAAGGAAAACACATTCTTATTGTGAAGTTGTAATTATTCAGAACATAGGTCTGTGATATTTTAAATACTAAATTAATGTATATATTTATAATTAACACATTAATTTAGTATTTAAAAATATTTTTATTCTCAAACATATTTAATTTTAAATTTCCGTGGTGATACATAGAAGAAGTAAAAAGAAAAGAGGGGTGGGGGGGTTGAAATCACGTATTGCTCTGGTACTTTTTATATTTAGCACTACACCACCGCATACAACATATGTTATATGTTATCATCGACAAAATATATTTGTTGACCGTGATCCATACAGTTTTCTACAATATTTCTTATCCATATCGCAACAATTTGGAGGAATATGTGACGATGACGTGACCAGATATTCTGGTACTAAATTTTCTCAGCAATACTCAGGATCGACTTGAAAGGAAAAGACCGGAGAGACACCGGCAATGGTCAGAAATATTTTATTCTTCGTTTCAAAGTGAACCGATTACAAACGGGAAGTCGCACATTTTATTCCTTGCTGTATAACTTTTACAAGCATTACTCACAAGACATCGTTTGCTACTTCATTTTAACACTTAATTTGCAGTATTTCAGATTTCGACAAATGCATTTCCTTCGCTTCCGTTCCCTGGTGATGGAGTGCGTCCTGTTCCTGTCTTGGCACCACTCCGAGACTCGCAGCCGGAGTCTCGATCGAGTACTATGTACTGACTAGTTCCCATTCATAACCTAAAATATCTCAATGTTTTTAGTCGCATCGATCTGCGCGTTGATACAATGCTTTGTTCTGTATTTAAAGACGTGATATGAACTATTTTGTATTTATTGCTTGAGTTATCTGATCGATTATCTTCAATAAATTACTTATCTATTAGAAATGAGTGATAAACAAAAGTAGACCAACTTATATGATTCTAAATACACGCATATAACAAATAATATACAGTAGTACTCCGATTTTACATGCCTTTACATTCACGTTTTTCTATACATGATTTTACTTTCAAATTTTTCCTCCATTTGTGTTATTTCTGCAGTCCCGTGTCATGTGCTATTTATGCTACAAAAAAAGAAATGTTAACGTATTTAAAACCCTGTTTTACGATTGTCATCCCCGCAATTAACGTTTAAAATTTATTCAAATTTTGATATAAACTTATACGTTGACTTCAATGTAATAATATTGGACGTAGTGGAAATTGATGAAATAGTGGACTAAACGAAAACCGACGAAGGAGAAGTGTCTGCTTATTCCATCAACCCAGTTCCTAAAAAGGAAGATGCCATGAGGCATATTGAAGGCCTCAAAATATATTTTACTAGTATAAGTATTGCACCACCAGAACCTTTAATATAATTAATAATGTTGAAGAACTATTCAAAAACAACAAAAAAAACATGCAGAAAAAAATATCATTACCTTTTTTCAATAAATGTCAATATATTTTTTAACACACCAATTTACATTTTTCCTTCGTTAACATTTAATTTGTGATGGTCCCTTCAAATACTCGTACTTAAAATCGTGGCTCCACTGTATTTTAAGTCAAAATGCCATTAAGTCAATTTTTAGATTTATTTATTACTTAAAATTGAATTCTAAATATTATAACATTCTGGCATATGGTTTTAGTTAGTTCATTTGACATCCTATTGAAGAAAAATAGATTTTCAGAAAACGGTTAGTGTATTAAATGAACTCGTAAATAAAATAAAGCTTTGAGAATAATACTCAGAAAAAATAGATGTACTCGAATCAGGGCAATGCTGAAAGATCTGAATACGATGACTTTTAGGCAGAAAATATATTTCAATGTTATGGTATTTATTTGTAAAATTCTCACTAGGAAAATATCGGCGGAATTTATACAAATCAACATAAGCACGAACACCATACAAGAGGAAAAGATAGACTGAGACTGCCATTCAGGAAGAAGGCTAAATCTCAGAAATCGATGATGTACAGTGCGATGGAGATTTGTAATGAAGTGCCAGAAGACAAGAAAAGAGGAGAAGCTGCATGGATTCAAAGTGAAACTAAACAGATATGTGAAAGAAAAGTCCTAGTAAAAAGAAACGATTTTTATTTTGTTTATATTAGTGCATATATAAATACTTTTATATGCACTATATTAAGAATAAATAATAATAATAAAAGTGGTTAAAAACAAAGTAATAAATAATTCAATATTAATATACTCGTACGTTAACATCTGTAATATTATATTATATGATAATATGATTCTAATAAAGGCAAGCGACAAAAAAGTTTGTAAAACAGAGGTTAGGCCAATTATGCTCTATAGATTAGAGTGTTGGGCGAGAGGGTCAAGATGCTAATATGGCTGATGAAGTCACAAGATTGAATGCAATTCATATTATTTATGTGTATCCTGGTTCTTTTTAGAGAGGCCCTTATTCCTTAAAATATAAAAGAATACCTTTTCAGATGTTACGCATGTGTGATACGAAGAGAGATATATTACATGATTCATAAAATGAGAAGACTAGAACAGAAACAATATGGATAGCTTAAGTCAGTCGTGATCTTATAGATTTTAGGTAACCAAGAATCCAGTCCAGAACATAATATAGTCGAACAGAATGATTAGTGTAGCTGACCCCAGATGGTATAACGAAATAAGATAAGGACAAAGAAGAAGACACATCAATGAAAATGTTGCGTACAAAGCATAGATGCCGGAAGAATCTCAGGACAGAAAGGACACTGGCATTCACCTTAATTCGGATTCTGCTGACATCTCCAAAATGTGGACTATATATTTTAACCCACTATTTCATCAAAGGTTCCGACACAGTATAGACGCGAAGTCTCGAACTGTACAGGTATAACCGTACTGGCTGATGGTCGCCAATCGACTTATCACCGGTTGTGCCGGGTAGGGAAGGGGAGGGGGGAAAGACACAGTGCATTATTTTAGTTCAATAATTATTATTTGTACATCAAATAAATATATGTCCCAAACATCAATTTATACTTTAGGTTCATTGATAAATTTCTATATCAGTATCAGTGATAGGCAAATACAGTTTTGTGGTACACACGTGGTACCAAAGGACTTGACCGCCGTTGGATATCAGAAACTACAAGTATTTGAACACTACATATTTTTCAGTAAAGTGTTAAAGAAATGCGGGAAGTTGTTTGGCTGATTTTGTGAGAACGGAGAACTGATCATGAATTGTATAACCTCTATTATGATGCTGATACCATCTCGATGAGTTGAACGTATTACCCGTAAAGATGATGACCTTTTCAAACCGCAGGGCAAACGAACTGTTGAAATACAGCGACTTCGATGGTTGGACGAAATAGAGAAGAACATGAGAACTGAAAAAATAGGTCGCAGAACAAAAAAAAGTAACGGAACAGCCAAAGTCAACCCAGGACCATAGAGCTATGATGATAATGAATATACATTAATATTCTCATAGATGTGTATTCAAAAAATGTAACTTTAGTTTGTATAGAATTAAATAATATTATAAAATTGTAAATGCATATACAAAAATAACTTTGTTGTCAGACACAGGTTTTATTTTTTGATTTCGATACGGAGCAATCGCGATCACTCCGCGCTCTGAAAAAAATATAACTAATGCACTTTGCACACGAGTTCCAATTTCACGCCAAGAATCTTTAAATTATTTTCAACTGTCACTTAAATATGTTCAGATATATTTTTTCATTTATTTGGAATTCTTGCAGCGTGTATCTCTAATATCATGTTTCAAGGCAAACATTAAAATTCGCCTAATTAAGCATTTAATATATTCAGTACCATTATTTTAGAATATTAGTAAAAGTTTGTTTATGTGTTTGTGTATATGAGTGAGATCATTAAAACAGGAACGAAATATTATAGTTAGTTTCTTCTTCTTTAACGGTCTCATGGGACACCAGTCACATGCAGTCACTACACAACGCAATCCATTCCTTGACATTGCTGTTGTGGTTCAGTCTACTGAAGTTCATTTTTACTAGACAGTTGAATGCTCCAAGTTTATATAGATTTCTGACATTCCACGCGTTTCCGAGTCCTTATATTTTTGCACGGTTCGTTTGTCAGTCTAGTCGTTCGTCGATTTTTGAGACTTCCAACGAGAGCATCTTCACCATTGGTGTACCTGGTCATTCCAAGACTTTTGCGGATTTCTCAATTTCTGATTCCATCAACACTTTTGACGTACTTGTGGTCTAGTGGTTATAATACTCACCTAACGATATAGCAGTCGGGGCTTCAAGCCTCGTTCCAGGAGGCCATCAAGTGAGTCTTATTTTTATAGTACATGAAAATTGTAAGAATATCGATGTGACGCGTATTCACAAAATTTAAAAAAAAAATTTACTCATCAAAGCGCACTTTTTTAAAGAATCATTTCCATGAGATCGAATAACAATTTTAAATACAAAGATAGTGTACACTTTTTTAGGAAAATGGCGCTATAAAAATTATCCAATGTTATCATTTATTCACTCTTATTTCCGTTCATTCGCTTCACATGAGTATAAACTATATTATTTAATTCATATGTTTAAGATCAGTTTCACATTTATTGCATATTTTGTGCGGGTTTGGGTCTCCCGCTGGGGATTGCTGGGATAAACGATGCCGCAAAGAGCAGTGACTAGAGAGACCTATCGGAGCATTCTACCGGCTCTCCCTCGCACCTCTTGCGACCTGGACAGGGTGAATATCTGCTGGACTGTGACCGAGTTCAGTGACTGCAACACATAAATGTGACGTCTACCCTATCCATTCGAGGGTGCATGATTTCTATAGCTTCTCTCTGGCTGCCTTCTGAATTTAATATGATAACGAGCCTCACGTCAAATTGTACAGGTATGGCTCTGGTACGATGATGGTATAAAGATGTTGATAACAGAATACAATTTTTTTTTTAATATAATACTGACGAATTGAGTAAACAACTCTCAAAACGATTCCAGGATAGGCTGTAAATAAATAAAAATAATAAATAAATATTTTATATAATTCTTTACTTTCTAATAAATAGATTTGCCGTAAGTATATTCGAGTGACATAATTTCTCCTGCACTCAGTCTAATCTTGCCAGATATGATGCTATTTGGGCAAAATTAATTTTTATTTGTTAACTTTGTTTTATTAACCACTTATTTGAGTTTAAATACATCTACCGGTTTCGAAAAATACCATTTTCTTCTTCAGGATGTCAATACTAACTAAAAACATATATTATTGTTTCTTTAACAGTATCAATTTTAAAAAAAAACAACAATTATTTAAAAAATAAATTTAGTGCCTAACTCAAATTGTTACTTAATACAAATTTGCTCGAATAATTTTTAGGAAAAAAATTTAGAATGGGACTCGTAGTTAAATTTGATTGGTTGTTTATAATTTTTTGATTACTTTTACACGCTTTATTTATCTCCAACGATTCCAAATTATTTAATTTGTGACCAACACCGTTTGTATCCAAACTTGACAAACCCAATTTTTTATCAAAACCATGACCATTTTCTATCAAATGATTAGAAAATTCTGAAAACCCACTTTTGTTTAAACATCTCAAATGCTCCTTTACTCTTTTATAATATAAAATTTCTACCGGTTTTACTAATATAAAATGCAGCACAATCCTTGTAACTAAGTTTATAAAATTGATAAATTTATCATCTTTGTCATTAGAATTTATACTATTTTTTGTATAAAATGCCGGTCTAATGTTTCGTGGTAGGTGTTTAGATATTTGGTTCGAAAAGTTATTTATGTATAAAATCCTACGCCAATAATCATTATTATCATTATGTTTTATGTGTGATTTATATAAAAATTGATTATTATATTCTTCTAATTGATTTTTTAAAATAGTGTCTATCAAACCTGTATTATACCCGTTATTAACAGCTATTTTTTTAATAGTATTCAATTCAATGATGAAATTGGATGTTGACATAGGATATTTTTAGAAACCGGTAGATGTATTTAAACTCAATTAAGTGATGAATAAAACAAAGTTAACAAATAAAAATATGAATTTTAACCACAAAGTTAATATTGCTAATTTCAAAAGTAACATTAATTTTATTTAGACGTTAACGATGAAGGTTCAAATGTATTATTTTAATTTTCACAATTAAATTTAGAACTACACACGCGTTAGGTTATTGCCACTACTATCGTTTCGAGAGGTGCAGTCCCTCTCTTCGTCTATTAAATAGGGATACAATATTAAATGTATACCTTCACCGTTAACATCGTAATTATTAATACTAAATTAATGTATTTATTATAAATATATACATATAAAATCAATTTTGTCGAAAAATATTGTTTTTTGCGTCACCGGGATTCGAATCTGGATCTCTATTTCCAATCCGGGGAAGTGCACTACCATTGTGCTATAACGCCAGTATTTTTCTTGACAAATTTTCGAACCTACGAGTATATGTTACATTTTTTCAAATTAATACACCTGTCGTTCCATTATTTGAAAGCCATCTACATTATTTTTACAGAATCTCAAATACCTCTGAGTAAACCGACTGCAGACGCCAGAATTATTAATTCATTTTTATAACATTTTGGACACATTGATATAACATATATTATTAAGGAAAACACATTCTTATTGTGAAGTTGTAATTATTCAGAACATAGGTCTGTGATATTTTAAATACTAAATTAATGTATTAATTATAAATATATACATATAAAATGAATTTTGTCGAAAAATATTGTTTTTTGCGTCACCGGGATTCGAACCTGGATCTCTATTTCCAATCCTTTTTCTGAATAATTACAACTTCACAATAAGAATGTGTTTTCCTTAATAATTATTAATGGTCCAAATTTATAATTATCAACTTTTTTTTGTTGAATCGTTCTGTTTAACTATTTGAACATTTTTGTGGACCTTTATTCCATCATATAATGCAATATGAGTAGCTTGTTGGTGTAGTGGTCAAGACGCTGGCCTAGTGATCTAGTGGTCGGTGGATCGCGCCTCGTTCCAGGACTTCAGCAAGTTAGTCCTATTTTCATAGCACAAGCGTATAGCTTAGTTTGAAAATAGTAAGAATATTGATGTGACATGTATTCCGTGTACGCATCTCTATTAAAAAAAAAAAAAAAAACCACCTCATCTCGGAATTACATTATTACACTTACCTAAATCTTCACCTCTTGTTTAATCGTGATGATGCAGTCTCCCCACATATCCTCTGTGTGGCATTAAACCCATTTTAAATTAATGTTTTCTCCCTTCTTAAACTCCACCTAATCCCTTCTTAAGCCACCTTTGTAAGCCATCTTTATCAGCTTGCTTTCACAACACCCTGACCAAAAAGAAAACACTTTATTTCTAACACTAAAAGTTTCTGTTAAACACTACGGCTATTTCAGTTGTCATTCGGGGACATTTTCACAATTGTGGTTAAATTAACGTCTATTATGGGTTAATGTTTATTAAATAACTCCATATTATTGAATAGCAAACAGAAGACGTCCGCGAAATACCTGACACGACCAAGTAAACCGGGTAGATAACATACGCATTCATTGTCAAATATTTTATTTTTAATACAAATGAAATTAATCCAGCTCTCACTATAATTGGAAATATCATCAAATACCCATTACGCATATTAAATTATTACAATATGTATTCAGTGAAATAACGTTTGCAATATCAATATTAAGCCCATTGAGACCTCTAATAGGTACATATAATTATTAGTAGTTAGCTACATACATGTATCTATATAGACGACCAATAATTAACCCTTTATAATCCGTTGTACATTAGAATGGCCATGAACGTTGAAAATGATTTTATGCGTAAATGCATAACGTATTTTGATTCTGTTTTTTAACAACATTGTGTTTTTTTCGTTTTGTTGGCGACACTGTATCAGACAAAGTATAGCCACATTGTTTTGCTACACATTCGCTATTGATTTTCCTCTATTATGCTCTTACTATTTTGCTTTCGTCCACAAGGTAGGTGTTTATGTCAATCGAACAGCCTTTCAAATAGGCAATGGTCAATAGGGATATCACATAGAATTTATTATAATTATTCTTATACATTTGCTTCAGTTAATTCATGATTTATTCACTATTTTATTATTAAGAAGAACACATTCTTATTGTGAAGTTGTATTATTCAGAACGTAGGTCTGTAGTAGCTTGTTAGTGTAGTGGTCAAGACGTTGGTCTAGTGATCTAGTGGTCGGGGGTTCGCGCCTCGTTCCAAGACACCAGCAAGTTAGCCCTATTTTCATAGCACAAGCGTTTAGTTCAGTTTGAAAATAGTAAGAATATTGATGTGACATGTATTCCGTGTATGCATATCTATTATTAAGAGAAAAAAAAAAAAAATTATATGTATATCTTTCTAATTAATACACTTAATTAGTATTTACTATTTTAATTGATACTCAAGGTATCCGGCACTGTCCAAAATTCAGATTTAGTTATAATCAAGAATGGATCTTATTTTTTTTTAATACATAAAGCTTTCTAAAACTGCCAGGTTGAATGCATTAGGTTCTTGAAGGGTTGAGGGGTATAATTATGTGATTATTTAATAAACTAACTGAAATGCCCTGTTCATGTAGGTTTAACTATATGCTTGAACGGTTCCACCTATCTAATATGTGCTTCAACGGTTATATCTATATCATATTTATCAAATCTGCCTTCCGGCACAGAAACGAGACGTGCTGCTATGGTTACGCAGTCGGAGCTGTAATTGATATTCTGAGATCAGAACTGGAAAGTTGGAAGATCCGCATTGACGTGAATACAGACTCCTTATTACTAAGATATAGTGGAGTGTAGTGGATTCTGGAATCATATGTTTAATTCGTATCGAATTTATAATTTGATTTTTGTTCAAAATTTCTTGTAGTTGCCTTGATTTATATAATTTCAATGAAAATTTTATGTTCTCGTACACCTAAAAATCGTAACTCTTCTGCGATACTACACAATAGAACGTACACATCACAGACCAGTAAATGAATAGATATGATATGAAGTATATATAGAAGAGGGGTTTGGAATATTATTTACGGGACGAAAGGTATTCTACACACATTTATTTATCTAACGAAACATAAATCCGGTAGATTATGACACATTAATGCAACAATAAATTTAAACGTTTAAATTTTTGTTCCAATCGAGTCATATTTTTAAAAAAAGTCGCGAAGCTCTTTTATTGCGTGAGTGACACTAAAGCGATTACGCGGGTGACACCACCAAAATGAAAATTTTAAGACAAGGAATTTTCATTAGTTCGTGTCTATTTAATTGGCGGTCTGTGATAAGCATGTAAGGCGTGGGTCCTTACAAAAGTCTCTGTATACGAACTGAATGTTCTTGAAAGAAAAATTATTTTTGAAAATACAGGGTGTGAAACCACAAAAAATTAACTTTTTAAATCTGTAGACGTCTAGTTTTTTTTATTATTATTGAATTTTCAAAAGTGCAAAAACTTATGGCTCACCCATACTGAAAACAATCACATAAGAATCGTAGTTTTTGTAAAACTGTAAGGTGATCCATTGCGACTAAATTTCCAAAGACCAAGCTCCCGCGCATTTCTTCGCGCTTTCCTTCACGCGGTTCCCACGCAGAAGTGATTTAAATAGTTCAAAAACTTATGACCCACCCTGTATAGGGACCGGTGAGAGATAATTCAGTTTAAAAATATCTTCATCAAAATCATGACGTAGTTGGTAATGGTAAAATCGCTACGGATAAGGCAGGCGGGATACACGGAACGCATGAATACGGAACATGCTGTAAAACGTATTCAGTGAGGGGTCCCAAATGGATGGCGGCCTCTTGGCACACCCTGATTAAGATGGCTCGATAATGTGAGAAGATTATTTTGACTTCTAACAGGACCATCTTCCACAATCTGATTTACCGGGTGAATTCAACCATTTAACTGAGAGGAAACCTTAAGCTTTTTGGGCAACTTGCGAAAAGGGAAAAGACATCGGAGAAGCTTGTTGCGTTGGACCACGGAGAAGGGCAAAGAGGAAGAGTAAGATCCCCCACCCGGCACAGGCAACATGCACTTCTTCGGTGATAGCCCTTAGATCTGCAAGATGCCGAGAAAAGTGAAAGAGCATAGTCAAGAAGACGAGAATTCATAAATATCACGATTAGTCATGAGTAACGTGACCATACGTCCCGCTTTGAATGGGACCATCCTATTTTTATCCTGTCCTGTTGTCCCCAAGAACAGCTTTGGGACGCAGAAATGTGCCGTTTTCAAAAAGAGAACAATTTCAAAAAAGGCGCGAATAATCAAATAAACCGACGATACCGCCTAGTAGCGCGGCGGTATGTAAGTTCTTTTTTTATCGACGTGAGTTTTTGTAGTCAATTTAAATTTCTTGTAGGTGAACCCTACATTTTAACAATGCCTAGATATAGATGGACTTTTAATGTTAACTTGCAAACTAAGTAACCATTTATAAAGCAAAGAAGTACTCCATCGGACGTCAGATGTGAAAATTGTCGTACAGATTTAGCGTAGCTCATGGAGTAAAGTCCCATTTTGAGGACCTTAAAAAGTAGTAATGTCCCGTTTAAAAAAATATGGTCATGAGGGACCAATCACTACATTAACAATCTGCCTCTCTCTCTCTAAAATGTCTTGCAATGTTAAATCTTTATATTTATGTATGTAATATATATATATATATATATATATATTATTACTATTTTTTTTTTATTATCTTAGTTTTAATAACCACAATTGAGAAAAAAAATAATAATAATAATTAAAAATAATAATTTATATGAATTTTAACCACGAAGTTAATATTGCTAATTTTAAAAGTATTTTTTTAAAAGTATATTATTACTATTGTTAAATAAAATCTAAGCGCTTGTGCTTTGATAAATATAAATTACTTGACGGAATCTCCTACTAGCTGATTACAAAGCGAATATGTTACCGTTAGAACAACCACATCGAATTAATTCTAAAATATATTATGCTTAAGTTTCGATTCCAATTGCGTTTTTAAAATATTAAAATTCTAGATTTATATCTTTTTTTAAAATCAAATTAACCATCTGTACGAGCATAATACCACGCAAATGTTTTTTTTGTGTTTTGGTACTTTTTTCCATGTTTGCCGAAAATCTTTAAAACCTTCAACCCTAAGTGGACAGCTGCTTGACAGGCTTGCACAGATATTTCGCACAGATGTTCTGCATGTACGAGTATGACAATTTTTGTCACTATTTCAAAACAAATTCTTCGACGTGGTGTTCAATACAGAGCAACTAACTTTGAAAAACACAATGAGTATGAGGATTACATTCAGGTGTTAATAAATTCAAACGACGGACAAATCATGAATTTTTCAAATAAATTTTATGATAAATAATAATTAAAAATAAATATTAATTAGAAAGGTGTACATATAAAATCAATTTTGTCGAAAAATATTGTTGTTGCGTCACCGGGATTCGAACCTGGATCTCTTTCCAAACCAGGGAAGATGCATTATCCAACTATGCTATAGCGACGATATTTTTAGCGACAAATTTTCGAACCTATATGTTACCTTTTTGATATTAATACATTTAATTGTTCCATTATTTGAAAGAGCCATCTGCCTTATTTTTACAGAATCTCAAATAGCTTTGAGTAATCTGATAGTAGACGCCAGAATTATGAATTAATTTTTATTAAATTTTGGACACATTGATACAACTAAAAATAATGTTAAAAAATGTAGTTTTAGATGTTGATAATTTAGTCGTCTTATTTTCTGATAAATTTTGTTGAGTAAATATTTTTTATCTTCAGTTTAATGTTTTCACCCGGCTATTGTTATCAAAAGTTGCACGTCCAACAGTGATTACAATAAGCGGATTCCACTGTAATTAGTTATAGTTGACGCATTCAATGGATAATTTTTAAAATGGCAAGTAATAGGGGTAATGATAATTATCAGGTGACAGTCGTAAAATCGTAAACATTACAGATGCGACCGACTGTTTAAAAAGCCTTCCTAATTAAAATTGTACAGGTATTATGGGGTTAAGTAATGACTGTATATGTATATGTATAATGTCACCGTTGTCAAGAGAAGAAGTGTCATAAATTTGATTACAACGCGATCGCCGATATATTTTTGAGTGTACTGACTGTAGTCATGTTAAGAGTTGTTTGTTTAGTGCTAAAAGAAAATAAATGTATCACATAGCATTAGATCGGGATCAGAATATTTTTTAGCGCGAGGCCATGTGTTACTACCCTGTGCCTCTGCCTCTTGCATGAGGTCCCCTGAAATGCCGACTAGTTGGGTACAAAACCTTTAAAGCTTCGTTGATTTATTGTCCTCGCCATAAATAATAAAATCTTTATGACAATGGAGAAAGAAACTGCCTATCCCAAAATGCAAAATGATTTAAACAGATTGTAAGTTGTAAATAGTTCCATATGTATACCTTAGATCGCATGAAAAAGAATCGAATCGTGCTTTAAAAAAATTGATATAACCGAAGCGCAGCCAGAAATGTGAAAATGAGACAGATGACTAATATTTATCTCATTATCATTATCAAATTTCCTCTAAAGGCCTCCCCAAATGCTTTCCATTTTTTTCTGCCCTTTACTATTAGCCGCAGATTTTGTCAGTTTATCGACCTCTTGATTCCTCTCTGGTACTACTGTGTGACTGCATTCGCTGTCGTGATTATCTGTCCTTCAAACGACCTGGTCTGTCCATCACCATTTCATTCTGCGAACAATTTCGTCAAATATCCTTCCTGCTACAGAAATTTGATGTCCTAGGTAGACATGACTTAGGAGCAAGGAGCGGATGAATAAGAAAAGAAAGATATATGAAGCGATTGTTGATGGCACCAGAAATATAAATGAGATGAGAATTGTGTGTCAGGACAGAATTGTGTCGCGCTTTATCCTCTCTGACTACCCTCGCGGAGAATCAGCGTGATAGAAAGTAAGTTAGTTAGTTCGTCCACGTCAGTCCCTCATGACTAAGGAACTCTCGCTCTCTTTTGCTCCTGCACTTTTCTCGGCGTCTTGCTTTTGGCTGTCACCAGAGAAGTGCATGTTGCCTTTTCCGCTCAGTCGGCCCAACGGGTAGGGGATCTTCTTCATCCTCTTCGTCCATCGACGTGGCCCACCATAACAAGCGTCTCCAAGCTATCTTCTCTTCTCGCAAAATTCCCAAAAAATTGAAGGACTCCTCTCAAGCAAACGGTTGAGAGGCTGTCCTTAAATGCAGAATGGAGACATTTATGCGTCTCGCCATCCATGGTAAGCGCAACATTTGTCTCCAGCATTACACCTCAAAGGCATCAATCCATCTTTTCTCCCTTGCTTTCAAGGTCCTCAATTCTATATTCCATTCCATATAAAAATATACAATTATTAAGAAAAACATTCTTATTGTGAAGTTGTAATTATTCAGAAGATAGGTCTGTGGTGTTTTAAATGTATTAATTATAAATATATACATATAAAATCAATTTTGCACCAGAGCCTGTACGAGCCGGACCTTCGATGTCTTGAAAATACAGACGGCGGTCATCCTATATTTTGTCAGGTCTGCATATAGAACTATGCGTCAATTAATTTCTGGCTCGCAGCTACCGTCGTCAATAATTATGGACCCGAGATTATTACAATCCTTGATAATTTCAAGGTCTGGAAGGGCATCTGTTAGTGAAAGCTGGTTATGTCGATCAATAATCAATAGATTCGTTTTTTCTTTGTTTATCTCATAGCCTAATTTTGTACTTTCTTCATAATTGAGTAGTATAACCATTTTTTCCTCTGATGTAGCGAACGAAGTTGTGTCATCCGTGTACCTGAGATTGACAATTTTGGTTAGTTAGTTAGGTAAACATACTTATAGACTTTTTCAAGATGTATAGATTATACAAGATGGAAAGCAAGAGAATATGCTCTGGAAATGTGGTGTTAGCGACACTTTCTACCGACTTACCATGGACAACGAATGCCTCCATCGTAGAATAAGAATTATCGAGCTGCGAAATTCTTAGATATTTCGGCCATGGCATTAGACATATAGACACCATGTAAAAATTAATGATCTAAGGGGGGATAGATGGAACCTGGTATCGTGGAAGTTTACCAACATGATGAAGAACGGTCCAGGATAAAAAAAGGAAATAAAGGAGAGACTAGCTAACTAATTTACCATCATATTATTTTTAGGAGAACACATTCTTATTGTGAAGTTGTAATTATTCAGAACATAGGTCTGTGATATTTTAAATATTAATTAAATATATTAATTAGAAAGATATACATATAAAATCAATTTTGTCGAAAAATATTGTTGTTGCGCCGCCGGGATTCGAACCAGGATCTCTTTCCAAACCGGAAAAGGTGCATTATCCAACTATACTACAGCTATTGTGTTCTCCTAATAATAAAGTTGTATCAGTGTGTCCAAAATTTAATAAAAATGAATTGATGATTCTGGCATCTGCTATCAGATTACTCAAAGGTATTTGAGATTCCGTAAAAATAAGGTAGATGGCTCTTTCAAGTAATGGAACGATTAAATGTGTTAATATCAAAAAAAAGGTAACAAATAGGTTCGAAAATTTGTCGCTAAAAATATCGTCGCTGTAGCATAGTTGGATAATGCGCCTTCCCCAAATTGGAAAGAGATCCAGGTTCGAATCCCGGTGGCGCAACAACAATATTTTTCAATAAAAGTGATTATATATGTATATCTTTCTAATTAATACATTTAATTAGTATGTGGAATAAAATATGACTTAATTCATATTTAACATTATTTTTGTGCAAGAATGAGCAGAGAAGATAGATTGCCACACTCTTCATCATGGAACGCCAAACTCTTCATCGTGAAACGCCAAACTCTTCATCACGGAACGCCAAACTCTTCATCATGGAACGCCAAACTCTTCATCGTGAAACGCCAAACTCTTCATTGGAACGTCACTCTTGCCTTGTTCACTTTCATACATTTTACCCAACTGATCTTCCGCGGATGTTCTATGTTACTATTAAAAATAGCTAATAATGATTATTAGCGGGACCACCCAGACAAGCTTCATTATTTTATTACAAGAATGAGAAATGGTTCATACCCTATTAAGTACCTACTGATCGCCTATAGACAATACAACAATGTAACAATACGTCGTTCTCGGTGCGGTCGGTAACCACCGTGGATATATCTGATGCATCATAAACGTGTATGGGTAAGTGCGGTGAGAGAAACATTACCGTTGCATAAATTAAATTCACTTGGGGATTGGACAATTTGTATATTCGCCAAATAAAACAATCAAACAAGTCTAGTATTTTTTTTAAGGGCGTGTTTTCAAAAATTATGCATTATTATTATTATTCATTTACATCAGAAGTTGTACGCTAAATTTGACTTTTTTTAAAACTATTACTTAGACAGAACCTTAACACTAATTTAAAACTAATAAACTGAATGTTATTTTGCCATAATTAAGAAAATACATGCACTATAAAAAAGACCGCGACTGTTAAATTTATTTTTCGCGTGCCACAAAATTGCATTAATATAGAAAATTTTTGCACATACGAAATATATTTTCTTATAATCTTGAAGCCAACATTACGAATACAAATCTGCATTGAACCAATTTAGCAGTGTTAAAAATTAATAATATTATAAACCATTCAATTTGCAGTACGTATAATCAAATTTTGACATTTTTAAAACACTTTGTGTTAGTGTTTTTTTTCAAAGTGACTTTTGAATAAAGGCAATGGCTATGCTTGAAATATACCTGAGAGATCCGAGTATATAACATACAAATTAGCTAGAGAACCAAGGTTTTTATGGCAAGGTAACAAATATCAAAAATTATTATATGCATGCTTATATATCAATTGAGTTTACGTATCTGCCTCACACCTCGCCATTGTTTTAATCATTTTATTCCTTACTGGAAGCCATGTTGAATACTGAAATATATGAACACTAATGATGGTTCTTTAGGGGTTGTATTTATGCGTGTTTAGCCGCGATCAAATAAGTAATCTATTATGAGCTTTATTAAGGAATTAACATTATAGAGTATAAAAGTGTCACCAGTTATAGGTAAAGAGTATGTGATGAGTTATATTGTTATGTGTAGAAATCAGAAGGTTCGATGCGTAGTTGCTGGGACTGCCTTACCCTGACCTATGTCCATCACTTTGAATACTGATGGAGATGATCCAGACTGCAAAGATGAGATACCTAAAGGAGTAGTGGGAGTGACGCTAAAAGATATGATGTATCACTATGAAATATATCTCATATGATATCGTTCCGTTGCCGGTCAAAATTGTAAAATCTCAGCTAAGTTGGCTTGGACATATCCTCCGCAGGGATAACGTTAGACTACCTAAACAGATTCGAAGAAATATGTAACTATAATTGGCCCCAAGTAATCGACACGGCGTAGGACAGAGAGAGGTGGAAGAGTGCTGTCTGAGCGTTAGGCACCCCGACCCGATTAAGATTAAGGAGATAAAGAAGAAGACATGCAGGAGTCAGATTTACAGAAAAAGCCCTGGAAAGAGTAGAAAAAAATTAGAATGGGACTCTATATTTTTTTTTAGCTTTTGAGATGTTTGAATAATAGTGGGTTTTCAGAATTTGTTAGAAAATGATGATATATTTAATAAAAATTTGAGATTGTCTATTTTGCGTGTAAATTTTGTTGGTCTTAAATAAAATAATTTGGAATCATTTGAGATAAAACTAATCAAAAAATTATAAACAACCAACTAAATTTAACCACAAGATACTTTCTAAAATTATTCTAGTAATTTTGTATTATCAAGTAATAATTATGTTAGGTACTAAATTTATTTTTAAAATAATTATTATTTTTTAAAAATAGATTCTGTTAAAGAAACAATTTAACATATGTTTTTGATTAGTTTGATGACATCCTGAAGAAGAAAATGATATTTTTCGAACCCGGTAGACGCATTTTTAATTCATTAATAAATAAGCGGTTAATAAAACAAAATTAACAATTTAAAATTAAAAATGGTACATGATAATAGTGAAAATCAATTAAAAATGACAAATATTCATTACGAATGTTTTGTGCTGAGTCATTCGTCAACTTTTGTTTAAATTATATAGCAGAATGACCGACTGATTTATAGCAAGAAATCTTCAAATTTAGAGACATTGCTTATTTCATCCATTTACACCCACGCAATGCATTCGAATTACATTCGACAAAGTCGTCTACACAAAAAAATACGTGAAAAACGTTTAAAAATACAAACGACCAAAATATTTAATTCAGTATTCGCTTTCTTTCACATACGTTTTCGCCCCGGCAAAAGGACTACTTGGAGAGGGTCAAACGTGGACGCATTTGCAGACTGAGCTAATCCAGGAATTATTTTTGCTTTATTTATATCGCAGTTTCCATTTAAAATCGCACAAAGTCTTTCATAGTCCATGTAAATCAGCAGTGCTCTTAATTCGGCTTCTGAGAGAATGTACGAATGGTCTTGAATTCCTGATGCAAGTTATTTTCGTATTTCAAGCAAATCTTTCAAAGCCTTTTTAAATCAAATTCTTTTATATTATATTCAATTCTCCGTAAATAACAAAAGGACAAGAGCGGTCTATTTATATATTTCAATTTCACAACATTTATTTTATGATAAAATGTGTTTTGTATAAGAATAGCAGCCCGCGTATGGTTTAATGATGTCTTTTCATGTATAATTTAGTCGACTTTTGGTTTGGACATTTCAAATATACAATATGTGAGCAGAGAACGTCGAGGAAAGTAGTATTATTTTCCAAATGATTCTAAAATTTAAAATATTGTTAATAATATAAACCCGTGCCTCTCTGAATTAGATTATCGGTCAAGGTTCCTCTAAGCTATGCGTATGTGCGCGCGCACAAAATTTTATTAACAGAACCTACGCAAAAAAAAAAATCGTTCGAACAAATTTTAACAGGTCACATATTATTTTAAATACTAAATTAATGCATTAATTATAAATATATACATATAAAATCAGTATTTAGTATTTAAAATATCACAGACCTATGTTCTGAATAATTACAACTTCACAATAAGAATGTGTTTTCCCTAATTACATATTATTTAATTTTTCTTTTTACTACCTATTTTATATCCAAGATCAAATGTAGGTTTCTCGCAATCGTTTCCATTTGTCCCACTGGCTGTTTCTCTGGACAATGAAGAGGTGAATTTGTTGTCCACCCTTCAAAGAGACGTATCTCAAATTTGTTGGTTTTACAGCAGACGATATATTAACAATTTTAGTGGAATTTTTCACTGTGAAAAAGTGATAAAAAAAGTAATCGATATCTAGATATTTTTTTATTTAAAGACAGTGTGGGGTATATTTATTCCATAAATATTACTTATTAATGTATGTTCGGTATTTATGGCATGTCCAAGATTCGCCGATGGCCGCGCGCGTGTGTGGATGCTCCTTTATGTTTACTATACCTATCTGCCTCCCCCCCCCTCCTCTCTTACCACAGAGAATTTTTTCTTTGTGTGTTGTCTATGACTTTGAACTGTTGAGGAGTGTGAACGTTCTGCTATGTGCTCGTTACACAGATCTGTTATTGTTCAGTTACTTTTGCTATTGTGTGTTTTTGGTTTCCCCCGGGCGTGCCGAAAGTACTATTGTGTTCACAGTACTTCGTGCGAATCATCGAAGAAGTTTCTTGTTCAGGAGAACTGTGACTATAGCAATAAAATACAGGTAAGTCGTGCTTCCTGGTTGGTCCTTGAGCCTTTATTGATCTGTCCCTATACCAAATTCCTTTCACCTTTCCTACATCCCGTTTCCTTAAACACTGTCATTTGTAAAAATGACACGTCGAAATAAGAATAGTTACGTCCAAATGTTTTTATATAATATTACTTCATCGGAATATAATTCAGATATGCCTGTTTGAATGTATTATGGCAATGTAACTTCTGCCGTAACACAATTTTTTACAGAAAACGAGATACGCCTTTTTTTTAAATGAACGGCGAATTATGAGACGGAAAATAAGAATCGGCGGAATTGTATCTATATAACAGAATTTCTAAGCGGAATAAATTACTAATATCACAAAGAAAAGCGTAAAAAACAGGTGTGACAGAAAAATGTTACTTATAAAATTACCCAGGTACAACGCCACACGACTGACGCACATTTCTTGGATTTTATTATATTAATATTATTATATTAATAGTTTGGCTACTTTAACACAGACTTTAGTCTAGCAAAGTAGCCAGGACAACGCTGTATATATCAGAGGTGAAGTCTACTCCATCCCACACATTAAACTATGTATTATGTATGTTATGTATCCACCTCTGTAACTACAAAAATATGGATGTCAAAATATATATAAATAAATAAATATAAATAAATAAATAAATAAATTAAACAATTATATTAATTTTCAACATATCAACTCGTGAACACGTGCAAATAGTCATTTTCATTCTTCCATAGATGTCAAAAAACTGACAAAAATGTTCACCGATCGAGTTATCGCCAAGTCAAAATGACATTATTATCAAATTGAATTATGACGTCATCTTATACAGACCCGTCTGATCCTTCGGAGGATTCTACCCTGGGGGTCGTTAACAGGACCGCTAACTGACAGGGATCATGATGGGTCAGCCCAGATAAACAGATTATGACAGTATGAATCGAGAGCACCGGTGTAAAGTTACCCATTGACGCAGTGAAAACATAGTTTCTCTTCATATTTTTGCATTATAAATACACATATTTTAATTTGATAAATTCATTTTTGATTATTCTGTTAAAAAATATTAATTAAAATTCATTTCAATTCAATTGACAACAGGTCACAACTACAGGATATAGGAGGTACGGATCCTCAGTGGTAGGAGGAGAGTGGGAAAACAGGATAGCTGAGAATATCTGTAAGACCGTGGGCGTCTTTCTTCAGTTGATAACGACCCACTGATGAAGACGAATCAGAACGATGCAGAATAACTCAAGAGCTTGCACAAAAGCTATCCAACTGTTCTGGACCACTTAAAACAGCTAGTAAAATAAAAATAAATGGATAAATGGGTGCCGCACGAACTAAACGACAACCAACACAATTCTACGCTCTAGATGCTTGCTGGGCTAAACACGGACATTTCGCCAACAGATTGTCACTTGTTTCAGTTGTATTTCCGACTTACAATCGAAATAACCGTATCCTCTCCACGGGACGTGCATCCGGAAGATTGCACATCTACAAATCTAATAAATTATATTTATTTGAATATTATAATTAAAAAAGAACTGTCATTAATCACATTTTATTGCTTACTAAACTGAAAAAATCATCTCAACAATATGAGAGAATATGAATATGGGATATCAAACGGATGCATGCGATGGACATTACTTTCTATGAGAATTGCTCGCTCACAATTCGTACCAATACAATCGTATCACCACTACTAGGTGGAAGCAAAATTTGAATTTACTTTATTGCTTAACAGATTTAATATTCACGCACGCACTGTTAAAGAAAAGTTTTGCTTCAAATTCGTATCAGAAAATGAATAAGCTTTCCTTATGCGATCCAAATGTTGAACACGAGCGTGGTGGATGAAAATCTCTCTGAAATGTATTAGATGCCGAAGGACTTACGAAATTGTCGCGACAAATTTAATTTCCTTTACATTTCAAAATATATACATTTATTTTTTTATGTTAACCCACACAAGGGGAAAAAAGTGAGTTATTTACTAGGAACGGCAAGGTTGAAAATAATATCAAAAAGAGGGCGACTGCGGGAAATAAATAAAATTATTCTCTGGATACAATTATAATCAGTAGAAATTTAATACATGAAGCAAGATTAGCGGTGCATTATGGAATTCTGATGCCAATATTAATGTATGGAAGAGAAACCTAGAATTTATTTATTATTATTATACACGCCCTATTCAGGCATTACATAATTTCTAAAATAAGAGATTAATAAATATAATATCAGCATGTTTTTTCATTATCAAAAATAAAAATAAATATAAAAAGTGACGTAAAGCAATTTGAGACACAAAAAATTGTAATAATATAGTCCAATAAAGAGTACGATTTACAGCAAAAATGTCGACTAGCTCCGCATATTCATTCCCCAAAGAATGCAATCTTGGGACTGCGGAGTTAGTTAATGCATGTGTTCTGACATTACCACTGTAATAGAACAATGAATTATGTCTCGACGACCTCAATGAAAGTCTGCGTGAAAGTCAAGCAGACCAGCAATCTGGGAGCAGTCTATCATACCATTGATGATCCTGTATAGAAATATAAGGTCGGTCGTTGTACGTCTCACTGATAATTTTAACGATTTTAGAAGAATAAGGAGATGGTATCCTCAGAACGTATATTTAATTTAAAAATAATGAATCTTAAAAACATTCTCTGGATTATTTCAACCGCCGTCGAATGAACAAAGAAATGAGGCGACCATATGACCGAATTAAGTTCTACCTGAGATTTGACTAGAGAATTGTCAAAAAAGAACAAAAGCAGAGTGCACGCGGTGGTTCAAACGTATGTGCGAGAAATCATTGTATGATAAAGTGAAGATTGGACAAATAAGGAACATTTGATGAAACATCCAGAGAATTATGAGATCATGCGCCTCATAATGTAGGGAAAGATTGCTGGATGTCGAGCCCTGGAAGAAGTAGAACATCATAGCTATGAGGAGAGACCCATCGCTTACCCAAGACTGTTAGGTTACCAATATAGGGTAGCGTGGGGGAATTAGAACCTACCAAGGAGAATATTGAAAAAAGTAACAAATTGTTATAATTATTTATTATTATGATTTTAAATGAGTTTTTTGATTATATAGCTATAATATTATTTATACTACAATTTCAAAATTTTAATGTACAGAATACGTTTTCTAAAAAAACACATTTGACTCCAATTATCTCCCGTGTTGGTTAATGGAACACGTGTAATGGAAGCCATCTCTCTTATTTTAAACGTTTTACAATTACTTTCCATAATTATTATTACACTGAAGAAACGAATATTTAAATAATATAAATAGAATTCTATCACTAAAGTATTGAAAAATATACATATAATCTTTCTAGTCGTCACAACCCAATCATTCAAAATGAGCCTAATTAGCAATGCTTCTGCAATGATACCTTAATTCATATTTTTTTCTTGTGATAATGCCTTGATTGGTTCAAAGAGCAAAGCGAGAGTGAAAAAGTGAAGAGCCACCTAGGCACCCCAAAGTCCACAACTTAGAAGGTCATAAAAATAAAATAAGCAGACTATTTTATACTTCAATTCTTAAACTTGTACCCAAAAATACATATGGAATGTAGAAAATAGAATAGACAGAAAATATATTAAAGTAAATCAAATTTAACTACGTACCATTATGTTAAAAATAGTAATTAATTTACTTTTAAAATTAGCAATATTGACTTGGTGGTTAAAATTCATATTTTTTATTTATTATCATAGTTTTATTAACCACAATTGACTTTAAAAAACATCTACCGGTTTCGGAAAATACCTTTTCCTTCTTCAGGATGTCATAACTAACTAAAAATATAGCATTGTTTCTTCACCAGAATCTATTTTTAATTTTTTTTTTAAAAAAATTTTTTTTTTTAAATTAAATTTTTTTTAAATTTAAATTTAATAAAACTAAGATAATAAATAAAAAATATAGTAATTAATTTTTTGTCGTGGCTCCAATTATCCCTCGTTGCCCTATGAAAGTGGACGAGGCAAGAGTGGTGTGCCAAGGCAGAAGAATGTGGCGTACTATTCACTCTGCCTACCCCTGTGAGGAGACGGTAAGTAAGCTAGGATCAGCAAAGTGCCATTCTGATTCAACATTATACAAAAAATGACACACATAAATTAACAATACATCTGATATCCGAGACCATCTCTTGAGACTAATTTTATCCGTGTGCTAACACTGAATACTCACACAAATACGTAGTTTACACATTTCTCCGCCATAGTTTTTTTTGACTTAATGGTGTATTTATGTATGTATAAATATATTTATTTTTGAACAAAAATAATGCACTGTGCCTTCCCCTCCCCCCTACCCGTCCCATCCCGGCCACGACACCGACGAATCGAATGGCGACCATGAGCCAATGCGGTTATACGTGAATGGAAAAAATTACAATACTATACTAATTTGAGACTGCATCTAGTGAAATAGTGAGTTTAAACAGTACACAGTTCACATTTTGGAGATGTCTGCAGAATCTGGATTACGGTGAATGCCTATTCCTTCCGTATCCCGAATTCTTTCGGCATCTATGCTTGTACGCAACACAATTAAGTATTATTCAATTAAGTAAATACCCATAAATAATTTATGTAGTTAACTTCCAGCACTGGTAGAAATGTAATGATAAACAGATATTTGTATAAGTATGTATGTACGAGTATATATTACGGCAACATTCAAAATACAAATTTTGAATATTTTAAAAACTGGTATGTAATAATATGATATCACCAATAAAATCGTTAACCAATGTAAACATGGATTTCTTGATAAAAATAAAAGATGTAATAGTAAGAAAATCTTTAAATATATTTTATCGAAATTTGCATCATATTTTAAAAACATCTGCTTTTTTTCTATTATGGTTTTAATGTTTTCTCTCTTTCTTTTTTCTTTCCCCCGCAGTCAATGTGCTCATGACTGAGCATCGTGGTTCCTTGATCTACTGCTGCAGTGCGAACTACTTGCCTGTGCTTTTGGCGAGCCTGGATCTTGTTTAGTGCGACGTTCACCTGGTCCCGGTCATTTCTCAGACTCATCTAATCATCGTGTTGGAGATAGACCAAACGCTTTTCGACTTTGTACACCAGTTCACTAATTTCTCCAGGCCGTCGCCAATTCCTCTAGCAATTTATTTTATCCAACTGCTAGCAAATTATACAAGATTTTTTATCCTGTTATGGAGACTATTTCTTCACTCCGGGATTCCTGAAAAAGGGAGACGCTTTGCAGGAAGGAATACTAATAATTAATATACGCCCTCGTAATACTAAATGTTTATCTGTCTATTTTCTATACAGTCCTACATCCTTTGATCCATCTAAATCACATTTATATCATATTATTATATAACCATACAAGTATATTCATATATGTATCCATATATTCTTTAGAACACTAACCCCGCGGGGGTAGGTAGAGAGGATAGAGCACCACACTCTTCTATCCTGATACACAATTCTCGCCTCATCCACATTCATACATCTTCTCATACAATTCTCGCCGATTATTGAGGCTTCTAACAGGACCCTATCTGATTTACCTGGTTGTGCCAAGTCTCCGGCGGACGTTCTTTACTTTTGGTGCCATCAACACACTGGCGTCGTGTATATTTCTTACCATTCTTTTCTCATTCATCCGTTCCATATACGAAATCACCTAAGTGATCCTTTTTTCATCTTACTTACTATACTAATATTAGCTTTACATTACTTCTTTATTTCTTCATCTCAACTCTGTCATAAATGGATCTGGCACATATAGCCTAAGTGATATCGTTTGCACCGGATTCAGTCTACTTTCGTTCCTTTTCTGTCAGCTTCCAGTTCACTTGCATATATCAATATCTGTACCGGGACTCCATTATCCACCGTTGGTGTTGCCTCCATATAATCTAATTTACACTGCATCCAGTCTACTTTCGCTTCTCTTTCGCCAGCACCAAGCCTCACTTAGAACACTGCGCAAAACATAATCTCCAAATATTGCACAATTTCGCAAAAAGTAAACAGTATTCCCCTGGGCTTCCAACCTTATTCCTGATATAAATGTGTATTATATTGTATATAATCCTAATTTTGATCAGTTGTCCTCGATATGGTCACCCCACTTAATCGCTCAAATTTATCGAAATAAAATATATTTAATTATATATGATATTAATTATCATTGTATTTAATTATGAATTGTAATTATATATTTGAAATAAATAAATAGACTTGGAGCCCAAGCAAATTAAATCATATTTAAAATTAAATTAAATTTGAATCCTAGGTGATGCCGGATAGGGACCGCTAGCATTATACAAAATACAAAAAATGATACCAACTAATTCATGTTACAGTATCAGAAACCAGTTTAGACTCCGACACCAAAAAGGTCGATACGAAATTACTTCGAATACACTTGTGTAGTATTTTTATTACATACTTATTCTTGACTATTTGTCATCGTTTTCGCGGAATTGCTTGGTGCCATATAAAATACGATTTTTTTGTATATCATATATGGATTTGTCCCCACGATACCGAGGCGTAATATGCGAGTCACAGATGGACCATAAAAAATATATGACTGATCATATATTTATTTATTTTACATCTCTACAATTTTTTAATGGTATTCTTATTATAATGTGCCTGTTTCGCTAGAAAAGTCTGCATTGAAAAACGCAAAGTTTTAATTTTATTCTGATTACGATGTTATACCAGCGGGTCAGAATAAGGTTTTGGTAACAACACCGATGAACATGAAGCCTAAAGCTGATAGAAGCGAAACGAAAGTAGACTGAATGCGGTGGAAATGAGATCATTGTGACGTATCTATTTGCGAACAAATTAGGAGGGAACGTAAATCTGGTCTTGGATTAGAAAATAACAATAAAGTTTGGTCACGTGGAACAAATGAATGATGTGATAACGATAAGGAAGATGTATAACGCGAGTGCTGACGGCACCGGAAATATATGAAGATCGCGGAAGACCAGATACTGGAAGATTATCATCAAAAAGACTCAACAATCAACATACTTACATGAGTATTTGGATGAGATGAAAAATTGTGTGACAGGACAGAAGAGTGTGGCGCTCTATCCTATCTGCCTACAGAAACGGCAATATAGTAAATTAATTTTAATTACTAATTAAAAGTATTAATTATAAAGGTGTGCTTTTCTTTGTTGTCACGTCTTAGGAATGAACCTTTTTATTTCGCGGTCTTTAAAATCATTTGGATGGAAAAAATATGAATTAAATGTATTAATTAGAAAGATATACATATAAAATCAATTTTATCGAAAAATATTATTGTTCCTACCGGGATTCGAATCTGTATCTCTCTCCAATCCGAGGAAGGTGCATTAACCAATTATGCTACAGCGACAGTACTTCTGACGACAATTTTTGAACACATATATTATTACACTTGTTATGAAGTTGCATTTTCAGAACATAGTTCTGCGGTATTAATACAAATTAAATTAATCAACTGGAAAGATATACAGAAAAATCTACCTATCGAAAAAATATTTAGTTGCTACCGGGATATAAAATGAATCAATTTGAAATATTACAGAATGCATGTTCAAAATTTGTAAAAATGTATTCGAGTGCTGTAGCTAAAGTAGATAACTCGCTTTCCCAGATAGTAAGAGGTTCAAATTCATATCCCGGTTGCAATTAAATATTTTTTCGATATATATGTAGATTATGTATGTCTTTCTATTTGATTAATTTAATTTGTATGCGTTTGTTGTTATTAAGTCTACGTATTCAACCAACACACACGCCGTATAGGTCGATTTTTTATTCATGGGACTATATAGTCGACCACTGACGAATCTGTTACTAGTATATATTGTGACCGGTGTTCTATCCTCTCATCCACTAGTCAGTGGTGAACACAAGATCCGCGGTTTCTTCACCTCAGAAACACATACCTATTTTATTTAGTCACATTCTGCCTTCATCCTAAACTGGGAAAAAATTGTAAGTAATACCTGGAGGTGATAAATAAAAAGGTGTTATTCATTATAAAAATGGCTTCTAATCATAAAAAGAAACATGAAGAAAGGAAATAAGATAAAGATACACTTTAACTGATCCTCATTTCGTCGAGTTGGGCGCGATTTCAGGCAGGCAGGTGACAACCAGATGTTCCACTAGTTGGCATCCCTCCATGCCATCATGCCATCCAAGCATCCCATCTCCTAGATAATCCTTAGCAATCAGTCCGACGCGATAGGATCTGTAAGCGGAATTGTAGATGATCACATGATATCAAAAAAGTGAGGCGAAGAAACCAAAGGGTTTCCCTTTGGTCATACTGGATCGCTCACAGTTACATATTATAACCGCAGGTCTGGTCAATGATTTGAAAAAGAACCATAGATAGTGACCGTTTTTATAACTTTCAAAACAGATTGCGATATCAACGTGAGGACAATTATTTGCGATTTCGAGATGCTTGGCAATAAAACAAGTGACGGGGCAATTTCGAACATGACCCTAATTTGTAATTTCACAATGTGTTTTTATTATTATAATAGTACATAGATGTGTTTAATGTTTAATTATTTTATGGATAGGGAATGAAATAATATTAATCACATCTTAATAATTATAATAACTCTGAAAATAAATTTTGGTTAAAAATGAACAACATGAAACTACACACACTGCGCACGGTGTACAACCGATACCATACGTCAAGTATGTTATTACATTATTGTCTAGCGTGGAGCGGTCATATAACTTTTTCTCTCTTGCTTAGATAACGCTCACGCATACATTGATGTGTATCGGTACACAACACACGGGAATTTTTGTCTCGTGAGCGGCTGTAAAGAACAAAACGACGGTGTTAACCGCAAGCCTAGTAATTTTTGACCTCAAAAAGAGGCTTATGTATGTACATTGCGGCTCTTAGTTATAGTGCGTCGTTTTTTGAGGCAAGATCGATAAGCAATTATCTGAAGGGGATGAGACGCAGGGTGTAAAATGAAATTTAAATTTAAATTATTGTTTATATTTTAGGGTGAATAAGAAAGAGAATATTATCGCACCCTATCGCATATAGAACACACATGAAAATTTTCGGCAACTTGTTATAATATGCTAATTTCCAAGAATAGCATTGTCTTTTGTTATAGCAACCCATTCTCTTTTTTTATGTATGTAATCGCTTCGTTTCCGTGCGACTGATGTCATTTACGACTAATGTATCTACATATGAATGCTGGGCACGTGTTAGTCGTGTTTCCAAAAATCCAGTGACTAACCAGTGATATTCCCATAGAGAATAGATGCTTTCGATTAGTGTCTCATCTATGTATATACAGGGGTGTAACTACGCTAATGCATCCAATGCGGTGCATTGAGGCGTTACCTTGTTTTGCATTGACATTTTTATTTATTTATTTAGGCACATATAATATATATTGTACAGCTAATATACATATATTTTTTAAAACAGATATTTTTTGGTAACTAGGAAAGCCTGTCTTCGGGCAAATTGGTGAACAAATCATATTTCACAAACCAATATAGCTCACTGAATACGAGGCAAAACATGAAAGTATATATAATGAGAGAATAAAAATACTAATGTGCAACACAATATGTATAAATAGAATGTAAGCGTATACAAGATTATTTATTTATTTATATATATATTGACATACATATTTTTGTTCTAACAGAGGTGGATACATAATAAACATAAGACATTACTCATAGTTTATAGTGCGGGATGGAGTAGACTTCACCTCTGATATATACAGCGTTGTCCTGACTACTTTGCTAGACTGAAGTCTGTGTTAAAGTAGCCAGTTTTCTTTTTCGTGCTATTGTGGTGTTATTTATCGACAGGAATAAAAAGAGAATTGCAAATATGTATAAAAAAGTAAAAATAAAATTAAAATATATGTAGTGGGAGTGTTGTAGTACAAGTGAATTATTAGTGAAGGTATTCTATAAATTATATTAGAATGTTGGAATAGTGGAAAATATAGGGTCTTTTAATAGGGACGCTCAAAATTTGTTAGGTTATAGCAGCCATGTTGTTAAAGTGACATCTGTCAAATTTATTGTCAATTATTAAGTAGTATACGGCAAATCACCACGGAAGGTTGAACAACGTGTGTAAATCATCAAATTTTATTATCAAAGTCACGAGCGATTTGAGGGCACGGTTATCTCGCGCGGCGGTGACGTGAACTGGCCACATAGATCGTGCGATTTAACGCCTTTAGACTTCTTTCTTTGAGGCTATTTTAAATCGCAAGTCTTTACAAATAAGCCGCAAACAATTGACCCCCTCAAAGTCAACATAACAAACGCCATCCAGCAAATTTAGCCAGATTTATGCGATAAAGTCATAGAAAATTGGACCTCCCAAACCTACCACCGAACAAAACCGCAGCGGATATTCGAACAACGTTATATTCCACACTTAATGCCATAAAATATACTTTCAAATGAAAGAAAAATTGAGTGAATATCTCACACACAACCTGTTTAACTTACATTTTAAAATCGAGCGTCCTCGTTGAAGGACCCTATATATAAGATTAAAAGTAATTATGCAGTTAGTATAAAAATACACAAAATGTAATTATAAGAATTGTTTCATAATATACAACAGTTTACTATTAGTGTCTGCTCTTGCTCATTTTAACAACCAATGTATTATTGTGCGATAATATCTTTCAGTCCTCATAGATGGAGCGCTTACTGGACCTACAGTCCATGGAACTTGCTTTTCAAGTACATACAATCTAATAGAAATCTCAAAATGTTGCACATCAAATGTCGTGCAGCGGACTGATATTACGAGATCGCAAAAAATATATATAGAACTGAAGTATTTCACAAAACGTAATTGTCATTACGAAAAAATTTATAGTTTTGGGTCATTTGGGGGTGCAGCTGTATCCAATTCGTTCAACCCTTATCATGAAAGTCAACAAGTCAAAAGTAATGGTATTCAAGAAGGAGGAAAGCAAGATATCGTGGAAAATAATTAGGTAATAGATAATTAATGTTCTGAAAAAATAGATAAGTTTGATGATGTATTTGGGAAGTATGTTTGATGGAAACGGAAATGCTGAGAAAGATATCGAAAGGAGGGTGACTGCAGGGAATAAGTAAACGGCGCTTTGAATATATTTATATGGAGGCAATACTAGCGGTAGATAATGGAGTCCCGGTACCGACATTGATATATAGAAGTGAACTGGAAGCTGGCAGAAGAGGAACGAAAGTAGACTGAATACGGTGAAAACGAGATAACTTAAGCGTGTATGTGGCAGCTCTATTTATGGCAGAATGAAGAAATAAGAAAACAATATAAATCTGATCTTAGTTTAGTATGTAAGATTAAGAAAGGATCACTTAGGTGGTTTCGTCGTATGGAATGGATGAATGAAGATACAATAGTAAAAATATATATGACGCAAGTGTTGATAGCACCAGAAGTAGAGGACGTCCACGAAAGGAGGGTGGTCCTGTTAGAAGCCTTAATAATTAATCGGCGAGCTTATATCAGGAAACGTGGGAGTGTGGACGAGGCGAGAATTGTGTGTCAGGATAGACGAGTGTGGCGCTCTATCCTCTCTGCCTATCCCCGCAGACAAACGGCGTGATGGTAAGTTAGTTAGTTAATGTTAGTCGTATTTTGATTGCTACAGAGTTGCTTAGTTTTAAAATAGTTATATATCTTTTTTTTTATATAAATTAACGAAGATCGCGTCGTGTTCAGTTTTTTCAAGGTCTCTGCTAAATGCAATGATCTTGAGGCATCGCATTTTCCAAGTGGCCTTGGTGAACCAGAAATGATCGTAAAAAAGGTCTGTTTACTGTTATTGCTAAATTACCCATTGCCTGGGTGAGGAGCGAAAAGGTTTTATTAGTGGAAAAGATAAAAAATAACGGTTTCAAAAGACATACTATGGTGGATTGCAGGGGCGTGCAGTGCATACAAGCAAAAAAACTTTACATAACTATAAGTTCTGGAAACAAATATAAATTTAAGAATTGGATTAACATTAATGAAAATATTATTTCTCAATTAATGTCATGTGTGTACCAGTAGAGACTTTAATTGCTTAGTTCTAAAAACTAACCGCAACTCACCGCTGTACTCATGGCGCGCTTTTTTTATTCACCTATTTATTCGTGCTATTTACAATACTCAGTTGTCTATAAGCTAGTAAATTACTCAAGTCATACTGAATTGAAAACTCCTTTCGGTTGATCTATTTTGTATGGAGTTGTCACCTATGCTATTTATTAACAGAATAACATGGGAAAGGGTTACAGCTGCGTGCAAATCATTCAAGTATCTACTTCCTCTTTTACTAATTCGCGAATTTTACTATCTTTTTAATCTGCTGATTTCATGTCAATTTGGTGCATGGATTGGTTTTTGATTTGAGAAAAACAAAAGCAAATGGTATAACTATTTCCTACGTTAACTTTTAATTAAAATAATTATTTCCTTTAAAATAAGTATTTTCAAACAATAAATGATTCATGTTCAGTCATAGAAAGTGTTCTTAAAAACGTCCATACATTTTTATATGGGTAAGAAAGTATTATTTTTCGTTAAAACTTAAACTTTAAAAACACCATTAACAGTACTCTAAAATTATAAATAAATACATGATAGGGTTGTATAAACGACGAATTTATTTTATCCGAAGATGTTGGTTAAACGAAAGTACATATATTGTATTACATGTATTATATACGATTGTATAATATCATTGGTGACATCATAACCTAAATCTATACCTACTGCACGCCACTGGTGGATTGACATCTACTTGTATGCTTTTACGGTCTTTGTAATCTGTATTATGTATTATTATTTATGGCCAAGTGTTTCTGCAGACTAACGTTGGTGATAACATCAAATAATTCCCCCTCCTTTCTCTCGGATCAGTCCATTCTGTCAACACGTGTGACCGTAACTTTCCGTTCAGAAATAAATATACTATCAGATATCCAAGTGTTCTTAAAAAATTACTTCGTTTTTGAAACAATTCATTCAAAACATTAATATTCTTTGATAGTGAAGTGATAAAAAGAAATTAAATACTATCGTAGATTTTTCAAGACAGTCAGATGGTAATAGAATTTTTTCTAGGTTATTTATTCTGATGTGGGTCAGTTTTGAAATAGCCGACCTTTCTGCCATATTTCAGTTGATGACTACTGAATTCTTTTATAATTATTTTTATAAAACGTTGTAAAATATTGGGTTTTATGATTGCATTTATATAAAACACGACATTAGACCGGAATTTTATACAAATAATAATATAGGAAATTTACTTATAAATTCTAAAAACAAAGATGTTAAATGTAACAATTCTGGTGTCTATAAACTTAGTCGCAAAGATTGTGCTGCATTTTATATTGATAAAACGGGTAGAAATTTTAATATAAGAGTAAAGGAGCGTTTGAGATGTTTGAACAATATAAATATTACATATATAACTACTTCAGCCACGGTCATTGCTGTATATGTAGCTATTTTTTAGGCACTATCATTCTCTGGTCAGGGAACCAGTTTCCATGGAGCGCCGCTTGCACCAGAGAGTTGGTGCTGAGCTCCAGCCGCAGCTTTACGCCATCAACTCGGAAGTCTTAGAAGCGGAAAGAATCCATGTATACGGCCTTCGGTAAACATTGTAGATGCGCTACAATAATGCGCCAATCCGAACAGTATTCTGTATGAGTTGTTATACTGAATTCGGAGACGGTTATACGTCACTTGCTTGTATTTCGACCAGAGCTCACAGGTATCAGGTGCTGGTGAAGAACGATTTAAACAGGATGCTCTTCACCTCCTTACTGCATCGGCTTATCTTATAATCATCTTATAATCGGCTTGTTTTGCTGATAACTTAAATATGATACTTTTTGGTCAATTTTACGTATGTGTAAGTGATATAGAAGGTTAAATATTAAGTCACTAGTTACTATTGTTTGAATTCTTTCAAAATCTTTTAAAACACGCTAGTCTTCGAGGGGTTTACGATCTTTTGTTTTAGTTATGAACATAACATTCAATCTTAAACAAACTAAGAATACTATACGGAGGCCCACAATAAACTCAAAATTCAAAATTTACTTAAAATCAAGCATGGCAGGGAAGCACGGACGTATGCTTGGCATCCGTACACAATTGTCGTGAGTCACATGGAAGCGGGTCATTTCTGTGCGGGACCTTTGGAGTGTGGAATAATTTGTGACTACCTTCTTCCTGCCTGGGTGCTTTCAACATCCGGCAAAATTTAAAGAGGACTATCTCGTCTAAAAAATATTACTTTTTGAATGCCAGCAGTTCACTCTCGCCGAGGCGTGCGAAGCGAAGCGAGAGAAACCGAGGGCTGGCTGCACACTCGCGGTGAGGGCAGATGGCACGAGACGACCCGAGTCGTTACGAGAATAGGCGATGCAAGACAAGACCTGCAGTACATTCTCGTGATCGGCTCCTCTCGCCATACCTCAGCGAGAGTGGACTGCTAGCAGGAGTTCAATAACTAGAAATTAAAATTATTTAAAATATGAATTAAATATATTAATTAGAAAGATATACAAATAAAATCAATTTTATCGAAAAATATTGTTGTTGCGCCACCGGGATTCGAACCTGAATCTTTTTACAAATCGGGGAAGGTGCATTAACCAACTATGCTACAGCGACGATATTTTTAGCGATAAATTTTCGAACCTATATGTTACCTTTTTGATATTAATACATTTAATCGTTCCATTATTTGAAAGAGCCATCTACCTTATTTTTAAGGAATCTTAAATACCTTTGAGTAATCTGATATACCATAATTATCAATTCATTTTTATTCAATTTTGGACACATTTATACAACTTTATTGACAAAATATCGTCGCAGTAGCATAGTTGGATAATACTCCTTCCCCTGTTTGAAAAGAGATCCAGGTTCGAATCCCGGTGGCGCAACAACAATATTTTTCTATAAAATTGATTTTATATGTATATTATATGTTTCTAATTAATATATTTAATACATATTTAAAATATTACAAACCAATGTTCTGAATAATTACAACTTCGTAATAAGAATGTGTTCTAATAATTAAAATTATTGGTAGAATTACGCATTAATTTTATAATAGAGTTAATTTATTGTATGGTAGAGAACATTTTTTTAACGGAACCTTTAAATTCGAAAAAAAGTGTTTAATTTTTATATGTGGCAAATCCATTAAGAAAAAATAATCAAATTAGGAGTAAATTCTAAGTTCATTGTAAGAACGGTTCGTTTAGATAGTTTGGTCATGTGGAACGAATGATCGATGATAAGATGGTGAGGAACAATACGACTCGAAGCGTTAATGACACCAGAAATAGATGACATTCACGATTAGGTAAACAAAACGCTAGAAGATAGGCCTTCCAGACGTCTCAACAATTGAAAGGCATTCAAGAGAAGTATAATTTTAAACTTGAGAATTGTTTAGTACAAATCTTTATTTACAAATTGTTATTTTTAATACTTATTCATGTATAAATAATTCATCATCATAATCATTACTTTCGCCTCCTTATCAACCTTTACCAACCAAGATCCAATCTCTTCGATGCTGCTTATCTCAACTTAGTCTGAAGCGACTCAATGGCCGTCTCTTCTCCGGAGTTGGCAAGGAGATGCACATTGTCCAAGCCACCTTAATTGAGATTCTTCTATATGTATAAGTAGGAGCTCCGTGCCGAGAAGGATTAATTTTATTTTATTTGAAAAACAAACAGTTTATCATATAATAAAAGTTAAACAATAATTAAACCAGTTACACGTTTTCTCAGAAGATACAATATATTTATTTTATACAGTGAGTACAATTTAAAATTTAAAAAGGACTATAATGTGAGAGAAAAAGTTAGAATAAAAATATAAACAAAGTGAAAAAAGTTATAAATAAGAAAATATTCGAGGGGAATGGGAGGGTGGGGAAATCTGTGTGATAAAAATGAAATGAAAAATAAAAGTTTATGTATTGAACTTGAATTTAATTGAGGTAACAGGAGTATGGCAAATGTCTAGTTTGTTTAGGTACGAATTGAAATAAAGGGGAGCTCGATAGAAAATTTGTTTCGCATTGGTGTTTCAATGTGGAAGATTAAATATAAGATTAGTTCTGGTTGACCTGGCTGGCACTCGGATGGATATGCGCGTGAGTAAATCAGGACAGTCTACTTTAGAGTTGGCTATTTTGAATAGGAAAATGACATCGGACATGTCTCTTCGAGTTTGTAGTGATGGAACTTTGAAAATGATAGATGACTCAGCAGTGCTGGATAAGATTCGATAACTACGAAAGTTAAGATATTTATTCGATTCTATTGATGTCAAAATATGTGAGTCGTAAAACCTTTTTTTTCCTCCTGTTTTTATTTTACAAATTACTAATATTTTCATAGCTTTTTGAAATAATAAACTATTTGAATTTTATGTATCTATAATCGATTTATTTCACATCTAAAATGTATGTTGATAGTCTAAAAAATTTGCCTAACAATGAACGAAGTCTATTTAGTAAGACCGGCGTTAAAAATATTATAACATAAAAATAATTACAATTGGATAGTTTAATGTTTCTTTCTATTCTATCATCTCTGTATAATCCACAAACTACCAGTTATATAGACATGAACTAACGCGAATTTTCGCGAATCATTTTGTAACCACTTACGCAATCAAATAGCTCCCAGACTTTTTTTAAATATATGACTCGATTGGAACGAAAATTTGACGCTGACAATATAATATGCATTCATGTCTTAAAAATATGTACTTATAATATGTCTTGTTTACACAAAGATTTAATTTCCGAGGAGTAAATAAAATAAATAAACTGTTGCACAAATGTGTCATAAACTATCGGTTTTCATAAAAAATGTGTGTAGAATGCCCTACGTCTCGCATCTAACGTTTTTCCTTCTTCTTCTTCGTCTTTTAAATAGGCAATCTACCCTTCAAGAGTGATTTGTACCATTAATCAAGTTAAAATTGTATTTTATAGAAAAAAGTACAATAATATTATAGAATAGGAAATATTATATTACAAGTCAATACCATTGTCGTTCAAAAAATTTGCTATTATATAGATTAAATGTGGCGAGTTAAGAGAAAGAAGATGAAACAAGTTAACCGGGAGTTAACCACAAAAAAATTACCGTTGACGAGATAAGACGAAAAAGATATAGTCAAGGGTTTCCTCCTCGGCACGACACTCACACGTTGGGGAATCTATTAAGTTCAATCTAAATAAATGTAAGGCTACCTGGCAATGCCCATTTCTCATTCTAGAGGTATTTATTTTATATTGTTCATTTAGAGAACCAGGGGGTGCGGGATATAGATCTTTGAATTATTTTAAACCGATTACCCTTATGATTATTTGGATCCATCCATTGTGCAGTCCGGATAGAATTCGTACGTTTTTTTACCATATTAAGTCGGTCATACAACGGGATATGGAATTGAACTAATGTTTCAAACCCTTCTTCTATATGTGCACTTTATCATGTCTATTAGTTTACTGGTCTATGTTGTCAAACTTGTGTCTAACCACACAAGTTTGAAAGTTCAGACTAATTAAAACTTATTTTTAAAAATACTTTTTTTTTTCCGAATTTAGTTGTCCTCGTTTTCGGCAATTTAATAATAATTAAATAACTGTGTTGCACAATTTTGTATAGAATCTTGAAATACTTAGTATAACGATATGCATCTATACAAAATGGTAGCTAAACGAGATGACTTCATGATGAGGAAAACACACAATTAATCATTATTTTGAAGAGATGTATGCACATATTTGTCGTGATGAGCAATTGCTTTCATCCTATCAATATAGTTTTGTTAGGTGGTTACGTCACAAATGATTAACACCTAGTTACACTAAATAATATAGATAATATAACTATATTATATTTAATTTATTAATATATTAAATATTGTTGCAATATAGTAGGTACTTGAATACATAAATCGATTCAGTATACATCTGCACAACCTACAATACGCATCATACGATATCTTAGGAACATCGTAACAGTAATATTACAAATGAGTAAGGTATAAGAGGTATAATTTGTAAATTGAAATAAAATGCTTAAGCTATTCGAAGTCTCGTGACTTTATGTAAACAGTTGGTTCTTTGAACCGAAAAAGGCGTTCTTTTTCGGTTCTGGTGACTAACGTGGCTGGTTCGAGTCACGCGTTGTCTGCCAAAACTCATTAGCATGAGCAGAATTCATCACTTGTTCAAGAAAGATGATATGTCGTCAAGTTACACGCTTAAGCGATCTGCTTGGGTATTCCCCGCGTAACTGAATAATTTATCGTTCTCGGTACACGAAACAATACGAGAGCGACAGCGGCAATTATTGGAGGGTATCGTGGAGCACCGATCAAGTGTACAAATATACATTTGGATATTTTTTTAATTTTAATTTTATAATTTTATACCATTTTTATTTCACCTTCATTTCAAAAAAATATTTTCTTTTCAGGGGCGGTACTAGATGTTCTAGTGCCTGGAGCAGTAATTTGACAGCGATCTTTTTATTTACTGAACATTGTAAATAAGTATTTCTGAACACACTATTAAACATAGTGATGCAGGATGCAAATCTCTTTTGTTAAAATAATGAGTAAGTTAATTAAATCTATACAACGTTTAAATATTCTTTACTTTTAAAAATTATTAACAGTATAACATATAAGTATAGGTCTGCCATAATTGTCGGATTATAGCTTTATTATAAAAAATTGCGCAATCTTTTAACAAAATTCGCTAAAAAAAATTTAAAATAATTTGAAACGAAAAAAAAAATAACGAAGAGATTGATAACAGGTATTCCAAGAGTAAAACGTTGGAATCAATGGTGGTTCATTTTGGAACACTCAGTTCGACTGGCAAAATTTTTTTTGTGTATGCGTCTGTACCAAATCTAAAATAAAATAATATAGATTAATAGGCGATTTAGGTGAGAGGTGGGTATCTGATTTCGAATGTCGGTGCTGCCAATGTGGGTGAGCGTATCAATATTAGATATTATGTATGTACAATATTATCGGAAAATAATTTTTTAACATGCGTAACTTTTAAATCGACCGGGACAAATGACTCTCGGACAGCGACACTGAAACACAAAACCGGGACATGTCCCGGTGTACCGGGACGTATGGCACCCCTATATAAGTACCAACTCTTCTATGACTTTACTGCGTCTGACAAAAATTGTGGACCAGCCAACTAACTAACTTACCATCACGTCGTTTCTCCTCGGGGGTAGGCAAAGAGGATAGAGCGCCACACTCTTCTGTCCTGACACACAATTCTCGCCTCATTCGCTTTTATATATCTTTCATACATTCTCATACAAGCTCGTCGATTATTGAGGCTTCTAACAGGACCATCTTCTAGGATCTGGGTTACCTGGCCGTGCCAAGTCTTTCACGGACATCCTCTATTGCTGGTGCCATCCATACTTGCGTCGTATATCTTTATTACCATTTTCTCCTCGTTATTCTTTTATTTTATAAACAGTTGATCCAAATAAACAAAAGTTTAACAAAAATTTAACCAAATACATGTTTTCTCTGAAATAAAAATATATTTGATACAGTGAAGACAATTATTAGAAAACGACTTATTAAATAGAAAAATAGCTTATTAAGATTTTATAATAGGAAACGAATTTTACCATACATAAAAAAAAATTAGATAAGGAAGAGAACGTACTCCTCTATTACAGAAATATAAAAAATAACAGTAAAATTAAGAAAAGTCAGAGAAAAAGAAGAAAATAAAAATATAGACTGAGGAGAGATAAAAGTTACAAATAAGATAATTTACTAGGAGAATGGGAGGGTGAGGGGAAAGGTAAGGAATGTGGGATAGGGAATAAAATCTGTGTAATAAAAATAAAATGAAGAACATTAAGGTATATGTGTTGAATTAAGATTTAATTGAGGATATAGCTGGAATATCAAAAATGTCTTATTCATTATGATATACTTCATTACTTGTACATTCTTAACATGAATTTTAATTCTAATGTTTAATTTTATTTTAAAAAAAGATTGCCCAAATAAACTTTATAACAAGCCAATAATAATATATTAATAAACTGCTATTTTCACTTTTAGTATATTTTCTTCGGCAGTTGTAAGTTTCCTCACTTTTCAAGTGGGAGATTCTATTTTCAGTTTTATTTTTAATTAGACTTTAACCGCTTGACGTGCTTGTGGTCTAGTGGTTACGATACTCGCCTAGTATAGTATATATATATATATATATATATATATATATATAATGGTCAGGAGTTCGAGCCTCGTTCCAGGAGGCCTTCAAGTTAGTCCTAAATTCATAGCACATGCGTTTAGCTTGATTTGAAATACAGTAGTAAGAATATTGATGTAACACGCATCGGCTTCACCGATTGCCAGGTCCTGCGGACGGCTATTGTGCCCATTCGTGAGTGCTGCTCAATCAGGGTCTTAGTAGAATCTACATTTCAATGCGTCCCTTATTATATTTCTTTAGATGAAATATGGATCCTAGGGAAGCCCTGGTCAAAATCGGCGAAAAAGTGCATTCTGTATTGCTCTCCCTGGAATTGTACAAATGTGAAAAATACGAACAAAACGTATCAAAGAATACCATACGAAAGAAACCATAGAGTGCGACGCGATATGACCATGAGACATAGATGAGATGACAGGATGCCTTTCTTATCTATGACAGGAGTCTCACAGACCTGGTCGAGTACTTTACAACCTACCGAAGAAAATGACACTAACGAAGTGACACAGCCGCCGTATCCAGAAAGTTATATATATATATAGACGGAGAAGCATAATACATATTATTATGGATTTGATTTCCCTGGACCATAATCGCATTTCTCCGCATTCCTTGTGTATTTACGGCACATGGTTGACATCATAACTCCGGCGGCCGCTAACTAGAATCGTGAATAACCGCGAATGATCGAAGTTCTAGGAAACGATAAAAACATTTGAATGGCGTGACGTCACGTGTGAGTATACACACACTTACTGCTAAACACTATTACACAGACTGCACTGATTGATGGTCGAGCACTTTGGTGATAACCTCCAAATTTTATTTGCTTATCGCGCGTGTCTCTGTTATTATTTATTAAGTGATAAAATTAAATTACTTTACAAGGGACTTAACTCGTTTTAGTGACTTTATCTCTGTGACATAAACGATAAGTAGTTGGCGTACTTTATTTATGGCATTCAGAATCCATAAATTTTGTTTTTTTTCTTCTTATTTCCAGACGAATGAATTCTGTACAGACGCCATCACGAATATATTCTGAACAGTGGCGTGCTACCGACCGGGCAGTCTGGTTACCCGCACGGGGGCTCGAGCCCCAGGGGGAACTGGAGTCACTTAATGATTAATGATTGACCAAGTATATCTTTAATTTTAATATATTGGATTAATGTATAAGTTCATAGCGTTATTAATTTTTCTTTTAAATATACAAAATGCTTACATAAAAACTTATTAATAATATAAATATAAATTAAATATATTAATTAGAAAGATATACATATGAAATCAATTTTATCAAAAAAAATATTGTTGTTGCACCACCAGGATTCGAACCTGGATCTCTTTTCTAACCAGGGAAGGTGCATTATCCAATAATGCTACAGCGACACTATTTTTAGCGACAAATTTTTGAACCTATACGTTACCTTTTTGATATTAATACATTTTTTAATTTTTAAGAAGCCATTCTATTTTTATAGAATCTCAAATACCTTTGAGTAATCTGATAGCAGACGCCAGAATTATCAATTCATTTTTATTAAATTTTGGACACATCGATACAATTTTATTATTAGGAGAACACATTCTTAATTTTATTATTCAGAACATAGGTTTATGATATTTTAATATGATATTTGATGTATATCTTTCTAATTAATATATTTAATTCATATTTAAAATATCATAGACCTATGTTCTGAATAATTACAACTTCACATTAAGAATGTGTTCTAATAATTAATAAAATGTTCTCCTTCATTGTTTACGATTGATTCCCAATATTCCGGCAGTTTTTTGATTCCATGTTTGAAGAAATTCGGTAGTTTGGAAGTCAAGCCAATTTTGAAGAGCTTATATTTAAAAATATAATTTTTAATGACCTCATTGTGAATTATTATCATTAAAGGAGATTCCTTTGAGATTTATTGAATACAGAGTAAAAAATAAAAAGCCTGACGGAGCAAGATCAGGAGAAAAGGGAGTATGTGGAATAACCACCCGACTCTTAAATAGCTGCTTTTACTTGATTTTCTTAAATTACGGCCTTTAGTCGACGGAGTTGTTAGCAACAAACCTCAGAGTGTACTAAAAAATGATTTAGATATAGTAGATGATTATATTAGATTATACTAGATAAACTTATTTTAGTCGTAATAACACATATTTGTATCTTACATTAACTATTTTAAAGATGTGCACCTAATAGCATAACTTTTAAAAACAAAAATATATTTTTAGTACTTAATTTCAATTTATTAATAGTGTAAATAGGTGTATGCTTATAGGACCCGGGAGGACCCTGTAATTTATTGCTACGCCACTGATTTTGAATACTATTTTAAAACTAAACTAAATCTGAGGTGTTACAAACATTATTTCTATGGCTGTTGCTTCGTACCCTTGACCTTTATTATCATAGACAGGAATTCTGAGCAGTCGGCTTCATAAGCCAGATTAATTTTAATAAAGCTGGCCATGGATTTTAACCCAATTATCATAATTATCAATGTTTTAAAAAAAAACAGAAATTCCTAAGCTAATCGCTTGTACTACGAAAATATGACTAAATCGATTGTCCCAAGACGAGTCATCTTACCGCTAAATCAAACAAGTACAACATGACTTTTGTTTACTTACTTACTATCACGCTGTTTCTCCGCCGGGGTAGGCAGAGAGGATATAGCGCCATACTCTTCTGTCCTGACACAATTCCCGCCTCATCCACATTAATAAATATTCTTATACAGCCTCGGAAATTATCGAGGCTCCTAACAGGACCATCCCCCAATATCTGATTTACCCAGTCGTGCCAATTCTTCCGCGGACGTCAGCTACTTCTGGTGTCATCAACATTTGCGTCATATATCTTTCTCACCATTCTCTCCTCATTCATACGTTCCATATGACCAAACCACCGATGTCATATTTTCTTAATCTTAATCTCATTATACTAAGATCAGCTTTACATTCTTTCCTTATTTCTTCATTCTTTACTCTGTCATAAATGGATCTACCACATATACGCCTAACTGATCTCATTTTCACTGCATTCGGTCTACTTTCGTTTCTCTTCTGCTAGTTCCAGGCCTCACTACCATACACCAGTGTCGATACCAGAACTGTATTGTGAACCGCTAGTCTTGCCTCAGTTAACAAGTTCCCATTAGCTATATTCCATTCAAAGCGCCGTTCACTTTATTCCCTGCAGTTACCCTCCTTTCGATATCTTTCTCTGTATTTCCGTTTCTATTAAACATACTTCCCAAATACACAATTTCATTTACTTGTTCTAAACATTCATTACTTACAAGTATTTAGCACGGTGTTTTGCTTTCCTCCTCGAATACCATCACTTTCGACTTGTTAACATTCATAATAAGGTCGTTTTCCTTGCATACATCGTACATTCTACTCACTAGCCTCTGTAATTCTAATTCATTATTCGCCATTAATACTTCATCATCAGTGTACAATAAACAGCATACAATCAAATCGCCCATTTTCCCTCCTACATTTATATATTCCAGTTCTTTCACACAATTATCCATATACAATTTGAACAGCCATGGCTTGTTCTGCTTGACACTGTTCTGCTTGACACCCATTGTAATGTCAATTCATGGTGTGAATGATCCATTGATCCTTACACACGCAGAACTTCCGTTTTATTTTTAATTCATTGCTTTTTTTCACGCTAGTATATTTTAATAATATTTAAAGTTGTTGAAATACATATACTCGCTAAGAAATAATGTTTTTAATTTGTTATTATTAAAATCATGTGTTGAGGGTTGAACTTAAGGTTTTACCCTTAGCCGAGGCATGTTTCCATACTCAAAATTTAAGTTTGGCAATTAAATTGCTAATGGAAATTTGCAAGCAGGGGATTTATACTAGCTGAATTTACACATTAATATTCTTAGTATTTTCAAATTTAGCTAATCGCTTGTTATTTGAAAATTGGACTTACTCTGTGGTCTCCTAGAATGAGTCTTGAACCCCTGTTTAAAAAGCTTTATTATATATAATAGTTATAACATGAACACTTTTGGCAGTGGAAAGGAATTAAGTTATGAAAAATTCCAACTAAAATAATAAATGAGTGCTATTTTTTTTTGTCTGTAGTCTAACAATGTTTAATGTATTTGCTTCCAGATATTGTTAGGTATTCAACGCAATACTTTTATGCACGATTATCCTTTACACTTCACACGGGATTCTTTTTTCTCCTTTTCCGTAATTGTGCGCAGTTTTGAGAAGGATAGTTCCAAATATTTATTACTTTGGTTCATCATTTACTAAGGAGAACTTTAGATTCAATCCAGTGTGCTGTTTTGAAATACGGGATAGGAGCGAAAAAATGATACAAATTAAATGTATTAATTAGAAAGATATGACAGCAATATTTGAATATGTCCAAGAACACACAACTACTGGATTTTTACCTACAAAGGCACTGTTATTAAACAATGATCAAATATCTCATAGAGACAAAACTATTTTTTTTATTACATTTAATGTAAAATTTAATAAGTCTAACATGTGTATAACTTTCAAAAATTTGATAAATGTGGAGATGGAGGGGTGAACGTATATATATATATATATATATATATATATATACCACTTAAGACCACTTAAGCCAGCCGAAGACAGGTCGTAAGCCCTGTAATTACCACATACTTCCATATATTTTCATTAAAAATAATTTAAAAAAATAGCTCTATTTCTATGAGATATCTGATATTTTTTAAGTGCGATATACATATAAAATCAATTTTATCGAAAAATATTGTTGCTATCGGGATTCGAACCTGGATCTCTTCTAATCCGAAGAACGTGCATTATTAGATTATGCTATACCAACACAGTGGAACTACCACTATACCAACATAGTGTAAACTGATAGGAGACGCCAGAATTAACAATTCATTTTTATTACATTTTGGATTCATTAATATAACTTTTGTATTATTTAAGAGAACATATTCTTATTGTGAAGTTGTAAGGTCTGACCTATGTTCTGAATAATTACAACTTCAAAATGAGAATATGTTCTCCTTATTGAAAAAAATAATACATATTTCTACATCAATCTTGGAACTCTTCATTCTTGCAACCTATAGTAGGTAAATACATTTTTCATGTGTATCGTCACATAATATAAGTATATTCAGTACATTACTTCAATAATTATTGCGTATAATTGTATTAGTCATAAAAAAAATCAGCCCTTCCCCCGGAACATCGCGAATGGCGCTGAGATTAAACAGCCCACCGTTGGTCTCATCTCACATGAAGGAGGAAGGAAGAAGAAGAAGAAGGACAGGTTATGAAACACAAATGTCGAAAATATATTATAAATCCGAATGAGTACAACAATAAATAATATTTTTTAATATTGCAGAGGTAATAATGTTTTTATGGCGTTAAAACATACGCTAGTGTATCGATTGAGAAATATAAAAGTCGCGAATATTATCTATCTGTGCGTCCCCATAGGCGTAAGCCGCGATGATATAGTGCCACCGAGTCGGATGCAAGAAATCGATTTTGAAATTACAAAGAAAATATTCGTAGTATATCTCAAACACGCGTATCATACCAATGCTGTATAAATTTTATTTGAAAAGAATATTATAAATTAAATTATGTTAAAATCTCCCTGACGAAGAACTGAACTCCGACCTTCCGCGTGACGTGGACTCCTATTATTAACATTATTTGGAGATAACTCTCGGCTTTCGCAGTCAACCGTCTTCTTCTTCTTTTAAATAGGTAATCCACCCTTCAAGAGTGATTTGTGCCATTAATCAAGTTAAAACTTTATTTTTTAGAAAAAAAGTACAATAATATTGTAGAATAGGCAATATTATATTACAAGTCAATACCATTTTCGTTCAAAAAATATGCAAATACGTTGATTAAATGTGGCGAGTTAAGAAAAAGAAGATGATACAAGTTAAGCGGGAGTTGAAAATTACCATTGAACCACAATGGACAGGCAAAAGATATGGTCAAAGGTTTCCTTCTCGGCACTACACCACATATTGAGGAATCTATTAAGTTCAGTCTGAATAAATGTGAGACTACCTGGCAATGCCCAATTCTCATTTTAGAGATATTTGATATTGTTCTTTTCAAGACTTTCCTTTTGGAAAATCAGGGAGTGTGGGGAATAGATCTTTGAATTATTTTAAGCCGATTATCTTTATGATTATTTGAATCCATCCATTGTGTAGTCCAAGTAGAATTCGTACGTATTTTACTATATTTACCATACATCGGGATATGGAATTGATAAAGGAAAATTCCGGAATGAGTGGCCTCCTTGGCCAGCTCATTCATTTCCATAAATTCCCTTACGTGCAAGAATCCTAACAAATGACACCTGTTTATTGTTGCTCTTCAAATTAAACAGACATCTTCTAATAGAACAAATTATCTCATTGTCTAGTCAAACTTTCATATTAGCAGAGAGGGATTCAAGAGCTGCTTGCGAGTCGGAGAATATCGACGTTCTGGAGTACGTAGATGTCCAAGACCGCAGATGTCCACGGTCTTCATACCAAGATTCGCAGTCTCGTACCTTACTACGCGTGTATTGTACGTCAAACGTCAGTCCATTAAGCGTTGATGTTCTGTTCGTTAGTTGGGTGAATTTAAATCTCTTCAGCGGCTATAAACCTTTTAACTGCCAACCACATATAACACGGGGGAGACTTTTGAAAATCTAATACATAAACGTTTTCTTCGTTCTCTCGTGTCAATCTTGACACATAGTAGCCTCAAACAGTCGTGTCCAGAAAAATCTGGCCGAAAAATTTAATATCAATTAAAAACATTATAATAAATCTTCAGCAAGATCGAAAAGTGGGCGTAAAAACGCTTACATCTTGACATGACACGTTAATGCGCTATAAATATTTGTGATTTAATACCTTCTGTTTGTCTAACATTCAGAATAAATTAGTGTAAGTGTCTAGAATTCTAGGTAACGTTTACGTGCACGTTTTTTGCTGTCAAATCGAATGTCGTAATGTTTGTAATTTAATGTCTCTGTTTGTCTAACTTCAGAATAAATTATTTTAAATATCTATGATCCTTATTATCTATGACAATTTTTGTAGGTGACGTTTGCGTGTACGTTTTTCGCTGTCAAATCGAATGTCGTAAACGCTGGTCTAATCATTTGTGTCTTTTTACCCGATTCTTGAGTTTATCTCCAGATCAAAACTCACCACGGGTACATGGCATTGAGATTTATCTCATTGTGTCCCATCCACTTGTGTTAACCACCTTAAAAAGAATCATCAAACTAAAAAGCAATTACAGTTATGTCATTTGGTCCAATTTGCAAAACACTACGGCGTCAGTGTTTTGCAAATTATGTTGCCAAAAAAAACTGTGATTTAACCTTTACCATACCGTGATATAAAATACTCGTATGCAGCCATGCTGTCAATACATGTTACAGTGAGAGATTGGAGTTTTTTTAGCCTCTAAAATGTGAAAAAATGCTTTTATTAACTTAAATAACTTTAATTATGTTAATGTCATAAATTTACTCTAAATATTGAGTATTAAAGGTGGAAAATGGATTAATATAATATTATAATTCGGAGCATTTATCATGTCCTGTATAACCTTATTTCTTATCTCTCTTCATTTAATTAGTTATAAATGTATTTTTTATTCTTTTCACAGTGAAATAAATGTGTAATTTCTTTCTGTCTTACCACAAGTGGTATTTTTGCCAACGTATTAATTTTAAAATCGATTTAATTGTAGAATAATTCTTTTTGTACGATTCGCTTTACATAATTGGTTTTTCACTATTTATTTCTAAGAGTGAATATTTTCCTTAGTATTATCTAAAATATTCATATTTTACTGCGGGTATTTATCGAAATATTGGTGTAGTAAATCTGTGTTACTGCATGGATTGGGAGGGGTTAATGACACAAACTTCAAAATCATATTTCGGTACCTTGAAATGAATTTGTGCAAAATGAATGAGTTTTAATAATATTCCCGAGAATTATTAAGGTTTAGCCTTTTGCATTTTAGCACTGGGAAGGTAATAGCTGGGAACGTGTTCATTATAAAGCCATAAATGGTCGACCGGTTGAAGAATATGAAACAAAAATAAAAAATATCCGAGTGGCAGGACAGGCGACTTTTTAAACACGGACGAGAGTCTGCAATTTGGAGGTAGTTAAAAAAATAGTCAATTGACATAATGCTTATCTCGTTTTCAAGAGCTTGTTACAAAGTTCACCGGGGGTAATAATTTTTTTAATGAATTAAATCTCTCTTTCGGACGGTGCGCATCGTAGTCAACACAGCGCGAACTGCTTTCTTTCCTTGTTTAGTGCTACGCTCTCATCAATTTCTCTAGGTTATATATATATATTTTTTTTTTTTCTTTATTACATAAATATTCATTTTATTTTTTTTCCAAACTACATGACAGTTTTATGGCAAAGATTACCTTTTATGTACAATAGTTAAACATTTTTTTTATAAATAAAAATAAAACAAGGGGGAAAAAATTAGATGATTAAAGTAGTATTAGGAGATGTTAGATGAAATACCGAAAAAGATATGAAGAAAAAAATCAAAAAGATAATTAGTTTTTACAGTGTATAACAGACCTAGTCCACAGTATTTTATGGCTGGGTCCTGAATATAATATAGTACAACCATGAAAAAAAAAATTAGACACGAATATGTTTCTTTACTTTGCATTTTAAGGTGGTCACTGGGGTCGCATCATTTTTTTAAATGTTTGATAGATCTTTATCGATTTTTTTAATTATTCTTGGCACAACATATTCTCTCGTTCTCTCGGCGTACATATTGTTCTAGATCGGTACTCTCATGAGTATCTGTTTGAATAGTCATGGTGAGTATCAGTATTTATATCTCCATTATTTATCAACTCTTCGAATATTAATATATATATAGCATATGTTACTTTTTGTCAACTGGTAATATTTAGTATATTGTAAATAATTTACTATATATCATCTTTATATAAACACATCGTTCTGTTATCTACTACGTTACTGTTATCCATAACTGATAACCGATATGTACTAGCAACATGTTCAAAGTATGAAATAAAAAATTTATTGCATGTTATGGAAAACCTTCCTTTAGTGCGGTGTTCCTAAATAATAAAAACATTCCTTTATATTATTTTAATAATTAAAATATAAATTAAGGAGAACACATTCCTATTGTGAAGTTGTAATTATTCAAAACAGACGGTCTGTTATATTTTAAATACTTATTAAATGTATTAATTAGAAATATACATATAATCTATTTTATCGAAAAATATTGTTGTTGCTATCGGTATTCGCACGTGAATTCGGAACGTGCATTAACCGACTATGCTACAGCAGACAGTACTTTTGATGACAAATCTTCGAATCCATATGTTACACTTTTCAAATTAATGCATCTATCGTATATCAAAAATATAGATCAATGCATAAAATGTTCGTACAAAAAATCAAAATTGTATACTTACACGATAATTTTGACATGTCAGTTTAATAGTGGAGTAACTAAGATGGCTTAGCAAGTGTAGCTTGTATTCAACAATCTAGATTAAAAAAAAAAAAATTATCATGAAAAAATATTGCTACTATTTGGATTCTGTATCTATATTCTAGACACCTGTATGGATGTACGGAAAGAAAAAAATTAAAAAATGAATATTCAAAATTTTGAAGCTCAATATCTCAGTTTGATGTCACGGATGTTGGAAGGTCGTCAAGAGCATGACATCTTATGGGGGTCATCATCCTCACCAACACGCCAATCTAATGCAGACACAAAGGCTGCAGCCGCACCTAACCGATGATATTCAGCTCGTAATGCACCTCCACAAGTCCCGGTTCTAAATGACCCTCACTGCTGACTCCAGCTCCAGGGTCTCTCCAGCCAGATGCTACTTGTGAATCATCCACCGTCGTGGCATTTTTCCAGGTCTTCTTCACCTCAAGGTTGTTCCCAGTCCAAATGATTGCAAGCTCCTCAAGACTGTCACTCTCTTCGGTACTCCGCCTATATTTGCCATGTCACTCGTACTTATCCGATAATTTCGTCTATACAACAAATATTCTTTATCTATTTACATGGATCACCCGCAGCCACTTAGGCTTATATTTTTTACAATATATATATGAATTAATAATTTACAGCTTTATCATAATTATACTTACACATATAGCTAATGACTTTATTAACATTTGAGATAATATATAATATTAAACCGGCTGTTAGGGAAATTCCGATAGTCCTTCGGGCGTCTTATTTTCGACTTATTTTCTATTATGTACGAACGTTAATTTTCACGCATATTGCTGAACCACTAAACCGCTGGAAACCCTGAAATATTTAGATTAAATCAAAGTTACCTTTAATAACCCCAACACTAACGTATTACCAAATAGCTTGGACATATTACAAATAGCGAGGACACCGAGATGTCAGTGTACAAAAATGTATACCGTACGGAAAACACATCAATGCTCTGAAAAGGTACCACCGACGATGTTCAAGGATCCTAAAAATAAATTGCCAATCCCCTATGATTCATCAAGAATTTTGATGGCCACATAGCCAGCATTATGGAGGTTTATCTTCTCCACTCTTGTCATCACCGTCCGGCGTTACTGAACGTACCCTGCAAATTCCTGTGAAATCAAACACCTATCAACATATTAGAGCATATATAAAAATACTTATAGTGATGTCCTCGGAATGATGGGATTGTGTGTATGTGTGAACGTGTGCCGCACCGCCGGTGTGGGTATGTGTGGTTATAAAGACGGCACGCAGGAGTGCGCGCGTCTCTTTTATCTGCGGTTCATCGGCTTAATAGTTTGACCTATACTAGTGATATACCTTGTACTAAATTGTAGCTTATTGTAATAAAAGATTATTTGTTACAAAGTCTATTTCTTGGATCTTCACATTACGAGGTACACACTAAAGACGTACTAAGAAGTCGAGTACGTAACACTTATGTTTGCAGTATATTAAGAATAAATAAACAGTAAAGTCTACCGGTACCGACACCAGGTTACAAAACGAATGCGGCCCGTAGGGGCCATTTCTCGAGCCTCATTCTTCTACCTGCCTTGATCTTCTATTTGCGTGTAATAACTTTGTAGTACGATCAAATTACTGTACTTAATAATAAATCAAGTGAAGGTTATTATTTTTCATAATCTGCAGCCTGCCCCACTTCACATACACAAAACATTCCCGCGGATATCTATCGGACACGTGAGTGATGGATGATTATTGGTAACATTTACACATTATTCACAACATAAACACACAAACGCTATTTTATAACTTCTAACGTCTCAATTCACATACCTGACACTACACTACCATAGACCAAACGCTCACATAAAGACAAAAAAAAGTTTCAGCGGCACCCTTAAAGTAAACCTTCAACACTATTTATTTTTCAAACTAGTTTCCAGGGGATCATTCGCAGAGCAGCAGACTTCCTATTAGCTCACGGGACTACAGTGAGCCCCACATACATAGCGTGATATATATCATCTTATTGTTTTGGGTAGCCCACACACGGGGACGTATGCATCCAAACGTGACATCATAGTAATATTTCTAAAACGGCTTTCTATAATAAATAGTTAATTAAAGATTTTTTAACAGTGTGAAATAAAAATAAAATCAAGCCACAATACTCGTATATAAAAAATTGAATGGGTTACAAAATGATATTATTTAAAAAATTTGTTTTCAAAGTATTTCGCATACACGAACAAAAATTGAGAAAGTAAAGCCATCATGACAGCGTTGAGAGGACGGGCGTGGTGTAATTTCTTCGTGACAAATTGATTACCTCAGCTGGGATTATGGGGGTAGACAGGTGAACACTCCGCTTAACCGACAGCGAGCAACATAAGCGCACAGGGGATTACGGATCGGCGTGAGATGCTGTTCAATGAAGTTTCTCTCGGAACCGTTTATTGCCAGGCAAGCTGGTGTTGTTCCAGGCGAAATTGTGCAAGAAGACGTAATTTTAGCTGACAGCGAAATTAATAATGTATTGTCTATCTGGTACCTATCCACAGTGCGGGGCGTCAAGTTTCCTCGCTATTGATTTTAAGTATATTGCTCGTATCGGTCCTTTCAGTGAACGTTGTTCATGGTTAGGTTTCGAGACAGACTCGAGTAAGCTAGCTGCGAGCCAGAAATCAAACCAGACTTGACAAAATGTGAAAAGACTTATGAGCATTACAAAATACATAATACAAGAAAAGCAAAACGAACGTCATATAGATCCAGAAGAGCCATCTTCTGCTTCTTCAAATATCATCGCAAATGTCTCCGCTGAAGTGTTGCCCTGGAAAATGGCACCTGATTCTCCAGTATCACAATTATTACAGTTTATGGGGTGCCGTTAAAAAATACTGACCAAAAATTTCACCTGGGCTAAGAAATCAATGAAGTTTCGGAAATTGTAATATTTTGCTCGTGTAAAGTAATACTCTCCACCTTATCATCAGTACAAAAATGGAACACGAAAAAGAGGGTCTGGCCGCTGGAGGACGTAACTGCGAAATCTGAGAGTTTGAAAGAATGACTCAACACATGTACCGTTTTTTTTAAATCAAGGATGGGGGCGCCCAGAAAAATTTCACCCGAGGGCGCCACAAAGGCTAGGGCCGGCACTGCAGTCACCCGCAAGCCTAGCATCTATTGCCAATTTAAAACACATCGTGTAAATAAGAAAAAAACACCATATGTCTTATATAAGTATGTCGAACGTGTTTTAAATATCTCGAGGTTATAATTACTTAAATTATTTATATATTTAATATCATTTACTCGTATTAAGCATTTACATACAGTACGCTAATATACAAAACTATAGTTTATTTCTATTAAATCTGCTGGCAACTAAATTAAAGGTTTTTTAAATAGAATTTTCCCAAAAACAACCACACGAAAATAAAATCTCGATATAATTAAAATTATTTCTAGATAGCTGTCAAAATGAACAAAAATGTCATCTAGTGGTGATGTAAAAATCGCGGATAGACAATAATAAACACAAAAGTTATATTTTATCAGTGTAATAATAATAATAATAATAATAATAATAATAATAATAATAATAATAATAATAATAATAATAATAATAATAATAATAATAATAATAATAATAATAATAATAATAATAATAATAATAATAATAATAATAATAATGGATAATTTGTATAGCGCCATTTTCGTAAAAACTTTCACCTCAAGGGCGCTTTACACATCAACTGTTAATAGTTCTACAATTATCTTTGTTTTTTTAACTTAAAAATCGTCATTTTCACTTATGGAAATGATTTTGTTGTGTAATATTTAATGTGTAATTGTGTAATGTGTATTTAAGTAAAGACAGAATCGGAAGAATGGTTTTCTCACTCAACATAGAGCACATTAAAATTTTTGGTTATGATAAATTATTCCCGCAGAGATTTTGACAAATATTAGGTCGTAAACATAACCAAGGTTAGGATTGTACAGTCTTTGGTGCATTTATCATTCTATGTTTCAGTATGGTGTGGAATCGTTAACTCTGAAAGCAAGAGAGAGATGACAGATATTAACAGAAATTTTTATTTTTTGCTTAATTATTTTTTGTCAATTTTCTCTTCTTATCTAGGATATACTTCTAATATATTGTTCTAACAGACGTTGTCAACAATATTTTGTTGGTGGATACCTGACTAAATTATAAGTCGAAAATGTTCAAGTGAAAATACTGAACTGTTACGGAAAATATTATTGTTTATTTTTATTAGTATTGTTACTGTTATTTTATAAAAATATTAATGAAAATTTTAAAATGTGTTGTTTTTCATTGATCATCATTCATTTATACCTCAATTTTCATATAAAGCGGGTCAGATATGCCCCCCGCAAACCCGCGTTATAACCGACTTCTACTGTGTACGTAGGACATAACATATTCTTAAGTATTTTAAGGAGAGCACATTATTATTATAAAGTTGCTGTTTGCAAATTAAATGTATCAATTATAAAGATATATAGAAAAAAATAATTTATCGAAAAAATATTTTGAGATTCGAACCGGGATCTTTTCCTATCCGGGGTAATTCTATGCAGGGATGATATGACACATATGACGCGTTCTTTGTTTCACTGTCACTCATAGCATTTAACCTATAACCTTTGTATCCTCGTAAATTAATGCTACCCAGCATTAGAAAAGAGAATTAGAAATTAACCTAACGCAGAATGCGCGTCGAACTAGGGCCAACTCGTAATTCAAACCTAGCCGTGGGGGGTCATGAAAGTTCCGCTTGCACAATGGAAGAAGTGTCGGCGGAAGAATAGAGGCTGGAGGAAGTGTCAGAACTAAAAACACTTTCACATCCTCCTTTAAAATGCATCCAGACGTCCCGCGGTTCGAGTTCCGTAATTCTACACCGCCATTTGACAGCGCCTGACGCGGTAGGTAGATAGCCCACAATGGTTTGCCTTTATTTTTAATAATGGCCCGTGTTCACGGATGAGATTTCTCTCTGAAATTCAACTCGAGAGCACGTTAAGAATAGAATTTAACGCAAACGATTTTTAGAGACTCTCAGAAAAAAAGGCGCATTAATCTTTACCATGCCATGATATAAAATATATCTCTCTCTCTCTCTCTCTCTCTCTCTCTCGCACTCTTCCACCGCTCTCTCTCCTATCCTGCGCTGTGTCGATTATCATATTTCTTCGCAGAGTCTCTCCATTTGGCTTTTCCATGATTTCCTGGGTCTACAAGCCTTCTTTCGTTTTCCTTGCGGAGGATATATCCAACCCAACTGAGATTTTTGGAGCAGCAGCGGTTTCATCCCAAAATTTCGAACGATACGTTTTTGAGTTAATATCCTTACGTCACTTCATAATAAAATAAAGCTGATGTAATATACGATATAATAATATCATAATGTAAGATGTAAACAAATGTAATATAGATTTCTTAAATATTTTTGTAATGGTTTGTGTCTTAGCTATTTATTTATTATCAATTAAAAAATTCAAATTTGATTTCTGAATCCAAACCATTTGACTATAAGTAATAATACAAAGTGTATCAATTTTATCGTATTTATAATCAATTACAACTCCATTAGATTTGATAGAAACGATGCTTTGATATAATTTCTTACTGTTAATAGAGACTACAACATGATGGGTAATCAAGTACCTATTCTAAGTTCTCACCATCTACTGCTACGTTTCCCTGGCCTGCAAATCTATTTTCTACTTTTATTTATCCCCTTAATGGTCTAATGTCTTCATGCGGTATAATTTGTACTTTAATAGCGGTTCGCTTTCAACAAGTGTATTTATTGTGTATTTTTTAGTTTCCCTTTAAAATTTATGGCCGCTTCAGTAAACATGAGCTTGTATAATTACAGTAGTTAAGTATACGCGCTTATCTGCCCGGATTATTGTTCAGCGCGCTTATTCAAAGGCTATAAATTAAAAATCAGGGCGTTTTTGTTTACATGCATACCTACAAATATCCCAGCCGCATGCAATCGGCGTGCAACTACAGCGTTGCATGTACATCTAAAATTATAAAATTAAATTAAATGTTCAATTATTATTACTACATTTTCAGATATAACTATAATATTATTAGTGGTTGTAAGTAAAAAAAAGTTGATTATATTGCCGCATTATTTCGTGACCGAGAAACACAAATAAGTTGTGAATATAGCTGTATATAAATATTATTTTAACCTCATTATTAATGCTGGCTTGCTACAAATTTCATCAAATTTTTAAAATAAAATAAAAATTTATGTTAATAATGTAAAAATAATGAAGAATATTAAAAATATTGATCAATTCATTAATTTTTTTTACAATTAATTGAGTATTATATAATTATATGACTAGTTAAAACACCCACCGCTTACCCAGGACCGATTTATGAGTAAAATCTGCCATATCGGTTGTTCCGTATTTGGAAAATACATTTTAGCGTGTTTGTAATATCAGGCTCGAAAATTATTATTGTTACATGCCCGCGTCCAAATTTCTTACCCGTGACCTATCATAATGCTTGCCCACCAGTGTGAAATGTGACCTTGACGCCAGCAGCCGTCAACTCGAGCAATATTGTATTCGATATCGACATCGCTATACCATTCTCGGTGTGGACCCTTTCAACTCCAGTACACCAGCACTGTATTTTGTTTGTTTGTACCATGGATGAGCACTGACATCGCCGTCTTCAGTCAGAAGCGGAGAACGGCTCATCCGCGTGCCATCGTTGTGTGATTTCGGCGTTGACCATGGGGATTTGCGGAGGTGTATTTGCACTCAAGGTAAGGCGAGCAGTCCTTCAAAATCCCGGTTTCCGAAATCATTGGTCCTTCGACTAAACCCCTATCCCCTCACCGATATCTTCCTGTACCACGTTTCCCTATTCTCCCCCTCACCTTACGGTGATTCCGATTTACGACTGGATTTGTCATAATCCATTCCGCGGGACGTGTTACCCGAAGATTGCGTTCACCTCCAGATTGACATTTTTCAACCCTACTTGGCAACCATTGCTATGCCCCAATGCCGTATAACAACAATGCAAAACGGCATAGCTGCCAACCAAAGGTCGTTCACTGTCTGTACAGTGCAGAAAATAAAAAACATTTATTTAAAGTAAAACAGAAATAAATCAAATGAACACAACAGTAATAAATAAAATATACACACAAGAGGCACTGAGTATTACAACAAATGGTAGTTCCTAAGACCCTCACATACCTCTTAAAAGAAATAAGAAGACAATACACAAAAACAAAGAAAGGTTTCATCTACTAATAGAGTACTAAGATGTCAGACACTGGCATGCTTTCAAAATAATTTTGATTTCAAAAAAGTTTTAATTTTGAACACGCCTGGTATCGATGAAGCTGAATATAAAAAGTAATATGAAATAAGATAAAAATATTACGAAATTTTCTAAACGCGTTATTTGTGACATATTTTGCTGAGATACCCAAACATTATAAATATTCATGCTGTGCGACCACAACTCACCGACTTGCAGTTAATTACGATAACTTATTTATTTATTTATTCATTCATTATGGGCTTTTACAAAATTGGTCAGGTATAAAAAACAATGAGCAGCTACACAAGTAACATGAAATATATATATAAATAAAAATGATAGATTATACATATATAGCGTTTAAAATTAAGCAAAACAATGTATAATAATTAATATTCTAGACAGAAAAACAATAAAAATTTAGGTTTAACACAGAATGGCCGAGAATCAGTTGTATCTTTGACTCAGAACAGCATCAAAAACAACACTCTTATATTTAAACATTGAATATCGGAATATATCTACAAGATCAAAATCGTTCCCAAGGCTGTGAAGTCTTTGTGTGAGTGCATTCCTATAAAAATTAGTATATGATGCATTTACATGGAACAGCGCCGACGAATTGATACTCCGCGCAGGAACATGGTATACAATCAGATCAGTTACGTTAGGGGCGTCCAGTATGCCATTTATTATTTTAAATAAAAATAATAAACCACTTAAAGTTCTTCTACAAGTCAAGTTATTTAAATATATAAAGTTATTTAATATAAACAAAATTAACCACAGCTAGTGAGTTACTTTATGGATAAATACATTTTTATTAATAACTTGATAAAAGAAATCTATTGCGCGGAAACACAAATATTTCATTCAATGTAACATATATAAGAAAGTACCTTTATCCTAAAACGTATTATTTCTGAAACAATTCGTGACCATAGACCGCTGTAATTCTGAAGCATCTTAAAATCTTATCGCCCAGTAAAAAAGGCGCTTATTATAAAAGCATTAAATTAAAAAAGAGTTGGAATTTTTTTAAATATAAAGTGGAATGACCTTTTTTATAATGTGTTTATATTTTATCGTGCCTTTATTTGGATTGTGTGTTACCATATATATTATATAGTAATGTAAACACGTGTGACTTGATTTATAGAACAATGTGTGCTGTATGATTAAGGGGACCAAATTTTTTGTTGCGTTTTGGGATTGTTCAAACATAACCGAGCTAGGTGAATGTTTACATTATAAATAAATTATTATTCCGTTAATGTTTCGAACCATCTTTTTACGTTTATATAATGCTGTTATCTGATTGGTCATCACGTTTTATGTTTAGATAAAAATAAATATGTTCCACTTGTGCATCTGGTTAATGCATTAAAAATGTTATTCTTCTTTAGGCTGCTTCATATTATTGGTAAAAGTCGGATTGTGACGATGATTGGTAACTGAGATTGAACGATGATTGATAACTGAGATTGAACGATGATTGGTAACTGAAATTTAACGATAATTGATAAAATAATGCTAAAAAAATGTTTTAAATAAAAGTAAATTAATTTTTTAAATAACTGTTTAAAACAATATAAATAATTAAAAATATTTAGATATGTCCAAAAACACACAATTACTGGATTTCTTCCTAAAAAAATATTGTTATTAAACAAATTATAGACATCTCATAGATATGAAGCTATTTATATTATATTATTTGGAAAAATATGGAAATATGGGTAATTACGAAGTTGTAGTTAAATACTCGAAGTGTTTCTACATAGAAACATATATACAACTTCCAAAAATTTGATAGATATGGATGTTGTTGATTGGGTGGAATGGTGAACGTTACATTGTGTAAAGTTATCACTTAAGCCAGGCGAAGGCGGGTCGTAAGTCTGTGATTACCAATACTTCCATATTTTCCCATATAATATAATGTAATGTAAATAGCTTCGTCTTTATGAGATATCTATAATTTGTTTATATGAATATTTGTTTAAATAACGTTTTAACCATAACCAGTGACTAGATAGTATGAAATGGGTACCACATGAAACCACGGTGAAGATAGTTTAGTATCTTTAGTCACTTCCACGCGTTTGAAACTTTGAGCATCTATTGGTTCATTTTTAGTCTCGTTGATTGGCCATTCATGAATATTTTTCATCCATCAATTATCTCTGCGGTTTGATAAATGGCCCACGCATTACCGTTTACTCTTTTGAGCAATGACAATGACATCATTCACCTTTGTCTACGTTGATTTGTAATTTCAAGTGTAATATTTAATATCTAATGTAATACCCACGTGATTCGCAATATTATTTAATATTGAAAAAAGAGATTTTATAACCGGAAATAGTAATATTTTTATAAAAATAAATTAATTGTTATCGATCGTATGAAAGAAATGTGCCGGTCTAAAAATCAGTTTCATTTGTAAACGGAACGTTTTATTACCGTGACGAAAGATCGGAAGACTGAACGATTCGACAAACTTGAACCGGTTCGGTTTTCCAGTTTGTTCTGGTCCATTGCGAGCACTTAACCGAGCTTTAAACACGACGGCCAATTAGGTTAGCTCGGTTAGGTCTTTATAAATAATCTCTAATAGTAGGCTCAATTTGCGCTCAGGTGAGGCAGATGCCGGAGCATATCCACTTGGACTGTGTGATTATGAACGATGCACGTGAGATCATGATTGCGGGATTAGAAGGAATCCCCGGAACGATGACCTATTAAGAAATGAAAGGAATGTCGGACATTTCCGGGTATTTATTTAGGGTGTGGGTCTCCCGCTGGGGTTGCTGAGATGTACGATGCCGAAAAGAGCAGTGGTTAGAGAGACGTAATAGAGCATTTTACTGGTTTTCCCTCGCACCTCTTGCGACCTAGGCAGGGTGAATTTCTGCGACTGCAACACATTAATGTGACGTCTACCCTTCCCTTTGGGGGTGCATGATTTCTATTACTTCTCTCTAGCTGCCTTCTGAATTTAATATGATATCGTCTCTATGAGGTATATATTATTTGTCTTAATGTCTTTGGAGGTAATGTTGAAAAAATTAAAGAAAAAGAATTTGTCGAATTCTGGTAGCAATGAAATGTTTTTCGATAAATAGATTTTTTCTGTGTATCTAGTCGATTAATTTAATTTATATCTTTATTTTTAATTGAACAGTGCTTCACTCAATTACATCGTAACATAAAACTTATTTTGCCGGTAGACTACTCTCCCAGTTGAGCTATTCAACTAGTTTCTAGACACCATTATTCAACGACATATATTTCAGCAGAGATGTCTTGAAATGTAATATATCTCGTATATATTAATTAAATTAAATTATCAGTTATTTTTTGTACTGGTTTTGTACTTAAAATGTGCTTCGACATTTTCGGTATAATAGGAAAATTTAATACAGAAAATTAACATAAATTTAAATTAATTAAAGTGAGTTTAGTTATCGCTTGGTCACAAGAACAAATTCCTACCCGCACGGCAATCGTACATACGCATTCTTTTCTATTGTATGACAAAATCAATGTATCTAGACTTATGTCTTCATGAAGTAGTAGTAGGTATCTAATACCTAACGGTTGGTTTGAAACTGACTTTAAATTAGTTTAATAATAATTAAATATATAATTTAATTAACCTTTAAATGAGTTTGTGTATTTAGGAAGTATGTTCGATAGAAACGAAAAGACAGAGAAAGATATCGAAGATGGGGGTGACTGCAGGAAATAAAGTGAACAACGCTTTGAATGGAATTATAGCTTATGGAAACTTGTCCACTGATGCAAGACTAGAGGTGCACAATAGAGTCCTGATACCGACACTTATGTAATGCGAGGCCTGGAGCTGGTAGAAGAGGAATAAAAGTAGACTGAAATGAGATGACTTAGGCGTATATGTGGCACATTCATTTATGACATTTATGATTACGAAAGGATCACTTAGGTGGTTTGGTCATGTGAAACAGATGAATGAGAAGAGAATGGTAAGAAGATACTAAGTACCGGAAGTAGAGAACGTCCGCGGAAGACTTGGCAGGATCAGGTAAACCAAATTCTAAAGAATGGTCTTGTTAGAAGCCTCAATAATCGTTGAGATTGTATAAGAAGATGTATGAATATGGATTGTATGTAAGGATAGAAAATTGTGGCGCTCTATCCTGTCTGCCTACCCCTACGGGGAAACAGTGTGTTGGTAAGTAAGTAAATAAGAAATTAAGTACCTTTAAATACAATTAATAAAAAACTAATCATTCAATCAATATTACAAATAAATAAATATCGATTATTAACTACTAATTGTAAAAAAAAACTGTAATACTTTTGTTCAAAGAAAAATTATTAAACTTGTTTTATTGGTTTCTAAGAAACTATTAGAAAAATATAAATATTGATCGGTTTTTAAATGTTAGGTGCGTACGTACTGAAAGTTACACACCGCATGCGCTTCAATTTTTCCACCACATTTCAAGTATTATATCACGTCACGAACTACGAGAATGTACGAAAACCTCGTTCCAGTATATGTTATAAACCCGCGTAAAAATGTTAATTACTTCAATACTTAATTGCTGTTACTGATCGTTTGCGACTGGTGATGGTAAACCGTTATTGTGACTGTGATTATGATCGATTGTAACATTGATCGGTGACTGAGATTTAACTGTTACGAAATTACGAAAAATCAGTTACCGACCATCGTTGCAATCGGACAAAATTACACCTATAATAATAGTTTAAATAACTGTTTTATCTATCACTACTTGCAACCCAGAAGGGAAATAACTCGAGTGCACAAATAGTGCATTTTCGGCTTCAGCGTATAATTGATGTCATCAGAAATAGAGAATATCCGTGAAAGAGTTGACTTGGCCAGATATTGCGAGATGGTTCTGTTTAAAAGACATTTAAAAGAATACGAAGACATTAACAAAGTATGTCATACTATCGTCTTTATCAACTTCTGTGTTATTTACTGTGCTATATTCACTGTAAATCTGTTTACTATTCGCTCCACCATAAAAATACTACCTTTACATTCAAAATGTGGCCAACTCACTCGTAGATAATTGTGCCCAATATAATGAAATTGGTCCAAGTCATATTTCTTTTATTTCGAGATATTAAAAGAGGAAGTAGACACTTCAATTATTTGCACGCAGTCGTAAGCCTTTCTAATGTTATTCTGTTAAAAAAACAGCATAGGTAACGACTCCACAACATTCACATTCAGTATATAGCCATTCACTAGCTTAAAAACAGAACAAACTAATGTGAATAGCTCGATGCGGCGATCACAAAAGAGCGCCATGGGTAGTGTTTTCAATTACTTAATTTATATTTGTTTCCCAGAATTTTTAGCAATCCACAGCTTTTTTACTTGTATGCACTGCATGCCCCTGCTGAATACCGTTGAAAACCGAAACAGTACACCGAATATAACGCTTCAAATTTATCACGATTGTTACAATTTGCGTAACATTATATAAAATAATATTAATTTAAAACAATGCGACGCGAAATAATTGATAAACTTTTTTTCTTCAATTTAATGGACGCAGTTGCGAATTGTAATTCGTTCATTCGATTTTGAACACACATTAAGCGTAATAAGTGAATATTACTCATTTTATTTTTTACTTTATTATTAATGAGATTTTAATGAGATTGAACGGATTAATTCAAGTTGACAGCTGTGAATGGACCATTAAAAATGAACACTGAAAAATGTCCAATGTCTTACCCACCAATCGGGTCATCGCGAAGGCTCGACGTGATATTATTTTCAATTTAATTTAATAATGATGTCATTTTATACAGACATGCTTGATTTTTTCGAGGTTACCAGTCACTGTCCTTCTTCCTTACCGTCATCTCTTCACTCATTCATTCCTGAAGACCGAAACATCGAAGCATCCAGGTGTAAATACCTATTCCGAACAAGTACAAGCGATTCACCGAACCGGGTATCACCATCTATTGTTGTTTCCACTACAACTGCGCACAAGACATATGCACCCACACAGATCTGCTACTTAGTATATTATAACCTAACCTAACTCACTTGATGTACTTAACGCAACATATCGCAACATAATGTAAGGTATCATGATATAGCTTGTGTAAGGAAGTGTGTACAGTTGTCATGTGCGCAGTTGTCTGGTCACCTTTATTATTATATCAAGCTGCAAACGTTAGTACCGCGTATGGCGTACTCTATATATTTACATTACATTTAGCAAATCCGTCGGCAAATCCGTGGACTCGCTCGGCACTCAGCCTTGGCCATAGAAGGCAGCGCACGTGTGTTGCGTCATCGCCGGAACGGTACATCTTATATTGTATTACTTGTTTAAGTTATTTTATAAATTAGTATTTTAAACTATTTGTTAACGTTGATTGGTTACGTTAGAAATATTCGCTGATGCAGCTACGTCAACCCAGACGATGGACCCAGCAATGGGCTACGAAACATCATCCAGAAAGGTCAGAGACACAAGGCAGAATAACCCTAAAACTCTACAGTACAGTACAGTAGATGGTTAAGATAGGTTGTACTGTGGTCTACTATTGCTTTTGCTAGTGTAGGAGTTGTGGTTGTTTAATATTATTGACCCATAATTGTGTCAGAAGTTTATTATTGATGTGAGACTGATGCGCCCAACATCTTCTAGTCTCACGCATGTTAGTGTATATCGTAGTGCAGGGTGTCTGTCGTTGTAACTAGAGCAAGGTATGGAAATAAAAGAGCACTTACAAAGGTTGGCGTTTATTGACGGATGAATTATACAGAGGCGATATACAATAATATGCGCGTTAGTGATTGGACGTTAGTGGCTCGCTCGCGATGTGGATGGAAGAAGATGTCGATGAAAGAACGGTCTGCGGACAAGTCGTCGTTAGTTATATGTCAGTGTCCGTCACGATGTATGTTGTTTGCTGATTGGTTGCTTGGGTTTCGGCCCTATACAGTTAATATGTGAGTTCTTTGACGACCATGTCAGTGAGGCGCGTTCGAGTTCACCATACTAGTTTTGATTATTATTGTTCCACACACGTATGTGCTGCCGCCTTCAGAATAGATTGTAACCTATCCAGCTAAAACATCGCCATCCAGCATAAATACTATTACATTTGTCCATACGTGACACCACAAATGCATTTATAAATAGACAGACGGAAAGATCATTTTCACTGGCCTTCTCTGTAAAGCCTTCTACAAAGTATCAGTCAAATAGGTGGGTATATTCTGTTTAACTGGACCCACAAAATGAGGCACGATTGATACAACTTTATTTTATTTTTTAATTATTTTCTTTCATGAATAATGGTTTCAGAGTACGAGATTAAAGTCAGACTCCACTTTAACAATGCCGCAACCTTTTAGTAAAATCTGGTGCACGGATCTTGGCTGATGATAATATTGAATGGATGGTCGGTAGACGTTACAAGCAGCTGCCGGTAGATCCAGATTTAGCCACTCAAGTATCCGCTTCTTGAAGAGTTGTTGCTCATTATTCGGGGTCTATTCTGTGAAGTATCATAAATATTTAATGTACTTTATTTCTCTCTATTCATTTTTAGTTTGCTATTCGTAAAATACAATAATTTAGAATATTGTGTTCAAATTTAATTTTGGATTGTCTACGTTTACGTATATACATAAAATAAATAACAAATTTGTCGCACGAAACTACCTTAATTGTAGCATGCTACCACATAATATCTTAATTGTCGCATACTAGCGCTTATGTTATTTGTCGCACACTATCACCTATTTTATTTGTCGCTCGCTACCACTTATTTTATTTGTCGCTCGATACCACCTATCTTAATTGATACGAGATTGAATTCTATTGATAATATACAAAATATATATTTATAATATATTTTTGATATTGGTAACATCGTTTATTCTATATTTTTACTACAAACCATAAAGAAACCGTGTAATTTAAAGTGACGTAATGAGAATTTTTTTAGTTTTGATTATTCGATTTTGTTAATTAAATCATTTAATATTTCTGGTAATCCAATTGTGTAACTTATATTTTAATTGAAATTATTTGTTTAGTTTTCACTGTTGGATATAACGGATGAACCTATATCTTTTGGCATAAACTTTTATCTAGTTAAGGAGACTGTGAACATCTCTTATGTTATGTACTTATAATATTGGTATCAGAAGACTTAAATAAATTGTAAAATAAATCTGAATGCACAGAAAAAAATATTTAAAAACTGAATTTTATGATACCTACCAAAAAGAGAGATATTTTATATTTAAATTTCTTTTTTATATATTTATTTATTAATCTGATGTAATTACAATGATACAATACAATAAATTTATTTTTAGTTTAATTTAATAGCGATATAAAAATATTAAAAGTTTTGGGATACATGTATTTTTTAATAGCATTGATTATTTCTTTAATATCATTAATCTTCCTGAATCATTAGTCTTTGGGTAAGCTGTTAAATTATTTTTTCTTAGGTGCGTATAGTAGTGTTGTCCAAAAGATATGTTAATTTTTGAGTATGAAAATACAATTATTATATAAGATATCGGTATATTTAGTTTATCATAACAGTTAAAATTTTCTGCGTAGACCTGACCAATTATAATTCACACTATACTCGTAAACTCAGAATAAGACATTATCCAAATATAAAATTTCTTTTCCCAACAATAAAAAAAATAAGAACGTTACATTTAATTACTAGTGTGTTTTCAAAAATTTCATTTTAAACCATTCATCTTGTTATAATTGCCAATAATTATAGTCCCGAGCAGTGGACGCCAACCTTTTTTTGCTGTGGTTACATTTTACTTTCAATTTTTTTTTAAATGTGCATTTAAAACCGATAGTAATAATATGAAAAAATATTATTTTTAATTTGAAGTTTGTATTTATTTATTTATATTTAATGTGCAGTAATAATATTGATACATATATTTTATAAATATGATTTTTCGCAAGGTATATAGTTTTTTTATTACTTCTTTAATTCTGAATTTCGTTAAAAGATTTTATAAATCTGAATGTACTATAAACCTAACTCATTATAATTGACTTCATGTGTTGGAACATGGAGTAGCTGAATATAAGGCTGAACATTTATTGGACTACTACTACATTTATAGTCTTATAAAAGGCTTTCGCCGGTTGCTCACTGCTAGGCCCTGCGGGCGGCTACTGTAGCCCCATCGCGGCCGATAGTGGGGTCAGTCTCATCGGTTAGTCCCTGCGTGCAGTTATTTTGAACGCTTCGCGGCCAATAGTAGCAGTTGCGCGGCCATTAGTAACCGCAGGATCTCAGTAGAATTTATACTTCAATGATTGAGCTTTCCCCAAAACAAACCACACATAAGTAAAATGTCGATGTAATTAAAAATATTCCATCTTTGTAAGTTATCTGTCAAAACGAATAAAAATGACATCTAGATGACATATAAAAATCGGGGATAGACATTTTCTATGCTAAGTAAAATTTCTCCCTTATCATAGACAGTAGAAAAGACGACAGATGTCATCTAATAAAGACAGTGTATACTTAATTTGAAATATAATATGTATTTACGTACTATTATTGAATATATAAAAAAGATAAACCATTTAAGTAATCTCAACCTAGAGATATTAAAAACACTTTCATTTTTGCCCTGCTCGTGTCCAACATACCTGGCCGTTTAAGCGAGCACTTTACAGCCACAAATGACACAACCGTAGAAGCCACGGCCGTCACATCCAGAAAGTTATAGACCTAGATGGAGAAGTGTAGTATTATTATGAATTAGGGTCATCAACGATCTGTCTCCTCAAAATAAATAAATAAACTCCTCCAAAAAAATACTTCTACTGCACCAACTGCACATTTACATTTCTGACATCATTATCGTCAGCCTATGTTAGCCTGACATTGAACTCTCTCATCCTCGACTCTTTTCTTAGGTTTGCTTTCTCCATCCACCGTCTTCCTAACACTGATCATTCCTACGGCCTCTTCGAGGCCAAAAAGCCAATTTGAGAACATGTTTAGTCCACCTGTCTTCGTCCATTCTCGCAATGTATCAGCTCTCTTCCACTTAAAACAAGCAATGCGGTTGTTTATCGTGACGTCGGTACCGGGCCTGTATTTGCGGCTATTAAGAGTGCTGGTTTTACACACCGGTAAATGTGAGATGCGTTCAGGGGTTATCGACGGTAATGATAGCTGTGAAGACGATAGATCTCCACAAGACTTTCCTTGGGACATTAGACAACACTTTAATTAAGCAATGCAGTTATCGCTTGTTTATTATGACGTCGGTACCGGGCCTGTATTTGCGGCTATTAGGAGTGCTGGTTTTACACACCGGTAAATGTGAGATGCGTTCAGGTGTTGTCAACGTTTGCATTGTATTGTATTGCAGTTTGACCAATTTTGATTTAATAACCAAGATTGGTTTAATTATATATTTTTTTCAATGTTGCTCATTATTTGTGATTTTTATATTTTGAATATGTTTTTTTTAAATAAATGAAATCGTGAAAGAGGGTCATCTTCTGACCCGCATCATAGGTGGCCGACATTAGACCGAAGAGAACATATGTACAAACAATATTTATTTTATAGCCCCTAAATTTCATATCTGGCTTGAGGTTACCATCAAACATTCATTCATACGAAAATAGCATAGGGGTGTTCAGTGTACAAAGATAGATTTACTCTGATGGGAGAGAGTATTTAAAGAATTTGAAATACATACGAGTAAATATAATTTTTCGGGTGTAAAAAATAATGAATTTTTATTAGCATGCGTCTAGCAAATTGTATTGAAATATATTATTCCAGTCTTGAACAATTTTTTGCTTCCTAGCGAGACAGGAAAATAATCAAAAAAGTACATGCATTTGTTTGACCTGGTGACCTAGTGGTTGAGAGTTGCGGAAAACATCCAAGTAGTAAGTCTTATTTTCAAAATACTCCATGTACGCATCAGTGGCGGTCGGTGACTTTTTGTAGAAGGGATGCTGTAAAACAATTAGCTCGCTTCGTAATACGTATGCTATTTTGTGCATTATACGCATAAGCATTAAAGTTGTTTTTTGTGTCACGGATGCTGTTAATGAATACGTATACAAAATTCGAAGACGTTTACAGGCGAAACTGATGCGCATGCTCGAAAGTTGAATACTTTCAAACTTTGCGGATACGTAACGAATGATAAAATCCACTGTTGCTGGTATGTGTCATAGTGTTTGTTATGACTGGTCTCTAAATGACGTATTTATTTTCAGTAGTGCTGCTTTCGACTAGAAGCAAAAAGTTGCTTTTTGACTCTAGAACACAAGGCATGCGGAGCATCCAAAGCATGTATGAAGTGATCGCGCCTGGTACGTATGTCTATTTCTTTCAAGAAAATATGTAATGATAGTAGATTTAACTTTTATAGAACAAAAAATTAGACATATTCTTAAAATGATTTAAATAATAAAGACGTGCCACTTGATAACAGATTATGTTATCTTGAGCAGCCACTGTTTAGAGCAAATCGCTGATCTTGGCACAGGGGATCACATGGACGAGTTGGGCATATGGAATTAATGAATTTGGTGAAGATGGTACGAAAAATGTACGACACGAATATCGACGTGCACTAAAAATAGCGAATATTCGGAAAAGAATTGGCCTAACCAGCAATAGTCCCTCTGAAGAGTGCGTGCGCAAAGTATTTGACATTGGTACCAAAATATAACACGCACACCATTTTTAACGAGACTTCATCCTCGTATGCCGCATTCTATCGAAGGTTGCGACCATGTTACAGAATGTTGATTTATTATGTATAACGTCACCGATATTTTGGATATCAAACGACTTTCTGCGGTTACGTAGTCAAGATAATCCCTTTCTACCTACGCTTCCATCTACTGCATTATATCTTCCCCTGCGTAGTTAGTTCAAATATATAATATTTTTCATTTCGGAGAATATGGAGCGCCTAATTTAAATTAATAATTTGAGTTAAATATGCAGTTTTGTATATTTCATTGTCAGCTTCATGCAGAATACATTTTTTTCTCGCAAAAGCCACTTAAACCCATTGATATTGTATGTTCAAAATCAGGGATAGTTCCAAAATACTATGCTATTCCCTCTAAAATGAAATCAGCCAATCACAACGTTTGTTGACGATCAAGCTATCTAAAATCCAGTATGGCAGAAAAATTACATTACAGAATTATCTCTTTAAAAAATGGTGATGTAAAAACAAACATTTTGCGCATTTGCTTTCAAAATACACGTTTTAAACCACAACTCAAAAACACATAAAGTCGTTTTACAGGGTTTTGGAATTGGCGCTACATATGTCCGAAGAAGGCAGCTCTCCTTGTTAGTTGTTATTAGCTCTCTTGACTTATTTATGCGTCTTATATACATCTTCATTAGTAATGTGGTTAACCCAGACTCTACCAGTAGCCTTACACTGGTATGGTATTTTTTTTATTTTTTTTCTCCCTAAAATTGGACAAAATATTTTTTATGCGCTCACCGAGATGTAACATTGCTAACCAGGTAACACATATCTGCCTCTCGGAGAAACAGCGTGATGATTTGGTTAGGTTAGGTTAGTTGTCATTGCTTGATTAAAATTCTGATCGATTTATGATTCCTGAGCAAAGGGCTCATTAATATTCTGTCCCTGTATGAGAATGCAACATAATAATGTAATACCTTTTTTTGGGTCTGCGTTTATTTTTATTCATAATGTATCTAGAGAATGCCTCCATTAATTTTTGTACGTAACATAATAATAGGCTTTGTTCAGCGGAGGTCGGAAGATTAGCATCAGTAGTTGGAAAACACAGCCTTTCTTTAAACAAAAGCCATCATTGTTCTCACATTTCCATAATTAATGTCTATTCAACATTCAATATTATTTTTTTTAAAACACATTACCATTTTTAATAAGGTTTCAACATAAAATATTAATTAAGGAGAACACATTCTTATTGTGAAGTTGTAATTATTCAGAAATATATTGTGATATTTTAAATACTAATTAAATATATAATTATAATATATATATATATATATATATATATATATATATATATATATATATATATATATATATATATATATATATATATATATACATAATAATGTAGAATTCGAACCTGGATCTTTTTCAATTCGGGGAACGTACATTAACCGATTATACTACTGCATACAGTGTATTGACAACAAATTTTCGTACCTACATATATGTATATCTTTCTAATTAATGCACTTAATTAGTATTTAAAATATCACAGAACTATGTTCTGAATAATTACAACTTCACAATAAGAATGTGTTCTCCTTAATAATAAATAAATTGGATCAATGTGTCCAAAATTTAATGTAAATTAATTGTTAATTCTGGCGTCTTCTGTCGGATTACTCAGAGATATTTGAGATTCCGTAAAAATAAAGTAGATGGCTTTCAAATAATGGAACGATACATGTATTAATTTGAAAAGTATAAGATATAGGTTCGAAAATTTGTCGCCAATGCACTGTGTGCTGTTATAATATGTTAATGCACGTTTCTCATATTGGAAGAAATCCAGGTTCGAATTCCAGTAGCAACAACAATATTTTTCGGTAAAATTGATTTTATATGTATATCTTTTATATTTGAATTTATAAAATATTTAATTTTCATACACAATGGAAATCGCTTAATATTATTATCGCGGGGACCGATATATTTTTTTCAATTTCAATTTTATAAGACTAGAAATGACCGATGGCTTAGTCAACAGAAAGTCGTAAAGTCATGAATAAGACACGACAATTTGAAGGGTATTGTGTAGCAAGCGACATCCTTGTTTGATCAGATATCGGCCTAGTCAGAAATTTGAGTCATAAAGTCATAAACAGTTAACAATTTTGTAACGATGTGGTGGGCGGTGTATCTTTTCACGTTAAGCGTGTTTTGTTTCATAATAAAAGAAAAAATATATATACATAACAGTATCATATCAAAAATATATATACATAACAGCAGAGTACCTTGTTGGTGTAGTGGTCAGGATGTTGGCCTAGTGATCTAGTGGTCGGGGGTTCGCGCCTCGTTCCAGGACACCAGCAAGTTAGTCCTATTTTCATAGCACAAGCATTTAGCTTAGTTTGAAAATAGTAAGAATATTGAACATTTAAAATCATTTTTGATATACTAACGTAACTCGTACCAAAAATGTAGAAAAGTATTTAATTTATAACATTTTGTTTTTTAATATTTTTAGTTGTCAATTCACAATGTTTAGGAATTAATTAAGGATAACGTCTGCAATAGCTTGTTATGTGTCCTCATATGATGGAGCCTTAACCTCAAACCGCACGCCCTTTAACATTTTGTGCAGGTACATTCGCTGGGCTTGGGAACTTTAAGAGCAGGGTCTTCAACTAGTGTGGCAGCTCTTTTCTGTTACTAGTTTCCTCGGTATCGTGAGCGCCATTGCACTGGATCATAGACCTACGCTATCCTCGTTGGTAGAAAGACGAAAAAATGGGGGCTCATGGCGGCCGTCACTTGCTAGACGGCACATGCGGCCAGTGCTAGATGGTTATCCAGTAATTAGGAAACGATTTTATATTTAAATACATTATTAAGCACGATTATATTTTTAATCATACCTTCACTGAGCTATACTCATGCCAAGGTATAGCATTTATAAGGTATCTTCCGCATTTAGTGTGTAGAATATATAATGATTGATTATACTAAAAATATTCTTGTCCTTATGTTAAGTCAAAAAATGTGGCAATCCTATGTTAGAAGTCTTGAAGATTATAATAATATCAGGATATTATCCTATATATTAACACATCCTCTGCCATGGTGGGTCAGATCTGACCCGGGTGTTTGTAAAAATATGAATTACGCTCAAATATTCGTTTAATGCTACTTTCCTTCTAGCTAATCTTTTATTAAATATTTACAAATAATTTGAGATACTAATAAATATTATCGGACGATATTCAAATGAGTTATTGATAAAAATGTGATAAAACGCTCAAAAACTGACCTAAGACAGTCGCTTTTACGGAATTGAATCTCAGCGCTTACGCCGAAACATATATTGTCAAAATTTTGAGCATATTTTTTAAGGCGGATAGACAAATGATACCAGGTATGTATTTTAATTATGAGCCAGTCCAATTATTGTACTGATTTATATTGTTATTTGTTTTGATTTATTTTCGTCTGGCGGCCCTTAGACAATGCCAGTAATATAACTATTTGACACAGTTTAGGAGCGGCATTTGTTATTTATATTTTTGTCAATTATATTCCGACAATAACAAACAATTTACTGACCGGAATTCACAGAACACAATCACTATTTTGAGTATAAGTTGACTATTGTGATACTTATTTTTTTTAATTATGTCAATTACATTTGCTTCTGCTTATAATATGGTTAATTGCGTTTCGTATAAAAAGGATGTAATTTTTTAAATATTTTATTTAAAATTTCTTTAGTATTTCTTTCACTTCTATAAATATTTTAACTTATTTTCATCCGGTTTACGTGTGAAAAATATTAATATATAAAAAATAAATAATACATTTTAATTGTTTATAACCACTGTTACACACCAGTAGGTGGTGCAATCGCATGCTCAGTAGATGTGAGTGTGATTGACAAAAGTGTACTGCGTCTGCCTTATAAGTCTTTAACATATCTTTTGTACCTTCAAATCCTGATTTTATGAATAATTTTTTTTTTTTATGAGTATAGTGGGCTGGCGCCAGTTTAACGCAATTTGTATACCATCTAGCGTTGGTGATTTGTATTCCACACACATTTGACACATTATGATTTTCTGTCAGCTTTTCTCAATATTTAAACTTAAAAGTTCTGGTGATAGATAAACGTGTAACGGATATAGATTTTTATCTTTCGCTCTTTTTCTTCTTCTTATTTTCCTATTAAAACACTTTATATGGTTTTATTTAAGTGTATTAGCGTTTTTTTTTTTTTAATCTGGTGATTGACAACAGAGTACTGCGTCTCTCCAGAGTACTTTGCTTCCATGCGGGGGTTGCGAGCGGGAAGGCTAGTAATATTATTGTAATTTCAACCCGCGCGTGTTACAGCTTTGATCATATTTTTATCATAAGGAGGAAGCTTTGTAATGTTATCACGGTAAACATTTGTCACCGTTATTCCTTGTCGAATTTACATTTTTATCTCGCTTTTAAAATTCCCAACAAACCATTGGCGTACCTTCATCACTTGTCTTAAATCATAATGTAATATTTAATCTCAAATTATAAATTCACATTACAATTAATAACATGTTAATGATAAAGAACGAAAAGGTTCCCTCGAACACTTCTCCTACTGACTGAATGACTGAAGAGCCAGAAAACTCATAAATTTATTGTAAAACTAACTAAATAATTAACTAACTACCTTACCATCATGCCATTTTCCCGCGAGGGAAGACAGAAAGAATAGAGCACCACACTCTCCTGTCCTTATTCTCGTATCATCCTCGTCGAATATGAGGCTTCTAAGATGACCATCTTCCAGTTCTGGTTTAACTAGTCATGCCAAGTCTTCCGCGGACGTCCTCTGTTTTTGATGCCATTAGCAATTGTATCGTATATATTTCACAATAGTATTCCATATGACCAAACCACCTAAGCGATCTCTTTTTAATTTTATTTATTATGATCAGCTTTAAAATATTTCCTGATTTCTTCATTCTTTATTCCATTATTAATGGATGTCATTATTTCTAGTATTTTTGTAGAACTACTAAAAATCTAAAATAACTATTATTAAGAAGAACACATTCTTATTGTGAAATTGTAATTATTCAGAACATAGCTCTGTGATATTTTAAATGCTAAGTAAATGTATTAATTACAAAAATATACATACATGTAGGTTCGAAAATTTGTCGTCAAAAATACTGTCTGTTGTAGCATAGTTGATTAATGCACCTTACTTGGATTGGAAAGAGATCCAGGTTCGAATCTCGGTAGCAACAATAATATTTTTTGTTATATTAATTTTATATGTATATCTTTCTAATCAATACATTTAATTAGTATTTAAAATAATTATTTTTATGACACAAAAAAGATCAAATATATAAATATAGACCTTAAGTATATTAAAATATTTATAGATATATTTTACCCGCTTTTTATTTAATTTACATACGTAACATATTCACATTCCTTTTAATACTTCAAAGTAATTTTATACGTTTAACCCAAAGTAAAATATTGAAATTTAGCAACACGCATTTTGGAAAGTTCAAAGCGAAATGTGCAAAGTCATTGCCCGCATATATATTACCAAAGTTTCACCCAGAAGTTAACATCGGACCATTTATAAAGGTGGTTGGAGTAGCTTGTTATGTAATAGAATATACAGGGAGCCCAATTTGGATCCTTGAGGTACACCATTATATTTTGAGTGAAATTTAGTTAAACCGTAAATATTACCGCTAACAATATTAACAAATTAAAAGTGATTTTCATATCTATTGTTTTAAATATTGCATTGCCTTTTACATTTTTTAGTAGTGACATGCTATGTTTCTGTCTAATTTTGGATCACGTTGTGCGCATAAAGAATCTTTTGTCACGAGTTTTTTGAGACTTGAGCAAAAATATGCAAATAAGAAGTCTGCAACAGGAAGCGTTGCTTGTTATCTCGTCGGGGAGGCAGCTGCGAGAGCCAGATTGCTTAGCGGCTGCGACGCGTTGTATTAGCATTTGTTTTTAAATTAGTACCGGCGTATTTTTGCGACTAACGAGAGCCTAATTTTACATCCAGGTATTTGCAAGGTGCGTTCGAGGATCGTCGACAGTGTTATTGATTGTGGGGGCGGTTTACCTCCACAGTAGTAAAATGACCGCGAAACGACAATGATACATCGCAGCGCAGCCACTCCGAGAGCGTCATAAAATGTGCTCTGTAAATTGAGCGTTATTCTTCAATAAACGCCATCAATTGTAGTTTAATATTTTATTTCATCCTCCTGCTTTAGCCACAGACACATGGCACTCTGCGAAGGAACGGTGAGTTCTGGAAAGAATTGTAATAATTCGAAGAATAATACGCCTCATTCACCAGTAAAACTCAACCTGAACAACATACAAAGCATGATTATATGAAATATATGAGAATTATTATACTTTTAATTGAATTTCGTTCCATTTCGCTAGTTATCGCATAAAAGAGACACATCTACTACAATTACAACATTATTCGTTGCTACAATAAAATATCGAAATCATTGTCGAACAAGTTACACAATTTCTAAATAAATATTTGAATTTATAAACATAAAATTAAATTAGACATAATTCTGTTTGATCTACCCGCATTATAATAAATTATACAAAAAACGACGATTTTTTAAAAAACATTTTTATGCGAACTAACAGCTGTCCATGAAAAACGTACTGCTCTTAGTAAGAAATATACTGCCCTAATAATAATAATATTATATAATTTTTATGGGGCCATTTTAATAATAATAATAATAATAATTTATTTATTTCAGTGTGATCGGGTTGTTAGTACAAGACCTGATTCCCCATTAATACCTATTTAATAATCTAAACATTAATTCAGCTATTGTTAAGTAATAACAGAAAAACATTAATACAAAAATATTTGCAGACTCATTTACAGAGGATAATTTACTAGCTTTGAAAAAAATAGAGAGGCGTACACAGAATACGTGTCACATTAACATTCTTACTATTTTCAAACTAAGCTGAACGCTTGTGCTATGAAAATAGGACTAACTTGATGACATCCTGGAACGAGGCTCGAACCCCCGACCACTAGTTCACTAGGCGAGTATCGTAACCACTAGACTATAAGCACGTCATTAATTAATTAATCACGTGCTTGTCTAGCACGAAATTTTATTATACAAGCAACAGGATTAAATCGAAGTGAAGACGGAGACTAGGATGGGCGGATAACGGATAACGTCAAGTCAGTCCTGCAAGAGGTAGAGGAGTACCCATACCAGATATAAACGACGATATCAAGGGATGAATGACTCTCTGTAGGGACTCCGAGTCCCATGAGATCACTAAAGAAGAAGAAATTTCCATTATGTATTTACAATAAATGATATATTTAAGTGACAATTCCCCCTTTCTTTAATGATGCTAGAAATAATTTATGTATTTAAAGGATTAATACAAGGGCGAGTCAAAAATGATCTACACTTTCGCCATAACACACCTGCTATCTGCGCATGCGTGATTATAGTTGGTAAGACTGCTGTCACGTGTGCGAAATTTGATCCGAATATTAGTGTCCGTTTCGCTAGCTGTTTGCTCCAAGGAGAAACGAGCTGTGATCCGAATTCTTTGGTCGGAAGGTGTTTAAGAGGCTGAAATCCACCATATACTTTTATCATGTAAACAGTGTGTTATCATGTAAAAGTATTATTTGTGGATCTAAAACTTTTAAAAGTGGCCGGACGAAGAGGTAGCAAGACGCCCGTCAACCTCCACCACGGACGACAAGTTCTATCGAATAGGCGTTTTACCATCGGCGAGGTAGCGTCTTCTTTGAACGTCAGTCACGGTTCAGCCCATCAAATCATTCACGACGAACTTGGCTTCCGCGAAGTCTTTGTAAATAAATTGTACAACGAAAAATATAGATCATTTTTGACTTGCCCACGTATATCTTTTAAATTCAACATTCATGTTGCGAAAACTCCAATCAAATTAAATCGAAACAGAGCGAAAAGCAATTTAATACGATAAACTTGTTATCTACTCTACGGTTATAATTTTTAATTAATTAGAAAATGCAAACTGCTTAAAAATAATTAAATCAAAATTGTTGTTTATTTTTTGTATTTATTTATTTATTTATTGACATACATATTTTTGTTATAACAGAGGTGAATATATAATAATATAACATTGTAATATGTGTATTGTGTGGGATGGAGTAGACTCCACCTCTGATATATATACAGCGTTATCCTGGCTACTTTGCTAGACTGAAGTCTGTGTTAAAGTAGACAGTTTTTTTCGTAGTTATTTAAGATTCGACAGGAATAAAAGTAGAGTTAAATAAAAATAAATATATATATATATATAGAATAAAAGAAAATGAAGTGGGAGTGTTGTAGAATTAGTGTATTATTAGTGTAGGTACTGTACAATGATTATATTAGAATGTTGGACAGCCACGCTTCTGATTGATCTCTACCCGATTAGATCAAATGTTGGGTCCATATTTGTGTAATCTTATTGGAGTTGAACGATTTCTAGTTGGTACTGAGTGTGTTGTACAATTTCGGAGCTAAAAACATGTAGAATCTTTGATAAAATATACTTATATATTATTTTCTTTTGCGTACAATATATTTGCGTATAATGCTTCATATCTCAGGAACATTACTACTCTGTTGTATTACATACTCGTACTTCTTTATATTTAAATAATGTAAAATTATTATTTTTTAAATAGTTTTCACAATTTGTTTTCTTCGTATTCATTTATTTCTTAATATTAACATATAGAATTAATACATACGTATACTTTGTGTCTATCCATGTACAGTATTGCAGTTAGTATTTCAAATTTTAACCATTACTGCCATCTATGACGTGTAAATGAAACGTTGTTATCCAAGACTCGTGCCAATCGATATATATGCTATCTATATTATATATTATAAGGTGTATGATGGTTAACGTTACATAAATAATTATTCGTGTAACTATACGTTATCTGACATTATCGTTGAAATTAAATCTCATATTTAGTAGCGAGCCTTAGAGAGTTTTACTAGAGCAACGATGTTATAGGTTATAGGTCAGCGATGGTGAATCTGTTGCACGCGAATTACGATCATCTATGAATTAGATTAACATTAAAAGTATAAAATTAACTATGTCACAATTTCTAGATACTCCCACCCCTCTCCACGCAACTCTTCCCCACTACTCCTACCAAACAACACCTAATTACTGTACTTGTATATTTTTAATTAGTTAAAACAAATTAATTAAATTTACCCTTGTAAATGACACGAACGTGTCGAAACCGGTAGCGAATTTGATATAAAATAAGTAACAAATGTACATTAAATAAACTCTTCTCGAAACGAAATGCCTTATACGAGTATTAATGTCAACGTTAAATGATCTATGCCAACCTTTCAGAATAGGTACTTGTCCGGATAATGCCCTGTCAGATCAAACGTCGTATTCATTGGTTTGAGAGTTTGTCTCTTTCTACCAATTTAAGCTGATCTCTGATCAAGTTATGTCAAAATTTTATCACGTGTTCATAGTATTGACATGTATGTTAACTAAATCTCAGGTTATCACATCGTGTCTCCTTCCGTGGACATGGGTTATAAGAATGTATTATAATAATATTACGAATTTTTCTAATGCGCTCTTTATAACGCAGTTTTCGTGACAAATTTGTTATGTGTTTTACATATGTTAAAAGTTCGTCATCCCTGTTATTAAATATCACGCCAATTTTCAACTAAATATTCTGTGTATATTTTATCTATGACGCCAATGTTATTTACGGGCCCGTCCTCGGATAATCTACCCCTAGGCAAGAGCTTAACTACCACCCTCACCAGGTTATTGAACAAATATTCTAGTTTGTTCAAGCCCTTTATGATGTACATACCTTTAAGTTGATAAAATATTATTTTAGTACCCACCTCAAATTAAAATTAACTGTGATTTGAAAGATTTAAAAATGTAATTAAATATCTGATTTTACTAAATTCGTAACAGAAAAGGGCTAATATTGAGAATATGGTATTTCTTCGAACTTTTAATTAAATCTGAATTAAATATTTATTCAATATATTAAGTATGTAGGTAGGTCCACGCGCAAATAATTCATAGATTGCATGTTAATGTTTTAACTTTTAAATAGTCTAGCGGAAGAATTTAGAAATGACAAATACAGCATGTTTTGCATAATTTTTCACAAAATCTGCCCTAAATATATACACACTAACTAAATGAAATGTGTCTCGCATCACGCGGTGTTCCGAATACACGTCTTTGCTTGAACAGATGTGCTGCAAAATACCGCATGTGTAAATTTTTAAGCGGACTTGCGTTCAAACACATTTTAAATGTGATATTATTTTGTATTATAAAATATTTTTAACACTTCACTTAACAACTTGAGGAATTTCTCAACAACAATAATTGTTGAAAGTCTATCGCCTTCGATAAATCCTGAACGCACCTTGCAGATATCTAAGCGTAAAATAGAGCTCCTAACAGCCGCAAAAACACTCCCGGTACTGATACCGCACCAACCGACGACTGGTGCTAATAACATGACTCTTGAGCTACACTCCCTTATTTGAACTTTTCATTATGTATTTCTAAACTGTAACTGTGCCTCAATCAACAATAAACTTGTGTCGACTGTAAGTAGTTTTTCTCTTTCAACCTGATCTGACCATACATACACAATACGTCTCCGCGATCATTATCAAATGATCACGTGATCGCTGGGTGAAATATATGGCTCACACACATAACCTACATGTTCATACAACATATGTAATTACCTACAAATAACATTTTTCCCTAAGCTGATGACCGTAAATCAAATCCCACATAATAATAATAACGTGAATATTTTTGATAAGATTAGAAATTAACTCACAAAAGTATGCTTTTTTCAAGAATATTCGAAAGAATATTTCTTTCAAATGAATACAATCTTCAGTGACGACACAGCCCATTGCACTTTTATAGCATCGATATTCCGTGCCTAGTGTTATTACAGTCAAGCTTATCAGCTTAACGATAATGAAATGAAAACAAATTACTCTGCGGGTCGTGAATAATTAATTTTTTTCTAAATCACTTGCTTAATTACAATCTACCTCACACATAAAAATATTAAAAAATTATTATATTTAAATTATATACGTAGGTATTTCACTGTTATAACATCAAAAAAAAGATATTTCCAAAGTACGCCTTGAAAAACGAAAATCTACAAATTTATGGATCAACCCAATACACAAACATTTGCTTCAATAAAAATGTAAGTCTTCAAGCTATTTATAAATTAAAAATATTATTAATAATAAAAATAATATTAACTGAAATTCACCTACGACACTGTAATTTACTTAGATGACTTGTCAAGATTGAACATTTACTTTTTTCGCGCTAATTATTGGGGAATATAAATGTACGTGTAGTATACCCCAGACAGAGAACCAACCGGCCAGTCTCTGACATTGAAGCATATTTATTAACACAAACTAAGCAGACATGGAAATAGAAAAACACAAATTGTGTACATTTTATCAAGCAGTGTTGCCAATCATTATTTCTAAACGAATCTTGGGTCTTTCGTTTTACCCCTTAAAGCTAAAGGGAAAGATAGACAAGTTAAACTTTTCGTGCAAAAATTACAGCGTACCTTGGGTTATATTTAGCATTGCGCAATTAGCGTGGTTTGTTTACCAACATATTGTAATTTGGGATAATATTCAATATGTGACGAAAAACTTACATTTGATATTACAACTCACAGTGGAATTGATAACGTGTCTCAGAATTTTTACAATATGTACAACGTCATTATTTTGCTGTAAGAACAGCGGCAAGCAACTGAAATTGATGAAATCCTTTGTTAAATTTGATCAACATTTCATTTTAACTGGTAAGACAATCAACAACGATAGCCTACGAAAATTTATAAAATGCGTTATGATTGTAACTATGTTACAACAAACTTTTTTCGCTGCTTTTATTGTATATATAACATGTGAAGATACTGAGTGCTTGATATTCCAATTGACATGTGCTCATATCGATCTATTAATGAAAACGTGCGTCTTCGAGGAACTGTCTTTATTGTACGCTTTGAGAATAAGATTTGCAGCGTTGAATTCAACAATACAGAAACATAGATACATGATTGATGTGAGCATAAACAAGCCAGCCCGAATTTCTGAACCCAAATCTTTAAAATGTGTTAATAAGACAGCATCCAAGATGGCACTCTACAGAGACCTCCATTTTGAATTGTGCACTTTGACAACTGACATGAAGAACAATATCGGCGTTCAAACTACAATGAATATTTTGATGAGTTTCGTCCAAACATTCTTTTATATTTCCTGCACAGTTTTCGGCGTCACGAATGATGGAAAAATTGTAAATATAACGACAGATCCGTTTATGTTTATGTTTCCATTATTAAAGGGTATAGAATATATGTTAACCATCTATTTGATTGTTAAGTTTAGTGAGGATGTTAAAATTGAGGTGTGTAACAAGATAATCATTAAAATAATAGAATTACCACAATATCGATCAATATTTACTGTTTTATTCAAGTATATATATTTTTTAAGGCAAATGGAACGGGCGCATTGATACATTGCATTTCGACATTTTCTACCGATGAAGAATTAAATGACGCCGTAAGTAAGACATTTAATAATCTTATTGCATTCCATCAGCGCCAGCGCTAGACTTTTTACCGCCACAGGCAAGATCATTTTTTTTCGCCCTAGTGAAACATAGTGATCTAAAAAAAACTTTGTGGTCAATTTTCAATGCGGCAACAACTCGATACGTACCTATTATCAAAATGGGAATATTATCAAATGTACATCACATTAGATTATAAATAATTACAAAAGAGTATATTTTAATTATTAAATGTGTAAATATAATATAAATAATATTAATTACATTAGTAATTAATTGTTTTAATTATTTTTTTCTCTGTGTATTATCGTTTTTCAAAGTGAATTTTGTTGTTCAATTTTTGTAATACATTAAAACCATCCCCACGCCGACCCCTAAATTAGCCTCCCGCGTGTCACACAGGTTAGGGACGGCATTTTGAAACTTGCCGGCTTTTTACCAAAAGACGTTCTGGACACTAGTGTTGACTGCACATCTGTTTTATTAGGAAATAACTGTAATGTTATTTATTGGATTCGCTTTCATTATTTTTATTACACACTATTATAGTTTTGCAATTTTTTTATTTTTGTTTTTCAATATTCATATATATTTCGGCCACGCCCTTGATTAGGCCGCCTCAGCCTGTGCGTTACGCTGGCGCTGCGTATTATTATTCGTTAAATTATTTTTTTAATGTAATGATAAGATAAGGTTGCCAACTTTTTCGCTGAACACCAAATGTTGGGTCATTTTACGGTTTTTTTGAAATGGTATTTTCCCGCTATTTTGTTTTTTTTTTGTGGCAAAATATTATCATTTCATTCGCCATTTTCCTGTATCTTATAGTTTTTATTAATTTTTAGTTTAAGTATTAGAGTATCGGGTTGAGAAAAACGAACACTTTTCGTCTTTAATCGAGTTCAAATGGTCATGCAGAATCTCAACTGGAAAATTCTTCCGCATCCGCCCTACAGTCCCGACCTCGCTCCGTCAGATTATCATCTTTTTCGGTCGCTCTCCAATCAAATGCCTCGACGATGACCTCAGAAATTGGCTCGTTAGCTATTTCGATACCAGACCAGATGATTTTTATATAAAAGGCATCGACAAATTAGTTGAAGGGCGGAAGGAAGTCCTGAACAATAATAGAAAATGGATGTTGTTATTTTATTTAAAATCAAATTTTTGATTAAAAATTTGATTTTACAATAAATAATTTAATAAAATCGCATAAACTTATTAGACAACCCAACACCTTATATACATTTTCATGATGCTCGTTAAAATATTATTTTAATAAATAATGTACTACTGCCTTAGGTGGTCCAATTCTCCCACCAGCTGCTGCACAAAAATGTGAACATAACAGCCTGCGGGATGTTCCCCATCGACTACTCTTTTATATTTCAGGTTAGTCTAAGATCTTATCATTTAAACCAATTAAATCAATCGAAGAAACCTCCGTGCTTAACTAGTTGGCAATTCTGCACCCGTAAATTTTGTATAAATTTCAAAAAAATGTTTTTAATTAGAGCATGCTGTCAATTCTTAAGGCCTGTGTCCACAGAATGAGACACGATGAGACAAATTTTAGAGATAGTTAAAATAAATCTCAGTATCGTGTGCACGTTGATATTTTGATCTGGAGATAAACTCAGAGATCGTCTTGAAATTGATCAAAAGAGACAAACCGGAGAATCAAACGCGTATACACGGCGTTGGATTTGACAGCATGACTCGAAACGCGCGCACAAACGACGTAAAGAACCATAAATATGTACATACAACTATTTACTTTGAAATCAAATAATTATTTCGTTTAACTGCTGCTGAGGAGATTCAAATTCACCCAACTGACGATCGGAATAGCAATGGTTAATGAGCCAATATTTGACGATTGACATACAATAAGCATGAAATGCGCCGCGAGACGACGATGTTCAATGAATCTCACTAGATTTTTTGAACACTCTTGAGATCGTTTTAGAGATTGAAGATTGTTTCGAGTCTCATAAAAATCTCATCCGTAGACACGGGCCATTGCATGCAGAAGTGAGTCCTGAATACCAACATAGCCAACGACACAGATATTCCAGATTACACAGCGAGGTATAGATAAATGCACGCTGGGTGAATATTGCACCAGAAGAAACCGGAGCCCAATGGCTACGCAACCATAGGAAAGATCTTATTTTCCTTCGTTATGGTCTCTTCGGTAACATCACATCTCTACTGCGACTGTATTTCTGCGTTTTTGGTGTCTCAGACCCATATACAAAGATTGGGAAGATTAGCGTTCTGACAATCTTCTGAACAAAAGTTATTCATAGGTTAAAGATTATCATCTTTTCAAGCTGCCAAAATATATAATTAAATTGGAAATAATCTTAAAACTTTAAATGGCATTAAAGCTCTTAAAAATAATGTTTTGAATTAGTCGTTAAAATTAAATAGAGCAGATACTGACAGTAAACTGTTGTATATTATTAAATTATTCTTAAAACTGCATTATAATTGTTGATCTTACATATTTTCATACACATTAAATACAACAATTAGAAAGACATGCACACAGATAAACTCAATTTATCGAAAAAATATTTTATCTGCCACCGAGATTTGAACCAGGATCTCTTCCAATCCGGGGAAGTGCGATAACCAATTACACTACGTCAGGATAAGAAGATATCCGGGTTCAAATATCAGTGGTAGCTAAAATATTTTTGTCGATAAATAGAGTTTATCTGTATGCATATCTTTCTTATTGATGCATTTAATTTATATTAAAATATCACAGAACTATGTTCTGAAAAAATTACAACTTCACAAATAATAATGTGTTCTCTTTAAAATGTATACATTTTCACTAAGCTTTGTCTTATATGTCCTTACATTTTATTTATTTTTATTCTCTGATTTTATATATTTTCACTTTTACTTTGCCTTGTACATAGGTACTTTCCTTTTTGTTTTGCCTAGTGTTCAATGAGTTCATTTGGTTTATTTAGTTTGTGAAATATGATTCGTTTATCAATATTTAAACATGTCCAAGAACACATAATTACTACATTTTCACCTACAAAGGCATTGTTATTAAACAAATAATAGACATCTCATATGGCTCTAAACTATTTTTTATTATATTTAATGGAAATATATATAAGTACGGGTAATTATAGAGCTTACGACCAGTCTTCGGCTGGCTTAAGTGATCACTTTATATAAATAATTAATCATTATTCAATCTCCATATCTATCTACACTATCGCCATATATGGACTAAATTCGATATTTATTTCCCTGAAACAGCATAGATGTCACTATGAGAATCTAATTATTTATGAAATTATTTAAAGCAATATTCTTTATCTGTAAAATTTTTTTTTGGGCACATTATATTAGAATACGCCTTAAAAATCAATTTTTATGATTTTTTTGCCATATTGCCTTAAAACAGGCTTGTCTAGTTGAGAAATGTATTTTAAAATCTATTTTAAAAAACCTTTATACAACAAACTGTTTTTTTAGCTGTATTATATGTCTTAAGAAATAAATAAATAAAAAGTGGAGCTGGATGTTTGTGCGTGTGAAATTTTCTTCAGATTGTCTTTCGCAGTTCATCGCATGACCTTTTTGATTTCGGCTTAACACCCTTCACAGTTTAAATAATTAAAGTATCAAGGTACCCATAGTTCTTCACGACCTCGCACTTACCTATTGGGACAATGTCCGCTCAATCACTGTGTTGCTGGTCAATAATCATTACAGTTGAAATGGAAATGGGTGGGTCATATGGACGATCATTTAATGATTCAGTTCTCCGTTGGGTTGAAAGGCCTGGCAACATGGCGCATGCAGTGAATTGATCATGATGATAATTTTGTATTTATTTATTTATTTCATTCTTAACATAGTGCAAATATAAGCGCTCCTTATATATGCTTAGATTAAAATATTTTCTTTTACTAAAACTTATCTTTTATAAATTTAGTCAGTTTCATTTTAAATCTATTCAATTTCTCTTCCTTTCTTATGCTTTCTGGCATTTCATTAAAAAATTTCATCGCACTATACATCATCCATTTCTAAGATTTGGCCTTCTTCCTGAATGGCTCAGTCTATCCCTTCCCCTTGTACGATGCTCGTGCTCATGTTGATTTGCATCAATTTTTCGTGTAAATTCCGCTGATATTTTCTTATTGATGATTTTGTAAATAAATACCATTGTATTAAAATATATTATCTCCTTAAAGGTCATCATATTCAGATCTTTCAGCATTGCACTGATCCGAGTATATCTATTTTTTCTGAGTATTATCCTCATAGCTTTATTTTTCAACACTGACAATTGTTGCATTTCTTCTTCGTTACGTTCGTATGAATGAGATGTTAAATACCCTTGTGCCAACGAGGTGTAAATTAACAAAATATGTATTTGATTCCAGGTGTTTGCCGCAATTACTACCTTCGGTGTAATATTACTACAATTAAGAATTATACCTAGAACTCGTGAAGAGATATAGCAGAATATTGAACACATTTTTTTCCATTATTTCGCGGTAAATATTGAATCCGTTATAACCGGCTTATTTTTGTTCGTCAATAGTTAAAATTCAATGAAAACCCTTTTCTGTTATAGACCTACCAAGGATGTGGAATAAGATTACCAATACGACATTGCTGCATTATTTTGAAAATATCACTCTCGTTGAATTTAATTACTACCTAGAAACATGCAAACATATAAATTCTAGAATACCAAAAATAACTCTCTTGCCGTATTGTCATCTTGTGTTGTAAAATTACATAGTTATCATTTTCTACATATTACCTATGACATACAAATATCATTAGTGTTGAAATAGAATGGTTATTTAGAATAATTAGAAGCATTCAAAAATTTATGGAAATCCTTTGAATTCCAATGAATAATGTTGTCCTTTACATTTCATACAAATAAAATTATATAGCTGTCCTCCACTACACATATAAATACAAGTTATTGAGTTAAATTGTTAGATTGATAATGCCCTTACAAGGCGAAGCGTGTCTCAAGTAAATTGAATTAAGTAGACTCAAAAAACAAGTATTTTATTTTCATACACGTATGATTATGGAGTTCTACAAACATACCTCGGAAACAGTAAACAATGATTTTAATTCACTTAATTATTAAAAATATTTTACAAAAAAGCTACTTTTTCAAAATTATGAAAATACTTCTTCATAACAATTCTGTTTTATGCACATTAAAAGCTAAGCATAATTATAAACAAATAATATTTTAAGTTTAATTAAAAATATATTTTAACTTAAAGAAAAAGAGTAAAGTATTTTTTTATTAATTCGATCAATATTAGAGTGGACTTTGTTTTTTTTTTGGACTTTGGTTTAATGGCTTTTGGAGTACCGAGTCACTTCGGACCTCTTGCTCCTTCATCATCTTGTATGCCAGATGGCCTGAAAAATTGTATTATTTGGTTTTTTTATTTGTATTCTGCAAACATGGGCATGAAACTGCTAGTTGGTGCAGTGATTTATATCCTCTAAATGATGCAGTTTTGGGACGTTTAATACGTGAGGGAACGGTTATATCGTAATTAGATAGTAAGTTTATAGTTGGGTTTTGGTGCTGGGGGAGGTCAGCATAGAAACGCTTGAAGATTAGTTCTATGAACTCTTTTACGGGGAGAATTCCGGAATCATGATCTAATTGTGTGACTCTTAGCCATATAGGGGCGCCCAGTGCTGAACGAATAATCTTATTCTGGAAAGTCTGCAATTTTTGCATATTAGTGATGAACTTTTTAACATATGCAACAAAGTATACCTAGTAAATGTTTAAATACAAATTACAAAATCGATCGAAGAATTTGAAACTTTAGTCGGGATACGGGAATCTAAGAAATGGTTAATTTTAATTTATACTATTATAGAAGATGTCATCTATCCTACAAACAATTATATGTAGATTTTAATAAATATTTTATTCCCGTCATTATTGACCGACTTTCATATAATATGAAACATTCCGACATTCCAATTCGTCAAATTTATTTTTTCACAAAAGATTCAACTATGTACTCTTAGATGTTTATATAATCATGTTAATGTACAACACGTATAATCAGTACGGGAAATAATATATTACACGAAATGATTCATGTGATATATTGAGTCCACAGTGGTTGTAAGATTATATTTTTACATAAAATTAGATTTTCAACGTACTTATTGAAGTTACTCATTAATGTTAAATAATTTTATTAAATAGGTCTTCCATTATCTAAAATCACCTACTGGACTAATTTATGTCGATGTCTTGTCAAGATTAAGCTTCTTTACGTTAAGAAAAACATATTTTCTGTGGGTCGAATTTTGGGGAACACACGACAACGCGATGTACATTCCCTAATAATAACCCCAACCGACCGGTTTCTGATGTGAATACTAACTAATATTTGTGAAAACTAAACATCGAAACACATAAAATGAGCTCATTTAACCAAGCAATGTTGCCAATCAGTATATCTAAGCGAATCCTGGGTCTCTCAGTACATCCTATTAAGTTAAAGGGGAATCTCGACAAGGTTAACTTATCATTAAAAAACTACAGCATACCTTGGGTTATATTTAGTGTTGCACAAGTAACATGGTTCGTTTACCAACAGATTAGAAATTGGGGTAATACAAAATTTGTAAGAAAAAATTTCCATACGTTGATACAACTCGCGGGGATACTGATGACCATCAGAATTTTTACAACTTGTATGTTTTCGCTGTTCTGCTGGAAGAACAGCAACAAGCAACTGAACTTAATGAAGTCCTTTAATAAATTCGATCAGCATTTCCTCTTGACTACTAAAGCAATCGATAACGAGAGTCTAAAAAAATTTATAAAATACCTCTTAGTTGTAATAGCGTTACAACAGTTTATTTTGGGTGCTGTCATTGTACTTACACGATGTGACACGTTAAATACTGAATGCCTGAAATTCAATTTGACGTGTTTCCGTATCGAGCATTTAATGAAAGGCTGTGTCGTGGAGGTACTGTCTTTACTTTACGCTTTGAAAATAAGGTTTAGAACTTTGAATTCAACGATACAGAAACTCCGATTTGAGATGGATTTGAACGTGAAAGAGCGAACCCGTAATTCTGTACAAAAATCATTGAAATGCGTTAACAAGACTGCATCCAAGATGGCGCTCTACAGGGACCTTCATTATGAATTATGCAGTTTGACGACTGATATGAACGACAATACGGGTGTCCAAACTGCAATGAACATTTTGATGAGTTTCTTCCACATATTCTTTTGTATTCACTACACAACCTTTGGGTTTATGAAGAATGGAGAGATCGTAAGCATAATCACAAATCCATTCATGTTCATATTTCCCTTATTAAAGGGCACAGAACACCTGTTAACCATCTACTTGATTGTTAAGTTTAGTGTGGATGTTAAAACAGAGGTGAGTAACAAAATACTATTATTAAAAATTTTAATTTTTACAATGAAATAATGTCTGGTTTTAAAAAATATATTTATGTTTCAAGGCGAATGGAACCGGTGCATTGATGCATTTTATTTCGACGTTTTCTACCGATGATGAGACGAAAGATGCAGTAAGTAGATAGCGATAAAACTAATAAGGAGAACACAATATTTTTTTGTGAGGCTGCAGTTTTTCAGAACACAGTTCTGTGGTATTGTTAATACAAATTAAATTAATCAACTAGAAAGACATACATACTAAATCTGTTGATCGAAAAAATACATTAGTTACATCTGCTATCGTGTATTACTCAAAAGTATTTAAGATTGAATCGCAATATAAAATTAATTTTAAAAATGGAATAACAGGTGTATAAATTTCGAGTTATAAAATATAAGTTTTAAAATTTGTTATGAACGTACTTTGTTGACATAGCGGATTTGACAGCATTTCCTTGGATAGGAAAAAATCTAGGTTCATATCCCGGCAGTTTCTGCATTCAGTTCTGAAAATCATCTGTAAAACATACATGGATTAAATACTCACCATTTAAACAGTGTCTGTTCCCACATTAATTGCTCGAACAAATTTTCCAATTCTTCCCACTCTAATTGCTTGAACAAATTTTCCAATTCTTCCTACTCTAGTTGCTTGAACCAATTTTCCAATTCTTCCACTCTGGTTGCTTGAACAAATTTTCCAATTCTTCCCACTCTAGTTGCTTGAACAAATTTTCCAATTCTTCTCACTCTAGTTGCTTGAACAACTTTTCCAATTCTTCCTACTCTAGTTGCTTGAACAAATTTTCCAATTCTTCCCACTCTAGTTGCTTGAACAAATTTTCCAATTCTTCCCACTCTAGTTGCTTGAACAAATTTTCCAATTCTTCCCACTCTAGTTGCTTGAACAAATTTTTTGGCAGTTACTCGTTTATATAATATTTTTTGTATTACTAAATGCAAAATAGTTTAGATATATGTTTAAATGATTATGCACGTGTCACTATCACTATCACTATCATGGATAAAATATTTTACTGACGTAATTTTTAACGATAATGGATAAAATATTTAACTGACGTAATTAATTTTAATGAACTATTTTAGGTGGTCCAATTTTCACATCAACTGCTGCACAAAAATGTGAACATGACAGCCTGTGGGATGTTCCCCATCGACTACTCTCTCATTTTCATGGTTAGTATAATGTCTTCTATCATTCAAAAACTATATATTTTTTTAAATACTAATTTAATGTATTAATTATAAATATATACATATAAAATCAATTTTGTCGAAAAATATTGTTTTTGCGCTATGTTCTGAATAATTACAACTTCACAATAAGAATGTGTTCTTCTTAATAATATAAGATGTATCAATGTGTCCAAAATTTAATAAAAATGAATCGCTAATTCTGGCGTGTGCAGTCGGTTTACTCAAAGGTATTTGAGATTCCGTAAAAATAATGTAGATGGCTTTCAAATAGTGGAACGACAGATGTATTCATTTGAAAAAGTGAAACATATAGGTTCGAAAATTTATCATGAAAAATACTGGCGCTATAACACAATTGGTAGTGTATTTCCCCGGATTGGAAATAGAGATCCAGGTTCGAATCTCGGTAGCGCAAAAACAATATTTTTCGACAAAATTGATTTTATATGTATATATTTATAATGAATACATAAAATTAGTATTTAAAACGTCACAGACCTATGTTCTGAATAATTACAACTTCACAATAAGAATATGTTCTCCTTAATAATATTTTTTTATTTATTTTAATATTCGAAAATATAATACAATTTTGAATAATCAGTGGATATATTTATATATTTTAACATTTGTTTCTTCTCTATGAGAGTATGATTCGTGTATGGAGAAGGAGTATATACGAGTTAATTTATGTTTCAGTTAGCCTGTGTACATATTTTTTTTACTTCAGATACAAAATTATAATAGTCCGTAATTTTTCTTATTGTGACGGGGAGGTTGTTAAAAAATTTGGTGCCTTGAAAAATATGATTTTGAGTAGCGGTATATTTTAGTTTTGGGATATCAATTTGATCTCTATATCTTGTAAATCGGAATTCGCTTCTAAAATTTAATTGATTTTTAATTTAGAAAATTAGAATTTTTTTGTACATGTCTACTATTTTTGATACTTTAAAATCTGTAAAAAGTTGTATCAAAAAGACGCTCTTATATTACATGGACGGCAGAATCTTTACCATTATTTTTTTTGTATAAACCTCAAACGAAGGGTTGCGGTCAGTGCATACTACCAACAATTTATTTCGAAAATTAAAAAAACTTAGAGCATTAAATGACTCAGTCAAAAATACACCACACTGATTTATGGATAGCGGATGGAGTATTACGTCCTACGTCAGTAACTTTTTGTATGAATAAAGTTTTTAATACCCTTGTGTCGTTTGTTTTCAGATCTTTGCCGCAATTGCCACATACAGTGTAATATTACTTCAATTAAAAATTACGTGAACAAATAGTGTGTCGAAATATTTAACAATTTTTTTTCATCATTTCATGATAGGTTATGTAGTTAATTTTGAATCCTAATCAAATATATTAACTATAAAGATATATATATATATATATATATATATATATATATATATATATATATATATATATATATATCCCGGTAGCCCAACAACGATATTTTTCGATAAAATTGATTTTATGTGTATAATATATCTTTATATTCAATACATTTATTTAGTATTTAAAACATCACAGACCTATGTCCTGAATAATTACAACTTCACAATAAGAATATATTCTCCTTAATAATATTGAATCTGTTAAATTAAGGTATTATAAACATTATAATAAAATACTGAAATAAATGTGATATAATATTTTATCAAATCCATAAAAACATGTGATGCGTGTTCTTTGTAATAGGTTTGTTTTGTAATAAGCCTATTTTGTTTCACCACTATTTTAGTTTGGTAAATATTTGTCAGTTCGTATTTAGTAGTCGTGGAGATTAGTCAATTACAATTTATTATAGAGTATCTATGTGATTTTTATTATTGTTATAGAGTTTAAGTGATTAAAATATTTTATCTAAATAATAATAGCAATCCCGTAACCATTAATGGTGATCGCTATCGTTACATATAAGAAAACTTCGTGGTGGCCGAATTGGTTTCAACAGGACAGTGCCACCTCACACGCATTAATGCCGCTGCCAGATGCGGCTATTTGGACAATATCATATTACTTAAATGATTGTAATAAAACAAATAATTTAGCAATAGAAATAAAATGAAAAAATTGTGTTTAAATTTTTATAAATTTAAGAACAACATCGGCCTGGAACATAATATTCAATCTGTACTGACATTGAATTTAATAAAATTCTTAATATTTAATTTATATCTATTAAGTGTTTATTTTCCAAATAAAATAAAATATTTATAAATTTTAAAATACTACTTGATTTTTTGTAGATTTCCAGGTGTTTATTATCATATTTATCATTCAATTATCAATTTTGATAACTTTTTGAATATTCTAACAATTAATGTTGCTCATCTATGTTGTGCGCACTAGCATTATATACGATATTCATTATTTCTAAAAATTGTTATAATGTTCGTCTTAACAAAACAATCGTGGATCTATTTAGTTTTGTTAAAATATAATAAATTAATAAGTTGATGAATTAATTTTGATGTTGTTATTTTAGATTATAAATCCCGAATCGAAAACATATCATTATCGCTCACTTTTTTCCGCCCACAGAGGCAAATTATACGATTCGTAACATTCATGTTTCATATTACTGACAATTGATAAACTTATGTTTAAATGAGTTAACAAATCCCCAAACAAATCATAAATGAATAGCGCTAGATCCTGCGATAAAAGAGACCTTCCTTAGATTTGTATATTGTGGCAGATGAAGGTATTTAACGTCCGATCCAACCAAGGGTGATGATAGTTACGACTATGAAATTCATTGAAATCTTTCAACGTTAATAAATAACTTTAGCATAATTATGTTTACGTATTTTATGTGTATATAATAGTACCTCAACTAGCCAACTGTTTTAGAAAAGTGCCTTAACGACTACGGTTATAGCAGGCATTTTTCAGTGGCGTTTGTGACTATGCATTGGGGATTGGGGCCCACATTAAAAAATCCGCTAATTATAATACATTTTTTGATATCGATACTTTTACTAGAGTGGGATTAATGTTAACAAAAATGACAAATAATTTATAATATCTATTGACAAACAAATATTCCGTGTCGACGGATGGAGACACGATGAAATAATCTCACAGATTTAGTTGAGATAAATCTCAATACCGTGTACACGTGTTGAGATTTAGATCTGAAGTTAAACTCAGTGCTTGACGTTAAATCTAACAGCGACATGGGCATACGAATGCCATCATAAATCGCATAGATTCAAATAACTATCTATTCTCTTGTTAGACATAAGTTATTAAAAATTAACATTAATATAAGGCAACGCATTAAATTCTAAATATTCCGCTGCTTTAGAGATTCAAATCACCCAACTGATGAACAACAATAACATTTAATGTACGATAAGCATTTATAATTTTTTTATTATATTACATTAAAAAAAAATTACATTTAAAAAAATTTTAGCACACTGAAATTGAAAATCAAACACATTCTTATATTATTAAGGAGAACGCATTCTTATTGTGAAGTTGTAATTATTCAGAAAATATGGTAGATGGCTTTAAAATAATGTAACGATAGATGTATTCATTTGAAAAGTGTAACACATGGGTTCGAAAATTTGTCGTCAAAAGTACTGTCGCTGTAGCATAATTGGTTAATGCGGCTTCCCCGATTTGAAAAGAGATCCAGGTTCGAATCCCGGTAGCAACAACAATATTTTTTGATAAAATTGAGTTTATATGTATATCTTTCTAATAAATACATTTAATTAGTATTTTCATTCTTATCTAATTATTTGATTTCTCTACTGTATTACAATTTTTTTTAAATTTGTTGCTGACAAAATTTTACTTTACCTTAATTTAATATGTTAATTACTTTGTTTGCCAAAAATAAACGAACAGTAAAGCTGACAATTGTCTCCAAAGAATCTCATGGGAGCAAAATCCGCATCTTGGAGACTGTCTCTAGTCTAAAATCTTCTAAAAATCTCGTTCGTGTATGTGGGCCATTGAAATCCACCACAGCAAGAAAATGAATTTAATAAGTTTAAAATTCATCAATTACCGACGTGTACAGTAGTACCCCGGCCATACACGCAACTATATACCTGTAAAACATGTTGCTACCAGGATTCGAACCTGGATCTCTTCCTAACCGGAGAAATGCATTAACTGATTTTTCTCAAAGATGTTTGAAATTCCGTAAATATAAATGAATCCACAGATGTATCAATTTGAAAATGCGACATACAAGTTTGAAAATTTGTCGTCAACTTACTGTGTTGGTGTAGCATAATCGTATAATGCATCTCCCCGGATAGGAAGAGATCCAGGTTCGAATCCTGGTAGCAACAACAATATTTTTTGGATAAATTGATTTTATATGTATATATTTATAATTAATACATTAATTTAGTATTTAAAATATCACAGACCTATGTTCTGTAAAATTACAACTTCACAATAAGAATATGTTCTCCTTAATAAGATTTAATATTCACCAAAGGTCTATAATTTATATAGATGAGTTGTCAAGATAGACTTTTCAACTTAATATTTAGTAAAAACAGAATTATTGGTGATGTATAGTATACTCCCCAACAGAGAACGCATCCAACCTGTTTTCTGATGTTTTTGGATTAACTAAAACTCTAACAAAATTTCAAAAATGATTTCATTTAAACAAGCAATGATTCCGGTCTATATTTTTAAACGCACCCTTGGACTCTTGGTACACCCCGTAAAGTTGAAAGGGAAGCTCGACAAGATAAACCTTTCGTTCAAAAACTACAGCATTCCTTGGGTTGTATTTGGCATTGCACAAATAGCGTGGTATATCTACCAACATATTGAACGCGTTGAAATAATGAGGGAAAAAATTAATAACTTCAATGTGATAATCCAACTCACAACTATACAGATGAGCCTCAACATTTTTACGACCTTTATGACAATGATATTCAGCTGGAAAAACAGCGGCAGGCAACAGAAGTTGATGAAGTCATTTGATAAATTCGATCGACATTTCACCTTTACGGGTAAAACAATCGAAAATGAACGTCTACAAAAATGTATTATATACTTACTTATTGGAACGACGATAGTGCAGTTAATTTTGGGTGTTTCTTCCTTGTATACTAAATGTACACAACTAGAAGTCTATTGCCTAATATACACGTTTTCATGTTGGCATTTTGCGCAATTATTAAAAATGTGCATAGTAGAAGAATTATCATTACTATACGCTTTGAGAACACGATTTGAAGCTCTCAATTCAACGATACAGGAACTGCGATGTGAGCCAAATATATCCGTAAAGAAATCATTGCAGTGCGTCAACAAGACTGCATGTAAGATGGCGCTGTACAGGGACCTCCATTTTGAATTATGCACAATGACAACCGACATGAAGGACAATGCAGGGATCCAAATTACAATGAATATCCTGATGAGCTTCGTCAACACATTCTTTTGTTTTTACTATACAATCTTTGGATTCATGGAGAACGGAAAAATGATATACTTAATAAGTCATCCCTTAAAGTTTATTTATCCAATAATAAAGGGTACCGAACATCTATTAACCATATATTTGATTGTTAAGTTTAGCGAGGATGTTAAAATTGAGGTGCGTATACCAAACTTTTAAATTTATTTAAGTATATAAACTTAATATTTAATATTTTCTTTCATTTATTAAATTTTATAGGCTAATGGGACCGGAGCATTGGTGCATTATATTTCGATGTTTTCTTCCGATGAAGAGTTGAGAGATTCCGTGAGTATATATGTACATACTTGTATTAATAATTTATTTTGTTCACTACATAATACATGTCTATACTTGTGTTTGGACTGTGCCTGTCTCACCAGAAAAATTCATTTTGAGACGAGTATTATTAATAAGATTGCTAGGTAGAGGTAGACGATCTTCACTTCTGCCCCCTGGCAGACGACGATGATGTTACGAACCGCATAATCTGTATCGTTTTTTACAGATAATTTTATTAGAATTTCTAGAATTTACTGTAAATAATATACATCAAAGGCGTGCAGTGCATACAAGCAAAAAAGCTGTGCATTATTAAAAATTCTGGAAAACAAATATAGATTAAATAATTGAATTAACATAAACGAAAACATTATTTTACAATTAGCGCCGTCTGTGTACCAGTAGAGACTTTAATTGCTTAGTTCTAAAAACTACCACAACAACTCACCGCTGTACCCATGGCACTCTTCTGTATTCGCCGCATCGAGCTATTTACATTACTCTATTCTGTCTTCAAGTAAGTGAATTACTCAAGTCATATAAATGGCTATTTACTGGATTGAAAATTTCTATCGTTTGATCCATTTTGAATGGAGTCGTTACTGTTTTATTAATAGAATAACATTAGAAAGAGTTACAACTGCGTGCAAATCGTTGAAATATCTACTTGCTCTTTACAAATTCGCGAATTTTATTATCTTACTGTTTTTAACGTGCTGATTAAATTGAATTAATGGTTGTTCTTTAAATATGGTTTGGTTTTTGATTTGGGAAAAACAAAAGGCAATTTGCAGAACTATTTCCAACGTTAACCATTAATGAAAATAATTATTTTCTTTATTTATTACGTGAATGATTTTCAAACAATAAATGAATCGTGTTCAGAAAGAAAAATCACAGAAAGTGTTCTTAAAATCGTCCATACATTTTTTGATATGGGTAAGAAGGTATTATTTCACGTTAAAACTTAAACTTTAATAGTACTCTAAAATTATAAATAAATACATGGTAGGGTCGTATAAACGACGGATTAATTATGAGATCAGAAATATATGCAGCAATGATGATAATCTATCTCCGTATTAATATTAATTTTCAGGTCTCCACTGGTGATTAATGATTCTTTAATGATTCTAACTATTTATTGCAATACAAATGAAATTGATCAGTTAGAAAGATATACAGAAAAAATCTATCTATCGAAAAAAGAAGAGGTCCAGGTTCGAATCCCGGAAGCAACTAAATATTTTTTCAAATACTAAATTAATGTATTAATTATAAATATATATATATATAAATAATATATACATATTTACATGTATATATTTATAATTAATACATTAATTTAGTATTTAAAAATATCACAGGCCTATGTTCTGAATAATTACAACTTCACAATAAGAATGTGTTTTCTTTAATAAATATTTTTTCGATACTTAAATTTTTTTCTGTATATCTTTATAATTTATTCATTTAGTTTGTATCAAAATACAACAGAAGTCGGTTCTAAAAATACAACTTGTTCTTAAAAATGTGTTCTTAAAAATATTATATTTATTGCAACCTGATAAAATTGATTGTCTCTAATAGATTGTGAAATATAATTAATGCTTTCTTTATTTTATGATTGTGGTGCAACAAATAAATTAAAAATCAGCTTAGTCAATTATTTACAGCTATAAAATTAATATTTTTGATTATGAGTTTCTTAGACTTTATTTTTAGATGAAAATATTATTTTTTTCGTACTTTTTTTACGAAATGATGAACGGGTCCACCTCAAGGAACTGCTTCAAGTCCTGGTGTTTTCCTTGGCTCTGTACGGAGTCGAAACATGGACCTTGAGAAGGAAAGAAAGTAAGGTGCTCGACGCCATCGAGATATCTATTCTCCAGAAACTCCGTACTAAGGAAACTTGCAGGAAGAGAATTCTTTTATATTTTGGGCACGTTGCTAGATTAAGAATGTACAAAGACGAAAGGCGAAGAGTCGATCTCTAACAAGATGAACAGTGAATGATGGCTTACCCAGGACCGGTTTATGAGCAGAAGCTTCCATATCGATTCTTCATATTCACCGCCAGGTTGGCATTTTTTAACGTTACCTGGCAACCATGTTATGCCGCAGTGCTGGATATCGCCAGTGTAACACGGCATGTCTACCAACCAAATACCACTGTCCGCACAGTGCAGTAAAAAACATTTATTCAATAAGACAACATAAATACACACAATACAATAGATAAAATTTAAACACTGAGAGGGACTTGAGTGGTTCCCAAGTTACTCACACAACCCATAAAGAGAGAAAAAAATGCAATACACAAAAACAAAAAAGATTTCTTGAGGCAAAGAGAAGCCTGGACCGGCAGATATTAAACCTAAGGTTTTTCGAGCTAGAAGGGGAAGGGCAGATTGGCCTCACCCTCTTTCTAAACATCTGACCGTCTCAATATCTCCCAGCGAGACACCCACATACCTACGAACTCCCTAAAAAGTCCCGGAAGAACAAGATGGAAACATCAAGTCTGAGACACGAACAAAGCCTAGGATCGCAAAGAGTGGAGGCCAGTTCGCGTTGTTAGCTGAATCAGTCTAGAGGACCACGATGCTCAGTCATGAGCACATCGGCTGAGAGAAACTTCAGTCTCTTTTTATTACCTGCATACAGTTAGAATAATCTTATCTTCTAAGATTTTTGATAACTGGCTCTGAATTCTTATTTTTTATTTCTATTGCACTTAATAATACTATTTTTAATGTATGTGCTACCTTAGGTGCTACAGTTCTCCCACCAGCTGCTGCACAAGAATGTTAACATAACAGCCTGCGGGATGTTTCCCATTGATTACTCCCTTCTGTTCCAGGTTAGTTGAAGTCCTAAATTTAGTTTACCAAAAAGATGCCCCCATGTCATTTTGTATAGGATAGTGGCATGTAACATTCTGAATCTGCATTTTAGTATGAATAAGATGCAGCACGTAACGTGCTATCGTGTGAAAATACAGATTAACAATGTTTATTTTTTTCAGATCTTTGCCGCAATTACCACATACAGTGTTATTTTAATTCAAATGGGATAAAAATCCGTATAACTAAGTATATACTCGTATGTTTAACTACAAAACTAAATTTTTGATTATTAATAATATAAAAATAATTATACTTTTAAAATTAGCAATATTAACTTTGTGGTTAAAATTCATATTTTTAATTATTTATTATCTTTGTTTTATTAACCACTTAATTGAGTTTAAATAGATCTACCGGTTTCGGAAAATATCACTTTCTTCTTCAGGGTGTCATAACTAACTAGAAACATATAATATTTTTTCTTTAGCAGAATCTATTTAAAAAAAAAACAACAATTATTTAAAAAATAAATTTAGTACCTAATTCAAATTGTTACTTAATACAAATTTACTCGAATAATTTTTAGGAAAAAATTTTAGAATGGGACTCGTAGTTAAATTTAGTTGGTTGTTTATAATTTTTTGATTAGTTTTACACGCTTTACTTATCTTCAACGATGCCAAATTATTTAATTTGTGACCAACACCGTTTATATGCAAAATTGACAATCCCAATTTTTTATCAAAACCATGACAATTTTCTATTAAATGATTTAAAATTATTTCCTAAAAATTATTCGACTAAATTTATATTACGTAATAATTTGAGTTAGGTACTAAATTTATTTTTTGAATAATTGTTGTTTTTTTAAAAATAGATTCTAGTAAAGAAACAATAATATATGTTTTTGGTTAGTTATGACATCCTGAAGAAGAAAATGATATTTTTCGAAACAGGTAGATGTATTTAAACTCAATTAAGTGGTTAATAAAACGAAGATAATAAACAAAAAATATAAAAATAATTACTTGTAACGTTTGTTGTTCACATATTTGTATGTAGGCTAACATAATATTTCGTATAGTTTTTTCTTGTATTCTGCGTGTTTGATATTATTTTAAGTTCTAAGTCGTCTAAATTTGCCATAATTTTGTGTTATTTTCCGTAAATCTATAATATGATATTTGTTTCGAATATCTTTTCACTAATATTAAACACGATTACAATTTGATGTTACGAAAATAAAATAAGTTAATGAATGGTGAAGTTATTATTTAATATTATAATTCACAAATCTTATTTAAAATTTATTCACATGCCAATAAAATACTTAACATATGTCTGGTCGACCTTAACTTACCATTAATACACGGTGAAAATTATATTGCAGGCCGATTTTGCTTAGCCGTCATTTGGTTTGACAGATATTAATCAGTTGGTATTTAATAGTCGTAGAGAGAAGTTAATTACAATTTATTATAAAATTAAATTTAAATAACGTTTTGAAGTCATTAAAACAAATGCATATCCGACTTTTAGAAAAAAATCATCATGAGCGACGAAGCTTCTTTCGACTTGGCAGGTTTTGTTACAAAACAGCCATTATTGGCACTAAAAAAATTCTCAATTGTTACACCGACGACCTTTACTTTAGAGTTACTGTATCGTGCGCCATGTGGGCCAGCGAAACATTGGACCCTATTTCATTCAGGATGCAAGAGGCAGTGCTGTAAAAACTTATTGGTGGCCGAATGGGCCTGCAACACATGTGGTGTGCCACCTCACATACATCCCGAGCTACGCTTAAATTTTTGAATTGAGAATCCTTGTTCCAATGGAAAGCCTGGTGTGTATAGTCATGTAAACTCTTTCATAGGTTTGATCAAAAAGGATGAAATATTGTAAAGCTAACTGACGACTTTAAAAGAAATTTTTTTACTTATACGGACAATACTATCAACCAATGAAATGAATCCAAAATTCAAACGTAATCTTCTTTGTACAGCTTTCTGGGCTAATCTGCCGTGTATACCCGGGTCGAACATCAGTGCTGATGTGAGAAGAAGGCCATGAAAACTTGAGAACATTACCAGACATACCTAATGTTAAAAATTATTACTTTTTCCAAATTTCTTCCCGTAATATTAATTTGAATAGATTTTTAAATAGCACACAGTGCAGTGCATTCATGCTTTTATCTTATCTTAATGGTAACATTTTATACGTACATCTTTCCCTTTTAGGTGCATGTGTATATCTGATTCTTGCATAATGTATATATTAATGAAAAATTTTCCAATAGTGAAATACCTCGAATTTTATTATTTTCAATAAAATATCGAAAAATAATATTAAATAATATTAAATAATATTAGGGAAAAAAAAAATTAATTAAGCCCACAGTTAACGGTAAAAATATTTATTTATGAATACAATTTTTTTTAATAATACCACTGTTCACCAAATTTCACAGGTCTATAATTTATACAGATTACATGTCAAGATCAGATTACTCTAACTGAAAGAAACGATTTTTTTAGGATATATCCGCGATTGACTAATTTATAAAAAGTAAGAAAATGAAATCATTCAATCAAGCAATGCCGCCAATTATTATTTCTAAATGAATCAATTATTATTTCTAAATGAATCAATTATTATTTCTAAATGAATCAATTATTATTTCTAAATGAATCAATTATTATTTCTAAATGAATCAATTATTATTTCTAAATGAATCAATTATTATTTCTAAATGAATCAATTATTATTTCTAAATGAATCAATTATTATTTCTAAATGAATCAATTATTATTTCTAAATGAATCAATTATTATTTCTAAATGAATCAATTATTATTTCTAAATGAATCAATTATTATTTCTAAATGAATCAATTATTATTTCTAAATGAATGAAAATGGGTCTTTCGTTACATCCCGTAAAGTTGAAAGGGAAGCTCGAACAGATAAACTTTTCGTTCAAAAACTACAGCACACCATGGATCATATTTGGGATTGCACAATATGATCCATGATGTGGTTCATTTATCAACAGTTTGAAGATTTGAGAAATTTAAGGGATGCAAAGAAAAACTTCAATGTGCTCACCCAACTCACAGATGAGCATCAAAATTTTTACAAGTATAATAATAGGTAAGACAATCTAAAACAAACGTCTACAAAAATTAATAATATATTTGTTATTAGGAGAACATATTCTTATTAAGGAAAACACATTCTTAATGTGAAGTTGTAATTATTCAGAACATAGGTCTGTGATATTTTAAATAATAAATTAATGTATTACTTATAAATATATACGTATAAAATCAATTTTGTCAAAAAATATTGTTTTTGCGTCACCGGGATTCTTATTGTGAAGTTGTAATTATTCAGAACATAGGTCTGTGATATTTTAAATATAAATTAAATATATTAATTACAAATATATACGTATAAAATCAATTCTATCGAAAAATATTGTTGTTGCGCCACCGGGATTCGAACCTGGATCTCTTTCCTAATCGAGAAGGTGCATTATCCAACTATGCTACAGCGACAATATTTTTAGCGACAAATTTTCGAACCTATATGTTACCTTTTTAATATTAATACATTTAATCGTTCCATTATTTGAAAGAGCCATCTACCTTATTTTAACAGAATCTCAAATAGCTTTGAGTCATCTGATAGCAGAAACTATAGTCCAAAAAATCCAGAGAAACTTTCTAAGATTCATTAATTTTAAATAAAATAAACGCTCTGATGATATCAATTATGATTATCTCCTTAGCCGTCTGAAATTGTTAAAATTATCAGCGAGACGTACGATGACCGACCTTATATTTCTATACAGGGTCAATGTTATCTGTCCTCAAATTGTTGGTCTGCTTGACTTTTACGTACGATTGAGGTCATCGAGACACAATTCATTGTTCTATTACAGTGGTAATGTAAGAACTTATTTATGCATTAACTAACTCCATAGTCCCCAGAATGTATTCTTTGCGGAATGAATATGCGGAGGTAGTCGACATTTTTGCTGTAAATTTAACTCTTTATATGACTACTTTATTACAATTCTTTGTGTCTCAACTCAATAGTGACGAATAAATTGGTTTACTTCACATTTTATATTTATTTTTAATTTTAATTATGAAAAAGCATCTTGACATTTAATTTTTTTCTTTGTGTATTGCCCATCTGATGATATTTTCTGTTATTTTACAAGTTATATTAATGCCTGAATAGGGCGTGTATAATAATAATAAATAAATAATACAGTCAGTGCAACACACAAAATGCAGTTATAAGAATCATTTCATAAAATAAAATAGCTTACTATCAGTATCTGTTTTACCTAATTTCAACAATCAATTTGAAACATTCCTTTTAAAAGCCTTAATGTCAATTATTTCTAAAATTTATAATAAGATATGGAGATCAGAGGAGTTTCAGAGTATTAGAGTTTATTTTTAAGATATACACACATGGAGATAATAAAAACATGCGGCGATGATGATAATCTATCTCCATACTTCTGACCATCATTCGTGTTCAGATGCTTCAATATTCACCTTGGCTACAGTGAGGAACGAAAGCAATTGAGACAATGGCGTGGTATGAATAAAGTTCATCAAGTTGCATTAATTCAGGTAGTATTACAAAATAGTTCGAAATGCGAGATTACATTAACGAACGAGGTGGAGAGTTAGAGTGAAAATTGTTTTCCTGCTGGTGCTCAGCAGAAAAATAACAGACCTAGTCCACAATATTTTATATGTGAATACCTGATTAAATTACAAGACGAAAATTTTCAAGGAATATATGCAAATTCTTCATCGTTACGGAATATATTATTGTTTGAAACTTTTACATGTTAGGCTTTCAGCGTGCATACTTGGAAATAAATATTTGGGAAATTTTACATTACATATATGTATATGGAACTGGCGTCTCTTCTAGGTTAGATCGCATTTTTTGTAGATGCCGACGTTTTGGCACGATAACACGTGCCATTGTCAAGACGTTGCTTCCAAAAAATACAGTACAACAGTAGATCTATCTTCCACAAACAAAACCATTTACAAAAAACGCGAAATAACCTAGAAGAGATGCCAGTTTCATACATTACTGCTAAAGGAAACCTTCAATCAAACATATATATATATTCCATCAAACATATGCAAGGTGTAACAGACAGAATTTCGACAGCCCAGACTATTTTTTGTTTCACGATATTGGGTCTGAAGCAAAGATATAGATTGATAATGGATAAATATCGCAAATATTCGAAGTGAGTAGACTTAAAGCTTAACATGATTTTGTAAAAAATTCAAACAATATATAATAATGTTATATACCCGAGGGGAATTAAGAGAACTCTAAACTGACGAATCATCAAATTCTATGGAAATACGTGCAGCGTATAACAATGGACAGAGAAAGGTGGGAGGCACTTGGGGAATCCTTCATCCAGAAGTAGATATAAAATGGTTGACGATAATATACACTTGTGGTTGCTTCTTTTTCTTATCAAGCATTAAGCATATGTTTAGTTTAGAGTTGTTTACCCTCTTTCGATTGATTAATATTACTTCTTTTTTTATTACATTCAGTTATTAACATCTTAATACCATCATCATGGCTCCGATATCATCATACCAGAGCCATACCTGTACAATTTGACGTGAGACTCGTTTTCACATTCAATTCAGAGGGGAGCCAGAAAGAACCTATATAAATCATACACCCCCAAAAGGAGAAGGTAGACGTCACATTTATGTGTTGCAGTCGCAGAACTCGGTCACAGTCTGGCAGAAATTCACCCTGTCCAGGTCGCAAGAGGTGCGAGGGAGAGCCAGTAGAACGCTTCGTTAGGACTCTCTAGCCACTGCTCTTCCCGGCATCGCCCAACCCAGTAATCCCCAGCGAGAGACCCACACCCCAATAAACACAATAACATATATACAACTATCAAAAAAAAATTACTAAATATGGTTACATGGGTAAATAGGTGAACATTACATTGTGTAAAGTTATCACTTAAGCCAGCCGATAACAGGTCGTAAGCCCTGTCATGCCCGAGACTTCCATACTTCCCATGTAAAAATAATAGCTTCATTTGTTTCGAATATCATTTCACTAGTATTCACCATGATTTGATGCAATTCAAATAAAATTAATTAATTAATTTGATTAATAAATCATGGTGCTATTATTTAATTTTACAATTCACAAAATTAACAAAAAAATTTCAGATACCAGTAAAACACGTAACTGATAATAACAGTTCGCTTTATCTGGCAGACGTTATCCTATCGTTAATATACATAATAGTTATCGTGTGAACGTACAGCACGACCGATATCAGTCAGATTAAAATAACATTTTTAGAGATAAATCTATACGCGAACAGAAAAAAACTGTTTTTTTCCACCAGTTTTCGCAGTGCACCTATACCGTTCCCTCTGTTCTATTCTATTGGCATCTTTCTAGTAGTAGAATGATTTTTCCAACACGGATCCATTCCATCCGGATTCCAACAACAATCCTGGAGCGATACGGACTAGTCTGAGTAGTGACTATCGCAGTTGAATATATGCAGGATGAATATGTACATAATCTTCTTTATCCACAACAATCTCAACATTTTTCTCTAGTAGTTCGAACGAATCTATTCTTTTCCTGCCCTTACAATTATAAAAAGACAGCAGGATGGGGGAGATCCACCCTTTTCCGGGATCAATTTAGAAGCTAACGCTCACTTGTCGGTCCCATTCATCAAAGCTAATAAAAATACGCGACTTTAATTCAATAATATATTCAAGATCATGCAGTATATAAAACGAAAAAAGAAAAAAATTCAATCTAGTTAATATCAATTTTTTTAAATTTTAAATTTAAACCCTCCAGCGTCCCTGAAGTGCTGTCTATTAATATAAAACATATAACATAAATCCATAGAATACATAATTTTACATTTATATGGAAAATTAAGGTGCAGTAGTTCAAGGCAGACACTCAGGGATCCAGCTATCAAAAAACACTCCCAAAAGTGGGACAGTTTGAGTCACACTAGCACATACAGACTAACGGAGTTGCAAAACACGATATATGGAGAGAGAGAGAGGTAGGCACGTCGGTGAAAATATCCACCCACGCAGGCCGACCTAACTACCTAAAATTTTATAAAAATGAATTGATTATTCTGGCGTCTGCTATCGGATTACTCAAAGGTATTTGATATTCCATAATAATAAGGTAGATGGCTCTTTCAAATAATGGAACGAATAAATGTATTCATATCAAAAAGGTAACGTATAGGTTCGAAAATTTGTCACTAAAAATATCGTCGCTGTAGCATAGTTGGATAATGTACCTTCCCCGGTTTGGAAAGAGGTCTAGGTTCGTTTAATTCATATTTAAGATATTAGCACTTTTAAAATTAGCAATATTAACTTGGTGGTTAAGATTCATATTTTTTATTTATTATAATAAATAAAAAATAAGATATTAGTATTGATTTAAGAACATTGCGTCATTTGCTACTTCATGCTTGGCCCTCAGTAAATTGATATCTTTTGATGAATTTCATACTATCAACATGAAAGTGTTAAGTTATTAATAAATATATATAAATATAATATAATACAAATTAAATGAATCAATAGAAAGATTCACAGAAAAAAATATATTTATCGAAAAAATATTTAGTTGTTACCAGTTTTCGAACCTGAACCTTTTCCTGTTCCTATTCTCAATTTTCGCTATAGCAATCGAATGCATTTTCGACAAATTTTGAATTGAAATTGAAGACGCCAAAATAAAATGAAATAATCCATTTTATACAACATATCAGTAAGATAAATATTTGGCTATCTTGCCTGCTACACTAGTAATTTACTGTATTATAGCAGATAGTGTTCCTACGATGATCAATGTACAAAATATATATGTATATATAAACAGTTAATCAAGAGATGAAATTAGATAGTTCAGTATAGCGGTTTTATTCTCAGGTTTGGAACTTTAAATGTTCTTGGGCGTAGTTTCTCCCCATTTCGTGGAACCAGAACTACACTTTTCGTGAAAAATATGCAAGACTATGGTTGCAATCTTTCACTTTTGTATTTAGACCGTTGTATATTTTTGGTGCCAGAAATAAATAATATATAATATAACCTTCAGGCAATTCTTATAGATAGATCCACTTTAACTGCATATGTTATTGAATCTTACAATAATGCAATCACATAATAAATGCATTATCGTAATGAGTTGTTAATTATAAAACTAATATATCTAATTGATAACAGATTTTTCTATGTGCAATGATAAATGTTAGACATATATTGCATTGTATATAAATATATATATATATGCGGATACAAATTGTAAAATCATAAATTGCTCTCAGCCTGAGAGAGAAGTACATCTATATAATAACTAAAGTAATAAAAATGTTCAAAACGTATTCAGGATTGTTTACTTTGATGATAATAATTCTAATTAATGGTAAGTTTTCTTACATTTACGAATGGTAATATTTTACGGGTGGTAATATTATACGATATTCGATTTTCTGAAAAATTTATTATTTTTACAGGGGCTCCACCCGACGACAACGGTAGCTGGAGAATTGTGGGAGGAAGCGATGCACAGATGGGTGCATCTCCGTACCAGGTCATTCTCAGGTACGGTGGTTCGTTCGGGTGCTCCGGTTCCATCATCAGCAAGAAGACTATCCTCACAGCAGCCCACTGCGTTAAAGGGTAATGATCGACTCGTCTTCATCACTTATCCTTACCCACATTATTTATTAATCAACCAACTAACTTATAACTTGAGAGTGTGTTATGTATATATTATATAACATTACACGGGATGTAACAGAACTAATCATCAATATTTTATTGGTGGATTAACGAAAATGACGAACGAGTCGAAAATGTTCAAGGAATATGTGCAAATTGTGCACCGTTACGGAAAATATTATTGTTTGAAATTTTTACAAAATCATATTAAGCTATAAGTCTACATACTTCGAAATAAATATTTGCGAAATGTATCCACTTTTGCTTCGGGCCCTAAATCATCAAACAAAATATAGTCTAGCCGCTCGAAATTCGATGATCTTTAATTTCTTGTATTCAGTATGTAATTTTGAATTAATAAAATATTTTAATTAAGTGATATAATCGCATAATTACGATTTATTTTAAATGATTATACTTCTGACATGATTGAAATTAGGCACGTTATTAATTTAAAACAATGTAACACGAAATCATTGATGAACTCATTTTTTTCAATTTCTTTGACTCAAATCACTTTCACAATAATGAGAGTACACACATATATATAGTGGACCCTCAATATTGGTCATCAATCTGTTCCCGAGATATCAAAAAGAACGAATATTAGTCGAATTAACTAATCCGTTCTCAGTCCCGAATTAAATCTATTCTTTAACAAAAAAAAAATTAATTCGAAAATCACAAATTTATTTTAATTACGTATTAACCACTACCTACAATAAAAAAATATTTTTGAAATATTATTTACACAAAGACGACGGGGAGAGGGGGGCAGCAAAATAGTTTGCTATCTACCTCTTTCCGTCTACCTTCCTAGCATTACCTAGCGGGATACCCATGTCCCGATAAAAACCCTAAAAAATCCAAAAAATTCATCTACTCTCACATTTTATACATACAGGTTGTGAATCAGTGCTATCAGCTATCTGGGTATACCAATCTTTGGCAGGATCATCCACAGCCAATTTCACTAGAGTCAATTAAAATCCTTTGTGTAATATATGAAGCAGATTATCACTGGATTTTTACAAATGTCAAAATACTTTCTTCCTTCATATTTATTATACCATCCTTGTTCTCCAGGACAGAGATTTCCAGACTCACGATCACTGTTGGAACCAACCTTCTAAACTCTGGAGGGGTAGTCTATGAAGCAGAACGGTACATATATCATGAAGAATATGACTTGTGGGATTTCACAAATGACGTGGCCGTCATCATCCTCAAGAACGAAATAGAGTTCTCTGACCTCGTATCTCCCATTGCTCTTGGAATAGAAGAGATTGGTGGATCAGTTCCAGTGACTCTTACTGGATGGGGAATGACGACGGTAATTGTTGATCCTAAACTTTGTATTATTTTCTATATAGTACCTACACATTTGTAAATAAGAGATGTTAAATATATTAGATCGAGGAGTAGCATATTGGAATAAATTACGTATTTGGTTTCAGTTTGGTGGCGCACCAGCAGAGAAGCTGCAGACAATCAACCTTCGTTCAATCTCTCATGATTATTGCAAACATATATGGGATGATTTTATCCCTGTCTTCTCAACACAGATCTGCACCCTAACGCAGAGGGGTGAGGGACCCTGTCAAGTAAGTAATGGTTCACACATGTGAAGAAACTTTTTACATCCATATTTTGTCTATGATTTTTTGGATGTATTGGATTCGAACGTAGCCTCGTTTGTGGCTGTAAGTCGATTCGAACGTAGTCTCATTTGTATTTGGTTAAACGACCAGGTTTGTGAGACGCGAGCAAGGCAAAAACAAACGTGTTTTTAATATCTCTAGATCAAGATTACTTAAATATTTTCTCTTTTATATATTCAATAACAGTATGTTATTGTTAATAATATCCAGTTTCAACATTTCAGGGTGATTCTGGAGGTCCTTTGGTGGCGAACAATAAGGTTATCGGTGTGGTGTCCTTTGGGTATCCTTGTGCCAAAGGAATGCCTGATGTTTACAGTCGTGTAAGCTCCTTCATTGGCTGGATCGAGAAGAATGCAGTTTTGTAAAGCTGGCGAACGACTTTACAAAACGTTTATTTTACTTTATGTGCATAATATCATACAACTAATGAAATGAATCAAATGTGCAAAAATTATCTTAAAAATTAAGTAAATTATAACTTTTTGTAGATTTCTGTGGGTAATATCAATTTGATATAGATTTTTAAATATCATGTAGTGCAATATATTTATTATATCGTTGGAATCAATCAACATTTTTAGTATCCACGACTTTATCTTTTCATTTACATTTGCATATACATTTATCTTGAACATTCTTGTTACAAATTTAAGTCATTTTTTTTAAATATTATAGAATCAGTATGTTGTACTATTTGGTTTATTTTTATACCAAAAAACGGTACAGAAAATATTATAAATCCATCCGGAGAATATTATGAATCCCTAATGTTTTAAATAATTTAATTTGCACTTTGTACGAATTTTTCATAAATCATTTCTTGTTTGTTAAAATTGATATATATATATATTTATGTGTGATTTATACTAAATATTTTTGTCCCACAAAATTAACATTCTTAACTTATATATATAGAAGAGGCAAGATTTTGCGGTGAAACGTCCTATATTACCGCCCCTAGAGAGGATAACTGCTTACTTTTCTACTGTGTATATATATATATACACAGTAGAAAAGTATATATATATATATATATATATATATATATTTATGTGTGATTTATACTAAATCTTTTTGTCCCACAAAATTAACATTCTTAACTTAATATTGTACACAGTAGAAAAGTAAGCAGTTATCCTCTCTAGGGGCGGTAATGTAGGATGTTTCACCGCAAAATCTTGCCTCTCCAGTACAACAATTTCAAACAGCCAATAAATATCGCATTTTTTAAATGGTAAATACGTAAATGACATCATTATCATACAGAATCACGATAATTTGCGTACAACATGAAATATTTAAGAAAAAACTATATTTAATTTCAAGTGTCACATTTTATTGTCAATTCTGTTTTATGAATTTTTAATATCATATATATATATGATATTAAAATTGCGTTTATTTGTCAAATGAAGCACAATTAAATTTACACTATTTGTTACGTTATAAGTTAAAGTTCAAGATTCACGAAATTCACTGGAGGTGGGGCTGTTAGGTGTGTCCGAAGAGAAGTATGATCGGTTGTAGTATTTTCTCGGACTGATCGCTTCGCGGTGTATTGTCTGATTTTCTGCGGATACCAGGCGGACTGTATCAAGTGTATGCTTAAATGGCCATGTCTGTGGGGCGCGAGCCGGGTTCCACAAAATCATAGTGGCAAACACATTAGAATCTCACCAATGTACGACATAAGCTCAACACAAAGTCTCCATTCGACCATCTGTTGCAACTCTAACCTGGTTAAACTAAATGAAACAAGAGAGATGTGTCAATGATTTGCCGAGTGCGATTAGACCATTGTTCTATCTGTTCTCATTTTGTTATAATTAATGTATTTGATTCCCCAGTTTATAAACTCTAACAAGAGGAGGAGCATCTGAACTATGTACTTGTATTCTTTTATTGCCCTGTAAATTAATTCCATCCAGCTGTAGTTGTTTATCTAACTGGCAATGCTGCGCTCGTTGTTGAGCTAGTTCGGATGAAAGACATAATTGCTGTGCTCCTCTGTTTAGATCTGTTATGATATGCTTGACATTTTCGGACCTGATACACTCAGTTTTCCTGACAATACTTACTAGAGATTGTCAATAACCCGCCATTCACTGGGTGACTTCTTGTCTCTATGAAAATTGTTAATATGATGAAATCAACTACTTTAATAAAGATCTATACTAATGGTCAGAATAAACTTTATATTGTACCGATTATTGCATGTTAACTGTTCTACATACTACATATTTAAAAAATTTTTGATTTGTTTAAAGTCGGTGTAAATTTTAGGAAACCGTGAGTTGTACATCTTTGCACTAAGATCATGTTTGTAATTTGTGTTATAAAAATGATATAAATTAATAAATCTATATTATATTATTTTGTTTATCACGAATCGGGAACAAACATACTCACATACCAGGAAAACACTTGTAATGATAATACTGAGTATCAGATAAGGATTACAAATATTTGTTGATAAATACAACTCTAAATTCTATTACATGCTATTAGTAAATTATTTGACTGCGTGTTTTATGTTTTTATGTCCGATCCTCCGGCGTCTATGCAACTTACCAATATTGACTAAGGAAGATTGTCTCATTCTTGACCCTCATAATAATGAAACATATAAAACGTATTGTCATAATAACCGAACTATTTAAACTATTTTTTGAATAATTGAGACCTTATTTCATCAATAGCAACATGGATATTCACTTGAAAGTGCGTGGATCATTTCTGGAGCCCATTGATGTCTCCAAAATGATCAATTACGCGACCAGGAAATTTCTGATATAATAACTCGATTGTTATTCCGACTTTTGTGACACGTAGCCTTATCCTGCTGAAAATAGACATCGTCCAGAACCAAATTTTGTTGACAATACACTCACAAGACAAACGCATCTCAAGTAAATTGAAGAAGTAAAATAAATAAAACAATTATTTTCATATATGAAGGGTCCAATGCAAGGAGTTGAGAGTGCCATTCGATAGCTTAGTTTTATAGAGCAATTTTGTATATTTCTAAGATATTCAATATCGCTCACAGTTCCGAGAAAAATTACCTTTAGACAATATTTTTTTATTGGTTATGTAATTTTTTTATCTGTAACGGTACATGCATACTTTATAAAAACAACACAGTATATTTATAATTTATAAAAAATGTGTACATTAATTTACTTCTCAGCATCTATGTTTTTTGTAACCCTTGAAACCGTTAAAAGCAGATATCTCAAAATTACTTTACATTTATTTTTTTATATGTTCTATTCATATTCTTAATATACGTACACATTATACATCATAAACATTTTTATAAATATACAAAAAAGGCGAACAAGCTTCATAATGTAAGAGATGTTAAGAGAAAACCATTATTACTATTAATATTTTTTTTATCTAAACCTAAAATATTATGAATGAAGTAAACAGGATTTTAAAATAATTCTAATAACATAATAAATGAGTAAAATACTCTCGCTATACCATGATTGAAACACTACGCAGAACAGAAAAATTAATATAAAGAAATGATGTTCTGTTCATGTGATCATTTCTATAAATCTTTGCTCAGTTTGCTTTCTGCCAACATCCAATAACCAGCTCCTGAGATGGTGTTTGAGTTTGTCCATCGAGAATTCTTTCATACTGTTTGGCAAAATGTTATACGCTTTGGGGGCCAGAAACACATGGAAGGATTGATCGACCAAAGCTTGTTTTCATTTTAGGCTTCACGGTGAGCCTATTCTTTTTTGCTCTCGTAGCATAATTATGAGATGGATCTTGATGAAGCTCTTCGTTAGAATAAAAATAAAGGATCAGTCTTTTTACATACAGTTTTTAAATATCAAGAAGCTGACATTCCTCAAACAGTGAGTCAGAGGGAAACCTATATGGTTTTCTGTGGATGATTCTGAGAATGAATTTTTGTGTAATTACTAATTGGTTATGGGCAGTTTTCTCAACTCCACTCCAACCTAAGATCGCATAGCTAAGAATGAATTGATATAGAGCAATGTATATTGTTCTCAGCATACATTTCTCTAGAACCTTTTTATGTAAGTAAATATAATGGAGTTCTACAAACTTACCTCGAATACAGTGTTAATAAACATATTTTATTTCCGCAAAATTTTCTTTTGTAGTTAATTTTCACAATTTCATGGCACTGCTCAATCATGATATTGTTTTCATTTTCAGGGTTAAAAATGTCACTGACAAGATCTAATCCTGAATGTCAAGAACATAGTGATATTTAAAATAACGATTGAACTTGGGTCACCTTTATAACATAACCTTCAGACATTTCGTATACGAGTTTTCGGCGATTAATCATCTTTGGCGCACTTTAACTGCATAAGTTAATGAACCGTAATCTTATAAAGCAGCAATCAAACAAAAATAAACGTATTCAAGTAATCAGTTACTAATCACAACCCAGATATATCTGATAACTAAATGAATACAGATTTTTCTTTGTGTAATAATCATAAATGGAGATTAAAAGCATTATAAATATGCAGACACAGATTGTAAATTCACAAACCAATCTCAGCTTGAGAGAGAAGTACAAGAAAAAAATTGAAAATGTTCACAACGTATTTGGGATTTTTCGCTTTGGCTCTAATAGTTCTAATTAACGGTAAGTTTTTCTACAATTACATATGGTATTACTTTTCTATCATGAACACTATTTCTGGAAAATAAATTATTATTTTTAAAGGGGCTCCAACCAATGATGACGGCAGCTGGAGAATCGTAGGAGGAGGCGATGCAGAGAAGGGTGCATCTCCGTACCAGATCATTCTCAGGGTCTACGGTTCGTTTATGTGCTCCGGTTCCATCATCAGCAAGAAGACTATTCTTACCGCAGCCCATTGCGTTGATGGGTAAGAGTTAAATCGACTTTGTTAGATAGCCTAGCCGATATTATGACCAACTAATTCTAATTCTTAAGTATTAACTTCGTTACCAAATTTTAAATGCCTTGTAGATAAAGAGACCAATCAGAAGCATGGCTATCCGACATTCTAACATATTCATTATACAGAGCCTACACTAATAATTCACTAATTCTACAACACTTCTAAATTATTATTTTTTTATCTCTATTTTTATTTTTGTCGAGTCTTTATTAAATAACACCACAACATCACGAAAAAAACTGGCTACTTTAACACAGACTTCAGTTTAGCAAAGTAGCCAGGACAACGCTGTATATATCAGAGGTGAAGTCTACTCCATCCCATACAATAAACTACGAGTATTTAATTGCAATATAATTGTACCTTATGTTTATCATGTTATATTATAATATATTCAACTCGCCAGAACAATGCTTAAGCATATTTAATTCGAAAATCGTGGTTCAGTTCTCGAAACTTGCCGTGCGCTATGTCGATTTTACGGTCGACATAATCGTCCATCCAAGCTAATAATTCAAATAAATTTGGATCGTTTTCGCACCACACATACTCTAATTGATAATACGCATCCGTAGAGACTTCGTACAGTACGCACCGAAGAAGCTATTGTTTCTTCAAAAATGGTGCCGACCAGAACTTTACAGTCAACGAAGAGCGCTACAGATCCATGATTAATGACTTTTTTGTTCCCCAATTAAACGGCATTAATGTGGAAGAGCTGTGGTTTCAACAATACGGCGCAACATACCACATAGCGCGTGCCACAATCAATCTATTAAAGAAAACATTCTATGAGAGCATAATTTCGCGTAATGGGCCTGTGAATTGGCCTCCAAGATCGTGTGATTTAACGCCTTTGGATTATTTTCTGTGGGGATATGTGAAGTGGCTGATCTACGCCGATAAACCAGAGACGATAGATGACTTGGAAGCTAACATTTGTCGCGTTATTGGCGATATACGTCCCCAGCTGCTCTAAAAAGTGGTCGAAAATTGGACTTCCAGGTTACACTTTATTCAAGCCAGCCGCGGCACCCACATGCGCGAAATTGTATTTAAACACTATTTTACCATTACCACGATTTTTAAGTGTTTTACACCTCTTTTTTTATTTTTTTTTATTTTCGTGTTATTTTTTTGTCCATGTGAAATATCTTATTTGTCACCATTTATTTTTTCTGTGTTCAAAGCCAACAATATTCTTATATTTGTAATATTTCCAATAAATAAATATTTTAACCTTTGCCCTCTAGGTTTGATGTTTCCAGTTTCACAATTACTGTTGGAACAAACCTTCTAAACTCTGGAGGGGTAGTCTATGAAGCAGAACGGTACATCCGTCATGAAGAATATGACTGGTGGAGTATCTCAAATGACGTGGCTGTTATTATACTCAAGAACGAAATAGAATTCTCTGATCTCGTGTCTCCCATTGCTCTTGGAACGGAAGAGGTTGGTGGAGCCGTTCCGGTGACTCTTACCGGATGGGGAACTACAGTGGTATTTGTTGATCATTATTTTTTTATAAATTTTCACATTTATAATTTAGAGAAAGTTAAATATATTACATAGAAGAGTAGCATATTGTATTAAAATTATGTATTTGGTTTCAGCTCGGTGGTTCGCCAGCAGAAAATCTACAAACAATAAGCCTTCGGTCAATCACTCACGAAGAATGCAAAGATATGTGGAATGGTCTTAATACTGTCTTCCCCACACAGATCTGCACCCTGACGCAGAGGGGTGAAGGAGCCTGTCATGTAAGTAATAGTTCACACATATTATAAAATAAACTATTTTAATATGTATTGTACATTTAAAAAAAAATTGGCTTACTGATTTATTAGGTCACCAGCGTTTTACTAATACTAATAACACTTTCTGAGGTCACGCAGTCAAAATAACTAACTTCTACCTGAGCTTCTTTTAATTTTTTTTTCCAATTCTTTAGTCTACGATACTCTGAGTACTCTACATGAGGCTACACCGCCTAATCTACTACTATACAAGTGCGTCAGCGCTACTCGCTTTGATTTTACTAACAACCTTATTATCATGAACAACACGAGTGTTTAATATGAATACATTAATTGGAAGGGTAAAGAAACCCTGTCTTCCAATTTCCCTTGAATATTGAAATGAAAATCATCATATTTCTCATTACAAAGAATGCGTTTGAAGTGTGCAGCATTCCTTTGTTTGGTGATTGTCATTAGTCCTCTTGACTGTTTCTTTTAACCTCTAGGCTTCAATTCCATTTGACCGACAATGGATGCCCAGTATATCTAGGTTACTTTTCTCATAAGTGCTTCTTATCGTCTCAATGCTATTTATATTTCAAGAGTCACAAAGGTATTTCTATCTCACTGTCCTACTTTAGCTTTTTTACCCTCTTCACTTTAATGCCATTGATTAACAAGAAAACTTTCTCAAATTCGTGATAAGTGATTACTGTGAACAGTGTTTTGTGAATATTCGTCTAATGCAATTGAGTCTAAATTCTTTCCAGAAGAAGAGGGGTCTCTATGTTGATAATAATATCCAGTTTCAATATTTCAGGGTGATTCTGGAGGTCCTTTGGTGGCAAACAATAAGGTTATCGGTATGGTGTCCTGGGGGAATCCTTGTGCTAATGGAATGCCTGATGTTTACAGCCGTATAAGCTCCTTCGTCGGCTGGATTGAGAAGAATGCAGTTTTGTAAAGCTAACGAACCACTTTATAAGATGTTTATTTTACTTATTTAGAGCGCAAAATACTTACAATGTGTTTTGTAATTCAAATGTTTCAAAATATTTGAAATTTTTTTTATTTTTGTTAAGCTAACGCTTCCTTTTGAAATGTCATTTAATTCTTACTTATTCGTTAAATTGTAATAAAAAGTTTAAATAATAATTTTTATGTAACTTTTATTATTATACTCGTCAATACTCGTGCACAGGATGGTTTGAACAAGCCGAAAAAGTGGTTTGACACGAACCTCCCATCACTTAACACAAAAAAATCAAAATATGTATGTTTCTGTATCAACGAAAGAACAACACCACATCAAAGTTCTACACTCAGCGTACATGACTGCAAAGCAAATAAGAACACGGCTTCCTCATGCCAATGTGAAATATTTACACAAGTCAAAATTATTCGACATCTGGGAGTACTGATCGATCATATCGAACCTAGCTAAACGCATAAGAAAACTAATTTACTTTTTACTAATTTATTTTTTAGGAATACGATGTATAGTTGATAACAAACTCTTAAGATTGGTGTACTTTGCACTGTTCTACTCTTAATTAATTATGCTATTTTATTTTGGGGAGGAGCAGCTAAAACAATATTGAAGTCGGCTAAAAAAACACAAAAGATAATTCTCAAGGTAATAATTGGTCGTCCCTTTAGATATCTTATATTTAAAAAATACAATGTCCTAGACAAATCTTTATGTTGAGACTCGTTCAATATTTCCATGCTAACAACAACTACCCCAGACAATAAATCATGGACACAACACAAGACAAACAACAAATATCTACACCCCAGTTCTGAGAGCAACAATGACATTTTATGAAAGATTCTACATGTTCTTAGCTACGAAACTATACAACACACTCAGTACCAACTGTAAATTGTTTAATTCTAATAAGATTACTCAAATATGGACCCAATATATGATCCGATCAGGTGGAGATGAATCAGAAGCATGGCTATCCAACATTCTAATATAATTTATACAATACCTACACTAATAATTCACTAGTCTTACAACACTCCCACTACATATTTTTATTTTTTTATACATATTTTTTATTTCTCTTTTTATTCCTGTTGATGATTTAAATAACACCACAACAGCACGAAAAAAAAACTGGCTACTTTAACACAGACTTCAGTCTAGCAAAATAGCCAGGACAACGCTGTATATATCAGAGATGAAGTCTACTCCATCCCACACAATAAACTATGAGTATAATTATGTCTTATGTTTATTATGTATAATATATTCACCTCCGTTAGAACAAAAATATGTATGTCATTTAATAATAATGTATGTTGATCATGTTGATCAGTGTTTTGTAATTCACAAAACTGTAAGATGATATATTTAAATCGATCCCTATAAACAAAATAATAAATTGAAGTTGTCACAATAATTTGGATAAACGAGTAGACCATTATGTTCAGCATCAGTCTAAATATATATCGATACGTTCTTCAATAAATTATTTATCTTCGATCATTCAAATAATAACACATATATTATTTCATTCCACAATATTAATATGAAAAAACGTGGACAAAACTCTAGATACATGTTTTTTTGACACTTGACTAGAATGAGAGAAAATCAACCAATTTATTATCAACTCTTTCTATTAAAACCTTCCTCTCCCGCAAGATTTACGTAACAATAACGTCCTTTAGTATTTATAAAAAGTTTAACTATTAGTCTCATCTTAAAGGAGAATACGATTCGCGTAGAATTTTTCAAATTTCAAACTAGAATAATGAAAGTACATTATAACATTAAATCTGGTACCTACCGCGCGCAAAATAAGTCGGGATTAACATTCTCAGGTTGGCAGCACAGTCCACGCGTGGACACGATTTCGTGCAACGTCTTTTCATGTGACAGCTGTCGTGAACGACGGACTGAACAATTTGATTCTTTAAATAAGCGATGATGTGACTTTTATAAGTGGGAAAGGGTGAGAACAATATAATATATTAACATCTGTGTTGTCCTGCATCATATTTGAACTGAACTATTGACTAATTATATGTGAAATTTCAGGATACACATTCCTTTCTCCGTTTAGTTTATTTCTCCATGTAGTTTATTTCTCCATGTAGTTTATTTCTCCATTTAGTTAATTTCTCCACGTAAATTTTTTATGTTTAACTTTCTTCATTTTCCCTTTACTACTCACAAAATGCTTACTATGCTAAATTATTTTCATCAGTGTTTTACATTTTCAGTCTAAAATCTTATAAAATGAAAGTGTTGTTTCCTTTTTGTCACAACTCATATCGTGAACATGACGATGAAGAAGTCATGCCACAACACCCGGAATACAGCGGAAAGAATTTCTTCCGTACAAGGGATGAGACCAACGTGTTAATCTGACACGGACTACTCGATAAAATTAATTTTTCCAACCGAAGACGATGCGAGCGATTCAAGAAGAACCAGTTGTCAAAATCCAGTTTGTCTGATGTACGGCACGAGGAGTGATAAGTTTTTGACGTGTATCTTTGACTGACCAAATTGATGAGGACTGTGAATCTCTGTAGAAATGCACAATGACTATCGCAAACACACTGGTTGTAAAAATGCATTTTTTTGATGTACAAGGAATTTAAAGCTTAAAATGTCTTTTCTGTAACATATTTGTTTCTCTATTTAATTTAAAACTCACTGTTTTCCTGGTAGTGTTAACCGATCTATTTATCATGTTATTCTATTTTATACCTGACCTGACAAACCATCAGGTAACAATTTTGTTCACTTAGCTTTGAAAAAAATAAATAGTAAACTTTATATTTAATATGGCAAAAATTTCCGAGACTAACTCTTACTTAGAATCGCAATTATGCACTAATGTTTGATGATTTCTATTTCTTGTATTAAATTAAGTGATAACATTTTTAATAATCTTTTTATTTTTCCCTGAGTATGATGGCTGAAATGACAGGCAAGACATTGACATTATGTTAAATTCTGTAACCAAAGACCCATGCCCATCATATGAACCTCTGAGCAAGCCGGTGGTGTGAAAGCATGGCGTCCTAACCTGACGATCACCCATCACATATAGGCGACCACGTGACAACATCCTTAATATATATAGTATATAAATTCAATATCAAATATTGATTTTCGTCAATACGAAAACAATTTTTGTAACGAGTAATTGATGGTCGCCTGATTTATCTTTTTAACAAATTAATATCTACTTCAACAAAATATTAAATATAGGTCTCCGAGGTATTTGGAAATACAAAATTATTTTTTTGAATCAAAATAATTCACCAGTAATTTATTTAGATGTCTTGTCAAGATAAAAACCCTTACGTTGTTAAAAACAGACTTTCACTAAGGGCGCGCAGTATAATCCCAACAGGGAACCCAGCCAACCACTTTTGATGTGAAAATATTTACGCATACAAAACTAAATAAATACTGTAACGGAAAAATACAAAATGAGTTCATTTAATCAAGCAATGCAACCAATCATTATTTCTAATCGAATTCTGGGTCTCTCAGTACATCCCATGAAGTTGAAGGGGAAGCTAGACAAGATAAACATTATGTGGAAGAACTACAGCATACCTTGGGTTATTTTTGGCATTGCACAAGTAATGTGGTTTATTTACGAACAGATTGAATATTTCAGAAATATGACGGAAACATTTAAACACTTCCGAATGATTATATATATTACAGCGATACTGACAAGTCTCAGAATTCTTACTACATGCGTGACGTTATTATTCTGCTGGAAGAACAGCGGCGGATACCAGAAACTGATGAATTCCTTCGATAAATTTGATCAACATTTTACCTTGACTGGCAAGACCATCATAAACGAAAGTCTACGAAAATGTATAAAATATATATTTATTATTACTATTCCGGAACAGTTTATTTTAGCTATTATGACTGTGTATACTCGATGTACACTATTTGATTCTCGTATCGGGTGCTTAAAATTCAATTTAACATGTTTTCGTATGGAAAATTTAATGAAAGGCTGCGTTATACAAGAACTGTCTTTACTTTACGCACTAAAAATAAGATTTGCAGCATTGAATGCAATAGTGCAGGAACTGCGATTTTCGACCGGCTGTGTGTCAGGTGTACGAGTACAGAAAACGTTGAGATACGTTAACAAAACTGCATCCAAGATAGCGCTCTACCGGGACCTGCATTTTGAATTATGCACTTTGGTAGTTGACGTGAAGAACAATATAGGCATCCAAACTACAATGAATATTTTTATAAGCTCTTTCTACACATTCTTATATTTTTATTGCGCTTTTGGATTTGTGGACGGAGGAAATATTATAAACGTAGTAAGTCATCCATTGTTTTTTATATTTCCAATAATGAAGTCTGCAGAACATCTGTTAACCATTTACTTGATTGTAAAATTTAGTGAGGATGTTAAGAATGAGGTGTGTATATCCATTATTTAAGTGTACAATATATTATATTTAATGGCAGTACAATACACTTAAGAGCTTTAATTTTTGTGAATTGTTTAAGGCAAATGGAATCGGAGCATTAATGCATTCTATTGCGATATTTTCTACCGACGATGAGCTCAAAGATGCCGTGAGTATTAAAAATATCATATATCCCGGTAGCGCAAAAACAATATTTTTCGACAAAATTGGTTTTATATGTATATATTTATAATTAATACATTAAATTAGTCACATCACAGACCTATGTTCTGAATAATTACAACTTCACAATAAGAATGTGTTCTCTTTAATATAAGTTGTATCAGTGTGTCCAAAATTTAATAAAAATGAATTGATAATTCTGGGGTCTGCAGTCGGATTCCGTAAAAACAATGTAGATGGCTTTCAAATAATGGAACGACAGATGTATTAATTTGAAATATAGGTTCGAAAATTTGTCATGAAAAAATACTGAAGCTATAACACAATTGGTAGTGTACTTCCCCGGATTGGAAATAGAGATCCAGGTTCGAATCCGCGCAAAAACAATATTTTTCGACAAAATTGTTTTTATATGTAAATTAATATTTAAAAACATCACAGACCGTCTGTTCTGAATAATTACAACTTCACAATAAGAATGTGTTCTCCTTAATAAAAATATAATGAGATTGATGAATGTCCCCTCTTCCGATGATGTTACGAACTTTTGTATCATAGAGGTCATTCATCACAAGATCATTCATCTTTATGAATCTATTATTTGTGTATTATTAAGCACATGATATTTCACAAGATCTCATTAATTGCAAAATTTATTATGAACAGCGTTCCTTTACATCGTTATGTTTATAATCACAAATATTAATAACAGAGAGTACTTACTTAAATATAACAGTTATTCTAAATATGAACGTAATAGCATTCATGATTATTTGAAAGCATGTTTTATATATATATATATCTTTAACAATTTCCTCATCATAATTAGAAAAAATACAGACTACTATAAATTTGTATCTGAAGTCAAAAAATATGTACATAGACTAACTGACACATAAATTATATACTCCTCAATACACGAGTCTTGCTATTTTATATATATATATATATATATATACTGATTATTTTTAAAATGTATTATATCTTCTAATAAATAAATTAAAATTAAAATGATTAAAAAAATGTTTAAACTATTTCTCAATGAATATTCGGAGACCTAATGTCTTTTTTAACATTTTTGATGATATTATTGTCTTGTCACCAGCATATATTATTTATTTTTTTAAATAGAGACACGTCATATCAATATTCTCACTATTTTCAAACTACGCTAAACGCTTATACTATGAAAATAGGACTAATTTGCTGGTGTCCTGGAACAAGGCGCGAACCCCTGGCCGGCGTCTTAACCAACATGCTACTCTTTAATATTATTGATTTATTTTTATTTTTATTTAATTAATTTTAATCCCCATTTCATCTTTTCTTTCCTTCTCCCTCCCGTACCCTCTGGAATTTTTTTTTTCATTTCTTTTCCTTATATTCATTTTTCTTCATCTTTAATGGAAGAAAAAGTTTTTAACCTCTTACACCGTATTGCGTTAATTTGTATTTGTATTCTTACACTGTATCCATTGGTAATTCAGATAAAATATTTAATTAGTAAATATACCTCTATTACTTTTAACTAATTATTGAATTTTTTTTTCTTTTTTAAAATAGAGATGCGCACACGAAATACATGTCACATCAATATTCTTACTATTTTCAAACTAAGCTAAACGCTTGTGCTATGATTAACTGCACACTTTCCAAATAGAATAAAATATTATTCTGTGTACAGTTTTTTGGGCTAATCTACCGTATATATCTGACCTTTTTTGCCCATTGCTGGGTCCATCATCACATCAGGCCTGAGAAAGCACAAAAAACTATACACAGAAGATTCTGAACGACCGTGAAAACCTAATATATTATTAATTTACATTATATAAAAATAGACAACAGACATTCCAAAATGCTTGTGTTCAACCAGCGCTAGCGGTTTGGGCTGACCTGATACCTTGCTACCATTCTATAGTCTGCTTTTAATTTGTTTTTAAATCATACCTTTTAATCCACTCTCTTAATTGATTTGTTTGATTGTGCGTCCGGCCAGACAGATTTGATTATTTTCTGTAACTTGACTACTACTTATTTTTTACCGACTTCTGTATCAATTTATATTATTATTAACAAATATACTGTCCTAGGTGTTTCAATTCTCCCACCAGCTGCTGCACAAAAATGTGAACATAACAGCCTGCGGGATGTTCCCCATCGACTACTCTCTTATATTTCAGGTTAGTAGAAGATGATCCCATTCAAAAATTTAATCAACCAAAACGATAACGCAATGATTATGGATGGTGAATTGTTAGGTTGTTGTGAATTGGTAAATCATTGTTTAAACAAGGGGTTAAGGAAAACGGGATGTAGGAAGAGTTAATGGAATTTGGTACAGGGACAGGACAGTAAGAGAAACAGGGGGACTCAAAGAATCAACCAGACACCAGAAAGAAATACGACCCACCTGAAAGTTGCTACTTTAGACATCTGCATGTTCTTCTTCCACTGGAGCTACAGATCTTCTAGTTCCGCACGAAGTACTCTTGAACACACACTTCGGTGATAGCGCGAATTATCATACAAGCACCATGCACAATATCAAGATAAAAATAATAATCAGTACGCACCGTAGCGCGAAATCAATTACATACAATAGTCAGTCTGGCAAATTTGATAGCAGGATACCAATTTCACGGCAGTTCAACTCCGAATGTCAAACGTTAACTCGCAGTCAATTTATCATTCCCACATGGCAGAAAGATAACTCACATAGTTTTCACAGTCTAACGTACAACTCATCTGATCTAAAACCGTAGAGCATAACACAGAAAAGGTCATATTCTGGTATATGGAATGGGATAATAGGAGGTAATAGATAGGAACCATTTTCTATATCGCGTTCATATGAATAATCCTCAAAATAAGCATTTCTGCTCTGTCATGGACTAATATCGCCATCTGACAGTACAATCAACAGGCGCAGAGTCAGGTGCCCGTGATTGTTATTGGTTGACAATCTCCATCTCGATTTTCTCCCGACGCGTCACCTGGAGAGCAGTTATGTTTTTGAAGATCAGCGTCCGGGATGCACAACTCGTAATCGATCTCTTAAAATTACTTGTATCATTTCCAATACTTAGAATGTAACTGACTTTTAATTCTAAGTAGATTCAGTGCAATAAGCGACAGATTCTGTAAGTATTTATTGTTTCATTTAACCTCTTTAGACGACCTAAACAGCTATTGGAACTAATATGTGGTGTCACGATTCAGATTCTCAGATAGACAAATAGATTCTCGTATTAATGAGATGTAAATTAACAAAACGTTTATTTGTTTCCAGGTCTTTGCCGCGATTACTACCTACAGTATAATAATAATTCAAATAGGACTGACCAAAGGCACATAAAAAGATACACCAAGATATTAAACACATTTTCTTACATTTTGTTGTAGGTGTTAGTATTAATTGGTATTGAACGAATAAATGTGTATTATATCACCCAAGAATTATGTACAATACTCTGAAAAAGATCCGATTCGTAAAATAAAACATATCTCTTGGGTACACCAAATTATTTGGTTAGATAATGATTAAAACACTTCTTCCCAATTCGTGAACACCCTTATGGCGCGTCTTTTCTAATCGGTCGCGACCTATGTTATTGACACATTTCCGCATCTAAATTTCCATCCATACCTTTCCCAATGCTCGTCTTTTCGTTGTGAATTGTGACCTTGACATCAGCAGACGTCAACTTGACCGAAATTTGTTCGATCTCGACATCGCGATAGCATTCGCGGTGTGGACTTGTCAGCTCCAGTGCACCAGCACTGTATTTTGTGATATTGTGTTTTGATCACGTATTGTTTGTTGTTTTGTGTGCCGTGGGTGAACTTGTGACATCGCCGTATTCAAATGGGATCGAAGATCGGCTCATCCGCGTGCCATTGTGTGACCTCGGTGGCGACTGGAGAGATAACGGAGGCGTCACATGCAAGGTAAGGCGAGCAGTCCTTCCGAATGCCGGTTTCCGAGATCACTGGTCCTTCAATTGGAACCTTTATCCCCTCATCGACCTCGTCCTGTATCAAGGTTTCCCTACTTTTCTTCCCATACTTTGCGGTGATTCCGATTTACGACCAGGATTGTCGTATTCCATTCCGCAGGACGAGACCCGAAGAAAACCTCACAGAGAAAAGCACAAAACAGGCACATTAAATTTACACTCCTTCAATTTTCTTTGCTTTTATTATATTATTATTATTATTATTATTACGAGTTGCAACTCGTTCATGCGTATAGAATTTATTATATATTTCGGTATCAATAATGATAAGACATACAGTAATAAAGGGTGTCTAATAAGCAAGTCAAATTAAAGTTAATTCGTTACAAACCTTTAGCCCAGTATCTTGCAGTATTATACATATTAGTCCATTTGGAATTAAGAATGTAAATTAAAAAATATTAATCACATTTTTTCTCATTTCATCTGATAGATATTTGATATTGGCCATTTCGCAATGGAATATCATATAATCTTCTCATTCTTCTCTAGAAACTCGAACGAGTCTATTTTTTCCTGTCCCTAGTACTAATTGTTTAGGTTTCTGCCGTATATGAAAATATTTGAAAGATCAGTGGTCCAACAACTATTATAAGTGTTGATGATTTTCTAATATTTTATAGTTAACTTTTCTATTTCTTCTTTTGAATCGGCCAAATGTTGCGTCCTATGCAAATCACTCGTTCACAATCGGCTTCTTCCTGTTCAAAAACCATGATCTTAATCTTCTAAGATAATTTTGTTTAATAAAATACGAGTATGTACTCAATGAATAAACAACATTGGCGAAAATATATACTATATTCTTATCTTACACCTTTATCTTAAAAATCGTTATTTAAAAAAAAAATTATTGCGGATTCATTAATCAACAAGTATGACATAATTAAGTTCTTAAGAAATTCGCCTCAAATATCACTTGACATTTGAGGTAGATTTTTTATGTACAAAAGATATACAAATAATAAAAGTGTCCCAACAAGAGCGGAAAGCTTAAATTTTAAATAAAATACAACTTTTTTTAGAAAACATCGAAATTTTTATTTAATCATAAAGTAGATATGTGGAAATTATGTATAGAACAACAAATCTGATAAATGCCCTCCTCGGCTTTGCTGGCACATTTGCGTTCTTTTGACGAAATTTTTAATCACGATTTGGCATACCTGTGACTGAATTTAAGTAATACATCATCCAATCTCCTCCTTCAATGCTCGGGTGGTCATGGGCTTGTTGACATAAACTTTTGACTTCAAAAAATCCCAGAGAAAGAAGTCCAAAGTGGTTAAATGGCTCGATCTGTGCGACCAATTCTAGTCGCTCAAGCGGGAGATTACACGACCAGGGAATGTCTCGTGCAATAATGCCATTGTTTCACATGATGTATAGCAAGTGGCATCGTCTTGTTAGAACCACATGTCTTTGATATCCATATCATCCATTCGAGGCACACAAAACTGGGTTATCATACCCCGATACCGTTCGTTATTAAATGTTCCTGCATTTCCGGTAGCTTCCTCGAATAAAAATGGTCCAATGATGCCTGCCTTTGGGATGCATTTTCTCACGTTCAAACACGTGGGTTTTCGTCATTCCAAATGCGGCAATTTTGCTTGTTTGCAAAGCCATCAACATGAAAATGGACCTCGTCGCTGAAGATAATTTTATTGAAGAACTCACCGTTCACTTGTCGTTGTTCAATAAAGCAATCGACGAACTCTCTTCGCTGCGTATGGTCTGTAGGCTTGAGTTTGAGTCAGTTGGAGTTTGTAGGCATAAAGACGCAAATCTTTCATGAGAATACGCTGCATAGTGCTCAATTCTTAAGCACGATGCCGAATAGATGTTCCCGGACTCTCGGCCACATTCTGACAACAGACGTGATGTTTTCTGCTGAACGACCTGAACAACAAGTGTCGATGGTCTGACATCAGTAATCGACCCAGTCATTTCGAGTTTTTTGATTATTCCCTTCACAGTTGATACTCTTGGAACATTTTGATTATTAAAAAAATTGGACGCAATTTACGAATCGTAGCAGTTAAACTTTCACCACTTTTGAAATAATTTTTACGTTGCGTTGTCGTATCGAATAGCAATTCATCTTTAATATTGGTGGACTGTCTATCGAACTGTCATAATGGTTTGACTGTCAAAGTACAAATGGTGCCAAATATAAAATTTCCACTCTTGTTGGGACACCTTTATAACCACCATATTCAGTCACACACGGAGTTTAATCACATTCAGTGTACTTTACCTACATAATTGAACCTTAAAATTATAATATTACAATCTCGCAATGCAAACCGTTATAATAAATGCATTTTCATAATCACATTATTACAAATCCGTCACGTAAATGATGTAATCCGTGTAATTGAACCGTAAGCTTTATAAATTTTATTACCGCAATGAACACAATGAAAACCGTAACAATAAGTCTCGTAATCACTAATTGGCCATATTGATAACTGCATACACATTTGTCTCGGTGCAATAATCAAAATCAGCAGATTTAATACATTATATATATCCATACACATAATGGAATGTCGTGAATCAGTCTCAACCTAAGAGAAGTACATACATCCACAAAATGTTCAAAATGTATTTAGGATTCTTCGCATTGACGCTAATAGGTCTAATTTACGGTAAGTTTCTGAACAACTCCAGGTGATAGTATTTGTCTATCGTGAAAACGATTTTCTGGAAAATAATTGATTATTTCACAGGAACTCCACCCGATGGTGACGGCAGCTGGAGAATTATTGGGGGACACATGGCCGAGAGGGGTGAAGCTCCGTACCAGGTCATCACGAAGACCTCCGGTCGATTTAGATGCTCCGGCTCCATCATTAGCAAAAAGTCTATCCTCACAGCGGCCCACTGCGTTAGAGGGTAAGTACCATCTAATTGTTATCAGATATCGTAGCCGATTGTGTTTAAACTCGAAACCAACTAAATCAGTTTTGGGTGTCAAACTTAAATGTCTTGAATATCTTTGCTTGAGGCGTTTGCTCTCAAGTTCCCTAGCCGAATTCACTACAGTTATAGATGGACTTGAGCAGCAGTAGAATTTTAAGATACTTAACTACTTCGATGCAACATCATGTTTCGTTTATCTCGTAGTAATTGTTATCCATTTTATGTCGAGATCAGATGTCTTGTCGTATTGTAAAACTTTAATACTCTACCATTTTTTACATGTATACAAATTGAGATGTGTACACGGAATACATGTCACATTAATATTCTTACTATTTTCAAACTAAGCTAAACGCTATGGCGCGAACCCCCGGCCACTAGATCATTAGGCCAGTGTCTTAACCGCTAGATAGATAAGCTACATTTCTTATTAAATAAAACTGGCGTCTTTTCTAGGTTAGGCGTTTCGGCAAGGTAATGCGAAGTTTCGTAATTTTTTGAGGCAAAACTTCGACCATCTACAAAAAACGCGATGTAATCGAAGTGCTCGCGGAAATCTTAAAATAAACGTATATTAATATATGTATATAGGTATATATATATATATATATATATATATATTGTTATAGTGCAGACAACATAGCCACCAACCAGTTCAGTCAGGGAGCAGTGCCTGATATTTTATAGTACAGGAGGGAATGGAGCTGTAAATGCAAAACACGACTAATTCTCATATACAAATTATAATATTCAAGAACTGCTTTGCTTTTTACCACAAATCAATACATTATTACAAAATGGAAGATAATGAAATCATAAAATAGACATATGAGAGTTATGTACGGAACAACACATCTGATAAATGCCCTCCTCAACTTTGCTGCCATTATTTGCGTTCTTTTGACGAAATTTTTAATCACGATTTGGCATAACTGTGGCTAAATTTCAGTGATACAACGTCTAATCTCCTCTTTCAAGGTTTGGGTGATCGTGGACTTATTGACATAAACTTTTGACTTCAAAAAATCCCAGAGAAAGAAGTCCAAAGCCGTTAAATCGCAAGATCTATGCGGCCAATTCTGGTCGCCCAAACGGAAGATTACGCGACCAGGGAATGTCTCGTACAATAATGCCATTGTTTCACTTGACGAATGTCAAAGTCCGAAAGTACGAATGACGAAGTCCTGTTGAAACCACACGTCTTTGAGATCCAAACCATCCGTTTTAGGCACATAAAACTGAGTTATCATGCCCCGATAACACAGGTGACCGTTAACCTCGTCTTCGAAGGAAAATGGTCCATTGATGGCCTCACCGCTGAAAATAAGTGCATATTGGTACACCGATGCCGAGTCAAATTTTGTTTCTTTATTCAAAGGAGATTTCAAATTACTTTAACAAACTATGAAAATAACGAATTTAACAAACAAAACAAATTTATGAACCTACAAATAAGCGTTAAATATTATAGATCATTTAAAAAAGGGAAAGGTACTCAAAAATAACTTGTTAGTTTAGAATCTAAATCAGATTGATCTAAGCTTTTCTCATGAGTAATAATATTTGTAAATTTTATGAGAAATTAAATGATTTGAATTAAATAAACTATTCTTTATGAATTTGTAAAATGGGAACCCATTTCCTAACTCGATTAATTGTATAATCATTGCTTTCCAGGTACCATGCTTCCAATATCACGATCACTGTTGGAACCAACAATCTGAATATTGGAGGGGTCGTCTATAAAGTGGAGAGGTTTATTTCCCATGAGATGTATAATCAACCCTACTTGGCAAATGACATAGCTCTTATTATCCTGAAGAACGAAATAGAATTCTCTGACCTCCCATTGCTCTCGGAACGGTCGAGACTGGTGGATCTGTTCCAGTGAATTCTACCGGATGGAGATCAACCGAGGTTAGTGTTGATCGGAATCTTTTTATCAATTTTTATCGCAATCCTTTAGCGCAACTATGTATAAGTTGTAAATTACTATTATCAAATTAATGGCCCTCTATTATTGAGTGCTTAGCCATTTAATTTTAGTTTAATTATAATATTGATAATGGGAAAATGTTCTCGAAAATCTTATACTATTTAAGATAATGAAAAATGTAGTGGAATAAAACAGTGTTTTGACTCAATTTACAAAATAATGTATAATATATTTTGTGCTTTCCAGTTTTCAAAGAAGCTCTTCTAATTCTTCTTTTTATTTAATTTAGAAGTCTCCTATTCTCTGTAAATCGCGATTTTACTTCTTCCTCTACTAAAACCATGATTCTACTTTTCTAACTCTATTTTTAAGGGTGTAATTAAAATAATTAATATCGAACAGCATTGGCGAAAATACGTATACTTGTCTTAAAGGTGAAAAATAAAAACACGTATTTTTCGAATTCATTAATCTATGACATAATCAAGTTCGTAAAAAATTCACATCAAATATCACTTAATATTGGAAGTGAATTATATTAAACCAATACAACCTTCAGACAAGCCATATTCAGCGTTCTGGATAATGTAACCGTAATATATTCAATCACGATCGTTATAATAAATGCATTTTCGTAATCGGTTACTAATTATAAATCCGTCCGTGTAATCGAACCGTAAATTCTCGTAATCAAATAGTAATCAGCCATATTGATAACTGTATACTAATTTTTCTTGGTGCAACAATCAAAATTAGATTTAATATATTATAAATACGCATACATATAATATTGGAATATCATAAACCAGGCTCAGCTTAAGAGGTGTACATATATATACCCATATTATACATAACTATAATCTTGAAAATGTTCAAAACATATTTGGGACTCGCTTTGGTGCTAATTATCGTTAAGTGCAACTACAGGTGGTTGTCTATCATGAAGATGAATGAAATATAAACTTACTTTTACAATTAGCAATATTAACTTTGTGGTTAAAATTCATAATTTTATTTATTATCTTTGTTTTATTAACGGGTTCACAACGTCAACTAACTACATTTCTAAATTTCACTAATTCATTTAATAATAAAATACAATTTACATTAGAAATGGAAAATAATTCTACCCTAAATTTTTTGAATCTAACATTGATTAAAAATAATAATAAAATTGAGTTCAAAATTTTTAGAAAACCAACTTTTAAAGATACTATCATACACAATGAATCTAATTATCCATTATCACACTAACATTCAGGGTTCCACTCCATGATACATCGTTTAGTCAATATTCCTATGTCAACATCCAATTTCAATATGGAATTGAATACAATTAAGAAAATAGCAGTTAATAACGGGTATAATACAAGTTTGATAGACACTATTTAAAAAAAATTAATTAAAAGAATATAATAATCAGTTTTTATATAAATCACAGATAAAACATGATAATAATGATAATTGGCGTAGGTTTTATACATAAATAACTTTTCGAAACAAATATCTAAACACCTACCGCGAAACATTAGACCGGCATTTTATACAAATAATAGTATAGGAAATTTACTCATAAATTCTAAAGACAAAAATGATAAATTTAACAATTCTGGCGTCTATAAACTTAGTTGCAAGGATTGTGCTGCATTTTATATTGGTAAAACGGGTAGAAATCTTAATATAAGAGTAAGGGAGCATTTGAGATGTTTGAACAATAGTGGGTTTTCAGAATTTTCTAATCATTTGATAGAAAATAATCATGGTTTTGATAAAAAATTGGGATTGTCAATTTTGCATATAAACTGTGTTGGTCACAAATTAAATAATTTGGAATCGTTGGAGATAAATAAAGCATGTAAAACTAATCAGGAAATTGTAAACAGCCAACTAAATTTAACTACGAGTCCTATTCTAAAATTTTTTCCTAAAAATTATTCGACAAAATTTTTATTGAGCAGCAATTTGAGTTAGGTACTAAATTTATTTTTTAAATAATTGTTTTTTTTTTTTTTTAATTTTTTAAAAATTTTAAAAATAAATTCTGATGAAGAAACAATGCTATATATTTTTGGTTAATTATGACATCCTGAAGAAGAAAATGGTATTTTTCGAAACCGGTAGATGTATTTAAATTCAATTCAAGTGGTTAATAAAACAAAGATAATAAATAAAAAATATAAATATAAACTTATTGATTATTTTACAGAGACTCCAACCAAGGTTGTCGGCAATTCGAAAATTGTAGGAGGAAACGATGCAGAACAGGGTGAGGCTCCACACCAGGTCATCATGAAAAAATACGGTCAATTTAAATGCTCCGGTTCCATCATTAGTAAAAAAACAATCCTCACAGCGGCCCACTGCGTTAAAGAGTAAGGATTAACTCATTATTATCAGATATGTGACTGTGTTTAAGCTTGTAACCAACTAACAGTTTTCGTTACTGAATCTCGAATGTCGTGGATATATTTGTTTGACTAACTAACTTAACTAACTTACCATCACGCCGGGGTAGACAGATAGGATAGAACGCCACACTCCTCTGTTCTGACATACAATTCTCGCCCCTCATCCACATTCATACATCTTCTCATACAAACTTGCCGATTGTTGAGGCTTCTAACAGAACCGTCCTCCGTTATCTAGTTCACCTGGTCGTGCCAAGTCTTCAAAAGTGAATCATATATGTTCGAAAATTTGTCGTTAATGCACGTTCCCCGAATTCGAATCCCGGTAACAACTACAATACTTTTAGATGAAATTGGTTTTACATGCATAATGTTCTAATTAATACATTTAATTTGTGTTTAAAAAATAATATTATATTTCTAATTACAGCTCTTTATCCGTTTTACTATATCGGTAAAATATTGCTAACTTATAAGCACGAAAGAATTATTAAAAACTTTTTAGTAATTTAAAACTTACATGACTAATATTATTTGTATGGTTATGAAAAATTAAATTAATTTAGTAAGAATATCTTTCTCATTGCTAGTTTGTAAAATCCATCTAATTTATTTTTAAATACACCTCAACAATTATTTTCACTTTCTATAAATCGTCGTATCTCGGTGGTATTTTTAATCCTCGTTTTCCAGGACATCTGCTTCCGTCATCACGATCACTGTTGGAACTAACAACCTTAATTCTGGGGGGGTAGTCTATAAAGCTGAGCGAGTCATTCCTCACGAAAACCATAATAAGCCCAAATTTGCAAATGACGTGGGTCTAATTATTCTTAAGGACGAAATAGAATTCTCTGACCTCGTGTCTCCCATTTCTCTTGGAACAGAAGAGGTTGGTGGATCAGTTCCAGTGAATCTTACCGGATGGGGAAGGATGATTGTAAGTATTGATCAAAATTTTATATAAAAAACAATGGAAGAAAACTGTAAACACAGAGAAGTACGATTATTGGTAAGATATTTATTTAGTATTATTTGGTTTCAGGTTGGTGGCCCGCCAGCGACGAATCTACAGATAATCAACTTTCTGACAATCTCTAACGAAGAATGCATAGACAAATGTGGTCCTTTTCAGGAAATCGTTCCGTCAGAAATATGCACATTTACCAAAGAAGGGGAAGGAGCCTGTCACGTAAGCGTAACACATATTATGAAGAAACTAGTTATAACTATTTATATTATATCCATAATCCTCGTTCCGGGTGAGATGACCGATAAATAAACTGTCATATCTTCCCTCGCATCTATCAGAATCTCTAGATAGTCTACAAATATAATCTCTTTCGAATACAAATTAAATGTATTAATCAGAAAGATATATATTACATGAAAAACCATTTTATCGAAAAATATTGTTGTCTCCTATCGGTTTACTCAAAGGTATTTGAGATTCCGTAAAAACAAAGTAGATGGCTTTCAAATAATGAAACGATAGATGTATTCATTTGAAAAGTTAAACATATAGGTTCGAAAAATGTCGTCAATCCACCGTGTCACTTACTTACCATCACGCCGTTTCCCCGTGGGGGGTAGGCAGAGAAGATAGAGCGCCACACTCTTCTGTCCTGACACAAAATTCTCGCTTCATCCACATTCATACATCTTGTCATACAAGCTCGCCGATTGTTGAGGCTTCTAACAGAACCATGTTGGTATAGCATAATCGGATAATACACGTTCCCTGGATTGGAAGAGATCCAGGTTCGAACAGGTAGCAACAACAATATTTTTCAATTAATCTGATTTTACATGTAAAATAAATAATACATTTAATTATTATTTAAAATATAACAGACCGTCTGTTCTGAATAATTACAACTTCACGATAAGAATATGTTCTCTTTAATAATCTAATCCTTAATAATCAGAAGTCTGCTACTTTCTATTATACATCTTTCTGCATAAAGTGTGTATTAATTCATTTCACATTTATCATTGCGGAGAAAGTATTCGAAGCTGTTTCCTAAATATGTCATCTGAGACAATATTACTGAGATGTCATCTGAGACATAATTACTGAGATGTCATCTGAGACAAAATTACTGAGATGTCATCTAAAGATAATCCTTGACATATTCATGAAACTCTTCAAACTCCGGCTTTGTAGATCCCACTAACGACAACACTTTAATATCTTAATTTCAGGGTGATTCTGGTGGTCCTTTGACCTCAAATAAAACGCTCGTCGGTGTGGTGTCCTTCGTATGGCCTTGTGCCAAGGGAATGCCTGACGTCTACACTCGCGTCAGCTCCTTCATCGACTGGATCAAGAAGAATGCAGATTACAGTAAAGAATGAAGTGAAACTGGCCAACCAATATACAAAATGTTTATTTACTTATTTAGCTAATCCATTTTTTCAGAAATGGTGCTAAAATAATTAAACTATACAACAAAAATTAGCTTAAAAAACTTAAAGTTACACATGTATTTTAGGCTAAATTACTTATTAGTTAGAAGCATATCAGTGATATGAATAATTATTACCTTTTTAGATTTCATTTTGTATATTAATTAAGTTTCGTCCATCCAATTCTTGAAAAAATTGTTAACAAAAATATATAATTGCTTCTTGAGTAATTAAATTAATAAAGTAAAAGATTAAATGATTTTTATGTTTATTTACCTTTCGTAGTATTTCCAACATATATTATTACCTCACATACAACCACGTATGTGATATGTATTGTGAAGTAAGATAACTCTTCCTACTTCACCCCTCCCTTGATGGAGGTATTGATACAAAGAAGGGTGCAGCTCCATCCCAGGTCGTTATGAAGGTTAATGGTATATTTCATTGCTCCGATTCCATCATCGGTAAAAGACTATCCTCACAGCAACCCGCAGCGTTTCAATGTAAATTATCAACTAATTGTCATCGTGTAGCCATACCGACAATGTTTAAACTTGTAACCAATAACTTACCAATGAAAATTCTGTCATCTTATATGTCAATGATTAAACTTGGAGAATTTTAAAGCTCAGCTAGTTTTTCAAATTACTTTTGGTGTAAGCTTTAAGGTGAGCCTGAGGGCTCCAATCTCCTATATCTCAGTGAGTGTGTGAGTGTGGATAATCTGTGGCTAGAGCAAGTGTATTAAATAAAACATTGACTTATATTTGGTGGCGTTTATTGTATCTTGGTACACAAAAGAAAGAATACAGGTAGAAGTTAAATTACTGATAAATTTGACGACTAGGAGTGCTCCCTGGAGATGCTTTTTTAATATACGAAAACTCGTTACTTTGGAATAGGGATTCTGTTTGAAAACAACCTTTTTAAAAACAACGTTTCTTACACAGAGAATAATATATCCTTAATGGCTATTTAAATGCTTACAGGACGGCGACCAAATTAACACTGATTTAAGCTTTGTTGGACAAGTAGGTCCTACTAATAAAAAGGCGTCAGCCATTTATACATATAAAAAATATATATTTTATTCGTAAAATCGAGTTTTCATGAAGTGATACAAAATACTTATAAAATGCAGTACACTTTTGTCCATCACCAGAACATTTCAGAATGTTTTTTAAACTAATCTAGAAAATCATAAAACCCGGTGTGATGATAAAAAGTAGAAGAAGAAGAAGCACAAAAAAAAAATTTTTTATGCGTCACACATTTATCTATTAATAGAATTTTACTTTAAAAATGTAAAAAATCGACATTTTGACAAATTGTAAAATATGTCATATGAACTACAAAGGTTGGCGTTTATTGCTGGATGAATTATACAAAGGCGAGTACGACGAGTATACAGTTAAATGCGCGTATGTCGGTAAAAGGAACAAACTGCGGAGAAGTCGTCACTAGCTCTTAGGGTAGTGTCCATCACAATGTATGGTGTCTGCTGATTGGTCAGTTTGGTTTCGGTTGTTAGATGAGTCTCTACACAGCCATGTTTATGGGGCGCGTGCAGGATCACCACAAATGTATCCGTGGTTCTAGGTGACGCACATGTCAAATCAGACACGGGTTTAAGTTTTTGTCTCTTATTACCATTTTTACGCTGATCTCTGAATTTATTTCTAGATCAACATTTCAACACGTTACTGAGATTTATCATCTTGACCCCTACTTTCTATATTCCCTATTAAGTCCACAAAACCATTCTCCCTTATACTCTGCCCATCTTACCTGAATGGGTCATTATTTGGTTGTTATTTACGCCTGTTAATGAGAGTATAGTCGTAACTAATTACGTGTACAGTACGAAGTTTAGTATATTTAAAAAATTTTAATGTCAACTTGTCACCTCTGTTTCACTTTAATTTCGGAAGTTAATGAACTGTAATATTTTAATTCTACTATCTCAGACTCGTCTTTTTTATAATCGCCCAAATCTGATGTTGTATCTGGATGTGCTTTTATTCTTTGTGCAATAATCTAAATCACATATTAATCAAGGTATAAATATAAAATCGAAATATTTTTTAATTTAAATCAATCCCACCATTGGAAGAAGCTTCAATTTAATTTTCAAAATGTTGAAAGCAAGTTTTACATTTTTCGCTTTAGCCTTTGTACTTATTTACGGTATGTATTATTTTTTTATAAGTTTATTTATTTATTTCATATCTCGTGCGCTATAGTGTAATTTATAAATTACATTATAGCGCACTGTGTAATTTATAAATTAGACTTTTTATGATTAATATATTCTTATATTGTGGTGAGAGGTGGATCTTATAATGGGTGAGTGAAATAAATTGGAAAAATAAACGTTATTTAATAAAACCACATATATTTATAAAAAATATGAAATTAATCTAATCAATCTTACAAAATTACCACCATAGTAACAGTCAAAATAATACACCATTCACTTATTTAAAAAAGCGTGACAAACATACTAAGAAGTGCACAGACGAAACACACAAATGACTGTAACGAGTTTTTTTTTTTTTTTAATTTCTTAATCATAAATGATATTTTTCAATAAAAAATATGAACGTGTGATGCAAGAACTCTGTAGTGAACGGATGGACCTGATTGTACATCATTCATCATCATTATCAGCTGTTTTCTATCCACCACTGCATGAAGACCTCTCAAGTGTCCCCTACTTTTCTCTGACCATTGTAATTCACTGCAACGTATTTCCTCAGAATTTGATGATTTCGTTAGTCCAACGATGACTGCATCCGTCCTTTGAGTGATTTGACTTACCTACTTCCAATTCATTTTCTCGACTTATTTTATTTGTTAACAACTCTGTTATACACGCGTTTCTTTTCCTTCTTGAAAATTCCTTGATAAGTTTTAGAACGATGACATTAATCAAATAGAAACTAGTTTAGACAATTCAACACACAATAATCATAATATATGTAAATTATTTTACGCAAAAGTAAGTTAGTATAAAATTTTACAATAAATTAATTTTCTTTTGCTAAATTTCACAGGTCCTTATTTTTTAAATACCTCCCTCAATTTATATTATTATTACGTTTTAATTTGACGTGCTTGTGATCTAGTGGTCGGGAGGGTTTGAGCCTTGTTCCAAGAGGCCATCAAGCTAGTCGTATTTTTATACGCAAGCATTTAGCTTTGTTTAAAAATAGTAAGCGTATTGATGTGACACGTAAAGTGCAAATTTTTGAATATTCAAAATAATAATTACAATTCCTTTATCCACAATCTGCAGGGGCTCCGGCCGCTAATGATGGTAGCTGGAGGGTTGTAGGAGGGAGCGAGGCGAAGAAGGGTGCAGCTCCGTACCAGATCATCCTCAGGTTCTACGGCTCCTTTATGTGTTCCGGTTCCATCATCAGCAAGAAGACGATCCTCACAGCGGCCCACTGCGTTGAAGAGTAAGAATCAACTCAACACTATAGTACAATCTACTGTATAATCGGACTTCTGCATATGCGTATGCAACATATGTAAAAAAAGAATGGTTTTCACTTAGCGCTAAACCGCCGGCCCGAAATGACGATCGTTTCAGAGCGATACTTCACCGATATGGCACGAAAATAATAATTAATTAATTAAATACAATATTAATCATTAGTCAAATTTTTCTTTCTCTTTCTTCAAGATCTCTACCGTCCAGTCTAACCATCACCGCCGGCACCAACCTCCTGAACTCCGGAGGAATAGTCTACGAAGTGGAACGACACATCCGTCACGAGGAATACGACTGGTGGAGTATCTCAAATGACCTGGCTCTAATCATCCTCAAAGATGAAATCGAATTTTCTGATCTAATTTCACCAATTGCTATTGGAAAAGAAGAAATTCTCGGTGATGTTCCGGCGAATTTGACTGGATGGGGAACGACTTCAGTACGTATTTTGTTATTTTTTTATTCGGAATATTTGTTCATTGTGAATTTAAATTAAATAGAGCGACAATGAGAGATTTTGAGACACTAAATATTCTTGACTACGAGTGGATAATGTTGACTCAGGATAGAGACGCCTGGCACCAAGATGTACATCAGACGAAGGATCTCAATAGATTGTAATAGAAATGATACCAGAAATTTGTCTTTTCCATTAATGTAATTTTATTTTATTTTTGCATTTAAGGTGAGTCTTTTTAAATATTAAAAAATTCATATTTAAACATATTATAGATAGACGCGCTTGTTCGTCTAATAGTAAGACACTCGCCTAGTGATCATAGTCGGGGGGTTCAAGCCTCATTCCGAGAATCCACTAATTTAGTCCTATTTTCATAATACAAGCGTACAACTCTACTAGTTAATTAGTAAATTAAATGTATATCAATATTATAATATTCATGTAGCATATATTCCATATATTGAAACCGTTAACAACCGAATCGAAATTTTGTTTTGTTTGCATCGTTATATCTCTCTTTCTCTGAGAAAGCATTTTAACAAAAAAAAATTGATTAAATCATAACGAAACGGATTGCGTCATAATATAAACATGTAACGCGAGTTAGATATGCCGTGTTGTACATTTTTTAGCTAGCGATCAAACATCCCGTTTTCGCAAATAAATTTACTTCAGTAACTTTTTTTACTATAGTAAAAAGTTACTACTGATCACACAACCGGCCCTTAATGTTTTGTATATATAAGTAACTCATTTTTTCACTATCTGTATGTGAAACTCATTATTTTACTTTTTCACTGTCTACGTAACTCGTCATTTCAACTTTTCAATATCTATATACTCGTCTTTTCAATTTTTCTGTATCATTTCAACTTTTCAATATCTATATACTCATCTTTTCAATTTTTCTGTATCTATTCTGTACCATTTCAACTTTTCAAAGAAACAAGGTGGTTTATTGGTGAATATACAATATAAAGTACGAGTATATTAACAGTAGGTTGAGTTTGAATAGATTTAAAAGAAAAAATCTAAAAATTTCTCGGTTTCAGTTCCCCGGAGAAATATCAGAGACTCTTCAGACGATCGGGCTGAAGGCCATATCTCATGACCAGTGCAAAGAAACATGGGGCAATAAGGTTATATCCTCGCAGATCTGCACATTGACCCAAAAGGGAGAAGGAGCCTGTCACGTAAGTTATTTCTTACTCATCTTTGTGCATATCCAATTACCACAAAATGATTTATATGCAAATAAATCTTTATTTTCGACCAAGATTGGACAAAAGATTTGGGTAGTATTTAATAGTATATTTTTATATTATAATAGTATTTATTAATCGTATATAATCGTACATATGTATCAGTAATACAGTTTAGTAGTGGTTCACTAACAAAAATTATGAAAAAAATTGTTTAACAATTATTTGTTTAATGATTTTTTATAGATATTATTCCAAAGTGATTTTACACAAGAACACATTTTTCTTTTGATGTATTATCAGAATTTTTAATGCAAATTAAACTAGTCAACTAAAATTAACTTAACAAGAAGATTTAAAATTTAAAACGTCAAACACTTATGTACGTACATCATACTATTTACTTTTAATAATAATAATATTGTAACATATATTTTTCTTAAAAAAATTCACCTCAAGAGAGCTTAATAGAATATAGTTTTTTTGTTTTGGTACTATTGTATTTTTTCTCTTTTCAGGGTGATTCTGGTGGACCATTGGTAGTAAACAATAAGCTGGTCGGTGTGGTATCCTGGGGAAATCCTTGTGCCAATGGTTATCCTGACGTGTATAGTCGTATCAGCTCCTTCGTAGATTGGATCGAAAAAAATGCAGTTTACTAAAATAGCCGCCCGCTTTTTCACACGAAACTTAAAGCTCAAAATTTTGCTATATTGTATTACGTATGAAAATGTATAAAGTTTACTTATTTGGTTAGTATGAAAGTTTGTTTTGATATGAAAACATATTAACTTTGTTTGTTTATTTAATACGAAAGTTTGATATGTAAATATATCAAGTTTATTTATCAAATCATGTAACATGTTTCTCAATAGTCTTTGATCATATTATTTTTTATATCTATCGAGAAATAATAATAAATAATATATGTATATATTGTTGATATAATATTTTTGTAAAGTGTATTAAAATATTTTTTTTAAATGTATTAATTAGTTTTACAAAAACATAAAACCCAATGCGAAGGTTGAATCCTAATGTTGCATTAACACAAATGAGACTTGTCTCGAAAGTCGCGTTAAGAATAGTATAGAGTTGAACACAAAGCGAACTGTCATTTGTTGTCCGTTGTGTTTGTATTACAAATCTCTGAGACCATTAATCAGAGTCTCTCCTGTTTCATTCATACAAACTGCTAATCATGCAGTTTCTCAACGAAAATGACTATTATTTACGTGAAACCTTAACAAGAACGACGCTGGAATGTTTTAGAACAGCACGAATGCTTAAAAACATATTGTTTACTGACGAAGCACATTTTCATATCGATGGCTATGTTAATAAATAGAACATGAGATACTGGTGCCCCAACAACCCAAGGGAACGCCATCAAAAATGTTTGCATTATCCAAAAACGACAGTGTGGTGTGCAATTCTGCCCGAGGGATGATTAGCCCTTATTTTTTTAACCAGCGAGAGACAGTAACTTCTGACGGATATTACCTAAAATCGACGAGTTTTTGGTACTGCAACTGCAGCTGTTTCCTAGGTTCAACAACAGAACACAATTTCAGCAAGACGGGGCCACTCCACACACAGGTAGAGTTTCAATGGAGAAACTGAGGTGAATTTTTCCCAATGAATTATTCAGCAAGTACGGAGACATACCCTGGGCACCTCATTCACAGAAGCTTACACCGTGGGACTTTTTTATGGAGATACCATAAGTCGAGAGTTTACAGTAATAATTCTCGAACAATTCAGGCCCTACAAGAAAATATCTGCCATGAAGTTGCTGCCATTGAACCAACGCTTTGTTGAGAGAAATGGACGGCATTTAGACGATGAATTGTTAATTCTGGCGTCTGCTATCGGTTTACTCAAAGGTATTTGAGATTCTGTAAAAACAAAGTGGATGACTAGATGTATTAATTTGGTAAAGTGTAACATATAGGTTCGAAAATCTTTGAGTACCTACATCTAAAATCAAAAAAAGGGTTTATGAAAAGATAGCATAACAAAGGAAGAATTAATAAATAGGATCACTAATTCATGTGATGAAATGAGATTTAATGAATAAAAACTGTCTAGAGTTTTATATGTCAGTACTTTATGTTGTGGTGATCGGTACCTAGTACTGAACACACAGTCGGAGCAGTATTAACCACCACATTATAGAGGTGACTTAACAATCACATAATTATCTTCTTCTTCCACGGCACTACATCCCAGGGTGAGATTTGGCCTCCTCCACGAGTGTTCTTCACCGACTCCTATCCCTCCCTATTCTTCTCCAGTTCCCAAACCTTTTTATCCGCAACTCACCTCTTCCACTGGGGTATCCATTTGGTGATGATTTGATGATTTTTAGTGTCCTGTCATCTGGCATTATCTCAACATGGCCAGCCCGTCACAATCTTTGGAACCTACATAATCTTATATTTTCATGATTCATTTTTATTCTCTAAATTCCATACATTTTTCTTCATATTTTTCGCTCAAAAACTGATAATTTGTTTTCCTCGATTTAAGTTAGGCACCACGTTTCGCAGTCATAAGAGACCATTGGACTTATTATAATTGTATATATTAGCAGTTTGCTCCGCTGACTCAGTCGCATAATCATAATCCCTCTAATATAAGCTCATCCATTAGGTTAGATTTAAAATAGTAAGAATATTAATTTGATAGGTACTCAATGTACGCAATAATATTTAACATAAATTCAGCGAGAATCCGAAATTCAGAATGTGTAAAAATGTTAGAAAATTTTGCAACATTTTTGTACGTTTATATATTTTACGTTGTGCTTTTTCGCCTATGCCGGTATCGGGATATATACCAAGCCTCTCCAAAGCCTTTTTGAAATCAAAAATATTCCATAGACGTTCTGCCAATTTACTAAAGGCCTCCCAGTTGACTACCGTGCATAATATTCAATGCTGATGACACATGAATTATTAATAATTACAAATAAGAATATAATGCTGATTTTTACACGTAAGAAATTATATTTGAATTAAGTCATTGAAATAATAATAAGTATATAAATAATTAGGTGAGTATACTTTATGTACAGTGCCACCTTATTCTGTCATAATTCTTACCCGAGGTAACTTAAATAAATTACAATTACGCTTGAATAATATTTTTATTTTTACAAGTCATTTTTTTGAAAGATCAGTGCCTTGGCAGCCGATATTTGTATCTGAAGGCCATCAGACTGATAAGTACTCGCATGGAAAGATGTATGTTGAACAACGCTCGAAGATACAAGAAAAGAAATGTGTGAATAATAAAACAAGAGACAACAATAGTTTATACAATTGAATACGCCAAGAAAATGAAATGAACAGGCCACATCGCTCGGACGACTGACAGTGGATGAATGCAGTTATCCAGTAATACCCGAGGGAATCGAGAAGCCAACAGGCTGTTTTAAAACCTGCTGGACTGATGAAATCATAAAATTCTGCTAATATATGTAACACAATAACAATGAACTGAGAATAGAGAGACCTTCATCTAACAGCGGATAGAAAACAGATGCTAAGGAGCAGAAGTTAATGAACTCTTAATTATAATGTCACACATGCATAACCCAATTTTTGTAATCATTAACACAGTAATTATCCTTATCTTATCAGCGTTCCTCGTCCAAAATAAATATTTTTGATTGCAGTTTTCTCTCATTTGATTGCAGTTTATGATAATATGTAATGCATATTAACCGGATCGAATTAATTTGGTTTTGGGTTAACCAGGATAGTAAAAAAAAATGAAATTACATTTCTAAATATTATTTAAAATCAAAAAATTATTTTTCATTCAAAAAATTCATTCAAATTTGAATTGGTACAATGTGGAAATCTGTCTCAACGGAAATCGTGATCGCAAAATATTATTTGGGCACGCTTAAATTCAGTGTTTACTTTTGTTGGAAGAGGGCGAAATTATAAATGAAACGGTTAGCATTACATGTAGGAATATTAATAATTTTAGTTTTAATGTTTTTCTCATTTTTGGCGGAGATTAACCGGGCTATTTTTTTTTCTAAATGTAATGTATGACGGGCGACATCACACTTACAGACAAAGGAATAATAATATTACTTCTATGCATCTAAGTTGGGAGTTTTCAACTTTGTTGGCATCTCGAAAAACTATTTTACAAATTTTTTAAGTTTTGCGTCTGTTGAAAAATTCTTACGAACTTTTTATTATTATTATTTTTTTTTATAATATATTGTATTAACATAATAATAAAATTGTTTCACATTTTATATTTTTTGTTTGTCAATCTTGCAATATAATTAAAACTTTCAAAATCTCCTTATCTTAATATAATTATCTTGCATAAAATTAATTTGGTTTTTCTCACTTTTTTATTATTGTAACTGAAATAGACTTTGTAACAATAATTCTTTTATTACAATGAGCTACAATTAGTACAAGGTATATCACTAGTATTGGTCAAACTATTAAGGCAATAAACCGCAGACAAAAGAGACGCGCCCACTCCTGCGCACCATCTTTATAGCCACACATACCCGCACCGGCGGTGTGGCACACATACACACACCATCCCACCATTCCAAGGACATCGCGGTAACATTAATGAGCAAATGGTCATTTTCTAACCCTTGTATTATTAAAATCGAATACCGAAACTCTGAGATTGCAATTATAGCTCAGATTTCTACGATACTCTATCGAGCTGCTGTCATTAGCAAAACTAGTTCGAATTTCGAACTGAAGAAATAATAAATAGCATAAAATAAATACTAAATTAATGTATTAATCATAAATATGTACATATAAAATCAATTTTGTCGAAAAATATTGTTTTTGCGTCACCGGGATTCGAACCTGGATCTCTATTTCCAATCCGGGGAAGTACACTACCAATTGTGTTATAACGCCAGTATTTTTCAAACAACAAATTTTCAAACCTATATGTTACATTTTTTCAAATTAATACACCTGTCGTTCCATTATTTGAAAACCATCTACATTATCTTTACAGAATCTCAAATACCTTTGAGTAAACCGACTGCAGACGTCAGAATTATTAATTCATTTTTATTAAATTTTGGACACATTGATACAACATATATTATTAAGGAAAACAATGTTTTCTTTAATAATAAATAGCATCATAATAAACGGCTCAAATAGCAGGATGTGAGGTAGTTCAATAAGCAATTTATTTGGATGCGCTAATCGCTAGTGACATACTACTAGCTATAGTTGCTATGAACCAACTTATGAGAGTATGGAAAGACAGTGATATCAAGCGAACAACTAAAATTATGTTCGTTATGTTTCAATTTTCGAGTATTGTGGAAGTAGAGATCTACGTTCTTCCCGTTCACCGGCTAGTCAGTGATGAGCGCAAGATCCGTGGGTTCTTCACCTCACCAACTCATACCCACCGTATTTTGTCACATTCTGCCTTCATCCCAAACTGAGAAAAATTTATAAGTAATACCTTAAGGTGATAAATAAAATATGTTACTCATTGTAAAAATGGCTTCTTATCAGAAAAGCAACATGAACAAAATAAATAAAATTTAAATACAGTCCACTTGACAAATCCTCATCTTGTCGGGATGGGCGCGAGTTCGACTTCCTTCGTGCAGGTGACAACCAGATGTTAAAATAGATGGATCCCATCTCCTTGGCTCTTCATCATGATTGACTCTCAGCATCCAGGCCAACGGGATCATGTCAGAAAAATGTTGCCTACAGTGATGCGAAGAAATTAAAAGGAGAAACCAATGCCAGAAACCAAAGGTGAAATCCAAAGGGAATCCAAAGGGAAACATCTTGTTTCCTCTAAAGATTATTTACTATGCGATTAGATTAACAAATTAATAGTAAATTATGCACTAGTGATTGGATAACATGAAAATATTTACCCTTTGGTCATACTGGATCGCTCACCGTTACATTTCATAACCGCTGACCGTAGCAACGACCCGCGCTAATCTGACAGCTCTCTCGATGATTTGAAAACGAACCATAGAAAGTGTCATGCAAATACCATAATGAGAAATTTACAGAAATTGACTCGTTCAACATTAGGCTTACTAAGCTCAAAGGGTTCTACTTATGAACCACCACAATCTAAACTTTGGCCATTCACTATACCTATAAAAACTCATGTTGCTCTCTCTTTACCGTAACGTTAGTTGCAACCTCCCACCCTTCTCCTTCTTTCATCTAAACATACTTTGTATCCAAATATTTTTTGTGGATTTTCATTATGAGTATCGCATGTTAAATAATTATTATGTTTATTACAATATGTTTTCACTGTCAAAATCCCTTAATTTGTTAATAAAAAAAAATATATATATATATATATATATATATAATTAATCGCAAATATATGTCACCTGGGTTGTATGGTCTAAAGGAAGTATAATTTTATTAAGAACAGAATCATTTTATTATTCGTCAGCATTACTTACTGTGTTGTATGTGATATAAACTTTAGAACATGGCTACTCTTTGTCACCTCTGTTTCACTTTAACTGCGGAAGCTAATGAACCGTAATCTCTTAATCTTACTATCGCTCTGCGACAATAAACCCATTTTAGTATAATCGTTCAAACATGCTGTCATATCTAGATGCACTTTTTTTTCTTTGTGGAATAATCTAAATTATAGATTAATCAAGGTATAAATATGCATTTTTAATTTTTTAAAACCTAAACCAATTTTACCATTTGAAGAAGTACTAGTGTAAATTTTAAAATGTTGCGAGAAACTTGTGTACTGTTCGCTCTGGCCTTCGTGTTTATTAACGGTATGTTTTATTGTTCCATTTTTCAACTACTTTTATTTATTTTTTTATTATCTAGTCTAGTGTTAAGAAAAATAATAAGAAAAAAATTGGATACATGAAAGATAAAATACATATAAAAATTAATATTCAGAATAGATTGTAATTTATCAAGCTGAAATACTGCCAGGCCAGCTTAAATGTTGTTATAGTAGTTGTTGACGCAAGTAGAGTACCTACTCCCTGTGCATTTTATCCTTCCAATATATACTTAAACATACCTATCCCGCTCTGGCCAACTGATGACTTGGGGATTTCGCCGACGTGGAAACAGATTACTTATGACACTAAATTGTCAAAATCTGTGTTCCTTTTTTATCGTCTGAAAACGTGCGTAACGCAGGGACCACGAAGAGGCGGTGTTCTAAATAGCTCCGGAAGTGCAGTGATATCTCGGTTATTCACTAAAAGAGGTGTAAATTAACTGGAGGTGAAAACGACGTCCAACTCAGAACCTTAGAGCAAAGTTGGCTAGATCCATCTGCCATTATTTTTCTTCCTGAATCCACTTCGGGTTGCGTCAACTAATCATTATTGTAATCGATACAGTCCGCGGGATCTTATCCCACCAGTAGTCAACCATTAACAATATTATTTCTTTGTTAAAATTCCACAGGGGCCCCCACCGATGACGATAGTAGCTGGAGAATTGTAGGAGGGAGCGAAGCAAAGGAGGGTGCAGCCCCGTATCAGATCATTCTGAAGGTCTCCGGTTCCTTCTCATGCTCCGGTTCCATCATCAGTAAAAAGACGGTCCTCACAGCGGCCCATTGCGCTGATGAGTAAGGATCAAAGTGTTTTGATAATATAATTTAGTTCATACTTAAGCTAAAGGACTATTTGTAATAAATAATACAAAGTAGAATATCTTTAATACAAATTAAATGTATTAATTAGAAATATATACATATAAAATTAATTTTTGTTCTCAAAACATATTTTATATGTTTTGAAAAATTGCAATTTCACAATAAGAATATGTTCTCCTTGAAAATAGAATATCTTTTGCCGAAAAACAAAAAAAATGTAATATCGTAGTTCTTCCATCATTGATGACCTTAAAATTTTTCAGGGTTTTAAGGGTATTTATTTACTTTGGAGGTCTGATATTTGATGGCTTTTTTATGCTCTTTCAATACGAAACTAACAAATAATTTAATCAAACATTAAAATGTGTAGTTTTTTATGTAAATGCTGCAAGAGAGTAATGTTTTGAGAATAATGTTTAATTAGTGACGTAGCTATCACTTGGGCAGCTGCCCATGAATGATGAATGAATGCATAAGTTAGTAAGAGTAAATATAATAATTAAAATATAAAACAATTTTGAGATACAATTGAGTAGTATTAACAAAGTACAATCAACTTTGGAACGTCCAGCCAGATAAATCCAGATTATGACATCGTATCGTAACGACAGCTATTTGTGCTATACATTAACTATTTTAAAAGTATATTTTAAAGTATTAATAAAAAAATCATATGAAAATATAAAGAAACGTATAAAAATTATATTTAATTAAAAATAGTGAAGGATTTCCTCGTATAGGAAAAGATCCAGGTTCGAATCCTAGTTGTAACCAAATATTTCTTCGATCGATAAATAAAAAAAATTATATGGTATATCTTTCTAATTGATTCGTTTAATACCAATGTATTATAAATACTACAGAACTATTTTCAGAAATTACAACTCCACAACAAAAATATGTTTTCATTAAATACATGTATATATATTATTATTCATTTTTTTCCAGTAGACTTCCTTCTACCCTCACCGTCACCGCCGGCACCAACCTGTTGAACTCCGGGGGAACAGTCTACGAAGTGGAAAGATACATCATTCACGAGAAATACGACTGGTGGGGCAAAACAAATGATCTGGCCCTTATTATTCTCAAAAACGAAATCAAATTCTCCGACCTGGTTTCCACGATCGCCATTGGAGAAGAAGAAATTCTTGGTGACGTTCCGGTAACTCTGACTGGATGGGGAAGAACATCTGTAAGTGTTTTAATTCATTGGGCTATTTTTATTTAAAACAAATTAAATTAATCAATTAGACAATTGCATAGAAAAATAAATATCTACCGGAAAAAAAATGCTGACCATTACGCCACGTTAACCATTTAAATTTACGCCAAATATTATACTTATAATCGCGCATGTAGTCTTTTTAAATGAAACATCTATTATGTCCATTTAAACATTTTTCAAATTTGTTGTATTAATTACACACCTAAAGGTTAGTCTCAGATTATGTTAAGTAAGAGATAGCAAAAAAATGAATCAACATTTAAATAATCCTCTCTGTTTGCACGTCGGTAATACCTTTAATAATGTGAGTCATATTCGTACATATATAGAATAAAATAAAATATATAGACGTCTGGAACATTGACTTGGTGTGAAAAAATATTCGTTAGACTATCCATTTTTTAAATTAATCGATTAAGGTTTGCGTAAGTACCACGTGTTCAATAATAATTTAATTCGATACTAGTATGTAGGTACCTATCAACCATTCTGGGTATTTTGAAACTATGCTTTTTTTCATGTCATTTTTGACGGCCTTTCACCTAGTCTGTTTTCAACGATTCTACTAAGAGAGAAAGTGAGTTGAGCAAAATAAAAATTCTCATATAATTTTACTAATATACCATACAATGAAATTGTACTTACATCTTTGCTAGCAATATTATCTCAAAAAAATTATCTCGACGAATATTTCACATATTTTTCACTATTGACGCAAAGAAAACATAAAAATTGCCAGTCATAAGTATTTATTTGTTAGGAAGACATTCATTGGATATTTTCAGTCTGATTTTAAGTGATGGACTCACAATGTTTCAGTGCGCTCTCGGCAAGAGCAATGCGTAGGCCAAGTTCTGCGACACATCAATGTGACCATTTTGGGGGTGCATGACTTCTATAGCTTCTCTCTAGCTGCCTTTTGAATTCAATTTGATAACGAGTCTCACGTCAAATCAGTGGCGTAACTATAAAAATTGTGGCTCAATCCAGAATGGAAAAAATGGCCTCCTAAATAAATATTACTTATAATATATACGAATATTAGTATATGCTGCGTTGATTATCCATTAAATAATGAGAATAAATTTAGTCTCTTATTCTACATAATATTCATATTTTGCAAGTCATTAGCAATTTAAAAATACTTGCTTCACTTTAAGGCGATTTTCACATTACGGTGGTAGTCTTCCTACCCCGCCATGTAGTGGGGTACTGCTATCGATAAGTGTTTTTTCAATATACGTGATAAACGATTTTTGATTTTAAAATTTCAAATCTTGTTTAGGATTCAACGCTGTGAAAGGTATCGATAGTCGTAAAAATATCGATTTCTAATTGATTGTAAGGCGCGAACTGTTAGGGCCCCTTTCTAATGTGGGCCCCAATGCACTGCATTGGCTGCATTTGCCTAGTTATGCCACTGCGTCAAATTAATAAATGTGAGGTATAAATAATCAAAATCAGACATATCCAATTTGTATGGTTTTTGAGTTAGGTATGTACAAATATAAAATAAATTATTGTCTACAAGACCAGCCTGTGTTACTTCAATCGCAGACTGTCCAATAGATAATTAATACAAACCCAGACAAATATGTTTTCAGACAATGTTTGATCATGTGACATGTGACTATTGGTCATATTTAATATGACTCCAAATGTGACAGTTGTGGTATAATGTATTGTTTTTTGCATTTTACTCGAAAACGGGTAAAGTGGTCATGTCTGTTTTTGATTCTGAACCGCACACATATTGTACATGTATGGGCTTTGGTATGATGATATCGGAACCAACCTACATCAGTTAATGACTAAATGTAATAAAAAATGCAATAATGACCGAATGTAATAATTGTGCAATGTAATAAAGGAAACGAAAAGTTATGTATGAAGGAAAGCCACAAAGTTTCGCTGGAGAGTAACTGTCATAAATTTAAAATATATTCCAAAAAAGTTTTGAATATTTTGTAAAATATTGCAATTGTTGCTGTGTTGAGTAGAATCGAAACGAGAGTAAACAACTCACAAAACGATTTCGGGATAGGGTGGGACCTTTTGGGGTTTCCTTCATTGTTACACTCAGAATATACATTGTATTTTAAGGATGTGTTATATTATATATTTTTTATGTCTCTACATCTAATCTTACTCCTAATCCTAAAGTATTTGTATTAACAGGTGTTGTTCTGCATAAATATAATTAAATATAAAGAATCTAAAAATATTTTGATTTCAGTACCCCGGAGACCCATCAGATACACTACAGACGCTAACCCTGAAGGTTATCTCTCACGACCAGTGCAGACAGGTATGGGGCAGCCAGGTGGTATCCTCGCAGATCTGCACTTTGACTCAAAAGGGAGAAGGAGCCTGTCACGTATGTTGTTTCTTACTCACCTTTGTTCATCATTTTTCACGCGAGTAAAGTTTTGATCGACTAAGTATTTACCACAAATGAATAAATTCCACATTTTTTAATGTACCTATGCAATTTTTTTTTAACTAATTTTATTTGAATAGAAAAAATAGAGATCGATAGTGAAATACATTGCATTGAAATACAGTCAGCCACTGACGAATCTAATCGAATATAATAGTACATAGATTTGATTAATGTTTAATTATTTTATGAATAGGGAATGAAATAATAATAATCACATCTTAATAATAATAATGACCTGAAGCTAGTAGGTGAAGAAGATAAATTTTGATTAAAAGTGAACAATATATTTTGTTTTATTAATAACCACTAAGAAATTTCGGAAAGTTTTAAAAATGGTTTAATAATTATTATTATCAATGTATTAAATTTACTATTATTCTGTACCACATCAAATAACGACACACTGCGCGCAGTGTACATAACAGATACCATGCGCCAACTGACGTCAAGTGCGTTGTTGCATTACTGTCTAGCGTGAAGCGGTCATATAACTTTGTCTCTTTCTCCCTTAGATAGCACTCACGCACACATTGATGTGTATCGGTATACAATACATTATTGAAGTGCCGTAACCAAAAAACCGACCTGTAGCCGATTTTACATATCAAATTTTACAACACGTAACCAAACCGCGCTGCTTAACTCATCCCAAACCATGCTGTAACACATCATAATTAAACCTGTAATATTTCGGTAAATACATTGAACATAAAATTCATGTTTTAGATAATCCTAAAGTAAACATTAGCGCTTAGGAATGACTAGTGAAAAACCAATTATGAAAAGGGAATCGTACAAAAACAATTATTTTTTCCATTCAATCCGTTGTAAAATTAATACGTTGATAAAAATATAATTTGTGATATGAAAGACAGAGATCACACACTGTTTTCATAGCGAAAAAAAAACAAACATACAAATATAATTGTCTCTTTTTCACTAATTAAATGAAGAGAGATAAGAAAGAACGACACATTGTACATGAATGCTCTAAATTATGTTATTAATCATTTTTCAAAATTAAAAGCTCAATATTTAGAGTAAATTCGTGTTATTTAAGCTAATAAAAACATTTTTTCTAACTGTTATTTATGGTAACACGAGTTGACAGCATGGCTGCGTTCGGGTATTTTATATCATGGTATGGTAAAGGTTAATAAGGTCATAGTTGTCGTGAAACAAGATGGATCCTCTTCAATTAATTATGCTCGTTGTTTGTCATGTATTTAGTTTTTAATAGAAGCAAGATGTCCTCGACCCTCTTCATCTTTGAAGTCTTCATTCCTGTACTTTTCAAACAGTACTTCGTTCTTTCAGAAGTAGTTCCATTACCCAGTGCATACTCTTAGAGATGCGTATTACCCATGTTTAAATCCCCATTCTGAAGTCATTAAAAATGTATCAGATTCCTAAATCCATTTTTATAGTATATATTTATATTGCATTTATTTTTATGATACTAATCTTTTTTTTTCTTTTCAGGGTGATTCTGGAGGACCTTTGACAGCAAACAATAAGCTGGTCGGTGTTGTATCCTGGGGGAACCCTTGTGCCAATGGTTATCCTGATGTGTTCAGTCGAGTCAGCTCCTTCGTAGAATGGATAGAAAATAATACAGTATACTAAGAATCTAAGACCTTTGTTAAGAATGTTTTTAGACCTCTGTTTTTCCCACTGAACGCTCACTCAAAATTGTATTGCACTCGTAACTGTTAATATTATAATTACATAACATATGAATATGTGTTTTTAAGTTAAGAAGTTTGTAAAATATCAAAAAAATATATAAATATGGTATATTATACAGTATAAAAAATTTGTTATCTAAAAAATATTAGAAAGTTTATTAATTTCTTCTCATTATTTATACAATATGCAATTACATTATTTAAACGTTTATACTATGAGGACAATAATCCAAAAGAGATTCGATAAATATTTATAGCAAAAATATTAGTATGAAAAACGAAGGCCAGTATTAAAATTGGTGGTCAGGGGTGCCAAATGTGCATCTACCGATATTTTTAACCTTTAATCAACTCAAGGAATGTAACGCATCCTTATATACGACTATACTTAATACATTACATTAATAATTAAAAGAAAAATATTTGATATTTAGTTCTGTAAGCTCTGTGACTATTAAATTATTCAAAATATATATACATTTTACGATTACACAAAATTATATCATAGGTTGAGTATAACTTCATTATATGGTCACCTCTATACAATGCGTATTCTCACACAATTTAAAGAATACAAAGTAAAATTCTCAGATGTCATTTATGAACTTTATTTACCACGAGAGCAAATAAATTATGATTTTCTCTTATTTTTAATGAATTTATTAAAACTGAGTGAAAGAAGAATTATTATTGTCTGTTAAAAAATTTTGACAATAAATTTGAAAGTAGTAATTTATGATCTTGCTAGAAATACTAAAATTATATTACTTTACTATTGTAACAATACTATGATGGTTGCTCAGTTTAATTCTCTATTACCAGAATACAAAACTTGGGCAACAAATTCGCAGGTATTGTTAAAACCTGCCTAAAACAAAAAAAAAAAAATCTAATTTTTTTCAAACTGGCCGATCAACAGAACTGATATCGCCTTTTATATTGTATTTATATAAATTAAGTTAATAGTATAAATATTGCACTCGGAAATCTACATTTACTGGCAGATCACATCTCAACTGCTTTCTGTAAAATTATTCATAAAAATAAACTACGAAAAAATCTTATCAAAATTTAAAAATATCGAAAAACAATTTCGCTGTTACTACGGTGACGCTGATTTCGTAATCGTCTGCACTCCTCATTCATCAGGCCTCTTTGTCTGCCCGGTCTTATATAATTTTTTACTGATAATGCCTTTCTCACTATATTATATAATCATGTTGTTTTACCTCAACCAGGATATAAAATATATATTTTTAATGATTTCTGTTTTCTTTGAATGTGTTGGTAAATTCAAAATAATTCTTCTTAACTTTAGAAAGGGAATCTGAAACTATCATGAAAAATATAGTAAAATAGAACTTGACTTATTATTTCAAATAAGAGTTCATAATCTGTAACCAGTGCTGAATTAAAAGTACTAAAGGCATAGGCAATACCGGATCCTTTAATTATAAAAATACTATAATTTTCTATTTTTATTTTGAATATTTAATACGTTATATTTTTTAGAGTACTTTACAACAACATGACCATATTACATTCGAGATATTTTTGTAAATATGCATTGTGAATGGTAGTTTGACTGAAAATTGAAAATGAAATTTTTTTAGCGAAGGCAAGATTATTGGTGAACAATAGAGACACGGTACTGATGTAAGGAATTGAATCCTAAAACTAGCATAAAGAGTACAAAACTATACTGATTTGAGTGGAAATGAGGTCGTTCATCAGGAGATAAATATATATATATATATATATATATATATATATATATATATATATATATATATATATATATATATATGTATACTGCATATATATAGAAGTCTCTGTTGTCTTTTCCACTTGGCCGGTCCAACGCGTGGGGGATCTTCCTCTTCTTATTCGCCCTTCTACGTGGCCCAGCACAACAAGCTTTTCCAATCCTAGACATAAGACAATCTATATATTGATACTTGTCCAATATTTCCATGCTAACAACAACTCACCCCAAGCAATAAATCATGAACACAACACAAGATAAACAAAGAACATCTACACGCCAGTTTCGAGAGCAACAACGACATTTTATTAAAGATTCTACGTGTTCTTAGCTCCGAAACTGTACAACACAATCAGCACAAACTGGAAATCGTTCACTTCCAATAAGATTACACAAATTTGAACTCAATATATGATCCAATTGGGTAGAGATCAATCAGAAGCATCGCTATCCAACATTCCAACATAATCGTGCATTATACGGTGCCTACACTAACAATATACTAGTTCTACAACACTCCCACTATATATTTTCTTTTCTCGCCCTTCACGGTATTGTAATTCATTCAACAGCCGTTTTTGGTTATTTCCAAGAGTATATGGCATCTTCTATATCTTTAACTACTCCATTGTCACAAAATTGCGGTAACAGCAAAGCATTAACTAAATTGGTACAACAGTCATCTTTTTATCTTTCCTCTGAGGTCAGAGATGTGTTTTTTTTTATTTATATTTTACCCTTGTCGAAATATGGACACTAGGCATGTGCCTTAGGTTATTAAATCATAATGCGGCTCTAACTGTAATCTCTTCGTTTCATACAATGAAAACATTAAAAATAAATGCATTTTTCATAATCATTTTAAATGATAAAACTGTATACCGTATCTTTTCAAGATTTGTTTTCGTAATCAATAATCCAAAAAATAAATTCATAACTTATCTTTACACGCCTGTTAATTGTGACATTATAAATAATAAATTATATGATTTTTTTTATATAGTCTTATTTCACCGGTGGAAGAAGTAGCACGATTATTTTCAAAATGTTGAAAACAAGGTTTATCGTTTTCGCACTAGCCTTTGCGCTTATTCATGGTAAGTTTTCTTATTATATTTTATCCTAAGAGGGTAAGGGTCGCAAAATCTACAAATGGCACCTCTACCTTTCTCTATCTTGCGCCGCGTCAACATTTTATGACGAATCGAAGCCCATTCTCCACCGATCCCTTTTCCTGCGGTATTGTCAAGAAGATATTCTCCTTTTTGACAATACCAGACTGAGATATATACAACATGTCTCTAGTATCGAGCTATGCCGATTGCATCGTTTAAAGTGGACCCAGTTAACTCTTATAGGCAGTGGCGTGCAGTAGGTATAGATTTAGGTTATGCTGTTACCAATGATATGATACAATCATATATAATATATGTATATTCGTTTAACTAACGTCTTTAGACAAAATAAATCCGTCGTTTATACGACCTTACCATGTGTATATTTGTACTTTTAGAGTACTATTAATATTGTTTTTAAAATTTAAGTTTTAACGAAAAATAATACCTCCTTACCCATATAAAATCAATATAAAAATGTATAGACATTTTTAAGAAAACTTTTTATGACTCAACATGATTCTTTTATTGTTTGAAAATCTTTCACGTAATAACTAAACGAAATAATAATCAAGCACCAAATGCACCTCGAACGCAAAGAACGGCCATGAAATCAACACTTTAAAAACAGTAAAACAGTAAAATTCGCGAATTAATAAAAGAGAAAGTACAGGAAGAGGAGGAAGGACACTTCAATTATTTGCACGCAGTTGTAAGCCTTTTTAATGTTTTAAAAAAAACAGCATAGGTAAAGAATCCATACAAAACGGATCAACCGAAAGAAATTTTCAATTCAGTAAATAAACAATTATATGACTCGGGTAATTCACTAGCTTAAACATAGAACAGAGTAATATGAATAACTCAAGGCGGCGAATGCATAAGAGTGCCATGAGTACAGCGGTGAGTTATCGTGGTATTTTTTTAGAACTAAACAATTAGAGTGTCTGAATTTCTACTAGTACATAGATGGCGCTAATTGTAAAATAATGTTTCCGTTAATGTTATTTAATTGTTCAATCATTTAATTTATATTTAATTTTGATTTATAATTGTCAAGTTATTTAATTTATATTTGTTTCCCAGAATTTTTAGTAACGCACAGTTTTTTTGCTTGTATGCACTGCACGCCCCTGCTTACAGGAGACCGCCCTCTTACTCACTTCTCATCAACTGTCCCTGAGATTACATCTCATCTCGCGACATCGTAACATAAAAAACTTAAAAGAAATATGCTGGTTTCCTTGGAGATGTGATTATGGAGGTAGCGTGACCCGTTGACCACAAATATTTATATTCTTCATTAATCGAAACACTTTTGACAACAGGCAGGAAAATGATCCTTGCTACCATTGAAGGATACAATGGCCATGTTGATGGAAAGAATGACGAAAGTCTCGACAGTTGAGGGAAAGCAAGTTAGAGGATGGAGGATAGTCTCGAGTAAAGGTTGTGGCCAAACCGGGAGGAACAGAGACCTATTTCAAACCAAGTTCCAGATAGATTAAGGGACCATGACGGTTAATATTGAATACATGGTGAAGAAAAAAACAAACAACATAAAAAATTCAAAGTTTTATCGTTATTGTAACACAATATATTTTTTTAATTGTTATTTTGACGATTAATTATTGTATAAAATCATATTAATAATTGAAAATATTTTAGTTTTATATTTTTCTATGTGAACTTACGTGCTTACCAATTACCAAAGCACTGCTTTTACTTTATTAATATTAGGCTAATGCATAATTATCAAGCCTTTTTTTAAAAATTATATTGTATATTAGGTATTTAAATTCAAAATATATTAAATACTAAATTAATGTATTAATTATAAATATATACATATAAAATCAATTTTGTCGAAAAATATTGTTTTAGCGTCACCGGGATTCGAACCTGGATCTTCATTTCCAATCCGGAGAAGTGCACTACCTTTGTGCTATAACGCCAGTATTTTTCTTGACAAATTTTCGAACCTATATGTTACATTTTTTCAAATTAATACACTTGTCGTTCCATTATTTGAAAGCCATCTACATTATTTTTACAGAATCTCAAATACCTTTGAGTAAACCGACTTGCAGACGCCAGAATTATCAATTCATTTTTATTAAATAATTACAACTCTACAATAAGAATGTGTTTTCCTTAATAATATCAAAATATATTATATACAATTATCGTTCGAGGGCGTAATCACCGTAATCGTGGACTGACCGATGTTGAAGTTCTCAGCCAGTGTCCTAGTTCCTTCGCCGCAGCTTTCCACCCTTTCTTCTAGCATTATGTATCATATATGTGTATGAATATCGATGCGCATTTTAATTTCCTAACCCTATCAAAAAATTATATTATGACAAATGCCAAAATGCATTAATCAAATATTATAGTATTCCTGTAAATTAGTATTAATGTTTTATTTTTCACAGGGGTTCCAACTGATAATAATGGTAGTTGGAGGATTGTAGGAGGAAGTGATGCTGAGGAGGGTGTAGCCCCATACCAGATCATTCTCAAGCTTTACGGCTACTTTTCGTGCTCCGGTTCCATCATCAGCAAGAAAACGATCCTCACAGCGGCCCATTGCCTTACAAGGTAAGAATCAGCTCATCATTGCAGTGTAGTAAAACCTGGCCAATATTGTGCGTGTACATAGATCGTTAGACTAAAAGCGTTATTTTTATAAGCGACATCTCTCTTTCTTTAGTGGCCTAGAAATTTTGATATTACATTCAGTAAATTGGTTAATATTGCCAATTCATCCGGCTTAAGAGCTCACGAAAACCCTATGGTATGAGATCTGTCTCGTCTTATCTCACCCTTAATTTTCAAACGGTGATTTAAAAATTTCCTATACATCTACGTCTCGATTTGCTTGTTTGACCTAGCGGTGAGTTACGCGCCTAGTGACCAAGTTGTTGGGGTTTGAGCCACATTCTGGCAGACCACCATAAAATAACATATTTTTGTTGTTACGTTGCAGTTTTTCAGAACATAAATTAAATGAATCAATAAGAAAAATCTATTTAGAAATGCTGTCTCGGTAGCAACCTAAATACATATTTTTTTAAATTTTCTATTGAAAATATTATAATGTGACATGTATTTTGTTATGTATCTATGGTGAAGGATGGTAACGTGAGTTATGTTGCTAAAAATGACGCGTGGGAATGAGATGATGCATCGGGGTCGGCGCACTCTCTTGGCTCTGACCCGCGGTCCAATAAACATCTATTAAAATACTAATTAAATGTATTAATTAGAAATATATACATATAAAATTGATTTTAAAATATCACAATCCTATTTTCTGAATAATTTCAACTTCGCAATAAGAATGTATTCTTAATAAGATAATACACGTTCGTTTTCAACGAGTTTAAATAATACAGTTACATTATTAAGGAAAACACATTCTTATTGTGAAGTTGTAATTATTCAGAACATAGTTCTGTGATATTTTAAATACTAAACCCAAAAACAATATTTTTCGACAAAATTGATTTTATATGTATATATTTATAATTAATACATTAATTTAGTATTTAAAATACAGTTACAATTCAGTTCATACACACATACGCAAGGGATGCTCACTTACTGGTATTATGACTGAGATCTTGACTCTACGTGTGTTCATATTGAAGGGGTGACCATGCTATTAACATACGTTCGATCTGAGTTTTTTTAACTAGAATTTTATTGCATTGAATCACTTTCTGAGATAACACAGAAATGATAATCTTTTACTAATTACACCTCTGCTACCATCTGTCTTCCCCTGCAAGATGAGTTGTATAAAATCATATGTTTCATTGCGAAGAATGTGTCTACCTATCAATAGGCTTATACTGATAAGGTAATAGTTTTCTTATTTTCTTCTCCAGCGCACAAATTGGTTCTTAGAATTGGACAAAAGATTTTTTATGCGCACTCCGTGATCTAAACAAAGATAATTTGTCTCATCACTGGGTCTGTGTATTTGTTCTTGTTCTGGCTCGTTACTATAGTGTTCACAATAACCTCCACATCTAATCCTTATATATTTTTATTTTTTTCCAGTATGAGCCCTTCAGACATTTCCATCATCGCTGGTACAAACCTCCTGAACTCCGGAGGGACAGAGTATGAAGTGGAGCGGTACATCATGCACGAGGACTATAACTGGTTTGACAGTTTCAATGACCTGGCTCTGATCATTCTTAAAAAGGAAATTGAATTCACTGATTCAGTTTCCGCGATCGCTATTGGAAAGGAAGAAATTCTCGGCGATGTTGCAGTCACTCTGACTGGATGGGGAATGACATCTGTAAGTATTTTACTCCATTTGGATTATGTATTTATTTCTTTAAATAATTTGGCCTATTTTTATTTTTTATATATAGTTTTTATAGCTCACTTCTTCATTACATTGTTCTTAAATATATTATTTATTTATTTAATTTTTTATTTATCAAATATGACCAAATTATTTTATAATTGTAAGTATTTAAATTTACATTGAAAACAATAATTGAGAACAAGAAACACAATCAACATTAAAATAAATACGTCGGTCGCGCCTTTAATAATGTGAGCCATATGCACGTAAGTTTTGAATAAAATATATATTATTAAGGAGAACACATTCTTATTGTGAAGTTGTAATTATTCAGAACATAGGTCTGTGATATTTTAAATACTAAATTAATGTATTAATTACAAATATATACATATAAAATCAATTTTGTCGAAAAATATTGTTTTTGCGTCACCGGGATTCGAACCTGGATCTCTATTTCCAATCCGGGGAAGTGCACTACCATCGTGCTATAACGCCAGTATTTTTCTTGACAAATTTTCGAACCTATATGTTACATTTTTTTCAAATTAATACACCTGTCGTTCCATTATTTGAAAGCCATCTCATTATTTTTACAAAATCTCAAATACCTCTGAGTAAACCGACTGCAGATGCCAGAATAATCAATTCATTTTTATTAAATTTTGTTAAAGGATAATTGATACAACATATATTATTAAGGATAATAATATATGTTGTATCAATGTGTCCAAAATTTAATAAAAATGAATTGATAATTCTGGCGTCTGCAGTCGGTTAACTCAGAGGTATTTGAGATTCTGTAAAAATAATGTAGATGGCTTTCAAATAATGGAACGACAGGTGTATTAATTTGAAAAAATGTAACATAAAGGTTCAAAAATTTGTCAAGACAAATACTGGCGTTATAGCACAATGGTAGTGCACTTCCCCGGATTGGAAATAGAGATCCAGGTTCGAATCCCGGTGACGCAAAAACAATATTTTTCGACAAAATTGATTTTATATGTATATATTTATAATTAATACATTAATTAAAATATATACTTTTTAAACATAGATGCTTACACCGACACGTGTCATCAATATTCTTACAATTTTCAAACTATAGAAAAACAGGACTAACTTGTTGGCCTTCTGGAACAAGGCACAAACCCCCGAGTATCGTAACCACTAGACCACAATCGCGTCAATTATGTAACCGTCTGCCATTCTATCACTTGACTTGATTTAAATCATTGAAGTTAGTATGTTGAAAATATATTGACAAATATTTATTTCATTCTTTGAGTAAACCCATGCTTTTGATACACAAAAACCATCAATTGATGCTATCAATTTTCTGAAACCGGTTGGTGAATATACTTAACTAGTGGTTAAAAACAAAGTTAACGACTTATTTATTATTAACGTATTACTTGATCGTTTTTTTTAAACTTAACTACCTGTTTAACGTTCACTAGGTATATTAAAACATTATTATCCTGTAATACTAAGTTTTCAGCGAAAATTCTTGGTTTCAGTTCCCCGGAGGAAACGTTTCAGAGACACTTCGAACAATCGACCTGAAGTCAATCACTCATGATCACTGCGTACAAATTTTGGGTAATCGGGTGTCTCCGGAGCACATCTGCACATTGACCAAAACGGGAGAGGGAGCCTGTCACGTACGTTACTTCTTACTCATCTGTATTCATATTCTTCATTGCATTCCTGTCAAGTATGTTACTTTTTACTCATCTTCGTTCATGTCTTCCATAGACATGTAAATTTTAGGAAGATTTCGATTGAAATACTACCTACACAGTGGGTCTCAATACACCACGCTCGACTCCGCTGGGAGGATGGAGTAGAGCTGCTACAGTAGAACTGAGCATGTCGGTTCTTAAACTGAGCACATTGGGTCCCGAACTGAGCTTGTCGAGTTCAAATCTTAACATGTCGGGTCTCGAACTGAAAAATAGTCGCCGAGAACGAAAGTATGCGAAGACGAAAGATTCAAGAGGTCTAGGTCCAATATGGACTGCAGGACCATTGAAGAAAAAATAGACGATGATAAGGCATAATAGGGGTTGTGATGGTGCGGGGATTGAGATGCGAAGGTGAGGTCTGGGGGAAGAGATTAATTATTTTTATACAGTTTTGGGTTAATATTCTATATCCGTTTATCGCCGAATATATCATTAAGTAAAGTATTATATATTTTACGTTAATTCGTTCAATACATTTTTCATCAAACTTTTGCAAACATATAATTTACTATATTGTTTATGTTATTTATTTTTATGCCAAAAATTCTGTTATCATTCCAGGGTGATTCTGGGGGACCCTTGATGGCGAACGGTGAGATCGTCGGAATCGTATCCTGGTGGAAGCCTTGCGCCATTGGATATCCTGAATTGAACATTCGCCTCAGCTCCTTTGCAGACTGGATCAAACTGAATATGATTTAACAAACCATCACTTTAAATCTCCTCAACTTGGTTATTTTTTTCTCGTTATTCATAACATATTTTCAATTAAACTTGAATTGTCTTAATAAAAACACAATGAAATCATTTAAATATTTCAATTTTATAACTGGTCGTAATTAATAGATAGTCCTAGAGCAGGCACCGGCAACCTGTGACCCGCGGGTCACCAAATATAGTATAATATATAAAAATAAATTATAAAACATAAACAAGCCTAGCGTGTGTTACAGTTAAAATTTCTTTCTGTTCGATGTCAAGATGGGATGGCATCGCAGCCCCGAGGGCCACCAAAAGGATAGGTTCAATGAAAAAGAATGAACATACAGTGTTTAGTAGCCTCTTGGGCGATGTTTAATAAGGGAATTAACAAGGACAAGTGAGCTTAAATACTAAATAAATTAACAGATATGGGGGTTGATCAGTGCAGTCTATTGAATTAAACTTGACTAACGGTTGCCACTAAAAAGGAATGCTGGTACAAAATCCATAGGCGACTCACCGGGGAAGTGGCGACGTTCCTGGATGGATGATCCGGTCCCTGGCCAGGTTGTCTAGGCGACAGTCGATGGGAGACGAACGCCGCCGTAGTGCTGGAGAGAATGTGTCGAGGTTGAAAACAAGTCAGGCGCACAGCTACGAAGGTGTTGTATTGGATGCTTTGGTCTCTATCTCCTGGGAGGGATACGTGTTCCCGCCGCAGATGCGTGTATCCACACTCCTTGCCCTCCGGTGACTGCCCCTCTCTTTTCTTCCACGGGCGCGCTGAGGCTTGAGCACGTGACTCGTGTGCGCCTGCGTGACAGCATGATCATTCCGGCCATCTCAGCGCTGATGATTGACTTTGCTTCATAACACGTGGTTGATGGAGAGATGGTCTGAATCTTTTCCGTTATTTAAAAATAAATATTTTCACACATGAAATTTATTTTAAGTAAGAACAGGAGCAGATTAACAACTTGTATTCGTCTTTAGATGACTATGTATGAATCAGATTAGACTAAATTGACGTCACAAATTCAGCATCAGGGGAGCCATTGATATTGTAAAGAATGGTTATAAATAAAGTTAATTGGTTATTAATGAACTAAAACTTGACAAGTATATTAGTTTTTATAATAATTAGAATTTCGTTTTTCATGTTTACTTTAAAAGCATATTGTAATAGTTTACTCTATAAAATTAATATTATTATTCACTAACGGACTGTTTTAAAATAAAAAATACCCATTAACCAGAACTGTCGAACTGTTTAATGTAAATTTATTTATTTATATATATATTGACATACATATTTTTGTTCTAACAAAGGTGAATACATAATAAACATAAGACATAACTCATAGTTTATTGTGTGGGATGGAGTAGACTTCAGCTCTGATATATACAGCGTTGTCCTGGCTACTTTGCTAGACTGAACTGAACTGTGTTAAAGTAGCCAGTTTTTTTTTTCGTGCTGTTGGTATTATTTATCGATAGGAATAAAAAGAGAATTACAAATATGTATAAAAAAGTAAGAATAAAATAAAAATATAATAAAATAAAAATATATGTAGTGGGAGTGTTGTAGGACTAGTGAATTATTAGTGAAGGTATTGTATAAATTATATTAGAATGTTGGATATCCGTGCTTACCTGATTGAATCATATAATGGGTCCATATTTGTGTAATCTTATGCAAATTATACGATTTCCAGTTGGTACTGAGTGTGTTGTATAGTTTCGGAACTAAGAACATGTAGAATTGTAGCCTTCTATTTGTTTTGGTACATACAAGTTGTTGAGCCAACATTCTGTGCAAATGATTATATCAAAATTGATATTAGTACGTTGGAGTAGCACTTGCAAGTTATCGAAATTATAATTAATGCTTTTGTTAATTAATTAACGTTGAGTATTTTAATTCTTAAATTTTCATTAATTATTTCTTTGCAAGATTTCGGTTCCCCGACTTCTCTCGTTTCTAAAGGTTCGAATTCTTCTAAGACGTCATCAAAATTAATGTCTTCAAAGCCTTTTAACTAAATTAGAACTGTGCGTACTTATTGTGCTAGTGGCGATACAGTTTAGTCTGATGCGTGTACGTGTGAATGAAATGTACTGGAAATTGCTGACAGTAAATAAGAAATATCGAATGATTGGTTTACATTCTGTTAATGGCTCCACTAATGATATGAATAGTCTGTGAAGATGAGTAAATATATTTATGGCGAAAAATAAAAGAGTTTTTTTAAAAAAAGAAAAATTAAAATAAATAGGATAAAAGTGAAATATGAGATAGCAGAATAATTTAGTATTGAATAGTCATATGGACGAGAGGCAAGACTCGTTAGCCACTAAAATAACTTTGTCGCTTTCTGTTTTCCGTACATAGATTTTACCATTACGGTTCCAAACAAATTTAATATTTTTTTCTCTTGCCCATTTTCTTGTTACAGCTAAAAGACTCGTTGTATAAAATGTTTCTAAAACATATTATAATAACTCAGCAATACAAAGACTTCGCAGACTCTAGAATGAATTCAACTTTGTCGATATGTTTTGATTGTACAATAGTATTAATAAGTTTTTCACTTTAATTCATATTCGTTATAAATACAAAATGCTTTTAAAAATTTATTATATTTCTTTTAACTTATATACTTGCGATATTTTTAACCTTTAGGAATGTAACGCATCCTTATATACCATTATATTTAATACATATATTGTTCACGCACTTTTATACTTCGATAGGTAAGCCTGATAAAATTTTTTGAATATTTGTGTTCTTTTTGTGTGGATTTAAAAACAGAAAACAAAAGCGAAGCTGCTTCTGGGAAGAAAGTTTTTACGATTCGGACAGTCTTTTACAGCGGCGATAATAAAAACATTTTGTATTATATATTTTCGGATTATCGGTTGTGAGAAGGTTTTCGGTGTCTGACCAACAGATTTAATGACCATCAGACTACAAGGAGAGTGACGTCGGCATCTACCAGCACAAGTTCACAAAGTATAGTAAGTAGTGTGTAATTTGAATTTGCATAGATTGAATTACTGTATTCAACATTACCAATAGAAAACCCAGAACTAGCTATCGAAGTATTTATGGCAACATATATTAAATTAAAGAAAAAATATTTGATATTTAGTTCTGTACGCTCTGCGACTATTTAATTATTCAAAATATATATACATTTTACGATTACACAAAATTATATTATAGGTTGAGTACAACTTCATTGTGTGGTCACCTCTATACAATTGAAAGAGTACAAATAAAATTTCTCAAATGTCATTTATGAACTAAATTTACCACGAGAGCATTTGTGATTTTTCTCTTATATTTAATGAATTTATATTAAAGCCGAGTGAAATAAGAATTATTATTGTGTCTATTAAAATGAAAGCAGTAATTTATTGAGGCTAATCAACTTTTATGATCCTGCTAGAAATACTAAAATTATATTACTTTACTATTGTAACAATACTATGATGGTCGCTCAGTTTAATTCTCTATTACACAGAATACAAAACTCGGTCGCTAAAGCATGAAAAATATTACATAAACTCAAAAATAATTCTAACAAATTTGTTTACAACTGACAGATCAGCAGAACTATTTGAGTTATTAATAGAAATATTGCACTCGGAAATCTACAATTATCGCAGAGATAAGGCAGATAACATCTCAACTGCTTTCCGTAAAAATTATTCACGAAAATAAACTACGAAAAAATCTTATCAAAGTTTCAAAATATCGAAAAACAATTTCGTTGTTACTACAGTGATCCCAATTACGTGATCATTTACACTTCTCACTCATCAGGCTTCTTTATCTGTGCGGTTTTATATAAATTTCTACTGATAATGTCTTTCTCATTATATTATATAATCAATCTAATCAAATTATTCTCATTATTCGTAATACGGATTTTTTTTTAATTATAGTCCCGTGAGTTTCGAATTAACCGAGTTTTACTGTATTTGCGTTGGGGTCACTTGTAACCTTTGTAGGTCAATGCATTAATATAAAGCTAATTACAATCACATACGGAATAATAATAATTTAGAAATATCATCATTGACACGGTGTATGATAAGTATCGTGTTAGGGGAAGAATCGCATTGATTTTTTATTCATTTTTCAACATAGTCTCCTTTCGGCTCGACACACTTTGTCCAGCGATATTACAACTTTTTAAGCCATCCAAAAAATATGATTCGTCGAACTCAGCAAAATAGAACTCTGTTTTGGCGATGACTTCCCCGTTTGATGTGTACTGCTTTCCTCAAAACCGTTTTTTCAAGTTTAGAAACAAAAAGAAATTACACGGGGCCAAATTTGGAGAATAAAGTAGATGAGGCAGCAATTTGTAGTGTAATCAGTTTTGCTATGACGATTGCGAGCAAGTGAGCTGGTGTGTTGTCATGATGAAAGAGCACTTTTTTCTTCGCCTTTTTTCATCAATGCAGTATCGAATCGGCCCATAAATCAGCATAGTACTGTCCCGTGATTAGCTTTCCCTTCTCCATATATTCGGTGAAGATGATGGCTCGCAAATCCCATTAAACAGTAGGCATGACCTTTCCGGCCGATGGAACTGTTTTCACCTTCTTTGGAACAAGTTCGCCTATATTATTTTTTAATGAGTTCTGTTTTCTTTGAATGTGTTAGTAAATTCAAAATAATTCTCCTTGGCTTCAAAAAGGAAATCTAAAACTGTTAAGAATAATAAGTTCGAAATTTGAATTTGAAATAATAAGTCAAACTTATTATTTTAAATACTAAATACTAGTGTATTACAAGAGTTCATAATCTATAACCAGCGCCGAATTAAGGATACAAATTTATCTTATTTTCTACCAACATGTTCAAAATTTGAAGAATTCTTCTTAAGCAAATGGTCGAGAGTCTATGTTCGAGTCTATAGTTCGTGCAAAATGAAGACATTTGTGTGTCTCGCCATTCATGGTATTATATTTGATTTAACAGCCGATTTTGGCTATTTCTAAAAGTATTCGGCATCTTCTATTTCTTTAACAACTTCAGTGTGTCATGTCAGTAAATAAATTTAATAATAAGTCAAGTAATAAATTTAGAATTTAAATATTTGATTCAAAGGAATTGCATTCCTCGTCGGTGCAACGAGATAAAATAAATTATAACAACACTGCATACCAGTACCAGTTAACAATCTTACGAACAGAGTAATCTAGATGAATATGTTAAGTGCAATCCAACCACAATATAATCCTTTACAACTGGGACAGATTCTATATTATTAAAAAAATTAAATACTAAAACCTTTTGAAAATTACGGTTTTTAAGTTTATTGCGAGGGCCTGATTCGGAAAGGTGACGATAAAAACGATATTCCAACAGAGTCGCAATCATGAAAATGAGAGTCACAGCTCAAAAAACATCCGCAACACCGCATGTTTTCCTTGGCGCAAGAAGTTCACAGTGATCAGATCACATGATGTAACAGAGTTACTATCTTTAAGGCGATTGGTTGGAAATTCAAGCGAAATGCAGCGGCTTCTCGCAACTTCTCTTGCATTTTATATCACATTTTACTCTATAGTAAAAATGATCAATTTATAATTTAATCAATAAGTTCCATATATTTTCAATACATATTTATTTTTAAAAAAACACCAACATAATTATTTATCAAAAAAATAAATTACCAAGCCGACATTGTTTTAGAACTGAAAAATAAATTGTCAACTTTGTAGGCTCCATTTAGCTGCATGAACATGTGGGATGATTTTTTTTTTCATTAATATTATAAAGTTAACTATTGTCTTAATTATTTATAAAAAATATATAAATTGGTTAAACAGTTTTCTTACAATTTATATTTTAAAAGAGACTATTTTTAAAAATAGTATATTTTTTTGCATGCCATTTTCAACACTTTTTACGATGTTGACATTTTTTTAACATCAACAAATTAAAAGAATGGACACTATTCTTTAAAAATTAACGTAAAAATAAATCTAAAAATTATTCCAATTTTTTATTTCAGCTATTTAAAAGTCAACACAGGAAAAATATCCGTCAGAACGCTCCGGTGGTTAAGCAAAGCAAATATCTTTTTACCTTTCCGCTGGTCAGAGATGGGTTTTTTTAATTTGTATTTTACCCTTGTCGAAATATGGACCCTAGGCATGCGCCTTAGGTTATTAAATCATAATGCGGCTCTAACTGTAATTTCCTCATTTTATACAACGAAAACATTCATAATTAATGCATTTTTCATAATCATTTTAAATGATAAGACCGTTCATATCTTTTTAAGATTTACTTTCATAATCAATAACCCAAAAAAACATCCAAAACTTATCTTTCCATGCATGTTAATTGTAGATTAAATACATTATAAATAAGAAATTATATGATTTTTTAATATAATCTTATTTCACCGTGGAAGAAGTAGCACGATTATATTCAAAATGTTGAAAACGAGGTTTATCGTTTTCGCACTAGCCTTTGCGCTTATTCATGGTAAGTTTTCTTATTATATCTATATCCTAAGAGGATCAGGGTCGCAAAATCTATACATGGCACCTCCACCTTTCTCCGTCTTACACCGCGTCAACAGTTTATGACTAATCGAAGCCCATTTTCCTGTGGACAAATGTGTAACAAATGTTTCTATTCTCCATTAATCGAAACAGTTTTTAACAACATGCAGAAAAATAATCTTTGCTAGTATAGAAGGATACATTGTGCATGTTGATGAAAAGAATGACGAAAGTCTCGACAGTTGAGATCAAGCAAGTTAGAGGATGGAGGATAGTCAAACCAGGAGGAACGGAGACGTATTAAACCAAGTTCCAGATAGATTAAGAGACCATGACGGTTAATATTGAATACATAGTGAAGAAAAAAACAAACAACATAAAAAAATTTAAAGTATCATCATTATTGTAGCACAATATATTTTTTTAATTGTTATTTTGACGATTAATTATTGTATAAAATCATATTGATAATTTAAAATATTTTAGTCTTATTATATTTTATGTGAACTTACATGCTTGCCAAAGAATTACTTTTGCTTTACTTATTAATATTAGGTTGTTGCATAATTGTCCGCCGTTTTTTTAAAATGATATTGTAACATAAATTTTATTGTAAATTATATAAAAACATATTATGTGCAATTATCACCGTAATCGCTCTCAGCCATTGTCCTAGGCATGCAACTTTCATCCTCTTACACAGCCGTTAGAAGGGCCTGGTCATCAAAATCCGATGATCGATTCTTTTCTGACTTGTCGTGTAAGCCGGTATCACCAGCTTTGAAGCGAACAAACCACTTTAGGCATGCTCTTTCGCTAATCGTTCCTTCATCGAAAAGATCGCGAAATGAATTAGCAGCTTTCCATCCTTTCTCCGAGTGGTACAGCATTATATGGCGTATATGTGTATGGTTATTGTTTTTGCGAAAAAAATGCATAAATCAAATATTATAATATACTTTCCTGTAAATCAAATATTATAGTATGCTTTCCTGTAAATCAAATATTATAGTATGCTTTCCTGTAAATCAAATATTATAGTATGCTTTCCTGTAAATCAAATATTATAGTATGCTTTCCTGTAAATCAAATATTATAGTATGCTTTCCTGTAAATCAAATATTATAGTATGCTTTCCTGTAAATCAAATATTATAGTATGCTTTCCTGTAAATCAAATATTATAGTATGCTTTCCTGTAAATCAAATATTATAGTATGCTTTCCTGTAAATCAAATATTATAGTATGATTTCCTGTAAATTAGTATTGAAGTTTTTTTTTCTCACAGGGGCTCCGACTGACAACAATGGTAGCTGGAGAGTTATAGGAGGAAGCGATGCTGAGAAGGGTGCAGCCCCATTCCAGATCATTCTCAGGCTTTACGGCACCTTCTCGTGCTCCGGTTCTATCATCAGCAAGAACACGATCCTCACAGCGGCCCATTGCGTCATAGAGTAAGAATCACCTCATCACTGTAGCAAAACCTGGCCAATACTGTGCGTGTATGTAGATAGTAAGTCTAAAGGTACAGGTGTGTTTGACTTCAAAACATAAAAGTTACATTTTTATACTTTTAAAATTACCAATATTAACTTTGTGGTTAAATTTATTATTTTTTTTATTTATTATCTTTGTTTTATTAGCCACTTAATTGAGTTTAAATACATCTACCGGTTTCGAAAAATACCATTTTCTTCTTCAGGATGTCATAACTAACTAAAAACATATATTATTGTTTCTCTGCCAGAATCTATTTTTAAAAAAACAACAATTATTTAAAAAATAAATTTAGTAAAAATTAGAATTAAAAAATTATAAACAGCCAACTTAATTTAACTATGAGTAACATTCTAAAATTTTTTCATAAAAATTATTCGACTAAATTTGTATTAAGTAATAATTTAAGTTAGGTACTAAATTTATTTTTTAAATAATTGTTTTTTTTTAAATAAATTCTGGTAAAGAAACAATCATTTATTTTTTTTAGTTAGTTATGACATCCTGAAGAAGAAAATGTTTTTTTTCGAAACCGGTAGATGTATTTAAACTCAATTTAATGGCTATTAAAAAAAGATAATAAATAAAAATAAAAAATAAATTATAATCAATGTCTTAATTTCTTAATACATTTACATTCAAGAAATTGGTTAACGTTACAAATTTATCCAGTAACAGCTTGAGAGCTCGAGAAAACCCAATGCTATAAGATCTGTCTTCTCTTAATCTCATCCTCAATTGACAAACGGTGATTTCGAAATTTCCTCCATATCTATGTACATCTACGTCACGACTTGCTTGTTTGGCCCAGCGATGGGAGTTTCGCCTAGTGACCGAGTGGTTGTAGTTCTAACCTTGTCCTGATAGAACACTAAGTTAATCCTGTCAGTTTGAAAATAGTCATTTTCAAGGAGAACACATTTATTTTGTGAAGATGCAGTTTTTACGAACATAGTTCTGCCGTATTTTTAATACAAATTAATTTAATCAATTAGGAAGATAGATACACAGTAAAAATCTATTTACAAATACTATCCGGTAAGCAACTAAAATATTTTTTCAAAAAAAATTTGTTTTTTCTGCTTATAATTGAGAATAGTAAAATGTGACATGTATTTAAATCTTAATTCCTACAAATGTATGTAGTCACTCATTATATTAGCGTCTCAGATTATTAAAGTCTCCGACTTCATGATTGTTCTCCAGTCATCGTGGTCCTGAGCTACATCGTCCTACCTGACAATGTCCAATCATGTTGTAAAAGTGTTACTCTTTACTGTGATCTGATCATCCCAGTCTTCCGGTCTTCAATATATTTTTGACAATATATATGTGTACTCTACTGTTCAAAGTGGTACACAGATTGCCTCCCGAAAACGTTTTATCTTTGTGAAGTACCTGAAGATTGGATACAGATGGCTTAAGATTGTATGAGTTGGAGAAGTGTAGGCTCTCGGGCTGACTCTCATCGCGGTGGCTAGACGCGGTAGAAATAAGCAGCGAACGGGACTGCTTCACACGTGACGTCTGCGGAAAGGAGTAAGGCTCTCTGTTTGGACTGTTTTCTCACCGGAAAGCTCATGAGAGATAGAGAGAAACAAGGCATAACTAAGTAAGACCGGCGAGGGGATCCTTGAAGAACTACGTGGCCCGGCAGCAACAACAAAAATTGTTCCATATTCCTTTGAATGCGCCACGGATTGGTCTTTTGTTTTTTCCTCTTTCTTCGTTAAATTCAACGCTTCATACCCACATGTACCCAAACAATGTTCTCTCTAAGGTGTGCGGGTGTGCACGCGCACTCAAAAAAATATAGCGCGCACTCAATTTTTAACAAGACTTCTTCATATGTTGATTTATTCTGTATAAGATCATTAAAATTATGGACAATATTAGTATTATTTATTTCACATCATATGTTGTATGTACGCTTAGTATTTTAATATCTCCTTCACTAGGCATCACCCGTGCCGAGACAAACGTTTTACATCGTTAATCAATAATCATATTGTACATAATTGGTTTAGCAAATATATATAAATTTAGAATAATTAAAGAATGAAAAAAAGAAGGGAAATAAAAATTGTAAATAAAAAAAAAGAAGAAAAATATATATATGACAATACCTACTTGAAATTTGCAAAGATAATATACATACGTTCGTTTTCAACGAGTTTAAATAATACATAAATAAAATTCAATTTAAACAATTTAGCTAATGAAGATGTTCCAGGTTGGTAAAACACACACAGGCACAGGCTGCTCACTTACTGATGTTAAGGCTGAGATCTTGACTCTGCCTGTGTTCATATTGAAGGTGTGACCATGCTATGAACACACGTTCGATCCGAGTTTTTTAATTAGAATTTAAACCTAAACCACTTTCTAAGTTAACACAACCGAGATAATCTTTCTCTACCTGCACTTCTGTTACCTTCTATCTTCTGCTACAAAATGAATTGTATAATATCATATATTTCACTGCGGAGAATGTGTCAGAAGTATTCAGCTTTCCTTGATACATTTTATTAGTTCTCTTATTGTTATTAGTAATGTGGTCAACCCAGACCCTACCGGTAGCCTTTATACTAGTAAGGTAATATTTTTCTTATTTTCCTTGTAAAAATTGTATAATTGATTTTTTATGCTCACACCGTAATCTAAACAAAGATAATTTGCCTCATCACTGGGTCTGTGTATTTATTCTTGTTCTTGCTTGTTACTATATAGTTTACAATAGCTTCCACGTTTAATCCCTGTATATAAATTTAAGGCTTTTTTCCAGAATGAGCCCTTCAGACATTTCCGTCGTTACTGGTACAAACCTCCTGAACTCCGGAGGGACAGAGTATGAAGTGGAGCGGTACATCATTCACGAGGACTATAACTGGTTTGACAGTTTCAATGACGTGGCTCTGATCATTCTCAAAAAGGAAATTGAATTCACTGATTTAGTTTCCGCAGTCGCTATTGGAAAGGAAGAAATTCTTGGCGATGTTGCAGTCACTCTGACTGGATGGGGAAGGACATCTGTAAGTATTTTATTTCATTTGGGTTATGTGTTAATAGTTCTTTAAATCATTTGGCCTATTTTTATTTTTTATCTTTATTTTTCAGTTCACTTCTTCATTGCAGTGCTCTAAATATATTTTTTATTTATTAAAAATTGTATTTATCAAATATGATTAAATTATCTTGTAATTTTAGATATTTAAATGTACATTGTAATCAATAATTTAGAACAAGAAATAGAATTAACAAGCCTTTCATAATGCAAATTTTGAATAAAATTTTTTTTTTTAAATAGAGATGGCATACATGGATACGTGTCACATCAATATTCTTACAATTTTCAAACCAAGCTATGCGTTTGTGCATTCAAAATAGGTCTAACTTGATGGCCTTCTGGAACAAGGCTCGAACCCCCGACCACTAGATCACTAGGCGAGTATCGTAATCACTAGACTGCAAGCGCATCAATTATGTAACCCTCTTGCATTCAGTCATTTGACTTGATTTGAATCACTGAAGTTAATATAATATATTGAATATATATTAACAAATGTTTATTTTTTATTTTTTATTGTTTAAATGTTTATTTCATTCATTGAGTAAAACCATGCTTTTGAAGGGATGACTGTATTAATGCTATCAATTTTCCAAAACCGGTTGGTGAATATAGTTAACTCGGTGGTTAAAAATAAAGTTAATGACTTATTAACTATTAACATATTACTTGATTATGTTTTGTTAACATTACTACCTGTTACGTACAAGAAACAAGAATGTAGACAAGGGTGGTTCGCCGATCTCAGCTTCTCTCAACCAGCTATGATGATGAGGTCGAAATAAATGAAACACAAAAGATGTTCAATATAGGCACACTACGGCGGCAAAATCGAGAATGGCTGCCGCATGCAGAATACTGAGAATACTCTGTTTTTATTCAAATTCATATCAGTACATATAGTCATATTTGCAAGTACCTACACGGCGACTGACCGCCGCTGTACGTTTTACTAAGATGTCTTTGTTTTCCTGATATCTATCGCACGGGTTTAGCGCCACGCCGATGATTACGCCTTTAAATTATTATCGTATCAATTAATTGGCGCCTCCTCGGCGAGTAATTCTGTGCGATACACTACCTATATAACGTTAACCAGGATTATTGTCTTGTACTCGTAATACTACGTTTTCAGTGTAAATTCTTGGTTTCAGTTCCCCGGAAACGTTTCAGAGACACTTCAAACGATCGACCTGAAGTCAATCACTCATGATCACTGCGTACAAGTATGGGGTTATCGGGTGACACCATCACACATCTGCACACTGACCAACACGGGAGAGGGAGCCTGTCACGTACGTTATTTCTTATTCGTCTGTGTTCATATCCTTCATTCAATTCCTGTCACTTACGTTACTTCTTACACATCTTTGTTAATTTCCTTTATTTCATTCCTGTCGCATACGTTACTTCTTACTCATCTTTGTTAATTTCCTTCATTTCATTCCTGTCGCATACGTTACTTCTTACTCATTTTCGTTCATATCTTTCATCGTTGTGTAAATTTTAGGTAGATTTCGATAGAAATACTAGCTACACAGTGGGTTTCAATACACAACTTTTAGAAAATTTCAATGCAATGCATTTTTTTGACCATGACCAGGAGAAAATTTATATTATGTATATATAACTGATTTTGTGAATACAGTAACTCCCGTATTTAATCAAGATTTCGATCAAAGTTTTGCAAAAAATTTACCTAGTAAATATCTCAGCTACATTTGTTGACCAGACTGGACCACTAACTTGTTTCAAAATGGCGGCTGGTCAAAACTTGTAATTTCGTTAATTTTAGACCTAGAGAAATAAATCAGATGCGTACGTTAGCGCAATATATAAAATTATCATCCACACTGTATTAGCTCGAAAGAACCTGACTCCGCTGGGAGGATGGAGTAAAGAACGCAGTAGGGCTGCTACAGTAGAACTGAGCATGCCAGTTCCCGAACTGAGCATGTCGGGTCCTGAACTGAGTATGTATGGTTCCGAACTAAGTATGTCGGGTCCTGAATTTGAAGTCAGTCGCCGAGAACCGGAGTATGGGGAGGCAAAAGATTCAGGAGGTCAAGGTTCGATATGGACTGCAGAACCATTGAAAAAGAAATAGAAGAAGGTACGGCTTAATAGGGGTTGTGATAGTGCGGTGGTTGGGATGTGAGGGAGGGGTCCGAGGGGACAAATTAATTACTTTTATACGGTTCTCAAGATTTCTTCATGTTAATATGATTGTTAATTTCTTGTTGATAATTGATACCGAATGTATCCGCAAGTAAAGCAAAATACATTTTACCCCAAATCGTTGAATGCATTTTGCATCCATCATCAAACTTCTGCAAACATATTATTTACTGAATTGTTTTTGTTATTTATTTTTATGCTAAAGATCTTATTTTCATTCCAGGGTGATTCTGGGGGACCTTTGGTGGTGAACGGTGAGATCGTCGGAATCGTATCCTGGGGAAAGCCGTGCGCCATTGGATATCCTGACGTGTACACTCGCGTTAGCTCCTTTACAAACTGGATCGAAAAAAATATGATTTAATAAACCATCATGTTGATTGTGTTTTCTCGTTATTCATTACATATTTTAGATTGAACTTGAATTGTCTTAATAAAAACACAATTAAATCAATTAAACGTTTAAATTTTATAACAGCAGGTCAATAATTAACCTAATAGATAGTCGTAGGGCAGGCATCGGCAACCTATGACCCGCGAGTTCCGTGAATAAAGTATAATATATAAATACAAAATTAATGTATTAATTATAAATATATACATATAAAATCAATTTTGTCGAAAAATATTGTTTTTGCGTCACCGGGATACGAACCTGGATGTCTATTTCCAATCCGGGGAAGTACACTACCGATTGTGTTATAACGCCAGTATTTTTCTTGACAAATTTTCGAACCTATATGTTAGATTTTTCCAATTAATACACCTGTCGTTCCATTCTTTGAAAGCCATCTACATTATTTTTACAGAATCTCAAATACCTTTGAGTAAACCGACTGCAGACGCCAGAATTATCAATTCATTTTTATTAAATTTCGGACACATTGATACAACATATCCCGGTGACGCAAAAACAATATTTTTCGACAAAATTGATTACATACGTATATATTTATAATTAATACATTAATTTAGTATTTAAAATATCACAGACCTGTGTTTTGAATAATTGCAACTTCACAATAAGAATGTGTTTTCCTTAATATAATATATAAAAATAAATTCTAAAACATAAACGTGTGTGGCGTGGTCGATGGAGAGATGGTTTAAATCCTTTCCGTTATTTAAAAGCAAATATTTTCACACATGAAATTTATTTTAAGTAAGAACAGGAGGAGATTAACTACCGGAAATTCATTGACGTCACAATTTCAGCATCAGGGGAGCCAATGATAATGAAAAGAACGTTTATAATTAAATCAATAATGAACTGAAACTTGTCAATTAAATTTTTTTTATAATAATTAGAATTAGAATTATGTTTTTATGTTAAGTTTAAAAGCATATTGTAATAGTTTATTAAATAAAATTTATCTTATTATTCACTAATGGGCTGTTTTAAAATGAAAATACCATTGACCCGAACTGTCTTTTTAATAGTTACATTTTGGTTGATTTTGATCCACAGCTGATTTAGCAGCATAATTAGCGGAATATAATGTTACGTAGACCATTTTTTTGTAGTTGAGAAATTGTTAACGGGTGCGAAGAAAAATAAAGTCTTGGACAAGATTTACGATCCAATGCGTGATAGAACCAAAGAATGAATTTCTTTAAGGAACCTGGAACTTCTGGAATGGTATACAGCCCCAGATATCCCGATGAAGGTGAAAGCAAAGAGGCTGCAGTGGGCGTGACATATAACGAGTCCCATAACACGCACAAAGTCCTCATGCACAAGCCGACGGGACACCGAAGGGAAGACCAAGAAGTAAATGAACGTATGTTAAGCCAGACCTGCAAGTGATAGGCTGATGCTCGGCGGACTGGACTCGATGTATGACGCTTCGTTGTGGCTGCAGTTATGGACTACCAGGTCTCTTGAGACCATTAAAGAAGAAGAAGAAATGTGTGTTTATTTGCACGATAACTAAACAACTTGTGTGTGGAATTCACTCTGTTTTACACGTCACGCGTTCGTGCACGGTAATTAAAAAATAATTATTTCTTCATTCCGCGAAAAAATTCTCTCAAATATTCGCAATTACACAAATAAATTTAAAAATTCTTTTACAACCAAAGTTCACGGCTGAGATAGAATGAAAATGAGCCAAACGTTCTACGGTACTTGTGTTTAATGTTTTATTTTTATAATATAGGTGGATATTTCTGTTTGCAAAACAGAGGCGATACGGAGTCTTTGTGATGCATATTTTTAAGAATCATGCATGGCCAAAGTGATTATATTAATGCACTAAATTAACTGCAGGCAGAACTCAAAGAAGACTATTAACGTCGGGTGAGGAATGGGTTGGTTACAAAGCGAATCGCTCTTCGTTCAACCATGGTCAAAAGTACAAATAGCCGACTGAGGAAATATGTAATTCGTATTATGATTGTGATTTTTACAGTGAAACCGTTACTTGTATTGTCATGTGTATTTGAGATGTTGAGTAGGTACCTAATACTGTTATCCGGAATACTGTTCGCCCACAATTTTTCGACAACAATTGTTCGCCCACGATTGTTGGGCCACGATTATTCGCCTACAATTGTTCACCCACTATTATTCGCCCATTATTGATTGTCCATCATTTTTCGCCCATAATCACAATTTTTCAAGCACAATTGTTACCCCGCAATTCTTCGCCTGGTATATATCCGGCAAATAATTATGGGTTAGGAGTTGTAGACTGCGAAGAATCGTGAATTGTGAGTGAACATTTGTGGACAAACCATTGTAGTCGAACAATGTTCCTTAACCCCCACCTAATACTATTAAACGTCCTGTAGATTTGTTCAGAAATGGTATAATATAAAGATCTTATTATTTTAAGATTTAATTTTGAATATTTTCAATTTCAACTTTGACCAAGAACTCTCATCACTCGATGACACAAGCGAATAAAATAAAATGTTACAAATGATATTCAAATGATTTTTAGATGAAAAACAGCAAAAGTTTGAATTAAGTGAGATAAAGTAATATTAGATAAATGTTTATAGAGATATTTTTTGTATTTTACATCAGAGGTGAACTACAATAACAATATAATCAAATAACTTATATATTAGAATGCAATATATATAACATCCCATAGTTATTCAGCCTAGTACTGGCAGACTCTTGTTTGTAATAGACAGTTTATTTATTTATCTAAAATCCATTTCGTAATTTACACGTACATTATTAAATAACAAAGAAAAATAATAATATTAACGTGTATTTTTTTGTTATAACCATCAATTCTCAGATTATAATATGTCATATGATACATAAGAATTTTATTTTTGATTTCGCTGTTTGATTCTATGCATTTATCTTAATAGTTCACCGGGTGTAAAGTATAATATAAAATAATATTAGTTCGTTAGATAATTTGTTGCAAAATTTGTTCCAACAGAAATAATTTTTTAATTATATATCTTAAACTGACTTAGCCCTTTCTGTGTGTTCGTAAAATGTAGGAACACGCAAATTTTTATTTTTCATAAAAACAGAAATCTTAATTAAAATAACAAATTGTATTTTATACTTTCATAATATTGCTAAAATAGTAGAAGAACTTACTGTGTAAAAGATAGAAAAACTTGGAAGGATTCAATATTTGTATACAAAATAGTTTATGGCGAGCTGGATTCCTTTGATTTAACTGATTTGATTTCGTCCCGTGTTTCTACTTAAAGTACTCTATTGTTAGAACTGTTTAATTTAAATGTTTCAAAAACAGACTAAATATATTCTAATTATTCACCAATACATAGACTTTACAGACTCTGGAATGAATTCAACCTTGTTGATATGTTTTGATTGTATAACAGTATTAATAAGTTTTTCACTTTGATAACTTTGATAAACTTTAATAATTAATATAAATTAAATGTGTCACATAGAATGATAATCAGAAAAAATCTATGTATCGAAAACATATTATATATAGTTGCCACAGAGCGGCGAACCCGGAACTTTCTCATGCCACTTGCAATACTTTAACCTTTATAATTTCAAATATGAATTAAATATATTAATTAGAAAGATATACATATAAAATCAATTTTATCGAAAAATATTGTTGTTGCGCTACCGAGATTCGAACTTGGATCTCTTTCCAAACCGGGGAAGGTGCATTATTTAATTATGCTACAGCGACGATATTTTTAGTGTAAAATTTTCGAACCCATATGTTATCTTTTTTGATATTATATTTTGATATTTTATATTTTGACATTTAATCTTTCCATTATCTGAAAGAACCATCTACCTTATTTTTATTGTTAATATGTTAAGAATGTGTTATCTTTACAATTTCCATATAAAATCTCTTTACATTCATTCCATGGTAACTTTGACTATAATGTAGTATTGTCTGCTAGAATACAGTAAAAAACTAATGTAACCGAATGAAGTATTTACTTTTCTGCCAGAACTTTCAACAACAATTTTACAGGAATTAATATGAAAATTTTGAAATAAATTATTATTATTATATGGTACTAGAGTTACGAACATATAATTAGTATTCAGAGTATACAGTTCATAATTTAGTATACTGTATTGGAGAATATCCAAGGAAGGTAAGATGTCAGCCTGGTGTACACGTCTGGCGCGAGGGTGGCGCAAGGGTAGGCCCAGGAGACCACCCCGACCTGCTCCCCATTCTGTACCAGCGGACTTCCGGAATCAGCCTTTGAAACAAAACGATTGTTCTTTTTACTAAATATAAAAATAAAATTTACAATAAATAATTAGTAACACAAATATGCCAACGTCACATTCGTGAAAACGAAACGATGAAATGCATTTCTTTATTTTTCAAATTTTATGACCTCAGAATGTAACCTTACTTACTTACTTACCATCACACCGTTTCCCCGTGGGGGTAGGCAGAGAGGATAGAGTGCCACACTTTTCTGTCCTGACATACAATTCTCGCCTCATCCACATTCATACATCTTGTCATACAAGCTCGCCGATTTTTGAGGCTTCTAACAGAACCATCCTCCATTATCTGGTTTACCTGGCCGTGCCAAGTCTTCCGCGGACGTCCTCTATTTATTGTTTAATAGAAACGGAAAGGCTGAGAATGATATCGAAAGGAGGGTGACTGCAGGAAATAAAGTAAACGGCGCTTTGAATGGAATTATATCTAACGGGAATTTGTCAACCGAGGCAAGACTAGCGGTGCACAATGGAATCCTCGTACCGACACTGATGTATGGAAATGAGGCCTGGAGCTGGCAGAAAAGGAACGAAAGTAGACTGAATGCAGTGGAAATGAGATAACTTAGACGTATTTGTGGCAAATCTATTTATGATAGAGTAAAGAATGAAGAAATAAGGAAAGAATGTAAAGATTATGTTAGTATAGTGAGTAAGATTAAGAAAGAATCACTTAGGTGGTTTGGTCATATGGAAAGGATGAATGAGGAGAGAATGGTAAGAAAGATATATGACGCAAGTGTTGATGGAACCAGAATGTAACCTGCTCCAAGGTATATTTAGTTACTGTAAGTGTGTTCAGTTACATAGAAATTAAACAGAAAGAAACAGTACGTCCAAGCAGTTCTAATATTATACTATGAAAAAGTCACATAACATTACAAACTGAAATAATGAAACTAGAATAGATCCAGTATACAAGATGTAATAAATGATGTAAGAAAGATATGTAAGAAATATCAATCATCCTATATTTGACAAACTGGAAGAAAAATATACACATGCATAGTGTACCTTAAGGGGAAAAAGAACTTCAGCATAAACTCAGAGATGGCAGATCATGCAAAATCAGAAGATCATTGTTTCGCCCATGAGAACGAAGAAGTACTGCATATATGCAGAAAGAGTAAAAAATTAAACAATTTAGAAAATATAGAGAAATATTAACAATAAAAATGTACTTAACATACAACCACCCTTTATTATATCTCCTCTCCTATCTATATTAGCCCCATCCCAACCACTTTCACTTTTCAACGAAACCCCTCTCATCCCAACACCGCTCTCATACCGCCATCCCTCCCCCTTCACAACATTTAGTCTATCTTCTAGTTTAAGATTTAGTTTATTACCAACGATGACGCAGTAAGCGTCAAACGTTTTAATTAATAATTTGTAAAAAGTTTATTAAAAGTTAATCACAAAAATTTTGAAATATTATAATGAATGGTAATAATTTGAAAATCCTTAATCGTTAAAAATAAATTATAACAACTAATTTTTCAAATAGCTAGATGTGAGATAGTTCAAAGGGAAATTTATTTGATCGTGCTGAATACTGATATCATTGAACAGGATGTTCGAAGACGCATACAACTAACTAAGAATATGGAAAGACAATGACAATTAAAACTATGTTGGTTCACACCCTTGTCTTTCCAATCTTCGGGTACGCAACGAAGACTTGGACAGTCCACATTAAAGACGAGCGTAAAATAGACGCCATCCAAATGTATTGCTGGAGAAAGATCTCACCACAGCAAGCTTTTTTTTAAATGTCTGATTGGGTATATGAGAGTACTAATTGGCAGGGGCGTGCTGTGCATACAAGCAATAAATCTGTGCATTACTAAAAATTCTGGGAAACGAATATAATTTAAATAATTAGATTAATATAAACGCAAACATTATTTTACTATTAGCGCCATCTGTGTACCAGTTGAGACTTTAATTGCCTAGTTCTAAAAACCACCACGTCAACTCACTGCTGTAGTTATGGCGCTCTTGCACATTCACCGCATTAAAGTATTCTCATTAATCTGTTCCATCTTTAAGCTAGTGAATTACTCAAGTCATATACTGAAGTGTAAATTCCTTTCGGTTGATCTATTTTGTATGGAGTAATTAGCTATGCTGTTTTTTTAGCAGAATGACATTAGAAAGGCTTTCAACTGCGTGCAAGTGAAGTGTCTAATTCCTCTTTTACTAATTCGCGAATTTTACTATATTATTGTTTTTAACGTGTTGATTTCATGGCCGTTTTTTGCGTTCGAGGTGCATTTGGTGCATAAATTTGTTTTTGATTTGGGAAAAACAAAAAGCAAACTGGCAGAACTATTTCCTACGTTAATCTTTAATAAAAATATTATTTCGTTCAGTTATTACGTGAAGGATTTTCAAACAATAAAAGAACCATGTTCAGTCATAAAACACGTATGTCCACACATTTTTATATTGAATTTTATAAGGGTAAGACAGTATTATTTTATGTTAAAACTTAAACTTTAAAAACACTATTAATAGTACTCTAAAATTACAAATAAATACATGGTAGAGTCATATAAACGACGGATTCATTTTGTCTAAAGACGTTCGTTAAACGAAAGTTCATAATCATATGTACAACATATATTATGTATGATTGTATAATATCATTGGTAACAGCATAACCTAAATCTATACCTGCTGCACACCACTACTAATTGGTTAAATCGGATTGAAATGTAATAGATCACTTTTATTATATGTGAGATCCGTGAGTTGTTTTTATGTGTGTGAGAAGAACGCGTGGGACATCTGTGTGTGTTAGGTATGGACAAAAGTTTATAAAAGGGCACGCTCATAGGGCGGCTCTCTTTTCTTCTGGACTATTATTAGTGTACTATACTGTTGATAATACTATTGTTATCTCGCTTCAATAAATAGGTGTTAATTATCACCTGCAAAGGAGTCTTATTCAACTACTACAGCACAACTCAGAACACTGCAACCAGTCATTTATACGGACGGCCGCAGTACATTACATTACAATAGGTTATGTTTTCAACATAGAAAAACAGGTTTTACGGCAGCATTGGTCGTGGCCGCGCAGTGACCATCAATACTTACATAACACGCCCCTTGTCCCGGTGTATTGAGAGCGCACAGCTGCGTTTCATATATCGTGGTCGGCACCAAGGTCCTGCACCTCTGCACGCTGATGGAGGTTGTCTGTATCGTCTGCAGATGGTCTGGTGACTCTCCTGGAAACTGTAATGGTACACAATTAAATTTAATGAAGATTGCAAACAAATAAATTTCTGAATTACTTCTGCTAAAATTATTGAAAAAAACAATAGATGTTGAAAATAATAATATATTTGCGCCATCTATTATTACTTCAGAAATTATTATCTATGCTTTTATCACATCTTGGTCACGCCACAAAAATGTGTAGATTCCTGTAATATCTATTCAATGTATTTGTGTGTATTCTAATTGTGTCTGTAATAATTAAAATTAATATATAATATTTTATCAATTATCGCGTATGTTTTGAAAAAGTAAATATTTTTTATGGAGAACCCGTTGTTATTGTGAAGTTGCAGTTTTATTAGAACAGAGTTATATGGTATTTTAAAACAAATTAAATGTATCAACGATATACAGGAAAAATAAATTTATCGAAAAAATATTTTAATTTCTACCGGGATTCGAACCTGGATCTTTTCCTATCCGGCGAAATGCGTTCCTTCATTTAATTTCGGCTTCACATTTATATTTTTAATAAGTAAATAAGTGGAATAAAAATATTCGATTCAATAAGAGTGTCTTGACGAAGATTGATGAAAACCGAAAAGGTAGCATAGTCTAAGGTGAATTGACAATTTTCTTCTCCTTCTTATGCCTTATCCGTTCAACGGACGTTGACTATTATCATCACTTTATTTACTACGGCCCGGTGATGTTGAATCTAAAATATACTGTTTTCGGGACAATATCTGCCGGCAGTGGTGCTCGGGTAGAGAATCAACTTTCCAACTAACCACAAAATTTATTCATTTACCGGTCGTACAAATACCATAATGAGAAATTTACAGAAATTAACTTGTTCAACAATTAGCCTTACTGCGCTTAAAGGGTTCTTTTTATGAACTACCTCAATCTCAATTTTGACTAATCATTCTACCTATAAACAAGTCTTGTTCTCCCTTTACCGCAACAATAGTTGCAACCTCAACACCCTTTCTCCCTCTTTTTTATCTTTTTATTTATCTTCTGCACCTAAACATACTTATGTACATAAACATTTCTGTGGATTTTCATAAATAGTATCACGTGTTCAATATTTATTATGTTAATTATTATAATAAGTTTATAAACTGTCAAAATCCCTCAATACAATAAAATAAATAACTTTCACGTATTTTTTGTGCTCGTCTTGTCCTCTGTCCCTTAACTTTTTTGTGCTATCTGTTTATCTTTGTTTATATTGTATTATTATTTTGTTCATTGTATATTTTAACATAATAAAGATGGGATTTTTATATGGTGTTATAGGTGTTATGAGAGATGTTTTGGTTGGCGGCCGTGCGTCGTTGCTTGAACGCTTATGCGCTGAGCTGCGTTTTAGCTTAATGCCAACCTGACGGTGAACGAGTAAAACCGATATGGCAACTTTGCTCATAAAACGGTCCTGGGTAAGCGGTGGGTCTTCCCATTAGTCATGATGTTTATCTTCTTCCAGGGCCCCAGCAGTCTGAGGTGCAAGATCAGGATGCCTTATCACATGTGCAACTACTAATTTTCTTTTCTTCATTCGAACCATAACATCTTCATTCGTAATTCTATCCATCCAACTTATTTTGAGCATTCTTCTGAAGATCCACATCTCAAATGCTTCAAGTTGCCTCATCGTCTCTTCGGCAATTGACAATGGTAAATGATATTCAATTGAATATTTAATTAACAATATTTGAGTATGTCCAAGAACACACAATTGCCGGATTTTCACCTCCAAAGGCATTGTTATTAAGGCAAATTATAGATATCTCATAGAGACGAAGCTATTTATATTATATTATATGGGAAATATAGAAGTTCATATTATAACACAAAACTCGAACACAATTAGCCATATATAAATGATAATGGAAGGTTATCTGACTTGGCTAATCTGTAGAATCGATGTTATTGGATGACGTGTGGAAATATTTTTAACCAAATTAATTGACCTAATAATATAAAACAAAGAATTAATAAAAATCACCGTTTTGCATTGCCATAGGTGCAACAAAAAATACTGTTGTCTGAATATATTCAACGAATCTATTGTTGATAATTAATCTTGATATTCAAAGACGTTCCATACTGTGTCCCTGATCTGAATGGATATAATAGAAAGACTCTTCTGGAAGGCAGTTAAGAGTGTGTCCAATTCCCACGGGACATGCCGAGAGTACTGGCAAAATCAATATATAGCAAAACAAATCAGATAAATCGCTTAGAAGGTACACAGAAAAAATACTCGAACCCGGAACTTTCTGTACCGGTAGAATGCGTTACCGATTATTACCTCACGATAATCTTGTGCAATCGCGTCAAATTTGGAGAACATTATTTATTTATTTTATATACTGTTAAAGACTTAAAATATCAAAGAACTATTATGGAAAATTGCACAATAAAAAAAAATTTAAAAAGTGATATATATATATCATAAGATAATCCCATCTTTATCTTTATATCATATAATCAACTGATATATCATATATATATATATATATATCAGTTGATTCGAGCTTCCTGCACACAAAGTACAATCGGCAATCCATAATATATATATCATAATCAAAGCCGATTGCTTTTTACTGCTAAGGCCTGCGGGCGTCTATTGTGATCGCTACGCGGCCTGTGGTGACCGCTACGCAGCCAGGGCTTCCGTAGAATCTATATTTCATCTAAAACAATACACTTAATACGGATTTTTTATTTTTTTATTTCTTTATTACATATATATTCATTTTTATTTTATTTTTTTGTCAAACTGCATGGCAGTTTTACGGAAAGGATTGCATTTTACATAGTTAAACATTTTTTTTTTTTATAAATAAAATATAACAAGAGAAAAAAATTCGATAAGGAGATGTTAGGTGAATTACTTAGAAACATATAATGAATAAAATATATATAAATATATAATATAAAAAGAAAAAATCAACCTTTCGAAAAAATATACAAGGTGTAACAGACCTAGTCCACAGTATTTTATGGGTAAATACCCGAATATAATAAAATATAACAATGCACAATGTATTATTGGATCCGGATGCACAATGTATTATTGTTAAATCAATATAATAAGAGATTTTCACATTGAAATATAGATTCTATGGAAGTACTGGCCGCTACGCGACCACTATCGGTCGCAAAACGTTATAATAACAGTTCTGCTAGTTTATAATTGAATAACTCGACAATCTTTATTGTCTTTTGTTGTGACCCTGGACACATGGATATGCAAATTATTATGAAAGTTATGTTGATGACTCCATATTACAAAAATCGTTCCATATTACAAACACAATACCATCTACTTACCGATATTACAAAAATCGTTCCATATTACAAAAATCGTTCCATATTACAAACACAATACCATCTACTTACCGATGTTATCCCCCAGCCTGTAAGAGTCAAGGTTTCCCCCGCGTCCGTGTACGTGAACGGAAGCCCTATAGGCTGGATCCTGCTCGAGAAGACGATAGACTGGTTGACCAGCACAACGGCTATATCGGCCACCAGGGTGGCTGAACGAAAATCCTGGTGAAGCCTGAAGCTTAACACATTGTAGGTGTATCCACCAGCGTTCAGTGTAGTCGTTCCGACCACAGCAAACAGGTCGCTGGGTGTCAGACTGCAAAGGAAGAATAAAAATAATCTTGGAAAGCCAATCCGTAATAATATTACGCTTTCCCATCTATATCTTTGACTTTCAGGATGTAGCGGCTTTGGTAGTGTATTTGTGGCTGTACAGTGCTTGCTTAAACGGCCAGGTCTGTAAGACGCGTCAAAAACTAACGGCGATGAATTTGGCGACGAAATTGATCAATACCGGTTAATTTTTTAAATCAAACAACTAGATAAGATTAATGTAACCTTTTATGTTCACGCTCGCAAATAACTTTACCGAATCATCGACTGAGTTAATGACTGAAACTATAAAACAAGATGATGGATCATTAATAGATATCTCAGTCAAAGGTCGGAAGCTAGTTGAGAGCGGCTTGAGCGTTTCTATTTTGTAAATTTTTTACTTAATCAAATCATTGAAGTGTCTAATTCCTCTTTTACTAATTCGCGAATTTTACTATATTATTGTTTTTAACGTGTTGATTTCATGGCCGTTTTTTACGTTCGATGTGCATTTGGTGCATAAATTTGTTTTTGATTTGGGAAAAACAAAAAGCAATTGGCAGAACTATTTCCTACTTTAATCTTTAATAAAAATATCATTTCGTTCAGTTATTACGTGAAGGATTTTCAATCAATAAAAGAACCATGTTCAGTCATAAAACACGTATGTCCATACATTTTTAATTAATTTTTATTATTTTAATCTGAAAAATTATGCGAGATACTTTCACATCAAAAATTTCACTATTGTAGAAAATGTTATATTTTCTAAAAAAAAAAAAATTCAATAATTTTTTCCATGCACACCTTTCAAAATAAATTTTAGAGAATTTTCATGAAACGATTATTTGTTGTTTTACGATTACAATGAATAATCTCTATTAATTGATGAGATTGCTGCTTTAACCAGAAGCTTATCTATTCTAGGTAGGTAACAAGCGATAATAACGCTATTACATAATTGATTTTTATTACACTTCTTCGTAATTCCGACACATCGTTAGAAATTAACAAATAGCTACAAATTTGTCTGAAAATTACCATGGACAAAAACAAAAATCACAACGAATAACCATACAATTCGTGGAACAATCTTGGAAGAAAGCAATCCTACCGGGAGACTGGAAGTGTATGTGCCGGTTTTGTAAATCAGTGGCAACTTTTTACCGTTGTAAAAAAATTGCTAAAATGCAAAAGTTAACTAGTTTTACTCTCAAATATCGGATGGTGAAAACCGAAATATGAATCATCAGTTAAATATGGCGGACTCTTCACAGCTCTTTCAAAAGTCATCTGTCACATTAATACCTTGAAAGATGCAGTATAAGACAATTAATTATTCAATATTCCGCTAGTGATGAGAGTTCGTCCAATGAGGATCTCGTTGTTTAATAAATTTCACCAGCGAAGTAACAGATTTCGAATGCAATGGTGAATAAAGCATATTTCGTGATTATATGCCACACTATGAGGCGATATTTCTTGTCTATGCTCTGACAATAGTAAATTTGACACACCGACAACCGGCAAATATTTTTTACCACGGGAGATGGTGGTAAAAATTTACTACTGATCACACAACTGGCCCTACGTCTATCTCGGTCATATCATACATTTTGAGAGACATAATTTAATCAAAAATGTTGAGAAATGGATACAACTAGGCTGGCAGCATTCGGAAACATAAAAAGAATATTCATAATAAATATATCCGATATTTTACGTTCTCTTTATAGCATTACTTACTTAGCTTCACACCGCAAAGATAGGCAGAGAGAATAGTCTACACTCTTCTGTCGTATCATGTGGAATGAACGAATGAAGAGAGAATAGTAAGAAAGATACAGGCGCAAGTGTTGACGTCCACAGCAGACTTGCCGTGATCAGATATTGAAAGATGGTCCTGTCAGAAGTGACCAAAATTGTGTAATGGTAAGTCAGTTAGTTCTCTAATATCTAGAAAATATTCCCTTAAAGAAATTAGAGAAATACTGTATCAAGACAAAACCGACTTGTGTACGGGCCCACTTTCTATATATTATGAATGGATCCTCGTGGAAAGAGTGAGTTCAAGAATTAGGCTGCCGAAGTGAGATATCCTAGGGAAGTAGCAGGAGTGATATTATCGGACCGAGTTTTAGGAAATTGTTGATTATAATTAACGCCGCCTTCATCTAATTGTTTCATATTTTAAGTATGAATTTTGAATAACTTAAATATGAGATTGATATTTAAATTGAATCTCAATCCCAGCGTGACTACAATATTTTACGATAAATTTCCTTTCATCCACATCAGTCCCTCGTGACTGAGAATCGTGATCACTATGAACTCCCGTCCTCTTGACAATGCTTCTCCACTTTTCTCGGCATCCTGTAGATCTTAGGACTGTCACCAGATAAGTACCTGTTGCCTGGGGATCTTCCTCTTCGTTTTTCGACGTAGTCCACCCCAACAAGCTTCTCCAAGCTATCTTCCCTTCTCGCAAGATGCCCAAAAATTGAAAAATTCATCTCAGGCGAATGGTGGAGTGTCTGTCCTTGATGTTCAGCTCTTGCAGAATGGAGACATTTGTGTGTCTCGCCATCTATGGTATACGCAACATGTGTCTCCAGCACCACATCTCAAAGGTATCAATCCATCTTCTCTCCTTTACTTTCAAGGTCCATGATTCCACACCACATAAAAATATAGAATGCATCAAACATGACCTGCGTTGTTTTGAAAATTTCAACTGTTTATAGTTTCTACTTCCATGGGAATACCGCAGCTACCGTCATCAGTAATTATGGACCCGAAATAATCGAAAACCCGAAAAAATATTTCATATTAATAATTCTTAATTTTAAAATATTTTATAAGAAAAATAGTTAATTCTGGTTTCAAAAATATACATAATATGCGAGAATAGTTGTCATTTTTAAGTTGTGCAAATTTTTAATTATTATTATTTTAGTGGACAGTGAATCATAAACTGAAAATAACAAAAATACATATCACTACGATTCTGGTAAGTACATCGTGCAATAATATGTTCGTTAATTGCAATTGCTTTCCCACCCAAAAGAAATATTTTAACTAGTTTACAAGTATCCAGTTCACGAAGCACTCGTGCCGTCAATAATGTTCTCAAAATTGTGAATCTGTTCGACTGAGATTTTCTTTTATGTCCGGTACAAACTATTTGATTTTAAAGTATTATTTCCGTTTCGCTATCCGGCGGAAAACTAAGAAGTTTATTTGTGTCGTTCCGGTAGTTGATTCCAGATATTGCGATCCTATTTGTCTACTCCAAACATTCTTCTACTCCTCGTTCATTATTTTTTTAGGGGAATAAAATAGTTTTAGTACAATAAACTATACATTTTATATTAATAAGTTTTTTATATTACACAAAAAATTCTATTTTATACGTAATAAATAAGACAACTGATGAATTGTAGATCCAAATTCCAGCTGAAAATAGTAGCTTCCACGCGTGTAAAAAACTGCTGGCGTCGAAAATACTGACTTCATTGAAGCAAACTGCTGATATACAAAATTATAGTAAGATCAGTAGTCACTTGTGGTTATGAATTGTGGTGTCTATCCTGAATTGAATAAAACAAATTAGCAGTCTTTGAGCGTAAAATGTTAAGAAAAATCTACAGACCTACTCTAGAAAATGGAACTTAAGGACGTTCCCAAAGAGCAGTCGTACTCAATTTTCAAGAAGATTCCCCCGCATGTAAACTACTATGAACTACTATGAATAGAATAAAAAATAGTTGAGGTACAGTGTACTTTTTCGCCTCCGCTCACATACGCAGAAGTTCAAAAATCTCTCACTATTCAAATTATAAAAGGAAACGTCAAAACCATTCAAAAGGAGCTCACTTTTAACATTTTTTATAACAAAACGAATACCGCTTGTTTTAGTTATTTTTACAGAAAGATATTTTTTAAATTTTCAATTAATGATTCTCAGTTTTCCAAAACATTACTATCGCTATTCAATTAAACGTGCGCTACAACATTGATCGGGGTATGGTTCGTATGTTAAATATGCAAATTTTAATAGTCAATATTTACAAATTTACTACCGCAAGGACTATTAAAAAAAAAATTCTACGTATAAAAGACGTTCATAAGTATGTGTATTCAAAGTTTCAAAAGGATTGTAAGGATTCAAAAGGATTTTTTTGGGAAAGTCCTTAAAGAATAAAATTTAATCATTAGCTCGAAAATTGTATTGAATAAGAAACAATTGTAAGATTCTATAGATCCCAAAGACCGCGATGGACTGGCCATGTCAAAAGAATGCCAGATAACAGGACCCCAAAGATCATGACCAAGTGGATACCCCAGTGGAAGCGACCTGGAGGTAGGCCAAGGAAGAAATGGGCTGACTGTGTGCAAGAGGACTGGATATGGATGGGAGAGTTTGGAAACTGGAGAAGAATGGCCGAAGATAGGGCTCGGTGGAGAACACTTGTAAAGGAGGCCAAATTCTACCCTGTGAGGTAGTGCGGTGGAAGAAGAAGATTCCACAAAAAATTGAAATAAAAATCTGAAAAATTTATATGGTATATATGGAAGCTGTTTGGTTAGGTGTGATTCTTCATGGGGGAAGTTTTTTTACAAATATTTATGGTGAAGTCGCCTATTTTCAAACTTATTGTATTTAATGATAATAATTTCAAATATGTTTTCATATACACAGTGGTCCAGAGCACCAACCTTGTTTAAATATCCACTATATTTGCACTATATAAATTAATTTAATGCCATGGTATAGATATTTTCTTACTCGGTTAGGCAGTGGGCAGCCGTTAGTACAGTTTTAGGGCTGATGATGGAGCCGCCACACTGGTGTGTGTTGAACTCGCGAAGTCTCAAAGACACCATGTACGGAGCCAAGGTTTCCGGCGCTAAAGATCCGTTGACTATGCGATGGTCTTCTTGCGCCGGGTGGGATGTTACTGGAAAAAGAATATATATAATATTAACAATTAATTAAATACTAATTTAATGTATTAATTATAAACATATACATATAAAATCAATTTTGTCAAAAAATATTGTTTTTGCGCTACCGGGATTCGAAAAAGTGTAACAGATAGGTTCGAAAATTTGTCATGAAAAATACTGGCGCTATAACACAATTGGTAGTGTACTTCCCCGTATTGGAAATAGAGATCCAGGTTCGAATCCCGGTAGCGCAAAAACAATATTTTTCGACAAAATTGATTTTATATGTATATATTTATAATTAATACATTAAAATTAATATTTAAAACATCACAGACCGTCTATTCTGAATAATTACAACTTCACAATAAGAATGTGTTCTCCTTAATAAAATATATATTTTTAAAGAAAACTTGTGACATTATATTGTGAAGTTGTAATTTTAGAACATATGCAATTATGTTGAAAATAAATTAAACGAATCTATTAGAAAGATGTACAGAAGAAATCTGAATACCGAAAAAATATTTTTATATTGGTAATGCAGATCCCAGGCGAGTAAAAGTTTTGGGTTCATATTCCGATAGTATCTAATTTGTTTTAAATAAATGTAAATATAAAAAATAAAAAAAATCTTGTTTTTTCAAGACTAATTAATTTGTTTTTCAATTGGTTGCTCTTTGAACCTTATTTATATAACAAATTTATAACAAAATGTCTTCAAATGGACACATTTTGAGATTCATTGTACCAAAAATTGAAAGGAAGAAGATTGCTATTGTAAGAAAACTTAAATAGACTCCCACGATTATTACTTTTTTGTGATAATTTATTTTTTTAGACATGTATTTTTTATAACATTTTAAGATTGAATTAATATTTTATATCTGTGAAAAGATTCTAAAACTTTACACTAAGTAAGCAATAATGTAACTCGTATACTACGGAATGGTGATAGTTAAACCGTTGTTTAACTCGTTGTTTGAACCGCTATTTAAACAGTCATTGTGACTTTGAATCTCAGTTACCAATCATTGTCACAAACACAGTCACATAACGGTTTACCATCACTACTACGCAGTTTTAACTGGAGCACATTGTCGCAAATTTACAATCTACAACCGAAATTCACATCCGCATCTCCAAAACAGATTATTATTATTAATATCAGGACTCGTGAGACGCAGAATTTCATATGAATGCAAAAAACAACACGTTTGCACTTAAAATCCGCCCATCTTCTCAAATTTCCTGTCTAAAGTATGTTATTATGTTTAAATATATTATTTCAAATAAAATGCAAAGGAATCATACAAACCACAGCACAACACTAAACAGGCCACAATGAATTCGATGAACCGATTCATTTTAAAAGCACTTCAAACACTTCACTTAGTCCGTAATTCAATCTAGAAACAATATAAACATCTGTATAACATTTTCCTCTCCAGATATTCCGTATTTATTCTAAAGCATTTGGCAATAGAATCGGTATCAAATTAAACTTCGAAAATTTGAAGTACGCTCTTGTTGATAAAAACAAATGCCTTTGAAATATTTAGGTCACTAGTTCACGTACCTACAATACCCTTGACAAATGACGATTAAGATGAACTGCCTCCAGAGTGCAGGTTTCTGAATGGCGATTGCTTAATGAGTCGTTATTACATTCGATAACAAAAAATCCCTTTTAGTATTTAAATGGGTCTTTTTACGTTTTTCTCGGTATTTTAAAAGCCACCATTTTAAAACAAGAAGATAAGAAGATCTGATAAACTGAAATATCTACCAGATCTGCAGAGCACCAAATAAATCAGTATGAACTAACGCAAACTCCTTGCACTAAAATTTTCATTTTGGTGGCACACACGTGGCATTCATTTTGGTGCCACACGCGCAATCAAAGAGCTCCGCGACTTTTTTTTTTAATATGACTCGATTGAAACGAAAATTAAAACGCTGACAATATGTATTATTGTAAAAAAACACGTCTCCGATTTAACTTTAGAAGAGTAGCTATTTTTACTGTTGGATAAATGTGTTATTCATAATCTACAGAATTTATGTTTGTAGAATGTCCCTCGCCCCGCAAATAATGTTCCAAACCTCTCTCCTATACAAATGTTACAGTGGATGTGTATTACCAGTAGAAAATATATTTTCACTGACGTTTCAGTGAAATCATATCCGAATACGTTTCCACCAGTGGAAATATATTTCTATTGGTGGAAATATAACTTCACTAGCAGGTTTTAGCAAATGTATATTCTACCTTAACCTATAATTGAACCTAACCTAACCTATGTGTTGAAAATGAAATAAAAATGAGATTACAAACACGGTAATTTATGCAGTAAATCATTTTATTTAATATAAATTAAAATACTATAAGCGAATAAAAGTGACAGTTGTAAACGCCACCCACGCCACCCAACTATTTTTTGCCATGCTACAGGGCGATACATCGACACTTAAGGCCAAATTTTTGTATTCTCGCTTGTCAACGAATACAAACTCACTAAATGTAACCAGTGAATTTGTATCTTCATTGTTAGATATACATCCACTGACCGGCTTAGCGAAAATATACTTTCACCAGTGAAAATATATTCTCACTAAAAAAAGTAATATTTAACACACCGTTCTAAGCATGAAAAATTAAGTAATAAAAAATATGACTAACTTATTTTTCCCAGACTGAGGATCAAACATCTTCTCAAGCGTCTTCTGTGTGGAGTTTTCTGGGCTAATCTGCCGTGTATATCTGACCTTTCTGGTCGACGTTTCGAATCCCTCTACCATGATGCACCCTGCAATGGGATACTGTACTGGAAAGTACCGAAGCAGCGCAAATCAGGGAAAGATGGAAACGCCTTGTCGAGTCTTCGAGCCCCCCATCCTTGTGGTAAGAAGATGGAAATGATGTATAGATATATAATATATATATTCTAAATACTTTTGAAATAAAATATGTTGATTTTATCAACATCATCATCACACGTTTTTTCTTCACTGCTGGATAAAGTGCTCCCCAAGTATATTCCACTATTCTCTGCTATTGTTGTTCACAGCCACAAATTTTCTCAGAGTTTGATGATTTCATCAGATCAGCTGATTTTAGGGTGACGACTATAATTGTCCGTCCCCCGAGCGATGTGATGCGTCTTGCCCATTGCTTTATTTTACATAGTTTAATACAGCAATAATAAGAAAACCATAAACTGATAAATATATATTTTTTATTTTTTATCTTTGTTTTATTAACCACTGAATTGAGTTTAAATACATTTACCGGTTTCGAAAAATACAATTTTCTTCTTCAGGATGTCATAACTAACTAAAAACATATATTATTGTTTCTTTACCAGAATCTATTTTTAAAAAAACCAACAATTATTTAAAAAATAAATTTAGTACCTAACTCAAATTGTTACTTAATACATATTAGTCGAATAATTTTTAGGAAAAAAACGACTGATAAATATATATAAATCGTTTATTTTTCATGACCTTCTCCACGACTTTATTCAGTCGGTGACAAATTGACTTTGACACAAATTCTGGACAACAATACATTTAATTTAAAAGGGTTAAGTTTCCTATAATTTTCAAGTACAACCAATTGTACGCGGATTAATGTTAAAAGATTTTGACTGCAGAGATAATGAAAGGTTTCATCATTTATTTATTTTTTAGATGATAATAAAGCGTAATAAATAGAAGAAAAAAAGTCTTCCAGCACTCAGTGTTAATCCTTTACAGCCAGAAAATATGTTCCACGTGTGGTTGTTGTTCGTGTGCCTAATCGTGGTTGCAGTAAATGGTAAAGATACAATTGTTTTGCAATATCACCAAATTTTTATTATTATTATGAATCTAATCTAAAAATCATATCTTCATCGTTAGGGAAAAACCCTTTATCAGTACGTACGTTGAAATCTCTATGGCGTGATAATGTGTGTTTGAATCATTCTCATATCTTTATTTGAGAGAGTGTAATCAAATAAAATTACTTAAAGTAATTTACATATTTTCATCATCTATAGCAAAAGCCCATCTATAGCAGCGTCAAAGCCCCCCCCATCCAGATCAGGAGATCTGGATGGGGGGGGCTTTGACGCTGACACTTCTCCATCTATCTCAATTTTCAGTTGCCACCGATTTTTGCTCCAACCGTGTCTTACAAAGTTTCAATTTCCCATAGGCAAGGTGGAACACCATACTCTTCTATTCTGACGCACGACTCTCGCCTTATCCACGTTCATACGAGTACATATTTTCATGCAAGCTCATCTGCTGTTGAGGCTTCTAACAGAACCATCTTCCAGTATCTGGTTTATCTGGTCATTCCAAATCTTCCTCGTATGTCCACTATTTCATTCATCCATTGGTTCTACATGACCAACCACCCGAGCTATTATTTTTTAAGCTTTAAATTATCTCTTAATTAGATTATTCTTCATTTAATCATAAATGAATTACGATATAAGATATAAATAAGTGTGAAACGCCGTCATTACAAAAATGAATACATCTAATATAAATTAGATAAACAATATATGACAACCACAGCGATATGAATAATAAATTATTATTTCATTATAATAACAATTTCAATCCATTGAGCTGGCATTGAAATTGATAGTATTATTATTAAGATTCAGATATCGATAGTTTTGTTGTTGTATTATCTTTTTAATTTTACTTATTACTTTAATTAAATATTATAATATATAAATATTTTGATAATTTTTAATTAATATTGTGTTCAAAGTCAAACCACCTAATTTCTTCCAATTTCTGCGCGATCACGGTCTCAATAGAATTTATATTTCAATGATAGAGCTTTCCCCAGAACAAACCGCGCATAAATACTTCGGTGTGTCGCCAGCACTTCCACGTTGTCTCATATTTACCAAACATTACTAACATAAAATCTATGAACACCATATTTCATGTACCATTTCAATAGCCACGGTGATATTACCCAACCCTGTACGCCACTCTTTTTAACATCTAACCATAGTGTGAATAATCCATTGATTCTTACACATGCAGTGCTTACCTGCGTAATTGACGTTAAAAATAAATAATGAATTACGTTAATTCTTCCAGCTGTCCCAGGAGCTACTGACAGCTCCAACGATCCATCACATCGTATCGTGGGTGGGTATAACGCAGCTGTCGGCGAGGCTCCCTACCAGGTGTCCCTCAGAACTCTCAGCAACGACCACTTCTGTGGAGGATCGATCATAAGCGCGTACACCATCCTCACAGCTGCGCATTGCGTTGTGGAGTAAGTCAATTTCTTTATATAATTATTAGGAATTAAAATAATCAACTAGAAAGAAAGGAACAGAAAAAAATCATTTATCGGAAAAACATTTGATCCAATTGCCAATTAGAGTTATATCTGGTCCGTTATTATGTTGCTGATTAACAAACATTATTATATGGGATGTCAGGGTGAGGTAAGTGGGAGGGGTATTGTTCGATGCGCGTAATTTGCGAATTTTCCAGGTGCAATGAGTCACTGGTCGGAAGCGCACTGCGCGTTTGCAGTTGAGCAATATTTAAAGTGCGGTGACTCATTGGTACGTGCGCGTCGCGCTTTTCGATAAGTAAGTGATGGGACGACCACGCAACATATTTGGTGTTGAGTTCAAAAGTTCAGACAAGAAGGGACAATGGTTAACCATACTCCTCCGGGACAATCGACGTCAGCAGCGATGCCAGAACATGTGGCTCAAGTTCGACGTGAAATTATTCGCAATCTGCTTAAATCGATAAGGAAGATTGCAGCCTGTACTAAATTTTAAAAAATCAAGAGTGCTCATTATTTTGAAAAAGAAACTACACTTTCTACGGTTTCTCAACAAAAATGACTATTCTTTACGTGAAACCTTAGCGAGAACGATGCTGGAACATTTTAGAATAGCACGAACGCTTGAAAACATATTGTTTACTGACAAAACACATTTTCATATCGATGACTATGTAATAAACAGAATGTGAGATACTGGTGCCCCGACAACCTAAGAGAACGCCATCAAAAACGACAGTGTGGTGTGCAATTTCTGGCCGAGAGATAATTGGCCCTTATTTTTTTAACCAGCGAGAGACAGTCACTGCTGAAGTGTATTGCCGAATGATCGACGATTTTTTGGTACCTCAACTTCAGCTGTTTTTCGGGTTCAACAACTGCACACAATTTCCGCAAGACGGGGCCACTCCACACACAACTTCGTTTCGAGTTTCAATGAAAAAGCTGAGGGGAATTTTTCCCAATAAATTAATCAGCAAGTACGGAGATATACCCTGGGCACCTCGATCACCATGTGACTTTTTTTTGTGAGGATACCTTAAGTCGAGAGTTTACAGCAGCAATCCTTGATCAATTCAGGCCCCACAAGAAAATATCCGCCGTAAAGTTGCTGCCATTGAACCAACGCTTTGTTCTCACGTGTTCACAAATTTAAGAGTCCGATGGCAAGAGTGTCTTGAGAGAAATTGACGACATTTAGACGATATTGTTTATAAAACGTAAAATCCGCTTACTTCTTACTTCATTTCTTCATTTAAACTTCATTTTGTGTAAATAAATAATGACATTGACATTGTACTTTTTTTTTTATTTAATATTAATCTTGAACATTTTCCACTGGACACCCTTTAGTTTTTCTTTGTTAACCTTTTAACTGCAAACCATATTTAAAATGAAAGACACCACATATAGAGTAGGGTTGGGAATTGACATAAAATATTTATCAAAAGCTAGGAACTATTTTCCACATACGGCAAAATGATTTTAAAAATATGACAAGGTCACATAGTGTAAGTAATCACGTTTATAATACGATATTCAAAATTTGACGTGGCATTTAAAAGCTTAAAGGCGAAACACATTTCGCTGCTGGTTCTTTCCAACATTGTGAGGAATCCTTGAAATCGTCTGAATGATTTGCAAGCAAAGTTATGGCATCAGTGTGTCTTAAATTTGAGATTCTTTCATATTTATTTGTTTATAAATGTGTTTAGCTATAAAAAAATATACATTATTTATAAATACTAATTAACCACAGAGCTATGTTCTGAATAATTGCAACTTCACAATAAGAATGTGTTCTCCTTAATAATTCATCATTTTAATTACATTTAATTCAACACATCATATGTTATGTCCAGTGACACACCCGGCAGTGTAATCGTCGTGGTTGGCAGCATCTACCTCAACTCCGGAGGCACAAAGTATTACGTGTCTAGGATCAGCATCCACCCATACTTCAACTCCACCATCCTGAACAATGATGTGGCAGTCGTCATCACCAGCACTCCTATCTTAAGATCCCTAACTGTATCGTCCATTCCTCTTTCAATGGACGCAATCGGTGCTGGTGTATATGTTAAGCTGACCGGATGGGGTCTCACTAGCGTAAGTCATACAATCACAAAAATTTAGACAAATACCATTGCAACTGGTATACGAATAAAATAAGATCTTTTACAATTTTTAAAAATAAACTGAATTTTGTAGGCTGTAGGTATTTTTGTCATGACATGTCACGAGTTGTCATTTACATCTATTCATGAGATAGACTGCACCTCTCGAAATTACAGTCGTGACAAAAATATAACACAACTTGTGTGTTTAGTTTAGATTATTAAAAAAATGTGATATTCATGTTGCACCACAAAGTAACTGCTACGTCAATTAATGGTATTAAGATTTCGTGTTATGTGCGGAATATAAAATGCAGAGTTTTTAAAAATGATGTACTTGTAATTCGACCATTAAAAATTGACGTCACTTGTTAAATCCCTAAAGCGTAAAGACGAGAAAATATATAAAGCGTAAAGACGAGAAAATATATAAAACCAGATATTGGAAAACGATCCTGTAAACTTTGCCAGTCGACGAACATACATAAGAAAACGTATGAAAGTGAACGAGGCAAGAGTGGTCAACTTAGGACGATGAAAATTGACACCATTAAAAGTGGTTTCGTGACATCGTCGTTTACTAACGTCACAGAAAGACACGTAACAGAAAATTTGACAACTAAGTGGCTCAATGTTCTCAGAAATCTCCAAATATACAACCGAAAAAATTATTTTACTTTGTAACGAATACTTATTATAATTACTTATTATAACTTACTCTATTCCCAATTCTATATTCAATCGATCAATCAATCAAAAAAGTCAATTAATTTTTTGCATTTCCTGTAAAATAGCGGTTCTGACAGTCATTGTTCTTCTGGAACGGCGGTATGACAAAATATTAATATAATTATTAATTATATTTGCGATTTAACTTATTTATTAATTAATTAATTTTTAAAAAACACATAAAAACAAGAAAAATAAAGTATTACACCTGTTTACGTTTCAGATTCCCGGCAAAATTCCGAACAACTTGCAGTCCATCATCCTGGAGACAATAAGCGTCAGCGAATGCGAGGCGTCGCTTGCAGACATCGGCAGTATCGATAGTACACAAGTGTGCACCTTCACCAGAGCCGGACAGGGAGCTTGCCAGGTAATTATGCCAGTTATTAATAAATACTTTTAAATATGAATTAAATATATTAATTAGAAATATATACATATGAAATCAATTTTATCGAAAAATATTGTTGTTGCGCCATCGGGATTCGAACCTGGATCTTTTTCCAAATCGGAGAAGGTGCATTATCCAACTGTACTATAGCGACGATATTTTTAGCGACAAACTTGTTCGTCCCTTTAGATATCCATCAGATATTATATTTAAAGAGTACAATGTCCTAGATATAAGACAAATCTTTATGTTGAGACTCGTTCAATATTTCCATGCTAACAACAACTCTGCTCAAGCAATAAATCATGGACGCAACACAAGACAAACAACAAACATCTACACACCAGTTCCGAGAGCAACGACGACATTTATCAAAGATTCCATATGTTCTTAGCTCCAGAACTACACAATACACTCAGTACCAACTGAAAATCGTATAATTCCAATAAGATTACACAAATATGGACCCAATATTTGATTCAATCAGGTAAAGATGAATCAGAAGCATGGATATCCAACATTCTAATATAATTTATACAATACCTTCACTAATAATTCACTAGTCCTACAACACTCCCACTACATATATTTTTATTTTATTTTTACTTTTTTATACATATTTGTAATTCTCTTTTTATTCGTGTCGATAAATAACACCACAACCGCACGATAAAAAAAACTGGCTACTTTAACACAGACTTCAGTCTAGCAAAGTAGCCAGGACAACGCTGTATATATCAGAGGTCAAGTCTACTACATCCCACATATTGTTTATTATGTATCCACCTCTGTTAAAACAAAAATAAGTATGTCAATATATATATGAATAAATAAATGTATTGTATCGTATGTATTACTTACATTACGAATCGGTACTTGCACATACAACATAACCACGCCGAAATAAAAATATTATTATTATAATTAAACTTTGAAACAGCGCACAGCGTGGGTTAATCGTTTAGTATCATAATTCAAGTCAATGCAAAATATACAAATGTATGCACGCTTATTACCGATATTATTAGTCCAAGATTACGACATCATAAATCATAAAGGAAGCAAATCATGAATATCATTTTAATCTGTCAGTACGTACGTATGTGATAAAAGTGACCTATTACTTATTTAAATTATCACCGGGCATCGCAAGTATGACTTCTAATAAATTATATTTTAATTGCATCCCATTCCTTTTCCCTAACCAACGCTTCCGCGTCAGGCAGTGTTATATATAATAAAGGGTGTCCGGCGGAAAATTTTCAAGTTTAATATTAAATATTTAAAAAAACTACAATTATTTTCATATTTTATTTATACTGAATGGAGTTTAACAATGTGGATTTTACGTTTTATAAACAATATCGTCTAAATGCCGTCCATTTTTCCCAAGACACTCTTCCAATCGTACTCTTAAATTTGCAAACACACAAGAGCAAAGCATTGGTTCAATGGCAGCTGCTTCACGGCGGATATTTTCTTGTTGGGCCTGAATTATTAGAATATTGTTACTGTAAACTTTTGACTTAAGGTATCCCCACAAAAAAGGTTGAACGGTGTAAGGTCCGGTTACCGAGGTGCCCAGGGTATGTTAATTGGGGAAAATTCCTTTCAGCTTCTCCATTGAAACTCTAGCTGTGTGTAGAGTGGCCCCGTCTTGCCAATTGTATTCTATTATTGTATGCGGGGAACAACTGCAGTTGCGGTACCAAAAACTTGTCGATCATTCGGCAATACAAGTCAGCAGTGACTGTCTCCCGCTAGTTAAAACATAACAGCCAATTATCCCTCGGGCACACCACACTGCCGTTTTTGGACAATGCAAACGTTTTTGATGGGGTTTCCTTGGGTTGACGGGGCACCAGTATATCATGTTATATTTATTAACATAGCCATCGATACAAAAATGTACTTCGTCTGTAAACAATATGTTTCCTAGCGTTTGTGCTGTTCCAAAACGTTCCAGCATCGTTCTCACTAAGGTTTCACGTAAAGAATAATAATTTTTTATTTGCAGTTTGTATGTGTTAAACTGTAGTTTCTTTTTCAAAATAACGTACACTGTTGATTTTTTTATTCCGGTATAGGCTGCATTCTTCCTTATCGATTTACGCACACGAACCAATGAATCGCCGCTCTTTAAATATTGCTTAACGCGAACGCCCGGTGCGCTCCCGAACAGTGACTCATTGCAACTGACAAATCCGCAAATCATGCACGTTGAACAAAACCTCTCACTTACCTCACCCTGATGGTATCCGAACAATTACAATTTAATCTTGAAAATTTTCCGCTAGTCATCCTATACTTTTTATCTATCAGTTTGTTCGAACCATTTCATAGTTTATTACTTTTTACTTATTTCACTTCCGAAGAAAATTCACTTGCATTTTTAATTTTTTTTTTCAATATCTTATTATACTATTTGTTATATACTGTTTGTTTTTTCTAAAATAAATAGTATAAAAAATACCCCAAGGGGTCGCCAAAAAATAATCTGTATCTATGTGCATTATTACAAGGTTATTCCTAAAACTCCTAATCCAGTACCGGCTGATCTAATCATTTGGTTAATAATTTCATCTTCCAGGGAGACTCGGGTGGCCCGTTGGTTTCCGATGGGAAGCTGGTCGGCATTGTATCCTGGGGGTCCCCTTGTGCCGCTGGCTACCCTGATGTCTTCACCAGGGTCAGCTCTTTCATTGAGTGGATTATGTACAACTCCGAGTTCTAAGATCGACCCACAAACCGCATCAGCTATTTTAGCTCTACGCTATCAGGGCTCTGACAGATTTTCAGAACTTTACACTTTTTGTGATATTTTTTTAAAAAATTTATGATTTGTATATTTAGTATTATTAGAGAATGAATAAATAATTTTAAAAATATTTTTAATTGGATAATTGATTTAATATGGATGTAATTCTTGATTTTTGGAGCAAACATGTGTAAAGGCCCAGGTCCACGGAATGAAACACAACGAGATATATCTCAACAATTGAGTAAATTGAGTGAGAAATCTCACTACCATTTCCAGGTATTGATATTTTGATCTGAAGATAAAAATCAGATGAAATGGTAGAAAGAGACAAAAACTCGGGCAGGAGTTTATTATAGCTCTTATAGCTAGTTCAGTTAAACTTTATAATAATTTTTATTATATTTATTACACCACACCTTACAACCTTCTTCATAGTGCCTGTCTGATTTTATGAACTATTTATTTATTTATTTGTATAACAAACATGTTACAAGTGACAAAATTAAAAAACAGTGGAGCCTTGAAACAGTGAGATCAACAAAAAAAAATGTAAAGAGTGGGAAAATGTAAGGTTTTTGCTGCACGTTTTTTTTGTTATGTTTAAATATATAGTACTTTTAAAATTTTTAATTAAATTAAAGTTTTCTTGTGCTACATAATATGATTCACGGCATCGTTCTTTGGAGGAACTGGGCTTATGGGATGACCAGACACTTCGTCTTCGTAAGAAGTTCTTCTTCTTTCAAGTTTTTGTTTACACGACTGTTCGTTATTTCATCAATTTCCACTACGTCCGATGTTATTACGTCGGAGTTAACGTCTAAGTAATTCTTCAAGGTTTATTCAAAAAATTATTTCCCAGCCGTCAATGTTTTCTATACTATTATCCACTTTTACGGAAACAATGAAATAACTAAACATTAAAATTACGTAGATATGAGAATAAAAATGCGTATAAACGACAAGCAAACGACCAATACACTCTTGACTCTATGGCGTATAGCGAACTGGCCGGATGAATTTAAATAAATTTTAGATGTAAATCGCGGGAAAGACAAACGTAAAACGGGGTTTTTTAAATGTACTAAAATAACACGGGACTGCAGAAACAATACGCAAATAGAGGTAAAACGTGAATTCCGGCCATGAAATATCGGGGTTCCACAAGAAAAGAAAAAAAACTTCATAAAAATTATGTACATATTATAAAATACTCAGTTTTCAAAAACGTATTAATAATGATAATAATAATAATGTGTTTATTTCAGCGTTATCGGTTTTTTTTTTACGAAGACCCGATTCGCCACAAAGATAATACATATTAAATAATACAATACATTAAAGTTACGAAATATTATTTAACCAAGGAAAACATAAATAAATATAAAGTTCACACATATATATAAATATAAATACTTCAGTCACGGCCATTATTGTATCTGTTGCTATTCTGTAGTCGTTGCCATTCTCTGGTCAGGAAACCAGCTTTCCATGAGAGCGCCGCTTGCATCAGAGAGTTGGTGCTGAGCTCCAGCCGCAGCTTTACGCCCGCAGCTCGATGTTTCAGAAGCGGAACGAATCCATGTATACGGCCTTCGACAAACATTGTATAATATATAATAACAAGTATTCTGTACGAGTTGTTGTACTGAATTCACGTTGTACGACTACGAAATACTCGGACTAATAATACAAAATTTCAATTTAAAAAATTAATGCTTTATTTCGGTAAATTATCTAAGAGTTGGCGTATAATATGTTAAAAATAAATAAAAATATGTACAGTTAGATTACTAAAGTGTTATGACAGTCTTATATAAAGATGGTAATAAAAATTATTCTCAATAAAAAAAAACTATCCAAGTAGTATACAACTTTTCACAGATTTTAAAGTACCAAAAATAGTAGACATATACAAAAAAAAATCAATAATTCAAATTTTCAAAATTAAAAATCAATTAAATTTTAGAAGTGAATTCCAATCTACAAGATATAGAGATCAAATTGATATCCCAAAACTAAAATATACCGCAACTCAAAATCAATATATTTATCAAGGCATCAAATTTTTTAACAATCTCCCCATCACAATTAGAAAAATTACGGACTATCATAAATTTGTAACTGAAGAAAAAAAATACTAACTGAAACATTAATTAACTATAGAAGAGTATATTCGAGTTATATTGATTTTGAGTTCCGGTATATATATATATATGTACCCACTGATAAAAATTGTATTCTATTTTTAATATTAAAAAAATAAAAATTAAAAATAATTTATTTTTTTTAATATATATTTGAACCTATATTATATAGCTCTAAAATTTGATCAACTTACAGTTCTAGTTGATTAACTTAAATTGTATTAAAAATGCAAGTTGTAAAATGCAAAAACATTTATTCAGTTTGAATTGCTGTGAGAAATCACTCAACTGACTGACAATGACATTTGACGTTTGACCTACGTGACGAACGTAAAATAGGGCGTTACACGGCAAACCTCTGAGACATGGTGTGTACACGGCGTCTATAAGGCTGAGAGTTGTTTCTAAGATCTCAGAGAAGCGAAATTCGTATTTGACATTGCCTCGAGTCGAAAATCTCATTCGTAGACACAGACCTTTATACATACCTTCTGCGTGTGCATGATTCAATTGTTTGTACTAGGCGATATTTGTGTCCACATTTTAGACACGTTATTTTTTATCATAAAAGGTGTCCAGCGGAAAAATTTCAAGATTAAATTGTAATTCCTCGTAAACTATCAGGGTGAGGTAAGTGGGAGGGGTATTGTTCTATGCACGTGATTTGCGGATTTGCCAGTCATAATGAGTCACTGATCGGAAGCGCGCCGCAAGTTCGCGGTTAACCAATAATTAAAGTGCGATGATTCATGCGCGTTACGTTTTTGTTCTCACTTTAACATTCGATGAGTATGTGATGGGCCGAGCACGCAACATATCTGGTGTCGGGTTAAAAGTTCAGAGAAAAGGGACAATGGTTAACCAAACTCCTCCGGGACCATCATCATCAGCAGCAAAGCCAGAACATGTGGTTCAAGTTGGACGTGAAATTATGCGCAATCCACATAAATCGATAAAGAAGATTGCAGCCTGTACTGAAGTAAAAAAATTAACAGTGCACGTTATTTTAAAAATAAACTACAGTTCCACCCATACAAACTGCAAATCGTGCGTTTCTTAACGAAAATTACTATTATTTACGTGAAACCTTAGCGAGAACGGTGCTGGAACGTTTTGGAACAGCGCAAACGCTTGGAAACATATTGTTTACTGATGAAGCACATTTTCATATCGATGGCTATGCTAATAAACAGAACATGAGATACTGGTGCCCCGATAACTCAAAGAAACGTCATTAAAAACTTTTGCATTGTCCAAAAACGACAGTGTGGTTTGCAATTTCTGCCCGAGGGATAATTAACCGTTATTTTTTTAACCAGCGGGAGACAGTCACTACTGACGATCGATGAGTTTTTGGTACCGCAACTCCACCTGTTTCCCGGGTTCAATAAAAAAACACAATTTCAGCAAGACGGGGCCACTCCACACACAGATAGAGTTTCAATGGAGAAGCTGAGGGGATTTTTTCCTAACAAATCAATCAGCAAGTACGGAGACATACCCTGGGCACCTCGGTCGCCAAACCTTACACCGTGCGACTTTTTTTTGTGGGGATACCTTAAGTCCAGAGTTTACAGCAACAATCCTCGATCAATTCAGGCCCTACAAGAAAATATCCGTCGTAAAGTTGCTGCCTTTGAACCAACGCTTTGCTCTCGCGTGTTCGCAAATTTAAGAGTCCGATTGCAAGAGTGTCTTGAGAGAAATGGAAGGCATTTAGACAATATTGTTTATAAAACGTACAATTACCGCATCGTTAAACCATTTTGAATAAATAAAATATGAGAATAATATTGTGGTTTTTTATTTAATATTAAATTTTAAAATTTTCCGCTGGACAACCTTTATTATAATTGTGCCTAGATTATCACTCGTATGTTGGGCTCAAATCACTATTGCCGATAGTACAACAGAACTTAATTTATGTCTAACTGATAAAAATATCGAATAAATAGAGGATCTCTGAGGACCTTGGGTATCACAGTTATTGGTGCAGATCGACAATGTTGACGGTAACTCTGTTTCTGCTCGCGCTATTGGTTACGGCGCTTGGTAAGATATGTTTATTTTTATCTCAAATCTTTCTCTAAATGTTTTCATAAAATGCGTTCGAAATACTACTTCAGAAAAATATTTTTTTTTCTGTATAAAAAATATGGTAGGCTCCTTTGTTGGTAAGCCTGGATCTAATAATTATTTAAAACAAAACATTCATGCTTTTTACTGATAGCGCAGTTAACATAAATATATATTTTTAAATATTGCATTATTCTTAAATAGTGGTTTAAAAAAGAGTGACACAGAAATTTTGAAATTATATATTTTAAATATGAATTAAATATATTAATTAGAAAGATATACATCGAAATATTGTTGTTGCGCCACCGGGGTTTGAACTTGGATCTCTTTCCTAACCGGAGAAGGTGCATTATCCAACTGTGCTACAGCGACGATATTTTTAGCGACAAATTTTCGAACCTATATGTTACCTTTTTGATATTAATACATTTAATCGTTCCATTATTTGAAAAAGCAATTTTTAATATCACAGACCTATGTTCTGAATAATTACAACTTCACAGTAAGAACGTGTTCTCCTAATAGTTTTATAATTATTCAAATGTAACAATTTTATATATTTTTAAATGTATTTCGTAACTTATCATTTACACTACTACGAAATGCTTTATGGTATACAAAATAAACTAAATATTTATAATTAATATTTTGTTATTATAAATTTATAATTTATAAAGAGTGTATTAAAATTTCACAGGTGCCCCAACAACCGAGGATGTCAGTAACGACTGGCGTGTCGTAGGTGGGACTAATGCAGGACCCACTCCCTACCAGGTGTCCCTGAGGTCCACCAGCAACAGGCACTTCTGCGGAGGAACCATCCTCAATGCACGCACCATCGTCACTGCTGCCCATTGCGTAGACGAGTAAGCAAATTATTTCAAAATACATTATATTAATTTATGTAACAGTGTGGTGAGTACGATTCCGAGCAACTGTCAACGCGGCTGAATGCACCTGATGTCAGACCATTTTTATGTTATTTTTATATTTATAATAAATCAGATCCATTTTATTAAGGAAAACACATTCTTATTGTGAAGTTGTAATTATTCAGAACATAGGTCTGTGATATTTTAAATACTAAATTAATGTATTAATTATAAATATATACATATAAAGTCAATTTTGTCGAAAAATATTGTTTTGCGTCACCGGGATTCGAACCTAGATCTCTATTTCTGCAGTCGGTTTACTCAAAGGTATTTGAGATTCTGTAAAAATAATGTAGATGGCTTTCAAATAATGGAACGACAGGTGTATTAATTTGAAAAATGTAACATATAGATTCGAAAATTTGTCAAGAAAAATACTGGCGTTATAGCACTATGGTAGTGCACTTCCCCGGATTGGAAATAGAGATCCAGGTTCGAATCCCGGTGACGCAAAAACAATATTTTTCGTCAAAATTGATTTATATGTATATATTTATAATTAATACATTAATTTAGTATTTAAAAGATCCATTTTCTTTATTTCGTTGAAAAAAAAATCTAACGATGTTTAAACAAATATCTAAAACTGTTTAAACGAACTTAAGAATATAAACGTATATTGCGCTTTTTCACATATAGAGTAAATATTAATTATATTAGATAGTTTTCTAAATAAATAAAATAAAAAGTATCGGTGATTTAATTACTGAAACAGAGTGAAATGATAAGTTGTCATAATTGCATTCCTCTTCCAGTAAGACAGCCAGCAAAGTGCTTGCCGTGGTTGGAACAACCACCCTCAACTCCGGCGGCACGAGGTACACCGTGTCCAGGATCACCATCCACCCCGACTACGATTATGTATACTTCAATGACGTCGCCGTCGTGATCACCAGCTTCAACATCGTCGCAGCCGCCAATGTCGCCTCCATCCCTCTCTCCACCAGCACCGTCGGAGCTGGAGTCTCAGCCAAGCTCACAGGATGGGGACAAACTAGCGTAAGTCTAACTTATCTGATCAATTTAGAATCTTTATTAAAAGTAAAATGTTAATTGTTAACTGTTAACTTTATAATAATCTCTAAAAACTGAAAATTTTATTAATTAATGCACACGTCACTTTGCTAAATGGAATAAAAGCGGAAGTGCACAACTTCCATTATGATTCCGGGATTAGGTGGGACTCTTTGAGGTCTACTTAAGTACTTAACCAAAGTGATTATTTTATATTCGTTATTATAGTTTTTATTAGTGATGGTAAACAGTTATTTAGACTACGATCCGTAGTGAGTGCTGAGTCTGCCTCCATGTTCGTAAACTGAAATTATGTTCGCAAACTGTAGAATTTTTTTTACAGCGGTTTCACATTTTTCTTCGTAAACCAAATTATTAATAAACAGAGTCGTTCGTAAACCGAGGTTTCACTGTATATAAATTCAAAATATGCACTTCAAATAAAATGTGTGTTAGGTTATATTTCTTTGCCTAGGCGTCATGTTATCTATATTTTGTGACTTGCATGTATTAGAAATGGAAAGTGAGCATTTTACCTGGAGACAATACAAAAATAATTACAATTAAATTAACATTATTTACGTGCCCATCATGCCAGCATAAAGTTATCTATCAAATTGTCTATGTTGACGCTTGTCTGATGTTGATTATTCAGGTCCCTCACGTAAGGGATTACCTCTTAGGAGACGCCTTCCACATGTAAATGATGGTCCTGGAACCTGGACGTGAAGTGTGGCCAATAGTTGTGGTGCCAGCGTAGTGTGACGGAGTTCAGGCTTGTAGTTGTTTGATCACCAGACGATGCTCAGTTATCCAGGCAAACCGGGACTCTGTACGCGATGTTCTTATGCAATTTGTGCGTGTCGCATATGATATCGTCTCCCCTGATAGTGAAAATTTATTCTCACTACACCAAATTATGTTGATCGTCTTTTCTTTATATATAGATCCACCGGGACCTTTTTATACTTTTACCTCAACGATTAAACACAGAAAAATCACTGTCTAAGCTTAACTCGAGGCGCACAGTTTACATTTTTCCCGGAACCACAAATTACAAAACGCTTGCTTATTATATCAGAGACGATATTGATTTTGTTTTCTAATTGAAAACTAGATCGTGGTTATGGAGCGATCTCTCACGGCTGGGAATTGGAGAAGACTGACGCATGAGGTGATGCATCCTCTATAGTACATTTGCCGACGTGACTATGATCACGTACGCCAGTTTCCTTATTGCCGTTCCCACACCGCATCGTGCCGTCTAACAATACCGATGTTTATTACCCTGTCCCTTACTTCGACTAAGTGCTTTTGTATCCTTGAAAAACAAAATATTGTTTTGGGTAATTTTGCATTCTAACATGTGTTATTTAAATTGATCTCGTAAGAGACGACACATGTATGCCTGGTGTTATCAATGCTTTCTATTCCAGCACCCCGGATCCATCCCCAACGACCTCCAGGCCCTCATCGTGAAGACGTTGAGCTTCTCCGAATGCAAATCGAGATTGTCTTCCGTCGGTAACGTCATCGAATCTCATCTCTGCACCTTCACCAAGGCTGGAGAAGGAGCGTGCATGGTAAAGCCTTTATCAAAATAATATCATATCGATCTTTGTCACATGGTTTCTAAAAATAATTTAACCTTCGCAAATCGTTACAAGGTTGTTATTCTACGTAACACGGCATGATTACAATGTGTAATGTTATCTAACATGACATGGTTACATGGTTACATGTCATGATATGTTAACGTAGCATGGTTACATGGTATTTTAGATCATTTAACATGTTACATTGTATGGTATGTTATGTAACATATATTTATGGTAGCTTTCATCATGTCTCAAACTCGGTGTATACACACAAACAAAAATACATATGCCCTAACCGGTATTCGGATGCGCAGATACCTGAGTGACATTTTGCATCATGTCAAAAGAATTCTTACCACGTACCATATTACGGGTGTATACGTGTAGATGGTTTATTTTATTATTATTAATAATAATATTTTAATTGACGATATTGTGTTATGTTTTCCAGGGAGACTCCGGTGGTCCATTGGTCGCTAATGGTCAGCTGATCGGTATTGTGTCCTGGGGATACCCATGCGCTCGAGGCTACCCTGATGTCTTCACCAGGGTCAGCTCCTTCGCTAATTGGATCAAACAGAATGCCCAGAAATAAGTTTATTTGGATTTTGGAAACATATTTCAGTTACTTTTTAAATAATTTCTTTCAACGTTTCTGCGCTTTATTTACATTAGAATTACAAACATTATTATATTTTTTAGTCTCTGTGTATTACCGAAACAATTAAAACAAGATATCTTCAAATGTTTGTGTTTTATTAATAAAATTTTTGTAACACTAATAAAAAATTTATAATTGTTGCAATATCATTGCGGTTAGTCATTTTTATTAAAAGTAAGTATGAGTTTTCATTAAAAAATCAACCGGTTTCTGAAAATATCTTTTCCTACATCAGGGTGATCAAAAACAAAACTTAATCATCAAATTATTGTCTGTTGTTTCTAAATATATATAACTGCATAAAAAAAATTGTATGATGTTGAAAGATGTGGGAACTGACATTATAATTTCTAATCCAATAGCTTTCCTTCAGCTGCCTTTTTATATACTTTTCTATAAAAGTAGAAATGTGAACACGGAATACGTGTCACATCAATTTGCTTACTTGTGTTATTGAAATAGGACTAACTTGCTAGTTTTTTGGAATGAGGCTCGAACCCCCGACCACTGAATTACTAGGCGAGTGTCCTAAGCATTAGATGAACACGCACGTCACTTGCTGATGTAACAATTTTAATCCAACGCAATGTTAGTCATAACCACTAGACCGTAAGCACGTCACATGCTGTTTTAACAATTTTAATCCAACGCAATGTTAGTCATAACCACTAGACCGTAAGCACGTCACATGCTGTTTTAACAATTTTAATCCAACGCAACGTTAGTCATAACAACTAGACCGTAAGCACGTCACATGCTGTTTTAACAATTTTAATCCAACACAATGTCGGCGAATTACCGCTTCTTCCAAGGCGACTCAAATGGCCAAGGTGAACGATGTCTTCACCAAAGAGCTGTATTTTGTTCGATGGATCATCAGCGATTCCCAGATTTGAGATCGACCAACAACCCGAGGGTTGTTGATCGATGGTTGTTGGTCGTGAAGATAAAGTTGCTGATGAGTCAGCAACTTTATCTTCATTTTTGTTTTTGTATTTTTGTTACCAGTTTGTATCAGCAAGACACCATGCAAAATACTTGTAGGTAATGAATGTTTGGAACAAGTAGATGAGTTTGTATATTTGGGAAGTATGTTTGATAGAAACGGAAAGGCTGAGAATGATATCGAAAGGAGGGTGACTGCAGGAAATAAAGTAAACGGCGCTTTGAATGGAATTATATCTATCGGGAATTTGTCAACCGAGGCAAGACTAGCGGTGCACAATGGAATCCTGGTACCGACACTGATGTATGGAAGTGAGGCCTGGAGCTGGCAGAAAAGTAACGAAAGTAGACTGACAGAAGAGCAATAAATGTAGAATGAATGCAGTGGAAATGAGATCACTTAGACGTATTTGTGGCAAATCTATTTATGACAGAGTAAAGAATGAAGAAATAAGGAAAGAATGTAAAGCTGATGTTAGTATAGTGAGTAAGATTAAAAAAGGATCACTTAGGTGGTTTGGTCATATGGAAAGGATGAATGAGGAGAGAATGGCAAGAAAGATATATGACGCAAGTGTTGATGGAACCAGAAATAGAGGACGTCCGCGGAAGACTTGGCACGACCAGGTAAACCAGATAATGGAGGATGGTTCTATTAGAAGCCTCAACAATCGGCGAGCTTGTATGACAAGATGTATGAATGTGGATGAGGCGAGAATTGTGTGTCAGGACAGAAGAGTGTGGCGCTCTATCCTCTCTGCCTACCCCCACGGGGAAACGGCGTGATGGTAAGTAAGTAAGTTTGTTTGAACCATTTCTTAGTTTATTATGTTTTATGATTTTATTTATTTTTATAACTCCAAAGGAACATCATTGATGGTATTTTTTTTACATGTTAGTTTTTCAGAACATTACAGCACTCTTTATGATCATTATTATTAAATTGTGTGATTTGTAAATAATGAAAACATAAATAATTTAAAACAGTTTTTTAATTAGGTAAATTATGTAATTAATTTAATTTGGATGGAATTCTAGATTTTTGACTATATAAAGCTACAGCAAACAGTTGTAATGACCCGCGTCCGAGGAATGAGACACGATGAGATATATCTCAGAGATTTAGCTGTGATAAATCTCCGTACTATTGCCACGTATTGATTTTTATCTGGAGATAATGATTCGCTTGAAATGGTAGAAAGAGATAAAAACTCGGGCCGGAGTTTATTATAGTTCTTATACCTAGTTCAATTGAACACTATATTATATTTATTACACCACACCTTCTGCGTAGAGCCTCTGCGATTTTATGAATTGAGAACCATTTATTTTATTTGTAAAACATGTATTGTTTGTACAGGTAACAAATTTAAAATGTATTAAAGAATTTATTTTTATATAACCCCAAAAACTATGTACCTGTCATAAAATTCTCAAAGTTTACAAAAAAGAATTGAGTTTGCAAATTAATTATTTTTCTGTATACATACATTTTTTTTCGGTAAATTATCCAAAAGTTAATATATAATAAGTAAACAATAAATAAGAATATGTAAAGTTAAATTACTGAAGTTCTATGACAGCCTTTTTTAAATACGACAAACTCAGTGAGAAAATATTATTAAGGAAAACACATTCTTATTGTGAAGTTGTAATTATTCAGAACATAGGTCTGTGATATTTTCAATACTAAATTAATGTATATATTTATAATTAATACATTAATTTAGTATTTAGAAAATATTAACATATTTTTAACAATGTCCATTAAATTCACGACACATCCTAGACAGAGGGTTATATAATATTATAAAATATTACATTTTTATCGTAGACTGGTAGTTGAAAAATGAGAATTCCTCAGTGTACCAATCGGTACAACAAAATCAATATTCACCAGAGAAGTGCCTGTTGCCTTTTCCATTCGGTCGGATCTTTCTCTTCCTCTTCGTCTTTCGACGTGGCCCACCACAACAAGCTTCTCCAAGCTATCTTCCCTTCTGGTGAGATGCTCAAATTGAAGGATTCGTCTCAAGCAAATGGTTAAGAGTCTGCCCTTGATGATAAGTTCCCGCAGTATGGAGACACTCGTGCGCATAGCCGTTCATGATATGAGCAACGTGTATATCCAGCACCACATCTCAAAGGCATTAATCCATCTTCTTTCCCTCGCTTTCAGGGTCCATGATTCAACACTATAAATTTATAGAATGCACTAAAGATTGAACAAGCTTGACTTTCGTGTCTTGGAATACTTTCCATATTTTGTCAAGTCTAGAGATAGAACTTTCCTATGCGTTATTTGATTTCTAGATCGCAAATTAGGTTTAAATATCCAAAATTACCGAAGACGGTAATTTTGGATATCATTATTACAATATCTCTTCGTACCTCGAGTATTTTAAATGTATTTGTATTATCAATAATAATTATTGATTCGTTTTAGAATGTTTTATATATATTTTAATCAATTTTTGTATTAATATAATACCCTGTGATTAGCATCATGTTAATAAACCATAAAAATGTGAAAAATGCAAATAAAAAAGGCGTAAATAATAGTATATAAAAAATATTCAGATATCTGTACAAACATTTTTAAATATGCTAATGTATAAAATTGGTATTTATTTTTAAAGTGTTTAAAATCTAATTTTGTTCCTTCACGTGTATACTTAAAATTAGTGTATACATATTTATAATCCACCTTAATTATTGAGATAATTAATTTATTATATCTTAGAAAAAATAAATCACTTTAATTCCTGCAATGATTTAAGTGAATTTTAAATACATGTTATATTTCGTACTTGTACATATGACGTAATCACATAATATATAACTAAATACATGTTATATTTCGTACTTGTACATATGATTTAATCACATAATATATAAATAAATACATATTATATTTCGTACTTGTACATATGAATATCACATAATATATAATTAAATACAGTTAGTTATATTTCGTACTTTTACATGTGACGTTTTCACTTTCTTCATAGCTACCACTAAAAAATGAAGTAAATATGTAGACGAATCAGTATAAATGCGATATGTACCTTTTGCTACCAAAAAATACATTTTGATGCGAAAACGTAGACCTTATCTTTCACATAACCCTAAAGAAAAAGTCTAGATACAAATTGATGTCTCCGAAACGAGAAATTGCGCATCCAGAAAAATTATTTTTTCGTGTTATTACTCGATTGTTTCCTGGTTTGAATACACCCTTAAAGTTCTTGTTCACGGAAGAAGACATGATGAGATAATCTCAGAGATTTAGTTGAGATACATGTCTACACCGTGAATACGTGTTGAGATTTTGGTATGACGATAAACTCAAAGATCATCTTGAGATTGATCGAAAGAAACAAAAAGTCTAACTTCACCTAAATACCCCATAAACCGTACAACTTATTTTCTGAAAAGTAAGCATCATTCACTCCTACGTAAAGTATCGTAAGTAAAAAATGACAATTTTAATCATTCTAGTATTTTGCACGTATTTAATACATTTTTAAATGGCTGTAATATTTTAATATTTTGTCTATTATTATCTACATCATAGAATACAGTATATTTTTTTAATAAATCAGCCACATAAATATGTATCAAATACATACAAAATACTAAAATGATTAAAAATATCATTTATCGCATACACCACTACGTAAAAAGGGTCAATTAATATAAGGTGTTAACTTATGAACATTTATTCAATACAAATTAAAAGATATGCTGAAAAAAACTATTTTTCAAAAAAAAAATTGTTGCTGACACAAACCTTTTTCTATCCTGGGAAATGCGTTACCAATTCCGCGACATCAACAAAGTACGTTTACGGTAATTGTTTGAACTTACATTAAATTTTATACAACTTACGGTTTTTCCATTTCTAGTTGATTTATTTAATTTGTATTAAAAATGCAACTTCACAACAAAAATGTGTTCTCCTTAAAAATATTTATTCAGTTTTAACCGTTGCCTAAGAGATTCAAAATCACTCAACTGACGAACGACAATGACATTGACGTTTGATATATATATGTGAGGATCGTTAAGAATGATACGAAAAGGCGAATCTTGACATGGACATGGTGTGTATATTGGGCCTACGAAGGCAGATAGTTGTCTCCAAAGATCTTATAGGAGCAAAATCCGTATCTCAGAGATTGCCTTGAATCTAAAATCTTTCAAAAATCTCATCCGTAGACACACCTTTTACCAATTATTTAAAAGGGACGATATTAGGGTTCACATTTCCCACTCGTCATTTTTTATTATATTAAGCTTATTATTCTACATAGATTATCGCTCTTATCTTGCACCCAAATCACTTAGCGCAGATAATCAACATAATATATAGATAAATTACTTAATTTATGTTTATTTGATAAAAATATCGTATAAATAGAGGATCCCTGAGAACCACCAGGTATCACCGATTTTGGTGCAGTTCGATAATGTTGAAGGTATCTCTGTTTCTGTTCGCGTTATTCGTTGCGGCACTTGGTAAGATAGTTTTCTTTTTATCTCAAATCATTCTCCAAATGTCTTCATAAAATATGTTTCAAATACTAGATACGTCAGAAAAATATCACTTTTTCTGAATAAAAAATGTGGTAGGCCGCTAGGTTGGTAGGCTTGGATCTAATAATTATTTGAAACAAAACATTAATGTTTTTTACCACTTAGGTTTTTACGTAGTAGACATGTTTATCAAAAAAATATTGTCAAATGAAATTAACGGTTTACAAAAGTAGAGATATATAAATTGTAAATGCAACGAATGTGTAAAAGTGTATTAAAATTTCTTTTTTAATTAATTACTTTATTTATTTTGATTTGGAATGTGTTGAAATTTAATCAGCTAATCGTGATTTTGTGATGATACAGGTGCCCCAGCGACCGAGGATGTCAGTGGCGACTGGCGTATCGTAGGTGGGTCTAACGCAGGCTCCACAGAGGCTCCCTACCAGGTGTCCCTGAGGTCCACCAGCAACAGGCACTTCTGCGGAGGAACCATCCTCAATACACGCACCATCGTCACTGCTGCTCATTGCGTAGTCGGGTAAGCAAATTATTTCAAAATACATTATATTAATTTATGTAACAGTGTGGTGAGTACGATTCCGAGCAACTGTCAACGCGGCCGAATGCACTTGATAGAACGAAAACAGACCATCGCTCAGATCAGCGTGAGAAAGAGCTAACTAAAGACGTAGCTATACAGCACGCAGTCTAAACCTTCAAATATAACATAATCAGCAAACATAAAACACCATTCTCCAAAACGACCTTCCCTAGACAAAGCAATTTAACATCATAAAATTGAAAAAAGTGGTATATACATATACGTATGATATGCACAGATGTAACAAATACAAATAAACTTTTTTTCATTTAATTATTTTATTTGGATACATACAGTTAACCAATAATGAGAAAAACAGTAATAATAGTAAAATTATAAATTCAACAATGATTTTTACTGAATTATGTTTAGTTATGACAATTAATATTACGTAGTGTAAAAGATATGAACAAACTGAAAACTTTTTGTTATTTTTATATCCCTCTTATAATATACATTTTCTTTTTTTCGTTGAAAAAAAATTTTCTCAAGATATTTATACAAATATCTAAAACTGTTAAAATGAACTTAAAAATATAAACGTGTATTGCGCTTTTTCACATATATAGTTAATATTAATTATATTAGACAGTTTTCTAAATAAGTAAAATAAAAAGTATCGGCAATTTAATTACTGAAACAAATTGAGGTAATAAGTTGTCATAATTGCATTCCTCTTCCAGTACGTCAGCCAGCAGCGTGCTTGTCGTGGTTGGAACAACCACCCTCAACTCCGGCGGCACCACGTACACCGTGTCCAGGGTCACCTCCCACCCCAACTACAACGCCAACACCATCACCAATGACGTCGCCGTCGTGATCACCAGCTCCCCCATCGTCGGAGCCGCCAATGTCGTCTCCATCCCTCTCTCCACCAGCACCGTCGGAGCTGGAGTCTCAGTCAAGCTCACAGGATGGGGAACAACTAGCGTAAGTCTAACTTTTCTGATCAACTTAAAATGTACATTAAAAATGTAATGTAAATTGTGAAGGTATTGGTTAACTGACTGCCGGAACAGAATTAATCCAAATTAACTTTTTAATAATCTTTAAAAAAACTTTGAAAATTTTGTCAATTAATGCACACGTCACTTTTCTAAATGGAATCTAAGCGGAACTTCCATTATGAACTCTTTGAGGTCTACTTAAGCACCTAACCAAAGTGATTATTTTATATTCGTTATTATATTTCTTATGCCACACCTCATTCAAGCGATCATTTTATATTCGTTATTATAGTTGTTATTAGTGATGGTATACAGTTATTTAGACTACGATCCGTAGTGAGTGCTAAGACTGCCTGCATGTTCGTAATCCGAAATTCTGCTTGCAAACTGAAGCATTTTTTCGCCAGAATTTTTTGTTAGTAAACCAAATAGTTCGATAACAGAATCGTTAGTAAACCAAGCAATGCATGTTCTCAAAAAAATGTGTTTTAAATTGATCTCTACATTGTCATAAGAGACGACACATGTACACCTAGTGTTATCAATACTTTCTATTCTAGTACCCCGGAAACGCTCCCAACGACCTCCAGACCATCACCCTGAACACGTTGAGCGTCTCCGACTGCCAGTCGAGGTTGTCTTCCGTCGGCAGCGTCTACAGCTCGCAAATTTGCACCTTCACCAAGGCTGGACAGGGAGCGTGCCACGTAAGTCTTTACTAAAATAATATTATATCGATCGTTGTCAAATGATATCTGAAAATTATGGAACATCCACAGATCGTTTCACGGTATGTTATACGATGTAACAAAGTATGGTCACATGGTGTTATGTTATATAACATAGCATGGTTACATATCATAATAGTACTCTAAAATAACAAATAAATACATGTTAGGGTCGTGTAAATGACGGATTTATGTTGTCTAAAGACGTTGATTAAACGAAAGTACATATATTGTATTACATATATTATATATGATTGTATAATATCATTGATAACATCATAACCTAAATCTATACTTACTGCTCGCCACTGTATATAACATAGTATGGTTACATGTCATGATGTTAAGTTAACATAGCATGGTTACATGGTATTTTATATCATGTAACACAGCAAGGTTACATAGTGATGTTTTGTTATGTAACGCGTATGTTGTAGGTTTCGGTCATGTCTCTGACGTTTTGCGCTTATTCTACACAATACTTTTATTTACAATTACTTCTTAGCTGGCATCGTATCAACAAATTTCTTACCACGTACCATACTGCGGGTGTATACGTGTAGATGGTTTATTTTATTATTATTAATAATAATATTTTAATTGACGATATTATGTTATGTTTTCCAGGGAGACTCCGGTGGTCCATTGGTCGCCAATGGTCAGCTGGTCGGTATTGTGTCCTGGGGATACCCATGCGCTCGCGGCTACCCTGATGTCTTCACCAGGGTCAGCTCCTTCGCCGATTGGATCAATCAGAATGCCCAGAAATAAGCTTATTTGGATTGTGGAATCATATTTCAGTTACATTTAAAATAATTCCTTTCAACGTTTCTGTGCTTTATTTACATTAGAATTACAAACATTGTTATATTTTTTTAGTCTCTGTGTATTATAGAAACAATTAAAACAAGACACTTTCAAATTTTTGTGTTTTATTAATTAAATTTTACAACACTAATAAGATATTTTCAATTATAGCAAAAGTCATTGCGGGTAGTTATTTTTAATAAAACTATGTGATAACTGTGAGTTTTCTTTTAAAAACCAACCGGTTAAAAAAAAACCTTTTCCATCATCAGGGTGGTCAAAAACAAAACTTAAACACCAAATTATCATTATCCTAATAATAAAATTGTATCAATGTGTCCAAAATTTTATAAAAATGAATTGATAATTCTGGCGTCTGCTATCAGATTACTCAAAGGTATTTGAGATTCTGTAAAAAGAAGGTAGATGGCTCTTTCAAATAATGGAACGATTAAATGTATTAATATCAAAAAGGTAACATATAGGTTCGAAAATTGGTCGCTAAAATATTGTCGCTGTAGCGTAGTTAGATAATGCACCTTCCCCGGTTAGGAAAAAGATCCAGGTTCGAATCCCGGCGGCGCAACAATAATATTTTTCGATAGAATTAATTTTATATGTATATCTTTCTAATTAATATATTTAATTCATATTTACCAAATTATTGTCTGTTGTTTCAAAAATAATTTTAATACGTAACTGAATAAAAAAATTGCAGTACGATGCAAGATGTGAGAAAATTACCTAAAATTTGTAATAAAATAGATTTACTTCAACTACATTTTAATATTTTTTATTAATATAGAGATTCGAATACGTATCACATCAATTTACTTACTATTTTCAAGCTAAGCTAGATGCTTGTTCTAAGGAAATAAGACTAAGTTGCTGGTCTCCTGGAATGAGGCTCGAACCCCCGACTACCGAATTACTAGGCGAGTGTTCTAAGCATTAGATGAACAAGCACGTCTCATGCTGGTAACAATTTGAATCAATTACCTCTTCTTCCAAGGAGACTCAAATGACCGATGGATCAAATTGGCGATGGACAGCTGGTCGGCATTGCATCCTAGATGTCCCCTTGTGCCGCAGGCTACCTTGATGTCTTTACCGGGGTCAGATCTTTTGTCCGATGGATCATCAACATTTCCCAGATTTAAGATCGACCTACAAGCGTCATCAGTACATTTTACCTTCATGCTTTGACACCTTTTCAGACCACTTTTTTATTATGTTTTTTTTTTATATTGTATAGTTTCAATAATAAATAAATTAGGAGAACACATTCTTATTGTGGAGTTGTATTTATTCAGAACATAAATCTGTGATATTTTAAATATGAATTAAATATATTAATTAGAAAGATATACATATAAAATCTATTTTATCGAAAAATATTGTTGTTGCGCCACCGGGATTCGAATCTGGATCTCTTTCCAAACCGAGGAAGGTGCAGTATCTAACTATGTTACAGCGACAATATTTTTAGCGATAAATTTTTGAACCTACATGTTACCTTTTTGATTAAATGTATTAATATCAAAAAGGTTCGAAAATTTGTCGCTAAAAATATCGTCGCTGTAGCATAGTTGGATAATGCACCTTCCCCGGTTTAGAAAGAGATCCAGTTTCTAATCGTGGCGCAACAACAATATTTTTCGATAAAATTGATTTCATGTGTATATTTTTCTAATTAATATATTTAATTCATATTTATTAAATAAATTATTATAATAGTATTACTTAATTAAATTGAATATTTTATTTAATATGGATGGAATCCTTGATTTATGGATTGTACCGTTAAGAGTACATTTTAAGTAAAAGCGCATTTCATATCTTAGACTCATTATCATGACTCCTCCAGAGATTTTCTTTCATACGTATTTTTTTCGTAATAACTAAATATTAGTAAGAGTTCAGTTGAGTGTCTTTTATTGGAAAAATAATATTGAAACAAGATTTTTTTTAAACTGAATGTGTTATATGAGCAAAATACGTCATCGAAATAATTAATGTTTGCAAGCCTATCGGCCACTATCTGCTTTTCTAAATTCGTATAAATATATATACCTGTTCCGAAACAGGGAGCAATTATTAATTTCTTAGGTCAATACAGCGTGAAGTTTATTAATTTATTTGTACTAAATCAAATCATTTTTATATATATATTTTTTAATCGGAATATGTTACTTTTAGTTCTTTTAAAATTGGTGACAAAAATAATTTTAAAACTTGATAAATTTAAAAAAAATAAGGAAATAATTGTTACAAACAAGGATTTTTTCATTAGGAGAACACATTCTCATTGTGAAGTTGTAATTATTCAGAACAGAGGTCTATGATTTTTTAAATATGAATTAAATATATTAATTAGAAAGATATACATATAAAATCAATTCTATTAAAAATTATTGTTGTCACGTCACGATTAAATTATTAGTAAAATGTATTAATATCAAAAAGATAATGTATAGGTTCGAAAATTTGTCGCTAAAAATAGTTGGATAATGCACCTTCGCCGGTTTGGAAAGAGATCCAGGTTCGAATCCTGGTAGCGCAACAACAATATTTTTCGATAAAATTGATTTCATATTTATATCTTTCTAATTAATATATTTAATTCATATTTAAGGATTTTATATTTTTAATATTTGCAAATTGTATTTAACATTATTATTATTTGGTTAACATTAGTTTATTATGTTAATCCTGAATTTTTATCAAGAGTTTTATCCTTTTCTAATAAATAATTTAAAAATTCAGAAAAACCATTACTATTTAAACATCTTAAATACTTTTTGACTCTTGTGTTAAAATTTTGACCTATTTTACTAATATAGAAAGCAATACAATCTTTATAGCTATGTTTGTAAGCACCGGAATTATTAAATTTATCATTTTTGTTTTTAGAATTTATGAGTTATTTTCCTACATTGTTATTAATATAAAATGTCGGTCTATTGTTTAGTGGTAGGTTTTTTATCAGTGAACTAAATAAAAATTGACTATTAACATTTTCTTAAGATTTATTTTTTTAAATCGTATATATTATTGTATTTGTATTGTACCCGTTAATAAGGGCGCGTTTTTGAAATCAATTCAAATTTTCGCATTTTTTACAAAAAATTGGGTTTTTATTATTCATTTATATCAGAAGTCATACGCTATATTTGGGTTTATTTAAAACTATTACTTAGAGAGGACCTTTACACTAATGTAAAACTAATAAACTGAATGTTATTTGCCATAATTGAGAAAATACAAACATTATTAAAAAGACCAAAAGAACCGAAAATTCTTGCATATACGAAATATATTTTCTTATAATCTTTAAACCAAAATTACAAAGACAAATCTACATTGAACCAAATCAACAAAATGTTAAAAATTATCAGAGTTATAAAACATTCAATTTTTAGTTCATATGATTAATTTTCGACGTATTTAAAACACTTTGTTTTAATGAATACAAGTTGTTTTAAATACTTATTTACTTACCATTACTCCATCTCTCCACGAGGATAGGCAGAGAGGATAGAGCGCCACACTCTTCCGTCCTGACACACAATTCTCGCCTCATCCACATTCATACATCTTCTCATACAAGCTCGACAATTTTGAGGCTTCTAATAGGACCATCCTCCAGTATCTGGTTTACCTGGTCATACCAAGTCTTCCGCGGATGTCTTCTACTTCTGGTGCCATGAACACTTGCGTCATATATCTTTCTTAGCATTCTCTCCTCATTCATCGGTTCCATATGACCAAACCACCTAAGTGGTCTTTTCTTAATCTTACTCACTATACTAAGATCACTTTACATTTTTTTCTAATTACACACTAATGTAAAATTAATAAACTGAATGTTTTTCACCATAATTAAGGAAATACAAATATTATTAAAAAGACCGCGACCATTAAAATCATTTTCCGTGTGTCACAAAATTGCAATAGAAAATTCTTGCATATACGAAATATATTTTCTTATAGTAATCTCAAAACCGACATTACGGACACAAATCTGCATTGAAACAAATCAGCAAAATGTTAAAAATTAATAGAGTTATTGTTCAGTACAGGAACAAGACTGTAACAATCACGTAGGGGGTGGTTCGTCGGTCCGCTCTGTCTCTCGAACGTCGATATTCTGCAGCTGCGTGCAGTGGTCTATGGGGTCCAAATCTTGTCCAGTGTAGTTTGCAGAATCGTAGTCTTCTGGAATCAGTCCAAATGTAACAGCCAAAAGTCGAATCCAGGGAAGAAAGTCCAGGTGAATAGCAGGGTCGAAAATAGAGATGAATAAAACACAGTTTTTTTTGAGAAGTCCAGCGGTGCAAGTAGAAACGAGGCAAGTGATTTTTGCAACCACTGGACCGTTTATTTATTCTAGAGATTTATCTCCGGGAGCATAAGGCTTCATCAAGAGGCTGGGAACCAATCACGGGGCACAGACATCCCCCACGCCACCCCGATTCGGTCCAGCGCCGCCGCCACCTGGCGGCCAGACTCCTAAGCTATCGTCATTTTTTCCGCCGTCCCGTATGGGGCGGCAGAACTCAATTTTGTCCGCAATTTTGCTTTTCAAAATTCGGACAGACATTTCCCAGACATCGCGAGTATTTTTTATTACAAAGCTTGACCTGCCTCCGGATGCCTGGTAATTTTTAGTTATTATTTATTAATGCACCTTAAACTTTAAAAATCCATTTTAACAATCTAAACGATTTTTAAGGTGCATAATATTATCTCCGGGCGATCGCCCTTCACAAACTCTCTTTATTTTTATATATTACATGCTCATAATAATTTTCTAAAATGAGTTATGACAAAAATAAATATTCGTGACTGGCTGGCGCCGGGGGCGGAGCCTCGTCCGCGGCCCGTCATCCCTTTCCACCCGGCCGGTCGACGCGTACAGGGGCGTCGGGATTCCAGCGGCGCGGAGTGCCGGGCGAAATATTCCCGTGAAGCGGCAAAGATAAACTTTCGCCCGGCGCCTTTTTCGAGCCGCGGTTATCGCGCTCCGCGGTCCCGTAGCTGTGCGGAACAGTTATAAACCATTCAATTTTCAGTATATATGATTAATTTTCGATGTTTTTAAAACACTTCGTGTTAGTGAAAATAAATTATTTTAAATAATATATTGTATTTACTTACATGCTTTGGTGCTTTAGCTTCTATTTAAAATCAAGTTTGATATCAAAAACACAATAATTTGTTACTAAATAATATTTATGTCGATCTTATTAATGTGTGTGTTTTTATTGAGTTTTTTTTATTTCAAATCGCCAATTAAATAAAACACCGATATCGATATAAATGCAAGATTCATCAGGACATATCGAGATATTTCGATGCACCTATTTTTATATCCCCAATTCATCGTCTTGATAAAATTTGCTCGAATTTGAATAGAGAATTTGCTCCCGCGTGCCTTTTCCTTTCACGAATCTCACTTGCTCTAAGGCTATTTGTTTAGTTATAAATCCTTTTAATCTCTCATTGATTACATCCAGCAAATATCTTGCTTGCGTGATAGATAAGGGATATAAGTCTGCAGTTTACATAATTCTTTTTATCATTTTTTTTACATATCATTTTACCATTATTAATTTAAAAATTATAATTGTACCTGGATTAGCGCTTGTATCTTGCGTCTGAATCACTTAATTGAGATAACAGAATATGTCGATAAGTGACTTATTTATATTTAATTGATAAAAAAAAATGAATAAATAGAGGCTCCCTGTGGACCGTGGGTATCATAGTTTTTGGCAAACTCCGAAAATGTTGAAGGTATCTCTGTTTCTGTTCGCGTTGGTAGTTGCGGCACTCGGTAAGACTCTTCTATTTATTACTTAAATCATTCAATAAATATTTTCGTAAAATATTTTTGACATATTTTATAAATAAAAAAATACGGTTGCCAAATAATTGTGGGAAACAATACACTCGTGTTTTTTCATATAAAGTATGCGAAATTCACGCAACATAATAAAATAGATAATTTTATTTTTAATTGAATTTAACAATTTTCCCTTTTTTAAATGTATTTCATCATTTTTTGTTTACAGTAGATTTACAAATCCATTACGATTCAAAATCAAAAACAAATATTTTATTTTTATAAATTTGTGTTCAAAAATATTTAATTTGTGATAATAGTGGATTTATATCATATTTTAATTAACAAATGGCATCAAATGTGTGGATCTTCTTTATAAACATAAAGTTTTTTTTTAATTTTCACAATTCTCATTTCTGGAGAGATTTTTTCGAAAATTAGGTCTCAAAAATATACATAGATGTTGTCGACTCTAATATTAAATAGAAATACTAAGTCTACTGATTTTATTTTGACTTCATAGGACTTCGTAGGACTATATGTTTATTTATTTTTATATTTATTTAGAATATTCAAAATTATAAAAATGCTCATTGTTTTAACTTTCTCTAACTTTTGTATCTTAAAATCACTTCTAAATTCGCATCTTGTACCTATAGACAACCTCAAATATATAAAAAAAAATATATATATATTATTATAAACGTCTATTATATTGCGTGTATTATTTTTTCATAGTGGAAATAATTTACCAATCGTATATAACGCACCATACTTAAATTAAGGTAACATTAACAAATATACAAGGACACTAAGGAACGTGCCTTAGGGGTGGTTAATTGCTAACATCCAGAATTCAAATAAAAAGTGTATTATTTAAACCATAATGTGCATATTCACAGTGTTTTTAATATTATATAACACTTCACTAAAAACAAATGTAAATTGTGGAATAATTTAATATTAGGCACCTACCCTACCTATTTAAAATTGATCAGTTTGATCGTTGCTCTATTGAAACATAGATGAATGTGTTGGAATTCAATCAGCCAATCGTGATTTTTTTTTGTTGCTTCAGGTGCCCCAGCGACTGATGATGGTAGCGAGGACGGCTGGCGTATCGTGGGTGGGTCTAACGCAGGCGCCACAGAAGCTCCCTACCAGGTGTCTTTGAGGTCCACCAGCAACAGCCACTTCTGCGGAGGATCCATCCTCAACGCGCGAACCATCGTCACCGCTGCCCACTGCGTTGTCGGGTAAGTCAATTATTTCTTATTGTATGTAACATTATTATAGATTTGAAAAAGATGCGACAGAGATGCTAAGATTTGCACAGACATATCAAATACAATTTAAAAAACATTTAATTATGTATTGAAATTGTTAATTTTTATGTATGTTCAATAAGTTAAATGTATTCAAACAATTTCAAATGGTATTCAAACATACATATATCTAAAACCAATAAATAATATATTTAAACAAACTTAGTAAACCAAAAATCCTTTATTACTTGTTCTCACACACTAGGTACCTACCTGACATATTAACTAAATTAATCAGTCAGTGGACAATTATTTAATCAGTATTGGAAAAAAAATTAAAAGATATTTTGGAATAAATAAATAAACAATTTTTAAATAATTCCAAGTGATCGACCGTTTTATTAGCACCCAATATTTATTTAAAAAATAACAAACTACGACTATTTTTAAGTACAAGTATTTCCTTTATATTTATATAAATATATACGTCTTAAATTATGCAAGCTCGTCGATTGTTGAAGCTTTAATAGGTCAATCTTCCAGTATCTGATTTACCCGGTAATGCCAAGTAGTGAAGGATAAACCGTTATTTAAGCCATCATTGTGACTGTGATTGTGTTCAATTGTAACTATTGTATGATTGGTAACTGATTATTCCAGCCACCACTGGTACACTAGAAAGTAAACCTCCAACAGTTAAATTTTAGTTACCAATTATCGTCACAATCAGTCACATAATAGTTTACCATCACTAATGACAAGTCTTCCACGGACGTCTCTATTTTTGGTAACATCCACACTTGTATCATATATTTTCGTCCCATTCTCTCCTCACAACCTATGCTTGCTTCAATATCAACTCTGACTTAACATTAGATCACTAGGCGAGTGTCTTACCCCTAGACCAGGGGTAGACAGACCGCGGCTCTTTTCATAGGCGTTTGCGACTCTTCAACTTCAACTCATATTTTGATATACGTACAATAATATCCGATACGTGAAATAGTTTGTCTACAACATATGACACAATAAAAAACTAGCATATGCCATCTCTTTGACTCTGCCTATTTGTGCAAACTCATCCATGAATCAAATACAAAATAAGTTAAAATGAAAATTAACCGATGATAATTTACAATCATGACTATAATTGAACAAATAGTATGCAAGGTCATCATTCTAACTAGTAAACTTTACAAAGCCCAAAAAGTGTTCTATTAGTATTTAATTATTTAGGTTTTCTTGTTTTATAAGTAGAGCACTGGGCTACTGAAGCTTATAACTCCCATATATTGCATTCTTCTAAGTAGCCTACGACTGTATTGTGGATTTGAGTTTTAAATAAAAATCTCTAATTTTTCGTCATATAAAGTTGCGGTTCTATGAATATTTTACTTATTATTTGAGCCTTCTCACTAGAAAGTCTGCCTGCCCCTGCACTAGACCAACAAGCACGTCCATACTACGTATCGTAACATCTCTCATCGAGATGTAATTTGACATAATTGCATTTCTCTTCCAGCACATCAGCCAGCAGCGTGATCGTCGTGGTAGGAACAACCACCCTGAACTCCGGCGGTACCAGGTACTCCGTGTCCAGAATCACCCCCCACCCCAACTACAACGCCAACACCATCTCCAATGACGTCGCCGTCGTCATCACCAGCACCGCCATCAGCGGAGCCGCCAATGTCGCCTCCATCTCTCTCTCCACCAGCACCGTCGGAGCTGGAGTCTCAGTCAAGCTCACAGGATGGGGAACAACTAGCGTAAGTCTAACTTAACTGATCAATTTACAATCTTCATTAAAAAACAAAGTGAACTGTAAAGGAAAGCCGCAAGGTGTTAGTTAACCAACTACCGGAACAAAATTAATCGAATTTAACTTTTAAAAAACTTTAAAAAATTTGACAATTAATAATAATAATGTTTTAGTGAGTGGAATCGAAGCGGAAGTGCACAACTCTCATGACGATCCGGGATAGGGTGGGACTCTTGGGGTTAACAACTGAAGTGTTTTTTTTATATTCGTTATTATATTTCTTATAACACACCTAATTCAGGCGATGTTCAGTTTTTATTAGTGATGGAAAATAGTTATTTACACAATTATTTTGTCTACGATCCGTAATTAGTTCTGAGACTGCCTAACTTTAAATTTTTTTTTATATTCCTTATTTTATTATATTACACGAAGAGACGTCTGGATAAGCTAACATACAAGAGTAGAGTGAAAGCAATTAGATAGCAATGGGTGAACTACACCGCTCGGATGACGGAAAACGCAAAAATACGTGACGGCGAATAATAGTAGACATAGGTAAATGGGGGACAATGTACACTTGGCACATACAGTACTAATATTTAATAACTTATGACATAATATAAAAATGAGACCAGTGAAGTTTCTTTTTTGGTAGATAAAGTGAAAATATCATATAAATTAGTAAACTGCAAAATAGTACATAGTAATAAAAATATTAACAAAAATTTGTTATTACACTGTTTAAAGAGGAGACGAAGAAAATAAAAAAGTACTGCAAAAAAAATATGCAATTTACTTGTTGCATTAAACAGTATCATATCATACAATCTTCATCGTAGTACCTGTACGAATAAATTGAAGACCATTTATTATCGATAATTAATTAATTGATAATATTAATTAGTTTTTTAATGTTTTACCGCGATTTCATGCTGGTGAAAACATTTATAATAAAATATGAATTAAATATATTAATTAGAAAGATATACATATAAAATCAATTTTATCGAAAAATATTGTTGTTGCGTCACCGGAATTCGAACCTTGATCTCTTTCCTAACCGGGGAAGGTGCATTATCCAACAATGCTACAAAGACAATATTTTAGCGACAAATTTTCGAATCTATATGTTACCTTTTTGATATTAATACATTTAATCATTCCATTATTTGTCGCTAAAAATATTGTCACTGTAGCATAGTTGGATAATGCACCTTCCCCGGTTAGGAAAGAGATCCAGGTTCGAATCCTGGTGGTCCAACTACAATATTTTTCGATAGAATTAATTTTATATGTATATCTTTCTAATTAATATATTTAATTCATATTTAAAATATCACAGACCTATGATCTGAATAATTTCAACTTCACAATAAGAATGTGTACTCTTAACACATTTATAATATTAAATTAATAACTATTTTCCCGTAATTTACATCATATTAATAGATACTAATATTATATGTACAACATCTACACACCAGTTGCGAGAGCAACAACGACATTTTATCAAAGATTCTACATGTTCTTAGCTCCGAAACTATACAACACACTCAGTACCAACTGGAAATCGTATAACTCCAATAAGATTACACAAATATGTACCCAATATATGATTCAATCAGGTAGAGATGAATCAGAAGCATGGATATCCAACATTCTAATATAATTTATACAATACCTTCACTAGTCCTACAACACACGCACTACATATATTTTTATTATATGTTTACTTTTTTATACATATTTGTAATTCTCTTTTTATTCCTGTCGATAAATAACACAACAGCACGAGAAAAAAAACTGGCTACTTTAACACAGACTTTAGTCTGGCAAAGTAGCCAGGACAACGCTGTATATATCAGAGGTGAAGTCTTCTCCATCCCACATAATAAACTATGAGTAATGTCTTATGTTTATTATGTATCCACCTCTGTTAGAACAAAAATTTGTACGTCAATATATATATATATATATATATATATATATAAATAAACCATAATAAATCCTGTCAAATTTCCCATACTCGTATAATAAACCATACCATGTGCTATAAGGAAAAGAATCTCCCCATATAAAATGATAATGAAAAATGTATATTATACTACTACTACATTTGGTCAAAGGAACTACAAATATTTTGGACCTAAACTGTATAATAGAATGCTAAAAGACTCAAATCAATTGAATTGTCACAAGAACATGAAACTTTATATTAAAACTTGGATTCGTAATATGGGTAGAGCCAGTATTGGTGCACTCACCCAAACATATTGACTCATACCTATATTAATTATTGCTACAAAGTGATCCAAAAATTAAGTCCACCTTAAAATTGTTCTTCATATACGCCTTTTATATGTTAATAAATCTTTCTACTTGTAATTTTAACCAATTGAACAATTGCTTGTAAACTATGCCCGTCTCGACACAGAATCTCTCTAGTGAGACGGGCACAGTCCAAACAAATTTTTATATGTATTATATAGTTATAAATAAATAAATTATGTACATAATATATGTATGTAGGTTTCTGTTTGTAAGATCTTTTTAAATACTCCAAAGTTCAAAAATTATATAAAATCTAATCTTGTCACGTCATGTATAGGCTTAAAATAAGTATATAGTCGTAATCCATTTTGATTAATTAATCAATTTATCTAATCTTGCGAAAAAATAATTTAATTTGTTTTCCGCGATTGCGTTACTGTTTTAAATACATTACGTGATCACAAGATCTTATAATTCAAAATAGTTTTTTTTTAAATTGGGCATGCAAATCTTATTTTATTATTTGCATAATATTTCCATTTTATCTTTCCACCAATTACTATTGTTTACCATGTAAATATTTGATATTTAAAACAAAAAAAAATATGCCACTGAAAAAAAAAAACATTTTATTCAATAAAAAATGATCTGCCAACGGGACTTGATGAACCACGTCGGCTTAGTTAATATTACTGAGATTTATTTTTGATTGGAAGGTGAAATGGACAAATAATCGGGAATGCTAATAGTGTTCTATATTATATTGACTTATTTTAATGGTTATCTTTATTGTCATACGTCATACGACGACATGGCGCATATAATGCTGAGGTTTTTTTTATTCCAGTACCCCGGAAGCGCCCCCAACAACCTCCAGACCATCACCCTGAACACGTTGAGCGTCTCCGACTGCCAGTCGAGGATGTCCGGCATCGGTAGCGTAACCAGCACCCAAGTCTGCACCTTCACCAGGGCCGGACAAGGAGCATGCCACGTAAGTCTTTACTTAAGTAATATTTTTTGGCCGTTGTCAAATGATTTCTAAAAATACTGGAACCTGCGCACTGGAACATATAGCGTATTATATTATGTAACATAGTATAGTTACATGATATTTTATGTTATGTAACATAGCTCATTGTGTTATGTAACATACATTTAATTATAAAAGAAATAAAATACTTTGTGGCTTGATATTCAATTAAAAAATATTTAATTTTGAACCACTGAGGAAGGTAGGATCCAACCAAAACTAGTTGACATTTGTATATGTACATAATAAAGTAGTTTAAAACTAAATATTATTTAATTTAATTACATTGACCTTTGAGTACTGATACTTAAAATGCTTACTTATTTAAGAAATCTGTTAATCCGTGACTTATTATGTACCAAATTTATTGCACAACGTTCATATACTACTTGTATAAAACTAAATATTTAAAAAAAAACTAATAATCTTCTTAATAACCAGTGAGGTTCATGACATTACCCATCATTGATATTAAATGATTCGCGGACAAACAAGTGCCCGATCCCGTCTTCGGGTGCGCAGAGGTACCTGAGTGTCGAGATTTTACCTTTGACTACTAAAACTTTAAATAAAGCTTATTTAAGAAAGCTGTTTATATTATTATTAATAATAATAATATTACCAATATTTGAATATGTCCAAGAACACACAATTACTGAATTTTCACCTACAAAGGCACTGCTATTACACAAATAATAGACATCTCGTAGAGACGAAGCTATTTTTTTATTATATTTAATGGAAATATATAGAAGTATGGGTAATTACAAGGCTTACGACGGCTTACGACGATAGTGTAGTGGTGTTTGAAGTGTTTCCACGTATTAACATATATAGAACTTTTAAAAGTTTGATAGATATAGAGATTGATTAATGGGTGAGAATGGTGAATGTTATATTTATATAAAGTGATCACTTATGCCAGCCGAAGACAGGTCGTGAGCTCCAAGATATGTATTATTTGTTAAAAAATAATATTCTTATTGTTAACTGACAATGTTATGTTCTGTTTTCCAGGGAGACTCCGGTGGCCCATTGGTCGGCGGTGGTCAACTGGTCGGTATTGTGTCCTGGGGATACCCATGCGCTAAAGGATACCCTGATGTTTTCACCAGGGTCAGCTCCTTTGCTGCCTGGATCAACCAGAATGCCCAGAACTAAGTTTATCCATATTCTGGAAGCTTTATCAGTTAAAATTCAAGTCGTTTATTTGACCGTTTCTGTGGTTTCTTTGTCTCAGATTTCAAAACAATTTTTGTGATTTTATAGTTTCTGTATGTTATTAAAAAAATTAAAACAGGATATCTTCTAATTTTTAGGTTTTATTAATAAAAATTTACAACACTGTAATAATAGTTTTCAATTTTTCATTTTTCGGCCATGGCTGACGTGGAATATATCTATACCCAAAAAAAATTTTTAGTTTAATTAAATTATTATGGTTTGCAAAACTACTTTTTTAAGATGGAGTAAAGTACGACAACGTTCAAAATATTTGTAGGCAATGAATGTTTGGAACAAGTAGATGAGTTTGTGTACCTGAGAAGTATGTTTGATAGAAACGGAAAGGCTGAGAAAAATGCCAAAAGGAGGGTGACTGCAAGGAACAAAGTGAACGCCACGTTGAATGGAATAATATCTTAAATACAAATTAAATGTATTAATTAGAAAGATACTCATACGAAATCAATTTTATCGAAAAATATTGTTGTTGCTACCGGAATTCGAACCTGGATCTCTTCCAATCCGGGGAACGTGCATTATCCGATTATGAAAGCAACATAGAGGATTAACGACAAATTTTCGAACCTATACGTTACACTTTTCAAATTAATAAATCTATCGTTCCATTATTTGAAAGTCATCTACTTTGTTTTTACGGAATCTACTTTTACTTATAGTTATAATGCACTATCCCCGGATTGGAAAGAAATCCAGGTTCGAATCCCGGTAGCAACAACAATATTATTCGATAAAATTGATTTTATATGTATATCTTTCTAATGCATTTAAAATATCACAGACCTACGTTCTGAATAATTATAACTTCACAATAAGAATGTGTTCTCCTTAATAAAAATAATATCTAATGGGAACTTGTTAACTGAAGCAAGACTAGCGGTAAACAATGGAGTCTCGGTACCGACACTGATGTATGAATGTGAGGCCTGGAGCTGACAGAAAAGGAACGAAAGTAGAATGAATGCAGTGGATCACTTAGGCGCGTATGTGGCAGATCCATTTTTGACATAGTAAAGAATGAAGAAATTAGGCGAGAATGTAAAACTGACCATAGCATAATGAATAAAAAGAATCACTTAGGAGGTCTGATCATACGGAACGGATGAATGAGAAGAAAATAGTAAGAAAGATATATAACGCAAGTGATGATGGCACCAAAAACAGAGGACGTCCGCGGAAGACTTGGCACGATCAGATAAACCAGATACTGGAAGATGGTCATGTTAGAAGCCTCAACAATCAACGTGCTTGAATAAGAAGATGTATGAATGCGGATGACTGTATGTCAGGGCAAAAGATAGATGAATCGGCGAAATGGTAAGCTAGTTAGTAATTTTAAATCGTAGTTAAAACCCTTAATGATGTGATTAAATACAATTTATTCTTCTAGCTTCTAAAAATATCAAAAACTGACGTAACAATATAAAACTCTACTCTCCATAGTAATGTTGGCATATCACATCAAACTTATTGTTTAATTTAATAAGTTTAATCTATGTAATTAAAATAGAATGAAGGCCATTAACTGTAGTATTGAAAATGTCTAATTCATTCGAAGCTCGGTAGAAAAATGAGTTTTGTTTGGCATTGGTGTTACAATGTGGAAGGTTGCATGCGAGATTAGTTCTGGTTGACCTAAATGGCACTCGAATGGATATACGTTTGAGTTTTATGTTCCTTCCTCGGGAGGTCTTAAAATCATGACTCGGTACTTGTAAATAATTAGTTTATTGTAATATTATAGGTGCATAAATTTATATGGTAGCTTGCTTACGGAGATGTATTGAAACGAATAGACTTTGAGTTCTTTCTCGTTCGGATGTTAGATACGATCTCATCTCTGAAGGGCTGTGTTATAGTTTAAAAAGATATTTCTGAAGATATTTCTCCCGTTAAATAATATAGAAGATAATTTAAATCCGGGTAAACAAAGTCATATATTAGACGATATGCAATAATCGTTTCAACACACATCCACTTACAGAAAGCATAAATAATAAAATAAGATATTAAAATAATGGTTCGAACCCATGTCTTTCTTCAAATCAAGAAAGGTTGAGATTGACAAACAAAAAAATAAGGATGTGGCTTCGAATGGTAGGTACATACATAACATGAGTAATCAGGACAATCTACTTTGGAGTTGGCAATTTTGTGTTGAAAAATGACATCGGTCGTGTTTCTTCGAAGACTTGTGTTATATGTTGTTCTTTTGTATTATTGCTCTATTGACATATTCTAAATATCTCCTGGGTTGACCATATTACTATATAATGTATTAAAACGAATGAAGATTTATCGATGAACAAAACTGTATACTTTGGTCACATTCCCCGCAATGATATATTTAAAATATGATATTTTACAACATATTATGCATAGGAAGATAAAAGATAGCATGGGTATAAGCAGAAAGAGATTACCTTGGCTGCGTTACCTCAGAAACTGGTTCAATATCCAAAATGTTGGTGATCTTACCTATTGCAACATGATCGCCAACCTTCGATAGACGGCGGGAGAAAGTTGTGTGCGCGCTATATTTTTTTGTGTGTGCTATGATGATTCCTTAGAGGGAACATTATTATTGCCTACTTGAACTTTGAACAACTCAATAGTCAATAATGCTATACAATAATAATGGATAAATGTCGTGTAATGTTGACCTAGTTGTTTTTTTTTGACAGACATTCAAATACTTTCCAGTAAGATTTGAAAATACAATTTGTGGAACTGTAGATGGTGTGTTTTTTCTCATTAAATGACCCTCGTTGAAATGGCTATGATCCTCAATAAACAGATAAATAATATTTGGTAGAATACGCCTTCATTACATTTATTTTTGACGTAAGGATGTACCGAATTTAATAATCAATGTTCTCGCTAATAAATATTTAATGAAATCGGGGAGTTGGCGCGGGAGTACAAAACCCTGTAAAAGCTCAATTTAGTTTATTTCGCCATGTGATCCTTTTATTTTATCGATAAGGGCAATCATCTTTAAATTGCACGTACGCGGCCATAAACAACGACAAGCTCGGCGTCTATGCCGTGAGTGCGGGCGGCCGGCGCGCCCGAGGCGTCATTTAATACGGGACAAAGGCACTGATAGATGACACAATGCATCATTGTTATGTCGGAGGTTATGTTAAAGAAATGCATAATATTAAAATATTAACATAACAGGCAAAGCTGCAAAGATAGATACGTTGGACTAAATTTATAAAATTTATTTTCTTTCTTTAAAATTATTATTCTTATTCTTTCCTCCTTCATTAACGTATACTGGCCTCAATCAGATGTCGGGTCTTAACCTTTACCATACCGTGATATAAAATACTCGTACGCAGCCATGCTGTCAACTCGTGTTACCGTAAGAAATTAGAGTTATATTTGCCTTTAAAATGTGAAAAAATGGTTAAGGCCATAAATTTACTTTACTTAATATTGAGCATTAAATATAAAAGAAATATGTTATATTATAATGTGGAGCATTCATCTAGTTCTGTATAGGAGATTGCATTGTATAATATAACCTTCCTTTTTATCTATCTTCATTTAATTAGTGAAAAAGAGACACCATTATATTCGTATGTTTGTTATTGTTTTCACTGTGAAATTAATGTTCGATTTCTTTCTGTCTTGCCACAATCAGAATTTTTGTCAACGTATTAATTTTACAATGGAATGAATTAAAAATAATATTTTTTGTAGGACAATAAATTTTTCACTAGTCATTTCTAAGCGTAAATATTTTCCTTCAAATTAACTAAAATATGAAGTGCATGTTGCTTTTATTTACCGAAATATTACAGATTTAATTCTAATTAAATCTGTAATATGTTACTACATGGTTTGGGAAGGGTTAACCGCTATTTATTAAAAAATGTTAAAATATCTACATATGAAATTGATATTCACTGTTTCCGAGGTAAGATTGAAGAACTTCATAATCACATATGTGAAAATAAAACACTTTTTTTTTATTCTGCTCGTTTCGCCTTTTAAGGGAATTATCAACCTAACAATTAACTCGGCCTTGAACATAATATTCACCTGTACGAATATGTATGGACTGTGTGCAAAATAAATCTAATTTTTTAATATCGAGTTATGTTCGAGTATTACTCCGCCTCGCACTTATTAAAAATCCAATGAAATCTGATTGTGTATTTTGTATTACGGCTATTACATTTCCTGCTGATTTCTGCTAAGTACCCGTTAACATTAAATTCTGAATTACGAGACTTACGTTATGTACAGTGCCAGCCTCTGTGGCGCCCTCGGGCGAAATTTTTCTGGACGTCCCCATCCCTGATTTAAAAAAAAAACGATAGATCTGTTAAAACATTTTCTTAGATCTCGCAACTGCAATGTCTTCCTGCGACCAGACCCTCTTTTTCGTGATTCGATCTTGCACTAATGATAAGGTGGAGAGTGTTGTATTATCTATATATCTCTCAAATTTCGTTTCACATGGCCAAAATATTCAAATTCCCGTATCTTTATTGATTCTTAGCTCATTTTTCAGTTATTATTAAAATTACCGGTGAGTTTTTCGGTCAGTCTTTTTTAACGGCACCACATAACCTGTAATTATTATGATACTGGAAAATTAGCTGCCATTCTCCAGGGCAGCACTCCAGCGGAGACCTTTGTGATGATATTTGAAGAAGCAGATAGCTCTTCTGGATCTGAAAGGTGCCCCCGACTTGCTCGGCTCCCTGGTCGCTCGGCGGTTCGGCTTCCTCGATGCCCCGGCATGCTCGGCGCCCTCAGCCGGCCCGAGCTCGTCCCCCCGTCGGACCGGCCCTGCGTATGTATGTTATTCCAATCTTAGCGATAAACCTCCGTTTTTGTAGAAATAATTAAAAAATCCTGCGCAAACTACAACATTTCAATTAATTTAAATAACCCTTACTGTAATTTATATAAAATATGTAAAGAGAGGGAGATTTATACCCCTCACGCACAACTACGATTAGATCTTAACTTTTGAGGCGAAGCCTTGTCAATGACACATGTTACCATGTCAAAACGTCGCTTAGGTTTCCTCAAGAAGAGCATCTACAAAAACACGATCTAACCTAGAAGACACCAGTTTCATAAATACTGTAATTAACACTCTGTGGAGGCCCTGAACGCGCCTCGCCTGGATGTTAAACCAGGCTATCAACAACAATAAACTTTCCTGGTACCGATGTCAAGCGACATACCACAATAACATCAAGCGGCAACCATCGGGAACCACTCGTCTACCTGCCGTCTTCACAACCGCAGGCTTTAGATACCCTTCAGTAGCTTAAAACAGTTAAATAAATATAGTATCAATTTTAAGTAGTTTATCTTCTTATAATCTGCTCTAGTCTGCCAACATACATATTTCTCACACTCCACAATCACTCGAACATAGTGCAGAACTGGGAGATTTAGGTCTCCAGTTCCAGCGCTTGCAACCTTCTGATCAACACTCATACACCGCGACATAATCCGCACTTTCTTTCGCCATAACGCAATTAAAACACCTCAATCTGATAACCCCACATCTGGCAACACACACAACACTTAATTGATCGTGATTAATCATGCAAAAAACTAACCCTCTATAAGTCCGCAAAATGTAATAGGTGGATACCTGACTAAATTAAGAGTCGAAAATATTTATACAGTACATAATTACAAATTCTGTTCCTGTATGCGTACCAAAAAATCTTATTGTATAAGATTTTTTACAAAATTGTATTAAGCTTTGAGCATTACTTTTTAGGTTCATATTTCGAAATAAATATTTGCGAAATCGACTCATTATTATTTTATATATTTCGATGACCTTTTATTGTTTGTGTTCAATATATAATTTAGAATCAATAGAATATATTTCACTTAAGGACGTTCCCAAAGAGCAGTCGTACTCAATCTTCAAGAAGATTCCCCCGTATGTAAACTACTATGAATAGAATAAAAAACAATTAAGGTACAGTGTACTTTTTCGCTTCCGCTCACATGCGCAGAAGTTCAAAAATCTTTCACTATTCAAATTATAAAAAGAAACGTCAAAACCATTCAAAAGTAGCTCACTTTTAACATTTTTTATAACAAAACGAATACCGCTTGTTTTAGTTATTTTTACAGAAAGATATTTGTTAAATTTTCAATTAATGATTTTCTGTTTTACGAACAATGGTAAGAAAATTACTATTGCTATTCAATTAAATGTGCGCTACAACATCGATCGGGATATGTTAAATATGCTCATTTTAATAGTCAATATTTACAAATTTACTACCGCAAGGACTATTAAAAAAAAATCTACGTATAAAAGACACTCATAAGTATGTGCATTCAAAGTTTCAAAAGGATTGTAAGAAAAGTAATTTTTTTGGGAACGTCTTTCATCGAAATAATCGCATAACTACGACATTTTAAAAATGCTTATATTTCTGACATGGTATAGATTAGATTATATCTGTGTGATATTCTTGAACATTTTTGACTCAAATTTGTGTGCACTAACACATTGCACCCAGTATAGGTATATATATTTTATATAAATTTTTAATTTATTAAACTCGATATGAATTACTTCAAAGATTCAATGTCTGACGTTTTACAGACGATAAGTTAGAAATATATTTTTTTAAATTGTGAAAAACTGGTAGTGAAAAGTCTGAACCGTATCCACGGAACGAGATACGATGAGATCATTCTCAGTACCGTCTACCTACGCGTGTTGAGATATCACTCTGGAGATAAACGCACAGATTACCGCCTGAGATTGATAGAACCAACTCTTGTGCACGACGTTTGATTTGACTTTAATGCTGAATAGTTAAATAAATCATAAATATTCATTTAGTTTTAATAACTACAACAGCGTTAATGGAACTAATATTGATCGAATCTTTGACACTAAAAGCCGATTTACATTACGAAACTAGTGGCGCGAAATTTGTTTTATGATATTATTTTCACTGGTAGTTTTACGTGCATACGCGCGTTTCACTGATAGTTTCAATATGCATGCTTTTGTTTTATGAAACCAAATTAAATTTGCGATTCGCGCGATTTTTTGGCGACACTAATGCATGTAAAACGTGATGAAACTAGCACAAAACTAGCGTCGCGAAAGAGCTCGCGCTGAGCGGACGTGTGTTCTTGAACTGCGTGAGGGTTTTTACGTCGAAAATGGCAAATCAACGCTGGAATGCTGATAAAAAATATACATTTTATCATTGAATACCAACGAGACGAGTATCTCTGGGATCCGAAACACCCTCAGTACAAAATAGAAATGCCCGAGAAACGGCCTACGAGGCAATTATGAAAGCCATGGAGATGGAAACAATGAAAGATGTAGTTGCTAAAATACGATCGCTTTAGTAATAGTATTTAGATAGTACTTTCTAATGTTTACACGGTGGACTACGATAGCCGAGAATCAGTCTCCAAATAATCTCATGGATGCATAATCCGTCTCGAGACGTAAATCTCATCCGAGAACACGGGCCGTTATGATATTTGCATTTCCCTTCATTATTCGCCCGAGCCCGAGAAAGCTCTCGTGCTTCGGACCTGTTCACTATCTCGGCGAAATTCCTCTCGGTCGTGATCACCATTATTATTTGCGCTTCGCAGCTGAGGAGGTGTGGCGCGCAATTTGCCCGATGATATCTGCCCGTATGAAGACGTGAAGCTGGCGAACACTCTATTCCATCCGAGGGCTATAATTAAATCGTTAATCATTCGAGGTTCGATTCCTGAATAGGACTGTTTCTCTTAACCAGGAAATAAAATTAATGAGAAATGCACACAACCTATTTTTAAGGGAATGAAGGCATTTATTTTTTTAAATGTTATTTTTGAAACATTGTAAATTCAATAAGAACGTATTGAAATATTGACAGTTTATCTTTTTATACTGGCTGCCCCAAAACGTATGTGCGCTCTTTCAGAGGTGTAGCTATGCCAATGTGGCCGATATGATGCATCGGGACCCATGTTGGATAATTCAAAAGGTCGGCGACCTGAATACAATAGTTGGTATCGATGCTTTTCCCAGAGCTACTATTCACCATAGCAAGAAATAAAATACAACATATATAAAAATAATTTCTCACGAATATTACGAAAACACGCTTATCGTTTTGTTGCGACCGAAATTCAAATCCACCGCCATCTCGGTCGGCATCGACGCTAGCGACAGCGCTGCCGGCTGCTGCTACAAGCCTGGCTCGAAATTCACCGCCAGGCAGTCTCTCGAGTTTCATCGTTCTACAACGGCGGTCTTGCCGGCCCGGGAGCGCCGAGCGAGACCGCCAAATCGCTTCACATCAATTCATAATCAACACGTACCTTCTGCATCTTCATTCATTCATTTCATTCCATGTCTCCATTGTTTCTATCTTAATGCCACAATAAACCGCTCAACGCCAAATCACATTATCTTTCATTTAACCACCGACATAACTCCCAAAGTATTATTGATAGGTACAGTACAGTAGGTTACAGTAGCACCCCGCTAATATGTTGGGTTAGGGACCAAATGAAATAAGATTTTTCAATTGCGAGTGCAAATAGATGCCTTAAAACACTTTTTTGTCATGAATAGTGTGCAAGATAAAACACCAATTTTGATCTCACTATTTAAAACGCCACTTTCTTTCATAATTCAAATTTTCGCGTTTTTTTACGAAAATGTTGGTTATTGTTAATTTATATCAGAATTTATACACTAGATTTGACTTTTTTTTAAACTATTACTTAGGACATTTACACTAATGTAAAACTAATAACCTGAATGTTATTCACCATAATTAAGGAAATACAAACATTATTAGAAAGACCGCGACCATTAAAATCATTTTCTGTGTGTCACAAAATTGCAATAGAAAATTCTTGCATATACGAAATATATTTTCTTTTAGTAATCTCAAAACCGATATTACGGAGACAAATCTGCATTGAACCAAATTAGCAAAATGTTAAAAATTAGTAGAGTTATAAACCATTCAATTTTCAGTACATGTGATTAATTTTCGATGTTTTTAAAACACTTTGTGTTAGTGAAAATAAATTATTTTAAATAATATATTGTATTTACTTACATGCTTTGATGCTTTAGCTACTATTTAAAATCAAGTTTTATATCAAAAACATAATTCCTTATACTAAATACTATCTATATCGATCCTATTAATGTGTGTTTTTATTAGGTTTTTTAATTTCGTATCGCTGATTAAAAAAAAAATAATAAATACAAAATAGAATTGATATAAATATTATTTAGTAAGAAATTAATGCGTTTTTGATATAAAGCGTAGTAATAATGGTCTTCTATCATGTTATCATATTTACATTACATATTAAGAGCGCCCTTCCATTCTGCATTAGGACCCAATATTTATTTTTCATTGAACATTTGGGTTCATTTTTTTCAGTTACGCCACTCCATTTTGAAAGGTTATAGACTCAATGTTTATTAAACTAAATTTGTATATTTTATAATTTAAATTAAAGATAAATGTAGTTTTTCTTTTAGTTATCACAAATCATTCTGGTCCAGCCAGGCACTGTTGATAACGCAAGTCAACGAAATTTCAAACTTCTTGAATTATTAATTTATTTGTTGCCTTTTTTGTACCATAAACCTTAATCCAGCGCCTTAAAAATAACTCCAGTGGTGCAGTTCCAATCAATATATTCAGCTGATTTTCATCAAAATAGGCCCTCACATCACTATGGTAGAACTGAAAATAAAATCTCTCTTCATTATCAAATATGTAAAACTATTTAGATGGACTTTCCCGATTCAACTCTTGCCTAGTCTATACTCAGGCCTTCGAACAGGACCAACTTTTAATATATCTATAATATATATTCACCATTCACCTCTTGTCTTATGAGACTTAAGGACCTATCGCCTCAACAAGACATCTCCGGGTGCCTTTGTTCTAATAAATTATGTGTTCCTGGACTGGTTAGCACATTACTATCTGTACAGTGATGATTACTGTATCGCATGTTCTACAAACTTTGTGATCTATAAAATCTATTTTGATATTTGATACGCTTGTTAGTCTAGTGGTTAAGACACTCGCCTAATGATCCAGTGGTCGGGGGTTCGAGCCTCATTCCAGGAGACCAGCAAGTTACTCCTACATTCATAGCACAAGCGTTTAGCTTAGTATGAAAATACTAAAAATATTAATGTGACACGTATTCTATGTACGGATCTCTATTTTTTATAAATAAAAATAAAAAATATTTTTAAAATGACAGGTCGCTTGACCTTAATACATTTATCTAAGAAATAATTATTGAACCATAAGGGAGACGGAGCATCAGTAGTATGAAATTATATACATGTTCTCGACAACTGGCGAACAGAGGCGCAGAACAGAGAAATGATGAAAGATATTATTTGTGAGTTTATCCAAAGGTAAGGAAACAGCCTTTTGTACGCACATTATTATGTATTCACATAACCTATTTTCATCTTAATCTGTATAATAAATAAGCCTTCCAACTCCAGTCAGAGAAGTTTCACTCGTCCGTGGGAGTGACATTTTGTCTTTCTTTTTTTACAACTATTTCCGTTTGTCTACAAGCACTTAGGTAAGTGAATGTAGGCACAACTAACGAGACTTAAGTTTTAAGATGCGATGCGCAATGTGTGGCGGATGAAGCTTTATGTCGGTAATTTTCTCATATTCTCTCATAGTCTCTCTCTCATTACTACTCATAGTATAATAGGCATATTATATTACCTAAAATTATGTATTTGTGAGGTGGTTGATTCTGGCAGTTTTAACTGAAAATGTTGTAGTGTTACAAAAGAAAATTAAATTATATCAAACATCACATACTAATAATTTGATAATATATATACTGATAACTAATATGTAGATTATGAGATGTCATCATTTTTAAATTAAAAGACAATTATTGTTTCACAGTTTCAGTTTTATTTATCTATTATTTCAGTTTTATTTATCTGTGTTGAGTATTAAGATAAGTACACACATACAAAGTATTGTATACTGGCATGTATTTATTTATCAAATCTCCATTGAATAATAAACAAAAATTAATCAAATCCCGTCAACAGCCACAAGTCACACCATCATCAACCAACGAGCAATATTCTATCTACTCTGTGAGATTCAAAATACAGGTCAATGTCAAATGATTTAATTCAATTCCAGTCAAATCAATATTTAACCATTTGCCTGCCCAGAACAAAGGTTATTTTTGCTCAGGGCCAAAAACTGTTAAAAATAATACAACAATCTCATAAATTTAAGACTAAAAAAGTACAAAAGTAGTTTTTTTAAATCAAAATTACATGGCAGGGTGCTGAATAAGCGTATTATATACAGTGGAACCTCGGTTTATGAACGACTCTGTTTATGAATAATTTGGTTTACAAACATAAATCCTGATAAAAAAAATGCTTCAGTTTGTGAACAGAATTTTGGTATACGAATAGGCAGGCAGTCTCAGAACTCACTACGGAAGAACTAGAACAGCTTTTTAATGAGCAGCAAAAGACGATAACAGAGGAAATACTATTTCAGAAACTGATGAATGAATGGAAGATGTTACTAAGTCTTCTATCCATGAAATGTGCGTGAAGTGGAGTGAGATGTAAAGTTTTGTAATAAAACTCTATCAAATCATGTCATAAGTCTGTTTAATGATAATGTCATGTCTCATTTCCGCAACATTATAAAAGGCAAGAAACAAATATCGTAGGATAGGTTTTTCGTGACACAGAAACCTGATGAATTTAAACAACTTTAACTTTAAAAAAACAATTATTTAAAAAATAAATTTAGTACCTAACTAAAATTATTACTTAATACAAATTTACTAGAATAATTTTTAGGAAAATATTTTAGAATGGGACTCGTAGTTAAATTTAGTTGGTTGTTTATAATTTTTTTATTAGTTTTACACGCTTTATTTATCTCCAACGATTCCAAATTATTTGAGTAAATTTGTATTAAGTAACAATTTGAGTTAGGTACTAAATTTATTTTTTAATTAATTGTTTTTTTTTAAATAGATTCTGGTAAAGAAACAATAATATATGTTTTTAGTTAGTTACGACATCCTGAAGAAAAAATGATATTTTTCGAAATGGTAGATGTATTTAAACTCAATTAAGTAGTTGATAAAACAAAGATAATAAATAAAAATATGTTTGTTTTTATGTTTATTTTTTTTGTTTTATTACTTTTAAGTTAAAACCATGAATTTTTATTCCTTTTATAGGATTTCAAGCCAGAAGTAGAAAATAAAGATGATAAATGGCCATTTTCTAGGGGTCTTAAACAGATTAATACATTTTTCATTGATTCTTAAGGGAATAATTGTTTTGGTTTACAAACAACTCAGTTTTCAAACAGTCTTAAGGAACAAATTAAGTTTGTAAACCAAAGTTCTACTGTATTTTTAAAAATGCAGTAACTGTCCAGTACACCACAAAAGATACTAAATAAACAACATTCAATAAAATAACAGTAAAAAAATCCAAAGAACAACATTTTAAGAAATTAATAATAAATTTGTAATTCTATTAATTTTGGCACGATTGTGTAAATAAAATAATTTATATTATAGAATACATTTTGAACCTATTTTTCAAGATTTTAAATTTATATCAGAAATATTGATAATAAGGTCATATTGCTTTCAAGCATTTTTCCATCTTCGAGCTTATGTCTGCGAAAGACCCGGTACGATCAGATATTGAAGGCCGGCGGCCCTGTTAAAAGCTTCAACAATTGATGAACACACACGAAAGTGAACAAGCCAAAAATTATGCATCAGAACAGAATAGTGTAGCTATCTTTTTGCCAACTCCCGTATGTAGAGAAATAGCGCGATGGTGAGAGTCCGATTTGAATTTTTTGTTTAATATTTTGTATACATTTATAAAAACATTATTTTTGGAAACCTTTTGGTCACTTATAAAGAAATGTATATATATATTAAAATATACAATTAAGTCTGTACATAACGACATCCATAAGACTAGAAAAATTTACTTATTACATATAACCATTACTGGTTATAATATATAAAAAATATTTGGTATACAAAAGTATATTGTAAATGTACACATACTTACAGAAACATTTTATGTTCACGATATAGATTCTTAAAAAAATGTTTTACAAATATGAACCTCGTTTTCAGGTAATATACATACAGTGGAACCCCGATTTTACATGCCCAGAATTCACGTTTTCCCTCCATTTGTGTGCTATTTCTGCAGTCCTGTGTTATTTTAATATATTTAAAAACCTGTTTTACATTTATCTTTCCTGCAATTAAAATTTATTCAAATTTCTGCAAAAACTTAGACTTAGATGTAGATTCCAACGTAATAACATCAGACATAGTGCAAATTGATAAAATAGTGGATAATCATATAAACAAAAACTCGAAACCCAGTTCCTACAAATGTCTATGCCATGAGGCATATCAAAGCATATTTTACTAGTATTAGTAGTCTACCACCAGAAACCGTTAATATAATTTATAATATTGAAAGAACTATTCAAAAACAACAAAAATACACGCAGCTTTGTTTAAAATGTTTAATTTTTTCAATAAAAAAATTATTTTATTTTTCTGTTTTTTTTAATACCCCAATTAACATTTTCCCTCTGTACACATTTTTTTTTGTTCGTCCCTTCAAAAATTTAAAATCAGGGCTCCACTAAAAATGTTAGAAAGGAAGTTTCTTGGTTATCCTGGGTTTGTTGGTCCTGAAAAGGGCCATTGTCGTTCCAACGTTCCCAAGAAACTTCCTTTCTGACATTATATTATACTCAACCCGTGAAAACCTCAAATTTGATATATGTACAATATCTTTTAATTAATCATGGCTCAGTGAATTGCTCGTGATGGATTTCTACATTTTAACATTTATCCTTTCTCACCAGCCATTGGTGATAGTAAAATCGTTATTTTAACTGTTATTATGACTATAATTTTGTTTGATTGTAACAATGATTGATAACTAATTAACGTAATTCTTGGAGCAATGACTGGTACACTAGAAAGTAAGTCTATGACAATTAAATCTTAGTTATCAATCGTCGTTAAATCTCAGTTACCAATCATCGACACAAACACAGTCACGTAACGGTTTACCATCACTACCAGCCATCACAAGATGAAAAACTCTGAAAAAAACACGAAGATTGCCATTAATTTACTAGATTTTGGTATAGCTGTCGGTGTATCAATATTATTATAGAAATTAAGTAACATGATTTAGTAATTAAATATCCGGAGCAGTTTAGAAAATATAAATTTGGTTATTCTCCGCGGAGATAAATCATATTCAAAAGTAAACACTGAATAAGTGCAGTCAAGATCACCCTGGCCCCCAAATAACATTGAGTGATTTACTTTTATATGGCGCGGCTCCAACTTGATGACAAAGTTTTATTTTCTGATATTATGTGTGCACTAACAGAGCTTCAGAATAATCATTTACAAATATGTATGATAGAGATGAACTTCATTTTTATTGCATAATATTTAACTGCAAGTGATTATTGATTATAATATGTATCGATATATTCCAGTGGCCCACGCAGTTTTTTCACCAGTTCACAAGTTGTTTTTCGTCAACTCATTCAGTTTTATTACTTATAACCACCAGATTATGTTGAAGTGTAAGGCAGGCCTCTAGATAAAATTTTTATTAAATAATATTTTTAAATGTTACCACCCGGTTAATGCGACCCTTTAAAATAAAGTATTGTGTTATACATCTTATTATAAAATCAGATTGTTTTCTAAGTTTTCTAGTTAATCGATCTTACGATCTCGTTACATCGTATGTAGTAATTCAACACAAAATATACATTTATAAAATATACAAATAAAATCTTCCAAACATTAAATAGTCAGTAAAAACTTAATACTCAATAAATGGCTTAAACGGTAAACTTGTACATCTTATATGTCTAACTAACAATAATAACATTTTTTCTTCTTGGTAGAATTGCCAGAATTGCCATTTGGTAGTTAACAGGCATTTTTAAAGAAACACAAGAATTAAAAGGAATGTCCCCATAAATACAGAAAAGCATTTTGTGGTTCATTTAAACAAATTTATGAGGTGTAAAATTTGATTTAGTAAATCAATAATATATTAAAACAGAATTTCTTCTAGGTTATTCTGACATTGATATTAATGATGGTAAATTGTGATTGTGGCGATGTTTGGTGCCTAACTGAGATTTAACGTTGCCATTGCTCGAAGAAAGAAGAATAATCAGTTACCAATCATTATTACAATCAAATACTTTCAGTCACAATAATAGTTTAAATAATGATAAAACCATCGCTAATTGATGTTAAAACACTGCTTCGTAATTGTAATGGAATAATGAAATCAAAAATAACAAGTGATGAGAATAAAAAAGCTAATACTAAATAAGTATCACATATTCGAGTGAGTATTTGGAATAAAAGGATTTGGTTCAATTAACAATTTTCCAGCGAGACATTTTCTCACATGGACCCGAATCTGGGCACAGTCTGTTGAATGTTGTCTGACTATCGAAACCCAAAATTTCCCGTTCTTCTTGAATTCTAAATGTGAATGTACTCTCGTGGGTTCCCACAAAGTAGGTGGCATGAGAACAAATAATCTGATCAATAATAGCTATCCCGCCATCTTTATACCTGACTATTACGTCTTTTGTCGGAGAAAACCATTTCACAACCAAGCCTTTACTCTCCAACAGAAATGCTAAATCCTCCAATTCGTCCTCGTGTGCATCAGTGGCAATAAAAACTGTTGTAATGAGCGATTGGTAGTGTTCATTAATCATTTCAAAGATTTGTTTGGCAGTATTTTCAACAGATGGCACTTCTTTCCGCCTGCTTTTAGCAAAGTCACCTCTTCTCCAATGCACGCCGATGTAATTATCACAAATTGGGCTGAAACAGTTCAGTTCTTTTTCAATGAAGTACTCAGCAATGTCGATTAAACCAATACTGAATTTCATACTCTTGCGTGCGTCCCAATATTTCTTGGTGCCGTACTCATCATGTAATACGACTTCGGCATTTGTGAACATGATCTTTTTATCTTCCTGATGGAAATCTATGATGTGTCGAAGTTGGACAGCTCCGCCTTGGAAATTGACACATTCGTGAGTCTTAAATGAGATATTTGTATAGCCCCAAAACTCACCTTCTGGTTGGCAAGTTTTTGCTTCTTGCACTTCAAACTTTTCCCTGAAATCACCATCGTCGAATGCGTTTGGAAAATGATGTAACATGTACACTCTATCAATTGACAAGAACTTGTCTTTTGTGAAAAGTTCGTGTAATTCTACAACTGGTACAAATTTTTTCAAGGACTGAATATCAAAAAATAGACTCCACGGAATTTGAGTTTGAAATCCGATATCTCTAGATCTCCAGTGGTACAAATCGTTCCATGGAGGCAAAACCAATTTTATATTCTCGTACTTTTTCATTTTTATTATGTCGTGTGTGAAAATCGCCATTCTCATGTAGACATCACGACGCAAATTAAATCCTTCTGGTGGATTAACATCATAGAAGATGTATCTATCTTCCTTAGAAACATCATCGCAGAGAACATCACCTTCAATATTTAATTTGCAATAAACATCGGGTAGCATCTCACCGTTTTTAAGGCAAAACAAATACTTCACACATAGCAGAAAAATCAGTGATTGTGATAAAAAAATTAGCGAATGTTTCATTTTTAGTTGATGTCTAAATCACAACAAACATTATATTAGTGTCAGTCGCCGGCGAAAATTATTTTAATTTTTAATAAAACAAATCTGACACCTAACAAGTCTCAGATTTATCCATAGACAAGGATTTGTCTGGATTGATAGACGTCAAAAACAAACTAGGCTTCAAAGAAATAACAAAATCTGCTCAAAGCAAGAAGGATCAGAAATGTATCTATATCTCTTATCTATGGATGTATCAGAATGATACAATTTTTTAAACCACTGTTCTTAATTTTTAATTTGATTTGATCTATCAAATATTTGAATACCTACTTCAAAATGAACAATAACTCTCACATTAAGTTTGGTACAACGTTGACTGTAAGATGTGTGTTATAAACCTCAATGTGAGAATGTCGACTTTAAAAATATCGATCGTGCAAATCAAATTTAAAATTAAGTACAGAGCCCTGAAGGCGCAAAATAATGAATCACACGTTGAATTCAACATCCGATCAATTACAAAAAGCCACACAAAACGTTTTTTATGTTCACAACTAAAGCAAGATTATTTTTTTGCATATGTAATACTTGATTATACTTATGTTAGTATAATATATGGAATCATAGATATGTAATTATAATGAATCGATTACGGATTTTATTCTCGAACTCTTAATATTTAACATTAAATAAATTTTCGTCAAATATTATAAATTTTGAACAAATCAAATACTTTATGCTGAATTTATTTATACTGACGACGATTTCTCTTCCTTGGAATGAACAATTGTTACTAAGATGAAAAAACGATAGTTTCTACAAAATGAAAATAAGAAATAAAAATAAAATGTTTTGTTTCTTTTTAATGTGTGAAATGGAGTTCTACAATAAAAAATATCTTATTTTACCCTAGGTATAAATTATAAAAATTAACTAATTTCTTATAAATAAACCGAATTACCAATTAATTTACGATTATTTTTTTTAATACAAAAATTTGTCTACATATTGATGATGAATTGTAAGGTTATTTGGTGAATTGTAAAAAAAAAAAGAAAAAACGGATTGAAGTTCTTTTTTTAAAATATTTTATATCGCTTCTCTTGAATCGATGTTTAAATCAATATATGAGAAAGGTTCAATTATCGCTTTCTTAACTTAATTTAGTGCACGCACTTTTCAAACCTTATCAAATATTAAATCCTAATAATCTCATCACAGAAATGTTATTTTATTCCTTAAAAAAATTAAGCCACAATTCAATTAATTTATACATTCACCTTAAAAGGCGAAATTGGCCCAGGTTGTTGAAATAATAAGAATCATTTTTGTCGTTTTTAAATAAAAGAATAATGAAATTTTCTTTTTAAAATAATGTAAGAGATTAAAAGGGCAATCAAATTCTAACAAAATATTGTAACATTTGAAATCACGCGCGCAGACCTAATGCGACATCTACCGACGCGAGCAGATGCGGCCGGTAGAGCGAGGTCGCATGAAGGAGTGGAGACTTCGTTACGAGCGCCGGGAGAGAGAGGTCGTGTCGGTGGCCGACGCGTTGCGGCATCCTGCCGAGTTCGACGGATTGTTGTAAGGATCGAGCAATGCGAATTTTAATAAACACGGAAGAACAAGAGGTATTTGGGCCTTCTTCTGTCCGTGGGCATACCGGATGGAAGGACTCTTCGCCTAGTGGTTCAGTCACGACAGGAACAAGAGGAATTTGGGCCTTGTTCTGCCGGTGAATGTAAATACAAGGACTCTCAAGAGACTGCGAGCAAATACGGAAGCGGGACGAGCACCGTCCGCGCTATGACGACAGGATTGGTCTCCAGGAAACCTCCCGACGACGAGACGATGCTGTGGGCCGGCCAAGGAATGTTAGGAATCCCTCTGCGTGTAATGAAAGACAATTCTACCCTGTTGTGTAAATAAAGTGCTATTAGTGTTATCATTATCTGAGACCTCCACACATCTGAGATAAGCATTCTGACACCAACCCTAAGGTACCCACAGACTGAGCTTAGCTGGTGGCGTTGTGCACCGGATTCCACCGGCGGATGAAGATCACGGCGTTACAATATATGTATACATATTTATAATTAATGTGTAATAATTAATTTGAACCCCGAGATTCATCTTTTTAAAATACTTTTTAGCAACTTTGTCTTGAACGGAAGTTGAATGTACAAATAAAATAGATATAGTTTAATATTAAATGATTGGTTATTAGTTTTTCTCTTTTTAATTCAAATAATATATAATATGTTTTCACGAGCAAGAACAGAGTTTAGAAGTTACCGTACAGTTACCTAATTATATAGCTTGCTATAATTGATCGACTTAATAAGAAAAAAAAATTAATCATACTTTCCATTGTTTTATGAATGTTAAAAAAGGGGTGACAAATATTTTTCCGAATTTACAATCTTATCTTCCACATCAAGGCATAAAATTATCATAAAATCTTCCAATTTAATGCTTTAACATAATTTTATTTCAATATATGGTTTCTTTGACTTTCTTAACAATTTTAAGTTATTAATGACTGATAACGAAAACTACAATTGAGTTTTGTCTTATCTATGGTTTTGCCTTTATCAAATAAAAGAACTATAGCCGTAAGCTGTCAAACGTTATACCATAGATAAAAATATTATCAAAACTAAATTATTTAGCCGGGGGAGCGTTGTCCTGTCAAAATTTGAATAACAATGACTAATATTTTTATCCCTCAAAGTGTTTTTGTTGGATGAAAGGCTGTTTTGAACAAATTATTTTGTTTAAATCATAAATATCACATCACTCACCTGATATTTTTGCTAATTCGTGAATAATTTGTATTTTGTGGAGCATGTGCAAGTGCAGGCGTGTGTAGGCGTATTAATTAGCAACTAATTTTATACAAATACAACTATTTGGATAGTCATTAACTTAAATAAATTAAATAACTTTTTTGAAAATGGTACGTGTTATAACCCAGCAAACGTACGACGATGTTGTCCAAGAAAATATTGACGATTTTGAAATGACCCCAGCAGAAGCAATCGAAGATGCCATGAAACAATTTCATGCACAGGTATCTTGATTATCTGAAATTGTTACAAAAATATTTATTTGTACAAAATTTTAAATATCATTTTCCTAAATTTTTATGGCAAGTTTTATACATTCAACCTCAAGAGTAGTTTTCTGGGCTATTGTATCCCTTACGTGAACTCGATTTTGGTCTTCCATGAAAACCTGAGAGTTTTTTTGTTAAATTGTATTATCGCTTGCAATCTTTAAGGACCTCGTATTTGAGTCTGTGAGTTAAGAGTTAATAAACCCTGGACACCTAATAAGTGCAAAAATCTGATCCCTGATCTCAGAGTGTGTTACCATATGACGGACTTCATATAGCTATTTTTTTTTAAATTTATTGGGCACATACCAGTGGTCCAAAATGAATTTCGTTATAATTTTAAAATGTAGGGGGTTGCCTTAGTATTGCATAAGCTCTAAAGAGTAACAATATATGCATAGTTTGGTCCAAGCAAGGAGATATGCGGGGGTTTAGATTAAGATGACTATATTTTCATCAGGGTCCTACAGTGCACCTGAAAAAATTTTGAACAGATAGCATTCAATATAATTTAATAACATTTATACCATGAGAAGAGGATGGATTGGCCAGGGTAAGGGTGATGGTACCTATATTTTGCGCAGGATCTTATGGAATAACTTTACAAAATTTGTATTAGATCGGTCAAAGGAAAAGTAACACAGAGATACATTCAATTTTGTATATATATTGATAGATATTTTGAAACATGTTTTGTTTTCATTACAGGGCGTGGATCTCTCAAATATCATAAAGGATTTGATTCTCTCCGGCAAGCCAGACAATCACATTGTGGCAGTTACAATAAGAAATATTGCCAATCTTATAAATGCTGCCACTTTAGATAAACTGGAGCTGATAAAGGAATTAGATATTCTAAAAGTATGTTTTTTAAGAAATATGAATTACTACCACACAAGTTTAAAATAAACCCTTACATTTATAAAGCCGGATGTAGATGATTGAGCATTTTTATTCCAATATACATTTTTTTTTTTTTCATATATGTCCCTAAACTTTTGCTATGCTATTATGCTATGAAAAATATTATTAGTCTCCTAATTAACTAACTTACCATCACGCCGTTTTCCGTGAGGGTAGGCAGAGAGGATAGAGCGCCACATTCTTCTGTCCTGACACAGTTCTCTCCTCATCCACATTCATACAAGCTCGCTGATTATTGAAGCTTCTAACAGGACCATCCTCCAGTATCTGGTTTATTTGGTTGTGCCAAGTCTTCTGCGGACATCCTCTACTTCTGGTGCCATCAATACTTGCATCATATATCTTTCTTACCATTCTCTCCTCATTCATTCGTTCCACATGACCAAACCACCTAAGGGTTTATTTCTTAATCTTACTCACTATAATAACATCAGCTTTACATTTTTTCCTTATTTCTTCATTCTTTACTCTGTCATAAATGGATCTGCCACTTGTGACACCTAAGTGATCTCATTTCCACTGCATTCAGTCTACTTTTGTTCCTCTTCTGCTAGCTCCAGGCCTCACATCCATACATCAGTGTCGGTACCAGGACTCCATTGTGAACCGCTAGTATTACCTCAGTTGACAAGTTCCCATTAACTATAATTGCATTCAAAGCGCCGTTCACTTTATTCCATGCAGTCACCCTCTTTTCGATATCTTTCTCTGTCTTTCCGTTTCTATCAAACTTACTTCCCAAATACACAAACTCACCTACTTGTTCCAAACATTTTTTTTGCACATTGTCTTGCTTTCTTCCTTCTTGAATACCATCACTTTCAACTTGTTGACATTCATAATAAGGTCACTTTCCTTACATACATTATACATTCTACTCACTAGCCTCTGTAATTCTTGTTCATTATTCGCCATTAATATTGCATCATCGGCGTACAATAAACAGCATACAATCAAATCGCCCATTTTCGCTCCCACATTTAAACATTCCAGTTCTTTCACACAATTATCCATATACAAACATTACTCTCCTGAGACTGGGATATAATATCCGACCTTTTGCCACAAAGCATGCATGTTATAAACAGACTAAACAATTATATCATATTAAAAAAACCTGAAACGCATTGATCAAAACATTTATGTTGATTTTTATATTAGTCGGAATGTAACAAAGACATGGCGCACAAGCTGATGGCCAGCAAGGAAGGTGCTTACTCATCTCTAGTCAACTGTTTAAAGAAGGGGGAAGCAGACAGCACCGTTGTGCTGGCCACTCTCAAGGCTATGATCTCGCTGATGGACGGACAGCCTGACATTTTAAATGATGATGGCATTGCTTTTATGAACAAGTATATTAAAAATTAAAAATTTACATTGTTTTACACTTCATTAAAATTATTAAGCTTGAACCTAAATATTTTTAGTTGCTTATAAAATTCATTCATAGCTTAATTGGAATGGAGTGCAAAGAGTAGAATGATTGCAGATTGAATGAATTACATACATATAATTGAATACAAATTAAATGAATTAACTAGAAATATATACAGAAAAAATCTATTTATCGAAAAAATATTTTAGTTGCTATTGGGATGCGAACCTGGACCTTTTCCTATCTGGGGAAATGTGTTATCCAATTTTCAAATATTTGAAATTGTTCTCCTTAAAAATTTAAATTTATAATATATATGTATTATTTTAGACTTCTTGATGGGCAAGCAGACAATGCAGTCATTTTAGCAACACTCAAATGGATTTCAACATGTTGCATAAAGCATGAACGTAACAGGCAGCGCATATTTGATGCAGAAATACTAAATCACTTGAGAAACATGCTGGAAACACATAAAGATCCTAAGGTATTCTTCAAGTTAATAATATCAATCTCACAGATTTATTCATTTCAAATCTATCGAGCACTGTGTGACTTATAATCACATTGTTTAATAATTATTAACATTATTGACGTATTCTCACTCTATTCGTTTTGTGACATTCACAATAGGCTTAATTGGGGGGACTTGAATTGACATCAAATGTTTGTATTAACCTCACTTTCATCTCTATATTATCATTATTTTTACTCACCGAAAGTTCAATCTGGTGTATATTTTATATTATACCTCTCGTTCCAATGATCTCTCTCACTCTCTCTCTCTCCCAATACATATTAAAATATTATCGCAATTTGACTAAAGATCTCTCATACAGACGTTCAAACAAACTATGTATTATATTACTATTAAGATTATCTGAATTGAATTATTAAATATCGAATGTCACTTGACAATGAATAACAATTTTATGGTTTGTATGGCAGGTATTGAAGGAAGTCTGTTGTGTTATGCGTCACCTGGTATTGGATGATGATGTGAGAGTGGAATTTGGAAAAGCCCACGATCATGCTAGACTCATCGCAACCGATACTCTTCATATTCTAACACAAATGATATCAGGTACATATTCAATATTATACAAAAAAAAGTTTTTTTTTCAATGAGCTAACAAATTTTTTCTATAATGTTCCGCTTTGTGATGGGTTTTGTGTTTGCAGTCAACATTTCAACATTAGATTACATTAATCATCACAGCTGCTGTTTTCCAAAATGTTGTGTTGTGTACATCTAGTCTCATTTACAAACTGAAATCTATTTTCAAGATTGTTTGTTTCAAGACAGTCATGAAACCCTGAGACAAATTTAATTTCTTAAACTTAATAATCCAACTTAAGTATATTTAATAATAGAAAATTTATTTTTCCAGACTTCAAATCGCAAGAATCTTTTGTCGCTGATATTCTTTTGACCATCGCAACACTAGTCGTGCGTCATGAGTTTTGTTTGAAAGTTGAAGAGGCCGGAGGATTGACATTCATCCTTGATGTGATGCTGGAATTTCATGATAAAGAAAAAATTAATAGGCAGTGTTTCAAACTGTAAGTATTGCTGTATCTTAGTAAATATAAAGTCCTTGCACCGGTTTGCTACGGCTGCAAAGAATGGTGTCTTCATGTACTGCTTGTGTGTGGGAATTCAGGTAGTCAAGATAACTCGATGTAACATACAGATTATTACACATCTTACAATTATAAGTACAAATATATTAGATGTGTTGTGATCTACGATTCCGGTGCGAGAGAGCGCGCGCCCAAACGTGACGCTCTTTTATCCCTTCCACACTTCTATTCTTGCCAACATGCGCGTATCACACATTCGCTATATCATGATACATTACAGTAAAAATAATCATATTTCTGGAAACTTTAATTTCCGTAAAGAGAAACTGTTCTTTGTCTGTTTGAAACTCTGTCAATGTTGATGGAATATTTGAGCGACATTGTAATCAAGCTAGATCATTTTAAAAATTAACAAGGTTAGATTGAAATAAGAATCTTTTTTTTTTTTTTGAATTGTAATTAAAGATACAAATGTGTATTTATTTTTATGGTACTTACTGGTTTAACACAATGATACAAACTAACTCTGATTATAAATATGTACTTTTCTACAATCTGGAATCAAGATTTTTGTAAAAAAAATTGTAGCCCACCAGATATGTGGGTGACACAAAGATTTAACATTCCTAGAAATACAACATTGGGAAGAGAGGTTCGAAATTATTTTAGGTATACTTTACACCTCTTATTTTGCTGGATATTATGATATCCGAGGCAGACTATCATTGTATTTAAACCAAAATAACAAAATTTGTACAAATGTGACATTTTAACCATGTTGATGTTGTTTCCAAGATAGCTGCAACCGGATTTCATTGTACATATTAATTTATAAGTAAAAAAAATCCATATCTGACCTAAACATCTTTTTTATTTACACTATTTTTTTTAATAAAACTTTTTCGTCACTTGTGTCTGGCTTCTATGCATAAAAATATTTTATTTTTATATAATGGAAATTATTAATTGAAGCTGAATAATAATAATAATAATATGATATATATGATGATATATATATATATAGACAATGTTCCCTCTAATTTTGGATCAGGGTGTGTGGATAAAAAATGTATTGTGCAATTTTTAAGCCAGGCTATTATTTGTGCACGCTGTGAGAAAAAATAATAAAAAACATTACAATACCAGTATAGGGCTACTGGGAAGGCCTGGCTTAACTACATTACTAATAAAGCTATATTAAGATGCATAAATAAGTCAAGATAACTAACAACAACTATTAAGGAAAGCTGCATACTTTGGACACGTTCTCCGCAATGAAAAATATCATATTTTAAAACTCATATGCAGGAGAAGATAGAAGGTAGCAGTGTCGTATGTAGAAAGAGATTATCTTGGCTCTGTAACCTCAGAAACTGGGTCAATATTCAAAATGTTGGATTTTTTACAGGACATAATGCAACATAGTCCCTAACCTTCAATAGAAGGCGACACATGAAATCTTGTTAAGAATTGTGTGCGCCATAATGCCAAATAGTGTGCGCGCATACACCCGCACACCTTAAAGGGAACATTGTATATATACATACTGCCGATCAACAAGCTGATTCTCACTTTACCCCTGAGACATTGGTGTTGTTATTTTTATATTTTAGCAATGGGTGACATTCGTGTGAATAATATTTGTATTTAATCCCTTTTCTTTTGTTAAAGGTTAAAAGCCCTTTCTGGACATGATGACGTGAAAAGAAATATAATTAAACAGGGAGCGGCCACACTTATATGCACAGCATTAGACACACATAAGGTATTTTAGTTTTATACTAATAGAAAACCAAGCTCAGCCCAGGTCTAGATAAACTATTTATGTATATTAAATTGTGAGTTATGAATTCTTCTGAGATATATGCCCTCGTAGACTTTTTTGTACAACTATTAAACACTAAAAATCTCACATACATTGTTTCAATATACAGTAAAACTCCGTTAATTTATGTACCCATATTTCCACATAATTTGCACTTTTTTCAAAAATTTTAGTGCGGAAAATAATATTTCATAATAATTTCTACCGATAATTCGTAAAACATTATTATTCGTAGTTCATGTGCATTTTTTAAATCTAAACTCACGCGACTACGCATTCATCATCCCTTTGTAAACATTCCTAAGTTCAAACTTGAAAAATCACAGAAAAATAATAAGCTTCAACGAAGTATGAAGATTTAAAAGTTTTTCATTATTTTTCACGGGCTTTTTAATATTCCAATTTCTTGACCAATATTGATGAAAAAGGTGAGTTTGTAATTATATTAAAATGTCCATAATTTTGTTGCATCAAACACTGGTAAATCATTTGAAGAAGCCTGTTTTTAATATTAAACTCGCGACGTCGCCACACACCTTCATTACTCGGGAAAAATTAATTATTTGATAAACATTTTGACACATAAAAGCTGAAATAATAGAGTCATCATATTTTTCAGTATGAAAATCACGATGTTGACAGCTGCATCTCACGCAAAAATACGGAAGCGTAAACTGACGATGCGTTTTTTTTTTTATATTGTTCTTGTTATTCGTAATTTGGATTTTTTTTCAAATTTTGGTCCTGTTAGTTACGAATTAACGGAATTTTACTGTACATCTTTTATAGTTCAGACTTCGTATCAAACTTTTTTTTGATCTGGGTACATGTTTCATCAATTCTTACCCCCCTAATGCTATATTTTGATGATATATATCTTAAAACTTTTCCAAATAAATTAAATACGATGGATAAAATCAGTTCTGTCATACTCAGATTTTAATATCAGACAAAAAAATCTCACCTTTTGTAAAAGCTTTTTAAAGTTTTAATAAAAGCTATATTATTTTACTTACAATAATCTAGTATTTTGGTAAATTTTGATACAGTAAGATTTCATCAATTCTAATTTGATGACTCAAAAAATTTATATTTGAATCAATTGCCAAAAAATTTCACTTGAAAATTTAATTTCATACAGTCTCCCAGTAGAATATCACACCAACGAAATAACATTTTTGAGTCTTCCTAATGTAATAATGTTAGCATTGTGACAGTGCCAACTATAGTTATGTCCTAGGATGGGTGCCAAAAACCTACGTAGTAGGACAGTTGGCGTAGTATAGAATATCAGTTTGTGTTTGTTCCCAATTTTTTTCCAATTTCCCATTCTGTCAAAATTTTCCCTACGCAGTCTGTTTAATGTTGTTACTTTATCGCGCTTATCATTTTTACTGTATTTCTCTGCTTAAGTGTCGCTTTTTCCGAACTGGATAGTCTTCTATATTAATAAAACATCACAAACTGAATATCACAAACACTTTTTAATGTCCAACATCATACGAAACATTAATAAAATTAAACAATTATTACCTAGGTACCTGGATAAAATTTTAACTCATATTCATTTAAATTACCTTACAGCAGCATTTAAACGCTTTTTCAAATATGTATTTGACACTAGATTTTCTCGTTTACTTTTTTGAAAAAAATGTACTTTCAGAACCAAAAGGTCTAATACTTCTCTTTGATGAAATATATGAATTTCCCATTTAATTTTCATTGTGAGAACAGGACATTAGGACTTCATGTATTTATAACGCAAACCAGTAAATGAATAGACATGATATGAAGTGCATATATATAAATGGGGTTTGCAACATTATATACAGAGCGAGGGGTATTCTACACAAATTTATCCAACGAAAATCCGATAGTATAACACATTTATGCGACAGGAAAAGTATTTACTCTTGCTTGTGTAAACAAGACGTATTTTAAACATGTCAGTGTTTAAATTTTTTTTCTAATCAAGTCATATATTTAAAAAAACTCGTGGAGCTCTTTAATTGCTTGAGTGGCACCAAAGTCATCACGTGGGTGCCACCAAAATTAAAATTTTAGGTAAAGAAATTTGCATTAGTTCGATTTATAAGATTAATTTACTCAATGAAGTGTGTAGGTAGATTCCTAAAAAATATATTACACATCTAACGTAACTTAAAATAAAGTAATTTGACTACCCCAAGACTTTTCTGACACCCACGGAAGTTTTCAAGATCTTCCCACTTCATAATAATTCATTTTTGCTAGTTTCTTCAGCTTTCACTACCGGATTATCTCTACATAAATTCCAAGGTACAGAAGTACTGAAATTTATTTAATAATAAAATAATATAATGTATTCCTGTATATTTTCAGAATTCAGAATCTCTGGCGTCAGCTGGACTAGGGTGTGTAGCTGCACTAGCCTTGAGGGATGTAGAAAACAGTAAATCTCTGTACGACGTGGGGTTACCAGAAGTTTTACTACAGTGTATGAATGTTCACAAAGAGTCCCTGCGCGTTCAGGTATTCTGCTTATACTACTACTATTAGCAATAAAATGTATTTTATAATATTGTATTGTTCTTTGCATCAAAATACAGTGGACAACTCACTCCGCTCAATCTTATTCACGATAACTATTATTATTATTCGAGATAACTCATTCATGCAATGGCTTATGCTAATGAGCATTTCTATCACTTTGTGATCTAGCTAGAATGCATTGTGACCTACCTTTTTTGAAATGACAATTTCCTTATTGTTAATAATATTTTATTCTTGCCTAAATTCTTTTTTTTAACTTTAAATTTTTATAATTACAGAAAAATGGCTGTTGGGCGATTCGCAACATGGTCGCCAGATGTCCGGAACAAAGATCTAAATTTTTAGAGCTCGGAGCTGAGGAATTGGTCAATGAAGCTCTCAAGAAATATGGCGACGACAGTGGCCACGATATCAAGTCAGCACTCAGAGATCTCGGCTGTAATGTAAAGCTGGACGAACAATGGACCGGGAAAGGTGGAAAAATATATACCTCTTCGGCCAATCAACAAGACGAATATCCTTCATAAAAAAAAATGTATTTGAAGACTTTGAGAGAAAGACAATTAAGAACATTTTTGAATGACTTATTATATTTTCTGTGTAAAACATATTTTTGTGATACAGAACGTAAATAAAATAAATATATAAACTGTCATTTTTCTTCTCTCCGGGTATTGTAGTTTTTTTCACAATTGCTAACAATTAATCTGCGCACCTAATTTATTCAAATATGCTGAGTCAAGTAGCCAACTTAATATAAAATTATAATTGAAAGATAGGGAGGATGAAAGCATAACCAATTCTTAAACAAGTCATGTAATTGTATATAGGCATAATACAGTGGAACCCCGATTTTACATGCCCGGAATTTACGTTTTCCCTCCATTTGTGTGTTATTTCTGCAGTCTCTTATCGTTTTAGTATATTTAAAACCCTATTTTACATTTGTCTTTCCCGCGATTTACGTGTAAAATTTATTCAAATACCTCCAATGTTATTACATGATTAAGTGGAAATTGATGAAAAAGTGGACAGTCGTGTAAACAAAAACTTGACAGTAGAAAAACCTTCCAACGAAGAAGTGTCTGCTCATATCATCAAACCAGTTCCTACAAAGAACGATATCATGAGGAATATTGAAGGCCTCAAAGTGAATTTTACTAGTATTAGTAAATTACCACCAGAAACCTTTAAAATATCGAAAGAACTATTCAAAAACAACATCGACAACAAAAACATGCAGCAAAAAAACATATTTTCAGTAAAATAATTTTTTTTTAATACCCCCAATTTACTTTTTTTTTTGTTGGTCCCTTCAAAAACTTAAAATCGGGGCCCCACTGCACATTCATAATAAAATACAAAGCAACCTTCTATAATTTAAAATATTAATTCATTTGTAAATGCATTCCAGATATTAAACTTTTACAAGATCACACACTATTTTATTAACTTAGCAAATTCACTGCTGACAGAAATGTGTGCTTCCATCTGAAATTTGAATTTAGGTATTTTAGAAAATATACTTAGTTAACATATTTTAAATACATAGCTTGTAAAATGCTTTCATTTACTGTTAAATTTTCTTACCTGTACTGTACTGTTTCGAACATGCAGGATCCCGTATTATTAACAAATCAAAGGAAACCATAGCTATGGACACACAAGGCGTGTTCTCAGCACTGGAAAGTAAAAATAATCCATATTCTAATACTCCTTTATCTGACTTATTATCATTCATTCCAAAAGTATGTAACAATTACATTATTTTATTACTGAGGTAAAAATATTATGCTCCTGTCCGCATTTTAACTTTTAGTTCATGACTATGAAATTATACCATAAAATGTAAAATTCTTTTATAATATGGAAGGCGGTACTTTTAATGTCATATTTGTTAGAAAATCTGTTCAAAAGCTATACAAAATTAATTGTCCTATTATCAATAAATATTCATAAGTACCATGCATCTGTCTATTTATTAAATTTATATTTCAAGTTCATATTAAATTGCTCATTTTTACTTATTAATGGACCATGTATCCTACCAATGGACTGTATTTTGCTGTTCTAACATTATAAATAAAGCTTTCATACAATTTGTATTCTGTTTTTTTTATTAATTACATTGACTGGAACATCAATAAATGTCAACTATATACATATTTTGTTCGAATCAGCTTAATAAAACCCTTCTGAATTGAGTTACATATAAATTAAGTATACATAATTCTATTTTTAATAAAAAAAGAGAATAAAACTATTGTCTACCCACTGACGGAGTCAAAATTACGATTGCAATTTTTGCCAGAAATGCCGTCTCTGCCCATGGGTGTTATTTAAATTATGTATCAGTTCATATTACAAAAATTACACTTAAAAAAATATTATGTTAGAACTAATCAAAATTTATCTGACAACTGTAGTGAGGTTACATTGAAAATCATAAAAGTTAACAATGAATAAATTGACAAACAATTTATTAATAATTTAATGAAGACAAATGATAATTATCAAAACATTCAAGACACAGCCCAGGTTTATTTTTACATTGATTACAATGATATATTTAATTTTCAATTTACCTGCTTTCCAACACAGTCTGCAAGTCTTTCATTTCGTTCGTTTGTGGCTTTTAGTTTGACTACCATCTATGTAATCAGATGCACAATTCTCAACTCACAATGTGGAAGTTGAAAGGGTTTTTTTCGGTAAAAGTGAATTAATAACAGCATGACGAAAGTCATATAAATTCAGTTTCCGGGATGGAAAATATCTGTTGTAGAATTTATAAAAATTTATTTTAAAAAGTTATAGAATGCGAACAAATATTTTTTTATACCAGTAGAGATTTTCGCTCACACGGGTAGTACGCCATCACCTGATCTAGGCGATCTGTCCCTGACATATATTTATTGTATTGAATAATTGCTTCTGGTTTTGAAGATATTTTCCCCCTTTTATTTGACGCGGATCCCATTTCTTCTTCAAATTCATTGCTTATATAAAAAAATGGGCCTCTTATCATTCCATTTTCCAATATGAACCCCTTCACGAAACAGAAATATTTTCTCCCTTTTTTAATTTTGCTTTCTTTTTAAATCCTTTCGCAAGGTACCTGTACAATATGTATCATTATCGAGGAGTTGTTTTCCCAACTCGTATTATAATAATTGTCCATGTAGAGGGTGATCACTGCCATTTTCCTCTCACTGCTTCTTCAGTGTGTCCTTTCCCAGATACTTGAGAATAACTCACCCCTGTATTAACTCTAAATTTTAAGATAGTTCCATCAGGTTCAGCAAGCATATACAATTTTATCCCATATTTATGTTTCTTATTTTTTATACACTGACGAAACTTTAGAGGACAAATATATGATAATAACAAGCATCCATTTTTTCATTAAAATAAAATAATATTTTACAAACAATATTTGAAAATGTCCAAGAACACACAATTACTTAAAATTTTGATAGATTTGGAGATTGATTAATGGGTGAGAATGGTGATCATTATATTTATATAAAGTGATCACTTAACCCAGCAGAAGACAGGTCGTAAGCCCTGTAATTACCCATACTTCCATTGAAATATAATAAAAAATAGCTTCGTCTCTATGAGATATCTATTATTTGTTTAAAAACATTTTTACTTTTATTAGTGAATCTGGACTTTCAATATGTGTAGTAAAATGCAAGCATCTGAATATAAGGAGAAACTGATTTCTGCTCATCATTTCAGCAAGAATCGAAATATTGTATAGTCTTAGTATTAATTCAATATTTCCTGTGAGCAGAAGTCCAAAAAAATTCAACTCTGCTGCAGTGAGCTCCTTCCAAGATGCTATTCGAGATTGCTCTGTAGTTCCTGCGGAACAATATATTTCCTGAGCATAAGTGTTACTTTCCGCACAAATCCTTGCAAGGACCAACATTACCTCGAAATTCTCATCGCTTTCGAAACTCAATGTCAGTTTTCATCTCACATGTCACAGACCGTTTCCACTTGACGATTGCTGGGTTAAGCAAGTTGCACTCATTACTAGCACAGAAGATTGTTGATGTTGATGAGTTATTGTTGAACATCGTCAACATCTGATTCCTAAGAATCACTTTCATCATCTGGCCAATGTTCATTACCACTATCTTCATATAATAATTCTTCTTCAACGTCACTGTCATTAATAATATGATTATTATTAAGGAGAACACATTCTTATTGTGAAGTTGTAATTGTTCAGAACAAGGGTCTGTGATGTTTTTAATACAAATTAAATATATTAATTAGAAAAATATACATATAAAATTAATTTTATCAAAAAATTTAATACATTTAATTTGTATTATTAAAAATATCACAGACCTATGTTCTGAATAATTACAACTTCACAATAAGAATATGTACTCATTAATAAAAAATTACTTTTAGGCCGCAAATAATTACACTTTAAATTGTTACGAAAAACCATTTATTCGCCAAATAATCCAAAAAACACAAATTAATTATTTGAACATCATCAGATTGTACAATTGTTCTAACTAACTGACCTAGCCCAAACTAACTAATCTGGTCTAACTCATCCAACTAATTTAAAGTTAGCTCTTTTTTACTCTTGTGGTATTAATTTCTACAAAGGCGATTGCTCCAATAAATTATTTTTGTCTTTGAACAATTCATGAAACCGAATAAAATTAAATGCCACATCAGAGTAATAAGACACTTGATGAAAACAGAAATTTGAAATTAGAGTGTAAAAAAAAACAAAAATATTTCAACAGTAAAAATATTTATATTATTATACATTTTGTACATTAAATCTACACGGAATAAAACTGTACATCACACATTAAAAATAATTGGTCACATTTAATTTAAAAAGTATATACCTACATAATACAATTTATATCATTAGGGAATAATATTACAAGGTACAAAGACTTGCTACAAGATAGACATAAACATAAAATATTTATAATTATAGGTTTTATTGTACTTGGAATGTATGGGATCTTCAAATCTCAATATATTATATAAAAAAAGTTACGGATCAAGAAGAAATAAATGTTATTTCAACCTTTATATCAAATAAATAATCTAATTTCAATTGAAAAATTCAATTTTAAGGAAAATTATTATACAGTTGTCAACTCAAGGACGTACGCAGAGCGTTAGCCAAACTGTTATGGTAACTACGTGTTCTAAACAAAACATACATGTTGAATTTTTTATTTAAAAAAAAGAAATTGAGATTAAGATTTTAAAAAAAGAAATAGAACATGGAATACATGTCACATCAACATTCTTACTAAAATATGAATTGAATATATTAATTAGAAAGATATACATATAAAATCGATTTTATCGAAAAATATTGTTGCGCCACCGGGGTTCGAACCTGGATCTCTTTCCAAACCGGGGAAAGTGCATTATCCAACTATGCTACAGCGACAATATATTTAGCGACAAATTTTCGAACCTATATGTTATCTTTTTTTATATTAATACATTTAATCGTTCCATTATTTGAAAGAGCCATCTACCTTATTTTTACAGAATCTCGAATACCTTTGAATAATGTGATAGCAGATGCCAGAATTATCAATTCATTTTTATTAAATTTTACAATATTTTTCGTTAAAATCAATTTTATATGTATATCTTTCTAATTAATATATTTAATTCATATTTAAAATACCACAGACCTATGTTCTGAATAACTACAACTTCACAATAAGAATGTGTTCTCCTAATAATATTCTTACTATTTTCAAACTAAGCTCAACGCTTGCACTATGAAAATAGGACTAACTAAATTAAAAAATATTAAACAAATAATAGATGTCTCATAGAGACGAAGCTATTTTTTATTATATATAATGGAAAGATATAGAAGTATGGGTAATTAATAATTTCATAAATAATTAGATTCTCATTGTGACATCTATGCTATTTCAGGGAAATGAATATCAAATTTAGTCTATAGTTGGCGATAGTGTAGTTGTACTCAAATTGTTTCCTTATATTAACTTATATACAACTTCCAAAAATTTGATAGATATGGAGATGATTAATGGGTGAGAATGGTGAACGGTATATTTGTATAAAGTGATCACTTTAAGCCAGCCGAAGACAGGTCGTAAGCCCTGTAATTACCCATACTTCAATATATTTCCATAAAAATATAATAAAAAATAGCTTCATCTCTCTCTAATATACATTAAAATTAATTAAACCACAATGTAAAATATGCAACAAATATTAAAAATAAAATATATTATGTGTTTAAAACATAATCAAGATATAATTAAAATATATTTGTAATTAAATTATATATTGTAATCTTAATCCTATACACCAAAATTTTTTTTATACTGACTACCTTTCCGTAGACTTTGCTTATAAAAAGACAAATGGTGAACGTGAACAGTAAGGTGAACGAGAAGACCTTAAAATTGGTTCCATTTTTGCTGTCTTTCACTCGTAACATAATATAACTTTTTCTTAGTAATAGAGCATTTTCGATCAAATTTGTATAGAACATTTTTTGTTCATAATTTTATCTAATACCTATATACAAAAGTTGTACACATTTTGTTTAAAACATGTCTAAAAAATATGTTTCCTGAACCTGCTTACTTGTAATATTTATTTTGAATTTCGGGAATGTTTTCTTTCTCTTCTTGTTTTGGCCTTGAGGCAAAATAAAAATGTTTGTTTCGGTTAAGGTTCAAATAAAATATGGATTCAGGATTGGTACAGCATTACTTCACATTAATTCTTAAACAACAGTTTTCAAATAATACTATTAATAGTCTCTTTATTTATTTAGCCATTTTCTAACACGTCTGAATGCAATATCCAATTTATTTTATGAAGAAAATGATTTTAAAGGGACAATCCAAGATCTTCAGGTTAGTTTTGAAATTGCTGAACTATACATATTAAATGAGGTATACAGAAGAGGTAGATATTGAAAAGAGGACTTGGTACAAGGGCGAGAGTATAACACCCAGCTATTAAAAAAATAACGGTATAGTCAGATTCAACATTGGCTTTCTGCAGCGTGTATAAGTCACCTACCATCTTAAATACATATTTCTGAGTCACACTAGTGAACCACTCACATTCAATTAATTAATTAATAAATAAATAATGCTATGTTTAATGACCAGATTTGAATAGCCAGGTTTTCTTTCCTGTTCTCCATCTCTACAGCTTTCCAACACAGAATTATAACAGAAAATAAAAATGGAATATCGACAATTTTGCAACCCGAATGCCAAACTCAGCAGTGTGTCAATCTTTGTTTGGGTGCAAAATAATATATGTATGCACATTCGTTATCATCCATGTCAGTCACGATCTCCATGAACTCCCGCCCTCTTGACTAAGCTCCTGCACTTTTCTCGGCATCCTGCAAATCTTAGGCTGTCACCAGAAAAGTACCTGTTGCCTTTTCCACTTGGTCGGTCCAACGGGTGGGGGATCTTCCTCTTCATCCTTCGACGTGGCCCACCACAAGCTTCTCCGAGCTATCTTCCCTTCTCGCAAGTTTCATCTCAATTTTAGGAGTATCTAAAGGTTTAAAGCCGCAAACAACAAAGCAATTTTGTATGGTGTTGTCAGTGACAAACTGAATTGCTTTCAAAAACAAAATTTTTGCACTAATTTCTCTGGTTGTTTTGGAACTTATTTAATAAATTTTCATTAATGGATTCTAATTCATAATTAACCAATTTTCCTTCATATGACATCTTCATGTACATCGGTTGCACTAACAATGTGGAAGAAATTCCAGCCGTATATTTGAAAATTGTCTAAATGTCAGCAGGCAGCAAAATTTTCCTTCACTCAAGTTGTAATGTTTTACGGTAAACATTGAAGTTACATGTATAATATGTATTGTGATCTAAATTTAGCGCTCCAATTAAACAATGTAAATTACAAGATGGATATAAATAAAACAATGTTATAAATTTACTTAAGTTTATTTGCATTACTCGAGTTTCAAGAGAAACAGCTCCTAATTACTTGTATGTCTACCACCTAAGTCTTGTTTTCTATATTTGTATGTAGTTAGTTTAATACTTCACCTGTCGATGAGAGTTACTGTTTCTCTCGAAACTCGAGTAGTGCTAATAAACTCAAATAGAGTCATAACATTGTTTTATCCATCCATTCATTATAATGAAACTCTACAAAGTTAACGCCAATTCTATCAATGTTGTAAATTACCATTAGTTCAATGTTTCGGTTTCCGTTCCTTGAGATTTGGCCCAATTAACCGGCGACTCAATTAAGCGGAATTGACTGTATATACTTAAAAAATAAATACACAATGTTTGTACCATGTTGACATTCTACAAATACATAATGATATATATGCAATGCTTATACTCTAAAATGTATACACAATACTATTATTATCACATTTTTAAAGACTTTCAATCGCTATCACTATCAATGTCTAATTGATTTGTGCTATTGGAAGCCTTTTTGATAAATTTATCGAAGTTCCACTCGTTGTACTTCATTATTCTTGGACCATTCTGAATGATATGCACAGCAACAGATGAGGTGTACTCCAGATTTGGTAAAAGCTGGAAAATGTTATAAAATTATGTAGTAATTGTATTCAAGCCAATATCTTAAATGGGAAATAGTTGCAAAAAAACACTATACAATTGTTTGCTTACTCAATTGAATTAATGACAGAAATTAATCAAAATGGCGGCCATAGCGAGCACAAAAATGTTACCAATACAATGAAAAACAAAAATAATGATTCACATTAAATCACACAATGCTGTAATGAAAAAAATAGAAGGTTATTTGTGCAACTCATTACAATATATTAATAGGAAAATTGAACACAAAAACATAAATTTTAAATAAGCAATAAAGTGAGGAGTAAAGTTTAATCATTGATTTTGAAGAGACCCTAAGGCCCGGTTGTGTGATTAGGGGTAACTGTGATTACTATAGTAAAAAAGAAACTAAAGAAAACATTTTTGCGAAAACGGGTTGTTTGATCATTAGTAAAAAATATTTACTTCTCGAAAGTACATCCAGCAGTAAGCTAATTTTATTCTCTGATATCCGATGGTAAAATCATCAAAAAAATCAAAAATAGCATACTCTTCACAGCCAATTCAAAAGTTGCAGTATACGACAATGAATCATCCAATATCCCGCTATTTTAATGATGAGAGTTCGTCCGATGATGATCTTATTATTCAATTTACATTATTACATATAGAATGAAAATTTTCCCCAACAAAGTGACAGATTTCAAGCGCAGGGGTGAATAATGCCATAGATAAAGCATTAAATTGTATATATTTGATGATTATTCACCTGGCTACACTATTAGGCAGGATTGACTTTGACAGTAGCAAATTTGACATACAAACAATCTTCAAACGGTTTTACCACAGGCGATAGTAAAAAGTTGGTCAAAATTTACTACTTATCACACAATTGACCCTTAGTTTAATTAATATAATGAAACCTTTTTGTGCAGTAAGCCATTGTTACCAAAGAATAATAAGTTATTTTTGACATTCAACAATTGAAGAGTTCTGAAACAAAACTGCCACTATGGAATCCATAGAAATAGAAGGTGATATGTTTGAAAATGATACTGGCAAAAGCGAAAGTTTTACAATTGATAACTGTTTTTGAAAACATGTATTTTATCAAAAGTATATCAATTTTAAAACTCCACTTTGGCTACAAAAGCAGCTGCAAATATGTTTATCTCAATTTTGTTAATTAGATAGTGGCGATTTTGCTTCTGAATCCTAGAATTATAACATTTTAAAATTTTAACCTGCATATACAATTTTTACACTACTTTTTAAAATAGTAAAAAAAACACCTTTTAAATATAGGCTTCATGAAAAAGAAAAATATTTTATTATACATAAAATATTTATAATATAATACATATATAATATAATATAAAATATAATATAATACATAAAAGGTTCTAGGACAGGAATCTACAACCCTTTTGTATGATACATACTCATGGTAGTTTATCAGTACACAACACATTCTTGAAATGCCATGACCAAAAAATCGACCAGTAGTTATTATACTTTATACAAATTATATTATGTATATAATATCATATATATTATATGTGACATTTTTGACTCAAAAATGTTCTGAATACCCTATTTACAATTTGTACTACAAGTTAGTTGCATATTTTTATAGGTACTTACTTTAGGCGTGAGCAGAAAATACTGAGAATTGTCCATTGTTGAGGTGATGTTTACAAGTAATTGAAACATCTTCCTCTCGTTTATCGGGTCCATACCTTGATTCACTTCATCCACACATCTATGGGAAAATATTTAATCATAAATAACTGAAGATCGAATCACACTAGGGGCTGACTTTTGACTAGGCAAACTAAGCAACTGCCTAGGGTCTATAGGCAGTCTTCTCACTATTTTATTTGTATCATGTAAACACATCATTGCATAACGGACTCATCCTACCTCAGATCAAAACTCCGACTCACTGAGTGTTTCTACACATCCAACGCACTCACTGTGCGCTCATTCATCCAGCAACTGGAGCATTCACCACATCTCATGCTAACGCTACAAGTGTACGATCTTCAGTCTCAACGCCGACTCTCAGATGGCTACACATCTTGCGCTCCCGACATTCTGCATCAGCCTAATGCACGCAAGGCAGACCTATGCGTCCAGCGATCCAGGCGGTCGTGCAATACCACACATCAAGCATCTTGCCGGATGCGCAGGTACAGCAACAACAACCTCACCACAGGCACCCAGGGGGATCCAAACCATTTTGCTTCTCCGCCTGGACCTGATAACAATCACCATCAGACAAAGCAGCTGTCAGTCAATACCAGTCGTCACAAGTCCAATCAATCAATCACAAGTCACAAGGCAGTCGTCCCGCCACTCATTTCATAGCCTCCAGGACAGCACGTCAACTCGCGGCAGCACTGGGGAGGAGTCCTGTAAGCGACCTGCACGCTCCTTACAGTACCTGACTGTCATTCCAGACACTTGACTGGGTATTAGTTTGCCTGGTACCCGACATACATCGACACCCTGTCATATTTCTATAGTATAAAGTTCTCTCATAGACAAGTGTCCCAGTTAAGTCTCGTCACCCGTCGCACACTTTCCATAGAAAGAGTCCCTGTACATATCCCCTTCCGTCTGCTTGCATAGCCAGATTCGCCCAAACTGCTGTTGAAGTCGGGAAGTCCGCTGTCAAACTCTCCAAGTAATCTCACCAATCTCGATATTCAAGAGTTTGTGATCATTAATCTGACGTTAAACCTCTATTACTGACTTTATATCTATCTTGTGTCAACAACTGTGGTACGGTGGTTCGCGGAGTGCATTAATCTCTATCCTGACAGGCGTGTGAATCTTCCACGTTCCGAGCGCACGCCATTTTGTGTAGTGACCACGCGTTATTTCACAACCCATTGACAAATATCCAACTGAATCTCCGGCGCAGGACATCATCTGATTGCACGTACCACTATATCTGTATTCTCCCATATATTATTACTTGCATTATTCCAACTGCTACGAAAACCATTCATCGTTTCATCCGACACGCACCCAACTGAAATCCTCGTGAACCTCGCCATCGCCTTCTTTCTCGACTCCTCCTGTACATTTCTGCTGCGAAGGGACTCCTCAATCCATCAAGGTTCCGTCACTGGTCCCATCCTGCTGACGATCCCATCATCACCATCACCTCGCCCGACCTATGTGCAGGTCTACACCTTTACATGAAAATTGTGCTAACCATTGTAATCCTCAAGGTATTTATTGATCATCCATATTCTAATTTGTGTCTTCGCCATGTGACATCAACTTGACTGACGAAAGTGATATCCGCTCCGCAGAATAAACCAGTGCTATCCATCACGATTGGATATGTATAAGGACTTGATTTGATATATACATTTACTATCTGTATCGCACAGGAATTTCTCGGCGAGCAGGCGTCATATTAATTAATATGATAAGACACATGTTAATAATTTCAAGGTGTAGTCATCGACACGGTACCAAAAAACCCGTGGGATAGATTTAGGAAAACAAAGACGTCTTAGAAGAACGTCTCAAGCGGCGGGCTGTCACCGTTTTACATTTGTACTTGCAAAATGACTGTATGTATTGTAATGAATTTTAAATATGGATTAAATATATTAATTAGAAAGATATACATATAAAATCAATTTTATTGAAAAATATTATTGTTGCGCCACCAGGATTCGAACCTGGATCTCTTTCCAAACTGGGAAAGGTGCATTATTCAACTATGCTACAGCAACAATATTTTTAGCAACAAATTTTCAAACCTATATGTTACCTTTTTGATATTAATATATTTAATCGTTCCATTATTTGAAAGAGTCATCTACCTTATTTTTACGGAATCTCAAATACCTTTTGAGTAATCTGATAATCTGATAGCAGACGCCAGAATTATCAATTAATTTTTATTAAATTTTGGAGACATTGTGTTCTCCTTGTAATGAATTCTGCTGCGGTATTCTCCAACAGAACACTATCTGAGTTGCATATTGTGTATTCCTGTACTTTGTATTTCATATCAGTCATTTATGTCAGCCCTCATATTTCATAATAGTAATTCTGACCCATTTTTATATTCCATTTTATTGAATAAATGCATATTGTCTTAGAATAACCTAAATCATCTTTTATTGAAAAGTTTTCCATCATTCTGTCTCTCATATCCACCACCCATATGAAAAGAATAATCCGTGCTGTTGAGCTAGTTAAGCATCGGATTAAAGGTAAACATCTCACATCGACATAACCTCAAATGTACTAAACAGTTGACCCTTTACAATGTGTGAGAATTGAAGAGAGATAGGGCCTTCAGTCATACTATGTACAAAACCTTCTGATTCAAATTACATAACCTTTAAACGCCAGCCATTCCATCTGAGTGACTCGACAATTTAAACTACATATTTTTCAAGTCTGTATTAATTGATAGTGCTAACCCCTAACAGTTTAATATTCAGCGTTAGATATATTGACATGCTCTCACTTTTACCTTATGTTTTATGTTCACCTTGACCCAAACCGGGATCGATTCTGTACTATTATTATAAATGCTGAATATTTTTTATTCATTATTACCTAAAGGGAGCTTTGGACAGCTGTTGCAGAGCCATCAGGTATAGAGCGGTGGCCATCGCCCTCTCGCCACCGCTCTGCGTGTGTGAACTCAACACTTGAAGCTGTTCTTCTGATCGGAATCTCACTAAGATACTGATGCCAAATGTATCATATTCCTCCTGAAACACGCAGATGTAAAACATTTACATTTAAATGTTTATAAGCCGGATGAGAAAATAACTTAAATATAAATAAATAAATGAAAAACTGGGTACTCACGTCTCCGCCGGGTTTGGAGATTTGAACTTCTCCAGCACAACCCAACTGAGCAAACATTTCACCATATTTCTGATTTATTTTTAAGATCTGCCGTTCCAAGGCTGGCAACCATTTTTCCCTGAAAATAAACAATGACGTTTAATGCCACAAAATGTATGTTTTTCATTTGATATTGTCAAGAAAATTGATTGCATTGAAACTGTTCAATAAAAGCATGTACGTTATAGTATTTTCATTACTGTACAAATGTTATACAAATAAAATTAAAAATGTAATAATAAATATGTATTATAATTAAATACCTCAGTTCTATCATTTTTTCATTTTGTTTCTTACTTTCATTATTCAATAATGTGATATCCTTTTTTAATTTTCTTATTGTGGCTTCCCGGACTTCAAATTCTTTGATTAACTGAAAGCAGTTAATTTTGTAATAGCTAAAATACAATGAATTAAATAATATTCATTTAGATAATACACATGTTAAGAATATTCACCTGGTGGTCACCGCCTTCCATGCAACTGATCTTGACTTGCAGGACATCGATACGATCTTGTATGGAGTTAAGATCAACCGGCAATTGAGAAAATTCCTTTATAAATGGGAAGCCGCCTTCATGCGGCAGAAGATTTCCGGTCCCTTCTTTCGCCTCTTGGAGTTTTTCCTTTGCCATATTTTTGGTGTTTGCCAATTGTCGAATGATGTTTTCTAATGTACCCTGAAAAAACATGAAAATAGTTGAAAATTTATTATCTTGAATTATTTGCATTGTACAGTTTGTTATGGACTCAATCAATTTTTAATATTCTTACACTGATATATTTATACTAGTGTGTAGCCCAACATAACAGGGTTATTTTAACTTTAAATCAATACATATGTCTTAAAACACAATGGTTAGATTATATCAAGCAAGTTGATGGGCAACAATACCTTGCACTGCCAATCTAATCAGCCATTTTAACATAAAACATGTTATTCAATTTAATACAAAATATGGATTATTCACCGGGCACCTTAGTAAAATTTATCACGAAACTGTGTTAGAATTTTTTTTTACATTTTTATACATCCTCTTTTTTTACCAGTACCAGAATCGAGATCATCTGATGATGAGAGGGACTGTACCTATCGAAACTATAGTAGTGACAATAACCCAACATGTGTGTAGTACAAAATTTAGGTGTGAAAATTAAAACAATTATGTTACACCACAATGTAACCACCATGCCAATTAATGATATCATTAATATATTTTGAAACACTTTATTATTTATAAATTCTTAACACCAAATTTTAATACTAATAGTGAATTTTATTTGATAAATAGTTACACCTGGTGAACTTTCTAACAAGCTCAATATTATTAAAAAGTTTAAGATATCTAAACATCTATTTTCACATCTCATTCGTATCCATCACAAGTATAGTGATCAGTTATGCCTGTCACATTAAAGACTGGGGTTCGATTATCTGCTCAGGAGATTTTTATTTTATTTTTTTACTATACGATACATGTGTCAGCGACACTTAACAAGTTTTTTCCTTACTACAGCTCCATGACTTACGCTTTGGTTCTAATTTTGCCGCATGGTATCTGAACATCACCTTCCAGGATGCTAATGTCAGATGTGAGTCTTAAATCTAAGATTCCAAAACTAATTTAATTTCCACACATATTGGAGGAATGTAAGTGGCAGTTCAATAATTCACATAATATATCTCAAATTACCTTGGCATTGTTGGCGTTGTCTTTTAGCACTCGGAGACATCTCTGCTGTTCTATAACTTCAGTTCTCATTTTACCCAACTTTTCTCCGAGGACTAAGCCGTTGAGTGACTTGTTTTGGCAGGTCTTAAAAAGTTCGTTGACCTTCAATTGTATCTGACACTGTTTCAAGACACACTTAGAAATTTCTGAACTGCACTTTAGTTTCTCTGCATTAATGTCGATGTTCGTCTCGTTCTCCAAGGCAGTAATTTTATTTTGCTGCATTCTTATGCGTGCCGAGATTGTCTTTATCTAAAAAAAATTATAAACAATATATAAATATATATATATACATCTATGGCCCTCTTCTATGGCTATTAATATCATATATATATATATATGATATTAATGGCCATAGAAGAGTGAGAGACATTGAGGGGGCCTTCATTCAGCGGCGGATAGAAAATAATAACAATGATATTTATGAAGAAATTACAGACTATAATCGCTAAATTACTACAAGTCATTGACACTACATAAAAATTTTATTACAAAATAAATATGGAGAGTTTTGTAAAAACACTAAAAATATTCAAATAATATTTCTCCAACCTGTTCTAGAGATTCATGCAGCACTTTTCTCTTGGACAAGAGAGAATTAACAGAATCCTCCAGCTTCGCCAAGTTGCCGTCAACATTCCTTATGGACATTCTCTTTTCACTTTCCAATTCCTTTATTTGGTCCAATCTGAAAGGATATGATAAAAAAAAATAACTTGAGATATTTGAATCACAACAACCCTCAACAGATCTTCTTTTATTATTCAATTAATAATTTATTACTTAATAAAAAATAAGGCTTTTGTTTTTTTCATAATTCAAGTAATTTTTTCAACTACAAAGTAAATCGTTAAAATCAAAAAATTTATTGAGCAAGAAACAATTGTAAGATTCTGCAGGTCCCAAAGACTGATGGGCTGGCCATGTTGAAAGAATGCCAGATGACAGGACACCAAAGATCATAACCAAGCGGATACCCCAATTTAATGATGACACAGCCGAACACAGCGATCCAGGTAATATTTAAAATACTAAGGGTGGTGTACGGTAAGTAGCATCCTTAAATTGACTTTTTATTATTAAATGTCAGCCAATAGAAAGTCGAGTCACAAAGTTATAAACAGTAAACAATTCAATTTGTTGACGACATGGTGGCTGATATATTCTTTCGTTCTTCTAAGATGCAATATCATTTCATGTTAAGTGTTGTTTGTTTCATGTTAAAAGAAAATAAATGTATCGAATCACAGAATTTTGTTGGGACCAGAATATTTTTTCATGATAAACAGTTTCCTCTGTACATTATGTAAAGTACAGGTATTTTTTATAATTTATCCCGAGTGTATATTTTATAATATTAATTTAGGTAAATGCATTGTACAGTGATGAATAATGAGAATGGAGAGCCTTGTCAACAATTGTCGTTTACTGGTAATATTAAAATCTAAACTCACTCATTTTGAGCTTTATTTAGAATCTCCTGATCAAGACTGTTCACCATAAGCTTGGCTGGACGAATTTCATCTGTTGATGTTGATTTGGCTCCACTGTATTCTGATACTTTAATTGTGAATTTGTGGTTTTCTGCAATCAATATATACATACAAAAAAAACCATTTAAAAACAAAGAAACCGTAACTTTTATAACAAATTTATTTTATGTTCATTTCTCAAATTCAATATAATGGTAAAGTATGACAATTAATAACAAAATTAAATATAATACATAATGTAAACGAACATATATTATTATCAGTGGCGTACAGTAGGCACAAAATTAGATTATGCTGTTACCGACGATGCTTACTAACTATACGATAGGTATACTAGATATCAAAAAAATGTTAGAAATTTTTTTCTAATTTTGAGAACAATTCTATCAATTTAAATTTAGAATATAATTGTAAATTTATTACATTAAAAAAGGCAAGTTCTTTTATTGCTTGGTACCATATTTTCTAAGATTTGGATTTTAAACATTTCATTAACAGTGTTTCAAATATTTATTGAAATAACTAGCTTTACAAGTTACCATAGCCGAAACTCATGAAAGAAATTATTTTATTTTAATATTAAATTTAATATTGGTAATAATCTAACTTAATAATATTCTGAAAAATGCAAAATCGTCCACTTGACAGATGATAAATTATAACCTATAAATTTTATCTAAGCAAACACTCAAATACGAAATGACTGCGAATAACGTTGAAATCATAGATTGGAATACACTATGAAAACAAAATCTTTCAAAAGCAACAGAATTAAGCACAAATTATTTCAAAAATGCAGAAAATTTGCAGACGTAAAGACGCCGACATAGATTCAGTAAGAAAATATTTAGTTCAGTACAATTATTGTGAAGATTGAAAAAAAAGTTAGATTCATACAATATCTAAGTGCTAGCAAATTGCCGAGGAGCATGCACATGAAATGTTACAAATTATTTTCAATTTTTCTAAATAACCTACGGTTAAACAAAAGACGTGGGTTATGTCATAGATAAGGTTACACTAATTCGAATGATAACGGATAGAATTTTATATGGTCTTTTCATAATATAAAGATTATTAAATTTATTTTTTTTCCCAGAATTTTTAGTAATGCACGGCATTATTGTATACAAGTATCAGTGTTGTATATGAGAATTTAGTTTAGAAAGATAAAACTAGGTGTAAATGAACAGAATGTCTAGATCAGTAATGAGCAAGACGCGCCTAGATCAGTAACCCGTTATTTAAACGTGCCACACGCGACCCGCAGATTATTTAAACGTGGCCTGCAGAGTTATTCACGTATATTATCCCCTTAGTAATTAAATTATAACCTTGTTGACTTATTGAATTTTCAGTATTGGCAAGAAAAGGCTGCTAGAAAGCGTGAAGATAGAAACGATAACAGCGACCCAAACAAAATTAGTTATAAATGTTACCATAAAGTATCGAATAAATGTAGAGATGTCATTACCTGAAAAAAAGTAATTCACTTGCGGAGGGACATTTTGACTTTGGCTGTACGTATCGTCGTTTCCTATCGGTATGCGGTGTATTCCATATAATTTGCATAAGAATCGGACAATTGCGTCCGGTGCAACTATGCAGTCGACCAGATAAGTAGAGAATCCAAATTTTCTGAAAAATATTAAGATAACACCAACAACAGTTCTAAACAAATACACATCTTAAATCCTTGACCGACCCATCAACAATTTTACTGATAAATTTACACAATTATATTAAACAAAATAAAATTATGAAACTTCCAAAACCTACCCATTTAATATATTAAATGTCATTTAATGTATTTTCTCATGATGTCATAGAGCGGGTTGTGTGATAAGTAGTAAATTTTGACCATACTAACTTTTTACCACCGTCATGGTAAAAAAACGTTTACAGGTTGTTCGTATGTCAAATTTACAACTATCGAAGACAATCTCGCCTAACAGTGTGGCAAGATGAATAATCATGAAATATACCATATCTATGGCTTTATTCACCCCCGCGTTCGAAATCTATCACTTTGCTGGTGAAATTTTTTTTGGTCTATGTGCTAATGTATATTAAACAACAAGATCATCATTGGACAAACTAAATAGCAGGATATTGAATTTTTAATTAACGATTTTCGGTTTTTATCATCCGATATACGAGAGTAAAATTAGTTTACCATTGCATTTTTTTACCAACGATCAAACAACCCGTTTTCGCAAAAAAACATTTACTAAAGCAACTTTGTTTATCATTGTAAAAATTTACCACTGATCACACAACCAGCCCATAGAAACTTAATTATAAGATACAAATTCCTCTTCATTTAATTATAATTAACATTTGAATGATGGACTGAGTATTGAACTGAAAATCTTCACCATATTGAATGGTTTTGGAGACTGATTAAAAATGAATGGACCGACAAGATCAAAGACGCTACTGGCTATCATATTGCAATGACGATTCAAACTGCTGCAGAGAAAGATGAAGGAGAATCGTAAAGGACGTCAACAGGTCACTCCCGGGAGTCACGATAATAAAAATTGCTCTATAAAATTGAGTTTTTACAACTTTTTGTAATTGTTATAACTTTTACAAAACAGGAAAATTTGTCATTGCATATATGTGTTACTACACACGTGTAATTTTATAATAATTCCCATACCTCAATTGTTCAATAGGAATAGTGGGCCGGTAAACAGCCCCAGTCGGAGGACTGCAAACTGCATTGACCATATTTAGCCCCATCTCCGAGCGCACCTTTTTCAAGAAAAGATTCATGTCGGAGCTGGACTCAAATGTGAAAGCCACCAAGTCTCTCAAGCTCACAGTGTTTTCCAAATACTTGGCAAAGTGGGGCTCTTTGAAGTTCAGCTTAAAAAATATATTATTTAAAATATCTATATGAAGCAGCTTAAATCATTTACACCTTACAAAGGATAAATATTTCAATGGTAGAAATAATCAGAAAATTCTTTCATTCTTACAGGTAAGCAATAACATCAATCGCAATCGCCTCTAGAACCTTTATAAGATAGGAACTATGATCGAATCCCAGCATTAAAATATGCTTAATTTATTTTTGTTAACTTTTCTTTTCTCAACCGGCTGGCTTATTTCGCGCCAGCTAATATTATGTTGGGTATCTAAAGCAGGAGGAGCTTAGTATCCGGCTTGCATCTTCAATTTTTAAATTTGTTTTAAATTATTTAATAATATAATTGTTTTTGACAAAGTAAAACTGCAAAATGATCCAAACCAGTTCAAAAACCAATAAGATATGCATTTTGTAACCGGACAACTGATTCTGATATATGAATTTCATACCAAAACAAATAATTTCATGATATAAATATGTGCAATATCCGATTTTTAGAATATTGAAATGATCAAAATGAAAAAAAATATATGTGAATGTTGAATATGTGAAGAAATATTTTAGTAAAAATTAAAAAATGGATTTCAATAATTAAGTCTCCTTGGTCTGTGAATATAAAGTTATCCCGGAGGAAAAATACCTCTAAAATGATAGGCTCGTACACATTTTCTTGAAAAAGTTCCCTGTTTTCCCGAAGCCACAAAACTGCCTTGTAAGTGTGCTCGTTAACACTCTGGAGAACTTCCAATCTCTTGTTTGCTATATTGCTTAAACTCTTTAACCTAAAAATGAAAAATCATTATAAGAATAAACAGTATCTTAAAACCACTATATTTACATAAATTGGAGGCACTTTTTAAATAATTATAAGAATACATTTCATATATTATTTTTAAGTTCTCCGTATGAGTAAATAATAAAAAACTATTTTTAAAAATTACTGCAAAATCATTGTGATATTTAATAAAATTATACAGTAACTTTTAATTTAACCATGTGAGGTTTATATATGAACCAACCGATTTCGAAAAAATCATTATTCTTTTCAAAGCGTATAAAACTCACGCAGTTAAATCAGTTGGAAATTCGAGAAATTCTACGCGAATTACATACGCTTTCAAGATGAGGCTAATAGTTAAATTCTTATATCACAGATGACATTATTTGTTATGTTAATCATGAGTGAGAGAAGAGTTTAAATAGAAAGAGACTATAATAAAATTGTTGATTTTCTCGAATTCGATAAAAGTGTCAAAAATAACTTGTATATAGTCTTTTCCTTGTTTTTTCATATTAATATTATGGAATGAAATAAAATGTGTGTTGTGATTTCAATTAATCCACCGAAAATTAAATAATTTATTAGATTACCTAATTCATATATATGAATATGTTTTGAAATCAGATAAAGTACCTACATATATTTAGACTGACGATACACAATGTTCTACATTCAAAATTATTATGACAGCATCAATTTATTATTTTGTTTAATATTATTGATTTAAAACGCCACATTGTCGTTTGTTAATCTGTTTGTTTCATAATTACATAGTATTTATGAAACAAACAGTTAATATTTAAAAGACAAGAGTGTTATATATAAATATTTAATTGTGACTTACATAAAAATAATGCACATAAAATGTTTACTTTGTTCAAAAAAGTGTTGTTTCACTTAAAATCAGTAAAAAAAAAAAAAAACATTTAATTTATGAAATTTGCAACTAATGTTATGAATAAGTTCAATATTAATTAATGTTATGGCTAAAATATACATAACATATATTTTATGTATTTTTTAACAATATTTATGACAGCACGGATCTGACATCCATCACGGCCGCTCAGATCAGCAATATGAAGTGAAAAAACTTAACCAATTAATAGGATTGATATTATTTAGTAAGAAATTATTGTGTTTTTGATATAAAACTTGATTTTAAATAGTAGCTAAAGCCTCAAAGCACGTAAGTAAATACAATATATTATTTCAAATCATTTATTTCACTAACAGTCTTTGAAAAACGTTGAAAATTGATAATATGTCGTGCAAATTTGATAGGTTTATAACTCTATTAATTTTTAACATTTTGTTAATTTGTCCCAGCCCAGTTTTGTTTCCATAATTTTGGCTTCAAGATTATAAGAAAATTTATTTTGTATATGCAAGAATTTTGCATATTAAGGCAATTTTGTGGCACACAGAAAATGTATTTAATGGTCACGGTCTTTCTTATAATGCTTGTATTGTCTTAACTATGGCAAATAACATTCAGTTTATTAGTTTTAAATTAGTGTAAAAGTCCTATCTAAGTAATAGTTTAAAAAACAGTCTAATCTAGTGTATAACTTCTGAACCCAAATAATTGAATTATTATTGAAAGTGGCACCTTAATAAAAAAATGGTTTTGAGACATAACTAAACAAAACACTAAAACATTAAAACAAAACATAGAAAATTTACTTTTTTTATCAAAATAAAATCTTCCTTTTTCACACAAAATACATTAAAAGACAACTCTAAATTATGTTCATTTATCGGTAGATGTAGTTGAGGTAAATGGTGTTCAACTCGGTAGATGAAGAGTTTCCAAATTATTATTTGGCCATGCTTACTTTTTTTATGTGTTTACTTTTGATGCAAGCTGGAGCATCTTACCAAGATGTGAATTTAAATGACACATATATAGTAGCCGACTATATTTCTTATTGCTTTTTCGATTGTTTTTTTTTTTTCTCAACATTTTAATATTCTTTTTTAGAATCGTGGTGTTAATTTTCCATCAGTATGCGTATTTGCGTCTGCGTTGTTAACAGGTGAATGCAAATTTTTTTTTTCCCATTATGTATTTTTGATGGAGATTATCCGGGGTTTTTTTATTCAGGTAATTATTATCCCTACCTCTCCGGAAAATCATGATTCTGCCTTATGAAAACATTTTTAGGAAATGCAAATAAAGAATTTGCCTGCGTGGAGAGATTACCGTGCACAGTATTAAAAATTTTATATCCACAACTACAATAAATTCTAATGTGATAAAAATCCAAACGCTCATATTCAGAAATGCAACATGAAGAATTACCTGTTCTCACAGAGCCTCAAATGGGGTATGACTTTAGATTCCAATTCGTATTGTAACTGAACTTTCTTCTGCTTCAACTGTTCTATGCCGGAATTTGTTTTTGTTATGGGTTGGTGCAATTTGGCCATTTCTTGCTTAACCATTGATTCTGGAAAAATAAATTGAAGTATAGTTGCGATAATTAAGATTAATTAATTATTTAAATAAATCTTTCAGCCTGAGATTCAGATCAAACAAATATCACTGAAGAAATAATGCCTACAGTAATGAAAAAATTTATCTATATTAGTTTGTTCAAAAATCAAACTAGGACACTAGATAAATATGGACGCAACTCTAACTACAAGTATATTATATATTTTATTGATTTAAATAAATAATTAACAGTACAAAAATCTGGCTAGTAAACAAGAGTCTAGCAAAGAAGCCTCCTACTGCATCTCAAATAATAGATATGTTATTTGATTATATTATTGTTATTGTAGTTGACCTCATATGCAAAACACGTAAAAATTTGTCAATAAGCTTTTAACATATCTTATTTTTATTACCGTCTCCGTACTGCTGCAGCAGATTATTTCTATCATTCTGCATTCTTGATAACGTTGCATTGGCTTGCTTGATATCTCGGTATTTATTCTCTTGCTGCGTTATCTTGGCAGACAGTTCGCCTTCCAGATCTTTAATATTCCCGTTCTGTGCGAAGGATGTCTCTTTCATTTCTCGAAGTTTCCTCGCCAACAGAGATATTTCTTTGGCCTATTAAGAAATAAGTCAACGATAATACCATTTTTTGTACACCGAAAATGAACAAATTTTTTTAGACCTTTGTAAATAATTGTGCATATTAACCATTAACCATTAACTCAAAAAAAAATTCACTATTAGATAGATTTTTCTAATCAATATAGAAATTCTAATACATCAAAAAAATTATATATTTTTTTAAACACAAGTCTAAAACTAGTAACCATTTCGATTCTATACGAATACCTCAAATTTTTACATATTACACATATAATGTGACCAGTACACATTTTCTATTATTGCCAAACTCAGAACCGGTCTTTTACTTCTGGTGCCATCAACACTTGTGTCATGTATCTTTCTTACCATTCTCTCCTCATTCATCCGTTCCATATGACCAAACCACCAAAGTGATCCTTTCTTAATCTTTATTTAAAAAATATATATAATCGTCATTTATTGATGTTCCACAGTCAAAACCCGACAGCCAACATATAAAACATGTTCATGCCAAGAGCGGTGAATGATCAGCAGCACTCACCACATTACTCTTTGCATCCTCCAACTTTGTAACATCCCCTTTTGCCTTATCGATCTGTTGTTGCAGCGGTAACATTCTCTCCTCGTGTGTCTTCACCAATATAGTAGCGTCACACTTATCCTTGTTCAAGTCGTCCACTCGGCACTTTAAGTTGTCATATTCTATCCAGGTTTTTTTCTTCTCACAGATGCCAATCTCTTTCTCCAATCTCTTTTTTTCATGCATTGAATCAATCGCTGTCTGCATGCTGAAAGTAATCAAAAAAATATTTTAGTCAATATAAATACAGTATTTTTTCCGCCCAACTTCCCTCTGTGAAGCATTCATCATTGAAGTTTTTTTTCACTTTATTTCTTGGTATATAATATTACTTATATGTCATTCAAAATGTTTAGAAAGATTCAATAAAAAAAATCATAAACCACACTAGGGCCATTGAAATGTGTTGCGTATAAAAAGAAAGAATAAACTTAGGAATAAACGACAATATACAAAATGAAAAATGAACAAAATTTACATGCTTGTTTTATGTTTTTCTGAACAAATTAATTTAATAATATGAAAAAATTATGTAAAATTAATAAAAAATATTAAAGAAAATGAAAAACATTTTTTTTTCATTATATCCATATTGTATATACTGAGTAGTGAATCCAATCCCAAGCCAAATATTGTCATAAGATACTTCTATAAAAAAATTATTGCAGTTGTTTTCAAATGATTGCACACAGATCAACTTGACATTCCAAAAATTGTATTGCCTAATATCGGATGAAATTGACCAAAAAACTCTAATCCCAGGATTCATAAATACTGTAAACTAGTTTCCCAAGATTCTTAGGATCCTAGGAATCCCGGGACAGGATTCTATACTGCTATGGTATATAGTACTACAAAATGATTACATTAGTCCTCAGATATTTTGACATGAATATTCAACAATTCTATTAACCGAAAACATTGATCTACACAAAGGCATTATATATGATATTTTTAACATCTATATATAAATAAACTATTTTTTATTGTACATACATAAAACATTTTATAATTGTTTCCATTAAAATACTAACAAATTTTTTAGAATTTACTAATTCTAGAATCTTTACTAGAATCAGTAAATAGTTTAAAACATTGATGCACAAATTTAAACTGCTTATTTTTGATAAGAACTTAAGGTAAATTGTAAAAAAAAAAACTGAACACCTTTGGTGTCAGCTACACTTAGTGATTTAGGATAAAACAATAGATCAGGGCAATATTAAACATAAAATTGTAAAGGAGAGAAGGCAATGAATGACGCGTAATCATTATATTCCAATATATATGAGGGTAATAATTTGTTACATATTACCAGAAATTACACAAGTTAACAAACACTAAAAAGGTTAGGACACCATTATTGCTTGTTATTTCACTCCAAAACATACTTGGAAATATGAGTTATTTATGAATACCCTGATTCTAATAACCCGAGTATTAAAAAATAACTAAAGTCTAATAAGCAATGAAAAATACTTGTTTTTAAGGAAAACACATTATTAACATGAAGTTGCAGTTTTTTCAGAACATAATTCTGTGGTATTTTAATACAAATTAAATGTACCAACTAGAAAGATATACAGAAAAAATCAATTTATTAATTTCATAAAAATTAATTGATTTAATCTCTAGCATCTCCTAGTGTATATTACTCAAATGTATTTGAGATTTGTCGCAATATAAAGGCTTTTTAAAAATGGAATAACAAAAGTATAAATTTCGAAGAGCTGCAGCATAGAAGTTTGAAAATTTCTCGTCAACTTATTTGATTGGCATAGTGTAACTGGTAACGCATTTCCCCAGATAGGAAAAGATCCAGGTCCAAATTCCGATAGTAACTAAAATATTTTTTTAATAAATTGATTTTTCCTATATATCTTTTTAGTTGCTACACATAATTTGTATCAAAAATACATGTGTTTTTGTAATGTCTCTTGAAAATTGAGCACAATACACATCTGATTCTAATAACAACTGAACATTACAACCGGCGCCTACTGTATTATTGAATCAATTAGATAACAGCCAACTCTATTTGAAACGGAAGACACCACATAGGATAAGACTAGGCTTTAAGGATCTTGACTTATCTATCAAAAGTTGGGACCTATCGTTTATAGATGGTAAAATGATTTAAAAATATTACTTTAATCCCTGCAAGTTTGCAAGCAAAAGTGTGTGTTAACACGCTTATAGCATGGCGTGACATGCAAAGCTTGACGTGTTAACGCACTCATGGCATTTAAAAGGTTAAAGACAAACATATTTTCAGATTTAAAATTTACGACACCTACTTGGCATTAATTGCTTCTTGCATCTGAAGATTTTGAGCCAAAGTGTTCAACTGTGTGCTCAGGTTTCGATGTGAAATCTTATTTTCGATGAGCTCACTCAGCATATCAACCGCCACCTGTCCACTAACTGCAATCTGCGTACTCTTCAGCAACTCCTGCGGGTTCATCTTGGCAAAATCCTGCACCCTGTCTTGAGGTAGTAGCTGACAGAGGTTGTCCACACGGATGTTGAGTTTCTCCATCAAGTCTTGTACGTCCTTCAGTTTAACTTGTTTGTTGTCTATGCTCCAGACTGAATTGTTGTCAGTGTTAAAATTTCGCGTAATGATCACATTGTTTTCTCCCTCATTTTGGTAAAGTTCTATCTCTATAGTGGCTTGTTGATGACCACTCTTAACATATTCACCAATCTGCAAATAATACTTTCTTTAATTATTTGATTGCTTATGCAATTTTACATTGCGTATGCTACAAATACTCAGCATAATACGTAATCTTCAAATAGCCCAAAATATTAACAGGTATGAAATCAAAGAGACTAAATAGACTGGCAGTGTCGTGAGAAGCAAGTTCTCTAAGACTCTCCAAATGGTCTTCGAGAGAACCCCAGCCGGAGGACGACCACTAAAGTGCCCAAGAATGAGATACAGTAAAGAAAGATAGTTTCAGAGTTCATTAATCTAATTATCTTTTTAATATAAAATTGTTAAATTAGTGTTAATTTTATTCCATTATATTCATCAACAATGGAATAAAAATAAATTACGTCTTATTATTTTGAACTTTGAAAATAAAAATCAATAGTCCATTACGATAAAAATTTATGCACCAGATACAGATATGAGGTAGGCCAATGGGTTAACAAGTTGGTAAAGTTTTAAGAAATTGAAATACACAGAATGAATTATAGTCTTCATTTGAGGCAGTCAATCTCATTGTTATCATAAATTTGAGAATGGATAAATATACTTATGTTCATATTCAATTGTATTTTTTCTCAAAAGTTGAGAAAATTGCCACTGTAAGTACTTTTATATGATTATAATAAAGTAAGAATATCACCGATTGAAAATATAGAAAAAATAAGTTATTTATTATTAAAACAAACGAGTACCGTTTTTGCTCTACCAATGACATTTGTTTTGCCTCCCAAGCCAAGGACTATGGCACAAACCAATGTCGATTTTCCAGTGCCATTTGGGCCAATTATCAAATTCAGCGAGGATTTGGGGAATACTTCCACCTGTCGAAAGGTGCTGTAAGAAGTTATGATTAGTAAAACATATTTCTCGGACTCATCTTTAGTCAAGACACTAACTATGTATCCAAAATGCTTAAAACACCTGAACATCCCCTTATTCAGATTGTACACAATGTTTATTTAAACATTGATTACTTTCTGATATCCCATAAAATTCAACAGCCTTATTTTCACTAAATTCATTTGTGGGAAGATATAAAGAGTACAACACCAAACAAATATAAGGACAGTGATTTACTAATTAATGTTGATTCAATCAACAAAAAATACATTAGAGTGAATGATCATCATTGTAAAATCATGTATCATGAATATAATATATAAAAAAATAAGAGTATAGTTTTAAATAAAAGAGAACACAAAGATAACCTGTAAAAATATTAATGGCAAGCTTTTATACAACGGAAAATTAATTACTAAGTAAATAATAAGAAAACGTACACAAAGTTCTCCATAGCAATTCTGTGAATTGATCCAGCTTGCTGTCCATGACTTCTCCTCTTTTCCGACATCATTCGTCAAGAAATTGACAGACAGCCCAAACTTGGCGGGAAGACAAATTTACAATTTAAACCATATAATTCGCGCACCGCAAACTGTAAACAAGAACCAACTGACAAGAACAATCCAGTGATACCAACGGATGAAAAATATTTTTCCAACGAGTATAACATTACACAGTCGTTCATTCTTGTATCTTACTCTTAATTTGATAGAAAATAACTATTAAAATGTGAATATTATAATTAATCTAAATAAGCTTTTCTCTTTATTATAAGACAAACAATTAGGTTACATGTAAATTAATCATTTGTTTTCCAATAAATGATAAATAAATATGTAAAGGAAAATTATATTAATTATTTCGCATATATTTAAAAAACCAACCATTTAAATAATAAAGTAGACTTTTAAGAAATATTACCAACTCAAGGATTTCATTTTAATTTAAGAGAAATTAAATTAAGAAGAATTTAGAAGATTAATTCCTTGACAAGAAGAAGAAATTGATCAGTCAGAATTGTTATATAGAACAGGTATATTATTAGAATCTTAAGTGAAACTATGGTGATAAGTAATTTTGGTTGAGTTTTTAAAACATGCAAACCAAATACATATCGAAAGACTGACCGTTAATGCCAACAAAAATAACTTAAGACTCGTCATTATGTGATTAAATTGTTCTGAGTGTTATAAAGTGTTTTGCATTGTTCAGACCTTCCCCATCCATCTGAGACAGACCCATAGACTGAGTCTAGCTGGTGGCGTGGTGCGCTGGCTTTCTATCCACCGGAGACAGCGCACAACGTAACAATATCAATCAAGTTTATTTAGCAAATAACTTAAACTTTAATTAACCTTTCAAATATTATAATGATACAAGTGTACAACCCGCGACGATAAAAGAAATACAATTTTGTATTATACCACCAATATGCGATTCAATTGTGACCTTGGAATATAAATTGTTTTGTTCGCGAACTAGATTAAACAAAATTTGGGAGTTGTATTCTTAGTTCATTATATCTGACCCGTTTTTAAAAAGAAGAAAAGTTTTTTTAAATATTTATTAGTAAGGAAATCGAAGTTCAATTGGTTCATAAAAAAGCTTAACCTAATAAATTTTTGTGTTTACACAGCGACTGCTCATCGTTTTATAATAATGCGACAAATAAAAGCGCGTTTAAAAAAACATGTTTTATATGCAATTTATATCGTAATTGAACGGAATTATAGAATACTATGAATGTGAATAAAGCTATTCAATTAAAATATACACGGTGACAAAGTCAGCTAATGTAAGAAAAGAAAAAAAAAAAAATATATATATATATATATATTTGAGTATATTTTTAACTATACTCAACATGTTATAAAATTATCAACAATGAGTAAACATTACTGTGGGATCATTGAACCATAGAAATCTTTACACATTTTTTTAATCCTATAAATCAATAATCATTAATATACTTTTAAAATTAGCAATATTAACATTGTGGTTAAAATTCATATTTTTTATTTATTATCTTAGTTTTATTAACCATTAATTGAGTTTATAAAACATTTACCGGTTTCGGAAAATACCTTTTCCTTCTTCAGGATGTCATAACTAACTAAAAATATAGCATTGTTTCTTCACCAGAATCTATTTTTAAATTTAAAAAAAAAAACAATTATTTAAAAAAATAAATTTAGTACCTAACTTAAATTGCTGCTCAATACAATTTAGTCGAATAATTTTTAGGAAAAAATTTTAAAATAGGACTCGTAGTTAAAATTAGTTGGCTGTTTAGAATTTCCTGATTACTTTTACATGCTTTATTTATCTCCAACGATTCCAAATTATTTAATTTGTGACCTACACCGTTTATATGCAAAATTGACAATCCCAATTTTTTATCAAAACCATGACTATTTTCTATGTTTTTTAAACTCAATTAGTGGTTAATAAAACAAAGATAATAAATAAAAAATAATCATTAATATATTGAGCAGGTTCTAGGTTCAACTACGTTCTAAACAAAAAGTATCCAAACTGCTCATTTTCAGTTTCCTAACATAGAATAGTCACAGTCGTGATTCTTTCAGTCTTTTTACGTTTTCTAAGTCAGACCCGAAAACAAAATATGAATATTATGCTATATTTTTCCTACCAAATCAGATAACGTAAAAGTTAACAAAAAATGGTTTTACTACCTTGAGACATCCATTTCATATGTAATACTAATATAAATAATCTTCCCTGAAAATGTAATTGTTAAGTATTTTTATTTGTATAAAATAAACAAATAAATAAAACAAACGACATCATTATATTTAAACACGTACTTCAATAGTTACATAATGTATTGTGTGCATATACTTAAATGTAATTTTCTATTTATGAAAAAAGATTGTTGTGAATTTCGATCTAGGTTTTTCTTGTTTGTTGTATAAGAATGCATTTTACAACATTTAATTTAATAAGACTCCGTGAAGAATGAGGAAAAGCAGATACAAATGGAATATATATATTTATTTAACAACCGTACAACGATATCTCATACGAACTGTTCTAGATTATGCACTTGGTCGGCCAGAAACAGTTATCTAATAGTGGCTGCACTGCTTAGTCCGATTTTATGGCCGCTTATTCGTTCGTTCGTAGCCTACTTCATAGGCGTTCATAGGACTGCTTGTCGTCGACGGGGTTTCTTTGATGTTTGGTAATTTATATTTTCGGCGCGTCTTATGTTGACTTAAGTCCCTTTAAATTGTACTTTCTGTATAAAAATGCACAGTATTATGTGAATTAGCATTTTTAAAATGAATATTTGTGTAAATCTGACGTTCAAAATGTGATAAAACGTAATAATCCACGAATTTAGCTTCCGAATTTTCGGTGGGAATATGACAGGCCGTGAATTTAGTTTGTTTTGTTAATTTTTATAAGTGAAAATAGCGGTATAAGTTATTCCGAGATAAACCAATTTAACCATCTTACGCGTGTTGTTTTATATGTACAAGTACAAGTTTTTAAGTGAGTTCCATTGATAAAGATTATTGTTTTGTTTTGCTATGGCTAGACAGTTCATGGATGCGGGGTATTTTAGAAATGGTCGTTGTTTGTTTGTATTTTAAATATCGTGTGAGGTAATGTTGTTGATAATGGTTCTGATTTTTATTGTCAACGTGTTTTTGTGAATATTTTTTGTGAGAATTGTGTAACAAAGTGCTAAAACACAAAATGGAGGGAGCATCGGTTGAGAAGGAATATTCCGCCCTCGGGAACCTTTTCCAACAAATAATCAGTGATATGAAGGTACGTGCTGGATCTAAAATGTTCATTTTGCATTTCAAAGTATAATTTTATTTATGTTTCTCGATCAGCATTATAAACAAACGGAATGCTCACCGATACATTCCTTTTGTTTTGAATTGCGCAGATCTCACTGTGTCAAATTTCTTCATTAAAGTCGCTATAGCGAGCTGATTTACAATCGATAAATAAAATCAAATATAGTCTGATGAAAAAACAAGAATATTCCATTCAGCATACGATGATCATTTAGCGGGTGTGTAGGTAGATGAAAAATATTACGATTTTATTCGATTTTGTAAAATTAACTTTTATGTATAAATAATAATAAATTTCTTTTGGTAAATACTAAATACATAATATTATCGATGGTTTTAATGCAAATATTTTCCATTTTTTAGTTTAAAGTAGTAATAATTTATGGTACGTTTACTTAAATAATTTTGTAACCTTCATTCAAAGCCCTATGTTAACTATCCTCCATCTCCTAAATCATTGATACAAATTAATAAATAAGACCGAAGCACAGCAGGTATGTTATTTATGAGTATGTATCCATAATATAATATTTTATTTCCTCAATACACGCAGCCATCCAGATGTCATACATTTTGAAATATTTGAGATGTAACTATTATGTCGGCTCACACACATTTTTCTCAAGATTTAACTCGTTTACGGATGTTATTACGCCATACACATCCACCGTTGGCTCTGTTCCCACCTTTGTATCAGTCTGTGACAGGTGCTTGTTCCATGGAGGACGTGACGCATTATCGTCTCCAGTGTTGTATCTCGAGATCTAGTGAACCAATTTTGAACAATCAAACGCGGCTCTTGTTTTTTTAAATATTTTTAAATAAGACTTATATTATACTCTCAAATCGATGCCCGCTCGTCTTTTCTTTCAGTACATGTACCCACGTATTGTTAATTCTTGGATATTATGCATTAGGATATTATCTCTGCAATCGACAATTGTATTTTGAAACAATTGACTTTATTTCGATCCGTGAAATTGTAATTTGTTGTTTTTCTTGATTCGCACTACAGTAGTTTTATCAATTGTCGTCACTTATTTGAAATATTTTCACTTTACTCTCTTCGACGACATAATCGGCGACAACCAATTGCTCTCTGCTTCTTTGTATTAGATATATTATACTGGCGATTTGTTTTCTTTTATTAAAAACGTATCGGATGATTTTTCTCTTTATCTACTTTTATTAGACTGCAATAAAAATGAGACTGACATGTTATGATGGTTAGGACGATATATTAAAATGTTGTGATGCAGATTTAAGCAAAAGTGGAACTCGAACTTGCAAAAATCGCATGAAACGAGTGTTTCAAAAGCATTAAAAATGTAAATATCTTATATAGTGTCGTTAGTATGAGAATCTATAATGCGTTCTCGTGAGAAAATTATCATTTGGATAAAACCAATCATCATAACCAAGCCTTTATGTACATTGGGTCGTGCACAAATTTGTTTATGATTGAAAATGGTTTCTTAAATCTGATTGATATTGAGTGATTAGCAGTGGCGTAACAAAAAAAAGGCCCCCGATGCAGAATGTAAAAATGGCATTGGGCCCCCGATGCAAAAGGAAAGAGCCTCCTAGAATATGTATTGTATATAAATTATTATTGCTATTTATTTTATTCATTAATTTTCGCTTTTCGACGATGGTATGGTCCTTAATCCGACATGTTAGTGGGGTGCCACTGTGTTCATCGATAATGTAATGTTTTCACGTGATACTGTAATACACGTAAAAATGTTTTTTTTAAATTTATTGGTAATTTCATTTCTTGCTGTGGTTGATTTTAAAATACCATTATAATTGGGTTTGTACTCGGATACCAAACATATTGCAGGGCGCGGACATCTTGAGCGCCCCGATGATGCACCATTTGCGTTTGCATGGTTACGCCACTGGTGATTAGTACTCTAAATGTATTTAATGTTTTGCATGCCGTTATGTTATGAGATTCGTAGAAATACGAATCGTAAGTATTACATCAATTGTATGTTATTTTATTATCGTCGATCGCTGGTGTTACGCTCGATGTACAGTGTCGTAAAAATTTTGCACTAAAGTAAACAGATAATACAAAAAAATATCGATTAGAGTGTTTTTTAATTAGACTTTTACACTTCCAATTATATATATTATGTATATATATATCAATATAAAACACTGATGTTTATAATAATAACGTAGTTAGTATAATAAAAGTGTAAAAGCAATTAGCGCTGATGCACTTATAGTAGTAGAATAGGTGGCTAGCCGCATGTACAGTACCTACTCAGTGTCTACGGATTTTTTTTTTCGAAGATAAGCTTTGATTCATTATAATTCAAAAGTTTGAAAGAATTGACACAAAAAATTATGATTTTATTTCGCATAATCTATATAATGTATGCTTTTTGTTTTAAAATATTATAAGACATTTAAATATATACGTAAAAAAACCGTGACAAAAAATTACCTGGCCCCCGGGTAAACGCCGTTCCTCGTTTTACTTTTTTTAAAATTTTGAATGATATATTTTTTAAATACCTATGTTTTATATATATATGCAGTGGAACTCCAATTTCACATGCCCGGAATTTACGTTTTCCCTCCATTTGCATGTTATTTCTACAGTCCCGTGTCGTTTCAGTACATTACAAACTCTATTTTACGTTCGCCTTTCCCGCAATTTACGTCTAAAATTGATTAAAATTTGTTCGCTATACGCCATAGAGGCAAAGGTGTGTCGGTCATTTGCTTGTCGTATGTATGCATTTTTCTTCTGATACCTACGTAATTTGTAGGTTTCGTAGAAAGAATTGCGGATTTACTTAGACATTGACTCCAACATAATAAGATAGGACGCAGTGGAAATTGATGAAGTAGTGAACAGTCACATAAACGAAAACTTGACAGAAGAAGAGCCTTTTTTCACGTTCACGCAATAATGGATTAATCGGAAAAGAAAGTGTCAGAGATCTGCCCCTTTTTAGCGTACAAACCCAAATAAGACGTATTATTAGTCATTAAGGAGAACACATTCTTATTGTGAAGTTGTAATTATTCAGAACAGACGGTTTGTAATATTTTAATTACTAATTAAATGTATTCATTAAAAAGATACACAATTTTATCGAAAAATATTGTTATTGCTACCGGGATTCAAACATGGATCTCTTCCAATCCGGGAAATGTGCATTAATAATTACAAATTCACATTAAGAATGTGTTCTCCTTCATAATATATAAGTTTTATCAATGTGTACAAAATTGAATAAAAAAATGAATTATTAATTCTGGCGTCTCCTATCGGTTTACTCAGAATACCGAGAAATTATTCGTTACTTTATAATTTGACACCGAAAAATTACTCTTTCTTTGAGAAATTATGGGGAAAGAGAATATTTTTAGTATTGCGAAAAAAGTTAAGATTTAAGGTGATTGTAAAGTATTATATATTTTTTTTAAAGGAAATGTTTTACTTAACGGTATTTGAGATTCCATAAAAACAAAGTAGATGGCTTTCAAATAATGGAACGATAGATGTATCAATTTGAAAAGTGTAACAAATAAGTTCGAAAATTTGTCATCAATGCACTGTATTGGTATTGCATAATCGGTTAATGCACGTTCCCCGGATTGGAAGAGATTCAGGTTCGAATCCCGGTAGCAACAACAATATTTTTCGATAAAATTGATTTTATATGTATATCTTTCTAATTAATACATTTAATTAGTATTATTATTTGTCGTTTAAACTGTATATATATATACGAATATATACGAATAGGTCTAAAATAATAAAAAAATATGGAAATTAATTTATCGATGGACTATAAAAAATTCGTAACTTATAATAGATGTGCACTACTAATAAAACCGATCTAAGTACGTCGAATGTCGACATCACATTGACGATAAAAACAAGATTGACATCTCGATTAGATGTATCTTCAATCAAGGTGAAATTTTATATATATAAAATTTCATCTTGATTGAAGATACATCTAATCGAGATGTCAATCTTGTTTTTATTGTCAATATGATGTCGATATTCGACGTACTTAGATCGGTTTTATTAGTAGTGGTGCACTATCTATTATAAGTTAAGAATTTTTTATCAAGAGGAAACCTCACACTAAATTAATGCTAGATTTTTTATAGTCCATCGATAAATTAATTTCCATAATTTTTTATTATTTTAGACCTATTCGTATATATTCTCGTAGAGGTACCTATGACCCAAAATGTAAAACATCCCCTCAAAAATGTGTACACACGTCCAACCTCCCCCATTCAAAACTCTTTAATTGTTTTTATTAAATATACGGGGCTGATTTAGGGAGGCGCATTCATGATTCGATATTCCTCATTATTTTATTATACAATATAATGAGATATAATACATTTTTAAACATAATCAGTAAGTATATATATATATATGTATTATTAAGGTGAACACATTATTATTGTGAAGTTGTAATTATTCAGAACATAGGTCTGTGATGTTTTTAATACTAATTAAATGTATTAATTAGAAAGATATTCATATAAAATCAATAAAATGATAAAACAAAATAATGAAGATGGCTTTCAAATAATGGAACGATAGATATATTAATTTGAAAAGTGTAACATGTATGGTAGGTTCGAAAATTTGTCGTCAATGCACTGTCTTGCTATAAAATAATCGGTTAATGCACGTTCCCCGGATTGGAAGAGATCCAGGTTCGAATCCCGGTAGCAACGATATTTTTCGATACAATTGATTTTATATGTTTATCTTTCTAATTAAAACATTTAATTTGTATTAAATTATATATATATTACATTTTACATTTTTTTCTTCTTTATGAGAGTCGAGACTCGTGTATAGAGGAGTATATAAGAGATTATATAATTTATTTGTCTGCTAGTCTGTAATTTTTCTAATTGTGAGTGGGGGAGATTATAAAAGAATTTGATGCTTTGGGTTATGGTATATTTAAGTTTTGAAATATCAATTTGGTCTCTAAATCTTGAAGATTGAATGTTAACGATCTGCTAATATCATAAAACTCTCAAATAATACTTTTCTTCGTTTTAATTATTGTCAAATTACGCCGCATTTAGGAACGAACGCGATTTATTTTATTTTTTTAGTAAGCTGTGTAGAACATATGAATGCGGAAATATGGGAAAAGAAATGCCGACTATGACTGACTTCAGAAAATTCTCTATCACTTTTCGGTACTAAATAGCGGTCTTTCATCAGCGATTCAGGTATTGGTTAATATAGCCAGTCGCACACTTAATGAAAAATGTTTACTTACTTATCTAAGTATTGCTTGCAAAGATTATTTAGCGACCACAGGAAAAATTCGCCTGTTAAATTCGGTTAAAAATCTTTTAGTTGAGGATTGCAAAACATTCAATACATTTTTTTTTACCGCTTCCAAGGTAAGTTTGTAGAACGCCATTATCACATATGTAAAAATGAAACACTTGTTTTTTTATTCTACTCATTTTAGTTACTTGAGGCGCGTTTCGCCTTGAAAAGACATTATTAATCTAACAATTTAACTCGACAACTTGTATTTATAACTATAATAGGGGGACAGCTATACAATTTTATTTGCATGAGATGGAAAGGGACAACATTATTCATTGGAATTTTGACTATTTTCTTGCTGTCTCTTTTCATCTCATGTAAATAAAATTATATAGCTGTCCCCCATTATAGTTATAGTTACAAGTTGTTGAATAAAATGGTTACGTTGATGATGCGCTTGCAAGGCGAATTAACTGAAATTAAAATGGAATATTTATGCACGGAATATCGGACAATCGATAGAACCTTATAATGGGTATGTCACATCCCTCTCGCGCATCCACTTCCCTCCAACTAGTAGCGTTGTTTTATCCCCTGCGATGACGACTCATAGTAGTAGTTTTCTCTGCGTGTAACACTATCGGCCAGCTCGGATGCCTATTTGTGCGTGTGACGGGATCGATCCGGAACGCCACAACACTCGCTCGGAGCGGGGGTAATGTGGAATACGAGCACGAGATATACGATCTTATCGATATTGCGATATGCCGCGGTTTGATGGTGGGTAGATAGGCATATTGTATCACACCCAATTCTCTTCTCGTATTTCGTGCCACTCAATTCTAACTAAAAAAAAACTCTGCCGATAGAATTGCTGCCTCCATTGTTGTGGTTTTATTTATTTATTTTTTTCCATTCAACACCTGTTGAATGCAATACACTATTTTATTAACAGGGAACAACGAGTATTCTGATAATAGATTTCAGATCCCAAGGTTAATGAAATCTAGCATAAAAAAACGAATACAACAGTCGTTAATAATTAATGTTACAGGTCTTTTTTTTTTTGGTTATGACACTTCAATAATGTGTTGTGTACCGATACACGGTAATGTGCGCAAGAGCGCTATCTAAGCGAGAAAGAGACAAAGTTATATGACCGCTTCACGCTAGACAGTAATACAACAACGCTCTTGACGTCAGTTGACACTTGGTATCGGTTGGGTACACCGTGCGCTGTGTGATGTTGTTTTGTTGGATTTATTTTATTTGGGTATCATTTTAGAATAGTAATTGATAAAAATGAGTGAAATTGGAACTAAACATTAAAAAAAAACCTATTCATAGTCAGGCTCATGAAATTGCTTTACACGTATACGAGTTTATGAAAAAGGATGTAGAAAAATATGGCCATGTATTACTTCATCTGAATAACGTACAGAAACGTGTTTCTGAAGCTACTAGTGTGGCTCTTCGTACAGTTAAACGTATTTTACAGGAAGCGAAAACGTTAAAAGAAACATCAGGCCCAAGTACATTCTCATCTCCGAGAAAAAATGAAAAAAGAAAAGATCCGAAATCTAACAGATGACTTTTATAAAGCTGCTATTAGTCGTATTATGCATGTCTACTAAGTAAATTATAGTATCGATGATGATGTTTAAGTTACGAGCCGACAAAAGTCGTGAGTACTCGACACCAGCCGAGCACAATAGGATCTACCAGTATTTTTGGAGCTAAAACAGTGTTGCTAGGATTTTTTTTAATTCTTCCCTTTTTTTATTTTTGCTTTCTCTGTTTGTGATGGTTTAACATTCCTTTTTTTCGTGAAGTGATCCCTCTGGATTTCAGAGACGCTCGCAATTGAGACTGTCGAATCGCCGCGATAACGTCACTTTCAAGAAATGTATGAATGTGGAAGAGACGAAAATTGTATGTCAGGACAGAAGAGTGTGGCGCTCTATCCTCTCCGCCCACTCCTACGGGGAAATAATGTGATTGTAACTTATTTAAGTTAGTTGTTCAAAAATTACCGTAGGTTGTCTGAGTTGAGTAAGTGTAGCAGTATAAACCATCAATGAATGACATTTTAAGGTGAGATGGAGACATTATATTTCAGTTTAAAAAGTAAAATATGTCCTCCTTTTATATACCGTATGGTAACCCTAACCACGTTAGTACTATTTTTGTAGAACCGACAGCTTAGTTAGCTTAGTTTTTAAATAGCAAGAGTAACATTACATGCGTTTTCATGTATTAAAAAAATACTATAAGAAATTATTCATAAAAATGTTAAAACATTTTTGTTAATCTTGACTAGACTTGTACGGTGATTGAGGTAAATAAACAATTGACGTGTTTGTAATATTGTTTTGAAAAATTAATTTAATATCTGTCCAGTTAAAACACGATACCGCAAATAAGCGTCTAGAAACGTGCTTTGTGGATCCAGCTTTTAAAATGATGTAAAAACATAATAAAAATAGAAATTACTAATTAATATTATACAAAGTTAACTGCTCAATAATGATTATAAAATATGCAGCAGTGATAATATTTGAAACATAAATAAATAAATAATGAAATCAATCGCTCTCAATATTGTTTATTAAATTTATTCCGATATTGTTTTGTATTTTTACCCGAGTCATACACTGATAAACACACTCGAGCTTGTGCACGCGTACTTGACTCGCTTTGAATATTAATTAATTCGATTGGAATTCTTTGTTGCAAATTAATTTTAAAATAGTAATAAATTCTCGACGCGTATGCAAATATATACGTGCGTTATTTTGCTGTTTGCGGCTTTATTTCCGCATAATATGTAGGTCCATGTGTCGATGTCGATAGCAGCATCTGCGTGGTTCTAATCTATCGGTTCGCCACCGTTTTGGAGATGAGCAATAACATCCAACGGTTTTATCGCGAACGTGTTTCTGTGATAGATAGATAAGGTAGCGGAGATAGCTTAGCAGCCTTGAAAAAAGACTCCCAGTGTAAAATATTAATAACACGTCTAGGTCAAGGTGAGATTACCATAATTGTTTTAAATTGGATGCCCGAATTTAATTAAATCCATTAAAAATACGATATACGACATCGTTTTGTGTGGCTTCTCACTTGAACACCTGCGGCCTTACAGCCATTTTAATGCGTTCTGTATGGATTGAAAAACGGACGGCTGGCCGATGGCCACCTGGAAACTTTTTGAAAAATTAGTGTCAGCAAAAAATCTCTTTTTATATTATTAAAGTTGAATTTTAAAACCTGCACGAGTCTGACGCACACGTGGCGCACATTATGTATGTGTGACAGAGAACCTGTTCAAGTTTCATGGCGCTGCACATGACGAGAACATTTATTATTATTATTATATATTGTATGTATTATATTAATATATTAGCGACTAGCGACTCTATATACTAATAATACACATACAAATATCATGACTTCTACTATCATATAATTTTTTTTAGTACATAATAATGCATTCTATCACTCGTCCTTACATCTTCATATTTAAAATGTCGCTAGCGAATCGCAATACTTTGGGTGATACGTTATGCATACGTACTTTTAGATCAGGAACCGAAAACCGGTAAAAATCGTTATTTTAGCCGAAACGAAAACCGAAACCGAACCGATATTTTTCGTTTTTTTTTTCAATTTACGAGAAAATTTTTTACTAATAAAAGCTATTTTGTTGTGTGTACTAATTATATAATGAGTAGTGTGTATAGTGCCCACTAGATGCGTAGTAGGCATCTCGTGTGCAGTGTGCACTTGGCAGTTCGTAAACAAACTGTGTGTAATGTCATGACTTTGAAGAAGAGCACGTGAACGACACAAGTTTCTTTGACCACTGTTATGGTATTTTATTTTTTATGGGGCCTATAAACTATTGCCCTGCACCCAATAACCTATCCTCAATCTGCGTATAGACTCTTAATGTCGAAAGGGATAAAGTTGATTTCTGGTCGAAAAGTCGATTCGCATTGTGTACGCGTGACATATTGAGCCTTCTTCTTTCTTCTTTAATACAGTAACTTTATTTTTAATTGTTATAAAAAATATAAGAATAATTCAAAGGCCTTGCTGCCCTGGTGTGATTGTTGGGTTCCTATGTCCGCAACACCCAGCAATATAAATATATGTATAATAAATAGTTGGGCAGTTTCCAAAGCAACGTTTCAATTTCGTACGTCATCTAGTAAACCTTTTCCAAAGTAATTAATAAATTGCCAATAGTGGTAAGTTAAATGATAAGATGCATTATTATCTATCTTAAATAAAGTTGATTTAATATGATGAAAATATCAATGAACACATTATAGATTGGCTCTCAAAAGTCCGCGATCCGAACACTTGTGAACGGAAAAGCGAGAGTAAATACACCCATACCTATAAAAATAACTTGTAGAATAAAACAAACTACTAGATTCTTTCTATACTGTTGTCGTACTTTTGTTCCTGAAAGCAGGGCCCGGTGAAAAGTTGGCAAGCATAGAGAAAGTCAATGAAGTATGAATAAAAAAATGTATTTTGTCTGCATTTTAGCTACATCAGAATCCGCCCTCTATTCCGCAGTGCACTGCATACGCTATCAAATATTCTCCTTTCACATTTTAATTATGTATGTGATCAATCTTAAGTTATAGCGAAAAGTCGTATAAAGATAGGTATGGACGGTGTGGGTGTATTTACATATTTACATTAACTTGCTTATATTTAAATACGAGTTGAACTGAAAACCGTAACTGAACCGATATATATTTTTTTTTACCGAACCGGAACGAAAAACATAACGGTTCGGGTCCCTGTTTTAGATGATATACCATGCAGAAACATGTTCAAAGATAATATTCAACTCTCATATATTTTAATACAAATTAAATGCATTAAACTTAGTTTATCTAAACAATATTTTAGCTGCCACCAGGATTTGAACCAAATAATAATAATTACAACTTCCAAATAATAGTAATACAATTTCAATAATCAGGGGATATATATATATTTTAACATTCGTTTCTTATCTGTATCTTCTATTTATATATATATATTTTTTTTTTTTTTTAACATTTGTTTCTTCTCTATGATAGTAAGACTCGTGTATAGAGAAGGAGTATATTCGAGTTAATTTATGTTTCAGTTAGTCTGTGTACATATTTTTTTTTACTTCAGTTACAAATTTATGACAGTCCGTAATTTTTCAAATTGTGATGGGGAGATTGTTAAAAAATTTGATACTTTGATAAATATATTGATTTTGAGTTGCGATATATTTTAGTTATGGGATATCAATTTGATCTCTATATCTTGTAGTACGGAATTCGCTTCTAAAATTTAATTGATTTTTAATTTTGAAAATTTGAATTTTTTTTGTATATGTCTACTATTTTTGGTACTTTAAAATCTGTGAAAAGTTGTATACTTGGATAGTCTTTTTTTTTTTAGAATAATTTTTATTATCATGTTTTGAGTGATTTCTAATTGTAACATTGAAGTTTTATTTGCACTTCCCCATCCAATAATACCGTATTGCAAATGTGACTGTACAAACGCGTGATATATTATTTTCAGATATGTAAGTGATAAGATGTTTCTGAGTTTAAAAAATATGTAGGCAGTTTTCCTTATTTTGTTTGTGCGATTAGTAATATGTTCTTTCCATTTGAGATTGTTATCTACTACGATTCCAAGATACTTGATACAGTCTTTTTCTTCAATTGATGAACATTGGTCTCAAGTGTTTTCTCGAATACAGGCCTTGGTGTGAATTTTAATATGAATTTCGGTGTGTTGTTTCTGTTGAATAGCAAATCGTAGAAAGTATGTTTTATCGGTGTTAATTGATAGTAAGTTATCATCCGTCCACTTTTTTTATGGTATTAACATCCTCATTTGCCGATATATTAGCATCAGTCCAAATTTTTTCGTTAATTATTAATACTGTATCGTCTGCATAAGATATTAATACAAAATAAATTAATTAATATAAAATACTCATATATTTCGACAATCCACAGTTTTTATCACACGACTTCAATTAAAAATGAAATAAAAACTTTTACACTTTTCTACAACCCTGCACGTAATATTATTGCATACTTGGCGTGTTATTTCAGCAATTTCATTACGAGTATTGTCCTGTAGCATCGTTGTTGGCTTATTGGCGTAGACCTTTCCTATCAATGATTTTTTTTTCCAAAAGTTGGGGTCATCAATATTGAGCGCCAAAATATGTGCACTCCAATTTCGTCGACGTATGGTACGTCCGGCGTCGGCGGTATGGTGTTTGAGTATTTTTAATGAAGTTTCTTGAAACATTCCTAATTCTTTTGCTTTGCGCGGCGTCGAGAAGATGTGCCACCACTTTCACGAATACTCCCTCTCACTGCATCAATATTTTCTGGCGTACGTACGCTACATTGGCGTCCCGTCTTAGGTTCATCTGCCAGTTATCTACACGTTGATTGGTTGACTTGCCTGGCACGTGATGAACACCAAAAACATCACGCATCTTTCTTCGTGTATTCACAATTGAACGATTATTTAGATGAAATGTTTTTATGTCTTCAACACATTGTTGTGACGTTAGATGCTCCGTAATAAATTGTAATCGACTACTCTCTACGACTACCAAATGCGAACTGACAAATGTCTGCCAAACTAAAATGGCGGCCAAACAAAATCGGCCTGGAACATAATATTCACTTGTATATTCAGGGTGCGTGCAGGTTGTAAACGCGATAGCCCTCCACAAGGGTGTTTATTATTGTAATTATAAAAATAAAATTTCATCAGTGAGGATTGAAAGATATTATCCCACAAGAGCAAATAATCTTAAAATAGTTCCAAGAACGAAAACTACTTTTGGTCAATGATTATTCAACTTTCAAGCTCCCCAGAATATACAATTAAATTGGAAATATTGGAACTTTAAGTGATATTAAGGATTTTAAAAGGGATGTTTCTAATTGGTTGTTGAAATTAGGTACAGCAGACCACCTGTTTAATATAATTAACTGCATTTTGTGTGTTTTGATCTTGCATATTTTCCTTTACCTTATATGTGCTTACATTCTTATACATATTATATTACACATTTGAAATATTTTCACGTTTACTTGCCTTGTATATTTCGTATTCTATTTGATTGTGTTTTGCCTCCAATGAGTTATTTGGTTTTGTGAAATATAATTTGTTTGCCAATTTGCCCTAAAAAAGTCATGCCTAGTTGGGTAATGCATTTTAAAATCTGTGTAAAATATATGTAACAAACTGTCTTTTTTTTGTAGCTGTGCAATGCTTATGTTTTATGTGTCTAAATAAATAAAGGCTGTCTGGTGAGTGACTCATCAACAGCAGAAACGTCGTCTACTTGATGATAAGCCGACGATTGTCTGACTCCAAGTATGTGCTCCAAGCTGTGGTACTCCATGTCGACCACGAACGTCTCTCATGTACTGCGGCTCAAACCCAGTGGAGCATATTAACACACACGGAAATTGGATTTGGTTTTGTTAATTATTAACGCCATTTTCGGAATCGACCCGTTGGGAATGTTAATTATTGTTTTGGTAATATTTTGACATGCTCACTTATTATATAAAAACGATCTAGAAACGTAATATATCTGGGAAACTAACACAGTTAATAAAATAATAAAAGCAACGAATACGCTACCGTTGCGACATGCAAAAGCGGAGCATGTCCTTGCATAAATACAAAACCAAAATGCGAAATTTGCAAGAAACGTAAAATTAAAATATTTTATTTTTTATCTTCCGAGTGTACTTGGAATGAAAATAATAGAGAAATATGGCGAACGGGACGGAGATTTTTGAATTTATTATAAAAAAAGCTATGTAGGTATTTTTTTTTTCTATCGATGGTGATGAACAATTTTTCCTGTTTATAAAATACATACATTCCATACCAGAACACGCACAGTGACAATATTAAAAATATTTTCACGGGCGTTCAGAACTTCTGTGTAGAGATTTCTGGACTATTTTGACCTGTTCTTCCAACCTCTCTGGCTGACGTTTCGTTCATTTTACTTTATTAAAAAAAATTATCCCAAATATAATTGTACGTATAAAATGTAAGAGCATGTCGTGGGCCATTAATCTACGGCGATTATTCGAGTTTCCACATAATTGACACGGTACGCCGCCCAGTGGTGAATGTAGAAATTAATCGAAAATGTATATAGTATGCGTGCTAATTTTTTTCGTGTCTTTCGCGCGATAAACTTAATTTTTCACTAGTTAGTGGATCGTCTTGTCGAGGTTTCGATACAGCTGGACAGTATATGGACACTATATTCAGTGTATATTTGTAGATAATTAAATAATATTTTGAAATTTTTATTAATTTCCCTATCTGACTAATTCTAGTTTTGCCGAGCGAAAAATTCTAACAAATTGATGCGCGAATCGATTCAACAAGAGTTGAAATATAAATGAAATTTTTTTTTTGAAGTGCTACAAATAAAATAATGGGCACTCCGACAAAGGCGCGCAAAAGTTGAGGACATTTGTTCCTATGTATTGTGTTTTATATCCAATCAAAATTAAAACAGTTATAATATGAATAAATCATGAATTATATAAACCGAAAATTTATTCGAAAAAATTAAAACTCACTCAATAGACAGTTCTAATTTCACTTACCTAACAAAATAACAATTTTTTTCAAATCATTTAATTTTTTTGGTTTTGTTCCGCACGGCTATGTCGGGACACCGAATTAATGATATAGCAAAGTTATAAATAATTTATATTAGCAATAAAATTATGATCGCTAACGTTCGTGTAAGCGGACAAGCACTAGAATAAGTGTGTGTGTGTGTGTGAATGTTTTGAACTTATTATTAAAATAGTTGGCCCGTGAAGAGTAATAATATGTGAAATAAAATAAAATAATACAAATCATCTTCTCCGTATGCCGTCTCCTCTGATCTTCACTTTGGACGTTGCAACGCGGACTGCAACGGAACTGCATCCGAAACAATCTCAAACTTTTAAGCCGACAATTCCGTCTTCTAAAATGAATTAAGATAGGAGCCATAACAAAATGGTCAAAATATTGATATGATTATAAAAATGTAGTGGTATAAAGCAATTTAAATATTCTACATTGCTAAATATCTATACGCTCCATACATTAAACGCCCCTTTTCAAATAGTCATTTCTATAAGTGAAGACAATTTTTAACTTTAAAATCAAAGATAATTCAATGCGCCCTTGAGGTGAAAGTTTTTACGAAAATGGCGCTATACAAATTATTCATTATTATTATTACTTATTTTTCATTTTATCGATAGATTTAAAAATTGAATATTTTGTTCGTGGGATAATATAATCATTTGCGTTATTAACGCTGACCAGCGGTCGTGAAATACTATAAATTTTATCCGCCGGTTAAAGTTAATCATATTTTAACTTGAGATGAAATTGTGATGTTCTTTATTTCTCGTAAAATATTCAAGCTGAGCATTTTCTGGTTCAGCTGTAAGCCATTTCTTGCTTACCCCCTTCCGAGAGATAATCTAGATAATATTTAAGTTGGGGGATGCAAATGGGGTTCTCGGCTCAACGGGGTCGGGTCGCCCCAGGCCGCCTTTTACCGAATAACTAAGCCGGCTCTGCCGTGACTGTGCACGCTGCATTCTAATTGGCCTTCTCGAGGGGTTGGGGTGGTTTTGTGGAACGGGTGGCTACCGGGGTAGTAACCATGATTCATTAGCCGTTTCATGCACTCTTATCTACATACACACACTCCTCTCACTTTTATTGATTAAACACTTTGAAGATATATAAATCTGTCTTCACTCACATATATACATACTATCGTCGTTCTGTGGAGTTCTATCGCCTCCATAATCCAGCCATAAATGAACCTTCAGATACCTGGGTGTAAAACTAGGCTCTCGTCAGCCGCAACACCCACGGTATCGACCCCAACACGTGCCAATACAATGCGCCCGCAGCCGTCTAGAGGCCGCCCTTTGCGCGTTACTTCTCTCACGACCGCCTTCCCGACAAGATCTCTAAAATACTGTGCTCATCAAGCATCAATAAGCAGTCTTTCTTGTTCAACCTGCTCTGGCCGCACACGAACACACCCACACACAGACCGCGATCATATTCAAAAGAACATGTGAGCACTGGGTGTAATATATGGGTGCACCAGGCGCTCACACACATAACATTTAATCTTAACCGCATTCCCACTAATCCCCATGAAAAAAGATACAGTGGACATGAATAAATGAGAGACGGGTTCCATTACTTTAAATAGATTCATGATTTTTAAAAAACATTTTTTAATTTTATTTATGTATAATGTGTAATTTCTTAAGTTACATGCAAATTAAATAATAGTTTAAGATTTCAATTAAAATAAATATATATTCAGTGACACATTCATTTACGAAGGACTGACGAAAAGTCACTCTCATCGCTGTGAATATTCAGTGGTGAGATGTTTAAAAATTATTATTTCATTTGGAATATTTATTTTACACGATTACATATTAAAATTGTCATAATTGTTAAAAGGCTCTGGTGACACTCTCTGTCTGGATTGATAAATGGCGATCGGTGCGACACAAAAATCTTTTTTGATAATTGTTTTTTTTTTCAATATATAACTTTTTTATATCAGCGTTAAAAACCGTCAGTGTAAAAAAGAGTTATTAACTATTATTATTCAAACTATCCTAACTATCCAAAAAGAGACTCGGGTCTAATAAAAATAAAAAGGATCGACCAAGTCATTTGAATCCATCTAAAATGTATGTCAATTTCGGTTTTTTGTTAATTTTATTGTTTCGCATACCTTTTACATTATACGATTGCCGACACCGGTATATATTTTTTTAATCGAAGCGAATGCCCAAATTTTCTACGCCTGTTAATACTCCTCGTCAAGATTCGGCGTGACGTTGTGTTCTGAGAAAAACACATTTCTATAAGTCCATCACACCATTGTTGAGCCATCATCAATCATCATTTTCACGCACGCGGTAATTGAGAGACTTGATGATCTTTGAATAACCCTAGACTTTTTTTTTTTTTTGTTGTCATTTGTCGATATTGTAAGCGCGACACAAAGAATATTCATAAAATTACAATAACTTGTTTTAATATATCCACCAACTGTACGTTTACTTGTTTATTTTAATTCAGGGGTATATAAACAAAGCGACAATTTTCATATTTTTTTTTATTTTGAGAATAAATTGAAAAACAGGCGGGAGTTTTAATTTCCGATTGGCGAAGACTGCTACTGGTTAATATTTATATAAATTTAAAAAAATGGATATCGCTGCTTCTGATTTCATACCCCTCATTTATGATTCTGTTCTGCTTTATTTCTGTGTAATGCTTTTCGAGTGGGGCTCATTAAATAGCTTTTACAGTACGCTAATAAATCTACAATTAATGTAAACGAATTAGTTTTTATATTATTATTAAATACAAATTAAATGTATTACTTAGAAAGATATACAATTTTATTGAAAAATATTGTTGTTACTACCGGAATTCGAACTTGGATCTCTTCCAATCCGAGGAACAGTGCATTGACCGATAAAAAAACGAAGATGGCTATCAAATATTGGAAAGATACATATATCAATTTGAAAAGTGTAACATATAAGTTCGAAAATTTATCTTCAATGCAATGTGTTGGTATAGCATAATCGGTTAATGCACGTTTCCGGATTGGAAGAGATTTAGGTTCGAATCCCAGTAGCAACAATATTTTTTTGATCAAATTGATTCTATATATATGTGTGTATATCTTTAATTTAATTACTATGATTTAAAATATCGCATACCTATGTTCTGAATAATTACAACTTCACAATGAGAAGGTGTTCTACTTAATAATATATTAATTGTTGAAGGTATTTGAACCAATCGCAAGTATAATTTTTTCCTAGTAAAACTGCATTAAAATATACTTTTTTTAAAATAAAATAATGTTTTAGTTTTAAATCACTTTATTATTATATTAAAACATTATTTAATTCAGTTACGATGCCTTCTTTCAAAATACATTTTTTTCATTTTTGATTATAGAGGGGTTCGGAAGTAAACGACTCGAATGTTAAATATACCACTCCGAGGGAAATGAGTTCCGAATGAAATATTATGTTGTTATTTTAACATGACCAAACAAATAATTGGCACCCAAAGGGATTAGCGCACTGAAATATTTCATCTCATTCCATTTTTCCCGCGCCACATCACCGCCCCCGGGCCGCGGTTCATGAGGCATGGGATTGCTGCATTTATTATTGTGAAAATATTATTATTAATGCGGAATATTTTCACCGGGCGAATTTTATACCGAGGAAATCGTGATAAGAGGGGACCCACAAAATAATATAGGCGTGGAAAATTACCGTAAATCTGTAAATGTTCAAATAAATGCGCATGTAAATGTGAAATTAGGTTCGTGATAATCGGCCGTATAATGTGTGGGCCCACCTTTAGTTTTATTTTATGGTTATTTTTATGGAAAACATTCTGTTTCTCCAGCGTTATTCACTTGTGATAAATATAATAAATAATAATGTGCCCTTGATTTCACAATAATTGGCACCCATCGCCAATAAGAATTCGTAATATGAAGCAAGATGGCTGCGTAATAGATTTCCGGTGCTATCCACTATTGAATGGAAGTGTTGAAAAAATAATGAAAATAGATGGGTTGAAAGCAGCAGAAATGTGGTCGCACACAGGTGTGATGAAAACTAATTAGGAGCTAATTTAGATTTATGATCATGATCAGATAAAACAGATGTTCAGATTAAAAGCTTTCAACTGATGAGCTTGATGATGGTGGTGTAGTTGTGAGATGATATCGATTGATTTTCCACTTTTGTAAATTTAAAATGAAACATTTTCAAATAATACATACTTCCGGTGAAACATGCAAAGAAAATGTAATAGCAATGGACAGGCCACATCGCTCGCAGGACGAACAGTCGTTGGACGAACGCAGTCGTTCAGCGCTACCCGAGGTGAATCAAGAGGCCGAGGTGACAGCGAATAACAATGAACATTGAAAAGCGAGAGACATGCGTAGGCCTACCGCCTCCACAACCAGCAACACTGCCGACAGGTTCTAAACGTACATAACTAAGTGCGAACTTGAATCACCTAACGGCTATATAATCTCTCCGGTACCGCTCCGCAAATCGACAACAATAATATACGCCGGAAGCTGCCCAGCAAATCGACCTTTTAGCATCACTCCTCTCTCGGCCGGCTTCCTATACGGTTCGACTAACAGCAGATGCCTCACGTACCTACTGCTTATATTTTACCTGTATTGTGTATCATTCCTCGATGAACGTTTTTTATCCGTAAGTCATTTAATATTTGTTTGATCTGCTCTAGCCACAGCCACACACACACACACACACTCCGTGATATCTTACTCATCTGAACACAGTGAATAGCTGGGAGATTATGGAGCCCCAGCACCATCCTTCTGATCCACACTTTCTTTCACAACATAATTGCTTTATCATACCGCTAACACCTACACTGGTGATACATATAGACACTTGTGCATGTCTTCATACGGCAGTGCATAGAAACCGACTGATAATGATAAATATGCCCATTATTATGAAAGTGGTCTAAGTCAAAATATTGAAAAAAAAATGACTTGTCAATTATTTCGCGTCGCATTGTTTTAAATTAATATAATATGACGCAAATTGCAACAATTGTGAAAGATTTTAAGTGTTTTATTCAGCGTATTGTTACAACGTTTAACGGTATCCCGCTAGTGTTTATTTTGACAATACAGTATTATTTACTTACGAGCTACATGCAATATTAATATGTCGAAATAAATTATAAATCTATAAAACTAAATACATTTTGAACCATTGTGTTGTGTGATATAAAAATATGTTTTATCAATTCAAACGCAAACCTTTAAACATCTCGCAACGAAAGAAACATGACTTGGACCACTTTCATAATAATAGACATAAAAATAAATTAAAAAAAACACTACAGCGCTATTAAAAATTACAACATTTGTCGTAATTCGTTATAATTAATTATGTTAATTAATAATTGTCAGCTAACAGACGGACGTGTCAGATTGCGTTTCGAGAAGTAATGGCGCAACGCGGGTTCAGTACCGCGTGGAATACCCTCGCTTCGTCTAACTAACCTGGCCCGTTGATGATCCTATCGCGTGAAACATGAAAATCTGAATTCAATAGTTGACGGAGTTCACGAATTACTTGGATTTGTGAGGCATTTTTGTTACAGCGTGTAATTATATTTTTGAATAAAATGCTTATGGGTATATAGCTTTTTACAATCGGGCTCGATCGTTTGGGATCGACAAAATAAAGGAAAACTTTTATAAAATATATGTTTGATTTATTTATTTGGCTATTTAAACATTTCATTGGATTACGGTTTTATACAATATTACAGTATATTTTAACAGTAATATTGATAATGTTACCCCATTAACATAATTCTGTGTCGAGGTGAAATATTGTTTAACATTGCAGTAATTTATAGTTATGTTTATTTGAGTTTGTAAAAAAATTTGATGGGTTCATTAATTTACTGTTTTTTTTTTTTTTTACACAGTGCACGTCGTTCGTTCCTTTTGTCTAGTCTGTTCTTCTATTCATGATATAATTCTTTGATCCATTGTTTAACTAGTTTCTAAAAGATTGCTCATTTTGTTTTTTTTTTATTTCCGCAATACGCTCAATTCCGCCCGAAAGATTCGTTGTAATTTAGTTCGTGTATTTTTAAAACAATTTTAGACAAATCGATTAGATATATATATATATCTAATCGATTTATAATATATATTTGTTATAAAATGTATAAAAGAGAAAACATTTAGGTAATCTTAACCTGGAGATATAAAAAAAGTGTCGATATTTTTTTACTGGAAATGACACTACAGTCTGATAGCATATCCAGTAAGTGATATATGTGTAAGATAGAAAAGCGCAATTGTAATATGGATAGTTATTGGTATAGCTTACGAATGCTTTGTACGGTAAATAGGTAGGTAATTTTTATTTCATAACGTCAAATTATTTTTCTTGATGTTTGAAGACGTAGTTTATTAAAAAATGTTTTAAGTTTAATTAATAGGGAAGAAGACCGAATTCAGAATGTGCAACGATTAAACGACATCTAGGATGACTCTTAAACACTATATGATAATTGAAAAGCTTATTTTCACCTATCTTGATGTTCTTACGACCACAGGCGAGACTCGAGATGAAATAAAGGAATAAAGAACATTAAAGTTTAGCGCTGAGCGATTTATGAATAGCGCGTTTTGCGCGCCGATTAGAATGACACATCCAGTATACACGTACCATTAGCGACTCTCAGAGATCAAAGTCTCATTGAGAGATCATCGTAGACACGGGCCATTAAAATGAAATAAAACACAGACCAGTAAATTAATATCTATGAAATAAAGTATATATATGGGAGAGGGGTTTGTAACATTAGTGACGATGGACATTCTACACACATTTTTGGTGGTTTATGACACATTTATGCAACAGTAAAAGTATTTACTCCTCGCAAATTAAAATTTTGTGTAAACAAGGCGTATTTTAAACATTAATGCATATTATGATGACTTTCCAAGTCCTTAGGGGTTCTATCCTCTGCTTACTGACTAATTACTTTGGGTCCCGTTCTTTGGAATATAGACTCAGTATGTCCTTGTAACAATATTAAGTTTATTACAGTAATTATAAATTATACACATCAGAGATAGATAGATAGTTATACCGGAGAAGCTGAGATGGCAGAGGCCCGTTCCCCCAGAGACGGTCTCTTATAATGCTTGTCCCCCACCACTCATCTACTCACTCTCCTGACACACACGCACACACATATGTACATAGTGACAGTTCTCACACATATTATATTGTCAGCGTTTTAATTTTAGTTACAATCGAGTAATATATTTTTTTTTAAAAGTCGCGGAGCTATTTGATTGCGTAAGTGGTATCAAAGTGATCACGTGGGTGACACCAAATTGAAAATATTGAAACAAAGAATTTGCGTTAGTTCACGTCTATATATTTGGTAGTCAGTGGTTATGAATTATTTCACTACGGGTTGGTGTGACGTGTAAAGTATCGCTATTCATCGCGCTCAATATGGAGAATTTTCTTTTAAACACAATGAACGTATAAAGTAACCTGCGCGTTTTCGTTGCGTAAGGAGATTCTTAAAAATACGCGGAGTGGAATTGTAAATTTGTACCCGATTACGTGGTTTTCATTAAAATCATTAAATTACTTCCGCTGCATCGCGATGGCCCCGATGGCAGGCGGGCGCGACTTCTTCATTCACTCCAGAGGCGGGCCGCGGGCCGATATTATGCAAATCCCCGACATTGTTTCACGGACCAAAACAATGGCGAGACAATGGCCACAATTCCGTGCGCGCGATCCTTTCATTTTACGGCCGGCGCTCGTACATGACGACACTCCGCGTGGAAAGTAAGAACCGCGGTCCGTTCTTCAGCCTCTCGCTTCTTGGAACATCTCCCACATTGCTTGTTTATTAACCTTTTGAATGCCATGAGCGCGTTAACACGCCAAACTTTGTATGTCACGCCAAGCTATAGGCGTGTTAACGTACATATATTATATAGAATAATTTCCTTATCTTATTTATTTATTTATGTAGGTGTATTACTACCATGGGCAGACTACATAAAGGAAACGAGCGGAACCTCAGTTAGTGCAGCACTCAGTATGAACCAAGACCGAGGAGCGTGGAGACGAATATTCTTCGCATTTCGACCAGGAAGAAATTATACACAGGCCTAGAGGACACCCAAAATCTTATTGGGTAGATGAAGTTATCGGAGCAGTGAGAGAAACGTGGCGAAGTTTAGGGATTGGCAGTCATGGGGAGGCTTATAGCAGTTGATGATTAGATATATACAGATGTGGGCGTATACATAATATATGTTACGAATCACCCAAATTTAACTTTAATCAATAGCCAACAGAAAATTATCTTCTCCCCACTTCTTAATATATTCAAAAAACATAAAATCAAGACAAAATAACCAATCACAATGGGGTAATCTCGGTAGTTAAAATAAATAGATTCACTTACAGAATGTTTCAACTAATCATTTACAGAAACGGAAAAATTGAAAATTAAGCTTAACCATTAGCAAACATAGATGTTATACATATTAACGGGGAATTTATAATGATAAGGTAGTTCCTCTGAGAATAAGGAATATTAATATACATCGATTCCACCGAAACCACCCATGGATAGAGGAAGGGGTAACTAAAATCAGTTAAATAAGTTTGAAAACGGCCACAACCGCCGAAACAGCTGTAACATAATAAAGTTTACGCAAACTAACAGAACTCAATAATAATAATATTTATTATAATTTGACTTTTCTAATTTTATTATTACGGCAATATATATATATAATATTTTTATTACAATACATTTTTAATAATATTATGAAAAAAAGTACGTCTAACTGAAATCATTTTCTTAAACTCCATACGTACCGCATGGAGTTAATTTGAAAAATTGCTCTTATTTTCAAAATACTCGCCATGACAATAAAATTGTTTTTGTTAATGCCATACGCGAATGAACTTCCGCAATGCTGTAGACAATACGTTAATGACATTTCCATTTAAACGTGTAAAGCTTCACGAATTCGTCCAAAATGTCGTTCTCGAGATTAATCTCACTGAATTATTTGATAACAACGTTAATCTAAATTTAATTAAATTCACATCATAGATACAATTGAAACCAAATGTGGTATTATTTTGGTCCCAGTTCAAAATAAAATCGCTCTGCGTGTTTGTAAGGATTAACTAAATTATTATGGCGAATGGTATTTTTGTCGAATGTGAAAATCTCCGATCTCGATGCAGATTATTCACGTGTAGCCCTGACGAACACTTCCACATAGAAATTCGAGATTAGCTCCGAGGGTTCTGGGTCCCGAGAGTTGCTCCAAAGGTCAGTAAACAGTCTACGCTTGCTTAGTCATTCGTGTAAACATTGTCTACACATATTTCATTAATCAATCAATAAAGTCGCTCTTGATACAAACAGTGTCTTAGGGTGCGTGTTCACCGCTCGCTAGATAGGCTGAGATTCTCGGAGAAGCTCAGTATGCAGTCAGTCTTCGCTTAAAAGTGGTTTCTTGTATTTTGTATCCATAGCAATATTGCGCTTCCCCGTCTATTATCTATGACTTTTTGTGTATATTGGATTCGGACGTAGTGTCATTTGTGACTGTAAAATGCTTTAAACGGTCAGGTCTGTGAGACGCGAGCAGGGTAAAAAAACGAACTGTTTTTAATATCTCTAGGTTAAGATTACTTAAATGTTTTCTCTTTTATATACTCGATTGCAGTACGTAAATATATATTCAATTTAAAATGAAGTGAGTACGAAAAAAAACATTAGCGAAATCATATTACGACGGACAAGTATATTGAGCATCGGTTATCCTGTCATCTCATTTCGCTCTTATCTATGGTAGTACTGTCAAATGCGACCATAAATGAACGTTTTGTTCGTACTTTTCAAAATGTCTAAGTGGATATGTATATTTCAAAGTTGATACGTAAGAACACCATTTGTACAATTCCAGGGAGAGTAATACAGAATGCACTAATATAATAGCCATCTGCTAATGGAGGGAATATTGAACCAACCTATTTGTATACATCTTTACAGCTATCTATTGCTATGCATTATGGTGGCTTAATTAAGTTATACTACCAAAATTGTATACAATTTACTTTATACGTAAAAAAGATATACTTTGAGAATTACTATGACAATAATTGTGATAGGAATATTACGAGATATACGTTTCATATCGATTTATTTCACAGAAATTCTAGTTAAGTACACGTGTAGCATTATTTCAATGTTCTGAATGCACGGCACTGATATTTAACTAATCGAGTTTTATATTATAAACCAACAGGTTTCGGAAACATCCTTCATCAAATTAATATCTTATGTTTAAATATTTCAATCTAGAAGTATTTTTTTTTTTTTGAATTTTTGAAACAATGATAAATATTTTTTCAAGGTAACTGAACGGCACACGGTTCTTGTCGAACGGCGGTGTATTTTGTTTTTGATATCGCGACGCAAATAAAATGTACTTGTGGTCATGTTTCGTTTAGATCACGCACAAACATGATTAAAATACATTATCTCGTTTTTCAATGCAAAACAATAACAAGAACTGTATCAAACCACAATTTATTAAGTTGTTGATGAAAGTATTCGTTCGGTTGTAAAGATATATTGACACGATTCGATTTCTATTATTTTTAGAAGGTAAAATGAAAATTCATCCAGTTTGGCTAATTGGATAGTACCTGCGTGTGTAATTTTTAAAGTTTGTGGTTACGCGTTTAAAATATTTAAACTGTAATCATTTAGTATTGGTTATAAAAAAAAATATAGATGAATCACATAGAAAGACGCACGTATCACCGGGACTCGAACCTGGAACTTTCTCATGCTCGGCGAACGAATTATAAATTACACTATGTTAACCATATACTTTCACGTCGAATTTTCTAATTTATATGTGTTCATTCTATTTTAGTGAGACATTATTCAAATAAATTTATAGACAACATCTTTTTATTTGCAACTTTATTGCAACTACACAGCAAAAAAATTAAAAATATAATTAACAGTTTGTCCAAGAACACAACATTACTGAAATTTTTCCTCCAATGGCACTGTTATTAAGACAAATTATAGCTATCTCATAGAGACAAAGCAATTATATAATATTGGAAATATGGAAGTATGGGTATCACAAGGCTTACAACCTGTCTTCGGTTGGCTTAAGTGATCACTTTACACAATGTAACGTACACCATTCCACCCAATTAACTTCTATATCTATCAAATTTTTTTGGAAATTGTATGTATGCTACCATGTAGAAACATTTCTAGTTATAACTAGCGTATTCTAGTATAATGTGTTAATCATTTGTCATATATACAGATAAAGAATACAGCTTTCAATATTTCTAATAAAAATTAGATTCTCATTAGTGACATCTATACTGTTTCGAGGAAATATCAAATTTCAGTCCACAGATGGCGACAGTGAAGTTGTAGTTATTATTCGAAGTGTTTCTACGTGGTAATATATATACAACATCCAAAAAAAATTGATAGATATAGAAGTTAATTGGGTGGAATGGTGTACGTTACATTGTATAAAGTGATCACTTAAGTGAGCCGAAGACAGGTCGTAAGCCCTGTAATACCCATACTTCCATATTTCTCATAAAATATGATTAGTTAAAATTTTATCACTATATTTTGTCAACTTAGAAATAAACACATTATTGTATGAATAACGTTCTAAATGATTAAAAAAAAATCGCTCTAACGTATTATAAAAATAAAGAGAAATGTACTCGCTTAAAATTTGACACATTATTGGTACATTCACCCAAACATATTGACTCATACCTATATTAATTATTGCTACAAAGTGATCCAAAAATTAAGTCCATTTTAAAATTGTTCTTCATACACACCTATTATATGGTAATAAATGTAATTCTATCTACTTGTAATTTTAATTAATTGAACAATTGCTTGTAAACTTTGCCCGTGTCCACACAGAATTTCTCTAGTGAGACGGGCACAGTCCAAACAAATTTTTATATAGTATTATATAGTTACTAATAAATAAATAAATAAATTTATCGTTAAACAATTTGATAACTAGTAATTTTAAATCATTTTATTCAGAATTAAGATTATTGCGTAAAAATAATAATAATATTGTAATGTGTTCGCAATTATATTTTTAGAATTAAATGGCAATACGCAAAAACTATGTTTATAAAACTTGGCCCTAGCGTAATTAAAAATATATATGCTAGTTGGAGCGTTCTTATCCTTAGAATTGGAATACTTGCATATATTTTTATGTGTTGCGTAACTTCAATCTCAGTGAAATCTTTTAAAGTACTATTAAATTACGAAGATTCAGATTGCCAAGAAATTCAATTCCGTATAATGTGTAGAATGTGAGTAGGTACCTAACAAGTTTACGATAAGGGTCGGTTCATAAATGTTTCGCGTAGATGTATTATGTACAAATGTAAGGTATGTATCGAGTATTTCCTAAATATCCCCCCCCCCCCCCTCCCCATCCTGCTTAGCCGATGATAGTAATGTGCGGTATCATATCATTATAATGTATTTTGAATATGAAGAGATAACTTCTGGGGTCTGGGAATACTGGCCGCACACGTTATAATTAATTCTTTGCGGTCCACAATTATCGCTACCTCACAATTATTTTGGATTTTATTTAAAAATAGTTTTTATTTCTAATTTATTTACATATGAATTTATTAAAAAATGTATAACACAACATATCGACCCGTCGTACGTAAAGTATCGTAAGTAAACAATGTAATTTTTAATCATTCTAGTATTTCGCAGTGTATAAACACTGGAATTAAAAATTTTTATTGTCTTTGGAATTTATGAATAATTTTACTGTGTTATTAGGTGCCGATATAATGTTTAGTGGAATGCTTATGTGATAAAGGACTATTAGATTTACTATCTAATGATAGTATCAGTGAAAGTAAGTTTTCGAAAAATTTTTAATTCTATTTTATTATTATTTTTAATTAGTGTTAAATTCAAAAAATTTAGGCTCGAATTAGCTTCTATTTCTAATGTAAATGGTATTTTATTATTAAACGAATTATTGAGATTAAAAGATGTTGTAAGTTGACGTTGCAAACCTGACCAAATACATAATATATCAACATATATTTTTCACAACAAAACAATTAAGGAGAATCACAATTAAAAATATTTTAAAATATAAATTGAAAGTTTTAATTAGAAAGATGTATATGTAAAATCAATTTTATCGAAAAATATTGTTATTGCTACCGGGGTTCGAACCTGGATCTCTTCTAATCCGGGAAACGTGCATTATCCGATTATGCTATACCAACATAGTGGATTGACGACAAATTTTCGAACCTATATGTTACAATTTTAAAATTAATACATTTATCGTTACATTATTTGTTTTTACGGAATCTCAAATACCTTGTATTTAAAATATCACAGACCTATGTTCTGAATAATTACAACTTCACAGTAAGAATATGTTTTCCTTAATAAAAATGTTTTTCTCTAAATTATCTGCAATTAATGAACTCGTGGGTGCTCCCGTAGGAAGACCTGTTTGATTATACATGATATTATTAAATTGAAAATAATTTTGGTTCATACGTAGGTTTAACAGACGACATCGATCTTTTGTTAAATTTTTTATTATTATTATTGAGTTCTTTTTTGATTTTGCTGGCTTTAATGATTAAATCTAAATTTCGTTGAAACTTTAAGCTTCTTTCCAACTTGGCATCCGTTTTTACCACCTTGTCTGAAAGTTGTATGGAGAAGGTGAATATGTTTTTTTAATAATTATGGTTTAACTAGATCGAGATTTACATCCTCACGATCATCTCGGTTATCATTACCCAATTCATCCAACTCTACTATCATTGTATCTGCACGTGTCTCAGTGAGTTATTCAGCTTTCATAATTCGTGCACATTAGTTTGTTTTTATAACAGCCTGTGTTTAGGGAGAGGTGCACTTCATTTGTGGGATGGGTATTGTTTAGTGAAAGGACGATAGAGGGAGCATTCCTTAACTCTTCTTCTACGATGGTGTAAAGTGAGTAGAGTTCATAATTTTGGTATTATATTTTGTTTATATGTATCCAATTATCAGTTTGTTAACCTTCAAGCCTGCTTGACTGACGACATGGGTTAAGAACCGCATCGCCGGCGTAACAGGATGATGTGTACAGACGCAAGAGTGTGATGTGAGAGAAAATAATTACCGTATTAGCCCGAATATAACGCGATAGTTAATTCTCAAAATATTTTTCTTAAAAAAAAAAACATTCGCGTTATATTCGGGGTTTAGGCCGTGTCCAATGCCACGAGCGCAGTGCACACAGCCGAGCCTTTTCGCCTATCGCCTATTCAGTTGGAAATCATTCACTGACCCCTACAGGGAAAATAAAGAAACCATCAATTCCAGTGTTAGGGGAATGGATTATGACCGCCTGGCAGGAGATTAGTGACACGTGTATTGAAAAAGGTTTTAAGAAATGGGAAGAAGAAGGTGCCACAAATGATGCATCGTGTAGTAATCATTCAAGCGACACTGATGATAATTCAAGCATGTCTGAATAAAATATCGTATTTTTTATAATACAATTTACCTAATTAATTTTTGTTTTATATTTGAATTTTTCCTTTCATTCCTGTTACAAATATATAGATCGCATTATATCCGAGGACGCGTTAGATTCGGGCTAATACGGTATTAAGTTTTCACACTAGACAAAAAATAACTAAAATCATTTTTTATTTCTATGTGTTTCAAAAAGCCTAATAAATAATAATTATAGCGGCATAATTATATTTTATTGTCGGCGAAGAGATATGAAATTTGAACTCGAGACCATCCGCGTCGTCTGCCTACGCATTCAGCCACTGACCGGCATAACATTAACATCACTGGTGCTCGGTTCATCTCCGTTCGAGTCTTCAATTTATTCCGAGAGTTCGTAATCTTCATCCAGTTGACCTAACCTCATGTAATACGACATGTTATGTAAAACGGGTTGAGCTTACGACCTCTGTTCGAAGGCCGCACTAACAATATAATGGTTGTGCTTTTGACCTACAAATGTCTTAACATTTTAGTGTGACGTCATCTCTGACGTCTGAGCCAACTTTTTGGATCGATAAGGGCTGTTTATAATATCAGGCTGGCCGCCCCAGGAATCGACGCGATATTGTTGACATTTAAAAGTTTGACATTATGAAGGTATCCTGCGTGAAGGTTGTGTCCAGAAATAATATAATCCAGATGACAAAAGTTTCAATGAGATCTTTACATCGTTGAGGGACTAAAGCGCCTACTTGGTTTTTGATTATTTCGACATATATATTTTTTTTTTTTCTTGTAGGGTAGGGTGGGGATGAAAGTGACACTTTTTACAAATGACAGGATAATGTGATTATAGAGATTTTATGTGATACAATACTTAATGTGTATTGAAGATATATCTGAGACTCGTTTAATATACCAAAAACGGCATTGAGTTTTCTTTTTATTTAAAAATCAATCAGATTAGTCAGATGCAACTTTTAACCCCACAGTTCCAGCTATGGGGGTAAAAATGTATGAATCTCTTCAGTGACATTCTACAAATATCAAATTGTTTAAAAACAGTACGCAAAGATTTATTTTCCTTCATCACCAAATCAGCAGCTTGTTTCGTAACGCTTTCTCCGTTTTAACCCCATACCGAAATATCGAAACAAATATCAAATTATAAAACAAAGACAATCTATATGGTTAAAAATGCACTCTACATTTATAAATAAACTTATAATTGAATATGATAATTTACTTGTCATACACAGTAGAAGAAAATGTAGTCACAAAACCAAAAATTGTGTAATTTTGAAATTAAACTCTCCAACCATTAAAACAAAGTATAGAAACGAAGCTTCTCCGACTAGCACATTTATTCGACTGACGAAGTGCGAAGGGAGGTAGAGGGGATATCACCACATCACGCGGTGTTCACATGTAACGTTTATGAGATATTTGCAATGGAACTTTCTTCCCGCGGCACTTTCATCCCCACCCAACCCTACTGTGTAAGTTCTCAGTTTGATAGTGTGTCGGAGATGAGAGTACTCGGATGTGTGGTTTTGATTATATTAATTCATTTCATTAAATCTTATACATAATTATAAATAAAAAAATTGTTTGTTTTTTCTGTTCTTGGCTTGAATCTTTAATAAAATTGTATTTACATCTAGGTATAAGTACTACTAAACACAGTAATGTCGTTATGAAGTGTTTTCTAGTATTGGTTATTGGCAGAGGCGTGCACTCTATACAATCAAAAAAGCTATGCATGACTATACTTCTGCAAAATAAATAAAATATTTATTTGTTGTACGTATTAAGTATGTAGATACACGCGAAAATAATTCATTTCTTACGTTTAAGTGTTAACTAGAACCATATAGCTAACGGAATAATTTGGATATGACAAATAAAGCTGCGCATGTATTTTTTCGCAAAATCTGACCCAAACGTATACGAACTAAACGCAACTCTCGCGTCGCGTGGTGTTCTGAATACACAGCTTGATCATCTGTGTTGCAAAACGTCGCAAGCGTATTTTTGAAGCGGAATTGAATGTATGCATTGAAATACAATACAATTGAGTAGCGTGTCGGTATAGTGGTTAAGATGCTAGCCTAGTGATCGGGGGTTCGCGTCTCGTTCCTGGACATCATCAAGTTAGTTCTATTTTCATAGTACGAGCGTTTAACTTAGTTTGAAAATACAATAGTAAGAATATTGATGTGATATGTATGGAGATGGAGGAAACACAGATACGTCGAATCATACGTTAATGGACTCAGGTGCTCAACTTGTGCTGTCGAGCACCATAAACCACTTTCCTTTAATATACCATAGAAAAGAGACTTAATTACCTACATTCCGTTACTTTAATGGTCCTGAGATTGCAAATTGTCAGTCAAGCAAAAGTTGTTAGAAGGTAATTTGAGCAAGGTGGTCAAAGGACTACCGCGAATATTATACTCTTCTACGGATTTAATGATTCTAGAAAAATGCGGTAACAGAAAATAAATTATGATAATAAGGGAAAATTAAAATTATTTGTGTATATAAAATATGTAGATTATGTTGTTTTATCAACAGTACCTACTTAATAAAATAATACGCATTGTGTATATGTATTTCCCTCTTTTTCCAATTGCCACGAAATTGTGGTATTGCGGCTGTTTTTGCCTAATACGTACCTGTTTGTCTCTCAATCCGCTGTATTGGCCAATCGGAAACGAACAATCTGTCATTGCATGGTTGCGTTTTGCGGTCATTTGATAATTCCAACTATTAATGGATTGACCGGCTAACCCGATGCTGTTCGACGGTATACCGCGGTTGCCCAGTCCTTCAGGCACCGGATGTCCAGAGTACACGCTGACTGCGACGACCCTGTCTCCCTGGTGATGCGCGTTTGGCGCACGGTGGTCCTAAACCACATTGTTTTCATTTCTGATCAAGTTTCACATTGTGATAATGTATTCTTTGTTCATTTCATGGTTTTTTGTTTTTCAGTTATTTTACCTTTACTCCTCGCGACGTGATTTATTCCGTTTGAAGTAGTGTTGGAATACAAGGCAATTAATCCGTCCCATGCAAGTTTTTTATAAAGTGTGTTACGTTGTGCCCTGACACCGGTGGATCGAACGCCAGTGCACCACGCCACCGTCGTGTCGTTATGCCTGTCTCGGAAGGATGGGAATGGTAGAAATAATGAATAGCGGTTTACACATATTGCACACTATATTGACAGTAAACACAAGAAATGCTCGACATAATTATACGAACAAATACTTCAAATCTTTTGTCTCAATCCAATGTTCTTCCGACTTCGTTGCTGTTTAGACCGACGCGGAGACACATGACAGGATTTCGGTTACACAAATAATTACACTATCCATCCAAGTTAAATCATCATTTTGTTGTCAAATGCATGCCATCTTGCATGAGACAATTTGGAAGGCCTCGCCCCGTTCCACGGCTCCCAGCCGGCAATCTCCCCACAGGTCCAGACAGATGATTACGCGGGTAGATCGGGGGCCAAGATCTCCCAATCCACCGCGTCTGCTATCTTTTGTTTCCCATCTTCGTCCTTCGCCATTACGGCGAGAACTGCACGGCCTCGCTCCCGTCACCACGACCCGTGCGGAAGTTCTCCTCTCGACCGCGTATGCATATAATCCGGTTGGTAAAGCAGCGCCTTCTATGCCGCGCATTTGAAATGTCACATCAGAAGTGTTTTATGAATTGTTATGTTATAAAATAGTTGTTATAGCACGTACATTATTTTAATGTGACAAGAAACAGTGAAATCTAACAAGAAATAAGTTGCAGGAATAATCAGAAAATTCTTGTTATTTTGCTTTATGGAAATTGCTGTCAAGAATTCAAAATTAAGCCCATATTTGATATAAGGGAGATTTTCAAATCACGACTCGATATTTGTGAAGAGTTCGTTTATTGATACAATAAAGGTGCAAAAATGTATAAGGTAACGTGTCCACGGATATGTATTGAAACGAATAGACTTTCAGTACTTTCTCGTTTGATTTTCAGATACGATTTGATCATTAAATGATCGTGTTATGGTTTATGAACACAATTCTGGAGATAATGCTTCCATCCATTACATAATACATATAGAAAATAATCTAAAATCCGGGTAAATATACTAATAATTTCGATGATATCAAATAAGCGTTTACAGGGAACATAAATAACCAGATTATTAAAATTGGGTGCACTTTAAACCATAGAAATAATTAATCATTAGAAGACGTAAACAAAACTATTTAAAATATTGGTTACAAGTAATAACTTACCTTAAATCGAGAAAGGTCAAAGTTGATGGGCCAAATATTGAAATGTTGCTTCTGAAGCAGCATATACAACGCTAAACGTGAGACATGGCGTAGGAAACCAGGTTTAAAAAATAAAGTCTTGCCAAGGTTTGCGGCTCAATACATGATAACCAATATTTAATGCGGGACTTGTAGTGAGAGTAGTTGAGTTCCGTAACTCGCACAAAGTCCTTAAGATCAATATCCAGACGTAGATGTGAGGTCAATATTAAGAAAGACCTGCAATAGATCAGTGAGTGGTCAGTAGATTGGACCACAACGGCGATATCAAGGGGTGGATGACGCTCTGTAGTGACAAAAGGTAATCATTTAGGAAAACCTGCAGCAAAATAAAATTCATTTATATTTTCATTTTTCTTCATTATTTATACATCTTTTGCAAAACAGATAGTACATTTTATAACATTCCATATTTTTTAATTTTACCAGGCACACGTTTGCCGCAAGTCACAGTATTCTTCAATACGTATTTTTTGAACGGTATTTAAAAAAAATTTTGATATCTCCTATTATTGTATTAAAATTTTTGTTAATACAATACATTAATTTATATTTTTTACAGGAGTGCATAAAAGGTGAAAAACTTTTAGGAATTAATCTAAGTTTGTATCCTTCTATCTTATTATTTACATTTTCGGGGCATATTCACATTCGCGATGCGTTTGTTCTTTCATTTATTAAAAATCCTGCAAAGAGTGACATGATTTTTTTAAATTGCTACTAATATTTGTTTACACCCTATCCCGGAATCGTTTTGAGAGTTGTTTACTCTCGTTTCGATTCGTCATAATTACTTTTTTTTTTATTACATTCAGTCATTATTAACACTATCATCACAATACCATCATAGGTTGGCTCCGGTATCATCGTACCAGAGCCATGCCTGTACAATTTGACGTGAGACTCGTTATCACATTAAATTCAGAAGGCAGTCAGAAAGAAGCTATAGAAATCATATACCTCCACAAGGGGGGATAGACGTCACATTTATGTGTCGCTGTCGTAAAACTCGATTACAGTCCGGCAGAAATTCACTCCGTTAGGTCTCTCTTCTCGGCATCGTCCATCCCAGCAACCCCCAGCGGGAGACCCACACCCTAATAAATCCCGGAAATGTCTGAGATTCCTGACTGACAGGATTATTATGAAATATGTAGCAAGGTTGTGGGATTCTCATTTTATTTTCGATTCCTATCGAAAACTTTTTATTATTTTCCGATACTGCACGCCACACGACGATACTCATAATGGTGGTGTCGTTTCTGCGAACACTTCGCTGATAAAACAGAAAACCCATCAGAAATTCATCAAATTCACGGGCGTACTCCTCAGGTTGCCAATCGTGTTTACAATTTCCGGCCCCAAGGGGTGAATGAACCCCGGCGCGGCGATTGCCCCTCTCTTACGTACCCTCCATCCGCTCCGTAATCCCGTTATACGTATTGGCCTTCGGTGTAAATACACACACACATATATATCTTATGCGGCACGATCGACATCCGAAATTACTTATGATGCCGAAAAACCGGCTCTGTCGACCTTAACCCATTGACTGCCTCGCGTTTGTTGTTGGATTTTGACGATTTGTAGATTCAGATCCAAAATGGCATTATAAATTCGCGATCAAGATTATTGACTGTATTCTCGTTCTCGTTTACAACAGAGTGGTTGCAGTTATGATCATGATTGTCACGTTTTCCTTTTCCCGTTTACTTGGGGTCGGCCGCTCGTTTGAATGCTCAAGGACATTCTATCCTGGACGGCCTCCTGACTTATATGGACTTTCTACATCTCTCGATAATGTTGCTCTTTGTTCTTCTGTGTACAGTTTTCTGGGCTCAGTTTTCGATACGGGTCACCATTTTGTATTTGAGCCGAAAATCCTAAGAAAGCCCCGGAATCACCGCGCACATCTAGTTAAGGAGCAATTAAGATATATATATAATACTCAGTAAATATTAAACATCTTAAATTCATTAAATATCCGACCCTTCAATGCCATAAGAGTTGAAGAATCCGCACAGATAGTGATCCGACTGTAGGTGGAACTTACACATAATACAACACTACTCATTTCATACAACACCTGTTTTCCACATGGTATTGCAAGCCAGTACCACCACACCAACAGTCATACATGACATCCAGTCACTATGATTGATTCTGCAATGGGATACGAAATGTGGGTTAGATATACACGGAAGATTAGCCCAGAAATTACACAGAAAATTCTGAACGGTCGTGAAAACCTAAAAACATTTTTGCCCTTTGTTTTTCCGGTTCTTAATGCAGTTTCAATCGTCATCTGGTCCTCTCAATATGGCCATGTCATCTCAGTCCGACTTTTCCCATCTTCTATGTGATGAGTGCAAAACTTATGTATTCATTCTGAACTCTATCCAGACTTATCGCAGCGTTGGTTCTTATTTTTTGTACATGTACCTTCTTTATTGTCCAGCACTCGGCATCGTATAGGCCGTTTTGTACTCGATCTTTAGTTCTGGTCGGTATTTTTATGTCGCAAAGAACAGCGGTGAGTGCCATTCTTGGCATGGTGTTTGTATTTTATGGGTCGCAGTAATGTTGCTGGGATTATTATTCCCGTTGGTGACTGACTCACCTTGCATTCCTGGAGTCGTTTTTAAGTGTGCTGTTGTCAGAGATAATGATCAGATGCATCCATCCAGCGTATTGCAAATCCATCACGTGACCATGTGAAACATTAATTTAGATTATAAGTTTCTTCGTTGAGTTTTTATTTAACCATACAGCGGACGAATTTACAATTTCGTCCGAATATTTATTTTCTTTCGTTCTTATTTGAAAGTCGTTTTTGTTTCCTCTGCTATTTAACACGCTTCAGACCACACCACTTCGCAGCAAGATAACCGCCTCTCCTTTTTACCCTCGGTAAGCTATTGTTTCTTTGACTCTTTTTGATGCCATGTCAGCTAGCTGAGGGATATTCCATGCTATTGATTTCAGTATGTGCGAACCACTTTAGTACATTTTTTCTTCAGCTTTCATTTCTTCAGTTAAGATTTTCCAATCCAATGCCATTTTAGCTTGGTTATGTAGGAGTACCTACATCTTCTAATTTGATCCTATGACGAATTTAAATTCCATCCTGCACGGCTATTTCGAGCATATCCTTTTTATCTTGTCTCTATAGTCGAGAGGATTTATCCAGCAGATGAATGACGAGTGCAGCTCTATTTTTTCACATCTCTTCCTATTCGGGGAAATTGCATTATCCGATTATGTTGGGCAACACAGTACATTGACGACAAATTTTCAAACCTATATGTTACACTTTTCAAATAAATACATTTATCGTTCTATTATCTGAAAGTCATCTACTTTGTTTTTTTTTTATGAATATCAAATACCTTTGAGTAATCCAATAGGTCTCCTATTGGCCAGTAATTACAATTAACAGTTAGCAATTCATTTTTATTAAATTTTGGACACATTGATACATCTTTTTTATTAGGAGAACACATTCTTATTGAGAAGTTGTAATTATTCACAATATAGGTCTGTGATATTTTGAATACAAATTAAATATATGTACAAATTAAATCAATTTTATCTATTGGAAAAGATCCAGGTTCGAATCCCGATAGCGACAATAATATTTTTCGATACAATTGATTTTATATGTATATCTTTCTAATTAATACATTTAATTAGTATTTAAAATATCACAGAGCTATGTTTTGAATAATTATAACTTCACAATAAGAATGTGTTCTCCTTAATAATATGTTTACGAGTGAGGTCCATGCATACTAGAGCAAAAAACTATAAACGTCTCAGAAAACTATAAACATCTCAGAAAACTATAAACATCTCAGAAAACTATAAACATCTCAAAAAACTATAAACATCTCAGAAGTTTATTGGAAACAATTCCCAAAAACCTTGTGAAATTTGTTGACGGTTCTTAAGTGTTGTTGAAATTATAAAAAAAAGCGTACGTATTTAGCTTAGGGTAATGCAGAATATTATGAAATTAATTTATAAAAATAATTTGAAAAATGCAAATTTAAATAAATTACGATTATCATATTGTTAGTGTCTGGCTCCACACTTGAAGAGGATGTTCCCGATCCCCCTCTCACTCTCTCTCTCTTTCACGAAATGTCGCATACTATTTTTTGTAGGTTAATACCGTTAGACAATACAGTCTCATTCCTCGCTTGCTACTTATTTGTATTTTTTGGGTTCAGTCTGCAGCGTAAGTGTAGGACTTATTCTCTTATTTGCCGGGCTGTTCCCGGATTTCGACCGAAGTGCGTCTAGTGATTGTGGTTTATTTGTTGGTACGCTTGTATTATTTGGTTCTTAATTAAGTACATCACAATTATGGTTTCTGGACCCGGTCGGGTAATGACCCTAAAACCCTGATCCGAAACCCGCCGGGTTCGGTTTTCAAGCGAATTGCTGCAAAACATCGGAAAACAACTGAACGATCGAATGCATTCGAATTTGATCAATTTGTTTAAGGCGCTTAAAGACCCAAATTTAAATTCTTCAGACGAAGCCTTAAGTTTGGCCACACAACTGATGAGCAGACTTTTCCAAAGTTCGGTTTCAGAAGTCAATTCTATGGACAGTATAAATGATTCAATATTTATCGACGATAAGGAAACGGTATTAACGATGGATGAAGAGTTGGATCTCATTTTAAAAGATGCTGAAACACCGGAGAAACAGGAAACGGACAATTTTAAATGTCTAAGGAAAGAATTTGCCCTGTTTAAAAATAATGAAAAGAATCAATCATTTCACAGTTAGACCGACTTGGACTGACAATGAGCAAACATTCTCGTTGTCGACTAATTTTTGCACGAAAATTAGATTAGCATTAGGGGATAAGTCCCTCGCTGCACTAGTATTCCTAAAATATTATTATATAAGAGATTCTAAAATAAAATAGCCTTTAAGTGCTGTAACATTATTTGCAATAAACATAATAAAATCGTTTATTTTTTATTCTTATGTTTATACTATAATGATTTTAGACCCGAACCCGCCGGGTTTTCCAAATATTGGACACGGACTCGGCGGGTTCCGAAACTCCGTGTTTTCAGAAACCCTAGTCACAATATGTAATTTAACGTTTTACTTTATTTAATTAATTTTCACTTACGCTCTATAAATTTTGTTGGAAACGTTGTTAAAAATGCACTCATCTCCGTTTGAAATTAAACGAAATAATACATCATTAAATATTTATAAAAGTAAAAAAATATAAAATCAGCTTGTATGCCATTTAATTCTCGGAATGCACCTTTGGAGGTCTGTTATCTCCACAATCTGCACGCATCCTGCATATACCTCGATGCAAAAAGGGGCTCTCATTAATGATCAAAAGCATGCCTGGTACCGATCCCCAACAGACAACAATAATATGCGCCGCAGCCGCCCAGGGAGTCGGCGTATCACTTCTCTCGCAGCCGTCTCGGCTAGATTTTTCGTTATAAAACTTTTACTGATTATACTTGTATTCGTGACCGTTTTTCAACCATCAATAAAGTAAGTAGTTTTTTTTATTGTTCATCCTGCTCTGGCCAAACACTCGCACACGCCGCATTATCATACAAACGAACGTGCGAGTGAGTAGGTGAAATACAATGGGGCATTCATCTAATCATGGTAAAGAAGAAATGGAAACGACATAGATGTCGTTTTCATTTCTGGAAGTACGCCTGGAATTCGTTTAGCGTAATAATATTTTACTTCAATTAAATTATATATTTTTTTGCAGCTTTTAAATCAGCTTTTAATCATAAGGAGCTACGACAGGTAAATGATGATCTAATTGAATGGTCGCTTTTTTGACCAGAAAATCTCGGGTCGATTTTTTGGTCATGGCACTTCAAGAATGTGTTGTGTACCGATACACGTCAATGTGCGCGTGAGCGCTTTGTAAGCGAGAAAGAGACAATGTTATATGACCGCTTCACGCTAAACAGCAATGCAACAACGCACTTGACGTCAGTTGATGCACAGTATCGCTTGTGTACACCGCGCGCATTGTGTTGTTGTTTTATGTCGTACTAAATTTATTTTCTTCATCTACTAGTTTCAGCTGATGAATTATTATTTCATTCCTTATTCATAAAATAATTAAACATTAAATAAATCTATGTATTATTATATTGTAATAATAAAAAAAATTGTACTAACAGATTCGTCAGTGGCCGATTGTACAGTGCCATCCATGAGTAAAAAAACCTAGCTCTATTCAAAAGTGTGACGTATTTTGATCCGTCAGCAGTCTCAGTTTAGTGAAGAGGAAATTATATTTCATTAATTCTATACAATTTATTTCGCCCTCATTTTAATAATTGGTTCGAATAAATATTTCAATTTCTCAAGTCCATTAAAATTAGATTAATTTAGTTGATAAAAAATAAATTTTGATCAAACAGTATTCGTAAATTTTTAATCTGCCTGATCTCTCAGTGGTCTAATCAAACCTTATCTAAAAATGTATTTCAAGCTCGACTGATAAAAATAAATGCGGGCATTTGAGAATAGAAAATAAAATATTGCTGCACAATCAGTTTAATTGCCAACCATTTGAAGTGAATAAACTCCGACGGCTGACCCGAAGAGATGGGGCTACGTTTGATCGAAGCGGTGGACTAAACCCACGTATCGTTAAATGAAGTTACGGTTATTTGACGATAATGATAATAATTGTGCCGGTTTATGGCGAATAACGGTCACTGAAGTGCCTCGTCCCATCTCGTGTCGCCTCTTATCGTGAGATCTCAAACGGATGCGAGGCATCATAGAGCTCTTCTTTTATCAATTGTCCGTCAAAATATTTGCTAACTCGTGGAATAAACGTGCACAAAGTATATCGCGCAGGATTGAGAGGTCGCCGATGTGACGCTAATAAAGTGATGTTGATAAGGACACGAGGCAGTTATTACAGTAAATTAAAAAATATAAAAACGGTTAATCAGCGGAGCACCAGATAAACATGAGATAAATTTCTACAAATAAATATTGTCATTTTTTTTTATAAAATACGTCTTGCTGGCGCCTGTTCAAGCTCGCTGAAATGGTGAGAAAAATATGAATGAATAATTGTGTTATTAGGAGAACACATTCTTATTGTGAAGTTGTAAGTATTCAAAACGGGTCTGTGATATTTTAAACATTAATTAAATATATTATGAAATAAGGTAGATAGCTCTTTCAAATAATGGAACGATAAAATGTATTAATATCAAAAAGGCAACATATAGGTTCAAAAATTTGTTGCTAACAATATGTCGCTGTAGCCTAGTTGGATAATGCACCTTCCCTGGTTAGTAAAGAGATCCAGGTTCGAATCCCGGTGGCGCAACAATATTTTTCGATAAAATTGATTTTATATGTATATCTTTCTAATTACCATATTTAATTAATATTTAATAATTGTATTGTTTGTAGCGAAATAAAATAAGTATTCTGCGGGCGAGATTTCGTTCTTGATTCTTTCGCCGCAATGTCCCTAGAAAAATCATTGATCATTATCGCCAGTTGAGAGAAGCGGAGATCGGCGAACCACCCATGTTTTCTTGTGGCTACACCCTCCACTAAGTATTGCAACAGGTCATACTCAAGGATGCTGTTTTTGCTCTAGGATCAAAATCTTATTAAATGATTCGAGGATGTTTAGTGATATGGATGACTACATTAATATTGAAAAATAAAAAGTAAATTAATATAAATTATCAAACGATGGACAGCTGCAAACTTCGGACACATTCTCAGCAATGAGAAATGTAATATTTCACAATTTATTGTGCAGGGGAGAGAGAAGGTACTAGAGGCGTATATAGAATAAGGTTATTTTGAGTGCGTAACCTCAGAAAGTGGTTCAATGTGTAGGTAATAATCATATACTTACGTCTTGAACGATGTGCATGAAGAAAGCGAAGAACTTTACAACATACAATTGGTCAAATTTTTCATTGTTTTGTAATATTTTGTACACCCGTCAGCTGGATTCTACCTATTATATTATACTATTTTTTTTGATCACAAATATATTAAATACGAGTAATAAGCACCGATCGTTAGAAGGTTCTATGCATCTAATCTCTCCCAAGTGTAATCATTACAAGTGCCCAAAATTGGATAGTCTGTTTGAGTGCCTACATATCCCGTAATCGATACCCGTAAATGAATACTGTTTTCTTACATAGGAATACGAAATACATTCATTAAACAAGCATTCAGAAACAGTTAACATTTCCATTTTTTCTTTTAAATTTCTGAAATACTGTTGCAAAGTGAGTATGGTGTGTCTTTTCTATCGGTATTTCAACGGCAGGTACTGGGAAAAAAATGTGTAGTAGAGAGACGCACCGTACGTTCGTATACATTAGAAATTTAATAGATTATTTCTTTCATAATCCTTGCGGCTAATACATTAGGTCAGAGTAATCAGCACAGCATCTCTCGAAAGCAGTCCTCAAAGCTTGGTGTGATCTAGTGGATCCTTTACATTAATCACCAAACAAGATTAATATAATCAGATGAAGACTTGAAAGAAAACATAGGCTTAGGAGCTAATCACACCGAAGATCTTGAACAACACGTGGGAAAATTTGACCTTCTATAATGACGCCAGTCACGGGAGGCATTTTAGATCGTAATCTTTCATCTTTGTATACAATATGTATTCGATTTTGAGTCAATAAATGTTATATATTATTTTATTTCAAACGGAACGCCCTGCGTATTATTGTAAGCTGGCTGTATGATTATCGGGTGACCTGCAATATGTATCGGGTGACCTGCAATATGTATCGGATGACCTGCAATGTGTATAGGTAAATCTACGAACAAAGCACTTGCGGTGTGGCTACACATCTTTGGTATATTTTGGTTTTAGAACTCTTGATTCAAATTATCCAAAAATCATCTCAATGGTTAATTTTTTTGCTGTTCGTTGCTGCCTAAGTACACGCAAGTATAATATCGTGATCCTGACTGTCATCGAGTACTACTGACTTAATTAGGTATGTTTCTGTGGTTATCCAGCAATGTAGTTATGGACGTACTAACATACATTAATCTTTAGCTCAGTGCTTAAATAAAAGTTTAATTGCTTTTAATGCTATATGTATGTACACTAGTGTAAATAATTATTATTTTGATTATGTAGTAGTTAGTATTTGTGTATATTTGATGATTGTATTTAGAAATTAATGTATGTCATGCGTTCATGTTTCATATTGATACACAATAATAATTTAACAATATTAACATTTTAAATGAGTAGCTTGTTGGTGTTGTGGTCAAGATGTTGGCCTAGTGATATAGTGATCGGGGGTTCGCGCCTCGTTCCAGGACACCAGCAAGTTAGTCCTATTTTCATAGCACAAGCGTTTAGCTTAGTTTGAAAATAGTAAGAATATTGATGTGACATGTATTCCTTGTACGCATATTATTACTACTCTATTTAAAAAAATATATATATTACGGATTGGTACATTGCACCGTGATGTAGGTGTAACGGTCCTAGTCCAAAATATTTTATGGATGGATACCTAACTAAATTACTAGTCGAAAATGTTCAAGACGTATATACAAATTCTGTACTTTTACGTAAAATGTTGTATTTTTATATTATATTGTGGAAATGAATTTTTGCGAAATTGATCCATTATTATTCTATATCTTTGCTTCAGGCCCTAAATCATCTAACATAAAATAGTATGCCCACCCGAAGTTCGATGACTTTTTATTATTTCTAATAAATATATGATTTGGAATCATTTAAATTAAACGAAATAATCACATAATTACGACTTTTTTTAAATTGGTTGTATCTCGGACATGGTTATGAGTAAGCACATGTAGCTTAAGCATTTTCGACTCATATTTTTATTATGTATCTAATATCGAGTACTATATATTTTTGTTCCTTCTGTTTAAGTAATACAGGAGCCATTTTAATTTTTACAACAAAATTTTGTATAACACACATTGGGTTATTTTCACTACTAGTTTCGATAGGTGCAGTCCCTCTCATCATCAGGTGATAACTAAACTAAATACAATATTGTTTATTCGGGCAATGGGGTGAGGCTTAAGAAGAGGAGATTTTGCAAAACCGTAGAAATACAAAAGAATTTAAATTTGGAGAAAACACTGATTAACAACATAACATTTCCTAACACTTCGCCTTTACTGTCCATATTTCCATGTGTGTTATACAAAGTAACCGTCATGTCAATTAATGATATCAATATAGAGATTATGCTATCATTAATATAATATTAGCATACTCCGCTAAAAATGAAATATCCAGTAAACAAAAATATTTTATCATGACTTATTTTGAATATATAGAAATCCTTACCTAGTCAAGATTTTGTCAGCAGAATATTTTGTCCTGTCACTGTGTCACTGCGCTGGAAAGATTGCTCGGAAATTTCCACCATCTGATTCAGCACGATGGCATGTTTGCGCGCCATCATTCATGAGATGAAAACCGTCTAAAAACAACCAGCGAACGATTTTCCTTCGGTGTGTTGCCCACAATCGTGATGGATCTTTATTTCTGTCGGTAGAGCTGATCGGTGGTCAATGACTTATTTCTAGAGTTCACGTGGTGCTAGAGGAACAAAAGCCGACTTGATATTTATGGTAAAATATGGCAAATCCGAAAATAGTCCACTCGTTATTACTGGTTCTTGTTCTTGCAGATGTGTTGTGAGTATCTGAAGGCGTCATTTGTGACTTGTTTCAATCGGTTAATAAGCTTATGTGCAAGTTGTTGCAAAACTACTCTACTACTCAAAGAGTTCTTAGAGGAAGTAGGCTTTGTCTATAGATAAATATATTTAAATATGCAATATCGTGCGATACTGGTACTATTTATTTTCATCATTAGCAGCGTCTATAAGTCTCGGCTGTATGCAGCATTTTTCGCCATTTATTTCTATCTGTAGCGTCTTTCTTTGTATCTGGAGCGTTGTCTTATTAAAAAATGAAAGTAATCTCGGACATTTCCATATTTATTAGGGTGAGGGTCTCCCGATGGGGGTTGCTGGGATGGATGGTGCCGGGAAGAGTAGTGGCTAGAAAGACCTAACGGAGCATTCTACTGGCTCTCCCTCGCACCTCTTGCGACCTGAGCAGGGTGAATTTCTGCCGGACTGTGACCGAGTTCTGTGATACATAAATGTGACGTCTACCCCCCCCCCTCTTGGGGTGCATGACTTCTATAGCCTCTCTTTGGCTGCCCTCTGAATTTAATGTGATAACGAGTCTCACCTCAAATTGTACAGGTATAGCTCTGGTACGATGATGGCGGAGCCAACCTACGATGTATGAATGAATGAATGAATGAATGAATTGAATGTAATAAAAAAATAAAAAATGTAATATTGACGAATCAAAACGAGAGTAAACAACTCTTAAAACGATTCCGGGATAGAGCTTGAACGAAGCTTTATTTGTGAGTGAGTGAGGTCTTCCATGCGATGCATGTGCCAAGAGTAGTCTTCTAATTTTAATTGATTTATCCACTTCCGCTTTATATCTTTATCTTCAGACACCATTGTTATTTATGAAGCCATAAATTCTACGAAGAATTTTTTGTCAAAGATGTGCAGGATCACTTCATCGTCCACGTTTCCGACGCGTGCATGATATTATAATATAAATTATTTAGTGACGAACTAAATCGTTATTGTGGTAGTGATTGTGTGATTAGTATTCGATTGTAAACTAAGATATGATTATTGGATGTTAATAATCGGTTACTAATCATGGTTACAATCGAGTACGAATCTCACAATCACAGTTAAAATAACGGTTTAGCTCATGACTAATTCTACCTACCGCATCTCTAAATAGCGAAAGATTATATTTTATATTACTAAATAGAAGCTATCATGTTATATATGAATAATTAAATAATACAAAAAATTAATACATTAGAAAAGCTAAAAAGCTACAAAACCAAATTTATCTAAGCTACATAAGATTAAAGTAATCCTATTCGGTAATGTTTTTTTCTTCACATAACCTTCTCTGACCACACTTACACAATACATTCCGTGACTATTAAACGGACGCGTGAGTGATGGGTGAATATTGGGACATCACCACTCACACATTAAACAGTGTCATTATTCACAAAACCTGCCAAATCCTTCAGATCCACATTCAATATATACAACACACCCACACAAACATCAACCATAATTCACAACTTATTTCTATATAATAATAATATCTTATTTCTCATATAACTATAAATATTTTAAAGTTACAACATTTAAAAAATATGTTAGATTTATTATCACACGAAGTAAAGAATGTTTTTTTTAAAAAAAGAACGAAACGTAAATTTAAAAAAAATTGAATTTAAAAAAATATATTTAAAATGTAAAATAAAAATTCTAAAGCCCTCACGGTTTTGTATTATTTCGGGCTGTTGAATTCTTTTTCGGTTCAACTTTGAATTGTTTAGAAGAGCTCTCATAGTCGTTTGTATGAAAATCTCCACGGCGGTGTCGGTCCTTCCAAGTAATATACAAACTCTTATTTCCTTTCCGTTACTTTTCTCATTAGTACACTTTGGAAATACCTGTTTGTTTTCATTCCTTTATATATTTATTTGCTCGGCCCGGACGGGAAATCGCTCCCAGCGCGGGAGCATGTTTTTCTAGTACCTACATTCCGGAAATAGATCGAGGGACAAACTAAAGAACCATATTCAAAAGTTCCATTAAAACCCTCAACTCGAAGCCTCCTAGACTCTTCAAAGCCTAGCTTTTACGTGACTCGTGAGTAAACAATGGCTAATATAAATTCTGCCAAAGTGCTATCCACAACACCCCATCACAGTTAAAAAATTATTTTTTTGTTACTTAAATTTAATATATTAATACTGTCTCGACATTTGTAAAAATACGAATTTAATGCAGTAGGACCAGGTTAATATTTCTGGTAGTTCTGTTTACTGGGGTTTAAATAGATTATATTACCTAGTACTTTTTATTTTTAAAGTGCAAAAAACAAAAATATTTATATTTAAATTGTAATATTCTTCTGTAAACGTTCTTCCTGTACACAGGCTGTTACTATTTCTTTTAATAAAATACAATTATAACAATGATGCTCTAAATAGGGTGGCTTCACGCGGAAAAAATACAAGAGGTGTAGCAAATCTGAATCTAACGATTCCCAAAATCACCAATAAGTATAGATCGTGGACAATAAAATTTGTTTTTCCTACAATAAAAAATAAACTATCTGGGTCTTTACAAAAGAACACGCTTTCTCCCAATTTTTAAGAAATTATTAAAAAATGGCTTATCGATAATAACCTGTCTTACCTATAAATTGTTTAAATGGTGACTGATTAATTGTTAAGATTTTGAGTTTATTAAATTTAACAAATGGATATAAATATACCTGCAGACAAGCGCCTATGAAGACGTTTTATGGGTCTAGTGTTAAAAAAAAAAGTATGTAAAAAAAAATCTTGTTTAACTATATTACAGATAAGTCTTCTTATTTTCTTAGAACAAACTATTATGGCACGTGTACACAGATGAGACTAAAATCTCCTGTCTCGTGAGATTTTGCGGTAAAGGACGGTATGTATCAGTTGGTTTTCCTATTCTGTGTAAAAACTACAATGGATAAGTAATGGCTCTCTCCACGCTCAACACTACTATTCTTTACGCGATTTTGGAGATAAGTCTCATCTGTGTGTACGTACCATTAGAAATATTCCAGTTTAGTAGTTGAAATTTTTTAATATTTCATCTCAGTCTGTAGTCCGGCCCACGTTCATCTACTGTTAGACAAAGGCCTTTTAATGATCGCCATTCCTCTCGATTCTCTGTCCTCTTCAATCAGTTGCTTCGACGTTTCAGCTTCACTTTTTAGGCGCCCAGCTCATTGACATTCCAACTATGTTAATCGGTGAAGTACATCTTCTAATTTGGTCCTCCTGCGAATCTCACAAGGAGACTCTAACCATAGTTCATTCGATGGCTCGCTGGGCTACTTTGATCATATGGATGAGGCCTGTTGTAGTATCCAAGTTTTGGCCGTGTAGGTGAAACAGTAATAACAATAATTTATTGTCAAATTCTTCCTGATTTTACAGAATTTCGCTCACCACATGCATTAAAAGACTTGAAAATAAAACGTCGATACCTTGTATCCGGAAATATTATTAGCAAAAATATATGGTATTTAATAATTTACCATTCTGTGTTTCAATTCTATCAACCGCCAGAAACGGGATCCACCGGCTATATTCATTTCACAGTTACGCGATCTCTTTGAACTATTCTGTAAAAATATGTTTTGGGTATCGTTTTATAATTTGAGCTTCAACGGGGGAAGGGGAGAGAGGTGCAGTCCCTTCCCGGCCCTACGTTTGTTCGTATAAAGTTGAAAGTTTAAATTCAACATGCAGTTAATGTCAAAGGGTTACGACTTCTAAACTGGGATCAACTCTGAACGTTAACGGTCGAATAATTTATAGGCCGGTTTCATTTTAACTATCGGAAATTAAGTGATTGTCGGACGGTTGGTTGGCTGACCGGCAAATAGGCAAGTCGGACGTTTGATGTGCTGATGCTTGTGTACCCATTCACAGTATCTTTTTTACTATTCTCTATTATTGTGTTTTTTTTTTAAATTTTTATTATATTTATGCATGTATAATATAATATTTTTGAAACTGTGGGTCAGATTTATGTTAACAACTTGTGCTTCGTATACTTATTAAGAAATTCATATACTCATTATATATTATATTTTAATGATGACTTCTTATACTGATTAGGAAATTCGTATACAAATACGTAATGTATGGTTCCGGCGATGATGCCACACACGTGCCCAAACTTCCATAACCAATGGGCAACTGCCGAGTCTGCTGAGAGTGACGAGCGCACCGACAGAGTGTACACACCAGTACTACTGCCGTAGTATAGTATTAAGGATGTGCAATAAATTGAATTATTATTTGTATTGTAGAGAATTTTATTTAAATTCTTAATGAGCTCTTACTTTGTGTTTACGATATGTTACTTTTTTTTTACAGTAGTAGTGTTTACAGAGTCAGTAGTACAGAATGAGTAGTTTTTTTTCTAAAATATTTCCTTTGTTTTCAACAACCCATCTTTTTTTTTTTTTTTTCCAATTCCTTAGAGTCTACGATACTCTGAGTACTCTACATGCGGCTAGACCGCCAAATCTACTGCTACAAGTGCATCAGCGCTAATCGCTTTGACACTTTTACTAACTACTTATTGTAATAAACATCATGTGTGTTTTATATTAATACATGAATTGGAAGGGTAAAAAATTCTGATAAAAAACCCTCTAAACAATTTACTGGAAGTTAAATGCTTCAAATTAATTAGGCGCGACACTTTATGTACAGTGCCGCCTTATTCTATCATAATTCTTATAGGTAACTATAATAAATTACAACTACACTTAAGAATATTGTTTTATTGTTTACAAAGTCATGGATTGGAGAGTTCAGTCGACGCTGTCCGCCTCTGTGTGCGTCTCAGTCCGGAGGATCGAGCGCGTTGGTTCGCTTCAGGAAATAGTGCCTGGGCAATCTATGTTTGTATCTGAAAGGCATTAAACTGATGTTGTGCTCGTACGAGCCGAGAGCTCGGATGAGGGGATTATCTTGAGAAGGATGAGAGCAGGATTTGTGGAAGCTTGCCGATAATTTATCAAAGCATTGTATTATTGAACAACCCATCTTTCCGAGTGCACAGGTTTTGTTCTAGCAAACCCTTTGTTTCCCAAATATTTCTCATCACCCCCACCGCTTTGCTGCGCGCGCAACATAGTTTAAACATCTGTTGTCCATTTAGAAGGGAGGGTAAGCTGAACGTTTTAAATTTAGGATATTTTATAATTATTTATCCCACCTGGTACCGATTGCGAATGACGTCATTCAAAATGTGACTGGCGTGTCGAGCGCCGGCATAAATTTCTAACGATCTGTAATGGGATCGTGGTGTAGATATGTGTGCTAGCAAGTTAAAGTTATGAAATCAAACTGAATGTGAATGACACAAAAATATAAGTTCCGAAAAAGAAATAATGCAATGTCGAGATTATCGCAAAGTTTACAAAAGGATGTGTAATAATGTAAGATTTGTATAAGAGTGATACGAGTCGGAAGGGAGAACTCCGAAAGATTTGGCGTGTCTATGTTGTTTGTCACGTGTGTATGTTTGTACAGCATAAAATAAATTCTGGATGAGGGTCACGTGACAAACTCTAAACACTGGCAAAGGTGGCGCTTGACCTTATTGAATATGGCGTGATTGTAGTGTACTACGTATACGAATATTATTTTAGTATGGTTTTAGAAATAATACTTATTGCAAAGGGTCTCGACCGCAACTTTTGGAAAATTTCAGTTTACTTATTTATATTTTCCGAATATTGGTGTATGAGATATCTGCAATCATTTTTACCAAAATCTTATTTAAAAATGACAATATTTACGATAACTAATTAGATCTTTTTGTAGATTACTTAACTTTGTTTATTAAAACCACTTAATGAGTCATTTAAAATATCAACCGGTTTCGAAAAACATCATTTCCTTTTTCGGAATGTCGGATTAACTAACCAAAAACGTATGTCACATTATTCTGCTTTTAAAAAAAATATATAGTACCTAATTTAAATAGTTATGATGATAGAAGTTATGTAAATTGACTTGTGGTTAAGTTTAGTTGGTTATTTATAATATTTTGGTTAATTTTAATTAGGTAATGATTTTTTTAGTACTAATTTAATGTATTAATTATAAATATATACATATAATTAGTACATTAAAATAGTATTTTAAAAAACATCACGAAGCTATCTTCTGAATAATTAATAGGTACATTTCTAAATTTAATTAATTCATTTAATAATAAAATACAATTTACACTAGAAATGGAAAATAATTCTACCCTAAATTTTTTGGATCTAACATTGATTAAAAATAATAATAAAATTGAATTCAAAATTTTTAGAAAACCAACTTTTACAGATACTCGGGTCTATTCTCAATTTCAAATCAATGTCAATAACCATGATCTACATCGCTATTGTATAACATTGTATACTTCGTCAATTTTGACGTTTTCTACGATTGAGTGACGTGAAACCAAAGGTTCAATTTTAGCAATTGGTTATGTGAATATAGCAAATGTTTGTTGTCTATAGTTGGATATTTTTATTTATGGTATAGTCGGCTTCTGATTGGTCGATAACCAAATAAACATGAAAAAGGGTTGTGCATTCGCAAGCATCGACATCAGTACATGATTTTATTTTTTCTGTTTTATTAGAAAAATAAACACGGATTATAATTTTTAAAATATCTTATATACATATTCTTATTAATATATAATAATTAATGACTTACTAAAATAAGTAAACTGTCTCTCTGAAACGCATGATTAATAAGAATTTTCATTGATTTATACCATGTTTCAAACTTTTTGTGTTAGCAACTGATTTAATTTGTTGATTCGCTAATTTGTTTTTACAAAGGGAACTTTACAAAAGTACAATAAAAGGGTATTTAACGATCCAGCGTCTTTATTTATTCAACATATTTTTTTAGATTCCGAGCCGATGCGGGACAAACATCTGATACGCACTGATTTAAGGGTAGGAATACAGCCAATAGCAGAAGAGATAACGTAATAACGTATATGCCGCATTTTTGTCGTCATGAAAAAGTCTTAACCCATTAGCGGTACAAGTATCCATATAGACACACATATTTTGATCTTTGAGTGACATGGATTTTCATTTCTTTTTAAACTATTTTTTTATATCTACATTCCAGAGAATTAGTAACTGGAAGAATTAACAGACGCATTGCTTGACAGACGAGTTCATTCTTATATCCAACGTACAACTCCAAAATAACATTTTACTTAGAACCACATTATAGCCAGTCAAAATTAAAATTCCAACAAAACAACTAATTTCATCTGAAGTGAAGGTTTAGATTGGTTTATTTTTGAATTGTAAGTATTTATTAGACTCCTCAATAAGCTAATTTATGATAGTATCATAGAAAAATAATTCAAACAGCTGAGTTGTAGATTTATTTTTGAACCAACTATAATCCGATATCTTCTACGGTATCATCAGTATCAATTTGGTCCATTTTTATGCATACACATGCATTATCATTACATCATCGGCAAATAATTATCTATAATTTAAATTATCTATTTTGCCGCCTTCGTCTTCATCATCCAAATTTTCATCGGCAGGATCTGGCGGTGATATATATATATATATATACATATCATACTCAGTAACTTCATCACTATTCTCTTCTTCTATTACGTCCAATATACCATTTACTGACAGTAATCTTTTCGTTCTAATATAAAAAAAAAACAAAAATAATATTATTTCTTGAAAATCATATTATTTAATTTGTTATGTTTACTATCAAGCTTGTCCATATGGACACGCTTGGGTTCACGGTAATTGATTGCATCATTAAAATACACAAACATCAGTTATTATTATTCAAATTTTAATTTTACATACTTATGATTCATTCTATAAAATAAAAAAGATTTTCGAATCAATCAACGCAATAAAAATACTTAACTCAGACATCGAATCACAGTTTTTTCGTTCGTTATATGAGCGTCCACTTTGATAATTAATATTGTTTTCACTAAATTGTCCAGAATCTCGAAAGAACGTCTGGATCGAGCTGCATACCACACTCGAATGACTCGTGCAAAGAACATGAACGTTTTCTTAGAAATTACACAATACGAGACCAACATCGGCAACAATAATTTTGTGTCCATATGGACATCTGTGACACTAATGCAAACTATTGGGTCTGGTACTAATGATTTTTAATCTTACTAAATTTTTATGTAGGTGTTGGCAAAGAAATTTCCCTTCAAAAATTCAAGTTAATAACTTTCTTAGCTTACGAGCTTTGGGTGACAGACAAACGTGATTCACATGCACTGTCTTTGGGTAATGCGTGATTAAATAAAGGAATAGTTTTCACCTTTGTACTTCCTAATACGTAGTCATTATTTAATAGTTCCCATTGTATTTATGCTTTCATTATAAATAACCATCAGTCTATCGTACGAATTTTATTTGAACATTGAATACTGTGAAAAATTTATGCACGCCCATTTAGAACATCTCCATTGAAATAATCGAATCTCCCGAAATATGTACTTTTTAAGGACTTTAATGCATGAAATATGAAAATAATAATTCTAATAAAAAAATTTACCACAATAAAAGTCGGTATTATTTTTGCGAGATCATTCATTCTGCACATCCCTAAATGAAAAGTAAGAATTCTAATATTTACTACGGATATTACTTGTCAACATGAATGAAACAAAACTTTGTTTTGATTTACGAAGTTATTTATTGAATTAACAAATGGATATGTCGGCTCACCGTGGACTTGAAATGTTGTCGATACAGAGAAGCCTGATGCTGGATTGAAAATCAGGCCAAAATGTTAAATAATTGCATTGATTGGGTGTACTCCATATAAATGTAAGGTTAGTTTAATTTTCCAAATTTAATGTTTTTTAATGAAATTGATCTGTATGATTCTGAAACCAAGTCAAGATTTTAAATGAACATATTTTGTATTTACTTATAATACAAAGATTATGTGTCTGAAAATTTTATACACAATTTGATTATTTTTGCTGTACTTTTTAATTCACATTTATTTAGAATCAAACATGTGTCCCTCAGATCAAACAGTTAATGCTTTTATTCCTGGATTATGTGGCTTATCATTGAATTTGATCTAATACAGTACATTTCAGTCTTTTATAGAATTGCGTTCAAACGTCAAGAAGAGAGCAAAAGATCATTTGGTAAAGTCCAGGAAGACAAGAGGGGCACCTCCCACATTACCTTTCTCAGAACAGGATGAGAGATTCCTAGCAGTCGAGAGGATGCTGGGAGTAAATGGAAATCCAGAACTTCAAGAGATTAGAGTTAACATATCTCCGGACATTAGCCTACCAGGGAATGTACAAGGAGAAAGCCAGGCGTCCATTTCACCATCACCGTCATATTCAGTCAGGGTCTTCACAAATCTTCACTGTGACAAATAGCCCAGTTCAACCGCTGAGGCCCTTCGTGGTCACGCCCACGACCACGGCCTTACACGACTAGAAGATCCCTGGCAGAAAGAGCTATGCAGATGCGAGCATTATGTTTAGAAGTGTGGCGCGGACCGTTTTCTTAGCATGATATGTCATGCTGAGAAAATGTCAAGCATTAAAAGAACACATAATCACATTGTTATATTTTTTAACTGAATCCCGGTTAGTTATCTCCTCAGATGATAAACCAAAAGGGAGCTTCTAGTCATGTATAGGTACGAAGATCGCCTTGACCTCTGCACTGGACTACGCCACAGTGGCAGAACGGGAGGTTCCTGACTGAACGTTACTTATTAGAGAAATATCTGTCATTGTGGGAATGGATGTGCAGATTTCCACTTGGGTACAAAGTAGACAACAGTCTACTTTGTACCCAAGTGTACATTCTACATTAAAGAATCGTTAATTACTGCCAAGGTGGGCGACCTGTTTGCCTGACTTAATTTACCTTTTATTTATTTTCTATAATGCATATCTATATCCATGTTTTATTAATGTACGCAGACAGATTTGTTTATTATTACTACAGTTAAATGTGAAATAATATTTGTAAGTTTATATAAAAACATAACATTAAACCTGTGTTTTAATATTCAAAATATATAACACTTCTTTCCAAATAAAAAGTATGTATGAGGAGGATATCTGCTATCGGTTTATTTACAAGATTCTAAAAATAAGGGAAATTAAATAAAAATATGAGTTGTACATAATGAATTTAATAATACGTATAGGTAAGGAATATCCCCTGATTCTATTACAATTGTCAGAAAGAATCGGGAAAAAAACTGACATGATAATACTTTCAATATATTCACAAACGTTTGTTTGCAAGATAAAAATGTAATAATACTTGAGAGGTTATGTATAAAGGTCAACAACAGTAAATTAGGATCAACAAAGAAGACAGGCTAATTTATTAATGTAATAAAGGAAAAATGTTCCTGTAAAACTTCATTCCAGACACCCCGTTCTTGAATTGGAATGCTTATCGAATGTTCATTAGTTGGAGGATTTCCAATGACATGAAGAACTGCATGAATTATTATGAACATAGAAGATTCGCCCAGCAACAGTAGGACTATAGTTCAAAACTCTGTGCTTCATAATATACCAAAATCTTGATTTTAAAACTCATATACATCTTTCCACAACATTTCTTGATTAAATGTAGGCTTTATTTGTATCCGGATTCCCGTGTATTCCTTCCTCGATTTTCAGAATGTGTGATAAGCCAGGAGCAAGGGTTCTGATGGATATCCAGAATTACCTGAAAATTCAATAATACATCATCATAATACCCAAAAAAACGTAATGCGATTTGTATATTTTCACAATATATTTGAAATTAAAATTACCAATCTCATTTCAATTTTATAAAAATCTTCTAATTTGTGATGTGTGCCATATTACTGCGTCGTTAGTGCACCCGGGATACAATGCATTAAAAGACAAAATCTTAAGATCTAGGCTCCACATATCTGTAACAAAATAATAATTAAAACGTAATTATAAAAATTTTGTATGGTACAATAGAAATTCGAAAAATAACCTAAAAACGCGAGTATTATTTTAAAACATCTATCTTCATTTGACGTGAGAGATCTTGCATATACCTTTACCGCCTTGATAAGGAAACAGTTATGCATCCAATAAATATATAACTGTTTCCTTATCGAGGCGGCAAAGTTATAAAAACTGGTTATTTGGAATCTCCAGCGGGTTACAGAAATCTCGCGAACGAAGTCTATCTATTCTCGAGTTTCGACTAAAATATCAGTTTTTAAATAAAATAAGTACTAATACAGTATTCAAAGTTCACAGAAAAAGATTTGTTTCATAAATTACCTATTAATTTCCTCATCCACAGCGTCGTAGTGAAGAATCACGGCCAATCCTGTCGCCATGTTTATGTTTTGACAGATTATGGTATGTTTATCTCCCTCACTCTCTCTCTCTCTCTCTCATTCAAATATAACACGGACGTTAATTTACGTACTGTCTATTTTTGAGAGAAGGTGTAACAATCACCATCATTTCAATATTGCAATCTTGAGAATCGGCCTGACTATCATACACAATTAATCTAATAATCAATTATCACATAAACATTCAGGGTTCCACTCCATGATACATCGTTTAGTCAATATTCCTATGTCAACATCCAATTTCAATATTGAATTGAATACAATTAAAAAAAATAGCAGTTAATAACGTGTATAATACATGCTTGATAAACACTATTTTAAAAAATAAATTAAAAGAATATAATAATCAGTTTTTATATAAATCACAGATAAAACATAATGATAATAATGATAATTGGCGTAAGATTTTATACATAAATAACTTTTCGAAACAAATATCTAAACATATTTTTTATTTATTATCTTAGTTTTATTAACCACATTTGAGTTTAAAAAACATCTACCGGTTTCGGAAAACACTTTTCCTTCTTCAGGATGTCATAACTAACTAAAAATATAGTATTGTTTCTTCACCAGAATCTATAAGATAATAAATAAAAAATATAAAATTAATAGGTATTGATTATTGGTAGGTTCAAGCCGAAACCAAAATTTTTGACTTAAAAATGCACGACTTCTTTCTTTGAGAGTTCTTTTTAAGTTTAATAATTTATTTAGTTTAATATCACATAAAATTATTTCATTCATTAAAGAATTTGTACGGCAGCTACGGCCGCTACACATGAACTTAATAGAAAATTGAACATCCTGAATTTTTTTTCACTACATAAAAGCTTCTAAAATTAAAAAGAATGAAAATAATCATTCTTCAATGTAGCTAACTGAACTAACTAGGTAACGTCTTGTACGTAATAATGACGGGATAAAATCACATTTACAAGTATCATATATGTGTAAATTATAATAAATTATTATTGAACATACGGGAAGTACCGTTTGATATCGAATTAAATTATTCTTGAAAACATGTACTTACTACCTACCTAAATTGAATACGATAAGTTAGTATGAATTAATTTATTTCAACGTTCATATAGTAATGTTTTTTTCATATCCAGTCAAGTGACAAAATACCGGATGATTATAGGATTATTTTATTCAAAATATGCGGCTCATATATGGCTTGCGCTCACAGGCCGCCATTAAAAATGTGTGACGTACAAACGGCAACATTTATATTTATATCGGTAAATTAAAATACATACGATAAGAACAATCTGCCTACGGTTTTATTATGTGACATAATTAATTTAATATATTTTTTTAATGGAACGAATTATGACGAATAATCTATGTAGGAATAAACAAATTAGGATAGTAGATATAATATAGAAAGGATCGCTGAAATGGTTTGGTCACGTTGAATGTACGAATGCGGTGAAGTTAGTAAAGAAGATGTACAAAGCGAGTGTTGGTAGCATTAGATATACGAAGAAAGGGCGATCTCGAAAGACCTGGCATGATCAGATAGATAAAGTACTCCGATAACAGTCTTGTTCGAAATTTCAACACACACCTAAGAGCGCGCGTGAGAATATTTACGTAAGTGAACGTGAACGAGGCGATAAAGTGCGGTGTTATATTCTCTGCTTGACCTTGCGGAGAAACGGCGTGACGGTGAGATAGCTAGTTAATTAATTTAATATTATTATTGTCTGTAGATGATGCAATAAATTCAATTTTATTAAATTGCCGCCCTTTTTACGTAAAGCGCGTGTCGATATTTTATATTGCGTTGTGTAGCTAGATAGCAATTTTTAAAGTGGTTTTGTAACCGGTTTTAAAACGTACGTAATTAACAAGCGGTGTAGTGAATTATTTTTTCATATTCGGAATGCCTTAAAAGTCCTCAGATTAAAAACTTGTATTTTTTTCAAATACAAGTTTTACAACCATTTAAATATGTACTAGCGTCCGGATCGATATTGGCGGTTTTTAAAACTGTCTTAATTTTTTTTCATTTGTCTAGTTTTCGTTTTTTTTTTTTTTTCAAATACGACCGACCTCGTTCCTTGCCAGATTTTATAATGTTGCGATGCCGTGCATTTATTATTTTTGTTATGCTCATTAACACGCGATAGGTTAGTTTTAAAATTGGCGAGGCAATTTTTTCAGTAAGAAATCTGTGAAGAAGTCGGATGGCATTGGCCTTACATTGTGACTTCATTGTAATTAGTTACTAGCGTATTTTATTAATTAATGTGGTCATTTATACACAGGTGTGGTACCTCTAGTAATAAATCAACCTTTGCATGTTGGTGGCGATTTTAATAAAATAAATAATCAGAGACGACGCGACTTAGCACTGTTTGTCTACATGCATTAAAGAGATATGTTCGTAATTGGATAAGTCAGGTATTATTCATCTTATATAATATGTTCCAGTGAATGTTCATTATCAATGAAGATATATTTTCACTAGTATAAATATAATTTCACTAACTCGGCCAGCTAAAATTCATCAAACAATTGATTTAAAATTTCATTGCTCAGTAGTATTTGTTCACAAACGGATGATTCGGTACACGTACTTAGGTGTATGCCGCGCATGTGTTTGTATCATTGATGCCACTTGACGTCGAAACATTTTGATTTTAGGTTTGATTTGATTTACAACTGTGTTTCGAAACGAAATTGTCCGCCCGGTGGCGTATAGGATTTAACAAGTATCGTTATGTTGGTCAGTTATGTTAGTTTAGAATTTTCATTTTAAAGCATATCGATAAAATTGTATTATTTATTTTTATTTAAAATAATAATTTTTTATGACTAAACGACAAAATATCTCGGAGTGAATACTTTTTTCGTATTTTAACCGACCTAAACACGTTTATTAAACGACCTAAACACGGATTTTAACCGACCTAAACACGTATATTAAGCGACCTAATCACGTATTTTAACCGACCTAAAAATGTATATTAAGCGACCTAAACACGTATTTTAACCGACCTAAACACGTATATTAAACGACCTAAACACGTATTTTAACCGACCTAAACACGTATATTAAACGACCTAAACACGTATTTTAACCGACCTAAACACGTATTTTAAACGACCTAAACACGTATTTTAAGCGAAAACAAAAATGCGCAAGTGGACGTACTGTTATGAATTTCAACGACAGTTTAGAGCGGTATATAATTTCACCTGCGCCTCCTTAGCTAATTAAATTATATATGCACTTGTAGAAATATATATATCTTCCGGTGAAAATGTTTTCGGATATGATTTCACTGAAACGCCAGTGAAAATATAACTTCACTGGTAGTACACATTCACTGTAAAACTGAAACTAATATATCTCATTTGATTAAAGTTTCAATTTCCTTTGATATGTACGAATTAATATATGCGACCTTTTTATTGTTTGAATTTAAAATTTCCTACGAAAAGAAAACGTTAGACACAATGCTGGATTTGTATTTATGTGCGACAGAAATATGGCGTTTTTCCAAGCGTCTGGGGTAAAAATGTATTGTTTGAGTGTTTTGAAAAATATGAAGTTTTTGGCACACAGCCCTTTTTCTCTTTTCAACTCGGCTATCGATCTTGATATTGAGAGTTAAAGTAATAAATTAACAAAATGTAATAATGCTTTATTGAAGTACTTTCATATTATTTGTTTTCTACCGTATATGTACTTTCGTATTTATTTGTACGAAAAAATTTGTAGCGATATCGCGCGCCATACCCGATATGGGGCCTAATAAATCATCTCAATCGTGAAGCGAACCACTAATCGCTACTCGGAAGAATTACGGCTTTATTGTTTTTGAAATTTTATTACGGAAAAAATAAATCCCTATTTTTTTTTTTTAGTTATTATTTCCTAGAGTATGAAAGTAATATCTTAGCCAATTATAATTTCATCAGCGTCCAGACTTGATACCTAGCAAAGCAATAATAATGCGTACTATAATCCCATTTTACATTTTCATGTGTAAGTTGTATAATATCAATAGCGTGACAAATGAATTAGACATTTTCCAATAGGTTATTTATGAGAGTACAAAAAACTTTTACACGACATAATTTTCACGAAACTATGTATTTGTAAGCAGTTTAATGGCTATATTTTTGTTATCACATTTTATAAATTCAGTCTGTCGTGTCATCAAAATGTTAATATTTTGTACAAAAATAAGTAAAATTATTAATTATTTTACAAATTATCAAGGAGAACATATTCTTATTGTGAAGTTGTAATTATACAGTACATAGGTCTGTGATATTTTAAATACAAATTAAATGTATTCATTAGAAAGATACGGATATAAAATCAATTTTATCGAAAAATATTGTTGTTGCTACCGGAATTCGAACGTGGATCTCTTTCCAATACGGGGAAGGTGCATTAACCAACTACGCCACAGCATACAGTACTTTTGACGACACATTTTTGAACCCATATGTTACACATTTCAAATTAATACATCTATTTCCATGATTTGAAAGCCATCTACTTTGTTTTTACGGAATCTCAAATACCTTTGAGTAAAACGATAGCAGATGCCAGAATTTACAATTAATTTATATTAAATTTTCGACACATTGATACAACTTATGTATTATTAAGGAGAACACATTCTTATTGTGAAGTTGTAATTATTCAGAACGCAGGTCTGTGATATTTTAAATACTAATTTAATGCGTTTGTTAAATAGATCCAGGTTTGAATTCCGGTAGCAACTAAAATGGTTTTCGATAAAATTGATGTTAAGTGTATATCTTTCTAATTAATACATTTAATTAGTATTTATCTAGTTAGCGAGTATTGATTATTTATCGAAATATATTCCCGCCACAGCACTCATATGAAATCACTTTTTTTTTGTTGTTTTATATATATTTTTACTGCGATTAAAATTTCTATAATAGTTTATGCATTGAAAATTTGATTGAAGTATTATACCTGTGGTGCGTACCATTTACCATTCTTGTGTTTTATTATTAATAATAAATAAATAAATAATGACGGTGTGCACGTGTGTGAAAATGCCACAGCAATTATGTTATTTATCGGTAGAATTGTTTTACGACTCGTAAAATTCAAAAGCGTAAAATGTTTAATTTTTTAATTTATTAAAAATATGTGTTGCAAACCTTTTTCGAGTATGACGATAGAGTAGTCGACATATAATGCATTATCGCGAGGTTAGCGTCGCAGTGTCAGCGGGAGCCGAGGAATCCATAATCCTAGACGCCTTCTTGCAGTGTTATATTCGAAAAATATAGTGAATCTTGTTTGAAATGATTTTTGCGATGTTTTCTTACGGGAAGTGTACCTTTTAAAATTGACTATCTCATTTCTTTTTTTTCTGAATGTTCCATTTGATTTCTTTTGATCATTTTTTAAAATGTGCGCTTAAGTTTTGTGTTTTTTTAAAAATGTGAACGGTGGTCATGTATTTTTAAAGTATCTATGTAGGTTATCTTGAAATTTTGTTAGATTCTGCCGTATCCGTGACTAATTAACACTGCCGTTTTTTACAGTTTTATTTCTTTATAAGATTTGTGTACACCTGTACGTGCATACATTTTGAATATTTTATTAAACAAGGTTTATATACAATATTTGTGTATTGTTGTCATAATCATCTTCATCAGCCTGCATTTCTCTACTGGAGAAATAGGCCTACCCAAAGATAGTCAATTCTTTCTACCTTCAGTCCTTTTCGTTAATCTGTCTTCTAAAGTCATCAGTACTAATATAAATTAAACAATTTTAATGAGAACACATTATTATTTGTGAAATTGTATTTTTTTCAGATCATAGTTCTGTGATATTTAATACAAATTAAGTAATCATTAGAAAGATGATGATGAAAAATGCAGATCAACTCAATTTAATAAAATGAAATTGAAAAATCTCTGGGTCTCCTAGCAATTATTTCTCAAAGTAGGTATTCGCAATAAAAAAAAAGGTGATAGCTTTCAAATAAATGGAACGTTTGATGTATCAATATGAAATAACTGTAATATATAAGTTCGAAAATTTACAAAGCTGACGTAGTGTAAGAGATCCTGGTTCAAATCCCGGTGGCAGCTAAAATATTTTTCTGTAAATTTAGTTTATATAATTGATGCATTTAATTTGTATTCAATAAAATAATTGATCACTTTACAAAAATTATTAAAAAAATTAAATACCTTAAAGTAATAGTAATGCGATTTCAATTCAGTAGTTTGTGCGGCTCTTTATAAAAATGATACATATTTCCAATCATTCAAAAGATTTGCCATATCGTAATTTAGATTTTTGAAACATTATTTAAAATGGAATGCATTGCAAAAGTAAAATATAATATAATAAATATAACGAGTGCAAACCGACGTAGGTGAGCCTATTAATTCCTGTACATGAACATATGTAATAATCCGAATATGGGTGTACATTATTAATAGTGGTAAAAAATACTGGTTTAATAGTATTATTCGTATCCAAATTTGGTCGCTTAGTCCCGCACGCGCGCCGACGGCCTTTCCCAACCCGGTGGCACAGTGGGCCAATCGATATCCTCCGAGGGGTCGTCACCCCCGGCATGACGCGCGACGCCCCTCTCTGGCGCTGCGTTCACGCCCGTCGACTTGCTTCCACACAAAGCGTGCACAGCTCGCGTAAACCCCCCCCCCCCCCGCCGTGCAGTTTGGGGCCGACGAATCTCGACCTTCTGACGTTTGATGCCAGCCGAAGTCGACCATTGTCACTAGGTTCTATCGATGTATTTGTCAGAATATCCGAAATACAATCAGTTATTAAGTTTTATACATTCTGTTCCAATAAACAGCAGTAAAATATGTATTTGAATTTTCCTATAATTTTTGTACATACAGTCGAACTCGGTTATATCGAGCACGGTTATAATGAGGAAATACTTATTATTATTTTGATTCAGGCCTGTTCTCATACAACTCCTCACTGTTATAGTGAACTCGCTTCACTGATATAACGTACAAAAATATTGTTAACAAGTTAACAAAATACACTACACGGTCTAAAAACCCAAATTCTTGAGAAGTCATAAAATCGAAAGCAGCGTCTGCAGACGAGGTTCCTTATTGTTTACGATTCCTTTCAGGTTTGTGAATTCTTAGAAAGAAACAATGCGTGTTTATTTTGTGTGCGCAGTAAGTAGTAGTAGGTTTTAAAACAGAGCAGTATTTTGAATTTTTTAAAGAAATAATATGATTGAATGTAGTAATTTGCTTTAAAATGTTTTTGTTCATACAATTACAGATTTTTCATATTTGATTTGATTTTAATTTTATACATGGTATTAAATATTTTTTATAATAACGAGTATTTAACGAGTAACAGTTATAATGAGCAAATTTAGCTGATCCCTTCGTGCTCGTTATAACCGAGTTCGACTGTACATACATATTTAATTAGAAAATATTTATATATTTTATTTGGAAAATAAATAGTTAATCGATATTAACAAAAATTATAATAAAAGTGTAACAAAAATTGAACCCATTACATGTTTTCTCTGAAATAACAGTACACTTCGTATAGTGAAGATAATAATTTGAAAGGGACTTGTTAAATAGATAAATGGCTTATTAAGACTAATAGGAAATGAATTTTATGCTGTAAAAACATGAAAAAGGATTGAGAACTTTCTCTTCTATTGCAGAAATACAAAAAATAACAGTAAAAAAATGATAGAAGCGAGATAAAAATATTATAATAGTCTTCATAAGACGGAAAGGATTTTGGCAACTGCGATAAAAAGGTTTAAGACCACTGTGGTAATATAATCGTATGCGCAAATGGTTTTGGTATGTGCAACTTGTAACTGAGGATAGTCTGTTTTTTTAATATGTTTTTCTGCTGCATATTTTCACTTCATATACATTAAATTACCTTTTTTTTTTAAGAATGTACAAATATACAGTTATTTAAATAACCAAGATGATCACGCTTAATCCGTGTCGTAATTCAACGTTCAATTTAATATTTACAAGCGAGCCATATCATTTTTATAAGCCATTTATTTATTTTTGGGTACAATAAAATACTATTTTTAAGATTAGTAAAATCAACTAAAACTTAAAATTTTGAACATTGTTTTATCAACCACTTAATGAATTAAAATAAATCTACCGGTTTCGAAAAATATTGTTTTTTCTTCTTTAGAATGTCATTAACTATTATATCTGCAACGATTACAAATTATTTATTTTATGACCAACACCGTTTACATGCAGAATAGACAATCCCAAATTTTTATCAAAACCATGACCATTTTCTAACAAATGATTAGAAAATTCTGAAAATCCATTATTTTTCAAACATCTCAAATGCTCCTTTACTCTTATATTAAAATTTCGAACTGTTCACTTTTCACTAATTTTTTATTTCTTCTGTGTGAAACCAACTAACGTTAAAAGCGTCCCTGAAAGATTTAACGTGATCAGATAAAACTGTTATTGCATGACGGCCCTGTAGAATGCTTTAAACAAGCGATAAGCTTGCATGAGATTATGAATTGGAGAATGTCTAATCATAATATAATACAATCTACACATTCGTGAAATCATATTAAAAAGTATTTTTATTGCCGGTTTCGCCTGCCTCTTCAGTAAACATTTCACACCATTGGTGGGATGCATTGTCACTATGTCGTCAACTGACTCCGAGCCTACATTTGTGGGGACTTCGCATGAGAATCTATCAGACAAAATTATATGCGAAATCCAAAAACGACCTGCAATTATATGATAAAATATTAATGTCTACTGCCAACTTTTTTTAGCAATTCTAAAATGAAGAATTAGCAAATAAGGAAGAACATAATAAAAATCAAATGTTTAAAGATGAAACAATTATTATTAAGTTGTTTTCTGACCTCAAAGTAGCATAGAGACGTTCTTTTGGTGATATTGATTTGCCAAATGTTGTATTCTGGGACGTAATATTGAAACCCACCAACTTCTATTAAAAGTTTCTCAAAACTACTTTTTGTTGTCATACAATAGTAATTAATTAGCTTATCGGAATGTTCTCGCATACTATGGTACAGTTTATAAAAATAACCTTTTAGGTATCTAGTCACTTAATAGATGAACCCAGTATTTATGATGGCAGCGGCAATTATTTTTTCTTAGGAGAACATATTCTTATTGTGAAGTTGTAATTATTCAGAACACAGGTCTGTGATATCAATGTGTCCAAAATTTAATAAAAATGAATTGATAATTCTGGCGTCTGCAGTCGGTTTACTCAAAGGTATTTGAGATTCTGTAAAAATAATGTAGATGGCTTTCAAATAATGGAACAACAGGTGTATTAATTTGAAAAATGTAACATATAGGTTCGAAAATTTGTCATGAAAATACTGGCGTTATAACACAATTGGTAGTGTACTTCCCCGGATTGGAAATAGAGATCCAGGTTTGAATCCCGGTGACGCAAAAACAATATTTTTCGACAAAATTGATTTTATACGTATATGTTTATATTTAAAACATTAATTTAGTATTTAATTATTTTTTCTTTGAAGAACATATTCTTATTGTGAAGTTGTAATTATTCAGAACATAGGTCTTTTTAATATATAATAATAATAATAATAGGTGATATTTTAAATATAAATTAAATTTATTAATTAGAAAGATATACATATAAAATCAATTTTATCGAATAATAATAAGGTAGATGACTCTTTCAAATAATAGAACGATTAAACGTATATCAAAAAGGTAACATATAGGTTTGAAAATTTGTCGCTAAAAATATTGCTGCTGTAGCATAGTTGGATAATACACCTTTTCCGGTTAGGAAAGAGATCCAGGTTATTAAATTATTTTTTCTATTTCTGATAACTAGATATACAACACAAGCTGTCATCCAGAAGTCCATTATGATACTGAACTGAAAATACGCGGTTTAAAAACGCAGTGCGTGTGTTGGTGCGCGGTTTTGTATATCGCGGTAAAAATCGCAATGCGCGCTAAGCTTGATATTTTTCACTAGGAATGTGTATTCATGTAGAAATATCAATATAACATGAATCGTACTGTAAAGAATACCCTCCATTCGATTTCACATTCAGTAGAATATTTGTGTCTTCTTATTTTGGATAATGATGTTTTGAAAAACTGTTTTTCTTTCGAAAACAATTTTTTTTTTATTTGACGTTCAAAAATGATTGATGATAGCCTGACTCGTGTAAAAATCTTTGCATAATTAAAACAAAATTACGTCATTATTGTCTTCTGATGATACGACACAATGCTCAAGCGATGTTTATGATTTATCCTACAGGCAAATTTTCTATGTATCAGAATTATATTTTAAGAGAAGAGTTTAAATATTCAGAGGAAAAAAAAAAGATTAAATAGAAACATTTAAAAATAATAAGATTACATATAATATTACAGCTATATTAATTAAGCAGAAATATTAATCCGTATTTATTCAAGTGTATTAAAATCCGCGATAACGTATCTGTTCACTTTATTTTTATAATTGTACACATGCTTTTACTCACTATACGATTAGAGAGCGACGTAATAAACGTATCTGAAAAACTACTAATTTACTTGCCCTTATCGTATCTTCATTTCCGACTTTATTAATTTATTGGATACATTTTCTTTGCGTCCATTCAGGGCAACTCCCTAACTCCTTCCATAATACATTACATAAAGGTATTTTTCTCTCTTATAATTATATATTAAATTAAATATCAGACAAATAAGCATGAAGACGTAAGTAAATATTCAATCCATGACGTAAAATTATACATAACAAATATTTTCAGCGACTTTATCGATTTATCGATGAAAGGAAATGTTTGAATGAATACGGAATGTCCCTCTCTTCAAAGATCTATTCCCCGCACTCGCTGGTTCTTCAAAAGGAAAGTCTCCAAGAGAACAATATCAAATATCTCTAGAATGAGAATTGGGCTTAATGATTCCCCAATGTGTGAGTGTGGTGCCGAGGAGGAAACCCTTTTTTTACAACAATCTCGTCAATGGTAATTTTTAATTCCCGGTTAACTTGTGTTATCTTCTTTCCCTTAACTCGCCACATTTAATCTATACAATATTTTTCGAACAACAATGGTATTGACTTGTAATATATTATTTCTTATTCTATAATATTATTGTATTTTTCTCTATTTATTTATTTTGAACTTTATTTTGATTTTAACAGAAATATATCATATTTACATCTTTACACACATTTAAATACATTGCCCAACTAGGTAAGCATGTTTTTGGACAAATTATATATAAATAATATTTTATAAAACCAAAACTCATCGAAGGCAAAACACAGTAAGATCGAATACATACAAATGTGAATGTGAAAATATAAATATCTATAAAATAAAGTTTTAACTTGATTAACGGTACACATCACTCTTGAAGGATGAATTGCCTATTTAAAAGAAGAAGAAGAATGTCCCTCTCGCCTCATAATAAATATCCATACGTAGGTATATGCAAATCAGGTAGATAGATGCTATACGTATATGGTATACGCAAATCAGGTAGATAGACCTATGCACGACGAACACCCTCCAATATCCTCGTATCGATATTTTGTTTATTTATTTCACATAAAGAGTGAATTAAATTAATTTGATTTTGTTATTACTAGGTTTGACCCGTGTCGAGATGAGCAATTTTACAATTTGAAAATGTACTTTATTTAAAAGTAAATAAATTTATATATACGACTACATGGTTTGATTGTTTTCAGTGTTTCTTGTATTCATGGTCTCTATAAGATTTGCGTTTGCTTACATAGGATAAGCTGTGTATATTTACCCGGCTAATATACCCATAACCGGTATGAAAATTTAACGTTAAAATTTTATTTAAATTTAGGTTTTGTGTAAATTTAACTTTAAAATTTTATTTAAATTTAGGTTTTGAGTTTTTAGGTAGTATCTTCTAGTGAGTCCTTCACTATGCCCTTAGAACTTTTCGTCTCCCCAAGCACCGCCTGTATGTATATAGACAGAGGTACGAACATTCTAAAATAAATACATATAAGATGTATTTTTTATTTTATTCTCAAAAAGAATATATTCAATGCGAATGCAAATGAACATGAGAGATTTATTTAAAATAATATATTTTGTGTTTATTATGAAACATGGTCATAATGATTGTGAAGTATAAACCAAAAATCTTGTTGTATATAATATGTCCTCCCAAATCTAAACACGAGAAATTTCTCTTTTAGAACTACATCATGTTATTAAAATAAAATATTTACTATGATTAAGATCTGTAACATTATATATTGTTTCTTTAATAAAATGTGTTTATTGTAAAATATTTGAATACGATCGCGGAATGAAACATCTTGGTTTTGTAGGCAGCGTCGCCAGCGTTCGTTTTATGTTGCATTATTATTCGAGTTAAAAAAGAAAATGATTATTTTTTTGATTCGACTTGTGGCGGCCATCTGGGGGCGTGCATTTGATGAAATGCCTAGTTTGAAATGCAGATCTCGTCCGCATTTATGTTTGATGTCAGTTTACAGGAAATATTGTATATGTAAACATAAATAAAGCAATACGTATAATCGCACGACTTTACCGGTATCCGTTCTACATATTTTTTCCGAGAAGTTTTCGTACTAATAGTTCTCTAGGCTACATGTTGAAAGGGCCAGTGCTGTTGTTGTTTTTATTTATTTTATTTAGAAAGTAATGTATTTGTTAACATTATTATTATAAATGTGTACAGATATGTATAATAAATAATATAATATAACAAATAAACAATCAAACATAAAATGATTTTATTTATAACTTAGGTTGAACATAACACGTAATAATAAATAATGATAAATGAAAATAATTAATTTCTAACAGATTAATGACAGACACTTGCTAGTAGGAAAATTTGAAAATATAATTTATGAAATTGTTATGGGATAATAATGTCAAAAAATATATAATATTATACTGTTTTATTATTATTTGGGAGAATAATCTACGTACTTAAAAGATATACTAGTATGATTTCATTAGATTACTGGCTGTATATCGTATGCTGGCACGTTTTCTAGGACACTATTATTTTTATTTATTTTTTAATATTTAATCTGTTATAAGTACCTACAATGATACAATACATTAATATTTTTTTTGTTCTACACTTCTCTAAAAAGCATATACTTGTGTAATAATTATTGTTTAGAATAACTAGCTTATAATAAAATAAAATATAATATATCGATAGCAATAACGATATGAAAATATTATAATTTTCGGGGTACAAGTTTATTTTTAAAGTGTTTTTTGATACCATTGATTATTTCTTTATTATTATTATTCTTCGTGAAAAAAAACCAATGCCTGTTTATTTTGTGTGCGTAGTAAGTGGTAGTAGGTTTGAATTCTACACAAAGTAATTTTGTCGAATAATATTTGGTTTTTTATTTTTTTATATTATTTTTATGGTAAGTTTTTGTACATTTTTTACTGGAATCGGGATAGTGTTATAAGCTGACCCCCAACTAACGATGTCATATTGTAATATGGATTGAATAAATGCATAGTATACTATGTATACATTTTTTTATCGGTAAAAATGTTCTAATAATTAAGGATTCATTCGTTTTAGCCCTAATATACAATATAAAATATCATGTAGAGTCATTAGAGTGTCTTTCGGGCATCATCTTTCAGACCCCATTATCATGAATGTGCCCTTAGGTAGCTACCTGACTAACTGCGTTAAAAAGTTCACTCATCCCGACATTGTCTTCGCAGTATTCAAATAGAACGTGAAAGCGTTATATTTGACTTTATCGATCGTGAATAGCTTTCAGTGGCCATGACGGAAAACAGTCAAGGACTCGTGCTCAAAACGATGAACGCACTTCTTAGAAACAATCGGGAATTAAATATTATTCGTGTCATTGTTTATAGTTAGTCTCTTTGCTTATGAATTCTCATGAAGAGAGTGAGGTCAACAATCCAGACTGCCGAAATGAGTTATCTTGTGGGGAGTTGCAAGAGGGACCCTCGGCATGAAGCCCCTACTTTTAAATATCTCAATTGAGGTGGCTTAGACACGTCTTGCGAATGATTACCGAGATATATATTTTTGGAAAGTTTGTGGTGAAGGCGGCTGATGGTCGCCCCAAACTAAATTGGAACTAACAGCAATAAACACTTTATAATGACAGACTGGGGCTTGGTCTATCGCCTCCATTGTTATCATCACCGCCAACGCACCTTGCTTATACCGGTGCGTAAAACAGAGCTAACAGCTGTAAAAACGTAGCCAGTATCGATGTCGAGTACCAATACAAATGTACCTGCAACTGTCTAGAAGGCCGGTTCTCGGACCTCACTCTTCTCTACGCCGCCTTCCAGCCAACATATCCAAGAACCGCGACTGTAACTCTTTGCGTATAGAGATTTTACTGTACAGCTTAACCAGTTTTCTACATTTATAAACTGCTCTGAACAATAAATTAAGTGATAAATGTAAGTAGTTTTCGTTTCTGCCTGGCCACACACGCACACACATAGACAATACACTCCGCGATCATCGAGCACGAACACGTGAGTGATGGGTGATTATTGGGGCACCTACCCCTCATACACAATCAGAACCTTCTGATTCACATACCGATATATGCCCACACAAACATAAATCATAATTCGTAACCTCTTAATTACCTCAAAGGTTCTTCAGCTCTGATGTTCTGCTTCTTCCTTGCTTTAATGTTATCGAATGTGTGTATGATTCGGGGATTCACTGGAAAGCGGGGCCCTTCGCAGTAAAGTAATGTAGTCATTTTTTTTAATTCTTCGAAAAATCTCTTTAAAAACCTAAAATATAATTTTTGAAATTTTAAAATATGGCAGAATTACAGATGTTCAAATTTGCGTGTTCTAAAAACGATCGGCTTATGCTGTTTTATCGTGTGATGTCACGTCTTCCGAGTCGATAAGCCGGTAATTGACACTGGCGAGCGAGTGCTGACGTAGTGACGTCACACGGTAATCCTAGCGTTTTTCAATAAGCCCAACTTTGAACGCCATATCTCCGAAAGTATTGCACATTTTGAAAAATTCAAAAAGCATGGTAATCTGGATTTTTTTTTTTAATATACTACAAAAGCTTATTTCTGACATGCTCAACTACCTCATTGCGACATAACGCGACATTAAATCCGCTACTGGGAAAACGGAAGCAGACTTTCGGCCCCTAGACAAAAGGTGAGTTTTAAAAATACATTGTTAATATTTTGGAATCGATTCGAACAAAAACGCCTTTTATTGTTAAAAATGACGACCTAATCGTTGTTCGTGCAGCCGAGTGAGAAGTGGTAGCCGATATAGCGTGGACACGCATGCATGGTTAGCCACTGTTGCGGGAACAAGACCACGCGAGTTATAATGGCCGAGGCGCTTTGAATTTAGAATGCGGAAAACTATTCCGTGAAATGCGAGTTAGGTCAGTGAACGAATTTCAAGAATGCTTTGCGATTTGTCGTACACAATTCATTTTACAATCGGTATAGTGATGATAGCGCTGATGCGGAGATTACTCTAAGATTATTTCCACAAAATGAAAACCCTAGAATATCGAAGAACACGTGCTGACCAAATATTTCTCTTCGAACTATTGCAAGGCCATATTGATTGTACCAGCCAGTTAGAACTAATATCTCTTCCACATATAGTCCCCACTCTTCCACATTCCTAGAAATAGATGATATTACATACGAAATTCATTCATTCACCGGTCATGCAAATACCGTAATGAGAAATTAACAGAAATTGCAGAAGTTTTTGGTGGAACTATGGGATATAGGATAGACATGAGAGGACACGGAAAGGCTAGCGGACCGTAGTCAACGGATAGGTTTCATGGCGGCCTTGTGATCCAGCTAGGAAAGTGGCAGAAGAAGAGCCCTAGAACTAATTGGATCTAATCAGTTGTACAAGTCTCTGTCTTTATTCCGGTCCTTCCTATATTCTGCAGCTTCTTTTTGTCTGGTAGGTAATCGTGTTGAATGTTTGTGGTGAAGAGGATGCTCTGTTGTTTATTTTTATTGCGTGAATTCTTAATTAGATACGTCCAAACCGATGGTATCCTCTGACCTTTATTGTCTGTGTCAGGAAACTGCGGCGTTCTAACTTTCCATCGAACTAAGGTTTTTCTTTTAGATAGGCACTCGTAACTACATAAATTGACTGCTTTTGATTGTGGGTCTAAATGGTATCTTCGTTTAGGTATCGACGCTAGGCTATTGCAAATAGTTTTTATTTAGATTTACGTAATAATGCTTCAGAACGACGGAGAAAGGATGAACGCGTACTAATTCAACGAACTTGTTGGTCGATCTAGTGGTCGGAGGTTTGAGCCTCGTTGTAAATCTTATTTTCATTGCACAAGCGATGATGATGATTGCTCAGCTTGAAAATGGTAACGATATTGAAGTTTTACATATTCCGTATACATTTAAAAATATAGATCATTACAATATTTTTTACTATTTTCAAACTAAGCTAAACGCTTGTGCTATAAAAATAGGACTAATTTGGTGGTCTCCTGGAACGAGGCTCGATCCCCCGATCACTAGGCGAGTATCGTAACCACTAGACCACGAGCACGTATCTTGTATCTATGCGTATCTCTATTTTTAAAAAAATGCGCTTATTGAAAAGACATTCACATAATGTGACCGAGTAAGGAAAAGGTAAGTGTATGAATAAAATGAAGAGAGATTTACGTGACTTGATGCGGAGTTCTATTCCAGTCGCTTTCCTCATGAATCAGGATCAGGTGTTGGTCATAAATTAAATTATTTGGAATCGTTGTAGATAAATAAAGCGTGTAAAAATAATCAAAACGTTATAAACAACCAACTAAATTTAATTACAAGTCATATTGTAAATTTTTTTCCTAAAAATTATTCTAGTAATTTTGTATCGAGTAACAATTTGAGTTAGGTACTGAATTTATTTTTTAAATAATTATTATTTTAAAATATTTAAAAATAGACTCTGTTAAAGAAACAACAACATATGTTTTTGATTAGTTATTGACATCCTGAAGAAACCGATAGATGCGTTTTAACTCAATAAGTGGTTAATAAAACAAAGCTAAAAATAAAAATAATGAATTTTAACCAGAAAGGTAATTTTGTCTAATTTTGCATGAACATACTTAACTTAAAAACCATGAAAATTAGATATGTCTGATTTTGATTTTATACCTCACATATACGAGGCTTGTCCGTAAAATAAGTTCCACGGACTGCCGCTGGCGCTAGGATCGTTTCTATGCGCGACCAGACAGCAGAGGCAGGTTATTTGGTTCCCCCACTACAATTCCTCACCAAGCCAGCGTCGCTGCGACGTTTAGTCTAGGCCCAGCAGCCGTCAACGATGGAGCTTCCTCTTGCGTCTCCCGCCAGCTGCGAGTTGCGGCCTGTTATTCGTTTCCTGGCCGCTAAGAAGAAATCGGCGAAGGAAATTCACGAAGAACTTTGTGAAGTGTATGGAGAAGAGTGTATGAGCTCCGGGATGGTGCGCAGATGGGTTAGGGAATTTAAAAATGGCCGAACAGACGTCCACGACGAAGCCCGTGCAGGGCGGCCATCGGTTTCCGACGAAACAATTGCCAGAGTCGAAGCGGCAATGCTCGAAGATCGACGGATTACAGTTAGGGAGCTGTGCGAACAGATTCCGGAGGCCAGCAAAACCACAATCGACAAGATTTTGACTGAACATTTAGGCTATTCAAAGGTCTGCGCAAGATGGGTACCAAAAATGCTCACTGCAGATCACCAGCGGCAGCGGGTTGAAGCGGCCCAAGAATTTCTCGCTTTTCACGGAACAACCGAAGAGGAATTTCTGGACTCTATTGTTACTGGCGACGAGACCTGGGTACACTACACCACACCGGAAACAAAGGAGCAATCGAAGCAGTGGAAGCACCCTTCTTCGCCAAGAGCAAAGAAGTTCAAACAAATCCTGTCTGCCGGAAAAATCATGGCTAGCGTTTTTTGGGATCGAAAGGGCGTATTGTTGTGCGAGTTTATGCCTCGCGGGACAACAATCAATGCTGAACGGTACTGTGAGACCTTGAAAAATCTTAGACGTGCAATTCAGAACAAGAGAAGAGGAATGTTGACCAAAGGAGTGCGTTTTCACCATGACAACGCCCGACCGCACACCGCCTATCGAACCACAGCCCTCATCGAAAAATTTGGATGGAAAATGGTGTCTCACCCACCCTACAGTCCAGACTTAGCACCAAGTGACTTCCATCTCTTCCCCGAGTTGAAGAAAAACCTTGGCGGAACCCAATTCAAGACAGATGAAGAGGTACAAAATGCGGTTGTTAGTTTTCTACGCGGACAGGCGGCAGAGTTCTATGACTCTGGTTTAAAGAAGTGGGTGCCTCGAATGCAGAAGTGCATAGAACGCAACGGCGATTATGTAGAAAAATAAAAGAAGGACTGAACTTTCCAAAAATATACTTTTCTTTAAAATTAAACCAGTTTTTTTATGTGAAAAAAATTCGTGGAACTTATTTTACGGACACGCCTCGTATAAGTGAAAGTACCAAGCCCTTGACTTATTTGATGTGACATGACTCGCATTCCAAGTTTTAGTCTCTTTTAAAAAAAAAATTCCCTCAGTTTTGACCTGCCACGATTCCATTGGGTTTCGTTTGCTCTTATTATTTTTTATTTCTTCCTAAGAGAACGTTGCATGACCAAATAGGATAAAGCTCTTACGGACGACAATATCGGAAAACTTATGTAAGAACGAACCTTTTCAAATTGGAACCATGTAATGTTTCTCTTCAAATCGTCTAGACAGTCCGCCGTTTACAACAGAGGTAGACAACAACATTAATTAGATAACACAAGCACGTATATAACTGAAATTGTTTATACCTAGTTCTTCGCACACCTTGTTTGCTCGTTTCCTGTCATTCGATATCCAATCGGTCGGTTTTATCGCCAGTTCGCTTATCGCAGCCGGCAATTCTTTGTTTACGACCTCGCACAATGGCAACACACTGTTCTTCGATTTATCGGAACACCATTCTCTGCCATTTGTGTTTTGTTTCGTCATAACTATTAGAAGATTGTAGACAAGGAGGCTGCGGACGGAAAAACAAATATATTATTATGTTCGAATTTTGTTGTGAAATTTCAAACGATTTAAATACATGGTGTTTTTGTATTACGCTCACATTTCATACTCATTTCCTCGAATGAATTATAATTTAATTCTTAGTACAGTATTATTATTTCATAACACCTTATGTACCAAGATATCACAATTAATTATTCAAACACAACCTCATTATCGGTATCGTTTTATCACCAAACGGACACATTTAGATTTTAACTTGAACACGGTTAATAGGACAACTGATGAATTGAAAATCCGACTTCTAGGTGAAAATAGAAGCTTCTACGCGTGTAAAAAACTGCTGAGGTCGAAAATACTGAGTCATCGAAGCAAACTGTTGATCTACAAAACTATAGTAAGTCCAGTGGTCACTTATGGTTGTGAAACGTGGTGCCTAATCCAAATCGAAGAAAACAAATTATCAGTCTTAATTAGCGTAAAAAATAAAAAATCTATGTATCTAAATAACTTACAGAATAAAAATGAATCATGAGCTCGAAAATTTGATTGATTAATAAAAAATTATAACATTCTGTAGGTCTCAAAGACTGCGATAGGCTGGCGATAACAGGACACCAAAGATCACGATGATCAGAGGTAGGCCAAGGAAGAGGTGGGCTGACTGCGTGAAAGAGGACTGGAGCAGGATGAAAGGATCCGGCGACTGGACAAGAATACCTAGGGATTGGAATCGGTGGAGAGCACTTGTGGAGGAGGTCAATTTCACCCCGGTGCCGTAGTGATGTAGTGCCGTAGAACATGAAGAAGGGGACACATTTAGAAAGATCTCAATTAAGGTGGCATGGACGCGTCTTTCGAATACTGAAGCTGTTTTTTAAGGCAACTCCGGAGAGAAGTTTTCCCCAGGCTACGCTGGGATAAACAGCAACAAAGACTGTATGAAGACAGATTGAGATTTGATTGGTTAGCAAGAACTGAAGCTGTGCGAGATAAGAGAAAATGGTTCTTGTCGAGACGTTGGGCCCCCGACCCTCTTAGGATAATGGGACGAAAATTATGATGATAATACTCCTGCGGCGTTCTTTATTTAGCTGCTGGGCGCTTTACAAAACTTGGCTTAGCTTATGGAATCACCTGGTCTTCTCTTTTCAGAATCCATTCAAATACATTCGTAAAGGGATTTTGGTGTCTGGATACACCTGTAATAAAAAGTGAGTGCCTTGTACCGATGTTCTGACACTCTTCTTGGAATGATGTCGACTTAATTGTTTGAGACATATTTTGTTATGAATGTCGAAGAAGGAAGGTCTCTTCGAGACTCACTCGGAACCGCTGACGATTAATAATCAATCTAGCAGTGGAACGAATTTTTGATTTTACTAAAAAAGGAATTTTGAAAATAATTAATAAACTAATTAATTTTTTCATTAATTAGAAATATGACTCGTTTTTATATGTGATATTACACAGTTGTAAATTAAGATCCAAGTGCATTATCAATTAATCTAATTAAACGATTAAGTATTATAATTCACACGTACAACGTTTTGCTTATCATTAAACATCTGTGTACCTAGTTAGGTGCATATCGGCTGTACTTGATACAAATTCTCACGGTTCGACTATTCGTTTCCGATCATTAAAATTAACCGTTATCGTATCAGCACTGCAGGCTAGATATTTTTATTACACATAACAGGCTACACAAATGTTTCAACAGACATTTACTTTAAATATCCGAATCTTACGTTTAAACGAAACGTACTATGAAAATTTGGGAACTTACAGAATAAAAATGAACCACGAGCTTGAGAATTGATTAATTTATTCGTAAGATTCTGTCTAGGTCTCAAAGATTTCAGATAGGCTGGCCACGTTGAATGAATGCCAGGACACCGAAGATCATAACCCAGTGGAAGCGACCTAGAAACGGATCAAGGAAGAGGTGAGCCGACCGTGTGGAAGCGAACTGGAGTAAGATGGAGGTTATGGGAAATGAGGAATAATGGTCAGGGATAGGTATTATTAGGTATATATAGGTATATAGGGATAGGTAGGAATCGGCGTTAACTTCGTAGAGTTTCATCATAATGGATGGATATAAATGAAACAATGTTATTACTCTACTTGAGTTTATTAGCACTACTCGAATTTCGAGAGAAACAGTAACTGTATATAGATCCCGGTTGGTGTTTTTATCCTCTTCAAAGGTCACTTGTTTTAAAAGGTCCGCACACGTGTGTTTTAATGTTGGTCATCACCTTGGTCAAGGTCGCATCCGTGTCTGCTACTAGTTGTACAATAGGCTTCTCAGTGTTGTTTTTAATTTTGTATTTTAGATCAACAACAGCCTTTCTTCTTTATTAAAACATGATTAGATAAGTTGACTACGCGGTCACTAAATATATTAGCAATATTTTAATATGTCCAAGAACACACAATTACTGGATTTTTAGGTATGATGTTTTTAACACATTATTCTAGAATATACCTGAAAAATCAATATTTTTCAATTTTAATCGTAAGCCTTGTAATTATTCATACATCCATATATTTCCATTAAATATAATTTAAAAAAAAAAAAGCTTTGTCTCTATGAGATATCTATTATTTGTTTAATAACAGTGCCTTTGTAGGTGAAAATCCAGTAATTGTGTGTTCTTGGACATATTCAAATGTTGTTAAAAATTATTATTCGTTTCTAATTTATTTTCTAATGTTTTATTTTCTTGTAACCTATTATTTGAATAGTACCAATTAAACCTGTCAGAGTGTACATTAGTCTGAAAAGATAATTGGTATATTATACTGTAAAAAATACTCTACCATTAATTTTTGTATTGCGGTAATAATGCCTTTCAAACCCATGTTAGCGAGTACTTTAGTTTTTATCTACATTCAAAGGTACGAAATAAACCCGTATTATGGATTAGGTTACGTAACATTGCGGTACTTTATACCACTAGACTACGGTGTACTATGTACCTTCTCCCTTGAGATGCACAATCTATTCTTGAATACAGAATATATTATACTTTCCAGCAAAAAGGGGATTAAAGTAAAAAGTTTTGTAGTTTGCTGTTCTTAATTCTCGTTTCCGAGTACGTGAGATCCGAACTTTTTAGTTGAACCTCCGATTTATTTGTGAATATTTGAAGAATTTAGCTTTTACTGCCTTTCATTGCGACAGAATAGTAACAAAGCCTTCGTTCGACGCATGATGAATTTACAAATCTTTTTTAAAATTTCAGTTGAAATGAAGAGAACGACTGTAAAGGGATTGAGCATTCACTACCTTTATTTTCCAACATGGTTCAATTTTATCAACCCTTTTTGTGATTATCACCTATTCTGTTTGTGAATTATTTGAGAGGCTTTCGTCATATTTTTGGCATTTTGCTTACTGAGAACGGCTTTGAAACTCTCTTTGTAACGCCTACAAGCGTGTGGCAGATTTAAACGGAGACTTTTAATTTGACATTTTTTTTTAGAAATCTTTCTGTCCCAATTCTTTGATATATATTTTTGAACGTTTCACGGTTGATGATAATTTAGCATTTAAACTCTTTATATGTACACTAGCTAATTAATAGTACCCTTCGATAAGGGGGATCCATTTTCACCACTGGTCTTTTATCGATTTCTGGAGTTTGCGGTGAAGAAACAGCAAATAACGACTAATGACGGTGTAGATATTTCACTAACATATACAGATGATACACTGTTCTGCAGTTTGGCAAATATTACAAATTATAATATGCATGTATCTAATAAAGTTGAAATAAAAAAAATGTATACGTCGTGTATCGCACAGGACTGAAATGTCGCCGAGATGACGTAATTAATTGATATGATAGGACATGAGGCAGTCATTTAGAGGTATAATCATCGGCGGGGCGCCGGAGAGACGTGTTTCGGTAAACATTTCGACTGTCATTTTCTTATAAAATGCACCTTGCTAATACGGTGGGAAAAATATGAATAAATTAAAGTACTGTTTGTAACTAAAATAAAATGAGGTATTCTGGGGGCGGGATCGCATTCTCAATTCTGTCGCCGTATAGTACCTAGATTGAACATCTTTTGTGTTTCATTTCTTCCGACCTCATAATCATTATCATATCATCATGGCCAGTTGAGAGAAGCGGGGATCAGCGAACTACCATTGTCTACATTTCTTGTTTCCTATACGTGACACTTCGTTAGTATTATATCAAATCATCAAATGAAAGTACAAAGGTAGAAGTTAAATTACAGATAAAGTTGATGACTAAGAGAGAAGAGTATTTCGATCGACACTAGGCGACATGGAATGGCTGTAAAGCGCCTGGTTAAACGGCCAGGTCTGTGAGGCGTGAGCAGAGCCTCTACAGTTCGCTCTACTCTGGTATTTCTACTATGGATCACATAATATATAAATCGAAAGAATTCAACATAAATTCCTAACATTTATCAATTTTAAATTGCATATTCCAATAGAAAATATATGTTATGATTATTTAATGAGTCTACTTCATTTGAAAAAATTAGCCTAGAGAAAAGATGTGAGCGATATAGTATTTCTGTATAAAAAGATCAATAACATGTTGGACTGCCCTGAGTTGATACAAATGGTTACGTATAAAGTACCAACTGAAACGAGACAACATGAAGTGTTCGCTGTAGGTACACATATATATATATATATATATATAACTATGCCGTAAACTCGCTAATAACACGTATTCATCGTCTTGGTAACAAGTTGAATTTCGTTAACATTTTTCGTTGCAGGGAGTATACCCGAATTGAAGAAATATTTGTACTCGGAATGTACTTAGTTTTAAAATTATGTACTGTTATATCTAAATAAAAACGTATTATTGTTTATGTAAAAGCCTACAAGGGTGGGGGGGAGCTCATGGTAATAAACTAAAAATTCAATAAATTGTTAATAAAGTGAAACTATCGTATTAAGTATTTCAATGAAATTTTCAAATGACTTATCCCAAAAAAAATGTGATACAAAACCTTACATGCACAACCATAAAAAGACTGATCTGTAGAATGTTAATATATACTTTATTTGGAATTTTATTCGTCATTTTCAATTGACGCAGTACGACCGCCAGTGCCTCTGATTTGTTTCGATCGCCTAGTGTTTTTCTTAATTTATCAATAATATTATTGTTAAAATGTTCAATTGGTCGATAAATCGCACATGCAAGTGTTGTAGTAGCAACTAATAATGAAAGTAGGTACAATCATTACGCTCATGGTTATGTGAAAATATCGCGCGTGAGCGCACTTGTGTGTGTGTTGTGTACAGTTCGCTGGGAAGGAATGTAATTTTATTTTTACTATTGCATTTGTTAGAAAATTGTCGTTTAGAATTGTGTAGATATACTCGTATGTGTACATTTTTAAAATTAAAATTATGAGCTTGCTACCGTGTAAGTGCTGCATTCACAAATAAATTCCTCATATCGATCGCGTTGTTAAAATGCGTGTTTCTACGGACATTCTCTATTTCTGGTGCCATCAACATTCGCGTACTATATTTTTCTCAGTATTCTCTCCTCATTCATTCGTTCAATCCTTTTTGTGTCTTTTCTATTATCTTCTCCCAGGATTCATCATAAAAAAAAAACATTACTGTATCATCTGCAAAAGTTTTTTCCTTGACACGTATGTATTAATAAGAGCACAGGACGCAAAACACTTCCTTGAGGTACTCCGTAAATTACTGCAATATTACCCTGATTTTATCACCTATATTCTGTATTCAAAAAAAGTGGTTCTAGGTCTTTTTCTGTTGCGTTTTCTGGAAAACGAAGCCCCTCGTAAATGCGGACTTGCGCACGACTTTATAAATTCGGCACAGCACAACGTTCGAGCTTAAATTTATATTACATAATATGTCACATCGAACATGCGATAGCAGCATCTTCAATACCTGAAGAATACGAGTTAGTTTCCGAATTAATCGAGCATATTCATGCGACCCGGCGTGGTTACATGAATATGCTCACAAACGGTGCCTAGTGCCGAGTGGTCTCGCTGCCGCGCATCGCGCCGCTCGGGCCGAATTAATAATGTTCGTGGCGCTCTGCTTTGTGGGGAAGAAAAATAATGACCGTTGAAAACTCGGTTGGAAATGCGCAAACACGAACATAAATCTGAGACTGCAACTTCAGTTTGCAACAAAATTTTCGTGGCACTTTTCTGTTTGCGCGGGCAACTCTTTCAAGTTTGTCTGTCGGTGACTGAAGATATTTCTGGGCACGTTAGACGTTGCTTAAAAAGTTTTGAGTTTATTTTACGTAAAAGTATTTTTTGAGAATGTGCATTTTATTTTTCCGCACATATAACACACTTACTTAAAGACCATTACAAGTAAGAAAATAATTATAATAATTGAGTTAAAAAGGATCAGAAGATTCATTAGTACCGACCGAGTCTTGTAAAAAAGTATACAACTCTGTTATTATTCCTCACATCAACTACTGCAGCAGCATTTTGTTTTTGGCTAATGAAGAAGAAATGTCAGTGTTTCAAAATAAAGCTTTGAGAATAATACTAAAAAAAATAGATATACTCGAATCAATGCAATACTGAATGATCTGAATATGACGACCTTTAAGCGAAAAATATATTTCAATGTTATGGTATTTATAAAATCCTCACTAGGAAAATATCGGCGAAATTCATACGAGAAATTGATGCAAATCAACATGAGCACGGACATCATGCAAGAGGAAAATATAGACCGAGACTGCCATTCAGGAAGAAGGCTAAATCTCAGAAATCGATGATGTGTAGTGCGATGGAGATTTGTAATAAAAAGCCAGACGACATAAGAAAAGAGGAGAAACTGCACGGATTCAATGTGAAACTAAACAGATATGTGAAAGATAAGTTCTAGTAAAAAGAAACGATTTTGATTATGTTCATATTAGAGCATATATAAATACTTTTATATGCACTATATTAAGAATAAATAATAATAAATTTAATTATTTAAAACACTTAAATCGTTATGGGAGTTAATTGTTGATTATGAATATTTATTTATTTATATTTAAAAGTGAAAATGAGGTCATTAAAGTATATTTTATATGGTAAATTTATTAACAAATTAGCAGTGAATGTAAATCTGATATTAGCACAGTGAACATAATTAAGAAAGTGTCGTTTAGATGGTTTTGTCGCATAGGATGAATGAACGAGAAAAATATCAAGTATGTACTGATGGCATCATATTAGTGGACAGCGAAAGTCTTAGGGTGACAATACAAACCAGATTCACCCTATTTATTACCAAGCCTATGCAGCATAGGTAAAGGTAAGTGAATGTAGTAGTTTGTTCTAACGTTGTCTTAATAAAATATATCTTTTTAACATGTTGACGTAGGGACCCTTGAGTCGTAGTTCTGCAAGTGGAATAGGGCTGTGTTAAATGTATTATTTGGTGGTGCGGGTATCTTCACAGAAAGAACACGATCTTTAGGTTCGACAAGATTTTATTATAAAACAACACCACAAACGGGCAACCTAACTAGGTCTCTATGGGAAGGTCTCGGGCTGTAATTTTGGTGTCTGCCGACGGAACCCGTGGTGCCGCCGAGCGCCACCGGCGCGCGCACCTCACACGAGTGGATGAACCTGTCCTGTGCCTAACTTCTCTACAGGCTGTCAATTTATAATTTAATAATCTTGTTTAAGAAAACCATGTCTATCAGAATACCGCTATTAGAAAAAGTTAGTATATTTACTATTTTGTAGTTTCATGAGTGACGTGTTTGCAGAGGGTACATTTAATATGAAGATAACAAATTATAAAACTTTATATTTTTATTTGTTAACGTTGTTTTATTAACCACTTAATTGAGTTTAAATACATCTACCGGTTTCGTAAAATACCATTTTCTTCTTCAGGGTGTCAATACTAACTAAAAACATATATTATTGTTTCTTTACCAGAATCTGTTTTTAAAAAAAACAATTATTTGAAAAATAACTAAAATTGTTACTTAATACAAATTTACTCTAATAATTGTTAGGAAAAATTTTTAGAATGGGACTCGTAGTTAAATTTAGTTGGTTGTTTATAATTTTTTGATTAGTTTACACGCTTTATTTATCTCCATCGATTCCAAATTATTTAATTTGTGACCGACACCGTTTATATGCAAAATTGACAATTTAATTTTTTTATCAAAACTATGACCATTTTCTATCAAATGATTAGAAAATTCTAAATTCAAATTATCATAAGACTTTAAATTAAAATAATAATAATATGGTATTATTATATCGCAAAATAATGTTTTTTTAGAAAATTCTACGCACAACATTTTTTTTTTTACTGTCAATAAAAATCGTCTACTGTTATCGTGTGTGCATGATCTGATGGCGATTGATAGAATAGCCAGTCATTACTTTCAAATCCATTGATGCAAAAGTGTATTATGAATTTTAATATTGCGGTTATTTTAATTTAATCTAAGATGTTTAAATTAAACCATTCGTTCAGACTTAATTTCTCTGGACGCTCTATATGTTTCCACGCTATTCTTGCACGAGCGCTGTTCAAAAAGTCTCGCCCCTAACATATTTCCCGGAACATTGTAAACTGTATGAGTTTTAGCAATATTTGAATATGTCCAAGAACACACAATTACTGGATTTTTACCTACAATGGCACTGTTATTAAATAAATATCAAATATCTCACATCTATTATTACAGTGATACAAATATTGCTGAAATAATATGCTGGTTGTTTTTAACATATTCTAGTATAATAAGAATATTGCTTTAAATAATTAAAAAAAAAAAAAGATCAGACAAAGTTGACATATACGCTATTTCAAGGAAAAATTAATTATCAAATTTGGTCCATAGATGGCGATGGTGTAATGGTACTCGAAGCGAGTCCACATATTAACATTATACAACTTTAAAATATTTGATAAATGTGGAGATTGATGGGGTGAAAATGGTGAACGATATATTTATTTAAAGTGATCACAGGTCGCAAGCCCTGTAATTTTCCCTTATATATAATAAAAATAGCTTCCTTTCTATGAGATGTCTGATATTTATTTAATTGTATGAGTGTTCGTGGGCTAATCTATACATTAGTAATATTTGACAGTAAGAATAAACGTATTATCCAGCATCCTTTCTACAGTGGAAAATATTAAAGGTTCATTTGATGATGCTCGTCTGTGTTTGACCCGGGTGGTGACTCGTGATTGGAAACTTTGTAAAATCTTAATGCTTCGAAACACTTTTCAACACACAGAAAAGGAAAAAGGGTAAGAGTAAGTATTCTTTAATCTTGCAGTAGTAAAATCGTTTAGTATTATGAATTTCTCGAATGAGCCTCGTCGTTGTTACGTTGTTATCGTGAATCCAATTAAAAATTTACGTCTGCTTATGAAGAGATCTCCGATACCTCGGCCGTAGGCAGCCCCGTACATATATATTTCACCATACGGCGTGACGGCATGACTCCGCCGTTGGATGGTATCATCACTCTTTTATGCAACTTTGCCTGCTCGGGCCTGCCGAACGGGCGTTCGTAACAAGCTTCGTAAATTTGAAGAGAATTCTTTAGTATTATTATGATTTATGTACATACGTCGAACCTTCATTACGACCTACCTGTACGAAGGCTGGCGACTAAGGCTCGCGAATAAAAGTTATTTAAATATGAATACTTGAAATACAAATTAAATGTATTAATTAGAAAAATATACATATAAAATCCCCGGATAGGAAGAGATCCAGATTCGAATCCCGGTAGCAACAACAATTATTTTTAAGATTTAATTATTATTACAAATGTCACCGACCTATGTTCTGAATAATTACAACTTCACAATAAGAACGTGTTCTCCTTAATAATGAATACTTTTATCTTATCTTGTATATGAAATCTCAATGTCGAAATGTCGCTCGTAAAGAAATTGATACATTTTATTCGACTTGCATTTACCCGAGCACCAAATTAATAATTATTCGATCCCCAAATATATATTCATTATCACAAAAAATAATATTTCAGCACCAAAAGTTGTGCAACAATTTTGCTACCAAAAATAATAGTTAAGAAACATTCTTTTGACATTGTAAGCTAAATATTATAAATAAACAGATTCTCTTTGCAAATTGTCACCTTTTAAATTTGTTTTCATATTAGTTTTTACTTCTTCACTACTTTATAGTTTTGTTTTTATCTATGCTTGCATTTTTACCTTTAGTATACATTGTTTCTTGAAGAAGACGCCATAGGTATCGAAACATGTTGAATAATCAATAAATAGTGGTTTAAAAAGTATTTTGTCTTATTATTTATATAATATGTGGCCACAAGTAGATTATTAAATATAAAATTTGATAAATAACGCTATATTTGGGCAGAATGGATGAATCGTAGATTAATGCGAGAGAATTCATTCAGGTCTTGAGAGATTTGGATCAGAAAATGTTTGACGAAAAAGAATTTATTTGTGTTGGGAGAATATAACAAAGGGCTTTTCTACGTTGCTAGAAATGAAGCTTTCGTTATATAGTTTTAATTTTCAACACGGCAGCTCATCAAAAGTATGCGAGAACCATAGAAAAAAAGATGTGCATATTATTTTTATATTTTAAGAAATAGGATCCAAATTAGAAAGTATAATTGAACTTTGGGAAGCTGTGCCCGCATAATTTCAATGGTGAGGTATCTTAGATTAATATCGGTATTAATCACTTAATCCTCCGGCATTTTTTAAACGATTTTTTCGTTGACGGTGTTTAAATTAGAACATTCACATATATGTTGATTTGTTATATAAATAATGTTTATTATTAGTGTAAAAATATAAAATAAAGAGCTTTCTTTCATTAGCGATGTATTAATTATCCTAGACATGAATTTATTTTTTTATAAATGTTTTAATGAATCGGTGACTTTTAACAGCATCTATTTTTAACACTTAAAATAACTACCCCTTTGATTTCAGAGGTAAAATAGTGCGAGTAGTAAATTTTATGATCATACCAACCTATTGGTATCTATTGCATGCATGTGGTATTAGATCCTATACGAAAATGGCCAATCCGAATTGGTCAACCGAAGTATACTTTGGGCGGGAGAATGGCAGTAGAGAGAATTAACTCAGATTGGTAGAGAATTCCGGTGGGAAAATGGATCACGTTAGAGAATTCGGGCAGAATAATATATATATATATATATATATATAAGGGTGGGTTCAGGCTAGAGGATGTATTTATTACCTTTCTGCTCAGCATGCATGATGGTATTATAAAATAATACATTTAAATAATAATTTAACACTACAAATACATTTACTTTCCATAACAACTTCTCAGAAAGCACATGAATAAGTGTATTCTATATGTAATCCCAGGATTCAATAAATAATATAAATAAAGAGATGATTTTGAGTAAATTTTGAAATGGGATAATCGTTTAATAATTTCCCCTAAACACGTAAAGATCCAAGCATACTGAGACTAATCACGAGGCGAACAAAAGGATTTATTCTGACTAATTTATAGACGCTTGCAATACTAATTAATCCCTTCCCGAATCTTCCCCTAATCAGCCATTCAAATGCGATTAGCTGAGGCGAATCGCGGTATCTAAGGGCTCTAAAGCTCTCTAGTTATTTATTTCCAATTAACTTTTTTTACGCCCGAGTATTTCCCGAATGCTTCCCTTCAGTTTCAGGAATCTGCCGTTACGTCTATCAAAATGCGAAGTTCTTATAACATTAAATCTCTTAAAAAATATAACTCTGTATAATAAAAAGACTTCTAAAGGTTCGAATACCGGTAGCAAGTAAAATATTTTTTGCGATAAATTGTTTTTTTCTGTATATTTTTCTAGTTGATACATTTAATTTATATTAAAATAGCACAGAACTATATGTTCTGAAAAAAACTGCATCTTCACAATAATAATGTGTTCTTCTTAAAAATAAAACAGAAAAATTATTTAGAACTTTGTGTCGAACAGAACAATGTGTATGTCCAAACGCTACCAAAGATATTGTGCATTAATTGTTGCGGTATAATATTATTTACTGTACGCCTAATCACCACCCGGGCAATGTTTAGAATGTTGATAATAATGGATATATATTTTTTTTTATGTTATAGGTATGCAATATAGTTAAAAGATAAATAAATGGCTGTCTATCTAAGCTAAGGGTCATGGGGTCGATCTCAACAGATGCAAATTGAAAAACTGCAACTGTGGAATACGAGAATGCAAGCCAAGAGTACTTCGGTGATGTATTGTTATGTTTGAAAAAGGCTCACGTAAATTATTGCGTAACAGTATTTTTTTTAAACATGGTTAATCACTAGAACTTCATTATTTGGCGCTTGCGCATACTAGAAAAGGATATTTTTTTTAGAGGTATAAAATTTTACAATGAAATAAAACACATCAAAATTGCGATAATGGCCATGGTATTGGCTTTATTGGAAATATAATTTTATACCATTAATATTTATTTTATCCAATTTTCGACCACTTTTTGGAGCACCTGGGACCGTATATCGGCAATAACGCGACGAATGTTGGCTTCCAAGTCGTCTATCATCTCTGATTTATTGACGTAGACATGCAACTTCACATGTACCCACAGTAATAATCCAAAGGTGTTAAATCACACGATCTTGGAGGCCAATTCACAGGTCCATTATGCGCTCTTCTAATGTTTCCTTTAATAAATTTAATGTGGTGTGTTGCGCCGTCTTGTTGAAACCAGCTCTTCCACATTAACGGCGTTCAATTGGGGAACGAAAAAGTCAGTAATCATGGATCTGTGACTCATTCGGGTCCTCCTCAATACTACGCTCCATTTCAGCAACAGCTTCTTCTGTGCGCATTGTATGACGTTTTTGCGGATGCGTATTATCAATTAGAGTATGCGTGGTGCGAAAACAACCATGGTTATTCGAATTACTTACTTGGATGGATGATTATGTCGACCGCGCATATTATAGCGCACGGTAAGTTTCATGAACTGAAACCACGATTTTCTAAATAAATTTTCACAATTTGCAAGCGTTGTTCTGGCGTAAGTCTGTTCATGGTATAATGGCAAACCAAACTGAGCAGAAATCAGCTGTCAAATTGGCTGTCGCTATTGTCATATTGCCAATTCGAAAAACAAACCTCTTAAAAAAACAACCTTTACAAGAAACGAAACATATATATACATATTAATATATAATTAGAGCATTTTCAAAATAAATTTTCTTAAAATTTAAATGCACAATATTGTAAATATAAGATAGAATTGTTGCACGTACGATGAATATTACAAAACGTGTTTAATTTTTAATGTTAATTTTTAATTTTTCTGATTAATAATGTGAAAAATTGTAAAGAAATTATTTATTGTTTTTAATATTAAAATAACATCAAATTTTGTGAAACTGAATTACTGTTTTATTCGTTAACCCGTACTAATTCGTTTTATAGCCAAAATGCTGTTTTATCATCTTACATTTTAGACATTATTGAAGGTTTAAGAATTTTATAATTTATCATTAAATCTCGTTATATCCTAGATTAAAATTTTAATAAATGCGACTGAGTTTGTAGGAATTTTTTTCATCCCCACGTATTTTATATAAATCAAGATTCAAATCATTAAACAAGGTTTATTTCTGAAGAAGCATATTTTTTTCCTGCGTGATTTTTATTTCTTGATTTGACTTAAGTCAATATTTTTATTCTTTTTTGTCGGGTCTTTTGGCGTATAAGAGTAAATATCTTGCAACTTATCGTGAAATGCCGAGTTGTGAATACAACGCTACGTCACGCTCCCACTTTGTCAGCATTGCAATCCTCAATCTCCGTTGTAGGTTTTCACGAGAAAACTCCGCGCGTGTTTGAGTCGGTCGGTTTCTTTTATTCCCCGTTCCATCTGGCGGCTCCACTTCTTCATCATGCATTTCTTAGCGCGACTCGAGTGCCGACGGGGTACACGCCTGCCCAAGACGAGAGAGTACAGCCACCTCTCATTGTCGCCCGCTTTTCATCTCGCAGAGCTCCGGGGGAGTGTGTGCGGGGAGGTATGAAGCCTTTTATGACGCGAGCCTGCTTCTTTGTCATTCAAACTACCGACGGCTGAACTGAATACGTTCTTTCGGAGACGTATGCGGACGGGTTGAATGAATGTGACGATTTTCATTTATTTGGAAGGCATTTTTAATTCTTTACTTCTTATCCCTTGTTTCGCTTACCTTCTTCAGCGATACACAATACGACTAAGTCTTCAAAGTACACGGGTACCGTATTGATATCAAGTGCTTTTTGGGAATTACTTTTACATAATAGCGGGCGGCTACTGTGTCCACTTCGCGGCCTTTGTTGACCGCTGCGCGGTTAAGGTCTCAATAGAATTTATATTTTCATGATAGAGCTTTCCCCAAAACAAACCACACTCCACCCGTGTTCGCGGTTAGAAAATAATAACACATAAATGATACCATAAATTGATAAAAAAATATGACAATGTACACTTCATTTCAAATTGTATATATATTTACATACTGTTATTGAATATATAGTATAGAAAACATTTAACCTAGAGGTATTAATAACACGTTATTTTCAACACGCCATGATCGCGTCTCACAGACCTGACCGTTTAATCAAGCACTAAACAGCCATAATGATACTACCGAAGCTGAAGCCGGCATCCAGAAGTCACAGATGTAGACGGGGAAGCGTAATATTATGATGGATTTAGAGATTCGAGTATGAAAAGGTTCCAAAGCTATGCGTTTTAGTCTTACTCTCACTGAAAACTTTTAATAGTGTCATATCACAACACTGCAATCAAATACGGAATATTTGAAGAATCGGAGACATCTTATACATGTTGTTTGGATGTTAATAAAATAACTCACGATACGCGCACAATCATTAAATATTTTATTTTTGTTTCCATGGTTCCGTGATGAAGGTTTATTAAAGTGGATGACGTCATACTGGCTGGCCAAATCCAAAACAGTCCATCTTTATCTATTGTAAAAATCGCGGACAAACTCGGACACTCATGGTTAAGCATTCAACTCCATCTTTGAAAAATCGGCAAGGTGTGGAGACAAAGAAAATGGATACCGCACGACTAAGCGAAAAACACCTAGGCGATCGAATAGACGCATGTGAACAAGTTTTGGAAATGGAATCAGAAATGCCGTTTTACAACATCTGATAACCAAGAATGCAAAATAAATGGCTTTCGAAAGGTCTCACAACGAAAAAAAATCATTTTGTCTTTTGGTGGAACTGCAAGGGCATTACTCACTTTGAAGCTCTCAAACCTGGACAAACGTTAAATGCACAATTGTATTGTGAAAAAATGGACCGTTTATCGGCGGAAAAATAATATATTATAAGCATTCAAATCTTTTATTTAAAAAAACGACATTGTTTTTTGGTATCCCTAATATGAATGATTGAGAGATTTAAGATTAAAACCTTTTTTACGTATGTGAGCTGATTAAACCGAATCAGACCATCGATATAAATTAGTCTGATTTTAAAGTATGTACTTGATGTCAGTAAGAAGTCAACAAACACTGTATGATCTTCATTTACGTAAATAATATTTTTAATTCTTTTCTTACAATTCCATTGTAACTTTTGACATTCATGGGAGTTTTTGCTGGGGGAATGCAACAATGATCTATCGTCTCACGACCGGAGATTTCACTGAGCAACATTTTTATCATGGCTCGTTGTCGAGTGTTTAATACTTCATTTTTATAGATTATATGATTAATATGTTGGTATGCGAAGTGAACACGAATATCTTTTTTTTTTTATTATGTTTAGTGTCAAAGTTGTAATATAATAATATAAAATTTGTTTTATTTATTCAGGAAAACAGCAAAATAATTAGTAAATTAAATAATGTAAATAATTAGACAAAATACTTTGTTTAAACCACTATTTATTGATTATTCAAGATGTTTCGATATCTATGGTATCTTCTGCAGGATACAATGTATACTGAAATTAAAAATACAAGCATATATAAAAACAAATTTAAAAAGTGACTATTTGCAAAGAGGATTTAGTTATTTATAATATTTAGCTTGCTATTAACACTTTTTACTTTACTTTTCACTATTAACAATTTCTAAAATTTCAGATTTATCTAACAAGGATCAAATGAAGGAATTAAAACATAACTATTTTTAGCATTATTTGAATATGTCCAAGAACACACAATTGATGGATTTTCACCTACAAAGGCACTGTTATTAAACAAATAATAGACATCTCATAGAGACTAAGCTATTTTTTAAATTATATTTAATGGAAATATATGGAAGTATGGGTAATTACAGGGCTTACGATCTATCTTTGGTTGGCTTAAGTGATCACTTTACACAATATTGCTAATAATATATTGGTCAAATTAAGAAAATATAAAAATATTGATTTTTCAGGCGTATTCTAGTATAGTGTGTTAAAAACATTTTACGGATAAATAATATTGCTTTAAATAATTTCAAAAGATAATTAGATTCTCATTGTGACATATACGCTGTTTCAGGGAAAATGAATATCAAATTTGTCCACAGATGGCGATAGTGTAGTGGTATTCGAAGTGATTCCACGTATTAACATATATACAACTTTCAAAAATTTAATAGATATGAAGATTTATTGGGTGGAATGGCGAACGTTACACTGTGTACAGTGATCTCATAACTAGCCGAATACAATTCGTAAACCCTGCAATTAGCCATACTTCCATATTTTTCCATTGATAAAAAAAAATAGCTTGAGATATCTATTATTTCTTTAATAATTATCATTTGTTTGATTGTGGAATGTCTAACGATAAAATTACTGCTTCAAATATTTGCTCTACATTTCATGTCGAATATTGTGTTTTGGTACCGGTTTTTACTCTCCCACATAATAAAATAATAAAATTATTCAGAAAAAAATTATGAAAAATACATCGGAACTCTGATTCATTGGAGATCCTTCCAACATTACGGGCTCCTGTTTGTATGGCGATCATCCCCTTTACACTTACATTTATCGGACATTCCCACGCTTCGTCCTCGAACAGATTTACACCGTCTTTTAAATTCTTCATCCACAGTTATTTTTTTAGTAGCTGCAACCGTATTGTACACTCGGTGCGCCCCACGTCACAAATAACACTTTACCACTTAAACAAGTGGATGTTTCAAGTCTTGTCTGTCTGGGGCTATATTTGTAAAATAATCGAGCGCATGCTGACTCAATTGATTTCCGAAAGCCACTTGTGGTGTATTGCTAACACGCTACCAAAATACCCTTTTCATAAAGGCACGGTTTTTAAATGGGGTATAATAGTTAATTTCGCTACCTAACACCCCCCCTACCCACCTAAAATATCGTTACTAATAACTAGGCCAATATCATAGATTTCGCTTACATTTGATACATATTGCAGGTGACAGTATTCTACAACTAGGTCAATTCATAGATTTCGCTGACATTAGATATATATTTCAAATGATAGTATTTAATAACTAGGTCAATACATAGATTTCGCTGACATTAGATACATATTTCAAATGGCAGTATTTAATAACTAGGTCAATATCATAGATTTCGCTTACGTTTGATACATATTTCAAGTGACAGTATTTTTATTATTATCTCGTATATAACACACCTAGTCCACAATATTTTATGGGTGGATACCTGACCGAATTATGAGTCGTAAATGTTCAAGGAGTATATATAAAATTCCTTACCGCTACGAAAAATATGATTGTATGATTTAAAGTCTACGTTCTTCGAAATAATAAGATTTTTGTGAAATTGACCCATTCAGGTCCTAAAATATCAAACAAAAAATAGTCTGGCCGCTCGAAGTTCGATGATCTTTGATTTTTTATTCTATATATAATCATTCGGAGAACACATTCTTATTGTGAAGTTGTAATTAATTAATTATAACTTTACAATAAGAATGTGTTCTACTAATAAAAATGTTGTATTAATTGATAATTCTGGGGTCTGCTATTAGATTACTTAAAGGTATTTGAGATTCTGTAAAAATAAAGTAGATGACTCTTTCAAATAATGGAACGATTAAATGTATTAATATCATAAAGGTAACACATAGGTACGAACATTTGTCGCTAAAAATATTGTCGCTGTAGCATAGTTGGATAATGCACCTTTCCCGGTTTGGAAAGAGATCCAGGTTCGAATCCCGGTGGCGCAACAGCAATATTTTTAGATAAAATTGATTTTATATGTATATCTTTCTAATTAATATATTTAATTCATATTTATACATAATCAATAAACTATGTCAATTAATCGAAATTATTAGGACTTTTAAAATGGTTATATCTCTGACACGGTTGAGATTAGACACATCGATACCTTAATCTGCAAATCAGCTTATTCCATTTTTCTAAAATGTTCAGGAGCAATAAAAAATTATTTAATTTTCTGATCAAACGGATTACGATAATTCTAAAACACACTTTGGTAGATTGTTAATGCACAAATAGAGTGACTGAGAAATTTTATTGATATTTTGATTTATCTCGTATTTATAGGGAATATTTGGTATTTTTCTGAATTTCTTTACCAAAATTGTAAAATATTATTGGGAGTTAGCTGATATTCCATTAAAATGTGGTGCAACCATTATGATTTCCGCGGACGTCCTCTATTCTGGAGCCATCAACAGGTAAACATTTAAGGTTTTATCAAGAATAAATTTAAGGTATTTCAGCACGTAGTACCTATGTATTATTTTAAAACACGTGTTTTAAAATTGATGGGAATTAGCTGCTTTGTGTGTGGAGTTAGGTATTAACAGGCAACTTAAAAATTTTCGACTCATATCTTTAATATATGTCTACTCCTAAAATAGGTGTTTTACTCATTATGTAAATAAAACTGTGCACTAAGTGTGCTACATCCCGTAGAAAAATTACTGTCACTTAAAAATGTAGCAAACGTGCTAAATACTGAGACAATTAAAAGTGACCTATTTGTTAGTTACAATATATGACGTAGGAGGGATCAATTTGATTTGTTGTACTATTTTTATCTCGTCTCTTTTACGAGGTCCGAGATGTTCAGAAACAATGTCTCCATAGGTCATCCATTATCATACAACGGTCGGTCAATCGTGGACGGATCGCAGTCCTAGTGTATAACGTCTGGATTGTGGCTATATTTATTTTAAAAATTTAAAAAAATACCGTTTCAACAATCCGGGCATTGTTTTAAGAAGTTTCATACAATTAATGAATCGAGTGTAAATTGTTTTAAAATGATACGTAATGAATTCTAACGATTATATCTACAAAAAGTATTCAAGTTTTCAATACAAAAAATTGAGTTGAATATTGTAGAATTTGGTTTTATATTTAATATTTAAAAAAAATTAATACCTATATGACAATCTATCAATCACTACACTAAAAACACATCGCGTAATACCTCTCAAACATTATCATCAAGTCGTTGTTAAAATAAAAGTACCATAATATGTCTAAAATCAATCTTTGTACTAAAAATCTGTTCATATATTTTTCTCCATTCTTCGCGATCTTGGGCCATGACTGAGCATCGTTGTCTTCTATTCATATTCGCGAACTGCTTGCCTCCACTCTTCGCGATCTTGGGCCTCGTTTAGAGCGACGCGTAGCGAGATTCCGGTCATGTCTCGGACTTGGTCTGTCCACGTTATTGGAGATCGACCTCTCGCATTCCCCCTTGCACGTTCCCCGTGATCACCAATTTCTTCATTTTTTCTAGCAACATGCCCAAAGCATGTTGTGGAGTCTTTCGTTCATTTCACCAATTATATGTCTTCTCTCACAAAATTACATTGCTTACAAGCATTACTTGAAAAACTTTTATAATATGTGCATTTTAAATTCATACTAAACGTACTGAGACAATCGTTTAATGACTACATTCAAAATTGAATGCCACCGTACTCATGTATCATTTACGCATTACATGAGAAAAAACTTAAAATATATTTTCTTCTATAAATAATTAGACAAAACACTTTATTTAAACAACTATTTATTGATAAATCAACATTTTTCGATACCTATGGTATCTTCTTCAGGGAACAATGTATGCTAAAATTAAAAATACAAATATAGATAAAAACAAAACTATAAAGTGGTGGGTAACTGAGTAGGAACTACTATGAAAACAAATTTAAAAAGTGACTATTTGCAAAAAGGATTTTGGTTATTTAAAATATTTAGCTTGCTATTAATACTTTTTCTTATTTAACTCCTAGTATTTGTATGTATAATTTCTAAACCCTGGTAAATGTCAAAAGAATAGTTTGTTTCCAAAATGTGATTGGGAAATTCGGAATAATTGTTGCTATTTAGGCATCTCAAGTGTTCCTTAATTCTAATATCAAAATTTCTGTGGACCCCCGATTTTTTTTTAAATATCATCCATGTCCTTGTTATTTAATATATACTTCTTTAATTTGTTATTAGTGTAAAAAGGTGATTGTATAGAATTTGGGATATTTTTTTTAATAATTGAATTTGAAGTATGATTATTTAAAAACGCGATTTTTTTCTACTGCTTCCCACTATCAATTATTAGTGGTGTCTACAAATTAATTCGCAATGATTACAATAATTTTTATATAGGTAAAACTTCAACAGTTTCTTCGATGTGCACTATAGGACGTCTCTGCGGATGCGTATTATCAATTAGAGTATGCGTGGTGCGAAAACGATCCATGGTTATTCGAATTACTTGCTCGGATGGACGATTATGTCGACCGTAAAATGGACATAGCGCACGGTAAGTTTCGCGAATTGAACCACGATTTTCGAAATAAATTTGCACAATTTGCAAGCGTTGTTCTGGCGTAAGTCTGTTCATGGTGAAATGGTAAACCAAACTAAAGTGAAGTCGCTAGTCTACCAGAGACGACAGGCGACTTGGAAGCCGACATTCGTCGCGTTATTGCCCATATACATTGGACTTCCAGATTGCGCTTTATTCAAGCCAGCCGCAGCGCCCATATGCGCAAAATCATATTTAAACACTAATGGTATAAAATTATCTTTCCAATAAAACCAATACCATAGCCATTACCACAATTTTGTTTCATTTTAAAGTTCTAAACCTCTAAAAAAAGACATCTTTACTAGCGGGTTTTTCGTAATAGCGTTTCGTTGTGGCTGCGTTAGGCAATCACGTCCTCCGACCGCAGCTGTTCAGTGTCAATGTGGTCGATGCTACCTCCGCCGGCCACACGTGTGCCATTTCTGAATCTACTGTAACTTAGGAAAAACAACGTGTAATATTTTCTCTCCCTATTTTTCATCACAAGTCCTTGATCATATAATAGATTATCACAGTAATTTTAGCAAGTTTACTCTCGGACCCTGACAAGAATCTATTTCACCTCCGGAAGGGATGATAAATGAGAGGATGAGATGAGAGAACAGAAGACACACCTAATAATATTGATTCGTGAAACTTGAAAGCGAGCAATAATAAAAAATAAATTAAATACACGATGAATAACCAATATCTCAAAACAAGGTTTATGATTTGGATAATTTTTTACCAAGCTTCATCAGGTTTTTAGATAATTTAAGTTCAGTGAATTGAAGTATACTACTGTTTTCATTTTGCAGGAACTGAATATCAAGTACAGACTCGACCTGAGACGAATCCTTGAATTTTTTAGACATCTTGCGAGAAGGGAAGATACTTTGAAGTTGTGGTGGGTCACGTCGAAGGACGAAGAGGAAGATGCCCCACCTATTGGACCGACCGAGTGGAAAAGACAAGATGCACTTCTCTGGCGACAGCCCTAAGATCTGCAGGATGACGAGAAATATCGAGGAGCAATGTCAAGAGGTCACGGAGATCACGATCCTCTGCCTTGAGGGACCGACGTGGATGATGACAGTTCAGATATTTGAGAAGAAATCTTCCTTTTTATATATGTCGGCTTTTACTACAAAATATCATGTTGTAGTTGTATGACAGACATTTTGTTTTTTTTAATCCTTCATTCAATTTGTTTGTAATTTTCTTGTACATTGCATACAAAATCAATTCTTTTTACATGATATTTTTTCCGATCTTATAACATTTTTCAAGAGGTGGAAATTTCTAAAAAAATTTTTTTGCTTTATAACATTTTCGTAACAGGATGCTATCTTATTTTTTATATCAGATATAGTGTCTTTATTTTGTTTAAAATTATTTGAATTTTTTTGATAAATCAACGAATTCGCGATGCTTTTTTTATATTTGCTAATCTGACTGTGTGACTCCCAGGTCACCAACGGATTTTTTTTTCTAGGTTAATGTCGTTGACTATGTAGCGGTGATAAATTTTTTGTTATTTTTTCCCGAATGAAATTTAGTGCGATTTATATGGAAAGTGTCATTATTTTTAGCAACATTTACATAGCTATCGACTTCAAAGCGGTTTGTAACCGCTGGGTGCTATTCTACTCTACATTATAGCTTTAGTCCATCTGCTAAAAGCTCATAATTAATGTTTCGGATATATATTTAATATTTTTTTCCAAAACATTCAGAATAATGGACAACGTTGCAATTTTGAAATAATAATGTATGAACTCAATATTTAACATTGTCCAAATTGCATTTGTATCAATTGTTGACAAATTATTTCACAATTAAACTGTGTTTGAATAATTTAAAAGAGATCCAGGTTCGAATCCCGGTAGCAACAACAATATTTTTCGATAAAATCGATTTTATATATATATCTTTCTAATTAATACATTTAATTAGTATTTAAAATATCACAGACCTATGTTTTGAATAATAACAACTTCACAATAAGAATGTGTTCTCCTTAATGACATACTTTAAAATTATTACCTTTAATGGCAATGAGATACTGATTTATATTTCTTCTTGTTGCCAATGTTCTGATTATTTCGATAACGTTGAGATCCATTGGCGATGAAAATTTGTAATCTCGCATCACGGACAAAATACCAGAACAGGTATTGAAGTCCTAGGATTTGGTATTGAAACCAGAACAGAACCAGAACAGAAACCAGAACAAAATACCAGAACAGGTATTGAAACCAGAACAGAAACGAGAACAAAATACCAGAACAGGTATTGAAATCCTAGGATTTCAATACCTGTTCTGGTATTTTGTCCGTGATGCGAGATTACAAATTTTCTTCGGCAATGGATCTCAACGTTATCGAAATAAACAGAACATTGGCAACAAGAAGAAATATAAATCAGTATCTCATTGCCATTAAAGGTAATAATTTAAAAGCATGTCATTAAGGAGAACACATTCTTATTGTGAAGTTGTAATTATTCAAAACGTAAGTTCTAAATAAAATAGGTTCTAAACAAAAATAGGTTCATAATTATTCAAAACATGGGAGTGCCTAGGCAGTCAGTAAATCCTAATCCGTACCATTGGCAAGCCCAAATGTAAATGAAAAAATAATGTCAGTTTTTGCTAGCGTGTTAACCATTATTTGACAACCTAAGTATATATATTTTTATTATGTTTTTTCTATGAAACTTGCGGTTAGTGTCGGTCATCTGTTGGGTTAATTTTTTCTTTGGCTACGTATAATGTGAGAGGTTGATAGACTATAATAGCGTATTCACGTCGTCATGCTCGTGATTTTGAATCTCCCAAGTCCTCATAAATTCCATATCCCGATGTATGACAGGCTTAAAATGGTAAAAAAAAACGTAAGAATTCTATTTGGACTGCACAAAGGATGAATCCAAATAATCATAAGGGTAATCGGCTTAAAATAATTCAAAGATCTATTCCTCGCACTCCCCGGTTCTCCAAAAGGAAAGTCTCCAAAAGAACAATATCAAATATCTCTAGAATGAGAATTGGACATTGCCAGGTAGCCTCACATTTATTCAGATTGAATTTGATAGATTCCCCAATGTGTGAGTGTGGTGCCGAGGAGGAAACCCTTGGCCATAGTGGATCATAGGTTTTTTTTTTACAGTAATCTCGTCAATGGTAATTTTCAACTCCCGGTTAACTTGTGTCATTAACTCGCCACATTTAATCTATATAATAACAAATTTTTTGAACGATAATGGTATTGACTTGTAATATAATATTTCCTATTCTATAATATTATTGTACTTCTATAAAATACAGTTTTAACTTGATTAATGGTACAAATCACTCTTGAAGGTTGGATTGCCTATTTAAAAGAAGAAGAATCTCCCAAGTAGCAGTTAAAATGCAATAAATGTTTGTAATTTAATGTCACATGTTAATGTTTAATGACTTATCTAACTTTCAGAATAAATAGTTGTAGGGATAATTTTAGGTGTCGTTTATGTACACGTATTAAATTTCGCTGTCATTACGTTCGCCGTTAGAGTTTTTTTCTCTCTCCAACAATCTCAAGCTAATCTCTGAGTTTATCTCGTGATCAAAATCTCATCACATGTACACGGTATTGAGATGTATTTTCAACTATTAAGCACCTATCGCTTGAACAAAGTTCCGCAAAAAACGATCGTGTTAATCAATTATTTTACGGGATCAAAGCCGCTGGTGTTATATTCATTTTAAAAAGCTGTATCGTAAAAACTAGTAATAATGCTGAACAATAAATTTGTGTGTTTATGCATTTAAATAATTTATTTCGTTTAACCGTTAAGCGGGATCCTTCCTCCCGTTTAGTAATTAATAAATTATTGTGTTAATCTGCAAAAACAAACCGATATTGATTCGGGGGGATCTTTCTCCAAAAAGTCAAATTAATGTTGACTAATAAATTAGTGCTTTAGATTAATAAAAAAAAATATTTTTGAGAAAAATGATAGTACAATTATAATAACTGTTTCTTCGGAATTAAACAAAGAAGAGTATCATACAAACTAAAAACTAGTAGGTATATATTAAAAAAACTGATATACAAAATAGTGTTTTACACTGAATATGGAATATATGAATATATATATATATATATATATATATATATTCATATAATGGTAATTTGATAAATTACCATTATGTTACTATGTTATTTGTTGTGAACCGTCGTGTATTTTTTTTAAGTCAATATATATTGCCGAGGAATTTAGATTTAGGAGTATTCTCATCCACAGAAACCCTAGGCATTCCTTTAAGTCATCCATATAAGCGATTGCGGGACGCTATTACATTTTAGATCGTATTTGAAGTAATAACGAGGTAGAACTCAAAGTCTGCTTGTTTTCAATACGTCTCCGTGAGACGTTAGTCTGTGCACTTGTTTATTTTATTTATTAGGAAAACATACAATTTATCTGTAAATACAAAAATCATAATAAAAGTGAAATAATAATATAGCCAGTTACATGTTTTCTCAGAAGATACAGTATACTTTATAAAGTGAGTATTCTGTTTGGCATTGGTGTTGCAATGTGGAAGGTTAAATGTAAGATCAGTTCTGGTTGACCTGGCTGGCACTCGAATGGGTATGCGTCTGAGTAAATCAGGACAGTCTACTTTAGAGTTAACTATTTTGTGTAGGAAAATGATATCAGCCATGTCTCTTCGAATTTGTAGTGATGGAACTTTGAAAATGATAGATGACCCAGCAGTGCTGGTTAAGTTTCGATATCTAGGAAAGTGAAGATATTTCAGGAAGCTATTCTGTATATTTTTTAGATTCTATTGATGTATGTGGTATATCTTAGATTCTAGACTTGGTAGGCATATTCGATGATACTTCGGACATATGACAAGTACATAGTTTTCATGGTGTTATGTCATGTTATTGAATTGTTTACATACCCGACGGATGAAACCTAACATTTTGGTTGCTCTACATGTAATATGGTTAATGTGCAAATCGATGAGTAATTTAGAATCCAATAGAATCCCAAGATATTTAGTTTCAGATGTATTGGTCAAGAGGTTCTTGTTCATGGTAAACTGTATCATGAAGCCCTTGCTACTATTGATTTGTAGGTTATGTTGATTGCAATATACATCGAGGCGGTTTAAATCGCTTTGAAGTTTATGGCAATCGTCGATATTATGTTTTTAATAAACATTGTTTCAATCATCAAATCTCTCTTGCTCTAGCACATAAGACGTCTAAATTTCTGAGATTGTCTCTTTCCGTCGATATGAACCTTAACAATTATACTTCTTACATTATTCGTTGACTGTTCGTGTATTTCTCGTGCGTCATACTAAATTAAACCTTTTATCTTTGATCGGTATCCTCATTCATCTACCTCAACACCCTTTTTGAATAAGATCAATAATGCCACTTTAAATTTGCATTAGATCTCCGTCCGTTTCTTCTCGATTTTGGATGGAATTTATTGTGCGGAAAGCGATCTCAAAGGCGTACTTAATAAGTGCCTTTGTTCTTCTTTGCCCGTTCAGCACCAGATTCCAGTAATAAATTTATCTAGTCTGGTTGCCCATCGTTGCCCTCCCGTGGGAAGATTAATTAGATTAAGGAAGTAATCCATCAAAAATTATCCCTTATTGAAAAATTGCTTCGATAATATCAAAACCCTTCATCTCGTTGCGATGATTGTTGTAGCGTCTATAATAGCTGCAAACACCGGGTGTCACGTAGCTAGTTAGTCGGTCCACACTGCGGGGTTAGATTTATTTTATTTTCTTCTTTTTATTAATTTTTGTTATTAAAACTAGATCCACAGAACATCTTTATATATGTTTGTCCGCAGGTACATTTATATCAATTTTATTACATTTAATATAATCAAAACATAATAACTAATCAGTGTCACAATTTAATCAATTCATTTCAAGATTACAAGTATTTTATCATTTCTTTCAAATTGGGAGAAAGTGTACTATTTTGTAAGGACCCTGGTAGTTTATTTTTTAGTTAGGAACAACAAAGTCTAATGTCCTAGATCCATACTTATTGGTGATTTTGGGAATTGTTAAATTGAAATTAGTTTTATTTGACTTGTATTAAAACGAATGTCTTTACAAAATTCGATTTCTAAATTGAATCAAAAAGACTCTCCTGGTGTTTGGACAACTAGCTATATGACATCCTCTGTGTACCTACTCGTATATACACGTATGTAATATTGCCGATGCCAAATGAAGAATACTTTAGCTGTATCGTATCCATTTCCATTGACTTGTCCGTAATGTTCCATTGACTTGACCGTTGTTTGGTTACCAGACAATTGCCACTAGCAGTAAAGATTTCCGCAATTTAACAATAATAATTCACATAAATACACCTATCTCATGCGATAGGGGGTTCATCGACTCTGCTAAGATCAAGGTTCTCTCGGCTTTCGGCTTTGCTCGGGTTCACATTACGCGACGACAGTCACACGTGTAACTTAAAATAAATTATTGATACACCGAGTGTTATCATAATTTTTTTTTAAATGTGTTGACATTTTAATTTGAATCATTGTACAAAGCTTAACTATTGGAATTTGTTTTCTATTCTGAAGAGCGTTTAATGCAAGCTGACAACGTTACAATTTTACAAGGTACATGGCGCATTGATTGATTTTTGGTTTGTGTCCATGTTTTTAAAATATATCGAATTTTCAATTTAAACATTTAAATCACAGCGGCGTATTGAAATATTTATGTTGTCTTTATTCCGTTTCGTAGTAACACTGGAACATAATTATTTTTCCGTCATTATTATTATTTTTATTTTTTATTGTATGGAATGGAGTAGACTCCATCTCTGATACATATAGCGTTGTCCTGGCTACTTTGCTAGACTGAAGTCTGTGTAGCCAGTTTTTTTCGTGCTGTTGTGGTGTTATTTAATAAAGATTCGACAGAAATAAAAAAAAAAGAGAATTATTGACGGATTATGTCTAGTTTATTTATAATTATTGAAACGAAATTTTCGTAATAATTTTTCTACGCATATTAAATTTTGTGTATTTTTATGTGTAATGTACGGAAAAGGGAAAATATCGCATTAAAAAAAAGAAGTTTTTATCTTACATAAATCATTTTTCTTTAGTATTTTTGTAAATTATTAAATCTCCGTAAAATATTAAGATATCAGCCATTAGAAATTATAAATAAAATGTATCTCAACTGCATACATTTATTTATGTTTTTTTTTTAGTTACTTATACAAAAAACTGAATGTTTAATTTAATCATTAATGCTATTCGTATTACAGAGGCGCATTAGTCAATACGGGTTAGGTTTTAGTTAAAACATGTTTTGTCATCGATTTTTTTCAAATCTGAATTTTTATGAATATATTAATAATTGTTTACAATCTAAAACTACTAAAATAGAGGTATTATACAGTATTTGTTCCAATTGAAAAATAACCGTTTGTATTTTCATAGCCGGTTTCTTCATTTTGACTGACCCATTTGCTTGATAATGGCCGTATTTTGAATTTTGTATTGGAAATAGAAAGGCTCCATCCAATATACGATTTAAGAAAGGGTTTATTTTCTTGGAAAGAGAATATCGGTTTTTCAATGTTTAATCCAATTGATTCGATTCAATATGTATTCCTATAATTGTGTCAAAATCATTTTTTTCTTTCTTTTCAGGTAAATATCGTCTTCTAATAATTGACATGACACGAAAGAGGTGAGTTAGAGATAGAGATACAAAATAAATTCAAGTCTCCACAAAGTAAGTACAAATAAATTAATGATTTGTTTAAATCTTTTTTGCTTACAGCGGTCGCGTTCACATTATTGTCATTAAATAATGCTTTTAAAATCCGGAAGGTTATGCCAATAATTATATTCCTAGTTATCGTATATAGAGGGTGAATATTATGATCCAGACCGATGTTGTTTTTGAATAATTATGAAATTTATTAATCGATTATTTGTTTTATTATAATTATGTATGTATGGAATATGATATCGGCCAAGTGGCCGCCTCTGGCAGCGCCACAAATGCGTGCTCTGTTAACCATATTTTTCATAACATTCGCTCACTCTTCGCGTGTTATTTCAGCAATTTCATTTCGAATATTGTCGTGTAGCATCGTTGTTGGCTTATTGGCGTAGTCCTTTTCTTTCAAGTGCTCCCGTAGAAAATAGTCAGGAGCCGCCAAATCAGGTGATCGAGGAAGCCAGTCGATATCACCATTTTTTTACATGCGGCCGAAAAAAATTCTCTGGCTGTGTGTGAGGTGGCATCGTTCTGTTGAAACCACATGTTTTGCAGACCCAATTGACCCAATTAATGACTTCAACACGTTGTTGAGGCGTTAGATTCTCTATAATAAATTGTAATTAATTTCTCTCTACGACTACCAAATTGCGAACTGACAAATGTCTGCCAAACTAAAATGGAGGCCAAATAAAATCGGCCTGGAACATAATATTTACCCTGTATGGATGGATTTGATGATACGTCGACTTCGCTTGCTGTATTTCTAAATCAATTAATTAATATTTTTTATATAAAATAATCCAAGAACGCCATCTTATATCTAATGACGGATGACCCGAGCTATTTCTATTCAGGCGCTGTGAAGGATTCAGTCTTCAGTCGTTCTTTTCGTCAAATGCATTGTTTAACTAAATAAATTCTGTTGTCACTGTATAGTTCAGTCATAAAGAAAGGAAAGCAGAGTTCAACATTAAGACAAAATTGACGATTCTCAAGTCAGTTCACACCACTCATCATGACCTATGATCATCAACTTTGGATATTGACGGAGAGGAATCGGTCGAGAATCCAGGCTGCAGAGATGAGCTACCTAAGAGTGACGTTGAGCGATAGAATCAGGAACGATATCATCCGAGAGGATCTTGGGATGATCATATTCTCTGCAAGGGAAATGAAAGACTGCCTAAACAGATTTTCTCATAAGTGCCATAGGGAAGAAAACCTGTAGGACCCGAGGTGGAACTATCAGTGGCCCCGACTAATCGACGTTGCGCAGGACGAAGAGCGGTGGAAGTGTGGTGTCCAAACGTTAAGACGTGACAACAAAATACTTCAATTAATCCCAGGAAGACCGAATATATATTATAATCTATCGCGTAATATTTAATATATAATAATAAATATTCCAGATCTTCTCGATAAACATGAATGGTCGTCGTATTGAATGGTTTTTTGACAGGTCAACAGATTGCTTGATAACAGGCGGAACCTATTGAAATGCGGTCTACGCCCGGTAATGCTTCACTACTGTCAACACCGGTCAGCAAACGCGCAAACCACAGCAATAGATCCGATGTTACATTGATCGTCGCCGTAGTTCTAATAAATTAACTTGAAATCTAAACATTTCCTTTACATACGAATTAAATGTATTTATTAGAAATATATACATATAAAATCAATGTTATCGAAAAATATTGTTGTTGTTACCGGGATTCGAATCTGGATCTCTTCCAATCCAGGGAAAGTGCACTAACCGATTATGCTATACCATCACAGTGCTTCGACGACAAATTCTCTAACCTATGTGTTACACTTTTCAAATTAATACATTTGACGTTCCATTATTTGAAAATAAAAATAAAGTTGTTGGCTTTCAAATAATGGAACGATAGATGTATTAATTTGAAAAGTGTAACTATAGGTTTGAAAATTTGTCGTCAAAACACTGCGTTGGTATAGAATCATCCGTTAATGCACGTTCACCAGATTGGAAGAGATCCATGTTCGAATTCCGGTAGCGACAACAATATTTTTCGATAAAATTGATTTTATATGTATATTTTTATAATTAATACATTTAATTAGTATTTAAAATATCACAGACCTATGTTCTGAACAATTACAACTTTACAATAATAATGTGTACTCCTTAATAATTTCCTCTACACTTGCAGTGTCTTTTGATTATTGGTAACATTCGCAATGAACAAATCAACACATTTAATCGTCTCTGAAATCTGAACCTGATTTAAGCAATCAATATCCATGACATGAGATGCTGGAGCCTATCAATATAAATACCGATTCCACCAATTAGTATATATTTATTTTAAATTGACGTCTGCCGCAGTGTCTTGCCTTTACAGAATGCCGCCCCGGTAAACACGCCGAGTTGTCTATAGAACTAAAATAGCCCTTCGGCGGCGCACGCGCACAGATCTGCTTAATTTCAAACTCATGTTTTATACATTTTTTCCCAGCCCTGTAAATTGTTTACCACGTGTTCTCAAATCTAAAGGCCGAATTACGAGGGAATCGCAGTCGTGAATGCATGATAACATTAATACCCCTTTCATAGAATGATCCTTTACTAACAGATAAAAGAGGTTCTCAGTAATGGATTTTATCTGAAAAAACTACTTTATCTATCTTGAGTGCCGGGTTAGAATCTAAGATCCTTATTTTCGAACGATTTTTGTTGAACAGTGAAGAGTTCCAGAATAATCCTTTACTATTTGGTTTTGTCCGTTATTGGTCTAATGTAGTGGCCACGGTAGAGGTTACGTTATGCGCCTGCAAAAGTTATTTTAGAAATATTACTTCTTTATGAATGGTGTGAGGCTCTTCACCTCAGAATCAGCATACTCACCTTGGTTTGTCACATTCTGCTTTCATCCTAAACTGGGAAATTTTATTAATAATACCTGGGAGAGATAAATGAAAAATTACAACCGTTTTTGTAACCTTGAAGCCCGCTTGCATTACTAACATGAGAGCGTTATTTGTGATTACTAAATTGCTTGTCATTAAAAATAATGATGGGGTGATTTTGAACGTGACAATAGTTTTGTAATGTCACAATGGGCACTAATAAACCTTTGACGTATAAAAAAATATCCAACGTTTCGGCATGCCCTTTGATACTGTAAAGTTAACAAATCAATAATAGTATCTTGTACTAAAAAAAATTAACTTTGTCGCGTAAATGTTATATTATAGTTCAAGCATAATTTTAACGATAGAAACTACCATTTATATTGCAATGAAGATAATTTATGAGTCTATCTATATATTTATGGGTATAGGTTTATCCTAAATCAGGTAAATAATTTCCTAATTATATTAAGTAAAATTTAAAAAAAAAATATTTACACTTTTAACATCCTCTTTCAGAATTACCTCTATCTGTTCCTACACTAGTCTGCTTTTCGCCAATTGATGCCAACAGTTATGTATATGTCTTTCCTTATATTGTCCTGCCACTTCATTTTGGACCTACTATTCTTCGTCTTCCTTCATGTTGTTTTTTGAGCAACTGTTTCGGGGTTTGCACATCATTCGTAGGCTCTGAGTGACCTAGCCATCGAAACCTCCTTAATTTTATAATTTTTTGCCTTTCGACTCATTATACGTGTCGTAAAGTTCATGATTATAACGCCTACGCAACTCTCCATTTTCTTTAAAAACTCCGATAATTTTCCGGAGAATCCTTTTTACATATTCCCTCTCCAAGCACAAGAGCTAGTCTACTACAGTCGATTCCGCTTAATTGGGCCGTCGGTTAATTATGGCAGCCACTTATTTGGGCCAAATAAGAAGGAACAGAAACCAAACCAAGGAACTAACAGTAATTTATATCGCTTAATTTAAGATCACAATACATACTATACACATAATTTCAATGTTTCAAATTTGTGTCGCTTTCCAAAACACCAATAAATGATTTTACACTTTCAATTACAATTGCTTTGTTGGACAAAAACCCAACCATTTAATACAAGTCAATGTCGGCTCGCTGAGATAACTGTAGTACCAAAATCAACAAGAAAATATAGAAGTTACAGGAAGGAACATTCAAAAGAAAACGTGAGGTTAAGGATCCAGACGTAGAAGAAGCACCAGATTAATGGGTTTCTATACATAGTGAGCGAGGCGTTAATATCAGCGGTACAGTATTGAAGGTGAAGTCAGAAGAGTTAGCTAAAAAAACTGAGCCACAAGAATTTATTAATGTACATAACGTATATTAGAAGAAAAATATTAATTATTTAATTTTATAGTCGCTTCGGTTAATTGGGGCATCCGCTTAAATGGGCTAAATGTTCTCGTCCCGATATGTTAAGCGGAATCGACTGTATTATCTTTGTAAACAAATATTTTAACAGAGTTTTACACAACGCAAATTTCTTATTTGAAATTTATATATTTCTTCTTCAATATTAGCAAAATTACTTTATGGCCACATATTATATAATTAATATGACAAAATACTTCGTTTAAATCACTATGTATTGATTATTCAACATGTTTCGTTACCTATGGTATCTTCTTCGGGAAACAATGTATACTAAAATCAAAAATACAAGCAATTAAATATTATAACTAACCAAATCACCTTTGCAAATATGTAGTCAACTTTTAAGATTGTTTTCATAGTGGTTTTTACTTAGTTACCCACCTCTTTATAGCTTTGTTTTTATCTATGCTTGTATTTTTAATTTTAGTATACATTGTTTTCTGAAGAAGATACCACAGGTATCGAAACATGTTGAATAATCAATATATAGTGGTTTAAACAAAGTATTTTATCTTATTATTTATATGTATATGTACATGTATGTATATGTCAAAGGTTAGAGATTTTTATTAGTTTGTATTCGTTTAAAATCTGTCAAATACTAAGCATTGACATGCAGGCAAACCCACTTTCTAGGAGCAGACATGTTTTGTAATATTTATAACGTTTGATATTTTCAACACTAGTGATTCTGGAATACGGGTCCCGCAACACAATTGAATAACATAATTTTTCAGAATCTTCACGTGACCTCGCTTGATATATTTGTCTCGTAATTTGGACATAACGATGGGTACTTATTTATTCTGTAATATTCTAAGGCTTTTTTACTCAGACGTGAGAGTCGAGTTTGGATAATTCCGCCCGTAGCCACGACTGTAAAATTGTGCGCAGAATGTTATTTTATTTGCTTACCTACGCGCAGATTCTTTGCAGGTATAGGTGGCACATTGGACATACAATCCATGTTTTTTTCCGCAATGTCGGGTATTAGGATTATTTTTACATACTATATTTATCTAAAAATTGAATTATTGAAACAATAGACAATATTTTAATGTTTAAATTTTGTTTTTATCTTCGTGATGAAGGAAATGGATTTTAACGAGGCCGTTTGATTTCGTGTAAAACTCACTTGGTTTTTATATATGTTTTTTTTTTTTTTTACTATGTTTTTGTATAATTATGAATTATGAAATATTTGTCTTATAATATTTTTGTCGTAATTAATATATTATTATCCTTATTATATATTGCGTTTCCCCATCTATTTCTGTGACTTTCTGGACATCTTGGATGTGTCGTCATTTGCCAGTAAATTAAGCATCTGTCGTCTTATAGATAAGAAAAGCATCCTGTCATCTCATTTGTCTCATAGTCATATAATGTCGCACTCTATGGTTTCTTTCCTTATATATGGTAGCACTCTCAAATGCGACATATGAATGTTTTGTTCATATTTTCCAAGGATGTATTTAATAAATATATATACATATATAATACGTTATCAAGTTAATACGTAAGAACACCGTTTGTACAATCACAGGGAGAGCAATACAGAATGCACTAATAGAAAAGCAATCGATGATAGTCGATTACTTTATACTGCTAGGATTTGCGGGCGGCTGATAGCTGCGCGTCTAGGGTTTCCGTAGATTCTATATTTAATCTAAAGCAATATAATTCCGCATTGAAATATAGATTCTATATCGTAGCGACAATAGCCGCTCGCAGAGGTTAGCAGCTGGCGATAGCCGATTACTTATCTGCCAGTTCAGATTCTAATTTATCAAATAAAAAAAATAATGCTTATCGTCCTCAGATTATTTGTTGTATGCACTACACCTCCCTATCAATCACGATATATCGTATTTGATGATTCAGTCCAGAAATGTACAATACGATCGTAGAGAAGAATATTTCATAACCCTGTCAATAATTCTGTTAGTTTTTATTTATTCCTAATGTCTATTATCATTATTTGGAAATTCGTTTGTAAAATCGCCTTTCATTCATCTTTTCTCTCTCCAATGTAAATCTTTTGAGTTTTGTAACATTTTCTTTTACCATGTAAATGTAAGCGTTATAAATAATCATTATATGGATTGAATTGATCATTCTGTAGATATACATTTATACGTATTACATGCACATATTTATGTGGACATTTGCCAAGATAGAATCTACTTTGTCTATCCTAGATTCACAGATAATTTTGTAAGAAATAGCGTAGATTAACCGATATCAGATTATTACAGAAACGGATACACTTTGTTGTACAGCAGAAGATTTCCTGTCCGATATTGACGGTGTATGCATGTAATGGAATTTAAAAATAGTAAGGAAAATAGCCCACTTTGTCGGTCCAGTGTTTTTATTTCCAAAAGCATGTAAATTATAATACTATCAGTAATATTTGAATATGTCCAAGAACACACAATTATTGGATTTTTACCTACAGAGACATTGTTATTAAACAAACAATAGATTTTTCATAGACTAAGCTCTATGAGATATATAATATTATTTGTTTTATAATATAACATTAACGCGACAAAGCTATTTTTTATAAATGGAAAAATATGGAAGTACGGGTAATTATAGGGCTTATGAGCTATCTTCGCCTGGCTTAAGTGATCAATATATACAAATATAACGTTCACCATTCTCATTCATTAATCAATCTCTGCATCTATCAAATTTTTGGAAGTCGTATATATGTTAATATGTGAACATTTTGAGTACCACTACACAGTCACCATCTATGGACTAAATTTGATATTCATTTCCTGAAACAGCATATGTGTCACAATGGGAATCTAATTATTTAAAGCAATATTCTTTATCTGTAAAATGTTTTCAACACAATTATACTAGAATACACCTGAAAAATCAATATTTTTTAATTTGATATACAATATTTTCTTATTTTGACCGGTATATTATTAGCAATATTTGAATAATGTCCATTAAATATAATAAAAAATAGCTTCGTCTCTATGAAATATTTATTATTTACTTTTAAAATTAGCAATATTAACTTGGTGGTTAAAATTCATATTTTTTATTTATTACCTTAGTTTTATTAACCACAATTGAGTTTAAAAAACATCTACCGGTTTCGGAAAACACCTTTTCCTTCTTCAGGATGTCATAAGGTGTTTTCCGAAACCGGTAGATGTTTTTTAAACTCAATTGTGGTTAATAAAACTAAGGTAATAAATAAAAAATATTTATTATTTGTTTTATAATACTATCAGACAGAGGTAAAATAAGCTTTGGAAATGTTAGAAATTTGGTTGGACGGAATGGATAACGGAATGACCACATTTTGAAAGAAATTAAGGAAAACAGATATAAAACAAATTAAATTAATCAATTGCAAAAATATACAGAAAAATCTATACATCTAGAAAATATTTGGTTACTCGAAACAAATTCCTCAACTGGATTCTTGATATCATTCTCTCCGTGAGAATCCGCATTTAGTCATCGTATACTGAAGTGAGCCAATTATATGATACTATGGGATAGTGATGAGAAAAAATGCTACTCTTGACTCACTGGTGTGATTAATATTCGATAGTATCAGTGATTGAAAACTGAAATAATTAATTAATTAATAAACTTAATTTTGTGCGTATTTACATATATTATTCAAACTTCATTTGCGTAAAAAAAATATTTTTCGTTTATTTTTCGGGTCAAATTCTCCGCATTTCGGGTCAAATGAGTAAAATTTTTAGGCAGAATCTATTAGATGGCGCTTATTACGAATTCATTCCTTCATGAATATTTTTGTTACAATATATACATGCGCCGAATTACGGTACACAGCCAAACATAAATAATTAAAAAAAATAATCACGAATCACGTTATTTTCAGATATTCAATCACTGATAGTGAGTGTGACTCAATGATAATAGTGATTATTTTTTTATTTATTATCTTTGTTTTATTAATCACTGAATTGAGTTTAAATACATCTACCGGTTTCGAAAAATACCATTTTCTTCTTCAGGATGTCATAACTAACTAAAAACATATATTATTGTTTCTTTAAAAATAGATTCTGGTAAAGAAACAATATATGTTTTTAGTTTGTTATGACATCCTGAAGAAGAAAATGGTATTTTTCGAAACCGGTAGATGTATTTAAACTCAATTAAGTGGTTAATAAAACAAAGATAATAAATAAAAATATGAATTTTAACCACGAAGTTAATATTGCTAATTTTAAAAGTATGATTGACTCACGGTTCGTGATTTTAAGCTCATCGCTATTTTGGGGTAAAAATATGTAATGTTTAATGTGTGTACAGTGGAACCTCTATATTCGTCACATTTTGATAACAAACAAATGTTCCCATATTCGTTAATATTTTCTATATCTGTCACTTGCGCCCGGCAACGCTGTCTAACTGGGCCAAAACACAGAATATGGTCGAAAAGTGGTACCCAAATGTTGCCATAGTCAACCGAAACATAAATGAATTCAATAGTGATAGACTACTTCATGAAGGTTTTAAAAAAACAGACAGAAACAGGCAACGTTGGGCAAGTTCTTTGTTAAATCGAGGCTACTGAATCATCGGCAAACGAAAACCGCCACCAGAATTAGAGTTATCTGATGTTTAAATTGTCTCCTAAATATTAGTAACTTTCCTCCTTTTCCGCTTCTACCATTATATCGTCTCAGTACAATAAAGGTAACGTTTTGACATAAAATTCGTGTACTATTTTTGGGGGCTAGGAACGAATTAATTGAATCTCAGTTATTTGTTATGGGAAAAAACTGTTTCTATATTCGTCAGGTGAGGAATATAGAGATTTCACTGTATTTGTTGAAATATTGATGGATCAGAAGGATGTGCTTTAGCGTGAGATGAATGCCCCATTATATTTCACCAATCTACTCACATGTTCGTTTGAATTACAACGCGGAGTGTGCGTGTGCGAGTGTGTGGCCATAGTAGGATAAACAATAAAGGACTACTGACAGTAGATCGATATTTATTTATACTTGAAATACAGTCACGAGTTCAAGTATAATCAGTAAAAGTTCTACAACGTGAATCATTTGTTGGTGAACTAATCAGAGAAAAGTGATGCGCTAGAACCGACTCGGATTTATTGTCTGTTGGGGGTCGGTACCAGGCGTGTTTTTTAAAGATAAATGCAGGGTGATGATAAATACATACATTTTTAATAAAATCAACATGTGGCCTTAATACGTTAAAGTGCCTGTCAAATAGGCCCTTTTTAGGCGGCCGTCCACATATTACATTTATGTTTCTAGTTGAGTGTATTGCGTTTTGCAATAATAATTATTTGTATTCGTAATATTCTCGTGAAATATATTTTGTAAGATTTCCGAGATGAAGAAACGTCAGTCAATTCTTACAGCTCCGATTTGCGTTATTAATTTTTAATGTTACATAATTACAAGCAACAGTATAATTTGCACGAGTTACAAGACAGATAAAACAATCTTAATTTGTTATTAACGTTTACAACTTTATCATATTCATGTTACTTATTTTTGGTAACTGAGTTTTTTTTTTTGCTTTTCTTAACTATTTAACAATTTCTAGACATTTTTTTTGAGGAGTTTATTCAATGTGCATTAGCCACTTTTTAGGTATTAAAAAAGATAATTCCTCTTTTAAACACACTAATGTTAACAAATTCTTCAAATTATCCGCTTTAGAAATATTAGATATTAACAAAAAATTAAAATCAAAAATTAATATTGCCAACAAAATAATGACATCATGTAAAATTACCTTTACTATCGATATTCCCTTATTTTTACCCCTTCCCAAAATCCTCACTATTCACACTTAACAACACCTAATTACTGTACTTTTATATTTTAAGTTAGTTTAAATAACTCTTGTAAATGACACGGATGTATCGAAACCGGTAGCGTATTTAATATTAAGTAAGTGACAAATGTACATTGAATATTCTCTTCAAACAAAAATAGTTTTTTTTGCATTTATTCAAATGGTATAAAATAGATTATTTTATAATTCTATGGAGGTCTTGTCAACATCACCACCGACGACTCTGAATGCACCTTGCGTACACCGGTGCGTGAAACAGAACCCCTAACAGCCATAAACACACCAGGTGCCGACGTCAAGCAACAATAAGAATGCGACCAGCAGCCATCTGGAAGACCTTATCTCCAACATCCCCATGTAGCGCCCCTGTAAATTCTCGTGTGTAGAGATTTTATTGTGCAGCTAAACAATTTTTCTAAATTAAGTAACCTGCTCTGGCCACACACACATACACAATACACTTAACGATCATCAACCACGGACGTGTGAGTGATGCGTATTTATTGGAGATCCATCACTCACACATAAATAGGTCCTTCTGATTCATCTACATTAACGCACACGATACACATTTACTTCACAATGTACTATACATTTTTAGATATCCGTCATTTCTCCTTTGCCCAATAATTCCATGTTTATGACACGCTTTGAATTATCCGCGGACGGAGACAATTTTTCAGCACCGTCTGGACTATAAACGATGCCCGTTTACTACATCTATCAAATTTAGTTATTAAATATCTATCAAGGATTTTACAGTAGGATTAGCAGCGACACCACTCTATTTGACGGTCGTTTATTATGATGTAATGTATTGCAAATATGTTATGTATGTTACTGATTGGAATCAATGCGATAAGTGTAAAGTATCGCAATTGTGTTTTGAATTTCGCCATTAAATTGAAAATTTCATAATCAAGTAAACTGAACGACGAAGTTGCATCGCAGTAGATACGGATGATGCTAAAACTGTTTTTTTTTATAGTTCCTAAATATTAAATCTGGCATTCAGCTATACAAATGCATTATTTACTTAGTAATATTCATAATTATATTACGCTTTCCCGTCTATATCTATGATTGTCTGAATGTGTTAGTGCCATTTGCTTCGGTAGGCTGTAAACTACTTGCTTAAACGGCCAGATCTGTGTACAGTATCGTATTACTACCGTTTTTCGTATAGTATAGTTTATATATATTCGGTAATACCGATTGTAATATACAATAGAACACTCTTAATATTTTAAAAATATAATAATTTAATTACTTCTGTCTCGTCATTCGATTATAACATATCGTACAAATAATTATTTAATAGTATGTACTTTCGTCCTTTTCGTATATAATCTTTCGAAAAATGAGTTCGATTCAGTAATTTTTATAAATATAAAATAACTGTCTTACGTAGAAAAACATCTTGGGGAGTTAGATATTGGAGTTGGAAAATTCTTATAGAGAGGTACCATATTAATTCCATTCTCGTACGTGCTTGAGTCTTAAATCTAACATATGAGTCCAATTGACAAAGATAAGTCTTTACAAAAAAGCGCCTTACAATATTTTCGATATATTGTATCAATTATATACCAGATTGTTTCATTATGGGAAAGGGCTACCGGAGTCGGTAGCAGGTGAAAAATAAAAACAATGGCTACATTTATATAAAATGACCCTCTTTACGTTGATTCCAGTCGTAGTGGTTAGCGGTACCCTGACCTCAGCCGGGTCGTTTACCTTCCCAGCTTCACAGTGCCCACTTACTCGTTCCGGGGAGGTATTTACTCACCACCTTACAAGGCGGGCGACTGGGGTTTCTGCCTTTCCTAGCACCACTCACTTGTCTGTTATCCCACCGTTTAATGTCCCTCCAGAGAGAAGCGTAACGATACAAGCAAGTACAGCTTATACCAGTTATTCAAAAAAAATTCGACAGATTAGGTTAGGTTAGTATTAAGTGTCACCTGCTCTATCATCCCATAAGTCAATTATTTAACATCATTGTGCTGGAGCCTTCCTTCCACGAATCTGATCATGTATTGTTATCTATTGTTAATGTACTGAGCAATATTATACAACGCTATTCTTTAAGACCACACAACTGATCGTTATTCTACCTTGTTATCGTTTGTAAACGGACTTGTATTGAAACCTCACTTGACATTTGCCACTCAAATTTATGGCGTGGGATTTCCATCTTTTTAGCACCTGGCGCGTTATCAATCTAAGCGATAGACAGTGCTCTTTTCACTTAGATTGTGTTTGACGTTATAACAAGAGAGTACTAAAAGTCTGCTTGTTTTCAATACATCTTCGTGAATTGGTTATTTATACACTTAAAACTCATAAAACATAATTACTTCAAACCGCCAAGTCTTCATATTCAAAATCTTCCTTACTGGAACATAAAACATTTGGTTAAGGTAATCTGCATGGAGGAGCGGGCAGGCTGTGTGAGTTTATTTAAATAGTATTTTGCTTTAACACAGGCAACACACATATGTCCAGAATGACACAAATAATGTATTTTTAAATGCGTCTTTTAATTCACAAATAACTGCATTCTTTACAGGAAAATGGTTTGTTTTTATCACATTTGTTTTTTTAAACTTTTCTGTCAGTTTAAGTGCAATATATAATTTGAAAAATTCTGGTGATAGATAAACGTGTACCACGTATAGATTTTTATCTTTCTCACTTCTTCATTTCCTGTCACATCACTTTTTATGGTTTTCCCAATGACTATTGGAGCAATTTCTATTTTTCTAAAATTTTCAGATAGACAACAGTCTCCTGCGTCAGATGATAGTGTAGGTCGCGAATTGGTGGTTGCTTAACACTTCAATTTTTTATTACTGCCAGTAATCTAGACAAGAACAAACAGACACATATTAAGAACAAGATTTTTTCGTTCTTCTGACTTTTATGTCTGCCATTTGTTGACTGCCATTACATATGCGCGACGCACAGCCAATCATTATCAAGTTAAGAGATGTTACAATCGGACAGTGCCAATCACAACAATTTAGATGAAATAAATGTACAAAAAATGAAATATTGATTGCAACCGTTGGCCACAAAGTGGCCACTACAGTCTTCCGCAGGGTTTAGCAAAAACAATCGACAGTCACTGATTCATTTTCGCAACAACAGAAATGAATCAATGAAGACCGTTTTTTACATTCTAAGAAATCGAAACGGTCTTCATTATAAATAAATGCTTACAGAATCAAAGTCTTATTTAAGCAAATGATGCACAACCGGGGTGAGGACAGATCGGGCGCGACCACGTGGTTATTACTTGTTGCCTTGTAAGAGCATTATCAATAATTATTTTATAAAACAAATAATAGATATCATAGAGACGAAACTATTTTTATTATATTTAAATATGGAAGTATGGGTAATTACAAGGTTTACGACCTGTCTTCGGCTGGCTATATGTTGTATATATGTATGTTGTACATATATACAACTTTCAAAAATTTGATAGATACGAAGATTGATTAATGAGTGAGAATGGTGAACGTTACAAAGTGATCTCTTAAACCAGTTGAAGACAGGTCGTAAGCCCTGTAATTACCCATACTTCTATATATATTTCCATTAGATATAATAAAAAATAGCTTCGTCTCTGTGAGATATCTGATATTTGTTTAATAATAGTCCTATATTCTTTCGCACCCGTCCCGGGACGTTAAACACAGAATGCACAACTATTTTATATTTTAAAACTAAACTAGCAAAAATATTAACAATCAATATACTTCCATATCTTTCCTCTTAATATAATATAATAGCTTCGTCTCTGTGAGATATCTATTATTTTTTTTAATAACAGTGCCTTTGTAGGTGAAAATCCAGTAATTGTGTTTTCTTGGACATATTCAAATATTATTTTAAATTTTATGGAAATCTACTAGATTGTTCTTCGTTAAACTAAAAAGTTTTGATTTTGATCATGTAATTTTGTGAAACGGGACACTCGTGGGACGCGTATTGGCCTACTGATCTATTTCTTGAGCGGTTTAAGCTGTTTTTTTTCTTTCTTTTACATGTCTCACAGACGTAATTATTCATCTTGGATATCCGCTTCTGGATTGGCACCCGGCCAGGTGATCCGGAGATTCATACGGTCGAATTGCGAAACGAGCTGAATGTCGAAAACGAAATGAGCTTCGCACATTGTAAAGCGTACTGGGATGACGGTTGATAAGACGCTTCTCACCAAATGACGTGTCGTAGTTTTTCAACATGCTGTATTATGTTATCGCCCGGTCCAACAGATGTAGCATCTTCCTCTCGTAGAATCGGTTAACTCACCGTTCGATGGATTGCGGGTCGGTCAGTTTTCCATTCGACTTACCTTAGTTGTGTACATATGTTGCGTAGAAGCATAGATGCCGGAAGAAAACAGGATATACGGAAGGAGGTTTGCACTCACCACAATCCAGTTCTTCAGACACCTCCAAAGTGGACTGTAAATTTATCACCATCTTTCCTTTAGAATAAATATACTGTATAGACGCGACGTCTCAATTGAATAATATTCTTCGATTCACACATTACCGCACCGCTTCAAGGTCGCCTTTCGACTGGGCGGCGGCGTGGCGGCTTGGAGAGGGAGGAGAGAAGAAGGCACAGTACATTATTTTCGTTCAAGAATAAATAAGTAATTAACAAATAAATTTATATCCGAACACCATATATCGAGATCTTTCCATATTTAGTCTGGATTTAGTACACTTTGCCAACACGATGTACCTATAAACTGGTATTAATCATCATTGAGTTAAGAATATCACTATTTATTAATTTGGATTTTTAAAATACTCGGACCCCAGATGAATAGGATAAGGCGAGGACAAAACGAAAGATTCACTAATTTGTGTGCTTTTCGCATGTTTCATATTTTTTTGTTTAGCTTTTAGTGATTTGATTTTTAAATTATTTTAATTTAAGATACCTATAATACTCGTTATTAAATTGCAAATTAAATGTTAAACCTATAAGTATACAATTAATTAGCCTAATTGCTATAGGAAGGTAGTTCTGTCACCACTCATCACTGCCAGGAAATTCATCGCTTCTTGTTCTTCTTCATACGGCGATGACAGTGGGTCGGGAAGACTTCGTAAACAGTTTAACACTTCTCGGATTAGCCTTGTGTGTGTGTTTGAGATTTTCGATTCTCTCAGGAAAGTATACGTCGCGTGTGTAACTATTCATTCTGATTCTTTTTTAGTCTGGGCGGTAAATGTAATTTGATCACTGAAACTTGTGTAAAAAATAAAACATTTCTTTATTTGTCAATATTTCATATAAATTAATAAATGGTAAAAGTTACAATAAATGTATAACGTAAATGTACTGATAAATTCAAATTTTCCACAACGCCGTGTATAGTATGCTCAGTAATAGAGTCGTCATTTTCATAAGAATACTGTTCACATCGTTTGATTTTTTGTTTTGTTTCGCCGTTTAGTACGATGTCGTGGATAATTATTCAATTTTGACTTCATGACAGATATATGAGTAGGGACCGCGGTTTCGTAAGCATGATTTATATTTTTTGGTTCAGAAGATTACGGGGTTTAGTTAGTAATATTTTAAAGACAGGATAAGAACAGCTTTTAACACGTTTGATGGAATCAGTTGTATAAATCTGGGGTTCGGGGACATTGTTGAATGAATTAATTCTACTTATGGATTCTACCATAATTGGGGAACGATCCTGGGAGATTTAGCTGATGTAGAAATAATTTTTTAATTTATAAAAATATGCATAAAATATTTATTTCCATCCCTTGTGGGTTTTTACATAAGAATAATAATTTATTTAATTTAAATATAACAGTACATTTTTAATATAACATGATGTGCCCGACCTAGTGTGACGCGAATTACACAAAGAATAGAGCACTTAACTGCCAGTCTGAACACGGTGTATTTGCTTTAAGGGATTTGCATGGATAGTAAGTCCGAGTAAATAATAACATTAAGTGAACGTGCTGCTTTCTTGGGGGGTCTAGGGAACATTTTATGACGGTCCACCCCGAGAAATGTATTTAATCTTAACTTCATACTGTCAGCGACTTACCTTGTGGATAATGATATATCGCCGGGAAAAGATGCGTTTACGACGGCTGCAATTATCCAGCTAAAAAAGCATCTCGGATCTCGTACGGTAGATCCTAAAATAATTATTAATAAAATACATTGTTCTCAGGGTCCAACTAATCCGGGTACAAAACCATAAATTGCCTCGCCTTGCCGAGAGGCATTTAACGTGTATTAGGGGTGTAGGGTGCTACCAGCTTCTGGTAGCCACAGAGAAGAACCCGACCAATCACCGTCCAAGGGATTGGACCGAGGGATGCGTTGAGGACACACTCTGAGGTGCTTAAAAAGGCCGGACACGGCGATGAAGGGCAGTCAGTAAGAAAAAGGTTGGAAAAATTCAGTTACGAAAATGAGTCGGGGAGTTTAGTTGAAGAATCAGCAGTCAGTTGGAAAATCTCGCACGACAGTTGAAATCCTGCAGAGTCCATTTGAATATCGCAGTTAGATCGAAAAGCTCTAATCTAGACACTTAATAGTCCCGCAACGAGAGTTACATTCGCGTAATGAAAAACGGAGTTGAGTTTTCACAGCGGATATCGGAAGTATCGTGCGGAAACGGAGAAGTGTAACTGGAGCGGAAGTGTAACCGGAGCGGAGGTGTAAGGAAGCGGCCAGGAGAAGCTGATGGACGAGACCATCCACCGGAAGGACGAAATTGGAGAGCGGACTTAGGTCACGGTCCCGCCCAGATCGCGTCGTCGGTCGCCATCCGCCCGGCAGGCAACGGCAGCAGATATCGGTCGGCCAAGCCCGGACCGAATCATCTACAGATTAATTAAGGTTAAGTTAAGATTTCAATTAAGTAGGCCATAAGTTAGATTAAGAACGTGACCTAAGGTTTTTCGTTGATTAATGTATAATAAATTGTAAATATGTATATAATGATCGCCTATTCATTTCCACCCCCGCCTCTTTCTCAGACCAACGATATAATATTAATATGATGATTGGGCAAGGACAAAAGCCCAACGTTATATCAAACTAAGTATAATTTACGTATAGATATTTATTCAATTCAGGTATGCTCCTGCAAAGAAAAATGTTAACAAAATTCAACTTGTTACCGAGCCGATGCATCCGTATTATTGGCGAGTTAAAAGCGTCATTATTTACATGTGTACCTGCAGAGAACACTTCATGTTGTCTCGTTGATACTTTATACGGAACCATTTGTGTAAACTCAGAGCAGTCCAACATGCTATTGATAATTTTATATAGAAATACTATATCATTCACATCTCTTCTCCAGGATAATTTTTTTCAAATGAAGTAGACTCATTATTAAATAATCGTATTTTATATTTTCTATCAGAATATGCAATTTAAAATGAATAAATCTTGGAAATTTATGTTGCACTCTTTCGATTTTTATAATATGTCGAGTTACATTCCAGCGTACTTCTTACAATAGATGTATATTAAGTTGTTGAAGAGCGTAGCGAGTTAAAATAAAATATAAATAAAAACGGTGATTTCCGTCATATTTTTATGATACTTACACAAAAAAGATGTGCGTGCAAGATTATATATATATTCCGCAAACAAAAACCTCGAGGGTCCAACGTCAATAAATCTCATACCTAAATCGTAATAATTTAGAATCAGAATTGAAAATATTCTCCGATTGTATATGCAAGTAAATACTGTGTTTAAATTTCTTCCTTGATGTCACAAATTTTGCTTCATATTTTCGTTCTCCTCATTATGTTCAAAAATTATGTATAATTTATTTTCATAGTTATTCTTGAGTAGGTCCACAAAGGAAATAAATGCCATCCCGACAAATGAAAATGATAATTTTATCGTTTTTCCTATAGATGTATACCGAAATGACATGGCATTAATGTAATCAGGTACCCTGGGGTTCTGATCCTAGAAATTGAGATAACCGAGTAGACACATCAATACCTTAATCTGCAAAGGGGCTAACTCCACCCATGGTCAAAAAATCGTTTTTGATGCCATTATTTTCCTCTTTTATCGTTCTATGGTACACTAGAAGGCAAACATTTCCATCGATTTTAAAACACGTGAAATCACGCGTTTTAAAATAATAAATCAGTACCATGTGCTGAAAAACCTTATATTGATTCTTGCAAAAACCTTAAAATATTTATTTGACACAAGTGTTGATGGCGCCAGAAATAGACGACGAAATTTCTCAGTCACCATTACAAAATTAAACATTTTTTTGTTGCTCCTGAACATTTTAGAAAAATGGAGTTAGCTGCTTTGCAAATTAAGGTATCGACATCATATTTGTCTTATAATGCTGGAAATAATTCCTATTTGTATTAAAAACAATAAATAAACTGACTTGCATCACAATAATTCTGAGCCTTAATATTTAAATATATTTGGCAAGTTAACAAAAGTGCAACATAGATAAAATTTAGAATATCAAAAATAACCGTGCGTTTATTGAACACGTCGCATCGAGTCACACATATTTAAAATGTATAATACAGAGTACCACACAACACAGTGCTTTCTGTGAAATAATATCGGCTTGCCACCGAGTACTACTGTACTTTCGAATGTCACCAATTGAAGTTCAGACGCGTGTTCACTTATTATTTTTTCAATGTTAAATGCACATTGTAGCGAATTAAATATTCAAACATTACACAGGTGTTACTGCGAAATGTATTTTGCAGTCTTAAAACTTGCACCTGTGCATGTTTTCATAAGTACCGCGGGTAATTTTAATATTATGTGGTAGTTGATCCAGGTGCATTCGCGTAATTAAGACGATGTGTCATTTTTGAAAATTTTCGAATCCCAATTACGAGAATGTAATTGATAGTTATGATAGATACAGGTAAGTTAGGTAACGGAGGACACGTTCTTGATATGGTAGCGATAAGCGAAATTTCGCGATCAATGGGGGATTTAAAAAAAAAACATTTTTTAAATAAAACAAAAAAACATATTATTAATAAATCAAACATTATTTATTAATAATAACAACAAAAAATACTTGCATAACATAATTTATTCATTTTATTCCGCGTTGCAATAAAGAATCTAGATTCCCTTGTTTTACGTTCATTGTGCAAAATTAACAGATAACTGTCAAATAAGCTGTTATATCAACGTTTTACAGCGCTCACTCGCTCGTAATTTTCATCGTTTTCTTCTAACAATTCTATGCATTGATTGTGAAGAGAAAAAGCATTTTCAATGATTTCACTTCACTTCATTTTCTTGGGACATTGACGTCATTTTCTTGGGAATATATATTCTTGGGTATAGCAGTTATAGTTCGCCGTGTGGTTTTAACAAAGTCTGAATATCATCTAGCGTGCGTTTGACACCGCAGTTAAGATTATGCTGAAGGATAGACCCAAATGATGCACTAGCTCAACCGTTCTTTTGTCTCACACGCAACTTTACGTATATGCACGTGTATTATGTGAGTGAGGAAGAAAGATAAGCACGCACGTGCTACCACTCATTAGGACGATTCATGGCATGTGTCAAAGCCGGACAAGTGCAAAGACATTTTTTTTTTATTTGAAAAGATCGTGATGTAAAGAATCCGCACTCGTCGGGGTCGCGATGAACGGGGGTTACGTATGCTTTGTGGTAAAATACGATTATTTTTATTTTTTAATGAAACAAACATTCTACCTATTATATAATACGTAGAGCTGGGTTTAATTTTTAACACGAGGACGGGTGTAAATAAGATCTACTCGATAAATACAATCTGGTGATGACCTACTTAAGCAGAATGGTGTGGTGTGGAAGGGATTTTGGTAGATATGTATTGGAAATATTTAAAATAGGGTGAAATATTGGGAAAAATATTATTGTTGATAAAAAAAATTCCGAATTAAGATTTCATAAAATTCTATCCTTTATACGGTACCCAGTGGAGAAATTTACGTTTGTGAGTATCATAAGTGTGACATCTCTAAACTATAGTCGCAAAATATAACTTACTTGTGTAAACTTAAGCGTGTTTCAATTAAAATAATGACAAAATGAATTTACTGAATTCATCTCGTTCTAATAAAAATGTAAAGTGCATGAGAAATATACATATGCATAAAAATATATTTGATTTTAAAGTGTACTATAAATTACAATCAAAGAAAAGGCACGCACGCAGCAGTGTCGTTTGTTTACTCATCTTTTAAATTTTAATTTGTTATTGCGATTATATAACAGTTAGTAAATTTGAATTTGTTATTGCGATTATATAACAGTTAGTAAATTTTAATTTATGACTACTGATTTTATTTTTACGTACGCTTATACGTGACGTGGTCTTTGTCATTGATCTCTGACTTCAGAACGGATAAAATACGTCAATGGCTGTGAATTTCATTATTACATTTGTTTTTACTCAATTTACATCTTGTGAAACATCTGGCGTTGACAGTATCTTAGATGTCTATTTTTCATAACTCTAGTTGGGTATTCGCGGCATTGATTTATGAGGATTTGTGGTTATCAAGTAGTGTTCGTGTGGGTGAGTGTATTACAGAGTTTGCACTAGGGCTTGCATTACCGGTTTACCGGTAAATCAACCAAAACGCACCGTAGGTAATTACTGGTAAATTGGAAAATTTACCTGAAATTATTTTACCGCGAATCAAGGATAGATACAGGTATATTATAAGGAAAGTTTGTTATAAAAATATTTTTTAAATTTTTATTCCAGTACATATACACATACACCACATAAAAATAAATAAATGTATCAATAAAAACATTCAGTTATAATATTATTTTATTTTATTTTAATTACGAATTTATATTAGGTGTATACAAAGTATGTATTCATACACCTAATGTATGTTTTACATCGATAAGTTAATGGATAAACTAATAAGTTAATAATATTCACTTCTCGCAGACAGGTAAACCAAATTGTTTGCACTGAATTTATTGTAATCAAAATTTAGAATTGAAGAAGTTAACCTGTATAATGAAATTACTGCGCGAATTGTTATCGGAGGCAGTTTCTTAAGCTGTTGACTGAAAGGCGGCCATAGGAGAAGTGAAGCTCTTGCGGCGATCTTCCGTAGCGCTGCTGGCCGCATTAGTTTGGTATTGGATGTATTTATGGCTAATAGGAATTTCGTTTTACGTACCGGTACTTGCTAGATATGTTCAGCTTCGCCGAGCAGTGGTGATAAGCCCTCCACAAATTAATTGATTATTTTCATAGTTTTAATATTTGAAGCAATAACTTTGTGGTTAGACATTTTATTAAGGAATATAAAATAACTTGGGTTATAAACCGCTAGAGTTTTATTGTTTAATACCAATCGTTTTTGGTAGAACGTCTTGGTTTCGTAAATTTAGTTTCATATTTAACGTAGGAAAACAATAAAAGTAATGTGGTTAGTGGTTATATATAAAAATATTTTGTATTATTCTTATCATTTTATTATCATAATAGATTCGTATTTAATACATGTTGGATTGGATTTACAGCTGAATGGTGAAATAATTACCGACATAGTTGATCTAAAGGTCAAGGATCCCCCATCCGGTAGCCATAAGTTAATGTTTTATAGATCCAGTTTAAAAATGGTATGAGGAAATTTGAATTTTTTTGCTGCCGCTAGCATAAAGGCCGGGTAAGATTTTGAATGTCAAATTTTTTAGTTTTTTTTTACAAAATTTCAGTATTATACTATACTATTCAGTACTATAAATAATGCCGATTCTATGATGACTTCATTATGTTTATTCGGAGTATGACAAATAAAATATGCGCGATTCTTGTCATGATTTCTTTTTGTGACGATGACGTAAGACAACAGTAATTTTATCATGTACCACTTTTGTCCCGTGCCTTTTCATACATTTTCTTATCGACGGTCGTCAATAGTCAACGTGAAAAGGGCCGTCTTTCAACATTTGGTTAACCTGGTTCTGCAGGGTCTACTCATTTGAATATTACCTCAACATTCGAGTCATATATTTTCTTGAACCCTTACTCCTCGATCATACGTTCACGACCATCTTTGAGACCCTTTGTATATTCTTTCGTCAATGCTAGAAAGAGATTTACATTCACTCACTCTTATTTGTTGATTTTCAAGATGTAACACATCTAGTCCACAATATTATACGAGTAGATACCTGACTAAATTACGAGTCGAAAATGTTCAAGGAATGTGTGTAAAATCTGAACTATTACAGAAAATATTATTATTTGAAATTTTTACAAAATCGTGTCACGCTTGAAGTCTACGCGTACTTCGAAATACATATTTGCGAAATTGTTCAATTATTAATTAATATTTTTGGTTCGGGCCCTTAATCATCTAATAAAAAAATAGTCTGGCCACTCGAAATTCGATGACTTTTAATTTTTTGTATTCAATATATAATTTAAAACAAATAAAATATTTCAATTAATCGCATAATTATGATTTTTTTGAAATGCTTATATCTCAGACATGGTTGATATTAAGCACATATCACTTGAACATTTTCGATTCGTACTTTAGTCAGGTATCTGCCTATAAAGTATTGTGGACTAGGTCTGTTACACTCTGTATATAGGTTTTACGCACATGAGTGTTGTGTTAGTACTCTCAGTATTTTACGATATAAAGTAAAACATGTCACAAACAATATTCAGAGCGCATATATATTCGTGACCTTTTCTGCTGAATACACTAAATTTTTACCGAAATTCCCGCAGATAAAAAAATAGTGTCTCGCATCCTCGGCGCAGATGGCCTAACCGTCATTTTTCACATCTCGAGTGGATTTTTGGGGAAGTCGGATGTGTGGCACATGTTCCTTCTCTCATCTCCGTTCCCATCTCTGCTTCCTTCCTCTGCAAACAGGGGGTGCACTCCTAGTATCTAATTTTACTCAAGATGTTTTGCCAAAAACATAACAGGATATTAATCGAAAGACGTATGTCGGGCATCGCACGAAGAGACAGGAAAATATATATCTAGATAAGAGTAGTTGATATAATTGAAATGTAGTGGCAATGGGCAGGCTGCATTACTCGGAGGACGGAAGGATGTCTGAGGGGAATCCTTCCTGGTGAGGAAGGATCGTACAATAGATAAAAAAAAAACAGCTGATAATGAAGTTACTTTTGCAACTTTTGTGGTCCAAATTGTTTGGGCTGTTTACGTATTTAGATATATAAATATTGGCACGACCAGGTAAACAAGAAACTGGAGGATGGTCCTGTTATAAACCAGATTATTCGGCAAGCTTGTGATAAGATGTATGAATGTGGATGAGGCGAGAATTGTATGAGAATTGTATTGTATGAGATTATGTTAATTTTTACCGCAGAAGCAAGAGGAATCGCCCCAGTTCAACGTAATATTTGTAAAATTATTATTGTCGTCGTCGCCTGTTAACTAGCCCCGAAACTAAATTTTATTTTTTTCAAAAAAAAAAAAATTATTCGTAGTAGTTTTCAGTTCTTTTTAATTTTTATAATAAAATTTAACGTAAAATTTGCTGACTCTTTTATTATGATTAAGATGATTTCATGTTTTACTGTTTTATTTTAGTAAAGTTTATTTCCCAGAAGATGGCCAGGTGGATCTCGATATTGTGATAAGTAGGTACTCACAAATTCATGATCTCCCCTGTTACTAGTCGGTGGAGGATAGTCCGCCAGAACACGCCCCACATTGGCGCTTCCAAGTCGTGGCGGGCTTCACCTCACAACATATAAAATCAATTTTATCGGTAAATATTGTTGTTGCTACCGGGATTCGAATCTGGATCTCATAATCATAGCATAATCGGATAACGCATTTTCCCCGGATTGGAAAAGAGATCCTGGTTCCAATCCCGGTAGCGCAACAGCAATATTTTTCTATAAAATTGATTTTATATGTACATCTTTATAATTAATATATTTAATTAGTATTTAAAACATCACTGACCTATGTTCTGAATAATTACAACTTCACAATAAGGATATGTTCTCCTTAATAATATATATATATATATATATATATATATATTATTAAGGAGACTTAAACTTATTTTTTATATTTAACTTATGTTTTTTTCAATCTTGCGCGGTTCTTTTTGTTTGTTTTTTTGTCAATGTTCTAAATGTCGCTTTTCTCCCATCCCTATCAGAATTGATGTGAAAGGACACCTGTCCGCCGTTTGTCACCGTCCTCACCATCCATTTGCCAATTCCTTCCGACCTAAATATCTTCAGAAAGTCACACACACGTGAACATAGTACGGACGTGTATGTATGTACACACATATACAACATGGTCGATTTACGACGACGCGCCTCTCTGTTTATCTTTCAAACATACATGGCAGGTACGAGGTCGCACAGCTTACAACTTGTGAGAGTGGAAACCTTCTCGTGTTTGCTATTGAAATTTCTCAAATTGTTGTTAAATATAATACATTTCAAGAGCGCTGCTCCATTTGTCAAAGTTGATTGAGTTGAGACGTATAATTTCAAAATTCTAATCCGAAAGTATATAAAACGATGTTTTTTTTTGTATTCTCGAATAGTTTATTTTTAAGATTAAGATGTCTCACAGAGACGAAGCTATTATTTTTATACGAGAAGTATGGAAGTCTCGGGCATTACAGGGCTTACGACCTGTCATCGGCTGGCTTCAGTGATCACTTTACACAATGTAACGTTCACCTATTTACCCACACTGTCACATCTATCAAATTTTTGGAAGTTGTATGTACAATAAATCAAGATGGAACATTACACTTATATATTACCAATTATCTATTGATGGCGATAGCGCAATTGGTAATAAATAAAATAGAAATAAAATAGGTGAACGTTACATTGTGTAAAGTGATCACTTAAGCCAGCCGATGACAGGTCGTAAGCCCTGTAATGCCCAAGACTTCCATACTTCTGATATAAAAATAATAGCTTCGTCTCTGTGAGACATCTTAATCTTGATGACAATCCCCCAGGGGATAAAACCCAGTAATTAGTTCCTACAAAGATTTGAACGTACTCAAAATATTGTAGTTTCTTTTTATTTACTCTGTTTGATTCATTTGAAAATAGGCCCCTCTCTCCACAACCCCCGGTTCTGTGCGGGCCCGCCACCATCACCCCTTCACCCAATGGTGTAATGCTAAATAAGAAAGTACCGGGGCGATATTTGATTTTAACATCCTCCCCCTTTTTTTTTCTTCCATGTACTCACATTCTCACAGAAATTTGAAATTGAATATGTTTAAAGTTAAAATAAATGATTTTAGCTACCAATAGATGGTCCTGTTAGAAATAATCAGCGAGCTTGTGTGAGATGTATGAGTGGATAAAGCGAGAATTGTGTCAGGACAGAAAAGTGTGACGCTCTATCCTCTCTGCCTACGCCCTTGGGAAAACGGCGGAATGGTAAGGTAGTTAGTAATTAACCTTTGTAAACGCTAAAACCATGTATTATATATATACAAATTAAACTATCGAACTAACATTAAAATTTTGAGATGGCTACCTATTTTATTTAAGTTAAGTTCACATATTTCATCTATCTTCAATTTCATGTGGTAAATGGTTAAAGGAATGGGATACCGCCATGCGCCTAGATGATCCAATTCTTAACAAAAAAAACTACAAATTTCCTCATTCCTTTTGAAAATGTTCCGGTCCTATAAATTTTTTTTGCATTCTCGAAATATCCTTCCGCTGCATGATATTTGATGTTCAAAATTCTACGCGGAATATTTTGTATCAAAATACTTTTTAAATATATTTGAAAACTAAGTTCCGTGTCAAAAAAAGTGGCAGGGCGATGCCCTGACCCCACTACACCACTGCCTTCAATGGATTTAACATCGTCAGTCCAGCTAATTGTAGTTCACACGAAAGTGGTGTTGTAAAATATATTTGATGAAGCATATATTATTACCCGTATTGCTATATTCAGAATAGATCGCTCTCTGTGAGAGTTATTTCCTTCGATGGCTTTTTCTGATCTTGGATTTTCTATTGATAATATGGTCGTGATCAATAATGACAGATCATCATTAACCTGGGCTGCTGGCTTGCTGGCTGGTCCTCCGCTGATCCTTGCTGATCTCTGATGTTGTATGGTTTGGGTCGGTCTCTACACATTCCTCACGCGCTCCGGATAAACTTCCTGCAGCGTTTCTTGATAGAAGTCCGAGTCCGACGGCGGTTCGACAGTGTCTGGCCTCAAGTCAAGCGGCGACTTCGCCATACTGCATAAAACAGGCACACCACAACAAAACAACCCAGAAGAGACAATAATTCTCAACATTAATTGACATGGCGGTTACTTTGTGGCGTAACATGATTATTTTAGTTTTCACATCTAAACTTTGTACTGCACACACGTTGGGTTATTGTTTCGAGATGTGCATTTCCTCTCATAATCACGTGATAACTGAACTAAATACAGTATTGTAGTTGTATAAAGGATTAATGATTAACAACTTAAAAAAACCGTTTAAATACAAAAGAATTTTAATTCATAGAAAACACTAAATAACAACATAACATTCCCTAATAGGTCACCTTTACTATCCATATTCCCGTTATCGACCAAAACCTCCCCACTCTTCACTAGTCCCGCCTCATTACCCGAATACACTACAATATTGTGTTTAGTTTAGTTATCTCCTAATGGTGAGAGGGATTGTGCACCTCTCAGTACTATGTTAGTGACAATAACTCAACGCATGTGTAGTACAAAGTTTAGTTTAAAAAATTTAAATAATAATTCTCATCGTTCTCTCTTAACATTTTTTGTTAGTTATGGAACACCGTACATAAAACTAATTTGTACCCCAGACTTATTATTTTTCATCATGACCCGCTACGGTATTCATCATCGCAGCCGGCTCAGTAATAAAATGGCTGCGTATTGTTCACTCTCATAATTGCGCACAATAACGAGACTTTCTCCCCAGCACATGAAATAATCTGATACGGCGGTGCGCGGAATAAAACATCTCAGTCACGGACACATTACTATGGTTGACCTAATATCCCGCTCGTTTCACCACAGTGCCCTGTAGTACAGCACATCGTACCCTTAGAACAATAAGGTATCATCTGACATTTTGGTCAAAATTGTTTTTTTTTTGATTTAATAAAAACTTGTCAGTATTTCGATATTTGTATTGTTTTCTTAGATTGTAAAATTATATAGCTGTCCTTTTCTACAAATTACCCATGACATTAAAATACCATAAGTGTTAAAACTGAATAGTTATTTAAAATATATAGAAGCATTCAAAATGATGTAAATGTTGTCCCTTTTCATCTCATGTAATAAATTGTATAGCTGTCCCCCATTATAGTTATAAATACAAGTTTTTGAGTCAAATAGTTAGATTGATAATGCCTTTGTAAGGCGAAACGCGTCTCAAGCAAATTAAACGAGTAGAATTAAAAAAACGAGTGTTTTATTTTCACATATGTGTATATTTTTTTCTTTAATACAATTGTATTATAAACACGTCCAATTTCACAGAAATTTAGGAGGTAACTATTCATTTATGTCAGAGTAAAGAATGAAGAAATTAGGCGAAAATATAAAGCCAACCTTGACATTGTATAGGGTTAAAAAAGGACCGCTTAGATACTTTGGTTATATGGGACGGATGAATGAGAAGAGATTAGTTAGAAAGATATATTTTTTTAAATACAAAATAAATGTATTCATTAGAAAGATATAGATATAAAATCAATTTTATCGAAAAATATTGTTGTTGCTACCGGGATTCGAACCTGGATCTGATCTGGATCGAACGGAGAAGAAATAGTTTCACGCTTTTGGGCCTGCCATCGCAAATGCCCGTTCACTAAACTTAGACTTCTGGCAACGGCTGGTCGGCTCTACAACCTTTCCTGCGGCTGAAGTAGAGGCTGACCTGAGAGTTTAACGTCTACTATTCAAATTGTCTGGGATACAAAGCTCTTGAAGATACAGAGGCGTCATGTTATGTGTCGCCTTGTACAATCGACCAGCTCAATTTAAATTCAACTTATTGAGGGAACCGGAGCCAATGTAGCTCGAACAAAAGGGATGTTATATGAGAGAATTTAGAAACTCCATACATTATCCGTGCTGCTGCATTTAGAATAGATTATTGTCTATCCAGCTGAAACATTGGCAGGCCAGCATAAATGGCTTTACAATAGTCCGCACGTAACACCATAAATGCAATTATAATATTTCTATACAGGATCATCAATGGAATGGCATGATAGATTGTTGGTCTGCTTGTCTTTTGCGCACCATTGGGGTCATCGAGACACAATTTAATGTTCTATTACAGTGGTAATGTCAGAACACATGCATTAGCTATCTCCGCCGTCCCCATATTACATTCTTCGGGGAATGAATATGCGGAGGTATTCGAAATTTTTGCTGTAAATTTAACTCTTTATAGGACTACATTATTACAATTTTTTGTGTCTCAACTCAATGATGAGGGATAAATCGCTTTACTTCACATTTTATATTCATTATTAATTTTGATTATGTAAAAAAAACATGCTTATATTATATACATTTTTTCTTTCTGATGAAATTTTCTATTATTTTACAAATTATGTTAACGCCTGATTAGGGCGTGTATAATAATAATAATAATATTAAATAAACAATAAGTTAACGGGCTGCCTCAGGAGGAAGATGTCACTGACAGTTTTGTATTAATTGCAAGATCTAAAAGAACCAATGCCGATGAGGAACCAGAACTTTAAATTGATGGGACATTCCATAGCAATCCACATGCATTATCGACATGTACATACGACGCATAACTTATACCCAGTACACGTGATATTTCAGGCCTCTAACTAATTGGGTCACTGTGTAATGGTGTCGGTAATTAATTTGAAGCATGCTTTTAATTAATATTGGAATATACCGCGGCACACGGAATTAATGGAGTAATTGTCAAAGTTCTCATTAAAGGGTTCTCGATTAATGGAGATACCGCCGCCACGCGTGGTTTCCTTTTAGAATTCTATTTAAATATGAATTAAATATAATAATTAGAAAGATATACATATAAAATCAATTCTATCGAAAAATATTATGATGATTCGAACCTGGATCTCTTTCCAAACTGGGGAAGGTGCATTATTCGACTATGCTACAGCGACGATATTTTTAGCGACAAATTTTTGTACCTATATGTTAACCTTTTTGATATTAATACATTTAACCGTTCCATTATTTGAAAGAGCCATCTACATTATTTTTACAGAATCTCAAATACCTTTGAGTAATCTGATAGCAGACGCCAGAATTATCAATTCATTTTTATTATATTCTATTTATAATGATTGTTGACATTTTTGCCAGTTTGGTTTTAAAATATAAAACAATTGTGCATTTTGTGTTTAGCATCCGGGGACGGGTGCGAAAGAAGTTAGGACTATTATTAAATAAATATCAGATGTCTCATAGAGACAAAGCTATTTAAAAAAATTATATTTAATGGAAAATATATGGAAGTATGGGGTAATTACGTGGCTTACGACTTCGGTTGGCTTAAATGATCACTTTAAATATATATATCACGTTCACCAATTCTCACCCCTCAATCTTCACATTTATCAAATTTTTGAAAGTTGTATATATGTTAGTACCACTACACCATCACCATCTATGGACCAAATTTGGTCATTCATTTTTTTCCCTTTTTTAAACAGCATATATGTCATCACTATGAGAATCAAATTTTTTTTTTAAATTATTTCAAATATTCTCTATCTGTAAAATGTTTTTTTTTTTAACATGTTATACTAGAATACGCTTGAAAAAATAATATTTTAAATTTTTTCAAATATATTTTCTTATTTTGACCAGTATATTAGCGATATTTGTTAAATAACCAGTAATTGTGTGTTCTTGGACATATTCAAATATTGTTAATATAGGACTGTTTCGTAAAACAAAATGCAACAAAATTGTTTACACAATTAAATTCTTGACACTTCAATCCAATTAATATATAATATATAATTATAATTAATGTACAATAATGACTGGAAGAAATCATATTTACAAATGCACGAAGATTTGTTTATAGATACGTACCTTCCCAGGCTGGACACGCAAAGCTCGGTTAATTAATTTATTTAAAAAAAATGGAACGTCCAGAGAGAAATATTTTTTAATATCCCGTCAAGTGACAAACTGCCAGACTGCTATATAATTATGCGCGCATATGGCTTACGCTCGCAGCCCATAATTAAAAGTGTGACGTACAAAAGGCGAGAATTATATTTATTTTACTATTTGTGTAAATTATTAGCCGCAACTTTTTCTCAAATCATTTTAACTCTAGTTTCATATATAGTGTAGGGACTGGAAATTAATTGTCAACCTTTGTATTTAATTTATTTTGTAAACGCGAATCGGAGCGGACATTATAAAATCTTTTTTAAGGCTCGTGTGCCAACCGTTTGTTACACGTGCACAGTATAAGTAGTGACATGATGACATTTGCTGTATGAGGACGATGTAATAATGTGTTTATGAATATTTACGGTCATATTAAGTCGACGGTGTATCGGCGGCGGTTTATTAAAATTACAAACTATAGGCTTTTAAACATTTGTGGCCTATTTATAATATAAATACAATAATTATTAGGAGAACACATTCCTATTGTGAAGTTATAATTAACTAGAAATTAAATATATTTAATTCATATTTAAAATACCACAGACCTATGTTCTGAATAATTATAACTTCACAATAAGAATGTGTTCTCCTTAATAATATATAAGTTGTATCAATGTGTTCGAAATTTAATAAAAAATGAATTGATAATTCTGGCGTCTGCTGTCAGATTACTCAAAGGTATTTGAGATTCCGTAAAAAGAGGTAGATGGCTCTTTCAAATAATAGAACGATTAAATGTATTATAATCAAAAAAGGTAACATATAGGTTCGAAAATTTGTCGCTAAAAATATCGTCGCTGTAGCATAGTTGGATAATGCACCATCCCCGGTTTGGAAAGAGATCCAGGTTCGAATCCCGGTGGCACAACAACAATATTTGGATTTTATATGTATATTTTTCTAATTAATGTATTTAATTAATATTTTCATAATAATATAACAATATTATAATATAGATATACTTTTCACATTGTATATATAAAGCTGATTAGAATTGATTTAAATTTTTAGATTTCCTTTGATTAAAATTCTAGTGTTTTCTCAATGCTATAAACACATTATATAAATTATTCTTGGCCTGCTTATTTTATTTAAAATATTTTCATTCTAATAGGATAAGATAATAAAATCTGTATTTATTTCACGGAATTTTTTTTAACCCCTGGGCGGTTTTTGTGTAGAAAGAGAGAATAACGATGTCTGTCTTAAAGAAACGATTAGTCACGAGTCTTGTAGAATTGAAAAATATGAAAAGAAGACTCCGAAAATGACGCATTTCCGTCACCATATACGGAAGCTGGGCACGAATTCGAAATATTTCCCTACCATAAATTTGAAGTTAACGACGCGAGTTCTACAAAGCGCTTTCCATTTAAATAACAGTAGAAAAACGAATCATATCTATGTTTCGTTGTACCTATAACGAGGCAAAAAATTGTTTTTGTACCAAGTCCAATAAGTTGAACAAATAGCTAAGGGTTACCTATACATGAATGGAAAAATTACATAACATGGCGATGTGTGTCATACGCAGGATATAACAAACCTATTCCACAATACTGTGTTGGTGGATGGATATCTGACAAAATTTGAGTCGAAAATGTTCAAGGGATATGTGTCTAATCTAAACCATGTCAGAGATATAAGCAATTATGCGATTATTTCGATTAATTAAAATATTTTAATGATTCTAAATTGTATATTAAATACAAAAAATTAAAAGTCATCGAATTTCGAGCGACTAGACTATTTTTTGTAAGATGATTTAGGGCCTAGAACAAAGATGAATAATAATTTGAACAATTTCGCAAATATTTATTTCGAAGTACGCGTACACTTCGAGCGTAATACGATTTTGTAAAAATTTTAAATAATTGTATTTTCCGTAACAGTACAGAATTTGAACATTTTCGACTCGTAATTTAGTCAAATATGCACTCATACAATATTGTGGACTAAGTCTCTTACAGCTTGTATATCATGAAGTTATTTATAAAATAGGAGAATTCTATTGAAGTACATGTGACGCAGTGGCGGGTACTAGACTTGGGTTACGCTGATAAAGTGCGATAATATCGAATTGCCACCAAAGATCGTATTCACCTGAACTGGAGGCATTTTGCCCGATAAGAAACACAATCTCTCACTAGAATTTTGTTGTAAAAATTGTATCTGATGAGTTATTTTCTGTTCTTGAAATATATTATTATTATTTCAATTATACTATGAAAATTCTTTAAGTTATTAGATAAGTATCGCGTTTATTTAATATGAGTTATGTATGATAAATATTGCAAAATATTATACGAAACACATTTATTTGTTATTTCTGATTTAATTCGCCAAATGGGTACACTTAACACACTGATATACGTGCTGTGAATTATTAACGTGTGGTTTAAACGGTTCAGGGATTATTGCTCACATTAGATTTTTGTTTTAAAAATTTCACATTTTTAAAAATAAAATTATTTAAGGGTTAGTCTTAATCTAACCCAACTTATACCTGCTCCTCGCTCGAGATTATAATAAATAAAATAAACAAGCAAAGTTTTGTTAAATACAAACTGTAATATTATATTTGGTTTTGGTCGTTCTATGCGCCATACGGCTAGACTCGGGCCTGATTTATTTATTTATTTTATTAGTACTATAATATATATATATATATATATATAGTTTATAATACTATGTAAAAATCTGTTTGGACTGTGCCCGTCTCACTAGAAAAATTCTGTGTCGAGACGGGCATAGTTTACAAGCAATTGTTCAATTAATTAGAATTACAAGTAGATAGGATTACATGTATTACTATATAAAAGGTGTATATGAAGAACAATTTTAAAATGGACTTAATTTTTGGATCACTTTGTAGCAATAATTGAGCAATAATTAATATGAATATAGGTTTGAGTCAATATGTTTGGGTGAGTGCACTAATACTGGCTCTACCCATATTACGAATCCAAGTTTTAATAAATAGTGTCATGTTCTTGGGACAATTCAATTGATTTAAGTCTTTTAGCGTTCTATTAAATAGTTTAGGTCCAAAATATTTGTAGTTCCTTTGAACAAATTATATTATATGATATCTACTTGTTTAGTATATAATATTAACTGCTTATAAATGTATACATATTAACATCAAACTGTGTATACCCGTTGAACAATTGAAATATGATTTTCTATTTAAATCGTAAATAGCATACTTTACGCCCCTAATTTAACTGAAGTGATTGTATACCACGTTCCTGCGCGGAGTACCAGATCGTCGGCGCTGTTCCATATAAATCTATCATATACAAAGTTTTATAGGAATGCACCCACAGAATAAACAGGCTTAAGAGTGATGTTTTTGATGCTATTCTGAGTCAAATATTCAATTAATTTTAATAAATTAATTTAATTAATTCTGTGTCAAACCTAAATTTTTATTGTTTGTTTTGCTCACTTTTAAATTTTTTTTTTTTTTAAAGCTATGTATGTATATTTTGTGTATCACATGTATCGTGTATTCGCGGTTTACGTTTTCGCAATATTCCGCTCACCACTTTTTAGATTTATTTTGCAGAAATAATAGGCTTATAAAAAAAAAACTATTTCTTTTTTGGAGGTCAATTTCTTCCTGGGCTTTGAGGAACCCCAGAGCTGGTTTTGATATTCTGAATCTCAATTTTTTCATTGGATTCTTTGTTGGGTAAGTTGGCGACGATAAAAGTTACAATTTTAAATAATATTGTAATTTATACAATATTAGCAGTAGCTTATTACAAAGTATCTTCCCCGCTATCCGAGCTCGTGAGAGACCGTTCCCTATCTGGCACATAGCGCTACCCTTATTAGATTATTTGTGCCGCCTGGGATGGTGTCGCCTTCTCATACTTGATATATTTAGAAAGTACTCCAGCGTCGTAGATTTTAGAAAAGCACTCAATATTTATTTTTGCTAACACACTTCACCTTAATTGGCTTGTAGACCACAAGTATGACTTCAAATAATTTATTTAAATTATATTAGCGCAAAATCTGTCGAAAGCAGTTTAATTGTCCACCCCTTTTGTGATTAATATATTTCAAAGTCCCATCGCGAGGATCACGATCGCAACCTCTCTTCAGCATATCTACAAGTCGAACCGATTCTGGATTACGCTCTCCTATAGTGAGAATGTGCCGAGCTGACAATGATTTCTTCATCGACATTGATATATTTTTTATTTCATCACTAATATTTAAATACCTAATTAACTTACCATCACGCCGTTTCCCCGCGGTGATAGGCATAGAGGATAGAGCGCCACACTCTTCTATCCTGACGCACAGTTCTCGCCTCATTTACATCCGTACATCTTCTCATACAAGCTCGCCGATTATTGAGGTTTCTAACAGGACCATCCTCCAGTATCTAGTTTACCTGGTCGAGCCAAATCTTCCGCGGACGTCTTCTATATCAGATGCCATCAACACTTGCGTCATATGTCTTCCTTACCATTCTCTCCTCATTCATCCGTTCCATATGATCAAACCACCTAAGGTATATTAAGACTACTAAGATCAGCTTCGGTGCAATATGTAAATAATTTTTCCTTGTTTTTGTGTTCCTAATTTTTTTTACAAAATATACTATAGTTTTTTCGTTGTCATTGTGAAATATATGACCATTGTCATATTATCTCCAATAAATAAATTTACATTTAAGCGTAATATTTAACAATAAAAAAAATATGATTTACTATCCCTAGAAGGACCTACATCTAAAACAATATTATTATTTTTTTAAGAAGATGAATGTGTGTGATGCCAGAGTAGTATCGGGACAGAATAGTGTGGCATTTCATCCTCTCTGCGAATGCCTATAGAGAAACAGCATAATGGTAAGTCAGTTAATTAGTTTAAGTAATAAACATTTTAACTACTAATTCCTTGTTTTAATTAAGAAGATATACATATAAAATCTATTTTATCGACAAATATTATCGTTGCCTTACCGGGATTCGAACCTAAATCTCTTTCCAAACCGTGGGAAAGTGCATTATCCAACTATGCAACAGCGACAGTACTTTTGACGACAAATTTTCGAACCTACATGTTATACATACATTAATACATCTATCGCTCCATTATTTGAAGGCTATCTACTTTGTTTTTACGGAATCTCAAATACCTTTGAGTAAACCGATAGCAGACGCCAGAATTAACAATTAATTTTTGGACACATTGATACATAGCGCAACAACAATATTTTTTGATTAAATTGATTTTGTACTTATATCTTTCTAATTAATACATTTAATTAGTGTTTAAAATATCACAGACCTATGTTCTGAATAATTACAACTTTACAATAAGAACTGTACAAAAAAATTAAAAAAATACCATCATCGGATTGCAAAATTAAATTAACTAATTAACCGATTTAAAATTAAATTATCTAATTAACCGATTAAATTAATTACTAACCGAACTAATTAGTTTTAATTCAAAGAGTATAAAAATTTAATTCTAACAGAAAACATTAATTGTGAAAAAAAATCTGAGAATTTAGTATGTATTCATAATGTTTCTGACTTGTTCAAGATTTTAGTGAATTCGTCATATCCCCATATAAAGCTTTTAAAACTTTCAACCTCCCCTCCTATTCTCCCACGTTTTATAAAATATTCTTAAACTGCTATATTATGTGCCTGGACATTTCTGTGGATTTTTTCAATTAGTGTCACATGTTATATGCTATGTTAGTTATTGCGTAAAAGCATAGATGCCAGAAAAAACAGGATATTCGGAAGGAGGTTTGCACTCACCACGATCCAGTTCTTCAGACACCTCCAAGTTGGACTGTAAATTTATCACTTTCTTCATCTAGGTCCTAGTCCTTTAGAATGTACTGTATAGACGCGACGTCTCAATTTAATACTATATATATTTCGATTCACAAATTACCGTACCGTTTCAAGGTCGCCTTTCGACCGGTGCTGTAGCGTTCCGGGTGTGGATAGGGAGGAGAGGGGGAAGGCACAGTACATTATTTTCGTTCAAGAATAAATGAGTCATTATGTGTTCCAAACATTAGTTCTATTATGTTTATTTATCCCTTAAAATCCCTTAATTAATTAAATCAAAATATAAAAGAGAAAACATTTAAGTAATCTTAACCTAGAGGTATTAATAACACGTTCGTTTTTGCCCTGCTTGCGTCTCATAGACTTGTCCGTTTAAGCAAGCACTTTACAGCCACAAATATTATTATGGATAGTGCGTATTAATAATTATTTTAATAATTGTACAATACATAACAGGATGAGAGTTGCTATGTCGAGAAATTAGTGTGGTTTCCACTACCCAGATTTCCAATTAAGATTTTCTGAACTGTTCAAGTGATACCGAGAAATTTATTCATGCAGATAAATATAATATATTATTTTGTCCCGTATGATTATCTATACGGATAACAGTAGGTATCATGTCTCGTGTTATATTACATCTTGGCCGAGTTCTTGAATTCATTTTTGTAAACTTGATGTGGAGTCTACTCTAGAACTCTAAGTTATTCCACAGTGGAGCGACGTACCTTTGGGAAATGTGTAATAATTTATTCCGCCATCGCGTACAGTGATTCCCAACCGGCGTGTCGCGAGCGATTGAGAAGTGTGCCGCAATATGTCGTTGCTTGCAGTGAAAATCAAGCTACCGAGAAGACTTTGATCATTATGTAAGGTTTTTTTTCATTACTTCTAAAATATACTAATAAAGTATTATTATATTATGATGCGGTTATCCGTTGTCTGACTATGTTGCTGTTGCTTGCGAGAGCAAGGGCGCAGTAAAGGGCTTAATCTTTCCTCTCCGATGATGTAAACTGAGTTAACGTGTATGTGTTCGTGCGGACGGTGCAGTGCGCGGGGCGCCGGATGCCGAACGTCACTTAGTGGCAGAACGTGCTCTGGCCGAGTTCGACGTATCTTATGCTGTCGTTCTTGATGATTATTTTTTTTTCTCATTTTTAGCGCTTTTCACTTATATATATGTCAATTATTATTTTAATGATAATTATAAGCATATAATATAAAATGTTCATATTTATCCGATTTAAAAATCGCAAAAGTCTACATGTACACTGAGTTTACAGCACCGGAACGCTCGTTTTTATTTTAGCACCGTAATGGTAAGGTTAATAGGGGTATGTTTTTACTGCGGATAAAATAAGTCTGTTAGGGGGTAGGTAGCGTTTGTTCGGTTGAGCACGATGGTCGGTGCGGAGGGTGGTTATGCGAGGGGGGTTGTGGGGGAGTTACTATTCGTACAGCGCCGGGTATATCAACTCGTGTATTATATTACGAAAAAGATTTATTACAAAACATAAGGTTATTTGTTTTTAGCAAAATATGTTAATTTAACAGTTTGATGAATCAAGTGATAGGTGTACGCAAGTATTCTTCAGTGCGGCCTCTGAAATTAAATAATTTGAATATTAAGCCGTGACGCGATAAAGGTTGAGAAGATCTGGCGTACCTAGGCCACGGTAGTAATATTTTTTTATCACACTGCATACATCATTGCTTATTTTTGATGAGAGAAGCTATCCTCATAGATGATGATCTCATACTTTTTATCTTTTTTTCTTCTCTTTTTTTTTCACGGTCTCATATAGATATTATTCAGTTGCGCCGAATATGTATTTTGAGAGTCGAGATTTTATTTTATTCACAGTGATGTGCACAGGGTTGTGTAATGTCTCTGTACACGGATAATTGTATGAAAGAACTGAAATATACGAATGTAGGAGCGAAAATAGGCGATTTGATTGTATATGCTGTTTATTGCACGTTGATGATGCAATATTAATGGCGAATAATAAACAAAAATTACAGAGTCTGGTGAGTAGAATGTACGATGTATGTAAGAAAAGCGACTTCATGATGAATGTTAAAAAGTCGAAAGTGATGGTATTCGAGAAGGAGGAAAGCAAGACATCATGCAAAATACTTGTAGGTAATGAAGGGAAAGTCTGAGAAAGATATCGAAAAGAGGGTGACTGCAGGGAATAAGAGAAGAAGAACGAAAGTAAACTGAATGCAATAAAAATGAGACCACTTAAGCGTATATGTGGCAAATCCATTTGTAACAGAGTAAAGTATGAAGAAATAAGGAAATAATGTAAAGCTGATCTTATTACGGTGAGTAAGATTAAGAAAGAATCACTTTGGTGGTTTAGTCAAACAAATTTAGATACAGAGTCTGTAACCAAACTGTTCGTGTAAATAATTAAATTATTCTCAGAACAGTAGTTCGAACAAATTAGATGCTAAAGTGGTCCTTTCAAACCAGGATAGATTGACAAATGCAGCCATATTATGCTTACAGAACAGTGCAAGGAAATTTCCGATAGATACAGACAATGCGTAGTTGACCCGAGGAAAATGACGCTTGACGAACCAAGTGCCTGATGTGACTCGAAGATTGTCATAGTGGGTAATGTTTAGGGTTTACTTGTTTTCTTTGTCGAGGTCGTCCTTCGGAGTATGCAGGCTTCGGATGTCACTTATACGAAAATATCCTCGGTGTGAGCTGAACCCACTCGTGGTTCGCTGTCATTTCAACATCTCCTGCCACTGGTACTGCTCCAGGAGTAATCCACTCTCATCATGGGACAGGGCAATCCTCCTGTCCATCGTCATGTCAGTTTTATAAGAAAATAACCCAATTTACGTCTCATAAACATGAGACCACGTGGGGAAGGGACATTTTTGTCCAGGGAAAAACATTTAAAAAATGACATACCGTAAATAATTTAAAGACCTCGTGACACAAATGGACCAAAGTTATGTGAGAATTTGAATTTACCCTTGTGATGATAACTGATTACATCTTATTTGTCTTTTTTATACCGCATGCTGTGATGCGCGTTTTCTGTCAAATACGTAAAATCTATGGTTTCCGCTCGCGTCGGTATAGTGCTGGCCCCTCCCGGTCTGCGGAAACCATAGACTGTTTATATTATTACGGTAGGTACCATGACATAATGTCACTTATAATGTACAAGACACCTGGAAGCCTACATACCTCAGTTAGACAAACACATCATTGACTTGGCCGTTAATTTTTTTAACAATCTTCCTTCAAACTCAAACCCCGCGATTTTGTCCTTAAGTTTCAAAAATTTGTACTCAAATTCCGATAAAATCCATACTATTGAGGAGAACACATTGTGAAGTTGTAATTATTCAGAACATAGGTCTGTGATGTTTTAAATACTAATTTAATGTATTAATTATAAATATATAGATATAAAATCAACTTTGTCGAAAAATATTGTTTTTGCGCTACCGGGATACGAACCTGGATCTCTATTTCCAATCCGGGGAAGTACTCTACCAATTGTGTTATAGCGCCAGTATTTTTCATGACAAATTTTCGAACCTATATGTTACACTTTTTCAAATTAATACATCTGTCGTTCCATTATTTGAAAGCCATCTACATTGTTTTTATAGAATCTCAAATACCTTTGAGTAAACCGACTGCAGACCCCAGAATTATCAATTTATTTTTATTAAATTTTGGACATATTGATACAACTTATATTATTAAGGAGAAGACATTCTTATTGTGAAGTTGTAATTATTCAGAATATAGGTCTGTGATGTCTTGAATACTAATTTAATATATTAATTATGTTTTTGCGCTATCGGTAGCGCAAAAACAATATTTTTCGACAAAGTTGATTTTATATGTATATATTTATAATTGATACATTAAATTAGTATTTAAAAATCCATACCGTTTTTCTTCTTTATAGTCCCCTGAAGAATGGCCGAAAAGAGGCACTAGCCCATCACTCTTCTAAAAAAAAAATCAGCTAAATACTGTCTAGCAAACACCCCATTCTTCGTGGACAATACCCTCAAACCGTCATCATCCAGACTATGGAGACAGGGGGGCGCGGCCTCTATCTCTTCGAGAATCATTGATAGTTAAGTTGATGTACAAATGTTGAATTGATATACAATTAGATAGAAATACCTGGTTCAATAAATGTTGTCGTATCGCTCTACAAGGGAAAAGGCTAATCCATAGAGAGAGGAAGACCGTTCACATTGTGTACAACAATATTACTTTTATTGTTCTTATTTGAACCGAAATTGTTTATTTTGAAGTTTCTTCCGTCCTCCAAGTCCTTCAATTTGAGACACGACTCACGACTGCGTACCTACAACTTATAATGCAGTTTTTTTGGACGCGTTTAACGACAAAACCTGGAGAGGGTTATCATTTATCATACCGACCCTTTAGAATAACAAGGTTCCATCTGACACTGACGCCGTTTTGAGATAATGAGCTCAAAAGTGTTCGAATTTCAACATATATTCATGTATATTTTGTTTTGAGTATACAGATATGATTAGTTTTAAGGTTTTAACTTATTGTCAGTATTATCAATAACCGCTGTGAGATGAGAGAAATTAAAAAAAAATAAAAACATTGTAAATTAACAATAATGATCCATAAATTGAAATAAATTACTGATGCAGTTGAAACTTTCAGCTCTTGCTATTTCCTTTAATATCCGTTAAATAGAGTCGGTGTGAATGGCAGAAATAAAGAATAATGCATTTGGAACCCTTTTCACGCAATAACTCAGCCTAAAATGTTCGTTGGAACCTTGTTATTCTATGTGGTCGATGTTCGTAAAAAAACTCCTGGAACTAGATCCAGTGGACGCTCTCCGATGCACTGAATGCACTGGGAGTGGAGGTAGATAATTAAAATGATCTACGTGTAAAATCACGACACTCAATAATGATAATTTTGATGAGAGAGAGGAATGGAAAAGCTTTAAATCTTTTCTTAATCATAGATATCATTTTTTAAAAGACTTTTTTCACAATTTCCTTGGAGATGATGAAATCTTATATTCCCACTGTTCGCCGTTCACTTCCGGCGTTAGCGTCCCTCGCAAGCAGTAAATAAACCACGCTACGGCGACACAGCGTCCACCCACTCAACTAATTGCGTGAAAGTTTAGTGGGTGAAGACATCTAAAAAAATCAAAATATGTTGTGCGCTCGAATGTAACGTTGAGAACATATCTAAAAATATTATGACATTGTATCGGGCATGCTTGTCATCTTCGGTAAAAAAAAATACTGTTTTCGTGTGCACGCAAATTTTTAAATGATTTTAATTTGCATTTGGAAATTCTTACGTAGGTAGGGGAAACCGGGGCGGAACGGGTTAGCTAATATTTGAGGCAATGCCAGTATGAGTACATGAGGAAAATAAAACAAAAATTGCTTGAAAATGTTTATTCAGTACCTTTACTTTACAAAATAAAGAAAAACACCCGTAAAATATAATGAAAAACGGTATTTAAAAAAAGGGAATTATTCCCATTCTGCCATTCGGGCATACAATGTGATACAGTTATAAATCGGGATCATAATTTATAAATAGTACAAAATTTGTAAATTATAAGCGTTTCATCATCATCATCACTGTCTATGCCAGTAGAAGAGTTATGGGCCCATTTTTTACACATAAAAAGAGCACCAGCCCTCTGCATAGTTAGAATACAATACAGTATAAACACGTTGCGTCTTCTTATCACTCGATCTTCCACGTCCGCACTGGAAAATCTTTTTAATTATGTTTTAACGTAGAAAATTTTTTTAAGTGACTCCCTCGGTAAAATTTGTCACCAAAACTGAAACTTTTGTAATATATATATATTCTCTCACTTCTTACCTTGTGTTTTATTTTCACCTTTATTTCAAAAATATATTTCCCATCACCCAAAAATCAGGGGTTCGGTTTCTATTGAATAAGACACTCCACCAGTTGCAGTGATCGTCAATTATTCGGTATAGGTGTATGATTGCATCTCGAAATGGATATTTATTTTTATTTGTTGTTTAATATTTTTGTATTAGAATTGCATTGATTCATATTTTTGATTTATGTATTCCTAACATCAAGTTTTAATACTTATTTTAATTTATTTTATAAATAGTTTTATGGGCTAATATGCCTTGTATATCTGATCTTTCTTGCCGACGTTTCGGATTCACGAGGTTTACCTCGTGGTTTCGGTGCTTCAAAGCCGAAGGAGTGAAGAGACCTCACAGATAGTAATTCAATTAGCTTTGTCTTTATGAGATATCTGATATTTGTTATTTGTAATAGTACTAGATACAAATATTGCCACCAAATACGAAAAATAGTCACCTTTTCGAATAATCAAAAATCTATTTTAAATTCTCATTACAATTTCCTCTTGTTGGAAATGGGACAATTAGATAGGATAATATAGGAACTGAAATAATGTTTTTACCTGAATTAAACCGCCTTTAATCATCATATATCTCATATTCATTTCTTAATCAACACACAACTTACGCAAATTTAATTCATTATGGCTATTAAAAATGAATCGCGGTATGGGAAACATTGTACGAAATGTATATTCATATAATTTATTTTGACATGCTACTTTTTTTTTTTCTTTCTAAATTTGTACTTTTCTATTGGTAAAAATAGTTATGTCATTAATTAGAAGTGTAATTGTAAACGTAATTATCGTAGTACAGTCGAGGGGTATTTATTTACATTAATTTGAAACGAAAATAACCGAGATCAAATTCTAATGACTATTTCTTACCTACTTGTTCAACTACTCTAGTAATGATATTTTTTGTTTCAGGTGAGGCATAGACAACATCTACAAATACGTACTTGAAACAAAAAGTAAGCTTGTAAGTAAATGACCGTTTTTTTTTTTTTTATATACCATTGTCGAACAAATTGTTACGTAAATGTACTTTCCTGATGATCAAAAGATCCTTAATTATATAATTCTACCGTAAAAAAACTATTTAACGTGTCAGCATACGAAGCGTCCGATGTTGTGCGTTTGTAGACTTGTGTATTACAAAATCTACATTATCGACGAATTTTGTTATCCGATTGTGCCAAGACACCCGATTCAGAAATTAGTATAAAATTTAATTACCTGATAAGCGGCCGCTATTGGCCTCGAACCGACCACCACCTTGCGAGAGCAATCTCAAACCACCATACGTGGAAATGATTTTTTTTAAAAAACAACCAGTTATTTTGAATGCTTTATGTCTAGGTCGTTAACATGTTTATTTTCCGTTCTAGCCCGTGTAATAAAGGTTAATGCATACTAAATTCAAGAAACTGACGGATCCAGTCAATTTCTGCCGTTTACATAATTTATAACATTTTTTTTTAATGCGTTTCGCTTTTTTATATTTATTATTAACTGTTAAAATATTTTATTGTTGAGATCGCCGATCTATATATTTAAATACAAATTACAATTTTGTTATTTATGCAATTCGTTAAAAATTTCAATGTCCATACGTTAATCTGCAAAGCAGCTAACTCCATTTTTCTAAAATGTTCAGGAGCAACAAAAAACTGTTTAATTTTGTAATTAAACGGATTACGAAAATTTCAAAACACACTTTGGTAGATTGTTTATGGCTGAGAAATTTTATTGATATTTTGATTCATTTCGCACTTGTAGGAAATATCTTGAGTTTTTCTGCATTTCTTTACCAAAATTGTAAAATATTATTGGGAGTTAGGTGATTTTTCGTTATAATGTAGTAATGTAGTGATTATGATTTCCGCGGACGTCCTCTATTTCTGGAGTCATCAACACTTGTGGTGTAGTAAACATTTAAGCTTTTTCAGCACGTAGTACTAATTTATTATTTTAAAACCTGTGATTTCACGTGTATTAAAATTGATAGAAATTTTTGGCATTTAGTGTACTATAGAACAATAAAAGAAGAAAATAATGGTATCAAAAACTCTTTTTTGACCATGGATGGAGTTAGCTGCTTTGCATATTAAGGTATCGATATGTAAAGTATGGCCAGTGTAAGAATGCGTCTGAAATTATTTGCGCAGAAACGCATTCGCAAGTCGCCTAGTCCAATATGACGCCTTCTCTGGATAGAAAGAGATCCTGGTTCTAATCCCGGTGGCAGCTAAAATATTTTTTCGATAAATTGAGTTTATCTGTATTTCTAATTGACGCATTTTATTTGTATTAGAGTAACGTTTTGTTACGAAATCTTTATGGACCTATCTTGGTTATTCAGAATCCGTTTCGATGCGGAACCTTGTAAACAGTAATATGATACGATTTCATACATAATATTACCTTTACTCACAATTTACAGTTGATTTATAACAACAATTTTGCTGGGTTTCGCTTTTCACCGACAAAATTCGTACTCAATTCTTTCCAAATAACACTTGTCTCCTCGATTATCCTTATTTTTCTAAAAACCTTGTGATTCACACAAAATAATATTTATGAAATCCTTCTGGACTTCGGGACCGTTCCGATGTGGAACTTTATAAAATGTTATTTCATTTTCGAGAGGCAACAATGTTGAAATATAATTGTGCTATTTTGAATTTATTATAAATACGTAGTGTTGATGTTTCTACTGCATGTAAAAATGATTTTTCGAATATCATGATCAAGCACAGTGTCTACCCGGTCTAGACTACAATGTGCAATATTACCATACCTACTCTCTTCTTTCTTTGCTGACGCGCGTTTTGTCCTGCTTCAGAAAGTATGTAGTACTATTGTGTTTTTTTTTTGTAATATGCGAGGGAAAAATTTCCCTTTGTTTTGTATTTTGATATGTGAAAATGTGAACTACATTCGAGCTGTACTTTTTAACACATAGAAATGTACTTTTTTTTTTCCTTAGTTTATCACATTTGTTTAATTTAGATGTGAAAATAAGGAAAATGTCGTTCATTAACTGACATCTTCAATCAAGTTCTCGCTTTTTAAAGTTTGAACCGTTGCTATTAAAATGATAAAAGTTTATTTCATTCGTAATACCATAAATAGTTAAATTACCATTGTCTCGCATACATATAAACACTCACAAAGGAATCCGTTTTCATTTAATATTACTAGTTACTTCATAACTATTTACGGTGAATTTATAAAACACCGATTAGGCCAATTATACTCTATCTACGGGTCTATTATCTACGGGTCAGAGTGTTGTATGAGTGTAAAGAAATAGATGGACTAGATGCATATAGCCGAGACGAGCTGGTGGAGTCAGAGGATTACTCAAAATTTAAAATGTTTATGTTCTTTGTTCTCTTATGGTGGGCCCTATTCCTTAAGAAATAAAAGAAGAACTGTACGGCAAGGGAGCGAGGTCGCACGATTCAAGTCCGACGAAATCTTAACCCTTCCGAAACACAGGTCTACCGCCCCAATTAAAACTGTAATATTTCGGTCAATATACGCAACGTAAAATGCATATTTTAGTTAATTATAAAGAAAATATTTATGCTCAGAACTGACTAGTGAAAAACCAGTTGTGTAAAGCAAATCTTACAAAAATAATTATCTTTTGATTCAGTCAGTTGTAAAATTAATATTCTGGGAAAAATACCATTTGTGGTAAGACAAATAGAGATGGTACATTAATTTTACAATAAAAATAATAACAAACATACGAATATATGATATTTCTTTCTCATTAATTTAATGAAGAGAAATAAGAAAAAAGGTAGCATTGTATACAATGTCCTATAGGACTTGATGAATGCTCCGAAATATATTTAGATATTTGGATATTGATCACATTTAAAATGTTAAAAATTTCTTACGGTAACACGAGTTGACAGCATGGCTGCATATGGGTATTTTATATCACGGTATGGCAAAGGTTAAAAATTGGATTTAGATGGGCCAGAATGATTAGAATAGTCGACCCCAGATGAACGGGATATAAAAGAAAGAAGAGGTTGTAAAAGATTTTATCTACACAGAAATCCACGCTCACAAGTCTTGCGAGATTGTTGTCGCGTCATATCAAATCACCCGTCGTTCAGCTTAAAGAACGAGAAGTGGCAGCAGTAGCAACCTGACGATGGTGTTGCAAGCTTTTGTTTTCGTGTCAATGTTACATCAATGGCGTTTCCTGTCGGTTGTACGGCCATCATTATGTGTAGGCTAACCCATACTGTGATGCTATCAGAGAGTAATAACAAAATTCTAACTACTCGATATAATGTGCTATACAGGGAGTAACATAATTAGTTCACTATGTTCTGTTGGTAAAATAGGTACCTGCATAAATTCGGGATCAAAATTGTGTAAAAATTTCTAACATTAAGGAAGTGGTCGGAAGCACTTTTTAGATTAATAAACTTTTTGATAGCCACAAAGATTGAAGCTGATCAAATTTATATAGCATCAGCTTAATCGCGGCGGAAATGGAGACCGTTTCCGCCGTTATTTTGGAATAAGTTGTAGAAACTATCTCCGTGTCTTTGGTAGAGTCGCTTTGTAAGATCTCCTTTCATAATCCCCTTACTGATTTGCAATTAGAATTAGATTCAAATTATAGTATTTTTCAGCACAATGCACTATGTTGGTGTAGCATAATCGGTTAATGCATGTTTCGTGGATTGGAAGAGATTCAAGTTGGAATACCGCTAGCAACAACAATATTTCGATATTTTTCAATAAAATTGATTTTATATGTATATATTTTTTATTTATTATCTTTGTTTATTAACCACTGAATTGAGTTTAAATACATCTACCGGTTTCGAAAAATACCATTTTCTTCTTTAGGATGTCCATAGCTAACTGAAAACTTTTTCAGTGATAAAATACAGTGTTTAATAAACAAAGATAATAAATAAAAAATATGAATTTTAACCACAAAGTTAATATTGCTAATTTTAAAAGTATTATATGTATATCTTTCTAATTAATAGATTTAATTTGTATTAGAGTATTAAGTGTCTATTTGCTCACATTCTTTCTGAATAGATGTGCCGGTGAAAATCTTTCACAAATTTCAACAGGTAAATGTTGAATCCATCGTTGCAACAGCCTGTATATTACAATAATAGTGAATGTAGACGATTAGCCGCGAGCTGGCGCTCTTCGTGATGGGCTGATGCACGATCCGTTGTCTTGATCTTCGAAAGCGTAAGAAGAAATGTTGGAGATGCGTTGCTCTTATTTTATCTCGAGTTGCAACGGGTAATTAGTCGTGGAATAGCAATCGGGTGGAAGTAAAGATCCCTCAATTCTGAACAATTGTTTGCGATCGGTCCGTTTCAAAAACTACTTAATTATTTTAAATACTAAATTAATGTATTAATTATAAATATATACATGTAAAATCAATTTTGTCGAAAAATATTGTTTTTGTATCACCGGGATACGAACCTGGATCTCTATTTCCAATCTGGGGAAGTACACTACCAATTGTGTTACAACGCCAGTATTTTTCATGACAAATTTTCGAACCTATATGTTACATTTTTTTCAAATTAATACACCTGTCGTTCCATTATTTGAAAGCCATCTACATTATTTTTACAGAATCTCAAATACTTTTGAGTAAACCGACTGCAGACGCCAGAATTATCAATTAATTTTTATTAAATTTTGGACACATTGAAACAACATATATTAAGGAAAACACATTCTTATTGTGAAGGTGTAATTATTCAGAATATAGATCTGTGATATTTTAAACATTAAATTAATGTATTAATTATAAATATATACATATAAAATCAATTTTTTCGAAAAATATTTTTTTCGCATCACTGGGATATTTAATAATAATAATTATTAATTTTTATTAAGAATTTACGAACATGCAACATAACATAGATATTCTTAAAATTGCAATTATTTTGTCATTTTATTTGTATTAGTTATTTTAAAAACTAAGCATATGGTACATCTTCACATCTAAGTATGCTAAATCCGCGTATTTATTAGTATCAGTTTGATTAGCTTAATCAATTTTTTCTTCATCGTGCTTGTGGTCTAGAATGTCGATACCGATACTCGCATAGTGATTTAGTGGACGGGGGTTCTAGCCTCGTTCCAGGAAGCCACCGAGTTAGTCTTATTTTCATGGCACAAGTGTTTAGTTTAGTTTGAAAATAGTAAGAATATGAATATGACACGTATTTCGTGTATGTATCTCTGTTTAAAAAAAATCCTCTTCTGCTCAACTGTTCAGTATGACTTCTACTGCTGGTAAACCGTTATTTATTGTTCGAAGAATTACGAATAATCAGTTAGAAATAATCGTTTTAATCGATCGTAATAATGGTTTAAATAACGATTAATTTTTTTAACTGTTGCCGTTAGTGCGGCATTCTGTTAGGATTGTTGCGAATCAAACTGCTCTGCTACATTAAATAATCGACATCCTAGCTTTTAACAAAACTTAATTATGTTTGGAAAGAGCTGACATTGAAGAGCGACGTCTGCACTTTCACTATTCGCAGATGTCAAATTGGAAAATTGTATTATCCGGGCGTAAAAATAATTTTCGCTGCGCGTGCTTCCGTCAATTCTGCGTTCCGTTTGGGTACAATATGTAACGGCAGAATTTACAAATCTCACTTATTATTCCAAGCATTTGCGGACAATGTATTCTGCATAGTAAGTATTCATCGAATAATCTGAAAAATAAAACTGCGTTCACATGTCGTAAACATGTATGGATACGTTAATATCGACGCGTCTCAGACTACCGGCCGTAACTGAATGCAGGTTCGAACTTCCGTTGGCAGCTTTTTTTTAAAACCTTTTATTAGTATCGCCAGGCGGCGTCGCAGTTGTGTGTCGCGTCGGTACATCGTGTTTTTAAATCATTTTCAACATTGGAAAATAGGTTATAACGGAATCCTTGTTCGTGGACGCGCAGCTCCCACATCCTAGCCGATTGCTTTCTGCTAGTGTATTATGCACTCCTCTACTGGCATCTTGAATTGTTAGCTCATCTTTTGCATCTCAACCCTGTGCGGGAGTGAACCCTGAGTTTACATTTCAATGTACATTGTGTTTATAAATTATTTATTTTTGAAAAGTGGCATCATCTAATAGTAGGAAAAAACTAGCTTCTTTAACACAAGAAAGTCTGGCAAAATAGCCAAGGCGAGGCCGAATCTATCGGAGGTGATACCTACCGTATCCTATACAAAAAAAAGTTATCTAGAATAGCAATTTATTTTTAATGGGTGATATGTTTTAATACAAATTAAATTAATCGACTAGAAAAATATACAAAAAAAATCTATCTATCGAAAAAATGTTTAGTAGCTTCTTACCCGGGGAAGCTCGTATCCCGGTGGTAACAAATATTTTTTTCAATTAATAGATTTTTTTTGTTTTAATTTGTATTAAAATACCGCAAAACCATGTTCTGAAAATGCAACTTCACAACAAAAATGTGTTCTCCTTAATGATAATAATATGTTTATATGATTACATTTTATATGATGTCATCTCTTACGTAAAACACTAATATTTAGCAATACAATTTTATCATGTCTTTGTGCGAAAGTGAAAATATTTACAAAGGCTTTACATGGTGGATATTACACACAACCTTGATAATTATATCAACATTATCAACACTGATCAAAATATATAATATTTTTAATATTATTGATCGTACGTGAATTTGTTCATATATTTTTTTAACAATATGTCGTACCTCGTCGTTATCGTTAACCTCTTTGAATAAATGTTAATTGTTCCTTAGTAACGAGCGTTCTTTATTCTCCGACGAATTGTTCTATCTCCATTCTTCATCTTTCAGCTCTTTCAGCCATTCTTCCTGTACAATAAAAAGCGTCGAACCTCTCTCTCCATAACGGAACTCTTTGATGTTGCTCTCTTTACAGTCTACTTTCGAATGCGTCACGGAGGTTAGGAGTAATTTTTCTAAATCCAACAATTGATTGTGTATTTCATATGCATGCGTGTATATGTTTAAAAAATACGATTTTATCGGTAAGTTTTACAGGTAAAGTCGTAATGTATTATATGTAGAGATACATATTCGGATATTTTTAGTTTTGTTAAGAGACTTATTAATAACATTTAATAATAATAATAAAATTGGATGACTTTCACGTAGTGCAATTTTTAAGAAAATTTCTTGTCTTTAGAGCTACGCTTAAACATTTCAAATTAATTTTTTAAATTTAAAATCGTGGATTAATTTTTTTGAATGTATTATATGTAGAGATACTTATTCGGATATTTTTAGTTTTGTTAAGAGACTTATTAATAATAATAATAAAATTGGATGACTTTCACGTAGTGCAATTTTTAAGAAAATTTCTTGTCTTTAGAGCTACGCTTAAACATTTCAAATTAATTTTTTAAATTTAAAATCGTGGATTAATTTTTTTGAATGATATGTTTTAAGGGAAAGGAAATTGGGCAATAAGAGATTCTTTTCTTAGAATTTCGTTTTGAATTATTACATAGGTAGTAAATATGTATATTTTTTTAATAGTCCTCTCATATATCATGTTATTTTGGCAATGGGACATCGTGGCTGCTTGCACTTTACTAAAGTCAATACTACCCCAAACTAAAGAATCAATCCTTTTTTTTTGTCTCTCTTGAATATTTTGACAAATGGTTCTTCCGCGGTATTGGACTTACATCGACGATATGTAGACAGCGTCATGGAACTAATTATCAAATCTGCTATGCCCAAATGTCGTATAATATTTTTAACACATTAGTTTTTCTACATCTGGCAATGTTCTAATTTATTTTTAAATATTTTAAAGCTCTTCTTCTCCTTAACATTGTGGGATGAATAATAATGAAATAATACTTTTATGTTAAAAAAAAAACTTTTTTGTAATTACCATCTTTTTGTCCTCTTCAAGCAAAGTTTGCTTAAATCATTAGAAATTTAAAACCCCGTCACAAATCTTACTCCTCTTGTTGACAGCATCGCTCACTGTCAATTAACGTTAGAAAGACTTTTTCGAATAGATTCGAATGATTACCTAGCTCCCATCATCTCCGCAGGTAGAAGAGTCCAGAGTAAAGAATCGAGATATATTTTACATTTTTTATTCAATGAAACAACGAAAAAAGTAGATAATTTCATAGCACAACAGAAACAGCTGGGAGAAGAAATTTCCTGTTATTAGACATTTTATCATGTTCATTATTTATCACGGCTGTAACATTACGACTCAACTTGGGACATTTTACATTCTTTTCTTTTACATTTTAATTTGTATTTGTTTATAAATATGATGTAATATATGGCGAATTACCTTCACGAATTATACAGTTTTATAAATGAACGTAACTCATTCTATATAATAAAATAAAACGTGAAAAATATCGCATACCAATTATATCTACACTGTATACTTCCTGATATTTTTTAATTTTGCTTTGCCAACTAGATACACGAATTTAAAAGAACGTATATTTTCCATAACAGGTTCTTCTATACCTAGTGTGTTTTAATCCAAAACAACCATTACGTGTTTGTTTTTATTGCGTGTTGGTCAGTTTTATGCTTATTTTACTGTAAATATTAGATGTAACGTAAGCGTGCTATCTTTGGCTCGTAAAAGTTTTATAATTATTAATATCAAAGTTATTATTACTCAAATAATATGCTGCACCGCTGTATCTGTGTTGCATGCTCTAGCTAAATTCCCTTGGCTCTTTATAACAATTGTATTTATTACTATTTCTTTGGATTATTTTATCTATTATATACGCTTACATTATTTATGTATTAATCTTACTTTCTCCCCAATCTTCTTTGATCATATCGGCTGCCTTCTCCCCTATCATGAATGTTGGTGCATTAAGGTGACCTGTCGTAATCTGCGGTATAATGCTACTGTCCACAACTCTCAATCCTTTTACTCCGTAAACCCTCAGCCTAGGATCCACAACTGCTCCGGGATCATTTTCTGGTCCCATCTTGCATGTTCCCGCTGGATGGTAAAATGTTAACGAGAAGTAGCGAATGTAACAATCCCAATAGGCGTCCGTATCAAAACCAAATCGAACACATGCTGGAAACGGTTTGTCGGCCATTTTCGCCTCATAAGCCTGAAGAGCATCTTGCTGCGTTATTTTGATAGCCTCTCGTACGCCGGCGATGAGGGTTTTCATATCTTCTTCGACTGCAAAATATTTAGGATCGATGAGAGGGTGACTGAACGGGTTAGTATTTTTCAACATCAATCTGCCCCTCGATTTTGGACGTAACAGAACCGGTACAATGGTAAACGAATTCTTTCCCTGTAAATCCGTCAAAACTCTGTCATATATGTCGTCGCGAAATCCAAAATTATCTTTGAATGCGGGTTCTGTCTTTACAGAACCAGACAGAAATACGATCTCCATGTCAGGCCAGCCGTCTTCGTCTCGCGGGTTCTTTAAATCCACAAATGTCACAGCTTCAGAAGCTCCCGGAATTCCTAAAATTCCTGTATGGTTGTGCAACCACCTGAATAGGTGACTAATATTGTTGAATAAATTTGGAGTGCTTATGGTGAAATCGGGACTGTTCAACGTGAACGATAATGCTCCAATTCCTATGTGGTCCATCAAATTGTAACCCACGTTCAAGTCTTGGTAAACCTTAATACCAAGATCCTCAAGGTGGTTCTTGGGTCCTATACCAGACAGCATCAACACTTGCGGAGAGCCTACAGCTCCAGCTGACAAGATTACTTCTTTCGTTGCCATTATTCTGTAGGTTTTTCTATTTTTAACGAATTCGACTCCGCGCGCTCGTTTCGAATTGTTTATCAATATTTTAGTAACGTGACTTTTTTTGATCACGTGTAAATTTGGTCTATTTCTGATGGGATGAAGATAGGCCCTGTTGGAGCTGTGTCGAGTACCGTTGATGAGAGAGAAATGCAGTAACGCCGCTCCAGGCTGGGTGCGACCGTTGTGATGGTTCAGTCTGTGTCCAGCTTGTCCGGAAGCTTTGACCCACGCTTTAGCTGCTTCGGTAACAAAACCGGCGTTTTCTACACTTACTTGACCATTTTTGCCGTAATAGGAAGAATCGGTATTTTCTGGTACTTTATAGTTTTCTATTTTCTTGTAGTAACTTAGAACATTATCCCAACCCCACCCTGTATTGCCCAAAGCTTCCCAATTGTCGAAGTCTCTCCTGTTACCTCTAATGTAAATCATATAATTAATAACACTCGATCCTCCCATTACTTTCCCTCTCGGCCATTTGCTTCTTTGTTCCTTCAGCGCGCGGCAGGAATCCTTCAAAGGTACTGTCTTGTGCCCCCAATTAGCCTCGGTGAATTGTAAATAGGTCGTCGAGAGTGGGATATCCATGACATAGTTCTCCCTGTCTCCCGCCTCTATCAGTAAAACCTTCCAGTGTGGTATTTCTGTGAGCCTATTGGCCAGTACACAACCCGCAGTACCTGCCCCTATGATGATGAAGTCATATTTATCCATGAGATGAATTTTATCTATCGGCTCTTCAAGAAACTGTCTCTCACCCTCCTGGAAGAACTTTTTGAGAGCATTTATATTGTCTCCCCAGTTGTCGGTGCACGAACTAAATGTAATAAATACTAGAATGGAGACAAAAATAATGGTTTTATTCTTAAACATCTTGTCTTTTCTCTTTCTCTAGTCACTTATTTTTCTTTAAGTGTAATGAATATTACATATATGACTTCGCCTGTTGGTTACGCAATTTATTATGTTACCTGAAAAATACATAGATAATTATAATAAAATATAAATATTACATAGGTACTAAATATGATTTATTTTTATTTGACAGCTTAGGAAATTAAAAATAATATTTAAATTTAAAAAATCTTATATACACATGTTTGAGCCTTATACAGTAGAAAATTGACAATAGAAAATGTAAGGTCCAGTAAGTTTTGCGACATTTTACCTTTACATTCTAGTTTACCTTTCTTTTCATAGTCAATAGAGTCGATAATAAATTACTGCCTGCAAAAGAATTTTAAATATACCTTAGATTTGACAATAGTAAAGCGTGTACCAAACAATACTGAAATGTTCGAGTTTTTATAAAATTTTCAAATTTGAGAATATTTGTATATTTTTTGTGTCTAGGAAATACGAAAATAATTTTATTTTTAAGGAAAATTAGAAAGATATACATATAAAAACAATTTATCGAAAACATATTCTAATTCGTACATTTAATTTGTATTAAAATATCACAGAACTATGTTCTGAAAAACTGCAACTTCACGATACTAATATGTTAACTTAAAAATATGTATTAATGTAAAAGTTGTATTAATGTTTCCAAAATTTAATAAAATGAATTAATCGACATAATTCTGGCATTTCCTATCGGATTCTACTCAAATCTGTTTGAGAGTCTACGTAAATATAAAGAAGGTTACTTTAAAATATATAAGTTGTATTAATGTTTCCAAAATTTAATAAAATGAATTAATCGACATAATTCTGGAGTCCTATCGGATTCTACTCAAATCTGTTTGAGATTCTTCGTAAATATAAAGAAGGTTACTTTAAAAAAAATGTAATAACAGACGTATCGTTTTGAAAGTGCAACATATATATTCGAAAATTTGTCGTTAACTTACTATGTTGACGTGGTGTAATCGGACAGCGCACTTCCACGGACAGGAAGGGTTGGAAGTTCGAGTTTCGGTGACAGCAAAAATATTTTTTATATGTATATCTTTCTAAAGATTACATTTAATTTCTACGAAAATAAATTACTAGTACTCACCATTTCCACCAGTTTATCACTTTCTTCTTCTTCTTCTTTTATTTAACAGGCAATCCACCCTTCAAGAGTGATTTGTGCCAAATTACGAACTCTTAAATCGTTGAAATAAACGAATAAATCACAAACTGTCCGATAAGGGACCTTTTACCCAATAATTATGTAGTTCAAATTTTAAAAAAATAAATAAACAAGGCAGAGTCGTTTGCAACTGCTCGATACTGAACTTGAAAAGATTTTGAAGTGAGGGTGCGTGTCGGCCGTCTTTAAGTAGAAGCTATCGGCCTCGGTTGATGTCAGTTCAAGGGGATCGAGCTGAGTTTATCAGATATGTACAATTTTCAAGCGACTGAGCCGGTTCTGGTATGTGCCAACAGATCAATGTACCTTATGCCTCATAGCTGCCCGCCAACGAGGTTCGCAAATTTTTTTTTTATTTTGAACAATGTGCAACCCACGTTTGCAAAATATACTGCCCTACGTTTTGAAGGTTTATCCGTTCAACGATATATTTTGTTATGTGCGTATTGATTTTTTTTGTTGTTTCAGGCCGATTTTGTTTGGCTGCTATTTCGGTTTGGCAGACATTTATCAGTTCGCATTTGGTAGTCGTAGAGAGTAGTTGATTATACTTTATTTTGGAGCATCTAACGCCTCAACGACCTGTTGAAGTCATTAAAACATTTTATTTAAATAATAATGGCAATGTTGTCACGGCGTCTCTACCGATATAGTAAGGAGGTGAAGAGTATTCTGTTTAAATAGTTCTTTACCAGCATGTGTATACCTGCGAGCTCTGGTCGAAATAGAAACAAGCGACGTATAACCGTCTTCGAATTCAGTACAACTTATACAAAATACTGTTTGGATTGGCGCGTTATTGCAGCGCATCTACAATGTTTACCGAAGGCCGTGTGCATGGATTCGTTCCGTTTCTGAGACATCATGTTGCGGGCGTACAGATGGGGCTGGAGCTCAACACCAATTCTCTGGTGCAAGCGGCGCTCTCATGGAAAGCTGGTTCCCTGACCAGAGAATGGCAACGCATACAGAATAGCTACATATACAACAATCATCATTTTAATGTATAACATAATATGTATTATCTTTATGGTGAATCGGGTTAAAAAAAACCTGATCACCCTGGAATAAACACATTATTATTATTATTATTATTATTAAGGAAAGATCTACGCTTATAAGTCGACAATAATTCCGATGCTACAGTGCAATATTCGAAATGAAATTGCTGAAATAACACGCGAAGTGTGCGAGAATGTTACGATAAATATTGTTAGGGATGGTCACAGTGGACCATAAGATGGAATGCTCGAGGAAGAGACAGGATGACACAGTACTCAGAACCACTCACCTTTTGAAGTCCCGCCTCTCTCTCTACAATCGGTAATGCAAATCCCTCAACGGATGCTGGGAATCACTTTTTAAGACACTCGGAAATTGATGAAGAAGGTAGTTAGGTGACCGGCGCGTATTCGAAAAGTACACACATTTTTTTGTTTGCAGTACGGCGATCAAATTAACACTTGATTTCGCTGATGGGCGAGTAAGTAGGTACTAAGTATGTGTCTAGGAAGGTTGTAAGGAATCTGTATAAGGATTAGGAATTTTCTCTAACAAATGTGATTAAAAGAGCACGCGTTTGTGCCGCTGCCAGAGGCGGCCACTTGGCCGGTGTAATTGTAATAAACCAAATAATCGATAAATAAAAACCAGATTAAAAAATTGTGGCCTGGAACATAATATTCACCCTGTAATAGTAGTAGTAATAATAATAATAATAATAATGTGTTTATTCCAGCGTGATCAGGTTTTTTTTTAACCTGATTCGGCATAAAGATAATACATATTATGTTATACATTAAAGGTTATGAAATAAATATAATGCTATGAAAAAGAAAACCAAGGAAAATATTAATAAATACAAAAAAAATAAAAAAAAGTTCACACACAAAATATAAATATTATATATATATAACTACTTCAGTCACGTCAGTTACATATATGAAATGACATATTTTTTTACGCGTGTTTCTGTTGTGAGTATTCTAATATAGTTCTCGTGGTTAGAAGTAGAGTATATATGGGAGTTAAAAAGATATATAAATTCATATAAATAGCGTATGTTCGTCCCAGAGGTAAATCACAACCTCATTATAAAATAGTCTCTGCTCACTCCTCGTACGTTGGAGAAGATAACGCGCATATATTTCAACTCGATCTTTCAGTGACCTTTCCATTGCTCTTTGGGCAACTATCAATTTATGTAAGACTATATTTATTCGGGTACTAAGCAATACTTCTGATAGAACTTGTTTACGGAAACCACGAGTGACGAATGAAAACTGCCTTTTACAACCAACATTTATGGTCGATGGCACAAGAAATATATAATATATGTTTGAGTAGAATCATAAAAATTTGCATCAATTTATATATGTATATAAATTGGGGGAAAATATGTCATGTGATGTTTATGAAAAAATATTTATGTCAAAATATTGACGGATCAAAAATGTGCTTAAGAGTGAGTAGACGAATGACCCATTTTATTTCACCCATTCATTCACTTGTTCATTCGAATTATAACGCGGAGTGTGCGTGCGCGAGTGTGTGGCCAGAGCAGGATGAACAATAAAAGACTTCTTACAATAGATCGATGTTTATTAATACTTGAAGCACAGCTACGGATACAAGTATAAGCAGTATAATTTCTACAACGAGAATAGTTGGTTAATAAACTCTCCGGCTCCATGGGCGACTGCGACGCGTTGTAGTGTTGTCTGTTGGAGGTCGGTACCAGGCGTGTTTTTGAATTTGATGAGAGCCCCATTTTGCACCCAAGGTATACGCAGGGTGCGTGCAGATTGTGGAGTCGATAAACCAACATAACAATTCGCCTAGTTCAGCAGTTAAAAGAGTTAAGTCAGTGCTTTGGATCAATGAATCAATGTTTAAATGTCAAGGAGAGTTAAATGAAAAATGAATAAGTTCAGCGATCCGATGAGAAAAATTGCTTCCATGTAAGATATTGTAATAGTTTTATAATGTTATCCTTACCATAGTTCTTTTAAAAATATATAATATTAAAAAAAATTAAAATTGTAGAGGTATTGTAATACTTTTTCATCAGGCTTGCTTTGCTTATGTAAGGTCACGTTTTGTGCTAACATAAAATAGTGGTCGCAAATAAGATTAAAAAGACTTCTATAAAATATTTTTTTCCCATCGCCATTCGCTGTTGTAGGTAAATCTAATGAGCTGGATATGATAGAAAAATGAGAGGACTCTGACCTCTGTGATTCGAGTGTTAGGGGAGGAGTGATGGGGCTGAACTCTCTTGTCTCCGACATATCTCGACAGTAGCGTAATATATTTTTTTGGTGGACCTTATTAAACGGGGAACATGGTGGAAATGGTTTTTTTATTTCAGATATATTTTTTAACTTTGTATATAATTGTATATAGTAAGGACAAAAATATATATATATTTTTTAATCATACAACCAGGTATGGGAATGACTAATAATATTTGAATAATATCAAGGGAAACTTGTTATTAGAAATTAATAGTAAGATTTCTCTGAATTTGCAAGACAGTTATAAAATATATACCATGGATTTCTCGATTAAAAGCTATTGCCTGCAAATTCAATACATATTTGATAATAATATCATTAATGTAGTAATCCATCTTATTTTTACTTTTATGATGGCTTGGATTAAAAATTAATGCTTATAAATTGGATGTGAAATATATTATATTTGTTTATTTATTTCTTTTCCCAAAATATTCGGTATATTCTATAGCTGAACATTAATTGTTTGTATTGGGTGATTTATATATCTGTAATTTGAGTTGTATTGAGATATGGTTATCCTGTCTTTTTTATTATTACCGTATCGTGTCCTTGGAACAACAAGGTATGTTCTGACGTCTACATCACAGCTTCAAAGTTTTTAACACAGTTTTAATATGAAAATTATTGTAAATATTTTAAAATTACAGACTTTACCTTGTAATTACAATGTCATGGTATGTCAAGCTATTTTTTATAGCTTTTAGGCCTAGTTCTGGCTTAGGTTCATTTCTTTCCTGAAAGCGCAAAACTGCTGCAGCTAAAATTTTATATGCTCTGCTATTTTAGGTTTGCTATTAACAAAATAATTATCACTAACGCTAGATTACCGAACGAACACTTGAAGAAGAAGATTTTATATATAAATGTATATATATATATTTTTTTTTTTTACATAGTTTACATAATAACTAATAACGCTGGTCCCAAAATATTCTCTTGGGGTAGGTACTCCATACAACATTAGTTAGCGTTTTTAAGATGTATTGTTGACGAATTAGTACAGGTATATTTTTGTTTGATGTTGCTCTCAGCCCGTTGTGTAAAATAATTTTGAGATATCTAAAAATATTGCCAAAGATTTTGATTTATAATCGATTATTCTAATCTCCAAGATCATGTTGATTTATCCAAAGATTTAAATATATTATTATGTGTGATAAAATATTGTTTTTCACAATTTTTTTATCACGCTGTCTCTCCGCTGGGGTAAACAGAGAGATTATAATATAATTGTACGATCTTCGGGTCGCACTTTCCGTGGAAAGCATTACGATAATTCCGGTTGATTTTTTCGAAGGATCAGCGATCACGGAAACTGGGGTTTAGAAGGAATGCTCGCCTTATCTCATGTATTAATTACGCTTCCGAAATCCCTGGTAACGCCGCTGAAATCACATACTGCTTGCACAAGGATAATCGATGATCTCCGCTCCTAGCTGAAGATGGTGATTTCACAGTTCACCCACGGCACATACACAAAACATATAATATGATCACATAAAACAGTGCTCCACTGCACTGGAGGTAATTGTCCACACCGCGAAAGGTATCGCGATGTCGAGATCAAACAAACAGTATTGATCAAGTGACACTTGTTGGCGTCAGGGTTACAATTTATACTGAGGGCAAGCAGTAGGATAGGCCAATGGTAGGAATTTGGACCCGGATATGTGTTAATAACATTAGTCGCGGTCGATATTAAAACACGCTCCAAAAATTGTATTTTATAAATTCGTAACAATAATTAGAATGCCGTACTGTTCTATCCTAACAGTCAACCTTGTTCAACTTTAATAGATCCTTTCGTGCGCAGGTTGATTGACCCTGTTTGTAAGGTAGTAGGATAGGAAAAACTTAAAATAATTGATAATAAAAGAATATGTATTTAAGTTTTTTTCTTAACAGAAAAAATGAGACAAGGCTGAAGTGTGGCATTCGAATACTCTATATTCCGATTTGCGTCACTTGCTGAATACGTTCAATAATAGTTTTGCTACGTGTAAATAAATTACGAGTTGCCGCTGAGGAATAATAATTACTGGTTTTGTTTGGCTAGCGTTTTACCTACTCGTGTGTTAAACAATTTATTTTCTCTTGTACTTATATATATATATATATATATATATATATATATATATATATATATTACTTTTATTACTTTTAAAATGTGTGTTTCTTATTATTGTAATACAAATTAAATGTATCAATTAGAAAGATATACAGGAAAATTGAATTTGTCGAAAATATATTTTTTTTACTACCGGGATACGAACTTGGATCCTTTCCTATCCAGAGAAATACGTTAACCGATTACACCACACCAACACTTATGTGCTGTAGTTGTTTCAAATGGATACATCTATTATTTGTAAAATAAATGTATAGTTAAATATTAAATAAAATAACAATTACTTTGTATGAAACCACGAAATTTATTGTACGTCAACCAGTCTCAAGCTTGATCAGGACGTATTTAACGTAAGCGACATTTATATACTGTTATTTTATTTAATATAATATGTCAAACCACAAAGTGATTGCTTTCTACGAAAATATAAAAAAATAAATAATAATAATTAAAAACTTAAAATTCCGGTAATTTTCATGTAAAAATGTCTCCGAATTAATATTTTTTTTATACTTACTTTTATGTATTATTAATATTAATACTATTAATATTAATTATTAATACTATTTATTCCACCTAATCGTCTAATTTAGATTGATAATTATTATAGTTACTTTTTGTACTCTTTTTGCTTATGTCAAAAATAAATAAAATAGACACCAGACAAAATTCTTTGATTTTATTTTTAAATGTGTTACTCTTACTTCTTAAGTCTTACGAAATAAAATTAGGGTTGAGTTTTATTACAATTATCAAAATATCGCGTGTATGATAATAATGAAAGTAATAACAATTGTTTTTTTTTTAATGTATTTTAAATATAAATATTATTGTATGAGCGCTTATTTAATTAGTTTAAAATGCGTTTTTATGCGTTTGATGATGATGATATAATATATTTTGACCGGCAATCATCCCCGAGGTGAACTATGTGGGAAAAATGGGATATTAATATAATAAGGCACTAGTAATGACAACACCTACCTTTATAAAAACAAAAAACAATTTAACACAAATTAAATGTATCAGCTAGAAAAATATTAAAAAAAAAAACAATTTATCGAAAAAATATTTTAGTTACTACCGAGATTCGAACCTGGATCTTTTCCTATCCGGGGAAATGCGTTTCTGAAACCGAGTAAGTTGACGACAATTTTTCGAACTTATATGTTGCAGCGCTTTCAAAATGGTACTATTATTCTTTTTTTTAAAAAAAGCTGTCACCTTTATATTGCTGTATATCTTTCCAGTTGATTAATTTAATTTGTATTAAAATACTATTATAATTATAAACTATTTAGCTGAAACATTGTCGGACCAGCAGAAATGCTATTATGATAGTTGTCACGTGACATCACAAATGCATTTATGAGTAGACGGGGCTATCTCAGCGAGAAGATGACTCCGAATACTTTTAATCTGTATCAGTTGATAAATAATGCATTGACAGTTTTGTCGATTTGTGTACTCATTTAAAGATGTGAATCGAAGTGCACGCCCAACAACTTAATAGTTGCCTTCTATGTGTTGCTGTCCATAGAAACTCTGTTTTGGACGGATTCAATGTAAGTCTGTTTTGTGCCATTCACTTGCCTATTTTCTCGACGCATCTTGAAATTTTTCCTTAATACATCTCTCTTCCGGTTTAAAGAAAAAATAAATTTGCATGTCGTCTGCATACCGGTGAGGCCATAACCCTGACGATATTATTGTATTAGTATAGTAGTGGTAGACGAGACAATAATGGTACGCCAAGACTGAACCCTGCGGGGATTATGGTAAGTTATTTGGTTAATTAGTTAACTTAATAATTAGTGTTAGTAATTGTTTTATTACTTATGTTAATAATGGTATAGATCAACTGACCTTTATATACCGCAGATACGATAAGATCAGATAAATAACAACAATTCTAATATAATCTTTGGTTAATATTGTTTTTATTACGTCATCTTACATTCTTAATAATAATAAAGATTTCTAATTTTGAAACTGTTAATTAATGGTGGAATTCCATTTTAATGATTTAATTAAAACACTTCTTAATTTTTTCCACTATTTCAGCCTGTCAGCCATCTTCAGACTGGTACATTTTTCTCTTAAGCTAGGATATTTATACAGTTCAATACAGGGGTGTTTTACAGTAAGTCTATATATATATATATATATATATATATATATATATATATATATATATATATACATACATATGTATTAGTGAGTGTTTAATAATAAATAGTGGAAAAAAGTTAAGTGTTTTGATTAAATCATTAATTATAAAGATTGTATCTATATGTTATATTATTTTTAGAACTTATTGTAGTATTAATTGATATTCATTTCTACACATACCGGTTAATATAGTAATTACTGAAGGTCGTCGGTTAAATCGGAAAATGTTAATACACGTATTTTTTAAAACATTTTATTGCATTCGTAGTTATATAATATTGTAAATATCGTTTATATGAATACTGATATTATATACTCTATAAATAATTTCCAATTTGTGGGTAATTAATTACCAGCTTACCAGTAATTTATTGAAAATATTGTATTTTTAATATCTAACGCAAACACGTTGTGGTCAAAGTGGTTTATAAACAAACCAAATAAATAATTAATTAGAGAATATTATGTTTTCCGCACTCAATAATTTATTTAATTAATGTTTTATAAATTATTTTGTATATAATAATATTTAATATTATAGCAGCTTTTAACTTTTCCACGCGGGATTTGAATATCTTTTGAAGATGCTTTTGATGTTCTACGTATATAAGTAGAAGTATTAACTTTGGTTTAGTCATGAAGACCAGTTTCTACTCCTACACCATCTATAGCTAGGCTGATTACCACACTGATTAAGCGATGGAATTTTTAATGATTAATAATTAAGCCTGGTATGAGAGATACAGAGATCCATTCTATTTCACATTTAATATAGTTTTGATAACGAGTACCTTTTTAAGATACATAATGTTAATTTTCGAGAATTTTGAAATCAAGATTCTAGAGAATTTATCTCCACCGCTCACTGCAACGGGACGCCGAGAATGGATAGGTCTATTATTGAGTGGGAATTTCGGAAGTTCCCCATCATTCATACGCTTTATACGCCTTAAAATCCTCCCTAATTTTAAGAATTTTCTGACTTTTGGCTCATCAGCACGGTTACTAGTAATACTAGACGGCCTACGCCATAGTCCATTATCTTTGACAGATCTAAAAATTCTCCTGGGGATCCTTCTTTCAATCCATCTAGTATTGTTTCATCATTCCTTGGATTATCAGTAGAGGTTTCCGACGAGTGATTGAGTATCGGCCTTAACAAAATTTTACGTAGCATATGAAATGGAAATACAATATATTTTTTAATTCCTTAAAAATTGATATACATTATGAAAATGTAAAACATTTTGGATTATTGGTATCCTTTGGTGTCATTTTTCTGCGTATCTATATTTTTTAAATACCGTGCATATCAGATATATATTATTTTCAAACATATTTTTTTAGATTTACTGTTCTAGGTATATCTTTTTCTTCTTATTGCGCCCTATCCATTCAATGGACGTTAGCAGCTATTATATTAGCTATCATCACTATGTTTACTGCGGCTCGAAAAAGCTCCACAGTAGACTCTGCCCAAACCTTTGCTTTAGGTTCTTCAGCCATGATATTCATTTCTTACAGGGCCCCTATTTCCAGCAATCTTTCCTTGTATTGTGCGGTGCAAGATCTCGCACTTCTCCGAATGTCCCATCACATGTCCGATATATTGAAGTTTTCGGATTTTGATTGTTTTAAATAATCAGTGTTTTCAAAAATTATTATTTCAGACTTAAATTATTATTGAAATAAATGTGTTTGTTCTAATCGATGTGATGCTTAAACAAAATTATTAATTTTCGAATTGATAATCCTGCATTTTTTTTTACCAGCTCCAAAATCTCGCTTAAAAGTTATGTTCTGCTGTGACGATATTAAGACAAATCAAAATTTTGTTTTCACCTTTACCGATAATGATTTTAGTGAATAAATACTGTGACTTTATTTACGTATTTCATTACGTCTTGGCAAGTACAACTGTCGTGTATTATGTCACAATTAGATATATTTTTAGCATGTTTATGTTTAGTGTTATTTATTTTATCTTGTTTGTCCTAATTAACCTTTTGTCGTATTTAAATTGTTTTTTTTTTTTTAATGTATATTAGTTAGGTTTACGGGTATACAGAAGAAATAAATAACTTAGGAGGCAATGTAGATTTGTAACGCAGTCGGTAGAACTAAAAAAGAATCGCTAAGATGGTTTGGACACTTTAAAAGCTTGAATGAGGATGTTTGCGATAGCTCTAGCAGGATTTGGTAAACCAGATATTGAATGACAATCCTGTTAGAGGCTTCAACAATTGACAAGTGAACAAGAGCAAGTGTGATATTTTAGGACAGGCTGTAGATATATGTAAGATACTATTAAAAAAAACAAATAATACCTTCTTTAATATTAGAAAAGTTACTTTGTGGCCATATATTATATAAATAATAAGACAAAATACTTCGCATAAACCACTATTTATTTATATTTAAACTATTCTGAATTCGCCAATCAACTTTTGGAAACAACCATTCTTTCGACATTAACAAGGGTTTAGAAATTATATATACAAATACTAAGGCTTTAAATTTGAAATTTAGAAATAAGAAAAAGTGTTAATGGCAAGCTAAATATTATAAATAACCAAATTATCTTTACAAATAGTCGCCTTTTAAATTTGTTTTCATATTAGTTCCTACTTAGTTACCCACCACTTCATAGTTTTGTTTTATCTATGCTTGTATTTTTAATTTCAGTATACATTGTTTCCTGTAGAAGATACCATAGGTATCGATAAATGTTGAATAATTAATAAATAGTGGTTTAAACAAAGTATTTTGTCTTATTATTTAAAGTAATAATACATCACATCCTTTTAAAAAACGAGTCAGGATTTAAATAAAAGTTTATTAAAAAAAAAAATTACTTTATGTTTTTTTATATTTACATAAAAAATATATTCACTTTGTATATTTTTTCTCTATATATTTATTAAAAGCTCGGGCCTGTCGCCCACTAATGATAAAATTATTTAAAAATATGACTAATTCCGACAAGTTTGTAAGAACCAAATGTCCGTGTTAATACGCTTATAGCTTGGAGTAACATACAAATTTTGGCGTGTTAACACGTTCATGGCATTTAAATGGTTAAATAAAAACTTTGGTCGATTTCATCTGTGTGTAAAGGAAAGGTCATTTCTCGTTTTCTTGTATTCTGTACACAATTGACCAATTCTCTCGAATAAAATGCATATTTTTATTGGAAACATTTCATTATATTACAGTTTTGAAAAGCCGCCATATAGAAACAAGATGGTGGACCAGGTTGGCTAACAAATTTTGCTGAAATATTTACACGGTCAGTTTCAGGAAAGTTGATTGGGATTTGATAATAACTACGGTAGTTATCGTGACCCACAGAATATATTTACGTCAAGTACGTTTGTACCGTATCGAATGAGACTGAAATGTCAGCTGAGGTTTCATCATGGAAGCCACCCCCAATCCCAGCGATCGAACCCAGAATAAACGAGGGTACTAGTACTAGACAAATAAAAAAAATATGGAGGATGCTGCGGTTGCGACTACCACACTCATATACAAATGGTCACGGAAATCTCGAAATATATAATTATGTATATATTTTTAACGGGTGGTGGTTTCGGGGGTCTCCCTAAAATGCAATTGATTTTTTTTACTCGTTATATTTTCTGCAGTTTTTACTAGAGGTTTGTTCTATCTCCGTAACAATTTTATAACATCCGCTTGTTCCTACACAATCCGGATATCCTGTTAATGAGCATCCTCTCCTGCGGCACAGTCCGGTATTGTGGTGGGGCTAACGACCCTGTTCCGCTGCTGTTTGCATCAAAACACTGCACCGTGACCGCATCGCGTATTGCACTTTGTAAAAGCGTCGTAATAAATTATGCAATACACACACATACACTTGCTGCATTCTATGAATCTTTCAAATAATTACGTACGACTTCAATTCAGGGAATGGAGAGAAATGCAGTCAGCCGCGCATTTAAACAGTCTTTGCGCCGGTAAGGAAATAAAGTATCAAGAAATGGGATTTGAATAAGAGTTTTCTGGGATATGTCTCTAACCTCTCTATCCGACGTTCCTATCGTTCTTCTAATTCCTCTACGATACTCTGAGTACTCTGTATGCGGATAGACCGCCTAATCTATTACTACAAGTGAATAAGCGCTGTTCACTTTTGACACTTTTACAAACTACCTTATTATTATAAACATCGTAAGTGTTTTATATTGATACATCACTGACTACCAAATATATATATACACATGAGCTTACGCATTCTTACACGGCGTCACCCGCGTGATTATTTTGGTACCACTTACGCAATCAAATAGTTCCGAGATATATTTAAAATAAATGACTCGATTGCAATGAAAATTTAAACGCTGACAATATAATATGCATTAATGTATAAAATACGTCTTCTTTACACAAAGTTTTAATTTTCGAAGAGTAAATACTTTTCTTGTTGCATAAATGTGTCATAAACTATCGGATTTATGTTTCCACAAATAATGTTTGCAGAATGCCCCTCATACCGCAACTAATCTTCTAAACCCTTCTCATATATGTACACTTTATTTCATGTCTATTAATTTACTGGTCTGTGTGATACATTAATTGGAACGGTAAAATATCTAATAAAAACCCTAGAAACATTTTTCTGCAATTTAAAAAAGTTAAATTTAACTACATACGGATACTGTCGCGGTTCAGTGTCGCTTTATTCTATCATAATATAATTTAAATTTGTTACTTATATTTATTTATTAATCTAATTTAAATACAATGATACAATACTTTTTTTTTTCAAGCTATATTTTTTTTGCAAGCATATACTTGTGCAGGAAGTGGAGTGTATATTAATAAAAAATATTGTTGACAATAACTAGCATGTAATAAAATAAAATATAATAAATTAATAGCAATAGCGATATAAAAATATTATAAAGTTTAGGGGTACATGTTTATCTTTAAAGTGTTTTTAATAGCATTTATTATTTCTTTATTATCATTAATGTTCCTGATGTTTTCAGGTAAGCTATTAATTTTTTTTTCCTAGGCGCGTATAGTGGTGTTGTGCAAATGATGTGTTGATTTTTGAGCATGAAAATACAAATTTAAACCTAGTACGATTTTCACTAATAAAATGATATTTTTCTTTTTCTTTTAATATTTGAAGAATAGAATTTATTTTAAATAGATCACAAAAGTAATTTTGTCGAATAATCTTTTTAATATTACTTAATATTACATTTTTTACTGTAATCAGGCTAGTGTTATAAGCTGATCCCCAACTAATGATGTCATATTGTAATATTGATTAAATAAATGCATAGTATATTGAGTACAAAAATTTTTTGTCGATAAAAATGTTCTGATTCTTAAAAATGTGTTAATATTCATTTTCTACTCTTTTTGACAACTTGACAAATTTGATTTTTCCATTTAAGATTTTTATCGATGATTACTCAGAAGATATTTGATTTTATTCAAATATCTAGTTGTTCTATCTAACAATTAATTTTTTGAAAGTTCAGTTGGCGCCGTCGGTCCGCTCGTGTGCATCTCAGTCCGGAGGATCGAGCGCGTTGTTCCGCTTCAGGAAATACTGCCTGGGCAGTCGATGTTTGCACCTGAAAGGCATAAGATTAATACGAGTCAACTCATACGTGTCGTGATTTCATACGAGGGGATTATCTTGGTATGAAATATTATAAGATTTGCTAACAATTTATGAAAGTAGTGTGTGATCATGTCTACCATATTCTGGTGGTGCACCATAAAAAGGTTTCTTGGATTTTCTATCGTTCGTTTGACGGTGTTACGTTAAGCATCGGCCTGCAATACCGTGTCAGAAGCTGCTCTCGGAATTGCATTCTTTCTTACATTATCAACCCACCGTGGGCGATCGGGCGTTTTTGTCCACTTGAATTTTCTCATATACCACTATATCAAGTATTATTCAAATTATCGTTATTTTTATTTTTAATATACTGTTTATAATCTGATAATTATCAAATTGTCGATATATAAACCCTAGTATAATATTGAGATGCAATTTAAAAATATTTTTCGACAATTATGGAAATAACGTGTTATAAAATACACTTTTTATGGTTAAGAAATTAAAAATACTGAAGAAAAAAGAGTTATATTATAAATTGGCAATTGACGAAAATGAATATATAACATCGTATTAAAACTATTTCACAAGTGCGCGGGTTCAGTGCGGAGCTCGTTGATTTACTACAATAATTAAATATCTAACAAACTGGATGAATCAAAAAGATAAACAGAAAAATATTATCCACACCGGGACTCGACTCCGTAACTTTCGAAAGTTGTTGTAAACGAGACAATTAGGAGAATGACATTTTACACAATACAATTTTTTATGGTTGAGAAATTAGAAACACTGTAAAAAAGTAAAAATAAATTATATATTGCGATATTGATCATTTGTGGGAATTAAAAAAATATATTAAAACTACCGCACAATACAGAACTAATCACGTGACGCGCGACATTCCTTGGCGTTCCAAAGTTTTATCTATGGATAACGTATATTACACGTTCAAAGCGACCATTAATCACGTTAAAACAAAATTTGAAATGGGGGAAAGTAGCAAAATATGATTAGCCGCTATAAAGCGAGTGCAATTTGAATTTTGACGTGTTGACGATAGCCGATGATTTCATCAGTAATCAAATAAAAATGATACGTATACCGTTAGAATTTTTAATTTGTATGCATAGTCGTATGGACTATTTTTAATTAATAAACACATCCACACCTGTGTATACTCACGCAGATTGTAGATTATCCGGCCGTAGCGGCTCACGTTGTTGGTGTACTGAATGGCCATTACGCTTCATTAGTCCGTTCGTTGTTCACGGCTGGATATATGCATGGTTGAATTTTTCACGTGGGCCTTTTCAAAGAGGGTTACACCATCGACAACCCGATATTGTGCTAACAAAGTGCTATTTTCCGTTGTAACCTTTTCCAACGCTTTTTTTTACTTTCCAATTTTGGAACAAACAGGAATTATAAGGGTTGTGTTATTCAAAGTATTAATATTAAATTGTAATTTTTTGGGAAATGACAGAATGAATAATGTTTATTATATTTTATTTCGTAGATATAATATGTCACCAGGCGGCGTCACAGTAGGTCGGTAGAACGGCAGTCGCCTTTTGGGTGTGAGACTTGACAGACGCGTATCACCGCTGCAATATTAAGTAATAAATTTAAAGAATACGTCTTATAAGGTATTTGTTGGCATTAATTGGTTACGTTAAGTTGTACTGTGGTAAACCACTGTAATTGGTTACGTTAAGTTGCACTGTGGTAAACCACTGTAATTGGTTACGTTAAGTTGTTCTGTGGTAAACCACTGTGATTGGTTACATTGAGTTTTACTATGGTAAACCACTGTATTTAGTTACGTTAAGTTGTACTGTGGTAAACCACTGTGATTGGTTACATTGAGTTTTACTATGGTAAACCGCTGTATTTAGTTACGTTAAGTTGTACTGTGGTAAACCACTGTAATTGGTTACGTTAAGTTGCACTGTGGTAAACCACTGTAATTGGTTACGTTAAGTTGTTCTGTGGTAAACCACTGTGATTGGTTACATTGAGTTTTACTATGGTAAACCACTGTATTTAGTTACGTTAAGTTGCACTGTGGTAAACCACTATAATTGGTTACGTTAAGTTGTACTATGGTAAACCACTGTAATTGGTTAAGTTAAGTTGCACTGTGGTAAACCACTGTAATTGGTTACGTTAGGTTGTACTGTGGTAAACCATTCTGATTGGTTACATTAAATTGTATTATGGTAAACCACTGTAATTGGTTACGTTAGGTTGTACTGTGGTAAACCATTCTGATTGGTTACATTAAATTGTACTATGGTAAACCACTGTAATTGGTTACGTTAAGTTATGCTGTGGTAAACCACTGTAATTGATTACGTTAATTTGTACTGTGGTAAACATACAGTTTTATGATAATAATATAAGTTGTAGCGATGTGGCCTGCCCATAGCTTTTTCATATTCTTGGCGTATTCAATTTCATCAACTACGCTTGCTTGTTCTCTTAACTACACGTTTCTTTTCCTCTTTGTCTCTTTCTATGATGTCAAACATACGTCTTTCAAGAAACTTTCTGCTAGTATTATATTATTATGGAAACTGCAGTTATACTCCGTTTAGTGTAAGAATAAATGGAAAGCTAGATAAAAAATATTTAACAAATATCAGATATCTCATAGGGACAAAACAATTATTATATTTAATGGAAAATATATGAAAGTATGCGATAATTACAGGGCTTATAACCTGTATTCGGTTGGCTTAAGTGATCACTACAGTATATAACGTTCACCAATTCTCACCCCTCAATATCCACAATTATCAAATTTTTGAATGTTGTATGTATGTTAGTATGTGGACTCGCTTCGAGTACCACTACGCCATCGCCATCAATGGACCATATTTGATAATTCATTTTTCTTTTCTTTTTTAAACAGCATATATGTCATCACTATGTGTTCTTGGACATATTAAAAAATTGCTAAAAAAAAATTTTTCAGAACTGCACTTATGTATTAAATTACATATGGACTAAATGATTGATGTATTGATTTTTTGATTAGTATAATGATAAAATCAATTAAATATTCTCACATGCTTACTGGAACGCAACTTGTGCGAAATAATTCCTTTGGAAATGATTTTTTTTAATAATATATTTAGGTCTGTAATTTAATATTAATTTTAATTATCCACCTTTAAATGCGGAAAGTGTCTGTCTAATTAGAAGCAGTTGGTGGGATTCTCGCGTTTATGTGTTTTGCATAATTTATCAGTCGCGGCCGTTAACGTTTTATATACCCCCTGTAGAATACAATTTGAGATGTGAATGTTTCAGTTTTGTTATCGTATTGCGTGCATATTTTATTGTAGAAGTTACCGCTTAAATTTAAACTGGTATAAATTAAAAAGTTGCCGTGAATATTTATTGCGTTTTGTTTATATAAGTAAATTACATTTTTATTAACAATATTAATTATTATTATGTAATCAAATGGTGTTCGTATGTTAGAGAGTTTCGCAGTAGACTTTTAATTAAAATTACTTGCGTTTATCCATCCGTTATGATGGTTAATACGGTACCACGAATCTATGTGATAATTACATTTTTATACGTAGTGATTTTACATTTTCCAATTAGATTATTTATTTTATTATTGTTGGCTGACTGTTCTGAAGATTCGCGAAGAATATTTCGGGGGCTTAGGGTGGCAAAGACGAAACTACAAAAAAAAAAAAAATGGTTATGAATAATCTACTACATACAACAATAGTTTCAGAGATATAAAGATAAAACTAATTTTTCGTCTGTGTGACCTTTACACCGCTTTACACTGAAGAAAGATTACGTTGCCGAAAGAGGCGTTCCATTCCTGTCTTTAAAAATTTTATTTCATTTTAGTTAAACCCAAGTTTCCAATGTTGAGTGTGGTGCCGAGGAGACCCTTAACCGTGTCTTTTTTTTGCCTGTCCATTGCGAATCACAGGTTTTTTTACAATAATCTTGTCAATGGTAATTTTCAACTCCCGGTTAACTTGTAGTCATCTTCTCTTCCTTAACTCGCCACATTTGAGCTATATGATAGCAAATTTCTTGAACGACAATGGTATTAACTTGTAGCGTAATATTCCCTATTCTATAATATTGTTGTACTGCTTTCTATGAAATAATGTTTTGACTTGTTTAATGGCACAAATCACTCTTGAAGGGTGGATTGCCTGTTTAAAAGGAGAAGAAGAAACCCAAGTTTATCTTCAAAACCATTATCGCATGAGTTTCACCTTTGTATCGCTAAATAAAATTTCGAAAGATTTTTCGGATGCCAATTCAATACTTCACTAAAAACTGCGATTTTTGTTTAATACACAGTTTTTAAATCTTAAATAACCCGTCAATAATGAAGTAGAAGCATTTGAGAATTAATATTTATTACTACCTGAATTTTAGCAAAAAAAAAAATCAACTAAAATACAATTGAAAAATAATAACCTACTAAAACTACATTTAAAAATCAACTAAAATACGATTGAAAAATAATAACGTACTAAAACTACATTTAAAAATCAACTAAAATACGATTGAAAAATAATAACCTACTAAAACTACATTTAAAAATCAACTAAAATACAATTGAAAAATAATAACCTACTAAAACTACATTTAAAAAATATTTATTTCTTCCATCAGCTCGTTATAATAAACGAATGTTTTATCTAAAAAAAATTACACCATGTAATTTAATCATAAGCGTATAAATATAATATTATTTATAAGTATTCAGTGAACAAACGTTTATCAGTAAAATAATCCATAATTTATAATATGACATGCAATAATGGTTTTGGAGATAAATTTCACGATAGTCAGGCTGCATAGCGAAATTAAAATTAATTAAAATACTAATGTTCATAAGATAATATAATTCTAATTATAATTTAGCTGTATTACAACTAATACAGTTAATTAATTTTTTCTAGCTAAATTTTTGTGTACATTATACACATTTTTCTGCCTTCCGTAAATGTTGATAGGTAAACCTATCCAACTCTATCTGTCTGTGATGTCGATCAATGTGGTTCCACATTCACAATAATTTTGACAGATTCAAATTCGGCTTTTACTTAAAATGATTGGTTGAATTTTTTCCCCCTTAATTAATTTTATCTACACAACATAAAATTGACATTGAACCATGCCTGTTTCACTAGAATAATCTATTTTGAGACAGATAATATTTTGATCATTTTAAAAATTATTGTTACTATGCGATTAGGACAGATGGCTTTCGGATATAAGAAAATTGTATATGAACATATGCGGATTAAAGCATTTTTTTAAACTTTAATCTTCTTGAAGAATAATACAACATTGTACTACTGTAATTGAAAGAACTGCAATACCTATGTATATTTATTTTAAATAAATCTAAACATTACTTTTTTCTTCCAATTTTTCCTTTTAATACTTCTGTCTCACCCGGCTTACTGAAAAAATAAATTTGCTTATCGTCTGCATAACAGTGGGATTAAAACCCTGACGATATTATTATATATTCTATATCTTTCGTATGTAAAATATACAATAGTGGTCCGAGAACTGATCCCTGAGGTACCCCAGTGCTAAAATTAGATGTAGGTGAGGTTGAATTTTGAAATCGCACCGATTGCGATCTATTACAAAGATATGATATAAACCAACCATGTGCATTTCCATCTACCCCATAGATTTTTTGCAGTCTCTCGAGCGAGATTTGATGACCGACTGTATCAAATGCAGCATTCATAAAAAAAGTCAGTAAGTGTCATAATGTCAGACAGGACTCGAACCATCCTTGTTTCTGTAGAATGATGACGTCTGTATGCAGATTGCATTTTGGGAAATAAACCATATGTTATTAACTCATAAAAGTGGTTTAAAATAACAAACCTAATAAATATTTTAATATTAAAATGAATAACTGCAACGTAAAGTTTGCGTTAAATATTAAAAATACATTTTATTTTTGGTTAGCGCCGGCATTTTATGGATTACTGCTTGTCTATAGTAATGTCCTATTGTCTGTGGTTCTGAAAACTATTCATTTAGCAGACAAATTTAAATCCTTCTAAATTTTGTCTTGATCTCAACAAATTATTATCTATAGAAGTAATATAAAAAAATATGTTTCGACGGCATTCTGATAGATAACGACGTATATTTACTTATTTTAAAATTTATAAAAACTATGATGTCCCTAAATATATGAATCAAAACTCGTCTTCGCCATCCCTCCCGGCCTTGAACCGTGTTGATTGCAATGTCTAATGAGGACCCTGTTGACTTCTGTATTTGGTGTATCTATCTTTCAGTATATCGAACTGTCTCCTTTTCTCGCTTTCCCTCAACTGTCCCTGTAATTACAATTGTTTCGAGACTTTCGTAGTTCTTTCTGGCAACATGTCCAAGCGTGCAAGAAGCCTGCATATTGTAGAACGTCTTTCGGTAATCATTAATAACTAGCAGATAAGCAATTGGCGACAGCTAGCGGCATTTGGTGACCGCCGCGCGGTCATGGTCTCAATAGAATCTATATTTCAATAATATAGCTTTCCCCAAAACAAACTACACGTAAATAAAATTTTCATATAATTAAAATTATTCCACCTTTGTTCGCGGATAGACAATAATACACACAAAAATGCTTTTTGGAATCGTATGAACATCATAACCAAAAATCGTTGTTTTGACATTTTGGAAAGTCCTCAATTCTATCGTATACCATAGCCAGTATAAATAAGAAAAGATAATAGATGACATTTCGGAAAATGTTTAATTCTATGGTATATCATATACACTATAGATAAGAAAAGATGACGGATGTCATGTATGTTTTTTCTTACTCGTAATAAAGACAATGTACACTTCATTTCAAATTAAATATGTATTTATGTACTGTTATTGAATAGAGATATTAAAAACACGTTCGTTTTTACAGAACTGTCCGTTTAATCAAGCGCTATACAGCCATAATGATACTACTGAAGGCACACCCAGAAAGTCATAAATGTAGATGGGGAAGCGTAATATTATTTATGGATTCTTGGAGGATGGAAACGTTTGTGCGAATATAATAAATGAATTGTTTAGATACTAAATTAATGTATTAATTATAAATATATACATATAAAATCAATTTTGTCGAAAAATATTGTTTTTGCGTCACCGGGATTCGAACCTGGATCTCTATTTCCAATCCGGGGAAGTGCACTACCATTGTGCTATAACGCCAGTATTTTTCTTGACAGATTTTCGAACCTATTTGTTACATTTTTCAAATTAATACACCTGTCGTTCCATTATTTGAAAGCCATCTACATTATTTTTACAGAATCTCAAATACCTCTGAGTAAACCGACTGCAGACGTCAGAATTATCAATTGACAATTGAAAGTGTTCCATAATTCCTTATTGTATTTATTTTCTTCAGTGTGTTCGGGTTTGTGGTACGAAAAATCAAATTTGGCGATGTTGAACATAGTTCTTTTTAATCTTTTCGATTGTATGTTATAGATATAAATGTGATGTCATATCGGTCCAGCCTTGGAGGTTGACAAATTATGTCATACAATGATCTTATGATTCAACAATGTTCGTACAATGTATGTCCTCGATTGAAGCTTCATATATTTATAGAACAATACGGGTCGTCTCGTTATATCAGTGACATAACTTAGATAATACAATACTCAACTATTATTAAGTATACAAGACACACCCGGTATTTTATAAATAAAACATACAATAAATATATGTGCACATATTGTACGCGAATTGCCATTCCTCCTCTTATTATCGTTGCTTTAGAAGGCTCGCAGTATTTCTGTGATACCGCTGAATTATTATATGTGTTTGTACTTGTAACTCGTAACTACCTATTATATTTTTTACTTATCTAAAAAAATCTATTTTTAATCCTAAACCCCTTGTGGAGTCACGCACAGAGTGGAGGCAGGACACGGATGTATGAAGAGAAGCTCAAAAGGCCACGCCGAAGACTCTCGGAGTCCGATAAACGAAGATAGTTCTGATGGCCCGTGCGTACGCATACGGAGCCGAGACGTGAACCCACACAGTCAATATCATGCACATAAATTAAAAGTTGCCCAAAGAGCAATGGAAAGTATTAAGCATGGAGTACCTAACGTACAAATTTCGTAATAGATGCTACTCAAACAACCTGTAATCTCGAATGACAAAGGGTTGGACTTACTTGTCGAAGAGATGACGGATGGTTGGGGAAGGGTAGGGAAGATCCTGGAATAGAGGCCTCGCACTGTGTTGGCCATCTTTAAAGTCGATGGAGCTACCACATCACAAGAGTGGCGGGCAACAGATGAACGAGAAAGAAAGACAAAAATGATTAGTGATTCTTGGAGGAGGCCTACGTCCAGTGGTAGATAGACATATACTGATGATGAAGATAAAACTCTTGGTAGGAATATAAAATTGAGAAAAATCATAATTACTCATTACATAAAGATACAACCTGAGAGATGTATCTATATTTTTCAATCAAAGAATAAAAACGATTAAGTGATAATTTTACGCATTTTTCTTGTGAAGTTGCATTTTCAGAACATCGTTCTGTGGTATTTTTAATACAAATTAAATTAATCTACTAGAAAGATATTAAAATTTACTTATCGAAAAAGAAATAATTTTTTTTATTATTTTGAAATTTTTTACAATATCTATAATACAGGTATGAGTTAAATGAGTATTTTACAAAACTAAAATTACATATTTTTTATCGCCTACCTCTCCAAAAAAGAGACTAGCATCTTGTGCTCGGAGAGGGACTTACACTGTAATTTATAATATTATTTGTTATCTAATTATGTGTTTCTTAATTCTTAATTAATTGCTACCGGGATTCGAACTTGGACCTCTTCCTATCCTTCCTATTGTTTTCCCGTATAAGAATAATAGCAACTTAATTTTTTTTTTTGCAAGTGTATCTTTCTATAATTGTTGATTATTTAAATTTGTGCTGTATATTTTCATCATGTTCGTCGGTTCTTCATGATCTAGCGTCGTGATTTCCGTAAACTACCTTCTTCTTGTTCCTCATCCTGCTGCCTTTTCCACTCGGTCCGTCCAATGTGTGGTGATCTTTCCCTTCTTTTCCGTCCTTCGACTTAGCCCACCACGACCACAATTTTCCCTTCTCACAAGATGCCCATACAATTTAAGAATTTGTCTTAGACAAATGCTCGAGAGTCTGTTCTTGCTCCTGCAGAGTGTCTCCGTCCACGGTATGCCCAACGTGCGTCTCCAGCGCCACATCTCAAAGGCAGCAATCCTTCAATATATATTTTATACAAAGGTAAACTTTACAGATCACTTAAGTGAGGTTAGTTAATCGTTTTGTAATTTGACCCGCCAACAAACACCCATCATTGCCTGTCAACACCACACCGTGCGCTCATTCGCCTGTACAGTTACAATTAAAATATTGATGTCGGAATTTTTTCAGACGAGTTGTGCAGAATGAGTGGCGAGTTGGGCGATCGTAGAATTTGACGTATAAAAATAATTTCGCGAAATGGAGAGTGGCGCCGACGCGGTCCGTCAATTGATCTCTGACATCGCCTCTTGTTATTGCTTCGTGTATGTACTTCATTCGGTGCATGTGATGGGATTGATTGATTTACGCGTGCCCGGATTGAAAAAGCGTATATTATCATTATTACAAGTCGTGGTCGACGTGGAATAATTTCAGTATTTCTTTTATTCTTTTAAATACAGACACCGAAAAAAAACTCGTGTGATTCCTGGTTTTCTAAAACTTAAAATATGAAGGAACAACAGATATTTTATCTATAATACATGCATATATATTTTTTATTACATAAATAAACACCCTCGATTATCCGGATTGCCAATTACACAATTATATTAGCGAAATCAATAATTTGTAACTAAATATGAATTTGGGCGCGCTTAGATTCAGTCTTCACTTTTGATTTAACCCTTTCCAAGTCAATGGATATTGACATTTTTATTTTATTTTTGGTTATCAAGTGCAAACTGAAGATTAAATATGATTATTTTTATTTGTTAACTTTGTTTTATTAACCACTTATTGAGTTTAAATCCATCTACCGGTTTCGAAAAATAACAAATATTAATAAATATTTTCTTCTTCAGGATGTCAATACTAATCAAAATATGTTGTTTCTTTACCAGAATCTATTTTTAAAAAAACAACAATTTTTAAAAAATAAATTTAGTACCTAACTCAAATTGTTACTTAATACAAATTTACTCGAATAATTTAGTTGGTTGTTTATAATTTTTTGATTAGTTTTACTAGCTTTATTCCAACGATTTATCCGATTTATCGATTTATCCAACTTTTATCCAACGATTCCAAATTATTTCATGTATGACCAATACCGTTTACATGCAAAATTGACAATCCCAATTTTTTTTTATCAAAACCATGACCATTTTCTATCAAATGATTAGAAAATTCTGAAAACCCGCTATTGTTCAAACATCTCAAATGCTCCTTTACTCTTATATTAAAATTTCTACCCGATTTACCAATATAAAATGCAGCACAATCCTTGCGATTAAGTTTTTAGACATCAGAATTGTTAAATTTATCATGTTTGTCTTTAGAATTTATGAGTAAAATTCCTATATTATTATTAAAATGCTAATAATAAATTTTGCTAATTTCAAAAGGATTAAATATGTTAGAAAATCCATTAATATCTTGAAAAAACAGTATTTTTCACTCCTTTTGAGTCATTATGCACGCCCGCGCCTGTAAACACCAATATTTGAAGGTGGAGACGGTATTTTTGTTGTATGGTGTTGCCAAGGAATGCCACTAGATATATGTATTTTAAAAAATTGGTAATCTTGTGTCCCAAAGTACTTTTTAAGCAAATATAGGAATTCGTATTCTCAATAATAATACAGGAATTCGTATTCTCACGACCATAGAAAAGACTAGGCGGGTGGGCGCATCGCGTCAAAGTGTAAATTAAAATTACGCTTGCATAAGTTTTATCATGTTTTTTTATAATTATTTTTTATAATTTATTTTTATATCATATATTTTTACATCATATCCTCAATTTCATTTTTTCTTGTCACATAGCTGAGATCGCGTACAAATAGGACAATTTTTACTATTCTTTTCGGCGGAAATTGACCAAGTCAATTTTTTCCCTTAATGTCGTAGTAGTCATGATCAAGGATGACGGCGTGATTTTGTGTGCAATTCAGGAGCGTGCTTCGTATTGTAGTTCTTACCAGGTCGATCCATGACCCTTTGTCGCGATTGATTCCTTGGTGTCTTCATGTCTGATATTTTTTCCCAAAATATCAAAGATTCGGAGACGTACAATTGACAATAGATGTTTCTCGATGTTGAATTCCTCCGTAATTGAGGGATTCGTCTGCGGGCTATCCACGGTATGCGAAGCACGCGTCGTAGCTCACGGACGCCAGCGTGAGACGTTACATCGCTCATAACTTCGGTGTGGTAACACGTTCGTGCGGTTCTAGTTCTGTTGAATTTTCAAAAATTAAATGGATTTTTTTATTTCTCTCGGATTATTTTCATATGTATGAATGTTTTATTTTATGCGAAAACCATATTAACTTGGACATTGTCGATAAAATAAATATAATTTTCTCATAAAATAAAACATCTTTCGTACATATTGATTGTTTTCTTTATTAAAAACTTAACTGTTCAAAGGTTTTTAGTGAAACTATGAGGAATTCTAAGATTATTTTGTAAATTGAGTTAAAACACTGTTTTATTCCACTATATTTTATTGTGTAGCGTTTTCTTATTCCCATTATCAATAATGTGATTCAACTAAAATTAAAAACACTTTCCCAGTAATATATGGGGTGTTTGGAGTTAACGGAGGTGGGGGTGGGGGTGGAGTTAAAATGGATAAGAGAGCGGGATGATATTGAATTATAATATTGGGAAGATGTTCCCGAAAACGTGATATCGTTTAACACAATAAAAAAATATAGTGGGAAAAAAGTGTTTTAACTCAATTTACAAAATAATTAAAAACTTATATTAAAAAAACATATGGACAGAATTTTGTTTTTTTTTTAGTCAATTTCAATTAATTTCTTTTAAGGAGAACACATTTTGTTGTGATGTTGCATTTTCAGAATATAGTTCCGCGGTATTTTTAATACAAATTTAATTCTGGCGTGATTTAGATACTCAAAGGTATTCAAGATTCAACGCGATATAAAGTTAACAATATTTGAATACGTTCAAGAACACACGATTACTGGATTTTCATCTACAAAAGGCACGGTTATTAAATAAATTAGATATCTCATAGAGATGAAGCTATTTTTATTATATTTAATGGAAAGATATGGAACTATAATATAAAGTTTTTAAAAATGCTTTTAAAAATGGAATAATAAATGTATCAATTGTAAAAATATACATATATCAGTTCTAAATTTGTCGTAATCGTAATTGGTTCTTGTAGTGGAATATTTAACACTTTTCCTCGGATAGGAAGAAGTCCAGGCTAGAATCCCGGTAACAACTAAATATTTTTTCGGTACATTTTTTATTACATACGGTTTTTTTCTGTATATTTGTAGTTGATTAATTTAAATTGTATTATTCAATTTATTTCGACCACACTAGTGTGCGGTGCGGGTCTACACACGGTCCCTGTACGTTGGCTCGCGAAGTCTCACCGTTAAATTATCAGCCATCGCCTCATTAAGATAAGGTGTGATGTACATATATCCGAGACGCAGTCTTGAATATCTCTCCCATTTCAGTCAGACGCGACAGACGATTGAAGATTTGCGTTGGAATGTCGATTCGGTATTTGGATGCTTGTTACTCATTTTTTTTAACGCCCTGATAAGATTATGTACATCCAGAACTTGAATGATATTAGAAAACTGTAGGATTCGTGTCTACCAACGCTCGGTATTTGTGGATGGATATAAATGACTTAGTTTAATAATTCACCCGTCGATGAGAGTTACTGTTTCTCTCGAATCTCGAGTAGTGCTAATAAACTCAAGTAGAGTAATAACATTGTTTCATTTATATCCATCCATTATAATGATATTTTACAAAGTTAACGCCGATTCTATCAATAATATACTCGGTATTTGTATTCATTCATAGGTTCTTTCCTAACTAGATTTAATTTAGATGTACAGTAGAACCTCCATTAACCGGAATAATTGAGGATTAACGTGGTCCAGATAAGAGAAAAAAAATATCTGTTATGAATAATCAAATATTAGATATGTCATAAAGTCAAATCTATTTTTTATTATATTTAATGGAAAACATATGGAAGTATGGGATAATTACAGGGCTTACGACGTGTCTTTGAATTAAAATTGGGTGAGAATTGGTGAACGTTTATATATATATATATATATATATATATATATATATATATATATAGAACAAAATTCCTGTAATTGTGTATTCTTGGACATATTCAAATATTACTAATATTACGAATACTTTTTATTGAAATATAACTTAACAAATTATATTTCTCGCACCAGGGTAGTGCCGAATTAAATGGAGAAATGCATCCTTTGTATACTATGCAAGAGAAAATAACGAATTTATTTAAGAAGAACTTCCCATGACCGATACCCAAAACAGTGATCTGCTAGCTACGGCTTCGGACCTTTTATTATCTATAATCCTTTGTTCTTGGTTAATATAAATATTTTTTTGTTTTAAGGGAAGCTTTTAGTCCCAATAGTTTTGATGGGTTCATTGAACCCGCTGGTTAACCTAAACACCGACCCTCGGTATCTCAAGTGGGCTTCCAAGTAACCGAGTTAGTTGGCCTGACATGTAACTGAAAGTAAAAACAGAAACGAATTCAATAATAATATGTAGGTATGAATTTAACTTGTATAAATTGCATCTACTTTGATAAACTGTGAATTTAGTAGATAGTAATAGTTATATAAGTAATAGTGTGAAGAGGTATAGAAGGTAGGTAGCCGAAATATAACACACATACCAACGTAATATGTAATTATATGTTTACATTATTTTTTGTTTTGGGAAATTCAGTTATAAATATTTGTTTATTCTGTCGTTTACGTAGTTGCCAAATCACGTATAATTTTGAGACACATGTCTTGTCTTGAGTCAAATTCTTCCTGACTCTCAAATAACCTCATAGCAACATCAACATAGAAAACATTTTTAATTGTAATTTGTTTAATCACGTATTATTATATTAAGCTACGCCGGCATACATAGCAAAAACGCAAACCGGTATATTTATATTTTCTAATATCTGTCAAGTGCTGCCGGTAAAAAAAGTCTGGTGGATTAACTATAACAATGTGAGTAAAGATATAAATTGAAAATATGATTTCAAAACCTAAGGGTACGCACTGCCCGTGGGCCACTCGGTAGTGATAATTCGAAAAACTAAACACAAAACCCCTAGCTCTTGAGCCTAAAACATGCTTGCGGGTGGCGGATAAGTTTAGGGCGAAATATTCGACAAAATTTATGACATTTTATTCCGACTATTTATTTATGTGTATCTCGTTCGTTCATTATATCATTCGGTTGCACCGACACCACGTGCGTGTCTAACGGATCCCCGGATCGTTTCATCCGCTCCGAATGTGCGTCACGTGTCACATACCGTGCTGGGTGGGTACTAGGTACACTGTGCGCGCGACATGCAAATGAATACTAGATTTTAATTATTTTAATGTGCATGTCGTACAACTCGTTATAATGAATAAAGTCATTGCCCTCATTATGCAACAATTTGAAGAATATTTTTTAAACAAAAAAGAAGCCATCCAAAATGTTGTCTTTTTTTGATGGATGGATGGATATAAATAAAACAATGTTATAACTCTACTTGAGATTGTTTGCACTATTCGAGTTTCGAGAGTATTAAATTAGCTACATACAAATATAGGAGAAATGGCTTAGTTGATAGATATTGAGTACTAGTAATTACGTATTGAAAGATGGTGGAGAAAGGGATGGAGTTACTGGGGGAAGGTGGAGGGGTGGTTGTAACGGAGAGAGGAGCGGAGATGAGCTAGAAAATGTAATATATTTTGAGTATGTCCAAATCTTTGTAGGAACTAATTACTGGGATTTATCTCCTGAGGGATTGTCATCAAGGTATAGATATCTCACAGAGACGAAGTTATTATTTTTACATGGGAAGTATGGAAGTCTTGGCCATTACAGGGCTTACGACCTGTCACGGCTGGCTTAAGTTATCACTTTACACAATGTAATGTTCACATATTTACCAATGCTACCACATCTATCAAATTTTTGGAAGTTGTATATATGTTATCATGTTGGAATATTTCAAATATCGTCGTAAGCCGTGCCCAAGACCTCCATACTTCCCATGTAAAAATAATAGCTTCGTCTCTGTGAGACATCTATATCAAAATGTAATATTGTACAAATACCTTTTATTTCTAAACTTTCAAAATTATTCATTTTATTACCTTTACGCGTGACGGGATGTAGAAGTTTAATGGTACACGAATGCAAATAATGATTGTTATCCATGATGTGGTTCGCGAATTCGGAAAAGTTGTTAGTAGTTAGACAACGACAATGCTCGATTAGTGCACATAAACTCAAGTAGATTTATAACATTGTTTTATTTATATCCATCCATTTTAATGGTGAAACTCTACAAAGTTAACGCTGATTCTATCAATAATATATATTATCTTCTGATATTAAAGATTATCTTAATAATACATAATAGTAAAAGTGTTAATAGTAAAATTAATGCGTACTTCCAGTCCTCATGTATGGCTGCGAAACATGGACTCTCAATAAATGGGCATGGAAACATGTATGTTGGGCATCATACAAAAATGGAGGAAAATAAATGTCTGGATAAGCAAACAGACAAGACTAGTTCACGTAATTGAATAAAGAAAATGAAATGGTAATGGGCAGACCACGTCGTTCGGAGGATGGACAATCGTTGGACGAATGCAGTTATTCAGTGGTAATGGCCGTTCCGAAACCTGCTGGCCCAAAATATGCAGCACCGAATAACAATGGAGAAAGAAAAGTGAGAGATACTTGGGCAGGCCTTCAAAACACCTTATGATAATGGTGATGGTGATATAAAATTGTTTGATCTTATACCAACTTTGTATCAAAGGCTTTTGATATAACGACTAAGCTTAAATTAAGGTTGATACATCCTTCATATGATTTCTCACATATAGAGACATTATTGAACAATTCATAAACCATGAGTTTAAAGAGACCACGAGCTTAATCGCGATCTTTAATATTTGCAGTATTATTTGCAGAGCAGAATGATTATAATAATCGATCTCAAATGAACGGGGAAAGTCAGAGGACAAAGAAGAAGATGACGTCATTATTGAAAAACTTGTTATAGACTTCAACAGTCGCCCGTTCCAAGCTGCTTTTATTGCCAGCGATGAGGCTTCTTCCCACCCGGTGCAGCGAGTCCGCCTACACGCCCTCTCCGCCCTGTGTGTTCCTGGTACAATACCCGTTAGTGAGACTATTTTTGACGAGCAATACTGCAGTGATTGGTGCAGTTGCAGAATGGAATCGTTTGTTCTCCTTTCCGTCCATGAGCCACTTAGAAATACATACTTAGTTTATTATTATTATTATTCATTTATACCAGAAGTTATACATTAGATTGTTTTTTAATCGGCTATTTGAAAAAAAAAACCATTAAAAAACACATTAATAGGATCGATATAAATATTATTTATTAAGAAATTATTGTGTTTTTTATATAAAACTTGATTCTAAATAGTTGCTGAATCCTCAAAGTATGTAAATAAATATAATATATTATTTAAAATAATTTGTGTTCACCAACACAAAGTGTTTTTAAAACATCGAAAATTAATCATGTGTACTGCAAATTGAATGGTTTTATAACTCTGTTAATTTTTAACATTTTGCTAATTTGGTTCAATGCAGATTTTTCTCCATAATCTTGGCTTCAAAATTATAAGAAAATATATTTCGTATATGTAAGAATTTTCCATATTAAGTCAATTTTGTGGCACGCGGAAATGAATCTAACTTTTTCCTGTTCCTGCTGTTGATTTTCTGCTTCATACAAAAATATTGGAAATGCTTGTGTATCTGCATATCAACTTTTAGTTGTTTATTTTATATTTTTGTTCCTTCAGATTTGTATCAAATTATTCGTAGCATCTTTGGCCAATTGTATTCGATTTTAGTTTGTTTTTTTCCACAGTCACCTGTGAAATTAACATTTGTCCCGTGATACACCTCTTCGTCAATTATTTCACACCCAGAAACTTGGTCACTCGGTAATGTTGTGTGATGTAATGTAACGGCGGCAACTGCGGTATATTTGAATCGCCTCCCTTGCATATACTAATGCTTATATTTTCCAGTTTTTACAGTAACGCTCCTTGTTTATTTTCACCAAAAGTGTTGTGTCGTCTGCAAATCGTTTCAAAAAAGTTCGTTATTCCAGTCTTCTAACGTTATTCTTATGATATACTCAAAGTATATATGTAATATTAACATTTTATGTTTAACAACTTTGGCGAAAACACACAATCTTGTCTTACACCTTTTTTAATGATAGCTATATCTGAGAAAGTATTCAGTTTTATTATGTGTGTTATCTTCAAAAATATTCCACGAGAGTTTTGCGAAGTGCCGTGCTATGGCTCTCCCATTCTTCCCAAGATTTTTCATAATCTTGCCCATTTCACAAGTAATGAAAGGTTTTGCAATACCCAATGAAAAAATTATATACAAACTAACTTAAAAATATGAATTAGGAAGATATACATATTGTGATGATCCACATATAAACAACTGATAAAAAAATATGAATTCCGAGAAATTCCTAGAGCATATGCGACAGGAGCAACGGGTGGCGGAAGCCTCTCCACAGAGGGGGGTGGGGCTCGAAAAGGCGAAGGGGTCGCGTGGAAGACAGTCGGGTCCGGGCGGGCGAAGAGGTGGGGTTCGAGCTTTCGGAATCGTCAGATGGGTGTCGGTCGGCTTTGCGCGGGGAGCGGGGGGGGGGGGGGGGAAGGGGTAACCTAGAGCGGACTCGGAGATGAGTTTACGCGGCCGCGAGAGTTGTTAGAGTTTATCTAATGTGAAAGTGATAATCGATTAACTTACGACGGTCGCGAAAGTGTTGGCGGTCAATTTATTTGATCCGGATATTATCGCGGGAGACGTGTGTTAGTGCCCAGAAGGACGTCGGCAGCGAGGACCTGATCGAATCTTGATGAGTTTTTTTTGCATGCCTTTGTTGACTATCATTCTATTTTACCGCATTTTTAATATATATTTTGATTCTTTATGATTACTCAAAATTATAATTGAACGATAACCACTTTGGTTGCTGCAGAGCTCGGTCTTGAATAATATAAATTGGTGTAATCATGGAGAAACAAAGTATCAATAAGTATTTTAACCATTTGATTTATTGTATATTGCACGATTAATCCTCAAAAGGAATTAACGAGCTACTACCATTGTCGAATGACTTCGGCGATATTACACACAACAAAATGAGGAACTGCATTTATTTATTTATCTATTTACTTCCTTCGGCCAGCGAGCTGATCTGAATATTCTGATATGTAAGCCTGCTTGAAGGAGTTCGAACGTGAGCGAAAGGGTTTAGGCTGACCTTCAGGGCGTCTGGTACCTATGGTGAAGTATAGTTTGGCACTGATATATGGGCGAGTCGCGTTGATTTCGAGACCTATCGCTGAGAGAATTTAGATCCGCCACAATGCCTTGTCGTCACCTACAAGAGGCTACAGGCTAAGGTGACGATTCCGCGGCGGTTTCGGTTCTCTCAACATACGTTATGTGCGCCACAAACTGTATGTAGCTTACGAGCGTATCAGGTGGGTTCCTGTAGGATTTTCCGAACACCCCGTACCTCAGTATAGTTGAGGAGGATGATAGTAGGATCTCTAGAGGTTAATACCCCGAGACAGTGTTCCTGAAATGTGCTACAATTAAGCCGCCACGTCGGCAATCCGCACACATACACACGCACCAGCATGCAGTAATAATAATCCTAACTATTTGTTCCTGGCCTTATTCGAGATGCATTGTTCGAGACACCGAGGATCATCCTGCAGATAAATTAAACTATTCTTCTGACACCATTGTCACATGACCTACGTGTTCAGACGCACCCAAGGAATTAAGGGAATTTCCTGATAATCGTACTGTCATGTCACAATCATCACAATTAATTACCTTCAGTGGTGGACGCGGCCCGGATTGGCCACTTTCCTACCGATACTGAATAGCTGTCACAATCATCACAATTAATTACCTTCAGTGGTGGACGCGGCCCGGATTGGCCACTTTCCTACCGATACTGAACAGCAACGTATTGGAGATACAAGGACCTCGGCCATGCATCTTGAATGAGTCATAACAAATGATATTGTTCACTTAGACATTGGCCGAATCAAAACTTTGGATTATCATCATCATCATCTTTAACCTTTTGAACGCGTTGGGTGATCAGGGTTCGAAGTTCAGGATCCGTCGTCTACTGCGAATATGCGCCAGACGTACGGATTTTGAATTTGGGGTCAGGGGAGTCGAACGTACGCCACAATCTGGTGTCTGGGGAACTTATCATGTAACCACGGAACATATTTGTCAAGCGAGGCAGACACTTAGCATGTCGCATGTTGTTTCACATGTCCACATAATTTATGAACAGCTAGGCGACACCACGAAGCGGCCACAGTCACGAGTACGAGTCTACGACAAGGTTGGTGTCATACGTATAATTTCACCCTCACTTTACATTTTAGCTCCGAATAATGCGTACAAATGTATAATTTCTTCCACGCTCTTACATTCTAACTCTGAATAACACGTACATAATTAATGCTATAACGGGCGCGCTCGAATATCATACCGCTTGACGGGAAGTTTTCTGTTACTTAGTCGTATACCATAAGATAATCGGTATATTTATTTTAATAATTGCTCTATAGGTATTTGAACGGCTATAATATTTGGATATTTGTAAACTTCAGACATTTTGATAATTGAAAACGCGGGTTAAAAGAATTAGGATTATTACGGACATAACATGGGGAATATTCTTAACCACTAGAACGATCACGTTGGCCAAATTTAGATATTAAGCGAATAGACTAGCATTAAGCATAAAAATTAGTATTAAGTAAGGTAGAAAGCTAGATCTCCACACTGGCGACCGGGAGAGCTCGCACGTAGGAGAATACCGAATCCATAACAGAGGCGTGTCTTGCGAGCAGGACGCCCGCACAGGGAAATTGAAGATTCCGCATTAAATTAGAAATAGTATACTAAAATTATATTAAGTTAGACATAGGGAAATACGGAACTGCCACAGGTGGTGCCGGCGACCAGGAGAATTATTATTTATTATAAAATCATATATAAATAGGCTTAGAAATTCGGATTCACTTCAATATAAAATCACTTTAATCGAAAAATATTGTTATTGTACCACCGGGATTCGAACCTGGATCCCTTTCCAAACCGGGGAAGGTGCATTATCCAACTATGCTACAGCGAAGATATTTTTAGCGACAAATTTTCGAACCTATATGTTACCTTTTTGATATTAATTTATTTAATCGTTCCATTATTTGAAAGAGCCTTATTTTTACGGAATCTCAAATACCTTTGAGTAATCTGATAGCAGACGCCAGAATTATCAATTTTATTTTTATTAAATTTTGGACACATTGATACAACTTTATTATTAGGGGAACATATTCTTATTGTGAAGTTGTAATTATTGGCTCTTTCAAATAATGGAACGATTAAATGTATTGATGTCAAAAAGGTAACATACGGGTTCGAAAATTTGTCGCTGTAGCATAGTTGGATAACGCACCTTCCCCGGTTTGGAAAGAGATCCAGGTTCTAATACCGGTGGCGCAACAACAATATTTTTCGATAAAATTGATTTTATATGTATATCTTTCTAATTAATATATCGCAGACCTATGTTCTGAATAATTACAACTTCACAATAAGAATGTGTTCTCCTAACAAACTAACTTTCTTAACGTTCTCTGATATCAAACCGATTAGATTATCTAAAAGTATGAATTGATTATTTATCAAGTGATTTTAATCCCGAATTGAGATATGTCCGTTTCCGTGTATAGGCAACCATTATTACCATTAAGGCGTGTCTTTGAGAGGGTGGGTGGATAACTCTACTCGGCATTCACGTTATTCCAGTTATGTAAAAGCATTTCTACAAAGTGTATGCAATCGTTATCTAGTATTTACAGATTTATTACCCTACATGAATTGTAATATATCATATTTTGATTTATTATAATTTTAATAGATATATCTCCTCAATAACGACAGGAAATTAATATCTTTGTAGCCTTAATTTATTTAAAAAAATCAATGAGAATACAAGAGCATAATTATCTATTTATTTATGCATGTTTTATTATTCTTATTATTATTTCAACTTTATTACATATATATACAAGTGACCATCTTAAAATATAAAGTAAAATAATATATTCTTATAAAATTTTTTGTTTCCTTGTTATATAATATTATATTCAGGCATGTGCGTTTGGACTAATCCCTGCCCACCTAGATCGTAGTTCGTATCGAGGTAAGCGGTGTTTTTCTTTTTTATCATTTACAATAAGTTAATTTCAATCAAAGAGTATATAAATAATTAACACACATGATATATTTAACTAAAATACAAATTATCGTAAATAATGAATCAAAAAAATGGGTATATTTTTAGGTAAATTTACAAAGTTCATCAAATTTAGAGAGTAAAACAATATTACTTTGTTTAACGCGATATCCATATTTATTCTCGTGATTGAATTAACTGCAGATCTCGTTTGCTCTATGTTTGCCGTACGTCTGTACGTCTGTCTTGTAGAACTCTTCTTTTCACCAATAATTACATTACTAATCGTGGTTATTTTTCTCCTCTTGATACCGGAATTTCGTCCACATATATTCAACAAAAACAAAAATATATCCAGGTATATATTTTTCATGACACAGGCACAGTTTAATGGCGATATTGTACTTCGTTGATATTTGTTTGAGCGTGTAATATATGCTTACTATACAGTCGAGTCCGTAAACACACGTCACGAACGTCGCGCGTGTCGTATGTTTCCGTATCGTTGACCTTGAAAACAATATGCCTTACATTGCACTAATTATATTTTAGATATTTTTTTTTTCTCATCGGTCATAACTTATTGTTATTATATCAATGTATATATTTATAACGGTCATTAAGAAACCTATTGATAATTTGTATCAATAAAATGAAATCTATTATTTTCTTATATTTTAAAGCGCCAATTGACAACGTGTCAAATTAAGGACGTTGTGAAATTTTATATCTTTTCAAAACGAAAGTTTCTAATTGCAGTATTTACAATTACTTTAATTGTCGATTGTATAAAAATGTAAGTCATGCGGAAGAGGCTAAAGAGTCTTTAGTTTATTTTTTGCTGTTGATAGATGGATAATTAATAAACATGACGAATCATATATTATTTCTAATACTTTTAACGCCTCTTCAAAATGTTGTTATCTTTTTAAGCGGCATTAGATTTTGAGTGGCGAACTTGCACGACATACTCACATCAATATGAATTTTTATCCGCTGTCCGCCTCCTGCGAAATTCGCGATGCAATTTAAAATTGGGTTACGGAAATATATCGAGTTTTTGCACTTTAATTCGAATGTATGTCAATTGGTATTTAAAACAGCGTGTCCGCCGTTTAACCGCACTGGACAACAATTCGTAATAAGTCGTGAATTAAAATTTTCAATTTCCAAAACCTCTGATGTTTGAACTGTCTTCCATGCTGTTCTTTCGCTTGATCTGCATATCAATTTGTCCGGATTGTTACGCACGATCGAGCGGAGAGAATGAAATTTCATAAAATTCATCTTTCTATTCCAGTACTTATGTCCCCGGGTTTTCGTAATTCCAATGGTTTCGGAATAATTAAAAAAGTACTTTCCGGACTAAAGAACACTAAATACTATGACTAGACTACTATACTATACTTTAAACTATAGAACTAATCATTTTTCTATTTTATTTTTGCACATTTTAATAGGATGTGACCGACGGATGTGTAAAATATGACATTTAATGTAGTTACGATTTAAAAAAATTGTAATCGAGTAGTAACTCGGGATGTTTGGATAAATTAATTATGCATATAATGGAACAATTTACGTGGAAATGTTAGTGACCAATTGCCATTGCCGGTCAGAAAAAATACCAAAGTGGCGAATATGTCTAATGTGTATTAAATATATCTAAGTTAAGATTTCAATAACAATACGCAAATATATATTCAAGCGTTCATTGTCTTTATTACGAGTAAGAAAAAAACATGTATTAGCGAAATCGTATGAATTTTTCCTACTGTCAAGTATATTAACCGGCTGTCAAATATATGCTCGTAATGTTTCCGTTTGTTCAGATCAAAAAACTGAGATCATGTTGACAATAAATAATTACTGAACAAACGGAAACATTACGAGCATATATTTGACAGGCGGTTAATGTACTTGTGTTATATATATATATATAATCAATTTTGTGTTATATATATATAACACAAAATTGATTCTTAAGAACACAAGGCCAATACAGAATGCATCAGCAGAAAAGCTTGCTGCTGGTAAACGAATTATTTATTGTTATGTACACCTTATTCTATTTTTACACGATGGATACGTTCCGTATAAAAATAAACTGTGTTAATAAAATACAACACATATAGAAAAATGTAAGATATATTCCATTGCAATAAAAATCAAATTCAGGATTTCAAAAAATAAAACGCTTATTTGTTTAGTATATTCACATTTATTAAAAAAAATCGTAAATTATTTATTTAGTGTCGCTGTCAGACAATAAATGCACCTGTTATCGCATTTTTGGTGCAAAATAACTTGAAATATTAGTAACAGTGATATTCGACATTTCCCGTTCCCGTCCCTCATAACCTTCCCTCACTTCACCACCTGTAGTGTGCGAACGGCGAGGTGTACAAAGGACCGACAATTTGAGAGTTCAAAAAAATATTTGTGATTAAAAATAAAATAAATTTGTTTTCTTGAACCGTGTTATATCAAAATCATATAAAAAAAGACCATGTAAAAACAGAATTAGTCGTATTCTTTATTCTGGTGCCAACACTAAATTATTGAGTTGTAGCTTGGAATTAGAAAAAGAAGACTGAAAGTAAATCAGTGAGTTGAAAATGCGGTCGCTGTATGGAATATCTAAACGAAAGATCAAAAAACGAACGAATTTATATTTAAATAATAAAAAAAACACTTTGTTTAAAATTTATTGATACATCGACATGTTTCAAGATCTATGGTCCCTTCCTCAAGAAACAATGTGTATAAAAATTAAAAATGGTTAAAAAAATGAAGTTATTTTTGGTGACAAGAAAAACAGATGATTGCCGTGAAAGAACTGACACGAAGTAAACCGGATACAGGACGTTCCTGTTTAAGAAATAATAAACCTACAATGTTTAAGAAATACCATTCCCTATGTAAATTTCCCGATTTTCAGGAAGCTATAGAATGTCTGCTTTCCCGGGAAATTGAAACCGGAAATTGCCGAGAAAGAGTTTTTCCAAAAAATGACGCAAAATGGTGAAACATCCTGGTGACGTTCTTTTTAAGATAGGTTATTTTTGTCATAGCGAATTTTAGACCATACATGCTGTATCAGTGATCTGAAGATTATATCTGTACTGGTAACTGGAGTATATAGCAACTATACAATATTCGCGAGGGGAGAACAGTTCAAATTAATGCTATATAAAATTTAAAACAAAAGTATATCCGTCAGTGCCTTCATGTGTAGAAAATAAATCAGTGTTCCAATAACTTAATTAAATAATTTTAAAAACTGTATGTTTGTCAAATTATATTTAATTAAAAATAGTATACTTGTAGGCGAATTTAAGAATCCACTAATTTATTTAAATTCACCGCAGTGTGGTTGGCGTGTGTAACAGTAGTAGTGTGTATATTACATAATGTGATAAATAGGTACCAATCTAAAACTGTAAAAAGTAACCTCTTATGAACACTTACATGTATACAAATATGATATGTAGTTTCGGCACAGGGAAATTAGATTCATACTTATTTATTTTCCATCGCGTGGTTTACAGTCCAATGTATAGTCTTGATTAAAACAAAGCTTTGTACTACACACACGTTAGGTTATTGTCACTACTGTAATTTTGAGCGGTGTAGTTCCTCTCATCAGGTGATAATTGTTTATGTGTAGTACAAAGTTTAGTTGTGAAAATTAAAATTAAAATGTCAATTAATGATATTAAGACGCAATAAAGCTATTACTTCAATACAAAAATATTAATTATAGTGTGAAATTTAACAATATTAATCACCAATCGTTCTTCCAACCAATTTTAGTGATCACTATTCACCTTTCACCTTCTGCTGGTGCCTATTTACGTACTTCCTTTTTCATTTTCCGACATGCATCAGTACGTGTATGTTGTCTGCGGTAGATGTCACCACCTCGGCTCCTGCACCCGTCGGTGTGACCATCGAGTTGGCGTTACATCGTCTCCGCTTCCTTCCGAATGATGACCTCGCGCGACCGCAGGCGACTGAGTCCGGACCCAAGTTCAATCGCAGCCGGATGACCCAGAACGGTGCATTATGGGTGTTATTACCTATGGCCGCAGGGCCTCTAAACTCGAGTGCGTGATTATTTTTGTACTATTTAAATGCTATTTCATGAATGTTTATAATATGCATATACTTCATAAAGTACATTGATTTTTTTGTTATAATTCTAGTATTCAATACCGATCCTAGGATGGGTGCGGGTGCAGGTGTACTGTATATGAAATATTAATGTCAATTTACAATCTTTCCGCATTATGCAATAGATGTCACCCATGTCTAATTTTTGTTAAGACTGTTGCTGTGTTTTTGCATTGCAGTTCAAAATGATTTTACACAATATATCGTATTCATTTGAGATTTTAAGTTCACACAATAACTCCGCTTATCAACGTGTTCGGTATTTATAACAGGGTCAGATCGCCGGTCGCTATGTGCGTGTGGATGCTTAATTAGGTTTACTATATCTATCTGCCCCCTCCCCCCCCCCTTCATTTACCCTTACCACAGAGCACGACATTTTCTGTGTGTTGTTTATGACTTGTGAACTGTCAATAAGTAAACGTTCTGCTATTGTTTGTTTCGTTTGTTTCGGAAATCCAGGTAAGTCGTGCTTCCTGGTTGGTCCTTCATCCCTTATTGTTCAGTTTCTATACCAAATTCCTACCACCCTTCTTACATCCCGTTTTCCTACGCCTTGTGTAAAATATTTGTAAAAACCGATATACAGTGTTATTGCATGGTTCATATTGACTCGAAAGGTAAAAAGGGTGTAATATAACCCTTACTTACCAAACTTTTGAATCAAATCGATGATCCGGTGTCTAGGTAGGTGTACACGTGATAGCAGTTTGAGAACGACTGGGCTAGCGGTAAAGTGGCGAGCGTTTCCGGGTTTGAAGCGTGTTCTATCGGCCTATCGATCGCGGGAGCATGGCTGGCGGCCGCGTGCAGTTTCACTGGTGTGTGACAATGGATATTGTGCTCCCGTTTCAAGTGTTACCATTCTGCTGCTCAACACACGTGCAATGCCGCTGCACTCTCTCGGTCATCAGTTGTCATCATTATTATCTGTGCCGGCGATCTTCACAGCATTACGTATATACAGGATGTTCCGAACAAATAAAATATATACAATATAAAAATTTAGTCTAATTACCATTATTTCTAAAACTGATGCAGCAAACTTCCACAATATGAAAACCTTGGAACATCGAAGAGCGTGTGCTGATCAAATACTATTCTTTAAATTACTGCAACGACTTATTGACTGTCCCAGCTAATATAGAACTAATATCTTTCCACATTCCATACAGAACGACTCAACAGACCTTACATTTCCAGATTTCTAAAAGTGTCATGGTGTTTCCGTTGGCCCGCGTGGCCTTGTGTTGTGGAACTCGCCTATTCACTTCATATGTCCCGCCATACATTTTCGAAGTTCACATTCTCCATTTTAGTTCATCTCTTGTAGCGTATAGCCCAAGGATGATTAGCCGATCTCCACTTCTCTCAACTGGTGATGATGATGACGAGGTCAGAAGAAATGAAACATATAAATATGTTTTTTCTAGGAACACTACGGCGACAATATCGAGAATTAATTCCCGCCCGCAAAATACCTCCTTTTATTTCTCCAAAAACAATACATTCAATTCGTTTATATTTTTCCCACCATTTCAGCAACGAACGCCAGCAAGACGTATTTTATCAAAAAAAATAGTTTTTGTCGAAATCTATCTCACGTTTTTCTGGCGCCCCGCTGATGATTCACCGTACATATATTTTTAATAATTGCCTTGTGTATATCCTATCATTTTATTGGCGTGACTTCGACAACCTCTCAATCTTGTGCGATATATCTCTTTTCAAATCAAAAATCGTAGTTTTTTTAAAAAATAAAATAGAGTTTTTGTTTTTTAAGACCTATCGCAATCTTTCTTCCTGTTTCAACGTTCACCAACTTTAGCTTCCATATTAGACAATCGATTGTATTAGCGCTTTTATACAGTTTCTTGACTGCAACCACCTTGAGAAGAATCTCAGAGCAATGTTACATTAGCCAGGTTTTGAGTTCTTATTGAATATCTATCACTCTAATCATAAAATACTCAAATAAATGGATTTTTGACATGTTTTCGTGACTTCAATTCTTAATTTACGGCTGGAGAGTCAATTGATCAAGGCCCTAGAAAGAGTGATATGGATATTTTGTTATTTTCCGGAGGCAATCGACAACGATCACGATTTACTTCTTCGAAGCTTTACGATAGTTTATAACTTTTTTATTGGCTTGCGTGGAAATTCTTTCATTTATATCCGGCACTTCTGATCGCGCTGGTGCACGGCTTTGACGTCGAAAAATAATATTTGATCGGTACTCAACATTATTCGGTTTCTCTTAAATTTTTTCCGATAAAACTATCAAGTTCTACAATATTTATTTTCTTATATTCGGTTAGCGAGTTTCTTGTAAACCCGAAGTTCTAGATACCGATAAATCAGGATGATCGGAAGAAAACATCCGTTTAATACCGGAGAATTTTTTCTTCATAAGAATTATTTTTATATGATTTAAAAATAATCGAAAATAATATACACGTTGAATCCCCGAGATGTGGTAAACAACTATTAAATATTTAGGCACTTCATTTTATAAAATGATGCATATATGTATATGTAATTGGTGTCTCTCCTGGGTTAGATCGCGTTCTTTGCATATGGTTTCCCTGGGGAAACCTAGGTCGACGTTTGCCATTGTCAAGGCGTTACCTCAAAAAATTACACACACACATATAATATATATATAATGGATTAATTAATTTAATTCTAGCATCTCCTATCGGGTTTTACTCAAAGCTATTTGAGATTCTCCGTATTTACGGATTTCATATATACTTTAAAAAAAAAACGGAATAACAGATGTAATCAATTTGAAAATGAAATATCTAAGTTCGTAAATTTATCGTTAATTTACTATGTTGACATGGTGTAATGGTCAGCGTTCAGTTCCTGGCTCGAATCTCTGCGGCAATAAAGTATTTTTTCGATAAATTGATTTTATCTGGTGTATCTTTCTAATTGATACATTTAATTTGTATTAAAAATATCACAGAATTATGTTCTGAAAACGCCAATCTAAAAATAATAATGTTTTTTTTTTTTTTAAATATATTCCGTAATTATTGTTCACATTATTGACACATTTACGGCGCTATTTATCTGTGCGACTCCGAACGGGCGGCTCAAAGTTGTGATCGGTCTATTTCCAGTCGTGAGAGATTGAAAGAATAAAAAAAATCATTACTGTCGCACAGACGTCCATCAAATCTGTCGTGAGTTTATTTATTCAGCGCTGCGTGGCTCGGATGGTGTTTAAATATATACACGGGGTCAATTCCTGAATATCTTCAGAGACACGAGACGGACATAAATTTAATCACAGGCATGCCCGTCAGCTTTCGAATAATGATTGGTGGAGATTTGTCCGTAATATTATTAATTGTCTCATCATTACGTATATCTAAATTTATGATTGTTTATTTTTTAATCAAAAATTCTCCCACGAATTATTGGATGGTTGGGGAAAAAACGCGTTGTACGTCCTAGACACGTGTATTACATCATCCGTGTAAGGAATATATTTTTCTGGTTTGTCCGGCATCACCTCGTTTACATATCATATTTTGAATATCTAATTTGCTGTGTATATCTGATTCTGGGTTCATCATCAGGCATGAGATGTGAGACGGTCTTCGGCCGCGTTGGTATTGTTGCAAGCCGTCGGCACTGAGCGTCTTTACGGTTGATGGGAGTTGCGTTTCATGCACCGGTACTTCCTGGGTAAGTTCAGCATTGCCGGGCGGTGATGATTAAGTGGAGGCGACAGTGTTCCTGACGTGGCAGCTGGACCCTACGGCATGAGCGGCGGGACGATTGATACTGACATAGGACTTCATCAGTGTTGAAGACTTGACGTTGATAATCAGGGCCAGGCGGAGAAGCAAAACGGTTTGAGTGCCTGTGATAATGTGCAATTTTTTACCACTGTTTACCCGGAAAGTTGCCTAAAAGTCGTATTCAATGTATGTTAAAAAGGCAACCGTTGGTGCATCAAAAAAAACGTGTATTTGTACAGCGTAGCTAAACATCCAAATATAGCTGTCGTTAGTTCAGAAGACCAAGATGGGCCGGCCACGTCCTAAGAGCGGATACCTTCAGACCATTTAGAGCGATGTATTAGGGACTTTCTTGGTCGGTCCACTCGTAACAATATGAGAACGGACGCAATAAGACGCATAGTTAGTCATCCTCGTCCTTGGTCTGCCTCTAGAAATTCACATTGTCATGATCTTTGGTATTCTTTCAAAATGGTCAGTCGTGATGAGCTCAAAATCACGAACCGTGAGTCAATCATTGATATCTTTGAGTCACACTCACTATCAGTGATTGAAAATCTGGGAATATCGTGAATCATTTTTAAAATTTAATTTATATTTGGTTGTAAACCCTGATTCGGCACATGCGCATTTAAAATATTCATGAAGGAATGACGTTATAATTCGTGATCGATCCCGTTTAGTAGTTTTTACCAAGACTTTAATTTGACCAGAAACGCTGAGAATTTAACCCGAAAAATAAACACGCATTTTTTAAGCATTTTCATTCTCCGTGATGATATTAATGAAGATATATATATAAATTATTTATGCTGGAATATGTTTTTTACGCAAATTAAGTTTTAATAATATAAATAAATATGCTCAAAATTATGTTTTTTTAAATTTATTTCGTGTATTGTGAAATCGCGCAGCGCTTGCGAATTACTAATGAAACTGTGATCAGTCACAGTGTTCAATCTCTGATATTATCGAATACCAATCACAATCACACCAGTTAGTCAAGAGTAGCATTTTTTTCTCATTACTAATGGTCTGCCTTTCAACAGGGCCACTCCATCACAACCTTTGGATCCTACAAAATCTTACAATTGTTTCTTGCTCTGTTCAATTTTCGTGGTTCATTTTTATTTTGTAAGTTCCATTTTCTCTCGTAGGTTCATACATTTTTCAAAATAAAATAATAGCTTATACCGTATTTCCTCGATTATAAGACGCATGGTTTTTCTTTCCTATTTTGATGTCTCTGAATTCGGGGTGCGTCTTATAATCGATGGCGTCTTACAATCGCTGTAAAATTCCGCAGTCGTGATAATCATCATTGATTACTAGTAGAACTGAGTCGAAAAATCGGACACTGAATCTGAAGAAATTTCTGACTCTGATGGTTATAGTACATAAATAATATTATACTAATTAAATGTATTAATTAGAAAGATATATATAAAATCAATATTATCGAAAAATATTGTTGTTGCGCTACCGAAATTCGAACCTGTATCTCCTTCCAAATCTGGGAAGGTGCATTATTCAACTCTGCTACAGCAACAATACTTATGATGACAAATTTTCGAACCCTTATGTTATACTTTTTCAAATTTATCTATCATCTCATTATTTGAAAGCCATCTACTTTGTTTTTACGGAATCTCAAATACTTTTGAGTAAACCGATAGCAGAAGCCAGAATTAACAATTAATTTTTATTAAATTTTCGACACATTGATACGACTTAAAGTATAGTATTAAGGAGAACACATTCTTATTGTGAAGTTGCAATTATTCAGAACATAGGTCTATTATATATTAAATACTAATTAAATGTATTCATTAGAAAGATATACATATTAAATCAATTTTATTGAAAAATATTGTTGCGCTACCGGGATTCGAACCCGGATCTCTTTCCAAATCGGGGAAGGTGCATTATCCAACTATGCTACAGCGGCAGTATTTTTGATGACAAATTTTCGAACCCATATCTTACATCATATAATGCACCTTCTCCGGATTGACCTATTTGATGTGATTGTAAGACTTTGTCTGTGATAATAAAGTTTACATAATGTTTTTATTATTGGAATATAAAAATAAGCATGCATCTTATAATCGTGGAAACCCGGTAATTAAAATAATTTATTTTGTTAATATGGTATTTTTCAGTATGAAAGAAAGCGTGTAGTGTACATGTTCGTTGTTCCAGATACACGTTTATATCGTCGGGAGTCCAATTTACTTTCCCTTTTGCTAGTGAAACCAGTAATGGCATGATCCTACAAAAATTGCTTTAACCTTTTAAATGTCATGATCGAAGTAAATCTCCATGCTTTGCACGTCACGCCAGGCCGAAAGCCGGATACATAATTTACACGCACCTCGGATAAGGTAGTATTTGAAATCATACTACCGTCTATTGCAAACAATCCCTAATTTTAATCAATGAAAAAATTGTATTTAATATACTACGCATTCATTTGATACACATTACAATACGCCATCATTAGTTGGGGATCAGTATATAATACTAGCTCGATTCCAGTAAAAATCGTATAAAAACTTATCATATAAATAATTTTTAAAAAACCAAAAGATTATTCGACAATATTACTCTTTGAAGAAGTTCAAGTACCAACATTTTGTGACCTATTTAAAAGAAATTCTATTCTTCGAATATCAAAAGAAAAATAATAATATCAATTTATTACTGAAGATCGTACTAGATTTAAATTTGTATTTTCATGCTCTAAAATCGATACATAAAAACATCGATACAAATTAATAATATTTTTTTATTTATATACAGTCCACTTCTCTACACAAGCATAGGTTTTCAAGAGAAGTGTAGTACGGAAAAATAAATCATATTTCTAATTAAAATCGGTAAATCATCATCATCCCTGATTTTACAACCCCACTATGGTTCCTGGCACCTTCAAGACTACACCACCCCCGGTCTCTGCAATTGGGCTGTTTCTCGCCAATTGTTGACGCCAGGAATGAATAGGACTTTACTTATTCTGTATTGCTACCTCATTTTAAGTCTACCCAATCATTTTCTTCCTTCAGATTAAGCTGCTATTTCTGAAGATGCACATCATTCATACGTCATATAAAGTGAATATTATGTTCCAGCCGATGTCGTTTTTGAATAACTAAAAAATGAAACACCATTTTTTAATTTGATTTTTATTTATCGATTATTTGGTTTATCACAATTATGTGTGGAATATGATAACGGTCGAGTGGCCGTCTCTGGCAGCGGCATAAATGCGTGCTCTTTTAATCATATTTCGCATGTTATTTCTACAATTTCATCACGAATATTGTCCTGTAACATTGGAATTATTGTTGGCCTGTTGGGTTAGACCTTTCCTTTCCAGGTGATCGAGGAGGCCAATCGATAAAACCACTTTATGACATTATGCGGCCGGGAAAAATTTCTCGCATAATTTCAAACGTAGCTCGGACTGTGTGTGAGGTGGCACCGTCCTATTGAAATCACATATGTAATACTAAGCAATTTTCCAACATGCGACGAAAGCGATCACTGTTAATGGTTACAGCATTGCCATTGTTATTTAGATAAATGTTTCAATGACATCAACACGTTGTTGAGGCGTTAGATGCATCATAATAGATTGTAATGAACTACTCTCAACGACCATCAAATGCGAACTGACAAATATCTTTGAAACCAAAATGGCGGCCAAACAAAATCGGCCTGGAACATAATGTTCACCTAGCCATCGAAGCCTCTTTAATTTTATAGATTTTGTGCCTTCGCCTTATCATTCATTCAGATCGTAAAATTCCTGGTTATAAACACCTACGCTACACTCCATTTTCTTTAAGAGCTCCGAAAATTCTTCCGAGGATCCTTCTTACAAATGTATCTTGTGTTGCTTCATCTGGTTTTATCAGTTTTATACTTTTGTTCTTCTGAACTGTTCGACTTCAGAGATTTTTGTAGGCCGAAGTAGCAACGACTAGCACTCACTATATTTCTTCACCTGTTTATAGTGATCCTAGATATATTATCATCTGTCTCAGTGGAGTAATTTTCCAGAGTACGTAAGGGCATTTGATTTATGTACAGGCTGCAACTGACTGACGTGTATTCTCTTGATTCACTACGAGAACAATTTTTTTTTGCTGCCATTTCTAATGGAAAATTTTACTTTCCATCGTGTTGTGTATTTAAAAAACATTATTTATTTATTTTTGGATAATTGACTCACCTGTAAACCAGATGTCCCTCATGTTCAATTTGGCTGGCAGTTATTACTCTAAAAATTATATTAAGCTTAAAAATGTTTAAAAATAAACTCTTCCAATGTCATCAAATTGTGGTTGCGATACTCGCCTAGTGATCTAGTGGTCGGGGGTTCGACAGTCGTTCCGAGCGGGCGTCAAGTTAGTCTTATTTACATAACATAAGCGTTTAGCTTAGTTTGAAAATAGTAAGAATATTGATGTGATACGTATTCCGTGCACGTAATCTCTATTTTTTTTTTTTAATTATTAAGATTATACTAAAAAGCAGTGAGAAGATGATACCAAAAAATCTGCTCAGTGCAAGCGTAATATTATTATGATATGAAATATTTTAGTAGATATGTTCGTGTAACAATATATAATAATACGCCAAATATCTAGATTTTCCAGTGGCATAGCTACATAGCTAGACGCCCGAGGGCCCGGGCTCCAGGATGGCCCGGAAACGCTGAACGAGTTCAATAATCACAACAGATTATTATTTTTATTAGTAACTATATAATACTAAGTAAAAATCTGTCTGGGCTGTGCCCGTCTCACTAGAGAAATTCTGTGTCGAGACGGGCATAGTTTACAAGCAATTGTTCAATTAATTAGAATTACAAGTAGATAGGATTACTGTATAAAAGGTGTATATGAAGAACAATTTTAAAATGGACTTAATTTTTGGATAGGTTTAAAAATCATAGTTATAAATGATCCAGTAGGTATATTTTAAATTTTAAATAATCTCGCGGTACCATGGGGTAGTGGTTTTTTTTTTGTAAACTTAGTAATTTATTTTCAATTACGAAAAAAAATGAAAAACGTGGTGTATTTTTGGAGAGGGGGTTGGAAAGAGTAGGGGCCCGGTACGCGAGTTTGCCAAGCGTCACAGTATTTTTGGAGAGGGGGTTGGAAAGAGTAGGGGCCCGGTACGCGAGTTTGCCAAGCGTCACAGTATTTTTGGAGAGAGGGTTGGAAAGAGTAGGGGCCCGGTACGCGAGTTTGCCAAGCGTCACAGTATTTTTGGAGAGGGGGTTGGAAAGAGTAGGGGCCCGGTACGCGAGTTTGCCAAGCGTCACAGTATTTTTGGAGAGGGGGTTGGAAAGAGTAGGGGCCCGGTACGCGAGTTTGCCAAGCGTCACAGTATTTTTGGAGAGGGGGTTGGAAAGAGTAGGGGCCCGGTACGCGAGTTTGCCAAGCGTCACAGTATTTTTTTCCACTCTGGATCGATAGTTCATGAACTAAAATAAGTCATTTTTAGTCGCTCTAATGTTTCGCTCACTAGGTTTTTAAGTAAAAATATTGTTTTTGTAAATTATGTTCTGTTATGTTCTATTAAATAATAATGGATAATTTGTATAGCGCCATTTTCGTAAAAACTTTCACCTCAAGGGCGCTTTTCACATAAACTGTTTATAGTTCTACAATTATCTTTGTTTTTTTTAAATTAAAAGTCGTTATTTTCATTTATGGCAATGATTTTTTGAAAAGGTGCGTTTTTAGTTTCTTCTTATAAAGTCTCTGATGCACTGTTCCTTATAACGGAGGGCAAAGGGTTCCACATTTGGGCCTGCCACCGCAAACGCCCGGTCACTAAATTTAGACTTCTGGCAACGGTTGGTCGGTTCTACAACCCTTCCTGCAGCTGAAGTAGAGACGTCTACCATTCAAATTGTCTGGGATACAAAGTTATTGAAGATACAGAGGCGCCATGTTGTGTGTCGCCTTGTACATCGACCAGCACAATTTAAATTCAACTCTTTCAGGGAATCGGAGCCAATGTAGCTGATGTAAAAGGGATGTTATATGAGAGAATTTGGAAACTCCAGTAATAAACAAATTTTACTGCCCCGTAAAAATATATAAAACAAATGCGAAATACTAGAGCAACTAAAAATGCAAATGAAACCGGTTAAAGTATAATGAATTTCGTGGTTTCATACAAAGTGATTATATTTTATTTAAATACTAAATTAATGTATTATGTTTTCTACGAAAATATTTTTAAAAAAATGTTTATATAAATGCACTGTTTTTTTACTTACGGTTCTTTAAATGGGAGGGGTCAAGATATGTTATTTGTATTTTATTGTTACAAATAAATGTTGTAAATCTTTTGTTAATCTATTTGCGATCGTGTAAAATTGTCACACGGTCACAGTTTTAATATATAAAACACACCACTATGTTGCGCGAAGACGACTGTCGCTCTGTTGCGTGGACTTGACGTGAAGCGTGACATTTTCAGACAGGCTTTTTGTAGATTGGCTTAGCGGTCGAGTACGTGCGTGCGAGCCCACAGCACACACGTTCAAAGAGTAATCCATCCCTGCGCTCTGCAGAGGAGTGAATATAATTAAATCTCATTTTATTTGACCTAATAGAAAAAATTAATTATTAAACTTTAACACAAATTAAATTAATCAATTAAAAAGATATATCGAAAAAATATTTGCTCGCTACCGGGATACGAATCTGAATCTTTTCCTATCCGGGGATATCGTTACCATTTTCGTTATACCAACCGAACACGTTTTCGACAAATTTTGAACTTATATTCTAATTGATACGTCTACTATTCCACTTTTAATTTATTTTGCGATGAATCCCAAATAACTTTGAGTGTTATACGCTAGAAAGACACCTGAATTAAATCCATCCGAAATACCACAGAACTATAATTCTGAAATTGCAACTTCACAACAAAAATGTGTTTTTATTAATTTTTATTTAGTATTAAACAATTTTAATATCTCTTTCTTTCTCCTTGCTTTTTTCATTTATTTATTTATTAATCTGTTATAATTACTATGATACAATATAATGCAGAGAAGAGGATTACATATTAATAATTATTGTTTACAATGACTAGCTTATAATAAAATAAAATGCAATATATTTATGACAACAATACAAAAATATTATGAATTTCGGGATACGTGTTCATCTTTAAAGTATTTTTTGATAGCATTGATTATTTCTGTTATCATTAATATAATATAACAGTATTGTAGCTGAATTTTTCTTTCAAAATGTATCATATTTACATATTTACACAAATTTAAATACATTGCCCAACTAGGCAAGCCTGTTTTAAGGCAAATTGATAAACTAATATATTTTGTATAACCAAAACTCATCGAAGGCAAAACACAGTAAGATCGAATACATACGGGTACATAGCATATAATGTGAAAATATTTAAGGAAAAAAAAATACAAAATGTATATATATATAAAATATAAAAAAGTGAATAAAAAAGAGACAAGAGAGAAGAAAAACAAATAATACCAATAATTTATGGTCAACCCTTTTATGACGCATGCGTCATCTTCCAAGTTTTCTCTTTTTATTGTTAAAACTCTCTACTCGAGTATTTTCGCAAACACACTCGCATATACAGTACAAAATTGGTTTAAATATAAATCAAAATAAACCCTCTGCCCAGTTCATACATTCGAAAAACAAATCTTTAAAAAAAACATCCTTTATTTTTAGGCCTTTAGAATATACATACCATTAAATCGCCCATCTCAAACAGCATGAAATTTAACATGAGATGGCATCTCTAAAAACTTGCGTATAGAATAATTGTTTTGCCAAATTTAATTACACTCGGTGTTAATTGAGAAAGACGAGATAAGGACTCGCCGCCCAGCGCTGAAACAATGACGACACTCGATCCAGTGTGATGATGATGTAATTGGTACTGCTGCACGGCCTTGACCCGCGGTTTCGTTTACACCTCGCCCAAATACATCTGTTCAAAATTGCGTTCATTTGGTATGGACCAGTGGTGCAGTCGGTGTACAAAGCAAAATAAATTTTAGTGTTTTTGGCAAATATAAATAGTGTGCACATTTATATACACTAATGCCCAATTGTAATTAATCTTTGAAATTGTGGTGTGGTTAGTCTTAGCGTAGTGGATACGATTTAAACAGGATCGTTTACATGGTTTGATCATATGAAATGGATGAATAAGGGGAGAATAGTAAGAAATATATATGACGGCACCAGAAATAGAGGATGTCTGCGGATGACTTGACACGACCTGGTAAGTAAACCAGATACTGGATGAAGGTCCTGTTAGAAGTCTCACTAATCCATAAATTTGCATGTTAATATGAACTAGTCGAGAATTGTTTGTCAGGATATGTGTCGCTCTCGCGAAAAACAGCGTGATGGTACGTGAGTTAGTTAGTTAATTAATGCAATTAGTGCACAATAATCAATTAAATGAAATCACATAGCGTTTTGTAAGGACCAAAATATTTCTTCATGTTTAAGTGTTCTCTATTGTATAATTTTTTTTTAACGCACATCTGCGTCGATGCAGCCACTGAGAATCGATCTATGATAGTCGTAATGCAAATTCTCCGCCGCGGAGTGATGGCGGTATTAAGATCTCATCAAATTGTCTGCCTTCAGGAGGCACACGTGCAGCGACCATTGTTGTGCGGAGTATTAAATTAATCCATTACCATTGCGGTCTGTGTCTGGCGCGTGCCACAAAAGGCCGACAATGCGAATGGCATTCTAATTAAAATCCTCTCTACAATCTCTTTATCGCTGCACTTGAAGACGAAGATGATAAATAAAAGTAATCATTGGATCCAAATAGTGCAAAATAGCCTCTTCAAAAATACATTTCAAATAGCTGTTTCAGGACAAAAAAATCAATGTTTAAATACAAGAGTAATGTTTTAGATGCTGTATTGAGACAAATGTGTGATTGATCAGCCGCTCTGTGATTAACCAAAAATTTTATTCTTATCACTTGCTTAATTTTTAAATCTTTTTCTTTTCTTAGTAATTAAATGTTATTTATAATATGTTCTTCTCATGTTGTAATAGCCCATAAAGGCTTTTAATATTAATAAATATTAAATAAAAGTGACCAAACAAGTGTCATAATTGTTACCATGGTGACTGCATATTTTATTCAGTACCCATAATCGTTAAACTTACTTTTCGACACTTTTTAGAAATTCATGTTCTAGAAGGTTATAACGCTCACATATTCGCAAACAAAAATTTTCCTTTCACTTCCGGTAAATAGGTAAGGAAAACTTTTTAATACAATAAGTAGTATGAAGTAAAGAGCGTTGTGTTTTATTTTATTAATTAATATTAAAAGTAAATTTAAAAAAAAATATATTATTATTGTAAAACATTTTTGTTCTCGAAAGACTTATTTCATAATAATTTGGGCCTGGGATCCTTCTTCTTTTAAATAAGCAATCCACCCTTCAAGAGTGATTCGTGTCATTAATCAAGTTAAAACTTTATTTTATAGAAAAAAGTACAATAATATTATAGAATAAGAAGAATTATATTACAAGTCATTACCATGGTCGTTAAAAAAATTTGCTATTATATAGATTAAATGTGGCGAGTTAAGGGAAAGAAGATGATACAAGTTGAAAATTACCATTGAGAGATTACTGTGACCCGCAATGGACAGGCAAAAAAGATATGGTCAAGGGTTTTCTCCTCAGCACCACACTCACACGTTGGGGAATCTATTAAGTTCAATCTGAATAAATGTAAGGCTACCTGGCAATGCCCAATTCTCATTCTAGAGATATTTGATATTGTTCTTTTGGAGACTTTCCTTTTGGCGAACCGGGGGGTGCGGGGAATAGATCTTTGAATTATTTTAAGCCGGTTACCCTTATGATTATTTGGATCCATCCATTGTGCAGTCCAAATAGAATTCGTACGTTTTTTTACCATATTAAGTCTGTCATACAACGGGATATGGAATTGATGAGGGAAAACTCCGGAAAGAGTGCCCTCCTTGGCCAGTTTGTCAGCATATTAATTTCCATGAATTGTGTGGGACCTGAGATTCAAGCCAGTTTCACGATTGGATTGATAATAAATGAAATATTATACGTATGCTATAATTGAAATCGTATCAGTCACCTTGAAACGATACGCGCTCTGAATAGAAAACACAAGTTTCTACAGTACTTCGTGCCGGCATTTTATTTGTTATTGTAATTAATTTCCTTTAATACCTGATGATTATTCATTTCGACCTTTCGAGTCGTGTCGCGCGACGTTTGAAACCTTTTTTTGGAATAAGCTCGATATAGATTTTAGGTATCTAACTAATATGGCTTACCGATAAGTGTTGTGACCAAACTCACATGTTTAGTTTCGTATACCGCGCGCTTCATTTATTAGCAAAAATAATATTATTGTCTGCGAAATGGCGTCGATGATACGTCGTGTTGTTAATAAATAGATTATGCATCTTGTACACTACCCACATGATAAGTAATTATAATTGTACGGTAATTGGCTAGCATTTATCTTTTGAAATTATTAGTTTCTACGCCTTGTTTTTAAAAGTGTTTGATAGATTTTTTGCTTTAAATTACTAGTGAAATCGTGTAGTGTGATTAGTTTTCCTTTTTTGCTACTATATATTTTCCTAGAAGAATTCTATCATCACTACCAATTGTGTTATTACAACTTCACAATAAGAATGTGTTTTCTTTATTAATATATGTTGTATCAATGTGTTCAAAATTTAATAAAAATGAATTGATAATTCTGGCGTCTGCAGTCGGTTTACTCAAGGGTATTTGAGATTCTGTAAAAATAATGTAGATGGCTTTCAAATAATGGAACGACAGTTGTATTAATTTGTAAAAGTTCGAAAATTTGTCATGAAAAATACTGGCGTTATAACACAATTCGTAGTGTACTTCCCCGGATTGGAAATAGAGATCCAGCTTCGTATCCTGGTGACGTAAAAACAATATTTTTCGACAAAATTGATTTTATATGTATATATTTATAATTAATACATTAATTAAGTATTTCATTATTATTTTGTTTGAAGAGACCGAAACAAAATACAAGGTGGGGCGGGGTGAACTAGAAAAATATGCACGCGTGGCAGGGTGCTGAGTTGAATTGTTCCTTGCATTTGCTTTTACAAACCAAGTACCGTAATTTCGGGTGAATAGGGTCTTTGGGGGAACAGGGACAATCGTCAGAAAAAAGTTTACATTCTTATTATTCTGTTAAAAAAATAGATAATTTTTTTTACCTACCGGTAACACTATTATCATGATACCACATAATAATATTTTGAATTATTGTATTTCAAGAATTTTGCTGGTTAACAGCCAAAATTTTACACCGCATAACATTGCTTGTATAATTATTAAACAATTAGGTATTAATATTTTACAAAGAATTTTATGCTTCCATTTATATATATTTTACACTGTTTGTACTGTTAAATGTCGCTTATAGCCTAGTTTCGGGGTGAATAGAGACACATAATATAAATTACACTGAGTTTGCATTATGTCACTGTACTTTCAGATAAATTATTATCTTGCCGGTAGACAAGTAGACACATCCCAGATCCAAGGGGACAAACGTATTTGAGATTCGAAAAAAAGAGATTAAGAAAGCTGTTGGAAAAATAATGAATGCAGAAAAGAAGCTGCCATCTCTAAAAGCATATTCTAATCTTTAATAAAAATAATATTTGCCAAAATTGAAAAATGTACTGTTATTTTACACTCCTTACTATACTCCTGAGTTATTTGGAAGAGTGCACTTCTGGGTCCCGCAATGAAAATTATAATCTCTTTATGTTCATTATTTTATAGATTATTTTACTTTGTTTATAATTAACCACTTGATGAGTATTTTTAAAACATCTCATCTAGATGTTTAAAAAAATAATTATTAACAAAGTAAAATAATCTATAAAATAATGAACATAATAAACAATATTGTTAATTTTGCAAATATTAAAAATATAATATTTCTCAATATCTGTCGTTATCACGATTAAACGACGATTGAAAATGTTTTTCTCTCTTCGTTATTTGTATTTGATTTTACGTTATATTTTTAATGAAACTTAATATATTTTTGTACAATGAGTATCAGAACTGGTTTAGTAAATAAATTGTTTTATTTAACTCCACGAAACAGTAGTAAATACAAAAAATATATGTACTGCCCCTATTGACCCCAGTCGTAAGTAAGGTTGATAGGGACAGAGCTCATTTATGTAATTTTCTCTGTAGTTCATGATTGAATCAAATTTAGGTGAATGCGAATCCTTAAAGGATTGATGACTAAATAAAAAACATTGGTTTTATATTATTATTTCTTACATGTGTCGATTTATTGCAATCGAATTACTGAAACCTGTCGCTATTCACCCCTGATTTATTTATTAGACTTTATTGACGTATATGTTTTTGTTGTAACAGAGGTGAATATAAAATATTATAATATAATATGATAAACATAAGATACAGTCATATTGCTATTAAGTATAACACTCGCAGTTTATTGTGTGGGTTGGAGTAGACTCCACCTCTGATATGTACAGCATTGTCCTGGCTGCTTTGCTTAGACTGCCGTTTGTGTTGAAGTAGCCAGTTTTTTTCGTGCTGTTATTTAAATTCAAAGAAAGATAAAGATTTGACAGGAATAGAAAAAAGGAGAAAAAATTTTTTTTGAGTGAGTATTGTAATTAGTGTAGGTATTGTATTGTAATTATGTTGAAACGTTGGATGCTTCTGATAATTAGTAATTAGTGTAGGTATTGTATTGTAATTATGTTGAAACGTTGGATGCTCCACCCGATTAAATCATATATTGGGTCCATATTTGTGTAATCTTATTTGAAGTAGACGATTTTCAGTTGGTGTTGAGTGTGTTGTGCAGTTTCGGAACTAAGAACACGTAGAAACGTTGATAAAATGTCGTTGTTGCTCTCGGAACTGGTGTGTAGATGTTCGATTACGATACTGATTTGTAACTGACGAACCCCCGACTACCCGCGGTAGGTAAAGTAAGTAGATGCCATAGTGGTGTCCGTTGCGATACAGTCACACCGATATTAGGCCCGCTGTACAATGTACAATCGGAGCGCGTCCCCGATCCGCGGAGGCGTCGCAGCAGAACCGCCGCCACTCAACCTCCGTCAGGCAGAGATGGATGCTACATGCTGCAGATAGTCGCGAGTCACGCGAGGGGAGAACAACGGGGGAAGTAGACCTGACAATGTAACCATCCATCACATACACACACCGGTCACTGCCGAGCTCGTGCAATTGCCGCAATAATTAAATATCAAACAAATAAGGTAATTCGCACAGGTGATAAAGTGAACAAAACTGCCAAAATTATATTTTCAATAGGTGCGGATTTTTTTGTTGCGCTGTGACTTTTGTATTAGAACTTAATACAACTAAAACAAAATACAAATGACAATGAAAGTCTTTATATTGCTGGAAATAAATTGGAAAAGATATAAAATATTATATACCTGGGTTGCAATATAAATGAAAGATGGAATCCTTCTGTTGAAATCAAATGCCGCATTGAGCAAGCTCATGCAACCTTTATCCGCATGTTCTGCGCTCACGGTCTCAACTTTAGATTATGAATGAGAATGGTCAGATGCTGTGTTCTCGATTTTATTTTAGGGAATGCAAGCATGGACACTTGCCGAAGAAATGACAAGGCGACTTGAAGCATTTGAGATGTGGATCTACAGAAAAATACTCAAAATTAGCTGGATGGATAGAGTTACGAATGAAGATGTTATAGTTCAGATGAATAAAGAAAAATAAGTATTTAATGTTCAATAATATTTCGGACATGTAATGTGACATTCCGAGAAGTACGAGATCTTGCACCTCATAATGCAGGGAAAGATTACTGGAAGTCGGGGCCCTGGAAGAAAGAGAACATCATGACTAATGAGGAGACCCACCGCTAATCCGGGATCGTTTATAAGCAATAACTCTTATATCAGTCATACTCATTCACCGCCAAGTTGGCATATTTTAAATGTTAAACAGGCGACCGTGCAACGCAGCTCAGCGCAATCGTTTGGCCAGTCTACTGTAAAGCTCTTCCGGGCCGCAGTTACCAATATAGTGATAGCCAACGTCCGTTGAACGGAAATTTTAAATACTAATTGAAAGTATTAATTAGAAAGATATACATATAAAATCAATTTTATCGATAAATATTGTTGTTGCGCTACCGGGATTCGATGCTGGATCTCTTTTGCAATCCCGGGAAGGTGCATTACCAACTATGCTACAGCGACAGTACTTTCATGATCACTGACCGTCTGTTCTGAATAATTAAAACTTCACAATAAGAATGTGTTCTCCTTAGTAAACTCAATCTGAATGAAATGGTTTATGGCTTATATCGATGGATGCCGCACCAGGTGCTAACTAAAAATGTGAGAATGCTCAGTGTCAAGTGAAGGATAGAACAGTACAATAAAGATCATATTTTTTATTTATTATCTTTGTTTTATTAACCACTGAATTGAGTTTAAATACATCTACCGGTTTCGAAAAATACTATTTTCTTCTTCAGGACGTCATAACTAACCAAAAATATATATCATTGTTTCTTCACCAGAATCTATTTTTAAAATTTTTTCAAAAAAAAAAAATTATTTAAAAAATAAATTTAGTACCTAACTCAAATTGTTGCTTAATACAAATTTAGTTGAATAATTTTTAGGAAAAAAATTTAGAATGGGACTCGTAGTTAAATTTAGTTGGTTGTTTATAATTTCTTGATTATTTTTACATGCTTTATTTATCTCCAACGATTCCAAATTATTTAATTTGTGATGTATTTAAACTCAATTCAGTGGTTAATAAAACAAAGATAATAAATAAAAAATATGAATTTTAACCACAAAGTTAATATTGCTAATTTTAAAAGTACAATAAAGTTCAGTTGTGTGGTCTTAAAGAATGAGTATTGTATAACAGTGGTCAGTACATTGATGAGCTTCTTAGAAGGATGGTGGTGCAGGTGGCGCTTAACAGATATACCAAATAAAGAAGTTAACAGTGTCCTCTTTAGATGCGGCTATCAACGTGGCTAAAACCGGGAGGAACGGAGACGCGTTGTGCATCAAGTTCCAGATACCGCGACGTTCAGCATTGAGCAGCACGATGAAGAAGAATTTTTGCACGCTTGTAACATTTGTATAATTTTTTTGTTTGTTTATAAAATAGCACCACTACACGTTGTGCGTGTTAAAATCCGAGAAATACTACCATTAATTAAATACGTACAAGCACCCCGAGGGAATGCAGTTACTCTCGGAGCGCGCGCAGACAAAAACTAAACGATACAAGATTGTTTGTTGCCAGTCTAGCCGTCAGGTGGCGATAGTTGCGGTACCGGGTCGTACGCCTAACTGTTCTGATAATCTCTTATTCATAAATACCTCAGCGCTCTTTGATTTGTTGAACGGACGCCTGCTCCGGGCGACTGCTACAAGTGCAAGTCGGTGCTCGGGTGTACTTTCTCGGTCATTCGGCTTGCAGCACTTCCACGGATCTAGTACCGTTGATCTTGACCTTTATATAATATATTTGTATGGGATTCTTACGTGTGAAAACATGACGATTTTGCAATTTACATTCTACGTATTATATTCGTTTTTTTTTTCATGTATTGTATTTATCTTCTTATAAATTTTGTTTAAGAGTAATTTGTATATTGTGTGCAATTATTTATTATCTACATACATTTTTTTAGCGCAAGAAGTTAGGGCTTAGGAAAAACTGTGATTTAGTTTCGAAGGTCAATAGCTCTTTCCTCTCTTTCCCCTTGCCGTTTTGCTGAGAAAAATGTCAAAATTTTTATATTTTATATATTTTTGGATGAACTTAGAATATTGATATTTAGTGAATATTGAGTGCCGCAGTGTATAACACGAACTAATCATTTAATAATAGAAAAATTAAAACAACAAGCAGAAAAGTAATAGACTATTTGCTTACCACTAGGCCTTGCGGGCGACTATTGTTTCGGCAGAATCTATATTTTAATGCGAAAATCCCTTATTGTATTGCTTTAACAATGCACTATGTAGTGTATTTAAAATATCACAGCCCGTCTGTTCTGAATAATTACAACTGCACAATAAGAATGTGTTTACCTTAATATTTCATCTTTATTTCCAGTTAAAAAAAAAAAACAAAATATTAGTTAAATGATACTTGCTATATACACGTGTACACCCAGAACTAACTTAAATTGTTGGGATTATTGTTAGAATGTTATTGAAAGCATTAACATGAGGGATATAATTAACTTAAATTAACAAAATAATGTTGACAGGTAAAAACATTAACTTTCAAAAATGATTCACAGCAGTTTTTGACTAATATTAGTCGTAAAAAAGAAAACAACCCCTCTAACGACCCAGTGCCGAATATATCCGTCGCAAAATTCTTTATAGGAAAAATTTTGTGTCTCAACTTAATGGTGACGGATAAATTGCTTTACTTCACATTTTATGTTAATTGTCATTTTTAATTTTGATTATGAAAAAGCGTGCTGACATTATATCATTTATTTCTTTGTGTATTGCACTTGTGATGAAATTTTCTATTATTTTACAAATTATGTTAATGCCTGAATATTGTAAATTAATATTAATATTTTTATCTTTTTTGCTAATCTGTACTGCCATCTAGCGGATTTTTAATGAAAATGGATGATACTAATATAGAATGCAACATGGAATGCAATGGATACGAAGCGCAATTTTAATATATACATTTATGTGTGTATCTTTCCCTTCACCGTAATGTATTTATTTATTTACTTATTTATTGACATACATATTTTTGTTATAACAGATGTGAATATATTATAATATAACATTGTAATATGTTTATTGTGTAGGATGGAGTAGACTCCACCTCTGATATATACAGCGTTGTCCTGGCTACTTTGCTAGACTGAAGTCTGTGTTAAAGTAGCCAGTTTTTTTCGTGCTGTTATTTAAGATTCGACAGGAATAAAAAGAGAGATAAAAAGAATAAAAAAATATATATAGAATAAAAGAAAATGAAGTGAAGTAGGCACTATATAATGATTATATTAGAATGTTGGATAGCCATGCTTCTGATTGATATAAACACATAACATATTAATTCCCCTTACGGTTATGTAATAACCACGATAATGAATTTTGATTGGAAATTGCTGATTTTATTAGATAAATAAATACAATTGCAGTGTAGTGTTTAGTGATGATGTACTATTATATACAATCGTAGTTTTGTTACTTATTGTACGTTCATTTATACTTATGACTATGTGAAGAAGCGTGAATGGGTTTATTGTTAACCGAATTACCTGAAAACAATAGATATTGTGTGAAAATAACTGCACTTGAATAGATTTTTTTTTTGACACACTACGGGTTACTGTACCACGGCTTTGTTCCCATGGCCGGAATTATAGTACATATTCATAACTGAGCTGTAATTGTTTATTTTGTTTAAAAAAATATATTGATATTGTTTAATTGAATTGTTATCTTAAACTTATGTTTGCTAAAAAAAATATATGCGTCTGTTGTTTGTTCTTTCAATTCACAGTCGTAAATGGCGTAGTATGGTACGCTCACTGGACGAATAGATTATTCAACATTCCTGTAAATAAATTCTGTACAATGTTTTTCGTTAATAATTCTGAGCTTTTTATATTTTTCAGAATGGAACACCGATTTGGGAGGACTTCATTGCAAAGGCTTCGAAACTCCACACCGTTTTGAAGTAAGTATTATACAATCATACACCCTTAACTATATTGTGCTACACTAACGCATGTAATTAGTGATGAGCTCAAAATCACGAACCGTGAGTCAATCACTGATATCTTTGAGTCACACTCGCTATCAGTGATTGAATATCTGGGAATATTGTGATTTAAATTTTTTTTTATTTATGACTCGGCGCATGTGCGTTATAATTCGTGATAAGCGCCATCTAGCGTAGATTCTGCCAAAACGTTTAACGCATTTGAACCGAAAAATAAACTCAAATTTTTTAAGGGTTGTCATTTTTCGTGACCATATTAAATAATATTTATGTTAATTATACATGCTAGATTAAGTTTTTTTTTATGTAAATGAAGTTTGAATAATATAAGTAAATACGCTAAAAATTATGTTTTTTTAAATTTATTTCGTGTATTGTGATATCGTGCTGCGCACGCGTATTAGTAGTGAAACTGTGATCACAATCGCAGTTTCCAATCACTGATATTATCAAATATCAATCACAATCACACCAGTGAGTCAAGAGTAGCATTTTTTCTCATCACTACATGTAACGTGCCAGTGCGCGATGTTATTTATTAAATTTTATTAAAATACATTGATATCGACGCGTTTCATATTACCGGTCGTGAGTGAGTGTGCTAAGAAATCAGAATCGGATCTGGGGGCGCTGATTCAAATCCCCGGCGGCGGTGTAGCAATTGTGCGTCGCGTATATTTAAATAATTAACATTAAAATGGTGCGTTTGTGGAAAAAACTGCCTCCACTGATCGCGAAGTGGCCACTACCTACCACACTACTAGTATAATATTTTTGTCACAAGAAATAAACATAAAACAATAAATTTTAATTTTGAAAGAAAGCAAACACGTTCTGGCTTGACATTATAATAAAATAAAATAATGTTTTTGTTTGAAACCACTTTATTATGCACATATACTAAAGTCGACTAGTTTCAGCTGGACCCAACATTCTTCTGGACAATATAGTATATAGACGTCTATACAGTATACGACAGTTTATATACTGTATTGTCCTGAAGAAGGTTGGGTCCAACTGAAACTAGTTTACTTTAGTATATGTGCACAATAAAGTGGTTTAAAACGAAAACATTATTTTTTAAATATTTGATATCAACAGAACACATCAGACTCCGAGTTCAGAACTCTCTTGTAAACTCCAGTTATCCAATTTTTTATTACATGGTTTCAAAAGAATATATTAAATAACATCTATCTTGTTTAAAAATGAGAGCATTCTCGTTTTAACGTTGAAGTATTGTATGTCTAGGAGCGTTCAATTAAAAGTTCAGTTTAATAAGATAAAATTAAGTTTGCCCTCTGAACGTGGTAGTAATAGATTTAATTATTTTATATCGTACTTACTGCTGATTTGAATTTTCTTCTATTTAACCATTAGAAGGGGAATCCTCTATTTAATTTGATACTTTAATTTCCTGATGTAAGAAATTGTGCTAGGCTTTAGAACAAACAATTTAATTTAATGCTTTAAGAAATTGTGCTGAACTTTAATAGGGTTTTGTTTAGGTATCATAATATAAATTACTAAAATAATTATTGGCTAACCAGCCTACAGATGATAGCCAATTTCGTTAATCGAGCGACTCTGTAATTTGTACAGGGCTAGCGGGTGAGAATTATTAAAAGATCTGTGTGCTACCCCCTGCTTTTTGGAGGCCGATTTCACTCCACCGGCTTCAATTGATATATATATATATATATATATATATATTTTTTTTTTATAAAAATTAACACTAGACCCACAAAATGTCTTGATAGATGTTTGTCTGTGAAAGTACATTTATATCAATTTGTTACATTTAATATACTCAAAAACATAACAATTAATCTGTCTGCGTTTATACAATACATATTATTCATACAGGTAAGACAGATTATTTTCTATTAGCCATTTTTTAATATTTTTTTTCAAAATTAGGAGAAAGCGTGCTCTTTTGTAAAAACCCAGGCATTATTATTTATTGTAGGAAAAACAAATTCTATCGTGTTCGATCCATACTTGTCGGTGATTTTGGGGATCGTTAGATTTAGATTTGCTACACCTCTTGTATTTTTTACGTATGAAACCACACTTTTCGGAGCGTCGTTATTATAGTTTTATTTTATTAAAAGGAAAAGTAACAGCCCGTGTACAGGAAGAACGTTTACAGAAGAATATAACAATTTTAGATTATGTCTCGATTTAAATGTTTCCAAGCTTACAATTTTTTTCACTATGGCTGTTTATTATTATATCTGGTGTGTAATTGAGCTGGTGATATTATGACATTATGTGTGTGCGTTAGAATCGTAGATGGTTATGATCGGAGATTTATAATCGCTATAACTATCTCTTCACTCGCATTTATTTTTCGCAGACTCTTGGTTTTAGCTCCCATTCGACCCCATAAACAATGTTCATAATCCCACTTTTTTATACAAGTATTACGACTTAAACCGTTGGATAGAACTTTCTTATTTTAAGTAAAGAAAGTATATTTATTACTTAGGCGTACGTACTAGTACTTTTTAAATATAATACATTTTAGAATTATCAGTAGGATATATATATACGAGTATATTTCATTTAACATTTATTGCAGTGGAAATGAGATCACTCAGACGTATTTGTGGCAAATCTATTTATGACAGAGTAAAGAATGAAGAAATAAGGAAAGAATGTAAAGCTGATGTTAGTATAGTGAGTAAGATTAAGAAAGGATCACTTAGGCGGTTTGGTCATATGGAAAGGATGAATGAGGAGAGAATGGTAAGAAAGATATATGACGCAAGTGTTGATGGAACCAGAAATAGAGGACGTCCGCAAAAGACTTGGCACGACCAGATAAACCAGGTAATGGAGGATGGTTCTGTTAGAAGCCTCAACAATCGGCGAGCTTGTATGACAAGATGTATAAATGTGGATGAGGCGAGAATTGTGTGTCAGGACAGAAGAGTGTGGCGCTCTATCCTCTCTGCCTACCCCCACGGGGAAACGGCGTGATGGTAAGTAAGTAACATTTATTTTTTCTCTTTGAGAGTAGGACTCGTGTATAGAGAAGGAGTATGTACGAGATAATTTATGTTTCAGTTAGTCTGTGTATGGAGTGCGTCTATATTATTATTTATATTATACGAAACTTAACAATGTTCATTTGAAATTTATTAATATTGAGGAAAAAAAACCTTTTTATAGATAAACTAATTTAAAATGTTAATAACAATTACATTCACCAATCTTCAATCTCTCTGAAAACATTATATTTAATGCATTTCCCGTAATATGGTTATCGAAAGAAGACACAGATTTACAACAGACCTAATTATTTTCAGACAGAAGACAGATATTAGATGCTTGTCAAATATGAATTAAATATATTAATTAGAAAGGTATACACTTAAAATCAATTTTATCGAAAAATATTGTTGTTGCGCCACCGGGATTCGAACCTGGAAAACTTTCTTAACCGGGGAAGGTGCATTATCCAACTATACTTGTCAGTGAGAAAAAAATAACAACTTATATGGTTTCGTAAAATATAATTTGTGAAATTTTACACGTTTAATTATTAAAATATCATTAAATGGCTCTGTTAATAAATAAAATATTTAAATATGTGTAATATTTTTATAACTATGTATATTGAAAAAATCTATGTACAATATAATATAAGGCATACAAACACGCTATGGTGTTTTTCTTAACTAACTTACCATCACGCCGTTTCCCCGCGGGGGTAGTCAGATAGGATAGAGCGCCACTCTTTTCTGTCCTGACACACAGTTCTCACCTCATCCACATTCATACATTTTCTCATAAAAGCTCGCCGATTATTAAGGCTTCTAACAGAACCATCCTCTAGTATCTGGTTTACTTGGTCGTGCCAAGTCTTCTGTGGACAGAGTAAAGAATGAAGAAATAAAGAAATAATATAAAGCTGTTCTTATTATAGTGATTAGGATTAAGAAAGGATCACTACGGTGGTTTGGTCATATGGAGTGGATGAATGAGGAGAGAATGGCAAGGAAGACATATGACGTCCATGTCCATGCTTCCATTTTATAAAATAAAATCGAGAACACGTAGCGTCTAACCATTATTATTCGTAATCGTAATTAATTCGAGCTTGCTCAATGCGGCATTTGATTTCAGCAGAAGGATCCCATCTTTCATTTATATTGCAACCCTGATATCTTGCATCTTTGTATCCTTTCCAATTTATTTCCAATAGATGTTACCCATGTTTAATGTTTGTTAAAACTGTTGTGAATAATTCTTAGATAATTTTTACATTTTAGTTCAAAATGGGTTTTCACACAATATCGTATTCATTAGAGATTTAAAGTTGTTTTTTTTACCTGTTCGTATTACTTCATTTCTTTATGTTCACTATATCCTTCGTTTTTAAGCTTTTAGTTACATTCTGACGATAATCATACCAATTTAAGATTGCTCTAGGTGTACATATTAGTAGTATTTTGCTTTTCCTTACTGGAAATGAAATGAAAGCAATAAGGGATTTCTGCATTGAAATGTAGCCGATTTTTTTTCTGCTAGTGAATGTGAATGAGCCAAGATAGGAAACTATGGCGTTCAATTTTACCCCTGCAGAAAATGACGTGGCGGTAAGTGAATTAAACAAATTCTACATAAAATATCTCATTGAGACGAAACTATTTATATTATGGAAGTATGGCTAGCTTTAGTGATGCAACGTTCACCATTACACCCATTAATCAATCTCCATATCTGTCTAATTTTTGAAAGTTGTATATATGTTACTGTGATCTCTTTGAGATTGTGATGATGTGTGTTTGTCATCGTGCCCGCACCGCCTGTTGTGGATGTATGTGTGTGTTTGTGTGTGTAGTGGGCTTAAAAGGGTGACGCGTGACTAGCGCGCCCTCTTACTCTGCCGCTTGTGTCCGTGAATAGATGTATATTATTGTACCATAACAGTATTATTGTGATTGGCACCTGACGAATTTCATTATTGGACTACCAACAATCTTCGGTGAGGTATATAATTTTGGGGAGGACTAACATTTCAAATACGTAACAGTTACCATGTAACAATTTCGCTGTCGCCATCTATGATCTTAAATTTGATATTCATTTCCCTGAAACAGCTGAAAGTGAATTAGTTAGTTGGTTAGTTTAATAAAATGTATTAAAAATTTGTGTGAGCACCACTCCAGTCGGCTTTGCTTTAAGTCCGCGGGTATGACCCATTTCTCGGGGATTACGATGAACGACGGTCGTTTTGTCCTCTCTCCTTCCTCCTTTCTCCATTCCGCACGTTGTCTTCGAAACCGTTACCTCACCGTACTCGAGATGCCTTTTATTTTTACGATATTGCCTTCTCGTAGTGCTGATGAGACTCTTCTCTCTAGGGTCAACTAAAGGGTTCGTGCCGGTCCTTTGCCGAATTTAAAATCAACGATTTGGATAATGCATTTTTAATGCTGTACATGGGCTCTAGCTCTAGAATTATCGTACTTCAATAATAATGATATTATTTAACCTTTCCTCTCCGATTATGTAAACTGAGTTAACACTGCCTCTAATTATATGAATATCTCTTTAAATATACTAAATACAGAGTTCATATTTTAGGTATTCCTCCGTAATATATTTATGTATTGGTTAAAATAATTACAATATATAAATATTTACCATACGGAACAATATAAAATGTTTTCTTGAAGAACCTAATGTGAATTTGTCAATACGTGTATGTGTACGTGCGGAGTGGTGCGGTCTGCGCAGTGCGTGGGGCGCGGGGTATCGGATCCCGATCGTCACTTTAGTGGCAGAGCGTACGTTGGCCGGGTTAGAAGTATCTTATGCGTCTTTATGCTGTCGTTCGTTATGATTAATATTTTTCTCATTTTTAGCACTTTCGCACAATAATTGATATATAATATATATTCACTTATATATATGTCATATATTATTGTAATGATGAATATAAGTAATAAATGTAAAATATTATAAAATTGCAATTTTAAAGCATAGTTTCTTGATAATTAAAATAAATTAGATGAATCACTTAGAAAGATACAATATATATTTTTAGCGAGTGCACATTATTATTGGGAAATTGAGAGTTTTAGAACATAGTCCTGTGGTATTTTAATACAAATTTAATGTATCAACTAGAATGATAATGTACAAAAAAAATTTATTTGAAGGTATTATTTGTCGCAATATAAAGGTGATAGGTTTTTAAAAATGGAATAATTGATGTATCAATTTGAAAGACTGCAGCGTGTAAGTTTGAAAATATGTCGTCAACTTACTCGGTTGGTGTGGTATAACGGTAACGTATTTCCATTTCCCCGAATAGGAAAATATCCCTGGTAGCAACTGAAATATTTTTTCGATAAATTGATTTTTTCTGAATATTTTTCTAGTTGATACATTTAATTTGTATTTTTTTTTTCTATTTTATGCAATCGCAACTTCGTAATAAAAATGTTATTTCATTAAAAATATATATGTTGTTTAAGTTTTCCTGATTACATAAAATTGATTGAAAGTCTTACCATTATTTACCATGTACTCAAAGGTTTTTGAGGTTGAGATTCGTGATAGCTCTAAATAGAAAATAATTACTATTTAACTTACTGACTTCCATCACGCCGTTTCCTCCAACAGTAGGCAAAGAGGATAAAGCGCCGCACTCTTCTGTCCTGACATACGATTCTCGTCTGATCCACATTCATACATCTTCTGATACAAGCTCGTTGATTATTGACTTCTAACAACACCATCTTCCAGTATCTGGTTTACCTGGTCGTGCCAAGTCGTTATATGCGGATGTCCTCTATTTTTGGTGCCATCAACACTTGTGTCATATACCTTTTTACCATTCTCTCCTCATTCATTTTTTCCCCATGAGCAATCCTATCCATTATGCTAAGATCAGCTTTACATTCACATTACAAAGTAATGGTTAACATAATATAATTGGTAATTCAATCTTCCAGCAAAAGAAACTTCCAGGATTCCTATATATTGTATCAATCGATATATTTTTCAGTTTGTTTTTAAGTGATTTATTAAATTTGTTTTTAAAAAATATTTTACTAGCTATCCATTCTTTACGCCATTTATCTGCAGAATGGCTGTAAGAAATTCTTTCGTCCTGAAAAACACATCTTGTTGCAATAATTCATAACTTAAATAAAATGTATCGATTAGGAAGATGTACAGGAAAATTTAATTTATCGAAAAAATATTTTTCTTGCTACCGGGATTCGAACCTTTTCTAATCCGGGGAAATGTTAACCGATTACACTACACCGACATAGTAAGTTTTTTTTTTTTTTTTTTCTCTTTATTATGGCCTTCGCCAATTAGGCGTTATTAGCCATTACGACATAGTAAGTTGACGACAAATTTTCCAACTTATACGCTGTAGTTTATTTAAAAGCTTTCATCTTTTATCGCGAAAATTTCAAATATCTTTGAGTTATATTCACTAGGAGATGCCAGAAATTAAAAATATTTTTACGATACAAATTTATTTTCTTGTGTATTTTTCTAATTGATACATTCAAATTGTATTAAAATTGCAACTTAACAATAATAATATGTTCTCTTTAATAATTAATTCATAACTCATTGCACGCCCCTCAGTTATTGAGACTTCCAACAATTATATTTTCCAATATCTATTTTGTTTACTTTTGAGGTCTTGCGCAGACGTAAAACGTCTTTGGTGCATTGGTTCTAACACGCGTAACTATTTTCGCTCGGGATTGATGTGAACTCTGCTTCGACTCCGGGCATAATCCATCATGTCGGGTTTTCATCAAAGACGTGCCTGTCCGTCGCACGTTTTAGCTCTCATGATATTTTTTTCCATACAACTTGTTATAAAAATCAGACCGCCGCCACTGCCCATGATACCCGTGTTCTGACTCTTAAATGCCGATCTGTTAAGACGTTTTATTATGCATAAATTGTTGTCAAGGTGAATTGTCGCTAAATGGTGTTCGTTAAAATAATTGTTCTATATTTATTCTCAGTTCGGAGAGTCTGGATTCAGGACAATAATAATCATACAATAAAAATACGTATGCATATTTAATGATCTGTAGTAACTTTTTACTTTAGTTAAAAAATTTGCAAAAACGGGTTATTTGATCGTTGGTAAAAAATATTTACTTCTCGTAAGTATATCCCGTAGTAAACTCATTTTACTCTCCGATATCCGATAGTAAAAACGAGAATCCATAGTTAAATATGGCGGACTTTTCACAACTGTTCCAAAAGTCATCTGACACATGATCTCGTTGTTTAATATACATTATCACATAATACAAAAAAAAACTTCACTACCAAAGTGACAGATTTCGAACGCCTAGGAGAAAAAATCCATTGATAATGCATAAAATAAAGCATGTTTCATGATTATTTGTCGCGCCATCTCAATCTATGCTTTGATGTTCGAACGACTCGCAAACAATTTTAACCACGGGTGTTAGTAAAAAGTCACACAGCCGGCTCTTAGTAGTTAAACCAACAATATCGAAATACAAGTTTAATTATTTTAATCTAGATAAAGCTTGATGTGAACACTAAACTAACTGGATACATTTTGCTATTGATGTTGTATAGTACGGTCTGCTTAAGTAATACGTCAATATTTCTAAAATTATTTTTAATGTTTAAAGCAGTAAGTATATCCTTAAACGTTTTAACCATTAAACTATATTCTAATGCTAATCCAGTATGAAAATAATTAATAAAATCTTATGTTTTTTTTTGTTTTAATTGGATTTTTTTTATTAGTATATTTGATGATTACGTACATGCTGAAGTAAACTATGATTATAAATGACTAGATATATTAAATATAAATATATATAAATGGGTTATGAAAACTCTGTCGATAATTATATTATACTGTATTCATGTGTAGTATATGCTGTGCGCATATTTTTAATAAATAATGTAATGTATGGGGGTTGATAAATGAATAAATAATGTATTCGCAGAATCTGATCATTATTTTTTTTTAAATATGTAAAATCACACGATTATTTATTTCATTTTTCCTCCTCTCTGCACCTGACCCAAGATTCTTTACACTGGTCAATGATTAGTTAATTATAATATTTATTTACACCGAACTTAAAAACCTAAAAAGGTCTTCTGATTTAATTTTGTATTGCTTTGATGATACAACGGATGAACGGCTAGCGTTAAATAATAAAACACCGGTGGCTTAGTAAGTACAGTGCTTCTTCATATTTAAATGTTTTTAAAATTCAATTAATAATTAATTAAACTCGTATTGATTTGTTGAATAATACGCATTTTAATATGTGGATTACAAAATTTCATGTTAACTCCGACAAAATGTGCGTTTTGCTTTCGCAGTCGGTCATCACGCGCGTGCACATTGCTGGTCGTGCGTGCTCGTGCTGGCTCGTGCCGGCTCGGCTAGATACCATTTTTTGCCCCATCACCGGCGTTAGTTTGATCGTTTTCCAAATTGCATTATTATCGAAGGAGTTGCAAACCTTCTGCACAACAGGCGTGGACTAATATAATGTAAACATTTATTTTCTAAGAATTGATCCTTTACTTCTGTTGTATTGTATTGCGAATCCATCTTAACACGGTTATGCACGAGTCAAAGAGCATTTAAGATGTTTAAATAGTAATGGTTTTTCAAAATTTTTCCATTCATTCATTGGAAAAGGCTCCTATTTTTGATAAAAATTTCGGATTGTCTGTTTTACATATAAACAATGTTGGTCTTAAATTGAATAATTTAGAATCATTAAAAATATGTAAGGTGTGTAAAATTTACCAAAATATTATAAATAACCAACTAAATTTAACCACAAGTTCTAGAGATTTCCGTACTCCTTTTGTACCAAAAATAGTTGGTCACCTTAGTTTCACACGACTAAACTATCTAAGCAATCCTTTTTTATACTACAATGTTCAAATTACATTATTTAGCAATGGAGATTTTATTAATAATTTAAATTCCGCACACCTGCAGATAATTTCATTTTTATTTTACTCTGTGCACTACTCAACCCGCATATAGACATACAATAATTTGAATATTGTCTAAAAAAAACTGGGTCAAGGATCCAAACATTTAATGTTTGAGCCATATGAGATTCTTATCGAAGAATCGAAGTGAATACAGTTGGCTGACAAAATGAAAGAAGACTATTCGAGTTATGTACCTTTGTGGAGCCCCACTATTAATTACTTTTAACCAATGTTCTCTGCGGTGCGTACTGAAGAGTTCAGTCAATATTCGAAAACACAAGGTAATTACGTTTTATTTTCGATAACTGTTCAAAGTTTGTGGAATTCCATTATTATTTTGTAAATTGAATTGCTGTATTCCACTATATTTAATGTTAGAACATTTTCCCATTATCAATAATACAATTCAACTAAAGTAAAAAAAAACATTTTAAGACATTGATTAAGGGTGTGTCTGGAGTTGAGGGAGGTGGAGGTAGGGATGGAGTTAAAATGGATAATAGAAAGGATGAAATGTGCGGTATTTGGATGTTTATTATTTTCTTATTGTTATTTCTATTATTATTAAAAATTTCTAAATTCTCTGAGATGTCTGACTTTTGTACTTTGGCGCAACTATGTAGAAGTTCTAAATTATGATTGTCAAATGAATTGCCCTCCATTCTTGCGTGTTCAGCCATTTCGGAGTTTAGACTGAAGTATTTTATTGCTTTCTTATGTTTTTCTAATCTTTTTCCCATTCTTCTTCCGCTTTGTCCAATATAAAATGCGTCGCAATCCTTACAACCCAACTTGTAGACTCCGCTTTTTTTTTCCAGGGGATATTTTTGATTTATTATACAAGATATGTTTAATGATAATATAATAAAATATAGTGAAATAAAACAAAGTGGATGTCCAGTAATAGCATAAATATTGAAATCTCTTTAATGATGTCATGTGCCTTACCAGGTTAATCGATTTATTTTATTTATAATATTTCATTAAAAAATATTTTATTGGTAGATTGACTCTCACCGCAGTTTCATTGCATTTTTTTATTATTCTTAATTACTGTCTGAATATGTTTTAATTATAGCTGAATTGTATTATTGATGATGGGAAGATGTTCCCGAAAACGTGCTAACGTTAAATATAATAAAACAAGTGAATTAAAGAAAGTGTTTTAACTCAATTTATAAAAAAAAAAAATGTATTTTAATCACTAGCCAAAAGTAATGTACATAATTCTATTTTTAAATAAATAAATTGTTTAAACTGTGTGTGTTTAGTTGTTATGTTTTGGTTATATTAAACGTAATAAAATGCATGTAAATGTACCTGTAGACCAACGTCTTGCAAGACGTTTTGTGGGTCTAGTTTTAAATCAAAAATAAAAATAAATAAAAGAATATAAAAAATAAATTATAATAATCACCCTTTATTGATTATGTTCAACCGATTGCCTACAAACAGGAATTGATAAGTTGATGTAACAAGTGTCAGGTGTCAGACCATAGTTGACTAAATCAACTTCATCAATAATGTATTATCCCGCGTGTGTTATCGGCGACGCTGCTGCTTTGTATTACTGTACACATCTAGGAACCTTCTATATTAAATTCATTACAAAGCCCTGCGCATAGATCGGAAAAGGCTGCGAAATAACGGAGAGCTCCAGTCGTCTTGCTGCTGGACCAAGCTCTTCATGGTGCTTCCGGTGGTTCTGTGCAATATCACGTACACCTTAAACAATCCCACGCACAGGACGTCATCCTCGTAACGAGGGACCGCCGAAGAAGAAGAAGAAGAATTAATTCAAATGCACCAAAATAAAAAGCGAGTTGCCTCGCAGCACCAGCTCTGCAACGTTGTCGAGGACGCGTAACTCTGTTGGCCTGTACCGTGTATGGCGTGATATCATTGTGTTTTGTTCATGTCCCTTCATGAGAGAGTGTACTTGATAGTTAGCCTTTTAATGACTGTCTTGTACCCGCCGGTTTCTTTTCTTCCGTTCATAACACTTGATTATCAGTTTATTTGTAATGTTGTTGTATACCTGTATCTAAGAATTAATAAAGATAGCACTTAGAAGGTCTTAATTAAAATCACTGTTCGTTTTGCTTATCAAACTAAAATATAAATTGTTTTTCGTCCTTTTTTCTTTTGTGTTTATTATTTGTAGATTTCGCGTTTCTGTAGCATTGTGTGTGGAATCGATAAAAGAAGTTCCAAACTTCTACAACGGTTCCGGCAAATGGTGCGCCCTTTTAATAATGTTGTCGAGGAAGTGGTGGAGCCGTTTATTATACATCGCTAGATGGAGGAAGATGGAGGCGCCTTGTCGAGTCTTTGAATATTTCCTTGGATAAGGGATGTACATTAATTTTCTGTTCTTCATAATCAAAGATCTTTCAGTACTGTTATCAGTTACACGTACAGTAGTAACCAGGTTTTACTGGTTTCTGCAAGCGGAATGGAGAGTATCACTTTTTTTAGATGTATTGATGGTCTTGGTATGTGGCTACCGTCACCAGTAATAGGCGGGTACTGTGCTGTTACTTGTGATCTGTACGCGATTTGTATCGTGGAAGAGTGAACATCACTTTCTCTGGTTATCCTATGGTAACTTATATATATATGTATAAAGTGAGATAGACGCCCATTGTTTGCTTTGTGCCGAGAGTTCGTTTGTCAGAAATTACACAAACACTTTCCATTCTCGTGGGAAAATTAATAACATTAATTGCTTTAAATTAATTTCTATGCACCATTTATACACATTCAACTTTATTAAAGCAAAGTTAGATACTGAGATATGTAATTCGTATATACAAAAATATAAATACCTACCTAATACTTTCCTGATGCTACTTAGTTATCAGTTCACATGAACCCGTGAACTTGTTCATCTTTATCATATAACGTCAAAAATATTACTTTGTTTTTGAATATATGTATCAGGTTGATGCATTAATTCGTAGCATTTGTATTAAATTTAGTATTATTTTTAAAAATATACAGCGATAAAGGAGAAAATCTGAAGGATAAAGAAGTTCGGGAGAATATTGCGGATGTGGAATAACCTCCCAACAAAGCTATTGAATAACACCTTTTGTAATATTCGTAATGTGCGGACGGGCATTATCACACTGAAGTATCACATGATATCGTTTTTCTTGAACTGCGGCCTTAAGGCGAGATGGAGTTGTTGGCAATAAACTTCAGAAGTGATGAAACAATTTATATAGTAGACGACGTATTATTTGTCCCTTCAGAAGCACTACGATACCTTACATGGATGGATACCAGACTTAGCACGTGAAAATGTCAAAATCGCCTTTTTTGAAACGCGAAAAACATTTTTGTGTCGTACTTTCCCCAATGGCTCTCCCCGTAAACACAACAAATGGTTCCAGTGGTCTCCGATGCCTCAACTCCTCGGTTAAACTCAAACAAAATAATGAAATGATGTTTTTTTTTAGGTACTTGACATTTCGTTTTATGTAGCCAATAGCCACACACGAACTTTGTACAAATTGAAAAATCAAGGACGTATTCAATAAAACAAAACTATAGCATTAAAATGACATTGACATATTTAGGTCAAAAAATTCTTTCCTAACCACTTTTGTCAACGAACTCATTCATTATAATACATATTATATACCTACCCTGAAGATTGAATCGACAGAAATTTTAATACTATTATTTTTAATATAATAATAATAATGACTTGGTCAGAGTTATTCGAATCACTCAATGTGAACTGAAACTTTGGCCTCGACAAAATCGATCCACGGCATAATAACCTAAAATGAGAAGCGATGTTAGTAAAAACCAACGCACTTATTGTTTTTACTGTGTTCGAAAACCGATTTTAGAACGAAGGGCTCGGTGCGAGATATAGTCAACTGATATCTAAAATGGCCTTTTGTTGTGCACACCAAAGGGCGAAAATTCTTCATCTTGCTGTTTAAGAATGTGTGTTTTTGGTTTCAAATTAAAAATAAATAAAAAAGTTAAGAATACTAATTAAATGTATTAATTGTAAAGATATACATATAAAATCGGTTTGGAAAAGAGATCCTGGTTCGAATCTCGGTAGCGGAACAACAATATTTTTCGATAAAATTGATTTTATATGTATATCTTTATAATGAGTACATTTAATTAGTTATTAAGGAGAACACATTCTCAAGAGTGAAGTTGTAATTGTTCAGAACATAGGTCTGTGATATTTTAAATATTAAATTAATGTATTAATTATAAATATATACATATAAAACAATATTTTTCGACAAAATTGATTTTATATGTATATATTTATAATTAATACATTAATTTGGTATTTAACATTTAATTAGTAACTAAAATATCAGAGAGCTAATGAGAATAATTATAACTTCACAATAGGAATGTGTTCTCATTAATAAAGTTAAGAATCTTCATAATAGTGTAATTTTGGTTAATCGTTTTATAAGGATTATTAATAGGTTAATTTTTATAGCGCCATTTACGTAAAAAAAATATTTATTATTTTTTCAAGTTTTGTAAACTATAATAATTTTTAAAGCGATTAATTAGTACTCGCTTCTATCCTAAATGAAGTAACAATTATAGGTGTGTATGTACAGTGGAATTTATATATTTGTCAAATTCAATATTCGTCAAATTTTTTCGAGAAAAAGTACGATATTCGTCCAAAAATCCAACATTTGTCTCGAAAAGTCACCCACCATATGACGACTGTTTGCCTTCATAAAAAACAGGAAACTGAAGCAGTGGAGGAAGGGTCAAATCCCAAATACTGACATTAAGGAAATGCTCCCTTCAATACTAGTATGGTGGAGAAATGGCATCCAAACATTGCCACAGATAATCAAAATATACATTTATTGAATGATAATATTATTGTCGACTTTGAAATAATAAAAAAATAGTCAGAAATACAATTGTACATTGTTTTATTTTTTTATTTACTGTTTCCGAGATTAGTTTGTTGAACTCCATAAATCACATGAGAAAATCAAACACTCGTTTTTTTTAAAATTCTACTCGTTTAATTTACTTGAGATGAGACGCGTAAGGGCATTATAAATCTAACAATTTAACTCGACAACTAGTATTTATATCTGTAGTGGAGGACAACTATACAATTTTATTTGCATGAAATAAAACATTATTCATTAGCATTCTGAAGATTTCCATATATTTTAATGTTTCTAATTATTCTAAGTTACTATTCTATTTCAACACTAATGATATTTTAATGTCGTGGGTAATATGTATTATGAATTGCAAAAGTTCTTTGTTAAATCGACTAGTGTCGGGACATAGACAAAAATGATATCGATCATCAGAATTATTTGTTGTTTTAATGGATGGTGACTCCCCTTCTAAACAATACGTCTTTTCCTCCTCTTCAGTTCCTGTCAGTATCGCTACTCAGTAAAGGTAAAATTCTGGTTACGATTTTATTTATTTTTGTCAGATTTGGAGTTGTAGTTAATTACTATGGAAAAAATTATTCAAGTTCGATTAAGTTTTTTGTACGTCTCCCAGGATCGAATTAATGATGAATATATATTGTTTATTGCGACTAAAACGAGTTTGATAATAATACAAGTGCAATTATAACAAATAGATAAGTAAGTAGGTATTTTGTATTTATATTGTATGCAAATGGTATTAGTATCAATTAATGAAAGAATATAAATATAGACGTATGCGAAACATCTCAACGATCCTGTTGTATTGTATACTGTGCACGTAATTTTTGTTTGATAATGTACGGGTAACTTTAAATTTTTCGATAACCTTCAAAAAAATTAGAACGTATTAACCCTTTAACTGGTACGGTCACTATGTTGCCACCCAACTTTGACTGTAATTTTGGCGGTCATGTTAATACTCGCATTGTTTGTAATGTGGGCCTGGGACATTTGCGTGTAATAAGCACGAACACGGGGCCGCATTTCAATTGATTTAATTTACAGTTCCCAGTTTTGTGCTGAAGTCAGTGAACGTTTGGCTGATCTTTTATAGTAATCCTTCTGAATCCTCAAAATATTTCAATAAAATAAAGTTTTTTTTTTTACGTTTATTATAATAATTATAACAATAGATATTTTTTATAGCGTCATTTTCGTAACTAATTTTCACCTCATGAGCGCTTTACACATAAATTATTTATAGCAGGGGCGTGCAGTGCATACAAGCAAAAAAACTGTGCATAACTAAAAATTCTGGGAAACAAATATGAATAAAAAAATTGGAAAACATTAACGAAAACATTATTTTGCAATTAGTGCGGTCTGTGTACCAGTAGAGACTTTAATTTCTTAGTTCTAAAAACTCACCGCAACTCACCGCTGTACTTATGGCGCTCTTTTTTTATTCGCCGCATCGCGCTATTTACATTAGTAGAGTCGTCACCTATGCTGTTTATTAACAGAATAACATTAGAAAGGGTTACAACTGCGTGCAAATCATTGATGTGTCTAACGGAGCATTCTACTGCCTCTCCCCCGCACTCTTGCGATTTGGACAGGGTGAATTTCTGCCGGACTGATCAAGTTCTGCGACTGAAACACATAAATGTGACGTCTATCCTCCCCTTTTCGGGGTGTGTGATTTCTATAGTTTCTTTCTGGCTGCCTTTTGAAATTAATGTGACAACAAGTCTCTCATATTGTACAGTTATGGTTCTGGTACGATACCGGAGCCAACCTATGATGGTATTATGATGATATGACTGATTGTAACAAAATAAATAAAAATATATGTAGTTATGATGAATCGAAACGAGGGTAAACAACTCTCAAAACAATTCGGGATAGGGTGTAAATAAAAAAATATGAATTACTTTAACGAAAATAAAGCACTTTGCCCCCCCCCCCCACTCATTTCCCTTCACCACACGGCCATGTCAGTTTAGTCGATATCTATATCTTGCGTCGAAAGTTTTGACGAATTAGTGTCTGCGAAATCACCAATATACAGTCCACTTTGAAGGTGCCAGCAGAATCCGGATCGGTGGTGAGTGCCTTTTCCTACCGTATCCTGTATTTTCTTACGGTATCTTTGACGTTATCTTAACACTGGATTAATATTTCAGCATGAAATATGTTTTTTTATAAATATAATACGAGTAAAATAATCCTATTGTGTATAACAAACAATTGCAATAAATCACTCAACAACTCTTTTTAATAAAATTTGGCTGTTGAAGGGTTAAAAATCAATTCGATCCGTAAGAAATGCAAAGGTTAAGATATAGGTACAATATAATGGATAACCGACCGAGGCGAAGAATGTATATAAGCAAGGAACAGAGATCGTGAATTTGCCGCAGTGCATACACTCTGGCCATCAGATTTTCGATTGTCTGGGGACCACCTCCGAACCGAAGGCATATAGTATGTTGGCCGATTTAAATCTGATCGTATATAGACCGGTCTTTGAGCGAGAGCATTGTGAATGTGCAAGGTCGACAATTGGCCAACAATGGTAAATCATCAGATCTACATAAAGCAATCACCGACGGCAACAGGCAGCAGACGGTCGCTCGTACAAAAGGTCACCACTGCTGACTGCTGTCGGCTGTCTGCTGTCTCACGACATCGCGCACAATCAATACATTCCAATACAAATATTACAAACTATCCATATTAGGGAGAACACAAAGTAGATGGGTTTCAAATAATGGAATGATAGATGTATCAATTTTAAAAGCGTAACATGTAGGTTCGAAAATTTGTCGCCAATGTACTGTGCGCTGTAGCGTAATCTGTTAATGCACGTTCCCCGGATTGGAAGAGATTCAGGTTCGAAATCCCGGTAGCAACAACATTACTTTTCGATAAAATTGATTTTATATGTATATCTTTCTAATTAATACATTTAATTTGTACCGAATGATGGTGTGTATGTATAACCAAAAGCCACACGCCGTCCATGCAAAGATTACTGAGAATCAACATGTATAGTATCTATTTAGTTTTTAGTATAATCCAACTTGAGTATTAAATACTATTTCAATGTGTCCAAAATTTAATAAAAATGAATTGATAATTCTGGCGTCTGCTATCGGATTACTCAAAGGTATTTGAAATTCTGTAAAAATAAGGTAGATGGCTCTTTCAAATAAAGGAACGATTAAATGTATTAATATCAAAAAGGTAACATATAGGTTCGAAAATTTGTTGCTAAAAATATTGTCGCTGTAGCATAGTTGGATAATGCACCTTCCCCGGTTAGGAAAGAGATCCAGGTTCGAATCCCGGTGGCGCAACAATATTTTTCCATAAAATTGATTTTATATGTATATCTTTCTAATTAATATATTTAATTCATATTTAAAATACTATTTCTATTACAAATTACTTACTTACCATCACGCCATTTCTCCGCGCGGGTAGTCAGAGAATATAGAGCGCCACACTCTTCTGTTCTGACACACAATTGTCGCCTCATCCACATTAATACATCTTCTCATACAAGCTCGACGATTATTGAGGCTTCTAACGGGACCATCCTCCAATATCTGGTTTACCTGGTCATGCCAAGTCTTCCGCGGACGTCCTCTACTTCTGTATATTTGTCTTACCATTCTTTCCTCATTCATCCGTTTCAGACGACCAAACCACCTAAGTGTTCGTTTTTTAAGCTTACTCACTATACTAAGATCAGCTTTGCATTCTTTCCTTATTACTTCATTCTTTACTCTGTCATAAATGGATCTGCCACATATATGCCTAAGTGATCTCATTTACACAGCATTTAGTCTACTTTCATTCCTTTTTTGCCAGCTCCAGGCCTTACTTCCATACATCAATGTCGGTACCAGGACTCCATTTTGAACCGCTATTCTTGCCTCAGTTGACAAGTTCTCATTAGCTATAATTTCATTCAAAGCTCCGTTCACTTTATTCCCTGCAATCACCCTCCTTTCGATATATTTCTCTGTCTTTCCGTTTCTATTAAACATACTTCCCAAATACACAAACTCATCTACTTGTTCCAAACATTCATTATTACCTACAAATGTTTTTTCACTGTGTCTTGCTTTCCTCCTTCTCGAATACCATCACTTTCGACTTGGTTGACATTCATAATAACTTGCATACATCATACATTCTATTCACTGGTCTCTGTAATTCTTGTTCTATTACAAATTAAATTAATCAATTATACAGATATAAAAAATAAATCTATTTATCGAAAGAATGTTTGGTCGCTACCGGTATTCGAACCTGGACATTTTTCTATCCGGGGAAACGTGTTAACCGTTCCACTACATCAACCGATTACGTTTACGACAAATTTGAAACTTATATTCTGTGTATTATTATTCAATTTTTAAAAGCAATCAACTTTTTATTGCGATGAATTCCAAAATAACTTTGAGGTAAACACGCTAGGAGATGTATAATATTTTGATAATAAAATGATAGATTTTTTTTTTAAGGAGAATGTATTTTTGTTGTGAAGTTGCATTTTCAGAACATAATTCTGTGATTTTTTTAATACAAATTAAATTAATCAATTTGAAATATGTGCAGAAAAAATCTATTTAAAAAATATTTTAGTTGCTACATATACATATTTGTATTCAGAGTTATTTTGCCATGTGTCCGCTTATCACGTAGTTGACGTTTCAATCTATTATCGTTTTTTATCGTATTTATAAGTAACGTGCCGCTGTGTCTTAAATCAAGTGTTTTTAAACAATTTTACAATCCTTGCATGATGATTCAGAATCTAAACCGGCGCCATTGACGAAATTGAGATAAACGTAATTGTAAGTGATTTTAAACTAAGAGTGGAGATTTTAAAATTGATATTCTTTTAATAAAATACTTCTAAAACATACAAGCGTGCTATCAAGAGCAGTTATCAGTTACACAACTATCACTTTTGCCAGATCATTAATAATGGCTGTTTTGGAAACCCGGACTTTGAATACTAACTTAACTCAGAATCTCCAGATGACACTGCGTAGTATTTAAAGAAGTGTTGGGGTTGATGAGAATGAATCGCGCGGTCGGTGTAGAGTCGTTTATTTGGTCGGAGATAGAGAAGGAAGAATACAGGAGATAACACAGCGTGAAATAGAAAAGCGAGTTGGTGGTGTTCGTTGTGGTGTACAGCCAGACTTAGGCGGCTGCTCTTGGCTCCAGCCTGCTGACGGCAGACTCAAATCGCCATCCCTACAGAAGTATGTTGAGCATTACTAGGAGATATAGAATTAGAAATACGATGGACAAAGAAAATTTTTAAATATTTACGAAACACAAAAACGGCCTAGAGGATGCCCAAAGTCTCGACGGATAGGCTGGATTATCAGGGCAGTGGGAGTGACACGGCAAAGATTGGCGAAGGACCGAAGACAGTAGCAGAGACATGGGGAGGTCTTCACTTAACAGATGATGATGAGACGAGGCACAGGTGGGTGCCCATATTATCAGTCTTGTTCAGTATGAATTCGATTGGGATTAATTATATTACTAAGATATTTTAATTCTTTCTATATATTGATAAAGTTGAAATATTATGCAATATGAGTATTGAAAAAACTAGACGACTGACTGTATGTAAATCTGTCTTATTATTATTATGCATGTAGTAAATATTTATATTATGTATTGTCGATGTTTAAATGTTCCAATTAATTAATAAATAAATATAAATTAATAATTATGTAAACATTGGATATTAAAATATATTTTTTTTATGTGTCAGGTTGAATATTTGATGTCTTTGATTTTTACCATAGATATTAAATCATTAAATTTATAATGTAATATATTTTTGTAAAAAATATTTATCATATTCGCAAATTTTTTCACTTGTTTCAAAATATATCTGGAATGAATATTATTCTGATTATGAATTTATGGATATTTTATAATTTTTTAATTGCCATCAGTGCATTGGAGTTTTTGTAATATCTGTCTCAGTCCTGTTTAGTTTAATTCCATACATAACGTTGATACCTCGTTATTACATTTTTTTTCATCGAATAAAATCATGTTAGAATGGTTAGGTATATATATTTATATGGTGAAAGTTGTTCGGAATTTATGTTAAATTACTGACTTTTTATTTTAATTGCTATTATATAAGATTACACGTTACGTAAATTGTGACAGTTGGCTGTTGTGATTCTTGTCCATGTCGACGATCGAAAAAAAACGGCGTTTGATTTATTCGAAATCAATTATCTACACCTCGATATGGTATTGGAGACGATAAAGTATCACACTCCAATCAAAACCGCCCGGGATTTAGATGTGAATGACGTAATAATTTTCGAATTTTCATCTCCACAAACGACTTTTATGGGTGCCAGCAAAACTTGGAAAGATTTTGTAAATATAAGTATAATAATAATACTTTTAAAATTAGCAATATTAACTTTGTGGTTAAAATTCATTTTTTTCATTTATTATCTTTATTTTATTAACCACTGAATTGAGTTTAAATACATCTATCGGTTTCGAAAAATACCATTTTCTTCTTCAGGATGTCATAACTAACTAAAAACATATATATGTTCCGATAGATGTATTTAAACTCAATTCAGTGGTTAATAAAACAAAGATAATAAATAAAAAATAATAGTATAATAATAAACTAGTGTTTAAAAACCCATCGTGAGACGGGCGTGAAAAATGTGCGTTGGACATAATTTAAATAATTATCTTCCTACTTATACAGAACAACAGCATTACAGTTTTCCGATTTTCAAATTTCCGACAGTAAAATGGACTTGTTTGATTTCTATTCAAAAAATATTATTTATTTAGTTCAAATTAATTCATTTTAACATTAACCTAATAATTAGGAAATTACACTTTAATTCAATATCCAATAATCGATATCAATTTCCTTTGAAGGTTTCCTACGCGCGACACATAGAAGAATATTTTTGTTACATTAATAATAATAGTATTGCGTTTATTCCAGCGTTATCGTTTTTTTTAAATATGAAGACCGCTTCGCCATAAAGATAATACATATTATATATTTAAGTTACGAAATATTATTTATGTTATGAAAAAAAAAAAAAAAAAGTAAAAAAAAGTAAAAAAAAAAAAAAAATTCACACATATATGTAAATATTAATAAAATATAGATTCACGACCATTATTGTATATGTAGCTATTCTGTAATCGTTGCCATTCTTTGGTCAGGGAACCAGCTTTCCATGAGAGCGCCGCTTGCACTAGAGAGTTGGTGCTGAGCTCCAGCCGCAGCATTACGCCAGCAATTTGATGTCACAGAAACGGAACGCATCCATGTATACGGCTTTCGACAAACATTGTAGGTGCGCTGCAATAACGCGCCAATCCGATCAGTATTCTGTGTAAGTTGTTGTATTGAATTCGGAGACGGTTGTGCGTCACTTGCTTGTATTGATTTAAACTGGATCCTCACTGTATCGGTAAAAACTTCGTGACAGCATATTCGCACAAACGCTCAACTATCTCCTCTGTCGTTCCATGTCATCATCGTCTTGTCCATCTTCATTGAATGTATAGCCAAGGTATTTGATCTTATTTTGAACGCTCAATTGGGACCTATCAAGCCACACGGGAGGAATAATATCTGGCCCTTTTCCATATTTGAACGCCATTATGACCTACTTGCTGGCATTGTATAAAATATTATGTTCACTGGCTTATGTTTCACATATATGTAAAAGCTTTCTTATCTCTTTTATAGATGGCATTAGTATAACCATATCATTGGCATAACTAATGTGGTTCACATTTGTCCCGCCCATGTGGCAGTAAATTTTCGCATCGGATAGTCGCTCGCTCAATTCGTCCATGTACATATTAAATACTAGGGGTCAGCCCGTCTTAAAACGTTGTGTGTACCTTTTAAAATCTAATTGACTGTGAAAACTGACGAATCAAATTAAAATATAATTTTAACCTGATTTCATAACTTTTATCTTGATCATTCTTTATTAATTTTGATTTAGTCATAAAATTGTTACAAACAAATTAACTTTGAAAAATTCTGACGGTGCAGTCGTTTTGAAAAATATGCCAGATTAAAAATGTCTTATGTCCGCCCTACTCGTATTTCAAAGGACCATTCATTCCGATGTTTATATCGGTTAGCTTTAAAAAAAAAATGTTATACACGAAGCTAAGGTTTTATTTATATGTGACAAAATATTCTCGGTTCAACTTTGAGAATAAGACGACGTACACCATGTCACAATTGATGTATCTGTAAACAATTAAATTAGGATTAAATAAAAACTAACCATAAATACAAAAAAAGTGCACTTATATATACATAAAGAGGGAGATAGAATATAAAATTACATGTGAAAGATAGATACGGAATACATATACAGTTAGGTAGAACATCAAGGAAAACAGAATATAAAATTATATGCGAAAGAAAGAGACAGAATACATATACGGATAGACGGAACATTAAGGGAGGGGAAATTACAGTGTTGATGAATATTACATTGATTTTAAAAGAAACCTACCTAAAATAGGGCTAATGGATAAATTAATTTGATTATAAGAATTGGCGTACCACTATTTACTGCCCTTTTTATTTCGAGGGGTTCTAAACTGTTCGTAACTGTCTAACAGGAGGCCCAACCCGTTTTTATGGAGGATATTGACGCCTGTGTTATTAAAATAATGGTCTTTTTCATTATATGGTTAGAAAATTCTGAGAAACCATTACTGTTTAAACAAATAAGATGTTATTTGACACGAATATTGACATTACGAGCAGTTTTGGCTATATAGAATGTGGTACATTTATTACAATTTATTTTGTATATACCCCAGTGGCTTAATTTGTTATCTTTATCTTTTGAGTTTATTAAAATTTTTCCTTAGTTGTTGTTTGTGTAAGAACACTGGCCTGACGTTAGAAGGAAGATTATTCACGCAAAGGCGAATTGAATTATGGCTTCACTCCCAGGTGTTTGTCCGGTAAATTTTTTTCGGAATCCCGGGTCGAGTTGACCAGGTGTGAAGTTGGACCAGTTGTGGAGTGCGAAAGCGACTGGTGCATCAATTATGAGCCCAATTAGCCCCCCAGCTATTGCGTAATGCTTACTTACTTGCATTCTTACCGTCAGCCGTCTGTCTTGTATTATTTGCGCGATATACTTCGAACTGTGCCCCTTGATCTTGAAAATGAACACTCACCTTCTACCCAGGTGATGTTTTTTATTACTATTTTACGAGCGACATTTGTACGTCTTCATTTAATTTGCATCATCAAGTTTTTATCATGCTTTATTATACTAAGTTTAAAATATTGTTAGTCACGTAATACCGTGTTAGCGTGTGGTTGCATCGCTTTGCATTTATTTGTTTTATTTATCAAACGAAGTAAAGCTGCAGACATTCGGACACATTCCCCGCAATGAGATTATTATTAGATAGTTAATCAAAAAAGGAAAATTTTACAGGAGAGCGAAAACAAAAATGAACCATTTTTGAAGTTTTTGATGTTTGTCGTTACTTTAATTATCTTTTATCGATTTATTAAAACATTTTTTAACATTTTATCCACTATTTATTATTATACGACCATTACCGGTTACAGCCTGTCACGGCCATCTTATCTTTTATCTGTTATTGATTAATAATAATGAATTGATACACTTATAAACGGAATAGATAATGTAGTTATTGCACAATTCTACTGCTTACTGCGGGGAACGGCGAACGAGTGATCCCGTTGAAAAGCTTCGCAGAGAAGGGGTGAACTATCTTTAATACGGGTTTCATGGAGTGCAGAGAAACATAGTGTTTACTTATATATGAGATATATATATGTATCATATAGATAAGTAAATAAATGATCTCTTCCAACCCATTATGTAGGGAAAGGTAGCAGAGGTATAGTTAGAAAGAGACCATCGCCGAAGCCGATTGCTTTTTATTGGACTTATTATTGGAAACTGTTCAAAGGTTTATGGTGAAACTATGTGGAATTCCATGATTATTTTGTAAATTGAGTCTAAAACACTTTGTTTAATTTCACTATATTTTATTATATAAAACGTTACAACGTTTTCGGGAACATCTTACCGTTATCAATAGTACAATTCAACTAATGTTAAAAACATTTTCAGACAGTAATTAAGGGTATGTCTGGAGTTAAGGGTGATGGGGGTGGAGTTAAAATGGATAAGGGGGGGATGTAATGGGTGGTATTTGGTAATTTATTATTTTCTTATTGTTATTATTTAAAATTTTCTAAGATGTCTAACTTTCGTCCTTTGGCGCAACTGTGTAGAAGTTCTAAATTATGATTGTTAAGTGAGTGGCCCTCCATTCTTGCGTGTTCAGCCATTTCTGAATTTAGACTGAAGTATTTTTTTTAATGTTTTTCTAATCTTTTTCCTATTCTTCTTCCGCTTTGTCCAATGTGAAATGCGTCACAGTGTACTTGTAGATTCCGCTTTTTTCTTCTTGGGGTATTTTTTATTTATTATACAAGATATGTTTAATGATAATATAAAAAATATAGTGAAATAAAACAAAATATTTCAACTTACAAAGTATTAATGGACATACTTGTTTCGGATGTCGCGAAATAGTATAGATTTTGAAATCTCTTCACGATGATGTCATGTGCCTAACCGGGTTAATCGATTAATGTTATTTATAATATTTAATTAAAAAATATTTTATTTGCAGATCGACTCTCACCGCAGTTTCTGCATACCTGGACGCTTTCCAAAAGATTGCAGATGCCGCCACCAACTCCAGAGGTAAGATTCTTTTCTTTGTGGTTTAAAATTTAAGTGTTGAAAATTCTGTGGTCTCAATATTTATATATAATTGTTTTGTTTCCCGTACGGCAACAAAGTAAGGTGTTCATCTCTCTGTTTACCTTGTGGACTTTCCGCTTACAGTATGCGAATTGGTATACATCGTAAAAATGATTTATTTCATTATTGAATGCGATATATCGATATTGACATTTATTTTTTCATTAATGAATTTGTTACGCTAAACGACTTATTTCTCCTAAATATAGGCCTTTCTCTAAGATCCGCAATTCTCTTAAGCCCACATTAATTTAATTTCTAAAAATAAATACGAGAAAAAGTTTATTGTTCGCCTGTAAAATATTACATTTTTATATAAATCTTTTAACCATAAAAAACAAGATCGTTATATATTTTAGAAAAAGTGTAAAAAAAAAAACAATGTCTACGTAATTTGATACCGAGGGTGAAGTGCTGGGGGGGTAGTTCTACGATATTTGTATCGATTACCATAACTCATTGGTATAAAAATGTTGCTAGCGATCCTGGCATCCCCCGGTACGACGAATTCATTCGAATCTCCATACCAAGTATCCAATCAAGAACACGCAATAGTTCAACTAAGGGGTATGGAATGAAATAGCCCTGAAACTATTTAACTTTACCGCATTTACTTGGGAAATATATTTTACTAATTTATTCTAACTGCGTCTCGATCGATCGTCATCAATTGTCGTGGATACATCATAATTCAGTGTGGCAAGACAGCCCAAGTACGAAGGTGTAAATAAGTGACGGTTAAATCGTTATCGTGGCTCGTGTCAAATTATAACGATAATTGCTAACTGATTATTCGTAATTTTTCAAGCAATCACTGATACACTAAAAACTAAACTTTCAATAGTTAAATCTCAGTTACCAATCATAGTCAAAATAACGGTTTAACATGTTATGAAATAGTTTTAACCATCAGCGTTCAGATGTTTGGACGATCGCGCTGTTGCGCAGGCACGAATCAGTCATGTGCCCAAGCACGAGCGCGCCCGTTGAAGAAAGCGAAAGGCCAATCACGCGAAGTCAAGGATTGTGGGTACGCGCATCTTCGGCGTGAATACGTATCCCTCTCAATACATAATGGTGGCGGGGATATTTACAAATCACTAAAAGAAACCGGCACAATATCCTCGTCGTTGCGCGCCGGACCTGACAAGAACAGCGCCCACTACGTTGTCTATACCCAGCGTTCGTTACCAAAATTGACATCGAGATATTTTCTTCACCGCTGCGGCTGTGCTTCGTCTCTCGTCGACCGTCGCCTCGCCAACTTGGCCAGGGACCGGACTAGCTGTCTGGAATGGCGCCACCTCCCCGGGTAAGTCTCCTATGGATTTCAACCAGCATTTCTTTTAGTGGCAACCGTTAACTGAGATCAACCGTATTTTAGTACATGTTTTTTTTGATACCACAATTCTGTAATCAACAACCCTTGTATGTGTTTATAAAAATTATCTAGTATATAAGCTCTTGTTAGTCTGTAAGAATATTAGGCTCAATTGTTTTGTTAACGTTCATCATTAAACATCGCCCAAGAGGCTTTTAAGTAATATGTACTCATTCTTTTATTGAAGCTATCCTTTTGGTTGCCCTCGGGGCAGTGATACCATCCTGACTTAACGACGAACCAATACGTCGGGAACCCTGCCAAGGGTCTCATGTTCTCGCTGAGCAACCAGTTACGAGAAAAGGGAAGGAAATATTTTTCGTAACAAACATTAGTATGTAAATCAAGAAAACTGGCATTAAAACGTTTCTCCACAGAAACATTTTTGGCTTGACAGTGATGCGAAAGGTGAAAAATATTGTTCAAACTTTATTAATCTTAGTTTCAGCACACGTGCATTGCACATGATTAGTTCAGCGGAAAATAGTAAGAATATTGAGGTGGCATGCATTCTTTGTATATGTCTCTATTTAAATACAAAATGACGCAAAGGTGATTGTGATCTTTAGAGCCACTCTTTACGTTTAAATACTCTTTTAGAACCAAATATTGAACAAATAATAGATATCTCATAGAGACGAAGCTATTTTTTATTATATTTAATGAAAAATATATGGAAATATGGGTAATTACCTGTCTTCGGCTGGCTTAAGTGATCAATTTATATGAATATAACGTTGACCATTCTCACTCATCAATCTCCATATATATCATTTATTTTTATTTTTAAAGTTGTGTATATGTTAATATGTGAACTCACTTTGAGTACCACTACACTATCGCCATCTGTAAACTAAATTTGAAGGTAATTAATTTTCCTGAAACAGCATATATGTCACAATGAGAATCTAATTATTTTTTTGAAATTATTAAAGCAATATTTTTTATGTGTGAAATGTTTTTAATACGCCGGAAAAATCAATATTTATCCATTTTATACATTTTCTTATTTTAACCAGTAAAATAATAAAAATAGCTTCGTCTCTATGAGATATCTTTATTTATTATTTGTTTAATAACAGTGCCTTTGTAGGTGAAAATCCAGTAATTGTGTGTTCTTGGACATATTCAAATATTGATAACATTCTTACTATTTTCAAACTAAGCTAAACGCTTGAACCATGAATATAGGATCACTAATCACTTAACCACTACATCAATAAGCTACTCAACAACATTATTATGTAAATCAAGAAAAGTGACATTAAAATGAGACATATTTTTTATTTATTATCTTTGTTTTATTAACCACTTAATTGAGTTTAAATACATCTACCGGTTTCGATAAATACCATTTTCTTCTTCAAGATGTCATAATTAACTAAAAACATATATTATTGTTTCTTTATGAGACATTTACGACTCGTCGGTGACGCGAAAGGTGAAAGATATTGTTCAAATTTCTTTCACTGCATACGGCTTGCTTGTTTGGTCTAGCGATAGGACACTACCCTAGTGATCAAGTGATCTGGGGTTTGAGCCTCGCCCCGATAGGCGACTAAATTAATCCTAGTTTCAGCACAATAGTTATTATATTGATGTATTCTTTGTATATATCTCTATCATTATTATTATTATTATATATATATATATATATATATATATATATATATATATATAAATGTTACATGCACACATACTTTCATAAAATATGTGTTGTGAAGTACATTAGAATTTTTCACCAAAAGATGGCGCTAGAAGTTAAAGAAAAGCTTACAATCATTAATTAACTTCGCAGAGTAAGTAAATATTCAATTTACCGCTGAAAATCAATTAAAAAAAAAATTCATTAGCGTCAAATAAAAGAGCGATTTTCATTGCGTAAGAAAAATTCCTTTTTGGTTGGTATGACATTTATGATGATTTTTTTCTCTCAGTTATAATGAATGAGGACGAAGATTCTGCTTCTAGAAAGCGTCGCTTGGCTAATGAAAGACAGAAGAGGTGGCGGGCAAATCAAAGTCAGGAATCGCGTGCAAATATTCGTGCCATAGATGATGATGCTGCCTCTCATCAAGAACGCATCAATCAAATGACACCCGAACATCATGTTGCTAATAACGCATCACGTTACGAGAGAATCACGTCGCTGATTTTACTCTTGACTACTTGAAAAATGATCCAGAAAATGATGCGATCAACAAAGCTTTCCATGACATTAACTATATTCTTTAGTAACATGGATTATCATGTGAAAATCTTGGCTTACCAGTCCCAATAGGAAATGCTCAAGTCGACGATGATCAAGCTTTTGACATTTCGGAAGAGGAACACGATGCTGATGAAAGAATGGCTAAACTTATGAGAAAATTTGATGTATTTAATCGAATCATCAGAGCAATTCACAATCTAAATTTAAGAATTCCATGTTTTTATCTCGATTGTCCATGTGGCTCTGGAAAAACTTTTCTCCACGAGACACTTTTAGCATTCATTCGAGGTCGAGGAGAAATAGCATTGGCATTTGCCAGAATTGGAATTGCATCAACATTACTCAACGGTGGAAAGACAGTTACAGCGGTTTTAAACTTCCAGTTCCATTGCTTGATACGTCACTCTCATCTATGCGACTTAATTCACCTGAAGCTGATAATTTGCGAAACGCCTCTCTCATTTTAATTGATGAAATCACGATGTTGCCGAAAAATGGATTACGTTACATCGACAAGCTTTTGATAAAATCATGAAAAGCGATGCGAGTTTTGAAGGCAAAATAATAGTTGTCGGTAGGATTTTCGACAGACACTTCCAGTCGTTCCCGGAGGCACGCGTACAGAGATCATTGAATGCTCCTTTCAATCGAGTCCACTATGGAATGATTCTAAACAGCTAATTCCTTCAACGAACATACGGAGTGAGGGTCAAAATGAGCACAGTAATTGGCTTCTCAAATTAGGATCAGCTAAATTGCCTCGGGTAGCAGGAACGTATGAAGAAGACGTTATTGAAATTCCCACGGAAACGGATATCGACTGGAGGATGCGCAAACATTAGAAATGAAGATAATCGATTTGATTGATGGTAAAAACAAACGTTTAAAACATTTTTTTTTTTGTCAAATATTTTTTATCATTTCATATGTTATATTTTCATTTGAACAATATTAAAATAAAAAATTGAACTTTTAATAAATATTTCGTGCATCATATTACATTAAAGTGTTTGTTATATTCATCATTTTTCAACGGGCGCCTTACAACTAACTAGTTTAAATATAAAACGATACGATGTTTATATAAATAATGCAGGGGTGATTGTGTGTACACCTTTAGAGCTATTCTTTACGTTTAATCACTCATTTCGAACCAAAACCAAATATATTCAACGTGTACAACTTTCTTAAGGCCGACTTAACAAAGTTTTTCAAAAATGTTAAATTATCTTCGGTTTCTAATCGAAGGTACTTACATATATACCCCTAACATATACATAATAATATACCCCAAAAACTCCGCACAACCCTCCCTTTTGACCCTATTATATATCACGACATGTTTAGTATATCCAAGGGATGATTGAGTGTGTGAATACGTACAGCCGGTCAAAGAAAATAATGATTATGTTACTGATGAATTATCTTTCGACACAATATGATTGATTGCTAATATGAATAAATAATAATAACAACCTAAAGATTAAGTAAAGCCATTATTTGACCTTTTTTTTTCACCTATCGACTGAATATTTAAGACGTCCATTCGCTTCTCTGTTCCACAATCAACGCGCCCAAGGACGTCGGCCGAGACAATACCGCTTTGATAATTATTACAAGTACATAAATTAAGAGAGGCCACGGGTTAACTCAAGAAGGTATACTTTTTAAAGAAAATTAATCAAATATGTATTAAAAACTCGTTTGAATTGTTAAATAATAAAATACGTATCAAAAATTACATTTTACGCAATTTGTTTGAGTTTTTCTTTTACTTTGATTATTTTCGTAAAATTAATTAAAAAATATTCTCGGGTTTTCATGGCTGTTCAGAATCTTCTGTATACAGTTTTCTGCCACGTGACTCCGACCTTCGGGTCCCATCGTCACGGATGTTGTCGATGAAACATCGGCCGGAGATGTGAGAGACACAACGGCAGATTTGCGCAGAAAACTCTCCATAGAAGATAACATTAGTACAAAATGTACAATAAGAATGTATTCTTAATAATATATAAATGTATCAATGTGTTCAAAATTGAATAAGAATGAATTGTTTATTCTGGCGTTTGCTATCGGTTTACTCAGGGATTTGAGATTCCGTAAAAAGAAAGTAGATGGCTTTCAAATAATGGAACGATAGATGTATTATTTTGAAAAAGTGTAACATTTAGGTTCGAAAATTTGTTGTCAAAAGTACTGTCGCCGTAGCATAGTTGGTAATGCACCTTCCCCGGATTGGAAAAGAGATCCAGGTTTGAATCCCGGTAGCGCAACAACAATATTTTTCTATAAAATTGATTTTATATGTATATATTTCTAATTAATACATTTAATTTGTATTTACAAAATGTTTATTCCATACTTAAATTAACAATTGCAGGTATCAATTTTTGATTTTTTTTTATTATTAGACACGAAGTTGGTTGCAGCGAGATGTGCGTTAAGTTTCCTCGTGAATTACATGCGTTTAAAAAAATTTTTTTTTGTCGCGATCTCAAGTTCAGTAGCGTAATTAAACCAATGAGGTGCATTGGGGGCCACGTTCGATTAGGGTCAAAAAGGTTCGCGACCTGCAATAATTTTTTTTTTTGATAAGAAATTGAATTATAAAATGAATTATTATTTTATCACGCACTACGAAAACGCGTGACAACAGCAACGATGTCGGCCTAGATACCTGACCATCACCACAATGTAAAAAAAAAAAAAAAAACACTAAAGCTGATTTTTTTCAATTGCGGTGCATAAAAATGACAATCATTTTTTTCCCCCATGAAAGTGTCAATATTATTTATTACATTTTTTTCTACTTACGCCACTGGTCAAAACCGTGAATTGAGCCGTTTACAAAAGGTGTTGGCGTAATTAAATTAATTTATAATGTATATATTTTTTTGCTTATTATTATATTGGAAAGTATTAAAAATGAATAGAAAATGAGTCCTGGTATGGTTCACAACTCTGTAGAATTTTCAATATAGTTTGATCAAAGTGTTTTCTTTGTATATCACTAGATGTCGCTTTTTCTGCAAACTTTATTTTCATTTCCTCGTGAATAATATCAAAGTGCGATGATTCTTCCATCATTATGTTATCCTCTCAATATTCGCATCTTTCTACAATAGATGGCGCTGGTGTGCCACTAAGGGCTTATCGCTTGAGGAGTGACCGAAGCCAAGCATTTATATTAATTAATACAGAAGAGATGCGATCGCAACCGATACCGGATAGTATGCCTACGTAAGTTGAACGTAGTTATGTAAAAAAATATTTCCTATACCTTAGCTCTAAATTTTATTTAGATAATAAGACAAAATACTATTTATTGATTATTCAACATGTTTCGATACCTTGTTCAGGAAACAATGTATACAAGCATAGATAAAAACAAAACTATAAAGTGGTGGGTAACTAAGTAGGAACTAACACTTAAAAGTGTTAATATTATAAATAACCAAATCTTTGCAAATAGTCACCCTTTAAATTTGTTTTCATATTAGTTCCTATTTAGTCACCCACCACTTTATAGTTTTGTTTTCATCTCTGCTGTATTATGTAAGAATCAATAATTATTTTAATTTATCAAAATTATCGCATTACTACGTTTTTTTTAAATAACTGACACACTTGAGATTAGGTGCACGCAATTTGAACATTTTAGATTCTTATTTTTTATACGTATCTAAATCTACCCCCACAGACTACCAAATATGTAGACGTGAACTAATGCGAATTACTTACACCCACGTGATCATTTTGGTACCCAATTAAATAGTTCCGAGACTTTTTTTAAATATATGACGCGGTTGGAGTGAAAATTTTAATGTTGACAATATAATATGCATTAATGTAAAAAATACGTCTTGTTTAGACAAAGATTTAATTTTCGAAGAGTAAATACTTTTACTGTTGCATAAATGAGTCATAAACTAATGGATATTTATGTTTCTACAAATAATTGTGTGTAGAATGCCTAGAATTGCAACTAATGTTACAAACCCCTGCCCTATATGTACACTTTATTTAATGTCTATTCATTTACTGGCCTAAAATACTGACCTAAAATATTGAGCACCAGGTTTGTTACACCTAGTACACATATGTGTACATTGCATAGCCATACCCGGTCTGCTCCGGGCATCTCTTGTTGTAATAACTTAGCTTGATTCCGGTCCCGACAAATGAAATCATTTAAGTCCATTAAGCCCACCTGTCCTATTCCGACTTCAGCTTTAAGCGGCGTGGAACGGTGTCGTGCGCAGTCAACCCTTACAATTCTCAAGGGTCTCGGGCGCGAGTCGGTTAACGCGCTCAGTATGGGCTTTACCGTGCTACTTAACACTAAATTCTTATCCAGACTTTGAAATCATCTTCACGCTATATAGCTCGTTTCATTCTTCTTCACGAGTACTTGGGATAAATTATTTAAAAATCTATTACATTATTAGTTTGAGCAATCATTTTAATTACTCACCAGAATGGTCGTACTTCTTAATAAATAATATCCACTGAAATCGGCAAATCCATACAAAATAAAACCCACCGAAAATGGTATTACAATTTGTGGAATGTTATCATCGTCATTTTCATCCCCTTATTATTTATTTATTTCATTCTTAACATAGTGCATACACAAGCACTCCTTATATATGCTCTCATATATACAAGATTAAAATATTTTCTTTTACTATAACTTATCTTTTATATTGTATATTTAGTCAATTTCATTTTAAATCAATTTCTCTTGTTTTCATATGTTTTCTGACATTTCATTAAAAAATTTCATTGCACTATACATCATTGATTTCTGAAATTTGGCCTTCTTCCTGAATGGCAGTCTCAGCCTATCCCTTCCTCTTGCACGATGCTCGTGCTCATGTTGATTTGCATCAATTTTTCGTGTGAATTCCGCTGATATTTTCTTATTGATGATTTTGTAAATGAATACCATTGTATTAAAATATATTTTCTGCTTAAAGGTCATCATATTCAGATCTTTCAGCATTGCACTGATCCGAGTATATCTATTTTCCGTCAAGGCGTTTATTTATATATTCAGTAGGTACTTGCTGATCAATCATGATTCACTGCCTTCATTAGATATTCCAATTAGAATTTTCGATATTCGAATATAATTTTCTACTAATCGATACTCGAATTAGTATTCGTATTATTTTCTAAGGATGGAATATTAAACAATTCTCAGGATTCTGATTCGGACATAGAAGAGATACCTGCTGCTTGTTCGAAGGGTTCATCGATGTCCGAATTGTAGACTGAATTAAGAAGCACCATTTTATCTCTCGTAGAAAGTACAAACGTTTGTTCAAATAATTAAAAAAAAAAGATTTTAGATATTTGGACAATTTCAAAAAAAGGACAGAAACGTTAGACCTACTATTTAAACGATACAAACAAATTTAAATTACGAGACATTTAATGTGTTGTTATTTTTAAAACTACAACAAATGAACAGTTTATGTTAAATTAATTTGTTTTCTTACAAATCTTACGCATAATACGATTTATTTGAAATATTCAAAATTAATTTCATACTGTTGTCATAATCAAGAAACTATTCGAATTTATTCGAATATTGTTTGTTTTACTATTCGATATACGAATAGTTGATGAAGTCGAATAGTTGAAATCTCAAGTCTTCATACAGTTTTTGTTCCGCCGCCTTCCCTCCGGAGTTGCTAATCTTACATCTGATAGTCAGGTAGTCATTGCTTTAGCGTTCGCAAGACGTGTCCATGCCACTTTAATTGATATTTTTTTATATGTAGAAGTAGGGTCTCCCTTATTTCGGTACTTCTCGGTCCCATAATGTTACCGCGAGTATTAACCCCGTTTATGTTGCGGAACATAACAGGGGATTAAATCAAATATTAGATTCAAAATCTCATTCTTGTAGGTAAATTTGAATGGAAACTGATATATTACATTTGAGGGTAGTAAATTTATTTTGAAATTTACGAATTTGGTGACTACGTGATCTTTTTGGTCGGAATGTACATTTTTCAATTAGAAAACAAACCAGTCAATTTGTGATGTCCGAAATTTGAAAGTTAATACTGTTGTACTGGAGATATGTAATTATTAAAATTTTCGCCCATCCTAGGACAGATTTTAACCGTTTGAATGCTACGCGTCGCAAAAGCGCTGCGATCGTTTGTATCGAAAATTACTTAGCATTAAAACGGTTAAATAACAGATAATCAATGGGAAAACAACATATCATTTTTGTAAATGCCTACATTTTGTCAAAATTTAAAGTACCTATATTTTTTTACTATTGCACACGTACATCGATTTATTTTCTATTTTTAATGAAAATTTATTTTTTGTTGTGAAATTGCGATTTTATTTTCGTTACGATAAAATATGACAACACTTAAATATTTTACATTTTTACACATTTACAAACTTTTTTTTTATAAAATGGCTGAGAGTGACTTTTTCTGTATTGCGGACTTTTTAAACATTCCCGATATGCTTGTTACTACCGCAGAGTCCGATGATGAGAACGACGTTAAAGATTACTTTGAGGTTCATGATTTTGATGAAGAGACCTTGACGATACTGTTGATAAAAACCAGCCATCAATAAGTGCAGGGGTATGGGCAGAATTCAAATAGAAGACAGATAATTGTTTCCTCCAAAATTGTATTAATTTTCAGCCACTTCTGGTTTTAACTCAGACCTTGCAGAAGATTCGCGGAAAACAGGTTTTATAAAATTGTATCTCAATAAATCAGTGGTCGATAGAATTGTATCTCAATAAAGCAGTGGTCGATAGAATTGTATCTCAATAAAGCAGTGGTCGATAGAATTGTATCTCAACAAAGCAGTGGTCGATAAAATTGTATCTCAATAAAGCGGTGGTCCATAGAATTATATCTCAATAAAGCAGTGGTCGATAGAATTGTATCTCAATAAAGCAGTGGTCGATAAAATTGTATCTCAATAAAGCGGTGGTCGATAGAATTATATCTCAATAAATCAGTGGTCGATAGAATTGTATCTCAATAAAACAGTGGTCGATAGAATTGTATCTCAATAAAGCAGTGGTCGATAAAATTGTATCTCAATCAAGCAGTGGTCGATAGAATTGTATCTCAATAAAGCAGTGGTCGATAGAATTGTATCTCAATAAAGCAGTGGTCGATAGAATTGTATCTCAACAAAGCAGTGGTCGATAAAATTGTATCTCAATAAAGCGGTGGTCGATAGAATTATATCTCAATAAAGCAGTGGTCGATAGAATTGTATCTCAATAAAGCAGTGGTCGATAAAATTGTATCTCAATAAAGCGGTGGTCGATAGAATTATATCTCAATAAAGCAGTGGTCGATAGAATTGTATCTCAATAAAGCAGTGGTCGATAAAATTGTATCTCAATAAAGCAGTGGTAATTGAAACAATCCGCCAATTCAAATTTGCCACAAATTATGCACGGCACGAAAACAACGGAAGCAAACAATTTTTTTATGTAAACAGTGTGATATTTTGTTGTATGCATGTCGTGCTTCGAAACGTACCACACTGAAGAAGAGATTTAGGTAAACTTTGCATTAAACACAATAATATTAGAGTAAATAAAATGTCTAGGTAGAGATAAAATTAAATACAACAATAATAGTGTTAATAAAATTTGAAGTCCTTCCAAAAATAAATAAAAATTTCCTAAATGGCCGGACTACATTCTACATTATTTTTTTACATTATAACATTTTTATAATTCTTACACGTCACCTTGTTAAAATGTAAAGAGTGGCTGTGAAAATTTTAAATATGTCGTTTATCAAGAACATCGCTTTATCCTTGGTGTTCAAATATTGAAGTACTTCGCCATCAACACGTTCGCCTCCCTACAGTTCGTCTTGCAATTTAATTCTTTCGGACGCGCGTGCCACAGTTTAGTTTGGGACGTGATAATGGTGCTCAACTTGCGAAAGGGTTGATTTATGAGGGAGGAAATGAAGAGAACTTCGAGATCTTAGAATTGCTCGTGATCAATATGGTTTTATATGATCTGAAATTTGTACCTTGTGCAAATCCACTATAAACTATTAGGGGTAGCTGTATGTAATTTCGTTTTCTATATGTTATTATACACTTTTTTTTTAATCAATTAGTACAGATTAATCGAAGAATTAATCCATGTGTAATGGGACTAGGTACCCATATTTATAATGCTTGTATGGCGAAAGGCACCATAGGCTATCTGGCGGTCCTACCACCAAGCGGGCGAGTACCGACGCGATGTGTCGGACCCCCGCTAGGGGAACATTCCGCGGGGCTGCCGGGCACGGAAAACGAGAGAACGATTCTATTCTCGTGGCTGGTGGCTTCTACATGTCTGATCAAGTGTAAATTACCATGTAGTTAAATACTTCATACCTACTTCAATGTAATATGTACCGGACGAATAAATCTCCAACAAACCCGAGGTATTGTACTTTTTATTTATCTCGCTTTGACTGTCATCCTCCTATACTTAAAACGCCAAACTTGAAATAACTGAAAAGGTGCGTAGTGAAGGAATATAGGTCCCTTATCAGCTTTCGGGAATATAGAAAGGGATGCATTTCTTCAATAAATTGATACCGGAGTCGAAAAGTGAATTCTTTATACCAATCCAAGAACTTATCCACAGGAGATTCACTATTTTTATTGTCAGTTTGGTGGGATTTACTATGTTTAGCTTGACCGATTGAAAATCACTTGGCTTCAAAAATCTGATTAATCGAAAGAGCATGCATGCATGACACGTGAGACCTCGTAGCGACAGAATCACCCAAGAAAACATCAGCGAGTCGGGCTGGGAAATCTCGCCACACCCGTCATATTTTCCGGATGCTGCCCCATCGGACTAATCTTTTCAGGTTGATGGGGCATTTTTTCGAGGGATAAACTTTTCTAAAACGGCACCCTTTCCACTACAAAACCACCCTCATTTTATAAGCAAGGAATTGAAAGTGCCACGAAGATGGAAAATGACAAGGATTACACGAAGATTGTATTTTGTTGTAACATTAAAAAACGACATAACATATGGGTTCTCCCACCAATAGCGTCCAGCAATCAGCCCTCCTGGGATTCAGGCCCCGAGAGAGCCTGGCATTGCTGAACAAGGTCACTTAGTAAAATTTCATTTTTTGAACGAATTTTTTAATAGAAATCCTATACAATTCGATAATATAACCTCGTTCTGTAGATAGTTTTACGCTAGATCGCTTACTATGCTGCATGCATAGTCTGCGTGCTCAATTTCCAGAGTTTGTGCGTGGATAAACTGTTTTCTGTCTAGAATTTTATTAATACAATAACCTGTGTCTAAGCGTTGTCAATCCTCTACAATATTGGCAATGTTAATATTTCTCAAAAGAGTATATCAAAACTCCTATAGATTGTTTCGAATCCACTTCTTATAATAATACACCGTTGTGTACACCCCCGGGGTACCTTTTCCTCTGCAAGCCAACGCTTCTAATCCGTGAAGGTACCACTTTCCTCCCTGTGACCTCATTAGGGGGCCGCCCGAATCGCCGACGCACGTCGCGTCTTCGTCGTGTTGAGCGCTCGCGCAGAACTGATCGTCGGCCAGCCTCTTCACGCTGGAGGTGTTCTGGCAGGTGGATTTAGGTGTCAGCTGTAGGGCCGCGTGGCGCGTGGAGTCGCTAGCCCGCGAATTAAAGACGCCCCAACCGGCGACGAAGACGATATTAGATGATGGACCTCCGTCTGGATTGATAGGGGAGACCGAGTAACTGGGCAAGCAGATCGAGCGGGTGAAGTCTGCAAAGGAAATTAATTTTTGTACTATGTATTTCGTCATGGATTATCCATACCATTGTTGATACACATTTTTTGTAAGTGGCTTAATTCTATAAATAAGGTTTTCCATGGTGGTATTGAGAAGATGGTTTTCTTAGAAGCCTCGACAATCAACGAGCTAGCAAGAGACGATGTATGAACGTGGCTGTGCGAGAGTTGTGCGTCAGCATAGAAAAATGTGGTGCTTTATCCTTTCTGAGAAACAGCATGATGGTAAGTCAGGGTCGGTGTGTATTCTGTGTGCAAAATAGAATAACTAAGCTCTGCGCTCAAATGTTCTTTACGCAAATTTACAATGGAAACAAATCCCACCCGTGTGCAAGCACATTAAAAAAATAGATTTGCGTACTTTCATACATGTTATTACGATTTACAAACTATGCGCTTGAGCTATGGAAATAGGACTAACTTACTGGTCGGGACAAGACTTGAACTTCTGATCGCTTGATAATTAAAACCGTCTTATCGCTATACCAATTTGTAGGTGAAAATGGATAATAATTATAATTTAGTGTTAAAGATACGCTGACCTCGAGAAGAAAGAAACGCATATTATGAAACTTGATTACAGTAATACCTTGCATAGTCCAGATTCACCATAGTCCGCTTTGAAAATTTCAAAACAAGCTAAATTTTATTATTAATTGACATGGCGGTTATTTTGTGGTGTAACATGATTATTTTAATATTCACAACTATACTGTGTACTATACACACGTTGGGTTATTGTCACTACTTATCACCTGATACTGTTGGTAAACTAGTAGTAACAATAACCCAATATGTGTATAGTACAAAGTATAGTTGTAAAAATTAAAATAAACTAAGTTTTTATCGAGCAAAATAAAAATATTTAAATACACAATTTTTTTTTGAATACATAAATGATTGGTTTTTTCCCTTTATACAGGTCATGTCTCTTTTGTGCGTTTTAATTTTAATACGATTTTAAAGTTTTGTAATACAAATACATATATCAATTTTTTCTGGGGTTCCCCGTTATATTATGAAACCTATGCTTGGGCCGTTGATTTCATGATTCATTGGTTTTAAAACTCATTTTGCTGAAGTCATTAATATCGTAGTGGAATTGGACAGCAACTTGGTTTCAATGGGTTAGATTCCGTCTACGTAATTAAGTGCATCAAATCGAATACTAATGAACTTGATTATGAAACATTTATTAATATCTATGAACAACGGACGTATGAAGAACGGGAACAATTTAATAGGGACAGCTGTGAAGAAATGATTGGAATGGTTAAAATTTTCTCAGAGCGTATTGCGAAAGTTTATCCCAATATGAACCGTAGCCTTACAATTCGCCGAACGACAAACAATGCAATTCGTTGCCACAAATAAATGCACGAAGAGAAAATGGCCAAAGAAGAAAAATGTGCAGACATCGATATTGCAATTTTTAGAGAAAAAGCATGCATTTTTTAAAATTACAATACTTGAAATGTATTTTTAATAAAGACATTTTAATTAGTTTTATTAGATTTTATTTATTGAAAAACGGGAAGATTTATTTTTTCTTGGAACCAATTATAATTTTTTGGATGCTCCTCGATTAGAGGAGTCTGGTTTCAAACAATCCAGGATATTGGTGAAACCTATTACCCAGACTATGTGAGGTATTACTGTATTGTGAAACTTATGAGACCACGCTGGTCTTGGTCGATAACCAAAAGTTTTATAATGTCTCTTTCGTCACCTGGCGCTTCGCTTGCTAGTCTGACAATAGCTATATCTTTCCTTGTACTTGACGCCCTGTAGTGCGGATGCGGTATTATGGCCTCGACCTCTATGTTCGTTGCAGTACTACAGGATTCCAGCCCACCGCAGTCCTTTTGTTGATCCGTACTGCGCTCCCCAAGACGAACGCTGATCCTGAAATTAGATTATCATATTACTATCAGACCATCTCTGATGAGGAAAAAGATGTCTATTTAAAGGAATTTTATTATTTTTACTATGATTTTTTAGTACAATTTTTTTTTACCAAGTTTCTGATCGGAATATAGCAAACAAGAAAAGAATCTTACTTACAAAGACATTCTCCTCAGGAAGACGCAATGCGCCGCTGTCAGTACATAACTTTTACCAATAAGCGCGCCTCCGCACATGTATTCCTGCTCTTTGGTGTTTGACTTGTACACCAGAAGAGCAAGCCACGGGTAGCGATACCGTGCCGTTCCTTCACCGTCCATGTCGCCCGCATTTCGCCCGCACTCGTCATCCGACGCCAAAAGTGAACCAACGTCTACGATTCTATTATTCGTCTAGAAATATACATAAGTTTAACGACAATATATTATATATACTTTAAGTAAGCATTAGTGATATTCTTGTTTTTTAAGTAAATGCAGTTGCCGGATATTCCAGGTGTAGCGCTGCGGTTGCGATTTTACGCATGCGTAATGGTTTCCTTCATCTGTTGATTACACGCAACTTTAGAGACATTCGGTTAGTGTGGCCAGTCTTGTAGTGAGTGGTTGAAATGTTCAAGACAATAGATCAGCCCTCCGACTGTGAGATACGGTCCGAGATTGATTTCTTGAATGCACGAAACATGAACCAGCTGACATTCATCGTCGAGTGTGTTTTATTTTTTCCTGATTTGGCGCCAAGTGATTTCTATATTTTTCTTCATCTGAAGCGGTTTCTTGATGACGTGCGTTTTGATGACGATAATGAACTCAAAGTCGGAGTACAGACATGGTTTTCATCCCAGATGGCGTTGTTCTATGGCGAAGGTATACAAAATTGCTGCCCCGTTATGAAAAGTGCCTTACTAATTGTGGCGACTATGTTGAGAAGTAATTTAAAGTGTAGCATCCGAAGAAAGTAAAGTGTTGTAAAAATTATGTGTTTCTTTAAGGAAAAATCCGATACTTAAAAAAAGCGCCTCGTACGTACATAAGGATGGTATCTCCTTTAAATAACGTTATCAGGAGAAGCGACACTCTTAATCGGCGTCTGTTTTATGTTTGTATAATCTTGAATTAATGAAAATCTGTCGGAATATGCCAATATCAAAAGTGAGACTTCTCGGCAGTCCTATCATTCTTTTAAGGAGTAAATTATATAAATTGATTAATCCTATTCTAGCGGGCATGTACAATATAACATATATTTTTAGAATTACGTATACGGTATCCCAGAAATATCCTTCTATGTATCACACATGGAAAAATTGATTTATTATAAATTAGGTGTTTCGATTTTGACGGGATATTTTTCGAATAAAAAACAATCGACTACACTTCATATGTACAAAAATATGGAAAATTGGAAAACTCTACTATAGTCAGGTAATTATTTAAATTATATCCTATGAACATTCTTTGTGCCCATCCTAGGATGGACCTTAAATACTAATGTAATCGAGGTCTAAGAAGCATCGTGACATAAGTCGTTTTTGATAACTTTTCAGCATATAGGAAGAATTATTTTATTTTAACTTCGTCAACTTTTTCACCTGGATTTCATTATTTCAACATTATTTTGCAGATTGTTGATAATGTATTTTAAGTTAAAGGTAATTATTAAAAAATAATAAAAAATTGTCTTAGCATATAGTCTTCCTAATTATAGTCTTCTTTTAGGCATGTATTCAAAAAGCTTTAATTTTTAAGACTTAAAGATTCTTTAAGATTAACCAATCAGAAATATTATCTTTATAGGACTCTTTCTATAAGCTTTCTGAATAAAATATTATAAAAAATTACCATCTTAGATAGGTGAGCAACAAAATACAAGTAAAAACTTAGTATGATATATCGTATAGTCGTTTATTTTTCTTCTGCTAAAGAGTTCTGAGTGGTTTTTTTTGTTTACTCTTGCGAACAAATTTTAATTTCAAAAACTTTCCTTCTTCAACTAACAGTTTATCTTTTGCTTTCTCGTCTTGTGCTAGCTTTTTGCGAATGCGGTGAGCCTCATACACTTCACTTGTCACGTTCTTCAATTTGTACTTATAACACAAGTCACACTGATCTTTGCGGGGGGTGAAAATACTGATCCTTTCTAATTTACACTTTCTATCAAACACGAATCTGCTTAAAGGGGTAAGTTTTTCTTCTTTGCATTTGTTTGAGTAAATGTTGTAGAGTTGAGCCGTTATGTCAGTTTGAAAGTACAATCTCCTTATTGATTGGCGACAATAATGTGATGGCAATTTGGAAATATCCTTTATATAACGCGGTCATAACGTACGGAAAGGGAATAGAGTGTCCGAGGATTATCGTGATTTTGTTTTAAATACACATAAAATAATTAAAAACATCTCAACAATATCCTCCCATACATCGTCCACGGTGACTGTGATGTGATGTGTCATGATGCTGTACGATTTTAGTTGTGCAGTGATGACAAAAGTGGCTACAGTGGCTCTGCATTCGACCGAAACTAGTTTGACAGATCGAACCGGCGCGAAAATTTAAATCAAACCGTACCATAACTCAATTTTTATTGAAAAATGATTCTTAGACGACGTAATAATCTTTATTGTAGTTCATTAATTAATATGTATCGATCGAAACCAAGTTTTACACAACTGTGCTTATAGTAATAAACCAAGCTTTATATTAAATAGAAATTTAACTGTCATTAAGACTTTTAAAAAGGATATTTCAAATTGGTTGTTGCAATTAGAAAGAACAGATACAGAGAATAAACTCTTTTATATAATGAAATAATTTGTATAACTACTTTTGTGCGTTTTGGTATTGTACATTTACATCTACCTTATATCTGCTTACATTATTGGTATTTTTTTTTTCTCTTCTCTCTTTTTTATTCACTTTTTTATATTTTATATATATACATTTTTTTTTTCTCCTTAAATATTTTCACATTATATGCTATATATGTATTCGATCTTACTATGTTTTGCCTTTATAAATTTGTCCTAAAACAGGCTTGCCTAGTTGAGCAATGTATTTAAATGTATTTAAATATGATACTTTTTGAAAGAAAAATTCAGCTACAATACTATTATATTATATTAATGATAACAAAGAAATAATCATTGCTTTCAAAAAATACTTTAAAGATTAACATGTATTCTGAAATTCATAATATTTTTATACCGTTGTTATAAAAATATTGCGTTTTATTTTATTATAAGCTAGTTATTGTAAACAATAATTATTAATATGTAATCCTGTTCTTTGAATTGTATTGTATCATTGTAATTATAGCAGATTAATAAATAAATAAATAAACAAAAAAATAAATAATAAAAAAAATAAAAAAATAAGTGTTATTTTCCGAACATCCATTAGACTCTTTAAGTGTCAGATATAAAGGGACTTACCATATTGTTTCGAGCTTCGAGCTGGCAGCAGTAGCGTATTTCGTTAGTATCTTCGACCTGATAGCAAAACGACTGATTCAGTTGTTCCTTGGTCCAGTCTTCAGCTAGCTCCCATAGTCTGGGGCAATTCTCGAGCGGGAGGCAAGCTCCTCTACGGCCGTCAGGGGTTGTACATAACCTGATCAGCTGCGGCTGCGTGGGCGGGCAGCAGACCCAGATGTCGGTCTCCATCAGGTTGCACCTTGACACCAATTATTGTTATTTTTATTTTGTTAAATGTGTTATTTGGTGGGGTGGGGATCTTCATGGAAATAGTACATCTTCAGGTTCGTCAAGACTTTATTATAAAAACACAATCTGACTAGCTCTATCTCGGAAGCCGACCCTTTTTATTCCGCCACGCGGTAATACCGCCCTCTGCCGATACAACTCGCGGTGCTCCGAGCGACACCGGCGCGCGCACCTGACACGAGTGGGTGAACCTCTCTTGCGTATCATTTACACTCTGCATACTTGTTAAACGTACCAATTTTGTTTTGGAAAGTATTTAACCAACGCATACTTCCAGTATTCACGTGTGGTCTTAACCAATAGGGAGTCCAAAAACAAAGATGCGTGTCGGGCATCACACGAAGAGATGGTCATGACTGAATGATCAAACTTTCTGGAAATATGTGGCTTTGGATTCAGTAGTGCTCCAAGCGGAGTCATTCAATTATGTGCAGCGTTCCCCACGCACTTCGCTCAAATATATAATATTATTGCTCAACTGTGTTAATTTGTTTTTTGATATCACGGGTTTACGATTTCCGTTGAATGCAGTTATTCCTGATTAAAATGTATGAATTGCATAATTGTAACATTTTATTTCCGATAAATTTAATTAACTAGAATTGAAAGCATTTTTGTTATTCGAAGAAACATTGTTTCAATCATTTCGGTATTAATTTTTTTAAATGCACTAATTATTATTAAAGTGTTCTATGTCAAGAAATTGTAAAAAATGAGTTTATCAATTATTTTGCATCACATTGTTTTATATTTAATATATTATAATATGATGCAAATTGTAACAATTGTGAAAATTTTGAAGTGTTATATTCAGCGTATTATTACAACGTTCAATGCTATTCCGCTAGTGGAGGCCATATTAACCTTAATTTTTTTATTTACTTATAAGTTACATGCAAAATTTGTATGTCGAAAAAAATTATAAATCTAGTAGACTAAATAAATTTTGAAACATTGTGTTGTATAATATAAAATTTGAATAAACATTCCGTCTCTTTAATGTGAAATTTATTTTTCAGCACTTGAATACGCAATGAGACGAAAATGCGTCGTGGAGGTTATTACAAATCCAGTCGCTGGATCTTGAATATCCACCTTGAATACTTGTAGATTGCGCGACACCAACAGGCGGGGCTGGCACGTGAAATGGGATGTGTCATTTCTGATGCACCGATTTTGCAATGTCAATAGCTTGACTTTTTTTCTCTTCAAACTAATAGAAAGGATTATCGAAAAATGTTCTTCTTTCTTCTTTCATATTTAATAACTATGTTCTTGTCGGCGCTTTTTTTGCCATGCGTCTGTGTCCCGGACATTACCCAAAAGTCTTGTTAGTTTTATCTCTCGTTCAATTAAAATCATAAAAATCAAAATACAATCACGCGGTACATATTAGGTAGATAAAAGGAATCCCGATATATCGAGTCGGTGTACAATATTTATGAATCCCGAGATTATGAATAGGTACCCAATTACGAGATTTTATCTTAAGTCTTACCCTTTGTTTTTTCGATTTGGAATATATGCTGTGACTTACCTGGAATTAACTGGATGAATTGCTGTGTATTTTAATATTTGTTATATATATTTAAAAAACCTGGATTGGTTGAGGAATCTCATCTCATCCGGTGTTTTGTATGCATCTTGGTTCATCTGGAACAGCCTCCTGCATTTCGCTATCTGCATGCACGCGCCAGCCTCGCCTTTTGGTGTCGTGCAATCTACAAGTGTTCAATATATATATATATATATATATATACGTTAATCTGCAAAGCAGCTAACTCCATTTTTCTAAAATGTTTAGGAGCAACAAAAACTGTTTAATTTTGTAATTAAACGGATTACGAAAATTCCAAAACACACTTTGGTAGATTGTTTATGCAGAAATAGGGTGACTGAGCAATATTATTTATATTTTGATTTATCTCGTACTTATAGAGAATATTTGGAGTTAGCTGAATTTTTTTTATCAAAATTGTAAAATATTATCGGGAGTTAGCTGATTTTCCATGATAATGTAGTGGAACTATTATGATTATTTTTTTTTAACAATTCTGAATCATAATTAGATAACTAACTAGCTTACTATCACGCCGTTTCTCCCCGGGGGTACAATTGAACACCATACTTTTCTGTCCTGATTCTCGCCTCATCCACATCACCGCTTCTGTCATAACTATCCTCCAGTATCTGATTTACCTGGTCGTATCGAGACTTCCGCCGACGTCCTCTATTTCTGGCGCCATCAACACTTGTGTCAAGGTTTTTAAGCACGCAGCACATATCTATTATTTTAAAACACGCGGTTTTAACGTGTTTTAAAATCGATGGGAAATTTTGACTTTTTGTGTATTTTAGAACAATAAAAGAGGAAAATAATGGTATCAAAAACGGTTTTTTGACCATGCGTGGTGTTAGCCGCTTTGCGAATTTAAGGTATTGATATATAACCTTTCGATTATAGTACCCAGGACAAACGATACCCCTGCGCATTAGAACTCCTCATAATAGTAGTGAAGAAATACTATTAGTGATGTGAATGTATATAAAAAAAACATGCACTTAATTATTTGCAAAGTTCTCGCTTACCTTCTTCCTGACTTGATACTCTCGCTGTGGAAACTACCAATAACACAAACAATATTGAATTCACCATAATTGTGATTGTAAATATGTAATACTTTATAATACACTACTAATTCGTCGATTCGTCGTCCGCGAACAATAAAACGCTATTGAATGATAAGTTAACTCTGCGATGTGATTGTGATGTAGCTAGCTATCAACCGCCATTTTTTTATCTCGTTCTGATACACGAGAGGAAACTTCTGCTCAATCTGCATCAGTACACAGTACCTACGCCCGTGTATTCTGCTCTTAATTGGTACAGTGAACGTCCAATTATCCGGGGTCGTGTAATTCAGTTTCCGGATAACCGGCGCCGGATCGACAAGCGATAAGAAAACGCCAATTGGGTGTGAATGATATTATTTTATTGTTTCCTAATCATAATAATAAAGAACAAGTCCGTAGACAAGCACTTATATAGGTGTCCCATAGACATCCGAAAAGTACGTTTGGGACACATCACTATCGAGCCTTTGAGCATCTAATAGGACTATCCGAAATTATTAGAACTTTTGTGATTTTCAGCAAAAATGTTGAAATAACATTGTACACTTTGGTAGCTACAGTATCGCAGCACACTTATGCCAAATTTTATCACGATAAGTTTAGTATTTATAAAAGGTTGCAAATTATTAGAACTTTTGTGATTTTCAGCAAAAATGTTGAAATAACATTGTACACTTTGGTAGCTACAGTATCGCAGCACACTTATGCCAAATTTTATCACGATAAGTTTAGTATTTATAAAAGGTTGCAAATTATTAGAACTTTTGTGATTTTCAGCAAAAATGTTGAAATAACATTGTACACTTTGGTAGCTACAGTATCGCAGCACACTTATGCCAAATTTTATCACGATAAGTTTAGTATTTATAAAAGGTTGCAAATTATTAGAACTTTTGTGATTTTCAGCAAAAATGTTGAAATAACATTGTACACTTTGGTAGCTACAGTATCGCAGCACACTTATGCCAAATTTTATCACGATAAGTTTAGTATTTATAAAAGGTTGCAAATTATTAGAACTTTTGTGATTTTCAGCAAAAATGTTGAAATAACATTGTACACTTTGGTAGCTACAGTATCGCAGCACACTTATGCCAAATTTTATCACGATAAGTTTAGTATTTATAAAAGGTTGCAAATTATTAGAACTTTTGTGATTTTCAGCAAAAATGTTGAAATAACATTGTACACTTTGGTAGCTACAGTATCGCAGCACACTTATGCCAAATTTTATCACGATAAGTTTAGTATTTATAAAAGGTTGCAAATTATTAGAACTTTTGTGATTTTCAGCAAAAATGTTGAAATAACATTGTACACTTTGGTAGCTACAGTATCGCAGCACACTTATGCCAAATTTTATCACGATAAGTTTAGTATTTATAAAAGGTTGCAAATTCCTCGAAAGTCACAAAATTTCGAATGACTTTAAATTGTTGAATTTCAGATAGCCCTATTTGACGCCTAATGTTACCTGATTGCAAGCTCCGTTTAGACTACCATCTCTTGGACACCCTGCATATAATAATGTTATATTCGTCTTCAACATAAATTAAAATTGAATTATTTTATTTATTAATACAGACGGTATTCATTTTCTAGAATTCCATTGTTAATCAACACAATAAATCAAACACGATTTATTTTGATTGTATATTTAATTTTTCCAAATAATTAGATGATCGTTTCGGCTGTCTAGGCAGTTGATAATGGCCTAGACGGCCGAAACGATCGTCCAATTATTTGGAAAAATTTAATATAAAACTAAAAAAATCGTTAATCATTTATTGTGTTGATTGAAAATGAATTTTTTGCGGGTGACAATACATATTATACTTATGTATAAGCAGTGGCGTGCACTAGGTATGTACATGTACTTAACTCTTTAAAGGGAATTATTTTGAAATTTGAATTTGAACTATCATATTTTAAAAATAAAGTTTATTTTCGGGGAACAACATAAACATCATGCAGTTGGATCAATATATTAACCAAAGAACATTCTCGACAATGTATTGAGATACTAAGATACTTTACTATAGGTGGTATTCGAAATTTAGGCCTTAACGTGAGTGGTTAATATATTAACCAATTTCGGCTTTTGCCCTATAAAGGTTTAAGTTATGCTCCTAATATAGATGCTGTAAAAGCGATAGGCATCATCACTTGAGGTTGTATTCTTCATATACTTTTTCAGAAGTATATTTTTATGAAAGTATACCTGTGTGAGTTTATTTTCGTTCTTGAAAAATATTAATACTGTTACTATTATTCTTGAAAAATTCTTCAACTTGTTAATATTAAAAATAAATATTTTATAGTATACAAAATATCACGTTTAAAGTGTATCAAAACGCATACATTATAGTCCGCTTCAAATACGCACTTGCGGCGTTCTGCAACACGTCTGTTCAAACCAAGAAGTGTATTTAGAACACCGCGCGGGGCTAGAATTGCGTTTAGTTCGTATACATTTGGGGCAAATTTTGTGAAAAAACGCATGCGCAGCTTTATTTGTCAATTCTAAATTCTTCCGTTAGCTAGACGGTTCTATTTAAAACATTAAGATGAGAACTTTGAATTATTTGCGCATGAACCTATATAATATAGCAAATAAATATCTTCGAATACGCCTTCCAAAGCTGGAATCTAAGATATACAACATACATCAATATAATCGAAAAAATACAGAATAACTTCCTGAAATATCTTAACTTTCCTAGTTATCGAACCTTAACCAGCGCTGCTATCATTTTCAAAGTTCCATCACTAGAAACTCGAAGAGACATGTCATTTGCTTACAAAAAATATGCATATATCCATTCGAGTGCCAGCCAGGTCAATCAGAACTAATCTTACATTTTACCTTCCACATTACAACACCAATGCCAAACAGAACTCATTTTTCTACCGAGTACCCCTTTATTTCAATTCACACCTAAACGAACAAGACATTTTCAATACTCTTACCTCAATTAAATCTAAATTCAATACATAAACTTTAATGGCCTTCATTTTAATTTTATTTTTACCACACAGATTTTTTCCCTATCCCATTTTTAATTTCCTTTCCCCTCACCCTCCCGTTCCCCTGGAATATTTTCTTTTTTATAACTTTTATCTCTCTGTTTATTTTTTATTTTCTACTTCTTCTCTCACCTTTTTCTGCATTACACTGTATAAAGTATATTGTATCTTCTGAGAAAACATGTAATTGGTTTAATTATTGTTTATCTTTTATTATGTTTTTTTTTGTGTTTACTGATAAACTGTATGTTTTACGAATAACATAAAATATTTTATTTAGATTTATTTCACATAAATTATAGTTACAAACAGCTTTTTTGATTGTATAGAGTGGACGCCTCTGTGTATAAGTTTGTAGTTTAAAAATGCTTCAATCCTCTGGTCTTGTGTTATCGGTGCATTAAAATATAATAATTTAAAATACGATTAAAAAAAACAATATAAAATACATAACACAATAACAAATATTTGTGTATCCTAATAAAGCCTTATTTAAGTGGCTCTCTTTATTGTAGTACTTTCGGTTTAGCGACGACTCTTTTAGATAATCCTGTTAAATTGCGAGCAGTTGAGCATGTCGGAAAATCAAGTTGGGGATGTTAGAAATTCGGATTATATTACTTATTAAGAAAATGATTATTTTCTTCTCCGCATTATGCACGGAGCTGTAAATGAATAGACATATAATAAAGTGTACATATAGGATAGGGGTTTGTAATATTATTAGCGGGTCGAGGGGCATTCATAAATCAGCAACATGAATCCGATAGTTTATGACACATTTATGCAACAGTAAAAGTATTTACTCTTCGAAAATTAAATCTTTGAGTAAACAAGACGTATTTTTTACATTAATGCATATTATATTATCAACGTTTAAATTTTCATTCCGATCAAGTCATATGTTTAAAAATTGTCTCGGGGCTATTTGATTGCGTAAGTGCTAATAAAGTAATTACGTATGTGACACCAAAATGCAAATATTGAAACGAGGAATTTGCGATAGTTCATGTCTATATATTTGGTAGTCTGTACTAGTATTTCATTTTCATTGCAGTATAGGTACAATGTAATATTCCATCCACTTAGACATGTTGTACTACCAGCTGATGATATGATAGTCTGTCGAAAAAAGAGAACACTACAAACACTCGAATATCGTGTTTTTATTGGTACAAATTTATGATTAGATTTGTTTATTTTATTTCTGTATATATGTGTATTTTTGTATGTAAGTTAATCTATCACTGTCTGTATTTTGCATTAATCTACGGCCGTATCTGCTGCCTGATCCAGGGGATGTAGGGGAAAACTTTAGTATAGACTCCCGGCACGTTGGCCTGCGCGCAAGGCTTGGGCCCGAAGCTGACCACGCCGTGCAGCGTCCACCGGGAGGTGACGTTTGAAGAGGCCATAAGCGGTCCGCCGGAGTCACCGCTGCATGAGTCCTGGGCGACGATGCCGCCAGCGCATATCTGCCTGTCCCACAGGTCGACATTCAACCTCAGAGTGGTGTAAGCCCGCTGGCAGGCGGCCAAGGGCACAACAGGGACGAAGAGTTGAAGCTTGACGTTGCTAGACCGGTTGGTCTCCGTGGCACCCCAACCGGCGACTATCATGTCGATGTTGCCGCTCTCGGTGGTGGTGTCCATGGTTGGTAGACAAATCGGACGGATGTATTCTGAAAATATGTATTTAATCGAATGAATGATTATTATTAACATTTTATTATTTAATTAGAATGATTATTAAACAAATAATATATATCTCATAGAGACGAAACTATTTTTATTATATTTAATGAAAAGATATAGAAGTATGGGTAATTACAGGGCTTACGACCTGTTTACGGCTGGCTTAAGTGATCACTTTGTATAAATATAATATACTTCTAATAAAAATATAAAGATTCTCATTTGTGACATCTAGCGAAATTGTACTTTCCGAATATTCCTGTATGGTAACATATATACAACTTCCAAAAATTTGATAGATGTGGAGGTTTATGTAAGTAGATTTGGTGAACGTTACTTAGTGTAAAGTGATCACTTAAGCCAGCCGAAGACAGACCGTAAACCCTGTAATTCTCCTATAATATGAATAGCTTCGTCTGTATAAGATATCTATAATTTGTCGTATACCGGTTAGGTTGAAAAATATGATTTTATTTTTGAAGGAATGTTCCATAGATCTAAATAAATGAAAATCCGATGGTGTAATGTCGGGTGAATATGCGGTAAAACTTCCTCGTCAAGTTGCTTTTTTTTCTTTGTTCGTTTTACTGCTTGCAACGCATCATACTGCATTATCATGTTGCAATACGACGCGTTGACCGACCCCACCTTTCCGATTTTATGAACGTGTCTTTAAACTGTCGGCCGATTGGCCCCCAAGTGTGTCAGTCATTTCTTTCATGGTCAATTATGGATCTGACTCAACCAGTGATTTTAAAACATCATTATCGAATTCAACAGGTCGTCCACTTCTAACATTATCAGACAAGTCAAAATCATAACTGGTAAATTTTATATACCAACGTCGGCACTACTTACTTGCGTTAAATCTTTTATTTGGTTCAAAATAAAAAAATCTACAAGCTGATTTTAACACGCGACAGCGAAACGCGTCTTCACAAGTCGGAGACTTAAGACAAATTAAAAATATTGACGACTTATGCGGTACCCCTAATATATTAGACAACCTAAGAACAATTAGAATTTCTTTGTTCTTTATTTAACCCGTTATTTACAATATCTATATACATATATATATATATATATATATATATATATATATATATATATATACATAAATGAATATTTGTTTGTTTGTTTGTCCCATATGCGTTCCTATACCGTTCATCCGATTGGGATGAAACTTTGGTGAGTTGTTGTGCACACGCCCGCGAAGGTTTCTTAATTACTACAACCATTTTACAATAGGTGGTGCGCGAGTCGTTTCAACAAATGTGTGTATTTCATATAGTTTATTGCCATGAAACTTTGGTGAGTTGATGTGCGCACGCCCGCGAAGGTTTCTGAATTAGTACAATCATTTTACAATAGGTGGCGCACGAGCCGTTTCAACAAATGTGTGTATTTCATATAGTTTATTGCCATGAAACTTTGGTGAGTTGCTGTGCGCACGCCCGCGAAGGTTTCTAAATTAGTATACAACCATTTTACAACGCGAACAAGCTACAATTTTAAATGGAAAATTTAAAGGAGAAGATGTACTGTTGCCACGCATCGCAATGATTCCCACAGATGTGTCTTTCGAATTTAAACGTCTGCAGTTTCCAGTGCGACTCTCATTTGCAATGACTATCAACAAATCACAGGGACAATCGCTACAAGTGTATGGACTGAATTTGGAAAATCCACGCTTCTCACATGGACGGCTATATGTGTAAAACCTTCTGATTTATTGTGTATCCAAAAGCACTTCAATAATAATCAAAATTAAAATACAAACATTTTCTTTATTTGAGTGGTATTGCAACGCATAGCGGGTACTCGCTAGTAAATAGTAAGAAAAACACTTTGTTTAAACCACTATTAATTGTTGAATCAATATGTTTTCAAACCAATGGTAATAAACAAATTCTTTATTCAAATAGTTTCCTTTTAAATTTTTGTTCATCACTTATATTCATAGTTATGTTTTTTGTCTATGCTTGTATTTTCAATTTTAGCATACAGTTTGTATCCTGATGAAGGGATCATTGGTCTTTAAATAATAAATTGTGGTTTAAACAATGTGTTTTTTTTTCTTATTATTTATATAATATGTTGCCACAAAGTAATTTTGCTAATATTTAAGAAGCGTTATTTATATACCCAGAAAACTTTTAAAAAATGTCATGCATGTATGTATTACCAGTGTATGGTGCGTCTGATGCCAGCCTGATCATAGCTATATCATTTTTCAGATTTCCCATGGTAGGTTTGAAATCTGGGTGGATGATGGTGCGCTCTATAGCGATGGTAACAGGTTCTCTATTACACTCTTCGCCTTTGACAACTTTCACACAGTCTATCAGTGTCCTCGTGTCATACTCGCCGAGACGGACGTTGATCCTGAAAACAGATATAACGATGTTAAGAAAAGACTAACCTTGAAGGTATAGTGTATCGAATGATACTCTAAATCATAGGTGGCCAACCCGCGGCCCGCCGAGTGTCTAATTGTGGCCCGCGGAGCATATGCACACATTTTTTCTTTTAGTGTATATAAAACCACCAAAAAAACATTCCAACGTGCGTAGTTCGTATCATATCTCATATATGGAAGTGTCTGAGTACCTTGATTCAACAATTGTGACAACTTCTTCTACGGTATATTCGTATTAACAAACAATCACAACGTTAAGCTGATTTCAAAAAGCGCGCACGCCACTTTTGCGTGGATAGCCCTGAGCATGAATGCGGGGCGGGATGCGTCGTGCGACCGCCGATCTGTGGCAAGCTCGCAACGCCGCCGTTTGCCTTGAATAATAAAAGAAATTTTGTTGTACGGCCCGGTAGAAAATTTTTTATTTCTAAAATCTGGCCCGGCTGCTGAAAATGTTGGCCACCCATGCTCTGAGTGATATGTTTCAGGGATTCGATAATTATTTTTGACTCTCAATGCAACCGGAGCGGTATTCACAAATCTACTGTTTTTTTTCAGTGTTCTAAAAGTCACTAGTGTAATAATTTAATTTCAACATTGTTAAACATAGTTTATTAAAAATATCTCGCATGACACGAGTTTCAACACTTTTTTTTTTTACTTCGCGCTGTTTGAGAATAGCGAACAGTAAGTTGTAAAACATGTTTCGCAATTTGACAGAATTTATTTTCAATTTGTGGAGTTGAACAAAGTAAAAATTATTTTATACCAACGCCAGTGCAATCTGTTCTCAGGTATTTACGGCTATTCAGAATATTCTGGTCAACGTTTCGGATCCCGTTGCAGGGTTCATCATCAGATCTGATGTCGTTGATCCCATGATCATGTCGAGTCCATCATAAAATGTTACTGATCTGACGATCATGTGATGATCTCATCATGCCCCTGCAATGGTATCCGAAACGTGGGCGTATAACCGATTGCTTCTCTGCTAGTGCATTCTGTATTGCCCTCTCTGGAATTGTGCAAACGGTGTTCTGAAGTATCAATTTTGAATTATATATTTCTAATTTCTTCGTCATTCCACTCAAAGACATTCTTTAAAAAACTGAGATCCATGTGTACAATAAATAATTATTGAACAAACGTAAACATTACGAACATATATTTGACAGATAAGACTAAGCAAAATGACAAGTGATCAATGTATAGCATGTCCAGCGGAAAAATTACAAGATTAAATTGTAATTACTCGTTAACCATCAGGGTGAGGTAAGTGAGAGGGGTATTGTTCAACGCGCGCGATTTGCGGATTTGGCAATCGCTGGTCGGGAGCGCACCGCGCGTTCGCGGTTGAGCAATATTTAAAGTGCGATAATTCATTGGTTCGTGCGCGTCGCGCTTTTTGTACTCACATTAATTCGGGTAAGTATTGCCGAATGATCGACGAGTTTTTGGTACCGCAACTGCAGCTGTTTCCCGGATTCATTAACAGAACACAATTTCAACAAGACGGGGCCACTACACGCTGGGGAGAATTTTTCCCAATAAATTAATCAGCAAGTACTGAGATATACCCTGGGCACCTCAGTCACCGGACCTTACACCGCGTAACTTTTTTTTTGTGGAGACACCTTAAGTCGAGAGTTTACAGCAACAATCCTCGAACAATTCAGGCCCCACAAGAAAATATCCGCCGAATAGTTGCTGCCATTAAACCAACGTTTTGCTCTCACATGTTCGCAAATTTAAGAGTCTGATTGCAAGAGTGTAAATAAAATATGAGGATAACATTGTAGTTTTTTTTTATTATTCAATATTAAACTTGACAATTTTCCGCTGGACACCCTTCACTTGCCTGTCGGAAAAATTCTTACGATTGCACTACTATATGTATTTTCTTATTCGTAATAAAAACAATGTACATTTAGTTTTAAATTGAATATTCCTATATATTTGCGTACTGTTGATGAATATATGAGAAGGAAATTATTTATGTTATCTTAACTTAGATATATTAAAAACACGTTCGACATATTCGCTACTTTGGTATTTTTTCTTACTGGTAATGACACTTACATATCCAGATACGATGAAAACTAAACACAATAATATTATTAGATAGTAACGGTTACTTTACTCACGGGGTTCCTACTCGTGACACCAATCTTTCTAAAAGGCAGTGTGCGGCCGTGATGACGTAACGGCTGCTGATAAGTGACGCCCCGCAGGCGATGATGGTGGTGTTCCTCGCGGTTCTGAACTCCAACAGGCCCATCCACGGGTACTCATCGATGTTAGTGGCGTTCCCGCCTATGATCCGTTCCTGTATGCCTTGGTCGCCGCACACGTCTGCCGCCGGTAGGAGAGTGTCCACGTCTACTGGTGACTCGGTCGATGTGGTCTAGATTTTTAAAACAGTATATGACAATAATTACACCTATAAAATGACAATTCCTGTAAGGTATCAACACAATGCTTGTTAACTCAATAATAAATGTCTATTTTCTCATTCTCAGTATCCATTGTGGGTAAGTTTTCCAGTAGATAAATTTACTAAATGACAATTATAACGTATGTCGGGGCGTGCTACCCCGCTTCTTCCTCTGAGGGGTGATTTTATAACAGTTAGACCACTTCCTCTTCCTAGGTTACCTAGGAAGAGGAAGTGGTCTAAATATGGGCAGTGGTCGAATTTTGTGCTAGTATGACTTTATGTTAATAAAATAACTGTAGAACTCATTCTCTTGAAGATAGCTAATAGTCATGAGCGAAACAGACTGTTAAACTGACCCTTGTGTGTTCAGTGTTGAGAAATACTTTGTATGATGACAATCGCGCTTTCTAAACTTTTGAAGAGGTATGTAAATTATCTTATTTATTCCAATTTAAAACATGTTACGCCTGTTAAATATCAATATAAAGTTAATCATGAATGTACAATCAATATCCTTTTGAAACGTATTGAGGTTTTTTTTTTTTGACATTGAAAGTTTTCATGGCGGTTGGTCTAAATATGGGCTACCATGTGCATTTGGGTTCCATGTTGTTAATGTTCGATGTAGATACACAATGACTGTGCTGGTATCGAAAAAGACGTACATTTGTGATTTTTGTAAATACTTAATTTCAGTAATAAAATGTTCAATCAATATGTACTAATAATACGTAGGGTAAAATATGTCATAAAATAAGTGAACTTTTATCAATAAAGTTCCAGCCCATGTTTAGACCACATTAATAAAAAAAAAGTTTTTAGTAGTGTGATTATTTTATTTTTTTCTTAAAAAACCTAAAGCCTTATATTCCAATAAAAGTTCAGATATCATTTTTAAAATACTAAATTATCAAATAGGAACCAAATACTGTTGACTTTTCTATATTTTAATGAAAAAACTTAATATTAAAAGTGTTAGGTCATATTTAGATCGCTTCCTTTACTATCACGAGCACCTCCCATAACACACGATTCGCATAACGAGAAAAACACATTGTGAAAAATGTCTCGCTTAACGAGCGACGTTCCGGATAACGAGTGACGAGGAGACGAGCAGCCTTAATGCCAGCAGTCCACTTTCGTCGACAGAGCGTGGACGGGGCGAGGCGAAGCGAAGCGAGACGATCTGAGTCGACACAAGAATAGGCGATGCAAGTCAAGACCTACAATACTTTCTCGTGCTTGGCGAGAGCGGACTGCCGGCATAGGATAATCGACAAGGCCTGGGAGGGGTTCACTAAAAGAACCTTTGAAGAACAGCGTTGTCGAACACGACTTTGAATAGTTTGGGCCTGTACTCGACGAGATTGTGCGTGTTTGACGCTCGTTCCGCCAGCATCTTGGTGTCGCTCGTGATCGTACTTTTTTCCAAACTTGTGTTCAGACAAATTAATGCAGATTTTAATAACGCTTGTAAGAATGTCCCCTAAGAAAAAGCCACAAGAAGACAGCGATAAGAGAAAAAAAATTACCATAGAAGTGAAACGTGAAAGTAATGTACATATATCAATGATTTGCACTATCCTAAAGAACAAGTATTTATTTCGGCGTGGATCGCATTATTGTATTTTACATTGATTCATATGGGAAAACTTGATTCGCTTAACGAGCATTTCGAATTCGGGAACGGGAATGTAAGATTCGGGAACGAATTATGTTCGTTAAGCAAGTTTCTTACTGTTATCAAATTGTTACTGCTTTGTATAATATTAAAAACGATGAATAAACTAAATACACCAGTTAACAGGATACTCTTTTTACTCGGCGATCAATGGTTGATGTCCGGGAGAAAAGACGTTAAGTATTGCGAATTAAGTTCCAAACAGGTACGACTACCACGTACCTCAGTATTGAGCATTCGATGAACAAATATGTCACCAAGTGTGTAGCAATCTCATATTCTATTCACAAAACAACCAATATCGTAAGTTCACTAACAAGTCCAAAAAGAAAATGTTATTTAACACCGATTTTTTAATTATGATAAATGTCGACCAATTAAAAAAAACATGGCTAGTCATAATTTCCAGTACATAGAAAATTTTCATTAAAAATACAAATTACCGTAACTAACGGCGCCGTCGTTGTCGTCGTTGAATTCTCTGGGCTCGAGGTCGTCTGGTTTCCGCCCGCCTGGCTCCCGCAGCACACGTTGTACCTGGCCGGGCCCTGGCAGATCGATCTTCTGATGTACTCCACTGTCTCCAGCGGCAGCGGCTTGGGTCCGTTGAAGAGCTGCATCAGGCGCGGGCACTCGTTGAGGCTCACGCAGGTCCCGGGAGTTCTGTCGGCCGTGGTGCATCCGCGGGACGCGCAGCAGACGTTCGGTCCTGCGAAACATTAAGATTGAGGTAGTTTATTGAGATCCTGGTATAACTGAGTTATAACCAAAACACTACTACAGGCATATCCCTGTACGGCGGGTTACGTTCCAAACTACGGCCGTAAAGTAAATCAGTTTTTTTTCACTTTCCAGGTCATATGAAAGCTTGGCAACATGTTTACATTATCATTTATTAAGTGCGTACCAGACCCAGGTCTCAAAAAAAGATGTACATATGGGAACAATGTTAAAGATTAAATACACACGATGTGCGCAAATTATTATTTGAAACGACTGCACATGGTTGATGTGATTCGACTGGAGTCACGTGACGTGCGCCGCAGCGCTAACACTGCGCCGTAAGAACGATGCTTCTCCGAAAATTAAAATTAATTAATCAAATTCGCTGTAAAGCGAAGCACTATAAAGCGAGGTACACCTTTTTTATTAAATATTTTGTTAATTTATTCATAAAATTTTAATTAGCTATCATTATTTATCATACAGGTAAAGCTTTGTAATTTTCAGTTCTGAATTTGAATCTCAATTGTCCCTCGGTGCATTCTCTTGAATCTTGAGTTATAATTATATATACTGAGAACTTGATAACCTACCTTCGGGACTAAACCCGCATTGGGAGTCGCGAATGAACTTGGTTTCGGCTGCGGTCCTCTGACGATTCTGCAGCAGGGCCAACAGATCGGGGCACTGGGTCACGGCGATGCACATGCCAGAAACATTTCTGGGCGTCGTACACGGATCCTCTGGAATATCACCGCTTTGAACATTTTGTTCTTACTGCTCTTACAAATTATATATTTGACGTATAATAATAACGAACAGTTTCTGTAGTTATTCGACATATTTATTAATGTCAATTTCAAAATCACAACGGAATATTTTTATTTATTTTTAAAATAGGTACTCGAGAGTATTTTAGAATATTATGTTATTGAAGAGATATCAGGACCATTTATTTAAAAAAAATCGTGCGTCACAAAGTTACATTTTGAGAAAATCAATATTTACCATTTAATTTGCTCTAGAGCCCGGGGTGAGTCTCGTCTGCCATTAGCAAATTCAGATTCAAATTGTGAAAAAAACTTGATTTTGATATTTTCTACGATAATTTTTTTAATTTGAAATCTATTTATATTTCTTCAATAATTGCAAAGTTACTTTATGGCAACGTATTATTTTTTTTTTCTGAAAAGTAACCCTGCCTAGTATTTTACTGTATTATAGCAGACAGTATTCTTCCGGTATAGTAGTAAAAACAAAGTGCAATGATCAATGTACGAATATATATATATAGAGAGAGTTAAACAAGACGTCATTAGATTAGATACATACTTTATAAAATTTAACGTAAATGCATCGTTCAATGTATAAGATATAATATATGGTATGTGTAAAGAGTAAAGCAAGATGCAATTAAATAACATATAATTACAACATAAAACTTAAAGTAAGTCCAATTGTTCGGTGTATATAAATAAAGAGTAGAACAAGATACAATTAGATAGCACATAAAAAAAGATATATAAAGAGTAAAACAAGATCCAATAAGGTAATTAAAATACAGTTAGTTGAATTAGAAATTTTAAAAATAAGAAAGAGTATTAATAGCAAATTAAACATTATAAATAATCAAATTCTTTTTGCAAATAGTCACCTTTTGAATTTGTTTTCACAGTAGTTCGAAATTAGTTATCCATCACTTATATTTATACTTTTGTTTTGTATTTTGCTTGCATTTTTAATTTGAGTATACATTGTATCCTGATAAGGGACCATTATTGGTCTTGAAATATGTTGATTTATGAATAAACAGCGATGTAAACAAATTTTTATTATTCATATTTATATGTAGTTAATTAATTTCTCACTTTAATAAGCACACAATACACAAACATTACTCGGTTCACAATTAATTATTATACTGTGACTTTACTTTAGTAGGATTATTATTATCTGGAGCTGGTGCTGGTGCATGCTCCATAAACATACTATGTATTGTTTTGTACCGATTATTAAATAAATAAAATAAATTCCTAAACTCTTGAGTGTTCTGCGACCTTTTCCAACAATTATGGACAGAGGTCAAGACCCACAAGAGGTTCTAGTCAATAGTGATGATGGAGAGTTTTTATATCCTTCTCTACTCCATCCAGCCATCAGTCTATTATCGGTTCTTCATCGGTCATCCAACATTCTCTTATATCGGAATTGAAAAAAAATCTTGTACTCTTCGGGGATACAGAGTCATCTTGTTGGCATCATGTCCATCAAAGACGCTGTATCTTAATGAAGTTGAACTCATGACGTCATGCTTACCATAGAGGTTATTAAGTTCATAATTATAACGGCTCCTCCAGATACCGTTTTTATGGACACTGGGCGCACATCTCCCTGTGGATCTTACACTCATACACTTATAGTCAGAGTCAGCTGAGCCCATCGTGCATGTCTCAGATCCGTATACATATATCAAAACTGGTCTTATATGGACGAGTTTAAGTTTTGCATATGGGTTAATATCAATTTAATTAATGAAAATCGAAATAATATTATTTTAATAAATACATGACAGTAATTTAACTACATAGATTGCATATTTAAGAAATAAACTAAGATATTGACTTCGCACATTTGAAATTCAAAAGTGTCAAATAAAGAACATATAAATGATGAAAATTTGCTTACAAAGCACATATAATCAATTTTTAGAAAAAAAGTGACGTAACAGGAAAAAATAAATATAAATTCTTACGTCCCAATGCAGGAATTCCAAAATTCAAAATGGATCCAAACAAAATCAGCCAACACACAAATGTCCTACATGGATCGTAATCACAACTGAAACCTTTCATTTTGATCGAGTGACAATTGAATCAAAATAAAACTAATTATTAAGTCTACACGGTTTTGCCACTAAACAAAGTCCGCGCTGTCGGCCACGATCACAATACTGTCCACGACAATGGCTGAGGTGAGACTGCGATTCGAATACTAATTCCTGATCATATATTAACTTCAAAAAACGAACGAAAACAATTATTATTTCTTATTTTCTAGAGATTCCTCTCCCAACGAAGGTTTCTTTAATTTATCTGTGGACACTTTATATGTAATTAATTAAATATGTGTAAGCGTGATATTAATATATTTTTCGTTGAACCATTTAATAAATTATTTTTGTTAAGGAAATATCGCTTAAACCTTTTTCTCTCTCTCTTTTTTTAATATAGATGCGTACACGGAATACATGTCACATCAATATTCTTACTATTTTCAAACTAAGCTAAACGCTTGTGCTATGAAATTAGAACTAACTTGCGGTCTCCTGACCACTAGATCATTAGGCCAGTCTTAAACATTAGACCAACAAGCTGAATGCAAAAGTCAATTTGACTATTTATTGTATTCTACCAAGCCAAGTGAGAATACAATTTTGATTGGAAAAAAATACAAACTTCACTAAAACAATAAAAATCTTTCAGAGATCAAAAAGATTTTGGTAGGCACCAAGTGTCGATCTTGCTACGTCTGTGTGAGCTCTCTACCTTTTTACAATTAGTGCAGTTTCAAATTGACTTATATGTATGCAAAAAAAAAATTGCGTTAACCTTTACCATACCATGCTAAAAATATTCTACGCAGCCATGCTGTCAACTCGTGTTACTGCAAGAAATTAGAGTTTTTTTTTATGGAATTAAAATGCTTTTACAAGCTTATATGGCTTTAAAATAGTCAATGTCACAGTTACTATAAATACAATAAGAAATAATAAATATAATAATTAAATACGTTAATTTTATTCTCAAACATTATTCTTGCAACGCATTCGTCAAAAGACCCATCTAACATGATCTTCATCTATATCTCTCATCATTAATGTGTGATCTTTTTCACGTGGTACAAGTGGTATTTTTAACGCAGATTTAAGCATGCAACGCATCAATTTTACATAGCATTGAATTCAAAAATTATTATTTGTATTATGATTCGCTTTACATAATTGGTTTTCCACTACTCATTTCTAAGTGCAAATGATTTTTTTAGGACTAGGTAAAATGTAAGTTTTACATTGTGCATATTTATAGAAATACTATTTAATTGACTCGGTAGACCTTGTTGCTGCATGGCTAGGGAAGGGTTAACATTAATTGCATTGAATTATATTATTGATTCACTTTATTATTCGTATTTACCTTAATAAAGAGCTTGTGAATTGATATTTTCACTCAAACTTTTCACTTCGAATTGCTATCTTCTCGGCAGCTCTTATGCTTAGCATAGTTACACGAGGGAGACGGCTTCGCTCCACCGCCAGGGAGATATTTATTAAAATTTTATCTGAATATAATATTAATATTACGAGTGTCCCGTACGCAACTTGTGCTCGCTTAATCGGCCTGTAAGAATAATTTGTTAGGCATTATTAAATATGGGAAAATATTCCATTAATACTCCATTAATTACTCACCGAGGTAATCACTTTCGTTTGGGGCAATGTGTACGAACGACGTAATGTGTTTATGCTATACTCGTCTTAAGTGAAAATAACCCAACATTAACGATTGTGTGTACCTGTTACAATTTTTTTTTTCTAAAATATATATATAAAGTTTTATTATTTGGCGTCATGCGGTATTTTACTTACTAACATAAAAGAAATTGGTTATCGCCGATTGCTTGGTGCTAGGTCCTGAGAGCGGATATTGTGGCCGCTGTGCGGCCATAATTTCTGTAAAATTTATATTTCAATGCAGAAATTCCTTATTATATTGCTTTAACAATACACCATTTAGTATACTTTGTCTTTATTTCTAGTAAGAAAAAACAAAATATTAGTAAAATGATACATGCTATGTACATATGTACACCTAGAGCTATCTTAAATTGATATGATTATCGTCAGAATCGTTATTAAAGCATAAACATGAAGGATATAGTGAACTTAAAGAAACGAAATAATATGGACAGGTAATGAAATTTAACTTAAAATCTCAAGTGAATACAAAAATATTAATATAAAAAAGAAAATCCCTCTATGGCCCAGCACCGAATTTATCCGTCGCAAAAACTTCCCACCACGGCCAGTGACGTATTAATTTTGCAACACTTACTGGAGATCTTAATAAGTGACATCTATTGCACAACGCGGAAAGATTATTTATGAATTTATTTAAATATACATATAGTTTAAATAAACAAATATTGGATTCAGGAAGGCATTGGACGCAACCCGAATTGGATTTAATGGCAGATGGATCTGGCCTACCTTGCTCTAAAGTCCTGAGTTGGACGTCGTTTTCATCTCCAGTTGACTCACATCTTTTTAGTGAAGAACCGAGATATCACTGCACTTCCGGAGTTGTTTAGAATACCGCCATCTTGACAGTTCGGTGTCGGAAGGCAATCTGTCCCCCCATCGGTGAAATCCCTAAGTAATCGGTTGGCCAGAGCGGGACAGGTATATGTATATATATTTTTTTGATGACCCGCGAGTTCGGGTATCCTAGTAATAAATCAGAATTACTAAACACTAACAATTTCTGCTTTGTTTTTTTTGTGCTCAATATTGCTTATTGGTGTCATGATATTATTCGTTTCTCATACATAAATCAGTATTTTATCGACGAAACGGGGAGCTATGAAAACAAAAAACGGGACGCAGATAAAAGGGTACCGCTTAAATTATTTTCATAAAGCTAAATAAATTCGTAATGGTAGGTTATAATAAATAATAAAAAAAAACAGTAGAAAAATGTAGGTACCTTCAGAACAATAATTCGTATTGACATTGCACTCCGATGTAATATATCAGTTTCCTTTCAAATAGGACTACAAAAAAGGTGTTAAACACGAATATTATTTTTTTGTGTTTTAGCAAACCTGAATTAGCCATGCGATGTAAAATGCACGATGGCCTAACAATTGTTTTCAAATCATTTTTCTCGTGTTATTGTTTGTTTAACATTTATTTATTTAAGTTTTGTTTTTTGTTTTCTCTATGTTCTCAAACTTTGAATCAGTAAATTAAGGATTTAATTATAATATACAATATATTGCTGTCCACACTTTTCATATAATAAATAATTTTAAAAAATAGTCGTAAAATCACTAGTTGGAAAATCTCTTGGTTTATTATGAATACTAATTGGTTTATTATCATAATTAAGTATCCAAAACAACATTATTATTGATAATTGCATCTAAACTGTGCTATTAAGTGGGTCTTGGATTGGGTTGGGGACAGGGTGCACAAATTTTAACGAATTTTTAATGGTACATTCCTTAGTTTTAGGAAAATGTAAAACTGTTTTTTGATTCTACAATTGTTTGATCAACTTAATCAGGTCATTTTGAAATTATTATTTTTGTAAAAATAAATTGTTAACTGGTGTCTCTTATCGGTTTACTCGAAGGTATTCGAGATTCCGTAAAAACAAAGTACATGGCTTTCAAATAATGGAACGACCGATGTATTAATTCGAAAAGTGTAACATATAGGTTCGAAAATTTGTCGTCAATCCATTATGTTTGTATAGCATAATCGGATAATGCACGTTCCCCGATTGGAAGAAATCCAGGTTCGAATCTCGGTAGAACAACAATATTTTTCATTATTAAGAGAACACATTCTTATTGTGAAGTTGTGATTATTCAGAATATACGTCTGTGATATTTTAAATACTAATTAAATGTATTAATTAGAAAGATATACGTATAAAATCAATTTTATCGAAAAATATTGTTGTAACGCCACCGGGATTCGAACCTGGATCTCTTTCCAAACTGGGGAAGGTGCATTATCTAACTATGCTACAGCGATATTATTTTTGACGACAAATTTTCGATCCTATATGATACCCCTTTTCAAATTAATACATATATCGTTCCATTATTTGAAAGCCTTCTACTTTGATTTAAAGGAATCTCAAATACCTTTGATTAAACCGATAGCATACGCCAGAATTAACAGTTAATTTTTATTAAATTATTGGACACATTGAAAGTTAGTATTTAAAATTTCACAGACCCTATGTTCTGAATAATTACAACTTCACAATAAAAATATGTTCTCCTTAATAAGAAGGAATGTCTTTTTTCGTTCGTTTAATGTATATTTCAGATAGTAAAATCTTGTCGGTGTTCATTGTCAAGTATAAAAGTTGACACACAATAATTGCAAATACTCCTTAATTGTTTTTCAATTAACTGTTCAAAGAAAAATTAATTAATCTTACGCGGTAGATGTGCAGAGCATCCTTTATTTGTTTTCTAAAATTTGACGTGAAATCAAATTTTCTAGTTTGGTGGTTGGTAGTTTTGTTACTATGGAAAATACGAGATCACCAGTGCATCAGCCCGTCGAAGTTGCCTCCGCGTCTGATGCTCGAACCTACCATACCTAACGCTAAATTTCACTGTAAGATTCCCGCTACGTGTCTGGTACGTCTGGTGTAGATGTTATGTTCCGGCTGTCCACCTTTTTATACTTCATACTTACTATTACTTACTTTGCGGCTTATTAAAGTAGATGCAATTTATACAAGTTAAATTCATACTTACATATTATTGTATTCGTTTCTGTTTTTACTTTGAGTAACATGTCAGAGCAACGAACTCGGTTACTTGGAAGCCCAAGGGTTGGTGTTTAGGTTAATCACCGGGTTTAATGAACCCATAAAAACTGTTAAGACTAAAATCTTCCCTTAAAGCAAAAAATGTTTATATTGACCATGAACAAAGGATTATAGGATTAAAGGAAAATACCGATTTTGGTAAAAGGGACCGGTATTGCGACCGCTAGTCTCCATGTTATATTCCGGTTAACTGTCTTCTTATACTTCTTACTTCATACTATTGCTTATATTACTACCTACTAAATTTATGGTTAATTTGCAGTAGATGAAATTTATACAAGTTAAATTCATAGCTACATTATATTATTGAATTCGTTTCTGTTTTTACTTTGAGTAACATGTCAGACCAACGAACTCGGTTATTTGGAAGCCCACTTGAGATACCAAGGGTCGGTGTTTAGGTTAACCAGTGGATTCAATGAACCCAAACTCAAAACTAGTGGGACTAAAAGCTTCCCTTAAAACAAACAATGTTAATAATAAAATAACCAAGAACAAAGGATTATAGATAATAAAAGGTCCGAAGCCACCATTGTCCACCGAACTTAAATACGCTGGTCTATCCGGCAATGACGGACGTCGAATCAGCGCTGTCATTATTTTCGTTAAAAAGTGCCGAAAGTATATGTTTACACGCATATTTTACCCACAATATTAATTAATATTGAACTTATTCATAACATTAGTAGCAAATTTCATAAATTAAATAATTTTTACTGATTTTAAGGGAAAACAACGTTTCCTTCTACAAAGTAAACTTTTTATGTGCGTTATTTTTATATAAGTCGCAATTAAATATTTCGTTTATATATATAACTCTGTTGTATTTTAAAGACTAGCCGTCTGTTTCATAAATAGTAGCTAATTATGAAACAGACATATCACCAAAACGGCAAAATAGCGTTTTAAATGTTAATTAAACAAAATAATAAATTGAAACTGTCATAAAATTTTTAAATTTAGAACATTGATTTAAGCGATCACCTAAATATATCTAGGTACTTTGTCTGATTTAAAAACATATTCATATATATGAGTTAGGTACTCCAATTAATAATTTCATTTTCGATTGATTAAGTCAAATGACAACACACATTTTAATTTCATTCCATATATTGACATGAAAAAAAACTCCAGATACGAGTTATTTTTGATACTTATATCGAATGCGAGAAAATCAACAATTTTATTGTCGTCTCTTTCTATTCAAACCTTTCTCTCTCTCGCATGACTTGCGTAACAAATAACGTCATTAATTATTTTTCTGATACTTATAAGAATTTAAATATTAACCTCATCTTGAAAGCATGTGTAATTCGTGTAGAATTTATCGAATTTCAAACTGAAAAAATGAAAGCTCGCTATTAACGGCTTCCGATATCGATTGTGATTTGAATTTGAGTATGGATGATTTAAAACTGCAACACAGCTAAGACTTGCAGCATTTTAGTGTAGTTCCATTTTTGTGGGTTGTAATATATATTTCACTTCTTCAATATTTACAAAATTACTTTGTGGCCTCATTTTGTATTAATAATTATACAAAACGCTTTAAATATGAATTAAATATATTAATTAAAAATATATACATATAAAATCAATTTTATCGAAAAATATTGTTGTTGCGTCACCGGGATTCGAACCTGGATCTCTTTCCAAACCGAGGAAGGCGCATTATCCAACTATGCTACAGCGACGATATTTTTAGCGACAATTTTTCGAACCTATATGTTATCTTTTTGATATTAATACATTTAATTAATTAATTAATTAATTAAAGAGGCATTAACCTTATTTTTACGGAATCTCAAATACCTTTGAGTAATCTGATAGCAGACGCCAGAATTATCAATTCATTTTTATTAAATTTTGGACACATTGATACAACTTTATCATTAGGTTCTCATCTCGGAATCTCAAATACCTTTGAGTAATCTGATAGCAGACGCCAGAATTATCAATTCATTTTTATTAAATTTTGGACACATTGATACAACTTTATCATGAAGTTAACCATGTTCTGAATAATTACAACTTCACAATAAGAATGTGTTCTCTTAACAAAATACTTTGTTTAAACCACTATTTATTCATTATTCTATATGTTCCGATACCTATGGTATCTTCTTCAGGAAACAATGTATACTGAAATTGAAAAATACAAGCGTAGATAAAAACAAAACTATAAAATTAGTTCTTACTTATTCTCCATTTTATAGTTTTGTTTTTATCTATGCTTGTATTTTTTAATTTCAGTATACTGTGTAACGAAACATGTAGAATAATGAATAAATAATGGTTTAAACAAAGTATTTTGTATAATTATTAATATAATATATATATATATATTTAAATATGTTTGATTTTGAAAAAAAAATATGCCATTTTAAGGTGTGAAGATAATTAATAAAATACAATAAGTACTGTTTATGAATTGATTTATTAAAATAAAAATGCTAGACTTACAATAATATATTGTCATGCTATACCCTACACATTAATTTGGACTGTTTATGACATGAAATCATTATTAATGTTCGACATTTTTAACTCTAATGATGTCATTATGTAATTTGAATTTGAACACGAAAATTAGAGTTTCACGATTTTTCCATGATTTAATATCAAACTTATATTTAAATTGAATTTAAGAAACCATTTGGCTTGATTTTTCTTTAACAATAATAGTTGCATATAGATGGTGTAAGTTCAATTATGTTTCAATCTAAATATTGACTGTGTATGAATTATTTTTGGTTATCGGAACGATCTGATTACGGCCGTATCTGCTGCCTGATCCAGGGGATGTAGGCGAACACCTTCGTGTAGACTCCCGGCACGTTGGCCAGCGCGCAGGGCGTCGGGCCAAAGCTGACCACGCCGTGCAGTGACCACTGGGCGTCCGTCGAGCCCATGAGCGGACCGCCAGAGTCGCCTCTGCACGAGTCCTTGCCCGCCTGCCCTCCGGCGCAGACCTGCTTGTCCCACAGCTCGGCCCTGAGCCTGGGGTTGTTGTAGACCCGCTGGCAATCGGCCAGGGACACGAGCGGGATGGCCAGATGGAGCTTGACGTCGCTGGAGCGGCCCGTTTCCGTGGCGCCCCAGCCGGCAACGATCAGATCGTCCGTGCTACCCTGGAGGGTGATGTCGGTAGCGGGCAGGCAAATCGGCCGGATGTAATCTGTTACGGTGCAGTCGGTTAAATGGAATTTCATTTTAACAAATTTACAATTACAAAGGCATGCATTTTTGAATGGGTATGATTATAAAAAAAAAGATTTTTTTTATTATAATAATGGAGTATGGTCATTTTAGTATTTGACAATAAATACAATTGTAATATTATAATTACAAAAGAACTGCAAAAAAACATACGATATACTTTTATTATTAATCAAATTTTATTATTGAAATGCTATAGCTGTTTCGGCGGTTTAGACTCTTTTAAAACTGTGGATAAACCATGTACAATCGACTTATTTAAATGATTTTAGTTATCCTTTTATGGATAATAAGGTGATTTCGGTGAATCCTATGTATATTAATATTTTTTTTCTCATATGCACTTATTAAAAATTTCCCCGTTTATGTGTATAATAATCTGTTTGCTAATGGGCTTTATTGTTATAAAATTTTATGTTAAGCTTAATTGTCAATTTTCCCCGTTTCTAAAATATATTGAAATATTTAAATAATGCTTTACGCAAACTAGCAGAACTCAATAATAATATTTATTAAAATTATTATTTTTTTAAATTTCATTAATTATATATGGAGTTCTACAAAATAAAGACAATAACAATAAATGCAATATACTCGTATATATTATATAATTTTGGGAAATTATGGAAGACCCAACAATAGTTTATGTAATAGAGATCATAGTATCAGACTTCAAACATTTAGCTTAACATGGTATATTAAATGACAGACAAATTACCATATCTACTGATAACAATATTGAGAAACTATTTCATTAAAAATTCTCCGGACCCGACACTGGCGTACAAACAAATAATAAGAATAGTATTTCACATTACATAATTACCAGAAACCAAACATTAATTCATCCGAACATCCTAATTATACAAAGTAAAGATTGGTGATTTCTCTTATCGCTGATCTGCCTGTCTGAAAAGACGCGTTCCATTATCATTTCAGATCGACACTTCACCGAAAGGCGTCCCCTGAAGTGCAATCCCTGGTAATGGGATTTATCCGAAACGACAGGACAACAGTGGTCTTTCTCAGGACTAACAGATAACCATGAAATTTCCTTTCTAAAAACTAACATACCACCACGCCGTTTTTCCGCGGGGGTAGGCAGAGAAGATAGAGCGCCACACTTTTCTGTCCCGACACACATTTCTCGCCTCATCCACATTCATATATCATCTCATAAACCTCTAGTAGTGTAGTAGTTTACGTGGTATATACTTTATTCAGGAGAGATGTTTTATTCTTACGTAATTATACGATGATATACGTTATGGCTTGAAAATAATATAGTGTTTATGTAGAAATTAGCCCCTCAAAATAAGATTCCCTCGTTGACTTAGAGTTCATCCTTGTATACTAAAATACTATACTTTACTAACTGAAACCTTTCATTTGAGGTGTCCACTCAACAATGCTACAACATGTGGGACAAGACGTGTATATTTTTGAAGCTAAGCAATATTGCATTCCATACAGGACTTCTCCAACACGACCATTCCGACTAAAACGAGAATACTGGACTAAACTAGCCCTTCTCGGGTGGTTCACTCAGAGCCACTCGTGGTCGCCTCACCTCATTGTTCACTCGACGGCGGTTGAAAGAATCCAGAGAAAGTTTCTAATATTCATTAATTTTAAATTAAATGTACGTTCCGAGGATATCGATTATAATTATCTCCTTAGCCGTCTGAAATTGTTAAAATTATCAGTGAGACGTACGATGACCGACCTTATATTTCTATACAGGGTCATCAATGGTATGATAGACTGCCCCCAGATTGTTGGTCCACTTGACTTTTAAGCACCATTGAGGTCATCGACACACAATTCATTGTTCTATTACAGTGGTAATGTCAGAACTCATGCATTAGCTAACTCCGCAGTCCCCAGAATGCATTCTTTGGGGAATTTTTACTTTAAATTTAACTCTTTATAGGACTACAGGATTACATTTTTTTGTATCTCAACTCAATGGTGACGGATAAATTGCTTTACTTCACATTTTATATTTTTTTCTTTGTGTATTGGACTTCTGATGAAATTTTCTGTTCTTTTACAAATTATGTTAATGCCTGAATAGAGGGCGTGTATAATAATAATAATAATAATAATAATAACAAATAATTAAAATATGCAGTAGTCATATTACCAGTATACGGAGCATCGGAGACCAGCCTAAACAATGCAATATCGTTTTTCTGGGTTCCCAACTCTGGTTTGTATTCAGGATGGGCGATTATCTTCTCAATTGCGATGGTGACGGGTTCCTCGTTGCAGTCTTCACCTCCGACAACTTTCACGCAGTCTACCAGCGTCCTCTTGTCGAACTCGCCGAAACGAACGTTGATCCTGAAACATTTTAGTTAAAAATGTCATTTTATTTAAGTTTATTTTTAAAATCAGTTACTTTATTTGTTCGGAATTTTTCCTAGTTAATTAGTACAAAAAAAATTGCACTTATAGTACATTGTTTCCTTGTCTGCGTATGGCTCGATGCTTTTAAAACACTCGACTTCTTGCGTGCTTTGGACAAAGATGAACGGTAAAAAAATATTTGGCAATTGAGTGCAGCAACCGACTGTCGTGCAAGTTTCTTGCGTTTCGCGATGACATCCATTACTATTAAGGAGAACACATTCTTATTGTGAAGTTGTAATTATTCAGAACATACGTCTGTGATGTTTTAAATACTAATTTAATGTATTAATTAGAAATATATACATATAAAATCAATTTTGAATTTTCAAATAATGGAACGACAGATGTATTAATTTGAAAAAGTGTAACATATAGGTTCGAAAATTTGTCATGAAAAATACTGGCGCTATAACACAATTGGTAGTATACTTCCTCGGATTGGAAATAGAGATCCAGGTTCGAATCCTGGTAGCGCAAAAACAATATTTTTCGACAAAATTGATTTTATATGTATATATTTATAATTAATACATTAAATTAGTAATTTAAAAATCCATTACATTAGAAGTTATTCGAACATTTTTTTTTCTTAATAATCTTGCGGCACTTCAAAACATGCTCAACCTTAAAAATTAATTGTAATTATTTGAACCCCGGTTTTCATTTCAATGGGATACAGTACCATCCCTAGAGTACGCATCTCTGTTTTTGAAAAATAACCGGTCTGGCACTTTCTTTAGTGTTTTGTATATAGTGTGGCGCAATGAAGGCGGACCCACCGCTTAATCGAGACCGATGCAATAAGCTCAAGGCTCCTATCTTGGTCCTGCTCATTCGCCGCCTTGTAGGCATTTTTTAATGTTACACTAGGCAGCTGATCTATCAGCTGTTTAGTGTGGTAGACTCACGGTGTTCCCAGCTGCACCAGCACTTCCCCGTACACGCAGTGCCCGGCCGTGATGACGTAGCGGCTGCTGATGAGCGCCGCCCCGCAGCCGAGCGAGATGGTGTTCCTCTTGGTCCTGTACTCCACCAGCCCCATCCACGGGTACTGGTCGATGTTGGTGATGTTCCCGCCCACGATCCGGTCCTCGGTCGACTCTATGCCGCACTTATCCGACGCCGGCAGTAGAGCGTCAACTTCCGCCGACGGCAGGCTGGCTTCCTAGAAAATAGAAATCATAATGGAATAGCTGTCCTGGAGAATTTTATAAGTCCAGAAACTTTATCGGAGTCTGTTATATTGAACATCGAGACAGGACAATATTGAAGTAGAATGACTAATTGTTACACGCCGACTTTTACTGTCAAATCTCCGAGACGAGACATACGTGTACATGCAGCATTACAAATGGTCCACTCCATGATGATACGTTTGATGGAATAGAAAAAAATCGACATTGCATTGCGAACCGCCAAGTTCTACATTATCTACTATTCTAATGCATGCAGTCAGCGTAAGACGCAAGTAGCCACCACTGCCATTTGTCGTCATACGGTGATGTATATTTGTACATCTGTATTGTGATAATATCGACAGATCTTCCAGAACCGGTGTACACGTGGGAGAGTGAAACGGACGCCTGACCATATTATGTGGACTTGTGAGATACTTAGAGATGCACCTGAACGTATGATTGGTGGTTTGACTGGACTTAGACCTAATTAGTAATGGGATGAATCTTGTTTTACCTAAGGAGTTTATTCGGGTATGGGTGACTCGTTGGAGCTCCTTAGGTTTCTGGGTTTCTTTTTATTTACTTAGAAGAGAACAAGCGGCTTCTTCAATGAAGTGATGCTAAACTATGGAAAATGAAAATTACCGTAATCGTCGCCGGAGTTGTGGTGGAGGTGGTTGCGGTGGTTTGGCCGCCGCCCGTCTGGCTTCCGCCCGCCTGGCCTCCGCCCGTCTGGCTTCCGCCTGCCTGGCCACCGCTCGCCTGGCTCCCGCAGCACACGCTGTATCTGGCCGGTCCCTGGCAGGTCGATCTCCTGAGATATTGCACCGTCTGCGGTGGCAGCGGCTTGGGTCCGTTGAAGAGCTGCTTCAGGCGCGGGCAATCGTTGAGGTCTACGCAGTTCCCGGGGGTGTTGTCGGCCGTGGTGCACCCGCCGGACGCGCAGCAGACGTTCGGCCCTGAAGAACAATGAGATAGAGATTAAATTTTTTAAAAATTAAATGTATTAATTAGAAAGATATAAATATATAATCAATTTGATAAAAAATATATTGTTGTTAATTAGTATTTTAAAAAATATCACAGACCTATGTTCAGAATAATTACAACTTCGCAATAAGAATTTGAATTTTGAACATTTTATAATTTATCAACGTATACATTGTAATAAGGATTATAGATCCTGGACGCGTATTCAAGTTATGGTCGAATAAGAGAAACGCAGGCAAATTTTCTTACCTTAGGCTACAGTTTTAATTCTCATCGAAATCTTTTCATATCTGGTTACGGCATCCCGTAAAGAATTTTATTTAATTATTCAAATACATCGTTGAAGACCATTCTCATGGTAAGGAATAAAGTGTTTACTTTAGCTGCAAAATCCTCAATCAACTATTTTATTTAAGTATGAATAATACATTTTTACTATTTACATGTTTTTTACATTCACATGTGTACGCATGTATTTTGTCCCGTTGGATAAATCCTCATCAGAAATTCCGTGTCAGCAAAAAATTGCATTATTTACTTTATTTAATAATAATATAATCTATATTTCAAAGATTGAGCTTTCCCCAAAACAAACCACACGTAAATAAAATCTCGATGTAATTAAAATTATTCCACCTTCGTAAGTTAGCTGTCAAAACGAACAAACATGACATCTAGATGATGTATAAGAATCGTGGATAGAATATAATAAACAAAATCGGATGAATGGTCTGGTCTTCTCACTCAACCTAGAACACATTAATTTTTTTAGTTATGATGAATTATTCTCGCACAGATTTTGATAAATCATAACCAAAAATTGTATTATCGTAATCATTAATGTCAGTTTTAATTTTTGACTGTAATGTAATGCATAATAAAAGAGAAAACATTTAAAAGCGCGACCATAGAAAAAATTCACGCGATTCCATTCACGGTTTCTATGATACGACGCGAGATGACCATAGATAAGAGAGATGACAGCTCAAAATTCGTACCATTTCGCGATGTTTTGATTTACAATGTACACTTCATTTAAAAATTGAATATATATTTACGTACTGTTATTAAATATATAAAAGAGAAAACATTTAAATAATCTTATTCTAGAGATATTAAAAACACGTTATTTTGTGGCATGATCGCGTCTCACGGACCTGGCCGTTTAAGCGAGCACTAAACAACCACAGTGACACAACTGAAGCCCGCATTAGAAAGTCACAGACGTAGAAGGGGAACCATAATATTATTATGGATAATATGGAATTATATAATATGATACGATATTTATTTATTCTTGATATAGCATCCATGCTGTGATATGAAGAATTCCAAATTTTTCTTTTTATTATAACTTATCTTGCACATAATTAATTTTGGATCTGCGTAATTTCCCCTCTTTTTTATGTAATGTAATGTAATATGGAATAAGATTGTATGTCCAAATCCTACAATCCGTATTATAATTGCGCTACGTTACATCTTCCATTGTGTTGATTGTTAGTGTCATTGCCAGTAAGAGATAATTCCAAAGTAGCGAACATGTCGAACGTGTTAAGTTAAGATTACTTGTATTTTTTTCTGTTATATATTAAATATTATTTTTACAGTAAGCAATATATGATATTAAATTGATATAAAATGTTTTCATCAATATAAACCTATGAATTTTTACTACTGCCAAGTATAATATATTGACCATGTCTTATTGAATTTTGACCTAAGTATATCAAACGTGTTTTTAAGATTACTTTAATGTTTTTCTTCTTTTGTGATTATTGAAAAATGTTATATTCATTATTTTTAAAGGTATCATAGACATTTCCAAGTATTTTTACTGCCTTATATTTTACATAGAGCACACAAATTCTTCTTCGGACCTCGGGTTCGCACCTTCCATTTCTTTAGTTCACAGCTCTCAGGTAGATAAAATCACCAACTTCTTCATCATGAGTCATTCCTAGAACATTAGTTCTCTGTACTTCATCAAAGCGATCTACGTTTAGTTTATTTGTTTGAATACTCACGTTGAATACCAACATTTAAATATAATAAATATACTTGACATTTTCCTATTCGCTATCAATAACGAGAACCTTGTGATGGTGTTGATAGAAAAATGGAATGCTTGTGATAAATGATATTATTTTATTTAAAACATAACTTACGCTTGTTTGAGCCTATATATATCTGAAGACCGATTAGGCTACTTGACAGTCCCATTCCTGAAATTGATATTCCACCTGAGCATAAATTGAGTTAAACCACCAATTTCTGACCACACTGCAGCGGTTTGTATTCACTCACTTCAGAAATAAACATGACGATACACCACTGCTATGTACATGAGTGATATGTGTTCGCTGTTGACCTTTTAGTTGTACATAAATACTTATCTAAGCATACATCGGTCGTTTGGAGTGCAATACCGAGAATTTAGCAAGAAATACTTTTTGTGAAAAAACTAAAATCATCTAATTTCTTTCATAATTTCATATTAGTTAACACAGAACTAATGAATCACGAGTGCTAACTTATCCCGCAAAGGATAACTCTACTTCAGCCGCAGGAAGGGTTGTAGAACCGACCAACCGTTGCCGGAAGCCTAAATTTAGTGAACGGGCATTAGCGGTGGCGGGCCCAAAAGCGTGGAACTCTTTGCCTTCCTTCATTAGAAACAGTGCATCAGATACAATTTTTAATTTTAAAACAAATATAATTTAAATACAAATTAAATGTATTAATTAGAAAGATATATATATAAAAAATTAATTTTATCGAAAAATTTTGTTGTCGGTACCGGGATCTCTTCTAATCCGGGGATCGTGCATTATTCGATTACGCTGTACCAACACCTATTTTCTGAATAATTACAACTTCACAATAAGAGTGTGTTTTCCTAATTTTATTTTATTTTATTTTTAATTAAAGAAAAACAAAGATAATTGTAGAACATATCAATGTAGAACATGTGTAAAGCGCCATTGAGGTGAAAGTTTTTATGAAAATAGCGCTATACAAATTATCCATTATTATTATTAACCTTTTAACAACCAACTCTATTTGAAATAGAAGACACCACATAGGGTAAGACTAGGCTTTAAGGGTCTTGACTTATCTATCAAAAGCTGGGACCCGTCGTCCACAGATAATAAAATGATTTTAAATTATTTTTAATCCCTGTATGTTTGCAAGGTCCAAACGTGCGTTACACACTTATACACTTATAGCTTGGCGTGTTAACGCGCTCATGGCATTTAAAAGGAGAATATGATTCGTTCCAATGGTGGCAACACCACAAGTGATATTTCAGATGAAAAGTCTTAGTACTGTGACTTTAGGCATCATATGCATTATTAGGAGAACACATTCTTATTGTGAAGTTATAATTTTTCAGAACATAAGTCTGTGATATTTTAAATATGAATTAAATATATTAATTATAAAGATATACATATAAAATCAATTTTATCGAAAAATATTGTTGTTGCGCCACCAGGATTCGAACCTGGATCTCTTTACAAACTGAGGAAAGTGCATTATCCAACTATGCTACAGCGACAATATTTTTAGCGATAAATTTTCCAATCCCGGTGGCGCAACAACAATACTTTTCGATAAAATTGATTTTATATGTATATCTTTCTAATTAATATATTTAATTCATATTTATAATATAAATTATTTTCAAATCATAATGTATTATACCATTATAAACTTGGGAAAGATCTGAAGAGGTGAAGTGAGTGAAAGATGGGAGAATACAAATAACGAATAATAACATAGTGCTGCATTTTTTAACTTTTATGTTTGATTAAAATAAGATGAACCTAATAGTACTTTCCATGCTGATTACGAATCGACAGTTTGTTTTTTCTCTATGTCGTAAGGTTTTTGCATAAATTATTTTTAAAAAGTAAAATTTCCGTTATAAAAACATAGTATATTTATAGATTTTAACTATACTGATACCATATGTTGTATAAAAAAACAAATATGTAAAACAGAAAAACACAACGAAAACAAAAGATGAATATGACAAATTAATTTTCCTCTGTCTGACAGTGATTTTAATTTTTTTTTCAGGTGGGTTGATATTTTTTTTTTTGATTTTCGCCCCTCACAAGTGCCGTCTCTCTTTAGCATAAAATAGTAGTCGGCCTTCATGTTAGCATCCACCTTTTCTGGTACCTCTTTTCCGTTTATGTGATGTCTTTATGGAAAAATTGACGTGCGAATGTAAAAAACGAAGCATTACACTCACGTTACAGCCTGATTTCCTAAAATTCTGCGACATTATTTTAACCTTGGCTTTATACTACATATCTTTCCCAAAAACCTGCCACAACTTCTGTAAATGAAACTCGAACACTTTTTTTGTACTGGATTCATCGTACGTTCAAACGCGTTGTTTTTTTCATTAAATTACTGATCTGCGGCCCCACAAAGATTCCTTATTTAAGTTTTTCAGAAGATACTTTCGGAATAACTTTTGTTATTTAGTACTGTAGTAGTAGTAGTTGTTTTTGTTTTAAATTAAATTACGTTTTAAGGAATAAAGTACTTACTCAATCTGAAATCAGCACAAAACATACTTTAGTTTAAAAACACCTAAAATTACATGATCATCAAACCTCATGCAGCGTAGTGTAATAAGCGGACCGCGAACGTCAATTTATATCCCGCCAATATAGAATAGATGAAAAAATATCGAGTAATTTCACGTTATTAATGAATTATTATCATATTCGTAAAATTTGTCTATCTACACGTCGCCGTATTATATTATAGTTAGTAAATAATGTTTAAAATATTAGTGTATTTTAAAATATATATTACATATGAGACATACTCGTAAATAAAATTATTATCAAGCAATGTAATTTCTCAAAAATGTCAGTATTAGGTAAACAGCCCCTACCGGCAGCTCCATAGCCGCATTGGGAGTCCCGGAGGAACTTAATCTGGGCCTGAGTCTTCTGGCGGTTCTGCAAGATGGCCAGCAGGCTGGGACACTGCGTCACGGGTACGCAGTTGCCCGGGGCGCTGTTAGGGGTGGTGCACACGTCGCCATCTTCTGCAATGGATTCATTTTTGGATTAACCCTCATTCCTTTGTTGGTGCGGGGAACAAAGGAAAAACGCCTGTATATATGTAGAGAAAAAAAAATCCTACAAATTCGGTCGTATTCATCGTAAATATAAATTCTGTGCTAAATCTTGGATGGTAAAAATATCAATGATTTAAGAATGCGCCACAAAACAACATCATGGAAATAAAAGAAACATGTTAAGTAAGGTAGGACAGGGCGTATTATTCGTGCGCATTACCTATAATAATACGGCGATTCAGTTTCTCAAGATTTACCTACTGCCATTTTAAAGTTTTTATAGTGCAATATCATGAATCAGCATAATTAACTTAAAATATTTGTGTTATGTTGTTAAAAATTGTATTTTATTTACGTTTATACTTTTTAATTTTTTTTTATAGAAACTCATACCTCCAAGATAATTGATTTTTTTTAAATATTTAACAAAGATAATCATTGTGGCCTTGATACTTTTTATTTATTTTTTTTATCAGAAAACATCTTTTAAATTTAACCAGGCCACCCTCGGATCGGTTAACCAACAACATTAGATTATATTTCGATATAAATACTACCTATTAATGACACATTTTCCGGAAAATTTCATCGTACTTATATAAACACAACCAAGAGACCTCAAAATTACCCTCCGGTTACACAACGGTTTTAGTGGACAAGATAATTTTTTTTTATCAGATTTCGATCAGACTCTTGTGAAAAATTTATCTGCAAGATATCTCGACTTATTTCGTTAACCAGCATGATTCGCCTATTTTTAAATAGCGATCGCTGAAAAATTGAAAAAATCGTAACTCGGATGATTGGACGTAGATGTAAAAGTAAAACACCTATGCACTCATGCGAAATCCACCCGAGTCTTGCCTGGCCAGTGTCGCAAGGTATTTTTTGGCAATGTCGGTTCCGTTTTCCGTTAATTCTGTACCTAAATTCGGTGCCTCGTGAGTTAGATATCGATAATTTTTATAAAGTTTACTAATAAATAGGCGGTACGCCTTTGAGATGAACTTTGAGGAAAAACTACTTTATAATATTCAAATGAATGCGGCACTGAAAAATTGTATAACAATATTTAAACGGATGCGGCAACATCACGATCGCATCTTCGCTGAGCGTCTCCTGGTCGGTTGCTCATTCCAGTTTTGCGTTTTTCTAGTGTGTATGTATCCAAACGAGTTAGATAACTTGTTTCGACTCGCCTAGCTATGAACCGCAAAGTATGATTTGATTCGCCTCGGGCTAGTAAGTCGATGTTCTCTTCGATGATCACAAGTGCCATTATCCAACCAGACATTTTTGAGGTTGACGACACATTTGGCGATCACCAGGGTCACCTCCTCGAGGTGACTAGTGTCGCTAAACACTATACGGATTTTAGACTGGAAATTCAATACACATTCTTGGTGGAGGGCTGGAATATCCACCAGTTCTGGAACAAGGTGCGTGAAAAATGATTTCGGATCGCTTGAATGACTTGTATAATAATAATATAGGAAATTTACTCATAAATTCTAAAGACAAAGATGATAAATTTAACAATTCTGGTATCTATAAACTTAGTTGCAAGGATTGTGCTGCATTTTATATTGGTAAAACGGGTAGAAATTTTAATATAAGAGTAAAGGAGCACTTGAGATGTTTGAACAATAGTGGATTTTCAGAATTTTCTAATCATTTGATAGAAAATGGTCATGGTTTTGATAAAAAACTGGGATTGTCAATTTTGCGTATAAACGGTGTTGATCACAAATGAAATAATTTGGAATCGTCGGAGATAAATAAAGCGTGTAAAACTAATCAAAAAATTATAAACAATCACAATTTGAGTTAGGCACTCAATTTATTTTTTTAAATGATTGTTGTTTTTTTTTAAATAGATTTTGGTAAAGAAACAATAATATGTGTTTTTAGTTAGTATTGATATCCTGAAGAAGAAAATGGTATTTTTCGAAACCGGTAGATGTATTGAAACTCAATAAGTGGTTATTAAAACAAAGTTAACAAATAAAAATATGAATTTTAATCACAAAGTTAATTTTGCTAATTTCAAAAGTATGAAAATCATTTCTTTAACCTTCTTCCCACGAAAGTCAAGTGATAATATCAATTATCTAAAGAATACTGAAAAATGAGTGACCCTCTTTAATGATACAGATACCTTTATTCATATCATCACAATAATTAATACTGTCAGGGCGACATCTAACGAATGTCGTCCCAACTTTGAATTATTTCTAACAACTTTACGTACATCTATTGTAAGAAGTGCGCTGGAATTTTAACTCCACTCTGTGGTCTCCCTACTATGACTTGATATATTATAAAAATCGAAAGAGTGCAACATAAATTTCTAAGATTTATCAATTTTAAATTGCATATTACGATAGAAAATATAAATTACGATTATTTAATGAGTCTACTTCATTTGGTACAATTAGGAGAAGAGAGAATTTCTATATAAAATTATCAATAGCATGTTGGACTGCCTTGAGTAATAGTTTCGTATAAAGTACCAACATAACGATACGACATGAAGTGTTCTTTTTAAGTACACGTAGGAACAATTATGCTGTTAACTCGCCAATAATACGGATGCATCGGCTTGGTAACAAGTTGAATTTCATTGACATTTGCAGGAGCATACATACCTGAATTGAAGAAATATTTGTATGTAAATTATACTTAGTTTTTTTTATGTTATATTAAAAATGTACTGTTATATTAAAATTTTATTCTTATGTAAAAGCCCACAAGGGCGTTGATGGAAATAAATATGATTTAAAATTTGTACACGGCCACATCATCTGTCGCCGTATTGATGGTTCATATTGAAATAATAGCAGTAGTGTTCAAAGGAGAAGTATCTCTTTTCAACCTAACCTAACCATGTGACTTGTGACTATTGTGACTATTGTGACCAGAAAAGAAGTATCCTCCTTGACTTTTCAAAATAAGTATATCAAGTAGATGCACCGTATTCAGATCAGATCCATGCAGTGATCAAACAAATACACATTACGCAAATATTGGATATCTCATAGAGACGAAGCTATTTTTTATTATATTTAATGGAAATATATATGGAAGTATGGATAATTACAGGGCTTACGATCTGTCTTCGGCTGGCTTAAGTGATCACTTTACACAATGTAACGTTCACCATTTCACCCAATCAATATTCCATGTCTATCAAATTTTTATAAGTGATATATATATACATTTTGTAAAGTAATCACTTACGTCAGCCGAAGACAGGTCGTAAGCCCTGTAATTACTCATACTTTCATATTTTTCTATTAATAAAAAATAGCTTCGTCTCTATGAGATATCTATTATTTGTTTATTAACAGTTCCCTTGTTGGTGAAAATCCAGTAATTATATGTTCTTGGATTTATTCACATATTGCTAAATACATATTCGCCCAATTGTTAACTCGTATAGCATTTGTGGCACTAGCGTTCCATTTCTGGCATTGCCCGAGATTCAGGATCAACTGAAGAATCGATTGTTACCCCAGGAAAAGTTGAGGGTCCACGATCGCGCGGTTGTACGCTGGGTGAACCTGGTGTATATGCTTAAACAATCACTAGTTATTTTTCAACCGCCAGTTCATCACATACCTATAAGTACTTTATAAAAATATTCTCATATTTTTTTACAAAAGCGTTTGGACAGTTTATTATATAATATTTATATACCTGTGTAAATGTTTTATTTACATATATGTTATGTTTTAATCGGTCTTATACCCCCTCCTCTCCCATATGTAGTACGTGTCGTTTTGTCACTACCAGTAATATAATATTTCACATTTTTTTTTACATTTATTCCTTGAAAATTTGTAAGATTTTATCTGAAGAGAATACACGATACACGAAAGTAGGAAGAATGACGAATGGCGAAATTATAAACCGGTTCGCTAAACCAATTTTAACTAACCGCTAACATACCCCCGCAGGTTGCATGTTCAGTGATTTTTTTATTATTATTTCCGACCATGCTTATTATGTCGTTTGTCTTCTTTTGTGGATATTGATTTACTTTAATACATATTAACATTTTCAGTTGAGACTATCTCGAATATTTTGAACAATTCGAATGATTTTGTGATGAGTGTACCAAAATAAAAAGCAATTTCTATTACACACGTCATGAGCATGTTTGGTATCTCAATACTTGATTTTATTATTATTATTCGGCGAGACGTTTCCACCTTTAATAACCGGTTCGCGCAAACCGGTGTGAACCCATGGAAGAGCATCACTGATTGGCTTGTGGATCATAGTGTTGGTATTCTAAAGACGTTAATATTATCACAGAGATGATTGTATACGGTAACAACGTTGATGTATTTTACATAAAAAAAAAATTAATCGCATTCAACCAGAATTAAACATGGGTATGCACTGTATACAAGCAAAAAGTTGTGTATTATTACTAAAGATTATGGAAAATTAATATAAAATTTTAAATTATCTTCTAAAAAGACCTTATCCGTTATTATACGAATTAGCGTAACCTACGGCTGGAGTTTTTAATTCCGACAGTTCTTTCGCATGTAACGTCAAAATGATCCTGCGAAACTATTTACTTGCAATTTGCGCGAATCCAATGTGTTTGTTTAATCCGCATATCAATCTTACTGAACTTTATATTTCCCTATTGAAACTGTGTTATGTTAGATACATTTTTATGTCTGCTAAATATAAGTACTTGTCGAGAAATTTTTTATTACTATGCTTTGTTTTTTTTTATCTTTTAACTGTAACTGCATGTGAATTTATTTATTTATTTATATATATTTTGACATCCATATTTTTGTAGTTACAGAGGTGGATACATTACATACATAAAACATAGTTTAATGTGTGGGATGGAGTAGACTTCACCTCTGATATATACAGCGTTGTCCTGGCTACTTTGCTAGACTAAAGTCTGTGTTAAAGTAGCCAGTTTTTTTTTTTTTTTTTCGTACTGTTGTGGTGTTATTTGGAATAAAAAAATAAATCAAATATGAATAAAAAATGCACCTTTGCACCTTTTACTAATTCTACAGTTTTTTTTCATGGTGTACTCCAAAGTTTCGTAGTTTGTATTTCGTAAGGTGTTCGAAGGAGAAAATATATAGTATTTTTATTATTTTATTAAGTGAAACTAAAAGCAGAGGAGTGTGGTGGAGCAATAAAAGAACTTGCCTTTTTTGAAGTAATGAATTCACAATTATCTTCTAAATGTAAAATACATAGAATTGTTCTCAAAAACAGATTAATTTTTCTTACATTTTTTTGACACCTCTGTATACAATACATACCTCTGTCGGTAATAGCACAACCCAAGTTTATGTCTACTGCACGCCACTGGTAACTACTTTATCCGTATGTGTAATTTATTTTATAAAGTATTGATTGCGGACACTGCTCGGTTAGGTATTATAATTCACAATTCTGAGATCAAGTGTGTGTGTTTTTTTTAAAATTGTAGTTGAGAATTTCATGAATTTATTCTTAGATGTGTGTGTGGTGTGCATGTTAAGAAACATTGCTCTAGCTTCTCGGAGATTTGGCGGTAAAGGTCGGGATGCATCAGTTGGTCATTCTTCTTTACGTATAAAATACAATAGACAACGAATAATACCTCTCTCTGCACTCAAGTGCTTAATGTAGTTTATTAGAGTTACGAGACAAGTTTCACAATTGATTTACGTACGTAACTGAATCCCAGACTTCAAGGCCATTTTTTATATATTAACGTATTTCCACATTTTTAGATATTTTAGCTCGTTTCTGGGTACATTTTTTTTATGAGTATTTTATGTCCCGACGTTAGACGTTATATGAATTCTTGTTTTGAATAAGATTATATGTCTATTTGTTCCCAACATCAAATATTTATTTATACTATTTACGTCGCGTTTTAAAAAATTAATCTCTCATTTTGGATCGCGACGTCTGATCTGCATCGGGCGAAAACATTACTTCATATAACATAAAACTGGTTTTTTTTTCTGTCGCGTGCACCTGACCTCGCTCACTGCATTCGTCATCACGAGTCCTCAGAATAACATGGTTCCACCTGACACTGACACTGTTTTCAGATAATGAGCTCAAAAGTGTTGATTGAATTTTAACATGTGTATTTTGTCTAAATTAAATATATAATGAAACAATAAATTGAACCAAATAACTGATGCTGTTGGAAGTTTCAACACTTGCTATTTCCTTTAATATCAATTAAATAGAATTGGTGTGTATGGAAGAAATAAAGAATAATAATTTGGAATCTATTTCACGCAATAACTCCAAAATGTTAGTTGGAACCTTGTTATTCTAAGGGGTCGATCAGTCATCAAAAATACCCACAAAATATGTTCGGCGTAACGAGAATGACTGTTGACAGCTGACATAATCCGGGTTCCCGAAGAAACATGTTTTATTCGGTGTTTTTTTTTTTTTGTAGTGGCGGAATTCATATCGTGCTAGGTTTTAAAAAAATTACTTTTAATACAATTTTTAATAGTCACCAAAATTGGCCAGAGGTTATAAAATATTTGATAGTATTCTAGAAAATTGAAAAGTTTCGTCCGAATCTCTTCCCAAAAATCGTCTCGAATCGATGTAAACGCGTGCAGTTCTCGCTTCGTTGGTTAATTTAAAACGAAAACATTATTTAAGCATCAATATTTAATTGTATTACATAATGCATAATGTTATATTAATATGAAAAGGCATATTTTTAAAACGTTGAAATAACTGCCAGAAAAACGTGCTGGAACAATCACAAAAAAACTTAAAAATAATATTTGTAGGTATAAATTTATGGCTAGGTATATTATATATAAACAATGACGGTTTTATGTGAAGGAGAAGAACCTTAAATTGATAGTTTATTTAGTTATTTACTTGCAAAACAAAACGTTAATAATTATTCTACAATATATTTTTCTATTTAATAAAATTCGTGACTTTGTACTGGGTGATTGTGTATTATTTAATCTAATACGTCAAACCACAAAGCGATTGCTTTCTACGAAAATACCGTACTTTACTTAAATTGTTGAAACAGATAGTTACGTAAATTTATTAGGTCATGGATTAATTATATTATTATTAATATTATAATTAACATTTCAATTTTCGATTCGTTGACATACTTTACCATTGCGTTAGCGCGATTATTAATTATTATTATTCAATTTCAATAAATGAATGTGGACCATTCAATAAATCTGGGCAATTGAGAAGATAATTAAGAGTTTTGTACTTACGTCCCGATACAGGAGCTACGAAGTTAAAAGCTAACCCAAACACGGTGACCCAAAGCAAGGATATCTTATATAAACTTATACGACGACCTTCCATCTCTTACTGTGTATGTCCGTCTACTGCGGCGATATTATCTTAATAAATATATAATTAAAACACCCGACGAATAAGTAAACACCTCTGCTGGTCTTGCAACAATACTAATCGCGGGAGACCATTCACCACGGTCTTCAGAACCAAACTGGGAACCAGAGTGCGACGCTGGATTCAAAGATATCGCCTTGAAGCGCGTCAAACTATGTAAAACAGGGTTGCGAAAATAATTTTCTGACAATGTTTTTATTGTAAATATTGTTATAAACGTATTTAGTAAAATATTTATTTATTTGAATTTGAGGTTATTAATTTTATACAATCATTACACTATTAGGGGTCAGTTGTACGTCAGTGGTAAGTTTTTACTATGGTAAAAAAGTAACTAAGGTATTTTTTTTTTGCAAAAATGGGTTGTTCGATCTTAGTAAACTAATTTTACTCTCCGATATCCGATTGTGAAATCGTTAATCGTTAGTTAAAAATGACAGACTCTCCACAGCTGTTTCAAAAGTCATTTGTCACATTGATACTTTGAAAGTTGCAGTAATGGACAATAAATCATTCACTATCCCGCTATTTTAATGATGAAAGTTTCTCCAATAATATTCTCGTTGTTCAATTTAGATTATTACATATAAACTGAAAATTTTTCCCAGTCAAAGTGACAGATTTCGAACGCGGTGGTGAATAAAGCTGTTTACGCGCTTTATACTTCGATAGGTAGGCCTGATATAAAATTTTGAATATGTGTGTTCTATTTGTGTAGATTTGATTTTACAGAAAACAAAAGCGATGCTGCTTCTGGGAAAAGAGTCATTGTGATTCGGACGGACTTTTTACGGCGGCAATAATAAAACTTTTAGTGTATATAATTTCGGATTAGCGGTTGTGTGAAGGTGTGAACGTGGCTGACCAGCATATTTGCGGACCATCAAGCTACAAGGATAGCGACGTCGGCCTCAACCAGCACAGGTTCGCAAAGGTTTGTGTAATTTGAATTTACATAGATTGAATAACTGTATTCATCATTACCAATAGAAAACCCAGAACTAGCTATCGAAGTATTTACGGAAACATAACTTGGTCCTTCGAGCCGGATTGGGTTTTCGATAAAAGAAATTGGTAATTGTAAATTTAATTTTCGGTAAAATTTTTCCATAGCAACACGTTTTTGTTTGGTGAAAATTTTCCATAGCGACACGTTGTTAATATAAATTTTGTTCGGTTTTCCATAGCAACACATTGTTTATATAGATTTCGTTTAAAAATGGCATTGACGGTATTACGGAATAAATTTAAAATTTCTTACGACTGGTTTAAAAACACGGATTTTACAATTAAAAATAAAAAACAGTCATCTACGGTAATTGGAACCCGGTTACGGATTTTGGAAAAGAAATATACGTCATTATGTGACACATATGAAGCAATTTTAAATGCTACTAATGATAAAGAGGTGATCATTTATCACGATGAGTTATTTAGAGAAGCGGAAGAGATATATAATGAATTAGATGCGATTTCCGCGGTATATCCGGCCTCAGACGGTACACACATGCCTACTCAGAGTTCTCAAACATCACGGCTTCCAACGATAACTATAAATGTTTTTGATGGGGAAATATATTCTTGGTCCAGTTTTTTAAGTTTATTTAATTCATTAATATTGTCTCGGAAAGATATATCAAAAAGGGAAAAGTTTCATTATCTGTTTACAAATGTAATCAATGAACCGCGCTCATTGCTTCAACACCTCCCATCTGTTGATGGATCGTTAGACATAGCATTGAAAATTTTGAAAGCCAGATACGAAAATAAAAGGTTGTTGGCGGATTCATATATATCTCGAATCTTACATTTGCCGGTCTTGACAGCCACTTCTAGACTTCGAATCGAGGTTTTAAATCCTCTACTTGAATCAACTCGGGCACTGAGCAATCTAGGTTTACCTATCGATAGTTGGAGTTATTTATTACTACATATTAGCCTAACAAAGCTGCCTTTAGATATAAAGATGAGGTTTGAACAAATGTATGGCGGAAGTACGTCTGATGAATGCAGATTAATTGACACGGCTTCGATGGAACGCGTTAATATTTCAAGAAATTCCGTCCCACATGCTCACATGAATTCACTCGAAGATCGGAAACAGAAAGCGGTTAACACGGTTCAAAATGCTCAAGTTATGAAAAGAGATCGCAACGGTGCCAGTAAAGTGTGTTTATATTGTCGCTATTCGGGGCATGACATCGACGAGTGCCGAAAATTCGATAGCATATCCAATGTCAACCGTAAAGATTGGGTGACAACAAACAAATTATGCTTTAGATGCTTCGGGAAGCATACGGCTGCGAACTGTACTCGTAACAAACAATGTACTCGATGCGGTAACTTCGGACACCATGAACGAATATGCATAGATGGCATTTTTATGATAAAAAATAGACGCGTTTCTCCTTCCCCTCGACGCTCTATTTCATCCGGCAGAAATTTACGTACGGATCGCAGACGGTATGATAATTCAGATTCGCCATCAGCGCAATCTCATCTGCAAAATGGCTATTCTGCATAGCAATCAACAATGAATAATGTCGCAATGTTGCCTAAGTTATCGGACAATGTAATCTTACCCACGGTTATTGTTGAAATAAAATCGGCGCAGAATAATTTTGTACGTGCGCGAGCCCTGTTAGACCTCGGATCACAAGTAACAATAATCAGAAGCGACTTGGTAACAACTTTAGGACTGAAACGGCATTATTCTTTTACATCTTTAGTGGGTGTTGGCGGATTACGGTCGTGCGACAGTTGTCAAATTGTCATAATTCATGTTAAACCAGAAAAATTGGATCACCCAATATTATCGGTTAAGGCGGTAATATTAAAAAAGCCAACCACATATTTGGTAGGTAAATCGGGACCTTCTTGCGGCAAATTTAAACTTTTGGACGGCGTTTCTCTCCGCGGGCGGAGATCGACATTATCTTCGGTTGTGACATTTTGGGACAAATAATTACGGGGGAAAAAATTGATTTAGGTATGGGCGGACCCTATGCGCTGGGTACCATATTTAACTTCTCACTTTTCGGGCCTGATCAGACTGCAATTTTAGATAATCCGGTGTCAGATTGTGAGTCTGATCATTTTTCGGGCACTTCTCTGCTAGGGGCGATAGAGAGATTTTGGCGTTCGGAGGAACCGCCAAAAATTACGGTATCAAACCCAGTGGACGAGGAGTGTGAACGACTATTCACATCAACCACATCACGTGGAACGGATGATGGCAAATACGTGGTTCGGCTTCCACTTTTATTTGACCATCAGCGGTTAGGAAATTCAAAGCAAACGGCTTTGAAGCGATTCATGGCTCTAGAACGACGGATGCATCGTCAGCCTGAATTTGGTAAAAAGTATGTTCAATTTATAACGACAATTTATATTAAACTCAGACACATGATGGTTTCTAATTTTAAAGTGAATTCGGATAAAGAGATATTGGCTTTAAATTCGAATAAACAAATTAAATCATCTATGTGGCGATTGAATTTATTTTTTGATAAGGACAATATACTTCGGATCGGCGGTCAAATAGTAGCTTCGGAGCTACTATATGAAGCACGACATCGGGTTTTAATACCAAGAAAAGGTCGGTTCACGAAATTATTAAAAACACATTATCATAAGATCCATTGTCATGTCATGTCATTGGGCAAATACACTTTCGGCAATATTGTCTCGCTCTTGTTGGATTGTTTCGGCTCGGCGCGTTACGCGACATATTGCATTTCTTAGTGTGCAATGTTATCGGTCGAGAGCTCGTCCAACGCAACCCTATATGGCGGACTTGCCACCTGATCGGGTCAGAGGTGTGCGTCCATTTCTCGGGGTAGGTACAGATTTTGCCGGCCCGTTTAATATCAAAACGAGTACCTTACGGAATTCCAAAATTAAAAAATGTTATTTGTGTATTTTTGTTTGTCTATCTACGAAGGCTGTCCACTTAGAAATTGTAACGGATTTATCGGTTGAAGCCTTTGTTGCAACTTTGACACGATTTGTCTCACGGAGAGGACTTCCGTCTCTAGTGAGATCAGATTGTGGAACTAATTATGTAGGAACGGACAAATACCTAAAGGAACTTTATGCTTTCCTTAGAACTGATCGGTCGGATATAGAACGGAAACTGGCTCATGAAAATATCACATGGCTGTTTAACGCTCCTTCGAGTCCAAATCACGGTGGATTGTTTGAGGCAGCGGTCAAATCCGCCAAAACTCATGCTCGGCGCGTGCTTGGCGAGACTCGGCTCACTTTTGAGGAGCTCACCACGTTCTTTACCAAGGTGGAAGCGGTGATGAACTCACGACCGTTGTGCCCTCTGAGTACGGATTCCTCGGATCTCGAAATATTGACTCCGGGACATTTTTTGATAGGTCAACCGTTGGTGGCGCTACCTGAATATCCTTACTCAGACATTAAACATAATCGGTTGTCCCGCTACCGACACATTCAAAAAATGTCTCAGCATTTTTGGCAAAGATGGAGGACAGAATATCTCCATACTTTGCAACAACGATATAAGTGGACCTCGGTAACGGCGCCTCCCAAGCAATTACGCCCAAGAATTTACATAGATTGAATAACTGTATTCATCATTACCAATAGAAAACCCAGAACTAGCTATCGAAGTATTTACGGAAACAAAAGCAATAGATAAAGTATAAAATTGTATGAATTTTTTACAGCAAAAGAACACCGCCATTCTTGAAATTGCCGGCGCCAAATTAAGTAATTTCAGGGACGCCCGGCATCTCGCATATGCCGTTCTTAGACTCACCTTCCTTTTTTTGTCTTCTTCTACGCATTTTGGCCAGCACACCTATCTCAGAGTTAGTCTCAATCCGTTTCCACCAAATAAGCGACAGATCGCCATATTGATTTGCCATAAATAATTTGCAAAGTAGCGAGCGGGCTTTCTATTGGCTGATGGGACTACAGTGTACCTCACACATAGCGTGATATTTCTCTTCGTATTGTTTTGGTGAGCCCACACACGGGGATGTATACATCCAAACGTGACATGGATGGATTATGATGCATGCTCTAAACAGCCTAATAGATAATGACTATGGGAGAATCTCTCTCACCCCCTAGTTGATACTCTATCCCATTCTTATATGCTGCTGCTTTTTCCTCTTATCCTTCGATGTAAATAGCTGTACTTTGGTCAATTTATACTATAATATATTGTCCTGAAGAAGGTTGCGTCCAACTAAAACTAGTTGACATCAGTGTATGTACATAATAAAGTGGTTAAAAACAAATTATTATATTATTTAATTATAATGTCAAGTCACAACGTGTTGGCTTTCTTAAAAAATTAAAAAAAAGAACATTTAATCCCATTCGGATATCATGTACTGGTAGAAACATTTGAAATTCTATATCATCCTTTTCATATATACGAGAATATAAGTTACGTACATAACTTACATTCATGCCAAAATTGTAACGCACGATGAATTAAAACTAACGAATGTTAATAGGGTAGTGTATGGGGGAGAGGGACGAACGACAAATTCGTTTCTGTCGCGATGTTTCAAATATGGACTGTTTCCTTGTTTTGATCTGATTCGCCTCGGTCTATCCCATACTAGTCTGCTGTCAAATAATGTTTGTGTTAATATTAAAAAAAATAATGAAAAAACACTTGAATAATGTAATGTACATACGAATGATATACGTACGATATTGTTACAATGTTACATTTTAAAATAAAAAAAGTACAATTCGAAGTGGTCGGTAACCCTGGATCAGTGAAGACTTGACTCCTAAAGGTCATTACATCTCAATCAAAACATATACTATATTAAATATATTCCTCGTATTATGATCGTTAGTATTTTATAAATTGTTATTATTTTAAACTATCGTGTTTTATCGCGTCATACTCTAATAATATTATACACATTTCAAGCAAAATGGCAATAAAAAAAACCTCATTTTAGTTTTGTTGTCTACCTAGTATCGGCGAGCTCGATTCTCGACAATTAATACCAGTAAATATTTAAAACTCCTTATTATTTATTCACATATTATTTGTCGAATTTTTCTACCTTAATTTGGTTAGAGGTGATCTGCTGGCACAAATTACCTACTAGAAGCCCAATTAAATCGTTCAAATTTGTATTTTTGAAATCTGTTATATAAAGTGTTTTATGCATTTAACAATTTTAATATCATCGATTGATTTGGCAGTTACTTCGTGGTGTAACATATAATTTTTTTATGATATATAATTTTTATTTTCACTTTGCACTGCACACATACAATTTTTTGAATTGTATCACGACTAGTTTCGGGAAGAGCAGTCCTTCCCATCTACATTTGAAAATTGAAGTAAAAAAGGTTTGTTTATATTTTTAATGTGATAGATAAATATTTATGTCGATTTATTATGTTTTATATGAACGGGGTCGTTATTAATTTCACATTAATTCACACAACAGACTCATTAGTAATCGTAACACGAGACTCGGCGCGTCGCATCTCATCGGGTCGCGCATATGAATGGTTCAGTGAAACGATTCGTTCTCGTTCACGCGCTCGTCGTCGTGTTTTCCTGCCATGAAACGGAGAAGTACGAAGGGCATTAATGCTTGAACTGAGATAATTTCTCGGAAGCATTCATTTTTGTATTAATTAGTGTAAACGGTGTTATCTTATACTAAGAGATCAGCATTCTAATTAACTATCGATCGTGGATGAGGACATTGCAATTGCAATATTATTATGTATGTACAATATATTGTTCATTATTTTCCTGTTTTTACAAATCTACATTTATTTTATCCCTCCGTCATCATTTTCAAGTGAAACGAGCCGTGTAAATGAAATATAGTCACGTTGGATTACTTTTCTAGATTAAATGATGCAAAAGGCATGATTTTCTTTTTCTTTTATAATACAATAATTATAACAATGTCAATAATGAAATGATAAAGCACGGTCCTACCTGGCGTGATGAGATAAACCATATGTATTGAAAGACGTCTTCTTCAATAACTTTAACTTGCGAGGAGCGAGAAGATGTATAGAAGTGGACGAAGCGAGAGTCGTGGGCCAGGACTGAATCTAAGGATATAAATAAAGTGCAAAATGTACAGTTTGTGAATTATAATAATATATTGTCATGTTATCCTATAGAATAAATTGGACATTATTAAATCATTATTAGTGAGATAAATAATTATAATTCTAGTTAGAAATGTCGAACACTAATAATGAGTTCATCTCGTGAACATAGTCCAAATTAATTTATGGTATAAACCACGCAAATTAGAGTTTGATGATTTAACCCTAAGCTTTGATTATTCAACTGAATTTACAGAATCATTACACTTGATTTCTCTTATTTAACGGTTAAACCAAAAACTCAATGGTAAAAACAAGTTTATTAAAATTATTTGTTTCAACGCTCATAATTTTTATTTGTAAAATTAACAGTAATAATTGCATAAGCTGAATTTTTATTTGTAAAATTAACAGTAATAATTGCATAAGCTAAATTTTGTTTCATCTAAATATTGACAGTTTATGAATTATTTATTGGTTATTGACCCGATCCGATTACGGCTGTATCTGCTGCCTGATCCAGGAGATGTAGGAGTATACCTTCGTGTAGACTGCTGGTACGTCGGCCAGCCCGCAGGGTTTCGGGCCAAAGCTGACAACACCGTGCAGCGACCAATGGGCGTCCGTCATGCTCATGAGCGGACCGCCGGAGTCGCCTCTGCAAGAGTCCTTGCCCGCTTGCCCTCCGGCGCAAACCTGCATATCCCACAGCTCGGCCTTGAGGTTAGGGTAGATAGATCCGCTATAGGCATGCTGGCACTCGGCCATGGTCACGAACGGGATGGCGAGATGGAGCTTGACGTCGCTTGAGTTGCCCGTCTCCGTAACGCCCCAGCCGGCGACGATCAGATCTTCCGTGCTACCCTGAACGGTGATATCGGAGGTGGGTAGACAAATCGGCCGGATAAAATCTGTAACAACGCAGTTGATGAAATGAATTTTTTTTTTGTCAAATTTACAATTATGAAGACATGCACTTTTGAATTGTTATTTAAAAAAAACCGTTATCTTTTATAATAAAGGGAAATGGGCATTTTAGTATTAGAACCGTATTAAATTTGCATAGATTTTTCATAAAAACAATCATATCGAGTTAACAAGAGAGTGAAACTCCCGTCTAAGGTTAAACCAACATTATAATTACAAAGAACTGCAGAAAACATATAATATGGAAGAAATAAAGCATATGAAGAATGGTAAGGTTGTGGAGTATGATATTGTTGCTTCCGAGTATATCAAGGTTGGTGGCCTATTAGTTGCTTCACTCTTCAATCAATGTTGAAGGAGAGCCTCGTCCATTTAGATAGGAGGAGGGCTATCATTATATATCTCTGTAAAGGTAAAAGGTTGCAAATGGAATGCGGAAACTATAGGGTAATTAGTCTACTGAGTTCGGTTGACAGACTATATGGAAGAATTTTAATAAAGAAAGAAGAGAAAGAACGGTGACGAAATAAAAAGTATAGGAAATGCTAGGGGTCTTTGTGGGTAGAAGAGGATGTATGGATTAGATCTTTTCTCTGCGAGTGATGGATTAATGACAGGAAAGTTTGTGGCAAAAAATCAAAAATTATTTTGTGTTTATGTAGATCTGCAAAAGACGTATGATAAGAGTAATAAGAGAAAGTTATGAAAAGTGCTCTCTGATTACAGGGTGAATAGTAAACTTATACACGCAATCGCATCTCTATACGAAGGAATTTCTGCGTGAGTAAGGATCATTCACACCACGGTTTGATATTACGAAGGGTGCCAAGCAAGCAGGGTTGTGTAATATCTTCTCCTTTAAAAAATATGATAATACAAATCATAGAAAACGTTGTTTTCTACATTTAATTATACCGCAGCATCTGATTTTATATAAAGCTTTAACTGTGTATATTTCTAAAACAGCAATATTGTGAAAGAAAGTGAGTCGTTTTATCTCAGAATCACTTCTCCAACACGACCATTCTGGCTGAAACACGAGTGCTGGACTAAACCAGCCCTTCTCGGGCGGTTCACACAGAGCCACTGTTTAACAACAAATATGTAGTGATCAAATTACCAGTGTACGGAGCATCGGAGGCCAGCCTGAACAATCCAATGTCGTTTTTCTTTATTTTCGAGTTTGGATTGTAGTTCGGATGGGCGATGATCTTCTCAATGGCGATGGTGACGGGTTCCTCGTTGCAGTCTTCTCCACTGACAACTTTCACGCAGTCTATCAGCGTCCTCTGGTCGAACTCGCCGAAACGAACGTTGATCCTGAAACCAGAAGTAATTTGGCAATTATATTATTGTTGAGTTTATTTGTAAAACCGATTAATTCATTTGTTCGAAATGTTTCCTGGTGTTTGTTCGAGCGCCGATATAGTTCATTGTTTCCTTGCTAGCGTGCGGCTCGATGCTCTCGAAACTCTCAACTTCTCGCGTTCTCTGGACAGAGATGAGCGATTAGCAATATCTTCGGACGTGCAAGTTTCTTGCATTTCATAATGACGTGATGCCAGACTGATTTAGTCGACCGTATTACGGAAACTCTTACAAAATGACTCGATCGTTAGTGCTTTTCCCGAATACTGTCCTTTTTAAGGTGTTCCAGAGACAGTAGGACAATGGAGCCTACGGTTAGGCTTCATCACTACCAATCCATTGAGCAATCCGTTCAAATAGTATTATCTGAAATTCAACGGTTTAAAAGTCATTCGAACTTCTGTTTAATTTTACCTAATTTATGAAATTTGATCATGTATTTCGAAAATTGGAACCGATTCCAAAAGTAACCGATCAAATGATCGACTATCGTTAAAATGAACGACTTGCTTTTTTGATATAACTGTAACGTCACTAAAGTGGTCGAGGATTCAAGAGAACGTTGTAGTAGTTTAGGCGCATATTTTGATTACTTGTATTGTTTCTTGTTTGAGATATAATAAATCAAACTTTTGATTCCAATTGCATATTTCACATTTAATGGATGAAATCATGGACACAACACAAGACAAACAACAAACATCTGCACACCAGTTCCGAGAGCAACAACGATATTTTATCAAAGATTCTACATGTTCCTAGCTCCGAAACTATACAATACACTCAGTACCAACTGAAAATCGTACAATTCCAATAAGATTACACAAATATGGACCCAATATATGATTCAATCAGGTAGAGATGAGTCAGAAGCATGGATATCCAACATTCTAATATAATTTATACAATTCTTTCACTAATAATTCACTAGTCCTACAACACTCCCACTACATATATTTTTATTTTATTTTACTTTTTATACATATTTGTAATTCTCTTTTTATTCCAAATAACACCACAACAGCACGAAAAAAAAACTGGCTACTTTAACATAGACTTCAGTCTAGCAAAGTAGCCAGGACAACGCTGTATATATCAGAGGTGAAGTCTACTCCATCCCACACAATAAACTATGTATTATGTATGTTTATTATGTATCCACCTTTGTTAGTACAAAAATATGGATGTCAAAATATATATAAATAAATAAAATAAATGACCTAATATGTAATAATTGAAAATAATAATGAATTTCCTTTTTACGAATATTTGAACCACAGTTTTAATTCCACTCTAAGCTGTCGGGTTGGGTTAGGTTAATATTTAGCGTGGTAGACTCACGGTGTTCCCGCCTGCGTCAGTACGTCCCCGTACAAGCAGTGCCCGGCCGTGATGGCGTAGCGCTTGCTGATGAGCGTCGCCCCGCAAGCGAGCGAGATAGTATTCTGCTTGGTTCTGTACTCCACCAGCCCCATCCAAGGGTACTGGTCGATGTTGGTGACGTTCCCGCCCACGATCCGGTCTTCGGTCGACTCTATGCCGCACTCGCCCGGCAATGGCAGTAGAGCGTCCACTTCCGCCGACGGCAGTCTAGCTTCCTAGAAAATAAACCATAATGGAATTAGCCGTCCTGGAGAATTTTATAAACTTTATCGGAGTCTGTTATATCGAACATCGAGACAGGACAATATTGACCAAATAATAAGAAATGTAAACGCAACCTCTCACTAGGAACTGTCGGCTGCGGCAAACAAATAAGAAATACAGAATATTACACCGACAGAATACAGTTCTTGTGGTGTATACATATATACAGAATCGTTGGACAGTACAGAGTTGAGCGTTTAGCGAGCTGTCAGCTTATTGTCCATTTTATTTCTATCTATTACGCAAAATAGAATAGAATGATTAATTTTTTTACTATTTGTCATCAAATCTTTGAGACGAGAGATAAACTTTCATCCGTGTACATGCATTATTACGATTGGTCCGCTTACGATTATAGAATAGAAAGACAATCGACATTATATTGGAAGCCGTCTATTTTTATGATACACAATCTACTACTCTAATAACTTTGACGCGTGTAATCAGCGTGCACTTGATTTGGTTGAATTACAGTTGAACATCTATATTATAACCGAACCTGACAAATATAGAAACAGTTTTTCCCATAACAAATAACTGAAATTCAATTATTTCGTTTCCGGCCCCTAAAATAGTACACAAATTAATATTTTATTTATTAAAACTTTACCTTTATTGTACTGAGGCGACATGATGGTAGAAGCGGAAGAGGAGGAAAGTTACTAACATTTGGAAGGAGACAATTTAAACGTCAGGTAACTCTAATTCTGGTGGTGGTTTTCGTTTGCCGATGATTCAGCAGCACTCGATTTAACAAAGAACTTGCCCAATGTTGCCTGTTTTTTTTAAAACCTTCATGAAGTAGTCAAATCACTATTCAATTCATTTATGTTTCGGTTGACCATGGCAACTTTGGGTGCCACTTTTCGACCACATTCTGCGTTTTGGCCCAGTTAAGACAGCATTGCCGGGCGGTGGAAGTGACAGATATAGAAAATATTAACGAATATGGAAACATTTGTTAGTTATCAAAACGTGACGAATATCGAACCAGACGCATATAGGGGCTGACGAATATAGAGGTTCCACTGTACTTCAATAAGGTTTTCAACTCTGTGATTAGAGAGTATCAATAGAAGTTCTATTATTTGTAGCTAGATGTATTTACCTTTTTACTATTGCCAGAAACGCAAATAGCACTTGTCGTATGGTGGTGTGTATTTGCGCATCTATGTTTCGATAATATCGACACATTTCCTATAACCGGTCGTGGCAGAGTGCGCTAGCCAAAATGCGCCCGACTAGCGGTCAGATTCGGCTTCTCACCGGCTGCGGATTTTGTTTTTATTTTGTCTGTTTAGCCAAGGCTCAGACTGTATTATTACTTATTATTTATTATCTTTTTTGATTAATTAAATATGATCTCAATATGGGTAACGAGTACGCAGATGTTGCCGATGTCTGCAATATAACTTTACCGAAATACATAATTTTTTTTTCGTATTAGTTTAGCAGATCAGAAGAACTAATTTGAGAACAAACACAACTTTGCACAAGTTTTTTTTTTCGTAAATATTTTAGTATAATGTAAGGCATTTACTATCTTTTTATTTTTTTCTGTCTTATGTACTTATGTACCAAAAAGTTATATTTAAAAGGTCTTTGTACCGTAAATAAATAAATATTGAAAAATAGATTTTTACAAAAATACTGGCCTCGGCCGCGATGTCGAATTATTACCGGAAACTAGATATAAAATGGTGTATATGAAAAATTAAAATTACCATCGTCGCCCTAATTGTTCTGGAGGTTCTGGTTGCGGATTGGCCGCCCGTCTGATAGGTCCCCGGGGCGTTGTCGGTCGTGGCGCACCCGCTATCGGTCGCGGCGCACCCGCTGTCGATCGTGACGCACTCGCCGTCGGTCGTGGCGCACACGTTGTCGTTCGGGCCTGAAGAACAGTGACATTAGGATTGTTTTACGACACCATGAACTGCATTTTTAAATCTATGAAAAATTATTTTTTTCTTTTAAATGTTCATATTTATTGGTATCAATTAGTGACGAGCTCAAAAGCACGAACCGTGAGTCAATCACTGATATCTTTCAGTCACACTCACTATCAGTGATTGAATATCTGGAAATATCGTGTCTCGTGATTAATTTTTAAATTTTATTTATATTGCGTGATTCGGCGCATGTGCATAAGAAACGAAAATATTCATGAAGGAATGACGTTATAATTCGTGATAAGCGCCATCTAATAGATTCTGAAAACGTTTTATGCATTTGACCCGAAAAATAAACACATTTTTTCAAAGATTTTTCATTCTCTTTGTGATGATACTAAATTAGATTAATATTAATTATATATACTAGAATATGTTTTTTACGCAAATGAAATTTGAATAATATAAGTAAATATGTTAAAAATTATGTTTTTTAATTTAATTCGTGTATTGTGATATTATGCGGCGCATGCGTCATGATCACAGTCACAGTTTTAAATCACCGATTTACGAATGTCAATCACAAATCACACCAGTGAGTCAATAGTAGCATTTTTTGTCATCACTCAATCAATGTAATTAATTACCCGTGGAAAATGATATCGGCCAAATGACCACCTCGGGTCCTGTTACAGATAACTGATTAATCGAAATTTTCAATAACGGGTTCACAAGAATGATTACTCGTATGTGCGATGATATGAGTATCGTTAGATTTAACCTATTTTTAGATCTACCCCGAATTATTAAATTTAAGTGCCTGGCAACGGTATATTTTTTATAGTATTCTTCAAACATTAATTAAGCAAACTGAGATGTAAAATAAAAATAAAAGTATATACCTAAATATTATTAATTATAATTTGTGGTACTTTTAAGTGCAATTAGACCTTACGTGACGTACACAAAAAATAAAAATATATAGCATTGTACGAAAGATATGAATGAAATATACTAAAACATAAAAAGAATAGTTGAAAATTTAAGAAAAAAAAATTAGGTCAAACTAACTATTTATAAGCACAAGGAATACAAGCGCGTCAAATCTAACCTTGTAATAATGCGCAACTGACATTTCACCTACCGTAGTGTTGACATAACAAAAATATAACTAATGTTAGTGGTCGAAATAAATCGATTATAGACTATTATTTACGTAGATTTGGTATCGTCTGAGAATTGACACCGCAGCAGTCCGCAGTAGCCACACCACAGGGTAGAAAGGGTTAATGTCATCGAGGGTTTTTTGATTCTTGTCGTACACTAGATTGAGTTCTATAGTTTCTTGTTTAAATTCTTCACTGCGTCGAATGTTGGCGCATGATTTTGCGGGAAAATGGCACGAATTTTACGAAGTGCATTACTGATGTTTTCACCATTTTTATAATTTCTAAGCTTTCTGCAATCGTGTAACGCTACACGATTAATTTATAGGTCATGTAGATGAGGTATGGCCATTATAAATAAATATTATACGTTTGATAGATGAAAATGGTGGCAAATTTAAAATTAATTCTGTAACTATTTTATTGTGACTGTTACGTGATAGGCCATATTAAAATGCTGTGTCAATGTCAGAGACATCTTTACGTCTGCCAAAATCTGTAGTTTTCAAACATTTTTTCTTACTCTATTTTTCTTCTCTATTTTTTCTAAAGGGACTATATTGACTGAAAACTGCACGCAATGGTACCTTTTACTAATTCTATAGTTTTTTTTTTCATAGTGTACTCCAATGATTCGTTGTACGCATTTCGTATCGTGTTTGTCAATTGTATAAGCACTTTCAAGTCGGAAACATTTTCATTATTGACCAGTGTTATCTGTTAAATGAGCTAGTTTGCATTTCATGGGTTGATTATTACCAATAATATTGAAATATTATATTATGAAACATTTTATATGAGTTTCGGTTATAGTAATTTGTAATAAAACTAGTTATTTAAATATCTTTTTGACCACCGATTTAATAGAACGTTTTAAATTTCCATTTCTATTCGAAAGCAGAGAACGGCTATGACGCAATAAAAAGATCACGTGACCAGTGAAGTTTCTCCGGGGCTGAACAAATAAATTTCACTGGTGGTTGCAACGCGGTAGTGTAGTGGCCGCTTTGCGGCCAACGTTTAGCGCCGCGTGGCCACGGCCGATTTTGAAAATATAATTTATTACCAAAAAAAGGAAATGGTCTAACACAATGTAACCTAACCTAACCAATTAACTTAAATACGATAATTCCGGATTTCACATATATGGACAGTGTTTTGCAACATTGCGTTAACACTCAGATTCTTGCACGAAAAATTATATTATTATTATTTATTATTTATTAGTAACTATATAAAAATTTGTTTGGACTGTGCCCGTCTCACTAGAGAAATTCTGTGTCGAGACGGGCGATATGAATCGTTTGTAAGAATATTTTAAGCAGCTCAGACATTTAAAAAAAATTATTTACTTACCATCGTGCCGTTTCTCCGCGGGAGTAGGCAGAGGGGATAGAGCGCCACACTTCTCTGTCCTGACACACAATTCTCGCCTCATCCACAATCATACATCTTCTCATACAAACTCGACGATTGTTGAGGCTTCTAACAGAACCGTCCTCCATTATCTGGTTTACCTGGTCGTGCCAAGTCTTCCGCGGACGTCTTCTATTTCTGGTGCCGTCACAGTTCTCTCCTCATTCATCCGTTTCATATTACCAAACCACCTAAGGGATCCTTTATTAATGTTACTCATTATACTAACATCAGCTTTACATTGTTTCCTTATTTTTTCACTCTTCAGTCATAAATGGATCTGCCACATATACGCCTAAGTGATCTCATTTCCACTGGATTTAGTCTACTCGAAAGAAACGAATTCCTCTTCTGCCAGCTTCAAGCCTCACTTCCATACATGCAACATACGTTTCCAGGAAACGTATGAGAGTAAAGAGAGTACAAATGAGGATCCCCTCGAGAAGTTCTCTGGGGTAAGTATGAATGACGGAATAAGTATGGAAGAAATATAATTATTATTATGGGCAAGTGTGAAGATAATTAGGCATTTTGTACTTACGTCCCGATACAGGTGCAAAGTTAAAAACTAACCCAAACACGGTGACCCAAAACAAAGATATCTTATATAAACTTATACGACGACCCTCCATCTTTGACTATGTATGTTCGTCCCCTGCAGCGATATGTTATTAATATAATTATTGAAACATCCAACGAATAAATATACACCTCTGCGCTGGTCTTGCAACAATACTACGAATACACTGAAGATCGCGAGAGACCATTCAGCGCGATCTTTAAAATCAAACTGGGGGACGGACTGCTGCGGCTTCTAATATATCATCTTAAATCTCGTCATCTTAAATGAAACTCTTAAACTTTGCAAAATAGGGTTGCGAAAATAATTTTCTGACTTCTATTGTAATCATTCTATCAAAAGTATTTAAACATTTTTTTATTTGCATTTGAGCTCATTTACTTCAAATATTACACTTATAACGTAAGTCATGAGTAAATATTAAGTTCAGTATTTTGCTTAAAAAAAAAAACAACAATTTTAATTAATATTGTATTTAAAATCTTTTAATGTCTATTAATTTAAAATGATAAAATAATTTTATTTAAATTCAAGAGATTTTGATGACTATTTTTAATTTAAGCCAAATCGCTTGTGCTATGAAAATATATACAGAAAACTGTCAGTGCAAAAAGTCATTAATTAATATTTTTGACCCCTTCACGAGGTTTTAGAACTGTTACCTTCAATCATCTCGGTCCACGGAGGTAATCATTTTTGGATTTGATTTTCGAATTATGTATCTCTCTTTTCTCCTAGCTTTTCCGCATCATTTGGGGTTAGCTCTTCTAATCAGCGCGCGCCTTGTCTCGCGATCACGTGATGTCTTTGTTCGGTTGTAGAGTTTTCGTGTCTCTTAGGGAGTGTTGACATTCATGTCGTTAACGGCCAACTTCAATGCTTAATGTTGATTTCTGTGAATAGTTCACTTTCCTTCTGTTAACACGACCGTACCGGATTTTGCTTTGCCTTTTTTGGGATATGGGCAATCTTGAAGTTGCTTGGAACGTATTAATTTCTTATCCCGTCTTTGATGGTAACCCCCAGCCCATCTTAGGGCCGGTTGTGTGATCAGTGGTAACTTGTTACTATGGTAATTTTTTTTTTGCGAAAACAGGTCTAATCGTTGGTAAAAAATGCATATTTAACTCTCGAATATCGGATGGTAAAATCGAAAATCGTTGGTTAAATATGTTGGACTCTTCACAGCTGTTTCAAAACTTATCTGTCGCATTGTTACTTTGAAAGTTGCCGTATACGACAATTAATCATTCAATATCAATTTGAATGGTAGACGTCAAACTCTCAGGTCAGCCTCTACTACAGCCGCAGGAAGGGTTGTAGAACCGACCGACCGTTGCCAGAAGTCTACATTTAGTGAATGGGCATTTGCGGTGGCAGGTCCAAAAGCGCGGAACTCTTTGCCCTTCATAAGAAACGGTGCATCGGAGATTTTATTTCAAAGTCATTTTCATGAATGAAAATATCAATTTTTAATTTTAAAACAAAAATAATTGTAGAACTATAAACAGTTTATGTGTAAAGCGCCCTTGAGGTGAAAGCTTTTTACGAAAATGGCGCTATACACAATTATCCATTATTATTATTATTAGCATCTTCCTTTCGGCAACGTGCAACTCGTCGAAATCTACCACTACTTATTATTTAAAGCAATCAATATAATTTCATTCTTAAAATAATGATCCTCCATTTTATTTCATAATACAATAATTGTTATAATGTCAACAGTGTAATAATAAGACTGATTCTATTAGAAGACGTTCCTACCTGGCATGATGAGATAAACCGTATGTATTGGAAGACGTTCTTCAATATCTTCAACAACCGAGGAGCGAGAAGATGATGAGAAGATGTACAGAAGTGGACGAGGCGAGAGTCGTGTGCCAGGACAGAAGAGTGTGGCGTCTTATCCTCGCCACACGTCATCACATTTACAAGACAAGGGAGAGACAGATTATCGGTAGACCTCATTGAAGCGCGGCCAAGCGTACAGAGTCGATATGGCCATGTGTTCGAGAAGGAAATAAAGGAACATACTAGACGTTTTCGAGATGTGGTATCGCGGGTTTCGTATAACGTGTGCTGCGAACGAACGAATGTCTCCATTCTTCAGGAACTCCGTGCTAAAAAAAGAGTGAGAAATTGGTCATCACGGGAACATACAAGGGGGGAAGGTCGATTTCCAATAACATGGGCAGATCAAGTACGAGACGTGACCGAAGCCTCGTTATATGTCGCACTAAACAATGTTCACTATACCAGAGGCAAGCTGTTCGTGTTACGGAAGGAGAATGGAGAACCACGATGCTCAGTCGTGGGCGATGAACACATCGACTGAGAGAGAGATTAAGAGGTATATAGAGGTATCCACAGACCAGTAAATGAAGAGACATGGAATAAAGTGTATATATATATGAGAGGGGCTTGGAACATTAGTTGCGGGACGAGGGGCATTCTACACACATTCTTTGTGAAAACATAAATCCGATAGTTTATGACACATTTATGTAACAGTAAAAATATATACAAATCGAGTCATATTTTTAAAAAAAAGTCGCGGAGCTATTTGATTACGTAAGTGGCACCATAGTGATTACGTGGGTGACACCAAAATGAAATTATTGAAACAAGGAATTTGGGTTGGTTCATGTCTATATATTAGGTAGTCTGTGGAGGTGTCTAATTTTTTTCTTGTACTTTGTAGTGAACATCTTCGCTATCAGCTGAGTGGGTAGGTGGTGTTGTCTCGAGGTGTTGCATTTTGGAGTGCATATTTTTGTTCTGGGTGTTGTACATCAGTTCTCATATATTATTTATATCGTTATTATCCGTTGTAGGTGATATATACAGTATTTGTAGATTAAGATGGATTGTCAAATTGCGATGGAATTTGGTATACAAGCAGTGGATTTATCAGATAGTCTCTAGATTTAAAAAAAATGAAAACGAATTTTTGTTGTGAAGTTGCAATTTCAGATCACGATTCTGTGCTATTTTTAATATAAATTAAATTAATCAATTAGAAAGGTAAAAGACTACAGAATATATGTTCAAGATTTTTCGAAAACGTAATCGGTTGATATAGCGAAATGTTAACTTGTTCATCGGATAGGAAAAGTTCCGGGTTCATATCTCGGTATCAATCATATTATTTTTTCGATGCATAGATTTTTCTTTATAGCCTTCTAATCACATTTATATTTTGCTATTAGTAGTTTCTAATGGAAATTGGGTTGGTTTTGCACGGCCACCCTGTTGAAATATGTATTGTTTCGTAATTCTTTTATTGATTCTTATTATTTATTTTAATGAAATAATTTTTTTATGATGTTACCTTTTTACTTAACGCGATAATTAAAACAAATTGCTTAGAACTTACAAAGGTACACAGAAGAAGTCTGTTCCGAATTCGTAAAATACACTTTTGGAGCATCTTTCGATTCAACTGCAATCGTTCCAAATTCCCATCCGTACATTTCCTCACGCTTGTCTTGTCAGTGAATTGTGACCTTGACGCCTGCGGACGTCAACTTGACCGGTGTTTGTTCGATCTCGGCATCGTGATAGCATTCACGGTGTAGACCTTTCAGCTCCAGTGCACCAGCACTGTATTTTGTGATGTTGTGTTTTGATTATGTATTGTTTGTGTGGCGTGGGTGAATTTGTGACATCGCCGTATTCAATTGGGATCGGAGATCGACTCATCTGCGTGCCATTTGTGTGACCTCGGCGGTGACTGCGGGTATTACAGAGGCGTCGTATACAAGGTAAGATGAGTAGTTCTTCACTGGTCCTTCGACTAGAACCCCTATCCCCTCACCGACCCCATCCTGTACCAAAGTTTCCCTACTTTCCTCCCATACCTTGCGATGATTCCGATTTACGACCGGAATCACCGCAATTCGATTCGGTGATTCCGGTCGAATTCGGACTTACAGATATTTATCGAAAAAATATTGTATATAGATGAAATTTGTCGACTTTATGTACGGTTATTGTAGCTTAATTAGTAAAACTGTCTACCGACAACAGAAAGTTCCAAATTCGAGTTCCGGTGGTGACTATATTTTTTTGATAGATTGAATTTTTCCGTGTGTATTCTTTCTAAGTAGGTGAGGTTAGTGATCTAAATTTGTTTTTAATTCCATTACACAAACAGAGGGTATTAAATTACAAACTTTTTTCCGTTTCCTGCTGAGGAGATTCAAATTCACATAACTGACGAACGGAACATTATTGGTCAATAAACTGATGTTTGACGTACATCGAGAATGACATGAGGCACAAGATGGGGAATTTCCGAGACTCATTACCATTTCGCGTTGTTCCTGATAGTAAAAGATTCAGGTTCAAATAGATTCCGACCAAAATATTTTCTGTAAATCTTTCTAATTGATTATGTCAACTTGAAAACTTAAAAATTAATGTTCTATTCATTCATTCTTGTGCCAGGCGCTCGGCCCAGGTGGTGTCGACTGAAGCGCGCGACGTGATACAGTCTCCAGTGTCGCGTCCACAGTTCTAGTTCTAGTGTCCATTTAACAATGGAGTAAATTTTCTGTTTTTAATTTTTTTATACTATTTGGTTGGCAGTGTTGCAAAAATACTATTTTCATTAGTTTTCACGGGCTAATCACGTGTCGAGTCTGTTTCAAATAGGTAATTCAATAAATAATTATTGCCTCGTTAAGTCAACCGGTTTGACTACATCTTGTAATTAAGTTCTCAAAGATCTAAACATACATTGTAATTATGTATTATTTTATGATTAATATGACATTATAAATATTTTAAAGAAATGTGCCGCGAACTACACAATCTATGTTTTGGACGCATCGTGTCCACTAGTCACTACTAAACGAAAACACACTTTTATTCTTATTGTGATGTTGTAATTATTCAGAAAGTAGGTCTGCGATATTTTAAATACAATGTATTAATTAGAAAGATGTACATATAAAATCAATTATATCGAAAAATATTGTTGTTGCGCTACCGGGATTCGAACTTGGATCTCTTTCCAAACCGGGGAAGTTGTATTTTTCAACTATGCTACAGCGACATTATTTTTGACGACAATTTTTCTAACCTATATGTTACACTTTTTCAAATTAATACATCTAAGTAAGTAAGCAAGTTAGTTGGATTTTATTATTTTCAAGGTCTGAAACCGGTTGACATTCAATGGTACATTCCAAGTGATTATTTATTTTTAAATTTCAATTTTTTTAAAGTTCACATGTTATAAATAGAATACAATTAATCTACGATTATTCATCTAAAAATGAAACCCATGAAAAAAAAATCAACAATAATTCTTCACACAGGGGGGGGGGGGGGGGGGTAGAATGAATGCATAAGGTTTGGTAAATGTAATAAATGAAGCTAAAAATAAGAATATTTTCTTTAAATATGATATCTCTTGTTGACATTAATAACCTACTGACCTTTAACATTTTTATAGTTACTTCTCTGAACAAATAGGAGCATTCATATTATGTGTGTATATATATAATATACATATTATATGCACTCGTTAAAAAATGTTTCTAAATTTATTAACAAACAACATCGAAGCATGAAATTTATTGAAAAAAAAAACTAGCCATTTGGAAAATTCACTTTACCACAAATCAGTGGCATTCTATATAATTTATTGAAAAAACTTTGCAAAGGAAACATACTTGTTTGACCTTCACACGGTGATATTTCTGATGCGTGTTGTTATTATTGTGATGTTGATTATATGCGAGAAAAAAATTTGCGTAGTTTCGTTACTAAGTGAAAAGTGGTATTTCTGAGTGTGAAAATGTCTAATAAACAATCTGATTGAATTATGTAATAACAAAATAATTAATGCAATAGTGTATATGAGAGATGTTGAAACAATATCTGCAGTGACCGCAAACTTCAATTCTAAAAAAAATTCGAAATAACTATTAAAATTCCTCCTGTTTTATATACACTAAAAAATGTTTTGAAATTAATATTTTAGACTGGTTTTTATTATAAATCACCGTTTCTTAGAAAAAGCTATGTTGCAATAACATTTGGACACTGCCGGTTTTGATGTAAATTGTTTGACACGACGTCTCCTGTCAGCAACTTACCGTCTAATTTTTCTATTGCGTGTGCGAACCGTGAAGTAAATTTTGTGCTCAAGTGTGCATTTTATGTTTCAATGATTTCGGAGAGCCATTCACTTTTTTGACACTTTTGGGGGATGATTTTTTTTGTAATAAATATTATAACTACATTTGACTACGCACAAGTATATTTGCAAACAATGTATTATTAAATGTCAATCTGTTTGTTTTTAATTTAACAGAGAAATGAATGTTGATTAATTGGCACCGACATATGTTCACCGACTGATTGCAGCAACGGTGAGTCTTCACAGTAAGAACTAATTTAAGGCTGAATTATTTTTGTGTATTTTACTGATACTGCGTGCTTTGTGTTCATTACCTTATGTGTATTAATAAACACAATACATCAAACACGATTTTTATGGCTCTATATTTAATTTTTACAAATAATTGGATGGCCGTTTCGGCTGTCTGGTTCATTATCAACTGACAACTGAAATGATCGTCCAATTATTTGTAAAAATTAAATATAGAACCAAAAATCGTGTTTGATTTATTGTGTTGATTAACAATGGAGTTCTATAAAACGAATACTATATTAAAATAGTTACAGCGAAAAGGGGTAGTTGTTGATCTCTTCAAATAAAAAATATAAAGACTAAAATAAAGTTAGTGACGAACTTCGTCTTGTGCTAAATGAGTCTGGGAAGAATGTGCAACATCTGTGTAGCCTATTGAGGGCAAACCAAAAATTTGGGTATCGCATTCTACTTCCTACAAATTTTTGTATATTGGGGTTGGAAAAATTTGTGTGGACATATTTACACGAGTGTGCGAGTGCACACACACACACCCTAGAGGGAACATCGCATGCAAGTATGAAATACAATATTACTGTCATTTCTGAATTTGGAATTCTCCTAATTTAGAAATGGTCCGATTGGTTCTTTTTAAAAATTGTTATTTCTGTTTTGGAAAGAGGTGGACACTGCCGTATCTGTTACAAAAGCAAATATTTTATACACAACATTTACAGGCTTCAGACAGTTTTGTTGTAAACAGATTTTGTCATTGACATATGAAAATCTTTCTCTACAAAACTGCATATTTACCTCAATTAAACCATTTTGTGTATTGTTATACGATATTGTTTGTACATGCCTCATATTAAGGAATATTTAGAAAATATTGTTTTAGTTACTTGTAAAAATAACATGCAAGTATAAAAATTATTACATTGTTTACTTTAATATTACAACATAAATGATTATACGGTTATTGTTTTATATTTGAATCGATGGTGAAACATATAATGAAGAATTTCTGAGAAAGTCAAATCGATAAAAAAGTAATACCTACAATAAAACATGATCATTAAATTCATAAATTGCTACGAGAGCTGTCTGAAAAATTTCCAATCTCAACGTGAAGATGGCAGTACTCGTCAACAAAAGTTGGGGAACATGTTTACGCATGCTTTGATAAGTACTCACCAAAATTTCAGTCATTTTGGACGCGCAGTTGTTGTTTAGCAGTCGCTGGGAGGAGTGTGTAGACTTACAAGGAGACGTAGAAAAGTAAAAATAAATGTGAAGAAGAAATGTCTTTTTTTTTTTGTTAGGTTTGAAACTTTTCAGACAGCCCTCGTACATGCATAATATTTTTTATTACATATTATCCTATTTATAAACATGATATGTCGATAAATTAACATTTACATTTTGTTCTTGGTTGAAGCAAAATATTAATTTATTATTTTATTTTTAAATATTTTTTTTTTAATACAGTGCTCCTTTTATAACTTACTTGATTTGAGTATTTTAATGTTTTATTATTTTTAACAAATTTTTTTTTTTTTAAGTTATACAATTACGTGTATACCAACCAATCATCTTATTGCAATTTTAAACTTACACGTGCAGGTCACATTATCAGCGAGTCGAAGAAGAGCTATGTTATTCCTCATTGTATTATGTATGCCATGCGGCCTGTGCAACCTTTACAAAATTTCCCGTTTGCTGCCGTCTCACAGTCTATTTCTGTGCGAGTGTTGTGCTCGCCTAGATGGACACACTACCTCTGAAAGTGAGAAAAATGCAAATTAAAAAATATTTACATTTCCCTTCATTATTCATGAATTTATTTAATCAAACTATGACTGTTGTAACAGTATCCGTGCTGGCCTGCCAATGTTTCAGCTAGATAGATTACAATCCATTCTAAATGCGGCAGTACGAATAATATATGAATTTTCCAAATTCTCTCATATAACATTCCTTTTACTCTGAAAGAGTAGCATTTAAATTGTGTTGGTTGATGAACAAGGCGACACTTAACATGGCGCCTCTGTATCTTCAAGAGCTTTGCATCCCAGACAGTTTGAATAGTAGACGTTAAACTCTCAGGTCAGCCTCTACTACAGCCGCAGGAAGGGGGTTGTAGAACCGACCGACCGTTATCAGAAGTTTAAATTTAGTGAACGGGCATTTGCGGTGGCAGGCCCAAAAGCGTGGAACTCTTTATCCCCCGTTATAAGAAACAGTGCATCAGAGACTTTATTTAAGAAGAAATTAAAAACGCATCTTTTGAAAAAATCATTTTCATGAGTGAAAATAACAATTTTTAATTTTAAAAATAATGATTGTATAGGACTGTAAACAGATGATGTGTAAAGTGCCCTCGAGGTGAAAGTTTTTACGAAAATGGCGCTATAAAAATTATCCAATATTATTATTATTAAAGAGGCAATTAAAATGAATATTCAAAATCTTTGATTAGGAGATGCTTGTTGACGAGTGATGTTCAAGAAATGTACACTGTATAAATAATATTGTAAGGAATGAGTGATAAAAATTTTCAGGGAAAAAATTTGACACACAAATGCAAAAAAAAACGTCATCATCCACTAGACCTCGTAGACCAGTGATGGCGAACCTATGACACTCCACAGCGTTCACTAATATCAGAATTATCATAGAACATTGAAAGATATTGAGCTCAAAAGGTTCGTTATCACTGTCTTAAGCAAGACCTTTGAGAAGAAAATGGGGTGGGGATTCAAAGCAAATGTAAGGTATTATGGAACAGGGGTGGGGCGAAAGATAGGAGGTTGATTAAAAAAATCGGGGGCATGGACTCTGTAGAGGTCAATCTGATGAAAAAAGTCAATGTGTTTACAGTTAAGAAATGCAAATAACAAATTATTTGATTTTGATTGATTCATAACATAGATCGATATAGATGATCCTAAATAAATGAAATAGCTGGTTTATCTAATTTTGGATGGAAAAATATTATAATCACCGTCACAGTATACTGAAACCCTCTTTGAACCATTGCATTGATCTTTTCAAATCTTCAACGGTCCCTTATCTCTAAACATCCTTATTATCTTGGGGCACCCGTCCACCCTGACACGCATCACGTCCATCAGCTGTTTGGCAGGGCTGCATCTTGCAACAGACCATCTGATGCCTGCCCTAGGATGTACACGTGTCTGATCTTTCAGGGTATAGACATTTAGATTGCGGGACGTTCCGATCTATCTCCTTATTTAATGTGTGACATATTTTGTAGCCTTTAAATTATCGTCTTCTATTTTCTGGTGAAAAAAGAAAATGTAACAGTTTGCGATTGTAGGATTCCCACAATAATGTGACATTGAATTATAGTTATTTCTGTGATAACCAGAGGTGAGCTAAACTCTAGAAAATTGGAAGATTTGTATAATAATATATATATATATATATATATAATGTTAAATAATAGTAGTTAAATTACATTTTTGATATAACAAGTATATTTAGTCAAATATACTTATTAAACCTGTCCCAAAAATGGTAAAAAAAAGGTAGGACACTGCTATTGGTAGTTTTTCAACCCTCATCAAGAGCTGACAAATCCCTCGCTCCAATAAATTATTCTCATGGGACCATATATCCTCCTTCATAATGGAATTCATTAACATTAGTGAAGGATTGCCACTAAAATTTGTAGCCAAAGTAGCGAAAATGTCGAATTTTTTCTTATTGGCAATGACACTTAGATATCCAAATACAGATCCAATAACGAAATGCAATCATAAAATAGGATATTTACTTTTTAAATTCAAAATTAATTGAACTATTTAAATAATATATTTTTTTCATTGTTTCAGGAGCGACAAAGGATATTGGCACAGCCCTTACCAGGATGTGTCTCAGACACAAGGCAATGGAGACCAGAATGAAGGCTTTCACCAGGTAATCTACGCAAATATTGCAAAATCTTTCTTAACCTGTCAGCCACCCAGAAAAATCGTAGGTGAAACAACATCAATATTGGTGCCAGAATTCTTAAAATTCAAAATTCATTGCCTAACTTTATCGATATTTTTACGAAAAAACATGAAAACGTTGGTATAACTAAAAAAAAATAAAAATACGTGGGTACTATTACACCATAAGCGTCCATCGACCGCGATTTCGTAAGGTTTTGAGATGAAAAAAAGTTGATAGTGTTGTCAGGCCATGACACTTGGAAGATTATTATTTGTTTTTTGGAAGGACGACATCAGATTTTATTAATATTATTGTGTTTAATGTGATGCTTAAAACAAAAAAATATTAGCATTGCACATCACAACTATGTACACATTACATATAGCACCAACAACACGCAAACAATGATGCCGCCGGCCGCGGTAATGGCCAATGCTGCCTAACGGCGCACTCACTGTATTTATAGTAAAACGCTGGTATATTAATTTTAATTAATAACTAAAAAATAATATCTTATTCACTTGAATTACTCGGTAACAAAAACGAGAAATATCGCGAACGCACGTCAAAACCTAGCTGATAATTTACGCAAATTGGAACGTTCCAGATATTTTCCAACTTATTGCGTCCTTCTCAACATCGGACTCTGCGGTAGCAATGAGCATATTGGGAGTATCTAAAAAGTCGGTAGTCGCCACTAACGAAATAAGTCACCCTCCGCCATTTTGTAATGTAGAAATAAAATCAAAAACGTTTTCCTAAATTCGATAATTGTAGAAATATCAGCACTTTGACTTCGACATGAGAGTATGTGTGTTAAATCTTCAAATTTAATTAAATTGCGATCTGGCAACGCAAAAATAACCTTCAACTGTCAATTTTGTATGTAGGAAATTGACGATTTTTACATTTGATTTCAGACGTAATTCGTTGTGTTCTCGAGTTGAAACAGATTTCTATGGGGCACCGTACGATATCACTACTGGAAATAATAATTTTATTAATGATCCGATCCGCGGCGCCGGTGATATCATGCGCTATTTGATGGTTTTCCGTCAAAAACAGACGCCGCGGAATTTCACGTGGGTATCCGGTATACTCACGGTAGCCAACTTAAATTCTGACAGTTCTCATGGCATCCCTTTCTCTGTAGGAAACTTGCGACGTGGGCGGCCAAGGAGTTAAATAAAAAATATTGTCTCTACAATTTTATCAAGATTATTGTATTTTAAGTGCAGTTAAATTTCTATATAACAAACTTTGTTTTGTATATTACAATTTTTATTAAATATACATTTCTATTTAACAAAATTTTTCCGAGAATTGTATAAATGTTTCATAGTATTGTACACTTTATGAGTCTGGTTTATAAGTCAGTGTCAATCGGATTCAAATCGGCGGGTAATTGCGAAAATTCGGATTAGTGAGACATAGACATGCATACTTAAGTCATTTAGATGAAATGCAGAAATATCCTTATAAATAAGTAGAATAAAGTAAAAAAAACTAGTAGAATTATTAAAAAAATTTCAATTACATTTCAATTGTATAAATGTACTAATGCATAAAAAAATCGAAAATATTTTCCAAGAGAAAATTTTTTCCAAAGAAGGGCTTTATTTGGCTGAGGCTTAAAAAAGTCTGTTATTATTTATGGAATGTCGACACTGACAATGTTGAGCATTATCTTTTGTCAATATGAACAATGGCGCTTGATTGAGGTATAGGGTCGGGGAAGAGGAAGCAGGTATGGTGGTGTGCGGTACACTAATTTTCTCAGTGATCATTCTCGTGATTTTTCCCTCAAGAACTCGAGTACACCATAATACCTTGTTACTTTTGCCAATTGACACTGGAGTTAGAATTATGGATCAACATCGAACATGATATAATGATGTTGCAAATGTCAAGGACGAACTTGTGCAATATGCCCTTACAATATATGTATTAAACTTTATCTAACATAAGTGGAGTTGTTGAAATAAATATTAATAAAGTACGAGGCTTGTCCGTAAAATAAGTTCCACGGACTGCCGCTGGCGCTAGGATCGTTCCTATGCGCGACCAGACAGCAGAGGCAGGTTATTTGGTTCCCCCACTACAATTCCTCACCAAGCCAGCGTCGCTGCGACGTTTAGTCTAGGCCCAGCAGCCGTCAACGATGGAGCTTCCTCTTGCGTCTCCCGCCAGCTGCGAGTTGCGGTCTGTTATTCGTTTCCTGGCCGCTAAGAAGAAATCGGCGAAGGAAATTTACGAAGAACTTTGTGAAGTGTATGGAGAAGAGTGTATGAGCTTCGGGATGGTGCGCAGATGGGTCAGGGAATTTAAAAATGGCCGAACAGACGTCCACGACGAAGCCCGTGCAGGGCGGCCATCGGTTTCCGACGAAACAATTGCCAGAGTCGAAGCGACAATGCTCGAAGATCGACGGATTACAGTTAGGGAGCTATGCGAACAGATTCCGGAGGCCAGCAAAACCACAATCGACAAGATTTTGACTGAACATTTAGGCTATTCAAAGGTCTGCGCAAGATGGGTACCAAAAATGCTCACTGCAGATCACCAGCGGCAGCGGGTTGAAGCGGCCCAAGAATTTCTCGCTTTTCACGGAACAACCGAAGAGGAATTTCTGGACTCTATTGTTACTGGCGACGAGACCTGGGTACACTACACCACACCGGAAACAAAGGAGCAATCGAAGCAGTGGAAGCTCCCTTCTTCGCCAAGAGCAAAGAAGTTCAAACAAATCCTGTCTGCCGGAAAAATCATGGCTAGCGTTTTTTGGGATCGAAAGGGCGTATTGTTGTGCGAGTTTATGCCTCGCGGGACAACAATCAATGCTGAATGGTACTGTGAGACCTTGAAAAATCTTAGACGTGCAATTCAGAACAAGAGAAGAGGAATGCTGACCAAAGGAGTGCGTTTTCACCATGACAACACCCGACCGCACACCGCCTATCGAACCACAGCCCTCATCGAAAAATTTGGATGGAAAATGGTGTCTCACCCACCCTACAGTCCAGACTTAGCACCAAGTGACTTCCATCTCTTCCCTGAGTTGAAGAAAAACCTTGGCGGAACCCAATTCAAGACAGATGAAGAGGTACAAAATGCGGTTGTTAGTTTTCTACGCGGACAGGCGGCAGAGTTCTATGACTCTGGTTTAAAGAAGTGGGTGCCTCGAATGCAGAAGTGCATAGAACGCAACGGCGATTATGTAGAAAAATAAAAGAAGGACTGAACTTTCCAAAAATATACTTTTCTTTAAAATTAAACCAGTTTTTTTATGTGAAAAAAATTCGTGGAACTTATTTTACGGACACGCCTCGTAGTATTCTCAAAAATTTCATAATGCATATTGCAGTTTTGCCTCTGATATCGTATATTATACGAGTGGCGGTATTATTTATCTCTTGTCATTTCTCTTTTACGATTTACACTACATCGAAGCTGATGCAGTATGTTTGTTTGTTTATTTCAGTGCTATAATGGATTGTCTGGTGAATCCTCTGCAGGAGAAGCTAGAAGATTGGAAGAAAACATTGATAAACATAGATAAAGATCATTCAAGAGGTACATTTATATATATTTTTTTAAGTAATACTAAATTCTAACTTATCACAAATGATTTGCCTATTTCAATCTTACATTTTTTATTCTATAAATATTTAATATCATTCAATAGAATTTAAATACATTATCAACATTAAAATTATTCTCATTTTTTGCAAGTCGGTCACGCTTTTCTATCATCTATAATCGTCTGGCACTTTGTCACTTAGGATGTCTGTCACGTATTTGGATGTTCAAATAAATTAATTCATCTTTAAAAAAAAAGTATTCAAGATTTTGATTAATTTATTTTTCATAATTATAATGTTCACGAATATATCATATAATGAGGTTTCATATTGAATCATTCTCAAGCAATAAGTTATTGAATGTATAATTTGAACGAAAGTAGCATAAAATTATTGTTCCCGCACAGAAAGATAGATGACCAATAGTTGAGATATATTTTCTTCCCAACAGAGTATAAGAGAGCTAGAGCAGAATTGAAAAAGAGATCAACAGACACACTGAGGCTGCAGAAGAAAGCCAAGAAAGGAAAAGGAAGCGATCTTCAAAGACGTGTTGAAACATGTCTTCAGGTATGCATTGGTGATAGACCTAATTTTTCACATTTTGTTATGGTTTTGGGAATATGATAATAATGATAATTAATAAAAAACGTAGATTAAATTATTTTATACTATTTCTACACAAGCGGTTTTTATTTGAAAGTAAAAAAAAATATAGGAAATGCAAAAGAGATTCATAAAATAAATAAATAATTTGAAGAAAGATTGCTCTCAATAGTGGCTTTATTGTTCATATTGAGTTTGTTTCAGGATGTGAATGAAAGACGTCAGGTCCTCGAAGACGCTGAAAAGAAAGCAGTGAGGGCAGCCTTGGTGGAAGAGCGAAGTCGATTTTGCTTATTTGTCGCCCTTTTGAAGCCTGTTGTTGTGAGTATTATATATTATACTTATAATTTACACTTACGCAAGGACACCAAACTTTATCACAACTCAATTTACACAAGGACACCAAACTTGACACAACTCAACTTACACAAAGATACCACACTTGACATAACTTTTTTTTTAAACAGAGTTGTGTACACGGAATACACATCACATCAATATTTTTACTATTTTCAATCTAAGCTAAACTCTTGTGCTATGAAAATAGGAATATATGCTGGTCTCTTAGAACTAGGTACGGACCTCCGACCGTTGCATCACTAGGCGAGTGTCCACAGGACGACTGCAAGACCAACAAGCACGTCGGCAACGATGTGTTGGGATATTTAAAAAAAAAGGTTTATTTATTTATTCAAGGATTCTGAGGTGGCCATGATAGCCGAGATGTCCCACCTGCAGGAGGGTGCGGGACAGCTGTTGCGCCACACCACAGATCCACACTCTCTGCCCCCGGCTAGTGAACAGGTAACCATCCAATCCTTCTCAAGTGAGACAATTCTGTCATTTTGCATTCAACACAATAAATAAATACAATGCTGAAGAAAACATTTCCTAATTTAATTAAGTTTTGTAGTGAATGATGAATTTACTTATTTCTTCAGAATGTTATAGTGCACAACATTGTGCAGCGAATCTTTGAAATGACACAAATATATGTATATACCCATGGTAAGAGAATTACCATGCAAAATATGGCATGACTAAATACAAAAAAAAAAAAAAAGAATTACAAATAATGAGAACAATTTTTTTGAAGGCACCAAAAAAAATTATGCTTCCGCATTTTTGCGCGCACTGCCGCTGTCGACTGTCAACATCGTGATTTTCATACTGAAAAACATAGCGACTGTCTGTTATTTCAGTTTCTTATGTGTCGAAATGTTTATCAAATAATTAATTTCTCCTGAATAATGAAGGTGTGTGGCAACATGGCGAGTCCAATATTAAAAACAGGCTTCTTCAAACGATTCACCAGTGCTTGATGTAACAGAATTATGGACATTTTAATTTGATTAGCGGTCAAACTCTCATTTTCCATCAAAATTGGGCAAGAAATTGGAATATTAAAAGGCCTGTGAAAAATATAAAAATTTTAAATTTTCATACTTCGTTGAAGCTTATTATTTTTCCCCGATTTTTCAAGTTTGAACTTAAAGAGGTATTCAGGATTGAAATTTTCCGCTGAAATCTATTTTTGTCAGTTTTTAAAATAAGTTAAATATTTTCAAATAGTCAAGGATTTACATAAATTACGAGATGTTTGCACCATTTTCGAAAACGAAACACGAAAAAAAATAATTATAAAATAGGTTGTGTATTTAAATACAAAGGTTTCAGTTTCTTTATTACATTAAACAAATCGCAATATTCATAAAACACAAACCGGATATAATGTCTATATAACTGATGGATACAATTCATTTATGAATTACGAGATTCAATGAAAATTGTTCAAATTATTTTTATTAGGGGTTACAAGGGTGAGTAGAAATATACAATTCACAACGCGCCAATAATTATTGTCGAAATAATAACAGATTTTATAAAACGCACTACAGAATTTGGTATACATAAATATGGTATTGCGAGTTGTGACCTCTAAGCACGCTGATCTGTTGCTATAAGAAACAGCGCCGTGATTGGCTAGGAGGTGGAACTTGCTACAGATATTTACAAAGGGATGATGAATGTATAGTCGCACGAGTTTGGATTTAAAAACACGTGAACAAATTATTTTCTTTGGGTATAAAAAATGCATACGAACTACTAATAATAAGGTTTTACGAATTATCGGTAGAAATTAATATGAAATATTATTTTCAGGGCTAAAATTTTTGAAAGTAGTGCGAATTACATGAAAATACGAAATATGGGTACACGAATTAACAGAGTTTTACTGTATAAATATAAAACGACAAGCGTGTTTAAAGATATTCAAGCATTTGAAAGAATTAAAAGATCTAGATATTACGTAGAAACTTTTTAAGAGTTTATATCCACTGTCACAAAATATTGGAGAATACGATAAAATTGAAGTTTACACATTCAATAGACATGTATCAAATTGTCAACCATTACAGACATGCCAGGAACAAAAATTTTGATACTGAACATAGATTCTAATGACTGCGCCATTATACATGTTTATAGTTCACAATATGAAGTACACGTTTACCAAAACTTACTGACGTTCCTTATATGTACTACCCTCTTCAATTATTTGTAGTAGTCAGTGACCCAGTACATAGCTATTTTGCAAAAATAATTTATTTTTCACAATTGAAAATAATAAAGCCATATTTTGTAATCACCAACACCACGCAATTATTCAAAATTTCAGGTGATATCGGACCTGCAGGGTGCGTGCGGTCAATGGTCTCCACCACCATCGCCTCTGGCCGGGCGGGCTCCTTCTTCGTCCCTCTGCTCCTCGATATCCTCCTTGGCCAGCTCCTCTTCCGGTTCAGGCTCGGGCTCGGGGGGCACCACGCTGCTCCCGCAAGGTGGAGCAACCCAAGCGGGACCGGCCAACGGGCAGGGTGGCAGGTGTCACTCGCAGGTAACTGTAGCTCTGGATAGAAATGTGGCTGATTTCATTTATCCACAGGGTAAGCTATCTCGGATAGATAGCTTTTTCATTCAACTCGTGAGCTACCGGCTAAACTAATTTTGATTGTACAATGTGACGGGTGAATTCAAGTCATAAGTAAAGTTCCGGCTCAAAGGACCATAAATGACATCAGGTAGACCTATTTTTTTTCCAAATAAGGAATTCCATTAAAAATATTTTATAATTTCTTCACTTAGTGGAGCCGGTTGGAACATCAATACAAGGTTGGTTTATTGGAACATTTTAGCACAGATGATAACACTTCTAATTTTGGACATTAATAAACATACAAATGTGTGTATTTAAAAAAAATAAATAGTTACTATTTATGTTGGATTAACATACGACTAAAACAGTGGAATTCCTTATCATTGTCCATTTATCTCTGTTTTTATTTTATTTTGTAGAATTATGCATATTATCATTTTGATTACTTTGGATAATTGGTAATGTTTATTTAATAGATCAATTATAAGTAATCAATTTAGTAGATCAGTTAGTTTATTTTTAGTTTTTATATTCATAATTATGTTTATTAATTCATTTATTATGATTTTAGATACTTTATAGATTTTCTTTGGTTTGCTTTGTGATTTACCGATAAAAGTAGTACAATATTTATATGAAATACTCGTAATTAGTCAATAGTAATATTATACTACTTGGTACTGGCGCTGAAATAAGAAGGTGTTGTCTAGTATTTTTTTTTTAAATGTTTGGAACAATAAAGGAGTAAATATTAGGCCATTTTAGGAGGACATATAAATCTTAACTAAACAATTTTACACAGAATATCATCTATAAATAATTGATACAGATGAATAGATCAGAATGTACCTTATTTCTCAAAAAGTAGATATTCACAATAAAAAGAAGATGAACGTAAGATGTAAAAATTTGAAATAACTGCAACATGTAAGTTTGTAAATTTGTTGACTGCTTACGAGGCTGCAATAGTGTAATTGGATATCACATTTCTTCAGATAAGAAGAGATCCTGATTCAAATCCTGGTGGCAGCTGAAATATTTGTTCGATAAATAGAGTTTATCTGTATGTATATCTTTTTAATTTATGCATTTAATTTGTATTAAAATATCACAGAACTATGTCCTGAAAAAATTACAACTTCACAAATAATAATATGTTCTCTTTAAAGTATGTATAAGTTGTATAAGTATATCAAAAAATTTTATAAAATAAAATTGAAAAATCTCTGGCATCTCCTAGCGACTATTTCTCAAAGTAGGTATTCACAATAAAAAGGTGGTAGCTTTCAAATAAAATATAATACTCAAACTTAATATAATAAAAATACTCTAATTATATAAACAATAAAATAATTATCATACCAAAAGTCTTCAAAATTTAATTGAATAAAATACAAGATTTGCTTTAATATACGTATTTAAATCTTTTGTCACACATTGTGCTATTATTTTTAGTCACTGCAATCTAGTGAATAATTTTTTTTTCTAATAAAAGTATTTATTTATTTGTAGTACAAATACATTTTACATATACCTTTTTAGTAGATATAATAACATAAAATTAACAAAAAATAAAATCAAATAAATATTACACACAATGAGAAAATAAACAAGATATGAAAAATAATAATGTACATAACATAATTAACAATCTGGTCTTCAATTTATGTTTTATACAGATAAATATATCGCAATCTCCATATACTTTAAAACATTTTTGTACTATTTGAATTAGCAGGTTCAAAAGCTACGCTATAAATTTTTAATGTTTAATGATGAAACTTGTACATCTTCATCTAAATTCACGTAACCATGTTGGTCTGTCTAAAATCAGGATAAGTGGAAAGTTTTGGTGATATTTTAAATAATCTGTTTAATAATGTGCTACAATTTATATATATATATATATATATGAATGCTAACATTTTCCTACTTCTATGTACCATATTGAAATTTGCAAAACGTTTGTGGAAGACAAATTATTAAATAAAATGTTCTACAGATTGCAAATGCAATTGATAGTAGGTGCAAGCCATTTATATGTAATAAATTACTATGAAAAAAAAAATTATGACACAGTATCAATGGGTTAGCTCGTGTGTACATAATATATTATAAGTACATCGCATTTCATATATTTTCTCTAAATCGGTTAGGTGCTGCAAAATTTGTAGGCAAATCTCAGATGTAACTAAATACTTTTATTAGAAATGTCCTTTATAGAGTTAGCGAGATTGGAAGGAATTAATTATTTTATTTCTTATAGTCTTTACGAAGACGCTGAATTAACTAAATGTAAGATATTGTTAGAAAATGACAGTGCAAGTTTTAGCATGGTGACAATACAATTCTGACTTAATTCTTGCATAACTTCTTGTGAAACTATTTTTCTTATTTTTTTGCTTTAAATATTCTTTTATGCTACATTTTGTTCAAAATATACTATCAGTTTGAACATTGTAAAGAAACAATTCTATTCTTTCTTATCGGTAGATCACAGAGTAGGCAATATAATGTGTGTTGTAACTTAGTTGTGTGATTTTGTTAGCCTCCGCGCCTCGGCAGTGTTTCAAGCCGTGACTCTGGGTTCACATCTCAGGATACTCTGCACTTACCACCGCTCATTGAGTTCCGTAATAAGGTTATTTTTATTTTTTATTTATTTTGGTTTATTTTCTTTCAACCATAACACAACTTATTTAAATTATTTAACTTATTTTTTAAATTTTCATTTCGGTTGTTTTATTATTGAAGTTAATTTATTATATTTTTTGAATTTAACAGTGACTTTCATGTTATGACGTAACATGTTAGATTTTTATGGTTCTACAGATTTTTTAATGCTTTTTTAACATACGGTAATACATTGGCTAACTAAATGACTTTGTCACACATTTTCTGCTCTTTCAGACTTTTTCGTTTGACTCTCTGCACTTCTCGATTCTTTGAATAAATGCATGATTCATGTAAATTGTTTATTCATTGCGTATTATATTTTATTAGATTAAATCAGTACAATTACATACAGTCCAAACTTTTCTTAAATGTAAATATACAAAGCGTATATATATATATATAATATAACTTCTTTCTAAATATATTGTATATCAGAATGCATAGAGTTAGAACTGCTTAATTTTCCTCTTTAGCTCTTGTCTACTAATTTTTATGCGGGAAAGTAATTTCCAGAGTTTCTGTCATTTTTTCACAATGTAAATTCAAGTGTGTTTTCAAATTCTTTTTACCATATTTGATGTTAGATAATTTTGTAATGTACTTGTAGATTTTCATAACTGAAAGTAAAGATTTTTTTGGTTAATTCTGCCGTAGAAAATTGACTGGCTGACTGACATTTTAGGCCATATTTCAATATTCACGATGAATGGAATGTAATTAAAAATGAAAGGATAAGCCACAACCTAGCAATATTGTGTCACCAGTATTCCGTGTCATCTGGGAATACCGCATCGATGACTTGCTCACACGGCATCAAAGCCGTAGTACAAAACAGTGCAATGTATAATGCAAGAAAGAAATTAACCAAGGTGTCAGGAGATTATAGGATTATTGTATATTTAAATACTTTGCCTTATTCTTAAACATTTAACACATTTAAATTGACACAGATAAGACAAAATAGACCTAGATATTTTTAACTGCACTCAATAATAAAATATTCCTGTAACAAAATAATATCTATTAGTTCAAAAGTATTTTGTGTATATTATGTAAGTTGTAGAATTATCAATTGGTTGACAAAAATAAACATCTAACCTATTGATGTAAATATATGTTCTAATAAATTAAAATATATAACCTGATATGTATTATTTCAAAAATATTGGTTTTTGGTTTTTGGAATGTTTAAGAAATTAGTTTTTTTTTGGTCTTGTGGTGAATTAAGAAAGTTTGTACTGGGTAGGCAACAGGTTAAAAAATGTCAGAACTTCCCTTAATTTAAGGAAAAACTGAATCACACTAACATTTGACTCCGTGGTCTTAAGAATTACAAAGATCATTATATTTGCACTGTTTCTTCTAGGGCTCTGACACAACATCAGCGGCCAGCTCTTGTAGCACTCCCGTTGGGGCCCAAGAGCAGATGGGTCAGTCAGCCGGAGACTCCACTTGGCCTCATCTAGAGGACACTATGCAGTTCCAGAGGGCGGCATCCGCTATCATGAGCGAGCGCCCCCACACTATATCTACTGGTGAGGCTATATTTTAGAATTTACTCATTTTCTTTGTGATTAATGTTCAATTATTTCATTAAAGAGTAACTGAAATCTGTTGACAAATAAACAATTATTATTTGAATAATAATTTTGTGACTGACAATGTTTCCTGATCATTTGCTATTCTGATACATTACAAACAAATGATTACAATTAAAGTTTTTAATTTTTTGACTTGTCAAAAATTATCACTCCTTTTTCTTTTATTCTAAATTGGCCAAAGTTTCAAAAGTCATCTATGTCATTGTCAATATAAAAGGATTTAAGCCCAGATAAATCTTATCTATATTTTTAATTTCAGCTTATGAGAAGGGTCACCCACGGCCAATGCTCAGCGTGCACACCTTCTCCGGTCACGGTTGTTCGGAGGCTGCCCTGGCCGGTAGTGCCTCCCAGCCAGTATCGCCCTGCTGCCCATCTGCAGCAGGCGGGCGGGGCTCCGCGGGTCAAATATACGCTCGACCCCCACTCCCCACTGTAAGTCTAAACATAGTCATCATGAACATATTGTTTTTATTGAGATTTTTAAAATTAATAGCAAATGATGTTTCAGATGGATAGATTATAATTCATTCTAAGTGCAGCAGCACGGATAATATATGGAATTTCCAAATTCTCTCATACAACATACCTTTTACATGAGCTACCATTGGCTCCAGTTCCCTGAAAGAGTTGAATTTAAATTGTGCTGGTTGATATACAAGGCGACACATAACATGGCGTCTCTGCATCTTCAAGAACTTTGTATCCCAGACAATTTGAATGGTAGACTATAAACTCTCAGGTCAGCCTCTACTTCAGCCGCAAGAAGAGTTGTAGAACCAACCAACCGTTGCCAGAAGTCTAAATTTAGTGAACAGGCATTTGCGATGGTAGGCCCAAAAGCGTGGAACTCTTTGTTCTCCGTCATAAGAAACAGTGCATCAGAGACTTTATTTAAGAAGAGACTAAAAACGCACCTTTTAAAAAAATCATTTCCATAAGTTAAAATAACAATTTTTAATTTCAAAAACAAAGATAATGTAGGAGTATAAACAGATAATAAGTAAAGCGCCCTTCAGGTGAAAGTTTTTACGAAAATGGTGCTATACAAATTATCCAATATTATTATTATTAGTAAATCGACAATGAAAAAAAACATGTGTATACGTATGTGTGTTAAATGATGAACAAGAATGGCTTTAATTAGTTTGTGAGAGTAATTAAGTTCGCTATTTTTTTTCATTTCAGCGTTGTTCATCTCTAGAACGACCGGTGATTCCAGCCAAGGGACCACAGGGACAGGGGAACATGGGATGTGTCCCTGAACATAAAATGGCCAAACCTTCATCTTTACCACCCCATCTTATCAAAGGTTTGTCTATTTACATGGCTATCCTAAGACCTGTACTCTTTTATGCAGCCCTCATCTGGGGTCACACAGCCAAAATAGACACAAGTAAACTACAGATCTCCAGAATAAGGTCATCCGACTAGTACTGGGTGCACCCAAATAGACAAGGATCATACAATTCACGATTCGGACATTCTTCCTGTAAAACATAAATGTTCATAAAACACCTCTCCAAGTGTTTTTATGCTGGTCTCCCCGAGCAGTGAAACCCCACGATCAACGTATTATCGAATTATGATATAATGGTCCCATCGCAAATTAAACGCCCCAAAACCGTCCTCTTTTAGAGGTTAAGCATCACTGCATCAGTTAGCAGTCCCTGTCTCCTTTTGCAGAAATTTTATCCTATCATAACTAATAATAAAATTTAACTGGCCCAGGATGGAGCAAGGGGTCTACGAAACCCGGTACTCCGAAAGCCAGAATATCAAAGTTAAAAAAATTTATTTACATATCTAATATCATTATAAATAATGTAAAACAAATAATTGTTTTTCCTTCCATTGTATTATACATTTTGTATGCAAGTTTCCTAAGGTTAAATGCAAATTATTTCTCTAAATTATTGGTTGCATCTGAATTTTATTTTCTCTATAGTAACAGTAAATAAATTAAACTATTTTGTATTGCATTTATATCATCTAGTTCATATTATTATTCCTTTTATCGGCAAGTGTAATCGGCATTGGAATGGAAACTTATGTTATGATAATAATAATACTTGGCAATTCTATATTTGCATATTTTACTCAAATTCACCGCTTGTATTTTCAGCTTAGAAAAATGTATTTTTGTCCACTAATAAAACCATTTGACAATTAGACCTTTTGCAGAAATTGCAGACATTGAGTTATCAAATAAAATTCAAGTCAATTTTATTTTACTTACCTCCGAATCAGTAAATATATTAAAAATTAAGGCACATTATTTTGACATGTCGGCTCTCACGTATGAAATACAGTATGACCGATTGATTCTTTCAAAAATTGCTGTTTCTGTTTTGGAAAGTGATGGACACAGCCATTTTCGTTACAAAAGTAAAACTTTAAGGCGCGACTTGCAATAATAATTCATATTTTGGCGTTTTTTACGAAAATGTGGGTTTTTATTATTCATTTATATCAGAAATTATTCAATAGATTAGACTTTTTTTTCAATTATTACTTAGATTGACCTTTACATTAATATAAAACTAATAAACTGAATGTTATTTGTTATAATTAAGACGATACAAATATTATAAGAAAGACCACAACCACTAGATGCATTTTAGGCACAGTACGAAATTGAGTCGATGCGCTGAATGAATGTATAAACGAAATATATTTTCTTATAATTTTAAAGCCAAGATTACGGAGACAAATCTGTAGGAAACCAAATTAGCAAAATGTTAAAAATGAATAGAGTTATAAATCATTCAATTTGCAGTACATTTGATGAATTTTTGACGTTTTTAAAATACTTTGTTTTAGTAAAAACATACGTTTTTAAATAATATACTATATTTACTCACATGCTTTGAGGCTTCAACTACTATTTAAAACTAAGTTTAATATCAGAAACACAATAATCATTTTTTTAATAATATATTTCTAGTCTTATGAAACACGATAATTTTAATTGTCCATCGGACTTTCAATACGCCGTTGGATTCGGCCATGACGATCGTGGAATCTGTGCTCCGTTGGATTTTCATTAAATTTGCCTATAAAACACATTTTATTACAAATTTTGACTACACTATGAATGAATATTATACTTATTCTCGATACCAATTGCTTATTTTTGTAAATTGTATGGTTTTGGGCTGTTTTTATACGAAAACAGATTATAATTTTGACTTCTCAACATAATACATGTGTCAAAACTTACGTTACGGATCGGAGCGCTAAGAATTTGACAACGCATGCGCGGCTTGCAACGCATGCGCTAGACGCGCATGCGCCTCCAGCACATAAAATTCATTTATTCACAAGATTCAACGTAAAATTCGCGAACCCGTGTTATTTTTTTTTTTTGGGTTTGGTTCTCATTATATTTTATTATAGAAATTATTGTTCTGAAATTACTGCCTCCTGTGAATCAAGATGCCTAAGGTCAAAAAGTATCCATTAACACGCTCTACGAAATATTCCAACAAAATTTTAAATGGTTATCTTCTTGGAATAAAAATCGCAACGTAAGTTGATAATTTTTACCATTTCTATAACAATTATCTATTTGATTTAACAATACTAATAACATAGTTCAATATACATATATTATGTAGTGCAGATAAATTATTTTTTATTGGAAATACATATCCTTAAAGATAAATAATCCTATCAAAAGAATTATACATGACAGACCTGTCTGATACAAATGTATTTGTTATAGTCATATAAATGAATAAACACGTATTTTAATATTTTAGACATAAAAATACTGATAACTAAATAACAATAATAATAATATTATTAATTATTTTCAGGATGTTCCCGAACTGAGCATTGAGTGTGCGGACTTGTGTGAACTTCCTAAATTGGATGGCAAAAGAGTGGTCGACGACACACACCAATTCTTTTCTCTAATTAATCAAATTTACTCCCACAAATCGATGTTTGGGTGCACATGAACGAATATTGAATATGTGAAAGAACATAAAATTTTATTTCTAAATTCAGTTTAAATTGTAATATGTGTGAATCAAATTTTGTTTTGAATATGTGTAAAGAAAAAAAATAACGAAATTCTGAATAACGATAATGTGCTCGATGAACAACTAATTATTTAACAGTGAATAATAATACTTTTGTCATATTTTCATTTATATTTTAATATTAAATATATACGTAATTTATTAAAACAATAAATAAATATTAAAAAAAAAACTTTTTTTTTATTACAGCCAGAGTATGATTATTATATTATTAGCATAAATAGTTTTCTCTTCACAAATACAGCTGCTTCAAAAGTTGTCAATATTATTTATTAGTATGAATTTACGTCAATTTTTTCCTTATAAATCGGGGGATAATTTTAATAATCATGTTTATCGACACAAACAATGGTTTTTATCATAAACATAACAATTCTTAGGTGAGAACTTTAACAAATTATTTAATTTTCGCTTGATAATTTCAAATGGCAACACATATGTATTATGAATGTTGAAGAAATGCCTATTTTCTGATAGCTTTATTACCTAGGAATTTAAAAAAACCAACAATTGTATACTTGTCCTTTTCTATTGATACCTTTCACTCTAGCAATATTTACGTAAAAAATAACGCACTTTGATGTTTACTTGATATTGTAAATGAATTACCTATTAGTCTCATTTTGAAAGGGTATGCAAAATGCAAAAATATCTCGAAATTCAAACTGGAAAAATGAAAGTAGCCTCTTAATACACAAAGTTTACATGTTTATGGCAGTTTTGTTGCTAACAGATTTTGTCACTAAAATATAAAAGATTTCTCTACAAAACGGCATATTTACTTCAATTTGGCCATTTTGTAAACACCTCCAGTATTGTTTCTACATGAGTCAATTCATCATCCATCTTTCATGGAGGCGTATCTCGAAATTGTTGATTTTACAGCAGACAATATATGTATTAATAAATTATATGAAATTTTTCAGTGTTGAAAAATGATAAAAAAAAGAAACAAGACAGTGTGAAGTGTATTTATTTCATAAATATTTCCTATTACTGTTATTTGTAAGAATGACACCGAAATAAGAGTGGTTAAGTCAAAATATTTTTATGTTATATTACTTCATTGGAATAAAATTCAGATATGCCTGTTTGAATGGATTATGGGCATGTGTTTGGGCAATGTGACCCTAGTCCAGTGATGGTGAACCTTTTGGGCTCGGTGTGTCAAAAATTCAAAAAATCAAACTTAACTCTACTTTAAATTTAACTGGAAAAAATATCAATTAATTAATTGCTTAATTTAATTAATTGTTTTTTTCGCAAGTGTTTCTGGCATGTCGCCCAACATGCTGTGGCTTGTCACCTTTGACACGCGTGCCATAGGTTTGCCATCAATGCCCTAGTCGTAACTCAATTTTATCAATAAACGAGATACGCCTTTTTGAAAGATGGACGATGAATCGTATTTATTCCACACATAGTTTAGGTTTAAAAGATATTTTTATATAACTGAATATATTTATATTTTAAAGACGATTTATATACATAATATATATACAATTGTTCAATATACTTTTGTTCATTTATTAATTTATGAAACCATCCACTTTCAATATTGCAGATGCTCCACAAGCGACCTACGTGAACATGTTTGAGCTCGCCAGCATGGCAGCTAGCCGGGCCCATCCAAATACAGGGGCCGAAATTATTCCACAGCAAAGTACCCATGAAAAGGTAATGTTTTTATGTTGCAAGTTTTATTTGGATGCCAGAATCTAGGGAGATCTTTAGTCAAAAATCAAAAGCTTATATGTATCAGTATCATCAATTTTTGGATGAATGAAAGTTAGGAATTTCTTGCAATTATAAAGATTCTACGAATATATTCCCCTGCATAAAATTTGGAATATTTTACAGAAAAATTACATATGTATATAGAACATAACATATATAATCCATTTTTGCATTTTTTTTTTTACTAAAGTATCCTTTTTTACTATTCAGTAAAACCGCATTAATTTGAAATCCTTTTATTCGAAATTTGATATAATTTGAAATTTTCAAACACTTTGTGACCCAAATTGTCAGTTTCATACTTAATCAACCTCTTTAACACGAAAATCCCGTTAACATGTAGTATGAAATAATTTTCAGGCCCTCGTGTCATAAATCAATTCATTTTTCAATCACATTTTTTGAAAATTTTGAGTAAGTTATAAAAAATTAACAGTGGTGCTCACAGTTTTTTGATCGCACGCGTCCGTGTGAAGTGTTCTTTGTGTATTTCGCGATACCTGCTGATACAATACATGTCTGAGCCTACTTTGTATGGAACTTCCTTTATGTATATACAGTAAAACCGCGATATAACGAAATCCAAGGGACCAAAAAATAAAAATTCATAATGACGAATTCCCATATATAACGAAAAAAATAAAAAAACCTACTATATGTTACGCGCCGTCGCAAAAAAATGTTGCGCGGCTTCAAAAAAGATCGCAAATTCTGCAAATAAAGGAGGAAGAAGGCCATAGGGAACGGAATACCTACATATTTTTAGTAGTTTTGTTATTAAAACAGATAAGCAAATGGATAATCAAAGGAATTAAATTAAGAACAGAACCTATTCAACACCAATTGGAAGATATTTTTGTAAATTCCAGAATATTGCAAACACAAAACAATATTTTAATTGTGTTTAAATGTAGAGCCGCTTCAAACATAGTTTTGGGCATGAAACAAAATAATTCAAAAACAACAATTTTACAGTTGAATCGCGGCATTTTTATAAAATGAGTCGTATATAAATTACGAAGGTACTTATCGGTAACGGCGACAACCACTTCAAAATATAATCGTTAAAATTGTTCACTTAAAAATTATAGTTAACATTGTTCACTTAAAATACACGAAAACAATAGTTAATAGAAATACAAAATGCCGTACAAAAATAGTCCATAAAATATTTTAACGAATTATTTATATTATTGATGAGTTCACACGAAAACAATTGCCAAACGAAAATGAATTTATGTAAATATTCAGTTCGGTCATGCAATAATCGTGTTAAAAGCTGAACAAACTTAACTCTACAGACGTTACACTGAGACTGACATTTCCAATAAGTACATACTGCAACTTTCGGGGGGTTCCTGTTAATTTTTGTATTTTACAGCTGTTTGGGTCTGGGATTGCAATACATATTAGAGGCGTATGCGTACGTAAAACGTGTCTAAGTGAACGCCGCAAGAATTATGTCAAATGGTTTTAAGCCTACTATGAACCCAAGAAGAAGTTTGAATTGTTTTACTACCTTGTCGGCCGACCGCCGCGCACCGCCAACAAGGCCGTTCGCATACGGCAGATGCATCGGCGCGGCTTTGTAAGTGCGAAATAATATTTTCATCTTTTAACATTTTTTTATTTCGTTATAACTTTACGTAAATGTATTGGCATTTTTTCGTACGGGACAAAAATGATTTTGTTATAAATATTAACGGGATTTCGTTATATAAATGCATTTTTGTATGAAAAATTGGTTTTAGGGACTAAATTTCGATTTTTTTTTCGATATACGTCATTTTTCGCTATATCGGGTTTCGTTATATCGCGGTTTTACTGTATTATGTCGTGATAAAATTGGGGAATTTCTTGTACGCTTTCTTCAATTGGTTACATTCGCAGTGTGCGCCATAGAATGATATTATTATTAACTCATCTTATTATTTCACATGAAATTTTTCAAATGATCCCGAGACACCGGCGGAAGTTTACACTCATTTGATGCGGTGGTTAAATTTGTATTGCGGAAGTGTTAAAAAATGGGACAAGGAAATATGTAGATGATTTTTTTCAAGCCGAAACATGTCTGACAATTAAAAATGTTTAAATTTATTCTTAATTTAGTTTTATAGTTATTAGTTAATGTGTATTTTATTAAATGATTGTTTAATTTCCTAACAACATTTGATGGTAGGATCTTTACTTATTACGAGAAATAGATCTAATATTCACCCTAATTAGTTTCAGTAGTACATCAGAATTTTGTATTAGTATAATAAATACATATTGCGTTTTCGAGATGATTTCGCGAAATATGTCAAAACATGTATGCTTTTCACGAAATTAGTGGCTTTTTTCATGACTTGTGATTTTTTAAAATTTTTTTATTAACGCGGTTCTACTGTAGTAAAAATTTACCATTGATCAAACAATCAGCCCTAAATTGGTGTGAGTATACTAATGACATAACTGGTCCAGGTATTCTGCGGAGAATTTTATTATTATAATTTATTTTATCTTTCTTAAAATTTATATTTTTTTCTCCTACAACATTCCTTTGGAATTTTTCAGGCATGTGAAAGCAGTACCAGCGAAAGTTCTCTGGAATCATCCAGTGGCTATGGAAGTCAGGGGGCTTGCCAGATTGAAGATGCTTCGCAGCATCCCAACTATACAGATGGTATGTACATTTTAATTTCTCGGTCAGCCATAATGTACATGATATATTTATGCATTATTAATGTTGTGCGATGCCATTGCTGTTCCATTTTTCTTGAATGCTGAGTGGTAATTTTGGATAGAAATATTTAACAATTATTTAAAAACTTAATATTGATTATTCATTATTGGAGAAATTACAGTTTTATACAAATATTTAAAATATACAGTAAAACCTCGTTAACTTAAACTCTCACAATTAAACTCTGTTGACCACAATACAATTTTCATTCAAATTCCTTATCCAAAAATTTCTAACTAGCAATTTAAAATTAATTACGATTTATTTAAAAGTTAAATAAACCTGTTTATTTAAAATTCATCTTTTGCACCAGGCATAATTAAAAAATAAGAGGTTTGCAACTGCCAACACTTTTTTTATAAGCAATATTGAACACATATTTAAAAAAAATTACGACCGCTGGGTCGGGTTTACAGTTCTTAGCATATTTATGTGTTGTCTTTTATATTATTTGAAATAGTTTGCGGCCGTGGTGACCGCTGCATCTAAAAATGTATTTTTTTAAAAGGATTTTGAGTTAATGTGATTTTAAATAAATATATATACATATATTTTTTTGTTAAATTGTGATAACAACTTAAAAAGAAAAACAGTTTTATAATTTGTTATTGGAAATTTTTTGACCAATTTTAGTCCCGTTAATTTTGAATTAACGTAGTTTAACTATATATGTATACAATATGTATTTTTTTTATTTTATAAAAATACTTTTACTGTAATTTTTTCATTAGTGATTTTTTTCTAATAAATTTTTATAGCTCTTTAATTTTGCTGACAATAAAAAATCGCTTAGATATTTTTTTTATACATAATTAATTATCAACCTCTGTAATGCAACACTTCCTTTTTGTTTTTTTTATTTATTTTTATTGTGTAAGACTGATGTGAAGTGCTATATAATAATTGAACAGTTTTGCTTGGATATCCACATTTTCTTGAATATGAAAAAAAAAGTACAATTTGTTATGATACAAATTTTACTTTTTTACTACATAACTAGTTTATCCTGTACTTTAGTTAAATATTTAATTCATTTGTTGACCTCTGTGTAATTTTCTCCACACTAGTTTTTTCTTAAACATGGTCATTTCCACCGTAAAGTATCATCCATATAATATATAGATACCTACCATCATACAAATGGATATAAGCATTAAATATATTTTTTTCAAAATTGACTTATAATGTTATTATATACATTTTATTGATGTTTTATACAACCTGATAAAAATGCTCTACATATAGAGGGAACATTAAATTGAGTAAAAGAAATTGTATTGTCATTTTCTAATATCAAGTATACCTGATCATGCCTTTTGTGGGGTATGTATAAATCAATGAAAAAAATGCTATAAAATATTATACTACATCATCATCATCATCAGCCCTTTTCTATCCACTACTGGATGAAGGCCTCCCCAAGTGTCTCCCACTTTTCTCTGTTCGTTGTCGTTCACTGCCACATATTTCCGCAAAGTTTAATGATTTCATTAATTCAATTGAAATATATAAAGTTGATGGTTTAACATTTAATACAGATGGTTATTTAAATAATTATTGTGACTGTGATTGCGTTCTAATGTAACAATTATTGTAATGTAACAACAATGTAACTGAAATTTAACTCTTGGAGGTTTAGTTTCTGGTGTAACAGTGATTGCTCGAAGAATTACAAATAATCATTTACCAATCATTACAATCGAACACAATCGCAGTCACATTTTAACCATCACTAATATTTAGGAATATAGACGATCACAGGTTGTCGTAAAAAAACAAAATTTGATATAATTTAATAATTTTCTTTATAATTCATTTTTTCCAAGTTATTCCTACTCTTATAAATTGTTTAGCTTTATAGATTTTAATGAATTTATAATACATAGCAGAAATAGGGGTCATTTACGTGAGCAATAGATGCGCACATATATGTACGAGGGCTATATGATAAGTACTCGTATTAGGAAAGGAAACACATTTTTTCGAGGCAGCAATTCGTAATGTAATTTGACCAGTTTTGCTGTGGCGAATGCGGATGAGTGAGCTGGTGCTTTGTTATGGTGAAAGAGCATTTTTTTCTTTGCCAAATGGGAATCAATACAGCATCAAATCAACCCAATAAGTACTGCTCCATGAGTACATGCTCTAATAGTAGGTGAAGATGATGCCTCGCGAATCTAAAAACGGTGGCCATGATCTTTTATGGCCGATGGAACCGTTTTCGCCTTCTTTGAAGCAGATTCGCTAGGTGAAGTCCACTGTTTTGACTGTTCTTCTGGCATGTAGTGATGGATTCATGTTTCGTCAACAGTCACGAAACGCCGCATAAACTCTTTCAGATTATGCTTAAACAGTGTCATGCGATTCTGTTTTTGTTCTACTGTAAGCAAACGCGGCATCCATCTCGTCGATAGGTTTCTCATGCCCAATTTTTTGTACGCATTCAATTGAGACATTTATAATGTCAGCAATCTTTCAGATCTTCACCTGGCTTTCTGCTAACACAATATCATGAATTTTGTTGATCATATCCTCTGTAGTCACCTGAATCGGACAACCTGCGTGCTCTTCGTCAAAAACGAATGTTCGGCCATGCTTGAATTCATTAAATCAATATCTGATGGTAGTCATCGAAGGTGCACGGTCCTTATAAACGGCATTCAACTTCACATTGATTTCCTCACACGTCTTCTCATAAAAAAAAAGGAATTAAACCACTGACCGATATTGCTCTTTTTCCATGGTTGCAAATGAATACAACCTTGATCACTTTCAACAGCTATCAAAACATTACTACTTGATAAATCTGTCTGAAATTTTGATAAGTATTGTTCAAAAGATGGCTTTAAACAATGGTATACAGATTTTGTGATAGTGGCGCCCTCAGTCATTGAACACGGATACTTATCATACAGCCCTCGTAATATTGCGAGTAACATACTAACACTATGACTAGTTTGGTATTGGGTGTTATTTTTACAGTGAATAATAAAAAGTTTAGCTTGGGTGGTGCTCACGCACTCATTTGATATCGGACGAGATGTTACTAACTGCGATCAACCAACCAACTGAGACAGCGATCGGCAGCTTTTTCATTTTAAAACTGGCATCATTCAATTGTCCATCACTTTGCTTTATTTTTAATTAACAAATGGACTATAAATTATAGCATGCCAAACAAAAGCATACTATTTCATTAATCTTATATCAGTTGTTACATAATGTTAGTATTCTTGCATTTTTCGCTAGAGCTTGGTTCGGTAAACAGTGAAAGGAGATTGGCCAATCTCCCAGCAATCCCGTTCTTTTTTCTCTTTTGTGATTCATTCAATCTGAGTCATTGGTTGTGTGCCTTGTAAATTCTCCTTCTTATTTTTCATACAATTAGAGAACACTCAGTTTCATCCGATAAAACGAGCTTTAGTGTCTTAAAACTTGTATTTCTTTGTTGTTTTGTTGTGTGTGTGTGCTTGCATGTTGATATCGCTTTTCACCGCACGTTATCTAGAGTTCGCGTTGGTCAACATCCAAATTACGGAAACCTCGAGGCGCTCCTCCGTGAAGGAGTGGAACCTCTTGCAGGGATCCGACCTTCTGATGACTCAGCAACAGCAGGCCTCGCTTAGCGTGTCACTGGGGAGCCTGGAGGAGGCGGTGAGGAGCGTGGATGAGGTCAGCGCGCCGGCCGTGTTCGCCACCATCAACAAGACCAAGCCGTGCGTACCGAAAAGGCGACCTCTGTCAATGACAGGTGGGGTATTATCTTGGTTTTATAATTTTCACACAACGATGGGTGATTATCCAACTTATTTAAAATAATTATTACTTGAAGGATTATAAATTTAAAACATTATTAATTAAGAAAAATCAAAGTGTGATAATTTTTCCAGGCAGAATGTATTATACATGGGTGATGTTTGGGTCACTTGGGTTGTACGTAAGTCATTATCAAAATGCATATTACATATCATCATCATCCCCTCCATCTTTGCCATGTTTTTAAATTTAATTTACTTTATTACATACATATTTACTTAGTTACTTACCATCACGCCGTTTCCTCGTAGAGGTAGGCAGAGAGGATAGAGTGCCACACTCCTCTGTCCTGACACACAATTCTCGCCTCATCCATATTCATACATCTTCTCATACAAGCTCGATGATTATTGAGGCTTCTAACAGGACCATCCTCTAATATCTGGTTTACCTGGTCATGCCAAGTCTTTCGCGGACATCCTCTACTTCTGGTGCCATCAACACTTGTGTCATATATTTTTCTTACCATTCTCTCCTCATTCATCCGTTCCATATGACCAAACCACCTAAGTGATCCTTTCTTAATCTTACTCACTATACTAACATCAGCTTTACATTCTTTCTTTATTTCTTCATTTTTTACCCCGTCTTAAATGGATCTGCCACATGTACGCTTAAGTAATCTCATTTCCACTGCATTCAGTTTACTTTCATTCCTTTTCTGCCGGCTCCAAACCTCACTTCCATACATGCAATGTACGTTTCGAGGAAACGTATGAGAGTGAAGAGAATACAAATGAAGAACCTCTGGGGTACGTATGAATGATGAAAACAATATGAATGGAAGAAATAAAGTGTGCAATAAAGCGTATGAAGAATGGTAAGGTTGTGGAGTATGATATTGTTGCTTCCGAGTATATCAAGGTTGGTGGCCTATTAGTTGCCTCACTCTTCAATCAGTGTTTAGAGGAGAGGTACACACATATACATTAATTCACAATATTTGCCAAACTGCATAACAGTTTCCGATAATTTTGCATATCCATCGAGACTTTGGGCGTCCCGTGGCCATTTTTATCTCGCCGTTCAAGAATATTCTTATCGTACATTACGTACACAGATATTTTTAAAATTCTACTTCCTCAACGGTGTTGTGATACTACAAACAAATTCAAATAATAAAGTAATAGTAATTTTTCTTAAACTTACATTCACTGCGATTAAATTGTTAATGATTCAAAGGAGTGCATAAAGTCAGTTACAAAAACGTGTTTCAGGTCCGATACACAATCGTGGAACAAGGAAAAACTGGGTATTTCAAACAGTAATGAGAAAACCTAGGAATCTTCCGAATGGAGGTTAAAAAATACTACTTTGAAAGAGTGCATTTGTGTGTCAAAAATTTTACTAATCTATAAATCTATTAAATAAAAATCTATAAAAATATTAAAATTTTAAGAATTGTTTTAGTGTGTGAGTTAAATTTTGATATTTATTTAATTTATCATTTCATATTTTGACTTTTAAACTAGTAATATTTATGTTCGATAAATTAATGTATATTATTATTATTTTTTTTTTAATATAACAAATAGAACATATTTAATTTTTTACAGAGGGTCGTTAAAATATCTGTTTGTGTAGCAGAATCAATAAGTTGTACTGTCTGTCCCAAATATTGGATTTTATATTTTTTTAATTGACAATTAATTGTAAATATTTTTTTTCTAAAATTTCATTAATCTTTGGGACCACAGCGATAACTCTAGGTAAATGTAATTACATATTTTTTAACAGAGTCTGCACTTATACTGACTACAGTACTTATTGGCTTTGCATGTTATTTTGAAACTTTTTCTTGAGAATGTGCACGATCGCATGTAGACAATAATTTGAATCATGTAAATTTTTAAAAAGGAATATTTTGTATAATTAATCGATTTAACATTGTCATTTATTTATGTGTTTCAGTTTAGTCACAAATCTGTAAATATGAAACATTTGCTCAATTTCAATGATAAACTTGGTTATTCATTTCTGGTTACTGAACTTTTTTTGATATATAATGATTCTTTTGTTTTTTGGGAAAATATTAATGCTGACTGTGCAAATTTACTTAACACGTTCGCTGTTGATTAAAAATTCTTCCCTGTCGATTAAAATTGTTCGCTGTTGATTAAAATTGTTCCCTGTCGATTAAAATTGTTCGCTGTTGATTAAAAATGCTTCCCTGTCGATTAAAATTGTTCGCTGTTGATTAAAAATTCTTCCCTGTCGATTAAAATTGTTCGCTGTTGATTAAAATTGTTCCTTGGTGATTAAAATTGTTCGCTGTTGATTAAAATTGTTTTTTATTGATTAAAACTGTTCCCTGTTGATTAAAATTTATACAAATGTGACAAACAATCCAAACAACGTACAGATTCTTACTGACGATATCTCTGTACTGAGGTTTAAAAGGACCCCGCTGTCACGGCGCTCAACTGTATTGTAATGTAAGCAAATTAATAAGATCATAAAATACGCCAGACACACCGTTTTTCAGAGAACATACTATACCAATTGATAAAAATCTTTAAATACAGCTCACCACATAAATTAGCTATAAATATACATTTTATTAACAGGAATTAAAAACACTTGTTTCATAGGTGATTGTAAATTAAAATTCTACTGAAATGAACTTGAAGGGCGTCCTTTCAAAAATAATTCATATTTTCGTGATTTTTATGAAAATTTGGGTTTTTGTTATTCATTTATATCAAAAATTATACACTAGATTTGAATTATTAATTAAAAAACTATTAGTTAGATGGGACCTTTACTCTAATATAAAACTAATAAATTTTCTTAATTATTTGCCATAATTAAGAAAATACAAGCATTATAAGAAAAACCGCGACCATCAATGCATATTTGTCTCCGTAATCTTGGCTTCAAGATTATAAGAAAATATATTTCGTATATGCAATAATTATTAAGGCAATTTTGTGGCATGTGGAAAATTAATTTAATAGTTGCGGTTTTTCTTACAATGCTTGTATATTTTTAATTATGGCAAATAACATTCAGTTTATTTGTTTTACATTAGCGTAAAGGTCTTAATAGTTTTAAAAAGTCAAATCTAGTGTATAACTTCTGATATAAATGAATAATGGAAACCGATATTTTCGTAAAAAATGCGGAAATATGAATTATTTTTGAAAGGGAAACCTGCCTTAATGACTCTTGTATTAACATTTCTAAAAATCATAATTTATTTTGAATTTAATTTGTGTGAAAATTTCTAGCTCGTCTTGTTTGCGCAGGGTATCTTTTTGTTATTTCTGCCTGTCTTCTATTTAAAACACCAAATAACTATGTGAACATTTTCATTACAAAGCAACTATTTAGTAAGTTAATATTAAACATTAGCACTGAAACCACAACATCACTATTTATTTGGTGACGGTGAAATTACGCCAACCTTATTTTAATATCCGTGATGGGTATTTCATTCACAAAACTAATGTTTTCGACTAAAATTTGGCATTGCAGATTCAATGTAAAATATGTTTCTAGCTATAATTTTTTTCACAGATATAAGTAAAACATAACAAAATTATCATTATTAAAGTCTTAATGTTAACATTGAAATACAAAAAAACAGCTTAAAAGTACTATTGTGATAAAAATTTGTTTAGTATTCAATAATATAATGGTAAAAATATAAATATTATAAAATGCTAAAGTCAAAATTTGGATTTATCTTGCATTATGAAAACATGAGATTTAAATTTAGTATTTTTTTGTTTTCTTTTGCTTAGTGTGATATTATTACACATAGAAAAAATAGTTTTTTATTATTAAAAAAAGAATTGTGATTTATAATTTTTTGCATAATAATTTCAAAAAATGTTGAAATATTATAGAAATAAATGTATTTCTGAATAGGGGATATTATATTGTTGCATTCTATTCTTTCGATCACAGTGTTCCATTCAAATTTTGTTAGAAATTTATGTTTGCATTTTGAAGCTATCTACTGTTAATAAAATTTTAATCCTATAAAAATAGATAGTCACCTCAGTAAACAATCTTGATGCATAGATAAATAAAATATATACAGACAAAAGCAGAAACAATTGTAGTCGTTGTAAGATCTCACACCTTAAAGGCACCCTGCCTGCGTTACTAACTTACTCACCTACACTCTGTGCATTCATCATTCACCGGTGTATTGAATTTACATTATAACCTCTTTCACATTTGGTTGTGTGTCTGTTATAATAGTGTCTCTCTGTTTTAGCTACTTGCCCTCCTTCGAGTCTCCGTCTTTCCATGGGGTGCGGTCGCAGGGGCTCTGGAGGACCCGGGACCCCTCTGTCTGGAAACCCGGCTAGCAAGCCCCCGCCACCAGTCAGGAGGTCGAGCAGCATCACCAGACCGCATCATATGCAACACGCCATTAATGGTTTGTTCATTTTTTGATTTGGTACAAGTTTTTTTTATTTATGTGCTGTGTTTAACAAAATAAAAAATATAATTTAAAAATTACCTAGTATCCGTTTACCTTCACACAATAATTGTCATTGTGGTCAAAAGAAGTAATCCAGATGTGTCAAAATAAAGTTCTCATAAATTAATTATTTTCCTTATCCAGAAAATAATATATTTTTTTAAATATGTACATTATTACAAATACAAAATCAAGAAAATAATAAAAATATATCTTAAAAAATGAACAATACATCACATCCAGTTTCGGAAACGTATCTAAAGAGTATGAAGTAAAAAATAAATTAAGCATGCAGCCTTTTAAAAAACGAAATTGAGAAATTCTATATTTTTATGACAATGCCCATTAAAGTTATGTTACATCATAGGTAGTGGGTTATAAAAAGTTGTTTGTATAGTAGACAGGTAGATGAAGAGTAAAGGAATTCTTCAGTGCATGAATTGGCACAAAATTCTGTAGGTACGCTGGAGAGTCAATGTAATTATGTATTAATAATTTTATAAGGGCATATTAGATCATTAATATTTCTCCATACTTTGAGTGTTTGAAACAGTCGACCTGTGTAATTCCTCAAAGTACTATATCTAATATATACAATATATAAAATGCAGTGATCTTAGAATATTTTTCAGGACATTCTCAATAGTTTTACTATGTGTTAATTTGGTAATGGTAGTATTAAAACATAGAGGTTGCATTCTCTAGATTTCTTTGATTTAAAGTTTTATATATACAATTAGTGACATAATAAATAATTAAATTTCTCATAATATTATTGATTGATGTGTGATATTCGTGAATTGCAATTGACACACGATTAATTAGTAAACCTATTTGCATTACAGAATATGGCAGCAATCAGCAGCTGGTCCAGTCTTGTGAAGGGGATGATAATCTCCCTCCGCCTCCAGCCTTTCTTCTCAACCCTCCTGACTCACACCAGTCGGATGGGGGTACGTCTCCACGCTGTTCCACCCCAGTCAATCATGGTTAGATTGCCATCTCGCAGTAGCAAATACAACATTTTGTTACTGGAGGATTTTTTCATTTCACGGAGATACTTTTCTCACGGTGGATAAAAATTATGGAAATTTCACTGGAAATATTTCCCCCTTCTAATTAAATGTTTTTTTATTCATAATAAAAATAGCAATAAGTTACTTTAGTATAAAGTTGACGCCTTGTTAAATATTATTAGAATTACCTTGAATTTAGCATTAAGTGGGTTTAAATTAATGGGACCTTACTTAATTAATAAATTTTTATAATATGTTAATTTTATTTAATTGGTATAAAAAAACAAATGATTAATTATAAATTTATACAAAGGTGGGAAAAAACAAAAGCATAATGATTGAGATGGAGTTATGATAGCAGATTGTAATTAAAATAGTAATTACTATTCTTTTTCAACAGGCAAAGGCATTAATGTCGCAGAGACTGTCAAAGCTTTGACGGAGCTCAAGCATACTCCGGCCAGCCCCAGTGTGTTGCGGAGGAACTCCACACTCCAGACTCCGACGCAGCCTATGATTCCACAAAATAGTTCCACACCACAACCCATGCTCAGTTCCTTCCAACAGTCCAAGTCCACATTCACGGCGCTGCAGAATAATAGCAATCTCAATCCGATATACGGGCCTGCGGGCCATAAGATATTTACCTACGTAGAGCAGACCAACACTCTGCACAGCTCCAGAAACAGTAGCTTTTCGAACTTGAGTGCTAATTCAGGATTGTACGGAAAGGAACCAAACAATTCAAACAGTTCTGACGTGTACGATGCAGTTCATGGGAATAGATTGATTTCTAGCAGCTACAGCGCTACCGTGACGTACAGTTCTAGTCCCAACTCATCTAATTATATGGAGACTTCGCTATCCTCATTTGGCCAGAGAACGCCTTCAGGAAATCAAACTCCGAGCATGCCTATCTACGGACAGACGACATTCGGAAAACAGCCCAATAATATAAATCAGAGTTTTGATAAAAAGAATCCGTTTGCTGGTTCAAATTCGAGCGGAAACTCAATCTACGCCCAGCCCAGTCAGATTATTGCCGGATTTAATAATCTGGGATTCGGAGGTAACCGAAGTCAGGAGGGAAACATGAGTCCAATGGCAATAAGGAAGACCATTCAACAGACCAATTCTCGATCGCAGAGTGCTGATAGAAGAGGTAGTGATTGTAAGTATTTTATATTTATATGCTTCATTTGGCACTATCTTCTATCATTTTTATTACAATGATTAAAATTCGATTTTAACCGTAATTCTGATATGAATGTTTCTAGTCGGTAGCAGTGGCGGACTCATAGCAGCAATCAGTGCCCGCTTGGCACCTCAGCTGTCGCCCCGGAACTCTCGTCGCAGTATCGGCGGAGAGAGCCAGCATGCCAGAGGCTCCCAGGATTCCCTGTACGGACAGTCTCCCCACAAGGGAGGTTCCCATCAGATGAAAGGTTAGGGTTAAATTAGAATTTGTACTTGTACTTCCTAAGGTTGAAAACAACAGGGTTTATTTTACTGTTGGCCAATAAGATATTTCTTCAATGTGGATTGGTGTGTTGGAATTTTATTGACTATTCTACTTATTCAGTCCTCTGAATTTTTCACAAATTTATTATTGTTTTTAAATTTTAACAATTAGTTTGTGTAAACTAGTACAAACTCATATAGGGAAACATCACTATTGAAAAACACATTTCTTGCAAAAGTCTATCCATAATTTTACATAGAAATTAAGAGTTAATGTTGTTCTAAAGACAATGATATGTGTAAAGTGCCCTTGAGGTAAAATTGAGCTAAATAAATCATCAATTTTATTATTATTTTCAGGTGCTTTGCCGAGTGTGGCTTCTGCAGTCCAGCCAGCCTTTTTGGATAAGCTGAGCGCCACCCTGCGACAGAGGCAGGCAGAGGGCTCCCCCAGTAAGGCCTGCACAGTCCGGCAGATTATTAACACTAAGGCGCAGGTAGGGTTTCTTCACTTTTGTTTGTGAGATGTTTTAATCTCTAATATCACTTTAGATTGTTTGACAACACAAAAATTTAAACATGCCACAAAATAATAATGTCGCTTCATGATTTATAAAAATCTTTTAATGCTATATATATATATATATATATACAGTAATAATTTGATTCAGCCATCGCTTAATTATTAAATGATGTCCAGCCCTTATAAAATTATGTCCATGTGCCAGATAAAAATTAAAGATGAAAAAAATAACTAATATCTATACATATTATACAATAGGTTTTAAATATTCTGTATTCGATTTGAAATTATTTAATGAATGCACAAATTGTGATTTTTTGTAATGTATAAGGCTACATAATGTGTTTTAACCCCAAGAAGGCCCGCGTCGACTATCGCCGCTCGAGAAAGGGACAGCGATAAACCTCAGAATATTTAGCGCTAAACCATTGACAAAAAAGACGGCGCCACGTTACATCACGCGCAGATGCCGGTAATTTTGTGTTGTCAGATTTCTGCTTTATGCAAATGACAGGTTTATCAGTAATATTATATATAATACTATATCGACGACAAACGCATTGCACATGCTAATTACGCACTTCTAAAATACCAGAAAGGAAAGTACTTGTCAGTTACATTTTGATTCCAGCTGGTGCGGAGTGTTATCAGGATTTATTATACAATACACATATATTTATAATTGTACCCTTATTTCGTGATACTTATTTATTATTATATTATTATTATGAAAACCAGCCATCAAAAAGTGCAGGGGTTAGGACAGAATTTCAATGGGAGACAGATAATTGTTTCGGTCCAAATATACATCAATTTTTGAATTTTCAGCGACTCCTGATTTTAACTCGAACCTTGCAGAAGACGCGCGGGAAATAAATTTTTAAAAATTATATCTCAATACAGCAGTGGTTGATACTATTGTGGATGAAACAAACTGCCAATTTAAATTTGCCACAAAAAATATAGTGTTACGCGCCAAATACTCAAAGACTGCATTCCAGGATAACCACTACAAGAGATTACCAGGATTGCCGTTAGAAGGAAGGACGCGCAATTAACTTCGGAGACATAGCACTCTTCTTACCGCCTTTGCCGTGTGTGTCGTGCGTAGTCTGAGCGTGCCTTGAAAATTAAGTTGAAATTAAACCCATAACATTCTTATTAATCATACCCAACCTAATAATACCATTGACTGAAAGTGGGTTGACACCATAAGCGACGAAATATATGTAATTTTGGTCCTGAGTTTGTTGATGTCCAGGAATACATTGGTATATCAATGTTTTCATGTTTTTTTTGTAAAAATAAAATTTGGAAAAAGCTAGTCTATGAATTTTAAATTTTACAAATTTTGGCCATTTGGTGATATGCTGCTGTTTCACTTAGGACTTTTTCTGGGCAGCTAACATGTTCATAAATCACACTAATTTGATTGGTCATGTAATTACGTTACTAAATTTAAAAAATATTTAAATAAATTTACTTTGAGTGAAAAACTGTGACTGTGTGTTCGATTGTAATGGCAATTTTAACTGTGATTTTATAGAGGTTTAGTTTGTAGTGTACTGGTAATTATCCGAATTAGGAATAATTGAACAAGTAACACAATCGAACACCTATCATATAATCACAGTTTATCATAAATATGTATTTGAACACTTTATTTTTTTGAACATCATATAATCACAGTTTATCATAAATATGTATTTGAACACTTATTAATAATTTGACACTTTTAACTAATTAAATATTCTTATTTCAGCCTGACCCCAAGGTATGTCACGGTTCACTAATGGAACAAATTAAACGGGGAGCCACACTCAAGAGGAACAAGCACTGCAATGATCGCTCCGCACCCAAGATACATTGAACTGGTAGTTTCTTAAAACCATCTCCTCTATAGCCTTTCGTTGCGGAGTGCTCTTTCACACAAATATTTCTTACTCTTAAAGGGGACGTTCTTTAGATTCAAATAATGGAAATGAAATATTTCTGCAGCAAAAGTTGTCATGTAAAATTATTATTGCAACACCTCATTTGCAAGCGTCCCAAGTAATAAATGTTTAATTTTTGTTTTGTTCATTCTGTTCCCATGCAACAGGTATAACTAGTGATCTGATTAACTTTTATATAAGATAATATCGTAAAAGAGACCGGCGAAGCGAGGGGAAAGATTGAGAAAAATTTAATTTTGTTTTTGGCAATACACTATTTGATTTAAAAAATATTTTTAATTTGTTACGCCGAAAGTGGAGCACTGTGTGTAGTAACTTGATTAGTGTAAAAGTAAGTCTTGCTGTGTTTTAAGATAATAATACTTATTGGACATTTGTTGTGCATCACCTTACTCTAATTGTTGATAATTATAAGTCCATGATGAATGTCTGCCAATCACTTTTTAATATAATTCCATCCATTATTATTGAAAAACTATTTCGACTGCATTTTAACCAAATATTTGTATAGTGTCTCTTAGGGTAATGTTTGTCAGTGTTGTTACTAACTAATTTGAATGCTATTTGATTAATTGTTAGATATTTAAACTGTGGAGATGATGTTATCGGAGAAAAATAAATTGTCAAAATGAATTTTGAGTGAGTACCTTTTTTGTTAATAAAAAAATTAGAATATTTGTATCTTGTTATTTTTATTTGTAGATTAATATTATTATTTGAATTTAATTAAAAATATAATGTTTTCTCTAAATTTAATGCAGAGTTTGACCAATTTGGACCCCAACACGTGGGTCACAAAACTGTGGCCGACTTAATCGTCAGTTAGTTTATTTTGCTGGTCTACATGACCAAAAAGTGGTTTGTCTATTGCGATAATAATATGATCAATTGTGGCTGACTCAATCACCATGCAGCCATTGGCTGCTTGTGCAACTACAAAAGATGATTTGCGACATCGGGGCTCTAAATTTTATATGTCAATACAAATCAAAAGATTTCATTTTAATTAAAGTATTTTTGTTTAATAATAATACAATAAATAATTGGACACCTATTATTTTTGGTACTATCTAATCACTCAAGATAATTTTCTTTCGGATGATTATTTTTCATTGCTAAAATATTAAAACTTATAAAGAGCCATTTTTGTATGTGTACTGTATACTCTGTATGTACATATATATACTCCATTACATATTTGAAAAGTTTTCCATTGACGTAGATTTTTAGGTTAATTATTGTATTGAATTAACATTTTATTTGACTCTGGAAGTCTCAACAGCTGCAGAAAGAGATATAATATTGTGAATAATTGATATCGCACATCACATATTGAAAATTCACATCAAGTTGTACATATCAAATTTGGTTACATAGTATAAATAAATTTTTTATATAATATTATAGTAAATAATATCATTTATTTCAATAAAAATATCTTTATTTTTTTGCACTTAGCAATTTCTTTAAAAAGATTTAGTTCTCTTTCCAAAGAGACGATTACAACATGGAACGAGAACTTTCTTAGACTGTTGCTAATATTTGTGTACCTTTTTATTCACTACGTATGTAGACTTAGTTTTTCTCTTGTACATTTGTAGATACTTTTGAGAGCTACTTAAAATGCCGCTTAATTGATGTACGATTTAAAGGTAACTATTTATTTGTGTAACTTAATAATTTATTCACAGACTTCAAACATTTTACGTAGCTTTATAACTATTTTAATAATAGTATCTCTGAATAGTTGAGATGGCGTTTTACTCCAGACAATATGAATCCTCCCACATATATTTAGATTAGCGTATTATTAATATCGGTGGGTTGAAGATAAATATTGTAATTAGAGTTTATGTAAATGCTAACTATGCTACGAATATGTCGCTTTAAGTGTACCAATAATGTTTGAATGTCGTTTCGTGTTTCCTTTTTGTAACAATATAAGATGAGTTGAAAATTTTTCTGGATTTATTTTACTTCTCTAGTAAGGCACACTTTAGGCATATACCGGCTGCGAGGAGTCCATCTCTGAATTCCCTCGAAAATAATGAAACATTGTTTGGATGAGAACGTAGGCAGATATAGTTCCAAGATTTCAAAACATGAAATATTGTTTAGTAACTATTAGTTGAACTGAAACGCTATTTAGATTCTACGAATAATGAAGATTTACTAAGTATTTGAATTTTATAATGCAAGATGACTATCTGTATTGAATGTTCAATTTTATAATATACATACTAAAGTAAAAATTGTAATACGCACTCGTTTCTCTGGCATACACTACTTTGTAGGTATATATATTATATATAAAAATAATATTTATCTTCAGTAGACTGAATACAATACGCAATTATAAATGGCACAAATTCCTGAAAAAATTTTTTACTCATGTTTTGATTAAGAACTTAAAATAATTAACTAACGTAATCTACAATTTGTAGTTATTATATGTCCCGAGTATTTAGTAATTTTAGACTTTTTTTAGGCTCTGTTGATTTGGAACTAAAAATAACTTGTTTTGAATAGCAAAAGATTTCTACGCTCACTGCAGTTTTTAAGAATTTCATAAATTGACGATAGTCAAAGATTTTCAAAACAATAACATATTAAGGTATTAGGAACACGTCAATTACTAATGTCCTTTTTTATAAAAAAAGTTTTTCTGACAAAAAGTGCAAACGCCTTTTTTCAAAGACTGGCAGAAATATTTAAAGCAGTAGTTTAAAGCCAATTTTTGTAGTTTATCTTGCATACTAACATAAATCAGTATTTTTATGAATATACTGTATTCAGGTGGAATTCATCTTAATATTTAAAAAGGAATAAATACTACGTGGTGTGATTCACTCCTATCCTCCTTTTTTTAAAGATTTGATTTCTTAATCTTCACGCTTTGTCGTACCTGACAAGGTGTGATGATGACACTGAAGATATGTATACTAGTTTTGAATATCAAGAGAACTACATCTGTGAATTAAATGCAGAAGTATTTGTAGACTTGGAAAATTACTACATATGATGTCTTTCAATCACTAAACTCTCAATTTCACTATGTTTAAAAAATATCTTATTTATACTAGATGTTGTCTCCGGGAAATGATCCCTTGACTCATTATTCCTGTTGTCAAAGAGGAATCATAGTTTTATGTAATTAATTTTTAAATTGATTGTAAGGTTAATTTACTAATATACTACTGAAAACTTATGTCCATTATTTAATGTTACATATCACATGAGCGGTAAAATTTTGAGATTATTCTCATTTATAATTTGTGTGAGTTTTCAGTTTATAATTTTGTAATATGGAAATGTTGAGAATATAATATTATGCCTATAAAACTGTAGTATACATATGATTTCTATAAAATAAATAAAGTTCATTGAAAAATGTGTTTCATTATCCATTTACCTTTCTCGAGTACAGTTTACTTAATTTATTATTTTTCTAAACTTAGGAACCTTCTATCCCTTGTATTTTTCTTTGAAAAAAGTACATATTTTTCCACTAAGTACAACCCGATGTAGGTACATAGTTGGTCAAACCAAAAATCTTACTATCAGTTGTATTGTGGCACAACTAATATTGTATTTAGATTGGAGGGCATTGCCTCTGCTTTCCGTACTGGTGTGGTATTTAACCTCAAACACGCTACACAAGCACAGAGTCCAGAAGGTCAAGTCAGTTTGTTATCTCCAATACAATAAGTACAAATCACTAGGCAACACACAAGTCCCAAAAACAAAGCAAAAACTGTTATTATGAGTACAAGAACAATACAAATGCGAAACGATGCACAGTAAACGAAGTAGTGTAATGCACTGCCAAACACAATAACAGACAGATATGCAGCTCATGTCAAATGGCGTCACTATCTATAACTAACGCATGTCGAATAACTTCTCTGCAAGTCACTCAGAATAATTACACAGACTTGCCCAAGGTGAACTAAGTGATTTAATTTGAAACCTTAAAAATTTCGAGCCTTTAAAAGTGTTGTGCGTGGCTTCTTGGGTAATCGAAGAGCTGAAAATTATGTTGAACTTGTAAACCTTCTAGACGAGTAACGATTAGGCCGCAACAATCAATGTACTTTCTCCATTTTCATCTAGATTTTTTCCCAGAAAAATGTGCATTGAATGTTGACCATGGTAAACAATTCTACCAAGACCTTTCAACAATGGGTCGGTGGAACTCTGCTACGTTTGCAGACTACTTGTTCAATACAGGAACAAGACTGTAGTAGAATCACTCAGGTGTGGTTCGCCAATTCGTTCTGGTATCTCGGAAGGTGATGTCGGCAGCGGCGTGGTCCCAAGTCCAAATCTCCGTCCAGTGTAACAGCCAAGTCATGGAATTATACGTGATCAATCCAAAGGTGAAAGCCAGGTCAAAATCCAGAAGAAGCAAATCCAAGGTGTAGCAGGGTCAGAAATGAAAGTCTTGTAGTAGAGAGAGTAGTCCAGCGGTGCGAAGCAAATGAGGCAAGTGATTTTGCAACCGCTGGAGCGTTTATTTATATTTAACAAATTATATATGGAGCGCAAGGCTCCAGCAAAACTCAGGGACCAATCAGGGGGCTCAAAACATCCCCGCGCCACCCCGATTCGGTCCCGTGCCGACATCACCTGGCAGCCAAATCCGGAAACTTTGGTCATTTTTTCCGCCGTCCAGTATGGGTCGGCAGAACTGACATTTGTCTTACATTTTCCATTGCTATATTTTTATTTTACATTTCCCAGGCATCGCGAGTACTTTTTATTACAAACATTAACTTGCCTCGCGATGCCTGGTATACTACAACGCGGGCGACAGCCCGGGGAATTTATTAACGCACCTCAAACCTTAAAATCCATATTTTATTAGTACAGCGATTTTTGAGGTGCGTCAAACTATCTCCGGGCGATCGCCCTCTCAAAACTTTATTTATTACAACAATCATTTTTAACCTAATAATTTTTTACAAACAGATATAGTTGAAAAACTAAAATTCAGATTTCCGCGCGGCGCCGGGGCGTGGCCTGGTCCGCGGCTCGGTTCCCCCTCTCTTCACTACTGTTGGACATTAACTAGAGATGTCCCAGAACAGGATTACAGGCGACAAGCAAAGAGAAGATAAGAGAGAGAGTTCATATAGTAAATTCAATTCTTTGTATGTTTTTGTTAGTTTTATTTTGTGTTATTTGCGATTGATTAAATGAAAATGAATTTAATTTACATCATAGTAATATAAGTTTTGAAATTTTTCTTTTCACTATTATATAATATATAGAAAAACGTGTTGTGTATCTCCAAAACTAGAACTAATAAAAAAAAATTATTATCAGATTTGCTTTTTTTCTCATCGAAGTTTGTAATGTTTGACTATTTATATTCAGGAAACATATTTTTTATTTTTTGTGTTGTGTTATTGAAATAATTTCACAACGAGCTGCTTTTGCAGTAAAATAACAATATCATTTTTTTCTAAAGTAAAACATAGCAAATGTAATACCATTTTAAAAACTACACTAAATGAACAACTTTTTAAAATAACTTGCTAAGTTAGCGTGGTACATTTTTTTTACAATATGAATAGTCGAAGTTAGCTAATAAAAAAAAATTAATTCATGAATCGGGTAAACATGTTTTTTTTCCCAAAAGTTTTATTTTGGACAATAGCAGGGCTATTCAGAGTTGCGTAACAAAATTTAGAATCTTAAAATATGGAATTTTGTAGCTGTGGCACTCGAAACACTGATCTAAGGTGTCAATTTTCACGAGATTCATAAAAGTAGCAATATCTCGAAAACTAATGATTTTTTACTAAGATCATATTGTCAGTCAGTCATACACTCCAAGGGATGACTTTTGGGACTCTGTATAAGTGATAGCTATTGTACACCATTAATTAATATTAGGGTGTGTGTACACAGATTAAATTTTACCCTTGGAAATTTACATTAGTACATTAGTCGGTCAGTCTGCTCTCAGTGCAATAGGTGCTCAGTAAAATAAGTTACCGAGATGAATCTACCATTTTTTCCTTACAAAAATATTAAAACTTATCACAAAGAGCCATTTTTGTATGTGTGTAAATAATAAACAATATTGTTTCGAATTAACATACTAAATTATTTGACTCTAGAAAAAATCAGCTGTCAAATCGACCCCTCAGAATAACAAGGTTCCATCTGATACTGACACTGTTTTGAGATAATGAGCTCAAAAGTGTTGATTGAATTTCAACATATATTCATGTATATTTTGTTTTGAGTATACAAAAATGATTAGTTTTAAGGTTTTAACTTATTTTCAGTATTATCAGTGACCACTGTGAGATGAGGGAAATTAAAAATAAAATAAAACATTGTAAATTAACAATAATGATCCATAAATTGAAATAAATAACTAATGCAGTTGGAACTTTCAGCTCTTGCTATTTTCTTTAATATCCGTTAAATAGAGTTGGTGTGCATGTAAAAAAAAAGAATAATGCATTTGGAACCCTTTTCACGCAATAACTCAAATCGGGCCAAAATGTTAGTTGGAACCTTGTATTCTAAGGGGTCGAATTGTTAATATTTCAATCAGTATGGTGGCAATGTTGATTTTTTTATCACTATTAAAGCTGAGTGCGTCACAATTGGCGCAATGTTCCGTATTAAATAATAACATGATTCTTAAGATACTGCAAAAGGTTAGCGGTATTATAGAATAGGTGTGATTATCATTTTGTATTTGATAAATGAATTCTTGTAATGCAAAATGCATTCTCTAATATAAGAATACAAATAGTATTTGAAGAGGGAAAATGTATAAAAAAATAAAACTATTTAATGTGAAATTTATTATTATTATTTAGCATTCTTTTAATGGATTCAATACATTATTTACAACACTTGAAAGCAACTCCAATACAAAATTATGATCTAAATTAGGGGATCTCAAACTAATTATTGTGATTTCCTGAATAACGAATAAATAACTTCAAAGAAAGACTAAAATAATGCGGTTACAATACAAAATATTGTGGTATTAATGAATTGGATCAATTATTTTTTGAGTGATATTAAAAATATTGTCAGGATTAGGAACTCATTCAAAGCAACACATCAATGTTTTTGTTGTGTTCAAAATCACAACTATGTTATATTTTTCTAATACTATTTTTAAAATTCAAATTTACGATAATGTTAAAGTCTAAACTTTAACTAGCCGAATTAGAGAATTGACTCCTCAGCAATAACTCCCTGTCTAAATTTTTTAGAGATTGATGCACGTTTTGTAATTTAAAATAAAAATATAATGAGAATAGAAAATTATGTTAACCCATTTCTGGTTACAAGGGACATCGTTTGAGACATCTATGTAAAAATGAATGAAGCTACCTTACCATACCATCAAGAAATGCATCAAAGGTATATGTAGTATGAAAAATTTGTAAACTTGGCCGTGAATTCATAAATTAATGAAAAAAAATTATAAATAAGTCTACACAATACAGCAAGTCCTGAGGAATGCGTGTTTTTAATAGACCTGGGAAAGGGTTAAGCAGTGGCTGCGCTTCTTATTGAATTAATTTGACTCTGTGTTATCGTATTTTATGAAACAATTTCAAATAAATAATGTGATGCACGCTATATTTCCTAAAATGTTCCTTTTTTATGTACTGCTTTACAGAAATTTTATATTACATTATTTTATGGGTATGCAGAATCACTTAGTTTGAGATCCCCGGATAGAAACAACACATTATGTTTTATTGCACAGTATTATGGAAATACAATAATTTAACCCTCAGCACTGGAGAACACCACAGCGGTACCATTTAAAGTATCTCTTCAAATTTGCAAGACACCACCGTAGCAGGGCGCAAAAGCATGAACCGGTACACGTTGGAATCACATCAGTTTTCCGCTGGCTCTTATTAGAGCGACACTGTTTATGCACTCTGTAATATTTTGTTCTGTGTTTGCTAATTTAATGATAATTTTTTAATCCATTTTATTTATTAAATGCCTAGATCTGAAACATATCATTCTATGGCCCCAACTTGCTTCGGGCAGTTGGAAATATCTAATGTAAAAAATTTTGAATGCGAAGGGTTAAATATTTTCAGTCCAATTCTAAAATTATATAAATGGTGGATTTAAAAGAAAAAAGTTAACAATTATTTTGTATTAAGTTAAAGATTTTCCTCTTAAGTTCTAATTAATAAATTACAAAATACTTTATTTGCAAAAGGAGGATTAGGTTTTCAAATCCATAGTAGACATCTTTACGGGTACCTATGTAATATAATTTCTTTTCAATGCACATAGCTATAAACATATGAGTAATTTTAATGTTAAAAATACACTCTTTCCCAGTGGGCAGTATAATAGGTAACTCTTAAAACCTAAGAGAGGGGTTTCGATTAATTTAACTTAATTGAAATGTTACGATAATTTTATTCTTAATTATTTATTATAAATATTTACAATTTGGAATAAAGTTTACCGATATGTTTAAATACAGTATTAATTCACATATTGCTCTAATACAAGTATTTTGATTAAGTAAAATTAGCAACCCAAAAAGATTGTTTATCTTAAATTGTCGGCACAGAAATATCCAAGAAGTTGTCGATGAAGTCATCCATTTCTGAACTGTCCCACATTGAAAGGGAAATGTCTCCCATTGGCTGAAATTAAAATATAATAATTGAAAGACAACACGCTTAAATCAATATTTTTTCTACTCCCACTTCATTTAGTTACAAACTGATTGTTAACATATCATTGTTTTCTATTAACACTTTTATGACAGTCTTAATAACATAACAAAAGTTTAATGTTATCAAAGTAGATTTTTTGTGTAAATATAATTTCACAGTACATACGTATATTCAGAAAAGTTATGGTAAACAGTAATCTTCATGATTCTTTGAAAAAGGAATAACTGCTTTTGGTTTTTTTATTCTGAAAATAAAATGCAGGAAAAACCTTACCCTCTTTGTCAAAAATTATTTCATCTTTTTCAAAGTTCCTTATGGAGCTTGAAAATCATCACTGTTATTTAAACTTTAGAGATAGCTACTCTGAACAATGACAGCTGCAATAGAATCAGACATGCAAGGTCTTTAACCAGGAGATGTCTTCTTCCTGCACTGCGTTTCCCTAGAATTATTTCCTGGCAGTATCCGTAATAATATTGCACTTCCCCATCTTTTATCTATGACTTACTGGACTGTTTTGGATATCTTGGACTGTAGTGTCATTTGCCAGTAAAAAAAAATATTCTCCAAAGAAGCGAAAATGCCGAACGTGTTTTTAATATCTCTGGGTTAAGATTACTCAATAATAATAATATTGAATATAATTTTATAGCGCCATTATTGTAAAAAATTTCACCTCAGGGGTTTTCTCTTTTATATATTCAATAACAGTACGTAAATATTTATTCAATTTGAAATTAAGGGTACATTGTCTTTATTACAAGTAAGAAAAAACATACATTACCAAAATCATACAAATTTTGATGACCGGCAAGTATATTGACTATCTTCTTTTCTAATCTATGCTGTCATCCTCTTACCATAGAATAAAGCACTTCCTTGTCGCAATGTCAATGCGACGCGAGATGTTATGTTATTGTTGGTTTTGATAAAAATTTTTTTGCGAATCTGTCAAAATCTACGCGAAAATAATTTATTATAAACAAAAATTTTAATGTGTTCTAGATTGAGTGAGAAAACCATTCATCCTACTCCGTCTTTACTTAAATGTACATTATACTGATAAAATAGCATTTTTGTGTATATTGTTTATCGGCAATTATCTACATAAATATCATTTTTATTCGTTTTGACAGCTAACAGCATTAATTACAAAGGTGGAATAATTTTAATTACATCAAAATTTTATTTACGTGTGATTTGCTTTAGGGAAAGCTCTATAAAAAAAACCCTTTCTTTTAGTTGCCATTAGATTTAAAAAAAATAAACGTTATAGTGGGGCATTTGCGTACTGTTAATGTAAATGTATAATAAATGTTATTAAATGTATAAAAAATAATTCATTTAAGTAATTTTAATTTATAGATGTTAAAAACACGTTCGACACGCGATCTAACAACTATGGTGTTTTTTCTTAATGACAATGCACATGATGTACGTTAAGAAAAGCAATGAGATTTAGCAGCTAAGCCTGCAGGTGGCTATTGTGGCCGCAATGCGGCCATGTGGTGGCTGCTGCGCGATCAGGGTTTTCATAGAAACTATTTTTCAATGCAGAAAATATGATTGGTAATAAATACTAAGTACACTATTTGATGCATTACTATAATAAGGGATTCCCACATCGAAATATAGATTCTATTGAGACCCCGACGGTGTAGCTGTTACAATAGCCGCCGACAGTGCTTAGCAACAGTTATCTGCTGGTGGACTTCTATTACTTCATGTCTAAAGTACTTAAGTTATCACCTTTTGACACAGATCAGTATTCTTTGTCTTTTCTCAAAATGTCTTTATTTTGCGCTTTGAGTATCCATGTTTTGAAAGCCTCTATCTTTCTGTGTTGGGTCGACTCCATATTTCGACCCCATAAAGAAGTAAGTATTGAGTATATATAACGTCGTAAAATGGGCTTTATCTAAATATTTTCATTATTTACTTAAATGAAGAATCTACTTACAAAAGAAAATTGAACAGAGAGAACTTACATTTCTCGGTAAATGTCGTGGGCACGCAGTGCATCGCAGTCGAGTGGAGTGACACTCGCACTTGGCTCGGGTGCAAGGGCGCGACGTGTGAGATACGCGCGTGGCCAGCACAGTAGCCGCTCTTCTGCCTCCGCCTGCTTCACTCACGTGGAGTTTGCTGCTGGCGAAGATTGTACCTGAAATGTCATCCGTCACAAGTTGTCATAATATAATATTTTTCTGGAATTCTGTATTCCTAGTTTCTTCAAAACTGACTGAGACTGAATGTCATGGACTTCTAAATCCTATGAAGAAGAATAAATTTTTTCGAAAGCTCATTAACCAAAATAATAGGAAATCTATTATGAGAATGGGATCATCCCAAGGACCAATTCTTTAAATGATGTCCTTCCATAACAACCTATGGTGACGATGATAGCATGATTCATGTTCTCTTCAAATTCCGGTTAGAACCGTTTTAATTTGTATTTTTTATTACAATGTTTCTTTGTTTTCTATTATGTTTTTATTAATAAGTTTAATGTGCAATTATCGTATGCAATTACTTACAAATTAAACAAAAAAAAGATTAACAACTTAATTGAAATCTTTTTTTTATGTGTCATGTATATCATAGGTAATATTGGAATGTGTAAAACTGAAATTGGAACCTTAAACTATAAATTGGGGGAAAACGTAAAATACAATAACATTAAACGTGGGTTTCACTGCTTGCTTACTTACCATCACGGTGTTTTTCCGTGGGGGTAGGCAAATAGGATAGAGCACCACACTCTTCTGTCCTGACACACAATACTTGCCTCGTCCACATTCATACAACTTCTCATACAAGCTCGCCGATTGTTGAGGCTTCTAACAGAACCAACCAGTTTACCCGGTCGTGCCAAGTCTCTTCCATTTTTGACACACAACTTTTTAAAACATATTATTGGCGAAGGTACCGTTGGTCTCCATAGCCAGCGAGGCGCAGAATCCTAATTGGGCCTTGGGAAGCTTCACTTGTTGCCTCAGTTCAGCATCACCAACCAGGCCTCTGGCATCTTTTACTGTATAAGCTAGGGCGCTATCGATACCTGGGCAAAAAAAACATATAATCGAGAAACAATGATATAGAAAATGTACATTACTTAATAAGTTTGTCAAAATAAAATTTTTAATAATGTTTTAGAAAAATTAGATAATTATCCGAATACTGAAAACCCACCCTCTCGACCGTAGCAATTTTTTTACACATTTTTGCACTGGTGACAGGGACATAGTAATTTATTAGATAATTCTTGAGTCCTTAATTTTGGACTTGCCAGTAATGCCGTGTTGCTTAATTTTACAGGTTTTCAAATTAGATTAATTAATTTCTCATTACCAAGACAAATTTCCCGATTTAAACTTTTTAAATCATTGTTTAATACGATAACAATACACATAATTTAATATTATAATATAATACTGAATGATACATGAATTTTTTTATAGAATTCATAAAATGCATAAAATAATGTTTTAATAGTAAGTTTTCCACCATTTTTAATGTAAGGATCAAAAAAATAAAAACATAAAATGATAAAAAACTACAATCGACAGTCAATTTGAACATTTTCATTTAGAGCTGAATTATTATTTTAACTGCGTTTGTTAAGTTTGTGTTTGATTGTAATAATGATGATTGGTGACTGATTATTTGTAATTCCGCGAACAATCAGTTAAATCTCAGCATCTTACAATTGAATACCAATCATATAAATTAATGAAAAGATGCAAGTCAACATTTTGAAAACGATTTAATATTTTGTTAAATTTTTTCCCATCACGAGATGAAACAAATATGTTCAAAGTTTGCTAAGAAACACATATTACTAAATATTTTTTATAAGCAGAATTAATTATGAAAGTAAAGTGTTAAAAGTTAATATTAAAAAAAAGTCTTAAACAAAATAACATACCAAAAAGTGTTTTGGCTACTCTTTTCTTTGCCATTGTGAATTCACCATTCATGACTATGTGCAGCGTCACAGAGGAGTCTGTCAATACTTGGTGCACCACCGAATAGTCCAACTGTTAAAATTTCATAAAAATACTCAAATCAAAGGCTCAATAATATAATAAAAATAAGTGATTGTAAACTTTAAAACAATAAATTAATTTGAAAATAGAATATATAATACAAATAAAGTTTCACTCATATAATTACCTTCATAGAGAAAATATCACATTTAATGCAGGGGAACAGGAAGAAAGTCTTGGAGACTCCGGGCCGGAAGCTAAGGTGGGAAGCCAAACTGAGCGCTTCAAATGCATCCGAAGTGTAGTTGAATGATTGAGGAGATTCTGTGAGAAAAATGCAAATTGTATTAGAATGATAAATAATAAAAAACAAGTATGAAATATAATGAAAGTACTCATTAACTGTGTTGTGTTAATAAATTTGAAGCTCCTCGCCAATAAAAGAGAGAAAAAAAGCTTTACATTTCTTAGACACATATGTCATACCAGCCCAACCAAAAAATATAAATTTTCCTACACATTTCTTCCTCATTGGTGTTTACGAAGATACTAAATATTCATAAAAATGTTCTTATATCTTACAGTCCAAATAGAAACCTTCTATAAAATTACCAAAATTATTTTTTAAAAATTTAACTTTATTTCTAACATTCTGGGAGAGCCTTTCATAAAGTATATTCTATGTTAAAATTAGGAAAAATAATGACATAAGAAAAGAGTTCATATCTTGATTATAATTGACTGTCTACAATGATTTGAATTTCACAGTAAATATGAACTTTGTATCAAAACGCATAATATAAATATTTATAATATGTATAGACGATGGGTGTAAAAAAAATTCTTAAAAACACAAGTTATATTTAACTAAATTATAAATTCAGTCATTATAACATAAACATATTATTTGAGTGTCCATTCTTGTTATAAAGTTTCTGTTATAGAGTGTCTGTCGTTATAAACAAATCAAAATTAAAACAACATTGAAGAAAAAGGCACATTTCTACTGTCATTAATTTGTTAACATACCAAATACAAGATGGTCGAAAACTGGAGGCATCTCTGAAGCATTCAAGAAAAGTTTATTGTTGAAGTACAATGATCGTGCAGTTTTATATATCCCATCTCCACCATACCCGACCACAGTGTACCTAAAATTAAAACAGAAGGCGATGTAAGATTTTGCAATCATCATCTTTAGCTCGATAACCCGGTAATATGGGTTCAGGCCTTCTCAACAATACAACTTCACCGGTCTCTGTGCTGGGCTGCTTCCATACACAGAATGAACAGGTCTTTATTAAAATGCTGTCCTGCTGTCTCATTTTGGGTCTACGTATACTTCATCTTCCTTCAGTTGCGTTATTGAGCAGTCATTTTGGGAGTTGCATACTATTCATATACTCTACATGGCCTAGATGATGATGATAATCAATGACTTTCTGCTTATCATACAGGTCGTAAAATTCCAGGTTTGTAACACGTAAGCCATACTCGATTTTTATTGGCAGTTTTGTCATTCTTTATAATATGTATAACAATGTGTACAACTTCTGTACAGTTTTCTGGGGTATTCTGCCATAAGTTTCTGATCTTTCTGGTCTCGATCTCTGATGACCTTTTTGACCTTGCTGCTCATTAGCAACATTCACCATGATGGACCCGAAAATGGATTCCAAAACGTTGGCTTGGGAGGTGGGAGACACATGGCAAAAATCATACACAAATGATTCTGAATGGCTGAAAATATTTTTTAATGTACAACCCTAGTGTGAGGTAAAATAGAGTAATGTACATATGGTTATATGGTTTGCATATTTTTCAATCAGTCTCAACCATTGTAACATGATTTAATAAATTCGGTGCTAATATGCAAGTAGTTTCTATTGATAATATCCTGCTGCCTGCTTACGCCTACACACCTATATTCAAATATTCAATACGCTTCATGATACACTCTGAGCAAGAGGGGTAACGGTTGACCTTGGGGCAATCGTACCATCACACTTTGTTGATATGCAGGCTTCAGCTAGCATCCATCGCACTCGCAATAATGGTCATATACATAGAATTTCAAATTAGTGGCTAACATTCAACAACAAGCAGCATCATACATGGGTTACCCCATGACGGGCGACCTACAAACAGATTGGACATCTATAATTGGTGATCCGTCTGAGCTACACACTTAAGTACTCTATAATACTAAAATGTTAGACTAGTAACATTATTGCCGAGAAGCTGGGAAGAGCAGTGGTTAGGTTAGGTCTCTAATGGAGTATTCTACTAGCTCTCCCTCGCACTTCTTGCGACCTGGATAGGGTGAATTTCTGCCAGACTGTGACCGAGTTCTGTGACTGCAATACATAAATATGACGTTTACCCTCCCCTTTTGAGGGTGCATGATTTCTATAGCTTCTCTCTAGCTGCCCTATGAATTTAATGTGATAACGAGTCTCTCATCAAATTGTACAGATATGGCTCTGGTACGATGATACCAGAGCCAACCTACGATGGTATTAAAATGTTAATAACTGAATGTAATAAAAAATTAAAAAATGTAATATTGACAAATCGAAACGAGAGTAAATAACTCTCAAAACGATTCCGGGATAGAGTGTAAATTTTTTTATTAATATATAACATTATTTAGAACCAAGGAAAATTTAAAAACATAAATATATATAAGAAAATATGTATAAAAGCGAAAATAAAAAATATACCTGTTATTAGTGAGACCACTCTCTTCGAGTTTCTCGTTCAATATACTCAAAAGAACATCCAGGTTCTTAGATTTCCTAATGTGATTATTGCATGGGTGAGTTTCTACAATGAAGACTACATCTGTTGAGTTGGGAACGTCCACCACAAAATTGAATGTCCCTTCGTCAATCGGTTCTCCGGTGGGAGAGATGCATCTGAAATTGTGAATTACAAATAATTTTCGAAACAAATTAAACAATTAATTGAGGAAATGTAATACTAATTTAAAGAATACTTTTATTAATTATTATTACATATTATCAAGATAATATAAAAGTTTTCTTCATTGATTTATCCTTGTACAAAGTCATCTAAATGAAACAAAGATAAGAATATAGATATAATATAAAATTCTTAATAAAAAATGCTCTGACATCGAGAAACAAGATAAAATATTTGTACCTTAAGTAAAGTTTTGAAATGGAAATAAATAAAAATATGTAAAAACATAAGTAATTAAGCGAAACAATCACGTGTCACTATAGTCAAAGGGTCTCTTTGTAAGAAGGGCAATTTATCATTTGCTGCTGCCTAATACAGAGTCAAAGAGTTAAAAAAGAGATGTATCACACAGAATTACTCGCCGAGGAGACACCAATTAATTGATATGATAAAAACACGCGTCAGTAATTTAAAAGTATGTATAATCATCAGCGAGGCGCCAGGAACCCATGGGATAGATTTCGAGAAACAAAAGCTATCATTCTTGATAAAACATGTCACGGCAGCGCCTACTTGCAAACATGGTGGGAAAATAATAATGAATAAATTTAATATTGTAACTGAAATAAAAACAAGGTATTCTGCGGGCGAGAAGCCATTCTCGATTCTGTCGCCGTAGTGTACCTATATTGAAACATATTTTGCACTTCATTTCTTTCGCCCTCATAATCATCATCATCGCCAATTGAGAGAAGCGGAGATCGGCGAATCACCCTTGTCTACATTTCTTGTTTTCTGTATGGAATAAGCAATAAGCCAGAAGAGGGCAATTTTGTTTGTCCCTATTGCTGCCTGTCCTCAATTGATGTGATGAATTCATACTTACTAAAGAAAACTCTTAAGGTACAAAATCCAATTATGCATAGAAAATGCATTGAACAGGACACATTTTGAGCATATTAATTAATTTATTGGATATAACAGATATAATATAAGGGCATTGAATATAGAAAAAAAATGTGACAAATAGCTTACATCTTAACATGGACAAGAAAAAAAAAGTTATGAGCACTAAAAAAAATACAAGGAAAAATCATTTACAAATTGCATTGAATAATATTGTTAATAAGGTTTAAAAATTTGGTAATGAAACAGAAAATGTATCATTGTAAGCTCGGCACATTCTCACTATAAGAGAGTGTAATCTAGAATTGGTTCTTCTTGTAGGAATGCTGAAGAGAGTTTGCAATTATGATAATTACAATGGGACATGGAAATTTATTAATGACAAAAGGGGTGGATAATTAAACTGGTTTAATTGAATAATTTTTTGTCTTATATCTCGGTAATCAAGCACTTTAGACATTTAAAAAAAATTATATCAGTATTTAAAATTATGCTAAGCTATGCTATTTGATCACTTGTATAATTAATTACTAAATAGAGAGTCGTGAGCATATTTAAGGAACAAACTTCCTTCAATGGAGAAATAACATTTCATTACATTTTAAAGACATTTGTTATTATGATTGTGGTTAACGCAGAAAATGTATCTCTGTATTTCAGATTTTCTAAAAATATTTCTATAACATTTGAATCAAGTTTCAAGATTATAAAACACCAGTACAGTGCAGGAAACAAACTGAAGTGCAATGATTATTTGCAAATTTTTTGAATTGAAGTTGCAAGATAAATATAGAGAATTACTTACTCCATACATTTCTCAGGAGTTCTGATTGGAATATGGTCAGCCAAACAGATTTCCTTGTAGATATTGGCTAGTACGCATGGGTCCAGGCCCGTCATACACTCGTCGTAAAAAGCAGAAACTTTAATCTAAAATTATAATAAAAGTTTGAAGGCTTGGTTAACAAACAAAATATTAAAAAACAACATTATAAGATAACATTTGAACGAATAAATCAAAATACGCAATATAATTATTAAATGAGAAAATGCTATAATTATTGCGCAAAACTTTAAAATGATCAGGAGACAATTGCATGAATTTTATAATACAGTCAGTCCTCATTTAAAGATTAGGTTCCATTCCATCAACCTGGTTGTGAAGCGAATAACTCCTCATAGTCATCAACATAGTTCGACAGCCACCAACTTAGCGCTAGAGGTAGACTACACGACACATTCTTAAAATATTAAGTGTGCTTCCTGCTGACAATGATAGGTTGCAAAGATTTAATGGATCTCGGTAGGCGTACGATAACAGGCGTAAGTGTGAGTGGTCATTGTCATCAAGAGGAAGTGACTATATAGATAGTGTCAAGCAGGGTTGTGTAATGTCTCCATGGCTGTTCAACTTGTATATGGATAAATGTGTGAAAGAACTGGAATGTATGAATGTAGGAGCAAAAATGGGCGATTTGATTGTATGCTGTTTATTGTACCCCGATGATGCAGTACTAATGGCGAATAATGAACAAGAACCTGGAGAATCTGGTGAGTAGAATGTATGATGTATGCAAGGAAAGCGACCTCATGATGAATGTTAACAAGTCGAAAGTGATGGTATTCAAGGAGGAAAGTAAGACACCGTGCAAAATACTTGTAGGTAATGAATGTTTGGAACAAGAAGATGAATTTGTATATTTGGGAAGTATGTTTGATAGAAACGGAAAGGCTGAGAATGATATCGAAAGGAGGGTGATTGCAGGAAATAAAGTGAACAGCGCTTTGAATGGAATTATATCTAACGGGAATTTGTCAACCGAGGCAAGACTAGTGGTGCACAATGGAATCCTGGTACCGACACTGATAAAGTGAACGGCGCATTGAATGGAATTATATCTAACGGGCATTTGTCAACCGAGGCAAGACTAGCGGTGCAAAATGGGATCCTGGTACCGATACTGATGTATGGAAGTGAGGCCTGGAGCTGGTAGAAAAGGAACGAAAGTAGACTGAATGCAGTGGAAATGAGATCACTTAGGCGTATTTGTGGCAAATCTATTTATGACAGAGTAAAGAATGAAGAAATAAGGAAAGAATGTAAAGCTGATGTTAGTATAGTGAGTGAGAAGAAAGGATCACTTAGGTGGTTTGGTCATATGGAATGGATGAATGAGGGGAGAATGGTAAGAAAGATATATGACGCAAGTATTGATGGAACCAGAAATAGAGGACGTCCGCGGAAGACTTGGCACGACCAGGTAAACCAGATAATGGAGGATTGTTCTGTTAGAAGCCTCAATAATCGGCGAGCTTGTATAAGATGTATGGATGTGGATGAGGCGAGAATTGTGTGTCAGGACAGAAGAGTGTGGCGCTCTATCCTCTCTGCTTACCCCCGCGGGGAAACGGCGTGATGGTAAGTAAGTAAGTAAGACTACATAGAATTAAAATAGTATTTTTTCAACTACTGTTAAAGTATCTCAATTTTTCATGCTGATTCACAGTTCACAAACGTATTTACGGCGGAACTCGGCTATTAAATTTTCCCATAACTTACGTCCTAATTTTGTGGTACTGTTGCATATCATAGGACTAAGATTACCCATGATATGCAAAAAAAGCTGCAATTTTACATTATCGTCTTTATCGAGTATATTTTCAATTTCTATTTTTGTAATTTTATGTTGAAAATGCTGACACCAAACATGATACCGTGAAATATAAGACGTTCAAAAGTCTTCTACAACATTTTGACAAACTGTATAAATGATCAATACTTTATGTTGACAAAGTAAAACATTAAAATTTTCACTAAAAATGATCTCAAATTATTCAAATCATGAATTATATATCGAGGGTGACAATTATGTAACTTTACTAAATGAATTAAACTATGACTTAAATAATATAGTAATATGGCTGAAGAAAAATAAACTAAAACTATATGTAAACAAAATGAAATTCATGAACATTGGAAATAAAAGAATACCAATCTTATCAGTAATGGTGAAAGTCTGAAGGAAGTGACTGAAGTAAAATATTTGGGAGTCAGAGTAGATTCAAAATTGTATCTATTGCAAAATATAAGATACGTGACTAAAAATATTGCTAAACAATCTCACTTCTGGAAAGGATCAGAAGATTCATTAGTACAGAGTCTTATAAAATAATATACAACTCTGTTATTATTACTCACTTCAACTACTGCAGCAACATTTTGTTTTTGGCTAGTGAAGAAGAAATGCAACATTTGTTAGTGTTGCAAAATAAAACTTTGAGAATAATATTTAGAAAAAATAAATATACTCGGATCAGTACAATGCTGAAAGATCTGAATATGATTACCTTTAAAGTGAAAAATATATTTTAATATAATGGTATTTATTTATAGAATCCTCAATAAAAAAACATTGGCAGAATTTATACTAAAACATTGATGCAAATCAACATGAGCACAAGCATCGTACAAGAGGAAGGGATAGACTGAGACTGCCATTTAGGAAGGAGGCCAAATCTCAGAAATCAATGATGTACAGTGCGATGAAGATTTTTAATGAAATGCCAGAAAATATAAGAAAGGAGAAACTGACCAGATATATAAAAGAAAATACTTCAATCTTGTTTACATTAGAGCATATATAGAAGTATTTATGTATGCACTACGTTAAGAATTAAATAAATAAATGAATAATGTATTAATTTATGATAGAAGATTCACAATTATTTAGAATTACAAATTTTTAAAGCATAATTATAGTATAGTAATTAAAATATTCATACCACAAAACTATGACTCTCAATAATGCTTCTATACTTTGTTATAACCCCGATTTTAGACTATTCAGTCTCTAGAAAAAAATGTAAATAATGTTTGTGCGCTATATTGTAACAAAAAATACCATCGGAAAGCAGGCCTTGAGTGGTGACACTTTGCTCTTGAAGTACGGTTCGCAGACTGTTTCATTAGCAGCCAAATTATCAATGCCGGGATTGATGAACTCTCCGTCAATCAGCCTCCAGCTACTAGTGAGCTCGGCAGTGGAAGTAGGGACTTTACCCTTAGGAGTTAGAACATCATCAGACGGTTCATTGTTCATTGTTCCAAATAGGCCACCGATGCGAGCAAAATACCAACCTAAAATTAAAATAGAATAAAAAATTATTGATTTTGAAAATGTACATATTTATAATAATTTTGATCTATGATGGTCTTATGAATATCAAAGAGGAATGAGAAATGTCTCATCATTCTCAATAGAACATCAATGAGTAGCTTGGTCTAGTGATGAAGACGCTGGCCTAGTGATCCAGTGGTCGGAGGTTCAAGCTTCTTCCCAGGACTAGAAATTAGTCCTATTTTCAAAGCACAAGTGTTTAGTTTAGTTTGAAAAATCTGATGTGTATTTCATGTACGCATTTAAGGTGGATAGAGAGCGACACCTGCGGGATGCTATGCTATAGTTTCGTGAGTCGGTCGGCAGAAGTCAACGAAGAATGGTCGAGCCGGACACACTATCGAGGGAGCCCATTCTTTCCAGTACACTCAACGAGAATAGCGGCTTTCCTAGTGAATTCTCTTATAATGTAAAATATCATAATCACTCATAAATTTAGTATTGTAACCTATGTTACTGAACCTGTGAATTCACTTCTCCAACAGAAATTTAATAAACAGCGAACAGAAACCCAGGAAAGCCTCCCGAAAGGTTACCTGAGATTCTTGCATTCCCGTAAATCCTTCTGTAAACTGGAGATAACTTTATTGGTAAATCAAAAAGGTGAATTAACCTGAGTATCATATAATAAAGTGTTTTCTTTACACAGTTTGGTCTTGACACTTAACTCGGATTCCTTTACTATCGCACTATAAAAGGAATGAAAGTCTACTCTAGCAACCTTCTGGTTCTATTGCCTATTTAAGCTTCCTGTCTCCCGTTGTTAGAGTATTCTACTCTTGAGGTATTTAAACATGCAATTTGCTTTAGCTTTACATTCTATATCTCAATAAGAATATGTTTCAAAAATTTAACAAGACATTAAGGCCCTTTTGTGTAATCAGTGATAGATTATTCACCTTGATTCTATTAAGTGAGATTAAATTGGACAATAGTAAACATGATGTTCAAACAACCACAAGCGATGGTAAAAAGTTACTACTGATCTAACAGCCGGCCCTTAGTTAACATATTTCTCAATTCAAACATTGTTTAATTTTTATCTCCAATATGAAACTAAATTTCATAATATGTAATATTAAAAGGAAATTTGAATACATAAAAAGTCAACAATAATTATGATGAGAAAATTAATTTGCCCGTGACTTACCTTGCACTTTCACAACACATGTTTTGAAATGGTAGTTACAAGTAATCGTAACACCTTGAACATTTTCAATGGTGATTTCATCTTCATCCCTTTCGAAAATCCAGTCATCGACTTTGTCTGGTAATGTAAGAATGCCGTGGCCACCCACAGTTACCGACTAAAATAAAAAACAAAAAATTATAATAAATGTATAATATTGAACAGTATTGTAGTGTATATTCAACTAAATGTTTTGTTGCTGGCATTACGGGCATTGAAAGACTATTTTTCAATGAAAACAAAAAGTTTTAATTAAAAAGCAAGTAAATCTAATATTTTCAATTCTAATACAGTAGTAGAACCGCGTTAATTCGAAATTCAATATTTTTAAATATTTCAAGACCCAAATTGTCAGTTTCATACTTATCAACCCCTTTAACATGAAAATCTCGTTAACATGTAGTAAGAAATGATTTTCAGGCCCTCGCATCATAAATCAATACATTTTTACAACACATAATTCGAAAATTGTGAATAAGTTATAAAAAAATTAACAAAGTTTGCAGTTTTTTGAATGCGCACGCCCGTGTGAAGCCTTCTTTCTTTATGTACTTCACAATACCTGCTGACACAACGCACGTCTGAACCTACTTTGTGTGCAACTTCCTTTATATTTTTTTGCGATAAAATTGGGGAATTCCGGGTACGCTTTCTTCAGTTGGCTGCATTGATAGAATAAAAATTAGAGACTGATATACCTCGGCGTGAAATGACGTGAAGCTATCGCATTAATTAGCCATAGAATCAAAAATAGAAAGAAATAAAATAAAGGCTGGAAATTGCATCTTGCTGGTACATACAAACTGTAGGTTAGTTAGACCGTTATAGCGTCTTAACAAAATAAAAACCAGAGGTTCGTTCAAAACGAATAACAGTCGTCCTGACCTCCAGCCCAAGTGTTGCGAAAAATACATTAAGACGAAATAGCAAACATAACGGGAATATGATGAAGGTTTCACGAGAAGCGGTCATAAATCTGTAAGGGTGCGGATTGTTTCGAAAAGACGCACCCTGCCGATAGATAAACTGAAGGTTGGAGAACCATTGAAGCTGGACCCATTGCTTCGGAGAAGACAATCGATTTCCGAAGGAGAATTTAGGAAAGCACTGTTACCTGACCATTTAGCTAGCCTCCAGGGTCAAGACATGATGAAGACAAAAAGTGTAGTTCCTTTGTTAGATCCGCTCTTAGCACGGTGGTGGACGAACCACATGGCTCGGATCGCGACTAAAATGAATGTACTCTTAAAAACCTTTGATATTACAAAATAAAAAATAACACGCCCGCCGATTCAGTCTTCAATTTAATCACCTAAAATGTTGTATATAAATAATATGTTTTGACACGCGAATGTGATCCTGGTAGAATGTGTTTTGGAATACTGAGTGCGAATTTTGTAAATGCTTAACAAACATAAGAGATGATCACGATAAACATGACAGCTGAGAATTAGGATTATAATTAACTTCCTAATTAATGTGCGAAAACCCTTTGTTAGGAATAGGCTTCTACCGATTTAGTTATGAACCATAAGGATAAGGTTAAGAATGTAGTAACACGTGGCAGGGATGGGCAGATTGATTTTAAATATATATATGTAATGAAAATGTTATGGAGGATTTTCGTAATTACGATAATAATATTTTATCTTTTTGATTTGTAGTAGTGTATTATGATATTATTATAGACTGGAATATAGCAGACAGTGCCTTTCCAGTATTGTATTAAATAAAGTGTGTTCAATTAAATGTTATGTAAAGAAAGACAGGATGCAACTGATAATGTATGAATATAATGCAAAACTTAAAGTAAACGCAATGTTCTATTTAAACATTTTTTTTTAAAGACTAAGTAAGAGTAAATAGGTAAATAATTAGCTATAAGTGACGCACAATTGCTGTATAAAAATGAATAAATAATATGTGTGATTAGAGTATAAAATTAATTAATTAGTGGTAAGACGGAGGAGGAGTTCAGTTGGATCTAGATTGGGTGTGGCCTCTGGAAGAACCCGATGGACCAATGGGATGGTGGCTCATCCCATGACAGAGAGAGGGCAGATCGGCAGATGGGAAATACCCCATTGCCAAGGGATAATAATGGCCTACGCACGGCCCGGACGGCAGTTGGAAACAGAATTTGGAAGGAAGAGAAGTGATCACTCGTTGAAAGTTGAAAATAGGATTTGGTGGAGAGTAGTCCACAGTTGGGAACAGAGTTGAACATCAGTTGAGGATCAGTTGAACGGCAGTTAAAAGAACAGTTGGAAACGAGATTCTGAAGCAGCTGCCAACCCAGAATGCCAAGCCAATTCGGAAGCAGCCGCCCACCTAGAGCGCCAAGTCAGCTCGAAGCCGCCGCCCACTCAGACGCTAAACCAGCTCGGAAACGATCCCGAGCAGCCAGCCGTCAGCCACAGCCTGCTCGTTGTCTCGTCAGCCATGATGAGGCCACCCGGACAACAGGAGCCGTCGTCGGCATCACCGCATCATTAACCGAAGACCAAGGTCCCTGAAGAAGACCTCGACGATCAACCCGTATATTATAAAGTAGAATAATTTTTAGTTATAATTAAGAATAATGTACATCTGTTCACCCGTATAGATAAATAAATGTTTGATTAATGTGTGAAAAAAAACCACGTCAGTCGGAAGCAGAATTTGGAAGGGAGAGGATCCAGTCGAATACACGTTCCGAACACAGTTGCACTGTTCCGAAGACGGTTGAACATCAGTTGTACGGTAGTTGGAAAACAAAATTAGGAGGACCAGGTCCTCCTAATTTTGTTTTCTACACAAGTGTTTTTTGTTTGTAACACAAGAGTTCAGTATTGAATACGATAAAGTCAACGAGTTTGCACCGAAAAAAAAAGGGATTGAAGAACACCAAGTCAATTCGGGAGCAACCACTATCATGAGCGCCAAACCAGCTCGGAAGCAGCCGCTCATCCAGGAACTCAGCCAGCGACCGAAGCAGTCCCGAGCAGTCAACCGTTACTACTAGTAGCCACTGCCCTGCTCGTCATCTCGTCAGCCACAACGAGGCCACCTGGACAACGCGTATCATTGTAATCGAAGAACGAGGTCCCTGGAGAAGAACTCTTGACTAGCACGTATAATATAAGGTAGAATAATTTTTAGTTTAAGTTACAATTAAAAATAAAGTACCCACCCGTATAGATAAATAAATGTTCGATTAATATGTGTTCCATGTGTATCTGTTCTCCACCTGTCTAATAATTCTTATAACCATAGTAAAATTGAATTGATTGATGTGATACCTGGAAATAATCGCGGAGCGAGATATTACCAGTGTGCGGGACCACTCTAATGAGATAATTATTTATCTATTATGAGCATCTGATTAAAAGGATAATAATCATTTCTGACCCCCCCTCTATCAAGATATATTATTTGCATTAATTGCTTTTACTTGGACGTTTTATTGTTTTTCACCTATTCTAAATTCCCCTTTTGATTAATTTTACTAATGACAGTGTTTGTGCTGTTAAATTGTTTTTTCTTTGAAAGATTGACTTTTCATATTACTTCATGTATTTATGAACGATTGTACTTCCAATAACTGTGTTTGTTGTGTTAATAATTTTCATTTTCCTTGAATGACAACATTGTTAACTTATCTTATTATTTCACGTGAAATTTTTGAGTGATCCCATGACACTGGCGGAAGTATACGCTCATTTGATACGTTAGTAAAATTTGTATTGCGGAAGTGTCAAAAAATGAGACAAGGAAAAGTAGATGATAATTTGAAGCCGAAACATGCCTGACAATTAAAAATGTTTAAATTTGTACTTATTATTTTTAATTTAGTGTTATTATAGTTAATAGTTTAATGTGTATTTTATTTAATGATTGTTTAATTTCCTGAGAACATTTGACTTATTATGAGAAATATATCTAATATTCACCCTAATAGTTTTAGTAGTACATATAATAAGTTATATCAGGATTTCGTATTAGTATAACAAATATTGACTTTTCAAAATGATTTCGTGAAATATGCCAAAATATGTATGCTTTTCACAAAATTAGCGGGGTTTTTAATGACTTGCGATTTTTTGTGTGATCGCATCGCGAAATTTGTGAAATAATTTTTTTTTTGGGTCCCTTGAATTTCTCATTAATGGGGTTCCACGTAATACAAATTAAACTTTTTTTGATACCTTGAATTTCGAATTAACGCTGTTCTACTATATATAAATTGGAATTAATAATTTTTTTTTAATTAATCGACATAATTGAATAACTATGACTTTTTTAAATGCTTATATCTCAGACATGATTGAGATGAGGCACATATAGCTTGAACATTTTCGATTCAAATTTTTAATATCATCTACTCCTAAAATATTGTGCATTTGGTGTGTTAGACCGCATAATTTACATAAATATTGGAATTTGAAAATTATTGAGTCGTAATCAAATTCAATTCAATTAACATTGTAAGAATTGTTGTAAGGATGGTTGGTAAAAATAAATTTACAAAATTACTTTAACTGATTGAAAATAACAACCAACCTCATTAAAAAGATCTATTTTGATCAGGTCCTTCTTGCTGAGCAGTACGAGATTATATTTGTTGGGTGTGTCGGATTGAGCCAGAATCGTGATGTTTCTGTAAAGCAAATCTGTAGCAAGTAAGAAGGTCCCCGGCTCAGTCATAGTGAAAACACGTCGGTCCAAGGTAACAATCGTGCCGTAGCCAGTTATAACTGCGGTAGCTGAAATCAAACATAATTCAAAGCAATGTAGGAAAAGCTAATAGAAATATATGTTAAATATTAATTAAATGTATTAATTAGAAAGATATACATATACAATTTAATACATTTAATTAATATTTAAAATATCACAGACCTATGTTCTGAATAATTACAACTTAACAATACAAATGTATTCTCCTAATAAGAAATGTATGTGCTCATTATTATGAAAGTGGTCTAAGTCAAGAAATTGAAAAAAATGAGTTTATTAATGATTTCGCATCACATTCTTTTAAATTAGTATAATGTGATTGTGTTATATTCAGTGTATTGATATGACATTCAATGGTATTCTTTATTATATATATTTTTATCAATCTCAAATTTTTTATTTCCTTATAGGCTACATGCAACATTTATATACAGTAAAACCGCGATATAACGAAATCCAAGGGACCAAAAAATAAAAATTCTTAATAACGAATTCCCACATATAACGAAATAAATTTAAAAAATCCTACTATATGTTACGCGCCGTCGCAAAAAAATGTTGCGCGGCTTCAAAAAAGATCGCAAATTCTGCAAACAAAGAGGAAAAAGGCTATAGGGAACTGAATACCTACATATTTTTAGTAGTTTTGTTATTAAAACAGATAAGAAAATGGATAATCAAAGGAATTAAATTAAGAACAGAATCTATTCAACACCAATTGGAAGATATTTTTGTAAATTCCAGAATATTGCAAACACAAAACAATATTTTAATTGTGTTTAAATGTATAGCCGCTTCAAACATAGTTTTGGGCATGAAACATACAAAATAATTCAAAAATAACAATTTTACAGTTGAATCGCGGCATTTTTATAAAATGAGTCGTATATAAATTACGAAGGTACTTACCGGTAACGGCGGCAACCACTTCAAAATATATTTATAATCGTTAAAATTGTTCACTTAAAAATTATCGTTAACATTGTTCACATGAAAACAATAGTTAATAGAAATACAAAATGCCGTACAAAAATAGTCCATAAAATATTTTAACGAATTATTTATATTATTGACGAGTTCACACGAAAACAATTGTCAAACGAAAATGAATTTATATAAATATTCAGTTCGGTCTGCAATAATCGCGTTAAAAGCTGAACAAACTTAACTCTACAGACGTTACACTGAGACTGACATTTCCAATAAGTACATTAAGTACATACTGCAACTTTCGGGGGGTTCCTGTTAATTTTTGTATTTTACTAAAATTTTATTTTGTATAAAACGTGTCTAAGTGAACGCCGCTAAAATTATGTCAAATGGTTTTATGAGCCTACTATGAACCCAAGAAGTTTGAATTGTTTTACTACCTTGTCGGCCGACCGCCGCGCACCGCCGAGAAGGCCATAAAACCGTTCGCATACGGTAGATGCATCGGCGCGGCTTTGTAAGTGCGAAATAATATTTTCATCTTTTAACATGTTTTTATTTCGTTATAAATTTACGTAAATGTATTGGAATTTTTTCGTACGGGACAAAAATGATTTTGTTATAAATATTAACGGGATTTCGTTATATAAATGGATTTTTGTATGAAAAATTGGTTTTAGGGACTAAATTTCGATTTTTTTTCGATATACGTCATTTTTCGCTATATCGGGTTTCGTTATATCGCGGTTTTACTGTAATAAGAAATAAATTATAAATTTAGTAGATTACATAAATTTTGAAACATTGTGTTATGTAATATAAAAATATTTTTTAATCGATTTAAACGCAAACCTTTAAATATCTTGAAACAAAATAAACATGACTTAGACCACTTTCATAATAATAGGCACATATAAATAATAACATTTATTCGTTGTGAATGTGGTCAGTAAAAAAAGAATCCTTAATTTCTGAATCAACATGTTCAGTACACTTCCTTTACAGGAGTAACTATCGTGATTAGAAATAAACAAAAATTAAAATTTTTATTCTAGTACTATGTAGCAAAAAACAATTGGCTATAGCTGATTGCTATTAATAGGCTCTACGGGTGGATACGTATTTATCGTTATAGCTTTAGCATCTACATATTTCTAAACCGCAGATCAGGATGACTTCAAACAGACTAAAAAAATAAGTTTTAAAACAAATATTACGAAATGGTAAAAAAATATTCAATTTATTATGTTAGGAATGTCTTGGAAGGAATATAAAATAGTCTAGAATGGATGGTCGTAATAACACTGTGACGGTTGATTTAATTTTTAACAACAAACGGTTCAATGTCAGTGTGCTAGATTTAACAATAAGTTGAAGTGGGCATCTCTGCCGTCGACTCAATGGTGTAATATTTTACACAGTAGTTGAAATTTTTAGTTTTATGTGTGGTTGCCAATACTAATTTGTTACCCGTCTGTTACCCAATGGGATCCCAACGCTTTACTAAGCGTTGGGATCCCATTGGGTAACGGACATCCCTGAGAATGCCACACCTTCTTATTCTCCCTTTCACATCTTTCACATGCATGCCACATTCCATACACGTTCCAAACATTACTTTTGAAATTGATTGGAGACTATGAAATCAGTAATGACATGTGTGCTAGTATTCACCAGAAAACGGAGGCAGCAGATTATAGATATCCGTATACGGTTTGAACTCGTAATAATAAGACATCAGGGTAATGTTAGAGAGTAACCACGTGTCCAGAAGATCGTGAACGACTTTATATTCCGCTAGTTCGCTGAAGTCTGGAGTTCTATTGAACGCGTGCCAGGGTACCGGAAGCTTCTGCTCCAGTAACATCTGTCCTTTCCGGGGGTCAAATATAAAGTTCGTTTTAGCAGTGCGATGTCTGAAAATTTAATTTAATCAAAATTAGAATTAAATGAAATAAAAAACTTTTCTATCAAATATAATAATAAATTGCTCATTCTGAGTTTTCTATATACAGGGTATAAAAGACTTAGTCCACAATATTTTATGGGTGGATACCTGACTAAATTATGCATAGAAAATGTTCAAGGAATATGTGAAAATTCTGCACCGTTACAGAAAATATTATTGTTTGAAAGCTTATCTATGTACTTCAAAATAAATATTTGCGAAATTTATTAATTATTTACCTATATCTTTGCTTTAGGTCCTAAATCATTAAACAAAATATACTCTGGCCGTTCGAAATTCGATGACCTTTAATTTTTTGTATTCAATATATAATTTTGAATCTATAAAATATTTCAACAAAAAATCAAATTCTTTTATGTTCTACTGCAGTACTGTGCTAACCCTAACTAAACCGCTTTTCATTCCACCACCAAGCCTCCACAGTACTGAGGAAATATGTTTGTTCATAGTCCCTGCCCTAAAGAAATTAATAAAGAAGTGATTGTAATCATCATCAGGTCACAAGCAAGTGAGCAAGCAGGCAAGTTAAGTGAGAAAATGCATTTTGGCAGGACATTTAATTTTCATTGAGAAAGTGATAAATTAAAAATAGACTAACGCTTCTTCATTCTGAAGAGCGGTTTTGGAGACTTCAGTTACTTTCTGGTATAGTGTAAGCGCGATGGCATCTAAGGCCTCACCGATTTTGAAATAATCATACCACCACTGGAGTCGGGTCTTCGCTTCCCAAAACTGAAATAGTCAAAATTGATTTATCAATATTAAATATACATAAATTCATAAATAAACAGAAATTGTGTGGTGCAATTTCTCACAAAAATAAATATTTTATAGACTACATATATATATTTATTGTTCGGGAAATAAACACTAATACAATATTCTAACTCTTTCCATTTTTATTTCTTCCTTTTCCGGTTCTGCCCTTCCTGCCGCTGTCATCCAACCGGCTACCCCATATAAAAATAAGACTAACTTGGAAGGGCACTAGTGAGATACCAACCTCTAAAGTTTTTGCTATAATCTTACACTTTTGTAGTAATTAAATTTTTAATTCCCTTATACAAATAGGTTTAAGACTTTTTGGAATAAATATGATGCTATCAGATCAGTATTTTCAAAATAGTAAATGAAATTGTTGCTGTTGCTCCGAAGTCCAATATCACATACAGGTCGTAAGCCCTGCAATTACCCATACTTCTATAAATTTCCATTATATATAATAAAAAATAGTTTTGTCTCTATGAGATATCTATTATTTGTTTAATAAGAGTGCCTTTGTAGGTGAAAATCCAGTAATTTGTGTTCTTGGATAAATTCAAATATTGATAGAAATCATTATCATTAAATAAATACATTTTTGGTTTTCATCCTAACCTTAGCTTTAGCAAACTGTACAATTTTCAGTTCTTGCAATCGGTTAAGTTCGTTAAATATTTCAGAAGCAATTTCTTTCAGTTCTTTTTGGAATGGTATGTGCACCATGATCTTATCGTTGACGAAGGTGATAATAATACCGGTGTACTTTTTTATATTTGTTGCGGCATCGTTGTTTGTCATGTCCTTCCAAAATCTAAAAAGATAATAGTCTTTAATTTAATACAGTTATCTATTAAACAACTTCATTTTAAGTATTTAACCGATCATCAGTGAATTCAAAAAATGGTACTCACTTATCTACATCCTGAGTCAAAGATGATAACATACTGAAATACGGTGATTCCGTCAGCTCATTTGTTCTCGCATAAAAGAAATCCAATACTTCTTTTCCAAATTTCCAAATAAAGCTTTCTGCGTAGTGAATGACCTTCAAGAAGGTGGGCTCCATTGATTTTAAAAGTCCTTTCCAGAACACATTCAACCGATTCACAGTTTTTATCCAGGCGGATTCCACATAATGAATAAATTTCAAATGTAAATTCTTCACAAATGAATCGTACTTGAGTATTCCCGCTTCCATAAGATTAGAGACCTGCTCCATGATATCAGTATCAAGGAAACTATTGATTTTCTCCATTAACTGGGCGTAAGACTTTTTAACAGTATCAACTATCCATTGTATACTAACTCTCAAAGATTTTCCAGTGTCACCCATAACGTGCCACATTTCGTTAACTATCTTTGGCAGACTTTCAATATGATTTCTCAATGATAATTGGTCAAAAATATTTAAAAGAAATTCTGCAATATCCTTAGCGTAAAACTCGTTCAATTCGTAAGACTCCTCGAGGAATTTTTGAAACTCATCCCAATCTTCTTTGATTACATGAAGGTCATTAAGATCGTTCAAGAAATCGCGGAGCTTCGGTTTGGCGTCATTCCATACATTTTTCAAGACATCGAGTGTTTCAATGGGAACACTTTTCCAAATTTGGAGAACTTCATTTGTTTGCATGTACAAGCTTTTAAGTGCAGAAGACATGGAGGTTTTGAGTTCTTGATATATTTCTGGTCTCCACAAGATTTGGCTCGTCAGAAGACGGGAGTGATTGAGGCGAATGTACGATGAGATGTCAACAGTTTTGATATTATCAAAATCTCGCCAAGCACCTAGTTCGGCAGACCGGGCATCGTTCACTTGACCGATCATATGGTAAGAAATGTCTGAAAAGTGAAAAATTATTGTAATTAATTAATTTTACATCCATAGTTCCGGGGATAATTTAAAAACGCAACCGAAGATGACTAAGCAAATTGTAATATATGTAATTTTAAGATATTGTAGCAAAGGAGTGAATAATTTTAAAATATACAGGGCACATGGGATAATAATTTAAAGATACGGGGGAAAGTGTGAGGAATAAATACAATAAAGTTTAATAAATATTGTAATTTATTTAAGTAAAAACTCACTGAATTGTCCAATCTCCAGGTCACACGTCCCGCGGAATGGATTACAATGATTCCGGTAGTAAATCGGAATCATCGCAAGGTGTGGGAGAAATAGAGAAACGTGGTACAAAGAGAGGTCGGTGAGGGGATAGCGTTTCAGAAGAAGGACCAGTGATCTGGGGAACCGGGATTTGGAAGGACTACTCGCCTTACCTTGAATATGAAGCCTCTGTAAATCACCATGGTCGCCGCCAAAATCACACAACAATGGCACGTAGATGAGCCGATCTCCGCTTCCGACTGAAGACGGAGATCTCAATGTGCATCCACGGCACACACAAACAATAAACAATATGATCACATACAACACAACACTACACATGGAGTTGAAAGGGTCCACACCGCAAATGGTATCGCGATGTCGAGATCGAACACAATATCGCTCAAGTTGACGTATATTGGTGTCAAGGTCACATTTCACACTGGCGGGTAAGCATCGGGATAGGTCATGGGTAAGAAATTTGGACGCGGGCATGTGACAACAATAATTTTCGCGCCTGATATCACAAACGTGTTAAAGTGTGTTTTGCAAATACAGAACACTCACCATCACTCCTGTTGAAATGTGCTAATATAGATTTATCTTTAGTAGATAGAATCCACACACCATCATCTTTTCCGGTGGTGCGGTTAACTTTCACGTAAATTTTGTACTCCGGAGAAGCATTAATCCATGACGTGTTCATTTTATACCAATCCTTTTCATTTATTCGCTGAAAAAAAAAAGTACAATATTTTATCGATGTACATAATTATGTTCCATATCCCAATTTTTTCACATAGTTAATCGTCGGGTCTACTTTAAAATGGCGATACATCAGTTTAGGCAAAAAATACTGCTATATTATTCAATAGCTTTCTTAATTATATTCATCGAAGACCAATTCCTATACATTTGAACAAGTTGTCTCCGTCTGTCAATTTAACACGCATGCATGTACAAATGAAGACGAGACAAAAATGAAAGAAAACTGTTCTTCTTCACCCTGGGAAATGATATAATATTATTCAACATACCTCATAATTAACAGAGTGATTCAGCAGATCTACAAACACCTGCCCCTGTCTGACTACTTGGTAGAACAGTGACTTTTGATAGCTGTAGTAGTTATGGATACGGTAAAACTTGTAGTTCATGTTCAGGTCAGTTTTTACAACAAGGTCCAAATTGGTAGCTGGATGTTTGCAGTCTAATTCAAATCTATAAATATATTCAAATATAAAACAGACCCAAAACCTTCAGATAGCTATTGTAAAAATAATTGAAAGCCCACAGGCATTAAAATTAATATTATATACTATTCTATTTATCCATCAACATTTTCACTGTACAGTTCAATTAATAAAGGAGAAATACAATAATGAAATATTTAATGACATGAAAGAAACGACACACTATAAATTTAGGATTCTCAATAACTAAAACTATATGGATTGAGGACACTAGAATTTCAGGCCTCCGGTTGAACAATTTAGAAACCCTCGAAATAAAAAAGGCAGTAAATAGTGGTACGTCAATTCTTAATAATTAAATAAATTTTTCCATTAGCCCCATATTAGGTATGTATTTCCTTTAAAGTCAATTTAATAACCATCAACACTGTATTTTCCCCTCCCTTAATGTTCTGTCTAATTGTATATGTATTCTGTCTCTCTCTTTCACATGTAATTTTATATTCTATCTCCCTCTTTACGTGTATATAAGTCTACTCTAGTCTTTTTGTATTCATTGTTAGTTTTAAATACGTCCTGATGAAACTTGAGCTAAGCGATACCGGTTGGCATGTAATAAAATTTGTGGTTTCATACAAAGTGATTATATTTTATTTATTCTAATATGTTAAACCACAAAGTGATTGCTTTCTACAAAAATATGATAGATTATATGGTTTATTTGTAAATATTTAGTTGAATATTGTATTGTTCCAATTGAATTGTTAAAATTTTTGTTTGTTTATTTAAAATGTTGGAAAATAAAATGTAAATTAAAGAGTAAATGGCAATGGTGTAATGGCAATGGCGTAACGACAAAGGAGTCTATAGAAAAAAATGTTTTTTTATTGTTGTCTCTATTAATACTATTGCATTAAAATGATTTTGATGAAAAAGAATATCAGAGTGGGACAGAGTATCAGTTAGGTGGTGGGAGAGAAGGGTAGAGGTTACATAGGAACAACTTTAAAATCGGACTATTGGATTTAAAAGTTAAACAATCTCATTTCCACTGCATTCAGTCTACTTTTGTTCCTCTTCTGCAAGCTCCAGGACTCACTTTCGTACATCAGTGTCGGTACCAGGACCGCTAGTCTTGCCTCAGTTGACAAGTTCCCATTAGATATAATTCCATTCAAGGGGCCATTCACTTTGTTCCCTGTAGTCACCCTCCTTTCGATATCTTTCTCAGCCTTTTTGTTTCTATTAAACATACTTCCCAAATACACAAACTCACCTACTTGTTCCAAACATTGATTACCTACAAGTATTCTGCACGGTGTCTTGCTTTCCTCCTTCTCGAATACCATCACTTTTGACATGTTGATATTCTTAATAAGGTCGCTTTCCTTGCATACATCGTACATTCTACTCACTAGCCTCTGTAATTCTTATACATTCGTATTTTAATTGTATATTCGTAATCATATTTTCATGGGAAGTTAAAATATTATTTTCATGAGAAAATAAAGAAAATAATAAAATGTGAACAATACACATTTACTCCCAAAAGTACATCTAATCATAAAGTTAATAGAAGCACTCAACCAATAAATGTAAAAAACTCTAATAGCTCAGTAAATACCAAACCTGTAAAAATTCCTATAATAGTATTTAACATACAAGGGAAAATTACAGTCAAATTATTACCAACTTTCAAATTATATACTCACTGAAACCCCTGTATTGAATTGTATAAATATCCTAGCTTAAGAGAAAAATGTACCAGTCTGAAGATGGCCGTGACAGGCTGAAACAGGCTGAAACTGGTAATTTTGGAAATGGGGCAAATTATCGATTAAATTATTTTCAGATGAACTTCTCAATTAAGGAATTAAAACAAACCTGTAATCTCTGATTGGTCCATTGGAATTATCTCTGAGCATAGAGTTGAATTTCAATTGATCATTTTCGTAGTCTGAATAGTCCAATGTGAGGGCGACATTAGATGTCATTGCTGCATCGCTTGTGTATTTTCCCAAAAATGTCACATCCTAGAACAAGTAAGCTTGCTGCTTAATGTTTTTTACAAACAGAAAAGTTTATCTCCTTCACGCCCTAGGTAAATTGACCTTTCTGGATAATAAATAACATAAAATCTCGTGTCTTTTAGCACAAATATTAAAAATACTGTAGGGAACAAATTAACGTACTTTATCGTCTACTTTAATCCTCTTACTGCTTAATAAATATCACAAGAGCGTGTATGCGCCAAATAAAATCTGACCTGTATTTTTAGTAAGATTTTTTGCAATAACTTATTCTGTTTTCACTTGTGATATTTAAGATTTATCATAACAGTGATATGAACTGAACCATGTTGAATACCTTGAAGCAAAAATATTTGTCTTACAAGTTTAGGTTATAATAAACTTCATATTTAAGATTTATAGTATGTTTCGGGTAAATGGGTTTCAAAAAGAAAACTAACAAATTGTCTGCTAAAACAAATACAATAAAAGTCAGTTAATACGTAACCCTATATTTCGTATTTTGACAGAATTCACACTTTTCAAAAAATTTTGCCTCAAAAATAACATTTCATATTAAATTCTACCGATAATTTGGAAAATCTGATTATTCGCAGTTCATATGCGTTTTTGATACCTGAAGTAAATAATTTGTTCATGTAATTTCCATACATAATTCCAAATGTTTTTAAATCCCTACTCACGTGACTATACATTTGACCTTCATCCCTTCGTGAACATCTGCAACTAGCCCCGCCTACCAGCCAATCACGATGCCATTCCTTATCGTAAAAACGGCGCGCTGGCATGACAGGTGCCGAACTGAGTTTTGCCATATGTACATCAAATTTAATAGTGTATTTTATAAGATTTGTTATTATTAAAATAATGTTTTAATTGAATCACTTGATCTAGTTTTTGTTTATGAAACATTGCGATTTGCGTATGTAGGTACTAAAGAAACTAAATCATTCATATTTAAATACATTGACATATTTTATTAATTTTTATTCACATTTCATTTTCTAAAATGGCACCAACACCTTGTAATTTGTATAAATCCTTGACCATTTGGAATAATGGAGCTTATTTTGAAAACTGACAAAAAATTGATATCAAAGATAAAATTGGCGGAAAAAATTGATGCGTCACCACACACATAAGAAACAGAAATAATGGATTCATTATGTTTCGGTACGCAAATCGCGATGTCAACAGCGGCAGTGCGCATAAAATTGTGGCTATGTAAATTAACTAAAAAAATGATTTCACATTGCCTTTAAAAAACTCTGTTCTCATTATTTGGAATACAAATTTTCTATTTTAAATTTTGATCTTGCGAGTTACGAATTAACAAATTTTTATTACATATCTGATTCTCCGGTCGCACCTACAAATGTCATAATGTCAAGAAATTTGAGATATTCATTGAAAACGTAAGTTTTAAAAAAATATCCTAATCCACTATTTGCAGGACCAACAGTCAAAGAGTTATTAATTGAAATTTCCGACGTCTGTACCTTGCTGAATGATGGATGCATCAGTGATAGTTTGACATCGTGCAGACTGCTGTCATTCAGGTCCGGATTGAACCATCTCCCCTCTACCCGGACTGTCTTGTAGTCATCGTACAGAGACCAATTCAGGTTGGCTGAGCCTTCTAGCAGAGTCTCCTTGAGATGATAGTCGGATACGAGGGAGAAAGTTCGCTGGGGATATTTGACATTCACCTGCAGTTCCTGGCTCTCATCTTCAGACTAAAAACAATTATAAGAGTTAAGTATCTTATGTTAACAAACAATGTTAAGAAAAAAGTGAAATAAATTTACTATACTCTACACAAGAGATAACACAGAACAAGGAAAAAAAAAATGCATTGTACGTAGTCACAGTACCATATAAGTGTTTACATTTTACCAGTTGTATAGATAGATAGATATACATATACATATATATATATATATATATCCTCCTCTCCTCCAATCCTCCTCTCAAACAATATAATATAAAAATAGTTGTTACAACATAGTCTTAAATTTAAGAAGTTGCAGAAAAATACATTTGATGGATGAGACAGAACCTACTGCCCTAGAATAATATTAACTCCTAAGTAAATATAACAAAATGTTGAAACAAATATTATTAAAACATTTCTTTATATGTATGTCTGCAATGCCAATACTATCCTCATCTTTAGGCATAGTGATGGTTAAACCGTTATTGTGACTATGATTATGTTCCATTGTAACAATGTTTGCTAACTGATTATGTGAAATTCACTGGTACACTAGAAATTAAACCTCCCAACAGTAAAATCATAATTACGATGAACACAATTATAATCACAATAACGGTTTACAATCACTATACAGTCAGATTACAACCATATTTTACAGTAAAAGCATATTCTTTAACTGCTGAATAATAACTATTAATTAATATTTTTCCTGCTATAATTTTTATCATTTAATTAATAGAGTATAAAATGTGTTAATTTATACAATGAAAACTATAAACTAGATGCATAGAGCGTAAAATATTTTCCTCAGCACAGACATAGCCTAGCAAGGTGGCATTATGAATACTAATGCAATGTTTTATAGATTTCAAAGACAATGGTTGTGGCTACAATTTGGTCTTATCATAAGATAGTTGCCTGTGTTGGCCAATTGTTTTCTGCTAGTATTAAATATGAAACAAGTGCAGATAATTTTCACTTTACTCCTAATATTTTTTACTAGTTTTTTTTAAATTTCTTGAACGAAAAGATAAAAAAGCAAATATTATGACCAACCTCAGTTTTATTTAAAATATTGAGATCGTAATACAACCACACATCTGGAGCCCATTGTAGTTTCGATCCCTGGAATAGTTGTTTTTCCGTGGACTCATAATTGTTTTCAAACCTGAAATTAAATATAAAGTTAATAATATTTTTAAAATTAGCAATATTAACTTTGTGGTTAAAATTCATATTTTTTATTTATTATCTTTGTTTTATTTAAAATAACTAAAATAATTAACCACTGAATTGAGTTTAAATACATCTATCGGTTTCGAAAAATATCATTTTCTTCAGGATGTCATAACTAACTAAAATTTTTAGTTAGTTATGACATCCTGAATTTGTATTTTTCGAAACCGGTAGATGTATTTAAACTCAATTCAGTGGTTAATAAAACAAAGATAATAAATAAAAAATATAAAGTTAACAAATAATTTACATACTCAAATATTATCATAGGTTAATATTTTCAAAGTAAAACAATAAACATACCTGATGGTTCGATTTCCTTGAACAGCTAGCACTTTAACCTGCTTGCCTGATTTCCATGGTTCAATATCTAGTCGTCCAGTCAAATTAAAGTTGGTGGCATTATGCAATTCGTACAGTGATGCTTGCTTAATATCCTGCAGCACATAATATACAAGTTGTAGAAATTTATAAATTTGTCATATTCAAGAGAGGAGCGCTGAACCAATGTACGAGTAAAATCTAATTATTCTTATCTTATATATAAGTCCTTCTATGCCATTGATACATTGCATCGGAGTGAAGTGTCAATTAGGTGGACATGTGACCTTTTCGTTCTGAAGGTACATTTTTCTGATAAAGAACAAAAAAGTCCATTTCTACTGTCAGAAATTTAAAAACTGAATGGGAGTTCAGTTTAAATGAATATATTTTTTTATAGAAACCGTCACATGTACGAAAGATTTATTTAAGACATATAAAAACTTTATTTCTAATGTTGCATTAAAAAAATTTGTTCTCATTATTTGTAATTCAGATTCTTTTTTTAAATTTCGGTCCGGTGAGTTACAAATTAAGAGAGTTTTACTATAACTTGACCAAATATAGTTTATTTATTGAAAACTATATAATACATAAGTAAAAATGTCGTTGGACTGCGCCCGTCTTATTAGAGAAATTCTGTATTGAGACGGGCATAGTTTACAAGGAATTGTATAAATAAATTAGTATTGCAAGTGGCAGACCGAAGTAACATTTAATACCTGTGCATAAACTTTATATATAATACATAAGGTGCATGTAAAAAAACAATTTCAAAGTAGACTTTCAAATAAATTATTTTGAATAAATTACAAATTATTTATACCCATCTATTATTGAGTCGATCTGAATGTATAGATTGGAACACAGAGCTTACGTGATTAATGGCAAATATATTCAAGCAAAAATGGCTATCCGATCTGTTGTTCAAAATATCAAAATTGTTCCGTTACATTCATTGCTAGTTAGCAATCTTTATTTAGATCAGTTCTATATTATTCCTCTGAAACTGAAAATATATAATTAAACAACTCACCGTATTCTTATCATCGTATTGATGAATATAGTGTATACCAAACGGAGAAAACTTATCAACATCCACGCTAATGTCAACTGTATCTCTCAACAGATCTCTTTCTCCCACATCTGAAGTACTCTTAAACAATCCTTCCACCATTTGGTCTCCGTTATAGAACAATGTATTTTTTCCATGACTCCACATGTCTCCTTGCACATACGAGTAATCTGTCACCAAAATGTGTCTCGTGTCCAACGGTAATTCAAGAGAAATTATTCCAAACTGACCGACAGAATTTCCTGAATCTTTCTCCACTTTATGAGTGGCATTCAGAAGAGCCGATTGGTTCGGCCAAAACAGTTGGATCATATTTTCGCACAGGGTGTCGCCGTTCGCGATCCTCGCATCTGTGGCAAACCACGGGTTATTTTTAAACCATGTTGTCATGTTGACAGTTCCGACAGTGTGTTTTAGTCCTCCGTAAGTAAGGTCCACGTCCAATATTTGGTTTGACGCCGGATAGCAAACAGTACCTCTAAAATGTAAAAACATTATTTTGAAAAGCCAAAAGCACAAATTAAAAATGAATATTCATGCCAACAATTAAAAAAATAATTCTTTAACACAGTAAGTATAATTTATTAACAATTAGATAAAATCATCAGTATCTAATAATTAAAAAATATTCTTGAATTGATAAATGAACAATTCAGTGATGCTAAAAGATTTAAATAACATTTGCAACGATATGGAAACACAAAATAAAATAAATCAACTTACATAACAGAGAAAAGTTCCTCGGTCGGCTTATTGAAAGTACCCTTCAATTTGAATGTCTCTTGGTCTTTGTGAGCGGGAGATACCAATGTGTAAGCAATGCCTATCGTCTCCTTTACCATCTCTACCTGAAGAACATTGTCTATGGTTTGTAGATGGTTGCCTATGCCCCAGTCTAGCGTGAGATTGGTCAGTACCTTATTTGGCGGCAACAATAACTAGAATTTGAAAAATGTGTTTGTACAAAATCACAATTGTTTTTGATAGGATTTGTTTGAACATTTCTGATTTAAAACTTTTGGATTTATGCCCAAGATAGTTAATAAATTGGTTTGGAATAATGGAGATATTTACATTTATTCTATTGTTTTTAATAGAGGCAGGAAGCCAGGTTGGAAGCTTGATAGAGATGACATTGTTTGAGTAGGTCGACACTACGAGGTGATATTTTTTAAGTTTAAAAAAATTGAGAATCAGAGAAAAAGGTTGCATCATCAGTCATATATTCGGAAACACGAAAATACCACAGCACCTCAAAACACATGTCTATGACTAGTTTATTCTACCCGTATGGAGCTCAAATGGTGTCAAAATAAGGAGTTACACAAATAAGATATTTCCTTGAAGGATAGAAAAGCCAACAAATGGGTGAAAAGAAAATTCAAGATTGACAATTCATCGTACAAACTGTTCTGAAAATGAAATGAAACCATGCCGGACATGTGGCGAGACTGACCAATGAATGATGAAATCCTGTAGTGATGTCCATGGTTGGGCAAAAAAGTAGAGGCTGAACACAGAACAGCTGGACTGACAATGCTGAAAAAGCTTGTGCTGTGCCGGAGGATGGCCGATCAGAATCGTCAATTGTAGAGAGCAATGAGGGAAGACTATGTCCAGGAATGGACACAAAGAAGAAAAAAAATTTACCTTTCCTGTAGCAGAAGCAGCAAATTTGTTAACATCAGTATTGTATTTTGCTTGAACTGTTTTAAGTCCAGCTTCATCATTCTCGTAGTTCACATCCACTGAATGGACATCCACATTTGGTTTTGGAAGAAGTACATTTAAACCAAAGTTTATTTTCTCTTTTCCAATAGTCAGTATAGATGTATTTGAACCACAACTGAAAATGATTTATACACCTATTAAGTCAACTTTTCAAGTACTAAACTTGATATACGTAATACAAAACTTATAAAATACGGTGAAACGTGCATGCACCAAATATTATTAACCCACGCATAATATATTCCAACCAATAATTTATGAAACAAATCCGCTCCACACGTGCGAGCGAGCGTTTGTATATATGAGCTAGACTGAGAGATTAGAGTGAATTTAGTAACAAGAAGATTTCAAATTAAACACTGTTAGAATCTAAATGGGGTTAAAGTTTTAAAGCTGTTGTTTAGTGGTTGCACCCTTGGGTCAGTTAAAATTGATATAACAGCATATAACCCTGATCCAAGGAATCTTGCCTCGCTGAGTAAAAATTAAAACATGTTGTATTTAGGAAAAATTTGAATTCAGTTCCAACAACTAGATATTGTGGATATGTTTGTAGGTCAAAGAGATGCCATTATTTTATATTGAAAATGTATATAGAGTGTAACAAATCTAATCCATAATATTTTATGAGTGGATACCTGACTAAATTACAAGTTTAAAATGTTCAAGGAATATGTAGAATTTCTGTATGAAATTTTTATAAAATCTTTGAAATAAACATGTATTTCCAAAATTGACCGATTATTATTCTATATCTTTGCTTCAGGCTCTAAATCACGTAACAAAAAATAGTCCAGTTGCTCCATGTTCAATGATAATATATATATTTTTTAAAATACAATATAATTTGGAATCAATAAAATATTTCAATCATAATTGCATAACTACGACTTTTTACCTCTGACATGAACATTTTCGACTCAAATTTTTAATATGCATCTACCCCTAAAATATTGTGTACTAGGTGTGTTATACCCAGAATGTTTGAGAATGGAACTCATAAGCAGGGAGAATCAGAATAAATCAAACACTCAAAATCACTCGTAATGTAATGAGATTTGTTTATTTAATTTAAAAAATAAAAGAATCAATATCTTTTCAAAAGTACCTCCAAGCCTTGTCAATATCGATGTGGAATCCAATGGCAGATAACTCATATACCACTTTTGGTCTGAGTCTTGTGGCATTGTACAGATAGTATGTGTCCACATTTAAACTTCTTTTCACGCCACTAATTGTGTGATAGTTCATAACCTGAAATCAAACGGGAATATTTTAAGAGACAATTATTAAATTTTATAAGTATCACTTGTGCTCAGTCTGATTACTACAATGTCATCCCAGAGAATTTGAGTATTATAAAAATCAAACACAATAAAAAATTACCACTTACCTTGAAGAACAAGTCGTCAGGAATGAAACTCCATTTGACGTTACCTTCTCCAACTAATTGAGTCAAATTGTAATTGCAAATCAAAGAACCATTTTTTGGATACAAACTGAAAATAAATAAAACATTTTGCGTATAATATCAAATAATTTATACGGTAATAGAAACAAATTCATTACTTCTACTTAGGACCAGCGATTCCCGACCTGGGATTCTGGTTCAGTTTATAGAATTTATGAATCTCAGGAATAGAACGTATAATCCCAAAATTTTCAGGATTACTATGTATATTGGATTAATTTCAGGATACCGAAATTAGATTAAGACTTCAGGCATGTCATTCATAATATTAAAATTATTTCCCATTCAAATTGTTATTTGTCAACATTCTAACATAATTATTATACTGTGCCTGCACTAATAATTCACTAGTTCTACAACACTTCCACTACATTTTTATTTTTAAAAAAAAAATGTCTTTTTTTTTTAATCTCTATTTTTATTTCTGTCGAATCTTTAATAAATAACACCACAACATGAAAAAAAAACTGGCTACTTTAACACAGACTTAATTTAGCAAAGTAGCCAGGACAACAGTGTATATATCAGAGGTGGAGTCTACTCCATCCCATACAATAAACTACAAGTATTTAATTGCAATATAATTGTATCTTATGTTTATTGTGTTATATTATAATATATTTACCTCTGATACAACAAAAATATGTATGTCAATAAAGTCTAAATAAATAAATAAATTTTGCATTATTAATTACATTATTTTGTTTCTTATATTTTATATTTTACGTAAGCTGTATTCTGGTCTTTTTTATAAATGTAAAAATAATGTACAAATGAGAATTTTTTAATTCCGGGGTATTAAAATGGAATACCGAAATCAAGGCCTCAGTACATTTCAGTTTTATTAGTTATTTACCTCTTCCCAAACCATGCAGTAACACAGGTTTACCGCCCCAATATTTTGGTAAATACATGCAGCATAATATTATTATTTTAGTTAATATTAAGCAAAACATTTATATTTATTAAAAATAAAGAAAAACCAATTATGTAAAGCGAATCCTACAAAAATAATTATTTTTCAATTTAATCCAATGTAAAATTAATACGTTTGCAAAAATACCACTTGAGGTAAGACAGAAAGAGATCACACATTAATATCACAACCATACAAATGTAATTATGTATCTTTTTCATTAATTAAACGAAGAGAGATAAGCAAGATCATATTGTAAAGAACTTGATGAATGCTCCGAAATATAATAATACATTATAACATTATATCTGGTACCTACCGCGCACGAAATGTGATGGGAGTTGACATTTTACCAAATGGCAACACTGCATCGCATAAGGAAAATTTCTTTGTGGTATTTTGTTTTTTGACAACTTGCAAGCGCGAAGGAGTGATTCCCGATACTATAATTACGAAGATGTAATTTCATATTGAATTAAGGAAGGGTGAGAATGATTAAATATATTGGGCATCTGTGTTATCTCGCACCATGTTAGTGAGATTTTTGTTTGGTATTTCACTTGTATGTTTGCAGGATGTGAAGCAACCCTTTCTCACATGACAGCAGAGAGATGTTATGTAGATTTCTTTGTGAAGGATTACTCATGAACAAAGCAGGGCGAGGATACAATTTAGTCTCCTCAGCTTCTTTTATTCTCAATTCGACTTATTTTACAACAAAAGATGATTCAAGGATTCCTTGTGACTTCAAAAGGAAGATGACGACCCAGCCTTCTGGACATTTTGACAAGTAAAGAGATGTATTTTACGGGTGCCTCAGAACCTCAAAACTAAACGAAGACGGTGGATTGCTCATGAAGAATGAAGACATATGGTGGTCAAATTGTTGTAAAGTAAATTTCGATGTGAATTTTTAATATCTAATGTAACGTAGTGTTTATTCTCACTTTTTAATTTCAAATGCAAACTTGCTAGTTTTGTTAAAGACGAGTTGATGAAAATCCATTATTTTGCTAAAGAAAGATTAATCAATCAATCTTTACTTGTGATCTCATTTATGTGACATGATTTTTGCTATATTTTACCTGACAAATACATCAGGTGTTTAAATTGTTGTAATATAATTTCTGAGGTGAAGATCTTAATATCTCACCATTCATTCTAAAGGATAGCTTGCTAATTTTAATATTGACATGTTGATAAGAACCCTATTATTTGGTTAAGGAAAGATTTGCCAGTTAATCTTTATTTGTAATTACATTCAGTGACATAATTTATTACTATATTCTACCTTGTAAATTCGTGTGTTTTGATATCTGTGATGTTATAAATTTAATAAACCATTAAATTATGATGTTATAAATTTTGAAACTAATTTTATTATTTTCCCTAAGAATGGTAGCTGATGTGAATGGGAGGCAACATGGTGATTTTGTGCACCAGAACCACGCACCTCATGCTATACACTGAGCGAGCAGGAGGACGGATGAAGTACGACATCACAAGATATATTAATCCTTGTTTCACATTTAATACTTCAATATTTAGAGTAAATTTATGGCATTAACAATTTTAAAGTTACTTAAGCTAATAAAGCATTTTTTCACATTTTGGAGGCAAAAATCTCGAAACTCTTATGGTAACATGAATTGACAGCATGGTTGCATGCGGGTATTTTATATCACGGTATGGTAAAGGTTAATAACATATTGTTAGTTATAAATACAATCTGCCTAATAGATATGGTATCGTTCTATGAACCATAAAAATCAACATTTACAAAACTAATAGCATTAAATTCATACCATAAAATAATCAGTTGAAATTGGAACGAGGTATCATCATTTTGGTAAAAACAGTGAAACAAACATTTAAAATTTCCTAATAGTTTAGAAGATAACAAGAAAATAAAGTTATATTTAAGTAACAATTGTAGTAATGTTTAGAATAACTGTTTATTTGTATTCAAATCAAATGTACATAAGGTGCCTGAAATCAGAAATCAGGAAAACATTAACAAAATTGCCAAATTCCGCCGAAGAAATTGAAAAATTTGTATTAAAAACTTTGGTACATTGTTGTTCCAAGGGCACAGTATAATAATGCAGTTGATTGAATTTTGAAGAGTAACCCTTACAATGATGACCATTTGAAAAGCATCACACCAGAGATCACCATTGCAAGAAAAACAGTTAAAAATTTGCGCACCTTATATCAGCATTGGCATTTAGTGTCTTCAGATTTTTAAATGGAGTGTTGGAAGAAACAGTTAGTATTACTCTTTTATCTTCAGTTATTTCCATTCTGCTCTTTATAAACATTTCCTTGATGTGTTCGTTTGACGAGTCAATCTGAAAATAAAATAATGCATGTGTATAAAATTGTTCGATTTACCATATTTTATCACATGTTAATTCCATGTTCGATCGATCATGTATTAAATTAAGAGATAAATGTCAATCTAAATCGGTTCGATCAATATTGTTTCTACACAAAATGCACAGAAAATGTGTTGTGTACAGAAGTACAATCAAACTAGATAAATAAGGGTGGTTCGCCGATCTCCGCTGAAGTCGAAGTTAGGAGAAGAAATAAAACACTGAAAGATGTTCACTGTATGCAGACTGCGGCGAGAGAATGAGTTCCCGGTAGCAGTGTACCTCCTTTTATTTAGTCATGAACAATAATCACTATTCTTTTTTCATATTTATCACAACAGAGATTTGAAAGGAAAGCATACTATTGTTTGTGCTACCTGTGTTATTAGTAGTATTATTTGAATTTTTTGCTATTAATCAATTCAACTATTCTATTATAAATTTATACTATGCATGTTTTTTTAAATCTTTAATATTATGTACTTACTATGCTTTTTGGAAACAGAAAATATTTTTAAATGTAAGGTGTCATTTTTTAAGTTTCTATTTGAAATTCTATTTATAATATTGTACATAATTGTTTTTTTTAAAAATAAGATAAATTATTTTAAAATGTGAGGCGGTTTTACTAGATCAGGCCTAGCCTTAGTGAGAAATTGTCATAATAATATTATTGTGAAAAAATGGTGCACAAAAAAAACAATTTATCATTCATTTTAACTTTAAACATTCATCGTGTTTAATGTTAGGCCGTATCATATTTTACCAATATTGAATACATTCCAATGAGGTGTGGTTAGGCGTATCTCATACACAAATATTAATCTTTGTTGTCCTGCAGATCGCCTGTCATTTTGTTATTAATTATTTAATTAGCAATTGCCCTGGCATCTGCTGTTGTTTATCTTGCGAGCTCGCCATCCTTGGTGAAGACTCACCGTCTGAGAATCTCAGATTACCGTAATAACTCTGCCTCTTGTCTTTATTATATTACTTTTGGAAACGTATTGTTTAGTGCCATATAATCGTCGTAATTGTTCATTGTTAATAGTATCGTCGCACATTTGCTCTTCTGTGGTTGTCAAATATTGTAAGTGAGCATCGCGTGGGAGTTTAAATCAACCCCTGTTCAGCATACATTGTTTAAAATATTGAACCAGCTCCTTAATACATACATATTACCGCTCTAGGTACACCATTACAGTTATAAATGATTTATTGTATATGATAATTTTGGCATAATGTTCCCGACTACACAGAACCGCTATTTAATATTTAACAATAAAAACAAACCTTAGCAGAGAAGTCTCTGAAGTTTTTGGCATTCTGAAAATTGATGTGCAGGGTAAATTGAAGGGCTCCAATTAAAGATGCTGTAAGACTGTATTTGTTATCAATATCCGATATTTTCATACGGATAGTGTAAGTCTCTCCATCACCCGCAGGTTTCAGAGTCGCAAACAGCTGTAAGAAAATTAAAAACATTATTTCAAGTGGAATGTTTTCAACCTGATATTTTTCACAGGAATCTCATACTATGTATGTAAAGATGAATAAACCTCTAGATAGTACATACTGAGCATTTAATATAATACATATTATATCACATAGCTAATTGTTCAGGGTTAGATGAAGGTATTAATCTTTAATAAAAAATGTTTATGCCATTTTTTAAATTCTTTCTTTAGTTGCCAAGTTAGAAACGCCCCATTTCACTATGAGTCTCCTTGGGGTAGGTCAATACTATACTTGAACTGTAAATAATTATATTTACTAGAAATTGTGCAGGTGTTCAACATTGAGTTGTCATGTGTGGCGACAAACAATTCAAATGCAAGTATAGAAAGAGACAATGTATTACATAGCCTAATGTAATGAAAGAAATGTAAAAAACTTATTCCTTTCCACAAAGAGCATCTGTTACTTTTAATGTTATAACCATTTGTGTATGCAATTTCAAATGTACTTTTGCCATAAAGTTGTAATAATTTTAATAAATATTAATTTATTAATTTTATTTGATTGTCCAACATTTTAAATAATGAGAAAAAATGCAAACTGTTGCTGATGTTACTTATCTTCTTAACTGTTAATATTTTTCTCAAAGTGTTGCAACATTTTCTATGACTCCGTTAAAGTTTGAAGAAGACTTTTCAAAAGTTGGCAACTTAGCTATGTGACGCTCTTTATTTGTGATCTGCAACAATCTTTCTTAGGGCCGGTCGTGTGATTAGTAGTAACTTTTTATTTTAGTAAAAAAAAGATACTAAAATAAAATATTTGCGAAAATGGGTTGTTTGATCGTTGCTAAAAAAATAATTACTTCTTCAAAGTACATCCCATAGTAAATTCATTTTACTCTCCGATATTCGATAGTAAAAATGAGAATCGATAGTCAAATATGGCAGACTCTGCACAGCTGTTCCAAAAGTTATCCGACATATTGATATATTGAAAGTTGCAGTATACGACAATAAATCATTAAATATCCGCATTATTTGAATATGTCCAAGAACACACAATTACTGGATTTTCACATACAAAAACACTGTTATTAAACAAATAATAGAAGTCTCATAGAGACAAAGCTATTTTTAAAAATAATTAAGATTCTCATTGTGACATCTGTACTGTTTCAGGGAAATGAATATCAAATTTAGTCCATAGATGGCGATAGTGGAGTTGTACTCGAAGTGTTTCCACATAAATACATGTATACAACTTCCAAAAATTTGATAGATAAGGAGATTGATTAATGGGTGAGAATGGTAAACGTTGTATTTATATAAAGTGATCACTTAAGCCAGCCGAAGACAGGTCGCAAGCTCTGTAATTACCCATACTTCTATATCTTTCCATTAAATACAATAAAAATAGCTTCGTCTCTGAGATATATGTAGCGACCGGAATTCAAATCCACCGCCATCTCAGTCGACATCGACGCTAGCGACAGCGCTGCCGGCTGCTGCTACAAGCCTGGCTCGAAATTCATCGCCAGGCAGTCTCTCTAGTTTCATCGTTCTACAACGGCGGTCTTGCCGGCCCGGGAGCGCCGAGCGAGACCGCCAAATCGCTTCACATCATTTCATTTCGTAAAACACACGCACTTTCTACATCATTCATTCATTCATTCATTTCATTCTATGTCTTTCTTGTTTTTACCATACTGTCATAAAAAACCGCCAAATCACATTATCTTTCATTTAACCACCGTCCTAACCCTCAAATATCTATTATTTGTTCATTAAATATCCTGCTATTTCGGTGATGAGAATTCGTCCAATGATGATCTCGTTGTTTAATATACATTAGCACGTAATCTGAAAAAATTTTGTCACCAAAGTAATAGGTTTCTAACGCAAAGGTGAATAAATCCATAGTTAATGCATATTTCATGACTATTTGTTTATAGGCGAGACTTTTCATCTGTGCTTTGACAATAGTAAATTTGACATTCAAACAACCCGCAAATGAATTTTAAATGGGCGATAGTAAAAAGTTACTACCATAAAAACATGGTTAAAATTAACTACTCATCACACAACCGGCCCCTATTCACGAACTGAATGTTTTAACAGGTTTCACTGTGCTAACAATAAATACATTTTTAAAGTTCAACATTGGTGTATAATAAAACAGGATTGTCAGATTTGATAATAAGTCAGTGGGAAATTATTTTTCCGATAAAAATAATAATTTGTTACAATGTATTTTACCTCCATGGGGTTTTTTCCGGAAATTTTTCCTGCTACAATGTATTTGTTGGAGTCAGTAAGCAGTGTACCTACAACTGTTTCATTGTTCTTTATTTCAAACGCCAGGTTTAAATTTCTGTAAAAAAAGAAAAAAACTCAAATATATATATATGCTTGCCAGAAAAAAAAATCAAGGCACATTTAAAAAATAATGATCACTAAACATAACAACACTACTATCAACCAGGGTTTGGGTGTTGGATGTGACTGGATTGTGAAATTTATGTAATTTTATACAGTAGTCATCACCTTATGTCCAGATGTATTAGAGGTATAAGATGCTGTATGATAAAATATGAGATGTGAGCCATACTTCTTTATAACACTCTTTATCCATTTTCTCTAAGTCCACTTCTATACACCTAAAAATGAATGTTTTCTATACAATTTTTGCTGTAAATTGAACTCTTTAAAAAGTAGTCATTTCATCTCTTTTCCCTAACAGCTCATTATCCTCCTGTCTGGACCATACGATCCAGAGCAACACCAGGAACATTAGTACACTAAAAAATTTAGTTCATCCACGTCTGTCTCTCATGACTAAGGATCGCGATCTCAATGAACTCTTGTCCTCTTGACTTTGTTTCTCCACTTTTCTTGGTATCCTGCAGATCTTAGGGCTGTCACCAGAAAAGTATCTGTTGAATTTTGCTGTTCAGCGGGTGGGGGATCTTCCTCTTCCTCTTCGTCCTTCAATGTTGCCCACAACAAGCTGCTCCAAGCTATCCTCCCTTCTCGCAAGATGCCCAAAAAATTGAAGTATTCGTCTCAGGCAAATGGTTGAGTCTGTCCTTGATGTTTAGTTCCTGCAGAATGGAAACATCTGTGCGTCTTGTCATCCACGGTACGCGCAACATGTGTCTCCAGCTCCACATTTCAAAGCCATTAATCTGTCTTCTCTCCCTGGCTTTCAGGGTTCATGATTCCACACTATATAAAAATATAGAATGCACCAGAGACCGTACAAGCCTTACCTTTGTGGTCTTGGAAATAGCGCACCTTTACATATTTTGTCAGGTTTGGACATAAACCTTTTCGCAATACCTATCATTTGTTTAAATTCTGGCTCGCAGTTACTGTTGTTAGTAATTATGAGGAAATTGAAATCTTTGACAATTTCAAGGTCTGGAAGGGCATCTGTTGGTGAAAGCTGATTATGTGGATCAATGATCCACATGATGAATGGCTTAGTTTATTTCTTGTTTTTGCTCAACGCTCAATTTCCTACTTTCTTCTTCAATGTGTAGCCATTTCTTCTTCTGATGTATCGTTCGCGTTCTTATGAAGTGTTTTCCATATATGTTGAAAAGGTCTGGATACAATATACATCCTTGTCTGACTCTTTTTTGCCTTTTAAACTTTTTAGAGGAAATAGAGGTGAATTAAACTGTGGCGGTATTATCCAACTATAGATTGCGAATGAGATGCACAAGATGTTCTGGGAATTTTAAAAGAATTTAGTTAAAATAACACAAATGTAATTATTTACCTAAAGCCTCTGTGTGGACTTGATATAACCACCAATGTATGCCCCTTCTTTCTCTCGGCTGCCAGGGTATAAAGGGTGTCCCGAGATCCGACCCTCGCCTCAGTCTTGAGGACAGAGTAGGCTTCCTCGTTGGTCATGGCTAGAGTTAGCTCTGATGGTGGGATCAACGGGATCAGAGACACTTGAATTTTGGCTCGTAGGTTTTTTGCCAGTGAAGTGCGCCAGCTTAACTCTGATAGAAGCTGAAATAATGCATTGAATATAAGACTAGACTGAGAAATATAGATGGCATCTTTGACTTGTTAGTGATGATGAACAGAATTTTTTTTTTCAGTTATGAATTTTTTATATACATAATACAATTTAAATTACTATGAAAATAATAAAATAATAATTTGGATTTTCTAGGAAAATTTGCTGAAACAAATTATACATTATACAAATTAAATGTATCAATTAGAAAGATGTACACAAAAAATCAATTTATCGAAAAAATGGGATTTGAATCTGGATCTTTTTCTATCCAAGGAAATGCGTTACCATTATGCATTAAACGTTCATAGAAAAAGTTTATCTATTAAAAAAATATAGTCAGAATTAGAAATTTCTATTGATGACTACATATTTTTTCAAAAACAGATTTTTTTCTGAGTGTATCTTTCTAAGTGGTTTATCTAATTATCAAGGAACTGTGTTCTGTAAAACACAAAATATGATTTCATTAAAAACTACATAAATACAATAAAAAAAATCATATTGTATAATAATCAATTTTATTGAAAAATATACTGTTGTTGCTAGCGGGATTTGAACCTGGATCTCTTTCCAATCTGGGGAAAGTGCATTATCCAACTATGCTACAGCAGATAGTACTTTTGTTGACAAATTTTCAAACCAATACGTTACATTTTTCAAATGAATACATCTACCGTTCCGTTGTTTGAAAGCCATCTATTTAGTTTTACATAAAAAGACTAATAGATTCTTACAAAATTATTCTGGTTTCCTTGTTTCACTTGTAATCCGCACACAATAGTATTTTCCACATCCGAGAAGTCCTTCTTGAACTCCAGCCTTATATCATACGGCTGAATGTACGGGGAAGTGAGGTTCATCGATCCAGTCACAGCCATAAATGTTTCATCCATCTGTAAAAATATGTTTATTGAGCATCTCCAGATGAACAACGATAGACTTATGAAATCAATCTCTTCATTGTGGCTAAAATGCAAGGATTGATGATTGAGGAAGATGAAAAATAATATTTTGAAAAGTTATTTGAGCATCGAGCTGAAGAAATCACCTGCGGTAAAAGTATTTGACCAATATAACTATTTCTTCAATATTTGCAAAATTATTTTGTGGCCTCATTTTATATAAATAATTAGACAAAAATAATTGAGATGCTTAAATAATAACAACTATTCAGAATTTTGTAATCACCTTTTGGAAACAAATCATTCTTTTGATATTAACAAGTGTTTAGAAATTATACATGCAAATACTAGGGGTTTACAGTTAGATAAATTTGAAATTTTAAAAATAAGAAAAAGTGTTAATAGTAAGCTAAATATTATAAATAACCAAATCCTCTTTGCAAATAGTCACCTATTAAATTTGTTTTCATATTAGTTCTTACTTATTCACCACTTTATAGTTTATTTTTTTTATCTATGTTTGTATTTTTAATTTCAGTATACATTGTTTCCTGAAGAAGACACTGTAGGTATCGAAACATGCAGAATAATCAATAAATAATGGTTTAAACAAAATATTTTGTATAATTATTAACATAACTATGTAGTTATCTTGCATTAAGTTAATTGAATAGCAGTGAAAAAAAAAAGATACTGTCCACACATTTACATGGAAAAACTTTGCTTATTTTGAAGAATTTATTTAATTCACTGACCTCGATTTGTCCTTTGGCATCCAATTGACACGAGGGTAAATCTACATTGGCCGCAACCCTCGTGAGAGACTCATCAATGTGGACGATCAGCTTGGCATTAAGGAACTTCAAAGCTTCCAGTTCACTGATTACATTTATGCAGGCCGTTCTGCTAGAGAATTCTTCATCCTCTCCGATCTCATTTTCATAGAAAGCTTTGACAGAATTCTGAAAATAAATAATGAATCAATTGTTAGTTTTGATATCTTTGATTTGTTTAAATCAATACTTTTGTAAATACATACATATTAAATAAATCTTTATTCTGTATATCTTTCTAGTCTAGATGATTAATTTAATTTGTATTAAAAATAGCATATGTTCTAAAATTGCAATTTCACAACAAAAATGTGTTCTTGTAAATTTTTTTTACGTTATATGAGTGAAATATAAACCAAAGAAAGAAAAAAAAAAATTAAAATTATTTTGGTTTTATTTGAAGTAGCTTTTCTGGTATCATACTATGAATAAAGGGACATTCTAATGTGGCAATGGAGAATTGTCGACAGAGGCAAGACTAACAGTACATAATAGAGTTCTGGTACTAACACTGATATATGGAAGTGAAGTCCGGAGTGGCAAAAGAGGAACAAACGTGTAGTGGAAATGAGATAACTCAGGTGTGTATTTAATTATAAATCTATTTACATATGATAAAGTAAAGAATAAGCAAATTAACAATAAACCTAAAGCTGTCTTAGCATATTGAACAAGGTTCAGAAAGGGTCGGTTTTGTCATGTGGATGAATGAGGAAAAATGTTAAGAAAGGAATGTGATGCGAGATAGAAGTAGACAGAAATAGAGAACATCCGAAATGAGGAAAATTTGTCATAACCAGATGAAACGGATACTAGAAGATAGTTCTCTTAGAAGTCTCAACAACCAACGAGCGTGCATGAGATGTATGAATGTGGATAAAGTCAATTTGTCAAAACAGAAAAGTGTGGCGCTATATTCTCTCTGTCTACCTCTATGAAGAAATAATGTGATGGCAAGTTAGTTAGTATCCAGAAGACGAATCCTCAATGGTTAAGGAATTTTCATCAAAGCATTCCATTCTGAGCTGATTAGTATTTCGTTTCGTATACTCATTTTGACTGAACAACTGTCATCCTAATATATCAGTTGGTCCTAGGATATATTACTTGATGAGTAAAAAAATATAAATAAATAAATATTTTACCTCTGTCCAATTTGTTCCGTTGCTGTACAACATTGTGAGGGTCACATTGTATTTCTCACCGAGTATAATTTCTACAGTTTGATAGAAGTTAATTTCTCTGAATTGACTGAACGGTGTCTGCAAATTTAGTTCATGGCTCATAGTCGTAAAGTCCTACAAAAATAGAGAATAATTGAATATAAATTCACAATGATACAAAATACAAGAAATAAAAATTTGATTTTAATGTATTACTTACTTCCAGCACGAATCTGTCTTTCAAAATGATGGCTGAATTGTTTGGTAGATTGAGGGTGGCTAATATTTTGAAAATTTCTTCTTGCATTGGGCCTTCAACCTGAAACAAAATAAATTGTTGTCAAATACAGTAGGCACCGGTTTATGTTCAATGGTTATTAGAACCAGTCGTATATTGTATTCAATTTTCAATGGTTCCGTAAACACCAAAAACACACTTATTTATTAGACTAGTTGGTTATTAGAATCAGGATATTCATAAATAATTTGTATTTCTAAGGATATTTTGGAGTGAAATAATAGTGTCACCTTTTAATGTTTTTTAACTTGCGTGATTCCCTATAATACAAGGTTATTTCAAATAAGATTAGTGGCCACGTTTATAAATATTTTGATAGCTTTCATTGGTATTTTTATTCAGTATAGTCTGCTGTTTTGTCATGGAGCGTTTCACATTGGAACAATGTTTACAAGTTAATAAAATTTATTATCAAAAATTACAACAATTAATTTATCGAAAACAATATTTGACGATTCAATCATTTCTAGAAATGGACTTGTCAATTGGCCACAAAGATAATGCAATATCTTTCCGATAGAATATTTTTTTGTGGGGATATGTGAAGTCACTTGTTTATGCTGATAAACCAACAATAATTGAACAATTAAAAAACAACATAACTCGTGTTATTGATTCAATAGCATCAAATTTATGTGAAAGAGTGGGTGAAAATTAAATCCAAAGAATGCATTGTATCAAACGTAGTCGTGGTGCATATTTTATTGTTTATGGCATCAAATGAACTTTCAAATAAAAAAAAAATCATTGATATTATACTTGACTTAATTCATTTAATTCCATTTTAAAGTTCTATCATGCTTGCTGGATAACTTTATAACTTCGTCTTTTTTTTCTTGTGGCCTATCCATTCAACGGACGTCGACTATCATAACTTTATTTACAGCGGCCTGGAAAAGCTCCACAATAGACTGGCCAAACCATTGTCTCAGGTTTTTCAGCCATGATGTTCTCCTTCCTGACTTCCAGCAATCTTTCCCTGCATTACAAGGTGCAAGATTTCGGATGTCTAATCACATATCTGAGATATTTGTGTTTTCAGATTTTTATTGTTTTAATTACTTATTTTTCTTTATTCATCTGAACCATAACATCTTCATTCGTAACTATCCATTCAGCTTGTTTTAAGCATTTTTTTGTAGATCCACATCTCAAATGCATCAAGTCGCCTTATTGTTTCTTCGGTAAGTGTTGATCTTTCTATTCCATAAATCTTGGCTTATAACTACGATGTCAGCCGCCACTTTCTTTCCTTTACAATTTTATGGTTAGTATTGCCCAGGTCTATTGTGTAATTTCTGGCGGTATGTAGCCAGTAAACATGCTTATAAATCTCAGATTACAAATATTTTTACCAGAATTATAAAATGATGTCGCATTTATTTAATAATTATACTTTACCTTTCTCAGCTGAGTATCAAATGTGATGGTAGGAAAGTAAAGAGTGTCCACCACAGCGTAGACGTCTGTTGAAAAATCTTTTACTAGTTGATCCCTGCCTTTCTTCTCAGTTCCCAAGTATTTTTCTTCAATTATTTTCAGCAGGCCCACGCCGTTGTCTCGTATTAAAATAGCAACACCCAACTGAATTATTAAAAAACAGCATACATGATTATTAATATTTTTGTGTATTTTATGTTACATAAGGAAATTAAGGAATGTTACATTTTCATGAAAAGTATTACTGATGAAAAATGCAGTGAATTTAAATACATACTTGGTTGAGAAATAAAATAATCAATAGTAAAAATATTATATTACTAATTTTCCCTTAAACATGCAGTATATACACAACAATGTGTGTTTGGGTTAGGAGACAAAAGAAAGAGTCAGCGCTGAGAAGAGATGATCTCCAGACTTCATCTTCTTAGCAACTTTGCTATACGTGGATCTACTTGTGTATTCGTTCCACTATTTGTTCTGACTAGCACATCTAAAATGTTTTAAGCCAGGAGAGAGCTATAGATCATTTCTTTCATTAATAACATTATTTTCCCTAATATTTTAGTCCTTTTTTCAATATTCCCAAAAAATACCACAAAATCTAACCTCCCTTTCATACTTCACACCTGTCTGATAAGATCGTTACCTGATAGTATTTCAAGTAGTTGTGATAAAAAGAAAACTCGGTTATGCATGCAGTATAATGTATGGATTATTTATAAAATTAAAATAATCATGTTGCACTACAAAGTAACTGACAACACTCAAATGTCAATTTTGCTTAATAAAATATAAAACCATGCACATATTGTAATAATATTTCAGTAAAATATTTATTGTAAAAGCTTCTACTAAGCTTAAACATTCCACGGAATCTAGAGCAAATCGAATACATAATCAGAACATGGGCCAAATCATCCATGATCATCAATGCTCATCTCATTGGGGATTTTAGCATAATGATTCGGATGAAAGAATAAATAGTACATTAAAATAATTTACAGATTAACAAGCGGAAAAGAAGAAAACAGTACTACATTACTACATACCTTTAATTTTGAAAGTCTTATAGATACTTCAGAGTCCAGACCTCCCTTGTATATATTTTTGAGGACAAGACCATTCTCTTCAAATCCGTGCAACGGAGTGAACAGCTTGTATAAGTATTGAAAATCTGCACCGGAATTATAGTGCCATATTCCAGTGAAGCCGAGTATGTGCTTGTCCCAACCGAGCCGAAAATCAATCTAAAGTATGCAAGAGAATGTTCCTCTCAAAAATAATTCATATTGTCGCGTTTTTTATGAGAATGTGGGTTTTTATTATTCATTTATATCAGAAGTTATACACTAGATTAGACTTTTTTTTTAAACTATTACTTAAATAGGACCTTTACACTAATGTAAAACTAATAAACTGAATATTATTTGCTATAATTAAGAAAATACAAGCATTATAAGAAAGACTGCAACCATTAAATTTATTTTTCGCATGCCACAAAATTGCCTAAATATATAAAATTTTTGCATATACGAAATACATTTTCTTATAATTTTGAAGCCAAGATTACGGAGACAAATCTGCATTGAACCAAATTAGCGAAATATTACAAATTAATAGAGTTATAAACCATTCAATTTGCAATACACATGATCAATTTTTGACGTTTTAAAAAAAACTTTGTTTGTCAAAACAAATTATTTGAAATAATAGATTATATTTACTTACATGCTTTGAGGCTTAAGCTACTATTTAAAATCAAGTTTTATATCAAAAACACAATAATTTCTTACTAAATAATATTTATATCGATCTTATTAATATGCGTTTTTTTATTTCAAATCGCCGATGAAAAAACAATGTGTGTTTTTTAACTGCCTTGAATATAAATTTCAACACAAGTCAAAATGTCTTCATTATGTTATGTTAAAGTAACTGTGATTTGAAACCTTCTTTGCGACCTTTTATCAGATGGGGTTAATAAACTAAAAACTTTGGAAATCATTTTTGTTAATTACTAAGCTCTCTTACTTAAAAATCAGATATGTACAGTTTTAAAAAAATAAATAGTAAAACACTGACAAATTTTTTGGCCCCATAGTAAAATATAAATAAATAAAAGTGGTCAGAATTTTAATCTCTCCGTTATCTCTTAAACGTAATCAGCATATTTACCTCTTCATTACTTCTCTTTGCTATAACCAGTGTATCTTGCAGAAATTCTATCGGCAGAGCCACATGGGAAAACACATGAAAGTCTTTCATGGAGTCCACTCTCAAAAGTAGTTCCACACCGGCAGTCATATTCGGCGTCTCCAACATAGCCACCAGATGACGGTCCATGTCGACGAAACCGATTCTTCCTGACATTAGCGTCATAACTGGTGTCGGAGTTGTGACATTGAAGACTAGCATACTATTTGTTATGCGACGAATGTGTCCTGAAATGAGAGTAATATTTTTTAAGATATGTATTTTGATCTATCCGGGTCTAAATGCGCCAGATGCATTCATACATATTATGCAGAAGTTTTCTGAGTGCGCCTTAGACTGAGTATTCAGTTCTACTTTTAAGTTTTATCGACAACCGGGTAAATCCAATAATACAGTAAAATATTGAACAAACGTTAAAAAAGGTGGTTTGAGTGCTTTTAAATCAGGAAGGTGAAAGAGACAGAAGTTTTACATTCTCTTTGTACCGAGGTGATAGATAAATAAAGAGTGTCAAGATCAAATTGACTGCTTTGAAAGCAGTCTACAGACTCAATTTAATAGATGGTCACCAAATATGGATCCTCACGGAGAGAGTGCGATTAAGATTCCCGACTGCCAAAAATAAATATCATAGAGGAGTAAAACAAGTGACATTAAGTGACACAAGTGACGCGATGCGGAAGACTTTTGGCACGGAGCCCCTTTTCTATATATAAAAAGATCTCAACTGAGGTGGCTTGGATGTGTCGTACGAAAATCAGAGGAATGATTAGCAATATGATTATTTTTGGCCTTGATTGATCAACAGGGGAAGATGGAAGGGCATGGTTGAGATTTTGGGCCACCGACCCTCCTAGGATAAGGCAATATAAATGATGTTGATGATGAGTACGATACAGAACCAAACACTTGTACTCTACCGTGACAAGAGGAGGGTTGGAAGAAGTAACAGTACATTGCTTTCACTTACAGATGTTGCCGCATGTAGCATACCAGCTATGTCCTTGAAGAAAGTTTAGAGTTAATGGTTCCTAGAACTTCGATGCAAGTAGACGCGCTCAAAATTAATGTCCACTATGTATTACGTATAAAATAATCCGCCTTACTCAGGTTATTTGTGAAAACGGTTCCCGAAAATTGTTCTGTTTCCGCGTTAGGTAGTTTTCTGGTTTAGAGTATTATTTTACGTAGGAAATAACTCTATTCCGAAATTCATTTTCCATTTGTCCAGGTTTCTGGCATATAAGAGGGTCTGGTTGAGGCAGGTTGAATAGATATTAAAAATAATCAAATCTTTACCATCTACGGTGATTGTGTACACTTTTTCTTCCAGATCCATATGCGTCAGCCCCTGCACATCTCTTTTCTGGTTAAACATGAACTTAGTCACAAGTAGTCCAGTTCTGTAACCCTGGGAAACAAATGAAGACAGTAAATACTTAAACATACTAAAAACAATAAAAAAACAACAACCACTGTTTGGGAAAAATAATGAGATGCGCACGTACCTGGAAAGGTGACTTCAAACCGACCCGTCCAGAAATATTGTGAGATGCCGCACTTTTGTCAATTTTCCACGAGGAATTCAGCATCATAAGCCCATCCTCATTATACTGAAAGAAAATAATATAGTTGGAAAAATAAATTCTTCACGTGACTCATTTTAAGAATACATTTATTGTGTACCAACCTCGAAACTTAAAAATGTATCTGCGCTCTTCCTCCATACATGGTGATGTCTTGCCATTGCTGCTACGTTCGGTAAAGCCAGGAGCGTCGAATTCATGAGAGCGTTAATTTCACCAAATGCCTGAAATTGTACAAAATTATAGTGCATACTTAAATTAAAATTGGCAAGTCAAATCTAAAATAATAATCTACAAATAAAGAGGTTTTTTTGAAATGCTTATATCTTCGACATGGTTTAGATAAGGCACATTTTCGACTTGTAATTTAGACAGATATCCACCGATAAAATATTGTGAACTAGGTCTGTTACACCCTTGTATAATAAGGATAATTACCTCGTTAGTTTTAAACATATAGTTTCCTTGAAGCCCAAACACAAGTCGCTCTTTCTCCCAAGTCATATTCCCTCCTATTGATTGTAGGTTATCTACGTAACGCCAGCTGAAATAAGACAGTCAATAAATAATAATAATAAAATGCTTGTACTGATGCATATATTTTGCACAAAAGAAATTAAAAATATTGTATTTAAACATACTGCAATTACTTACACCAGATTAAGGCTTGTATCCCTCCAGCCATTGAAAGGGGTGTCCATGTCAGACAGCAGAGCATACACAGTTTCATGCTCCATCTCCGAGAATATCTTCACTCTCCAATGGATGTTATCATCAGGAGACCAGCCCAACTTGACTAACCACTGAACCAGCCAATCTGGCAGAGATAGGAAATATAATTTCATATATGATTATTTTAGTTGAATTTTTAGACAAACATAACTTATCAAATCTGGCCATTGAGTATAGTAAAACCAGTCACCGCAACAGCTACGCAGTATGCATAAATAAATATATTTTAAAATATAATGGAATACACATATCACAATGATTTTACACTTTCCCACAATTTCTCACAAAATTAGTTTGTCCCATTTAAATTTCAAACAATCTGATATTTAAATTTCCCGCGATAAATAACACAATTCCCCCCAATTTAAGTACTTTTTTCGAACGAATAACAAATGAAATTATTTAAAAAAATATACCAATTTCACATTTATCACATATATTTAAAATTCTAACAGATTAAATATAATGATATTATACTAGCTGTAATAAATAAGATTGTCTTGGCATTCAATTGCCACATTTTTGATGGCTTTACTTTGTTACTCGCCGAGAACTGTCGGAAACCAGTGAAAAATACAGTTAGTAAGAAATCCATAAATGAGAATTATGAAAATGAACTATTAAATAATTAGTTTAGTAACAAAAAATACCTTGAAACAAGAAGTCAAACTCTCCGTTGATCAATCGTCCAGGGTAGAAAAGCAGGAACGAACCTCCAAAGTTGAACAATCCTTTATTCATTAATTCCATGGCAACACTCACTTTCTGATTGGGATCTCGATTGGCATCCCAGTTGATATCTGCATTAAGCTTTTTCACTTGCGGTCGGTTGATCTTGGAATATGTAATGTGGATATCTCTCAATCTGTAATTATAAAAATATTGATTGACAATGGATGAATTGAGGACTCCTAAATGTTTAAAATGTATACACATTTTATCAGTATTTGTAGATTTATACTACATATTTAAAGAGTCTCTTCCTTTCTAGAAAAATTATTTGTACTTCAACAACATAAACAATCCTTGACAATTGAAAGAATTTATTCTTTGGAGGTGTCAAGAGACTTCCTTAAATGCTAAAGTAATGGTGATCAACTTACTGATCTAAATGTATGTCGGCTAGAATATTAGAATCGTTGAATAGATCAGCAGCCAGACTGACACTATATGATTTGGAGGTGATGTCTAACTGCCCGTAGCATGTGAAGTTTTTCTCCGAGTAAAGAATGTAGCGACCCATCACGCTGTATTCATCTGGTCCTTGTTCTCCCTGGAAGACAAAATCTAATGATAAATAATGCATGGTAATATTATATTAAGGTTTATAATAACAAAAGACAATTTTGCAGAAATCTCTGTTTAATTTTATAAAATGTTAAATCATAACCATAAAAATTAATTGAGATAAATGAAGGAAACCCCAATGGGTCCTCTTACACTATCCCGGAATCATTATGAGAGTTATGCACTCCCGCATCAATTAACTAACAAAATCTTCAAAGCCTTTAAGATATTATAAAGTTAAGTTTGATTAGTTCTGTTCCGGCAGTTAACTAATACATTATAATAATAATATTGGATAATATGTAAAGCGCCATTTTCATAAAAACTTTCACCTCAAGGGCGCTTTACACATAAACTATTTGTTATCAATAAATAAATAGTTCTACAATTATCCTTGTTTTTTAAAATTAAAAATTGTTATGGAAATGACTTTTTGAAAAGGTGCGTTTTTAGATTCTTCTTAAATAATGTCTTTGATGCACTGTTTCTTATGACGGAGGGCAAAGAGTTCCACACTTTTGGGTCTGCCACCATAAATGCTTGTTCACTAAATTTAGAGTACTGGCAACGGTTGGTCGGTTCTACAACCCTCCCTGCAGCTGAAGTAGAGGCTGACCTAAGAGTTTGACGTCTACCATTCAAATTGTCTGGGATACAAAGTTCTTGAAGACACAGAGGCGCCATGTTGTGTGGTGCCTTGTACATCAACCAGCACAAATTAAATTCAACTCTTTGAGGGAATCGGAGCCGATGTAAAATGAATGTTATATGAGAGAATTTGGAAACTCCATATATTATTTGTGCAGCCGCATTTAGAATAGATTGTAATCTATCTAGCTGAAACATTGGCAGGCAAGCAAAGATGATGTTACAATAGTCCATATGTGACACCACAAATGCATTTATAAGTAGATGGGCTGCTTCAAGAGGAAGATGTCTCCGAATACTTTTAATCTATCTCAGTTGATAAAAGCATGCACTAACAGTTTTACTGATTTGTGTATTCATTGAAAGATCTGAATCAATGTACTCGCCCAACAACTTAACTTAACTGCAGATTTAGCATTCGCAGACATTGATTGTGGCTTTCCGTCACGGTTAACTTTTTTCTTTAACCTTTATTATATAGCACAATTAGCAAACACATCTTTATTATAATTGATATATAATTAACTGATATAGGTTGGCTCCAGTATCATTATACCAAAGCTATACCTGTCCAATATTTATCCAAATGGTATCACTTTGACATGAGACTCGTTTTCACATTGATTCCAAAAGGCAGCCAGAGAGAAGCTACGGAAGCCACGGTCCGACAGAAATTAATTGAAATAAACAAACATATGACTTTGGGAAAACTCCCTACCCGGAGATTAAAGTTCAGCTGCCTGTTATCCTGGGTGTATTTGGCATCAATTGCCACTTCCTTGAAGGTTGACCCAGAGACCACAGCCTTAAGCCTTCTTGAGGCCAGATGTGGAGTACTCAACTCTTGATATAAAGCCATCACGCTGGCATCAGTGCCAGTGAACCACACACCTTGGGCCGATATCTAAAAAATAACATTAAAGAAAATAATTGATATTGCATTTTAAATAAACCATTGTGATAAATGTTTTGGACTAATAATTGATTTGTCTGTTGGCTGTAAAGGGAAGGATTGTTCGTGATTTTAAAACTATAAATACTACATTCAAGTATAAATAAGATGTATAATATAATTATTATTCAGTCTCGGAAATATGTAAAACTGCTGACAAATAAAAATTGTGTAATCATGTTCTGTGCATTTGCAGCACACGCATACCTCGCTTTACAGGAAGATATACGTTCCTGAAACGTTTATAAATCGAAATTCCGTATAAAATCTTTTGAAATGTGTACAACGAAGATAATAAATACAAAATATGTAAAACAAATATAAAGAATTGCAGCATTTATAATGGAGAATTAGAAGATTCCATATTAGAATTTTCCGATTAGGATGCGGGAACTGGGCAGAAATATCCATACAAAGTTTTATGTTTTGCATGTTTATAATTTTTCGAAAAACTTTAGAACTTCTCTGTTCATCTGTATTAGAATCAATTAGGATTTGAATTTTCTTTTCTAAATGTAAAAAATCATTAGTGAAACTAATTTTGTCAGTGATAATTATTTAGAAATCTTTGTTTTGTCTTTCATGATGCTTAAGGGTAAATCTTGGTCTATTTTACCCATATTTAAAATGATTTATACATTACGTAGTTTATTAACAACACGTCTATCGTGCAGCCATACCTGTGCATTTATCCCCTCTTCAACTTTGCAATTGTCTCAGCTGCCAATTTAAAAATATTATCAATTTTCTTACTGTAAAGCGAATTTATCGATTGTTTTTTAAAATTCCATTAAGAGAGTGTCCATAAACCAACGTAAAAGTGAACACATGATTTTATACTACTTACGTCAAATTGGTTAGCTCTCTTCTCATGTAGTTTAAGCTGTAGAACCATAGGTGTTAGCGAAGGTAGGGTAGCATTCAACCCAGATTCTAAGTACAGTAATAATCCTGGAGGTGCATAAAGTCGGCCGGAGACACTCACGCACCCTCCCGTGCTGGTAGCCTTGTCATACAAGACTGTAGTATTCATAGTAGACAGAGAGCCATCCTGAAATACATTACATAATATTGCTTGATTATTCCAAAATGCAATAATATGAAAAACATTACTCACCTTCAAATCCAAATGCCATATAATATCATTGACTATCTGTGTCCATTAAATGGATAATATACATAGTGGCTTAAACAAAATACAGTAAAACCTCATTATTGCGAAATCCAAAGGATCAAAAAATAAAAATTCATAATAACGAATTCCCACATATAGCAAAATAAAATAAAAAAATTTCCTAATATAATATACCAATATATTATTATATAATATATTGAAATTCTAAAATGTTATGCAAATATAAAACAACATTCAATTTTAACTGTGTTTAATCGTCTAATTGTAACTTGCGTAATTTAAGAGCTGCTAGAAGCATTGAGAGTTTCGCATCGGTCAATCAATCTTCCTATTTATTTAAATCGTACAGAGATGAATTCAGAATAATAGATTTTGTCGAGGATTAAAATTTTGCGGGAATTATCATGACTTGAAGCCATTTTAGGGTTCCACAAAATATTAAAGTACTTTAAAGAATAAATTACGGAATACTAGTACATATAAATGTCGGTAAACAAACACACGAAAACAGTCATTGTCAAATAAATACATTAACGAAAATGTCATACGCAATATTACCGTTCATTGGAATCGATGTAAATGTTCAGTTATAATGTAAAAAGTGACATAAGTTGACAATGATTATGAAGATAATAATGCGCGGAATTGTAGTCATCTTGAGCTTTGTAGGCGATACCATACACAAAGCTGACGCGCGCATGCCCTAAAGATTGACGTGTCAATCGCGATTTCGGGGTTTTTTATTTACTCTAGCTGGTCTAAATAGGATCCGTTTTTGGAGGCATGAACACGACAAAGCTTCAGAGCGTGGGAAGGGTGCCATTCTAACCAATTTTGACAATCGGCAATAAATCCAACCGTGGATAAAGTGGAGATTATGCTAAATAGCTTTATAAGAGCCTATTATGATCCTAAGGAGAAGTTTTACAAGGGCGCAGCGGGCCGCCCGAGCCGACCAGCCCGCTGCACCAAGGAAATAAAATAATTGACAAACGTGACCGTAAACGGCTGAAATATATTTTGAAATATTTTAATTGTAGAAAATTTTGTTTTCGTTATATATCAGCATTTTTTCATACGGGACAAAAAAAATGTTATACATATTAAAATATTTCATTTTACAAATAATTTTTTGTAAGCAAAATTGATTGTAAGGAATTAATTTTGAAAAAATTTTTGATATATGTCAATTTTCAGTATAGTGGGGTTCATTTTAATGAGGTTTTACTGTACTTAGTTATAATTTTCTACCAACCTACTCACAGACCAGTAAATGAATAGACATGAAATAAAGTGTACATATAAGAGAGGGGTTTGGAACATTCTACATTCATTCTTTGTGAAAACGTAAATCCAATAATTTATGACACATTTATGCAACAGTAAAAGTATTTACTCTTCGAAAATTAAATCTTTGTGTAAACAAGACATATTTTTCACATTAATGCATATTATATGGTCAGTGTTAAAATTTTCGTTTCAATCGAGTCATACATCGTGTTTAAAAAAGTTACAGAGCTATTTGATTTTGTAAGTGGTACCAAAGTAATCACGTGTGTGACACCAAAATGAAAATATTGAAACAAGGAATTTCCGTTAGTTCATGTCTATATATTTGGTAGCCTGCGAACCTACTGCATTTATTAGAGAAATTTAATTATGTAAAGTACAAACCTCTTCATATATAAAGAATATCTCGAGATATGGTTTCTTGAGTTTTAAATGATGCTGAAGTTTGAAGCCGTCAAATGTTCTGTGTCGAGCAAATGCAAATTGAATCTTTGAGTTTTCAGTCATCAGCTCCCTCGATGAGCTGAGATTCATATTGCATTCCACATGATGAGGAGTTCCCTGATGGTGCAAGTATTATTTTACATATTATACAATGTTTAAAATTAATATGAAGTATTAATAATATATGCCCTTTAAATTTGGGTGAGGGTAATGAAGTGACAATGAAATAATTAAAAAATTAGAAAAAAACAGAAAATTTACACAGTTAATTGAATTTTTTTACAAATTTATAGCAAAGAAAGCAATTAAGATTTCAGATTAAATTAATAATTGGATCATCAAAACTAGTAACGTTTTAATACTTGTAATTCAAATAAAATAAAAGGAAATTACTGTATATTTTGCTGCCGTAAAGAAGTTCAGATGAGGATATGAAGTGAAATCAAGACCAAGTTCTCCGTAGAAATCAAGCCGTTGTCCCAACTCTCTGTTGCTGATCAAAGCGTCGATTTTGATGGTTTCCTTTCTTTCCCCAAGGAATTGATAGTCTAAGCGGAGCTTAGCACCCTAAAATCATAAATTACGACATGCAAAACTATTACCATTCTAAGTCAGTAAATATTTTTAAAGAGTAGAAGAAAATAAGTTAATACCTTGCTCGGTCCATTCCAAGTTAGGTACCCAATAAGTCTACTGGCGAGACGTTTAGTTTGAAATTGCAAGGAAACGTCACATTGTGAAACTCCCTTCTTTTGAGCCATTCTTAAAGTGCCTAAAAAATTTATTAAAATTGAAAAATACATTAAAATAAAACATAAACACAATACCTATTCAGGGATGAAATCAATTAAAAATAAAGTTACATAAACACATTTTAGGACCCTTATTCTCGATACAGGAATTTAAGTTAGGGAATCAAAATTAATAAGGTGCAATACCTACATACTGCATCATCACCAAAAACCTAGAAGTTGAGTGTCTGTCTAGTTAAAAGTTAAGAAGAAATATCAAAATAAGCAATAAAAGCAAACTAAGAATTTCAGGACTATTTTGTCTGATAATTTTGCCTGGCATTGACATCTCGTTCTCTACTGTCTTATCATCAGGATTGATGTCGCTGATGCCACCCAGAGAGATCGGGAGTCAGAATAGCCAAGAAAACTCTATACAGAAGATTCTGAAAGTGTTTGAAGTGAAAATGTTCTCACCCTTTTTTCTACCAAAGTTTTAAAATATGAATTTAAATTCAATTTACCGTTACCCTTTCAATATGTTTCATAGGGTATCATAAAAACATTGCCACCCGTAAAAATTAAAGCAGGAAATTCTTTCAGATTTAAATAAGTTATATAATTAGTATTTTGTGGCATATTCTAAAATTTCACAGCTTGTATAAACATCTTACAGCAGTTAATTGAAAGCAATATACAATTCTAAAATTAGAAAAACTAAATGTTAAAATTAATTAAAATTTGATCAAATATTTATCTGATGTAGGAAAAAACAAATGGGAGAACTGAAATTGAAACAGATACTTTCTGTGTAGTCAGACCTGCTGCATGGACTAAACCATCTTCCAATAAGATGTAAGACACTTATAAAAACAGTTTTTGTATAAATCATATTTCAGCAAATTTGAAATCATGAATTATTAAATTAATTAAGGAGTAAGGTGCTTACCGGCGAGTTCGGTGATTCTTTCATCATTAACTGCAACATACAACTTTGGTATCAAAATGTAACCATTCTTTTGCTCCTGTCTGTCTAAAGACATTACGGCATCAAAATGTTTTTGTCCGTCGATATCGAGCACGCACTCCACAAACTTGTGATCGAGATGATTTTGGTAAGTAGCGTGCGCTCTCAGGTAATGGTTCGAGGACTGGTAAGCGAGGGCTGCAGTTCCCGAGTCAAGAAACGAGCTGATGCTAGCGTTGAACATACGTTTGGTCTGAAACATAATGTTTATTGGTTAATCCTTTTCTGTCTACAACCTTTTGGTTTCTTATTTTGCCAAATTTAATGAGATATTTAAAAATTTATTTTATTGAACTAGGATATTACAGCCTTAAAGTATGGAGTTGAAATATTTCTTTCTATCAAAAGAATAACCTATACAGATATCAGGTTATCTCTAATACATCTATTACATATAACTGTACCGAGCAATGTTCCCTCTGAACCGTGTGCGTGTGCGATTTACCAACATAGCACACAAATTTTAATCAAACTAACAAAGAATAATATGTAGTCAATTACTTATAAAGTTCATCAGTTCAATTTAATTACACATACAAATATTATTATCTACCTTCTTATTGATACATTGCATACATATTATACAAATTCAAATAAATAATCTTATGACATTTGTGTTTTCATAGGCACTTTGCTTTTTGTTTGACAGTAGTAAAATATTTAATAACTTTCATACTGACAGTGTGCATATTATTTAGAGTGTGTGTTTTTTAAAGTATATTTTAGTATTTTGTAAAGAGACATTCCTTTTATAGACTGACCAAGTGATGTATACAGATCTTTTTGTGATTTTTGCAAAAACGGGTTGTTTGACCGTTGCTAAAAAATAATTTAATTCTCGAAAATACATCCCGTAGTAAACTCATTTTACTCTCCGATATCCAATAGTAAAAATGAGAATAGATAGTTAAATATGGCAAACTTTTCACAGTTAAAAGTCATCTGACACATTGATACTTTGAAAGTTGCAGTATATGACAATTAATCATTCAATATCCTGCTATTTTAATGATGAGAGTTCGTCCGATGATGATCTCGTTGTTTAATATACATTGGTACATAATCTGAAAAAATTTCACCACCAAAGTGACAGACTTCGAACGCAGAGGTGAAAAAATCCATAGATACAGCATATTTCACGATTTGTCACGCCTACAGACATCTCATCTACGCTTTGACAATAGTAAATTTGAGGTTCAAACAACCTACAAATGATTTTAACCACGGGCATGAGTAAAAAGTTACCATAGTAAAAATTTACTACTGATCACACAACCGGACCTTAGTGGTTTAACCTGGAACAATATCATCATCAAGGCTCTACACTCTGGGGCGGAAGATTCCTCCATTCTTTTGTATTCTGGACCATAGTTTGCTAATCATGGACCTTGTAGATATATCTACAATCTAGATGCTCTGTCTACCCTCTGGTTTATGAAATATTAGGTAAAGACTTTTCCACAGAGGCCCGGCTCATCGAAGTCATTTGATTTTTCTTGACAACGTTACTAAGAAGACAAGAGAACTAATAACAACTATCAAATAAGAGAGCAAAGAGACATACACAGCAAAGAGAAATATGATCTCTTATAACTCATTGTGCAGAGAAAAATAGAAGGCAGCATCTTGGGAAGTGTCCTAATGTCTAAAACACTGGTGATCATATGTATCTTGCACAAGATAAATTAGTGTACTGTAACATGGTCGCCAATTTTCGATAGAAGACAGCATATTAAGAAGAAGTTTACCTTGGAGCCTGGAGTATCGAATGAAAATCCAATATGGGTGGCAGTTTCATTAGAGTCCAGAGAATACAGGAATGAATACACATTTGCACTGGGATCAACTTTTTCCAAAGACAGTAAGTAATTAGCTGGTCCAGCCATTATGAAGTACGGAGCGTCTTTAACAGAGGTTAGGTTGGGGAACTGAAAAATAAAAATACATTTCAATTTGAATAAATTAAAAATTTAATATACACCAAAGAAGGAAATATTATTGCAATATAATATTATGCACGTTTCAAATTACATATTTAAATTTAATAACAGAGCTCGTGGAGATTTTTTATACAATACATCATTAATATATGAAAATTATAAAAATAAAATAGTGACACAAAAATCTTTTACCTCATAAGTAGCGCACATTTTGATACCGATGGCGTAGTCAACAGTCTTCCAACTGCAGGTAGATGCCTTCACTCTATCCTTATTGATACCGACCTGTTTCATTTCTTTACTGCCGTGTAATACTATCAACTCAGATCTACAATGGAAAACATTCTATATACACATATGCAAATAGTTTGTGATAATATCTAATCAATCCGTATCATAATTTTTAGTAATAAATAAATGATTCCAAAGAATTAAAATAATTTAGTTGTTTAGATAATGAAAAGAGACAAAGAGTCGCTGGAAGCCTTTGAAATTCGGTGCTGGAGGAGAATGATGAAAATTAATTGGACGGAAGGAAACAAAATTATGACATTTAAAGGAGAGAAAATAGGTTTATATTGGATAATAGCTAACATATGTTTAGGTCATAACCTATGGCATAATATATTCAGTGACGAAAGAAGAAGAAGAGAATGAACGAGAAAAACATTTGAGACAGTTATGAGAAGTAAAAGACCTGACATAAAAGATGGTGAGATATACAGAACTTAAGAATGCGAAGAAGATATTACATGAAAAAATTGAAGTATGTGAATGGTGAAGAGCTAGAAAATAGTTGACTGTAGAGCAAGCTTCTGATTTGCTTTGTCACCATTATTATTACATCATTATGTGAATTGTGTGTTTTTAATACAACATGCCTCACATTACTCAAAGTAGAGAACCAAAATTATTTTTATTTCAAATTTGAATCACAGTGCAATAATCCATATTATTTGATAAGACAGGAAAATGTGTAGTTTTTGATATATTATGTACCAAGTTAATAATATTATTATTCCAAGATGACCTCCAAACTATTTTAAAATACATAGAATACATGTCACATCAATATTCTTACTATTTTGAGATGAGACCAAAACTCATAACCGCTTAATCAATAGGCAAGTATCTTACCGCTCACCTATTGAGACTAATAAACGTAATATGTACATTTGTAATTAGCACAAAATGTTAAAATAATATATATTAATAAATTGAATTATGTGAAAGAAATTAACAATTCAAAGAAAAATGAAATATAACATTATGATTTATACAAAGTTCATTATTTGATTTGATAGAATAAATGAAATATTAAATCAAAAAATATCCTGATGATTTTCTACATCACAAATCATTTTACAATACAACATATAAATGTTAGCAATATTCTCACTTGGCCTCAAAGATCTCCTGCTTGGTGTGAGGTAGAGACAGTTTCAGTCCAGCGGAGCGACCATCCCTCAATTTAACGTCGGCAGAAAGCGCAGTGGCAGTATGCAAGCGCATGTTGACCCTAATACCTGTGGCGCCCAATCCACCAGCATTGACGCTCATGGTTGCTGCGATATTGACAGCCATGCTATAAAATATTTTACAGCAAAGTTGTTTTTAAATTTCCATTATTATTATCTTACAAAAGGTAGTACAAGATAAATGTAAAATAAATGTTTAGTTTAGTTTTTGGGGGTTAGGTCTGTGATTAAATGAAAGAGTGATGATTGGCGTGTTGATGATAATTGTGATAGTATGAACGAACAAGGAAGACAGATAGAATGAAGAAGTGAAGGTGTGCGTGTATTATGAAATGAAACGAGTCGGCGGTCTCGCTCGGCGCGTGTGGGCCAGCAAGACCGCTGCTGCAGAGCGATGAAACAGGAGAGAGAGAGATTATCGCTGAAGGAATCAGGCCAGAACTGTGGCGGCAGCTAGCAGCGATATGTCACTAGCATTGATGCCGGTGAATTTGAAATCTGATTCCTACAGGTTGTATCCCTTTTTTTTAAAGAGGAACTTTAGGAGTATCTTTATTATGGCATACAAAAATATTGTAAAATAATTGACATTCACAAACAAATAATCCAACTAATAATAAAAATGTTTATCTGTAATAATAAAAATTGGGCCACAATGCAAAATGGAAAAAAGTCCATATATATGTATTGTATACAAGATATAAAAATATGAAGTTCTATATATTAGGGGTACCAGTCGAAAATGTCGCATTTCGGTATGGCCCTTGTTTGATCCTCAGTCGCGTCCGTCTCGTCGAGTCGTCAGCACGTAATATATATTACTTTTGTTCCTTAACATTTGGAGATCATTTTTCGAAAGTTATTTTTATTTTTAATTTAACATTTTAACATTTAAAATGGAAGGGTTTATACCAGATAAGAATTTTGTGCGCAATTGCTTGATCTACGAGTTCCACCAAAAAAACTCTGCGAGGAAGGCTGCAGAAAAAATTTGCAGTATATACGGTGATGTGATATCCATTCGCCAATCGCAAAAGTGGTTTAAAAAATTTCAGAGTGGGAATTTTGATACGGAAAACCAGCCTCGAGAAGAAAAGGTCTTTAAAGTGGATGATGACATTTTAATGTGTGAAGTCGAAGCAAATCCAACAAAATCAATTCAGCAGATTGCAGACACACTCGGATACTCCTGGTCGAGTGTAAAAGCCATTTGAAAAAAATCGTCGAAATAAAAGTTAAGCGACCCAGAATGCACGCAGAACACAAAGTTTTTTTTCAACACGACAACGCAAGACCCCACACTGCAGCGATTACTCGAAAAAAAATAAACGCCTTTGGCTGGAAACAAATCGATCACCCCCCATATTCAACGGATTTAGCCCCATCAGATTACCATTTATTTAGATCCCTACAGCATTTTTTATCGGGAAAAAATTTCAACAACTTAGACGAAATAAAATCTGCCCTTGACGACTATTTCCAGTCGAAACCAGAAACTTTCTATTCAAAGGGCATAAAAATGCTTGAAAATAGATGGAAGACTGTATTAGAAAGTAATGGGGAATATATAATATAATTTTTTTCAAATAATAAATGATTTAAATTTATATTTGCCTTTTTATTTAAAATGCGACATTTTCGACTGGTACCCCTAATATATATGAACTAGTATAATAGTGGAATAAAATTGAACTCTTCTATCTTACAGTTTTCACACTTTTATCATTATCATCATTATTTTCGTGTCCTTGTCCTAGGAGGGTCGCGGGCCCAAAGACTCGACAAGGTGTTTCCATCGTCCCCTATCTTGCACCGCTTAGATACTAATTGCCTAGTCACACAGTTGACTGGGCACACTTTTATAAAATAAAAAATCCTTGCTTTTGGTTTACCAAGATTTTAATTTTACAGCAATGGTCTTCTCCCTACCCCAACACATTATATCATCTGGGTACAACTGTGTACATACAAAGAAGTTTTCGGGTTTCTTATTAATTATTTTTTAATGTTTATAATTCCGTGTCTTACTGTGGTAGATTTAAAAAACTAGTAGTCCATATTAGCGCTGGGAAAACAATCAAAGTCTATTGTAGGGCATGTATAGTTACACCACCGTCTGTATATACCGTAGTCAAATTGCAATGATTTTTTACGGACAAATCTGTAATATTATATCTGAAGATGAGTCCCATTTTTTTTATTGTCAATGTAATTATTTATTATTTTATTACATACATATTAATACATTGTTTTAATCTCAATTATATCACAACGTCTATTAATTATTATTTTTACTTCTATAATTGATGTATTTTTAATTTATAAAGTAGCATTTGTAAAAAAATGTGTATAATTTTTGATTCAGCATAGGCTAGTGGGGCTGGAGTGATGAATACAATTGTGTGTAATATTGAAATGTTTTATCAATTCCAAAGTCAACTGTTGTGACACCATAAGACCACACAACGGCAGGGCCCAGCAATAGCAACTAATAAATAAAATAAAATGATATTTCATCATGATGGGGAATTTAAACATCTTAATTTATTATAAAAATAATTAATCTTAATTAGAATTAGATAATAAAAAAAGCATGATGTAAAATGATTTCAATGGGTATGTAATATCTATATTGTATTGGTAAACAAACATAGAAAATTACCTGGGATGCATTTTGCCCTCGAAATTCAAGCTGCGAGTTTCGAAAAACTTATCTGTACCGGAGATTGAACCTGACATTTTAAGATTGACAACACTGGTCCCCATTAAATTCATAGTCATCGGTAGACCACATCCCGTCGGCACAGAATAGGTTGTGTCAAGGAACATAGAAGCTTTCTTGTATGAGATTTCCTGCAAAAGAATATGGAAACTTTTATACAAGTGCATTCATTATTATTCTTGTACATATTCCAGAACTGAAATATAATAATTCGTCTTATTGGCTGAAAACATATTTATCTGGGTTTGAATTAATTATCTATTGGACATATCTGCAGTTGAAGTAATAAGCAAATTTTAATTGCGTTTTTATACGAAATTCGGTAATATTTGACTAATTTCGTTTGGCTAATCTTGTAGACATTAATTTTCATTATATTTGTAACTACAAAACCATAAAAATTGGACATGTCTGAATTTGATTCCATACCTCGCATATATATTATGGTATATGTCATTTAATTAGAGCAAGTGTATTCGAAATGTAATATAATACAAGAGTTATACCTTTCCGGAAAGAATATTTTTGACGTGGTATAGAGGATTCATCTTTGTGATGGAATCCATTATTTCGTCATCTCCTTCTACACTCCAATAGGATATCTCATTACCAAACACCTTCATTCCGAGATCAAGCAAAGGTTCTCTATGCTTGAGAGCTTCATTGTCATAATCTATGGAGTCAATTTTCTCTCTCACAGTATCTGCGTCACTCGGAGAACGCAAGAATCTGGTGAAACTGCTGAGTTTCTCATCGATTTTGGAGCGGCTTAAAAATCCATTATCTCCAAAAATATTTTCAATATATTTCTCAAAACCTTCACCACGAAGATTTAACTGAAAAAGAAAAAGTTTCCATTATATATGCAGATATGATATTGTTCCGTATTCGTAATAAATTAAATTAATTATTATTTTATGAGTGAACACATATACTTCCACACTTATTCATTCATTCATATTATTATTAACTGTAGTATATTGTCACCAGTTTTTAGTTTATTCATACCCCCTTAGCCTATTCTCCCCAGTACATTTTGTTCCGGTGAACTTCCGGAAGTGCAACGTGACGGCGTCATCAACAAGGTGAGTCGAGCTGTACTTTGGCTCCATGAGTCCATCCTGGTCCACTATCGAAGGTCCCCCTCATTCCCTCTCCCTCAATATCTATTTTCTATTCTAACCCATCCTTCCGATTCCATCATCATCCATCACTTTTGGTGACTGGCGACTTGTGTCGGTCACAGTTATATTATATAAACAAGCTTAATTAGCCGAAAATCTTACAAATATATGCAAAAAATTTACTTAGCTACTGATATAAAAATTGCGAAAATTACCCGACCACATAGCAGTTAAAGCCTAGCCCACAAAACATAGCAAAAATAAAAACTATAAAATAACATTTTCAAAAACAACATTTGGGCAGAGAATTATTAAATATTACTCCACAAAATTATACAACTGTAATTATACAACAAATGGAATAATTTTTAATTATTTATTGGACTTTATTGACATACATGTTTTTGTTGTAACAGAAGTGAATATATTTATAATATAACACAATAAATATATAATACAATTATATTGCAATTAAATACTCATAGTTTATTGTATGGGATGGAGTAGACTCCACCTTTGATATATACAGCATTGTCCTGGCTACTTTGCTAGACTGCAGTCTGTGTTAAAGTAGTCAGTTTTTTTGTGCTGTTGTGGTGTTATTTAATTCGAGAAAGATAAAGATTCAACAGGAATAGAAATAAAAATAGAGAAAAAAAAAACATAGTGGGAGCGTTGTAGAATTATTAGTGTAGGCACTGTATAATGATTGTTAGCTATTAACTTGTTAGCTATTAATTGTAACTAATTAAAAAATTAGACAAAGAAATGTCAAAAAGGGTATTAATAACAAACACTATATACAGGTGTAACAGACTTAATCCACAATACTTCATGGGTGGATGTTCAAGGAATATGTTCAAATCTGTACCGTTATGGAAAATATTATTGTTTGAAATATTATTGTAATTTTTACAAAATTATATTAAGTTTTAAGTCTACGTACTTTGAAATAAATATTTACGAAATTTATCTATTATTAATCTATGTATATTTTTGTTTCAGGCACCGAATCATATAACAAAATATAATTACCTTTAATTTCTCGTATTTAACAAATAATTTGGAATCAATAAAAAAATTCAATTAATCAAAATAATCACATAATTTGATTTTTTTTAAATGGTTGAGATTAAGCATATATTCCTTGAACATTTTCGACTCTTAATTTAGTCGGGTATTAACCCATAAAATATTGTGGACTAGGTCTGTTACAAGTGTATATAAAAAAAAGAAGTTATCAATTATTCTTAGAAATATTAATCAACAACTTGAATAACCTTTAAACAATAGCCCACCTCAATACAGGATCATCCTAGTGGGAGGGAACTATTTTTAGTAACTATAATATTTTACAAAAAGAAGAATAATAATAATTAAAAAAAAATAGTCATGCTTAAAAAACACAGGTTATCTTCATTATTATTAAGCTTTATCGTGGTGGGTTTTGGCTTCTTCAAGAATTTTCCTTTATCGATCCATTTACAAGATATTTTTTCCCAGTTCTGGATTTCTAAGACATATGTCTTAAAAGATATTATCGTTCCATTTAGCTTTGACCTTCCTAAGCTTCTGTGTCCTACGGTCTTGTTTTCAGCAATGAATTTGGCGATTGATTGCTGTTCCGTTATCTTCTCCACATAGCCTGACTACCAAAGTCTTCCTACTATAATAAACCTCGAGATGCATATCTCATTTTAAATAGCTCAGAGCTCATTGTTGTAGCGTCTATACCAAAATGAATTATCTAAAACTGACCTAAAGATACACCTCAAAAATATCCATTCTAATTCAAACATTAAAAAATGTCAATTCTCAATCTTCTTAGTCAATGTTTATGACAACATCAACGGCATATGTATTGCGTATTTACCTCGAGTATGTTGATTGACTCGCCAAACATGTCCAAAGTAAGATTCAAAGACGCAGATCGCGGAATGTATGAATCAGGAGACATTATCACGTTTGCTTCATAATTACCACCTAGAGAAAGAAAATACAAAAATAATACAAATTTCAATTCACATAGCGCTGTTTGATAATGTCTTACATAATTATTGGTAAAATAAAATTCAAATAAGATCAGGGAAAGGTCAAGTAAACCGGAAAATTAATATTTATACGCATGTACAATATTGTGATTATTTTTTTACATTGATTTATGTGAAAGGTGTAGTAATCTAATAAAATAACATATTGTATAATTTTGGAGCTGAAAACATATAGAAGCATTGATAGATAGGTTACTAAGGTTCACATATTCTAGATAGCGTACCCAATAGTATATAATTTTACAATTTTTGGTTGTTGTATTTGATATTATATAAGTGAAAAAAATATTTGCTTTACCTGCATTGTACTGATCAAAGAAGACACCGTGTTCATAGTTTCTGGAGAATTTTCTGAAATCTGGTTGGTGCGTTGGTCTAGGAATGGTGTTTCCTGAGAGCAAGCCTTGCTTTTCTACTCGCGAAGGGATTGTTGATTTTCCCAGATTTGTTAGATGGCTCCAGACAAAAGAGGCAACTGCAAAAAATAATAATGAAATATAGATACTAATGAATTTCACTACTTTATTAAAATGAAGGCCTATTATCATAATTATATTAAATTATGAATTTTATATTATATAATTAATAAATATAAATTATTTCTCAAATTTCTCTCTTTTATTGATGCTCAAAATTATTAAACACGTTGTTAAATTTTTTAATACATCTTTAAAATCACATCTGTCAATATTAATAATAAATAAATAAACAAAATAAGGAAAACTGCCTACATATTTTAAGACTCAGAAACAACTGATCACTTACAAATTTGAAAATAATATATTATGGGTTTCTACAGTCACGTTTGCAATACGGTATTATTGGATGGGGAGGAGCATAAAAAACTTCAATATAACAATTAGAAATTACTCAAAAAGTGATAGGTAAAATATTCTAAAAAAAATCCAAGTATCCAACTCTTCACAGATTTAAAAGTATCAAAAATAATGGACATATATAAAAACATTCAATAATCAAAATTTTTAAAATTAAAAATAAATTTAATTCCGATCATCCGAAGATTTAGAGACCGAATTGATATTCCAAAACTAAAATATATACCGCAACCCAAAATTACTATATTTATCAAGGCATTAATTTTTTTAACAATCTCTCCATCATAATTAGAAAAATTACAGACTACTACAAATTTGTATCTGAAGTCAAAAAATATGTACACAGACTAACTGAAACATAAATTATACACCTCGTATATACTCCTTCTCTATACATGAGTCTTACTCTCAGAGAAGAAATAAATGTTAAAAAAAAAAATATATATCCTACTGATTATTTTAAAAATGTATTATATCTTCTAATATTAAAATAACTTTTGTTTTATTATATATTATTATTTATTACATACTTTAATTATATATGAGATGATGAAAAAGATGGTTTAATATTTTACACAGAATATTTTTATGGTAAAAATATATTTTATTAAACCTAATTCAATATTACAAAAAAAAAAAATGTATTACATAAAATGTCCAAATTAAGTGAAGATATTCTTAAGATTACTTGCAAACCCCATACAAAGAATTTTCCATCATCATTGTTGATGGACCCTGTGGTGAGATTCAAAATTAAAGGTCGGAGACCTATCTAGTAGAATAGCGCAGAAAAATTTTCACAAATGATTTTTAAATTTTTTGAATAAACTAAACTCTACACTACACACGTGTTGAGTTTTTTTCCAACACTACTACTGTTTAGACAGGTGAAATATATAAGAATTTAAATTTAGAGAAAACTCTTAATGAAAAACATCACGTTCCGTACCACTCACCCCTATTGTCCATATCCCCATTGACCAGAATCCCTCACCCCCTTTGAATAGGTTGATACAAAATTGTATTTAGTTTAGTTATCATTCGATGATGAAAAGACACTACACATCTCAAAACTATAGTAGTGATGAAAAAACTCAACATGCGTGTAGTACAAAAATTAGTTTATTGAAAGAATTTTAATAATCGTATCGCACTACAAAGTAAACTGCCATGTCAATTAATGATACCATAAGATTCTGGATGGCTGGATAATTGTGAAACTTGAGAACACAGGTTCCTAAACCTACAAAGTGTGTTCAAAGTTATGTCTCCAAACATTGTCGATCATGGTGATGGACGACATAAACAATGTCGGGTATTAAAATACTTGTGCTGTGGATGAAATAATTAATTAAATTATTTATATGTACCTTGATTTATTTTTTCTTCTCTGAGTATTCTTAGAATCTTCCTAACAGTGACATAGCTGGGACATCTCATCACTTGAAGATAAGCAGCTAAACGAATCTCTACATCTAACGACTGCTTTCGGAACAATTCCAGAAAATAGCTCCTGCAATTATTTTTGAGTAATCAATAAATAACAAAAATATGTTTCTTTTGAAATAAAAGATTAAGACCTCGCAACATTCTAGCTTTCATCATCAGCTACCGGGCTGAGGCTAGGTCAGAAATGTGTATACGTACGCAATAAGGAGAATTTTTCTCAGAATAAATGCTTTCCAAGAATTAAATGACGTGAGCAATAATATACTTATATTTAAAAAAAAATTGTAATTATTTAGTTAATTGAAGTGTTCGGCCGAATAACGATCTATGTGTTTTTTAAAAACTTTAGAAGAAGCACAATAAAAGTAATCACTAAATTAGGGAAACACATTTTTGCTTGGAAGGAACTTAGACCGACTCTTATGGCAGTTGATTTATTAAGGAGATCAATGTCACTGGTGGAAAGTTAATAATAAAAAATAAAACAATGAGGGCAACTGTGATATAGACCGTTGTACAAATTATGGAACTCACAATTCCAACTATGTAAAATGGCATAGCAATGACATTTTTGGTTTCTGTAGGAACTCATTTAAGGAATGTGTAACGGATGCTATATAGAAATATAGCTATATATTCAGTCAAAAACTCAATTTTATTAAAAATGTAACACAGACCATTATTCGCCCGAACCTTTCAATTTATACAAATTAATGCACATACCTCGTTTCGTAGCAAGGAGTTTTTCTGAAAGCATCCACAGAATGAATTCGGAGGGACAATCTTATGTTCTGATTCTCAATCATTCCCATCAAAATATCTGCAAAATCTTTTGTAAACCCGCCAATATTTCCCAACGACTTAATACTGATGGAGACCTACAAGTGTTTGATTTAGTTATAAAAATTAACATAACAATATAAAAGAAAATCACAAATAGCTGTGATAAAAATATGTAAGTAAATATACAAGCTGACCAATACTGTATATTAATCTGTTGAAAGACTACAGTTGCATATAATATATTAATGAAGAGATAAATTGTTACTCTCAGCTCATAGTATAAGTGAAATTGGTATTTGATGATATCAGTGATTGAAAACTGTAATCATGATCACGGTTTTACTACAATATCACAAAATACACAATAAATTAACAAAAAATAAGCAAATAATATTCAAATATACCTCTCCGGTAGTAAAAACATAAAAAATAATAATGGCGTCACCTTTTCTCTCATACTCCTTGAGATATTAGCCACGTCGTTGTCCAATATTTCAATCACATTATTTTGAAATATTTTAATGATTGCCATATTCGGTTCTTCCCTACAGCATTCAATTACTGAAAGATTTTTATAAAAATTAGTTTAAAATACAATATACAAACTACTATTATAAAAGTCGCACTATGAATTATTCCAAATATGTCAATTTGCCCTAAAAGAGGCTTGCCTAGTTGGGCAATGCATTTAAAAATCTGTCTAAAATATATGTAACTAACTGTCTTTTTTTTGTAGCTGTACATTTTATTTATTTTGTAGTTGTTTACATTTTAAATGTGTCTAAATAAATAAATTCTCAATATATGTAATATATTGTATATATAAAACATAAAAAAATAATATAATCCTATTGAAAACATTATATATGCGATAAACTTACATGAATTTTGACTATTTCTGCAATAAGAGTGTACCATAGATGAGGCTGCTAGAGATATTGCTTTATCCGTGGGCGCATGTTCAAGAAGCTCCTTCATGCTACTAATCATTTCCAGCTGTGGTCTAAGCAATAAACATACAATTCCATGAATATGTAGATCAACAATGTACAAATTACAAGAGCACTTTACGATTAAATTATGAGCTAAAAAAATATCTGATGAAGAACTTATTTATCTAACAAATAAATCATAATAATATTTTGTGAATCTATTCTTATTCATATCATCATTAATAGCGCAACAGCCTGATGTTGGCCCAGACCTACTCAAGTAAGTTTTGTCACTCCGATCTGTCTGTTTCTAGTTTGCGATACGCCATCCAATGACCGCAGCTTGAATCTTTCCACACTCCTTCGGGCAGTAGATTACGCATTTTCGCTGGTCGTTCAGAGTTCATTCATTGAACGAAACCAAGTCCAATCGTTGAATCCAATTTTCCACCACTTTTTCACATAATTCGGCCCGAATCGCACCAATTTTGCATTCAATATTTTCTCTTAGCTCTTGTAACGTCGCCGGCTTGTTGGTATAGACCAAAGATTTAACATAGCCCCAAAGAAAATAGTCCAATGGTGTTAAATCGCATGATCTAGGCGGCCATTGAACTGGTCCATTTCGCGAAATAACACTCTCACCAAATTTGGTTTTCAATAAGTCAATTGTTGCGTGTGCTGTGTGACTGGTAGCGCCGTCTTGTTGAAACCACATATTGGCCAAGTCCATACCTTGCAATTGAGGCCAAAAATAATCAGTTATCAGAGCGATAACGATTACCATTCACAGTAACATGACACAGTAGCATCATCAACAAAAAAATATGGTCCAATGACACCTCCGGCATGTAATCCACACCAAACAGTGATTTTTCCGGGATGCAATTGTGTTTCGTGAAGCACGTGTGGATTGGTGTCTGCCCAATAACGCATATTTTGCTTGTTTACATATCCATTGAGCCAAAAATGAGCTTCGTCGCTAAAGATGATTTTTCAATGGAATTCAGCATCATTTTCAAATTGTTGTGCAGCCCAATTGAGGAATTGGCGACGCTTCAAATGGTCAAGCGGCTTTAGTTCTTGTGTCAACTGGATCTTGTATGGATGTAGGCCAAGATCTTTTCGCAAAATTCGCCACAATGACGTCACAGAAATGCCCAATTGTTGAGAACGTCGTGTTAGTGACTCATTTGGGTCATCAAGAACAGATGCTCTAGCGGCGGCAATATTTTCCTCACTTCGTGCATTTCTTTGTCTCACTGGCACTGGGACATTGTGTAGCGACAATGTGCTTTCAAATTTTTACACCAAACGTTGAATTGTTGATGTGGCTGGCAAGTGATGACGACGATAAAATGGTCATAATGCTCTTAAAGTTGCGGTGAGCGAACGCAAATTTTGGTAGTAGATTTGAATAATTTGCAAGCGTTGCTCCGGTGTGTACTGCTCCATGATGATTTGCCAACTAAGTACGAGTGTTAACCTCAAAAAAAATTGAAGAAATATGGCGTAGTTTCTTGTCCCTGTTGAAAGAAAGTTTGAGCATCCCTATTGAAAAACCCTTTACAGTAAAACCGCGATATAACGAAACCCGATATAGCGAAAAATGACGTATATCGAAAAAAAAATCGAAATTTAGTCCCTAAAACCAATTTTTCATACAAAAATGCATTTATATAACGAAATCCCGTTAATATGTATAACAAAATCATTTTTGTCCCGTACGAAAAAATGCCAATACATTTACGTAAATTTATAACGAAATAAAAAAATGTTAAAAGATGAAAATATTATTTCGCACTTACAAAGCCGCGCCGATGCATCTGCCGTATGCGAACGGTTTTTTGGCCTTTTCGGCGGTGCGCGGCGGTCGGCCGACAAGGTAGTAAAACAATTCAAACTTCTTCTTGGGTTCATAGTAGGTCCATAAAACCATTTGACATAATTCTTGCGGCGTTCTCTTAGATACGTTTTACGTACGCATACGCCTCTAATATGTATTGAAATCCCAGACCCAAACAGCTGTAAAATACAAAAATTAACAGGAACCCCCCGAAAGTTGCAGTATGTACTTATTGGAAATGTCAGTCTCAGTGTAACGTCTGTAGAGTTAAGTTTGTTCAGCTTTTAACGCGATTATTGCATGACCGAACTGAATATTTACATAAATTCATTTTCGTTTGACAATTGTTTTCGTGTGAACTCGTCAATAATATAAATAATCCGTTAAAATATTTTATGGACTATTTTTGTACGGCATTTTGTATTTCTATTAACTATTGTTTTCGTGTATTTTAAGTGAACAATGTTAACGATAATTTTTAAGTGAACAATTTTAACGATTATAAATATATTTTGAAGTGGTTGCCGCCGTTACGGTAAGTACTTTCGTAATTTATATACGACTCATTTTATAAAAATGCCGCGATTCAACTGTAAAATTGTTATTTTTTAATTATTTTGTATGTTTCATGCCCAAAACTATGTTTGAAGCGGCTCTACATTTAAACACAATTAAAATATTGTTTTGTGTTTGCAATATTCTGGAATTTACAAAAATATCTTCCAATTGGTGTTGAATAGGTTCTGTTCTTAATTTAATTCCTTTGATTATCCATTTGCTTATCTGTTTTAATAACAAAACTACTAAAAATATGTAGGTATTCAGTTCCCTATGGCCTTTTTCCTCCTTTGTTTGCAGAATTTGCGATCTTTTTTGAAGCCGCGCAACATTTTTTTGCGACGGCGCGTAACATATAGTAGGTTTTTTATTTTTTTCGTTATATGTGGGAATTCGTCATTACGAATTTTTATTTTTTGGTCCCTTGGATTTCGTTATATCGCGGTTTTACTGTATATAGAGTAACAGACCTAGTCCACAGTATTTTATGGGTGGATACCTGACCAAATAACAAGTCGAAAATGTTCAAGGAATATGTGCAAACTCTGCACCATTATGGAAAATATTATTGTTGAAATCATTTACAAAATCATGTTAAGCTCTAAGTCTACATACTTCAAAATAAATATTTGCGAAATTTACCCACTACTAATCTATATCTATGCTTCAGACCCTAAATCATCTAACATTAAATGGTCTGGCTCTAAATTCTACTCTAAATTCAATGAACTTCATTTTCTTGTATTCAATAATATATTTCAATTAATCAAAATAATTATATGCTTATATCTCTGACATGGTTGAGATTAGGCACATATTTCTTGAACATTTTCGTCTTGTAATTTAATCAGGTAACCAGCCATAAAATATTATGAACTAGGTAGGTACTGTATTATAATAAAATATCAATTTTAAATTCTAGAATAATCAATAAAAGTGTACATTCTAAAGATATACAAAAACAAATACTTTTTAAAAAGTTGATCGCTCTAATTGATGAGAAAAATTGCAACTTTTGATTTACTGAGGTGAGATATTCAATAACATCAATGATTGAAAACTGTGTCTGTGATCACAGTTTCATTACTAATACCCATGCGCCGCACAATATCACAATGGACAAAATAAATTAATAAAGAAAAAAAGACATAAATTTGAGCATATTTACTTATATTATTCAATCTTCATTTGCATAAAAAACATATTCTAGCATATATAATTAATAAATAACTCATTTAATATCATCATAAAGAGAATGAATACCGTAAAAAGAAATGTGAGTTTATTTTTTGGGTCAAATTCTCAGCATTTCAGGTCAAATGTGTAAAATGTTTTGGCATTATCTATTAGATGATGTATATCACGAATTATAATGTCATTCCTTCATGAATATTTTCATTTCAAATGCACATGCGCCAAATCACGGTTCACAAGCAAATATAAATAAAATAATAAAATGAATCGCGAATCATGATATTGAATCACTGATAGTGAGTGTGACTTAAAGATATCAGTGATTGATTCACGGTTCGTGATTTAGAGCTCATCACTAATGGGTACATATATACAATTAAAAATGATTTCATTAGGCAAAAATACCTGGTAAAAATAACACATTGGAATTGATACAACATAATGAATATACATCATACCTAGGAATTGTTGCCATTGACATGAGCCATTCTTTCCTTGTTTCTTCTGTGGCCGTACCTCCGATTATCATTTCCTTAATCAGCTCCACTGAACCGGAACTTGCTATGTATGGTAATGCATCCAAAACATGTTTTCTAGAAAATATAAATGTCACAAGGGTTAACCATATTTTTAACCCTCCGGTACTATGGTGCGAGTCGGATCCGACCCAAGCCAAATACTTTTCTATGCTACCCCCACCACAATGGCTAGACTGTTGAGCGGTCTCAGCAATCTTTTGAGTCAGTCTTCCGACAGGTGTGGACGAGTATAATGTCTCATAGGTACGTTGCATTTTCAGACAATTCTCACTTCATTGAAACTTGTCTCCTCGACTCCTCATCAAAACAAAAGAAAAATATGCAATATTGGTAGTTGTGTTAGAAAGGATAGAAAGGGCAACGAGACTTGTGTAAAATGTAGACAATCTGTTTGTGGACAGCACAAACGAGTGATCTATCAAAAATGTTTTGATTGTGAGGTACATAATAGTGATACTGATTCTCATTAGTTTTATACTTGTTTTATTTATATATATTTATGAAACTTACAGTTACTCCAAACGTTGCTTTTTATTCGATCAAATGAGAGAGACAACCGTGCATGGGGTGGGTTGGATCCGACCCAACCATAGTCATGATGCCTCACAACCTCACCATAGTACCGGAGGGTTAAAAATATAATACATTCTTTGGATTTTGACCACTGCTGTTTATTTTATTATATTGTAGAAAGATAACCCTTAACATACGAGTATACGGATGAAACTTTACTCTTAAAAATTATGTAAAAGACAGTATAAGATTAGTGCAGAGCACGCTAGGTTATTCATCATCCATCCGTGACACATTCAGTATACATGTGTCTTTAGTGACTCAGAGATCATCGTGTACGCAGGCCATTACCAGCAGTAGGTATAGATTTAGGTTATGATGTTACCAATGATATTTTACAATCATATATAATATATGTAATACAATATATGTACTTTAGTTTAATCAACGTCTTTAGACAAAATGTGTCCGTCGTTTATACGACCCTACCATATATTTATTTGTAATTTTAGAGTACTATTAATAGTTTTTTTAAAGTTTAAGTTTTAATGTAAAATAATACCTTCTTACTCATATAAAAATCAATATAAAAAAAGTATGGATATTTTTAAGAACACTTTCTATAACTGAACATGAATCTTTTATTGTTTGAAAATCCTTCACGTAATAACTAAAGAAAATAATTATTTTTAATAAGGGTTGGGTAATAGTTCTGCCAACTGCTTTTTATTTTTCCCAAATCATAAACAAATATATGCACCAAATGCAAAAAACAATAAGATAGTAAAATTCGCGAATTAGTAAAAGAGGAAGTAGATACTTCAATGATTTGCACGCAGTTGTAAGCCTTTCAAATGTTATTCTGTTAAAAAACAGCATAAGTAATGACTCCGTACAAAACGAATCAACCGAAAGGAATTTTCAATTCCCTAAATAGCCAATTGTATGACTAGCTTAAAAATAGAAGATAGTAATGTGAATAACTACAATTGTCTATCCCCATGGCAATTCTGGTAGGTGGAAAAGAGGTAACTAAACGGCCCCACCCTTCCCCGGACTGTTCCAGAAGTTTTAGCTCTCATATTAGTTCTGCTCAGAAAATCAGCCCATGAATTTACCATTGGTTAATAATTAGAATTATAAATTTAATGTGTTCTCTTTTGCTGTGTCTATTTATGCTTTTGTGTGTGTATATTTATGCCTTTTAGTGAAAATAACCTTTATTTACAAATTTTTAACACAAATCAACGTAAATAATATTAGAATAAAGATATTTAGTACACTTAATATTTAATTTAAGACAATAATTAATGTATTTATACAAATAAAAAAAGAAATGGAAATATATTTAGATCATTTCCTGAGATGTAAGATGTGTATTTAAGTTTCTGTATAAATTACCTGGCTTGCGGGCAAATTGTTGTCGCCCTGGCCAAAAGCTGCGCCAAGGCCGGATGGTGTAGTCCCCTACAAGCCCGTACTAACCCGCCCCACAGCGATACTGCTTGGCCACTTTCGAGATCCTCTGCAGGAACCCGGATACCCTCCGGACCCCTGGTATTCGTTTCGGGAATTTCTTCCGATTCCACGTCCGAAATGGCTTCTTCCACTCTGCAGACAGATGCTTTCATTTGAAATATCTCACTAATAATAGTCAAAAATATAACAATATAGATTATTTAAAAAATATTCTTTTATTAATTTACATACAATACATACACTTTGCTAGCAAATTCCCTTCGCAAGACCAAAGGCTATACCGAAAATCGCCACAGCCATTTGTCCCAGCCGAATTTTCCATATTCTGAAGGAATTCGTTCCGGCAAATAGTATTTATAACTTTTTTCCAAAATATAATATATCAACATTTAACCCTTCCCAAACTATGCAGTAACACAGATCTACCACTCTAATTAAATCTGTAATATTTTGGTAAATATACGCAACGTATGCTTCATATTTTAATTAATTTGATGGAAAATATTTACGCTTAGAAATGACTAGTGAAAAAATAATTATGTACGGGAAATCTTACAAAAATAATCATTTTTAATTCATTCCATCGTAAAATTAATATGTTGACAGAAATACCATTTGTGGCAAGACAGAAAGAAATCACACATTCATTTCACAATAAAAACAATAACAAACTTACGATTATAATGGTGTCTCTTTTTTACTAATTAAATGAAGATAGGTAAAAAGGATGGTTGTATTATATAATGCAATCTCTTATACAGAACTTGATGAATGCTCCGAATTATAATATTAGATATTTTTTTATATTTAATGCGCAATACTTAAAGTAAATTTATGTCATTAACCATTTTTTCACATTTTAAAAGCAAATATAACTCTAATTTCTTAAGGTAACACGAGTTGACAGCATAGCTGCGTACGAGTATTTTATATCACGGTATGGTAAAGGTTAAGAAAGTCAAGAACAATGAAATATCTGATAATCAGTTTTAGAGTAAAGCATATTTATACACAGATTAACTGTTTTCCAGGCAGTGGGAAAACATCTCTTATGGTGACTTTTATAATCCCTGTGCAGGTTCTAGGTGTATTGTTCCCGCAATATGTCAAATTATGTAGGGAAAGCACCACATCAATGGTACAAATAAAAAATTATATGATTGGCACAAAAAAAGTATGTTTTGTACACTGCTGATTCGATTGTTTAAAGGGAGTATTAAGGGCTGAGCTTTCTTGTCTCCGACATATCTAGTAATGTAACTTTGAGGCTTTGGGCTGTAATGCAACTTCTTAGGATTGTTGTTTTTTGTTTGTTTGTATAATTATATATTAATATTTTTAAGAAGACATTTTTGTTATAAATTTGCATTTTCAGAACATACAAATTAAATCAATCATCTAGAAAGATATACAGAAAAAATATTTAGTTAATTAATAGTAAATAACAAAATATTTTTTTGATTAATAGATTTTTTTTCTGTATATCTTTCCAGTTGATTAATTTAATTTGTAATTAAAATACATACCACAAAACTATGCTCTGAAAAAGCAACTTCATGACAAAAACATGTTCTTAAAATATTTATACACTAAACTTAAAGAAATTATATATATTTAGCTAAAAAGTGAATCAGATGACATGAAATCGTACAGCAGGGACACCATCTGTTAATCATGTGTTGAAAATCTGGTAGCATTGAGGGATATTAGTTTATTAAAAAGAACAACATAAACTTTGTAAAAAGGTACTCAGATTCATACTCGGATTTGGCAAACATCAATCCCAAATACTCAGAACCAGCATTTGACAGAAAAACTTCACCCGTAGAGCCTTAATCATGAACAATAAAATACTGTTTACATATTATATTATTATTTTGACAAACTCTTCTGCCCCTTACTGAGAAATTAAACCATTTAATTTTATAATTACATATTGTGTTTTATTTGTTTAAATTGCTACAAAAAAATTATCTTCCTAATATGAAAATGTTAGGAAACTTTTAACCTACTAAATGACTCATTAAAAAAAAAGAAACATTAATAGAAATTCAGATGCCTTACTAAAACTATCTAGCATTGAAAATTGAAAACATTAACACGTTCTTCACCAGCATGTGTTGAGCTCTGGTCGAAATACAAGCAAGTGACGTATAACCGTCTCTGAATTCACTACAACAACTCATACAGAATACTGTTCGGATTGGCGCATTATTGGTGCGTTATTGCAGCGCATCTACAATGTTTACCAAAGGCCGTATACATAGATTCGTTCCGCTTCTGAGACATCGAATTGCTGTCATAAAGCTGCGGCTGGAGCTCAGTACCAACTCTCTGGTGCAAGCGGCGCTCTCATGGAAAGCTGGTTCCCTAACCAGAGAATGGCAACGCCTACAGAATAGCTACATATACAACAATAGCTGCGACTGAAGTAGTTATATATGTAATATTTATATTTTGTGTGTATGTATGTGTGAACTTTTTACTTTTTTTTATTTATTAATATTTTCCTTGGTTTTCTTTTTCATAGCATTATATTTATTTCATAATCTTAATGTATAACATAATATGTATTATCTCTATGGCGAATCGGGTTAAAAAAAAAATCTGATCACGCTGGAATAAACACATTATTATTATTATTAATACATTGAGAAACAATATTGTGAGCTACATGGTATTTTTTAAAATTCTTTAGATCTGGGGATCTGTTTTTAACATAGGTTATGTTTTTTTAAAGGCTAATGTTAAAATTTGTTATGAAAACTGTATTATAAACACAAAATAATTAACGTTTATGTTATGTGTGTTAGTTTCACATCATACGAGTCTGATCTTTTATCTATGAATTGATAAATGAAATAATAATTAATAAAAATATTAGATAATAAAAGTGTGTTACTCTTTTAGTTTTATTGGAGGCTCCCCAGAACATTAAAAATAGAACAATAGAAATAGTGTGTTAGAAATAGTGTGTTCGAAATAAGAGTTAGAAAATCACACAGCATGACATTGAAATAATTCAACTCACTTGCACAACTGTTTTAGGATATTCCGAGCAGATTTCAGTTCTCCAGTCCCAGGTCTCACCAATGAGGAGTGATGATGAAGAAGACTGTATCGTAATTTGATGGCTTCCCATTCTAAAATGATAATAAAAGAATTACAGTTAAGATGATAAATAATGCAACTGTCAAATTGATGAAACAAAAAATAAAAAACAATCTTATGTTGTAACATAAAGAGCAAATGATTATTACCTTCCTTCTTCTCATCCAATACTTCAGCGCTGGACTTGTTGATTTCCTCCGATAACTTCAGGTTCAGCGCAACAGTACTCAGAGCACCTGACCTTTTGCCCGAGAAGGGTTCAAAAAGATGTCGTTCTTTGCATGCAACATCTGTATAAACTTTGTGGTCTATTGATACGCGACATCTGCTTTCTGACTGTAGCACTGGCCACGTTTGGAATTTCTGAAAAGTTTTGTCATAAGATTTCGGAGAAATAATTAATAACTCTGTCAATAGAAAGATAATAAATATTAGAAAATGGATTAGATAGATATAAATAAAAATATTATTATTAGTGTTCGACCAGTAAGTAAGAAATTGATAATCAATAACAAACTTAAAACGTAATAATATAAAATGAAGAAATTATTGTCTTACAATAGACAATGTAATAATGTACCAGGGGTTATGAAGAAGACATAGCAATAATAATTTCACTGTACACTATACGATTCCAATAATTTTAATAATATTGCAACTAAACTGACTTGAGTACGTATATAATGAAAATTGTTATTTTCTTTGTAATTTGTAATATTTCACTTAACTTATTATTGTTAACTTATGAAACTAGACATATCAGAAGCATAAGTATAAATGAAAAATGAAAACCATAGACATATAGCAATGGAAATCCCGCGCCTGTTATCTCTCAGTGATGTGTACAATGTGCAATATGATTGACAGGTAGGTAGGTATAGGTTTTTAGGTAAACAGATGAATTTTAGTTTTTTTTAAATATGTATATTATTTTACCTGCATTGTGCTAGTTGTTTTTCTTAAGATACATAGCCGCGAGGGTTGATATTTTATTATGTATGTATTCATATAATGTATATCGCACACCTAGATCAAAACTAAGGCAACTCAAAAAGTCATTTTTCAGTGAGCAAAAAAATAAAAATATTTTTCTCCTTTTTTGTTACTAAAGTTATAAAACTAAATAGCATTTTACGTCATAAATGTATCCTTAAATGATACTGAAGAAGAACTGGAGCTAAGTTAGTTATGTATATGTATATATATTTCAATTAATTTTTGTGCAAAGGATGTTAGAATAAATGCTTTTACAGGTAAGTTTGTTTGATCTTCATATTCATGTATAATATAATTCAGTCCAGGGAATGTCAGGCCTGTATTGTGTACGATCCGAGCAATAAATGATGCCTAAAATCCTATAGAATCCACATTAGAAGTGAAATGTTGTAAGTACCTGTGCTATGACGTAGACTACCTGTAGGTGACAAAAATACTTACACTTTGGAAATTATATCGAACAGTCTGCAAAATGGACAGATATTTGTATCTGTCTTGACACTGGGAAAGATCTTTCACTTTCATGACGATTAGACTGGTGTTCTGTTGGCCTTGCATTTTGTATTCTGTGTCACATGTTCCGTGTATGTCTCGCTGAAATAAAATTAAATGTGTGTAATATTAATTTCATGTAGTGGAGCATTATTTGGAATGACACTAGGAGACGTCACGGATATTGAAGGATTGTGCAATCACCTGACCAGGAAGGCGCCGCACGCGCGCACGAGGTTTATCTATTCCTTTATTAATTAAAGACATTTGTTTACTATTGGAAATATTGAAATAATTGACAATTGCGTTAAATAAAATCCTAGTTGGTGTCTAATGCTTTCATTTTGTAGGCAAAAAAGAGACTGATACAATAAATATGTTATAAGTATAACAATTTTTGTGATCAATCAAACCAACATATTTAAAAAATATATATTGTGCTTATATGTATTAAACGGAAATTATTTCCCTACCTCGATTCCCTTGTGGTCAATATCGAACCTCCCCATGGTGTTTTGGAAAAGCGAAAGGATTCCCCTTTTAAAATTGAGAGTCCAATCGACTTCTCCTTCTTGCGGACACAATTCTGTGATGACGCCATCGTGGAATGCAAACCTTCAACAATACATTTCAAGTAGATGATTAGTATTATCGTCTCTTCGATATTAAAAGAACTAAAAAAAAATGTCTTGTGGACGATGGATAGATGAGGACTAATAAATCCAATCCCGAGTCAAAATTGTAATTGGAAAATATTAATTTGCTCATTAATGCCATATAATATATAAAAAAGCCCAAAAAAAAATTACAATTACGGAATCTTTGAACAAAACATAATAATATTATAATGTAAGATTGGCAAATAATACTTTATTATTATATATACTTATATACTCTTCTTATGAACCATCACAATCTAAACTTTGGCCATTCACTATACCTATAAAAACTCATGTTGCTCTCCCTTTACCGCAACGTTAGTTGCAACCTCCCCACCTTTCACCTTCCTTTATCTAAACATACTTTGTATCCAAATATTTTTTGTGGATTTTCTTTATTAGTATCGCATGTTAAATAATTATTATGTTTATTACAATGTTTTCACTGTCAAAATCCCTTAATAAAAAAAAAAAGAATACAGTGAAACCCCGATTTTAAGTTATTGAAGAGGTGAACGAAAAAAAAATGTAAACAGAGAAAATGTAAATTGGGGGTATTAAAAAAAAATTGATTATTTATTTTTAATAAAAAAATCTAACAATGTTTTTGTTTTTTTAAATAGTTCTTTCAATATTATGAATTAAATTAAAGAATTCTGGCGGTACATTGCTAATACTAGTAAAATATGCCTTGAGGCCTTCAATATACCTCATGGCATCGTCCTTTGTAGGAACTGGGCTTATGGGATGAGCACATCTTTGTAGAAAGGTTCTTCTTTTGTCAAATTTTCGTTTATGCGACTATTCATTATTTCATCAATTTCCACTACGTCCTATGTTATTATGTTGGAGTCAATGTCTAAGTAAATCTACAAGGGTTATTCATAAATTTCTCAGCCGTCAATATCTTCTACTCAATTTTATTACTGATTCCAGCTTTAAAAAACAATAAAACAACGAAACGTATAAATTACGTAGGTATTAGAAAGAAAAATGTGTATATACGACAAGCAAACGACCGACACACTCTTAGCTCTACGGCGAAGAGCGAACAAATTTCAATAAATTTTAGACGTAAATTGCGGGAAAGACGAACGTAAAATAGGGTTTATAATGTACTAAAACGACACAAGACTGCAGAAATAAAACGCAAATGGAAGGAAAACGTGAATGTATTATGATATAACCGAAACAATAGCAAAATCATCGAGTATTGCATAATTTAGTCTAGATATAATTTTGGTTCTTCGAATTAGTTCAAAAAATAAACCCGAAGGTTGTAGGATTTTATGTACTAGTGAATTCTTTGGGATACATATTGATTGGGATTTCAGGATTGAAATCTTTGGCCTTCACTAAAAGTATACATGTATATAATGTTACCTAAGAGGATAGCCAGCGAGCTCTTGGGTCAATGTTTCCTCTCGTTCTTGAGGATATTCCACATCTTGATCTCTCATCTTCACTGTTAGAATTTTTAACAGGCCTTCGCATTGTGTGAAAAACTCTAACTGGATCTGAGGAACAAATAATTACATCTTAAAATAAATATTGTAATCAACAATGGCGGCTAATATTTAAAATTGATAGAAATGCTTTGGCGCGTGGGATTTTTTATTTATTTAAATACAACACAATTGTATTATGTATGTATGGTATTTAATTTAGTTGTCATTTACGTCTGAAGACAGGGACTTTCGAAACAGTAGTTGTGATAAAATAAACTCAGTTATGTATAGAGTACAAAGTTTGGTTTACTTAAAAATTAAAATGATATTTTAATGAGTCGTCTCGTGCGACGATCGGTGTAGCTGAACGCACCAAGCTGAACCAGAGAAACGCTGGTGGATATCGTGAACGCAGCCAGCGGCATCCGCGTCACGAGCGACCATTCTCGCCTCGTTTGCAGTATTTGGTGCGAACTCCGTTTCCACCGCGGTCATTACATGCACACTAATGGTAAATTTACTAAAACCATTTCAATTCAACAATTTTCACAAAAAATAAGTAACTGACCAAGATCGCGTGGCAACTTAGAAATCCCCAAATTTAAAACTACTGCTTTTCAACACCATTACGCCTATTAAGGTATAAAATTTTTTAATGTCCTCCCATATAAAATAAAAACAGAAAAAAATTAATTAAAGCCCTCAAATCGCAAATCAAACAAATATTAGAAAACTCCAATACCAAGACAGCAATTACCAGTTCTAATTGATTATCGTTTATGTATATGTATTTAATAATTTAATTTATATCTTACTTCTACATTTCTTACATTTTTAAAATTATTTTGCGAATAAATAAATATTAAATTGCCCCATATTTTCTTGTGAAACTTTGTGAAAGGCCATTTTAAATTATATTTAAAATAAAAACACTGCTTATTTTAATTAATTTGTTATTTATTATAACGTTTTCAATGCTGTCGCATCATATTTAGTAATGTTACTAATACTAAACTTAAGACTAAATGATTACGTGCTACTTAGGGTTGAGGAGCGGAAAGGGGGGGAATTAGAGTTGGGTGAGTGTAGTGGCGTGGTTATCAAGCCCTGGAGAGGGGACATAACATAAGGTGACATAATTGTATGGTGTTTTGTTATAATTAATTATTCAGTTTTTTAAAATATCTAAATAAATCTTTTATATAATTAATTACAAGAGCTTATAGTTAACAAATATTTACCTTAGCTTCAATATTGAGGGTCGACTGATTGTCACTGGATCCCTCGAACCACGTATTGACAGACACATTGTAATCATACTGGTAAATTACCGTAGTCTGATAATTGAATTTGCTTGAAGCTGAAATTGTAAACAATATTGTAGATCAGCGTACATAAACAAATCTCTTATTTTAGTTGCATTTCACAAATCTTCAGAAATCTCACTCAAAGTAATAATCTGACTTATACTCGCAAGGTCGAGCAGTCTAGAAATAATCTAAATAAATAAGAGATTTGACGGTAAAGATCGGTATGTACCAGTTGGATATTCTGCTAACTAAATTACTTACTTATCATCACGTCGCTTCCCCGCGGATGGGAGACGATTCTGATGCACAACTCTCGCTTTATTCACATTCATACACCTTCTCATGCGAGCTCGATTATAGGCTTCTAACAAGATCATCTTTCAATATTTGGATTGAGTCTTCTGCGGGTGTCCCCTATTTCTGGTGCCATCGTCACACGTCGACTACTGCAGCAGCATTTTGTTTTTGGTTAACGAAGAAGAAATGGAACAATTGTCAGTGTTGCAAAATAAAGCTTTGAGAATAATACTCAGAAAAAATAGATATACTCGGATCAGTGCAATGCTGAACGATTTGAATATGACCTTTAAGCAGATAATATATTTTATTTATTTACAAAATCCTCAATAAGAAAATATCAGCGGAATTTACATGAAAAATTGATGCAAATCAACATGAGCACGAGCATCGTATAAGAGGAAGGGATATAACGAGACTGCCATTCAGGAAGAAGGCCAAAATTCAGAAATCGATGATGTACAGTGCGATGAAATTGAAAACACAAGAAAGGAGGAGAAATTGAATAGATTTAAAATGAAACTGACCAAATATGTAAAAGATAAGTTTTAGTAAAAGAAAATACTTTAATCTTCTTTATATTAGAGCATATATAGGAGTGATTATGTATGTACTATGTTAAGAATTAAATAAATATATCTTTCTTACCATTCTCTTTATTCATTCGTTCAACATGACCACATTATCTAATCCACTCTTTTTAAATCCTATTCAGTTATCAGTTTTATATTCCCTCCTAATTTATTAATTCTTTACTCTATTATAATTTGTCACACATATGCTTAAATGATCTTATTTCTACTGCTTCCAGTCTACTTTATTTCATTTGCGTATAAAACAAAATAGATAAAGAATAACAGCTCTCTCCGTACTCAATTCTATACTGTACTTTACGCGAGTCTCAAGACAAGTCTCACCCGCAAAATTAGTGTGCAAAAAAACACATTTTCAAAACGTGAAGATCATATTTGCTGTTACCAAATGAACTTGTTCTCCAGGTAGACGTTCAAGACCAAACACGAAGGTAGCTTTGTATTAAATGAATAATTTATAAAACTTGATTTGAACGTCCGAAGAATGTTAACATTATTGAAGAAATGTGAAATGTGATAAATGTGTTTTTGTTTAAATATGACAAATGACGATTGAAAAATTCTACGAAAATTTTTAATGTCCACTGATAAGTGATAATATACATATATCGTAAATGTGAGAATTTAATGTGTACTTACGTAAACATGAAGGTTGTCCACAGATATATGGGTCGACCAGAGAATCTGGAACGAATTTATACAAATAAAAAAAATGTTATAACATATTTAGTTATGATATCTTACTGTAGGAAACATAAACGAAGATGTAAGTATACGCCATTTATTACACTCACAAATAATAATCAAAAATCAATTCTTTGTACAGTAATAAATGAAAACAATATTAGATTAATTTCAAATTTTTAAAGTTAAGATTTAAAAAATGTGTTTAACATAGAAAACGTTTATTTAGCGGGTAAAATACTTATCATTTAGAAATAACAATTATAACAGGCCGTTTCAAAAACTTGTGATATATATTTTTTTTTAAAATATATATATATTTTAAAATAAATACACTTTGCCCGAAAACTAGTAAGAAACAGAACACACAACACAGACAGCTTAAATGTTCATTTACACGATTTTTTTTGTGCGATATATCATATAATTTTTGTTTTCCGTCGCCTTGTACACGTGATAGAAGAAAAAATGGTTTATTGGAACATATAATGTTTTTAGGAATACTTATTTTTAATATATGGCTTAGTACGTAGTTAATATTTATAACAATGGAAAAACCAACAAATGCATTCGACTAAGACAAAAATATTGGTAATAATTTAAAAAAAACAATATTACAACTAATTACATTTAAAAAATTAACAGTTATATGGTAGATATTCCTAATTTTCAAAATTCAAACGTTCCGGAGGTATTTTTTATGAATACCGAATTTATAACTAATTTCAAACGATAAATCCCGCCCAATGATCAATTAAAACGCCGAGCGGCATCAATACACTGTTATAATTTGCATATATAGTATATCCCAGTAAAATTTGTCACGAAAATAACATTAGAAATAGGGCGCTAGAAATATTAAAAATTGTTTTTATATTAATTCATTTTTATCTTGTGTTTTATTTTCACATTTACCGGTGTCGGTCGGTACCAGGCGTTTTTAAAACCTTTTTGAAATATTTTTTTTTATATTACTATATTTTTATATTTTTTATATTACTCTACTATTTACTATACTCCCATTTGACTGCTACCAAATTGTCACCTGCTGATGTATGATGCTGATTTTTAAAAATTATTTATAGGTACGTTAATATTATTAATTTTATTATATTAGTTTCCCCTAGTGAAATACATGGCAAGCTAGTATTAACAAATAATTTAAGATATTTTTGCGGGAGGCAATTTTATTTATTTAACTTAATTTATAAATATTTTTTTCGAGCCAGAATGCTATAGTATAATATACATATCTGAGAAAAGTAACACATTAAAAAAATTAAAGATTTTATTTACAAATGTTAAATTGAATTAGTCAGTCAGGTTAGACATGGTCTTAGATTTTCACAGCCGTTACAGTTTTCTAGGCTAATATGCCGTGTATATCTGACCTTTTTGGTCGACGTTTAGTCGTCATAGAATATAAATTCAATAATTTGTCATAAACTTACTTAATTGATATAGCGAAACTGGATAACGCATTTCCTCATACAGGAAAAGGTCCATGTTTGAATACCGGTAGCGATTAAAATATTTTAAAGATAAATAATTTTTTTCTGTTCTAGTTGATTCATTTAATTAATTTGTATTATCTATGTATTTTAAAAATTATTTATATATATTTATTTTTTTAGCATAAAATAATACATTTGAAATGAAAGTGATTACTAGATACTAGGTGTGATCTATTCTAAAGCAATTACCTGTATAGTTTTTATAAATTGTATATTGTTAAGGTACAATCAACAGTTATAAAACATATGTTTGTCTATAATATAGTTGGAGACAAAATGTGTAGGTAGTTAGGTTAGTTAATTAGTTTTATTTTGCATTACACTTGCATCAAGCAACCACTTCGTTATTTTTGGTTTAAAATCGTTAATCACTTTAGACCCTTTAAGATCTAGTGACAATTTATTAAATATACGCGGTGCACAAAATAAGAAAGATCGTTGACCGAATTTGGTATCCATTTTTGGCACTAAAAAGTATCCCAAGGTTTTGCTCCTAGTGTTCTTTGATTCGGATCGTAGGTGTGAATTTAAGTTTTTTTTTAAAAAAAGTTTTAGGATTGATCTTGAAAGGATTTTGAAAAGTTCTTCAGAGTTATATGTAAATTTCTGAGCCTTAATTAAAGTAAGAGCTGCACCGCCCCATGCATATATTGCGTAACTGATGAGACTCTGACAAAGTGAATTAATATCATCAGAGAATCAGGAATAAATATATGTTGAGTCATGTTTTCTTATATGTATAACACTTAATTTTTATAGTTATAGAATTTAATATAAATAAATGTCTATCTAATATAAATATGTAACCTTATTTTTCTAATCTAAAATTATGAATATTTAAAAAAATATATTTTTAAAAACAAAATGATTTCCAATGTTGACTTATCAAATATATGTGAAATTGTTTGGTCACTACAGTCATTCGCGGAGGTTCAAAGTACGAAGAATCAAACTGATTTAACGTTGTCATTTTCATTAAAATAACGCGATAAAGAAATCCGGAATGTGATATTATTTAAATAAAATGGGTTGACGCAATTTAAATGAAATTGCAACTACACTGCTTCAAAATTATTTTAAGACTACTGATTATTATTTATTATCAAATGAAATAAAATAATAATAAATTATTATTATTTTATTTCATTTGATATTTTTCAAATCGGGTGTAAGATGCTGATCGAAAATGCGTGTTGGCTGAAATAAGCAGCCAGCGGATAGATATAGCAAGCGGTTGAAGATTGGGGATTGGCTGGACCGTGTGAATTGGCCGTGTCGAGGGGATTGGCGGGGCAAAGCGGATTGGCTGGGTATTGGCTATGGGAATCATGTGCTTGTCAGTGGGCACTGACGAGAGTCGTTCGCCAAGACAAATATACATATATTGAATCACATTATTTTATAAGCAATGGGATTCATTTTGTTTCTTTACAAAATTCTTTACAAAATGAGAATATTTTGTTAATGACATAATAAATTATTAACAATATTTGAATATGCCCAAGAATATAAAATTACTGGATTTTTATCTAAAAAGGAACTGTTATTAAACAAATAATAGATATCTCATAGAAACGAAACCATTTTTTATGTACTGGAAAAAATATGGAAGTATGGGTTATTAATAAAGATTTACTTCGTCTCTATGAGATATCTATTATTTGTTTAATAACAGTGCCTTTGTAGGAGGAAATCTAGTAATTGTGTGTTCTGGGACTTATTCAAATATTGCTAACTACTGATCAAAATTAGAAAATATATAAAAATTGAAAAATATTAACTTTTCAGCCATATTCTAGTATAATGTATTAAACACATTTTACAGATGAATAATAAAAGGTTTAAATAATTTCAAGAAAACAATTAGATCCTCATTGCGATATATAATTTAGTCCATAGATGGCGATAGTGTTGTGGTATTCGAAGTGATTCTACATGTTAACATATATACAACTTTCATAAATTTGACAGATATGGAGGTTGATTGGGTGGAATGGTGAACGTTACATTGTGTAAAGTGATCACTTACTTCCATACTTTTATATTTTTCCATTAATAAAAAATAGCTTTTTCTCTATGAGATATCTATTATTTGTTTAATTAATTATTATTTATAAATGAAAATCAATTTATAAGTAATGGGATATTTATGGTCTTCGTTAAATGTTATATAATATATTGGGTCTTTGTGGTTTCTTTTGAAATTTTCCCGTTATTTTGTTTTTTGTGACAAAAAATGCTCTGAATTTTCCGCTCTAAAACGTCAGTGTCGCCGTTTTCCTGTATCCTATAGTTTTCCTTAATTTTTGAGCTTAAATAATAGAGTGTCAAGTTGAGAAAAACGATCATTTTCGAAACTTCCTTCTTTTCGCTATTAATTAAGGTTCCAATGTTTCCAAAATGAAATTATGCCGCATCCACCCTACAGTACCGACGTCGCTTCGTCAGATTATTGCTTTTTATCGGTCGCTCTCCAATCAAATACGTGGCGTTACGTTCAACAACAACGACGGGATGAAGTCTTGAACAATAATGGAAAATATATCATTGATTGAAATGTTGTAATTTTTGTTTAAAAATTTAATTTTATAATAAATAATTTGGCTAAACCAAAAAAAACTTATAAGTCAACTTAATATGTATACATATACATAAATACCTGTATTATATACAAAGCGTTAAATATTGGTTAAGAAAAAATATGACAGGTACAAATATAAGTATACATGATTATATAATAATTCATAAAAGTGACTTATATTGTTAGCTTTTTGTAAATTAAAATTTTATATATGATATAATCTGAAATGTTTTGGACTAGGAGTGCTGGAATTTTTGCTCACAATATAGAAAATAATACTCAATTATTTGTCAGAATTTTGTTTTTTCAATTCTATTATTATTAGCCCTGCCCACAATCACTTCCACTTTTCACCGAAACCCTCCTTTACCCAACACCGCTCTCATAACGCAACCCCCCTCATGTAGTCGATAGTCTTCTGGTTTAAGCTTTAGTTTATTACTGACGATGACCCAGTAAGCGTCGAAACAGTTTAAATTAATATTTAATTAAAATATTGTGTAAAGTAAACAACGTTGTGCTTTATTTTAACAATTTATTAAAAAAGTTAACTAATTTTTCAAAAAGTTTAAGAATTTTTAAATTTTTTTATTGTTATTATTTTTAAACGTAAATTATCATACCAATCACACTGCAAAACAGTTTTATTTACGCTAAAGATTGCCCTTCGCATAATACTAATATAAAAATTTGACAATACAAAGTTCAAGAATGAAATAAAGATAGAACAAAAATTAATAAAATATGTGATATATAACTATACATGAGATTGCGATGTTTTATATTACATATTTATTTGCTTTTAATAAAATCACTTCATTATGAATTATATTTACAATCTCATTATTTAAATAATTTATAACATTTTTGTTACAGCACATTCGTTCGTTAATCTCACGGGCAGACCCGACAATCGGGTTGAATGGCTGTGTAAGTGAGGGTCAGTATTAATGTTTTTCTCATTTAGCATCTCTTCTAAAATTATATTATTTATTTTGTCAATTGGTAAAATGTTGCATACCGTGAATAGTATAATGTAATCATCTTTATATACATTTAGTTCCATGATCTATTCGATGTTTTAATTGTAACAGTTTTAATTTTATCTACGTAAGTTTTATAAGTTCGCAATTGAGGGATAATAAATATTAATTAAATGTATTAATTAGAAAATTAAAATCAATTTTATCGAAAAATATTGTTGTTACGCTACCGGGATTTGAACCTGGATCTCTTTCCAATCCGGGAAAAGTGCATTATCCAACTATGCTACAGCGACAGTACTTTTGACGACAAACTTTCGAACTCATTCGTTACACTTTTCAAATTAATACATGTATCGTTCCATTATTTGAAAGCCATCTACTTTTTACGGAATCTCAAATACCTTTGAGTAAACCGATAGCAGACCCCAGAATTAACAATTCATTTTTCTTAAATTTTGGACACATTGATACAACTTAACATAGTTGTATAATACACCTTCCCTGGATTCTAAAGAGATATAGGTTCGAATCCCGATAGCGCAACAATAATATTTTTCGTTATAATTGATTTTATATGTATATCTTTCTAATTAATACATTTAATTAGTATTTCGAAATATCACAGACCTATGTTCTGAATAATTAAAACTTTACAATAAGAATGTGTTCGCCTTAATAATAGATATTTCGAACTAAATACGAGGAAAAATCAGTTACAATGGAAGTTTAGTTAGAAGGCAAAGCTCCGGATTGAAGGTTCAAGAAACTGATTCGGGTGCATTAACACTGAGCTGTTTTATCCCACAGCATCGTAATTTTTGATATGAGGTGGCGCACAAAAAATAGCTCACCCGATCCTATTATCATCAAATCTGACTGAAAATAATCCTTTCCAGGGTCAACAGATAGATAGATTTCATCTCTGTATGAAAGGAAATAATAAATGGAGGTCCATCCTAAGAACATTTCTTCACCCACGATTTTTTTTTGTACAGCCACCATTTTAAAATTTAACAGATGACCAGGATGGCTAACAAACTTCTTCACCAATCTTCTATGTACATTTTTCCTGGTAAACCAGTCGTCTGTATCTGACGTTTCAGATACCATTGTAGGGTCCATCATCAGATATATCATATACACGGCAGATTAGCCCAAAAAACGATAAACAGAAAATTTTATACTGCCGTATAAACCCAAGAACATTTTTAAACATAGCCAAGTAAAATTTTTCAAAAGATATACAATAAATGCGTGTCCACAATATCTTATTGTAACTCATATTATGTAGTATTTTTATAGAAATATATCAAAAGCTGGATTCTTAAAATAAGAAAAATATTGAGGTCAATTGTTTTTAATTTCATCTTCTTGAGTTAAATCTAGGGATCTGTTTTTTCTTAGAAGATCACTCGGCAGAGGTCGACTGCCAGCTATCTTCCCATATGTTAATTAGGCGGCCTTTTCATCTCTTATTAGTTGTCTACCCTTTAGTCTTTCGTTTGCGAAGGTGTGCCATTCACCTCGTCTACTATCTTGTCTTCTGTTTCTGCTTAATCTAACCTTATCTTTCACGTCGGTTGGTATTCCAGCGATGTTGGATATTCTATCTTTGATGGTTTTTCCTAAGATGTAGCGAAGAATTTTCATTTCAGACAGTCGTTATGTAGATTAGGTTCTGATGGTATCTGCTCGACTTTAGATTTCGCACACCATGATTGGTCTGACACAGGCTTTATATATTCGACAAACTTTGTTGTCTATTCTCCACATGACGTCTGTTTTTACTTTACTACCTTTAAGTAGCGCTCTGTAAGCTTTGCTACGAGTTAGGATGAGAACTAGTCCTGACCTATACAAATATATCACTGGAATTTGTCCTTAATAAGAATAAGATTAGAAAATTATTAAATTCTTTTAGCATTTATCGAGAAGTACAACGGTATCGTTATTTACTCATATATAGGGTGTTGTACTCATTTCTTTGAATATAGGTATAACATTAAATTAACAGGATATAATTTCGAGCATTTAATTAAGCTACAAATATATTTTTCTTATATCTCTATAGTAGAGTATATTAGACCAAATGTTCAGATTTTGCGCTATATCAATATTCTAAGTTTGACACGTTTCGTTTAGAACACATAAAGGATGTTTTTTTTTTAGATGTTATTTTTCGAATTGGTAACACTTTTTCCAGCGACAGCCAATTTGACAGCTGGCAGCTGATTTGTGCTCAGTTTGATTTGCCATTTCATTATGAATAGACACAATCTTCCATCCGAGCAAGTAATTCAAATGGCCATAAATCGTTTTTGTATCACGGATACTCTAATTGATAATACGCATCCGGAGAGACGTCAATAATGTTTGTAATAATGCTTTTCTTGCTATTTTGTTTGTGTGATCGCATATTATTTCTTAGTTAGACGTCAGAGTCTTGAGTGGCACAGTGGCTTTAGCCATATAATAAATCAAGGTCTGGAACACGGAATACATGTCACATCAATATTCTTACTATTTTCAAACTAAGCTAAACGCTATGAAAATAGGACTAACTTGTTGGAGTCCTGCTAGGCCAGCGTCTTGACCACTATACCAGCAAGCTACTTACTATTATATTTTTATAATCTCATTGAAGTGACGTCAAAGAGAATTCAGACAAAACACCAGCTATCGATTGATTGTGACTTTGACCGATATCTTGATTATAAAATAATATAGAAAACGCAAATGTTAGCTAATTCTTCTAATGTCCCAGCAAAATAAATAATGGTGTAGTAAGTTGTGTAGGAAATACACGGAACTTACACATTGCTTGGTACGGGATTGAACCATTGACCCGAAGATTGGCTTGCAAATATGCACTCACTCAGCCATTCTTTCATACTAGTAATTCCATTTTATCGAGGTTCAATGTCTAACATTTTCAATAGCGCGCTAAAACGTTTACGTATCGTAATTCTGTATCAAAGTTTGAAACGAATCGTGTTGATTGGCTGCCTAATAGTTACTTACTTACTTACCATCACGCCGCGGGGGTAGGCAGAGAGGATAGAGCGCCACACTCTTCTGTCCTGACACACAATTCTCGCTTCATCCACATTCATACATGTTCTCATACAAGCTCGCCGGTTATTGTGATTTTTAAATATCACACATTCGGCTGTGGGAGGTTTGCCATACACCTTTATCGAGTGTGTAAGCTATTCATACATCCATAAAATATATGGAATATGTCGGATTTTGTAAATAATTCCAACTTAAAAAAAAAAACTTGCAAATATCTCGGCAAAGTTTGTTATCCAGCGTGATCCGTTATGTTATTTCAAAATGAGGGCTGCTCAAATTCTTTTAATTCCATTAATATTGGTCTCAGAGAAAAAAGTAATTTGTGAGAAAAGCTTTTTTAAAATTTTTATATTACATACAAATCTATTATAATTTTCAATATTTGCCAAATTGCAGAGCACTTTTATGGCTAACTACGAAACCATGAATTGGGAAATGTGTTATCCTTTCATAAGCATACGAAATTTGCCTGATTCTTGCGATCATAGCCGAAAAACATTTTTAGACGAGCTGTAGCATATTAGAATTAATTATGTATCGTATTATTACGTAAATATATTTTGTAGGTATATTTTTTTTAGTGATAAGCAGTACACTAAACATCGGAAGTAGGAATATATCACAGGAAACTATTAGTATTATTGGAGACATTAGAAATATTATATTAAAAAAATATTTATTTAATACATACTTGCAACACTGACTTCCACAAAAGTTAAAACAATCAAAAATCCACTAAAAATTGACGCAGTTTTTAATTTACACATATTTTCACTCCACCACTGGCCACTCGGTTTAGAATAAGTACAAAAACGACAATTTTAAGTTACTTCATTGGTTTTGTGTGACTTCTTTGCGCGTACATGGATCCGCCGGCGGTGCAAACGGTAATGGTTTCGTATCTGGCGATGCAAACGGGCACCAGTCTTGTGAGGTCACAGGTCACTCGATAATGACGAATATTATCAGTTCAACTTATCGAGAAACGGTTGGGATTGTCTGCTTCATTCACTCTTTGACGCACGATATATTATAATTGGCCACGAAAACATGGCAACGGAAGCTTACAACGATGTTAGAACAAGTCGATAGCAGTAATATGTATGGACATTGAAAAATATTATCGTCCACTGTCAAGCGCTGTCATTTAATAATAGGTACCGAGCAATGATTTTCATGTGACCAAGCTTCGTGCGCACCTTTAAAGATAATAATTTATAATTTCACGTTTTATTTTCTACATTCAATGTGGATGATTTTAAGATGGAATATGTAAAAATAGCACCTAAGAAAATTCCATAACGTACTCACAATTTTATCTAAATTTACTTCATTATCGGTTCCGGGATCAATACTATTATATAAATAATAATAATAACGTGTTTATTCCAGCATGATCAGATTTTTTTTTTAACCCGATTCGCCATAGAGATAATACATATTATGTTATACATTAAGGTTATGAAATAAATATAATGGTATGAAAAGAAAACCAAGAAAATATTAATAAATAAAAAAAAAGTTAATAAAAAGTTCACACATATATACATACAAAATATAAATATTACTTATATAACTACTTCAGTCACGGTCATTGTTGTATATGTAGCTATTCTCTAGGCGCTGCCATTCTCTGGTCAGGGAACCAGCTTTCCACGAGAGCGCCGCTTGCACCAGAGAGTTAGTGCTGAGCTCTAGCCGCAGCTGTACGCCAGCAACTCGATATATATTAAGCATATATAAATTATCCTGGGTACAATATTCGGGCGAAGACCTGGAAGGATACCATAATGGCAGATGGATGCGTTGCATCGAGCTGGAGTCAATTTTGAGGGGACCGAGACGTGTGGAGGAGCATCATAAGTCATACTAAACCATCAGATTAAAGCCATCATATGTCAGTACTAACATGAAGAAAATCAAATCACAATGGCGGTGCATGAGTAGAATGTGTCGTGTGTAATACTTTTTGAAGAGTTGTAGTAGCATGCCTCTAATCATGCATGTTTCAAGTCTGATAACTCGTAGGTTATCAGACTTGAAATATGAAACATTGGTGAATGAATGCAGTAGAATAGTAAGTATTATTTATTTATTTATTATTATTACGCACGCCCTATTCAGGCATTAATATAATTTGTAAAATAACAGAAGATTTCATCAGAAGTGCAATACACAAAGAAAAAAAAAATATAATGTCAGCATGTTTTTTCATAAACAAAATTATAAACATTTTGAGTTGAGACACAAAAAATTGTAATAATGTAGTCCTATAAAAAGTTAAATTTACATCAAAAATGTCTACTGCCTCCGCATATTCATTCCCCAAAGAATGCATTCTGGGGACTGCGGAGTTAGCCAATGCATGAGTTTTGACATTACCACTGTAATAAAACAATGAATTGTGTCTCTATGGCCTCAATGGTGCGTAAAAGTCAAGCAAACCAACAATCCCAATGGGACAGTCTATCATACCATTGATGATCCTGTATAGAAATATAAGGTCGGTCATCGTACGTCTCACTGATAATTTTAACAATTTTAGACGGCTAAGGAAATAATCATAATTGATATCCTCAGAGTGTATATTTATATTAAAATTAATGAATCTTAGAAACTTTCTTTGGATTCTTTCAACCACCGTCGAGTGATCAATGAAGTGTGGCGATTATATGACCAAATTATATTCTACCTGAGGTCTGCCTAGAGAAGTGTAAAGGACTTTGTAAGTGTGCAGGTCTGAAAAGTTTTTCGCAAAACAAATCTCAGCATTTTGAGAACTTTATTAATTATCGAATCAATGTGGGGAATGAATGATAATTTATTATATTGGTAAGTGAGCGGATAACACTATGTATTCAGATAAAAGTGTAAACAGTAGATCGGATAGATAAGGAGGGTAATCAGAGAATTGAATGGGAATGAATACCTCTACTTTTTATTTATTTATACACCATTTAGTATTAACAAATTATAATAATAAAACGTGTATTTGTCATGCTGTACATGGAAAAATTCCGAAGGGCAAGCCCGTACGTCGAAATGGTTGATGTATTGAATTGCTCTGTACTTTTAACTTATGAATTATTCAAAGTTTTTAACTGAAAATATTATATCTTTTGAATTAAGGGACTACTTTCAACGATAATTCAAATTTTCGCATTTTTTACGAAAATGTGGGTTTTTATTATTCATTTATATCTGAAGTTATACACTAGATTTGATTATTTTTTAAAACTATTGCTTAGATAGGACCTTTGTACTAATTTAAAACTAATAAACTGAAGGTTATTTGGCATAAAAAAGACCTCGACCATTAGATGCATTTTCCGCGTGCTACTAAAGTGTGTGAATATGCTAAATTATTGCATAAACGTTATATATTTTCTTATTATCTTGAAGTCGGAGATAAATCTCAATTAAGAAAAATTAACAAAATGTTATAAATAATTCAATTTGCAGTACATATGATCCATTTTTCGCGTTTTTAAAATACTTTGTTTTAGTGAAAACATACGTTATAAAATAATATTTTGTATTTACTCACATGATTTGAGGCTTCGGCTACTGTTGAAAATCTAGATTGATATCAAAAACGCAATAATTTCTTACTATATAATATTTATATTCATCCAAATAATGTGTATTTTAAATTTTCTTTATTAACTTTAGATCGCCGATCGACAGTGGTCGTAATGACGTTTGCGCTCTCGTAATTTTCGTTAAAAAATACCGATTATATATATTTCAACGCATATTTTACCGTTGGTTTGAATTAATATTGAAATTATTCACAACATTACTAGCAAATTTCCTAAATTAGATGCCTTTTTACTGATTTTAAGGGAAAACAACATTTTCTTGAACAAAGTAAATATTTTATGTACGTTATTTTAATGTAAGTCGAAATTAAATATTTCGTTTATATATAACACTGTTGTATTTTAAACAAAGCTGTCTGTTTCATAAATAATTATGAAACAGACATATCACCACAATGGCGACGGGGCGTTTTAAATCGATAATATTAAACAAAATAATAAATTGAAACTGTCATAAAATTTTTAACATTGAATTAAGCGACCATCTAAATATATGTAGGTACTTTTTCTGATTTCAAAACATATTCATACATATGAATTAGGTACCCAATAAATTATTTAATTTTCGATAGATTAATTCAAATGACAATACACATTTTTATTTCATTCCATATGATTCCATATGAAAAAAGGTGGAAAATACTCTTGACACGAATTATGATTAAAACTTGTATCGAATACGAGAGTCTCTTTCTATTCAAACCCCTCTCGCGCATGATTTACATAACAAATAACGTCATTAATTATTTATCTGATACTTAAAATAAATGAACTATTAGCGTCATCTTGAAAGCATATCTAATTCGTGTAAAATTTCTCGAATTTCAAACTGGAAAAACGAAAGTTCGCCCTTAAATGAAAAAAAATGTGCGCAGAATGATATTTTTTTAAAAATACTAAATTAATGTATTAATTATAAATATATACATATAAAATCAATTTTGTCGAAAAATATTGTTTTAGCGTCACCGGGATACGAACCTGGATCTTCATTTCCAATCCGGGGAAGTGCACTACCTTTGTGCTATAACGCCAGTATTTTTCTTGACAAATTTTCGAACCTATATGTTACATTTTTTCAAATTAACGCTTAATTAATCCCGGTGACGCTAAAACAATATTTTTCGACAAAATTGATTTTATATGTATATATTTATAATTAATACATTAATTTAGTATTTAAAATATCACAGAGCTATGTTCTGAATAATTACAACTTCACAATAAGAATGTGTTTTCCTTAATAATATTTTTTTTTACATATTCTCACAACGTGGTATTTTAAGAATAAAATGTGTACCTCCGTTTTATAGTGCAATGCACTACCCTTAAATGGTATATATCTGGGTTCATAATGTTTCTAAAATCAAACAATTTAAAAAAAAAATATAGTGTTTGAAAAATAATTTTTACACTCAGTAATTCGTTTAATTTTTGTAACTATTAAGTATTTACTTAAACATTAAAAATATTTTGTCGAGATTTTCGGCATTTCTTAGTAGATATTTTCTTTCGTCTGACAAAATGGATGAGGATTCTTCGGAAAAAAAAAACGTCGACAAGCAAGATGTTCAGTACAATCATCCGGTACAGAGAACGCTTAAGTCAGAATTCGAAAGCCGTTTTGAAAACGTTAAGCAAATGCTCATGCACAAGCACGAAATCGCGTTCTAGAAACATCATCAGAAGCTCAGGCTCGACACATGCTAAAAGCGGGCTCGACTAATAACAACCGAAACTTCAACTAATAACACCCGAAACTTCAACTAATAACACCCGAAACTTCAACTAATAACATCCGAAACTTCAACACGGCGATCTACAAATGCTCGGTCATAAGTTCATCGGCAAACCCTAAGCAGTGAATAACGATTGTCGAATGTCAAATCTTGAAGAACCTATTTGTACTGAAGTAGTTTCATTCAATGAGTCGAGAGTTGATTGATGTATTACAGTATTTCTGTATATCGAAGAAAGTCATTTGTAGTTCTTGTTACTTAAAAAATTTTTTTTTTTTTTTAAATTTTAATTTAATTTTCTCTCAAGTGTAAGTATTTTTTTAAAAATAAAGATATTTAAGATACAGAAAATGTTTTTTAGTTACACAGTAATGGGTACTTTCCCAAGTCCGCCGTCACGCCTGGCGCGGCGGTTTCCGAAGCTTTGCATGAGACCACCTTCGGCCAAAAAATACACCTTCGGCTGTACAATCAGCTTCGACTAAAATCTGCTGAAGGTTTGGCCGAAGTTGAAGCTTTGTATTTGGCCACCGAAAACGCACGAATGAAATAAAATTCAGTTTATCATTTCTAAAAAACTGTAATTAATTTATTTAATGGATATATTTACAATTATTATCAACATCACGACGCAGAAAACAACATATAGAATTTACATTGTTATTACATTCTAGCCGGTGTTCTAAGATTTCTAAGTACTATTGAACCTTCGGCTTCGGCTTCGGTCGGACACTACTTTGCATGTGCCGTCGCCGCGCGTCACGTGGCGGTACCAAGTTGTTTTCTGGAACGTACATGAAATATTGAACGTACGCTTTCTATGCGTGAGTAGCATCTTATTTTTTTACATCGGTTCATTTACTGGTACCGTGCATAATATATTAATTTTAATATGTGGCAGTGAAAGTGTTAATAATAATAATAATAATAATAATAATAATAATAATAATAATGTGTTTATTCCAGCGTGATCAGGTTTTTTTTTAACCTGATTCGCCATAAAGATAATAAATATTATGTTATACATTAAAGGTTATGAAATAAATATAATGCTATGAAAAAGAAAACCAAAGTTAACGTTAAGAAATAAGATTTCATTTTAAATAGTCAAGTCTAGTACACAACAGTACGTCCTGAAGAATATACATATATATGTTTTTTACATTGTGGTTCGACAATTTAATATTAGTTATTGTTATGTATGTATAACACCCGTTGGTTTTAAATAAAAAAGTATCTACTATGTAAAGGTACATACTATTTATATTTTGTCATTTCATTTTCTTGTCGTAAGTATTCTATTACATTGACTTTTCTACTCTTATCCAGCGCTGGATATATGCATTGGTTCATGAAAAATATGGTACACTTATAGTCTTTCCAACCTTGTGTTGACGCAAGTCGAGAATCTACTCCCTGTGTATTTTGTCCTTTCAATATATACATATATATATATATATATATATATATATATATATATATATATATATATATATATATACCTTAATATACCTGTCCCGCTCTGGCCAACTAATGACTTAGGGATTTCGCCGACGTGGGAACAGATTACCTTCTGACACCGAAGTGTCAAGATGTGTGTTATTTTTTTACCATCCGAAAGCAGTGCCGTGCGTAACGCTAGGATCATGAAGATGTGTTGTTCTAAACAGCTCCGGAAGTACAGTGATATCTCGGTTCTTTACTAAGAAGGTGCGAGTCAACTGGAGGTGAAAACGACGTTCAATACAGGATCGAGATCAAGGTAGGCTAGATACACTTGCCAATATTCCTTTTTTGAATTCAATTCGGGTTGCGTCAACTAATCGATACAGTTCACGAGATCTTATCCCACCAGTCTTGTCTTCAGACAACTCAAAGAGTCAACGTCCTGTCCCCAGTAGAGAGTAACGTCATCAGACGTCCCAGAGAACTAACGTTCCGTTCCCACATGCCTCAGAGAGTGAACATCCCGTTCTTAAACGTCTTAGAGAGTCAAAGACCCCATAGTTATCCCTCGCAACGCACGGAAATGTGGATGACCCTTTTCAAACACGCTAGCGATATAAATATACTTCGCAGTATGCTTCGTGAAGTGGTCGGTACGGGTGGCAATTATTCACGTCCGCTTGTTTGTTGTCTGCGGGACAAGAATGTATCACCCTTTTTATATATTGCGTTCCCCTATCTATTTCTGTGACATTCTGTACGTACATATGTCAGTAAATTGATCTGTCATAAATAAGAAATTAATCCTGTCATCTCATCTACGTCTCATGGTCATATCGTGTCGCACTTTATGGTTTCTTTCCTTATTAAGGGTAGCACTGTCAAATGTGACATATGCATATTTTGTTCGTATTTTTAAAGAATGTCTTTAATTGGATATATATATATGTATATATATATTTCAAAATTAATACGTAAGAACACCGTTTGTATAATTTCAGGGAGAGCAATACAGAATGTACTAACATAAAAGCAATCGGCTATCTTTGTTAGTGCAAAGAGCAATCGGCGGTAGCCGCTGATAGTATTCTTGAATTTACACGGTAAAGTATTTAAATTAAAATGATACAAAATTTTTTATTCCCACATCGATTACTTTGTGATCTTCCCCGTAGCATTTGTATGCAAACGTCAAAAGTTTTCACAGCAATGGCCGAATGTCGAAAACACATATACGCAACAACCAACCGATATCATACTAGTGCTACCATCGCATGTAGGAAAAATGAAGCTTCTTCTTTTGACGCCCTTAAGTCCCGACAGATCCATTTTCGTTTCAAATCAGCGTGACGAAAACCTTTAACCGTTTGAATTTATTATAATAAGTTTCACTTCAATGTACGTTGAAATGACGACTGCTATAATATGACAGGCAGTTATGCCAATTGTATAATAATGCAGAATTTTCCATCGCGGGTTGAGATCCACAGTCACCCTGGGTGTGTTAATATCACGACAACATTGGGTATGGGTACTCTTTAATCAGTTTGATGCATACAAGTGAACAGCTAATATAGATTATTGCGGCGGCGTCCTTATAAAGCGCGGATGGTTTGCGTTCAATTGTAGGTACTTTAAACCGCGCTGCAGGTCGCCCAGGAGCAGAAAGGAGAAATGTAAATAATTAAAAAAATTGATTTACGAAGGTTTTTCTTTTAAATAAATTATTTACCTTAATTTTCTTATTTTTAAATTATTTAAAACTCTCGAGATGACACGATAAAAATGAGGGGACACGAAGTAATGAAATATCCGATGGCGGTCGAGCACTTTTTGGAAGTAAAACAGTGTTTCTAGATATTAAATAAAAATCAGTTTCTCATTGAGATGACGTATATGCTGTTTAAAAAAAGAAAAAAATGAATTATCAAATTTGGTCCATAGATGGCTATAGTGTAGTAGTACTCGAAGCGAGTCCACATACTAACATATATACAACTTTAAAAAATTTGATAAATATGGAGATTGAGGGATGAGAATTGGTGAACGTTATACACACACACACACACACACACACACATATATATATAAAGTGATCTTTTATTTTAGAACTATTTTCTTCATCATTTTTTGAGTAATTACCAATTGTGATATTGAAGTTTTATATGCGCCTCCCCATCCAATAATACCATATTGCAAATGTGACTGTACAAACGCGTAATATATTATTTTTAGATTTGTAGGTGATAAGATGTTTCTGAGTCTTAAAAATACGTAGGCAGTTTTCCTTATTTTGTTTGCAAGATTAATAATATGCTCTTTCCATTTGAGTTTGTTATCTATTATGATTGCTAGGTACTTGATACAGTATTTTTCTTCATGATTTGGTCAATGGACATTGGTCACAAGAGTACAGACTTTGGTGTGAATTTTAATATTAGCAATATTTGAATATATCCAAGAACGCACAATTACTGGATTTTTACTTACAAAGGCACTGTTTTTAAACGAAGATCAGATATCTCATAAAAACGAAACTATTTTTTATTATACTTAATGGAAAATACATAGAAGTATGGGGTAATTATATGCCTGTCTTCGGCTGGTTTAAGTGATCATTTTATAAATATCACTTTATACATATGTAAAACAGTGTTTCTAGATATTAAATAAAAATCAGATTCTCATTGTGATGACATATATGCTGTTTAAAAAAAGAAAAAATGAATTATCAAATTTGGTCCTTAGATAGAATTGGTGAACGTCACTTTATACATACATATGTATAAAGTGACGTTCACCAATTCTCACCCCTCAATCTCCACATTTATCAAATTTTTGAAAATTGTGTATATGTTAGTATGTGGACTACTTTATATATACTTTCATATATTTTCCATTAATTATAATGAAAATGAGATATTTGATATTTAATTAATAATTGATTAATAAGAGTGCCTTTGTAGGTAAAAATCTAGTAATTGTGTGTTCTTGGATATATTCAAATATTGCTTTCTAGGTATTGTTTATTAATTCTTTCCTTTTTTCTTTTCTATTTCTCTGATGCTCTTGATTTTCAGTAATTTGGGGACTCTGGAAAGTTGGGCCCATTACAGTTGCGATTTGTGCCACTTTAAAAATGCGCCACTGCCTTGTCGTAGAGCTTAGGATTAACATCTTGGGTATTGCATTATTGTAATGCCCAAGACATCCATACTTCCCATGTACAAAAATAATAGCTTTGTCTCTGTGAGACGTCTATATCTTGATGATAATCCCTCAGGGGATAAATTTCAGTAATTGGTTTCTACAAAGATTTGAACATAGTCAAAATATTGGCTCATGTGTGTTGGGTGAGTAGAAAATAATGCTCAGATTGGCTGGTGGTGTTACAAGATTCTACGAAATGTTTACTTTAGAATGCCCCATGTTACAGAAACAATTAAAGAATGCCGGCCCAAATAGAATGGATATAAAACCATGGGTATTAAGACCAATAGGAGAAGACAGGGAAGACCACAAGCAATAAGGATAATATCAGTCAGATGCGATCTTAAGGATTTGAACTTGACCAAAAATGTAACGCCAAATGAAAAGGATCAAGCGAGGATAAATAAGAATAATAATAATAAATTATCCATTATAACCCTACTACATGCTTAGCCCGGGTTTATTAGACCTGATTTTTTATCTTTTAAAAAGCTACAAAAGGAAGTTTTTTTAGAGGTACAGAATTTTAAAATGAAATAAAAATCGTGGTAATAGCCATGGTATTGGCTTCATTGGAAATATAATTTTATGGCATTATGATTTCGCGCATGTGAGCGTCGTGGCTGGCTCGAATAAAGCCCAATCTGGAAGTTCAATTTTCGACCACTTTTTGGAGCAGCTGGGGACGTATATCGGTAATAACGCGACGAATGTTAGCTTCCAAGACATCTATCATCTCTGGTTTATCGGCGTAGACTAGCGACTTTACATATCTCTACAAAAAATAATCCAAACCACGATTTTTGAAATAAAATTGCACTATTTATAAGTCTATTCACGGTGAAATGACAAACCAAACTGAACACAAATCAGCTGTCAGCTGTTAAATTGGCTGCCGCTGAAAAAAATGTTGCCAATTCGAAAAATAAACCTCTAATAAAAACACTCTTAACAATGATGACATTGGATCCCAACCAGAACAAAAATGTTTGGTCTGAGGTACTGAAAGATCCGTCGGTTTTTAAATTAATATTACATTGGTACTTATCGACGAACACAAATTAGGCCTTTACTTTTTTGTGTCGTTTGATTAATTATCAATTTTCATTTTTGATAAATATGTAATTAATTACTGGTACATTAAATGTATAATAATGTACGAAATACATAAAAAAAATTGTTGCGCAAATCGTACAATACATTAAAAATCTATGCGAACTATGTCACTAGCACGAAATCGTGAATTAAACCGCTGGTTATAAAAAAAACTCAAAAAGGGTCCTATGGTTAAAGCAGCTGCGCAAATTCAGTCAGTTTAAACAATCTCAATGAATATGGCTAATTCAGAAGTTGCTTAGATGCATTTGAGGTAATGTTCGTTGTTATTGTCTCACCAGAGAAAAAACGCATCAGTTTAACATATAGTCATATATCGAAGGTCGACAACAGTCAGTGCCGGTTCAAAAAATTGAATGTAACGCTGTTGACCTTTTTATTGGCTTTTGTTCCGGAAGGTCACGCAATAAAATTACGAAAATGAACTAAAGTTGAGACACACGGACGCTAAATCATGTTGGAGTAGCAGGACACGCTCAACTCCTCTTGGCTAACTATCCAAGAAGATGCAAACGAAGATGGAAAGGAAGATAAACATGGTGTCTGTTTACATTATATACATTTTGATACCATACGTGTTATATTATAGAGCACGATAATATCGGAACCAACTTACATCAGTAAATAACCAATATTTTGTACCTTAAAATTGGATATCCATGAGATAATAAAGAAAAACTACAAAGTATAATTTAACTGACGGAACAGCTTGTAATCGAGAAAAATAATCTCCAAATTTAAGCTTAGAAACATTTGATAATTAAATGCACGCATTGCTTTACTGAGTAGAATCGATGCGAGAGTGTAAAGTTCCCATAACGATTCCAGGATAGGGTGGGTCCCATAGAGGTTTCCCTCAAAAAAATTTGATAATAAATAAGTTCCAGCAAAAGCGACGAACAATATTTAATGATAAGTCAAAAAAATAATACATCCATTCGTGCACCGGATTGATACTAATAGTATTTTTTTTAATAATTAATATACTTTCTTTTAAAATTATTTCTAATTTATGGTGGAATTCCATTATAATGATTTAATTGAAACACTTCTTTTAACTATTTATTTTATTTATTTACCAATCTGAAGGTGGCCGCGATAGACTGAAACCGGCAACGGTCATAAAATAATAAAAAGTGAAAAAAAGTTTTAAAAATACATTATTTTTTAGTTTCATAGTTACATATTTGATAGTGTCATTACAGAAATTAGAAGTATTGTTGCTCAAGATTTTGGCAGCAAAGTAAAACACTTAGTATTTTACTACATTATTATAGCTGACAGTACTTCTGGTACAATTACTAAAGCAAAAATTTGATGAAAGTAAAGAAATTTAATATAAAACGACCAGTCCAGAAAATAAAACGAATAAACCAAGTTTTAAAAAAAAATTATTTTATTTATTCTTTATTACACATATATATATTTTAATTTTATTTTTTGCCAAACTACATGGCAGTTTCACGTCAAGGATTGCTTTTTACATAGTTAAACATTTTTTTTTATGAATAAAATATAACAAGGAGAAAAAAATTAGATAAGGAGATGTTAGATACATTACTTAGAAAGATATAATGAATAAAATATATATAAATATAAAGAAAAAAAACAATATTTTGAAAAGATAAACAATTTTTACAGATTGTAAAGGATCTAGTCTACAGAATTTTATGGGTGGATACCTGAATATAATATAATACAATAAGGAAATAAAAAATTAGACAAAAATATGTTCCTTTACTTTGCATTTTAAGGTGGTCACTGGAGTCGTATAACTCTAATAATTATAAACAAAGGAGAACATATGTACAAAAAGTAAAAGTCAATGTGAACTTGTGCAGCAATTTTTATACTACTTTTCCCCTTTTTGTAGAGCCAGTACTTCACTTTTGTTGCTAAATATGCAAGGGTATTTTCAGATTTGCATTTAGAACGTTGTGTATTTTTTGTGCTAGAAAAAGACGAAATCTTTGTGCAAAAGTTATAATTTTGACACAAAATAGTGACAGTTAGCCTGTGCTCTCGTTAAGCGAGGGTGATTTATTTGTTGGTGATCTTATTTATGTTGATAAAAGTTTTTTTTAGCGTATTAAGAATTCTACTATATACTGACGAATTTTCAGGACGTGACATTCAAAGGATTAATGTGTAATTTCTTCGTGAATTTTTGATACTTGAATCATGGACAATTTTTTGGTATTGGAGATTTCTAATTAAGTATTATATTAAGGAGAACACATGGTTGTGAAGTAGTAATTATTCAGAATATAGGTCTGTGATATTTTTAACACTAATTACATGTATTAATTAGAAAGATATACAAATAAAATCAATTTTATTACCGGGATTCGAACCTGGATCTTTTTCCAAACCAGGAAAGTGTAACAAATAGGTTTGAAAATTTGTTGTCAAAAGTACTGTTACTGTAGTATAGTTGGATAATGAACCTTCCCCGGTTTGGAAAGAGATCCAGGTTCGAATCCCGGTAGCGCAACAACAATATTTTTCGATAAAATTGATTTTATATGTACATCTTTCTAATTAGTACATTTAATTAGTATTTTAAATTAAGTATACCTTGAGAGATTAATATAAATATTTGAAGATATTCTTTTGTCACTTAATTCAATACAATCCTAAGCATTTTTTACTGTTGTCTTAAAGGTTAAGCTGTGGTGAATCTCAACACATGAATAAAAGTATGTACATGCATATTGTTGAATATCATGACGTGTATAAGGTTACATGGAAATAATCAAGGGTACACCCAACTGTAATATCTTACGAGTTATACTTATATTATATATATAATTTGATCATTTGATTATAAAATTAATATTGTATAAATGGATTGGAAGTATTGGAGCTTTTGGCAAATCAAAGTTTAATAGCATTTAAAAATATATGGTTGTTTTCTACCTGTAAAAAACAATGTGTCATTGAAGGAAAATGCATAGAAATTATATAGCTCATCTGGGAGAGGTCCCGGATTCAAGTACTAGCGGGATCCTTATATTTTCGAGAGAAAAAATTATCCTTTACATTTTCTCAATGACTTACATATTTATTTTGGTTTAATTATATTATCAGAGAACGCTGTGTTCTTAAGAATCGAAGTTTCACTGAAAAATGTCAATTTATCTCATATTTACTTTTAAATTCATATTTCTCTTCACAAGCATTGTTAAAAAAGGTCCATTTACCAAGGACATGAACCATTTATGCGTAATGTTAACTAAACCACTTCACTTAAATATTTTTTTCTCAATTAAATGGCCCTTCTTGAAATTACTATGGGTGAATCTCAAAAACAATATTTTTTGGTAGAATAATTTATACACCACTTACGATACCATAGATTTGATAGAAACGCTATTTTAATGTTTTTAAAAGTACGACATGAAGATTCGGCGTTATTGCATTTTAGAAATAATATAATAAAGGATTGATACAATATATTGCCTACTTAAATTGGTTCAATTTATGTCTATATATTTACCTATCACATAATAACGTCTCGTAATGTAAACAGTTTAAAATATTTGCCTATCAAGTATATTATGGTATATGAAAAGTGACTTGCAAAGTGAATAATTAATGAATAAATAAAAATTTACGTTATTAAGGATAACACATTCTTATTGTGATGTTGGAGTTATTCAGAATATAGGTTTGTGATGTTTTAAATACTATTTAAAGGTATTTGAGATTTCGTAAGAATAATGTAGATGGCTTTCAAATATTGGAACGACAGATGTATTAATTTGAAAAAGTGTAACACATAGTTGGTAATGCACTTTACCTGGATTGGAAAAGAGATCCAGGTTCGAATCCTGATAGCGCAACAATAATATTTTTTGATAAAATTGATTTTATATGATTAACACATTTAATTTACATACAAACTTCAAAATTTACATACAAACTTTAAAAATGGTTATAAAAAATATATAAATTTAAGTTTTTTCGTTTATTAAGCTAGTTTATGGCCCGATTAAGCAATTTTGAAGGCGAGATGGAAAGGAGGTGTATGTTTTGAAGATTTATTAAGGTTTATTAATGAGAGGCAGTCAATATTATTGTACACGTACACTATATTATCTAGAAATAGTAAAACGGAAATCAGTCGATGTTTTTGATTTATTTCTCTGGATAGTTTTTTAAAATATTTTAGAAGTTATTTCACAGTACTATACCGCGAGTTCTAAATAGATTAGGCATATACCACTGCACTAACGTGTAATACATCAGTGCAAAACAGTATCACAAAAATACGATATTTTAAATAAATAAACGAAAACTTACTCATACGACATAATACGAAAACTTACTCATACGACACATTTAATAATTACAAATAAGTCATTTCATTTAATATAAACCAATTTTTTATTTACGTCTCAAACTTTGGAGTTAGATGTGTATGGATATCGGCAATATATTGTTCAATGCGGGAACAATAAACTCTAGTGTCTTCGATTCGTAATTGAAGACCTGTAATAAAATAAAGCACCGAAAAATAAATTTTAGAGTCAAGTATGAGAAAATGTTCTATATGCCTACGCCAGTAACTTTAATTAAGTATATAGTACCAGAAAAAATAATTGATATGTCTAGTCAAGGTCGTAATATAGGATGGGACCTTAGTAAGATTCCTATTAACACAAAAGAGGGCCTATGTGAATCATCACAACGCTGCACATTTCATACAAAATGAGCGAACGCTGGACTCCTGATATAAAAGAGGAAAATAAGCACTTTTAATAAGTTAAGTGAAAATGAAAAGCTAAAAGCACAAGAGAAACAATACTGTTCTTCTAAAATTGTTAATGTACCGGTAATAAATCTTTCAAGTACCTCGGTAAGTTAATTTGTTTTGCAAATTCTGTTTCGCCGTATTTTTGACAAATTTGATCAAGCGTCAAACATCTAGGGATGTGATAACGATGTGTTTGAATTTAAAAGGGTGAACAATTAAAAAATTGATCAACTCGAAAGATTTAGAAGAAATGAAAAAGGGTGCTCGAGACAAAATACCTTTTAAGGTAGTAACGATGGAAAAGTAAAACTTTTACAAATATTCAAGAAGCGGCAGATATCCACCCAAAAGTGTGAAATCAATCCAGCAACAACATAAATACGTCATTTCTTCAACGATTTAGAACTGTGGAAAGTTGAAAACGTTTTAAGAAGAAATAAATTATTTGGCGATGTAAAAACTGTGAATTATGCAAATTAGATTGCCAAAGTAGGATAACAGACGAAAAAAAAAAAAAAAAAACAGATTATCTTCATTCTGAAGAACAAAGGATTTCTATAAAAATCTATTTGAGTTGATAGTTATAACAATTGATAATCCACCTCTTTTTTTTTCGAATACTTTTAGATGCTAGCACTTTTTTAACTTATGTTATCGTAATAATTAGTTTTTCACATCCCTGGTTTAAAAAAGTATACACTTTAATAGGTGTTTGTGTTATGCTCTATTTTAGGTTTTTAGGAAAGGCATTTAAACCCAACTAATAAGTGACAGTTGGTCCTTAAGCCTTTTCGTATATTTTGTTATTTATCATCTATTTTTAATATTTTACTAATCGTATTTCTTATACAGTTGTATACTTTTTTATGATATAAAAAATATATGCTGCCTAATAAAAAATATGAGTATTTCTTTAAACCCTTGTATATTTTTTTCATTTTTCTGGTGCTTAGGTCCCGTTTTTCTAAATTTCGTTATTATGATTTTTTTTTATTATAAGAAGCATGACCAGGAACAATGTTGAGTACAATAATATCAGGTTATGCCGTAATTTAAATCCCATTATATATTATATGATCAGTTAAGGTCGCAAGCATAGATACCGTTGTACTATTCAGCTCTACCTCCTGGTACTCGGCTCGCACGCAGGCATCTAATTGGTTTCACTATATCATTTTACGCACGGATATTTTCTTCGTTCTTTAGAAATCACATTATTTTGATAACGATTGGAAATAATGTTTACATTGAAAAAATATATATATATAATTGCACTTCTATTTTATTTTATTTTTAAATGACTTAATATTGTTTCAATATACGTAGTGCAGTCCGATTAATTGCTGCCCATGTTTTAGTAAATTTTACACACATGCATTATCTTACGAATATATTCAGTTTGTATCCATACGTTTCGCATAGTGATGAGCTCAGAATCACGAACCGTAGTCAATCACTGATACAGTCATACTCACCATCAGTGATTGAATATCTGAAAATATTGTGATTCGTGATTCATTTTTTATTATATTTGGTTGTGAAGCGTGATTCGGCACATCTGCATATGAGACGAAAATAGTTAAGAAGAAATGACGTTACAATTCGTGATCAGCGACATCTAGTAAAATCTGCTAAAAAGTTTTATGCATTTGACCGTAAAAATAAACTTACACTTTTTTAAGAGGTAAAATTTAGAATATGTTTTTTACGCAAATGAAATTTGAATAATTGAAATAAATACGCTCAATATTATGTTTATTTTATCATTCTTTTTATCTTTTATCAATTCACACCTAAACGAACTAGACATTTTGAGTACTTAGAATACCTCAATTAAATCTAAATTTAATTCATAAACTTAAAAGGCCTTTACTTTATATATTTTATTTTTATCACCCAGATTTTTAATCCCTATCCCATTTTCCCTTTCCTTTCCCCTCACCCTCCCGTTCGCCACAAATATTTTATTTTTTATAACTTTTTTCTCTCACATTTTTCTTCATTATAGTCCTCTTTAAATATTAAATTATTCTCACTGTATACAGTATATTAATTGGTTTAATTATTGTTGAGAAAACATGTAATTAGTTTAATTATTGTTTAGCTTTTATTATAATTTTCGTATTTAATGATAAACTGTATGTTTTCCGAATAAAAATAAAATAAAATTTATTTTGTTTACTGTGATATCGTTCGGCGCATGCGCATTAGTAATGAAACTGTGATTACAGTCACAGTTTTCAATCATTGATATTATCAATACCAATCACAATCACACCAGTGAGTCAAGAGCAGCATTTTTCTCATCACTTGTTTCGCGTATCCGAAACATTTTTCATCAGAACCACCTTCATGTCCTACCCGATCCTGGCTCGGCCTCACCGCTGACACCAGGGTCTCTCCAGTTAGATGCAACATATCTATGTAGCGCTATGGCACTTTTCGAAGACTTCTTTGGTTCAAAGTCGTGCCCAGGATAATCTCATTTTATAGATAAATAAATTATCTACTATACATGTACATTACGGTAGACAAGTAGTGTAGCAGACAGGGCAACGAATAAAATGTTTTTTTTTTCAAAAATTTTAGTAGCAGTGCTATTTAATGTATTCAAATTCATAGATATTATACTACTTTCAAAAGGGTAAAGAAATTAAAATGTGCATTATTGTGATGGATAGATCAGTTATTGGTGCACTCATACCGCTATCTAATATTCTAGTTCTAATATTCACTGATTCTACAACAATCTCACTACATTTTTATTTTTTTATTTTTATTTTTATTCCTGTCGAATTTCTTGCATTAAATAACACCACAACAGCATGAGAAAAACTGTCTACTTTAACACAGACGGCAGTCTAGCAAAGTAGCCAGGACAATGCAATGAGGTGGAGTCTACTCCATTCCACCCAATAAACTACGAGTATATACTTAATAGCAATGTAATTGTATCTTATGTTTATCATGTTATATTATAATATATTCACCATAAAAACATATATGTCAATAAAGTCAAATAAATACAAACGAATTAGTAATTGACCGATCGGCCGGTAACATTATTTTACAAACTTTCCTAACCTCAACGAATACCATGGTTTAACCTTTACCATACCGTGATAGAAAATATTCATAAGCACCCATGCTGTCAACTCGTGTTACCGTTAAGTATTTAGATTTTTTTTAGTATTTTTAATCAAAAAAATACTTTTACGAGCTTAAAAGGTCTTAAAATAGTTAATGTCGTACATTTTCTCTAAATATCGAGCAATAAAAGTGAAAAAATAATAATTCGTGGCATTTAAATATTATGTATTGAAGTTCTATACAATACGACATTCCTTCTTGTTATTCTTCATTTAATTAGTGAGAAAGATACGTAATTATATTCGTATATTTGTTACTGTTATCACTGTGAAACTAATTTTTGATTTTACATAGCAATTTTACATAGCAGCAATTTTACATAGGATTGAATTGAAAAAGAATTACTTTTACATAATTGGTTATAAAGTGAATCCTACAAATCACTAGTCTATTTTAAGCATAAATAATTTTTTAAGGCAAGTTAAAATATTTATTACGGAAATATATAGGTTTAATTGCGGCGGTTGATGTGTGTTACAGCATGGCTAGGGAAGGGTTAAATAAGGGTACTATTTAACAGGGAATAATTTTCAGAGATATGTGCTTAAAATAAATACTTTGTTCCATAAAACGAATTGCTTGTGTATTTGTGTATTACAATATTAAAAAATGAACATTAAATAAATATATCTTTGTTCAATAAAAATACCTAACCTAACATAACTAACTAACTTATCATCTGCGGGTATAGGCAGAGAGGATAGAGCGCCACACTCTTCTATCCTGACACATAATTCTCACGTCATCGACCTTCATTCATCTTCTTATACAATCTCGCCGGTTATTATGGCTTCTAATAGGACCATCTCCAGGTATCTGTTTTACCTGGTCGTGCTAAGCTTTTCGTGGACGTCCTCTATTTCTGGTGCTATCAACACTTGCATCATATATCTTTCTTACTATTTTCTCCTCATTCATCTGTTCCATTTGACCAAACCAAAAAAGTGATCCTTTCTTTATCTTAATCACTATATTCAGATCAACTTTACATTCTTTCCTTAATTATTCATTCTTTACTCTGTCATAAATGGATTTATCAGATATACGCCTAAGTGATTTCATTTCCACTGCATTAAATCTACTTTAGTTCTTCTTCTTCGAGCTCTAGGCCTCACTTCTATACATCAGTGTCGGTATCAGGACTGCATTGTGTACCGCTAGTTTTGCCTCGGTTGACAAGTTTTCATTAGCTATAATTCCATTCAAAGCGCCGTTCACTTTGTTCCATGCAGTCAGCCTCCTTTCGATATTTTTCTGTCTTTCCGTTTCTATCAAACATACTTCCCAAATACACTGTAATTATAGTTATAATGTCACTATAGTTATACTGTAATTATAGTTATAATGTCACTATAGTTAAATCATTTAAAGTTGCCTACCGGCATTGAGAGATTATGGCTTAAGTCCCAGGAGAGACTATATTCTGTAACGACAGGTTTTTTTTGTGTATAATTTGTTTTAATTATTAAGGAACTATGTTCCGAAAAATTGTTACTTTAAAAATGTGATTTTAATAATTTATTTGCATGTTAGTTATTATATGACGGGAATACTAACATATCGCAGTGGTGTGGTTGTGTATGGGTGACATCCGCGTAAGTGAGAAGTATACCGGGATTTTTTAAAATTAGGTACCATGTATCTTGTTCCATTGGATAGATACACAATTTAAATAAAAATACGTATTTTTGCTGCGTTAGCCGGAAGCGTTAGCTCCATGCCTTACCAGATGTTGAGGTTAAATTAGGCAAATGAGAAGTTTCCACAACGATCTGATAAGCATTTAACAAAATGGTGTTGAGTTAACTAGCTTATCTCTAAAGCATGAAGCGTAAAAATAATATTTCACTGCTTCGATTCTTATAAAAAAAACCAAATATTTTATACGAATATCTTAGTGTATAAAAAAACTAAGATTAAAGAATTTGACCCCAGTATCATTAAGTTCACGCCCTCAGATACATCTACAGAAACACGATATATCTGCGAGGTCCGTTCGACTTGGACGCAAAATTCACGCAGAGGCTATGTTGCCACATTCACATTGAACATCGTCATGAAATTTTAAAAGAAACAAGGTAAGTATCCCAAATTAAAATGTTGTATAGCGAGATTGCTAGCCCCAGGCGTTTTGATCATACAGGATGGACAAAAAGTAAAATACTGTAAATCTCGGAACAGGGTTCGACACGACGATCTCTGCCCAAATTGTTCAACGGCATTTGAGAAGTTATTTTAATAGTAATCGAAAACATTTACAAAAAAATCTCAATTAATCAATTAATTAAAGAAAATAACACTGTCAAATTTGAATCAAGCACATCATTAAGGATTAAAAATGATTTAAAAATCCCTAAATGTAACACCAAACACCATCAGAAAATTTTTTATATACTTAGGGATAAAAAATTTCAATAACCTCCCTACACAAATTAAAAAAATAAAAGATATAAAAGAGTTTAGAAAGAAATTAAATGAACACTTCAGAAGCATGTAATTAGAAAATAAATAATATTATAGAATACTTCAGAAGCACACAAATAGACAATAAATAATTATAGACTACAAATGTTTAACTCTGTATATAAAATTCTTATAGTGTAACTCCCTCTCCAAGCACAAGAGCTAGTCTCTTTTTTGGAGAGGTAAGCGAAAAAAAGTAATTTTAATAATGTAAAATACGTAATTCATGTTATTAAAAAAATTGTAAAAATGTCAAATAAATAAAAAAAAAGTTATTTGCAGCATTTCGTATAGGTGGCCATTATTATGTAAGTAGTATAAGTCATATTTCTTTCGTTTTGAGATATCGACTCCTCAGAATGACAAGGTTCCATCCGACAATGACACTGTTCTGAGATAATGAGCTCAAAAGTGTTGATTGAATTTTAACATGTATTAATGAATATTTTGTTTTGAGTATGCAAATATGATCAATTTTAAGGTCTTAACTTATTTTCAGTATTGTCAATGACCACTGTGAGATGGGGGGAATTAAAAATAAAAAAAACATTGTAAATTAACAATATTGATCCATAAATTGAAGCAGTTGGAACTTTCAGCTTTTGCTATTTCCTTTAATATCCATTAAATAGAGTTGGTGTGTATGGAAGAAATAAAGAATAATGCATTTGGAACCCCTTTTACCTAATAACTCAAATTTGCCCCAAATGTTGGTTGGAATGTTGTTATTTTAAGGGGTTGATATTTAAAGGATTGCGTTCGAATTGATTAAAAAATATTTTTATATTACACGACACAATGTTTCAAAATTTATTTAGTATATCAGATAATAATACATTATATTAGATTATATAAATTTTGTATGTAGCTTTATAAGGAAATTAAAAATTTAATGGTTGAAATGACTTACTCTATTATCAAAATAAACACAAGCGGTATACTGTTGTTAACATCATAATAATATACTGAATATAACGCTTCAAAGTTTTCACAATTGTTATAATTTTCATCATATTAGATTAATTTAAAACAATGTATTTGATGTACTTTTGATGATTTTTTTCATAATAATGAGCTTAAAAATTTTTGACTTTCATAATAAAGGGCACGTATGTTGACGTATACCGTCCAGAGGCCCAATCCTTGATCTCTGGACATGTGATTTGATAGACCGCTAAGCGAACAAATCCGAAGGGGTTATATCTGGTGATCCAGCTAGCTAGGATCTGTTACTTTCACGTTCATATTTCCATACCTTTGATTTACAGCGTTTGTATTATCGTTTAAAGTACGCGGTAATCCATTTCTTTAACCGTGTATAGAATATGTTAGATTAAATTTTATTTAAAAGATTTCTAATTACATTGCACTACTTTCCAATTCTAACCAGATCACTATTATTATACGCTCCTCTGTATTCAGTTTCGGATACAAGACAACTGTTTACCAGATCTATCTTAAAACTATTTAAAAAAAAAATTAACTTTACTTTCACGATCCGTTCCAAACGAAACTAGGAGAAAAACCTTAGGATACTTTTCAGTGCCAAAATGAATACCAAATTCGGTCAACGAACTTTCTTGTTTTGTGCACCGCGTATATTTAACAAATTGCCACAGACCTTAAAGGGTCTAAAATGATTAACGATTTTAAACTAAAAATAACAATGTGGTTGCTTGATGTGGGTATAAACCAAAATTAAATTATTTAATTAATTTGTGCTAAGTTAACTACCTTCAAAATTTTGTCTCCAATTGTATTATAGACAAAATTATTTTTATAACTTTTTTTATAATAACATTTTAAAACTTACATTACATTATCCTTACTTACCTTACTTTAAAACGATTAAATCTTAACAATTACAACTTTTAAAAACTGTACAGGCATTTGTTTTATTTTCATTTGTACATGCTACAAAAATAAATAAATAAAATAACACTCTGAAAAATAAAAACACACAAATTATACAATTTTCGTTAAAATTGTATGTCCTGACTTTATGTCCATCCTGTATTTAGCTTTCGCGTATTTAAAATCATTTGATATTTTCAACGCAGAAACGTACCGCGTTGTGCAAAATTTAGCAGGAAAGGTCATGGGTTTATTAATACAAAAAAAAAAAAAAATTTGTAGCTACCAGTGGCGTGCAGTAAGTATAGATAGTGTTATTATACAATCATATATAATACATATATGTTGTACATAGAATGATGAACTTTCGTTTAACCAACGTCTTGTTATAGATTATTAATTTATATTTGTTTCATAGAATTTTTAGTAATGCTCAGCTTTTTTACTTGTATGTACTGTACGATCCTGGTAACTACCAATATAATAACTTCTTACATATAAGTTCAAGCGTTATGTGCCAGTTAAAGCCAATTAACTAAGAGGTAATTATTGTTTATTAGCGGAAATTAGGTTCAAGATTTTCGTATGACTTCTAAGAGAATAAATAATTGAATTTACCGAACACTGATGGTAATTAGTTGAATGGCTAAACTTATTAAGATCTTGGCGATCGAAATCTTAAGTCTTCGACAAATAAAAGCGAGGAAGGATGATCAGTTAGAAAGTTATCTACTACTCGTATCTATTTACTCAATTCATATACAACATATGAGGACAGGAACAGTTTTAGAGATTTACTTGAGATAAAACTCAGTACCATGTACACGTGTCGGCATTTTGATATGGAGATAAGCCCAGAGATTTGCTTGAGATTGGAAGATGGAGACAAAAACTCAAATAGCGAGCATAAACATCTACAACTATTTATTTTGAAAAAGTTAGTAAAATACTGAATAAAAATATTTATTCAATTTTAATAGCGCTGGGGAGATTCAAATTCACCCAACTGAACGATCATCAATAGTCATTAGACTAACGTACAATAAGCGTGAAGTCAGGCGCGAGACAAGTGATGGTGTTCAAAACTCTAAAATTTGGTGTGGAGCATAATCCATGTATTAAAAAGTGTCATTAGATCCGTGAACACGTGTCATAAAACAGTTATAAAATGCGACAAAATAGCTCAGAAAGTATTCTGTTGGTGGAAATATATTCTTCTTCTCCTTCTTTTAAACAGGTAATCCACCCTTCAAGAGTGATTTGTGCCATTAAACAAGTTAAAACATTATTTCATAGAAAGCAGTACAACAATAATATAGAACAGAGAATATTACGCTACAAGTTAATACCATTGTCGTTCAATAAATTTGCTATCATATAGCTCAAATGTGGCGAGTTAAAGGAGAGAAGATGACACAAGTTAACCGGGAGTTGAAAATTACCATTGACAAGATTATTGTAAAAAAAACCTGTGATCCGAAATGGACAGGCAAAAAAGACATGGTCAAGGGTCTCCTCCTCGGCACCACACTCACACATTGGGGAGTCTATTATGTTCACTCTAAACAAATGTGAGGCCACCCGGCAATGCCCAATTCTCATTCTAGAGATATTTGATATTGTTCTCTTAGATACCTTCCTGCTGGAGAACCAAGAGGTGAGGCGAATAGATCTTTGAATTATTTTAAGCCGATTATCCTTGTAATTGTTTAGATCCATCCATCGTGCAGACCAGATAGAACTCGTACGTTTTTTTACCATATTAAGTCTGTCATACATCGGGATATGGAATTGATGGGGAACAACTCCGGAAAGAGTAGCCTTCTTGGGGAAATATGTTATTAATATAGGTTATTTAACTTTGTTTTTAACCACTTATGCACCGACCGGTTTCAAAAAATATCATTTCCATCATCTGGATGTCAAATTAACTAAGTAAATTTTCACATCTTTCATCATCATAACAATTATAGTTAGGTACTAGATTAATTTTTGAATAATTATTATTCTAACTTTTTTTTAAAAAACATTTGAACAACTTGACACGTTTAAATGAATTAATTTGACATCTTGATGAAGAAAATGATACCGGTTAGTATGTCGAACATAACTAACTTAAATGGTTAAAAACAAAGTTAAATAATCTATATTAAAATTAATATATACCACAATGTTCAATTTGCAACAAATATTAGAAATATATTAAAATACGACAAATATTATCATGTTATTTATACATCGCACTAAAGCGAAATCGTTATAAAGCAATCGTATAAAGCGAGAGATGAAAACAACTTCAATTTCAGGTTCTCAGTCGCGTAGCAGCCTTCGTTCGGTCAGTGTCGCGGCCCGACAAGTGTCATCCCATAAAAGCAGCGAAACATTTTGTTTTTTGACTAGAATCGCTAGGAGTGTTCAAATTGTGCGCAAAATACAACAGTAAGTATTACTCTTACAAACAGTATAAATAACCACACGAGATATCGTTAAAAATTAACCGTGTTAACAGTTCTTTAAAAGCATTTACATTTTGTATCATTAAACTGAGGTTGTCTGCGCAGATTCTCACGGCCGTCAGATTATAATGGTGTATCTGTTTGGCTGTGTTTCTAGTCGTTGTAGTAACCGATGATTCAGCCTACAAACTTCGACGATAGAAACATGTTTCTAGAAAGTATATCCGTGTCAAGAAATTATATTTGCATTGTAAACTTCATGTTCTTCTTCTAGTGCTTGCCTTGTTGTCGAACATTACCGATCGGGTTGGCGATCATTATTTTATTAACAGCAGTTCGAAGTAGTTGAACCCAAATATTATTTCCCGTATCATTTACTGTCCTAGCAGTTTTGCTTTGAATGACGAGAGCAGAATTTAATATTTTACTGGATGCTTCATTATATAGTGGCCGTCAATATAAAAGTGAAGAGCTCCCGCTTGTTATCACGCGTATTTATAAAAAAATGAGAATAAACGATTTATTTACATGACCGCGTTTAACTATCTCATTTTATATATATTGTTTATTATGATATCGCTTGTAAAATTAAATACAGTTCTTACATTATATCTGGTCAGATATTCAAAGAAATTAAAAAAACATAGATCTATTAATATATATTTCATTCGTTAATTGTTAAACTTGCGCATACACAAGTGCATATATATTAGGGGCGTGCAGTGAATACAAGCTAAAAATTATGGGAAATAAATATAAATGAAATAATTGGATTAACATAAACAGAAAGATATTTTACAATTAGCGCCATCTGCGTACCAGTAGAGACGTTAATCGCTTAGTTATAAAAACTACCACAACTCACCGCTGTACCCATGGCGCCCTTGTGTATTCGCCGCATCGAGCTATTCACATTACTCTGTTCTGTCTTTAAGCTAGTGAATTACTCAAGTAATATAATTGGCTAGCGAATTTTACTAACTGTTTTTAACGTGTTGATTTCACGATTGTTCTTTAAGTTTGGTGCGTGGATTGGTTTTTGGGAAAAACAAAAAGCAATTGGCAAAACTATTTCCTAGGTTGACCTTTAATAAAAATAATTTTTTCCTTAAACTTAAACGTAACTCGTTGTGTCACTCGTTTGCTGTTTGAAATATAACGAAATTTGAGTATCATTTTGAATAACCTGTATATGCAGTGTCGGCTCCTTGGCGCCCTCGGGTGGAGTTTATCTGGACACCTTTTTTATAATAAGAATTTAATTTTAATTTAATTTAATTTTAATTTAATTTAATTTTTATAATTTAGTTTTGTTAATACAAAAACGGATCGCAAACGCTGATATGTTTAAAATATATATTATAACCAATAAAACTTTAAAACTCGTAGATACACACTTTTAGATACCAAGATGAGACGGACAAACGACAATCATGGCTATTGCCACGTTTGGTAGTAAAGGATGTTTTTTCAGAGGTTTGTGAATAACCATCGATCATTTTATCAGACTAGCGGTACACAATGGAGTCCCGGTACCGACTCTGATGTATGGAAGTGCGGCCTGGAGCTAGCAGAAGAAGAACGAAAGTAGACTGAGTGTAGTGAAAATGAGATCGCTTAGGCGTATATGCGGCAGATCCATTTATGACTGAGTAAAGAATAAAGAAAAAATGTAAAGTTGATCTTAGTATAAAAAGTAAGGACGCCGGACCCGGGCCGATGCGTCGATCAATTCGAGTATAAATATTTTATTTGATATTGTAATTAAATGGTCAATAATTCGATTTTTTCATATGATGTATATATATGTTTATACTCTAGCTTAAGTCTAATCTCATTTATTTTTATGGATTAGAAACCAAATTATTCAAATTTAGAGTCAGGTAACTGTAAAAGGGATAGTAGTCATGATTTAAAACGCTACTGCATATAAGTTTTCGCTCGACTGATGATCCATTGAGATTCAGAGCAAAGAAGTGGCAAACTAGGGTCTAGGAAAATTAATTACCCCCGATTGAACGTAGTTCTGAAAATAGTCAGCCACAGAAAACTCAAATTGAAATAATGTGAATACTCAAATATGTATGTATATGTAATATATTTTGTATGATATTTAAGAAGATTTAAGGATAAACCTTTACTTATCCATAGTATAGAGCGTTCAACAACACAATTCATGATAAAAACCAGGGCTTCAAACCGGAACTGAACCGAAAACCGGAAAATTATTTTTTGTCGGAATGAAAACCGTAAAAAATATCGGTTCAGTAAATGTTCAAAAACGCACGTTAACACAATCTTATTCTTTATTTCACTTATTCTACGAGACAATAGAAGTTTGGAAAATATTGTAATAATTAGAGGTAAATTTCATATTTTTAAATTATAAATAAATATACCCAAGAATCAAGGAATTCAACCGTGAATATGCGTTTTTTTTCCGTTTATATTATTATATTCTTCTGGTTCTAATTTTTACGCCTTTAATAATTGTATTAATTCATGTAGTACGCTTGTTATAAAAGAAGGCATAAAATGATCTAAATTATGGTAGAAAATAAATTTATAGTATAAATAAAAACATTTAGTTATTTTTTCCGGAACGAAAATCGGAATCGAACTGATATATTTTTAAAAATTGAAACGGAACAAAAAACAAAAATCGAAAAGAAAAAAAAAAGGTTCGAAGCTCTGATAAATATTTTATTTAAAAAAAAATCACAATAATTAAAATATTCATGCGGGCACACGCTGTTCTCAGATTGAGACTAGTATTTAAAAAAATTAACGTTTGATTCTTATCCCGATCGCTCCTTAATCTCGGTGTGGTTTTGCGGTCAATAGTCTTTAGTCACATTGTTAAACCAGCTGTATATATTCACATAATCATAATATATTGTAGTGTCGGATAAAGACTAAAACATGAAAACTGAACATTAAAACGCTTTTCCGCTGCTGACAATAACCGTGTAGTTAATTTTTAAAGCCGAAGAAAAATCCAAAGGCTTTGTCCGGGTTCACAGCTATAGTACAAGCGAAGTCCAGGTACAAGTAAAAAGTAGCAGCAGGATCGAAGTTGGGTGAAGAAATGTATGTCAGATGTAGTCGCGGTGAAAGCCGGAGCAAAAATGTATTTCCCACCATTAGATCACTAGGCGAATATCTTAGTAAACACTAAACCAATAAACCCATTGCTATCTGGCTTAAGATGAGAGCGATATCGTATTATATTGCAATCTGACTGAGCATTAGGGAGATATTGATATTATAGACACTGGTGATGGTTAAATAGTTATTTAAATCGCTATTGTGACTGATTGTGTTCGATTGTATCGATGATTAGTAACTGATTAACGCAACTCTTCGAGCAATGACTGGCACATTAGAAAGTAAACCTCCAACAGATAAATCTTATTTATTTTCTCCCCCGACTCCCATCCTTGGTCATTCTTCTCTCCAGTTCTCAGAAACTCCTTTCCTGCTTCAGTCATCTTTCATATAGTCATGGCCATGGGTTTCGACATGTACATCGCAGTACTTGGGACCTATAGAATCCTATAATTGTTTCTTGCTCAATAAATTTTCGAGTTGAGTTGAGTAAATCTTATTGTCCATTGACATACAGTAGGTAGTGACCCAGCAACGAGCGGTGCATGTGTAAGTATATTAAAAAAAACAATTAATCGAACAGGTGTGTAAGTTTTGTGGATACTATTTTTATAATTTGTAGGAGGCTGATAGCTAAGCATACCGAAATTTTGGAAAGTTTTCATTCTTTATATGTTCAGCCACTAAGATTGTTTATGTTTTGTATTTTTTATAGCAACTAAATTTTTTTTTTCTAAACTAGTACCACATTACGAAAAAATAAATATTTTATCAAACGGTTTTTATTTATTTATAAAATTAACATTAACGTATGTTTTTTTAACACTGATAATATTATTAATCACTGCTGTACATCATATATATGAATATTAATTCAAATTTGTTTTCTTTTTGGTTAAATAAAATTCATGATTCCCGGGACCTGAAAATTTTGACAGCGATTCATTTTTACTCTGATTCATGATTAATTTTTACTAGTGTAGGTCCAAACTTAGTTACCAATCATAATTAAATCTTATTTATCAATCATTATCAAAATCACAGTCACAAAAGAGTTTAAAATCACTAATAGACACACACACACACACACACAAAGATTTATGTTAATTTTTAAAACAGTAAATTATTTAAATACTAAATTAATGTATTAATTATAAATATATACATATAAAATCAATTTTGTCGAAAAATATTGTTTTTGCGTCACCGTCGTCTGCAGTCGGTTTACTCAAAGGTATTTGAGATTCTGTAAAAATAATGCAGATGGCTTTCAAATAATGGAACGACAGATGGATTAATTTGAAAAAGTGTAACATGTAGGTTCGAAAATTTGCCATGAAAAGTACTGGCGTTAAAACACAATTGGTAGTGTACTTCCCCGGATTGGAAATAGAGATCCAGGTTCGAATCCCGGTGACGCAAAAACAATATTTTTTGACAAAATTGATTTTATTTATAATTAATACATTATTTAAAATATCACAGACCTATGTTCTGAATAATTACAACTTCACAAGAAGAATGTGTTCTCCTTAATAAAGTAAATTATTTGATATAAATAGTAAAACTGTCATGTTTATTTGATTTTTTTTAATATGATTTTTTTTTTAGATCTTACCTTCTTCTAGAAGAGGTCGGCCGAGGAAGGTCACAAAAATATGGGCAGAAAATATGAAGCTCTATTTTTTCTTTGGATGGTTTTATTAAATGTCGGCAGTCTCGATGGGGTATCCTTGGTCGGAAATGTGAAGATACGTTCGCAACCCTGCAACGGAACGGATTCAGTTATGGAGGTCTTTGAAACGAACAAGACACCGGAAGATGAGAACCAATTTATCCTGAGTATAGCTACACAGAACACACCATCGAAAGGATTGTCAACGGGGTCGAAGATTGTTCTCAAGTTTGACCGACGCGTAAACGTTACTGATCTGGTAAATATTATAATTCTTAAGTCATCTCTGAACTCAAGCACAAAATATCGCACGTCTTAATATCGTCTTCTTCTTATTCTTCAAACACCATCCACTAAAAACGATGCTAGTTATAATGTTGGTTATTTGGACTTTATTTAAGTTACTGAGAACTGTTATGGGAGTAGTTACTCTCGTGCCAGTTCTTATTGTCGGTCTAATGTTACGGTAATTTCAATGCGATACAGATGAATTATTTAGCTCAAAATCAAATGTTTATTACTTTACTATACTAGCCTTTCAGCGGTTTTTTTAGAGGTATTTATTAAAAAATAAAGAATACAACATAATTAAAGTTAATAACAAAATATTTGGTTAAAGTTAAAGCATATTGAGACATTAATTAGTAACAAATTAGGTATATTGAAACATTAATCGGTAACATATCAGGTATGAAGAAAAAATATTATTAAAATACAGTAAGCAAAATTATATGTTAATAGATAAGGAGACAGAAACCAGTAACTTATTATATAGATTTATACAAGGGTGATGACATTTTTTATCAAATAGTCATTATTGAATGGAAAGAGACAGTCTATCTGTCTGCCGACTTGCAACGGATCCAAACACCTACGCCAGTCTTAGGGCCTGTTGTATGATCAGTAGTAACTTTTTAATATGGTAATTTTTTACTATGGTAACTTTTTACTAACGCCCGAAGTAAAATCATTTGCGGGTTGTTGATGTCAAAGCATAGATAGAGATGTCTATAAGCACTATCTATGGACTTTTTCGCCTAGGTGTTCGATAACTGTAGTGACATTTTTTCGTTTTATGTGTAATATTGTATATTAAACAACGATATTATCATCAGTTGAATTCTCATACTACGATAATGAGTTTACTACGGGATGTACATTAGAGAAGCAAATATTTTTTTACTAACGATCAAACAATCTTTTTTTTACTATAGTAAAAAGATACTACTGATAACATAACCAGCCTTTATTAGTATTGGTCCCTAATGGTGGGAGGGAAAGGGGCGCGCATGTATGTTATGTGTTGGGTTAGGCTATGACTGCGCTTACGTGCAGCGACGTAAGCGCAATCAGTCATAGTAAATACAAAATTGTGCCTGTTAAGATTGGGCATAGTTTACGGGGGATGGATATCTTACCGGAGCCAGGTACGCCCGTTAACCATGCATGGAAACATGAACTTTATTTAAGGCTGCCAGAAGAATGATTCTGATGTCTACCAGAACCATTCTCTGAGGTTTTACCATAAGGTTAGGACCTCATTGTTCATTGATTTCACCTTGTATGACGACAAGTTGCAGTATCTCAAAACATGTCCAAAGTACGTCACATTCCTTGATTTCTTCTTTATGGTACAAGTGATGTGAATAACTTTAATTTATTACTCTACCCATGTACCTACCCACATTTCAAACGCTTCGAGCTGTTTAAGTTTTTGCAAAATTACGACATCAAACGACCATTAGACAGCTCGCCGGTGTAAACGATATCGGTGCAAATAGTACCGTGTTCTAAAGAACAATTATCTGTGGCAGATGATACCCAGTTATCGTTAAATATTAAAAGCAACCCTGTTGTTCTAGTAATATTAGTGTGACTCAAATAGAACTATGTTGCCTTATTATCTCTCAAACTATAGAGAAATTTGATGTATCAGAAACACAGTTTTAAGAGTAAATTATTTACTAAGAATTTTGTTACATAAAAGTCAGTTTTGCCTAAAATGTCAGTTCCAAAATCACGATACGACCTTCATAAATTATTGTGTCCCGATTGCCTGAATTTATCTAATTAAAAATACAACTATACTATTGCGATGTGATTTAGAATTATTTGTAATTATTCTATATTATGTATCCTATATTATTGTATCTTCTATGTTATCTTAACCATGTATATGACATAAATTACAAATACTACTAAACTATTACAATATGGTTAAGTAGGATTTGTTATCCTTTTATGTTATTAGTAGCAGTACTTATATTAACAATATCAGACAGAAAATAGAGAGAGACCAACGAATCAAAAATCTCTATCGGAAAGTACGGATATTTTCAAGAGATTTTATTTAAACCATGGGCCAAAACCGTTAAAGTCAGGGTAATAAAAAGTTCAGTTCTCAGAGTTTCTAAAAATGAGGATTCATAAAGTCATAATTTTCTTCACGTGCAACGTTGGATTCATCAGCTAGTTCATTAAATTCCAGTAACTATTTTCGTTTTCTCTAAATATGTCTCCATTCAGACTAAATAGTATTCCTTTTTTACAGAAACCAAATTTTGGTAAAGTCAAAAATGAGGGACCAGGGAGAGTGGTGATATCCGTGACCAGAGCTCAGACAGATTCAGTTTCCATGATAGTTCGAGGCACAATGGGTCAACATGTTCCTAATGTTTTAAGTATTATTTTGGATGGCGTTGAACTGTGTTCGAAAGGCGTTAAAAAGGTTAGTTTGTCACGATAATAATATTTCAATTCCACAAATTGGGACCCGTCCTCCAAAAGTTAAATAAATATCATAAATACTAAATACTTCAAGGTTACTCGAAGGTCACGTAATGTCAAAACCCTTTATATAAACAAAATCATTAAAATTTTAATATTTTTAATAAAATAGATACACGTCACATCAATATTCTTACTTTTTAAAAAACTGATCTAATCTAATTTAAGCGCTATGAAAATAGGACTGGCTTGTCAGTTTTTCGGGATAACAATACAATTGGAGATGAAAATCAGAATAAATTTATTTACTACACATTATTAGAAAATTATTTAACTTTTAAACTTTTAGATCACAATATCAACAAACCTTTGACAGGTTAGAATCAACTGTCTATTAAACGTTCCTGAAGATGGACCTTCATCTACATATGAGATATAACCTACTTTGTGGATAAAATAACTCTGGTAGTTCGTGTGAATTCACATTTTACATTTGTTTATAGCTCAAGTAAAACATTATTAATACATAGTGAGCCCTAAGATATATTTTCGAGTTTCTGTGTATTTTTTAATATCTCAGATGAATTTGTCAGCCAGCCTGATTCGCCGTCTTTTTTAAAAATAGTGGCTGTTCAAAAATTAAAAAAAAATATATATTCTTGCGGCCAGTATCGAAAGAGACTTAATAATTAAACAATTTTGCATAAAATACTATTGATGAAGTCTCAATGCTACATTTTTATAGGGTCACTGGGATAAATTTATTGTTGGAAGTGAGATTTCCGATGACCCTGAGCTAGAAGATGTTCCCACGACGGAAATCCTAGTATGCGGAAGAAGACAACTCCAGCATACGCCGCTCATCACATTCGCTGAATCCTCGAAGGAGGGAGATTGGCCATGGCACACAGCTATTTATAGAAGGGCTGATAGAGTCACACAGATTTATATCTGCGGGGGTAGTTTACTGGCTCCCACTAGGGTTCTGACAGGTATTCCGTAAATAATTACATTGTTTTAGAGGTTACTGGGAAGAAGCATCGATCCCCATTTCAATGCGAATGAATTGAGTGCCAGGTAGTAGTAGGTTGTAGATAATAATAAATTTATGAACGACTTGCTGATTTTTCTTTTTAAAAGTTGGGTATACGAGAATAGTTTGATAAGTAAATTGGTTTGATATTAAAGAAAACAATTCGAGTTTTGTAACGTACTTTATTTTTCGACACAGTCCCCTCGACGCTCGCGCCCCAACGTTTTTCCAATTTCGCGATTCCTTTGCAGAAATGAGTTTCTTTGAGGCTTTTAAAACACTCGTTTACTTCCTGTATGACACTTTAATTTGACTTTAGTTTTCGTTCTGTCAGGAAAGCTTTGAATTTAGGGAATAGATGGTAGTCCGAGGGCAGGATGTGGAAGCATTTCAAATCGCAGCTCGGCAATAAGTTACTTATTTTGTTTCACTTCCGTTAGGGAGCCAAATAACCGCCGCGTGTTGGAGCCGAAAACAGAGTATTCAGTTTGTTGCAGGCTTATCAGTAGCACCGTGTAGCACCTCTGGCAGTCATTTTTGAAATCCAGGCTTCGGCGTGTTGTCATATAATTAAAGAATTGGAAGTTGGGGCGAGAATGGGCATAATGATCATATCCTGCTATTGCATGCAGATGATGCAGTGTTAGTAGCTAATAGTGAAGCTGATCTGCAGTGCCTGTTAACTAGAAAGTCCGATGTATGTATGGAGAGGAGAGATTCAGTGTTCTTGACTTTTTTCAATTCCCGGGACTTGAGTCACAATTTTAAAAAACCGGATATTTCTGGGAATCGAGACCATAAACTTTATTTTATTAAAAAGAAAATATATTTTAATAAATATTCGAATGTATATGATGTACAGTAGGTATTAAGGATATATTATAATATATGTTAAAAAATATAAGTTAATGTTAATTTATTAAAACAAATATAAACTGTTTAATGAAATACTTACTTGAAATGAAATCACCTAAAAAAGTTTTTCAAATAATTTCATCCCATCCAAATTTTGTATTGTCAAAAGATGATAACAATTTATCTTAAAGATAAAATATCACATTTTACAAGGAAACATAATCTCCTGTTTGAACAACCAATAAAATCATTTCCTTTCGATTTTTTTGGTCATCTGAAGACTAATTTCTTCTTAATGCAAATCTTTATGGCTTACCATTTAAACTATGAAAACTTTCCATTTGTTTTTTTTTATATACTTATATATGTACCGCTCGCCGCTGGGTCACTACTTGCTGTATGAAAATGGTCAGATGGGATTAACATAACTCGTTTAAAATTAGTTCGTGAGTTATTTTTTTTAATGTCCCGGGACACGAGACAGAAAAAAACTATGAAATTTCCGGGTTATCTCAACACAGAATCCCTAATGGAAAGTGAATTCCTCACAAATGTTAGCAAATCGAAAGTGATAGTGTTAGTGAGACGAAAGAGTGATTAGGTGTGATATAATAGTGAATAATGAATACGTAGAACAAGTAAATGTGTTTGTTCATTTAGGATGATGTGTACTTACTAAGAACGGCAAGGTTGAAAACGACATCGAAAGGAGGGTGACCGCGGGAAATAATAATATTTATAAAGGTTGTGTGGTGACCCTACTCGTGCCCGGCCTACTAGAGCCCGAACCTGAGCGACCAATGAAAAGCAGCAAATGAACACTATACACTAGAGACGGATACTTTCATGCAACTAGCGATCACTTCTTCGCAGGCCGTCCTAAAACCAGCGTCGCTACTCAATAGGACCTAACTCAATAGGGAACTAACGCATGGACAGCACTCTTCCACCGCTCTCTGTTCTGTGCTGTGTCGATTACTCGGAGCCGCTGAGAGTTCCATATTTCTTCACAGAGTCTCTCCATGTTCTCCTGGGTCATCCTACACGTCTTATTTTCTCTATTACTAACGAGAAAATCTGTTTAGGCAGAAAATCTGTTTCATTTCTCATGCGGAAGATATGTCCAAGCAAATTTAGCTGTGATTTATCCATTTAGAGCAGAAGCGGGTTTATTACAAGATCTTCTCAGACGATATAGTTCCTGATTTAATCTCTTAACGTCATTCTCGCTACTCCTCTTAGGTATTTCATCTCTGCAGCCTCGGCCGATTCCTTTCCATAATTATTTAAAGTTGATGGCCATAATTCAGAATGAGGGCGTAAATTGACTTGAAAATTGCCAGTTTTGTCTTTTTGTCGAGCTCCGCTTTCCTTATTATTAAGGTATACAGTGATCGTAGAACGCTGCTAGCCGAGCCTATCCTTTTATCAATTTCCTTGTTTAAATTTTGTAGAAGTCTGAGTTTGATTTTAATCTCTATCATGTTAATTTTCAGCGGGTCACTGTGTCACGCAGAAGGGCGTTAAAGTGGATACACGGCGACTGTCTGTCGTAGTTGGGAAATTCAATTTAATTGAAAATGACGAAGGTTCACAGGAAAGATCGGTAAATATTAATTACAAAAATTATCTAACTATATTATGACCCATTATTGATGGGAATTTCAGGAATTTAATTGTCGGGGCTCCAACTTTCGTTAAGGTGCGACTTCCCTTGCCTCGTGCTATTTCAGCACTCGATGACTAATCAAGGCCTTCGCAAAGTCTGCTGCTGTTTATCCCGACGTAAGGTTTGTGTCTACGGAAGGAGACACGATGAGATAATCTCAGATTTACTCATACAGAGTAGATAGAACAAGGATGCATATAAACTATACTGCGAAATCTCCGAGACTCAAGGACAACGTTTCATCTGTGAAAACGCACTCTAAGAATACATCATCTAATCTTATATGTAATAGGGATTAGCTCATTCAAAGATATTGTAAAAGTATCTATCGACGTTTTGAAAATAGATTAATAAAATAAAAGTAGAAATTGTACCTGGTTTTAAAAAATATTTCTTAATAACTCGTGGTTAATTTAGTATATTATTCACCTGTTTAAATTGACGAACATTTCTCAGAAGGCCGGAAGCTATCCTTGTCCTATTTGTCTAACTAGTCTAATAGTTGTAGTTATCTATAATCGTGGTTGACGTTTATGTATACATGTCGAATCTTGCTTTCAAATTGAATGTCGTATATTGTTTTTATCAAATCGAATAAATACATAATATATGTGTATATGTATCGAGTATTTGATTGCAGGTATTTGAAATAATTCTACACAGGGGCTTCGAACCTACCACATATAAGAATGATATTGCAATTTTGGTGCTCTCTTCTGCCGTAGTGTACACCCAGTTCATCCAGCCAGTTTGCCTGTGGCAGCAGGAGCTGGCTGACAGGTCGAGCATTGATGGTCACCCAGGACACGTGAGTGAAAACTGTTTATTTGTACATTTCATGACTGATATAAATTGCCAACTTCAACTTTTTACGTTACCCGCGAGAAAAGCGGGGTTGGGCTAATTCGGCGTTCAAGATGATCAGCCGACCCAATGTTGAACCGACATCATAAAATGTGATGTCCTTGGAATTGTATAAATGTGTGTGTATGTGAAAGCTGCACCACCGGGACGGGATGCGTATCTGTGGGCGTGTGTGCGGGGATATAAAGGGCGACGCGCGCCAGGCGCGTTCTCTCTCTCTCTCTGCGTGTCCATCGGCTTTATCGTTTAACTTGTACTAGTGATATACCTTGTGTCTAAATTGTATTATACTATACTAAACGTGTAATTATCACAGACAGTACTTCTTGGACCTTCACATTTACGAGGTATACACTGAAGACGTACTAAGAAGACAAGTACGTAATATAAAATATACATATATTCGCACTTTTTTATTCGTCTTTGGAACGTTTGCCTTCTGACAAAAAAAAACATTAATATAAGAATAATAATAATAAGGCTTGAAAAGGGGAAGGAGGGAAGATTTTGGTCATAAACGTGAATGTGGACAGTAAAGGTGAAGTGTTAGGGAATGTGAGGTTGTTAATTGGTAATTTCTCCAAATTTAAATTCTTTTATATTTTAATGGTTTTTAAATTGTTCATTATTAATCCTTTATAAGGTACCGAGTGGAAGAATTTTAGTTTATGACTATCGATAGAGTGGTTTGTTTCAATTATGTGCTTAGCAAATTCTGAGAAATTGTTTTTTTTAGACAGCGGCGATGTTTCTATATTCTCATATTTAGATTCTCGCATTTTGATCTATATATTTTTTATTGAAATCTACACAAGTTATTTGATACGCTTTTTTAAAATATATTAATTTATTATTGTTTCAAATTGAGTAGAATTTTGCCGATGTTGCTATTGGTGTAAAATCCATGTTTTATACATGCAAGGAAATTATTAGTAATTTTGTAGGAAACTGGGCCAGTACCTATACAATACTTTCCGCCAATAAGTATTTTCGGTGGAGTTAGTCTTATGTCCTGACAACAGCTCGATGTGTGTGTAGTACAAAGTTTAGTTGTGAAAGTTAAAGTAATCACAATACACCACAAAGTAACCTCTATGTCAATTAACGATATTACCAATCACAATTTAATTATATTATATCGACCACTTTTGTTCATACGTTTCTTTTTATATATTTTCGTGTTGGACCCAGCATATAATACAAGGTGTCATAAAAGTCTTTTCCCTAATTAAAATTCTGTAATAAAATAATGGATGGACTTAATACAAAAATGTTTATTTTGCATTTAAGTACAGTGCTGGGAATTTATTTTTTATAAAATTGTGTTTTCTAAATGTGATCCGTTATTTCACTGGCACTCTTCTAAACGGGAGGCAACATTTCTGAGAGCTGTTCGACACGTATTCTCCGTGATCACTGCCATTTCTTCTTGAATGTTTTATTTTAATTGGTTCAGAGTCATTATGGTCACCTCGTTGGGATATCATGCTCCTTGCCCCTTTCCGTAGCGTTGGTGCAGCGAATGAAACAAAATGAAAAAGAGTTTTGGGATACACTGTACATATCAAGTTTTGGCCGTCTATTTTGTTGAGAATCCATGTTTCGCGGTCATATATTTTTATTATTAATTAAAACAAGAGTAAGACAAAAATACTCAAAGTAGATCGTTTTGACCAACCGCCAAGAATTAATGTTTCTGTCGATTATGAAGAGATCAGTGATTTTATCTACATAAGATATTTCGTCTCCAGAAATAGTAATCGAGGTCCGAAGGAGAATTAGTATTGCTAAGTCTTTCACGTCGAAGATGACTAAAATTTGAATGAACCACTCCATTTCAAACGTTAAAGAGCGATTTGTTGGCGTCGCATTCTGTGCGTATCATGGATCCATTTTTCAGGCACTCCGTATTAAAGAAAGGCTTTTTACAATGTACAGGAAAGTCATCCTTTCATTCTTTGTACATTTGGCTAGTGTTGTAGGGAAGGATGAACAACTAGGGTGTGTTAATTAAAGAGTACTACGCGTTGAGTTTTGTTGTGTTGATTTATTTTCCTCTGGTGATGTCCACGGCAAGCTCGCTGGAAACCAGTATGCAGTGTGCCAGTGAGTTTCCGCTTCCGCGAACCACCGCAATATGGCACCATGAGTCCGCCACAGACATATTACTAGAAGAGATAGAGAAATCTGTGATCACTGCTAACGTATAAGGACAGAAGGCGAGAGGTTGATCTCCAATGAGATGGATAGATCAAGTCCGAGAAATGTCTGGAACCTTGCCACATGTTACGGCAGTTCGCGCTCTGAAAGCAGAATAGGGAACTGCGATGCTCAGTCACGAGCACATCAACCAAGAGAGAGAGAAAGATATTTATAAATTAAATTATTGATATCTTATAGAGACGAAACTCTTTTATATTTGTATAAAGTGATCACTTAAGCCAGTCCAAAATAGGTCATAAGCCCTGTAATTATCCATACTTCCATATCTCTCCATTAAATATAATATCTATAATTTGTTTAATAACAGTGCCTTTATAGGTGAAAATTCAGTAGTTGTGTGTTCTTGGACATATTCAAATATTGCTAAAGATATTTATATTTGACACTTAAATGAATAATCTTAAAGCTAGGAAGTTGATGTAAAATCCTAAGTTAAATTTGATTGAAAATTCAGTGAATACAGTAATTACAAAATTACGAATCATTATATTTTCATGGTGCAGGAGATAAAAGTTGCACATACCATAGACGACAAGATGGGGTATTGGAAACACAGTTCCGTATATCATGGACGGCAAGACACACGGATATCCTATTCTGCAGGAATTGAAATCAAGGATAGACTCTCAACCTGCAGCCTGAGACGAATCCTTCAATTCTTTGAGCATCTTGCGAGAAGGGAAGACAGCTCGGAGAAGCTTGTTGTGGTGGGCCATGTCAAAGGACGAAGTAGAAGAGGAAGACCCCCGAAGACGCGTTGGACCAACCAAATAGAAAAGGCAACGGGCACTTCTCTGGTGACAGCCCTGAGATCTGCAGGACGCCGAGAAAAGTGGAGGAGTATAATCAAGAGGGTGAGAGTACCTATGATCGACGCGGATGATGATATTTTAAAATTTCCAGACATTATTGTGATTGCCTCACTGTTCCCGATTTTGAGTCCATCACGAGTAAATACTGTACAGAATGGTGAACGCACTCATGTGATATGATCATTTCAGGTAATTGGATGGGGCTTGAACGAGCGCAAGGAGTCCTCCTCAACTTTGAGCCACGCTGTCATGCCAGTCGTGCCAGATTTGACGTGCTTACAAAGTTATCCACTATTTTTCCATAAATTCTTAAACATCGATTTGGCGTTCTGCGCTGGTAGCAGAAATGGTACGAATAAAATATTTACTATTAAAACATTTTTTGTATACAGTGTTCTCATTCTTATTATAAATCATGTTTTAGAGATGGGCGTAAGGAAAAAAGCACATTACATGTCTCAAACACATGTATCGTACCACTTCTGTACAGAATATGTTTTTTCCTTAATATGTACATATTTCTTCCTCATTTGCTGTCTACAAAGATAATATATCCTCTTAAAAATATGTTTGTACATTGCAGCCCACCCACAAACGTTTTATAAAATGTTCCAAAATTTTCTAACTATTTCATACGCGCTATTTTTATCATTCTATTTTTAATGTTCTGAAAAAAAGAAACACACATTTATTATCAGTTATAATTAAGAGTAAAAATATTATCAGAGCCACTTTTTAGGGAATTTTAGGTTTTAAATATGAGACAATTATATGGGCTGAATATATTAACTAGCTTTCATAGGAAAATAAGAGCTCCGTCAGTGAGGACTGAAAGGTATTATCCCACGAGAGCAAATAATCTTAAAATAGTTCTAAGAATGAAAACTACTTTTGGTCAAAGAATATTCACCTTTCAAGCTCCCAGAATTGATCAATTATTATTAGAATTGATCAAAATTGGAAATAAAATTAGAACTTTAACCGACATTAAGGCTTTTAAAAGGGATGTTTCAAATTGATTGTTGAAATTAGGAAAAGCAGATACTGAGAGTAAACTGTTTTATATAATGAATTAATTCTTATAACTGCATTTTGTGTGTTTTGATTTCGCATATTTCCTTATATGTGCTTACATTCTTTTACATATTGTATTGCACATTGGTATACTTTTTTCTCTCTTTTTATATTTTTATTTTCACATTTACTTGCCTTGTATGTTACGTATCCTATTTGATTTGCCTTCGATGAGTTATTTGGTTTTGTGAAATGTAATTTTTTTGCCAATTTGTTCTAAAACAGGCTTGTCCAACTAGGGGCAATGCATTTTAAAATCTGTGTAAAATATATGTAACAAACTGTCTTTTTTTGTAGCTGTACAATGCTTATATGTTATATCTGTCTAAATAAAAAAAAATATTAATGAGATCTCAAGTAAATAAATTGTATAGCTGTCCCCCATTGTAGTTATAAATACAAATTGTTGAATTAAAATTGTTAGATTGATGATGCCCTTGCAAGGTGAAACGCATCTTACATAAAAACAACTTGTAAAATCAAAAAATAAGTGTTAAATTTTCACATATGTAATTATGGAGTTCTAAAAATTTACATTGGAAACAATAAAAAAATTCATTATATAAAACACTAAAATTCATTAAATTTTTCACGGATCAGGATTGTTTTGGTAACAATGATTGGAATGTAATACGTATTATTGTATTTTTTATTATTGTTATATAGTTGACTTTTTCTTTCCGATGACGTAAACTGAGTTAACATTGCCTCTAATTATGTGAATATCTCTGTAAATATGCGGACAGCGAAGTGCGCGGGGTGCGGGGTACTGGATTCCGGTCGTCACTTAGTGACGGAGCGTGCGCTGGCCTAAGCTGTCGTTTGTGATGGTCAAAGTTTTTTCTCATTTTTACACAATAATTGATAAATAATAAATATAAAATATTCATATTTATCAGACTTAAAAATCGCAAAAGTCTACATGTACACTGAGTTTACTGCAACGTAACGCGCGTTTTTATTTAAACATCGTAAGAGAAAGGTTAAATTGAACACATCACATTGTTGCTGTATTATAATACAAACGTTTTTATTTCCAGGGACCAGTGTGTGCAACGGAGACAGTGGAGGCGGAATGTTCTTTCCCCTAAAATCTTCAGACGGAGTTGAGACCTGGTTCCTCAGGGGAATAGTATCTCTAAGTGTTTCAAAAGATGGAATATGTAATACTGATCATTATGTTTTGTTTACAGATGCTGCTAAGTACTTAGATTGGATAGAACAATATGTGAATTAAAATAAATAATAATGTTGTGTACGAATCACTTGCCATAATTACTTAGTAGCGTAGTAGTAACCCCCATTTACTCCCGCACCCCCCAACCCCGCACAACAACCCGCTATAACACTAACCTCACTATCGCCTACAATAACTCATATACCATAGGTTATAAAAAGTTGAGATTATTTCAAAATAAGGCTGTGAAAGATACTCTTAGTAAAACCTTTCATCTCATTAAACCAGGCTTAGCGTACAAGTGTATGTATGTATATATATATATATATATATATATATATATATGTACCTCAACTACGCAACTAACGAATACGTAATTTTTAATTGTTCTATATTTCGCATATATTTGATACATATTCTATTAAACACGATACATTAAAAAAATGTATTAATAACGTAAAAGTAACAATTAAAAAGGACCCATTTGTTAGTTACAATGCATTACGTCGGAGGGGTGGAGTAACTTTATTTTGTTGTGGTGATTTCACATAGCGCTGAATTGTCGGCCTGAAAAGACTTGTTCCACGATCGTTTCAGTGCGACACTTCACCAATAAGGTATCCCCGGGAGATGGGTAATGAGATTTACCCGAAATTTTGTGACAACAATGGTCCTTTGCGGATAACCGAGAAACTTCTTTTCTAACATTAAACTCAACCCATGAAAACCTTAAAATTTTACATTAACCTATATTTTATGAATATTAATAATTCTAAATTATAAGTTATATAATATGTTTATATATATAATGATTGGTCGTTGTTGATTAGGTGCACTGAGATTAAAATATTAAACATAAAAATAGAAGGGGGTGGATAAGTTGCCACATTTCTCTACCCTGATACCCAGTCCCGTCTGTTTAAGAACCTCTGATATCTTTATAATGTATTTTTTGTTGCCAATAATAGATTCATGTGATCGCCTCATCTTTAACCCTTCCCAAACCATGCAGTAACACACGTCTACCATTATAATTAAACCTGTAATATTTCGGTAAATACATACAACATAAAATTCATATGTTAGATAATTCTAAAGAAAATATTAGCGCTTAGGAATGACTAGTAAAAAACGAATTATAAAAAGAGAATCGCACAAAAACAATTATTTTTTCCATTCAATCCGTTGTAAAATTAATACGTTGGTAAAAATACAATTTGTGATATGAAGACAGAGATCACACAGTATCTATCTCCACAGTGAAAAGAACAATAAACATACAAATATAATTAAATCTTTCTCATTAATTAAACAAAAAGAGAGATAAGAAGGAAGGACAAATTGTATAGGACTTAATGAATACTTTAAATTATGTTATTATCATTTTTTAAAATTTAATGCTCAATATTTACAGTAAATTAGTACCAATAAAGGCATTTAAACAAAAAAAAAACATTTTTTCTAACTGTTATTTACGGTAACCCAAGTTGACAGCATGGTTGCGTTCGGGTATTTTATATCATGGTATGGTAAAGGTTAAAATATTCAGCATGCATCATTTTGGACGACTGTCGGAGCTCTATCCATAACACACTTCAATGACATTTGTTCATTTGTTTCGTTTAGATTGTGAAATAAGGACATAATGATGACTTATATATTATCTTTTAATTCATGGTAATTGAAACGGAACATTTATATGCTATTTTTCATTCTCCATGAGTTAAAAATATACCGCTTTAAATATTAAGATCATATTTCAAGTAATCATGTGATTATTATTGTATAGCGATGAGTTATTTTAAAAGTACTCTTAGCACAACTTACCAGGGATTCATATTATGCCATGTAATTTAATTTTTCTATTGAAGAAAAATATGTGAGTGTAAGCTAAATCATCTATATTATCTATATATAATATTAGAAAAAAATAGACACCGTTAAAATGAGTTTAAAAGAATAACAAAAGATGTAAAATTAAGTTATATTAATGTAATGTTTGATTTAAAATCACATTTGAATTATGCTATGTAATCACTGTGTCTCTTTTTAAATATGTTCAATTTTTAATCATGCTTTTATATGTAATATTATATTTATATTTTTTATATTATCTTTGTATTTAAAAAGCGTGAGTTTAATATATACACCAACTGAAAAAGTAACTTTTCTTCATCAATGTGATAAAAAACTAAAAGTTTACTAAAATATGAATTGAATATATTAATTAGAAAGATATACATATGTATATAAAATCAATTTTATCGAAAAATATTGTTGTTGTGCCACCGGGATTCGAATCGGGATCTCTTTCCAAATCGGGGAAGGTGCATTATCCAACTATGCTACAGCGACGATATTTATAGCGACAAATTTTCAAACCTATATGTTACCTTTGTGATATTAATCGTTCCATTATTTGAAAGAGCCATCTATCTTATTAAATTTTTGGACACACTGATACAACTTTATTATTAGGAGAACACGTTCTTATTGTGAAGTTGTAATTACTCAGAACATAGGTTTGTGATATTTTAAATATAAATTAAATATATTAATTATAAAGATATACATATAAAATTAATTTTATAGAAAGAGATCCAGGTTCAAATCCCGGTAGCGCAACAACAATATTTTTCGATAAAATTGATTTTATATGTATATCTTTCTAATTAATATATTTAATTCATATTTAAAATATCACAGACCTATGTACTGAATAATTACAACTTCACGATGAGAATGTGTTCTCCTAATAAAAGTTTACTATCTGATTAAAATTGTCATGATGGTGAAAGATATGGAAATTGACACCCTGATGAAGAGAGATAACTTTTTTCGAAACCTTTTTGAGTATTTATAAATATCACGGTAGTTAAATACAAAGTTAATGTACAATTTATTAAAATGAATAATCATAATGCTTTTGTGGTAATTATTAAAAATATAATTATTTATTTTGTATCCATCATCGAATGTTAAACTTTTTTGTCGTTTTAAAATAATAATTTTTTTAAATTACATATTATTTTGTCATTTATTTAATTAATACGTAAATGCATTCTTATTTCTTAATATCTATAAGAGAGAAATAAACTGATTTTATTTGATCTTACATCTCTTCATCCTTAAATTACCACAGTATATTATTCACACACATTTTCTATCCAGAAAATAGTTTAAAAAGTCCAATTATTATTCAGAAGTTGAGAAAAATGTGTAAAGTAAGCAAGGTAAAATAAAAGAAACATGATGTTTTCATGTAATTTTAGTCATATTATAATAAATGAGATAAGGGATTATTGTATCCCCAGATACACCACTGTATACTTAGTGGCGTATGGTAGAAGACGAATGGAAAAATATTAACTTATCACAGAACGTCACATAGAATGTTAAAAATATCTCAAAATATATACAGGACGATGTTATTATGTATCGAGTTTCGGCAGTAAAACAGGTTCACCATAATAACAGATACATATTCATCTATCTATACAGGTATTCAAAAAATATTTGAAACTGTTCAACCTTTTCGTGTTAAAACGTAACCGAATTAATTTGCTTAAAATACAATTGGTTCTCCTTTACGCTATTCGCCTAATATAAAAAAATGTCTCGCGTATATATTAATGTTCAATATTCAATATAATATGCAATTTAAAAAAATATATATGATTTTATTTAAATTTATAAGCATTTTAATAATATCGTGGATATTGATTGATTTCAAATATTATACTAAACTAAAAATGTTGTATTATTGGCGAGGGATAGTGTATTGTATCAAGTACCCACCATATTCTCCGTACCTTGTTCTCTCTGACTGTAGTCGATATTATTAAAATACCCATAGTTATTAATGTGGCAGAGCTTTCAAGACTTGAAATCGATCTTAAATAAACTATATACTTGTAGGTTGATGGAAAAGCTACTTTTTTTTTACTTCGAACTGAAGATTATTATTTGTTTTTAAACTATTCTATAGCGTAAAAGATAACTTTCTTTTAATTTTTACTTCAGTTTTGACCTAATCAGTGAGAGGCATTGAATTTTTAAAAACTGTTTTGAAAAAATGCATTTACATCATTGATTACTTAGCAAACAATTTTTTTTTCGTGTCCGGTAAGGATACAACTAAAGTTTGACAAAATCTATAATTGTTTTTGAAATTCCGAACTGGGAATCTTTCTATGTGATAAAAGGTGATGCCTTCACGTAAATGGTTTTAAATAATACTGACCCACATCCAAACCAGGAAGACCGCATTGAAGTTGGAAGTCATCCAATCATCCGTGGTGGATGGTTTCAAGGTATAATGTTAGGATTCCTCATCAATTTTGTCGGCTGTGTGTTTAATTGGATCACGTTTTCTATTTACTTGAATGCGAGGCTAAAACACGAGTCCTTTTGTGTATCATTTGGTCACTGTAGGTGAAAAATGAGTAGTCTACAATAATGTAATAGCGTCAGAAAATCAATAGAATTTTTAACAAAAAAAATTTGAATCACGAATCACGATATTCCCAGATATTCAATCACTGATAGTGAGTGTGACTAAAAATATCAGTAATTGATTCACGGTTCGTGATTTTGAGGTCATCACTAATTATTATCCATGATGTGGTTCGCGAATTTGCAAAAGTTGTAATAGTTAAACAACGTCGTTGTCTAACTTGTAAAAAGTCTAACAACGTTATTGTCTAGCTAGAAACAATTACTAGTAGTGCAAATAAACTCAAGTAAGTAGAGTTATAACATTGTTTCGTTTATATCCATCAATTTTGATGATGAAACTCTACAAGGTTAATACCGATTCTATCAATAATATAAAATAAGATTTATTTGATTTTCTCCAGGACAAGGCGTAAACCACTGACCACTCGATCATTAGGCATCGTCAGATACTTATCTTTAAACCGCTTTACTTGAAGAACCAATACTGAGGATTTGTATTCATTTTTAAGACTTTATAAACATTATTTAAATTCAATCAAACGCTCTCATTAATATTTTACGCCATTAGTAAGGGTAACGTTAGAATATACGATTCCTCAATATTAGCAGATTTAAATAGATGAATTCATTCATTGAACATATTTATTTTTCAGATTACTCCGATACGAAGTAAAAATTTAAACATCAAAATGACAAATGGACAAATCTTTGTTTGTTTTTGTACAATTTTTATAAATATTCAGAAACTCGATGCATACAGGATGTATTCTTTTAAAGACCATGTAGCTATATTTCCTTGCGAAGGAACTGGCTCGATTGTGGAAGACTTCAAGCGTCATCAGCCCCCCGAAGACGAGAGTAAATATGAACTAAGTATTGATACAGATCGATCCAAAGGGTTACCTGTCAATTCTACCTTAAAAATGAAGTTCGATTCATTCGCAAATATTAGTCTGGTGAGTGTATTTTATTATAATTATTGGGTAGCAGGCGGGATCGATTGGAGCTTGCAACATATTTTCACAATTTACAATGCGATATTTCGAATTTGAAAAAATCAGTTTATTTTTGTGTGATTATACAAATAATATTAGCTGTTATTATGAAATGAACAAGAATACCGCAGAAGAAATCCAGAATAGTTTAGTTGTACGCCAGTCCTGACGAAGATACGTTAGTATCGAAATCGGTTGACGTAAAAATAACACAATGGTTTATACAAAGTTAAATAGGTATAGATACAATTTTTAATTATGTCTAACCACAAATTTAACGCTACAAATGGTTATGAGTCAATTTCGCAAATATTTATTTCGAAACACGTAGACTCAAAGCTTAACATGATTTTGTATAAAATCTTATACAATAATATTTTTCGCAACGATACAAAATTTACACATACACCTTGAATATTTAAGACTCATATAATTTATACAAATAATAGATATCTTATAGAGACGAAGCTGTTTTTTAAATTATATTTATTAGAAATATATGGAAGTATGGGTAATTACAGGGCTTACGATCTGTCTTCGGCTGGCTTAAGCGATCATTTTACACAATGTGACGTTCACCATTCCATCCAATCTACCTCCAAATCTATCAAATTTTTGAAAGTTGTATATATGTTAATATATGGAGTCACTTCGAATACCACTACACTATCGTTTAATCGTTTATTCGTGTTTAATAACGGTGCCTTTGTAGGTGAAAATTCAGTAACTGTGTGTTCTTGGACATATTCAAATATTGCTTATATAATTTAGTCTGGAATCCATCAAAAAAATATTTTGACTAGATCGTTACACTCTGTTTTGTCGCTAATAAATTAGAACCCGTTTTCGACATTCCTTCAAGTTAAACCAATTCTGGATTCTATAGTGAGAATGCACAGAGTTTACAACGTTTTGTTCGCCGATATTGATATACATTTTGTTACCTTACAAATATTTAAAAACCACGTTAATAATTTTCTTCGATGTAAATCATTTTTGATTAAATAAAATACAATCACTTTGTATGAAATCACGAAATTTATTATACGCCAACCGATTTCGCTTAGCTCAAGCTTCGTCAGGATGTATTTAAAACTAACAATAAATGTAAAAATAGTGCACTTATATGTACATAAAGAGGGAGATATAATATAAAATTACATGTGAAAGAGAGAGACACAATACATATATAGGTAAATAGAACATCTATGGAGCCGGAATATAAAATTATATGCGAAAGAGAGAGACAGAATATACAGTTAGATGGGACATTAAGGGAGGGATAAATACATAGTGATCGCTTTCTACGAAAATATAAATTATTTTTCCTTGTTAGTGTGTTTATAATTTTAAATATCCTTTTTTCTTTTCTTTTCTCCTACATTTTTTTTACAATAAATCAATAAATATTATTGCGTACAGCCACCAGAAAACAAGGGTGGTTCGGCGATCTCCGCTTCTCTCAATTGGCGATGATGATGAATTCTGAAGAATTGAAACACAGAAATATGTTTTTTCTAGGTACACTGCGGCGACAGAATCGAGAATGCGTTCCCGCTCTCAGTGTACTATTTCAGATACAAACAATACATTCAATTCATTCTAATATTTTTCACCATTTCAGCGGGTACATACAGTAGCGGGCGTCAGAAAGACGAATTTTATCAAAAAATGATAGCTATTGTTTGTCGAAATCTATCTCACGTCTTCCAGGGAATGATGATGAATGGAGTGATAAGGTGTTCCACCTCTTGTCTCCGATATCTCGAGTGTCATAAACTGTGGTGAAATTTGGGGATCCCGTGAGCGGGTATATGGGGTGGTTTGGTGTATATTTGTACAATTTTTTTTTTTGTTTTGTTTTTTGTTAGTACTTTTTTTGGAGTTTTGTTTTTTTTTTGTTGATACTTTTTTTTAGAGTTTGATGGGTTTTTTTCCTTGCCTCGTGTCCTTAACACATCAATTTATTGGCATCACTTCGGCAACTTCTTAATCCTGTGCGATATAAATATAATACATAATATGTATTATATAAATACTTTTTAATGGAAAGTGGTCTATATAAAAGCATTATGTATAATGGTAAAATTAACGGATAATGTTTGCATTTTTTTTACAGAACCATGACATTGGTCGTATTGAAAATTTACCGTCTGTCGGTAAATATTTCACCGTGTTAATGATCTCTCACACGGAACATCACGGGTACATCAACATGACGGTGAGAGGAAGGCAAGGACGACCGGTTCCCAATATTCTGATTGCTGTGTTGAACCACGTTAATCTTTGTCCCGATGGGTTCTCAACTGTGAGTATTCTTGTAAAATATAAAAAAATATTTGTTACGCTACACACACACATTTTTTATTTAAAATACGTACAAATGTGTACCATTCCATCATATAAGCCAAACGAGCTGTCCCTTTGTAACCCGGTTCTCATGTTACTCAATTCTCAATGATTTATTCGAGACTTAAGTAGGCTCTTTTTCATATTCTTTATTCTTACCTGTTTTCACATACACGAACACTCTAATCACTCTCCCTCTTTTGTGTTAAAAAAATATATATAGTAAATATTTTGTTCCTTTTGCATGTAATGGGTTGATAAATATGTACTTTTAAAATTAGCAATATTAACTTTGTGGTTAAAATTAATATTTTTATTTGTTTTATTAACCACTTAATTGAGTTTAAATACATCTACCGGTTTCAAAAAATATCATTTTCTTTTTCAGGATGTCATAACTTATCTCAGGATATTTTCTTATATATCCTGAAGAAGAAAATGGTATTTTTCGAAATCGGTAGATGTATTTTAACTCAATTAAGTTGTTAACAAAACAAAGATAACAAATAAAAAATATGATTAATATGTCTTGACGATTTTTTTTTTGAAATGCTAGTTTCCCGATATATTTTTTTTGTGACAAAAATACACACTATTCGATAGCATTTTTTCTGTTCTAAAATGTCAAGTGTCATCGTTTTACTTAATTTTTGGGTTTAAATAATGGAGTGTCAAGTTGAGAAAAACGTACATTTTTGAAACATCCTTCTTTTGCCTTTAATCAAGGTTCAAATGATCATCCAGAAGCTCAACTGGGAAGTTCTGCCGCATCCACCCTACAGTTCCGACCTAGTTCCGTCAGATTATCACAATTTTCGGTCGCTCTCCAATCAAATTTCGTTACGTTCAACAAAGATGATGATCTTAGAAATTGGATCAGCCGATTTTTATTGACAAAATGGTTGAAAGATATGATGAAGTCCTCATCAATAATGGATAATACAATATCCAATATATTAGGAAAATACATTCTTATTGTGAAGTTATAATTATTTAGAACATAATATTTTAAATATGAATTAAATATATTAACTAGAAAGATATATATAAAATCAATTTTATCGAAAAATATTGTACTTGCGCCACCGGGATTCGAATCTTGATCTCTTTCCTAACCGGGGAAGGTGCATTATCCAACTGTGCTACAATAGGCATGGACTTGGGTTACGCTGCTTATAATGATAGTGTATTTTATTACTATTATTGTTGAGAAGTTTTTTAAGTAATTAACTGAAGGAACTAAAATGAAATAATTCATGTTTTAAAGTGTATTGGAACGCATATAGTTAAGTCTGCTTCAAAGACCCACTTGCGGCTTTTTGCAACACGTCTGTTATAGATAAGACGTTTAATCAGACCACCGTGCAGTGCGAGACTTGCGTTTGGTTCGCATATGTCTGGGAGAGATTTTGAGAAAAAACACATGCGCAGCTTTATTTGTCAATTTTAAATTTTTTCGTTAGTTATACGGTTTTAATTAACACGTTAATATGAGAACTGAATTATTATTGCGTAGATTTAAATATTCAGTATATAACGTATCAAATAAATATTTCATTTACATTTATTTTGCAAAGATTATAGTTATGCATAGCTTTCATGATTGTATAGAGTGCATGCCCCTGCTAATTCATAATATATATATCTACAGACATCAGTTATAAATTTGTCGTAGGTAATCGTAATCGGTGGCTGTAGTGAAATGGTAAATCCAGATTCGAATTCCGATTGCAAAAAAATATTTATTAGATAAATATATTTTTCGGGTTGATTTATTCAATTTGTATGTTCTAAAAATGCAACTTCACAACAGAAATGTGTTTTTCTTAAACATAACAATGTTCACCTATCAAACGATTGTTTCAGGGCCATTGGGACAAATACATCGTGAGTGATTTGCCAAATTGTGGTAGAAGACAGAACCGCCTGGGAGGCTTACGCCGCAAAAAGCGGGTGACGCATGGCACCGTGGCAAGGGAAGGAGATTGGCCGTGGCATGTGGCTATTTTTAGGACACATAGCCCATCGAATTTGGAAACGATGTATATCTGTGGGGGGTGTTTGATTTCTCGCTCTAGAGTATTGACAGGTATTGTAAAACTTGGACTATTGGAAGGTTGAGACAGTAGCCATATATATAGTGTTAGTGAAACTGGAGTCTCATCCTTCCACTGGCAGCTTCAGTCTAGAGAATATTGAGTGGGTGGGTTCCTAATATTAGAATTGCATACTCACCTTGAAATATCAAGATTTCTCTCCTTCATTTTTTTTTTTTTCGTGTGGCAACACTTAAATTGCACAAACTGTTTATTGTATCTATATTAAATTATTAATAAATATATGTTTTGGGTACAAATCACAACTAAAAGGTGCATAATATAATTTAAAAAAAAAAGAAAACGCCATAAATATAATAGTGATCACCTGTGAATTGAAAGTGAACAAGATTAGACGAGTTAAAAACAGCTAACTATTTGACAGCTGACTGACAGCGTGTGAAAGAGAGAGACTCGAGCAAAACAAAAAGAAGAAAAGAGATAAGTAATCACTATTATTAATCCAACAATCCGTGATTATCTTGTAATCTACTATATCCTAACCTAAATATTCTTCTTGCAAATAACCTCGGGGCACAGCTAAGATAAACAACGACTTTTTAAACTCCAAACATATCAAATATTAGCGGTATAAAGTGACAGCTCCTATACTGCAGTATAATACCTGGCCTACCTACATTGTTCAGATATGTCAGAAGCCAGCGCGAACAGACGTACCAGGGCCGACAGACGAAGGCGGCCGCAAGGTACCGCCCACCGCACCCGCTACCACAGCGGTGCCAACTGCTACGACAACAGCCACTAGCGACGCCAGCCCGGGTAGGACCTCGACACAATTTCAAACGCTGGAAGACTTTAGGCAAATTATGGAGAACAAAAATGAACAGCTAAAAATTGTACTTCAAGATTTCATAGACGCTAAATTTAATGTTACCACAGAAAAGTTAACGACCATAGAGATCCAAATGAACGAGTGCCGAAATAACTATGAGAAAGTAGCGATTGAGTATGAGAGTATACTAAAAGCGATTAACTCATACTCACAACACTATGACGAGTTAATAACAAAAGTCGGCGACATTCAGAAGGACTTGCAGCATCACTCTTCTCTCACCAGCACACTGGAAAAAAACAACTTGGTACTTGCAGCTAAGGTCAACTATTTGGAACAAAAACTGGACCGCATCGAATACACAAACATGGAAAACGAAATAGAAATCCGAGGAATCCCTGGTTTCAAATCTGAAAATATTTCGGAAATAGTTGGCAAAATTGAAAATGTAATTAAAACCGAACTACCGCCAGGATCAATTTCCGCCATTCATAGAGGACCCAGACCACTAAAGCCGGACACGCCCTATCCCATTATTGTTAAATTCCATTGTAAAAATGCTCGCGAAAATTTTCTAAAAATGGCGAAAAATTACAATGTAAACAGTGTGGGACGCAATAAGCTCAACACCTCTGATATAGGGATATCAACAAAAGATTTTCATTATATTTACATCTCTGAGCATTTACCGAATAAAATCAAACGTCTTTTAGCTATAGCAAAAAAATGGGCAAAAGAAAAAAATATTAAATTTGTTTGGACCCGAAATGGTAAAATTTATGTACGGAAAACTGAAGGCGACAAAGTTATTTTAGTGTCTAACGAGTCTTGCCTCTCGTCTATATGACTATACTTTACTAAGTTTATCTGCTATCTCATATTTCACTTTTACCCTATTTATTTAAATCTTTCTTCTTTTAAAAAAAACACTTCTTTATTTTTTACCATAAATATATTTACACATCTTCACAAACTATTCATATCATTAGTGGAGCCATTAACATAATTCAAACGAATCAATCTATCTTTCCTATTTACTGTCAGCAATTTCCAGTACATTTCATTCACACGTACATGCATCAGACTAAACTGTATCGCCATTAGCACAATACATACGCACAATTTTAATTTCGTTAAAAGGCTTTGAAGACATTAATTTTGATGACGTCCTAGAAGAATTCGAACATATAGAAACGAGAGAAGTCGGGGAACCGGAATCTTGCAAAGAAATAATTAATGAAAATCTAAGAATTAAATTACTCAATGTCAATATTCGAAGCATTAATTATAATTTCGATAACTTGCAAGTGCTACTCCAACGCACTAACATCAATTTTGATATAATAATTTGCACAGAATGTTGGCTGAACAACTTGTCCGTACCGAAGCAAATAAAAGGCTATAATGTACACGCTATAACCAAACATTTTAACCAAAATGACGGAGTGGTAGTGTACACTCATAACAATTTACATGTCACACATGAAGAATCATCCATCATACAAGATGCAAACTGCCTTCACCTAATCATTGACAAGTTTACTCATGTTCTAGCGTTATATCGCCCGCCCTCATTTCAGAACGCTGCGACATTCGTAGTGTCACTAGATACTTTCCTTACCACTCTCTCACAATCAAAGGAAATAATTATCACAGGCGACCTTAATATCGACGTCATCAATCAGTCACTGCCTACCATCACTCAAGACTACCTCGATGTTCTAGCTCACCACGGACTCCTCTCAGCAATAAACAAACCTACACGAGATAAATCTTGTCTCGACCATATTATGATTAAGTCCAAGTCTCCAATTCACGCAGTAATTTGTCAATCACCTATAACCGACCACTTTCCGGTTATGATGGGCATCGAACAGTACACCAAAAAATCACACAAAACTAACAACCTGCGAAGAAAATGTATCAATTACAACGAACTGATTAAAGACCTAGAACAGGAAGCATGGAATTCAGTATATGACTGCGAGGATGTAAACTCAGCTTTTAAAGAATTTAATACTATATTGCAACAACACATCACCAAAAACCAGTATTATAAATCTCACTCTACAAAAAAAAACATAAAACCGTGGATAACTGAGGGTCTAATTTCAAGTATAAGAAAGCGCGACAAACTTCACAAAAAAGTTCAGCAGTATCCTCTCAACTTAGAAGTACGAATTCAATACAAGCGATATAGAAATATCTGTAATAAGGCTACAAAAACGGCGAAAATACTATATTATAGAAATTTAGTAGATCAAAATAAAACCAATACAAAAAAATGTTGGAAAATTATTAGAGAATTTACCAATTCTAATATAGAAAAAAGTAATAAAGTATTTCAGATGGTTAATGATGAAAAACAGGAATTAAAAACTAATAGTGCTCCAGGTAAAGATGGTATTTCTATCAAGCTTGTAAAAGAAATTAAGTCATACGTAACCGAACCACTTGCATTTATTACTAACCTGAGTTTGCAAACTGGAGTCTTTCCAACCTGCTAAAAGATTCGTTGCTATGCCCAATCTATAAAAGCGGAAACCCTAGTGATATATCCAACTATAGACCGATTTCTCTTCTAAGTGTTTTTTCAAAAATTCTAGAAAAAATTGTTAAACGGAGGCTGCTTAAATTTCTGGATGTAAACAACATTCTATCGAATCAACAATTTGGTTTCCGATCGAAATGCAACACAGAAGATGCACTCATGTCTCTCGTGGAATATATCGTATCGAACCTGGACAAGGGAAACAAATGCATGGGGATTTTTCTTGACCTTGCAAAAGCATTCGACACCGTACCGCACCTACTATTGCTAAAAAAACTTGAAAACATAGGAGTAAGGGGCATAGCATATAAGTGGTTTAAGGATTACTTAACAAATAGACGTCAAATTATCCAAAATAATGAAAAATACAGCAATCCATCATTGATAACACTCGGTGTTCCACAAGGAAGCATTTTAGGTCCTATATTATTTCTAGTATACATTAACGATTTTTGTAATATGACCCTAAACAATGGAAAAATAATCACTTTCACGGATGACACCGTGCTTTGCTTTGAGGGTAAGTCTTGGGAAGAGGTCAATACTCGTGCACAGGATGGTCTGAACAAGGCGAAAAAATGGTTTGATACGAACCTCCTATCACTTAATACAAAAAAATCAAAATATATATGTTTCTGTATTAACGAAAGAACAACACCACGTCAAAGTCCTACACTCGTCGTTCATGACTGCAAAGCAAACAAGACCACGGCGTCCGCATGCCAATGTGAAAAACTGACAAGAGTCAAAATTATTCGACATCTGGGAGTACTGATCGATGATCATCTTAACTGGAAAGAACATATATCGAATCTAGCAAAACGCATAAGAAAACTAATTTACTTTTTTAAAGGAATTCGATGTATAGTTGATTGCAAACTCTTGAGATCGGTGTACTTTGCACTGTGCTACTCTTTAATCAATTATGCTATTTTAGTTTGGGGAGGAGCAGCAAAAACAATATTGGAGTCGGCTAAAAAAGCACAAAAAACAATTCTCAAGGTAATAAATGGTCGTCCCTTTAGATATCCATCAGACCTTATATTTAAAGAGTACAATGTCCTTGATATAAGACAAATCTTTATGTTGAGACTCGTTCAATACTTCCATACTAATAACAACTCTCCCCAAGCAATAAATCATGGACACAACACTAGACAAACAACAAACATCTACACACCAGTTCCGAGAGCAACAACGACATTTTATCAAAGATTCTACATGTTCCTAGCTCCGAAACTATACAATACACTCAGTACCAACTGGAAATCGTACAATTACTATAAGATTACACAAATATGGACCCAACATATGATTCAATCAGGTAGAGATGAATCAGAAGCATGGATATCCAACAATTTACTATAATGTATACAATTCTTTTACTAATAATTCACTAGTCCTACAACACTCCCACTCCACATATTTTTATTATATTTTTATTTTATTATACTTTTATTTTTTTAATTTTATTCTTACTTTTTTATTCATATTTGATTTATTTTTTTATTCCAAATAACACCACAACAGCACGAAAAAAAAAAAAAAAAAAACTGGCTACTTTAACACAGACTTTAGTCTAGCAAAGTAGCCAGGACAACGCTGTATATATCAGAGGTGAAGTCTACTCCATCCCACACATTAAAATATGTATTATGTATGTTATGTATCCACCTCTGTAACTACAAAAATATGGATGTCAAAATATATATAAATAAATAAATAAATTTACACAATTAAAATTTATGAAAATATTTTAATTATACAGGGAGGTTACAAATATATAAAATTTAATGAAACTTATGTTTTACCAAATTAATATATAAAAGAGTCAAAATGTAATAATATTCAGAAGTGGCAACAATATAAAACAATTTATTAACACATTATTAACAAAAAAATTTTAAAAGAAAAATTTGTATGATACGATCGAATTTCACAGTTATACTTTTCGGTTTTCCTTAAGGCATCGTTCTCATACACGATTAAATTAAAGCAGAAATTTATATCAGGGTCCCAAAATACAGACGGGCACGCCGTGAATAATCCAAGAATCGTTGGGCCAAATCTAGTCCAGCTTGCAGTCAGCCGGGAACTCTCCATGTCCCAGTTATTACCGAGAGATGATAAAATTTTTGGATGTATCAAGGGCCTTATAAACATACTGATTCACCAATTGAAAATATAGTTTTCCTAACGCCTTGCGGCGAGCGACCGCGAGGTGCACGCCCCTCCAACGCTGTCCCGCCTCTGTCTGAAAACCGAAACCGTTCCACCACATTGTAGAAATAGAAGTAATTGTAGAAATAATTATAAAAATTACAATTATTAACCATCAGTCTTCTATATCAAATGTCTTCATCGTGGAATTGTGGCTAATTGTGGATGATACCATAGATGATTTGTCATCATATTTTACGACCTGATTCTTGCGCATTCTAAGAGTTCGCTCTGCATCCACGTTCTATCCAGGTCAGCCCATTGTATTGATGATCTTTCACGTCAAATATCACCAAATTATGATGCCGAAATGTTAACCACACCACCAAGCTGTACCTATGAATATATTTCTCAACTCAAAACCTAAATGATATTAATAAAATCATATATAACTTAAAAAAACTCCTGGCTATGACCAAATCACGACAAAAATACTTACAGATAATATATTAACTCTTACCAAATCTTAAGTATATATGAAGTAGTTCACATACTAACATATATACAATTTTCAAAAAATTGATAAATGTGGAGAATGAGGGGTGAGAATTGGTGAACATCACTTTATACATGTGTATATAGTGATATTTATAAAGTGATCATTTAAACCAGCCGAAGACAGGTCGTAAGCCCTGTAATTACCCCATACTTCCATGTGTTTTTCATTAAGTATAATAAAAAATAGTTTCGTTTCTATGAGATATCTGATATTTGTTTAAAAACAGTGCCTTTGTAGGTAAAAATCCAGTAATTGTGCGTTCTTGGATATATTAAAATATTGCTAATATTAAAATTCACACCAAAGTCTGTACTCTTGTGATCAATGTTCACCAATTGAAGAAAAATACTGTATCAAGTACCTAGCAATCATAATAGATAACAAACTCAAATGGAAAGAACATATTTTTAATCTTTCAAACAAAATAAGGAAAACTGCCTACATATTTTTAATACTCGGACACACCTTGTCACCTACGAATCTAAAAATAATATATTACGCGTTTGTACAGTCACATTTGTAATATGTATCATTGGATGGGGAGGCGCATATAAAACTTCAATATGACAATTGGAAATTACTCAAAAAATGATGATAAAAATAATTCTAAAATAAAAAATTACTATCCAAGTAACTAACTCTTTACAGAATTCAAAGTACCCAAAATAATAGATGTATACAAAAAAAAATCAATAATCAAAATATAAAAAATAAAAAATAAAAAATAAATGAAATGTTAGTAGCAATTTCCGATCTACAAGATATAGAGACAAAATTGATATTCGAAAACTTGAATATACTGCCACCCAAAACCACATTATTTATCTAGATATTAAATTCTTTAATAATCTCCCCCTCACAATCAGAAAAATTACATTATTATAAATTTTATAATTATTATTATAAATTTGTATCTGAAACCAAAAAATATGTATTTTTTATTTATTATCTTTGTTTTATTAACCACTGAATTGAACAAAGTTAATATTGCTAATTTTAAAAGTGCAAAAAATATGTATACAGACTAGCGGACACATATATTTTTTTATCTATACTATACTCCTTCTCTATACACGAGTCACCGACTCTCATAGAGAAGAAAAAAATGTAAATATATATATTATTATGTGACTGTGTTTATGTAAAATGTTTTATATCTAGTTATATCTTCTAATGAAAAAAAAAAAAAATGCGATTCTTCCCACCCTCCTTCCCTTACATCATTAATTTTTCAATGGTATCCTCACGTCTGGTGACATGGCCAAAATATCTGAGGGTTGTATCGACTGCAATTTATTGTATGTATTAGAGTATAATTTTGTATGCATTGAATGTAATTTTTATTAAAAATAATGTATTACTAAAAAGCATGCAATGCAAAGTTTTTAAAAATTCATTTGGTGGTAAGTGTAATAGTATAAAATTTTGGTCTAAATAGTTATTTTAAATAATTAGACAGAAAGGTATAATAATTTATTAAAGTTTTAAATCTGATTCCTCATAACCTTTCAGCGGGGCACTGTGTTACACAAATTGATAATATTACATCACCACAACAGCTTCTGGTGAAACTTGGGTTATACGATCTTGTTGGAGGCAATGATAACACAATTCAGCAGAAAACGGTAAATATAATAAACAATAATTTTATATAATCAAGACTCTGAAATTTCAAATATTATTTAGTGTAATTCTTCAATTGTTTCACGTTCCACGTGTTTCGAATGGTCAATGATTAAAAAATCCTATTTTGTATTCATGGCATGCGTTAAGTCATAGTGAGTTTCATCATGCTAATTCTCCTTCGGTATTTATAAAACAGAACTTCGAAATATATAAACTAATCTACTTCCTCGAAATTTTATAGAAGATGGATAATTATTTTGTTTTACCTCTGTTCACTTCTTTGTGCTAATTCTATCGATTACTGATTACTGATTCTGTGATCATTACTATTGACTCCACAACCTGTGGTATCTATTATAGTGTGTATTTTTAGAGGTATTGAACTTTAAAATGAAATAAAACACATACAAATTTTGGCAATGATCATAGTATTGGCTTTATTTTATGCTATTAGTGTTTAAATTGAAATGATTTTGCGTGTATGGGCTCCGCGGTTGGCTCGAATAAAGCGCTATCTGGAAGTCCAATTTTTGGAGCAACCGGGGACGTACATCGGAAATAACATGACGAATGTTAGCTTCCAAGTCGTCTATCGTCTCTGGTTTATCGGCGTAGACTAGCGACTTCACATATCCCTACAGAAAATACTTCAAAAGAGTTGAATCACTCGATATTATAGGCCAATTCACAGGTTCATTATGCGAAATTATGCGCTCATCGAATGTTTTCTTTAATAAATTGATTGTGGCGCGCGCTGTGTGGCATGTTGCGCCGTCTTGTTGAAACCATGGCTCTTCTACATTAATGGTGTATAAGTGTGTGTGTGGCCAGATCGGGTTAAGAAACAAAAGCTACAATATTAGTCCCTTAGTTTAAAATAATTAGAAAATAATAAATATATTCAAATACTTATTTATTATTATTATAAACGCCCTATTCAGGCATAATATAATATATAATATAAAATTTCATGATAAGTGTAATAATACACAAAGAAGAAAATTATAAAATTAAAAATAAATATAAAATATGAAGTAAATCCGTCACCATTGAGTTGAGACACAAAAATAATTAATAATGTAGTTCTATAAAGAGTTAAATTTACAGCAAAAATTTCGACTACCTCTGCATATTCATTCCCCAATGAATGCAATACGGGGACTGCAGAGTTGGCTGTTCTGTTCTGTGTTCTGACATTACTCTTGTAATACAACAATGAATAAATTTTATAGTCTCCAGAATACATGAATAAGTAATGAATCACACGATAAAACCACTTTATAGTTTAAAGTTTAAAGGATATGGAGAAAGACGAGCGAAAGGAAATGCTGCAAAATATCATTTATTAGAACATAGAATGTAACTTCATATATATTTAATTAAAGCAGTATTTGTATGCTTATATTTTTACCTTTACCATACCGTTATAGAAAATACCCGTACACAGCCTTGTGCTGTAGTAAAAAAAAAGGCGTTTCTTCTAAAATAGCTTTAAAATAATTAATGTCGTTTATTTACTTTAAATATTAAGCATTAAAAGTGAAAAAGCAAAATATATTTTAAAGCGTTTATCAAATCGTATACAACCTTATTATCTCTCTTGTTTATTAATTAGTCATACCTAATTTCGTAATGAAAACACATCTTTATTATGAAGTTGCAATTTCAAAACATACTTGTAGTTCTAAGATATTTAAAAAAAATGAAATGATGTACAGTTATAATGATATACAGAAAGAAAACTATATATCGAAAAAATATTTTAGTTGGAGAAGTAGACCTGCATTACTGCATGGAAGGGTTAATGTCAAGGTTTGTTTGCTAGTTTTTAATATTTTTGTTTGCAGGTTGACCAGATTATTCGACACCCATTTTACTTTCAGAAGAATTTTAAAAATAACATAGCAATGTTGGTGTTGTCGTCTGATGTACTTTATGGACAGACCGTGCAGCCAATTTGCCTTTGGCAGAAGGAACGCATTTCTAAATCGACGATCACTGATAAAATTGGACTCGTAAGTTTGCAAGAATCATGTTTAGTTATCTTTGCTTCACACTTCTCTTGGAGGCATTTGATTTATTTTTGCCTTATGTTTATACTCTTGTAAATTCAACCCATTTTGTAATAAATTATTAGTGTTTCTTATTTTACTGAATAAATGTTTCCACTCCACTGTACAGATTCAAACTATTCGAATATCGAATAGTAAAACTAAAAATATTCGAATAGGTTCCAAAGTATGACAACAGTATGAAATTAATTTTGAACATTTAAAATAAATCGTATTGTAGGTAACTACATCAAGATTTATAAGAAAACGAGCTAATTAACCATAAACTGTTTATTTATTGTAGTTTTAAAAATAAGAACTAATTAAACCTTTCGTATTTTATATTTGTTCTTAATTTTTTTATCGTTGCTGCAGTTAAAAATATCCGCTCAGTAGCGGTTGACGTTGGCTTTACTGTTAAAAGTATTTTAAATAGTAGGTCTATTGAAGTGATACAAATATCTAAAGTATTTTATTAGATTATTTGAACAAACATTTGTAGTTTCTACGAGGGATAAAATGGTGCTTCTTAATTCAGTCTGTAATTCGGACGTCGATGAACTCTTTGAACATGCAACAGGTATCTCTTCCACGCCCGAATCAGAATCCTGAGAATTATTTACTATTCTATTCTTAGAAATTAGTACGAATACTATTCGAATAGCTGTACAAATATTCGAGTATCGAATAGCAGAAAAAGGCCGAATATATTCGAATATCGAATATTCGATTTGGAATGTCTAGTTGGCAGCTGTGCCGTGTTACATGCCGCTATTGCGGCACTGTTGGATAGCATGGTTGCCGAGCAGTGATAAACAATACCAATCTGGCGGTGAATATGAAGGACCGGTTTTGGGTAAGCGGTGGATCACCAGGATTAATTTCTAGTATACCAGTGATTACTCGAAGAACTGCGAATATCAATTACCAATCATCGTTACAATCGAACATAATCACAGTCACAACAACGTTTTAAATAACCGTTTAGACAACCTTTTTTAACCATTACTACTTTAAAACAATATGGTGCACTTTATTAATGGTTTCTGATATCGCAGCACTTTTAGGACGTCCACTACAGAGGTCATATTTTTGTATTATAGACTGGTAGGTGGAAAGAATAGTACAGTGTACGAATCGGTACAACAAAATCAGTCATCTGCAGGCATGCAGGAGAGTCACATCTTCAATATTAGCAAAATTACTTTGTGGCCACATATTATATAAATAATAAGATATAAAACAATTTAAACCACTATTTATTGATAAATCAACATGTTTCGATGCCTGTGGTATCTTTTTCAGGAAACAGTGTATACTAAAATTAAAAATACAAGCATAGATAGAAACAAAGTTATAAAAGTGGTGGGTAACTAAGTAGGAACTACTATGAAAAAGAACAATTGATATATCAATTATAAATATTTAAAGAAATAATGATCCTAAATGAAGCTTGCGGTGCGCCAGATGTTATCATCAGTAATTCGAACATACTTAATTCGAACCCATTTACTAATGAATGCCGAGATCTGTTAGAAATGTATGAAAGTAACAATTTTAATATGTAGATGTATGTTATCTCAAAATGTTATGATTTACTTTATTAAATCCCCTTTTTAAATCATCGCACTTATCTCCTTTTTCAATGATCAAAACAAGCCATTGTTGTACACTTAGACCCGGTTGTGTGATCAATACAAAATTTTTACTACAGTAAAAAAATATGCTAAAGTGGATTGTTCGATCGTCGGTAAAAAATATTTACTCATCGAAAATACATTCAATAGTAAATTAATTTTACCATCCAATATCAGATGATAAAAACCGTAAATGGTTAGTTAAAAATGGCGGACTCTTGTTTCAAACACCTGTTTCAAAAGTCATGTGTCACATTGAGATATAAATTGTAGTATACGACAATGAATCATTCAATATCCCGCTATTATATATATTTGATGAGAGTTTGTCCGTTGGTGATTACGCTGTTTAATTTATATTACCGAAGATTTTTCGCCAGAAAAGTGTTGATTTTAAAAGCAGTGATAAAGCCATAGATAAAACATAAAATTGTATGTATTGCCAATAGTGAACGATCAAAATGAATAAATTTTGATATAAATCGAAGGCATTTGATGATTATTCGCATTGTCACACTATTAAGCGGGATTGACATGATTTTGGAAATTCTGGTAAGTACGTAAGTAATCTCGGTAATTAAATAAAATATTTTTGAACTAGGAAGTTAAGGTTCTGATGTATCTCAAATTTACCGAAAAAACCTTAATAAAATAAAATAAAATTGTAGAATAAGTTGTGTTAAAATACTTTGATTATAAAAAAACTGGAAAGATATCTTGATGCCATATATTTAAATAAAAATGCGCACACGGAATACATATCACATCAATATTTTGACTATTTTCAAACTAAGCTAAATGTTTGTATCATGATAACAGGAATAACTTGCTGGTTTCCTGGAACGAGGCACGAATCCCCAACCATTATTAGATCACTACGCCGACGTCTTAACCACTAGACCATCAAGATACTCAAGTATGATGTACATAACAAATCTGGTAGATCTAATGAGGTTGACATAGCTCAGCTGGGAGGGCAGTTTACTGGAATTATAACAGTCCCAGGTTTAAGTTAAAGAAGGTTAGACTTTCGTATTTATTGATTTAATAATTTTTTTTTTTTTAATTCTTCAGGTCACCGGTTGGAGCATTGGTGAAAATGGGGAATTAACAAGCAGGTTGAACCAGGCTACGATGCTCATTGTATCAGATGATACGTGCTTGAGAAGTGATGCATTCTTTGAAAATTTCTTAAATGAAGGTAACTACTGCGCTGGATACAGAAATGGTAAGCATGAAATACGTATCAAGGCAAAAGTGAATAATATATACAGGGTGTAATATTTTATGGGTGGATACCCGACTGAAATCGAAAATGTTCAAGGAGTATGTGCAAATTCAGCACCATTAAGATCTAGGAACACAACCTTATTGTGAAGTTGTAATTATTCAGAACATAGGTCTGTGATAAACTAGATAGCTCTTTCAAATAATGAAACGGTAGATGTATTAATTTGAAAAGTGTAATATAAAGGTTCGAAAATTTGTCGTCAAAAGTACTCTCGCTGTAGCTTAGTTGGATAATACACCTTCCCCGATTTGGAAAGGAATCGGAATTCCGGTAGCGCAACGACTGTATTTTTCGATAAAATTGAATTTATATCTGTACCTTTCTAATTAATACATTTAATTAGTATTTGAAGATGTTATTGTTTGAAATTTTTACATCATGTTCATACATACTATAATGCACGTTCCCCGGATTGGAAGAGATCCAGCTTCGAATCCCGGTAGCAACAACAATATTTTTCGATTAAATTGATTTTATATGTATATATTTCTAATTAATTCATTTAATTAGTATTTAAAATATCACAGACTGTCTGTTCTGAATGATTACTTCACAATAAGAATGTATTTTCCTTAATAGACTGAAGTCCCCCAAAATAGTTTTTCGTGTAATTTCAGCCAATACAAATTTTGTTTCAAAAGATGATATAAATACCACAAGGAAACATAATTCCCTGTTTGAACAAACCAACAAAACCATTTGCGTCATATTTATTTTGTTAGCAGTACCGTGCAAACCTTTATGGCTGACCATATAAACTATGGAAACTTTTTTTTTTTTAAATATATAATAATTATACATACACTTCCTGTACATAAAGGAATTCAGGGAAATGAATGTGCTGATAAACTGGCCAAGAAGGCTACTAATTCCGGAGTTGTTCCCCATAAATTCCATATCCCGATGTACGACAGACTTAATATGGTAAAAAAACGTACGAATTCTATCTGGTCTGCACAATGGATGGATCCAAACAATTACAAGGGTAATCGGCTTAAAATAATCCAAGGATCTATTCCCCGCACTCCTTGGTTTTCCAACAGGAAGGTCTCTAAAATAACAATATCAAATATCTCTAGAATGAGAATTGGACATTGCCAGGTAGCCTCACATTTATTTAGATTGAATATAATAGATTCCCCAATGTGTGAGTGTGGTGTCGAAGAGGAGACGCTTGACCATGTCTTTTTTGCCTGTCCATTGCGGATCACAGGTTTTTTTTTACAATAATCTTGTCAATGGTAATTTTCAACTCCCGGTTAACTTATGTCATCTTCTCTCCCTTAACTCGCCACATTTAAGCTATATAATAGCAAATTTCTTGAACGACAATGGTATTAACTTGTAGCGTAATATTCCGTACTCTATTTAATAGTTGTACTGCTTTCTATGAAATAATGTTTAAATAACTTGTTTAATGGCACAAATCACTCTTGAAGGGTGGATTGCCAGTTTAAAAGAAGAAGAATTATACATGCACCGCTCGCCGCTGGGTCACTACCTTTTGTATGACAATGGTCAGATGGGATTAACTCAACTTAAATTAGTCTTGAGTCTCAGGACTCGAGATAGCAATAATCCATTGAATTCCTTTTTTTTAAAAAATTAATATTAAATATATAATACAATTTTGAATAATCAGAGGATATATATTAACATTTATTTCTTCTCTATGAGAGTAAGACTCGTGTATAGAGGAGTATATACGAGTTAATTTATGTTTCAGTTAGTCTGTGTACATATTTTTTTTACTTCAGATACAAATTTATGATAGTCCGTAATTTTTCTAATTGTGATGGAGAGATTGTTAAAAACTTTGATGCCTTGATAAATATATTGACTTTGAGTTGCGGTATATTTTAGTTTTGGGATATCAATTTGATATCTATATCTTGTAGATCGGAATTCGCTTCTAAAATTTAATTGATTTTTAATTTTGAAAATTTGAATTATTGAATTTTTTTTGTATGTGTACTATTTTAGGCATTTTAAAATTTGTGAATTTACCGATATTTCCGATAATAAAAATCCCTAAAAGTAACCCCATTTTGTTAGTTAAGTGCAAATTACTTACAAAATATTTTAAAACTTTTATATAACCTTTTCACTATCTTGTAGGCCTACAATTATCATTTAAACATCCTAAGATTTATAAATTAACATCTTACTTCAGAGCCAATTTTAAGAGAATATCAGGTTTTGGATATAATATAATTATAAGTGTTGAGTATACTAACTTTTATAGGAAAATAAGCGCTCCGTCTGCGAGGACTGAAAGATATTATCTCATAAGAGCAAATAAACTTAAAATAGTTCCAAGAATGAAAATTACTTTTATTAAGGAAAACACAACCTTATTGTGAAGTTTTAATTATTCAGAACATAGGTCTGTGATATTTTAAATACTAAATTAATGTATTAATTAAAAATATTGTTTTTGCGTCACCGGGATATTTTTCGACAAAATTGATTTTATATGTATATATTTATAATTAATACATTAATTTAGTATTTAAAATTACTTATTGTCAAAGATTATTCACCTTTCAAGCTCCCTGAATATATAATCAAATTGGAAATAAAATTAGAACTTTAACTGACAATAAGGCTTTTAAAAGTGATGTTTCAAATTGGTTGTTGAATTTTGGTCTTGAAAAGTGTATTTGTTTACCAATTTGCCCTATAACAGGCTTGGCTAGTTGGGCAATGCATTTTAAAATTGTGTGTGAAATATATGTAACACACTGTATTTTTTTTTACACCTGTACAAAGTTATATATCTCTAAATAAACAAATAAAGAAAAATGTTATATCTAAAAATATATTCTAATTTCTAGGAACCAGCGCCTGCATTGAAGATAGCGGAGGTGGGATGATTTTCCCTGAGATTACATCTTCAGATGGAATAGAAACGTGGTATCTTATAGGAATAATATCTTCAGGTATAATAACGGAAAATTTGACCTGTGATTCCAGTCAGTTTGTTATATTCACTGACACTGCATTCTTTTTAGATTGGATCGAACAAAATATGAAATAAGTGAAAAATATTTCCATCTGAATTATCGATAACAATAAAATTAATTTTATATATCATGCAATGAATTATTATAATTTATACTATCCATTCTGCGATGTATTAGTTCATTTATATGTCTGTATCGATAATGGTATTGATCGAAAAATTGAATTTAAATGCATCATTTATACATGCGCGAATGACGTCAACGTTAGCCGTCATCAACATGTAACCAATAAGTAACAAGTTTACAGATGTATCTATGTGATCATTTTCTTACAAAAATGTGTCTATTGAGGTATTTTAATTTAAGTTTAAAAAACAGCGATAATATTGCCATCTATGAAATAAACCAGTAAAGTCACTCAAAAGTAGCGATAGCATTGCCATCTATGAATATGACAATATTTAGACATTCATTGCTTTCTAGCAATCGCTTCAAAATATTTCTAATGATGAATATTTTCAAAAATTTTGCGTAATATTATTAAATTATAATTCGAATACTTTAGTTTATGTTATTGTTTATTTTTTGGTATCAATGGTGCATATTTTATTCATATTTACACCAACCATGTCACTATATTTCTATCTAGGTTAGACCCAAGTGGGGTATTGCCATAATATTTATGTAAAATTTTCTGTAAGCAAAATAAACAAATAATAAACTTATAAACGATATCGACACGTGTTACTGCATAGAAATCGAAAATACTATTTAATGTTTACTGGGGAAAATAACGAACAAGTCGTCCCGTCGAAAAAATACATTAGCAAACACAGAAATAATATTTTCAGTGGAATATGCGACATCTATTCTCTTTAAGCGGAAAATCTTATTTCATTATTGCAACACAGATTGAGGCAAAAAATTAAATGAATACAGTATTGAAAACTTAAATTAAATGAAAAATACTTATTTAATAAATTTGGGCATAAAAATAATAAAAAAAAAACAACGCATTTTGATAAGTACTAACGTAATTTACATCTAATAAATGAAAATTTACCTTCATCAAAGAGAATTTGGCGTCTATTTTCAGTTGGGACCTAACCAAATTTATAGGAGAAAAAACATATTCTTGAATGTAATTCAAAGATGGCTCAAATCGACCATCGTTCCATTTGAAAATTCTAATTCGACAATGAAATAAAATAAAAAAAAAAAAAATTAATGAATTAGTTAATTACGTTAAGCAAACTCGCTAAAAAAATATATTTCTCTTATATAATGGCTCTTTATAAATATTACGCACTTGACTTCTTAGCACGTCTTTAGTGTACATCTCGTAATGTGAAGGTCCAAGAAATAGACTTTGTAACAATTCATATTTTATTACAATAAGCTACAATTTAGTACAAGGTATCACTAGTATAGGTCAAACTATTAAGCCGATGAACCGCAGATAAAAGAGACGCGCGAACTCCTGCGCGCCACGCATACCCGCACCGCCGGTGCGGCACACATACACACATACACACACCATCCCACCATTCCAAGAACATCACAATAAATGAAATAAATAATTTTTCATGTACTACAGAATTTTTGTGAATAACCGTGATAATTTTTTAAATTCCCTGAAATATTTCTGTAAATAATTATTTTATCCTTATCATGTATAATTACTTTAACGTCCTCATTATTTTCCAACTATATAACGTATTAAAGTACCAATAGATGTAGTGAACTTAAAATATAGGTATAAGATGATTATGGTGAGATTATATTAGGCTAAATAATGATTTCAGTATTAAGGTGTTTAATTTTATTTTTCTCTATCTCTCTTTATATACACCGTATTTTTTAGTAAAATCCTAAACAGTGGCACGTATTACCGTTCCACTGTCAAGATTTTGTGTATGTATATTAGTGGCTTTTTTAATGGCCGCTGCGCGCCGTTGCCAGTGCGCGGTCACGGCCGCAATAATAGCGTAAGCGTAAATAAAGTTCTTATTAAAATTAATACAATTGGATTACTAAGACCCTGCTTTTAAATAATTCAATAGAAGGTGATACGCGCCCACGTTGGTCAAAGGAGAGAGATACTCGGTTTGTATCTGTATTGTATTAGACAATTTCAAATATTTTGTTGGAAATTACATTTCATAAACAACTTTAAATTTTCATTGTTTTCATTTCAATAAACTTTACATACCTTAAGAGGTCCGGTGTCTTTGACGACTATGAAATTATACATTAAGTTCTTTGTTCACTTTGTGGTTAAGGTTTACTTCTTGGCTCGCAATGTTTTAAAAATTCCAGGTTGATTTCAAAGTTTTCCTGGAATATTTAAGGTTAGTTAGAAAAGTGCCATCTGATCTCTTCAATTAATGACCGAATATTAACCCAGGACTATTTTATAAGCAAAAGTATTTATATCACTTCTACTAATTCACAGCTAGGTCGACATTTAAAAAATGATAAACAGGCGGCCGTGCAACGCAGCTCAGCGCATGAACGTCCAAGTAACGACGCACGGTTGCCAACCAAAACAACCCTCATTACACCTATGACTCCATATAAAAATATTTATTGTGTTAAATAATGCACAGAATAATAATATAATATTAACAAATATACAGTAATAAAACACAAAAGCCACAAAACGCAAAACAAAACGGGTACAAAAAAAGGACATGAAGTAGAATCTCTTCCCGAGCACCACTGCCGGCAGATATTATCCAGGAAACAGCACATTAGGGGGTCTGATTGGCAGGCCAATCAGCACCCGCCGCAGCAGGTCGACCCAATATTTTCCACCTAGAGATTCACATTCTCACAAAGATCCTGAACAATTCCAGATTCCTTCCAGGTCTAAGTAGTTCGGAGTTCTTTATAGAACTACGATCTGCTCCATCCATACCCTCAAGTACTCTTCAACTGTGTATTTAAAATGGTGTAATGTGGGTGTGAAGTCTTCATACTCGACATTGCGAGTTGTATTGTCGAGGTACTTCAATATCATATGTATTAATATAATATCAAGACTGAGCGGTGCCGAAGGAAATAGAAAAAGAGGCCGCCTCCGGCGCGCGCCTTCCTTTTTATAGGCGTTGGGTACTTATAATAATCACAAATCATATATTTTTGAATCACAAGTACATCAGAGTGCGATATTTAGTTCGAGTGCTCGAGTCTCGATCCGGTCCACGATTTAAACACAGTCGCTAACCAAATTGCTTAGCTTAGTTTGAATAAAGTAATTAACGTAACGTATAGTCATGAATGGAAAGCAAAAAAAGTGAAGCTTATAAACAACACTGGACGCAGTCCGACAGAAAGAGTAAAAAGGTTCAGGTAAAGAGAAAGAGTAAAAAGGTTCATGTGCATGGAATTGTTTGCCCAACAACATGTCTGATTATCTGACCATTGCGACTAAAGGCCCGTAGACGGCTAGTATGCAAATAAATATGGTACCAAGCCATACCTACCAATGAATATACACTTTTTTAAATATAGAAGATGCATTAAAATATACTCTCACAATAATCAATATAATACATAAATAATGAAAAAATTAATCTAATTTTAATAAAATACTCGTAAGTATAAATCAATAACGTCCTTTAAAGTTATTGAATAACGATTTTTATGTGTAAGTTTTGTGTGATTTTTAAAATAAACCTATAATATTAAGATAAGAGTAAACTGTTTTTTAAAAGTAGTAATGGTGTATTTCAAAAGAGAAATATTAATAACAAACATATATTTAAGGCGTAGAACCTTTGCAAAATTAGAATCTAATATAATTTTTTGATTTTTAAATAAAAGTTTTATAACTGCATAAGATTGAGTAGGCAGATAAAACAATATCTAAAAATAATATTTTTTTTATTACCACAAAAACGTCATCTATAATATCATGCTCTTTCTACAATTAACTGAATATTAATCGCTCGCAAGCCAGATTTAATATAACATATACATCGATCTGATGACCTTATTGTCGGTATCCTACATACATGCGATAATCTCACGACCAAAACTCGTTTGTGGATCCGAAAGACACGTAAGTTATTTATTACGTTATCCACATTCACCGCTGACTCTGTTCCCACCCTTGAACCAGTCTGTGCCGGGTGCTTGTCCAGGGTGTTTATTTATACCGTACTTTTAACATATTTTTATATTATCGAAATAAATAAGAGTAATACATGAAAATAATAGTCTATACAATATATTCTACTAGTGATAAGCTCAAAATCACTTACTGTGAATCAATCACTAATATATCTAAATCACCTTCATTAAAACCGATTAAGTATCTAAAAATATCGTGATTCGTGATTCTTGCCTGTAAATATGGTTAATTAAAATACATATTTATTTAATTAATGTATTTTTAACCAGAACACATTTTATTATGAAGTTGTAATTATTCAGAACAGAGGTCTGTAATAGTTTAAATATGAATTAAATATATTAATTAGAAAGATAATTTTATCGAAAAATATCGTTGTTGCACCACCGGGATTCAAACCTGGATCTTTTTTTCAAACTGGGGATGGTGCATAATCCAACTATGCTGCAGCGACGATATTTTTAGCGACAAATTTTTGAACCTATATTTAAAGGTATTTGAGATTCCGTAAAAATAAGGTAGATGGCTCTTTCAAATAATGGAACGATTAAATGTATTCATATCAAAAAGGTAACATATAGGTTCGAAAATATCGTCGCTGTAGCATAATTGGATAATGAACCTTCCCCAGTTTGGAAAAGAGATCCATGCACGAATCCCTGTGGCGCAACAACAATATTTTTCGTTAAAATTAATTTTATATGTATATCTTTCTAATTAATATATTTAATTCATATTTCAATGAATTAAATTTGTTCGTGGTATACTATATATTTATTTCCTTTTTTATGTAAGGAACCTATATGAATTTTACACTATTTAGGTGATAATTTATTTTAAATACTAAATTAATGTATTAATTAAAAATATATACATATAAAATCAATTTTGTCGAAAAATATTGTTTTGGCGTCACCGGGATTCGAACCTGGATCTTCATTTCCAATCCGGGGAAGTGCACTACCTACGCCAAAACAATATTTTTCGGCAAAATTGATTTTATATGTATATATTTATAATTAATACATTAATTTAGTATTTAAAATATCACAGACTTATGTTCTGAATAATTACAACTTCACAATAAGAATGTGTTTTCCTTAATGATAATTTATTTCGTATATTAATTGTAAAAAAATGATTACAGTCACAGATTTCATTCACTGATATTATACAATACTCAAGCAGTTTACAAAATACCTAAAAGTCGTAGAAAATAAAATATTAGTTTTATTACGGATAAGAAAGTTGAGAATGATATGGAATAAATAAAGTATAAAATATAGTGAAGGGTTCACTGAATGCAATATCCTTAATATAAATTTGTCAAATATTATGTTCCAGGTTGATATTGTTTTTAAATAACTAGACGATGAAATACAATTTTTTAATTTAAGTTTTATTTGTCAATTATTTTGTTTATTACAATTATGTATAAAATATGATATTGGCCAAGTGACCGCTTTTGGCAGCGGCACAAATGCGTGCCCTTTTAACTATATTTTTCGTAACATTCTCGCACACTTCGCGTGTTATTTTAGCAATTTCATTTCGTATATTGTCCTGCAGCATCGGAATTGTTGGTTTAGTGGCGAAGACCTTTCTTTTCAAGTACATTCATAGAAAATAGTCTGAAGCCGTTAAGTCAGGTGATCGAGGAGGCCAGTCGATATCACCACTTTTTGATTATTAATTTAATTAATGTTAATTTCAAGCGTAGCTCGGGCTACACCCCATGTGTTGCAGGCTCAATTGACCCAATTCGGCCACCGATAAGTTTTCCAACATGTGACGATAGCGATCACCATTAATGATTACAGAATTGCCATTATTATTTAGATACAATGTTTTAATGATTGTGAGCTGCAACATATTATAATAATTGTTCAATTATATTCAGCAGCAAAGCTAAATACTTTGTAATCTATACAATAAACGAAATTGTATAATTTATGAATACATTATTATAACGCAAACTTTGTAAGTACATAAATAATTACTTTCAGAATTAAATAATAATATCTTAAAATCGTTTTTTTTATTAGTTTAAATTTAAATAAATAAAAATCCAAAATTGTATTGCACTTAAATATGATATAAGATAGAAATAACAATTGTCGACCGTTTGCTTGTAGTCTAATTCTTACCAATATAAGGTATATACATACAAAGCCTCGATGTAATATAGACGAATCTATTGGAACAGAGGAAGTGATGTATATTGAAGAGGGTGTCATAGAGTGAAGAAGAAGAAGAAGATGATGATGATGATGATGACAGTTATACGATTCTAAATTATTTTATTTTTTCTTTCGATAATGTTTAAATGTATTATAATTAGACAAACAATGTATTATTATAATTGGTAACTGAGATTTAACTATTGGAGGTTTTGTTTCTAATATGCTTGCTGAATTACGAATGACCTGTTACAAATCATCACTATAATCGTACACAAATCTCATAATCATAATACGGATTATCATTATATCTTGCCTACATCATCGTCATTAGCACAGCCCACGGCGTTTTGTCTGCTTGCAGAATTTGTCGCCAGTTATGTTGGAAGAAGAATGGCATAGACAGTGGCATCACTTACAGAACGTGACAGTCATGACTACTGACATTTAACTATTAACACTTACTGCCTGGTGGGTCAAAACAAAATATGTCTGGTGGTGGTGGGTCATTTTAGACCCACCTCAAGTATTCGGTTTTTCAACCGTTTTGTGGGAGATTTTTTATAGTTATTTAATTTAAAATATGATTTAATGAAATTGTATGATGAGACGTAATGTTTCTGCTAAAAAATTAAAGTTAAAAATCAAAAAATATTAAGAATAATGTATATATTCTCACGTATTAATAGTCGCCCTACACAGTCAAAATACAAATATCCACTGAGCATGTGATCTTTTCGTCGGAACCCGAGCAGATAGTATCATAAAACTTACAGGTAGGCGCAACGCCCCTCAAATAATTATGTTACTGGCATTGTCTAGGGGCCGTCAGACGAAAATAAGTGAAAATAAATACATGGACGCATACCTGGTATCCTTTGTCTACCCACTCAAAATATTGACAATACATGTTTTGTCAGTTTTTGAGCATTTTTTCACATTTTTATCAATAACTCATTTGAATCTCGTCCGATAACATTTATTTGTATCTCAAATTATTTGAAAATATTTAATAAAAGATTAGCTAGAAGGAAAACAGCAGTTAACGAATATTTGTAGCGTAATTTATATTTTTACAAACACTCGGGTCAAATCTGACCCACCACCGCAGAGTACGTGTTAAGCCATCTCAACTTTGGTCTACCCACTTAGCTGCGCTCTTGTGTATAACTAAATTAGTCTTTATTTGCAGGTTATTAGCTAAAATTACTATTAAATTTATGATATCAGACAGAAATAATAATTGTTGCTAGTTTGTTTGTTGCCTAATTATTCCCAGAATAGGTAAATAAAGACAAAGTCTTGATGGATAGACGAAATTATAGGAGCAGAGGAAGTTTTAGAGAAGATCTAGTGGCCGATTCATATTGAGTGAAGAAGATGATGATAGTATTCGGCTCTAAATTGTTTTGAGATGTATTTATTTTTTGTTTAAATGTATTATACAACGTTAAATGCATGATACATTACTCTTACTCGGTATCATCGTCATCAGCACAACTAAAGGTGAGCATTGGCTGCCTGCAGGATTTGTCGCCAGTTCCTTCTATCTGTGGCATCCTTCTTCTAGTTCAACTCTTCCAGAGCATGGCGGTTAAGAATACACCATCAAGTCAACTCGACTTTGGACTACCCACTCTCCAGCGCCCATGAGTATCTCAAAACTAGCCTTTATTTGCACGATTTTGGTCTTACATGAGATGTGCAGTCAATGAAGTCTTTTAATTTAAAAGATTTGACTAAAACGGCACCTTCATATATGTCATATAGTTCCACCGTATATGTTTAATTTGTCATCTTTATCTTTTGGGTTTATTAAAATTTTTCCTAAATTGTTTGTGTGGGACGCTGGTCATACATCAGAAAGAACATTATTAACGCAAAAGGAAGAAAAATTGTTAACACATAAAATTCAGCGCCATTGGTAATTTTAGTAATTATTATTAATATTTTTACTGGGAGGACAAGTGTAACACAAAAGTTATTAGCAGCTATCTATTTAATTAATTATTATTATTAATTATATTAATAAGGTTCGTAGCATAATCATTGGTTACTGATATTTGTATAATTACAGAAGTCAAAAATAAAACCCCTGTTTTTTTATTCTACTCGTTGTTAGTTTTAAATACGCACTGGCGAAACATGAGCTAAGCGAAACCGTTTGGTGTTTAATAAAATTAATGATTTTTTTACAAAGTGGTTGTGTTTTATTTAATCTAAAATATTTTAGACTAAATTTTAATACGCAATTTTTTGTTACAATTGTACTTTAACTTCGGGCATATTATTCATAATGATAAAAAAAATTCACATCAAAAGTATTATTTCACATTTATGTATAATTAATTACATTAATTTTTAATAAAAGTAATGAATTTTAACCACAAAGTTAGATTTGCTAATTTCAAAAGTATTAAAAAAAAAATTACTTACTGAAATATAAATTGTATTTTTTCATGGCATTTTTATAAATGTGACATTAATGAGCGAATGAATTTGAATTCCGCGACTGATAACGGGATCACTAAAGTCGAATTCTGAAATATGGAATTTCAATTTTGGTTTGAAATTGGGTCCACCATCATATTGTCTTAACGTATGTTAGTTTACATTGCCAGGAAGAAAAAACATCAAAATAGAAGTACATTGTGAATTTTTCTTATCGGAAAGTATATCATTGGATTTTGGCATGAGTATATCAAACGTATTTTTAATATCTCTGAATTAAGATTTGTACGTAAATATATTTTTTATATATTACAGTACGCAAATAACTAAGACTGTGATCTATTGTAATATCTATACGTAATATTATAATATTATTATAGTATCATTTTACCCTATAGTAAGTGTTTAAATATATTATTTTAATGAATATTTTTGTTGTGCATTTTACAAATTATTTTTAAATGCACTTTCAAAATTGCAAAGTAAATGACTATTTATTCAAATACATTAAAATTCAGTACCTATTCACAATTCTGAAATGGCCTACAATAATATAATATTTTTATATACACTATTCACAATTGATTTATACGGATACTTTTGTTTTTATATAAGATTAGCAGAAAAGCAATAGGTTTGGGCGGCTATGGTATGGTGGCTATATAAATAATAAAATAATAAAAATAAAACTGAGTGGTGATACAGCAGTCTTAACAAAAAAAAATTTCGAGTATTTATCAACAGATAATAAGGTTTGGGGTCAGTACGATGTTTGTCGGTATTCATCAGTAATGTGTCGATGGTCGATTCTGAGTTTTATAAGTATATATTATTACGTATGTAGTAAAAAACATTATCTTTGCAAGGATGATATGAAACCTACGCTTGTCAGGGGACATTTAATGGGTTATAATATATATCATTGTATTGATAACTTTCTGAAGGAAGCCTTCGTTAAAACTTATACTATGTTAAAAGATAAACACATTTTCATGAAAATTGTTTTTATTTCATAATTATTTGGTTTAATTAAATCTAATATAATTAATTTAAAATCGGCCTTATACCCTTACGACAATTTGATAAGAAAATTAACTGGGGGGCGAATCTAAGATTGTAGAACATTCGCTTAGCATACCCGGAAAATAATTATTAATATCGACATTAAGAATTTATGAACAATAAAGTACTTATTTCAAAAATATTAATCAATTTTTTGAATTTTAACAAAAAATATCTGAGTTATATGCTTAGATTACATCACAGGTTATTTGGTGAGTAGCTATATCGGCAGATCACTCGCTTAGCACGTGATATGATCCAGGTCTGCTGCAACTGGTAGTTTGATCTAAAACATCATTTCTGTATCCGTGTTACTGTAATGTATACATATATATATATATATGCTTATAACGGACGTTGGCTGTCATGTTCTCTATTATCACTTTGCTTGAACCCGGATAAATTCTACCAAACCACGCCCTCAGACTCTTCAACTATGATGTTCTTCATCTTCCAGGGCCCTGAATTCCAGCACATTCTACATTATAAGATAAAAGATTTGATACTTTTATGGATGTCTCACTATATACATGTCCGAGACATTAAAGTTATCGGAGTTTTATTGTTTAAATTAGGTACTTATTTTTCTTTTTCTTTTCTTCATTCGTAACTCGATCTATTCATCTAATTTTGAGGACCCTTATGTAGATACAATAATTCAAATTGCTTCATGTTACCTTTTTATTTTTTCGGGAAGTATTCATGGTTTTTTACATAAAATAATATGAGAAAACATATATTCTGATCATTTGCATTCTCAATCGCATTCTTAGATATAGATAATGACTGCGAAACATCATTTTCTCATACACAAAGGTTGCACGAGTTTTGCTCAATAAGGCATTCGATTTCCATAGAAGAATTTATATTTCAAACCAGGAATAGAGTACTTTGTATTTTCTTCAATTTAGTTCCAGTGATGTAAAGATTTCCATTGACAACTATGTTTTGTTTGTTAATGAGCATATATTTTATTTTAGTTATAATCAATTTTAACATCACTTTCAACACATCTGGTAGACAAGGTAACCCAATATACTTTTAACTATTAGTCGAAAAAATAGGCGAGTGGATGGCATAAAAAAGACATATTGAATACATCTAAAACAGAGCTATTATGGACAGTAACACCTAGAAGGCAATACTTAATACAGGAATCAATGTCTGCGAATGCTAAATATGCAGTTAAATTGTTGGACGTGCAAATTGATTCAGATCTTTCAATGAACACACAAATCAGCAAAACTGTCAGTGCATGCTTTTATCAACTGAGACAGATTAAAAGTATTCGGAGACATCTTCCTCTTAAAGCAGCCCGTCTATTTATAAATGCATTTGTGGTGTCACGTGTGGACTATTACAACAGCATTCACGGTGGTCTGCTAATGTTTCAGCTGCGTAGATTACAATCCATTATAAATGGGGCAGCACGGATAATAGGTATATGGTGTTTCTAATTTCTCTTAAATAACATCCCTTTTACATGAGCTACATTAGCTCTGGATTCTCTAAAAGTTGAATTTAAATGGTGTTAGTTGATGCACAAGATAACACATAACATGACACCTCTGAATTTTTAAAAAAACTTTGTATCCCAGACATTTTGAATAGTAAACGTCAAACTCTCCGGCCATCCTCTACTTAAGCTACAGGAAGGATTGTAGAACCAACCAGCGATTGCCAGAAGTCTAAGTTTAGTGAACGGGCATTTGCGGTGGCAGGCCCAAAAGCGCGGAACTCTCTACTCCCAGTCATAAAAAACAGTGCATTAGTTAGAGATTTTATTTTAAAATAGACTAAATACGCACGTTTTCAATAAATCATTTCCTTAAGTTAAAAAAATAATTTTTAATTTTAAATTCAATGACAATGTAGGACTATAGTGTTTATGTGTAAAGCTCCTTTGAGGTGAATTTTTTTACGAAAACGGTGCTATAAAAATAATACAAAATTATTATTATTATTACTTATTATATATTGATGTTCCGATCTAACAGCCTATCACTGAAAAAAAAATTAAGCCAAACGAAAAATTGTAACATATTTTAAAATTATTTCACATTTTTTTTCCTGGAATCAAACTCAGAATCGCGTCTGCACACAATACCATCTGCTTTTTGGTGAACCACTCAAAACGGAATTTGTATTTCCCATAGAAAAACTGCTTTCCCAAGAAATTGAACATCAGCTCATCCATATCATGCTCCCCTTCGTAATTTGCCTGAAATTTTAGAAATTAATTACACCAGAGACAAAAATGATTGTTTTACTCTCTCATCGGAAATTTTGCTAAACTTTATAGATTGATTTAAAGTGTTGATTCTGCAACTGACTACAAATGGAAAGAGAAAGGGGTTTTATACAAAAATAGTAATTTTTATCGCATTAACTATTTTGTATCTTGATATTTATAATGCTAGCCCACCTAGGCGTTGGATCATCTTAGTGAGAAGGTATAATTTTTAATAAATGTAAAAAAAAGAATTTAAAAAGATTATAAAATATGTATACAAAAATATATTATATTTATAAATAAAAAGTAATTTTATAGTGATGTTACAGTTTTAAAACATGTTTTAAAGAAATTAAATTAATTAATTAGAAAGATGAACAGAAAAAATTTATGAAAAATCTTTTCATCTTCTTTTTCTTGTGTCCTATCTATTCAACAGATCAGGCTATCATCACTTTGTTTATTGCGGCCCGGAAAAGTATATTTGGTTACCATCAGCATACGAACCCGGAATATTCTGGTATAAAATCGAATGCGTTCTCATTAACGGGTTTTCATTGTTTTAAAGATATATTTTTCCTTTTGTATCCGAATCAAGAGATTGTTATTTGTATCGCACAGAAATTACTCGCCGAGAAGGCGCTATATTAATTGATACGATAAGACACGTGTTAATAATTTCAAGATGTAGTCATCGGCGCGGCGCCAAAAATTCCGTGGAATAGATTTGGGAAAACAAAGACATCTTAGAAGAACGTCTCAAGCAGCAGGCTGTCGCCGTTTTACGTACTTGCAAAATGACTAAATGTATTGTTATGAATTTAAATAAAAACAGGAGTATTTTGTTACGGCAGGCATTCTCTATTTTGTCGCCGTAGTGGGCTTATATTGAACATCTTTTGTGTTTCATTTCTTTCGACCTCATCATCATCATCATCATCATCGCTGGTTGAGAGAAGCTGAGATCGGCGAACCACCCTTGTTTTCTTGTTTCCTGTATGGGACATTATTAGTGGCCTTATGTAGTCACATCGCATAGGCTTCAAGTTGCTTTTGTATGATTTATTTAATTTATTTAATTATTTTCATATAATATTTTTAAAGCATAAATTTCGTAATACAAAAGAAATACGTATGAAAATGGTGGAGTTACGGCTTATCCCCAGATAAAAATATTAAAAGTTATTTACCAAACCTGTATACAAGTATGTATGTACTTTTAAAATTAGCAATATTAACTTTGTGGTTAAAATTCATATATTTTTATTTATTATCTTTGTTTTATTAACCACTTGAATTGAACCGAATAAATTTAGTTGAATAATTTGTATTGAGCAGCAATTTGAGTTAGGTACTAAATTTATTTTTTAAATAATTGTTTTTTTTTAAATTTAAAAAATAGATTTTGATGAAGAAACAATGCTATATATTTTTGGTTAGTTATGACATCCTGAAGAAGAAAATGGTATTTTTCGAAACCGGTAGATGTATTTAAACTCAATTCAAGTAGTGAATAAAACAAAGATAATAAATAAAAAATAAGTATGTATGTATATTTACCTTCATCAATGAACATTTAGAATCAATTTTCAGTTGAGTCCTGATCAAATTCATAGGAAAAAAGAATTTGCAGACATCTTCTTGATTGTAATTTAAAGATTGCTCAAATCGACCATCATTCCATTTGAAAACCCTAATTCGACCCTGGAACACAATAATATTACATTAATTTACGTAAAACCTTAAAGCACGTATTATCAAATAACAAGTGACTAATGACATTAGTATATTTTCACGATTATAGTTATCATCGAAAAAAGGAAAAATATTTTATGGACATTAATTGTGATATTTTATTAATTGATATGGCATTGACGTTGTGTTGCAACAAGCTTATTTTCATTAAATTAAACTTTGCACTACACACACCTTGAGTTATTTTGTCACTATAATTTTGAGAAGTGAAGTCTCTCTCACTATCAGGTGTAATTGATAACTAATATAAATACATAAACATTACAAAACACTTTGTTTCCATTTTTATGGTAACGAAACATGTTGATTTATCAATAGATAGTGGTTTAAACGAAGTGTTTGATTTTTTTTTATGTATATGATATGTTGCCACAAAGTAATTTTGTTAATATTGAAGAAATTGGATCAGTATATAATATTTCTGGACTGGTATACAATATACTTTTGTATCTATCGAAAACATATTTGGATGCTCTGGGAATCAAGCCTGGACCTTTTCTTATCCGGGGAAACGCGTTACGAATTTTGTTATATCAACCGAACACGTTTCTGTCAAATTTTAAACTTATATTAATTTATTTTAGGTAATTTTATTAATGTAGCTGTAAGCAATCATAAAAATCTAGCACGCTGCTTCGGATGACTAATAAATCATAAACAAGGTTTGCCCACAGTTAAATTACGCATTTAAATTACTATGCTTATTGGTCCCGTCAATTTACCGGTAGAGAACATATATTAATATTAATTAAGGAAAACACATTCTTATTGTGAAGTCGTAATTATTCAGAACATAGGTTTGTGATATTTTAAATACTAAATTAATGTATTAATTATTAATATATACATATAAAATCAATTTTGTCGAAAAATATTGTTTTAGCGTCACCGGGATTCGAACCTGGATCTTCATTTCCGACGCTAAAACAATATTTTTCGACAAAATTGATTTTATATGTATATATAATATTATATTTATAATTAATACATTAATTTAGTATTTAAAATATCACAGACCTATGTTCTGAATAATTACAACTTCACAATAAGAATGTGTTTTCCTTAATAATATATGTTGTATCAACGTGTCCAAAAATTTAATAAAAATGAATTGATAATTCTGACGTCTGCAAATCGGTTTACTCAAAGGTATTTGAGATTCTGTAAAAATAATGTAGATGGCTTTCAAATAATGGAACGACAGGTGTATTAATTTGAAAAATGTAACATATAGTTTCAAAAATTTGTCAAGAAAAATACTGGCGTTATAGCACAAAGGTAGTGCACTTCCCCGGATTGGAAATGAAGATCCAGGTTCGAATCCCGGTGACGCTAAAACAATATTTTTCGACAAAATTGATTTTATATGTATATATTTATAATTAATACATTAATTTAGTATTTAATATATTAATATATTTATTTATTTATTTACTATACATACACCTTTAACATACTATAGTGAGATAAAATAAACAAAAATAAAATCTAATAAACATGGGAAAACAAAATAAATTAAATATTAATAATGAGAAAAAATAAGACATGAAAAATAATAATAAATATAACGTAATTAATACTCTTGTTTTCAATTTATATTTGATACAGACAAATGTATCGCAACCTCGTATATTTTAAACTATTTTTTTGAAAATTTATTATTGGTAAATACCATTTAAAGAAACGTAAGATTCTAAGATTGGTATTCGTAGCCAAGAAAGAAAGCGGGGTGTGGCGTATATGCCAGAAATTGGTGGAACCGACATTCTCTAAGGTATCAAGATGGCGTAGCTGAGGTGGATCAGGTCACGTTCAACGTATGGGTTCAGAACATGTTTGATGCAAAATTCATTGTAAATTAAAAAAGAAAAGACATAAGCTGCAGTTATTGGATGGCATTACCCAAAACTAGCATTAAATCGGCAACGCAAATTGGAGAGGAAGAGCGGAGAATAGATAAGAGTGACAAAAGTTGTTTGAGGAGGCCATGGTTCACACCGCACTGTTGCACCTCTGATGATGAAAATAAATGAACGAATAGCAACAAGGTAAGCAAATTGATTCTGATTTAATGAATATTCAATTGTAAAATTAAGTTAAACTGTAAAATTAAAACTATCTTTATTGCGATGTAGAGATATATAATTGTTAGGAGAACATATTCTTATTGTGAAGTTGTAATTATTCAGAACATATGTCTGTGATATTGATAGGTTCGAATTCCGGTGCCGCAACAACAATATTTTTCGATAAAATTAATTTTATATGTACATCATTCTAATTAATATATTTAATTCCTATTTAAAATATCACAGACCTACGTTCTGAATAATTACAACTTCACAATAAGAATGTGTTCTACTAATAATAAAGTTGTATCAATGTGTCCAAAACTTAATAAAAATGAATTGATTATTCTGGCGTCTGCTAACAGATTATTCAAAGGTATTTGAGATTCAGGAAAAATAAGGTAGATGGCTCTTTAAAATATTGGAACAATTAAATGTATTAATATCAAAAAGGTAACATATAGGTTCGAAAATTTGTCGCTATAAATATCGTCGCTGTAGCATAGTTCGATAATGCATCTTCTCCGGTTTGGAAAGAGCTTCTTCGACAGCTCTTGTTCCGGGCTTCTTATTGATAATATGATCATATATGCAATATGAACGTTACCAATAACCTTTGATTGACAGTGCTGGTTTTCTGACGTTGTAGTTGGTCCGATGTTGTCATTCATCTTCGTCTGGGTAGATTTCCAAACGATCGAAATGCGCACTCCCGTCGCTCGAATTATAGAGAGCTCTTTACCGGACGATGTACTGAATGAAATTGTGCTACTCTTGTCGTTTATACTGGCATCTTAATCTTCGAAAGCGGCGATATTTACATACATAAACATGACCAATATCAACAACAAGAAATCCCAGGGGTGCCAATGGAAAGAACAAAGGCGCGCTAACAGAATGCGTGCATTTATTTTGAGTACATCAAATATTTTGCTTTTCTTAAAAACGAATCATTTGAAAATTTGTTGTTGAAAATTATATTTTGACCTTATCTGTAAAATTAAATCATTAATAATAATAATAATTTATTTATTTGATTCTTAGTACAATGTGTTATATTATAATCGGATAAACATTTGAGCAAAGTGAGACATTTATTTGGGTACCCTGTCTGCTACACTAGTAGCACACTGTATTATAGCAGACAGTGTTATTCCGATATAGTAGTAAACAAAGTGCAATGATCAATATACAAAATTATGTATATAAAGAGTTAAACAAGATGTTATTAGATTAGGTAAATATAATCTCAGACACTTTAAATACCTTAAGCGATCCGGTATCCTTGATGACTGTGAAATTAAAGGTTATGACGTGGTGACCTTCTTTGTTAACTTTGAATCCCAGATTGAAGTATGTATTTAGCTGAGGCTTACTACCTTTCTCGCAATGTTTTATTAATTCAGGATTGATTTCGTAGATGCCCTGAAATATTTAAGGCTGGTTAAGAAAGCGTCCTCAGGCCTCTCCAACTGTATTCATAAAATTTTTTCATGTTGGAAATAAATAAGACTAATTTTATTCGATGTGCTTGTTAGTCTAGTGATCAAGTGCAAGTGCTCTGTCTCTGGAATTCAACAAGTTAGTCATTTTTGCCTTAGTAAGAATATTGAAGTGACAAGTATTCCGTATGTGCATCTTTATTTAAAAAAAAACTTATCAGTGATGTTGTGGAAAGCTAAAACATATTTCGCACTGAATGCGGATCAGCGGAAGAAGATGAAAGAAACAGATTGAATGAAAATGAAAATGTTCAAATAACATGACGACGATGTCTGAAGACCGATATCAGTACACAAATATTTTTTTCTTGCGCGATCAAATTCTGTATACTAATTTAGATTCATTTAGAAAAATTCTATTACTAACTCATTTAGAAAAAAAAAAGTATTATTGTGAGTTATACCATACGTAAAATACACATTGTATTGATGCCGCTCAGCGATTTAATTGGTCAGTGGGCGGGGTTGTCGTTTGAAATTAGTTGTGCAAAAATATGCACGTAATGTTAGAATTTTGTATATTAGGATTGTTCCGTATTCGTAATAAATTAAATATTATTTTTATAGGTGAACACAGATACTTTAATACTGTCCTTTTGGAAGTCGAGAAGAAGAAGTGTTCTCATATGAATTCGTGTTGAATCATTACTTCGCACACATCACTGTATTATTGTGAACGTGACACTCGTCAGAGTTTTGTGAACTTCTAGAACTTCTAGAAGTGTAACGTGATGGCGTCATCAACCAGGTGAATCGAGTTGTTCTTTGGTTTCGTATGTCTATCTTGGTCCGCCATTGAAGGTACTTCTCATCTCCCCTGAATCCCTATTTTATGTCTAACCCTTCCTTCTGATTCCATCACACCATCCATCCACCATTTTTGGTGACCGGTGACTTGCGTCAGTCACAAGCATAGTATATATTTATGTTCACATCTGTTAATTTGTAAAATATATCTTTGTCTTATTACCAACAGTTTTCTTAGTTTTATGCATTGGTTGCTTTTTCCATTGTTATAAATTACTACATACTTCCACTATAAAGGCTATATATTAAACATTAAATATTCCTAAAACCATTCCATGTTCCAATAAACCATTATTTTCTCTGTATGTAAATATAATTAACCTTTCTTTAGCACGTATATACGGCGATGAATACATTAAATATATATGATAGATCACAAAAAAAAACGGTGTACATGAAAAATTGAGCTTTGTATGTAAAGGGTTAAATAAAAAAAAACTACAGTGGTATTCTCATATTTTATTTAAACAAAATTGAGTTTAATGATGCGGATTTTACGTTTTATAAACAATATCGTCTAAATGCCGTTCATTTCTCTCAAGATACACTTGCAATCGAACTCTTAAATTCGCGAATATGTGGGAGCAAAGCGTTGGTTCAATGGTAGCAACTTCACGGCGAATATTTTCTTGTAGAGCCTGAATTTTTCGAGGATTGTTGCTGTAAACTCTCCACTTAAGGTATTCCCATAAAAAAAAATCTCACGGTGTAAGGGCCGGTTACCGAGGTGCCCAGGGTATGTTTTCGTACTTGGTGATTAATTTATTGGGAAAAATTCCTCTCAGCTTCTCCGTCGAAACTCATTGTGGAGTGGCTCCATCTTGCTGAAATGATGTTCTGTTGTTGAACCCGGGAAATAGCTGCAGTTACGGTACCAAAAACTCGTCGATCATTCGGCAATATACGTCAGCAGTCTATCGCTGGTTAAAAAAATAAGGGCCAATTATCCCTCGTGCTGAAATTGCACACCATACTGTCGTTTTTGGACAATGCAAACATTTTTGATAGAGTTCCCTTGGGTTGTTGGGGCATCAATATTTCATGTTCTATTTATTAAAATAGCCAATTTGTAGTTTGTATGGGTGAAACTGTATATGAAATAATGCGTATTGTTGATTTATTATTCTGTACAGGCTGCAATCTTCTTTATCGATTTACGCGGATTGCGCACAATTTCACGTCGAACTTGAGCCACTTGTTCTGGCGTCGTTGCTGACGTTGAAGGTCTCGGAAGATTTTGGTTATCCATTGTCCCTTCATGTCTGAACTTTTTAACACAACACTAGATAAGTTGCGTGTTCGGCCCATCACTTAATCGTTGAATATTAAAGTGAGCACAAAAAGTGCGACGCGCACGAACCAATGAATCACCGCATTTTAAATATTGCTCAACCGCGAACGCGCGGTGCACTCCCGACCAGTGACTCATTAAGTCTGGCAAATCAGCAGATTACGCGCGTCGAACAATACCTCTCCCACTTACTTCACCCTGATGATTTACAAGCAATTACAATTTAATCTTGAAATTTTTCCGCAGAACACTTTATGTGTTAAATTTTCTTTATTACACACACTAATACAATTGTTTTTTCTAATTGAAAAGTTTAATTAAATAAGATGCATTAAATAATGCATACAATTCCTATTTTTTCCACTGCAAGTTCTTAAAATAATAATTTTAATTACAATCGTGTTGTCGTCTGTCTCTCTTTATATTATTAAATTATATAGTTGTCTTTTTCTTCATATTATCTTTAATACGACATTAAAATATAGTGAATAATGTAACAAGCCGATGAAATCCTTAAGATTTGTGTTAAGGACAGCCAAAAACTTTAACTCGCTCCGCTCTCCTACAACTTTATATGCATCTATTGTAAGAAGTACGCTGGAATTTAACTCCACTCTGTCTCACTTTTGAATATGGCTCACATATTATAAAAATCGTAAAAGTGCAACATAAATTTCTAAGATTTTTCAATTTCAAATTGCATATTCCAATAGAAAATGTAAATAACAATTATTTAATAAATCTACTTTATTTAAAAAAATTAACCTGGAGAAGAGATATGAGCGATATAGTATTTTTATATAAAATTATTAATAGCATGTTGGATGCATCGGCTTGGTAACAAATTGAATTTCATTGACATTTTTCGTTGCAGGAGCATACCTGAATTAAAGAAATATTTGTACTTGAATTATACTTAGTTTTTTTTTATGTTATATTTAAACTGTTAAATTTAAACTGTTATATTGAAAAGCTATATTAAAAATGTACTGTTATATTTAAATTAAATACATTTTTATTATTATGTAAAAGCCCACAATAGCGTTGATGGAAATAAATTAGTATTTTTTAATATTTTAATTTATTAACTTTGTTTTATTAACCACTTATTGAATTAAAATACATCTACCGGTTTCGAAAAATATCATTTTCTTCTTCAGGATATCAATAAATAATCAAAAATATATGTTATTGTTTCTTTAACAAAATCTATTTTTAAAAAACAATAATTATTTAAAAAATAAATTAAGTATCTCAAATTGTTACTTAATAGAAAATTACTAGAATAATTTTTAGGACAAAATTTTAGAGAGGGACTTGGAGTTAAATTTAGTTGGTTGTATTTAATTTTTTGATTAGTTTTACACTCTATATTTATCTCCATGGATTCCAAATTATTTAATTTTAGACTAACACTATCAATTTTTTATCAAAACTATGAACATTTTCTATCAAATGATTACAAAATTTTTAAAACCTGCAATTGTTCAAATGCCGGTGTAATGTTTCGTGGTAGGTGTTTAGATATTTGATTCGAAAATTTATTTATGTATAAAATTTTACGCCATTAATCATTATTATCATTATGTTTCATCTGTGATTTTTATAAAAATGGACTAATATATTCTTTTAATTTATTTTTTAAAATAGTGTCTATCAAACTTGTATTATACTCGTTATTAACTGCTATTTTTTTAATTGTATTCAATTCAATATTGAAATTGGATGTTGACATAAGAATATTGACTGAATGATGTATCATGGAGTGGAACCCTGAATGATTGTGTGATAATGGATGATTAGATTCACTATGTATGATAATATCTGATTTGAATAAAATTTTATTTTTATTATTAAAAAAAAAATAGTGTTGAAATAGAATTGTAACTCAGAATAACAGTGCAAAAATTACCGTACACCCTCAGAATTGAAATGAAATGTTGTCTCTTTTCATCTCATGTAAATAAAATGAGTATACTCGTAAATACAAGTTGTTGAGTTAAACTGTTACATTAATAATGTCCTCACGAGGTGAAGTGCGTCTTAGATAAATTAAGCGAGTAGAATAAAAATACATGCGTTTTATTTTTATATGTATGATTATGGAATTCTACAAACTTACTTCCGAAACAATAAATAGTTATAATATCTAGTCCGGTCATTATCTATGCCCAAATAAAATAATCTTAAAATATTATTCTGATTATTAATTAAAAACTTAATTACTTACGTACGAGCTGCTTTCACCGTGTACAGAATATAATAGAAAATCTAAAATATAATACGTAATAAAAATGTTAAAAATCATTTTTAATGAAAATCAAGAAAGTTCTGTCTTTTATAAAGTCGACTTTATTATATAGAAGTCCAACAGCTTCTGTTATAATCGCACGGTTTATTTTTGTAATAAAGCAAGCACTCTGATTATAAAGAATCATATTTTGATGTATTTTAAATGGATATTTCATAATTATTGTCTGACCAAATTGCTTCCTACATTTACCGATGACATTGCATAATAATTGTTGAATTATATTCAGCTGCAAAGCTAAATACTTTGTTATCCACATAAATAGTTATTTTCAGAATAACATTAAAATGTTTGTAAAGCGTTTTTTAATTTAAAAATCTTTGTTGTCAAACAGAATGAATAATTGTTGATGATTTGTCTGTTATCTAATTCATCCCAATATAGGTAAATATAGACAATGTCTCGATGGAAAGACGAAATTATAGGAGCAGAGGAAGTGTTAGGCTATCATCTAGCAGCGGATTGATAATGAGTGAAGAAGGTGATGATAGTAAGTTTACGGTCATAAATGGTTATAAATTATTTGAAATGTACTTATTTTTTATGTAAATGTATTATAACTAAATGCATATGCATTACTTTTACCCGGAATCATCGTCATCAGAACAACTCAGGGTGAGTATTGGCTGTGGCATCTGCGGCATTCTTCTAGCTCATCATCTCCAGAGCATGGCAGTAAAGAGTACACAATTAAGCCATCTCAACTTTGCCATACCCACTCTCCTGCGCCCTTTACTATCACTAAATTAGTATTTATTTGCATGTTCTTGGTCTTCCATGCGATGTGCAGTCAATGAAGTCTTCTAATTTGATGACCAAACCTCACCTTCATATATCTCGTAGAGTTTCACCTTATAAATTTATCTCCAAACACATATATTTTTGAGTCAAGTCGAGTACCCACTCTTTGTGCAGTTTGTCCTTCCAATGAACTTTAATATAACGCTCTGGCCAACTAATTAATTAGGAATTTTGTTGACGGGGGAACAGATTGCATTTTGACACGAAACGGTCAACATCTGTGTTTTTTTTAATGTTCGAGAGAAACGCCGTGCGTAACGCCAGGACCACGAAGAAGGGCTGTTCTAAATATCTCCGGAAGTGCAGTGAAGAACGGAGACATATTTTGTGTCCTTTTTTCTTCATGTGCCGTCTTCTATTGAAGGTCTAATACCAAGTTGTAACGTGCTGAGTCATCCTGTCCAAGATTTATAAGATCATCGGTATTTTGAACTTTGAACCACTTTCTGAGATTACGCAGATAACCTCTTTTTACCTATTACTGCCTTTTATCTTCTCCTGCATAATGAGTTCTAATTTATTATATATCTCACTGCGGAGAATGTATCTGAAGTATTCAGCTTTACTTGGTTTGATAGTTGTTATTAGTTCTCTTGACTTGCATCTTAGTATCTTTTCATTGATAATGTGGCAACCCAGGAGATCTTAGCGTATGTCGATATAGTCACATCTCTTTTAGGATTCTTTTAATGTTCAAACCTTAACTTCATAACATTATTTTGTATGAAGCCGTTGAAGAAAATGATGAGACCGTACCGTGAGATACAGAGTAAATATTATGTTCCGGGCCAATATTGTTTTTAAAAAACTAAGAAATGAAACACAATTTATAAATGATTATATATGGAACATGACATTGGCCAAGTGGCCGCCTCTGGCGAGCTATTTTAGTAATTTCATTTCAAATACTGTCCTGTAGCATTATATATGTTGTTAGCTTATTAGCATAGACTTTTTTAATTCAAGTACCCTCACAGAAAATAGCCGGGAGCCGTCAAATCAGGTGATCGAGGAGGCCTTTTTAACATTATGCGGTCGGGAAAAATTACTCGCTAAATTTCAAGCATAGCTCGGGCTGTGTATAAGGTGGCACCGTCCTGTTGAAACCATGTATGTTGTAGGCCCAATCGACCCAAATTGACGACCAAGAAGTTTTTCAACATGTGCCGATTGCGATCACCATTAATGGTTACAGCATTGCCTCTTGCATCCTGAAAGAAAGAAGCACATTCGCCACATGGCGCACCATACAGTAACTCTGCGTGAGTGTAAAGACTGTTGATGTATCAATTAAGAATTTGCAGTGCCTCAATAATGGCACTGCAAATTCTGTACTGTATATTAATAAAACCCTCCAAATCAAAACGAGCTTCGTCGCTCATGATAATTTTTTTACAAAAATCGGAGACATCAAAATTGAGCTACAAAACATGTGTTATGGCATATTTTTGAGAAATTATATTATTCATCATAAATTGTAATTAACTATTTTCATTGATTATCGAATATGAATTAATATATATTTGTTAAATCAAAATGGTGATGAAATAAAATCGACCTGGAACATATTCACCCTGTATAGCGAAAAAATTTCAAGATTAAATTGTAATTGCTCGTAAATCATCAGGGTGAAGTAAGTGGGAAAAGTATTGTTTGCGCGTGATTTGCTGATTTGGCAGTCATAATAAGTCACTGATCGGGAGTCACTGGTGGTGGACTGCGCGTTCGCGGTTGAGCAATATTTAAAGTGTGGTGATTCATATGTTCGTGCGCGTCGCGCTTTTTGTGCTCACTTTAATATTTAACGAGTAAGTGATGGGCCGAACACGCAACTAATCTGGTGTTGTGTAAAAAAGTTCAGATAAGAAGGGACAATGGTTAACCAAACTCCTGCGGGACCATCAACGTCAGCAGCTACGCCAGAACATGTGGCTCAAGTTCGACGTGAAATTGTGCGCAATCCGCGTAAATCGATAAAGAAGATTGCAGCCTTTACTGGAATAAAGAATCAACAGTGCATGTTATTTTGAAAAAAAACTACAGTTTCACCCATACAAACTGCAAATCGTGTAGTTTCTTAACGAAAATGTCTATTCGTTCCGTGAAACCTTAGCGAGAACGATGCTGGAACGTTTTGTAACAGCACGAACGTTTGGAATTATATTATTTACTGACGAACCATATTTTCATATCGATGGCTATGTTAATAAATAGAATATGAGATATTGGTGCTCCGACAACCTAAGGAAACTCCATCAAAAATATTTACATTGTTCAAAAATTATAGTATGGTGTGCAATTTCTACCCGAGTGATAATTGGCCCTTATTTTTTTAACCAGCGAGAGACAGTCACTGCTGACGTGTATTGCCGAATTATCGTTTTCGAATGAAGTTTTTGGTACCGCAACTACAGCTGTTTCTCGGGTTCAACAACAGAACACAATTTCAGCAATATCCGCAGTGAAGTTTCTGCCATTGAATCAACGTTTTGCTCTCGCGTGCTCGCAAATTTAAGAGTCCGATTGCAATAGTGTATTTAGAGAAATGGACGGCATCAATCGATGTTGTTTATAAAACGTAAAATACGCATCGTTAAACTTCATTTTGTATAAATAAAATATAAGAATAACATTGTAGTTTTTTTTATTATTTTATATTAAACTGGTAAATTTTTTCCGCTGAACACCCTTTAGAACCCTTTCATGTCATCAACGCAGCCAAACTGTTAATTTATATAGGCGTTCTGTATGAAACGTACATAACTTTGAATATAATAAGTGTAACACAAAATGTTCTATTCAAACTGAACAAAAAAAAATCGAAAGGTTTTTGTATATATGCAAATTTTGCCTTAAATGCTCCATTGCTGAGAACTAAGAAAAGATATTTGTAACAAAATTTTTCGAATTTAAGTCGTGTTACTTACTACACATACGTTCAATTATGTACACCAAAAAGTTTCTCTTTACGGAGTCTTATTAACTTTCTCTCTCTCTCGAAGTGTTCGTGACTGATTTATATTTATAATACATTTATACCTACTTATATTTCAATGCGGAAATCCTTTATTACATCGCTTTAAGAATGCACCATGTAGTGTACTTTTGTCTTTATATCTAATAAAAAAAAAATGCTGTATACGTGGTGACATTTAAATTTGAGCAGCGGCGCCAACGGCGGTCTACCATACACCATACCGACCTCGAGGGATACGGTGTCCGATTGGCGAGAAGTCTGAAGTGGGTTTGTTGACAAGAGAGAACTTCCGTACGTGGGTAGAGCACCGGGTGGCGTTTCGTCGGGGGAAAACGGAGGAGAATTTATCGCAACAAAGATTGTTAGAAGCGGTAAATACGGGAGATGAGACCCCGATTCACCCTCGTGATGGATGGATCGTCTAGCTGGGACTCGTGTGGAAATTATCGGCGGGCGGCCGTGTAAAATATATTGAGGTCTTCCTACTTGGAACGGCTCAAGATGGCGTACCTTTGAAAGTTATCGAAGGTGAGATGGAATATTGGTCCGGGCGCATGGCGTCAGGAAAACAGCTGTCACCCACCACCCAAAAGGATAAGTCAAGTATTATAGAAACCGTAATTCCAAAAAAGTGTCTCCTCGTCAGTCGTGGAAGTGGTAAACTTTGATTGAAAGAACTATTACTTATAGAAGATCTGGACATCTTTACGTGCTTACAATTTCTGGTTTCTCATATTTAATGTAGGTAATTAAAGTGTGAATAATGTGTTGAATCTAGTGTTGTTATTGTTTGAGACCATTCCCATCCATCTGCGTCAGTTGTTCCGATGCCATACACTCACACACCCGGAGACTGAGCTTAGCCGGTGGCGTAATGCCCTGGCGTTCGATCCACCGGAACCATAATGCAACGTGACAACATATGTACCCCTAAAATCTGTAGTAAAAAAGATGTAGTAAATTTAAAGAGATGAAAAATATACGCATATAAATACAGAAAAAAAAAACTAACTTAAAATCTGAAGTGAATACGATATTTTGTGTAAAACCGTTGTGATCGGCAATGCTAAAATGATATTAACTAAACAGATATTTTCGTACGGTAATCATCTCCTCTACGGTCCAGCGAATATCTATTACACAATGTGGAAAGATTGTAGATGAATATTAATATTCATTATTATTTTTTGTTAATTTGCGGATTTCCTAAAAAAATACACTAACATAGGATGTAACATGGGATACAGACCATATTTGTCAAAAACTGTCGTAAATAGTTTTTGGCAACGATTACTGCATCATCTTAGAATTACAAGTTAAAATTGTTGAAGGTTTGGAACAAATAATAGTTCAAAATGATTGCTTTACAGAAAATGTATTCACTAGGTTCTACCTGTCGCCTTAATTTCATTTCCTTGAGTTCACTATACCTTTCGTGTTTAAGCTTTTAATAACATTCTGACGATAATCGCATTAATTTTAAGATAGCTTTACGTGAACATATTCTAGAATGAAAATTGGGCATTATCAGATAGCCTCACATTTATTCAGATTGAGCTTAATAGCAGGGGCGTGCAATGCGTACAAACAAAAAAGCTGTGCATTACTAAACATTCTGGGAAACAAATATAAATTAAATAATTGAATTAACATTAACGAAAACATTATTATACAATTAGCACCATCCGTGTACCAGTAGAGACTTTAATTGCTTAGTTCTGAAAACTACCACGACAACTCACCGCAGTACCTATGGCGCTCTGTTGTATTCTCCTCATTACTCTGTTCTGTCTTTAAGCTAGCGAATTACTCAAGTCATATAAATTACTATTTACTGAATTGAAAATTCCTTTCGGTAGATCCGTTTTGTATGGAGTCGTTGCTTATGCTGTTTTTTAACAGAATAAAATTATAAAGGTTTACAATCGCGTGCAAATCATTGAAGTGTTTACTTCCTCTTTTACTCATTCGCAAATTTTACTATCTTACTGTTTTTAACGTGTTGGTTTCATGATTGTTCTTTAAATTTGGTGCATGGATTGGTTTTTGATTTGGGAAAAACAAAAAACAATTGGCAGAACTATTTCCTACGTTAACGTTTAATAAAAATAATTATTTTTTTTAGTTATTACGTGAAGGATTTTCAAACAATAAATGAATCATGTTCAGTCATAGAAAGTGTTCTTAAAAATATCCATACATTTTTTATATGGGTAAGAATATATTATTTTACGTTAAAACATAAACTTTAAATATACTTTTAATTCTACTCTAATATTATAAATAAATACATGGTAGGGTCGTATAAACGACGGATTTATTTTGTCTAAAGACGTTGGTTAAACGAAACTACATATATTATATATGATTATATAATATCATTGATAACAGCATAACTTAAATCTATACCTACTGTACGGCACTGCTTAATAGATTCCTCGACGTGTAAGCATGGTATCAAGGAAAATAACCTTGACCACATCTTTTTTGTTTATCCATTACGGATCAGTAATTTTTTATTGTGATCTCGTAAATGGTGTCATCTTCTCTCCACCAACTCGCCATACGTAATCTATGAAATATCATTTTTTTTTTATCGATAATAGTACTGATTTGTAATATAATATTTCATTTTATGTAATATTATTGTGCTTTTTCTATAAAATAATGTTTCAACTTGATTAATGGCACAAATCACTCTTGAATTGAAGTTAGTTTAAACAAATAATTTTATTTGATGGTTTTGTAGTTAACCCTCATTAAAATTATTTTGAAATGAGCATTTTAAATTGCATAGTAAATAGTTATCACGTTTTACTTTAAAATGATTTATTTAAATAATTACATTCAGTACTTATATAAATTGATATAATATTTTTATATACACTATTCACAATGATTTATACAGATACTGTTATATAGTTCTAGCAGAAAAGCGATCAGTGACAATATAAATAATAAATAACAATACAACTCAGTACTGATTTAGTAGTCATAAAAATAATTGAACAGCTTTAGATTTTTTTTCCACAGACCAGTAAATGAATAAACATGAAATAAAGTGTACATGTTGGAGAAGGGATAGGAATATTAGTTGCGGGACGAGGGGCACAGTAAAGGTTCGAATATTAAATTTTTGCGTAAATAAGCCGTATTTTTTATATGAATGCATATTATATTGTCAACGTTTAAATTTTCATTCCAATGGGCCTGAAGACTCGGCAAGGCGCTTCCATCTACCCCTGTATTGCACTGCTTCGGTTCTTGTTGCAGTATACATTTAAAAAAAAGTTGCGGAGCTATTTGATTGTGTAAGTGGTACCAAATTGATCACATGAGTACTACCAAAATGAAAATATTCAAATAAGGAATTTCCCTTAGTTTATGTCTATATATTTGATAGTCTATGCTTTTTCATAGATCCAAAACTTCCAACAGATCGTTTGATTTGACGGTATTCATAAGGGGTGGTTTGATAGAAGTGCCTGAAGACATTTAATGGATTATTATATTTTATGATTTATTTTTATTTATATCTCTATTTATTTTATTCTATATATATCTTTTTGGTGGAACCCTTCGATAAAACTTATTTAATGTAAAAAGAAATACACATTTTCATCAATATTGTTTTTATTCATAATTAACCAGCTTAACAAATCAAAGGTGTAAAATTCAGCAATATGTTTTTTTTTAAATAATTAATCAATTAAATTTTTCATGTTTTATCTGCGTAAAATTCTTTAAAAAATTGGCATTATACTTATACAACAATTTGACGTGGAAGTTAACTAGGGGGCCGTAGATAAGATTAAATAAGTTTGTTAAGCATGACCGGATTGACATCGAATAATGAAAACAACTGTATTTATTGATATTAAAAATTTATGAATAAAAAATAAGATATTATTAAAAATATTAATCAATACAATGAATTTTAACAAACAAAATTCGATATCGATATTCGGCGTTTCCAAAATCTTTTTGATTTCAAGGAGGTTTTTGAGACGCTTTATATCGATCCGGCTACCGAAAAAAGTGAAAATAAAACAAAAGATAAAAGTGAGAGTGCAAAAAAAAGTAGCGAAATTATCTAACGCAGTTTTCGTTTCAAATTTTAACGGGAGACTATGTTGAAAACAAACGTGCAATACTTATTTGACGTTATTTTTCTAAAACTAACATCATAATATTTCGCTTCCGTGGCGCTCACACAATTATATTTCTCACTATAAAGTTAACACAAAAAGCTAAAAACATATGTTTTTAATCAGTATTAAAAAACCAAAAGAGGATAAAATAAGAATAAGAATTAAATGAATTTTTAGTACACGTAATTTCTTCATGAATGTATTAAAAATTAAGGTTTCTTGGGAGATGCTTTAATAGGTGAAATCAGAGAAATGGATTCAAAACACAGGATCCTTAGTTTTTTTGTGAACCATTCAAAAACATATCTGTATTTTCCGTAAAAGAATTTTTCTCCTAAAAATGAGTGCACTATATCGTCAAAATCCACATTGTTAATGGTGTAGTTGGCCTGAAAATATATATAGTTCATATAATATAAAAAAAACATTTCACAAAATTATAAATAAATGCTATGTATAAAATAACGCATTTTTCATACAAACAGTTTAGAATGAAAGTTTCATGATTTCTTTAATAGTAGGGACATTTGAAGGGATTATTTAAATAGTAAGTTTCTCCCATTATTTTCCATTATCGATTGCAATTTTTTTAAAAATAATATTATTTTCAAATTTTACGTCAATGTTAATTAATAATTAGTAATATTTCATATACGAGTACATTTAAATAAACTCAATTATTTTCTTATTTGTATATTACAACGATTTAATAGAAATTTGGTGTATTTTTTAAGAAATTAAATTGACTAATTGTTAATGATTTGAAATGAAAAAAAATATCGTACAAATTACAAAAATCATAAATTATTTAAATTACAATTTTCGTCAACATTAATGGTGACTGGTAATAATTAGTAAATTAATGTTTTTTTTTTAAATTATTATAAACTCAAAAATTACTTACTTTTTTCAAATTGCACTTCTCATCAACTTCAATGGTAACTGGGAGGACGGTCAAGGGAAAGAAGAATTTACAAACGTTATCCTGAACGTAATTAAGAGACGGCGTAAATTTATTATTTGTCCATTTGTACAGTCGTATTCGTCCCTTAATAAGGTAAAAAAAAAACAAAAAATAGAACGTAAATAAAATTACAGCTTTATAATCCATGTATAGTTAAAAAAAAATACACGTGGAATCATTAATTATTTGGGATGTGAATGTACAGAAGAATGTTCAAAATAAGCTGGATGGATAGAGTTACAAATGAAGATGTTATAGTTAGAATGAATAAATAAAAATAAGTATTTAAAACAATAAAAATCCGAAAACTTCAATATCAATGCTGAAAAACTTGGCCAGTCTACTGTAGAACTTATCCAAGCAACAGTAAACAATGTAATGATAGCCAACATGATAAACAACGGACTGAGTACAAGAAGAAGAAGAGAATCATGAAGTTGTACTGTTATGGCAGAACTCAGAAATTTACTTAAACTTCGACATCTTCAGGTATGCAGATAGTTTTGAACACTTAAATAAAAGATCTATTAGAAGATAAGTCATATCATGCATGCATATTTTTAAATATATGTAATTTTTTGTGGTTATGATATAATTAGTTAATGAACAAAGAATAAATGCTGATTTTCGCTTACTGAATAGGATTTATTTGTATCGCTTAGGTAATTTGGTCACGTTGAACAAATAAATGAAGAGATAATAGTAAGATACATGACACGAGTGTAAATTACACCAGAAATAGAGAATATCCGCGAAAGACTTGGCATGACCAGGTAAACCAGATACTGAAAATTTTCGTTTTAGAATCCTCAACAATCGACGAGAAAATGTATGAATGTGGATGAGACGAGAATTGCGTGTTAGAACTAAAGAGTGCGGCGCTTCATCCTCTCTAGGCAGAGCGGATGAAACGGCGGAGACCCCGCGATGAAATGGAGTGATGATAAGTTAGTTGGTCAAATTTATAAAATATTATTTGTAGTAAATATTTGTCATATCTTTAATTTTTTAAAGCTACATGAATCTCTAGTAATTTCTTTTCAAGATAATAAAATACCGCAGTCAAATGTAAAATGTATAATATTTGTGATTAAAAATATTACTTACTAACTTACCATTACGCAGATAGGATAGAACGCCAAACTCTTCTGTCCTGACACATAATTCTCGCCTCATCCACATCCGTACATCTTCTCATACAAGCTTGTCGTCGATTATTGAGGCTTCTAACAAGACCACCTTACAATAGTCGGTTTACCTGGTCGTGCCAGGTTTTCCGCGGACGTCCTCAAATTCTGATGCTATCAACACTTGCATCATATATCGTTTTTTTTTTAGATTATTCAACATTGTTTTTAACCACTTAATTTATTAATACACCAAACGGTTGGTGTGTCAATTAAATCAGTGGTAAAAACAAAATTAAATAATCTAAAAATGAATTTTAACCACAAAGATTTCATTTTCGTAGAAAGCAATCACTTTGTGGTTTGATAAGGTTGATGTGGATTAAATAAAATACAATCGTTTTGTATGAAACCACGAAATTTATTATATGTCGACCGGTTTCGCTTATCTCAAGCTTCATCATGACGTATTTTAAATTAATCATAAATACAAAAACAGTGCACTTATATATATATTTAAAGAGAGAGATAGAATGTAGAAAATGAAACCGGTTGACGGATAATAAATTTCATGGTTGTATTTTTTTTAATCACAAAGATTTTGTTAATTTTATAAATATATATCTTTCTTACTATTCTCTCCTCATTCATCCGTTCCATATATCCAAACCATTCAGGCGATCCTTTTTAAATCTTATTAATTAATAACAACAACCTTGATCATCACATTTGATGTAATCTTATCACTTTATGTTGGTTAGTATGAAATTTCTGGGATCGGTTATTTAAGTAATATGAAGTACCATAACAGGTCCGGTGTCCTTGATCACTGAAAAATTAAAGTGTATAAAGATGTTTCCTTTTCCATTTGGACCCGTTGATATACTCATAGTTATATGTGGTGACTGAGGTTTACTTCCTGCATCACATTTCTGTATGTTTTCCGAAATAGTACTATAAAGACCCTGCAATTTAAAAAAATAATATAATTTATTTATTGAAGTATCGATCACCTGTCCTTCTAAATATTATTCATACAATATTTCTAAATTAACTGGCCAGGAACACATGTTAGAATACCAAAGAGAAATGATCTAATATAACATTTGTAGTTCACTCGTTCAATGACCAACATCTGAAGGAAAATCATGGAGTATTAACAACGGTGATATCTAGAAATGATGAGCAGAATCCACTGGCAGATAATTGTGAAAAAAATGATTCTCTAATTCTAATAAAAAAATATGTAAATACATATAAAATCAATTTTATAGAAAAATATTGTTGTTGTTACCGGCTTTTGAACCTGGATCTCTTCCAATCCGGGGAACGTGTCTTAACCGATTACACTATATACTAACACATTGGATTAACGTCAAATTTTCGAACTTATATGTTATACTTTTAAAATGAATACATCTATCGTTCCATTTTTTGAAAGCTATTTTTACTGAATCTCAAATACCTTTGAGCAATCCGATAGGTGACGCCAGAATTAATAATTTATTTTTATTAAATTTTATAATTTTATAAATTTATATGTTTTTATATTTAGTGTATATCTCTCTAATTAAACATTTAATTAGTATTAAAAATATCACAGACCTATGTTCTGAATAATTACAACTTCACAATAAGAATGGATTCTCCTTAATAAAGTCATTTTTGTCAGCTCAACGAATATATTATTGAAATATTTAACAGTTTTTATATTTATGATTGTTCTAAAAGGTGTATTTTTATAAAATATTTTCAAAGAAAAAATGTTATTATAATATTATATAACATTTGTTTTATACCTAGTGAGTTATAAAAAACTTACGTAAGTGTTTTCCAGTCCATAAACAATATACATCGAAGATAAAAATAACAAAAAATATACTGTTATATTTAAATCCATAACAAACATTGAAATAAAGTAATTTTTGAACGAAACTCGTAAAACTACGGACTTTCACAAAGACTTGCGTATAAATAATTGATATTTTTTCAGTGAGTGTTTCTGAAATAATTTTTAACATTAGTGTGAGGAAAGGCAATTTTGTGATAATATCAAATTATGATGGTAATACGAGGACATTACCAGCTAAGTATACCTATAATTATCCAATGAAAAATTATGTTATATTGTTATGTATGTGTTTTTGGATCATCAAACGTTTATGCAAACAACCACGGGCATTATGTTGAATTAAAGTACACATGTACAAATACAAAACAATTATCAGATAAATTGTATAATAATGATGATGATGATAAAATGATTTCATTCTCTTGTTTATCAGATATGGTCCAGTAAATAATCATCGATAATAGTGTAAAGCATTGAGAGTGACTGTTGTCTTTAAACACTGTCAAGCAATGATTATCATTGTGGTGTCCTTGGAACGGCGGGATGGTGTGTGTATGTGTGCCGCACCGTCGGTGCGGGTATATGCGGCTATAGAGACGGCGCGCAGGAGTGCGCGCGTCTCTTTTATCTGCGGTTCATCGGCTTAATAGTTCGACCTATACTAGTGATATACCTTGTACTAAATTGTAGTTTAATGTAATAAAAGTTAATTGTTACAAAGTCTATTTCTTGGACCTTCACATTACGAGGTGTATACTAAAGACGTACTAAGAAGTCAAGTACGTAACAATTATCCTAAAAGATACTATTGTATAATTGAATTAAAAGTATAAAGTATATTTTTTAATACAGAAGTTTAACTTTTGATGCTAATCGAATTCAGAGAAATCTTTCCTTTTTTCAGGGCAGAATAATAAGGGTGTTTTGATTAGGTAGTCGATTTGAATTTTATGTCATTTCTCTAACTATGCTTTTTGGAAGTTGATGCTTGACAACTATCATGTAGATTGAATGCTTATGAAGAACTTATTATGAAAGCATATTTTGAAAGTAACGGATCAATTGTCGATACTGAGAGAAGGTTGCGTGCAATTTTCCATCGCTATTTGGACCCTGCAAAATAGAAAGAAACATGCTATGTGATGTATCAGTACGGTGTATTTGACCAAAGTAAGGACATTTTAAATGAACGGAAGCAGCGGCGGATGTGGAATAAATCAATAATTTAACCTGGCCGAGTGAAAGAGGAATCACAATGGAAAATAAAATAGTTAACAAAACAAATTGATTTTTCAAGTCTTTAATACCTTAAATCAGCACTGTCCAACTAGTGGCACGCGAATCATTTAAAATTTTTACGTACAATTTTAAATAAATATCTGTGTTTCAAATAATTTGGAATTTTAAACAAAACTCGCAAGCACTACTTGAAGGAACTTGGTATTAACCATCGAAGCGATAGTATCATTTATGTACGAACAATATTAGTATGGAGATAAAATAAATGATTGTCCAACAATTACGACCACATTGATCCTATTAAAGACCTAGATTCTGATATTTTTTATTATATTTAGTTATACATTATTTTTTTGCATAAAAAAAATATTTTGAGGTGACATGAACTGTCTTCTTTTTGGCCGGCGAAATGTTAGCAAAAGAAAAAATGGCGCGTGCTAAGAGAACCTAAACAGCGCTACAGTAAATTATATTCGGGCCATTTACTCAAACTATTGTGTAAACGTTGTGTAAACGTTTTGAATTAACAAGAATATGAATAAATTTAAGTTTATATTTTCTTAGAAATTCGAAGCAGAATCCGCGTTTGTTGTTTTTTTAATCTTCTTATCTTATATATTAAATTAATATAAAATATGATAATCACTATAGCAAAAATTGCCCTTTAATTTAGAAAATTTATGTGTAAATTAAAATGTATAAACTTAATCAATAATGTAGATGCATCACTAAATTTTTTTTTTAATGGTGATAATAAAATTATTGTATGTGATCTATTATCGAAACAAGTATAAACTATTATTTAAATAATAAATTCATTAAAAATATTTCCAGCAAAATAAAATTGTATTGCTTTAGAATACATATCATTAGTTACAATAAATAATTAATAACACGATTGTTCAATTGAATTATTATTATTAGTTCCAGGTAGTATGTATTAATATTTCTTCTTCTCGGCCTTTTTCTCTAGCTGTGGCTATATGGCCGCTACAAAATTCCTTGCCACCACAAAACTGGCCGCAAGCCATTCCTCATCCTCCCATGTCTCGTAGTTTTAGTACGTTCAACCTATGTACTGTCATTTAACGCCAAGTTTATACTGCTGTGTATATATGTGCAAAACGTGTTACAACCAAGCGTATCTCATATTTTTGATCAAAGCGATGATAAAAAGTTATTGTTTCTATAGAGGCCTCGCTCGCGCCTCACAGTACCTGGCCGCTTGACCAGACACTTTACAGCCATTCAATTCTGCCTAATACCGACCAAAATTTAGTAACAATTCATCGCAAGGTAGATAACAACTCCGAGAAGTCCGCCTGAAGGAACCACTTCTCTCTTAGTCGCTTTATCGGACTCAACTTTATTTGCAATTTAACTTCAACCTGTGTACTTTAATTTGCGCATAAAGCTACAATAAATGCCACTAATTGTAAGTCAATGTTTTATTTATTACATCTGCTTAAGCTACAGCTCATTCACATACACATATATTTATACTGCAAAATCAAACTCACACAGTGAGAACTGGGGAGGTTTGGGGTTCTCAGTCTCACCTTAAAGCAAATACTTACAGCTCAATAATCAATTAATCAACATCTACTAACAAATAACGTATAACCTACAAACACATTCACTCTTTACGGGTTACAGCCAACAAACATAGTCAAACATACCCCGTACTGGTGACCCGCGATGTAAATTAAAACAATTCCCCAAACGCCCGTTCCTTTATTTAAATAAGAAGAAATTCCGAGAATTCTCATAATTTAATATAAATTTCGCCTAATAAGACTTTCGGGATTGTACAAATTTTATTACTCTCTTTATAACTCTTGTACAAATCAATCATCCATCCTATACTCACATATGTGAGCAAACATTTTCGGATCCAAATAAAACTACATTCTCAGGAGAAGCATATACTCACCCTGGTTTGACAGAAACACAATCATTCAGAGACTCAAATATACTCGTACCCTCAAATGACACATACACGATTTATCGTTAAAATTTTATTCTAAATTAATTTATATCCCAAACCCTTCCATAAACTTCCTCGGCCTACATGATCCCTCGTCCGATTCCCATCATCTTTGTCTCATTTCACTTATTTACCCTGTTATTGACCCTATTGAACAAAATTTATAAAAAGATTCTATAAAAACTTTCACTAAAAATATAACAATTTGTAAAAAATTCAACAAAATCAAACAAAACAATAATTAACAAAATAAAAAAGGATTATATAAAAAACTTTATCCATTTTTGCTACTACTATATACAATTATTAACAAAGTTAAAATTACCTGATATTAAAAAAAAAAACAATTTCACCATTTTTCCCGGATAGGGTCCTCCTAAACATCTTACGCCATTGTTGTTATCTCATGTGTCGGAGACAACAGGGCTCAGCCCTTATCCCTCCCCCCTTTAACAACCGAATCAAAGACATTTTATTTTTAGTTATAAAATCAAAATATTTTGATGTTTCATATTTAATTATTTCCGGTTTAAGAATATTTATCGATATTATAAATTATTAAGGAAAACACATTCTTATTGTGAAGTTGTAATTATTCAGAACATAGGTCTGTGATATTTTAAATACTAAATTAATGTATTAATTATAAATATATACGTCCCGGTGACGCAAAAACAATATTTTTCGACAAAATTGATTTTATATGTATATATTTATAATTAATACATTAATTAAGTATTTAAGATATTATAAATATTAATTTAATTTAAAAATAGTACATAGCCTTGAGCCAAGATGAATACATTTAGAAAAATAATTATGAAACAGTAAACAAACTTCAAAACACTGTACCTGATGTAAAGACGCTTGTTCCTTGTGAATTATACATTAAATTAAACTTTCTTGTTTCATAATTCATAAAGAATGTGTAATAATTTGTTGTTGGTTGTTGCACATTGATTTAGATCTTTCAATGAATACACAAATCTGTAAAACTGTCAGTGCATGTTTTTATCAACTGAGACATATTAAAAGTATTCGGAGACATCTTCCTCTTGAGGCAGCCCGTCTACTTATAAATGCATTTGTGGTGTCACGTGTGGACTATTGTATTTCAGCTGCCAATATTTCAGCTGGATAGTTTACAATCGATTCTAAATGTGGCTGCACGGATAATATATGGAGTTTCCAAATTCTCTCATACAATATCATATACATCATATATACATCAGCTAAATTGGCTCCGATTCCCTGAAAGAGTTGAATTAAATTGTGTTGGATGATGTACAAGGCGACACACAACGTGGTGCCTCTGCATCTTTAAGAACTTTGTATCCCAGACAATCGGAATGGAAGAGTTGCAGAACCGACCAACCGTTGCCAGAAGTCTAAATTTAGTGAACGTGCATTTGCGGTCCAAAAGCGTGGAACTCTTTGCCCTCCGTCATAAGAAACAGTGCATCAGAGACTTTATTTATAAAGAAACTAAAAACGCACATTTTCAAAGTCATTTCCACAAGTGAAAAAAACAATTTTTAATTTAAAAAAACAAAGATAATCGTAGAATTATAAACAGTTTATATATAAAGCGCCCTTGAGGTGAAAGTTTTTACGAAAATGGCGTTATACAAATTATCCATTATTATTATTATTATTAATTTAATAATTTATTTTTCATCTATTTCTCAGAACTTATAGTCATGCCCAGCTTTTTTATTTGTGTGTAATGTATGCTTCTGATATCTTCTCGGTCTAGACTGGGGTATAAAAAGGACAGAAATGAATTGTATTCATCCCTTCAAGAACATTTTTCTCAATGTATAATGAAAGTACACACATGTTGTAATATATATATTTTATTTATTCATTTTATTTCTATAAAAACATATTAATATCAAAGAGAATAAGTGTTTTGTCTCAAGTCACTATTCCACTTCAAATAAAAAATTGATATAAATAAATACGGAGCTGATGTACCTTTCAAGTTAGATTGCGTTTTTTGTAAGTGATTTTGTAGGGGCGTTTCGGTACTGTAACACATGCTATTGTTAAGGTTAAAAGTTACGGTACAATCTTACTTGTGAATAGGGTTTGAAGGGTTTGTTGATTTATGTCCCCATTTAAAAGTATGACTGTATCGTAATATTAAAATAGGAATTGTCAGAAAAAAATAAGGAAATTTCAGCAGTTTAATAATGTTTACAGGATTTAATAAAATAGTTGAAAATAACTTGGTACATCGTAGCATTTAAATACGATTTATTTTTATACAAGGTTATATTGAAGTCACTTTACAATTCTATTGAATAGGTAGGTACATCTTGTTTATATTGTGCACTTTATTTACTCGTACACTGTTATATGATAAGGTGTTTCTGATCGTTTTGAAATACTCCAAAGATATGCGTTAGTGTGATCAGTATGTGTCAGTGTGATGTCGAGGTGTCATCATCAGCGTCAGTATCGTTTCCGAAATCAATTCCAAGTTCAACCCTTGACAAATGGAATTCGAGGTCCTGAAACTCAGTGTTTCATACGCTAGTCTCTTTTACGATAGTAAAATGTAATATTTAATAATTGACATGATTTGGTGTTATCTATCAATAAATAAAGAATAGTGTCTGTGGGTTTGCTTTTATACAAATCTACAGTTTTATTCCGTGCTTGATGAGATTCTGGACACTTGACTTTTAAAACAAGAGGAAGGTAACTGTCTACATAGATATTGAAAAACCACCCCCATACCCCTTTTCCACCCCCTTAAAACAGAATTTTTGATAAAATTTTGCACACTTGATGTTCAAAATACGAGAAAAATTACTGTCTACATCTGATTTATATATGACATGCTTTTAATAACTTGTAATAATAATTTTATTTCAGAATGGCTGTTAATTAATTACTTATTGAATTAATTAAACATATTTATTGATTGATATTAAAATACATTTTCAAAATATTTCGAGATAATTTTTAATGATTAAAAATCAATGAAAAATTTATTTTAATCATTAAAAATTTATATAAGTCCAAATTACGGTTTTTTGGAAGGCTCTTCATGAGGTAACATTTGAAAAATGGAATCCATACAAGTAATCCTTAGTTTTTTTGTGAACCACTCAAAACTGAGTTTGTATTTTCCGTAGAAGAATTTTTCTCCCAAAAATGAGTGTATTATTTCGTCGAAATCAATATTAGTTATGGTATAGTCGGCCTGAAATTAAACAAATATAATTTACATTAAATAATAACATAATTTAAATTAAACAAACATATTTCAGTAAGTTTTAATTAATCAGATATTAAATTTTACTTAAGAATCTTGAATTAATAATTGATTACTTGATTTCTTACGTTCCTCTGCCTATTGAGGTCTGTGTACAGTTAGGGAGTATGGGAGTGGGAATATTAAGAGGGATTATTTAAATATATGTATATAATATATGCAATAATTCTTTAAAATAAATTAATTATTAATGAATTAAAATATTATTTGTTTGAATTTTTTGTAAGACACGTGGTGTAATCTATAATATTTTTTAAATGAATAAATTTATTAATAAATTAAAAACTCAAAACAGTAAAAATAGCTTACTTTCATCAAATTGCATTTCTCATCAACTTTAATGGTGATTGGGAGAACAGTCAAGGGAAAGAAGAATTTGCAAACATTATCCTGGACGTAATTCAGAGACGGCAAAAATTTGTCTTTGGTCCATTTGAATAATCGTATTCGTCCCTTAATAAGATAAAAAAACAATACGTATTAAACATAAATAAATTACAAAAGATATTTTGACAACAATATATGTGGAATCATGAAACTGTGCTAGTATAGCAGATCTGATATCTATGGATTTTACTAAAACTTAATCTTTTGACACAATTTATATTTGAAAGATTGGTATATATTTAATAACAAATCTAAGACTGTAGTAATATATGACTTCCACTTTATATAGAGGGTGTAACAGATCTAGTCCAAAATATTTAATGGGTGGATACTTGATTAAATTAAGAGTCGAAACTGTTCAAAATATACGTTTTTTAGAGTCCTAGGTTGGGATTTGGGCTCATTTACACTTGGTCTCCATTAGAGCCTTCAATCCGAATATAGAATATTCGAACCCCGAATATATTCGCCTGTTTTTAAGTATTCGTTATTCGAATACTTAAAAAAGTATTCGCTCGTATTTATATTATTAGATTTTTAATATTTTTTTAAACGAAACAAGGGTTAACGAACGCTGGAAGTCATATGCAAGAATTCATTCAATACGATTTTTTTCTCCAGAAGTACCGCTATCGGCTATATGGAAGTCGGACAATAAAGATGCAAACGCCTTTGTCGGACATCTTTTGCATTTGCCTTTTTTTTAAGTCTTCTGTTTATCTTTATGGTTTTATGACAACAAGCACTTATAATACACTGTTTTGTCAACGATGGAGTCGGCTTTCTATTATTCTTTAGTATTTAGCTTTCATAAATACTTGAGCTGATAAACAAGAAGTTATATACAAAATAATGAAAAAATAAACTTGCACGCGGGGTGTGAGATATGAAGTAATATAAAAATATCTAAAATTTTGTCAGTTATCGAGAGAATACTGACTCTTCTTTATCTCCACGAAGAGTTCGAGTTCTGCAAGTTATTATTCACGAATCTTACATTTTTGGAGAAACATTTGAAACATTTCTGTATTTATCACCCGAAGTAAATTATTCCATTCTTAAATTTTTTACGAATGTATTCGAATATATTATCATTAACTATTCGATTATTCGAATAGTTGGAATCACGAATATTTGGAGGCTTTACAGTCTCCATCAACTCTCATCCCTGGCCATTCTTCTTCAGTTCTCGACTCTCCTATTCTGCTCCGGTTTTTTTCCACACAGATAGTCCACCTCTTCCGATTACGATTATTTCTTAATATCATATAATGTTTACTCATTTAAATTTTCGAGTCCATGATTAATTTTTATTCTGCAAGTCCCATTTCTAGTGCAGGTTCATAATTTTTTCTCAGTAGCGTTCAAAAACTGCTAATTTATTTTCTTCGATTTGGGTTGGTACTACGTATCATTACTAAACCGTATCTGGTTTTATTATTAAATACTAATTAAATGTATTAATTAAAAAAACATAAAATTAATTTTATCGAAAAATGTTATAATCCCGGTAGCACAACAAATTTTTTCGATAAAATTGATTTTATATGTATATCGTTCTAATTAAAACATTTAATTAGTATTTAAAATATCACAGACATATAATCTGAATAGTTACAACTTCACAATAAGAATATGTTCTCCAAATAAGGTTTTATTATTGTTTTATATATTAGAGGTTTGCTTCGTTGACTTCGTACATTTGTCAAAATTTCATTTACGCCATATATTTCATGTATATCATTAAAATTAATCTTGGCTTTACTTCCCATGGAGTGTATTGGTTTTCTCAAGAATTTTCCTCCATTGAGAGCCATTTCTCTTCTGTTATGGATTTTTGAGACAAATATTTATATTGCAATCAACCTAAAAGTACATCCTGACTACCCTAGGATAATAAAGTTATTAGAATAATGACATGCTTGTGGTCTAGTTGTAATGATACTCGCCCAGTGATCAAGTGATCGGGGGTTCAAACCTTGTTCCAGGACGTCATCAAGTTAGTCCTATTTTCATTGCACAAGTAAAACTTTGAAAATAGTAAGAATATTGATGTGACACATATTCCGTGTACGCCTCTCATTTTTTTTTTGTAATAATCTAAAAGTATCTACCCTAAGAGGTCCAATATCTTTGATCACTGAGAAATTCGCAGATAGAACAATGCTTCCTTTTTCGTTTAAACGTTTTGCGAGAGCCATGACTGTATGTGGTGATTGTGGTTTACTACCTGGATCACATATCTGTATGTTTATAACCATGGTTTTATAATGACCCTGAAAAAAAAAATTCATCTTGATCATATATATATATATACGTAGATACATAAAAATATATAGTTGATAGTAATATTCGTTTAAACAACTGGTTTACAGTTAAGATCGAGAATGATATGAAATATTTTGTTTAGCGTAGGGTTCTACAGAGTACTTACACAAGATTTAGAATATATGGAACTCAATGTAATATAATGTATTATTATATAGGGCGTACGAGTAGGTGGTCAGAAGGAGGAGATAGGGTATCTATGTTTAACGCTGCTAAGTGAGTAACTATACAAAATTTGGAACGGATGCCATTCAATAATACACATTTATTCCTTTGGTAAGGTTGTAAGGGTGTAAGAAGAAATCTATGTTTTGTTAACAGAGTAAAACACAAACATACAGACATTCAATACCATCTAACCAAGGAAAGAAAATAGGTTATTATTTATCGAACAAAACTTACGTAAGTGTTTTCTGATCCATGAACAACATATAACGAAGATAAAATAAATGAAAAATACACTGTTATATTAAAATACATTGCAAACTTTGCAATAAATAGCTATTTAAGTTGAAAAATAGAACAACTAGGAATTTAGTACAAGAGTTGTTTGCAGCGTATTGACATTATTCAAATGGATGCTTATGTAAAATATTTTTACACTTTGGTATAAAGCAGATTAGCGATTAAATTATAATGATAAAAAGATTAGTGGACGTTAGTGGGTAAGTACACATAAATTTTTGAAATACAATTGGTTACGTCATAATGTACTGGGTGTTTATTGGGATGTTGATCGCACGATTATTTTAATTAAAGTATACATTAACATTTATACATTTAATGCCAGACTATATGAAAAACATACCTGGCTATGAAACACACTTTAATTTTCTCTTTCAAAGTGGTAGTTTGTTAGGTTTTTTATCAGAATTTTTTACACTTTCAATGTATATATTAATATACATATTGTGACATTACAAAACTAATGTCACATTCAAAATCACCCAATCATTATTTTAAATGTTAATCACTTCAATAATCACAAAAAACGCCCTCATGTTGGTAATGCGAGCGGAATTCAATGTTATAAAAACGGTTCAGATTAATTTAATTTTTCGCTCGAAGCTGTCAGATACGTGGCTTGCTGCTGTGGCCAGGGAAGCTATTTATCAAGAATCCAACTGCCTTGATTATAATTCAATCATAAATGCGCAGTTTACTGTAATTTATTTTGACCTAATCGCATGGTGAACGATCTTTCGAGGAACAAAATTGTTTCCCTTCGATCTACATTCATTTTAATTACATTATTATTCTACAATTCTTTCTACCAATGCCGAGATAAGTAACTAAGATGGGTCACGGAGATGGTTTATTATGATAGAATGTACACGGACGAGCATGGATTTGGAGGTTATGCCATATTTTATAATATTTTGAATCTTGTTGTCACCAGCCTGCCTTGAAGAACGTTGATTTTAATGACAGACTATTTAATTTTGATTGTAATTTGTTCTAATTAAACCAGTATTTTTTTTATTAGATTCCATTAGTTAAAGTAAAACATCTTTTCATTTACCTCTCCCAGGTATTATTAATACATTTTCCCAGATTAGGATGAAGGCAGTATGTGACAAACCAAGGTGGGTATGCGTTTCTGTGGTGAAGAACCCGCTATTCTTGTGTTCTACACTGACTAGCCGGTGAAGAGGATAGAATGCCGTTTTTTACCCTCTCAATATATATATGTATATATATATTGTTTTTACGGAATATCAAATACTGTTGAGTAAACCGATAGCATACGCCAGAATTAACAATTCAAAAACAAAGCAGATGGCTTTCATATAATGGAACGACAGATGTATTAATTTGAAAAATGTAACAACATATGGGTTCTAAAATTTGTCGTCAAAAGTAACTTCATCAGATTGGAAAGAGATCCAGGTTCGAATCCCGGTAGCAGCAACAATATTTTTCGATAAAATTGATTTTGTATGTATATCTTTCTAATTAATACATTTAATTAGTATTTAATTAATAAAGTTTCAAACTCGATTTAAAGGCTTTCGCTTGGCATGGAATTAAATAATTTGTACGTATATAATTTATTTTTATTATCATTTCATATGTCCATTGGTATCGTCTAACTTAAATCTTATTTCGAAAATATGGTTACTATTTCATCTCAGCCGCTATGCTATTTCAGGCACTATTTCAGCATCCTTACTCGATGCAAAACCGCACACTCTTGGTGAAATAACATTGTTAGAATGCAAAATTACCCAAAACAATATTTTGCTTTTCAAGGATACAAAAGCACTTAGTCAAAGTAAGGGACAGGGTAATAAACGTCGGTATTGTTAGACCCACAATGCGGCGTGGGAACGGCAATAAAAAATCCGGCGAACGTGACCGTAGTCACGTAGGCAAATGCACCATACGGGATGCATCACCCTCATGCGTCAGTCTTTCTCCCAGTCCCAGTCGGGAGAGATCGCTCCATAAACACGATCTAGTTTTCAATTAGAAAACAAAATTACTATGGTCTCTAATAATATTAAGGGAGCGCTTGTAATTTGTGGTTCCGGGAAAAATGTAAACTGTGCGCCTCGAGTTTAAGCTTAGACTGTGATGTTCTCTGTGTTTAATCGTTGATATAGTGAGAATAACTTGTCGCTATCAGATGAGACAATCGTCTGGTCTGATAGCGATGGTGACAGGGTAGAGTGACGGAGGTCAATCCTGAACTCCGTCACTCTACCCTGTCACCACAACTATTGGCCACACTTCACCTCCCGGCCACACTTCACTTCCAGGACCATCATCTACACGTGGAAGGCGTCTTCTAAAAGGTAATCCCTTACGCGAGGGACCTGCATAATCAACATCAGACAAGAATCGACACAGAAAATTTGGTAGTTAACTTTATGTTGGAATGATGGGCACATATATAATGTTAAAATAATTGTAATTATTTTTAAAATGTCTTTTTAATAAGTAATTAGGTAAAATGCATTTTTTTAACTTTTGATACATGCAAGTCACAAAATAGATAATAAACTTTATTGTAAACAATGGCATTTTGTAATTTCATTTCATAACCATTTGACTTGATAATATTTAAAAAAAAGAACCAATTAGGCTATATGCCTCCCCCCTGAACATGAAGCCGAGGCAGAAAGAAGAAATAACGTAACATAGTATATGTTATTAATTGGTGGTCTTTGAAGAGTACCAGATTTATAAGAATATTAACTTAAAGAAGATTTTGAATTCACTGAAATGAATTCAGTTTTTAAAATGCAATAGTCTGATAATTAAAATGTGAAACTGTACTTTTCTAAGTAAATCGTTGCGGAAATCTGAAGTTTTAGTAGTAATTTTGGTGTAATTATCAATAAAGTATTACATAGATTATTTATTTTCCATTGATTTCTCATATTTTCAATTATGCGCAGCTTCTTAGCTTGTTTGCGACTAATATCTTTTTAGTTCTTATCCTACAAAGAAACTCCCCTCTTTTGCGGTATAAAAGGGAAACTAATAAATGTAATAATCTCTTTAAGAACATTTATATCACTGTGTAATAAAAGTGCACAAAGGTTGTAATATTAATACATATAAATAAATTATATATTTGCATTTTGTTTTTGTGAAAAAAATAAAACATTTGTAACTAAAAATTAATGGTAGGTATTTTTAGCAAAAACGTATTACAAATTTAAATACTGCTTTTGCCAATTTTATCTAGAATTCACTTTAAAACAATTATTTGTGACGTCTTTAAATTCGCCGCTCGATTCGGCTGAACTATGACACGATTATTGTCCAGGTACTTGTAGAAGTAATTACTCATAATTATTAAAAATAATTTATTATATACAACAATATAATACATTTAATACAGAATTGGAGCTATGAGTGTGGTTGTCGAAGGAAAATAAAAAGAGAGCGCCTTTGGCGCTCGTCTTTTTTTTATAGTCTTGGGTACCTCCACCACTACTACATGCGCAGGATCATACTCCCGGTGGTCGTTACGGGTCATATTACAAATTATACATATATTAATTACAAGTACATCAAATTATTGTATTAAAATACAAATAGTTTTTATCTAAGTCACTTTTCAATTTTCTTGCTCATACACATATATTTTACAGATATTAATCATTTATATGTATAATAACACTGGGTAATAGTCACATTAGCGTCAGTATACTTTAGTAACGTTTTCATATTGAAACCGATGTCCTGATTTTCAGAGAGTTAGAAGCTTCAAATCCTGGTATCTTTTACGATGGTTAAATGTAATATTTTAAAAAAATACGTGCAACATCGGGTTGGCATTATTTGCTTAGAATATGTTATATTTTTATTTGTAGCACACATTATTATGTTGCTATTAATACAATACTAAAAATATAACAATAAAATTATTGCCTGTACTAAAATCACTAAAAATTAAATGAAATAAAAATAACAATGAATTTATTTTCAAAATTAATTAATAAATTTAATAATGGTAACCTATTGTTTCTTAGATGGCCTTTTAAGACCATGAGAAATTGAATCTAGACAAATGATCCACATTTTTTTGTGAAATATAATTCCAGTTGGCATTACTTTTCAATGAATATTGTAATACATATTTTTACTGACAAAATCCCACAAATATTATCAATGTTCCATAAACACGGATACATTGTGACATATTATGTTATAAATCAGATTAATTATTATAATATAGGTAAGAATTATCTTTAACACAATCCTAGATTCATGTGATAAACAAAATACAAAAAGGAAGAAGAAAGCAAAAAAGGGATGAAATAAAATAAATAAATTAATGTTTCTTGGAAGACACATCGAGAGGTAAAACTTGAGTAATGGAATCTATACATGAGATCCTATTTTTTTTTGTGAACCACTCAAAGGAATATTTGTACTTTCCATAGAAGAATTTATCTCCGATGAATGTATGCACTATATCGTCGAAATCTATATTATTTATGGTGTAGTTAGCCTGAAAATAAATAAACAAATATTTTATATCACAGCAGTATTTCGCAAAATTAAAAAAAATCAGGTATTTATTTGGTGATATTTTTATTTATTAGAAGTTGTAAGTGCTTGGTGAGCGAAGATGTAGAGAGGACATTAGAAGGGAATGATTCGATTCTAAAATTGCATTTTTATTTTTTTTCTTTTGTCATGTTTGTTTCTTACATCGTGCGTCGAAAAGATATTGCATTATTTTTAAATATTAATGTCATTCTTATTGTGAAGTTGTAATTAATAACAGAACATAGGTCTGTGATATTTTAAATACGAATTATATATATTAATTAAAAAGATATACATATAAAATCAATTTCATCGATAAATACTGTTGTTGCGCCACCCTGATTTGAACCTGGATCTCTTTCCAAACCGGGAAAGGTGCAACAATAATATTTTTCGATAAAATTGATTTTATATGTATATCTTTCTAATCAATATATTTAATATAGACCTGTAATAATGATTGATGAAATTAAGGCATTTTTGGAATAAGTATTATTATCTTATTTACAAATATTTAATGAAAACTAAAATCAAAGCAAAGCTGATTGAAAATTGTAAACTGTGGATGAACACATGAATTGTATACCGAAAGTTTTAAAAAAAATAGTTTTCCTCAGTATTCAAGCTCGTAATTTTTACAAGTATGATTTGTTCAAAGTGGACTTACGGACAAATCAACTTTTATCGGTAGACGTGTATCATTTCGACTGTGCAGCTGAAAGGAATACACACCGACATAAGATAATGATATGTAGTACGTTATCTGTGCTCGACTACACTGTTATACATATGCACAAGTAAGCAAAATTGAATTGAAAAAGATATAGTCCAAAAAAGCACTAGTTTATTGAAAATCTCATTTCTGTATGGAATCGCGCTAAGAGTATAAAAAATGGTAATTTGTCATTCAGTCAGCCAAATTATGATTAAATTATTATTACAACGATCAATGAAAATAAAGCGAAACATTTCAAAAAATTCTTTCTTATTTAAATTTATATTAGTTAATATACTGATAAAATGAGGTAATTTCAAAGTGATAATCATAATACGAGAACCAACGGTAGATATTACATTACAATTCTGAACGTTTTAATAATTATTTTATCATGGATTATTAATGATTAATATATATACATGGCACTATTTTATTTATTTTAAAAATATTATATTATTATTATATATTTTTAAAATAAATAAAATAGTGCCATGTATAATATTTTGTAAATTAATAAATTTATTACAAATTTGAAAAGTCATAAAATATCTTACCTTTTTCAAATTACATTTTCCGTCAACTTTAATGGTGATTGGGAGGACGGTCAAGGGAAAGAAAAATTTACAAACATTATCCTGGACGTAATTTAAAAACGGCATAAACTTGTCTTTGGTCCATTTATATAGTCGTATTCGTCCCTTTGTAAGGAAAAAAAAATTATAATAAAAAAAAAAATAACATAAAATAAGTAAAATGAGTAAATAACATTAAGGGGTATTTTATTTATCGGTATAGTTTGAAATTACTCCCGAAAAGAAATTCAAAAATTACAAAAATAATTTAAGTAATAGCCTTTTAAATTAAACGACTTCTGCTTAAAGTGAAGAAACAATGAGAATTACTATTAGTCGATATAATCAACATTTTCCAATTATACGGGCAAGAGTTTAACATGTAGAACCGGTAAAGTGTCGAAGCTATTACGCAACAAAAGATTTGAAAGGAAAAATAAAGGAAAAATAGTGTCACTAGATTAATTACATAGCCAGAAAAAGCTGTTAAACTATAAGATAACATAGTTGACGGAAGTGACAAGACAAAAAATAATTAATATGAAATATTAAAAAATAAAAATGTTATCCAAATTAACACAAGAAATATTTTTCCCTAAAATTTTAAGAATTTTTTTAAAAAATCGATTGACTATTTTTTAGCAACCATCATTTTAAAAATTTTCAACGAATAATGTTTATTAATTATTAAGGAAAACACATTCTTATTGTGAAGTTGTAATTATTCAGAACATAGGTCTGTGATATTTTAAATACTAAATTAATGTATTAATTATAAATATATACATATAAAATCAATTTTGTCGAAAAATATTGTTTTTGCGTCACCGGGATTTGAGATTCTGTAAAAATAATGTAGATGGCTTTCAAATAATGGAACGACAGGTGTATTAATTTGAAAAATGTAACATATAGGTTCGAAAATTTATCAAGAAAAATACTGGCGTTATAGCACAATGGTAGTGCACTTCCCCGGATTATCTTAAGGGCGTGCTTTAAAAAATAATTCATAAATTTCGTGTTTTTTTACCAACATGTGGGTCTATATTATTCATTTTTATCATAAGTTATACACTAGATATGACTTTTTTAAAAATTATTACTTAGACTAATGTAAAATTAATAAACTGAATGTTATTTGCCATAAATAAGAAAATACAAGCATTATAAAAAAGACCGCGACCATTAAATTCATATTCCGTGTGCCACAAAATTGCCTTAATATAAAAAAACTCTTGTATAAATGAAATATATTTTCTTATTATCTTAAAGTCAAGATTACGGAGATAAATTTGCATCGAACCAATTAAGCAAAATGTTAAAAATTAATAGAGTAACATTCAATTTGCAGTACATATGATCATTTTTTGACGTTTTTAAAACACTTTGCGTTAGTGAATATAAATTAATTTAAATAATATATTATAAAAATTTACATGCTTTGAAGCTCTAGATACTATTTAAAATCAAGTTTTATATCAAAAACACAATAATTTCTTACTAAATAATATTTACTCGTATATCGATCCTATTAATGTGATATTTTTTTATTGTTTTTTAATCAATGATTTGAAATAAAATAAACCAAATAAAAAAAATTATTGCAATTTACATTCTGTTTACTAATTTTTCAATATTGTAATTGTCTTATTTAAAGCCATAATATATATTAAATAAAATTACACTTTGATGTAATTTTAAGAGTTAAGATAATTTATTAGACATTTTTGGGCTAAATGTTTTTTTTAAACCCAAATAAGCTAAAATAGCATACTCGGACTGCCCTACGATTATAAAGTTATTAAAATAATATGCAATACCATAACAGGTCCGATATCTTTGTTCACTGAGAAGATAAAGTGTAGAACAATATTTCCTTTCCCATTTGGACTCGTTGTGAAAGACATACTTGTGTGTGGTGATTGAGGCTTACTCCCCACGTCACAGTTCTGCAGGTGTATCGAAATAGTTTTAAAAGGACCCTGCAAAAAATAACCTTATGGAATTATAATATTCATACATTTCAGACTGGTCAATATATACACGTATAAAAATATCTTCTTCTTTGGCAGTCCCTCGTTACGAGAATGACGTCTGTTATGGTTGGCCATGGGAGAGGCTTGTGCGTGGGATTGTTTAAGGTGTAGGTGGTATTACATAGTACCATCTGTACGCACTATTGGGATAATGGAGAGCTTGGTACAATGGCATGGGTGGTCCGAAACGACAGGAGCTCTACATTATTTTGCAGCCTTTTCCGTCTATGTACAGGGCTTTGTACAGACTACAGTACAGTAGGGTCCCAGACGCGACCCCAGGGCATCACCGGCACCGATAGCATAATTTATTGAAGCTAATTACTAATTGTATTCAATTCCAAAATATATAGGTTTTATGAACATTCACTCGTATATGGTTAAAATTGAGAAGATCTAGATGAACTGAAATAATTCAATTATGAAAGTGTAACGGTTATATAAAGTATCTACGTATGGTTCAAGGGGTGAAGAATTTTAGTAGCTACCCGAATAGAATATCTAGGTTTGGTAAGTAAATGACTTTTTGAAATATTTTTGTTTATGTAAAAATATTATTATGAAATTGCAGTTTTTCAGAATATAATTCTATGATATTTTAATACAAATTAAATGTATCAATTAGGAAGAAATCCCGGTAGCAACAAAAATATTTTTTTGATAAATTGATTTTTTCTGTATATCTTTCTAATTGATATATTTAATTCGTATTATGTAAAAATATATTTTTGTTTTTCAAATTTTCATGTATGCAGCGGAGACTTAAATAATACGCAAGAAAAACGCATTCGATATAATAATAACAATAATAATAATAATAATGTGTTTGTTTCAGGGTGATCAGTTTTTTTTTAATCCGATTCACCATATAAATAATACATATTATATTATACATTAAAGTTACGAAATAAATATAATGTTATGAAAAGGAAAACCAAGGAAAATATTAATAAATAAAAAGTTTACACATATACATAAATATAAACAAAATATAAAGATTACATATATAAATATTTCAGTCACGACCATTGTTGTATATGTAGCTATTTTGCAAGCGTAGCCATTCATTGGTCAGGGAACCAGCTTTCCATGAAAGCTCCGCTTGCACCAGAGAGTTGGTGCTGAGCTCCAGCCGTAGCTTTTCGCCCGCTACTCGATGTTTCAGAAGTGTCAGAATCTATGTATACGGCCTTCGGTAAACATTGTAGATGCGCTGCAATAATGCGCCAATCTGAACAGTATTCTGTATGAATTGCTGTACTGAATTCGGAGATGGTTATACGTCACTTGCTTGTATTTCGACCAGAGCTCGCAGGTATACATGCTGGTGAAGAACGATTTAAACGATGTATATTACTGGAGAAGCCTCACTCACTAGCGCCGCATCCTTCTGGTGGTGTTTACTACAAGGTCGCTGAGAACCGGTATGCGGCATGTCAGCGAGCTTTCATGAACCACCACGAGGTGGTACCATGAATCTGCCACAGATGTAACGTATTCTGTGGACAGTGTTTAACAAATCCAACCGCAGCAAACCCTATCCAAGCCGTGAACAAAATATTTTACAAATTCTTTGGCCACATTTATTATCCTGTGTACAAATTTGCGCCAAAGAAGACCTGAAAAAGTGCTACAGTGTCAGATATATGTGTTATATCTAGTTAAAGAAACCCTGGAGTCAGTACTGAGATTTGTGGAGGTGCATTTTGAGAATTTCATCTGATTAAGGCCACTATATGTCAAAACTGACGTGAAGAAAATAATGCAGAAGAAAAAGAAATAAGGGTTATCCGCGTATAAAAACTTTGTTTGTAAAAAAAGGTTGTTATAACTGTAATTACATAACCGGTATCTGCCCATGGATGTAAATATATGCTTTAAAAGTAATGTTCCCTAAGCATGATATTCATTTATGAGTTTTTTTTTGCTAGATTTTAGTTTTGGGACACAAAGTGTCCACCTCAATTGCAATAAAAAACATATTCCGTATTTTATTTTGTTATCTTGAATTTCTTCTTACTTTATATCAAAGATTTTCTTCACTTTGATTTGATATCATTATTTTTTTTTTTTTAGTATACATGTGTAACAGACATGGGTGGATATTTTACTAAATTACGAGTCGAAAATAAATGGAATATATACCTAATTTCAACAATGCCAGAGATATAAGCAATTAAAAAAAATCGTAATTACGCTATTATTTCGATTAATTAAAATATTTTATTGATTTCAAATTATATATTGAATACAAAAAATTATTCGAATTCATCGAAATTCGAGCAACCAGACTACTTACTGTTGGATGATTTAGGGCCCAATATATAAATTTATTAATAATATTTAATTCGAAGTACGTAGACTTAAAGCTTAACATGATTTTTTAAAAATTTCTAATAATAATATTTTATTATTTTAGATTAACTTATACAGGATGTCATAAAATGATATTTTTAGAAACTGGTAGATGTATGTAATTAATTAAATGGTTAATAAAACAAAGTTAACAAACTAAAATAATAGATTTTAATAACCAAAAAGTAAATATTGCGAGTCTTAAAAAAAATATATATTTTCCGTAACAGTGCAAAATTTGAAAATATTCTTTGAACATTTTCGACTCGCAATTTGTATAATGCATTAATTGAAAATGCCTAATTATAAACATTAAATTAAGCAGAATAGAAATCGACAATGAGAGCTGTAACGAATAACCTCTTACGAAGATTGTTTGAAGGATTTATAACAAAACTTACGTAAGTGTTGTCCTGTCCATAAACAATACATAATGAGGACAAAATTAATGAAAAATATACTGCTATATTAATATGCATGGCAAACTTTACTATAAATAAATATTCAAATTAAAAAATGGAATATCTAGGGAGCTTAGTACAGAACTTGATCACAATACATTGACATTATTCAAATGGATGTATGAAATAGTTAAACATTTTGGTTAATATAGGCAAAAGCAAATTTTGCGATATTATCTAATTATAATGGTAATATAATATGTAGACATTACCAGTTAATTATACCTATGTTTATTCTATTCGAAGGAATATAATGGTTATATAATAACATAATGTGGCGCTTATTGCGACATTGGATTATGTAAATAAGTACTAATTGTACTATGTTGAATTTTCAAATAAATACAAGTGAAAATCATCATAAATTGAACTCAGTTAAATGGTAAAAATTATGAAATAATTTTTGTTACCGGAAATCGACATGGACTAGATAATTACCAGCTATGACGGTGCACTGCATAGATGACGATCGTTATCTCAAAACAGTGTGAAGCAGTCATTATCATATATTATAATATTATTATTATGGGAAATTTAGATTTACCGATATGTATATTACATGAATATGGAGATTATGATTGAGATATGTGCATATGTGGGTTAATGTTGATGAATGTGACACATGAAAAGTGTGAGTGATGGGTGAGCCAAAAATCAGGTTAAGAAACGAACACTAACGACACATTAGTTTATTGTTGAGCACAGATTACAGATTGGGAAAATGGTTACGTCGTTCAATGTAATGATTATATACTAGGATTTTCAGAGGCGCTACTTGGAGATATCGTCTGGAAGGTGGTGGCGAGAAAAGTGAGACCCGAAAGTCGATCTTCTAGATCAGCGGTTCACTACCTTTTTTCTTTCCCGTACTCCTTGATTAGACTTTTCATTTACGATTATCCCCTCTCTTCATTTCATCCACCAAGTGCCGCACCGTGGATAGGAAACGCTCTTGTGCAACATTTTTTTGCCTTCCCACTCCCCTCCAATCTCCAACGCAATCATAGTCACGGTGCTAGGGTCTTTCGAAGAACCACCTCGAGTTTTAATAATAAAAGTATGGCTAAATAACCAAAAGAATTACATTAACCTAATGATATTTATAGGCTTTTATTTGTGTATTTATTTGATGTTTTCCGCCATTATAAATATTATTTTGGCATACCCTTAATCGGCCCACCACGTACCACCAGGGATACGCGTACTTCAGGTTGGGAACCGCTGTTATAGATGATTGTGGACTTATCAGTGTTCGTACCCGACGTCGATATTGGGTGCGTTTGTACTGCTGTTAGGAGTTCTAGTTTGACGCAGTGGTAAACGCAAGGTGCGTTCAGGATCGTCAGCAGTGACGATGATAGTGGAGGCGATATACCTCCACAAATTAGAACAACAAAACTTCAAAGCAATCGATCTTTAGAATAAAAGATATGTGTGGAGAATTTTCGATGATTTTAGGTATTACAGATAAATTAGCGATATGTTTGAATGAATGGAGAATTTTCGATGAATTAAATATTTAGAGATTATTGAATGGTTTGTTTACATATGTAATTACTACGTAAAAATTTTTACACTGTGAAATGAAATTCAGGATTAGATTTATTTATTATTTATTTCATATATCACAGACATAAGGAGGTGAATTGACACCCCTGTTACAAAGATATGTACATATAAGTTTACATTTGATATATTTATAAAGATAAGCCCATTTTCAAATGAGTATACCGGGTGTCCCGAAATAAAAGACATTGCCATCACACGGGGATACAAAATAAAATGATTAAATAAATTGTATGGTATTTTTATATTGCCTTACACAGAACGGTGGACCAGAAAGTAAAAAAAAAATATTATTGACGAAGCGTAGTAAATTTCAGTTATAATATTACTATAATTTGTTATTGTTGAAAATAGGTGTTATTAATAAAACACATATTATGATTATATTTTGATACCTAACATTTTCAGTCGCTAACTCAAATGATCAAATGACAATGATATCCGTTCTATAATTTATTATTCTCCGACTCACATGAAAGAGTAAAAACTCTGAAACCGATCAAAAAAAATAAAAATAATGTGCTAAAACAATTATTTTCAGAATTCCAAAACTCATGTGTTTATGCTAATACTATTTAAATGATTTGAATCAACCAAGAATTTAGGTATTTTAGAGTAATTACTTATTTTTTCAGTAATTTTATTTCACACATCGTATTTTGAATTCATTGACAATGTCGTAAAATCGGGTTTTATTCCAGGAACAACCTGTATGTGAATTAAAAAATATAAAAATATTCTACGGTGTTGAAGCACCACAACAATGTATTTATATAGTAATAGTTTTGTATCCCATCGATAATTAATGGAAACGAACACAAACGAATATTACTACAGTAATTCGTTAATAATTCCGAGTAGAAGTTAAATTTGAAAATTATAAAAAATAAGTTATTTCGGGCAAAATAAAATTGTGTCGCTTTATGAAACATGTATACAGTTAATAGTTATAGTAAATAATTGATAAAATTATTGTTTATTTCAATTATTATTATTAGGTATAATGAACATTTAGGAATCTTAAAATATGTAATGTATAAAATTTTACAATAGTCTAACTATTTACATCTTGGATAACAATAAAGATATACATTAATGACACAAATCTGAATAATTAGGTTGTACAATAAATATGAGTATATAATATTATTGATAATTACATATTGTAATTCAACATGGAATGAAATTTAAAAAAAATCTGTTTATTCTTAAATTTTATACCTACATCAGAAATTGATAATTCTTGTTAAAACACGAAAACAGAAAAGTAGTCAGATTAAAAAAAGTGATATAATATTCTGAATACATTACAATATAATATTTCTCAATATAAATTAAATTAATGTGAAATTTTGTAAAACTCCGTTACGTATAGCGCGACACGCTCATTATTGTCAAACAACGTAAATGTGATGTACATAAAATCAATTGTCAAAATAGATATTCTTCAGTAAGTATTAGAAATTTTTTTCTGTCATTTAATATATGCAAATGCGGTGCATCAAACTTTTTCCTATTTTATTTTATTTATTTACATTTTTCAAAATAATAATTTACATTGAGAATGGTTTACGAACTGAAAATTACGTAGCTTATCCTAATGAGAAAACTAATTCAGATATGTGTTTGAGTAATTCCAGGTAAACTTTTGAACATTTATTTATTATTTACAATATTTGTATATAAATCCAGTTATATGTGTGAATGAATCTAGGTATACATGCGAACAAATATAGGTATATGTATGTATGAAAGAAGCCCACATGTATTTGCGGATGAATTTAGATAATGTATGATAAAATTCAGGTTTCTAAAAAATGAACATAAATGTATTTATGAATTAAAAACATTTTTATTGTGATGTTGCGATTTAAGAAAACAGTTCTATGATATTTTTAAAACAAATTAACTGGCGAAATGGTAACGCGTTTCCCTGTAGGACAAATTACGGGTTCAAATCCCCGGTGACAACCAAATATTTTATGGATATGTTTTTTTTCCTGTACATCTTTCTAATTAGTACTTTTAATTTATTTAAAAAATATCACAAAACTATGTTCTGAAATATATATATATATATATATATATATATATGTATGTGTGTCTGTGGATGCATTTGTTTTTTATTAAAATCTACAGTTTTATTTCGAGCTTGATGAAATTTTACAAACTTGACTTTCAAAGCAAGAGAAAAGTCACTGTCTACATTAGATTTTGAAAAACCTCCCCCATCTTCCTTTCCCACCCGCCAAAGCAGAATTTTAGTACTTTTTGATGAAATTTTCCACACTTAACGTTCAAAATAAGACGAAAATTACTGTCTACATCTGATTTTGAAAAACCCCTTCCCCCTAAATGAAGCCTCTTCACTCAGTGTAAAGTCCGGGCAACGCCGGATACTTCAGCTAGTATCACAATAAAAATGTGTTTTTATTAAAAATATATGTACGTATATAAGTTGTATCAAAGTTATCCAAATTTAATAAAATGGATTGATCCTGGCCTCTCTAGCGTGTATTACTCAAAGGTATTTGGGATTAATTGATCTTGATTGTTCTTAAAAAATATAATAATAGATGCAGCATTTATAAAAACTATAGAATGCAAGTGCTAAATTTATCCAGATACATTTATTTCTGTATATCTTTTTAATTGTTTCATTAATTTTTTACAGATATTATATTTGTGAACAGATTCAGTTTGGTATTTACTTACATATGTCTGAATAAATATTCGTATAAATTTCTTAGTACAAGTTTATTTTATTAATTAAGGTTTTCAGGCAATTTATGAATGTAAGATAAATTTGATGAATGATCCGAGTCCGAAAAATATCCAGTTGAAACTCAATGTAGGCTAAATGCAAGGATTGGGAGTAAATATAAAATCTTGACTAGGCTTCATCCTATAATAGATAAGCGCAAGGTGATGATGCGTAAAAAAAAAATATCATGACTGCGAAGTCAATTATTACAATAATACGCCAATGAGAAAGTAGAATCAGCCTTTAATGTTCACTTTCAGTAAATATATGAGTATGTATGGTAATTTGACCAAAAGGGCCGACAGTAATAACTCAAAATCTAACAATAGGGATCATTTCTCAAAATAGTTCAAGGGACATTGATCATTAAAGAATTTGTTCAAATCAGAAAATCAGTTGCTTGAAAATATTTTCAAAATATTGAATTGATTGATTCTTTTCTGAGATACATTCATTGAAATAGTATTATTGTAGGGGAATACATTCTTATTATGAAGTTGTAATTATTCAGAACATAGATCTGTGATACATCAAATATGAATTAAATATATTAATTAGAAAGATATACATATAAAATCAATTTTATCGAAAAATATTGTTGTTGCACCACCAGGATTCGAACCTGGATCTCTTTCCAAACCGGGGAAGGTGCAATCTAAAATAGCGTTTTCAAATAATGAAAATGTAGTAACTTATAGGTTCGAAAATTTGTCGCTAAAAATATCATCGCTGTAGTATAGTTGGATAATGCACCTTTTCCGGTTTGGAAAGTACGAATCCCGATGGCGCAACAACAATATTTTTCTATAACATTGATTTAATATTTATATCTTTCTAATTAATATATTTAATTCATATTTAAAGAATTATTGTATTTCTGGATGTCTGTATTTCACTTCATTAGCCTGAAAGTGGCACAAAATAAAAACATAAATATAAATAATAAAATTTAAATCCTAATCATATACAATTCACTAATTCAATTAATTTCTTGTAGTTAATGGTTATACTTGATAATGCCAGAAATTATTAAAAACGCTGAATTCTGCATTTATTACACATTGCTATATTATTATTTTCGCTTCTATAACATAACATAGATTTTTTGTCAATTTTGGCGGTTGTATGTTTTAGTGTTATAATATAATGTGTTAGCGTACGGAGTATATTTAAGTTGTTTTAATACTATTAATATCAGTTTTGTATTTTTTAAACTATCTGGGTAGATTTCTTGAATTGGAAACAAATTTTCAGACATGAATGAATAGTAATTATTATTGAAATTAAAAACACTGTTGACTTTATAAGTGAAAATACAGATATTTTAACCTTTATAGCTATCTGCCATAATATAATATAATAATTGATGATTTCACGAACACAGGGTTATAATACATATAGAAGTTGTAATAAGTTTTCCTTACTTGGCATCTAAATAAAAAAGATGTTTCACTCATGGTAACATACACAATTTTGCGCTTTTAGTGTTTTAGCTTTTTTAAAATGAAAATGTCAGTAATTTAATTTAATTACCGTCAGTAAAATATTTAATATGTCAGTAAAAATCGAATTCAAATGTGTTCATTCGAGGATTGGTGTAATTATATACGCTTCAATGATATTTATTATTTTCAGTCACAAAAGTACGACTGACTCAAATATTAATAAAATTATCTACGTTTGTTAAACACTGCAGTATAATGTACTTAAAATACAACAGATGAAAGTCTTATGTAATCCGTTTATATACAGATACTAATTATCAACACATCGCTATACTGTCCAGTGTGTCAGTCTCTTGTTGCGAGATTTAATGATTCACGTATCCACATATTGTATCTACAAAAAGTTTTTAAGTTATAATATCCACATGCGTCACTGACAAGGAGTTGAGTAACGACTTTGCAAAACTGGTTAAGTACAGAAGTAGAAGACAAATGATGAATTTTGGCCTTCCGTGAGCCCTCGAAGTGGCACTCTGGTTGCCGTGCTGCATGGCTGCAGGAGTTTCACCTGAAAGCAAAATAGTAGCATCAATGGAATATATAATTTAAATTTTAATTGAATCAGGAAATCACTCACCGCAAATGTATCAATTAGAAATATATACAAAAAAAGTAAATTTATCGAAAAAATATTTAAAATTTAATAAAAAGGAATTAAATATATAAATTAGAAAGCTAAACATATAAAATCAGTTTTATCGAAAAATATTGTTGTTGCGCCACCGGGATTCGAACCTGGATCTCTTTCCTAACCGGGGAAGGTGCATTATCTAACTATACTACAGCGACAATATTTTTAGCGATAAATTTTTAAACCTATATGGTATCTTTTTGATATTAATACTTTTAATAGTTCTATTATTTGAAAGAGCCATCTATCTTTTTTTTACTGAATCTCAAATACCTTTGAGTAATCTGATAGCAGACGCCAGAATTATCAATTCATTTTTTTTAAATTTTGGACACATTGATTAACTTTATTATTAGAAAAACGCATACTTATTGTGAAGTTGTAATTATTCCGTACATAAGTCAGTGATATTTTAAATATTAATTAAATGGATAATGCACCTTCCCCAGTTAGGAAAGAGATCCAGGTTCGATTCCCGGTGGCGCAACAGAAATATTTTTCGACAGTATTGATTTTATATGTATATCTTTCTAATTAATATATTTAAATAGTATTTAAAATATCACAGACCTATGTTCTGAATAATTACGACTTCACAATAAGAATGTGTTCTCTTAATAAAAAGGAATTGATTTAATTTCTGGGGTCTTCTAGCGTATATTACCCACAGGTATTTGAGATTTGAGAAAGGTGATAGCTTTTAAAAATGGAATAGCAGATGCATCAATTTGATAGAGCTGCAGCATATAAGTTAGAAAAAGTTGTCGTCAACTTACTCTGTTGGTGCGGTGTAATTGGTAAACGCATTTCCCTGGATAGAAAAAGATCCAAATTCGAATCCCGGTAACAACAATAATATTTTTTCAATAAATTTTGTTTAATTGTACATCTTTCTAATACATACATTTATTTTGTATTAAAATACCACAGAACCATGTTCTGAAAAAACTACATGTTATAATACAATCATAAAGTATTCTGATTCAATTGAAAATAATTGTAATTAAGAAGTTCAAAATAAAATATAAATAGTAATAAAAAATATTAAGACGTAAAAGCAAGATATGAAAAAGGAAAATGTGTAAAGTTAAAAAGTATATATATTATATAAGGGCATAATAGTATATGTAATAATATGGGTATAAAAAATAGTATATCTATAGAATGAGAATTGGACATTGCCAAGTAACCTCACATTTGTTCAGATTGAATTTAATAGACAGCTCGATGTGTGAGTAAACTACATAGTATGATTACATTGATAAGATATATATATATAATATATAAGATGCAGCATGCAATTATTACTTTATGAAATCTTTATATATATATATATCAAGATATATATATATATATATCTTGATAAGATCTATATTTATTTCCTTATTTATTCTGCTTTTACAGCAAGAACTGCTTGCCTCCAATCTTAAAAATCCTAGACCTTGTTTATTACGATATATAGCGAGGCTTCGGTCAAGTCTGACTTGGTCTGTTTAACTTATTGGAGGTCGACCTCTCGCTCTCCGTCCTTATATTCTCCGTGATTACCTATTTCTCAGGCTACTCCATCCCTTATAGCAACATGTTCAAACAATTAAAGAATTCTTATCCTGTAAGTTTTTTCTTTTCAATATAGTTCCTGAAAAATATAGACATTTGTTCGTCTTGCAGTTGCACATACGATTCCAACATCTTGAAGGCGTCGTGCATGTTTCTATCTTTCGTTCTCAGTGTCCATATTTTGATTCCATATAGATCGAGCTGTGTAGGACCCGAAGCCTCAACTAGTTGAACTAAGTATTTTTAACGTTACATGATTTGTGCCTATCATAAAGGCAAAATACAATGAATGAAAAATTGTATTAAACTTACTGTGTAAAATATGCACGGTAACGCTATCTGGCTTGGCGTTGGCTGGAGCGCACGTGTAGTTGCCGGCCTGCCGAGGCTCTGCATGCTGGATAACTAGCTCGCTGGACGTCCGGGAATGGGTCACCACCACACCATCTGATCGACAGTCATCTCACATTAATACAGAAAGTATTGAAAAATGAGATACCAATGAAAAAATTTTGAGATAGAAACCATGAATAAGGCTAATCGAAGAGAATTTATATACTTTTGAAATAATAAATAAATGTTGTATTAGAAAGATTTAATATGTTGAATTGCCTGCAAGCCGACCCATCATTTGTGTTCAAGTTACTTCAATGTTCATCTTGATTTGACAGACAGCAATATGTATTTGGATGGTGATAAGGCGTGGGCGGAGAAACATAGTAACGACTTGAGACATACTGGATTTATAAATTAAAGATTTAATTTAAATTACTGGGGTATGTATAATTACGAGACGGAAAGCAAAGTACAATGGTTACAAAATAGAGGAGCATCGGTCGGTTCATATGACAGCTGACCTCTAACGGCCATGCGTCCGTACTGCTGTTCCTACCGACACGATTTGTGACCTCGTAGTTAGATGTCTACATAAAATAAACGTGGAACGTAAAAGAAAAGAGAAACATCAGTTAAGATCAGTTAAACTGTGTGTGTGTGTGTGTGTTATTTTATCCTTTCTGTTTACCCCCATGGGGAAATCACTTAATAAATTAGTAAGTAATATTTTCATGTTACTCGTTTTTCATATTAAAATTAAGATTTCTTACGTGCTCATTTCTCTTGTTGTTAATATTAACAATTATTACGTAATTAATTCGTAAAAGATTCCTGTTATTGATGTATAATATTTATAAGAGGCACGTTATATAACAGAATTAACAAGAAACATCAATACAATGTGTAACTTAATTTAAAAAACTAATTGATTTAAGCATTCCGTTGTATAGCAACATTACATATTAAATAAAAACATGTTTCATTATATTATACTGGGATTGATAACCGATGAAAAACTGAATATAGAAAAGCACTGTTAGCGCCATTAAATGTACTACGCATGTATACGCGCGCACGTCTCATTGGATTACAGAAATATATCCTGTCCCTTTTACTCTTGTCCTATCCTAGTCCCTAGGCACGAAGGAGAAAGAAGATTCCTGCAGTCTGCTGATACGCCTGAACGAGCTACTCCGCTTTTGAAACCGAACACGGTACGTCGCCGTCGCTGCAAAATACGCTTACAACCGCTAACCTTAATTACCGCTAATTTATAATTTTTTACTACCGCTAATATATTTAATACAATTCCTTTTTTAACGCGAATGTCATCAAGTGCGTGACAATTCTGCGTCGCTTGTGAATTGGTGGACCAGGGAGAAAAGAACCAGCTTCCAGAGATCGGAGACCCACAAGTAAATGCTATCCTGTCTTTTATATCCCGATAACCCGTCACCTTTCCAAGCACCATCGTATGCATTTATAATATCAAACTTGGTCTCTAACGTCTCGTTGGTTATATGTTATTTTTATTTAAATTATTTTACATGATTATAGATTCGTAGTTAATTATCATTTTTTTAAACGTACTTTTTTCCTTTAAAAGGATCTATATATTTATAGTTATTTATAAGAGTAGTTTGATGAAATTATTAATGAATAAATTAAACTTTTTTTTTCAACAATTATTTTCTGATTAGAAATTGTCTTAAATACTAATTAAATGTATTAATTAGAAAAATATACATATATAAAATGAATTTTATCGAAAAATATTGTTGTTGCGCTACCGGGATTCGAAACTGGATCTCTTTCTAAACATACTGAAACGATAGATGTACTAATTTGAAAAAGTGTAACATGTAGGTTAAAAAATTTGTCGTCAAAAGTACTGTCGCTATAGCATAGTTGGATAATGCACCTTCCCCGGTTTGAAAAGAGATCCTGGTTCGAATCCCGGTAGCGCAACAAGAACATTTTTCGATAATATTGATTTTAAATCTTTCTAATTAATACATTTAATTAGTATTTAAAATATCACAGACCCATGTTCTGAATAATAATAAGAAAGTGCATGAAATAAGTAAGCAATAAGAAAGTGTTCTCCTTAATAAGAAACTGTTTTTTTTTAAACATTGATATATATTGTAGTTACCCTGATCATAGTTGATCATCCTGTTCTCGTGATACCAAAATAGGTATGTTGGAGGCTCTGTGGACTTCCTTACTTGACACGTCAGCCTCAACATGGATCCCTGCTGAACTATCTTGTCCGGACCGCCAATTATCTCAGCGTTCGCTTCTGTAAGTAGAATAAAACCAAGGTTATAATATTTTATTATTATTATTTTATTCCTTATTCTCTCATTTGCTCTAAATGTCCATGTTTCTATGTAATATATTTAACTATGTATCAATAGTTAAATAAGAAAACAATAATATAATTACGAATAACATAATTTATCAAACCTGACTGTAATCACTCGTTTAAGGTGGTTAGATTGATAATCTTGTTGTGAACATAATTATCTGAATTATAATTATGATGAGCTTGATATGGAAATTATTTTTACTTTGAGTATTTGAGATTTGTTTTAAAATAAATTTTAAAATTACAATAACATTTTGACTAACAGCTATATTTTATTTAAAATATTAAAGTTGTAAATAATAAACGAAATTAACAAATAAATTCGGAAACTATAATAAGCGCCCGGAATTAAAATGGCGATAAAGTGAATAGTAAATTAAGCGTCCTTCAGTTTGAGTTTTCTAACTTATTGAGTAAAATTTTAACTATGTACTTAGCTTAAGTTTTACATTGTTTTGAAATAGAAAATAAAATAAAAAATTTTCTCCAATTATTTAATGTTTTTACTTTACTCTTGTAAAGTTTTGCCAACTAATCGAATAAGTTTTAAATAAGAAATGTTTCTCAAAGGGTTTTCAATAATACACAATTAGAATAATACGCAATTCGAATAATACACAATTCGAATAATATACAATTCGAATCAAACTATTTATTTTTGGAATAAATTTCAAAACGCGTTACGCGTCTCACACGCTTGTATCATACCACTCCTGCACAGAATATGTTTTTCTGGTTATAAAAAATTATCATAAAATCCATGGCAAAGAACCGAACCTCAATCTTCCACATAGGCGGGGATGTTAACAATTGCACTACCAACGAATAAAACATGAAAATAGATCTCAACAAATCTCTTTAGTAATATAAACTTGTTATAAAGTGTCTCAGAGATAATTATTTTTCAAATAAAATTAAATATCAATATTAAAATTTGATGTTAAGAATGTATAAATTATAAAGTATATTACATAAAAAAGAGGATAGACAGAGATAGGATAGGCAGAGAGTATGTAAAGAGGCGCTAGCCACCCTTTCCCGGAACCGTTGTAGAAGTTTGAACTTATTTTATAGGTTCCACACACAGTGCTTCAGAAACGCGAAATCTATAATAAATAAACACAAAAAAAAGAAAAAGATAAACAATAGTTAATGTAAGAAATTGCAAAATGAATAGAGATTTTAATTTAAACCTTCCTGCGCCCTAAACGGTGTTTATTCTAAGATAGAGGATAGAGCTTTCACACTCTTCTGTCCTGACACACAATTCTCACCTCATCCACATCTCATACAAGCTCGCCGATTATTGAGGCTTCTAACAGGACCATCTCCACCTGGACTTTACCTGGTCGTGCCAATTCTTCCGCGGAAGTCCTCTATTTCTGGTGTCATCAACACTTGCTTCATATATCTTTCTTACCATGCTCTCTTCATTCCATATGACCAAACCACCTAGTGATGCTTTCTTAATCTTACTCACTTTTAAAATGTATGTGTTCAAATTAAATTGTTCATATTTATATTAAAAAAAAAACCTTTACATTAAAATTTATCCATCTAATTCGTATTTAAAAGAAAATTGACACTCAAATTTACGTAAAAAGAATAAACGACGTGTGTCTGTCATGTTACGTGTGTCATCATATTAAGGCCTGTATCTACGGTAATCTATTTCTCAATGAGACTTTAGTCTCACAAATGGTACTTGCGTATTAGAGGCGTCATTCTAATCCACACGCAAATCATATGGGGTGATGATTTATAAATCACTCTGTGCTGAACGCTGAATAGTCCTTTATGTGAGCTCGTGTTCAATCTCCGAGTGAAATCGCATCCGCGGACATTGCCCATTAATATAATAACCCCTAAAACAACTATATACAGGTTGTTGAGCTATTATATTGAGTTTCTATAAATACGGTAGATAGTTTCCTACAAAATGCCTTGTTATGTGAAACCGTGTCATATGAGAACCATAGCCAGTATAAAAAAGGGGGTTAGGTTCTGAAAACTTATGAAAAGCGTATCCAAGCAACTTCAATTTTAAAACAATAAGAAAACAACTAAACGAAAAACACGCCACGATACGTCGGGAAAGTTATTAATTTCCTTTTGCTCGACTATTGTTTATATGTTTATATACCTTCCACGTAAAGTTTTTGTTAAATGAAAATATGTGTAGATGAAATGTCAAATTACTATAATATAGCAATTAAATCCACATTTCATGTTTTATTTCAAAAGGATACGCCTCGTTAATGTGATGACTGATAAAGATATCACACAACTGGTCCATAAAAGATAAAATTAGCCTTTATATAAAAAGGGGAAATTACTACACAACAAACAAAAACCACAGGTGAATAAATTAGCCCATCATTTTTGTGATATATATAATAACTATATATATCACAAAAATGCGAGCGCATGGTATGGGCTCGCATCCACTTGACAATTTATACTTAAGACAAACACATAATTATATTTATATCTCTCTTAGACTGATAAACAACATGATGTGTAAAAATTCGAGGTCAAAATAATAATCTGGTTCAAAGAAGCCCATTGTTTCATGTTACCCAATGGGCTACGTGCGCGCTCAATTGTGTGTACAAAAATGTTTGTACTCGTATATATATAAAATAGGTTTCGTGTTATAGGAGGTTTATCTATATCATCTGATAAGATATCGAGCTTCAATATTAATTTGTCGATTTCTTCGGCGGTGTTGGTTCATCTCCACGAGGCGAAACTTTTACAAAAATGATGCTTTATAATATAAAGTAATACAATTTATAAAATTCTGATTTCGGGCACGTTATAATATATTAGTCATACTTTATTGTTCTAAAAAATATTACACGTACTATTAAAACAACTTTGTTTTGTTGACGTTGGCCTAGTGATCTAGTGATCGGGGGTTCGCGCCTCGTTCCAGGACACCAGAAAGTTAGTCCTATTTTCATAGCACAAGCGTTTAGCTTAGTTTTAAAATAGTAAGAATATTGATGTGAGACGTATTCCGTGTACGCATCTCTATTTAAAAAAAAAATTGTTAAAGTTCTATGAAATTTGATATGTTGTGATTATGACTGTGATTGCCAGCTTCTAATATAACGATGATTGGTAACTGATTATTCGTAATACGGTACACTGGAAACTAGACCTTCAAGAGTGAAATATCATCATAGTTACGATCAAATACCAATGCTGGTATTTGATCGTAACTATGATGTTACAATCACATAATCGCTGGTAGCACTCAAGTAGCACTTATTATTATTAGTAGCTTATTTTGATTTTATATTTGTTTTTTATATACAATATAACAACTTTTTGATTTCTTAATTGCCTTATTTTGTTTGATTGACCTTATTATTTACATTTACATGTTTAATATTTTCTTACATTGGAATACTTTCTTTGCAATTATTTGTTTAATCTTGTTTTGACTACTTTAACACAGACTTCAGTCTAGAAAAGTAGCCAGGACTACGCTGTATATATCAGAGGTGAAGTCTACTCCATCCCACACAATAAACTATATATTATGTATGTTTATTTTGTATTCATCTCAATTAAAACAAAAATATGCATGTCAATATATATATATAAATAAATAAATATGACCAAACCACCTAAATCATGAATAAAGAAGAGTTCGGGGACTGTGAGGGTTTTGAGATGGCAGCTATTCGGCTCCGTCTTGACACTATGTGCGAAACGAAGTTGCACAGCTGCCTCTTAGCATTAAAAAAATGACAACCAGGCGGCGAATGAATAGGACTATATAGGAGATTTTGCTTATAAACGGTCCTGTGTAAACGGTGGGTCTACCCTCACAGTTTGTAAGGCAGTTTTACACAAGAGAGAATTTTAATACAAAAAAAAGTAATTTTGATTAAAATATAAGATGATACCTAGTTGCTCCAAGGTTGTGAATAGTACGATAGTTAAAAAATAAACGACATACGAATTAAGTTAAGTTGAAGAATCCGGGGTTTTCATTTCCCGTATACTAGCAACACAGCGAGGCCAAGAAATCACCCTCGCGCGAAACTGTCTACAGTCACGAACACTGTTATTTTCCGAAGAGGAAGTACTTTGCGTCTAAATAGACACTTAAGATAGTTGGGTAGGTTTGATGATACCTACCTACAATGACCAGTTTCACGTACAAGCTTGTCGGGGGGTGTGTCGGCACCTGGCATTCGTACATGCCCGCGTCCCCCGGGGCAGCGAACCTTATGTGAAGAGCCCAATCCTGAAAAGCGAGGATATCGTTCATTAGTAACGGTAGCATTATTTTCCTAATTAAATTAAAACGTATTGGAAATCATTGCGTCATCTAGAATGTATTAAAAAAAATTATTGCAAATAAATTGTTTTGATTGGATATAATAGATATCTCACTAAAATTAAAAAAAACCACATAATAAGCGGTTAACATTAGTGATAAGCTAAATATTACGATTCGTGAGTCTATCACTGATTTATGAGTCACACTCACCGTCAGTGATTGAATATCTGGGAATATCGTGATTCGTGATTAATTTTTTTATTGTATTTATATTTAGTTTACCATAAATCGGCGCATGTACATAAGAAATGAAAATATTAATGAAGGAATAACGTTTAATTCGTGATTAACACCATCTAGTAGATTCTGCTAAAACGTTATCCACATTTGACCCTAAAAATAAACTCACATTTTTTTAAAGGGTTTTCATTCTCTTGGTTCTGTTAAAAACCTCAACAATCGGCGAGCTTGTATGAGAAGATATATGAATGTGGATGAGGCGAGAATTGTGTGTCAGGAAAGAAGAGTGTGGCGCTCTACCCTCTCTGCCTACCCCCGTGGAGAAACAGCGTGATGGTAAGTAAGTAAGTAAGTAAGTGATGATATTAAATTAGATATATGCTAGAATATGTTTTTTACGAAAATGAAGATTGAATATATGTAAATTCGCTCAAAATTATGTTTTTTAAATTTTTTTCTTGTATTGTGATATCGTGCGACGCATGCGTATTAGTAATAAAACTGTGATCGTAGTCACAGTTTTCAATCACTGATATTATTGAATATCAATCACAATCACATCAGTGAGTCAAGAGTAGCGTTTTTTCTCATCACTTGTTAACATAGTATAGTTGGTAACATATATTATCGGTAAAATAAAGTTCCGGGTTCGATACTCGGTGGTAAACAGTATTTCTTCTTTGATAAATAGATTTTTTTATTTATGTAACAGATTAACTGATGAAAGTAGCAAGAACGTGGGAATGTCATGAATATGAAAAATGGTTAACTAAAATACGTAACGGTAAACAGTATTTCTTCTTCGATAAATAGATTTTTTTATTTATGTAACAGATTAACTGAAGAAAGTAGCAAGAACATGGGAATGTCATGAATATGAAAAATGGTTAACTAAAATACGTAACGGTAAACAGTATTTCTTCTTCGATAAATAGATTTTTTTATTTATGTAACAGATTAACTGAAGAAAGTAGCAAGAACATGGGAATGTCATGAATATGAAAAATGGTTAACTAAAATACGTAACGTTTGGTGAAATACAAGAAAAACAATAGATAATTAAGCACATTATATATAATCCATAACTATTAACATATAATAATGAAAAAAAATAGTGGCATATAATTGCAAATATAAATTAAATATGAAGGGCCGAACCTCTAAGATTTCTTGTGATAAGGGGTAGATTAATTTCCTTTATAATACCATAAGAATACTCACTCTTGGATGTTTCCCATGAGCAGTGAAGAATCTTGGATCAGCACTGTATGTGACCAGGCCGACAGTTAGCAGTGAATGATTTTTTTTTCTAATCCATGTAACCTAGAAAAAGAAAAGCAATATTGATTTAATTTTATTGGAAGAACATAGAAAATACCCAATTTCTATAACTAGATAGGATAGAAAGAATATGTTTTAGGAAAAATGTAACAAAACAGTTCTAGATCAAAATGCTAACGCTTATTAATCATTCCTACTTTAATCCTGCTTATACATAATAATCTTTTTCGCGAGTGTTAGTATACACTCTGCGACGCTTGTAATTGTGGTGGAGAGGAATCAACGAATAAACCAGCACCCGGCATTAGAAATGTAAATGCTTTCAAATCTTCCTCATATTTCTACCGTAAGTTCTGGTAAGTGTAAAAGTTAGGTGTATACATTGAAAGATTTTTTTAGTACAAATTTAAATGAATCAACTATAAAGATTTACAGAAAAAATCAATTTATCTAAAACATACTTTAGTTATATCTTTTTTAAGATCATTTCATTACTAATTAAAATGAATCAACTGGAAAAATATATGAAAAAAACAATTGAATTTTTTTAAACTTTAGTTTAACGGGATTCGAACCTGGTCCCTTTCCAATCCGGGGAAATGTGTTGTCCAGTTTCGCCACAAAAGATTTTTTAGAATTGAACAAGCGAGTCTTCAAGAAATATTAAAGTTAGTTGAAGGTTGATGATGAGTTTTAATTTTTTTAAATACTAGTACGGATAGTGACAAGAGAGAGCACTTAAAATCAAATAACAGTAATATTTTGTGAATACAATCTATAAATCTATAGTGATATTGATTATGAAAATGCCAGAATAAAATATTATTAAAGAGAACATATTCTTATTGTGAAGTTGTAATTATTCAGAACAGAAGCTCTGTGATATTTTAAATACTAATTAAATGTAATAATTATAAAGATATATATATAAAATCAATTTTATCGAAAAATATTGTTGTTGCGCTACCGGGATTCGAACCTGGATCTCTTCCAATCCGGGGAACGTGCATTAACCGATTATGCTACAGTACATTAACGGAAAAATTTTCGAACCTATATGTTACACTTTTCAAATTGATATATCTGTCGTTCCATTATTCGAAAGCCAACTACTTTTTTTACGGAATCTCTAATACCTTTGAGTAAACCGATAGGAGACGCTAGAATTAAAAATTAATTTTTATTAAATTTTGAACACATTGATACAATTTATATATTATTAAGAAAAACACATTTTTATTGGGAAGCAACAACAATATTTTTCAATAAAAATGATTTTATATGTATATCTTTCTAATTAATACATTTAATTTGAATTTAGTATAATATTAGTTATTTGATCACATTTAGAAAAATCCGGTCAGAATTCTTAAATTTGAGGGAGCGATAACGGAAGATATACGCTTTGGAGATACGGTGCTAGTGACGCCTGCCGTAGACAGCCCGCAGAACAAATCAGTGGATTATATATGAATTAAACATCGAATAACGTATATAGCCTCATCCATTAGACAAAAGAATATCAGGGAAAAATTGGTGGTCGAAAGTAAGGTATCAGAACTAGATTTCGCAGAAGATCGCTAACGTAATGGGACGAGTTGAATGTTTACTAAACATTTAAAAAAAATATTTTTGTTTTGATTTCAGTGACGTTTAATTGCAAAATAACTTTCTTTTGAAGCTTGCATCGAAATAAACATTTTTTAAAGTAATTACTAGACTAACAAGTACCTACAACAAGTATTTAATATTATGTTTTATTTATATGAAAGCCTGTTAGCCGCTTCCTACCTCGCTAGGTACATATAAAATACCTGTTATGAAATAGGTAGCCATTAGGTTCAATTGGATATTTATTAATGTTTTCAATATTCCTGAAAACTTATAAGTTGAAAGTACGGTAGGACTAATTTAAATTTAAAAATATTTTTTTGAGAAATTAATTAAATTAAAAATTGAACAACTTAAAACAAAATTTATACACACGATTAGGTCCCTACACTATCTTTTTTTAAATGATTTAATTTATTAGGAAAACACAATTTGTGAAGTTGTATAATAATAATAATAAAGTTGTGTTAATATATCCAAAATTTAATAAAAATGAATTGATAATTCTGGCGTCTGCTATCAGATTACTCAAAGGTATTTGAGATTCTGTAAAAATGAGGCAGATGGCTCTTTCAAATAATGGAACGATTAAATGTAGTAATATCAAAGAATGGTAATATATAGTTTCCAAAATTTGTCGCTAAAAATATTGTTGCTGTAGTTGGATAATGCACCTTCCCCGGTTAGGAAAGTGATCCAGGTTCGAATCCTGGTGGCGCAACAGCAATATTTTTCGATAAAATTGATTTTATGTGTATATCTTTCTAATTAATATATTTAATTCATATTTAAGATTTAATTTATCACTAATAACGCATTATATAGTGAATACTGGTTTTTATAAAAAAATAAATGTTATATAACCTCATTGACATATTTAAATATCCGTTCAAAAATGTACCGACAATCCCATTTTCCAATGGGGCCGAGCTCGTGTTAGCAGTTAGATGAAAACAAAAATTTCCCAAAGAAACAATGTTGAAGTATTAGGAGTGGTAAAAATTTAATATCGGGGAACATTACTTGCTATAATAGTAACTACTCTACTAATAGCCTTTTTCAATGCCAATAGCCATTACACAGATGAAGCGTCGTTAGGTGGATGTGTTTTTTTAAAAAATAAATATGTACGGAGCAATTTGATTACTTGAGTAATTACCAAACAAACGAAGTAGTTAATTGGACGTCAAATGGTGTTTGTTTTGTGTAATGTCTTTTGTCTGGCGAAAAATAGACCGTTAATGTGTTGTATAAATGATAAATGAACGTTCAGGCCTGTTAAATAAAGTAAGGTGTCAAAGCCAGATACAATTATTGTGCTAAATAATAATTGTAAAATACGTCGTTAGAAATACAAAATGACGCAGTGAATTCTGAACCGCTAATAAATATATACACGAGTAATATTATATCTCAACTATGGGAGATTTATATCTACTGCGAAAAAGCACGGTTGTACCGTAATTTTTTTGAGGCAACGCCTTGACAATGGCACGTGTTTTCATGTCGAAACGTCAGCCTAAGTTTCCTCAATATTTATTTATTTACAATATACATATTTAAATAAAAATGCGTACACGGAATACATGCCATATCAATATTATTACTATTTTAAAACTAAGTTAAACACTTGCTCTTGCTGGTGTCCTGGAACGAGGCGCGAACCCCCGATCACTAAGTCACCGTCTTAATCACTATATCATCAAGGTGAAGTGTGTTGGCCTAAAAGATCCTTCTCAGTATCAAGAGACGCGGTACAACCAAGAAACTTCCTCTCTGACATTATACTCGACCCAAGAAAACCTCAAATTCTTAACACATATTTTTAGCACGAGACTAAGAGAAAAATGCGTCATCATTTTTATTATTATTTATATACCTTTACACAATCAATATTATTGACTGTATTATTATAAATGTTTTTACATGCTACGAATTAATATTATTATATATACGCGTTCATATTAAAGCTCAATTTAATAGACATATACAATTGTTTTAATACCTTTAACACTCTGCAGGTCGACCATAAAGCACGATAGGATTTAGAAATTTAATATTTTTTTGGTAAATAAATTATTAAATTTAATTTCAAAACTAAAGATTTTTATGAATTATATATAAAGAATAATGTCATGCAAATGTCGTCTATTTTCGGCTTCGCAGCGCTGGGCTTTAGTCACAGCACTTTCCGTGGCGTATGTCATATGTCAATATGACATACGTCTGTGGTGCTCAAATTTCGGCACTAGTATTATTTTTGAACAGGTGGATTGTCTGGGACTTGTTGAGTTGTGAACACTCGCTTTTTACAAAAATTTCCTTTAGAATCTTCATTATGGCTCACGACTCGCGATTCAAGATCAGTGGTCCTATTCTGCTGAAATCGTATCTAAGATCTATCTTCTACAGCACAAAATTTTAGATCATGTATCGATATTGTTCTTCAGGTACGGGAATTAGGGAGGTTATGAAAGAGTGTTTGTGTGGGTTCCAGTATTTGTCCCAATATTTCATCCACCACTCTCATACTCGTTTGAAAGTCGCTGAATGTATTGTGTATATGTGAGTGTGGCAGGCAGCAGGTTATGAAAAAGAAACCACTTGCTGTTTGCAATGAGATTATTGAAGTAAAATTTTACAAAAGCAGAAGTTAAACCGTACAATAAAGTTACTATGCTAATTGTTATCGTAGGTAATTCTCCGAGCTGTTGACAATAAGATGGAGATAATAAAAATGAAGCTCGTGATTCTCTATCTCTGCTAACCGCGTTGGTAGTGTTGAATGACGTCGGTACTGAAAATCTTTACGGCTGATCGGAGTTTCGTTTTGTGCCCTGGTATTTGTTGGGTGTATTTGGCTTCGTCGGACGGTGATGATAAGTGTAGAGGTGATAGACTTCCAGATAATCGTTACCAAAATGCCGTCTTAATTTAAGATACTAGACCATGATCTTCAATTAAAAAACGAATAATTGATAATGAGAGCGAATTCCTGACATTTAGATGGCAGTGGTATGCTATTAGCATGAGAATAACTGATCGCTGATTTTGAAAATTAAACTTTTTAATTTTCGTTCATCGTTTTATTGTGAAATTCTCCATGGATAATTTCCAAAGTATTACTTATATATTTTGAAAAAATCTATTAATAAAAAAGATATATAATTTTAAATCCCTTCAAGATTTATATCCTACCTGTACAGTTGGATTAATATTCATATAGAACAAGATCAATAATAATGACAGTATTAATGGCAAATAAATTTGTTTCACTAGCTCCTACATTTCTCCTTTGAATCAACCACGAATGAATAAAATCAATATTATTAGTTAATACAATCTATTTAGCATTCCATGATTACATTTACATTGATAGTAGTATTACACACTTACATTGATAGTAATATTACACACTTACATTGATAGTAATATTACACACTTACATTCGACGAATGTGTCAAAATTAACAAATCAATGTTACTGACGAATTATAAAATGTTGAAGAATTTGTTAATACGTTTTGAAGGAAGTCAGGCCAAGAAGTTTTAGAAATAAAAAAAGACAAACAAAACTTAAATAAATAAATAATAGATATTTTATAAAGACGAAGCTATTTTTTATTACATGTAATGCAAATATATGGAAGCATGGGTAATTAAAGGGTTTGCGACCTGTTTTCGGCTGGCTTAAGTGATATTTTCACATATTAACATATAAATTTCAAAAATTTGATAGATATGGTGAACGTTATATTTATATAAAGTGATCATTTAAGCCAGCCGAAGACAGGTCGTAAGCCCTGCATACCCATACTTCCATTAAATATAATAAAAAATAGTTTCGTCTCTATAAGATATCTATTATTTGTTTAACAATAGTGCCTTTATAGGTGAAAATCTAGTAATTGTGTGTAAAAAAAACTAACGCGTGTTTCCAATTATATAATTGATTATTTTTTTATTTACGTAGATCAATACTTTACAGCTAATCTAATTATAAAGAAATATAAGCCCTTACGAAATTAGGTATGAGAGAGGAAGTCGTCGACAGAAGGACGTTAACCAAGTAATGACATCGACACAACTGTCGATTGTGTCAATGTCATTATTTCATGCTGACAAAAAAATTATGCTGATAGAAACGATGTTTTTAATTACTTAATTAATATAAAAATACTCGTGTTTAAAAAATGTAAACATATTATAAAATTGCTATAGTACAACATCAAGATTGTACTATAGATCGTGTTCCAATTTCAATGTTCTGACATTAGAAATTGACTTGTTTTTTTTCTATTTCATAAATGTATCCCTAGAATAAAATTACGCACACTTGGAAAGAAATTGACACCTTTCTAAATTAATGAACTAGCTTCTTTTAAAATTTCATGGCGGGTGACATACAGAAAGATATTGGGATAATATATAATATATGAGCTAACCCGTAGACTCTATGAATTAGTAAATTTAATTGTTTTGAATGACATCGGACAATAATATCAAAATACGTACGCAGCCATTAAAAATTGTTACAAATAATTCAATTTTGAAATTGTCTTGTTATGCATTTGACATTCACATTTTTTTTCAGTGAGCAAAATGAAGAACTTGTGTTCTGTATAACATCATTTTTTTTTCATCAGTCTGTATTTATGTATACATTGTAGTTTATTACGCGTTAATAGCGTGTGCCTACGTATTTAAAATCTTGCGTTAGTAATTTGTCTTTCACACGCGGTTTGCTAAATTCAATATGGTACGTAGAAGTAGAAAAGTGTAAACATGTATACACATGTGAAGGTCCTGCACGCGCCTTATAGATTCATATAACTAAAACACAGCCATGTAGTCCGCCTGATACTCACGTAATGTAGACAACACCTTTTCGGACACATCTCCTCGAACGCATCTCGGCACCACTTTCAATGAACTACGTTTATCTTGAACTTTATAATGTTAATGTTATAATGTTACAAACAGTTTAATTTCAATTGTGCTTCTTCTGTAAATTAACGCAACTGTCGTAAGTACCATTTCACTCATATTACGCTCGCTCTAGTTACAAACATTCACTCAAATACCGACCTCTATATTGGTAACATTTTATATACGTACGGATGAATTCGAGGAGGCATAGGGTCCGCGATTCTCACCGTTCACATCCTTCTGATAATTGAATTGGCTTTTTCCAGAGACAGCCAATTTGACAGCTGATAGATGATCTGTGCTCAGTTTATTTTGCCATTTTGTCATGAATAGACTTACGCCAGAACAATGCTTGCAAATTTATTTCGAAAATCGTGGTTCAGTTCGTGAAACTTACTGTGCGTTACGTCCGTTTTATGGTCGACATAATTATCCATCCGAGTAAGTAATTCGAATAACTATGGATCGTTTTCGCACCACACGTACTCTAATTGATAATACGCATCCGCAGAGACGTCGTACAGTGCGTACCGAAGAAGCTGTTGTTTCTTCAAAAATGATGTCGACCAGAATGCTACAGTCAATGGAGAGAGCTATAGATCCATGATTACTGAATTTTTAGTTTCCCAATTGAATGGAATAAATGTAAAAGAGCTGTGGTTTCAACAAGACGGTGTAACATGCTACACAGCGCGTGCTACAATTAGGTTAGTGGAGAAAATATTTGATAAGCGCATAATTTCGCGTGAATTGGCAATAGACCTGTGAATTGGCCTCCAAGATCGTGTGAACATTTTTGGATTATTTTATGTAAGAATATGTGAAATGGTTAGTAGTCAACGCCGAAAAACCAGAGACGATAGACGACTTGGAAGTTAACATTTGTCACTTTACTGCCGATGTACGTACACAGCTACTCCAAAAAGTGGTCGAAAATTGAACTTTCAGATTGCACTTTTATTCAAGCCAGCCGCGGCGCCCATATGCGTGAAATCATATTTAAATACTAATGGCATAAAATTATCTTTCCAATAAAGCCAATACCATGGCCAGTACCACGATTTTTATTTCATATTTTTGTTCTATATTTCTTAAAAAACACCCTTTACAATCCTCATACTGGTGACCCTTTCGAGTCTATTAAGCCAATTTGGTGGCTCGTGTTTATTAGTTATTATAGACTCGAAAGGAGATGTGTCCGAGGAGGTACTAGGCGAACTATACGGCTGTTAAGTGTTTTAGTTATATGGATATTTGAAAATTTTAGCGCTTTATAAAATAGGTAACAATATGGTTTACTCACAGTATTTTCTGCAATATCATTTACTTCACAATGTAGAATCGCCGTGGTGCCAGTTTGAACCAAAACAGTGGTACAATTTGGGCTCGAGAAGATTCCGGAGTTGGTTTTCGAGCTCGTTTTATTCTTTCTGTATCCTTTATTCTGGGTTGGCTGCAGCTGGTTCTTCGAACCATCATTGATCTCCGTTTTGCTTGGAGTCTTCTTCGGCCTCTCGCTGAACTGCTGGGCGAGGGTCGTTTGGGATGTGAAGTCTTCTGACGAATGTTCTGGAAGAGCTAGCGAGGGAAGCGGAGGATGTTTAGATTCTGGGCTATGGCGATGCGATCTGGCCCACCTGTGCACTGAAAAAAATAAATAAACCCATTTAAAATAATTATATTTTTATATTCACACATACTCGTAATTAGGTTTTTCTTCAAAAGGAAAGGACGTGAAAAATTTATAAACAGTTAATATTTGCAAAATTACAAACCATTCTTTTGACATTAATAAGGATTTATAATTTTTTTAAATAAGTACTAGGGGTTAACAGTTAGATAAATTTGAAATAATTGAAAGCAAAAAGTCCTTTTTAGCAAATAGTCACTTTTTAAAATTGTTTTCACAGTAGTTCCTAGTTAGTTACCCACCACGTATAATAGTTTTGTTTTTATTAATGCTTCCATTTTAAATTTTAGTATCTAGACATTGTTTTCCAAGGAAGTTACCATAGATATCGAAACATGTTGATGTATTAATAAATAGTGGCTTAAACAAAGTGTTTTTTTTAATCATTTATAGTCAATATTTCCCTCAATTACATTTCTAAAAGAAAAGATTGAGAGAAGAACGATAAAGATGAAGACTCGTGGCAAAAATACCTTCACCAAATAATAAATAAGGCAAATAAATACAAATATCTGCAGATAAAATCTAGATGGTGCCCATGACGTATGGGAAATATTATCAGTAAGAACAAAATTCTCCAACATCAAAAAAGAGGCATTTGGAAAATGTCAAATCCAATAAAAATGTAAGAAAAATTATATTGCTGTAAAGGTATATAATTAATTACAAGTTTATTTTTTATGAATCATGTTTTGGATTGTCTTTATTTTCAAGGTACATAAAATACCAATAGACGAGAGAGTTATTTTATTTCCGAAGAATACAGCTTTGAAGAATCTTGTTATCACTGAAACATGACATTAATTTGAAAGCATTGTCATGTTCTTCCTGGATTATCCGACCAACTCTATAACATAGATTGATGTTGTTAAGTATCGCAATATAAAAGGAAACATATTTCTTTTGTAAAAAAGTACCCTCGAAACGCTCACATTTTAAGGCAAGGTTCTTTAATGTTTTTAAAGCTGTAAAAATAATATTTTAAACAAATATCAGTTTAATAAAACCAACATGAGTTCGAAATGGAAAAATAAATATTCCAATATGACTAAAATCTAAAAACAGATGTCCTAAAAGCACATCATTGTAGATAATATATATCAATATATATTATATTAACGAACTATAATAGTCACTGTTGATGTCATGAATATGTACAAATAATTGAATATGAAGACATTACATACATAATAATAATTATTATTACAATTTTATTTACATGACCTTTAGTTATCCTTAGAATTTTTAAAGAAAAGTAAATAAGGAAAAGTTATTTCAGTAAATTACGTGCGTGGGTGATTATTTTTAGTAAATATGTGACAGATGATTACTGAACATGCTGTTAAAATTTTATACCTTACTACTATCACTACTCGAAAACTAGTTTTGAATGCGAAATTGGTCAAATTTATCGTCATTAATTTTCATTCTAATAAAATATTCTCTAAATTCTAGTACTTGACCCTTTTCGTGATTTATCCTCTTTAACGAGGGTTGATTAACCCACGACCCTCTAGCCCAAATATTTGTCGTAGGTTGAAGATGATGATTAAAGATAGACAAAAAATAATTGTTTTCTTTATGAAATTACCCTAGAGAATACCCTTTGCATCGTACTGAATAAGAAAACTCAAGAACCTTTTTTATTTAGTATTTAGTAAGGTATTTCTAAATACTAAATAAAACTTTCTAAATTCTTCTTTTCTTATGTTAAATGACATTTGAAATTAAATATATATTCCTGTATCGCAAAAGATAATGGTTTTGCAAAATTTTGTTTCTACTTTTTTAAAAATTTTTTCAGTTCAGTTCAACTTGCGAGTTATGTACGATTTTTTTAATTTTTCGTATATCACGATAATTTTTTGTGCCAGGACGCTGATATTTTGACGCACCTTTATTTTGAGTTATAGTTTGTGATGTATTATATATTAGTTTTGTGATTATTTCCGCAGATTACGATTTATAAGACCAGATACACTTACCCCATAAATTTTACTCAGTGGTTGGTATGGTACCCCGTACACTTCCCCATATAAGCAATTTTTTTGGAACTTATCACGTTTTACCCGTCATTAAGGACCAAAATAACTAATTTATATTGTCATTAAGCAGATTAGTAAAGACATTTTCATTATTTTAACAATTTGTCAGAAATAATACAACTAGATGCTCTTACTCCAAATTTGAGATAGGTGCATCTACTCGTCTAATTTTCATAAAATGCTTTCAATTACAGCTGTTTTAAAAGATTACATTTCAAATTTTAAAGACTTAAATTAGGAAATGGTTAATGATCCCTCTATCAAAGTTCAATTCTTCTGTCATCCTTCTATCAAGTCATAGCATAATCTTATGAAGTTTGAGAATAGTTCAAAGTTTATGTCGATGATTTATACGTCGCACTTACTTCGATTCACCTTACTATTATTCAGTGCTATTTTAAGTATTTTTTCCAGTAAACCCTCCATTCTTTATGTTAGAAGACATTTGAGATGAAATATATACTCTTGTATCGCTAAAGAAAGAAGTTCAGCAATATTTTGTGTTTCTTGTTTTTTTTTTAATTTTTTTTGAGTGCTACTCGTATATTTATAAAAGAGAATGATCATTTAAGTATGAGATTAGATCCATCTTTGTAAATACGGTTCTAGATAAATTGCTCGAAATTAATTGTCCGAAAACGAATTGTTCGAAGCGAATTTCTCGAAAGGAAATTGCTCGAAGTACAAATTTCTCGGATAACCAATTACTCGAATGTAAATTGGTCGAAATACAATATGTTCGAAAAAGTTAGGAAACAGGCTATTTATTAAATAAAAGTATTCATATTTTTATAAATCATGTTATACGAAGAAATATTTACAGAAGTCGAGAAAAAAAATCACCAAAAAGATAAAGAGTAAGTTTAAAAAATCAAAGTTATGAAATATGTTATTTATTTAACAAAATTATTAATATTTTTACATTTATTAATATTAAACAAATGTATGTTTGTACATTTCAAGACGATAAAATTATAAAACAAAAATAGATAATGTAAATATTATAAATCAAAGTTATGAAATAGACCATTTATTTTATAAAAGATTTTATATTTTTATAATTTATTCATTCCATACAAAAAAATGTCTACACAAAATTCATAAAACAAAAATAGATAAACTGTAGATAAAAATCAAATATCGAACATATTAAAATACAAACACATGCCCTTAATATAAGTTGTGTGGTATCTGATGTATATAATTATATATATTTGTGCCAGGTCCATAATTTTTTACTAATGTGGCGGAGTCATAGTGACATCTGCCAAGGGTACTCGAAAGCAATTGCTAACGCGCGTAGCTCGCGCGACCGAGAGGGTGATTAGCCGGCTATACTACGCAGGAAGTAACGAGAATTCATTCTGCTTCCGTAGCTGGTGATCTCAACAAGTTGTCTCTTAAAGTATAAATTATTTTATAATTTGTAAATCTAACAACTACCTGTAATTTATAGCGTGTCCCGATTGCGACCTGACGTCAAGACCCAAAGTATGATTATTTTATTTAGCACATCATAGATGTCATTATTCCCTACACCTTTCTGATTAATGGAGATGAATAATTATTTATATGGCTAGTACAACCCGAGTCAGCCGAGTTCATCACTGTATCTTGTGACGTACGTGACCCGAGTCTCGTTCACACTCACCGGCTCATCACCGGAACTCAGAACTTACCTCGATGACGACTTTTCTCTTCATTTGTGATACGATTATAATAACTTGTATAATTCTGATGGACAGGAATCTACATTATTGAAAGAAGTTACAATTAACTACACTAGTTTATTATAAAAGAAACATAGAGCGATTATTACAAGTACAAACTAGTGTAATAAAAAAAAATAGTCTGCGCAGAATATCCAAAGTTGAAAACAAGGAACTGCCATCACTGTAGGTTTGCTATTCAGCGTAGACAGAAAAATGAAACAATAATACCCGATCTTGGACTCGAGACGTACTCTCTTCAAGTTCTTATAACTCCTGAACACCCATCCACATCCCGTTTGCGACATCGTCCAAAATTAGTTATAGAGTTCTTCATCTCGCGTCCGAGAGGGCAATAAACTATTTCTGCAGAAGAGGTCAATAGAATGCGAATTACGATTTATCACAAGATTAATAGAAAATTGATGCACTAGATTATTAATATTTTTTTATCAGTATTACATTATGGATTTACGAGTATAAATTAACTCATTCGATGACCGGCAAAGCTGCCATGTTGTAGTCAGCCGCCAAAAGGTGTCGCCAACCGCTATGCCCGTCAACAAGTAAATGCTCGCCGTCAGCGCAGTGCGCGCCACTCGATGCGATTCCGAACCGGTCCCCGAAAGCAGACGATTGCGCACGCGTGGGAGTATTGCCATTATAGTGAGATTATCTTGGCACAACTTTAGGCCGAAGAAAAAATAGAAGAGTACCACAGTGGTGGACAGATGTATTGCACCTGGCTGGAGAAGTCCTGGAGTCAGCTGTGAGAGCGACCCAAGATCGGGATTTGTGGAGGGGTATTACGAGCCGAGTCTCGTCTGATTGAGGCTACTATATGTCAATACTGACATGAAAGAGACAAGAATGAAGAAGATAGTCATTACTCAGGAGACGCACTATTCTTAATTAATTATTGTACACGATGATATAGGATGTCCAGCAGAAAAATTTCAAGATTAAATTGTAATTGCTCGTAAACCATTAATGTGAGGTAAGTGAGAGGGGTATTGTCTTGAGATCGGTGTACTTTGCACTGTGCTACTCTTTAATTAATTATGCTATTTTAGTTTGGGGAGGAGCAGCAAAAACAATATTGGAGTCGGCTAAAAAAGCACAAAAAACAATCCTTAAGGTAATAATTGGTCGTCCCTTTAGATATCCATCAGACCTTATATTTAAAGAGTATAATGTTCTTGATATAAGACAAATCTTTATGTTGAGACTCGTTCAACACTTCCATACTAACAACAACTCTCCCCAAGCAATAAATCATGGACACTACACAAGACAAACAACAAACATCTACACACCAGTTCCGAGAGCAACAACGACATTTTATCAAAGATTCTACAAGTTCCTAGCTCCGAAACTATACAATACACTCAGTGCCAACTGGAAATCGTATAATTACTATAAGATTACACAAATATGGACCCAATATATGATTCAATCAGGTAGAGATGAATCAGAAGCATGGATATCCAACAATTTAATATAATGTATACAATTCTTTTACTAATAACTCACTAGTCCTACAACACTCCCACTCCACATATTTTTATTATATTTTTATTTTATTCTTACTTTATTATTCATATTTGATTTATCTTTTTATTCCAAATAACATCACAACAGCACGAAAAAAAAAAACTGGCTACTTTAACACAGACTTTAGTCTAGCAAAGTAGCCAGGACAACGCTGTATATATCAGAGGTGAAGTCTACTCCATCCCACACAATAAACTATGTATTATGTATGTTTATTATGTATCCACCTCTGTTAGTACAAAAATATGGAAGTCAAAATATATATAAATAAAAAAAAAATTGTTCGATGCGCGTAATTTGCGGATTTGCTATTCGCAATGAGTCACTGGTCAGGAGCGCACCGCGCGACCGCGGTGGAGCAATATTTAAAGTGCGGTGATTCATTGGTTCGTGCGCGTCGCGCTTTTTGTACTCATTTTAATATTCCACCAGTAATGATGGGCCGAGCACGCAACTTATCTGATGTTGGGTTCAAAAGTGCAGACAAGAAGGGATAATGATTAATCAAACTCCTCCGGGACCATCAACGTCAGCAGCGACGCCAGAACGTGTGGTTCAAGTTTGACGTGAAATTATGCGCAATCCGCATAAATCGATAAGCTTAATAATTATGATAAGTTGCTAAGGTGCTAGAGGGATTTGAAAAATAATACTTTTTTGTGCTATTACTATCTGTATGTTATTAGTATTATTATTTATTTATTTTTTACTCTTAATGCTGTTATGTTTCTATTTAAATTCATGCTATGTTTTTTTTAAAATCAATATACTATGTTTTCTAAACAACAGAAAATATTTTAAAGTGTGATGTAGTTACTCTGGATCAGACTCAGCTTAAGTGGAAAATTGTCATAATAATATTGTAAAAAAAATTCTGTGTATAGTAAATTAAAATAATAATTATGAATACACCCGATCTCCTTTTTGCACGAGGGATACGTTCTAGAGACTAGCGTGTAAAAATAAATAAATTGTTATTTAGTTATGCATACATATATACATATAACATAATTGCTCATTCGGTGTCACTACTAGAAAATACACGTACTCGATTTTGATTGTTTTTCTATGGCGAAAAATATTAAACAAGTTGGTTCTATATTTCATAGCATAGCTTAGTTTGTTTGTGTGTGATACATATTTGTAAAAGAATGCAGCCCGTAAGGAAAATAAAAATATTAACTTAAAGAATAATTTCAAATTCTCTGATTACCCTTTCAGATACGCTGCGCACGGTATTAATAATTTTTAATGGGTCATATTTCGATTTGCGGTATTTGTATAAATCAAAATCGCGTGTTAGAACTCATAGAAAATTAAACGTATCGTAACTACTTTATACTGGAATTGAGGTGAAGAATTTAAGGGATTCAAATTTTCAAGTATAATTGCTTAAAAATATAAGTTTTAAGGTGAACGAAACGGCTGGCTTTATTACAAAATATATACGAAGCGCTCTTTTTAAGTACAGTATCATTTTTAATAAACTTTACTTTCTTTGGACGCCACACAAGTTAAACTATTTTTCAACATATTCGCCACCATTATTAAGGCATTTGTTATAACGGGGCATCAACCTTAGTTATATAACAATGCCACGGCGCATCAACCTTAGTTATATAACAATGCCACTTGGGTTGAAAACCATGTCTGTACTCCGTCTTTGAGTTCATAATTTTTATCAAAATGCTTGCCACGAACCGATTCAGACGAAAGAAAATATGGAAATCACTTGGCGCCAAATCATGACAAAACAGGACACACTTGGCGATGAATGTCAGCTGGTTTCATATTTCATGCATTCAAGAAATGAATCATGGACTGTATCTCACAGTCGGCGGGCTGATCTATTGCATTGAACATTTCAACCACTCACTACATGATGGCCACACTCTGCTAATGTCTCTAGCGTTGTTTGTGGTGAGTCAACAGATGAAGGAAACCATTGCGCGTGCGTAATATTACAACCGCAGCGCTATACCGGGAATGTTTGGCAACGGTACTTACTTAAAAAACGCACTTTGTGTATAATGTTCAAGGAAATTAACTCGATAAGCATCATTTTTAAGAGGTAATATTTGTATCAAATACTAAATAAACAAATATTTAATATAGAAGAACGAATTGAAAATCTTATTTGTGGTCAATTTGTTTACATAAGAATTTTTCTTAGAAAATAATGTATAAGTTTATTTTTTAATCGCTGGGGGCGGTCTTGCCGACAATCTATTAAAAGCCTCGCGAATTTCAAATTTCACTTTGCAAAGAATCTCATATGAGGTACATAAAAAAACTTGCTACATTATGAAATAATAAGAAGATAAATTATATTTTGAGTGAGAAATTTTTAATTTAAGAATAATAAAATTATTATAATCCCATATTTTGAGTTACGTGAGTGTGTAGGTTGTGTCATACTTTGTTATTTGCTAATTATAAATTTTAAATATGAATTAAATATATTAATTAGAAAAATTTACATATAAAATCAATTTTATCGAAAAATACTGTTATTGCGCCACCGGGATTTGAACCTGGATCTCTTTCCTAACCGGGGAAGGTGCATTATCCAACTATGCTACGGCGACAAATTTTCAAACCTACATGTTACCTTTTTTTTAATATTAATACATTTAATCGTTCCATTATTTGAAAGAGCCATCTACCTTATTTTTACAGAATCTCAAATACCTTTGAGTAATCTGATAGCAGACGTCAGAATGATCAATTCATTTTTATTAAATTTTGGACACATTGATACAACTTTATTAAGAGAACATATTCTTATTGTGAAGTTGTATAGTAATTGTAGAATAATTACAACTTCACAATAAGAATGTGCTCACCTAATAATTATTAATTAGTAATATGTATATGACAACAGTCAAAATCCAAGAAATTTCCGCAATTAAGTAATCGTAAGTCGTGTGCACGCATATTTCGAATAAAATAATAATATTATTCCTGCGGGATGATCTAAATTCTACCGTTATTATATGGCTTTATCTTTTTAAACTTTCAGAGTTAGAAATATCATATATCTTTCAAATAAAACTATACTATTGAAGAAAATGAGTCGATATACGTTCACTCAGTTAAAATTGTGAAAATCACTACAAAAATGGTGAAACAGTTCGTAATGTCTGTATTGTCTATTTTCAGCATAATGGGGCTACATACTACACAAGCCGGGAAACAATCAAGTTATTACATTAGAAATTTACCGATCGTGCGATTTAACGTTTCTGGATTTTTTTATAAGGATTATATGAAAGATAAGGTGCACGCTAATGTTTCAGAAACGATCAAAGCACTTAAGGTCAATATCCGAGTCGCTATCAGTGAAATAGAGCCTCAGTTATGCTAAAAATAATTCGAATAACGATTGTGTTCGGATCATCTGTCTATCGAAAAATTACTTTTTGTTATCTGACTTAAATGTGAAAAAAAATTATACATATTATTTATGTACATACGTAGGTAAACAAATACAATTTATATGTACGTAGATAAGCGTAAGCATCTCAATAAATCTTAAGTCAGTTTTTTAGCTAACACCCGATAACTAGTTTTTGAGATTATTCTTTAGTTAATTAATCAACAATTTGGACATAAGCACGTTTATAAGTACAGCCTATGCCTAAAATTCCACACAAAACTATTATGTAGTTTTCAACTTCGCAAGTAATTTATAAAAGATAATTTATAACTCGCTAAAGATTAACAAACTTGATGCTGTAACCTTGTTTCTTCGCAAAATAAACTATAAGTTGTGAAGAATCTGGTTCCTGTAACATTTATTAAGATATTAGGTACAAAATTGAAATTTTATTACATCACAAGGGATGTATTATTATTTTAAGAAGCGGATAATGGTGGGACCACCAAGTTAATCGTATTTTAATATGAAAATAGTACAAATATTTATATGACAGGTATGCATTCCATGCACTAGTTCTTCGTACATATATGTATAGGGTGTTTAGCGGAAAATTTCAAAATTAACGTATGCTCATAAACTACCAGGGTGAGGTAAGTGAGAGGGGTTTTGTTCGACGCGCGTGATTTGCGGATTTCCCAGTCGCAATGAGTCATTGGTCGGGAGCGCACCGCGCGTTCGCGGTTGAGCAATATTTAAAGTGCGGTGATTAGTTGGTTCGTGCGCGTCGCGCTTTTTGAACTCACTTTAATATTCGACGAGTAAGTGATGGGCCGAGCATGCAACTTATCTGATGTTGGGTTCAAAAGTGCAGACAAGAAGGGACAATGGTTAACCAAACTCCTCCTAGACCATCAATGTTAGCAGCGATGCCAGAATATGTGGTTCAAGTTCGTAGTGAAATTATTGTTTGTTGATAGCTCATATGCTCGGTATACTTGTCAGTCGTAAAAATTCGTACGATTTCGGTAATTAATGTTTTTAATTACTCATTATAAAAACGATATATGAGTACACTTCATTTTAAATTGAATATATATTTACATACTGTTGTTATATAATATATATAAGAGAAAACATTAAAGTAATCTTAACCTAGGGATATTATAAACACGTTAGGCATATTCGCTACTTTGGTTAATATGTCGGATTTTTCTTACTGGCAATGACACTTACATGTACAGATAAAAGTCATAGATAAAAAATGGAGAAGCTCAATATTATTATGGATTGACTGACGCGATTTAAAAAAAATCAACTTGTTCGTTTAAAAAAAATATATAATATAGACCTATTTTTTCTTTTTTTTAATAATGATTACTTTGATAAGATACCTTTTTAAAGTGCACTTTGAGGAATTTACAATATTTTTCAAATAAATTGATCAGTTAAGCTGCACGCGGTAGAGAACGTGATACGATTCGAGATAGAATGATCGCCAGCTTAATTGTATCCGGTATGCGCATGCGTCCGAAATTAATGATTCGCTCTCGCCCCAGATTTCTGAAGGATACACATTCACTACTTTATGAAATATCTATGACACATAAAAAACGCCGCTTAAAACTCTTTCTACCCCAAGTTATTAAATTTAAGTACCTAGTAATTGTATATTTTTTGTAGTACGTATTCTTCAAACATAAAATAAGCAAATTGTGATGGAAAATTGAAAAAAATAAATTATTAATTATAATTTGTGGTATTTTTATTCAGGGCTTATATGACGCACACAAAAATAAATAAATATAGTACAATACAAAACGTATGAAATAAATATTCTAAAACATTAAAAGAATAATTAAAAATATTAAGAAAAAAAAATTGTTCAAAATAACCATTAATAATCACAAAGAACATAAGCGCATCAAATACATTTCACCCGCCGCAGTGTTGACATAACAAAAAAATAACTAATGTTAGTAGTCTAAATAAATCAAATAGACGATTATTTATGAAGTCTTAGTAGTATCTTAGAACGATATATGGCTAGATAAAGTTGATGGTACTTTAAATTATCGTCAGAGTAGAAAGGTTTAAAATAAAATTAAAACGCCGTATAAAAATATCGTAAATCAATGAATCTGATTCTACAGGCGTGAAACGATTTTAACAAATCCTGTTTTATCCTTAAACTAACCTAGTCTGATCAAGTCAGACAGACGAATCCATAATACTTGGTGAACGGTGCTGCGTATTGATTATCTTTGCGAAAATATGTAGACGTGCAGAATATTACTATATGTTGTGACACCTACTAAAGAGAACTGAGAAAATATAACATTTTTTGGGAACCCTCTGTGTTTCCCTGCGGAATGCCGCAAGTTGATGTGTATGTATGTAAAACACGTGTCTAGGAAATAATATATCACTGAAATAAAAGAATAACGAATTTATCCTCCCTAGAGGAGATAAATCCTTCAAGAGCATCACATCGCGAATTCAAGCGAATGGAACAGAAATCCCGCGTAGAGTTCGTTTCGATGGCTTTCAAAGGCACTTTAAACATGTTTAGTAAACACTAGAGTTTCATCTATTCGAGTTAACCAATGCATACATTTCTTGAGAGACTAGACTTTTCAAATGTGTTTTAGCGTGAGTATCGTATTGCAATGTGAATACGGTGTACACAGTTGGCTCACAGGTGAAGACATTAAAAAATAACCACTTTTAAATTTTAAAAGGGGTTATTTCGCCTTTGAAAGGATTAAAGGTCACGTCATGTAAAACAAATTTTACAAAGGAGAATATTTTTCAATGTTAACTAATAATGAATTTTATATTAATTTAGGTGCTTTTTTACTTCGCCTGGTTCTGGGGTGAATTTAATATTGCCCGGTGGCATCATTGCGCGGGATGTTTTAGGTATCATTTATTAAAAAAATATTTTTTTAAGGGAATGCGTGTACAAATAAAGTAAGTGAATAGATGAGTAAACAAAGTGATGTGAACGAAAACACAAGTTATCCTGCAATGCGCCTTATCTTGCGGAAATAAAATAATGTATTTTAGTTTTTTTTCAGCATACTTACCCACATTTCAATTTTAATCTGATCTGAATTTTATATTGTTAAAATTTAATCCATAAAATATATTTTTTTAAACTTGCAACATGTCCACGAAATGAGATATGATCAGATGAATTTCAGAACCATGTAAATGTATTGAGATTTTGATGTGGAGAACAAAGCTTGAGATTGGTAGAAATAGACAAATAGTGAGACTCGACACGTATACACAGATGTCATCTAGATCTATCGATACCTAAAACTATCTATTCTAAAAAAATACACATAAGTCATTAAACATTGACAATAGTATAAGGGTTAAATTACATACATTTATTTATGGTGCTGAGAAGATTTAAATTTGAATTGAATTTCAGAACCATGTAAATGTATTGAGATTTTGGCTTGGGCCTTGATTTGGGCTTGAGTCTCCGGACTCAAGCCCAAGTCCGGTGTCTCGGACTTGGTATATTCATCTTATTGGAAATCGAACTCTCGCCCTCCGTTCTTGTACGTCATGTGATCACGAATTTCTCCAGACTTCACACATTAGGGTTTTAACCAATGAAGATATTCATAATACATTATTTTTTTAAGATTATTATTAGCATTTAATAAGTGTGCTATAAAAATACAACATCAAAGCGTTACCCTTCTGTGGTCAGTATATATTAAAAAAAAAAATTATTTTCATGTGTAGCATTAAAATATAATGTATAATAATTATTGAAAAATGTAGCATGGAATGAAGAAAATTAAATTAAAATATACTCCGCACAATTATTATAATACACATTAATTTAACTCAGCGATACAACGAACGAATGTCAGTGCTTGTTTGCGAAATATTGATATATTAGAACAATACTAAATACCGGCTTTCGGTAAAAATACCACGGCATATTGGCAAACACGGAATGCCTAGAAAGGTAATTTTCCAAATCACGCAACCAAGCTAAGTTATATTGAATTCCAAATCTGGGGCTTTTCACGGCACGGCATTGTTTTCGGAAAATTATGTGGAGCATTATCTTAGATATTTTAAGCTGAGCGAATTTTTGTATGCTTTTAAGAACTCTCAGATTGAATAATTAGATTAATTGATTTCATGTTTTTTCATAAGGTATGAAAATAAAAGCTTTGTGTGTAACGCTTTATTTTTGTAGATAAAATTGAAAGAATAATTAGAAAACTAATACACTACATTCAAATGTTGTCAATTTTTTTTGAAATACTAAATACTAATATGTGACCTTTTTGTGTTAAAGATATAAGGGCCAGTTGTGTGATCAGTAGTAGCTATTTACTATGGTAAAAAAGTTACTATAGTAAATAATTTTTGTGAAAATAGATTGTTTGATCGTTGGTAAACAATGCGATGGTTAACTAATTTTAGTCTTGAATATCGGATGGTAAAAGGCGAAATTTATTAAATATGGCGAACTTTTCACAGCTGTGTCAAAAGTCATCTGTCACATAGATACTTTGAAAGTTTCAGTATATGACAATTAATTATTCAATATCCAGTTATCTTAGTGATGAGAGTTCGTCCGATGATGATTATCGGAAAATATTTCGCCAGCAAAGTGACAGATTTCGAACGCCAAGGCGAATAAAGCCATAGATAAAGAATACAATTAAGCATATTTCATGTTTATTTGTCTTGCCACACTGTGAGAGGCGAGATTTTTTATCTACGTTTTGACAAAAGTAGATATGACGTACGAACATTCGGCAAACGTTTTTTACCATGGGCGATGGTAAATAGTTAACATAGTAAAAACTTACCATAGTAAAGATTTACTACTGATCACACAACCGGATTTAAATAGACCAGTGAACTATTTAATTTCCATTGTCATTTAAGCACGAATAAATATGAAAATTAAATAAAATAATAGTATATAATTATTTTGTGCCGACTGTGATTTATGTTTTTAAAGTACTTACTGAACCGAATATTTTAATAAAACAAACATTACAAACGATTGAGTTTGTATGTCTGACAATGTGTACCGCTGGTAGATAGTTAATAGTAACAAAATGTTGTTTTGTTAAGACCCTTCGGGCATCTACCTATCATTTTAAGAAAATGATTTCACTATTTAAATGAAAACCCAGATTGTAACCTTTTACCCGTTCTGGGTAGGGTCAAATTTATTAAACTATAGTTTTGTTATTGGACATTTAAAATATATTTTATCTTATTTTATCGGTCGATGTTAAATATAAGGCTTATGTACATATGCAGAGTTAAACAGACCTAGTTCTCAATATTTAATATTCTAAAATATTCAGATTCTGTACCGCTATGGAAATTATTATTGAAGGAGATTTTTACAAAAATAGGTCTATGTGGTTCGAAATTAACCCATTATTATTCTGGATGCGTGTTTCAGGTCCAAAATCATTTAACAAATTCAGTCTGGCCTCTTATTGTTTGATGACCTTTTATTTACGGCTATCATTTAAACGGTCAGCAAAATATTGAAGTTTTGGTTGGCTTTAAAATATAATCGGTTGAGCTGCTACTTGTAGTCAGCAAGTGGAATAAGATTGATCAGCTAATAATATCATATTAGGCAGCTTATAGTTATTTCTATAGCTAATTAAATATATTTGTGACAGATTTAATAAAATTTTGGCAAGCTGTACAATTTATTATATTCTGTTAACCTAACCTAACATAATCAAATCTGACCTAACCTATTTTTGTTTATTTCTTTATTTATAGAATTTATTGACATACATGCTTATGTTGTAACAGAGGTGAATATAAAATATTATAATATAACATGATAACTATAAGATACAATTATATTGCTGTTAAGTATAATAATCGTAGTTTATTGTGTGGGGCGGAGTAGACTCTACCTCTGATATTTACAGCATTGTCCTGGCTACTTTGCTAGACTGTCATCTGTGTTAAAGTAGTCACGATTTTTCGTGCTATTGTGGTGTTATTTAATTCAAGAAAGATAAAAATTTGACAGAAATAAAAAAAAATATAAATATATATGTGTGTAGTGAGAGTGTTGTAAAACTAGTAAATTATTAGTGAAGGTATTGTATTGTGAATATGTTGGAATGTTGGAAAGCGATGCTGCTGATTGATTGAATTGAATCATATATTGAGAACATATTTGTGTAATCTTATTGGAAGTGGACAATTTTCAGTTGGTGTTGAGTTTGTTGTACTGTTTCGGAGCTAAGAACATGTACAGACGTTAATAAAATGTTGTTGTTGCTTTCAGAACTAATGTGTAGATGACCGTTGTGACCATGATTTATTGCTTGGGGTGAGTTATTGTTAGCATGGAAATATTGGACAAAGCTCAACATATAGATTTGTCATATATATAGAACATTGAACTCTTTAAATATAAGATGGATATCTAAAGGGATGATCATTTATTACCCTAAGAATGTTGCTGATCTATCTTATAATCCTGCTGACCAAGTAATAACTTTGTATGAAACCACAAAATTTCGTGAAACCACAAAGTGATTGCTTTCTACGAAAATATAATAACTTGTATCGTGACTATTTATTTTGAATACGCATAAATATTAGGACAAAAGATGTGTTTACTTACTGATACAATTTATTTAATTATTAATTTTATTTGCTAACCACGTATTGAGTCTGATAATTTTTCACAAAAACATAGTATGACGACCAAATGATTTAATAACTGGTGTTTTTTGTCTAACCCAATATTTAAATGGCGAATCATTTAATTATTTATCTTTATTTATTGTACTGTATAGAAGTACTCCCGTACCTAAACTTTTTAAAAAATGCTTATATATCTACCAGCGTAATGTAAAATAGCGTGCACTAGTAATAAGTATTCCATGTAAATGTGTTTAGTGTAGTCATCGATATTCAATCACTAATATATTTAAATTAACATAAATGTTAAAAAAATAATATAACGATTTAAATAACATGTAAAATTTAATTAAATTAAATTAAACTAAACTATTTCGCTTATTTAAAAAAAAATCTGCACCCGAAAATTAATATACATTTAAATTCAATCATTTTTTCAAAAAGATGAACTCATTAATAGTATGCTAATTCTTCGACAGAAGAAGGGACTCGAGAAAAGACGAGAGTTAATGACGGAAGAAGATGGGTCAAGCGCTTCCATTGAGTACCTACTTCTGGCCGGCCTCGTCAGGCCGCATTTTCTATATACATTATATAAAAAACGCTGTGCCCTGGATCGTAATACGGCTATATAAGTAAAAAAAGTAAAAAAATTGAAAGACTTATTATGTTCTGTATTTCAACTTCATGTTAGTATTAATATAAATAGTCTCAAATAGACAAAACGGTTATGTGACAGTGATTGTTATAACTAAAATGTGTAGCGCCTAATTCCAAAACCCCCTAAAATGACTTTATGTGTTTTTGAGTTATGGATGAAGGACACGTATATTTTGAAAGCGAATGTCAAAATGTTTGTTTTTACATCAGAATTTTTTATAGAGACAAATGTGTAATGTAAGTCCATATCGAGAAATGCAGTGTTTTTTCTTATATTGCTTACAATAAGTTAATTAAAATAACTATAACGATTACAATAACTATAACTATAACTTGTTTATTAACGATAATAAACAAGATATTATACAAGGTTCGATCAAAAATAAAGGTCAATTTTTGTTTATTAAAATAAATATTTATTTATTTATCAAATTCGATTTTGTCTCCTTCAAACGAGTTCCCATCGAATATAATTCCATCGTTTTTTTCATTATTCAAAACACCTCACGAACTAGTTTTTTGAAATGGTGTTCAGCTGCTCCTGATATTTTTGTTTTATCACATATATGGTATTAAAATGTTGTCATTTTAATGTTATTTTGATCTTCAGAAAGAGAAAGAAGTCACAGGGAGCTAAATCAGGTGAATACGGAGGCTATTGCAGCACTGTGATCATGTTTTTGGCCAGTAATAAGCAGTGAATAACTTTGGAACAAATTTGGCTGCCACTATTTTCATGTCCAAACTATCGATTAAAATTGCTTCGTATAACTCGAACGAGATATTAACTTCCTCCGCGAGCTCTCTAATAATAATTTGTCGATTTAAAAGAACAATTTTACAGATTTGCACAGAATTACTTGTCGAGGAGGCGCCATATAATTGATATGATAAGACACCTGTAAGTAATTTTAAGGTGTAATCATCGGTATGGCGCCAAAAAACCCGTGGGATAGATTTTAGGAAAACAAAGACGTCTTAGTAAAACGTCACAAGCGGCGGCCTGTCACCGTGTAGGTACTTGCAAATATGACTATACGTATTGTTATGAATTTGAATAAAAACAGAGTATTCTGCTGGCGGAAGCCATTCTCGATTTTGCCGCCATAGTGCGCCATCATTTGTGTATCATTTCTTTCGATCTCATAATCATCATCATCGCCGATCTGAGATCGGCGAACCACCCTTGTCTACATTCTTGTTTCCTGTACGGAACAATTTCCTTGATTTTATGCAGGTTTTCATCGTTGATAGATGCGTTTGTTCGTCCAGACCTGGCATCATCTTCCACGTCTTCACGGCCCTCTATAAAACGTTTGTACCACTCATAAATCGAAGGCAGTCTTCAACATTATCACCACTTCACTTAATTTTATTTTTAACGAAATATTTAATACAATTTCTTTAATCGGTTATTTTTAAAGCCAAAAATCGCAGTGTCACAAAAGTAGTGTAAGTTAATTGGCAGTCAAATAGAAACTACGCATTGAAAAGGGTCGAAACTTGACACGTACGTCGCTCACATAGTCAACAATCTGAGAAAAAAACAAAAACTCAATCGGTACCATGCTACCAGCGAAATTTGTCGTTTCTTTTGATTAAATCTCGTATATTGAATAACAATACGTACGAAAGTAGGATTATTTGTAGTACATATTTTTTTTAGGTCAGAGGTTTCCAAATATGAAAATAAACGAGTTAAGTACAGTATGAGAGAACAAAAAAGTATAGCGTTCTATAATTTCTGCTCATTCTTGCAGAATAACGACACGATGGCAAGTTTGTTAATCTTACTCATGCTATTCCACAACTTGTGGTGTTACACGACTGTCTGATATATATTTTCCCATGACTATCTGCCAAATTTAAATAAAAAATTAATGCCTACTCGCATCATAAGTTTTTGTATTCAATTAATATTGCATCATATTATAAATATGTACGTTATACTGCACTTGTAATCGTAATATATTCATGATATATCGATCTACTCACTTATGCTTTGGGGTAGTAGCATTTTATAATTAATTATAATTAAATTCTTATCTGCCCCACCACTACCCTACTGGGTAAGTATCTAAGAACATGATAGATATAATACATCTTATAGATTAGATATTATATATCGCGACAGACGCTAGCGGGGTAAGGCCAACAAAGGTAAAAGACCACTAAGTAGAAAGATAAATTATGATTAAATAAACAACGTTAACTAGTAGTAAGTACCTTTTTAAAGATGTCTTTATTATTAAAATTTTTTAATTAATATGATTCACCTGTTATTTTCACGACATTGTCCCGATATGAAGGTCATAGTTAGAGCGTTAATAAAATAAGGTAATGTAATGCTAAACGCTTCTACTATAAGCGTTTAGCTTAGTTTAAAAATAGTAAGAATATTGATGGGACATAAATTCCGTTTACGCATTTTTATTTAAAAAAAAAAATTATGCTAATGAAATATGACATAGAGCGGACATGCCTTATTAATATAAAATAATAGAAAAATGTAAATGAATTATTCCAACATTAAGGTTAACGTGTTATTAATATAAGATAAAATAAAATAATGATATAAAGAAAATACAAATATCACTTCCACGAAAACATACAGTATATCAAAGTAAAAGTATTATAGAAATATTCTCAATTAATTTTTATGTTAAAAGACCAAGTATACCAGACCAACAAAACAGATAAAACAAACCTTAATCTTAAGATACATTAACATAATGGAATTAGGTACAACCTGATGAACTCCACAAAGAGAATATAGAGCATATTTTGAAATCAACATTTATAGTAGGTATAAAATGAAAGTTAGTGAAAAATAATCATTATGAAGAAGATAGAGAAAAAAAACAGCGTTTTTTTGGTTCTTGTTCTATTCGCATAGCACCCTTTTTTTTGTCAAGCTTTGTAGATTTTCTTAACTATTTTAAGTGTTTCAGAGCTGTTGGATAACTAACTGTGTGCTTTTGATTCAACTACCATCTCGTCCTTAGCACGAAAATTTTGGAAACTACCATTACACCGTTCGTTCCTTGATAGTACCCATGCCAAAAGCATAATTTTGTTTGGGAGATTTTTTTTTTGCTTTACCACCCGTTTTGAACTCATACACAAAATTATTCTTATTTGTTCAATTTGTAGGGATTGAAGGAGGATTTATTTAAGGTGAATCTGAAGGCCCTAATCTTCTCAGATCTCACGCGTGTATGTGAGTGTCGCAGTGTATATATAATACATGTTGCGGAACGGGCGTGTGAGTATAGGTGGTGGTGTTTGCCGCTAGAGCAGGTTGATGAAATGAAACACAGCATCTATGCTAGTCTGCTAATGTTTCATCTGAATAGATTACAATTTATTCTAAATGCGGCTGCACGGATAATATACGGAGTTCCAAATTCTCTCATATAACACCCCTTTTCATCAGCTACATTGATTCCGATTCCCTGAAAGAGTTAAAATTAAATTGTGGTGGTTGATGTACAAGGTAACACACAACATGACGCCTCTGTATCTCCAAGAACTTTGTATCCCAGATAATTTGAATGGTAGACGTTAAACTCTCAGGTCAGCCTCTCCTTCAGCTGCAGGAAGGGTTGTAGAACTGACCAACAGTTGCCAGAAGTCTAAATTTAGTGAACGGGCATTAGCGGTGGCAGGCTCAAAAACGTGGAACTCTTTGCCCTCCGTCATAAAAAACAGTGTATCAGAGACTTTATTTAAGAATAAACTTAAAACGCACCTTTTCAAAAAGTCATTTCTATAAGTGAAAATAACAATTTTTAAATTTAAAAAACAAAGATAACTGTAGAACTATAAACAATTTATCTGTAAAGCGCCCTCGAAGTGGAACTTTTTACGAAAATGGCGCTATACAAATTATCCTTTATTATTTATATACAATTAGGTGGTATTTTTTGTAGGATGATGCGCTAATTTATTTACACAGGTTAAGAGCTAAGTTGCACGATGAAGTTAGTTACTAGAGCTGCTCGCCAGAGGTGGTTCCGAGTAGTACGCCAAGGAATAAAAGATTGCTTTAGCTGGCTTCTCGAACCGGTTGCGTTACGATGTATTGTCATCTAGATTTTCGGTCGGTACTGGACGGACTTGAATGGCTATAAAGCCGCTGGGCGTTCAGGATCTCTACACATTTAATGAACCAATTTGAAGCAATATCAATAATAAAATATTGACGATATTATCATTTTACAGATCGAAAAATAACAATTAGTTTTTATTCTAATCCTGCTTCTTTACGTCGTTTTTACTCTATTCTGTTCTTTTTACCATATCTATACTATGATTTTATTTTACTTGTTTCTTTTATGTACTTATTTTAACCTACTTTTATCCTGTTATTACTTTTTACTCCGGTTTGTTGATATGCTCATACTCAACTGTTCTTCACTCTGTTTCTTAGATCTTAAAAGTTTTTTTTACATCGTTGCTTTTTCTTATTTTTTACTTGGTCTCTTTTATATTTTTCTGTGTCTAGTATTTACCTTGTTTTAATTAGTTCTCACTTTTAACAAGAAAAGCAAGATATGTAGCGGCTTGCATGCAGATAATATTTTAACTTATCATTTTTGCTGATGTATTAGTTATGTAAGAAATTGTTTATATTAATACTGGCTGTAAAAAATGTTAATTTGCCAATAAACGCCGATTTATTTTCTCTTATCCATAGGGTAAGATAATTAGAAAGGTAATTTACTGGATAACGTTAGAACATGCATTGTTAATTCTATCTGTTCATTAACATAATCATAACTAAACAGAAGTTGTGAAATAGATCTAATGGATAGATTTTCATAAATTTTATTTTAAAATTACTAAGAAGTGTTAATGCAAAAGGAGTTTCTTCAACCGCACAGTGCTCTCATTTGCGTTCCAAAGTAAAACAAAAAGTAGGAAAACAAAGGTTGTGAAATTTCCACATGAATTATTCCACAAAATTGGTTTCCACAGAGAGTTGTTCCACAGTACGTGCTTACACCGTGTAATTACGCCACGAAAGCTGTATTATTGGAAATTTTAATTATTTATTTCTTCGTGTAATTGGAAAGGATGCAACGGTAAACAAAAGGGTTCTTTATACCTTGCAGTGGACGAGAGAAAAAAATCTTGGAAAATAGTGTTTGTAATTATCAACTCTTAAGGCCCGTACGCGCGAAAGGAGTATACGATGAAATAATCTCAGAGATTTATTGAGATACATCTCAATGCCATGTATACGTGATGAGATTTTAATCTAGAAGTAAACTCACAGACCAGTTTAATAACTCAAAACAATGTTCAAACGGTGTTCGATTTGACAACGAGATTAATCTGATATACACAAACGCCACTGTAGATCCCTACAACTATCTATTTTGAATTTTAGACATTCTATTGTATAAACATTAATATATAAAAACATATTAAAGTATAAACATTTATTCCGTTTAACTGTTTGGTGGTGAGATTCAAAATCACTCAATTAACGTTCATAAACACTGGAGATTCTGGCAAGTTTACTACTTACGACGGGCATATAAGTATGGATTTAAAATAAAAATTCAATACATATACAGCCTTACGTTCTATGAGCCCCATGATCTCTCAATGAGGCTTTGACTACTGAGAGTTTGTTAAAGTACGTGTGTACTGGACGTGTCGTCCTAATCCGCGCGCAAAACATATGGGATGATGATTCATAAATCCTTGTTTAGCTCACTGATTGAAATGACGCACCCAGTACGCACGTACCTTTACAGACTTACAATTTCATTGAGAGATCATCGTTGACACGGGCCATTATCGTGTACGCACAAGGATAAGACAAGTCTCGGATATTCGTCTCGAAAGTCGTGTAAAAGTACAATGTTGAGCGCCAAGCGAGATAGGATTTGTTATCTAATATTTTTTGTAAGCAGAGCACAATAACGCAGCCGATACATAGTGACCTTTACCGACAAATCTCAGAGACAAGATAACAAAGTCTTATCCGTGTATAGAATACTTCGGATAGGGGATTGTTTAATATAGATAGCCAGTCACCCGATAGGGTCGTCGGAGGTTTGGCTACCAAGTTTTAGGGACCTTTGATAGTTCCTTGCCTCTGAATTATCAAAGGTTCCTGAAGATGCCAATTAGTATTCTGTCAAAACGTTAGAAGAGAGGTCCCATTTAGGATTGGAAATAGGAGGGAACACTCTAAATTTGAATAATTCATCGTGTTATATAGGTATATATATTTTAAATAAACAGCGATATATTCGTATGAAGGTAGGATGAAATTTATTAAGGTGGTCTGAAAAATTCGCAGCTTAGAAAAAACAACACTAGCCGGTCTATTACTTTTATCAATAAAGCCAAATCTCAGAAATCAATGATGTATAGTGCGATGAAGATTTTCGATGAAATGTCAGATGATATAAGAAAAGAAGACAAATTACATAAATTTAAATTCAAACTAAATAAATGTGAAGTTACAACTTCCTTTAGATACCTCGGATTTCTCAGCAGAATGTTGGAAATTAAAGAGACCTTGGACATCTGCGTACTCCGGAACGTCAATAAGGCAGTTATATTCTCCGACTCACAAGCAGATCTTGAATCCCTCTCTGCTAATATGAAAGTTTGGTTAGACAATGAGATAATCTTTTCCATCAGATGGTGTCTATTTAATTTGGACAGCAACAATAAACATGTGTCATCCGTTTGGATTCCTGCACATAAGAGAATGTGCTGATAAACTGGTCAAGGAGGCCACTCTTTCCGGATTTTTCATATCTCGATGTATGACAGACTTAATACGGTAAAAAAACGTACAAATTCTATTTGGACTGCACAATGGATTGATTCAAATAATCATAAGGGTAATCGGCTTAAAATATTTCAAAGATCTATTCCCCGCACTCCCGGGTTCTCCAAAAGTCTCCAAAAGAACAATATCAAATATCTATAGAATAAGAATTGGGCATTGTCAGGTAACCTCACATTTTTTCAGATTGAACTTAATAAATTTCCCAATGTGTGAGTGTGGTGCCAAAGAGAAAATCCTTAATTATATCTTTTTGGCCCGTCCATTGCGAATCACAGGTTTTTATTAACACCAATCTCGTCAATGGTAATTTTCAACTCCCGGTTAACTTGTGTCATCTTCTTTCCCTTAACTCGCCACATTAAATCTATATAATAGCAATTTTTTGAACGATAATTGTATTGAATTGTAATATAATATTTCCTATTCTATAATATTATTGTACTTTTTTCTATAAAATAAAGTTTTAACTTGATTAATGGCACAAATCACTCTTGAAGGGTGGATTGGCTATTTAAAAGAAGAAGAAGAAATTTAAACTAGGTAAATATATATAAGATAAGTAATAGTAAAAAGGCAAATGTTGATATTGTTTATATTAGAGCGTATATAGATATATTCCTATGTATGCAATAGATTATATATAGAAGTATAGTTCACTTTTATCAGGTATTTGAATGTAATGTGTTTGAGATTTTTATGATAGTGAATAATATTTACCTGCTCGCCGAAACATATCCTTGAAGAGATTTCAGAAATTACTCATAATTTGCTCCACCTTAAGTTTAAGTTGGATTTTAAACGTAGACCAACAACAGCAAGATCAATAACCATAATTCTAATAATTTACAGAAAATATCATAAGAGTTACGGTCACTTATATGTACCTAAATAATCACAAAAATATACATATATGCAAATAAATATATGTAAATAAATTTGGCCAAGAATCCTGAAATACGCTTTGCGTACAATTTAATGATAACTTTTTTTTTCTTAAAAGAATAGTTCTTCTGATTATAGATTTTTACTCTGAGATGATATAATTAATGAAATAAAGTCAAATGACTTTCATTACATCACTTCACATATAGGTTATAAGCAGTGGCGTAAACATAGTTATGATGTTATCGACGAAGTTTACGTAACTATACGGAAAGTGGATGCGGTTGTCTCGGTTGCATATATATAGTATGCGCATTGATTTTTAGAACAGAATAGAACTCTCTTAGCCGCCCCAGATATCTCAAAAGTGAATAATATAAATGGAATCCATGTGCAGCGCGTGAGTGTAATGTTAAATACAAAAGATAATTATTTGTATTCCAATTCAATCCGTCTCTGTTTTTTCGTAAATTCACTGATAACATCGTTAGAAAAAGTTCCCGATCTTTTTAATTTTAAAACAAATTCTTTTTCAATATTAGAAGATCCGAAATTTGTGTCTGATTTTGAGTTTTCCATAAATAAGTATGAATTCGTTTTAGTGAACTATTTAAAAATTTTAATTCATTCTTAAGGCGATCAAAATAAAAAAAAATGTGAATAAAATGATTCTAATTTTGAAAACAATTGTATTGGAAATTAAGAATTCTTAAATGTAGAAAATAATTTAGAATTTATTAACTCAAAAAAGGTAAGTTCTTTTATTGCTCCATACCGTTCTCTAAATTTGCTTAAAATATTATCTACGATTTCTTTGAAAATTGAAATGTACTTTAATGTACTTATTTTTCTTTTCGGCTGTTTCATCATTGTAAGCGCTAACTAAAAACTAATTCGTAAAAACAGAAACAGATTGAATTGATACTATTAATTAAAATGTATATCTGTACGTGCTGATGAATTAACTGAAAGTAATAATCAACTTGAATATATATTATACTCTTCTCACACTTCACAGATTGACAAATAACAAATTGTCCGTTGAAATACACTGTGGAAAAGAGTTTAGTTAGCGAAGCAAATATGTAAAAGTGTTTTTACTCAGAGTTTTCAGTATGGGTTAATCCGTTTCGAATTATGCACAAATTGTTTGAATAAAAGGTAAATTTTGGCAGCTTTAAAGACGCCCAATAGGTTGAGTAAGAAAATATATAGTTTAGTACGTTTATCATAGGGATTGAACAAACAAGTTAGATGCGAACGACGCGTGGGTTCTAGCAAAATGCGGAGACGAATGGCAATGAAGTTGAATACAAACGAGTCGCAATTTTTCATACTGTTGACGGTTAGATAAAAATATGGCCATGGTTTACGCTAATCCGGGTAATAACGGCTAGAATTTTATAGGGTCTCTTCATAAGATAAAAAATTATTTTTACTGTCCAGAATCTTTTGTAATGCACAGATTTTTTGCTTGTATGCAGTGCACGCCCCTGGTTATAAAGTCTCTCAGATTAACAATTTAGAAATATTAAAGATTAGAAAAGGTGTAAATATTAAGTCAAATATAATCAATAATCAGATAATATTTGTAATGAATCCCCTATAGAATATTTTTCTACTTAACCATTATATGACGACGTAATTCTTTAATTAACTCCTCCTACTCCGATTTTGGTTTATCCCCCCTCATCCTTCTCCATAACTCTCTCCCAATATCAATCTTTCAACTTCAGTATACAACTCATCCTGAGGAAGATAACATTGATGGTACATGTAGATTTTATATGTAATAAAGAGGTGTAAACAAAGTTATTTGACTTTAATTCATATTTAACTTGTTTATTTTTAACAACATTATAGATAATACATGTTGCAATTTCCATAAAATAGAGTCAAAACATTAGTGAAGATTTATCCATCATAATACCTTATATATTCGATTGTACTTATGTATAAAATCTAATATAAAATCGGGACGTCACATGCTTAAAAATATTAAATAAGCGTACCTTAAAATACCTCCCCCTTTTTCCAACGACATTATTTCAGGAGGTTCCGGTAAAAAAGGATCCTCGGGGAACTTCAAAATTCTTTTTAAAATCAAGCAGACAGGGTAGATTAAATATTCAACGATTCAAAAAGAAAATTTTCAATAACAGAGTTAAAAATAATAAACGTTCGGAGGCTTTCAGCTCCGACGTTCTAAATTCTTAAATTCTAGTATTCAAATTTTTTCTTAAACAAAAATCTTTCATCAATTTCTAAAACGGTCGATACTTAGACGACTGTTGAGGCTTCACAATGACAGATAACTCTCGGTCGTTTTTTAATCCATCAGATATGTTTGCATTGTCAAGAATTTGGCTTTAAAAGAAATAAAGATGTTATTAGTATATTTGATTTTTTTCGACCACAGAAAATATATGAAATAATCATGTATTTTGTTGGTTTTTATGATTGTAGTACAGACAAATAAGTTATTAAGGAGAACATATTCTTATTGTGATGTTGTAATTATTCAGAACAGACGGTCTGTGATATTTTAAATACTAATTAAATGTATTAATTGGAAAGATATCCATATAAAATTAATTTTATCGAAAAAAATTGCTGTTGGCCTGGATATCTTCTAACCCGGGGAACGTGCATTAACCGATTATCTGTATTAACTGTGCATTAAGGACAAATTTTCGAACCTATATGTTACACTTTTCAAATTGATACATCTATCGTTCCATTATTTGAAAGTCATTAACTTTTTTTTTCGTACCCCGGATTGGAAGAGATCCAGTTTTGAATCCCGGTAGCAACAAAAATATTTTTTAATAAAATTGATTTTATATGTATATCTTTCTAATTAATACATTTAATTTGTGGACAAATAAGTGCATATATATATATATATATATATATATATATATATATATATATATATATCTGCTTAAGATAACTAACTAATTAACTTATCATCATGCTGTGTCCCCGCGAAGGTAGTCAAAATAATGGAACGCCACCTCTCCTGCCTGTTACGATTTTCGCCTCATTCACATGGACTATAAAAATATCACGGACCAAAATAGTTGGTGAAAGATCATCCGTAATATCTAGCCATAGGTCTATGATCATGGTACTCTCACTGAGAGTAAAAACTGTACATACATTGTTCCGTGAAATTTTTAATATAAATTGAATTAATCAATTAGATAGATATACAGAAAAAATCTATATATCAAAAAATTATTTTGGTCGCTGCCGGGATTTGAATTTGGACTTTTTCCTATTTGGGGAAATGCATCAATTTATCAAAAAAGCTACAGAAAATAATTTCAAAATTTGTCCAAAACGTAATCGGTTGATATCACAGACCAGGAAATGAATAGACATAAAATAAAGTGTACATATGGGAGAAAGATTTGGAACATTAGTTGCGGGACGAGTGGCAGTCTACACACATTTCTTGCAGAAATATAAATACGAACACATTTACGCAATAGTAAAAGTATTTACTCTTTGAAAATTAAATATTTAAGTAAACAAGACTTATTTTTTACATTAATTTATATTAGATGTTCTGTCAGTGTTAAAATTTTCGTTTCAATCGAGTCACATATTTAAAAAAAGTCGCGGAGCTATTTGATTGCGTAAGGGGTACCAAAATGATCTCGTAAGTGACACCAAATTTAAAATATTCAAACAAGGAATGTGCGTTAGTTTATGTCTATGTATTTGGAAGTCTGTGGTTGATATAGTAAAATGACGATGCATTTTTCCGGATAGGAAAGAGTCCAGGTTTATTATTTGTATTGTAATTAAAGAAAAATTATATAAGTAGAACACTTAATACCTACTTCGGTAACCAAAATATTACGTACTATGAAAACCAAAATTATTAATATTATTGTATTTCTCGGAACAGTGCTGCAGTAAAAGCTGTATTATTTCATCTTCGTATGGAGCGCGCAGGCCACGAATACCTCCCACTCAGATTTTATTAATATCTTTCAACGTGGTCATGTAAAACGGAATCCGGAAAATAGACTAAGTCGTCATTCGTAATGAATGAAAAATTCGCGGAATGCTCGAATCGAAAATCAAATTCTGTGTAATACGTTTGGCTTCGCTTGTCTATTGTCGTCCGCCTGAATCGTTTCCGTCGAAACGGTCGCCTTCGATATTATCATGTTTCCATTTTCCTACCGATATTGTGATTGGATTTTTTGCTCAGTTTATCGATACAACGTTAAAATATTTAGTTACCAATAAACGAAATAAAATATCAGGCATAAAAACACGGCTGGATAGAAAGTACGTACATAATATATAATAAGGATAATAATTTAATTGGTTATTTATAATATTTTAGTTAACGATTCTGAATTATTAGATTTAAGACCAAAATTATTTATATGTAAAATAAACATTAAATTAATTAAGTTCGTGGTTTTTTCATCTTGATGAAGTAAAATGTATTTTCCGAAACCGTTCGGTGAATGTAATTAACTAAATTAAATAAAGTTAATAAATTATTATTACAATGAATAATCAGAACATGTTTTCGTTTGATTGTAAAAATACATGCAATAAATGCAAAATATATATATATATTTTTTCTTTTTTTATTAATATTAAAAATATAATACAATTTTTGAAAAAAAAAAATGTATATATATATATATATATATATATATATATTTTAACATTTGTTCCTTCTCTATGAGAGTAAAACTCGTGTATAGAGAAGGAGTATATTCGAGTTAATTTATGTTTCAGTTAGTCTGTGTACATATTTTTTTTACTTCAGTTACAAATTTATGATAGTCCGTAATTTTTCTGATTATGATGGGGAGATTGTTAAAAAATTTGATACCTTGATAAATATATTGATTTTGAGTTGCGGTATATTTTAGTTTTGGGATATCAATTTGATCTCTATATCTTGTAGATCGGAATTCGCTTCTAAAATTTAATTGATTTTTAATTTTGAAAATTTGAATTATCGATTTTTTTTTATATGTCTACTATTATTGGTACTTTAAAATCTGTGAAAAGTTGTATACTTGGATAGTCTTAATATATAAATAAAGTCTTAAAATATAGTATTAATATATAAGTAAACAAGTAAGAAATTTTTGAACAAAAAATAAGGTAAACAATAATAATTTGTTAAGGAAAACACATTCTTATTGTGAAGTTGTAATTATTCAGAGCATAGGTCTGTGATATTTTAAATACTAAATTAATGTATTAATTATAAATATATACATGTAAAATCAATTTTGTCGAAAAATATTGTTTTTGCGTCACCGGGATTCGAACCTGGATCTCTATTTCCAATCTGGGGAAGTGCACTACTTTTGTGCTATAACGCCAGTATTTTTCTTGACAAATTTTCGAACCTATATGTATAACCGGATTGGAAATAGAGATCCAGGTTCGAATCCCGGTGACGCAAAAACAATATTTTTCGACAAAATTGATTTTATATGTATATATTTATAATTAATACATTAATTTAGTATTTAATAATAATTTGAATGTGAAATAATTTCATTATCTGTAGTAAATCGCGGAGTATTTGATTATTTAGTCATAATCTTATTTTGATTGTTGTCCAGAGCATGCTGGCAAGATCAGATGAGATTACATGGGTTAATCTGAGGATTACCCCGCTTCTAAGTGTGCTAATTCAACATTGCTTGCACCTACCTCAACTGGACACCTAGATCTCGTTTAACAAGGTAAACGATGATAATGAACTAGAAAGAAGTGTACTCACGGTCAATGTTGTACCTATATTCACTGCTACAAGTAAGAAATAATTAATTACTCTGTTAGATATTTCACGTAGGCAGGTACACGCGCGTCAGCTAGACATTTTATCGCCAAAGGCAATATTGTTTTTTTCCGCCATAGTAACTTTAATGAAGATGATGTTTAATTTCTTGTGAAAGTCTTCACTAGTCATTACCCTAAATCGGCCGCCCACATATTACACACGTTAGGTGCGGTATTTTGTTAGGCCGGCATTTTGAAACATGCCCAAGAGCGGGTGGTGGGATAAGATCCCATATTGAGAATAATATGAATCAGTTGACATAACCCGAATTCGAAGTCTGAAGGAACATAAGGGCAGATGGATCTGGCCACCTTGCTTTAAAGTCCAGGGTTGAGCGTCGTCTTCACCTCCGGTTGACGAGCAAGTTTATTATGCCGAACCGAGAGATAACTGCACTTCCGGAACTGTTGAATACACTTCTTCTTCGCGGTCCCAGCTTTACACACGGCGCGGATGTAGGACGGCAGAAAACATGGCACAAGATCTTGATAGTTCGCGGTCTGGGCGAAATCTGTCCCCCCGTCGGCGAAATCGCAAGTAATGAGTTGGCCAGAGCGGGACAGGTATAGATTATTGAATGGACAAAAGGGACAGGGAATGAATATTCGACTTGCGTCAACAGGGGCTTTTTACCGAAAGACGTTCTGGACCCTGGTGTTGACTACAAATTACTGCTTTATTACGAAATAACTATATTATAATGTTATTTATTGAATTAGCTTTCTTGGAATATTTATACCTGAATTATTTTTACTACACACTATTATCGTTTTACAGCTTTTATATATTTTTCGGCGCCTGCTCCGCCTATGCGTAACGCCGGCGCTGCTTGGTGTGCTTTCGGGTACCATGAGAGTTGCTTATCATTTTGTCAGAGAACGTCTAATTCTATCATGATCTAATTTTGGTCTCCTTTATTATGTTCTCAATGCTGGGCGTCGTGATCTTCTGATCAGTGTGGAATTTTGTACACAATACGTCACTGTTTCTTCCGGTCTTGAGTCACGTTAGTTCCTAATAACTCTTACTTTGTTAACTCCTTCCGTCTATCTATTATTTTATTATAGAACACCGTATTCTTGATTGATTTTCTTCAATTTTTTTTCAAACAAATATTAATAACATTCCCAGAAAAAACAATATTTTGCTGATATTATAATTCTACTCTGCTAGGTAATCCTAGCAAGGTAGAATTTATGAGTTTTATTATAAAATTATTCAACGTAAAAAAAATAATACTTATAATAGCGTACTGTTAAAATACATAATATAAAATAATATAATAACATATAATACATAATATTTTATATATTTCAGACACTTGTATCATACAACCCCTACATATAAAAAATATGTTTTGTTTCCTAATTCGAAAAATATTAATGAATTCCTCTAAATAAATAATATATATTAAATACTAATTAAATGTATTAATTAAAAAGATATACATATAAAATCAATTTTATCGAAAAATATTGTTGTTCCGCTACCGGGATATCACACACCTATGTTCTGAATAATTACTTCACAAAAAGAATGTGTTCTCCTTAATAATATATATAATGTACATTTAAAATCTCCCTGACAGAAACCAAACCCTGGTCATTGGCATGCCTGGTGATTCTAACCATTAAATTACCGACGAAGAAAGAAACGCATAAATAAACGTTTACAAAACTTTTAATATTAGCTTGTAATAAAGTTCACCAGGGGTAACTATTTTTCAAATAATATTAGGTACATGTCAGTATAAAAATTGTATTTACCTATATTTTTAATATGAAGAACATATTATAGCTATTAAAAATAGTTAAATCAGTGCATTAAGTTTGAACTAAAAACGGCATTATAGATTCCGAACTTTTATGACAAATTGACACATTCCGTTCGAGGATTATAAACGTTGGCAACATGCTGATTTAGCATATAAGATGAAGCGGAATCGATGCTTATCGCTTTCTAAATCTTTTTAATTTTAAAAAAAGTTTTGAAAGCACTGATGTCGATCCTGGTACCAGAAAAGGTGAAAATAAAACACAAGGTAAAAGTGAAAGGATATAAAAATGTTATTTTACGTACGTAATTTTCTAACGCTGTTTTCGGGACAAATTTTACTGTGGTACCAGCTGAAAAAACGTTTTCTATGTAAAATAAGACCACCTTAAATCTAAAGAGATAAAAACAATTTAAAATGGAAATTTTCACAACCAAAATGAAAAAATTTAGAACATACAAAAACGAACAATTTTCTTACTTAAGATATAACGACTGCCAATCTGGAGCGTCAAAAAATGACCAGAAAATTTATTATTCGAACCTTTTTCGTTAACAAGAAAATGAGGAAATATTTCGTATTTCTAGTGTTTACGATCGTTTTGACAGCGTGAAACCGTCAGTCTGTTTTCCGAGAAAATTTCGCTCGAAGAACTAAATTTTGTGAAATGTTGTCATATAAATTGTCAAAGCACCTTTTGTGGCCCGGGGCTTTCAGGAGGCTCGGATTAAACGGGTTCCAAGAAATATAGTTATCAACGAGCAATAAAAAAACCCTTCCTGACGATAAAATAAAAACTCGAATAAGACGATTGTGTGCTGCACATGATTGAACAAAAATAAACGATTAACATGCCAGTGAGGGAAGATTCTATGGAGTGATGAGCTAAATGTTATTGTGGCTGTGATTGTATGATTATAAGGATGATTAGTAACAAATTAAACTGTTGAAGGTTTAGTTTCTAGTGTATCAGTGATTGTTCACCGAATTACGAATAATCAGTTACCGATCATCGGTACTACAGTTAGAACAGTTTGTAGTCGAGGATTGGCCTTCACATATCAATCAAAAACAGAAAAATAAATAAATATAATATGTATAGGTAATAGGAAATATGTAAAGGTATAATATAACTTGTAATATAATATACTCGTGTATAAAGTAAACAAATAATTACATGAGAATGTATTTTTTTATTTTAGGGAGTTCACTGGAGTCTTTTAAAATGACATTTTATCTTATAACCACATCTGTGTATTAATATTACTAACTTTCCATCACAGCGTTTCGTCGCAGGAGTAGGCAGAAAGAATAGAACGCCACACTTTTCTGTCATTCCACTCTTGCCTCTTTCACTTTCATAAATATTCGGTTTTTGAAGCTACTAATAGGGACGACCTCCGTAGTTGGTTTACCTGATCGTCCCAGGACTTTCGTGGGTGTCGTCTGTTCTTGATGCTTTCAACTTTCGAATCGAATATATTTTTTGTCATCCGCTCTTCACTCGTACGTTTCACAAGACCAAACACTGATTTTTTTATTTCTTGTACTTTTTATTTTATTTTATTAAGGGATTTTGACAGTGAAAACATATTGTAATAAACGTAATAACTATTTAACATGCGATACTAATAATGAAAATCAACAAAAAATATTTGGATACATAAATATTTTAATGAAAGAAAGAGAAAGGCGGGGAGGTTGCAACTAATGTTGCGGTAAAGGAAAAGCAACATGAGTTTTTAAAGGTATAGTGAATGCCCAAAGTTTATATTGTGGTGGTTCATGAGAAGAACCCTTTGAGCATAGTAAGGCTAATGTTGAGCAAGTAAATTTCTGTAAATTTCTCATTATGATATTTGCATGACCGGTGAATGAATGAATTTTGTATGTAAGATGTTCTACTTCTGGGAATGTGGAAGAGTACGGATTGCCGGGTTGATCTAGATGGCATATGGAGAGATATTAGTTCCAATTGGCTGGGACAATCAATATGGCCTTGCAGTAGTTTGAAGAGAAATATTAGGTCAGCACGTGTTCGTCAATGTTCTAGGGTCTTCATATTGTGGAAGTTTGCTGCATCTAAATAGGAGCCAAATGATAGATTAGATCTCACATTCAGATGTCGAATAAACCTGTTTTGTATTCGTTCTAATCTCGCAATACATGTAATTTGCCATGGGTTCCAGATTTGAGAAGCGTACTCTAAATGGCTACGAACGATTGCGTAATACAGTATTTTGAAGCAGTATGGATTAATATAACAATATCATTTTATTTATTACTAGCTGATTAAACCAGGAGTTGCCCATGTAGTAATTCCCATGGAACCCTCTCAGCATCACCACAACGTCGCTAAACCAATCTTCGCACTATCCTGAAACAATCGGTGATACCTAATACATCTCACCTAAAAAATAATAAATTTGTAAACTTATTATAAACATATCAATAATGTTTGTTTTATCTATTAGAACTACCTTCTCTACTACCGTAATACCCTGAGGCGTATATCATACGCCGTGAAAAGATACCAGTAGTAAAATTATAATGAAAAATTTTATTCATTTATGTATACAAGTGAATAAACATAATTATAAATACTAAATTAATGTATTAATTATAAATATATACACACAAAATCAATTTAGTCGAAAAATATCGTTTTTGCGTCACCGATATACGAACCTGGATCTCTATTTCCAATCCGGGGAAGTACACTACCAATTGTGTTATAACGTCAGTATTTTTCGTGACAAATTTTCGAACCTATATGTTACATTTTTTCAAAGTAATACACCTGTCGTTCCATTATTTGAAAGCCATCTACATTATTTTTATAGAATCTCAAAATCCCGGTGACGCAAAAACAATATTTTTCGACATAATTGATTTTATATGTATGTATTTACAATTAAAACATTAATTTAGTATTTAAAATATCGCAGAGCTATGTTCTGAATAATTACAACTTCACAATAAGAATGTGTTTTCCTTAATAAAACATAATTATGCCCAAAAAAGTCGAACAGTATGAGTGTTAATTTACCATTTCGACCGGAAAATGGCTACATTTTCTCCGGGTAATATACTTTCTCAATTAAAAACATATTTTTTTAATGACAATAAGGTTCCAAAAATATTATTTTATTTTAGTTATTGGTAACCATACAACACAAATGTAAAAATGTGTTTGGAGTGTGCCCGTCTCACTAGAGAAATTCCGTGTTGAGACGGGCATAGTTTACAAGCAATTGTACAAATAAATTAGTATTACAACGAATTAACATTGATTACCTGTGCATAATATTTTTTATTGATTGATCTTATGTTTTGATTGAATATTTTATGGTTCTCGATGCCATTAAAATAATTTTGGCATGTTTTTGAGTCTGATGTTACAATGTTGTCAATCATATCTATTAGTTCTTGTGTTATTTTTTATTGTATATTAGTTTAAGAGGTGTTAATAATATATTAAAAATATAGGTGAGTCCGCCGCCATTGACCAACATTGGTGAAATACCCTGTTGCCGTTTGGGTACAATATAGGATGTATATTAAACAATGCAATTTTGCTGATTATTCACAGAGTTAGAAGTGTAGAGAGTAGTCCACCTAAAAGCAGACCAATGGTCAATACATGACATTCTTGTAATTCATATATTTCATTTCAAGAAATGTATACTATTGTCAGTTTATAGTCATAGAACAGAACAAGACGACGTAGTACTCTAAAATTATAAATAAATACATGGTAGAGTCGAATGAATGACGGATTTTTTTTTATCTAAAGACATTGGCATTATATATGATTGTATAATATCATTGGTAACAGCATAAACTAAATCTATACCTACTGTACGCCACTGGTTAATACTGATATGAAGGAGGAAAGAAGTCTTAAAGCACTGTTAAAAATTAAAAATAATTTATTTACAATAATTCATAAAGGTAATATTATTCCCTTGCATTTTTATATTTGGCATTTTTGGTAGAATAATATTGATGCTGAGAAGTATTTTGTATTGAGAAATTTCTTTATTTCTCAGACAAGATACCCGATTGCCCTTGGGAAACTGAAGTAAGAGAGACAGTGAAGAAGGGCTCACTCATGAATCACATTTGTCGACGAAGTACATTTTTTTATTTGTGTACTAGTAGTTATACTTTTCTTAAAAACTGTTACACCAATTGATAATATTATAACATTATTTTTTGAGTCGATATTGTGATATTCTTATATAATTATTATATTTTGGCTTTGTATTTTTTTTGTAAAATATCTAATTTGTTCAGACTTGTTATTCATTATTATTATTTGTTTTTTAATTATTATTGATTAAGAACATACATGTAGCTAAGCATCCTCGAGGTAAAAATTTTGTAAAAATGGCGCTATATACTCGTAAACTAGCTAGTATTTATATTTTTAGTTTTAAACGTTAAAATAGCCCCTGAAGCAAAATTACTGCAGTAAAATATATCATATTAACACAGGTTTGATAAAAACACATAGATGTATTGTGTCTTCACTGGGAATCAAACCCAGAATCCGCGGTATGAGAAGCCATTGTCATGGCCAGTGAACTATGATGGCAGGTGTTATTACGACTAATAATTATTACTTACGTTTTCTATGGTGTCTTGCATGATCATGGCGTCTTCCCTCTAACTCCATGGCAGTGACGGCCACAGACAGACTGATGATGATGATCGCCATCAAAAGATGCAGTGCGTTGCACGTGCCGATCATGACTCTGACATGCACGACGCACGCATGCGTCACGAAACGCACATCAAACGCATGGCGCACTACGGCGATATAGACATTCTGATTTTTCCATATTTTGAACACTACGAGACATTTTTTTTCACAATCACAAATGCTTTTTAAGTTGGAATATAAACAAAACAGTCATGCCATATTACATCACCATTTATAAATAGTTTTTTCAAATTTTTCATAAATAAGCATTTAGTTTATTAAAAATATGGTTGATATTTCACTGCATTCATATTTGTTAAGTTTTAATTTATATTTTTGAAATGGTAACAAAGGATAGTTTTTAATCTTCTTACTTAATCGAATAAGGTTAAGTTTATATTTAAAAGGTAATACGCACACACTTTTTGAATGTGTTAGAATACTGAATACTGGAATATTTTAGAAACTGATTAACAAACAAGACGTTACTACTACTTTAGAAAAAAAAAACATTATTAAAGATTCGTTTAATAGGTTTAAACTTATATTTCAACAAGTATTCTTCATTGAAGCAGTCTTATATCTGAAATAAAGAGAATTATGAATAAAATACACATTAAAAAGAAGGTATTTACATAAAAAATATAGATAACATAATATCATTGGTTAAAATATGTCACCAAATAATAAAGAATAAAAATATTCGAACCAATTTTATTAATTCAAGATAAACGTACAATAATTGATTTCGTTTACGGGGAAATATTGCAACTATACTTAAAAGTCAATCAATAGAAAGTAAGTAATATTTTGTCAATACATATCTCTGAAACATTCAAGGTAAAAATGTTACGTACTTACAAAAGAAAAAGTTTTATTTTTAAAAGTTTCATAAAAACAATCGGTAGAGAAACATAATAAACTAAATGGTGTAGCTGTATAAATTACAAAGTATATTAATGCACAATTCATTATTTTCTCTTGCTTATCTAACTAACTTACCATCACGCTGTTTCTTCGCGGGGGTAGGCAATGAGGATAGAGCGCCATACTTTTCTGTTCTGACACACAGTTATCGCCTCGTTCACATTCATACATCTTCTCATACAAGCTCGATGATTATTGAGACTTCTAATAAGACCATCCTCCAGTATCTGATTTATCTAGTCGTGCCAAATCTTCCGCGGATGTTCTCTATTCTTGGTGCCATCAACACTTGCGTCATATATATTCCTTACCATTCTCTCCTTATTCATCCGTTCCATATGACCAAACCACCTTAATGATCCTTTCTTAATCTTATTCACTATACTAAGATCAGCCTTACATTCTTTCCTTATTTATTTATTCTTTACTATGTTATAAATGGATCTGCCACGTGAACGCCAAAGAGATCTCATTTCCACTTCATTATGTCTATTTTCGTTCCTCTTCTGTCAGCTCCAGGCCTCACTTCCATACATTAGTGTCGGTATCAGGACTATATTGTGTACCGCTAGTTTTGCACGGTTGACAAGTTCCCATGAGCTATAATTCCATTCAAAGCGCCGTTCACTTTGTTTCCTGAAGTCACCCTCCTTTTGATATCTTTCTCTGTCTTTCCGTTTCTATCAAACATACTTCCTAAATACACAAACTCATCTACTTGCTGCAAACATTTATTACCTTCAAGTGTTTTGCACGTTGTCTTGCTTTTTTCCTTTCCAAATACCATCATTTTCGACTTGTTAACATTCATAATAAGGTCGCTTTCCTTGCATACATCGTACATTCTACTTACTAGATTCTGTAATTCTTGTTCATTATTCGCCATTAATACTGCATCGTTGGCGTATAATGAACAGTATACAATCAAATCGCCCATTTTCTCTCCCACATTCTTACATTCGAGTTCTTTCACACAATTATCCATGTACAAGTTGAACAGCCATGGAGACATTGCACAACCCTGCTTGACATCCTTTGTAATGTCAAACCTTGGTCTGAATGATTAATTTATCCTTACACACACAGAACTTCCTTCCTATAGGGATGCGATTGCGTGTATAAGTTTACTTTTCACCCAGTACTCAGAGAGTATCTTCCATAACCTTTCTCTTATAACTCTATCATACGCCTTTTGCAGATCTTCGAAGGCACAAACAAGTTTTTGATTCTTCACCAATTTCATCACTCGTAGAGAAAAGATCTGATCCATGCATCCTCTTCCACACACAAAGGCTTATCTAAATTTAATTTAATCTATTTGTCAACAGTGTATAAATAATATTGGTTTGACACGACGGGAATATGTTAGATATTTTACCACCTAGTTGTCCACAATAAATCTAATAGACGACAACGATTCTTGTAATTTGTTAATTATTTATTGTTTGGTTATATTTATAAATACCAGTGAGTATGAAGCTGAAATATTAAGGAGAATTGACATGGAAAAAAATTACCATTAATAAGCTGAACTTTCATGGCACTTTAAGAGTGTGTTGTGTATCGACACGTCAATGTGTGTATGTATGTGTGAGCGCTATCTAAGCGAGAAAGAGACAAAGTTATATAACCGCTTTACGCTAGACAACAATGTAATAACGCACTTGATGTCAGTTGACGCTTAATATGGATTGTGTACATCTCGCGCAGTGTGTTGCGTCTTGAATATATACAGAATAAAAGTAAATTCAACACATTGATAACAATAATTATTAAACCATTTTAAAAGAGTTAAGGGAAGACCATGACACAAGTTAACTGGGAGTTGAAAATTACCAGTGACGAGATTACTGTAAAAAAAACCTGTGATCCGCAATGGACAGGCAAAAAAGGTATGGCCAAGGGTTTCCTCCTCGCCACCACACTCACATGGGGAATCTATTAAGTTCAATCTGAACAAATATGAGGCTATCTGGGAATGCCCAATTCTCATTCTAGAGATAATTAATATTGTTCTTTTGAAGACTTTCTTTTCAGAAAACCAGGGAGTGCGGGAAATAGATCCTTGAATTATTTTAAACCGATAACCCTTATGATTTTTTGGATCCATCCATTGTGCAGTCCATATAGAATTCGTACGTTTTTTTACCATATTAAGTCTTTTTTACATCGGGATATGGAATTAATGAGAGAAAATTCCGGAATGAGTCGCCTCCTTGGTCAGTTAAACAGCACATTCATTTTCATGAATTCCTTTATGCGCAGGAATCCAAACGAATGACACCTGTCGAAACTAAATAAAAATCTTCTGACGGAACAGATCATCTCATTGTCTATCCAAACATTCATATTAGAAGAGAGGGATTCAAGAGATGCTTGTGAGTCGGATAATATAACAATCTTACCGTCATTCCGAAGTACGCAGATATCCAAGGCCTCTTTAATTTACCAAAATTTTGCTGAAAAAACCGATGAATCCGAAGGAAGTCGTAGCTTCATATTTATTTTATATTAATATAATAAAAATATATATTCTAGCAACAGGTTCATCAGTGGCCGAATGTACAGTGCCATGAGTAAAAAATCGACCTGTACGGCAGAATAGCTCTATTCTCACGCCTACAATTGAGTAAATAACCCTTTAGATCCCACAGTCCCATAGTAAACGTGGAGATGTATTACTTTATGGACCGAAAGCATGGACACTTACCGAAGAAATAATAAGGCAATTTGAAATATTTAAGACATGGATCTACAGAAGAATGCCCATAATTAGCTGGATGTACAGAGTTATGATTGAAAATGTTATGATTAAGAATAACACATTCTTACTGCGAAGTTGTAATTATTCAGAACATAGATGTGTGATATTTTAAATACTAATTGAATGTATTAATTAGAAAGGTATATGTACATATGAAATTAATTTTATCGAAAAATATTGTTGTTGCTACCGGGATTCGAATCTGGATCTCTTGAATCTGGGAAACGTGCATTAACCGATTACGCTACAGCACATAGTACATTGATGACAAATTTTCTAATCTATATATTACACTTTTCAAATTAATACATCTATCGTTCCATTATTTGAATAGCAAAAAAAATAAAGTAGATTACTATTTTAAATGCAAACATTTTACATTTTTAATCAACAATCATATTATACATAATTAGTTTATCAATTATAAATTTTGAATAAGAAATGATAAAAAAAGAGGAAAAAATAAAATGTGTAAGTAACAAAATATGATGCAATATTTATAATAATCTACCAAAAATTTGTAAGAATAATATACATTTTAACAAGTTGAAATAATACAGCACAATTTAATTCAACATACACAAACGCACACGTAAAGGCTGCTACTCATTAGTGTTGGGTCTGAATTCTTGACTCTGTATGTGTTCATATTGAAGGGGTGACCATGTTATGAACATACGTTTGGTTTAAGTTTTTTTAGCTGAAGTTGAACAGATAACGACACGAAGAAGAAGATGTTAGAGATGTGGTGCTGCAGCCGCATGATACGGATATAATGAATGGCTAGATTTACAAACTTGCTCTATTCTCCGGAAGCTCAAGGTCAAAGATGCCCACCTGACTACTGAAATACTTCGGACGTAAAGCGCCAAGAAGTAAAGATTGTACGAAGAAATACTGGGGATACTCAGCAATATTAATGGAAAGAGAGCGAAAGGACGATACCTTACAAGAAGGAAATAATTCAAAGGATCATCCCTTTACGCAGCTTTGGAGAGGGAAAAATAGAAAGGGATTGTCAAGGCAGCTACGGGAGTGGAATACTACCCAGCAAAGGGAAAAGAATTTATTTATTTAAAGTGTTTTATATGTACGTACATATTACAATTTAGACTACGGACTAAATTAAAGTATATAGAGAGAAATAGTTTTTTAAAAAAAAATTAAAATGACATACAATTCAATGGGATTTTTTCTGCATTAAAATGCCAGTGTCTCCGTTTTACTGTATCTTGCAGTTTTTCTTTAATTTTAGGGTTTAATAATGGAGTGAGTGAGTTGAGAAAAACGAAAATTTTCAACACATACTTCTTTTTGTCTTTAATTAAGGTTCAAATGGTCATTCAGGAGGAGGAGGAGGAGGAGGAAATTATGTCGCATTCATCCTCCAGCCCTGACCTTGCTCCATCAGAATATCACCTATTTCGGTCGTTCTCCAATCAAATTCGTGGTGTGACATTCAACAACCATGACGTCCTGAGTAATTGGCTCGGTAACTATTTCGATACCAGATCAGCCAATTTTTATAGAAAAGGCATCGATAAATTCGTTGAAATATGTGATGAAGTCTTGAACAATAATGGAGAATACATTTTTTAATGAAATGTTGTAATTTTTGTTTAAAAATTTGATTTTATAATAAATACTTGAAAAAAAACCGTAAAAGTACAAAGGTAGTCGTATATACGAGTGTGCAAAGAAGCAGATAATAAAAACCTATCTAGGTCTAACATCTACTGGAAAATAAATATATTGTTTACATCATTTTAAAAATATTATAGTTTTATTTCCGCTGTGTCTTATAAATCAACAAATATCAGAACGTAATAAAATGCTAGATTGCATACCCTGCGTTGCACGGGATTCAGATTTAGAAATATTTTAAAGTAGAGATAATATTTTCTGCGGTTCCTAAATAATATTAACGTATGCAAAATTTGGTTAATGTAGGAGAAAGATGAAATATCCGGGGAGTGGGGTGAGGTGCCTGAAATGTAGGATCCTTAAAAATAACTATGCTATATTTGGAATGGGTGGCATTCATATTCGGAGGAGAGAGGCGGGTGCCTACGTTTTGCGTAGGATCCTAAAGTGAATCAATGCAAAATTTGGAACAGATAGCATCCACAGACTACCAAATATATACACATGAACTAACGCAAACTCCTTGTTTCAATATTTGCATTTTGTGTGCAATATTTGCATCCATGTGATCATTTTGCTACCACTTACGTAATCAAATAGCTCCAAATTTTTTTTTAAATATATGACTCGATTGGAACGAAAATTTAAACTCTGACATATAATATGCATTATTGTAAAAAAAAATACGTCTGGTTTACACAAAGATTTAATTATCGAAGAGTAAATACTTTTATTGTTGCATAAATGTGTCATAAACTATTGGATTTATGTTTCCACAAATAATGTTTGTAGAATGCCCCTCGTCCCGTAACTAATGCTCCAAACCCCTCTTCTATATGTACATTCTTATCATGACTGTCATAGCATCCAATGTAGAATATATAGTGGTTGGAGTGGCAAGTGGAAGTGAAGATGTTAATATTTTGCCTAGTGTCTTATACAGTGAAAACTATGCAAACTTTGGTATAGATCGGTCAAATGGTATAGGATTATATAGAGAACAGACGAACAGACATTCAATTCGATGTATATAGATTTCATTTTGGCTTCAAACACATTTCCAAAGACGTTAGAAAATATATCTGGTTCTTTGTTTTCGAAGAATGTAAAAAAGTAAAACATTCATTTCGGAAAAAAATATTTAGTTTTCTCCATAAATGGTATAGGATATATAGAGAACAGGCGAACAGACATTCAATTCGATGTATATAGATTTCATTTTGGCTTCAAACACATTTCCAAAGACGTTAGAAAATATATCTGGTTCTTTGTTTTCGAAGAATGTAAAAAAGTAAAACATTCATTTCGGAAAAAAATATTTAGTTTTCTCCATAAATGGTATAGGATATATAGAGAACAGACGAACAGACATTCAATTTGATGTATATAGATTTCATTTTGGCTTCAAACACATTTCCAAAGACGTTAGAAAATATATCTGGTTCTTTGTTTTCGAAGAATGTAAAAAAGTAAAACATTCATTTCGGAAAAAAATATTTAGTTTTCTCCATAAATGGTATAGGATATATAGAGAACAGACGAACAGACATTCAATTCGATGTATATAGATTTCATTTTGGCTTCAAACACATTTCCAAAGACGTTAGAAAATATATCTGGTTCTTTGTTTTAGAAGAATGTAAAAAAGTAAAACATTCATTTCGGAAAAAAATATTTAGTTTTCTCCATAAATGGTATAGGATATATAGAGAACAGACGAACAGACATTCAATTCGATGTATATAGATTTCATTTTGGCTTCAAACACATTTCCAAAGACGTTAGAAAATATATCTGGTTCTTTGTTTTCGAAGAATGTAAAAAAGTAAAACATTCATTTCGGAAAAAAATATTTAGTTTTCTCCATAAATGGTATAGGATATATAGAGAACAGACGAACAGACATTCAATTCGATGTATATAGATTTCATTTTGGCTTCAAACACATTTCCAAAGACGTTAGAAAATATATCTGGTTCTTTGTTTTCGAAGAATGTAAAAAAGTAAAACATTCATTTCGGAAAAAAATATTTAGTTTTCTCCATAAATGATTCTATTTGTTTTCCATTCTATTTTCTACTTCGTTTGTCAGCCTCTTGTAAGCAAATTCAAAGGCAATACTTCGGTCCCACGGGGGCCTTCACAGATAGGGAATATGGGACAGTGTTTGACTTGTAAAAAATTGTTATATTCGTCCGGATGTAAAAACCGCCTGTGAAATACAGTGTTTTATTTTATAGAACGTTTGCGCAACAAAAATAATTATTTTTTAATATTTAATGGTATCAATAGGCAAAGTTATTCGTGGTTTAATTCAACAGAGTTGATGTATTGATTTGCAAAACTGTATCGAAATCAGGGTGATTCTTTAATGGTTTTTTAATATATTGTATTCTTTTATATAAAAGTATAAATATTTATTTTATACAACCCTTTATATAATATATAAAGCTGTACAAAGATGCATCACATATAGACATAATTCAGTTTAACCTAAATCTACTTAAAGGGTGCTCCCATGATTCCAGGTCGGTTCGATACTAAGACAATAAGAATAGAGTAACTTAAATATGTTTAATTGTTACAGAATAAGAAACTTGATGCAAACCAAAATAAGCACGAACATCATATAAGAGGAAAAGATAGACTGAGACTGCTATTCAGGAAAAAGGCTAAATTTCATCACTCGATGATGTACAGTGCGATGAAGATTTTTAATGAAATGTCAGAAGATATAAGAAAACAGGAGAAACTACATAGATTCAAAATGAAACTAAACAAATATGTACAAGATAAGTTGTAGTATAAAGAAACACTTTGATCTTGTTTATATTAGAGCATATGCATGCACTATATTAAGAATAAATAAATAAATAGTTGAAAATCTGGAACTGAAATACGGTTATGTTCCATTGAGAGCTTATATAATAAAACAAATAAAATCAAGTTAAGTACTTTCTTTTGAATTAAACAAATGTACATTATGCACAAATGTATCATTTTAATAAAAATCAAGAAAAATAGTACAAAGGTCCGTGATCACGCATTTACCTAAACAAATATTTGCAAGGACAATATTTAATAATCAAAGCAATAATTTAAATACTAAATTAATGTATTAATTATAAATATATACATATAAAATCAATTTTGTCGAAAAATATTGTTTTTGCGTCACCGTCGTCTGGCGTCTGCAATCGGTTTACTCAAAGGTATTTGAGATTCTGTAAAAATAATGTAGATGGCTTTCAAATAATGGAACGACAGGTGTATTAATTTGAAAAATGTAACATATAAGTTCGAAAATTTGTCAAGAAAAATACTGGCGTTATAGCACAAAGGTAGTGCACTTCCCCGGATTGGAAATAGAGATCCAGGTTTGTATCCCGGTGACGCAAAAACAATATTTTTCGACAAAATTGATTTTATATGTATATATTTATAATTAATACATTAATTTAGTATTTAAAATATCACAGACCTATGTTCTGAATAATTACAACTTCACAATAAGAATGTGTTTTCCTTAATAAAGCAATAATTGTACATTAAAAATCATATATAAGGCCTAAATTGATATAGAGAACTGCACGAGAAAGATTTACTCCATAAGCATCTTAATTTACAAGTTTGTACATTTGACATCTGCCGTGACTGTCCACTATTTCTCGTACACGTTGGACATGCCTCTTCCGAGCATGTGCTGGCTTTTCAGGTGCTCCTCCAACAGAATATTCTCTAGATGGTGGTTATCACAGGCCCGAGATGATATCTTAAATGGAAGTAGGTAGATTGTATACTTCAGGAATAATATCTTCCCTAAATAATAAAAGTGCGTACGTTACGTACGAGCCGTCTTACAAGGAGTCAAAAAATACACCATGGTAGTGCGAATTTTGTACAGGATTGTTACGTGGGTATCAATTTGAGAAGTAACAAAAAGTTAGATTCTGACGAACACCCAGACGACTTAAAGTCAGAGATATGTAGCGCCTAATTCCAAACTCCTCTAAGTCGACTTTGTGTTTTTGAGTTATGGATGAAAACGTATATTTTGAAAGCAAATATACAAAATGTTTGATTTTGCATCACATTTTTTAAAGAGACAATTCTGTAATGTATTTTTTTTCTGTATGTATAGTTCTGGCAGTCATATTGTATTTTAGATCACGTGATCATCAACAAGTGTTGTGATTGGCTTATTTCATTTTAGAGGGAATAGCAATTTATACTCTGTCTGCTTTGGGGAATTTTGGAACTAACTTTGATTTTATACATGTAATATCAAGAGATTTAAATGAATTTTGCGAGAAACAATGTGTTGTACGTGTAGCTGACAAAAAATAAACCGACGAAACTGCATATTCAATAAATAATAAATATAGAGTGCTATCTGTTTATGCATGTTAGATGATTGTACATTATTAAGTACTCGTAGTTTGTTGACCCAGTGATCTAGAGATCGGAGGTTTGAGACCCGTTCCAGGATACCAGCAAGTTAGTCTTATTTGCATAGCTCAAACGTTTAGATTATTTTAAAAATAGTAAGAATAATGTCGCGACATGTATTCTGAATACGTTTTTCTATTTTTTTAAATAAAAACCCGATTTTAATGAAAACTCATTTATGTTGTGATGTTTCTATTTCAAAATATTTTCTATGGTAATTTTAATATAAATTAAATGACAGAAAAATAAATTATATATATTTTCTGTATATCTTTCTAATTGATTAATTTAGTTTGTGTTTAAAATAATAACAGTACAGCAAAAAAAAAAACCAGTTGCCTAGATGACGTCTAGCCGAATTATTCTAATGTCATAAGGTTATTTTTCTACCAGGAGCTCGTTGTCCGTTAATTTTTTTGCTGTTTTATAAATCTGAGTGTCTTATAACATATTATTCTCATTAGTAAGGTGTCATTTCTAACTCTATCAGTTCAGAATATTTTTAGCGTGTTACCAATATTTTAATATGGCACAGCTCTTATTTTTCATTAAGGGCGCTCAAACTTTTTTTTAAAATAAAACAAAAACGAATGAATATATCTAAAAAAAAATTATTATGTTTTGAAGTACATTTAGTGGCAATTATGTATGAAATTCAATTTCCCTCGCATGACCACCGCGGGCACGGTTGCAGAAGTCCAATCGTTGAATCCAATTTTCCACCACTTTTTCACATAATTCGGCCCGAATCGCACCAATTTCGCGTTCAATATTTTCTCTTAGCTCTTGTAACGTCGCCGGCTTGTTGGTAAAGACCAAAGATTTAACATAGCCCCAAAGAAAATAGTCCAATGGTGTTAAATCGCATGATCTAGGCGGCTATTGAACTGGTCCATTTCGCGAAATAACACGCTCACCAAATTTGGTTTTCAATAAGTCAATTGTTGCATGTGCCGTGTAACTGGTAGCGCCGTCTTGTTAAAACCACATATTGGCCAAGTCCATATCTTGCAATTGAGGCCAAAAATAATCAGTTATCATGGAGCGATAACGATTACCATTCACAGTAACATGACGATTAGCATCATCAACAAAAGAATATGGTCCAATGACACCTCCGGCATGTAATCCACACCAAACAGTGATTTTTCCGGGATGCAATTGTGTTTCGTGAAGCACATGTGGATTGGTGCCTGCCCAATAATGCATATTTTACTTGTTTACATATCCATTGAGCCAAAAATGAGCTTCGTCGCTAAAGATGATTTTTCGATGGAATTCAGCATCATTTTCAAATTGTTGTGCAGCCCAATTGAGGAATTGGCGACGCTTCAAATGGTCAAGCGGCTTTAGTTCTTGTGTCAACTGGATCTTGTATGAATGTAGGCCAGGATCTTTTCGCAAAATTCGCCACAATGACGTCACAGAAATGCCCAATTGTTGAGAACGTCGTGTTAGTGACTCATTTGGGTCATCAAGAACAGATGCTCTAGCGGCGGCAATATTTTCCTCACTTCGTGCATTTCTTTGTCTCACTGTCACTGGAACATTGTGTAGCGACAATGTGCTTTGAAATTTTTGCACCAAACGTTGAATTGTTGATGTGGCAGGCAAGTGATGACGACGATAAAATGGTCGTAATGCTCTTAAAGTTGCGGTGAGCGAACGCGAATTTTGGTAGTAGATTTGAATAATTTGCAAGCGTTGCTCCGGTGTGTACTGCTCCACGATGATTTGCCAACTAAGTACGAGTGTTAACCTCAAAAAAAATTGAAGAAATATGGCGTAGTTTCTTGTCCCTGTTGAAAGAAAGTTTGAGCGTCCCTATTGAAAAACCCTTTATTATAAAAATATTACTAATAATACAATTTAAATGAATCAACTAAAATATGTATACGAAAAAATATATTAGTTACTACCGGGATTCAATCCTGGACCATTCTCTATCCTGGGAAATGCGTTACCAATTCCGATTTATCAGTAAACTATGCTTACGACAAATTTTTGGACTTATATTACATATCTCTTTAAAATTGATACATCTGTTGTGTCATTTTTAAAAGTAATCAATTTTATATTGAGAGAAATCTCAAATATTAATTAATTTAAAAAACTGCAACTTCACAATAAAAATATTACTAATAGATAGTGGGATTGAGTACATTTTTATTTTTATTCTCATTGTATCACAACAATAATGTTATTTTTCTTCAAAAAAGTTCCTTTATTTTCGTCAAAATTTATGTTATTAAAATTACAATTAAAACCTCTCTAATATTACATCAGAAATAATATTAAATTGAATATTACGTTTACTTTCACAAATATTTTATGTCAATATTAAGGAGATTTGAATATTCACGCTTGTCGGATGTTGGTCGGGTTCACCGACAGACCCATCATAGGAAAATACACTCCCAAAGCTTTTACGTAAGGTCTTGGATGGAAAAGTCACGGTCATACCATCGATTCAGGGCTAATAGAAAATAGCCCCACGGGAGAAAATTATGGACCTAGTTTCTGATAATCGGCGACCTCGTCAAAACATTTCCCACATAATGTGTTACGCAAAAATTAGTTCAGTTTAATAAATATGTTTATTTTTACATGTATATTTTTTATAACTTCGTGATCAGACAAATATTAATTTAAAAAACGAATGTTTAATAAAATTGACTCCATATCCTGGGGTCATCTACAAGATTCAAAAATATTCGAAAATACTAGATATCCTGGCGTCATCTACAAAAATACTAGATATCCTGGCGTCATCTACAAAATTCAAAAATACTCGAAAAACACTCCATTAAAACGATGGTTGCTTTTATAAAAATGTATACACATTTTGAAAAGTTATAAATTCAATATTAATTAAGCTAAATTAATGTTTTTTAATTTCAAATCAATGAAGATAAACGAGATTTTTTTAATAATCGCAAACGTTCGAACACGTCCATTCAAATGTATAAATGGCAAACATTTTATATTTGGGAGCATTGCACCTTGACAGCTGCCTTTAATTATTTAATTTATGTCAGTTTTGCACCATTAACCTTATCTATTAGTGATGGAAAAATCGTTATTTTGACTGTGATTTGAACGATGATTGATAACTAATTAACGTAATTCTTCGAGCAATAACTGGTACACTAGAAAGTAAGCCTCCGACAGTTAAATCTTAGTTACCAGTCATAGACATAATTGCAGTTACGTAACGATTTACCATCACTATTATTTCTTACATGTCCCTGTAAAAAAAGTGCAGTGGTGCGAGGTCCAGAGAATGTGGGGCATATATTTCATTTCTTCGACCAATTTATCTGTCGGACAAGATATTCATCAAATAGTGGTAGTGGAAATATGCTAGAAATAAAATTCATAATTAACTAATATAATATTTCCAATAGGCTCATTTCAAAATGCAATGGGCGCTCGATTTTGGAACTCCTATCTCATGTGTATACATTTTTTGGGACACCGTGTAAAACTACAGTTAAAATTAAACCATAGGTAATCTATATACAGGTTTGCTGTAATGTAACTCATAAGTCAATAGAGTGCCTGGATCGAATCTTGGTGCTGGTGATGTTTTTGAATGCAGTTTTACTAGGAAAAAATTATACTTAGCGATTGGTTCAAATGCCGTACCAAAAATAATAATAGAACAAATAAAAAAGGTTTAAATTTCATGTAAAAACACTCTATAATTAAGTAGGTACTTAATTTCCAAACGGCTCAATAATGAAACTGACTATTAGTTTTTAGTGATATTCCAATGGTTTGTATCAAAAAAGATCAAATAATGTGAGCGACAAACACCTAAAATACGTGTGTTGAGTTTCAAACATCTCTATAAATGGTATAAAATGGCATTAAATTATGTAATTTCTCAAAATCGACAACATATTTGTAATTTTTTTTGCATTTCCTGTAGTATTGATATATTTATTTATTTATTTGTAGCTATATAATATAATGTTAAAAATCTATTTAGACTGTGCCCATCTCACTAGAGAAATTTTGTGTCTAAACGGGCATAGTTTACAAAAAATTGTACAATTAATTAGAATTACAAGTAGTAGATAGAATTACATTTATTACTATATAATAGGTGTATATGAAGAACAATTTTAAAGTGGTCTTAATAAATTAATTTTGGATCACTTTGTAGCAATAATTAATATAGGTATGAGTCAATATGTTTGGGTAAGTGCACCAATACTGGCTCTACCCATATTACGAATCCAAGTTTAAATATATAGTTTCATGTTCTTGGGACAGTTCAAAGTTTAAATCTTTTAGTATTCTATTAAATAGTTTCGGTCCAAAATATTTGTAGTTCCTTTGACTATATGTTGTATGTGCTCTTGGGGTTTGTAGGTTATTTGTATTTGTCCGTGTGGAAATTATATTTTGAGTTGTTTTGAAATGTGTCTGTTTGTATTTATATATGTATTTAAGAGTGGTATTAGCATATATTTGTCTTATATCAAAGACATCGAATTTATTAAAAATTTCGTCAGTGCTCGTTGTGATTGGGGTTTTGAGGATAACTTTTAATACAATTTTCTGAGCTGCTATTATTGGATTAATTATAGACATAGTCGCTCTACTCCAACCAATTATACCATGCTCTATGATTGATTGATAGATAGCATAGTACGTCATTTTAAGATGTTTTATATTAAGGAAATTTCTAATATTTAAAAAAATATATATTGTTTTTTTTTTACATCATGTCTTCAAAATATCTATTGGATATTTAGATAAAAATTCTATTTTCAAAAGTTTTTCGTGATTTTTGGGTTTTGTTAGAAATCTGTTATAGAGGGTGATTAAATTAAACGACTCGTGTATCTAATTTGTTTTAAAAAATAACTAACTCTGTATAAACCAAATTAATTAATTTAACTAGTACTAATCTATGCCAGGATGTACATATGTACGGTAGTTATTTATTTATACAGTACGGTGAACATTGTAAACTATGATTAGGATAACATCTAAAAGGTGTTGAGGGGTTTTATATTCAATAAGTGGGTTTTGTGTTTATCTAAATATTAAATTAATTTATTTTTCTTTTGAATTTATTTTTCATGATTTGTTAATTAAAGTTTCGAGTTAGTTAGCATTGTTGAGTGCAACCAACAAAGGAGTTTTAACTTCTGGAACGGTTCCGGTAAAGCGTGGGTCCCTTCCAAGGCTTTTGAAAGTACTGTGAATCATTAACAAAAATTTACAAAAACAAAACAAAAATATATATTCAACAAGCAGGGCAAAGTTTATTTATAGAAAGATACATAAAGATATTAAAAATAAAGTATAAATAATCCTTTACAAAACTACTTTACATGAAAACTAAAAGCAAATATCATGATTAGTTTTGATGAGTTGTAAATAGAAAATACGTATCTGAAAATAAATAAAAATAACAGTTAGGATATAAAAATATGTAGAATGTAAAAATATTAAAAAAAAAGTATATATATAATATCATATATACTTTGTTTTTTATATAGACAAAGGCATTAAAAGAAAAAAATGCAGGATGCATAGATAAAATATGAGAATAGATGGCACAAAATTTGACTTAAATTGACTCCATACAAAACAGAACTACTATGGACAGCAACACCTAGAAGGCAAAACACAGTAATCAATGTCTGCGAATGCTAAATCTGAGACAGATTAAAAGTATTCGGAGACATCTTCCTTGAGGCAGCTCGTCTATTTATAAATGCATTTTTGGTGTCATGTATGGACGATTGTAACAGTATCTATGCTGGCCTGCCAATGTTTCAGCTAGACAGATTATAATCCATTCTAAATGCGGCAGCATGGATATTATATGGAGTTTCCAAATCATCTCATATAATATCCCTTTTACTTCTGCTGTATTAGCTCCGATTCTCTGAAAGAGTTAAATTAAAATTTTGCTGGTTGATATACAAGGCGACACACAACATGGCGCCTCTGTATCTTCAAGAACTTTATATCCCAGATAATTAGAATGGTAGACGTCAAACTCTCAGTTCAGTCTCTACCTCAGCCGCAGGAAGGATTGTAGAACCGACCAACCGTTGCCAGAAGTCTAAATTTAGTGAACGGGCATTTGCAGTGGGAGGCCCAAAAGCGTGGAACTCTTTGTCCTCCTTCATAAGAAACAGTGCATCCGAGACTTTATTTAAGAATGAACTAAAAACGCACCTTTCCAAAAAGTTATTTCTATAAGTGAAAATAACAAATTTTAATCTTAAAAAATAAACATAATTGTAGAACTATAAACAATTTATCTGTAAAACGCCCTTGAAGTGGAAGTTTTTACAAATTATTCATCATTATTTATTTACAATTAATTGTTGTTTATTGTAGGATGATGCACTAATTAATTTACACAGGTTAAAAGCTAAATTGCACGATGAATAATAATAATAAAACGTATATTTTTTTTGCGTTCATATTTAATTAATATTTTCAAAAAAAAACAACAATTAACTTTGATTAAATAAAGTCACATAAAAAAAAAATAATAAAAGGGGAAATAGAAGAAAACATAAAAAGAAAGCATTGCATTATATTAAAATATTTGTTAAAAACGACAGAAAATTATTTGAGTTTTAATTTTAAATTTCTTTTAAAAAAATTGTTCATTAAGTATTAAATAATATTTTGAGTGCTAGTGAACATGCGACAGATGTTTTGTTTTCGAGAGATATTTTTTATACAAGCTAGTGAAGTGTTAAGTAACATAATAATGTTTTCATATTTTTAAGAGATGTTTCGCGAGGGTTGTTTCGAACGGGGTGTGTATAATACAGAGAGTTAACCCCCACTTTGACGTGTGTAATGGTTTGAAAATAACACGATTTTACAAACAATTTATTTCAATTTTAATACTCTATGAAAAATGGTAAGTGAAGCGATAGGAAGAGAGGCGGTTTGTGAAATTGGTTCTGTATCGGAAAATATCAAATTGAGTATAGACGTACACATCAATTTATGCGTAAAATAAAGAAGAATCATATTTATATGATTTTATTTTTTATTTTACGATGAATACATTTTTATATTGAAATACAATTGTTAATTATACGTTAGTCATTTTAATGTATGAATCGTTTGCGTGTATTAATAATGTAAGTAGGCGTTTTGGACTGAAATTTGTTAGGAACTGTGTATAGTAAATAACCTTGTTTATCAGTTCCAAGTTTTTGAGTGGGTCAGTAATTATCATCCACGTTGGTCTTTCATGACTGAGGATCGTGATCTCTATGAACTCCAGCCCTTTTGATTATGCTCCTCCACTTTTATCGGTATTCTGTAGATCTTAGGGCAAACTGCAACAAGATTCTCGAAGCTTTTTGCAAGATGCACTAAAATGGAAGGATAATGGTTGAGAATATGTCTTTGTTGTTCAGTTCCTGTAGAGTATAAATATTCGTGCGTCTTGCCGTCCATGACATGCGAAACATGCGACCCTAGCACTACATCTCAAAAGCATCAATCGGTTACCTTCTCCTTGCCTTCAGGGTCTATGATTCCACACCACATAAAAATATAATGCATCAAATACTGTACTATATCAGTGGTATTTTTTATTAACCATGTGTATAATTAATTCCGCCGATTGAAAGGTTTGATTGGTGATTTATTTTTAAAATGCAAAGAACACTACTAAGATAGCTACTGGATCGGGTGCCATATTTTGTTATAATTAAAAGAATGCAGATGACGGCGTTCACTAAACTGTCAAAAGTTTTAAAAACAGATGGAAGACGTCTTCAAACAGGGAATTGTCAAGCTCATCTTTCGGTCTTAAAAATGTCTGGACGTCAAAAAATATTGCAAAGTGATTTAAAACATGACATATTTTTATTGTAATTCAAAAGTTATTGAGCTACGATAAATTAGTATAAGTTTACAACAAAACGATTCATACTATAAAAAGGGCTCCTATTTCGATCGATGGCCTTTTTCCATATTTTTGGTAGCTGAAGGAATCCTCTCTTGAAAAGTTTCTGGTTAATTTAGGTAAATTTGCACTATTAACAGTTCTACGAGGATCGAAAAATGATGGTCAGAAGGTGCAAGGTCAGAATTATATGGTGGATGCACTAAAACGTTTCAGACATATTAGAGAAATGTTTATAGACTAACCATAGAAATATATATATTCTAGTATTGTCATGCTATAACACAACACCTTTTATGCTGGCCAACCCTGGCTGCATGATTATGGCAGTACTTATTAGTATCAATAATTTGGTGTGGTTATAGTAGCTCACAATGCACGACATCTTAGCAATCCTACCAGATATATAGCATGACCTCCTTTGGTTGGGATCAAGCCTTTCTGGTTGTGTGTGCTGTAAGTCCAACTAACGTTGTAATAAACAACCCACTTACGAATAATACGAATAAACAGGATTTATTTAGTGGAGTTAAATTTTTTAGAAAATAATAATATCTCCGACGTTTCATATCCCTTCATAAAGCACATATTCAGAGATGAGAAAAAAAATATTGGAGATCGAACTCGGCGTAAATAGTGAACTACAACGAGGTTCAGAATGATTCACGACACTATAATAATAACGCGGTGTAATGACCCGAGAAAACATTATTTTAAAATATTTTTGCGTGCTTGCTATTAGCGAGAAGGGCATCCGATTGGATCGTTTTTGCGCCAATCACAGCTCTTTTGAAAACAAGAATGGAAAGAAATTATAATGCGTTCATAAAAACATTCATTTGTAAACTTATAAAAAAAGTAGAAAGGTCACATCAAGCGAACACCATTTAGTTTGCCCTTTTAAATTATGAATTTACGAATTTACTACGCATTGGATTTATTTGACTTTCTGAAATTTTTGGTGTAATAATTGATTTCGATCGTCACATGACAGTTTCTCTGTATTCAAGATGTTCACATTATGGCGAATTTTTTGTCAATATTAATATTATTTATCTACCTACTAAATTGTGTTACAATTTAATAGTAAAAACAAAATTAAATAAAAAATTTAAAAAAATATATGTAAGGGTTGTGGTTGTAAACTTATTGACTCGTGAGGATCTTAAGTGCGTGGTCGTATCAGAAGATTTTGTGCATGGTGAGACTGAAGGCCCTATCTCTCTTCTTGTCTCACGCGTGTTGGTACATGTCACAATGTATACGAACGTGCGTGTGTGAATATTTATGCTGTGTCTAGAGTGAAGTATTTAAATAAAACAGAACTTACAAAAATTGGTGTTTATTGCGGGATGATTTACAATGGCAGGTACGACGAGTATAACGTTAATTGTGCGAATAAAGTTGAAGACTGGAGTGGCTCGCTTGAGATACTGATGAAAAACGGGCTGCGGAGAAGTGGTTGGCTAGTTCCTAGGACTCGTATGTCATGATGTTTTGATATCAGCATTGGTCGGTGCGTTTCGATATTATATGGCTATTAGGTGATTCTTAACGCGGCCATGTCTGAAGGGCACGAGCAGGACCACCACAAAAATAATAAACCGCATTAATTAATCAATATATCTTCACCAGGATGAAAAATAATAAGATTTTTACTATGTTTATTATTTTTTTAAATTAACATCTATATTGTGTGCAAAATCCTGAAGAGTTACTATAAAAAAAATAGGTTTATATAGGTTAAAGTGCATGGGATTGTATAGAGAACACACATATGGTTTTAAATATATATTATACATAGTTCAACAGTTTATAAATGAGAGACGTTCTACGAGTACGTAATGCTAATAAAATACGATTTTCAACGAAACAAAAAAAAAATATTATGAAAATATTGACTATAACTGACAGTAGGTAAACTAAAATCAAATATCTTTATATAGATTATTTAATTATTTTTAACCACTTAATTAATTATTGCACCAAAACATCAAACCACAAAGTTTACTTTGTAAGTACTGAAAAAAAAAAGATTTTTGGACAGATTACTTCATCGATGCTGCGATGTATAAAGTTGCTTTGAGAGCAAGGGATGAAAGTGGCTCCCGTTAATGATAATGTTTAGGGGTGGAGGCGAGTTCCGGGCACCCCGCCCGCGCCGAACGGTTGTTATAAATGATAAATTGCCCGTAAGAAAAATAAAGAAAGTATCTTGTAAAGTAGGCGGGGAATGTATGAAGAACTCGGGTGACTTCGCAAACCTACATTGGAGAATTTCTTTTGATTCATCTCATTTTGAAGGTTCTAAGAAGAAAGAAAGAGAACAATGCCAAAATTCAAACAATGATAAGCTACCGAAAATTCTTTCGTAAAAAAATACTTAAGTGAATTGAATAATTTAATTGCTAGCTCGAACATATTACTAAAAGAATATTTCTATAGAGAATAATTTACTCCTTTATAACACTATAACAGGTTATACTGTCTCTATTGTTATTAGCTATAACTTTTTATTCTACTTTATCACTTGAACTCTCTGTCCTGCACTGTGTCGATTACTTGGGGCCACTGATAATTTCATAATTTTTCGAGTCTCTTTATTTGTCTTTTCTATATTTTCCTGGGTCATCCTAAAGCTTTTTTTACCTCTGCTACTATTGAAAAAATCTATTTAGGCAGACTTTTGTTTGCCCAAGCCAACTAAGTTGAAATTTTTCTATTTGGTGCAGCAGCGGATTCATTCTAAGATCCTCTAGGATGATATCACTTCTGATTTAATCTCTAAACTTCACTGCTGTTACTCCTCTTAGGTATTTTATTTCTGCAGCCTAGATTGTCGACCGATTCCTTTCCTTTAGTATACAAAGTTGATGGTCATAAGTCAGGGTGGGGGTGAAAACTAGCTGAAAATCGCCAGTTTTGTTTTATTATTTAAACATAACAAGATAGTAATTCATTGATTTGTTTAATTTTGTAGAATTCTTAAAATTGGGTACATACATTTTATTTTGGGACACCCAATATAAGTGTTTTTACAGGTTATCGATTTAGATTGGGTAAATAAGTAACCCGACATCGATTGTCAAGTTACTTATTTTTTATTATTGTCATTTTCAATACATCTTTTAACACCTAGGCAATATTGGATTGTTTGAACGGCCCACTACGTTATTACTCATAACTAGAACCTTTTTTTTTAAAACAAAATGGTGCCGGAACGGCGTTTCACCGTGCTACATGACAAAAAAAGCACTGCTTGTTACCTTATTGTAAGTCTACAGAGGTAGAAACTGCAGGGGAAATTACCTAGGGTGGAAATACAGACGAAAACTGAAAGGCCCGCAAACATTTTAGCTAAAAGTTTGCCTTTCTGCTGCTACCAAAAAGACCATGTTTGCGTTCTTGTTAGAAGGGGAGTGTCGTATTTGCAAAAGAGTATTTGGTCAACTTAGAGTATTTTATTAGTTTTGTATAAAAAAATGTGGTTGTATTTCAATTAATGAAACTTTTGCAGCTTTCTTTCATATTTGAATATTATTCTGCGATGATTTGTTATGATTTATTATACACATTCTTTTTTAAAATTCAGTTTAATAATTTTAGGGATGCCTTGTGGACTGAGATGAAAGTCTCTGAGATTTAAGACATAATGGGTAGATATCACTGACAAGGTCATAAGAACGATAAATATAAGGACTCGTGTCCACGAAAGGAAACACCATGAGACAAATTTCAGAGATTTAGTTGAGGTACATCTTAATACTATACACTCGTGTTTGGATTTTGATCTGAAGATGAACTCAGAGATCAGTTTGACATTGGTAGAAAGAAAAAAAACCTCAACCCAGTGTATACGAAGTTAGATCTAACACGTGCACACAAATGCCACCTAAAACCTCCACAGATCTGTTTAACTATCTATTCTGAAAAGTTAACAATAGTCATTAAACATTAATTAATATAAGGCCTTACATTAAAAACATTTATGCTACTGTATACCTCTATAATTCTATGGTAATTCATTATAAATATAATTAAAGTCAAGGCCCTAGAAATCAAGAGGTCCATAAATAATAATGAATGCATATTTTATTGAGGGATTTTGACAATGTAAACTAATTATAACTAACATAATAAATATTTAACATGTAGTACTATTTATGAAAATCCACAGAAATGTTTAGGTACATGAGTAAGTTTAGGTGCAGAAGATAAATAAAAAGAAAACAAGAAGGAGAAAGAGCGGGAAGGTTGCAACTATTGTTGTGGTAAAGAGCCAGCAAGATGTGTTTATAGGTAGAATAACTGGCCAAAATTGAGATTGTGGTGGTTCATAAAAATAACCATTTAAGCGTAGTAAGGCTAATGTTGAAAAAGTAAATTTCTGTAAAATTTTCATTATGGTATTTGCGTGACCGGTGAATGAATGAATTTTGTATGTAAGGTGTTTTACTTCTAGGAATGTGGAATAGAACGTGAATCAGAAGCTACCTACTTACCACAATGTCGAGATCCACCTTAACTATCTTCTGGGGAAAAAAACTTTAATCCCAGTGACGCAAAAACTATATTTTTCGACAAAATTGATTTTATATGTACATATTTATAATTAATACATTAATTTAGTATTTAAAAAAACTTTATTAAATAGCAAAATTGTGAAAGGTGATATTTCATAAACAATAATAATAGTACAAAAAAATGCGTCGACCTTGGGGGATTCCTCTTACATTTGCCGTAAAAAATCATTATCATCTTCTTGCATCCTCCCATTTTGGTGTCCTGAGAGCAGCATCCACCACCGTTTCCGAGTGCCTGACAATTTGTCAGGACACTCCTTTAACTGGCGGTCCACGCACGAATCTTCTTCTCCCAGGTAGACCATGATGAGAAATGACAAGAGGTAATGGCACGAAGATGTAATGTGAAGTAAGACGAAAGAAAGAAAGAAGAAAGTAAGAAGTCAAATAAGGGAAATTAAATTATTTCCTGCAAGAATATAAATTTTTAAGATACAATTAGGATTCGTAATGTTAGAAATAAGTGCTTGTAAAATCGAAGTACTATTTGGATTTTTACTCTTCTAATTTCTCCATGGTGCGACGTCCATATGCTACTCTCTGGCGTTGGCTTTGCGCCTGAATCTTGTATGGGCTCCATCCTCGGCGTATCTTCTAATGCAAATTCGACAGAATGGCGGCAGCAGCCGAATGGCTGTCCGCGGCCGATTCCCTCAGTTCGAAGCAGCGAGTAAAAATGATCCATGTACCTGCTAGCGCTGGTCCGTCATTCGAAGCAACGGTCGCGAACCTTGCGGCCAACATCGAAATTACTACACGACGATCCGAGCCTAACAAGAAATTATTTAACCATTAGGTACTAACGTTATATTCTTCTTCTGCCAAGAATTCGTAACGTTATAACGTACTGACAAATTCACGTCAGGTTCTTCGAGAAAACATTTTTTATTGTTACGAATGGAAAATACTTATATATTGTAATTATTTTATCCAATTTTATTTCTGAGAAATACCTAAAATATGAACTCATTCACATAATTAGAGGCAATGTCAACTCAGTTCACCTCAAGGTTAACATCAAACAGTACTTCAAGTGGATACTCTACAAAGGCATTAATCGCTCAATGTTCTTCTAATAATATAAAGTTAGCATAAAAAAATGTTTTATTCAACGGGCATGGATAATTAAAAATAATTGAACTTTAACATTTTACATTCAATAATTTAAATTTTTGACTAATGAATTCTGCAGAATGGAGATCAAATTGTTGAATTATATTCTAAATTACTTCTTGAAGCCGTGAATAAATTTTAATCGATAGAAGTCATTTCATCTTTCTAAAAATAAAGCAAAGATATTTTAAAGCTTTATTAGTTTTATTATTATCGATAGTCTATACAGGAGACAATATTTTATGATACTTTTTTAATATTAATATAGTTGTTTTATTATTATGTGTAATACAACATTGTGCCAAAAGCGCCTGTATTGAAATGCCAGAAAGATAAAAAACATAAGCATTTTAATAGAATCTAGTGGAATAGTATTTGTACGTTTATCTAAGATACAAGCTGCTCTGTCTTTCTATTAATTTATTTAAAAACAGGCTAATAATAATAGCTGCAAGGGCCGCGAGACCCAGAATATAATCTCTCGCCAGGCGGCAGGTGTATCGCAGAAATGCTAAATAACGTTAAAATTTAATAATTTAAATATAAAAATATGTCTGTTATTTATTGTATATATTTGTTTGCTTTAATTGTTTAAATTATATTGTATTGTGTTAGACCACGTTAATTTTTTTGATAACAAATTATATTTTCATTAAAAGTAGTTTTTACATAAACACAGTTGAAATTTTTTATTAAAATAGTTGTCTAGCTTGTTTGGTGTAGCGGAAAGACGTTATGCGGTTAATATTGGTTGCGAAATTATGAATAGTTAATAAATACGGATGAATGTGTGTTGATATATATTATGTTTGTAGAGTAGTGGATGCCCCAATATTCCACCCACCACTATCGTGCTCGTTTGAAAGTCGCAGAATGTATTGTGTATATGTGAGTATGGCAGAATGGAGGTTACGAGTTTATTGTAGTCACAGAGTTAACAAAAGTAGAATTTAACCAATACAATGTAGTTACCATGCGAAATATTATCGGAGGCGATTCCTGGAGCTGTTGAAGGCAAGATTGTCATGAGCCTTTCCGACCACCGCTGACCATGATGGTATTGCTGCATGACGTCAGTACTGAGTGTGTTTACGGCTGATGGGTGCTTCGTTTTGCGCACCGGTATCTGTTGGGTATGTTCAGCTTCTCCTTCCACGACGGTTTCACCTAGCGACCAACGAGTTTGCCATATTTTCATAGCATGACCATTTATCTTAATTTGAAAATAGTAATAATATTAATGAGACTTAAATTTGAAAATAAATTATTTGGTATAATTTACGTCTAATTTATTTATTTATACATAATGATTATTAATATAAACACTGACTCATAACACATTTATTTAATATAATTATATGTTTTCTATGGAACGTATTTATTCCATATTTAGATAAATATTTATCGAGAAGCGTCCAAAAGACATTTTCTCACAAAGAAATGTACACAACAGATATTTCTATTACAGGGCATTCAGAAAATTCCATAATAGAAATATCTCGGACTCTTCTTGACCAAATGGAATACTTCCTCTAGAAAAGAGAAATTTGTACCGCGATAGAAATAATGAAAAGGACCAAAAAGGAAAATAATAAAATGAATAGAGGTCATTTACGAAAGCCACCACAAAGAATTGTATGAACACAAAAAAATGTGGTTGTTCACGACTTGTCCCTCAACACATTATATACACGCACACATATAACGTTAATACTGTATGAATACACCTAGGAACTATTATGCTGCCATTCTAGGAAATCTTTCTGGAGAAATTGGAAACATTTTTTGACAAGACTCTAGGTGCCTACCCATTTATATTAAGCCTCGACACTGTCCAAAAGGAAAAAAAAAAAGAGAGACCGCGGTTTTCATAAAAACTATATTTCAATGTTGAAAATATAATTTGTTATCAAAAAAAGGTGAGTGGTTTATCACAATACAACAATAATAGATATATCTTTATAATTAAGTTATTAAATAATAACGTAATTTACCATTTCTGCGACACACCTGCCGCCTGGGGATAGATTATATTTCGGGTCTCGCGGCCCTAGGGGCGATTAAATTGAAAATTATTAAATAATCCATTTAAATAATCCAATAACAGACTGAACATTTCGTCTTAGCTAAATACATATATAACGAAAGACTTCTGAATACTGCTGAAAATTCGTTCGCTCTTCATCTCGTGTAAAAAAATATTGGTGTCGTTTTACTATTGAAATTGAACATTTTATCAATGCATAATTTATGGTATAATCAATTTAATGTTATATTTACTATATATGACTTGTACTCATTCGCATGTCAAATGAATAATTCTTTATTCGAAGAGTAAGGAGAAACTGTATTGAAAATGGTGTTGAGAAATGAGAAAAATTTACCTAGAAATTTAATAAGAAAAAAGTATTGTCTCTTGTATTTAAGATATAAACTTTTGCATTTTTTATGAAAGTTATCCCATTCGGTGTATGTTGCAGTGACTGAGATCTGTTGGGAAAATTTCCGGAGAGTAAGGAGGGTGTGGCATAACCGACCACGAAAATCTTAACGTCACGTGGAGTTTTTGTCTTCTCCCAACATTACGTGGTGAAAATTCACTTTTAGATAGTTCATTTTATTTTTACGAGTTGTATGAAATAATGCAATAATATAGAAGAAGATTCAAGAGAAAGCGATACAGAAATAATATACCGCTCCTGGTTGAAGAACATGCGTGACTAGTTGCAACGGAACCACTCTTCAAGTTCTTCAAGCTTCTCAAGCAGTCATCAGTGCAGGTTTTTGTACAAACGTTTATTATGTAAAGTATTTATTTTTATTTTTTGTCAAACTGCAAATAGAAAGAATAGTGCTGAAGTTAGAAGTATATGAAGCGTCAGCGGAGTGAGTTAGCGGTGCTTGATCCAACTCGTGTCGAGACTCGTCATGGCGAGCGATTGGACGAGATTGAGCTCAGCTTTTCTTTTCAAGAGCCTGGCCTCCGTGTTTAGATGTCACCGGTGTCGTCGGTTAGCCGGGGACGGCGATGATTGCGGTGAATTTGAATCGCCGCCTCAAAATTTTAATATTATAAATAAATATATTGGTCTTATAGATATTATACATGTAAATGTGCAGTTCGGTATTCAATTTTTAAATTGAGATGCCAAACTTTATAATTATTATTGGCAGGAGCATCGGATGCACATTGAATATTCCGAGGCTATTTGGATTCCATATAAATTTGGCATTCGACGAGTGGCAAAATATTGCCACAGAATTACCAATACTTGAACTACCTGCATTTGCCAAGTTATCAATAGCAAACATCAGGATTTATTTTTATCTTTAATATAAATGAGAAAATGGAACTAATAATGGAATTTTGTGTTTTTTTTTCATTTTAATCTTGTTGATTGACACACATACGAGCTTTTACACAAATTTATTTTTATTAAATAAGAACAGACATAATTACCGTTTACTATTTTTACCATTAATAAATGTAATAAAATCATATTTTTCTATTGTAGTATTACACAAAGACTAGCTGATAATTCAAAAATGAAAATGTAAAATAATGATATTGCAAAATGTATATTTATTTTCAAAATCATTTTAATACTTAGAAAATTACGTCCGTATACTGTTGGATCATTATCAATGATGATGGCATCTGCAAGTGTCTTACACTTTTTTGTGATTAATGTTATTCTCTACCGCGCATTTCCGCAGAGTCTGATGATTTTATCAGTCTAGCAAGTTTTAAGACGGCCTCTTGATTCCCCTATCACTGGATGCCTGCGTTTGTCTAACGATTATCCGTCCTCCGGGTAATACGGCCTCTGCCCATTACCATTTAATTTTATCAGCGTATTCTATTATATCGACTACTCTTGTCTGTTCTGTATCCAGTTTAATTTTCTGTTGAGAGTCCATGTTTTGCTGCCATTTGTGAGTACTGCAAACGTTTTTCATACAATGGAAGATCACTATTCAAACATTTTAATATATATATATATATATATATATACTCGTATATATACACTTAAGTACGTACTCGTATATATATGATCTAATATAAACAATATCAATATGTCCATCTTTACTATAGATTATTTTTAAATAATGTAATTTTTATTCCATTTTATATTATCTGGCATTTCATTGAAAATCATCGCACCAAACTTCATTGATTTCAGAAATTAATCTTTTTATGAATGGTAGTCTCATTCTACCTCTTCCTCTTGTATTATTTTTGTGCTCAAGTTGAAATGTTTCAAATTTTCTTATAAATTCTTGCCATATATGTTTAGTGAGGGAAAATTTCTGGCCTGGATAGACGTAGAACGTAAAACAACATTTGTTCAAGCTGGACTCCGTTAAAGCAGTTGTTAGAATGCTAAATTATCCAAAACAATATTTTGTTTTTCAAGGATATAAAATCACTTAGTCGAAGTAAGGGACGGAGGGAAATAAACGTCGGTATTGTTAGATGGACGGTGCGGCGTGGGAACGCCAATAAAAAATCCAACGAACGTGACTAGTCACGTAGACAAATGCACCATAAGGGATGCATCACCCTCATGCGTCAGTCTTTCTCCCAATTCCAGCCGGGAGAGATCGCTCCATAAATACGATCTAGTTTTCAATTAAAAAACAAAATACTTATCGTCTCTGATATGTAATTTGTGATTCCGGGGAAAATTCAAACTGTGCGCCTCGAGTATAAAGCTTAGACTGTGATGTTCTCTGTGTTTAATCGTTGATGTAGTGAAAATAAATGGTCACCATCAAAAGAGACGATATCATATATGGCACGCGCAAATTGCATAAGCACATCGTGTCCAGAGTCCCGATTTGCCTGGATAATTGGACATCGTCTGGTGGTCAATCCTGAACTCCGTCACTCTACCCTGGCACCACAACTATTGGCGACACTTCACGTACCGGTTCCAGAACCATCATCAACACGTGGAAGGCGTCTCCTAAAAGGTAATCCCTTACGTGAGGGGACCTAAATAATCAACATCAGACAAGCTTCGACACAGAAAATTTGGTAGTTACCTTTATGTCGGCATGATGGGCGCATAAATAATGTTAAATTAATTGTAATTATTTTTGAATTGTATTATTAATAATTAATTAGGTAAAATGCTTTTTTTTTAAACTTTTAATACATGCAAGTAACAATATAGATAATAAATTTTATTGTAAACAATGGCATTCTGTTATTTAATTTAATAACCATTTGACTTGATGATAATTTAAAAAAGAACCAGTTAGGCTACATGCCTCCCCTTGAACATGAAGCCGAGGTAGAATGAAGAAATAACGTAACACAGTCCATCATCACTATAGTTCTTGAGTTACTAATCTTCTATCCTGCTTTGTCGCTGATAGTTCCTGTATTTTATTCTAAAGATCACTTGGTCTCAGACTATCTAGGTCCTGTTAGGGATAATCACAGTAAAATGTGTGGAAGATAGTGAAGGAAAAAGGCAGATATGACACAGTACAAAGAAACCACTCGCCAATTGAAGTCTCGCCTTTCTCTTTCTCTCTCTCTCTCTCTCTCTCAAGATGATCACTTTTAAGACACTCGAAATTGAAGAAAGCTACCGTCAGCCGCTTTGCGTAGATTTCTCTCGGCAGGTTGGTGAACCGGCACATAATCGAAAAGAAAAAAGTTTTAGTTGTTTAGACGATCAAATTAACACTAAATTGCGCCACACTGATGGGTGAGCAAGTAGATAACTCTGGGAAGGTTGAAAGGAATCTATATCGGAATTAAGAACATTCTCTAACATACGCTTAATTATTATTCTTCTCAATCCTATATCTTCCACGTATAGCTGTATTATGCAGCAAGATGGACTTACATTTGGCTTCCAGTAAAAAAGTGTCCATATATGATGAACGCTCTTTTGGTTAGATTAATTATATTTTGCGATGCACAACTTCTGTTTTGATACCGCGATAAATATCTTCAATTTTCAACACGCAATAGTCTTTTTCATGGATTACTAAGCTACCTTAAACTTAATAAACCTAATGTGAATTATTGCACATATACAAGTTTTAGCTTTGTAGATCAGCATTTGGAGAACGCTCTGTGTTGACGCAAGTCGCATACTCCATGTGCATTCTGTCTTTCGAATAAACCTAATACACTTTACTCGCTCTGACCAACTAATTACTTAGATATTTCGCCGACGTGGGATGAGATTGCATTTCGACGCTGACCTGTCAACAAGATTTTTTTGTGGATTGACAACGTTGTATACTTTAATAATTATACAAAATACTTTGTTTATACTACTATTTATTAATTATTCTACATGTTACGATACCTATGGCATTCTCTTCGGGAAACAATGTATACTGAAATTAAAAAATTCAACCATAGATAAAAACAAAACCATAAAGTGGTGAATAAGTAAGAACTAATATGAAATAAAATTTAAAAGGTGACTATTTGCAAAGAGGATTTGGTTATTTATAATATTAAGCTTGCTATTAACACTTTTTCTTATTTATAAAATTTAAAATTTATCTAACTGTAAACCCCTAGTATTTGTATGAATAATTTCTAAACCCTTGTTAATATCAAAAGAATGGTTTGTTTCCAAAATCAATAAATAGTGGTTTAAATAAAGTATTTTGTCTATTTATTAATACAAAATGAGGCCACAAAGCAATTTTGCAAATATTGAAGAAGCGATATATACGATGTTATTACTATGTACTTTAAATAAAAAAATATTTTAAAATGCGAAGCAGTTTCTCCAGATCAAACCTAACCGATGTGGAAAATTGCCGTAATACTTTCGTAAAATATTTCCGTGCATTAAAATAAAAAAAGATATTGTGGAATTTTCTTCTAATGTATTCGAAATAGCATCGAGTTTTAATTTCCCAAATTTAATTTCCCACCAGCTCTGCAGCTGTTGCTGTATACATCCGTCAATTATTTTTGTAAAATTTCATCACCCCAGTTGAAAAATAATTTTACCGATTTCGATATTTATAAAACATGTTGAAAATTTCACATTTTATCAACCCGGTTTTTTACTGATGTAAATGATACTTTTCTGCAAAATAATGCTATTCGAATTGGAGTTAAATATTTTTACTTACATGGAATTCCCACATCAAATATCCAATTCCCCAGACCATTACGGAGTACAGTGTTTGAATCGAAATTGATAAATTTTCACGTACAAAATTGAATGAATTTTAAAGGGTTTTATAATAATTGTAGATTTTTGATAAGTAAATTATAGGTAGCGTGAAGCAAGAGTTTAAAATGTAAACAATATTTGGATTATAACCATATTGTCTGTTGAACTGAAATTTTTGTAACAGAACACGAGAAATTAATGAAATATCTTATTTTACGACCGAATGTTTGGCTTTTGGTAATTTTGAGAGGTAATTATAATAGAAATTACCAGGAACCAAGCATTAATTCATAAATACCTTAATTATACAAAGTAAAAATTAATGATTTTATATAGCGCTGAACTGCCGACCTGAAAATATGCGTTTCACGATAATTTCAGAGCGACACTCCATCGACAAGGCATCCCCTGAAAATGAAGATGGGTAAATCTTATTATCTCTGAAGATGGTAATGAGATTTATCAGAAATCTATCTTATATATAATAATAATAATGAATAAATATTTTAAATTGCTATAATTTGTGCATTCGGGAAGAAATTACGAATAATATTACCATATCAGCAAAGGCTATTTTTTTGAGTTTGTATATGCACAAATTATTATTTTAAAAATATGTTACTAGTATTTATATACTTTATTACTGAAAAATAACAGTTCTGGTGAGCTTTATTTGAAGTCAATAATTATATTTTATCACTGTCTTGTTAAAAAATGTGAACTAATGTGTACATATAGTGATATTATCACTATTTGCAAATACTCGAATGAATCAACAGAGAGTAGCTTGTTGGTGTAGTGGTTAAGATGTTGGCCTAGTGATCTAGTGGTCGGGGGTTCGCACCTCGTTCCAGGACACCAGCAAGTTAGTCCTATTTTCATAGCACAAGCATTTAGCTTAGTTTGAAAATAGTAAGAATATTGATGTGACATGTATTCCGTGTACGCATCTCTATTTAAAAAAAAAAAAAATCTTAATTGACAACCCATCCCAGTCTACCTACAGCGGGTACACTTTGAACATTGACATCTTATATAATAAGTGGTATTTTGAAATGTACATATATTTTAGAATGTATTTTAAAATTAGAATGTGATATATAATACAGTGTGTCTCAAAAGTATTTTGTATTTTAGTTCATTCGATGCACCAACGCAACGCGCGGGAGAAAGGCGAGGGGTATGCTGATTGCTAGCCGCGTCCTTGGGAATTCAGTCGCTATGGAATGTGTCCTTAGTAGTTGTTCGTGAAATTTTCCCTGGAAAATTGATATCCCGACGAGGTGACATAAACTGGCCTCCACGTAGCCCCGATATAACACCAATGGACTTAAATAAAAGGTATACAAAAACAATCCTCTCTTTCTGGACCTATTATAAAAATATATCCGAAAAGAAATGACGTGAGAATGAAATAAGAAAACGTGCCGAACAGTTGTCAGAAAATTTACCTCCTATTTAGAAGAGTGCCAGCGAAATAACGGATCACATTTAGAAAACATAATTTTTAAGAAATACATTCCCAGGGACTGTACTTAAATGAAATATAAGCATTTTTTTTATTTAACCCATTCATTATTTTATTACAGAATTTTTATTATGTAAAATACTTGTATATGTCTGTCTCTCTATACATTCGCGCAATGCTTTGCAAGATGAAATGTTTTAAAGGCACAGTAAAGGGGTATATTTTCAAGATAGCTAACATACATAGGTCTTTAGATTTTTTCCTGCAGTTGAGGATTGCACACAGGTTTTGATAAGATTTCGTATGTATCTATGCATAATGAGCAATTAAGAACTAAGGAGGTGGTAGGGAGGGCTGTGGGAAGGGGTACTGAAAATATATGGTTCTAGGATGAGTTTTTAGAACCTTCGCTACATTTTTTAATGATTCTCAAGGTTTTTTGAAGATTACGATTTCTACCCGTGCAATGCCGGATTAAAAATTAACTAGTTAATAATGAAATTACAAAAAAAAATCCGTGAGAGGTCGTTTTAAATTTTTTTCTAGAAGTTTTGACCTTTCTTTATACGCCCCGAGTGCCTTTCAACTTTTGTTCTTGAGCTTTGAAAACATTTTCCATTGTATTCGTTTGTGGAATAGGGGTTGGTTGTTTGCACAGCAACGCTATGAAAAAATGGGAAATAATTTACAGAAATTGACGGCAAATATTTGAGGATCGTAGAGTGTTTGAGAAGAGCCGAAGCATTGGACGGCATATTGATCAGGTTTGGAGCAAACTGACCAAACATGGTACAGGGTGAATATTATGTTCCAGGCCGATTTTGTTTGTCCTTCATTTTGGCTGAGCAGACATTTGTCAGATCGCCATCTTGGATCAACATGTTGGAAAACTTCTTGGTGGCCAAATCGGACTTGCAATATATATATATGGTTTCAATATGACGGTGCTACTTTATACATAGCCCGAGAAACGCCTGAGGTTTAGCGAAAAAATTTTACCGGTCGCATAATGTTGGAAAGTGGTGATATCGACTAGCCTCTTCGATTACCTGATTAGACTGTTTTCTGATGAGGTACTTGAAAGGAAGGGTCTACGCTAATAAGCCAATAATTATTCCGACGGTACAGGACAATATTTGAAAAGATATTGCTAAAATAACAATAGCAATGAAACATATAGTTAAAGGAGCACGTATTTGTGCCGCTTCCAGAGGCGTCCATCTGGCCAACATCATATTTCATGCATAATTGTAATAAATCAAGTAATTGACAAATAAATATATTTCTTAGTTATTCAAAAATAACATCCCCCTGGAACATAATATTCACCCTGTACATTTTTTTTTTTTGTTCTATAAGTAAAAGTACACACCGTAAGCACACCTCTAAGTTTTGATCGAAGGGTTCCTGGTATTTTTAAAATACGAATTTTCAGATATAATTAGATACAACTTGTAAAATCTAATGAATGTCGTCCCAACTATTTATTTATGTTATACAAAACATCTGTTGTCCTATTAATATAATAGATAATATAGAAAGAAAAGTAATAGTGTTTACAAGAGAAGCGTTTTGAGGAAAGGAGAAATATCATTCTTCAATGCATCAAGTAGCTGTAAGCGGAATCAGAACAGATCCAAGAAGCATACATACTTTACATGTAATAAAATCACATTATGGATGTCAAAAATGGGTGACGGAAGTAAATTATATATTTTTTTTAAGATTAGCAAAATCAACTTTAGGGTTAAAATACATTATTTTGAATTATTAACTTTGTTTTATTAACCACTCAATGAATTAAAATACATCTACCGGTTTCGAAAAATATCAATTTCTTCTTTAGAATGTCGCTAATTAATCAAAAACATATGTTATTGTTTCCATAACAGAATGTATTTAAAAAAAACAATAATTATTTAAAAAATAAATTTAGTACCTAACTTAAACTGTTACAAAAGTACAAGAAAATTTTTTAGAGTGAGACTTGGGGTTGTTTAGTTTTATACGCTTTATTTATTTCAAATTATTTAATTTATGACCAAAACCGTTTACATGCAAAATAGACAATCGCAATTTTTATCAAAATCATTACCATTTTCTAACAAATGACTAGAAAACTATAAAAACCCACTGTTATTCAAATATAAATACATATTAAATGTATTAATTAGAAAGATATTCACATAAAAAATAAATAACTGTCGGAAAATAATTAAAATCCGTAAAAATAGCGTAAAAAAATTATATTCTGGTTAAACAATCTTTGCGTAATTACAAAAAACTTTTATTTAGTTGATAAGTATGTAAAAAGGTATGTTTGGCATCATAAAAAGAGACAGGAAAAGAAACGTGTAAATAATCTATATAGATACTTTTAAAATTAGCAATATTAACTTGGTGGTTAAGATTCATATTTTTTATTTATTATCTTAGTTTTATTAACCACAATTGAGTTTAAAAAACATCTACCGGTTTCGGAAAACACTTTTCCTTCTTCAGGATGTCATAACTATAGTTAGTTATGACATCCTGAAGAAGGAAAAGTGTTTTCCGAAACCGGTAGATGTTTTTTAAACTCAATTGTGGTTAATAAAACTAAGATAATAAATAAAAAATAATCTATATAGATAATAATATTGAGTAAATTAAATATATGTAATGATGAGTAATAAGAATAACGTTGCTTAGCAAGCGGATAATCATTGGAGGGATTCTATCACCCAGTGGAACCCGAGTAGAGTCAATAGACCAACCTTAAACCCTCTGGTCTGATGAAATCGTCAAATTCTGTAGAATAATAATGGACAGAAAAGATACTTAGTCCAGCAGTGAATAGAAAACTGCCGATAATGATGAATGAAGGTGAATACCAAAATGATGACAGTGCGACATACCTCTATACTAATAACACTATTTCAATTTTAAGTACAATTATTAATAAAACGTTGGGTTGTCTAAAGAACTGCTGAACCGCTGTCAGACATTTAGGAAATTACGTAATATTTTAGAGTGTATTAACAACAGCTAAATTATTATTGAATAACAAATAATAGAAATTTACATTTCAAGGTAATTTTATGTCCATAAATATATTCAGGAAAATAGAGTATAGGGGACGTCATTCTCAGGTAAAATGTTTATTTACACACTGTCAAATGTTTCCTTGGTCACTTGCTGTAAAATGTGTCCGCTCTTAGTAAATGAATTATTAGTTATTTCGTAGTAGTTAATAGCTTACTAGTATATTAAAATAATAACACATATGAGGCACATTACTGTAGAATATTGAAATTTGTTAAAAACAAAAATTTCATGATAATTTTTAACAAAAAATTATGATATTTTGAGTATGTCCAAATCTTTGTAGGAACTAATTACTGGGTTTTATCCCGTTGGGGATTGTCATCAAGATTAAGATGTCTCACAGAGACGAAGCTATTATTTTCATATGAGAAGTATGGAAGTCTCGGGGATTACAGGGCTTACGACCTGTCATCGACTGGCTTAAGTGATCACTTTATACAATGTAACGTTCATCTATTTACTCACGCTATCACATCCATCAAATTTTTGAAAGTTGTATATATCAAGATGGAACATTTCACTTATTTATTACCAATTATGCTGTCGCCATCTATTATGGTATTTTAACGGAATTGAAAAAAAAAACTTAAAAAGTAGATAATTAAATTAATAAAGGGTTGTGTCGTGTTGTGGAGCGTCAGCCATCTTGGATGATATTCAGTGTTGTTGCAGGAAAGATTGCTTAGAATTTTTGTGTATTTTTATTTATTTTATATGGTTGTTTAATATACCATTCGATGCCCAAGAAGATACATATATGTAGGGGACAGCATTTCAAATTCACCGCCGTCTTAGCTGGCATCGATACCTAGCGACATAAGCACCGTCAGCTGCTATTACAGGTCTGGTCCGATCCCTCACCGACGATCTCTCTTCTGTTTCACCGCTCCGCAACGGCGGTCTTGACCGGTCCACGCGCGCCAAACGAGACCGCCGACTCGCTTCGCTTAATTTTCATACATCACGCTCGCCTTCTTGCACCTCTTTTCATTTCTTTATTCCATCTGTCTTCCTTGTTCTATCCAACACGCCAATAATCTTCCTTTCATTTAACCACCGACCTAACCACCAAATATACATTTATTTCAACTTTATTACATACATATACATTATAATTGTTATATTTACGTATTTGTCAAACTGCAAAACAGTTTTAAGGCAAGAATTGCCATTCATATAATTAAAGAGTTTTGATCAATAACGAAGGAAACAAAAATTAGATGAGAATGTGTTCTTTCATTTTATAGTTTAGGGTGGTCACTGGGATCTCATTATTTTTCATAATTGTTATTAAGTCTTTATTGATGTTATTAAATATTCGAGGCAAAACACATTCTCTAGTTCTCTCACCGTACACATTGTTCGCGTTCAGTACTCTCATGGTTCGATTCGACGATCTGGTAGAATAGCTATGGTGAGGGTCCGTTTTATTTACTAACTCTTCTAATATGATACAATATGTTACTTTTTTGTCAACTGGTAAGATTTCGCGTGTTGTAAATAACTTAAAATAATCATCTTTATACAAACACTTCGTTCTGTTATCTAATATAAGTTTTAAAATCTTAATTGTAAATATTTAATTTAATATTTATTTCTAAGTTAGTCCATAGATACTTATCTGATAACCGAGTCGACCACGCAAAGTACAGTGAGTACAGCTTTTTACACTAATAACAAATTAAAGAATTATATATTAAATAACAAGGATAAGGACGATATTTAAAAAAATCGGGGGTCTATAAATTAATTTGCAATGATTGCAATTATTTTTATGTAGGTAAAACTTGCAGAAATTTTGATATTAGAATTAAGGAGCATTTAGATATTAGATATTAAAATTGATATTAATAATAATAATTATCAATAAAAAGATATTAGATATTAATATAATTTTGGAATTAAGAGCGGAAGATGCCTAAAAAACAATAATTATTCAGAATTTTCCAATCATTTTTTGGAAAAAAACCACTCCTTTGATGTTAATAAGGGTTTAGAAATTATATATACAAATACTAGGGGTTAACAATTAGATAAATTTAAAATTTTAGAAAAGAAAAGAAAAAGTGTTAATAGCAAGCTTAATATTATAAATAACCAAATCCTATTTGCAAAAAGTCACCTTTTAAATTTTTTTTCACATTAGTTCTTACTTATTCACCAATTTATATTTTCGTTTTTTATGATGATACCACAGGTATCAAAACATCTAGAATAATTAATAAATAGTGGTTTAAACAAAGTATTTTGTATAATTATAAATACATCATTAAAAATTGTTTAATTAATTGTTAGATTCTAATTTACCAGTCATTTTAAATTATATTATTATAAATTTATTGCTAGCCTCACCGTAACCCCGTATCACGTAATCACCGTAACCCAACTTCAATAACAAACCTTTGGTTGAGAGAGATAAAATTATTCTGCCACCATTACACCTTAAACTTGGCCTGAAGGTTTTAAACAATGGTGGTTCGTACTTTGAGTATCTGGTGAGAAAATTTCCTGAATTGAGCACGAAAAAATTAAAAGTAGGGATTTTATATGGTTCTCATCTAACGAAAGATATAGCTTTCGTACAAAATTGAGTCACGTATCTGGACTTTACTTAGTTTAAGTAATAACTAACTTTCTAAGAACACATAAATCAGAAAACTTAAGTAGTTAAAATCATCCTGTTTAGTCTTTGCACTCTCGGCTGCATCACGAGTATTGAAGTCCATTACCTCGACAGCCACTTAGATCGGTTTACTTGTAATCTTGGTGATCTAAGTGAAGAAAAAGATTTTACCAAGATATAAAAATCCTGGAAAATATAATACCAAAGAAGATGGGATGTCCACATGATGATGGATTACTGTTAGAGACTTCAGCGAGACTGTCCAATAAAACCTTATTCCATAGAGTTACAATTTTTTTTTAAATTATGCATCATATCTATTGTATTTTTAGCAATATTTGAATCTTTCCAAGAATACACAATTACTGAATTTTCACCTATAAGAGCACTGTTATTAAACAAATAATAGATATCTCATAGACACAAGGCTTTTTTTAAATTATATTTTAATGGAATATACGGAAGTATGTGTAATTACAGGGTTTACGACCTGTCTTCGGCTGGCTTATTTAATTTAATTTAGACCATAGATGGCGATGGTGTTGTGTAGTTTCTACATATTAACATATATATCTTTCAAAAATTTGATAGATATGGAGATTGATTAATGGGTGAGAATGGTGAACGTCATATTTATATTATTTATTTTGAACTTTATTTTGATTTTAACAGAAATATATCATATTTACATCTTTACACACATTTAAATACATTTCTCAACTAGGCAAGCTTGTTTTTGGGCAAATTGTATATATATAATATTTTATAAAACCAAAACTCATCGAAGGCAAAACACAGTAAGATCGAATACATAGATAGCATATAATGTGAAAATATTTAAGGAGAGAAAAAAAAAATGTATATATATAAAATATAAAAAAGTGAATAAAAAATAATAATAATAGCAATAATGTAATGTGATGACTTAAGCCAGCTTCACCTGATTTCACATTATACTTCCCTTTATTATCGTCTAAAATTTCAAAGCCCAGTATTGGATAATATTACTTTTCTGATGTTATTTCTTTTAAGACTGGTATTGTAGTAGAAATTATTGTATTGTCTTTATCAAAACTATTGTAAATAAACTATATGGTAGGTAAAATAAAATAACTCCATCGAAATAGAAAGATGACATCGTAGAATATCTCCAAAGAAATAAATAACCTCAACCGGAACAGTTGCTACCGACATCAAGAGGTCATTTTGAAAATACGCCAACATCCAATTTACAAAGGGAAAACTGCATGCTTTCCCTTTATATTAGCTGAATGATCCAGGATTTAAGATTTATTTATAACCAAACTGTTTAGTTGTTGGAAGTGGGCATATAGTTAAATCAGTTGCCAATGAGATCTCTCAATATTCGCGTGTGTGCTCCATACAACTGAACGGTCGCGGATCGAGTTGTGTGTATATGCACTCCAATACACGGCAATGTACATAGATTTCGACCGATAGTTGTTCAACTGTTTTGTCAAAAGACGATCGATAAGTTTTATGATTTTTTTTGTCGAGCAACTGTCGTGTCGTAATAGCCTATTGACATTCAACTAAAAAGTCGAGCGATTAAAAATTGTTTGTACGCACCTAGCCTTAAAACACGCTGGGGTTATTATTGGTTAAAGCGTACTATGATGTTACCTCAGTGATGACAGAAATGTGGCATGCATTCAAAATAAATTTGTGACAAGTTAAAATATATCATGGCCAGTATAATAAAATGCGAGTTATTTTATTTTTGGTGTTGCATGGCTACGTTTTTTCTATTACATATGTATGATATTTTAACGCCGATTTAAGTCGCACCTAGTTAATTTGAAGCATTTAACTTCTAGTAAATTGTTTAGAGTTTTTTATCAGAATTTTTTACCCTTACAATTCTTATATTAATATAAAACACATATGATATTTATTAAAATAAGGTAGTTAGCAAAAGTGTCAAAGCGATTAGCGCTGATACACTAGTAGCAGTAGATTTGGCGGTTTAAGCATTTAACTTCCAGTTTATTGTTTAGAGAGTTTTTTATCAGAATTTTTTACCCTTCCAATTCATGTATTAATATAAAACACATACGATATTTATTACAATAAGGTAGTTAGCAAAAGTGTTAAAGCGATTAGCGCTGATGCACTAGTAGCAGTAGATTTGGCGGTCTAGCCGCATGTAGAGTACTCAGAGTATCGTAGACTCTAAGGAATTGGAAAAAAAAGCCGATTTAAGTTTTAAAAGTATGTATTTAGTTTTTAAACAGTAGAATTGAAGACAATTTTGTTTTAATTTTTGGCCGTTGATCGAGGATGCATACGCTGCATTGCTGCTAAGGTATATTTTTATTTAATACATTAATTATTACGTATTTTTTTTTTCAATTTCATTGCAATTTTTTATTTGTTCCTCGACCAACTCTCTATATCAAATTTAGTATTGAGGTGGGAATTTTTATAATTTGTAATAGATTTGTTATAATATCTTATTCAAAGATAATATACATACACGATAGTTAACATGATATATTAAAAATAAACAAAAAAATATAGTAAAACATAAAACGTAGACAACGGATAACCCCAATCCTTCTCGAAGCTTCTCGTCTTCTCTGTCATCACGTCTACACCGCGCACTATTACACTAGTATTGCTATTATATCTCATTATTAAGGAGAACACATTCTTATTGTAAAGTTGTAATTATTCAGAACATAAGTCTGTGATATTTTAAATACTAATTTATTTAATTAGAGATCCAGGTTCGAATCCTAATAGCGCAAAAACAATTTTTTTCGAAAAAATTGATTTTATATGTATATATTTATAATTAATACATTAAAAAGATATACATATAAAATAAATTGTATCGAAATATATTGTTGTTGCTACCGGGAATCGAACCGGGATAAAAGTAATGCTTTTGTAAGAGTAACTATTCAACTTATAATTTTTGACAAATCCCTAATCCGACATTCAGTTTCAAGGATAGACTGAGGTAAGAAAAACTTCAATTTGGTCAAAAACGTACATACATATTGCTCATTAACATTATAGCGGTTAGGCTACGCCATCTGTGGGTCGAGCGGCGAATTCGCTTTAGTAGCGAGTGGCCGATAGCAGCATGTGGTGAGCGGCCGAAAGAGGTCACACACTCACTTGAACCAATGAGCTTAAGCCGATCGGCATCTGACGACGGAGGCCGTTCTCTCTCGTACGCCTGGACAGTGCAGCTGTTTATCTTGTGAATTCGCTAATTCAACTTTTGTAGATCAAAATGTCGTGGCAGAATCAAAGTAAGACTTTCTATTCAGTTGACACCCAATATGTTTGTATACTTTGAATCCCTTGTGTAAACTAGAATCATGTTTGTTAAATTTAAATGGTGAGTTAGAGCTGATCGCCGAGAAGATGGTGATCACAATTTACTACCACGATTCGCCAAACTGAGATCCCGACATTCCAGGCATCAATTTAAGCATTCATCAAACCGGTAACACTGATTGACTAAATAAAATCATGAAGAAATGATTGCTCCACGACCAGTCGGAATTGAAATACAAAAGTATAATCATTATTTAGAAAAACACAAATTTTCACATTTCATATAGTAGGTACCCAGATTGTTAATCTTCTTGTACGCCCACGTACGAAGGTTAGACGAATCACATTTAACATTTTTGAGACGTTTCAAAAGAGATAAGGGTTGTACTATAAAAAATTATCTCTTTTTATGGCCATCACGTAATTCGACCATTAGGATTGATTGTGTGGTGGAGCAGCAAGGAACCAGAGGATAAAGCTCAAACATAAAATAAGATGGGGAGATGATCCTTAATTGAAAATAGTTGGAAAAATAAAGAAATTCCAGAGAAATTCTTTGATTTTAAGAAAAAGGTCTCGTTTTATTTTGGGAAAAGGGTAGGATTGATAAGATAAATATGTGAAACCTATGTAAAAATCTCCGAGAGACAGTAAACTTCGCAATACGTAATTTTTGTCACAAAATTTTAAAAGTTATTAATTGCACATTTGATAGTTTGGAGATATATTGTAAAGTTCATTCAATTTCATAATGTTAACGAGTTTTTATTATTATTATTATTTTTAATTATTTATTATTATTGTTTTTAGTTTGTAAAACTCCATGTTTATTTTTATTGAAATTTAAGAAATCGAATATTAATAAATAATATTATTGTGTTCTGCTAGGTTGCGTAAAGCATTACTTATGGAAATGTTACACCTGTTTTGGCGGTTAAGGTCATTTTCAAAAAACACATTTTTCTTCCAAAAACACATCTTTCTTCTTTTCTTTTCAGAACATAGTTTTGTGGAATTTTTAAAAACAAATTAAATTAATCAATTAGAAAAATATACCGAAAAAATATTTGGTTACTATCGGGATACGTACTTGGGAACTTTAAAAGATTAAGAAAAATTTGAGACTTACATACGTATGTAGAATTCTACAAATGATACATTTATTGTTCTATTTTTAATTAACTTTCAATTTTATATTTCGTAACCCGTTGGTTTGTAACTAAGTATTATTTCAATAAATATTTTTTTCTTTATACAACTTTATAATAAAAAAAAAATATATATATATATATATATATATATTCTTGAAAGCAGAGTTACCTCTAATTTTTCAATCACTGTGTACGTAAAAAAATCTTTTGTACCATTTAAAGGATATAATTTGTGCGCCGGGAGATCAATTAAAAAAAACATTACCTTACCAGAATAGGTTTATTTATTTGAGTTTGCATACATACAAAGTATTAACCTATTCGGAATGAACCGGAGTATTGCGGGTAAATAAAAAAACAGATAAATCCATCTGGCAAAAGAACTTTAAGACACATTAATGTTAGGAGACATTAACTAACTAACTTACAATCACGCTATGGATAGAACAGAAGACGATAGAATGCCACACTCTTCTGTCCTGATACACAATTCTCGCCTAATCCACATTCATACATCTTCTCAAGCAAGCTTCCAGTATCTGATTTACCTGGTTGTGCCAAGTCTTCCATGGACGTCCTCTATTTCTGGTGTCATCACTTGTGTTATATATTGTGATATCTATGGTTAACGAATGTGTGAGCGCGTGAAAGGTTGGTACGAATGGTCGTGCGAAAAATATAGCTATTAAAGGGGTTAAGCCGCGGGCGCCGGCCTATCCGTAACCGTAGTCCGAACCGCGATCCGTGTTAGGTACATTTAGTAATTTTCTGTATTATATTATACGTAAGAATAGAATAATAATGTTTCCCAGCAATCTGGTATTATTCCGAGGGCTCTATACAGAAGCGTCCGATCATTCAGTGCAATGGATTTGCCATATATACACAAAAGTGATCTCATTTTTACTGCGTTCAGTGTATCATGTGCAGTATATCAGTGTATATTCTAACATGTTATATTGAAGATATTTTGATACTTGTAATGAAATTTAATGTCAAAATTGATGGTTTTTGTATTAATTAGGTTTGCGTTTGAATATAACAGCTGTAATTTTTGTATTTTATATATGTCCGGCGTAATTTGGGATAGTCAAAGTAAGAGATAATTTCCCTGACGATTCACAATAACACGTGTCATCTTCAAGAATGACGATTTTGACGTACCATTCTTACCTCATCCAAATTCATATATTTCCTTACTGATGCTCGTCTACTACTATACTCGTCTATACTAAGAAAACCATCTTCTAATGTCTGTTTTATCCGGTTATTCCGCCGAGGATATTTATTTATTTATATATATATTGACATACATATTTTTGTTCTAACAGAGGTGAATACATAATAAACATACATTATAAACATAATTAATACTCATAGTTTATTGTGTGGGATGGAGTAGACTTCACCTCTGATATATACAGCGTTGTCCTGGCTACTTTGCTAGACTGAAGTCTGTGTTAAAGTAGCCAGTTTAAAAAAAAAAAAATTTTATCATATATTTCTTTTAATTTTTTTCCATCAATTACATTTATACATTTTTCGCATCATTTTCTTCTTATTCATTCGTATCAAATGACTAATTTAAGTATTTAAGCGATCCCTTCTTAATCATGTACACCACACTAAGATCAGATTTAAAATAATTCGTTTCCACTGCATTAAATCTACTTTCGTTTCTCTTGTTCTAGCTTCTGGTTTTACTTGCGGTAAAAGCGTGCTCTAAAATTTTTACTTGTAAATATATGTACATATATTTAAAAACCATCCAATTTCTCAACTTGAAATGTAAAATAATATGCTCGTTCATGAATTCAGACTAAAATTTTTTCGTAATTTAGGTGCAGAGGTTACGTTGTATGGTTTACAGTAGCACCAAACTGAATGCATGAAAAATCTGTTGTTTTCAAAGGCGGATAAGTCCGTCGACTCTTGTAGATGACTTTATTGGCCCTCTAAAAAAATTATTACATTTTAAGTATATTAGTAACTACTCAAGGTTAGAATTGGAAGGTGCAAATAAAATAAAATTTAGAACCGCTCACGTATTTTTTAAAGCACTCCGCTTTAAATAACAGATATGGAAGATGGTATTTGAAGGCAATGTTCCCTTTAAATATCTGTGTTTACTGATTTTTCTTTGATATTAAATTGAGATACATCTTAATACCAGTGGCGTACAGTAGGTATAGATTTAGGTTATGCTTTTACTGATGATATTATACAATATGCACTTTTGTTTAACTAACGCCTTTAGACAAAATAAATCCGTCGTTAATACGACCCTACCATGTATTTATTTGTAATTTTAGAAAACTAATAATAGTGTTTTTAAATTTTAAGTTTTAACGTAAAATAATACCATCTTACCATATAAAAAATGTATGAACATTTTTAAGAACATTTTTTATCACTAAACATAATAATTTATTGTTTGAAAATCCTTCACGTAATAATTAAAGAAAATAATTATTTTATTAAAAGTTAACGTAGGAAATAGTTCTGCCGATTGCTTTTGGTTTTTCCCAAATAAAAAACCAACCCATGCACCAAATTTAAAGAACAATCATGAAATTGACACGTTAAAAATAGGAAGATAGTAAAATTCGCGAATTAGTAAAAAAAGAAGTAGAGACTTCAATGATTTGCACGCAGTTGTAAGCCTTTTTAATATTATTCTGTTAAAAATAGCATTGGTAACGACTCCATACAAAACAGATCAACCGAAAGGAATTTTCGATTCAGTAAATTAATATGCGCACAATTATATGACTCGAGTAATTCACTAGCTTAAAATACGGAACAGAGTAATATGAATAACTCGATGCAGCGAACACATGGGTACAGCAGTGAGTTGTCGTGGTAGTTTTTAGAACTGAGCAATTAAAGTCTCCAGAGATAGCGCTTATTGTAAAGTAATGTTTCTGTTTATGTTAAAACAATTATTTAATTTATATTTGTTTCCCAAAATTTTTAGTGGTGCTCAACTTTTTTGCTTGCCCCCGCTTAATGTCGTGTACACGTGATGAGATTTTATTTTGGAGATAAACTCGGAGATCTGCTTGAGATTGTTAGAAAGAGAAATAAACTCAAACCATTGAACACGGAGCACGTTCTGACAGCGACATTTGATACGTGCACATAAGCGTCACCTAAAACTACCATGGATCCCTATAACTATGTATTCTTATTCTAAATTATAAATGTTTATTGCGTTTTAACTGCTACTGGAAACAATCAAAATCATACAAATGACGAACAGGATGACAATGACATTTGATGTTTAACGTTTGAGCGTGAAGTTTGGCGCAAGACGGCGAATCTATGACACGAAGTGTGAACGGTGATACAAAGCCGAGCGTTGTATCCAAAGCATCCGTATCTCAGAGATTATCTAGACTCCTAAAAAACTTCTAAAAATGTCTTCCGTGGAGATGATCCTGGTATGCCCATAAAAAATCTTTAGAAGAAGAAAATAAGAAAAACATTATTAAGAAATCTAATAATACTCATCAAAGAATGCTGCATATTTCGGGCATATTATCTGAAATTAAAAACGTGATATTTTAAAAAACATTCCGTAGAGGGAAGATAGAAGGCATTAGAAATAAACCTCAGACAGTGGTTCAATGTCAAAAATGTTGATGATCTTATACAACTTATACAAAACATCGTCGCTATAAAAGGCGGCACGTGAAGAAAAAGTCTTTTCAAAAATTGTGCGCGCGCTAAATTTGTCTTGTGCGCTAATGGCAAATCGTATACCCGCGCATATTTGCACACTTAAAAGATAGTTACATGAATTTCATAAAATATTACATTAGTTACAAATACATTATTTAAATACGGGCGTAAAACATCATCGTAATATCATTATATGTTCTCTTTCATAACCTTTCTGTGTTTGCGCTTGTAGTTAACGGAAGAATGAATACGTTTTACGTAAATCCTCATTCGTATATATTGTCTTTTAAAGTAAATTTTTAATGAGAACATCAAAAGGAAATTAAATGTATTTATTAAGTTTTAGTCTTGATAAAATATATTATATATACGCGAAGCAAACCAATCCAAAGTTAATTAGAACATATTACGTCTACTTTGTGAGGACTACCTATGGGTATTTGTTTAGTATACAACCTTCCTCGGTGAAATTTGAGTTTTAATGGGATTAAAACGGAATTTATAAAGGTACTTAATTAAGGTATTTACCCCCTTAACTGCCGTATTAATATCAAATTGATTCTGTGGAGTCTGACGTAACAAATTCGAATTGAAGTAAAACTTAAAAAATTCCGATGATGGAGTTGTTGAATTGTTTACTATTTATATTTCATAGATATATATTAATTTACATAGATATTTTAAAAATATTTATTTGAATATTTTCCAACACTTTCTTATCCTTTCAAGTATAAATGTACGAAATAATATTTAATAAAAATTGTGAAAATGTATGATGTATGTCTATCTGTTTGTTCTCTGTATACCTTTTAGGATCCTACGTAGATCATTAGCAACCCTACTCTTATCCCAGTCATCCTACTTCTTATCCACTTCACTTCGACATGAATGTGTTTTTTTAAACATACCTAAATTTTTCTCAAGATTTGCATGAGATAAACATAGTAGTTCCACTACACTCCCGAATATCTCACTTTTCGCTGTTTAGACCAAAATTTACATAAATCTTTCATAAACTTCCTGGGCAGCACCTGGCACGAGCCGCTGATAATATCATAAATCATATATTTGTCAGTGAACTATATTAGATTTAAATACATATGTTTTAAGAATAATTAAATATTATATAATGCACAAAGGTATTATTTAATTCCAAGATTCATACGAGTAAACTGATAAAATTGTACGATAAAATAATAAACATGTGATTGTTCCGTCATGTATTCAATATCATTAAAATGTTATACTTAAAAAAAAAAAACTATTTAATCCATTAGCCTGCCTCACGTTTGATTCCATTTAAAACAAACAAAAATATATAGTAAATACTAAATTAATGTATTAATTATAAATATATACATATAAAATCAATTTTGTCGAAAAATATTGTTTTTGCGTCACCGGGATTCGAACCTGGATCTCTATTTCCAATCCGGGAAGTGCACTACCATTGTGCTATAACGCCAGTATTTTTCTTGACAAATTTTCGAACCTATATGTTACATTTTTCAAATTAATACACCTGTCGTTCCATTATTTGAAAGCCATCTACATTATTTTTACAGAATCTCAAATACCTTTGAGTAAACCGACTGCAGACGCCAGAATTATCAATTCATTTTTATTAAATTTTGGACGCATTGATACAACATATATTATTAAAGAAAACACATTCTTATTGTGAAGTTGTAATAGAGATCCTGGTTCGAATCCCTGTGACGCAAAAACAATATTTTTTCGACAAAATTGATTTCATATGTATATATTTATAATTAATACATTAATTTAGTATTTAAAATATCACAGACCTATGTTCTGAATAATTACAACTTCACAATAAGAATGTGTTTTTCTTAAAAATATATAGGTTTTAATTCTTTTTATTTAGCTCCTAAATTTTTTTTTCAATTTACACACATTAGAAAATTAGTGGTAAGTTAAAGATGTAAAATTATCACTATTTCAAAATATAAATGGTGTACGGATAGATTAACCGTGTCAGGTGTTTTTGATTACCGTCAATTTGAAAGACTATTATCACTATTTTATATACATGAACCGTGTTGATATGCACTGATCTTTAGTATGCTAAAACTTAATAACTCAATCATTTTCTGAGATCACTCACAAAATTAGAAAAAAATAAAACAATTATTTTATTTCATCTGACTAATCAAATTAATGCTTTTAATTATAATAAGTATTTATGTTATGAACTTGAGGTGAATAGGCACGGTAATAATATACTATTTTATGAAGATGGTTACATTTATTTCAATAAATATTATTTCTGAAGCAGCAATAATTATATTTTCATATTAAATGCATCTACTACATAAATAAACAGAAGAAATCTATCTTTCGAAAAAATAATTTAATTTGTATTAAAATAATATATTGAATTCAACACATAACTATGATCTGAAAATGCAATATTCGGGGAACTTTATTTTATATTAAAATATGAAACAAAATACTTCACTAAATTTTAAAAATAAATAAATATTTCGTTAAAAATAAGTAAACTTATAACTATCGTTCCTAGCATCTTCAGAAATTTTAATGATAGTCTTGATGATACAGGGTAAATATTATGTTCCAGGCCGATGTTGTTTTTGAATAATTAAGAAATGAAACACAATTTTTTAATTTGTTTTTTATGTATCGATTATTTGGTTTATTACAATTATGTATGGAATACTTGTAGGACATCGGTCAAGTGGTCGCTTCTGGCAGCGGCACAAATGCATGCTCTTTTAACCATATTTTTACATATATATTATTCTCACACACTTTGCGTATTATTTCAGCAATTTCATTTCGAATATCGTCGTGTAGCATCGTTGTTGGCATATTGGCGTAGACCTTTCCTTTTAAGTACCTTCATAGAAAATAGTCGGGAGCCGTCAAATCGGGTGATCGGGGAGACCAGTCGATATCACCACTTTTTGACGTTATGCGGTTGGGAAAAATTTCTTGCAAAATTTTAAGCGTAGAGGATGTGTATAAAGTGGCACCGTTCTATTGAAATCACATGTGTTGCAGGCCCAATCGACCCAATTCGGCCACCAAGAAATTTTCCAACATGCGACGATAGCGATCACCGTTAATGGTTACAGCGTTGCCATTATTTAATGATTACAACATGTTGTTGAGGGGTTAGATACTCGAAAATAAATTGTAGTCAATGATTCTCTACGATTACAAAATGCAAACTGACAAAAATCTGGTCAACCAAAATGGTGGCCAAACAAAATCGACCTGGAACATAATATTCACCCTGTTGTTCACAGGCAACCATTATTTAGAACCAGAAAACAAAACACGGAGTACTAAAAAACTAACATATTCTATAGGTACTAGTATATATAAAATGCGTATGTAAAATTATGAGTAATAGTTATTTTGTATTAAATAAAATATCAAAATATTTAAAACAAAGACAAAAATAACGGAAGTAACAAATTCGAATAAAATTTTTAATATTAGGTTTTCTCGGAATAAATATAGTTTTTTTAATGAAATTTCAATTACCTGTTTAGTGAAATATTTGTTAAACATTGTAATATTAATTGTTTTTGATAACATTATTACAAAAAGTATTTTTTTTTAAATCGAAATTTTGTAAAAATTTTCCCGTTTTGGATTTAAAATATCAATTGAGACCTATTTACTCAATTTAATTTAATTTTTAATCCATTAAAAATGTTGCATCAACATAAATAAATGACAGTCTGACGGGACCAAACCCGATATGTAAAGAGGCTGCAACAAAACTTCCCAATTAAGGTGGATTCCGCAAGTCTTTCTGGAGTTTTCCCCCATCAATTCTATATCCCGATGTATGACAGACAATATGGTAAAAAAACGTACGAATTCTATCTGCACTGCACAATGGATGGATACAATTAATCACAAGGGTAATCGGCTTAAAATATTCCAAAGATCTATTCCCCGCACACTTTGGTTCTCCAACAGGAAAGTCTCCAAAATAACAATATCAAATATCTTTAGAATGAGAATTGAGCATTGCCAGGTAGCCTCACATTTATTCAGATTGAACGAAATAGATTCCCCAATGTGTGAGTGTGGTGTTGAGGAGGAAACCCTTAACCATATATTTTTTGCCTGTCCATTGCTGATCACAGGTTTTTTTTACAGTAATCTTGTTAACAGTAATTTTCAACTCCCGGTTAATTTGTGTCATCTTCTTTCCCTTAACTCGCCACATTTAATCTATATATTAGGAAATTTATTGAACCACAGTGGTATTAACTTGTAATATAATATTCTCTATTCTATAATATTGTTGTACTTCTTTTTATAAAATAATGTTTTAACTTGATTAATGGCACAAATCACTCTTAAAGGGTGGATTGCCTGTTTAAAAGAAGAAGAAGAAGGTGGAGCCAATTTCACAAAATGATATATGGGAAAAAAATCCACAACCTTAATTATATTAACTTGATTACACAAGACGACCTCGACAAAAAATTGTACACGTAATGAGGAACATGTCAGTGCCACCCGACAACCAACAACGCCCCCATAGCCTTTATGTGGAAAAGAAAATAACACCGTTGGAATAATAACAATTTAACATGCTGAAACTGGAAAAAAAGCATCGTAACATACCATATACAATCGAACAATACAATAATGCAATAAACAAACATTATGGAGCTAAGGAAAAACATCAAAAATAATTCCCAAAGAGCGTAACTTTATTCCAGGCGCAAAGTTACATATTTAATTTAATTTATTTATGAGAAACAAACAGTACAAATATATAATATCCTATCACGTAATACATATTATAAAAATATGACTAGTAAAGTTTCTTCTTAAAGTAAAATATCATAAAAATAGTACGTACAATAAAAAGGTAAACAAAAAAATTTTTTTACAACGTTTAAAAATAAACGACGGGAAGGGGATGGAAATATAAAAATATATAATTTGCACGATACACTAATAATATATACTTATACCGATTCTTGAATGAAGCAACATTTAAAGAAAAATTACTCACCAACTATCTTCTTTCAAATTGCGCACATTTGAATACAGTGTGGTATTAATTAAAACGCAGTATAAAATATTCACGATTGTACGTGTAACCAAGAGAAAACATGCTTAATATGTATTGAGTTGTTGTGTTGTGCCACGAATATTTAATAACTTCAATAAAGACTTATTAAATATTATGAAAAATAAAGAGACCCCAGGGACCACCCTAAAATATAAAATAAAAAACACATGTTCATCTAATTTCCATTTACAATCTTGGCGCAACTTTTCGATTCAGTCGCGACCACTGTTATTGATATATTTCCGAGTCCAAATATTTTCTAACGCTTTTTTAGTGTAAAATGTGACGTGGACGCCAGTAGACGTCAACTTGAACGATATTTGTTCGATCTCGACATCGCGATAGCATTCGCGGTGTGGAAATTTCAACTCCAGTGCACCGCCATTGTATTTTGTGTTTTGATCACGTATTGTTTGTTGTTTGTGTGCCGTGGGTGAACTTGTGACATCGCCTATTTAATTGGGATTGGAGATCGGATCATCCGCGTGCTATTTTGTGTGGTCTCAGTGGCGACTGCAAGGATTACGGAGACGTCATATACAAGATAAGGCGAATCCCGGTTTCCAGAAATTCACTACTCCTTTGACTAGAACTCCTATTCCTTCACCGACCTCATCCTGTACCAAGGTTTCCATACTTCCCTCCCATACCTTGCGGTGATACCGATTTACGCCCGGAATCGTCGTATTCCATTCCACGGGACGCATGAGTCTGAGATTGCGCAATTCGTTCATTTTATCCTATCGATTAGAATTTAAAGTTCAAATTCATGTTGTATTTCAATTTTTTATTATTCTTGCGAAGGGCAATTCTTACTGTAAAACTGTTCTACAGTTGGAATAAAAAAAAAGTTTAATCAATTTTTGTCTTGACCACCTGATAGCACTTAAATACAGTTAGATTAAATTGTATTACTCTATTTGTCCTAAGGTTATCGGTGCGTCTTGACACATGGCCGATCCATTGACATTTAATATTAATCTTTTCTCATTTAATCGTAAATTATGTAGGTAATATGTATATATATATATGATACACATTGTTAACGATTATATAAGTATTATATTTTTATTTTAACAACACTATTAACAAATCATTTAATTAATTTTATAGATCGTGCCACAAAGTACAATGTAAATATATAACAAACATACAGTTAATTTTGTAGATGAAGCCATTATCGCAATAGCGTAAGTTGAGGTAAAACGGTTAAAAATTAAAATGTTGCGATTACAGAGAAATAACAAAATATCTTAAATATAATTAGTGCAACGTGAACACATGGCTTCCAAGGTTAAATATATCATGTGATGTAGTGCGAGCTCGACAGTATGACGAGTATGTATCATTAGGTTTTTAAACTGTTACCTACTTACTTACTTATCATCACGCCGTTTCCCCGTGGGGGTAGGCAGAGAGGATAGAGTGCCACACTCTTCTGTCCTGACACACAATTCTCGCCTCATCCACATTCATACATCTTTTCATAACCATCCTCCATTATCTGGTTTACCTGGTCGTGCCAAGTCTTCCGCGGACGTCCTCTATTTCTGGTGTCATCAACACTTGCATCATATATATCTTTCTTACCATTCTCTCCTCATTCATCCGTTCCATATGACCGAACCACCTAAGGAATTATATCTAACGGGAATTTGTCAACCGAGGCAAGACTAGCGGTGCACAATGGAATCCTGGTACCGACACTGGACTGTATGGAAGTGAGGCCTGGAGCTGACAGAAAAGGAACGAAAGTAGACTGAATGCAGTGGAAATGAGATCACTTAGACGTATTTGTGGCAAATCTATTTATGACAGAGTAAAGAATGAAGAAATAAGGAAAGAATGTAAAGGTGATGTTAGTATAGTGAGTAAGATTTAAACTGTTGCTAAATTAAAATGTTGAATTTTTATTTTTTAACATTTGATTTTTAGTAAAATTTGAGAAAACATATGTACGATTACGGCTAAATTATAGCGTGAAAATAGCTAAAATTTCCTAAACGTCATCCTCCTTTCATTGTAAAGCACAACGCATTGTCGACCTTCATTTTGAGTTGTTCTTTGTTCGCAACCCCCATTAACGGAATTTTGTCAATATCTGTCTGTCAGTCAAGGAAAAAAATCCCCGAAAAGTCGTGAAAGGAATGAAATCGTGGTATTAAAACGGCATTTCTCAGTAAAATTAGGAGGAAGAAAGGGCGAAAGTTAATGTATTCACGTGCCTAGCTGGGGTGAATGATGGAAAGCGATGGGAAATTATCAAGAATTTATTTGTAATGAAAAGTGTCGAGACTTTACTGAGAAATTTCCAAACAAAGGAATCGCAGCGCAAGTTCACATTCAACGTTAATAAAGAATAAAAAATTGTAATGTATAACCATGCAGTAACTACACGTTATAAGACATATTTTTTTTACAAATTCAAATTATTAGAGTAATGTTCAAGTTGATAACCACAGCTACCCGTGAACATTAAAATATACATTTAATAAGATATTCGTATGAAATCAGCGTCTTTCAATAGGGATAGAATTTGAAGTGTTATATATTACATTAAATTCAAAATTAAACTACGCAAACATACGATAAAAGTGTATACTTTTTAATTCATCAAACAAATTAGATATTTTTATTGCATCCCTTTTCTCTCCTCTCCCCGTCCTCTCCGCTTTGTACAGTGGTATAACAATGTACTATTTATTAGTATATTAATTTGCATAATATTTTTACTGTATTCAGCTACGGAGAAACTTTACTGGTCGTATATTTATATTATGTATTATCTCATAAGTTATATAAATAAATAAAATAAAATAAAAATATCTCAGAATAAATAAAATTCCAAAATATGGTAGGGATGCATTTCATGTAGGCTATAATAATAGAGAGGTGTGAAATTATTAAACCAAGGTGAATATTAAAGTAACTCGAACACGAATGATAGGCCGATAAATGGGAGCGGTAAGCCACTCTAATTAAAATGTATCTAATTCACACAATTATTCATTCCTTTAAAACTTAAATCGGTAGAGGATTTTTTCGTATTTCCACAAACATTTCAGCTATTTCCACAAACACAATAATATTGTCAGAAAATTGAAGTATTTTTCCGTTAATGATAATTCTTTATTCCTAAGATGCATAAAATATTACATTTTGGTCATTATATTGAACTTTCGTTAAAAAATGAACAGTATTTATTTATCCGTTAGCCATTAAACCTAGTATTGTAGTCACCGCACGTCATTATCCATACAAAGCATTTCAAACAAAACACTACGTGTTTTTCAGTCATGTTTTACCTAGTCATAACAAATCATTACATACAGAAATATATGTAGACATAATAATATGATATGTCGTCATACGGATTCACTGTCAAAATGACAAAAGCTATAAATAACACCCTTCAAAATGAAGCGAGGTAAATAAAAGTGGTATTTGACTCGTGTGTTCATCATCTAATGCCGAACCAATTCACCTCATATATTAATATTCACTATCTACTGGTGTCAGGCGTGTCACTAGCTGTCGATAATATTGAAAAACGATGTTAGGTATCGAATCAGCGTTTATTTTTGATTTTTGGACAGCGTATTTCAGTATAGACGTATGTAAATGGTAAAGTGGCTCAAACCATTTGAGCTGTCGATCTATACAAAATGCTCAAAATTTGCTGGACGGACAGAGTTCCGCGAATAAAGATGTTGTGGTTCGAAAAGAAAAAGTTAAAGCGACAAAAATACGAAAGATTTTTCGTGGATGGATCGTTGACTGATCGGTAATCGGCAATGGCAGGGGTATTATCCACTAAATAATTAAATTCAGAGATTCCAGATTATAACAATTATGGTGTATGCGTATGGTGTATGTGCAAACATTATGGTGTATGCGCAAACATCACAGGTGTTTAAGTGCGAGTTTTTATTGTTCCAGTTTAAAATTTGAGAAATTCTACACGAATTAGATATGCTTTCAAGATGAGATTAATAGTTAATTTCGTACAAATATCAGAGAAATAATTAATGACGTCATTTGCTACGTAAATCATGCGTGAGAGGAAGGTTTAAATAGAAAGAGACGACAATAAAAATGTTGATTTTTTCACATTCGATACAAGTGTCAAACATAACTCCAGATATGAGTCAGTTTTCTTATTGAAATAAAAAATTGTGTTGTCATTTGAATTAATCCATCGAAAATTATGTAATTTATTGAGTACCTAACTCATATATATATAAATATGTTTTGAAATCAAACAAAGTACCAACACATATTAAGATTGTCGCTAAAATCAATGTTCTAAATTTAAAATTATTATGACAGAATTTATTTATTATTTTGTTTATTATTATCGATTTAAATCGCCACGTTGGCGTTTTGGTGATATGTATGTTTAATAATTTCATATTCTTTATAAAACAGACAAATTTGTGTTTAAAATGCAACAGAGTTATGTATAAACGAAATATCTAATTGCGTCATATTAAAAATATTTAATATAAAATAAAAATATTTATATACAATATTTTATATATAAATATATAAAAATATTGTTGTAAAAAACGTTGTTTTCCCTTAAAATCTTCTACTAAAGTGTTGAATAAGTTCAATATTAATTCATACATATTGTGGATAAAATATGCGTGAAAACATAGATTTTCGGCATTTTATAATGAAAATAATGACAGCGCGGATTCAACGTCCATCTTGGATGGGTAGACCAGCATATTGAAGTTATCTTCTTTTATAAAACTTAAAATATATTATTTAAAAACTGATTACTATATTTTTGATATGAAACTTGATTTTAAATAGTAGCTGAACCCTCAAAGCATGTGAGTAAATAGGATATATAATTTAAAAAACGTATGTTCTAAACTAAGATAATTTTGTAGCATACGGAAAATGCATCTAATGGTCGCGGCCTTTCGTATTATGCTTGTGTTGTCTTAATTATGGAAAATAATATTAAGTTTATTAGTTTTAAATGAGCATAAAGGTCCTAAGTAATAGTTAAAAAAGTCAAATCTGGTGTATAACTTCAGACATAAATGAATAATAAATACCCACATTTTCGAAAAAGAAAACGCGATAATTGAATTTATCATTGAAAATAGGCCCTTAACAAATACAATACGTAGCTTGAGTTTTTGTGTCGTAGATTATTTGAAGATAAGCTAGATGCACAGAGTAAGTAAGTTAGGTATAGTATAGTAAGTAGTATGTTAGGTCACAGTAATACAATCAAGAAGTAAAGATTGAGACAATATTTAGCAAATAATTAGGTGCTGCCGTTCATCCGGAGTTCACGAGAGAGAATGATAGGCTCTTCGGACATGATCACATCGACTAAAAGATAGAGATTCCAGTAAAATAAAAAAATACAGTCAACATTCAATAGGGATGCTATCTACTTCATGATGTAAAATAACAATCGAGAATTATCATTTGAATTCAACTTCTTAAACTCGGAATAAAACAAACTATCGATCGAATAAGAAATTAAATGAGTCTACGTAATTAATGAACCCGCGATACAAACTAAACAATTTGATATTTCTTGTCTATAAAGTTTCCTTCAGTGTATGGAAAGCGTATTAAAAATTAAAATTCGTGTAAATTATTAGGAGCACTTTCAAATTTGGAGGCCCGCGAGGTACACCTCTGGCAATTTGATAAGTTTTAAATTTAACAACCCTCAACGTTGGGATGAAATTCATTTTCGTGTACGTACCCTACATTTTATGACACTTTGTATAAATAAAAAAAAAAAAGATTTTTTCTCGCAAAAGTTTTCAGTGGCGCGTCTCACGCTGAAATTAGGGGGATTGATAAAAAGTTTCCGCATAAATTTGGGATACTTTTTCAAAAAATTTGCGTTCAGAAAATTTGAGTGATTGATTCTTGTAAAAGCACTCGTCACTGTGAGGGTCCATAGAAGTATGCTTATATACCTGCGTATATTAAATCGTTAGAGCGTGTTTTCGTGAAGATAACATTTGTTACCACATCAAAATGTCGATGATGCTTATTTTTGAGGAGTTATCTCAACAGATTCAGTTGAGAAAATAATAATAATTAAACAAATTATAGACATATGGGAAAAAAAAGAATTATGGGTAATTACTGGGCTAATGACCTATCTTAGGCTGGCCACTTTACACTATGTAACGTTCACCATTCCACTCACAATCAACCTCCACATTTATCAAATTTTTGGAAGATATTTATTTATATTTTATTAAATTTTATTTCCATCATAGTCCTTGTGAGCTTTTACATAAGAATAAAGTTTTAAATAGAACAGTACAATTTTAATTAACATTTTAACATGACAGTTTAAATATAACATAAAAATTAGTATAATTTACGTACAAATATTTCTTCAGCTCAGGTATGCTCCTGCAACGAAAATTGTCAACGAAATTCAACTTGTTACCGAAGCGATGCATCCGCGATATTGGAGAGTTAACAGCATAATTATTTCTATGTGTCCCTACAAAGAACACTTCATGTTATCTCGTTTGAGTAGATACTTTATACGTGGACTATTGGTGTAATGGAATGATGAGATCGCGATCTCTCGTCTTCGATGTCTCAAGTACCATAACCGGATGATAAAAGTGGGATCTCGTGAGCGGATAGCTGTAGATGATGGACAGCTATGTTTTTATTTTATTAGTATTATGTGTTTTTTTCCCCCTTCTCCTTCCTTCATATTTTTAGTTCTGAGTCATCTCTTTTTTATTGTAGTATGTAAAATGGCATATTTTGTTTCCCGCTCATCGGGTTACATCATTAAGGTAGAGGATTGCAATGGGATGAAGGCGTGAGGGATCGGATACTGGGTGGTAAAAAACTAGTGAATTGATGGTGGGATTTGTGATGTTGGGAAGGTTTGAGTAGAGTAAGCGGGAGATGTCTAAAAAGTGTTGGGCGAGGGTGGGAATGTTGATGCGATGAATGATAGAATTCCGGACGAACCATGGGCTGTTGCTGGCTTGAAGGAGAATTTTGTCTTGGAGGGATTTTAATGAATGTATGTTGCCGGTACCCTAGATGGGGCAACTTTATACGAAACCATTTTTATCAACTCAGTGCATTTCGACATGCTATTGATAAGTTATGTATGTAGAAACACTTTAGAAATGGCGACAGCGAAGTTGTAGTTAAATACTAGAAGTGTGATATATATCACTTAAGTCAGCCGAAGACAGCCCTTAATTACCCATACTTCCATATTTTCCCATATAATATAATATAAATAGCTTCGTCTCAATGAGATAACTACAATTTGTTTAATAACTGCCTTTGGAGGTAAAAATTCAGAAATTGTGTGTTTATACGTAAATTTGGACATACTCAAATATTGTTAATGATAATAAATAATTTATTCATTTCATTTTACATACTTTATAATTTACAAAGTGTTAACAGTTCAATGAAATAATACATACATATGGTTTATATTATAAATAAAAATATAATCAATAAACCATTTCAATCTGCTTTCACTATAATCCACTGCAGTCAATAGAAACTACTAATTAAATATATTAATTAGTAATTAAATATCACAGACCTATGTTCTAAATAATTACAACTTCACAATAAGAATGTGTTCTCTTAGTAATAGATATTACAGTGGGAATGGACCGTGCATTGGGAATGATATACAAATGAGATGTTACAGCATACATCCGAGCAAATTAAAACAAAAAATACATAATATAACACATACAAGAACTTAAATATATATAAATAAATATTTAGCACCAGTATATGTAATCACGATTTCAAGAAAAAATGTTGTATAATGTTTTTAGTAGCTTACTAATAAATCTCAACCGTTTACTTGTTAATGGCATTATAAAATCTACACAGTTAATAATTCATGTTAAATATCTTTGTGCCCAACTACTGTAGTTTTATAGTTTTAGAAAAATATCTATTACGTCGTCAGTGTAGAATAAAAATAAAAATATAATTTTGTTTCCTTGATTATTTATAGATTTGTGATGACTATGACTAAAGACATGGACCGCCATCTACAGGCAGCGATGCGAAGCTGGGTATAAGAGCAACATAATAGACGGACGCACAGATGGCCACTGATCGTAGAATGATGGATGGTGTCATTTCCGGCATTTTATTTTGGTGCACCGACGTTTGATCCCCAGACAGTTGATCCCCCGACAGTTGAACCCTCCGACGGTTATTCTCTTGGTCACCTGATCCCTCAGAACTAAAATGTTTTAGCAATAAATTAACAATGGTGTATCACAATTCGTAAAATTTTTAATATTTAACATAAAAACGATTTTTTGAAAACATTCTTAATTATCTGGAATTAATTATATGTAATTTCGTACGAGAGCAACGTTTTTATAAATTTACTCCTACCTTATTCATAACATTCACGGATATTTACTAATATAAATAGGTACTTGAAGAAGCTTTGGGGGATTAATTGGCAGAAGGATCAACTGTCCGAGGGATCAAGTGTCCGAAGAAATAAATGTTGGAGGATCAACTGTCGGGAGATCAACTATCCGGGATCAAATGTCGGGGAATCAGGCGTCAGGGAACCGACGATTATGGGTACCTACTGAATATAATAAGTGTTCATCACGGTAACGAGTGCGACGTATTTGATTGGTCATTTATTCGTCACAAAAAAATATTATTACGTTCAATGACGTTTAAATATGAGCATCCTCGATGTTCTTCGCATTACTTTGCTTGAAGTTGCTCGCTTTAAATTCGAAATTGATCCGAGTATGCTGGTTTGAAAACGTCTTTCATATGCTGGAGAGAATATTTCGCAGAAGACTCTCCTGATGATCTTGGATTGCAAATGTCCCGTGCGAATGCATAGCAGAAATTGGAAAAAACAGACGGAGAAAATAAAATATCTGAAGAGGGATTGCAAATATACCGTCATACAGGGTGAATATTATGTTCCAGGCCGATTTTGTTTAACCGCTATTTTGGTTTAGCAGACATTTGTCAATTTGCATTTCGTAGTCGTAGAGAGTAGTTGATTATAATTTATTATGGAGAATCTAACCCCCCGACAACGTTCCGAAGTCATTAAAACATTTTATCTAAATAATAATGGTAATGCCGTAACCATTAATGGTGATACTTTTAAAATGGTCATGGTTTTGATAAAAAATTGGGATTTTCAATTTTGCATATAAACGGTGTTGGTCACAAATGAAATAATTTGGAATCGTTGGAAATAAATAAAGCGTGTAAAACTAGTCAAAAAATTATAAACAACCAACTAAATTTAACTACGAGTCCCATTCTAAAATTTTTTCCTAAAAATTATTCGAGTAAATTTGTATTAAGTAACAATTTGAGTTAGGTACTAAATTTATTTTTTAAATAATTGTTTTTTTTTAAATAGATTCTTTTAAAAATAAATTCTGGTAAAAAAACAATAATATATGTTTTAGTTAGTTATTACATCCTGAAGAAGAAAATGATATTTTTCGAAACGGGTAGATCTATTTAAACTCAATTAAGTGGTTAATAAAACAAAATAAATAAAAATATTAATGGTAATCGCTATCGTTACATGTTGTCATCATTTATGGACATCTATTATTTCCTATTTTATTAGTATGTTCTAAAATTTCAACTTCACAATAATAATGTGATTTCATTAATAATAAAAATTATTAAAATTTATTAATTTTACTTAATTTTTTTACGCGTAGTATATTTGAATGCACGTCTATGATATGCCCATTACATAACAGTAATAAAACGATCAACATCATTTTATTATTTAATATTTGTGAAATAATTCGAGAAGGAACACCGAGACATGGAAATTGTGGGGTAAGGGTCTTAAATGTGATGAATTTCTAAAGTGTATCTTATTAATGGGCGATGATAATAAAGAATAAATTTTAATCGTATATTCTTCTAAACGATAATCATTAAATATTTTTTTTTAGTAAAAATGTTATCATTTCTATTATTTAAAATTAGTTGCATATCATAACTCTCTGCCCTATTTTTTAAGCCGCCATAGATAGTTCTAGATTTAAAAATATGAAAATCAATAACTGAAATTTTTACGACTCCATGATTTTATAACAATAGGAAAACAAATTAGATGAATCGCTCAGAAAGATATGCGGGAAAAATTAATGTATTTAGTTACCACCGAAACCCAAATCCAGAATATTACATATATTTTTTCTGTGTATCTTTTTAATTGATTCGTCGAATTTGTATGAAATATCAAAGAACTATATTAAAAAATGCTATTACAAAAAAGGGATTTTCGAAAAATTTGATTATGTCGAATAAGGTAGAAAAATTTCGTATTTTCGTTTTCTAAAATACTAACAAAATCGCCAGTTCACACACATCCGAATCCAGAGTGTAATTAAACACCTACCTTTTAGTACGTATACTCCCTTTAATCTTTAAAACCATCAGATAAATATCTTTAACGTAATAAGGCACTTTTACGATCAGGTTTACAAAAAATTTACCCACAGCAACCATACGAAGAATACCAGCTTTAAACACGTTCTGTACATTCAAATGTACTACCTACCCTACTCCGGAGGGAAAATAAGAGTCAAGAGGGCACGGAGGGGTCGTACATTTCTGTACAGCCGTTTAATTCCACATGCACGCTTCTTCTAACACAAGCTGCCGCATTTTAAAATCTCAGATTGGCCATCTGCTAACATTTTATTCGCGATGTTTAAATACTATCTTAGAAATAAAAGGTATTACATACAATAAATTAAGATTATTTTATTGTTATTTTAATTAGTGTGAAATTATTTGTAATATTACAATAATAATTTATTTAGATTCATACTATAGTGTGTTATGAAGATAAATATAAAACATTGCAGCAAAGTAAGAACATGTAATTCGGTGCCCCGCCTGCTACACTAGTGTTTTACTGTATTATGACCGATTATGTTCTGCTATGTTTATGTTATGAGTTAAATAACATATATACATGAGATTCTGTGTCGAGGTAACTCGGGAATTCCATGTTTTTTTACGGTCCCGAATCCTAGGACATTATAAAAAAATACTACACACTTAATTTTTTTTGATATTATTTATTTTCAACAAGTTATTGTCATACAGCAGGTAGTGACCCAGTAACGAACGGTGCATATGAAAGTATATTTAAAAAAAAAAATGAAAAGTTTCCATAGTTTATATGGTCAGCCATAAAGATTTGCATTAAAGAGAAATAACTCCTAATATATTTACTACTAAAATTTTTCTATGACGTAATTGGTTTTATCGGTTTGTTCAAACAGGGGATTATGTTTCATTGTAAAATGTGATGTTTTATCTTTAGGTTAATGTCATATTTTGAAACAAAATTTGTATGGGATGAAATTATTTGAAAACTTTAAGGGACTTCAGTTGACTATGGCCAAATAAATAAGTAGTTGTCTTCCGATATCTTTCTTAATTAATTATTCATTTTTTTTGTATGTGTTTTAAAATTTCTAAAATTGTATTTTATAACTTTCATAAATGAATGTGTTTTTTTTATTCAACATATACCTAAACTTAATTTCATTTGAAATACTATTACCAAATTATGAAATAATAAATATTTTATCAAAACAGTATTTATTTGTTTATAAAATTAATATTAACGTATATTTTTTATACAGCTAATAACTTTAATAGCTACTGTATATAATAAAAATGTTTGCTCGAATCTCGGGAATTGAAAAAAAGTCGAGAATATAGAATCCCTAATACACGTACAAAGTTAAAATATAGTATTCAAAGTATAAAAGTATTATTGTATGAACAAAAAAATGTTTTTACAAATAACTATCACATTTCATTGTAGCCTAATTTAGATATTTGAACTTATAATTATATTTTTATTTGTTAACTTTGTTTCATTAACCACTTATTGAGTTTAAATACATCTACCGGTTTTGAAAAATACCGTTTTCTTTTTCAGGATGTCAATACTAACATCCCGAAGAAGAAAATGGTATTTTTCGAAACCGATAAATGTATTTAAACTCAATAAGTGGTTAATAAAACAAAGTTAACAAATACAAATATGAAATTTATCCACAAAGTTAATTTTGATAATTTCAAGAGAACTTATAATTAATATAATTTCAGTTTCTTGCGACATTATTTAAAATATTAAATTTTAAAGTTGTAATAAAAATGTTTTATTTACATTTTTGTATTTCAAAATTATTTTAGAACTCGAAAAATGATACGTCTTTTGTTTGAACGTTTGATATCCCAGCTATCGGTTCGAAATATAATGGTTCTGATCTAAAAAAATGAATTTTCACATGATTAAAACTCGTTTTGTCGTTGATTTCTTCTTCTAAATTTCTTCATAAAAGGACTGTAATTTTCTCAGCCTCAACCAGATGAGACATGGCTCGAAATGCACCTCCGCAAATCCCCGTCCTGGGTCGCTCTCATGGCCGACTCCAGGGTCTCTTCACCAAGACATCTTCTAGGTCATCTTCAGCCTAAAGTCAGCCTTGGCTTTTTCACTTCTACCCTTAATTTCTTAAGAGTGGCCCCAGCTTTTATATTATGTACAACCCAGACAAATCATTTTATTCATTTGTTCGATTCGTATATTGTTTATTTGAAATTATTTAATATATATATTTAGTTTTTGTCTATTACCAGAAATTGTATTGATTTTTTTTGTGTTTAAATTTAATCCGTATTTTTAGATTTGGAAAAAAAATGAAGTAACGCCATTTATATTTCAAAACATTTAATCGCATACTATTGTTATACATGTAAAGCAGTATTTACAATTTTATGTAATAATCTAAACTTGCTTACCAACTAATGTTTTATATGGTTTTTGTAATTCTGTATTCTTCTTGACTTTGGGTAGACATATATATGCATTAAATTTATTTAAAGTAATGCAAATATTATTTAAGCAAAAAATTAACATCACTTGTACACTAATTTTAAAGAAAAATGCGTTTAAGTTTTATTAAAAATACATTCTTATTATGTAATTGTAATTATTCAGAACATATGTCTGCGATATTTATTAAAATAATAATTGAATGTATTAAGTTGAAAGATATATAAATATAATCAAAATGTTATTAAAATTAATTATTAATTCTGGCGTCTCCTATCGGATTACTCAAAGATATTTGACATTCCTTAAAAATAAACAAGATGACTTTCAAATAATGGATCGATATATGTATTCATTTGAAAACATGTGAGTTCGAAAATTTGTCGTCAATGAGCTGTGTTGGTATAGCATAATCGGTTAATGCACGTTCTGGGGATAGGAAGAGATCCAGGTTTGAATCCCAATATTTTTCGATATAATCGATTTCATATGTATATCTTTCTAATTTGCAAATTTTCACACGCAGGTACATTGGATTCTTTATTTTTACAGATACTTTGAATTCTTTATTTTTTACTTTGGGTTAGACTTGGGATGACATGTGTTCGAATTCACAGCTGTATTTTAGATGAAAATGTTCTGAAATCTAAATGGCGTGACATCATTCTTCTCAAATCTAGAAATCCGCCATCGGTTTATACGCTATGAATATAATTTCAAACAGAAATGACATATTGTCGATAGCAAATTACTGCCGTGTTCGCAATGAAATGAAAAATTCATACGATTTTTAGATGAATTATGATGAAATTGATTTTATATATATATAAAAAAAACAACATTAAAGTGATTATTTTGAAATGAAAAACAAAATGTATTTCGACTGTGAAAAGATACAAGATGGAACTCGTGATCACAAAATTGTTCAAGAGAGGAATAATATCGAATATATTTTAATTAAAACAAATCATGTATACCGAAATTTAATAAAAATATTGCTTGTTTATATCTATTTATATGAGAAATTAATAAAAATAATTTTTTATGTATGTGTATTATATCATCCCTGTGTATAATACGTTTGATGGATGGTTTTCGCATCATTTTAAATTTTGTTAAAAAATAAAACATTTTATCGATCTGTACTTTATATGATACTAGTTATCCGTGCCCGGCGTTGTCCAGAATTATTGCCAAGTTATTATCACAAAAAATTTGGCCTGGAATAGTGAGATATCTGGAGGAGTAGAGGTGGGATGATTATAGTTTATTTATATATTAGAGTTCATCTGTGCAAAATTAAATATATTACATTCATACGGTATAAAATTGAATACACATTTATATCGAGGGGAAGGAGTGGGGTGGCCAGGACGAAAGGGATAATGCTTGTTTTGCTCGTAGTTCTAAAGAGTAACCATGCAAAATTTGATTTACATCGGTCAAAGAGTTGTAGGATTATATAGAGAGCAGTATATATAGAATCGTATATATATATATATATATGTATATAGAATCTACGATTCTACATGTGACAACTAATTTAACTTCGAATGTAATGCATATGCGTAACAGATTTCCACAGGATGCCAGCCATTAAACATATTCTATGTTAAAAAATATTTAAAATCAAACGAATTATCAATGCAAAGCTTGCTTTATATTGTTTTACCTTTTACTGTCGATATTTGTATGAATTATAAAACATGTTTCATGTTTTTTCTGAATTTAATTTATTTATCAGGTAGAATTCAGTAACTCTACGAAACAATCTTAACTATTTATACAAACTCATCGGAGAAAAAAAAACACTTAATTCTTTCGTCCATTACTTCGGAAAGGTCCCATTACAGAGAAGTTTGCTTCTTCCTGCATAAAATATCTTCAGTAGAGCTTGTTCGGTGCTAAAACACTTCTAGAATTTTATATACTACTTTTATTCGAAGAATCCGTTAAAGTTTTTCGTTGTATTTGTAAGCGTTTGGCTAAATTTACGCAAACTCGTAGCCATTGAAAGACCATAATTGGGAAAAAGTTCTAGTGTGTATTAAATATTTTATTGGATGTCAAGGCATTTAGGGATCTAGAACTGGGAACAAAATACGAGTGATTTAAAAGTTTATGGCATTTTCAACAACGCGCACTGGCAGCTTAATAATTGCTTGTTATCGTACAATTAGCAGTTGTCGATTTTTTTAATTGGCCTCCTTTCAATTTCATATATACACTTATCGATGACTCTAAACATTAAAATAAGATGTTTGGAGCTTAAAGGAGTAACTGATCGAAAAAAAAAATTTGTAACTTGATTTAAATTGACCTGACTTGATCTTTGAACGGTATTCCTCATCTTCTAAAGACCATACATTTTAAATAATTCAAGTAAGTTTTAAAATGTTATCATATTATGGTGAGCTGGACACAGTGTGGTATCTGACGGATCAATTACAAACTAACAACATAACTTTAGGCTCAAACCGGTTGTGCACGCAACTGTATACCTGACAGATATGCTTCAAAATTACAGTAATTATTCAAGGATGGATGGCTCAGATTTATACAATTCAATAATATCTTTTACAATTATGCTGTGCTTGCGAGACGCCATTTTGTCGAACTACGCAACGTGACCTTTCCCTTCGCGGTGGATGGAACGACTAAGAATTGCGCTCTGGAGTAACACACACGCTCAGGTTTGCCTGAAGTTAGCCTTCACCCACAGGTAGAAAACATGAACTTTCAATTTTTGTCAGGTCGCCTGTACAGAGAGGGATACCTTCCAGATTTGTCACATACACGCTCCGGTTTTCCTGTACAACCGACCTGAACAGGTATACCTGTCAAGTATAACGATGCGTGTATGCTCGGCTTTATATATCAGAATACAACGTAGCGGCGTATACACCATGCTGAATAATGGGACAGTGGCGCTAGTAACGGGATACTTACTTTATTAGTTTCACTCAATTCTCCACCTCGTTTGTAAATTGTAATTGAGTATTTCGTGTAAGTACAATTATTTTGTTCTCGCCATGGCATCATCAAAATTTCGTTTATCACTGCAGCCAAGGTCCGAAATATCATTACTGGATACCCTTCTGATCATAACATACCTTAATAATATCAATAGAAACTGGAGTTCGGGTTTCAGACATACATAACAATATAGGGTGTCTCAGAATATTTTTCGTTTTTGGTTTGACCGTTACGCGCCAAACTCAGATAGCAGGGGGAGGAGAGTGGTCTCAAATGCTTGGTGGGCTTGTTTAGTTTAGTACAGATGGATAGTTTCACGGGATCGCAACATATTTTATAAAAACACATATTTTATAAAAACAACAATTCGTATACTATTGTTTGACGTCTCTACAGGGCACATTTTAATTGCACGACTATGAGAAATGTGCCAGGTGCGAATTTAATAAAGCATTGGGTGCGCAAGTATGAAGAGACTGGAAACACAATGCCGGATAAATCAACTGGGTGCAAAAGGACACCGAGAACGAGCATGAACGTCGACCGCGTTCGCCAGTCTGTTATGGACGACCCACGACAGTCACTACGATTGCGCGCAGCTTCTCTAAATTTGAACAAATCCACACTTCATCGCATTAGTATAAAACTGCAATTGTTCAAGAGATGAAATTCGATGATCCTTCTAAACGAGTCGAATTCTACAGGACAATGAAAAATCGTTTTAGGAGTTTCAATAACATCTGGTACTCCGATGTATCGAATTTGCACATCAACGGCAAATTGCACCGAGCTTCCGGTAATCCGATAGAACTGCATTAAAAACCATTACACTCGTCGAAAGTTGTCATTTGGGCTGTCATGACAAGTCAAGGAATTATCGGCCCGTACTTTTTTGAGGATGGCCGTGGTCGCTTTCAGACCGTTAATTCCGATCGATATTGCCATATGATCCGGACTTTTCTGGCTACAGAAATACAAAACCAGATTGGCTACAATAGTAACATATTTTTCCAGCAAGATGGAGCCACATCTCATGTTATAAATAACTCGTTAGCTTCTTTTCACGATTTATACTCTGAAAGAGTAATAAGCCGCCAAGGAGATATCAACTGGGCACCGACGAGCTCAGATTTAACGCCTGCTGATTTTTTCCTATGGGGCCACTTAAAAAGTAAAGTTTTCAACGCATTGCCACCAAACCTGAATGTTTTAAAGCAAAGAACCACAGGCGAAATCAATGCTATTCCAAGAGCGATGCTCTAGCGACTGATTGAAAATTTTAGTTTCATGCTAAATGAGCGTGAGGAAGTGGATAGTGCACATTTACAAACGTTTGTTATTCATAAATAAAATTCAAAAACTGCTCTTTAATTTAACAGTAAATAAAATAAGTTTGAACTAATTCTGATGTTTTTTTATAATATCAAAAACGAAAAATAATCTGAGACACCTTTATATCACCTCTAAATTGAATATTATTTTAAATACTAATTAAATGTATTAATTATAAATATATACATATAAAATCAATTTTACAGAAAAATATTGTTGTCGCTACCGGGATTTGAACCTGAATCTCCTTCCAATCAAAAGTAGGTGCATTAACCGACCATGCTGCAGTACACAGTACATTTGACGACAAATTTTTAAACCTATATGTTACATTTTTCAAATTGTTACATCTATCGTTCCATTATTTGAACCATTCCCGGATTGAAAAGAGATTCAAGATCGAATCCCGGTAGCAACAACAATATTTTTCGATAATATTGATTTTATATGTATATCTTTCTAATTAAAACGTTTAATTAGTTTTTAAAATATCACAGACCTATGTTCTGAATAATTATAACTTCACGATAAGAATGTGTTTCCTAAATAAACATTATTTATTTGATTGCCATAATAAACAGCTACTATTTCGCGAAAGCGCTTTTCACCACACAGCACGATATATTAATCGGTTGAATTTACGAATTAAATTTTCAGACAGCAATCGTCGTCATAGCCTTCGTCTGAACACGGGGGTGGGGAAATATTGGATGCAAGAAGGGTGAAAGGAATTCGGGAGAGGGACAGGAATATGGAACGTAGGGCGGCTGAAGCATCACTCAGAACCAGAAAACACGACCCACCTGTGAAATGCTCCTTTTGGTATCTGGATCTTCTTCCACTGGATCCATAGGTCTTCTGGCTTCAGTGAAATTTGGACATACACTTTTGGTGATTGCGCGAAAGTGTCAAACAAGACCTTACTATACTTACACTATAGCAAAAATACAGCACTAAATCGGTTCGCACGGTAGCAAAAAATTGACACACCAACAAATATAAGCGTCAAACAGCAGAATGATAATTAACATAAGCTAACAATTCGTTCCCACACGGCAGGACGAATTTGGCGGCAGTCAACGCACCCAAAATGATAAACACTACTTTCAGTTCGAAGGTACAATTTCAACTCATTCAAAACATCACAAATCATCACAAAATCTTTTTTTTGATACAATCTGAAGCCTCCGGGGCAGTATCTTATTCAGTTATACCTCTAACAATAATAAAAAAGATCAAATGTTAAAAAAAAATATGGTGTTGTATATTTTTAAAGAATGTATTATTCACCATCAAATAAAATTTATGATTTTAGCAATATTTGAATATGTCCAAGAAAACACAATTATTGGATATTCACCTACAAAGGTTTTTTATTAAACAAATAATAGATATCTCATAAAAGCGAAGCTATTTTTTTATTACTCACCATTATTCACCATCAAATAAAATTTATGATTTTAGCAATATTTGAATATGTCCAAGAAAACACAATTATTGGATATTCACCTACAAAGGCTTTTTATTAAACAAATAATAGATATCTCATAAAAGCGAAGCTATTTTTTTATTACATTTTAATGGAAAATATGTAAGTAATGGCTAATTACAGGGTTTACGTCATGTTTTCGGCTGGCTTAATTGATCACTTTACATAATGTAACGTTCACCAATCCACTCAATCATCCTCCACATCTATAAAATTTTTAAAAGTTGTAAATATGTTAATATGTGGAAATACTTCGAATACCACTACACTATCGCCATCTATGGACTAAATTTGATATAAATTTCCCTGAAACAGCATACATGTCACAATGAGAATCTAATTATTTTTTTAAATTATTTAAAACAATATTCTTTATCTGTAAAATGTTTTTAAATCAATGTTAATAATGTTAAAAAAATCAATATATATTTTTATTTTGACCAGTATATTATTAGCAATATTTGAATTTGTTCAAGAACTCAATTACTGGAGGTTGATTGGGTGGAATGGTGAACATTACATTGTGTAAAGTGGTCACTTAAGCCAGCCGAAGATAGGTCGTAACCCCTGTCATTACCCATACTTCCATATTTTTCTATTCAAATATAATATTGATTTAAAATTGTTTCTCATTCAAGATATTGTACGACTGTACAAGGAGGCGAATATCGTCGATTAATCCTGATGAAGCGTCGACATCGATTGATCGATATAATATTCATGGAAAAAAAGTGAACTTAGTGGGATATGAAGGGTATAATATTGTATTGTGAGTCGAATAAACCAGGTAAAACCAGGTTATCGAATTTTGGAATTCATTAACTGCCTAATCAGGAAAAGTGAGTAGATTCTGATGTATGATATGTTTTTTAAAAATAATAAATTGCTTAACCGTTAAATTTGAAGATCGAAAATTAATTTATATATATTATGACCAGGGCTGTTTAAGATCGTTGTAGGCCCTAGACACTTTTGCATAATATTGCATATATATTCACGAACATTCTGTTTATATTTTTTTTATTGCCAAAACTGATTCATTATTATCGGTTTTTGAATGTGATTTTATATTTAAATTTTTTTATTTAGTTTTATTCGGGTAATTTCTATTTAAAATGTCGTTTTCAGACTTTCGTGGGCTCTTTGTAGGTTCGTAAGCCACAGGCACAGTGCCTACTGGGCCCAATGGATAAGATGACCTTGCCAATGACCCGTGTCTACGAATGATATTTGAGACAATCTCTAAGATACGGATTTTGCTCTCACGAGACGACTCTTAGCTTTTCTAGTCCCTGCGTACACACCATATTGAGACATTCACCGTCTCGCACCTTACTTCACGATTATTGTACGTCAATCGTCAAATATCACTGCTGTTCGTCGGTTGGGTGATTTAAAATTGATTTAGAATCTTATGTAGCAATTAAAACGGAATAAATGCTTGTATTATAATTTAACGCCTTATGTTAGTAAATTTTTGATGACTTATATCTAACTCTCCATGATAGATCATTATTGAAGTCGGTCCCTCATGACTTAGGTTCGTGATCTTTCTATCCTCCTCCTCCTCCTCCGTAGTTTTCGGCATACTGCAGATCTTAGGGCTATCACCAGAGAAGTGTATGTTGTCTTTTCCACTCGGTCGGTCCAACGGATGGGGGATCTTTCTCTTCTCCTTCGTGGCCCACCACAAGTTTCTCCAAGCTATCGTCCCTTCTCGCAAAATTCCCAAAAAATTGATTGAAAAAGACTCGTCTCACGCAAATAGGTCGCATAATAGATAGTTGTGGGGATTTAAGGTGGTTTTAGGAGACGTTAAAACACATTTGAAAATTTCAATCAGATCGATTGTTGTGTATATTGGTTTAAGTTTTCGTCTCTTCAAATTTCAAGCTAATCTCTAATGTTTTTTCCAGATCAAAATCTCAACACATACATGGTGTATCTCAACTAAATATCTGAGATTATCTCATAGTGTCTCCTTCCGTGGAAACGAGCTTTATCATTAATATATCAATATTCAAAAATTATTCCTGACGCGTTAAGGGATGAGGTTAAAATGAGTATTTGGTCCATTCCCTATACGCACCCTCCAAATGCGCACTAAAGAGATAATACAAAAGAGTTCATTTGTGTATATAAAATCCTTAAAAAGGACGGAAATTCAAATTAACGAGTGTTTTCATTCTCCCGGGAGGAATATTTTATGTCTTTTCCCGGGCAAAAAGTTACAGAATTTGTATTTTGACCGTAAATGGATCGCGGTTGGCTGATTTGTCAAATTTAATGTTGTGTTGGATATTCTAATGAGAGAACAAAGTACCTCTCATACATATATTACCTGCCTGCCCCCCTTTCCAAGGATCAGGTATGTTAAGCGAGGTGGAGCTTCTTAGATCTTCCTTAGAGAATGCGGTGGTTATCAAGCGAGAGGAAGACCACAGACTCATTCATAGTGAATGAAAAAAACATTTCTTTAATTTATAAAATATTTTATTCTGTAATCCATAATAATATTGCAATTCCCCATTTTTTATTTATTAGTTTCTGGATGTATTGGATTCGGACGTACTGTTTGACAACAAGAAAAAATTCGACATGTTTTTAACATTTATAGATTCAGATTACTTAAGGCTTACCTTTCAAAAATAATTCGTATTTCCGCGTTTTTATATAAAAATTTATACAATAGATTTAATTTTTTTAAAAACTATTACTTTTTTTAAACCTTTATACTAATGTAAAACTAATAAACTGAATATTATTTGTCATAATGAAGAAAATACAAGCATTATAAGAAAGACCGCGACCATTTAATTTATTTTCCATGTCTCACAAAATGATCTTAATATAGAAAATTCTTGCATATACGAATTATATTTTCTTATAATCTTAAAGCGGGGACAAAACTGCATTGAATCAAATTAGCAAAACGTTAAAAATTAATAGAGTTATAAACCATTCAATTTGCAGTACATATGATCAATTTTCGACGTTTTTAAAATACTTTGTTAGTGAATGCAAATTATTTAAAATAATTTATTATATTTACTTACTCGTTTTTAGGCTCCAGTTACTATTTAAAATCATGTTTAATATCAAAAACATAATAATTTCTTACTAAATAATATTTATATCGATCCTATTAATACGTGTTTTCTATTATTTTTTAATCGGCGATTTGAAATAAAAAAATCTAATAGTTTTACATTAGTGCTAAGTTCATATCTAAGTCATAATTAAAAAAAGTCTAATATAGTGTATAACTTTTGATATAAATGAATAATAAAAAGGTGAAAATATGAATTATTTTTGAAAGCGTACCTTTAAATATGTTCTATTCTCTTTTATATATTCAATAACAGTACGTAGATATATATTCAATTTGAAATTAAGTGTTCATTGTTTATATTACGAGTAAGGTAAAACATACATTAGCTATATCGTATTACGGCTGGCAAGTATATTGAGCACCTGTGATCCTGTCATCTCATTTATATCTCATAATCATTTGGCCGCGCACTCTATTGTCGCATTTTTTCCCCCTTATTTATGGTAGCACTGTCAAAGGCGATCACAGTTAAATTTGACACTAATGTTTTGGTCGTATTTTTTAAGAATATCTTTAAATGGATACGTATATATTTCAAAGTTGATACGTAAGAACAACGTTTGTACAATTTCAGGAAGAGCAATACAAAACACAGAAAAGCAATTGGCGATAGTGGATTGCTTATCTGCTAGTACATATTGATATTCTCTCCTTATTTAAAATAGTTATTTTATTGTTATAAGATGTGTTAACGAGGTCTTTAAGTGCTTTTAAATACCAAAATAGTATATATTGATTGATTCAAACCCACCGCCATTGTCTGATGATACAGGCGACATGTGGATCCGAGGGCTAGTCTCACTCCGTAGCTTGTTCCGACATGAGTCCCGATCTGCTGCCCTCCGGTTCTCTCCGCTACCTTTTTACTTACAGTTTTTATATTACCTGCTTGTACACTTTTTATCAAACATTGAAATAACATTCTTATTCTTTTTTTACATTTAATAACTGAATGAAGTATGTAATAACTTCCGTTGTGAATTTTCTATCTATGGATAAGATTTAGTCTTATGAGAATTTTATACAAGTACCGAGAATTTAATTTTCCAAGCCAACCTGAAAACAAATGCTACAATTATGAAATAATATTGTTAATTTGATATTCTGCAGAAAATATAGTTTCCTGGACACCATCACCATTTAATAAATATACGTTATCACTGGTATGAAAAGCTATCTGTAGAATAATTTGTCATGTCGAAAGAATCACTCGTTTCCATTTAGGTATAAAAATTTCCCGTTAAGCTCTGTAAACAGGGCGTCACGATTGATATCGGGGTGGCCCTTAAATCAATACTGGGGGAATAATTCGCGTCAGTGTGGCAACACTTCCACGTGACACATTGTCCCATTTATCAGGATTATGGCAACGATATTTTTCATGACGCCAAAATACACAAAATATTCTTTTGTTCTCAAGGTTAATAAATTTTTTGTTATTAAAACAGCTTAAAATAATTAAAATAGCTTAACAATAAATTAAATATAAAATTTCGTATTTGTACGAGGCGCGTGTTTTAAGTAAGTACCGTTGCTGTATATTTTCGGTGCAGCGCAGCAGTTACGATATTGCGCATGAGCATTGGTTTTCTTCATCTGTTGACAGTTTAAATAAATATTTTAACAACAATTTAAATAACTAAACAAATAATAGATATCTCATAGAAACAAAGATATTTTTTATTAATGAAAAAATAGCTTTGTCTCTCTATTATTTGTTCAATAACAGCGCTTTTGTAGATGAAAATCCAGTAATCGTGTGTTATTGAACATATTCAAATATTGATAATAATACACTAGTCAAAATAAGAAAATTCATAAAAATTGAAAAATATTGATTTTTCAGGCGTATTTTGGTATAATGTATTACAAACATTTTACAGATAAAGAATATTGCTTTAAATAATTAAAAAAAAATTAGATTCTCATTGTGATATATAATATGCTGTTTCAGGGAAATGAATATCAAATTTAGTCCATAGATGGCGATAGTGTAGTAATACTCGAAGTGATTCTATATATTAACATATATACAATTTTTCAAAATTTGATAGATTGATTACGTGGAATGGTGAACGTTACATTGCGTAAAGTAATCATTTAAGCAAGCGAAAGACACATCGTAAGCCCTGTAATTACCAATACTTACAAATTTTTCCATTAATAAATATGACTTCGTCTCTTGAGATATATTTTTTGTTTAATAACGTGCTTTTGTAGGTGAAAATCTAGTAATTGTGTGTTCTTGGACATATATAAATATTGTTTAAATAACGGTTTGACCATCACTACCAAATCATCATACACTACATTTCAACAAAGATTGACCGAACAAGTCTTGCAAATAACAAACGAAAATACAGCCTTTGTTCTGTCAGTAACATACATATTTTTATAAATTGTTAAAAGCATACCTATTTATAATGCGTACATCAATATGTTAGAGAAATTCAGGTAGATTTATATTAAACCTGACTACTCCTGAGACAAGGGTTTCAATTATCCGAGCAAGTTGAAATATTGCAAGATAAATTCTTAATATAAATCGGGAGCAGAAAACTAAAAAAAAGTTCATACCGCTCCTTTATTCACATCTTACTACCAAGAGTGATTTATCTATAAAATATGTACATAATTTAAGCATAAAAGAAACGAAGCATTTTGGTTTGTTATTAGGTTGCACGTTGTATTTAAATATATACCTAATTAGTTTTTGGAGTTATCAGTAACATTTTACAAATAACTTCGTCTTCTACAATGGCCTCATGAGACTCGGAAGTCGCAACAGAGCGCCATACATTCTTTGACATCAGTAATGAGAAAAAATATTACTCTTGATTGACTGATTTTTACTTTTATTATTTAAACTTCACTTGCGTAAAAAACATATTCTAGCATATATATAATTTAATATCATCAAAAATAGAATGAAAACCATTTAAAAAAATAAATATGAGTTTATTTTTCAGGTCAAATTCTCAGCATTTCGGATCAAATGTGCGTAACGTTTTTTTTCATATTCATTTCAAGATTCACAACCAAAAAAAACCACGAATCATGATATTCTCAGAATCACTGATAGTGAGTGTGACTCAACGAAATCAGTGATGGACTCACGGTTCGTGATTTTTAGCTCATAACTACCTGATATCATTTCAGTGGTCCGGCCCGCCGGGCTCCTGTCTACCTCTTGCTGGTGTCTTGACCTCAATCTCAAACCTGTTGGCTTGCGTAAAAAGGCTTTATGCATGTTACGGGATTTCTATCTCTGGCTATTCTAGTCCAGTTTCCAGACCTTCCCATCCTGCTCCAGTTCTCTTCCACACAGTCAACCCACTGGGGTATCTACTCGATCGTGATCTTTGGTGTCCTGTCATCTGGCATACTTTTGACATAGTCAGCCCATCGCAATCTTTGGGACCTACACAATTTTACAACTATTTCGTGCTCAATTAAATTTTTGAGCTCGTAATTCATTTTCATTCTGCAAGTTCCATTTTCTTGTACAGGTTCATCAATTTTTTTACGCTAAAAAATTGCTAATTTGATTTCTTCGATTCGGGTTAGTCCCCACATTTCACAACCATAAGTGACCACTGTCTTATTATAGTTTTGCATATTAGCGATGTGCTTCGTTAACTCGGTATTTTCGAACATAACAGTTTTTTACAGATTATATTTCCTTAAATTTTCTTAAATCAGGATTGTATACAGTTAAATTTTAAATTTTGTGACAACAACCTCGATGCCTGAAATTTTCGAAAAGTAAAGTAAAGTAAGTAATATATATATATATATTAATTTGAAATTTTTATAATTTTTAATATGAGCTATTAATTAAGTATTATACATTATAAAAAAATCTTTTTTTTTATTTGCTTACCTCTCCAAAACAGAAACTAGCTCTTGTCCTTGGAGAGGGAGTTAGACTGTAATAATTTTTTATAGAGAGTTTTACATTTGTAGTCTATAATTGTTTATTGTTTATTTGTGTATATTTTATCCTGCTATTTTTTTTATTGAATATCATTATACCTTGTCACATTTGTTCTAAGATATTTAAACCGTTTAACTGATTCAAAAGCTTAATGTCTTACGATGAATGGCGATATGATGATATTGTCTGTCCTCTGCTCATTTCCTGGTATTGTGATTTGTCAATACTGATCTTTACTCCCATTTTTATACTTTGCGTTATGAGTTTATCCGTGTCATTGGTCAGTTTGGTCATTTTATTGTTGAATGTATCATATCTACATATCTTTCTAATTAAAAAAAAAAGAATTATAATTCAAAGATATTTTTTCATTATTCGTCATCACGTGCAATTTATATTAAAATATTTTAGACTATATAAAAATGAATTATTTAACATCAAAATACATATTCAATATGGGAACTTTTTTCCATCTTCATTCGCACATGTTATTAAGACAAGGTATGCGGTACATATGTACAATGTAAGGGTGGAGACCCAGGAATGCGACTTAACAAGGCAAATTTCTCAAGCCTCTCTCTACCCTAAAACCTCCGAAAAGCGCCCTGTCAGCAAACAATTAATGTTCAATCCATCATCTCACAAATTTTCCATGACATCGAAATTTACTTAAACCAACGTGTATTATTAATAAATTCTAACCCCGAACAAAGCCACTCCAGAAAAGTCAAATCTTTTATAAATTGATGTAATACTAAGTCCATTTTTTTTCTGACTTACACGCCCTTGAGTGAGTACGTGCCCACTATTAATCGGGAGGTTGCTGTCAACGGGCATTTGCGATAAGGTTCCACAGGCAGGCAGTTAAGGTTCCACAGGCAGTAAGAATTCCCGCAGCTAAATTCCCGACAACCCAAATTTTTGATAAACCAAAATCCTTTGAAGCTAAAATCCCGATAGCAGAAAGTACTAAATATTTTGTTAGGTTTTAATTATTAGTTTTGATTAGGTAGTTGATTTCAATCACCACAACAATTAATATTTTTCATTACATTTTGGGATATCGTGATATTGGTCTATTATAAACCTTTGAGTAGTCCGATAGGAGATGCCAGAATTAATAATTCATTTTTATTAAATTTTGGACACATTGATACAACTTATGAATTTTTAAGGAGAACACATTATTTAAGTGAATTTGTAGTTTTTTCACAAATGAAATGTATCAATTAGAGAGATATACTGATAAAATTAATTTGTCGAAAACACATTTTGGTTGCCACCGGGATAGGAAAAGTTCCTGGTTCGAATCCCAGTGGCAATCAAAATATTATTTCAATAAACTGATTTTATCTGTATATCTTTCTAATTGATATTGTATTATTATATTTTAGCCTTTGGTAACACACGTAGCGGCAGAGAGGAGGGGGGTATGCCGATCACTAGCCGAGTCCTTGGAAATTCAGCGGCTATGGAGTGTGTCCTTACTAGTTGTTCGTGAAATTTTCCCTGGCAAATTGATATCATGACGATGTCACATAAACTAGCTTCCATGTAGCTCTAACTTGATACCAATTGACTTTTTATAGAGCCATCTTAAATCAATGGTATACAGTAACAATCCTCCCTCTCTGGACCAATTAAAAGAAAATATCCGAAAAGAAATGGCAGCGATCACGGAGAATACGTGCAGAGCAGTTCTCAAAAATATTTACCACCCGTTTAGAAGAGTGCCAGTGAAATTACGGACCATAATAGAAATAATAATTTTTAAGAAATAAATTCTCAGGGTAAAATAAACATTTTTTTGTTAAACCCATTCATTATTTTATTAAAAAAATATATTATGAAAAAGACTTTTGAGACATTCTGTATAAACAATAAAAGATCGTCGTTTTTTACATTTTACATAAGGACCTAGCTTTTGCAGTTACACCACTGACACGTAACACATTTTCACTCCACATAATGTTTAGTAGATTAATCAATATATTGAATGCTTTACATGACATAAAGGCTAGGTTAACTATATTAAATATGATATAATATAACTTAAAATTTAATTATTAACAAGGATAGGATACAATAAAAGTATACAGTACTAAAATGAGTACTGGGTATTTTTTAAGGGTTGTAGCATGGCACTGGAACAGATTGTTTAATTAAGTCAAATTTAATTGCTTCAAAGCCAAAACTGTACCAAATCATGAGATGAAAAATTATATATACTTGGACGGGAAAATGTAATAATGCATTAAAATCATCCGATATTATAACGGTAAATTTAAAAAAATAATTCTCTAAATATATTGAATGTTGATCAAACCTAAATAACAAAAGTTGAGATACAATAATAATTTATTATTAAGAAATATGATTTATCTTCCACTTGTAACTACTACCGACATCTCTTAGAAATATAATGCATCATTTATATTTCGTTACGGTTCGCGGCAACAGATGCCATTAGTTTCGTGCATTTTAGCGATTTGTAAAAAAAAAATCCTGTTGAAATACGGAATACATCTTGCCCTTGATTTATAGAACTGTTATAGTCAACAGAGGTAACTCAGTAAATAACCCACATGATAGCTTTGAATTTTTAGCTTATGCTAAACATATTTAACACAATTCAACTTGAACGAAAAATCAGGTAATATAATACCATACAAATAATGTGATTGCGTATCATGTATTATATATAATAATATTATATGTAAACTGCTACATAAGCATTGTGATATAATATATCTCTGCTCGTGGTGAGTCAGTTTTTCAGCTCAATTCTCTTTAGTTTAATTGATTATTATGTTTGAAATCGAGATTTGCAAATAATTTAGAATTAATATAAATTTTCAATCAAAGAAAAAAAATTCTTAAATGGTTGACTTAAATTATAAAAATATTTACATACATATATGGTTTTTTCAGCGTTGGCAATAGTACAATCTTTATCCACATACCTAAATTAATAAGATTCAATATATTGCTTAATTTGAAAATTCGATTTCGATCATAGATCACCAAATAAACAGACATGAACTAACGCAAATTTCTTGTTTTTTCATTTTGGTGGTACCCACGTGATCATTTTGGTGCCACTCACGCAATCAAATAGCTCACGCAATCAAAAATATGACTCGACTGGAAGGTAAATTTAAATGCTGACAATATAATATGCATTAATGTAAAAAATACGCCTTGTTTATATAAGATTTAATTTTCGAAGAGTAAATACTTCTACTCTTGCATGATTTATGTTTCGTTGGATAAATGTGTGTAGAATGCCCTCGTCCCGCAAGTAAGGTTCTAAACCCCTCTCTTATATATACACTTCATGTCATGTTCATGTCTATTCATTTACTGTCTGTGACTTAGATAAATTTTTGTGATTAGAAAATCGTCAAATGTCAGTAAATACAAAATAATTATTTGAATAACTTAATTATTTATTTTGTTATTATTAATTGACATGGTGGTTATTTTGTGGTGTAACATGTAAAATTTGTACTACACACATTTTGGGTTATACAGTTCTTATTATTATTAAACTATAGTTTCGAGAGGATAATATTATCATCTGATGGTGGGAGCGACTGTACCTCTCGAAACTATAGTAGAGACAGAATAACCCAATGTGTGTGGTACAAAGTATACATTAGTGAAAATTAAAATAATTTAAAATGCTAAAGGAAAATATTTACAAATCTCTTTGTATGAAAAGTAAACTATTATGTCTAGTAATTATATCAATGTAAACACGTACGCTTGTAGACAAAGGAAAACTATTTTTGTAATCAAGAATCGTGACTGAGATGATTTTGGCAGAGAAGAGAGAGTGATAAAGAAAATATGCGACGCGAGACACCGGATGTTCGCAAAAGACTCGGCAACTATGTTTGTAGAATCAAAAATCGTTCCGCTTGTACGGCGTTCTATTCAGCCAATGGCATGTTTTTAATACACTTAGGCATCAATCCCACCATATACATCGTCACGATGACATCCGGATCAAGATATTCAATTTCAAATATGCTACCAGAAAACCCGAAAAAGTCCAACTGAAGACAAGTCATTAATTTACAATTGTGAGTTATCTTTTCATCGAAGAAATATGCCATCGTGGACTATTTTTAATTGTTAAATGCTATTAGAGGTGACCATGGTGTTTTGGAACCAGAACTTTGTTCATAGCTGAACCAGTCAGACGCACATATCAGCAGCCGTCTACACCTGCAGCCGAAACGTCATACTACGCGGTTACTCTCGGAATTTCAACTGTCAATTTTGTACATTACATTTTATTGAATAAACTACTGACAAATGTAAGTACTCATGTTAGCCTATAGTTATATGTCATATCAAAATGTAATATTGTGTATGAACAATTTTTAAAAATATTCAGGAAGGACATAACAACCAACACCCTAACATGCTTACAGCTGTCAGGGAAAATGTTTCTTTTGTGGCATTGATTAGCCAATTTCAAAAATTCTGTTCTAAAATTTGAAAACTCTTACCAATGCACCTTAGAAGAGGCAAAAAATGTATTTTTAATATTTTGGCTCATACGCGGTATCGCACTTTCACAGACGATATAATGACATTTTTTATAATACAAGACCAGGAATTCGTTATGTTTAAGCGATCGAGTGTGTATTTTTTATTTATTTAATGTAAATAGAGAATAGTTTTACCCTTTAAAAAGAAGCTATATATTTTGATGTCCGTTCACCGTGAAACATGAGATTATTTAAAAACGTATTAGAAAAACATCAAAAAGACAGCTCATAAGAAGGTAACGTCCCGGAAAATGAGTTATGTGATGGGTCAATCTAAAAATAAATAATCTGGCGAAAAAATACAACCCCTTCATATATAAATATTATTATACAGTACCCACCCGGTATTGGGTAGAAATATTCTAGATTTTTTAAAAGTTTTGTTGAGAAAGAAACGATTTTAAAATATTAAGGAAAACACATTCTTATTGTGAAGTTGTAATTATTCAGAGCATAGGTCTGTGATATTTTAAATAAAATAAAATTAATTAAAAATTATTTAAAATATCACAGATCTATGTTCTGAATAATTACAACTTCACAATAAGAATGTGTTTTCCTTAATAATATATGTTGTATCAATGTGTCCAAAAATTTAATAAAAATGAATTGATAATTCTGGCGTCTGCGGTCGGTTTACTCAAAGGTATTTGAGATTCTGTAAAAATAATGTAGATGGCTTTCAAATAATGGAACAACAGGTGTATTAATTTGAAAAAATGTAACATATAGGTTCGAAAATTTGTCATGAAAAATACTGGCGTTATAACACAATTGGTAGTGTACTTCCCCGGATTGGAAATAGAGATCCAGGTTCAAATCCCGGTGACTCAAAAACAATATTTTTCGACAAAATTGATTTTATATGTTATATTTATAATTAATACATTAATTTAGATTTTAAAATAGTTCATTACTGTTCGATTTTCGTAATAGTATGTAGATAAATACACTAATTATCATAAAAAACAATTGTAATCTATTATAGTATTATGTTAACGTATGCATTAATTCATTGTATTTATTTGATAATGTCTTCGATAGTTATCACTATTCAAAGCAAAGATAAAATATAAGATGTGTAATTAATAAATTACTTAGCGACGGATTAATACGTCGCTGGCCGCGGTGGAAAGTTTTTTACGACGAATATATTTACAGAGGGGTTGTTTTCTTTTTTGTATATTCAATGAATTTACATTGTAGTACGAGAATATCTATGGTATGGAGAATTCTTGAATATAAATAGTTAATCATTTAAGTATTACAGTGTAAAACGGTTTTTCACAAAATATCGTATTCATTTGAGATTTTAAGTTAATTTTTCAACCCGACCATATTATTTAATTTCTTCAAGTCCACTATATCTTTCATGTTTATGTTTTTATGAATATTTTGAGGATAATCATATCAACTTAAGATAGTTTTAGGTGTACAAATGTATAATAAAGATTTTACCACACTATATGGTGCATTTTTAAAGCAATATAATAAGGGATTTCCGCATTTTAATATATAATATACGGAAAACCTGGCCACGATGCGGTCAGAATAGCAGCCCGCAGGGCCTAGCTAATTACTTATCTGCTAGTTAATATAATTATCAAAAAATAATGTCGTGCTAACGTTACCTTGATATTATTTTTAGGCCAGTCAGAATTACGATATGTCATCGTAGCGTTTATTATAATATATGTTACTTGATGCAGTTAAATACGTACATTAAAAATTATTTCTCATTCTATCGTGTAGCCTTTCCAGTCCACTGATCCAACCTAGAGCCTCTGGCTCAGGTGCGGACTTTAGGGGTTCTACTACCACCTTCCTCAAACTACGTCTAAACCTTTAGGACCACATGATCATCATCTAGGTACAAAGACTGCGGTTACACCTGGTGAGGTTAATGGGAACCTAACATTCGGGATAGTGAAAACCCACGCCACGTCGTTTAATGGAGTTCAAAACGAAATATACGTTTTTCACATTTGTTTTCAATAAAAGTAAATACTTTTCCAATTTTAATATGGATGTTTTCTAGCTTATTAAAATGTTAACAATTTAGTGTTAAAGCTGTAAATGTATTTTTATAAAACGAGTTGGAGTTATTTATAATTCATTAAAATTGATATACCGTATTAACCATTCATACTTTGTTCCTTTAAAATTGTTATAATTAAAATATAAAATGATATATTTTATTTAAAGAAAGTATATTAACTTAATGTTAATGGTGATGTTTTAAAAGTTATATTAATAATTAATTATGTTTCATTCCAAGTAAAAAATTCCACTCTCTTGCAAAATAATGTCTGATTTTAATAAACTCAAAGGTTGGAGCATACAGCCACAAGAAAACAAAGGTGGTTCGCCGATCTCCGCTACTCTCAACTGGCGATGATGATGATGATGAGATCAAAAAAATGAAACACATAAATATGTTATTTCTAAGGATACTATGGCGAGAGAATCGAGAATGCGTTCCCGCTCGCAGTTACTTATTTATTTAAGTTACAAACAATACATTCAATTTATTCATATTGTTCCCACTATTTCAGCATACAGGCAGCAAGAGGTCCCAGTAATACGTGTTTGTTGAAAACTATCTCATGTTTGTCTGGCGCTTTGTTGATGTTTCACCGTTTATATATTTTTTAATTACTGTAATAACTGTTTCGTGTCCTTAACACATCACTTTATTGGCGTCACTTCGGCGACTTCTCAATCCTGTGCGATTTTATCTCCATCATTCGCCATTTTAGAGAGATTTATTTGCAGAAAATATATTATTACCAGTGCCGAAACAGGTAAAATTTTCTTCATAAATTAAATAATATATTCTGCTACAAATTCTACATTGCCCTACACTGACTACAACGAAGGGAGGATAATGAAAAAGATAGCTCATATTTTGCTTCGGTTCTAATTTCATCGTCCCGGGCACATTCAACCTACGATACACACACATATACAAATATAAACTTCTATTATGTATAGCTTTCATTACTAAACTTAAAAATCAGAGAGAACTCATTGTTTCACAAATTTTACAAACGTTTACTTTCAATCGACGAAATCATACTGTCTAATATTCAAATTATCCCGTTTCATATATATCTCTTGTGTCGCATTCTAATGAGGTTTTTAATTTAAAATACTCCTAATTAACTTAACATTTAATTTTTAACTGTTGAAGATATAGAAGTCTGATAATTCTGAATATATATTAATTTATTTCAAACATCAATATATTCAATATCCTTAAATGATCAAAACTACTCGTTCTATGTAATTCTTTTCTATCCTTACATCCTAACTTGTACACGTTTCTTTTCTAATCCTGCTTTTTACCTCGTTTTTACTCTGTTCATCTTTTTACTCTACTTTCTTATCTTTCTACCATATTTTTACTATATTTTTTTTTACTTGTTTCTCAAGTGCACTTATTTTAACCTGTTATTATTTTTACTCCATTTCTTTACACTGTGTTTCTTACTTCTTACATGTCTTTCGTCTCTTTGAAAATTTTTAGTTTGTTCCATTTACATACTATCTACTTGTCTCCTTTTAGATTTTTCTGTTTTTTACTATTTAATTTGTTACTTTACTTTCTACTTACTTACTTACCGTCATACATACGTCTTCTCATACAAGCTCGCTGATTGTTAAGGCTTCTATCAGAACCATCCTCCATTATCTGGTTTACCTGGTCGTGCCAAGTCGTGCCAAAACAAAGTTATTTTGAAAATAAACGCTGGGATTTAAACCTGGATCTTTTTCCAAACCGGAGAAGGTGCATTATCCAAGTATGCTACAGCGACAATATTTTTAGCGACTAATTTTCGAACCTATAAATTACTTTTTTTTTTATGTTAATACATTTAATCGTTCCATTATTTGAAAGAGCCATCTACCTTATTTTCTCTCCCAAGAGTAAACATTAGTGATAGTTAAAACGTTATCGTAATGTATGTATATTATCCAACTGTGATTGTGTTCGATTGTGTTGATAATTGGTAACTTACTAACGTACTCGTAATTCTTCAAGCAATGATTGATATACTAGAAAGTAAATTTCCAACAGTTAAATCTAAGTTATTCATCATTGTTAAATATCAGTCTACAATCATCGTCACAATCAAAATCCCATAACTCGATTATTAAGGCTGTAAGTACATGATATTGCACATATGTAAAAAAAGTATATTTTATATTCGTTTCAAATTGAACTTTGTGGTTAAGGTAGATTCATTTTAATATAGCTTTTTAATTTTGTTTTTAACCACTTATTTTAGTTATTTTAATACATCAATCGGTTTCAAAAAATAATCAAACTTAAATTGTTACGATGATGAAAGAGTACAGTAAATATAACAGTTATAATAACATAATCAATAAGGTGATAATAATATTATTAAAATTGGTTATTAATATCAACATTGATATTATTACGTCTACCTCGGTTGTATACAAATACAAACACTACACTGTTTTTGTATTATTAAAAACAGTACGAAAATGTGAATTTAACAAAAGGAATACTGTAACACGATTAGAAACGAAGTATGAATAAAATTTAAGAAAAAATAAATATTACTTTTTTTTGTCTTTTTGTGCCTTATCCGTTTAACGGACGTTGGATATCGTGTTGACTATCATAACTTTGTTTATTGCGGGTCGGACAAGCTCCAGCAGACTAGCCAAACCATTATTTCCAGATCTTCAGCAATGATTTACTCCTTTTAGGGATCCGACTTTCAACCTTTTTTTCCTTGGATTATGAAATGTTTGACCGATATTTTTCTAGATATCCCGATATTGTAGTACACGGATTTTACATATTTTAACTTTACTCATCCAATTCATAATATCTTCATTTTTAACACCACCCTTCTAGCTGATTTAGAGCGTTCCATGTCTCACACATTTTCTGCTTCATATCTCGAGATGTTAATGTTGATCACGACTTGAGATATGGATCAGCTGACATGTGATATTAGCTAATTCACATCTCAAATGTTTCAAGTCGCCTTATTTGGTAATTTTCCATGCTACCATTTGATGAAGTAATACTAAGAAGAGTATTTGACTATTCGCATTTGGTTTCAAGAGCTTGTTTAATGCGGCATTTGATTTCAATAGAAGGAAATTTAGGTACACAATACTATACATTTTTTTAAAATTTAAATACTTTAATTTTCAATTTGCATTGTAGATTTTCAATATCAGTATAACGTAGATTATTTCAAATCTTTCCATTTATAACCACCTTTTGAGCAGCTCCTTGAACACCTTAATTTAATATTTCTTCTGAATATGTCGAAAAACGTGAATTAGAAGAGTACACTTCTTTGTTGTACACCTCTTTTTATTTCTAAAATGCATTTATTAAATAAAACAATGCAATTTGACGTTTCCTTTTCAACAATTTGTTATCTCTTAAATTACCTTAGAATTTTTTTTTAGCTTTCCACAAAATCTTTTATCATAACTTATTCTTAAAACGGTCTCCGATGTGGTGAAAATGAAAAACTATACAACGTTAGAAAATATGGCTTAGAAAATTTTATCACGCAATTTACTAGAAAGGGTTGCACGCCCCTGAATGGCGTGGGTTCAATCAATAGAATTTTTATTACGGTCCCTCGTGGCGATACATTTTTATGGGTCCCTGTGACAAAAAATAAAATAAAAATACAAATGCGGCGCCACTGGGCAAATGATTTATTAAACCAATAAGGAGGGGGTTTCTTTGTATAGATATGGTGCGGATAAAAATGGCGAGCGGGATGTACGACAAAAACATTGGCGTATCAATGATAATATATTTTTATCGCGATAACCATTCTTAATACGCGGTAAAACAAAACAAAACAAAAGCCCTGTATTTTTGTGAATTTTCGGAAATGATTTACATATTGAACAATAACAGGAGAAAAATAATTACAAAACCTTTTTCGATGGGTTTTTTCTCACTTGTTTAATTTCATTCTACGGGAGATTTAAGATTTCACACTGAAAACTCAGAATCTAATCTCCTAGCGTTTATCGTTATTCAAAAATTGTTTTTCCTAGCTATGGAAACAATACAATATTTATGTGTATCGGTATTTCGTAACCCGGTTAGTAAACTGTTAAAATAGTTATTCTACGTTAAACAAATTAAATGTATTAATTAGAAAGATATACATATAAAATCAATTTTATCGAAACATATTGTTGTTGTTACCGGTATTCGAACCTGGATGTCTTCCAATCCAGGGAACGTGCATTATCCGATTTCGCTATATCAACACAGTGGATTGACGACAAATTTTCGAACCTATATGTCACACTTTTCAAATTAATATATCTATCGTTCCATTATTTGACATTTATCAAGACATTTGTCAGTTCATATTTGGTAGTCGTAGAGAGTAGTTGATTATATATTTTTTTATGGGACATTTAATGCCTCAACAACGTGTTGAAGTCATTAAAACATTTTATCTAAATAATAATAGCAATGCTGTAACCATTAATGGTGATCGCTATCGTCACATGTTGGAAAACTTCTTGATAGCCAAATCGGGTCACACACAGCCCGAGCTAAGCTTGAAATTTTGCGAGAAATTTTTCCCAGCCGCATAATGTCGAAAAGTGGTGATATCGACTGGCCTCCTCGATCATCTGATTTGACGGCTCCCAACTATTTTCTGTGAAAGTACTTGAAAAAAAAGATCTACGCCAAAGAGCCAATAACAATTTCGATGCAATAGGATAATATTCGAAATGAAATTGCTGAAATAACTAATAATTATGAAAAATATGGTTTAAAGAGCATGCATTTGTGCCGGTGCTAGAGGAAATCATTTGGCGGCCAATGTCATATTCTATACATAATTGTAATAAGCTAAGTGTTTGATAAATAAATATCTAATTAAAAAGTAATATTTAAATTTCCAAGTTATTAAAAACAACATCTGCCTGGAACATAATATTCACCCTGTACATGTCCGTACTTTTAACTCGGTCCAATAATGTAATTCCTGCTACTACCTAAAAGTAACTCATGTTAGCAGCCTACATTATTTACCTCACTCTCTCCGTTAGGATCCATATTTGTTGACTATATATTGAAGTGGTCCTGTATAGGTTTAAAAACAGTCAACTCGGTCTTGACTGAACTCTAATTTCTTTATCACTGCACCATAAAGGGATCGTAAAATCCCACTTGTAATCCCGATTCTTCTGTCTGTATCACCCGTCGCTAGAGAATTCCACTCTGAGGTATTTGAATTTGTCGACATGCTCGAGCTGCGCCCCTGTGCTGGATTCTGATCGTGGCTCATTGCTCTTGGTCTCTTCCTACAGGGTACCTTAAATAAATGTATACACACGAGACAGGAGTTTCAAAATCGAGCGTCCGTTCTATTTAAAGTGGAAAAGTTTTATTTCCAGCACATCTCCACTACTACCATCATGATATGAGGACCTCTTTGATGAATATCTTGCTCAACAGATGAATTAGACAAAATTCAATATGTCCTAGATTCACCGGACCCCGCACCATTCACACGTATAATATAAGGTTGATGATGCAAACGTAAGCATAGATATAAATTAAAAAATTAAAGACAGATGTTAAGGTGCAATAAAAAATGTTTACTATTTGGATTATCAAAAAATGCCTAGTCCAGAATGGACAAGTTTGAATGTATCCGATACAACTGAAAAAATATACTGTTAATGTTCGTAGAGTTAACTTTGTAGTTACACATAATTAAAAATTGTATTTATATTTAACATTGTTTAAGCCACTGTGTTGTTTTTACATTAACCGGTTTCGATACTAATGTATCTTATTAATGTAAGGTCAGGACTGGCGTACAATTGAACTATTCCATAAATTTACACATATTTAACATATTTATGACAAACGAATTACATTAAAGTAAAAGTTTTTTTTTCACTTCCATCGATTTATGAAAAGCTGAAAAAATTTACAAAAAAAAATTTCCTTTCATTCTGCTAAGCTAAGATAAATAACCCTACCATCTATTTAAAAATATTTTTTCAACGCGTCCTTAGAAATCCCCGGCATTTATTCTGTAATTTCATTTTCCGACTTTGATTTTGAAAGGTACATAAATAAGCCACAGCGATTTGAATTATCGTAACACGAAATAAGAGAAACCGAAAAAGATAAATTAATTCACTTTAATATCCGCTCCAAAGTTATTCGAGATTGTAGAAAGGAACCGGGGAAAATTGAGAGAAAAAAGATAAGGGAGACAGAAGTGGAAGAAGGATGTAAAGAAGTTGTTGGAAGATTTGAGAGACGGGAACAAATTTTGAAAATGTATTTACAAGACAATTCACTTTCTTATTCACTGACCAAATTTCTTTTAGGAGGTGAAAAAAAGAAAATGTTTTCCCTTACATATTTGATTAAGCCACCTGGGAGATTCCTTAAATATTAAGTGCCTATCAAAAGTTAAATAATATTTGTAAGAAAAACCATATAACACAGTGATCCTAAAACATAGCATTTCATACATCATTTTGTACTTGATGTATATATAATTTTTATAAATTGTTTTCATAGGGGTGGAAAAATGATATGTAAGAAAAGTAGTACGAATTCGGGAGAGGGATAGGGCAAAGCTCAAGGACTTACCAGGGAGCACGATTTACCTAGATTTTTTCTCCTGTGGTCACAGCTTCTGAATTTCAGGAACTTTCTTCGATGGTCAGCACAAAGCACTGTAATCCACAATAACGATTTCGGGACGCACATGCAAGGAATCGAATATACGAGCAAACGAAACATTATCAAAACTGTAAGTTAGTGATGAGCACATAGCAGAACACCCACACTACTTGACAGTTTAAATTTATAGACAAATTACATAGAAAAAGTTGTGCTCTAAGGGGTAGGATATAGAGCGACGATGATAGATAGGTAAATTAATCATAATGGGTATCAACACGCGCACATTCATCAGCGATTTGTGGATCTGTCATAATGCCGAATATATATAATGTCAAATATTCATGGATAACCCAACTATATATATAAATAATTATGGAACTGGCGTCTTTTATAGATTCGTTAGATCGCGTTGTTTGTAAAAACTGACTGTGTGAGGGTTCGCTGTGACTTTTTGAGGCAACTCCTTGACATTGTCACATGTTACTATACAAAAACGTTGCCCTAGGTTTCCTAATGGAATCCACTTACAAAAAACGCGATCTATCCTAAAAGAGACGCCAGTTCCATATACTAATGGTCGCGGAAACCTTCAATTATCTCAAATGAAATTAATCAATTAGAAAGATATACAGAAAAAATATTTGGTTGGTACCGGGATTTCTTCGAGATAAAGTTTTTTTTTGTGTATCTTTCTAAATAATTTAATTTGAATATTAAAAAAAATCATAAAATTACGTTCTGAAATTGTAACTACACAATAAAAATGTGTTTTCATTAAAATTAAATTAATCATAAATAATTATGTTTATATTTAGATTTTTTTACATAGGGTGGTTTTGAGGTCGCTTCATCATAAACGGTGATTTTAAATTATCTAACCACAAAATTAGTATTAAAAATATTACAAATATCAATAAACACCATGAAGGTAATGGATTAATGTAAAGCAGATAAAATTATGAAAAGTTGACTAATGGGCGGGAGTATCCCCTGGGAGCCGTTTCTGCAACAAAATTTTCGATAAAATTAATTTTATATGTATATCCTTCTAATTAATATATTTAATTTATTATAAGGTTGCAAGAAAGTGATACTATTGACAACAGTAAATAATCTTGTTTTATACAGGGTATCCAAGAGATAGTAGTCTAAATGGAGTCAACAGTTAGGGAACATCACTAGAAACTTATTGAGCTTTTAATTTAAAGGGTTATCCAAAATTTAACGGTTCAGAAGTTATTAGAACTTTTGTGATTTTTGATAAATTTGGAACCCGTCTTTATAAAAATGAGCCATAAACACTCAAACCTATCGTGATCAAATTTGGTAGACAAATGTGATAATCTTAATGTTGTTGTTGGTACCGGGGTTCGTATTCCAAGGATCCCTTCGCTATGAGTTGTAAGTGACTCCATACCTACCATATTAGTTATTACTACCATCGTTTTACGACTAATTAACAAAATATATTTATTATTATTATTATTATTATTTATACACATAAGCTACCAGATATTTTATATCATTAATTGACATAAGGGTTACTTTGTGATGTAACATGATATATTTATTTATTTCATATCATATGTTGTAAGCACATTTCGTATTTTAATATCTGCCTCACTGGGCACTTTTCCATTTTCAATCAACAATCATATTATACATAATTATTTTATCAACTATAAATTTAGAATAAAAAGATGAAAAAAGAAGGAAAAAATAAAAAGTGTAAGTAACAGAATATGATGCAATATGCGATCTTGAGAAATTTGTAAGGATAATACATATTTTAACAAGTTTAAATAATAAAGTACAATTTAATTTAATATACACACACGCATGCACACGCTGCCAACTCGTTGGTGTTGGGTCTGAAATCTTGACTATGCACGTGTTCATATTGAAGGGGTGACCACGCTATGAACATACGCTCGTCTAGAGGGACTCATGGTGACTTCAGGTGATAACTGAACTTAATTCAGACTTGTAGTCTATTCGGGCAATGTGGCGGGGCTTGAGAAGAGTGGGGGAGAGAATATGGACAATAAAGACGAAGTGTTAGGGACTGCACCTCTCGTAACTAGTAGTGAAAATAACCCAACACAAAGTTTTATTGTGACAATTAAACTTCCAGATTTTTGTTTACAGCTAAATAAAAAGAAGTCTTTATAACATTTTTGGTGAAAATCACAAGAGTCAATCATTTGGATTGCTAGCCATGTCCCCTAATTGTAGACTCTATTTGAACTACTGTCTCTGAGACACCCTGTATACAAGTTTGTAGTCTTTCAATTCTGAATTAAAATTGGTAATCTTCTCTGTCTCGATAAAAACCAATAGCGTGGTTGGGGAAATATCTCATTTTTATCTACAAAAGCTTCATCCTGTTTAAATATTAAGATTATCTTTTATCGCTTATTTTAAACTCTCAGAATGAAAGTAAGGTAACCCAGATGTTCCTTCGGCGTGAAGCACTATTCCTGTAGATAAGTTGGGAGATATTGGAAACAGATTAAGTATATTTAAAAAAAATTCTTCTTAAACCGTTTCATAATCTAGAGAGACGTCCTGGCCCAGGTTAAGGAGGAGGACATTTTGTAGATAAGGTCCCAAGACGTAATAAAAAACGTAGATAATGTTGCAGTACACAACATTTTATATTGGTGTGTGCGTGTTTAAAAATAAAAATACATTTTTATTATAGTAGTTCAGTACTAACATACATTTTTAAACTTGTTTGTGATTTTGCTTCGGATTTTTTGAATCCCTCGATAGCTGCTCGCATGCTTCGACAGGTCTTTTTATTTTGTTTAGAAATTTATTCGTTGATATGTATGGACACTCATGGTAAATATTACTACCATCATAAGTAATTTTGGACCTTTTTTTTAATTATGTACTGCGGTGCAGTGTTCATTTAAGAATTATCTAAATAATTTTACTTTCTCGGTATTTTAATAGATTGCTGCAATAACGAGTACTGTAAATATGTGTATATATTTATTGACTCGAAACTTAGTCTTTAAAACAATTTTTGCTTCATTTGTTTGACATAATACATTTTTTATACATCAAAAGTGAATATTTATTGATATAATATATTTATTAGTTGACTGTGTGGGATGTAGTAGGTACTTCTGATATATAACGTATTGTCCTAGCTGCTTTGCTAGACTACCATCTGTGTTAAAGTATATACTTTTGTTCGTGTTGTTGCGGTATTATTTAATTAAAATACAAAGGAAAGTGTGAGACAGATATATGTAAATTTAAAAAAAAAACATGTATGTGTCGTACATGTAAAGTGAATCATTATAGTGATTAAGCTGGAATATTGAACAGCGACGCTTCCGACTGATCTCTACCCAACTGAATCATGTGTAGAGTTCATATTAGCGTAATTTTTTTGTAAGTTAACGATTTCTAGTGGTGTTAAGTGTGTTGTACAGTTTCGGAGCTAAACACATATAGAAACGATAGAAGAATGTCGTTGTTGCTCTCGGAACAGATGTGTATTGTGTTGTATTGTGTTGTGAATATGATTTATTGGATTTATGTTTTGGTCCCTAACCCTACGTTCTAAGATACTCATTGACAAAGTTTTCACGTGATATCGTGATTAATATACGTAAGAAATATTTTGTTTAAATTTTGTAACTATTGTAATGGTGGATATTAAAAATGATGAGTGTATATTATGTCTGAAAAGGTATAGTAGAAATGCTCAAAAGTATCGATATCAAACTTTTTGGAACTCTATTTTACGTGACCCCCGATGCACTGCATACGCTAGTTACGCCGCTGATTTTTGACACGATATATCTTACTGCAACTTGGTTACCAACATTCGATAGAAAACATCATTATATTTAACGATAAAAAATATTAAAACTATACCCGTGTAAAAAGTAACTCAATTGTGTGTGTTGTACATACAGAATTTTTTTTAAATACAAATTAAATGTATCAATTTGATATACAGATAAAATAAATTTATCGCAAAAAAAATGTTTTGTTTATTTAAAATATGTTGTGTCACAAAAGAACTGACAATTAAGAAAATGTTTAATTCCAATTATCAGAATAAAAATATATCGAGACGTCGACAAGACTATTCATAGTGAAAATATATATAATACTAGCTAAAGTACCTTGTGTTGTCCAGGCTTCGCGCAGAGTAAGGAGACTTTATTTAGGGAGATGGGGGTAGTTTTTTTCGAAATCAGATGTAGACAGTAATATTTCTTTTATTTTGAACGTCAAGTGTGCAAAATTTCATCAAAAAGTACCAACATTCTGCTTTAAGGGGTAAAAAAGGGGGATAGTTTTTCAAAATCTCGTGTAGACAGTGACATTCCTCAAGCTCTGTTTAAAACTATAGACACTCTTCTTTATATAACGTAAGAGGTAAATATTTGAAAAATGAATATTTGTTAAATGTTGCAACTTTTGGTAAAGATTCCGCATTCATGCTTGATTGTTTACTATGTTCACAACTTGGTGGCGTAACGCATTAGTTTGGTGGCGTAACGCATGGAACTAAAACAATTTTATTACATTATTTATGAATATTTTTAGTAAGGAGGTAGGCACACAGAAATATAAGCAATAGTTTTGATAAGATGGTACCCTTGTCGTACTTATTTTAGATAACGTACACCGCCATACATTTTTTTCAACAATAAAGGAATAAATATGCCGTAAACGTGTGCGATAAACGAAAAAAGAATATATTATAATATATTATGTCAGTGGCTCACGTTCATATCGATTTTCACGACGATATTGCGCCCGAGACAACTAGAATATATAGTTTATTTGTTTTTAAGCATAAAATACCGTACTTTAAAATTCTGCGCATTTTTTTCATTTAGATTTTATATTTTTGATGGCAATTCAACAGACGTAGTTAATTTAGTTTAGTAAAAATAGAGAAAGGTGAAAAAACATGATTTTTTTTATTATACAATATTAAACTAACTAACGCAGTTTATCCGAGACACATTCCTGACACTCTCGCTTCATTCGCATTCATATGTATTGCAAGCTGGTTGATTGCTGAGGCGTCTTACAGGACAAGGTAGTGTCGAATGCTCTATTTCTAGTGCCGTCTAATATCTTTCTTACTATTCTCTCTTCGTTCATTCGTTGATCAAATAACCTAAGCGACCTTTATTAATCCTAGATACTACATTAAGATAATCTTTACATTAATTCTTAATTTATTCATTACTTGCACAGTCATAAATAAATTTGCCACATGTACGTCTACATGATCTCATTTCTACTGCGTTCTGTCTACTATCATTCCTTTCCTGCCAGCTCCAGGATTCACTTCCATTATTCACTGTTGATATCAGAAATCCATTATCAACTGCCAGTCTTGCTTGTGACAATTTTAGATTAAAAATTATTGCATTTAAAGCACTGTTCACTGATTTTCCTCCTGTCACCTATCATATAAATATACAGGGTGAATATTAAGTTCCAGGCCGATTTTGTTTGACCGCTATTTTGGTTTGGCAAATACATGTCAGTTCGTATTTAGTAATCATAGAGAGTAGTTAAATACAATTTATTTTAAAGTATTTAACGCCTCAACAACGTGTTAAAGTCATAAAAAGATTGTATCTAAATAATATTGGTGATCGCTATCGTCACATGTTGAAAACTTTTTGATAGCCGAATAAAGTCGATTGGGCCTGAAACACACGTGGTTTCGGACGGTGCCAACTCATACACAGCCCGAGCTACACTTGAAATCTTTTTAGAATATTTTCTGTGGAATTTTTATTCTACGCTCTACGCCAATAAGTCAATTATAATTTCGATGCTACAGGACAATATTCGAAATTAAATTGCTGAAATAACACGCGCAGTGCGTGAAAATGTTATGAAAAATATGGTTAAAAAAGCAAGCATTTATGCCGCTGCCAGAGGCAATAACATATTCCAATATCATATTCAATATATAATTGTAATGAAACAAATAATTGATAAATAAAAATAAAATAATTTTTTTTTTGTTTTATTTCTTAGTAACTATAAAATAATGTCGGCCTGGAACATAATATTCATCTGTATGTACATGTATGTATTAACGGGTTGAGTATAATATTTGAATGAAACTTTCTTGGTTCCAGTATTGTCCTAACGTTTCGGGTAAATATCATTACCTATTTTCAGGAGATACCTTATCGGTGAAGTGTTGCTTTAAAATAATCGTGGAATACGTGTTTCCAGGCTGGCAGATCAACGCGGTGGTAATTTAGCGAAGTGATTTCACAACAATGGTCCAACCAACAGAGTCGGAACCAGGAAACTTTATTTTTAACGATATTATTTTAAGATGACTGTTTACCAGATAAGTAATAAAAACTTTAAAAAAAAACTTAACTTTCATGATCCGATCTAAAGCAAACTAAGAGCAAAACCTTAGGATATTCTTCAGTGCCAAAATGAATACCAAATTTGGTCAACGAACTTTCTTGTTTTGTGCACCGCGTATATTTAACAAATTGTCACTAGACCTTAAAAGGTCTAAAGTGATTAACGATTTTAAACCAAAAATAATAAAGTGGTTGCTTGATGTGGGTAGAAAGCAAAATGAAACTAATTTGTCATTTGTGCTAACCCAACTACCTACACATTTTTGTCTCCAACTATATTATAGACAAGTATATTTTTATAACTTTTTTTAAAATAAAATTTTATAACTTATGATTGTGTTTTTTTACATAACTTTTTATAACTTACTTCACTTTATACTTACTTACCTTTCTTTATAACGATTATAGTTTAACAATCACAACTTTTAAACAACAGGTAATTGTTTTAGAACGGACCACGTCTAGTAAAGTAATTAATTACCTTTATTTTCAAATGTACTATTTTTATGCTACAAAAAAAATAAATAAATAAATATAATGATTTGTAAATCCACAAAAATTATGTCGAATTTTTGCAAGTAGTTTTTTAAAAGATACGTTGATAATAATTAAAAAGATCGCATTCTTATTGTGAGGGTGTAATTATTCAGAACATACGTCCGTGATATTTTAAATACTAATTAAATGTATTAATTAGAAAGATAGCCATATAAAATCAATTTTATCGAAAAATACTGTTATTACTACCGGAATTCGAACCTGGATCTCTTTCCAATCCGGGGAAGGTGCACTAACCAACTATGCTACAGCAGACAGTACTTTTGACGACAAGTTTTAAAATTTATACATCTATCGTTCCATGGCTTTCAAAGCCATCTACTTTATTTTTACATTAACTATTAGCGTATAATTATTATAAAATTTAAATGCTTTAGTCTAGCTAACTTCATGAGCACAGCTGGTCAAATTATATTACAAACATACACTCAAAAGTTATATGATAAACCCTTCTTTTCAGTTTAGGGAAACAAAGAATGTGTAAAAGAATCTGGAATCTTTTCTCTGCAATATCTATAATGTTCACTTTGCAAAGACAAAATGTTGTTTGTTTGTCACGTTTTGTCGGCAGTTCACATAAATTTACGTTTAACTTTTCCGTATTCCTGTAAAATAATAAATACAATCTTATTTTGAAAATCCTCGCGAAAGATGGTAAATAATTGAAAACAAAAAGTGAGTTTCTTTCGTTGCACGGACACCGCGCTGATTGAAAACAGCACGTTTGAGGTAAGTTAAGGAAAGCTGCGTATATCTACTAATATAGAGACTACAGTATTTCACAAAACACATCGATGAACCTCTGCTGCTACGTAGCATTTGCAGAATATAAAACGTATATCATAAATGAACGTTTTCAATCGGTGCTTCTTCCCCGTCCCGACGTACTGCGCGAAACTCCAAAACTTAGGATCGGTGATGAATAGAAATTTTGACCATGATAAATTTTTACTACTATAACTTTTTACCATCGTCCGTGGTAAAAAACTTTTATTTTTATTTATTAACTTTGTTTTATTAACCACTTGTTGAGTTTAAATATATCTACCGGTTTCGAAAAATACCAATTTAATTAGTATTCACACCCTGAAAAAGAAAATTGTATTTTTCGAAATCGGTAGATGTATTAAAATTCAATAAGCGGTTAATAAAACAAAGTTAACAAATTAAAATAATTAATTTTAACCACAAAGTTTAGTTTGTTAATTTCAAATGTATTAAAAATCTTTTTTTGGATGTTTTATTTACTAATATCAAAATCAATCCCGCCTAAGTGTGACAAGGCGAAGAATCATTAAATACCTGGGATTTTCACCAAAATTGATTTATTTTAACACTTATATCGTTTTGGTGGCGAATAATCATCGGTAATATAAACTAAATAGCATGATCACCATTGGACGAACTCTCATCACTTAAATAGCGGAATATTTTTTTAATTTAATTTTTTTTTTTTTTATTATTTTTATTTTTTTTTATTAATATTAAAAATATTTTTTACAATTTCAATAATCAGTGGATATACATATAATATTTTAACATTTGTTTCTTCGCTATGAGAGTAAGACTCGTGTATATTGCATAAATAATTGTCGTATACTGCAATTTTCAAAGTATTAACGTGACAGATGAATTTAGAAACAGCTATTTTTGTTTGTTTGCCACGATTTTTAAGCTACGATTGACGGTTTTACTATCGGATAACGGAGAGTAAAATTAATTTACTACTGAATTTACTTTCGAGTAGTAAATATTTTTTACTAACTTACTAACAACATGTTCGCAAAAAAAAAAATACTGTACTAACTTTATTTAGCATAGAAAAAAGTTACCACTGATCGCATAACCGGGCCTTACATTAATTTACATTTGATGAAATTGTGATAAACGTATATATAGTTGATTTTCTTGATTCAACAAATTTTATATTACTTTTAAAATTAGCAATATTAACTTAGTTGCAAGAATTGTGCTGCATTTTATATTGGTAAAGCGGGTAGAAATTTCAATATAAGAGTAAGGGAGCATTTGAGATGTTTGAACAATAGTGGGTTTTCAGAATTTGCTAATCATTTGACAGAAAATGGTCATGGTTTTGATAAAAAATTGGGATTGTCAATTTTGCATACAAACGGTGTTGGTCACAAATTAAATAATTTGGAATCGTTGGAGATAAATAAAGCATGTAAAACTAATCAAAAAATTATAAACAACCAACTAAATTTAACTACGAGTCCCATTCAAATTTTTTTTCCTAAAGTTATTCGACTAAATTTGTATTAAGTAACAATTCGAGTTAGGTACTAAATTTATTTTTTAAATAATTGTTTTTTTTTTAAAATAGTTTCTGGTAAAGAAACAATAATATATGTTTTTAGTTAGTTATAACATCTTGAAGAAGAAAATGGTATTTTTCGAAACCGGTAGATGTATTTAAACTCAATTAATTAAAAGTTAATAAAACAAAGAAAATAATTAAAAATATATAAATTTTATATTGACATGAGTTTAATATACTATCATGTCTTCAATATTATATTTTAATATACAATCATGCCTTCAATATTATATTTTAATATACAATCACGTCTTCAATAGCAGTTATCAAATGTAAAACTGCCACTTTTGCCAGATATCACATTCAAACATGTCTCTCTTTATTTTAATCAATTGCAAAGTGGAAGGTTTTTTTTTACGCTTGTCGCTATTGCAAACTGTCAAGTCTCCACTGCATACATGAAAACTAGAAAAACAAGAGTTTAAACTGACATAATATTAGTTGCTTGATTTATGCTTGTAAGTTGGTTCATATCAACTTTTGTATGGGTCTGTGACACAAGTGTTCGTGATTAGCATGCTCAATAAATTTCATTTTAAACTACCTTACATTTTGCTATTTGGAAAGATTATTGTGATGCAATAGCATAATTCACAATCACAGTATATTCATTTTAGACAAATTTATTAAGTCATCCCATAAATAATGCGGTATTTTCATACTCTTATTTTTCAAAATTATAATAAATAAAGTGATATTTTAATGTAAAATATACTCTCTTTCGTTTTCTACAATGATCTTTCATCTTTCAAGTAGACCTGCAAGGTCTTTCTTCCAAAATTCATTTGTTCGTGACAAAAAATACTCCAGTGAGTAGCTTCTTGGTGTAGTGGTCAAGACGCTGGCCTAGTAATCCAGTGGTCGGTGGTTCGCGCCTCGTTCCAGGACTTCAGCAAGTTAGTCCTATTTTCATAGGACAAGCGTTTAGCTTAGTTTGAAAATAGTAAGAATATTGATGTGACATGTATTCCGTGTACGCATCTCTATTTAAAAAAAAAAAAATTAGTATCGTTCTGACCTTGTTTACAGAATTCATATTTTTTACGTCCAAATAATTTTGAAGATTGTGAAATAAATGACTATCAGATTAGGCAATGTCCAGGAACTATGATGGGTGGGGTATCGTTTCCAAATAAGTTTTATTCCTGAGACGTGATAGCAAAGAAGAGTACACATCCACAATTTGCTGACTTTTAATGTTACGCAAGTGTCGATGAATAATTGAATGACCAAATCCAAGCTTCTCTGCTAGATTTTCCATGACGAGGCTCGTCTTCCAGGCTATAGTTTCCAGCTCGGAATTTCCGGAACTACCGTTGACACTGGCTTATGCTTATTGTCCAATCCCCATATACTGCATTAAAATTCCTCACACATTCCGTTGCGTCTTTGCCTTTATTGAACTCATATGCCGAATATGCTCCTTTGTCACTTCCACTATAGGTTTGAAGAAATAACTGTTAAAAATGAGCTGCAGTCTTCAAAACTTGTACTAAGAATAAATTACTACCTGATTTTTTATGGCAGGTAGTAATTTTATCTGATGCTGGCAGTTTATCTCACCCCCCTCCGCCTTTTAGTAGATGTAATTGTAAAACCGCATTATTTATGAGATGACCCAATATTTTTAAACAAAACCTGTTCACGAATTATGTTTTTTGTAAAATGATTTGCAGTTCAATCTCTGTACTGGCCACAAACGTGATGTTATCAGCAAAATGTGGATCAGTGATATTCTTTCCACGGGTTGTAAAACCTCCCTGTCGTCTTAAAATACTATTTTCATAATAAATATAAAACAGAAATGGTGAAAATAAATTATATATATGTGTTAAATATATAGATCGTTAAAACAATGTTTTAATTATTGATGAATTGATAACACAAGGGGCAAAAATATTAAGGCGGAAATTAAAATTAAACCCTATTCGATCTTTAAAATTTAATTTAAAATCAACATAATGTTATCTTTCCATCCGGTATTCGTCCACTTAATCCGCCCGGGACAGGTGATTTAATGGAGAAAAAAGGTTAACTTAATTGGATTTGAACCGGGACCGTTCCATTCCATAGGAAAATAGCCATCATCCCTGTAAGCCATGAACAAGATCAATCAGAATTTACGACCCACCCCCTTTCGGAAGGGAAAACAAATTGGAAAATGGGAAAATTTAAAAAAAATACTCACATTAAAATCAGAGCAGTAAGGTGACTCGCGTGTTTTTTTAAGCCGGCCGATCGTTTCAGGCAGGCTTGTTTATCTACACGAGTTTCGGTATGTTTATGGTATCAAATAAAAATTTATTTCTGGGGTTAATGGACAACAAAAATTATTCTCATATATATCGTCCTGTTTTTTTTTTACATTAGTATATCTGTACTTACCATGACTAATTTAATTTCGACTCCAATGAAACGACGACAATTTCGACTTCATTCTCTTTAAAATACAAGAAATCTGTTTCATGTTGTACTTACTTAATACCGACATATTTGCGAGAACCGATCGTAGCACTAAATCAATTCGGAGGCGGCGGAATCAAACCCTAACTGATGTTTAAAAAAATATAATTTAGCATAAACTCAAACTAGTTTATCTTGAAAAATTTACATTTTTTTGCTCTGGTGGCGATTATGTAAAAGCGCGTCTTTTTTGTTAATATTTATTTATATATTTAAATTGAATTATTTAAAGAATATGTCTGATTAGTAAATGCCAGCATTAGTGGATTGTTCATAAGCACTCTTTGATTTTTAAAAGTAGGGTTTATCGTTATTGCTGTCGTGAGCAATATTAGCTATCTAATAAATTGATTATTACTCTTTGATAGTTTTTTTTATAATTAAAGTAATTTTAGTATATCATTTTTGTCTTTCATACATCTGAAAAAAGAAAGTGAAAAAAAAAAACTGCGGTAATATAATTATACGAGTATTATATCAATTTTAGCAAACAAAAATATACCTGATTGAGAAATTAAGTACTTTGATTCCTGGATTAATAAAGATACAGATATTTTGAGGGAGAAGTGAGAATTACAATGGCAAGAAGTGCCTTCATAAAATTGAGGAACAGTCTCCCTGTCGCTCCGCCTACGTACTGTACCATGTTATGTATAGTCCGTGCTCCAGTAGGGTTGTGAAATCTGTTTCCGTTATGAATAAATTGGAGGCCTTCAAGATATGATGCTATAGGAGAATGTTCAACACATCATTGACATATTTCGTTAACAAAATCAACGTTTATGTATCTACACGAGAATGAGAAATAATATATTATTATATATTGGGTAGATGCGTAAGTATGTGGCGCTTTTATCTAAATAAATAATCTATACAAACTAATCATATATCCTACATTATTTACGACAGAATCCTGATGTTCTTGGAGTATTTCGATTCCATGCCTAAAGAAATCAGGTAGTTCGGAAATGAAGAAGTCGTCTAGCTAATTTTGAAAAGCAGTATAGTTATCAAAGACGATTCATTTGAGACTGTTAAATAGAAAATACATTAATACAATAATTATTAATACAATAATTAGCTACTACTGACATGTGAGCAGTTTGTGGACGGGCATTATCATGTTGAAAAATCACTTGATGACGTCTTCCCGGCCATTTTTTTTTGAGTTGAGTTATTGCCAAAAATCTCAGAAGTGATGGTTAAATTCCTTGGTTAAATTCATAGTTGTATTTAATTCCTCGGTTAAACTCAAATAAAACGATATGTTGGATATGTAATTTGCACTTTATATTCATTAGCACAAAAATTCAATAAATCGAAAAATTCAATATGTATGTAGATACATTGTGTCAAAAAATTCTTTATAAAGACTTTTTTCGTTGGAAAACAAAATCGCTACAAGCTTATGCATCAATCCAATATATAAATATAATATTTTTAAAATACTAAATTAATGTATTAATTATAAATATATACATATAAAATCAATTTTGTCAAAAAATATTGTTTTTGCGATAATCGGGATTCGAACCTGGATCTCAATTTCCAATCCGGGGAAATACACCACCAATTGTATTATAGCGCCAGTATTTTTCATGAAAAATTTTCGAACCTATATGTTACACTTTTTCAAATTAATACATCTGTCGTTCCATTATTTGAAAGCCATCTACATTGTTTTTACGGAATCTCAAATACCTTTAAGTGAACAATATGTATAACAATATTTTTCGACAAAATCGATTTTATATGTATATATTTATAATTAATACATTAAATTAGTATTTAAAACATCACTGACCTGTGTTCTGAATAATTATAACTTCACAATAAGAATGTGTTCTCTTTAATAATATTTTTGGTATATGCATAATTCGTAGACCCAAAGATATCCTTCTATAATAACACCCATTATAAGATTTATAACTTTTAATTATTTATTTTGAAGTCACATTTATTTATTTTAGGCAACTAATATTCCAAAAAGATTGTTTTTTGTATGTATATGATAATATTAATTTGAATACAGCTTTGGTATTTGAATCTGGAATTGGAATGGTTGTAGTACTTAAGGTATCTCGTGGCGTATTTATTGTGTACCTAAACATCCTACGCGCTTTCCGTTGATCCGAAAACGGAAGCCTAAGCACTTTCCGAAAAGTTAGCGAGGGGTGATAAATCTAGAGGTGTATTATATAACAGGAAGTGACCTGGCAACGCACGCCTTGAAAGGACTCTCGAAGCACCTCTTTCGGAACGGTGTTGCGTTAATAGGCGTGTGAAATTATTGTATCTCTGGATTAATGTGGACTACATTTTTTGGGTAATCATTAGCGTTAAAATGTTCGTCTTAGTTATGCAGAATTGTGGGATCAATTACGAGTATTTTTAAAGTATTATTTTTTTCTTTTTTCATATCAGTACTGAAACATAGTGACTAAATACAAGAGAATTGGGAATATGGGATGGATAGGAAGAATTAGGAGGAATACGACTTATCTGCTAATATTTCTTCTTGCTCTCTTAACTGACGACAGGTCTTTTTGCCGGGTTTTTGCTATTACGCGCACAAAATACCACTATAACACGCTTCGCTGATACACACGAAGTTCCAATAGCTCATTTCGCTGATATGTACAACGTCAACGCCTAATACTCAATCAGCAGTTATAAGAAGTCACAGATAACACAACACCATAGCGATGGTCGTGTTCTAAGGTTCAGGAGGGAGGGGAAACAGGTAACGTGAACAGGAACAATGATATCTACATAGGTGCGTTCAGACACGCGCACGGTAACGACGATCAATGGACCTATCATAAATATAAGACAGTGCCTGACCTGAATTAAATGAAACTTTTCGTCAACTTACTCTGTTGGCGTAGTGTAATTGGTTAACGCATTTTTCCAGATAGGAGTGGATCCAGGTACGAATCCCGGTTGCTAAAAAAATATTGTTTCGATATAATGTTCGTCCTACATTATATTAAAATAATTATGGATAGTCTCAAATAAGTTCTTCTGATCTACCAGTTATGAACAGTGGAATAGGAATTGTAAGACCTTAAACAGTATATAATATAATGTATCTATTTGTATACTTATACTTGACTAAAAGTGGAATAAGAATTGCAGGACCTTCAATAGTATTTACTATAAAATATCTATCTTTATACTTGAACCGTATCATATTGCACATATGTACATTAATTATACAATATCGACGCATCTGCAAAGACCGGTTGTGTCGCAGTGGCTCGAGTCGCAAGGTTCAGAAATCATAATTAGATCCGGAGCCGGCGGGTCTGTCTCATGTCTGATATGAATTATTTAAGAATATTAAACAGGAATGAACTAGTTTCATCCAACATAATTTTATTAACCTATGTTTATAAATCTTATTATACGAGTGTACATGTCTAACTAGGGAATTTGAGGTAATTTCTAGGATTTCTAAATCTGAGGGCCAAGGGACGAATAATTTTAGATTAATATTAATAGCCAACCGGGGTAGATTACGAAATTTACCGGGTCTGGTAAAATGCTTCAGTACCTCGTTGACCCTTGAATCGTTTAGAGACGTGGACAAAAATATGGAAAATAAGTCAAAAATACAGCGCTGGCTTTTTTAATCGCCCGTCAAAATATTGCGAAGCGTCTCATAGTTAATATACAGTAACTAATATTTTATTTACATAAATAACAAAAGACATAACTAACAAAATCTATCCGATTTTGTTTGAGAAAGAAAATATTATATTAACCTTTTCTTAGTCAATATTAACGGAGTTACGAATTAATACATTTTTGAACAGTCACCATCATTTCGGAACAAAATGACGAATCAGGATGACTAATGAACAAACTATTTACAAGTTTAATTTTTTCGAAAAGTTTTATCGAAATGTGACTAGAACTTCTTGACTAGATAGTTATCGCGTCCACATAATCAGCCATAAAGATTTGCATCACAGATAAATTAGTTCAAAGATATTTAGTTCTAAAAAATAATTCTGAAGTGAATGGTTTTGTCGGTTTATTCAAACAGGGGATTATGTTTCATTGTAAAATGTGATCTTTTATCTTTACGATAAATTCATGTCATGTTTTTGAAACAATGGGATGAAATTACATGAAAAGCTTTATTAGGAAACTCCCCTCGACATTGGCCAAATACTTTACGTTATTGTCTTCCAATACTTTTATTTTTATATTATTATTTTGAAATTTTTACAATTTAATTTGACATATGACTTAACAACAATTTTATTTGACATATGATATAACTTGAATCTGTTACAAAACTAATGTTGTTGTGAATCGCTTACCTCTCCAAAAAAGAGACTAGATTTATTGCTTAGAGAGAGACTTACGCTGTAATAATTTATATAGAGTTAGAAGTTACCTATTTGTAATCTATAATATTATTTATTATCTAATTGTGTGCTTCTGAAGTGTTCATATAACTTCTTTTTAATTCTTTTATATCCTTTATATCTTTAATTTCTATAAAGAGACTATTGAAGTTTTTTATCTTTAAGTATATGACATTCTGCTGATAGTTTTTGGTGTTACTTTTAGGGATATTTAAAATTATTTCTAAATTTTAATGATATACTTGTTTCAAGTTTTACAATATTTTTTCTTTGATTAATTGATTAATTGAGATTTTTTTGTAAAAGTTTTCTATTTTAGGAACTGAAAATTTAGCAATAAGTGCTTTCGTTGAAATAGTTGATCTTTTTATAAATATTACTTTAATAATTATTCTCTGTATTGTTTTTACCGAGCTCATTATGTTATTGTATGCTCCTCCACATCCAATTATTCCAAACTGGAGTAATGAGTGAACAATAGTAAAATATACACTTTTAAAGTTGTTCTTAAAACGTTTCCCTATACTTAAAATCTTATGAATATATAAATACATTTTCTTATTCTCTTCACCAATTCGCTTACGTGGCTGTGCAATTTTGGATGTTGATCGATAATAACACCGAGACATTTGATTTCTTTTTTAGAGTTTAAGATTGTACATGAGTCGTTACAGGTAATTTTGTTGCTGTTGTTGTAATTGATAGTAATTTTTATATTGGGCGGTGTTTTAAGACTTTTAATTGAAAGGGGAATGTAATAGATTTTTTTTGAGTTTAAAGAAAGTAAATTACTATCAAACCAGGATGTATTCATTATTTGCATGTTCGTTTGCAGTGTTCTAGTCATGCTCATTTACAATGATAGCAGGGACAATTTTAATTTTAAAATGTCGTTGACATAAATTAAAAAAAGAAGTGGGCGCAAAACTGTCCTTTGTGATATTCTTATTGTTTCTTGATTAATTGTTCATTTGTATATGTTTTTTATTTTATTTTTAAAATTATTTGTATTTTGTAATTTACATATGTGAATGTGTTTTTGTTGTTCAATATTTACGTAAACTTATTTCCATTTAAAAAAAACTACTAGCAATTGTAAAATAATAAATAGTTAATCAAACAGTTTTTATGTGTTTATAAAATTAATATCAAGTATAGTTTTTTTACATATATAGTATTTATTAAAAAATATTTTCTTTTTTACTAAATGAAATTCATGGTTTCGATTCCCGATATGAAAATACAGAATCTCTAATAGATACGTAGCATCTAACTAGAGATACCCTGGAGTCAGCTATAAGAGTAACGCAGGACCAGGGTTGGGTAGAGATGAATTACGAGCCGAATTTCATCTCAGTGTGGTCAGTATATGTCAATAATGACGTGAAATAGAAAAGAAGAAGAAATTTTGATTGCTGATTTGTAATCAGATTAAAGTTTCCCATTTCTCACATTTCTATATCCCTTTCTTTCCTTTTCTCTTGTATTGAAATAAAATGATGCTTTGTGTAAATTTACAAATAAACTGATAAAAGAATTATCTTCTCGACGAAATCACGTGGTCACAGTTTGATCGATTGACCATTATCAGGGTCAATGTTTTGTAAAAGGTCGTTCACGATTCAAATCACTTCAATGCTGGCATTCCCGGAGTTTATTGTTGGTATAGAAAATATTTCAATACTACGCCCACAGCCCCCTTAAGCGGGTGGATTTATTGTGAGACAGACGCTTGCTCTTTAATTAACAATATAAAATACGATAATTTATGTAATTATTATGAAATTAGATTTTCATTAAATTAAAATTTTTAATGATGGGTCTCTTATGACTAAGTATCGTGGTCCTCTATTCTGTTTCCACAGCGCGAGCTGCTTGCATCCACTCTTCGCAATTTTGGACCTTGTTTACCGCGTCTTGTCTGGTTATGTTTCGGATTTGGTGTGTCCGCCTTATTGGAGATCGACCTGTTGTCCTCCATCCTCGTACGTTTCCCGCGATCAATAATTTCTCCAGGTTGCATCTATCACTTTTTGTAATAAGCCCAAAGTAACAAATAATTATTTTACTTTGTATTGTAGAGAGTCTTTCTTCAGTGCGGAGTTCCTGAAGTATGGAAACAATTGTTCGTTTCACAGTTCATGGTGCAGCACATGACGTCTACACCATATCTTAAAGGCATCGAGCATGTTCCTTACTTTTATTATTTCTTAGAGTCAATATTTCGACTCTGGACAGAGCTCTGTAGAACATTAGAACTTTAATTGATAGCATTTTTATATTTCTTAAAATGAAGTAGTTCATAGAAATTTTAGTCAACTTCGATATAGCAGACATTTTCTCCAAACGATGAGTCTACACGAGAATAAATCCAATACTAAAACTTGTGAACTTGGAACAACATGGTTTCTTCTTACATTTATATTGAACTGAAATTAAAATGAAATTAAAATTAAAATGAACTGAAGGCGTTAATAACTTATTTTTCGTATTCTTTGGACTTTGGTTCATTACCCGTGACGTGAAATTTTTCAAAAATGTCGCAATTCTACCTAATTTGAAAATCTGATTTCAGTTATATTATATAATATACATTTTATTTATATTCAAATCAACAGTTGTTCTAAAATATTGTCATGTGCAGCTGACTGGGCATCATTTCCATTTCATGGATTGAACGCCAGTTTCCCGAGATTCAAGTCACCGACTAGCTTTGATCGGTACTCACAATTTTTTGTGTTATCACCGGGTAATGTCTATGGGCCGCTACATGAGATTTTTTTTTGTACGCAGGGGAAGGTGAATGCACAATAACAATAATCCTTGTTCACATTACAAACTATGTTTTTAATCTGAAAATAACCATACACATTTTTCCCGAAAATGTGAATTTATAGTTCCATTCTCAAGACACGGACTATCTTGCATAGAAGTCTCTCACCAAACATTATCATTAGCTCAAGATACACACAGTAAAAGCGCCATGATTTACTCGGTAGTTTACTGCTGAGATCCATCTCTGCCAATCCATCAAGGTAATTCAAACTCCAATTTTTACAACTAAACACATCATGGTTGGTAAAATTTCCTTTCCAACCAAAAAGTAATAACTCCTCACTTGCATCGCCATAGATTATTTATTTGCAGATCAGCGGGCTTCTTCATTGACGGGATCTGCAAATCTGCAAATAAATCTGGGCTTATTCATTGACGGGAGTCCGATGGGCCCATAAACGTGCTTGCATCCGAAGGTGACAATATATTATAAATGCTACTAAATAAATATCAGACATCTCATAGAGACAAAGCTATATTTTATTATATTTAATGGAAAATATATGGAAGTATGGGGGTAATTACAGGGGTTACGACCTGTCTTCGGCAGGTTTATATTCCCATAGTGATGACATGCATGCTATTTAAAATGTTTTTTTTAAATTAAATTTGGTCCATAGATGGCTATGGTGTAGCGGTATTCAAAGCGAGTCCACGTACTAACATATATACAACTTTAAACAAATTGATAACAATGGAGATTGAGGGGTGAGAATAGGTGAACAATATATATGTATAAAGTGATCACTTAAGTCAGCCGAAGACAAGTCGTAAGCCCTGTAATTACCCCATACTTCCATATATTTTCCATTTAATATAATAAAAAATAGCGTTGTCTCTATGAAATATCTGATATTTGTTTAATAACAGTGCATTTGTAGGTAAAAATCCAGTAATTGTATATTCTTGGACGTATTCAAATATTGCTAATATTATGAATGCTACTAAAATATTACCATGTCTTTATATCACTTACTAAACTGCTCTTGGAAAGCCAGTCCTAGTCTGACTGAAATGTATGACCAAATGTTATCCACAAACCATGTTCGTCTCTTTACAGTGCATTTATGCTTAGTGTTAGTATATTAGTGAATCACTCTTGGAAACTCGGCACTAGATTGATTGAACATTTCATTAAAAAAATCCTAAAACTCTGATGGTATTTTATCAGTTAATCGATTATAGAATTCCGGCACTTGCCTTAAAGAATTCAGCTAGTCGTTAATTGTTTTGGTGTTGTCTGCTATTGGATAGCTTAATAATTCACTCGGAAGAGTCTGTCAAATGACAAAACCCCTATACAGTGGAACAACATGTTCGAACAACAGACCGAACAGTATTAATTCAAAATATTATTAATGAAATAAACTAAAATATAAAAACAAATAATAGATATCTCATGCTATTTTTTATTATATTTTCTGATGGGCAATATATGGAAGTATGGAAAATTACAGGGCTTACAACCTGTCTTCGGCTGGCTTAAGTGATCACCCATCAGCCTTAATATCTACTAAGTTGTATATATGTTAATGTGTGGACTCGCTTCGAGTACCACTACACTATCGCCATCTAATTACAATACTTACCATATATTTTCCATTAAAAATATAATAAAAAATAGCTTCGTCTCTATGAGATATCTATTATTTGTTTGATAGCAGTGCCTTTGTAGATGAAAATCCAGTAATTACGTGTTCTTGGACATATTCAAATATTGTTAATAATATACTGATCAAAATAAGAAAATATATAAAAAAATTATTTTTGAGACGTATTCTAGTATAATGTGTAAAAAATATTATGTATTATATAGATATAGAATATTGCTTTAAATAATTTCAAAAAAATAATTAGATTCTCATTGTGACGTACATGCTGTTTCAGGAAAATGAATTATCAAATTTAGTCCATAGATGGCGATAGTGTAGTGGTATTCGAACTGATTCCATATATGAACGTATATAGAACTTTCAAAAATTTGATAAATATGGAGATTAATGGGGGATGGGAGATGGGGGGTTTGATGAGGTGAACGTTATATATATATAAAGTGATCACTTATACCAGCCGAAGACAAATCGTTAGCGCTATAATTACTCATACTTCTATATATTTTCCAATAAAAATAGCTTCGTCTATTATTTGTTTAATAGCAGTTCGTTTGTTGGTGAAAATCCAGTAATTGTGTGTTCTTGGACATATTCAAATATTGCTAAAATATAAAAAGCTGGTCAATATTATTATTGGGGTTTTTATTCAATCATGGAAAATTGTTACGGGTAAATATTATAACAAAAAATAATTTTTAAATATTTTGTATTAATTAAGGCACCCGGTTCAAGAGCGATGCCTTTCGTTAAATTGTTAAAAGAAATTAAAATAAAATAAAATTAAAAGAAATTAAAATAAAATAAAATTAAAAGAAATTAAATTAAAATAAAATGATATTCTAGAATTTTTGATTATACTTTTTTCTTAGAGATGAGATAAACTAATACATTTAAATATAAAATCCTGCATTTGATTCTCATTATTTATAGTGAAAATCTACTAAAAACGTATGAACTATTTAATTTATTTGTTATTGCTAAGCATATCATCGATAATATTTATAAGGAAAACACATTTTTGTTGTGAGGTTGCATTTTTGGAACATAGTTCTGTGGTATTTTTAATACAAACTAGAAAAATATACAAACACGAATTTGTCAACTGAAAACGTAGATTACATCGATTCTAAAATTTAAGGAGCTAATGTCTTACTACACACTATGTTGGGTACTTTTATTAAGATAGTTTTCACAAAACTTTGTATGAAACAAAATTCAGGAGAGTTTCTGAAGCATGGTGGGGTTTATTGGGCTTAAATAAGAGTTAATTAACACACACATTCTCTATTGTTATCAAAATTTAAGAAACAATTTACCTCAATATTTCACAAGTTTATTGAATCTCTTATCCTAGTTACGTACTTACTAATTATTAACGTTGTTGAATACAGTGGAATACTTAGCAGCACACGTGGAAAATATGTATTCATTTTTATAGTATTATCTACGAGTGTAATAGGTTGAATGCACAGGTGAACATAGTGAACTGGGAAAAGAAAGGACCATTTAGCTGATGGTGGTCGTGTAGATCAGTACGTTGGGGAGGGTTTAAATAAATATATATTACATCTTTAATATTAGCAAAATTACTTTGTGGCCTCATATTATATACATAATAAGATAAAATACTTTGTTTAAACTATTATTTATTTATAAAGGAATATGTTTCGATACCTATGGTATATGATTGTGGTGCCGAGGAGGAAACCTTGACCGTATCTTTTTTGCCTGTCCATTGCGGATCACAAGTTTTTTTTACAGTAATCTTGTCAATGGTAATTTTCAACACCCGGTTAAGTTGTGTCATCTTCTTTCCCTTAACTCGCCACATTTATTGTATATAATAGCAAATTTCTTGAACGATAATGGTATTAATTTGTAATATAATATTCCCTATTCTATAATATTGTTGTACTTTTGTCTATAAAATAATGTTTTGACTTGATTAATGGCACAAATCACTCTTAAAGGGTGGATTGCCTGTTTAAAAGAAGAAGAAGAAGATACCTATAGTATCTTCTTCAGGAAACAATATATACCAAAATTAAAAATGCTAATATAGATAAAAACCAAAGTATAAGTAGTGGGTAACTAATAATGAACTACTGTGAAAACAAATTTAAAAAGTGAAAAAAAGAAAAGATAGAAAAAATGGAATAATTGATTTATCAATTGGAAAGATTACAAAATATTAGTTCAATATTTTTTCAGAACAGTAAAAGGTCTAGATTTGAATTCCGGCAGCAATTATATATTTTTTCGATAAGAAGATTTTTTCTGCATATCTTTCTAGTTGTTTCATATAATAAGTATTAAAACGAATTTCCGTCGAGAACATTTCGCGTAAACTGGTGACGTAATGTGCGTAAATAATTATTGCTCTAATATATTAATTTTATATCTTATCTATATGATCGAATATAATTAAATTTTTACAATCGAATAAAGCTTTTACGTAAACGGTATTAATACACTTCCCGCAGTTTGACGCTAGTCCAGTGAACGGGTATTAATACCCTTCCCGCCGTTAATGTGTTTAATACCTACATATATTCTAGAAGACATTCATTTAAGTGTAACAAGGCACGATATGTGATTTTATTTGCGGTAGATACTTTAGGTACTCTGTTTAACTTTCATCCATCTATAACTTGGCCGGTGTAACAATGGTCTACCCAATGGGAACCCATCGAGGGTTGGGGCGTTGGCGTGAACCTTGACGTGATGGGTTCAGAATACCAATGAGATACGGACTGCCGTTCAATTATTATTATTCAGGGTTTTATTAATAACCACTCTGCTACCTTGACCGTAGTTATTATCCTTGTGTCGGCTCGTCGGGATGGATTCGAATCCGCGTGTTATCTAGAAGGATGTGAATGAACAAAGGACAAACCTTCGAAAACCGATAAACAAAATCACTTGAAGATTTAAAAAAAAAAAAATATGTTTTTCGGAGATTTTCCGACGTGTCACAAAGTTACGTTAATTCGTTTGTGAGTGGATGTGTAATATATACAAATCTTGTAAGCAAAGGAGCGAAGAAAAAATATGTAGGTACAATACAAAATAAATGTATCAATAAGAAAGATATACAATGCTTGAAATTATTCTTGGCGGCACAATGTTAAAAAGTGATAATATCGACTAGCCTCTTCGATCACCTGATTTGACGGCTCCCAATTGTTTTCTGTGTGGGTACTTGAAAGGAAAGATCTACGCCAATAAGTCAACAACAATTTAGATGCTACAAGACTATATTCCAAACTAAATTGCTGCAATAATACGTGAAGTGTGTCAACATATGCTTAAAAGAGCACGCACTTGTGCCGCTGCCAGAGGCGGTCACTTACGCCACTTACATACCATATTCCATACATAATTGTAATAAACCAAATAATTAATAAATGTAAACTTAATTAAAAAACTGTGTTTCATTTGCGAGTTATTTAAAATCAATATCGGCCAATTTCTTCCTCGTTGGTTTTTACAAAGATAGTAAATACCCGTTAAAAGTTCAACTAGATTATTAGCCTCTGAAGATTCTACGTTATTTTAAGGTATACGTTACGTGAAAGTAATTTACAAACTTGTATCTCATTGGGAAAGGGTTATTTGGAAAAGTTGATAATTTTACTTAATAAATAAAATTTTTAAGTTTCTGCTCTTATTTAACATACAAACCCGCACAAACTTTTTGACTACTCAATAAAATAAAATAATTTTAACATGAATTAAAAAAAAAACAATTTGATAAAAGTGAAAGAGCATATTGAGGAAACGGTTCTTGAAATGAAGGCAGTACTCGATATGACCTTATTTATCGTCAAGTGCCCGTACGAGCAACAGTCGGAGGATACCTAATAAAATTGCTGTAAAGATCCTTTCACGAGTGTTTTTATAGGGTAGCTGTTTTTGTTACCAATTTGTTTTGTTTGATTGAAGGGTGGCGATATATGTATTTTTTGTAAGCGGAGATATAATAGATTGCTTGCTAAGCGGAATAAAAATAAACCTCTTTTTAAATGAATTTTATGGCATGGGAGATTGCGTAACTTTTCTGATACAGAACGGGGATAACACGTTATCCCAAACTTAATGATAGAATTATACTCATATATACAATTGTACATTTTATTTATAATTTATCTTACAGTTTTTAAGTTTTCAAAATATTATATTACGTGTCGAGTTTTAATTTTTTTCTATCTTTTCTTAAATTTAAAAAATTCCATGATTAAAATTATTTTATTATTTTTTATGGCTATTATAAACATAAAAAAATATAACAGTAACCTTATAATAGCATGGTTTCTATTATATTTTATTTACTAGTAACTTAATAATCCAAAATAAATATATTTATTAATTTAGAATAAATTACAAGTATATTACATACTACTAAATATATTCTGATACGCTAATCATTTTTTATTTTATTTTTATTTATTTCCATCAACGCTCTTGTGGACTTTTACATAAGAATAACAATTTATTTAATTTAAATATAACAGTAGATTTTTAACATAAAAATACTGAGTATAATTTACGTACAAATACTTCTTCAATTCAGGTATGCTCCTGTAACGAAAAATGTCAACGAAATTCAAATTGTTACAAAACCGATGCATGCGCATTATTGGCAAGTTAATAGGATCATTATTTATGTGTACCTACAGAGAACACTTCGTGTTGTCTCGTTTCAGTTGGTACTTTAAACAAAGCCATTTGTGTTAACTTAGGACAGTCCAACATGCTATTGATAATTTTATATAGAAATACTATATCGCTCATATCATTAAATAATTATAATTTATATTTTCTATCGGAATATTCAATTTAAAATTTATAAATTTTAGAAATTTATGTTGCACTCTTTCGATTTTTTCGAGACCACAGAGTGGAGTTAAATTCCAGTATACTTCTTACAATAGAGGGATTTAAAGTTGTTAGAGAAGCGAGTTAAAGTTTTTGGCTGTCCTTAACACAAATGCTAAGGATAAATGTCAATTTTTTGTCGAAGAGCATACCTAAATCCCGTATAACTACGTATCTGCTTAGATCAATATTATCAATATTGTATTGATCTAAGTTGATTTGCTTTGAAGTGCAGAGCATTGAAACAGAATTGAAATGTTAGTGTTAATTTTGGGGTTAGATTATATTTTATCATCCTTTCTTCATTCAAACGTTCCATCTGTTCAAATCATCTTATTTTTGTCATCTATGCCGCAATCGTAAAATTTTGCTTATCGTTTGTTCATTGCATACTAGAAAACAATACTTTGGGCATGTAGTTATAAGAGATGAAAATAGTCTGAAGAGATTGATAATCACTGAGAATGTACTGAGATGAAGGTCAAAACGTTAATGTTTAACAAAATGGATAGAGCGCCACACTCTTCTATCCTGAAATGCTTTCACCTTATCCACATTCTTACATCTTTGCATGCAAGCTCAAAGATGGCAGAGGCTGGGATATCTGGTTATACCAAGTCTTTTTTCCATGGAAGTCCTTTACTTTTGGTGCCATTGATACTCGCCCCATATATCTTTCTTATTATTCTCTATTTATTTGTTTGTTTGTTCTATGTGACCTAACCACCTGAGTGATCCTTTTTCAATCTTATTTAATATGCAAAGATCAGCTTCATATTCTCTCCTATTTAGATCATTCTTTATTTTACCATAAATGGAATATACATGTGTAATTTTATTTTTATTGCATCCATTCTTCTTTTGTTCCTCTGATGTCAGGTGCAGAGTTCATTTTCATACATCAGTTTTGATATCTAGATTACATTAAGTACTGATAATATTTTTATTTGAAGTTTTTATTAGAAATTACTTTACTCGAAGCGTCCTTCAATTGGTTTCTTAGTACTACTGCAGGGTGAATATTATGTTCCAAGCCGATTTGGTTTTGCTGCTATTTTGGTTTGAAAAATATTTGTCAGTTTAAATTTGGTAATCGTAAAGAATATTTAATTACAATTTATTCTTAAGTATAAAATGTCTCAAAAACGTGTTAAAATTATTAAAACGTTTTATCTAAATAATAACCATTAATAATGACTGCTATCGTCACATGATGGAAAACTTCTTGGTGGCCGGATTGGATCAGTTGAGCCCGCAACACATGTAGTTTTAACAGGACAGTGCCACATCATACATAGCCCGAGCTACACTTGAAATTTAAGATTTTTTCCTGGCCGCATAATGTCACAAAGTGGTGATATCGACTGGCCTCTTCGATCATCTGATTCGACGGCTTCCAACTATTTTCCGTGAGAGCGCTTGAAAGGAAAGGTCTACGTCAATAAGCCAAGAACAATTTCGGTGCTACAGCACAGTATTTGAAATGAAATTGCTGAAATATCATGCGAAGCGTGCGAGAATGTTATGAAAAATATGGTTAGAAGAGCACGAATTTGCACCGCTGTAAGATGCGGCCGGTTGGCTGTTGTCATATCCTATACATAATTGTAATAAAGCAAATAATTGATAAATAAAAATGAAATTACGTTTAATTTCCTAGTTAACATAATATTTGCCCTGTATTTATAGCCTTCTGAATACAGTAGGATTAAAACCCGGAGATATTTTTACCTTGGTGACAACAATATCTCTGCTACGGCAGATATATGATAAATCCATCATCATTATTCTAATCAGATCAAAAGCTGCGTTCGAGGCACCATTTACTATATTTTTTGCGGTCTCATACTTAAATTGTGTAATAGTAACGATCTTATTAAATAAGCACCTAACATGAAGTTAAGTAAAATTTTATAAACCGACTGCCGCGTGCCGGACCAACGTCTGAATTAAACAGACCCCTCGTATTTAATAATCCGACATCCCTATGGAGAATACGCCCTGTTGCATGATAAAGGCTCATTGCTGTACTTATGATAATATATATGCAGATCTGAATAGAACACAGCATCTATATACCAGGTAGTTTGCGTCGTTAAATAAGATGGTTTGTTTCAGGGAAAATTAAAATATATTTTAAAAGTTAATTGATTTTTATTCTGAGAATTAAATAAAAGAAACAATTCGTTATACAAATTGTTTTATTCTACGTACAAAGTCTTCTCAAATTTGATTAATTTATATGTGAAAGTATTTTTGATTAAAATACATAAATATGCGGGAAATTAAATCAATGTTATTCTGAATTTAATTATGTATTGCAAATAGAAATTTATCACCCGAGGCGGTGTTCTGGTGTCAACACTAATGCAAGGAAGCCAAGCTTAGAATTGGCAAAAAATGAACGAAAATAGACTGAATGCGGTGGAAATTGCGATCGCTAAGACGAGTGACGAATCAACAAATTACGAGCGATTATAGAGCTGATTATCGATAGACTAAATAAAGATACGGTTTAGTCAAGTGGAACGAGGTATTAAAGAATATACATGAGAAACGAGTGTCGAAAGCATCAGGAATAGAAATTGGCGAAAGACATGGCACGACCAGATGAATCAAGTATTGTAAAATGACTCTGTTAAAAGTTTCAAAAACCTTAGAGCGTGCATGAGAAGACGTATGAAATTGAATGAGGCAAGAGTGTTGTGAGTGGACAGAAGAGTGTGACGTTCAATTCTCTATGTCTACCCATGCGGAGAAATGGCGTGATGATAAGTTAGTTATTTATAAATATTAATTATGAAAACATAATAATTAGTTGAAAACCCGCTTTCATCTGGGCATAGATTAGGTTAGAAAACTACGTTAGATTACGCAAGAAAACTTAGTGAATATTTAAATATTATAATTAAATTTATTAATTATTCCATAATGAAACGACTTACCAAATATGAGAAGAATTCATTTTTCAAGTACTTATTTTGTTAAATTTGTGAAGTTCGTTAAACTGATTTATTTTTAAAACATTTTGTCTTGAGCATAGCGTTATACGATACACATTTCTAGGCTTTTATAATTAAGCGATTGTAAAGTATTAGTTGATCTAGGAAATACGCCTTAAAGTATTTTTATTTTGGTATATTTTTTATGGATATAATACGATCATTATTCTTCCACAATTGTACTACCTTAATTCTTCACTCACAATTTTTACAGCCACAATTAATTATATATTAATTAATATTATTATATTTATATATATATATATATATATAATTAATCTATCTAGCTTTAAATCTTTCTAATACGAAGTCAAGTCAAGTTTAGCCCTCGGCCGGCTGAGATTCGGGATTGAAGATAATCTCAAGATTATCTTCAAATCAGACATTCCACGATATATTAAGAAAAAAAAAACTGCTTCACCACTTCCCCGAATCATTTTAAGAGCTGGTGTTCTTATATCAGTTTGTTTCAGCAAAACATCCCAAGTATGTTTATTTAGGGTGCATTTTTTTTTAAAGTGGGTTCGACATTTGTTAATAAATTAAAATACTGTTTTAGTTTCAAGTATCCTGACGTACATATGTGAAACATGCAGTCTGTGAATGGAAACATGGCATAAGTGCCAGCCATGGAGAGAGCCATATTGGAGACTTTTCCACGAGAATGAAAGACAAATGAGTTTGAAAATGATTAAATCGAACTCGAAGACATAGAACATCAGATGACTGGTGAAATGGTAGCGAACAAGACGCCTGATGAGATAATACGTCAGTAGATGAGGGATAAAAGGGTGAAAGTAAAAGACCTCGATCCGAAAGGTAAAATATGGCTCGGAACGATGACCTGATGAGGAACGAAAGGAATTTCGGACACGAAATTTTGAACATGTGTGGGTGTCTCACCGGGAGATTTTGAGATGGTCAGGTATATAGAACGAAGGTGAGGACCATTCGCCCTTCCCCTTCTTGCTCAAAAAAAAACCGCTTAGTTTAATATCTGCCAGTCCTGGCTTTCCTTTGCCGGAAGAAACCTTTTTTTGTTTTTGTGAATTTTAACTTTTTTGGCATGCGGGAACTTAGGATCCGCTATTTCCTCTCCTTATTAGTGCTTCTATTTTTGTGTTTATATTTTATCTATTGTGTTATGTTCAATAATGTTGTTTTATTGAATAAATGTTTTTAACTGCAGTGAATTGTTTTCGGTTGGCAGCCATGCCGTTTTGCATTGTCAAGTAACCTGGCGGTGAATGTGAAGGACTGATATGAGAGATTTTGCTAATAAATCGGTCTTGGGTACGCGGTGAGTCACCATGCACTAGCCAGGTCAAGGGTTCATTAGACCGATGACATGCGGGCCGAAGATCGAAGACAGTGGACCCAATAAACTTGCAACTGAGAAGCATTGAAGGAGTTGGGAGAGGCATAGTCATCTACTGGACACAGACAAGCTAAGGATAATCATCATCATTTGCATCCTCTTATCTTAGGAGGGTTAGTGGTTTAAAGTCTCGACAGAGCGTTTCCACCTACCCTCTCTTATTGATCAATCAAGATTTAATCTGTCTTCATACAGTCTTTGTTGCTGTTAATCCCAGCTTACTCTGAAGCGACCCACTGGCAACCTTCGTATAGAAGTTGCCAAGAAGTTATATCTTGGCAGTCGATCTTCTGACGTTCGCAAGACGTGTCCAAGCCATCTTAATTTAGATCTTTCTATATGTAGAAGTGGGGACTCTATGCCGAGGGTCTCTCTTATCTCGATAATCTGACTCGGTCCGATAACATTACTCCTGATTCTCCCCTAAGATAACTCATTTCGAAAGCCTGGATCCTTAATTTAACCTTTTCCATAAGGATCCATATTCCGTGACCATATAATATTCAAATAGACCTATACAATGCTTCAAAAACTATTAGTTTGGATTATACATTAATCTTTACACACTTTTTTTTTTCACCGCACTATAAAAGGAACGTAAAAATTAATTGATCAATTGTTTCTGTCGTAAAACGCGAATTCTTATAACAAATTATATTAATCTATTAAAAAAATATACAGAAATAATTAATCAACCGAAAAAATATTTGGTTTCCCCGCGAAACAAACTTCGACCTTCTTCCAGAGAAAATGCACCATTTTAACCATTTCATTTTAGACTGTATAATATATAAAAACCTTTATTACTTCCAACTGATGTACCTAAATAAATAAATATTCTTTTGATAGATTGTTTTCGCATATTTTTCTAGATGATTCATTTAATTTGTTTAAATATCAAAGAATTAAAAAAAAAATTGCAACTTCGCAATTAAAATGTTAACCACCAAGTAAATATTGCTAATTTTAAAAGTATAATTTTATTTAAATGTAAATATGCAAGCATTTTAGAGATTGCATAATTATTAACAGTCATCAAGAGACAGTGTTTGAAGTGTTTGCTGGTCCTGTGTTTAAGATACTCGCCTAACGATCCAGTGGTCGAAGGTTCGAGCCTCATTCCAGGAGACCAGCATGTTAGTCCTATTTTCATGGTACGAGTATTTAGCTTAGTTTGAAAAAAGTAAGAATTCATAAGATGTATGAATGTGGATGAGGCGAAAATTATTTATCAAGACAAAAGAGTGTAGCGTCCTATTCTCTCTGCCTACCCCCGCAGAGAAACGGCGTGATGGTAAGTAGGTAAGAATATTAAGTGACGTATTTTACGTGTACGCATCGCTATTTTTTTTTAAAGTGTCGAGGACACTTTGTTTCGTTTATAAACGTATTATAGTCAGAAGCAAAATAATATTTTTTGCACCTTCTAATCGATTAGTTTAAAATGTATTAATTTCAGAACCATGTTCAGAAATAACTAAAAAATTCAGAATTAAAATGTACTTTCATATATAAATTATTGATTTCGTATTCCAAAATAATCACTACTAATACCAACAAACATTGAAAATCAATTTTCTTACGACTAAATTATTTAGTTTTAGATGTTGGTCTTAATGATATTCAAGACCCTCGTGTAATTTATTAGAAATGTATTGTTATTAGAGATCTGTAGGATACTTAGGTAGAATCCCTCTATTGCCGTTAATCCAGAATATTAATTAGTAATGTTTTAAGGGTAGAATCTGTTTGATATACGAAATAGATCCACACGTCGACCAGCTTACGGTAGGGTTAGGCCCCTAAATAATGCGATATCTTTTAATTGAAATCTAATTTTTTTTCATGAGTAAAATAACCATATTCAACAAAGATCATGTTATTGTATACGTATAAATATTTGAATGTATAAGAATGTATACATTCATTAAGCGTAAATTTATTAAATACATTCTGTTCTATAAAAATAAACTTTTAAAAATCAAAACGAGATCTAAGGAAGTTTAGTCATATAGAAGGGATGAATGAAGAAATGATGAAGATAGAGATATGCAAATATTAAAAATAGAGAACTTCCATGAAATACATATATTAACTGTTTAAACTAGTTATCGGGTTGTTTGAAGAAATGTGTGAATGTAATTTTTTTTCATCAAAATAAAAAAAATGTGGCATCGTATCCTCTCTCATCCCACTCCCCTCCCTTCACTATTAAATAGAGCGATGGAAAAGTAGTAAATACGACAGATTATAAATAACAATATTTTGTCAACTATTTGGGATTTATCGCAATATAAAGTTGATTGCTTTTCAGAATGGAATAATATATGTATCAATTATAAAAAATAAGTTAAACTAGAAAACCTATTTCTGACTCTGCGAAAAGGGCTTATCTGGCTTATTTTGGCGTCCACTTTGGAGCGGAATAAATTGTGGGCTCCACATTTCGTATGTAAAACATTCATTGAACATTTGCAACAGTGGATAATTGAAAACCGGAAGTGCCTACAGATTGGTAACCAAATTTGTCGTAAATGTAATCGGTTGATGTAGTGAAATGGTTAGAACTCCCATTAGCAAGCAAATATTTATTAGATAAATATTATATAATTTTTCTGTATGATCTTCAAATTGATTCACTCAATTTGTATTAAAAAAATCACAGAACAATGTTCTGAAATTGCAAATTCGCAACAAAAATGAGTTTACATTAAAAGTGAGAATATTAATGTGACACATTCCGTGTTCGCATCTATATTTTTTAAATAAAATAAAAGGTAATTTATATAATATTTCACGAATGCCATGTCATCATAAATTACAGATAATGATTAATAATGAAATCGATCTTGGATATTCTAGAATGGTATGCGTGACAATTCTTTTCCTTCGCATGAAGTCAAACTCAATTTATTTAATACATAATTATACATTTCTACATATAGAAACAATTTACTCGTATATTTAATAAAAAACACTAATTCATTGAAATAACATTGAATAAATTGTTCCCGGTCAACTTATATTATTTTTTATATTAAGTAGTTAATATTGAATACCATATAAAAAAAATATTATTACATTGTGATTTTTTTTTTTGCTATTCTCTAAATGTTTCTAGAAACATTTAAAATAAAGTAATATGAAAATATATAATCAAAATATATTGTGACCACCCTGAATTGAACCTAGAACTAGGCGTAGGCATCTTCAATGAATTAAGCTATAGTGACAATATAGTAACGACCGTTACCTTGTTAGAGATGTCTATTTATCCCTTTGGAAGAAATATACTAAAACTATCTGGTAGCAATAGTTCGGCGGTGTCTATATTTTTTGATAGAATTTTTCTGTGTATCTTACTAAGTGATTAATGTAATTTGTTTTAAATATAAAGGAAAAATGTTGTGAAAAATCATAATAGTATAAATAATTATTGATTTCATTAAAATTAACATTTTAAATAATAAATGATTTTTTTATCGCTGTTTAATTATATTTTAATACATTTTTTTATTATTTATATCGAATCTCAATAATAGGAACGCAATGTAAATGACATTAGGTAAATGCAATAAATTTTCTAAAGAAATATATATTTTGTATAAGTCAGGAACATTGTTTGTGTAAGTACATACGTGTTGTAAAAATATAATACTAGAAAAATATTTAATTTTGTTTTTAATACAAAATAAACAACACGGGATAAAGTTTGTCTTACGATTTATCAGAAGAAATGTATATTTACATAATTATTTATTAAAACTATTAACAAAATAAAAAAGATAAAAAAATTACCTTTACTGCGCTATAAATGTGGCACTGTTTATCCTCTTGCTACACACATACACACACAGCTACTGTTATAGCAGGGTCATTTTGACACGTCAAATAATCTTTTAAAAATGATAAAATAAAAACAAATAAATCACGTCACAATTTGATTAATATACCACAATTATATTTCAAAGAGAAAAGTTATTAAAAAGAATTTCCACTTACAATTCATACCATTGATAATTTAATATTAAAATATAATTCACATTTCGTGGTACGCGAATCGTCGTCGGAAAACTTCACAAGGGAGCGACGCAACCAACCCCCATGAGATACAAGACCGGACTGATTTAGTGGCGCGTCGGGTTTTGACGGAAACACCCGAATGCGAGAGGGACGCGCGATTCGCAAAAACGGGGAAGGGGTGTGAATTCTACACGGAATATCTGCTATGCGTATTGCATACATTCGGGCGCAAATAAAAAATGTTGATTTTTGGTATGTTGATAATAATTTTTATAAGGATTTCGATCGCGTGCGTACGCTTCTAACATTTGTTCCACTTGCCTGATGTTAATGTGATTTATTGCTGTGTCGGTTAAATATATTCATACAAATATTTCACAATTTGCTCACATACTTTTAATATATAATAATGTTTTGAGCATATTTATTATAATATGTTTAACAAACCCAGTATATTAAATATTAATTTTCATTAAATTTAGTGCACAAGTATAGTTTTAATTGATTATACTTCTACAGTAATTTTAGAAAGTGCTCAATATTTCGACACCTTACAAAGTTAAACGTTTTCAAAATATATTAAAAATAATGTTCATTTTTATAAGAATATAAAAATTGATTAAAACGTATTGTTACTTTTTATGAATTATTAAGATTGATACTAATAATGAATTTCGTTAAAGTACTAAGATTGTTAATTAAATAAAATAAAGCTAATAATAAAAATAATTTTTTTATCCCGTTACGTGTCGGAATAAACGCATATTTTATATAAAGAATTACATAAAATATTGGTAAATATAAAAATAAAATAATAAATACATTTTATCTCTACAATTGATTAAAGAAAATAAAGGAACACTAAGTACAGCACAGGCATTCTTAGAGTTATAATTGCACCAAAACTTTAATTAAAGTCGTTAATCTCAAAACTACATTTTCTTAGTTGTTAATGTCTTGAACTAGGGGTGCGATTTGCACACCCAGACAGTAGCACCCATTACATTACCTATTGTTTGCGCATACTTTTTGTACTATTTGCGGTTATTATTATAAAAACATTCTAAAACCCGTCATTGATTCTTGTGATACTTGAAAAAAATTGTGGATAAATCTGACTGTAGGTTTTATCTTATTTAATCTCTTTTATGACAATTTATATAAAAACGAAATAATAATAAATAATTCACTTGTAATATGTCAGATTTTAATAATTCAATATTGGTCTCTTCTTCGTACTGTATGAAGAGTTAGCGCCATTCTGTAAATTTATCCGAATTCCTCGCCTAATTTGCATCACAATATCACTGCGCTAATCGCGCTTAGCTGAGCTGGAGCACGCACCTCCGGTCTTTTTGATCATAGCTTTGGTGAAAAATTTTAACCTTCTAATCCTGTATCTACGCATCCAGTTACCTCCTTCGATATCTCTTATATTATTAACCTAGTGAGCTGGGGGACAATCCACGTTTCGGTTCCTATTTCAGAGCATCTGTTTTAATACCTTCTTATTCCAATGGTTTTTATATATCAGTTTTGTATTTGATGAACTACATCTTCTAACTGTTCAAAGGTTTTTGGTGAAATTTTGTGGAATTCCATTATTGTTTTGTAAATTGAGTCAAAATTCTGTTTTATTCCACTACATTTTTCATTATGTTAAATGTATATAACATTTTCGGGTACTCCAAGAAGAAAAAAGCGGAGTCTACAAGTTGAGTTGCAAGGATTGTGACCTATTTTATATTGAACAGAACGGAAGAAGAATAAGAAAAAGATTGGAAAACACAAGAAAGCTATAAAAAACTTCAGTCTAAACTCCGAAATAGCTGAGCATGCAAGAATGGAAGGCTATTCATTTAATAATAGAAAATTTAGAACTCATACATAGTTGCGCCAAAAGACGAAAATTAGATATTCTAGAAAATTTAAGAATATTTAATAATAAAAATAACAATAAAAACATAATAAATTTTCAAATACCGCCCATTACATCCTCTCTCTTATCTATTTTAACTCCAACCCCACCCCCACCTCTCCAAACAAACGATATATTTCTGTCTGAAAGTGCTTTTAATTTTAGTTCAACTATAATATTGATAATGGGAAGATGTTCCCGAAAACGTTATATATCATTTAAAACAGTGAAAAGTGTAGAAGAATACAACAGAATTTTGATTTAATTTACAAAATTCATCTTCTACCCTTCTGCAAATATCTTTGTTTCTTATTCTATCTTGTAAAAATATTTTGGATCTACAGACGAATGCTCACAATAAGCTGAATGGATAGAGTTACGAATAAAAATGTTATAGTTCAGATGAATGAAGAAAAAATTGTATTTAAAACAATACAAATCCAAAAATTTAAATATCTCAGACATATGATGAGGCATCCGGAGAAATACATGATATTGCACCTCATAATGCAAATAAAGATTATTGGAAGTCAGAGTCTTGGAAAAAAGAGAACATCATGGCTGAAGAACCTGAGGCAATGGTTTGGCCAGTCTACTGTAAAGCTATTCCGGGCCGCAGTAAGCAGAGTGATGACAGCCAACGTCCATTGAACGGATAGGGCACAAGAAGAAGAAGAAGAAGAAAAATACATTCTGAACGTAATCCATTTCATGCCTCGCTGGGATATCTTGAATTATATTTGTGGATGAGACTTGTTGGAAGTGTCGCATTACGGTGTCCCACGCCAGGACAAGGAGATTTTTTCTTTATTTTTCCAAATGTTCGTCATCTCTCTGACTCATATAAAAAGATTAGAAAGTCTAGTACTCTAACAATTTTCACCTTAATGAACCTGGTAATGTTTCCGTCTTTTCAAACTCCTTTTATTTAGTTAATCGCTGATCGTATCGCGGCATTCATCCATATGAACTTTGGCTTCACCTCCTCTAGTATTTGTACATATAGTTTCCAAGATCTCGCAATTACCATCCACCGTTATATCCAAACTGTTATTAAGTTTCTAAAATACAAGTAATGATTTATCCATACAATCTTTTCACACGTTAGTAGAGCAAATTACTATTTAAAGGTTAGTTGGCGCAAATTTTAAAATTTTGCTAGCAGACACTTATTTGTACACTTTCAAAATTTACTTGTTTCGTTGATTCCAGCTCATTTTAAGAACCTTTATTTGCGTAATACGAGGTGTTTGAGTTTTGTTTGAGTTTGTCGGAGTTTTCCCAAATAACCAACATGAATCTAGCACAGTAATATGAGCGGAGGGTTTTGAAAAGGTTTTACTTCATCATTGTGTAGATCTGGAATAAATTCACAAGTTATATATTTATATTCATGTAACACAAATAATTTATATAAACTGCGCACAATTTTTACCCCTCAAGAGATACCTATTATTTAATTGGAAATAATTTAAATTAAACATTTAAACAATACCACAAATAAACTTTTTTATAATCTTTGTTATATACAAAAAAATTAAAAAATCTTTAAGTCAAATATTAACGTTTAAAAAAAATCATTAATGTTAGATTTATCTCCTAAATCGTATCTCGGAATTCTTACCTAAATCATACTTAAATTATCATAATTATTTATTATCTATCGCGCATTTCATAAACGAAATATATAATTAACTTATCCACCCTAGAACAGAGTTCAAAAGAAAAAAATACGTTCTTGTTAAATAACAATGAATAACTAATTATTAAGGGAACACATTGATATTGTGAAGTTGTAATAATTCAGAACTTAGGTCTGTTATATTTTAAATACTTTATTATATAATTTTAAATTAGAAAGATGTACATATAAAATCAATTTTATCGAAAAATATTATTATTGTTATCGATATTCGAACCTGGATCTCTTCCAATCCAAAAAGTGCATTATCCGATTATGCTATACCAACTCTTTGGATTGACGACAAATTTTCGAACCTACATGTCACACTTTTCAAATGAATACAACTATCTTTCCACCATTTGAAAGCCATCGAATTAACAATTCATTTGTATTAAATTTGTATTTCTAATTAATACATTTAATTTGTTTTTAAAATATCACAGACCTATCTTATGAATAATTGCAATATCACATAAAGGATGGAATCCCTTAATAATATATAATTTGTATCAATGTATCCAAAATGTGATCGTCACGTTACGAACTGTGCCATGATTAAAATATCACCAAATTTGTTTTTTTAGAGGTTTGTTTTTCGAATTCGGAACACATTTTCCAGCGATAGCCAATTTGACAACTGACGGTTGATTTTTACTTAATTTGGTTTGCCATTTCACCATGAATAGACTTACGCTAGAACAACGCTTGCAAATTGTGCAAATTTATTTCGAAAATCGTGGTTCAGTTCGCGAAACTTACCGTGCGCTACGTCCATTTTACGGTCGATAAATCGTCCATCCGAGCAAGTAATTAGAATAACCATGGATCGTTTTTGCACCACGCATACTCTCCTTGATAAAACGCATCCGCAGAGATATCATATAGTGCGCATTGAAGAAGCTGTTGCTGCAGTAGATAGTAGTATTGAGAAGCACCCGAATGAGTAGATTTCTGTAAGGGTGGACCCGCCGCTTAACCATGACCGTTTATAAGCAAAAGCTCCTATATCATTACTCCTACATCATTACTCATTAGCCGCTTGATTGGCATTTTTCAAAATGCTAATAGGCAGCTGTGCAACTTCATCTCGCACATGTGACGAGACGAAGCCGAACAGCTGCCATCTCAAAAATCCTCACATTACGTTAATGAAAAAAAATTAACAAATAAGTGGAAAGGAAACAGTGCACAAATATTTCAGAAAAAGACGTGAAAAGAGGAGAAAATAACACAAAGTACAACGTGTATGTTTTTTACTTTGGTCAGGGAGCCGGTGGATAGAAGGAACATGCCCCCGAGAAAGAAAAACGATCTTACCAGTCCTCGGAGCACCACTGCCGGCAGTTTTCATTCCCGTGAAAAGAGAAAAGAAAATGAGTAGATTACTGACTTTCGTTCGCCAATTAAATGGAATTAATATGAAAAATCTGTGGTTTCAACAAGTCGGCGAAAAATGTCACACAGCGCTCTCCACAATCGATTTATTGAAGGAATCGTTCGATGAGCGCCTAATCTTGCGTAATGAACCCGTGAATTGACCTCCTAGATCTTTTAGATTATTTTCTGTGGGGATATGTAAAATGTCTAAGCCAATAAACAAAATACAATAGATCACTTGAAAGCCAACATTCGTCGCGTTATTGCCGGTATACGGTCCCAACTGCTTAAAAAATTGGTCGAAAATTGGAGCCGGCCGCGGCGTCTATATGAGCGAAATCATATTTAAACACTAATGGAATAAAATTATCCTTCCAATAAAGCAAATACCATGGCCTTTACCATGATTTTTATGTTTTATTTTATTTTAAAGTTCTATACCTCCAAAAAAAACCCTTCACTATCATTTAGTCTTAGGTAATGGTTTAGCTAGACCTCTTCTCTAGTTGTTTCAGTCATTACTAAATTACGTCAGATGGGTGAGAAAAATTGAGCAGTGAAATCCCGTGGATTTTTCCACCGCGATATCTTGACTCTTTTTTTTCAGTCTATCTGACTTGGAAGATCTTTTTGGTAGTTATATGTCCTTAGAAAATCATTGAAGTCATTGGTGTACGCCGGTCTTCCCACCATGGTAAGAAGAAGAACCAAATGGAAGGTAATCTATTGTAGAGCTTTTCGCTAGGAATAAATAAAGTGGCAATACCCAACGTTCAATGGACGTATAAAGCCTTTCTGGTAGTTAAAATATTACCGGTATAGCCCTTAGAGTCATTAAGGTATGACATGATGTGGAACCGAATGGGGTATAATCTACTGTATATCTATCCAGGTTGCAGTAAATAATGTGACGATAGCCAACGTTCTGCTACGTTATAGCATTTGATAAAGGTATTACCATCTCGAAGGGCATGGAATGCACATGGAGAGATTATTTTATCTTGGTCTGGTTGTTATGAGTATCATAGTTCATTTCTGTAATGTTGTGTAGGCCGTATCAGATGTTCTAATCCGGTCAATTTAAGTCTATTAGTACTACGTCTCACACGTGTTCGTACTGAATTATTTTTCAATAAATACTCAAATAACTTGCAAGTTTCCTTGTGAAATCCAAGCATTGAGAAGAAGAAAAAAAATATTCTTCCAATTGCCTACTACTATCTACTAAAAAAATTGTTCCACTCTTAGGTATAATATATATTTGATGCAATGACAAGAAGTAGAACATAATTAATATCTTCATATTTATATATCATAACGATAAAAATAAACTGACTACAAAAATATTCTACATCATATTTCAAATTCATTTCAATAACATCTGTTAACATGACGCAAGTATAATATAAACTAGTCGAGTACGTTTTTAAACGACCCTGTTTTGTTTACATTTTAAAATAATTATTTGTTGACAGATAATATGCGTATTATTTGTTTTTCCGTCTGTTTATGAAAGTGTTTTTCCATAATAAATATGCACAATAATGTATTATTAAATTGCACGCCTATTTGAATAATAAGATAATAAATTATCAATGCTAGCGCGTATCAATTGCTAAATGATTTGATAAATTGCGGGTATCTATATAAATAATTAAATTTACTAAGAACTGTTAATTTATTGTGATGCGAAATCAATTTTTGAATGAATAAAATATGCATATTTTTTATTTATTATCTTTGTTTTATTAACCACTGAATTGAGTTTAAATACATCTATCGGTTTCGAAAAGTACCATTTTCTTCTTCAGGATGTTATGACTAACTAAAAATATATATCATTGTTTCTTCACCAGAATCTATTTTTAAAAAACAACAATTATTTAAAAAATAAATTTAGTGCCTAACTCAAATTGTTGCTTAATACAAATTTAGTCGAGTAATTTTTAGGAAAAAATAGATGTAAATGTATTTAAACTCAATTCAGTGATTAATAAAACAAAGATAATAAATAAAAAATATGAATTTTAACCACAAAGTTAACATTGCTAATTTTAAAAGTAATAAAATATGCTGTGATTTTTTTATGAAACGTTCTAGAAACACTAGGCAGAGGAAACCATCGAAAACTGATTAATGAAACGAAATCTTGATACGGAAGTGACATCACAAATATCATCAATCGCGTTGCACAGTACAGCTCTACATTAAATTACTTATGTGTATGATTATTTCTAGCACCGATCGCACGTTCATTCGACAGAGCAACTGCGAATCTAACGCCCAAACGTTTAATAGCAAATATCTTCACTGTTTATGGTCCGATTTGGATAAAATAAATTACGTTCAACTCAGTCGATAAAATTCAAGGTATGTAATTTTCGAAATATAATTATTGTTTTCAAAAATCAATAAAAATTAACAAAAAATTCACCAGTATTCTTTACTTTTCATTTCATCTCACTAACAGTCAATGATACCGCATAAATTTCTCAATAATATGTACAGCCCCTCGAACGATGTACACCTCACCACCAGCTACTCATTTCCTTTTTTAGCATTCGTGGAAGACGTTTTCTTATGTGCATCTCACACCGGGTCTCTTATTTTTTTGGGGTAAACAATACCAATATAGAAATATAAAAAATCAAGGAGATAGATGAACGTAGGTTTAAAACATATAAAATGAATTAATAAGAAGGATATACAGAAAAATCTATGTATTACAAATTAATTGGTTACCACCGGGATATAGACAAAGAACTTTTTCTTGATGAAGAAATGCTTTTCCATAACTCTACGTTAATTATTTAAGTTAACGTACACACACATATATATATATACAGAGTGGCCTAAAAAAGTGAGAGCATTTTGTAACATAAGAGTTATTTCAAAACATAATAAAATTAATTATCATTCTTGATCTAATTTGTTTTGCACAATATTTAGCTAATCAGAAATCATCAAAATACGCCAAAGTGCACAATCTACTGGGTTTAAATCTGAGCTGTTTGCTGGCCACATGCCCTGCTCGATGAAATTATAATTCTCACGACGATGAAAGTTGATTGTATTTCTGCGTATATGTGCGAGATGTGGCTCTGTCCTACAGTAATGTACATTTATCCTGTAATGTCCAGCTATACTCCAGGCTTTGTTTTGAAACTCTTTGATCATTTTCCTAGTACCTCAACGTTTTTCAATTCGCAAATTTTTTATGAGAATACGGCGTTTTGCAGTGATTTTTGTCATTCTGGCAACAATTTGAAAAAAAACAAATACAAACAATGGGAAAATTAATAATCAAAAATGACGACCGGAAATTGCCGAAATAAAAGATCACATAGGTAAAAAGATAAGTGAGTAATTAATAAACTATTTAAGCTATTGTTGATATAGTTAAACTAATTTTGATGTAATTATATCATATTTTACGAAATGTTCTCACTTTTTTTGGGCCACTCTGTATATTTATTTATTTATTTATATATATATTGACATACATATTTTTGTTCTAACAGTGGTGGATACATAATAAACATAAGACATTACTCATAGTTTACTGTGTGGAATGGAATAGACTTCACCTCTGATATATACAGCGTTGTCCTGGCTACTTTTCTAGACTGAAGTATGTGTTAAAGTAGCCAGTTTTTTTCGTGCTATTGTGGTGTTATTTATCGACTGGAATAAAAAGAGAATTACAAATATGTATAAAAAAGTAAAAATAAAATAAAAATATATGTAGTGGGAGTGTTGTAGGAATAGTGAATTATTAGTGAAGGTATTGTATAAATTATATTAGAATGTTGGATATCCATGGTTCTGATTCATCTCTACCTGATTGAATCATATATTGGGTCCATATTTGTGTAATCTTATTGGAATTAAACGATTTCCAGTTGGTACTGAGTGTTGTATAGTTTCGGAGCTAAGAACATGTAGAATCTTTGATAAAATGTCGTTGTTGCTCTCGGAACTGGTGTGTAGATGTTTTTTGTTTGTCTTTGTTGTGTCCATGATTTATTGCTTGAGGAGAGTTGTTGTTAGTATGGAAATATCGAACGAGTCTCAACGTAAAGATTTGTCTTATATCTAGGATATTATATATATATATATATATATATATATATATATATATATATATATATTTATTATGTATACTACAGAAATTGGAAATTAGACACATCACACCAAAAATGTATTTTTTTAAAAACCATATATAGCTTTTATAAATGACACATCTATTATATATTTAATTTTTTTTTAAATGGCTATTAGTACAAATAAAATATATATATTACAGTCGATCTCGGTTATAACGAGTACGAAAGGATTAGCTAATTTGCTCATTATAACTGTTACTCGTTACGTACTCGTTATTACAAAAAATATTAAATATCCAATAAAATTAATTCATTGTATGAACAAAAACATTTTGAAGTAAATTACCACACTCGATCACATTATTTCTTAACAAAATTTAAAATACTGCTCTGTTTTAATTTTAAAACTTACTACTACTTACTACGCGCACACATTGTTTTTTTCTAAGAATTCACAAACCTGAAAGGAATCTAAACAATAAAGAATCTCGTCTGCAGACGCTGCTTTCGATTTTATGACTTCTCAAGAATTAGAATTATTAGACCGTGTAGTGTATTTTGTTCACTTGTTAACAATATTTTTGTACGTTATATCAGTGAAGCGAGTTCACTATGACAGTGAGGAGTTGTATGAGAACAGGTCTGAATCAAAATAATAATAAGTATTTCCTCATTATAATCGTGATCTTACTATAACCGAGTTTGACTGCATTTATAAATTTGTCACATAATCTCAATGAACACATTTCACTATATTATGTTTACTTTCGCTCTTTTTTGTAAAGTAATCTTTTATCGAATAAGAACTCTACGTATATGTGTTAAAACGCACACAAAGCACTTTTACAGTATCATTTATTACTAAAACATGCACACATACATGACGAATGATTCGTCCATCGAAACTTTCAAACATTTGGGTGAATGGTGTTGAAATGTGAAAACGTGAAGTAAAGCGATCATTAGGAAAAAATGCAAATTTTAAATGACAGCAATAAATAAGCCCAAGAAAGGGTTGCGCGGATAATTTGAATAATCCACATTTTTTGTAACGCCATGAAAGTTAATAAGGGTTACATTCGAGGATATTTTTGTTTAAAACGTCGTGCCGAAACGTACCATTTCGGCGGAATGTGCAAAGTTAATAAAAAAAATCTAACAGTTTAGCCAATTTAATCTATTACCACAACAAACCATTATATTTTCCGAAAAAAATTCTCATTAGTTTGTTGTTACTTAAATAAAGTATTTATGCTATCAACATAAAAAAATATATTTAATTAAATCATGCGTGGAGCAATTCGAAAACAAAATAATGAATATTAATAATTTAGTCAAAAATTTCTGGAACTGTTAGGAGTTTTCTCATTTTGTTCATTACTTTAGATTTTTATTATTATCAAAATTATAAAAAATAAGGGAAGAAACGCCATTATAAATAATCTCTAATTGATAGCTAATCTATATTAATAATATAATAATTTCTAATTAATTATTATAATTAATTAATTATATAATTAAAATACTAAATTAATGTATTAATTATAAATATATACATATAAAATCAATTTTGTCGAAAAATATTGTTTTAGCGTCACCGGGATTCGAACCTGGATCTTCATTTCCAATCCGGGGAAGTACACTACCTTTGTGCTATAACGCCAGTATTTTTCTTGACAAATTTTCGAAACAATATGTTACATTTTTTCAAATTAATACACCTGTCGTTCCATTATTTGAAAGCCATCTACATTATTTTTACAGAATCTCAAATACCTTTGAGTAAACCGATTTGCAAATTTGGAAATGAAGATCCAGGTTTGAATCCCGGTGACGCTAAAACAATATTTTTCGACAAAATTGATTTTATATGTATATATTTATAATTAATACATTAATTTAGTATTTAAAATATCACAGACCTATGTTCTGAATAATTACAACTTCACAATAAGAATGTGTTTTCCTTAATAATTATATAATTGATTATTAATCTGGCAAGGCAAAACATAATCAGCAACACAAAAATACAGATCTGAACCATCATATTCCAGTTTTTTTTCTATGGTGATGAAACGTGCACTCTAAAAGAATTAGAATGCAAGGGATTGACGTTTTAGAAGTATGATGCTGGCAACCTGGACGTCCTTTTCACCAACTGCTTCAGCATAGAGCATGATAAATATGTGTTCTCAACGTCAGGATTACTTACTTACCTTTAAACAACGAAATTTCTATCCTTCATTTGTGGAAAAATGTAAATTATTACAGTATTTTAACTATGCAAGTAGGTAGCAAATACTAAAAATTGAAAGAAATTTGTTATCACAATATTATAGAGAACAAAATAAAATGAATGGATGACTTTCAGGGGTGATTGTTTCAACATATAAAACAATTTTTGAACTCAATATGAACTAACTTCTTAACCTAAAAATATTATCAATCTTCAATATTCAAAATTACTAGTAACATAATACACTTTATTTCACATTATACTTCCCTATATTCGCTTCTGGATATTGTGAAGACAATTCTCACATACAGATTAACACACAGTTACACATCAGGGCCAAATTAAACAAAGAAAAACGCCATGATGTTCCATTAAAATCGCGGAAACAAAACAGGTCCACATTGAAGTCGCACTGGTACATTCCATGTTCTAGAGTTTTCTAAAATCACAAAATTTTCCACGTAAATGCAACATGGTCTCAAAAAACTTTTTTCGAAGCCTTGCGGCCAAATAAATACAGATTTTATATTTTAAGTAGAGCGACAGACGCGCGGCTTTCGCTGACCGCCCGTCATCACTTGCTTCTACCAGAAAAATAAAAAAATGCTATTATAAATCATGCCATGCTTCTATTGGTCAATGCTCAATATTTTGCCGTACTAATTCCATCATGTCATGTTAAGTCCTGCCGGCATACTCAGTGAAACGCTAAGGGCGTCAACCCTGATAAATAATCCGGACCGATGTGCATTCAGGCAGTCTGATACAATAGGTATATATAAAATACAACTCCCTCTTCCTTCTTCAAATGGCTTCTGCAGTTTGCAGGCAAACAGTTTCACTTTGAGTGTAGCAGCCACCTCACACCTCCTGTGAGGAAATCGAGAGGGTGGCCGAGATGCGGGGCATGTTTGATATTCGATAACCACGCCCGGGAGATGAAAGCACCCATGAATAAATGCCTTTCGCCTTCCTCAAGCTAAAGGCTGCGTCTTCATTGTTTCACGTAAACAAAAGATGGTCAACATTATTTTTCAAATTACTATTGTCACTAATGTGACGATTTTCTTACCACAAGACTATTTGTAATTTTAATTACATGAATTTGAATTCATCCTAGTACTTGTCCATTTAAAATACATTAGCGATCTTTATATTCTTTGCAGCAGCTCATATTAGTTGGTCTGTAGACTTCCCCAACTATTACTAAATATCATTCTGAGATCGAGAACTTAACGTACAAATTCACCAGAAAAACATTTAACAGATGTTGCCCAAAAAATTGACAGTGAAAAAGGGAGGTCCTGGAATGAAGACCTCACACTACGTTGGCCGTTTTCAAGCAGCAGCTGGATGAAAAAAGCTAAAGACAAAGATGATTTGCGATCCTTGGAAGATGCCTATTAATATATCTAGCAGACAGAGATGATTTTGAGATTTTGAAGTTTTTTTGTACCTGTCTTGTTTCCCTTCTTTGTTAGTATTTTGTGTACTCCCCTAGTTGCCCCTCTATCCCCCGGATATTTTGTGTTATTACTGTATTTTTGTTAAAATTGTATTATTTTTTTTGTAGATTTAATGAGGGATATTTTGGTTGGCGGCTGTGCGTCATTGTATGGACACTTATACACCGAGCTGCGTTGCACGGTCGCCTGTTTAGCATAAAAAAATACCAACCTGGCGGTGCATGCGTAGGACTGATAACGAGCTTTTGTTTATAAAATGGTCCTGGATTAAAGGTGGATCCCCTCCTAATTAGAGAGACAGACTGATGATGATGCTGACTGTAATTTCTGAGTATTTATTGTTTTGAAGATTTCTTTTATCTTTCAACTCCAAATCACCATGTTACCATTAGTGTCCCTATCAGCTCAGGTTATTGTTAATATTACGGATTCTGTGTTGAGATAATCCAGAAACAAATAACTGGGAATCCTATGATTTTTTTCTGTCTCGAGTCCCGGGAAAAAAAAAACTTCTCGAGACTCTAAATTATTATATTTCTTGATATTATTCATTTAAAAAAGTTAAGTAATATTAATTAAATGAATCAACTAAAAAAGATAAATAGAAAAATATCTATTTGTAAATCTATTGCGGTACAGCAGGTAGCGACCCAGCGGCGAGTACTAACTACTAAGAAATTGAAACATATGGTCAGCTATAAAGATTCTGAAGGAAATGATTCGTCAGTTTGTTCAAAAAGGGGATTTTGTTTCCTTGTAAAATGTGACGTAAATATTTTTGATGAAATCGTGCCAACTTTTGACGAAATAAGATTTAGATGGGATGAAATTATTTGAAAAAGGTTATTACTAGACTTAGTTTGTCAATAATTTTGACCAAACATAAACGTTATTGTCTTCCGATGTGTTTTTTAATCAATTTTTTCTTAAAATTTCAAAATTGTTCGTGTTTTGTAATTTTTATAGTTGCATTGGTTTTTTTGTAATCAATTTTAAATGTAAGCTTAATTTCATTTAGGAAAATTACTAACCAATGTTTTATCAAACAATATTTGTTTGTTTTAATGCGGATAATATCCTTAACCGCTACTGTACATCAAAGATATGAATATTTAATGTAATAAAATGTATTTAAAAAAAAATTAAATAATATTTATTATATCGATTCTCAGGAATTCCCGGGACATGAGTATTTTGACTCGAGAGTCCCGAGAATTGAAAAAAATCGATAATACAGAATCCCTGGTTGGTAGTCATCTGCAAATCTACACGATTCAAGTCACTTTAGCATTGTTTCAGTGAGTTTTATGATTTTATTTCAAATAAGAGTACAATTTGTTGAATTCATTAAAGAGTTGAATTCTTCGTGGAAATGATTTTCTTCTTCAATTTGAGAAAATAAAAATGACGTCTTTTGATTTTTAAAATTAGTTCAGCTGAACTCGAGGTACAGCTCCGGAGATGATAACGCCTCATGCAATTCAGTCCATTACGTCGACAAGCACCTGACACAGACTGATACAAGGGTAGGAACAAAGCCAGTGACGTACGTGTCACATCTTTTGTGACGTATTTTTCTCTTTTTAAATGACATAGTAGGCTACAGGATCTTGTATGTCAAAATCAGAAATCTAGATAGCAAACTATGATCGGTTAAAAGAGAAGAACAATGAAGAAACATTTTGTAAAAAAATGTATTTGAATATCTGTAGAATGTAACTAAAAATACCGACTGCTAAAAAATTAAAAATTATTTATTCATAAACTCAAATATGAAAATCGGTATTATTTGAACCTGAATAAATAAAATTCTAAAATAAACTTTTTTGTTTTCCACGCCCGTATTCTGAATAAAATTCATTCGTAGACAGAAAATATATTTTTGATACAGGAAAACGAGAATTTATTAAAAATGATACTTGCATTGAAAATAATATGCGGATTTCGATTTGATATTCAGGATGCATTTGCCTAGGGACGTATTCTGATGTCTGCTTTTGAGATTATATGGGTGGATTCAATATTGTCTGTGATGTTTGCCTCGGAATATGGTTTTATAAGATTCTTTGTTGTCAATCGTTACATTTGAAATATGAATGTTAATTGGCAAAAAAAAGGGGTAGTATCTTTTTTCACTCATTGTGAAATTAGGATATATATATATATTTATTTATTGTTATTTTTTTTTTTTTTTACAAAATTAACAAATAAAAATATGAATTTTAACCACAAAGTTAATTTTAAAAGTAAATTAATGTAAGGCTTTGTATATTTCAGAATTTGAAAATATCTATAATTGTCAAACAAATTTATTAAAAATTTAGCTATGTCATCGTCACCCACATAGATCCCTCATGATTGAGAATCGCGATCTCCGAGAACTCTCGCCCTCTTAACTATTAAATATAAATGTTGAATTTACCTTAGAAGCATTTGCCAAACTGGCAATCACTAAACTGGGACTCCAACGTTCCAGGCACCAATTTACAATTAACTAAAAATACGTAAATAACAGAATACGGTGTCATCTTATGACCATTGCGAGTTTTAAGTTTAAGCCCCGTCTCGGATGACTACTAAGTACACAAGCGCAAAATAGATAATATGACGCGTATTTAATGTCAAAATCAAAATAATATGTTTATTATCATTACAATATTCTGTCAACTATTGGATAATGACTTTCCCAAACATCTTATTATTTCCAGTCCGTTAATGTTTACTGCAGTGTAATTCTACAAAACCTGATGATCACTAATAATAAAATACATCCATATGTGTAGAGATAATATTTATTTACGTGTGTACAAAATTAATATTCCTAACCTTTAGTAGAATACTTCATTGGAAAATAAATTTGACAGAAGTGTTAATTATTTGGCGGGGAAGTTAAACACCACTCCTAGATGACGATTTCAAGGTGTTTACAAATATGTATGTATTACAAAGTGGTAGGGATGTTTATTCATGCACGTTTACAAATTTCCTAATGAGTAAACAACTACACTCCGGTTCCGAGAGCAACAGCGATATACTATCAACGTTTATATATGTTTTTAGCTCTGAAACTATACCATTTACTTAACATGAACTAAAAATCGTTCATTATAAAAAATCACTGAAATATCCACTTAATATATGATCCGATTGGGTAGAGATCAGTCTGAAGCAACGCTGTCCAATATTCCTACTTAAATTCAATACATTAATAGTTTATTTTACGTTAACGCATTCATAATATTTTTTATTGTATTTCTATCAATTTACTCAAATAATAATTTGAGTAGCTTGTTGGTGTAGTGGTCGAGACGTTGGCCTGGTGATCTAGTGGTCGGGGGTTCGCGCCTCGTTCCAGGACACCAGCAAATTAGTCCTATCTTCATAGCACAAGTGTTTAGCTTAGTTTGAAAATAGTAAGAATATTGATGTGATACGTATTCCGTGTACGCATCTCTATTTAAAAAAAAATAAATAAAAAAAAATGACATCTCAACAGCACAAAAAAAAAAACTGGCTGCACAGACAAATGTCTAGCAAAGTAGCCTGGATAAAGCTGTATCTATTAGAGGTGGATACCTACTACATCTCACTCAACAAATTGTGATAAGTGTAGTGTATTATTATTTTTTTATTTATTATCTTTATTTTATTAACCACTTAATTGAGTTTAAATACATCTACCGGTTTCAAAAAATACCATTTTCTTCTTCGGGATGTCATAACTAACTAAAAACATATATTAAAAATAGATTCTGGTAAAGAAACAATAATATATGTTTTTAGTTAATTATGACATCCCGGAGAAGAAATTTGTATTTTTCGAAACCGGCAGATGTATTTAAACTCAATTAAGTGGTTAATAAAACAAAGATAATAAATAAAAATATATGAATTTTAACCACAAAGTTTAAAAGTATTATTGTATTTTGTTGATGGAAAAAAAATGTCAATAAATGTTTATCTAATCTTTTCTTATCTACCTACTTAATTACAAGTATCCACCGCCTTACAGATAAGTTGGTAATCATTACATTTGAACACTTCAACATTCTTCAGTCGGACTGCGTCCATTGTCGGATGCATAACTCTTATTTCTGACACTTACAATCGTATATTTGTCACCAGATATATTTTTTTTTTTGTGTATCTTTCTAAGAGATTTATCTTATTTATTTTAAAACAATCTTTATTTACGGAAAATCTTAATTTGAAAGAATGCTCGATTCTTAGATTCACACTTTAATAGGCCTTCCGAGAAAATGATAATTTATTGTCTTATAGTTTTATCAGCAAATACTCTAATAATTTATTGAGAGAAATAATTTTCTTCAGTATGTATAAGCCCGTATTTCTAGAATATTTTGTGAATAATGTAAAATTCTCCCTCTGTACCAGATAAATTTGCCGTTTAATTATTTCCCTTATAATTTACGGGGTAAACACAAGCGCGACAATTGAATGCTAAAAAAACAAATGGCAGTCATCCCCTCCCTAAGTGGATCATTAATCTTTTATTTCGTTTTCGTTTTCCAAAAATATGTCGTGACCGTCACAATACTTTCATGTATATTTTTGATTAATATTAATGTAATTGATTACGTAAAATGTTAAAGGGTTGTAGTGTAGATAAAGCAAACACCTCAGATATGTAGCTCAGCAGCGTGCTGCCATCGAGACTCACATTCTGACAGTTTTTGTGGTTTGAGCTTTCAGCCAGCAATATGTAAGTAAACTTGTATTGCAAACTTTACCTATTACCATAGTCATCTGAATTCAGTCCAACGTGGGGTTGGTGAGAAAAGCAAACATGCCACGTCATGCTTACTGGATGTAAAGTGGTTGTGAAATGAAATAATTATAGATATTTTAATATTTACAATAAAACTTTGTATTACAAACAGGTTGAGTTAATTTCACTGCTAGCTTTGAGAGGTGCAGTCCCTCTTATTATCAGGTGATTATTAAACTAAATAAAGAATTTTAGTCTATTCGGGGAATAGGGCGGTGTGACCGACGCAAGCCGCCGGTCACAATGTGATGGCGGTGGATGGATGGAATCGGAAGGATGGGTTAGATAGAAAGTAAAGAATCGGATAAGGGAGAGGATGGTAGGAGGAGGGATACTTTCGATAGCGGACCAGAATGGACTCATGGAATCAAAGAACAGCTCGACTCGCTCGGTTGGTGACGCTGTCATGTTACACTTCCGGAAGTTCACCCAATGTAATAAATGTATACTTCACAAAACACTGACGAGTGACACGTTCTCTTCTCGACCTCCAAAAGAACAACCAGTTGAGCTAAATAGGCTATGGGGGTATGAATAAACTAAAAACTGGTGACAATATACTACAAGTAACAATATTATGACTGATTGTATAAGTATGAAAGTATATGTGTTCACCTGCAAAATAATAATAAATTTAATTAATTATGAATACAGAACAGTCGCGGTTTGTGAAGAGGGGTAAATTTGAAAAGAATTTAAATTTGGAGAAAACACTAATTAACAACATAACATATCCTAACACTTCGCTTTAACTGTCCATGATACCGTTAAAGACCGAAACCTCTCCCCTGTTTTCAAGCTCTGCCCATTACCCAAATATACAACCATTCTGTATTCAGTTTAGTTATCATTCGATGATGAGAGGGACTGCACCTCAAGATACTAGTAGTGAAAATAGCTTAAAGTGTGTGCAGTACAAAGTTTTATTGTGAATATTGAAATAATCATGTTACACCACAAAGTAACTGCCACCTAAATTATAGATATTTCATCCTCACTATTTGTCAATATGGTTTAGATATAAGATCATTTTAAAAATATTATTTGGTCCTTAAAATTAAATTTATTATTCTCTCCACTACGTTGATCATTTTTAACGATTTTAAAAGTATCTGACACGATTTAAATAAGACAATTCTGTTAATAGTATACTTCAATTTATTAAAATACTAAAAATACCTAGAACGATACTAAATATATTTAAAAAATAACACCATATAGAGTTTAAATAAATAAAAAAAAAAAAAAAAATATATATATATATGTGTTTTTTTTTATAGTATTTTATTTAAATCACTATTTAACTTTATATAATAAATGTATATGTTAACGCGTAATATATCTACAATAAGAAATGTTAATTTAAAAGAAAATTAATTTCATATAATTTGTTTAAAATAACCTATATAATAAAAAGTGAAACTGCTCTACTATTTTTTCATATGCACCGTATTCTTTTATTACACGGTTTTCTTTTACATTTTTTTTCGCGAATCAATCTACTGTGCTAATAGAAAAGTAGATTTAAAACATGAAACATTAACCCACATTTATACATAACATGGTTGTGTACACATATATTACACACACATGCACATTGTTAAATAATTTAATTATTTTTACATTATCTAATTAAAATAAATACATCCTGAATACCTTTCAAATACTAAAGAAATTCTGCCATTAATTTTTTTATTTATAATGAGACGCTGAGAAAATTTTCAGTAATATATAAATAATTTGGAAATATTTGTCTAAGAATATAACCTAATTACTTAAAAATGTATTAACTTTGTTAAAATAAGACGTAATAATAATAAATTAAATAGTTTTCATATTTACTTACGTATATTAGGGCACAATGATTTATTTTATTGAATTTATTTTTATATTTATTTCATTTTTTGTCATAATTTTGCATTACCCTAAGAAATATAATTGAAAATATAGCAAAAAAGTAGTGCAGCAGACAGGGCACCGAATTTGTTTACCTTTGTGCCAAAACCCTGAGTAACAATACAACTGAAATTGGAATAATATAATGTAAATAAAAATTGAATTAAAAAGTTTACATATATTAGTTATAAAAATTATCAATTTTCTAATGATTTTTCATCATTATTATTGGGTTATTTTTAGTATATTATATTCAGTTAACTGATCATATTATTTACATTCCACAATATTTGTAATATTGTTTATATTTATGTCAATGTCGAATATAGGATCTACAACCTCTTAAAAATATTAATTATAATTAATACAAATATCATATTTTCTATTCTTAATATTATAAAAATTTACTTTGTAGTTATAATTAATTTTTAGATTATTTAACATAAATTCATTACCATTTCCTTCTTCAGGATGTCATTTGAAATTTTCTGAAACTGGTTAGTGTAGTTATGTGGTTAAAAATACAAAATTAAATAATCTAAAACAAATATATGTGTGTAAAATGGTTTCTCTAAATACAGATTTTATTATAAAACATACTTTAAAGTTCTACCTTGATAGATGTAAATTAACAAAATCAGTTTGATTTATAGGTTTAAAGGAATTTTTTATGTATTAAAAAAATGTTATTTTGTTTATAATATTTATTTCCTTTATGGTATACATGAAAAGTTCTTCAAAAAAATAATCTCAGTGCCCCACAACAATAATTAATTATTGTAAAATATATTACAGATTGTATATGTTTAGGAACACTTTTATTAATTTTTTTAAATATATGTATTATCTCTACGGTCATTATTGTGAATCGTAACCCCAGGTATAAAATAAATTATTAAATTTATATATTTAATAAAAGGTGTTTACGCAAGGTGCATCCTTTGACTGGCATTCCTGAATTTTTTGAAGGTGTACCTTTGGTCTTACGTGGGTACGCCGTTATCGAAAAGTTATCGGTTAATTTTTCGGAGAGTGACCAGCAGGAACAAACAAGAAAAATTAGCAGAGCAGTATCATACCGAGCAGTCGGCTGATTATACAGTTTAGTGGTTATCTATCTAGTTCTAAAGTGACATATTTAAATTGCCAATAGAAAACTCAAGACCAAAGAATTTAGCTATCGAAGGATGTTTATTCGCACAAAACGTTCTAATTAAAAATAGAATTGATCATAAAATGCAATGTAAAAATGAGAGTAAAAATATTGTACAAATCTTTAAATAAATATTGTAGCACTACCCTTTATATCATATCTGAACATTTAAAAGGTTTGGAGTATTGTTTATTTCCTTTTTGTATACCTGCTTTTGCTGTAAAATATGCAAGGCTACCGTTAAAACTATTAGATTCACATTTAGATTCGTATATTTTTGTGCTCGAAACAACAACTGAAATACAAGAGCAAAATTATTTACTTTATTTCAAGCCATAACCGTGATAGATAAAATGCGACACGGACAGCTGTCAGTATATGTTTATTTAATTTATCGAAGAGATAATGACGAGCTGTTTAAAAATATATTTATAAATATAATAAGAAGTAGTTAGTGATTACGATAAAACCTAGTTCTTTAACCTTTTAAGTGCCAAATATTTAAGGGTCTTAACTTACGAGTATCTTTAAATGCTGAGAACTGTTGTCCACAGATGACCAAATTATTTTTAAAAATATGACTTTAATCTCTAAAACATGCTTATGGCTTGGCGTAACATGTAAAGTTTGGCGTGATAACGCGTTTATGCCATTCAAAAGGTTAATAGATATTTTCGGTGACATGCCATCATTTTCTTGCAAATAGACGAAAGTCTTTCGGTATTCACTAATTTTCATTACTTGAAGTTATAGAAATTTGTTTGCCTCTCGGTCATCTCGTGTCATTCGCCTCCATCACCACATCTTTAAGACAACCAGTAAGTTTATTTTCTTCGTTCTTATGTTCATATTTTCATTTAAAACTATATTATGAAAAATATTAGAGATTTCGGTTTCCTTTAAAATGTACCGGTTTTTTATATCTTCGACAGACTGGTCTTCGCTGATTTTATAATTCTAATTCGTCTTTAAATTTTTGATTTACATGCTTCATTTTTTGAAATGAGAGAACCTAGTTATGGTGGCAGAGTATCGAACCTCCAAACAAGCTAAACACGACACATTTATTTAATTACAACATAAAGCCACCATGTCTAGAAAGCAACAACTTTTACGACACTCCTTTTGCGATTTACAGGAAAGCGCGGACGGTTCCATATGACACATGTTTGTAATTCTCTCAAAATCCCAAAATGACTATGATTAATATCACAAAAGGGAGAGCAAACATTAAAATGACCCTTATATACCGGACATAATCATCGGCACACGACGTCCACATATTCGCTGTCTCTATCGGCCTCGCAAGGATATTCCGACTTGAAACCTTACTTTTTATGACATCGTTGAAAACATTACTTGACTAAAATTTAGGGTAAAAATTGACAGCTGTCAAAATGACAACTGTTTTCATGATAACTGAAATGCATTGAGTACGTAATATTAATGATAAAGTTAATGTTAAAAGTTCAACGTATTATCCTAACAAATTAAAAATTGATATGTGTACCGTGAGACAGGTATTTACCTATCAGGGTTCTACAATATATACATATAAGTACTTATTGATATGTACTATATGTATTTTATTGGGGGTGACCTATTTTTAATACTAATACTATCTGAAATGTGCAATCTCAGGGTCACACGTCCCGCGGAATGGATTACGATAATTCCGGTCGTAAATCGGAATCACCGTAAAGTAGGAGAGAAAAGTAGGGAAACGTGATACAGGATAAAGGTCGGTTAGGGGTTAGGGGTTCTAGTCGAACCACCAGTAATCTCGAGGACCAGGATTTAGAAGGGCTGCTCGCCTTACCTTGTATGTGACGTCTCCGGAATCCCTGCAGTCGCCGCTAAGATCACGCAGTAAATGGCAGCCCATCTCCGCTTCCAATTGAATACGGCGACGTCATAAGTTTACCCACGGCACAAACAATATCACTATGCACACAAATCACAGGTTCACAAACAATACTGAACTGGAGCTAAAAGGTCCACATCGCGAATGCTCTCGCGATGTCGAGATCGAACAAATATCGATCAATTTGACGTCTGCTAGCGTCAAGGTTACATGTCATACTAGTGGACAAGCTTGAGAAATGTATGAATGGGAATTTGGACGCGGAATATGTCAATAATATTGCTCGCGGCTGATTCGAAAGGACGCTCCAAAAGTGTGTTTACGAATTTGGAACACTATCTCTTATGTATAAAGTAATAAATAAATTAAACAAATTAAAATAAATAATCAATTTGAAAATTGCTAATTAAATCTAGCATTTTGAGAAGTATTAGAAAAACAACACGTAGGAAGGTGCTCAAAATGATGGGAATAAACTCAAAATGTTCGGGATAATCTCGAAATGAAGGGAACAATGTTGAATACATTAATTTAAGTGGTAATGACAAAAATAGTTGGGAAAAAGTGGATTGGTTTGAAAAACTCTCATGGTTGAGAAACCTTAGACGAACAAGATTTAATATAGAAGAATTGTTCTGTAAAGCATCGGATACTAGGTGTTTTATCAGAATGGTAGTCGACCAGGATGCCAGAATATAAAGAAGTTAAAAAGATCTTCCCCGTCAGTCCCTCATAACTGATTGTGATCTCCATTTGACTATATCCGTCCTTCAGACTATACTCCTCTTTGCTTGACATCCTGAAAATTTGAAGGCTGTCACTAGAAAAGCGTCTGTTGCTTTTTAAATTAAGTTCGTCCTTCTAATTTATAATCTTATAATCTTCCTCTAACTCTCCGTCCTTCGACGTAGGTCACCATAACAAGCTAACCTAAGCTATCTTCTCTTCTCGCAAGATGATAAGAAAATATAACGATACCAAATATTTACAGTTTTAATAGGTATTTTATATATAACTTTAAATGAAATAAAACACATAAAAATCGTGGTAATGGGCGTAGTATTGGCTTTATTGGAAAGATAATTTTATGCCATTAGTATTTAAATGCCATTAGATTTCACGCATATGAGCGCCGCAGCTGGCTCAAATAAAGCACAATTTGGAAGTCCAATTTTCGACTACTTTTTGGAGCAGCTGGGGTGTATATCGGCAATAATGCGAGGAATTTTGGCTTCCAAATCATCTATCGTCTCTGGTTTATCAGTATAGTAAGTGTTCAATCACATGAACATTATGCGAAATTATGCGCTCATCGAATGTTTACTTCATTAAATTGATTGTTGCGCGGCATGTTGTGCCGTCTTGTTGAAACCACAGCTCTTTCACATTACAGCCATTCAATTGGGGAACGAAAAAGTCAGAAATCATGGATCTATAGCGTTCACCATGAACTGTAACACTTTGGCCAGCATTATTTTTGAAGAAACAACATCTTCGGTGCGCACTGTACGATGTCTCTGCGGATGCGTACTATCAATTAGAGTATACGTGGTGCGAAAACGATACATGGTTATTCGAATCACTTACTCGGATGAACGATTGTGTCGACCGTAAAACGGACGTAGCGCACGGTAAGTTTCGCGAACTGAACCACGATTTTCGAAATAAATTTGAACAGTTGTTCTGGCGTAAGTCTATTTATGGTAAAATGGCAAATCAAACTGAGTACAAATTAGATATCAGCTGTCAAATTGGCTTTTGCTGGAAAAAGTGTTGCCAATTCGAAAAACAAACCTCTAAAAAAACATCATTTACATGTAGACTAATATTTCACTTTAATGTTATTTTTTATTTTTACTACATACTAAATTCACTTTCACTTTGAAATATATATATTTTTTTGAGATTAAGAAACATATTAATCAAATTAAAAATAATTCAAAGGCTTTTATTTTATACCTTTAATTTAATCTGTATGTCAGTATGTTAGGTATATTAAAGTAAAATTACTAATAATGTTTATCTACTTCTATATTCAACTGGAACAAATTTATTTATTTCAAAATTTCAAATATTGTTTTACCGTGGGTATTTTCTCTAATTAAATCCTAACACGCTCCGAGCTATTATTCTCTCGTTTCTTGATATCAAGCAAGTGAGACGTGAATCACCTTTAGTTTTGATAATTGAACACCTTCTTAACACAACCACAACGTGTTAATTTACATAAACGCCACATAACATTCCTACAAGTTTATTTGTGCTCAAATATTAAACACGTGAAAGTGCGTATACATACACCAAAATACCAACTTTACGTATATAAAAAGCAACATCTGTTTATCACGTCTAAATTTGAAAATGACTGAATGAATTACGTTGCGTATTATAAATTTATATGTTTATGTCTTCAAGGTTTAATTTAACGAAACCAAGCAGTAAACAATTATTATGTCATAATGTCATATCAAGAACTCTTACCTCATTGTTTTCTTATGTTACATTATTTTCGATAAATTATGTTATCATTAATATGAAAATAAATATTATTAATGTTGAAATATAATTATAACTGAAAATTATTAGAATCAATCATGAAAAAAATTATATAAACCCTTAAAATTCCAATGAATAATGTTGCCTCTAAATAAATATCAAATATCTCATAGAGACGAAGCTATTTTTAATATATTTAATGAAAAATATATAGGACTATGGAGTATATCCTATAAATTTTTTATTAAATAAAATAAAAATAGCTTCGAATCTATGAGATATCTGATATTTATTCAATATAACCTTTGTAGTAAAATCCAGGTATTCTTGGACATACACAAATATTATTAAAATATTGTCTCTTTTCTGTCATTCACTGTAGATTAACATTAATACAAATTCAAGTTATTAAGTTATGTAAATTGTTAGATAGATAATTCCCTTACAAGGTGAAACGCATCTCAAGCAAATAAACGAGTAGAATAAAAAAAGAAAATAAGTCTTTTATTTTCACACGTGTGATTATGGAGTTCTACAAACTAACCTTGGAAACAGTAAATATTTGGTAGTTGTACATTCGATTCGATATGTAAGTATGATTGACTATCGTAGGATATATATAATTTAGCTCGAATGTAATGAGAACCAGTGGACCAACATAATTTATTCGTTATAATAGTTAATGGATGAATGAGGAGAGAATGGTAAGAAAGATATATGATGCAAGTGTTGATGGCACCAGAAATAGAGGACGTCCGCGGAAGACTTGGCAAGACCAAGTAAACCAGATAATGGAGGATGGTTCTGTTAGAAGTCTCAAAAATCGGCGAGCTTGTATGAGAAGATGTATGAATGTGGATGAGGCGAGAATTGTGTGTCAGGACAGAAGAGTGTGGCGCTCTATCCTCTCTGCCTACCCCCACGAGGAAACGGTGTGATGGTAAGTAAGTAATAGTTACTCGATATATCTGTGATTCATTTGTCGAATACTTTTAACGCACATTTTTCGAACCACGTTCTAAATCACATTAAATAAAGTTTTTTTAGCGAATTGAAACGCACTTTCTTTTATTAGTGCTGTTAGCTAACATGTTTCTGATGCAGGGGTTTTGTTTCTATCTGATAATAATTTTGCTATAAACTCACCCAATGTTATGAGTAAAGTAATCGTATGAAGAATGCTAAGAAATCACGAAATTAATTGAAAGTTTAGCTAATATATGGTATTTATGTAAACGCCTTCGGTAGCTGGTTCTCAGGTTTCCAATTAACAATAACAATATATTTGATAACAATAGCACCAACCTCTTTAATTTTGCTATCTTTCAGATTTTGACCGACTGAAGCGCGCACTGGTGGTTTATAAGGACCGCTGGACTGGTCGAAGCACGGGATGTAATAAGAATGACGCCTCGGTTACCATCTTCTTAGCTTCCTAAAAGGCGGCAATACTCACACACACATGTACATTATTATCAACCAGAAAACCCAACGGTGCCATTGAAGTAACAAAGCGCGTAAACATAAGGCAATAAATTAAGCGGCTGCCAATACTTTTTAAATGAGGTTGTCACTGAAAGAAAAATTCCGGCAAACCTCGGTTAGGTCATTAACTGGACATCAAAATAATCCTGTATATTACGTTGTATTTTCAAGATTGTTTATTACCGTTGACCGTGAAGTTATATGCTAGTTATAAATTATATTACATTAAATAGGTACCTACTTCTTATGTATCAACAATCTTTTCCCGTTCATATGGGGCCGACTATGTCAAGGTCATGGTCTTTTGTGTCAAAAAAAAATTGCAGTACCTACACAAAATTCTTACGTAACTAAAACTAATTTGTGGAGACAAAAATGAGAAGATATTTCTACCCCTGGATTCCAAACCTTACGTGCACTAAGATTGCTGAAATTCTGGACCCTGGAGAAAGGAAAACATCATGGCTGAATAACCTAAGGTAATGGTTTGGCTAGTCTACTGTAGAGCTTTCTCGAACCGCAGTGAACAAAATGATGATAAGCCACAAAAGAAAGAAAAAGAATTTAACCTCAGTCTTATTATCTTGATAACTTGTATAATGTTAGAATCACCAAATTATGTGCCTAACTCCATACCCCGTTTTCATGTTTTGCACAAAATATCCTTCTTTGTATTTTACGTTCAAAGTTTATAATTATAATGCTAATTAAATTTTTTATGTGATCTCAGGTAGACTAACAAAATAGTAGCAATTAAAAATCTTATTTCTTTGTATACATATCGTAGTCTGACGTGCCTTGTGTCTCTGGTAATAACAGTTTTATTCTCCGAGTTGACGATACTGCCGGAAGACGTAATAATATCAAGGTACGTCTTGGGGAATTTGCACGGCCCAGCCCGACACTTAAATCTCCACAAGCCTCCGAAATACTAAAGGTAGAAGATACCTATAGAATTTATCTCTCGAGGAAATTTTTTTACTTTTCATCACAAAAAAGCTTGATAATCATTGTGAAATATTGCTGCACACTTTTGTGACATGTTCGTAGACAGGTAGTATTAAATGGTACCTACGAGTCGCGATTATTGTTTGATTTATCATCTTTGAGAAGAGTTGAATCGAATATACTTTGATTCCGAGGTAAGTTTGTAAAAATCCATAATCACGTATCGCGCACCTAGATCAAAACTAAGACAACTCAAAAAGTCATTTTTCAGTAGGAAAAAATATTAAAACATTTTTCTCAATTTTTTGTTACTAAAGTTATGTAATTAAATAACATTTTAGGTCATAAACGTATCCTAAAATGGCACTATTCGAGAATTGGGGCTATTTTTTATTTTTTGGAGAAACAAACAGTGTAATAATAATAACTGATAATTACATAATATATAAAAATAATACCAGTGAAGTTTCTTCGGAAATTAAATACATAGTACATAATAAACTAAAAAATAGTATACTCAGACTGATAAACAAAAATGCTTTTACTTAAAAGTAAACATAATAAACTAAAAACTACCATATATTAAAAAAAATAATATTAATAAACTGAAACAAGAAAAACAAAAGAGTGATTTTAAACTGAACATACAAAGAGGAAAGGGTAAGGAGGGGGGGGGGGGAAATGGGATGCATTATATATAATTTATGTTAATAGTTATTGAAAAGTTGGCATAGTTTAAATTTAAAAGGGAGCAATTTATCGTTGAAAATGTCAATGTTATTAGAAAAATTTACGACATTATATTTTGATGTAGAGCGGATAATAAAACAATTTTTTATGTAATTAGTTCTACTCAAATTTGGGTAAAAAAGATTATTTGATCGTGTTTGTCGCGTTGGACAGTTGAAAGTTATTTGTTCTAATAAATAGGGCGAGTCAACTAAGTTATTTAAAATTTTATAGAGGTAGGATAAATCTTGAGTGTTTCTTCTATTTAAGAGGGAGAGTATTTTATGGTAACACTCACTTTCTGAATGAGATTTAATGTCTAAGCGAGCACGTGAGTTTAATATATTAAAAAATTTATGTTGGACATTTTCAAGTCGGTCGCTATAGGTGGAATAATGTGGTCCAAAATACTGATCCGAATTCAAGTTGACTGCGTACAAATGAGAAATATAGAATGATAAGAGTAAAAAGTGATTGGAATGGGTTAGACGTTCTAGCATGAAACCGAGGAGTCTATAGGCCTTAGCGATTACCGACTCTATATGCGGGATAAAAGTTAATTTAGAATCCAAGATGATACCAAGATCCTTCACGTGAGTGCAGACACTAAGTTTGTTACTATTAAGTTGATAATTATACGAAAAATTAGATTTTTTCTTTGAAAATGAAATGATGTGACATTTAGCAACATTTAGAAAAAGTTGATTTTTTTGGCAGTAGATTGAAAGTCTGTTAATATCATCCTGTAGCAGGAGGCAATCAGTGGGTGATTTAATTTCTTTGAAAATTTTGGCATCGTCAGCAAATAGTGAAAATTCAGAATTTAAGAAACATTCTTTAATGTCATTAATATAAATTAAGAATAAAATAGGTCCAAGGTGTGAGCCTTGTGGAACTCCAGATGGGACATTTTGGAATATGGAATATGTTAGTTGCGTATATGACAGACTATCCAATTACGATAATCACTAAAAATTTTTGGTTTTTTGAGTTGTTTCAGTTTTGATTTATGTGTGCGATATGTGAAAATAAAAACACTTGTCTTTTGATTCTACACGTTTAATTTAGTTGAGACGTGTTTCGTCTTGTAAGTTGTAAGTAATATTGACGCTAGAAATATGAGGTGTAACATACCTAGTCCACAATAAATTATGGGTAAATTATTGTGATTAAATTACGGGTCAAAAATGTTCAAGGAGTGTGTACATATTCTGTACTGTTACGAAAAATATTAATTTTTCAGATTTTCACAATCGTGTTGAGATCATGGCGATTAATTTGTTTCGTGTAAACCCATTAGGGTATAGGATATAGATGGTAGAGGTGAAGTATTAGAGAACGTATTCTTATTCATTAGTATTTACTTCGAATTTAAATTCTCTTGTATTGAAACTACAGTAGTGCCGAAATAACATTATTAAAATAAGTTGATTTTTATTGATGATTAGAGGAAAGACTATTGGTAGACAATGGAGGTGAGATGTGGAGCTGGCAGAAGAGGAACAAAAGTATAATGAATGTAGTGGAAATGAGATCACTTAGGCTTATATGCGGTAGATCCATTTATGACTGAATAAAGATTAAAGAAATTAGCAAAGAAGAAAAAGCTGATCTTAGTATATTGAGTAAAATTAAGAATAGATCACTTAGGTGGTTTGGTCGTATGAAACCGATGAATGAGGAGAGAATGGTAAGAAATATATATGACGCGAATGTTGATGGCACCAGAAATAGAGGATGAATAGAGGAAGACTTGACACGACTAGGTAAATCAGGCACTGTAGGATGGTCCTATTAGAGTCCTTAATAATCGGCGAGCGTGTATGGAGAGATGTTTGAACGTGATTGAGGCGAGGATTGTGTTTCAGGACAGAATAGCGAGACACTCTATCCTTTGTGCCTACCCCCGCGGGGAAACGGCGTAAGTAGGCAAAAAAATAGCAAGTAATGATTCGATGTGCAATGGTGGTGGTGAGAAAGCTGACACTGAAATACCTTCCACTCGGGACACGGCGGTTTCGGTCTCCGAGGGCGGCCGCACGTCACGCGGCGGCGCAGAGCGGTCACCTTTTCAATTACTGTCACGGCGCTGTGCGCGCAGCGACCGCAGAACCAACCCAGCTGTCACTTCTCTGCTTGTTCTATATTTGAGATTAGCTATATTTATGTTTGAGCTGGGTAACAACACTCATAACATCAAGGCTCGTTGTTCCACATTTTTTTGTTGAAACTTCCGATGTGGAAAAATTTCATTTTATTTTATAACCTCGGGAGATAGGTGGTGCTTTTCAAATAAATAAAAAAGACAGTATAATTTTATGCATAGCTACTAGTGGTAAGTTTAACTCAACATATTATTCATTCCGCGCTTAAATAAAGTTCATAAGTAGAGCTGGTTCTATTCAATTAACATTTTATTATTTTTTAATTATCATAGGCTATATAAACAAAGTTTCGGGTAAATTTCATTACCCATCTTCAGAGGGTGCCTTATCGGTGATGTCTTGTTCCTGATCCTGAAACACGGAAGAGACAGACTTCCAAACACCTGGCTTAATATGTTAGAAGGCAAATTATCCGACATATATAATAATATTGAAAACCCATTAACAATTCTTTTTCCGAACCCGAAATTTATCGTACAAACAAATAACAAACAAAAATATTTTACGTCAAAAATCATAATTACACAAGGCAAAGATTTGTAACTTCGCTTAGCGCTAATCTGCCGGCCTGAAAATATGTGTTTCACGATCATTTTAGAGCGAGTTTTCACCGATAAGGCGCTCCCTGAATATGAGACAGACCAAGATACTTTCTTTCTAACTTTATCATCTACACGCGAAAAACTTAACACACATATTATATATATATATATATATATATATAAATATATTTATAAAATCCTCACTAAGAAAATATCAGCAGAATTTAAATCAGCAAATCTACATGAGCACGAACATCATACAAGAAGAAAAGATAGACTGAGACTACCATTCAGAAAGTGTGATGAAGATTTTTAATGAAATGCTAGGAAACATAAGAAAGGAGGAGAAACTACTGATAATCAAAATTAAATGAAATTAAGCAAATATGTGTGTGAAAGAAAAATTTTACTAAAAAGGAACAATTTGACCTTCTTTATATAGAGTATTTATAAGTATACTTATGTATGCACTGTATTCAAAATAAAGAATAATATATGTATGTCACAGAATTTTTTACCAGTAATATTGATCAACTCCTTCACTAGAATAATCCTGAGTCGTGGTGGGCTCTTGTTAATAGTTTTTTGTACTATTTGTATTTTGAAGTTGTATTTATTGAGTGATTATTTGTATTTGTAAAAAAATTTATGCATTAATCAATTTATCGTTTTTGTATATAGTACACATAGTAATTTTTTTATAGTCTCATTGCCTAATTCTTCAATCCATTATTTTATTTGTTAGTTAAAGATTGCTACATTTGTTGTATTTACTAATTTCCATTGGAACTGTGTTGAATAATTTTGTGGAGTAATACTAAATATTGACCATACACATATTTAATTAATTTGCATGGTGCAATTTCTCCGCAGGCGTAGGCAGTGATAATAAAGCCTGAACTCGCTTGTTCGAACACAATTCTCGCCTTGTTTACATTATTATGTCTTCTACCATGTTCGTCAATATTGTCTACCATCCATTGTTACATGAATACTGATGAAGCAACAGTTGTGACTCGCAATTGAAGAATATGGTCTTTTATCCGCACTGTCTAGTCTTGGGAAAGGTGTGATTATTAACATAAACTAAAACCTGTATAGAATTTTTGTATAACAATCTAATATATATAAATTGTCTTATATCTATTCGTTCGAGCTTGTCACAAGTCACATAAATGATGGCTAATGACGTAACAATTCTCTCAGAGAGCCTTATGACGTCAATAACGATCGTAACTTTAATGCAATTTTTATATTGATTTAAGATAAACGATGTAAATTCATATAAATATCTTGTAACACCCGAACAATATATCGATATATAGAAAAACAATTGTATTGCACTATTTCTTCATCCCTTCTATTAAATATATGTTTCATATTCTTCAGTTCGAAAACGAAATTATATTATACATGATTGTCATTACGATAGTCGTTCGATAGTGTAATATATGCTTCCCATAAATCATGGTCGCACTATTCGCTTTTAAAGCCAAAAACTGGACTTTGTTAACCTTGGAACCCACGCACTTGTGTACTTCTATGCGGTAGTTAAAAATATTTTGTTCATTCTCCTTAATTTTCAATTTTCATAGTTTTAATTTTAATGTGTTAGTATTTTTATAGTATGAGCATCACGATACTTTTGTCTGCGATTATAGCGCGAACTGTTCCACTGCTCTTGGCGATCCTGGGCATTGTAAAATGCGACATATAGTGACGCTTCTGTTATTGGTCTCAGTTAGTTCGACTTGTTGGAAACCAACCTCTAGAGCTGCATTCTTGTTTGATCCCAACGATCACAAATCGCTCTAGTTTTTCTCTATCTCTTCTAGCAATACAAAATCATAAACTGGTTAAAGTATGAAAAAAATATTTTCATGCATATTGTAGAAAGCTTCATCAGCTTCATCAGTTCCTGAATATTTGAGATATTCGTTCGTCTCGCAGTCCATGATATATGCAGCACACGATGCCAACACCACATTCTAAAGGCACCAAGCATGCTATTTTATTTATTTCTCAGGGTTAAAGTTTAAACAGCAGAAGAACGCTGATCTTCTCCACCAAATATTTAAGACGACAGAGCTAAGCTTTATTCGTGTACGCGCAATCGAAGAAAAACAAAAATTAATAAAAAATAAGTCATCAATTATCTTACAATCCTTAAACAATTGTGTACCTCAATACAGAATCATCTTAGTGAGAGCATTATTTTAAAAAAAAAAAAGACTGTCATCTTTTTTCTAAAATAGTTTATTACTAAAATTATCAAAGTTCAGAAAATACTTTTTTGCTCAATTTCATGTTAATAAAACAGGTTATCAACAGATCTTCAATGTCACGAATAGATTATCATATTAAAAATAATGTGAAGATATAACAATCAAAAAGCTAAAATGAGGTGAACGTATTGGTGCAAAAGAGCCAGTTGAGGTAAAACATTTAAAATCACATTAAACCAGTTTATATACTGAAATGTTAAACTTATCAATTATAATTGACATTTATGAAAATAACAGTTAAGAAAATTTAATTCGTATAGTATAAAGTGTAGTACATTTTGTTTTATTTTTACTTTTATATTTGTTAAATACACCAATTTCAAATGTATTATTAAACTTTTTATATTTTTCTATTTATTTTTCTCTAAAAACACCTGTGATAGGTTATTTTTATTTAGAGAGCGAGTAAATATTCTTCTTCTAACAATGGTATATATATATATATAAAACACATAGTGAAAAAATAATATATTTTTTAATATTGGCAAAATCAATCTTGTGGTTTAAATTCATTTTTAGATTATTTAACTTTGTTTTTTAATTATCATTTTAATTAATTATTATGAAATATATATTTTTTGAAACATTAGAATAATATGATACATCTTCTTGTATATTTTTGGTTAGTTAATTTGAGATCCTGAAGAAGGAAATCATATTTTATAAAACCGGTTGGAGTATTAATTAATTAAGAGGTTAAAAAAACAATGTTAAATAATCTAAAATTGATATTTTATATATAATAAAAATATGAACAATTTTTTTTCTAATTTAAGCTAAACGCTTTTGCTATCGAAAAGTTTACTTGCTGATCTCCCAGGACGAGGCTCGAATCCCAGAATAATTAGACCATAAAGCGCGTACCTCAAATTAAGCCTTTATAAATGAAGTACGCACGAAAATAAGTTTAAAAAATGACGTATGTTCACAGATATGATCATGTTATACAGATATTTAGTTGGATTTAGAGACAACGATGTTTTCTAAACCTTTTATTTTCTTATTTATCACTTATGAGAAAGAAGATATATAATATATAAAATCGTTTTAGAATGATAAATATATTTTGGCAATTAGTCGTACTAAATCTATCGTTGGCAGTACTATATGTTAGGAAATTTACTGTCGTGTATATTATTTCGCCACAGTCAACATACTCGTGATTTTAATTATTTAATCCTAATTACTACATCTACAAAAAAGAAACATCTATACCTTGTATAATATGCCACCATTACGATATTTATAATCTGAATTTAATAACAGAAAAATTAAAAATATAACCATTTTAAATACTGGTAAGTAGTATAACTCCACGCAAATGTTAATATTAATCACAATTGCATCAGACAATTTCGTTAAAATCGCGCGTAGACCGGAAATACATTCTAAAAATAGAATATCTACGGGCACACGTGCGGTTCCAACAAAACCAGGTAGAACAAATTACAGGCACGTATTGTATGAAATTATCATCTTCTGACTTCTATTTTTAAGGGCGTTGTGTAATTATGTTTTTTCCCCCTCCATAAAAAAATAGAAATCATTTGCTAGAACGGCTTTATAAACGACCCCCACTTAGCCCCAGGAGCAGAAAAAATTAACATCTATAATACCTATAGGCGCGCGTCCGAGAATTTATCGATTTACGATCTTTCGCGGTCATTTCTTGTAAAATGTATCTGTCGCGGTAAAACAATTTCTTTAAAGATTAATCTTTACCATTTGTAATATTGATATCTATATGAAATACTAACTTACTCGGCATATCACAGTGAAGTTTTATAAAATCTCAACTAAGTGACCATAATCTATCGCGTTTGCAATATGCAAAAGCCGATAAGTTTCTTGCCGGATTAGATCATCAAAGAAATTTCCATTCAGTTTTACGAACTTGACGCCTCTTCGTGTACATTGCCGTATTATCTCGCACATAGATACATCTACTACTACTTCTTCCATCGCCTAACTGCTCTGGAAGACCTCGCATACACCAAGAAGTCCTCCTCTACGCCTGTCATAAGCATCCAGGAAGATCGCCTTAGCCCACCTGACGACCCGAGGCTCCGCATGTCATTAAATACGCCGTCACCATGTTCATCACCCATAACCAAGGTACCGTGCGCCCATGAGTGTTACGCATCTTAAAAAAAAACTTATTTCGAAATCTATATTCTGACATTTCCGCTCTCTCCGAAAGTGATATCTCCAGTTTATCCTTGACCACCGTAAAGATCTTTATTACCTCGAACTATTCTACATAACTATTTTGGTACTGTAATTCATTTACTTACCATCGTAAAACTTAATTGTATATGTCTTGTTGTCACCTAACTTTGTATAATAAAAATAATTTTGTATTACTAAAATCATTCATAAACTGTAGCACTTATCAACGAGCAAGTTTTGCTCTAATTTGTCTACATAATAAAATCACACGCGACCACTCCAGCTAAATAAACCTTTCGTTTCAATATTTCTGGATAAAAAAGGAAAACAAAATTAATTAAAACTATTAGACTCGGTCAAGTATGATCTTAATATCCACACAGTGCCTCCACAGTATCAATATAGTAAAATAATCTATTATAAGTGGTAAAAGAAAAGAATGATTATTACTCTGTATATTATAAATTGTTAAAAGAATGTGACGGTTGAAGCGCCAAGGCTCCTATTGTACTTTATATATTACAGTATGTCCTCTTAACATGTAAACCCCTTGTGTTATTTTTTGCCACCGCTATATCGTACTTTCATATTGTCTTTCCTGTTCAAACTTATAATTGAATATGTGTCATTCCGTACTAAATGTACATAAAACTTTTATTTCGATACCGTGACCTATAAAGCATATATTGAGTCGAACCTCGAACTAATCTCGGGACTAAAGATGAGTGTTTCATCCACAGAGCTAGCACTGGCATCATCAAAGGTAGGTCTTTGCGATCCTAATCCAGGTCTTTCACTGCTAATAACATACGAATATATGTAAAAATATAGGCAACTAGAAATTGTCGTTACACCACACGATTTAAAAAAATACATTACTGTAGTGTTTTTTAATAATATGAATGTATTTTTTTCCTATATATAACCACACGAACGCGATTTATTTTATCACATTCTCTGCGCTCGAATCGAGCACCGTTTAATTCTAGAGTTAAACAAAAATAACGTCACAAAAAAGTATTTTTATTTATTGTTTCTAGCAGGAAATAACTGGTTGCTTGGCTCTCCAAGCGAGCGTTACTCTGCGGCCCAAGTAATGACCGCTTCACTGTCGTAATTGCGGTTTTCCTTTAGAATTTATTGTTCGTTTTGATACCCTCCCTCTTGTGAATAATTAATTTCCCACCCGAATACAAAAATATTTAACCCATCAAATTTATACACCAAATTTGAATATACTTTTCTGTCATTGCCTGTTCTGTTACAGCCAATTTTGTCATTTTTGTTACGGTGTATTCTATATTATAATAAAATATTTCATGATAATCTACTATAGAAGGTGTCTAAGAGGCAGTAGTTCAAATGGAGCTTACTAATAGAAAATATCACTTGCAACCCATTGAGCGTTAAATAGGTTATCCGACATTCAACCGTTTAGAAGTTTTTTGAACTTATTAATTTTCAGCAAAAAGGTTAAAATAACCTTTTTAATTAGTCGTAAATAAAAATCTATCTAATGTGATGGATATCCCAGCATATGTGTGCCAAATTTCAAGATTGTTGCATTATTTTGGACAATGATATTTGTAATACCATGTGTAAAAATACATGCTATTCTATATAACACAGTCAATGATAGCCCATTCTATCACAGTCTATTCTATCACAGATCGATCTGTAATATTTTAGATCACCTTGTAATAATTTATTATATCAAAGTCCAATCTGTTCAAATGTATTCTTTATAGAAATCAGGCGGATGCATCTTTCATATTCTCGAACAATTCTCTCTCACATTCGGGCCAATTAAAAAGTAAAAATAATCAATTCATATCTATTTAATAAATAATATGTAGAGATCTGGCAAAAGGACAATTTTAAAATTCATATCTGGTTTTGAAAACATGTTCATATATTTTAGAAGCACTTTTATCAAAAGTACACGTAGGTCTCCGAATTGTCTATAAAATCAGTTACAAACACGTTTACCTTAATTTAATTAATTGTACAACTGTTTACTTCTGTACCCCTCATATAAAATATATACATTAGGTACAAGAAAAAATTGGATATGTCAACTATTAGTTTGCAAAACCGTGTCGAAACCAGGGTTTGTCGTTGATGAAATGTTAAATATTGGATTGCAATACCTCGCCAAAAACATGGTGCATGTCTGTATATTTTCCGTATGTTGCCGGAATTCTATGTGTAATCTCGACTAGTTTCGTAGGGTCGGACACCACTGTATTGCCAGCCAATACTTAACAAAACACCAAGATTCACATGACGCCCGTGGATCAAAATCACACAATTTCATCACGACTCGGGCATTCTTAGCGCAAAGGAATTCATAAAACATTTATCGGAACAGCACTTATTACGCAAAGATTATACCCCATGAAGAACCTTTCATTAATATTCTCACCACGTATGACGTAGATTTATATTCCAAATACAAATAATCAAAAGTGGTCTTCAGTACGGAGTAAAATCATGGCCCGTTTTTCGCGGGAAATATTTATCCCAACGACCACTTAATTGATTAATTATTAGGAAAATACATTCTGATTGTGAACTTGTAATTATTTAGAAAATAGGTCTGTGATATTTTAAATACTAATTAAATGTGTTAATTAGTTACAGATAAAATCATTTTATATCGATATTACCAGGATTCGAACCTGGATCTCTTTCCAAACCGAAAAAGGTTCGAATCCCGGTGGCGCAACAACAATAAAATTGATTTCATTTGTTTATATGTTATATATTATTGCATTTAATTAGTATTTAATTATTTAATTAACTAGCAATATAAGTTTCACATAAATATTAATCAAAGCGTTCATAGATTTCGTACTTCTATAACCATGAGTCAAGTCATACGTCGCATCAGCGACACATCAGGTTTTTGAACCTTTAGGGATGTGTGTGTCATCAGTTTGGAGAGAAATATGTTAGTTGTATAGTTATTGGTGATTGTATATGTGAGACGCAATGGATTCCGATGTAAATGTATGTTGATTTTGGCCAATCTTGAACATCGAAACATTGTCAAGCGAAACCGATACCCATGATCGACTACAGTGGCGTCAAAAATTACATTGCGCAGGGGAATCTTGGGAACGAAAGAGAATTGATGCAATTACTGAAAAAAGGAGAAAAAGTAAAGAAAAGAAAGAAGATCCGTCACTCAGAATCTTCCTGCCCAGCGCACGCACATGTTCAACATGTGGAAGGGTGTGCGAATTGAGAATAGCACCTCTTAGCCATATTCGCACTCACAATCGATAATCATGGCAGACATCATCCTCGTAACGAGACACCGCCAAAGAAGAAGAAGAAGAAGAAGAAGATTTTGATTCGAATCGAAAGGATTTGAACGTTATGTTGTAAATTATGTGATAGATGTCACAATATTGTATCCTAAACTGTCGTGTACGTTTGGGTGTCGCAGGAGGCAGAAATTACATACCGTTTGCACTGAATTTATTGATGTCAAAGTTTACAAATGTAGAAGTTTAATCGTACACAGAAGTTACTGCGCTAATTGTTATCGGAAGCGGTTTCTGGAGCTGTTGACTTAAGGCGTCGATAGGAAGAGTGAAGCCGTCGCATGCCGTCGGTACTGAGTATCTTTAAGGCTGATGGGAGTTGCGTTTCATGCATCGGCACTTGCTCGGTAAGTGCAGTATCACCGGGAGATGATGATGAAAGTGGAGGCAATAATCCCTATTTTATTTTATCCAGAATTTTAAATCTTAATTGTTAATAACTACACTAAATTTCTTCACTTTTTAAGTTTTGTTTATACTTAAATATGAAATTAAATTACAGTCGTGTATTTTTATTATCTTTGATGAGTGGGACCGACAAGGAAACCTTAGCTTGTAAACCGGTCCGGGAAAGGGTGAATCCTCTCCCTCCAGTTGTCCTATTAAAAAAAAGCGTTAGGATAGATCATGGGTAAGAAAATTGGACGCGGGTATGTAACAACAATAATTTTCGCACCTGATCTTACGAACGCGCTAAAGTGTATTTTGCAGATACGGAACACCTACAAAGGGATCCGAAACGTCAAAGACACAAGGGAGAGTAGTTTTTGAATGGCCTTGAAGAGTTTTAGAACATTTTTACCATGTTCTACCTTTATCATGTCTTGGCCTACACATAAGTAAAGAAATGTTGAAATTAACTGTTTGATGTTTTTACGTTTCCGACAAAGTTTCCAGCGAACGACCGCGAGAGCCGTCCGACACGTGTTTCGATCGTATTTATTGCCAGTCCTCCACATAACTTCCAATGGGAAACCCAAAACAAAACCAATAAAGGAGAAAGTGTGCGTAAGGAAAATTTCCTCCTCGCTCTGGATTTTTTTTCATTTTCACAATTAAAAGCGATGGCCCAAAAGTCTGTCGCAAACTTTTCCCGGTAGACGGGGGTTAAAACACGTTTTGTGAGTTTTCTCCCCTGACACAAAGGACAGGGAAGAAAAGCGAAAAAAATTAGGAACATATCCGAAACAATTATTAAAAACGTAAGGCGTTTGTTTCTTTCATTGTTTACAGTTTTATTTTAATTTAATTTTCTTTCTTTTTCCGACGTTTCGGAGTGAAAGGTATTATTGTTCATTTAAAAAAAAATTCAAAATGTTTCAGTTGAAATATAATTTTTATTTTAGTAATGGATAATATATTTTTAAATATTTTATTAAATTGTATTGATCATGGCATATATAATAATTTGAGTCTTATCAACACTAAGCGATGTATGTATATTTGAAGTAAATAATTAAAAATGAACTCAAAATGCTCTGATAGGCTAGAAAAGTACAAACGAGAAGACCTACAATTTAAAAAAATATTTCTCATGCGTATTACGAAAACACACATTTACAAGGTGTCAAAAGTCGTTTTCGTAATAAAAATTCTGTAATAAAATAATGGATGGGTTTAATAAAAAAATGTTTATTTTACATTTAAGTACAGTCCGTGGGAATGTATTTCTAAAATATTATATTTTCTAAATGTGATCCGTTATTTTGCTAGCAGTCTTCTAAACGGGAGGCAAAATTTCTAAGTACTGTTGGGAAGGTGTTTTCTGTGATCACTGCCATTTCTTCTCGGATATTTTACTTTAATTGGTCCAGAGAGGGAAGATTGTTACTGTATACCCTTAATTTAAGGTAGCCCCATTGGAAAAAGTCCAAGTCTCAAGTCGGGGTTACGTGGAAGCTAGTTTATGTCAGCTTGTCGGGATATCAATTTTCCAGGGAAAATTTCACGAAAATCTGGTAAGAAAACGCTCCATAGCGACTGAATTACCAAGGACGTGGCTAGCGATCGGCATACCACCCGCTCGTTACGTAGGTGCAGCGAATAAACCAAAATAAAAAAGACTCTTGGGATACACTCTATGTTATCGGTGTTTGTACAACAGTATCCTACTAATAAGTTGGGTTAAGAACCAGACCATCGACGCAAGACGAAAATTGTTGTAAAGTGAAGCAAGATTAGAAAAATGCCGGCCAAGATAGATTTATAGAGTTGTGCAAGTTGCAATTTTGAGATTCCGAATCACTGAGGAAAATGGAAGCAAAACCATGAGACAATTATAAATATGTTATTAACCTGGTTTAAAACATCGTGTTTCAATACAGATTAATTAGTAAAGTAAAAATTCTAGGTTCTTCTATTTGTACCTACAGATTAATTTTGAATGGATACCCCCCACCCTTGTATTTTACGAATTTATATAGTTCTGTACCATGTACGATATCGTAACATTAATTTTCACGTAATTTAATGTGAATAAATGTTACAGACAAAAGACGATAGTGACATCGTCCCGTCACTGTAAAGGAATTATTGGAGCCATAATACTATTCAATTATATTAATATTATTACGTCAAAGAGAATATTGTGTAGTAATATTTCAGTATCTATTAATATTAAGGCAGAATGGGTGAAAATGGAATAGTTTCAATAAAATAATTATTTATATATTTAATATAATGTAATTTCAAAATATGTAGAATGTGAGGTAGAAATTTAAGAGGAATTTGAAACGTAAAATCAGCGATGATTAGTCTGACGAAGATATAGTGAATTGGGTCATTAGGGAAATTAAGTAGTTATTTTTCATGTATGAATATGCCAAAATATTAATCGATTAAAAGGATGTGCTTTAGTGTGAATAGATGAATGCCCCATTATATTTCACCCATCCGCTTACATGTTCGTTTGAATTATAACGTGGAGTGTGTGTGGCCAGTGAAGGATGAACAATAAAAAACTGCTTACAATAGATCGATGTTTATTGTTGCCTGAAACACAGTTGCGGATACGAGTATAAACAGTAGAAGCGTTTGTTAACGAACCTATCAGGGAGGCTGGGCAGCTGTGGCGCGTTGTGTTTAGTTGAAGGAAGAAAATTTTAATCTAATATTGTCATTTCTAAAAATAACGATATATTCCATTATATTCTCTCATTTTATATTTTTGTTTAAACTAATTATTATTAATGACGAAGTACATCAAAATAAATGATGAAATATATTTAAATAAACGGATTTTTAAATTGTCAAGAATTTTCAAAGTTTATAACAAAATTCATAGGTACCATGCGAACGTATTTAATAAAATAGTCACGATATATTAGGAGGCCTCGCAAAATGTCAAGTTCCTCAATAAATTTATCAAAGAACACGTATTATTACAGGCAGCTTTTGTAAGAAAATACTATACCCAAATACGAGCGCACGAAATAAATATAACGGATAAATCACAGAATTTCATAACAAGCTTTCGATAGGCAAACCTCGACATTTTTCTAATCCCGATTTTTAGCCATCGTCGAACAGTTTGCCGATGAATTTTTTATTATGGCCGGGCCCATATTTTTTTACTACAAAATTGAACCTCAGATTTGTAATCGTGATGTGAACATTTTAACGGACAGACCGTTCGTGCAATCTCCGAAAAGGTAAACGAACAAACTCGGTCGTCCGGAAAAAAATTCCACAGTTGAGCACTTTCTGGATACCGCCAGCCATTTTGCGTTTGACCCGATGACGATGAAGTTTCTAGGAAACCGGAAGATGACCGGAAACACACACGACTTGTTAAGGACATGCATGAGATCTACAAAATTTCGGTCAACATAAATCGTGATGAATATGTTATAAAAACATTATTTGTATTTTGTTTGCAAAATATATATTTATTCTGGAAGTAACAGTCCTAGTCAATAGTATTTAATAGGTACCTGACTAAATTACGAGTCAAAAAAGTTAAAGGAATATATGCCTAATTTATGCGACTATTTTGATAAATTAAAATATTTTATTAATTTCAAATAATATATTGTTTCGAATTCGTAAAACACACTTTTGGCACGTCTTTTCGATTCAGTCGCGACCGCTGTTATTGACAAATTACCGCGTACAAATTACCATCTATACATATTTTAATTACGTATTTATATTAGGTGTATACAAAGTATGTATTCATACACCTAATGCGTGTTTTACATACATCAATAAGCTAACGGATAAACTAATAAGTTAATAATATTACTCCTCACAGACAGGTAAACCAAATATTATTATACAGTCATAATTCAAATTACTAAGCTCGATGTGGCATATACATTAGTGATTATCTTTTCCCCCATTACCATATCTCAGTAAAAAACAAAAATGACATCATATACATATGTATGTATTTATTTAACATCTTTCACCTGAAACATGTATAAAATTATATAGGTTTTAATCTAGGATATAGTTTTTATTAAAGGTAGCCACATACAGTTATACTTTAATCATAAAATCTACTAATCATATAATCTACTAATCATATAATCTACTAAAATCCTAAAGAGAATATGTATGTATTATTATTTGCAAAATCGAATACTTTTATGTTGACTTATTGCATTAATTATCATTAATGGAACGCAATGCTATTTAATAAATAATGATCATGCCTGAAAACTAGTTTCAGCAATCAGATAATTGAAGATACAAACATATCGAGATTTCCGGGAAACATACTAAGACCATCTAAAATTTCCGTACGTACGCCGAATTAGCAATTAATTCCATTGGTATAAAAACAATTTAATGTTGCCTGAAATAAATGTAAACTGAAAATAATAATAAATTAAGTGATTGAAGTGTTTTTAAAACGAACTAAAAAGAGTGTATTCTGATTCTAAAATTATTTAAAAATATATTTTTATGATTATGTATAATTTCTTAATAGTTATGATCTCGTGTTGTCGCATTTCCAATCCGTTACAATACTCGCTGCATTAAAAATAAGGAGTGTATATTTTTAATTAATATAAATTAAATTAAACAATACAGAAAAAATCTACTGTATAAAAAATGTACATGTAGATTTTTTGTGTATATATTTCTAACAGATTAATTTAATTTGTATTAAAAATACCACAAAACTGTGTTCTAACATTGTAACATCACAATAAAATTGCGTTTTAAAAAATATGAATTATATATTATAATTTTAATGTATTTTCTTTAAAAATATTTTTTATTATTTTATTTTAATAAAATAGTTTATCAGCAGTTAATGATCCTAATACATTTTTACTATGAAGTTGAAGGAATATATTGTGAAGCAATTTTAGAAAATAGTTTTGTGATATTTTAATACAAATTAAAATAATCAATTAGGAATATACAGAAAAATACTATTTATTATAAAAATATTTGGTTGCTACCGAGATTTGATCCAAGATCTCTTATCAGATTTATTTATAATGTATTTTATACATAATAATGTGATTTTTTCTGTATATCTTTCTAATTGATTAATTTAATATGTATTATTACTAACAAAAAGCCCTGAAAAAAGATACTGAAGTGTAATGTATATGTACAGTATAATTAAAAAAGGTTGTTTCACATTTTAATTAAATATAAATAAACGGCGAAATATTCCAGAATTCATTTTACTATTTATAGTGAAACGTACAATAGGCTTGAACCCTTTTCACGATTATTACCGACCTCGTGGTTAGCAAATAATAACCATTACAGAAAATTCAGGATTCCATCAAATGTTTTGTATTCCCGAGAGCGAGCAACAATGAATTTCAATCGTTATTTTAGTCGCAACAACAAAGTTCTTCCAGCATTCTGCACAAGCTGATTACCAACTTTAACTAAACTATTGAAACCAATTCTTATTCAACGATTCAAAAAAAAAACATTTCGTTTAACTTGTTTTCACTTTAATAAATATTCTGCAATTTTAAAAAAAAAACCTTAACTTTAACCTTAACTTTAAAAATACTTAAACCTTTACCCTACCATGTTATAAAATACCCGAATGCAGCCATGCTGTCAAATCGTGTTACCGTAAATAACAGTTGGAAAAAATATTTAATTATAATTACTAAATTAATGTATTAATTATAAATATATACATATAAAATAAATTTTGTCGAAAAATATTGTTTTTGCGTCACTGGGATTCGAACCTGGATCTCTGCAGTCGGTTTACTCAAAGGTATTTAAGATTCTGTAAAAATAATGTATATGGCTTTCAAATAATGGAACGACAGGTGTATTAATTTGAAAAATGTAACATATAGGTTCGAAAATTTGTCAAGAAAAATACTGGCGTTATAGCACAATGGTAGTGCATTTCCCCGTATTAGAAATAGAGATCCAGGTTCGAATCCCGGTGACGCAAAAACAATATTTTTCGACAAAATTGATTTTATGTGTATATATTTATAATTAATACATTAATTTAGTATTTAAAATATCACAGACCTATGTTCTGAATAATTACAACTTCACAATAAGAATGTGTTTTCCTTAATAATATTTTATTAGCTTAAATGGCTTTAACGGTAAGAATTCACTTTAAATATTGAGCATTTAATTTTGAAAAAATGATTAATATCATAATTTAGAGCATTCATTAAATCCTATACAATGTGTCCCTATCTTCTTATCTCTCTTCATTTAATTAGTGAGAAAGAGACAATTATATTTGTATGTTTGTTATTCTATTTACTGTGAAAATAGTGTGTGATCTCTGTCTTTCATTTCACAAATTGTATTTTTACCAACGTATTAATTTTACAACGGATTGAATGAAAAAAATAATTGATTTTGTATGATACTCTTTTCATAATTGGTTTTTCACTAGTCATTCCTAAGCGCTAATATTTTTTTTAGATTATCCAAAATATGAATTTTGTATTGCATGTATTTACCGAAATATTATAAGTTTAATTATGATGGTAGACCTGTGTTACTGCATGGTTTGGGAAGGGTTAAAATAATGCAATTCAGTTGCGAAAAACAAATATTTGTAGAAATTTATTTTATTTTCAACACCATATAAGGTAAAGTAGAATGGAAGCAAATTATAAGAATATCTACATTATTTTCAGCGTTATTCCATTTATAGTTTAATACTACTTTTATATAATTATTAACTCCTGTTATTATGCAAATAAATAGAGCGTATAAATGGTTTAAGGCGAGATTGCTCCAACAAAACTATTATGGACTCATCCACTTAAGCTTCACCGCATTAAATGCATCCCGTATTGCCGTAGAAGCTTAGCAAGTCATTTTCATATTCGTTAACACCGAATCACAATCCATTTAGATATGCACAGAACAAAGGAATATAAGATAGTATGACCATTGTTTAAAATATAAAAACCTTACTACGTTTTTTTATTATAAGATATACTAGTCATAATTTTTATTATTTTACTGATTGCTTATCTTAACGGTTAAATCACGTTCCTGAGTATCTATATTTAATTGATTACGTAACGTTATTTTAAATAAAATAACTGTATAACAAAATCACAATTAATAAGAATTCACGCTGCCGAAATGAGTAAATGAGCCTCTACATCTACTTATAAAAATATCGCAATGAAAGTGGCTTGGACACGTGTTGAGAATTTCAGAGAAATGACTACTCTTGGTCACTCCGGAGGGAACCGGCCGGTGGGTTGTCTCAGACTAAACTGGTATAAGCGCTTTGCAGAGTATTAGGGCCCACAATCGTCCTAGTATAAAGGGACGAAGAAGATGATAATGATGATGAAAAAAATAAAGGTTATAAAAATAATTAATTCTCGAATGATGAATGCACTTCGCAGCTATTGGATCTGGATCTATATATCGCACACCTAGATCAAAACTAAGACAACTCAAAAAGTAATTTTTTAATAGACAAAAAAATAAAATCATTTTTCTCCATTTTTGGTTACTAAAGTTATGAAACTAAATAACATTTAAGGTCATAAATACATCCTAAAATGGCATTATTAGAGAGTTGGGGCTAAGTAAGTTGGGTATATGACAGAGTATCCGAATATAATAAAAAATTAAAATTCTTAATTTTTTGAGTTGTCTTAGTTTTGATCTAGGTGTGCGATATGTTAGTGATCTTTAAAGTAGTCTTTAAAAATAATGTAGTCCAACAGTACAGATTAGCAAATAATGAATATTAATGCTTATTTACAATTATTCCGCATTGTGCAATACATGTCACTATTACTAACATTTGTTAAAAGTGCTTCTTAGATATAATAACTTGATGATTCTTGCATTGCATTTCAATATGGTTTTACACAAAATATCGTGTTCACTTGAGATTTAAAGTTTTTTTTTTACCTGTTCATATTATAATAAGTAGCTTGTTGGTATAGTGGTCACGACGTTGGCCTTGTGAACTAGTGGTCGGGGGTTCGCGCCTCGTTCCAGGACACCAGCAAGTTTAGTCTTATTCTTCATAGAATAAGCGTTTAGTTTAGTTTGAAAACAGTAAGATTATTGATGACATGTATTCCTTGTATGCATCACTACATAAAAATAAATAAATTATAAAATAAAAATAATAACTTTAAGTTCAATATATACTTCGTGTTTATACATTTAATAATATTCCAAAAATAATAAAATCAATTTAAGATAGATCTAGGTGTATATATTACTAATGTTTTGTATTTTCTTACTGGAAATAAAGACAAAGTATACTAGGTGGTGCATTGTTAAAGCAATATAATAAGGGATTTCCGCATTGAAATATAGGTTTTACAGAAACCCTGGCCAAGCTGTGGTCACAATAACTACCCGCAGGGCCTAGCAGCAATAGCAAGCAGCCTTCTGCTTGTTCTCGAATAATTACTCTCATTATTAAAAAGTTATTTCTAGTTTTAACATAATCAACTACGTAATATATATTAAAATTCTAATAACTATATCTAAAAACAATCCTAGGACGAAGATGAAAATCATATACACAATATAGAATCACATTAAAAAATACCTCGTAATGTACAATATTACAATTTATCTCAAATTAATTTAGTTAGTCAAAAGATAAAAATAAAATCGTCGTACTATCCCAATATCAACGTTGGTTTTCAGTTACCCCGCTGTAAGCCCGAAATTACTTGACTATATCGTTATGTTGAATCCCGGGAAAAATAATGTGGTTATCCCGGGATAGAAACGAATTATCCCGGTTTTTTATGAATTATTTATGGATAATCACAAGCCGCGAGGAAGAAAACGGAGGAGGAAATAAAAAGTCATCTGAATCCTAGCCGCAAGTGAAAAATGTAGGGGCTGGACTTTTCAAAACGGGGATGCGCCTCGCTTGATACATCTTTAACAATTTAACAAAAGAAATGGCAATTTTCACAGCAATGGAATAGAAAATGAGGTATACCTTTCTTTGATGAAAAAGTACAAAACTAAGAAAGATTAAGATATCACTCGTCATCTTAATAATGAATTTACGTAAATATTATGTAATTATGAAATAGCATATTTTCGGAAATAATCTGATTCAAAGCTGTGAATTTTTATTTATTCGTTAACTAGAACTACATAATTATTTTTATAATTTCTCCAGTGGCATATTTATTTTTATCATAAAATTTTTAATCAAGCCTTTATACACTAAAATATGACTAAAATAAACAAAAATCAATTATAAAGAACTGCAAAATATATGTTTCAAATTTGTCGAAAACGTACTGGCTTAGTATAACAAAATTGGTTAACGTATTCCTGCACAGGAAAAGGTCAAGGTTCGAATTCTGGTAGGTTTTATCTGAATATATTACTAATTGATTTATTTAATTTGTATATTTATTTTTAGTCAAAGCCTTTTATACTGCAAGTGGGTAGTTGTATATTTATAACAGTGGAAAATCTACAAGAATAATCGATTAAGATGACTGTCGGTAATTAGATAAATATTAGTAATTTTGATCATTGTTTCCATATATTTTGTGGTCACCGTGTTTTTAATTAATTTTAAATGTTTTGGACTGCTCTGCCCATTAGCGATCAATCAAAATGCTGAAAGACATTAATATGCTGACAATATGCATATTATGATTGCATTGATCAATTGATTTCTTACGTGAAATCTATTCTACCAATAGCGTATCGTGACATCTATGACACTACAAAGACCGCATTTGATTCACGAAGACGAAGTTTTGAGGAATGTGATCTATAACAATACTTTCACAATAGTGGTACACAATATCGTTGGCGTTTTTAATTAACTCGGTAATAACGTCCGTGAAATTTATGCACACGGGAACTAGCATTCTGTTTTCGGTAACCTTTTGTTTACACTAAAGGTGCACCAACGGGTTCTCTTGCCGCGCGGTCAGTTTAATCAACTTTGATTCAAAACAATCACACACATGGATTGTGTTAGAACCTAATTATACACACATCGGTCGAAAATTTGTACCTCGTGCACTGCCTTTAATACTCACTGCCGAGCACTGCAGGAAGCAAATACAACAATACAAATTTAGCAGTAAATAGTCGAGCGTTAAAAACATGATCATTCAAACTCAATCGCTATTTTAAATATCGTTTTATTTTTTACCTTTCATGGTTAGAAACGTAATATCTGTCAAATAAAAACTATACCTTTGACAAAAACGAGACGATACACGATTGAACAATGCATTGAAATTGTGAAAATTCACCACAAAAATGATGACAACTTCGCGGAAATACGTTGTAAACTTTTGAACGTGCCTATTTTCAGCAGAATAGGCCTACATAAATCCAGTTAATAAGTTAGAAATTCTTTGGATGCGTAATTTCTAGTTTCGGAGAAACCGATTGGCCGCCCAGATCGTGTGATAACACCTTTAGACTGTTTTCTTTAGGATTATATAAAAGAAAAGGTTCAAGCTAATGCTTTAAAAACAATCCAAGTACTTATCGTTAATATTCGAAATACGATTGGTGAAATTAATTATGCAATAAATAAGTCAAATAACGGCTGAGTTTGAATCAACTATAAGAATGGTAGGTTTACATGACGTGCATGAATATTGAAAAATTTATGTGAATTTATCGTTTTTTTTTTGGATTTTTAAATTTTAATATTAAAAACACAAATTTCATTATATTGCGGTTTTTTGAGCTGTTACAGGTTCATTTTAATATATGGTCGCCAAACATGGATTCTAACGGAGACAGTGATTTCAAGAATCTGGGCTGCGAAATGAGTTACCATAGGAAGTTAAAAATTATTAAACCGAGTGAAAAGTGCTAAGGCATCTCAAGAAGATTCTTGGCATGAAACCCCTACTTTTAGATATAGAAAGATTGCAATAAATGTGGGTTGGACACGTCTTGCGAATGCCAGAGAAACGATTGCTCTTGGCAACTGCGGAGGTAAGGTATGAACACAGATTGGACTTTGACTGGGCAACTTTATCATTTTTCAATGATATTAAATGTCAAACATTGAAATATTTTCCCAAAATTCTGCAATTTAGTTCAGATTCATTCAATATAAAGTTAAGAATTCGAGCCGATGTTGAAGTTAATCTTAAATATTTGTGATCAAACGAAGCGATTATATAGTGTCAGTATCATTCACTATAACTTTCAAATGTTAAACTGTTCAAACTTAAATAAGTATTTTTTTGCGATATTAAAAAAATTATAAAATAAAATATTTTCTCATATTTTGAGTAATACGAATCCAGTTAAATGATTATAATATTTTTTTTATTGTAGCAATATTTGAATATGTCCAAGAACATACAATTGCGGGATTTTTACCAACAAAGGCACTGTTATTAAATAAATATCAGATACCATCTATTTTTATTATATTTAAAGGAAAATATATAGAAATAAGGGGTAATTACAGGTCTTACGATCTGTCTTCGGCTGACTTATGAATTATAAAATTTTGTCCATAGATGGCTTAATGAGCCATAGATCCATAGGTGGATTAATGAGTCCTCATTAACATTCATACGACTTTCAAACATTTGATAGATATGACTACTATTTATTGATTATTCTACATGTTTCGATACCTACGGTATCTTCTTCAGGAAACAATGTGTACTGAAATTAAAAATACAAACATAGATAAAAACAAAACTATAAAGCGGTGAATAAGTAAGATCTAATATGAAAACAAATTTAAAATGCGATTATTTGTAAAGAGGATTTGGTTGTTTATAATATTTAGCTTGCTATTAATACTTTTTCTTATTCCTAAAATTTCAAATTAAACTAACTGTAACCCCCGTAGTATTTGTACGTATAATTTCTATGATTTGTTTCCAAAAGATGATTGGAAAATTTTGAATAGTTGTTGCTATTTAGGCAACTCAAGTGCTCCTTAATTATAATTGTTTTCAAATTAGTTTTTATTTACTACTTTATAATTTCGTTTTTATTTAAGCTTGTATTTTTTATTTCAGTATACATTATTTCTCGAAGAAGATACCATAGGTATCGAAACATGTTAAATAATCAATAAATAATGGTTTAAACAAAGTATTTTGTCTTATTATTTGTAAAATATATATTCCTCAAGAAAAATCATTGATTGATATACCCAGCTTTCACGAATAGATGCCCTTTCTGACCGTGAAATTGTAAAGAACTTCAATTATGCCGGGCTATAATTACTGATGACGGTAGCTGCAAGTCAGAATATAAGCGACGCATAGGTATAGCAAAAAGTTTTATGTCTAGACTTGACAAAGTATAAAAAGACCGTGGTATTTCTAAAACAACGAAGGTCAGGTTTGTACTGTCTCTGGTGCATTGTATATTTTATATGATATGGAATCATGCACCCTGAAGGCAATGAAGACAAGTTGAATTAGTGCCTTTGAGATGAGATGCTATAAATAAATGTTACGCATATCATATAAGGTGAGAGACACGAATGTTTATTTTGCAGGAGCTGAACATCAAGGACAAACCATCAACCATCTGCCCGACACAAATCCGTCAAATTCTTGGACATCTTGCGAGAAAGAAAGATAGTATGGAGACGCTTATTGTGGTGAACCACGTCGATCTAAAATTTAAATGTATTTAATATAAATTCTTAACCTGAGATAAAATATAACTATAAATTAATTATAGTTGTTTAATATTATTTATTATTTTTAACTAAGTCCATTGTTAGTATGTCTCATGTTTCCATATTTACTTGTTTTACCGTCGCTCCGTCGGGAATCTATAATTATAATGAAGAGGTTAATTAATGTTGAAATTCTAAAACAACAAAAAAATGTAGTAAATACTATTTTATTTTATTTTTGGTAATTTGACACCGTGATGAAGGAAATGGTATTTTCTAAAACCACTTGGTGTATTAATTAATTAAGCGGTTAAAAAAACAAAGTTAAAAATTATAAAAAAAAAAAAAATGTACAATAATTATTACTACTTTCATCATTATGCAAATATGGCGTATAAGTGCTTTTTTTTGTTGTGAAGTTACATTTTCAATATTCATTCATAACTCTGTAGTATTTTAATATAAATTAAATCAATCAACTAAAAAGATATATAGAAAAAAAGCAATTATCCCAAAAATATTAAAATGTTTAGGTAGGTAGGTACCGTGTATTGTAGTATATATACGACGTATTCGGTCACTTTTTAGACAAATATTCTGTTCTGGAATATTATTATTACATAGTAATATATTTTGAAGGGAAGGGGGCGCGAGCGAACATGTTTGTATATCAAAAATGTCTTTCTTATTTTCGATAATTATCTGTTTTCGTAAGATTATTAAATATCTTTATTAAGGAAAACACATTCTTATTGTGAAGTTGTAATTATTCAGAACATAGGTCTGTGATATTTTAAATACTAAATTAATGTATTAATTATAAATATACACATATTAAATCAATTTTGTCGAAAAATATTGTTTTTGCGCCACCGGGATTCGAACCTGGATCTCTATTTCCGATCCGGGGAAGTGCACTACCATTGTGCTATAACGCCAGTATTTTTCTTGACAAATTTTCGAACCTATATATTACATTTTTCAAATTAATACACCTGTCGTTCCATTATTTGAAAGCCATCTACATTATTTTTACAGAATCTCAAATACCTCTGAGTAAACCGACTGCAGACGCCAGAATTATCAATTCATTTTTATTAAATTTTGGACACATTGATACAACATATATTATTAAGGAAAACGCATTCTTATTGTGAAGTTGTAATTATTCAGAACATAGGTCTGTGATATTGTGATAGAATGTAACATATAGGTTCGAAAATTTGTCAAGAAAAATACTGGCGTTATAGCACAATGGTAGTGCACTTCCCCGGATTGGAAATAGAGATCCAGGTTCGAATCCTGGTGACGCAAAAACAATATTTTTCGACAAAATTAATTTTATATGTATATATTTATAATTAATACATTAATTTAGTATTTATTAAATATCTGCTCCAAGATCTGCAGGATGCCGAGAAAGTATAGGAGTATAAAGAGAGCAATCCTCGGTCACAAGGGACCAACGCGAATGTTGATGATTTTAAGTGTATGTATTTAAATAAGTAACAAAAATTTAGTTTACACATACTCTGACTATTTATATAATATTTATACTGAGTACAGTTTTTTTGAAGGCTTTTAGCGTGTCACTGTGTCGTATTAAGGCAGATTATTCTTTCAGAATTTTCAGAGAGGATTTGTTGTCGAATATCATTCACTTGGAAGAATTTATTAAATTTTATGATGGATGTTGTGGAACAAACAGTACGTGTTGTTTTGGTTAACACGTATACTAGGCGGCAAGCAAGTTTTATTTAAATACATTATAATAAAATGTACATGCAATAAAGTTAAGTCAGATCATAAATCTAAGAAATATCAATGAGTTTGAAGTAAAGGAAAAATGTAAAGTAGATATTATTAATCAATTTTGTTAGCAAATGACGTCACGTTTCCGTTTTTAGAGATTTATTTTAATTTTGAAATTATTATTGTACATAAAAAAAATCTTTTAAAGAGCAATTTGTCTCTTTGTCCCCGTCCATTTGTCTCCTTTTTGATTTTTGATTTTTCTGTTTTTTACCATTTGATTTAATTTATCACCTTACTTCCAACTTAAAGTTTAGCTTATGGAACCTTATGGATACCTAACTCAGAACAGATATTCTGTATGTACCTAGCGAGGTAGAATGAGGCCAACAGGTTTTCATGTAAATGTAATGTATTATTAATACTTGTACTACGAATTTTTATATTGATGTAAGCTGTAAATGAATGTTGTTATAAAAATAAACGCCGATTTATCGGCACTGAAATTAAATGAATTTAATGACTCGAAACATAAAAAATTATGGTACATATTATAATTAAAAAAATAGTCCTTAAACCTTTTAAAAACGATTATAACATGCGTTAACTATAATGCAACTACCTACCGTACCTTATATTTACTACAATGGGTAGGAACTGTGCATTTACAATGAAATATAATGAAATACAAAACTTAATTGTAGTTAATTTCATTATACAGTCTACGCTTGGCTGAAATCTGATTAAAGAACGCGATATTGCTGCAGTTTGCATGTACGATGTTTGCTGTGACAGATGGGAGAGTATATGAGAAGAGTGATCGGTGCTAAGTGGGTGCGCGGAGTGGAGAACCGGGAGGCGTTAAAAGACACTAGAAGCGCAGTTACGCTCTCTTTCAATACTCTTCGGTTCTCAAGATAACATATTTTATTGTTTGTATATTATATTGTTGTGAGGTGTACAGTAATAACAAATTATTAACTATCTCGACGTTGAACTCTTATTTCTACAACCGACATCTCACCGAGCCTTCAGGGAATCTGTAAGATTATTACCGTGACGTAGACAGTTTAAAGGATATTACAGTGTAAAGGTAAATACGTTAAATTTTATAAAACAAATTTCTTGAAAAAATACACAAAAAAATAATTGAAAAAAAAAATCTATTGTCTGTTCCGAAAACTTAAACCAATATATTTTTTAAATAATTGTTTCTGTGTATTCTCTTAAAGTAACTCATAAATTTGTTTTAATTATCAAAAAAATACGTTCTAAATATACAAATGAAATGAAATTAAAATTCAATGCCTCGTTTTTTTGTTAAGGCTTATGGATTTTCAAGGACTGTAAAAATATTTAAAAATAATAATATCAACAAAATACGCGTGCAGCCACAGCAAGCATTACTCTCTAAAAACACTTATCACCATGTCGTGTTTCAAAAATAATAATATTGTATGCTTTTAAAATAAGCGAATGCTCACAGCGGGGTGTCACTCTTGTTTGTGCGATGGCGAGGGGTTGTAGTTTTAATGACGTCAGCAAACTCTTTTGTTCGGAAAATTGCAATCCGTATGAATGTACGGTAACGCGTCAACTGGGGAAATAACTTCCTCGTGTATTTGTTTACGTATCCGGTCTCATATAGTCTGTCACGCCGTGAAAATCAGAACTAAAAAAATATGTAAGATTTTCAAACACGGCTGTGTGGTATAATGTTTCGTGGCCACGGAATGACACACGATGAGATTTATTTGAAATAAATCTCAGCGATAAACTCAGAAGAACTTTGAGAAAAGGATTAAATGAAACCTGTACACCTGTCAATCGATTCATTACACATGTACAAAAGTCACCTAGAATCATATATGCCGACAGATATTTATTCTGGAAAGTTAAACAAAGCAGGGCGTTAATTATTTCATTTGAACTTACATTGGGAAGATTAAAATCACTCAATTGACGAACGGAACATTAATAGTCAAACATCAAATAACAGTTTGACGTTTGAAATATTATAACAAATGTGAAGTGAAAACAGAAGCAGCCTAGAGGACCATAATGGTCAGTCACGAGCTCATCGCCTAAGAGAGAGATTTAAAAAAGAAATATAAATGCGAACATGGAATATATGTCGCATCAATATTCTCACTACAAATTAAATTAATCATATTTATATTTATAGCAACTAAAATATTTTCTTAATAAATAGATTTTTTCTTTATTTCTTTATTTATTTTAGTCGATTTATTTAACACGTATTAAAACACAACAAAACAATATTAAAAATTATAACTTCATTAAAATTGTGTTTTCCTTAAAATCATTATGACTGTGTTCAAACTAAGTTAAATGATTATGCTATTAAAATAGGAACAACTTTCTGATCTCCTGGACTGAAACTCGAACCCCCGACCATTGCATCACCAGCGAGTATCTTAACTATTAGACCATAAGCACGTCAAGATTATGTAGTCGAATGAAAAAGTGTTATTTTTACATTTTGAAAAATATTTCACAATGTTATTAAAATATTTTATTACCCTAGTTAACACGTCCTCGAAAGTTCGAAAGTCTAATGTATTATATATAATAGTATTGTATTAAGGAAAACACATTCTTATTGTGAAGTTGTAATTATTCAGAACATAGGTCTGTGATATTTAAATACTAAATAAATGTTTTAATTATAAATATATACATATAAAATCAATTTTGTCGAAAAATATTGTTTTTGCGTCACCGGGATTCGAACCTGGATCTCTATTTCCAATCCGGGGAAGTGCACTACCATTGTGCTATAACGCCAGTATTTTTCTTGACAAATTTTCGAAACTATATGTTACATTTTTCAAATTAATACACCTGTCGTTCCATTATTTGAAAGCCATAATTTAATAAAAATGAATTGATAATTCTGGCGTCTGCAAATCGGTTTACTCAAAGGTATTTGAGATTCTGTAAAAATAATGTAGATGGCTTTCAAATAATGGAACGACAGGTGTATTAATTTGAAAAATGTAACATATAGGTTCGAAAATTTGTCAAGAAAAATACTGGCGTTATAGCACAAAGGTAGTGCACTTCCCCGGATTGGAAATGAAGATCCAGGTTCGAATCCCGGTGACGCTAAAACAATATTTTTCGACAAAATTGATTTTATATGTATATATTTATAATTAATACATTTATTTAGTATTTAATAGTATTGTGATTGATGTTGGCATGGTTGTTATATATGTATCTGTAAGTCATATAATAAAATAATCGTTAACCTCTTTTGATGTCTGAATATAGAAAATAGTCTTTGGACTTATTTAAATATTTTTATTTACCTTATTTATCTGTAAAAATAGTAAAATAATTCTAAACAGAAAACCAGCACCCAGACGATAATCTGATACCTAACATGCACCAGATTAGCTGGCAAGCAAGGTTGAAAAGTATGTATATATTCGTTAAACACCCTGGCTTAATCGACCCCACGGTATCACCCGAGTGCCGACTGCAAGATTTTGTCGGATTAAAATAAATGTTTTTGCTTTGTATAAATAAAAACTTTGTGATTCCGAAGCAATTTAAAAAGTTGTCTCATTAAAAGTATATCAGAATCCAAGGGCAACATTCAGAGTTGGAAGGTCAATTATTCTTGAGAGGTTTAAATACATTTTAAACAGAAGGCATTAATAGAGAACATGAAAAAAGTTAACTATTTATTATAACCTGCCGAAAGTATAGGGTGTCCAGCGGAAAAATTTCAAGATTAAGTGTGAGGTAAGTAGGAGGGGTATTGTTCAACGCGCGTGATTTTCGGATTTGCCAGTCGGAATGAGTTACTGGACGGGAGTGCACAGCGCGTTTGTGGTTGAGCAATATTTAAAGTGCGGTAATTTATTAGTTCGTGCGCGTTGCGCTTTTTGTACTCACTTTAATATTTGACGAGTAAGTGATGGGCCGAGCATATAACTTATCTAGTGTTGGATTCAAAAGTTGACAAGAAGGGACAATGATTAACCAATCTCCTGCTAGACCATCAACGTTGGCAGCGACGCCAGAACAGGTGGCTCAAGTTCGACGTGAAATTATGCACAATCTGCGTAAATCAATAAGGAAGATTGCAGCCTGTACTGGAATAAAATATCAACAATGTACGTTATTTTGAAAAAGAAACTATAGTTTCATCCATACAAACTGTAAATTGTGCAGAAAATGGATGGAGAAAATGACTATTCTTTAGGTAAAACCTTACCGAGAACGGTGCTGGAAAGTTTTCGAACAGCACGAACGCTTGTAAACATATTGTTTACTGACGAAGCACATTTTCATATCAATGGCTATGTTCATATACAGAATATGAGATTCTGGTGCCCGATAACCCAAGGGAACGCCATTAAAAACGTTTGCATTGTTCAAAAACGATAGTGTGATGTACAATTTCTGCTCGAGGGATAATTAGCCCTTATTTTTTTAACCAGCGAGCGACAGTCACTGCTGACGTGTATTGCCGAATGATCGATGAGTTTGGGACTCCACACACAGCCTGAGTTTCAATGGAGAAGCTGAGGGAAATTTTTCCCAATAAATTAATCAGCAAGTACGGAGACATACCCTGGGCATTCCGGTTATCAGACCTTACACTGTGCAACTTTTTTTTGTGGCGATACCTTAAGTCGAGAGTTTACATCAACAATCCTCGAACAACTCAGGCCCTACAAGAAAATATCCGCCGTGAAGAAAATATCCGCCGTGAACCAACGCTTTACTCTAGCATGTTCGCAAATTTAAGAGTCCAATTGCAAGTGTTTTGAGAGAAATGGACAGTATTTAGACGATTGCTCCACGTTTTGAACTCGTTATTTATAATTTCTTGTCGCCGCGTACTGATTTGAAATGAATTGGCTTATAAACCCGGCCCATCCGCTATCCTTATCGGTAGGTCGTGACCAGCGATCGGACACCCATCCATATCACATTTGCGACATCGTCCAACAATAGTTCTGGATTTATTCATCCCGCACCTAAAAAGGAAATTAAATATTTTTGCAGAAGATATGAATACAATGCAAATTAGGATTTATCACAAGATGAGTAGAAAATTGATGCACTAGTAATTGTGACTATTTTTTTTACCCAGTATACGTTATGGATTTAGTAATTTGTACGAGTTTAAATTAACTAATTCTATAATCGTTAAAATCACCCGCAATTAGTGTGGCCAACCGCCAGTCTTGTCTCTATGTGAATCAAATCTCTCCAAAGATAGCCCAGAGAAGGAAAGATAGCCCGGAGAAGGAAAGATAGCCCGGAGAAGGAAAGATAGCTCGGAGAAGAAAAGATAGTCCGGAGAAGGAGAGATAGCCTGGAGAAGGAAAGATAGCCCGGAGAAGGAGAGATAGCCTGGAGAAGGAAAGATAGTCCGGAGAAAGAAAGATAGCCCGGAGAAGGAAAGATAGCCCGGAGAACAGCGCTTTGAAAAGAATTATAGCTAACGGGAACTTGTCAACTGAGGCAAGACTGGTAGTTTACAATCAAGACCTGGTACCGAAGTGAAGCCTGCAGCTGGCAGAAGAGGAACGAAATTAGACTGAATGCAGCGGAAATGAGATCACTTGGGTATATATTCGGTGGATCCATTTATGACAGAGAAAAGAATGAATAAATAAGGAAAGGATGTAAAGCTGTTCTTAGTATAGTGAGTAAGATGAAAAAAGAATCACTTAAGTGGTTTGGTCATATAGAACGGAAGAATGAGGAGAGAATGGTAAGACGTACATATGACGCAATTGTTGATGTCACCAAAAGTAGAAGGCGTGCGTGGAAAATAGTCCTGTTATAAGCCTTAATAATCGTCGAGCTTGTATGAGAAGATGTATGAATGTGGATAAGGCGAGAATTGTGTGTCAGGATAGAATAGCGCGGCGCTCTATCCTCTCTGCTTACCCTTGCTGGGAAACAGCGTGATGGTAAGTAAGTAAGCATAGAAAGTCATTCCAGATACATCAGATATCTCATACAACGCCCCGTCGTCGGCACGGTATTGCTAAGATTCAGATATAGATAACAATATATCCTACTTTTGATACTTTAAGCCAGTACTTATACATACCATTAACACTGATACAATCCCTGATGATGGGCTCTACAATAGGACCCGAAACGACTGCTAAAGAGATCGGTTTCAGAAAAGCTGTATACATAATATTCTGAACGGTCGTGAAAAATAAAAACATTTTTTGAAAATTCAATGAAATTGAATGGTGGAACTGAATTTTTTTAACCCATGCCGTACACGATTTCAAAGTTTTTTAAAAATAATATTTCTGAAGCATAATATTATATTGGATGAATACAACTGTTTTTTAAATTATGCTCGAGAATAAACATGTGAAAGTGAAAATTAAAAAAAAAAATCTCATTCAAAAATCAACTAACACCAGAATTTCAAAATTATGACTTCATTAGGACGTAGATAGATTAAAAAAAATGATGTCAAATTTTAAATTAAATTACTAAAGAACGCGCCTCACAATAATTTTTTTTTGTAGCATAAAATAATAGGTACATATGAAAATAAAAGTAATTTCTTTAATAGACGTGGTCTGTTCTAAAGAAATTACCTGTACTCTTTTTAAAAGTTGTAATTGTTAAGGTTCAATCAGAAGTTACAAAGTATTATGTAAAAAAGTATAATGAGAAGTACTAAAATGTTATTGTAAAAAAAAATATATATATATTTTTTTATAATATAGTAGAAAACAAAATGTGTAGGTAGTTGGGTTAGCACAAATTACTAATTAGTTTTATTTTACTTTCTATCCACATCAAGCAACCACTTTTGATTTAAAATCATTAATCACTTTAGACTAGTGATGAGCTCATAATCACGAACCGTGAGTCAATCACTGATATCTTTGAGTCACACTCACTATCAATGATTGAATGTCTGGGAATATCGTGATTCGTGATTCATTTATTTTATTTTATTTATATTTGATTGTGAACCGTGATTCGGCGCATGTGTATATGAAATGAAAATATTCATGAAGAAATGAAATTACAATTCGTGATTCTGCCAAAATGTTTTACGCATTTGACCTGAAATGCTGAGAATTTAACCCGAAAAATAAACTCACATTTTTTAAGGGTTTTTATTTTCTTTGTGATGATATTAAATTAGATATATATTATTTATATGTGTTAGAATATGTTTCTAATATATGCTCAAAATTATGTTTCTATTTTATTTATTTATTTCGTGTATCGTGATATCGTGCGGCGCACGCGTATTAGTAATGAAACTGTGATCACAGTCACAGTTTTCAATCACTGATATTATCGAATATCAATCACAATCACACCAGTGAGTCAAAAGTAGCATTTTTTCTCAACACTATTTTAGACCCTTTAAGGTCTGGTAGTAATTTATTAAATATACGCGGTGCACAAATTAAGAAAGTTCGTTGACCAAATTTTGTATTCATTTTGGCACTGAAAAGTATCCTAAGGTTTTGCTCCTAGTTTCCTTTGAATTTCCTTTGGAAAAATAAAATTTAGGATTTATCTGGTAACCTAATATCCAAAACTTGAAAGGATTTAAAGAGTTCTTTAGTTTTATGTCTAAATGGTTTCTTGTTTATCACTATGATGATCCATTTCTGAGCCTTAATTATGGAATTCATCGAAGTATGAGCTGCGTGTATTTTAAATTTTTTTTTTTAGAGTTTGGAAGTTCAAGACGTTCCAGACAAATGGGTATTTACTATCTACGTTTATAAATGTGTGCAAATAAGTATTCACTCATAATGTTTTCACAATTTTACTTGAAAGCAAAAATACACAACGCGACTTTGTGGAAAATAATACACTACAAAATTATTCTTTCCGAAATAAAACCATTTCCTTCGAAATGGGGATTGGTTTTTCACTGCGGGTCTTCCGAGTGGCTTTGAAATGAGATTACTCTCTTTGCCAGCGATTATTCAATTGTAAATGTACATCAAAACAGACGTAGATCTCCCGAGCATCTCGGCTCTGCGTCTCACAAACAGAAAATTGAATTTCAACTTTTCCCGCAATGATTGTGAAAAAATACCCGTTTGAAATGTCACGGCAAAAATGCTTAAATACCTCGCACTGAAACTTTTGTAATTTAAATGTAAATTCGAAAAATAAATTTTACTTGTGTAACTCGTGTAGCATGTATCTCTCAAAAATATTATATTTACAGAGTGCTGAAAACATATATGAGTATTTTCTTATACAGTAAATTACTGAAAAGTTGAAAAGTATACATACCGGTACTCATATTGCTACTCCCTCACCTACTCTCGCTACTGTGCTATGAAATTATTAAACATGTTGATTTTTTGTTTAAGAATATAATGCATTGAATAATATTTTTGAGACATGTAGATTCTTATTTATGTAATCTTAATATTAAATTAGATAATAAATTTTATTTAAAAAACGCTGGCGGACTTGAGTATGAGTTATGAAAGTCTTTTTGGGTATCGTATGGTGATGAGTAAGGGATATGCCAGAATAGATAATTGTGGCTTTCTATCTTCTCTCACTACCCTTAATAAAGAATAGTGATTGTTGTAATCTGTTGATGTCCTTGATGATCTATTTCATCTTTCTCTGCAGCTCGTAGTTTGGATAGTTTCAGTAGAACAGCCAGTAGCGTCATTTATTTGGTCTGTCTATCGAGGAGATCGTCTCTTTTCTCTCTGGTCTTTCACCTTTCCAGTCACCACCAGCTTCTCCATATCATCATCGAATGCATATCAGACAAATCATTGATAATGTATCTTTAGTATAATACCATTATCATTTACGTTGATCCCTGTAATCTATATTCCTCAACTTTTCCGGCATTCTGAAGATTTGAGAGCTATCGCAAAAGCAGTACAAGTTGGATTTTTCACTTTCTCAACAAGCTTTTCCAAGCTATCTTGTCTTCTTGCAAGTTGTCCAAAAATTGAAAGATTCATTTCACACAAGTGATTGAATCTTTAACTGTTCGAAAATGAGACATTTGTATGGATTACTGTCTATAGGATTCGCTTGCAACATCACATTTCGAAGGCGTCATGTATATTTTTAACTGTTTCCGAGGTAAGTTTGTAGAACTCCATAATCATATATGTGTAAATCACTTGTTTTTTTATTCTACTCGTTTAGTTTATTTAAAACGGGTTTCGCCTTGTAACAATTATATTAGAAGAACACATTCTTATTGTGAAGTTGTAATTATTCGGAACATAGGTCTGTGATATTTTTTAAATATATTAATTAGAAAGATAAACATATAAATTCAAATACTAAATTAATGTATTAATTATAAATATATACATATAAAATCAATTTTGTCGAAAAATATTGTTTTAGCGTCACCGGGATTCGAACCTGGATCTTCATTTCCAATCCGGGGAAGTGCACTACCTTTGTGCTATAACGCCAGTATTTTTCTTGACAAATTTTCGAAACTATATGTTACATTTTTCAAATTAATACAACTTCACAATAAGAATGTGTTTTCCTTAATAATATAAATTCAATTTTATCGAAAAATATTGTTGTTACGCCACCGGGATTCGAACCTGGATCTCTTTTTTAATCGAGGAAGGTGCATTATCCAACTATGCTACAGCGGAAATATTTTTAGCGACAAATTTTTGATCCTATATGTTAGCTTTTTGATATTAATACATTTAATCGTTTCATTATTTGAAAAAGCCATCTACCTTATTTTTACAGAATCTCAAATACCTTTGAGTAATCTGATAGCAGACGCCAAAATTATCAATTCATTTATATTAAATTTTGGACATATTGATACAACTCTATTATTAGGAGAACACATTCTCATTGTGAAGTTGTAATTATTCAGAACATAGGTCTGTGATATTTTTAAAATATGAATTAAATATATTAATTAGAAAGATATACATATAAAATCAATTTTATCAAAAAATATTGTTGATACGCTACTGGGATTCGAACCTGAATCTCTTTCCTAACCGGGGAAGGTGCATTATCCAACTATGCTCCAGCGTCAATATTTTTAGCGACAAATTTTTGATCCTATATGTTAGCTTTTTGATATTAATACATTTAATCCAAACTCCCATCCATACCTTTCCTCATGTTCGTCTTGTCAGTGTAAATTGTGAAATTGATGTCAGCAGACGTCAACTTGACCGATATTTATTCGATCTCGATATCGCGATAGCGTTCGCTGGTGTGGACTTATCAGCTTCAATGCATCAGCACTGCATTTTGTGATATTGTGTTTGATCATGTATTGTTTGTGTGCCGTGGATGAACTTGTGATATCGCCGTATTCAAGTGGGATCGGAGATCGGCTCATCCGCGTGCCATTTGTGTGATCTCGGCGGCGACTGAAGGGATAACGGAGGCGTCATATACAAGATAAGGCAAGCAGTCCTTCCGAATCCCGATTCCTGAGATCACTGGTCCTTCGACTGGAATCTTTATCCCCTCACTGACCTCATCAGGTTTCCCAAATTTTTCCTTCCCCTTCCCTGCGGCGATTCCGATTTACGACCGGAATTGTAATAATCCATTCCGCGGAACGCGTGTACCGGAGATCGCGCAATTCGTTCATTAGATCCCACAGATCAGGATTTACGTTTCGAATTCAATATATGTATGTGTATAATCAGTTAATTTTGGACACGATTTGCATGCAGTTCAATATATTTGTTCTAATAAAGGAAATTGTTTGAACAGGGTTGTCTAGGGGGTAGGATATTAGAACAATAATTCACTACATATGGTGTAGATGAATGCGAACTTGATATTTTATTACAGAAAATTATAATAACTTTCGTAGTTATACTCATCGATATATTAATTATATAATAAATATTGAAAGTTTATAAGTTATCGATATTTGTCATAACTAATTTTTAGCTGATTTCAATAACATATCGTCTATTCGAGACTACTTATGCGTACATATTGTGACGTGTATGACCTCTGTCTTACTTGTCCACCGGTAAGTCAGTAGTGATGCTTGTGAATGTGGATCAAAAATTACCTACTTACCTTTCTTAGAAATCCTCAACTCACTCGCGGAAAGATAAAAAGGTTTAACATGTTATATGTTGGCGTACTAAATTTACATTCAATCGAAATATAGCTGTCTTCATTATGCGGCATAGAAAAATTTTAGGTTAGAAAATATAAGTGACTCTAGGTAAAGTACCAGGGTAATGCCTGATACTTTACCTAGAGTCACAACTTTGACATTTATCCATGTATTTAACAATGACCAGTTATGGAGAAATAATATAATTTTGATACGTGGCGTGATGTCAATAATAGAGGATTGAGAAACTCTGATGGTATCTGACGACCAATGGCATCTTTTGTGCATCCGAAAGGTTCTTTTCAGGGATACAACGTAGCTGTTGATAACCATGTAGGTAGCCGACATCTCTATATGGACTTTTGGCGTTTTAAATATGGAAGGATGGTAGTCAAAGAGAGATTAATAAAAAATACAATACCTTGGGTTTGTTCGTGATGTATTCGTCTGGTGCCGTAACATGAAATTACATTGAGGTAGGTATGAAGTATTTAAGCACACGGTAATTTATACTTGATCAGACACGTAGAAGCCACCAGCCGCGAATGTTCTAGCGGGCGTCCGATACATCGCATTGGTACTCGATCGTTTGGCTGCAGGACCGCCAGATGGTCTATGATGCCTTTCCCTACAGACTGTATCTGCTAAAAACATCACTGCATCCGGTCATCCATGCGATTTACATCCCACAACGTGGCCATCCTGTCGCATTTTAACTAATTCCAAACGAGAAAATACAGTATGAAATACCTTGACTGACGTTCAAAGCACTACATTATCAGGGAAGCATTACATAATACATTGCATATAAGGCGTTATAATGAAATTCTTCAAAAAGTACAGAAGGGACTTTCTGTTCCTGAAATGTAAGAAAATTCATGATGTAAATCACGGTTATACAAACGAAACACAGGGGCATAAGAATTTATATTTTTTTAATATAATATTTACCTATTCATATTTTAAAAGACTGATGTCGTATAATTACATTTTTAAATATTAAGCGGATGTGGTTCGTCTGTCTTCTAGTAAGTTCTGACAGAAAGTTGACAAGTACGTTCATCTACGCGCTCGATCGTAAGGTTGGTTTTAAAAATAACCGTCAGTATGTACTTAGATGAAGTAAAACCGCAACGTTACAATACACAGGTGTGTAACAGACCAAGTCCACAATTTTTTTTGGGTGGATACCTGACTAAATTACGAGTCGAAAATGTTCACGGGATATGTGCATAGTCTCAGCCATGTCAGAGATATAAGCATTTCAAAAAAATTGAAACATGCGATTATTTCGATTAATTAAAATTCTTTATTGATTTCAGATTTTATATCGAATACAAAAAGTAAAAGGTCATCGAATTTCAAGCTTAACGCGATTTTGTAAGAATTTCCATCAATAATATTTTCGGTAGCGGTGCAAAATATTATTTTCTGGGACATGAGTTGATTAATCTGTGAACGACTTCGGGCCGATAATGCTTAAATTGAAAGATTTTTTAACCATTTGATAAAATATTACCAACCCTGATGCAAGTACACCAATTATTAGTATTTTAATAGCCTGTATCTACGATGATCTATGAGAGCCGCTAGTCACGTGTGTACTGATGCGTCGGGGTGATGATTCGCATTGTTCGTTGAGAATACGAACGATATTTATCAATTCGTATTAATTGGCTAAAACGTATTCAAATAAGGGCGTATAAGAAAATATTTCTGAGACATTTTTATTACACCATATTGATTCGCAAAAGACTTACCGTTACATAAACCTTTAAAAATAAGCGATTCTTTGAAATATAATTTTACGCTAAAGGGACTTATTTTCTGTAAAAAAGTCAATTTATTCTCAAAAACCTTTTATCGCCGTTTCAAGATCAGCAAAATTTTAATCCTGTATAAACTAGGCAATCTAAAAACAGTAAAATAATTTGATGAAAATTTATATATATTATATAATAGGTTACCTTTAAATTAAGAAGCCTGCGTTAAGGTCAATCAAAAATGAAAAAAAATAAAAATTCTCTAGAATTAATTATTCATGAACAAAGCTAGCAAATATAAAATATGTTTCTAATTGTGAGTTTTGAACTATTTTCTGTATGATTATTACGTAAAAGCACACTAAATTTATATATTCTAAATACATCAGTAGCTAGGGGTGGGTCCCATCTTTTTTACGCGCGCAGGGTTCGATTTATTTTTTACATATATTCAAAGTATTATATTTGGAAAATATCTCCACAAAATTTCAAAACGAACTGAGCATTTTTTACGAAAGGTGGGCAGCAGTAAGCGCAAGGTAGACAGGTACATGTTCCCCTCTCTGGCCCTTTTACCTGCGTATTTGCTCATTGTATATAATATAATACCGTTAGAGCACGGTTATACATTCGTTTTAACAGATTTGAAATAGCCGTCTAAAATTTAAAAAAAAAAGTGTACATTTTCCTACATAATTTGTACCTACATATATTTGGACTTAAAACTTTTAATGAATTTTTTAAAAAAGGCCGATTGCAGTATACACAATATCTCAATAACTATTCCACCGATCGGCTTCAAATTTAAAACACCTCCCCCGTTCATTACTATTGTCATATTTATTTATACATGTTTATTATAATTAACTAGCAGATAAGCAATCGGGTATCTCGATGTAATTAAAATTATTCCACGATCCAATATAAAACGAACAAAAATAACATCTAGATAATCGCGAATCGACAATAATAAACACAAAAATTCTATTTTATCAATATTTTTAATTTTTTTTTTTATTAATATTAAAAATAAAATACAATTTCAATAATTAGTGTATATATATATATTTTAACATTTGTTTCTTCTCTATGAGAGTAAGACTCGTGTATAGAGAAGGAGTATATTCGAGTTAATTTATGTTTCAGTTAGTTTGTGTACATATTTTTTTACTTCAGTTACAAATTTATGATAGTCCGTAATTTTTCTAATTGTGATGGGGAGATTGTTAAAAAATTTGATACCTTGATAAATATATTGATTTTGAGTTGCGGTATATTTTAGTTTTGGGATATCAATTTCATCTCTATATCTTGTAGATCGGAATTCGCTTCTAAAATTTGATTGATTTTTAATTTTGATAATTTGACTTATTGATTTTTTTTTGTATATGTCTACTATTTTTGTAAAATCTGTGAAAAGTTGTATACTTGGATAGTCTTTTTTTTTTAGAATAATTTTTATTATCATTTTCTTGAGTGATTTCTAATTGTGACATTGAAGTTTTATATGCATAAGTATAATGTGCATTTAATTAAAGACAGAATCGGATGAATGGTTTTCTCACATAATCTAGAATAGATTAAAATTTTTGGTTATGATGAATTATTCCCGCGCAGATTTTGACAATATTAGGTCGCAAACATGACCAAAAATTCGCAACGCATTGACATGGCGACTAAAATATTGATTTATTCTTTGATAAGAGCGGTGAAAGCATAGATAAGAAAAGAAAATGGTCAATATATTTGCCAGTCGTCAAAATTTGTACGATTTTGCTGATATAAGTTTATTCTTACTACTCGTAAAAAGACAGTGTGTACTTCATTTCAAATTGAATAAATATTAACGTACTGATATTGAATATGTAAAAGAGAAAACGTTTAAGTAATTTTAACTTAGAGATTTTAAAAACAAGTTAGATATTTTCGCTACTTTGACGAATATTTTTTTACTTGAAAATGACTATAGTCCAATACAGTCCAAGACATCCAATACAGTCCAGTAAGTTATTGATAAAAGATGGGGAATATTAGTATGGATTTAATTTAATATATTCTTATAAATATGTATTACATAATTAAGTTATCGTGTGGTATTATCACATATATGCACATGTATTTTAATTATAAGTTTCTATAAACTAATTAACTAACTTCGTTTTCCCAGATGTAGGCAGAGAGGATAGCACCCCACACTTTTCTTTCCAGGTTCACCATTCTTGCCTCGTCCACTTTTATATATTTTATTTTGCACGTTCTTCTCATGCATGGTTGTTAAATTTTTTGACTAATATTTAAGATCTCTCCTGTAACAACATTGTATATCGGTTTTTTCAAATATTTATAGGTGGACAGAGCGCTTGCCATCTTGGATGATATACAGTATTGTTGTAGGTAAAATCACTTATCGGTCGATATTTGACCATGGCGTTTCAATAATACGTTGCGTATCGATACACATCCATGTGTGCGTGAGCCTTATCTAAGCGAGAAAGAGACAAAGTTATATGACCGCTTCACGCTAGATAGTGATGCAATAACGCACATGACCTCAATTGACGCATAATATCGGTTTCGTACACCGCACGCAGTGTTTTGTGCCTTTAATATACATAGAATAAAAGTAAATTTAATACATTGATAATAATAATTATTAAATCATTTTTAAAACTTTACGAAATTTCTTCACGTTATTCATTTATATTAATATAATAAAATATACCGTTCACTTTTAACCAAAATTTATTTTCTTCATTAATTATGGTTTCAGGTGATGATATGTATCGACAGTCATTATTATTATTATTAAGATGTGATTAATATTATTTCATTCCTTATTAATAAAATAATTAAACAGATCTATGTAATTACAAAAAAATATATACTAGCAACAGATTTTGTCAGTGGCCGACTGTACAGCGCCATCAGTAAAATATCAACTTGTAGAAATTGTGCGTAGTAGTTTTTTTTATATGATTGTTTAATAAACCATTTGATGCCTAAGAATATTTACAAGATTTGAATTCATAATGTAGATTTGCCCAAAAACGATATAGTGTTGTTGCAAGCGTGGTTTTATTTAGTCTGTCTGATCGTGCTAGGTCTATTGCGGATGTTTTCAATATATATTTTCTTTACATTCCTCTATCCAACAAACTATCTCATCAACTATCGACTATATCCAACAAACATATCCATATTCGCTCCTAATCTTTTCAATATTTTCTCTATCGTACATAGATTTTCTAACAGCGAGTCAAAGCGGTGACCTTACCACTGCGCATACTCAGAGGATGCCAATCAAAGGAATCAAAACGGTTTGATGACTATACATTTTTTTATAATAATATATATTTTTATATGTTGTGTCATTAAATTGTTATTACTTTGTAAGTTATAAAACAAAAATAAAAAAATTGTTTTATTTCATGTCATAATTAATTAATTAGATTATCTAAAATGTACTCGTATATAGACATTATATATTATTTGAATTTAAAGTTGTAGACTTCAAAGTGGAAGTTTAAAACACGTTGCATTTAGCACCGTACCACCAGACTGTTGCAACTGAACACTTTCGCGTTTATAGGGTTAAGAATTGTTTTCGTTGTCTCTCTGCTTTTGCTTAAACTCGGAAATCGCCTGCAACGCTTTCGTATAAATCGATTCTTAATTTCCTGCATAGCCGAGTCTCGCCTCGTCGTAGACCTTTGTGTACTCCAATGGGCCGCGCTGCATGCGCACTGCTTTGTACCCTGCACCCTGTACCCTGCACCCTGCACCCCTCACTCGTGCGGCATGTTGCATCCAGCGAAGTCTTAAGCGGAATGCGATTATTTTTGTGCCTTCGCTCCGAATGGCAATTGAAACATCCTAATGGCTACAACGTCATTTAAAATAGCGCTTCGCAATGAGATTTATTATTTTACTAGCTGTTAGCACCCGGCGTTGCGCGGGATTTAGGTGTGGGGTTCGGGCGAGGGGGTTCCATTGTTTATAGTAGGCCTTAAAATGAACGATTTATCCAAAATTTGTTCTGAGCACGAGGAGGGCGACTATATTTATCTCAGGATCCTAAAGAGCAATTGTTTCTTCGATGCATTGAATTCTGTGCTCTGTATAATAATTATAATATATCTATCTTAGAAAATCTTAATCGTTCTTCTTCTAATAGGTCGAAGACAGGACTCTTCCAACCTGTTGTTGATTATTTGGGGCCACTGATAGTTTCATATTTCTTCGCAGACTCTTTGTTTAATATTATCTTGTTACAGATTTCACCAGAAGTAAATATTAATTTTTTTAAAAATATTAATACTAAAATTTGATATGAAAGGTGTATAAATCATAAAGTATATCAAAATCACTCTTCTGTCCTGACACGCAATTCTCGCCTCATCCATATTCATACATACATCTTCTAATACAAACTCGCCGGTAATTGTGGCTTCTAACAGGAGCATCTTCCGGTATCTGGTTTACCAGAATCCAGTATATGGGCCCTCTATTTCTGGTGCCATCAACACTTGTGTCATATATCTATTATTATTATTGCATACATAAGTTTTATATGCTCTAACATAAACAAAATCAAAATCGTGTCTTTTTTCTAGAACTTATCTTTCACATATCTTTTTTCTTCATGTTCTTTCTTATGTTTTCTGGTATTTCATTAAAAATCTTCATCGCCCTGCACATTATAGATTTCTGAGATTTAGCCTTCTTCCTGAAAGATAGTCTTAGTCTATCTTTTCCTCTTGTATGATGTTCGTGCTCATGCTTATTTGAATCAATGTTTCGTATAAATTATACGCATTATATTCTAAGACAAATATTAGAATTATATACTTATAAGATAATTTGACACCACAGTAAAATAGAGGAATTACGAGATGATACGAATCGATCTCGATATCGGTAGAGATAAAAATAAAACACAAGATAAAAACGAGAGTGTATAAAGAGATTATGAAAATTTTCCCGCTGAATAAGTATATTCTATAAATAATTGGGAAAAATACTTTGTTTAAACCACTAAAATATTTAAATAGTGATTAAAAGAGAGTATTTTGTCTAATTATTTATATAAAATGAAGCCACATTTTGCATTTTTGTCATTTTGCAAATATTGAAGAAGCGAAATATATTCTATGTTAAAATAACCATTCCTATTGACCTGCTATTATTTTACACTTTATCGCATTACAAAATAATATTAATAATTTCATAGGGATAATTACGAAGAATTCACTCGATATTCAAGTTTAGAAAGTTTTCCGCTCATTAGGCCCGATTATTATCGTCCAATACTTGCGAGCGATAATCGCCGAATCAAAAAGGAATTTCTCCGAAGGTCGCGGACTTCAATATTTCTAATTTCGAAACGATGTACTTCAGCTGAATAAGCAAAGTTTAACCGCACCTTGATATTGTAAATTTCAAGGTCATCTTCAACGTGTAATGTCAGTGCCTTCATTAAAAACCATTTCAAACGGCCTCAGTGTATCGTCAAAATGACGATGATCATCTATCAAGTCCGATGAAGACTGTTTCCATTATCTAAGCGACTTTTCATCATGATCAAAAGCTGGTGGATTCCATTTTTGTTTCACAGATTTTCATGGATTCCGGGTACGCGGAACGTGACTAAGTTAAGTCTATTTTAGATAAATTACTATATCCTCATAAATATTACCTAATAAAAAATGTATACCATTCATTTTGTCAGAGTCTAATGAGTTACGCTGTATATGCATGGGGTAGTGCAGCTCTTACTTCAATGGATTCTCTAATTAATGCTCAGAAATGGGTCATCAGAGTAATACACAAGAGGCCATTTAGACATAACTCTGAAGAACTCTTTTAATCCTTTCAAGTTTTAGATATAAGACAACTGTTTACCAGAGCAATCTTAAAACTATATTAAAAAAAAAAAATTAACTTTGCTTCTTCGATCCGGTTCAAAGGAAACCAGGAGCAAAGCCTTAGGATATACACAGTGCCAAAATTTAATACCAAATTTGCTCAACGTACTTTCTTATTTTGTGCTCCGAGAATATTTAATAAATTGCCACTAGACCTTAAAGGCTCTTAAGTGACTTCAAACCAAAGACAACAAAGTGGTTCTTGAATATTACCGACAATAATATTTTTAAAACTTTTTTTCAATATCTTTTCATAACATCTGATTATACTTTTTTCACATAACTTTTTATAACTCACTTAATATTATACTTACTTACCTGTTAACATTTACAACTTTTAAAAACTGTACAGATAATTGCATTAGAACAGACTACATCTAGAAAAGCCATTACATTTATTTTTCATGCTACAAAAAAAATTAATAATTAAAAATAATAAAATAATATTGATGGTACACAAATATAAGTAGTAAAATGACTGCTGGTTAATAACTCACCTGGAAGTCGGTTGAAAAAGAAGTGACGCGCACGGGCCGGTCTCTAGACGGCTACGGCGCATATTATTGTTGTGTGTTGGTAGTCGGTATCCAGCTTGTTTCTAAGGTTGATGAGAGTCCCGTATTGCACCCAGGTATGCATATATGTACATATATTTTTAAAATTCTTAACATAGTGCATACATAAGGACTCCTATATACGCTCTAAGATTAAAGTATTTTCTTTTACTAAAACTTATCTTCTACATATTTCGTCAGTTTAATTTTAAATTTATTCAATTTGTCCTCCTTTCTTATGTTTTCTGGCATTCCTTTAAAATTTTTTATCACACTATACATCATTGATTTCTGAGATTTGGCCTTCTTCCTGAAAGGCAGTATTAGTCTATCCCTTCCTCTTGTACGATGCTCGTGCTCATGTTGATTTGCATCAATTTATCGTGTAAATTCCGCGGAAATTTTCTTTTTGAGGATTTTGTAAATAAATAGCATAATATTAAAATATATTTTCTGCTTAAAGGTCATTAAATTCAAATCTTTCAGCATTGCACTCATACGAGTATATCTATTTTTCTGAGTATTGTTCTCATAGACAATTTACAAAACTGATAATTGTTCCATTTCTTCTTCGTTAGCCATAAATAAAATGCTATTGCTGTAGTTAATAACGGAATTGTATACTATTTTATAAGACACAGTACTAATAAATCTTCCGATCCTTCCCAGAAGTGAGATTTTCTTAGCAACCTTTTAGTCACGTATCTTGTATTTTGTGACAAATTAAATTTTGTATCTATTGTGACTCCCAAATATTTTATTTCAGTCAGTTTCTTTAGACTTTCCCATCTATGGTAATTTTTGGTGTGATTGGTATTAATTTATTTATATTTAATTTATATGCAGGGTGCGTGCAGATTTTGGAAGACCATAAAATCGGTCATCTCGTCACGGATTGTTAAAAATCTATAGTGTACAGATTTTTAGAAATACCTCTGAGTGACTGAATTTCCACTGCATTATATCAACTGTTTATGTTTCGCCGATTCTATGGCACAATTGTGTATATGTAAATCTTTAAACAAAATAAATATAAAATACAATTGCCGCCCGTGTTTCGCGAGATTGCCCCAAGCACGGGAAAGAATGTGCGTGTATTTTTACTAGGCGGCCTGTAAATGGTTTTATTTGAATTTTGTCCAACCCCGAAACTCGTAACATACTACACATACCCAAAATTGATCACATTTTTTCTGTCGGTTGAGGTAATTTTTTACGAGAGTGTTGTTTTTCCAATCCAAAAATAATGCTAGTTGTGTACGTGTTGTATACATAGAGTAAACACTTGTTAGTCAGTTTTATCGAACTGTTTATTTGTTTAATTCGATTTATTTATTCAACAGTGAAGGTCTATTCTCGGAGAGTCCTGAACTCTCACCGGGTTTTAGATTAAGGTTTAATAATCTTGATTTTTAAAATTATAGGATTATATATACACGATTAAGAATATTAAAAAAATGTAAGAAAAGTATTTAAAAATATATTTAACCATTTTATTTACTTCTAGAATATATTTTGACTACTAAAAATTTTATTGAATCAGTTGTGAATAAAATATTCACATCTGAAATAATAATAATGAGAACAATAAATATAAACATTTTATATTTACTCATCCACTCTCGTCAGCGACGCCGCCCTGCGAAGCGGAACGCACCCAGCAAGGCGGTACTCGCGTCAATTTCCACTAACCATAAAGACAATGAGTAAAGTACGGCCGATGTAAGTTTGCGCATGAGATTTCGGCCATGCGCATCTATTTGTAAACATTCGTAAAACTTCGGGAAAATAACGCACATGCCGATTGCTCACAGTAGGTAAACCAAAAAGCGATCTTCTGAATTTAATTGACTTTTAAATTTGGATATTACTGAAAGATACACAAAATAAAAAATCAGTTTCATTTGATAATCAATTTATTTAATAAATATACAAGAAAATAACAGTTCACAAATATTTTAAACTCTTTATTAATACTGGCTTTTTACAAAATTTAACAGAGATCACAATTTAAAAAAAATATTATAAAAATTTGATGTTAATAATTAATAAATAATGAAGTATGATATGAATAATGAAAATTGAATTTGTTACATTTAATCGCAACAATATAACAATAAAAAGATTTTTGAAAATTAATTCATTTACAACTAACTCCAACAATATTATAAAAATAACATTAGAAATTAAGATATTACCATTTTAACACAATGGCACAATAAATAAAATATATTCATTTACATTTAACTGCGACAATATTTCTCGTTTTTGAACTTTTTTCAAATCACTAACCCCAACGGCAGCTTCATTAGGCATGATTTTGTATATGTTGAATGATATTTCATGCGCTTGCCCTCGTGGTGTTCGTTCGCATCCCTAAGAAGATGATGAAGACATTATGTAAATATTAAAAATTCCATAACTATCGATTAGGTTGAGTGTACGTGCACTTAAAAAAAAGTCGAAAACGTCCAGAGCACACAAACTTCTTGAAGGACAAGTGATGACTAATTAAAATGAGAGCTGATTGGTGACACACTGGATTAGGACACACCCCTTCCCCAAATGCGTTTCTGCGCAAATTTTTTAAAGCGCAAACTTAGACTGGTCGTACTCTACCTACGGATGCGACAACAATCTATTCGTTCGGGCTGAATCACGATCGACGTCTTTCAGGCAACAATTCCTGAAATTACATCCGATAGTAGTAACTCCTTTGTAAAGCTAACTTGTACCTTTATACTTAATTATAATTAATAAATTTTGTGCAATCCGTAAGTAGTTTATATTCTTAAAAACAGCCGCCTGTCACACATATATTCGCACAAAAATCCACTATTTCGACACAACTATCACATTATATGCCACACTCCGGGATATCAAACGAGCACAAAGAATTTGGGTGAATATTGGGGCATCCAATACCCCTACATCAAATCTAGAGTCAACTTACATCAACATATACCCACAACCAGGGTCGTGCAGTGTATACAAGCAAAAAAGCTGAGCATTACTAAAAATTCTAAGAAACAAATATAAATTAAATAATCTTTAAAATGGACCGTAACCGTATATTTACAGATTTATTACAATTAGCGCGTCTGTTTAGTAGAAACAGTAGAAACTTTAATGGCTTAATTGTAAAAACTACCACGACAACCCACCGCTGCAGCCGTAGCAACAATCGATGCATTTTGGCTATTCACATTACTATCTTCTACTATTGAACTAGTATTTTAATAATAGCAAAATATTATCTTAGATTCGTGAGAAAATACAATACAAAAAATTTCACCTTAATTCGAATCAACAAACTAAGTGAGAGAAAAAACACATTTTTCGTAAAAAAAAATAAATAAATGTAGTTTATTTCTTATACAACACAAATGTAAAATTAATCATAAAAATATCAAATATTTATATACTTTATTGACTTTGTATTAATATTATTACGTTTTATATTAAAAATCAAAGATGTTTTATAATTAATATTATTTTTCCCAGAAAACAACTTTTTAAAAGTTGTTTAAATTAATTCAGGATATTTTGAATTTCTCGTTTTAATCAATGATGGTATGTTAATAATAATTCAACACCTTTTTGTATAAACTTGACAAGAACCTTTTCTGAGCTTATTCTTACAATTCTATTTTCAAATACATATATTTCTTGGATTTTTGTTAAGCTAGCTAACAAAATTCTCTGAGGCAGGTCTTATCACATACACCTATGGACATTCAATAAAGATTACTTATTTTTACCGGTGTTCCCTTTGTTCCACTTGGTAAGTTCACTTTGCATTACATCTAATAAAATTATCGTTGTTTTTTTATTAACAATATTCATCTCAATATTGTTGTTATGTACGTGATATCTGAAGAGGTATAAGATTTGATATTTATATTTTATTTATGTGTATAAATATGTATATTAATAAAAATTAAATCTATTAATTATAAAGATATACAAATAAAATTAATTTATCTAAAAAACGTTGTTGTTGTTACCGGGATTCGAAACTGGATCTCTTTCTATCCGGGGAAATGCATTAACTGATTATGCTACACCAACATAATAAAAATAAAGAATATAATGAAATAAATATAAATGTGGCTTTCAAATAATGGAATGACATATGTATCAATTTGAAAGTACAATTCATAAGATCGAAATTTTGTCGTCAACTTAATGTAGCATAATCGGTTAATGCATTTACCCGGATAGAAAGAGATCCAGGTTCGAACCCCGGTAGCAATAACAATATTTTTTCGATATATTGATTTTATATGTATATCTTTTTAATTAATACATTTAATTTGTATTAAAAATATCACAGACATATGTTCTAAAAAATTGCAACTTCATAATAAGAAAGTGTTTTTAAAAATAATATTTTTCGAAAAAAATGATTTTATATGTATATGCGAAAGTGAAAAATTGCAACGATAGTCTTGCATATTTTTCACTAAAAGTGCAGTTCTGGCTTCACGAAATAGAGAGAATTACCCCTAAGAACTTTTGAAGGTCCAAACCTGAGAATAAAACTGCTATAACAGTATATTAAATTACCTAATTGCAACTCTTGATTAACTGTTTATATATATATATATATATATATATATATACATTTTGTGCATTAATAATTGCACTTTGCTTACTGTTACACCGGAGAAATACTGTCTGCTATAATACAGTAAATTACTAGTGTAGCAGGCAGGGTACTCAAACATATGTCTTACTTTCTTACGGATATGTTGTATTTACTTTGCCAAATTTTATATGCATACCCTCGGTACATTTGTCTGATATTTGAAATATTACGCAACACTCATAGTTATTAACTGGGTATAAATGTATTATTATTGAATATTAATTTAGTAGAGTAATACGTCAGACCATTAGACATTATTTATCAATGTTAGTACATAATAAATGTAAAAAGTGAACCTAATAAATGTATTATTATTATCTAATTTAATTAGTATTTAAAATATCACAGACCTATGTTCTGAATAATTACAACTTCACAATAAGAATGTGTTCTCCTTAATAAATTTTAATATTTCTACATGATTTGATGTTTTAACTGTTCATTTTTGCTGTTATTATTATTTACTTTTACATATATATTTTCTATTCACACTTCATAAAAAAATAATCATAATTTTCGCCTGCGGTTCTTATATAAAAATACAGTTATATGATGATTATTTAATGTGTTGAATATGTTTATATAATTTTCTTTAAATAATTGCTTTGCCATTCTTGTTCAATAATCTTATATAAGTATTTTTGTTTTATTTTTGTAACATTTTTGTTAATGGTACAGTATATCATAAGGTATAAATAAATTAAACAGAGGAACGATTGAGAATTTTTATAGAAATTCATTATGTAAAAGATTTCCTTTACATACCTACACATACCACAATGTATGATTGCCTTTCTACGCGGGATGTAATTCAGACAGAATTCTTAGAACCTTGAATACTTAAAGTACTTAGTACATTATATCTATATACGGTGTATTAATACGTAAGTTAAAAGATTCTTCTTTACTGTTTTCTTCCGAGGATCGTGACTTTCACAAGGCTTGTTACTCGCGTCCTCTGCATTGAGTAGTCCGAATTTGACATTAATAAGGGATAATAAATTTTACATACAAATAAATACAGTATATAAATTAGAAATTTTAGGATTAAAAAAAGTGTTAATAGAAAATTAAACATTATAATTAATTAAATCCTTTTTGAAAATAGTCACCATTTAAATTTGTTTTCACATTAGTTCATATTTATTAACACACTACTTATATTTATAGTTTTATTTTCGTCTGTTCTTGCAATTTTAATTTTAGTGTACATTGTATCCTGAAGAAGGAATCATTGGTCTTGAAACATGTTCATTTATCAATAAACAGTGGTATAAACAAAGTGCTTTCTTATTATTAAATAATAAATGACTTACGGTTGAAAGACGTTTATTGAAGTACGATGTACAATATAGGTAAAATGCAAGCAGTAGATGCGTGAGGCGTCTGCTGTTAGTCGAACTATGTGGGAAGCCGGCCAAGATAGAAGTGATGCTAAAATGTCGGTTTGCTTGGCGGCTTTCCACGTATATTATATATTGTTGTCGGTTTGCGAGACGGTACCAAGAGAGATTATATTGCCGTTCAGTGATTCAAGTTCGTACTCAGGTATGTACGTTCAGGACAGAATGTCGGCGGTGTTGCTGATTGTGGAGGCGATAGACATCGATAGATATATGGCACGCATGGTTTGTGACTGCGGTCACGGATTGCTGGGTCCCGTGCTGTAGTTGAATATTAAGAGGAGGTACGGTGCATATAAAAAATATTATATAACTTTGTTTATTGAAACCACTTAATGAGTAATTTAAAACATCAACCGGTTTAGGGAAAGATAATTTCCGATGATGATTTAAATTATTGGATGGGGAGGTGCATATAAAACTTCAATGTCACAATTAGATATCACTCAAAAAATGATAATAAAAATTATTCTAAAAAAAAAAGTAGACTATTCAAGTATACAACTTTTCACAGATTTTAAAGTAACAAAAATTGTAGACATATACAAAAAAAATTCGATAATTCAAATTTTCAAAATTAAAAATCAGTTAAATTTTAGAAGCGAATTTCGATCTACAAGATATAGAGATCAAATTGGTATCCCAAAACTAAAATAAACTGCAACTCAAAATCAATATATTTATATCAAGGTATCAATTTTTTTAACAATCTCCCCATCACAATTAGAAAAATTTCGGACTATCATAAATTTGTAACTGAAGTAAAAAAATATGTATACAGACTAACTGAAACATAAATTAACTCGAATATACTCCTTCTCTATTCACGAGTCTTACTTTCATAGAGAAGAAACAAATGTTAAAATATATATATATACACTAATTATTGAAATTGTATTATATTTTTAATATTAATAAAAAAAGAAAAAAATATATTATGTTTTCCGAAACCGGTTGATGTTTTTAATGACTCATTGAGTAGTTTTAATAAACAAAGTTAAATAATCTATAAAAATGAACATAATAAACAACAAAGCATAGTTTGTAAATATTAAAAATAATTATATTTTGTACCCTTGTTTATTACATTTTAGGTCGTGACGATTTGAAATGAAATAAATGCCTCATCTACGTCATCTTCAGTAGGTAGAATCTATGTGTAGGAGTTGGTGTGTGAATGTTAAGGTTATTCTAATTATGTTTGACTCGAGATTGTGTCAGAAGGTCAAGATGCTGTGAGACAGAAGCTCCAAACTCCTTTTTGTCTTATGCGTGTTGGTTGTGTGTCTGTTGTAACCATAGAAGAGTATATAAATGAAAGAGCACTTACAAGGTTTCGTTTACTGAGGTGATGAATTCATACAATTTAAATGCGCGGTTGAACCGTGGAGTGGCTCTCTGGAGATGCTGTTGAGTAGCGATGCTGGTGTTGGGACGGCCTGCGGAAAAGTGATCGCTAGTTGCTTGGCAGTAACCGTCTCTGGTGCATAATGTTTATTTAGTGGTGTTTACTGGTCGCTTTGGTTCGGGCCCTATATGGTTGATGAGTGAGTCCTTACACGGCCATGCCAATGGACGCGTGCAAGGTCACCGCATATTTAAAACTGAGTGCATTATCGATTTTAAATTTCAAAATCGATAATATTTAATGTAAAAATAACACATATTTATAATGTATTCTAATATATTCTATTGTATTATTCTTGGTTTATCAGTGTGAAGATGATGACATTTTGTTGTGAAGTTTAAATCTCTTCCAAGAAACAAATGATTAATATACTCCTTAAATCTTAAGCGGCTAATGTAAGTACTAACGTAAGTACACAACATTTTCGGCTAAGTACCTAGTCGAAATATTGGGATTTGTAAAAACATCTCTCTCGGTTTTCAAATAAGTTAGAAAGGAGCTTTAAATTTTTTTTAGCTTTACATCAAACAAATGTATCATAATTGTATTTAGTTCTATTAGTGCAAGCCTCGGTCTTAAAAGTAAAAGGTACTGTCAAGAGTCGGCAGGTCTAATTCATCTCTCATACGGATGCTCCTCGGGAGAGTTGTAAAGGGAGGTATTTATATTGTTAAGAAATTTTATATATTTGTTTTCTTATATTCTGTTACTTTCATACACCTTCGTATTCTCCTCAATTATTCAAGTGTATGGTGACCATATACGCGCCCGAATACATGGCCGTATAAGAGATCACCTATAAATCATTAGGACCCGAACTAGAGTGATCAATAAGCAGACGCAAATAAACCATTGGCACCAGAGACGGATACTGCTCAAACAACTAATATCACTTCTCCGCAGGCCGTTCTATCACCAAAGTTCAAACCGTGCATTTAATTGTATAAATTCATCACTGCAATAAAAAAAACTTTGTAAGTGCTCCTTCATCTATATACACTGCTCTAGTTAAAACAGACACCCTACATTTCGACATACAACCAACACGCATGAGACATAAGAGGTTAGTAGCTTCTGTCTCACAGCCTCTTAATCTTCAGACACAATCTTGAATCACTCATAATTTGAATAACTTGAACACACACAAGGGTATATATTACAGGCGTTTTCCATTATTTTAAGGTAAATGTAATTCGTTAATAATGACGGCAAATTATGTATAAACAACACAAATTTTTATACGCGCTTTTTCATTTATAATAGAAAATCCGCTTATCACAATTAAAAAATATAAATTACCTCTTTACACCATGAATATAATCTAAACATTCATACAATCGTACGTGAGAAGAATTATAGTGCGCTATGTATTGGGTTTACATAAACAAGAATCAGATTACTTAAAAATATTAAGGAGAACACATTCTTATTGTGAAGTTGTAATTATTCAGAACATAGGTCTGTGATGACGATGATGTGATGTGATAAAAAAAAAAAAATAATAAAAAAAAACAATATAGATGGTTTTCAAATAATGGAACGACCGATCTATTCATTTGAAAAAGTGTAACATATAGGTTTGAAAATTTGTCATTAAAAATACTGGCGCTACAACACAATTGGTAGTGTACTTCTCCGGATTGGAAATATAGATCCAGGTTCGAATCCCGGTAACGCAAAAACATTATTTTTCGACAAAATTGATTTTATGTGTATATATTTATAATAATAACAATAAATTAGTACTTAAAAAAATAATATATATATATTTAATTATTAAGAAGGACACATTCTTATTGTGGAGTTGAAATTATTCAGAACATAGGTCTGTGATATTTTAAATACTAATTAAATGTATTAATTAAAAAGATATACATATAAAATAGATTTTATCGAAAAATATTGTCGTTGCTACCGGGATTCGAACCTGGATCTCTTTCAATCCGGAGAACATTAATATATAAGTTGTATCAATGTGTCGAAAATTTAATAAAAATGAATTGTTAAATCTAGCGTCTCCTATCGGATTACTCAAAGGTATTTGTGATTCCGTAAAAATAAAGAAGATGGCTTATAAATAATAAATGATAGATGTATCAATTTGAAAAGTGTAACATATAGATTCGAAAATTTGTCGTCAATGCACTGCATTGATATAGCGTAATCTGTTAATGCACGTTCCCCGGATTGAAAGAGATCCAGATTCGAACCCCGGTAGTAACGGCAATATTTTTAGATGAAATTGATTTTATATGTACATCTTTCTAATTAATACATTTAATTTCTATTTATAATATGTATTTCATCAGAATCTTTTGTTGTATAATTATGATTGATCTTCTTTTTAAAAGTATTAGATTATTAATAAATATAAAGCGATTCTATAGAAAGATTTCACGAACTTTTTCTGTTACTCTTGTTGCCTTAAAAACTCGAATACATTTATTTTCCATATCCTGAATCTTCTTAGCATCCCTTTAATTCTCCTGTTATCTCTACTATAATCATATTTCAATTCGTTCTTAATATGTTCATTCTTCACACTACAGCCAGGAGAGACTTGCGGTAGTCAACAACATAGGGTGATCCAGAGAACGAGTTTGAGGTAGTCTCTTGGCGAACAACTGAAGACAGTTGGTCGCCAAGAGAATAAGAATAAGTACTACATTTATAACATCACTGAGAACTGCGGTATGCTCAGAGGAGTACAGGAAAGGTCTCGAAGGACTCCATAGAGTTTGCGATACTCAGTAATGATGGAGACTTAGAAGTAAATAATTTTTCTTTTCCTAGAAATGAAACAATTTGATGACTTTTTTCTTGCAATCCAGGTACTTTGGTTTTATGAAAATAAATGTGCGAAAAAACTGGCCAAAGAGTTTTCCCTCATCAATTCCGTATACCGATGTATGACAGACTTAATATGGTAAAAAAAATGTACGAATTCTATTTAGACTGTGCAATGGATGGATCCAAATAATTATAAGGGTAATCAGCTTAAAATAATTCAAAGATCTATTCCTCGCACTTCCTGGTTCTCTAAAAAGAAAGTCTCCAAAAGAACAATATAAAATATCTTTAGAATGAGAATTGGGCATTGCCAGGTAGCTTCACATTTATTCAGATTGAACTTAATAGATTCCCCAATGTGTGTGGTGCCAAGGAGACCACCCTTGACCATATATTTTTTGCCTGTCCATTAGGGATCACAGTTTTTTTTTTACAGTAATCTCGTCAATGGTAATTTTCAATTCCTGGTTAACTTGTGTCAACCTCTTTAACTTCCCTTAACTCGCCACATTGAATCTTTATAATAGAAAATTATTGAACGACAATGGTATTGACTTGTAATATATTTCCTATTCTATAATATTATTGTACTTTTTTCTATAAAATAAAGTTTTAACTTGGCTAATGACATAAATCACCATTGAAGGGTGGATTGCCTATTTAAAAGAAGAAAATACTTTTGTGACCAGTATTTAACATTGCCTGTTAACTAATGATCTTCCATTTCCTCTTTCTCGGTCGGTGGGGCCTTGTTTAGTGCAACGTGTTACGAGGCTCAAATCATGTTTCGTACTTGAACTGTCCATTGTCACATAAGAAAGTTTAGAAAAACATAATATAAATATAATAATTAATAAAGAAACACATCTGAAGACAATAAAGTACGTATTTGAGGTCCATTAATAAAGTTTTACAGATAATTTAATCCCACACAAATTTTGTTTAAAAAAATTATATGAATACATTTTTTGTATCACATTTCACATGAAAATATAATCTCTTGTTTAGACAAACCGTCAAAATCATTTACTTCAGATTATTTTGGATATCTGAGGACAAATCTATCCTTAATGCAAATCTATATGGCAGTTCATATAAACTATGGAAACTTTGGATTTTTTTTATTTATATACTTACACATGTAACGCCTATCCCTGGGTTACTACCTGATTGTTGACAATTGTTAAATGGGATTAAATTAACTTGATAAAATGAAAAGCATCAAGAAAGTTAAGAAACTCGAGATAAAGCGGTTCATCCAAATTTTAGTCAACTTCGACATGACAGATTTGACTTTCATCCACGTAATCCTAAACCTTACGTAGAACGGTTATTTTGTGTATGAGTAGGTTATTATAAAAATAAATACGCCATTTAGAGTGAGATACTAAAACATATATTCATATGTGGTGTATTTTTTTCTGCGGATGTTTTCTTCACTGTTAAAAACTTTTCAAGTCACCTTGTATCTGTGGTAGTACGAAAGTGATTCTATATTAAACAGAACAAAGTAGTTAAGAGGGTTAATTTTGGTTGTGTAAATTATTTAATATAACCCCAAAATAGTAATTCCCCGTCGGAAATTGGCTGCCACGCCTTCAGGGTTGCCCATACCAAGCGAGAAATCGTCCGGGTGGCACATTCGTAATTTGATTCAACTGTTACGGTATTCTTTTATTTTTAGTTTAACTCGCTAACGAGCATAATAAGAAATGTGATATTTAAAAAAACGAGGGACCCCGAGGCATCAGCGACAGCAAGACAAAATAATGGCCGGCTAGAAAGTTGTCTAATACACAGCAAAAAGTGAATTTTATCAGAACTAAAAAAGGTTCCACGCAGCTGTTCCAAAGACTTATTGAAGACTGAACAGATACAGATTTTGTTTAACATAAGTTATGCGTTGATCGCTTTTTATAAAATTATTATTTAAGTTTATTTCATCCTGTGTAACGTAAGTAAGTTAACTAATTAATAATTATTATATAATTTTTTGCTAACTGACATAACTAACAAGACCATCTTTCATATATATCTAGTTTACCTGGTCGTGTCAAGTTTTCGGCAGACGTCCTCTATTTCTGGTGTCATAAATACTTGTATTATATATCTATCTTACTATTATCTCCTCATTCATTCGTTCCACATGACGCGGGATACCTAAGCGATCCTGTTTAACTCTTATTTACTATGCTAAGATACAATTTACATTCTATCTTAATTTTTTCTTTCTTCATTCTATCATTAATGGATCTGCTTATTCTTATTTCTTATCTTATTTCTTAATTTTATTTCCGCTGCATTCAGTCGGTTTTTGCTCCTCATATGTAACTTTTTGAAGATTTTAGTAATATGTGAAAAAGAGGAGGGAAATATATTTTAATAATTAGTGGAAAGTAGTGAGTGAGAGAAGAAAGCTAGCAAACCGATTTGGCTTAATTGTTAGTTGTGTTCCAGATTACACAAAATTAATAGAAAATTTGAATAGTGTGTGAAGATAAAATAAGTTTTCTTTTTAAAATAATTCCCAGGTACTAACTAGATTATCATGTAGGCATGCTATCTGCAAATGAAAGAAAATATTCTAAGGGACTGGTTCGCTAGCCAACTTACTATCCTGCTGTTGCCCTAAAACTGTAACTACAGAAAATATTATGCAGGAGCATTTATTCAGTCATCCAAAAAATAAGTAAAAAGTGCTCCTAGGGAACTAATACATTAGGAGAAAACTGAATAAATAGGAAATATTGTAGACCCATATTACTCTACAGTGATCCAGATCGAAGACTTTCTACAGAAAATTTTGATTTTTTAAATAAATTATTAGGCATTTGTTCGGTATTTATGACAGGACCAGATCGCCGGTCGCCGTGAGCATATGTGGATGCTCCGTTAGGTTTTATATACCTATCTGTTTGCTGTCCACCTCTCTTACCGCAGAGCATGACTTTTCTGTGTGTGTTGTTTATGACTTTTGAACTGACAAGGAGTGTCAGCTATGCTCATTACATTGGTCTGATTATACAGTTACCGTTGCTATTGTATGGTTTGGAATTCTCGCGACGCGTGACGAAACTACTATTGGGTTAACAGAGGTTCGTGCGAAACAGCGAAGTTGTTCCTGAAGTTCAGGAGAGCTGTGACCACTGCAGAGAAAATCCAGGTAAGTCGTGTTCTTCCTGGTTGATCACTAAGCTCTTATTGTTTTGTCCCTTTACCAAATTCCTACCACCGTTCCTACATCTTGCTTCCCCACCCCTTGTGTAAATAATATTATTACACTAAATCACGCATTTTTATTTATTATAATATTTAATTTCACGAAGAGTTCATAGAAACTTGAAGATGCGCTAGATGCGTGCAAAGGTCTCTTTAATATTCCTTAGTTTGATAGTTTGACAGGATTTGTATGGTAATGGATTTTGTCAGAAGTATATTCGATATTTTAGCGTTACTGGCCGCTGATAGTGCTAGCTACGTCTGCTGTGATATTACACGTACTATAGTCTGACGTCGAGGTGACGTTATGATGCTATAGTTACCACATGATCCCTTGATAGCGTCAGGTGTTTTTTTCAATAGTTTAATCATAGTTAAAAACAATTTCATTACTGCATTTAATTCGATTAAGTTACTGTTATTACAAGTGTTAAATTATTATATTTTTTATTTTTATCGTCATTATAAGAATACACTAATTGAATTCGAACTGTAAATCCGGATCGATAAGATCCAAACGAATTTCGAAAACTCCGGGTCGCGCATTCCGCGGAATGGGATACGACAATTTCGGTCGTAAATCGGAATCACCGCAAGTTAGGGAAGGAAAGTAGGGAAACGTGGTATAGGATGAGGTTGGTGAGGGGATAAGGATTCTAGTCGAAGGACCACTGAATTTCGGGGAACCGGGATTCGAAAAGACTCCTCGCCTATCTTATCTTGTATATTGATGAGCCGATCTCCGATCCCAATTGAATAGGGTGATGTCACAAGTTCACCCACGGTACGAACAAACAATATCACTAAGCATACAAATCACAGTATCACAAACAATACAGTGCTGGTGCACTGGAGCTGAAAGATCCACACCGCGAATTCTATCGCGATGTTGAGATCGAACAACTATTGGTCAAGTTAACGTCTGCTGGCATCAAGGTCACAGACGAGCATGAGAAAATGTACGAATGGGAATTTGGATGCGGAATGTGTCAATAACAGTGGTTGTGGCTGAATCAAAAATCAAAAAGACGCGCCAAAAGCGTGTTTACGAATTCGGAACACCAATCATTTGAATTACCACTTTAGTATATGGTAAAACCACATACAAAAAAAAAATTGAAGTCGGCGCACAATTCTGAAATAAAAACATACTGCGGGAAACATATTATTGAACCCCTTCTCTAAAGGAATGTCTGCTTCTTGGCAAAATGAAACGGATGTAAAAACGAACCGGGTGTTTCAGGATATCTGCGACCGGAAGAATTATGGCCTGCGATAAGTTCACAATAGAATATATCGACGATTTTTACATACCGTATGATCATTTTTTTGCAAGTGCACACATACACATATATGTAAATATTGGCGGGAAAAAATTAACCACGTAATAAAAAAATTACATAATATTTGCCAAAAATGTTGGAAAAAATAGCTGCTATCTCTAATTTTCGGTTGATGAAGTCTTCCCAATTTTGCTAGTTTTAATTAAATTTTTTTAAACAAATATCGGATATCTCATACAGATAAAGCTATTTTAAAAAAAATATATGGAAGTATGGTGTAATTACAAGGCTTACGACCTGTCTTCGGCTGGCTTAAATGATTACTTTATATATATATATATATATATATATATATAACGTTCATCAATTCTCACTCCTCATTTATGAATCAAATTTGATAAATTATTTTTTATTTTTTCTATGAGAATCTGGTATTTTTGAAATTATTTGAAAAATACCTTTGTCGTTATGAGATATCTGATATTTGTTTTTAATGACAGTGCTTTTGTTGGTAAAAATCTAGTAAATCTGTGTTCTTGAACATAATCAAATATTGCTAATATATTTGTACATTCAAAACAATACAATGTTATTATTTCCCGGTTAATGCGATCCTGGTAAATTGAGAATTAAGAATTCACACATGGTACAATTATTTGTATTACAGTTTTTCTAATAGAAGAGGTGATACAGTGATTTAATATGTAAAGTAAAAAAGAACAACTAAATTTTATTAAATGCCACTTGTCTGAAAATTTTATGTATGAAATTGAATATTTAATCCTTATATCGTAGTATATAAATCGCGGCGAGCCTCAACTAACGGTCGGGTCGCAGGTGGCGAATAGCGAAATATCCTGCAGATATATAGGACAGCTGCGAATAAGGGGAAACCTAAATAAGCAGTCCTGGACCAGAGGCGGCAAGTCTGTGTAACGTGGAAGAGTTACTGGTGATGGAGTATATCTCATCACATACCAGTGGGTCAGTTAGAGTTTTAACATGGCGAGTAGTAACTCCCGTCAAACATATGCTGCCCTGATAATAAAAGCAGTATAATCAGTATTGGATGCAGGCGGAGATAGATTGAGAACAAGGAAGGGGTGTAAAACTATAATAGCAGGCGCGGTAATAATTCTAAAATAATAATTATCCGACAATAGTACGACTAGTCATTGAGAGTAAAACGAAGGAACTTGGTTTATATGTAAGTGTTGTGTTAAAATGTTTGATCATAAATGATTACAAAAAAAAATTTCGACTAACACTAAAAAATCTTTTTACTTTTGTTATACATGTATGAAACATTAACTTAGTGATAAAATATTTTAAATAATATAAATCATTTAGCATTTAACTATTAGAGAATAACTTTTGATGCCCACTGGTTACGCAGTAACCAATCCTTCGCCAGAATAAAATAAAAATATGAGTTTAAGAAATTATTTTACTCTGCCTCCGACTTTATTTATTGATTAAAATTATTAAGATTAAAACAATAACAAAATAGTCCTAATAAAGATCCTTCTTAAATCGGTCTAAATCAAGAAAAGAAATCGGTTTTTGTTAGCATTTATTGAGCCATTTCCTGAATAAATCCTTTTGTTTGCGAATAAACCATCAAAGTTACCTATTAGTAGTTAGTAAATTAATTACAACCAACTCAGCCCTGCGGGCAGATTATCCCTTCTTTACGAATGCTTCGCAGCTAACTCAAAGTTTATAATAATAGCTTACCTTAAAACAATATAAGCCAAAATGTAAAGAAATGGCCGAGAATATTTTTATTATATAAACTCGTAGTTTAATATGATTGAAACGATTGAAATTGGTTCAAAATATAGTTACAGATACAAGTATAGGCAGTAAGATGTCTACAACGTGTAGCGTTTGTTAGTGGACTAATCGGAGAGACGGCTGCGAGAGAAGTGACGCTAGGGCCGGCTCCCTGAGCGGCTGCTGCGTAAATTATTGTTGTCCATTAGGGATCGGTACCAGGCGTGTTAAAGTTGACAAGAGCCCCGTTTAGCATTCATAAGAGTGCAGGGTGTGTGCAGATTGTGGAGGCGATAGACCTCCACAATACTTATATTAAAATATAAAAAGCACATTGCGTGATTATTACTTAATCATCATTTTTGGTGTGTTGGAATCGTTAAATAAAGAATATTTTTTTTATTACTAGCCATGTGTACCCTTTTACAGCTGAATTATTTATAGTAGAGATATATATCTTCTTAAAAATTCTATTAAAAATTAAAAAGTAAATAAATCTGTTATTAAAAAATATTATTTATAAATTTAATTTCTCATTTACGAGTAATTATATTAAGGGTGTTTATTAACACAAGTTTTAAACAAATCTTTATTATAGTCTATACATAAGTACAGTTGCCGGATATTCCCGGTGTATTCAAAAAATTTGTTGACTCACCATATACAACGTTAGAGACATTCATATAGTATGGCTATCTTGTAGTGAGTGGTTGAAATGTTCAAGACAATATATCAGCTCGCCGACTGTAAATTATAGTCCGCGATTCGTTTCTTGAATACACGAAACATGAAACTAGTTGACGACATTTATCATTAATTTTTTCTTACTTTGTTCTGATTTGGCGCCAAGTGATTTCCATCTTTTCCTTCATCTGAAGCGGATCCTTGATGGTAAGCATTTTGATGACGATAGTGAACTCAAAGACGGAGTACAGACATGGTTTTCATCCCAGATGGCGTCGTTCTATGACGAAGGTATACAAAATTGGTGCCCCGTTATGGCAAGTGCCTTAATAATGGTGGTGACTATATTGAGAAGTTATTTAAGGTGCGTAGCCTCCGAATCAAGTAAAGTGTTATAAAAATTATGTGTTTCATTAAAAAATAAACAAGTACTTATTTAAAAAACGCGCTTGGTATGTACGTATATCATTGTTCGATACGAAAATACATTTTGCTAAAAATTTGTCAATGCCTTCAATAATTGTCAAAGTGGGCCATAATGGCACCACGCAGCTCTCTTTGAAATCTTTGTAATATCGAACCATGATACGAATGACCCGTTAATTCTTACACATGAACTACTACCCTCATATTGATTTGCAATCACCTGTACAAGTTTGCATTTCACTAAAGTAAATGGAATATCCATAATTCATTAAATTAAATGAAATATCCATAATTCTATTATATTTGTATATGTTTTGCAGTCAAGCTATAAATATTACATAATGGTAAACAATGTATTGACTTTTTAAACATCGTGTTATAAGGGTAGCACTCACTCAAAAACCATAAGTAGCAAAGTTTTCTGTTCCGATTCTAGGAACATTTTTATAAAAGAGCAATAAAATTCGCGAACGACACAGATACATAATAAATATAACATGAATTTGGAAAATTTATATATTTGTCTTTGGATTAATAATATCCTATTTCTTATGTATTCGAAATTATTTTAATTTTTTTTCATTACCTGAGCTAAAATAATATTATGTTACTTCATTTCTATATAATTCTGCCGACATATAATATATATTATTAAGGAAAACACATTTTTATTGTCAAGTTGTTATTATTCAGAACATAGGTCTGTGATATTTAAAAAAATACAAATTAAATGTATTAATCAGAAGGATATACATATAAAATCAATTATATCAAAAAATATTGTTGTTGATACTGGGATTCAAACCTGGACCTCTTTCTATTCGGGAAAACTGAATTATCCGATTATGCTACAGCAACACAGTGCATTTACGACATATATCAAATAATGGAACGATAGATGTATCAATTTGAAAAGGTTCAAAAATTTGTTGTCAATGGACCGTGTTGCCGTAAATCGGATAATGCGATTTCCCCAAATCTAATAAAATTAATTATACAATTTAATTCTGAGGTTTTATTTAAACGTATTTGAGATTCACGGTAATATAAAGTTGATTGCTTTTAAAATTCAAATAGTAGATGTATCAATTGGAAATATTGCAGGATTTGCAGGATTGAAATTTGTCGAAAATGAATTCGATTGCTATAGCGAAGGTGGAGAACGAGCTTTCTCAGATAGAATGAGGTCCAGGTTCTATTCCCGGTAGGAAATAAATATAATTTTAGTTGATTTATTTAATTTGTATTAAATATATTTAAAAAAATATATATTTACCGACTGCGAATACTTGATTGCAAGGAAGCTGAATTTTTAATAATTTATTGCCAGAGATGTGATCGTATGCAGGTAGAAAAAAAATCTTTTATCGAATTATGTATATATATAGTCATATAGGGTAAATTTTCCTAAATTGTATCATCACAGTAACTTTCAAATTAAGATAGTCACAACGCCATGGTGGTAAAATACTGAAACAATAGTCGGCCATGCTGCTATGTAAGCGAGCGAATGCTTGTTAGAATGCAAAATTACCGAAAACAATATTTTGTTCAAGGATACAAAAACACTAAGTCGAAGTAAGGGACGGAGGGTAATAAACATCAGTATTGTTAGACGCACGATATGGCGTGGGAACAGCAATAAGGAAACTGGCGTACGTGATCATAATCACGTCGGCAAATTTACCATAAGGGACGCATCACCTTATGCGTCAGTCTCCTCCAAATCCCAGCCTAGAGAGATCGCTCCATAAGCACGGGATCTAGTTTTCAATTAAAAAATAAAATCAAAATCATCTCTGATATAATAAGCAAGCGTTTTGTAATTTGTTATTCGGGGGAAAATGTAAACTGTGCGCTTCGTGTTTAAGATTACACTGTGATGTTCTCTGTGTTTAATCGTTGATGTAAAAGTATAACAAGGGTCCCGGTGGATCTATATGAAAAAAAGACGATCAACATAATTTGGTGTAGTGAGAATAAATTGTCGCTATCAGGGGAGACGATATCATATACAGCACGCACAAATTGCATAAGAATATCGCGTTCAGAGTCCCGGTTTGCCTGGATAATTGGGTATCGTCTGGTGGTACCTGCCTGAACTCCGTCACCCTACGCTGGCACCACAACTATTGGCCACACTTCACGTCCAGGTTCCAGGACCATCATCTACACGTGGAAGGCGTCTCCTAAGAGGTAATTCCTTACGTGAGGAATCTGCATAATCCACATAAGACAAGCGTCAACATAGACAATTTGGTAGATAACTTTATGCTGGCATGATGGACACCTAATTAGTGTTAATTTAATTGTAATTATTTTTGGAATTGTCTCATTAATAAGTAATCAGGTAAAATACTCATTTTCCACTTTTAATACAAAAAATGTCACAGAATATTGATAACAAACTTTATTGTAAACAATGGTATTTTGTAATTTCATTTCGTAACCATTTGACTTAATAATATTTAAAAAAGAACCAGTTAGGCTAGATGCCTCCCCTCTGAACATGAATCCGAGGCGGAGAAAAATAACCTAACATGCTGCGTGATAACTCTGTTGAAAATATGTTTTTAAAGGAAGTTTTTTCCCGTAACTTTATTAATATTTTTATATTTTTCGTAAGACTTATATTCAATTTTTATTTGTGTAAGCCGTTAATACGAATACATGTACTAAACTTTGATTATTTTTTGTGTTTTTGCAATGTGGATGCAAGGTGTTAATGTAATATGTGTTTTAGTCCGTACCACTAAAACCTATTATGATAATATGACTCGATGTATGCAATGTGATGATTTCATAAACTATGCACTAAAGCTTACAAGAGAGCTGCAACAAATAATATTGAATGTATTCACATGTCAGCAGTAGTATTTTTTTATATAAAAAATTACAAATATATTGCATTGTTTCGAAGTACGATTTAAGGTCAGGGTGATGTAATTTGAGGCCATCGCTCTTAAATCTTACTTTTTCAATATTTTTAATATTGTTCTTTCAAATGTTTTTTTTTTTTTTAAATTTGTTTTAATAAACGGAAGAATATGAAGTAACGATGCTCACATGTATTTTATATTCCTACAAAATTCGTTAAGAAAAGTCTCCCCTACTTCATCATCAGACATTTTAAATCTATATCTGGATGAAAGCCTCGCCATGACGCCAATCTAGTCGGTTCTCCGCCAATCACTTCCGATTTCACATTGCACGATCATTTAGACTTTCTCAACCTCAAGTTTGTTTTTCGTCTTGTAGATACCATTCAATAATAAACTATTGCCCAGCCAATTTCATTTTCGCTTTTTAGCAATAACTGTGACATCTTTCATTTTGGATTATGTATCTATCGATATTAAACAAGAAACTTTTGTTATTAATATGCCAGGTTTCAAAATATTCGAAGGGTATTATAGTAATGGAGAAGGAAACGCGAAGAAATCGTAGGATGGGATTTGAAAGCGGAAGTTATTTGGAATATCAAAAGTTCAAAGGCAAAGCAACTGGATGTGTCTTCTACGAAAACTGGTTCTGTTCAAACACCGCTCGATAGGTTGGGAAAATTGTGATTTATCTGTAAATGAAGCATGGAAGAAAATCAAGGAGTAAAATTAGAACAGTAATAATCTTGATGATATATTTTTGTTTATAAGTGTGTTCACTTAAACATGAGGACCAAACAATATTCAATAAATTTAATACTATCTACTTAAAATGCAGGTTCAAGGGACGAAAGATCTGAATTTGATGAGAGGCGTAAATTAAATCTTTATATATATATATATATATATATATATATATATATATATATACACAAATTAAATATATTAATTAGAAAGATATACATATAAAATCAATTTTATCAAAAAATATTATTGTTGATACCGGGATTCGAACCTGAACCTCTTCCGAGGAAGCGTGTTCTCCACTTTCGCTATAGCAATCGAATTCATTTTTAACAAATTTTTTGAACTTATATCTATAAATGAGGCAACAAACTTTCACATATGTTTAAAGTGGTGTCAATAGAATTATTGATTATTATTATTATTAACAACAGTATTTTAAGGTATATAAGGACATAACACAACTCGTCTAGACGTTCTATTTCTAACACACCTTTTATATTATCGATATAATAAAAATGTTTCTCACGGACAGAGAAAACAAAAGGCTGTTTTAATATTCAAAATGATAGTGATCCCATGGTACACTAAACCTTATTTTTAAATAATAATATCTTTTTCAGTTCTTTAAAAATCTTCCAAATTATATTAAGAGGACCAATAAAGTTATTTTGAATGATTACTATTTTTTTGAAACAGTTTTTAAGATTTTTAATAATTCAGTTCGATGATCAAAAGAAAAAATAATCCGTATTTCACCGCTCTTCCCTTCTAGATCAGACAAAAAATATTCACATATTTGAATATTCGTTAAAAGATCCATGCTTATAAGTAAACTGAATTCTTTCGTTTTATAAAGATAACTTTTGTTTAGTAAAATAAGACAAAATATTTTTCAATAAATTACGGGATTTGCCATTTTATTTTCTGCTACGTATTACCTTATCCAAAGAAATATTCAACCCTTCTTTCATATAAAATGTTTGAACGCCCGGTTTATTTGAATATTTTGTGAATGAATAAATAATATTAAGTTTATATACTTTGTAGTATTATATATGTATTCTGGCATTACAATGATATATATATATATTTTTATTTGTTATTTTTGTAGAGTAAAATAATACACGGATTATGTGTCACATTAATATACGTACTATTTTAAAACTAAATAGGACTAACTTGATGACCTCCTGGAACGAGGCTCGAATCCCCGACTACTAGAGCACTAGGCGAGAATCGTAACCACTATATTTGAGAACGTTTAATATAATATTACATCAACTACTTTTGTATGGAATGGAATCATGGACGTTCACTGAAAAAGTGCTAAAGCGATTTGAAACATTTGAGACGAGGCTGTACAGACGACATCTTAAAATAAGCTGAATTAATAGGTTTAAAAATTATAATGGAATGATCCGGATACGAATAGAAAAATAAATTTTGTTTTGAAGAGTTTTTTTAATGTACGTTTGTTACTTACTTTATATCAAATACTATAAAGGTTTTAACACGCTCGGGTCATTTACAAGCGTTGTTTAAACTAATTAAAAATATACAAGTACAGTAGTTAGGTATTGTCAAGTAGGATTAGCAACGGAGGTTTGGGGGAGGGCGGTGAAAGGGCTTAAAATAAGGGAACATCATTAGTGATTTATAGGATGTTATTATTTTGTTAACAATATAATTTTTTTTTAAATTTGTAATATTCCTAAAGCGGGAAGACAATTTGAAGAATTTGTTAATATTAGTGTGTTTAAAAGAGAAATTATCTTTTATGAAACTATAGCCTGTTTTTAAGAAATGATTTGCGAATTTTTAATTATTATTGTTCCGTAAAAATTATTCATGCTCTCTAATCCTAGTTGTCTAGAAAAATGTTTAGAAACTGCTACATAGTTAATGCCTAAGAAATAAAAAAAAAATAAAAATAGCACAATAAATACCCAGAAATCGAAATATTTTGGCCATATTATGTGACATCCGGAATCCGTACCGGATTCATGCCAAAAATGCTTGCAGAAGAGTCCCTTGAAGACGATGGACATTCTGACTGATGAATCCAAAGATATGTTTCGGGAAGTCCACAGCCAACTATTTGAAGCTGTTATAAACAAAATAATAATCGCTAATGTTCAATAACTGAACGAGCATTGGAAGAAAAACACCAAAATACTAAATTAACGATAATATTAGAACATCTCTATTGTTGTTGCAAGTCATGTACATCAATACTTATTTATTTCAATGCTATACATTTTTCATTTCATTAGGTTTTAGTTTTACTATACCTGTCTCGCTAGAAAACTTTGTGTTGAGACAGGAAATGTTACAATTAAAATTAAATTTGATGCAAGTACATATATAAAACTCTAATATATTAAAGAAAAACTGATGATTCGTCGACTGCATTCTACCTCAAATATATAATACATATGGTATCATTAAATACCTTCATATAATATGTTACCTGGCAAAGAGTATTCGAGCTGGCACTATGTTTGGATCAGTGTACCAATAACAGGTCGAATCCATTTCACTAATCCTAATTTTAATCCTACTTTCTAGATTCTTCGGATACCTACATTTTGATATATTTTATTGTACAGTTAAGGGCCTAGGATCCAAAATTTATTTGTTCTTACGTGATTCACGTTCTTGGGACTTATAAAGAATCTTTGTTTCTGCTTGTGTTTTAAGTTTTTTTGAAGTGTATTAGTTTGTATTTGTATAAGTAAGCTAGAATGGTTTTAATTTAAATTTATTAAATATATCATGTGTCCTATTTTTAAAAATTGTTTTCTGGGCAACAATTAAAGAGTTAATTGCACTCACAGTCGCTCCTTCTCATACAATTATTCCGTGTTCAATGATTGATTGACAGATACCGTAGAAAAATGTTTTTACAAGATTTATATCGAGAAAATTTCTAATATTTATAAAAAAGTAGACTGTTCATGATCAGTCTATTTAAGATTACCGTACACTTAAAGAAATCAAGTACGATAGGAGGCTGTTACGTAATAGCATGTACTTTATACACATCACAATAGGCAAGAATAGCGCGCATAAGATGGAAAGATTGGTAGTTTGAGATAGTGTGGTATCTCAATCTTGTAGTACGTACGCAAAACACTGATTAAATACTAATTAAATGCATTAATTATAAAGATATACATATGAAATCAATTTTATCAAAATATATTAACACAGACTTTAGTCTAGCAAAGTAGCCAGAACAACGCTGTATATATCAGAGGTGAAGTCTACTCCATCCCACACATTAAACTATGTATTATGTATGTTATGTATCCACCTCTGTAACTACAAAAATATGGATGTCAAAATATATATAAAGAAATAAAAAAATAAAGAAATATTGTTGTTGCGCTACCAGGATTCGAACCTGGATCTCTTTTCCAATCCGGGGAAGGTGCATCACCAACTATGCTACAGCGACAGTAAATTTGACGACAAATTTTCGAACCTGTATGTTACACTTTTTCAAATTGATACATCTATAGTTCCATTATTTATAAGCCATCCAAATTTTTTTTTTCGAAATCTCAAATACTTTTGAGTAAACCGATTGCAGACGCCAGAACTAAGAGTTCATTTTTATAAAATTTTGGACACATTGATACAATTAAAGAGAACACATTCTTATTGTGAAGTTGTAATTATTCAGAACATATAGCATAGTTGGTAATGCACCTTTTCCGGTTTAGAAAAGAGATCCAGGTTCGAATTCCGGTAGCACAACAACAATATTTTTGGATAAAATTGATTTTATATGTACATCTATATAAATAATACATTTACTTAGTATTTAAAATATCACAGACCTATGTTCTGAATAATTACAATTTCACAATAAGAATGTGTTCTCCTTAATAAAATACTGATTTATGTTTAATCTTCTAAAGGTCTTTAATACTACATCATTTGAATCATTAACTTCAACGTGTGCAAGAATGGTAATTTATGGATTCAAATGGCTTCAAATTATTACCGCTGCATTTTTGGAAATTCGCCTGCAAAGTCGCTCTTGTCTACGACAGGAGTCTGACAAGAGCAAAACGATGAAAATATGGTTAAGTATGTATAAAGATGAACATATATACGTTAACTTAACCTTTTTCCCCGTTAGAATCTCTAAAACCTTACCTTAAATTTTACCTCATTACAGATTTGGTTTTTACAACTTTTATAACTTTAAACTGCAGAACTTTGAACAGTTGAAAACTTAACATATTATATTTTTAATATTTTAAAGATGGTTGAAATATTGAAGGTTCTAAAAATTAAAAAATAAATCCCATTCTAAATAAAAGATTATGCTTTTCCTTACAGTATTCTAGGCTGATATCTAAGTAGGGTGATAGAGCTCGTATAAATAATAAAAAATACATTTTTAAAATACTTTCAAAATGCAATTATCATCATACAGTTTTTGGTTATATTTATGATTATTGACAGGTTTATTTTTTGGAATTGGAATTAAAATGAATGTAAATATATATTATATGTTATAAACCGCGTATTCTAAGAATGTAAAGTTGACCTTAGTATAGTAAGTAAGATTAAGAAAGAATCACTTAGGCGGTTTGGTCATATGGAACGGATGAATGAGGAGAGAATGGTAAGAAAGATGTATGACGCAAGAGTTGTTGGCACTTGAAGTAGAGGACGTCCACGGAAGACGACACAACCAGGTAAAGCATATACTGGAGGATGGTCCTGTTAGAAGCCTCAAGTGGGATAAGGTAAAAATTGTGTGTCAGGACGGAAGAGTGTGACGTGATGATAAATAAGTAAGTAATGTTCCATGAATCCACAATGTATTTAATGCTTTTTTTATTATTGAGGATAACACTTCTAAGTGTGATATTTTAAATACTAATTAAATGTATTAATTAGAAAGATGTACATATAAAATGAATTCTATCGAAAAATATTGTCGCGGCTACTATCTGATCTCTTTCCAATCCGGGGATTATCCAACTATGTTACAGCAGACAAATGAATACATCTATCGTACCATTATTCCGGATTGGAAAGATATCCGGGTTCGAATCCCGGTAACAACAACAATTTTGCCAGGTTTTTCTTTCTTTGTTATATAATTTCATTTCCATTTTCTCTTCACTCATAGTTTCTACAATCTTAAACCATCTCAGCGAGTCTTTCTTAATAGGCTGTAATAAAAACAGTTCCAATTGAACCATATTCAGTCATGTATATTTATATTATATATACTTAAAATATTTCTTTATCATTAAAATATTCTTGGCTGAATTCATGTTTTTGCTAAGATTTTATCCGAGTTTTTGAGAATTTTGAAAACTGTTTAGTGGTTAGGCATATGTAATAAATTAATAAGCCCATCATTTATTAAAAACTCTTAATAGTGATTTAATTTAATTTACATTAAATTTAAGAACTTTATTAATCTTACCAACCTATCCGCTGTTAGTTTAAATGTTACCTTTTTTTTAATTGAGATATTTGTCACATCAATATTTTCAAACTTAGCTTGTGCTATGAAAATAGTACTAACTTGCTAGTATACCGCAATGAAGTTTGAACCACTAGATTACTAGGTGAGCGTCTAAACTAATAGACCATCAAGTATGTTGTTGTTCCGTGAAATATGATTTTCCGCAAACATAAAATTCACGATGCGTAAACTTGTAAGCGAGTTTTCTTAGTGTTTTCTGCGTGTACTTGTTGTCAATCTTAGCTGAAAGCTTGTATATCCTAAGATAATAAATATCTGTAATGCCTTCATCACCAATTTCATCTGATGTAGGCTTCGGGACATGCTCCCCGAGCAAGGTTGCGAGCCCCATGCGTGCCCTCTGGAGGTACCGTAAGGCAGCGTAAGGCCGCCCCTGCCACCAGCGCACGGAATCGCATGTGGAGGTTCTACACGGATGACTCCCCTGGGATCAAAGTTTGGATGTCTCTGGTATTCATCGCTTCCGTGTTTATCCTACATATCTGGGGGTAGTATACCCGGACATAGAATTAACTTGAGGCTTGTGGGATAGTTGTTAAACCATACGGACACGAGATACAAAGTGATGCATTAGTAATAACTAACAGGAAAGCAATCGGCTATTGCCGATGTTTATATGCTGCTAGGCCCTGCAAGCGGCTGTTATAGCCGCTTACAGCCAATTAGGCCTTTACGTGGCTAGTGGTGGCCGCTGTTCAACCAACGCTTCCATACAATATATTTCAATGCGGAATAGCTCGCGGAATTATATTGCAATAACATTGCGAATTCTTATTATATTGCTTTAGATAAAATATAGATTTTACGGAATCCCTGGCCACAAAGCGGTCACTACGGACCGCGTAGCAGTCATTATCAGCCGTTTTGCGGTCACAATTGCCGCTCGCAAGTCCTAGCAGCAAAAAGCAGCTTTTCTGCAAATCTACGCTTATAGTGATACAATTCTACTTAATATAATATTTCAACATTTTTTCGTGATTAACTTTGTTAATTACTGACGATGACGCAGTGGCGTCGAAAACGTTTTAATTTTTAATTAAAGCGTAGTGTGAAGTAAACAACATTGTGTTGTATTTTAATAATTCGTTAATTTTAACCAAAAGTTAAAAATTTTGCTAAAAGTTTTTAAAAAGTTAATACACTTAATATATTTAAAACCTATTGTATAAACTACGTTAATTTCTACTAGGTACTACTAATAATTATAATCTTGTAGAAGGCTTCACTCTTAATCATTTAGAGAACGCACACCGAAACTGAACGCTCGTACTTGTAATGCAACTCTTCTCAGCAATAAAGACGTAGGGTACCGCCGTAATATAACAATAACAACGCGGCCAGCTGCACTCAAATGAGCCGAATCATAATCACTCTACTTATTGACGTCAAGCAACCGCCCTAGAATCCGCCTCTATTATCAGTTCGTGCACCTAGAAATAACTTCTGCTCTGTACCTTTAATAAATTCAGTGTATCTTTAAATAGTTTATTGTAACCTACCAACTACCACATATTCATATGAAAAAATATCCTCTTACATTTCGACAGAAATATAAGCCACAATAGACTCTGCGATACAAAAGAACAAGATGATATTTTGGAGAATATTGGGGCATCTATATTATTACTCATCACATCTTCTTCAAAACCTGATCTGGAGTCAACATACCAAACTCGAAAACAATCATTTATCCATAATCATTAACCTCATAATTTATAACTTCCATAATCTCATTATTGCACAAACGGTGTTCTTACGTATCAGCTAATCCCACTCAAAAATATTCTTGAAAAAACTGAGAGTATGTTTACATAAATGATTATTAAACATACGTAAACATTACAATCTATCAGCGTCGCATTATTCTTTGTATATTTATTATATGTATCATCACTGTCAGATGTGACGATAGACAAGAATAAAAATTCGTGAGATTTCATTCACAGCTTCTATGATATGACGTGAGATGGTCAAATATAAGAGAGATGAGAGCGTAGATAAAAAAAAGGATTACAGATGGTCAATATACTAGCCGGTCGTCAAAATTCATACGATTTTGTTAATGTATATATTATATTTTCTTATTCGCAATAAAGACAATGAATACGCGATGATACTGCAGTCCAATATAGTCCAGTAAGTCATAGATAAAAGATGGAGAAGGGCAATATTTTTATGGATTTATATTTTTCCTTCTTTCGCTAACATTTGCATTGATTTTTGTGTAATCATTCCGGTGGCAGTGTCACCATATTGTACTTTTAATTCTTTATAAATTTTATCATAATTAGACAATTATGCAACTGTTCAATGTAGACTTTTACATATACCAGACCATATGACTTACAATATAGTAATGTGACTAAAAAAAATAAATTAAAACTAAATGTAAAGAAAAGTAAATTTATGAACATTGGAAATAAAAGAATACCAACAATTATCATAGATCTGAAAGAAATGACTGAAATAAAATATTTAGGAGTTAAAATAGATTCGAAATTGAATTTATCGCAAAATACAAGATACGTGACTCAAAAGATTGCTAAGAATATCTCACTTCTGAGAAGGATCTGAAGATTCATTAGTACTGAGTTGTAAAATTGTATACCACTGTGCTATTATTCCTCACATCAACTACTGCAGCAGCGTATTATTTTTGGCTACTGAAAAAGAAATGCAACAATTGTCAGTGTTGCCAAATAAAGTTTTTAGAATAATACTCAGAAATAATAGATATTCTCGGATCAGCGCAATGCTGAAAGATCTGAATATGATGGACTTTAAACAGAAAAAAGTTTTAATATAATGACGTTTATTTATCACTCTTGAAGGGTTGCCTGTTTAAAAGAAGAAGAAGAAGAATATTATTTACAAAATCCTCATTAAAAAAATATCAGCGGAATTTATACGAAAAATTAATGTAAATCTACATGAGCACGAACATCGTACAAGAGAATGGGATATACAGAGACTGCCATTTAGGAAGAAGGCCAAATTGAATGATTGTCAAATGATGAAAATTTTTAATGAAATGCCAGAAAACAAGAAAAGAGCAGAAATTGAATAGATTTAAAGTGAAACTGATCAGACATGTAAAAAATAAGTTTTAGTAAAATAAAAAACTTTAATCTTGTTTATATTAGAGAATATATAAGAGTGCTTATGTATGCACTATGTTAAGAATTAAATAAATAAATAATTGTGAGATATATCATTTAAGATAAATATTTATAATATTAAAAGTTTATAAAGCATTATAGATAATGCCAATTAAACGGTGAAAATAGCATTATTAAATATAAGTGTGGTAAACCACCGAACAGAGAAATGTATCTGGGATCCAAGGGATAGATAAACTTCATAAAATCTGATGTTGCTAATGGGAAGGGCAGTATTTTGATCGTATAGAAATCGTTCCTAAGAGAAAATCTATTGAAATACTCGGTATCTAGATACCAATAATGTTATTCTTGCAAACTAATAACCTACTAACTGGTATTGATCGTACACAAATGAAGATTCACCTAGTCATTGAGTATGGCAATTAACTGCGAACTGTTAATGCTTAGTATTGAACTACGCTGTTCCAAATCAAGATAGCGTAATATCGAAAAGTCGAACACCAATAAAGAATAATGTCAATTGCTGTGATACCATTAAGTACAATCAAATGTGAGGTTAGTTGGGTAAGGTTAGGTTATAGCATTCGATTAGAAAGGGTTAAAGCGTAACAGAGTATTGAATAACCGTGTACGCAGTGAAGATTGCGATAAATATGCTATACAAACAATTAGGTTAGATGATTTAGTCGGAATACTTGGAACAGCCAGGTAAATCAGATACTGCAGGATCGTCCTGTTAGAAGCCTTAACATTCGGCGAGCTTGTATGAGAAGATGTATGAATGTGGAGGAAGATGTGAGAATCGTTCATCAGAACAAAAGAGTGTGGCGCTCTATTCCCCGCGGGGAAACGGCGTGATGATAAGTTAGTTAGTTAGGTTAGGTTAGTTGCTCAATTCGGGTCCTGTGAATAAATTAAAAAATTGACAATAAAATATTTTTTTACATGGTTTTATTATTTATTCTGATTATAAATGTAATGACAAGTAGATACAAAGATGCACCAATAGAAGGTTAACTATATTGTGTCTTTTGTACTGGTACAATGTAAAGTACTATTTGGTTTCCGTTGCTTGAGATTTAGCCAAAATAGAAAATAAACCGATGGCCGGATGCGGAATAGACTGTATTTAAATGAACTATTTTCAAAATGTATTAAAAATAATGGTGTAAACTTACAAAATTTGCCGAGCAATACTGAGAAACACCATCCAAACGTATGAACTTGGTTCTTTCGATACTCCTTCGGCTTCAGAGTTTTGCTTCAAGCGTTTTCTTCCTCAGTCGCTGTAATTTCACATGTTGAAAGTGACTAATTGAATTTTATCAAAATCATTTAACTTGAAAAAATAAATCGTATTTGTAGTTTTTTTAAATGCATTGTTTACTTGTGATTTTTACGAAATCACGTGGATTTCTGATACGTATTAGAATAATATTTAAAAAAAACTATAATTGTCACCAGGAACCATGAAAAATATATTTTTTTTTCAAAATAGACTTGAATATAGTGAATTCCGAGTTAAAATTACAATTTTGTGAAGCGGGAATAGATTTTGAAGATGCTTTTGTAAAATATTAAAAATATTGTATAATTGATAAACAACAATTTTAATGTGAAATAATTTTATTATTATGATGTAACGAGTGTTTCATCATTTAGTTTTGATCTATCTACATCATTGATTACGAAATATTACTCTTTAACTTTTTAAGTACACGTGCCGGTACAACATTTTATATGAGTACCACCCTACAGTTATTATATATAAATGTAGAATTTACAAAATTTGTATTTCAAACTTAAATGCATCTACAGTATGTATATAAAATGGTCTTTTTTCTATGAAATTTTACAAGGTTTAACCGATATAAAGCAAATTTTAACAATTTTTTTTTATTAAAAACACACATTTAAATTATCCTTTTATATTTTCTTGACAGATATATTTTTTTCACCTCTTTACGATATACATTAAATGCAATCTGTTAGCACTGTTAAAAATGAATTAAAATCTATACAATTTTTAGTGTTTGACCTGTTGCCTCACGCATACATTCGATTCGCTATTTAACTAATTTTTAATCTGCGTATATCTTATCTTTTCTTACCTATCCCTATCCCTAAGCGCAAGGAAGAAAGATGATGTCGCAGTGATTAAAAATCTATCAACTGCGGCAAGTTCAGTACGCACATTACTCCGTTAATGTTTATTATGATAATCTTACGTTAATTATATTATACATAAAAATCCTTTTCGGGAGTGTAACTATGCATGCCACGACGCTTATTACTTATGGTGGATAGGAATCTATGAATGAACCAGCATCAAGCAGACGAAAAGTAAGTGCCTTCCTTTCTTCCTTATATATCCACTACAATCCGTCCAAATTCTTACCAGTTGCATTCTAAGACTCTCCTAATAATCCCACCCTGCACCTCCAGACATGTCACCCTTCCCCTTCTAAGATAAAAATGTACATAATTCATTGTCACTCTTTCAGGTCTGCGTAAATAAAGCATTATCGAGGAATCCTGGGCCGATATTCTGTATGGTAACACGTGCCAATGTCAAGGTATTCTTCAATGAAACAATCTAAAAATCCCCATATAATCTAGAAAATATGCCAGTTCCATACATTAGATCTCTTAAGTGATTTTTGATATATGTGTCATCAGAGTAGGTGTTAACGGTATGATAAAGCTATTATGTCGATGTGAAAGAAAGTGTGGATTATGTCGTGGTGTGTGTGATTATCAGAAGGCTGTGGCTGTAGCAGGTTTTATAAAGGTATGATGCACAATACAGGTAAAATATAAGCAGTAGGTTAGTGAGGTGTCTGCTGTTAATCGAACTGTACGGGCAGCCGGCTGAGAGAGGAGCGGCGGTACAAGGTCGGTTTGCTGGGCGGCTTCCCGCATATATTATTGTTGTTTGCTTACGGGACGGTACCAGGAGAGATTATACGGCCGTTCAGTGATTCAAGTTCGCACCCAGGTGTGTAAGTTCAGGACCTGTTTGCGGTATACATATAAATTGTTTTCTGTGTATAATTTTCTGGGTTAACCTGTCGTGTACATATGACCTTTCGGGTCAATGCGACGTTTTGGTTCCCATTGCAGGGTCCACCATTAGGGTTGATGGACCCTGCAATGGGATCCGAAACGACGGCCAAAAAGATCAGATATACACGACAGATTAGCCCAAAAAACTATACACAGAAGATTCTGAACGGCTGTGAAAACATAAGAACATATATATTGTTAAATACTAATTAAATGTATTAATTAGAAAGATATACACATATAAACAATTTTATTGAAAAATATTGTTATTCAAACCTGGATCTCTTTTCAAATCAAGTAAGGTGCATTATTCAACTATGCTACAGCGACATTAATACATCTATTGTTCCATTATTTGAAAGCCATTAATGGATCGATAGACTTATTAATTCGAAAATTTGTCGTCAAAAGTACTGTTGCTGTAGCATAGTTGAATAATGCACTTTCCCTGGTTTAAAAAGAGATCCAGGTTTGAATCCTCGTAGCGCTACAACAATATTTTTCGATAAAATTGATTTTATGTGTATATCTTTCTAATTTAATTTAATTTGTGTTTAAAATATTACAGACACGTGTTCTGAATAATTAAAAGTTCACAATAATAATGTGTTCCCTTAATAATATATGTTGTTATTTTTTTAAATGAAGATGCATTCACGGAATGCATGTCACATCACAATACGTACTATTTTCAAAATATGCTAAACGCTTGTGCCATAAAAATAAGACTAACTTAGCGGTCTCATTGAATGAGGCTATAAGGCTTGGACCCTAGACTAAATCTTTAGGCGAATATCTCAACGAGCTATTATGTAAATGTTCACATTACTCGTAATTATTGTAATACAGAGGAATATAATGTTCCAGGCCGATGTTACTTTTAAATAAATAAGAAATGCACCTTCCCCGGTTAGGAAAGAGATCCAGGTTCGAATCCCGCTAGCGCAACAACAATATTTTTCGATAAAATTGATTTTATATGTATATCTTTCTAATTAATATATTTAATTCATATTTAAATTAAGAAATGAAACACAATTTTTTAATTTAATTTTATTTATCTATTATTTGTTTATTACAATTATGTTTGTGAATATGACATCGGCCAGGTGGTCGCCTCTTTCAGCGGCACAAATAGTTTTCATAATTATCTCGCACACTTCGCGTGTTACTTCAACAATTTCATTGCGATTATTGCTCTACAGCATCGGAATAAATGTTAGCTTATTGCCGTAGACCTATTCTTTCAAGTACTCCCACAGGAAATAGGCGAAAGCCGTCAAAATTAGGAGATCGAGGAAACCGGTCGATATCACTACTTTTTGAATTCGGCTGGAAATTTTTTTTGCAGAATTTTAACCGCAGCTTGGGCTGTGTGTGAACTATCGGGTTGAAACCACATATGTTGCAGGCCCAATCGAACTAATTCGACAACCGTGAAGTTTTCGAACACGTGACGATGGTAAAAAAGCGATAATTCTCGATTATACAACAAGAGTACTCCCTTACCGTGTAAACCGCACTTCATAAAATCAGATTTCAGACATCTTACCTTCCTATCGTGCAAGAGGCCTTCCAAGATCCACCCGAGGCGCTACTTAATCTAAGTTTCGACAGAGGGGCCGTTTGTCTTCCCAGGTGAGTAATGACAGTTGTCTGATGGCAAACAATGAAGCTAATCGCCTTAATGGATGCACCCGAAGGCGAATACAATTAGGGTAATCTAGCTGATCTGACAGGTAAATTATGGAAGGTATCCTGCCGCTAAGGATATTGATTTTAGTGTACGGGTTTCGTTTGGATATTGATTCGACTGCCTATCAGCCACACGTATATACACGTATATACGTGAGTGCCGAATTAATTCCACCCATCATATGATCGTATGATTGAAAAATAATATTACAGCTACAGTGTGTACATACTGGTAATCCTCAAATCGTTAAAAGACTTTTAATTCAGACAAAACAGTCTATTATTTAATTAAAATACAATTAATTTTATTATAAAAAGAGCTAATGTAGCGAATAATTTCAAAACCCCCTGAAATAAATTTAGGATATACGTAATTTTTTTTGTCAGCCACATACAGAATATATTGTTTCTCCCGAAAGTCACTTAAATCCATAGATAGTGCATGTTCTAAACCAGGATTAGTTCTAAAATTCCCCAAAGCAGACACAGTATAAGTTGCTATTTCCCCTAAAATGAAATCAGCCAATCACAACACTTGTTGACGATCACGTGATCTAAAATCCAGTATGGCTGCCAAAACGATATATACATAAAAGAAAAATTACATTACAGAATTGTCTTTTAAAAAATGGTAATATTAAAACAAAGATTTTGTGTATTTGCTTTTAAAATATACGTTTTCACCCTTAACTCAAAAAAAAACAAAGTCGTTTTAGGAGGGTTTTGAAATTAGACGCCACATATGACATAATACTTCAAAAATTATGGTTTATATTAAAGTCAAAAGTATGGTTCACTATAATGCGACTACTTACCGCAGCTTGTAGATATTACAGTGGATATGAACTTTGCATTGATAATGAAATACAATGTACATACAAATGAGATTTTACATCAAATATTTGAACAAAATAAAATGCAAAAGACATGAAAGCATAAAATTATACATAATAACATAATTAAACATAGAAACTTTAAAATAATTATAAATAAATATTTAGAACCAATATATACAAACATGGTTTCATGAAAAAATTACATTTAAAAGCTTTTTGTAGCTTATAATGAAATGGAGAGTATGTCCAATTTGTTTGCTGTGTTATGTTATACAATCTGTCTCGAACCACATTACAGATTAAAGTCTTTTTGTATAACTCATGATTTTACTTTAACAATATATAACTTGAAAAAACTACACAGGTAATTGCTTTGGAACAGACCTGTCTCGTCAAGCAATTAACTTTATTTTAAATGTATTTTTATGTTAAAAAATAAATAAATGAAATTTACATTATCGTGAAATCGGATTAACGAGCTCAATATTACTGTGCTAGGCATCTATTTTGAATGTTTAATGCTTTTAATGATGTCCTTAAAAATATTTATTTATTTGTGCAGAAGATATGAAGATTCAATAAATTTGTCTTTATTAAATTAATTAAAATATCTCAATTTAAATTTTTTTTTTACTAACATTTTTTCAAAATATAACATCAGCCTGGAACAAAACAATTAAGAAATTATTTTTGAACGTGTGATGTTTGACAGATAAAACAATTTTTTTTTCGATTCCACGGTTTTGTGATCTTAAAAGGAAGGTCTGTTTATATTGCTGTAATATAGTAGCTTATTACTTAGCTGCTAGGTATATTACAGTAGATAAGCGCCTACTATTTTTTTTGAGTCTTGGGGGAGGGGGGTCAGTGGATAGTCGATAACTGCTTTTTAGATATAACAAATAATTTGGTTACTAGCTCTGATTTTCAAAAAAACATGAGTATCTACATTCCCGTTATTTGGGTAATACTACAAACTTGCGTTGGGTCAGAGCCAGAACGCTCTCAGTTACAAATCATTTATGGCGGCGAGTGCGAGATACAGATCGCGTAATGTTATCTAATCTGATCAAGCATCGAAGACTGGCCAGCCGGAAGTTCGCGGAAAATCATTAAGGAGATTACAGACGACGAATTGCAGCCCAGCATATTGCAGGCCGTATAAAAAGGTTTTCGCCACCGCTGCTGGTGGAAATACAATGATAAGCATCATGAGTGGCGAATTCCGGACAGAAATGGCCAAAGGCAGTACAAAATCAACAGAGACATGTACGCTTGATAGCCTTTTATAGTGCCATTCAGCTAAACAAATCGAGCAAAAAGAACAAAACCGTTTTCCACCACGACAACGCTCGCCATCATAACGAAAAATTGGCAAGTTGGCCCATGACGATTAAAAGGAGTTGTCAAATCGTGAATTGCCTCAAAAAGCCTATGCTTCTTTGCCCACGGAATCGACCGTCTTCCAAGCAAATGGGTAGCAATAATTGACGGTGATAGTGACGCCCCCGAATGATAATTGTACAACATATGTTTTTAATTTGTTTTCGTTTTTGGTTATATTACAATGTAATTTACGATATAATAATATAAAAAATACATAATTTGGACATGAGTATAAGTATATATGTGAAAAATAATAACAATATATTAGAAGAAGATAAAATGAGAAAATATAAATATCATTAAGAAAGATTTATTAATTGACAAATATATATATTTTTTAAATTAAGCAAATAAAAATTAAGGTTAAACATAGAGCGGTTTAAATACATTAATAGATTTAATATTTATCTCAGTACAACATCAGAAACATCACTCTTATATTTAAGCATTGAATATCGGAATATATCTACGAGACCAATATCATTCAGAAGCCTGTGATGTTTTTTTGTCGGTGCCTTACTATAAAAATTAATTAATATAATTAGTATTTAATTTACATGAAACAGCGCCAACGACCTGGTATTTCGCATGGAAACATGGTACAAAATTAATTCAGTCAAATTAAGGGTGTCCAGCATGCCGTTTTCTTTTATTTTAAATAAAAACAATAAATCACTCAATGTTCTTCTACACAAGTGAGTTAAATTAAGAATGCTCATTAGAAAATCATAATTAATTTGTTCAACAGGTTTATAAGAATTATAATAAAGATACAAAGTCTATCAATTAATTGTAGGTAACATATATAAAGGCTCAATTAATTATTATTTTATTTAATAATTATCTAGTAGTACATGTCTCATTTGTTACAGTAAAACAAAATTATACGGGTGATAAATAAAATCGTCAAAATTTAATATTAACAATTATGTAGTAATATACATTTGGAATACACTGTACTCTTGAACAGTTAGTAAATTTGTGAGATATCCTTCAGATCCTGATAACGCCACGTCTTCCGAACAACCCGGTATACAGTGATCTATCTCACACGTGATCTGTCACGATCCGGCACTATTTGCTCGGCCGCCGGCGTGCGCGGATGGTTTTGTAATTTTCAACTAATAATTATAATCCGCTGATATTAGAAACTTTATTTTTATATTATAGAAATTTTATTTAAAAAAAAAGATAATTTGTTATAAACTTTGTCCTTTGTACGCCATTCAAAGAGATACTAACTAACGCACTTTTTGTAAAAGTACACCACCAATGCAAAAAAAAACAGGTTCAGGTGTGACGTTTAGGTACTCAAATAAGACGAAGGTGTAAGCCAATCCATATTGAGAAACAATCAAGGGGTAGACGGAGAGGATAGAGCTGCGCACTTTTCAGTCCCGACACATAATTCTCATCTCATCCACATTCATACATTTTATTATACAAGCTCGCCAATTATTATGGTTTCTAACATAATCATCTTCTAATATCCGGTTTACCTAGGCGTGCCAAATCTTCCGCAGATGTCCTCTATTTCTGGTGCCATCAACACTTGCGTCATATATCTTCCTTACCATTTTTTTATCATTCATCCGTTCCATATGACTAAACTACCTAAGTGATCCATTCTTAAACATACTATACAGGTTTACAGGTTTTTAGGTTTATTTATTTATTCTTTCTGCAAGCTCCAGGCATCACTTACATACATTAATGTCGGTACCAAAACTCCGTTGTATTCCGCTAATCTTGGCTCGGTTGACAAGCTCCCATTAGATATTATTCCCTTCAAAGCACCGTTCAATTTGTTGCCTGCTGTCACTCTCCTTTTGATATATTTCTCAGCCTTTCCGTTTCTATAAATCATACTTCCCAAATACTTATATTTGTCCAAATATTCATTACTTACAAATATTTTGCAAGTTGTCTAAATAAAGTAAATCGAAAACAAAAATGCACATTACATTTTCAATGTCTATGATAAGTACTAATATTAACATCGTAATTAATTGACAGTATTGAAAATAATCAAACAAAAGATTACTTCCAATTCTGATAACTCGTGACAGTCATGGTTGCATTTCATGACCTTTTGACATTTTGGTAAAAATGTAATTTTTTATATAATTCTGACTATAATTTTCTAAATCAAATTTATATTTTTGTTGCACTTGTAATATTTATCAGAATATCAACTATTAATAATAATACAAAATATTGTATGTTTCGTATTCGCAATTATTTTTTTGATTATATAATACATCTAACAACAAAATTATCGTTAAATGTTATCGTTGTCACTTATTTATCCTCTCACCTAGCCTACTTCTCAACCAGTACACATTGTTTTGTCAGCTCGGCTAGTTCGTTTTAGATTTATGAAATTCACTGAAATTTAGAGTGGAAGTATTGCCTCCACTGTGATCATGTTGGATCACTTGTAAAGTACATGTTTAGCCATAAACTTGGATTGGTGGTTCGTTGGATTGAAATACGCCGAATTATCGGCATTGTGATCGCTATTATCAGCGATCATTTTGACGTACTTAACAGAGTATTTGTATGTGTAGTTTATTGAACATTGGGCGATGGATTCACCAGAGTTACCTGTCGTTGCTGTTCAAATTGGGTGAATGTTAGGAGAAGCAAAAGGGCAGCGTCATCATCAGGTGAGTCGAATTGTCCTCCTTATCCCATAAGTTAACACCCTGGTCCGCTATTATCGAAGGATTCCCTACTTCATTTCCCTATTCCATTCCTTATTTCATACCCATTTCCTATTCCCATTCCATTCCGTCCGATTCTATCATACCCCAATTGTGATCGGCGACTTGCGTCGGTCACAGTATGAGTAATATTATACAACGTGCCCAAAATCAGGAATCACTTTACTGTATTACTATCAATTATATAATAATGACATTTTGTAAAAAATTCATCTCATGGGCGATGAACCGACCAGAAATTGAAAAATTAATATTCAAAACATTGATGTTCGAAATCTCAATTTGATGTAAATGTCAGATGATACATTGTTATTCCAAGCGCACGAATTTTCATTATTACTTGATGCTGCCAGTATGAAAAATGAGGAAAATTTTAAATATAATACACGAAACCACAGATCTAGGGCACCACTTTGCAGTTTTATTTGGAACACATGTTCCACATTTCGGTGTGATTCTGGGAAAATAATTCTACATCTGTATAATGATGTTCTTTCTTTTTAAACTTAATGTTTACATTCTGCATTATTTTTTCAATTATTCAATAATCGTAGATAAACTATAGTTTAAATAATTTATTTATTTCCATCAACGCCCTTGTGAACTTTTAGATAAGAATAATAATTTATTTAATTTAAATGTAACAGTACATTTTTAATATAACAGTTTCAATATAACATTAAAAACTAAGTTTAATTTATGTACAAATATTTTCTCAAAAATGTCAACGAAATTTAACTTGTTACCAAGCCGATGCATCCGTATTATTGGCGAGTTAATAGCATCACTATTTCTATGTGTACCTAAAGAGAACACTTCATGTTGTCTCGTTTCAGTTGGTACTTTATACGCAACCATTTGTGTTAACTCAGGGCAGTCCAACATGCTATTGATAATTTTAGATAGAAATACTATATCGCTCACATCTCTTTTCCAAGCCAGTTTTTTCAAATGAAGTAGACTCATTAAATAATTGTAAATTATATTTTATATCGGAGTATGCAATATAAAATTAATAAATCTCAGAAATTTATGTTGAACTCTTTCGATTTTTATAATTGTAAGCCATGATAGGGAGATCACAAAGTCGAGTTAAATTCCAGTATACTTCTTATAATAGATATACATAATGTTGTTAGTACATATTTACTACAATTTATTTTATGTATGATTTTATTATTTATTTATTTTATATCAAAAGATAATTCATTAGGTATTATTTTAACCATGTTTTATTTTATATACCTACTTAAATAATATTATACATGTTAATGCTTCTTCGCCTAGCGGTGTTATAAATCAAATTAATCTTCTTCTTTTCCTTCTTCATCCCCTTTATCTTAATCGGCTCTTAATCTAACTCTTGGACAGTACTCTTTCATTGCTCTCTGACCTGCGATATGTTTCGTGTTCGATATGCGATCATTTCATATTTCTTTGTAAATTAAACATTTTAATATTAATTTTTATAGGGTAAATTAATTGAAAATTCATTAGCAAATAATACAGTTGACAATCATTTGAGTTTGTCCCAATCTTTGTAGGAGCCAATTACTGGGATTTGTATATATCACATTTACATGAGAAGGTAAGTATGGAAGTCTATCGTAAATTAAGTGTAGTGTGGTAATGTAAGTAAATTGGTAAACGTCACATTGTGTATTAGTGATCACTTAAGCCAGCCAATGACAGGTCGTTAACTCTGTAATGCCCAAGACTTCGAAAAATATGCTCTGCAGTCATGATTTCAACCTTAGATCACAAATGTGAGTGCGAATTGTCAGATGCTGTATGTTCTAGGTATTATTTTATAGAATTGAACCATAGATACTTTCCAATGTGAATGATAAAATGATTTGAAGCATTTGAGATGTTTTGTAATAAAAATTGAAAAACATTATTATCTATGAGATATCTACAGAAGCATTAGATTTTGCAACTAATAATATATGATAATTTATTTACACCCTGTCCCGGAATCGTTTTGAGAGTTATTTACTCTCATTTAGATTCGTCAATATTACTTTTTATTTTATTACATTCAGTTATTAACATCTTAATACCATCATAGATTGGCACCGGTATCATCGTACCAGAGCCATACCTGTACAATTTGACGTGAGACTCGTTATCACATTAAATTCAGAGGGCAGACAGAGAGAAGCTATAGAAATCATGCACCCACAAAAAGGGAGAGTAAACGTCACATTTATGTGTTGCAGTCGCAGAATTCTGTCACAGTCCGGCAGAAATTCACCCTGTTCAAGTCTCAAGAGGCACGAGGGAGAGCCATTAGAATGTTCCGTTAGAACTTTCTAGCCACTGCTCTCCCCCCCCCCAGCGGGAGAATCGCACCGTATTAAATACCCGGAAATGTCCTAGATTCCTTTAATTTCTTAATAAGTCAACAGTCCCGGGGATCCAATGACTTATTCCAAATAATATATTGCAACGAATAATATAAAGATTACTAGAAGAACGAGAACATCATGACTGAAGAACCTAAGACAATGGTTTGACCGGTCTACTGTAGAACTTTTCAGCAGGAATTTTTTATGAAGCAGGAGAAGAACATAACTAATAAAACACTGTTATAATGTATTTAAATGTAATTAGGTAATGTAATTAAAAACAAACACGTCCATAAAAAACATTGAAATCAAAGATTTCCATTAAAATTTACATATTTTGTGGAACACATTTCAGATATATATTGTTTAGATAAGCTAAACCAAACACTGACTTGATTATGATCGTTTGCCAATAACATCCCTTAATATTATTCTGATATTAGTTATGAGACGTTTAATCAAACTACAAGGAGCATGCCAAAATTTATTAGCAGATCTGCTGTATACCCCCCCACAAACATCAAATAATAACAGATTAATAACCAGATGTACGCTCGAACGACAAGAGACATATTTGTTTTATCAGAATACTAAAATAGACAGAAACTTTATACTTTATGAGCACGAATGTACATTTCCTGAAATATTACTGTGGTGGGGGTAAATTTTACGTTTTTCTTATTTTAATACAAAACAAAAAAAAATAATAATACTCGTCTTGAAAACTCTGCAAATATTTTACAATCTACTGATGTTTTAATAAATATAGGACGTATACAGACGCCGGCGAAGATTTCATCTGGCGAGGGTTTAGAGTACGAGTCCACGGTGCGTGGGAAATAGCAACATCGACGAATTATCTTAGATATCTCATATATATTGAGTCAAAAATGTAAATAACCCGTACAAGTTGCCTGTGTTTTTGAGCAAATCTCTATTGTCAGCAAGAACAAACACTAAAGTAGTATTTCTATTAAGTCTAACGGAATTGTATAACTTGTGTGCAAATTATTCTACCATATTTCCGTGAATGCCTTCGACAACTTGTTGTTTCCGGGTTTCCTATTGATAATATGATCACGTATGCAGAATGAAAAATCACCACTAACCTAGATTGATAGTGGCTGTTTCCCTGCTGTTGTGGGTCGGTACCATGTGGATTGTAGAATGTGTATATATATATACGTAGTGTGCCTCTCAAATTGGATTATTCTCCCACCAAAGAGCGCACGACAGGCGAAGAAATTAAGACACAGAAATACGGCTAAGAGGAAATGGCGAGGGGAACCTCGAATACGGCACCAACTAAAAACCGTATACAAGACTATTTATTCTGAAAAAATACACAAGCAAATGCATTAAATTACAAAAAAAAATATTCTGTTTAACTCACAGACATCGTATATATAAATATACAGACATGAACTAACGCAAATTCATTGTTTTAATATTTTCATATTTTAATAATCTATATTATTGTAAAAAATACACCTTGTTTACACAAAGATTTCATTTTCGAAGAGTAAATACTTTTACTGTTGCACAAATGTGTCATAAACTATCGGATTTATGTTTCCACCAAAAATGTGTGTAGAATGCCCCTCGTCTCGCAACTAATGTTCCAAACCTTTCTCCTACATGTAAAATTTATTTTATGTCTATTCATTTATTGGTCTGTGGTGTGAAAATTCAAATTTATTCCACTATGTATTTTCAATGTACTGAAATTTGATATTTGTCGTATAAAGCGGATTCCACACTATGAATCTCTATGACATGATATGAGTATATACACGGCAACAATAAACACTGAGAGTTGTCTCCAAAGAATCTCGTGGGAGCTAAATCTGTATCTTAGAGATTGTCTCGAGTAGAAAATCTCTTAAAAGGTCTCTTCTATGAATATGGTCAGAAGGTAAGGTTATTTAAATGCTAAGGCAGAAGCTCTTCTGAACTGTTATAAAAATATTGTACAATCTGTACTAAATAGATTGTAAAGATAATTCATATTTGTTGTAAACAACACAAAATACAGGAACCTGAAATTTTGTACTGTAAACTGAAAATGAGAAAAATTTTGTACAAAAAAAAATATGTATCCTCAAGTATAGGAGAGTTTATACAAAATATATTCTTAAAGAAAAATAAAAATATATTTAAAAAATGTGTGCGTTCAGTGGAATATTATTTTTTGAGTGCCTATATTTATGGATACTGCTTATTTTTGGTATATATCCTGTGCCCGCAATCTCCGGCCGACCCTAGATGATTGCGCAAGGGATAGGTAACGAGATTTAGAAATTTAAAATAGGAACAGGAAATAAACAGCAGGCTCAATGACCAACCAGACGCCATGAAGAACACGACTTACCTGCCTGTTTTGACCTTCCTTGGTGTGGATTTTACTTTCGCAGTGGCCGCAGGTCTTCTGACTTCGTTGTTATGCACGAAATCTCTCGAACGCATGAAGTAAGTACTATCCGCACCACACAAAAGCAAGGTGAACAATTCAATTTGACATGCTCAAATGTCAACTTACAACAGTTTGATGCGCTCACAATAGACTAACATGCTCCACAGAAAATGTTAGCTGGTTCAAAGTCATAGATAATTCAACACATATTGAAAAAAGGTCGTAGTTAGTACTAGAGATGGGGACCATGATACTACGTATATACGCGCTCACTGTGACCGCGATCCATAAATTTGTTATAAAGACCGATAACATCCATGCTTCAATATATATATATTATTTTATTTTAACGATGTTATCTAACTGTATTATTAGAACCTTTATCAATATTCCATTAACTGAATTAAAGATTTATCAAAATAACGGAATTTAAAACATTTTATACAAAAATTAGATTATCATATTTCTGAAGCTGGTTATTTTTCATTACACACTTTATTTTTATGAGTCTGTTTTCAAATACACTATAAGCAAATGCGCAATTTCAATGTTGAATACGGCGCATAATTTGAGGATTTGATATCGCAAACAGAGTCGGCAGAATCAGGCTCTCTTGCTGGAAGTCTCAAGTCGGGGTATTAGTATAATCCAGGCCAAGCAGCGAGGCAGAAGATTTTCGAGTAATTCGGCCTTTAATGACAGTTCTGCTTTGGAATTATAGACATCTGTTCAGCCCTTGATTTTAATTGGATCTCTGGAATTATGATAGGGCCGTAGAAACCAGTTGAGCGATTAAGTACTGCGAAATAAGAAGAAAGCTGGGATTCACTAGAATTTGTATATTGTACAGTAAGTACGTAATACCCACTCAAACACCTCAAGATGGCACGTTACCTTTCACTACAGTCCATATTATTATGAAATTGTTTTCAAAATTAACGTGAACTTCAGTTAATTTATTTTAATCTGCGGTGATTAAAAATAATATTTTTTGATGTGGATACATAAAAAATAATGAGACGATAAAGTGACTTATAAAATATTTTATTCTCGTTACTTTGGTGACCACATATTTTATTCAGTATCAATGAACGTTAAACTAACATAGGTATTCACATTTTTTTTAGAATCTCAAGTATTGATATTTTTAGAAATTCACGTGTACGAAAAGCCAATATGTTTTTTCATGCCCCGGTAGTTACAGGTCGATTTTTTAGTCATGGCACTTCAAGAATGTGTTGTGTACCGATACATATCAAAAATGTGTGTGAACGCTATCTAAGCGAGAAAGAGACAAAGTTATGTGACCGTTTCACGCTAGACAGTAATGCAACAACGCACTTGACGTCAGTTGGCGCATGGTATCAGTGTGTGTGTGTGTTGTTCTTGTATGAATATCAACATTATTATTATTATTAAGATGTGATTTGATTCCCTATATATAAAATAATTAAACATTAAATAAATCTATTTACTATTTAAATTGTAATATTGTAAATAATACACTAGCAACAGATTCGTCAGTAGTCGACTGTACAGTGCCATGAATAAAAAATCGACCTGTAGGCAAAATTTTTTTTGTGAATTCACTTACAATTACACGTTACATTTATTACCTACCAAAAATTTGTATTAAAAAAACTAACACTTAGCTTGTCTACCTTTCCTACAACCTATAACCTACAACCTTATTAGAATTGAAATTTATAATATCATAAATAAATGTGGTAAAATTTTATTCCTTCCTTCCTTTCGAGTGAACTGTAAACTCCCACCGGACTCCCACACCAGATCTTTCATCAGGATTCCAGTAATTTTAATATCTATGGCAAAAGATATGTGATGAATGTCATAAATAGAAGACAGTATTAACAATTCCTTTCGTATTTATATGTAAAGTGTGTAAAGTAAAAATCCATTTAATTAAACATGAACAAAAACAATAAATCATAACTATTGAATTATCCATAAACTTTTAGAAAATTTTGAAAGATTTTCTCTAAACAAGATAAAAATATATAAGCTCCCCTATCAATTTAGCACCAATCACAGCCAAGATTAATAACGCCAGTCATATTTCGAGATTTTATATTATCTTAGAATATGGTTGACGCTTTTGATGTGTGGTGTTATCGGCGAATGCTGAAAATTCCGTCAAAAATCAGACAAGCTTGAAGACCAAACAATTTTACATCATTTGACGTCTTCTTCAATACATTGGACATATTTCTTACCAGCAAGACGATGATAATCTTGTAGTCCTTAAAGGAGCGCAGATTAGATGAACTGGTCATCCATTTTCCATTAAGCCGAATACCCTAGAAAAGTCCAACGGCCATCATGTAGGTTTTGTTAAAAAAGCATTTGGAATTTATAAACACCCGGTATACAGCAATAGAGATGATGGTCTAAAATTATTTTTAATATCCGGCCCTGCAAAATCAGTCAAAATCGTACTTAGTAGGCGTGCAACTCTAATACCTTATTACTAACCCTGCTCTCGGCATTGTATTGCACTTATGGATTGTCTGTTTAGTCGAGTATATGCGCACGCCAATACACGGCAATGTGCATAGATGTTGACCGATGTTCAACTGTTTTGTCAAAAGACGATCGATAATGTTTTTTGATTTTTCTATCGAGCAACTATCACGTCGATAATATGCGAACTCCCATATGATCCAATAGCCTTTTTTCACATACAACTAAATAGTCGAGCCATTAAAAATTGTACGTATGCACTTAGCCTAAGAGACCAACTGTGAGGAAGAATAATCTAGAACAAGCCTACACTAACATTTCAACGATCAATATATCTATCACCTACATGCTTACGTGGTATTGATGAAGTATTCGAGCCATCATAAATTTTTCGAATTTTATGGTGGTCAAGGCAATTTATATACCCTTCGCCCGAAGACATAGTTTTCAGAGAACAATTCAGAAGACTAGGGGTGGTAAAAAGATATATCAAACCCCAAGCTCATAAAACACTGTATTATGGGATATGAATGCTCGTGCGGTATGTGCTTATGTGACGCCATAAAGGCGAGCCTATAAAAATATTAATACACTGCCCGTTTAATGTGAGGTTTAAATGTATATTATTTCATATTAATTACACAGTAGAAACTTAAACGGTTTTCAAGAATAATAAACATTACTATTATATATTATAACGTTACAAATTCTTGGTACAAGAAAAATGGAACATTAGTATTTAATTTAAATAACGAACACCCTGGTTAGGTTAGGTTAATTTCACGTTCGGTTCGCTTCGTCTAGTACTAATTTCGAGGTTTGCCGCTAGGATCGCGACCATCGTTTCGGGTCGGACCAGTGACAACATGTACGTGGTTCACTTCTAATCGCGCTTCGAGCTGGGGAGTTTGTCCTGCGGTGGCTATTCGGCTATTCCCACCATTGTTGCACTCGTATTAGATGATACGCTGAAGATGGAGGCTATACAAGATACAGGTGCAGAGCCAACGCCAGAGTGGCAATAATTGAAGGGTAAAAATCCATATAATTATCAATCTTACAACGCACTCATTTAAATGTAAAAATTTCTATTGGTTATTATTTATCATGGTTCACCTGAGAGAAGATTCGTGCATGGGCCGCCAGTTGAAGGAGTGTACTGACCGATTGCCAGGTACTCGGCAACGGCGGTGGATGCTGCTCTCAGGACACCAAAATGAAAGGATGCAAGAAGACGTTAATGATGTTTTACAGCAGAAGTAAGAGGAATCACCCAAGGTCGACGCATTTTTTAATGTACTTATTGTATGTATTATTGTCGTCGCCGCCTAGTATACAGTTCCGAAGTTTAATTTTAATTTTATTTATTCAAAAAAATTAATAATTCACCTAGTTATTTGTTCTTATAAACTCTGAATAAAATTTAACGTAAAATTTGCTGACTCTTATATTATGAAACCTTATAGCTTGAAAACTTATACCTTTCATGTTTTGCTATTTTTTTTAGTAAAGTTTATTTCTCAGAAGATGGCAAGGTGGATCTCAATATTATGGTAAGTAGGTAGCTCCTGATTCACTATCTCACACTCGTGCTCTCCCTTTTTGCTAGTTTGTGGAGGATAGTCTGCCAGCACACACCTCATAATTGTGCCCTACGTGTACGCCTCACAATGGCGCTTCCAAGTCGTGGCTGCCTACACCTCACAATATATGTAAGAAACTGAGATCCATGTTAAGTGCATTTTATATGTTAAGGTTATGCACCTCTCGGGTCACACTGTACTTTGCGATGGTCGACTCGGTTGTCAGTTATGTAGTGAGTATCTATGGACTTATGAAACATATAGTGATAAAATTAAACAGTTACAATTAAGATTATTAATAGAAGATAACAAAAGTATAAATAATAAGACAAAACACTTTGTTTAAATCACTATTTATTGGTCAATCAATGTTTTGACTATGGTATCTTATTCAGTAAGTATTTTGTCTTATTATTTATATAATATGTGGCCACGAAGTAATTTTTCTAATATTAGAGATAACAGAAAATGTTTGTATAAACATGATTATAGTAAATAATTTACAATATGCAATATCTTACCAGTTGATCAAAAAAACAAAATATAGTATAGTATTTGAAGAGTTAATAAATAATATAAACATAAAAACTGACCACCACCATAGCTATAGTTAGCTCGGATCTAACTATGAGAGTACTGATCGCGTACAATGTGTACGGTGAGAGAACGAGAGAATGTGTTGTGCCAAGAATATTTAATAAAACCAATAAAGACTTTTCAAACATAATAATGAGACCCCAATGACCATCCTAAAATATAAAGTGATAGAACACATTATCCATATAAATTAAACATATTAATTAGAAAAATATACATATAAAATCAATTTTATCGAAAAGTATTGTTGTTGCGCTACTGGTATTCGAACCTGGATCTCTTTCCTAACCGGGGAAGGTGCATTATCCAACTATGCTATGGCGACAATATTTTTAGCGACAAATTTTCGAACTGTTACCTTTTATGTTACCTTTTTGATATTAATATATTTCATTATTTGAAAGAGCCATCTACCTTATTTTTACAGAATCCAAATACCTTTGAGTAATCTGATAGCAGACGCCAGAATTATTAATGAATTTTTATTAAATTTTGTACACATTGATACAACTTTATTATTAGGAGAACATATTCTTACTATGAAGTTGTAATTATTCAGAAAAAAGGTCTGTGATATTTTAAATATGAATTAAATATATTAATTAGAAAGATATACATATAAAAATATTGTCGCTCTACCATAGTTGGATGATGCACCTTCTCTGGTTAGGAAAGAGATCCAGGTTCGAATCCCAGTGGCGCAATAACAATATTTTTCGATAAAATTGATTTTATGTCCATATCTTTCTAATTAATATATTTAATTCATATTTAAAATATCGCAGACCTATGTGTTGAATAATTACAACATCACAATAAGAATGTGTTCTCCTAAGAACACATTTCTCATTTATTTTCTTGCTTCCTTTGTTGTATTTAATTTGAACAAAAAAAATTGTTGATACAAATTCTTTAATTATTATATAAAGCGCAATCTTGCCGTAAAACTGTTAGGCAGTTTGGCAAATAATAAAAATTATAATGTATATATATATGTAACAATGTTGAATTAAAAATATACATATGTGAAAATAACTATAACAAAAGTCCATCTTTGTCATATTACGCCGTAACTGGAAATAATCTTCTCACACAAAACATGGAGCCTATGTATCTTAGAGACCTTTGTGTCACAGACAATTTGAATAGTAGACATCAAACTCTCAGGTCAGCCTTTACTTCAGCCGCAGGAAGGGTTGTAGAACCGACTAGCCATTACCAGAAGTCTAAGTTTAGTGAACGGGCTTTTGCGGTGGCAGGCCCAAAAGCGTGGAACTATTTGCCCTCCGCCATAAGAGACTAAACATGCACCTTTTCAAAAAATCATTTCCATAAGTTCAAATAGCAATTTTTAATTTTAAATACAAATATAGTGTTGGATTGTAAACAGTTTATATGTAAAGCTCCCATGAGGTGAAATTTATTACGTATATAATAATAAAAATTACTTATATTATTATTATAATAATTAAGTGTTTCCAAAAAATATTCTAAAATAAGTTTTCAAGTTGCAAATAATAAAAAAGGAATTCTATCATTAATTTAAATTAAATTATTAAGAATATAATAATATTTTTAGGGAAGAATCTTTTGTGTAGTTTTCTGGGTTATTCTGGCTCACACTTACCGTCCTCATTAGTTATTTTAAGACAACAATAACACATCGCGATGTTATCAGGTACTCAATCACTGTCAGCGATTGCGACTTAAATACATCAGTGATTTACAGTTCGTAATTTTTAGCTCTTCGTTAGTACATACTTTGTTAGCCTTGCACAGAGTTAAATACAGTAATTCATGACGAGATCACGTCTCAATTTATAGTGTCGTCTCAAATCAGAGTGAAGAAATGTATTTCATATTTTCTCTGTACCTCAAGGTTGTCTTCAGAACCTACCCACTTATGGATGAATGTCGCGTGTGCGATAATACTCGACAATGTTGACTCGGAACAGTCGACGTGTCTGTGAAAAAAGGTTATATTTCTGCCATTACATTTTTCCCGCGTCAGCACATTCATTGTTCGCCCGTAATCTTCCCGGGGTAGGCCGCACTGATAAATGTAATATAAAAAGTTGAATTCCAACCTCTCGGCTCCACTTTATTATAAAACAGTATCGTAAAGAACTGAGCCACCCTTGGTTATCAGGTATGATATAACAGCTCTAAAACGAATTTTATTTTAGATAAATGTAATTAACTATCACACCATCACATTTTTCCTTAAACAGAAAGATAAAACGCCATACTCTATAATCCCAACACTTAAATTTGCTTATATTTATTGTACATTTGGGGAATTAAATGATATCATGTTTAATGTATGGTGATGTAAATAGAAGATAGGATATGAGGTTATAAATAAAAGGTCATGTTTGACCTCAAATAAATTGTAGATCGATGTTAGAAATATATTTATGGATACAAGTATAAGGAGTAAAAGTTCTACTACGTGGGGCGTTGGTTAGTAACTCGTCTGAAAGGCTATTGCGAGAGAAGTAGTGCACTCAGGGGTCGAGTTCCCTGACGGTGTGGTGCGTCGTATTGCCTATTTTTTGGTCGGCACTAGTGTGGTTTTAAGGTTGATGACAGCCCCATTTTGCACCAAAACCATGCGTATCTACGTTGGCCTATACCGTGTATGGCGTGACTCATATATCATTATGTTTCGTCCAAGTCCGTTCATGGGAGTATACTTGATAGTTAACCCTTTAATGGCTGTCTTGTACCCACTGGTTTCTTTCCTACCGTACATAACACTTGATTATCTGTTTGTTGTAATGTTGTTATACACCTATAGCTAAGAATTAATAAAGATAGTACTTATAAGAGTGCAGGAAGGTCTAAATTAAAAGCTTATCAAGCTAAAATATATATATATATATATTTTTTTGTGTTTATTAATTGTAGATTTCGCATTTATGTAGCATTGTGTGTGCAACCGATAAAAGAAGTTGCAAACTTCTACAACGGTTCCGGAAAAGGGTGGGTCCCCCCCTTCTAGCGCCCCTTTAATAAAACCCAGGTATATGCAGAGTGCATGCAGATTATAGAGCTGATAGACCTCTGCACACATTTTATAACTACAATGTATGTTAGCGCCGATTAAAATTAATTAAATTTTATTAAGTTTTTTGACATTTGACTTGTTGCCTCATGCAAACATTCAATTCGCGGTTCACCAAATTTTAACCCGCGTATCTATCTCCGTCCCTTTCTTTCTTCGCCTATCCTTAAGCAAACGGAAGAAAGAAGATGTCGCAATGATTAAAAGTCTTCCAACTGCAGCAAGTTCAGTGCGCTTGGAACTTTTATACGGATAACTACCGCCGCTTTACTTCGCTAACTCTTATAAATTAATCTTACTGTAATCCTGCTTATACATAATAATCCTTTTCGCGAGTGTTAGTATACACCCCGCGACGCTTGTTCTTGTGGTGGAGAAGAATCAACAAACGAACCAGCATTATTTCTAACAACGTACCTTATTTAATTATATTTTATTATGTATTGGATTGATGCATTAGTTCGCAACATTTATATTATAATGAATATTTTAATAAATGAACCAAATATTAGGTTGATGCATAATTATCCGCCATTTAAAAAAATATATATTGTAATATAATCAAAAACGAAAATAAACTCAAAATATATTAGGTACATTTATCATTCGGGGGCGTAGTCACCTTCAATGTCAGTTACTGCTTCCCATTTGCCTGGAAGACAGTCGATTCCGCGGACGAACAAGCACTGGTTTTTTGAGGCAATCTGCGATTTATCATTCTTCATCAATTCCTCCAAATCGTCATAGGCTTTGCCGATATGCTAATTTTTCAGAGAGCGTTCGATGCGATTGTTCGCAGAATCTCGGTGGAAGAGTAGGGTGGATGGGGGACCAAATCTCATCTCTTGCTGGCGATTAATTCGATTACACGGCGTTCGACATGAGGGCGAACGTTGTCGTGGTGGTAAAAATGGTTCTTTTGGCGTTGTCCTTTCAGTTGAATGGCAGTATAAAGGCGATCAAGCTGGGCCAGGTACACGCCGTTATTGATGTTGTACTACCATTGAACATTTCTGTTCGGGATTCGCCACTTCTGATACTCATCATATTCCCGTCGCGTAAAAATGACGGATAATTATGTATCAAACACAAATTAAATGTATTAATTAGAAAGATATGCATATAAAATCAATTTTATCGAGAAATATTTTGATTGCTACCGGGATTCGAACCTGGATCTCTTCCAATCCGGGGAACGCGCATTATCTGATTACGCTATACCAACACAGTGAATTGACGACAAATTTTCAAACGTATATGTTACAATTTTCAGGTTTTTTTTTTTTTTTAACCCGATTCGCCATAAAGATAATACATATTATGTTTTACATTTAAGTTGCAAAATAAATATAATGTTATGAAAAAGAAACAGAAAAAAACCAAGGAAAATATTAATAATGAAAAAAATTAAAAAAAGTTAAAAGTTCACACATATATATACACACAAAATATACACGGCCATTGTTGCATATGTAGCTATTCTGTAGGCGTTGCCATTCTCTGGTCAGGGAACCAGCTTACTATGAGAGCGCCGCTTGCACCAAAGAGTTGGTGCTGAGCTCCAACCGCAGCTTTACGCCCGCAACTCGATGTCTCAGAAGCGGAACGAATCCGTATACGACCTTTGGTAAACATTCTATCCTGGTTCAAATTCCGGTAGTGTTAGCGCCGTTTAAAATTAATAAAACTCTATTAAGTTTTTTGGCGTTTGAGTTGTTGAGTTGTTATGTATACATTGAATTCGCGGTGGATCAAATTTGAACCTGTGTATATTTTTCCTTTTTATTTACCTATCCTTAAGCACAAGAAAGAAAGAAGATGTCGCAATGATTGAAGTTTTCCAACTGCACGCAAGTTCAGTACGCTTGAAACTTTTGTGCGGATTACTGCCGTCGCTTAACTTCACTTTACTCTGCTAACGCTTACAACTTAATCTTATTTTATTCCCTCTTATACATAGTAATCCTTTTCGCGAGTGTTAGTATATACCCCGCGACGCTTGTATTTATGGTGGAGAGGAATTAACAAATGAACCAGCATCCAGAAGACGAATGCATATTTCTAATGAATACATTTAATTAGTATTTAAAATATCACGGACCTATGTTCTGTATAATTACAACTTCACAATAAGAATGTGTTTTCCTTAATAATTATGTATCAAACTAATAATACATTTTACATTATTCTCATTGCATTAATAACTGTATTGGAAAAGAACTATCCGTTATAATAACAGCAATTGGTACAGTGTAAGAGGCCGTACACGAATAAGATTTATGATTCAAAAAAATTTCTGAGATACGAATTTTGCTCCCATAAGATTCTTTAGAGATAAACTCTCAGCTTTCGTAGACTCCGTGTATACACCATATCTCTGAGATTTGCGGTCTCGTGCCTTATTTCACGTTTGACAAATGTCATTGTCGTACGTCAGTTAAGTGATTTTGAATCTCCCCAGCTGTAGTTAAAGCTAAATAAGTGTTTCTAATTTAACAATGTTAATGTTTAATGAATTATATATAACTTTCAGAATGTGTGGTTGTAGGGATCAATGGTGATTTAACGCAATGTTCAGATCAGTCGTGTTTTTGTCTCTTTCTACCAATCTTAGGCAGTTTTTTGAGTAAATCTCCTGATCAAAATCTTAAAACATGTAAATATTATTGAGATGTATCTAAACTAAATCTCTGAGATTATCTTATCGTGTCTCCTTCCGTGGACACGAAAGTAAAGATTTTTTCTGTCCATCAGCAAAATTCGTTTTTCGTGTCACCACTGATATACAGTGACCTCATTCGAATGAAATTTGGCTCGTAATGCACAGCTGTCTCCAGGATCTCTTTAGCCAGATACAACGCAATCTGTCCAATTGTTCGCAGGATAATCACCTTTTCTAGACTATCACTTTGACGCATAATGTGGTCAAAAATTTGGAAAAATATTTTGTTCACTATCATGTTGTTCACTGTGGCCTAGAAAAGCTCTATAGCAGACTGGCCAAGCCATTGTTATCTTTTAAAATTTTCGTGATTAACATTGTAATAAACTTTTTGAAAAAAAAAAAATACAACGTTGTTTATTTCACTCTACACTTTATTAAAATTAAAAAGTTTTCAATGTTCACTGCGTCATCTTTAGTAATAAACTAAAACTTAAAACTAGTAGATATTTTATCGATTACATGGGTAGGTGGTATGAGAGCGGGGTTGGGGAGAGGGGGGTCTCGGTGAAAAGTGAAAGTGATTGAGGGCGGGGCTAATGTGGACAGGAGACGAGATGTTATAGGGGGTGTTAGTATGTTAAGTACATTATTATCGTTAATATTAATTTCAGTTTTTTTTAGAATGTCTAATAAACGATTGTTCTTCAGTCAATTCACTAATTTTTCCCTGCAAAATGAAGTGCTAGATTTTGTACTTCCGTAGGGTATCATGAAGTGATAGATTTCGATTTCGTAGGGTATATCATGATATATCCGAGATATTAAAGTTTTCGGATTTTTATTGTATTAAATACTTACTTTTCTTTTTTCATCCGAACCATAACATCTTCATTCATAACTCTATTCGTTCAGATTATTTTGAGGATTCTTCTGTAGATCCACATCTCAAAATGCTTCAAGTCGCCTTATCATTTCTTCGGCAAGTATACATGCTTCCATTCCATAAAACAATAAATTTATTTATTTATATATATTTTGACATCCATATTTTTGTACTAACAGAGGTGGATACATAATAAACATACATAATACACAGTTAATTGTGTGGGATGGAGTAGACTTCACCTCTGATAAATACAGCGTTGTCCTGGCTACTTTGCTAGACTGAAGTCTGTGTTGAAGTAGCCAGTTTTTTTTTTCGTGCTATTGTGTTGTTATTTGGAATAAAAAGAGAATTACAAATATGTATAAAAAAGTAAAAATAGAATAAAAATATATGGAGTGGGAGTGTTGTAGGACTAGTGAATTATTAGTGAAAGAATTGTATAAATTATATTAAATTGTTGGATATCCATGCTTCTGATTCATCTCTACCTCATTGAATCATATATTGGGTCCATATTTGTGTAATCTTATTGGAATTGTACGATTTCCAGTTGGTACTGAGTGTATTGTATAGTTTCGGAGCTGGGAACATGTAGAATCTTTGATAAAATGTCGTTGTTGATTTCGGAACTGGTGTGTAGATGTTTGTTGTTTGTCTTGTGTTGTGGTCATAATTTATCGCTTGAGGAGAGTTGTTGTTAGTATGGAAATATTGAACGAGTCTCAACATAAAGATTTGTCTTATATCTAGGACGTTGTACTCTTTAATAAATTGCCTCTTAAACTTCCTCAAATCCTACCATTTTTGAAATTTATTGTGATTATCACGATCCACAACCAGTATATTAATTTAAGACCTAACTGCTAACTCACGAATCCTATTTTAGGTAAAATGATTTCCAGTTCATTCTTTGATCTTGCCACACATATTTTAGGTCTACACATATTTTTATTTATTTACTTTTATACTTTTTCAGAGTTAAAAAGTTGTGGAATCGTCGGTAAGGCGTGGTAGTTGTCTTCAGTTACGTTGTGCTAACATGATTAATGTATGTCGCGTGTCATAGGTCTGATTTATTCCCATTCACGCGTACGGCGCAGTTCAGCAAGTCTCGTAATATAGATTTGCTTCACTTTCAGCACGCAATATTCTTTAAATAGTCAAACTTACATATACTAAAACAGACGATTATTTGTAACCTTGAAATGTGTCTCTTGCGCTCTTTCAACCATTTTTAGCAATACTTTAGCCCCATCCCAAATGAATATACCATAATTGATTATTGTGTAGTGGAGTGAAATGTATTTGAGAGTTAGGAGGTCAAGTGTGTGACGTTCAACCATGTTAGGATGTTCATCGATCAGCTCCCTAATGTTGGACACTTTTTGCCTCCGAATATTTTTCACACGAGGCAACGGGTGTTCTCATAATTTGCAATAGCTTTGTGGGCGCTTGCGATTTTATTAAACTTTATGTTAAATTCATTCAAAGCTTATGCTGAGAAAATTGAGAAGATAAAGGTTCAGTTTTGTAGTTAAATGCAAAAAAAGACATATTATTTAAAAATACGGTACGGTATGTACGAATTATATATATTACAGATTATTATATCAATTTTCGCAATATTTAACATTTTCATTGTTATTCTGAAATTGAATTTTCAAATATCCAACAGTGTACAGATAACTGACATTATGTTTTAAAGAGAACAACATTATTAATGTGAAGTTGAAGTTTTTCAGTATTTTAATACAAATTAAAATGAATCAATTAGAAAGATTTACAGAAAAAATCAATTTAGGGAAAAAATATTTTAGTTGCTATCGGAATTCGAACCAGTTGATTTGGCGAAACTGGATAGCATTTTTTCCCGGATAGGAAAAGGTCCAGGTTTGAATCCCGGTAGCAACTAAAATATTTTTTAAATAAATTGACTTTTTTCTGTGTATTTTTATAGTTGATTTATTTTAACTTGTGCTTACATTATCCATGATGTTCTTTTATATATATTTAAACGCGGTAACCTACAGATCCAATGTTTTTATAACAGATATCTAAACTAGAATTTTATTTTGATAATATTATGTTTGATGTTTGATATTTATATTTATTTAATGTTGCAAAATGTTAAAAAGAAAAATTAAATTTTTTATTTTCGTTTTCATGATTCAGTTATTTCAAATGTAAAAGTAGTATTTATGGATGTAACAAACATAGTTTATGACGAACGAATAGACTGCGTCATCTATTATTTGTTTTTCAATTTGTAGAACACTTGCGTTAGTGTTTCGTCTTCCACAGAATAAATATTAACATACGTATTTTTAGTGCTTTATTAAATATCCTAAATAGCAGGATATGAGGTAGTTCAATAATTAATTATTATTTTTTTAATACAGGAAGGAAATCTAAATGTTGCATATATATGGTGTCCAGCGGAAAAATTTCAAGATTAAATTGTAAGCCGTCAGGGTGAGGTAAGTGGGAGGGATATTGTTCGAGGCGCGTGTTTTTCTAATTTGCCAGTCGTAATGAATCACTGGTCGGGAGCGCACCGCGCATTCGCGGTTGAGCAATATTTAAAATGTGGTGATTCATTGGTTCGTGCGCGTCGCGATTTTTGTACTCACTTTAATATTCGACGAGTAAGTGATGCGTCGAGCACGCAACTTATTTGGTGTGTTCAAAAGTTCAGACAAGAAGGGACAATGGTTAACCAAAGTTTTCCGGGACCATCAACGTCAGCAGCGACGCCAGAACATGTGGTTCAAGTTTGATGTGAAATTATGCGCAATGCGCGTAAATCGATAAGGAAGATTGCAGCCTGTATTGGAATAAAAAAATCAACAATGCACGATATTTTGAAAAAATAACTAGTTTTACTCATATAAACTGCAAATCGTGCATTTTCTCAACGAAAATGACTATTCTTTACGTGAAATCTTAGCGAGAACGATGCTGGAATGTTTTGAAACAGCACGAACGCTTGGAAACATATTATTTACTGACGAAGCACATTTTTATATCGATGGCTTTGTTAATAAACAGAACAAGAGATATTGGTGCCCCGACAACTCAAGGGAACGCAATAAAAGACGTTTGCATTGTCCAAAAACGACAATGCGGTGTGCAGTTTCTGCCCGAGGGATAATTGGTCCGTATTTTTTTAACCAGAGAGAGACAGTCACTGCTGACGTGTATTGCCGAATGATCGACAAATTTTTGTCAGTTTTCCGGGTTCAACAACAGAACAGAATTTCAGCAAGACGGGGTCACTCCACACACAGCAAGAATTTCAATGGAGAAGCTGAGGGAAATTTTTCCCAATAAATTAATCAGCAAGTACGGAAACATACCCTGGGCACCTCGCTCACCGGACCTTACACCGTGCGAGTTTTTTTTGTGGGAATACCTTAAGTCGAGAGTTTATTGTAACAATTCACGAACATTCAGGCCCTACAAGAAAAAATTCGCTGTGAAGTTGCTGCCATTGAACCAACGTTTTGCTCTCGCGTATTCGCAAATTTGAGAGTCCGATTGCATGAGTGTCTTAAGAGAAATTAACGGCATTTAAACGATATTGTTTATAAAACGTAAAATACGCATCGTAAAACACTATTTTGTATAAATAAAATATAAGAATAACACTGTAGTTTTTTTATATTTAATATTAACCTTGAAAAATTTCCGCTGGATACCCTTTACAAGCTAACGTTGCTATGAACCAACTTACGATAACATGTTAAAACAGTGGCATAAAGAAGGCAATTTAAATAATTTTACTTTATTTTGCCAGTCTTTATGCACGGAGCATAGACTTGGACAGCATGACGTACGAATAGATACCTCAATCTCCAACAACAGGAACAGTGAACAAAAGATTATTTCAATTCTTTGGCCACAATTACTAGCTGAATCTCATCTGATTGAGGTCACTATATATTAATAATGATATGAAGAAAGAAAAAAGAAGATTACATAGATATATACAATATTAATCATTTTTGTCGATCAATAATGCAATTATGCTCAACAATCAATTATGTACCATATTTCGAATACTTTATTTGGAAGTGATCGCTATGTCTTGACTAAAACCTATGTATAAAGACCAAAATTCAATAAAAATTATTACAAATCAAACGCATCAATTAGAAAGACAAACAGATTAAATTAATTTATTGAAATATTTTTTCGTTGCCACCCGTAATCGAACCAGGCACCTTTCCTTTCCGGGGAAGAGCACTGACGTATTACACCACGGCACCATAGTAATACAATAATTTTTCGAATTTGTATGTTGCAATTTTAAATAGATACATCTGTTATTCCATTATTTGAAAGCAATCTACTAAGTACGTAATAGGTCAGCGCACTTCCCCGGATAGGAAGGGTTCCTTGTTCGAATCCGGGTGGCAACAAAAATGTTTTTTCGATAAATTGATTTTATCTGCATATTTTTTTAATTGATACATATAAATTTTATTTAAAATATCACAGAACTATGTTCTCAAAAACTATAACTTCACAATAATAATGTGTTGTCCTTAAAAAAAAAGTCTTCCACCATTGGCTTACTCCAATATATATAAGTCTACCTATCCTAATTGTCGTAACTGGAGCGCGTAGCACGATTTCGTCGCCAACAGGTCGATTTTTTAGTCATGGCACTTCAAGAATATATTCAAGAGTCGTTATTATTATTAAGATTGTTTTATTAATAATTAATAATATTGGATAATGAACCTTCCCCGGTTAGGAAAGAGATCCAGGTTCAAATCCTGGTGGCGCAACAACAATATTTTTAGATAAAATTGATTTTATATGTATATTTTTCTAATTAGTATTTAAAACATCACAGACCTATATTCTGAATAATAACAACTTCACAATAAGAATGTGTTCTCCTAATGAAGGAATATATTACGGTAGTGTGTATTTAAAAAAATGTAAAATCGTATGATAAATTTTTTAAAGTTAAATCTTTTTATTTTCTGTGTAACCCTTGAATCTACAAATCAACACCTTTTAATTAGATACTTTCACCCAGCTCTGTACAATATTGCGGCTTTTACGAGAAATCCTCTGACAGAAATGTGTAAAGATTCTGTATCTAAGCCTTTACAGGCAATTACAGGCTGCACACCTGACTCGGCGCAGGTGTTAGAGGAAATAACACGCGGCTGAAAACATCTCGTGTCGCCCTAAACCAAAGAATTTCGGGTCGTGTCGTCTGGCGAGCCGTAACCCATGCTTGTGTGTTTGGAAAATAATTCAACATTTTAATATACTAACGCTTTTGGGGTCCAAAACAATGACTTACAGAATTGCACCGATTTAAAAATTAATTTAATTTTATTTGTATTATAAAGTTAAAATTATTCGGAGGATAGTTCCTTGACAAATAAAACAAATTGGATGATTTTTTTGTAAATTGAGTTTAAAAACTATTTTGTTCCACTATATTTTATTGTATTCAAAAGTTAGAATGTTTTCGGGAACATCTTCCAAATATTAATAATATAATTCAACTAAATTTAAAAACAATTTTTTGTATTGTTAACTTTGTCATATTAACGACTTAATGAATTAAATACATCTGCCGGTATTTAATTCATTAAGTCGTTAATAAAACAAAGTTAACAATATAAAATAATGGATTTTAACCAAAAATTGATTTTGCTAATCTTAAAAATAAAATTAAAAACATTTTCAGACAGTAATTAAGGGTGTGTGGGGTTAAGAGAGGTGGGGGTGGAGATGGAGTTAAAATGGATAAGAAAAGGGATGTATTGGGCGGTGGTTGAATATTTATTATTATCTCGTAATATGAATACGAATATTATGTTGTTAATTAGTAGTGAAAATGATCCAACATATGTGCTGAATTCGAACTGTAAATCCGGATCGATAGGATCTAAATGAACGAATTGCGCAAGGTCTGAGTCTCCGATCGTAAATCGGAATCACCGCAAGCTATGGGAGGGAAGTAGGGAAACCTTGATACAGGATGAGGTCGGTGAGGTGATAAGAGTTCTAGTTAAAGGACCAGTAAATTTCTGGGAACCGGGATTCTGAAGGACTGCTCGCCTTACTTTGCATATAACGCCTCCGTAATCTCTGCAGTCGCCACAGAGATCACACAATAACATGCAGATGAGCCGATCTCCGATCCCAATTGAATTTGGCGATGTCTCAATTTCACCCACTACATACAAACAATACGTGATCAAAATACAATATCACAAAATACATTGCTGGTGCACTGGAGCTGAAAGGTCTACACCCCCAATACTATCGCAATGTCGAGATCGAACAAATATCGGTCAAGTTGACGTCTGCTGGCGTCAATGTCACAATTCACACTGAAAAGACGAGTATTCGGAAATATATAGATGGGAATTTGGACGCGGAAATGTGTCAATAAATGTGGTTGCGGCTGAAAGACGCGCCAGAAGTGTGTTTTACGAATTCGGAACATGTGTACTACAAAGTTTTGTTGTGAAAATTAAAATCATGTTACACTACAAAGTAACCGCTATGTGAATTAGTGATATCAAAATTACAAACTTCACAAACAGCACAATGGTTTAAGAAGCAATGGCATAAAATTCGAAGACGAATGCAACTTGCTAAAGTAGCTATGAACAAATTTACAAAAATGTGAAGACAGTGATAGTAAGCAAACATATTAAATTATATTGAATCACATTCTTGTCCTTTCCAATATTCATATTTGCAGCCGAGACTTGGACAGTCTGCAATAGGGACAAGCGTAAACTAAACGCATTCGAAATGTATTGATAGATGTTACGTATCCCGTGGACAAAATGGCGCATGTATACCTCAATCTTGCACCAAATTCAGCGAATAAATGATTCTTCCATGATAACATATATACAACTTCCAAAAATTTAATAGATATGATAGTATGCGTAAATAGATGAACATTACATTGTGTAAAGTGATCACTTAAGCTAGCCGATGACAGATCATAAGCCCGTAATGCCCAAGACTTTCATACTTCCCATGTAAAAATAATAGCTTCTTCTCAGTGAGACATCTATACCTTAATCTCTCATTACACATGTGACCCATAAAAAAAAATACAGTTTTAACAAAGATACAGTGATAACACACAATAGTCGGGAGTAAACAAAATACTACCGCACGGGAAACAAGACGGCCACAAAAAAAACGTCTCAAAATCATTTCTGTCTGGTGGATATACGAGTAAGAATCATCCAAGGATCGCCAATCATCTATGTTTTTAGTCTTTGTCATCCAGCTGTTGCTTGAAGACGGCCAGCATAGTGCGAAGCCTTCATTTCAGGTCCTTCCTTTTTCACCGTCCGAGCTTGCACATTTTTTGGGCAACATCTGTTAGATGGTGAATTTGTCTCGATTTCTCAGCGATATTCAGCAATAGTTGGGGAAGTCTACAGATCAACTAATTAGAGTTGCGACAAATAATATAATGATCGCTAATATTTTTTAAATGAATAAGTAATAAGAAAAATTAGATTATTCTAAGCACAGCTTTGTGGCAGAAGAAGCTATGGAAGAGCTATACTGTAATACATTATATCTGACAAGAAAGATACTGGAATCAGCTGTGAGGGCGACCCAGCATCGGGATCTCATCTGATTGAAGTCACTATATTATATTAATACTGAAATGAAGGAGAAACGAAGAACAGATTTTCTTCTAAACTTTAATTATGACATAATCTGGTATTGACGAATTTTTGTGAAAGCGATTGGAATTCGATAGTATCGATTGATAGTGATCGATATGGTGGCCCAAATCGCGTATCGGGTTAAAATTTTGTTCCATTTTTTTTTGTTTTGCGGTTGGTAACTCTGATACTTTGAAAGTTATAATTTTTGATTCATTTGAATGTAAAATGCGATTAGGTTGCTGACCATTTCCACGTTGGTTTGTAGAGCATCATGAAGTTTAGTGGATTCTCAATTTGGTAAAAAAATCATCTTCAACGTATTCAGACGTATTATCAACTCGACGGTTTCGAAAACAAACAAAATGATCACATATGAAGCCCGGAAAATCGTTGAATCATTTAAGATAAGTAAATGGATCATGAATTGATTAGAAATTGTGCACAATTGTAATCGAAAATTTTATGAAAAGAATCAAGATTTGCAGCCGAAGCCGAGGTGGTTACTTGTCCGATATATATTTTTATATTTAATTGGAGAGTATGGACTTTAATAGTCAACAAAAATCTAATCATAAAATCAATAAAAACGTTGTTTTATTTCCAATTTAAATCTGGCGTTCAATTTGGGCCACTTTATATAATTGGGTCGTCCGTGAATGCATTTATATTAGTTTGGTGAACCGCTGTCTACCATATTTAAGAGAAAAAAATGTTTAATTCAACGAACGTTATTTTAAAGGTTGTACACAATAAGTTTATCACGGCGTGAGATCACTTAGTACCATTCATATTGTATCATAGTATCATTCATTTGATTTTTTTATTGTATTACATTTTAAAAAAAAATTTGTGGATAAAAATTTTGTTTTTGCGTTAATTTACTTTAATTGAAAGGAAACTTTGTTGTAAAACTACTATGCCTATTTAACACAATGAAAAGTGTAGTGGAATAAAACAGAGTTTTGACTCCATTTACAAAATAAAAAAATATTGTTTTGAATTTAAAGTCTGCTTTCATTCTGGAATAACTTTTCTTCTTACCTACACACCCGCACATCATATTTCAGATTACAAAAATACACATTCATCCGATAGTGACCAGTGGATGATGTAAGAGATGAGTAGGTGATCTAAATCTGTATCAAATTCACGTTAAATTTCATCCTCTACCTTGTCTAGCCGGAGAGAAACGTCCAGCGTCATCTGGAGGCAGGATTGCACCCTACAATATACATGGTTTAAGTTAGTTAATTTGACATACTGATGAAGGAATTGATATTTAATGCATTAAGTGGATAAAAATATGATACTTTTAAAATTTGCAATATTAACTTTGTGGTTAAAATTCATATTTTTTATTTATTTGTTTTATTGAATTGAATTGAATTGAGTTTAAATACATCTACCGGTTTCGAAAAATACCATTTTCTTCTTCAGGATGTCATAACTAACTAAAAACATATATTGTCTCTTCACCGGAATCTATTTAAAAAAAAAAACAAAAATTATTTAAAAAATAAATTTTAGTGCCTAACTCAAATTGTTACTTAATACAAGTTTAGTCGAATAATTTTTAGGAAAATTTTTTACAATAATATATGTTTTTAGTTAGTTATGACATCCTGAAGTAAAGAAAATAAGAATATGGTATTTTTTGACATCCTGAAGTAATGAAATAAGAAAATTGTATTTTTTGAAACCGGCAGATGTTTTTAAACTCAATTCAGTGGTTAATAAAACAAAGATAATAAATAAAAATAAATAAAAAAAGATAAAAACATAGTTAAATAATCTGTATTAAAATGAACATAAACCACGAAATTTAATTGGCAAAGACTATTTATGCTAATTTTTACTTCATACTAGATGATATACGCAGCATCGCACGGGTGGTAACCCTTCTCTTCAGTAACCACCCCCTGTTTTCCCTTTTTGAGTTGCGCGTATGCTTCATACCGTATACTTCACTAATAGCCGGAACCTGTATGCAACCCTTTATATTTAAACCCAGTATTTTTAAAACACTAGAAAACATTTAATTATTTACTTCTTTACTTTTCCTTAAAACCTTGCATATATTACCTGCATACATATAAACAAACATCTAATTCTTCGCTTCCACATAATCTTGGCGACTGTTTTCTAGTTAAAAATCTGTAGCAGCTCTACTGCAATCCCAGCGTAGTGTGAGTGTATGAAACAGAGCTATATATATTTTAATATTCATTGCTGAAGAAATATAAACTCTTTCGCACGTGTCCTTTCTAAGGACGACTACTTGAACTTATCGAAGGGTTGGAGGTTTTTCATCCCTGTTGAGTTTGGTTTAAACCCTCACATAATTGTAATGCCAACTTTCAGTCCCGTTAATAAGGGTTGGGAAATTCGCAGGGACCCTAGTTTGTGCCCTTTTTAGTGTGTCAGCCTTAAATAAAGTTTCGGGAATATAAAGTAGGAGAATAATTAATTGATAAACTAAATTTATGCGGTAAAAGGTCCGATAAACATCAGTTGATGTTTCGAATTTCAACGAGGAAGTTATCTGAATAGAAAAATGAAAGAATAAAATTTTACAATATTATAAATAATTATGCTTGGATGATTTCAAATAAATTCCCTTTTGGCTATTTTAAAAAAAAAAAAAAATTTTAATATTCCCATGTTATCTCTGTAAGTTAAGTAAAACATATAGGGTTTTTTTTCAGATTTTTATATTTTTAACACAAAACAATATTTTATTTATTTCGTTAAGGATTCTCTTACAGTAATAATTAATTCTTTTGCGTCTTTACGAAATTGTGGATTTTATTATTAATTTATATCAAAAGTTATTTGACTTCGTTTAAAACTATTTCTTAAATAGGACCATTGTTCTAATTTAACCTAATAAACTGAATGTTATTTGCCATAATTGAAAAAATACAAGCATTATAAGAAATATGGCGACCATTAAATTTATTTTCTGCAAACCACAAAATTGCTTTTATATAAAAAATTCTTGCATATACAAAATATTTGTTTTTATAATTATGAAGACAAATTTAGATTAAAATAAATTAAAAAAATGTTTAAAATGAACATCTATAAACCATTCAATTTGCAGGACATATTATCAATTTTCGAGGTTTTTAAAACACTTTGTGTAAGTGAAAACAAATAATTTTAAATAATATATTGCATTTACTTGCATGCTTTGAAGCTTCATTTACTATTTAAAACTAAGTTTTATATTAAAAAGATAATAATTTCTTACTAAATGATATTTGTATCGATCATAACAATATGTATTTTTGTCTTTTCTATTAGCGTCATTTCGCCACTCAATCTGACTCTGATGGACGTCTAATCTGTCGCTTTCTTATTTTTTGGATAAATACGTCGATAAGATATATTTTCAAGCATATTTTAATTATAATATGAAGTAATATTGTATTTACTCAAAAAATAAGTTGCAAATTCCATAAATTAGACAGTTTTATATTGATTTTAAGGAAAAATAACGTTATCTTGAACAATGTAAACATTTTATGTTTGTTATTTTATATGTAAGTGACAAATAAATATTTAGTTTGTATGTAACACCATTGTTTTTTAAACACATGCTGTTTGTTTCATAATTACATAATAAAAATGAAACAGGACAGCTCACAAAACGGCAACGTGGTATTTTAAATCGATAATATTAAATAAAAATATAAAATGCGTCTGACATAATAATTTTAAATTTAGAACAATGATTTTATGCATAAGTCTTAATATATATAGGTACTTAAACTAATTTCATGTAAATCAATTAGGTATTTCAATAAATTATTAACTTTTCGATGGATTAATTAAAATAACAGATATTATTTCATTCCATAATATTAATATGAAAAAAACGTGGAAAAGACTCTAGATACGAGTTATTTTTAACAAATGTCTCGAATGCGAAAAAACCAATAATTGTATCGTTGTCTCTTTTTTCATTCAAACCATCCTCTCTCACATAATTTACATAACAAATAATGTCATTAAGTATTTAGGTGACATTATTAGAAGTTTAACTATTAGCCCCGCCTTAAATACTATGTAATTCGCGTAGAATTTCACGAATTTTAAACTGGAAAAATGAAAGTATACCGTTTACATAGAAGATATTTTTTTCTGCGAAATTTTGATGTTGCGTGTAGCATTAAACTCGACGTGTTATTTTTATAACTATCTTGACTATGATAACATTCAGTATAATATAATATAACGAGACCGTAAATAATACCAGGCAGAGCTCCGTAGCAGATTACGAATAGTTGTGTACTAGTTGTTTTAGATTGCGTGTTCAAATCTATTCCTATTTTCATATCACAACTGAATTTATATAAATAGATATTTATAATAAAATAATGGAAAAATATTTGTACAAGAAAATAAAATGTATTCAGATTTGGTAGTTTAATTGAGAACATTAGTTAAAGATTAGCCAATACCAACCTGAAATAATTACTCAACCCACGTTTCTTGTTTATCTTGATGTGGCACTATTTAGTGAAAATCTATGTTATACTTAATCCGGTGTACATTGCTGATCTTGATAAGTTGATAATGGTGATGTTAATGTCGATGAAGAAATATTTGGTGCAGACAATTTTCATCATCTCAGGGGACATTCTCTTGTCGTTGTAGCTCTCTCTGTCGATCCATCGTCTGCGCCACGTAGCATCTGCATCTGCTTTGCTCCAGCAAACGACTCATGAAAACTTGGCAGAAATATAATAGCAACATGATTTTATGTAGCATTAATGTTTTCGTATTAAAAACTACATTGTTACAAACGTGAACAACTAATCAATAAATACATGATGCATATATAGAATATTTCCGGTGTGCCGCATTTTACGTTGAAAAAAAGACACTTGCAAGCCATACTTGCGGTTATTTTCCACGTAAAAACGCACGTGTTCTTATGTTTAAAATAACGGCTTATTTATGTCACGTCCACTACATAAAGTATACAAGTAAAAAGCACGTATACAGATCTACCTATATAAAACGCCGGAAAAAAAATTGTAACCAGTTCTCTTGAATAAATCCAACGTAAAACAATTAGAATTTTTATTACCGAAGTACACTCTGAAATTTTAATTAAAAAACGTTCACATGTGTCAATAAGAATCAAGTTTTAGTTGTTTATAACTCTTTACGGGTGCCCCTGCTGCTGAAAAAATAAAAGAAGGCCAATTCTGATGCTTTAGACCTACGACGCGAAAGGTGATCGCGTCACTCATAAAGTCATGAGTATCGAGATCGATAAGAAAATACCGGGAATATATATATATATATATATTAAATACCGGGAATATAATATATATATATATATATATATATATATATTCCCGGTATTTTCTTATCTGAAATGATCTTGTCTCAAGTTGGATGCGCCAAGATGTGTCGTTTTCGTCCTCCTGTTTCGCTCAAGTGAAAGCGTGATGCACATAATTCACTATACCATCTCCCATCCACATCAGTAATCATTCTCAAGAAAAAAATAATAGAATATGTTTGAAAGTTACATCATTATAATTAATTAGTTATTTGCATACAAAATTGGAGCATGATAGAAAAAGAAAATGTTAAAGTTTACAAGGTAATATAGCACAAGAATAATATCACATCAGCGTGATTTCAATAAAATACTTTATCAAATCGTCTTCAACAAAAATAGATTTTCAGCAAATCTTCTACAACAAAATTAGTAACAAGCACTAAAATTAGAGGTAAGAATATGAGAATAATTATTATAATTTACTACCTCTTCAAAATTTTACAACTAAGAATTTCTTTCACAGCAATTAGACACAAGAACCTTTGCTTTTTAGGAGCAATCCCTAATTTGAATTCAGTTTTTGATGTCCGGAATCACCCCGTAGCATACTTTGTGTCTCCTTGCACCACCAACGTCATATATGTTGGGTCATCTGCTTCCTGACGTGATTACTGAAGTAGCGTAAAAACCCTAACGTTCTCATGTTGTAAAGTAGATTGAGCAGATGGAACCCAATCGAGTACCTATCATGCTAAGGTCGTGTATAATCCTTCACGAAGAGATTAGTATTGTCATCCAAATTACACCTCACAGACGTCGTGAATGGAAATGATTTTTACATTCTACAAATACACAAACAAAATAACAAAAATTCTAGACTAACATGGTAATTCAAATGCCTAATATTTTATATTATTCTTACCCTTCTTTTTCTAAACATAAATCACATTTTTTGATAATAATTTCACGAGCAGCTTATTGCACACAATCTCAAGCCATAAACGGAATAATTGCCATAGAGAAATTCCTTCCCGCGGTGCAGTGTTGCCACTTGCAAAATGTCAATTCAAAATAATATATCGTGGCCGGTAGGAACTATAACTTATCGTTATAATATATATATCATTGTGAAATCATTGAAATATGGTGAGATATAAATGAATTTGTGCTAAATTATTCTTTGAGATAGATTTTTGTACACAATAGAAATAAAAAAATATGTGAAAGATAAGTTGTAGTAAAATGGAATAGTTTTGATCTTGTTTATATTAGAGAATATATAAATATACGTATATATGTATGTAGTATATTAAGAATAAATAATAAATTCATGTAATTTTTTTCTGTAAAATTACTCATTCTCTTGTTTCCAATGAGCGCCAAATATTGTTCGATCAATCATTATTATAAAGAAAAACCCATTAATAATAACAGGAAAATATTTCCAAATTTATTAAAATTAGTTGGTAATTTGATACCATTTAGTATTGAATAAAATTATTATTCAATACTAGGGAAATAGGTACCAACTGTCGATTCATTTGAAAAATTGAATGTCCAGAGAGCAATATTTATTCAACTAACAAACTGGCGGATTATTACGGAATTATTTTATTAGGACAATACGCTTACGGCTTATGTTATTCAAAGTGTGAATTATTGACAAAATTATATGTTTATTACCGTATATATTTGTATTTTAATCTAATAAAAACCTCGTAGTATTTAAAAATAATTATAACTCAAAACTAAGATGAGTTTACAACAATATAAATAAAAAACTAAGCAAAGATTAGACGAAAACAAATTATTTAATAGATACATTATTTATAAAGACTATATACATAATGTAATTTACAACTTTGTCGTGAACAAAAATGTTTGACGTGGCGACATGGTAACGCGTTTCTCTGGATATACAAAAGTTCCAGGTGGCAATCAAATATTATTTCAATAAATAGATTTTTTCTAAATATCTTTCTAATTAAATCATTTAATTTTTTTTTTAAATATCACACAACTATGTTTTGAAATTGCAATATTACAATAAAATAATGTTTTAAAAAATATAAAATTTGCGTTTTGTTGGTTTATTATTTTAAGATAGGTTAATTTTTTTTTTTTTTTAATAGAGATGCGTACACGGAATACATGTCACATCAATATTCTTACTATTTTCAAACTAAGCTAAACGCTTGTACTATGAAAATAGGACCAACTTGTTGGTGTCCTGAAGTGAGGCGCAAACCCCCGACCACTAGATCACTAGGCCAACGTACTGACCACTACACCGACAAGCTACTCTTTATTATTATTTTAAGACTTTTGTTTTCTATAATTCACATTGATATTAATTAGTATTTTTTGAGCTGCAATCCTGGTTGTGCTAGGTATATACAAAAATATTTCAACAGTTTTTGAGATTTTAAATATATTGGATATTGGCGGTAATAGATAATCTGTTTTCATAATACCCATAATCATCTAACGGTATTAGAAAACTATGTCAAACAAACCCCGCAGAAGATAGGTAACTATTTATTATACTACATAATTTACAGCCTTAACCTTTCCCGGCTGCGCCCGACCCCACTCCGTCACTGCTGCCCCCTTCACTTCACACCATAACCAATTCAACAACGATATTGAATGTCAGCATGGATATAATATGACTATAATACTCGACACCGGAATATGACGTCATAAATTGCTTCAAGAAACCAGGTACCTATTTCTAAGGGAAAATGTCTTGCAAAATCGATATTACCTACAACATTACAAGGTGTTGTTCATCTATCATTTTTTTTTTTATTTTTAAATATCTTCTTTTTATTTTTGGATATCATTCGTTTTGAGTCATTTTATATTTATTAATAATCAATCAATATAATAATATTAATTAATTATACATATTGTTGCTAACAAAATATCAAAGCTATATACTAATTATTAACAGTCAAGTAAATGGACCCTGACACACAATTATCGCCTCATCCACATTCATACATCTTCTCATACAAGCTCGACGATTTTTGAGGCTTATGAGAGAACCATCCTCCAGTATCTGGTTTACCTGGTCATGCCAAGTCTTTCACCGACGTCTTCTACTTTTGGTGCCATCGACATTTGCGTCATATATCTTTCTTACTATTCTCTCCTCATTCGTCTTTTCTGACCAAACCATCTAAGAGATCTTTTCTTAATCTTACTCACTATACAAAGATTAGCTTTACATTCTTTCCTTATTTCTCCATTTTTTACTCTATCATAAATGAATCTGCCACGTATACTTTTTGATATTTACAGAAGTAATTAGTATTTTTTTTTCGAGATTAATAAAACGTTACTGATAACTCTTAAAAGAGATTAATAAATATGTGTGATTGTTTATTTTCCGTTTGGGGTACGAGGAGACAGGTACTCATCCACATTCATACATCTTGTCATACAAGCTCGCCGATTGTTGAGGCTTCTAACAGAACCATCCTCCATTATCTGGTCTACCTGGTCGTGCCAAGTCTTTCGCGGACGTCCTCTATTTCTGGTTCCATCAACACTTGCGTCATATATTTTTCTTACCATTCTCCCCTAATTCATCCATTCCATATGACCAAACCACCTAAGTGATCCTTTCTTCTCACTCACTATACTAACATCAGTTTTACATTCTTTCCTTATTTATTCATTCTTTACTCTGTCATAAATAGATTTGCCAAAAATACGTCTAAGTGATCTCATTTCCACTGCATTCAGTCTACTTTCGTTCCTTTTCTGTCAGCTCCAGGCCTCACTTCCATACATCAGTGTCGATACCAGGATTCCATTGTGCACCGCTAGTCTTGCCTCGGTTGACAAATTCCCGTTAAATATAATTCCAAGGATAATTTACAACCGGAAAATATGTTATTTGAAGGTGTCCATCTTTACCATTCCTATCATCACCACCGTAATAAGATTAGCTACTTATATTATGTGGGTAGTTAAACTAAGCAACTCTCAGAAGCTAATAATTTTTCTTCTTCTTAATGGATATTCCCATGTCGTTGAAACTAGCTTATGAATGTTTTCCTTGGCGATTCTCTTCTTCCTTCTTCTATTATTTTTATGACTATGATGTTGTATATAATACTCAATTTTTCTAATTTTTTTTGCTGTTTTCAAAATGCGTTTTCCTTCTCTTTTCCCACATTTTTTTATTTCTTCCAAAATATCGAGTTTTAGTTTCCTCTGCATCTAACTAACTTTTAAAATTTTCCTCCAGCACCAAGTTTCGAAAACTTACAGTCTCTCTGTCTTTATTCGTTTGGTTCCAACTTTCACATTTATGTAATGCTATGCTTCAAAAATAGCCACCTGAATTTTGCTATATAATGCCGACCGGTTTCAGGGTATCTGCTTTTTGTCAAACTAAAATAAATAAAAATAAAAAATAATTTTTGTTCGACTAATTATCTAAATCGTATTTAAAATATACACAAATTTCTATATCACGTTAAACAATCAATACATAAATAATTTAAAAAAAAAATGTATTTCTACCAATATTTGTTTTAATTATCGCAAAACCATTTTCAGAAAAATATAAAAATATTTCACAAACAAAATTTAATATTATTGAAATTAGTGTAAATATTTACATTTATAATATCTAATATAAATTCTTTAAAAAAAATCGTATTGTTATATTGATATCGACAAAATTACCATATAATACTTACCTTGTTGAGTGGTTTGTATACTTGCTTCCGACTTAAAAAGGTCAGCAGTTCGATACCGATCAATAGTCATGCCCCATTCAACCGACTGAATAGACTCATTCATAGCAAAATTGCTTTGGTTTAGATTAATAATAGTAAAACATGAACGTTTGCTTTGGTTGGTGGTATATTTAACAGCTGAATATTATTTTCATTTTCTAAATCTTTGCCGTATGTTTTATTCCAATTTTATATTCTTGGCTCATCCTAATTAAAATTTTTTATTTATATGATTATCTAATTTGCGTACTTTTACTGATTGATGTTAATCTAATTATCATCATACATTTCTCTTGTCGTTTAAATAATATAAGTACGCTCATCTACTGTTTTTTTAAAATATTAAAATATTTATTATATTACATTAATTGTATTGTTTAATAACTAACTTACCATCACATTCTTCACGGGGGTAAGTAGAGAGAATAGAGCGTCACATTCTTCTGTCCTAACACACAGTTCTCTCCTTGTCTACGTTCATCCATCTTCTCATACAAACTTGCCGATTATTGAGGGTTCTAACAAGACCATCTTCCATTGTTTGGTTTATACGGTAGTGCCTAGTGTTCCGCGGAAGTCCTCTATTTCTGGTGCCATCAACACTTGCATCATATATGTCTTACCATCCTCTCTTCATTCATCAATTTCATATGACCAAACCGCCTAAGCAATTCTATTTTATAAATATGTTTAATACATACATTTAATAAATTTATATTTAAAATATTTAAACTTAATACTGAATATATATTAAATAGATATTTTGATCATGTATTACTAACCCAAGTCGAGTACTTACTCCCTGCGCATTTTGAACTACCAATATAAACCTTAATATACGAGTATATAACGCTCTGGCCAACTAATTACTTAGGGATTTCGCTGACGAGGGGACACATTGCCTTCCGACACTGAACTGTCAAGAACTGTGTTATTTTTTACAGTGGAAGGTGCATTATCCAACTATGCTACATCGACGATATTTTTAGCGACAATTTTTCATTTAATCGTTCCATTATTTGAATGAGCTATCTACCTTATTTTTACGGAATCTCAAATACCATTTTTTCTTGGTTTGGAAAGAGATCCAGTATTTTTCGACAAAATTGATTTTATATTTTTCTAATTACTTACTTACTTACCATCACGCCGTTTCCCCGTGGGGGTAGGCAAAGAGGATAGAGCGCTACACTCTTCTGTCTTGATACACAATTCTCGCCTCATCCACATTCATACATCTTCTCATACAAGCTCGCCGATTGTTGAGGCTTCTAACAGAACCATCCTCCATTATCTGGTTTATCTGGTCGTGCCAAGTCTTCTGCGGACGTCCTCTATTTCTGGTTTCATCAACACTTGCATCATATATCCTTCTTACCATTCTCTCCTCATTCATCCGTTCCATATGACCGAACCACCTAAGTGATCCTTTTTTAATCTTACTCACTATACTAACACCAGCTTTACATTCTTTCCTTATTTCTTCATTCTTTACTCTGTCATAAATAGATTTGCCACAAATACGTCTAAGTGATCTCATTTCCACTGCATTTAGTCTACTTTCGTTTCTTTTCTGCCAGCTCCGGGCCTCACTTCCAATTAATATATTTAAAATTTAATTACATTTAGTATCAAATGTCAGACGTACATTTTTATTTGTCGAATGCTGGGCACTTAAATATAAAACACGTGACGTCTAATTTGTGTACAAATTTGAGTTGTATATTATGTATTTACGACATTCACGCGCACATACGTGCGTGGTTAAATTTCATGAAGAAATATGGCAAAAGCAATCAAGCCGCTTCATCCCTCGAGATGAACAAGTAATGGGGTAGTTGTGTTAAATTAGAGCGTGAACATTGTACATACCCCGTTTCTGTGCACACATATCTAGTTTTAAGGATAACATATTTTCGTGGTGAAGTTGCAATTTCAAAACATAGTTCACTGCTATTGTTATACAAATTAAACGAATCAACTAGAAAGATATACAGAAAAAAAAAATTATTCAATAGAATACATTAGTTGCTACCGGATTTGTTTAATTCACGTTTTACTGAAAAGAATTGAATCCACATTTGAATCTCAGTAGCAACTAAAATATTTTTTCGATAAATAAATATTTTTTGTATACCTTTCTAATTGATTCATATAATTTGTATTGGTTATATTGTTGTTAGTAGTATAATAATAAAATTTTTAGTCGAAAATTACGTATAAAAAAGAATGTAAAAATTACCAGATATATTCTCAAAACTTTTAAAAATTAGAATTTTTTAGACATGTAATATATATTGTATTGCTAAAAAAACAATTTGTTACATATATTTTTTTGAAATACAACTAAGCGTGCCTTTTTTAGAGCAAATTGGCAAGCAAATTTGAATACTTGGCAAAACACAATTAAATATAAAATGAAAGTACATACAAAGCAAATTCAAAATAAAAATATTAAAAATCCGAGAATAAAAATACTAATATGAAAAACAATGAGTATACATACAAGATTAGGCGATTAAGTGAAAATATATAAAATTAAAAGTTATAATTCCGTATAAAAGTACGCTTAATGCAGTTATAAGAATTATTTTAAAATATACATAATAACAGTAAATAATTTTTTTTTTCGGAGGTGTTAAGGCATGTTTACGTTTAGGGATTGAACGAGTTTCGCTTTGCTTATTGTGTTAAGTCACCAGTATGAGGTGACTGATGTTTGTAGGTTATGAATATTAAAATGATTTATTTAAGGCGAGTCTGAGGGGCCTAATCTTTATTAAGTCTCACGCGTGTATGTGAGTGTTGCAGTGTATATACATGTTGCACTGGTCTCTCTCTATAAACCGAAGTGACATATTACTGTTAAAGATCATACTAAACTTTCCGTACGCACTTAGTTTTATTGTTTGACATTTCCTCTTGTCAGTCAATCAAGGTTTAGGGAGATTTCCTTTTGTCAAGGATGTTCATATAATCTACCGTGTTTCGTGTTGGAATTTTTCATGACTTGAATTTTCTTTACATTGTTACAGTTTTGCCAGTTTCTATTGGATCTGGAGTGTGCATTCTGCAAATCATAACTGGGAAAAATTTACACTATATACAAATGCCTTCAGAATCCCAAAATGCGCTTTCAAACATGATTTCTAGAGATGGGGTCACCTTGCCAGGCACCGCAATAACTAATATTTAAATCAATTATTGTACAGCGACGGCGGTCTGTTATAATGTAGATATAATTAAACTAATGACTACGAATTACATCGTAATAATTCGATTAAACAATATCCAATATGTATTTAATTAGTAAGTAATCTTCTTTTCTAATTAGATTGCTTTGAGTATATATAGGGTATCCAGCGGAAAATTTTCAAGCTTAATATTAAATAAAAATAAACACTAAAATGTTATTCTCATATTTTATTTATATAAAATGGAGTTTATTGATGCTTATTTTACGTTTCATAAACAATATAGTCTGAATGTCGTCCATTTTTCTCAAGGTACTTTAGTAAACGAACTTTTAAATTCGCGAAAACGTTGGTTCAAAGGTGTAAACTACACGGCAGATATTTTCTTTTAGGACCTGAATCGTTCAAGGATTGTTACTGTAAATCTTTGACTTAAAGTATCCCCATGAAAAAATATCAAACTGTGTAAGGTCCGGTGACCGAGGTGCCCAGGGTATGATTCCGTAATTGGGAAAAATTACCCTCAGTTTCTCTATTGAAACTTTAGCTATATGTGACGTGGCCCCGTATTACTGAAATTGTGCTCTGTTGTTAAAACCGGAAAATGGCAGCAGTTGCGGTACCAAAAACTCGTCGATCATTTGGCAATGCACGTCAGTAGTGACTGTCTCTCGCTGGTTAAAAAATAAGAGCCAATTATCACTCGGGCAGAAACTGCACACTACACTTTTTGGATGGCGTTCCTTCGAGTTATCGGGGCACTAGTATCTCATGTTCTGTTTATTAACATAGCCATCGATATGAAAATGTGCTTCGTCAGTAAACAATATGTTTCCAAGCGTTCGCAGATGCAACTATTCACGAAACTTAAAAATACGTATATAACAAATATAAAATTTTGAGATTACGATTTATTTTGATGTGCTGGGGTTAGTTGTAACAGGGTCACCAGGGTAAGTTGCAACATATTGCAATGTGCTCCAACACCTAACACAATGGTTTAATTAAACATAGAGTGATGTATTTTGGCAAATTTAGTGATTTAAAATAAGGACCTACAATAGACAGAAAAATAGAGATACAGCATCCATCAATGTAATATGAAAAGAGCGGCAAAACTGGTTTTTGAAAATGGAATAAAGATTTTTTTCTGAGGAATACTCGGAACAGATTTTTGATGATATCCAAAATAAGTGGAATCAAGAAATAAATGGAAAAGAATGTAGAAAAACATTATAAAAGCTAGTAACTCGAATAAAAAATGACGGATGATGATGTCTTGTTGGAGACAAATATGAAAAATCCGATGTGAGTTGTATACTGACGGTATATCCACTTCGCGTATCCGTCTCTCTCGGTGTCCTGGGAACAGCTTCTACCCTGCCAATTGTGGTCAGGACACTCCTTCAACCAGCGTCACACACACGAATCCTCTTTTCCCAGGTGGACCATTATAAGATATTGTCGACGAGTGTGAGGAAGAAACTGTAATTTTACGTGGTAAAAATAATCTAATGAAAAAATAATATAAAGAAAGAATGAACGTAAACAATTAAGTTAAAAGAAAGAAGGTAGAAAAATTAAGTAAGAGGTGAAAATTGTAAAAAAGAAGGTAGAAAAATGAAGTAAGAGGTGAAGATTGTAAGAAAGAAGGTATGTAAAAAATGAAATAAGAAGAAAGAAAGAAAATTTCATTATTAAGAAAAACTCATTCTTATTGTGAAGTTGTAATTATTCAGAACATAGGTCTGTTATATTTTAAATACTAAATTAATGTATTAATTATAAATATATACATATAAAATCAATTTTGTCGAAAAATATTGTTTTAAATTAATTTTTAATTTAATGAAAATGAATTGATAATTCTGGCGCCTGCAGTCGGTTTACTCAAAGGTAATTGAGATTCTGTAAAAATAATGTAGATGGCTTTCAAATAATCGAACGACAGGTGTATTAATTTGAAAAAATGTAACATATAGGTTCGAAAATTTGTCATGAAAAATACTGGCGTTAAAACACAATTGGTAGTGTACTTCCCCGGATTGGAAATAGAGATCCAGGTTCGTATCCCGGTGACGCAAAAACAATATTTTTCGACAAAATTGAAAATTTCATTATTTCCTGCAACAATATAATTAGAATTCGTAATATTAGAAATGAGTGCGTTACGAGATCGATTAATAATAAGATTTTACCCTTCAATCAGCTTCTGAGCGCGACGTTTATACGCCACTCTGGCGTTGTCTCCGCACCTGGATCCAGTACGGGTTCCATCTTCTAACAAGAATTCCGAAATATGGCGGGAACGGCCAACAGCCGCCCGCAGGGCGTACCTCCCAGCTTGAAACGCGAATGCATGTGAGTTACCTACTCGCGCCGGTCCGATCCGTTTACCCGGTCGCACCTAGCGACGAACTTCGAAACCAGTGACAGGCGTTTCGTTCTGTGCGTAAAATTTAACCAGCCTGGTATCAGTTATTCAATTTAGGTACTAACGTTACTTATTTCTTATTTCAAAAATTTGTAACGTTATACCGAATATTGGATAAAATATCGCAGATGCGAAATATGGGCACACTTAGTCTGTACATGCAAAAATCTATGTTACATTTGCACTAACTGCTAAATAGATGTTTTCGATGATTCTGGGTAGTTGTTACAATTCGCTTCAAAGATGTTACACATTATCCCTGACATCGGGGTAAATTGTAAAAATTTCCTTATTTTACAGAAATGCAAAAAAATAAACGTGTAGTTTTTATATTTGATTACTTAAAGCAATTTCACATTGATCTTTAATATTCACATATTGTAAGAATTTGTTTAATTTGAAACATAAAAAATTTAAAAATCTAAATAATAAAATTGTTGCAACTAACCCCGTCTTTCCCTAGAGTGACCAACGTATCTACGAGTATGTATTTACTTCATTTTAAAAAAAAATATATATCATGTTCACTACAGGACAATTTTTTGGCAATGAGACTTCAAAAATGTATTTTGTACCTATTATTAAGATTATTAATTATTAAGGAAAACACATTCTTATTGTGAAGTTGTAATTATTCAGAACATAGGTCTGTGATATTTTAAATACTAAATTAATGTATTAATTATAAATATATACATATAAAATCAATTTTGTCGAAAAATATTGTTTTAGCGTCACCGGGATTCGAACCTGGTAAGAGGTAATTAATATTATTTCATTACCTATAAGTAAAATATTTAAATATTATACAAATTATACTAACAACAGATTCGCCTGTTGATGCAAGTCGAGACTCTTGGTGCATCTTTCAAAAAAATTCTTTATACCTTTCCCGCTCTGGAATTTTGTCGACATGGGAACAGATTGCATTTTGAAGCGGAGCGGTCAAGAGGCTTTTTTTGTGAATTGAAATCATCACCGTGTGTAAAAATCTGGAATACGTAGAACTCACTCTACACTACTGGTGTACTACACCATTTGGAAGTGGAGTGATATCCCCGTTCTTCACTACAAAGGTGCGAGTCAAGTGGAGGTGAAAATTGTCGTTCAACCCAGGACTTAGATCAAGGTAGGCCAGATCAGGTCGACTGTACAGTGTAAAAGAATAGTAAAAAATTGACCAATTCTGTATATATAATATATGTATATCCTTATTGTTTGAGTTGTTATTAACGTATTGATTCTACTTTTATTAAAATTTTCTGTACAGTTATTGAAACTTACTTATCTATGTACTTAGATTATGGTTTGAGTTTAAAAACACTGCCTTCCTCGATTTAGACTCTGATCTAGTGAGGTATGCAGAGAACAAATGAAAAAAATATAATATTGGATGCAATAAATAAAATGAATAAATATCAATTTATAGATTATAGATATCGCTATAATCTGCGCGCTTCCGGTTCCACTGGTGCAGAATGTTCGGAACAAACGTCTCTTGTAGTGTCAGTGTACAATTTATGAACACCCGCCGTGTTCGGAATCCATTTACAATTTATGAACGGGCAGCATCGCCACACCAAGCACTACTATTCGAAGAAGACAAAACCGCACACTACGTACATACACCCTTCTCTGCGTCGGTACGTTCATACATTTGGATGATTTATCCGCAAGTTTGGATGTGACCAGGGGTGTAATTGGATTAATGCTCTGTTATGTATGAATGCAATTATTCTGCCCATACGGAGAGACAGTTAATTATTCTAAAATGATCATTATGATCTAATGCGAGGATGAATCATTTCCTATTAACTGTAATTGTCTTTGATTAATCAATATTATTAGTACCTTTTAATTGAAAATTTGTTTATTGTTGATAATAAATTTTTATTTAAATGTTAATATTTAGCTAATGTAAATAACACATACTCTGCGGTAGTGGGTCAGATTTGACCCGGGTGTTTGTAAAAATATGAATTACGCTATAAATATTCGTTTAATGTTGTTTTACTTCTAGCTAATCTTTTATTAAATATTTTCAAATAATTTTAGATACAAATAAATGTTATCGGATGAAATTCAAACGAGTTATTGATAAAAATGTAAAAAACGCTCAAAAACTGACCTAAGACAGTTGTATTGAATCTCAGCGCTTACGCTAAAATATTGTACATATTGTCAACATTTTGCGTGGGTAGACAAAGGATACCAAGTATGCGTTCATGAATTTGTTTTGACTTATTTTCGTCTGGCGGCTCCTAGATAATGCCAGTAATACAAATATTTGAAGGGCGTTGCGCCTACTTGTATATTATCGGGTTCCGACGAGAAGATCTTATGTCCAGTGGATGTTTGTATTTTAGCTATGTAGGGCGTTTGTTGTATACATATAACATGTAATATGTACATTATTCGTAATATTTTTTAACTTTAATTCTTTAGCAGAAACATTACGGCACATCGTGCCATTTCATTAAATCATATTTAAAATGAAATATCTATAAACAATCTCCTACAAAACGGTTGAAAAACCGAAAACTTGAGGTGAGTCTAAAATGACCCATCACCACTGGACATGTTTTATTTTGACCCATCGGGAAGTATGACATTTTTGTCATAATATGAATCAAAAATGCTGAAGTTGATTCGATTTACCAGTATAGCTTAGAAAAAAAATAAAAAGAAACGAAATGTAGTATTATGTTAATGTCATCCAATCTAGATTAAAGAATTTTACTGCCTTTAAACATCGGATTTAACTGATTATGCTTTTCAAGAATAATGTTAGATACGAGCATAGATGCCGGAGTAAACTCAGAATAAGAAAAAAAAGGCACTCACTACCGATCCGGATTCTGCTGGTACCTCTAAAAAGTGGACGGTATATTGTTGATTTCACACAGACTATTTCATCAAAGGTTCCAACGCGAAGTCTAAAGAGATTTTTTATAAGGTGTTCGAACAATTCCATTACAAGATCGCCGATCGACACGTCTAGCTTGGTCTGGAGAGGAATGGAAGGCGGGGGGAGGGGAGCACAGATATAAATGCATTATTATTTTGTAGTATATATACTTTCATACTTATTATTTCAGTCGTGATATTGTTAATTGCAGTATATTGTGACCAGTTTTTAATTTATTCATACCCCCTTAGCCTATTCTCCCCAGTACATATTACTCCTTTGGCTCAACTGGTTGTCCTTTTGGAGGTCGAGGAGAGGAAGTGTATTACGTGATTATTCGTGTTTTCATCCCATTCTCCCATTCTCCCATTCCCTCTCCCTCACCTTTTAATAACTATTTCCCATCCTTCTATCATTATCATCATCCATTCGCTACTTAAGTGACCGGCGACTTGCGTCGGTCACAATATTACAGATTATATATAATTTGAAAAATTGTGATCATATCCTGTCCACTATATGCAAATAGTGCAATATGGAAACAATACTTGTATTAGTGTGTGTAACAGCTCGTTTCAAATACATGTATTGCTGTTTTTTTTTGTAATTTTTTAAAATATTAAATAAATACTTGGTGCCGGAAAACTAGTAGGAAAGTAACTAAAGTAAACACAAAGTAAAAGGAAACTCACAAAACATAGTCAATAGAATAAATACAAGGTTGTGGAACGTGTGATCGAAGAAAGGGTGATAAAAAAATATATTAGGCGAATGTTGAAGACATCAGGAAAGAAGAACGTCTACGGAAGACATGGAAAGAATAGATAAATCAAGTACTGGAAAACAGCTCTTTTAGAAGCTTTGATAACCAAAGAGCATGCATGAGAAGACATATGAAAGTAGACAAGGTAAGAGTGGTGTGCCAAAGTAGAAAAGTGTGGCTATCTACATTCTTGCTTACCCCTGCGAGGAAACAGCGTGACGGTAAGTAAATATATATATATACATGTATATCACAATAGTAACCTATTTCCAAACGTATCTAATATCGTGTTAGATTTTGAAAATTTGTATTATTGTTTTAATTGATATCACAAAATCAAAAACGACCAAATATATTATTTTGAAAATAAATATATATGATTACAATATTGCTAAAACATGATTTTTTTATTTCATTTACCTTTAAATAAATAATCACCGATTTAAATTACTTTTAAAACAAAATCACAGTATAGTTATCATTTCGATTTTTTAAATTAATTAATTTCAAATGTAATTTTAGCCCTGATACGAATATCGTGAATACAACCTATTTGATGTATTTTTTTTAAGAAAGTTGTTTATAATTATAAAGTTTACCACTTATGTATGAATACTGTGATCGAACTGCTCCGACAAATGTTACATATTGTGTGTAAATATATTTGATTTCTATTCTCTGAAAAAAGTTTTTATAAAAATGTTTAATTAATATTTTTTCCCAAATTATCTTACACATATTTATATGACGTATAAAAACGTTTCATTTTAATTATTTACTTTCTAAAAAGAGTAAAACATTTTACTTTTTTTGTATTCCATATTTTATTATTTTCTCGCTTTATCATATTTAAATGAATATGACAAATATCATGAAATAATTTTAAATACGAATTAAATATATTAATTAGAAAGAAATACATATAAAATCAATTTCATCAAAAAATATTGTTGTTGCGCCACCGGGATTCGAACCTGGATCTCTTTCCAAACAGAGGAAGGTGCATTATCCAACTATGCTACAGCGACAATTTTTCGAGCCTTTATGTTACCTTTTTGATGTTAATACATTTAATCGTTCCATTATTTGAAAGAGCCATCACAGACCATGTTCTGAATAATTACAACTTCACAATAAGAATGTGTTCTCCTAATGAAATACTTAGCTACAACTACGTAAAACTTTGCTCGTCTCAACACATACTTAATATTGTATTATATGTTAAGACTCATGTATCTAAAAAATTAAGTACAATTAATAATCATTTAACTAATAATTGCAAGTCTCGAGTAAGTATTTATGACGAATTACACAACTTGACCCGAATCACTCGGGTACCGAAGTACGGTCTAATATCTTTAAATTTATTTTTTAATGATACCACACTTTTATTATGAAATTATAATTTTAGAATATAGTTCCTTGATAATTAAAATAAATTATACAAATTAACGAGAAAGATGCATAGAAAAACAATAACAAGAAAAAATCTAACAAATCTCTTGAGATTTGATTCTTGAATCAGTACTTGATTATTTCTTCTTGTGTAGCCACATTAGTGTTGCAAAATTAAATTTGTTAATATTTAAAGTGTTCAATACCAACATTCTCTTTGTATTACCTAGACGAAAATAAAGTTTTATTAAAGAATTTTTAACAATTGTAATATCTATGGTTGACGTAGATAGAGCGCGTGAAATATTGGTACGAATGAGCTTGTGAAAGGGATAAATGTTACGCCTCTGTCGGTGGGTCTCTCTGCTCCGAACCGCGATCCGGGTTACATCAAGTAACTGTCTTGTATTTATATTGTATGTTAGTGTCGAGAATAAATAATATTGTTATTAAGCACTCTAGTATTATTCCGAGGACAAGAACCCGAGAATTATCTTCAAAGACAGCGGCATCTTGCTAATCACGAAGTCTTTACACAAAAGTATTAATACACCACAAGCCGGTATTGGCTGCAATATCTTACAATAATAATGCACAAACAAATAAAGAACTTGCACAACTATTTTTATTAAAATAATATATTAAAAAGGACACATTCTTATTGTGAAGTTGTAATTATTCAGAACATAGGTCTGTGATATTTTAAATACTAAATTAATGTATTAATCATAAATATATACATATAAAATCAATTTTGTTTACTCAAAGGTATTTGAGATTCTGTAAAAATAATGTGGATGGCTTTCAAATAATGGAACGACAGATGTATTAATTTGAAAAAGTGTAACATATAGGTTCGAAAATTTGTCATGAAAAGTACTGGCGTTATAACACAATCGGTAGTGTACTTCCCCGGATTGGAAATAGAGATTTACGTTCGAATCCCGGTGACGCAAAAATAATATTTTTCGACAAAATTGATTTTATATGTATATATTTATAATGAATACATTAATTTAGTATTTAAAATAATAAAATTCAAATGTACACTGATAGTTTTACACACGTCAGTCCAGTTTCTGAATCATATATATTAAAATAATTGAAAACGAAGCGTATCCAAGTATTTCATTTTGACAAAGTTTACCGTGTTATTTTATTTCTATTTATAACTAAATATTATAAGATCATTTATTAAAAATTAATTTTAAAATATCACAAATACTTGTCAGAACACTTAAAAATGCTTTTAAAATACGTACAATTATGTATTTACGTAAAATATTTGAACTTATTATTTAAAAAAATATATTATATAATATAAGAAAGTATACATATATTTAGGTCTCACAATATTCCATACGAACGGAAATTTTTTATCTTTTTTTTCAGTATTTAGTTCAGAACGGCAAAAACCCAAGGACACTTTAATTGATATCAGTACAATATCCTAGCATAACCTATTTTAAAAACTAAGATCCCTTAATTAACAACGGGGCGTGTATTTCATAGAAAACCAATTAATTTATCATAAAATCTTCATTAATAAAAAAAATATAGTTTAACTAAAGGATGTGGTACAACAATTACAAGAATGCTTACTTATGCACGTCTACTTTGTTTAAAATTGTAATATTATACAATTTTCTTCCAAAACTTGAAATATTCTTATTTCATTCATCTTTATAAATGGTGACATATTTTCCATCACCTTTTTACTTGAAATATCTATAACGTAACCTTTTTGATAAATAATGACACGTTTTCCTTTGCCCTGTCTTCAGCTTCCTTGCAATTTTCTTCCTCGTGACGTATGCAGCAGACACTGGCAGCAGTGGCTCAAGAGGTGGCCTTATTGGGAATCGAACGACGATCTTTCGAGAGCAGGGGAGAAACTGTCAAGTGGGATTCAGGGTTGTCAAAAAACTGTGATTTTTAATCAAGTTAATCACATTTTTATATAAAAAATTATTATTCGATGTTACAATTTCTGCTGAGAGTAAAATACGTTTTAGTTTGTTGATATTAAAAAAGTTATACAGATTTAAGTATTATCTTCATTTTTATAAAAATACATGCTTATATATAATATACATGTTACTTTCATATAATTTTCTAACTAAGCTAATGATAATAGAACTATTTTTCTGATATTCCAAGACGAAATTGGAATCGTGAAACCTATTATATATAAATATTTGAAAAGTATTACAAAACGTAAGGGTATGTATACCTATCCAAAATCAATTTTGGTGCCAAAATATAATTTTTATATGAGTATGTTACTTATATAATTATTTATTTTATATTTTGCGTGCAACTATACTAATTACTTTGCTCGTTTTTGACTAAACATTTTTTGAAAATCTCGATTTAGACTTTTTAAATCAAAAATATATGTTAGTGTGTATTTTTAATCATCATTCTTAAACTTACCGATAACATATTATTATGCGTTGTTTACAATTACATGTCTGAAGAAATCTGATAGTTAAGAGGTGTAAAAGATATCTAGCCAATTTTCCCTCCCAACCGAGCTCTTGTACAGCCGCATCTATAGTGCCTTAACTCCCCAGTTTAACTCAAACAAAATAAAATGTCGGAAACGTTCATTTTTTGTACTGGATATTTCATTTCGTTCAACCAAAAATTAACACACACTTTCTACAAATTGAAAAATTTAATAGAATATTACTTAAGCACTTTTGCCTTGTAAAATAAAAAAAAGGTTATGGACTTGAGCAGAATAGGGATGATTGATTACTAGCTAAGAATATGATTTAATAAGATGCGACTGTCAGGAATCATTACGAATATTCGTGTCAATACAGTTGCCATCCTTGATACATTGTCAGCAGGCACCTACGTTTTCTTGCAGACACTCTTCATGACACTGGACTGGATTAGAGTTAAGAACAGACGGGACAGGACGTTAGAAGTTTAAATCAGTCTTCTACGACAGATCTGTCATTAATCCTTTCGCTCGTTATAAAAGTAATTGAAAATTATTTTTATATTGGCATTTAAATAGACATGACCGTGTATACGTATACGTACATTATTTTTTTATACATGTACCTTATACTTTACATTTAAGATCACAGAATCATGGAGACGATAATAAAATATATTATCTGTCTTTTTGACTTTTTTGCACACTTTAAAAAAATTTCAATTTCATTTTAAAACTAAATCCTTAATGGAATTTTTTTTAAAAGTTCAGATATCTGTTTATGGTACACAGAACCATTAGAAATTTCGAAAAAACAAACCAGACAGACAAGGTTAGAAAAAATATTTAAAAACAAACGGTAGAAATAAAACAAAAACCTTTATCTACAAAAAATATGGTGCTTTATATATATTTTTGGAACTAATGAACTGTGATATTTACTCATAAGTTATAAATAAAGTAATAAGAATATAATAGTAAAATAAACCCTTTTTTTGGAAGGTACATAATTAAGGGACGAAAATTACTTTGAGAATTGTTTTCACAAATTAATTAAAATTTTAAAACTAACTTGTTTATAAAAAATGTTCACCTTAGTGTCTCATAAAACTTGATAAATTCAAATTGAATTTATCTATTAGAGAAGTGAAATCATTTGACAATCTACGCATCAGAGAAATATTGTGTAATAGTTTGTAGCTGAATACCAACAATAATACAATAGTATTGCTGCGTTTGGTTAATACGATTCTCTAAATGCGTTCTCTAGAACGCTCTTATATAACACGCAAACTGCCGATGACATGACATACCCCGTCTCGAAAGGAAGTATTTTTACCCAAGAAAATATTTTTAATGTATATTTTCAGAAAATCTATTTTCCGCGGGAATAATCTCAACGTTTCTGCAATCGACTTATTTTTATAGGTGCGCAATTTTCCAACCAACATCGATAAATTGCCACTAGAAGCGAACTCGAGCTCTTCGTAGGTTTCTGACAAAAGTATTGAAAAATGAACGCTGCACACTTGAGTTTTCATCCCTTATATATTATTTTGTCTACATGTATGGTATTGTTAATAATGGCTGGTAAAGATATTGCGAAAGGAATTCATGCGAGAAATTGACCAAAATTTAGTCTCAAAGGTAAACAGGATTTAGATGAATTATATTAAATAAAACCTTTATCGAAATTACAAAAAACCAGCTTTGTTTTTTAAGAATTTTAAAATTCATTACTGTTTGCGTAAACAACAAATAAACTAGCAGTACTTGTTTAGACTTGAAAAAATAACTCGTGGAATTTGGTTCTTGGAAACGAATTCTTTTTTGTCGTCCAGTGCTATCACTAATAGAAAACGACACTCGGATGAATAAAGAAAAATAAATATTTAACTAAAACAATAAATTCCGAAAACCTCAATAACTCGGACGTGTAATAGACATCCGGAGAAATACGAAATCTTGCACCCCATAATGCAGGGAAAGATTGCTGGAAGACGGGGACCTGGAAGAAAGAGAACATAAGGCAATGGCTTGGCTAGTATACTATGGAATTTTTCCGGAGCCCAGTTAAAAAAGTAATGATAGCTAACATGGTAGTTAACATCTATTGAACGAATATGACACAAGAAGAATAATAAGAAGATGACTAGACATTAGGATCTTATTTATAAGATACTCGGAAGAGAGATTAAGATGTCCGGCCGAACCATTTTGTATGGTTTTTAAGCCATGAAATTCTTCTTCTGCTATCACTTCGACATCTTGTGCAGTCTTTCATAAGTCTCAGGGTGTCTCATTATGTATTGAAAGAACTTTATTTCTTATCAAGTTTCTTCATCTTGTTAGAATGCAAAATTATCCAAAACAATATTTTGTTTTTCAAGGATACAAAAGCACTTAGTCGGAGTAAGGGACGAGCTTGCAATAAACATCGGTATTGTTAGATGGACGGTGCGGCGTGGGAACGCCAATAAAAAATCCAACGAACGTGATTTTAGTCAAGTAGGCAAATGCACCATAATGGATGCATCACCCTCATGCGTCAGTTTTTCTCCCAATCCCAGCCGGGAGAGATCGCTCCATAAATACGATCTAGTTTTCAATTAGAAAACAAAATACCTATCGTCTTTAATATGTAATTTGTGATTCTGGGGAAAATTCAAACTGTGCACCTCGAGTATAAAGCTTAGACTGTGATGTTATCCGTGTTTAATCGTTGATGTAGTGAGAATAAATTATCACCATCAAAAGAGACGAGATCATAAACGCTAATTGTAATTAAAAACATCGCGTCCAGAGTCCCGATTTGCCTGGATCATTGGACATCGTCTGGTGGTCAATCCTGAACTCCGTCACTCTACCCTGGCACCACAACTATTGGCGACATTTCACATACCGGTTCCAGCACTATCATCTACACGTGGAAGCCGTCTCCAAAAGGTAATCCCTTACATGAAGGATCTGCATAATCAACAGCACACAAGTATCGACACAGAAAATTTCATAGTTAACTTTATGTTGGCATGATGGACGCATAAATAATGTAAAGTTAATTATAATTATTTTTGAATTGTATTATTAATAATTAATTAGGTAAAATGCTTATTTTTACTTTTAATACATGCAAGTCACAATATAGATAATAAACTTAATTGTAAACAATGGCATTCTGTTATTTCATTTAATAACCATTTGACTTGATGATAATTTAAAAAAAGAACCAGTTAGGCTACAAGCCTCCCCCCTGAACATGAAGCCGAGGCAGAATGAAGAAATAACGTAACAATCTTTATGATACTAGTGATTTTCTTGTCATTTTTCATTCTCATCAGAACGATGTTGTTTCTTGATCTATCAATCTAGTTTATATTTTGTTACAAATTCACCTTTCGAACGCTTCAATATCTTCTCCGTTGCTTCAATGAGGGTACAACTTTTCACACTGTACTATGGATGTATAACATAATATATTATACTATATTTTCCATCTCTGAAAAATCATTAAATTATATTTGTATCTCTGTAATACAAAACCATCAGCTGCAAAAAGAAGAGAAAATCACTAACTTATATTTGTATCTTTGTAATATAAAACTATCGGCTATATAAAGAAAAATAAAAAGATAATAAATACTAATTAAATGTATTAATTAGAAAGATATACATATAAAATCAATTTTATCGAAAAATAATGTTGTTACCGGGATTAGAACCTGGATCTCTTTCCACTCCGGGGAAGGTGCATTTACCAACTATGCTACATCAAGCACCACTTTTGACGACAAATTTTCGAATCCATATGTTACACTTTTCAAATTTTTTACTTTTTTCTTTTCTTTTTCCAGGTTCGAATCTCGGTAGCAACAACAATATTTTTTGATAAAATTGATTTTATATGTATATCTTTCTAATGAATACATCTAATTGGTGTATAAAATATCACAGATTTATGTTCTGAGTAATTACAACTTCACAATAAGAATGTGTTCTCCTTAATAAAAATACAATAATTTGATATATAATATTAATCCATAATCGTAGGCTTTGTAGGTGTTAACTTAAAACATTTTTTAAAAATCTGGTAACTATTGTCCACAAATTGTAAATATAAATGATATTTATAAACGTATTTAATTACGTATGTGCAAGATTGATATGTGCAATCACGTTAATAGCTTAACGCAACACGCAAAGCAATACAAAAAGTAAGTATTCTGATAATATAAAATTCATGATTCAAATGTGTATTCATGAGATGAGTAAGTCTACTTATACAGACGAATGTTAATAACCGATTGGTAACATTATTTCACAAACTTCGTTTAGTATAATGATTATCATGGTGGTTTAAAGAAGAGTTAATAACATTTCGCCAAATAATTTTTTTACTTAAAGAAACAAATAAATTAAATAATGTGTATTTTTTAATCCTGTCTTTATTAAAACTACCAGCTCTTAGAGTATATTTAATTATTTACTTACCTTTATTGCTTGTAATCAATTGAAAACTTTTCTTATTTAAACACGAATTTATTAAAGCTAGCCAGGAATAGAACAACAGAAATTACATATATTAATTGTATACTTGTGAATGAATAAAGTTTGATAACATAACAAATCAATTTTTAGAAATGTACGGAATACGTGCTTCTGCTAACTTGATGATCATCCATAATAAGAATCAAACCCTAGACCACTCGGTCACTAAACGAGCGTTATACTTAGATGTACACTAAGCGTACGTTATGTAGAAAATAAGTTCATTAACATTTATTAAAATATTTAATTCACTTTAAAATAATTCTGTTTGTATCTGTAGATAGAATAAGGCGAAAAATTTGGAATTTTCTGCTGTATTCACTAGAGTAAAGTGCATTCCTAATGAAACTAAAGTTTTATTGCAGATTCACAGGGTTTTATGTCCCTATAGAACCGGTTTCACAATGTGTCGTTTGCGCTACCATTAAAGTCAATTGAAACTTAAAAATAGAAGGAATGGACGCGATTGCTTTTCAAAGACACTGCCTTATTTAGACAATTTTCAGGGGGAAATAACGATGTCGCTTGATTATTTCTAGAAGTTTCTAAGAATTTTATACTTATGCTTCGAACATCTATTCTTATTCTGAAATAATGGATTTTAAATGATTTTGATTGTGAGAATGATTAATGAATGATAGGAGGCCATCATAAAATAATATAGATAAAAATGAAATATTAGATGTATTTATCAATCACAAAAATGTACAAAATACTAGTTAAAAATTTATCGAAATCGTAAACGATAGAAAAATGTCTAGGTTTGAATATCGGTAGCAATCAAATATTATTTCGATAAATAGATTTTTTCTGTATATCTTTCTAAATGATTAATATAAATTGTATTAAAAATAAATATCAGCCTTAAACACATTATTCAAATTTTAATCACATGTATTAAAATGGCTCATATTATATGACACTATATATTTGTGCGATTTTATATTTAGATGGTTGAGTTAATACATTTTTTATTTATTTGTATAATTTATGTGATTTTATATTTAGATGATTGAGTTAATACATTTTTTAGATACAAGTATAATAAATTGTATAAAATATTTTACGTGCATGAAATTGTATGTAAAAATGAACGGAAGTAAATCTGGCAAAAAAGGAATAAAAGTAGACTGAACTTTGTTAAATTAATTCACTTTGCCTTATTTATAGCAAATATATTTATAACAAAGTTAAAAATGAATAAATAAGGAATGGATGGTATTATAATAGAGGTTTTCTAATTTTGTATATAAAAATAACTTTATGTTACACACACGTTGAGTTATATTTTATGATGATTATAGTTTTGAGAGGAGCAGTCCCTCTAATGTTGACATAAACAGCAAATTCGACATATAATTTGATGTTGTGTCAAGAAACGGAAGAGGAGTGAAGATCTTTGCGCTGACTGGTCGGTTGCGCTGATTGCGTTCAGCAACCTTGTTGACATCTCACGCGTTGAGTGTTGGGCGGTTACTGTTCTGCCCGTTATATAATCAGTCAAACTGATTGCAATGGATTCCAAATCTCGACTAGTTTTCATCAAATCTAATAATTCACAAGCTGAGCTGTCAGACGAATAGGTACTGAATTCGAAGTGGGACAAAACTACAAAGGTGACAAATATTAGCCTGGAGAAGAGATGTGAGCGATATAGAGTGTCTATATAAAATTATCAATAGCATATTGGACTACTCTGAGTTGATACAAATGGTTTCGTATAAAGTACCAACTCAAACGAGACAACATGAAGTGTTCTTTGTAGGTACACAAACTCGCCAATATCGCGGATGCATCGCATCGGCTTGGTAACAAGCTGAATTTCGTTGACATTTTTCGTTGAAGGAGCATACCTGAACTGAAGAAATATTTGTACGTAAATTACTCTTACTTTTTTTAATGTTACATTTAAACTGTTATATTGAAATGTTTAATAAAAATTTACTCTTATATTAAAAAAAAAATTCTTATGTAAAAAAAAGTCTACAAGGGCGTTGATGGAATTAAAATAAAAATAAAATATTATATTTTAACTATAATATTTTGTTTTAAACGCATTTAATATATATATGGATTACGTGTATTTACTGATCAAAAAAATAATGCGAATACGGAACATGTGTATTCATTTATATCCATCACTTATTCTATGTATTTTGCATTGCAACATAAAACAAATGAGATCTGCTGTCAATTATATCTCGTAAACGTGTGCGATAATCACGTCAAGCAAAGAAACTTATTAAAATATTACATTTTTGTTTATTTTTAAATAAATATTTATTTCTAGTGATTTTAATATTAAAACAAATCACTTATTTATGTAGCCATTTACAAGCCCAGTGGTGCCGGATTATATCATTAATATAACATTATTATTATAAAGGTTTTTTTACTAGGTTTAAATTACGTTTATTCATTTAATATTTGAAATACAAGAGGATAAAGAATTTCTTTGATCGTAGCACGATCGCGGAAGTATATGTTTTTACGATTAACCCTTTCCGACCTGGCAATTTAGCACTTTGATGAAAAATCAAAGGTTTTAAATTTTTTTTTTAAATATCATTGTAATATAACTTCCGACTTTGATGCCAGCAGGAATTTTGTTTTTAAATTAATTTTAAAATAAATATTAATATTAGTATTGATACATTTATCTGTTATTTTAATGAAAATCTTTTTTATTGTGCTTTTAAAACAAATTGAACGTATCAATTAAAAAAAATACTCAGAAAAAAAAATTTGGATACCGCCGAGATACGAACCCGATACTTTTCATTGCCGGGGAAATGCGTTACCATTACGCTACGTTAACTAATGAGAAATGTATATATATATATAATATAAATTTGCAAAATATTTGGTCATCGCCTGGATGCAAACCCGGAATTTTTCTTTGCCAGGGAAACGCGTTGCTATTACGCTACGTAAATAAATATATATAAGTGCAAGCAAATATTATTTCGATAGATAGGTTTTTTCTAATTATTTGATTGGTTTAATAATATTTACATCCCCACCTAGTAAGTGAGTGAAGAAGTGGAAATATAATATAGTTTTATGTATGATTAGTCAAGTTTTATTCCATTTCAATAGTGATTTTTAGACATATATATATATATATATATCACAGCTTACAGAAAAAGTAGCACTTTTGCGCAAACCATTTAACCATTAGATTTTGCGTCTTTCGCCGATAGCTGCCCGCGGGGCTTAGCTGATTGTATATCTGCTAGTGTTTTAATGATTACGATAAAACCAAATATATGAGAAGTTGTGTTATGTTGTAAAATATAGTTATGAGACGTAATGAAAGAAGGGAAACACTACACTTTAGAGAAGAAAGTGTGGTGATGCGGTTAAATAAAGATAAATTAATGAAATATGTTGGTGGATCAGAAAGATATTATTAAGCGTGAGTAATTGAGTGCCCCCATTATATTTCACCCATTCATTCACATGTTCGTTTGACTAATAACGCGGTGCATATGAGCGTGTGTGTGTATGTGTGTGGCCAGAGCAGGATGAACAATTAGGCAACTTACAGTTGTCACAAGTTTATTGAGACTGAACACAATTACATATAGGAAGTATAAGTAGTAAAAGGTCGACAAGAAGCGTTGGTAGTGAACTCATCGGAAGACTGTTGTGAAAGAAGTAATGTGCACAGGCCTGTCTCCAGATAGCTGCCGGCGCAAATTATTGTCGTCTGTTGGGATCGGTACCAAATGTATTTTTGAAGCTGATAACAGCCCAATTTGTACCCAGGTATATGCAGAGTACGTGCAGTTTGTAAAAGCATTGGTGGAGTTCTACAAATGTATTACAATAAAAAATAACGCACTATAAAATAATATATAAACTTTTAAAATCAAATATTGATGAAATCGAAAATCAACAAATACCTGTACAAATTATTACACGTGTAGACATTTTCAATTAAGCTAAGAATTGCGATATTATAGAGAAATATTAATTTGAAGTATGATTTTCTACGCACTGATTGGAGTTTAAAATCGAGTTGTTTTAATGGTACATGAAAATTAATTTTCATATAATAATATTCCAAACGTAAAATCTTTTTTATGCATTGACGTAATTTATTGCCGAGAACTGAATGCCAGTTCGAGTGTTTTGGCAATTAAATCCACCATCAACAAAATAAGTATTGCATAATGAAATAATTTTAAACAATAGTAACCAATTACTTGGGGAGGAATTCAAAAGACAGGGGGTGTCGTTTTTACACTGCGAAGGGAAGAATTTATCGTCCTTTGTTTCATTACTCGTAAATCTATTTACAAGGAAGAAGAAACTTAATTAATGTTTCCTTGAGTCCAAATCTACTTTTCTTTTAGTAATTTTTACAATAAAAACCGCCCTAATGAACAAGATAATAAAAGCTCAGAATAACTTAAACGATATCATAATAATCACCTATAATCAATTATTATTTACATTACCTTTACTACAGCAGATTTAAGTAAAATAAAATCCGTTTTATTTATTTACATTTATTATCTATTTAAGTGAAACAAATTACATTTTAATTCACTTACAACTACATAAGTATAGATATGGCAAAACCTCTCAACAACCAATCCAACAAAGATGTAATTAATAAACTTCTTTACGTTTTCCATAGCGCTATACTGTACAGAAATGTAGACGCTGAAATAAAAAAGTATATAAATTTTCTGGATGCATTTGAGATGTGGTGCAAACTTCGCATGAAACATATAAGTTGGATGACGACTAGACAGATCAAAGACAGACCGGCCTTGTTCAGAAGACGTATGCTGAAATACTACGAGAAAAATAAATTATACGCGTAGACTTAAAAAGACTTCGGCTAGTATTATTTATTTGAAATATTATGTATAGGTATATTATATTTCAAATAAAAAATATATGTTTGTTCCAAATTCGTAAACACACTTTGGCGTGTTTTTTAATATCAGCCTCGACTAAAGTTATCGTCACATATTCCGCGTCTAAATTCCTACCCTCGTTTTTTTTTCCTATTTGATTATCTCAGTGTAAATTGTAACCTTGACGCCATCGGACGTCAACTTGACATCGCGATACCATTTGCGGTGTGGACCAGTTACCTCCAGTGCATCAGCACTATAAATTGTGACCAGTGATTTGTGAGCACAGTGTTAATTAAACAAATTCTCATGAAGACGAAGCTATTTACATGGCTTAATCACAGTATTAATTGTTTGTGTGTAGCGTGGATGAACATTGGCATCGCCGTTTTCAGTCGGAAGCGTAGATCGATCATCTATGTGCAACCATTATATGAATTCGGCAGCAACGGTAGGCATTGCGGAGGCGTCATACTCAAGGTAAGGCGAGTAATTCTTCTAAATCCCGATTCTTTGAGATCGATGGTTCTTTTTCGAAATCCCTATCTCCTTACCGACCTCTCCCTGTATCACTTCTCCCGATATTCCCCCACACCTTGCGGTGATTTCGATTTACAACCGGAATTATCATAATCCATTCCACGGGAAGTGTGACCCAGAGATTCCATAATGTTCAAGAAAATATTTTAATGCCAACTTCATTGGGCCTCGCCCGTGATGAGAAAAACAATTTACATTGATCATAAATAATCAGAAAAAAATAATTAAAAATAATAAAATAAAATAAAAATGAAAAATATATAAAATAATAAGTCAAAATATAATACTTTTATAATGTAAGAATAATATAATGTTTTAGTTGTAACATTTTGAAAAAGTTAAGATATTATAATACAAGTTCCTTTTACATAAACGCTAATTTGGTAGCCAATCATTAAACAAAACTGTAATTTTTTATATTAATTCTGTAGTTTTTACAATATTTTAAGCAGACTTCTTTAAAATATTTCATATTATCCACCTGCATAGTTAAATGTGTTTTAGAAGAAGAATTATGGCGGATATATAACTGGCTTCTAATGATGTTGCTATTGAAAATACTCTATTCTTCCTCTCAATGGGTAGTCATTGACAGTATTTTGCTTCTTATAGACTACAAAATAAACTCTAACTGGAGTTGACGCTGCCTATATATATATATATATATACCAGAAACATAAAATAAAAATGAGATTTTTTCGTTGAAATCAAATGCTGCAATGAAATATGTTCTGTAGTCATGATCTCAATCTTAAATTACGAATGTGAATGGTTTAATATTTTGTGTTCTCGATATTATTTTATAAAATAGAAGCATAGATACTTACCGAAGAAATGATAAGGCGACTTGAAGTATTTGAGATGTGGATATACAAACGAATACTCAAAATAAGCTGGATGAAAATAGAATTACTAATGTAGATGTTATGGTTCGGATGGATAAAGAAAAATAAATATTTAAAACAAGTCACAAGTCCTAAAATTTTAATATCTTAGAAATAAAATTACAAGATCTTGCACCTCGTAATGCATGGAAGGATTTATAGAAGTCGGAGCCGTGGAAGCATGAGAACATCATGGCTAAAGAATATGTTGAAGGCTGACTGAACATGGTTGACGAACAAAGCAATGGTTTGGCTAGTCTACTGTAGAGCTTTTCTAGGTCGAAATGAACGAAGTGATGTTTGCCAACGATCGTTTAACGGATATAGCGCAAAAAAAGAAGAACAATCATAATTGCAACTTTGTCCCACTGTGATGGAGTGTGTGTAAAGTTAGTTTGGTGAAATTGGTGATCCTCAGAAACGTAGAAAATTGAAGAGCGAGAGAACGATCCCCTAAAAGATACATCAAATAAACCATATGACAGGATCAGGATCAGAATAATGTGGCTGGACGGGACGAAACTGAGCGTTCGAAATAAGGTCAAATACATTGGCTATTGAAGATGGACGACACGATGATGACACAGAACGGCGGAGGAAACAGTTGAACGTTCGTGCAAATATGCTGTTACGGCGTTTCTACCTATGCAGCAAGGAGGTGAAGAGAATCCTGTTTAAATCGTTCTTCACCAGCATGTGTACCTGCGACCTCTGGTCGAAATACAAGAAAGTGACGTACAATCGTCTCTGAATTCAGTACAATAACTCATATAGAATATTGTTCGGATTGGCGCGTTATTGCAGCGCATCTATAATGTTTGCCGAAGACCGTGTACATGGATTATATACATCGAGTTGCGGGCGTAAAGAGTTCAGCACCAACTCTTTGGTGCAAGCGGCGCTCTCATGGAAAGCTGGTTTCCTGATCAGATAATAGCTACAGATTCAATAATGGCCGTGACTGAAGTATTTATTTTTTGTTAATATTTATGTATGTGTGTGAACTTTTTATTTATTTATGTATTCCTTGGTTTTTTTTTTCATAACAAAAATAATATTTCGTAACTTTAATGTATTAAATAATATGTATTATTTCTATGGTAAATTGTGTTTTCATAAATAAAAAACTCGATTACGCTGGAATAAATTCATTATTATTATTATTATTATTATTATTATTACTCTACATCAGACTTGCACGCAGTAGAAGACAAGTTATAATTTGGATTCATTTAAAATTTTAATTACGTCATTTAAAAAAAAATTGCTAAATGACACCACAGTTGATTAACCCAAAATAGCATAATTACCAAGTAACGGTACCCTCATCGCTAGTACGTCAGGTGAGTGAATCATTGTACCATAGGGGTACCTAATGGAACTGAAAGTGATTTATGAAGTACATTAATTTGAACACAAATATAAACCGTAACTTCAGAAACAACACCTAACATTCGGCACGGTGTTTCTCATACAATGTCACGAAATAAATTTCCTCACCTTTGGTGTGTAGATTATTAAAAAAATAATTGGGTAACCAGTATGGTTGACTCGTTAGAATGCCTACTGATTTTACAACCCCACCAAATAAAGTTAAATCTGAAATGAACATTAATATTTATAGCATAATAACATTAATATTTATATTAACATAAGCCCACCTCTTTTTTTAAATTAATGAGATAAATACGTTGAATATAGAACTAACTTGGTGGTCTTTTGAAATGACGTTCGAATACCCGATCACTGGGTTACTAGGCGAGTGTCTTAACGAGCTATTATTTTAATAAATCATAAGAAAAAAAACACATTTTTTTAAACTACTTTACAATGATATATTAACATGTATCTAGACCATTGGTTCATGGACCACCCTTCACGAGGATACAAATTGTATACTAAAATTAAAAATACAAGAATATACAAAAAACCAAAATATAATATGTTACCACAAAGTAATTTTGAAAATGTTGAAGAAGTAAGTATATTATTTGAATGTTCACATAAATTATAATGTATATTTTTCATTATTTTTTAATATCGATTGGGCAACCATCTATTGGTTTCCCACCACTAAATATAATCTTCTTCTTGTTTCATAGAACTACATCCCAGGATAGGATTTAGCCTCTCCAACAAGTGCTTTCCACTGACTCCTATCCCTGGTCGTTCTTCTCCAGTTACCATCTTGCTCCAATATTCTTTCACGCAGTCGGCTCACCTCTTCCTTGATATGTCTCTAGGTCGCTTCCACTTGGTCATGATCTTTGATATCCTGTCATCTGGCATTCTTTTAATGTGGCCGGCTCGTCGCAGTCTATCTTTGAGACCAAAATGGGACATGGGTTTGTTTCTTGCTCAATTAAGTTTTCTAACTCATGATTAATTTTTATTCTATAAGGTACATTTTCTAGCGTAGGTCTTATTTTCTTTGATTTGGGTTCGACACCGCTTTTAAAAACCATAAGTGATCGATCACTGGTCTTATTAATATTTTATATATTAGCAGTTTGTTTCGTTCATAAATTAATTTGCAATAATTGCAATTAATTTTATGTAAGTAAAACTTGCACAATTTTTGATATTTGAATTAAGGAACACTTGAGATGTCTAAATAGCAACAACTATTCTGAATTCACCATTCATCTTTTTGTAACAAACTACTCTTTTGACATTCATAAAGGTTTAGAAATTTTACTTACAAATACCGGGGGTTTACAGTTAGATAAATTGGAAATTTTATTAATAAAAAAAGTGTTATATAAATTAAACATTATAAATAACAAAATCCTTTTTGCAAATAGTCACCTTTCAACTTGTATTTTTAATTTTAGTATACATTGTATTCTGAAGAAGGAACCGTTGGTCTTGAAATATGTTGATTTATCAATAAACAATGGTATATAGAAAATGTTTTCTTGTTATTTATGTTACCACAAAGTAACTTAGCAATTATTGAAGAAATAAAAGCTTCTATTTCCACATAGAAGACAGATTCTCTATTCATATTAAATATTATTAAAAGTTTTAAAATACATGTACAATTTCGTAATTTAGAAAAATATTTGTCTTACTCAAAATGTCAGCCAACAAATCTCATTACAAAAATGTATGAAATGTAAAAAATAACGGAAACACAAGTTCATCGAAATTAAATAAAAAACGAATCTATTTGCCGACTGCTCGAATTAGGACTGCCCGGATCAATGTCTCGTGTGCGGAAGTCATACAAAAAAATAATATCAAAAATGTCATCCTTTATCTCCCCCGCACCCCGTGGAACAGCCCTTACTCATTTTTCTCTATAAACCTCCCATTTACGCCCCCATAACTTGACCTATTTCCTATACTGAGGCGATTAACGTAAATCATAGAAGCGTATTCCAATACTGATCATACTAAAGTACACACTATCGTACTTTATAAAAAATCTTTACACGCTTCATCTTTTCAATAAACCCTTTTTAGCGAGTTATCAAACGCTAAGTTCGCGTTACCTATCGTCAGAAATACTGTAATATATCGTATGTCAATTTTTTTTAAGCAAAAGCATCAACATTTTTTATCTTTATATCGTATATGAGTGTAGCTACAGATTCTATAATAATTTGTCTTTTCTCAAGTTGATCACGATAACATTAACATATTACCAAATAATTTGAATAATCATCTGTACATTGCTCAGGAAATAAAATAAATTCCACGAAAAATACTTAATGGCAGAAAATATTGTTTACTGAGACAATTTTCTATTAAGCAACTAATAATTTATTTTTTTAGTACTACAATTTCTATAAAAAGTATGTGCTTGTGCAGAGAAGGGGATTATTGTTTACAATATCTAGCTTATAATAAATTAATAGCAGCGTTATAAAAATATTATAAATTTCGAGATACATGTTTATTTCTAAAGTATTTTTACTTACTTACTTACTATCACGCCGTTTCCCCGTGGGGGTAGGCAGAGAGGATAGAGCGCCACACTCTTCTGTCCTGACATACAATTCTCGCCTCATCCACATTCATACATCTTGTCATACAAGCTCGCCGATTGTTGAGGCTTCTAACAGAACCATCCTCCATTATCTGGTTTACCTGGTCGTGCCAAGTCTTCCGCGGACGTCCTCTATTTCTGGTTCCATCAACACTTGCGTCATATATCTTTCTTACCATTCTCTCCTCATTCATCCTTTCCATATGACCAAACCACCTAAGTGATCCTTTCTTAATCTTACTCACTATACTAACATCAGCTTTACATTCTTTTCTTATTTATTCATTCTTTACTCTGTCATAAATAGATTTGCCACAAATACGTCTAAATGATCTCATTTCCACTGCATTCAGTCTACTTTCGTTCCTTTTCTGCCAGCTCCAGGCCTCACTTTCATACATCAGTGTCGGTACCAGGATTCCATTGTGCACCGCTAGTCTTGCCTCGGTTGACATATTCCTGTTAGATATAATTCCATTCAAAGCACCGTTTACTTTATTTCCTGCAGTCACCGTCCTTTTGATATCATTCTTAGCCTTTCCGTTTCTATCAAACATACTTCCTAAATATACAAACTCATCTACTTGTTCCAAACATTCATTACCTACAAGTATTTTGCATGGTGTCTTGCTTTCCTCCTTCTAAAGTATTTTTGATAGAATTTATTATTTCTATATAATCATTAATCTCCCTGATGTTTTCGGGTAAGCTGTTAAGCTTTTACATGAATATTCTACTCAATTCAAAAACAAAAATTAATATATTAAATAAAAGCTGAATGTATGAAATAACTTGTGAAAATTGCAATACAAATTATATATCAAACCGCGAGAAATCTAAACACGAGATTAAAAGACATCTACGCTGCCTAAAATAATATTTTGGTTAATTTAGGATACTTTACTGATTTTTAATTTTTTTTTATTATATTAATATTAAAAATATAACAAAATTGAAATAATCAGTGGATATATATATATTATGTTAACATTTGTTTCTTCTCTATGAGAGTAAGACTCGTGTATAGATAAGAAGTATATACGAGTTAATTAATGTTTCAATTAGTCTGTGTACATATTTTTTTTTTTCAGTTACAAATGTAGATAGTCCGTAATTTTTCTAATTGTGATGGGGAGATTGTTAAAAAATTTGATATCTTGATAAACATATTGATTTTGAGTTGCGGTATATTTTAGTTTTGGAATATCAATTTGATTTCTATATCTTGTAGATCGGAATTCTCTTCTAAAATTTAATTGATTTATAATTTTGAAAATTTGAATTTTTTTGTATATGTCTACTATTTTTGGTACTTTAAAATCTGTGAACAGTTGAATACTTGGATAGTGATTGGATTGTGAACATTAAAATAATTCGACATGGTTTATGTTTATTTATTTGACATCCTGATGAAGGAAATTGTATTTTCCGAAACTGGTTGGTGTATTAAATCTAACTCATAAAAGTGGTTAAAGAAATGTTATAAATAATTTATATTTAAATTAAATATATTAATTTAATTTATATTTAAATTTAAATGATTTATTTGTCTGTCAGTGCGAAATATTTGCAAGTAGATTTCAAAACAGTTTTCGTAAAATCATATCAATATTTTCCAATTATAAAAACGCCTCATGTTGTAATAATTGGATAAATTTTCATTCGATTTGGAAAACGTTTAAGCAGCCCATTTCGTGGGATCGGTTAACCGATTCCCTCCCGCGGGCGGTTTATGAACATACATCCTGCTATCATTTTTAATTCACCCCGCATTTAAAAACCAACTCTCTTTCAAAACACTGCTTTTCTTTCAGCACCCTTGTGAAAAAAGTTTCATTTTCAATTCTTCGAAAGATTTTGCATTATAATAAGATTATTTAAATAACAAGATATTAATGAAAAAAGTCAGATTGTGTAATGCTCAGAAGTTACAACTTATTGAAGAGAAAATTCTAAGACACGGAATATAGGTAAACCCATTGGTACTGATAAAAGTTAAATTAAGTGGTTATGCGCACTTGTATGGGTTGAAAAATTTGATATTTTTGATATACTTCAAAAGTATTATATCTGGAGAATATTTTCACAAAATTTCAGAACGAACCGAGCATTTTTCACAATGTTACGTGTGTATACAGATATTAATAGCAAGGTAAGCACCTACACGCTCACCCCTCTTGCCCTTTTACCTGCGCATTTGACCCATTATATACAATATAATACCGCTAGAACACGGTTAAATATTCGTTTTAGCGTGTTGGAAGATTTGAAATAGCATTTTACAAATATATATTTTTTACATCTTACGTGGATTCGAACTTGAAACTTTAATCGTGTTTATCTCGAAAACGATTTTTTCAAAAACGCCTCATAATTATTTCACCTATCGGTTTTAAATTTTAAAAGGTTATTCTACACATATATTACTGCTTAATGAAATGAGAATATCGAAAGTCCAAAAAGTGATTTTTCAGTAAAACCACTGCCATTTTGATAATTATTAAAATTTAAAAAAATCTTCGATCATTCAGCACATGTTGACATTTTCTAACATAAATAAGTTTTTTTGTATGTTTCAGATAAAGTGTTCATAAGTTATCGTGTACACCTATTTTTAAACATATATTGAAATAATTGATATATTAAGTGGTCTGCTTGACTTTCGCGCACATTGAAGTCATCAATGTCAGAACACATGCATTAAATAATTCCTCAGAATCCATTCTTTGGGGAATGAATACGCGGAGGTAGTCGACATTATTGCTATAAATTTAATTCTTTATAGGACTGAAATTATTTGTGTCTCAACTCAATGGTGAATAAATTGCTTTACTTCACATTTTATATTTATTTTTATTTTTAATTTTGATTATGAAAAATATGCTGATACAATTTTTTCTTTTCCTTCTGTGTTGCACTTTGATTAAATTTTCTATTATTTAAAAAAAAAAGTTAATGCCTTAATAGGGCGTGTTTAATAATAATAATAAATAAATAAATATATACTGGCTTGTACTATAACATCATGCATTGTTTTGGATTAAAATGTGCATTTAAGTTATTGAAAAAAAATCTAGAATTTTGCCCGCGACAAATGCGCATAATCCCTTAATAATACTATGTAAAAATATTGCGAAACTTTAATATAGTATGAGAAATTTTGGAGTAATCACTGAATAATCATAATTCACGTTAAAACAAATGGGGTGATAAATTATGATGCACTGAAAATACCTAAAAAATGAAGACATGATGATTTTTGATACCTGGGATAGCATTACTGACTCATATAATCTACTTACAAATTAAATGTATTAATTAGAAAGGCATACATATAAAATAAATTTTATAGAAAAACATCATTGTTGCGCCACCGGGACAATAAATAATTGGATAATGCACCTTCCCCGGTTTGGAAAGAGATCCAGGTTTGCATCCGGTGGCACAACAACAATATTTTTCGATAAAATTGAATTTATATGTATATTTTTCTAATTAATACATTTAATTAGTATTCAAAATATCACAGGCCTGTGTTTTGAATAATTAAAACTTCACAGTAAGAATTTGTTATCATAATAAAATAGAATTTTCTGTTCTTTCACTATTCGGCTTTACATATTCATGCGAATAATCTATTTCAAGGATGAACCATATCAAAAGTAAACTGAGAAATTGTCTTATTGACGAGAACCTGAAATTGTGCCTGAAATTAAAAACAACAGCATACTATATTGACTTATCCAAACTTTCCAAGGAAATGCAGGGCTATTCTTCATATTAAACATGACAATGTTTTAATAAAATTTGACCCGAAAAATAAATTCTCATTTATGTTTTTTTCTGAAAATTTGTTTGAATAATATAAATAAATTCGCTAAAAATAGGTTGTTTTATTTATTTATTTCTTTCGTGTATTGTAATATTGTGCGGCGCATGCGCAATGAGATTGTGATCACAGTCACAGTTTTCAGTCACTGATATGATCGAATCACAATCACACCAGTGAGTCAAGGGTAGTATTTTTTCTCATCACTAATACATATACTTATGATTGGATTGGCCTGTAGTACTAGAAAAATCTATTTTGAGAATAAAATAGTAAACACGCTTCCCTAGATAAGAAGAGGTTTTTTCTAGTTGATTAATTTCATTTGTATTGAAATACCGCAGGACTATGTTCTAAAAATGCAATTTAACAATAAAAATGATTTATTCACTTTTGATAAAATTGATTAATTATTTAATTCTGGAATCTCTTAGCGTATTTTACTTACTGTTATTTGAGATACACCGCAATGTGAAGTTGATTGCTTTTAAAAATAGATATATCAATATATCAATATATGTTCAAAATGTATTCGATTGCTGTAGCATAATGATGAACACGTTTTTCCGAAAAGGTTCAGATTCGAATTCCGGTAGCAATTAAATATTTATTCCAAAAATAGATTTTTTCTGAATATCTTTTTAGTTGATTCATTTGATTTGTATTAACATAGATAGGTACGTGATAATAATAAAGTTATTTTGAACTACCTTTCAAATACACAGTGAGGAGGTAAATAGAAGAGAAAATAATAGTTAAAACATAGACACATAACACTAAAGAAATTTAACTCTTTTGTAAATAGTCGTACGTGGTGAAAAAAAAGTTAATAATATTAATATTGAAAATACATAGAATGGAGCCTTTATATATTTCATGTTTATATAAATTTAACTGTAATTACGATAAGATTTAATATATGTAGGAAACTTTATTGGACTCTTTTTAAGAAATAAAAATCCAATTTGTTTTTCTACAAAAAGCTCAATGAGTTGGATAGGTGCGTAGGGGTGACTTTTGACAGTAATTGCTATGAGAAAATAAAACGCGAAAGGAAAAAGAAAATAATGTAAAGTGAAGAGAGACAAATATGTAAGCGTTTCAAAGTTTCAAATTTTAATTAAATGCATAGCGAGAAAAGATAACTGGCAGTATTCGTTTTTTCACGACACTGGTTATAAGGTTTGGCAGTGATTATAGATAAAAAAATTTAGTCATACTTAAAAACTGATCACTTATTGACATTACTTCAATTTCATCTTTTGTGTAATATTTACGAGTTACAACGCCTTTTTCTGTGTAGAGTTTTCTGGGCTATTTTTTCACCTTTCTAGCCGACATTTCTGATCACATTGCAAGTTTCTAGTGTCATAATTGTCGAAGATACTGAGTCAACGAAGTAAATTGCAAATATATAAAACAATAATAAAACTAGTGATCACATATGGTTGCGAAACATGGTGCCTAACCCGAATCGAAGAAAATAAATTAGCACTCTTTAAAGGCAAAGTATAAAGATACATTTATGGACCTACATTATAAAATGGAACTTAAAGAATAAAAATAAACGATGAGTTCGTAAACTTAATTGAGCAAGAAACAATCGTAAAATTTTGTAAGCCTAAAGACTGCTATGGGTTGGCAATGTTGATAGAATGCCAGATGACAGGAAACCTATTGGATTCCCTTGTGGAACCGATCTAGAGAAAGATTGAGGTGGGCTGACTGTGTGGTAGAAAACTAGAGCAGGATGGAAGAATCCGGGAACTGGAGAAGAATGGCTAGGGATAAGAGTCGGTGGAGAGCACTTGTAAAGGAGCCAAATTCCTTCCTGGCATAATAATTTTAACAAGAGTAAAAGCAAGTAACTTTTAAACAATCTAGAATAAAAATAAGACGATAAAATAGAAATGTATTATAGCTACCAACTTTCTAATATCTTCTACATAGAGTTTTCTGAGCTATTCTGTAGTTTGTATTCGACCTCTCTGGATGATGATATTTCGGATTCCATTGTGACATCAACCCTGATGAGAGACCTTGTTTATGTAAATACCTTCGATAGCTGGTTCCCTGGTTCCGATTAACAATAAGCACACATATGATATATGAACCGCACTAACCTTTTTATTCTTGCTGTCTTTCTGGTCCGATGTTGTTGTTCTAGGTTCTAGCTGGGTTGTCTTCTTTAGATTTTGACCGACCGAAGCGCACACTGGTGGTATATTTGGACCTCTAGATTGGTCGAAGCACGGGATGTAATTAATCTGCCTGTCGTTTACCGTCTTCTTAGTTATCCAAAAAAAGGGTGGCTATACTAACACACACATGTGTATTATTACAAACCAAGAAATCCAGTGATGCCAATCCTTGACCTTGCTGTCTGTTTTTGTAAAGTCACATTGATAACGACCCATATTACTCAAAGAACAGTACATTTATTTAATGGAAAATAAATAATTTAATACTCAAAATAATAAAAGCATTTCATCATCCAAATATAATTGAAATTCAATAGTTCAAAGCGACGGAATTTTTACGACCATTTACTTTTACTGTTTTTTTATAGTCTCCTATCATCCTTGTCAGTGGATTCAATTTCGCATTTACTATTCAAATTTTCACATCATATAATATATTCTTAGGCAATTATTAATACTCATGTGGGGGCTTTTGGTGATGATGGAAATGAAACACGCAGTTTGGTATCGAGTCGTTAACTGTAGTCAGAAGACAAGAAGGAAAGAGTATAGAAAATAGCGGAGCGTAAAGATGAAAAGTGAGAGAAACGAGTCAGCGACGCTCGTTCTCAGTCATCGTGACGGAGCGGAAGAACTGTCGCCGGCGAGCGATCGGACCAGACTGGCACAGCTTTTCTCCACTGAAGCCTGAACCTGATATAGATGTCGCTCACATCTTTGGTTAGCTGGGGACGGCGATGAATTTGAATCGCCGTCCCTACATAAGTAAACAATGAAAAAATTAGGAGAAAATATGAAGCTGATCTTAAAATTATGGTGAATAGAATCATAAAAGGATCGCAGGTGGTTTGGTCATGTGGAACAAATAAATGAAGAAAAAATGGTTAGAAATATACATTGTATATATATATATATATATGTTATTATGTAAGGATTTATTCCTTTAAGATGTATTTTTTTACAAATTGCCATGTTTATATGAGGTAAACGCTAAATCACGCGCAAGTAGTTCTACCTACACCGGGCGCGCGACCGCTCAGCACACGGCGCCACTTGGGCTCTGGGAGACGCGCGGCGCGGTCGGCGTAGCGCGGCTGCGACGTAGAATCTATCGCGTATTGGATCGGGAGGAATATCAGGAAATGATTATTTATTTTTATAGGGCCCAGGATAAGGGCACCCGGTTCTAATCTGAAGTTGGCGTCTCGGGTGGCTGGGATGGGCGATGGAGTATAGTCTCCATTTGGATTAGAGGAATCTTCGGCACATCCAGCATGATGGCCACAGTCCAGTAGGATGGAAGATCAAGTGTGTGCAATAGTTAAGGGGCACGGATTCCGAGGTTACGTGACCATCATTTTAACTTAGTTGTAATATCAAGAGGGAGCGACAGCTCACCACCGTGGAGGGGGGATTAAACTTATAGTGAAGATTTGACTTGCTACATATCCGAGAGGCCTGCCACACGAATCGAGTCAACGATGCTTCAGGATGATTAGTATTTCATTTCACTTCACTGTTTGTTTGTCAACATATGTCAGAATGAAGAGATCGATTACTTGATATTTATTTTGTATTAAATAAACCTACTGAATTTATTTATTTTATTAATTAGGTTGTGTTCTCAGTCCAAATTACACATCACATTACAAATTTACCACAGGTGAAAAATAAGGTCGTCAGCTAAAGGTAAGTGCGCTGACTCAATTCTAGCCGAACCCACATTTTCATATCAATCATTGTCTAGCCGGTGGTGTTGCTCTGGCATTCTATCCGCCGAAGCCAGAACGTAACGTAACAATATATAACGTGAGTATTTTTAAAACCAGAAATAAAGGACGTCCGCGAAAGACTTGGTACGACCAGGTAAAGCAGATACAGGACGATGATAGAAGTCAAGGTTTTATAAGAAAATGTATAAATAGATAAGATAGTTTTACCCCCGCAGGGGGTAAAAAAATCCGTTTTTAGCTAATATATATAATATTATACCTTATTTTATTTTTTGTTTTTAATTTTTTTTAAACATTGTAATAAACAATTTTCTTCTTTACACTAGTCTCAGGACAACGGATAAATGAAAAGAATAACAGAATGATAATCTTTCAACGACACCACAGAAAAATAATTATATTTCTTCACGATGACCTCGGATATGATCTACAGTCTTGTAATCCATTTTCGGACAACCTTTTCATATTTACCTTTTTACTTAACAGAACAAGAGAAAAACATTTTGGTTGTGAAGGGATAATTAATTATTGTTGAGACAGAGTAGGATCTCTCAACTATGTGGCTATATATTTTTTTGATGAAAGTCTTAATTTTAATTAATTAAGCAATAAATTGACAATTTTTTAAAATACATTGCACGAAAAGTGAACTAAATTATATTTAAATATTATATCTTTTAAAATATTATTACATCTTTTTTATATGGGAATCCCTCACAGCTGACTGCAGGGTCTCCGAAGCCAGATTCAACGCATCCGTCTACCGTTGTAACTCATTTCTAGGTGTTTATCTTTAAGTTATGTTGATGCTTAATGTGGCTGAAAAATGTATGAAAGTTTATAAGGGCACAGTGAAGGGTTTATTTTCACTGTCGACAACTGTCAGGGAGTCGGGGGTGGATACGTGTAATTGCAGGAGGTATTTTGATGAAGGGAGATGAGGGAGAGGGTATATTTTTAGATGATTCTCAAGGATTGTAGAAGTTTCAATTTTTATCTGCACAACACCGGGTACAGCAACTAGTTTAAGATAAAAAAAATGTTAATGTCAAACACAACAAAGATACAGTATATATATATTAAAAATATTTTCTTATTTTATTATCGATTTTACAAAATTTGAACACCTAACTGTTTTCACATAGTTTAATCTTTAAAATATCATTAACAAGTTCCACTGCATCAAATATTGTTAGATAAATTTGTGTTCACTGGTTTAAGACTTTCCTTTAAAATTAATTCGAATTTCCGTGTTTTTTACGAAAATATGGGATTTGTTATTCATTTATATCTTAAATTATACAATAGATTTGAATTTTTAAAAATTATTAATTAGATAAAATTTTTACACTATTGTAAAACTAATAAACTGAATGTTATTTGCCATAATTAAGAAAATACCAGCATTATAAGAAAGACCCCGACGGCCAAATTAATTTTCTGCATGCCACAAAATTGCCTTGATATAAATGAATCTTGCATACACGAAATATATTTTCTTGTAATCTTGAAGCCAAGATTACAGAGACAAATCTGCATTGAACCAAATTAGAAAAATGTTCAAAATTAATAGAGTTATAAACCATTCAATTTGCAGTACATATGATCAATTTTAGACGTTTTAAAAACACTTTGTGTTAGTGAAATCAAATTATTTTAAATAATATATTATATTTGTTTACATGCTTTGAGGCTTCCATTACTGTTTAAAATCAAATTTTATATAAAAACAAAATAATTTTTTATTATTTTTATTTTATTTAAAATCACCGATTACAGAATAGGAATATATTATTTAAATGTTCACATAAATTATATTGTACATTTTTTTTTTTTGTATCGTTTAGTTGACTCGAATCGGAGATAATTTCATAAATACAAAGTTATTTCTGAAACCTTCGCTGTGGACCCATAAGAAAACAATTTTTGTATACGAGTATGTATGAATTCCCGGTAGTCAAAAATTTTTTGGCACACTGAAAACAAATTTAATGTTCACGTTCTTTCTTATAATAAATGAATAATAAAAACCCACATTTTTAATAATAACGCAAAAATATGAATTATTTTTGAAAACTCGCCCATTTATATTTATTAGGTGGATATTTATATTAATCTGTGCACTTAAAATTTTTATTCAATTATTTATTTAAAATATCATCTGTCAAATCAATTCCGTATTATTCTTCTCACTGATCTATGCTCAACTGAAGAGTTTCAGAAGGTTTCTAACATTTTAATAATAAATTCTTCTTATATTCTCAACATATTTATTGAAGTAATAAGACGGAATGAGAAATGAAGGAAACATTGTTTGATACAGTGAGTTTAATTCCAGTTCCCCAGTTCCAGTTGTGAGTACAGTACTTTATTTCGAGACGAGCTGTGATTTAGGACTTCATTGTGAATTTTAAGATGAATATCTCAGACTTCATCCACTTAGAAGATTTCTCTATTGTCCGATAGCATCAGAAAATAACACAAATGAAATACTGATCCTAATTTTATCACTATTATTTCATTTCTTTTTTAAATTCTACATTTATTTATTAATTTCATAAATATTTCTCCCTAATGTTTAAAAATTGCATTTAAATTTATTTCAAGATTATTAAGAACACGTTTTAGTAGTGAAGTTTTAAAAATTGAAAAATACACGATTTTAAAAATATAGAGATATAAATTCTAAATTTGTTGTAATCGTAACCGGTTGCAGTAGTGGAATGATTAACACGTTTCTACGTTTCCACGTTCCAGGTTTGAATCCCGATAATAACGAAATAGTTTTTTTTGTTGATTAAATTAATTTACATTAAATGTTATATAATATTATAACAAACTAGTCGTTATAACCCATATTAAGATGGCACAAATAACGTACATTAGAATAATATGTAAATTATTTCCTACATTTTTTTAGGAGAACACATTCTTATTGTGAAGTTGTAATTATTCAGAATATGAATTAAATATATTAATTAGAAATATGTACATATTAAATCAATTTCATCCAAAAATATTGTTATTGCGCCACCAGCATTCGAACCTGGATCTCTTTCCTAATCGGGGAAGGTGCATTATCCAACTATGCTACAGCGACAATATTTTTAGCGACAAATTTTCGAACCTATATGTTACCTTTTTGATATTAATACATTTAATCATTTCATTATTTGAAAGAGCCATCTACTTTATTTTTACAAAATCTCAAATATCTTTGAGTTATCTTATAGCAGACGCCAGAATAATCAATTAATTTTAATTAAATTTTGGATACATTGATACAACTTTATTATTAGGAGAACACATTCTTATTGTGAAGTTGTAATTATTCAGAACGTAGGTCTGTGTATTTCATATTTTAAATATGAAATAAATATATTAATGAGAAAGATATACATATAAACATATCGATCCATGGCTCTTTCAAATAATAGAACGATTAAATGTATTAATATAAAAAAGGTAACATATAGGTTCGAAAATTCGGCCTGTACGCAAACTGAGTTCTGTACAATAATATTTGGTAAACTATATTTTCCTTTACAACTTTTTCTTTACAAATTGACCATTGAAAATATCAAACCTAAAATAATTATTACAATTGGCAATATTCGCATAGCCTCGCCCAAGGCGGATAAATCCCCAATTTCCATCGTCTTGCTTGCTCTCAGTTGAAATTTAACCCAAAGTTTGCTAGTTGGATCCAAAACGGACTTGTCCAATGCTTTATTCATAGATTTCAGGAACCAGCGGAGGCTGGACCGCTGGAATAATAGAGAGCCCCATACATTTCAATCTTAATTCTTTTCGTACATATTTAATTTTATATTTATTGTCAATCAGCTTGGATATAAATCATTAATGATAACATTAACTATAGAGTAGGTTAAGCCTGTTAATTTTCTATATATTTTTGTGTTATTGGATTTAAATAAGTATTTTATGAGAGTGAAATAGGCAGATTTAAATCATTAATCGAACTGAAGTATAAGAATATGAATTGACAGAGCTATTTGAATGATCAGAATTCATAGATTAAGTTTGATATGCCGTTTCCACTGAGCACAACGGTTAGGCTGTCCCTCATAATGAAATTATGGTAAAACGTAAATAACTAACTTAGTATCACGCCGTTTACCGCGGAGGTAGGCAGATAGAATAGAGCGCCTCACTCTTTTGTCCTGACACAAATCTCGCCTCATCCACATTCATATAAGTTCGTCCATAATTGAGGTATCTAACATGATCGTCTTCCAGTATCTGGTTTATCTGATCGTGCCTAGACTTCCGCGGACGTCCTTTGTCTTTGATGCTATCAAAACTTACGTCATATATCATTCATACTATTCTCTTCCCATTCATCCATTCCATATGACTGTATAAGGAATGGATTGCTATAAATTTTTTTATTTTTAATAGTTAATGAAAACTTTTCATTGTGGTTTTTCATTTGAATATTGTATTATTCATTGTTTTGTTTTTAACTACTTTTATGAGATAATTTAATCCACTTCCGTTTTCGGATAATTCTTTTCCTTCATCAGGTTGTCAGTTTATTTATTATAGTGTATTAAATTAACTCGTAAAAGTGGTTAAAAAATACTAATAAATAATTAAATATTAGAATTTTATTTTGTCAAGTTCGACAAACTTTAAGCCCAAACAGTTATCGGATTAATTTCCATCAAACCGAGGTTGGGATGGTTTGGAATCTAATCAAACCTTTTTTAATCTTATTCACAATGTTATGATCAATTTTAAATTGTCTCTTTATTTATTTATTTATTATTTACTCTTCATAAATTGATACAAATCCAATCCTAAATGGAACTGAGTATGATTGTTGATATTTTTATTGCAAAAAAATGACGTAATTTATAATTTAATTAATGAAGTCACCATCACGAGTTTTTACACAGGTATTTTTAGAGAAGATAGAATGTCATACATCATGTAATCACCATCTTACAGCACTTGTTTTATCTGGCAATGCCAGTTTTTTCACGAGCGCTCTCTGTTCTTATTACCTTCAACAGTGGTCTTATATTATTGATATCATTCTCTTCTTGTTAGTATGTTCCACATGACCAAACCATTTCAACTAACGTTAATTTATTCTCTCGATAATTAATCACTTTATCATATATAGACTAACCTTCCATTAAGTGATTGAATTTCTTCTACTTTCATTCCTTTTTTGCAATTCTAGGCTTCATTTATATTAGTGTTGGCACCGAAACTCCATTATGTACCTATAGTTTTATTAATTTTAATATATTAATACGTAATATCCGTTTTCCTACATTTAAATAACCCCGTTCATATTTCCATTTCTTTTGTATGTTATATAAAGATGTTGACTGATTTATCACAATATATTTTTTTTAGCAGTAGTATTTTTATAATTCACTAGTTTTCATAGCACTTAAATGGCGGAAACAAATTTATGTTCAATCTATAATGTATATGATACAGTGGATGTGTATTACCAGTGAGAATATATTTTCACTGACGTTTCAGTGAAATCATATCCGAATACGTTTCCACCAGTGGAAATATATTTCTACTAGTGGAAATATAACTTCACTAGGAGGTTTTAGCAAATGTTTATTCTACCCTAACCTATAATTGAACCTAACCTAACCTATGTGTACCACGGTAGTTTATGCAGTAAATAATTTTATTTAATATAAATGAAAATACTATAAGCGAATAAAAGTGACAGTTGTAAACGCCACCAAACTATTTGTTGCCATGCTGTAGCGTGACATATCGACACTTATGGCCAAATATTCCTGCGTGGCGTATTCTCGCTTGTCAACGAATACAAACTCACTAAATGTAACCAGTGAATTTGTATCTTCATTGTTAGATATACATCCACTGACTGGCTTAGCGAAAATATACTTTCACCAGTGAAAATATATTCTCACTGGTATTACAGATTCACTGTAACATATATACATACTTTTAAATTACCTTTAAAGTTTTTCTTGATATTTCAATTTATGAAAGAAATAATGATATTGATAATTTATTCCAGACAACTTAACTTGAAGGGCAATAGAACAATAATTTATTTCCCCTAATATGCACGGAATATTAAATGTAATAATAGTTTATTCCATGCAATCCGAGTAAAATGAACTAAATTGTTTTTCACACGACAATGCTCGTCTCATGTCGAACGCCGTGTGATCGAATCCATCGCTAGCGAGAGATGGGATTTGCTTCCCAATCCGCTCAACTCTCCCACCGAGAACCCACAGACTACCACATTAATCGCTTTCCGACAAATTGACAGGTTATCAGTCTATGACGATTTGCCTCAAAAAGATACTTCGAACGCGGAATCTACCGTCTTCCAAACAAATTGAAGCAATAATTGACGTTGATGGTGACTACGCCCTCTATTGATAATTGTACATAATATATTTTGAGTTATTTTCGTTTTTGGTTATGTTATTAGTTAAACATACTTTGCCTCAAAAAGATACTTCGAACGCGGAATCTACCGTCTTCCAAACAAATTGAAGCAATAATTGACGTTGATGGTGACTACGCCCTCTATTGATACATAATATATTTTGAGTTATTTTCGTTTTTGGTTATGTTATTAGTTATAATATAACTGACAATAACAGGATTTTAATACCCCAACAAAATGTATGGATTATTAATTAACACTTATTAAACATACTTTCTACGATTTGCTATTCAGCAGAAAGATAACACTCAAATTAATATTAAAATTCACACCAAAGCCAGAACTCAAGAACACTCTTATGACCAATGTTCATTAATCGAAGAAAAATACTGTATCAAATACCTAAGAACCATAATAGATAACAAACTCAAATAGAAATAGCATATTATTAATCTTACAAATAAAATAAGGAAAACTGCCTAAATATTTTTAAGACTCAGAACATCTTATCACTTAAAAAATAAAAATAATATATTACGCGTTTGTATAGTTACATTTGCAATACGGTATTATTAGATAGGGAAGAGCATATAAAACTTTAATATCGCAATTAGAAATTACTTTTAAAAAAATGACTATTCAAATGTCTCTCTATACAGAATTTCAAGTACCAAAAATAATAGACATATACAAAAAAAAAAACAATAATCCAAATATATAAAATTAAAAATAAATTTAATATAAAAAACTGTTTCCGATCTACAAGATTTGAAGACCAAATTGATATTTCAAAACTTAAATATACCGCAAAGAATCAAATTCTTTATAATATAATCTCCCTCTTACAATTAAAGAAATTACGAACTATTATAAATTTGTATCAGAAATCAAAAAATATGTATACAGACTAGCAGACGCTTAAATTATATACTCTCTTATATACTCCTTTATACACGAATCTTCGACTCAATATATATATAATTACTAATAATGTTTAAAAATGTATTATATCCCATTATATCTTCTAATAAAAAATAAAATAATAATAAAATGTAATTTATATTAATATATAATTTATTGAAAACTACGGATAATTATACATCAATCTAAAAATATAACAACTAAAATTCAAGAATATGTATATTGTGTATGTAATCGTATATCAATGTAATGTTATGATATGTTAATAATTATCTCGGCGCTCATTATAATACGCAAATGATATTTGCTCAATTTATTCACCTGTGAAGGGATTCGAAGCCCGCTAAAAGCTGTATAAGAGTAAGTAACGAAGTGCTGAAGTTGAGAAAGAACCCGGATCATCCAATCAAATTAACTACACGTAGTAAGTCGTAGACACCTTGTGGATTCAGACGAGATGAACTCTTTCAGGTGGGCAGGCTGTACCGTGTACGCATTTTTCTTTCAGATTTCTTAGATTTTATCAGAGCTCTCTCAATGTTTTTTTGTATTTTTTTCTGTTCTACGTTTGTAAACAAATCTATGATCAAGAATGATGAGGGTAGTTGGTGGTTTTTTAATAAAGTAAAAAATATAAAATTAAGCATATTTGCCAATCAAATTGAAAGTCTTAGGATAATATAAAAATTTCTACTTCGATTTAATTTTAACGAAAAAATATCGAAGAATTACATTCATCTCAACATTTATAATAATTATGATAATATTTTTAAATAGCAGCATTGATAACCAGTATACAATATTATAAGCATGTTTGCATGTTACACAGGGTGGGCCATAAGTTTTTGCACTTTTTAGATTTTTAACCGCGCGACGGAGGAGCACGAAAGTAACATCGCGCGAGAGTTTGGTACTCTGCGTAAAACAATTTTACAAAAACAACGATTTTTATGTGATTGTACTGCTCCTGTTTCGCACTCACTACCGATTACACAGTTTGAATCAATGTGCGAGTGTTAATTTAATTAAATAGTGGCTCAAGAAGTTTGAGATCAGTTTAACACTAAATAAGAAGAAAACCGGGCGGCAACGGAGTAGGAGAAGCGAAAAGAATGTAGCGTATGTTAACGAGTCTGTACGAGAAGATCCGGGCTTGTTGACTCCCAAACTGCTATATATACACCAAGATCAATTTACAAAGAATGGTGAATATTAGAAGTCATTATTTCCCAATTGTGCTCTTTATGTGAAATAAACATGAATTTTTTATAGAATTTTAAAATGTGTTGTCACGTTACGAATTCTCGGCAGAAGAATAATGTGACGTGATTACCTAATTACAAAAGTAAATATTCTGGTTTCATATTTTTGCGCTCGGCGAAATCGCCAAGTAGTAGTTTCAATATTGGCCGCGGGGTTAATCGAGCCGGGTTGGGGCCGCTGTTCCGTTAATCTGCGTATTTGGAAATACGGTGAGGATGGAACCCTCGAATCTAATCTAAATGTATCTAAAATCTAAATGATTAAATTTCCCTTGTTTTCTTTTCCAACTTACTTTTTTTCTTCTTCCCATTTCTTTCTTACTTCAACTTCTTGCTTTTGTCCGATTATCGACTTGCATCAACGTCCTTAATTACACATGGACAAATTGATCACTGTCCACTTGGTAAAAGAGGAGACATGCATGGACTGCTAGAAGAAGTGGCTTGGCCAATTACTAGGCACGTCGGTGGATATTTTTCCCAGGACGTGAAAATGGAATTATGCAAGAATAATGATCATGGATTTGCATGGCAGACGCAAGAGGATTTTCCCAAGATCGACCCATTTTTTCTTGTAACTATTATTGTCATCGTCGCCTACTATGTAGCTTCATATTTATAAACTTTTATTCCGTTTTAATTAATTTAAAAAAATATCGTTCTTCATAATTTTCTGTCTTTTGTTTTAAAATAAAATTTAACGTAAAATTTGTTTGTTCTAAAATATCACCTTTCATATTTTGCTGATTTCAGTATAGATTTATTTGCTCAGACGATGTTTAAGATGAATCTCAACATTACGGTAAGTAGGTAGCTTCTGGTTCGCGTACTTACACTCATACTCACCACTGATTTTGGTCGGTGGAGGAGAGTCCGCCAGTACACGCCTCACAGTGGCGCATCCAACTCGGGGCACGGTCAACACTTCTTAGTGCATAAACTAACATTATTAATTAAACTTTACATTTATTTTACATTATTATTATATTGTATTTCTTTTATATTTACCTAAAAGCATTGAGGTTATTCAATTTAATAATTAATAATTCTTTAATACAAATTAAATGTATTAATTAGAAAGATGTACATATATTATAAAATCAATTTTATCGAAAAATATTATTGTTGCTACCGGGATTCAAACCTGGATCTCTTACAATCCGGGGAACGTGCATTAACCCATTATGCTATAAGTTCTATAGTACATTGACGACAAGTATGCGGCCATAATGTAATTTTGCTTATATTGAAGAAGTTATTAAATTATAACCATTGAACGCTTTGAATTAAATTTACTACAAATTAATTTAATTAAGTAGAAAAATGTAGTTTTTTTCTGAATATATTTTTATTTGATTATATAATTTGTATTAAAAATACCATAGAATTATATTCTGAAATTACAATTTCACAACAAACACGTGTTTTCATTAAAAATGTAATTTATGACTAAACGATAATTTTATGCTGTTATATAGGAGTGGTTTTGGGGAATCAGTGAGGAGCGGGACCGGTCACTTTATAATGTACTTGTACTTCGTTCATGACATTTTGTACATATTTGGAACATCATATCTTGGTTTATAGAGCTTCTTGTAACGTATAGAACTTAATTCATTAAAAGAGCCACTTTTTACCTCTATCATCCATCATCCACCATTCACATCGGTCCCTCATGACTGATCGTGACCTTGATGAACTTCTGCCCTTTCTACTAAACTTTTCCACTTTTATTGGTATCCTTATATTTGAAAGCTGTCAGCAGAGAAATGCCCGTTGCTTTTTTTATTTAGCCAGTATAATCTATGGGAGATCTTCCTCTTAGATACCATAATCATTCGACGTAACTCATCCGATATCTTTTTATATCGCAAATGTTCAAACAATAAAAGAGCTTGTCTTAGATAAATGGTTGATAATCTATTTATAGCACATATGTAACACAAAAATGTCTATGTTATTATGGTGATGTCTTCCATCATGTGTTGAACGCACCCAGTAACACAAATATGCGCAAAGAGCAGCGCGGATCTGTGCACGAATTTGTACACGGCGCTTAGTTTATATAACTACGCCAATAGCTACCGCATCGCACTTTGCAACATCGAGATAGTTAAATATAAATTTGAACCATTGTAAACTTATCTTGAATGAATTTATTGTATTTAAATCATTTCATTCGGAATTACATACTTCATACGTACACCTAGTCTTTACTAGCATATTAGATCTTAAAAATAGTGTTACCGTTTTTCATATTTTTTGTCTGTTACATCGTCCTAAATGAAGTATATATGATAGTAATCAATGTACTAGAGCAAGAACCACACTTTCAAAAGCACTTGCGTGGTTTTTATAGAGATTAAAAGCTATTGCAGTTTAATGTATCTGTGGTGGTCTTGTTCGCGCCCCATAGATGTTGCCGCGTAAGAAATAACAGCCATACAGTCTGACTGGTACCCATTAAACCAGACAACAATACGTCGCGCTGCAACCAGTCCGAGGAAACCTAGAACCGACCATTCTTCTCTTGGCCAACTCTTCGGATACATCTACTCGCAACTCGGCTCCGCCTCCAGTATATTACGTTTATCTTATACAATCTGTAAATAAATGACAACTATGGTAAGTACTGTTTCATTCACAATCCACCCACTCTAGCTAAACATCTCAAACACCAAATTACCAGTATTCTTAACATTTAATATACATACGTGAGAAGGGAGGAGATATAGGGCCCTCGATTCTCACCCTCAAATCCTAATGACACTGCAAGTAACGAATTTACACAAACATTAACCACAAAAGTCACTGTTAAATTATATTAAAAAGTTTTCTTTAAAAATTAACAAAACTTTAAAATCACAATTATCTTTTCGTAAATAATATTCTGATATAATAATAACTAATTGGAGTCATTGCGGCAACGTTTTAAGTTATACTAAAATATGATTTAATTACATAAATATTGAGTAAAATATTATTATTTGATTCAGAATAATTTTTAAAAATTATTTATCTTTTTACTTTCGTGAGTTTAATCTTCTAAGAAATAAAAAAGGTAGTCTTCGAAGCGCACCAAAGTGGAGCTTAAATGAATTATTGACTTATTTATTTAAGCGTTACTAATACTTTTCTGATATATTTTTTGGAAATCAGTGTCACAGCCTTTAAGGAATCTTATACACATGGAAGCTGATCAAGTCCTTGAGTAAATTAGATCTTGATGTACAATAGTGTGTTGCCAGGAAATATTCATGTTACAATCACGTGTAATATGAAAATTCTTTAAAATAATAATAAAAATAAATTTCAAATGGAAACGAATTTTTTATTTATAAATAACATTGGAAATTATCATCACTTTAAATAATATATCGTTTGTGTTAATCTTTCAGTATTGAATTATAAACTGCCGAGAAACCTGTCTCACACACACCAGAATTTTAAAGAAAATAATAAAAATAATCTTAAAAAATTAAATTGATTACAAAGGTGTTTTTTAAAAAGGTTTGTTTTTCGAATTGGCAAAACTTTTCTCAGCGAACGCCAATTTGACAGCTGGCAGATGATTTGTGCTCAGTTTGGTTTGCCATTTCACCATGAATAGACTTATGCCAGAACAACGCTTGCAAATTGTCCAAAAAAATCGCTACTCTACGCTGATAAACTAGAGACGATAAACGACTTGGAAGCCAATATTCGTCGTGTTATAACTGATATACGTTTCCATATGCTCCAAAAAGTGGTCGAAAATTAGACTCCTAGATTGCGCTTTATTCGAGCCAGAATTCATATTTAAGCATTAATGGCATAAAGTTATCTTTTCATTAAAGCCAAGGCCATTTCCACGATTTATATGAGTTTTATTTAATTTTAACGTTCTGTATCTCTAAAAAAACATGCTTTACAACTACTGTCATTTTTAGAAATTTATCCATATAAATTAATAAAAAATGCAGGTTTTCAAACAATGTAATTATCAAGAACTACGACACTAAGAGTAAAAGCAAAAAAGACTTAAATAGTGTGTAACTTAAAAACAAACTAGAATAAGAGTCAGACGGAAAAATACACTAATACAACATATTTCACAAAAGTTTTCTATTATAAGAAATTTGAAAACTTTAAAGTTCTATATAATAAAATCTAACTCTTGTACAACTCCTTAAATAAATTTGCATGCAGTAAGTTTGAATGTGATCCTTTTGTATCTTAATGTATTTAAAATTTGAATTAATCAATTTTTAAATTCATATCAAAACCATCTCACTAAAAAAATAATAAATTTGTAAAAAGAATATTTATTTCTGATGTAAATAAATGTATAAAAATGTCAACAAAGCATATCTTTTTATCTTATCTTATCCACATGGATTGAGCCCTTTTTATGCTTAACATAAGTGACATTTTATTGACAAAAATATGAATTTTAACCACAAAGTTAATATTGCTACATTTTATTGTATTTAATATTATTGTATTATTCTACTAACATGAATGTAAAATTTCGAATACTGTTCTAGAAATTTTTGCTCAAATCTACTTACAACCGGTCAGTTGCAAACGATTCGGCTTCTCCCAAGTCTGTTGCAAACGATTCATTACATTACACTTGATGCCTCTCGACTCAAGTTGCTTGTCGTATTGAACCGTAGTGGACATTTTGTGGGTCTACGGTTCTAGTCGATTTTGGAATAATTCGTCGTTTGAACAAGCTGAGATCAAACCTTCGGATCCTGATCCTATATATGATATTCGTTTGTTTGGATCAAATGTATGTTCGGACCATCCATTTTATATTTGTTTCTATTGTTTGAAAATATTTCTGTTTAACAATCTCGCTCTTTTCTATGGTCCTTCGTCGATTCCATGCCCCTCATTTTCTTTCAGATTCCTTATATTCTTCATACAATATAACGTAAATTAAGGATCAATATTAAATACAAATTAAATGTGTTAATTAGAAAAATATACATATAAAATCAATTTTATGGAAAAATATTGTTGTTGGTGCCAGCATTTGAACCTGGATCTCTTCCTATCCGGGGAACGTGCACTATCCAATTATGCCACACCAAACAGTGGATTGACGACAAATTTTCTAACCTATGTGTTACACTTTTCAAATTAATACATCTATCGTTCCATTATTTGAAAGCTATCTTCCTTATTTTTACGGAATCTTGAATACCTTTGAGTAAACTGGATAGGAGATGACAAAATTAACAATTCATTTTTATAAATTTTGAACACACTGATACAACTTATATATTATTAACGAGAACACAGTCTTATTGTGTATTATTCAGAACATAGCTCTGTGATATTTTAAATACAAATTAAATTTATTCATTAACAAAGTAGATGGCTTTCAAATAATAGAAAGATATATGTATTAATTTTAAAAGTGTCGTCAATCCACTGCGTTTGTATAACATAATCGAATAATGCATGTTCTCCGGATTGGAAGAGATCCAGTTTCGAATCTCGGTAGCAACAACAATATTTTTCGATAAAATTGATTTTATATGCATATCTTTCTAATTAATACATTTAATTTGTATTTAAAATATCACAGACCTATATTCTGAAAAATTGGAATTTCATAATTATGATGTGTTTTTCTTATTGATCAATATTAAATAATTTTATTAATTTTTTTCAAAAGAATCTGTACATGAAAGAAAAAAGGTGACTTAAATTAGAAGTATAAAAGTTATTAACTGTTAAATGATTCTCCGTCATTATTGACGGGTTACTTCTAGTTCTACACGTGAAACTAATTCTAAACATCCAATATTATGGTTGTTTTGTCAATTAATTCAAATCTATATACTGAAAATAATTAAACCCAGTTGGCTAAAATAAAGATATTTTAATTTTGATTACATAAAATGACTAACTTCATTCTGAAATCAAACTATTACAATTATGAAAACATAATTACATAAAATTTAATTGTAGTAATGTTTTATTAGGATTCGATTAGAAATCATTATTGATTTACGATTAATCGTATTTGAATATTAAATTATAATTACTCTCAGTCAAATGGAAATAATAATTACTTTAATGAAAACATATTGTTATTAGTGAAATTACGATTTTTGAGAATATTTCTAAGGTCGAGATAAAAATAAATAAATTGATATATGATGATACCGGATTTAAACTCAGATAACTATATTGCCAATAGAGAGATTTAACCGTGTTAGAATGCAAAATTACTCAAAATAATATTTTGTTTTTCAAGGCTACATAAACACTTAGTCGAGGTAAGGGACGAGGGTTGCAATAAAACTCGGTATTGTTGAACGCACGACACAGCGTGGGAACAGCAATAACAAATCTGGCGTACGTGACCATAGTCACGTACGCCAGATTAAAATTTAAACTGTGCGCCTCGAGTTTAAGCTTAGATGATGTTCTTTGCGTTTAAGAGTCCCGGTGGATCTATAAAAAAAGTCTATCAACATAATTTGGTGTAGCAAGAATAAACTGTAGCCATCAGGGCGGACGGTGTCCTATAAGGCACGCAAATATTGAATAAGAACATCACGTCCAGAGTCCTGGTTTGCCCGGATAATTGGGCATTGTCTGGTGGTCAATCAACTAGAAGCCTGAACTCCGTCACCCTACCCTGGCACCACAAGCATCTGGCCACACTTCACGTTCAGGATCCAGGACCATCATCTACACGTGGAAGGCGTCTCCTGAGAGGTAATCCCTTACATTAGAGACCTGCATAATATAAATTAGACAAACATCAACATAGGCAATTTGGTACATAACTTTATGCTGGCATGATGGGCATGTATTTAATGTTAATTTAATTCTAATTATTTTTTAATCATCTTACTAATAAGTAATCAGTTAAAATGCTCATTTTCCACTTTTAATATATGCAAATATCACAAAATATACATTATAAACTTTCTTGTAAACAATGGCATTTTGTAATTTCATTTCATAACCATTTGACTTGATAATATTTAAAAAAGGAACCAGTTAGGCTAGATGTCTTAACTCTGAATATGAAGCCGAGGCAGAAAGAAGAAATAACCTAACAACCGATTAAGCTACGCATACGCTACATCCATTTTCAAAGCGACGTTAATTTTTTTAGCAAACGTATGTATGAAGATGATTTTACAAAATTTGTGTTAATTATAATGGATCTTAACTTAATCTGAACTTAAATCTAAACTTAAAAAAATCAATGAAGTTTCGTTAAAATTAATATAATTTTTTATATTAATATTTTATGTTAAGTGATTTGACCATAAAGCAGATTTTTTGACCAACATCATGATTAAAAATAGAAACGTATGTAGATTAAATTTGGCAAATTTTTGTGTTGTCATTGTAGCTAAATTGATAATGCTGGTAATGTAATAAGATTTATCAATCATATACTGAATACACCACTAGAACAATTAAATTATTATTTTATAATATGTTCAATGAATTTTTAAAGCTGAGCGAAAGAATATTTATTTTTGATCTAGTGTATCGATTTAAAATTTTGCTACATAAAATAACTGTAACAATACTGGGACGGTTGTTCAATTTAATTTAATTACACAGTTTACGGATATTGCTGATGCTCGGACCATAGTATTACCGAAATACAAAGGAATTATTACATGTTTACATTTATGACTGACAGATCGGATGGACTGATTCGAGACCAACACAAGCTACAAAAAATGTTAATTAATATTTACATTTATATAATAAGTAAAATATTTGTCGAATTGTCGAATGTCGAATACATAAGAAATATATTTTTAATGGTGGTGATTGACATAATTTCTATACTTTGTAAACTTTAAATAATTTTTATTTCCTACATTGTTTTAAACTGTGTATTATTTTTATCGTGTATTTAATGATTTATTGTTTTGATCTTATTGATTTAGAACTTAAATTCGGATCGATAGGATCTAAATGAACGAATTGCATGATCTCCGAGTCGCGCATCCTGTAGAATAGAATATAAAGTATGGGAGAGAAGTAGAGAAACCTTGATACAGGATAAGGTTGGTGAGGGGATAGGGGTTCTAGTTGAAAGACTAGTGATCTTGGGAACCGGGATTTGGAAGGACAGTTCACCTTACCTTGTATATAACGGCTCCGTAATCCCTGCAATTGCCGCCGAAATCACACAAATGGTACGCGGATAAGCCGATTTCCGATCCCATTTAAATATGGCGATGTCACAAGTTCACCCCCGGTACACAAACAACAAATAATATGTGATCAAAATACATTATCACAAAATACAGTGCTGGTGCACTGGTACTGAAAGTCTACACCGAGAATGCTATTGCGATGTTGAGATCAAGCAAATATCGGTTAAGTTAAGGTCTGCTGACGTCAAGGTCACAATTCACACTGACAAGACGAGCATTAGGAAATACATGGATGGCAATTTGGATGCGAGATTGTGTCAATAACAACGGTCGCGGCTGAATCGAAAAGACGGGCCAAAAGAACACCTATATGTATTGAACACTACGAATTTTGAACACCTATATTAATCGTTTTTATTTTACTTTATGTTACTGTATTATATTATATTATGTCTAGTGTAAAAGACTCAATTGGAACCGTTAATTAAAAAACAATAATTTAAATCATTATAATTTACTTCTTCAATCCACCCTTAAACAGTAACTTGTGCCGTTAATCAAGTAAAAACTACATTTATCAAAATAACATATATCAAAAGTCAATACGATTCTCGTTCAAAATTGAAATTTACTATTGACAAGATCACTGTAAAAAAAAATTGCTATCCACGATGAACAAGCGAAGACGACACGATTGAAGATCTTTTCCTCGGCACCACACTCACATATCGTGCTATCTATTAAATTGAATCAGAAAAATTGGAAGGCTACTTAATTAGTATTTATAATGAAACGAAAAATACGATTTTTGATTTTTAGCGGTGAAATAAAAATCAAGATTACTTTCAGTGATATAAAAACTATGATTACTTAACTAAGATGAAATGTTAAAACCAGGTCAAGGACTTTGCTTAAATAAAAAAATATCTTGATACCGAGCAAGCAAGACTTTAGTGTGCTATTAAATAGTTTAAGTACGTCTACAAACTGACATTTTCAGTAAGGAAAGCCTGCTTTTTGCGGCCATAAGTTGGGTTCTTAACAATTTTAATTTTATTAAGGCAAGTTAGCCATCGTTCCTGGAGCTTACAGAACGATCTGGTTAGTGGCATCAAAGAGTGAAGTAATTACGGACAAATTCATTACTTTCTCTGAACTTGGTGCTTCTAACGTCCCAAACTCTGGCCATTCCTTGTTTTACGAGATTTTGATTGTTTTTTGGGTGGCCGAGTAGTTATCTGCGCATCGTAACTCAGTTGAGTGGGAGCATTTTTAGGGAGGGAATATATTAAATGATCAAAGTGTCTTAACGAAATAACATAATGTATATTTAATAAACTATACTATTTCTAATATTTTAAAATTATTATTACGTAACTGAATATGTTATGTAAACTTCCACGTATCTGCCAAAAGTACTAGAATTGTTACCATATTAATGTAACAATACTACAACGACTGCTCAAATTAATTCACAGTTACACAGAATACAAAATATTCCGATATCGCTGAAGTTTGGAATGTAATATTACCGAAATACTTATAAATATTATATTTGATTATAACTATCAGAAGAACTAATCATCACAGACATCAAAGGTTGCACGGTCATACACTGGCACTATTTTAATATAATGTTTCTTTATGCTTTAATCAGGGATAATTGTTTTTTATTTAATATCTTTTCGAAAATATTTGTTAAACTTTTACACAAAAAGATTGTTATATTATTAAGGAGAACACATTCTTAATGTGAAGTTGTAATTATTCAGAACATAGGTCTGTGATATTTTAAATACTAAATTAATTGTATTTAAAATATCACAGACCTATGTTCTGAATAATTACAACTTCACAATAAGAATGTGTTTTCCTTAATAATATATGTTGTATCAATGTGTCCAAAATTTAATAAAAATGAATTGATAATTCTGGCGTCTGCAGTCAGTTTACTCAAAGGTATTTGAGATTCTGTAAAAATAATGTAAATGGCTTTCAAATAATGGAACGACAGGTGTATTAATTTGAAAAATGTAACGTATAGGTTCGAAAATTTGTAAAGAAAAATACTGGCGTTATAGCACAATGGTAGTGCACTTCCCCGGATTGGAAATAGTGATCCAGGTTCGAATCCCGGTGACGCAAAAACAATATTTTTCGACAAAATTGATTTTATATGTATATATTTATAATTAATACATTAATTTAGTATTTAAGATTGTTATATATTTATTTTCGCAATGTACTTGTGTGATATATATTGTACATTTATTCTTTAATTTTTCTAAATACTTGTACAATTATTACATATTTTTTATATATCAACAATAAAATTAAACGGTTTTTTATTTGCGATATGTCAAATTAATCATAATATTTGCTTTTAAAAAAATAGTCATGTGATGGATTATTTACGGTATTTTTTAAAATACAAATTAAAATGTATTAACTAGAAAAAATATACATATAAAATCAATTTTTCCGAAAAATATTGTTGTTGCTACCGGGATGGACCTCTTCCTTCCGGGGAACATGTATTAACCGATAATGCTATACCAACACAGTTCATTGACAACAAATTTTCGATCTTATGTGTTACACTTTTCAATTTATACATCTATCGTTCCATTATTTGAAAGCCATCTTTTTTATTTTTACAGAACCTCAAATACCTTTTTGAGATAATTTTCAAAAACCGGATTAAATCATCTCGAAATACGGCAACGGAGACAATATCACCCGAAATAAGCGCTGTACACAAACTGATATAAACTAACTTACACGGGGGTAGGTAGAGATAAAACACAGTCACACCTTTCTTTCCTGACATATAGTTCTCGCCTCTTCTACAATCGCACATCTTCTCTTGTAAGCTTATCAATTATTGTTATCTCCAGTATCTAGTTTACCTGGTTGTGCCAATCCTTCCGCAGATATCCTCTATTTCTGGCGCCATCAACGTTTGAGTCATATACACTTCTTTCTCATTAATCTCTTATAGTTCATTCAATCCATATGACTAAACTGACATAAGAAAGAGACGCCAGACGACTCATGTAATGTAGATTCAATAACCCCTTTTATCAGAAAATTATTTATAATAGAGAGAACTATCGGACGAGAATCGAAAGTTGGATATTATTGGTTTTATTTAATCTCCTTAAGTAGAAAATTTAAATTGGAAATTGCACTTAATTCAAAAGTCCCAGTCTCATATTAAATTTGACAATAGTAAAATTAAAATGGAATATTTATTAGTGTAATACATATATTTTAAGATTAGCAAAATCAACTTTATGGTTAGAATCCATTATTTTAAATTGTTAACTTTGTTTTATTAACCACATAATGAATTAAAATACATTTACCGGTTTCGAAGAATATCATTTTTTTCTTCAGGATGTCACTAACTAATCAATAACATATGTTAATGTTTCTTTAACAAAATCAATTTCTAAAAAACAAAAATTATTCAAAAAATAAATTTAGTATCTACCTAATTTAAATTGTTATGATACAAAATAACTAGAATAATTTTTAGGAAAAAATTTTAGAATGGGACTTGTGGTTGAATTAAGTGGGTTGTTTTTAATTTTTTGATAAGTTTTACACGCTTTATTTATCTCCAACGATTCCAAATTATTTAACTTGTGACCAACACCGTTTACATGCAAAATAGACAATCCCAAATTTTTATCGAAACCAGTAGATGTATTTTAATTCATTAAGTGGTTAATAAAACAAAATTATCATATTAAAATAATATGAGTATGGTGTTTTAAATTAGTTAATTAATTAATTAAATGTTTGATACATTAACTTCATCAGTTTCAAAACTTACTGATGATTTTATAAATCATGTAATCTGCTTTCCTTATACATCTCTATATCGTCTAAGACGGCTTTATTTTGTTTTTTCAGTAATAGTAAAAACCCTAAAAGTACCACAAATATATAAAAAAAAAATTTCCGATCTCACGACTCTACATCTCAGCATTTCCATCTTCGATAGTGATATAATTTATATTCAAATTTCATCGGTTATTTTTAATCAATAAATATGGTAAAGGCTATTTAGTGATTTTATTTTTAAAATGAGACATACAATTCCAATATTTTATCTTAGTAATTGTTGACGCAAATCAAGTACTCTATACCTGTCCTTTTCTGACCCACTAATCACTTAGGGATATCGCCGACGTGTGAACAGATTGCATTTCGACGCGGAGTTGTCAAGAGGCTTTTTTGAAAACCAAAATTGTCGCCGTGTGTTAAAATCCAGACCACGAAGAAGCGGTGTTCTACACCATCCGGAAGTGCATTGATATCTCCGTTCTTCACTGCAAAAGTGCGAGTCAAGTGGAGGTAAAAATTGTCGTCCAATCCAGGACTTAGATCAAGGTAGGCTGGATCCATCTGCTGTTACTTCCTTTCTGAATCTAATTCGAGTTGCGTCAACTAAACCACCAGTAATAATAGTTATATCATAATTTTAGAACTGAATACTAGTATATTTTATTACCAATTTTAGTGATTGCAATAAATAATTTTTGCATGAAGGAAAATATATAACATTTGTATTTGAAGTATATAATAAAAAATAATAATTAAACTCATACACATTATTAAATAGTATTGTAGCGCTGCTGATGACGATAATATAATAGTTGTTTTCAAAAATAAATCTTTTGGAAAAACTTGTAAAGCTCGGAGGAGCAAAACCTTTTAGTTACTTCTTGATATTATATAAAAATAAATGCAAAAAAAAAAACAAACGTATAGGAAAAAACGAATCAATTCAAGTTTTATTATTACCACATATAACAACGTTCTTATAAAACCTCCTGTAAAAGGTTTCAAAATTTTTGTACGCGTTATTTTAAACGTTTAATTATTAACGCGGTTTCGTAACACAATTTACACGGATTTGATAAATATATACTAGATTAAAGTATTAAAACTAATTCTATTAAAAATTAATCTTTTGAATCCCACGACGGGCTTGAAAGACATACATGCGTAGGATGGTATCTGTGAAATTGTGTAATAATTTTAATAATAACCTATAACATAGCAATATTAAAATTTCTGACATTATATTTGACTGTTTATTATTTAGAAAAATAAAGGTAACTTCTGAACAAAAATCTGTATTTCACATGTAATTAGTACTTGACATTGAAATTTTATATATTATATAAGATTGTTTTATTATATGCGTTGAAGGAAGAAGTAACATTATATATACCTGCAGAGAGCCGGCTTTTAAACAAATAATTAAATTATAAGTCACCTTTCGTTATCATTAGATACAGTTAATCAAGACATTAATTAATAATATTAAGTAATAAGATTTGGATAAATAATATGGGCAGGATTCAGAATAAAAGGCTTTGAGAATAAGTGATGTTATTTACTTGAAACATGGGGAGTGTAAAAATCCTTCTCAGGAATATTTGACGCGGGTTCTCCCAGAAAATAATTCGTCATATGTATGTCTGTTTCTCTGCATATCTGCTATATATTCCTGTATCCTTTGACCGATCTAACCCAAATATAAATATGTTTAAAGTTATATTGAATGCCTATCTTTCAAAATTTTGCTTAGTTACTCTTTAGATCCCTGTGCAAAATATAAGTAACCTCCCCTCTGTATGCATGCGTATTATATTGAACACAATCCAAATTTTGTCCAGATGTATTCTAGAAACTTGAGAAAAACATAGTCAGTCTACTATTATTGTATATATAATATACACGATGTAACAAACCTAGTCCACAATATTTTACGGGTGGATACCTAATTTCAACCATGTCAGAGATATAAACAATTCAATACAGCATTTACAATATTGATCTAAGTAGAGTCGCAGATATGCCGGATTTGAGTGTGCTTTTCGACGAAAAATTGTCATTTATTCAATATTACAACGAAATTTGCAACAAGGCGATGAAATACTTAGGATTTGTGTTTGTGACAGCCAAAAACTTTAACTGACTCCGCTCTCTAACTACTTTATATACATATATTATAAGAAGTACGCTGGAATTTAACTCCACTCTGTAATTTCCTTATTATTTATGTATCACATATGATAAAAATTGAAAGAGTGCAACATAAATTTCTAAGATTTATTAATTTTAAATTACATATTCCGATAGAAAATATAAATAACGATTATTTAATGATTCTTCATTCGAAAAAATTAGCCTGGAGAAGGGATACGAGCGATATAGTATTTCTATATAAAATGATCAATAGCATGTTGGACTACTCTGAGTTGATACAAATGGTTTCGTATAAAGTACCAACTCAAACGAGACAACATGAAGTGTTTTCTGTAAGTAGTCATAGAAATAATTATGCTGTTGACTCGCCAATATCGCGGATGCATCGGCTTTGTAACGAGTTAACTTTCGTCGACATTTTTCATTGCAGGAGCATACTTGTTGAACTGAAGAAATATTTGTATGTAAATTATACTTAGTTTTTATTTTTTTAATATTTTATTTAAACTGTTATTTTTTTATGTTACATAAATAAATAAACATAAAAAAATCTTAATTATGCAATTATTTAGATTAATTGAAATAACATGTGCGCAGAAAAATAAAGGTCATCGAATTTAGATCAGCCAGACTATTTTTTTTTTTACATAATTTAAGAGTTTTAGCAAAGATATAGATAAATACATTTTACACATATTTATTTCAAAGTACGTAGACTTAAAGCTTAACATGATTTTCTAAGAAATTATAAAAATAGTATTTTCCGTAACGGTGCAGAATATGCCCAAATTCCTTGAACATTTTCGACTCGTAATTTAGATTGGTATCCACCCATAAAATATTGTGAATTAGGTCTGTTATACCCTGTATATATAGTTTCAATCAAATTGAATCAAATTTTGCATTCATCGTTATGAAAACATAAGCACTCCTCTAAATCCCTGTATAGACTATAACTAAATCTAAACCGGGCAGCGCCGGATATTGACCGCTAGTAGTTGATATATTTGAATGAGTAAAGATAAAATTATCCCTTCGTCAGACACTTTTGCAATCGGCATGTTTTGTTGTGACGCAATCTAATTTAGCAAATTAATTACAATACGCCACTGGATTGACATAAAGGAAATTACCCTTCGCAGAAATTACCACACAAAACTTAATGTCGCGCTTCGCTACCCGCGCCTCCCGCGATCGTACACCAAACAAAGGTAGGCAGAGCTCCTGTGTAATTCATTAATTTTCCAAAGACATTAACTAGGTACAAGTTTTCTCGTTCAGTATACACAGCCATTTACATCTCTCGTTGTCGTTAAGTTCATGATCCGTGAAGAGTGATAAATTTACCGGTTTACCGAGGTACGAGAAAGAAATTGGTATCTTTGGATTTTTTTGAACGCGTTGACAGATCCCAGATGAAAATACTGCCTACGCAGATGGGGCGAGGGAGGAATGAGCGAGGAGGGTGTCAATATCGTAATGCAAAATTCAAATAACCAGTTAATTCAGTTCATTCGATCAGTTTGAAACACTCGAGTGCGGCCATGATTTGTATCCACCACAGACTACCAAATATATAGACATGAACTAACTGAAAATCCTCGTTTCAAAGTATTCAATTTGGTACTATTTACGTAATCAAATAGCTTCGTAACTCTTTTCAAATATACGACTCGATTGGAAAATAAATTAATACGCTGACAATATAGTATGCATTAATGTAAAAAATACGTCATGGTTACTGTAATGTATCATGATGTAGAGAATGTGTGACGCGCACATGTTGCCAAGAATGGAAGCATAGAAGGGATAAAGGAGCGTCGCGCTTGGGCGCGCGCTCTCTCGCATCGGAATCGTAGATCAGAACACATTGTGATGTTACATTTCAAAATGTCGGCATTACCGATCGGAGTAGACGCAATTGAGAGAGAAGGCGAGAGTGGAAGGGGTGACTTTTTTACAGGCGGCGGAGGAGGTAGGAAGCGCGGGCTTTGGCCGCACGAAGAAAACAATGGCGGTGGACGCACATACGAAGTCTGGAAACACGTTGGTCCCCGAATTTAGCCACGTAGATGAACTCGCGTAGGGAAGACCCCGACGAATTCAAGGCGAGAGATTGGACCTGTGGCGAGGTGGGACAACAGCAACACCCGGTTGTAAATCTGCGGGTATGAAATCCATGGAAATACAGAAGAAGGGAGAGTTTTGCACTGGACGAATGTTACCAAGTCCGTTGTCACTTCTCGGGCAAAGTAGATTATTTTGAACAAATAACGGTGATTCAGGCGTGTCAGATGTCACGGCGGAGTCATCAGCTGCTTCGAGCGGGATGTGTCCCTAGAACAATTTCATGGGACTTGGGTAACTTTGATGTGTAAATGTAGTGTAATTAATGTGTGAATGAGAGTTGTTATTGTTAGAGACCATTTCTATCTTTCTGAGATATGCATATTAACACCACACATACCTTACCTACAGACTCAGTCTAACTGGTGGCGTAGTGCGCTGGCATTCGATCCACCAGTGCCAGCGCGCTGCGTAACAATATATTTGTACTTATAATTGTAAGATCTGTAATAAACTATATTATTGTTATTTCGAGTTGTCATGACATTCCTGAATTCCCGCATACTAGAACTACAAGAAGATATCATCCTTTGCAGCCGTAAAAAACTGACGCAACGACATTACAGTTACACAAAGATATAATTTTCGAAGAGTAAATTCTTTTTCTGTTGCATAAATCTGTCATAAACTATCGGATTTATGTTTTCACAAATAATGTATGTAGAATACCCCTCTCCAAATCTCCAATCTCTAAATTCCTTTCCTATATGTACAATTTATTTCATGTCTATTCATTTACTGGTCTGTGGTATCCACTCTTTCCGTGCGGCACCCCCAAATCTTACCACATTGAAAGTTACCGTCTCTAATATCAATTTTTGTTCCTACGTATGATAACTTTAGTGTTCCGAGTTCTGGTAAATATGTATAATTTTGTATCGAAATTCTCACAATAACTTTCTCTTTAATTCTAAATTATGTTTACGAACATTTCATAGTAGTTTATTAAATAACAAAAAGACAAAGGTATATTTTAATAGCAGTTATAATATTTTTTAGAACAACTGTTGATTTCAATTAAAATAAAATTTGTGTTGTATTATATTATAACACGCTTGAAGAACCAAACTTCTTTTTTGCTTCTATTTTCTATCATTGGGTCAACCGAGGCGAATCGGATCACTTGAATTTGTAAGCAGCATAAATTTCTCTACAGTATAACTATTTAAAATAAAAACAAATTTAAATTTTATTATGCTAGGAACAAAAAACATAAAAGTAAGAAAAATCTGATTTGTGGGGCGAAACAGATCACGCAAAAACCTTTGATAAAATTTTAATTTTTAACAAACCTTTTGAATCAATCATACATTTTTATAATTCTGAGAATAATCGATATTATTTGGTACATAATTGACAGATCGAATCCTCTTTATCTTCGCAGGCGATGGAAGAAGTTATTTTATAGTAATAATCTCAGTGTTTATTGTAGAAAATGGTTGTGCACTAGTAGAAGGTTATGTATTATGAGTTGTTGTTGAAAATTAAGATTAAGGCACTGATGATCGTCGTAATTCGTTTGTCATCTTCGAGAAACTTGTTGTATGGTAGGGATTGGAGTCGACATATTTCTGTCTTCACAAAGCCTTTTGTAATGTTTCTTACTGTAGCTGAATGTAAGTACCTCCATATATCTTTACGTGGGTGTAAATATTGCTATGGTTGTAGTAGCAACACATCAAGCTGTTTGAAGACAAGTAACTTATATTTGAAGATATGTGTAATGCAAATTATATTATTACTACAATTTGACGTGTAGTCATTTCTTTACATTGGACATTTCTCATCTTTTGTTGACACCATGATCTTTGATCGTTATTTTTGTTGTGTATACGAACATTTTCATTTCAAAAATACTATTTGTAGTTATGGTAAAAAATAACATTTATTACCATATTCAGACACTATAAACATTCTACATTCGACAACAACTTTTTCATTTTATATACGAGATCATTGTAATGCACTTTCAGGTTTTCTAATTAACGAGCATCGCCTGCACTATATGATGCGTTGAAACAATATAATTTTTATAGCGTAAAGAACAAAGAAGAAGACGAAGTAATGTGAATAAGCAAAATAATAAAGTTCGTTTCTGTCGCGATGTATCAAATATGTACTGTTTCCATATTTTGATCCGATTTGCCCTACGATTCAACCTATCCTACGTATTATTAAATTAATTGAATAACATTCCGACTTCTTTCTTTTTTAGGACAGGGTTGTAGCAATTCACTGTTGACCTCGCCTCAGTCTATTAAACTTCTTGGAGGCAACCCTGACTCTCCTTCTGTAAGTTTTTCTTTATCTTACAGCATGTTTGATACATGTATTTATTTGTGTAAATACATATCTATTCTTGAACGAAAATAATATACTGTGCCTTCCCCCCTGTTCTTTATCCGCCTCGTCGCGACCTGTCGATTGGAGACCTTGAGCCAGTGTGGTTATACGTTTACCTAAACGATTACAATATCATACTAATTTGAGACTTCGCGTCTATACTGTGTCGGAACCTAAGATAAAATAGTGAATTAAAATACAGTCCACATTTTGGAGATGTTCACAGAATCTGAATTATGGAGAGTATCTGTTCCTTTCATATCCTGAATTCTTCCGGCATTTATACTTGTACACAACGCAAAAGGTCTTCGTAAGCTTTGATTTTCTTAAAAAGATATATTTAGAAGTCGTTTGAAAGCATTCTGAAGATATGCCATTAATATAGAAATCCCTAATCTTAAGTAATAAAGCGTTAGCACTAAGCACACCATTATAATTATGTTAGTTAACAATTCCTCTAGTGTGTATTTCTCTTAGAAATTTCAATTCTGCCCACTGGATTATTAAACTAGTTTGAACACTGTTTTGACTAAAGTAGTTGTTCTATATTTATTTTTGATAAATCTCCTTTATCAACCGGCTAAAGTAGGAAGTACTGAAATTCTAGCAGACAAGGAGATATTTTATTTCAAAAATATGTAGAAAATCTTTTGTATATGTATATTTGTATATGGGGGATACGGTTAAGTTATGAGTCAATATGACGTTAAATTATAAGACATGTGCTTTGTGTGGATTGATGTTTAAAAGGATTTGCTGTAATGTGTGAATAATGAGTGAACCAATACCATTTATCATTCACATGTTCGTTTGATGACGATAGCGAAGATGTGTTGTTGAAGAAGAGAAACTACGTATAGTTGACACAAGTTTATTGTTGATTGAGCACAGTTACAGTTTTGAAATGTACAATGAAAAGTCTACACAGATATGCGTTTACTGGGGACTTTAACTGGAAGGCAGCAGTGAGAGTAGTGATAATAAGGAAGGGTTTTTAGAATTTAGCAGCTCACGCGGAGAAAGAGAGAACAAGATGGCTGCTAACAATGTAAGAATTGTAATAGTATTTAAAGTGCGTGAAATAACTGACCGAACTACAAAGCTATCGGCACCGCCTCTACCGGGTTCGTCTTCAAACTCGCACGTGACCTGCTGCTAGAAGTGTATATCGTGGCTACAGCGTTTTTGCTGCGTGGTGCCAAATAACACCCTCTGCCCGCCACATATGGAAAGATGAAAGATGTTGGCAAAGAAAAATAATTAGGTGGGCCACATGGCTTGAAAGATGGATAAGCTTTGGATGAATGTAGTCATCCAGTGGTATCCGAGGGAAATCAAGAAGGCGACAGGCAGCTCGAAAACCTGCTGACTGACAAAATCATTAAATTCTGCAGAGATACGTGCAGCGAATGACAATAGACAGAGAAGCATGAAAAACACTTGGAAGGTCTTCATCCAGTGGATAGAAAACTCCTGATAATAATAATTATCTACTTTATAAATGAAAACGTGATGCTTTTATTGATATGGAGGGTATGATTCACGTGTGCTATATGAGATTTGAAAGATCATAAAACATATCATCATAAGCCGCCTTCAAACTGGGCTAACTATTTATGTATATATATGGACACGTTGGTTTTCTGTGTGGAATGAGGTAGGTACTTCTGAAATTAACAATTAGAAATTAGTTGCAAGAATTGTGCTGCATTTTATATTGGTAAAACGGGTAGACATTTTAATATAAGAGTAAATGAGCATTTAAGATGTTTGAACAATCGTGGGTTTTCAGAATTTACCAATCATTTGATACAAAACGGTCACGGTTTTGATAAAAACATTAGGATTGTCAATTTCGCATGTAAACGGTGTTGGTCATAAATTAAATAATTTAGATCATTAGAGATAAATAAAGCGTTTAAAACTAATCAAAAAATTATAAACAACCAATTAAATTTAATTACGAGTCCCATTCTAAAATATTTTCCTAAAAATTATTCGAGTAAATTTGTATTAAGTAACAATTTGAGTTAGGTACTTAATTCATTTTTAAATAATTATTGTTTTTTAAAAATAGATTCTGGCAAAGAAACAACATATTTCGTTTAGTATTGACATCCCGAAGAAGAAAGTGGTATTTTTTTAAACTTTTTGAAAATGAGGTAGGTATTATATGTAGGACCGTGATGGAACATTTGAAACACCTTACATACATGGTCAACACTAAGTCTAGTTTCACTTACTTTATTGTCTCCTTCATACTTGTAGCCAAATACATAGCCACGTGTGGCCTACTGCGTGCGACAAGCTGCGTCTGGAGTCCGCTCTTGGTCCAGTTCACGGACGCGAGCTCTGCAGCTTCGTTCGCCATGTGGTCTTCGTGGCCGCGTCCGGTTATCTCACGGTGGGTAGCCTCCGGTCCTCTAGTGTGAGCGCAAGAATATTCTCTGTTTTCGTCGTGTCCAAAGCGGGGTCCTCGGATGCCTTTCAGGGTGCAGATTGCAGCTTCCTGGCGGCTTGGTCTCGAGGCAAGATGGCGGTCGGTATGGAGCTGCCCGGAGGCCGGTCGTAAAGCCGGTGGCGTCCCGTAGCAGGTCCGGTGCGTTCGACAGGCGTAGAGCGAGAGTCTAGCTTCGGCATGGCAGAAACCCACCCCGGCCAATGTGCGGGGGAGGTGGGTAGCGACCCTTCTTCCGCTGTGGATACATGTTAGGAGCGGGACGAGGAGGGGCTTGCATTGTCTGGCGCACGGCTCGCACAGCAATATTTTAATATAGCTAAATATTAATTTAAAACTCACGCCGAAAATAATATTCATAATATATGAACGTCACACGTGAGATGCGACCGTAACGATATAATTTAATATTACGTATTAACTCTAATAATAATTAATTACATTTTATTATACAGTTTTGACTAAACGAACAAAACTATTGGATATTTTAGGTGCAACAACAAACCAGTTCAACACTGGAAATGTGGCCACCTCCCCACCATTGGCAGTTTGAATTTTGGGGTGGCGTATAATGTGTCAGTCGGCTCTGCGCCACCCTAAATACGAGTAATTGGGGTCTTCTCCATTTCCTCAAGGGATTTCGATGCGTCAATGTTAATTATTTCGGTGCCAACTGACGGAAATGATACATCAACATCGGTTAACGTAATAGATTACACAAATGAGTATTTATTGGTAAACACAAAATACAGTATGCAGTGTATTTTAATATTTTTATGGTTTTATTAACACTGCCGTTCCGGAACGGGGTACAATATAACCCCAAAAATCTTATTTTTAAAACTATTTATAAATAATATTGAGCTCGTAATCCATTGTAATCCTCGTAAATATCTCAAAGAATGCAACGGGCAAAAAATATATAAAAATAATGTATAGTAAGTCAGGAAAAAGTAGAGAAAATTGTGTTTTTCCATAGACAATTGGAACCATTTTATAAAGTAATTCCCCTTATTAGGCAACTGTATACAAAACGCACGTATTTGTATGAGTTGCGTCTTAGATCTCTTCGCCGAGCGTGCTACAGTGTGTTTCAGTCGCGTCTTACCTCTCTTAACTGTTATCGGTGCGCGCTACGTAATTTTATGTAATATTCTATATATGTTATCTCTATAATATTCAGTACTTACTAGTACTATTATTATTACAAAAAAATTTTTTTTTGGGCTATCATATAATTTTTTTCCTTGTACCCTTTATTTCACTATTTCATTTTTTATTTCAAATCGCAATTAAAATAAAATCAGTTTATTAGTTTAACACTAGTGTAAAGATTTTATCTAAGTATACTTTAAAAAAAATCAAATCTATTGTATAACTTCGGATATAAATGAACAATAAAAATCTATATTTTCGTAAAAAACGCAGAAATATTAATTATTTTTGATAGAGAAGCCTTAACACCGAAAAACGTTAAATAATTAGCATTATATAGAAATCTGATATCTATTAGATATTATATGTAAAATCGTAGAATTAAATACATTTTGTACGGTATCCCGAATACTGTGTGCTAAAATAATGAACAAATAAGAAGATAATGTAAAAGCTGGACTGAGCATAGTGAATAAGGTTGATAAAGGATCACATGGGTGGTTTGGTCATATGGAACGTTATATAGTATATGACGCAAATATTGATGGCACCAGAAATAAATAACGTCCGCGGAAGATTTAGCACTGCCAGGTAAACCAGACACTATAAAATGGTCCAGTTAGAAGCCTTAATAATCGACGAGTTTGTATAAGAAGATGTATGAATGTAGGCGAGAATTGTGTGTAAGGACAGAAGAGTGTGGCGCTCTATCATTCTGTCTACTTCCGCAGTAGCACAGTGTAATGGTAAGCTAGTTAATGTTCTTACCTGTTTATGTTTTTGATATATACCTTTACATAATATTCTATAAATAATCTTCGCAATGATAGTTCAATAATCTGTCTGTAAGGATATTACAGTTTTTATAACATTTTAGTTAATGTTTTATCGTGCCATATAAATATATAAACAAATAAATAATAATTTGCTCTGAATTGTTTCTAGTGAGAGTAGATGATGCACAATCTCCGAGTCACACGTCCCGTGAGGAATGTACGATATTTCATAAGATAACAAGGGAAACTCGACTCACCTGACTAGGGATGACGTCTTCCCTCGATGATATCCAACGAGTACCAATATCACATGTGTGATCATTTATGCCCACGATGTCATTATTGATTTCACACTTTAACGAAGAGAATGTCATATATGTGAAAATAAAACAATTTTTTTATTCTAATGGTTTAATTTACTCGAGACGCGTTTCGACTTGTAAGGATATTATTAATCTAAAAATATACCTATCTCAACTTGCATTTATATTAATGTTAATTAATCTATAATTATGGGCAGCTTTGTAATTTTATTTACATTACAAAATTATTCAATAGAGTTCTGATAATTTACAGAAACTTTTTAATTTCACATAAGTAAAATTATACAGTTGTCATTCAATTTATATTAAAATTACTAAACATACAAGTTATTGAGTTAAATTATTCGAGCCTTTTCAAGGTGAAGTATGTCTCAAGTAAATTAAACAAGTACAGTAAAAATAAAGTATTTTATGTTTACGTTTGTGAATATGGAGTTCTAACCTCGGAAACAATTTTTAAAATGTATGAAGAAAATTATATTCACACTCAATTCGTTAACTACTCACAATTCATTGCGCCATAGTATTGGAAACCGGTTGACAGAGTGAACAGTATCACTGTTGTCTGGGTCAACTCGGTGATTGATAGCGAACATCTTATATGTCGCGTCAACATTTACACCCGCTAGCGTCAAAGTCAAAATTACACTCCAATACAACGCACTGTACCACCGTACAATTCATACTACAAGTCGAGCAAGGTTGAGAGAAGAAAGCGAAATTCACACCAAAAATTACCGCTCGATAAAGTTGTATTCCTACGCACGAAAACCGAACAGGTGGGTTTTCGACATCATGCGATAGATAGGATGAATCGGGATATGGCAGAATAAAAGTATTTTCTAATTCTACTAATTATTTTATTTTTAATAAAACTTTTTTGTAGTGAAGTTGTATTTTCACAACATAGTTCTGTGGTATTTTAAATACAAATTATATGAATCAACTAGAAAGATATATAGAAAAAATATTTTAGTTGCTACCGGGATTCGTAGCTGGATATATTTACCAAGAATATTTGCGGAGAATACGAAATATATACGGAGAATTGCGATATATTAACCAAGTATATTTGCGATGAATTTTTGAACTTATATTCTGTATTTGTATATTTTTTAGATATTAATATTTTAATGATTTTATGTAATTTGTCAAAAATCGACCATCGTGGACTTAATTGATTTTTTAATTATACTATTCAGATATACTCCGCGTATTTGTAGAATATTTTGATTACATTAGTATTAAATATTAATCCTGAAATCTTCACCACCTTTCCAATAATCTGAAATTGTATAAATATTGAATCCTCGATAGATATTCTCTATATAATTGGCACTATTACAGGTGTCGTGTAACAGTGAGCTGTCGTCTTAATTGGAAGATAATGAGTAAAGCAATACGACCCTGGAGCCAATCAACTAATTATAATCTGATCTATATCCGTGTACAGTACTTAAACATAGTAAAATATAATATTTATGTATATGCGTGGAATGGAAATGTATGTAAAAATACCGCCACAGTTAAATTTAACTTCATTTCTTCTAAAAAGTTTAAAATGCAAAAAAGAGTCAGACGGGGATGCATATTGTCTCCAGACCTTTTTAAAATCTACGGTAAATAAATCACGAAAAACGTTCTCGAAAACTGGAATGTTGGAGTAAAAGTTGTAGCCAGAAAGATTTTCAATCTCAGGTACGCAGATAATAGAACTTTGATCGCTACATTAGAAGAATACATGACTACACTACTCTGTTGCATTGAAGAAAAAAGTAAAAAATTACGCGTTGAGATAAATACAAAAAAAAACAAAGTTAATAATGATTGATTGACATAACCAGCTTTTACCAAAAGATGCCCTTCTTTTATTTTACAAAATGTATTTGTTATGCCAACCTTTTAACATGCCACCATAGATATGACCTATACCCACCAGCAACTTCAACTAGCACGGTAAAGTAATCGCTTGACTAGTGAAGATGAGAATGTGTTCTTCTTCACGAAATGTCAAACTGCAATGTCATTTTTTTTAGTGAAATTTAGTGATATCATTACGACAATTCAGTTCTTCTTTTAAATTAAATTATAATAGGAGAACACATTCTTATTGTGAAGTTATAATTATTCGGAACATAGATCTGTGATATTTTAAAATGGCTCTTTCAAATAATGGAACGATTAAATGTATTAATATCAAAAAGGTAACATATAGATTAGAAAATTTGTCGCTGTAGCATAGTTCGATAATGCGCCTTCTCCGGTTAGGAAAGAGATCCAGGTTCGAACGCGGTGGCGCGACAACAATATTTTTGGATAAAATTGATTTTATATGTATATTTTTTTAATTAATATATTTAATTCATATTTCAAATTATAATACTTAATGGTGTGCTTTTGGTTCGACTGTTTAGCTTTTGTTCATGTTCTCGACCCGGATTCAAAGTCAAGCGCTCCTACATTGTATCTCTCCAGTTTTAGTTCCAAGCTCGGATTCTTCAATTTTTAATTCTAAAAGTTTACGTTGGTGATGTTCAGCATTTCTCACAATATTTCTAGGGGTTTATAAAATACTTATGTATGCAAATAGTTAATGTTATCAGATTTTCACGGTCGTTCTATATCTTCCATGTAAAGATAAGATGTTTAAGTTTTGAAAAAACATTTCAGCCGTGTCGATTTTAGATACACCTATATTAAGTTTGCCTGATGAAGGTTGATGCCTCTTATATCTCTTATTAGAGTAGGCATCGTGTGACAGAAAACCAAAAAAAAAAGTGTTTCACTTCTGTTTAATATAATATTATATGCTATCTCGTACATAATTAACTCACAAACGAAACCAACACCAAACTATAAAATTTAAAACATGTACAACCCTACATTATTAAGGGACACCGCTCGTTTCCGGTTGTTCAAAAAAAGTCGTGAAAAATGGCGCCTGGAATCGCCCATTTCCGGTTAATCAGGAGGACTCTGACCGACGCAACGCCAAATTGATTCCGGAAGTAAAAATAGGGTTGGCAAAAAATAAAAATTACTTCATTAAATATTTATGAAAATTAACAGAATTAAATAAAATAATTTTGTATTTGTAATTCATATAGTTAATTGTAAATCAAAATAGAATTTGTAAGAAAAATATTATAAAATAAAGAAAGTTTTAGGTGTTATATACCATTTTTTATGATAACTCTTATTAAATACTTGGTTAAATTCTAGACTCTGCTAAGATGAACGTCTGAAGATTTATGTATCTTCTTTTTCTTCTTCTTCAACGGCCTTATGGGAACGGAAGTCCATGACCGCAGTCATAACATAGCGCCATACATCCCTTAACATCTTTTGCAGGTCTGTATTGATGCTATCCGCAAATTCACGTCTTCTTTATCTTCTCCTTGGCTCGATCCTATTGGCTTGTGTATGGAGGCTTTGCGCATGTCACGGGACTCATCTGTTCTAGCTATATATCCCGCCTAATGCAACCTCCTTGTTTTTACATTCCTCAGGATATCTGGGGCGGTAAACCGTTCCAGGTTCTTAAATTTTCCTAATTTTTCGGTTAAGTTATCAACCTATTAATTATTGACCTTAACATATATATTATACATATATATATATATATATATACATATATATATATATATATATATACATATATATATATATATATATATATATATATATATATATATATATATATATATATATATATATATATATATAGCGCCGTTTGGCGTCCGCCACACGCACCGCTCAGCTCGGGCGCTCACCACGAAGTCCCCCTCTACCTTCCTCCGACCTCTCTCTGCACCGGCCGCGCCTGCTCCCGTCGGTAGATGGCGCCCTCGGTCTTGGCGCGTATTTTCGAAATGTCACAATATATATAATATTGTACTAATCTAATAGACATAGAATCATAAAAAGTATAAGAAAAATTAAATTGTACTTGATAATTGTAATAAATTATAAATTAGAATTGTGCATGTATATATATATGAAGAAATGAATAAACAAAATATACTAATTTAATTTGACGTAATTACGCGGTCGAGTCGTAAGAAAGCCTGTTTGAACTTAGAATTTAATTCGTGTTAGTATTTGTTAGAAACAGCGATTAACTTAATATATTATTAATGCTCGCAATTGGTTTCGTAGCCCTGAAACCCTCTGACCACCATCGATTAGGCGCAACCCCCCCTTCTTTCAACCAAAAGCATGTATGAATGTGTCTGTGCGTCGGCTGTACACCTATTACTGTCCAAGTGATCGAATTGACATTTTCAACGAAACCCCTGCCACATTAAATCAAGTTCGTAGCATACTTGTTCCCAACTAAAACGATTTATTTTTGTATAGATTATTTAACTTTGTTTTTTCTAAACCATTTAATTAATTAATAGACAAAGTGGTTTCGGAAAATACAATTTTCTTCATCAGTGTGTCGAATTGACTAGCCAAAACTATATATATAAATATATATTACGTTATTCTAATGTTTTTAGAAATCTGTTTAAAAAATATATATATTTAATAATAAATCGAGTACCTAATACAACTTGTTACGATGATCAAAGATGTGGAAATAGAGATATAATGATAAAAAATTATAAAAAATTATAATAAATTATTTGAGTTGCTGGTAAATTTAGTTGGGTATTTATAATATTTTGGTTAATTTTACACGGATTATTTATTTGTAATTATTTTAAATAATTTAATTTAAGACCAATGTTGTTTATATGTAAAACAGACAATCCCAAATTTGTATCAAAAGTATGTTCATTTTCTAATAAAGATTGGAAAATTCTGAAAAACTATTACTATTTACGCATTTTAAATGCTATTACAGATAGAATTGGCGATAAATTTGTAGAGTTTCATCATCAAAATGTAATACTTCACTTGTCGATGAGAATTACTGTTTCTCTTGAAACACGAGTAGTGCAAATAAACTGAAGTAGAGTTATAACATTGTTTTATTTGTAGGTATCCATTTGGATGATTAAACTCTACAAAGATAAAGCTATTTCTCTCAATAATATAGATAAATTCTGATTTACGTAACTTAAAATTTCCTATTTTTAAAAACGTCGAAAATTGATATGTTCTACAAATTGAATGGTTTGTAATTCTATTAATTTTTAATATTTTGTTAATTTGTTTCAATGCAGATTTGCCCCCTTAACCTTGGCTTTAAAATTATCTGAAAAAATATTTCGTATGTGGAAGAATATTCTATATTCTTCAGCAATTTTGTGGCACGCGGTAAATTAATTTTTTGACAAAGTCTTTTTTATAATGTTTGTGATTTCTAAATTATGGCAAATAACATTCAGTTTATTAGTTTAACATTAGTGTAAAGGTCCTATATAAGTAGTACTTTAAAAAAAGTCAAATATTTTGTATAACTTCTGATATAAATTAATAATAAAAACCCACATTTTCTTAAAAAACGCAAAAATATTAGTTTTTCTATGAAAGGTGAGCCTTAATCACAAAGTCGAATTTGAAAATATTAAAAATCTAACAATTTATATTATTTAATTTTTATACATGATTTACATATGAATTGGTGGTTGGACCATAAGGAAAGGTTAACTGAACATTGATTCAACGCTGTAATCATTAAAATCAATGGTGAATAGAAGACTATACTACCACTCTTAGGCAAAAGACAGTAACGGATTGTCTATTTTACATGGAAAAGGTGTTGGTAATAAATTAAATAATTTGGAATCATTGGAAATAAATAAAGCGTGTAAAACTAACCAAATTATTATGAACAAGCAACATAATTTAACCACAATAATTAAACCATCTTAAATTTATTTCCTAAAAATTATTCAAATAATTTTTATTAAATTTATTTTTTAAATAAATATTGTTTTTTAAATAGATTAAAGAAACAATATGACATATGTTTTTGATTAGTTAATGACATCCTGAAGAAAAACAAATATATTTTTCGAAACCAGGAGACGTATTTAATTAATTAAGTGATTAATGAAATAAAGTTAACAATCTAAAATAATGATTATTATTATGCTAAAACCTCAAATTACACATATATTTATGTATTATGGTTTTCTTAGTGAAATAAAAATTATCAAAATTAATGAACGAAAAGAATCCACCATGTTTGAAAGTATTCCGATGCGATGCTGAACTAACCCCCGTGATCCCACAAATTATGCTCCCAGCCGCAAGAGTTTTTTTATGTTTATGAGGGTTTTCTCAAGATGTAGTATTTGGCGACCAGCTAAAGATAATGGCATTTTAATTATACTGACCGAATTGGAAAAATGGGGGCAGTTTCGTATAATGCCTTTAATTTTTGTTTTTAATTTGGAAATTTTAATACAAAACACATCGTAATGATTTTAATCCGTTAACATTTGTTAAAACTTCTTTTTTTTTTAATAGATTCTGTTAAAGAAACAATAACATACTCGTATCTTTTTGATTAGTATTGACACCCTCACATCACATCAGTTCCAAAACATTCTTTCAACGTCTCTACAAGTTTTTAGCTTTGAAATTGTACAACACACTTAACACTAACTGGAAATCATTAACTTACAAAAAATTACGGAAATATTTATTTATTTATATATATATGGACATACATATTTTTGTTCTAATAGAGGTAAATACATAATAAATATAACACATAATTATACTTATAGTTTATTGTGTGCGATGGAGTAGACTTCACCTCTGGTATATACAGCGTTGTCCTGGCTACTTTGCTAGACTGAAATCTGTGGTAAAGTAGCCAGTTTTTTTTTTATGCTGTTGTGGTGTTATTTAAGTCATCGACAGGAATACAAAGAGAATAACAAATATGTATAAAATGGTAAAATATAATAAAAATATGTGTAGTGGGAATGTTGAAGGACTAGTGAATTATTAGTGAAGGTATTCTATAAATTATATTAGAATGTTGGACATGCATGCCTCTGATTCATCTCTACCCGATCGAATCATATATTTGGTCCATATTTGTATAATCTTATTGGAATTAAACGATTTCCAGATGGTACTGATTGTGTTGTATAGTTTCGGAGCTAAGAACATGTAGAATCTTTAATAAAATATCGTTGTTGCTCTCGGAACTGGTGTGTAGATGTTTGCTGTTTGTCTTGGGTCGTGTCCATAATTTGTTGCTTGAAGAGAGTTGTTGTTAGTATGGAAATATTGAACGAGTCTCAACATAAAGATTTGTCTTATATCTAGGACTCAATATATGATCCATTTGTGTAGAGATGGGTAATTCACTTTAGATTTGCAATACATTCACTACATTTTTAAATATATTTCTGTCAATATACTTTCTAATTAAATAACACAACAGCATGGAAAATACCTGGCAACCTGAAGACAGACAGCAGTCTTGCAAAGTAGCCAGAACAATGCTGCATGTATCAGTGGTGCATCCCACATAATAAACTATCAGTAGTAGGTATACTTAATAGCAATATAATAAGTTTCTTCCCCGGATAAGAAGAGGACCAGGTTCGTATCCCGGTAGCAACTAAATATTTTTTCGGTAAATAGATTTTTTCTGTATACCTTTCTAGTTGATTAATTTAAATTGTATTAAATACCACAGAACTATATTCTGAAAATGAAAAAAAATGTGTTTTCCTTAATTATCATATTGAAAAGAAAACGTAGATCCACGCCGAATAGGATCTACCGAACGAATTGCGCGATCTTCGAGTCGCGCGTCCCTCGGATAGGATTACGATGATTCCGGTCGTAAATCTAAATCGCCGAAGGGAGGCAGTAAAGGAATGAAGGAAGTAAGAACTGAAACCTGGATTAACGGATAATGGTCGATCATCGGATAAGATCAGTGATCTCGGGGAATCGGGAATCTGAAGGACTGCTCGCCTTACCTCGTGTATGACGCCTCCGTTACTCCCGCAGTCGCACCTGAGATCACACAAACGGATCTCCGCTTCCAATCGAAGACGGAGATATCAGAAACTGCACCGCGGCACATAAAAACAACAATCAATAATATCACACACAATTCACAGGATATCCAAAACAATACATCGCTGATGCACCGGAGTCGAACAAAATCCACACCACTAATGCTCTCGCGATGTAACACTCGAACAAATATCGTTCACGTTGACGTCTGCTGACATCAAGGTCACTATTCACACTGAAGACAAGCAGTAAGAAAAAAGGATGAGTGGGAATTTGAACGCGAAAGGTGTCAATAATATGGGTCGCGGCCGATTCTCAAGATGCGCCAAAAATGTGTTCTATGAATACGGAATAATTATAGTATTTTATATTCCGCTCTGTTACAGCAACAAAAAATGTCATTAAAGTTTATCTATCTAATGAATAAATAGTTTATTTTTCAATAATTATGTACAACTATAAATGCTACTAACATCAAAAATTAAAAAAATATATTTTTCATAATTTAGTCCAATATTTCAGGCATTTGTTAATTTAATTTCCACGACAAAAGCTCCAAATATTATTATGGATGCGGTTTATACGTGCACGTGCAAAGGAAATGCACGCTGACGTCACACGCCCGCCATTTTGTGTCACGTAGCACAGGCCCGCCATTATGTGTTAAAGCAAGCGGACAGAGGCCGGATGTCTGTTTTAAACTGTTCATAGTTGGCTGGACTCATGCGGTCGGGGTAGGAACTAAGCAAAGTTCCACACTATAATTAAGCATTTTATATGATGTGACGTGTCCTCATTCTAATAACAGCAGCATGCGCTTGTGCTCTTGTGTGTCATATGTATAGGGTACATATTTAGTACTATCGATCAAAACTGTTATATGACTTTGAAAGTAACGGCCATTTAACATCTACTCCCTAGATGTTAAAATAAATTTAATATGTGTAAAATGGTTAAGTACAAGTGATAAACTAAAACCTATACCTAAACCGTGACTGTGATTGTGTCGATGATTAGTAACTGTGATCAAACGACGATTGGTAACTACGATTTAACTGATAGCGGCTTACTTTCTAGTGTACCACTTATTACTCGAAGAATTACGAATAAGCAGTTACTGACCATTCTTACAATAGAACAGTCACAATTACTATTTTAAGAACAATTTAATCATCTGTATTAATCACAGAAAAAAAAATTCCCCACAAATAACTCATTTAATATTAAGTATTTTTGCATAGTTATTTGTTCATGGATATATTCATGTTCATCTTATAAACGTATCACCATATATATTATATTAAAAGTTATCCTCAAATCCCCAATCACAACGAGCACTGACGAAATTTTTAATAAATTCAATGTTTTTGATATTAGACAAATATACGCTAATACTACTTTCAAATACATATATAAATACAAACAGACACATTTTAAAACAAACCAAAACATAATTTCCCACGGAAAAATACAAATAACCTACAAACCCAAAGAGCACATGCTACATTTGGTCAAAGGAACTACAAATATCTTGGACCTAAACTGTTTAATGTAATGCTAAAAGACTTAAATCAATTGAATTGTCTCAAGAACATGAAACTATATATTAAAACTTGGATTCGTAATATGGGTAGAGTCAGTATTGGTGCACTCATCAAAATATATTGACTCATACCTATATTAATTATTGCTACAAATTAAGTCCATTTTAAAATTGTTCTTTATATACACCTTTTATATGGTAATAAATGTAATTCTATCTACTTGTAATTTTAATTAATTGAACAATTGCTTGTAAACTATGCCCGTCTCGACACAAAATTTCTCTAGTGAGACAGGCACAGTTCAAACAATTTTTTTATATAGTATTATATAGTTACTAATAAATAAATAAATAAATAAAAACATAATATAAAAATATACACACTTAATATTAAATGATTTTTTTTTCACTTAAAATGTATTACTAGTTATGTTTAAATTTTTGTTGTATAAAGTTGGTGCCGTCTAGCTGGTTCCATTTAAAGGTAAATAAAAAATATTTTTACAAGAAAAACTTACTAAAAAGTAAGATATATAGATGAAAACAAATAAAGCAGTCCAACTATTGGGAAGAGAAAGTACCGAGTTCGAGTCATCCGGTGGTAACTTTATTTTTTTTAGCGATTTATCATTTTTTTTGATTTATCAAATTTATGGATGAGTGGATCGCTCATGACTGCGGATCGTGATTTTTGACCATACTCGGTATCCTGCAAATCTGAAGGTTATCACCAGAGGTGCGTCTCTCGCTTTTCAACTGGTCGGTTCAACGAGTGGAGGGTCTTTTTCATCCTTAAATTACATTTCGTTACATCTTACTGTTTAAAGAATTCGGAGCGGTTTTTGCAAACACACAACGTAAAATACAACTCTCCTATTCATGAAAAGTAACAGTAGTAAGTAATACCGTAGAGTGCTGTACAGTTCTATAAGAACGACTCTTCTTTAACTAGTCAAATTCTAAGTAATTTTGCTACAAGAAATGACTTAAATGTAAAGGAGTTTTCTCACTCGAATATCTAGCTGTAAACTAGTTCCAGGATGAAGAATGAAAATTCACTTAAATAGCAAAATTAAAGTTCCGAACTGTTTTAAAAGTTTGTTACTCATCGTGGTAACCAGTTCCACTCTTCATCAGATTACATACAAACTAAACTACCTACTTAAAACATCATTTACATTAAAAAATAGTTATCACCAGTACTCGAACTCTGAACATTATCTTGCTGGGAGAATCACTATTACATTAATTATTTTGAATGTGATCTTGCATCCATCTATTTACTTTTTCTTAATATACGAGGCGCGTTTTTTAAGTAATTACTGTTGCTGGATATTCCGATATAGCACTGCGATTGCGATGTTGTATATGTGCAATAGTTTCCTATATCTATTGACTCACCACCTGCAACGTTAGAGACATTAACATGGTGTGGCCATCTTGTAGTGAGTGGTTAAAATATTCAAGACAATAGATCAGCCCGCCGATTACGGTCCGTGATTCGTTTCTTGAATGCACGAAACATGAAACCAGTTGACATTCATCGCCAAGTGTGTCCAGTTTTATCTTGATTTGGCACAAAATGATTTCCATATCTTCCTTTATTTTAAGTGGTTCCTTGGTGGCAAGCGTTTTGATGACGATCATGAAATCAAAGATGGATTACATATATGAGTTTCATCAGGTGGCGTCGTTATATGATGAAGGTATACACAAATTAGTTCCTCGTTTAACAAGTAATAATAATGACGACTATGTTGAGAAGTAGTTTAAGGTTTGTAGCGTCCGAAGAAAGTAAAGTTTTGTAGAAATGATGTGTTTCTTAAAAAAAAAATTCAAGTACTTAATTAAAAAATGCGCCTCGTACAATGCTCTAATAAAATCAATATCAAAATTTTTCTTTTCATTGTAACATATTTGCATAGTTTAATTTTGCATCTATGTAATTTGTTCTCCTTTTTTATATCGTCTTCCATTTCAACGATATAAATGTTTGGCTAGACAATGAGAAAATCTGTTCCATCAGAAGATGTCTATTTAATTTGAACAGCAACAATAAACAAATGCCATTCGTTTGGATTTTCTGCACATAAGGAAATTCATGAAAATGAATGTGCTGATAAACTGGGCAAGCAGGCCACTCTTTCAGGAGTTTCCCTCCATAAATTCCATATCCCGATGTATGACAGACTTAATATGGTAAAAAAACGTACGAATTCTATCTGGACTGCACAATGGATGGATCTAAATAATCATAAGGGTAATCGTCTTAAAGTAATTCAAGAATCTATTCCTCGCACCCCCTGGTTCTCAATTAGGAAAGTCTGTAAGAACAGTATCAAATATCTCTAGAATTGGGCATTGCCAGGTGGCCTCTCATTTGTTCACATTGAACTTGATAGATTCCCCAATGTGTGAGTATGGTGCCGAAGAGGAAACCCTTGACCATGTCTTTTTTGCCTGTCCATTGCGGATCACAGATTTTTTTTACAGTGGTCTCGTCAATGATAATTTTCAGCTCCCGGTTAACTTGTGTCATCTTCTTTCCCTTAACTTGCCACGTTTAATATATATAACAGCAAATTTCTTGAATGACAATGGTATTGACTTGTAATATAGTATTTCCTATTCTATAATATTATTGCACTTTTTTCTATAAAACAAACTTTTTAATTTGATTAATGGCACAAATCACTCTTGAATGGTGGATTGCATATTTAAAAGAAGAAGAAGAAACATTTCAATGAAAATTTTCCTCATGTTAATTTATTTATGACTCTGGTGTACAGATTAATTTTGTATTTATTATTTATTAATAGTACTTCCACTGCCCTGGGAACGGGGGGAGGGGGAGTGTCTACATATGACCCAGTCTCAGAAGGAGTAAGTTTGCAAAATTTCGTTAAAATCGGTTGGTCATAGGATTGCTTGTGTATATATATAGTGAACTGTAAATAATTTAAAAATAATACGGTTTTAATTATGTTCAAGTTTCGTAAAAGAAAATAAACTTTGAAAATCGTCGAGATTCATTTCACCCGATTGACCCTCAACGTTTTTTTTTTTATTTTCACACGCAATCAAATTTAGACATTTTAAAACATATAATTTTCACAAAATATAAACACAAAAAGCAATTTTACAATAATGAAACTCGTTCTTAATGAAGTGATTAGGGGTTAATCCCTAAAAATTGTATGTGTACATTTAAAAGGGCAGTTAAACTGAACTCATTAGCGAGGCAGTTAACCTCTGGGTCAACTGGAATTAAGGACTTAAGGGTTATAAATAATTAAGGTTCATTTCTTTATCCCTGTGATTATTAGAATGGCGTGGTTTCCTACCATAAAAAGATAATAAAAACGTAGTGGGCCTCACTAACAACATTAAGAATTTACAAGTACACCATTAAAAACACTTCGTTTAATTGTTTTTTTTTTAAATTTAATTGTTACATTAAATACCCCGTGTAAATTCCGATCCCGATGTCACGAATGTCATGAAAATTTATTGTTTTGTGCGCGGGTAGTCGGTCATTATAATTTCGACCACAGCAATAATACACGGCAGCCTGTCATGTATCTTGAGTGACATGTTTTCAAAAGATTCTAGTTAGACAAGGTCTGAAGCGTTTTCGTAATAAACAAAAAAAACAATATTATGAGTTATGTTTTTTAACCAATATTATGACTTAAATTTAATACATCAACTGGTTTATTGTATCAGAGGTAAGTTTAAAGAACTCAATAATCACACATATGAAAATATAAACGTCGTTTTTAACCCAACTATTTCAAATTCATCAACCAGTTGTTGAAAAATCTAACCAGTTAGATTGATAATGCCTTCTAGAACTAAAAATAAATGTTTTTATTTTCACACAATATGTGTACATCAACCGGTTTCAGAAAATGCCATTTCTTTTATCAGAATGTTAAATAAACCAACTATATAATTTTGTTTGCTCCATCTTCAACTGTTCTTCACCAGCATGTATATCTGCGAGCTCTGGTCGAAATACAAGCAAGTAACGTATAACTGTCTCCGAATTCAGTACAACACCTCATACAAAATATTGTTCGGATTAGCGCTTTATTGTAGCGCATCTACAATGTTTGCCGATGGCCGTATACATGGATTCGTTCCGCTTCTGAAACATCCAGTTGCGGGCGTAAAGCTGGGATTGAAGCTCAGCACTAACTGTCTGGTGCTCATGGAAGCTGGTTCCCTGACTAGAGAATGGTAACGCCAATAGCTACAGATATAATAATGACCGTGACTGAATTATTTATATTTTGTTTAAATTTATATATATGTGTAAACTTTTTATTTATTTATATATTCTCTTATTTTATTTTTTATAACATTATATTTATTTCGTAACTTTAATGTATTATATAATATGTATTATCTTTATGGTGAATCGGGTTAAAAAAAAACCTGATCACGCTGAAATACATTATTATTATTTAACATGACTTTTAATTGTAACATCTTCTATCACATGATAACGCTTTGTTATTGTATCGTGCAAAATTGTTATATGAGAGTATAATGGTGATTTTTTGCGTTAGAATTTAATACGTTGAATGATATTTTTGTTATTAAGGAGAACACATTCTTATTGTAAAGTTGTAATTATTCAGAACATAGGTCTGTGATATTTTAAATACTAATTAAATGTATTAATTAGAAAGATATACACATACTCGTATAATCAATTTTATCGAACAATATATTATTGTGTTTAGCGGGATTCGAACCTCGATCAATTTCTAATCCGAAGAAGCTGTATTTTCGAACCTATATGGTACATTTTTACCGTTCCATTATTCGAAAGACATATACTTAGAGATCCAGGTTTCATGACTCGGCGCCACACGCCTGAATCACCATTATTTGTTTAAAACAATCTACTTTGCTCGGGTAGTGGCAACAGACTTGGTAACATTCATTCCACGTCCAGTACAAAATTCTCCCTTCTGCATTTCCATGAATCTGTGCTACAGATTTACAACCCGGTGTTGCCGTTGTCCCACCTCGCCACGGGTTCAATCTCTCGCCTTGATTTCATCGGGGTCATCCCTACGCGAGTTCCTCTACGTGGATAAATTCGGGGACCAACCTCTCCCAAATTTACCATGGATTTCTAGGCTTCGTATCTGCGTCCGCCGTCATTGTTTTTCTCGTGCCCTATCCTATCTTATCCTATCTGCCGCATGTTAAAAAGTCCCTCCTTTCACTCTCGCCTTCTCTCTCGCGTCGACCGCGTTTACTCCAGTCAGTAATGCAGCGCTCGGTCTACAACGTTTTTTGAAATGTTACATCACAATATTTTCTCATAAGTGCCAGAGGGAAAAGTGCTGTAAGATGACTCATAATAGAATGATGAAAACATGGAGAGACTCTTTCAAGAAACATAAAACTCTTGGTGGTTGGGACCACGTATCAGTAATCGATACAGAGCAGGACAGAGAGCGGTGGAAGAGTGAAGCATTTATTTCTTCTCTATGAGAGTAAGACTCGTGTATAGAGAAATAGTACATACGAGAATTTATGTTTCACTTAGTATGTGTACATATTTTTTACTTCTGATACAAATTTATAGTAGTCTTGTTATTTTTATACTTGTGATGGCGAGATTGTTAAAAAGTTTTATGCCTTGATAAATATAGTGATTTTAGGTTGCGGTATATTTTAGTTTTGGAATATAAATTTGGTCTCTAAATCTTGTAGATCGGAATTCGTTTCTAATATTTAATTTATTATTAATTTTAAATATTTGGATTATTGAATGTTTTTGTATGTCTATTATTTTTGGTACTTTGAAATCTGTGAAGTGTCAGATACTTGGAGAGTCATTTTTTTAAGAATAATTTTTATCATAATTTTTTGAGTGATTTCTAATTGTGATATTGAAGTTTTATATGTTCTTATTTATTTAATAATACCGTTCTTCGTATTTTGACAGTCAAGTGATAAGTATCCCCCTGTCACGCAGGACAAATCTTTATTTTATTTATATAACCGAATATCTGAACATTTTTTTGAAGCAGAAATATTTATTTTGTTTTTTTAAATAAATGTTAAAATGTATTAATTAGAAAGATATAAATATAAATAAATATGATTGTTGCTACCGGGGTTCGAACATGGATCTCTTCCTATCCGGGAAAATTGCGTTAATCGATTATGCTACGGCAACACAGTGCATTGACGACAAATTTTCGAACTTACGTGCAATACTTTTCAAATTGATACATCTATCGTTCCATTATTTGAAAGCCATTTTCTTTAGTTTTCCAGAATCTCAAATAACACTGAGTAATAAAGGAGACGACATAATTAATAATTCATTTTTAAATTAAATTTTGAACAATATTAAAAAGAAATATTTGGTTACACTAGCGGGATACCGAGTATTTTCTCCGTATATCTTTCTAATTGATTTTGTGTTAAAAACATCAACTTCTCAACAAAAATTTGTTTTCATTAAACAACGTATTTATATAATTTAACTATGTTATTAACGTTAAATACATTAAATGTATATCAATCTGAATCAGTTCTTCCATTTTAACCATATGTTGAGAGAAAAGTTATAATACGAGTATTTTACTAACAAAGTACATAACTTTCGGGTTAATTTCAATACCATCCATCATATAATTAAAGTTCTCAGGTTTTCGCAGCTATTCAAAATCTTCCATGTTGAATTTTCTGAATAAACCCAAGTAAACGAATCCAACCTTTTTGGCCGACATTAGCTTCCAAATCAATGTAATTAGATAGGTACTTAACTATTTTTGTAATTACTTCTCAGACGATCTTAATTTTTAATTATTTATATCCTGAAGAATAAAATTATATTTTTTGAATGCGGTATATCTTTTGAACACCATACACGAATATATATCTACGAAAAACAATAAATTGAATTGAAATATGTTCTTAAGATTAGCAAAATCAACTTTATAGTTAAAATCTATAATTTTAGATTGTTAACTTTGTTTTATTAACCACTTAATGAACTAAATACATCTACCAGATTCAAAAAATATAATTTTATTCTTCAGGATATCATTAACTAACCAAAAACATATGTTATATTATTTTTATTTATTAACCGCTTATTGAGTTTAAATACATCTGCCGGTTTCGAAAAATATCATTTTCTTCTTCAGGATGTCAATACTAATCAAAATATGTTATTGTTTCTGGTAAATAATCTATATGAAGGAAGTTTTGCGCGTGTAACAATAAATAAAACATTCACACCATGGTTTTACATTACAAAGGGTATTAAGCAGGGTTGTGTAATGTGTCCATGGCTGTTCAACTTATATATGGTTAATTACGTGAAAGAACAGAAACGTATGAATGTAGGAGCAAAAATTGACGATTTTATTGTATACTGTTTATTGTACGCCGATGATTCAGTACTAATATCTAATAATGAAGAAGAAATATAGAGTCTACTGAGTACAATGTACGATGTATGCAAGGAAAGCAACTTTATTATGAATATCAACAAGTCGAAAGTAATGGTATTCGAGAAGGAGAAAAGCAAGACACCGTACTAAATACTTGTAGGTAATAAATGTTTGGAACAAGTAGACGAGTTTGTGTATTTGGAAAATATGTTTGATAGAAACGGAAAGGCTGAGAATGATATCGAAAGGAAGGTGACTGCAGTGAATAAAGTCAACGGCATTTTGAATGTAATTATATCTAACGGGAATTTGTCAACCGAGGCAAGACTAGCGGTGCACAATGGAGTCCTGGTACCGATACCGATGTATGGAAGTGAGACCTGGAGCTGGCAGAAGAGGAATGAAAGTACTCTGAATGAGATCACTTAAGCTTATATGTGGCAAATCTATTTATGACAGAGTAAAGACTGAAGAAATAAGGAAATAATGTAAAGCTGATGTTAGTATAGTGAGTAAGATTAAGAAAGGATCACAAATAGTTTGGTCATATGGAATGGATGAAAGAAAGGAGAATGGTAAGGAAGATATATGACGCAAGTGTTGATGCCGCCAGAAATAGAGGACGTCTGTGGAAGTCTTGGCACGAACAGGTAAACCAGATAATGGAGGATGGTTCTGTTAGAAGCCTCAACAATCGGCGAGCTTGTATGACAAGATGTATGAATGTGGATGAGGCGAGAATCGTGTGTAAAGAGAGAGGAGTGTGGCGCTCTAATCTCTCTGTCTGATGGTAAGTTAGTTAGGTAATAATATTACTTTAAAGGTTACATCAACTGTATTTTATAACTGAATATTTAAAATATTAATTGTAGACACAAAATATAAGGGCAAATGCTGTCACTGTTAACAAACGTATTTGAAGATTTATATTTAATAAAGACAGCTGAATGACGCACGCAGACGCTGACGTAAATGGTAAACAAGGCAGCTTTCATTGAGGTGTTCAAATAACGTTTTCCCACAATGTTCTTAATACCAAACATTTATTTCCTCGGTAGAACCAGCCCCGAGTTTGTTACAGTTTAGTTTAGATTAAATACGGCGGAGAATTTTCTCAGCGGAAACTTTTTATTCCATTTGTGTAAAAGTTTTGGAATAAATTCGAAACAAAACATTGGACAACTCGAAGACAGCTGAAAATTGTAAGACAATGTTTAAATAAATGTCTAACTGTATCCTTTTTAACTTGATGAATTCGTTATAATATTTGTGTAGTTTTAAGTAGTTTTTCAGATGTGGACAGGTTTTATAATGTATAAAACATTACGAAAAGCTTTTTTTTTTTAAACTTAAAATTCGGACAATTGTTTATTATATTTAAAAAAAAAATACTTTAATAGCTCTCGCATAGGAGGTGCCAGAGCAATTAACAAATCAAATATTCATGTTTGTTTCGCTCCATTTGTGGGTTAATTGTTTGAATCCCATAATCACTCAAATCAGTTTCCGACTAAATTGGCTAGACGATGCCAGCTAGCTGTTTTATAAATTATATAAATTTTCTAAATTATAACAAGTTATGAAGTTAGTTGTTTAAATAAAAATATTTAAAATAAAAACAATACAATGTAATTTTCTATAACTTTATTTTTACTTCTCCCAAGCTGAATGCACAATTTTAGATTTTTTTTTTCACCTAGCAGTAGTTAGTCATCTTAAAGGTCGGAAGTTTTCTATACTTGAAATTAAATATTCATAATTCGATAGTGTATAACAGAAGGAAATCAAAATATCTTTGTGATCGCATAGCTAGATCTAACGATATGCGATATATTCTCAGTTGCTGATGGTGGAAGTTGAAAGTGTTGGTTATGCAATTCTTAAATAAAGCGATTATAAATGAACATGATTGTATATGTGTGAGTTAATAGGTATTGATGTTAACTCGAATTAGAAGGATTTGAAGGTTATATTGTAAATGATGTGATGAGTGTGAGAGTAGTGGATGCCCCAATATTTCATCCACTACTCTCGTGTTCTTTTGATGTTGCGGAGTTTATTGTATATATGTGGCAGAAAAAATTTACTGTTTGCACTGAATTTATTATAGTCAAGTTTACAAATGTAGAAGTTTAACCGTACAAAGAACGCGAATTGTTATCGGATGGGTATCAAGCTGTTGCCTGAAAGTTGTCGATAGGAAGAGTGAAGGTAGTGAATATGCCTCCTCGAGCCGCGCTTGTGTTCTTACGTGCCGTCGGTGCTGAGTGTCTTTAAGGCTAATGGGAGTCGCATTTCAAACTGCGGTATTTGCTGGGTGAGTTCAGCGGTTATGATGAGAGTGAAGGCGGTAGCCCTCCAAAACCCAATAAGTGATAACTCAAAGAAGAATGGAAAAGGTTATAGAGATGGATGGTGGACTATAGTGACTGCGGTCCCATTAAGCCTTTGGAGATATCTGATATGTATTTTAATAAGATACATCTTATTGAAAATTAAGAACTGTCTCCATATTATTCGTATTCAATTTAAATAAAAATTTACCTAGGCAGTTATGTTTGAATGTTACAAGCTCAGATTCAGCAGAAAAGTGAGGCCAACCCTAGCGGCAATGTGTCTAACCCCTGGCGGCTATGCGTTTTGCGTTGATATTCCTAGCGATATGATACTTGCCGCTGTCGCCAGATGCCGCCCTGTGTCATCTGTGAGATATTTATTTTCCATATTTTTATTTATTTAACTGTTCTTTGTATTTCGTATGTACTATGTTTTTGTAGTCAATGATTCTATCTATCTGCCCATTGTTATGTTATGTCAAATGTATTTTGTTTGTTTTTCTGAATAAATTAAAAGGTCTGGGACATTGAGGGTGTTTGTGATGGCGGTTGTGGGGCTCCGTTTTTATCACTTAAGTGACAGACGGAATAGCACAGCTGCCTACTAGCACTAAAAAAATGCGGCGAATAAGAAGGATCATATAGGAATTTTTATTTATAAACGGTCCTGGATAAGCGGTGGATCCACCCTAGCTGCTAAGAAGACGATATTATTTTATACTACTTATGCTTCCGAATTAACATTAGTGACAGATATAGAATTGCTTGTATTTATCTATCTCTCAAAAATAAAAAAAAGCTAGTAAAATGATAAACTGCTAAAGTGAAACGAACGTGTTACTTTGTTCATTTGTATTTCAGATTTATACTATGACAACCGAGCCGCTCAGATTGATTAGAGGCAATGATCGTTTGAATACATCGGTTCGATAAACTTGAATCAGCTAATTCCCGTCTTTTTATCTGTAATTATTTATAAAGTTTGCCATGCATACAGGCGCTAAATAAAAAAAATCTGCTGACTTCGGTGATGCATTACTTTTGTAAATGCATACCCGCTCGCTCATGGCTCTTTCCAAATGGCAATCTACTAGCACTTCCCAGCATCCGGCCTCTGATTTTAATCTGTAATCTCCAGAGAACATTTCCGATCACGTAACGGTCTAGCAGAAACGTTTCCCCTAATGGTTTCAGTGGCATAATTTCTTGCTTACGTAATTCAATCCCCAATTTTAAATTTATGCACTCTAAAATGTGCATAAATTTATGGATTATCAAATGGGTTCAAAAAGGCACGACTGTATTTGAACATTTGGAAAGAATATCCTAAAATATTGTAAAATCAGGTCAGAAATCTAGAATTTTACTATTATAATTCCGAACGGTCTGTGCCCGGCGTTACCCGGGATTCAGATTTTCTTATAATTTAAGATAGAAACATGGGAGGTGATATGAATGTCATTTTTATTTTTTACTTTATTATATTTATTTTTATTTTTAGAGAAATAATTAATATAATAATAATAACTGATAATAACATGATATATAAAAATTATACCAGTGAAGTTTCTTCGGAATTAAGAAAATAGTACATTTAAACAAAAAGATTTTTACATTAAAATAAACATAATAAACCAAAAATAGTATATTAAAAAAAAAAATATATATATATATATATATATATATATATAAAGTGGAAAGGGTAAGGAGGGGAGGAAAATGGGATGCAATATGCATAATTTCTTTATTAGTTATTAAAAAGTTTAATTTTAAAGGGAAGCAATTTATCGTTGAAAATATTCAAGTTATTAGAAGAATTTACGGTATTATATTTTGACGTAGAGCGGGTCACGAAGCAATTTTTTATGTATGTAGTTCTGCCAAAATTTGGGTAAAACAGATTATTTGATCGTGTTGGGTGTGTGGGGCAGTTTAAAGTTATTTGTTCTAATAAATAGGGCGAGTCAACTGTTTTACGCAGGCTCTAAATAATAATGATTACGATACTCGCCTAGTGATGTAGTGGTCAAGGGTTTGAGCCCTGTTCCAGGAGGCCACCGAGTTAATTCTATTTTCATAGCACAAACGTTTACCTTAGTTTGAAAATACTAAGAATATTGATGTAACACGTTGTAACTTTACACTATAGTACTCACCCCGATAACTAAATTCATGTGGGAAATTTTAATTCCACAATGGTGACAACCAATCTATAAAATTAAAAATCTATACCTGCCCGGCCGGGTGGCGGGAAGATAGAGAGCGGTGCCGTCGATTGAGGCCCGGCCGAGTGAGGCAGCAGTTATGTCTGCCACTCGGTCACGGTGAGAATATTTTAAATATGAAAGAGTCCGTTACACGGATATATAATTATTTGTGAGACGCGAGCAGGGCAAAAATGAACGTGTTTTTTATATCTCTTGGTTAAGATTACTTAATTGTTTTCTCTTCTTTAATAATATAACGTAAATATATATTCAATTTGAAATGAAGTGTATGTTGTCTTTATTACGAATAAGAAAAAACATACATTAGCGAAATACATACATAGGTTTTTTCTATGGTAGGACTGCCAAATGTAACCATAAAGGAGATTACAAATTAATATTTTGTTCGTATTCTTCAAGAATGTGTTTAAGTGGATATTTATTTCAAAGTTTATACGTAAGAACACCGTTTGTACAATTCCAGGGAGAGAAATATAGAATGCAATAATAGAAAAGCAATTGGCGATACCTAATATCATTTTTGTTAATGTTAAAACCAGCATATCGCATATCACCGGTTATTGTAGCCGCTTCGCGGTCTATAGAGGCATTTACGCAGCTTATGGTGACCGCTGCGTGGCCGGGGCTTTTGAAAAATCTATATTTCATCTAAAACAATATAATAAGGATGCGCAATGCACTATTGTTAAAGCAATATAATAACTGATTTCCGCATTGAAATTTAGATTCTACTGAGACCCTGGCTGCCCAGCGGTCACCAATGGCCGCGTGCTGGCCAAAATTGGCCGCAAAGCGGACAAAATAGCCGCCCGCAGGGCTTAGCAACAAGTGATCGGCGCCAGCAGACTGCTTGTCTGTCAGTCATAATATTTTAACATAATATAATAATATAATGTCAAGTATGTATCTTAGAAGAAATATACAGCTATTTAATATATTCTAAGGCTTTCGATACTAAGCCATAGAAATTAGAAAATCTTTATTAGAACTATTTACAAACTACTTGAAGAAAACAGAGTTTACAGTAAAAGTCAACGGAAAACTTAGTAGAAAAAAATGTGTTAAAAATGGTATACCACAAGGCTCAATCTTAGGTCTTTACATGTACATTATTTATGTCTCTTTAACCTCTAAACTTTTTTGTAATTGTTTTCCCTTTATTTTTGAAGATGGCACAGCTTTAGTAATTTCTCACGATAATTTGAACAAAGCTACCCATGTCTTACAAATTGATGAACTGTTAAAATGGTTACACGATATGTGACTCACAATCAATGGCAAACAAACTAAATGTTTACACATAAGATCAACTCATGCTCAAAATATAATTAAACCAAACATAATTGCGCTTACCTTTGACTAAATCATAACACATCATATTATAAGCTATTGCGAATGAACATCGGTTCAATTTGTTAATTCGCATAAATACCTTGGTTTCATTATTGATAAAACACTTTCAATGGGATTTGCAAATAAATAAGATTTATATTTTTTATTTATTATCTTAGTTTTATTAACCACAATTGAGTTTAAAAAACATCTACCGGTTTCGAAAAACACCTTTCCCTTCTTCAGGATATCATAACTAACTAAAAATATAGCATTGTTTTTCTATTTATCCAGAATCTATTTTTAAATTTAAAAAAAAAAAAAAAACAACAATTATTTAAAAAATAAATTTAGTACCTAACTCAAATTGCTGCTCAATACAAATTTAGTCGAATAATTTTTAGGAAAAAATTTTAGAATAGGACTCGTAGTTAAATTTAGTTGGCTGTTTAGAATTTCCTGATTACTTTTACATGCTTTATTTATCTCCAACGATTCCAAATTATTTAATTTGTGACCTACACCATTTATATGCAAAATTGACAATCCCAATTTTTTATCAAAACCATGACTATTTTCTATCAAATGATTAGCAAATTCTGAAAACCCACTATTTTTCAAACATCTCAAATGCTCCTTTACTCTTATATTAAAATTTCTACCCGTTTTACCAATATAAAATGCAGCACAATCCTTGCAACTAAGTTTATAGACGCCAGAATTGTTAAATTTATCATCTTTGTCTTTAGAATTTATGAGTAAATTTCCTATACTATTATTTGTGTAAAATGCTGGTCTAATGTCTCGTGGTAGGTGTTTAGATATTTGTTTCGAAAAGTTATTTATGTATAAAATCCTACGCCAATTATCATCTTAGGTTATCGTTAGGAAGATTCTACAAAATTTATTATGTAATCCCTAGTCAAGATATGGGATCCGATTATGGGGTCAGTCCTGTAACTCAAATATAAAACAAATAAAAAATCATCAATCAGCCTTAGTGAAATAAAATTGTAAGCCTGGAAGCATTTAAATTGAGGTATAATTTAAAGTTGTTATATTCTTCCGCACACGTTATTCCTGTACACGGGGTGTTACTGTTACTTTTAATAAAATAAAACTATAACAACGATGCTCTGAATAGAGTGGCTTCACACGGAAAAAATACAAGAGGTGTAGTTAATTTGAATTTAACCAGAGGGTAGTTTATTTTTTTAGTGTAGGAACAATAAATTCTATTGTCCTCGATCCATACTTATTGGTGATTTTGGCAATTGTTAAATTCAACTCTTCTTTACAAAATAGTACGCATTCTACCAATTAGAAAGAAATGATAATAATGTGTATTACTTGTAGGTATGAAATTAATTGATTTAAACTGTGATACTGATTAGTTGTCATATTTTGATTATATTAGATGTAATAAAATTGATATGAGTGTACCTACAAACAAACGTGTAGCAAGGTGTTTTATGATTCTAGTTTAAAAACAAAAAAAAAAAAATTTACTAATATGCTAATCGTGCAACATTATCATCTAGTCGAGTAAAAAAACATTATCCTACGCCCGAGCAGGTACCGAAGAGGAAAGCACCGGAGCTTGTTTGAGTGGTGGAGCGCGAAGGGCAAAGTCGTTAGGTTCAATAATTAAACTTTTATAAATAAAAATTTAACTTTCACGTTTAAACAAAAATTTCACCCCCTCCCTTAATCTTAAAAAACTTATAATGTTTAAAGTTTCCCAAGATTCAAGAAATGGCGAGGTTCGACCCGGTTATTTTTTTCATGAATTATTTAGACATTAAATAAAGTAATCTCAACTTTAAAAATAAATATAACCACAGGTATATAAGTAATATATAATATAATAATAATAATATTATATATAATACTTAATTATATTTTTAAGGAGAACACATTATAACTGAACATTTTAAAGTTTTTTCAGAACATAGTTCTGTTGTATTTTGATGTAAATTGAATGTATATTAATTAGAAAGATATATAGATAAAATCTATTTATTGAAAATATTTTTTGGATGCCACTGGAATTAGAACCTAGTAAAATAACGATAAATTATAGAACCTGCAGTCTTTCGATTGTTACACATATTATTTTATTTTTTTAAAAGTTATGATCTTTTATTGCGATAAATCTCAAATACTTTATAAGATTAAATTAATTAATTATTTTTAAATTTGGATATACTGTAATACAACTTATATATTTTAAAAGCTGCATCTTATAGGTTCGAAAATAACTAGGTTGACGTGGTGAAAAAGTTAGCGTATTTCACCGGATAAGAAAAGTTCCTGGTTCGAATCCCGGTGGCAACCAAAATATTTTTTCGATATATTGATTATATGGTACATCTTTCTAATTGATACATTTAATTTGTAATTAATTAAAAATATTCTTTTACAGAAAAAATCTTTTTATCGATTTGTAATGTGTGTATATTTCTGGTTAATTTTTTTAATTTGTATTAAAAATAACATAGAATTATATTTTGAAAATACAATTTCACGACAAAAATGTGTTCTAAAAATATATAAATTGCTTCAAAGTTTATCGAAATTTAATAAAATTGACTAATTAATTTAATTCTGGTATCCTCTAGCGTGTTTTGCTCAAAGGTATTCGAGCTTCACCCCAACATAAAGTTGAAGTATCAACTGGAAAGATTACAGAATATAAGTTCAAAATTTTGATATCTTTCCGGTTGATTTATTTTTAATTTGTATTAAAAGTAACATAAAACTATGTTCTGAAAATGCAACTTCATAACAAAAAATATCGTTTTGTAATATATTAAACTTAGAACGATGCTGTGGGTGTTTTAATGTTTAAAATGTTTCCACAGAAATGTCTAGACAATATCAGCTGCGAGATGAAATATTATGAACATTATCAAGACTTCTAAAGCACGTACGTGTGAATTATTTCTCACCTCTTAAATCTATTTAACCTTTTATATTCCATTAGAGAGTTTAATCGCCAAAGCATGTCACGCTAAACCAAAAACAAACAAAAAAAGTATCGGGCAGATTTCGCGTCAGTGTGAAACAGTGATTTTTTTTTTCTCTCGGACCAATATTAATGAAATTTTAAAATTATTAAAAATAGGCCGTGGATAAGAAGATGATGATAATGAAGATTAATGATGACTGAAAAGATGTAAGAACAGAGAGGAAGAGAGCGATCTACAGCTCGATGGACCGCCCAGATTAACGGCGCCACTGACTACCCTGTTACTAAAGCTGTTTTCAGAAAATGGTGGAAAATAATCAAGGTCATCGATAGATAACAACTCAATACTCAGTAATGAGAGAACATATTGGAGAAAAATAGAGAGAGATAAAATAAATAAATGATTTCTATGTCTCCTTCTTTTTCTTCTTTTACCAGTAAAGATCAAGCTTTGTCTCCATGAGATATCTGATGTTTGTTTAATAACAGTGCCTTTGTAGGTAAAAATCCAGTAATTGTGTTCTTAGACATATTCAAATATTGATAATATACTATACTGGTCAAAATAAGAAAATATATTTAAAAAATTGAAAAATATTGATATATATGCTATTTAAAAAAAAAGGAAAAATGAATTATAAAATTTGGTCTGTAGATGGCGATGGTATAGTGGTACTCGAAGCGAGTCCACATACTAACATACATACAACTTTCAAAAATTTGATAAATGTGGAGATTGAGGGGTGAGAATTGGTGAACGTTATTTATATATAAAGTGATCACTTAAGCAAGCCGAAGACAGGTTGAAGGAAGATGAAGGTAATTACCTTATACTTCCATATGTTTTCTATTAAAATAGCTTTGTCTTGTTTCTCTAATAAAAGTTCTTCTTTTTCTTCTTACGCCCTATCTATTCAACAGATGTTAGCTGTAGGTACGTTTTTTATTTCGGCTCGGAAAAGCACTACAGTAGACTGGTCAAACTTATTGCTTCAGGTTCTTCAGGCATGATTTTTTTCTTATTCTAGGATCTCGACATCCAGCAATCTTTCAACTTTGCAGTAAGGGGTGGGAAAACTGGATGTAGGAAGGGTAGACGGAATTTGGTATAGGGACAGGACAGTAAGGACACAAGAAATAACCAGGATGACTTACATGCATTTTCTCTGCTCCAGGTCTCCTGAACTTCAGGAACAAACTTTGCTAATTCGCATGAAACACTGTACTCCACACGATAGTACCGCGAGAAACCGAACACACTAGCAACAGTAATTCCACTCCCGATCAGTGATGAGATCGAAGCAGGTTGTTTACACTTCTTGACAGTTCAAAAGTTTACAGACAACACACACATAAAGTCGTGCTCTGAGGTTAGAGAAGGGGGCACAGATAAGTATAGACAACGTAATGGAGCATTCAGACGCGCACGGCAATCGACGATTCATTGACCTATTATAAATTCTAAATACCTGCATTATGAAGTGCAAGATCTCGTATTTCTCCGGACTTTTATTGTCATAGATACTTATTTTTCTTTATTTATCGAAACCATAACACCTTCATTCGTAACTCTGTCCATCCAGCTTATTTTTAACATTCTTCTGTAGATCCGCATCTCAAATGTTTCAAGTCGCTTTATCATTTCTTTGGCAAGTGTCCATGCTTCTATTCTGTTATATAATATTAAAAACACATATCATTTGACCATTCGCATTCGTAATCGTAAATAGAGCTCCTCGTCATGATCAAAAAGTGCATGTAGTTCATATTTATATCGATATCTATCAAAAATAAATCAAGAGTTCAGGGCTTTGAGCCTCGTAAATAAAATAGATCGAAGATACAATTGTCATCATATATTGTATTCCATATTGTCGTGGTGACGTTTCACGTCAATATGTTATTGTGGAGGTCTACCGCCTCTACTATTATCCTCAAAGCCCGGCGATATTGAATGCATCCTGCAGATACCGGTGCGTAAAACCCAACTCCTAGCAGCTGTAAACATACCTAGTACCGATGTCATGCAACAATAAGATCGCGGCCAGCCCTACTCTTTGTACTGCCACCGTCCCAACGACAGCTACAAAATTACCTCCGAAGGCTGTTTGCGTGTAGTAACTTTATTTTATGGTAAAACTTCTCCATACTTGTAAACTGTACCTAACAATTAACCAAGTTTTAAATGTAAATAGATTTTCGTTTTCATAACTTGATCTAGTCACACACACAAAATATCCCGCGACTATCAAACGGATATGAGAGTAGTGTATGCATATTTTACCAATCGAAACATCACCTGCAAAATCCTTTTGATACCTACATATACCCATACGAAGACTTCTACATTATCCATTCTGTTTGGGACACATATTTATTTGTGTAAATAAATATTTATTTTTAACAAATACAATGCACTGTACATTCCCTCCATTCCTTTCCCCTCCCGGTAAGCCGCCAATCAGTCGATTGGCGACCTTGAACCAGTGTAGTTATACATTTACCTAAACGATTACAATATTATACTAATTTGAGACTTCGCGTCTATACTGTGTCGAACCTAAGATAAAATAGTGAATTAAAATACGGTCCACATTTTGGAGGCACCAGCAGAATCCGGATTCTGGTGAGTGCAAAACTCCTTCCGTATCCTTAATTCTTCCAGCATCTATGCTTGTACGCAACACATATCATACATCAATATCGCCAACATTCCTTCCCATACCGTCGATCCAATCATACCTCATAGTGATAACCTTACATTACACATATTCATACAACATGTCGATACATTAAATCCCCATATTATTATATTTTAGTACTATGATTGTCACTTATACTAGTTTTTTTGTAATTAAATAATCAATATTTGATCTTATCAAGAGAGTCATTGAGAAAATAATTGATATAATTCTGAGAAAACATAAAAATACTGAAATATTGATGATAAATACCCTCCTAGGCTTTGCTGGTATTCTTTTCGTTCTCTTGACGAAATTTTCAATTACAGTTAATCATGACTGTGGCTGGATTTCAACGATACAGCGTTTAATCTCTTTTATTAAGGCTTAGGTGGTCGTGGGCTTGTTTTCATAAATAGTTGACTTCAAAAAACCTCGAAGAAAGGAGTCCAAAAGCGTAAAATCGCCTGATCTAGGCGGGTAATTCTGGTCGCCCAAACGGGAGATTACACAACCAGGGAATGTCTCGCGCAATAATGCAGTTGTTTCACGTGGTGTATGGCAAGTAGCATTGTCCTATTAAAACCACATGTATTCAAGATCCGTACTATCTATTTGAGGCACAAAAAACTGGGTTATCGTGTTTGTGCATTTCCGGCTGCGTCATCGAAGAAAAATGGTCCAAAATCCAAATCAAACTGTGACGAGTTTGCGATGTGTTTTCTTCTCATAAAACACATGGTGGTTTTTGTTCATTCAAAATGTAGCAATTTAGCCTGTTTACGATGCATCAACATGAAAATGGGTCTCATCGTTGAAGATTTTGTTGGAAAACTCACCGTTCACTTCTTGTCAATGATAAACAATTATAATGCGCTGTTGTGTCTATCTACCATCGAACTGTCTTAATAGTTTGATTTTTAAAGCAACACAACAGAAAAAAATAGCATCAAATTAAAATTTTCCGCTCTTGTTGGGACACCTTTATAATGAAATATGATTTTTGAAATGTTGTAAACGACTCTATTGACAAAGTGATCATAGTTGATTTGATTTTAAAATCACAAAAGCGATTTTTCGATACATTGTTAGCCTATCTAATCGTACAAACACATACCCTGTATAAAGTTGACAATTAACCTAAGACAACCAATTTGTTGACCCAAGCTCACCACTATGGTAGGAAAAACTGTACTATCATTTTTATTAAACGAATAAATTGTTTTAAAAGACAACATCACAGACACAAGTTGCGTCAAACTGTTATAAATGCCTATTTTCAGTCGCTTACAACAAAAAAATAAGAAGACTTTGGTAACTAAAAAATGTTACAGTTGTAAAATATAGAAAATATCTATTACAAATGATTTATTAATGCTGAAGAGTTACCGCAATGAAATACATATATATTTTTTCTTATAACACTTTTTGTAGTTTGACACAGTTAAATTTACATTTCATTAGATTTAGATTTGGATTTTATAAAACAATGTTGGAATGCCTGCGAATCTATATTCTTCAATCCAGTAAATCTTGGCTGAGAAACCATAATGTAATTTAAGACTGTGTTTTTTTTCAACCTCCTTGCATTTTACTATCGCGCGGAAAGTATCTGAAGTGAACCTGCTTGTGACGTCACATTAATTACGACCAATGACAGACCGCCGATCCGCCATCTTGCCACCCTGACACCGTTGGAGGAAGGCTCATTTGACAGTTGTGTGGAGAGAGATGGATTTTCACGGAAACATCGTAAGATATACATATGTTTATGAATATTATTTAATTTTTATTACTTATGATCTAAAAGTAACCTGTCAATAATAACAGAATGTGAATATTTTTAACACCTTATTTTAATTAATAAGTCACTTCAAAAATAATTGATATAATTAATATGCTTCGGTTGACGCTACATGTTATTTATTTTTATTTTTTATTCAATTAATCCACAATTTTCATTTGTTAATAGCTCAAAAAAATATTACAAATATAATATAATAAAAAGGTTTTTTATAATAAAAAGAACATAATATATATCAATAAATATAAAACTGAAAAAAATGTTTATTGTGAAGTCTGAACATTGCCCAGCCCTAGGCCATATTTCTAAGATTCACATGATAAAATTGACAGTAGATCTAGTCTGTCTTATATTACCACGTAGTTCATTATTTTACCCTTTTAAGATCATTAAAAAAGTTACAATGAAGGAGTGGAAGACATATTCTATCACCTAGGTACCTTCATTAAATATTGATAAGTTTCTTGGTAATAGATTAACTATTTTAGTAATTAATCATGTTATATTCTCTCTCACACACAACTACAACCTTTGAATTTGTATTAAGTGTGTCCTCGTCTTGGGTTAACTTAATTAAACCTTTTAACTGTTAACTCTATTTAAAATGGAAAACACTACATAGGGTAAGATTACGCTTTAAGGGTCTTAACTTATCTATCAAAAGCTGGAACCTGTCGATCACAGATGGCAAAATGATTTAAAAATATGACTTTAATCCCTGCATGTTTGTAAGATCCAAAAGTGTATGTTAACACGCTTATACGATATTGGCATGACATACAAAGTTCACATTCATGTCATTCATTGGTTAAAAAATCAATGAAACCACAATCAAAGTGCGCATATATTTATGGGTAAGATTATTTTTTTAAATACATATTATTAAATATGCTGTAAATTATTGATCAAATAATCACTGTATTAGTCATACTTTAGTAATACGTATTTAAAAATATATATAAAGGCACGCGTTCAAAATTATTAACATTCATCATCTGTGTATGTTAGTCTACTTTATAAAAGCTTGAAAAGTATATTACACCATGATATTATTTGAATGGCTTAATATTATTATTCCATCTTCTTGTAAGGATTAGAAACACGATCACTTAAGTCAAAAGAAAGAAAATAAAATTTGTTTTTGAAATATGATGTTGGAGACGCGTGCTAAGAATACCGTAGATAGCTCCACGTACTAATGTTTCCAGTTAAAATTTTAAACCATATTCACAAATATGCACCTAAGATTATTGTATTCTATGTAGCACCTAATTCCAAAACCCCCTAAATGAATTACGGATAATTTGAGTTAAATATGCAGTTTTGTAGATTTTTTAATCAGCTATATGCAGAACATATTATTTCTTGCAAAAGACACTTAAATCATGCATGCTCAAAATCAGGGTTAGTTCCAAAATACCCCAAAACAGACTAAGTATAAGTTGTTATTCTTCCTAAAATGAAATTAGCGAATCACAACGCTTATTGATGATCACGTGATCTAAAATCCAGTATGGCTGCATAAACGATACATACAGAAAAAATAAAATTATATTACAGAATTCTCTTTAAAAATGCAGATATAAAAACAAACATTTTGTACATTTGGGGGTTTTAGGGGTAAAGTAATTTTAGGGGGTTTTGGATTAATTATTAGAGAAGAAAATGGCCTAGAAAGGCTTGTGGTAGTTGGAACATAGACGGGTTGAAGAGGGAGAAATAGACCTCCCCATGCAGGATCTTCCGAGAGAAAACCGCAACAGGCTCTATAATTGTACGAGTAGCAACTCTGAGAACTGCAGTATGCCGAGAGGAATAGAAGAGTAACGTCAGAAGGGTCATCGAAAGCTTCCATGGATATCGCGATACTGCCATGAGAAAGCGAGTGGGAAAAAAAAACTTTTTTTCTTCTTAAAATGAATTATTAGTATTCCTCCAAAATGATTTTTCAATCATTAAAACCTAAATCAAGATTAATCAGTTTCCGAAAAAAAATCTTTTTTTAAAAAATAATCAAAAACCTTTTAAAAACCGCGTTAGCCTTCCAACTTAATTTAAAAGAAAGTTTATTCGCCGACCTTTAAATTAGCTGCCTTTTTAAGGTTGTTTTTTAACTTCTTAGTCAATCACTTCTTTGAAAATTTTAGCAGCAACATTTATAATTAGACTACGTTGACGACGCTTTGAAAAAGGTTTAAAATTCTTGTACTATTTTCCAATACCTTTTTTACCGAACACTTCTTAATCATTAAATTTAAATTCAACCCCGGGTACTAAATATATATATTCTCATTTCGTGGATAATGAAATGTAAATGACATTGCTTTATATAATAGATATCGATATGTAATTTTCAAAAATAGTTAATTATAAATGTTTTTTTTACTGGTAGAGGCAGTACTCTAATTTTGGACGGTTTTACCTTTGGACAACATTAATATCTCTGGCAACATTCAAGATAAAAATTCCCTAAAAATATACGGGTATTCTATTTTTGTCAGCTAGCAACACTATTGTGTCAAATCTGTTATTTTGTTAATAGTGTTTTTCTTTTACAAATTTAAAAAAAAAATGTACAAAAAGTAAGCCTATTTTGATGAAGTATTTTTAATGACTATTTACATACTGTCTTATATTAGTTAATTGTATATTAGTAAACCAAGAATAAACCTATTTGATTCAATTGTTACTTTTGTATATTTCTAACCGCTTATAACCGATTAATAATCTTTTAATTTTGTGCGCTTGTTGTACCTTTGGATAACTTTACGTTCGTACCTTTGGACGCGTTCAAAAGTACGAATGTAGTGGAATGTATTTGTTAAGAGGTGTGTGCTAATAAATCCTATTTTTTTAATAGTACCAAAAAGTAAATTGGGACGTAAGTGAGAGAATGTTAATATTGAAGTATTGAATGAAGTTGTTAATGAGGTGATCCAAATCCAGATTATGAAAAATTTTACAAAGAATGAAAAAAGAAAACCCTTATGGATAAAATAGTTGTAACATGTTATACATGCAAACGATTAGTCAATAAAGAAAATTCACTTACCTGTGACACATGCAAGAATAATTTTCATGTAGGGTGCATACCGACAAAAAGAAAATATTTCAGTTGCAGAGAACGGCGATAATTACCTACACCAGAATTGTTTTATTTTATCACAGAATTCGATCCAAATAAGTCTGTGAATTTAGAAGATCTGTACAATATTTATTTAAAAATACAGACGTAACTAAGAAATTTAGGTACATCGTATTTTTTATCAAGCTCTCTCGCTATATTTTTTGATAACATCTCATATCATTATTTTGATTAGCCTGTTTAATTATTGTTATTCCATATTATTCAGAAGATTTAAAAAAAAAAATTAATCAAACGTTTTTAAAAATAATAAATTTATATTTGTAACTTAAATCTTACTCTATTATAATATTATATTCATAAATAAATTAGTGTCCAAAAGTAGGTTCACCCCTGTATAAAGGTACGCGCACCTGTAGTACCTTTGGACAAAAATATAGTTTTTCAGAAAAATCTTTATAACTTTTAAACGGTGTAAAATTAAGTATACAAAAATATAAAATAAATACAGAAATGTCATCCCAATAGGTAAGAGAAAAGAGTTTGGCCACGTCATTTTCTATTTATTAGATAAAATAATCTAAAGTTGAAAAATAAAGTTTTGTCCAAAGGTAGAGCACCTGCCCCTAATGCAAGAACACTCTCTTGAGACCGCTTGACGTTATGTGATTTTCTAATCAAGCCAAATTTAACGTAAAAAGCTTTAAAAAATCTAGGTTTTATTTTCCATGGTGCACAAATCTAGACAGGTTTATTTTCAAACAGCACTAACTTCAATTCAACTAATCGCATTATCGCAAAGGTAGATGTCATCTTGCTGAATTTTATACACTGTGAAAGGTAGAACTACTTAGAGAATTTAATTTTTTCAGTGTTGAAAAATAGATTTGACAAAATTAGAAAATTACCTTCAGATATTAGTATATATTATTTTTAAATTATTTTACTTCTCTTTTTAATTGGTTGTTGAGTAAATATATAAATATTTTTCAAAATTTTTTTTTATTACGTTTACATTGTTATCTTTGATATGTCTATCATTTTTAAAATCTTTAAGGATGTTAAATAAAATTAAAATATATAAAAAATACATTTTTACACAATATTTCTATACATACTTATTTATATATTTATACATATCTTTTGCAAGATATTTTTACAAAATAATGTGAGTATAAGCCACTATTCTTGTTTAGTGATACTAAAAATATTGATTAATATATCTAATAATTTTTAATATATGTCTTTTTAATTTATAATGTAGTATCTGTTACATAGTATTATGTAAAATATTTACCTTGGCACAGGCAGAGCTCAGCGAAACTTACCAGGTCAAGATAATCTCTTTCTACCTAGGCTTCTATTACTTTCTATCTCCCCCTGCACAAAGCGTCGCAAGAGATCATATTTCTCATTGCAGAGATTTCGTTTGATAGTTAATATTAATTTTCTTGACGTACAAGACTCAATTTCATACTGCTATATTTCCTGAATTACACTTTGCGTGTGAATATTCTACATAGCAATTGATAGAGTAGATCCGACACACTAAATAATTCGTGTGGAGAATAAAATATTGAATATGGCAACATTCTCGTACGTGCGCGATAGGTTGTTGCGTTAGACTGCGCGCTAAACCCGCGCGTGCGGCGCAGTCTCATTCGCATAGAGACAAGTATAGCAGTGGCCACGCTAATCGCGGGAGAGTTTTAACCGACTACCAGGATGGCGTTGGAGTGCGGTGCTGTCGACCGTAAGACGAATTAATTAAAGTTCGGGTTAATTAATAAATTCGTAATGGGATACTGGGAAAGATAAATAGTTACAATTGCGAGTGCATTAACTTTCAATTAAATTTGTGATAAATCTTATTTTGCATTGTATTCATATCATCTGCGGAAGTATTTTATTTCCCACTTGGGAGCGGGATAAAGAACTCCAGAACTAATGATGGACGATGTCGCGAACGGGTTGTGGATGGGTGTCCGATCGCTGGCCATGGTCTACCGATAAGGGAAGGGGATGACCCGGGCGTATAAGCCAATTAATTCCAAATCAGTATGTAGTGACAAGGGATTATAAGTAACGAGTTTGAAACGTGGAGGAGATACGTCCCAATAAGGTCGTGTATTATTATTGTTCCATTTTTTCTGTCTGCGCTGGATTGTGAATCTACCGTGATGGTGGCTCTAAATCTTCAATTTTGGACATTCTTCGCAGACTATATTTGTTTAGGATTACTCTAGTTTGCATTTGTAATGATCGCTACGTTCCTTATAATAAACTACTACAAGTGACACAAGTTGTTATAAATTTATCACAATATATATGATATTTATTACAATAAGGTAGTAAAAGTGTCAAAGCGATCAGCGCTGGTGCACTTGTAGTAGTAGACTAGGCGGTCTAGCCGTATATAGAGTATTCAGAGTATCGTAGACTCCAAGGTTTAGAAAAAAAACCTTTATACCATTACGAAGAACTTGTTTTTTATGTATATTTCTGTTATGAACGTCGCGCGCGCACTGGTGCTGGCAGATGGCGGAGACCTCTACGTGGAATAGTCCTTGAGTGCTTTTTGGTGGCTTGAAGAATCAAAGAATTTCGTTCTTTAAATTGCAGCAACACAATAATAATGTGATATCATTGATAAGGACCTGGCACTTCAGTTCTGACCTCCGAGATATCCTTAACTCACTCCTCGTGACATTTTCTTGTAGAGTTTCGTAAAATAATCAGTTTTCGTACCTTCTTTAATATTTGCAAAATTAATTTGTGGCCTCATTTTATATTAATAAATTTACAAAATATAATATCCCAAATTCTATATACTACGAGATTTTTACATTAAAAACAAATTAAAGAATTATATATTAAATAACAAGGATAAGGACGATATTTAAAAAAATTCGGTGGTCTACTAATTAATTTGCAATTATTAAAATTAGGGAGCATTTGAGATGCCTAAATAACAATAACTATTCAGAATTTTCCAATCACCTTTTGGAAATAAACCATTCCTTTGATATTAACAAGGGTTTAGAAATTATACATACAAATAAAGGGTGGGCCAACTTGGGCTGACTGTTTTAAAAAAATTATAACTTTGGTGGGGCTTATTTTTAATTATATATTTTTTGTAGATAATAAAGAATTTATGAAAGTTTATGATAATAAGTTAATAATAAAGATCGGCGAATTTAAAAAAAAATGTAGAGTTTTCCCCAGATTTGATGGCGCATGATTTATTTTTGTGGAACTACTTAAAAGGCCGAGCTTACACGAATAAACCAGCAACAATTCACGAGCTTAAATAAAATATTCGTGCAGAAATGACAAATTTGGAGACAGAAACGTTATGTAATGTAATGCAAAATACTTTAGAAAGAGCAAATATTTGTCAACAAGAAAATGGAGGTCATTTAAATGGTGTTTTTTTCCACATATAGATTAAAAAAAAGACTTTCATGTAATAATATATTTTTTTAATAAATATTTAAATTACAAAAGTTATGTGCATTTTACATCAGTCAGGCCAAGTTGGCCCACTCTGTACTAGGGGTTTACAGATAGATACATTTGAAATTTTAGAAATAAGAAAAAGTGTTAATAGCAAGCTTAATATTATAAATAATCAAATCCTCTTTACAAATAGTCACTTTTTAAATTTGTTTTCATATTAGTTCTCACTTATTTACCATTTTATAGTTTTGTTTTAATCGATGCTTGTATTTTATAATTTTATTATACATTGTTTCCTGAAGAAGATACCATGGGTATCGAAACATGTAGAATGATTAATAAATAGTGATTTAAACAAAATTTTTTGTCTAATTATCAATAGTTTATGTACCTCATCATCCAACAACTTTGGTTGACTTGTGGAATATATCACATCTGCGGTAAACTCAGTGACACAAGACATGCTTCATCGGGTGTGGAACAAGTTCGATTACCGTTTTAACATTTATAAACTATATTTATAGAATAAATAATAGATATCTCATAGAAATGAAGCTATTTTTTATTATATGTAATGGAAATATATGAAAGTATGGGTAATTACCTGTCTTCGGCTGACTTAAGTGATCACTTCTTATAAATATAACGATCACTATTTTCACCTACACGTCTACCAAATTTTCACCTACATGTCAACCAAATTTTGAAAGTTGTACATATGTTAATATGTGGAAACACTTTGAGTACCACTACACTATCCTGAAAAAGCATATATGTCACACCGAGAATACAATTATTTTTTGAGGTTATTTAAAGCAATATTCTATATCTGTAAAATATTTTTAACACCTTATACACGCCTATAAATTTATTATATACGCCTGAAAAATTAATATTCTTCAATTTTATATATTTTCTTATTTTGACCAGTATATTTTTATATTAGTATATTATTATGTATAACAGGGTCTTTGTAGGTGAAAATCCAGTAATTGTGCATTCTGGGACATATTAAAATATTGCAACATTTGTAAACTTTATTGTCAGTATTATCAAATGTAGTTTACTTCATATCTGTAACACGTTTGGAGTTTAAAATATAGAGTTACAAAAACTTCGTGTCTACATTTTTATTTAGTTAAATATACAATGGAGTATCAAGAAAGTCAGAAAGATTTAATGATTTTCTTATAAAGATCTATTCGAATAATGATTCGGAGACAATAAATATGTCTCATTCACGATAAGATTTAATCAGAAGCCCACCCCTGCTTTCTTTTGATCCGGGTGAATTCTTTCTCTTAAGGAATTTCACACAAGACTGCACATCACTGATATCCAGAAGATGGGGTGCAAACTCATAAATTAGCTCCCAACAACTGTTTTCCGGCATTTTTTCTATTTCTTATTACAGTATTCCGATCTCCCTTCCTCTCCTCGACAATTTAGAATTCATCTTCGTCTTGCATCCTCGAGTGGTTGCTGGAAGCTGAAAGGCATGATTCAGATCTTTTCAGAATATCTTAACAATTATATGTTAATGTAGATATTTGAACGATATAAAATCGTTTATATAAATACTAGTTTAGTGTAAACAAGACAAGTGCGATGACAATCATGCTCAGACAACTACGTGTAATAATAACGCGCATAACCAAACTACAAAACCCTAGAAAGACATTTATTCGTATGTATTGTATTTTATATCCAATTAAAATTAAAACTTATATGAAGAAATTATGACTTATATAAACCAACAATTTATACAAAAAATTGAAACATCCTCAATAGACAGTTTAAACTTCTCTAACCTAAACTAACAAAAATAAATTTTTATTTTTAATTTTATTAAATTTTGTAGTTTGATTAAAAAAACTGTCTTTCTTTCCAAACGACCTATTTGTAATGAGTATGTTTTACATTTAAAATACTTTTTAAATGAAATACGTGGTAATGAACGACCACATTTAGTTTAAAATTGCGGACTATTGTCGGTGTGCAGTTATCTTACGCGGAATTGTCGAGACACTAATATCACCAATATTTCCATCAGCCCGTGTCCCTTTACTACAGAATATAGGCTTCTACCAAAGATAGCTAGTTGTTTCTGTCGTCACTCCACCGAGCTTGAGGATGGCCAATACTTTTTTCTACCAGTACGTGGTCTCCATTCTAAGACCTTCCATTCCGTCGACAAATATGTCCAGACCATTGCCATTTGAGCTAGCAAATTTTTTGGGCAACATTGCCATTTCATGGGCATTTTGTCTTGGTCCTCTGGCAAATTTGTATTATATAAGGTACTCGATCTCTCAGAGATATTTCCAAGCGTAGCCCTTTCAATTGCTATTTGGGCAACTTTGTGTATGACATTAACAATGTGGGTCTACGTCTCGGCTTATCGTAAAACCGTTCTTGTTCGCAGGAGATATAAAACTTACAGTTGAGTTTTTATACGCCTTGATAATGGCACGTGTTACCATGCCGAAAAGTCAGTCTAGGTTTCTTCAAGGAAACCGTCTATAAAAACGTGATTTAACCTAAAATAGACCCTAGCGCTCGTGGAAAACTTAAATAAACCACATACATGTATATATTGTCAGTGAAAAAGTTTCCTGGTTATCCCGCGTTTGTTGGTCCTGGGAAGGACCATTGTTGTCTTAACGTTTCGGGTAAATCTTATTACCCATCTTCAGAGATGACTTATCGGTGAAGTGTCGTTCTAAAATAATTGTAAAATATGTATTTTCAGGCCGGCCGTTCAGCGCTAAGTAACAGACGCGGGGTAACCAATAAACTTTATTTCTGAAATTTTAATCAATCTGTAAAAATCTCAAATTTAACAAATATATGTATGTACATATTTTTTTTTTTCATGAAAAACAGGTCAATTTACAAAGATGTCACGACTTCTGAAATAAAAAAGCATTAATGTTCCTTAAATATGAAAAAAAAATGTTAATGTCATTAACAAAAAAGTTTTCTCTTTTAAAAGAAGGAATTCTTTTATTGAAATTAAAAGCCAGGGGGTGTAACGATTTACAAATGATAGTCATTATTGGTTAAGGCGCCGGATCCGATCCACTTCCGTTCTCCAACAACTACGGTCCACCATTTCCGGAATGCATTCGGAAGTCCTTAAATATTTTTCACCGTTTTGCAAGGGAAACTTTCTGCCTCCACCGGAAATTAATTTCAAGGGACGGCGATTCCTTATTCGAGAAATTAATTAAATTTTCTGATATTTTTTTCATGTTATAAAAATCTTTCACATATTTAAATTTACAATTTGATAATAGGTCAATTTTATAATTGTACGGAAGGTAATTATTCAATAAATTTATTTAAATAATCAGATAAGTTGATTAAAAGAGAACTGACGACAAGCACTATATTTAAAAAAAACTGACAAAATGAAGTGATCAAATTGAATTATTTATAAATTTATATAAACACTCGAATATTATTTAAACAACAGCTAACATATAAATTAGATCATTAAAGTGAAGAAGCATTACCAAAAACTGTTAAAGTATTATAAAACATTTGAAAGAAAAATAATAAATAATTTTTAAAGCAAATATTATTATTGTAAAGTTGCAATTTTATCAGTACATAGGTCAATGGTATTTGAAATCAGAACGTTTCAGCTGATATCCACTTCAAGCACTGTAGTAAAACATCTCCATCTCCTTCCGGCAATATAAACAAAATGAAGAAGCGTCATCGTTCAGTGTTTCAAGTGGTAATCTAATTGATGTTTCAGCGCTCGATCTAAACTTTTCTCGTAAATATTCTGCCTTCCAAAAATGTGCGTTCCACGCGATTAATTGAGTAGAATCGCTTTTCTTCTTTAAGACTGTTGTTGTTGTACCGCTTAAAAGTTTCATGTTTATCGGTTACACTCGAAGATATCTACTCGAAAGTTGTGTTTCAAGTAGTATTATTTTAGAAGAATTTGGGAATTTTAACGAAATGAATAAGCATATTGAGAGTTAGCTATTGCTCAATGTATGACCCTTAATGATAATTATTCCACAATATTTTGAGTACGTCCAAATCTTTGTAGAAACTAATTACTGGGTTTTATCCCCTCGGGGATTGTCATCAAGATTAAGTCTAAGTCTAAGTAAATGTCTCACAGAGACGAAGCTATTATTATGACGAGTCTAAAATATTATGTTAAAAATTGAAAAAACACCACATTTTCAGACGTATTCTAGTATAGGTTAATAATTTGATTGAATTTCCTATACACATGAAGGATATTGTCTCCACTTCAAATTAAGTCTCAGCTTCAGCGACATCTATACTATTACATGAGAAAAAAAATAAAATTTTCAAAAAATGTCAATAGATGGCGACAGCATAATAATACATAGGTAATAAATAAGTGAAATGTTCCATCTTAACTTAATATATACAACTTCCAAAAATTTGATAGACGTGGTAGCATGGGTAAATAGGTAAACGTTACATTGCGTAAAGTGATTACTTAAGCCAGCCGATGACAGGTCGTAAGCCCTGTAATACCCAAGACTTCCATACTTTCTCATATAAAAATAATAGCTTCATCTCTGTGAGACATATTAATCTTGATAATTATTCTATTTCAGTTTTTCTTGCATTTTACAATTAAAACTAACATGATAGTTGGATGTGAATGAAACGGCCAATTCTAAATTATTATGGCCAGTGTTTACCATACAAGTCTACATTATAATACCAGTACCATGTACTTGTATTGGAGATATTGATCTAAATATAAACTCAGAGATTAGTGGCAAAGAGACAAAAACTCAAGCTCGAGTATACGACGTCTAAGGTTTTAGGGAGGTTAAAAAGCATACCATTTATGGTTTTAGGTCTAAAACTTAACTTGAATTTCATCTACTTCAAATATTTTATACTCTTAAGTACTTCATATAGATACTTCCCTTCACAACTACCCAACATATCTCTCTCCCTGTACTCATGTGCATTTTACTGAAAGCGATCCGTTATAAATTTTTCATAGATACTCATTAGGACCCTACACATATATTGGGCACTCTCTCTTCCATCAGCTAACCCATCCCTACCTCTGTGTAGTATATTAAATTAAATATTTGAATATGTCCAAGAATACACAATTACCTACAATGGCACTGTTATTAAACAAATAATAGATATCTCATAGAGACGAAGATATTTTTTATTAATGGAAAAATGTGGAAGTATGGGTAATTGTACTGTCACAATCGTAAGCTTTGTAATTAATCAAACTTGTATATTTTCCATTAATTAAAAAAAGCTTCGTCTTTATGAAATATCTAATATTTGTTTAAATATTACTCAGTTGTATCGATCAGTTGTCAATATAATCATCTTCACGTCCAGATATCTCATCCACCACCGGCCTGGACCAAATTTTACATCATGATATAAAATACAATATAATAAAACCGCTATATATTATAACTAATTCAAACTATCCAAATGTGAATAATGAATCCCATAATAAGGTGAAAATGTAATATTTAGTGGCAAATTCTTCTTAATATAATGTTTTGAATGGGCCATTTATTTAGTATCCCTCGAAGTCCTCGGCAGGAGTGATGCATGAGAAAACCCCAAAGTCATTTCTCTTGCCCCCTCTTCCTGCAGCCCTATTCATCTGGATCACTTTTCTCCCCTCGATAAGGGATGTTTATTTCAAAATTATGCCAGCGCATTCCCTAACTGCGCTTTATGAGGGTGCCAAAATATCCGAGTAAACGGGAAACCTTACGCAATTTCATCATTTTGAAAAGGTTTCTAGTAAATTATATAATATGTTAATACAAATTAATTTAATCAATTAAATAGCTATACATAAAACAAATTATCTATTGAAAAGGTAATTTGGATAGACACAGAATTTTTTCTATCTCTGCTATTTCGCTTTATCTACCGATTACGTTATCGACACATTTTGAAATTAGAGATAGATTTTCTCCGTACATCATTAATTTAATTTGTATTAAAAATACTACAGAAATATGTTCTAAAATTACAATATCACAACAAAAATATGTTTTATTTAAAATTATAGTACTTTCTGTGTATAGTTTTCTGAGCCAATCTGATACATCTGACCTTTCTGGCCGACATTTCGGATTCCATTGCAGAGTCAATCATCAGGGTTGATGTGATGTATGACTGTTAGTGTTATAGTTAAATACCGGCTTACAGTACCATGTCGAAAGCAAGGTCTGTCGTCTGTTAGGTACTGGCTTGCACTACACTTGTCGAAAACAGGTGTTGTGTGAAGTGAGTAGTGTTATGTTATGTTAAGTTCCATCTACTGTCAATATCTTTGAGGGCTCTTCGACTCCTATGGTTTTTACATACACGGTAGATGTACACGGCAGATATACACGGTAGATTAGCCCAGAAAACTATACACAGAAGATTCTGAATGGCTGTGAAAATCTAAAAACATTATAGTATGCATTCAATTACTTAATTCACGTGTATAATTTTTAGATAAAGTTAATATTTTATTATGACTGTTTTTTTAGAGTGATTTGTATCGAGACAGGGTGTTTCTAAACAGTTATATTAATTAATTTGTTCTGATTACTATATAATTACATGTAAAAAGTGTATATTTAAACACATTCATTAGATATATGTGTATAAATAAAGAAATAAAATTTATTTTTCTAAGATAAGCAAAATTAACTTCTATGAACTTAGTTGTAAGGATTGTGTTGCATTTTATATTGGTAAAACAGGACGAAATTTTAATATAAGAGTAACGAGCATTTAAGATGTTTGAATAATAGTGGGTTTTCAGAATTTTCTAATCATTTGTTAGAAATTGGTCATGGATTTGATAAAAATTTGGGATTGTCTTTTATGCATGTTAACGGTGTTACGCGTGTTGAGATTTTGATCTGAACATAAACTCAGAGATCAGGTTGAGATTGGTAGAAAGATACAAAAACTCAAACCAGTGTACACGACGTGCTACGATATATGATACGTGCACATAAACGTCTGAACGTATTATTAAATTTGGACACATGTCAAAACATTAAAATAAGTTATATTATTTTAAATTAAATACATTGCGATATTTTTACACAAATTAAATCAATTCGAAAGATACATATAAAAATCTATCAACCGAAAAAATATTTGGTTGATTTCGGGATTTGAACTCGGATCGGATAAGGTTCAAGTTCGAATCTAGGTAGCCACCAAATATTTTTTCAGTTGATATATTTTTCTGGATGTATTTCTAATTGATTTGTGTTATGATATATATGTTTTATTTTATTTATATATTGCATAAACACAACTGAGAAGATTCAAAACCAACCTACTGACGAATGATGATTTTTAATGTTTGACATATGATGATCATTAATTAGTGATTTTCTGAGACATGGTGTGCACACGGGACTTCAAAAATCTCATTCGTGGATATGTACCATTAGTTAATTATTAATGTAAACATATAATAAACTTTAATATCTTCTGCAGAAAAGAGGCACAAGTAGACTGGAAGATGACATGCACGTACGACAGACCGAATGCTACACATTATAACTTACTAGAAATCGGCTGGCAAACCACTCAAAAAATGGAAATATAGTTGGCAGTCGACTTACACCGAGTAAACGTAAAAGAAAAACCAGATCCCAGATCTAAAATTAGAAGAAAATTTGTCTAACATAAAATTTTTATTTATTTTATTAAGTGTGTTGTTAGATACAATAGTATTTATTACAGAGAATTCAATTTCAATAAAATAATTCAAATCAAACACGACTAAAAATATAAGTTACTTTTAAACACTAATTAAATGTATTAATTGGAAAGACATACATATAAAATCAATTTTACCGAAAAATATGGTTGTTGCTACCGGGATTCGAACCTGGACCTCGTTCCAATCCGGGAACGATGCATTATTCAACTATGCTACAGCAGACAGTGCTTTTGAAGATACATTTTCGAACCCATGTGTTACACTTTTCAAATTAAAATATCTCTCGTTCCATTATTTGAAAGGCATCTACTTTGTTTTTATAGAATCTCAAATACTTTATGTATCTTTCTAATTAATACATTTAATTAGTATTAAAAATATCATAGATCTATGTTTTGAATAATTACAACTATGAAAAATAATAATGTGTTCTCCTTAATAAGTTACTTTTATTGAACTGATAAAATTAATAATAACACAGTATTAATTGAAACTTTATAACATAGGTATTTGAAGAAAAATTTATTAATATAAAATCACTGTCTTTCAGCAACGATATTCCATTTTGAATAGCTAATATTTTTTAACATCAGTGGGTCATACTATCAAATTTGTTACAAAAGCTACGTTAGAAATAGCGTTATAATATTATTATACACGGCCAATTTTACTTCGTGTTTAATTTTTTATTTTACACTTACCGGAATTGATATCAGTTGCCCCTAAAACCTTTGTGAAATAATACAGATTTTGGAAGTACCAGGTATTGATCTCGGTATCTCTCGCGTACTAGCCAGCTCTAATATCTAACTAGAGACTGAGATGTCAAATTTATATATATATATTTTTGTGATATTTTTGATGAACGTATTTATATCATGAAATATAATTTTAATTGAAAAATAGTTACCCTAACTTTATACAATACAATACATGTATTATATTAACACAGATATTTGTAAGAAATCTATAAATTTTTACATCTCATTCATATCTGTCGGTAGTGCAATGATTAGCATTTCCAACAATCACTCAGAAGATCAGGGTTCGCAAAAACTTTGTTTCAATATTTGCATTTCGGTGTCACCCACGTGATCATTTTTGTACCACTTACGCAATCAAATAGCTCCGAGACATTTTAAATATATGACTTGATTGGAACAAAAATTTAAACGCTAACAATATAATATGCATGAATGTAAAAAATTAGTCTTGTTTACTCAAAGATTTTATTTTCGAAGAGTAAATACTTGGACTATTGCATAAATGTGTCATAAACTATTGGATTTATATTTCCACAAATATTATTTGTAGAATGCCCCTCGTTCCGTAACGAATGTTCCAAACCTCTCTCCTATATGTACACTTTATTTCATGTCTATTAATTTACTTGTCTGTACATGTATGAATATTTTTTCGTGTAAAAAACATCTTCTAAGCAGTGGGTGGATGATGCACGTTTCTATATGTAACACTTTTTTTTTGTGTGCAATTCTTAAGTATATAAACGTGCATATATTATAGTAACGTTATATTATCATCATATAAATGTAGTGTATTAAAAAAATCGTAGCACGGAGTTTTCAGAATATCCTTTATTCAGATATTACTGCGCGGGATAAGAAAAACAATATAAGAGTGAAAGCAAGCACGATCACGTGGTTGCTTTTAGTGAAATTAAACTACCACCAACCCTTATATATGATACAATTCACTGAAATGTATAAAATTGTATACCCTGTCTGTGAAACGAATCCTCTGCTCACTTTCACAGAATTGCAGTACTTTACATGTGTTCAAGCTACGCGGTACATTTTATGTATTTTTTATGTCTGTGAGGCAATCTATTTGGAATATTTTAACAGTTTAAAAAAACACTCTTAATATCCATGTGGGATATAATTGGTTTTCATTATCTCTGAGTCCTATCGCCTTACTACTGGCAAAGGGCTCGGGAAGTGATTTCAAAACTAAATGCCTACATAAAGAAATTATATTTAAATAATTTAATTATCATTATGCTGCTTCCCGCGGGAGTAGACAAAGAGTATAAACAAACTTTCGCATCATCCACATTCATACATATTCTCGTTTCATCATACTCGTCGATTGTTGAGACTTCGTTTCATATGATCAAACCCCATCCTATTCACTATTATAAAATCATCTTCATTACATTCAGTCCTCGGATATTAATTAATTATTATTTAATGTCGTGTATATTTTATTTTATTTATAGATTAATAAATTTAAGGAAATGTACAATATTCAAAACCATCTTACTGGTAGCAGGTAATATTATGGAGGGATATAGCCTCCACTCTCATAACCGTCCGGCGAGACTGAATGTACCAAATAATTACCCGTGCGTGAAACGCAACTCTCATCACGCTTAAATACACTCAGTATCGAAGGTATGTAACAATATCACAGCAGCGGTCGGGATTTTGTCGTCCCGATCGAGGATAGCTTGGGTTTTCGACCAAGTGGGCTCGACGAGCATGTTGGTTATTTTTATTGTCGTGATTTTACGAATAAAATAAATGAATTTAGTGCAAAAAATCAGTGTGTGAGTTACAGTAAATACAGTATGCATTAAAAATGTAGAATTAAAATGAGTTATATAGAGATAATTTGTGGAGAGTGGAGGTGAAGGTAAAGTAGGTTTGGAAAAGGAGACTATAGCCAGTAATCTTACCGAAGTCTCGATGGTCTGCTGGTTCGGGAGAACTCGCTGGTCACTTTACTTAGAAACTTTTTTGAATCGCTCAGGATACGAGGGCGTACTCGTCTTTCGTGCTGCACCGAGATGTTTCCTTTGTGATTGTAATGTCCGGTAGTATGCACAGTACACAAAATGTTACAAAAATCTTACAAATCTTACAAAAATGCTCGCTTGGAGAACATAAAACACTGGATTCGCAATTGCAAAAATAGGCTCACTTTGAGGGTTGCACAGGGCCGCCAATAACTTTGAAGAGTCTTTGAATGGGTCTGATTCCGGAACTGGGAGTTTTGGCCAATTGGCCGTTCTTCTTTCCATTATAGAGCGCTGTTGGGGGTAGTCATAGTGCGGGTGCGTGTAGGAGACGTTTCTTCTTGGTCTACTGGTGGAACGTGTTCGATATCTTCTATTGCCAGAATTTTGCTCACATCCTCTGTAACTGGCGGGATGTGGGCCGCCGCACACGGCGCATTTCGGGGGATTTGTCTTTGGCTTGTTGCACTCTGAACTGTGATGTGCTGCTGAGCACTTCACGCATCGCGGAGTTGCGTAACAGCAGGTCGCTGTGTGCCCGTATTGTTAGCAGCGATTGCATTGACTCGGGTAGTCTTTCATATATATATATTTTTTAATTTAGCGAAAAATACATTGGCAAAATAAATTAAATTTTTAAAATAGATGGTTACAAACATACATATGGTTATATACATACATTGTGTTTTTTTTGCTTACCTCTCTGTTTCCAACCAAACAAAAGTGGTCGCCTCAAGTAGCTCCGCCAGGGTACGAGCGGATTCATTCGACCGAAGCTTGACCGAAGTCAAGCTTTTCCACTCGCTCCAAATCGCCGGTGGTCGCAACTCTAAAATGTCTTCACTGGGCGGAGAGCGCAGGCTGGAAGGCGGCTGGACAGCTGGACGGCGAGACTCCAAGGGAAGAGGTGAAGAAATGAGAACACTTGCTTAAGGTGTTGTCGGTGCGCCGCAGACGAGACGGGTGAGCCCTGTATATTGTCATTGGTCTATTGGTATATAGAGTACCGAACTCAAGAGTTCCTTGCTCTTCCATCTGAAGTGCATCGAACTGTGATGCTTTAATTTAGTTTGAAAGAAATTTCAGCTTCACTCTTTCTATCGCACGGTTAAAATTCTACATTTATGAACTTTCTCTTAAGTAGTTTCGGTTCTCATAAGATGACGCCTGTCATACGATACAGTCACTCACAATACACTCTGCGACATCAAACGAACATAAGAGTTGTGGATAAAATATTGGGGCATATACTACCCTCACACTAATCACATTATTTGCAACGTATACTTCAAATCCTTTTGATTTGAGGTAATACACATGTTTTGTATTTGCAAAACACACTTTAGCGCGTTTATAATATCAGACGCAAAAATTATTGTTTTCACATTCCCGCATCCAAATTTCTTATCCATGACCTATCATAATGCTTGCCCAGTGTGAAATGTGACCTCGATGCTAGCAGTCGTCAATTTGAGCGATATCTTGTTCGATCTCGACATCGCGATAATATTCGCGGTGTGGACCCTTTCAACTCCAGTGTACCAGCACTGTATTTTTTGTGATCCTGTGATTTGTGTGCACAGTGATATTGTTTGTTTGCACCGTGGATGACCACTGACATCGCCGTCTTCAGTCGAAAGTGGAGATCGGCTCATCCACGTGCCATTATTGTGTGATTTTTGGAATGTGAATTTATTTGTGTGTGTTTGTGAATTTACATTATTAATAATAAGTTAATCAACTATAAATTTAGAATGAGTAAATAGAAAAAAGAAGGAAAAAATAAAAAGTGTAAGTAACAAAATATGATGTAATGTTTGATATTGAGAAATTTATAACCTACTGGAAATTTGTTAGAATAATACACATTTTAATAATAATACAGTACACAATTTATTTTAACACGCTTCATTATCTGGATCCTTTTTTAAATCGATTTTTCGTTGATATGTTTCGCGATGTTAACATTTGCGGTTGACTCGCTCGTTTTTATTAAGCTATTACTGTGGGCACTGTGTTGACCACTAAAATGTACGCAACAAACAACCATTATTTTGTTTTCGCACCATTGCAATCTGTCGTTGTTAATATTGTACTTTTTGTGTTCGTTTGTGTTAATATTGTACCTTTTTTATTTATTTTTAAACGGTACCATCCACTCCGTATGGTGTTTTTGTGTATAAATCACACATTATTTGTATTCTAGTTTGAACGGGCAAGTTAGATATATATATATATAAAGTCTAGCTGATACCTTATGACCCTCAATTTCTTAAATAATTAATATGTATGGTACTGGAACACTTGAATACTATTTTTAATATTTGTTGCAAATTGAACTTTGTGCTTTGTATTCAAAATTAATTGTATTGTGTATTAAGCAAACAAAGTTTTTAAATAATCTGTATTAAAAATTAAATACTACTACAGCTTTGAGATTTGTAATCAAAACTTTATTTTCTTCCAGTAATAATTGGAATATAATAAAAAGTCTTTTATGAAAGGTCTTTTTCTTTTCGTGCTCTTATCAGTTTAACTGACGTTGGCTATCATCACTTTGGTTACTGCGGTCCCTCTACAGTAGAAAGACCAAATCATTTTCTTAGGTCCTTTCTTCTTCCAGGTCTCTAACTTTCAGCAATATTCCTCCTCATTAAGAGGTGTAAAATTTCGTACTTATCCGGATGTCACATGCACGAGAGATTTTAGGATTTTTATCCATATATTCATCTTATTTTGAACATTGTTCTGTAGATTCACATCTCAAATGCTTCAAGTCACCTTATCATTTCTACGGTAAGTTTTCTGCTTCCATTTCACAAAATAATTCAGAAAAAATTGCATCTGACCATTCACATTTGTAATCTAAGGTTGAGATCATGACTGCAGTACATCTTTTTTATGCGAATAAAACTTTGATTTCAACAGAAGGATCCCAGGACATATATTTTGATAACGATATATTTTTTCGATAGATAGATTCTTCTTTGTTTACAAATGATTTATCTAAATTTGTTTTAATTAACACGAAACTTTATTATGAAAAATTGTAACTTAATAAATTAAATGCGACTTTAAAATGAAATATAAAAATAAGTTTTAAGTGTATATATGTGCTTTTTGTAAATTATTCAGTTTAAATAATACACTCATAAATTTATTTGTTTTGTGTAGGAATTATTCTTAGTGAATTTTGCCACAAAATTACACTTCAAAGATGTTTCATAGGTTCTTCAGATGTTCTCCAACAAACTGAGTAATTATTATTTTCATCCACACTTTGCAACCTCATTATGATGTTCGTTAAAATCTTCCCGGTCAGTCTCGTCTTCAAAGTTTGCCACATTGTTCAGCACCACAGCAGTGCTCAAAATTTCCAAATATGTTTTTCAAACTGTGGTTCTAGATGTTACGTAAAGGTTTTAGGAATAATTAGAGACACTAAAACTTTTGGAAAAATATAGATACATAATGCGAATTTTTACTATTTTAAAAATATGATAGATATTTGAGGAGAATGATAATAATACTTTTAAAATGAAAAATATTAACTTTGTGGTTAAAATTCATATTTTTTATTTATTATCTTTGTTTTATTAACCACTGAATTCAGTGGTTAATAAAACAAAGATAATAAATAAAAAATGTAGAATAATAATAAGTGAGTATTTAGTAAATTAATGCGAAAAAAGTTCTGCGTGTGTAAGAATCAATGGATTATTCACACCATGGTTTGATATTACAAAGGGTGTCAAATAGGGTTTTGTAATGTTTGTGGCTGTTTAACTTGTTTATTGATAATTTTATGAAAGAACTAGAATGTATGAATATAAGAGCAAAAATGGGCGAATTGATTGCATGCCGATGATGCAGTACTAATGGCGAATAATTAACAAGAATTATAGAGTCTAGTGAGTAAACTGTACGATGTATGCAAGGAAAGCGACCTTATTATGAATGTTAACATGTCGAAAGTGATGGTATTCGAGAAGGAGGAAAGGAAGACACCGTGAAAAATACTTGTAGGTAATTAATGTTTGGAACAAGTAGATGAGTTTGTGTATTTGGGAAGTATGTTTGATAGAAATGGAAAGGCTTAGAAAGATAACGAGAGGAGGGTGACAGCAGGGAATAGAGTGAACGACGATTTTAATGGAATTATATCTAACCGGAATTTGTCAACCGAGGCAAGACTGGCGTTACACAATGGAGTCCTGTGGTACCGACACTGATATATTAAAGTGAAGCCTGGAGCTGGCAAAAGAGGAATGAAAGAAGACTGAATAAAGTTTAAATGAGATCACTAGGAGTATATTTGGCAGATACATTTTTAACAGAGTAAAGAATAAAGAAAATAAAGTTGATATTAGTGTAGTGAGTAAAATAAAGAAAGAATCACTTAGGTGGTTTGATCATATGGAACGGATAAATAAGGAGAGAATGGTAAGAAAGATATGTACTCGAACCTGGAACCCTTCCTACCCGGAGAAAGTGTCTATAAGATCGTGATTACAGGGATAATTGAAGAAAGGCAAGTTAGAGGACGGTCTCTTGCGAGATGGATAGACCAAATAAAGAAGTTAACAGAGTCTTCTTTAACCTTTACCATACCGTGATAGAAAACACCTGTAGGTAACCACGCTGTCAATTCGTGTTACCGTAAGAATATTTTTTTAATATTTTAAATGAGAAAAAATGGTTTTACTAGCTTAAATGGCTTAATGTCGTACATATACTCAAATAAAACTGAGAATTTATCAATTTCTACGATATATACACGATGTTTCTTCTAATTTCTTAATTTATTTCGTGAGAATTAAACGTTATATTTTTAAGTTAGTTTTAGTTAGTTAAGTTTTAAGAAATTAATGCTTGATCTCTTTCTGTCTTATTATAAATAGTATTTTTTCCTGTGAATCAATTTTACATCGGATTGAATCGAAAAATAATTTACATAATTAGTTCTAAAGCGAATTCTATAATTCATTGATCATATCTAAACATACGTTTTCCTTAAAATTAACTAAATATAAATTTTGTGTTATCGGTATTTACGGAAATCTTGCACGTTTAACCCTTTCCAAACCATGCTATAACACATAACACAGGTCTATCATCATAATTAAACCTGTAATATTTCAGTAAATATATGCAACATAATATTTATATTTTAGATAATCCTAAAGAAAATATTAGCGCTTAGGAATGACTAGTGAAAAATCAATTATGAAAAGGCAATCATACAAAAACAATTATTTTTTCTATTCAATCTGTTGTAAAATTAATACAGTTTGTGATATGAAAGTCAGAGATTACACACTATTTTCACAGTGTAAAGAACAAGAAATATACAAATATACTTGTCTCTTTCTCACTAATTAAAGAAAAAAAGATAAGAAGGAAGAACACATTGTATACAACTTAATGAATGCTCTAAATTATGTTATTGATCATTTTTTCAAAATTGAATGCACAATATTTATAGTAAATTCATGCTAATAAAAACATTTTTTCTAACAGTTATTTACGGTAACACGATTTGACAGCATGGCTGCATTCGGATATTTTATATCATGGTATGATGGTAAAGGTTAATTAGGGCGGTAAACCTGTGTTACTGCAAAACTAAGGAAAGGTTAAACTCTGCGATCAACATGACTCAAGAACGAAGAACGTATACGTATACGTATACGTTAAGGACCACGACTCTTAATATTGAGCACACGATTATGAAGCTGAATATTTAATATACATGATTTATGTGAAATGTATTTTTTCAAAATTAGTTGGTAAATATAATAAACAAATAGTATTTAATAACAAAGTAAATGAGTTATTTATTTTTATATTATTTAATTTTGTTTTTTTAACCACTTAATTAATTAATACACCAAATACAAATTAAAGGTGTTAATTAGAAAGATATACATTTAATTTGTATTTAAAATATCACAGACCTATGTTCTGAATAATTACAACTTCAAAATAAGAACGTGTTCTTCTTAATAATTAATACATCAACTTGATTCGGAAAATTAAATTTCCTTCATCAAGATGTCTAACTAACTAATCAAAACCATATACATCAGGTGATTCTGATGTTTTTAAAAATCTATTGTTAATAAATTTAATTAAAATAAGAATTATTTCAAAATAAATCTAGTACCTAACTTAAGTTGATACGACGATGAAAGATGTGAAAATTGATTTAATGATGCAGAATTATTAGAATTATTTTTTTAGAATTGGACATCGAAATTAAATTAGTTTATTTATGATATAGTATTTTCCCAAACCGGTTGGTGTATTCATTAATTAATAAGTTAAATAAACAATGTTAAATAATATAAAAATGAACATTAACCGTAATTTTGTATTTGAAAATATTAAGGAATTATTTTTTATTATGAGTTTGGACTTGTGGAACGCATGTGCATAGAGAGGATGGTAAAGGAAATAATAAAGCGAGTGTTGAAAGCAAAAGAAACATAGTACATGGCATGATTATTATCATCCCTGTTAGAAGGTTCAACAATCTGCGAAGAATCATGAGAAGACGTATGAAAGTGAATGAGGCAAGCGTTGTATGCCTGGACAGAGTGTGGCTTTCTATCCTCACTAGCTACCTTTGTGGAGACACTGAATGATGAGAAGTAAGTAAGTAAGTAAGTAAGTAAGTAAGTATAAGTTAAATCAGAATTCAAGGAATCCTCGTTTGTATCCTTGACATTTAATTTCCTTTGAATATGATTATTAAAAAAATTATTTTCAGAATAATAAAGCCCATAAAACTAAGTAATATGTAAACGTTACTTTGAAGTATTATCAAGCTCTTCTATAATATTCTCGTGTTTGATAAGCTATTTATGATTTATTTTAAGTTATTGTAATAAGTAATATTTATAAATATTTCTAAGAATATAAATAATATATTTTATTGAATATTTTAATAGGTTATATAATATTCTGAGGTAGGTACGTTCTTGCTTTGTCAGTAATATCATTATTAATATAAAAGTCACTTTTTTTCGCGGAATTGTGATCGTTAGCCAAAGTAAGTAACTTGGCTTAGATAAGTCAATAAACAGAATGGTCTGCCGGTAGTGGAAAGGTCTCGGGTTACCTTAACATCGCCTCCGTGATCCAGTCCGCATCTCACCCACTACCCCTTGCGGGGCTGTCTTGAAAATATCTCTCATTTTAATCATGGTCTCAATTTTTGTATTTGAGAACTTTATGGATGTTACGGAATTCATCTAGTCTGGCTACATAAATTATTATAGAAAAAATAATTTTATAGGGTATTCTATCCTGTCTACTAGTTCCTATTTGAAATAATTACTTCAAATAGCTAACACAGTTTGATGTTAACCAGGAATAGAAATCAATGAAGAGCACTTGTGGAGGAAGACTAATCCCATCCTGGGATGCAGTGTACTGGGATCATACAAAACGCGAATAGATTAACTAATTTTTAAGTGTTAGTAACTATTTTTTACCCGTATTCTAATAAAATAACATTATTAAGATGTTTGTTACGTAACCAAACGAACACAATTTAATATATTATTTGATTAACAAGAGGTACCCTTACCAGGTGGTTCGGCTGTATCGAAATGGATTCGATTCATTTCATCAATCATTCAATCAAGGGGGAAGAAGGAATTTTCAGTGAAATTAATATTGGGATTTTTGTATAATCATTTATTCTATCTTATCAAGATAATAAAAAATAAAGTAAAATTAGAGGTTACATGCAAGGTAGTATCCTCACCAGTTTATAATTTTAAAGACATTCACAATTTCAAATCTAAAATTAAAAGTCTTACAACTATATTACAACATTAATTAAAATAAGTGGGGACTTTTCGAGCGAGAGGGAAGGACTTGTGCCAAGGCGCGCTCCGTAAATAAATGTAGGTAGTGTGAGTTAGAAGTATCTTTCTTTATTCTGCTGTGGTGGGTGGCGATGGTCTAGTCAAGCTTTTTGGCGTAGCCTTAAACAAGGCCTGATGGTGGAGTTTTGTCCGACGTGGCTCCAAAAATAGGTGTTTATCGCATAATTACTATTGTAGTAATTATTATTGTAGCACTAAGGTTTCCGTGGCTTTCTTGGTCACATGTCAGATGCAACTGTTTATCTCACTTGATTTTACTCAATACTAGTTATTTTAAAATTGGCTAGGTAACACTCCAAATCCCATGACTTGCAGTCATTAAAATGGGCTGTGGTTTAAATGTACGTTATTTTATTGATGAAATTTAATGTTATTGAATTATACGTAGGCCAACCTGAGAGTGAAAGCCAAAATGCGCGTGTTATATTTCGAGTCACTCCGAACTTTAGAAGAACCTCTTTGTTGCCCCGATGCTAGATCTGAACTAGCCCTCGCCGTTGAGCACGTGATTGATTTTGTACCGTGTCAAAAATATATTTTTGGGATAGAAATTCGCGCTCCTTCACTTACGCATACTGATGTTGGAAAGAGAAGTCTATATTTAGCTCCTTGTCGGACACTATATTACTTATCGGCAGGAAGTGTTCCTGCACGCGTATCTACAGATTGCAGGACTTTCTCAAGTAGGTGTAAGTCAATTTTGCATCCTTTCATCCAAAGTGATCAGGGCTCAGACCAAAATGACGCGCAAGAGTCAGAACCTTTCTATCCAGCGCCTGGTTTACTTGTTATGCGCCATCTAGCCCGGATTGTCCTTGACACATGCCGACTCTCCTCGACTCTATGGAGTTGCTTTATATAAAATTATAATTGCAAAATGTTTTTACGTAACATGTTACTAGTAAAAAGAAGTGTCAAAGCAATTAGCGTTGATGCACTTGTAGTACCTAGTAGGTTAGACATATATTTTACACATCTTCAAAGTATTACATGTGGAGAAAATCTCTACAAAATTTCAGATCGATCTGAACAATTTTCACAAAGTTATGTGAGTATACAGTAAATAAGCACAAGGTAGGTAGCTAACGACAGCGACATGTTCCCCCCCTCCTCCGCTCGCCAACCCTTTTACCTGCGTATTTTAATCATAATATAAAATATAATACCGTCAGGACATGATTATACATTCGTATTAGCAGAAGATTTCCTATATAGGCCTAGAATCGATTTTATGTGAGTTGAATTTTTTTTTTACATACATATGTTGATTCAACTTAAAACTTTAAACGCGTTTAGTCCAATACGGTGTACACGATATCTCAAAAACTATTTCAGCGATCGATTTCAAATTCTGAGAGTTTATTCTTAACTGCTGATGAAGTACCATTAAATGATCAAAGGAAACGAGAATTTTGAAAGTCAGAAAAGTAATTTTTTAGTAAAACCACTATCATTTTGGTAAAAATAAATTTTTTGAATAATCCTTCGATCATTCAGCAGATGTTGATGTCTTCGAACAGATTTTTTTTCATATGTTTCAGATAAGGCGTTCTAAAGTCATGTATACCCAAAAAAAAAAGATTCCGGAGATTTGCTGTATCTTGCCCATTTTAAAATGTATTGTTACGTAACGTACGGCATCGGTGGATCAAACGCCAGCGTATTACGATACCGGCTTGGCTCAGTCTGTGGGTGTCTGTATGTAAGGTGCTAGAGTGGCTGGCTCGGATGGATAGGAATGGTCTTAAATAAATTGAACAGTTAAATAATACAACAAACGCATTTTACAATTAATTTAAGATCACAAAAGCTGACTAATAATTTACATGAACGAATTGTGCTCAAATCTTCAGGTTTGTAGCAACAAAATTTTCAAGAACAATCCATTCCTCTACTTCTCGGGTTGAGGCGTCTGCCGTCCTCCAGAACGACAGAAGCCCGGGTCGGAATTGCGACTCGCTTCCAATGTATTTTCGAGGCAGCCTTCTTGTCAAATCCAATTCGGGGTCCTCGTCGGTCCTCACAGCTACCAACCAAAAATTTTCTCCTATACCCCACCAGGGGATGAGTCCATTATGAAGATGGATCTGGGATCACATATCTCCCATACCCACCGTATCCAAGAAATCTTTATCGCTATTCTCTCATCAAATTCGCCTCGCATGGCGCCCCCGGACTCTCCACTCGCTGCTCGTACAGGTAATATATAAAATAATTTATATGTTATGACTATAAAATCATGATTTAGATTGGATTGAATTTTTATTGTTTTATCCGTCTTGAACCTTTATTTTTATAGTTTGTTATGCTTATTTTTAAATTTCTATTTTTATATATATATATATATATATATATATATATATATATATATATATATATATATATATAAATACCATCTACTTTTATATCTATACTACTTTTGTAGCTGTTCATGTTTTATTTTATACCAAAACTATTTGGCAAAAGCCCATAAAGGCGTTGATAAAGTAATAAATAAATATATACATAAATAAAAATTCATTTAAGTGGTGAAAATTTTTTTTGAATTTAGTTTATGATATGTGCGCGTAACCTCTTACGGCATCAGAAGGAAAATAAATGTGAACTATGTATATTCAACATTATCGCTGATGTCACATTATCAGTATATGATACTTCCCGCACTCTTTTAGACTCGCATTCCGCAGTTGATTTGATTCTCAGTACCTAGAGTGAACGCAGCGCCGCCGCGAGGTCAACGTGTAAACCAGTACTTAACGTGATCATAGAGCGTGCACTTGCATTTCAAAATGGGATTTGTGAACAAGGCATTTGTAAAATTTCCCGGTTTAATTTTTCTTTTACCTTCATTCGTTTGTTCCATCAACAAATGTTGCAGTGAAAACCAGTATTTTGATAAATATGTAAAGTGTGTAGATTATCTGACAGTGAATGATACCAAACAGTCTTTTAGGTTTTATGACGATTTAAAAAATCATAGTATTTTTACTAATTTGAGCTTTCTTCCGTGTGATGGAGATAAATTTCAATTGCGACAATTTGACGCATATCAAGTAATGGAGAATGGAAGTTTACTGCATAAAGATCAATCAGTGTTGTTCTCAGAAAATTCGTATTGTGTTGAAATGTACGATCATGACGGACTCGGATTAGTTAAGACTGTTTACTCCTGTCCTTGCATAGATCACCTGTGTGTTTGGAAATGTTGCACTTCAGGATCGGAATTGGAAATTAATAAAACGATCAACGGTACAACTAAAATCGCCTGCCGTAACACGATTGATACAAACACCAAGCCTTGGAACATCGATCAACTCAATGCGACTGATTTGCCATCATTTTACGTTGATAGATATAAACTACAGACGTGTACAGATAATATTGTTAATAAGTTTGTACTATTAATTGGAGCTCAACACGAGTACAGTTTGCAAAAAAATGGTTCTATCGTAACTGATCATTTCGGTGTTATCGAGAAATATGATTATTGTGGCGGCTTCGAGAGGAATAATGGATCGGCTCGACGAGTCCTTATAGCCTGTGTGAAAGAGCCAGTTGTGGAAATGAAGTATATTTATTATTCAGTGCTTAATACTATCGGATCCATCTTTCTGTTGATCACTATAACCTTTCATATTTGGTTACCGGAACTCGCTGGCCTGCACGGAAAATGTCTCATCTGTCATGCAGCTTGTCTCTTGGTTGCGCAAACCTGCAACACGATCAATCAAGTCGCAGTTGCATATCCTTCTCCAAATTTTGCTTGCTGTTTTTTAGGTTTGTTTAAATATATTCTAAACCATTTAGTTCGCTAGCGCAGGGCTGTCCAACATGAGGTAATTCAATTCATTAAATAGAAAATTGTATGAGTATAATTATGTTATATAATCCGCAAGAATGAAGAAAGAACGAAAACATTATTAAAAATATTTTTTATTATCAGAATCTTGTCGATATGAGGGCTGTCATGGAGGTGTTTGTTGCTCCTTAAGAACAAACCTCTCCAAGCTATCTTCTCATCTCGCAGATTAAGAAGGCAGAAAGTTAAAAAAATATTTTATTGACTTGATAACATTTTATTTATTAAATTAAGAGCAAGAATGGCTTACGTCTTTACGCCAAATATATGAATGATAAAATAAATTATATATAATCGTACGTACGTAATAATTTCATACAATCTTATTTCACTCATGCAAGGCCGCCCCTGAGCTAGAAAATGCTGAGAAATATTTTAAAAAGAATCACGTTTTTATTCTTCTTTTAATTTTAGATTTATTAATATTTTTCGCCATTTTTCAAAACAACTATTATAAAAGAATACATGGGTTGCTACTTATAATGGTAGACGATTATGTGAGTGTAATTGTTACAATTATGTATAGTCAGTTATAAATAACAGTTACAATTGAACAAAATCACCGTGTTGGTGAAAATAAAACGAACAATTCATTCATTCAGGACAGTGGACAGTTCTAAATGAGCAGTTCATTCAAGAACAACCCTATCCTGCCAAATTTGTATTTCACAAAATGTATTATAGCGCATTTCACAATACGTAATACTTACACCTCACCAGGATTCATTGATTTGTTCCAGCATACCTGATGCAGTTTTCATATTTGACAGCATTTTTTTGGTTGAACGTCATATGCGTGGACATGTCCTTGACCTTCGGCAACATAAGACAGCTCAGCAGAGATGAGCTTTCTCGAAAGTATAAGAAACGCTTTGCTCTGTACTCTGTATACTCTTGGGGCGGTGGAGTCTTTATGACCTGCTTCACCCTTTTCATGGAATACGGTATAGGGTTACCTGTAGGTTTTCTTTACAAACCTAATATTGGAATTCAGAGTTGCTGGTTTTTTAGTGAGTAGTTTTTTATTTGTACAGCACATTTTTTTACTAATTAATGAATAGTGGACCTTGCAAAAAAATTTAACATTTTATAAATATAGAAATAATTATTAATACATAAAAACTTTTTTACCAATATGCAATATATATATATATATATATATATATATATATATATATATATATCTGTGTATATAAAGAAGAGTATCTGTTGGTTTGTTGATTGGTTTATTTGTTTTTTTATATAAATCTACAGTTTTATACAAAGCTTGATGAAACTTTGCACACATGACCTTTAAAACAAGAAGAAGGTTACTGTCTACATAATATTTCAAAAAACCATCCCCATCCCCATTTCCCACCCCTTAAAGTTGAATTTTGGTACTTCTTGATGAAATTTTGCACACTTGATATTCCAAATAAGAAAAAAATTACTGTCTACATGAGATTTCGACAAAACTACCCCCAATCCCCCTTTCTCGCCCCTTAACGTAGAATTTTGGTACTTCTTGATGAAATTTTACACACTTGACATTCCAAATACAAGGAAAATTAATGTTTACCTGAGATTTAGAATACATTGCCCCTATCCCTCTAAATGAAGTCTTACTCTGCGTTAAGCCCGGGCAACGCTGGGTACTTCAGCTAGTCTATGTATATATATATATATATATATATATATATAAAGAAGAGTGTCTGTTGGTTTCTTCGTTTTTTATAAAAATCTACAGTTTTATTCCGAGCTTGGATAAAAGGTCACTGTCTGCATGAGATTTCGAAAATCCACCCCCATCCCACTTTCCCACCCCTTAATACTAAATTTTGTTACTAGTTGATGAAATTTTGCATACTTGACGTTCAAAATAAGAGCAAAATTTCTGATTTCGAAAAAAAAACTACCTCCATCCCTCAAAATGAAGCATCTTCACTCTGCGTAAAGTCCGGGTAATGCCGGGTACTTCATCTAGTTCATTATAAGACGCGAGTCTCTGTTTGATTCGAATTCATCATTATTTTTAAATCAGTTGCAACAATTGTAAGCAGATATGAAAAATTTAAATAATAATTATTAATTGGCGTGATTTAAAAAAAATATATATACATAACTTTGTGCTATACACAACTGTATTTTTATTTTTTCCACTTTGACAATTTAGATAGGTGTGATTGCTGTTTCTTTCTCATCAAATGCGTGAACTAATTTCGAATAAACGCATTACTTTTTCTAAAACTTTACACCTGTTTTCAATATTCCCAATAAGGGATACAATCTCCCCTCTTCTGCCGCAATCCTCCATACTGACTGAATAGATCGTTGTAATTAATTTAGTGGAACTAAACCTCTCGAAAGTATTAGTTAAATAGAATAAAATAATAAAAAAAAATAAAAAAAATAATTCACTTCAGCCGTTGGTCTACATTGGCACATCCATATAGCAAACATGTTAAATACTAAATTAATGTATTAATTATAAATATATACATATAAAATTAATTTTGTCGAAAAATATTGTTTTTGCGTCACTGTCAAACATGTTCTTCATATACACCAATAAACTAAATAAAACATATGGGTAATTTATTTGTTTTTAAAAATATTAATATTTTTTAAACCATACAATTTTTGGCATTCACTTAAATTTGCACCTTTATGTTTCAAGTGGATTCAGTTAATTATTAAACACGTAACAATAATAAAATACTTTTATGGTACAAAAATACTAATAAACCCTTTTCAAATTGTAGAATCCAATGCAATAGCTATCTACTTTTATGGACCTATGGGTGTCCTGCTGCTGGTGAACCTTGGACTCTTCATTTTTACAATCAGGAGGATTATAATGATAAGTAGAGAAACCAGCGTCCTTCAGCAAGCAGGAAACGTCCGACACAATAGTAATTCGAATAATGTTGTCGAAAATAAGAGGTATAGACAAATTAGTACTTTTAAATTTTGAATATTTAAAAACATTTTTAATATCCTGTATAAAATATCGCACCTACATAGGTTTTTGACATATTTAAACATAGAAATTGAAATGGCAAACCAAACTGTACAAATCAGCTATCAACTGTCAAATTAGCTATTGCTGAAAAAATTGTTGCCAATTCGAAAAACAAACCTTTAAAAAAACACTCTTTAATTACTCACTAAAAATTTTTCAAATATTCAAACTCCAAGATTTGTGTCTACATGCACAAATTCTTTATTATAAAAATAATATTGGTTTTATTGATACTTTAATTTGTTTCGCAGATTCGTAATCTACCTAAAGATATTCTCCCTCATGGGTATATGTTGGTTGATGGAAATAATATCGTGGTTGATCGCTGGACAAGACGAAATTTGGTTCCTCACAGACGGCGTCAACTGTCTTCGCGGCTTCTTCATCTTTATTGTTTTTTGCTGGAAATCAATGGTCTACAAAAGTATCCTGAACAAACTTCCATGGTTGCGTCAGTTGTTAGAATTCAGATTGAAAAGTAAAACGAAGCATGCGAATGAAATTGGGACAAGCGGTACTAATTCTAATACGAGTACTAGGACACCAGAAAGCATGGAAAGTCGTAAAACGGAAATTGATGAACTTGAAATGGAGTTTCATAAAGATATTTGATTTTTTTTTTTTAGCAATCAAAGTGCAATTATGTATATATAAAACTAACTATAAATACAAAAAGAGATCCCTCCCTTAATGTTCCGTCTAACTGTATATGTATTCTGTCTCTCTCTATCACATATAATTTTTATATTATATCTCCCTCTGTATATATATATATATATATACATAGACATATACAGTTAGACGGAACATTAAGGGAGGGAACTCTTTTTGTATTATTGTTAGTTTTAAATACGCCCTGACGAAGCGTGAACTAAGCGAAACTAGTTGGCGTGTAATAAAATTCGTGGATTCATACAAAGTGATTGTGTTTTATTTAATCTAATGTCAAACCACAAAGTGATTGCTTTCTACGAAAATATAAATAATTATTGGTCTAATATATTTATTTGATATCTTATCTACACAATGCGACATCCAAAGAAAATGATCGAGATTAATTAATTTTTTTCAATTAAAAAAAGCTTTTACGTGAACGGTATTAATAACCTTCCCGCAGTTAGACATTGTCCAGTGAAAGGGTATTAATACCCTTCTCACCGTTGGTGCGTTCATAAGTAGTATACAATGGCACGCAGTGGGTATAGACTTAAATTATGCTGTTTCCAATTATACTATATGATATACTTAGACTGTATTTAATTTGTTAAACTGACGTCATTGATCGTTTATTTGAGCGTACTATTTACCAATTTGTATTTTTTTTAGTAATTCAAATCGAAAAGTGTTTCGTCGCGAGTTTATTCGTGTATTCATAAATAAACAATTATTAAATCGTTAAATACTCCATAATACGACTAATAAATATAAATTGATAAATATTTTCCAAACCAAAACGGCGGCCAAATAAAATCGGTCTGGAACATAATATTCACCCTGTAGGTATATGTGTAAAAAATATTTAGTGATGGTGTGGAAGTCTATCGCCTTTACCGTCATCATCATCGCCAACGACTGAACGCACGTTGTTAATACCGGTACGCGCAACAGAGCTCTTAACAGCCGTAAAAATGCACCCAGAACCAACGTCGGTTATGAATACGAATGCACTCATAACCGTCCAGAAGACCGACTCTCGGCACTCTTCTTGCCGCCGCCTTCCAGATAACATCTTTAAAAACACTTCTATAACTCTTTGCCTGTAGTCATTACATCGTACAGCATAATCATTTTTCCTAATCTGTAATAAATTAAGAGACAGTCGTAAGTGGTTTATATTTTTCAACCTGCAAAGGAACATGTGAGTGATGGGCGATGTTGGGAATCCCACCACTTACTCATTATCAAATCAAAACAATCTAATTGTTAATCTTATATTAGGGACACTCGTGCCGATTCATAACCAAAAACTATCGCATCGATTCTTGAAAAAATACTTACATTATAAAGTGGTAGTCTATTGTACCATAATATCACTCACACATATGGCTGCGAGTCATGAATGTTATATTACTGAGCTTAAAGTGAGAAGAGCGCAGAACATAATAGAGTGTCCTGGAAGAGGTAAACGACGATCTTGGAATACTAACCAATGATGACCAGGTAATTATTTCCTCATGGATGATACAAGGCTATCCAATCAAGTTACGTTTGTTAATGGCAAAAGAAGACACATAAGACCAAGGAAAAGACACTCTGAAAATAAATCTGAACAAAAGTGGAATAGACCCAGAACACTGGGAAGCTGTGGTCTATGATCACGTGCGACGGTGTCAACATAATGTCACATTCTGCCCAGTTCGTTCGCCTGCATCGTTCCATTATTTAAAAATTATGTAGGTTCGAAAATTTGTCGTCAAAGTACTGAGTGCTGTATCGTAGTCGGTTAATGCACGTTCCCCGGATTGGAAAGAGTTCCGAGTTCGGATACCAGTAGCAACAACAATATTTTTTGATAAAATTGATTTTATATGTATATCTTTCTAATTAATACATTTAATTAGTATTTAAAATATCATAGACCTATGTCCTGAATAATTACAACTTCACAATAAGAATGTGTTATCCTTAATTACATAAAAGTTTATAATTGAACAACTTTCACTTTAACTGACAGGCATTATCCTATCTAACTCTACTAATTTCGTTCAATTCTCATGTCCATTGCACTTTTTATTCTCATCTTTCTTCTTTTATGCTGTCGATTCAGTTCAGCCTAGATTGGACTAGGTTCACCAAATTATTATTGTTCCAAGATCAACCGACATATTTCAAAAGTTTTGCCTGGGTGACAAAACTTACAAATTATTCCTCCACCTGGAATGAGGACGCTAGGCAACTCGCCTTGACTCCTGAGAGCTGCCATCCTCTGATTGCTGCTCTTTTTCTTCATCATGGCCCGAATGCTGAACTGCGGACCGCGCGACCTGTTCGTCTCCGCCAGAAAAAGTGACCATCTTGTCATAACTATAGACCCTTGCCATTTAGCGGGCGTTTGATTGGCCCTCGGAAAGATCGTAGGTGCACACACGTCGAAACACATTCTGTCTCAGTTTAATAAGGTGGTGCCACACTTGGGGACAACCATTTTCTCAGGTGACAATATACATAAACATAAACACGCGAAGAGGGCTGCCGTAATAACCGAGAGAAGGAGAAAAATCCTATTGACCCTCATCTTTGTAACAAGAGACCGCCGAAGAAAAAGAAAATACAGGAAAAACAATCATTAAAATATACAGGAACTAAAGTAAACGTAGTAAATAAAATAAGGAAAAATCATAATATATAACGTATTAAAGAAAAATTCATTGTTTATTAGTCAAGTGAGAAAAAGTACACGTTAACTCAAAAGAATGCATATATTTTGATGATTTTACGGATAGATGGATATAATCTTAAAATGAGGTTCCCATGGATTATTATTATTATCATTATTATACGGGATGTATGTATAAAATGAAAATAATAATTAATACCGTTAGAATAGCATGATCTAATATTATAATCTGTCACCAGGTGGTTCGTGTATCGTGGGAATTTGAATTTGAAGATTAAGTACATATTGTAAAATATGTCTGATTCATCGACGATAATTTATTTTTTAATTACTACATATTTTATCGTGAAGTATCTATTTCTGAACATAGTTTTGATATTTTAAACAAGTTAAATGAATCAATCCAAAAGATATATATACATAATAATTGAAATAATATTTTTGCTGCTTCCAGGATCATTTAGCGTTAATTGGCTATGTAAGGTTGTACTGTACTGTAGATTTTCAAAATTGAATTAAAAGTTTTTCGGACCATGCTTGCACAGCGGTCAACATTGTACACGGTGACTACCAAGCAAATATGAATTATTTATTCATATATACTCACTTTTAAAATGTATTGTATAATATAAACATGTCGATAAACAATTTCTCTAACCAAATATTTATATGTATCAAATAAAAGATAAGGCCCTACTACCCTACTATGTGAACACCTCAAGGACTCAAGACAGACTCAGAAAACATTGATTAATTTATTTGTTGGAATAATATTAAATATAGTTATGTACATCAAACAGTATATTTAAGAAGTACACCTATATATATATATATACATATACTGTTGTACTGTAATTGTATAATTGTACTGCCGAAGGTCATTTAAAGATCATTGCGTCATTTAAAATATTTACGATAACTAATTAAATTATTTAAAAGATTTGAATCCAATACCTTCATGTTTTTAAGTAAAGAAACACGAAGCAATCATGTGATGTTATCGCGACTGAACAGCTCCTGCCAGGACTGGATCTTTGTAAGATCTTGGCGACCCTTTTAGGTATTAAATTTATATGGAGCAGTGATTACCCCATAATCTTTATGCCTTAGTATAATTATTCTTGGTACTATGCTTAGAGAGTTTACAAACTTAAGATCCCAACATTATTAATGTTTATCGTATACCTTCATACTTTAATCATCTAATAATAATGAAACAATTATTATTGGGTTAACGCGAAAGTTTCCGTTTTAACGGTACTCATTTTGAGATAGTAAATGGTTGTCCTTTATCTAAAAACTTATTTTTTTGCCATTACTTTTAAAAGGGACACATCCTAACTGATTTAGCCAGTTTTCTTTCAACTTCAATCGAGTAACGATCCCAAAAAAAATACCATTAGCCGATAAAGAAGAAAATTCATTTGTGATATTGTATGTTGTATTGTGACATCTCTTAATTTTTTATCCTCCGCTCAGTATCTCGTGTCACTATTCAGAATATATAGCAATGAAACTCTCGGTTTATTACAATAATACATTGTTTACAAAGATAATGCAATACTTACGCTAAAAGCACGTATTTATTAATCGAAGACGCGTTAATAAGAGACCTCTTTCAAGGGCGCGGCGCCTTATAACGGCTCTGTCACACATATACACACGCACACACTTACATACCCATCCGTCAGATATCACGCCGCTCTCATTGCGGAAATACACAAATATTTAAAACCCAACAGTTGTGACTAACAATATTTTATTTAATGTATGTGGTGAAAGCATTTTAAAAGCTCGGACGAGTCGTGTGTGGTTTAGCAAGTTTTATTTGGGGAATTTATCACTGGAAAATGAGCCCCGCTCTGGAAGTCCCTTCGAAGTTGATGACGAGCCACTCCGAACTATAATAAAAGACCTCAGGAGAACTTGCAGTTGTAGTTAGTAATGGAAATTATATATTTGACGAAATAAAAATTGTTTCTTTTAATATATTGAAATCTTTTAGATAATATTAATTGTTGTAATAATAATACATATCTGGCATTTAAATGCCATTCTATGACGGAAAAATAAAACGTTCATAGTATACGAATACTTGCATATCTAGTGTGCATTTTTTCCCCATCTTTTTTTTCAATATTTTCCTTGATTCCTTACCTCATCGACCTCACTATTTTTGCTGTATCCAACGTAAAGAAATATTACAATGAAATAATTATAATAATTATTTAAGTTTTAAAATATCTGATAGTAGATTTCATGATTACTATTTATTTTAAATATACGCCGTCTGAGCAAAAAAAAAATATAATCGTAAATGAAATGTTTGAATTTCACATTCAATTTTCATTTGTGATGAATATTGTTAGAGTAAAGAACGTTGTTTTATCTTCTTCACCGGCTAGTCAGTGAAGAACACAAGAACAGCGCTTTCTTCACTTCAGAAACGTATACCAACCGTGATCTGCCACTGGAAAAATTTACTATTAATACCTGGGAGAGATAAATGAAAAGATGTTTACGGTATCAAATGGATTCTAATAAAAAATACAGATTAAATTAGAACAAATTACAATAAAAATTAGATAATCATAATTTCGTCGGATTGAGCATGAGTTCAACGTTCTTCAGGGAAGGCTGGTGATAACAAGATTTAAAATGTTACAAAAGATGGCACTTGTTCGTGTACATTTCGTCGTAAGTAGAATATCTCGCAACCTATCGTTGTAGACAGTTTTTTTCGGAATTCCAAGCCGACGAAAAAGAGTTTGTAGAAAGAATTGTAGAAAAACAAAAATAATGCAATGGGAAATAACGCAGACCAAAGGGAAACCATCTCGTTCTGTGAAAAGATCGCTCACCATGCGATTAGGTCAAAATTAATTTCGGTAAATTGTGCACTAGTGATTGAATTATGATCAAAGTATTTACCTTTCGGATGTTGCATGTTGGATCCTTACGGTTACGTGTTGGATTCTTGATAAATAGCTTCGCTGGCCGCATCAGCAAGCCGCGTATCTGACAGCTCCGAGCGAAAAATTAAAATATTCTCAACCATAGACTCCGACCGTTTTTATAACCTTGAAGCCCACTCGCATTACCAACGCGAGGGCGTTGTTTGTGATTAATAAAGTGATTGACATTAAAAATAATGATGGGGCAATTTTGAACGTGAAATGAGTTTTGTAATATCACAACTTACACTAGAGTACTTTAGGATTTCATTTGATTCATATGATCTTTGCGATGGGTCTCCCGCTGGAAGCGTAATAAGTTATAATTACATTAAATTGTATTTATAAATATTAATATATTAGTTTTAATTATGTAATAGTAAATGTATCATGTTTACACTTGAGTATACCAAAAATTCATAGTAATGTTGTCAATGCTTATCATTTTTCAATAGTTATTCTATTATTTAAAGCGTTTATTATGTTAATATATTTTTTTGTTTCCATGGTTAATATTTTTTAAATATACTTTAATGGAAGATGATGATAATCAGGTTTTTATTTATTATATTGCGTAGTAATTAATATAGACCATTAATCTACATCCGTCATTATTGACGAGTTACTTTAGTACATTATATTGGTGTTATTATTCTACATGTACTGGTGCTAAAATATTTTTAAGTTTAATTTTATTTTTAAGTTTTCACGGCCATTCAGAATTATAACACAGCATTACTCATTTCACACAACTCTGTTTTCGACATTATATTGCAAGCCATGACCTATAATGACACACCCTACTTTCCACACGGTACTGCAAGTCAGCACTTAATAACAACACCAATTGTCATACATTACATCAGCCTTGATGTTGGGCTTGTATTATATATTGCGATCTGGAACGTTGGCCAGAAAGGTTAGATATATATATAACAGATTAGCCCAGAAAACTTTACATACAATTTATTATTTTTGATAAAAATGTTTTATTTATTTATTTATTTACGTATTATGTTGGACTATTTTCAAAGGTAATGATGTTTAAGATTTTCTATTAAATTAAGAACTGACCCATTTACGGATTGCCTCAGAATTTTCTCGTTATTAGATTTTCTGTGCTCGTCAAAAAATTCTCGTATTCAGTCTGTACGTAGAAAATTGTATTCTTCATTATTATAATACTTCAGCCACACACAGTAGACGTTAGATGTTGTTATATGCAACCATTAGTTTTCCCTTTGACTCACCGCGTAGTGGATCCACAATTTACGGCAGTGAAGAGCGAGTTACCTACACAATGAACTGAATAATGCTGTGTCCTTCTTACGACCACCGCAAAAGAAAATATTGTAATTAGACACGTATATATACATTCGTTAAATGTAAATGAGCCTACAAAACAATGAATTGATATTTACATTGAATATTATAATCCTTGCATGTAGAATGACCACTTCATGAATACAAATAGTAACGTATTAGAATTATCACGGAATATAAAACAGGTTTAGCCAAGGAAAAATATAATACATGTTTAATTCCGACACAACAATATAATATCGCATATATTAAATATAGTACGGAGAACGAATGAAACAGTTCTGTCAATAATACTTAAAATGGATGGTTATCCCTCTAGACTGTGTTGGCCCAGTTGAACCCCTTGACCCCCTTGATCGCCTTGACCTGCTTAATCTATTTAACAAGTTAAAACTTTATGCAGCACTAGACAGACAAATAAATATTCTTGTTTAAAATAATAATTTCTACTTTCGGCTGTTTCGAACTCCTGCAAGTAATCATTGTGAATACCTAGCAGGCATCATTTAGATACAAATTTTTCCAATCATTTCACTGCCTCTCAGATTCATTGATTGGCTAATGACTTTACTTCAGTGAAGGTCATTTCAGAAGACGCCTGGGTGAACATATTGTTAATTAATCTGCGAAAATAATTCTCTAAGTGAATTTTGTTTACAATTTAGGTTTGTAATTGTAATATTTATATTATTTGCATGTAAAGCTTACTGCTGTTTTTCCTTCATTATTAATAGTACTGTATACAAAGTACTGCATACTGTATACTGCAGTACAAATATATAAATAAAAAATTAATTATGGCGACGGTGAAAATTCAAACATTAAGTCATTTCCATGTTTTAAAAAGTACAACTTTCAACTGTGGACTTGAAAAATAAATGTACTATTTATTCATTACCTTATATTAGAAGGGCTTAAGGCTCCAAAGTTTAATGACTATTCAAGGCAAAATCTATCTTCATGAAGTATTTTTTGCTGTTTATCCCAACACAGTCTGGGGCCATCGGCCACCTTTCCTCTATTGTTACTAAGAAGATTAATCGATAATCTTTCACCATTCGCAAGGCATATCCAAGCCACCTCTATTGAGAATTAAGGTGATACTGAAGGTCTTCCTTATCACTCGGATTATTAATATTACACCTGCTACTCCCCACGGATATCTCATTTCGATATTATTTTTTAATAACATCGGCCGTTGTCAATCAGAGACCTTCCCACGATTTTCGCTCATCATTCAATTTTCTTTGTGGTAGAATATGTTTATAAATATTTATAATGAACTAGTATAGTATAGTATATTACCCGTACTACGACGCAATTGTCAGACAATTTGTTTGATATGAAAATAGAAGAAACTGAAAAAGAAAATGTCACTAGATATCTTATAAGAGGATTTCATCTCACAGAGTAAAGCGTAAAGTACACGTGACAATAAAATGTTACGTATATTGTGAAATACCTTTTAAGATTTCCTCAAGTATAGTATCATAAGACCGATACAATCCTGTGTTTTTATTGTATAATATTAATATTAATTACTGATGATGAAGGTATATTACCCGTCACTACTAACTAAAAAGATATACTTAATATTTCATTTATATAAAGAAAAAAAAATCATTTTCCAATTAATTTTAATTCATACTTAATATCTTAATTCATACTTAATATCTGAGCTATTCTGCCGTCAACGATTGTTGATGCAAGCCAAGTACCTACTTTCTGTATATTTTGTCCTTTCAATATAAACCTTTATATATACCTGTCCCGCTCTGGCCAACTAATTACTTAGGAATTTCGCCGACGGGGGGACAGATTGCCTTCTAACCCCGCACTGTCAAGATTTGTGTTCTTGTTTATCGTCCGAAAGCAGCGCCGTGCGTAACGCTAGGTCCACAAAGAAGCGGTATTCTAAACACTTCCGGAAGTGCAGTGATATTTCGGTTTTTTACTAAAAAGGTGCGAGTATCCATCTGCCATTATTTTCCTTCCTAAATCCAATTAGGGTAGCGTCATTAATCATTATTGTAATCGATACAGTTCACGGGATCTTATCCCACCGACGACAATAGCCCTGATATTAAAAGATTCGAAACGTCGGCAGAAAAAGATCGAATACCCAGAAAACTATACACGTTTCTGAAGAGCCGTGAAAACATGAGAATATTTTTAATTATTTCATAATTTACCAATAAAACGAATTCCCAAGTATAAGAAGAATTCATTATTTTTAACTTATTTCGTTTAAGTTTATTTCGTTTTAGGAATATTATGAGCCATGTAGAGGTGGTGTATTGCGCTACAAAAAGAAGATGCATATTTTACTTTTAATATATTACGATATGATTATGGTCAAAAAAATATTACGCTTATATTATACCACATCTACGCACATATTTTTTAAATTTAATACATACTTTAAATTGAATAATATATATTAAAAAAATATAAATTAATTATTCTGAAGTAAACATACTGCATAATCTCCACATAACCTCTGCTATTGAAACAGGGTAACATGACATAGATTGGGCTATTATTGTATTTATACTTTTTTTGTAATATTACAGTGTATAAATATTTTAATTTTAATTACATATTTTATTTTCTTTGTGGTGTGATATTTTTGTTAATCTATTGTATTTTACATTTTTTTATTATAATTTTTTTTAATACATTTAATTTTTGTTAGTTTTTCATGTGTTTCAGTATTTAGTTCTATTTTTCTTGTACACGATGGCTTAAAATCATAAAGGTAAAATATAGTTTTGTAGATGATTTTATTACTCATATTATGTAGCCTAAGATTTTAATTACGATAAATTATTAGCGCCATCTACGAGCTTTTGGAACAAGTGGAAATTCGAACATTGTCAATTTAATTAGTACTATATGGATACATGTAAGTAACAAGATGGCGGAACATGAGAATTCACGACTTTCAGAGAAGTATATTTCAAACATTCAAAGTTATCCAAATGAATATATGCCCGATAATATTAGTTTAATATCAGTTAATGACTTTTCTGTAGACGATTTGTTCAAGAACAAAGATTTTAACCAAATTAAAGGTTTCAAATAACAAATGTTTTACACGTATTCCTAAATATTTTTACATTGTTTCTTAAAATAATTTTCTAACAAGTTCCCTTTTAAAATATGAATAATTTAAACTTAATAAAAACATTATAACTATAGTGAAATTTATTCTACTGTAGACGTTCAGGAAAAGTACTCATTGTGAATTTTAAAATTTTGTTTTTTACGTAGCCGATAATGAGGAGCAAAGCTATAATCGTGATGAAATACAAATAACTAAATATATGAAATAATTGATCAACAAAACAGTGAAGTTACACAAAGAACCAACAAAATTAAATAGAATGGAAACAACTAGAGAAAAATAAAAACGGAATACAATAATTAGCATTTTTGATCTATTTAAAAAAAAATTCTACTATTCAAATATTAAAAGAAAAAGAAAAATATCATTTTATTACTGAAAATCGTAGTTTGTTTAAATTTGAATTTTCATGCTCAAAAATCAACACATAATTTGCACAGCACCATTAAACGCGTCAAGGAAAAAAAATAACAACTTACCCGACAACATCAGGAACATTAATGATAATAAAGAAATAATCATTGCTATTAAAAAAAACTTTACCCTGTAGTGCTGTATCCAACGTAAAGAAATATTATAATGAAATAATTATTTAAGTTTTAAAATATCTGATAGTAGATTTCATGTTTACTATTTATATTAAATATACGCCGTCTAAACAAAAAAAAAATATAGTCTTAAATGAAATGTATGAATTTCATATTTAATTTTTATTTGTGATGAATATTGTTAGGACAAAGAACGTTGTTCTATCCTCTTCGCCGGCTAGTCAGTGAAAAACACAAGAACGGCGCTTTTTTCACTTCAGAAACATATACCAACAGAGATCTGCCACTGGAAAAAAATATTTTTAATACCTGGGAGAGATAAATGAAATGATGTTTTACGTTATCAAATGGATTCTAATAAAAAATACAAATTAAATTAGAACAAATTACAATAAAAATTAAATAATCATAATTTCGTCGGGTTGACCATGAGTTCAACGTTCTTCAGGGCAGGCTGGTGACAACAAGATTTAAAATGTTACAAAAGATGGCACTTGTTCGTGTACATTCCGTAGTAAGTAGAATATCTCGCAACCCATCGTTGTAGATAGTTTTTTTCGGAATCCCAAGCCGACGCAAAAGGATTTGTAAAAAGAATTGTAGAAAAAAAAAATAACAATTTACTCGAAAACATCAGGAAAATTAATGATAATAAATAAATAATCAATGCTATTAAAAAAATACTTTAAAGATAAACATGTACCCCGAAACTTATAACATTTTTATATTGCTATTGGTATTCATTTATTATATTTTATATTATTATTATATGCTAGTTATTGTAAACAATGATTTTTATAAATATACAGTCCACTTCTATGCACAAATTTATGTTTCAAGATAAGTGTAGTATTACAAATTGTTCTTCATTGTATTGTATCATTTTACTTATATCAGATTAATAAATAAATAAATAAAAATATTTTTTTTCTACCAAATATTTTTTCAGCCTGGACCATGAAATCTTTTCTTCATAAATGTAGACACATTTACTGAAATAAAGCATTAAACTGTTTATTCCAAATATACAGCTCGACTATTCAAATAATCATGTCATTTGAAAAATGTTGAGCTGACAAGAGAATCAAAAAATTTTCTCTACCATAAAGGTCCAAGTGATATGTGACATACATGTTGAATAGAAGAAATGACTTTTTTTATTTTAAACATATATTTTTATTTGACGTATATTATAATATTTTTAATTAATCTCTGTAAAACTACCTTTTTTTAAATTAAAAAAACTCATTTTCTTTGTTTCTGTTTTTTGTTATTTGTATATTTATGATTTAAATTTGTAAATTAAAAAATATAAAATGGCTTATTCATAATTTTAGGGTATTTTTAAACCATTGTAAATGTTTAAATATAAATTAAATGTATTCATTAGAAAGATATACATATAAAATCAATTTTATCAAAAAGCATTGTTGTTGCCACCGGGATTCGTACCTGGATCTTTTCTAATCCGGGAAACGTGCATTATGCGATTATGTTATACCAAGACAGTGCATTGACGACAAATTTTTGTACTTATATGTTACACTTTTCAAATTGATACATCTATCGTTCCATTATTCGAAAGCTATCTTCTTTATTTTTACGGAATCTTTAATACCTTTGATATACATTTAATTTGTATTTAAATAAATATCACAGACTTATGTTATCCTTAATAACATTGTAAATGTGATCAGTTATATTGTTTATTCGATAGTTTTAACTAGTAAACCGTTTTTTTCTTGTTTAATATATTTTTTCTAGTTAATTGGAAGTCCTAATTATAACACAGTACAATATAATTTCAAGTATCCTCAATAGCTTTCCATGATAGTAAATTTACATTCGATTCAGTAATATTATTTCTTGAGCTTTATGAAAGATCGAAACTGGATATGAAATAAAGCTGCAAATTTCATCCCCTTAATCCAGTTGCACCACTCACCCCGAGCAGTAACGACCCCCTTACCGTATCCGGAAATTATATAAACAAACAGCCAAGTCTCGTGCACTTCGTAAATAAATTAATTCATCTCACCAGTTGCCATTATCACGTGGCTTATGAATAAATGTATTTTGTTACTGACTGCCAATCGCTGTATCGAGAAGTAATATGTCTGGCGTCGGGTTTAAAGCCAGTCATTATCTTTACGGTTCGAGTGACAAATTGCCGAATGAAACGAGCGGGTCCTTCTAAATTGTCGGCCATTGTTTGCCAATTCTATGTAGTTAGGTACCGAGTTGAGTTGATGGTAGCAGATGTATTAAGTAGCGGAGTTGTATGAGAAAAGGCGTGAGATTACGTTATAATTAGGCACCAAATGGCAGTTATCAGGGAATCTATGTACAATAGTCTGAGTTATGATGCCGTGTCAAGAAATATTAACCCCAGCACACCGTGATAGAAAATACCGTATGCCGCTATGTCAACTTGTGTTTCAGTGAGGAAAATTAAATTTTTAAGAATATGAATTGAATTTATTAAGGAGAACACATTTTTATTGTGAAGTTGTAATTATTCAGAACATAGGTCTGTGAAGTTTTAAATATATATATAAAATCAATTTCATCGAAAAATATTGTTTTTACGCTACCGGGATTTGAACCTGGATCTCTATTTCCAATCCGCTGAAGTACACTACCAATTGTGTTATAGCGGCAGTTTTTTCAAGACAAATTTTCTAACGTATATATTACACTTTTTCAAATTAATACATCTGTTGTTCTATTATTTGAATTGAATTTGTTGATTAATATGACGGACTATTCTTCATACGCAATCTAACGATGCGGGCGTCAGCTTTAGCGGTATATACCGATCAATATCGAGCAGTAGACCTATGGTACAGCATGGCTGAAGAAGGGATAAGCGCGAAAATTGAATAGAATGTGTTGGACAGAAAGGGTTATAATCTGTTTTATATTACGCTGGAAGGAAAACAATAGCGTTAATTCAAATACATTTTTCTTAACTTTATTATTCGAAATTAGCATCATTAAAGTAATAAAATTTCAAAATATATTTTCGGAAGCAGCTTTGTTGTTAACCTTTTTACTGCCAACTCTATTTGAAATGGAAGAAACCACATAAGGTAAGTCTAGGTTTTAAAAGTCTTGACTTATCTATCAAAACCTGGGACCTGTCGTCCACAGATGGCAAAATGATTTAAAATTATGACTTTAATACCTGCAAGTTTGCAAGGTCTAAAGGTGCGTGTTACCATGCTTATAGCTTGGCACGACATACAAAGTTTGGCGTGTTAACGCGCTCGTGGCATTTAAAAGGTTAAAGGCCTTACTCTGTAAAAAGTTTTCGAAATGCTTAAACAAGTGATAATCTGTTAATGAGTATTGTGAATGAGGCAATAAGTGCCGAGTGTAGAAAAAAAAAAGGCACCTATTTGTCAAACATTTTAAATTTTACTAAATCTTTTAATAAGTTCAGAAGCGTGGATGACTATAGTTTAACTTTTGTGTAAGCTCTTTAGTTGTTGTGCGTGATCATATATAAAGCGTTCAGTTGGATGTTAAATTGAACAGAACGCTAACGACCTTCTATCATTTAAAAAACATATTTACCACCGGGACTTGAACACAGAACTTTATATTGCTCGTAGAGTGTTACAGTCAATTTTCTATACTAATCCATTAAATAAGATTTTTATATATTAATTTCTAGTGATACGTTTTATGTCATCAGTAGCTTGTTGATCTGATTGTTAGGACACTCGCCTAGTAATCTAGTAGTCTGGGGTTTGAGCCTCGACCCAGAAGACAACCAAGTTAGTCATATTTCCATAGCATGAACGTTAAATTTAGTTTACAAAATAGTAAAATATCTGATATGAAATGTATTTAGTGTTTGGATCTCTTAAAAAAATCATATACATTTGTTTTATCTTTATTTTTATTTATTTTAGAAATTATTATTAAAAAATATTTAGTTCAGTATTACTGTCACATGGATTAAATAAAAAACTCAAATAGATATTGAACTTACGTGCCAGCAAATTGCCTACAAACATCAATATGAAGTTGTTCATAAATGATTCGCAATTTTCTGAATAACCCACGGCTAGACAAAAATCGTGGGTTACGCCATAGACAAGGTTACACTAATTTGGGCAATAACGGCTATATTATACAGTATTTTTATAAAATAAGGATTATTTAATAAATTTTTAATTCTCAGAATTTTTAGAAATGCACAGCTTTTTTGATTGTATGCAGTGCACGCCCCTGTTATTCAAATACCACGAGTAGGGGTGAAGTGGCCATAGAGGGGTGTCTATGTGTTGTGCAGAATCCTAAAGAGTAACAGCGCAAAATTTGGAATGAATTCAATGTAATATTTAATCGTGACTGTTCAATTTATTTAAGCGTAATATGGAAATTTTGGATTGCATCGCATTCTACACATATCGGGAGAGGGGGTTGGTTTTCAAGAAAATGGAGGAGATTATCTTTGTTTTATGTAGGGTCAGCCAATATATCGTCTAAGATGCTGAACATTATACAAGGAAATGAATAAATTATTTATTAATTTCTTAACGAATAGACCTTCATCTCCGTATTTTCAATAAAGCTTTCTGAAAGCAGTTTCTAAGAAGCCTTAGAAGCTTTGATTACTCTGAGTAAACTTGTGAATAAATGATACCTTTATATTACCTAAACCATACACTGTTGTGCCTTAACATTATTTATGTGATGATGATCTTTATTAATTCTACAAATGTATGTGTGCAAAGATTAACTTATCTTAACACTAAGAACGAATAGAATATGTCTGTACATGTTGGTTTACTTAACATGCCCACATAATATCGTCTATCAGTATCATGTATCAACCTCATGACAAAACGAGTTTGAGCTTAAGAAATTAGATAGTCATATAAAATATCTAAGTATATCCCCTTCCATAAAACTTAAAAATGTAGGTAAATTATACAAATTTAAAATCTAATATGAACATTCAATTTAAGAAATAAACAACAATTAGGTATCGAGTGTTTTCTACATGTACTTACGTATCTACCAAGTGTACATGTTATATAATTTATTTATTATTAACAACATGCTCTATTTTTTAATTTATAAAACTTTTTTTTTTGCATTGTAATACAAGGTGTCCCAAGAGTGTTTTTCATAATAAAAATTCTATAATAAAGTAATGGAAAGTTTAATAAAAAAATGTTTATTTTGCGTTTAAGTACAATTCATGGAAGTTTATTTCTTACAAATTATGCTTTCTAAATATGATAGGTTATTTCGCTGGAACTCTTTTAAACTTTTTCTGAGAACTGATCAACACGTATTCTCAGTGATCGCTGCCATTTTTTCTGGGATATTTTCTTTTAATTGCCTCAGAGAAGGAAGATTGATACTGTATAACTTTGATTTAAAGTAGCCCCGTAGGAAAAAGTCAATTGGTGTCAAGTCGGGGCTACGTGGAGGCCAGTTTGTGTCATTTTGTCGGGATATCAATTTTCTAGGGAAACTCCATAGAGAATGAATACTTCCCGCCACTCTCACGCACGTTGCGTTTGTGCAGCGAGCGAACCAAAATGAAAAATACTTTTGGGACACACTGTATTACAGCGCGTCTCACAATATGTAATACACCTCACCAGTATTCATTGATCTGTATTATTGTGATGTCTCTTTTTTAAACACGAGAAATAATTTCTCTCTTTGAAAGGGTATATTTTAATATTATGTTTATAATATATATATATATATATATATATATATATGGTTAAACATAATTAAATTGTAATATAATTTAAGTATTATATGCAAATCATTAAATAGTATACATTATTATAATCCATTGTTTATTTAAATATATATATATATATATATATATATATATATGTAAGCGATTCTTGGCAATACGTAAGTCTCTAAAGAGCTATCTAGGGGTATCTTTTCAAAGCAGATAACACAGGCTATTTGAAACAATGATGAAGTTAATACACTTTGCTAACGTACATTTATCGCCCGTATAAACCGAATAAGACAAGATGAGATAAATATCAGAGATTTTGAGATATATGGTAAAATAAGTTTCTGTACTGCGTTCACGCGTTGAGATTTTGATATAAAATCAGAGATCAGCTTGAGATTATTAAAAGAGACAAAAACTCAAACCCGTGTAAATAACTTTAGATTTGACAGCTATACTCGACACTTTCGCACAAGCATCTCTTAGAACCACAAATGAATATAAATATTTATTAGGAGAACACATTCTTATTGTGAAGTTGTATCAATGTGTCCAAAAACTTTATAAAAATGAATTGATAATTCTGGCGTCTGCTATCAGATTACTCAAAGGTATTTAAGATTTCGTAAAAATAAGGTAGATGGCTCTTACAAATAATGGAACGATTAAATGTATTAATATCAAAAAAGGTAACATATAGGTTCCAAAATTTGTCGCTAAAAATATCGTCGCTGTAGCATAGTTGGATAATGCACCTTCCCCGGTTTGGAAAGAGATCCAGGTTCGAATCCCGGCAGTGCAACAACAATATTTTTCGATAAAGTTGATTTTATATGTATATCTTTATAATTAATATGTTTAATTCATTATAAATATTTATTTTGAAAGTTAGATAAACACAAAAGTAGACTGAATGCAGTGGAAATGAGATCACTTAGGCATATATCTGGAAAATCCGTTTATGATGGAGTAAAGAATGAAAAATTAAGAAAAGAATGCTGATATAAGTATAATTAGTAAGATTAAGAAAGATTATGTAGTTTGATCATACGGAATGGATGAATAAGAAGAGAATGGTAAGAAAGATGTATGAAGTGTCGATGGCACCGGAAATAGAGGACATCCACGGAAGACGTGGCACGACCAAGTGAATCAGATACTGGAGGATGGTCCTGTTAGAAGCCTCAATAATCGTCGACTTTGTATGAGAAGATGTATGAATGTAAATGAGGCGAGAACTGTGTGTCAGGACAGAAGAGTGTGACGTTATATCTTATCTGCCTACCCCAGCGGGGAAACAGTATGATGGTAAATAAGTAAGTAAGCGGATTTACTTGGATGGAAAAATATTTTTGACGTTTGACGTACAATAAGTGTGCAGTGAAGTGCGAGACGATGAATCTCAGAGATTTAGTGTGTACACGAATGACTACGAAAGCCGAGAATCGTCTCCGAAGAATCTCATCAGAGCATTATCTGTATTTCAGAGGTTATCTTGAGGCGAAAATCTTATAAAAATCTCACCCATTAGAGAAACCAATGTCATTTAAAAATTACTAAAATGTTAATTTAAAAAATGTTTTCAGTATTTTAATATTAAATAATAATTGAATGATCGACCACGCTGCCACCCTGAAAAATAAAGGGGAAAAATTTAGACTTGGACGAAGTACATGGCCAGTGCACGTAAATAAGATGCATCCCGAGATGTGTACGTAGATCACCATGTATATGAAAGGGTTGACAATTTTACATATCTGGGTTTTAGCATGAACACGGTTAATAGGATGACTGATGAATTAAAGATTCGACATCTAGTTGGAAATATAAGTTTCTACGCGTGTAAAAAACTGCTGAGGTCAAAAACACTGAGTCATCGAAGCATATTGCTGATGTACAAAACTAGAGTAAGACCAGTGGTCACTTATGGTTGTGAAACGTGGTGCCTAACTCAAATCTAAGAAAACAAATTAGCAGTCTTTGAGCGTAAAATATTAGGAAAAATGTTTGGAACAGAAAATGGAACTTGCAGAATAAAAATGAATCATTAATGGAACAATTGTAAAATTCTGTGGGTCCCGAAGATTGCCGAAAGAATGCCAGATGACAGGACACCAAAGATCATGCCTATGTGTAACACCAGTGGAAGCGATCTAGATGCAGGTCAAGGAAGAGTCAGGTTGATTGTGTGAAAGAGGACTGGAGCAGAATGGTAGGATCTGGAAACTTAACAAAAATGACCAAAGATAAGCGACGGTGGAGAGCACTTGTAAAGAAAGCCAAACCCCACCCTAGGATATAGTGCCGTGGAAGAAGAAGAATAATGTTAAATAATAATGTTTTTTTTTTTTTATCAGCAAAATCAACTTTGTGGGTAAAATCGGTTTCGAAAAATATCATTTTCTTCTTCAGGATGTCGCTAATCTAATACGTATATTATATTGTTTCTTTTATATAATCTTTTTTTATAAAGCAATAATCATTTAAAAAATAAATTTAGTACTAAATTTAAATTGTTACTTGATGATACAACATTGTGTGAATAATTTATTGGAAAAAATTTAGATAAAAATCGAAATTTCAATATAAGAGTAATGGACCCTTTAAGATGTTTGAATAATAGTGGTTTTTCTGAATTTTCTAATCATTTGTTAGAAAATTATTGTATTTTTGATAAAAATTTGGGATTGTCTATTTTGGAATCATTGGAAATAAATAAAGCGTGTAAAACTAACCAAAATACTATGACCGACAAACTAAATTTAACTACAAGTCCCATCCTAAAATTTTTTCTTAAACATTCTAATAATTATGTATCATCAAATAACAATTTAAGTTAGGTACGGAATTTATTTTTATATAATTGTTATTTTTTTAACATAGATTTTGTAAAAGAAACAATGTAACATATGTTTTCGATTAGTTAATGACATCCTGAAGGAGAAAATGATATTTTTCGAATCCGTTAGATGCATTTAATTAATTAAATGAGCAATAAAATAAAGTTAACAATCTAAAATAATAAATAAATAATAATAATTCTAATAAGACTTAAATCCATAATATTATTATGTTTCCCCGTCTATGACTTTCTGGACATCTAGGACGTAGTGAATGTTTTGGATCCGTATGGCTTTATAAGTAGGTTAAGAACTACTCTCTAGGTAAAGAACACTTAAATGTTTTCTTTATTATATATTTACTAACAGTACGTAAATATATAAGAAATTTATAATGAAAACATATTTGAATAAAATCGTATATTGACGTCTGTCATCTTTTCTTTTGTTTTTGATAAGGGAGAAATCTTACCATATAAATTTTCTATTTACGATTCTTATATGTTATTTTTGTTCGTTTTGACAGCTAACTTACAAAGATGGAATAATTTGAATTACATTGATATTTTATTTATATGTGGTTTGTTTTGGGGAAAGCTCTATAATTATAATATAGATTATATTTAGATATAGACCGCGCAGCGGTCACCAATGGCCGCGTAGCTGCTATACTAGCCGCCCCCAGGGCCCAGAAGGCGATTGCTACATTAATACAGAAATTATTCACGGTACTGAATCAATATTGGATGCAATATTCTTGGTAAATCCATGCGTACAGAATAGAATTGTCAGAGCTGAGAGCGTATTAGTGCGAGTTAAATAATACAAATAGTTCAGTACTATTTGTCCCGGGTATTGTTCATTACACGAGATATAGTCCGCTTTCCGCTGAATGAGTAAATTGACGCTAATCTACCAGCTACAGCGTACAAAAAATATTTTCAACGCACGTTGTGTATGGGCGTACTGCATCTCATAACGTAGAGCAACACGGTGTTATGAAAACTATCCTAATGTTTAATTTAATTTTAAACTATGAATTTGAAAAACTATTTTTATTGATAAATTAACGTCAACCGGTTTCGATACTAATGTATCTTCGTCATGATGGACATACATATAAAATATGTAAAGAAATCGATTGTCAGGGGATGAAGCGGGGTTGTTAATATTGCAGTTAGAAATATATAAAACAACGTTAAATAAATTAAATACCTTACCATAAAGCCTTTTCACCGAGGGGGTAGGCACAATTCTCGCCTCATCCACATTCATCTTATCATACGAGCTCGTCGATTATTACAGCTTCTAAGAGGAGCACCTTCCAGTATCTGGTTACCTGGTCGTGCCAAATCTTAAGCGAACGTCCTCTATTTTTGCTGCCATCAATAATTACGTCATATATCTATATATGACGTAATTGACAAATAACAATAATTCTTAATTCATGACAAATAACAATAATTCTTAATTCAGACGTATCTGTTTCTTCACAATTTAAAAATTAAATTAAAGGCTTATGATAACTAAAATATGATACAAAAATTATTGACTGTAATCTATATACATACATATATTATAACGTTATGCATTGTACCTACCAGCCCCAAGATATTATTTTGAATTGACATTTCGCAAGTAGTAACACTGCATCGCTGGAAAGAATTTCTTTATGTCACTGATGAATCAAGAGCGTGTGCAATAAGATACTCGTGAAATTAATATCAAAAAATGTGATTTCAAGTTTAGAAAAGGAAGGGTGAGCATAATATAAAATATTAGGTATCTGTGTTACGCTGTACCATGTTGATCAAGAGTTTTTGTTATTGTGTGTATTTGTATGACGTAAAAAATCCCATCCTGTCACGACGTCCGTGAGACGTAATTAGACGACAATACTAATTTCTTTGTGAAGGATTACTCACGAGTTAAGTATGATGGGAACACGATTGGGTTCCATCTGCTCAACCTATTTTACAATATGAAGACGCAAGGGTTTCTGTGCTACTTTAAGAACCACGCCAGGAAGCAGTTGACCTAGCCTTTATGACGTTTGTGGTGCGAGGAGACACCAAGTATACTCGGAGTGACTCGGAACAACAAAAACTGAATTCAAGTTATGGATTGCTCCTTAAGAGCAAAGGTTCTTGTGTCTAATTGTTATGAAGAAAATTTATAGTTGTAAATTTTTTAAAAGGTTGTAAATTATAATGTTTATTCTCACATGTGATTTTAATGTTTGTTGCTAATTTTGTTTTAGACGATTTGTTGAAAACCTATTTTGTTGAAGATGATTTGTTGAAAATATTTTATTGAAATCACACTGATGTGATATTACTTTTGTGCTATATTACCTTGTAGACTCTAATATTTTATTATTCCATCATTCTCAAATTTTGTATGCAAAAGATAATTAATTATAATCTCAAACTTATTGTATTATTTTTTTTTTGGAATGATTACTGATGTGGATGGGAGACGGTTTGGTGAATTCTGTGCATCAGGACCACGCATCTCATGCTTTCCGTTGAGTGAATCGGAGGACAAATACGTCACATTTTGAAGCATCCAACTTGGGACAAGGTCTCGTCACAATATATATAAGTAAGCTTGCAAATACTAAATAAATTATTGTCGTTCCTGATTTTGTAGTTGATACAGTCGGCTTATTATAAATGATTTGTTAAGTTTTATTTATTATTCAAAACCTTTCTCCAACTTTACACTGCCCCCTTCACTTTGAATCCGTTTTAGAAATGGGGATTGCTGAGTAAATCTAAAGTTTAGTAAACTTTATTTATTCTACTGAAATACATCAGGAGAATATGTGAGCAGTGTGGTAGATATTTATATTTTTATTATATAGATATTTATATATTATATTTATATATTTTCATTACAATCGCAAAAATAATGTGTGCTGCCGTCTTATTGACATTACTCCAAAACAAACAGCGGAATAAATTTCAACAACCTTTCAATTATATTATTTTGATATCTAAGTTTGTTTTCGTTCTGAATTCCGTACTTGAATTATTAAAAATTGAAATCAATAAAAAAAAGGTTATTCTCAAAAATCTCAGCAACAGTATCGAAAAATAAGAGTAATTTATTTATCTGACTCAAGATAAATATTTGATTTGCTACCCTTACAAGATACCTAAAAACTAACGATGCCGTAAAGGTACGATTACCTGTACTGCCATTTAAAGTTGTATTAATTTGAACTGAAGGCGCTCTGCTGGAAATAGAATAGAACCTTTCTGAAGTAAACCTTTCTGCTGTAAAAGGTATTTTGATGGGAGTTTTTTTCTGTTCCTCAAAATTAATATTATTACTTTTAATTCTAGAGAAATTATTCAGGTTGATTATCAATTTATTTTACTTAATACGAATTAGAACAGAGATCATATTTTAGTTTTATCAAAAAAAGAAGCTAATATTTCGATGTTGACATGAAAAATGGTACAATCCATTGTTTTTGCTATGCATAATGTGTTTTCAAGATAATCCTCCCTTTACAAGTACAAGTTTTACGTCGCAAAATATAAAATATGAGTGTAACTAAAAATAGCGTATTTTTATCCATCCCCAACACCACGGGCAAAATATTAAATTTGCTATACACACCCTTGTCATCTTAAAATTTGATCTCGAGTAGATTTATACTCGCGTATTCGCGTCAACATTTTACTTTAAGACCGTGACGACTTAATCATAGTATATAATTCAAGGGACATTCTTTTGTCGCTCCTTGTGAAAAATTGTACATAAAGCAGATAGATTTGTTGTCCTATTAACCCTGATAAATCGTGTCTGTTTTTCTAATTTTCTTCTACAGGGTGTATCTTGGATCGTTAGAGCTTCGGAGATGAAAAAGATTAATGCTTTTAAGATAAAGTGTTGGAAGCGAATGTTAAGGATAGACAAATAACCGTATGAATAAATCTATTTTAGAAAAGCATTTAAATTATATTTTAACAGATCGTCGGGTCGAACCATAAAAGTACCGACTGCAAACTATGTGTACAATGAGAGAACAAGAGAATATGTTGTGTCAATAATATTTAATAAAATAAATAAAGACTCATTAAACATTATAAAAAATTGAGACCCCAGTGACCACCCTAAAATATAAAGTGAAAGAATACATTCTTATCTAGTTTTTTCCCTGTGTTGTATTTCATTTAAAAAAATGTTGATAAAAACTCTATAATTACTATATGAAGTGCAATCTTAGCCGTAAAGCCTTATACAGTTTGCCAAATTATAAAAATTAATTATAAATGCACCCATATATATACATACGTTTGATCCACGACTTTTGATCCCCCGACAGTTGATCCCTCAAACACTTGATTTCTCGGATAGTTGATCCCTCTGTCAATTGATCCCCCAGATAATTAATCCCCTGAAGCTTTTTCAAGTACCTATTTATATTCGTAAATATCAGCATCCGTGAATGTTATAAATAGGGTGGGAGAAAATTCATAAAAATAATCTCGTACGAAATTACATATAATTCCAGATAATTAGATAACGGTGACATCTAAAAATGTATGTTCCTTAAAATATGGACAACATACAAAACAGAAAAAGATTACTAAGATGCTACAGCTATCAAAAAGTTAAATTATGAGATTGAGCATATAACGTACAGATTCACAATATTTGAGAACACACAACTACTGGATTTTTACCTCCAAAGATCTTTTTATTAAATAAATTATAGTAATGGTAATGGTAATTTAATGGAAGTAGTGGTAATTACAGGGCTTACGACCTGTCTTCGGATGGCACTCTCTCCTAACAGCTAACCCACCCCTTCCTCTGTGTAGTGTATTAAATTAAGTATATGAATATGATTAAGAACACATAATTACCTACGAAGGCACTGTTATTAAACAATTAATAGATATCTCATAGAGACGAAGATATATTTTATTAAAGGAAAAATATGGAAATAATGGTAATTACAGGGCTTACGACCTGTCTTCGGATGGCTTAAGTGATCACTTTACACAATGTAACGTTCACCATTCCACCCAATCAACCGCCATATCTATCAAATTTTTAAGAGTTGTATATATGTTATCATGTAAAAACATTTCGAGTATTTAACAACAACTTCTTTGTCACCATGTTTGGTCTGAAATTTAATATTTATAAATTTAATATCTTGAAACAGCATAGATGTCACCAATGAGAATATTTTTTTTAATAGAAAATATGGAAGCTATATTCTTTATATATATATATATATATATATATATATATATATATATATATATATATAACAAATTATTAACATATTATTCTAAAATATGCTTGAAAAGTCAATTTTATATATATTAACAAATAATATTGCATATTATTTTAACAATATTTGAGTATGTCCAAGAATAGACAAATACTGAATTTTACCTCCAAAGGCTCGTAGTTAAATACTCGAAGTGTTTCTATACGGTAACGTATATACAACTATATATATATATATATATATATATAAATTTGATAGATATAGAGGTTGATTATGGGTGGAATGGTGAACGTTACATTGTGTATGTGATCACTTAAGCCAGCTGAAGACAGGTCGTAAGCTCTGTAATTACCCATACTTCCATATTTGGTCATTTAATATAATATAAATAGCTTCGTCCGTATGAGATATCTATAATTTATTTACGTACAGATTCGCTAAAGAGACTCAAAAAATGTTCATGCTCAGGTGGAAATAGACTAGACTTGTCTGTCGATGTGAAGTAAAAGCAGTGATAGAATAGATTAAGTAGTAGCCATTTTCTATCTCGATGGAGCAACAACGTTAGAAAATAAATGTGAGCAAATGGTCCGGTGGGGGTCTCATTATTTAGTAATCATTGACATACATGTAAGATAGCGATCAATTAAATAATGAATAAGTAAAATTTACTGCAAATACTGGTGAACATTTAAAAATAAGAAAAAACTGCATTTTGTCTATAACCAGAACTTTTGAATATAGAAAAAATACTAAAATTCGTAAAGAAAAGCATATAGAACATGTGTGGCAGAAAAATGTCACAAATACCCCAAAATTTTAATATACCTCTAATATACTGCCGATGATTAAAATTCTTATAAAACACCCATTTCCTATTTACATTTATCCCCTAGTCTACTAGACCATTGTGTGGCCACGTACACCACATTGGTGTTGGAAAATTAATTTATTGGAAGGGAAATATCAGATTCTGCAGTACCGTGATATTCTGTGTGCATATTTGTGTGTACTATTCAGTCCTTTCAAATCGAAACTTTTGTTTGAAATTACTCTAAATTATGTATGGAAGAATAAATGTTGTAATAACAAAAGCACTTTTGTTAGGAGAGTTCTATAAAGCTTAATATTTATATCATTAATTGGCATGGCGATTACTTTGTGGTGTGATATGATTTTTCTAGTTTTTACAACAAACTTTGTATAAATAAAATATTGTTGTTGCTACCGGGATTCGAACCTGGATCTCATCCAATCTGGAGAACGTGCATTAACCGATTATGCTTTAGCAAGACAGTGCATTGACGAACATTTTCGAACCTGCATGTTACATTTTTCAATTTAATTAAATTATTTGAAAGCCATCTTCTTTATTTTTGATTAGATTGGAAGAGATCCAGGTTCGAATTCCGGTAGCAACAACAATATTTTTCGAAATAATTGATTTTAAATGTTCATTTAATTAGTATTAAAAATATCACAGACTTATGTTCTGAATAATTATAACTTCACAATAAGAATGTGTTCTCCTTAATAAGTTTGTATAATACACACGTTGGGTTATTTTCATATTCGCATCCGCCGATGAATTGCCCGAATACACTATTTACTTTATTTAGTTTAGTTATCACTTAATGAGAGGGACTGTAACTTTCGAAACCAGTTGTGAAAATAATCCAACGTGTGTGTAATGGAAAGTTTTTTGTGAAAATTAAAAAAACTTAATATTTATAAATTAATGTATTCAATTAAAACAAATTTATATAAATTACTCAATAGATTAAAATGTTTGCACTTGTCGCTATTGTGAATAGTGTCCAGAAAAAATATAATTTGTAGGTAATTCAGAATTGTGAATAATTAATATGATTATTTAAATTAATTAAATTCGTGTAAAATATGATAGGTTTGCAATTTAAAACAAAAAGGGTTAATTAATACACAACAAAAGTATTAAATGGATATGATTATCGTCAGAATGTGACAAAATCTCAAATGAATACAATATTATGTGTAAGATAACTATTTTCAACTTATTAAAGGACAGCTGTAAGGGGGGGGCATCCTTTCCTGGTACCGTTTTAGTTAGCTAGGGCTTCCTTGTCGGTCCCACTTATCAAAGCTAATAAAAATACACGACTTTAATTCAATAACATAATTAGGTATATGCAAAACGAAAAAAAGAAGAAATTCAATGTGGACAATTAGCAATTATCGCAAATTTTTTAAAATTTAGACCCTCCAGCCTCCCTTAAATCCGTAGAACATAGTTTTACATACAGATGGAAAATTAATGAAAAATTAGTGTGCAGTAATTCAAGTGAAGACACTCAGAGATCCATTAATCAAGAAACACTCCCAAAATATATAGATTTAAAATGAAACTGACCAAATATGTAAAATATAAGTTTTAGTAAAAGAAAATACTTTAGTCTTGTTTATATTAGAGCACATATAAGAGTAATTATGTATGCACTGTGTTACGAATGAAATAAATAAAATAAAAACGGACATTGGACGAGACATAAAATAGATTGAGTCACACTTAACGGACAGACTATTTAATATTTTCAACTGTTCTACAATGCAGTGCTAAAATGATCGGGTAATCATAATCAGGAATTATTCTCAGCAGACAAATACAGCGCCGAATTCCAAAACCCCTTGAAGCAGATTTGGGATAATTATAATTAAATATGCCGTTTTATAGATTTTTTATCAGCTACATGTAGAGCACATAGTTTCTCGTAAAAGCCACATAAGTACATTGATATTGCATGTTCTAAATCAGAATTAATTCCAAAATATCCCTTAGCAGATAGGTTATAAGTTGCTATTCTCCCTTAAACGAAATCAGCCATTCATATGATCATGTGATCTAAAATCCAGTATGACTGCCAAAACGATATATAATATTGATCATTACCAAATCACCTCCTTAAAAAATGACAATACTTAAAGTGCGGTGATTCATTGGTTCGTGCGCAATGCGCTTTTTGTACTCACTTTAATATTCGACGAGTAAGAGATGGGGCAATCACGCAACTTACGTGGTGTTGGGTTCAAAAGTTCAGACAAGAAGGGACAATGGTTGACCAAACTCCTCCGACACCACCAACCTCAGCAGCGACGCCAAAACATGTGGCTCAAGTTCGACGTGAAATTATGCGCAATCCGCGTAAATTGATAAGGAAGATTGCAGCCTGTACTGCCATAAAAAAATCAACAGTACACGTTATTTTGAAAAAGAAACTACAGTTTCACCCACTCAAATTGCAAATCGTGCAGTTTCTTAACGAAAATTACTATTCTTTACGTGAAACCTTATTGAGAACAATGCTGGAACAGCACGAATGCTTGAAAACATATTGTTTACTGACGAAGCACATTTTCATATCGATGGCTATGTTAATAAATAGAACATGAGATACTGGTGCCCCGACAGTCCAAGGGAACGCCATCATAAACGTTTGTATTGTCCAAAATCAAAAGGGTGGTGTGCAATTTCTGCTCGAGGGATAATTGGCCCTTATTTTTTAACCAGCGAGAGACAGTCACTGCTGACGTATACTGACTGTCAGCAAGACGGGACCACTCCACACACAGCTAGTGTTTCAAAGGAGAAGCTGAAGGAAATATTTCCCAGTAAATTAATTAGGAAGTACGGAGACATACCGTGGGCACCTCGATCACCGGACCGGACCTTACACCGTACGACTTTTTTTTGTGGAGATACCTTAACCGTTTTAGTGCTAAGCAATTTTCGATACAAACGATCGCAGCGCTTTTGCGCCGCGTAGCATTCTAACGGTTAAGTCAAGAGTTTACAGCAACAATCCTAGAACAATTCAGGCCTTACAAGAAAATATTCATTGTAAAGTTGCTGTCTTGAACCAACGCTTTGGTCTTGAGTATTCGCAAATTTAAGAGTCCGATTGCAAGAGTGTCCAGAGAAATGGACGGGATTTAGACGATATTGTTTATAATACGTGAAATCTGTATCGTAAAACTCATTTTTGTATTAATAAAATATCAAAATAACATTGTAGTTTTTATTTTATTTAAATTAAATTTTCCGCTGGACACCCTTTATTAAACTGCGGACAGATATTTGCGTAAATATTGTGATGTAATTGCAACGAATACATAAAAAAGAAAGCATTTAAATAATTTTAATCCAGGAATATTGAAAAACGTTTGACATATCCATATCAAAATTCAATGACAAATAGTTATTTAATACTTGCCAGTAGGAAAAATTCATGCGATTTCGCTATTTTGTAGTTTTTCTTTCTCGTAATAAAGACAATGTAGACTTCATCTCAAATTTAATATTTATTTGCGTACTGTAAATGTTATTGAATATACAAAAGAAAAAAACATTTAAGTAATCCTAATCTAGTGATATTAAAATCACGTTTAACATACTTATTTAAGACACGCGATCTCGCTACTTTCGTATTTTTTCTTAGTGGCAATATACACTGACTAAATACGTTAAAGGAATATACCTATATATATATATATATATATATATTAACATATACAAATTAAATATCACAGACCTACGTTTGATTAATAACCTATATGATTAACTTCTCGTCATTTGTCGACGGGTTAATTCTGATGTATAGGTATATATTTATATATAAAGGGTTAAATATGTCGATTAGGTAACATTTTTCAATTGTATGGTTAGCTAGTATCCTTTTAATATTCAGACCAAAGGGACTAACCTCTTTCTACGAGATTTTTGCCCTTTAAAAGATAATATTCTTTCCCTTTTTCAAGGGAAGCTTCTTGAAAACGGAGTTCTATTTATAGGCCCTACAATAGTCGGGGTGAATTTATGCAAGTCAGCCTCCCTCGCTGTGCCGCTGAATTTTAGGGGTTCAAATTGCGTACAACAGTCCTCGAATATATTCAGCTTATTTCGCGAAACGATCACAAATGTTTGACTTGTATTGAAAGTGTATCATTGAAAGGCGGTTACTGTCTTCGATAGCGCGATAAAAGTTTATTTTACGCACACGCGTTCTACAGTTTCCGCACAGAAATGTTGATACATCATTAAGTGTTAAGTTTAAGTGAATTTGTGATATCTCCCGACATACATACTACAGGCATACATGCCTTGTATACGTACATACTGTATTATATATATATATACTCTTATCATCTGATCTTATTCGCTTCAACAGAGAAAAGTGAATGTTTTATCTGATGCTGAAAATATACCGCTGTGTTTTCAGCGATTCAACGACTAAACCGACTTGTACAAATATCGTAAGACACATTTAATGTTACGCGTAAACGTCGATTGTAACATTACATCACTGTGTTGTTATTCTGAATTGTTATTATAGCACATGCAAGCTTCCTAATATCTGTTAAGAAAAACGAGTGAGAACATCTATGTTTATGTATAAACATCACGTATGTGTACTTGTTGTGTGTACAGTTAACTGAAGAGGAAGGAAATAATGAAGATTCATAACTGTTTGGTTTTTATGACAGGACAGGATCGCCGATCGCTGTGCGTGTGTCGATGGTCCATTAGGTTTACTATACCTATCTTTCTCCCTCCTCCCTCATTTCACTATTACTTTATAGCACGGCTTCTTATGTGTGTTATCAACGACTTTAGACTATACTCGTTACACTAGTCTGATTGTACAAGTTACTGTTGTTATTGTGCGTTTCGGTTATTTCGAGGAGCGTGCCGAAACTATTAGTATTCAGAGTGCGTCATGTGAATAAGTGAAGTTATTCCTGGAGTTCAAGAGAGCTATGCGCACAGCAAGAAAATCCAGGTAAGTCGTGCTTCCCGGTTGGTCCTTGAACCCTTATTGTTCTGTTTCTGTTCCTTTACCCACATGTGTAAATAATGACATTTATTTTCGATATTTTAAAATTTCATTTGTTATAAAATGGTTGCTTGGAATTGTACAAGATATATATTATGTTTGGAAATAATTTTTTTGATAGATATCGAGTGTAACATGTTTGTTGAGACACTTTTTTGTCACGTGTTTTGTTAGAATACTCTATGAATACATTGAAACGGGGCGTGCAAGTATGGTTGCGGATAGAAATATTTCTATCAGATGCCGTGCGCAAATAGCTGAACATCTCGAACAAAAACAACTCATCAAATTTTATCAAAAGATCTTCACAATCATGCGTATAAAATCCAATTATCAAACAAGGTTTAATCAGATACCTCTTATTGAACGATCATATATTTCTAACCACATTATTTTTGCTTAAAAATTACAAATTTTATCGGAATCTAATACAAACCAAAAAAATATTATATTATTTTATTTCATATCTATACTCTAAATGTCTCTGAAATTCAAATTTATTTAATTTAGATTTTATTAAATTATTATTTAAATAAATGTTTCGCAGTCGTCTGAGAAGATTAAATTATCTATCGGGTGGGAATGTATTATTTTTATCTTAGATTCTGGAATATTAGATTAATCCTATTAATGGAATTTAATAAATACGTAGGTTTGTGACAATCGGCAAACAAGTGAAAAATACCTACAATAGAATATAGATTTACCGAATTCCAAAGTGATATATCTTATTTTCCGCGCACGCTTCTGCCTCGAGTATAATTTAATCCACACATCCATCCCGTAGAGATCAGCCGCCATCTGTCGGTGTCTGCCAAAGCTCTATAGTCGCGCGACATTCCCGGGGGAGGTTATCGCGGCTGGGATCGCATGACGTCACCATACTTTGCAGCTTCCGAGGCCTCTCCGCAACTCAACACCCTCAGATATGATGCATTTAATTTACTAGATGCATAATGTTTTATTATAAGATCTGCTGTAGAAAATTTTGTGTATTAATTGAAGAGAATTTGTTGGAACAATGTTTTTTAAAATCAGTTTTATAGAACCATAGATACAGTTATCTAATTTGCTAGCGCCCGCAATAAATGTCTAGAATATAATGGTAGGTATCAGAAACAGATTTAGATGTGCTATGAACGTGTTTTAGTCGTATTAAATTTGTATGTAAGTGTCGGTAAAGATGCATCACTTGCAATGAATATTTTTTATGTGTAAACATACTCTGAAAATTCCATACTAGATTATTCTCATAAAAATATGCGACGAAAAGTGACCAAAATATATATTATACTCGTTGCCATGGTGAATATATGTTATTAAGTACACATAATCATTAAACCTACATTTCGACACTTTTTAGAAATGCACATATCCAAAAAGCCACAACACGATGTTTATTTGTGAATTCAGTAGGTAATTAAAAGGCTTAAATTACAAAAAATACATACCTAGTACTAACCTTTGCGAAATTCAATACTAAGCAATTGCTTTCGGACAATTGAAATTATAAATTTAATAAAATAATGTATGTATAAATCTACTTACATAATTCAAAAAAGATTTTTTTTTAGATAGATTTTTGTGATGTTTTTCATCGAATTAAAATGTAGTAAGTACAATATTAAACATAAATTAATTCAATATAAAAAATAACACACACTTGCAAGATGTGTACTCTCGCCTGCGAAAATAGTAATTTTACTCTTCGATATTTCTCTTAAATGATATATTTATTTATTTATATATTTATAAGGAAAGTGTTATAAAAATAATTATATCTTTATAGACAAAAAACAAGCATCGTAGAATTTATTTATAGAATATTACATAATTATATTAAAATTGTAAACTGCGCATAACTGATTTATTACATATATTTACTGTCAACCTGCCATGCAGTTTCGCAAAAAATATAATTATAATGAATATATATGTAATAAAGAATAAATAATCTAAAAGCAAATATTATGATTATTTTAGATGTGTTGTTAATGGAAAATATATATCCAAAAATAACAGTCAAGTTGACCGTCAAAATATAAAAATATGTAGAAATAGTAAAAATATTTAGAAAAGGTAAAGAAATGTGACATTTCAAAAACGCGCGGCGACACAGAGCGGTACTATACCGACCTGGTACACGGTCGGTTAGAGAGAATGCAGGACGAAGGGAAGGAAGAGGACTTGCGCTCAAGTGGGCGTGGTGCGAGGTGCGCGGGGGAGACGGCGCTTCGCCGTGGAGAATTGAAAAATGGTGATGACCTAGATAGAAAATGAGGGTTTTCTCCCGCGGTGGATTCAGATATTTAAAATGGATGGGCTCGACGGACTCTACAGTGACAAGATTGGACCAAGGCTGCGACAACACCCTAGGGAACCTGGCATTTGTTGCCAATTTACCCCGTGGAAAACTGGGTATAAATCGACGTGTGCTAAATCGGCAACATTCTGTGTCCTCACCAGGAGGAGAGTTTAACTAGAAGAAAGAAATTGTCAAAGACTATTATCGTGCTTACAATGTCGGGATTATTATGTTTAATGATATTAAAGTGTAATTAATGTATACATTAGGGTTATTATTGTTTGAGACCATTCCCACCATCCGTCCGAGCCAGGAATACCGAAACCATACATACATTATCCACAGTCTGAGTCTAGCCAGTGGCGTGATGCGCTGGCTTTCGATCCACCGGTGCCAGCGCATTACATAACGATATATATATCATGTATAGCAAAAATAAAACATTAACGTAAATGCTTAATAAAAATTTTAGGAAAAAAAAATTCTAAATAAGCAGTTGGAAAAATAAAATGATAAGAATAAATAAAAATATACCAAATATCTTATAATATTTTAAAATCTTTTTTATAAATATATTTCAAATTCAAGTTTTTTGATTTGATTTTTGGTTATTCTGGGTTCTCAAGTGAAAGATAACGATAATATGGATGTATAGAAATCTCACGTCTCGAATCAGATTATCAGATTTCCAATACTCAGATCACGAGTGAGTAGTCGAGCGCAGCTAAATCCTCGTGCGGGTTGCGCAGTCATGTATCGTCATGCATGCTAATGTTCCATTTTAGGAAGCGACGCTGAAGATGGATTATCGTCGTATTAAGATTGAAGTCATCTTCATAAAATGATGGAGATTATTGTCATCTGACTGGAGTATCGAAGGCATTGATTGGCCATACGCGATACACATGTAGAACTTAATTCCAAAACACCCCTATAACGGATTTGGAATAATTATACTTATATATGCAGTTTTGTAGATTTTCAGTTACATGCAGAATACATAGTTTGTCGCAAAACGCCATTTTAATTCATTGATATTGCATGTTCTAAATCAGGGTTCGTTCCAAAATACTTCAAACCAGACATTGTATAAGTTGTTGTTCCCCCTAAAATGAAATCACCCAATTACAGCGCTCGATAATGATCACGTGATCTAAAATTCAGTGCCAGAACGATGTATACAGAAAAAAAAATACAAAAATTATCTCTATAAAAAATGCAGATATAAAAACAAACATTTTGTACATTTGGTTTCAAAATGCACGTTTTCATCCATAACTCAAAAACACCTAAAGTCATTTTAGGGGGTTTTGGAATTAGGCGCTAGATATATATTCGTCATTACGTCACAACTTCATTGACTGCGTCATTCTTTAAGTCTAATAGATTTTTACAGGAGTAGAAAAAATAATCTATGTGCATCCCTTGTAGACAATTTTAGTATATGTTTAATTCAAATTTATCAGGAATTTTCTGAATGCTTTATTAAAAATTATTTTAAGATGGCAATGACGCACGATGTTCAAAATTTCTTGGAGTGAATTTGACAAAAAATAAATCAATTAAAACAATGGTTAGTATTACAAAAAAATAAATACACTCAAACGGATGTGCTAAAACGCATCTTACACATATTTGAGAGTATAGTTAGGCTTGATAGTAAAATTAGGCATCAGCTGATAACATACGCCGGCCTTAGCGTGTCAGTTTTCTTGCTACCACCTCACTAGCAACGATTTTCGTTGTAGACCTTTTACTGCATATTCTTATATACTTCTTTCTGTAACTGTAGTTTTATTAGAAATATTTTAATTTGTCCAAGAACACACAATTACTGGATTTTCACCTACAAAGGTACTGTTATTAAACAAATAATAGATATTTCATAGAGACAAAGCTATTTTTTATTATATTTAATGGAAATGTATGGAGTATGAGTAATTATAGGGCTTACGATCTGTCTTCGGCTGATTTAAGTGATAAATATTTATTTATGGAGATTGATTAATGCTTGAGAATGGTGAACGTTATATTTATATAAATTGATTACTTAAACCAGCCGAAGATAAGTCGTAAACCTTGTAATTACTCATTCTTGCATATCTTTTTATTAAATATAATAAAAGAGAGCTTTGTCTCTATGCGATGTTTATTATTGGTTTAATATAAGTTTTATTGTTCATCCTACTCTGGCCACATACACGCACACACCCACTCACTCATCCTCGATATTGATCATTAGATATATATTAATCAGAGAACAGGTGAACGCCGGGTGTAATAAATTGGGGGCATCAGAAGCTCAATCGTAAGCTTATATCTTGTATAACGAATTAAAACATTATTTTATAACAACACATTTTTTTTTTAAATTAGCAATATTAACTTTATGGTTAAAATTCATATTTTATATTTATTATCTTTGTTTTATTAACCACTTTAATTGACTTTAAAAATATCTTCCGGTTTCGAAAAATACCATTTTCTAATTCAGGATGTCATAACTAACAAAAATATATAGCATTGTTTCTTCATCAGAATCTATTTTTAAAAAATATAAAAAAAAAAACAATTATTTAAAAAATAAATTTAGTACCTAACTCAAATTACTGCTCGATATAAATTTAGTCGAATAATTTTTAGGAAAAAATTTTAGAATAGGACTTTAGATAGGATTTTAGAATAGAATAGGAAGAATAGAATAGGAAAAATTTAGAATAAATTTAGTTGGCTGTTTACAATTTCCTGATGAGTTTTACATGCTTTATTTATCTCCAATGATTCCAAATTATTTAATTTGTGACCAACACCGTTTATATGCAAAATTGACAAACCCAATTTTTTATCAAAACCATGATTATTTTCTATCAAATGATTAGGAGATTCTGAAAACCCACTATTGTTCAAACATCTCAAATGCTCCCTTACTCTTATATTAAAATTTCTACCCGTTTTACCAATATAAAATGCAGCACAATCCTTGCAACTAAGTTTATAGACACCAGAATTGTTAAATTTATCATCTTTGTCTTAAGAATTTATGAATAAATTTCCTATATTATTATTTGTATAAAATGCCGGTCTAATGTTTCGTGGTAGATAAATAAAGCATGTAAAACTAATCGGGAAATTGTAAACAGCCAACTAAATTAAACAACGAGTCCTATTCTAAAATTTTTTCCTAAAAATTATTCGACTAAATTTGTATCGAGCAGCAATCTAAGTTAGGTACTAAATTTATTTTTTGAATAATTGTTTTTTTTTTAATTTTTTTAAAAATAGATTCTGATGAAGAAACAATGCTATATATTTTTGGTTAGTTATGACATCCCGAAGAAGAAAATGGTATTTTTTGAAGACGGTAGATGTATTTAAACTCAATTAAAGTGGTTAATAAAACAAAGATAATAAATAAAAAATACACATCTTTTTTCCTAAAATGTATTAAAAAATTAAATAACAATTCTAGTATTTTAGCTTTTAGCCTACTAACCTAAGTTACATTGATAATGATTCAAAAGGACTCCGTGGAAGGTCTACAAGCACTACTAACAGGAATGGTTAACGTCTGAGAAGCATATGACCTTTAACTAAACACGAACAATACAAAATACAAGTTCATTACTTGTCTACGCACCCTGTTACATCGATGGGCACCACTGAATATATTGATTTATAATAATGTAGATGTGTGTGTGTGAGTATTGCCGCACTTTTTTCGGAAATGTAAAAAGACTGTAACCGACAGGAGTCAATCAATTACGTCCCGTGCTTCGACCAGTCAAGCGGTCCAAATAAACCAGTAGTGCGCGCTTCGGTCGGTCGAAATATAAAGAAGACAACTCAGCTAAAAGAACAACAACATCGGACCAGAAAGACAGCAACAATAAAAAGTTAGTGCAGTTCATATATCATATGCGTGCTTATTGTTAATCGGAAATCTGGAAACTAGCTATCGAAGGCATTTACATAAACATTAGCAAACGAAATGAAATGTAAGATGACGCTGTGTTAAATAAAATAATTAAAATTAAAAAAAAAAGCAAATACTGTGGCTTAACATTTTAATAAAATAAAATATAATTTAATTAAAATAAATTATCTGGCGTGCAGTTCATCGAAAATTGGAACTCTTCCATGAAAATTAAATGTCGTATTGAGTAAGCTCGAACTTTCTTCAAGCAGAGGAGACAATGAAACATGATGGTTCTGTGATAAGCATACAATGTTGCTTTAAACCAATTAAAAATATTTTAATATTTATTTATTAATATTTCACAAATTTATTTACTTAATTTAGTAAAAAAAAAGGACGACAAGGAAAAAAATGAAAAATAAATAAATATGAATTATTTTTAATATTTTACATGTTCTCACAGACTCAGACGCAAAACAATGATGTAATACTCACAATAAACGAATAAAATATATATATACAAAAATTAAAAAAAAAACAAAATTAATATATAAATTCATTTTTGCTACTATTTTATACAATAAACCAATTGAAAAAAAAAACACAACGAGCCTCTCAAAAATTCTCCAAGCCATTGTTACTAGATATGTAAAAAACAAGTCAACACAAAAAAGGTCACAGGCTTCATCACTCCTCTTTTAACAATCGAACCAGAGACAATAAACGAATTTACAATGAGAATTGAAAAATGAATTCGTCAGAATTGTTTATGTACAAGGCGTCAACTATTTATTGCAAAGATTCAACGAACACAATAATTAATACGCTTATTTTTGATATTTTTTAAATATTCCATCCATCCACGTCGGTCCCTCGCAATTAGGAAACATGATCTTTATAAACTTCCGCCTTCTTGAATGTGCTTCTCCAATTTTTTTGGCATCGTGCAGATCTGAGGGATTTTTAAGATTAAGATTCATGAAAATAAAGAAATTTTAAAAAATGTATCCTAAATTTAAAAAAATCGTGAGTGATCTCATGATAGATTAACTTGAAACATCCCATCTACGAATGGCGAATGAAAGACGGAAATGAGCAATCTGTGATCTCAGTGGCCGAGGTTCATGTTGTTTAAGGGACTGTGTATGATAATACAAAACGATACTTAATTGTAATCAGATAAATTAAGGAAACCCCAAAGGGTTACCCCCACCCTATCGCGAAATCTTTTTTAGAGTTGTTTACTTTCGCTTCGATTCCATTTAAAAAAATACGAGCATTCATTTACAAAATCAATAAAGCTTTTTAGAATATATTTTAAAGAAACATTAGTTATGTTCCGGCAGTTAGTTGCTAATACCTTGTGGCTTTTCTTCAAAGTTAACGTATATCTATTTTTACGGCACAGTTATTTTGTCAATATTTAATTTTTATTAAATTCGTTAATTAATTGATCTAGGTCGGGTCCGGTATCATCGAACCAAAGCCATATCTGTACAATATTTATCTGTACGGTATCAATTTGACGTGAGGCTCATTATCATATTGATTTCAGAAGGCAGCCAGAGGAAAGCTATGGAAGTCACGCACCCCAAAAAGGGGACGATAAAGGGTAAAACCTTGGGATGACATTGAATCCAACGAGTTCATATTTATCTCACGTCAAGGTTGTCTCCGAATGAGCGACGGGCCTCTTTACGCAGTTGTATTAATTACACCGAGGATAATGAGGACTATGAACCCCCGCGGTGCGCCTAATATACTTGGCCACGTACGTGGTGCAAATCACGTGCGCTGCCGAGGTATGGTCGCAGATCCGAGGCCAGCGGATACACCTGCTGGCTCAGATGGGAGTCTAACGGGCCGTCTCCAATATAGGACTTCCAGTTTTTGCTGGTGACTTCCCTACAGACTTTAAAGTAATGAAAGCATTGGCATAACGCTCCTTGAGGAAGGGTCTGCAGGTTATTTTGGAACGATTCTCAGGCTCTCAGATGACCAATTCCAGGCTCTGGTTGCTCGTATGGTGACATTTAGAAAGTGGCAAGATAGGTGGGACACTTCCACGCAAAGCAGATGGACTTATAGCTTTCTCCCTTCCATGGGGAGGAAAATGAAAAGTGGGGGTTGTTCTTCGGCACTGGATCATTACTAGGTGCAGATGATTTTAGAGCAGGGGTATTTCCTGAGAAAGATCTTCAACTTAGGACTTGTCCGTGAAACGTGGTGTGCTTGCGTTTAGATGAAGCAGACACCGGAGCATATCCTTTGAGACTGTGTAATTATGAATGATGCATGTGAGGTCATGATGCGGATTAGAATGAATATGTCATCGGATCCCCCGGAACGATGACCTGCTTGTATTAATAAATGAAAGGAATCTCAGACTTTTCCGAGAATTTATTAGAGTATGGGTCTCTCGGTAGAGGGTTGCTGGAATGGACGATATCAGGAAGAGCGGTGGCAAAGAGAACTTAGTAGAGCATTCTACTTATTTTCTCTTACACCCTCTTGCAACCATGACAGCGAATTTCCATTAGATTGCGACCTTTCGTTTTGCGACTTCAAAACATAAATGTGATATTCACCCTACTCTTTTATGGGTTTTACGACTTCTATAGCTTCTCCCTGGCTGCCTTCTTAATATGGTATTAATTGTTGTAAAAAATATTCTTTATTACCAGATTTTTATTTTTAAAAAATCAACTGGTATTCAGTGAGGTTTAGTCATACGACGAGTTTAATGTAGTTTATTTGTTTTAAATCTGACTACAAACGGCGAAGTTATGTGCCATAAATCGTTACGTCGTTACATACTGTCATTCCGCATAACATACGTACAATCAACGTGGGCAATGATTTACTTTATCTGGTGACCCTAGGATGTTTTACATCAAAAATAAAAATAATAAGAAATTAAAAAAGTAGTATTAAGAATAATATTATTTTTACAATAAAATTTTAATTAACACCTTTATTATAATATTCTCACGAATTCGCTATATATCGCTTTATAATCATATCACCTTCCATTAGTATATTTTGCTACGATTTCATAGGAATATACTGAATACCTGAACAACACTCGATATGTTTCGGATTGGTGTACCAATCAGCAATTTTTCCTAAACAAATTTAACATACCCGCAACTTTGTACTCCGTATGAAGTCAGATGATGAGATTAAGTAGTTTGTTGTATAGAGTAACTTTCTAGAATTAAGACTTTGGAAATAATTAAGGGAGTTTTTTCAAATTTTTATTTTTATAAAAAGTTTTAAGAGGGGAAGCTGTAAAAAATTAAATAATTCAATATTATTTCATTTTTTTGCAAAAATTTATATTCTTATCATTAATTAATATCATACCAGAAGTTATACACTAGATTACATTTTTTTAAATTATAAAATACTGATTGTTATGTCACTGACTAGAGTCGGCAAAAAACCAGTAAAAATACATATTTAAAGGACCAATAAAAATATTATTTAGTAATCAAATATTGTAGTTTTCATTAAAAACTTAATTTGATATAGTAGTTAAAGCTCTTAAATATGTAAATAAATACAATATATGAATAAAAATTAAATACTTGTTTAAATACATTTTAAGCTGTTTAATGCCATCGATAAATTTAATTTGTTGTGCAAAATTAACGATTTATAAGCCTACTATTTTTTATAATTTATTGAATTATGTAGTGCTGATAAATTTTCATAATATTGAATTTAAACATATAAAATAAGATTTTCTATATATATGTGAATTATCCATACCAAGAGTTTTCTGACACTGCGAAAATGAATTAAATTATCGCGGTCTTTCAATCAATGTAGAAATCGTCATAATTATTACAAATAATGTTTAGTTTATTAGATTTATAGGTATAAATACAAATGTTTAATCTAAGCAATTGTTTAAATAATAAAAAAGTATAACTTCTGATATAAATGAATAATAAAAATATACATTTTTGTAAAAAATATGAAAAGATAAATTAGTATTGAATTTCTACCCTAAAATAATGCTAATTTTAATAGTTTTATGATATATTTCATGTACAAAGGTTTTATGTAAATTACTGATTTTAGAAAAATATAATGGAGTGCTTAACTTCTGATATAAATAAATAATAAAATAAAAACATTTTCGTAAAAATATTAATTAGTATTGGACATGAATTCAAGCCTTGAAAGTTTGTAGTGAGAAATATTTTACAAAAATTTAAAACATTTCAGTTGAACATTCCGTAAACTCTATTGTTAATGAAATCTAGAGCAGGGCTAGAATATAAAATAGCCTTTGAGCGGGTGGTCTTCGATGTACTGTTTGATACTTTCAGTGATTAGCGATTAATAAACCCGTGCGCAATTTAAAAAAAAAAGAATTCTCTAGCTCTATAACCTGGTATAGGTTCAGGCTTCTTCAAAAATGTAGGTTTCGTTTTTGCTTAAGTATTTACACTTTTGGCGCGTTTTATTATCACGCGTTGTCACGCGACCATATTTTCGCTCCTCTCGATTCCTATATCTAGTGCTCGTCATTGGTATGAATCTGGCTCAGTACCCTATGGTGCTGTCACTAGGTCAACATTGGAATTTGACAACAATTCGGTCTATAGTGATAGCGTTCGTGTTTTTTTTTTTAAATAAAGGGGTACTGGATGGTGGGACTCACTCTTTACCGGAACCGTTGTAGAAGTTTGCAACTTCTTTTATCGGTTCCATACACAATGCTACAGAAACGCAAAATCTACAAATAATAAACACAAAATAAAGAAGAAAAACAAAAGATAATGTAAGAGATTGCAAAATGAACAGAGATTTTAATTTGAACCTTTCTGTGCCCTTTTATGTGTGATCTTTATTTGTTTTTAAGACACATGTATGTAACATTACAAAGAAACATATAATTAAGTGTAATGTATGGAAGTAAAGAAACCTGTGAGTACAAGACAGCCATTGAAGGGCTAACTATCAAGTACACTCTCCCATGAAATACAATGATGTATGAGTCACACCATACACGATACAGACCAACGGAGTTACGCACAATTTTGTTTATTTTAAGAATTTGACTTATGAAAAGTGAAGTACCGCATTCTCGTTGATACGACCTTGTCATCATCTATCTAATACACCCCATCTCGTAGTTTCCGTTTTGATAAAATCCCTGTACAGCATGAGATTCCTTGCGTTTTCAGGCAGCCGACCATTGAATCCAGTTAAGCCTCGAATTATGCAATCACGAGCATCCCTCATAATCACGCAATGCCATAAGATGTGTTCCAGAGTTTGATTCACTCGCTCACATACACACCACGGGGTATCCACGAGTCTAAAATCAAACGTGTTGTGTAACATTCATCTCCGGTGCTATGATGCATCGCATTTAGTGTCATTCAAATTGGATTGTATGTATGCTTTGGGTGCAGTCACCATCTTCATTGGAAGCGGAATAAATGGACATATTCGCGCACTGCATAGTATGTAGTCTTGGCGGTGACTACACGAGTTTGAAGACATCGTATTAAAGGTAAAGCGAGCATTCCTTTCAAATCCTGGTGATCCAAGGCTACTGGTCCATCGTTAGAATTCTTTCAATAACATTTCTATACCCACCCAGTAGTAATTCCGACTCACAATCGAAATTATCGAATCCGACACACAACCCAGAGATTGCACAATATACTTCCATTGATCTCTGCACTCGAATACTTACCGCTAATTGCTGATGACAAAAATAGATAGAACTTTATTTATATTGTTCTTCCACCCCATTTTGGGTCTATCTATTATTCAACATCCTTCAGATATGTTATTTAGCAGCTCTTATGAGATTGCACATCATTCATACGTTCTATATTCACATACTACTTCAACTTATTGCGAACACAATAATTTGCCTCTACAATAATAATATTTTTTATGATTTTTATTTAATTTATTTTTTAAAGTTATTTTATATACAGTTATACATAATAAATAAATTGAATACATACAAATAAAGCGAACATTTAAACATTTTTATTAAATTCGAAATTCGTAACGTAAGAGATGTTCACTGTCTGCTTAACTAGACCGAAGTTTGTACTACAGGTTCATCCGTTATATCTGCTAATACAAATATGAAACCACTATTCTCAATCTAAACCAAAAATATTAAAAATGTTATAAAATAATTCAAATAACATAATAGTAATAATAATAGTAGTAATAATAATAATAATACTAATAATAACAGTAATAATAATAATAATAATAATAATATAATAATAATAATAATAATAATTATAATAATAATAATAATAAAATTAATAATAATAATAATAATAATAATGATAATAATAATAATAGTAATGAATCTCTAATAATATGAATCTCTGCTCAGTTTCTTTTCTGCCAACACCAAATAACCACGTGACCTTATGATTTATTAGCGTTTCTTATTGTTTAACTAAAAAAGTGTGTTTTGCGACATTTTATTCCCCTAATCGTCTTAACGTGTACAGTATTTTAATGATCTTGTAAGACTATATTAACAAACTGTTGATAATCTGATCAACTAGATCTTTAACTCCGACCCTCCGCCCCTTCGCTCCTCCACCCCTCCGCCCCTTCGCTCATCCGCTCCTCCACCCCTCCGCCCCTCCGCAACTCCGCCCCTCCGCCCCTCCGCCCCTCCGCCACTCCGCCACTCCACCAATCCGCCCCTCCGCCCCTCCGCCCCTCCGCCCCTCCGCCCCTCCGCCCCTCCGCCACTCCGCCCACTATTGATGATTAAACATTACATAATTCTAAAAACGTAATAATACTGGTAGTTTAATACAAATTAAATATATTCATTAGAAAGATATACAGATAAAATTAATATATCGATAAAATATTTTGGTGGCCACCGTGATTTGATCCAGGAACTTTTCCTATCGGGGAAATGCACTAACTCGCATTAATTTTTTCCTCCTCGTAATTAATGCCTCGTGAATAGACGACAAATTTTCGAACTTATATGTAGTAGCTATTTAAAATGGATACAGCTTATGTTCCATTTATTTAAAAGCTATCATCTTTTTATTTAGAATAAGAAGAGATCCTGGTTCAAATCACGGTGGCAGCTAAAATATTTTCTCGATAAATTAAGTTTATCTGTATGTATATCTTTTTAATTGATGTACTTAATTTGTATTAAGGTTATTTATTATTTATTAATTTATATTATCTTAGTTCAAATTATATATACTCAATAAATTATATCCAAAAACCTTCGTACCTGTCACATTTTATGAATTCTTTTCTTTTTATTATTTTGTTTAGACTTATTAAAAAAATAAATAAATTATGTATAAATAAAACTTTACCATCATATAACAACGGTGTGTGGATTACAGTAATCTTATATAATGTAATCACATACGCAAGTGCTAACGTGGAGTGATACAATATTGATTTATTATTATATATTAAATACTGTAGAGGTTAAATTTTAATTTTAATGATGACTTATACTCCTAATTTATAAATTATTTTATATCCATACTTATCGGCGATTACCTCAATTTAGTCATTGCATATTTTAATAGTAAAACCACTTCAAATATATTATTTTATCTTATATTTATAAAACTATATTTTTTAAATTAATATATTAATTAACACGATTCGTCAAAAAATAAAAAAAAAACAATGCAAAATTTCTGATAAGGTATTGTATGAAAATTATTTAAAAATAATCAAGTATTCAATTACTAGAATACGTACCTCCAAATGTGCATCAATAAAATAATATCGGTAATAATTTTATACGTACAAAACATTCCAGTGAAATTATGGTGTAATAAATACTGCTTTACAGATATGCGATCTATAGTAATGAAATTAAATGACCACATCACAAAAAAATAGTGTAATTAGCGAGGCAGTTTATTGGATATAGAACACCGTAATTCTAGTCCCAAACATAGCGTGACCAATTTAACGACCCCTATTAATAAGGGAGTGTGAATTGGTAATTAAACAGTATTTTACCAACTATTCTTGCCCTTATCATTAAGACCGCCAAGTACTTCTTCAATATTCACTTCAATATTCCTCCTATCATTTAACTGCTCAGTGATTAATTCATTAGTTAACTGAGCAACCTATTATTATAATATTTTTTCATTTTAACAGCTCGTCAACAACGGCATCTGATAAGGGATTTTATTAGAAAATAATTATCTCTCATCATCACCACTGCCGGCACTGCAAGCAACCCTTGGTGTGTTTTGGTTTTCTCAAGTTGGATAGTATTGTGGTAGAACACTTTATTTGAATTTTATTGATAATAAATAACGTTTTTAACATTAAAGAATAGGTTGAAAAGAGCAATAAATAATGTGGGGCTTATTTACGATTGTATTTTTGTTAATTTTTTTGGCTGTTATTTGCGCACAGTATAATGAATACAGATGATGAATAATTCCGGAAACACTAAGCATGACCATGCAATGGTCACCATAGTTGCTCGCAGGCCTATCGAAAGGCAAGCTGTTTGATTTCTGCCAGTTTCATTAAAAAATTGAAGTGTTCAAGTTTCGACATACTGGATGCACTATCCAACATGGTTTTTCAATTTCAAAAAATATTTTTTTCCATGTTTGTTTTGTAGTTTGTCCAATCGGTACATGGTATCCATTGCAGTACTTCATTTATAAGCATTGCAATTATGGCAATAACAAATTGAAAAATTCATAAAATAAACGAAAAAGTATTTTACAAAACATTTTAAAAATAAATAATAAGCTGCCACATAACAATTAAATGTTTGCGTAAAATTAAACATGATTAAATTTTTGACATTTAATAAAAATCGAGGTGAGCGCCTTGCTCTCTTCAATCGAGGTGAGCGCCTTGCTCTCTTCAATCATAAAATTCCGCGAAATTTCTCCAAACCTCGGCGGAAAAAGAGGCTGTAATATAATATATATTACCCCTGGATACATGTGAGATCATACACATTTATAAAATGGCGCCTGCCAAATTCTCGAGGAAAACCAATCGATAATCCAATCCCTTATCAAATTCCAACAACAGGAAACCCTAAGGGCTGTATGCGTAGAGATGGTTCGCAAGGATAAATGTTTTATCTGGTCTGGTGGGTCCTAACACTCATCAAGCGCGGAGTTGTGTTTCTGAAGGTGTATTTATTTTTTTGATGTTTTGATTGAAGTATTCATTTATTTTTTGATGAAAAAATAACTCGTATTTCCGTTCGGGGGAATAATACAATAATTTCAAAAATGTTTGTAGGTATTTAAGATTTTGATATTTGATTATATTTTAGGAAGAGATAATAGTAGGATTTATTATTTGTGAAGAAATCACAGACTACCAAATATTGAACTAACGCAAATTTTTTGTTTTAATTTTTTCAATTCGGCGTGATCATTTTCGTACCACTTAATACATGAAATAGCTCCGCGATAGTTTTAAATATATAGCTCGATTGAAAATAAAATTTAAACTCTGACGATATAACATGCATTCATGTAAAAAAGACGTCTTATTTACACCAAGATTTAATTTTTGAAGAGTAAATACATTTACTATTGCATAAATGTGTCATAAACTATCGGACTTACATTTAGATCAAGAATGTGTGTAAAATGCCCCTTATACCGCAACTTGCGTTCCAAACTCCTCTCCTTTATATATTTTATTTCATGTCTACACGTTTACTGATCTGTGGAAAAGTGTTTTTTCAAAAAGATAATTAAGATAATTAATATGTATTTAAAAAAATATTATATAATCATTCAATAATCAAGTTAACTGATAAAGGTATTCCTTTTTCAAGCGCCTACATCTTATTTTATTTAATAATATATAATTTTCTCTTTTGTAATTGAAATATGTAAAATACAGCATTGTACAACTCCCTGAATTGATTGTCTAAAAAACTAATTATTGATGTTTAAATATATGTACACATATCTGTAATTATTAATATTTATTTAAATACTGAAAATATGTTAATAGTAAGCGATTTTTACAACACATATTTTTTTTTATTTTTAAATAATATTTAAAATTAATCATATTAATTTTAACAAGCTAATAGAATAAATTACAAAAAATACAATCATTTTTACCTTATTTTATTTCATTTTGTTAAATATTGAATTTGGACAACAGCAATATAAATAACGTGTTCAATTATTTATTTCAAATAAAAAACCTTTTAAATATAAAAAAAAAAACATTTACAGTATTATAATATGTGAATTACATAAAAAAAATCAAAAAATTCAAATCGAACGAATACCGATAACATGGGATTGGAAAAAATTAATTTAAGAGACCCAAAAACCTTCAGCCCTTATAAAAGTGGACGTTCAAAAGCCTTCCGCGAATATTTTTAAACTTTAACAAAAAATTATACAATTAAAAAAAAAATTTGGATAATTCTTATCCAGCTAACTCAAAAATTGTCGCAATTATTATAAAAGTTTTTTTATATTTTCAATCAAACCTAAATTAATAGCCAATTGAAAGGATCATGCCAATGATAGGCCCATCTATAATTCATAAAAATGAATGATTTATGAAAGAATTTTCAAATATATTTCAATCAATAAATAAAATTCAACAATTTTCAAAATCAAGATTTTAAATAAATTATTTTAAAATATTCATCGTATATTTTGGCGTTAATTGAAAAAACTATATGTTTCAACAGATGTACACATTTTATTTACGGATTTATTTAATACAATTACTAATTGGTACAATTCGTTGAATTCATATTATCTCTATTTTATTAACTGAGTCAGATTTTCTCTGAAAGTGTGATGATTTTTAAAACTTCATTTATTTATTTTCATACAGTAAATTGTGAATTTAATTCGCGTGATAATTTATTATTATTTAAGATATTAAAGAGATGCATTCTACACATATTATTTATGGAAACATGACTCCGATAGTTTATGACACATTTATGCAACGGTAAAAGTATTAACACTTCGAAAATTAAATCTTTGTGTAAACAAGACGTACTTTTTACACAAATGCATATTATATTGTGTAAATTGCTTAATTACACGGCTGTGTAAATTGTATGAATTATCTTCCTGCCGTATGGGAATGATAAATTGACAGAGAGTGTACTGTGTGCGTTTGGTTTTCTCGTTACTGTGCGTGTCAAATCTTATACATCTTGCTATTGTACATGATGCTTGTTGCATGACACTTCGCGCTACAGTGTATGAATAAAAGTATTTAATGCGGAACAACAGAGTACGAGTTTTGAAGCCAGAAGATTTGTGGCTCCTGTAAAAAAAATCCAGATACCTAAAGGAGCATTTCATAGGTGGGTCGTGTTTCTTGATTCTGGTTTGTCCTTCAGCCTCTCTATTCCCTAATCCTGTTGCTATACTAAAATCCCTTCCACCCTTATTACATCAAATATTTCTCCAACCCCTCGTTCAAACAACTATATAACTGTCTTTTGTGATATATTAATATATGAAAAGTTATATCTTGATTGTGGTTTTTACTTTTATTTTATAGTTTCTTTTTACTATATAAAGCGTTATGGTTCGATGAGTGTAGGAACATTGGCTTCCACCTCATTCGGTCCACTCATCAGGTAATTAGGTTAACACAAATGACAAATTAGATTCATTTTGATTTCTATCCACATCAAGCAACCACTTTGTTATTTTTATTTAAAATCGTTAATCACTTTAGACTCTTTAAGGTCTAGTGGCAATTTATTAAATATACGCGGTCCACAAAACAAGAATATTTAATAATAACCGCGGGTATTTAATAAATTGCCACTAGTCCCTTTAGATTCATTTTGATTTCTACCCAAATCAAGCAACCACTTTGTTATTTTTGATTTAAAATCGTTAATCACTTTAGACCCTTTAAGGTCTAGTGGAAATTTATTAAATATACGCGGTGCACAAAACAAGAAAGTTCGTTGACCAAATTTGGTATTTATTTTTGTCACTGAAAAGTATAGTAAGATTTTACCCCTAGTTTTTTTATATTGGATGTAAGGTGCGTGGAGATTGTGGAGGCAATAGATCTCCACGTTATTTTTTACGTATACGTATAACGCCTATACGTTATTTTAACGAATAGTCGTTGAATGTTCTGAGTATGAAGTGAGGGAAAAAGTCAACAAATAAAAGTAGAATATTTGTTTTGTGTATTAGGCCATTTGTTTTCTGTATTACTATAACAGAATCACATAAAGTGCGGTCCTCGAAGAAGATATCTACATCACTCTCGGCGGGAAATGCAGTTTGTTTCCTCAGAAAGAAGCCTTAGTACACGCCACTGCATTTCCCCTCGTAAATATTCCAGATTTATGTATCCCTCGCTTTGAAAATAGAACGCAAAAGGGTTATCCGTGTTTTGTCTCTACCTGGATTAAAAAATAAAAGAGTTATATTGTTGTCTTTTATTACAGCGTCAAAAAGGACTGTTTATTTTATCAAATAAAAAATAATTATTTCACTACAGTGAAATGAATAACGAGTCTCATTTTTCTGGTTTTTATTTTCCCTTTCATTCGTGAATTTCTGGGACGGCAGATCCTTCAGGCGATTGGCGAAAATTGTATTCATTTTTTGTGTCATTATGGAGTGTGCTTTTAAATTGATTGGTTCAATAACTGAGCGGGAGCACTCTTGTCTACAGATGCAATGACCGAGAATTTGATAGTCGTACTAGAGATTATTGATTAAATCTTGTAAAAGTCCTAATTTAATCGTTGATAAACAATTAACCCTCTTAAATGTTAAATTAGGTACATTTTTATTCTACTTTTATATCCTTTGACAACACTATAATTTAAAAACTCTTAAAATGATACACCATGAATTGGTCGAATCAATATTACAATACGGAATACTTGGTTGGAGAGGAACTTGTCCCATACATCTCAAGCCAATAATTATAACTCAAAAGATAATAATAAAAATAATTTTAAAAAAGGCTAGAGATTACCCGACTGAACAAATTTTTAAGAATTTCCTGTATTAAATTTATCTTTTTATTTATATAAAAAAACGGTATTATTTCATTACCTACCGCTGACTGTGGTAAGTAGCTGCAATAAAGTGAACATTATGTGTTGATTATTTTTAAAGGTTTAAAGACTATATTTTTTATTATAATATTTATTAACCAATTTTTATGTGTTGTGTCATTGAACTGTTAATGCTCTGTAAATTATAAAATAAAAATAAAATAATATAGGCAATATGCCGACAGAGTGTGCGTAATAAATACAATGTATGTATAGAATAATTTTAAAAACATAATTAACAAACTATCTAACTTACCATCACGCCGTTTCCTACAGGGGTAGGCAGAGTGGATATAGCGCCACACTATTCTGTTCTTACACACAGTTCTCGCCTCATCCACATTCATATATCTTTTTATACAAGCTCGTCGATTATTGAGGCTTCTAACAGGAGCATCCTCCAGTATCTGGTTTAACTGGTGGTGCCAAGTTTTCCGCGGACGTCTTTTATTTTTGGTGCTATCAACACTTGCATTATATATCTTCCTTAACATTCTCTCCTCATCTATCCGATCCATATGACAAAACCTTCTTAGTGATCCTTTCTTAATCTTACTACACTACGATCAGATTTAATTTCTTTACTTATTTCTTCATTGTTTACTCTGGCGTAAATGAATCAGCCACATATACGCCTAAGAGATCTCATTTCTACTCACTTTCATACATCAGTGTCGGTACCAGGACTCCATTGTGCACCTCTATTTCTGCCTCGGTTGACAAGTTCCCATTAGCTATAATTTCATTCAAAGCGGCCTTCACTTTATTCCCTGCAGTCACTTTCCATTCGACATCTTTCTCAGCCTTTACATTTCTATCAAACATACTTCCCAAATACACAAACTCATCTACTTGTCCTAAACATTCATTACCTACACGTATTTTGCACGGTGTCTTGCTTTCTTTCTTCTAGAATACCATTACTATCAACTTGTTGACATTCATATGTATTCATGTTTTTACAAAATGAAATATAATCAGTTTTTTAATTGTCATTCAAAATAAAATCCTAGAATAGTTAATGTTATTTTCTCTATATATCTTTGAGAGTGAAAAATTGAAAATTGACCAACTCACGGTTCACCACAATTATATAATTATTAGATTTTATCATTTGCTCCAACATTTAACTCTTTTATGTAAGAAACAAGAGAAGTTACTCTACCTTCTAAGAATACTTCTATCTTACTACAGTACCTTGATAATCAAAAAAGTTAATAGTAAGCATTATGTAGGCCAGAGCTGTCCAACGTTACATAACTAGAGAGCCTTGTAAAAAAAGGTTAACTTGATTGGCTGTACGTAAAGATATACAAATATATCTCACTTTTAGCTGAACTAACCACTATTAAAATTACTTAATTAAAACTCACATTGGTTATAAAAGATTTAATTGAAAAATTAGGTAGTTATTATTAATGGGTAGTCAATAGTTAATAAACTTGATAGATATTCAAATATCATCTAAAAAATTATGGCAAGCGCTTTAACTGAATTGTAACACAAATTATTAGGCATTTACAATATATTGAGAATTTTTCAAAGCTATTAAAAACATATGTTCTTTTCGGTATCTTCTAGTTTATATGTAATATTTATATGAAATCGCCACTGCAACAACACTGTATATTGGTTGTGGACAGATCTTAGTCATGAATGCCACAACGCTGTATATTTTACTGGGCATCTAATGGTGTATTAAACAATCATATAAAATAAATAAAAATAGTACTAAAGACAATTTATAGGTGAGCCTTCCTGCAACAACACTATCTATCATCCAAGATGGCCGACGCTCCGTCTATCTATCAACTTTTGTAAAAACCGATATACAGAATTGTTGCAGAAGGGTTTCATTTATACAATTATTTATATGCATAATTACATATATGGCCGGCCAGGTCTTGCTGGAATGAACTAATAATAATTATTATAAAAAAAAATGCACCTCAGAAGAATGTTAACATAAATATAGATACAAATAAGTTTTAGCTTTTTTATAAAATAAGTAGGTTTTTTAAAAATATGACCTTATTATATCATTGTTTCTTTAATGTACTATTGTAACAATCTTAAGCCAAAAATAATTATCAAAGATATAAAAATCTGAGAACACTTATCGTGTTTGTGAAAAAACATTATTTAAAAATCAAGCCACACTTTGGGAAGCTTTTCAATGTTGAAAAATGAAATATTACCCAAATAATGAGAATTTACCAAATTTAAATCGAAATGTCGAAAAGCACTAACAACTTTTCCGAGATGACGTCACGAATCCTGCATTGAGACAAATTTTTGTTTCTGGTATTATCTGACGGTTAATAACACTTATATTTTGAGAAAGGGAATTACTTTTGGTCGAATGAAAGTGGTCGTCTTCGGAATAAAAGTTGAATGAAAATTTATCGACTTTTTGTATGAGTTCAAACATTGCCAAATCCTAATGGAGTTTTATGTTGTTATTTGAAACAAAAACGCTGTACAGAACATAAATCATTATTTATTTAATAATTTTATTTAAAATTCTTCTACCAGAACTTATATTGTTTTCCCTTAAATATAATAAAATCATTCAGGTACATAATTCGATTCTGATGTTCAAAGCAATACATAGTTTCTCAAAAATATTAGAAATCTATTTTTATTTGTGGATGTTTAAAAACATATACAGAGTGTAACAGACCTAGTCCAAAATATTTTATGGGTGGATACCTGATTAAATTAGGAATCGTAAAGTTTAAGGAGTATGTGCAAATTCTGCACCGTTACGAAAAATATTATTGTTTGAAGTTTTTATATTATCATGTGGAACTTTAAGTCTACGAACTTAGAAATAAATATTGGCGAAATTCATACATAAATAAACCTATATTTTTAAATAAGCTGGCCGCTCTAAATTTGATGACCTTAAATTTTTTCTATTCAATATATAATTTGAAATCAATGAAATATGTTAATTAATCGAAATAATCGCATAATTACGTTTTTTTTAAATGGTTGAGATTAGGCACATATTCCTTAAACATTTTCGACTCGTAATTTAGTCAAGTATCCACCCATAAAATATTGTGGACAAGGTCTGTTACACCCTGTATAAGTGTGTGTCCGCGTTTGTGTTGATAGAAAATATTTTAATTTGACGATTAAATATTCCATATTCATGCTTTATTTATCTTTATATATTATTAAATATATACATATATCTAAATAAGCCGTCAATACTGACGGAAAATAATTTTTTTTAAAATCTTTATTGATTTAAAATTCAATAAATACATAGCAGCAAAATATTTATTGAAGATACTATTTTTTACTTCCATCGTCGCCATCCCTAGCTGATCAAAGACGCGAGTCACATCTGCATTTAGGGTCTAGGGTTCAGCAGAGAGAAGCTGTGCACAGGCTGACCCGGTCGCTCGCCGTTCTTCTGCTCAGTCACGACGAGTCTCGGGACTGAAACCGAACACCACCGATTCGCTTTTCTCACTCATCATATTACACGTACCGCTATGTTTGGAAAGAGTACTCTTTCATTCCTATTGGTGACCAAATAAATGATTTGACACAAACCTCGCGTTTTATTCCATCACTCACCAAAAACAACTACAATTTCACTTAATAACCACACACTTCAACGTGATATTATTAAAAAGACTCGTTAGGACCATGCGTAAAAATACGTTTTCATTTAAAAAGAATCTAACATACTACCTAACTGTAGATTTAATTTTACTTACGGCTAGAGCCAAAATGATATTTTTGAGACTATAAAATATACAGTACTGGAGTGTTGTAAAGGCAAGAATATTATTTATTACAATGAAATTTGAAAGATTAATTTAAAATTAATCTCACGGTATATTTTTCTCAATTTTATGGAATATGAAATAATTTTTTATTAAATTTAATTTATAAAAGCTTATCCTGAGAACAACTCAACGATCGCTTCTTAGAGTTCAACATCTTCGATCAAGATTGATTACATTTAAATATTTTGAGATAGGTATGACCTTTCGATAATACGTCTGCGGTTTCTGGATATAAATGAAACGTCATTTTTTTTCTGAAACGATCTTAACTTATAAATTCATGACAACAAAAAAAGGTGCAGATTAAAAATTTACATGAAAAATTGTAGCATTTGGCATTGATGTTGTGATTACCTTTAGATTTGTGTTTGTATAAGAAGGTTAGGTTTGGTTAGGTGTGCTCGAAACTTGCGTAAAGAACAACGCAAAAAAAAAGTATTTTAAACTTTCGTTTGAATTTCTGGTGAAAAAATATGTTCTTTTTTAGACAGAAATATAGCATATTCTAAAGAACCTTACGAATGAACATCAAAAAACTTCAATGCTCTTTCATTGATTATAACTAAGATCCGGTGGTAATAACTAATTGTTAACTATTGGAATGTTTTTATTTGGAATATGTACAAATTAATGATATTGTCTTCAAACATTGTAAAAATATCTACACTACATGCAATACCTAAATAGAGTATACTTAAACATTTGATAAAAAAGACTTCAGAGAAAAAACAGTCAGGACACATATTACATATATTATCATTTTAGTGCCGATAAATAGGCGTTTATTTTTATTACAATATTATTTTTTTTATGGTTTGCATCAATATAAAAATTTTTGAAACAAATATTAAAATTAATTTAATTTACATGTAAGCCTGTCGCCCACTTTCTACCTCGTTAGGTACAAATAAAGTACCTGTTCTGAGGTAGGTAGCCATAAGGTTCTCAAACTAGAATATAAGTTGGAAGTAAGGTAACAAATTTAATTGTAAAATAGTTATGTATTATATTAAAAATTACTTTCGAAAAAAACGTGTTTTAATATTAAAATTATATTTATAATAAGTTAACTATAATGTCGGATTGAAAAACCTGTAAAATAGTTTATTACCATTAGTCTATTAGCTCCATTATTCCTGGTGGGTTCTGATCCATTATTCCTGGTGGGTCCTGATCCATTATTCACATATATATATATATGTGTGTGTGTGTGTGCACACCATGAATAATGTATATATATATATATATATATATATATATATATATATATATATACTGTTGGCGCCATTTAAATGTACTACGCACGCGAATCTCATTGGACTACAGAAATATGTCCTGTCCCTCTTTCTTTTCCTATCCTAGTCCCTAGGCATGAAGAAGAAAGAAGATTCCTGCAATCCGCAGTTACTACCGACCGAGCCATTCCGCTTTCGAAACTGAACACGGTACGCTGCCGTCGCTGTGAATCCGCTTACAACCGCTAACATTAATTACCGCTAATATATAATATTTTACTACCGCTAACATATTTAAAATAATTACTTTTCTAACGCGAGTGTCATCAATTACGAGACAATTCTGCGTCGCTTGTGAATTGGTGGACCAGGGAGAAACGAACCAGCTTCAAGAGATCGGAGACCCACAAGTAAGTGCCATCCTATCTTTTATCTCCCGATAACCCGCTTACTTTCCATATACAGTAAAGTAAGAACAAATCTCAGTGTCAGATGTTAGAAAGATCTTAATATATTAGAATCATGATTTCATTTTATAGTTCAACCATTTCAGTGTATTTATTTTTTAAATGTTTTCATTCACTCCTCTTCTGTCAAATTCGCCTCCGTTACAAAAAGTTTTGGACATCATGCGTCATTAATAAAATGTACATGTATTTTTTGCCTTTTTTTAAAACTAAGTTTCCTATACTGAATATATTTTTACCTATACACAAAATTCAGAAAAAGATGTTCTTTTCAGATTTAGATAAAATATTATAAATAACAAGTAAAGGATAAATAAAAAAATAGACAGTTTTTAAATTGTGACAATTTGTGATATGATTTTTGGAACATCCAAATTACAGAAAAACAAGTCATCTTATCGAATACCAATATCCTCACACCTAGGGAAATTTACAAATTTCATTGAATTGAAGTGTCACTTTTTTTTTAAATATTGATATGATTTTTGGAACATCCTAATTACAGAAAAAAAAATCATCTTATCGAATACCAATATCCTCACACATAGGGAAATTTACAAATTTTATTGGATTGAAGTGTCACTTTTTTTAAAAATATTGATATGTGATCATTTTGTTCAAAAGGTACATTTTTTAAAACAGCAAACCAAAAAGTCCATTTTAATTATCAAAAATTACCAAATTGAAATTAGAATAGCAATATATCTGATAATAATATTGTGTTAAATAAAATAACAATCACTTTGTATGATACCACGTAATTTATTACACGTATGTTATAATTTTCCTTTAAAATCAGTGATGTCCTGATGAAGCTTGAGATAAGCGCAACCGGTTGACGTATAATAAATTTCGTGGTTTCATACAAAGTTATTTTATTTAATATAATATGTCAAACCACAAAGTGATTGTTTTCTGCGGAAATCTAATATGGTGTAGTTAAGGAGGTAATTATTCATTTTTAAGATATATCCTTCTGATCATTTTTCAAAGTTAAAACGTCAAACTACTTTTCTTGACGTTAGTTTTTAAAATAGAAGTATTAAATTAATTAATATGGAATATGATTCAGTTTAGAAAAAATTGACGCTTAAATATTATCCTAGAATTAGTTTTAAACACTAATAAAAAATAATACCGTACTTTTAATGTTTTCTTTAAATAAATTTAAAGTCTTACATTGTTAAAATTACAGCAACTAGAGAAAATGAACAAATAATAAAGATTATTAAGTATTGACTTTATTTTTATTTATCTCCGTGATTCGAGTTTATTTACGTCAACATAACGAAACTAATTCTATTAACGATTTTTTGTAACTCGGGTATAATATTTGACTGTCATGGCACCCTGCGATTGGGTAGAATTTTTTGCTTTCACATTCCAAATTCCAATCAGAGAAATACACTAATTGGCAATTAATTTATGTGCCAGGCCTGTGTAGTTATAATTCTTCATTCTTTTGACGATAACTACTAAGCTTTTTAAAGATATATATTTTTAATTTAATACCATATTATTTGTTAGGAAAACTTAAATGTTAAACACAAAAAATTATTTTTATTATTAAGGACATACATTCTTATTATGAAGTTTTAATTATTCAGAACTTAGGTCTGTGATGTTTTTAATACAAATTAAATGTATAATTAGAAAGATATACATATAAAATAAATTTTATCGGAATATATTGTTGTTGCTACCGGGATCTAGATCTCATTCAATCCAGCATAAACCGATATATCACCGCAGTACATTGACGACAAATTTTCGATCTTATATGTTACATTGTTCAAATTAATACATCTATCGTTCTATAATTTGAAAGCCATCTTCTTTATCACACTGTGGTTCTATAGCATAATCGGTTATTGCACGTTACTCAGGTTCGTATTCCAGTAGCAACAACGTTATTTTTCTAATTAATACTTTTAATTTGCATTAAAATAATTTATATGGTTTTACCTTGAACCTAGTATAAAAAAATGATAACACTGATAGGTAATAAGTAATAATCGGCTTTACTAGTTGACACAGCCAAATTTGCAGGCTGATATATCTGACCGATAGCTATGTCGTCAAACATTTTTTTAAACTATACTGTTGATAAGTTAAGATTAGTAGCAAAACTGTTACAACCAAAATTCTTATAAATTCATTTATATTTATTTATTAATAATCGTTAAATAGACGAAACAATGGATGGTTTTCGAAGAAATAGGAATCCCACCATACTTGGTTGAACTTCTAAAAAATTTTTACAATGCTAATACTGCCATAGTTAAATCGATAAATCATTTTATAATAAATTGAATTTGTGGGCGTGCAAGGTTTAGAAATAAACCGATCTAAAATGATTGCGATGTGAGGTCGTTCAAGAAGTTATTTTTTGGGCAGGAAATTCGACGTTACGTACTAACTTGGTTCAAGCATATACGCTTTCAAAATGTTGACACTATGTACATATGTCTGAATCCTGCAGAAAATCTAACCATAGCAAACCCTACTCACACCCACAGCAATGAACTAAAGATTTTTTCAATTCTTCGGTTACAAGTGACAGCCTAACAAAAGAGATTATATTTGGGCCGAAAAAGAAAATAGATGAGTTGTATCTAGTTGGAGTCAATTACGAAGGTGACCTAGGACCGGGACTCGTGGAGGTAACTTGACGAGCCGAGCCTCATCTGATTGAGGTCGTATAGGGTGTCCTGCGGAAAAATTTCAAGATTAAATTGTAATTGGTCGTAAACCATCAGGGTGAGGTAAGTGGGAGAGGTATTGTTATTGCTAATTTATCAGTTTCGAGTGATTTGCTAATTTATCAGTCGCAATGAGTCACTAGTCGGAAGCGCAACGCGCGTTCGCGGTTGAGTAATATTTATAGTGCGGTGATTCATCGGTTCGTGCACGTCGTGCTTTTTGTACATATTTGACGAGTACGACCGAGCATGCAACTTATCTGGTGTTGGGTTCAAAAGTTCAGACAAGAAGGGACAATGGTTAACCAAACTCCTCCGGGACCATCAACGTCAGCAGCGACGCCAGAACATGTGACTTAAGTTTGACGTGAAATTATGCGCAATATGCGTAAATCGATAAGGAAGATTGCAGCCTGTACTAGAATAAAAAAATCTTTGGTGCACGTGAATTGATAAAATATTACAGTTAAATTTGGCATTATATTGACTTATAAATCTCCCACCAGGTCAATTTAACAACTTCTACAAATATTCTACTATAGTTTGTACAAATTGTACGTGTTATATAATATAGATACGAGTATAATAAAAAAATAAATAGTACGTATGTAAATAAATAATTCACAGTTATTTATAAAACAACGTTGATAAACTATTCATTATTAATATTTTTCTTCCTATACTTTGGCTCTCCTCGTTACTTGCAGATCTAATCTGCTGTCAATATTGTCATCTGGACATATTCCACATCAAAATACTCATTACATACAAAATGCTATCACATCAAATGTAAAAATATTTAAACAGTTAGATATTCATGATAGTTTATTAGTTGAAAAAGTGAATAATAATTTTATATTGTACTTGTACACTTAAGTTTTGCGTGATCAGGAGTGGATTTATGGTATCGTTTTATGTTCAATTATCAATAATATCAGCATTGAATTTTGGAGCTGACGCGATAAAGAGTAAAGTTGGCAGACGAAATCATCCAACGGTCTAATATAATAAATTTAAAAAATATATATAGATGCATGCACGCAATATTCTTACTATTTTTTTTCCAGAATTTTTGTAACTAAAATATTTTGTACGTCCCGTGAAGAATTAACAGTAATTCCGTTGTAATCATTAAATACCGTGAAAATGGTGAAGGAATATTAATGAATTATTGGGGACAACTTTAAATATCAAAAAATCAACTTCTTTAGTGATAATATCTCGACTCACCTGACTAAAAATGACGTCCTTCCTTTGGTGCTATCCGAGGAGTACTAAGACCACTATTGTACTCATTTGTATCCACGACATGATTGTGATCGATCTTGCAAACACTTTAACACTCGCACTCAATTCATAAACTACACTCACAATGTATCATCTCATATCACTGGAGATGAATTGGTTGATAGATCGAACGATATTACACTTGACCGGGTTCAATCCTGCACTCCAACTGAGTAATTGGTCGTTGAACATCTCATGTTCGTCGCATCAACATTCAACATACACCCTATAGCGTCAAAAAAACAAATAAATTCCATACAGCACACCATAGCTCCGGAGATTTTACAGAAAAGTTTGTAACGGTATTGTATTGTATCAATACGAAATTCGCGCCGCGGGATAATGACTACAAGTTAAAATATGACATACATTTATAGGTCATATTTTTAAAATTATTTCGCCTTTTGTGATTTCTGTTTAACTTCCCTTTATTCAGAGATTCGAGTGTTCTCTGAAAAGTGGAACCCCTAGCAATGGAGATTTGCAACTGTATAAATTTGTCACTGTATATGGTAACATTTCAGTAATAATATTGTTCCCAAAAATATATGTCCTACCCTACATTTGACATTCGGAAATAGTAAATTTGACACGTTTCAAGAAATACACGATCAGTTACATTGTTATTGTTTTATGTTGTGTTGATCATTGTGAATATTTTGTATCGTTTAATCAACATTGTTAGCAAGCTGAGATTATTCATAGATCAAAGCTCGCACTCGTGCAGTCAGATAGAACATATGGTTAGACTATCCAATCCAGTTCATGTGTGAATTTGTTTTGAAGTACAATTAATTAGTGGTGTGTTCTACAAATGTCGGACGTAGAGCGATTTGCAGCAATTATTGCGATAGCCACAACAAGGTAATTCAAATGAATGAAACATTCCTTTACCACTTTAATTCTAGTCGAAATCCTTTTTACGATTGCAATGTCTTTTCAATACTGCGATTTTATTTTTGAACCTTAACACATTTTCCAAAAAACATTGTTAGTTTTGATTATATTGTTAGTGTTTAAATTGATATTATTTATTTATTAAAATTTTGATACAATATTTATTGTAGACACAATATATATTTTTTGTACTACGCCTTTGTAGAGAAGTGGAGTGTATATCAATAAAAAATTTTTTTTTTAATAAATGTTATATAATGAAAATTATAGCAGAAGCAATATAAATAAAAAAAAATTGCGAGCTAACTAATATATTCGACATTGGGATAAATAATTTAATAATGTACAAAAATATCTGAAACAAAAAAAAATAAGAACTAACTACGCGCTTACTTACAAAAATATAGTTTTTTTTAAACAGTAAAATTTTATACTATGTTTTTCGGAGAAACTTGAATTGGCAGGTGAAAAAAGCTGGAATAATATGGTAACGCAAAAGTAAGTAGGTTATTATATAAAAAATTGAGAGTCACATTGATTTTATTTTTCTTCATATATAATATGATGATAGATTACATATATCATAAGATCATTTTTAAAATGGCGCGTAATACATAAGGGCAGTACATAAATTGCCCTTTAAATTATAAAGCATTGTTGTATTACAAGCTAACCCATTGTAAATAATAAAAAAATCAAGAAACAAAACAAATTACACAGATATCTATACAATCAAAAAATTGTAATTAAGAATTTAATTTTGTCACGTTTGGTGGTTGATATATATATATATATAGGGCCGGTTGTGTAATCAGTCGTAACTTTTTACTAATACTCGTAGTAAAAATCCTTTGCGCGTTGTTGATATACCTAAATTACTACTGTCAAAGCGTAGATGGAGATGTTCATAGAATTATGAAATATGCATTTTATATTTTTTTACCTAGGCTTTCATAATTTTTCGTATTATATGTGAAGTGAAATTTTTTCGTATTATATGATAATATATATGAAACAATAGATGAGAAGAGAAAAAAAAAACATTTTCATAGTTTAGTCATTTGAAAAACAAGTCGGTGTGTATAGATATAATACGCGTTATGTATTCTGTTATTATTAAATGAAATCTGAAAAATATGATATTGATGATACAACTTTAATCACTAAAATATTATTAGCTTAACGCAAATATCGTATTTTCACTGATATTACACAAAAAATATTTTTTCCTGTTTAATTGAGTGCCCTGATTTCAAAAATTTTAGTGAAAATCCATTTGAGTATTTAAACATAGTGCTCAATATCTTAAATATATGAAATAGATCGTATTTTAAAAGATAGTAATATTTGTATTCCTTCTTAAGTTAATACATACATAGCTCAGTGTTACTCAACAAGGGGCAAGTGCGTGTCAAGATATTTTTGCATTTATCAAAACTGACTAAACTCTTTTCTACATTATTGTTTGTTTTAATTTTTTTTTCTATTTATAATATAAATAAATAATAGACTGAACATTTTTTAAAACGTTATTAATAGTTATGAAACATATTGTATTATATATAATGTTATATACTAAAATCCGTCCCAGGACGGGCGCCATAAACGTACGCATAGCATAATTTAAATAATTACATACCTACCTAGATATATAGTCTAAATAAGTACATGAATATAGTGGTATTATAGTACTACAGTAGTATTATAATTATTCAAACTTCTCATTTTTGTAAGTACTGATGCTAAAACAACAAATGGAGTTGGCAGACAGAAATTAAAGTAGACTGAATGCAGTGAAAGTAGTCACTTAAGTGTAGGTATATGTGGCAAATACATCTAAGAGCAACTTAGAAGTTAATGTTAATGAAGTTTAATAAAAAGATAGAAAGAAAGATATATGACGCGATTATAGATAGTATCAGAAATAGAAGACGAGAGAAATAGAGTTATATATCAAAAAAATCTTCTATATCTTTCCAATTGTAATAAATTAAAATATATTTAATGTATTAATTATAAATATATTATACATATAAAACAAAATTTGTCGAAAATATTGTTTTTGCGCTACCGGGATTCGAACCTGGATCTCAATTTCCAACCCGGGGAAGTGATGCATTAAATTAATATTTAAAACATCACAGACCTATGTTCTGAATAATTACAACTTCACAAGAAGAATGTGTTCTCCTTAATAATATAAGTTGTATCAATGTGTTCAAAATTTAATAAAAATGAATTGATAATTCTTGGAACGATAGATGTATTAATTTGAAAAAGTGTAATATGTAGGTTCGAAAATTTGTCAAGAAAAATACTAGCGCTATAACACAATTGGTAATGTACTTCCCCGGATTGGAAATAGAGATCCAGGTTCGAATCCCGGTATCGCAAAACAATATTTTTCGACAAAATTGGTTTTATATGTATATATTTATAATGAATACATTAAATTAGTATTTAAAATATATAATTATAAATTGTTACCGAATCAGTATTTTTTGTTTATTTTATCTATGTATTTGGCTGTTGCTAAGCCGTCTATCTACCGGCAATATTATCGCTTAATATGATTATTCATTGACCCAAAACTATAGACTAATTGGCTATCACCCAATTAGCCATTATTGTTCTTGAACCATGTGACTACACGCAACTACAATATATTAAAACTAGCGTATAAGTAATTGGCATATGATGATAGGTGAAACCGATTAGCCGCATAGCCGATTGCTTATTGTTAGGCCCTGCGGGTGGCTATTGTTATGGACTGCGACGCGATATTACCATGAGACATAGATGAGATGACAGGAATATCATAGACCTGAACATTTAAGTAAGTACTTTACAGTCTACTGAAGAAAATGACACTAATGAAGTCGCCACTGACGCCATATTCAGAAAGTTATAGATATATACGAGGAAGCATAATATTATTATAGATATTTACGTAAAAAATTCAATATATTTTATCCGATTTCGAGAATTGTTAGGTAAAAGAAAACCATTATGTATTCTTGGAATGAGTAATTATTTTCTTATATATTGTACGCAAGAAAACAACTCATTTGTCTCTAACACTGTTCATCTCAAATAATAACTCATTTCTTTCATACATCGAAAAAATATGTATTTTTGCTCATGGAAAAAACAACAAATATAATCGCATTTGTCGACCTTCATCAGATATCAGATAAAGTTGACGCGACGTGGTCCTCGGTTCAAATTAAAAATAAGGTTCACTGTCTGCAGTGTTAGGTTTGTTTCTCTCATCCCCTAGAATAAATTAGGGGAAGGCCCTTCCATCTCATGTACACATACACTCACACGTACACGTAGAAGATCTGTAAAATTCCAGGAATAGCCACGAAAATCCTCGCGCCGCCCAGTGTCCTAGGTACCTCTTTTATCAAAATGTCAACCTACTTGATAAGGGTGAAACTGTACGATTTGTATTACATACCCCTAGACACTTAAAGGGTTGATAGTGTATCATTTGCGGGAAGTTATAGGTATCACATGCCACACTTGTAATGCAGAGGTAAATAAACTGATTTTTTTTAAATATAAATAATATTTTTGGTACACCCCATTTTATGTACATGAATATAGAAACGCTAAATATATTTTATTACTTTATAAACTTCTACCATTCCAGTATAATGACCCGTGTCCAGGAATGAAATAATTTCTGAGAGAGGGATTTTACTCCCATAAGTTTCTTTGGAGACAACTTTCACCTTTTATTATTATTATTTATTCTTAATATAGTGCATATACAAGTATTTATATATGGTCTTATATAAACAAAATTAAAATCATTTCTTTTTACTAGACTTATTTTTCACATATTTGTTTAGTTTCTACTTTTTTATAATATCTTCTGGCAATTCATTAAAAGTCTTCATCGCACTGTACATAATCGATATCTGAGATTTAGCCGTCTTCCTGAATGGCAGTCTCATTTTATCTTTTCCTTTTGTATGATGTTCGTGCTTATGTTGGTTTGCATCAATTTTTCGTTTAAATTCCGTCAATTTTTCTCTAGTGAGGATTGAAGTATTGAAATGTATTTTCCGCTTAAAGATCATCATATTCAGATCTTTCAGTATTGCACTGATTGGAGTATATCTATTTTGTCTTAGTATTATTCTAATAGCTTTATTTTTTAATACTGACAATTATTGCATTTCTTTTTTAAAGTTCCTATGTACACGCTGTGTCTCAGAGGTTCGCCATCTCGCACTTTACTTCACGTTCATCAAATGTCATTGTCGTTTATCAATTAGATGATTTGAATTTTTTAATAATAATAATACTGAGGTTAATCCAGCGTAATCTCTTTTTTATTAAGCCGATTTTCCATGGTACATTAAAGTTACGAAATATATATATAATGTTATGAAAATGAAAAAGAAAACCAAGAAAAATATAAATGAATAAAAAGTAAAAAGTTCACACACAAAATATAAATATTACATATATAACTACTTCAGTCACGGTCATTGTTATATATGTAGCTATTCTGTAGGTTTTTCCATTCTTTGGTCAGGGAACCAGCTTTCCATGAGAGCGCCGCTTACACCAGAGAGTTGGTGCTGAGCTCCAGCCGTAGCTTTACGCCCGCACCTCGATGTCTCAGAAGCGGAACGAATCCATGTATACGGCCTTCAGTAAATATTGTAGGTGCGCTGTAATAACGCGCCAATCCGAATAGTATTCTGTATGAGTTGTTGTACTGAATTCGGAGACGGTTGTGCGTCACTTGCTTGTATTTTGACCAGAGCTCGCAGGTATACATGCTGGTGAAGAACGATTTAAATAGGATCCTCTTCACCTCCTTATTGCATAGGTAGAAACGCCGTGACAGCATATTTGCACGAATGCTCAACTGTCTCCTCTGCAGTTCTATATCATCATCGTCTTTTCCATCTTCATTGAATATATGCCCAAGGTATTTGATCTTATTTGTAACGCTCAATTTTGTCCCGTCCAGCCACACGGGAGGGATATTATCTGGCCTTTTTCCATATTTGAACGCCATTATGACCGATTTGCTGATTTAAGCAGCAGTTAAAACAGAATAAATGTTTGTGATTTAACTTATATTTAATGTTTGTATTTAATGTGTCTAACTTTCGGAATATATAGTTGTAGGAATCTATAATGGTTTAAGATGAAGTTTATGAGCTTGTGTCGAATTTCTCAGTCAGATCAATCGTCGTGTATACTGGTTTGAGTCTTTGTCTCTTTCTATCAGATCTGAGTTTATCTCCAGATCAAAATCTCAATACGTGTGTAAGGCATTAAGTTTAACATTATTCATGTATTTTTTTTAATATACTGATTATCAACACGATATTATATAATTATTAACATTAAATTATTATTATAATATTAAATATAGTACTATGTACAAATATTTTAGTATAATTACTGAATACTTCTTTATGGTTAAGAAATTATAAACTCTTCAAAAATAAAAAAAATACACGTTTCAAATTGACATTTAAGAAGGACATGGACAATCAAACAAGATATTAAAACTACCGCAAAAAAACTACGGAAGTGCGTGGGTTTCCAACATAATATAATCTACCGAATTGTATATATTTAAAAAAGAATAGAGATACTTACAATTAATATGTCGCATTAGTATTCTTACTTATTTAAAACTAAGATGATCGTTAGTGCTATAAAAATAGGAATAACTTGATGCTCTCCCAAGGACGAGGCTCACATCATCGACCACTAGATGATTTGATAATTGACGAGTGTTTTACAACTAGACTAAAAAGCTCGTTAAACTAATAAGCTTGTTAAGAAATGAAACTGACTTTAGAAATTAAATGTCACATTAAGCAACTTACATAAAGATATTCTTCTACATAAATAAAGTATTGTGAAACTATTATGTACACAATAAATAATGCTTCCAATCTGCTATTCTTAGTAGGACCGGAACCTGATCTCCGAATATTAAGCTCGGAAGTTTCAAGTGATACAGCTTTATATGGAAAGAAGTGTAAAGGCACAGACTACCACATATATAGGACATAAACTAACGCAAATTCCTTGTTTATTTTTGTGTCATTCACGTAATCACTTAGGTACCAGTTATGCAATCAAATAGCTCCACGACTTTATAAAAAATATGACTCGATTGGAACAAAAATTTAAACGCTGACAATATAATATGTATTAATGGAAAAAAACACGCCTTGTTCACACAAAGATTTAATTTTCGAATAACATATACTTTTACTGTTACATAAATATGTCGTAAACTATCGGATTTATATTTCCACTAAGAATGTGTGTAGAATGCCCTTCGTTTCGCAACAAATGTTCCAAACCCTTCTATGTACACTTTATTTTATATCTATTCATTTACTGGTCTATATGTAAAGGTCTATCGCCTTCATTCTCATCATTACCGCCGGTGACCCAGAACGCATTTCATATTCTCGTACGTAAAAAAGGGCTCCTAGTACTCCTAAATGTACCCGTTATCGACGCCAGGCAATAATAATAATGCGACCAGCAGCATCTGAAGATTTTATTGTACTGCTTTAAACTGCGCTCAATAAAAATTAAAGTGACGGACGTAACTAGTTTTCGTTGCATTACGTTCTTTGGCTACAACAATGCACTCCGCGATCATCATCGATGGATACTTGAGTGATAGATGATTATCGGGGCATCCACCACTCACACAGAACCAGATTTATTATGCACTAAATTTGCCAAAATATTTCTTATTCACATACTACACACCCATACAGTCAAAATTCATAATCTCTCATTGTTGGAAACCCAAGCACAGATGATAGAAAAATCAGGATACGGATGGAAGAAAGTTTTTCCTTCCTTCCGGATTTTGCCTGCATCTTCAATGTGGGCTGTATGGTTATTGATCACATCGTCATTCATCAAGGATAACAACACAAAATATAGACGCGAAATCTCAGAGATTTGTATAACAGCGTTCGAACCGTTTCGTTACAGGCCGCTGAAGAGAAAATGTTGGGAGGGGGGGAGACACAGAGCATTATTTCATTCAAAGTCAAAATATGTGATATGACAATACATATACGCTCCAAACACTCATAATCTTTTTTCCCCACAGAAGTATGTTTCTTATGTTTATTTATTTTAAATTCCAAAAATGTAATAATTAGGTACTTAATTATTACTACTATACAAATATTTTAAAGGCATTATACTATTGTATCTGTAATTCTTAAATTATGTTTTAGGTCATAAATATAATTAAATTTTGTAAAGAATTTTACATTAATATCTAAAAAATGCTAGTCGTAATGACATCAATATAGAAAATATTGATGCTAAATTATTTATTTATATGTTTCAAAAATTTAATATTCAGATTCATAAGATTAATGACAACAAAACAGGCTACAATAATACTTAGAATTCATTACTTTAATTAGAGTATGTTGAAAAATACTCAATTTACTGTGGGATGGGAGTAGTTCCTGGAAATTACAGCTGAGAAAAAAATGTTAAAGAATATATTTACATGTTTAATGCCAAAATTTCTAAGAAAATCAGGAAACGTTAATTTATAAATCTATTATAATTATTCTACGACGGTAAAATTGCCGAGAGCAATTATATTAAAACACATTTATGAAATAAAGATGGAGCTTTCGGATTTATTACAGTTGACTTGCGATTGTTGTATTATTGAGTTTAATTATGTTTACAGACTTTATCTAATTAATAAGGTAATCGTTTTCTTTCTACAATCATAATTTTATCTTATCGAGTAACTCTTATATAACATGCCTTTTGCATGAAGTACGTTGGCTCCGTTTCTCTGAAATAGTAAATTTAAATTATGCTGGGTGATGTAAAAGGCGACACATAACATAGCGTCACTATATCTTCAAGAGCTCTTCATCTCAAAAAACTTGAATAGTAGACGTCAAACTCTTAGATCAGCCTCTACTTCAGCCGCAGGAAATATTGTGGAACTGACCAGTTTATTGAACGGGCATTTGTGGTGGCAAATCCAAAAGTGCAGGACTCTGACCTCCGTCATAATAAATTTTTAAAAATACTAAAAATAAAAACGTACATCCACGAAAAATCATATCCACAAGTTCAAATAATAATTTTAAATTTAAATTTTACTATTTATATAAATAGTTAGACTATATATCATTTTTGTAGATGGCCATCAATTCGGCATAGTAACACCTATCTTCATCAAAGCTTGGCCCCGAAGAGTTACGGTATAATCGTGTTAATTTGCGGGAGATCTTGGTTTATTTGAGTTAATATGAGTCTTTTAATTCCAAACCCCCCCATAACGGATTTTTAACAAAACCCAAAAATTACGAAAAACGTTTATAAATAGATTTTCATCTAAATTCTTCAATATATATTTTGAAGATATGGTTTATGTATCAATACTTCAGATTGACTCAAAGGTATTTGAGATTCCGTAAAAACAAAGTTGATGGCTTTCAAATAACGGAACGGTAGATATATTAATTTGAAAAATGTAACATATGAGTTCTAAAATTTGTCGACAAAGGTACTGTGTGCTGTAGCATAGTTGGATAATACACTTTCTCCGGATTGAAAAGAGATCCAGGTTCGAATCCCGGTAGAAATACATTTTTGGATAAAATTCATTATATATGTATATTTTTTAATTAATACATTAAATTAGTATTGGAAATATGTCGTTTATCATCATAAATAAATTAATATCGTCGTCATCATTATTGTCAACGTTTTCATCCCCTAATTCTATATAAATATAGTTTACATGTATTTTGCTGTTACATTCACAGGGTGCCTTCCCGACGATTTGCCAAGAAGACATATATTCGTTTGTTATTCTTTTGATATTTGAGTTGGAAACATTTTGGTAGATAATAAATGGCCGATAACAATGAAGCCATAAACCTTTATATCTTATATATATCTTTCTAATTAATACATTTAATTAGTATTTTTTTAAATATTACAGACCTATGTTCTGAATAATTACAACTTCGCAATAAGAATGTGTTCCCCTTAATATTAATAACAAAAATTACAAATATGTTGTTGATTTTAAGAAATTACAAGATTTAATCCCATTTTATACTATTTATGTAGGTGTTTTAAACTCAATGCGCGTATTTTAGGTGTTTGTCGCTCACATTATTTGATCTTAATTGGTACGAGCCAGTACAATACAGCTAAAACTTACGGTAAAATATATGGTTAAATATTATTATTATTATTGGTTAAATACTCAATTATAATGGATTTTGACACTTAAAAATGTTTGTGTTTGTTCTATTACTAAAATTATTATTCTTGGTACAGTACTTGAACCAATCGCAAGCATATTTTTTTCCTAGTAAAACTGCATTCAAATGAAAATTTTTAAAAATTTTTGATTATAGAGGGATATGAACGTAAACTATTCATCTTTATCTATATATATATATATATGTATATAAAAAAGAGTATCTGTTGGTTTGTTTGTTTTTTATACAAATCTACAGTTTTATTCCGAGCTTAATGAAATTTTGCGCACTTAACCTTCAAACAGGAGAAAGATCACTGTCTACATGAGATTTCTAAAAATCACACCCACCCTCCATTCCCAACCATTCCCAAGTAGAATTTTGATACTTGATGAAATTTTGCACATTGATGTTCAAAATAAGAGGAAAATTACTGTATACATCTGATTTCGAAAAAAAAACTACCCCCATCCCCTTAAATGAAGCATCTTCACTCTGCGTAAAGTTCAAGCAACGCCGGATATTTCAGCTAGTATACTAATATTGTAGACTTTTAATTTCTCTACTAAAAGTGAATCGGATCAATAGAGCTTGACTAAAAATAAACATTAAAAAAACACTGTTCAGAGTAATCGGTAGACAAAAGGTTAAGAATTTTATTTTATTATCAATCGATGACGTTGATGTAAAAAGGGTGTAAAAGACGAAATACTTTGGTTGCTGCCTAAAGGAAGACTGAAATTTTTACATGAAAATAACAATTGTTATGGCATGCAGCGCTTCTTTAAAAATGAAGAACCTCTTCTGCAATCGAGACAAGTCTGAGTACCCGCTTGAGGTCAAATATATGACAAGCTCCAGTACTTCAATAAGGAGTTAAGGACTGAAGGTTCAAAAAAGCCACCATTAAAAAGGCTGGAGGGATGATATGTGATGAAGAATTCTTCGCTCGACTACATTACCAAAGAAAAATACTAAAACGCTTAAATAAATCAAAATAACTTTAATAATTATCGAATAAAAGAAAACTGCATACTTTTGATACATTCTCTGGAATGAGAAATATGATATTTACTGTTTCCGAGGTAAGTTTGTACGATACTTGTAAAATGAAAGCACGGTAACGAGAACTCTTTTTCTTACGCGGTCAGTGTTGCCAATTGGTAAATGTCAACTCCCAACATATCTCGTGCGTGGTAGGTACCAAATATAACGTAATAATATTATAAAATTATAACGTAATATATTATAAGCATTAGAAATTGTAATTGACATAATTAAAAAAAAAGTAAAGAAATAGAAAACTTATACTCAAAATAGATATAATATTAATTGTGCTCTGTGAATTCCGATCAGTAAATTGTTTGTTATTGTCAGAATATAATTGGTAAAAATATAAATAACAATTGCCCCATGGCCGACCCGCTTCTAAACTGTATCGGAACTGCCTTTTGTTATTTATAATTAGCAACAACAATATTGAAAACCCGACCAGGTAATATCATAAAACTTACAGGTAGGCGCAACGCCCCTCGAAAAGTCATATTATTGCCATTGTCTAGGGGCCGCCAGACGAAAATAAGTTTTAAAAAATACATAGACGCATACCTGGTATTCTTTGTCTACCCGCCATAAAAAATATTCTCAAAATGTTGACAATATATGTTTTGGCGTAAGCGCTGAGATTCAATCTCGTAAAAGCGACTATCTTACGTCAGTTTTTGAGCGTTTTTTCATATTTTTGTCAATAACTCATTTGAATCTCATTCGATAACATTTATTTGTATCTCAAGTTATTTGAAAATATTTAATAATAGATTTGTTAGAAAAAAAAGAGTATTAAATGAATATTTATAGTGTGATTCATATTTTTACAAACATCCGAGTCAAATCTGACCCACTACTGCAGAGGATGTGTTAACAAAACTCTTTTTTTTTGACGCTGGTGTATACAAATTTCATCCAAAACTTTAAAAAAATCTCGGACTCTAATGATTCGTGTATGTACACGGAAGATTAGTAAAAATATAATTTTATTGAAATACAATTCACCGTGCGATTCAAAAATTTATTATTTTGTCAGGCGCATATGTCAGGGCGCATTTGTCGGGAGTGCATTTGACAGGTCATCACAACTTAAACATCGTTTGCGGGTTGTTTGTACGTCAAATTGATATATTTAATGATTCATTGTAGTATACTGTAACTTTCAAAGTATCAATGTGATTAATGACTTTTGGAATAGCTGTGAAGAGTTCATCATTTTTAACTAACGATTGACGGTTTTACTATCGGATATCGGAGAGAAACTTTTTTACTATGGTAAAAACTTACCACTGATCATACAATCGTTCTTAAGAGTTTTGCTTCTGTAATTATATTATTATATCTAGATGTTTCATTATAGATTGTTCACACTTATCTCTTTTGAATACGGTATGTACCTAACTAAAATTTTGTAGTATATTATGTATAATAATGATATTATTGGACAACTATAGGAAACACCAGGGAAAAAATGTTAAAACTAATAATACAAATAAATTCTTTCTGAACTTTATCTAAGCCAAAATAACCACGCAAAGAAAAACAAGATTTTTCCATTAGCCGACTGCTTCAGACAAACATAATACAATTTCCTGTAATTTCAGAAAACCCAGAAAACCGATTTCGCAGGCTTTAATTTAATATGACACGTGTCATCTTGAATGACATCTCATTAGCATTATTTGTCACACAACCTCACAACCCTCCAATGGGGAAATTTTACGGTCAGGCGGAGTTACAACAACTATTCCGTACGGATCTGTATTAGGGTCTGTGATTTTTGGTGACTAAATTTCCATATAAAATTTATCCTTCTGGGAAACTATACATAACAACGCTCTTCTAAAGTAAACAGGTTATCCATGCTTCGATACGTTGATAAACTTTGAGAGGGTTCTGGAATTCCTATTACTAAATTTTCATATATATATATATGTATATATATATATATATATATATATATATATATATATACAATATAACGTAGTATTCATTTCGTTTAAATTACTATAGCCGTAATACAACATTTCCCGATAGAAACATCGACTAAAATTATATTATCTAAATTTACTGTAATTATTCCCATGGCGCCAAAAACAATTAATTTTATTATATAATTTTAAGAGCAATAACATAATTATGGTATATATAATAATTAAAAATAAAATCATTTATCCTTTTAAAATCGTTCCTGCAATTACCATCGTAGTCTGTAGATACTACAGAGGATATGAACCGTGCATTAAAAATGAAATACAATGTACATAAAAATTAAATGTTACGTCATATAAGTATTTGAACAAATTAAAATAAAAAATACACGAAAGCATAAAATAATGTATGCAGGATTTACTGTTACATGCTGGATTATTTTTAAAAATATCATCCGTGCTGAACGTAATTATTTTCTAGAATCATTCGAACAATAAATATAAATTCCACAATATTAAAAATGTTTCTTTGACCGTATTGTCTTCTTATATTTTAAACTTGAATAACTATTTTTCTACATATTATATGACATTAAAATATCATTTGTGTTGAAAAGGAATGGTAGCTTCCAATGAATAATGTTCTCCCTTTTCACCTCTTGCAAATAAAATTGTATAGCTGTTCCCCACTATAGATATAAATATAAGTTGTTAAGTTAAATTGTTAGATTGATAATGTTCTTACAAGGCATAACGCGTCTCAAGTAAATTGAACGAAAATAATAAAAAAAAAACAAGAGTTATTTATTTATTTTCAAATATGTGAATATATACAAGAATTTAAATATAATTATAAAGAAATATTGAACACCAATATACACATATTTAGCACCAACCATTTATTTTAATATTAGAAAATATAATGCATTTTTAGAATAATCAGAAGGATATAAATATATGTATTTCTTTTAACATTTATTTCTTCTCTATGAGAGTAAGACTAGTGTATAGAAGAGTGTATACATAGTTTTTTTACTTCAGATATAAATTTATAGTAGTCTGTAATTTTCTAATTGTGATGGAGAGATTGTTAAAAAATTTGATGCCATGATAAATATAGTGATTTTGGGTATGATGGTTGATGATTTCTAGATACTTGATGCAGCAGTTTTCTTCTTTAGTGTAAATTTTAATATTAATTTCAGTGTTATCTTTCTGTTGAACAACAAATCGTAGTAAGTATCAGTATTAATTGATGGTAGGTTAACATCCGTCCATTTTTCACAATGTGAACATTATATTTATTAATTTTTTTTTTTTAAATTACACATGTTTTCTTATTTATTACGCGTCTACACCATGGCAAATTAAGGGGCATAAATTTTTAACGAGAATACATTTTTGTAGAGAAGTTGCAGTTTTTCGGAAACCGATTCCGTGTATTTTTAATACAAATTACATTAATGTAAGATATTTTCTGTATATCTTTCTAGTTGATTAATTTAATTTATTATTAATGTTAAAATTAAAAAATTCAAATATACACGTTGAGCAATAAATTACCACTGTTTTTACACACTAGGATGCTAAATCCAAACTCTGAGGCGGAAATAGAGAAGAGGCTTATATTAAATGATATTATTATCATGTGTTTTCTATTTACTGCTGGATGTAGACTTCCTCAATTATCTTCTTTGTCCATTGTTATTCGTTGCCACGTATTTACGCAGACTTTGATGACTTCGTCAGTGGGTATTTGGGTTGACTTTTCCTATTCGGTAATACTGGATGACTGGATTCGTTCAACTGCTGTCCATGCGAGCGACGTGGCCTGCTCATTGCCATTTTATTTTCGATAATTACGACTACCTAGAATAACAAATTTCCAAAACAGATAGAAATTGTTTAAAAGAGGGTTGAAGTGCATTTAGAATTCGGGCATTTGAATGTAATTTTCAAAAATACTAAAAATAAGCTGGATGGATAAAGTTATCGAGATGCTACCGGTAGCAGATAAATATTTTTCCGATAGATACATTTTTTCTGTATTATCCAGAGAATATTTAAATTCAAATTAGTAAGATTATAAAGGTTTAAAGTTGGACCGATTTGGGCGCATTCTACCGCAATAGATTTTTAAAATTCTTTATTTTTCGCTGGTTTTACATCACGCGAGGTTTAGAGAACGCAAGGGGTATTCAATGCTATTTCTTCGCCCGATCCATCTGTTGGGTAGATTTTCATCAAACTAAGTCGTATTACGACAATGGTGGAAAGATGGTAAATAAAACCCTTCTTCATCAGCAAGTATTTTTTTCCAGTAGGCTTGCTTCAGAAGATGAGAAAACAATTGTAATATTTATTTCGCGTGAATACATTTTTTTTGGGTTACCCAGTATTTATAGAATATAAATCTGTAAATCTATTTTATCGAGGAGTTAAGTCTTGAATTAGTTACGATCACTTACACTTCTATGACTTGATTCCAAGAAATATAACCATCATATATGAGGTTTAACTCCATTGATTTCAAACCTAAATTTACGAAAAACAACCGGCAAGCAGTATCAATTGATTTTTCAATACATTAATGCTCGTCCGCTCTGCAAACATTTCGCCATACTCCTAATTCTGTTCTATAAGTTTTTCAACTTTATCTCTCTTTATCCGACAATCTCTTAGTAATGTCCTTTAATAACAACACAGTTCTTCATAATTAGTATGACGACTTCTTCATCTCCAAACTAACGAATTTCTTCAAGCGTGGAATCAAAAATCTTCCGCTACGTGGAGAGTCAATAGTAAACTGTATTGGATATTATCGATAAATATATATTTTTTTTTTTAACGCTTATGCAAAATGCGAAAAATTATTTATACTTTTTAAAATTTTTAAAAATATATTTTTAAAAATGATTTTTTTACAGCCCCCTAAGTTAATCCTCAATCCGGTTTGTGTGACTCAAGATAACAGTTTACTATAAGTGTAATTTTGCCAATTTATGTGTTGAGTGTATATTTGAAGTCAAAAATCTTGTTAAGGAGAACATATTCTTATTGTGAAGTTGTAATTCAGAATATGTTCTCCTTAATAATATAAGTTGTATCTATGTGTCCAAAATTTAATAAAAATGAATTGATAATTCTGGCGTCTGCAGTCGGTTTACTCAAAGGTATTTGAGATTCCATAAAAACAATGTAGATGCTTTCAAATAATCGAACGACAGATGTATTAATTTGAAAAAGTAAAACATACAGGTTCGAAAATTTGTCATGAAAAATACTGGCGTTATAACATAATTGGTAGTGTACTTACCCGGATTGGAAATAGAGATCCAGGTTCGAATCCCGGTAGCGCAAAAACAATATTTTTGGACGAAATTGATTTTATATGTATATATTTATAATTAATACATTATATTAGTATTTAAAAAAATCTTGTAATCAGGTCACGTGCTAGAGCAGATGATTCCAGCGCATATAAAATCATTGGTCTGGTCACGTGACATTTAAAATATTTTAATCAGGTCACGTGGTATAGGCAGATAATTCCAGAGCATTTAAAATCATTGTGATCAGGCCACGCGGTACAGGCAGATAATTCCAGAGCATTTCAAATTATTGTGATCAGGCATATTGTCAGCTGAGACGATGTACTTCAAAATCGATATGCCTAGAGAGCAGTCGAGATCAACTTCACGAGGAGGAGTGAGTTAGTGTGTGGGAGGCTGTACAAGAACTAAGTCTTCTTAAATTTCACGTCTTCGAAAAGTTTCCCTTAGCAGTATTTTTTTTAAACAGACAGTATACCTATATAATTATAAAAGGCTCAGGCTGTAATAAAAGCTTTTTAATACTTTAAAACTTTTGGTTATGACTCTAAAATCATAATGCTCGGATTAAAGGACAAATCTCTTAATTCTCTTGTAGCTTAAGTACTTCACCGCTTTGTCCTTAAAGCAGCTGAAAGTGGATAGATACTAAATAATTTTAACTAATTTGTTAAAAAAAATTTAATTCTTTCAGCGTGAATCTTTCATTAGTATAAATAATTGCTTAAATTAATCGAGAAAATTATTAAAAAAGTTATTTCAACATAACTCATTTGTAATAAAATGTAAGCATATAAAATTAATCAAAATATTATAAATAACCAACTAGATTCCTATCTAAAAAAAATTCTCATGGTTTTGGGTCATTAAATCAATTTTCACATCTTTCATCACCGTAATTATTTAAGTTAGATACTAGATTAATTTTTTAAATATACATATTTAAATAGATTTAATTAGTTTATTAGACATCCTGATGAAGGAAAAGGTTTTTTCTGAAATCAGTTGGTGTATTAAATTTAATTCATAAAAGTGGTTAAAAACAATATTATCAAAGATGTATTTATTTTCTTGTTTATTTGTTCTTAATAACCATTTTATAGCAAAACCGTTGTTGTTGGTTGAGACTTAGAATAATAAGAATCATGCATAGAATCAATGTTTTTATATCCTTATGTTAGAATGCGAAATGGCCCAAAATAATATTTTGGTGTTCAAGGATACATAAACATTTAGTCGAAGTAAAGGACGGGGGTAATACAACTCGGTATTGTTAGACGCAGGTTCACCGACACAACGTGGGAACAGCGATAAGGAATGGAGACTGGCGTACATGATCAATGTCAGGACGGCAAATGCACAATAGGTGATGCATTTCTTTATGCGGGCCAGTCAATACTAAATTTCGGCAGGAAGAACTCGCTCCACAAAGACGGGATCTAATTTTCAAGTAGAAAATAAAATCAATATCGGTTTTGAAATTTTAAGTAAGCGCTTTATAAATTGTGATTCCGGGGAAAATTTAAACTGTGCTCCTAGTGTTTAAGCTTAGACTGTGATGTTCTCTACGTTTAATCGTTGATGTGAAAGTATCAAAAAGGTTCCGGTGGATCTATAAAAAAGTTTGATCAGCATAATTTGGTGTAGCGAAAACAGACTGTCGCTATCAGGGCAGACGGTATCCTATACAGTTGGATTCACGGCACGCAAATATTGCATATAAACATCGCGTCCAGGGTCCCGGTTTGTCTGGATAATTTGACATCGTCTGGTGGTCAATCTACGACAAGTCTACACTCCATCACCCTACGCTGGCACCACAAGTAGCCGGCCACACTTCATGTCCAGGATCCAGGACCATCATCTGCACGTGGAAGGCGTCTCCTGAGAGGTAATCCCTCACTTGAGGGACCTGCATAATCTAAATCAGACAAGCATCCACATAAAAAATTTAGTAGATAACTTTATGCTGGTATGATGGACACACATATTTAATGTTAATCTCAATGTAATTATTTTTGAATTGCCTTATTAATAAGCAATCAGGTAAAATGCTCATTTTCCACTTTTGATACATGCAAATATTATAAAATATAGATAATCAACTTTCTTATATAGAATGGCATTATTATTTAATTTCATAATCATTTGACTTCACAATATTTAAATAAAGAACCAGTTAGGCTAGATGTCTCCCCCTGAATATGAAGTCGAGGCAGAAAGAAGAATATCTAACACTTATTAATCTAGTTATTGTGACTGTTGTATGTATTCTACATTTATATTCTCTATTTACATGTTTAATAGTGTATGTATTTATATCCATATTTCTTAAGCTACTGTAACTAACATATTTCAAATGATATCAAGAGAACAAATTCCAATGGTACAGCTGAAACATTGTCCATCTCGATAAGGACTATGATCTAGTGAGGTGATCAGGGAGCACATTAAATATTGAATGTATAGAAGTTTTAAATAAATAAATCAACAAAATCGTGCATAAATTTATATTAACCCTCATAATTACAATGAATAAAAATAAAATTAGAGCTGTTCTGCCGTTTACTGTAGATTAATAAATAAATTATAAAAGTTGTTGGTTAAATTGTTAGATTAAAAATGGTCTAATTCCACTCTTTCCGAATTTTTCTCTCATCAATTCCATATCCCGATGTACGACAGATTTAATATGTTAAAATCGTACAAATTCTATCTGCACAATGGATGGATTTAAATAATCATAAGGGTGATCGGCTTAAAATAATTCAAAAATCTATTCCCTGCACTTCCTGGTTCTCCAAAAGGAAAATCTCCAAAATAACAATATCAAATATCTCTAAAATGAGGATAGAGCATTACCAGATAGCTTCACATTTATTCAGATTGAACTTAATAGATTCCTTAATGTGTGAGTGTGGTACCGAGGAGGAAACCCTTGACCATATCTTTTTTGTCTTTTTTTAGTTATTTTAAACTCCCGCTTAACTTGTGTTATCTTCTTTCCCCTATCTCACCAAATTTAATAAATATAATATAAACATTTTTAACGATAATGAGATTGACTTGTAATATAATATTTAATATTCCATAATATAATTATTAAGGAGAACACATTCTTACTGTGAAGTTGTAACTATTCAGAACATAGGACTGTGATATTTTAAATACAAATTTAATGTATTAATTAGAAAGATATATTTACGAAATCAATTTTATCGAAACATATTTTTGTTGCTACCGGGATAGCAACAACAGTATTTTTCGTTAAAATTGATTTTTTATATGTATATCTTTCTAATTAATACATTTAATTTGTATTTATTATATAATATTATTGTACTTTTTTCTATAAAATTAAGTTTAAACTTGATTAATGGTACAAATCACTTTTGAAGGGTGGATTATATATTTAATAGAAGAAGAAGAAAAACGGCCTTATAAGGCAAAGCATGTCTCAAGTAAATAAAACGTGTTGAATAAAAAAACTAGTGTTTTATTTTCACATGTGTGATTATGGAGTTTCACAAACTTACCACGGAAATAGTAAAAATTCAATTATGTATTATATAACGTTGTTTTTAACGCGTATCTTATCATATAATAAGGGCAATACAAATTTTATTTCACCAACTATTCCAACAATTTATTTTTGGAAAGAAACCAATTTGATCTTCAACAAACTCGGACAGAACTTTCGTTCAAGAAAATATATTAAAAGCAATTTTATTAACGTCTTAAGCCCGGTTAATAGACCCGACTACTTCGCAGTTTGGAACTTTATTGAAAATGGATGCAACGAATTTTCTTTCAGCGAAAATTCTGTGGAAAAGTCCAACTTTGGACTCGCGGGGGGCAGTAAATAACTCCGGGGATAACGGCCCCACAATACTGTTTCGTTAGATTCAATCCAGTTAAGGGCTATTCTAAAAAAAAACTTTTCCCACGCTTCACTCCGGAAATGGAATTAAAATGACTCTATATATTTTTGCTTTTTACAATTCTGAACCGCGACCGAGAATGTGGATGGTTCTTTAAATGTATTTTTTCGAGTACTTGAACTTTTTGTAGAGCACTTGTCTTTTATTTTATTGTTATATCGAGCCGTTTGCGTTTCAAAGACTATTCTTTTTATAAAGTCATCTTTTTTAATGTTTAACAGTCCAAGTCCAGCAGCAAAAAATAGTACCCCTATGGGTCACTAAAAGTTATCTAACGCAAGTTACGATTTTTGAGACTGTCCGAAAATTCCTGATGTTAAAGAATCAATTTCCGTTGGGTTTACCATTAAGATTAAAGAGATCGTTTTTCTTTGAAATATATTACTTTTGGTCGATTACTACAACGTATATACATTAACGCTTAACGCAGTATAAAAAAAGTACAAGCGCAGATAAAAAAGCGAAATTGTATCACACGCATGTATATTACATTATAACGCTACGAATTCGTAGCACAAGAAGAATGTGACTTTAGTACCTAATTTAACTAGTAAACACCCTGGTTAAATAATTTCGCATTTGGCTCGGATCGCCGAGTAGTAATTTCGATGTTGGCCACAAGGTTCGCGACCGTCGCTTGAAGTGACGGACCAGCGCTATCGGGTACATTCATTATTCTACTCGCCGCTTTGAGCGAAGGGGGTTGGTCGCGGGTAGCCGTTCGGCTGTTGCCATTTTGTTGAGCCAGAGCAGAGCCACCGCCGGAGAGTAGCGTATGGACGTCACGCCACGAAGAAAGTTGAAGGGTAAAAATTCAAATAATACTTCGATTTTACAAGCACTCATTTTTCTAGCATTTAGAATCCTAATTGTATCGTAAAAAATTCTATCGTTGCAGGAAATAATTTATTTTCCCTTTTTTCCTTCTTACTTTCTTCTTATTTCACATTACACCTTCGTGCCATTATCTCTTGTCATTTCTCATCATGGTCTACCTGGGAGAGGAAGATTCGTGCATGGACCGCCTGTTGAAGGAGTGTCCTGAACAATTGGCAGGCAATCGGAAACGGCGGTGGATGATAATAATTTTACAGCAGACGCAAGAAGAATCGATCAAGATCGAATCACTTTGTATTTAATGATATTATTGTCATCGCCGCTATTATGTAACTCCATAATTTATTTTATTTATTTAAAAATTTTAAGTAGTAACTCTCTTTCTTTCGTTTGATTCTCTCAATAAAATTTAACGTAACATTTGTTAATAATGTTTTTATTATGAAATGTCACCATTCACAATTTTGCTGTTTAGTAAAGTTTATTTTCCCAGAAGATGGTTAAGGTGGATCTAGACATTATGGTAAGTAAGTAGCATCTGATTTCCGTTCTCGCATATCATACTCTCCGCTGTGGCTGGTCGCTGGAGGATAGTCTGCCAGAACACACCTCACAATATATACAGTTTTACGGCAAGAGTTAATCTTTATGTAGTAATCAACAACAAAAAATAAATATATTAAAATATATATGAAAATGTATTCTTTCACTACACATTTCAAGAAGTTCACTGTGGTCACTAAATTTGCATGATATATAAGTCTTTGGGGGTTAGGGCGGTGGTTAAATGAAATAAAAGTGATTCGCGTATCGAGGTTTATTATGACAGTATGATAAAAACAATGAAGACAGATAGAGTTAAAGAATGAATGAAGATGTAGAAGGTGCACGTGTATTATGAAATGAAATGAGGCGAGTTGGCGGTCTTGCTCGGCTCACACGGGCCGATAAGACCGCCGTTGTGGAACGATGAAACTAAAGAGACTGCCTAGCGGTGAATTCTCGAGCCAGGCTTGTAGCAGCAACCGGCAGCGCTGTCGCTAGCGTCGATGCCGACCGAGATGGCGGTGGATTTAAATTCCGATCGCTACAAGTCTTTATTAAGCTTATCAAATATTCGTGGCACAACATATCCTGCCATTCTTGCAATCGGTACTCTCATGGATCTGTAACACCCTAGAGTGGAACAAATTATTTTGTAGATAGTAGGAGGTGATTGGCAGGGTGGTTTCTTCTTCTTATCAATGCTTCAATTTCACAAGGAAACATTTGTACTATTAGGAGAACACGTTCTTATTGTGAATTTTTATATATTCAGAACATAAGTCTGTAATATTTTAAATATTAATTAAATGTATTAATTAGGAAGATATATATATAAAATCAATTTTAACGAAAAATCATTGTTGTTGCGCCACCGGAATTCGAACCTGAATCTCTTTCCAAACCGGGGAAGGTGTATTATCCAACTATGCTACAGCGACACTAATACAAATAAAAATAAATTGATAATTCTGGTGTCTGCTATCTGATTACTCAATGGTATTTGAAATTCCGCAAAAACAAAGTAGATGGATCTTTCAAATAATGGAACGATTGAAATGTATTAATTTAAAAAAGTAACATATAGGTTCGAAAATTTGTTGTAAAAATAGTGTAGCATAGTTGGATAATGCACCTACCCCGGTTCGAAAAGAGATCCAGGTTCGAATCTTGGTAGCGCAATAACAATATTTTTCGAGAAAATTGATTTTATATGTATATGTTTCTAATTAATATATTTAATTAATATTTAAGACATTCGTAAGTTGTTGAAGTATTTATTGAGAAATTACACAGTACAAACACGTGTTAGGTGTAATACGACTAGGCTTAGATTGACAGGGTTGCAACATCTGATACGGGTTATATCTATGAACTATGATCCTCGAACCAGCGCTGCGTATTGCCATGTAGGCCACTTTGAAATAATTTCTCCGGGTGCATCCCATAATCTTTGGGGAGATAATACCCTTATAAAATGCTGGAACGTAACAGATCTACCCGACGATCTGGTAAAATAGCTACGGTGCGGGACAGTATTCATATTTACATTATTTGTCATCTCTTCTAGAATTATACTATATGTTACTTTTTTGTCAAATGGTTAGATTGGGTATATTTTAATTAATTTATTACAATCATAATTATACAAATACTTCGTTTTATTATCCACTATAAGTTTTAAAAATCTCAATTGAAACTGTTTTATTTTATCGATATAAGATAGTTTATAGCTACTCATCCCATTACCTATAACCGAGTGGACGTAAATGTGGCCCGAGAGGTTTATGGCTTCATCGTAATCAGACATTCATTATCTACTGCTAGATGAAGGCCTATCAAAGTGTTTTCAACTCTTCCAACAAACTTCCACTTCTTTCACAGACACGTCTTTCAAATATCAAAAGAACAACAAACGAATATATATGTTAAGGAAAACACATTCTTATTGTGATGTTGTAATTATTCAGAACATAGGTCTGTGATATTTATATAATTCTGGCGTCTGCAGTCGGTTTACTCAAAGGTATTTGAGATTCTGTAAAAATAATGTAGATGGCTTTCAAATAATGGAACGACAGGTGTATTAATTTGAAAAATGTAACATATAGGTCCGAAAATTTGTCAAGAAAAATACTGGCGTTATAGCACAAAGGTAGTGCACTTCCCCGGATTGGAAATAGAGATCCAGGTTCGAATCCCGGTGACGCAAAAACAATATTTTTCGACAAAATTGATTTTATATGTATATATTTATAATTAATACATTAATTTAGTATTTAGAATATATATGTCTTCTTGGCAAACGGTGGGAAGGCACCCTGTGAATATAACAGCAAAATATGGTTTACATGTATATATATATATATATATGTAAACCATATTATATTTATATACTTTAGGCTTCGACCCTTTTAGAATTAGGAGACGAAAACGTTGACGATAATGTTAATTTATTTATGATGATAAACGACATATTTCCAATACTAATTAAATGTATTAATTAGAAAAATATACATATGAAATCAATTTAATTGAAAAATATTGTTGTGGCTACCGGGATTCGAATCTGGATCTATTTCCAATCTGGAGAAGATTTATTAACCAACTATGCTACAGCAGACTGTACTTTTGATGATAAATTTTTTAATTTGTATCACAGATCAAAGTTCTGAATAATTACAACTTCAAAATAAGAATGTGTTCTCCTTAGTGACATGTTTCTTTCCAATTTCAACTTGACATTTTTATTAGCAGGAGATGGTAATAAGAATTACGTATTTGTTTGTTACTTAAAATAGCATATTTTTTTTAGATAACTATTTTTTTGGGAGGGGAAGGTATGAATAAGATAATATATCAAATAAGAAAGAAGAATAAGATAATATATCAACATAAAAATACATTTTCTTTTTCCTATTTAACGCAAAAACATTGTAGTTAGTTATTTTAATAACTTTGCATTTATATCAAATTAATGTGTAGTTTATTTTAATCCAATTCATTTTATTTTATTTTCAAAAACTTTTGAAATTTTTTTTTTTTTGGAACAATTTGGCTTGAGCTCAGGCGCAGTGTCATATGGCACACTTTCCTGAGATTATTATTGTGACATTATTATAAACAAATTATGCTTTTCATCGAAACTGTAACGTGGTGCTATCGTTCACGTAATATATTCGTCAGTTAAATTGTATTCAACACAATGACGCGTATTTTATAATGTTCGGTTAAACAATGGAAAATCATTAATTTAATGGTGTTCCTATCAAGAAATAGTCACCCAACAATACAGAATACACAATAGCTTTCCTAATACCAAGGGCAAGATTGGGTTTTGTGTAGATATACCATAAAATCCATACTGGATTCAGAATTAATGGTATGTAGCCAAGTGTTCCATTTTAGTTGGTCATTTCGGGCCACTGATTTCGGAGGGCTCGGGTACCTTAACGAATGAACGATCTTCTGTAACATTGACAATTTGGGCAGAATATTATAATTGTGTCGGAAATTGCGTGTGGCGATAGGTAAGGCAGACCTAATCGGTAATATTTGTAAAAATGTCCCTGAGACTTAGGCTTCCACATTTCTTTAATTTAATACGTTGTATTTTACGAGTCTTTTCTCGTTATTGATGAAATATATCTTAAAGATTTAGTTTGTGCCCACGAACGTCGCATAATACATGCACATATCTACAACCAATGTGCCCTCTAGTTTTGGATCACGGTGTGCTCATAAAAAACCTTTTGTGCAATATTAAGACCAATGCTATACCTAAGACCACGGTGTACCTCTGCTTTGGTATAAGTCCGACTTGGTAAAAGTTCTGTTTGCACGCGAATTTCTTTGTTTGGTATTCGAACTTTTTTTAGTGTACGACTTTTGTATGGCGACGACTTACGTGCGACAAATGGTACGCGCTTGCGTCCTCGTTCGGCTGAATTCGGTTTTGGAGAGTGGGTATCTCTACCACGACTGCCCACGAGCGTCAACGATGCGCGCTATAACTCGTGAATATAATTTTCGTCATAAATTTCGTGAGATTTTGTGTTTTTTCGCAATTTTTTTTATGTGAAATGACTAGACAATATCACATTTTTGCATTTTTTTTGAGGAGAAGGCAAGGACAATTTTCTCTGGACAGATTTTAGTGCTTAAACGTCAAACCTGATGATCTTAAATATATATCTCGATACGTACACACTCACACACACCAGTTCTCCCCGAACACACGTGCGCCTGTCATTCCGTCATCATTCCAAAGACATCCTACTATTCTATTGAAATACAATGATATATTCAGTATGATAAGATAACAACAGTCAAATACTAGATATTTTCGTAATACAATGGTCAATGTTTTAGAAGTATAATACATTACATTAATAATATAATTTTGATGATAGTTAATTTCACATATAAATATTATATATATATATATATATATATATAGTTATGATATATATATATAGATAGCTTCATATAAATCAGTATTTCTGATAGTACAGGGTGAATATTATGTTCCAGATGTTGTTTCAATCATCAAATTTTAAGCCTAGCTCGGGCTGTGTGTAAGGTGGCATTGTCTTGTTGAAACTACATATGTTGCAGGCCTAATCAATCCGATTCGACCACCAATTAGTTTTTACAGCATTGCTTCTTGCATCCTAATAAGGCCCAATGATTCCGCTGGTCCATATGGTGTTCCATACAGTAACTCTGCATAAGTGTAAAGGATATTGGTGTATTAATTGGGAATTTTAAGTGCCTTAATAAGGAGTGTTTTGTTTATTAACAAAACAAATGAAATGATCTTCGCCGCTCATGATGATTTTTTTCAAAAGTTAAGTGTATTTGTTTTAATGTTTTAATAACTTTAACACGTTGTTGATATATTAATATTATTCACAATAAATTTTAATTAATAACTCTATACGATTACTTAATTTTAACTAACAAATATTTATCAAATCAAAATGGCGGCTAAACAAAATCGGCCTGGAACATAATATTCACTCTGTACTAAATATCAGACGTTTATGGCAGAGTGGGATTAAACACTAAAGTAATGATGAACTGCTTTGTTGACTCATTAGTCATTCGTATGTTAATGTAGCCTACATTGGACAAGATAATAATTATATCTACCTAGGATAACAAATTTCTATAGCGGAAGGAATATCTGACAAAATTGTTGAACAAAGCAATGTTTGAATATAAATTTTCAAAAGTGATCTTCCACTATGTTCAATCAACGCAAACTTCCAGTATTCACATGATTGTGAAATATGAACTCCCAACAAGAGTCCAAAAACGCAGAGACAAGGAAAGACACAGGAAGACGGAGAAATGAATATGTGGACAAGAAACAGACAACAATAATTGTTTTAATTGAATACACCAAGAAAATGTAATGTCCATAGGCTGGTCACATTGCTCGGATTCATTTGACGAATGCAGTCATCTAGTAATATCCGACGGAAATCGTGAGGCCCATAAGCCGCCCCAAATCCGCTGGACTGACAAAATCATTAAATTCTGCGAAAGTACGTGGTAGCGAATAACTATGGAAAAATAATAATGGGAGACACTTGGGAAACCTTAGTCAGCAGTGGTAGATAGTTATGATAATAATAAAATCAGTATTTGGACTTATAGCAAACTATTGATATTATTAATCATCTTAAACTACTGATTTAATGGGGGTATAAAATCACTATAATTGATTTCCTATAGTTTCCATTACTAACATTGGTCTTCGTATAAATAATATTACACTTTATGTGGTGATATCATCTGCACCGGGAAAAAAACTTATTCGCATAGAATAAGGTCCAAAAAATTACATTTATAGTATATTTACATAAAAAATTTAAAAATGTATATATTGGAATGAGAACCTGTAAATAATTAATACCGTAGGCCGATGTTTCAAATTTTTCTTGTCTTGCATGTTAATAACCAAAACGTTGATGTGTCGTCATTCCTCAACATTTTACTTTTTAAAATTATTATTTTATTATTATTCTTGTACTAAAGAACTACTCGCATAAGACATAAAAATCCAACAACATTAATATGAAATGTATTTTTAAATTTCTGTTTGTTTCTACCGTTAAACATATCTCAAGTAATCTTGAAGGACACTTCCCCGAGTAAGGCTTCGCCGGAGATGGAGATGGGTAGATTTCAAGGAAGTGAGAGAGATTCCCATCGGACAGGTGAGGGTAGAAAACAAATAGGCGGATGCTGGAATGTCGGTCGGAGGAATGCAACAGTCTAAGGGAAGATTACATATTAAGCATAGCCAAGATTGGATTCTAGATCTATCCACGATTTTAAATTATATTGTCATTTTATTTTGGAGGAATGTTGTAGTAGTTGCTATGTTTGATGGACAGATTAAATCTATTGTACTAAATAATACGACCAAATATTATAAATCTTCAAAGCCAATTCTCTTTTTGATAAATTTCAAATGATTTCAGTAATCCTCGATACGCAGATTATTCATATTTGTTTTGTATTAGTATTAGTTTGATTAATTCATTGGTATATATGTAGGTCTTTTAATAAATTCGTGGACATTCATTTCGACTTTGATTAATTTCTGATTCGTAATGTTATAAATAATAAATATATTACAATAAACACAAAGAAGAGAAATTTTACTCATCAAATGCGGATTGTTATAAATAATAATTTATGTTTATACATCCACATAACTTTATGTGACAGACAGTGTAATTATACATTTTTTATTTCATTATTTTATTTATTTAGACACATACAACATATAAGAATTTTACAGCTACAAAAAAAATAAAGTTTGTTAAATATATTTTACAAAGATTTTAAAATGCACTGCTCAACTAGGCAAATCTGTTTTCGGGTAAATTGGCAAACAAATTAAATTTCACAAAACTAAATAACTAATAGAAGACAAAACACAATCACGTAGAATACGAAACAAATAAGGCAAAGTAAACGTAAAAATATTAAAAAAGAGAGATAAAAATACCAATGTGCAATACAATATGTAAAAGAATGTAAGCACATATGAGGTAAAGATAAATATGCAAGATCAAAATACACGAAATGCCGTTAAAAGAATTATTTAATTATATAAAACAGTTTATTCTCAGTATCTGTTCTTCCTAATTTCAACAACCAATTTGAAACATTTCAATTAAAGTTCTAATATTATTTCCAATTTGATAATATATTCTGAGAGCTTGAAAGGTGAATAATCTTTGAACAAAAGTAGTTTTCATTCTTGGAACTATTTTAAGATTATTTGCTCTTATGGGATAATATCTTTCAGTCCTCACTGATAGAGCGCTTATTTTCCTATGAAAGCTAGTTAGTATATTCAGCACATATAATTGTCATATCTAAAACCTGAAATTTCCTAAAAAGTGCTATTGGTGGAATCATATCATTGATATACTCGTAACAAAATATTATCCATACTGATAAAGAATTTAATGATTGAATCCTAAATAATTCGACAAGCGTGTTCTATAAAATATATATAAAAATAGAAATAGAATTTGGTCACGTGTTTAATAATTTACCTGGACTTGGTCGAATTCATAGGTAATTGATAAATATGTAGTAAGCACAATTATTTATTTATTTACTTAAAACTTAACACGTAAAGTCTTTCCTGCTCATCACTTCAGATCAGAGTCCATCTAGAGATATACATAGTTTTGTCTGTATGTATTATTTGAAAGCCATCTATTTCCGTAAAAAACAAAGTATATGGCTTTCAAATAATGGAACGATAGATGTATTAATTTGAAAAAGTGTAATATATATGTTCGAAAATTTGTCGTCAAAACTATTGTCGCTGTAGCATAGTCGGATAATGTACCTTCATCGGTTTGTAAAGAGATTCAGGTTCGAATCCCGGTAGCGCAACAACAATATTTTTCGATAAAACTGATTTTATATTTATACCTTTCTAATTATTACATTTAAATAGTATTTAAAAAAATATTAATTACGATGTTTACGATGCTTGTAACACAGTTATGGACACAAGTATAAGCATTAAACGTTTGTTATTGAACCCGTCTGGAAGGCTTCCGCAAGAGAAATAAGGTGATTTGACCGACTCCTGGGAGGCTGCGAGCGTGTTTAATTGTTATCTGTTTTTCGGTCAGTACCGGTATGATTTTAAGATTGATGAGAGCCAGGTATTCAGGTATATTCAGGGTGCGTGCAGATTTTGGAGGCGATAGACTTTCACAATGGTAAATAAAAATATATATGTTCGGTATTTATTATCGTAGGTCACCTTGCGTGTGTGTGGATGCTCCTTTACCTTGACTTTACCCATTTATCCCTTACTCTTCCTATACCTGTCTATGAACTGTCAAGAAGTGTGAGCATCGTTATGTATGCTCGCTACACTGATCTGTTTTTGTACAGTTACTATAGCTATTTTGTGTATAGGTTTCTGTTATATTCACAGTGCTTCATGCGAATCGGTGAAGAAGTTTTCTATTCAGGAGAGCTGTGACTTCAGCAGAGAAAATCCAGGTAAGTCGTGTTCCCTGGTTGGTCCATAAGTCCTTACTGTTTTGTCCCTATAAAAAAATCCTACCACCCTTCCTACATTTAGTTTCACCATCTACTCGTGTAAACATTATAAAAGTAGAGTTAATACAACAGTTTCAATAACTTGATTAAAAAGATGTCGCTTTACGTCATTCCAATACAAATAATTCACAATAGATGCTATTTTTATACAATTGAGTTCTAATTTTAATCAATCATGGGACATTTTGCTTCTAAAATGTTAACGTATGCTGGTGTTCTTCATCCTTGAACAAAGTAGTGCATTCTAAAACCACTTACCTAAACATGACCGTCTGCCACTTCGTTCTACATACATGTTTCTTGGGGCGAGGGTACAAAGCAAACTAAGTTCTGTGTAGAAGAAAATCAAGATAAATGAGTAAATTATTTCGTCCGTTGCACCAGCCCATGAAAGGATTTCGTCTCAGCCTTTTGTGTGAGAAGTACAAAAACATGTCAACTTTGACGCGGGTCTGTCGCCTTATAAGATTTTTGCGACATAGGGTGGTTAAGTAACCAATGAATTAAACAAGAGTATTAACAAATATTTGCGACAAAATTGTAAATTTTAATGTCACAAATTAAATATAATAAAAAAAAATTTAATGCTGTGTATGCCTGGGAAAGGAAATGTATTGAGAAAGGAAAATGAGAATGGATTTGAGGATAAAGGGAGATGAGTGTGCGGTTATGATTAAATTGAATGATTATATGTTAAGAATTAGAAGGTTATGTGTGGAGAGCTTGGTACTTCTCAATAAATTACACTCATTGCTCACAATTTTTTTGAATAATAATGCGGATTAAAATAATTTATATTTGCAAAAATTAGAGTAAAAAAAGAGTATTACTTTATCAAAAATGGTATACTATTCATTTTGTCAGTCTCATCAGTTACGCAATATGTGCATAAGACGGTGCAGCTCCCATTTCAATAGATCATCAGAGTGATAAACAAGAGGTTATTTAGACATAACTCTGAAGAACTTTTTAAATCCTTTCAAGTTTTGGATATAAGACAACGGTTTACCAGATCAATCCTAAAGCTATTTAAAAATAAAATTAACTTTACATCCAGCAAACTAGGAGCAAAACCTTAGGATACTTTTCAGTGCCATAAGTGAATACCAAATTTGGTCAACGAAATTTCTTGTTTTGTGCACCGCGTGTATTTAAGAAATTGCCGCAAGACCTTAAAGGGTCTAAAGTGATTAACGATTTTAAACCAAAAATAACAAAGTGGGCATGAAGCAAAATTAAACTAATTTGTCATTTGTGGTAACCTAACTACCTATACATACAACAATATTATAGATAAAAATATTTTTATAACTTTTTTCAAAATGATTTTATAACATCTGATTGTATCTTAACAATTACAACTTTTAAAAACTGATGGATTTTTAATAATGGAACTATAAATGCATTAATTTGAAAAGTGTAATGCATGTTTCCCGGATTGGACGAGATTCAGGTTCGAATCCCGGTAGCAACAACAATATTTTTCGATAAAATTAATTTTATTTGTATCTTTCTATCTACATTTAATTTGTATTTAGTCTTATTTTCATAGCACAAACGTTTAGCTTTGTGAGAATATTGATGTGACATGTATTTCATGTACGCAACTCTCTCTCTCTCTCTCTCTCTCTCTCTCTCTCTCTATATATATATATATATATATATATATATATATATATATATATATATATAAATACAATGATACGTTTATTTGATACAAGATAGTACAATTATAACGAAATAACTTAACTTAACTTAATTCATCTAATATGTAAAATTCATTCAAACGTTAACTTCGCAGGCAGCCGGTAGGTATACGATTAAATTGTCAACATTTATAAATAGTTGGACTTGGGTGACAGAGTATTATACACCCAACCTGAAGGGTTGGAACAAGGGATTAAAAGTTTGCTGATTGATGTTGTAAGGGAGAAATGGTACACGAATTTGTCCAGCTGTTGAACTCGTTAGATATACTGGCCTGTCAGATATTGCTACTCGTATTGAGCAAAATCGAGTATTTAGTAATTAGTTTGAAAATAACACATATATTCGTAATATATTCACGTGTTAATCTAAGGTAGTTAAAAGTATTTAAAATGTAAGTAAATACAATATTAAAATTGTCATTTGTTTACAATCTTAAATGGTAAGAATTGTATACAGCAAGCTGTATTCTTTTTTTATATCAGATATTGGCTTCATCGATGGAAACTTGAGTTATAAATTGGACCAGAATATTTTTTTTCATATCAATTAATTTATTAACGTACAAACATTTATTAGTCATACCTGCGATTGTAAATTATAGCACTTCTCACAAGAATATCCGACATGTATTTTCAATGCAGAGGATTAATCGTAACCGATGCTTGTTAATTAAGTAATGACAATAAATTGTAATCTCTCTTACGGTCTTGTAGTAATTATGCAATGTAGCTAGAGTACGTAATATGTACTAGGGATAGAAGGATGTGGGTTTTGCTTAACGTACTTGCCCGTTATTTATTACGGTTTGATAATCGTTGTAATTGATGATGAAAAATTGTAAATGTTTAATTGGATTGTCAAAATTCTTTTATAATAATAATAATAATAATAATAATAATGCATTTATTCCAGCGTGATCAGGTTTTTTTTTAAATCCGATTCGCCATAGAGATAATACATACTATGTTATACATTAAGTTATGAAATAAATATAATACTAAGAAAAAGAAAACCAAGGAAAATATTAATAAATAAAAAAAATGAAAAAAAGGTAATAAAAAGTAACAAAATATAAATATTACATATATAATTACTTCAGTCAAAGCCATTGCATATGTAGCTATTCTGTAGGCGCTACCATTCTCTGCCAGCTTTTTATGATAGCGCCACATGCACCAGAGAGTTGGTGCTGAGCTCCAGCCGCAGCTTTATGCCGGCAACTCGATGTTTCAGAAGCGGAACGAATCCATGTATACGGCCTTCAGTAAATATTGTAGGTGCGCTGTAATAACGCGCCAATCCGAATAGTATTCTGTATGAGTTGTTGTACTGAATTCGGAGACGGTTGTGCGTCACTTGCTTGTATTTTGACCAGAGCTCGCAGGTATACATGCTGGTGAAGAACGATTTAAATAGGATCCTCTTCATGTCCTTATTGCATAGGTAGAAACGCCGTGACAGCATATTTGCACGAATGCTCAACTGTCTCCTCTGCAGTTCTATATCATCATCGTATTTTCCATCTTCATTGAATATATGCCCAAGGTATTTGATCTTATTTGTAACGCTCAATTTTGTCCCGTCCAGCCACACGGGAGGGATATTATCTGGCCTTTTTCCATATTTGAACGCCATTATGACCGATTTGCTGATTTAAGCAGCAGTTAAAACAGAATAAATGTTTGTGATTTAACTTATATTTAATGTTTGTATTTAATGTGTCTAACTTTCGGAATATATAGTTGTAGGAATCTATAATGGTTTAAGATGAAGTTTATGAGCTTGTGTCGAATTTCTCAGTCAGATCAATCGTCGTGTATACTGGTTTGAGTCTTTGTCTCTTTCTATCAGATCTGAGTTTATCTCCAGATCAAAATCTCAATACGTGTGTAAGGCATTAAGTTTAACATTATTCATGTATCGTAATCGTAACTGTTACCTTATGTGATTCAAATAGTAAAAAACACATTTTTTTGTATAAGAGGTTGCGATAGATTCAGTTGTATCAAATATAGATTAAAGACTAGATTATTAATTACGTTATGTAAGTAAAGGTTGTTTTTTAGAGGTATTGAATTTTAAAATGAAATAAAACACATAAAAATCGTGGTAATGGCCATTTCATTGGCTTTATTGGAAAGATAATTTTATGCCATTAGTATTTAAATATTATATCACGTGTATAGACGCTGTAACTGGCTCGAATAAAGTGCAATCGGGAAGTTCAATTTTTAACTACTTTTTGGAACAGCAGGGGACGTATATCGGCAATAACGCGACGAATATTGGCTTCCAAACCGTCTATCGTCTCTGGTTTATCAGCGTAGACTAGCTACTTTACATATTCCTACAAAAAATCCAAAGGTGTCTAATCATACAATCTTGGAGGCCAATTCACAGGTCCATTACGCGATATTATGCGCTCATCGAATGTTCCCTTCAATAAATTGATAGTAGCGCGCGCTGTGTTATATGTTGTGCCGTTTTGTTGAAACCACAGCCTTCTACATTAATGCCATTCAATTGGGGAACGATAAAGTCAGTAATAATGGATCTATAGCGCTATCCATTAACTGTAACGTTCTGGCCGGCATCATTTTTGAAGAAACAACATCTTCTCCGGTGCGCAATTTGTAAGCCTTGTTCTAGCGTAAGTCTATTCGTGATGAAATGGCAAACCGAACTGAGCACTAATAATAATAGCTGTAAAATCACTGGAAAAACTGTTGTATTTTTTTTTCATTATTAATTTTTAATTTGATTTGTTTTGCAATGTTTATTTGGTTTTAATTTTTGTTTATTTTATCTGATTTTAGTATGCACTAAAAAGTTATATGTAAAAAGTCTCTGTACCTTATGTGAATAAATAAATTACTAAACTACTAATTATTTTTAATACATCTCCTCTGATTATTATTTTTCGTCAGCTCCTCCCCTACTAAAGGGCTTACGGCTGCTCCAAGAGTTCACAGCTGAAACAAATCGGATTAAGTTGATTAAAATTGGATTTATCCTCGGTTTATGTAGTCTGTGGATTAAGACTCCATAACTTGTGTTCTCCGAAGAACATCCGTTTACACATGAATGCCAATGTTTCACACGAGTGGGGAAATTGTAACATTATTATATATGTGACTCGAATTATCATAATATCTTGTCAATGAGATAATTATAATTAAACGAACCTCAAACTATAAGCGGTTTGTTTATCATTAAAATATATTGATGATAATGTAAATACTCTGGTTTTTCTACCATTTCTACTTATTTTAACCTGTTGTTATTTTTTACTTCATTTCTTTAATATGCTTTTAATTTAATGTTTTTTATACTCGGTCCCTTACTTTTTACATGTCTTTAGTCTGTATCAAAATATTTACTTTGTTCTTTTAATTTATTCTTTACTTGTCTTCTTTTTGATTTTTATATTTTTACTTTTCATTTTGTTTAAATTGGTCCTACCTTATTTTATACTTATGCACATATCAGTTTTCAGAAATATTAAACACAATAATAAATACCTAGTGTCCACCTATCTTAGAACAGGTACTTTATATATACCTAGCGAGATAACGCAGACTGCAGTCTAGCAAAGTAGCCAGGACAATGCTGTATATATCAGAGGTGGAGTCTACTCCATCGCACACAATAAACTACGAGTATTTAATAGCAATATAACTGTATCTTATGTTTATCATTATATATTATAATAAATTCATTCACCACTGTTACAACAAAAACATGTATGTTAATAAAGTCTAATAAATAAGTTTAGAAATATTGAAAGTTATAGATTGTTATTTGTGTTCTTATTTTGCGGCATATTAAAATATGACTCCAATCTGGCATCAGTATTATGCAGTAAATAATAATCTCTTCAAAAAAGTTTCATTATAATATTATCATTCCGAGCAGGTCTAAGAAGAAATGTCGAAAAATATAGTAAATCATTGATAAACAATACATAGTCATTATAGATAATTGGAACTTGTCAACCGAGGTAAAACCAGCGGTTCACAATAGAGATCTGGTACCGATACTGATGTTTGGAAGTGGCAGAAGAGGAACCAAAGTAGACTGTGCAATGTAGATGCAATGAAAATAAGATCACTTAGGCATTTGTGTGGCAGATACATTTATGACAGAGTAAAGAATGAAGAAATAAGGAAATAATGTGAAGCTGATCTTAGTGTAGTGAACAAGATTAAGAAAGGATCACTAATATGGTGTAAAATCGATGACTGAGGAGAGAATAGTAAGGAAGATATATAACGCAAGTGTTTATAGCACCAGAAATAGAGGATATCCGCAGAAAACTTTGCACGACCATGTAAACCAGATACTGGAGGAAGGTTCTGTTAGAAGTCTCAATAATCCAGTATCTGGCAGTATCCGGCGTGGTAATAAGTTTGTCTGTCAATTATAATACAATATGATAAATAATACATTAAAAAGGCTTATCATGAGGTGCAATATTGCAGATCTAATGTTTTTTACAAGATTATTAATAATCTAGTCGACAGAACACTGATCTTTAAAAAAAAGCTTCACGCAAGTACGAAATCATGAAAGCATGAAACATTCAGACTAGATGCCTACCACAGCAATATTACATTATTTAATTCAATTTCACAAATCTGTAGATTGTATAATGATAAAGTAAATAAGTTGGACACAAGGTCGAGCCGCTGAACAAACCGGAGCGCCGAGCAAGTCGAGGGGCGCCCTTCAGATCCAGAAGAGTCATCTGCTTCTTCAAATATCATTGCAAACGTCTCCGCTGGAGTGTCGCCCTAAAGAATGACAGCTAATTCTCCAGTATCATAATAATTACAGCTTATTAGGGACCGTTAAAAAAGACAGATCGACAAACTCACCGTTAATTTTAATAATGACTGGGAAATGAATTAAAAAATCAACGAAGATTCGAGAATTTGAATATTTTTACCATGAGAAGCTAAACTTGAGAGATATATGTAATACAACATTCTCCACCTTATCATCAGTGCAAGACTGCATCATCATCATCATCATCATGACATCAGTGCAGGAAGAAATTTTAGTTGTGAAATCTAAGAGAATGGTTCAACAGATCCATCGTTTTTTTTTAAAATTAGGGATGCGGGGCGCCCAGAAAAAATTCGTCCGAGGGCGCCACATAGGGTAGGATCATCATCAGGTGAGTCAACCTGTCCTCCTTACCCTGGTACGCCATTTATCGAAGGATTTCTCCGTCATTTCCTATTTCCAATTCCCTATTTCATTCCGTACTCCTACCCATTTACACATCTACCCATTTTCGATTCCATCACCACCATTGCATAACGACTTTTAATGGAAAATCTCCAAGACTTTCTAAAAAAAGTTTCATCTGTATACATGCATCCTTAGATTATTCACCTAAACTATTAAATATCATTTAAGTCAAGTAAAATAGGTATATATTAACGGTTCATTTATGATTTTTACCTTTCATTTTCGAGAAGCTTCCTGCCAGTAAATATTTTTTAACAATTTCAGAAGAAGGAAATTTATTGTTAGTTGCTGCTAGAATAAAAAAAACCAGAATTTAATTAATTATCATTATGACCAGCAACAAAATAAGCTCACGATTATGAAGAAAGATCGTCGGTTAACCATTTTCAATAAAAAACAATTAAGGGTGAGTTATGGGGAAATAGAGAAGATGAGGATAATGTGTAAAGTGGCTTCGAGAGACTTAAGAATAAGAAGAATCCAGAATACCGAATTTTTCCAGGTATAATAAAGAAATGAAAATATATGAACATTACATTTTTACATGACACACTTACGATCATACCTATATTGTATTCTTATAATACGTGCGTAATATTTTTATGTAATGTAATGGTTTTTGAGATTTTGAAGAAGGCATTTTTATTTTGATTTCGTATATTACAATATTTTTAAATACACGTACATTTATAACGTTAATCACAGACAGTAAATAAATAGATATGATATGAAGTGTATGTGTATAGGTAAGGCGTTTGGAACATAATTTGTGGGACGAGGAGCATTCTCTATACATTCTTGATGAAAAACATAAATATGATAGATTAGTACAAATTTATGCAACAGTAAAAGTATTTACTCTTCGAAAATTTTTTTTTTACATTATGCATATTACATCGTTAGCGTTAATTTTTTTTATTTTTATTTGTTTACTTTATTTCATTAACCACTTATTGAGTTTAAATACATCTACCGGTTTCGAAAAATACCATTTTCTTCTTCAGGATGTCAATACTAATCAAAAACAATAAGTGGTTAATGAAACAAAGTTAACAAATAAAAATAATGAATTTTAACCACTAAATTAGTTTTGATAATTTTTAAAAGTGTTAAAATTTATATTACAATCGAGTAATATTTAAAAAAAAAAAGTTGTGGAGCTCTTTGATCACGTGGGCGGCATCAAAATGAAAATTTTGGGACTTAGTTCATGTCTATTTATTTGGTGGTCTGTGTTATTAATTTAAAATATGACTTCATTGGACTTTTTATCTGATGTAAAAATGTTTATATACTTACGAAAGTATAAGTAGAAAATAAAAACAATTAAGTTTAATTCAATGTACCAATTATTACAATTTTCTATTCTAAATTTGTCAAACTTTTAATAAAATAAAAAGTCCATTTTGATATAATAATTGTGAAATCATCAAACATACTAATTTTAAGGTAATCGCCATTAGCTAGTTAGTAGCTTGTGGTCGGCATTTTTCAGAATTAAGCTAAAATTAAAATTTTAAATACGTAGATTATTTTAGCAAAAGCCTTCTTTACTGTGCTGCGAAATTTGACTCAGGTCGGAAACGGATGAAATGTCCGGGTAGGTGGGATGGGGTAAATATGTCTTCCTCGGGGTCCTCGAGCGAAACTGAGCAAAATGAACGAATGAAGGCATTGCATATAATACATAGAAGCCCCCCGCCTCCCCCAATGCAACACCACTGTATATCGTTTTTACAAATGTTGACAGATAGACGAAGCATCGGTCATGTTGGACGATATATAGTGTTATATGTGCTAAGATCACTTAGAGATTATGTAGATAAGGTAAACCTTTATTGATATAATTTTATTTTATTCATCAAAAGTGAATATACAATTATATATACATTTATTAGTTTACTGTGTGGGCTGCAGTATGTATCCATCCACCTCTGATATATGAACTTGAACTTTGAACTTTATTTTGGTTTTAACAGAAATGTATCATATTTACATTTAAACACACATTTAAATACATTGCCCAACTAGGCTAGCCTGTTTTTGGGCAAATTATATATATATATATTTTATAAAACCAAAACTCATCGAAGGCAAAACACAATAAGATCGAATACATACATAGCATGTATGTATATAAAATATAAAAAAGTGAATAAAAAAGAGAAAAGAGAAAAAAATAAAAATAATAATAATACCAATAATGTAAGCAGATATAAGGTAGATGTAAATATACAAGACAACGCACAAAATTAGTTATACAAATTATTTCATTATATAAAAGAGTTTACTTTCTGCATCTGCTCTTCCTAATTGTAACAACCAATTTGAAATATCCTTTTTAAAAATCTTAATGTCAGTTAAATTTTTAATCTTATTTTCAATTTGATTGTATATTCTGGGAGCTTGAAAGGTAAATAGTCTTTGCCCAAAACTAGTTTTCATTCTTGGAACTATTTTTGGCTTGTTTGCTCTTGTGGGATAATATCTTTCAGTCCTCACTTAGCCCTTATTTTCCTATGAAAGCTAGTTAATATATTCTGCACATATAATTGTCCTATATCCAAAACCTAAAATTTCCTAAAAAGTGGCTCTGAAGGATAGGAAAAGTCACGGCGGTGTATGACTTTCAGTATAGCCTTCTGAGCAATGCTTACTGGATATATATGTACACCAGATGCACTCCTCCAACTATCAATACCATATAAAGCAGTATCCTGGCTACTTTGCTAGATTACCGTCTGTATTAAAGTAGACAGTTTTTTTCGTGCTGTTGCGGTGTTATTTAATTAAAATTTAAGATAAATTATAGGATTCGAAAAAGATATAAAAAAAATACAATAAAAAATATAGTGAATGTGTTGTAAATCTGAAGTCAAGTGAATAAGTGTGGGTATTGTATTGTAATTACGATATAATGTTCTCATTGGTGTAAACTGCTAGCGGAGCGGACATGTTTACATTATTATAGCCGGAAGGCAAATGACGCGATCGGGATCAAATTTCGCACACGTGACTGCAGTCGTACCAATTCTAAATACGAAGACCCAGAAAGCAGTATAAAATGAAAGTTTCATTGAGAGTTTATCGTAAACACGAACCATTAAATGGTTTGCACGTATCGTATAGTATAGTACAATTAAATTTTGAAAATAAGCAATTTATCTTTGAAAATGAAAATTATTAGAGGAATTAGGATGTATTTAAATTGTAACCTTTTTACAAAAGTCGCTCAATTTTCAAATATATTCATAAATGTAGTATGTTTACGAAATAGTTTTACTTTGAAATGCACAGATAATTGCATTGGATAAAAGCAAATCTCTAACTACACCACATAGTGCAGCATTCCCTGGAGACGGGATGCACGTCGAGCAGTGCGCGGAGAGTTTTGCTGCGGTCTCCTCTCGCGATGCTCAGCCACTGCAATATATGTGAGAACGTACTGACTGCGAAGTAAGAGAAAAGCATTTAAAATGCATTCAGACAAAGAGGATTTATTAATACAATATTTAACGATACTTGAGATTTATTTTACCAACAGTCTTTGGATTTGAGGCAACGTTTCTCAACATTAATTTCTTTATTATTTCTTCATGTCATTATTGACATACGAGACTCCCCCTGCAACAACACTGTATATCTTGTTACATTTTTTAATAATTTATTTATTAATCTGTTATAATTACAATGATACAATACAATAATAAGTTTTTTTTTTTTTTTAGTTCTACAACTTCTCTAAAAAGCAGATACTTGTGCAGAGAAAAGGATTACGTATTAATAATGACTGTTTACAATAACTAGTTTACCATAAAATAAAATACAATAAATTAATAGCAACGATATAAAAATATTATAAGTTTCGGGGTACATTTTTATCTTTAGAATGTTTATTGATAGCATTGATTATTTATTTATTATCATTAATGTTCTTGATGTTTTCGGGTAAGCTGTTAATTTTTTTTTCCTAGGTGCGTATAGTATAATGTGTTAATTTTTGAACATAAAAATACAAATTTAAACCTAGTACGACTTTCAGTAATAAAATTATATATATATATTTTTTTTTTAAATATTTGAATAATATAATTTCTTGTAAGCAGATCACCAAATGTAAGCATATGTTGGTAATCTTTTGATTTTTTAAATATTACTTTTATAAGTGTGATAAATGTTGATGGATTGACCGATATATAGCGTTATATGTGCTAAGATCACTAAAAAATGTGTGTAATAGTATTCTAATTTATTTTATGCTCATAATAATAGGTGCAACGCACTCATTTGAAAATAAAATAATTTCCGTGAGACGCGTTTCGCCTTATGAGGACATTATCAATCTAACTATTTTAAATTCAACAACTTGTATTTGCATGAAATCTATTGAAAACGAGCTGCTATATAATTTTAAGTACTTAAGGTAATAATGAGTTTTTATACTTTTGCACGATTCTAAGATTCTATTCTGTTCAAACACTAATAACATTTATATGATAAGTAAAACATGAAAAAAATAGCCATAAAATTGTATGGAATTGAGGTAGAGAAAACATTATTCATATAAATACAAGTTGTTGAATTTAAAATGATTAGATTGATAATGCCCTTATAAAGCGAAATTTGTCTCTCGATAATTAAACGAGCAAAACTAAAAAAATAAGCGTTTTTATTTAATATGTATGATTATGGAGTTCTACAAACTTACCTCCGAAATAATAAATATACAATGCATTTGCATTTATAACTCAGATCTGTCGAAAAACGATATACAGTGTTATTCCAGGGGCCTTAATCAGATGAGATTCCGCTCGTAATGCATCTCCACAAGATCCGGTTTGGGCTCTCACAATTGATTCCAGGTCTCTCCAGTCAGATGCATCGTATCAATTTACCGTTGTGGCACTCTTTTAGATTTTATTTGGCATAAGCTTGTTCCCAGGTAAAGACTCCAAATACTCGAAATCGTCAACTACTCGATTATCGAGTAGTAAAGCCTTAAAATATTCGAGTAGTATGTTCGAGTAGTTTACGTTGAACCAACATAACAATTAATAATTTAAATCAGTGCACATAAAATAAATGAGAGAGTAAACTTAATTTACATATTTATTTTATTTTTAAAAACAAATTAAAAACAATAAATAATTAAATACTAAATTAATGTATTAATTATAAATATATACATATAATTAATACATTAATTTAGTATTTAAAATATCACAGACCTATGTTCTGAATAATTACAACTTCACAATAAGAATGTGTTTTCCTTAATAAATAATTAAATGTCTCATATTTCATATTTGTGCGTAGTTTTGTTTTAACAATTCCTGCCATTGAGAAAACTCTCTCGGTCGCCGTTGACGTCGGTCTTATAGTTAACAGTGTGATACATAATAAATCTAATTTTTCAGTCTGCTTTATAAACGTATCCAATTTCTTGAAATCCTCCTTTAAATTTCCTTTTTTACGGCATTTAGCCATTGTTTTTTTTTTTGATATTTTATATTGTTTGTTTACATTGATAGAACAAGTCAGGAGGACACAAAGATACGAAAAAAATTGTTCGGTCGAATCCCATTAATCCATAGCCGACGCCAGAAATTATGCAAAAAATTTAGTATCGAGTACCCGAGTACTCGAATTGAAGACTATTCCCAGGGTGATATCCCTTTCTAGGCTATCACCTTGACACATAATGTGGCCAAAGAATTTTAATATTTTATTCACTGTTGGAGATATGGCTTACTGTGGTTGTATTTGTTGCAGGATTATGGTATTTGTACGTCGTGCTATACATACAATGCGTAACATCATTCTCCGGCAATATATTTTATATCGAAGGAATCTACTCGTATTTTACGCTTCTCACTATTGCGGACTATCCAGATCTCAGCTGCATACATGAAGATTGGAAAGATAAGAGTGTGAAACAACATAATTTTAGTTACATGCTGTATGTCACTATCATTTATGTTCTCATAAATTAGATCATAGCAACTTGGGCTAAACTTGAAAATTAACATTTAGTAAAAAAACTCTCATTAATAAGAATGTTTGAGACATATATTAAAAATTTAAAATCATGTACACTGAGTTTACTGCACCGGAATTTGTTAAGTTGATTTACAGTTTATTTAATACAAAATAGGCACTGTTACAGGGTATACAGTAGCCTACGGGTACCATGTGATACTCCTGAAGTTACACAGGTAGAACGCCGTAAACTATAAATGCTGTATCTGGTCAGCGGGGTGAAAAGGATCTAAACCTTGTGGTTAACCCGACGCTCTGCTCTACAGCTGCGCGGCCCTCTGATGGTCCGCCGTCGCATCTTTATTCGACCGGTACCCATGCCGTGTGCCACCAGCCGGTAGATATCGTCCTATGTCCTTAACCGCCACAAATATAATTAATAATTTAATATAACAATAATAATATTAATGTAGTTATTAAAAAATGTTAACTTACGTACATATTAATATATTTTAGAGCTTTATTAAATAGTTCTGGCGTTGTATACGTTGTGTTCATCTTTTAAGAAATTCAGAATATCATCAGTGGTGTAGATAACGGTATTTTTGATTGGAAATTAAATTTAAAGTTGGAGAATCAGTTGCTATTACATTGTTATTTCTATAGAAATTCAAATGGTACAAAAAACTTAAGCTGGTGAATGCCTTTACAGGTTTAGGAATTCAGTGGGTTAAAAATAAAACAGTTTCCAGTTAATAATTGCTACTGGATCAATTGAAATTGTAGCCAGTCACGAAGCGGGAATAGTTTAACCTAACGAATGACGTGACCACCGGAAGTTAGTAATGTCGGATACTACATTTCCGGTTAGGAAAAATACTATTATAAATCGTCTAATAAATATCGATCGAATATAAAATTACTATTACTACGGCCTGAATTATTTTTGGAAAATGTTGAATGTTCAAAATTTCTTGAAGTCAATAGATATCATGATCATGGAAAAAAACTTTTTTAACAAATTTAAATAAATTTCTGAATTTCGTGTTAATGTCCTGTGAATGTAAAATGTTGTGAATTATTTTTCAATTACTTGTGTACATCACCGATGGCTTCTCGTGATCTATAGAGACCAAATGGTCAGAGGGTTGAGTCTCGTTCCAGAAGTCCACTAAAACACTTGTATTCTTAACGTAATTGCTTAGCTTAGTTTGAAAACTATTTATTGTCACGCTACCAGAAAAAAAAACCAAGATTATTTGATTTTAGAAAAAATACATAATTTATTATAATAGTCATTGGTAGGTATATCTTACCTATTATTGTTAGAATTTTAAAAAAATATTTATGTGATCGGAAAAAATACAATCTTAAAAACACCACAACATCTAGCTTAGTAGTTCTTAGTAGATGAACAAAACTCCTCGGTCTGTCGACCATTGTTCCCCTGACAATTAACCCCCCGCCAATTTGTCCTCGTTAATTGATCCCCCGGACAGTTCAATCTTTCATATATTGATCCCCGGACAGTTTAATCTCTCATATATTGATCCCCGGACAGTTAAATCTCTCATATATTGATCCCCCGGATAGTTCAATCTCTCATATATTGATCACCCGGACGGTTCAATCTCTCATATATTGATCCCCCAGACAGTTCGATCTCTCATATATTGATCCCCCAGACAGTTCAATCTCTCATATATTGATCCCCCAGACAGTTCAATCTCTCATATATTGATCCCCCGGAAATTGATCCCCCTGGACAATTGATCCTCAAAAGTTTCTTCAAGTATTTATATTCATAAATACCAGCATCCGTCAATGTTATAAATATACTACATTTAAATAGGGTGGGATCAAATTTATAAAAATATTGGTTTCATACAAGATTACATATAATTCCAGATAACTATAAATGCTTTCAAAGGCGAATGCGAAGGTTGCTCTTCGACTCAATGCAGCTTCGGTTGGTGGGGCACAGGTGTCATGTCGTTAACTGACAGCCTTAACTGTTAAAAGTCATAGATTGATGGATCATGCTTTATGGAGGGTAATTATCTCCCAGTGAGTGGAGCAACATTTATTTTAGCCGATGGGTCTTCAGGGATATCGTTTGCATGCGTAATGCTCATGATAGCAACCTCTACGTCTACTTCAAGAAGATCAGAGGGGCAAGGCGATTCGGCACTCAGCTAAAGTGATCACGCTGTATTTCTTCTACCCACTTCGGTCTGGCTCTATTGTGCTATTGAGACTTTGAACAGTCCCAAGAGCCGCCGTGTGCTTGCCACTAATTTGGCGTGTAGTTTGGACAATACAAAACAATATCTATCAGCACAATCTCATAATTTAAAAAAATAAATAAATTGATTAAATAAGATAGGTGTTAATGAGGATTCGATATTCGCATGGCTCATTAAACACAGATAGCCTAGTTTTTGGCTGATTTATATCAAATCTAAATACTTTAAAATAATCTTAATCAATCAGAATGATTAAGGATTAACTAGGATTTTCATCATCAGTTGTTTTTTTTATTTATTTATTCTTAATATAGTGCATACATAAGTATATTTGTATATGCTATAATAAAAACATAAAGATTTTATTTTTTACTACAAATTATCTTGCACATATTTGTTTAGTTTTATTTTGAATCTATGTAGTTTCGTTTCCTTTCTAATATCTTCTGGCATTTCATTAAATAACGCCATCGTACTGTACGTCATCGATTTTTGAGAGTTAGCTAGTTAGTTAGTTAGTCTCAGTTTATCTTTTCCTCTTGTATGATGTTCATGCTCATGTTGATTTGTATCAATTATTCTACCGATATTTTCTTAGTGAAAATTTTAAAAATAAATTCCACAACATTGATATATATTTTTTGTTTAAAAGTCATCGTATTCAGATCTTTCAGCATTGCACTGGTCCGAGTATTATTATCAAAGCTTTATTATGCAGTATTGATATTTGTTGCATTTCTTCTTCATTTGTAAATAAAATTCTGCTGCAGTAGTTGATGTGAGAAATAATAATCATCTGTTGTTTTTTATCAATTGATAGGTGGAGGTCTCTCTAAGTTTCTCCCATTTTTATCAGTGTCACATTTATGTAGAATTGCTTTTAGTCACTCTAGTGGATATTAGGGCGACCTGTCAGTTTCTAGATGACTGCATTCGTTCAAAGATGGTTCGTCCTCCGAACGATGTGAGGCTCACATCGTTCGGAGACGAACTAGAGCCGCCAAATATTCGTGATTCCAACTATTCGAATATTGAATAGTTAATGATAATATATTCGAATATTCGGAAGTAAAATTTTTGAGTAAGGAATAATTTACTTCGGATGATAAATAAAGATAAATACATTATATATAAATACTAAATTAATGTATTAATTATAAATATATACATATAAAATCAATTTTGTCGAAAAAATTTAAAATATCACAGACCTATATTCTGAATATTTACAACTTCACAATAAGAATGTGTTTTCCTTAATAATACATTATATATATTTAAAAAAAAACAATAATTGTAGACAACTTATTTATTTTAATTTTTTTAAATATATGTTATAAAATACTATAAAAAATATATTGAAAAATAATATTTAATTTAGAAATACAAATTAAAAAAAAAACACAAAAAAATATTTTAACTTTGTAAATATACATATATAAAAACAATAAAAAATAGTGAAAATTTAATTTTTAAAATCTAAATATAAAAAAGTGCATAAAAATATATAATAACAAAAACATAATGGAAAATTATTTCAATAAAAAAAATAATTAAAAAACAAGCCAAAAATGATGAAATTATTTCAATTTTGAAATTATTTCAATTTTGAAATTATTTCAATTTTGAAATTACTTAAAAACAACAAAATACATGATTTTAATTTAAAAAATACACATTATTAAAAAAAAATACAGTGAAGAATTATTTTAATTTTAAAAATACAAATTTTAAGAATAAAATTGCATTGAATGTGTCAAATTTCAGTATTCTCTCGATAACTGACAACATTTTAGATATTTTTATCTTACTTCATATCTCACACCCCACGTGCAAATTTTTTTTTTCATTATTTTAAAGCTAAATACTAAGGAATAATAGAAAGCCGACTCCATTGTTGACAAAACAATGTATTATAAGTGCTTGTTGTCGTAAAGCCATAAAGATAAGCAGGAAAAAAAGGCAAATGCAAAAGATGTCCGATAAAGGCGTTTACATCTTTATTGTCCAACTTCCATATAGCCGATAGCGGTACTTCTGGAGAAAAAAATCGTATACCTGAATAAATAAATGAATGCTTGCATATGAGTTCCGGGGTTCGAAAACCTTTGTTTCGTTTAGAAAAATATTAAAAATCTTATAATGTAAATATGAGCGAATACTTTTTTAAGTTTTCGAATAACGAATATTTAAAAACACGCGAATATATTCGGGGTTCAAATATATTTTCTTTACGTATTCAGTTACATCAACAACTGTTGTCTATTAATTTATCGACATTTATTTTCCTAACTCTTATTCCCATGCCTCTGCCTTTTTGAACCTTTATTTTAATGAGTGTTTCGTAGCTAAACATAAAATAAAAACTGGAAGTATATACGCATCGATTGAACACTTTTGAATTGTATAATTTGAAATTGATTGAATTGTACAAAATAATTTCCAATTGAATAATATTATTACGTTGAATTAATATTTATTTTAAAGGAATTGCCTACAATCAACACTAAAAAGATGAGAAATTCAGCTGGCATGATTATTGTTTAATGTACTGTGAATGAAAATCAATTATCTACACGCACGAGTGTGTAGTATGTAAATGTACATATAAACGTATGAAATTTTTTATATTATTCATAATTTTATGTTTAAAATATTTCAATCCATTTTTTATTTATTATATAATTTTAATGTTTTTTTTTGTGACACAATAGTCTGAAAAAACAACAAAGATAAATGTTTTGTTTATCAATGGTGATCCTAATAAATATCACATACAAAAAATAATTTGCGGTCTAAATAGATATATTATTATTTTATTAATAAAACCTTTCTTTTCTTTTTGTTCATCGCAAATAAAAATTAATGGGAAATTTGTACATTTCATTGAAGAGAAGTATTAAATCCCTTTATATGTGTATACGACAAACGCTAATATATCTGCAAATGAGGATGTTAATACCATAAAAAAGTGAATGGATGTAAACGTACTCTCAATTAATACTGATAAAAAATATTTTCTGCGATTTGCTATTAAACAAAAAGATAACACTGAAATTAATATTAAAATTCACACCAAATCCTGCACTCAAGTAGACTCTTGTGACCAATGGTCATCAATTGAAGAAAAATGCTGTATCAAATACATAGGAATCATAATAGATAACAAACTCAAATGAAAATAATATATTACAAAATAAGGAAAACTGCCTACATATCTGGCGTCGTATGGTGGCATATTACAGTTGGACCGCCATATGTCACTGTGTTTGCAGCTCACCATAGTAAATTGTTGTTGCCAAGTCTCTCTATTTTGATGAAACTTCTTAATTGTGGCAGAAAAACAACACAATCCTTATCTTACATATTATTCACATAAAATAATATCAAATATTGATTATATAACGGGATTTATTTAAATGTGATTATAAACTATATTTTTGTTAATTTTGTAGCAGTCTAAAGTAATCATAATTTGGTTAGAGATGAAATTCGTTTAAAGTTTTAATATAATTAACTTACTGTTTAACGCCGAGGTAAGTAGGCAGCAAGAGTAGAATGTCATACCTACATATCTGTAAAATCATTACTACCTCGTCTGTAGCTTCATAAACACAAGTACACAAATAAATTGAAAACGTGACGATTATTTTCCTTGTGATTGATCTTTTGAGATAAAACTAAATTCACAAATTCTTGAGAATGATTTGTGACCGGTCATTGATTTAACGATAGATTGTGGGGGAGGGGGAGTTGGGGACGTTTGGATTAATACGCGTATTATTCCATGTCATTACACTTAATGTTAATAGGTGGTAATTATATGCTAATTTACACAAGAGACTATTTAATTTATGGCTCGAACTATTTAATTTGTTAAGATGCCGTATGAAGGGTGAAAAATACTGAAATTCGGAAAAACTGAGGTTTTTATAATGTTATGAATAAAAAAGTTGCAATTTTTTACAATATAATCTAAAAAAAATCACTCTTTTTCAAAATGAAAAAATAACTTTCCTTATTTATAATATTTCGGGTAACGAATAAGCATGAAGTAAGAACAAATATTAAGTATTATTTGTTGTAAAATTAAATAAATAAACTATCTGATTTTTCAGGAGACAGTGAACATCTCTAATTATATAAGTATTACGTATATAAATAACGAATACGATAACAATTCATTATTAATAAAAGTTAAAACTAAAAAAACAAAAAGGTAAAGATTATTAACATTTTACTCAAATGATAATTTTATGACTTTGTGAATATCTCGGCTAAGTTCGTAAACCAGTTTGATCCACATCAGTTTGTTTTAATATGTTGGCAGTTTTCCAAATTTAATATAATGGATTGATTTAATCCCGATGTCAACATTAGTTAGATTTTTTGGTCAAGGCACTTCATGAATGTGTTGGGTATTTATTATAATGATTAACATTTTTTCATTCCCTATTCATAAAATAATTTAACATTAAATATATTTATGTACTGTTATATTATAATAATAAAATAAATTATACTAACAATAGATTCGTCAGGTGCCGATTCTACAGTGCTATGAGTAAAATATCGACCTGTAGCGCGCATTTATCAAAAGTAGATTGCTTTTAAAAATAGAGTAATAGATGTATTTTTTATAAAAACTTTATATTAATCTCTAAATTGAAAGTTAATTAGTAAACAAAGCGAAATAATAACAATTTTCTCAGATAAATTAAGTTCCGGATTCGTGGTAACTATATATTTTTTACTTTTAAAATTAGCAATATTAACTTTGTGGTTAAAATTCACATTTTTTCACAAATTCACAATTTGAGTTAGGTACTAAATTTATTTTTACACAATTTACACAATTTGAGTTAGGTACTAAATTTATTTTTAAATAATTGTTGTTTTTTTTAAAAATAGATTCTGGTAAAGAAACAATAACATATGTTTTTAGTTAGTTATGACATCCTGAAGAAAAAAATGGTATTTTTCGAAACCGCTAGATGTATTTAAACTCAATTCAGTGGTTATACAACAAAGATAATAAATAAAATAAAAAATATATATTTTTAGACAGATATCTATATATTTCTAATTTAATAATTTAATTTATATGTATGTAAGTATATTTTTTATTTAGTTGTAAAATTTTTCTTACATCTAGTATACAACACTTTATAAAACATAATAACAGATTTAATTACATCGTGCATCACTTAGCATTAAAGAGTTATAAATATATAAGAAAATAAACACATATAATGATCAGTTATTAAACTTAATTATTAAATATTATGCGCTTAACCTTCAAAAAGTAGCAGGACTAGTTGCTTCCTTCACACTTGCTGGCAGTTAGTTATTGAACAATTTGAAACCATTATAGTATAAACTATTTTGGGTTCCTGCCAGATTTGTTTGTGAAAGTCTAAAATCTTACCGACTTGTAGCATAAGTGTGGACCTCAATTTTATATTTTATATTTTTATACATGTATGATGGCATAATCAGTTTTTAATTTTCTATACCAATATTAGAACGTTTTGTATATTTTTTTTATATAATTTTAGTTTTTTTAGCATATAACATATTCTTGTATATATATTTCATCTTAAAATATGCTTATAAATTGCTTTAATATAGATTATGTATACCTTCAAATAAAAACCACATATGCTTGTTTCATCTGCTTTGAATATATCGAATCTATAATACATTTCAATCTGAAATGTAATATCCATAATCCCTGCTCGCATTCCCATTTCTCCAGCTCTTAAATACTTAAACGTGTATGAAGAGTTTTTGTCAGATTGTATGGGCGCCTCGCCCGCTCGGTGTCCGGAGATTACGCGGGATTACGGAAGTGGCCGAAGAGTTCCGAAGTCACTCGAAGTATCCTGAAGCGAGCCGAATGGTTCCGAATGATTTTCCGACGGGAAAGCGCCTAAAGACCCCGAGACAAGCCGAGGAAGGGATGATTGGATGGGTGTCAATTGAGTCAAATAGTTCGTAAAGAATTTTCACAAGTCTTTTTTATATTTATTTGGGTCTTCCTAGACACTTTTTCAAAAGAAATATAAAGAAAACAGAGATCAACTCTTTTCTTTATCCACCCTATACGTGTCAGTAATATTTTTCAGAAATATAATACGATAAAGTAATTTTCTATTGCCGGATGATTACTATCAATTACGCTTTAGTCACGATGTACATTATTGTCAGATTTCATATAATAGTATATCTGACACTTGTTTTGTGTAATTGTTTCTCAAAAAATAATAATTTATTCCGCAATCTTTAAAATCATCTGGACGGAAAAAATATTAATTTTGTAGACGAGGTCAGAATAGTACTGGAGGAGTATTTTTCATCACGGACTAGTGAATTTTGGAAGACGGGCCTTGCAAATCTACCAGAAAGATAGAAGAGCATTGTGTAAAATAAAGAAGTGTATATTTTAGATTAAAAAAAAACTTTGTTTATAATATAAATTAAATTTATCAATCAGAATGATATACAGATAAAATCAATTGATCGAAAATATATTTTTGTTGCCACCTGGACTCGAACGAAAAACCCTTCCTATCCGGGGAAGTACACTGACCTATGTATTATTATTTATTATTTTATCTGCATGTCTTTCTTATTGATATGTTCAATTTTTATTAAAAATATCACAGAAATATGTTATGAAAAACTGTAACTTCACAATAATAATGTGTTCTCCCTATTAACTTTATTTATCTTAATTTTGGAAAATAAAAGAAGTATAAAAAAACGCATTATTTATGAGAGGACTTAATACTTTTTAGTATTCTGTGAAGTTTCGTAAAGTTCAGTTGTACTATACATTGTCTCTTTCAATATTTCATCACAACGATTTCACCAATTATTAAAATAGTTATTTCCTAATCTGTGGGGTAAGTTTTTTCAATTTGTTGTTTTATATCATAATATAATGCCTTAATATTCACCTTTTGACGCTGGTAAATTACAGGTAAACCTGTATTGAATTCATAGTTTTACCGATTTATCGGTAATACCATTTTACAGTAAATTAGCATGTCCTAGTCACAATAGAATACCATCATCCCTTAACATCACCATTGTGGTCTAGTCTGCTAGACCACAAAAACGAACCGCACTCGCCTACCTCCTGCAGCTCTGTCTAGACATTATACACTTATTTACATCTTGACTTTCTCATTGGTCTCAATCCTTTTGGAATGTACATACATATATACATACACGTGCATATCTGGCTAAATGTTTCGCCCACTGCAGTCTCATTAATTTTACTTACATCAGAATATCTGGGGCAATATACCATTCCCGAAGTTTCAGGTTCCTTAAACACTAAATACGCTTAGACAGCTAATAAATTTAATAGACATAAATACGATGATACCAAAGACAACTTATATTAGTAAATGACAATTGTAATAAAGATGTATTTGACAGTTGTGCTATACAATAAAGAAAATGAGTAAACTGTGAAGAAAGGCTACAAGGTATTAGTTTAATAACTGCCGGAATATGATTAATTGAACTTAACTTTATCCTCCTCGGTCCTAGCGTCTTTCTATAGAAGACATAAAATATAAAATATTCAGTTTGCATCTTTGATAAGTCTTTTGCAAACAATTGTTATAATTAGACAACTCGCTTTAGGCCAAATAAATATTTTTTTCAAATAATTGTTGTGTTTAAACAATAGATGACAATAGGCCTAAATATTTTTTAAAAAAAGGTAAAATAAATTTCTAAAATATCATCAAAGGAAAAAAAATCGCCTTCTTTCAACCATTTTTGAAGACTATAATGGTATACAAGAAGTCAATTTTACATTATTTTTAAAATTGTATGGCCTATATTCATCTATTGGTAAAAAAAGTTGCCTTCTCCTAGCCATTTTTGAAGACGATGGTACAGAAGAAGTCAATTTTACATTATTTTTAAAATTGTATGACCTATACTCATATACTGTCTTAATATAACAATTATTTGCGAAAGATTTATCGAAGATGCAAATGGAATATTTTTGATTTTCTGATACTATTTTATGTCTCCTACGGGAGAGGCTAGGACCGGGGAGGTTATAATAATCTCTTAAAGAGCACTGAAAACTTTGTTAATTAATACACCCGTTGCTTTGCTGATTGGAATCGAAGCGGGAATGTTCAACTCTCATAACGATTCCGGAATAAGGTGGGATCCTTTAGTGTTTACTTCAAAATAAACATTAACAAAACTGACGAGAGATAAACACTCTAATAGTGAGTGCTAATGTTTACTGCTTTAGCTTACAAAAACGAACATGATGTTCTAAAAAACAATAGTAGGGCTATAAAAAACTAGTGAGACCAGTGTTTACCTATGCTTCAGTAACCTGGACTCTTAACAATGAAAGATAAAGCAACTCTACGTGAATCCTCGGAGCTATCAAAGAAAGTGAACTGTGGTATAGGCGTTATACTTAATAGAACTTGACAATTTGTGTGATGAGGTAACCCAAAAATGGGTGTTTAATAATAAACCTAAAGGAAAACGAATAATACGTTAACTCAAAATGAGATGACATGATATTATAATATTTTTTACATATTGTTCATTCACTTCAGTTGTATATTTTAATTTTTTAATTTCTTTGCCGTAAAAAGTGTTCTGTAACATATTTTCCCTCTGATTATTTAAACATATTTTTACGTTACACCTTAATGTCTTACTAGGACAGGTGTAACAGTCCGCAATATTTTATGGTTGGATACCTGACTAAATTACGGGTCAAAAATGTTCAAGGGATATATATATGATGGGATAAAATATTATTATTAAGGAAAACACATTCTTATTGTGAAGTTGTAATTATTCAGAACATAGGTCTGTGATATTTTAAATACTAAATTAATGTATTAATTATAAATATATACATTAATTTAGTATTTAAAATATTATTGTTTGAAATTTTTAGAAAATCATTTTAAGCTTTAGGTCTACTTACATCTAGCTACTTATTGAACGCATGTTCTGTTTGGCATTTTTTTTTCAATACAATACGGTTTCATCTACATTAAAAATTTCTTCCTGCATATCACTTTCAAATCAAGCTTGAAAATTTCTGCGGCTTTCGAATCCACACTTGCTGCCTTCCCTTAAATTTTTACACGATGGAAGTTTTCAGATTTTTTAAACTTTTCAAAGCAGCCGGAGCTTGAATTGAAACTTTGGTTATAATCGTCACCCTCCTTCTTCTTTAAATCTTCAAAAAGACTGCGCGCATTTATTTGGATGGTCACGAACTTTGTGAAACATTATTTCGTTATAAATCTTTCATCTAAGTTTTTAACTATTTCGCTTTTTTGTGATGATGGTTGATTTTATTGAAGCCGATATTTTTAATGCTTCACAAATTCGTTCTTTGTCTTTTATAATAGTGGAAATGGCTGAATGGGACAATTTATGATCACGTGACAAGTCTGACACTGTTTTGCCGCACTCGCGTTGTTTTAAATTTTCCTATTATTATTCTATGTCTTTGCTGCAGGCCTTAAATTATGTAACAACAAATAGTCTGGCTGGTCGAAATTCGACGACCTTTAATTTGTGTATTCAATATATAATTTGGAATCAATAAAATATTTTAATTAATCGAAATAATAGCATAATTATGCCTTTTTTTTAAAATGCTTATATCTCTAATATGGCTAAGATTAGGCACATATTCCTTGAACGTTTTCGACTCGTTATTTAGTCAAGTATCCATCCATAAAATATTATGGACTAGGATTGTTACACCCTGTATTTGTCAGAGTCATTAATGATCTGATGATAATCTGTACATTGAAAATAAAACAGAGATCTATTCATAGTGTCAGCAATTAGCAAAACGAAGCTCAGTGCAGAGACCTGTGTAGGTATATTCTTAAGTAAACCAAGATTCACAGAGACAAGATGATGATGATAATGTATAAGGCTCAATTTAAATCTTTAATATGTATAAAATATTTACGTAATAAATCATTTGAATTTGAAAAAAAATCTTTTTGTCATAATGTCTTTTAGAATTCAGAGAGACTTGTGTGATATGATGATAGCTATACAATGTAACATCCTAGGGGAGCTACCCCTCTCACAGTCCCATAGCACTCGGCTCTTTACTGCTCATTCATCATAATTCATCATCACCGGAAACCCTCCCCTAAACCGCAAGACACCTACCCCTTCAAATTTTATGCCACGCACGCGGTTTTCATGCGTGGCTTATTCATTATACTATAATATGTTACCTTTAAAGTACGTAATGAAGGATGATTCAACACTTTAAATAAGCATTCTGTTGAATAAGATATTATATCATTTAATATTGTTTTGGAAATCTAGTGACCTAGAGTTCTAGATTGCGTTGGATATTTCTAGAACGTTTTGCAATGCTCTGCAACGGTACGAGAATATCTCAAGTGGTATTCTCCCTTTCCGTTTCGGAAAAGTAAATAGCTTATTTCAACATGGTGCAGTGAGTGGCACCATCCAATCGACAGGTGCCAAAGAGCAATATTAGCCACACCGAGATATAAATGGAGACTCAGGTTGCGTTCAATCTTATTCAGGACATTTCATGATCACAATAGCCTTATTTTAAAAGCGATAAATTGCCGATTTTATATTATTTTTTATAATTTATCATGTTTTATATTACTGAAATAGTGTAACCATGTAATAATATACCATTATCATTATTTTCACTACTGGATCTACTAACACCTAATGGGGTCATGACCGTTTCAAGAATTTTCCCCCGTTGACCCGCAATACTTACTGCCCGCTGGATCAAAACAAAACACGTCCAGTGGGTCAAAAAAGCACACCTCAAAATTTTCGGTTTTTCAACCGTTTTGTGGGAGATTTTTTACAGATATTTCATTTTAAATATGATTTAATGAAATTGCATGTGCCGGAATGTTTCTGCTAAAAAATTAAAGTTAAAAATTAAAAAATATTACTAATAATATACATATTCTTACGCATCAACAGACGCCCTACACATCCATAATACAAACTTCCACTGAGCATGTGATCTTCTCGTCGGAACCCGAGCGGGTAGTGTCACAAAACTTACAGGTAGGTGCAACGCCCCTCAAATAATTATATAACTGGTATTGTCTAGGGGCCGCCAGACGAAATTAAGTCAAAACAAATACATGGACGCATACCTGGTATCCTATGTCTATTCGCTTAAAATGTTGACAATATATGTTTTGGCGTGAGCGCTGAGATTAAATTCGACTATCTTAGGTCAGTTTGTGAGCATTTTTTCTCATTTTTATCAATCTCTTCCGATAACATTTATCTGTATCTCAAATTATTTGAAAATATTTAATAAATGATTAGTTAGAAGGAAAATAGCATTAAACAAATATTTGTAGCGTAATTCATATTTTTACAAACACCCGGGTCAAATTTGATCTACTACCATAAAGTATGTGCTAATACTCCAGTTCTAGATTTTTAAGACAGATATCTATTTTATTTTTATTTTTTGTAAACACAATGTAAAAATATTAACTAATAGACTATTAGATTAGATAACTGTCAGAAAACAAAGCATTATTTTCCAAAAGCGTAATCTGTCTATTTGTCAGGCAATGCTGTAATAGTTTCCCAAAAGGCATTACTGCTGTCTATTAATAAGGCAACAATATATTAGATTCCAAAACTATCAAGTAATCATGTTTTTTTTTTTGAAATAATAAAGGACAACGTCTATCTGTCTATCTGTCAACTAACAATCTATTAGTTTAAAAAATGGTTATGAATAGTGAATATATTAAAAAAATATTCAATATAAATATGTGAAAATAAAAAACTTGTTTTTTTATTCTATTAATTTAATTTATTTGAGATGCGTTTCGCCTTGTAAGGGCATTAAAAATCTAACAATTTAACTCAATAACTTGTATTTATATATACAGTGGAAGACAGCAATTTTATTTGCATGAGATTAAAAGGGACAACATTATTCATTGGACTTCTGAGGATTTCCATACATTTTTAATGTTTCTAATTATTCTAAAAAATCATTCTGTTTCCACACTAATGATTTTACCTACTAGTTCAATTGTTAGATTGATAATGCCCTTACAAGGCGAAATGTGTCTCAAGTAAATGAAACGAGAAGAATAAAAAAATAAGTGTTTTATTTTCACATATGTGAATATTCAACCTACTAAAAAAAGTCGTTTAATAAAACATATTTATCAAGTTCATAGTATTTAATCTTATGTTCCACTCAATACTTAGTTCAATTATATCTATTAAAAAAATATTTTTTTATGTATAATTTCTCTTTTTTAATCATACAGTAGGTATAAAAATAAACATACATTTTTTTACATTTTTCTGATATAATCAGAAGAAGTTTATTGTTTATTGTTTATCGCTGAAAATGTTCGTTACATTTTTACAAACCTTACTTTGAAACTTTCCCCTTAAAGTTTGTTTGCCTTGTGTTGTGCACAAGTTCACTAATTATACTAATTATGCTAATAACGCAGACCCTTTTAAAATTTGTTTTCATAACTTAAATCGTATTTTTAAAACTTTATTCTGTTTTATTTATAGTCGTCGTCCATTCTGAAAAGGGCCATTTTTTGCTGTAGCGTATAACTTTTCAGAATTTTTTTTTTAAGTATACGATAAAGTGCTTGAAAACAAATGTTTTGAATATAACCCCAGTTCTTTATTTGCATTGGTACAAAGTAGGATACACCGAGAGATTTTTTTTTTCTATATCTAACCATAATCTAAATTGTTGACTGCCCTGGTGGCTGATTTGGTATATACTTGAGCTTTAAACATTTTTCAGGCTGTGTTTGCATTCACAAATTCTCACAAACACTTTATTTTCTCAGTAGACATGTTTGTAAACCAAGGGCTACTTTTTAACTGAAAAGTAAATGTCAAATTGTCAGTACAACATTGCCAACGCATACAAACATTACTTTAGACGATTTCATAATAAATTTGAATTCGGAGAAAAATACAAATGTAAAAAGATTATAAAATTACATTTTTGGTTGTCTGTTTTTTATTTGATGCCTAATAATAAGTTGTAAGCGTCAACATGGTCAAAATTTTGGTGGCCGGAAATCTTAGGTAGAATCATCAATTATATGACCCGAAGGTCGGTGATGGTCAGCGTGTTCACCACTTCTTTCACTTTAATTGCTTCTATTTTTCGAGAATTGCTTTTTTTCAGTGCCAACATACACACAGATATACAAGTGTTAACCGTATTATTTGTTCGGTATAACTGAGAAGCAAGCTCGTTATAACAGTTCTCTTTTGTATGATAACTTGCGTAAATTAAAATACCAAACAGTTTTTGCTTACTATATTCGTGAACTCGATATACCCGAGCTCGCTATAACCAAGTTCGACTATATTTTTTAATTAAATTAAATTCTTGGTCTTGATTCCTAGGAATTCTCGAAACATGAAAATTTTGACTATCAAGTCTCGAGAATTGAAAAAAAAGTCGAGAATACAGAATCCCTAACCACGAAAGACCGTTTGATGAGGTTTTTGAGCTGATGATGTGATTGGGCTGTATTTCTTCGAAAATGCCCAAGCAATGGATGCACTAACGGTAAAAGGTACATTATTGAAACATGATTTTGAGGAGTTTATGTAGCCTCAGTAGAACGGTATGAATCTGGAAAATATGTAGTTACATCGGGAGGATACTGTGCGCGAATAGTTAAGTTGTTGCAAGAAAAATATTACGTAATTTCATGATCAGTACTTTCCAAGTTGTATACTTCACCAAAGATTTTTAATAGTCTAATGAAAAACTCTTTATGTGTCAATTATAATCTTTATTACAATAATAATACTGTTAAGGTACAAAGTACACAATTATTCACGGAGACAAACGGTAGATAATAGAGCCCGCCACACACACACCCATATACATCTAAAACCGGCGGTGCTGGCACGCTGACACACACACACATATTCACACAATGTCAAGGACATCACAAGAAATATCCTGGACACGTCATCTTCCGCAAAGGCTACGAAGATCGTGCGACTTCTTTCTTGGTTTTGTGAACAATGTTTTGTGAACGCTTCTACACCAACAGACCAACAATTCCTGGATATAAGGAAGAAATTGAACGCGTCAGTAATAAAATTAAGCCGTAAAAGAGCAATAGTGCACCAGCAAAGTCAAGGGGGTCATTTTGTATTCGGATTTGTCGGATTTTGTTTTCCACACTTAATCGCAAGCGTGAAATAAAAATATCTACCAAAAATTGTATAATAACGATTTTTTTTTATAAAAAAGAGCAAATATTTTCTTCTTTTTGGGACATTCAATATACGTGAAAATTTGCATGATATATATTTTTTTCTCATCAACCAATTACTGACTTAAAAAATATGTAAGCTCTCCGTTTGACTCTTCAATATTGAATATACCGGCTGTAAAAGTACGATAATTTAATGTTTCACTTGGCTATAGTCAAGTGATGTATAAAAAATATATGAATTATTTAGAATCAGGCCGCCCGAAGCTATTTCTGATGTTCATACATAAACATAAATATTAATAATGTTGGGCTTTATATCTAAGCTACTCGTCGTTATTCTGTTGAGATTGGTTCAAGAAATATGCGGGTCAAAGAGTCTTGAAAATGTATTATGTATGATAAAAAAGGAAAAATTACATTATTACGAGAAAGGCAAGAGGAACCTAAAATAACATTTTGAGAACCGCGTGTGCAAGATCTTCAACTCTTAACTGTTGATATTGAGTTTGAGAGCATTGGGAAAATCCAACGTATTATGTTCTTATTTTTTTAACCCTCACGGAAAACTAATAATAAATCGACAAAAATCTGAGTACTTTTCGATAAATATTATTATTTTTAAATTATTTTACACACATTTTATCGTTGATACTACAATAATTTGAGGCGTGTAAAAAAAACAATTTTTGTTTTTTGATGGAAAAGTATATAAACTCTTGATTTTTACGTGGTAAATTTTAGATCAGTGTGAGTGTAGCTACAGATTCATTGGTATGACCAACTTGAGAAATGATTAATTGCCAAAGAATCTGTAGCAACACTCGTAATACTATTAAGGAGATCACATTTTTTTTGTGAGGTTGTATTTATTCAGAACATAAGGTCTGTGATATTTTTATTACATTAATTTTATCGAAAAATATTGTTATAAATATATTTCATGTTAAAACTTGTCTACCCTACTACGTCGCAGTTAAATATTTCATTTCTAGACATCAAATTAACTTACATTTCTATTTAAAAGATTGATGACAAAAACGAAACAACATTTTTGATTAATGAAGTACATACTCAATATTCAAGCAAGGAAGCTCTTATCAAAAGTTTCTATCAGACAGATTTTTAATTGGCTTTGATTTCATTCCCCCGAACTCAATGACAAGTTTGTAATAACTTGAGAATTTCGAATATAGGGTAGGACTAAAATAACCTGACAGTTACAAACTAAATAATCTTTCAAATGCAATTATTTTTAAAATCTGAGTTTATGTAAATAATAATAATAATAATAAAAATAATAATATGTTTATTCCACTTTTTTTTTTAACCCGATTCACCATAGAGATAAAACATATTATGTTATGTATTAAGGTTATGAAATAAATATAATGCTATGAAAAAGAAAACCTAGGTAAATATTAATAAATAAAAAAAGTTAATAAAAAGTAAAAAGTTCACACATATATACACACAAAATATAAATATTACATATATAACAACTTCAGTCACGGTCATTGTATATGTAGCTATTCTGTAGGCGCTGCCATTCTCTGGTCAGGGAATCAGCTTTCCATAAGAGCGCCGCTTGCACCAAATAATTGGTGCTGAGCTCCAGCTGTAAAGACTGGTTAGAAATGCCTAAATATAAAATATTACTCTTCAGTATGAAAGTGTATGTTCTGCAAGAAATATATGTGTAAGAAAGAGTGAGCACGGCAAGACCTCAGCCCTAGCACCAGTGAATGGGCAGTTTTATCAATCTTGAACATAAGTCATTCATTGAATCCTAAAATTTGAATCTGTATTACTTAAAATCATTGAAAATGAACGTCTATTATCATTACTAATTTCTGGTTTCATCTTGTATATTTTTCGTGTTCAAATATTGCATAATTTCCTTTTTTCTTTAATTGTTCTAAATTTATATTTGTTAATCCAACTATGATTATTGATTAACAATTTAAAGTGTATGCCTCAGCACAGGCGAAGCCCATTGAGCCAGATATTAAAATACTATATGCACAATCAACATATAAAATAAATAGATGTAAATAAATTTACGAAAATAATAGCAAATGGAATTATGTCGATTTTTATATAAATTTAATATTAATTTTAATGTTAATATTTGGTTTAGGTTATTTTAGGTTAGTTAACATTTATAAAATTTAAATAATTATGATTATAAAGTATAAATGACTACCTTGGTTTTGCATTTAATGTCATCTTGACTTGTTGACCGATAAAATGCAAGAAAGCTGCCCGTACAAATGTCTTTGTTTTTTCAGGCCAATGAAATATAAGTAGATTGTTTCTTTTTTCTAGTCCAATTTAATGCAAGAATCTTGTTGTGTTGTTTTTTATTTGTAGACTAGCAAAACATAAAAAAACTGGCGCGTAAATCATTTCGTGGATTATTATTTTACGGGTATTATGTACTATTGATTGATTTTAGATTTATTGAAGATATGTAATAACTGATACTGCTAGTTTATGTACTTATTAATTATGATGCTGATTCTTTGCGAATTATTTAAGTGTTAAATATCATAAAAACGCCAAATATGCTAGTGAAATCTGTGTTTATGATCCAAGCTTCAGCAGAGAGAAGCCGTGCCAGTCTGGTCCGATCATTCGTCGTTGACACTTCTTCCGGGCGACGCTGGCTCGCTCCTCTCACTTTTCATATTTCATGCTCCGCTATCATTTTTTTTCTTTTCTAATAATACTAATAATAATTCTAATACTTTTAACATTTCAAAATTGAGATGCATACACTGAACACACGTCACATCAATATTTTTACTATTTTCAAAATAAGCTAAACGCTTGTACTATGAACGTAGGACTAATTTTCTGGTCTCCTAAAACGTGGCGCGAACGCCCAACCACTACATCACTAGGTTAACGTCTTAATCACTGGAACAACAAGCTACTCATATCTATATATTTTACTATGCTTGGCTACAATAAACGACTTGACATCGATCACGCCTTATTATTTCCATTACTAAATGCCTCCATACCACATCCTTTGTTTTCCGCGACTTAATATTTTATATTTAAGTATTTCTAACGTTAACATAAAATCATAATTTTTATATAGTATAACAATCACTTTTAAGACATACTCCAGCCGATAAATAAAAATAAAAATACAAAAAGGCGACCTTGGGCCCACCCTGTACTTTGGGCTATCAATACTGACATTGATATTTTGCGAACTTTTGTCGGTTATTATTTTCAGATCACACGCACACGAAGGTCAAACGTTCGCGTAACGAATCGAAGGGAGGTATCAATGAAAACGATTTAGCCTTTTTATATTCAGTCTGTTTCAAACGGATAAAATATATTTGAATAAAAAAGTTGCGCGTGTGCGCAGTGCCCTTAAAAGTAGCGCGTACCTGAAATATTTAATTGAATTAATTAATTAATTTAATACTTAATAATTTATAAACGTAGTTGTTGTATTGTACCTGTCTCGCTAGAAAAAAAAAAAAACTGTTTAGAGACAGGCAAAGTTTACAATTAGTTTTAAAGAAGTATAGATATAGGACATGGGCAATTTGATCGTATGCTGTTTATTATACGCCGAAGACGTAGTACTAATGGCGAATAATGAACAAGAGTCTAGTGAGTAGATTGTACAATGTTAGCAAAAAAGTGACCTTATTGTGAATGCTAACAAATCAAAAGTGATGGTATTCGAGAAAAAGGAAAGTAAGACACCCTGAAAAATACTAGTAGGTAATAAATGTTTGGAACAAGTAGATGAGTTTGTGTATTTGGGAAGTATATTTGGTAGAAACGGAAAGGCTGACAATGATATCGAAAGGAGGGTGACTGCAGGGAATAGAGTGAACGGCGCTTTGAATGGAATTATTTCTAACGGAAATTTTTCAACCGAGACAAGACCAGCGGTGTACAATGGAGTCCTGGTACCGACACTGCTTGTATAGAAGTAAGACCTAAAGCTGGCAGAAGAGGAACGGCAGTAAAATGAATTCAGTGGAAATGAGATCAATTAGGCGTATATGGGGCAAATCTATTTATGGCAGAGTAAAAATGAAGAAATAAGGAAAGAATGTAAAGCTGATATTAGTTTAGTGAGTAAGATTAAGAAAGGAACACTTATGTGGTTTGGTCATATGGAACGGATGAATGAGGAGAGAATGATAAGAAATATATATAACGCAAGTATTGATGGCACCAGAAATAGAGGATGTCCGCGGAAGACTTGGCACAATCAGGTTAACCATATAATGGAGGATGGTTCTGTTAGAAGCCTCAACAATCGGCGAGCTTGTATGATAAGACGTATGAATGTGGATGAGGCGAGAATTGTGTGTCAGGATAGAAGAATGTGGCGCTCTATCCTCTCTGCCTAGCCCCGCGGCGAAACGGCGTGATGGTAAGTAGGTAACTTAATAGTCTGATAGTTCGTAGTGCTTATAATTTAGTTGATTAGTTTTATTTTTAGTGAAACGTGTATTTGGGGAATATAATGTTATTGGCAATTATTCAAACTATAGTATTCGTTGACAATATACTTAACAATGTTTGTAATAATATTGCCAGCCACTCGGCTATCAACTAAAAATTATCGATTCGTATATATAAGTAGACAATACCTGGTTTGCCTATCTCACTATGAATAAATAAAAAAAAGAATCAGCGTCTTCTTAACATATAACTGTATAATTTGTATAATTTTTATGCTTTTGAATTTTCTGACGATACAATTTTGTTTAGATAATATTGCAGGTACACAATATGCAAGCACAAACTATTGGAGTTTAATTTTTTGATTAACATATATATATATATATATATAAGTAAATATATTATATTATTAGGAAAACACATTATTTTTGTGAAGTTGTAATTATTCGGAACAGACATCTGTGATATTTTAAATACCAATTAAATGTATTAATTAGAAAGATATACATATAAAATCAATTTTATCAAAAAATATTATTGTTGCGCCACCGGGATTCAAACTTGGATCTCTTTCCAAACCGGGGAAGGTGCATTATCCAACTATGCTACAGCGACATTATTTTTGACGAAAAATTTTCGAACCAATATGTTACACTTTTTCAAATTAATACATCTATCGTTCCATTATTTGAAAGCCGTCTACTTTATTTTTACGGAATCTCAAATACCTTTGAGTAAACCGACAGCAGACGCCAGAATTAACAATTTATTTTTATTAATTTTTTGACACATTGGTACAACTTATATATTATTAGGGGAACACATTCTTATTGTGAAGTTGTAATTATTCAGAACATAGCTCTGTGATATATTAAATACTATTTAAATGTGTTAGTTAGAAAGATATAGGTTCGAATCCTGGTGGATCTGCACAAATCACTCTTGAAGTGTGGATTGCTTGTTTAAAAGAAGAAGAAGAAAGAAGAAGAATCCTGGTGGCGCAACAATAACCTTTTTTGATAAAATTGATTTTATACGTATATCTTTCTAATTGATACATTTAATTAGTTTTTAAGACATTTATTTTATAAATACTAAATTAATGTATTAATTATAAATATATACATATAAAATCAATTTTGTCGAAAAATATTGTTTTTGCGTCACCGGGATTCGAACCTGGATCTCTATTTCCAATTCGGGGAAGTAAACTACCGATTGTGTATATATATGTTACATTTTTCAAATTAATACACCTGTCGTTCCATTATCATATCAATGTGTCCAAAATTTAATAAAAATGAATTGATAATTCTGGCGTCTGCAGTCGGTTTACTCAAAGGTATTTGAGATTCTGTAAAAATAATGTAGATGGCTTTCAAATAATGGAATGACAGGTGTATTAATTTGAAAAATGTAACATATAGGTTCGAAAATTTGTCAAGAAAAATACTGGCGTTATAGCACAATCGGTAATGTACTTCCCCGGATTGGAAATAGAGATCCAGGTTCGAATCCCGGGGACGCAAAAACAATATTTTTCGACAAAATTGATTTTATATGTATATATTTATAATTAATACATTAATTTAGTATTTATAAAATAAATGTCTTAAAAACTAATTAAATGTATGTAAAATTGATTTTATATGTATATATTTGTAATTAATACATTAATTTAGTATTTAAAAATATCACAGATCTATGTTCTGAATAATTACAACTTCACAATAAGAATGTGTTTTCCTTAATAATTTTATTTTATATTTGAAAGATCAATATTGATTTGTCTGTTTTACCCTTAATTAATGCATTAAAAACAGCTACAAACATTTTATCCATCACGCAGTATTGGATCACGTTTCTAAAATATTATATAGCCAAATCAGTTGCATCATTTTATCGAAACAGTTGCCCACCATATTTAAACAATTTTATCGAAACATAATTTTCCTTCCATCTCGTGTTCCTTCAGTTCCAGTAGAGCTGACCCCGTGAAGGCGAGAAGCAGCCAAGCGCCCTGTGAAGTGGAATCGAAGTGTGAATTTAAAATTAACACAAAAAATGAGCGTCTCTGAAAATGTTCACCTGGCTGTATTTTATGAAAAGAAATTTCAAGGTACGCGTTTTTGTTTTCGGATAAAGAGGCAATTTCATTTCCGGTGAGAGATAATTGAATTCATTATATGAATTCACGTTATATGATATTTATACTTTAATATTCAACTAACAATATTATGTAAAACAGCTATATAAATCTATATGCATAAAAATATTTTTTGATGAGAACGGAAATAATTTTTCCTAATATTTTTTAATTGATTCTTTTTTTTTCTGTATACATATTTAAAATGAAATGTCTATAAATAAATAATAAGAAAAACGCTTTATTTCGCTTCTTGTATTTTTAATTTTAGTATACATTGTTTCCTGAAGAAGATACCATAGCTATCGAAACATGTTGATGTAACAATAAGTAGTCGTTTTACACACCATTTTTTTAATATTAGCTTTCAAATAATGGAAGGATATCAAATTGAATTTTAGTGTAACATATAAGTTAGAAAATTTGTCGTCATGGCTTTGTGTTGGTATAACATAATCGGTTAATGTACGTTCCCCGGATTGGAAGAGATCCAGGTTCGAATCCTGGAAGCAACAACAGTGTTTTTCGATAAAATTGATTTTTTATGTACATCTTTCTAATTAATACATTTAATTTGTATTTAAAATATCACAGACCAATGTTCTGAAAAATTGCAACTTCACAATTAGAATGTGTTCTCCTTAAAAATTAAGAATTATATGAAAGTCAACTGAAGTTCCCTAGTGAAGTTCTTCAAATAACTTCATCCCATACATATTTTGTTTCAAAATTTGACATAAAATTATTCTTAAGATAGCATATCACATTTTACAATGAAACATAATCCCCTGTTTGAATAAACTGATAAAACCATTTATTTCATAAATAGTTCTTTTGACCGATTTCTGCTTAACGAAAATTTTATTTATTATTTATTTGTTTATAAATTTAATAATATGAAACAAAAATAGGGTTATGCATCCCCAAATAAAAAAGTTCTAGAATTATGGGGATGGTTATGAACATTTATATAAAACAAGATCAAGATCTACAAGACGTAAGAAATTGTTTACAACTAATAAATATATATACAGTACATCTATGAAAATACCATGTGAAAGTTAACAAAATATAAAAAATGTTATATTAGAAATTGAAATAAGAACTTGGAAATATGTTAAATACATAATTATTTTTTTAAAATACTAATTAAATGCTTCTTCAATATTTGCAAAATTACTTTATGGCTCATTTTATATTAATATAAAATACTTTGTTTAAACCACTATTTATTAATTATTAATCTTATTATTCCACTTTGCCCGAGATAATAACAGTATTTCCTTTATCAGCCTTTGTTATGATGAGGTTTTCATCCCTTATAACTGTAGATATATTAACTGCGTACTTTTTTCCGAAATAAATGATTTTTGGTTCAAATTAGAAATATTTGTTTTTATGTTTTTTATAACTTCACATTTATATTGGTTGGAATTATCTTCTTTATTCAAGGCATAAGTTAAATCCACTGCTAACAATTCTAATTGTTAGTTATTATTTCCAATATGTAGATTATGGTTTAAACCTTTTCATAACATATTTAACTCATCTTTTTTAAAAGTATGGTTTCTTAAGTTTATGACACTGTTATGGAATATGTTTTCATTTATTTCCATATTTTTATCAAGGTTTCTATTATTGAAAAATAATCCTTGATTAAACTTATTATTATACCGTACATATAACGGAATATTATCTATATATTTGTCTATATTTTTATTTATAAAATTGGATAATTGTTCAAGTTTTTTAATCAACTGCTCTTTCTTTTTAAAAGCTTTAACACTGGCGATAAACCTAATATGGTAACTAACGGTATTAATTTATTTGAGATGACTAAATAACAATAACTATTCTGAATTTTCCAATCACCTTTTGGTAACAAACCATTCCTTTGATATTAATAAGGGTTTAGAAATTTTACATGCAAATACTTGAAGTTTACAGTTAGATAAATTTTAAATTTTAGATATAAGAAAAAGTATTAATAGCAAGCTTAATATTAAAAATAATCAAATCCTCTTTAAAAATAATCACATATAAATTTGTTTTCATATTAGTTCTTACTTATTCACCATTTTATAGTTTTATTTTATTTTATGCTCGTATTTTTAAATTTCAGTATACATCGTTTCCTGAAGAAAATACAATAGGTATCGAAACATGTAGAATAATTAATATATAGTGGTTTAAATAAAGTATTTTGTATAATTACTAGCTAAATGTACTAATTATACAATTACACATATATAATCAATTTTATAGAAAAATATAATGTTGTTGCTACCGGGATATCACATACCAATGTTCTGAATAATTACAACTTAACAATAAGTATGTGTTCTCCTTAAAAACAAAATTATTTAATAATAATAAATAACATGTTCATTAGTTTTTATGGCTGACCACATAAACCATTTACATTTTTTTTAAATATACTAACACATGCACCGCTCGTCATTAGGTAACTACCTGCTGTGTGTCAATGGACAATATGATTATATTAACATATTTAAAATTATTAATATCAAGAAAAAGTAATAGAATCCAGTCTCTGGCTATATTTTTTAAGACTTAAGATAGCAATTAAAATATGGAGTTCCTGGTGACTCCATACAGAATTCCTAGTATGAAGTCACCAGCTTTGAAGTGAAGATCAACTGTGACATAAAAATGTACCACATGGTTCTAATCTTTGGAGACTACTAGATAAAAGTCTGAAAGATAATATTGTTATCAATGACCATTTATTTGGTGGTCATTTCCATTTAAATTTCCGCCTAATAACCTTCCATCTACACTATTTTCCATCCACCCCTACATATTATAGTCTTGAAAGAAGGTTTGCATCTGTATCTACAAGTCTGAATACAGAAAGTATAGAAATTATAAGCAATTAAATTGTCTCCACAGAATATCAAATATATAGACATAAACTAACGCAAATTCCATGTTTTAATATTTTAAATTTGGTATCACCCACGTAATAACTTTGGTACCACTTACGCAATCAAATAGCTCTGCGACTTTTTTTAAACATATGACTCGATTGGAACGAAAATTTTAACGTTAGCAATGTAGTATGCATTAATGTAAAAAATACGTCTTGTTTACACATAGATTTAATTTTAAAAGAGTTAATACTTTTACTGCTGCATAAATATGTCACAAACTATCGGATTTGTTTCCACAAATGATGTGTGTAGAATATCCCTCGTCTTCTAAATAACGTTCCAAAGCCCTCTCCTATATGTATACTTTATTTCATGTCTATTCATTTAGTGGTCTGTGATTGTCACAAAATATCAACACTGCGGATATAAGACGCAAAATATGTAGGTTTTCAAAATCCGTCATTAAAACCAAGCTTCGCTAACAATCACCCTTTAGAAACGTCGGCATAAGAGGCCGAATACGCGCACGGCATAATTACATAAAAAGTCTCCATGAAAGATAAGAGATGAAGATAAAAAATTTACTCTAAACAAATTATTTTGTTCCGCTTCCGTATATTCTTATGCATAAGTATTTTCTCGTACAGCTCGTACAAATGTTAATATTAGAGTATATAAAGTAAACAAAACTTCCGCAATGTCATGTGTGCCAAATAACAGTATCAAATAAGAAAAATAAATGTTTAGGTTCGGTGAATTAGGGTTGCCACAAAGTTATAGATATTATTACGTGATTTAAATAAATTCGGATTTTTTTTAAACTGATGACTTACACAAAATTATTGCATCACATAAGAATAAAACTGCAAATTAAGATTATTCTTCATATGTATCTTGTTATGTTTCTGACTTTTCGCAAGTTTTTTCATGTAATTATATCTCTCATTTTTTTCAAACAATCAGCGTTGTATAAATTAAAATCTAATTATTTTCAATTTAAGTACCACGTGTTGCGGTGTTAATTTATATCTAAGAAAATTCTATTAACTATTTTAATACAAATTAAAATTATTCCACCGGTAAGTTAGCTATCAAAATAAACAAAAAAGACATCTAGATGATGTAAGAATCGCGGATCACAGATGAACTGTTTTCTCAGCATATTTTAATAAATTTTGGATTGAAAAGATAAAAAAAAATCGTAGTTTTGACATTGCGACTAAGAAAGTGCTTCTTTCTATGGTAAGTAAAAGATCTTACCATATATACCATAGATAAGAAATGATGACAGACGTCTATATGCTTGCTAGTCGTCTCGAAATATATGCTTTTTTTGTCTTACTCGTTACAAAGATAATGCATACTTTATTTCATATTGAATATATATTTACGTACTGTTATTGAATATATGAAAGAGAAAACATATAAAGTATTTTAACCTAGAGATTTTAAAAATACGTCCGATATTTTCTATACTTTGGCGAATATTTTTTTTACTGGTAAATGACACTATATCCAAGACGTTTAATATATGAGAAAATGCAATTATAATACGGATTAATTAACTTGTTTTTAACAATTTTTATGAGTAAATTATACACCAAACCGGTTTCGAAAAATACATTTTCCTTCATCAGGATGTTTCGAAAACTTCTCATAAATTCAAAAGATAAAGATGATAAATTTATTAATTCCGGTGTTAATAAACTTACTTATAAAGATTGTGTTTATTTTAATATTGATATAACAGGTTGAAATTTTAATAAAAAAGTCAAAGAGCATTTAAGATGTTTAAACAATCTTTTTTTTTGCAGAACGAATAATTTGTTAGAAAAATATCATATATTTGATCAAAATTTGGGATTATTTGTATAACATTCAAAAAATGTTGGTCTTAGATTGAACAATTTAGAATCAACAGAAATAAGTAAACCATGTGAAATTAACCAAAATATTATAGATAACCAATTTAATTTAATCACAAGTCTTATTCTAATTTTGTTTTACAATAATTACCAATCATTAAGCCAATTTCCACATCTGTCATCGCAATAATTTAATTTTGGTACTAGATTTATTTTTTAAATAATAATTACTTTTTAATTAATTTGGAAAAAAAAAGAATTTGAAAACATTACAATACTTTGTATGGTTTTAGTTATTTTATTTTACATTCTGACGAAAGAGAAAGTACTTTTCGAAACCGGTTGTTGTATAATTTATTCATAAAAATGGTTAAAAACAAAGTAATAAATATTTGAACACGATAATATATAAAAAATACATATTAATTTAAAACAAAACAATATGTTTATTTGTGTTTGGCTAGTCAGTTTTGTTATTATGTTAACTGAGTCATTTTGAGCACTGAAATAATTTTTAAACTAAATTAATACGTTACAAACGTTATGTAATATAGGTTCGCATATATTATATACTCTATCTGTATTTTAATAAGGGGTTTCTCAAATATACTTCCTTTATGTGAACCCTGTTTTGCAAAAGAAAATTATTACCCTGTAGTCGCTCATAAGTCTAACGAATGAATTTCTTCGTAGTTCGTATATACATATATATTATATCATATTGTCAAGGCAGAAAGCCTCAATGTAAATAACAAAGGCGTAATAATATAATATAATAAAAAGAGTTGATTTAGAAAACTCAGCGGCAGCGGTCACGGCTATTTCGAATGTCTCTTTCTTTGATGTTTTGAAAAATGCTTTTCATATTTTATTTACTCGCTTTATAGTACAAACATAAAGATTTTTATTCCGACAACGTCAAAAGAAAGAGTTTCTCAAATGAATAATGAATAAATTAAGGATTTTAAAAAGTTTTTATTATTGTGTGCCTTTACAATAAGTTCAGTGTGGCGTCTCAGACGATAAAACCAAGTAGGCACCAGGCTCATTTTGAACTGAATGACGAAATAAAATTTTGCGACCAATTGAAGAGTTAGTGACTGTAATTTTTTTAATAATAATCATGTTGTTTCACGCACAAGAAATATGAAACATTGGCATTTTATTAAAATTGTTACATTTTTATATATTTATAATTCTATTGCAGAAAAAAATTCTTACATCTGCCAGTATTTTGACATTTGGCAGAAATCTGGTTGATGTATAATATATTTTTTTATTGTTAAATATTTAAGAGTATTTAAGGGTAGTCTTCAAGCAATCTTTTTAATGATATACTGTATGTCATTTTGAATCGGAATTAATTTCTTTAATTATTAGAACATATTCTTATTGTGAAGTTGTAATTACTCAGAACACAGGTCTGTGATATTTTGAATATATTAATTAGAAAGATAATAAAAATGAGTTGATAATTCTGGCGTCTGTATTTAATTTGTATTAAAATAGCACAGAACTATGTTTTGAAAATGCAACTTCATATCAAAAATGTGTTCTCTTTAATATATTTACGTTTAATAATGCCGTACAATGTACTTATTTGTTTGCAAATTGTAAATTGATGCTCTAAAACTCTCATTATAAGGTGTAGTTTATTATAAGTATTCTCTGACCATATGGCTCCCCCAAATAACATTTTAGATTATTCAAAAGTATTTGAGATTCCTTAAAAATAAAATGGATGGTTCTTTCAAATAATGGAACGATTAAATGTATTAACATCAAAAAGTTAACATATAGGTTCGGAAATTTGTCGCTAAAAACATCGTCGCTGTAGCATAGTTGAACAATGTACATTCTCCGGTTTGGAAAACGATCCAGGTTCGAATACCGGTGGTGCAATAAGAATATTTTTTGATAAAATTGATTTTATATGTATATTTTTCTAATTAATACATTTAATTCATATTTAAAATTTCTTTAATATTTTGAAAAGTTATCTATGTAATCTTTTGGCTGTTAATCTTGGTGGCTGACCTACCACATTATAATCATTCTGCTGTTACGTAAATCTATGAGACATGGAGCCTTATGAAAACCTCAGAAAAGAAACTGAATATTTTTGAAATAAAAATTCTTTGTAAAACTAGGTTAGAAGCGCAATAGTTGGTAATAATAATTTGGAGACCTTGATCAAACTCTTGATTTAGTTGGTGTGCTAAAATCGCAAAAGATAAGATGAGCAGGATACATGAAATGGTCATATTTATCGAGAAATCTCAATAAGAGGAGAGTTTTGGAGGCTGGACGAATGTGTTGTTCCACGACGTCAAGTTTTTTTACAGAACGATTCAAATAATATCACAGTTCTGTCGTCGATAATGAATTACTTTCCAAATACAAATTAAATGTATTAATTAGAAAGATGTACATATAAAATCAATTTTATCGAAAAATATTGTTGATGCTACCGGGATTCGAACATGGATTTCTTCATATCCGAGGAAAATGCATTAACTGATTATGCTACACCAATACAGTGCATTGGCGACATATTTTCGAACTTGTATTAATTATATTATACTTACAGATATGTGAAACGTTTGCCAGTGAACATAATATTTTATACAATGTCAGCAAATTGATTATAATGACGTTCAAATGTGGAAAAATGCCAGATAATATAACTCCAATGGTCTGGATGGGACGAAATTGAGCGTTCAAAATAAGGTCAAATACCTTAGCCGTATATTCAATGAAGGTAGACAAAACGATGATGTCATAGAACGACAGTGGAAACAGTTGAGCGTTCGTACAAATATGCTGTCACGGCGTTTCTACCGATGCAGTGAGGAGGTGAAGAGGATTCTGTTTAAATAGTTCTTCACCAGCATGGATGTACCTGCGAGCTCTGGCCGAAATACAAGCAAGTGACATACAATCGTCTCAGAATTCAGTACACAACTCATACAGAATACTGTTTGGATTAGCGCGTTTTTGCACATCTACAATGTTTGCCAATGCCCTTGGATTCGTTCCGTTTTTGAGACATCGAGTTGCTGGCGTAAAGCTGCGGCTGGAGCTCAGCACCAACTCTCTAGTGCAAGCGGCGCTCTCATGGAAAGCTGGTTCCTTGACCTGAGAATGGCAACTACTACAGAATAACTACATATACAATAATGTCCGTGACTGAAATGTAGTAATTATATTTTGTTTATTTTATATACATGTGTGAACTTTCTTTTTTTATTTACGTCATTTTGTTTTTATTTTTATATCATGTATAATATTTTGTAACTCAAATGTATTATAGAATATGTATTACCTTTATAATAGATCACGTTGGAATAAAGGGTTAATTATTATTATATGTTTCACTTTTAAAATTGATACACCTATCGTTTCATTACTTGAAAGTCATTTTCTTTTTATTTTTACGGAATCTCAAATACAATAAAAAAATATATAAGAACGTAAAAGATTTGTGTTAGCATCTTTGTAAATTATTGTTCTATTTATTTTCCACTACTGACCATAACCACTTTATACGATATTCCTTATGTTTATTCATCATGAAACATTTCACTTCCATTCCATTTAACTTGCAACCATTGCGTTCCACTCATGCTTCCATATCCAACATTTGTTCGCTAGAGTGAGCTGGAAGAGTGCACATAAAATGTTATATTGCTCGTGACTTTTGTCTCGATACTTTTCGTCATCTTCTACTGATTTGCAAATGTATCAAATCTACTTTAAAGTGTTGATAAAGTTAATCTCAAAGAATACTATGTATTTATTTTAAAGACAGCAATAACTGAGACCAACGGCACTGTATATCGGTTTTAGAGAGATCTGACTTATAAATGTCATAACGTTGTGTATCTTTTTGTGCCTCCAATGGCACTATATCAAATAAACAAAAATACCTAATAAGTGAGCTTTCCTACAACAATACAGTATTTGGAAAAAATACTAATTAACAACATAGCGTTCCCTAACACTTCACCTTTACTGTCCATATTCTCGTTAATGAACGAAACCTGTCCCCTCTTCTCAAGCCCCGCCCCATTGGCGAATAGACTACAACATTGTATTTAGTTTAGTGATGATGAGAGCGACTGCACCTCTTGAAACTAGCAGCGAAAATAACCCAATGTGTGTGTAATACAAAGTTTTGTTGTGAAAATTAAAATAGACTGTATATCATTTATAATGGTCGATGTATCGTTTATCTATGAATATTTGTAAAAAACCGATGACATTGCTGTATCAGGGAAGATCTCAACTCTAGATAAGAAAATTCGAGCTTGTTTTTTTGAAAAAAACCTTATGGCACTGCCCGCAAGAATCAGTAAGATTTCGTATGTATTCTTGTAAATGTGTGTTAGTATATTTTTTTCTCATCAACAGAAATATGATTTTTTATTTATTTTTACCAGCCGCCATTTTGAAACACTGCAGATAAGCCTGGTTAAAAAACTTGGCCAAATTATATAAAAGTCAACTTTACCCCAAATTTTGATCGAAATCTGATGAGAACTGTGGGAGTTACCGTGTTTCCAAAATCCATCATATTTCATGTTTGATCAACTTTTTAACGCAGGGTAATTTTGTAGTCTCATGGTCATGATCAAAGAATGCACATTATCATTATCCGAAAATTGCGCAACTTTACATCCTGCAATATTTCAATAGAAATCTGCCTAAAACTAATTTAAATGAATCAAATGCAATCGACTAAAAAAAATTTAATCGATAAATAGATTATAAATAATTAGGTAAAATATTTTGTTTAATCCACTATTTATTGATTATTTAACATTTTTCGATATCTATAATGTCTTCTTCAGGAAACAATGTACACTGAAATTAAACATACAAGCATAGATAAAAACAATACTATAAAGTGGTGAATACGTAAGAAAAAAAAAAAAAATTTAAAAGGTGACTATTTACAAAAAGGATTTGGTTATTTAGTTTTGATTTAGATTTGGTAGAAGAGTTGTTGCTATTTAAGCATCTCAAGTGCTCCTTAATTCTAATATCAAAATTTCTGCAAGTTTTACTTATATAAAAATAAATGTAATCATTATAAATTAATTTGTAGACCCTCGATTTTCTTTAAATATTGTCCTTATCCTTGTAATTTAATATATAATTCTTTAATTTATTATTAGTGTAAAAATCTGGTTGTACAGAATTTGGTATATTTTTTATAATTGTATTTGAAGTAAGATTATTTAAAAACACAAGTTTTCTCCGCTGCTTCCTACTATAAATAATAGGTGGATAAACATATGGTAGATTAGTTCTGTATGTCTTTCTAGTTGATTAATTAAAAGTGTTTTAAAAATTCCACAGAAGTAAGTTAAGAAAGTACACAACAAAAATTGTTCTTAAAAATCTAAATGAATAAATGTATAATTTTTTTTAAAGAGAACACATTATTATTTATATTTTTAATTTATTATCTTTGTTTTATTAACCACTTAATTGAGTTTAAATACATCTACCGGTTTCGAAAAGTATCATTCTTCTTCAGGATGTCATAACTAACTTAAAACATATATTATTGTTTCTTTACCAGTTTATTTAAAAAACACAACAATTTAAAAAATAAATTTAGTACCTAACTCAAATTGTTATTTAATAAAAATTTAGTCGAATAATTTTTAGATAAATAAAGCATGTAAAACTAATCAAAAAATTATAAACAACCAACTAAATTTAACTACGAGTCCTATTCTAAAAATTTTTCCTAAAAATTATTCGACTAAATTTGTAATAAGTAACAATTTGAGTTAGGTACTGAATTTATTTTTTAAATAATTGTTGTTTTTTTTTAAATAGATTCTGGTAAAGAAACAATAATATATGTTTTTAGTTAGTTATGACATCCTGAAGAAGAAAATGGTATTTTTCGAAACCGGTAGATGTATTTAAACTCAATTAAGTGCTTAATAAAAAAAAATAATAAATAAAAAATATGAATTTTAACCACAATGTTAATATTGATAATTTTAAAAGAACACATTATTATTTGTGAAGTTGTAATATTTTTAGAACATAGTTCTATCTTATTTTAATACATATTAAATGCATCAATTAAAAAATCTCTGGCATCCCCTAACAATTATTTCTCAAAGTAGGTATTCCCAATAACAAAGGCAATAGTTTTCAAATAAATGGAACGTAAGATGTATCAATTTGAAATAACTGCAACATAGAAGTTAGAACAATTGTCAACTATTTACGAGGCTGACGGAGTATAATTGGATATCGCACTTTTCTGGATAGAAAGAGATCCTGGATCAAATAATAAAATATTTTTCGATAAATTGATTTTAACTAAATGTATAAATTTGTTCGGATTTTGATTTAATTTCTGAATATCCTTGTTCAGGCCAAGGTTTTTATTTATTTTTTTCTTTACGGTACACGAATGTAATAAAATTTACCCAAATTAAAAGTTTTCGCAGAACGGCGTGAGGGGTTTATAAACACCCTGTGTTATGACAGTGACATAACTGTACGTGACAAAGAAACGTACATTTGGAGATACTTTTTGTTAGTTGTTTGACCATAATTCTCACGTCATGGAGACATTTGCAGGCCAGATATATTAGAAGTGACAGAGTACCTTCGACCAATCATGGTAAACCACGACGTGACTGAGTAGTTTTACAGACATTCAAGCAGAAAGATTAATGTTATAATAATGTCGCGCTAGCCCATGGACTCCACGTCTATGTAAATTATTTTTTTGGGAAGATATCTTTGTAAATCACTATAAATTCATCAAATACAGTATTAAAATATCTGAACTGTAAAATAATAGATTTGTCAATTTAATTTTGAGTATGACGTATTGAGCACTTGACACTTAGATTTTTATTAGATATATGGTGAAAAGAAAGATGTAAATCCTGCGCTGATAGGATCTACCGAACACGAATTGCTGCGCGGTCTCCGGGTCACTCGTCCCGCGGATTGGATTACGACGATTCCGATCATAAATTGGAATCACCACAGGTGTGCGGGGGGGAAGGTAGAAAATAAGGGACTTGAATATAACGGATAAGGGTCGATGATGGGATAAGGGTTCCAGTCGAAGGACCAGTGATCTCGGGGAATAGGGAATCTGAAGGACTGCTCGCCTTACCTTGTGTAAGACACGCCTCCGTCACCCCGCAGTCGCAGCCGAGATCACACAAATAACACACGGCAGATCTCCGCTTCTAATTGAAGACAGCGATGTCAATCACTTCACCCGCGACATACAAATAACAAATGGCAATCTGTGCAAACAAATCACAAGATCACAAACACACACCGGAGCTGAATAAATCCACACCGCTAATGCTCTCGCGATGTCAAGATCGAATAAATATCGGTCTAGTTGACGTCTGCTTACGTAAAAGTCACTATTTGCACTAAAGACGAGCATTAAGGAAAGGTGTATTTGGACGAAGAAAAGGTATCAATAACACGGGTCGCGGCCGATTTGCAAGACGCGGTAAAAATATATTTTACGAATCAGAAACATATGGGAATTAGGTAAATCTACACTGTGTACACAAGGGGATAGTGAAACGGGAAATAGGAATTTGGAATAGGGACAGAACAGTAAGGGCTCGACGCCTAACCAATACAATGGCAACATCAACTGTACAATAACAGATTAGTGTTTCATTTCACAGTTCACATTTCTTGACATTTCAAAGTTCATAGATAACACAATACAGAAAAGTCATGATCTGATATAGAAGAAGAGGGGGGTATAATAAATACAATAGAGTATCCACATGCGCACGGCGATCGGTAATATATAGACCTATCATAAATTTCGAACGAAAACTATATAGCAAAATGTTTATGATTGTATATGTATTATTTTAGGAGTATACGTGTGGGCTTGGAGAGAGTAGGTCAAAGTACCGTTAGGAACTCCAAAGTACCGTTAGTACTCAAGCATGGTAGGAATCTGAAGTTATTTAGGACCTTTATTCGAGTGTGGTTCTTCCGATGAGAGATCCTTTAGAGAACTTCAAAATATTTTTTTTTGGTTTTAATGTTTTTTCTTATTCTATTTACCTTGATAAATTTATTTTATTTGCTGGGTTAAATCTGCCGGTAGTGGAGCGTGGGGTGAGTCCCCTTTCCTTACTTGTACTTCTTTTTGTGCCGTCTTTTCTTCGGAAGGGAGTTTTCGAACATCTAATGTTACTCATATGCTGAATATATTATTATAATACAAATAAAACAAAGGTCGGATACAATGAAAGCAAATTTGATATAGGAGGCTGCGTGGTATCACTCTGTCACTGTGTGCAGGGCACTATTGAACAGCTTCCTTTGTAGAATTAAAAATATGCCAACCAGGTAGCGTAAGAGTAGGGCCGAAATAGGAGCCTTGCGCTTATTAAATTGGCCCTGGGAATGTGGTTCGTTCTCATTATACGTGTGGGTTTATGTTGAAGTCGTTTCAGAAGGATTTTGAGAGTTATGTTGTGGATGATGTGATTAATGTCAGGGAAGTGGATGCCCTAATATTTTATCCAACACTCTCGTGACCCTTTGTTAATGTGGAGTGTATTGTGTATATTAGTCGCACAGTGGGAGAGTGACCCATTTGCAAAATGGTCTAACGGAGATAAAAGGAATTGAAAAAAAACAAAATTTCATACGTTATTTATTAAAAAATATTAATGTATTGACATCATTCTAATTATATATGCAGAAATATAAATAAATTAAGCCAATACAAAACTAATATTAAAGTTTTTAGAATAAATAAAAACAGGCCACTACTAAACAGCTTAAATTTTGGTCTATACATTATTCTTCTGCAGTTCTTTCCAAGTCGTCATTTACTGTCTCGATTATTAGGTGGTTTTTAAACTATTGAATATTCGAATATTTTTGTGATTATTCGTTTATATGAACAGAACAATATATGTAAAATTTTAAATTCTAAATTTGTAACTTTTTTTTCGAAACGTATTTCAATAACACAAGTAGTCCAGAATGTCGTTTTCTAAATGAAAATATTAATTATATGTATATTAAATCAGTTATCTGTATCCTTTTGTGTTTTGATATTATTGATTAATGTTTTATAGTTTATGAATATATCTTCTAAAACAATTAAATGTATGTACCTGTGGGGTTCACGGGTTAGGTTAGATTAGGTCTTTTCATAAGGTAAGGATTATTTAATTTATTTTTATTTCCCAGAAATAATGCACGGCTTTTTTGCTTGTGAGCAAGCAATGCACACCCCAGTCATTAACTATAGACTATATTTTGAAAATGCATTTCGTGGTGGAATTTCTGTCTATATGTTTCGGCAAAATCAGTGCACATTTTTCTGTCACGAATCGAAAGTTGCCTATTTTGTACGAGGCTTTAAATTACTTCTGATTTATCAATTACACTTATTTTTTAAATCAGACATATCAAAGCGATCACATGTATAGATTTATTTTTTTAAATTAAAGCGATAGTATTTTTAATTGTTTTTTTATAAAATATAAATATGTTTGTATCTGCACTCATTATTTAAATTGATTTTTAGATTCTTCATAACTTTACGAATATATTAGAATATTTTATCTTTTACTATTAGATATACGAATAATTGAAAGTAACTAATATTTAGATACTCTACTTATTACTAATAGTTGTTTTGGGTGGCATTCAAATAGGCTAGCTATATGAATATTTACCTTAGCTAAAAAAAACCAAAAAAAATCAGACAGGTACAGAAATATTCACTGTGATTGGATATCAAAAAGTTTCTGAAAATACGATGTTGCCAAACTTCCCTCGTAAAAGTTACGAAGTGATCCTAGGGCTAAAGGATCTATTTAAAGTTCAAGTGGAACCACAAACTTTCGATGATTTTTTCTCGACATTTAATGATTGAATCAACAAGTCACAATAGACACCTGTTTGAAAGCCTAGACTTTTGAAACTAATTGAAAACAACTTTTGAATACAATCTATTTTCATGTCTCATGACACTTTATTATGGACAATCTTAGATTTTAAATATGAATTAAATATATTAATTAGAAAGATATACATATAAAATCAATTTCGTAGAAAAATATTGTTGTTACGCCACCGGGATTCGAACTTGGATCTCTTTACAAACCGAGAAAGGTTCATTATCCAACTATGCTACGGCGATAATATTTTTAGCGACAAATTTTCAAACGTACATTTTACCTTTTTGATATTAATACATTTAATCGTTCCATTATTTGAAAGAGCCACTAACTTTATTTTTATGGAATCTCAAATACTTTTAAGTAATCTGATAGCAGACGCCAGAATTATCAATTCATTTTTATTAAATTTTGGACACATTGATACAACTTTATTATTATATTTATAACCTTCTAATAACCTTAAATTTATTAATTAATTTTGTTTTGCAGTTTTTACCAATAATTTACTGATTTTATTAATTGTTTGTTTTTAAAATTAAAATATTGTTTTTACTTCTTACGAAACAGACTGTTTTGTTTTTCTACTAGCAGGATTGTTTTTCTGGCAGCGAATTTGTTTTGCATTAGTTAATATTCGATAATCGTATTATATAATGCGTGTGTGGCATTCATATTCCTAAATTTTCTAAAGGAACATTGTAAAATAAGTAAGAAATTTTTATTTAGTTATTTACCATATGTATTAAATATTATGAATGTCATGTTTTGATTTGTTTTAACTAATAAATACTAGACGTTACAGTATTTAATTAGATTTTTTTTTTTGATTTGGGTATGGCTAAAGATCTTATCCCAAGAATAATACTAGTGTGAGTATAATTTTAAAAGACATATCTTTTCCTAAAGAGAAATTGAAAAAAATGCATAATTTTAGGAGCTTCTGTTCAAAATATTCATAAAACAGACATCTGTGAAACGATAACGCCCAAGCGAGTGGAAAATTGTGGCAAAAAAAAAAAATTACATAAAACACACATATGAACACGCACCTTGGAAGACACAAACCCACTTATTATTTTTTAAATTTCCGTCAATTGCCGCCGACTAAACCCTAATTGCGAGACTATGTAACAAGGTAGGTGCCTGACAATATTATTAGAAAATTTGATAACAAATATAATTGTAAGTACACTACGTAAATACACATAATGCGCGCAAGGTACTAGAATACTAATAAATGGTAAAAGAATATTAAAATGATTTTAAATGCACATTTTTGAACAGAATTTAAGTATTAATTCAAAGGAAGAAGAAAAGGAAGAAATGCTTTAATTAATTCTTCAAAAAGTTTTAACGGTAATTTATGAATTTTCGCGCCCCTTCTGTTTCAAATTACTTTTCTATGTTTCGGTGATATTATAGGAAGTTCTTCATGAGAATTTTACAGGTGCCTTTTGGGTATTTTCAAAATATGTTTTTGTTAATTATTGAAAAATCTGCAGCGGTATTGGAATTCATTTGAATCAATTCAAATTTAAAATTCAATTCACAATTCAATACAAAAAAATTAAAATATCCATTGTTATTTCTTATTTTATCAGATACATTTTAGTTAGTTAATGTATTTTTACTTACTAGTATGACACTTCAGTAGCTGGAAAGTATTGCATCCCGGGCAACGCTGGGGTTTAGAAATATTTGTAGGCAGAAATTTATAAAGAAAGTTAATAATTTATGTCTAATATTTCAAATATTATGCTGTGATGCTTGTTTTTATACAAAATTTAACGTTTTTTCAATTATAACATACTTAAATTTAATATAAATATTAAGCGGACTTAAAGACTTAAATATATTTAGGTGTTCAGATACCAATCACAATTTCAATATTTAACGCAAACACGTTGTAGTTAATCACTTTATTAATAAATAATTCATTAATTTTATTTTAAACCACTGAGTTATTTATATTAACAAACCGGTTTCTAAAAATACCTTATCTTTCACCAGGGTGATAAAAAACTAACAAAAACCATTTGTCAAATTATTCTCGTGTTCTTAAGTACGATATTTAAAAAGTATTAGGAAAATGTATTTAAAGATATGGAAATTGACTTAGTGATCCGAAATTATTGGAAAAACTTATAGGATTTCTTTTTAGATAGATTTTAATTAAGATATTAATGATATTTTGCTTAATTTTAAAATTTTATTTATTTATAACAATTGCAAATTATTTAATTTAACATCAAGATATTCGAAATTTTTTATCAAAAGTAAGATCATTTTCTAATAAATGATTTGAAAATTCTGTAAAACCACAATTATTTAAACATCTTAAATGCTCTTCGACATTTATTAGTTTCAATGTACATAATGACAATTTATTTCTACAATTAATTTCCTAATATTTTTTAAATATTGGATTTAAAAACACGAGGACAATTTGCCATATTATTTTAGTTATTTTTTTATTATCCTGATATTATAATTAACTCACATTATTAAGGATAATATATTTTAAATATTAATTAAATGTATTGATTAGAAAGGTGTACATATAAAATCAATTTTATCGAAAAATATTGTTGTTGCTACCGGAACTCGACCCTGCATATCTTTCAATTCGGGGAACGTGTATTAACCGATTATTTTTACGGAATCTCAAATACCTTTTGAGTAATTTGATTGTAGACGTCAGAATTAACAATTCGTTTTTATTAAATTTTGGACACATTGATACAATTTATATATTATTAAGGAGAACATATTATACAAAGGTATTTGAGATTCAAATAATTGAACAATATATGTATTTATTTGAAAAGTGTAACATGTAGGTTCGAAAAATTGTCGTCAATGCACTGTGGGGCTATAGCATAATCGGTTAATGCATATTTCCCCGGATTGGAAGAGATCCAGGTTCGAATCCTGGTAGCAACAATACTATTTTTTAATTAAAATTGATATTTCTAATTAATCTATTTAATTTGTATTAATAACTCACATTGGACAAAAATATTTAATTAATAAAATTATTTATTTTTGATCACTTAATATTTTTATTTTCTAGGCTAGGATGCCGGCGAAGCAGCACAGCACTATTATAGTACAACATGGAAAGCGTCATGCATCGTGATTTACGATTATTGTCTGCGTCTTAGAATATTATTTCTCAAACATTTTCTTCTCTACCATGCGACAAAGTTCGGTAGCATTTCACTTTATTGGAATAATAATAAAAAATTCAAGGGATGCCCTTTGGTCCCGGTTCCCACCGCGTAATGTATGCAAATCGTACCACACCCCCGTACAAAAGATCATAGACCCAACGCGTCTTTTAAATTACCGCCAAAACTTGCCCCAGGAGAGCAATGTAACAAAAGTAGAATTATTTATTTCACACCGAGGCCATCTTGTTTTGTACCGATTTCCAAAATGGCCGTGTCGAAATCTAATTTATGCCGCCGTAAAGAAATACGAAATGTATTCGGTAAAATGTGAGGATAATATTTATGAGGTGTTATATAATACTTATTTTTAGAACGCTTTTAAGATTGTGTTCACTTTTGTACGCATTTATATTTCTCTATGATTCATTTTTATTCTTTACTGCTATAGATAGGTACCGGTATCCGGCGATAATCATATTTTTCTCGGTTGATTTTTAGGGTCCTTGAAAGCAACCGAGAAAAGTAATATAATATACATTTGTGGTGGTATAAATCATGTAAAACCAAAATTTGTCTATACAAGACACTTATTAGACCATTATTAGTATATGTTCGTAGCAAAGTATTTTAAAACATACATTTGTTCCGTATTCGTAAATTATTGTTTTTTTATAGATGAATACATATACATTAAATGTAGTATATTGCTACCAGTTTTTTGTTTGTTCCTACCCCTTACCCTATTTTAAAACTAGTACACATTGTTCCATTGGCTCGACTTGTTGTTTATGCATTCGAGGAGAGGAAGTGTTCTCATGAGATTATTCGTGTTTGAATCACTACTTTGTACACACCGCTGTGATTTTGTTGTATTGTGAGCGTGAAACTCAAGGGGGTTTTTGTGCTTTGGCAGTTTCAATCATTGTGTGAACTTTTGGAAGGTCATCGAGATGGCGTCATCAACCTGGTGAGTCGAGCTGTCCTTTGATTTCGTGACTCCATCCTAGTCAGCTATCGAAGGTCTCCTTCATCCTCATCAATCTCTATTTCCAATCTAATCCATCCCTTCCGATTTCATCATCCACTACTTGTGACCGGCAACATACGTCGGTTACATCATTTTTGATTGGAAATATTTAAGAAAGATCTATATTATTACAAATATTAATTTAATTTTTAGATTCATACTACAAAACAAGGTAAATATATTATGTTCAATATGTAAAGATAAAAGCTTGAATAGCTTGTTGGTGTAGTGACTAGAACGCTGGTCTGGTGATCTATTGGTCGGGGGTTCGCGCCTCGTTTCAAGACACCAACAAATTAGTTCTATTTTCATTGTACAGGCATTTAGCTTACACCCTTAAATATTTCACGGGGAAAAGAAAACGACACGAAAAAAAACATAGTATTTTTCAAAAAAAAAATTAAGAACATAAAAACAAAAGCATATAAAAATCATTTACGTATTGAAGTATCCATTAAAAAATATTGTTAATAAGGTTTTTTAAATATTGAAACGAAAAAGTGAACAAATCACAGTAAAACTTAAAGTGAAAATCCAATGTTCAATATACAATAATAAAAATTGATTAAGTTTTCAAGTTTTATGATGAAATCAATATTCTCACTTATCAATGACTTCAATGGGATGAATGGTAGAGTCTTCACCATGTGTACAGCTAAAATCTTATAAGGTAGAAAAGAAACATCGGAAGATCTCAACTCCGTTGGCTGGATGGAATATGGAGAGTTCTGTTTGCTCTTGAACTAAGGCACATAAAATATAGAAATTTAAACAATGCCCACCCCGGGCAGTAATGCCATACTGAATAATTAATGATGTTTCAATTAAATTTTTTAAAAGCACTGTATAATGGAATTATTGACCTTAATTTACTTTGTAAGAATATATCTAACGGCAGGTCGCCAAGGCAGCATTAATTAGAGGGCGTCAAGATAACATTAATTATAGAAAGGGAACATTAATAAAACGTGAAACTTTATTAGTTGAAAGCTATAAAATTAAAACTTTCTATAACTTTGTTAGGTCAAACCTATTAAAGTATAAAATTTTGTGGAGTCTATAATTACACAATTTCTCCCTAACTATCGCTTACCTAGACACCTCAATGAGACTTATGCAAATATTATGCCTTTGAGACAGGACGCTGATTAAGAAGATCAAAGGTGCACTGATCATTTTTTTGAAGCATATATAGAAATTTGTTTTTGTCGTACATGCCAAAATAATGAAATCTGTAATATGGCTAAGTATTTCAAAGTCTAGAAAAGTAAGAAAACTTCGAAATTAATGTTTGTCTTTTTCCTTACCTAACTCTATTATATATATGGCTGTTGGGATAAGAAATTTTAAATCAAAACAATGTTCATTTCACCATACACTACTAATAACAAAAACGTTCCGTTCTGCAAATCGTACAATTCCAATAAGATAACACAAATATGGACCCAACATATGATCCAATCGGGTAAGAGATCATACAGCAGCATGGCTATCCAACATTCTAACATAATCATTATAGAGTGCCTATACTAATAATTCACTAATTCTACAATACTCCTACTTCATTTTCTTTTTTTCTACATGTATATATATATATATATTTTTTTTTTTTATCTCAATTTTTATTCCTGTAGAATCTTAAATAATACCACGACAAAAAGTAGCCAGGACAATTCTGTATATATCAGAGGTGGAGTCTACTCAATCCCACACAATAAACGTATTAACGTCTTATATTATAATATATTCACCTCTGTTATAACAAAAATATGTATGTCAATAAATAAATAAGTAAATAAATTTAGATAAAAAAATGCATAACTAAACATAATATCATCAGACATTCTTTCAAATATTAACTCAAAACGAGAAACTCGTCCCGTATATAGGTACGACCTACCATACCTAAGGCAAGGTACTACGTTGAACATGAGAAGAAATGATGTTATGGTGAATAGCTACCACTTTACCATGAAAACTGGCGCCATCACACAGGACGCGTGCAGGTACAAGCAGCAACTGGGGATAACCAAGACGCCCTCACAGAGCACATATTCCCTTTTTGGTCGACACCCTCAAGTCACATTTCTGACAATGCACCACGCTATGCGCTCGCGATCTAGCAATCAAACTATTGTCAATTTATGATGGATATGGCGATATTCGCTTTGTTCATGTAAATTATTTCGATAGTCAGCTATATCCCGGGTTGTCTATTGGCAACATATGTAATTTTTTTTTTAAATAAAGCAAAAACGTTGTGCCTTGATATTATAATAAAATAATATAATATTTTAGTTTTAAACTACTTTATTATGTACAAGTCAATTAGTTTCAGTTCGACCCAACCTTCTTCAGGATGATGATATAGTATATGGACTATCCTAAGTACAAATATTTAAAGATAAGATAAAGAAGAGAGAGCAACAGTATATCAGAATGAGACAGAGTATTAGGTAGGATGTGGGAAAGAAGGGTGGGGATTATAAGGGGACAATTTTAATATCGTACTGTTGGATAGGATTTACTTGGTTATTGAATTACTTGGATATTACTTTGTAATGTCACACCATGGTTTGACATTACAAAGGGTGTCGAGCAGGGTTGTGTAATGTCTCCATTGTTGTTCAATTTGTATATGGATAATTGTGCGAAAAAACTAGAATACATAAATGTAGGAGCGAATTTGATCGTATGCTGTTTATTGGATGCCGATGATGCAGTATTAATTTCGAGTAATGAACGAGAATTACAGAGGCTAGTAAGTAGAATGTACGATCTATGCAAAGAAAGCGACCTTATTATGAATATCAACAAGTTGAAAGTGATGGTATTTGAGAAAGAGAAAAGCATGACAACGTGCAAAATACTAGTAGGTAATGAATGTTTGGAACAAGTAGATGAGTTTGTATATTTAGGAAGTATGTTTGGTAGAAACGGAAAGACAGAGAAAGATATCGAAAGGTGGGTGACTGCAGGGAATAAAGTGAACAGTGCTACGAATGAAATTATAGCTAATGAGAACTTGGTAACTGAGGCAAGATTAGTGGTTCACGATGAAGTTCTTGTAATTGACACCTATGTATGGAAGTGAGGGCTGGAACTGGCAGAGAAGGAATGAAATTAGACTGAATGCAGTGGATATGAGATTACTTAGGCGTGTATGTGCCAGATCCATTTATGACAGGTAAATAATGAAGAAATAAGGAAAGAATGTAAAGTTGATCTAAGTATAGTCAGTAAGATTAAGAAAGGATCACTTAGATGGTTTGGTAATGTGGAACAGATAAATGAGTAGAGAATGGTGAGAAAGATATATGACGCAGTATTGATGGCAGCAGAAGTAGAGGACGTCCGCGGAAGACTTGGCACGACCAGACAAACCAGATACTAGAGGATGGTCCAGTTAGAAGCCTCAATAATCGTCGAGCTTGTATGAGAAGATGTATGAATGTGGATGAGGTGAGAATTGTGTCAGGACAGAATAGTATGGTACTCTATTCTCTCTGCCTACCCTCGCGAGGAAACGGCGTGATGGTAAGTGAGTACGTAAGTAAGTACTTGGTTATTTAGTATCTGGCTATTATTATTCAGTGATTTATTAATTTCTAATTCTTCTAAATTGTTAAGGCGTAAATTTATTCTATTTTTTAACACTTGTACCCCCATATTTTTAATACCCCCCTACCTGATACTGTGTCCCACTCTGATATACTGTTAAATATCTGTACTTAGGTTAGTCTATACACTATATTGACCTGAAGAAGGTTTAGTCCAACTGAAACTAGTTGACTTTAGTATATGTACAAAATAAAGTGGTTTAAAATTAAAAAAATATTAAATTTCAAAGTCACTCACTTGGTTGATCGTTCAAAGAGTGATAGCTTCCGCATCAGCTCTTCTCATTCGCAGCTCGGTTGGCATTTGTTTTAACGCTAAAGACAAGCGTGCCCCACCGCCATGCTACAGGGACAAGAGGGCAGCTATACACGGCTGCCAGACAAAATACATCTCTCACTGTCCTCCGGAAAATATATCTTTATTTACTTTTAAAATTAACAATATTAAATTTGTGGTTAAAATTCATATTTTTATTTATTATCTTTGTTTTATTAACCACTTCATTGAGTTTAAATACATCTACCGGTTTCGAAAAATACCATTTTCTTCTTCAGGATGTCATAACTAACTAAAAACATATATTATTGTTTCTTTACCAGAATCTATTTTTAAAAGAACAACAATTATTTAAAAAATAAATTTAATACCTAACTCAAATTGTTACTTAATACAAATTTACTTTAGGAAAAAATTTTAGAATGGGACTCGTAGTTAAATTTAGTTGGTTGTTTATAAGTTTTTGATAAGTTTTACACGCTTTATTTATCTCCAACGATTCCAAATTATTTAATTTGTGACCGTTTATATGCAAAATTGACAATCCCAATTTTTTATCAAAACCATTACCATTTTCCATCAAATGATTAGAAAATTCTGAAAACCCACTATTGTTCGAACATCTCAAATGCTCTCTTACGCTTATATTAAAATTTCTGCCCGTTTTACCAATATAAAATGCAGCAAAATCCTGACAAAGATGATAAATTTAACAATTCTGGTATCTATAAACTTAGTTGCCAATTGTGTTCCTGGTTTCACACATTGACACCGAGGCAGGCACCATCCCCCTGGGTCGGGGAGTGGCGGAGCAAACTTAGAAAAAAGCACTCCTTCTAGAGGGATAAGACAAAACAAAACGAAAAACGTCTGAGCGCCAATTCGATGTCTTGTTTTTCCTGGCTACTTTGTGGTGATAGTCTAAACCAGGGGTCGGCAGACCGCGGCTCTTTTCATAGGTATTTGCGTATCTTTAACTCCAGGTCATATTTTCATATACAATCATATTTGATACATGGAATAGTTTACGTGAAATGATATAATAAACCACTAGCAGTTGTCATTCTCTAAATCCTTGGCTCTACTTATTTATGCGAACGAACATTCCCTTCCACGAATCAAATAAAAGATAAGTTAAAATGCTAATTAACCGACAATAATTTTCAATTCTGCCTAAAATACAATCCTGCTATACCAACACAGTGCTTCGACGATAAATTTTCTAACCAACTTATATAACACTTTTCAATTTAATACATATATCATTCCAATATTTGAAGGCCATCTTCTTTATTTTTACAGAATCTCAAATACCTTTGAGTAATCCGATAAGAGACACCAGGATTACTATTTCATGTTTATTAAATACTAATAAAATTTAATAGATTTAATATGTAAGTATTTATTATAAATATATACATATTAAATCAATTTTGTCGAAAAATATTGTTTTTGCGCTACCGGGATTCGAACCTGGATCTCTATTTCAAATCCGGGGAAGGTACACTAGTACATTAGTTATTTATGCTGTTTGTTAACAAAATAACATTAGAAAGGATTAAAACTGCATACAAATCATTGAAGTGTCTACTTCCTCTTTTACTAATTTGCGAATTTTACAATCTTACTGTTTTTAATGTGTTGATTTCATGATTGTTCTTTAAATTTGGTGCATGGATTAGTTATTGATTTGGCAAAAACAAAAAGTAATTGGCAGAACTATTTCCTACGTTAACCTTTAATAAAAATAATTATTTTCTTTAGTTATTACGTGAAGGATTTTTAAACAATAAATTAATTATATATATATTTTATTTTTATTTTTTTATGTTATTAATTATGTTTTCTTAAAACGTTCATACATTTTTTGTATGGGTAAGAAAGTATTATTTTACGTTAAAACTTAAACTTTAAAAACACTCATAAGAGTATTATAAAATTTTGATTTTTACTATTAATTTTAACTGTTACTTTAATTTATTTTTAGTTGTGAGTTTTTTATTCACAACTCACCATAATATTTGCTTTTTGTATTTATGAATAAAAAGCAATTGATTTTTATTTGTTTATGTTTATATAATTTATTCGATAATCTGTCTGTAAATATATTAGTATTTTTATAACATTTTTGTAAATAAATAAATAAATTACCACTCAAATTCCTAGAGAAAATCTTTCAAAATGACTTCCGTTCTGGTTTATAGTAAGGAAGCACGCTGAAGACGATAACAGCATCTATTCAACTATATGCGGTCTAGTGCGAGAAGCGTTATTTTCGAGCCATTTGCGTTTGAAATGATTTGTTAACTTTTGTGTTTCCTCTTTCTTGCTATCCGGGAATTTTAATACCCTTCTTTAGAACTGTTTTATGTGTGATTTAAAATCTATAGATTTAATTCAAAACAAATACGCGTGCACAAAGCGTGATGATAAACACATCAGTATGAATATATGTATAATTCATCTTACAAATCTTACATCTTTTTCATTCTTCCTTCATGTCTAAGGGCCGTTTGTGTTGCCAGAAGTAAATTATTACTATGGTAACTGTTAACTTTAGTAACGTTTTATTAACGCCCGTGGTTAAAATCGCTTGCGAGTTGTTCGTACATCAAATTTACTGTTGTCATAGCATAGATATAGGCGCGATAAACAATCATTAAATATAGATTTTTTCGCCTCTGCCTTCGAAATTTGTCACCGTCAAATTTTTTTCATATTATGTGCTGATGTATATTAAACAACGAAATCATCATCAGACGAACTCTCATCACTAAAATAGCGGGATATTGAATGATTCATTATCGTATAATGCAACTTTTAAAGTATGAATATGTTATTATATATTAACTATCTATTCTCGTTATTATATATTAACTATCTATTCTCGTTTTTACTATCGGATATCGGAGATTAAAATATATTCATCTAGTAAAGCCTATCTTCTATTTCTGGCGCTATGCCATTTTATTTTTATTTTTCACATTCCTACGAAACAATTATATAACTATCCATTCGTATTACACAGCTTTTTATTAAAGTATATTCATACAAGTATCACATTTGAACGTGAAAGTTAGGCGATTGCGTAGTTTCGCAGTTTAACTAATTAAACTCAAGAGAGTGTTGAAAGTCTACCGTATTGAAAGCGATGTCCGAATTCCAAGAAACATTTCAGTTTTTAAATATCCAATGCTTATTTTACAAAATAGTTAATTACAATTTGTTTAAAAAAATAAGTATCTCATTATTATCCATAAAATGTATTTTTTTTAATATTTAAAAAAATATAATTACTGCTAGTTCATAGCTGATGACCCAGTATATATTTTTAAGATGGATTTTGCAAAGTAGAGTTTTTATGTATTTATTATTAAGGGCAAATCAAAAATTATCTACATTTTTCGTTATAAAATTAATTTACACAGACTTCACGGAAGCCAAGCTCATCGTGGATGATTTTATGGACAGAACCATGATTCATATTCAATGAAGACGTTACCTCATCGATTGGAACTCGTGAAGTCGCTAGAACCATTTCTCGAACGTCCTTTTCGTGCATCGCACTCGTTCTGCCACTTTTGAACTTCTCGATTCACAAAAAACACCTTTACGTGATAAAACACTGTCTCCATATTGTGATAAAAGTTTACCATGAATTTTAGCCAATTTTACACCCTCCAACCAGAGAAATCGGATCACTGCTCGTTCCTCCTCCTTGGTGGCGCAAACTGCTAGCGGAGCCGATATGTTTACACTATAATTTTTGGAAAGGAAATGACGGGATCTAGATCAAATTTCGCACACGTGATCGTAGTCGTACGATACGCAGTCGGTAGTATGACTACCTTGAAGGTGTTTTATGGCGAAAGTGTATATAATTTTTGACTCGTCCTCGTAAATATATATATATACGAGGACGAGTCTATATATATATAGCATGTAACACTCGTACAATACGTTGATTATACCGCATTGTAAGCTTAAGGGCATAATAAATGAGGTAGGACTTGCGACTCTATTCGTAATTTAGCCTGAATTCATAATTCAACAAGCTACGAGGAGAGTCATCTCTTATCACGAGATGGGTACGCTCAGATTAACGGGATTAAAAGAGTTGAAGCTTGAATCTGTACTGCATATTTTAATATGAATAATTATGACCTTTACGAAAGAGAATATTATTACTCATTTTTGTATGATATCTACTGTGTATTTTATACGTCATATTCATTTAGATATTTATTTAACTTTGTTAAAAGTTTTGCTTTCATTTCATTTATTTAAAAAAATTTAAATGACACAGTTTTGTTGTAATAATAAAATATATTTTTAATTAAGTACAAATTATTATAGCAGATATTATATATGTATTAAATTAGTAAATCTAATGGATGTTAATGTCGAAAAAATATGTACCCATTATTGTGAAAGTGGTCTTGAAAGTCATTTTTCTTTCGTTTCAAGATATTTAAAGGTTTACGTTTGAATTGATTAAAAATGTGTTTAACCAGATTTATAATTTATTATGGCTTATAAATTTTAGATGTAACTTATGAGGATATAAAAAAATTAAGGTAAAAATAGCTTACTCTATTATCAAAATATACACTAGCGGTATACCGTTGAAGGGTCGTAACAATACACAATAAAACGCTTTAAATTATTTACAATTGTTACAATTATATAAATTTAAAACAATGTGACGCGAAATAATTTATAAATTCTATTTTTAATTTCTTGACTTAGACCGCTTTCATAATAATGGGCACATATATGAAACAGAGATTATGCTTCCACGATAATCTTCTGAGTAATTTATCGTGTATTTGCCAAATCTCAGAAATTTCCAACATTTATCAATATCAAGCGGAGATGGTAATGAGATTTATCTAAATTTATCTAAAAACGAAATCTCTGAGTCTTAGAATTAGAAATTACTGCTCCGTTTACTACATTTCTGTATCCCCTTTCAATATCTTTATCCGAGTAGGTACTTTAAATATTTATTATGTGACGCCATAAAGGCGAGGCGGGATGGACATCTACTAAAGTTAGCTCGTATATCTTCTTCTTCTTCTTCTTTTAAACAGGCAATCCACCCTTCAAGAGTGATTTGTGCCATTGAAAAAACATTTTTTCATAGAAAGCAGTACAACAATATTATAGAATAAGGAATATTACGCTACAAGTTAATATCATTGTCGTTCAAGAAATTTTATTATTATATAGCTTAAATGTGGTGAGTTAAGGGAAAGAAGATGAGTTAACACAAGTTAACCGGGAGTTGAAAATTACCATTGACAAGATTATTGTAAAAAAAACCTGTGATCCGCAATGGACAGGCAAAAAAGAGATGGTCAAGGGTTTCCTCCTCGGCACTACACTCACACATTGGAGAGTCTATTATGTTAAATCTGAATAAATGTGAGGCTACCTGGCAATGCCCAATTCTCATTCTAGAGATATTTGATATTGTTCTTTTAGAGACTATCCTGTTGGAGAACCAAGGCGTGCGGGGAATAGATCTTTGGATTATTTTAAGCCGATTACCCTTGTGATTGTTTAGATCCATCCATTGTGCAGTCCAAATAGAATTCATACGTTTTTTTACCATATTAAGTCTGTCATACATCGGAATATGGAATTGATGGGGAATAATTCCGGAAAGAGTAGCCTTCTTGGCCAGTTTATCAGCACATTCATTGAGCTCGTATATATATATATACATAAATATAAAATATTATTCAAAATAATTAATACAAAAATATTATTTATAAAACATATCGATGTCAGTTATTATATATCGGTTTCCATATTATTATATATCGGTTTTAAGTGAGGTAAATTATTATACATCATTTATGTACTGGAAATCCCCAATTCAATGAATCTATTCATAACATTTAATTGATCAGTTAATCAATTAATCAATTGATCCGTTAATCAATTAATCTATTCATATCTCATTATCAATTCTCATTGAGGTCTAAAATACAACTGATTAGTTTGATTTTAAAATCCAGATTAATACCCAAATGAAAATATGTACTCTTATAAATTTAAAAGACAAAATATTATTGGTAAAAATGGCTGAACCAATACGAATTAAAAAAAAATCAACAACCTTCCTAGAGCGTTTCGCCGATTGCGTACCTTCTGTCCAGTTAAGTGGCGCTCCGCCCATACAGAGAAAATACAGGCGTACCACCAACGTAAAAACCCAAAGCTAGCAATCGAAAGATGTCAAACACGGGCTAATTATATAATCACTTAAGAGGACTTATGAAGGTGCATTACGAACCGAATCTCAACTATCTGAGGTCACTATTTATTTATTTATATTAACGCCCTTGTGAGCTATTACATTAGAATAATAATTTATTTAATTTAAATATAACAGTACAGTTTGAATATAACAATTTAAATATAACATAATTTAAAAAACTAAGTATAATTCACGTACAAATATTTTTTCAATTCAGGTATGCTCCTGTAACGAAAAATGTCAACGAAATCCAACTTGTTACGAAGTCGATGCATCCGTATTATTGGCGAGTTAACAGCATAATTATTTCTATGAGTATCTGCAAAGAACACTTCACGCTTTCTTGTTTGAGTTGGTATTTTATTCAAAACCATTTATTAAATTAATGTATTAATTATAAATATATACATATAAAATCAATTTTGTTGAAAAGTATTGTTTTTGCGTCACCGGGATACGAACCTGAATCTCTATTTCCAATCCGGGGAAGTACACTACTAATTGTGTTATAACGCCAATATTTTTCATGACAAATTTTCGAACCTTTTCAAATTAATACGTTACACTTTTTCAAATTAAAACGTCTGTCGTTCCATTATTCGTATCCCGGTGACGCAAAAACAATATTTTTCGACAAAATTGATTTTATATGTATATATTTATAATTAATACATTAATTTAATATTTAAAATATCACAGACCTATGTTCTGAATAATTACAACTTCACAATAAGAATATGTTCTCCTTAATAATAAAACCATTTATGTTAACTCAGGGCATTCAAACATATATATAAATACTACATCGCTCACATCTCTTCTCCAGGCTAATGTATATTTTTCGAATAAAGTAAACTCATGAAATAATCGTAACTTATATTTTCTATCAGAATATGCAATTTAAAATTTATAAATCTTAGAAATTTGTGATGCACCTTTTTGATTTTTATAATTAATGACATGAAGGAGAAAAGAAGGAGAAGAAGTTCATACTCTACATGTAAAGTGTGGTAAATAAATTAAAGATAGGTTTGAAAACAAAGAAACGAGAGAAAGTGAAGAAACTAAGAAGCTGACCAAAAGAACGGCGCCAGCTGGTATGCCAGTCAGGTCTCCCTGGTCTCCAGGCATCTCAGTAACTCCCAGTGGGATGTAGATCTCTTCAAAAAGCCTTTTCATTGTCATCTCCATCTCCGATGAGGCTGTTTCATCCCTCCCTGTCTTGCGCAGCTTCGGTAAATTGCAAAACTTTAATGTGAAGGAACATTGTAATTATTTACAACTGCATAAATCTTTTTTCATTATTAAAATCAGATCACTCAATTCAACAGGAATATATTTTTTTTCCTGTAAAAATCCGAGAAATTACAATATTCTCCAAATTAGTATTTACGTTTTTTAGCAGTGATAATGACACCTTTCACCTTGGCCTATGCTTTAACTCTCATGTTTCTGTTTTGTTCTGTTCTCGTAATTCCCAGCATATTTTATTTCCATAGTTTTTAAATTGACTTCATATTTATTTTTCTCCATTTCAAAACAGCGAGAATTATGTACATTCGGAGAGGTCTGAGATCTACGGCAAAAGAGCAAAGAAAACTCTACAAATAATATTTTAAACGGATAACATTTCTATCTAAGCTTTATATTAATATGTATATATCTCGTATTTGAAAATTTGATAGAAGTATTCATACAGTTACGGTTACAGTTACAAAATAATGAAAGATTTTAGACCCTCCCAGAACTTGAATAAATTTACTGGTGAGTACATTAAAATCCTTGAAACACAATCGGAGATAAGTGCTTGTTAATGATTTACTTCTGGGAAGGTTATATATCGTTAAATAAATTAAACATAGTAAAATAGAATATTTGAGCTGGATGCTACGGGTGTTAGTGTTAATATCAGTAGCGACTAGGAATTCCATTACCGGTAATGTACCAATTTTACATCAATCTATTAAATATCTCAAATTTATGCAGGCATAATTTCACTGTAAAAAAATAGTTGTAGTAAATAAATATTTTTTGACTAATATAGCTGTCTGAAAAGTTTGCGACCTAACAAAGAAACAATACATTTTTTCTTCAAATTTATTTTTATTTTTCTATATTGTATTCTTGTAACATATATTTACACACAAATTTTGAAGTGTAAGTCTATACACTTCTTCCAGAGATGCTCCCATACCTTTAACCCGTCTAAATAGTACTTGGAGTCTCTCTGCAAAATAGTTATTTACGAAGGTGATGACCTCCTCATTTGACGAAAATATCTGTCCTCCGAGCGCAACTTTTAGCTAAAGAAACAAAAAAAAGTCGCTTGAGGCTAGATCTGGTGAGTAAGGAGGGTGGCTAAGCAGTTAAAATCGTAATTCGTAGATTTTCGCCTGAATAACCGCTGAGGTGTTAGATGGCGCATTGTTTTGGTGAAACCAATTTTTTTTTGTAAATGTGGCCGTTTATTTGCAATTTCTGTCCTCAGCTTGTCAAGTAATGATGCATAGTATTCCTTTTTTAAGAAAATCGATTAAGTCAACTCCGTGACTACTTGATGACAGCTCGATAGTCAATTTTATCATTTTCACAAAAACGCTCACATCGACTCACTCAAACGATTGTCAAACAACAATTGTGGGTCCAAAACAGGTGAAATTTTGGTGAGTACTTATCAAAGCATGTGCAAACATGTTCCTCAACTTTTGTTGACGAGTGGTGCCATCTTCATGTTGAAGTCGGAAATTTTTCACACAGCCCTCGTATATAAATGCAGCAATAGAGTTATGCACCCCCGAAAAAGAATAATCTTGAATTATGGGGGTGGCTATCGATATTTATATAAAAACATGATCAAGATCTAAAATAGAATAATGTGAAATTTAATAACAAAATTATATTTTATTAAAAATGTTGAAAAATTGATCGAAGTAGAAAGAACATAAGAAATATGTCGAATACGTTATTGTTTATTTATCTTGAAGACCATATAATAAAAGTATAGTGATTTTGACTATGATAGAAAACAGTTTCCTTGTGTAGAACAGAAAATTCAATATACTTATTCCTTTAAAATCGTAACAAACAATATTTTATCTAATAAGTAAAGAAAAAAAAAACGATAATTGTAAGGCTGAAATTTTGAAATCCCTATTCGCGATGTACTAAGTACTCTAACAATATGTAATTTTCCCTTACCCTTGGACCTAGTGTACCTGTGCCAATATAAACACGTGTCTTCCTCATCTGAAGTTCAGCCTTGAAAGTAATATAAATACTAGGCTGTGAAGCGTGCGCAACCTGCGTCAGCAAACTTCCAAAATTACCCATGCTTTCTAAGAAGACCACATCATCTATAATCTCAGTTCCCACGTATACGATAGTAGCCTTTTGCCCTCTGGGAAAAATACATACATTTCATAGATCCGACTTACAGATCTACCTAATAATATAATAAATTTATACTACGAATTAAATTATTCAACTAGAAAGATATGCAAATAAATTCTATTTAATTAATATCCGTTAGATAGAGTTGGTGCGTATAGAAGCAATTGAAATCCATTTCACGCCATAATTCAAATTATTATTTTTTTATCTTTATGCCAAATAAATTGGTTCTCGAGCGGGTACTTTTAAAGACGTTTGATTATTTTAAATACTATATGTACTGTGTACGTTTTTTAATTATGATTATTTTAATTGATCAATGAATATTATGTTACTAAAAAAATACACGGTACAAATCTTTTTCATTAAAAAATTGAGTTATCACCATGATTGGACCCGGAAAGTTTCTGTTGGAGTAGACTGCTCCTCCAATTAAGCTACGTTAATATTATGCATCAAATTTATTTTAAAATTTTAGTATTTGCAAAATGTAATAATTCCGGTGTTTATAAACATAGCCGTAAAGATTGTACTGCTTTCTACATTGGTAAAATAATTTAAGATGTTTAAATTATAATGGTTTTTCAGAATTTTCACATTATTTATTAGAAAATGACGTTGGTATTAAAATGAAAAATTTATAATCATTAGAAATAAATAAAGAATGTATAATTAACCAAAATATTATAATTTAACATTAGTATTTTTATCCTCTCGTTTTATATATTTTCGCATTTATTTGCCTTGTATGTTTCATTTTCTATTTAATTGTTTTTTACCTCGTATTCAATGAGTTATATTGGTTTGTGAAATATCATATGCTTACCATTTTGCCCTAAAACAGGGTCGCCTAGTTGGGCAATGCATTAAAAAAATATATGTAATAAACTGTTATTTATCTGTACAATATATATTATGTGTCTAAATAAATAAAAATAATAAAAAACTACATAATTTAACCACAATTTTGTATCATCAAGTCAATGTCCAAATCTTTCATGATCGATTTATTTTTTAAATTATGATTATTTTTATTTAAAAACAGATTTTGTAAAAACACATTATAATTACGTGACATATGTTTTTGGTTAATTAATTTATCATCTTGAAGTAGGAAATGATATTTTCCGAAAATGGTTGATATTTTAAAATGACTCATTAAGTGATTATTATAAATAAAGTTAAATATGGAAAAAGTGATGTCAAGTGGGAGTATCATCATGAGACCAAGTGAGAAGTAGCGCATTAACCTTGCTTTCCCGAAGCGGGGTATTCACATTCCCTATTGATCGATTTAAACTCGATAACTCAATAATTATGAAAACAATTTTATTATTATTTTTTGTAATCTTCACGGAAATAGTGACAAAAATTTAGAATTTTTTTTTTTTTCAAATTTCCAAGCGTATGCTATTTAAAACTATTGTTTTCGGTCCAGTGATCTTCGCGCGGTACATACACCTGCGCATGTCGATACCATACCCCTGTGTCTTATCTTTAAGTTATTGTGCTCATTATGTGTTTCACTCTAACTAATGCACTATGTAGCCACATACCACAGATGCGAACGAGGGAGACAGCTATATCGCTTATCACGACTCGCGGCATTTGGACAAAAGACGTCCGGCGAGGCGGTTGGGACCACATCGCCCGTCATGAACTTTTTATTATCGTTTGTTTGAATATGATCTTGGGTGTTTCTATAACCCGCTTCGAACCGCACGGAAGTTCTGGCCGCTTAGTGACGAAAAGGTTAAGGAAAACACTCGACGTGAAGCCCCTACTACTATATATAAAAAAATATATTAATTTAGGTGGCATGGACACATCTTGCGAATTCACGCAGAGTGACTACCATTAACTTAATGTGAAATAGTAATGCGAGCACTAATGTTATGAAATTGTAGACTATTTAAGTACGGACACTTGGTAAATAATACTGTACTTCTCGCGTAGATAATATGTAACGTATTTAATAATGCTTCAGAATAAAGCTAAAGAACTGTGACAAGATAATAGGTGACCGTTAACCTTATTATTCCAGACTTTAACTAAGATTACATAAAAAATTACATTTGTTAATTCACGTTAAATACTGCCTGTTAGAATCCTCTGAACATATATGAATCCTCTTTACCAAATATTTAGATTTACAATACTAATATGTTTAATCAGTAGGCATCCCAAAATATAATTGTTTCTAACTGACGAAAAATATATTTAGATTGACAATTATTATCTATTTAAATTTTGTTTGTTGTTTTTACAGACAAATATTTCAAAATAAAATCATATAGTGAAATTAAGCTTTTTGAAAGATTTAATAAACATAGTCAAAATATTTTATTACTAATACTGTTGGTTTTTATAGTTAAAACTATTTCGCTTACCACATATTTTATTTTATCTCTTACCTTTTTACGTCAAGTTTCTTCGATACATTTATGAAATATTATGCCCTTTTTAGCCTGCCTTTTTGCCTCTATTTTTGGTTATGTTATATTAGTTTCATTTAGTGACACATAAAAACACAGGAACATTACTTATTTGACATTGAACCACACACGTAGCAATTCCACAATAGCATGTATGTAATATGAAAATAAATAAAATAATATAAAATAAAATATAATAATGCTAAAGACTTACCTTTCAAATAAAAATACACATTTCCGCGATTTTTACCTAAATATATTATGTATTATTATTCATTTACATCAGAAGATATACGCTATATTCGACATTTAAAAAAAATAGTACTTAGATATAACTTTTATACTAAAAAACTAATAAAGTGAATGTTATTTGCCATAATTAAGAAAATACAAGGATTATGAAAAAAATCGCGTCCATTAAATTTATTTTTAGCATGCCACAAAATTGCGTTAATATAGAAAATTCTTGAATATATGAAATATATTTTATTATAATATTGAAGCTAAGATTACAGAGACAAATTTGCATTGAACGAAATTAGCAAAATATTAAAAATGAAAAGACTTAAACCATTCAATTTGCAATTGCAAATGATCAATTTTTGACGATTTTAAAACACTTTGTGTTAGTGAAAACAAATTAATTAAAATAATATATTATATTTACTTACATGCTTTGAGGCTTTCAGCTACTTTTAAAATCAAGTTTTATATCAAAAACACAATAATTTTTTTACTAAATAATATTTATATCTGGGTAGATATTTTTATTTATTAATACTAGTTTATTATTATTATTATTATACGGGTTTAGATAGAGTCATGATTCAAACCTTTGATCTAAGACTAGAAGTAATTTAAATTGTAAGGGCAGGGAAATATGCGGGTTACCGTTTATAGTTTGTTACACAACATTATATATACATATTTCAGCAGGCAAAACTTCATCAAAATATACATTTTAATATATGACTTGTTTTGAGATTATTGATATGTAAATTTTTTGGATGAAAAAATCGGAAGGATTAAATTTGTGCATGATTATCCGCCTCCAAGTCGTCTTACCTTTTGTGTGTGTATATTTTAGTATTCACCTAAGTTTACTTGCATGGAAGATGAATGTGTTCAGGCATTGGCGAAGCAGAATAAAACAAATGGTACTTACATGAGAAAGAACAGTTTATTGCGTTATATTTTACAATAATTATTAATAGAACGCCGATATATATATTTACGCTGGAATGCTAATACAGAGGTCAGAACTAAACAATGTTGATCAGCTTAAGAACGGCAGGATAGTGGTGTATTGACACAGATCATGGGCGGACATTTGGTTGAAGTTACACAGTGGTGATTTGTTGCTTCTCTACCGGGTGCGTTCAGTATCGTATCCAGCTCTATAAACATATAATATACGAGGGGCAAGTAAAAAATAAGATTCCTACATTTTTTTCAGGTATAAGGTATTTTTTATTGCAATAAATAAGTAAACCATCTGAAATGCTAATACAGAGGTCAGAACTAAACAATGTTGATCAGCTTAAGAACGGCAGGATAGTGGTGTATTGACACAGATCATGGGCGGACATTTGGTTGAAGTTACACAGTGGTGATTTGTTGCTTCTCTACCGGGTGCGTTCAGTATCGTATCCAGCTCTATAAACATATAATATACGAGGGGCAAGTAAAAAATAAGATTCCTACATTTTTTTCAGGTATAAGGTATTTTTTATTCCAATAAATAAGTAAACCATCTGAAATGCTAATACAGAGGTCAGAACTAAACAATGTTGATCAGCTTAAGAACGGCAGGATAGTGGTGTATTGACACAGATCATGGGCGGACATTTGGTTGAAGTTACACAGTGGTGATTTGTTGCTTCTCTACCGGGTGCGTTCAGTATCGTATCCAGCTCTATAAACATATAATATACGAGGGGCAAGTAAAAAATAAGATTCCTACATTTTTTTCAGGTATAAGGTATTTTTTATTCCAATAAATAAGTAAACCATCTGAAATGCTAATACAGAGGTCAGAACTAAACAATGTTGATCAGCTTAAGAACGGCAGGATAGTGGTGTATTGACACAGATCATGGGCGGACATTTGGTTGAAGTTACACAGTGGTGATTTGTTGCTTCTCTACCGGGTGCGTTCAGTATCGTATCTAGCTCTATAAACATATAATATACGAGGGGCAAGTAAAAAATAAGATTCCTACATTTTTTTCAGGTATAAGGTATTTTTTATTGCAATAAATAAGTAAACCATCTGAAGCTTGTACTTTATTCTATTTTTCTACATAGTCTCCTGATTTTTCTATGCATTTTTCCTGACGAGTTATCCACTTCTGAAAACCCGCTTCGAAGAATTCCGCCGCTAGGCCGCCGATGAACTTGGTGACCGCTTCTTTCACCTCTTCATCTGTATTGAAGCGTTGTCCACCCAAGTGTTGCTTCAATTTCGGAAACAAGTGGAAGTCGCTGGGAGCAAGATCAGGGCTGTAGGGGGCATGGTCAAGCAATTTCTAGCCGAATTTGTCCAGTAGGGCGGTGGTCTGTCGAGAGACATGCGGGCGAGCGTTGTCGTGGTGCAGCCTAACGCCCTTGGTCAGTCTTCCTCTCCGGCGATTTTGGATGGCTCTTTTGAGTTTTGTCAATGTCTCGCAGTACTTGTCCAAATTGATGGTGGTCCCTTTAGGCATAAACTCGGTCAGCAAGACGCCTTTTCGGTCCCAAAACACCGTAGCCATCACTTTCCCTACGGAAAGCGTCTGCTTAAACTTTTTCGGCCTAGGCGATTCAGGATGGCGCCATTGTTTGGACTGTTCTTTTGTTTCTGGAGTGACGTAGTGACATCACGTTTCATCTCCCGTAATAATGGGGTCCAAGAATTCTTCGGTATTCTCGGCGCATTCTCGAAGAAACCCCTCGGCACACTTGACACGATTGTCTTTGTGGGTTTCTGAAAGCATGTGTGGGACCCACTGCGCGCACACCTTGCGATAACCAAGTTTATCGGTCAAAATGTTGTCGATGGTTTTTTCACAAACCTCAGGAACCTGGACAGCAAGCTCCCGAAGCGTTACTCTCCGATCTTCGAGGAGAATGCGCTCAATCTTCGCCACGACTTCGTCCGACACCGATGGCCTCCCACTCCTTTGCTCGTCGTGGACGTCTGTGCGTCCTTCGGAGAACTCCCTGCACCATTTGCGGACCTGTTGGACGCTGATGCAAGCTGTGCCATAAACTTCTTCCAACTGTCGATGAATTTCAACAGGTTTAAGCTTCTTCGCGTTTAAAAATCGAATCACCGAACGGATTTCACACCTGGCGGTAACGGCGATGGCGGGTTCCATAGCGGATGGCTGTCAGGCCTTTACTGAGCGTCGCAGCGTTTGCTCCCGGTAATGGGGATGTAGTTAAGGGACCAACAATCAAGGCAGTGTTGCCGGATTTCACCTAGCATCTCGCGTGGCGAGTGTACAGCGTAGGGAACCTTATTTTTTACTTGGCCCTCGTAATTAATCCCATTATTTTCGTATAATGTTTCGTAAATCATTTGAGAATTATCTTCAAAATGAAATAAATATATTTATACAATATTCAAAAAATGAACAATTAGTTTCATAAATTCTTATTAGTACATACATACATTATAAAATATACATATATTCAATATATATCTGTGAGAGGAGAAACTAAAATTTGATAAAAATATTCTGAGAGTGAAATAAGAAAAAAATATTATCTACGAATATGTATGATTAATTTTTGTTTTTAAACATTTCTCAGAAAATGCAGCATCCACATAATCAGCATTATTAAGTTTGTATAAACGCTTATTGTTTCATTGAATGTGAACTACCTAACTAAATTATTATTTCGACTTTCAAATGAAAAAATGGCATTTCGCATAGAGCATGAGGCAGTCGCGTCTGCAATAATAATATTGCCTTAATATTTGGAGATAAAATGTTATAGAATCACATAAACGTAAAAATAGTTAGTTACTTATTATGTTCAAACTTTGATTTAAATTATATACAAAGAAAAACATTAACACTTCACACTTCGCTATTTTATAGATGCCTATTTTTTTCCGATGAGTAATTTTATTTAAATAATATAAATCGTTGTAGAGATATGATATACCGCTGTAGAGAAAATAATAAAAATATTTTAACAGCATTTTTGAGCATACATACAGACTTATCTTGAAAACTATAGCAAAGAGGTGCGGATATGCAATAAAACACAACACTGCAGCGATAGAAGGAAGAAAAATAATGAGTTAGTTGCTGAAGTGGAGAAGGTGCCAAGGCTATCGGTAATTGAAAGACATGACGTAGATAGAATAAAGATCGATGGAGAGATCCAAAAGGAAAGGAGAATATATAATAATAAAAATAAGAAGAAATCTAAATGAGTTAAGAATTATCAGTTAAAACCGGGTATAAATTCTATTATTTTGAGTATGTCCAAATCTTTGTAGGAATCAATTACTGGGATTTATCATCTGAGGGATTATCAACGAGATATAGATGTCTTACAGAGACGAAGCGATTATTTTTATTAACATGGGAAGTATGGAAATCTTGGGCGTTACAGGGCTTACGACCTGTCATCGGCTGGCCTAAGTGATTATTTTACACAAAGTGACGTACTCATGCAACCACATCTATCATGTTTTTGGATGTTGTATATATGATATCATGTTGAAACATTTCAATTATTTATTACCAACTATGCTGTCACCAACTATGTTTTTTTTAAAATTAGATATTCATTCTCATGTAACAGTATAGATGTCGCTGCAGCTAAGACTCTTTTTAAAGAAGATATACTATTTATAATACTAATTCATTGTAAAATTGCTTGTAAACTATGCCCGTCTCGACACATAATTTTTCTAGCGAGACGGGCGCAGTCCAAACATATTTTTTGCATTATATTATATGGTTACAAATAAATAAATATGTACAACTTCCAAAAATTTGATAGATGTGGTAGCACGGGTAAATAGGTGAACGTTACATTGTGTAAAGTGATCACTTAAGCTTCGTCTGATTATTTTTTTTCTACTAATTTTACAAATTACATCATCTTAGGATAGGCTAAATCATTTATAAAGGGTGGCCCAAATTGAACGCCGGATGTAAACTTCGCTACATTTTTTTTGTATTGCGGTTGGTAACATTGACACTTTAACGGTTATGATCTATGATTTATTCAACAAGAAATTGCATTCACCTTGCTGACCATTTCTACCGCCGACAGTTCACCAGTCGGTTTGTAGAGCATCATGGAGTGGACTCTCAATTTGGTCGAAAAATCATCTTCAGTGATGAGGTGCATTTTCAAATCGAGGGTTATGTAAACAAACAAAATTGTCACATTCGGGGTTTGGAGGATTCTTACGTGATTAATGAAAAGCAAATACACCCCGCCCGAACAAGTCACGGTACGGTGTGGATTTTGGGCAGGCGACGTGATAGGTCCATACCTCTTTGAACGTGAGACAAGAAAAGTAATTGTGAATAGCGATCATTACCGTAACATGATAATGAAATTTTTTATGATTCGGCTGTAAGATACGGACCATGAATAATGCTACCTGTCATATAATTCAAGCAACATATAGTTTACTGCACTAACAATTTTCTGGTTTGGTAATTTCACGGAATATCGACATCAGTTGAACAGCAAGATCTTGTGGTTTACCACCGTGCGACTTTGAAGGTTATTTGAAAAATAATACCTTGTGAAAAGAACGAAGAAAAGCAGCGGAAGGTGGCTATTTTCCCGACATATTTAAATTTTTTTATTGTAAAGTATGGACTTTAATACACATCAAAAATACAATCACGAAATCAACAAAAAAACTAATTTAAATCCGGCGTTTGATTTGAGCCACCATTTGTAATAGAATTACAAATTGTTTTGATTTTAAAAATTAGACTATGTTTTAGGAGAACTGGCTAACCCCTAGTATATAATATGATTTGTATTGTTTATTTATAATATCATCATCATTAATAACGCAACCGTTTGGTGTGGGCGCTATCCTCCTCAAGTATATTTCGCTGCTTTGGTCAGTCCTCTATAGTCCTTTTCCAGTTCACGATACCAACTTTTTGGGAAAAGCCATACAACCACAGCAGCTTGGGTCTTTTAATACGCCTTCGGTTAATAGATTTTGAATACGTTGATCGTTCAGTTCATTCGTTGAATGTGACCAGCCCCTTTGAGCCGTGCTGACTTGATAACTTGGGACAATGCCGGGTTCACTAAATTCTGCGTTTATTTCGTGGTTGTAGCGTATTCGTCACATCCCATTTATTTTTGGTACCAAAAATATTTATAATATCTACCCTAAAGTAATATATAATTTTAATTTAATTAAGATATTTTTGACAGTGTAATACTATAACAGAACTAACATAATAAATATTTAACATGATACTCTTTATGAAAATCCACAGAAATGTTTAGGTACATAATATAGCAGAAGATAAAGAAAAAAGGTGGTAGAAAGGGTGGGGAGGTTGTAACTAATGTTGTGGTAAACGGAGAGCAAAATGTGTTTGTAGGTAGAATGATTGGTCAAAATTGGTAGGTAGAGAATGTGGTGGTTCACAAAAATAACTCTTTAAGCGTAGTAAGGCTAATGTTGAAAAAATCAATTTCTGTTAATTCATTATTATAGTATTTGCATGAACCGTGAATGAATGAATTTTGTTTGTAAAATGTTTTACTTCTAGGAATATAGAAAAGTGTGCATTGCCAGATCGATCTAGATAGTATGTGGATGGTATGTGATTGGCTAATACGGAATACATACCTATTATTATTTTTAAAACTTTAAACGTGTGTGCTATGTATATAGAACTGACTTGGTGGTTTGTTGGTTAGTTGAGTTTAAAACCCCCGAGCACTTGATCTTCGAGTGTCTTACTAGACTAAACAAGCTCGTCATTATAATAAATAATGTTAAAAATGTATTTGTTATTAAGTTCATATATTTTGATGTACTTATGCCTTGTTAAGGGAGACGGCTCTATAAAGGGATGGGGTGGGGAGGAGATCGGAGAAAGGTCAAGCTGTAGGGGTTGTCCAAAACAATTTGGAATTGTTGATTGTACTCACAAAACTCCCAACAAAGGAATACTTTCCTTCTTTTGATATTGAATGAATGATTCTATGATATTTATTTCTTTTGGTGTGGGCGCGTTCAGCACAATAATTATTTGAGAAATATGACAAGCGTGGAAGTCAATCTGAGAATTAATCTTGTTCTCTAGGAATTTGTAATTGTTTCCTTGTTTCTTTGATCTGATATATTCTTTAATTCATTTCAGGGTTATAAATAGTGAAATATGTGAAAATAGACATAATTTGAAAATAGTACATTACCGAAAATCGACCTCTTCTACATCGTAGTGCCAAAACTAAAAAAAAGGTAATTTTAAATTGTATTAATATTGCGCATTTATTTGATATGTGTTTTAAGTCGCATTAATCTTTTATGTACTATAACTGCACACAAAAAAATTGTTTACAAGACATCTGCGCTCAACGTCAATTGATACATTTAATTTGTATTAAAAATATCACAGAACCATGTTCTAAAAAACTACACTTCACAATAATAATGTGTTCTAATTTAAAAAAAAATACATCAGTTGTATTAATGTTTTCAAAATAATTTAATAAAACGTAATAATAAATGAGAGGCAGTTGATTTTTCGGCAACAAAATTTTCATGAACACCTTTTACTTTTGAGAATAAATTTGTATACATGACATAGATTTTTAATTTGTTTATATTCAAGCATTGTATTATAATTTAACTATTTGTAAACGTTAAAAAATCTCCAAAATCATGCATAGGACGGGTTAATCATCTAATTTTTAAAATAATATCAAACAAAATCTTGGGAAGATCTTTCGTATTCGTACAAATTCTTATTAAACACTTTACTCTCACTCATAATATTTGAATTAGATCATTCCATTAAAATCATCTTATTATTTTAAATACATGAATTAAATATGTTACAGCAGTAATAAAACATTAAATTTTTTTCTAATATTTGATAGTAGATTTTTTTGTTTAATATTAAAAAAAAACATATAACTTTAGAATAAATATACACTTCTCTTCGATAAGATTTCATAACAATGAAAAAATTGAACTAGAACCACAAATAAAAATTGAATTGTTACGACTTTATTTATTTGTGATGACTTTTCATTACATTAATATTAAAAAAAATATATTTTCTCGTATGTAGCGCCTACTTTCAAACCACCCTAAAATAGATTTTAGATAATCTAAGTTAAATATGCAGTATTGTAGATTTTTTATCAGTTATATGCAGAACATATTGTTTCTTGCGAAAGTCACTTCAGAATCAAAATCAGAGTTAGTTCTAAAATACCACAATCAAAGTCAAAGTCAGTCACAATGCTTGTTAATGACCACGTGATTTAAAATTCAATGTGGTTACCAGAACGATATATATATTGTTACGCCGTGGCCTTCATCCGCGGATGGAATCCAGCGCACAACGCCACCAGTCAAACTCAATCTGTGGGTACATAAGGGTTGGTGTCAGAATGCCTATCTCAGATGTGTGGGGGAGGTCTCAGACAATAATAACCCTTTAGTCACATAATTTATACTTTATTCACTGAACAGGGGAAAATTGTCTTTGTTACACGTAGAGGGATCCCGATCTTTCCGTGGCCGGACCAAAGCATCATCTCGTCTTCTGGAGGTTTCCAGTGGACAAATCTTGACGTCAAAGCGTGGACGGTGCTCGCCTCGCTTCCATACTCGTTCGCAGCCTCCCACCCGTACCCACGAAGAGTCCTTCCTTCATAGACATTCACGGGCAGAACAATGTCCAAATATCTCTTGTTCTTGCCGTGAATGAAATACTACGCGAAGAGACCTTTCTTCCTGGATACCCACGGACAGAACAAGGCCCAAATATCTCTTGTCCTGCCGTGATTATAAAATTCAGTCTTATTTGTCGCCATTTCTCGATCTTTTACACCAATACTCAGATCTCAGCGGAGCGCCGCCTGGCGTCTGCCTACGCACCCGCTCAGCACGGGCGCTGGCTACCAAGTCCCCTTCCTTCGGTCGCCTTCGGTCTTCGCGCGTGATTTCAAATGTTACATCATATATATATATATATATAGCATTACACCATAGAATGCTGACGTAAAAACGAACATTTTGTACAATTTCTTTCAAAATATAATATAAGTTTTCATCGATAACTTAAAAACATAAAGTCGTTTTAGGAAATTTTCGGAATTAGGCGCTACATATGTACAGTTTTATTGGAAGATGTATAATATATGTTTAAGATATGCTTATATTGTATTATGAGTTAGTGTGAAATAAAGTGTTCGAAAGAGAATGGTGAATTTAATGTTAGTATAATAATAGAAAGCATTCTAGAACAATGTATCTGCTCGTTATAAATATTAGATACGAAAATAAATTTGTGTAATGAAATTCGATCTGAATTTAATTTTTCACTTCAGTGGCAGTATAACGTTTAAAGGGTTAGTCGTTAGAACTATTCCGATCTAAGTATTTATAAAATAACATTCAATAGTACAACCGCAAGCATAAAGATGATATCTAAAAAAATCGGTGGCCTACAAACTAATTTGCAATGATTACAATCATTTTTATATAGGTAAAACTTGCAGAAATTTTGATATTAGAAATAAAGAGCACTTGAGATGTTTAAATAACAATAACTTTTCTGAATTCGCTAAACATCTTTTGGAAAAAAAACAGTATTTTGACATTAGCAAAGGTTTAGAAATTTTACATAAAAATACTAGGGGTTTACAGTTTCATAAATTAAAAATTTTAGAAATAAGAAAATGTCTTAATAGTAAATTAAATATTATAAATAATCGAATCCTTTTTATAAATAGTCACCTTTTAAATTTGTTTTCACGGTAGTTCCTAATTAATTACCCATCACTTATATGTTGTTTCATAGTTTTGTTTTTATCTATGCTTACATTTTTAATTATTAGTATACGTGCATTGTTTTTTGAAGAAGATGCCGTAGGTATCAAAACATGTTGATTTATCAATTAATAGTGGTTTAATCAAAGTGTTTATTTTCTTATTATTTATATAATATGATGCCACAAAGTAATTTTTTTATTATCGAAGAAATAAAATTAGAATTTAAAATAAACCGTTAAATAGTCGTGTAATAATTTTCATCTTGGTAAATTAGATTGAAGCATGTTCAATTGTTTTAAAGAAGTGGCTTTGTTTTATTTAAAATCGTAAGTAAAGGATTCTTGGTCCATCTTTGGTTGTTTAAACTTCCTTCTCCAAACACTTCACTTCTTCCGGCTTCCTCTTAGACGTATTCTTGGAGTGAGAAACTTGTACTGTAAGCCGCCTCGTCCAGTGTCATCTGTTCGGTTTTTCAAATAAGTTTTGGTAGCAGAAAACATCCCCAAAGAAACCTAAGGTCATCTTATTCAGTCCGCACCCCTTTACGCTTTCAGATATTTATTTTATTTTATTTTATTTGTACCTAATAATCAAAATGATTATTTTGTACTATTGTAGAAACTTTTAGTAATGAAACATTAGACTTGTGTAGAGTTATTTATTTAGTTAGTAAATAAGGATGACAGAAGATCGAGTGTAGTGAATCGGGTGACGATGCGAGATGTGCGTCCGAGTGATGACGTGGACTCCGCTGAAGCCTGAACCCTAATGTCGACTGAGGACGGTGACAATAGCGGTGAATTTTAATCGCCGTTCCTATATAATTATCAAATATTTGTTTATTTAATACAGAGAAAATAAGTTGTTTACACAAGTTTAAATTAAAATTGTTTTAGTCAATGCTTGCAAGGACTAGGTAGATTTCGTCGGTGCGTATTAGAGTATTTTTTATTTTACTAGATCAAATATTAAAAGAGGTACGATGTTTAAAGTCTTTAAACATCCACTATTTTGAAAAAAAATAGCCAAGATATCTATTAAATCAGTTTATCAGAAAAATGAGATTGGAATCTGAAAATAACTGCTGAAGTTATCATGTTCATAAAAACTGTTGTTTATTCACATAATATATGTAAATAAAGGCAGAAATATATTATATATGGATATCAATTTAACGGCGGATTGTTTTAAAATCTCTTCGTCGAAAAAAAAAAAAAGTGTATTTAAATTTTCTAGAAGTTGCGTTGGATAGTGTTTATATCGAAATCTACCCACTTCCAAATTATCCTTTATTTCTGATGATATGGTACCCACAGCAGCAAAACATGACCCTTACATAACGTAAACTTATATCCTTTTCTTAAAAAAGAATGATCATAAAAATATAGGCAGTAATTAAACAAAAATATTTGGTTTTTTCGAACTAACACGCTTTGAAATAATCGATTCAAAATATGTGGATGAATTTGTTGATTTTTAAAGTCTAATGTGTATAACGTCACTCTTTTTTGATATTTTAAAAAGTTACAAAATGAGCACACATTTACTAACTTATGTTCTGAAAAACGTATTGTAAATCAGTGATTCTGAATAGTACATTATTACGGTTTTCGACGTACTAAAGTTGTATTTTTTTTTCTATCCAAATTTGGGCTGCGATCGTGGCTACTACACCTCTTGCCACACCTTGTTTAGCTGCTGGTTATTCGCGTCGAAATTTTTTCTTTCCACCCTCTACTCATCACTAAGTAAACGAGGGTAATTAAAATATATCTACTTGTAACACGTTTCTGAAGAACTATGAACGAGTTTCCAGCCTACATATTAGAGAACCAGATAATTTATTCGACACAATACAAAAACATAAGTTTATATTTTGTACTTCAAATGAAAAACGTGACTCGACACTTTCTCTAAACTAGTTTTGCACATTGCCGCCTCTTTGGTGTCAGTTTGAGTAGAACAAGAAGAACTGCGAAGAATACGTATCAAACTGTAATTTATTGTGTTAACATATGTTTCCGTATCGTAAACTTTGCAAGGAAAATTCATTTTAAAACCCAATACAAAAGTTCTAAAACAACTTTTTCGGATAATTCCATTATTCCAATATTACAAGTTACACTTTTCACAACTTTTCCATTCTGTTTTCCCGACAATGTATATTATATTAATCAATTTACTTTTGTCAATTGCTATTGTTATGGCATATGTCCACGAAATGAGACACGATGAGTTATAATGATATGGTGGCTCTGCTCGCGTCTCACAGATCTGCATAAATAAATTACTTAACAGCCATATAGTCCGCCTGGTACTCGCCAAAATATAGATAACAATACTCGGCGATCGAAGCATCGGCGATCGAAGATCGGCGACCGAAGCCATATATCAAATGACCACTCCCTCCTGGCACTGCTTTCAGTGAATTATGTTTATCTTATATTTTTTATAATATAACAAGCGAGTTTAAATTCAATCTGTAAATAAACACAACTATTGTAAGTACTGTTTCATTCATAATACGCCGGCTCTAGTCGCATACACACAAATACCAGCCTCTTTATTGGTAACTTTTCATATACATAGATAATGGTAAAGGTAAAGGGCTCTCGATTCTCACCGCACACATCCTTCTGAGTAGCGTAGTTGGATAATGCACCATCCTCAGATTGGAAAGAGATCCAGGTTCAAATACCGGTAGCGCAACGACAATATTTTTCGATAAAATTGTTTTTATATGTATATCTTTCTAATTAATACATTTATTAGTTAGTATTGAAAATAAAATGTTTACCTTAATGTATAAAATACTTGTCCCGCAATGTATTCGCTTCCATTGTCCGGACATTAAAATCTTCGATCAGTTTCATGTAGAATTTTAAAAAATTGTATTAATTTAACATGAAATCAGAAATTTCCCATTAAAATAAGAATATGGGAGGCTTAACATTAGAAGATTACTGATTTTCTGTAAAAAAAAAATCATTGTAATCTGACTAAGAATAGGGGCAATGTCGCCCAGCATTTTTAGTAGCTGGATGGAATAGGAAGCTTAAAAAATAATTGGATTTTTTTCCACCTGGTGTTCCATTTCATCTTGAAATATTTACGGTGAACATTTCATTTGATTTTTCTTTAAATACTGACATTATTGGATAATGAAATATGAATTAAGTATATGATTAAACTAAAGTCAATATTATATAAGACATGAACTCGGGTAGACTGCTCTTCCAGCTGAATTATACTAACTTTTTAAGTTCTGTCAGATTTATTATGTATAATATATAAATATATATATACATACTTTAGAAATGCATACATTTTTTCTAGTAATAAATTACTGTATTTTTTCAACATTTTATTAAAATAAACTCATATATTAATACATATTAATTAAATCAATTTCAAAGATATACAGAGAAAATCTACTTATCGAAAAATATTTGGTTGCTATCGAGATTCAAACCTGATCTTTTTGTTTCCGGGAAAATGCGTTACCATTTCGTTACATCAATCAATTATATTTGATAAAAATATATTTATAATAAGCTCAGTGTAAATTTTCAGAAGCACATTTTCTTATTGCTAGATTGTAATAAGATATTTTGATTAAATCTGTTTTTAACTGTTTTATTCATAATGTAATAATAGTCATTTCATTAAGTATTTTTACTATTACTAATTTCATAAAAATAATGTTTTATTTGAAATATTTTAGTTTTAAATTAGGATTATGTTGTATAAAATTGGAATTAATAATACCTATAAAAATATCTCCAAAAAACGCAATATAAATATTCTGATGATAAATAATATGATTTCATGTATAATTATACCATATTCATAACTATAATTATACCTATAAGATAAATAAAACAATAGTACCAAATATAAAATTATTTTTTATAATTTTCTTCAATAGCATTGTTCGAATAAATTTTATCTATTTATTTTATGTCACTATTTTACAGATATTTGTTCTGTAGATTTTTATAATTGGTATTTATATCAATTAATCCATCTATAAAAACAATATCTGCGTATATTTCTAATTGATTAATTTAATTTGTATTAAGAATATCAAAAACTATGTTTTGAAATTGGAATTTCACAACAAGAATGTGTTTTCATTAAAAATATATTTAAAATGAATGAGATCACAGACTACTAAAAATTCAATTATGTACGTATGAAGAAAATATGAGTTTTTCAACTTTCAATTTAAATAATATCTTGGTATGATAATACAAATTGAGAAAAAGTATGTACTTACCTCATTATATTTAAGAATATCCATGTGACTCCTTATCTCTCTCTCTCTCTTTCTCTCTTTCTTTGAATATACATAATATATACATGCGATAGCTGGTGAGACAAAAGGTTTTTAGGGTATAGAAAAGGATTTTTGGACAGTTGTACTGTAGTCGTGTAACGCCAGGTATTTTAACCTGTGTACTGAATATTGACCTACTCCAAAATTGACAATAATTCTCTCTATCTTCTGCCTTTATCATCCATCTGTTGCCTGTCACCCTTTCGATGTCTGACTGTGTATAATATTGCATAACTTTCTTATAATATTAATTCTATAATCTTGGACGGCGTCGACTGAAAATTTCATTCCAAGATACCTAGTTGAATTTATAATTTTTATTTTTAATATTACAACGGATATTATAATGTTAATTGCATCTTTCTTTAAATGGAAGATATTGTTCAAAACTAACGCCATCTATCGTCGGCAGTCTCTTCTCTGTCCCGCCCAGTGTTTAGTAATTGGTTGAATATTCATGAAGGGACTCAACCTTCCCACCCTTGTGGCACAATCAGCAAGACATTTGTATGTGTTGCCCTTGGCGGAATTATTGAAATAAGGTACCTACAGAATTTGCATTGTTAAATTTTCTACAAATGCCAGTTATTTCGACAAACCATTTCTTTAATACGTATTTAAATTTGACTCCATTTGGGACAAAGGTAAGCTACTAAACGAATCTTAGATAGCTTCCTGTGTTACAAACCCATCATTTCAGTCAACCACAAAGCTATAAAAGGTGAAAGTTTATTTAGTTATGATGCATGATTATATTAACAAGTATAGTAATTTATTATTATGTATTAATAGTTATAAGTTTTTACTTTTAAAAGTGATATGATTTTTAGATATTGTAATAAATAAATAAAATGAAAAAATATTGATACGAGCAAACATGTGGAAAATTTAGTTTAGCAAAAGAGTTTGTACCAATAAAATATTAATAAATACAAAATTAATTTATAAAAATGTGTTTAAATTTAAACTTTTGTACCCATTAACCATCATTATCGTCATCGTCATCATTATAATCATCATAATAGTCATCTTCATCATCATCATCGTTGTCGTCATCTTCGTCTTCGTCGTCGTCGTCGTCATCGTTATCGTCGTCATTAATAGAATTTAGTCTTTGAATCGAAAATTATATAACTTTAGTTTAGCTTAATACTTATTGAATTTAAAATCCTAAGGTGTGTATATATTTTTTGGGACAATCTGCATTTGCGTCTTTACGGGTCTCGTGTTCAATATTATATAGGTATAATTTGTAAGTTGTGTAGCATCGTTTGTAAAAATATTTTATCTCGCACGTCATATAAATTATTTATTGATTAATAATATTCTGCATACGTAAGTACCTACATATACTCTTAATATAATCGAGATCAAAATTTTCCTTTTTACCATAACTTATCTTTCACATATTTTCTTGTGTAGTTTCTTGTCCTTATCGTTTGGCATTTCATTAGAAATCTTCATCGCACTGTACATTGCCGATTTCTGAGATTTATCCGTCTTCCTGAATAGCAGTCTCAGTCCATTCTATATTTAGTATTAAATTTAAAAAATATATAATCCTTATCAATGTGATTAATGTATTTCTAATATTTAAATGTGTTACTTTCAGAATCCAGGATTATACTGTTTACAGCTTAGTTGTGCTTCTTTAGAGAATTATAAATTTAGTAATAAAACCCTCTCCGCTGGATATTGAATTAATTGCGAAGCTTTTAAACAGCTAAATTGCTAATACTCTGTTCGAAATATCTAATATTGTTTTCATTGATAAATAAAACCTTTCAAAATCATCGTTCTCAACCATCAAGAAATACATGGTGTAACATTTTACTTGCAAAGCAAACTTTTCCGTAAAAAGATTATTTTACTTAGATCCTAATTATTTGTATAATAATGTTTTTTTTATTATGCTTACGTTCTATATATATATATATATATATATATATATATATATATATATAAATATATGTATATATATATATATATATATATAAATATATGTATATATACTTGTTCGTGATATATATACATCACGAACAAGTATAGTATAAACCTAAACTTTGAGGCAAAGTGCGGATATTGTCACGTGTTACCATCCCGAAACGTTGGCCTAGTTTTCCTCAACTAAACCATCTACAAAAATCGCGATCTAACTTAGAAGAGACTCCAGTTAATAAAATAAATGTGTGTGTATATATATATATATGCATATAAAGGGTGTTTTTTTATAGAGGTACAGAACTTTAAAAATAAATAAAACACATAAAAATCATGGAAATGATCATAATATTGACTATATTGAAAATATAATTTTATGCCGTTAGTGTTTAAATATGATTTCGCGGATGTGGGCGCCGCGGCTGGCTCGAATAAAGCGCAATCTGAAAGTCACGAATGCTGGCTTCCAAGTTGTCTATCTTCACTGATTTATAGGCGTAGATTAGCCACATCACATATTCCCACAGAAAATTATCCAGAGATGGTAAATCATACGATCTTGGTGGTTAATTTACAAGTCCATGCGCCCATCGAATATTTCCTTCAATAAATTGAATGTGATCCACGTTGTGTGGCATGTTGCGTCATCTTGTTGAAGCCGCAGCTTTTTCATATTAATTGGGTAACGAAAAGTCAGTAATCAAAGATCTACAGAGCTACCAGACTGTAACGTACTAGCCGGCATCATTTTTGAAGAAACAACAGCTACTTCAGTGCGCACTCTACATCACTGTGGATGCATATTATTATATATAGTATGCATACTGCAAAAACGATTCATTCATTCATTCAAAACAATTATGTCGAAGGTAAAAGAGACGTAGCGCACGCCAAGTTTCGCGTATTGAACCAAGATTTAAAAATAAATTTGAACAATTTACAAGCACTGTTCTAGCGTAGGTCTATTCTTGGTGAAATGGCAAACCAAACTGAGGACAAATCAGCTATCAACTGTCAAATCGGCGGTCGCTGGAAAAAGTGTTACCAATTCGAAAAATAAACCTTTAAAAATACATCCTTTAAATAAATACATATAAAATTTAATTGATCTTTAATTATTATATTATTATCTAGCCTCACGGTTTAGTAAATATTTCAGAGATGGTATTTGTGAAAAAGTAATAAATATGTAACTAAATAAAATAAAAATTTCTTCAATCAATAAATTATCTGAGCTATCGCATTCTACTTTTATTATACATTTTGTTTCTTTTATGATTCAGTATAGATGAATAATACCATTTTATATACCAAAACACTTATTTCGTATTACCTAAGAGCACATGGCATGAAATTCTGAACGTATTTTTATTTAACATTCTCTGGCCGGGCTATTCCACTTCAAGAGAATATTATACTTCCAAACATCATACACAGCCGTACATAAGTATATTCCAGCTTTACTATTCACGTCCAGCAGCTTTCAAAAGCTTTCCGAAGATGTGTGTAGGCTGTGTTGTTCCATTTCTACTCCGATCCACAGTCCACTTTATGAAAAGCGAACATTAATCTTCTCCGGCTTCATTAATCATTGCTGGACCCACACGCGGCTGCTAGTCGTCGTTTAAGCAGAATTAAGTTTAGTTTGGTTTCCCTGTGTTCTGTTAAATGTTTAACATGACGAAAAATTCAGTACACCTAATATTTGGTGGTCATGTGTTTCAAGATAAATGTCAAAAAATAAAATCATTTTAAACCGATACCTATCTATTCTTAAAAATAAATACTTATCGATAATAACATTAACAAACAGATTTTAAAAAAAAATGAATATCAATATTCATTTAAAAAATATATACATATAATTTTTATATTGACTACTACACAAACACAATTTTTGAGTTAATATCTGTTTACGCGCCTTATTACTTCGATTGACACCACTGGGATTCCTGGTTTATAATAATGCACATGTGTGTATGTGAGTATTGCCGCCCTTTTTTCGGAAAGCTAAGAAGACGGTAACCGACAGGCGTTATTAATTATATATCGTGCTTCAACCAGTCCAAAGGTTTAATTAAGCCACCAGTGCAAAGACAGCGAAAATAAAAAGGTTTTTGCGGTTCATATATCATATATGTACTTATTGTTATTTAGAAACTTGGGAATCAGCTATCGAAGGCATTTACCTAAACATTATTACGCCATGGCAGGAGCCTCGCCCCTACGTGTAGATGTTACCTATGTCGTCGGTCAGCTAAGAGCGGTGACGATGGCGGCGAATCGTTTGAATCGCCGCTCCATAAGTTTTTAGAAATTGGGTAATTTGGCTTTAGGAACATACGGTGTGCTGCCCAACCTAGCTTTGAATGTTTTTTTTATTTCGCCCTTTTGATTCTGTATACATTCTATTGGCTCACATATTATCTTATGTACTATGTCTAATTTTTTTTTTCGTATTGTTTTTTATTTATTTTAGTCTTGTACATTAGTCACTGAAGTAGAAATTGGGATCTGTCATTTGACAAGGTCTATTAAATATATGTTAATCCTATAATTGGGGTTAACTACAGACATTTCGATCTATTCTGGATGCGGATGACTTATCACAGAAGAAGAATCAGTGTACCCTTCCTTGAATAACCATTGTTTTTGTGTTATCCTCGTTATTCTGATGACTTGTTAAAAATATATTGGTATAAATAATTAATTTGGACTGCACCAGTTGTGTGTAGTTCCAGAAAGTGCGAGGGAATGTAGTAAACGTGTTGGGGCACGGTATGAAAGATTGTAAATCATCAAAAATGTTTACAGATTTTCAGGACTATTCTGCTGTGTATCTCCAATGTCGCTGATTGATGTTTCGGATCTCTTTGTAAAGTCATTCATCAGAGCTGATGCGCTGATGAAACGTGTTTATTTTCTTTTCCTTAGAATCAACTCTAACTACACTAAATGTGAATAGACCGTCAAATTTACTCCAAAAATCTCACCGCTATTTATTTTAACATTTTTAAAAACTACTTTCTATTGCAAATTACATTTTAATATTAATATATGAAAATATAGAGAAAAAAGTCTAAGAAAAATTCTTTAAGAATTTAAATGCTACATTAATTAATATAAATTAAATAAGTCGTGGACACTTTATCTAGAGTTTCACGTTATATATAGTATAGTTAAAATGTATTATTTAATTTACAATTATTAAAATGGACTTCAGGTCATCGCTGTCCATTAGTTTTTACATCGTACAATCGACGGCGTTGTTCTGCTCATGCAATCGTTATTTATATTTAAAGGGCACAAAACTGTTATCGTTCTAACATGAGCTGATATCTCAAATTGTAGCTTTATCATAGCTGCTCCCTTCATATAGAGTCTGCGCAATGTTGCTGTAATATAATTGTGACGTATTGGTGTTCGTGTTGTATTAAGTACTGAAATTAAATAGCTAAATTCCATCTTTTGCAGTTTCGCTTTGCGAAAGATTTGCATGTCTAGAAAACATGAAAAACAGCTGGGTAACTATTCCAATACACCCAATGCGGTACATTGGGGGCCACATTAGGTAGGGGTCTAAAAGGTTTACGCCCTATAAAACTATTTACATCGATACTTTCTGTAATGGAGTAATAATTTTTAATAGCAAAAATTTAATTATAAAATTTAGAAAATCAGCTGTACATCTCGTAGTAGATTGTTGGTTGAGAAACTCTTGCATGACAATTATATTTTAATTACTCGAATAATGCAATTAAGGTACAAGGTATAAAACTAGTTTCGGAGCCAAACAGTAACGCAATAGAGACCGCGCCTCGCGCGCGTCACCTCTTTTATCCCCCCTCACACACACACATATATATATCTCCACGGCGGCGCTCTGACACATACATATATATATATATATATATATATATATATATACGATCTCAAGGACTCCACAATTATATTAAAACACAAGTCATAAACACAGCTGTAAAGCATGTAGTGTTTTAATATAAATTATTTATAACTTTGTTTTCAACCACTTTTATGAGTTCAATTTAAAACACCAACCAGTTTCGGAAAATATATTTTCCATCATCAGAATATCAAATAAACTAACTAAAATCATATGTAAAATTATTTATATGTTATGTTATAAATCTAGTACCTAACTTCAATTACACTTACGATGATGAAAGATGTGGAAAATTTTGACCTTAGACATCAGACATTAGATTCACAGCTGGTATTATATTTTCATTATATGTATTCATAATTATCATGATAAATAAATAGCTCTACATATCACACTTGCTATCTCCCTCTTGTTGGCAGAATACATGATAGGGACTATATCTGAAATATGTGGACACCACATCTCTTCTTGACCCCCTGTTTGGTGAGGGTGACACTCATTACTAACGTAAATATAATATTCTATCATTTTAATCAATTTCCAAATTTATATTTCAAACAGTCAAAAATTTACTATTGAATGCAATTCCTCTATATATTATATATATGAAATTTTGAACACGTCAATTATTTTCTTCTTCTCAGCAATGCAAATATGTCTCATAACTTTTTACTAAATCACGTGTTCATTTTAATCTTTGTTCTGCAAATTATTAAAGAGAACATATTTTTAAAGTGAAGTTGTAATTATTCAGAACATAGGTCTGTGATATTTTAATTACTAATTAAATGTATTAAAATAAAGTTGATGACTTATAAAATAATAATGGAACGATAGATGTATTCATTTGAAAAGTATAACATATGGGTTCGAAAAATTGTCGTCAAAAGTACTGTATGCTGTAGCATAGATTGAAAAGAGATCCAGGTTCGAATCCAGATAGCAACAACAATATTTTTCGATAAAATTAATTTTATATGCATATCTTTCTAATTAATGCATTTAATTATTATTTTTTTATAAAGGTTAAAATAAATATGTGATTCTATATAAAAATTAAGTTAATTAGTGCAGCTTTAGAAAAAGATTCAGTTACCTAGATGGAGAATTGGCGCCTTGAACGGAACGAGCCGGCGGAATGCCCGAACGGTTCTCTCGTAGCGCCAGTGGGTGCGCCTATGAGCCGCGCTCTAATGGCCGTAACTAACGTCAGAGTGAAGACTTTCAACTGCGTCAGGATGGGTATTTATGAAGTAAATAAAATTTTAATACAATGAATATAACGATAAAGTATATGGCTCTCTAAGGAGATTTCCGTACAAAATTGTTTATGTATTTTCTCTGTTCATAGACGATATTTCTTAAAGAAAATTTGAAGTACTCTAATAAATATCAACACAGTTGATGTTTCAGCATAATCAGTTTCATTGAAAATCGCCTATAATTTTTTATTAGAATATTAATGTATTCAATGAGAAAATGATTGAGTTATTTATGTTTTAGAGAAACATGTTTCAGCATAACCAGTTTCATTAAAAATCGCCTACAATTTTTTTATTAGAATATTAATATATTTTATGAAAAGATAATTGAGTTATTTATGTTTTAGAGAAACATGTTTCAGCATAACCAGTTTCATTGAAAATCGCCTACAATTTTTTTATTAGAATATTAATGTATTCAATGAGAAAATGATTGAGTTATTTATGTTTTAGAGAAACATTATAACCATAGATGTTAGTTAGAAATGCAGACCAGAATAACTAAATTAAGGATTATTATATTTTCGAATAAAATAAAAACTATTTAACCATTATTGTGACTATGATGTGTAATGAGACATCCAGAAAAGTACGAGATCTTGCACCTCATAATGCAGGGAAAGATTTCTAGAAGTCGGGCTCCTGGAAGAAGAACATCATGGCTGAAGAACCTGAAGCAATGGTTTAGCCAGTCTACTGTAGAGCTTTTCTTGTAAATAAAGTGATGATAGCCAACTTCCGTTGAACGGATATGACACAAGAAGAATAAGAAGCGACTATGATTGTATTCGATTATAACGTTAATTGATAACTGATAACTGAGATTTAACTATTGAAGGTTAAGTTTCTAGTACACAAGTGATTGCTCGTAAAATTACGAGTAATCACTTACCGATAATTGTTACAATTGAACACAATAACGGTTTAACCATAATCAATACGTAGTTATTATGGTTCATGTTATAGTTAAATATTTAATACAGCTTCTAAAATAATCAACTTGGCAACATTCTTTTATTCATTTTGTCTATTTATATAATTTATATCAATTTACCTTATAAATATAATTTTCGAGATAACCAAGAATTCGCCGAAATTTATAATGAAAATGGTTCGTTATTTTCTTTTACAAAATCAATTACTGTTTCAAGCATTTATATTCCTTCAGATAAATTTTCAGTGCTAAAGGACATCGGCCAAGGAGTACTGGACCTCTTTTTATTCACTTAAAATCGAATATATATTCCGCTTAATCTACAATAGTAAACCAGTGAGTTGTTTTGAATCCAAAGATGAATGTATATGCGTAGAAATATATATTTTTTAAAGCCAGGCTAATCATTTGTACTGTTCAAAAGAAGACTATTTTCGTGGTCTTCCGGGATGATCGAACCCTGGACCATTTCATTACCAGGTTACTATCGACATCTTTTTTCGGATATACGTTGTTTATTGAGTAGGTACAAAAATAGAAATGTAACAATAAAAAATATATTTAAGCAAAGAAAAATACGGTAGTGATTGTCGAAATGTGCAAATAATATATAATATTTTCAATAGAATCAAGGGGATTGTTCTCGCTGAGAGTGAGAAATGGTCGACTGGGTTAACGAACAATGCAATACCATTGGTCAGATCACGTCTCGAGTTCATGTTCAAGGTGCAATTCATTTTTGTTTCACTCACCCTGAAATATTTCAGCTTCCGAGAGACTCCAGCTAGACATAAATATCCTCAGGGGATGAGTGCATTCATCTTGGTCTCAACTGCGATACAAAAGTTGACAACTTCTGTGCAGGTTGATATGATCCAAGAAATTCACTGAAAATATTGGTTTTATCTTCGTATCACATCTTTGTGGAGAAATATTTTATAAATTTATTGCGTGATTTGGTTTTATTTACGAAAATAATTAAAATTTCTGAAACAAATTGCATCTCACTTTGCACTGAATTATCGAGATAATTTTCTCTAATACGTAAGTGAAAATTATCGAAGAAAACAATTTTAACATTATGTATTTTGGTATTTCCAAATAGCTGTAGTAGTTTAAGAAGAAATTTATTTAATACATATTTAATGCATCAATCAGAAAGAAACAGAAAATCTGTATGTATACATACAGATTTTTTGATACATCTTACATTTAATTTATAGCTGCAACAAATCGGTTCGAAAATTTGTCGCCTATTTACGAGGCTGAAGTAGTGTAAATGGTTATCGCACTTTTCCGTATAGGAAGAGATCCTGGTTCAAATCCCCGTGGCAGCTTAAATATTTTTAAGACAAATTAAGTTTATTTTTTTTAGATGTTTTTTAAACTCAATTGTGATTAATAAAACTAAGATAATAAATAAAAAATATGAATTTTAACCACCAAGTTAATATTGCTAATTTTAAAAGCAATTTAAGTTTATTTGAGTGTATCTCTTTCTAATTGATGAATTTAATTTGTATTAAACAATTTAAAAACATGAGTGTATATTCAGACCAGTAAATAAATAGAGATAAAATATAGTGTATATATATGAAGGTTTGGAACATTAGTTTCGGGACAAGAAGCATTTTACACACATTCTTTGTAGAAACATAAATCCGAAAGTTTTTGATACACAACAGTAAAAGTATTTACACTTTGAAAAATTAAATCTTTGTGTAAACAAGACGTACTTTTTAAATTAATGCATATTATATTGTCAACATTAAAATTTTCGTTCCAATCGAGTCATATATTTAAAAAAAAGTTGCGAAGTTATTCGATTGCGTAAGTGGTACCAAAGTGATCACGTGGGTGACATCAACATGAAAATATCGATACAAGGAATTTGCATTAATTCATGTTTAAATATTTGGTAGTCTGTGAGTGTATACAAATTAATTTTGTATTGGTTAACAATATATCCAACCGCAAAGATATTCTTTATAATATGAAAATGAAAACACAAGAAATAATGGAATGCTTGAATTATTTTGCCAATACTTTGCCGCTAGAACTAGACCGTTTGGTTTAATGATATAATTAGTTTTCTTGAACAGTTGTTTAAAAAAATGTGCAAATAGTTATGTTCATAATCTAATTTCTTCACAGCCATCAATTTTCTGAAAAAGTAGCCGTCTCTTGTCGCCGTGATTTAAACTGATGACTTTTAGATTGATCGTCTTGAAGGCAAGGCAAGGCCTCATGCAGACGTGGACGTATGGCAGGCATTGTTATCTGTGACGGGAAACAAATGGAGAGATGTGATACTGTCCATTAGTGGGGTGATTCGTAGGTACATCTGAACATCGTCGATTTTCTGAAGAAGACATATTTTATACAACTATTAGGATTTTGGTACATTTACTGCAATATCAACGTATTATAATACGTCTGTGTTATTTAATAAGACTTTAAATTAAGTCAAAAATTATTTTTTATTACGTGCAATGGCAATAATTTACATAGTTCTAAGGAGATTGCTTTAACTATATCGGTTACTTACAGTGGTGTAACTATGTTAATGTAGACAGTGTGGTGCATTGGGGCCCACGTTAAACAGAAGCCTAAATGGTCCGCGCCCTTTTTGGCCTGATCTATTTCAGCAAGAAATGGAATAATACAAGTTAAAAAATAATTTCTCACATCTGTTTTGAGAATACGATTTTTTCGATTGTGAGTACATACATATAAATTCCAAAAAAAAATCACTTTCATTATTTTTAAATGAAAATAATTGTAGGAGACCAATGATCAATTTTTGTTATTATCATTTATTGGATAAAATAGTACTAAATATTCTCATTTTGTTTACACAAAACTGAAGAATCTTTCTCTATTTCGTAATAAGGTAAAATATTTTTAGTTACCCCGCTGGTAACTTTCATGTTTCCTGTTATTGACTAAAAAATTATTAAGTACTTTCCAAGTTGTATACCTCACCGAAGACTGTTTGGTAGTCCAATAAGAAACTCTTTATGTTGCAATTATAATATTTATTATAATAATAATACTGTTTATGATACAATGTAAACAACTATTCACGGAGACAAACGGTTGATTAACAGGACACGCTCGGCGCGCGTATACCTTTTAAGCCCGCCACACACATACCCAGATATATCTACAACCGGCGGCGCACAATCTCAATCAATATAATCTCAAGGAATCACATAATCTCAAGGACATCGCAAGTATTAATTGCCGTATATGCAGACTATAGAGTTGCTATGCCTATCTTTTATTGCTATTTTATTCGGGTTTTAAAATTAACGAGGCGCAGTAGCCCATAAGGTTACAACAAACGTTATCCATCCGGATAATGCATTGACACCCGCTTCAATTCTGAACTGAAAATTTTCAGTGTGATTTTTTTTTGATTTTTTGCAAAATATTTAATTATTGTGAATAATAATTGTTTATGATTATGTATAAATAGTGATACAATTCACGTGATGACAATTTTAAACAAAATAAAGCCTAATAATTATCATCATTATTATTATTCAATGTTTGTTGTGATCATTGTTGGACGTAAAATCTGTCGTTCAATTATTGAAGTGTTTTATTCCTATAGTACATGTACAGGGTGTCCAAAAAGTATTTTTCATTTTAGTTCATTCACCAACGCAACGATTGGGAAAGGGGCGGGAGTGTGCTGATCGCTAGACGCGTCTTTAGAAATTCAGTTGTTATGGAGCGTGTCCTTACCAGTTTGTGAAATTTTTCCTGAAAAATTGATATCCCAACAAGATGTTAAACTGGTCCCACGTAGACACCAATGGACTTTTTCCTACGAGGCTACCTTAAATCAAAGATATACAGTAACAATCCTCTCTTTTTGGACCAATTAAAAGAAAATATCCGAGAAGGAATGGCAGCGATCACGGAAAACACGTGCCGAGCGGTTCTCAGAAATTTTGCCTCCCGTTCAGAAGAGTGCCAGCAAAATAACGGATTACATTCAGAAAACATAATTTTTAATTAATAAATTCCCAGGGACTGTACTTGAATGCAAAATAAACGTTTTTTTATTAAACCGATCCATTATTTTATTACAGAATTTTTATTATGAAAAATACTTTTGGGACAACTTGTATTTCTTAAATTTGATTATAATTTTACTGATCATCACTTTTACCATTATTTTTTACCACAATAAATATCAATAAGATACGTCATCTTCTAAAGTACAAGAATGCCAGATCAACATTAAAATAATGCAGTTTTTCCATTCTCATGTATTTTCATAAATATTTTCTTTCTGTTAATATAATGAAGTATTTTTTTTACAGGGGGATCTATTATATAATATACAAAAAGTCTCTGCACTTGGTCTGATTTAGCTCTTAGTTTTTCTCTTTATAATTATGAATTAAACAAATCTAAAAAGCACTTTTCAATTATTTTTAAAATCACAAGGAATCAAGTGACCATTAATGAAAAATACAGATTAATTAATTACTGCATGTAAAAATATTTTTTTAATATGAATCTGAAGTAATTTAACTGTAAAAATATTATTGTCATAATTAAAGAGATTTGATTTTAAAACACCAAGATAAGTATTTCTCGATGATACTAAAATGTCTCTTGTTTACGTCTAAAGTTTTTCGTCTGCCACGTGTACATTATTTGTCGTTGACTCTATATTGAATTATATAGCTTTTGAAAATGTGATAATTTGATGAATACGATTTTGAATATTTTGATTAAAAAATAATTAATAGATTTATTTACTTATTATTATTACGTGTCATCTCTCATTTCCATAATGTGTTTACAATGTAATCGGTTTGGAATTCCGATTGATTTTTGTAAATGAAAATATATACATTTTTAATTGTACCTTTAACCATTAAACTGAATTACATATTTATTATATGTTCTTATTACTTAGCTAAAATATAATTATTTAATTTCATTAAATACAAATAAATTAGCGATATTTGTGAAATAAATATAACAATCATTTTCACAATGTTTTTACAACTTTCAAAACCTTTTTTGTTAATAAAAATATTTTTTAATCATTAGCCATAACAATTTAATGTATATATGTTTTCCTGTTACTTAAATGACACTTTACTATGATTTAATAACATATTAATAAATCAGTGATATATATTAAATTGTAATATGTAAATCATTTAATCAGTGTGTCCTCGATACTGATAACTCGATTGAATTTCTAATTCAATTTGCTGGACCGATTCAATCAGATGCATGTTGAATGTATTATAATTACGCAGGTACAGGGTTTTCATAATATGACTCGCCTTTCTTGCATGTCTAATCAAAATTTATACATAAATTAACATGTTTGTCTCAAGAACTCTCCTAAAAACAATCTCGACAAATCGTTCGCTTTGAACAATAATGAATCATCTGACAATTATAAAAAACTGTAAAAATTAATTTTGAATGAAATGTTTAATAATACCACGTTGTTCCAAGGTCACAAAATAAAAAAAATAAAGAAATATTAAGTGCTAGAGTAGAGGTACCGTACAGGAAACTGAAGCATATGTCGTCCTTCAGCTCGCTCCACCGATGACACAAAAAAAAGATTGCAGGAAGCATTTGGATGCGGTGAACACACAATTTAGAAGGTAGTTAAAAGAGTCTCATATTGATAGCACAAATATGTTGGCTGAAGAAAAAGTACACGAAAAAGGGATTGTAGAAAATGAGATCAAATATTATGTTTAATTTTTGCAACACAATTAAAATAAAGAAACACGTGATTTCGATAATAATGTATAAAGAAAAATAATAACTAGATACTTTAATTTCTAGACATCATTAACAATTCGAGTATTGTGTAGTAAAATTGTAAAATGTAACAATGTACCAAAATCGTTATAGATAATTCAAATTCAAGCACATATAATAAATACATCCATATAAAATAAATGAGAGAGTAAACTTAATTAACACATTTATTATAATTTCAAAAACAATAAAGATTTAAGTGTCTCATATTTCATATTTGTGCGATGTTTGGTTTTAATAATTCCCGCTATTGAGAAAACTCTCACGGTTGATGTTGACGTCGGTCTTAATGTTAACAATGAATTAAATAATAAATTTAATTTTTCCGTCTCCTTTTTAAACGAATCTAATTTCTCGAATGCGTAAAATATACAGGTGTGTTGATATACAATTTTCACTAACGGATTGGTACAAATTCAAAAAAATAATATAATTTCTTAGTTTTATAACAGTTATGCCAAATCCAAATGTTTTTTATATTGTTTGTTGTCATTGATAAGACAAGTCAAAAGAACAAGAAGACACTACGAAAATTGTTTCGTCGTGTTCATTAGCATAATTGACGATCAAAACTATGTTAAAAAATCATATCTGACTAAAGGCTCTAACCCGGCCAGCGAATGTCGAACGCAAGACGTAGCTAAATATTTAAAAAAATTTTAAACTATTTCATCATTTATAATTTACGAGTATTACTCGAGTATTTTAACTTAAATGGTTCACAAGAAAAAAAGACGACTTTAATTAAGAATAATAATATACTAAAACGCAATGAAAAACAATATTTATTTTTCTAATAATATTTTTCTCTACAATATTAATACAATTTATGAACGACTAAAATATTTTTATTAAATTTCGTCAAATTTAATTTATATTTGATACAATACGGTATTTATATTAAAAATATTGGTTTTCAAATAATACTCTTAACAAGATTGAAAAAAATCTATCATTTTTAGGTTTATTCTTAAAACATTTTCATAGAAAATATATATCGTAAATCTAAAGGAATTCACATTAGCCTAAATATTAACAAATAATCTGTTGGCTTTTCAAATAAAGTCTTTTAACAATCTTTTCAAAATCTTCATGTTATATAATTTGATGAAGTGTACATATCTATCTACCTATGTTTATTGGCTGCTCATGGGTGACTTTTTTTTGTTTATTTACTACTAGAGGCTGTTTGTTTTGAGAGGGAGTGGATATCTATTAGAAAGGATGACAGATAAAACTATACTTATTATAAATGTACCGAATAAGTGCGTGTTGTACATAAATGTGGAATTTTAAAAACTTCACCTTTTGTAAGACACTTGCATAGTTATAAGGTGTTTGGAGATCAACCAAGTTAGTCTCATATTCATAGCACAACCGCATAGCTTAGTTTTAATATAGTAAAGATATATATTCTAAGTACGCATTATATGGTTTTGTAAGACTGCAGGCGGCTATGTTGTTTTCGCCGCTTATCGAAAGCAATCTACATATATTGTTTCTCTTGTTCAAGTTTGCGTGAAAAATCAAACCAAATAGTTATTGCAGATAAAATGTTTTTTTTCAAATCTATCGATAACGACTTGTCATAAATCGAATCACATTCTCGACACACGTTCACTATATTCAGTTGTCATGTGTTTATAATAACGTTACAACCCCCATATTTCATAATTATTTTCAGAACTTAAATATTTAATCATACACCGGTATTTAATATTCCTTCATTTAAACATCTTAAAATCAATGCGATAATATAAAATGTTCGCTGTGTAACATCCCTAAACTTGTTAATTATTGGCTAAGTGATGATGGTTGCCTTGCCGTTTACCACATGCTGTACCAATGGTCTTGATTAAAAATCTTCGATTACGATCGAATGTTGTAACGTGCATTATATTTATTATCGTGTCGTAAAATTTCGAAAATTACAGGTTTTCAAATTTCATTAAAAAAATATCGTTGTGCATTGACTGAAAATAAATGCGATATAGCTCGTATAAGTGTACACATAAACTACTCGACTATAGGTAGGCTGATGAAACTATACTTTTCTTGAAATCTAATATATATTGTTAATAATCGTCAATATATTAACCGTTAATATTTAAACAATAAATATTTATGTATTGTATTATGAATTTTTTTAAAATTTAATTCTAGAACAAGGCCGTGACATTACTATCATTGTACCGATTGAATACAAATTTAACAAAGTATTTATATTCAACCTAAGAAATGTATTATGTTTAATGGTAAATAAAAATAAATCTATTTGGGAAGTGAATAACATGGAGCTGAATTGGGGTGGGATTGTTGCATTGAAATTGGACTGAAGAGCAAATTAAGACGCGATCAGACAAGTGAATAGATTGATAGAATCCTTTATTAGAGGGGGCATTATTGCCACTTCGATAAAACGATTTGGTGTCTAAGAAATAAGATACTGCGGAGCATTTTTATCAACAGAACATTTTTATTTACAGTTTACGTTTTTTGTATTTAACTGATCAACCATTATTATTACATTACTTTTGAAATAATTAATATACTTCAAGCCTTCGATAAGTGGTGTTGGCGTTGCATGCTGTATTTACCATGGACTGAAGGGACGTGAATGAAGGGATTTCGTATTAAATAAAGGCTCTCTACAACATGCAGGAAAAGTATTCTTTCACATGGAGACAGCCAGGAAAAATGAGTGATTACGGGAAATGTACAAGAACGGAGGGTGAGAGATCGATCTCCTAGACATGTCCGAAGCCTAGTTACATGTCACACTAAACAAGGTTAGCGTCACAAAGTCATAAAAAGCAAAGAATTTGGTGATGATGTGGTAGCCAGTATATTTTATATTTCTTTTGAAATGCGAGATCTTTTGAGGTAAAGCATTGTTTGCTTAATTGTTAACCAATTTCTTCAAATTAAACGTATTCCATTATATGTGAATGTATTAAATTATAATTAATATCTTTAAATGGCAGATTAGATATTGTAAAGATAGTCTAATTACATTGAAATAAAATAATTATTTTTATTATTAACGTAAATTTCAGAAATATAAAATAACATTTTGTAAAGTCTTTCTATTAATCTGATATTTCTACATTTCGGATGACTAATAATTGTCAAACTAATTTATTTCAATAAAATATTCTGTAAGGGATTATTTATTTTTGAGAACTTTAATATTAATAATAAGAATTAGAAATACGTAAAATAAGATATTCTATATTTCAATAAAATAATTTTTTTATTGTCATAAAATAACATTTTAATTTTAAATCACGGCCTTGAATATTTGAAACAAATTACACAATTAAACAAATATTTAGTTACGGCCGGGACTCGAACCTGGAACTTTTTTCTTGCGCGTTACCATTATACCGTGTCAACAATTTAATTTTACGTAATAAATTAATCAATTGGAAAGAAATACGTAAGAAAGATTTATAAAAAAACACATTTTCAAGTTCCAACTTCAGAACATAGTTAAAAGACATTTCAATACAAATTAAATTGAGAAAAAACTTACCTATCGAAAAAATATTTGAGTGCTACTGGGATATGAACCGAAAACTTTTCCTATCTGGAGAATCGCAGTACTATTTCCCCATATAAACTTCTCCTAGCATGTATTAGGATTCATTGCAAAATAAAGTTGATTGCTTTTAAAAATTGAATAATAGATGTATCATTTATAAAGACCAAAGAATATAAGTTCCAAATTTGTTGAAAACGTAATCGGTTGATTCGTATCCTGGTGGCACTCGAATATTTTTTCGATAGACAGCATTTTTATGTATTTAATTTTATATTAAAATGTCGCTTAACTATGTTCTGAAATTGTAACTTGAAAATATGTTCTTATTAAGTATTTAATATTACAATGAATTTTAACTTATTTGTAAATTTTTAAATGACACAATTCAATTTTTTTTTAATGTTAAAGTGATTAATTTACTTTGTTTCTAATGATATGATTAAATTGATGAGTTTTGAAGGACACAATTTTCGTAGTTGGTATTTCTTGAGAATTAATGCGAAAATATTGGGAAATTTAAACCAGTTACGGATATTCTGTAGACCCGGTGGATGTTGGAGATAGGTAAGCCGAGTGTGGGCATAATTGAGCTCGATCTTGGAGATTTAAATCTTATCTCGGGGGATTGACTATTACTGGATTGTAACCTGGATTCGAATTGCGTCTAGGGTATGGCGTCATTTTTAACATATAATAATATATGTGGTTTAGGGAATTGGAGGCTTAGTTGGAATTCACGTCCAATATTGAATGGAAATAGAATATAATAAAATCTAAGAAGGGTATATTAATAATTTAAATAACAAACAAAGGAGTGTAAGACGGTGGTAGAACCATATAGCATACACAATTGTACAGTACAAAATTGGGATGTAATTATTATTTTTATTATTCTAAAAAATGCAATAAACCGGACGTTTTGCACGAGTATGAACTCTGAAGTCTCACATTAGCGCAATAAAATTGGTTGGAGGTTTCCGAAAATAAAGTCAAGATTTCATTTATTTATGCATACGATACATAGTACCATTTAATACAATTTAAAATAAATAATTATTTATGTTTACATGTTAATTAAATTTTACAAAAATATACAAATAAAAGAAAATCAAAATAATAATTATTAAAAGTAATATTAGGAAAAATACTTAGAAGTCACTCAATAACGTATTGACAATACGATTCAATCTGTGATAACTTAACCATATAATAAAGAAGATTAAAGAAACTGGAACTTCGGGAACGGAATACCTCCCCAGATATTCTGAGGAAGGTGAAAGCAAGGAAGTTGTAGTGGGCGGGACATGTAGCGATAGCAGATGAGATTCATAATACGCACATATCCTTCAAAAACAAGCCAACATGATCGAACTGAGAAGACGACTGAGACTAAGAGGTATCTGTCGTTTATTTTGTTCAGAATAGGAGAACGCAGAAGACAGCGGAGCATGAAGGTCTCGGTCGCGCCCGGGTCTCGAGTGCCGGGAGAGACCCGTCGTGGCGGAGCGGAGAAGCAGAATATGTGTTCTCAACGAGTGATTGGGCTAGACTGGGGCGGCATCACTCTGCTGCTGTATAGGTTTTGAATGCAGATGTCGCTGGTATCGATGTATTTGAATCGTTGTCCCCAAATATGTCATAAATCCACTCCCCTGAGGTTTTCAAGCCTCCTCACGAAAGGCTTCTCTAAATGTTTCTCACTCTTCTCTATGCATTGTTATTCGGTGCTACATCATTTGCAGGAATTAATTGAATCGTTAATGATTTCGTAAGACCGGCTGGTTTTGGAGCGTCCTGTCAGCACCTTGATTACACTCGTTTACCATTGAATGACTGCATTCATGCAATGGTAGTCCATTCTTCGCCATTAATTTTCTTAGCGTATTTAACTATATCAAGTAATCGTTTCATTTTTCTATCTTTTCGTGTAAATAAAACAGTTCATCGTTTCTTTATCCTTTGAAATACGATATACTCGTATCTAGGACTGTTTTAACAGTACCGTGTATCTGATTCGTAAAATAATTATTGGCAAAATACACTGTTCGAAGTTCTTGTTATTAAAAATTATAGTCAGTATTCTAGTGATTGAATAGTAAAGAGAATTGAATTTATAATCGGTAGAGAACTGTCAAAGTAAGAGATAAAAAATGTAACCCTTAATACCAAATTTATGTGGACGATTTTTCTTAATACTAATTGTTGCGTAAAAATATAGAAGCCGTTAGAAACAGGATATTCGAAAAGAGATTTGCACTTACCACAATCCAGTTCTTCAGACACCTCCAAGGTGGACTGTAAATTAATCACTTTCTTCGTCAAAGATTCTTTAGAATGCACTGTATAGACGCGACGTCTCAATTTAATACTATACCTTTGATTCAAAAATTACCGCACTGTTTCAAGGTCGCCTTTCGACTGGTGGCGGCATGCCTGGTGAGGAGAGGGAGGGGAGAGGAAGGCACAGTACATTATTTTCGTTAAAGAATAAATAAATATGTGTCCCAAACAATAATAATAATATTGTTATGTTTTCACGACCATTCAGAACCAACCCAGATGATGGATCCTGTAATGGGATCCAAAACGTTTTCCAGAAAGGTCAGATATACAACGCAGATTAGCCCAGAAAACTATACACACAAGAATAATAATAATAATTCATACGATCATGTTTTAACCATTTAGACTTGATAATATGTTTCTGAGAGTTTTGACAGAAAATTAATTAACAAATGACCTTTATTCATCACCTGTCTGCTGCATTCAATTATTGCTGTTACTGTTAAATAATGATAATAACTAGATAATGAGATAACGTACCAAAAAAAAAACTATAATCACAAAAATAAAGTAAAATATATATTTTGTTTCACTTTTTACCTGCATATGAGTTGTTTGGTTTGGTTCTCTTAAATAGTGTACATTTAGTATTGTTCATGCGCCTTGTTACTTCGATTGGCACCACTAGGTTTCCTGGTTTATAATAATGTACATGTGTCTGTGTGTGTATTGCCGCCATTTTTTCGGAAATTTAAGAAGATGGTAACCGACAGGCATCATTCTTATTACATACCGTTCTTCAATCAGGCCAGCGGTACAAATAAACTATCATTGCGCGCTTCGGTCGGTCGAAATCTAAAGAAGACATCCCAGCTAAAATAATAAGAACGTCGGACTAGAAAGACAGCAAAATTAAAAAGGTTAGTGCAGTTCATATATCATGTGTGGGCTTATTGTTAATCGGAAACCTGGGAAACAGCTATCGAAGGCATTTAGATAAACAAATATTATATATTTTTTTTATTATCTTTGTTTTTTTTAAATTCTATTCTAAAATTTTTTCCTAAAAATTATTCGACTAAATTTGTATAGAGCAGCAATTTGAGTTAGGTACTAAATTTATTTTTTAAATAATTGTTTTTTTTTTAAATTTTTAAAAAATTTTAAAAATAGATTCTGATGAAGAAACAATGCTATATATTTTTGGTTAGTTATGACATCCTGAAGAAGAAAATTGTATTTTTCGAAACCGGTAGATGTTTTTAAACTCAATTCAAGTGGATAATAAAACAAAGATAATAAATAAAAAATATGAATTTTAACCACAAAGTAATATTGCTAATTTTAAAAGTAAACAAATAATGTTTTAATTCTTATCAATTGGATGTTAGTTAATTGTAATAGTGAACCTCAATGTAAGACGCTTTGTGGTATAGTTTTTTTTTTGATAATGTTAATAAAAATGTGAAAATAAAACTTCAGTAAACTAAAAGTTTGCGGTCAATATACAATATAATCTTTAATATTTTTGGATATGTTAACATTTATTTAGTAAAACTTTGTTTATATGTACAGTCAATAAAATATAAATACCATTATACAGTGTTACTGATTTAATTACTTTAAAAAATTACTATCTCTCTTCAGACGAGAGGTTCAAAAGGGAAAAGGGAGACTTCAAGCATGAGTCCTCCAAGAAATTCCTTTGGACTTATAATTTAATTAGGTTCTTTAGCGCTAAGACCTTTCCAGTGCACGGAGCTCAGTGTTCTGCTCCAAGGTCCATAAATGAATCCAGCAATAAGAATCTGCAAGGAATTCGTGCAACGTAGCAAACGAATTTCTTTGAAGAGGATTTATTTTCATGTCATCAAAGTGGGAAAAGACCTTCAAGAAATTTTAAACGTTAAAATATAATTTTAGATTTTTTTTTTGTTTTCAATGTGATTTTAATATTGTACTTATTTTACTATTTTTAGACTACTTATTAAGAAATCAAAATAGATGCGTTTTTGTGTTAGATGATATAAAATTAATTAAGAGGTATATGTGTCACTGATTTTCTAAACTAGCTTTTACAAAACATTTTTTTTTTAAACATGAATTATATATATTATATGACAAAGCTTAAGCTAAGACAAATCGGTTGGCGTTTAATAAAATTCGTAGTTTTATACGAAGTGATTGTGTTTTATTTAATCTATATTTATATATATATATATATATATATAGGCTGAGAATGATATCGAAAGGAGGGTGAGTGCAGGAAATAAAGTAAACGGCGCTTCGAATGGAATTATATCTAACGGGAATTTATCAACCGAGGCAAGACTAGCGGTGCACAATGGAATCCTGGTACCGACACTGATGTATGGAAGTGAGGCCTGGAGCTGACAGAAAAGGAACGAAAGTAGACTGAATGCAGTGGAAATGAGATCACTTAGACCTATTTGTGGCAAATCTATTTATGACAGAGTAAAGAATGAAGAAATAAAAAAAGAATGTAAAGCTGATGTTAGTATAGTGAGTAAGATTAAGAAAGGATCACTTAGGTGGTTTGGTCATATGGAAAGGATGAATGAGGAGAGAATGGTAAGAAAGATATATGACGCAAGTGTTGATGGAACCAGAAATAGAGGACGTACGCGGAAGACTTGGCACGACCAGGTAAACCAGATAATGGAGGATGGTTCTGTTAGAAGCCTCAACAATCGGTGAGCTTGTATGAGAAGATGTATGAATATGGATGAGGCGAGAATTGTGCGTCAGGACAGAAGAGTATGGCGCTCTATCCTCTCTGCTTACCCCCACGGGGAAACGGCGTGATGGTAAGTAAGTAAGTAAGCATATATCTCATTGGATTCGAAATTTTTTATTTTTAAAAAGATGTGTTTCCTTTTCAAAATATGTAAAACATAAGTACAATATAATTTTGAGGTGAGTAAAACCCGGCATAACGCGATGTGAATTAAAAAACCCACCATGTTTATTTTTTACCATAATAAAATACAATACATATTTGGGTTCAAATTAATGCAATAATTAAGTAAATATATAGTGTTTTTATTTTAGGTGCTGATAAATAATAAACATTTCAATAAAAGTAATAATGCCTGTCATTAAAGTGCAGCAGTTTTGCTTTATTTTCTCGATATTATTAAAACGTGTTATAGCGGGTATTGAAAGTCAGTGACTCATATAACCGGTGTTGCCTTTATGAGGATTAGTGATTCAACACTATGAGTCACCGCTTTGGGGATGCATGTGTTAACAGTTATGGAGATGATTGTTTGATTGTGTAGTTATGAATGATTGAATGAATGCAGATTAACGGATGAATGTGCGTTAACTCGAATCAGAAGGGTTTTGAAGATTATGATGAAATTAATGTGAGAGTAGTAGATGTTCCAATTTCATTGACAACTCTCGTGCTCGTTTGAATGTCGCGGGATGTATTATGTATTTGTGAGTATGGCGGGCGGCAGGTTATAAGAACATAAACTAATTTCTGCTTGTACTGAATTTATTGTATTTGAACATTACCGTTCCGTATACGCAAAATACCAGTGCACCCGCACTGAATTTTATGATCTATGATTTATGAGCACAGTGTTGTTGTTTATGTGTGCCGCGGATGAACATTGATATCGCCATCTTCAGTCGGAAGCGGAGATCGACACCATCTGCGTGCAACCATTGTGTGATTTTGGCGGTGACAGCAGGGATTACGGCGGTGATGTCAGAAATCCTACTTAATCCCAGTTTCTCAAGATCGCTGGTCCTTAAATTAAATTCCCTTCTCCTCACCGACCTCTCACTGAACCGTCTCCCGATTCCTCCCCTACCCTGCGGTGATTTAGATTTATAACCAGAATTATCGTAATCCGTTCCGTGAGAAGTGCGACTCGGAGATTGCACAATTACAAATAAGTTACTGCGCGAATTGTTATCGAATTCGATTTCTGGAATTATTCTTTGTATATATATATAGTATTCTTTCGCTACTCGCGCTACGATTCGCGCAGAGAATTCAAATCAGCATCCACACGGCTACCGCGCACTTAAATTTGAAATTGTAAGGCGGTGTCCATAGTAATGATTCTGCGCTATCTTCGGATGTTATACATTGATGCTAAGATCGGACTTGAAGGAGTCACCTCCTAAACATTACAATATATTCTGGATATCTACTGTGTCTGCAGAGGCATGGCATCGCGGTCTCAAAAACAACCATAGTTAGTTAAACTGGGAACAATGTTCAACGAACAATGTTCTATTGTCAAATGAAGAAGAATACGCTAGTCATCAATTGAAGTAAATTCATAAGATAACTATTGCTACGACATTTCGATACAGGGATATATATCGTTTACGAGGCAGATGATAAAATGATTTTGAAATTTTGTTCATATTCATATTCAGAGACATGGGGAAATCTACCAATATCATTTTGTTCAAAACATTTTATTTTTATACCATTTTAAAACACTAACAAATGTAAGAAATGAATTTAGTTTAAAAATATATTTTATTTTTAAATTTTTTTTGACGAAATCAACGCTAAATTGTTTTTTGATCTCAGGAATCTTTATGTAAAATTTGATAACGATGTATAAAAATACGATTGAATGCAAGAGATCAACAAGTTTAATAGAATGAAATTATCATTTCTACAATAAACACTTCTGAAAACAAATACTTAAAAATAATCCGTAAAATACAAAGTGAACAACCTGAATGATATTAATTGAGCCCTCAGTAGTGCCGTTAATCCCATGTTAATAGCCTAATTTGCTTTTGAAGGGCAGTAGGTTTCTTGTTTTTTGAGTAGGTACTTGAATATTATAATTAACTAAACAAAATTTTACAGTAGTTAGGCAATGAAACACGAAATCTTTCCCAGGGGGATGATTAGTAAAAGATATAATACATTAACTATTCAGCCTTATTCCTTAGTTGTAAATTCAAAAGGCCTCTGCTTTAATAATTATTAAGAATATTTTAATCCTCAAAAATACATTTTACTGTATTGGATAATATTCAAGTAATAATAATTAATGTATTAATAAATATTAAATTAAATCGTACAGAAATATACTAATTTTCTTTAAGTATTTCATTTTATTTTCAGAATTATTTATTTTAATATTAGGTTACCTCAGCATATGTAGCACTTAAAAAAATGTATTGTATTGTATTGTAAGTACGATATATTTTTTTATTCTAAAATATCCTTGGGTGAAATTTGAGCAATGAAAATAATTCGAAAATCTTTAACGTATATTAGGAGTATAGTACAGATGAATAATTTTATGAATCTGCAAGAAATCTGTGTGTGTCTGTATACATGTTTTTTGATTTCAGATAAAAATGTATTATCTGTTATTTTTTTTTTTGTAAGGGGGAGATTATTAAAAAATGTAATGCCTAGATAAATAAAGTGGTTTTGTCAATTGTGTTTATAATGTCAATTTTATCTCTAAATCTCGTAGATCGAAAATCGCTTCTTTAAATAGTTGGGTACTTGGATAGTCTTTTTTAAAAAATTATTTATATGACCATTTTTTAAGTAATTTCTAGTTGTAATATTGAAGTTTTGTACGCTCGTCCCCATACAATGTATTATTTATTTTATTTATTTATTAATCTGTTGTAAGTAAACAACAATGATAAAATGCAATTTTTTTTCAAGCCACGCTTCTCTTGAAAGCATTTAATTGTGGAGATATTAATAAAAAATATCATATAATAAATTAATAACAATGCGATATAAAAATATTATAAGTTAAGGGGTACAAATTTATCTTTAAAGTGGTTTTTAATAGTATTTATTATTCATTTATTTTAATTAATCCTTCTGATGTTTTCGGGTAAGTTGTTTATTTTTTTTCCTATGTACGTATAGTAGTGTTGTGCAAATGGTGTGTTGATTTTTAAGCATGGAAATATAAATTTAAACCTAGTACGATTTTCAGTAATAATATTTTTTTCTTTTAATATTTGAAGAATAAAATCCGTTTTAAATGGATCACAAAAGGTTGGTACTTTGAATTCTTCAAAAAGTATTTTTGTCGAATAATCTTTTATTTTTTTAAAATTACTTTTATGATAAGTTACCGTATAATACCGTAAAATAATACAATAATACCGTATTGCAAATGTGACTGAACAAACACGTAATATATTATTTTTAGATAAATAGGTGATAAGAGTCTTAAAGATATGTAGGTAGTTTTCCTTATTTTGTTTGTTAGCTTGGTTGAATTAGTTATGTTTATAGTACGATGAATTATATGAAGTTTACAGTTATGAAAGGCTGACTAAGGAATGATGAACTGCCCTGTTGACTCGGTAGTCATTAATAAATGGAATAATACGATAATTATGTCAATCTAGGATTAAAAATTATCATACATATGAAGAATATTATGTACTCACGATGTTAGTACTTTCCAGTTGTACACCTCGTAGTTGGATTTATGGTTGTCCAATAGAAACTCTGTTGTGACAATTAAGTATTTATTACAAATATATAACAATGATGGTACAAGGTATATAACTTGTATCGAATTCAACGATAATGCAGAAAAGAGACCGCCCCCTATATATCTACGCACATACGCATGTAGGTACACATCCCGCTCCGGCGATGGGGCGCTCACACACACACGCACACACACACACGCACACACACACATATATAAGCATCAAGGACATCACATTAATGTTAACACAATTTGACGTATGTGTGGTCTAGTGGTTACGATACTCGCTTAGTAATCTAGTGGTCAATGGTTCGATCTTCGTTTCAGGAGGCAATCAAGTTAGTCATATTTTCATATAAAAGCGTTTAGCGTAATTTAAAAATAGTAGGTATATTTATGAGACACGTACATATTTTGTGTATGCAACTTTATTTAAAAAAAATAAAAAAAATAAAAATGCATACTTGCGGTGCTCAAGAATGTCTGCGAAACATGGAACCTCAAGAGACATGGAAATACAAATGTTGGGCATCACACGGAGAGAGGAAAATAAATGTATGGATAACAAAAAAGACAAGACTAGTTGATGAAATATGTAGTGGGAATGGGTAAACCACATTGCTTGGTGGACGGAAAATTGATGGACGTATGCAGTCATTCAGTGGTATTCGAGGAAAATCAAGAAGTCGACAGGTCGCTCCAAAATATGCTAGATCATCAAATTCTGCCAAAATACGTGACAGCGAATAACAATGGACATAAAATATTGGGAGACACTGGGGAGGCCTTCATCAAGTAGCTGATAGAAAATGGCTGACGATGATGATGATAATGATGATGATTATGATAGCGCATTGAATAATTTAACAATCAAACATTTACTTAAATAATAATATTTATTTATCAAAGCAGGGAGGATCACCATTAACGTTAAATCCCTACCAAGAGACATGTAAATACTCGAGCAAAATAAGCAGCAATTTATTCAAAAGGTTCCACTATCGAACCCTGAATGGGCCCCCTCGTTAAAAGGGCAAGTGGGGAAAAATAAATAACCCGCGCACAAAAAGGTCCCCCTTTAACGTAAAAGCTTTCGCATATTAAAATGCTCTACAATGGAGTGTTGTAGCTTTCTTCGAACAATAATGTTAGAACTTGTGAATATTCAATGAACATGGGTGCAAATGTTTTAATTTCGGGTTATTATTACTCAGTAGGCTTTTTAAGGCTTTGCTGAAGACGCTCTCAAGTTAGGCATTGTATTTCATTATAACATGGACTATATTTTGGAATCTGAAATTATTTCTGGTTAATGTTCTTAAGTTTTACTGAGTATTAGCGAGCCAAAACTCACATTATCCAAACATTTTCCAGGTCCAATATGAACAAAGTTACGAATTTGTAATTTAAAAATAAATTTATGTTTTCGATTTAGAAATTTCAAACACATTTTTAAAACTAAGCACGAAAAGATAAATGAGGAAAATTTTTATTTTAAGATCAATATTAATAGAATAAATTTTTGAGATAAGTTTTATTGAAATCAATTAACGACTATGAGATTTATAGTGTCCACAAAATTAGGTGTGTAACCATATGAGTATTTACATAAAAAAACGTATAAAGAGTGGTTTCTCTTCGTTCTTTGATATGGCCCACCACAATGAGCTTCTCCAAGCTATTTTTATTTTTAGAGAAACAAACAATGGAAAAATAATAACATAATATATAAAAATAACACCAGTGAAGTTACTTCGGAATTAAATAACTAGTACATAATAAACAAAAAAATAGTATGCTCAAACAAAGTGATAAACAAAAAGACTTTTACATTAAAGTAAATAAAATAAACTAAAAAAGAAACAAAAGAGTGTTTTTAAACTGAAAATACAAAGTGGAAAGAGTAAGGAGGGGAGGGAAATGCGATGCAATATATACAATTTACATTATTAGTTATTGAAAAGTTGGCGAAGTTTAATTTTAAAGGGAAGCAATTTATCGTCGAAAATGTCCAAGTTATTAGAAGAATTTACGGCATTATATTTTGACGTAGAGCGGATCACAAAATAATTTTTTATGTAATTAGTTCTGCTAAAATTTGGGTAAAAGGGATTATTTGATCGTGTTGGGTATGTGGGATAGTTTAAAGTTCTAATAAATAGGGTGAGTCAACTAGGATATTAAAAATTTTATAGAGGTAAGATAAACCTTGTGTGCTTTATCTATTTAAGAGGGGGGGGGGAGGGAAACGCTCACTTTCTGAATGAGATTTAATGTCTAAGCGGGCACGTAAATTTAATATATTAAAAAATTTATGTTGAACATTTTCAAGTCAGTCGCTGTAGGTGGAATAATGTGTGTTCCGAACTACCGATCCGAATACAAGTTGACTACGTACAAATGAAAAATATAAAATGATAAGAGTAAAAAATGATTGGAATTTGTTAGATGTTACAGCATAGTATCCAAGGAATCTACAGGCCTTAGCAATTACCAGCTCTATATGCGGGATAAAAGTTAATTTAGAATCTGAGACCATAGCAAAATCTTTCACTCGAGTGCAGACGCTAAGTTTGTTACTATTAAGTTGCGACAAATTACATTTTTTCTTTGAAAATGAGATGATGTAACATTTAGCAATATTTAGAAAAAGTTGATTTTTTTGGCAGTAGATTAAAAGTCTATTAATGTCACCTATAACAGGAGATGATCAGTGGGTGATTTAATTTATTAATTGATTAAATTTTAATGTCTGCTAATAGTGAAAATTCCCTTCTCGCAAGATGCTTAAAAAATTGAATTGCTCCCACCAAAAGAAAATGGTTGGGAGCATGTCCATGATTCCATACTATATAAAAATATAAAAAATAATTCCTTGACTATTTCAAGGTTTGGAAGAACGTCTGTTTATGAGAGCTAGTTAGGTCGATTAATAATAATTACCTTTGTTTTTTCCTTGTATATCTCATGGTACAATTTTTTACTTTCTTCTTCAGTGACATAGAATAGTGCAGCCATATTATTTTTTATCGAAATCTGCGAAAATTTAATTAAAATATTTGAATGATATATCCAGATCATCTATATTCATCTACGTTAGTGAAGTTATCGATTTTTACGAACAACGTTTAAAATAAACCCTAATCAAATAGTTTCGTATAACACAATTACTCCGTAGAGATAGACTTTTATATTCTGGAATAACGTTCAAGTGTATCTCTCTTATTTCGTTGACTTTCAAATATCGTATCATGAAGGCTCGTTAATTGTAAAATCCTCTAATAGATATGTCCTCCAATATCGTGCTTAACTGATCATTCCAAGTCTTTTATGAATTTCGTCTGTTTCTCGTATGCGAAAATAAGATACATATTTTTTTATTCTGCTCGTTTAATTTACTCGAGACGCGTTTCGCCTTGCAAAGGCATTATTAATCTTACAAATTTAACTTAACAATTTGTATTTATAACTATAATGGGTGACAGCTATACTAATGAAATTGCTGAAATAATACGCAAAATGTTCGAGAATGTTATGAAAAATATGGTTAAAATAGCACGCATTTGTGCCGCTACCAGAAGCGGCCATTTGGCCAATGTCACATTTCATGCAAAATTGCAATAAGTCAAGTAATTGATAAATATAAACCAAACTAAATAATTATATTTTAATTCTTAGTCATTTAAAACCAACATCGGCTTGGAACATAATATTCACCCTGTACTTCCCTTCTTGCATTTTTGAATAACAGCATTACTTGTAAATTGCGCAGAGAGCGAGATAATATTTTATTAAAAATGAAAGAAAAATATTCCATTAGTTATTAAGAAGAACATATTCTTATCGTGAAGTAGTAATTATTCAGAACATAGGTCTGTGATATTTTAAATACTAATTAAATGTATATCTATCTTATTAATATAAAGTCCAGCGGAAAAATTTCAAGATTAAATTATAATTGGTCGTAAATCATCAAGGTGAGTTAAGTGGAAGGGGTATTGTTCGTCGCGCGTGATTTTCTGATTTTACAATCGCAATGAGTTACTAGTCGGGAGCATACTGCGCGTTTGCGATTGAGCAATATTTAAAGTGCGGTGATTCATTGGTTCGTGCGCGTTACGCTTTTTGTACTCACTTTAATTTTCGACGAGTAAGTAAAAGCGATGCTGGAACGTTTTGGAACAGCACGAACGCTTGGAAACATGTTGTTTACTGACAAAGCACATTTTAATATCGATGGCTCTGTTAATAAACAGAACATGAGATACTGGTGTTTCGACAACCCAAGGGAACGTTATCAAAAACGTTTGCATTGTCTAAAAACGACAGTGTGGTGTGCAATTTCTGCCTGTGGGATAATTGGTCATTATTTTTTTAACCAGCGAGATACAGTCACTGCTGACGTATATTGCCAAATTATCTACGAATTTTTAGTAGGAATTCCTGGGGGGAATTTTTCCCAATAAATTAATCAGTAAGTTCGGAGACATACACTGGGCACTTTGGTTATCGGACCTTACACCGTGCAACTTTTTTGTGGGGATACCTTAAGTCGAGAGTTTACAGCAACAATCCTTGAACAATTCAGGCCCTACAAGAAAATATCCGCCATCGAACCAACGTTTTGCTCTCGCGTGTTCGTAAATTTAAGAGTCCGATTGCAAGTGTCTTGAGAGAAATGGACGGCATTTAGACGATATTGTTTATAAAACGTAAAATCCGCATCATTAATCTCCATTTTGTATAAATAAAATATGAGAATAACATTGTAGTTTTTTTTAAATTTAATACTAAACTTGAAAATTTTCCGCTGGACACTTTACATTTAATTAGTATTTAAAAATATTCCATTAAATTTGATGAATATTGCAAAGCATATAATTATAAATCCAGGCGATTATCGACATTCACTCAAATTTAGAAATACGGGAAACATTACATTTTTGGGGTGGATATCAATCAGCTTTTAGACAAAATGACAAGTACATTACTGAAAATTCTTCTAAAAACAATAGCATAACGCTCAGATGCATTTAAATAAATAATAAGATCTCAAATAGATGAATGGAATAATCCAAAGAATAGGATCCGGAGTTGACAAAAGGGGTGGATTAGTTTTGTCTGAATAAAATTAATGTTCATCAATTTAATTCAAATGATAGAATTTCTAACACATTTTTAAGAGAATATATAATTCCTTAATAATGTACTTACTCATTTAAATATCATACGTATCACGTGCGTGTGAGACAATTTTTGTGACTTCTTTTATTCGGTTTATTTGATGCATTTATTTTAAAAGGTATGTGTCTACTTATTTAACAGTCTAATCTTTATATAATATTAAACAAATAATAGACAAACAATGCTATATTTTTAGTTAGTTATGACATCCTGAAGAAGGAAAAGGTATTTTCCGAAACCGGTAGATGTTTTTTAAACTCAATTCAGTGGTTAATAAAACTAAGATAATAAATAAAAAATATAAATAATAGACATCTCAACCATACTTCCATATATAATATTTCCATTAAAATATAATAAAAAATAGCTCCGTATAACAGTGCCTCTGATGGTGTAAATCCAGTAATTGTGTGTTCTTGGACATATTCATATATTGCAATATATAATATGAATGTTGATTAAAAATGTAAAATGTTTGCCTTAGCACGGGCGTATCCCAGTGAGGCAGATATTAAAATACCAAATGTACTTACAACATATGATATGAAATAAATAAATATCCTGTATTTAAGTTAATAAAATATATATGTAGGTATTTTGATAACTAATATCGGGCAGGTGTATTCGTTCTAGGTAGAAATGTATTCAAAGTCTACCTGGTAAGTCAAATATGGGATTAAAAAAAAATCTGGAAGGTCATGGTAATCAAAGAAAAATATTTTACTTTCAGATGTGTGTGATGTAAAGATATAAAAAATATTATTTTATTGCATCTTATATGTTTTAGCTTTATTATCATATTGTTTATTATGTATTAGGAAAATAGTTTTTTTACAGATGAAAAAGTGATTTTGAATTAATTAAAAGTAATAAGCGAACCAAATTTTAATAAATGTGTAGATCAGATTTTCTCTTTTAAATATACTGAAAAAGTATACATGGTTGTGTTAATTTTTTAACTTCAAACTCTCGAGATACATTGTTTTACTAACTGTATAGTTTTTGGGATAATATTCCTTTGTTATGGATAGAAGCGCTAATTATTATTAAATTGACATATTTAACTCAAAAACACATTTTTATAGATTGATTAGGTTTTTGTTTGTTTAGCCATGGTATTAATATTTTTATTTTTATTTAAATTCTTTACTTTCTCCCTTTTGGTTTTGAATTTATTAGTTGCAATGTCATTTAAACTAAACTAAACTAAACTAAACTAAACTAGCTAAACACTATCTGCTTGTTGCCCAATGAGCTGGATAAAAAACATCGTTTTTAATATTTTCTTGTTTAATCAATAAATAAGTAATAATTGATTTAAAAATGGATGTTTTTCTTTTAGTTAATAATTATTAGTCATTTTAAAAGAATTCATAAAATCACGGGACATATTTATTACAGACTATTAATATTTAAAAAAAAGTAAATCCTTATACTTCAAAGCAGGGTTCAAATGATAAAATAAAGTTTTTTTTTTTCCATTTTAATAAATAAATTGTTATTTATACATTGTTGATGAGAGAGTGACTGCACTTTTCGAAACAATGTACGTGAAAAAAATTATACTCAATTTTGTATATAGCAAAAAATTTTGATTCATTATGAATATTAAAATATTACATTTCGTGGGCTGACTAGTTTGAAGTTAATAATTACAACATCCCACATCTCCTAGGGTGAATGTACACGGATGAAACTTTGCCCTCGAGTTTCGGAGATTTAGTGGTTAAACTTGTTTGCTCATTATGCTCTATGTACAAAACACAATACACAACGTATGAGAATTAGCTCCATACCAGTTCTGGACCGTCTTTTATGAAAGTTTCGAGAGTAGAGTTTCATCTGAGAACACGAACGCTTGTGGTGTGTTATGGGTGAGATTTTTATCTCTCGTCTCATAAGATTTCAACTCTGTATTTAAATTACAATAAGAAATGATTTATGAATCCTGGATCGCTTCATCTCGTTTTTAACTCGATTTTTAAGACGTATCTCAGAGACAAACCTCATTCGTTAGAATACGAAGCTGAGATTAACTGTAGAAGATTTGGTAGGACAATTATGACTTAACAAGAAAATTATTGTTGAGACTTTTCAATTTTGAATTCAGATTCTCACGAAGTTCTGTCACGGATAAAGAGAGACGTACGACTGGCAACGTATTTTGTGAATCCCATAGACAGATTACAAAACAAACAATACTATTGAACTACATTTTTCTTTCATTGTTTAGCTTCGCATACTCGCGGTAAATGTGGTAAAAAATTGGTAGTGTAAATAGAGACTGGTAATAAGTATTGAATACAGCAATTTCGTCCTCGTGGAAGATTGCTGAAAGTTGAATGGATTACTTCAAGAAGCTACCAGAGATGGTAACACAAAATTTCATATGTACTATCATAAAATCACGATTATTCTTATTACTGCCGGTGACCTTTGAACGCACCTTACATTTACCGGTGCGTAAAACCAGAGGTTCCAATAGTGCCATTCTTCTCGCTGCCGCTTTACAGATAGTATCTCCAGGAAACACTCATGTGTGTAGTCATTTCATTATACGGCTATTGTATATCTTAAATCTGTAAATAAACTCAACAATAAACTTGTGTCAACCGTGAGAAGTTTATATCATATATCATATATATCATACATCATATATATCATATTCAATACGCTCCGCGATCTTCAAACGAACATGTGATTGAAAGGGTGGTTGTTGGATCACTCACACTACAACATATCCTTCTGATTCATTTGCCATACAACCACATAAACAACAAACATTAATCCATAATGCACTCATAACTGCTTCATCTTTCTCTCCAAAATCTGGTAAAATGAGTAATAAAAGAAACTAATATTTAAACTGTTTTTTTCAAATATTCAATGTTTGTGTAGTGGCATATCCTCAAGATTTTTTGAAGAAGACGGATGACTAGCGGTAGAGTACTCAAAATTATTGGGATAAGCCATAATCTCCTGTATCAAAAGTTGGAGTTCTTAGGTTACATAACGAGAGGATCCAAATACTCGTATCAGTCCAAAGATCAGTACTGTTTCAGGCAGTGATGTGAAAAATTGAGAAGAAAAAGTGGATCGTTTGGAAAAAGTTCTCTTGGTTGAGATGCCCTTATTAGTAGACCGGAATCAATGCAGAAGAACTGTAAATCTCACGATTGCGTTGGGTATCTTTGTATTCTACGAGTTTTACGACACCATTTAATTATTTAGAATAAAAAAAACGAGATACATGTTTTTAAAACGGGATGTTACATACACTAATACAATTGTTCTTTCTAAATGAGTTTACCAGAAGCTCATCAAAAAGTTAAAATAGTTTACACTTAACTGTATACAAAAATGAGTTTGTATGTATTATGGTGTTAAAATATAGATAATCTTACTATGAATGGAGTCGTGAACTACACTTGTTTGATAATTATAACTTGTTTATGGATCGCCGGTCGCCGTGCGGGCACATGTGAACAAAACATATTTATGTTGGTGGTTCTTGTCTATAACCTATCCACTTCCCACCTCCCCCTTATAACTAAAATACGATTATTTATGTGGTGTATTTTCTATGGCTTTGAGAAGTTGAAGTCGTATCATCGAACTGAAAATAGCGTTTACCATTTTGGGTGCGTTGACTGCCCTCTTGATTTGAAGTATCGTGGGACTGATATTGTATTGTTTGTGTGCAATCGGTTTCTCGCAAACGTGCAAACCGATTAGTGCTGTACATCGTGCTGTGTATGTAAGGTGTTGTTTGACACTTTCGCGCTATCACCGAAAACGTATTTCGTGAATTGAACAACGTTATATGTATCCTGAAGTCAGAAGACCTGTGGTCCAGTGGAAGAAGATCCAGATACCGGATGGAGCGTTTCACAGGGGGGTCGTATTTTCTGATTCTAGGTGTTCCTTTAGCCGCCCACGTCCCCCTATTTCTCTCCCTCTCCTGAATTCCTTCCACCCTTCCCGCGTTACTTAATTTTCCCACTTTCTCGTTCTCTCGTTCAGACAATGACGTTTGTGTACTTTTGTGGCTCCTGTCCACAATGTTATAGACAGCTTCTAAAATACGTATTTTTCTCCCTTGAGACAACTAACAACATAATTCCCAACTGAACTCAGGAGACAACTCGCGGCTTTCGTAGTTCGTTTGTTACCATACCAGACAAATTACTATATTAGAGATTAGGCATTTTGCGTCTTACTTCACGGTTGTTGTATGTCAAATATCTATTTGGTTTTTCTTTTGTCATTTACGTGAATTTAAATCTCCCCAGCAGCAGTTAAAATGGAATAAATTTGAAATTGAAAGCTTATGTTTGTCTAATCATTGTCTTTCAGAATTAATAATTGTAGGTATCTACGGTTCTAGATAATGTTTGTGCATATCGAATGTCGTTATTAAACTGAATGACTTGTACACGCGTTTCAGTTTTTGTCTCTTTCTAATCTCTAAGTTTGTGAACAGATCAAAATCTCAATACGTGCTCCTGATATTGATCTCAAGTGAAACTATTCTCTAAATTCATTTAAGAAGAAGGATCATCATGAAATAAGTTTATTTCCAGTTTTTAAAATACCCTTCAGTTTCTTCAATAACAAAAAAATTGAGTAATATTGGCCATCCCTGCCAAGAGGTAATTCTCCGTGAACAGGTTTTTCGAAAGCAGGGAATAAAAACAAGGAAATCGCGTTCTTACAAAGGGGTAATGGATTTACGACGACAAAGGGTGGTTTTTTCCCATCAAGGCGCTGGAAAATATTACCGTAATAGTATGCAATATCTGACCCAAATAAATACGCCATTAGAACTGATTTGCATATTAAAATTTTAAATTAAAAAAAAATAATTAAGGGATCAGTATTCTTAAGTGAAATGCTAACATTTTTTAAATTTATGCAGGCAATTCAATATTTTTTACTTTTTTTAGATTTTTTGTATCCACTGATGGATTTTCACATTTTTTTACGCTTTCCAAACCATGCAGTAACGCAGGTCTATCGCTTTATTTAAACCTGTAATATTTTAGTAAATACAGAAAATATTCAATTAAAATTTTAATTAATTTAAAGGAAAATATTTACGCTTGGAAATGATTAGTGAAAAATCGATTATGTCAGGCGAATATTACAAAAACAATTATTTTTCAATTCAATCTGTTGTAAGATTCATACGTTGATAATATTATTTGTAGAAGGGCAGAATGCAGTGGAAATGAGATCACTTAGACGTATTTATGGCAAATCTATTTATGACAGAGTAAAAAATGAAGAAATAAAGAAAGAATGTAAAGCTGATGTTAGTATAGTGAGTAAGATTAAGAAAGGATCACTTAGGTGGTTTGGTCATATGGAAAGGATGAATGAGGAGAGAATGGTAAGAAAGATATATGATGCAAGTATTGATGGCACCAGAAATAGAGGACGTCCGCGGAAGACTTGGCACGACCAAGTAAACCAGATAATGGAGGATGGTTCTGTTAGAAGCCTCAACAATCGGCAAGCTTGTATGACAAGATGTGTGAATGTGGATGAGGCGAGAATTGTGTGTCAGGACAGAAGAGTGTGGCGCTCTATCCTCTCTGCCTATCCCTACGGGGAAACGGCGTGATGGTAAGTAAGTAAGTAGGTAAGTAGAAGGGCAGATATAAATCACACATTAATTTCACAGTGAAAAGAATAACAAACATAAGAATATGATAAATCTTTCTCACTATTAAATGAAGATAGATAAAAAGGAAGGTTATATTATACAATACAACCTTCTATACATGACTTCATAAATGCTCCAAATTAAATTGTTATATATTTTTTAAATATTTAATGCTCAGTATTTATAGTAAATTTATAGCGTTAACAGTTTTTCTCCAATGAACTTTAATTTATTAAGGATTCTTATTGTTAAGTTCTAATTATTCAGAATATAGGTCTGTGATATTTTAAATACTAATTAAATGTATTAATTAGAAAGTTATATATAATCAATTTTATCGAAAAATATATCATTGTTAAAAATAAATTAAATATATATCCCGGTAGCAATAACTATACATTTTTACATAAAATAGATTATATATGTATATCTTTCTAATTAATATATTTAATTAGTATTTAAAAAAACTTTAATTTCTTATGATTCTGTATATATTTAATTCATTTTTAATCTATGTAACACGAGTTGACAGCATGGCTGCGTACGAGTATTTTATATCAGGGTATGGGAAAGATTAAATAATGTTTCTAGATGAGTTTATTGTATTTATAATGTACAGTTTATCAACAGGTCAATGTTAATGACTCTTATGGATAGTCCTGGTATGACATTAAGGCACAATGTGAAAACATTTAAAAATAATTATGGGATTGATATGATTTTACAAAATTGTAATATAATAAAAATCATATGAGTGCAATTAGGACTATCATCGTAATGTGTGTGTTATGTGTATAGTTCACTGAGAAAGAAAAAAGGAACACATAGGAATACAAGGAATATTATATAAACTTTGAATACTTTAAAATATCATTTATTAGAAAATGGTTTCTTTGTTTTATTTTAGATAGGTAATAGATGTATATTATTATTTTTAATTCAAATCTTTACGTAGGTACAGGTATAATTTATTACTTACCGGATTTAAAATTGTGTTTTTTCCTACCAATCGGAATGTCAAAGGACATATATTAACATTCAAACATGTGAGTATTGAGAATTTTCGTAAATGTGAATTTCTATGAAAACGTAAGTTGAACGTACTAGATAATTAATTTAGTTATTATATTGCTTTATTTGTCAATATGCACAAAAAATTTGTAACAGAAATACCTATTATATACCTTATATCACTTTGGTTCATTTAATAACCATTTACATAAATATATTTCTCGCCGTTTGTTAATGACACTTTTAATAATCGCCTGTATGTAAATTTTGGATATAATATTTATACAATCCTTTGGCACTTTGTCACTTGACTGTATACGAAATAATATATCTGTTTAAACTTTCCATTAAAAAAAAAGAGAATCAGCTAAACTCTTATTATTATCATTCTTACTCCTCATGTTATATTATTTACTAATAGGTAAGTAGGTACTCACCTACCAAGTCTGTTTAATTTTATAAAAATTAATTTCACCTTGGTTTGGTTTTCACCTTGGACAATTACTGTTTTTTTTTATACTAAACGACATTGGAAATATTTATAATAATGATTGAGATATAAGTTTTCAATCCAAGGTTAAATTTTGTAGCTTAATCTATGTAATCTAGTCTATTGTTTTCGTTTTCATTGTTCAAATAGTTATTTAGTATGCACGTAAGTACTTAGTAAAGCCTACTTTCTGTGTGTGAAAATATTTATGACTGCAATAATTATTTTAAGTCGTAGTATTCTTTATCGGTAGGTGTATAATATAAAAATACTAAATTAATGTATTAATTATAAATATATACATATAAAATCAATAATATAATATAATATAATATAATATCACAGACCTATGTTCTGAATAATTACAACTTCACAATAAGAATGTGTTTTCCTTAATAATGGTGTATAATATATTTTATTTACGAAGAAAATATTATTGTTGGGTATTTGCAGTTTATAAAAATATTTTAGATGCTACCGGCATAATAACTAAAATAATTTTTTTTTCTGTATGTCGTTCTAGTTGATTAATTTAATTTATATAAGTATATTTTATTTTTAACGATGTTATTTTTTAATTTAATAAATAGATGAATTAATGATATTTCTCACTGTATACATAGAAAGTAGTTGTAAAATTTTCCCCTTCATACATATACACGGCAAACTTCGAATGGCTTTTCGTGAGGGATGACAAGGGAAAATTACTTCAATCATTTTTTGATATCTGCGTTGGTATCCATCGGTTGGAAGTCCCCAGTGAGAGGTCATTAGCAGATTACAAGCAATTTCTAGACATTTTTATTATTTTTGTTAGGTATCATAAAATTATTCATTACAAAATTGACCAATGTATATAATGTATATAATAGTATTTTGTTTAGACTAAGTTTAATAAAACATTGCATCAAAATATACTAAAGGACTTAACATCTTGATAAACACGATATTTTAATTCTTTAATTTCTTGAATATTGGTTCAAACACATGTGTTTGTTTTATTTTTGCATTAAATATTGGAATCTGGTTATAAAAAAGTAAAATATTCAATATAAATTGCAGAATCCCGGTTCAAATCCCGGTGGCGCAACGACAATATTTTTCGATAAAATTGATTTTATTTGTATATCTTTCTAATTAATATATTTAATTCATATTTAAATATTAAAAGCTATTGATTTAATGAGTACGAAATTTTAGTATACGAGACGCTACTTGTGTGATCCTACATTGTATAAGAACAGCCATATTAAGTCTAGGGCAACTTAAAGGGATACAGAATTAACAAACCTTAAAATCAGCATGTTTCAGAAAAAGCTGTACGCCCTTTCATAATGTTATATCAGTACAAAGATATGTGGCGCTCAATCCTCACGCTTACGCTGCGAAATTAGGGTCACCAAATATTGACGAAAGCCCGCCCGTTAATCTCTGAAACCTTCGTGCAAAATTTGGAGGCTCTCTGGGATTGATGTACTGTTCTTGAGAAGATAGTACACACCTTACGAAGTTACTAATCTAAATGCAAATTAATCATTTGAAATCTTCTTAAGGGCGGCTGGGGTGAAAAGCGGGAGGTAGAAATGGGAGAATAGAAAGGAATTAAATATGTACAACAATTTTCCCGAGCAATGATGGAAAATGTGTACAGAGATATACAGATACCTTAAATCTTAAATGTTTTGTCAATTTTTATAATATCATTTTTGTGTAAATTTTCAAATTCTTCAATGTTGTATTTTTATTTCCTGATAAAACCCTTTATCACACACATACACACACACACACGCACACACACGCGCACACACACTCACACACACGAACACACACACGCACACACGCGCACACACACGCACACACGCACACACATGCACACACACGCACACACACGCACATACATGCACACACACGCACACACATGCACACACACGCACACACACGCGCACAAACACGCACACACACGCACACACACGCGCACACACGCACACATATACACGCACACACACACACACACAATAATCTCGTAAATAGTCTTTAAATGGAAAATATATTAGCCATTGAACGTAAAGAATTAATAAATTTTAACGTATTATGAGTAAACAGAAAGGATGATAATGAAGTATATGAGGTTAAGTGTTGAAAGTAAAAGTAAAAGAAAATATCTTCAAAATACTTGGCTTTATCTGACTGATCAGATATTGGAGGACGGCTCTGCCTTAACAATCAACAAACGTGCATGGGAAAATGTATGAAAGAGAACTACAAAAATATGGTATTTTAGGATAGAAGTGCGTCAAGTTCTATTCTCTCTGCCTACTCCTGAGGAGAAACGGCTAATAAGCTGTAAGATATGGATATTTAAATTATGAATCATTTAGTTTATATGCCCTATATCTGCAGAAATTATAGTACAATATCTATATTAATTTTAGTAAAGTTCTCTTTAAAGTAACTTTTATATTAAATGTTACATACAAAGCATAGGTATTTTACTTTATTGAATTTGTTTGAATCGTGTGCGTTGATTGTTTTAAACGAACATAATTAGAGCTTTTAATAACAGATGCAATTTACAATCAAATATTAATTCAATAGTGGGAAGATGGTTAATGAAACGAATTAATGGGCTCCTTTGAATTTTAAATAAAATTGCGATCAATATATTTTAAAATATTATTATGCAGATACTACGCAATAAAACTAGGTAATTTAAATTTAATGATATTAAATTAAATTTTGTACCCTTATGGCCATGATGAGATATATCTCAACTATAAAGTTGAGATGAATTTCAGTATCATGTACAACATATTAAAATTTTGACCTGGAGATAAACCCAGGGATCAGTGTGAGGTTTGTAAATTCAAATCCATGTACATGACGTTCAATTTGATGTTATCTAAAGCCATGAATACTTAAAAACTATTATCTCGGAAAAGTAAAATACATAAAAATATTCAATAATGATAATTTATTCCGTTTTAACTGCTGCTGATGAGATTCAAATTCACTCAATTAACGAACGGAGCTCAAATAATTAATAGTAGTTTTAATAATATTGGGTAATTTGTATAATGCCATTTTCATAAAAACTTTCACTTCAGTGGACTGAAATTTGACGTTAAACGTACTACAAGCGTAAAATGAGGCAAATCTCACTTTGCACGGCGAATATCTGAGATATAGTGTGTACACGAGGATTACAAAAGTCTAATATCGTAAAAAAAAAAAAAAAAAAGAATCCAGTGGAATCATCTTGAGTCGAAATTCTCATGAAAATCTTTTCCGCGAACATGGGCCATTAATATTAATAAAAATGTAACACAATCAAATCTTTTTAGATATCTTTGTTTTAAAAAAGTGGAGATGCGTATTTGGAATACATCAATATTAATACTATTTTTAAATAAGTAGAGATGCATATTTGGAATACATCAATATCAATACTATTTTTAAATTAAGCTATACGCTATGAAAATATAACAAACTTGATGACCGAGACGAGGCTCATAACCTGATTTCTTGATACCAGACGGCTATCTTGCCGTTAGACCATCAAGTGCGTTGTTATATTAATTAAACTATATATCTCAGTTCGAGGAGCATTATACAGGCGAAAGAACGGACTCACATTTATGTTCTGGTGGTAACTCAGTATATGTTCAAAGAAAGTTTGTTTTTAAAAAATTTTTAGTAGATATCTAATATATTTATTTTGTTTTTTTTTTTTTTAAATTAACTTGTAATAATTGTCCCTCATTAAAGAAAAACTACTAGTATTACTTATATTCGTGTTAAGAAGAGTCTTAAATGTTTAAATAGTAATGGTTTCTCTTAATTTGGCAACCATATTATTGAAAAAGACCATTGATAGGTGTCAATATCTTCCATAAAACGGGTTTGACCTCCAGTTAGACAATTTAAAGGACCTTGAGATAAAAAAGCAGTGAATAGTGGTAGTGAAATTCTTAATAATCAAATAAATTTATCCATTAGCCCAATGTTAGGTATGTTTCATTTTATATTAATAAAATATCCATCAACATTATATAAATGTATATGTATTATGTCTTCCTCTTTATATATATAAGTGCACTCTTTTAGTATTTATTGTTAGTTTTAAATACATCCTGTCAATGCTTGTGCTATGCGAAACAGGTTGGCGTTTAATAAAATTCGTGGTTTTATACAAAGTGATTGTGTTTTTATTTAGTATTTAGTTATTTTATTAATTTAATATTAATTTTTATTATTTCCGTATGTTTATATCACAGAGCATTATAAAGCACGTATATTGAAAGGTTCACAGTATTAGTAATAGGTATGAACATTTATTATAATAAAATTGAAAGGGTTAAATGCCAATTTTTAAAATTAGCTTTCTTAATGCAACTAACTTATCATATAGAAGTACTAGAGCGATTTTATATAATAGTAAATATCTAGTCGTTCGCGATCTGATTTTACTTTTTATCGTGTTTCTACTTAAACTACGAAGCTTTTGGAGCTGTTTAACATGAATGCTTCAAAAACAAATTATTACATCAACTCACCAATACAAAGACTTCACACGTAACAAATTCAGTTTTGTTAATATTTTCTTGTATCTACATACTCTTTTTGATGCTATATTGAAACAATATATGGTATAATAGATGTTGTAATAAAAGCCGTTCTATATTTTACTTATACTTAAGTTAAACGGAAGAAAACTAAAAAATGTTTTATAAATACTGCGTTAATAATTAGACTATGAGTATTACATTTCATAAATAATGTATTATTATGAAAGCCTACGTTACCATTGACAAATAAATAAATATTACCAACACATAAATATCACGTGAAAGCGTGTGGTTTTAATGTGAAATTATTTTAGTTCTTTTTTTAAATCAATTAAGTTTATGAAAATAATTAAATCTCTAATGATTTCCCGTCGTAATTGATGGGTTATTTCTAGTATTAGCAATAATAATACCGAACTCTCTAACATAACAGAAGCAATCATCATTGAACTAAAGACAATATTATCACCCCTTAATGTAATACAACCACATGATAATAGAACAATGAACGGCTTAACGATTTTTCTGGTATTATAAAATGTATTTATTTAAACTATTTATATAGCACATTACACGATCTTTAAAATAATTTAAATTTTGATATTTTTTCAGTGCGTCGTTTCTAAATATGAGTATGTTTATCGTCAAACGTATATTATGCAATCATATTCTAAAAACATATTTCTTAATTAAAAATTACGATTACAATAACGTAAATTATTTATAAGGTTGTTTTTAACCACTTTTATGAGTTAAATTTAATACACCAACTGGTTTCGTAAAATACCATTTCCTTTAACAGAATGTCAAATAAACTAACTAAAACCAACTAAACGATTATAATATATATAAGCAAAATAATATTCTTGATATAATAAATTCTGTTTACGTTCTGTTTACAAAAAAATGTAAGTGTATTATATAGCAAATTAAAATTATAAGTATATTGAACAGCATAATAATATATAATATAGACCCAAGTATTCAATGAAACTTTGATATCTGAGAGTCTATAAAGGTATGTGTTGTTATCGTGTGAAGAATATCGATTTTTTTTATAAATTTTGGCTCATACATATGTTTGATTGCACATCACAAACGATAAGGTTTTGTTATTGTATTATACATACATATTTTTAAGGTTTTCAAAATAAAATTTGTAGTTGAAATCCATTTTTTAGATTATCAACTTTGTTGTATTAGCCACTTACTAAATTAACTACATCTACTGTTTTCGCTAAATATCATTTTCTTCGTCATCGGGATGATCTTTTACAGAATCTTTTTAAAAAACAAAAATTATTTAAAAATAAATTTACTACTTAACTTAAATTGTTACTTGATGATAAAAATTATTAGAATAATTTTTAGAAAAAAATTTTAGAACTTGACTTGTGGTTAAATTTAGTTGGTTGCTTTTCATATTTTGGTTAGTTTTACATGCTTTATTTATTTCTAATGATTTTAACTAGATAGTGGTAAGATTACCATCACGCCGTTTCCTTGCGGAGATAGGCAGAGATGATAGAGCGCCACACTCTTCTGTCCTGACACACAGTTCTTGCCTCATCCACATTCATACATCTTCTACAAGCTCATCCATTATTCAGGCTTCTAAAAAGACCATTATACAGTATCTGGTTTACTTGGTCGTGCGTAGTCTTTCGCGGACGTCCTATATTTCTGGTGCCATCAACACTTGCGCCATATATATTCCTTACCATCCTCTCCTCGTTCATCCGTTTCATATGACCAAACCACTTTATTGAACCTTTCTTAATCTTACTCACTATACTAAGATCGGTTTTACATTCTTTCCTTGTTTTTTCATTCTTTACTCGGTCATAAATAGATCTGCCACCCATACGCCCAAGTGATCTCATCTTCACTGCATTCAGTATACTTTAGATCATATTTTACCAACTCCGGGCCTCACTTCGCAGTCACCTCTTTTCGATATTTTTCTCAGCCTTTCCGTTTCTATCAAACACACTTCTTAAAAATACAAACTCATCTACTTGTTCCAAACATTCATTACCTACGAGTATTTTGCTTTCTTTCTTCTCAAATATCATGACTTTCGAATTATTGACATTCACTTGAAGGACACTTTTCTTGCATACATCGAACATTCTACTCACCAGACTGTGTAATTATTGTTCATTATTCGCTATTAATACTGAATTGTCGGCGTAATACACAGCATACAGTCAAATCGTCAATTTCGTTCCCACATTAATATATTTCAGTTCATCCACATAATGATATTTTTTCTTTTTTTTTAATAATATTAAAAATATAACACAATTTCAATAATCAGTGGATATATATTATATATGTATTAACATTTGTTTCTTCTCTATGAGAGTACGACTCGTGTATACAATTAAAAATTATCATAATCAAAATTTTAAAAAATACACAGTGGTAATTATGTTTTGTTCGGCTTGTAAATGGAGCAGCAACTTCGCGCTTGGCTCAGATAGTAAGTAAGTAAAGTGATAATTTATTTCGCGTAGTAGTCGCTGACATCTATTTCATTGTTGCCAAGCGAGTGTGCATTAATTGTCCAAGTTTTCCGCGCTACTCCTCGCCGTGTTCAAACTCCAATACACACGGAAAGATATTATCTCCGCCGAGTTGTCCTTGTTTGCGTTTCGGCTTCTGTGAAACAAACTTTGTACCGATTCAGGTTTTCCCTTAAACCGCTTAAGTCGTTAACGAAAACAGCCCGACTGGGGGTGGGCACGCTTGGGTCGTAGAAACTTGTCAGCGTGTGTAGACCCGGCGGGAATGGCCCCACTGGGTGTTAAGAAGCCAAAGAAGGAACACACATACGTTCGTTGCATTTCAATTAAGGGAATAAATTGTCACACCCCATATTAAGCAACGCTAGTACGACTGATCTTTCCACACACGTGTAGCTTGGTCTTTACACTTTAAAAATATCGGTGCAAGGAGGATTATTGCCAGTCTTTGAAATATTTTTTGCAAGATTTATAAAATGGCATTTTAGGTTAACTTTTCGATTACGGATCAAGATATTACATATCGAAGACATAAATATCTTAAAATATTCTTAAATTCAAATTAAATGTATTAATATCCGGGGAACGTGCATTAACTGATTGTGCTATATTAACACAGTGCTTTGATGACAAAATTTTCGAAGCTATATGTTACACTTTTCAAATGAATACATCTATCGTTCCATTATTTGATTATTTTTTATTTTTTTACGGAATCTAAAATACCTTTGAGTAATTCAATAAGAGACGCACGTTCCCCGGATGGGAAGAGATCCACGTTCGAATCTCGATAGCAACAACAATATTTTTCGATAAAATTGATTTTGTGTGTATATCTTTCTAATTAATACATTTAATAAGTATTTAAAATATCACAAACCTATGTTCTGAATAATTACAACTTTACAATAAGAATGTTTTCCTTAATAAAATATTTTTCACTACATATTTTATTTTTATATGTTGCAAAAATATAAATATGTTATTATTAATTTTTGTAATATTAAATGTATTACAACATTTTAATTATTTAGTTTCGACACGTATTAGTTGAAGGCTTTCGGAATGCAAACGTCTTTCTAGCCTAGCCTAGTAAAAAAGCCGTCACTTTATCTTTTTTAACCTTGAACAAATATAACAAGCATTAAACAAATGAATACATTTAAAAAATCAATTTTCACATTTGACTTACTTAGTCGTTTACCGTCCAACGCTTGACGAAGGCTGTCCACTGTCTATTGTTATTTTCCGCCTTGAATTTTCGCAGAATTTCATGATTTCGTTAGCCAAGTGGGTCTTTGGAAGCTTTGTCGTATTATTTATTCCCCTTGGATACCACTCAATAATCAAATAAAAATGTAACTTTACAATTATTATTTTATTTCGTGGAAAATATTCGTGCTGTTTTTTCGTTTAAAAAGGGAGCTTGTATGTTCGTAGGAAATGGAGCATGAATGGTTAAATAATGCTATCATTTTCATCCCCTTATCTTAAGTGGGTCGAGGACCCAAAGTCTCAACAAGGCGCCCATCTCCTCCTGTCTTACGCTTGTATTAATATTTGATGACCGATCATATACTTTCATAACTATAACTTTCTGATCTATCACGGTACTACGCTATTAATTTCAAGAATTTTGTGACAGAGTGTTACATTACGTACTTATTGAAATAAGGCACATTGTGACAATAAATTCAAATACTTAATTCTGTGCCTTACTTGCTATACTCGTACAGTAATACCCAGAAGTTACGCGATAGGTGGGACCGACGAAAATCGCTTAACAAGAATTCGCGTAAGTCGGGGTACAACTTTGCTTATTACATACAATTTTATTTAATTGGGACCGATCACTAACAAAAACACTTGTTTAGAAGAAAAATATTTAATAAAATTTCAGTTCCTTATACATATTAATACAAAATAATAAAAAATAAACGATTTACGTAAAGAAAGATTGAGCATTTTTCACGGCTTTAAAAATTCTTTCTTTATCTTTTATCATTCTTCTTACTGTTCTTACAGTTCTTACTGTGGATTCCGATAGCTCAAACTTATTTTCACAAATTTCATTCACAAATTTTCATTCTGCTATCAGAATCTGTGATAATTTTATGTTTACATTCCAAAGATATCGTTTTCCTCTTTCTAGTTGCAAGAGAATCAGATTTACTTCGTTTGAATGACATAGTTTTTTTAGAAGTTTAGAAAACGTATAATAAATCAATCTTAACTTCCATCGATCGTTGAATCGTAATCGTGCACGTAAAGTCCGCGCGAAGCACATCCAATACGTATCACAGTAAGAGAAACACTGAATATGGCGGGCGGCAGTATTGTCAACGGTCAACGTCTAGCGGCAGTGTCGCCAAACGAACCGCGTAACTCTGAGTTCGCGTAAGTCGGGGTAGCATAAGAAGGGGTATTACTGTATTATGATACAAACATAATTTTTAAAGTAATGAAATTAACGTACAATGCAAGAAAAAAAATCTTTTTCTTAGTTCTTATTCAAAGCTACAGAGTATGTAGTGTATCCAAATATGGAGTCTGAATGAGATGCACAAATTATTCTCGGACTTTGTCTCATCAAGTTATCTTATTGTAATTGGTTGATTGGCCCCGGGTTGTATTGATTTACTTATTATCTTCCAATTAAAACGACAGTCTTTAAATTAGAACCGGTAATAATGCTAATTATATAGAGAATATCTATCAAGGATTCAATATTTATACAATTTCAGATAATTGGGTTGGTAGTGAAGATTTTGGAATTAATATTTAATATCCATGTAATCAAAATATTTCCCTTCATACAGGGAAAAATATATAGAGTATATAAAAATCGTCTAATATCAGTTAAGTCCGCGGTGGTCGATTTTTGACAAATTAAATAAAATCATTAGAAGTGAATTTGGAAATAAATATACAAATTTTAAAGCAATACAGAATATAAGTTTAAAAATTTGTTACTAACGTAATTGATTAATTTGACAAAACTGAATAATGCATTTTCTTGGATAGGAAAAGGTCTAGGTTCGAATTCCGTTAGCAAACTGAAATATTTTTTCGATAATTAGATTTTATTTGTACATCTTTCTGGTTGTTTAATTGTTGTTATATAAAAATACCACAAAACTACGTTGTATTAAAATATGTAATACGTACTAAAATAGTAAGTACGTTGTTTTGTACGGTTGTATTAAAAATACCACAAGACTAAGTTCTGAAAATGTAACGAAAATATGTTCTTCGTAAAAATAAAATAATTGTTAGAATCAGAAAATACTTTCACTCTGCTTTATCCCAATCAAATCCCATCTGTCGCACGGTACCAAAAACTCACCTGTTCGGTTTTCGTGAATAGAAACACACCTAGTAGCTACGTAGCAATGTATTCAAATACTTATTTTTTTCATTCGTTGTAAAATAAAAATAAAACATTTTTATAAAAAAAATATATATAATTTCATAGTATTATATGATAGATACACAAAGTCAAACAATCATACCGAGAATGGTAAATATATACTTATTAAAGTACTGTAATTTATTAAGATGCTGTTGATATGCTTAAGTTTCGATACGAGCGTCGTGGATGTTAGCTTAAATGGTTTGCTGCATTTTATGGTGCGAGAGACGATAAAATGATTGTCTGATAATGTGTAATATTATCTATTTAGTAGCGTTTGAAAGAACAGTAAGTGTTATTATATACGGTTAGTAAAGACGTTCGTAATAAAAATTATAATTTTGATTCTTTACCATTATTATGTGTAATATATTCTAGCGTGCAATGCGCCAAATGCTGTGCAGGTGCAGTAGTATCTATTAGTGCTTCAAAAAATAAAAGTTTTTTTTTATTGGGGTACACTGTTATATGCTTTCAATAGCCAAAATAACATACACATATTTTTTAATTTTTCATTTAAATAAATTTTACTGGTCGGTACTATTGATCAAAGTTTTGAACAAACAATGATTGCAACGATTCAAACCAAATATGTCACTGATTGCAGCATAAGCAAACTGCGAATAGGTTGAACTCACCTTCTCTCGACTCCCACAGTATTGTAAACAATAGGAAACATGTTTAAACGGGTTAATATTTAAGGGTTAGAGTTATTTAATAACGTGATTTTTGTTCCTAGACTGAATTTACGATCGAGCCATGTAATGGCGTCTACTAGTGGAAGTGTTATGAAAACTCGGAAAATGACAGACATATATATGGCTAATTGGACAGCTCTTACCGTCTGTTAAGGGTTTGTTTTTTTATTATAAAACTATAGTGAATAAAAATAATTACAAATCTGCGACTTCTACGACGTGTGATGTTCTGTAAATATGGGAATAGGCAAGTATTTCTATCAGATTAAAGAAATATGTAATAGTAAAAATACACAAATATTTTATAAAATGGCAAAAGTTAAAGAAAAATAAAGCATAACGTTCGGCTGTGATAAAAGATAAGGAAGAAAAATGGAAGAAAAGTTTAGAATGTCTGAAGACAAACTGTTTCTACTCGCTCAGAGGAAAAAAGGACGACCAGGTCAAGGCGGTTTAGACAGAGAGATTGACAAGAAACAAGCTATGAAGTAATAAGGAGTTGGCGAAGATAGATAGTAGCAACTAAAATATTTTTTCGAAAAATTGATTTTTTCTGTATTTTTTTCCAGTTTGTTAATTTAATTTGTATTTAAAAAAATAATTTTTAAAAAAACACTTTCTGTCTCTTACTTTTTTAGCCCATTTCATTATACTGTTAGATATATATCTCTTTCATTGTTTTCTACTTTGTGACGTCAGCCTAGTCGTCCGTGGCAATTTACTTATATTTCTAATTGGGAATAATAAATGTCTCACTATATTATAAATAAAAATACATAATTTAGAAAATTTATTAAAAGTTAATTTATTTCAAATTAAATTAATCAACTAGAAGTGCGTTAACCAGTTCCACCGTATGTATGTATGTAGTAAAGATAATGGTACAGGTTCGAATCTCGGTAGCAACTAAAATATATTTTGGATAAATAGATTAATTTAATTTATATTTGTATTAAAAATGCCTAAATTGTAATTACACAACAAAAATGTGTTCTCTTTTAAAGTTTGATTTATTTTCGTGGCGTAATTGGTAACTCGTTATCTCGGTTCCGAGAAAGTCTCAAGTGCGAGTTCTGGTGGTAACCGTATATATTTCGATAGATTTTTCATCGAAGCCATTCATCTAATTTTTTTTCCTTTCTATTATTGATCCACCTTTTCCGAAATCTTTCTACTAACCGATTTGCAACTCGCATTCTGACGGTACGTAGTTAGTATATTATATTGGGTTCTCCTGTCGTTGATTCGATGAACAATGCGATTGGTCCATGCCCAATTCAACTCAAAGATAGCTTTTACAATATCTTTAATTTGGAGACTTCAACTTATTTTTTTATTTCATGCATGTTCCGTCGCATATTGCCAAGCTGCCAAAAGCCTGTTTGCAGAACAATAGTTAGCGTTATATCTTTGGCACTACAGGTAGATCATTACTGATAGAATGCATCCCTAAAACTTCAGATGTCCTTAGGAGTGTGATCTTAAAGGTGTGGAATGACCTTACTTCGGTGAGCTTTTACCTAAACTAACGTTATATATTGTGTGTCTATTACGTAATGACGTACCTGGGTAAAAATTTAAGGGGTATTTCATGATATATTTATGTAATATTTATCTGTGACATTAATATGTGAAATTAAGTGCTTTTTCTGTTTTAAGAATTCTAATGATCTACTATATCTTCTTCTTCTATTGCCATATACTACAATTTGCCTGACCATTTCGCCTTAGGAAGGACATGATTATGCTAGTGTATTGATAATGACTTGACTGATTAATGTTACATGTGACTGTAGGAAATAAAGTAAACGGCGCTTTGAATGGAATTATGTCTAACGGGAATTTGTCAACCGAGGCAAGACTAGCGGTGTACAATGGAGTGCTGGTACCGACACTGATGTATGGAAGTGAGGCCTGGAGCTGGCAGAAAAGGAACGAAAGTAGACTGAATGCAGTGGAAATGAGATCACTTAGACGTATTTGTGGCAAATCTATTTATGACAGAGTAAAGAATGAAGAAATAAGGAAAGAATGTAAAGCTGTTAGTATAGTAAGTAAGATTAAGAAAGGATCACTTAGGTGGTTTGGTCATATGGAAAGGATGAATGAGGAGAGAATAGTAAGAAAGATATATGACGCAAGTGTTGATGGAACCAGAAATAGAGGACGTTCGCGGAAGACTTGGCACGACCAGGTAAACCAGATAATGGAGGATGGTTCTGTTAGAAGCCTCAACAATCGGCGAGCTTGTATGACAAGATGTATGAATGTGGATGAGGCGAGAATTGTGTGTCAGGACAGAAGAGTGTGGCGCTCTATCTTCTCTGCCTACCCCCACGGGGAAACGGCGTGATGGTAAGTAAGTAAGTAAGTAAGTATATTATTTTGTAAATAATCCAAAAAAATAATAATCTCAAAAATACGAACGTTATAACTATGATTTTATTGTGTTGTAAAAATTTATTTTTAGTACCATTTATTTTAGCAGTAATTTATTATTTTACTTCTAGGCACATTTTTAATAATCTGTCAAAAAAATATGGTTAGTACATTTTTCGTTTTTTTCTACCGACGAGCATAAAAACGTAAAACTTTCGAAAGCTGAAAAGCCTCCACTACAAAAACAAATATATTCGTTTTGTAATGTCGCCAAAGGCAATGATTTAAGAGAGAAAAATACAACGTCTTCCGAAATAATATCAAAGAGCTCTCAAAGATCAAGAAAGTGAAGTAAATTTTTAATGTTTCCTACCCCCGTCAATGGTAGAAGGCTATACTGTCGCAGGGGGAGCAGACCTAAGAGGGGAACAGACTCAAGAGAGTTGATCAAGAATGGCCCTGAGGTAAATTTGTTTTTCTGAATTGAAAAAAAGTCTTTGTGTCTTGATTAGGTTGTGGACAATAATAAAACATTCTTTAATAACGTTATATTAATTATGAATCGTTATGAATTATTTATATTATTATTTTGCGTTATATAAAGCATTTACAATTTATCATTTGATGAAATGACATAGGTATAGAATAAAGAAATTACGATAAAACATAGTTATCAAATCTCTTATAAATTCAATTAATTTTAAAATATTTATTATATTTTATTTAACATTTAAAATAATGTAACTACAAATACTAAAGTGGATATGAATTGCGTATTAACAATTAAATATAAAAATATACATGAAAATTAAATGTTACAGTATGTTGTGATGTTATAAATTAGGGTCACGTACGAAATCGCCACGTTATTTATTTTTTTGTCAAGCATCTTGAAATTCACAAATAGTTACAAATAAGTTGGTATCACATTCGGTTTTTGACATTATAAAAACGGTTGCATCTATGGTTTGTTTTCAAAACCATCGAGGAAGCTGTCAAATTTGGGCGGTTAAACAAATCGCGAAAGTAAAAAGACTAAAATGTAGCTGTGTGCGATCCAATATAACCAGAGGGTAAATATTTCAAATTATTCAATCACTAATACATAATTTACTATTAATCTGTTTATCTAATCGCATGGTAAATAATCTTTATGGGAAATAAGATGTTCCCTCTGAATTTGTTTCTGGTACATGCCTTTGAATGTTACCTTGGAGTTAGTCGCCTCACTGTAGGCGACATTTTTTATGATGTTATCATCTTCAACAAATTACGCTTACAAATCCGATCGCGTCGGCCTGGATGCTGAGGGTCAATCATGATGTGTATCTATCAAATTTTAACATCTGGTTACCACATGCATGAAGGAGGTCGAACTGGCGCCCAACCCGACGAGATGAGGATTTGTCAAGTGGATTGTATTTTATTATATTTCTTTAATTTTTGTGTTTTCTTTCTGATTTGATGCCTTTTTTCTCATGAAGAACATCTATTATTTATCACTTCCAGGTATTACTATACATTTTTACCAGTTTAGGATGAAGGCAGAATGTGACAAAAATAAGGTGGGTGTGAGTTGCTCAAGTAAAGAACCCGCGGATCTTATTTTCTTTACTGACTAGCCGGTGAAAGAGAAGGACACAGGTCTTTACCCCAGCAATATATATATTGGAATGCAAAATAAAAATATCAATAAAATACAAACATGAAACCATAGTACATAGGAATATAAATAAATAATTATAAATAAACATTTAGCATCAACACATATAAACATAGTTTCAAAAAAAAAGTTTTGTAGAAGTTTTTTGTAGCTCAGTAATGACTGGAGTTTGTCCAACTCATGTATTGTGTTTATGTCGTACAATATACACATTTATAACATATAATAAAAGTAGACGTTATTTTGGTTTATTTAATTATTTTTATTTTTATTTTTCAAATTATGATACTGACCCTTCAGAATAACAAGGTTCCATCGAACACTGACATTGTTTTGAGATAATGAGCTCAAAAGTGTTGATTGAATTCATATATATTTTGTTTTGAGCGTGCAAGTATGATTAGTTTTAAGGTTTTAACTTATTTTCAGTATTATCAATGACCGCTGTGAAATGAGGGAAATTAAAAATAAAAATTGTAAATTAACAATAATCCATAAATTTAAATAAATAACTTTTAACTTAACTTATAACTTTAAGCTCTTATTATTTCCTTTAATATTCGTTAAATAGAGTTGGTATGCATAGAAGAAATAAAGAGTAATGCATTTGGAACCCTTTTCACGCAATTATTAAAATTAACCCAAAATGTTAGTTGGTGGGTATAATATACATTTTTTTCATACAAACTTATCTTGAAAGCTCATGCTTGTGTAGACAAGCATACGTGAATCAAAATAATCTGCTTATATGTAAGTGCTCACTGCGATGATCGCGGATTATGTGTTTGGCCAGAGCAGGTTAAGAAATGGATACTACTTACATGTATCACTCGATTTATGAAGTCATCACTGAAATTCAAAACCGGAATTTTTTATTTCTAGTATCTGAATCTGAATCTGAATTATCTAAATTTGATTTAATGTTCTAAAAAATCTAATTTCACAGATACAATATGATTCCATTAAAAATTGAATAAAATATATTTCGCGGGTCTGAGGATAATAAAAATAGACAACATCCACGAAATATCTGATAAAATTAGATACAAACAGAAATCGTATATAATTTGTTGACATCAAATTATAATGATGAATTGAATTATATTTTCTTGGAATTTTATAGGTTTTTAAATTGAAAAACACCGAAAGCTTTTTGTTTTGAATGACGTGCGTACCTGCTCGGGTATAAATCGTTAAACTGTTGAAAAAGTAATTAACCGGTTATTTATTTATAATAGGGGTATTATAAAATTAATTATGAAAATTAAACTAAACTAGATTAAAGGACAGATTAACTTTCAAACAGCTTTAATAAATAATTAGTTTGACATATTAATACCGCTCGTTAATGGCGTGTAATTAAAAACCAACGAGAAATTTCCTAGATAGAAAATAATTAATTTGGAAACGATGCATATTATGAAATTGTAATAAATTTAAAGTAGAGATAAATAGTTTATTTTACAACTAAATTTACAAAATATTTTTAATACTGTTTATTGATTTTAATATAGTCTGTTTAAATGAATTTAAAAACATTAGAATAATTTGCCATATTGTTTTTAGTTAGTTTATTTGACATACTGATGAAGTAAATGGTATTTTCCGAAGCCGGTTGGTGTAATTAATTTATCTCATAAAGTTGTTAAAAACAAAGTTAAAATAATTAAGTATATTCAAAATAAATTTACATGTGTTTAAAGACTATAAAGCGCTTAAAGTTACCTAAAACTTATACCGGAGTACTCCAATTACAACAATTGTAAATTGCATTATACCGAAATTATTTTAAAGTATAACTTATTACATGATTTATTTATTTATTTGTAACTATATAATACAATGTAAATATATGTATGGACTGTGCCCATCTCACTAGAGAAATTCAGTGTCGAGACGGGCATAGTTTACAAGGAATTGTACAATTAAATACTATATAATAGGTGTATATGAAGAACCATTTTAAAGTAAACTTAATAACTTAATTTTAAATCACTTTTTAGAAATAATTATTATAGGTAAGAATCAATATGTTTGGGTGAGTGCACCAATACTGATTGTGTATATACAGAACACAAAAAAATAACTACTAAGAAAACATATTAAATTTGACTACTTTAGTTAATACTTGACTAAATAGAAATTTAAAATCGTCTATCCTTGATATAATCGTCATAATCATCCACGTCAGTCTCTCATAACTGAAGATCGTAATTTTCCTTAACTTCCGCACTCTTGATTATATTCTTTCATGTTTTTTGGTATTCTGCGTCCCTCTGAGGGCTATCACTAAAAAGTACCCATTTTTTAAGAACACATTTCTACTGTGAATTCGCAATTTTACAGAACATAGGTCTGTGATATTTTTATACAAATTAAATATATTAATTATCTAATATGTAGAATTGTAACTTCACAATAAAAATGTGTTCTCATTAAAAATACATAAGTTGTATTAATGTTTCTAAAATTTAATAAAAATTAACCATTAATTAATTCTGGCATCTTCTACAAGATCACTCAAAAGTGTTTGAGATTTCGTAAATATAAAGAAGATGGCTTTCAAATAATGAAACGACAGATGTGTTAATTTGAAAGTACAACATATAAGTTTGAAAATTTGTCGTTAACTCACTGTGTTGGTGTAGCATAACCGGTTAATGCATTTAAAATTGATTTATATGTATATTTTTCTAATTAATATATTTAATATGTATTAGCAAAGTGTTTGTAGCTTTTTCTCATTGATCAGTCTAATAGGTGGATGATCTATCCTTCTTTTTACCACAACAAGGTTTTCCAAGCAATTTTCTCTTCTCGTAAGGTGTTTCCAAAATTAAAGGATTCATTTTGGGTAAATGGTTTATCCTCGATATGTTATTGTCTCACCGTCCTGGTATGCGCAGGACGGTGAGACGTCTCCAGCACTACATCTCAAAAGTCCATGATTCCATATATTACAGAAATACTTAATACACCAAAGACTTCACAAACCTGATCTTGGTTGTTTTGTGGGTTTTCTATATTTTTCAATTTCACACACATAATTCATCCATATTTAAGTATTGTCACCTTTCTTTTCCGCCTATCGTCAGTACTAAATTACTTCTCAGATCGACGTGTTGACTATTTTCAGATTATGGAAATCGCCGTGATTGGAGTGGATTTTTGGTCGTCATACGTAATTATTATTCGTGAAAGTACTCATTAGAGTATCAGTATGGTGCAAGTCATTGTGAACATTGTAAGTGTACCCATTGGAGTCTCAGTATCGTTGCAGTGTAAATTATTTTGTGAAAAAAAAAGACCGGCGTCATATCCCGTAAGTCTTCACACCTGGTTCATTCATTAACGAAGGATTCACTATTCATCCCCCTTACCCATCCAGCCATCATACATATTTCTCATCATTTACAACTTTCCCACACCCCCTGTTACCGAGGACATGCGTCGGTAACACATACCTTATAAAGTCTGGACATATAACTTTTTGCCGTACCCATGCGTCATTTGATTTCTGGTTTTCAGCTAGCTCGTCAGTAATTATAGATTCGAAATAAGATTCCAAAGTTCTTGACAATTTCAAGATATAAAAGGATATCCTCTGGGGAAGCTGGTTACTCCACTGTAACTAGCTAGATTATAATATAACTATGTTAATACCAGAAAATATAAAACAAGCCAGAAAAATATTATTAACCCATGTCAGTATATTAACAAATTAAATGTATTAAGTAGAAATATATACATATAAAATCAGTTTTATCGAAAAATGTTGTTGTTGCTACCAGGATTTGAATCTGAATCTTTTTCCAATGCGGGGAAGGTGCATTCAAAATATATTTTGTGTGTATATATTTCTAATTAATATATTTATTTACCATTTAAAATATCACAGACCTATGATTTGAATAATTTCAACTAATGTGTTCTCATTGATAATATTAACAAACTATTTGACAAGATGATCAAATAAAACCATTTGATGTTTTTTGGGATTAATTTATCACAAAGATGTAGAGATTTCACAGAAAATAAATAAATAAGCATGATTTTAGAGTAATGAGGAGTCCAGGATGGCTTCCAAAAGATAAAATAAGATATTTGTTCAGCGCCATCACATTTTTCTTATTATTATGTCTTATCCAGTCATCGGATGTTGGATATCATGTTGGTTGAAATAGTATTGTTGATACTTTACCACAAAAACTGCACCGTAGTCTGTTCAAACCATTGTTATCGATTCTTCATCCACATTTTATTCTTTAACACGTACTCTGCAGTGGTGGGTCAGATATAATCCGATTGTTTGTAATTAATCTTTTATTTCATTTCCAAATAATTTTAGATACAAATTAAAATTATTGGACCAGATTCAAATGAGTTGTTGATAAAAATGTGAAAAAATACACAAAAACTGACCTAAGATGGTCGCCTCTATGGGATTACATCTCACGCTAATCATATATTGTTAACCTTTACAGCAGTTTTTAAAATGCCTGTATTACTCTCCTTACCAAAGTTCCGTGGAGAAGGCACACAAAGGATTCCAGGTATCTGTATATTCAGTTCAATTTATTTATTTTGTTTTGACTTATTTTCGTCTGGCGGTCATGTACGCATTTCTCCAGAATATTAAGTTTTATTACCCTATCTGGACCTACGTCGGCTTTACAATATAGTTGTTGCTATTGAATTATAATTATAAATGTTGTTTAAAAATACATTATGGTTGAAAAATATTTACTATTTAATATTTTATTTATAATAATTTTATTTCACTTCTATAAATATTTTATTATAATTATTTTCATTTTGTTTGTATAAAAAATAAAAAATCAATTATAAATCAAAGAAGGTAAAATATTTATAACTACTGACACACCGGCAGGTAGTCGAGCCGACGAGAAGATCACGTATTCAGTGGATGCTTGTATTTGGTCCGAACAGGCCGTTTATTATTAATGTAAGTAACTGTCAACTAAAAATCACATTGTCCATTTTGACACATATCATTTTTTGACATTGTTAAATGTGTGATATTAATAAATGTAATTGAATTGTAATGTGTTTTGTCGATATTCGTTACAATGGAGATTAATTTATCATTTACAATTTTTTTTTTTAAATTACGATGGAACATTGCATACACAAACAATGTTCAAAAGGAAATAGGATACGGTAAGAGACCATCTGTTACTCTTCCTAGTAGTTGAATATGAACCTTTTATCTAATTAACTATATCAACGACCTCTTTGGTCAAATTATAGAATGTCACCATTTCTGGTTTAGCCTTTTCCTTTGAATGCTCACTCGGACCGCTACTGTTGGAATCGATCGAGCTAATAACATCTTCTAATTCTACTTCCAGCCATGAAGCGATAGTGCCAACTGCATCCTCTAAATTTGTCAGGTTCACCGTTTGTCGCGATGTCAATGCCTATAAAATCTTATCCATATAAAAACATGTAAAAATCTGAAAATCAAAATTAATAATACTATCTTTAAAAATACTGCATATAAAAATTGATAATTTTTGCGATAGATCAAAATTTATAAAATAATTTTAATAAAATAGATACGTCGTTAGTGGCTCAATGAGGGCTTTACGGCTGCAGTGGCGTGCATATCACTCTCCGTAGCACGGTCGCCTGGGTACTAAACGTATAGTTTTTAGTCGCATTAACATCCCAGAGAAGTGGTAAGAAGGTACACGGGAGGAAAAAGCAACATTATCACGCGTTCTTTACATGCCAGACAGTTTAAAATTTTGGTGAAGGGAACCCTCATTACACCACTGCCCCCGGATTGAAAAATAAATAAAATAAAATTATAAACATGCAGAAAAAAGAATTTATTATGAAAGATTTCGGAAGACAATAGCGTATGTAAGTATTTGATGAAAGTCAACTGAAGTTCCCTAATAAAGTGTTTAAAATAACATCATCCTATACAAATTTTGTTCTTAAAAAACATGAATTTAGCCTAAAGATAAAAGATCGCATTTTATAATAAAACATAAACCCCTGTATGAACAAATTGACAAAACCATTTACTTCAGAATTTTATTTTAGTAGTATATATCTTTGGACTAATTTCTCCTAAATGCAAACCTTTATGGCTAACCATATAGATATTTGAAACATTCTGTGATTTCAATGATTACGAATGCTCACACAAATAATAAATTGTAAATGTGGGGCAATATAAATATTTAAATTAAATAATTGATGACAAATTTTGCTGAAAACCGCATATTGATTATATATGTAAAAAACTAAAATCCATGTTGAGTACATTTTGTATGTTAAGGTTATGCACCTCTCGGGCCACACTGCACTCACTATACTTTGCGATGGTAGACTCGGTTATCAGTTATGGAGTGAGTAGCTATGTACTGACATATAAAACATATATTAATAAAATTAAACAGTGTTTGTATAAAGATGATTATAGTAAATTATTTACAATATGCAAAATCTTACCAGTTGTCAAAAAAGTAACATATATTATTATATTTGAAGAGTTGATAAACAATATAATTATAAATACTGATCCATATCGTCGGGTCGAACAATGAGAGTACCGATCGCGAACAATGTGTAAGGTGAGAGAACGAGAAAATGTGTTGTGCCAAGAATAATTATCAAAATCAATAATGCTTTTCCCTTCCCGTTTATTCCACACTGGAGAAGTGAGTGAAGAATAGCAAAATATACTTTTTTTAAATTATTTATACTTAAAATATTTCTTAATCTTATGAATATATAAATACATTTTCTTATTCTTTTCATCAGTTCGCTAATGTGACTGTGCCATTTTAAATGTTGATCAATAATTACACTGGGATATTTGATTTCTTTTTTTGGGCTTCAGTTTGTACATGAGTCGTTACAGTTGTCGTTATGGATTGTATTTTTTATATGGGGCGGTGTTTTAGGACTTTCGATTGAAGAGGGAATGTAATAGATTTTTTCGAAGTTTAAAGAAAGTAAATTACTTTCGAACCAAGATTTAAGTGCGTTCATGACGTTGTTTTTCAATTTTAGTTTGAAAATGTCATTGACATAAATTATAAAAAGAAGTGGGCCCAAAACTTTGAACATAATTTCTGTAGTTCTTTATAAATGATACATGTATTATTAAATTTGAAAAAGAAATCAACTTTATATTGCGATGAATCCCAAATACGTTTCCCCGGATAGAAAAAGGCACTAACCAAATATTATTTACAAAGTAAAATAACATATTCTTATCTAATTTTTTATTTCCTTATTATATTATATTAAATTTAGATATCCACCCATAAAATACTGTGGACTAGGCTTGTTACGTTTTGCAAAAATTGTATATTTTTCGAACGATTGATTTTTCAATCTTTGAAGTAATTTGAAGTACTTCATCTAACATCTTATGTAATTTTTTTTCCCTTGTTATATTTTATTTATATAAAAAAAAATGTTGTTTAACTATGTAAAAAGCAATCCTTGGAGTAAAACTGCCATACAGTTTGGAAAAAAATAAAAATTATTATGAATATATCTAATAAAGAAGAAATAAAAAAAAATAAACATAAGGATTAACTCAACTTGTTTAAAATGAATAGTACCAAGAAAAATTAAGAATCTCGAGTCTCAAGTTTTTTTTTAAAAGTCTCGGGACTCGCAAAAAGACATGAAATTCCTGGGTTGTCTCGACACGAAATCCCTAGTGGTCAGTCATGAAGTTCAGCGTCATCCAGGACTACTATTTCCTTGAATAATGAGATGTACTTTTTTTGGTGTGTCATAATATTATACATCCGAAGTATTGCAGTGTACATGTGTTATTTGTTTTCGTCACAGACCACTAAATATATAATCATGAACTAACGTAAATTTTAGTGTCACCCACATGATCACTTTGGTACCACTTACGCAATCAAATAGCTCCGAAACTTTTTTTAAACATATGACTCGATTGGAACGAAAATTTAAACGCTGACAATATAATGTGCATTATTGTAAAAAATACGTCTTGTTCTCACAAAGATTTAATTTTCGAAGAGTGCATACTTTTATTTTTGCATAAATGTCATATAAACTATCGGATTTATTTTTCCACTAAGAATGTGAAGAGTGCTTCTCGTCCCGCAACTAACGTTCTAAACCCCTCTCCTATATGTACACATTATTTTAAGTCTATTCATCTACTGGTCTGCATTTTTTTTGTTTTTATTCTTTCGATCAAAAACATCATTGCTTATTCTGTCTATTCAGATAATCATGAACATTCAACTATAAATTCTTCTCTCAAAGTCGCTTATACAGGGTGGCCCAAAAAAGTGATATAATTACATCAAAATTAGTTTAACCATATCAACAACCGCTTAAATAGTTTACTAATTTATTTACTTATCTATTTACTTATATTAAGATTTATTTCACGAATTGCCGGTCGCCATCTTTGATTATTAATTGTCTCATTGTTTATATTTGTTTTTCAAATTGTCGCCCAGAATGACTAAAATCACTGCAGATGACCGTATGATCAAAAATTTGCAAATTGAAAAACGTTGGGAAAATGATCAAAGAGTTTCAAAACAAATCCTGGAGTACAGCTAGACATTACAGCAGGACGTATCTCTATCTCACATAGCTAGAAATACACAATAATTTATTCGTCGTGAGAATGTTAATTTCATCGAGCCAGGCATGTGGCCATCGAACAGCCTAGATATAATCCGAGTAAATTATGAAATATATAATGTTTTGATGATTTTTGAATAGCTAAATATTGTGCAAAAAAATACATTAAGAATTATAACTTATTATATTATGTATTGAAATAACTCATGTGTTATGAGATGTTTTCACTTTTTTTGGGACAATCTGTATATATTCTTAGTAAAAAATATATATATCTTAATAAGGAGAACACATTCTTATTGTGAAGTTAAAATGAATTATTCGGAACATAGGTTTGTGATGTTTTTAATATAAATTAAATATATTAATTAAAAAGATATACATATAAAATCTATTTTATCGAAAAACATTGTTTTTGCTACCGGAATTCGATCCTGGATCTCTTCCAATCAGGGGAACGCGTAATAAAAATAAACAAATAAAGAAGATGGCTTTCAAATAATAGAACGATTGATGTATTAATTTGAAAAGTGTAACACGTAAGTTCGAAAATTTGTCGTTAATTCACTGTGGTGCTATAGAATAAACGGTTAATGCAGGATCCCCGGATTGGAAGAGATTTATGTAAAATTGATTTTATATGTATATCTTTTCTATGCGCTGGAATGTTTAACGAACTTGCTCAATAAGGCACCTCGTTTCAGTACACCATCATCAATATACACATACAACTTTTGTGTATTCTCCTTTCACAAAATATTTTCACCCCACTGAAAATAATTAATGAATGCCAAACCTAGATAATCCCCGAAGATAATTAAAAAAATACCCCTTTTGCAGGATGTTTAATTTCCCGCTTTTATTGTCCGGCATTTTCTCACTGAACGCATTTTGGCTCGTTTTAAGGGTCGGAACATGGAACTATTTCCTGGTTAGAGTGGAAGATATTCAAGCGTCCACATTCCGTTTTGGTGACTAAAAGGAATGCGGCACAAAGTTTTTTTGTAACCAACCCCTAATGATAAATATGCACCCTCGTTTCAGTTGGACGGCGATGGGGATTGGGGTAGCCCAATAAGCAATCCGTGCAGCAAAATGCTCAATAAAATAATGTGTACTCTGTTAATTAAGTAATAAACTAATTAAATATATTAATTAGAAAGTTATACATATAAGATATAAAATCAATTTTACCTAAAAATATTATTGTCGCGTCACCGGGATTCGAACCTGGATCTCGTTCCAAACCGATCAAGATGCATTATCCAACTGTGCTACAACGACAAATAATAATAATGCACCTTCCCCGGTTTGGAAAGAGATCCAGGTTCGAATCCCAGTGGCGCAACAATAACGTTTTTCGATAAAATTTTATGTGTATATCTTTCTAATAATATATTTAATTCATATTTAAAATATCACAGGCCTATGTTCTGAATAATTACAACTTCACAACAAGATTGTGTTCTCTTAATAACAAACTAATTAATTAACTAATATACCATAACGATTTGTTTCTGCGAGAGTAAGTACAGAGGATGGAGCGCCACACTCTTATGATCTGACACATAAGTATTGGCTAAACTACATCATACATTTTCTCATCCAAGCATGCCGATTGTTAAGGCTTCTAACAGAAGTATCTTTTTCAGCTGCAGAAAGTGTTTGTTGAACCGACCAACCATTGCCAGAATTCTAAATTTAATATACGGGCGTTTGCGGTGGCAAGCCCAAAAGCGTGGAACTCTTTGGTGTCCGTTATAAGAAACGGTGCACCAAAGACTTTGTTTAAAAATATACTAAAATTGCACCTTTCCAAAAAATCATTTGCATTATATTCTTATTTGTTAACTTTGTTTTATTAATCTCTTATTGAGTTTAAATACATCTACCGGTTTCGAAAAATATCATTTTCTTCTTCAGGATGTCAATACTAACTAAAAATATATATATTTTGCAATTAAAAACATAGCAGTTTGACACTATTTAAAAAAAGAAATTAAAAGAATATAATAATTAATTTTTTAATACTAAATTAATGTATTAATTATAAATATATACATATAAAATCAATTTTGTCGAAAAATATTGTTTTTGCGTCACCGGGATTCGAACCTGGAACTCTATTTCCAATCCGGGGAAGAGCACTACTACTATGTTCTGAATAATTACAACTTCACAATAAGAATGTGTTTTCCTTAATAATATATGTTGTATCAATGTGTCCAAAATTTAATAAAAATGAATTGATAATTCTGGCGTCTGCACTCGGTTTACTCAAAGGTATTTGAGATTCTGTAAAAATAATGTAAATGGCTTTCAAATAATGGAACGACAGGTGTATTAATTTGAAAAATGTAACATATAGGTTCGAAAATTTGTCAAGAAAAATACTGGCGTTATAGCACAATGGTAGTGCACTTCCCCGGATTGGAAATAGAGATCCAGGTTCGAATCCCGATGACGCAAAAACAATATTTTTCGACAAAATTGATTTTATATGTATATATTTATAATTAATACATTAATTTAGTATTTAAAATATCACAGACCTATGTTCTGAATATTTACAACTTCACAATAAGAATGTGTTTTCCTTAATACTTATTTATCTATTCCATTAAATATATCTACTTATTACCATTTCTCTTCTGCCGGCTCCCAGCTGAATTAGGTTATGTGTTAAAAATTCGCGCCCAAATGATTTAATTAAGCTACGTTTAGAGTATGTAAAGTAAGCTACGTTTAGAGTAATTTCTATTGTTTCCGTCGAACAAAATTTTATGTCTAGTGTAAAGAATCTAACATAATTTTTTGAATTTTGAACGTCCGCAAACAAGGAATTAATATATTTTTTGATTTCTTACGTTAAACTTATATAAGTTCAATTACTGTTAGTGCTACTGTTACTATCAATTACAAAATATGTGAAATTGACAGTATTACGTATTGTCAAGGCTTTGTGATGACGAAAAAAAATTTTTTTCTGGTTACATATTATAATACACAATATTTGTAATTATTATAATTGAACTATTATATTAAAAATTAAATATTTGGGGAATATATTGAAATATTGATTATTTTGTAGTAAATTGAATTTTGTGATTTATATCATTTAAATATAAATTATTTAACCACTTAATTCCTTACACTATTCACCATATGATACATCATTTAGTTAAAATTTCTGTCACTATCTATTTCTAAGATTGAATTGATTATTTAATACCATTAAACAAACATCACTCAATACAATGCAGAATTAATAGACAAGATTTAAAAAAAAAAATTAAAATAATATTAAATATCATATTTTTGTCAAAAGTTTGGGATTGCCTGTTTTGCATATAAACAATTTCGATCTTAAATATAATAATTTAGAATCATTAGAAATAAATAAAGCGTGTAAAATTAACTAAATTGTTATAAATAACCAACTAAATTTAACCACAAGTCATATTCTAAATATTTTTTCTAAAGTTTTTTATTTTAGTAAATTTCCACATCTTTCTCCATCGTATCAATTTAAGTTGGGTAAATACTAGATTTATTTTCAATAGTTAATTTGACATCTTAATAAAAATATCTAATGGTATTTTCCGAAACCTGTTGGTGTATTAAATGTAACTGAAAAAGTGGTTAAAACAAAGTTAAATAATATATATTGTTTATTTATATTATTTTTAATGTTTACAGTAATAAATTTGTGGTAAGGCCTCATTATTAATTTTTACAAATAACCAACACCAACATTATATTGACCAAGATGATTACTTTAAAGTTGACCGTTTTCAAAAATATGGCATCTTCGTTAGGACGGACGTACGCTACCTATTTTTAAAATAAATAAATACTAAAGAATTTGAAAAAATAAAATAATATTTATAAATGGAAAGCGATTGAAAAGGAAAGAAATGACGTTCGACGTCTTCGAGATATGGTGTCGTTACGTAGTGCGTATACCATGGACTGCAAAACAATTGAATTTAAGAATTTCACACTAAAGAAAGGCTCTTTCCACAACACGCAAAAAAAATCTTTCATACTTAGTTGTTAGAAGATGTAGATGTAGTCTGGAGAAATTTGCGACCACGGAAAATACACACTGACAGAGAACAAGAGGTCAGTCTCCAATAAAACAGACAAACCAAGTCCAAGATATGACTGGATTATCGCTTCACGTCACACTAAATAAGGCCCAAGATCGCAAAATAGAGTAGCATATCTTTCTATATAGTCATGAGCACATCACTGAGAGAGAGAGAGAGATGAAAATGAATATTAATGTGCATTCCTATTATCAGAAAAATTAATTTTTATATTTAAAAAGAGAGTTATTGTAATACAAATTAAATGAGCCAACTAGAAAGATATACAGAAAAAAAAAATATCTATCGTAAACATATTTACTTACTACCGGAATTTGTACCTGGACTTCTTCCTATCCATGGAAGCACATTCTCCACATTCGCTATAGCAATTGAATACATTTCCGACAAATTTTGAACTTATATTCCGTAACACTCACTACTCCAGTATAGAATTGTTGAGTGGGGAGGAGCATACAATAACATAATGAACTCGGTAAAAACAATACAGAGAACAATCATTAAATTAATATAGGAAAAATATCAAGTTTTTCAACACAAATACTTTTTGCAAAATTCCTAGTTTCCAAAATAGAAAACATTTACAAAAAAATCTCAATCAATCAATTACTTAAAAAAAATAATGATGTCAAATTTGAAACAAGCACAACATTAAGATTTAAAAATAATTTTAAAATCCCTAAATGTAACACCAAACACTATCAGCAAACTTTAATATACTCAGTTATAAAAAACTTCAACAGCCTCTCTCCACAAATTAAAGAGATAAAGGATATAAAAGAAATTAAACGATCACAGGAAGCACACAATTAGATAATAAATAATATTATAGATTATTGTTCAAGTCTCTCTACAAGCGCAAGAGCTAATCATTTTAGTTATACTTAAGTAACTCATATATTATAAAAATTGTAAAATATTTTAAAATAATAAAAATAAACATATATATATTTCCAATTGATATATCTATTATTACAATTTTAAAATCAATCAACTTTATATTATGGTAATTAATTAGACGTATTTTCATTATTGAAGATCATCCTGAAATGTTAAACGATTAAAAAAAGTTATAGTAATAATAAATAATTATTGAATATATATGTACACCTAACTGATTCCTTGACAATGCTATATTCCTGATATTTATTTCACTAATAAGGTGGAAGATTACAAATTAATTTGTGGAAATTGAGAATAACAAGTTTTCCCGTGAACATCCTGTACAACACATTACACGTACTGTATTTAAATTTTATTTAGATTACACACAAAGTAAACAAATTACCACTTGGCTCTGGAAATACCTTTATTGTTTGTTTACACAGCGTATATGTGTACATGCAGTACTTATCGGATTTCTACACATTGTGTACACATTAGCAGTATACATTCGGTAAGGAAGTTGTGTGAAACTTTGGGACAATAATTGTGTGCGTAAAGCATACAAACATACGAAACCTTTTATAGTGATTAATTTTCCAAGGTAGGTGCTACACCACATTGCTTTTACAATCCATGTGATTTTGAAATAATAGCTGCCAGTTAAAGGTGCTATACAGAATTTTCGAGACAATTATATTGCTAAGACATTTGAAACAATAATATTTTATAACAAATTAAATAAATCAACTAGAAAGAAATATCAAAAAATATTTGGTCGCTATCGGGATTCTCGAACTTTATATTTTTCTAGTTTCATCTAATTTGTATTAAAAATACTACAGAATTATGTTCTAAAATTGCAACTTCATAATAAAATGTGTAAATAATCATCAAATTTCATCATAACACTTTATTTTTAGCGAAATACATGTTTTTTTTTACAGTTAAAAGCAATCATATTTATATATTATAATGTTTCTCAAATACATTTGAATAGAATCTACTAAATGGCGCAAGGATTTCAATTTTTATTATCCAAAATACTTTTAACATAACTAAATACATATATATTATATGCTAAATTTTATTTATTTATTTACAGAACATAGATTTGTTCTTTGTTTTCTGCTAAGTGATATACATATCTATATATTTCAAATTATCAAGAAATTACGTTCTGAACAAATATGATCAGCTAACATATTATGTTATTTTGGTCTCCAAAAGCACCTATTTACTAATATTTTTATTTTATTGAAGGATTAAAATAATTAAGATGTTTTTCTCTTGAATATTAAAAAAAAAGTCAAAGATAAATGAAAAAAAAAGTAAATTCTCCATAGGGAACGGCAGGAAGAAGAAGGAATAGAAAAAAGGGAATACAATCTGTGTAATAATAATACAATGTATGGCCATTACGGTTTATAAATATTTAACATATTTAGTTCCTTGTTGTGGCCAGTGCTAATACAAGGCTTTATTGCCATGATGCCTGAATGAACTGCTTTGTTAGAGGATTACATTATTCGCTAATTCAATACTTTCATAACATAGTAATAATTAGATGACGAGACTTTCAGAGATGATGTAATTTTTTTTTGTATTGTCATAAATGTGAACATTCTTCATTTGCATACTGTACGAAATGATATATTTTATCGATGATAAAAACAAATGAGATGAATTGTTTATAAAGACAAATTAAAATAATTAATTCAATTCATAATTCAACCGAAAAAAATGTATCATCGAACCACAAACCCGGAACATTATTTTGCGTGGAAAATGAGCTACCAATTTCACCATGGCAAAAGTTTACTTTGTGTTGAATTTTGAACTCATATGTAATTCCTTATATAATAATGAGACATTTATGACTTTCAGTTAAAAACGTTGTACTAGAATACCATCAAAAATCTATTATTTTTTGTACATTATTTCAAGTTGTGAGGTCAATTGATCACTTATTGATAAGGCGGCCATTGTGTGATAAGATCTTAGTGACACTAGTACTATTATTTTCTTAAGTAAATTTATGAATGTATCTAAATAAATTCTCAGTAGTAGATGTACTAAAAAAACTTTTAATATAATAATAGTTCAAAAGATTTTAATTTAAATAAAATATCATTTCATTCGTGAAGTTGTGATTTTTCAGAACGTAGCTGATTTATAATTTATAAAATTTAGATGAATAATTTAGATGCACAAATAATTCTATTCATCGAAAAATATACTTTCTATTACCGGTAGAATATTCTGGGTTCGATTCTCGGTCGTAACTATATACAATATATTATTTTTTCGATAGATTTTTCTGTGTATCTTTTAATTATTTAATTTATTGTTTTTTATATAATGGTACATTATTTTAAAATGTCTAGTTGAATAAAATACTTACTTACTATTACGACTTATTAGTGAGTAGGTGATATGGGGTAGGTAATACTATACTCTTCAGTCCTGAGACACCATTCTTACCTCGTCCACATTCATATACATAATTTCTTGCAGGTTCTTCGGTTATTGGAGTTTTTAATAGGGCCTTTCTTCAATGTATGGTTTATTTGATAATGTAAGGTCTTTCACGGATGTTGTTTATTCCTATTGCATTTAACACTTGTCTCATATATTTTATTTATCATCCGCTTTTCACTCGCATGTTCCACGTGACCAAACCATCAGCGAACCTTCCTTATTTCTATCGACTATCCTATATGCAGTTCTATATTATTTCCTAATTTATATTAATTGTATGTTAAACATAAATAAAACGACGCGTAGGTATAGAAAAATATTCTATGTTAAAAAAAAATATGAAAAGATTGCGATCTAAGATAATGAAAGTCAGGGTTGTATAATCTCTGATGCATTCTATATTTTTATATGGTGTAGAATCATTTAAGCCAAGGGAGAAAAGATGGATTGATGGCTTTAAAATGTGCTCTGAATACACATGTTGCGCATATCATCGACGGCGAGACGCACGAATGTCCACTCAGCAGGAACTGAATGCAGCCTAAAACAAATCCTTATCTTTTTTGAGGCGAGAAGAGAAGATAGCTTGGAGAAGATTGTTATTGGTGGACCACGTCGAAGGACGAAGACAAAGAGGAAGATCCCTTACCCGTTGGACCGATTGAGTGGAAAAGGCATCGGGATCTGCAGGATGCCGACAAAAATGGAGGAGCCTAGTCAAGAGGGTGGAAGTTCATAAAGATTACTATCCTCTTGAGGTACCAACGTGAATGATAATATTTTGGGATGCGTCTAGTTGCTTAGTCTAATTTTTTTTTGCCAATTTTAGGTTACATTTTCATACATAAATATTAGAACCAAAACAATGTGCAACGTTTTGACAATTTCCTTTCGGCGGTTATTGAATACATTCGTTAGATAAATACAATTACTTGAACCAGTTTAATAATCATATTAGTTCACATTATATACTGAGTATATTTACAACATTTTATTTTGAATCGTAGGTCAGATAATTAATAGAATTTCGACAATAACCGTGGAAAAAAAAAAAAAAAGTTTTTCAAAATTTTCAAAAACTTTAAAATTAATGGTAAAGTTTAGCTGTTTATTTCCTTCGCCAAGTGAAATGCACTGTGCACTCTATACAAAACCGGAAACTTTATCTGGAGGGTCCATAAAGTGTTTCCTTTCTTTTGTCGCGCACTGTACTCGGCGGGGTGTTTTCTGGGCGGCCGGAAAATTGTTTTTCTTAAGGAAAACCTTTGTTCATAGTAGCGAAGCAGCCGTAACTTATAACTAAGTTTCAGCCGGACAAGCGAGGAAAATTTATCATAAATATACCAAGTTTGTGGAAGTATAATATCGCGCAGGGTGCCCCGATCTAGCTGGAAATCATTAGATTTTTACGTGATATGTCGATACGAATTTGTTAAACGGGTTTTCTATATATATTTTTTCTGGATGTTAAATTTAATTTTTAATTTTTTTGTGTTTAATAAGTATAATTTACTAATTGTGAGATAAATACTTATGCTGAGACTTGTCGAATTTTACAACACACATAAATATAAAATATTCACCCAATTTTAAATCACTTTTGTAAACGTTTTTATATGAAGAGCCTAATTCAAAAACCCCTTAAAATGACTTAATGTGTTTTTGAGTTACGTACGAAAATCTTACTTTTTTAATGCAAATGTACAAAATGTTAATTTTACATCAGTATTTTTTAAAGAGACAATTCTGTAATGTAATTTTTTTTTTTGTATGAATTGTTTAATGTTTAATGCAGCCATACTGGATTTTAGATCACGTGATCATCAACAAGCGTTGTGATTGGCTGATTTAATTTTAGGGGGAATAGCAACATATACCCTTAGGAGAACACATTATTATTGTGAAGTTGTAATTATTCAGAACATAGCTCTGTGATATTTTAAATACTAAATTAATGTATTAATTATAAATATATACATATAAATTTCTAATTAATATATTTAATTCATATTTTTTATACATATTCTGTCTGGTTTGGGGTATTTTGGAACAAACCTTAATTTTGAATATGCAATATCAATGGAATTAAGTGGCTTTTGCAACAAACAATGTGTTTTGCATGTAGCTGAAAAAAAAATCTACAAAAATGCGTATTTAAGTCAAATTACCCGAAATCCGTTATAGGGGGTTTTGGAATTAGACGCTACATATGTTCTTAGGTACTACTTTATACTTAAATTCTTGTTATGTTATGTTATTAACATTACTTACTGTTCTTTATATTTACGATGAACTTATAACTATTCAATAATAGAAGAATTATTAAAATTTAGCCGATATTGTGACCAGTTTGATTTAGTGTTTATCAGTGGAATGCGTATGTGACATAACTAGTACTCTCGTGGTTAAATGTAATCATTTTGTGTACAGTTCACAGGGAAGGAAGGAAATTGTATGTTTTTTTTTGGCCATCTAAAAAAAATTCTTAAAAAACGGTTAATTAATAATATACAAATTAAATGTATCTGTAAGAAAGGTGTACAAATAAAATTGATTGTAGAAAACATATTTAAATTACCATCAAAATATTTTTTTCGAAAAATTGATTTTATCTGTATATCTTTCTAATTAATGCCTTTAATTTGTATAAAAATACCAGAAAACTATGTACTTAAAAACTGCAACTTCCCTATAATAATGTGTTTTCATTTTAAAAAAAGATTAACTATAGTTTTCAAACAAATAAGTGTTGTAACTTCTAACTTATGAATTTACAAAAAGTGTCATAACGCTAGATTGACAATAATGGGTACTGAATAAAATATGTACACACCATGGTAACGATTATACCGTATGTGTTTAGTCACTTTATTGTCATATTATGTGTAGAAGCGCCAGCGAATAATTTAATAAAGTAGGATAATCATAATGGTATGAAGGAGAGAACAAAAATATAAGTTAGTGATTACCCGGAAAAAAATGTTATTAAAAATTCATTTAAAAAAATTCAAGTTACTGGTTCACAGAGGTTAAGTTTAAAACATTATTTTATTTATATGACTCTGTATTCTGTGCATAACATGTTTTGAAGTTTTAAAGTAGACAGATTTGACTTGTATTATTTTTCTTACGCGGAGAGTTTTAATGCATAGTGAAATTATTTAGTCAAATTATTTACAAGTCTAATATTTTGTTTATTTAAAAAAAAGCGCTGTTTTATCTTGTCTAAACGTATTACATACTTAATCTTTTTCTTTTAAATAGTCAATCCACCCTTTAAGAGTGATTTGTGCCATTAATCACGTTGAAACTTTATTTTATAGAAGAAAGTACAAAAATATAGAATATGAAATACATTATTAGTTAATACCATTGTTGATCAAAAATGTACTATTACATAGATTCAATGTGGCGAGTTAAGAAAAAAAGATGACATAAGTTAACCGAGAGTTGAAAATTACCATTAATGAGATTACTGTAAAAATGGACAGGCAAATATGATATGGTCAAGGGTTTTCTCCTCGGCACCACACTCACAGTGTAACTTTATTCGTTTAATCAAAATTAATAAAAATAAGCCAAACCGAACACTGAGATAAAGATTACTTGGAGATCTGTTCAGATGAGAAAATAGCAGATGTGCGATATTTATGAATTATTTCGTTACATTACAAAAAAGAAAAAAACACTAACCATTAATCTCATTCATCTAGTATTTTTGTCCTTCTACTGGCATAAATGGAAACATTTAAGAATTCCTTGAAAATCTTTTTCTATAATCTTTTGTCTGCAACTTTCATTTAAACTGTAATTTCACCTGTCGTGACCAAAAACTTTTATTTATTTTACAGACGCTGAAAGAAAATTGTTTGTATGTCTACGTCAAAAGAAAGAATGATTTTTTATTTAACGATACATCTGTTTCTTTTTAATTCCAGATACCACCACAACATTGTTTCTTGAGATTTCTTGACAAAGTTTATACGAAAGTATTATATTTATTATAAATTAAAAAACTTTAGTCATATTTGTAAAATTAATTACTGTATTCCATTAATTATAAAACACCCTAGATTATAAGATGTACCCTTATTTTTAATCCCAAAAAATTAAATTAATTTAAAATATCAAAATCATTATTGCAAAAAATAAAAAAAGCAAACAATGCAGCATATTATTTATATACCTTCGTCTGTAATATCACTATCAGAGCCTCAGAATTACTTTCGAAGCTTTTCCGCGTACATAATAATTGCATTGATAGCATCTTCTTGAAGATATTTTGAGCGAAAATTAAGGGCATAATTTTATTCAAACTCAATGTGTTAAGTTAGTGATGACTACACCACAACAACCTATTCCATCGTATCAGCTTGCCCCACCCTCTTACAAACCAACCGACACACTCACTAGTCTTCGAGAATATTTGAGACACTTACTTATTTACCTATCATCATGCAGTTTCTCCGCTGTTCTCCGTAATTCTCGCCTCATCCACATTCATACATTTTCTCGTACAAGCTCGCTTATTACTGTGGCTTCTAAAAGGATTATATTCCAGTATCTGGTTTACTTGGTCGTGTCAAGTCTCCACAGGCAACTTCTATTTCTGGTGTCATCACACTTGCGTCATATATTTTTATTACCATTCTCTCCTCAGTCATCTGTTTCATATAATTAAATCACCTAAGTGATCCTTTCTTAATTTTCAGATACTTTGAGACAACATTTATTATAATATCTACCCCCGAATCTAGAGCGTCCAAAACAAAAAAAAACATGCGTCTCATAATCTATGAAATTTGGTAATACATTTATGTGTTATCCTAATATATAATTGTTTATGTAAATGCCTCTGATAGCTGATTCCCAGGTTTTCGATTTGCAATAAGGACACATATGATATATGTACACTGCACTAATCTTTTTATCGTATTTTCTATCGTTCAGGTCCGATGTTGTTGTTCTTTTAGTTGGGTAGATTTCGACTGACCGAAGTGTGCACTGGTGGTTTATTTGGACCTCTGGACTGGTCGAAGTACGAGATGTAATTGAACCGCCTGTCGTTTACCGTCATCTTGGCTCTTCGAAAAAAGGCGGTAATACTCATATGCACACATGTACATTACTATAAATCAGGAAACTAGTGGTGCCAATCGAAGTAACAAGGTGAGTAAACAGATGTTAATTCAAAAATTGTGTTTGTATAGTACAAAGTCAATATAAAAATTATACATTTTTTATTTTTAAATGAATATTAATATTCATTTTCTTTACAAATCTGCTAGCAAATGTCTCAATTTTAGAGATGTTGAAAAATCTTGGTTTATTATTGTGTACATTTATTTATTTATTTGTAACTATATAATACATTTAAAAATTTGTTTGGACTGTGCCCGTCTCACTAGAGAAATTCTGTGTCGAGACGGGCATAGTTTACAAGCAATTGTTCAATTGGTTAAAATTACAAGTACAAAGATTTATTAACATATAAAAGGTGTATATGAAGAACAATTTTAAGGTGGACTTAATTTTTGGATCACTTTGTAGCAATAATTAATATAGGTATATGTTTTGGTGAGTGCACCAATACTGGCTCTACCCATATTACGAATCCAAGTTTTAATATAAAGTTTCATGTTCTTGTGACAATTCAATTGATTTAAGTCTTTTAGCATTCTATAATACAGTTTAGGTCCAAAATATTTGTAGTTCCTTTGACCAAATGTAGTATGTGCTCTTTGGGTTTGAAGGTTATTTGTATTTGACCGGGGGGAAAATTATGTTTTGTGTTGTTTTAAAATGTGTCTGTTTGTATTTATATATGTATTTGAGAGTAGTATTAGCGTATATTTGTCTAATATCAAAGACATTAAATTTATCAAAAATTTCGTCAGTGCTCGTTGTGATTGGGGATTTGAGGATTGGGGATTTGAAGCACATTAAGGTTGTTTGACATACTGAAAAAAACTGTATTTTTTATTTTTGGACTTTGGTTTCATGGCTAACAGGGTACCGGGTCCGTTGGACCCCTTGCCCCTTCATCGTGAAGTTGTGCCTAATGGCCTGTTAAATTTTATTATTATGGTTTTATTATTATTCTGCAAATTTATTTATTATAAATTTTTACATGGCGCATGAAAACTGCAAAATGGCGCAGTGATTTATTATAAGTCTTATGCTATGACGGTCTTGGGTCGTTTTATTTTAGAAGGTACGGTTATGTCGTAGTTCGAAAGAACGTTGATCATCGGGTTGTGGTGCTTGGGAAGCCCCTCATAAAAACGCTTGGCGGTTTGTTTAATGAACTCCTTGACGGGGAGTATGCCGGAGTCGTGGTGGAGTTGTGTGACCCTGATCCATCTCGGGGCTTTCAGAGCTAATCTGACAACCTTGTTTTGGAAGGTCTGAAGTTTTTTCATGTGTGTGGGAGCCGCGTGACCCCAGATGGGGGCTGCGTATAGGAGTGTAGGCCTGATGATGGCCTTGTAGATGAGGAGCTTGTTGTCTGTGGTAAGTTTGCTGTTCCTGCCTAGTAATGGGTAGAGGGCGCAGAGTGCACGTGAGTATTTTTTATTATGCTAATATTCTACTTACCACAAATTGATCATTACAACAACACTAATACAAATCTTGTTCTCTCATTATTAACGTCTGGATCATCTGTTTCTTGGATAATATTAATAACCGTATGAATCTTAATAACTTCTTAAAATAGTAAATAATATTAATTTTAACACCGCATTGAATTATAACATCTGTGTTATTTTTTATCAAATATTCTTTAATAAATATATTTATTAATATAACTATATTATTTTTACATTGATTTAATTATTCTTCCTTGTTTTAATTATTTTCGTTCTTTTATATCTTATTCATACTTTTTTTTAACTTGATTTGATAAATTAAACAACTAATTGTAAACTTTTCCTATCCCATCATAGATTAGTCGTATAGTGAAATACCTCAGAACTATTGTTTGATATATTCTTGTATAGATAAATAAATAAATAAATTTGCACATAAATTCAACGTAATGTATCTATTTCCTTTTACACAACAATGAAATTGGTATATTAAACATATGTAAGAATACATACTGATTAATTTAATAGTGGATTCAAAATAAATTTTTTTAAATTGGGAAGATGCATAAGTTGGTAGGTTTTTTACAAGGCAAAAATGCTATTGAAAGATCTTTTTTTCAGCGTAGGTCAGTGTTATTTTAATCCTATAGTTTATTTTATGAAATGCGTCTTGAACTTTTCAATTTGTAGAAATTTCATGTTAATTGTTAGCCAAAGAAAATGGAGGCTCAAGTATAAAAGAACAAACATTTCCGAGATTCATCCAAGTAAGATAATGTTGAGCATCTGATGAGATAAAGAAAGTGCCATCTTTGTTGATTTGTTGGCAACAATTTCGTTGTCTTCAAGGAATTCAAGAAAATCACTGACGTCGCAATCCAAGAAAGACGGGTGAATTTTCAGTATGATAATGCCCGTCTGCGTTTGTTAAAAGCGCATTTTCAAGGTTATGAGTATGTTCCACGTTTGCCATTATTCCACATTTTCATGATTATTTTCCGCTTCAAGATTTTCTTTTAATAACAACACTATTCTTCAAAATTAGCTTTAATACTTATTCACCATCGAAATCGAAAAACTGTCAAAACATTCTGAATCAAATTTAAACAATATAGGTGAATATTGTGACGTTATAGGATGTATGCGTCTACGTGTGGAGTCCACCAAACGTCAGTTATATAATATCACACTATGTGTGTGATCTGTCGCAGTCCAGCCACCAATGAGGAACCAGCATACCGGCCAGTCAGATCAAGAAGCCAAGAAAGATAGCGAAAGATACATTTTTTAAAGAAGATCGAGACTGTAGGTGATGACAGGTAGAAAAAAATGTGGAAGATAGGAGTACGAGATTGCTAAGGACCACAGATAGAGATGCCAAGCATCTTTGGCCATATTGGTGAGATGGCAGTATGTTACGGAGCTGGAAAATTTGATACGAGGGGTTCGAGATCCTGGTGGTGATCCGCATAAGCTACCTGCTGCATTGATCTCTAGAGCTCCCGATTTGCACAATGAAGAAATAAGAAAAAAGTGTTTGGAGAAGAAAGTGGGGTGGAAGCTATCAGAATCATAAGAGCAGGGACGCATAATTAGTGAATGTCACGAGAAATGTGGGTGGGTTATTTATGTTCAAATATAGTTTGTAAAGTGAACCAAATTGATTATTATTGTGTATCTAACATCCACTACAGGACGAAGGAGACTCTCATGAAGTGACCTGTGGACCCCACCCAATAAAAAGCCATGTAACTTATAAGAGCCGATGTAGCTAGCTGATGACGTGAAGCTTGGGGCCTGGCTTTCGATTCACAGCATGGAAAGGATGTCCTGTCAGCCCAAAACGAACGTTGATTAGTAAACCAATAATTGCAAGTGTACATGTAGTTAAATGAAAGCAGATTATTTATACATAATTCATAAAAGCGTAAGACATTGTATTTTTGGCTTATTATTAATTTTTGTTAACATATTATACAAGAAATTAAATTATATTAGCACACGATAAGCATATTTTATTAATTGAGATGTAATGTGTGACAGATGATGAGTGAAAAAATGTAAGAATAAATTCTGGCTTTGTATACATAATGTCAATAAATAAAGAAAATAAAATGCTGTCGACGACACATTTTGTAGTGCTTATAGCTTGAAAACCGTGCGATTTAATATAACACAAAAATATATGTCCTACTATCAGTCAAATAGAATTAATTAAAGGATAAGATAGTGTAATGTTTTATATGTGTACGTGTGTATAATATTTACTTTAACTCAGAAATGTTTCTGAGAAAGAGAGGACTTTGCGACAGCGCTGATACGACAAAAGGCACCAAGATAAAGTGCCCTCTCCAGAGATGAATAACTGCATCCATTAAGATGATAAATTGCAGTCTGTGTTTGCATTCAGCTTCATCATCCTTGCGAAAACTTTTCATCTTAAATTATCCATACCTCCTTCGGCGGTTTGGGCGAAGAAGTTGTGCCAATGTGGTTTCCAATTACAGCTAATGACTTTTGCTCAATATCAAGACTTCGCGGGAGTGGATAAGTGTTATAACTCAGTTCTAAGACTGAGCTGTAAAATTGCTTCAATTTATAAGTGACAACTTTGTCTTGTTAAGATACGACATGAATTTATTAAAATCTCGAATTTTTCAGGAGCGCAATACCGCCTGAACATTTTTAAACAATTTTCGGAGATTTTTAAATGAATTTAATTCAGAGAGTAACAGGAATAAAATGTAAAAGCCAACAACAGTACTACTCGTATGATAACGAGTCTCTTATTAAATTGATAAATATTTTATAGGTATGGCTCTGGTACAATGATACCGGAGCCAACATATAACAGTTAATGACAGAGTGTAATAATTGTACTATACATAGCTATAAAGAAAAGAAAATGGTTTTCTGTGAAGGAATGCCACAAGGTTTTAGTAACTAACTGCCGGAAAGTAACTAGCCAACTTTAAAATATATTCCAAAAAAACTTTTAAGATTTTGTAAAAAATTGCACGGGTTGTTTTGTTGAGTGGAATCGGAGAAAAACTAGACAACTCTCAAAACGATTCTGGAATAGAGTGGAACCCTTAAAAGTTTCCTTCGTATTATGCATTTATAGATATACTTGTCAATAGTAAACCGTAGCATTTAATTACACAAAATATTGAGGACTAAAATAAACTGATCGCGGACTGTCAATTGGACAGTTCTGATACAGACTTCGAAGCGACGCCAGCGTAGCGACGTTACAATATTAATTTATATTTGATGCAGAAACTGCATTAGGTTTTGATGTTTGACTTGCATAATATAAAAACGATCAATCAATGTTATCGTTCCCGTTTATCCACATGAATTTAAAAACCATTATGCTGCAAGATTTATATTATTTTATCGTATGAAAAATTTACGGTTATTCAATACACTAAGTAAACACATTTTCTAGGGTGTTGATTTATATTTATAAACTGTGAAATTATTTGCAAATTTTATCACATGGTCTTAACTCTAGCGATATAAAGTACGAAACTATGAAGTGACTATGAAGGATAGGTGAAATTAAGCAGCGGAGTATTGTTTGCAAATAGTGATTGTTAAATTATTAGTTAAACCGTTATTGTGACTGTGATCGTGTTCGATTGTAATAATCATTTGTAATTTTTCAATTAATGACTAGTACACTTGAAAGTAAACCTCAAATCTTAGTTACTAATCATCGTCACAATCACATTAACATAACGATTTATCATCACTATGTGCGTACATGAGTTGTAAGTTTTATGTAATGAATTTTTTCTTTATATAACTAGACGGTGGAAAGTTTTTGATAGTTGGGCAACGTAAAGTTTCGCAAAGTAAACCCCATGGCTTCAATTGGATTAATTCAATGAAAATAAATACATATACTTTTAAATAAATTAAATAGTTCTTTTTTCGATATTCTAAATTTATCTCTTTTTGTGCCCTTTCTTAGACATTTAATAATCATTACATGAGTCTATTTACATATTTAGTACAGAATACAAATAAAATTAACAGTGGTTCAAGTGTAATGTTATTATATGGGAAAATGCATTATAGAGAAAAGGTTTTAAAAGTTTCAAAAGCAAATCTTAACAAAGTATTATAGGTATATACAAAATATACATTATAAATTAAAGGGAAAAAGAAAAATACAATACAGCAGTGTTCATTGGATTTTTTTAAATATAGTTTTCTTTTTAAACACGGAATACGTGTCAATACATGTGAATACATTTCAAACTAAGCTAAACGCTTGTACTATAAAAATATATCTAACTTTCTGGTCTCCTGGAATGAGGCGCGAACTTCCGACCATCAGTTCACTAGGCCAGCGACTTAACCACTTGACCAACAAGCTACTCAAAAAAGGAGATTATGTGAATACGTGTCAATATATGTGAATACACTTCAAACTAAGCTAAATGCTTGTGCTATAAAAATAGATCTAACTTGCTGGTCTCCTGGAATGAGGCGCGAACCTCCGACCATCAATTCACTAGGCCAGCGACTTAACCACTTGACTGTTGGTCAAGTTGGCCAAGAAGAGAGTGCCTATATTTTATGCAAGATCCTAAAAAAAATATGCAAAATTACACATTTATATCGGAAACACGGTGGGATATGTAACTAGAGTGGTAATTTTTTTTAGCAGAAATTAAAATTAATCAATTAGAAAGGAACACAGAAAAATTTAGTTATCGTAAAAGTATTTTCCCGGAACTTTTCCTATTACGAGAGACACATTACAATTTCGCCATATTAACCGATTTTAAAAATATCAAAGAACAATATTCTGAAATTGCAATTTCACAACCAAAATGTATTTTCATTTAAAAAAAAATAGTGATTCAACATTCGGTTTAGAATACGACGAAGACAGAAATACAGACACAGATTTAATTTTATTTATAGGCACCCTGTTTTGTAATACAGAATTCAACTAATCCAATATCAAATCCGGATATGCTGTTCATCCACGCCATTACGTGGACAATAATTAATTGCTATGTTTATATCGATAAATTTGTGTACGTGTATAGGCCTATTCTCATAGTGAATCTATTCCGATTAATTGGTGAATGATTCAAATAAATCAAGAGATCTCTAATTAGGCTAATTGTATGTTAACAATATAATTATTACTACAAATTATGCCGAAACCTAGTTAACCTTTTAATTACGAAAATCGTTTAATAAATTATTTTTAATTTTAGTATCCAAGATGATTTTATTATAAAAATACTGATAAGTTGCTCTGTTTTTATTCTGATCGGTATAATACTAAGTGGTAATTTATTATAAATATTTACCATCTATTTACAATACGGATTACCCAATGAATACCAGCCACATTCATAAATTTTCTCATGCCAAATGATTTCCATCATTATTACTATTAATGACACGTTTATGATTATTACGTAATATCCGATTAAAATCGGTATATATTTTTAAACTATCAATTTCTTTAATTTTTAACAATGATAATAATACATTTTATGGAACAAAAATGCTTTTTGGATATTCATTTTAGAGATTAGAAATATATCTAGATACTAAATAAAATAATTTGAAGTGTAGAAAACCTTAAAGGATCCCACCTTATGCCGAAATCGTTTGAGAGTTGTTTACTCGTTTTGATAATACTCAACGAAGCAACGCATGCATTCAGTTATTAACATAATAATACCATCGTAGGTTGGCTCCGATATCATCATACCAGAGTCATCATCCGATATCATCATCTGTACAATTTGACGCGAGACTCGGACATTTACGGGAATTTATTAGGGTATGGGTCTCCCGCTGGGGAGTTGCTGGGATGGACGATGCCGGGATGAGCAGTGGCTAGTGAGACCTCACGGAGCATTCCATTATGGCTTTTTCTCGCACTTCTTGCGACCTGGAACTGCGACCACTTCTGCAACAACACTCTACATCTTGATTATGAATGCCACAACGTTATTTATCTTATTGGGCATCGAGTGATATATTAAACAACTATATAAAATAAATTAAAATAATTTAGACACAACAACACAGTATATTATCCAACATGGCTGACCTTACATCGATCTATCAATAATATAATGAATAGCTTGTTAGTCTAGTGGTTAAGATCGTTAGGATACTCGACTAGTTTTAGCTAGTAATTTGAGCCTTGAAAATCACCATATTCATCCTATTTTAATAGCATTACCTATATAATAGTAAGAATATTAATACAAATTAGATACATTAACTAGAAAACTTGCAATTTCACAACAAAAATATGTGCCCTTAAAAGTAAGAATATTGATGTCAAATTTATTTCGTAAACGCGTCTCTATTTAAAAAATGAAAATATTATATGTCATACTACCCATACATTTTTTCCATCACATTTCTTCTTTGTTGAAACATCTTACATTGATACTTAATACCTGTAACAATGTTATTATAAGTCCACCCGCAAGCCTTCTATCAAATTTTCCGAAATTTTCTAACTCTGCTTCATTCACGCTATTTCTATTGTTGAATAAGTTTAACGTTGTCGAAAAGCCTCTCATAAAATGTTATATGACACTTATTTTTAGAAATTATTTATTTATTTATTTAACAATTCGTAGGTGTTAAACATTATCTTAACAACGCCAATAACTACAAGAATAAATAATATATTTAATTACAATAAATTAGTCATTTTCGATGTGAGACAAATCAACACTAATACTAACACAAAGTAACACACTTCAAAGAAACTCAAAATACAATTCCTACACGCAGAAACAAAGATTTTCTTCAAGTCTCAAGAGGGCAAACCACGTATAGATAAATAAATTTTAAACACCTTTGCCCTAAACTGTGCAATAAAATGTTTCAAAATTTAGGTATATGAAGAATCCTAAAAGTAGGATTAAAATTTGGATCAGAGAGATGGGTTGACCTGTTATTGGGGCACTCATCCAAATACAGTGTCAACTTGAATGACTTTTGAGACAGGTAACATATTATATTAAGGTATTCAATGATTCCAAATATGATAGATATGTATGGATGTATGTATGTATCATCAGTTTCTATTTAATATATTTGTATTTTATGTACTTGCGTCTAGTATAGTCTTAATTCAAAACATTGCCTGTCTCAACACAGATTTTTCTAGCGAAACAGACATAGTAAAACTAAAACCTAATTAAATGTAAAAAATGTATAGCATTAAAATAAATAAATATAATTATATTCAAATTAATTATCTCATAGGTGTCATCAGGATTAGATGCTTATAAAATCAGAATTATATTCGTTTACGACAATTTGGCAAGGAAGTCAACTGGAAGGGCTACAAATTACAATAATTAAAAATATTTTCGAGATTACTTAATTATTACCTTTATTACGTGTTGTACTTGTCAACTTCTGAATATTAATCTAATTTTAAAACTTGTCACACTTCAGCCAACAGATAAGAAGATGACGTAATTGTCGACTGAATTGGCAGCATGGCGTCGCTCTCGACTCCCAATCCCAACTGCATCGCAAAAGTTTATTAGCTTTCGAACTACTAATTCCCAACAGATATTTGAGTTGAAGAAGTTGAAGAAGGTTCAAGATCCGAGTAATCCATTTTAAATCAAAATTATCTTATAATATATTTTAAATGAGAGCACATTTTTGTTGTGAAGTAGAAATTTAAGAACATAGGTGTATTGTATTTTTAATACATACTCAATTAATCAGTTAGAAAAATATACAGTAAAAAATCTATATGTCTTTCTAAATAATTAATTTAATTTGTATTATAATATATTCTCAAATTTGAATTCGACGTATTCTCTAATATATTATTCCGGTACACAAATCTTTTTTTTAATATTATATCTTTTCATGAAACGATATAAACTTATTTGTACCATACGTTCACAAGGTATTCTAAACAACACGCATCGCTTTGAATATACGTGAAACATAAAATTCTGTATGAAATGTTATATAAAAGTTTGGTCTAAAATGCTTGTGTGACTGCCGCAAGCTCCTTATTGAGCATGTTCAAGAGGTACAATAAAATCCAATTTTTGCTTTATACTCTTTAAAATGCTTTGCAAACGTTCAATTTTATATTGTAAATGTGGATTTATTGTGAATTCGAGGATTGTCAAAGACTCAATTTTGAGTAACAAAATTGAGCCTTTGACAAACAAACCACTAAATTTTCTACATGTATTTGGTGTAATATTAGCAATCTGTTTAAAGAGGTTTGAAAATATTTAAATTATAAGAAATATCGAATCGTACACTGCGCGTCCTGTAAGTAATGGTCCAAACGAAAACTATCGATAGCTGAGACTATGCCCTATCAGAATAGCCCATTATAGTTCAAATGAATGCACATGATTTTCGGAACACTTGAACTTTTATAAATTTTAGAATAACTGGTTACCCTTAGATACTTTTTTAAATGTCATTTCGAAAACATAAAAAAATATCGCTTTCTATTTGTTGATTATTATTTCTGATTAGTTTTCCTATGAAAAGTCACTGTTTTTTAAAAACAGAAACGGTTTTTTCCAAGAAAATTGTTTAAAAATGTGAATTTAGACAATTTAACATTTTTTAACAAAGTTTAAAGTACTTTAGTGTAAAAAAAAGTATGATGTCATATGTGCCCATTAGCTTGAAGACTTCTACGTTAAGTGACAATTCCAATTTCCTGACAATGGACCGGAAAAAAAAATGTATTTAAAAAAAAGTTATCGCTATTTTAATACCGAAGAGGCATTTTGTGAAAAATTCAAGGTAATCTTTTTTTAAATTGCAGGCCTTGCTTCTGGTACAAACTTGCAATAATCCTTTAATATGTGCAGTTATTTGAAAAAATGGCCATGTTTTATTAAAATTTTAAAATAATATTTTTCATATTTTTTATTTATTATCTTAGTTTTATTAACCACAATTGAGTTTAAAAAACATCTACCGGTTTCGGTTGTGGTTAATAAAACTAAGATAATAAATAAAAAATATGAATCTTAACCACCAAGTTAATATTGCTAATTTTAAAAGTATTAATATTTTTCAATTTTAAAATTAAATTTAATTCATTTTAAAAAAACTTTAATTTTTGCCCAAAGGGTCCGCTCCCTACAATATTTTTCGGTACGATACTTTTTCCAACGCTACTATGTGCTAATAATTTTTAACAGAATTTTTAAAGAAGTTAATTAAAAGATTTCACAATAAATTTCTCAAGTGTGTTGCAAAAAACATTATAAAGTAATCAGTATATATATCGAAGGTTAGAGACCAGACATTTACAGTCATAAGCTCATATAAATGCCTAAAATAGTACAGTTTTCATGAAAGAGAGAATAGTATAAAAGACAAGAGACTAATTTTGTTTTTACACTTTAATGGACCCAATTATTTAAGTTACGCCACTGGTGCTGACTAGTCTATTAGTGTGGAGTGGTAAGAGAGTGGCAGGTGAATGGGAGGGGAGTGAGGACTTGGTGAATATGTCTTGCGTAGTATCCTAAACTTAAGAGTAATTATGAGTCCTAATCATGAGAGTAATAAGAGGAAGGTCACTGCCTACATGAGATTTCGAAAAACCACCCTTATCCCCCTTTACCACCCCTAAAACAAAATGTTGGTACTTCTTCATGAAATTTTTCACACTTGACGTTCAACATAAGAGGAGAGTTACTATCTATATCTGATTTCGAAAAAAATTACCCTCATTCCCCTAAATGGTGACTCTTCACTCTGCGTAAAGCTCGGACAACGCCGGGCACTTCGAATAGTTAAATAATAAAACTCAAATGGTTATATGCAAAGTAAATATATGATCAAATACTAATTAAACGTATTAATTAGAAATACACATATATAAAAACTATTTTTTTCGAGAAATATCACATACCTATATTCTGAATAATTACAACTTCACAATATGAATATGTTCTCCCTAATAATTAAAAATATATTATTATTTATGTTCGTTTTTCATTGATAGATAACTGGCGTATCTTTATCGTTAGATTGCGTTTTTTGTGGATGAAACCCAACCTGACGTTTCGGCACGGTGACACGTGCCATTATTAAGATGTTGCTCCAAAAAATTACGGTACAACCGTACGTTTTCGCAGGAGATATATATATATATATATATATATATATATATATATATATATATATATATATATATATATATATATATATTCCACAGTCGAGAATTACGATAATTATTAAGATTTAAAGTAAAAGGTTTTAATCTGCTTTCCATTTTAAAATTGACCCCGCAATCAACCCCTTCGATAAAGTCTCAAAAACATAAATCATCGGCAGTTGCAAACAAATTCCACTGTAATAACCTGGTGCTGGAAAATCCCCTTGGAGTGAGCGCCCGCCTTTATGGGGTAATAAAATGCAACGGTATCTTTTGTCGATGTAAAATAAATACTTGCGGCACGCAAAGGGTTAAATAACGACTTTTTTTAACGAGTTTCTTTGATTTATTGTGATTCATTTTATTCATATGAGTACTCATGTTCCTTTGTAAATTATGAATAGTGACCCACCGCTTGCCCAGGACCGATTTATAAGCTAAAGCTCCCATATCGATCTTTCACATTCACCACCAACCATGCTTTGCCACAATGGCGCATAGCTGTAATGCAATACGGCATGGCTGCCAACCGAAGACCATTCACCAATGTAGCCACAAAAATATAGGCACTGAGAGGGACAGCAAATGGCGGTTTCCATATTCCTCACATATCCCTTAAAATGCTTGTTTTATATAAGGTATTTATTCGAGTATGGGTGACACGTTGGATCTCTTTAGGTAGGTAGTTAGACCGACCTGCATGGGTGGGTATCTCCACCTACGCGTTTACCTCTCACTCTCTATATCTCGTGTTTTGCAACTCCGTTAGTCTGTCCGTCCATTTTATGTCTTGTCCACTGTCCCTCTTTTTTTCGCCCTCACGTATTTCCGCAGATTTATGATTTCGTTTGTCCTTTCAGGGTGACCTGTCAGACCTTTGATTTACCTTGGGTACCACTAGATGAATGCATTCGTCCAACAAATGACCGTCCTAGGAGCGATGTGGCCTGTCCATTGCCATTTAATTTTCTTGGCGTATTTAATTACATTAACTAATCTTGTCCTGAAATCTCTATGTGGAATGGCCAACATGTATTTTTAATTTCTTTTTTGTTGAGTCTATGTTTTGCAGCTATCATCGATGAGCATTGAATGTGCTATATTTATATTTTAGGCTCAGGGGAAGGTCATCTTAAATATTTAGGACCAGGGGAAGGTCATCTTTGAAAATCATATTCAAATATCTGAATGCACTCAACAAATTTGCATCCTGCTGAGAAATATTGCTTTACCAGGTAGACATAATTATCGACTTGTTTGAGCTGCGTTATATTAACAGAAGTCAACAAAGCAGTATGGTATTACTTTAATTTAGTATATACTATTATGTAGTTTAGCATTGTAAAAATATATATAACATGATGTAATGTGACATTACAAAATTAGGGTCAGGTTAGAAATTGCCCCGTCACTTGTTTTATTGCCTTGAAATCACAAATAATTGTTCTTACGTTGGTCTTGCAATCTGTTGTGAAAGTTATAAAAACGGTCACCATCTATGGCTCTTTATCAATTCATCGAGCAGAGCTGTCAGATTTGCGCGATTCAATTGTCACGACTAGCGTCACTAATATGTATTTTTTTTATTTATTATCTTAGTTTAATAACCACAATTGAGTTTAAAAAACATCTACCGGTTTCGGAAAACACCTTTTCCTTCTTCAGTATATGTCAAAACTAACTAAAAATATAGCATTGTTTTTCTATTTATCCAGAATCTATTTTTAAATTTAAAAAATAAAATTGTTTTTTAAACTCAATTGTGGTTATTAAACTAAGATAATAAATAAAAAAAAATATGAATCTTAACCACCAAGTTAATATTGCTAATTTTAAAAGTATCACTAATATGTAACTGTGAGAAATATAGTATGGCCAAAGGGAAACAAGATTTTATTTATTTATTTTACACCCTATCCCGAATCGTTTTGAGAGTTGTTTACTATCGTTTCGATTCGTCATAGTTACATATTTATTTTATTTTATAACATTATTATCATAATACCATCATAGGTTGACTCCGGTATCATCGTACCAGAACGTACATATCTGTACAATTAGACGTGAGACTCGTTATCACATTAAATTCAGATGGCAGTCAGAAAAAAGCTATAGAAATCATACCCTTTGATTTCTTCGCCTACGGTTATTCTCGCCGTAGGATACATTTTTTTGATGTGATGTGATCTGCTACAATTCTGCATACGAATCCAATTGCGTCGGTCTGGATGCTGAGGATAATCTACGATGATAGGCCATGGACATGGGTTACTCGGATGGGTATGGACCGGAGTAATGCCATCTAATAGCACATCTTACTGTCACCTGTATGCATCGCAGAACGTTGAACTCGCGCCCATACCGACGAAGTGAAGATTTGTTAATGTGGATTATATCTTTATTTTATTTCCTTTCTTTTAAGATAAGATATCATTTTTACAATGAATAACACTTTTATATTTATCACCTCAAGGTATTATTATTAAATTTTTCCCAGCTTAGTATGAAGGCAAAATGTGACAAAATATGGTAGGTATGTGTTTCTGAGGTGAAGAACCGGCGGATTTTGTATTCACCACTGACTAGCCGGTGAGAGGGTAGAATACAGGTCTTTACTCCCACAGTATATACAAATATTTATATATATCGTAAGCCATGGAGCAGGGGGTTTCACACTTCAGATTTTTAATTTTATACATTGTAAAATAAAGATCTACTACATGAATTTAGTTATCGGAGTGAGTACCAAAGTGCAACGTTACAATATATTGTCATGAGATAATTATAATCAAGAGGATTACGTATTAAAATATTTCAGAAATCCAATAATGCTAGTAATGTTTGCACGATTTTCCTACATTTGCCGAAAGCAATGTCCGTTATTTTAAAACTTGCAAAAATATCTCTCAAAATTTTGCATTTTTGACCTATGGACTGCAATACCCAGGAAACAATCGCCAACACCGTACGTCAAAGAATTGTTTCAAATTTAATTATCGCTTCTTTTCGTACCCTTACTTAAACTGGTTGAAACAAATAAACTTGGTTGGCATAAACTTTCGCGCACTACAATTTGAATTCTGTTCCATCTCGTCTTTCGCGCATTAATTATACCCTTGAAGCATAACATTATACAAAAAATAATCGTAATATTTTCTGTCATCTTTCGGTTCCCACCGCAAGTAGAAGGCTCTATGTTGGAGGCGCTTGTGTCTATCTTCGGTAATGCTCGTGTTTTTCGAAATAAACCTAAAGTCGTCTCTGTTAGGGACAATTGCCCGTTTCGATCAATCAGTACTTACACGTCATCTGCTCCTTTAGGACATGTTCGTCTCCAGACCGTAACACCAAGCACGTATGTAAAGAATCTCAAATTTCTACGTGTTCTTTGCATGTCAATTTTCTTTAGCAAGCGGGCCGTAATACATTTTAGCGTTAGGTTGCTGTTCAATCAACAGTTAATTATAACAGTTAATTATATCTTATATATTAATATAAGATATAATGTCCTGAGAAATCAACACTACTGAATCTTCGAGCCCAACAAACTATTCGAAGTAGATGCTTCGATCTTCACAGTTATCGTCACATCGTCACAGAGATCTTCACAGTTATCGTCAGATATTGTCTTTCTCCGCTTTGATTTATGCCTCTCTGCACTTGTGCTCACCCCTTTGAACCCGTGTGTCCAGAACCTGGTCTTCGCTGGCTTCACTTTACAATATCTATCTCTACTGCTTTGTTCCTGGCTTAGCCTCTGTTTATTTATTAGAATATTCACACGCTACAAGTATTTGTTGGTCATTGGCTACTCCCAAACGTAGTCACATCCTGCGGACCCAGATTTCCACTCTACTCCATCTCGTAATCGCCGTCACGGACATTTACTCATCGTATCCTCTGCAAAATACGTATTCATCTGCCGTCCCCTGCACATCCTGACCTCCCGCTCTCGAGCTTCCCGATGCCATTATTTACTTATTCATCTCAGATACCTTCTGCTAACACTGTTTTTTATGTACAAGTAACAGGTATTTATAGTATAACTTTCTCCTGATTATTGCTACAATAACTAACTGGAGAATAGATTCTAGAATCATTGGTTTAGAAATTGTATACCATCCACAGCCACGCGCCTTAGACAATTGTACATTTTTATGTCCGTTTGTAGAGGGACCCTAACAAGATATTTTAGACGTAGTTGTAACTACGTATTAAGTATTCATACACCCTTTCATCACTAGAATTATAAACTTTCAACTTTCAGAATTATAAACTACGTTTAGCTTGTTTGTCTTTGGTCTATGTCATATCTGTGTAAACTATAAAATATAAGTTATGTTTTTTTAAATTAATTTTTACTTGGGAAAGTAATTTACCTTAACACTATGTATCCTCAGAATCAGACTTGGATTACTCACTGCCCATCGAGATAAAATAGGCTCTTTAAGCTACGCTGAATTCTTATAAACCAAAAGACCTCTTACAATATATAGGTCAGGGTTAAAGTTTCTTGGTTATCCCGCGTCTGTTGGTTTTGAGAAGGACCGTAGTTATCCCAACGTATCGGGTAAATCTTATTACCCATTTTCAGGGGGTGCTTTATCGGTAAAGTGTCGCTCTAAAATTGTAGTGTATCACGTCCTCTTAGGCCGATAGTTCAACGGTTAGTGAATAAAACTAAACCTTACTTTATATGATTAGGGAATGGACCAACAGAAGCGGGACAACCAATATACTTTATCTTTGACGTTGTACTCGACCTGTGGAAACCTCAAATTTAACACGCGTATATTACGTATGGTTTATGGAACTGACGTTTTTTCTAGTTCAGATCATGTTTTCTGTAGATGGTTTCATTGGAGAAAACCGAGCTAATATTTCGGCAATAGCATTGACAATGGCACGTATTATCGTGCCAAAACGTCGGCCTAGATTCTCCTAAGGAAACCGCAAAACATATACCAATTCCTTTAGTTATTAAAGAGAACACATTCTTATTGTGAAGTTGTAATTATCCAGAACATAGGTGTTATATATATAATCAATACATTTAATAAGTATTCAAAATATCTGTGATATTTTGAATACTTATTAAATGTATTGATTATTATATAAAGATATACATAAAAAATTGATTTTATACGTATATCTTTCTAATTAATATATTTAATTAGAATTTAAAATATCATAGACCTATGTTCTGATTAATTACAATTTCACAATATAAATGTGTTCCCTTAATAATATATAAGTTGAATCAATGTGTCTAAAATTTAAAAAATAAATTGTTAATTCTGGCGTTTCCTATTGGATTCCTCAAAGGTATTTGAGATTCCGTAAAAATAAAGTAGATGGCTTTCAAATAATGGAACGATAGATGTGTCAATTTGAAATGTGTAACATATAGGTTCGAAAATTTGTTATCAATGTACCGTGTGCTGTAGCATAATCGGTTAATGCACGTTCCCCCAGATTGGAAGATATCCATCTCGGTAGCAACAACAATATATTTTGATAAAATTGAGTCTACTTATATATCTTTCTAATTAATACATTTAATTTGTATTCCTTATGTTAATGCTCGTGAAAACCTCAAATCAAAGATAGGTATATATATACAAGATATACTTAAGGTTACCAATAATGAATTGGAAAATAGGAATATTGTCATTTGCCACAAAATATACGGGCTGAAATAATTTGTTGAAAAAATATTTAAAAATATAAATTTGTAATGATTCAAAGGTCATTTTGATTCTAAAAATAATACAATAATCGTTTCTAGGATAATTTTAAAGGTTTTGCATAATAATGTTACGGCAGAGTGCCGCTTGTTTAATGGAATCTGGATAAAAGCGTTAGAATTTTTGATTATTAACAAAATAACGAAATTTCGTGAAAATGAGAAATTATAGAGTGGGTACCTAACTATTTCATTAAAGATTTTTGACAGGAAATAATTAAAATATCGACAGTTTAACATTAATGTCGTTCAGAAAAGGTTTTATTTAATAATCTAGAACCATGGTAATTTTAAAAAATAATTCTAAAAACGATTTTAATATAATTAGAATTTTAGTGACGACAGAGAAATTGATCAAGAAACTAAATTTTTTTCCAAGCTTAGATCTAGAGTCGAATGTAGATTTTAGAGTTCTAAATGTGATATAGAGTGAATATTATGTTTTAGGCCGAATTCGTTTGGCCGCCATTTTGGTTTGGCAGACATTTGTCAGTTCGTATTTATTATGGATTATCTAATGCCAAAATATTTTCTCTTATGGAATTATTATGGTGCTGAATAACTTAGTTAACCCCAGAACGTAATAAATAAATATTTGTAAAGGGGATAACGGGTTTGTTTTTATTATCCTTTGAGATAATTTTTATATAAAATTGGTGATGGTAGAGGCTTAATTTTATTTGAAATTAGTTTTAATTATTCATTGAAATTAGTTTATTTAATATACATGTGTTCTCCTAATAATATATAAGTTTTATCAATGTGTCCAAAATTTAATAAAAATGAATTGATAATTCTGGCGCCTGCTATCGGATTACTCAAAGGTGTTTGAGATTCCGTAAAAACTAAGTAGATGGCTCTTTCAAATAATGGAACGATAAAAGTATTAATTTGAAAAAGGTAACATATAGGTTGTCGCATAGTGTTGCCGTACCATGTTGGATAATTCACTTTCTCCGGTTTGGAAAGTGATCCAGGTTCGAATCCCAATAAAATTGATTTTATATGTATATCTATCTAATTAATACATTTAATTAATATTTCTCATACTATTGTACATTCTACTCAAAAATGGCAAGTGTCCAGCAGGATTGACCACAAGACGAAGTCAAGGAATGGATGGCGCTCTGTAGTGATTGCGGTATGGACTTTAAGGACCCACGAGGCCGTTAAAGAAGAAGTACTAAAAATATGAATTCAATGTCATGTTTATAAAAACGTAAAAATAATATTAGTAAAGACTACATCAACATCTGAGATAATTGTGTATTGCCTAACCGCAATGAAATGGTACAAAAAAAGTTTTTAAGTTATTTAATTCACATAAATAACAATTTTTTAACAAAATATTTCACTAGATTTTGGAACAAACTTGGCAATTTATTAAGTTCAACTCGGGACACCTGTTAACGAACCAGAGAGGCTAAGTCTTCTCAGATGAAAATAGAAAACTTGAGAGATTATACTCGGGAGCAGCTCCCGAGATCACGGGACGGAAAATTTTAATGAAGGGTCTAAACTGATTAACATAGAGAACGTTTTCTGACGACATTTTTACGTTGGAAAAGATAGAAAAGATGAGATCAATTTTTTTTGAAAACTCCAGAGTTTAAAAATGTTCTGACACAGTTTTTAGATTTCTTTTACTTTAGTGCTGTTTGAACCAATATTTGTATACCTGCTAAATGAAGATTAGTTATCCTGATCCTGGATTGGTGAAAATCCTGGGTCAATATGATCAATGACTGTATAAGCTCTTGAAAAGGTAAAAGATTTATTTTTTAGAACAGCTGTTTATTTGAATAAAAGCATAATCTATGAGTTATATACTCGTATTTATATATTCTATAACATAATACAACAATAGAGTTTTTATCAAATAATGATATTCAATAAATATTTGTGTATTATCATCTTCGACATCATTAATTTTCAATCCGCAACTGGAAGAAGTCTTTCTCATAACTCAACTACTCTCTTCAGTTTCTTCTCAATAAACTAACTTGTTTGCCCGACGAGACTTGTGTGTAAACTAAGTGATTATTTTTGAATTCAGGTTTTTTTTTTAATATACGTTCACGGAGTATGTGTCACATTAATGTTCTAACTAATTTCAAACTAAGCTAAACGCATGTTCTATGAAAATAGGACTAACTTGATGGTTTCCTGGGTCTAGATTCGAACCCTTGACGATTGAATTATTAGGTGAGTATCGTATCCATTAATAATAATAATAATAATAATAATAATAATAATAATAATAATAATTATAATAATAATTATAATAATAATAATAATAATAATAATAATAATAATAATAATAATAATAATAATAATAATAATAATAATAATAATAATAATAATAATAACAATAATAATAATAATGTGTTTATTCCAGCGTGACCAGGTTTTTTATTTTTTTACCTGGATCGCCATAAAGATGATACATATTATGTTATACATTAAAGGTTATGAAAAAAATATGCTGTAAAAAAGAAATCGAAGGAAAATATTAATAAATACAAAAAAAATTTAATGTTAATAAAAAGTAAAAAGTTCACACATATATACACACAAAATATAAATATTACATATATAACTACTTCAGTCACTGCCAATGTTGTATATGTAGCTATTTTGTAGGCGCTGCCATTCTCTGATTAGGGAACGAGCTTTCCATGAGAGCGCTCCTTGCACCAGAAAGTTGGTGCTGAGCTCCAGCCGCAGCTTTACGCCAGCAACTCGATGTCTTAGAAGCGGAACGAATCCATGTATACGGCCTTCGGCAAACATTGTAGATGCGCTACAATAACGCGCCAAACCGAACAGTATTAAATCACAAGCATATCCATCGAGTATCTGCTGTTAATGTTGTTAATATAATAGAAACTTCTCTAAAATACATGGTATACTTATAATTAAAATGTGTTTTAATTTCTTAAAATTATTTTTTATATAATTTTTTTTACGTATATAGTTTTATATTATCTATCATTTTATTTAATTTAAGTGTGTATTATTTATATAGTTGATTGGGGCTTGCAAGAATATAAGTATGAGTAAATTTTAAATCGAAAAAATTCATTGGAAAATTGAAATGTTATCTTAAAATATATAATATTTATTTTACAGGTAGAAAATAATTTGAGAATTTATAATTTATTTAAAACCCAATAAAAATCAAATCAAATATGTATTTAATATAGCTGTTTAACCATTTTGGTTTTGCGCAGTCGACGTGTTCAAAAATACTACAGAGTTGATCATGAAAAAATAAAAAAAAATAGGCTCAGAATGTAAAAGAGTCATATTATAGTTGAATGGAAAAACTTAATACAAAATAGTAACTTTTTAAATTGAGTCGCTCACATCAAGAATACAGCATGACACAAAAGCATTTTCCGCTTGTTGATGTAAAAAAGAAAGACAAAGAACCCAATAAAACCACAGTACAGAAAATTCCGTTGTAATAATGCACCATGCATGTTATCGCTAGCTTCTGTAATAGCATTTTCAGCGGTTTTATTTTCTTTGTGCTATTGAAAACCGCGGGAATCCAAAGCGACTAAGTTCTGTTTATAAAAAATAAAAATACAACGAGTCACGACAAATTTGCAATGAAACCTTTACAGAGCATATATACGGTAGGCATTTTTGCTTCGAGACTGTACGTACACTGGAGTATAGAGCTGAATGTGAAGAGAGCGAGAATATATTCGTTGTCTATTGTATTTTTAAGATGCAGCAGACTAACCAACCGATGCAAGCCGACTTTTACCGCCAAATACTCGAGACCTCTGTAATTTTTTTATAACCTTAATTTATTATTTTATTTTGTATTGCATAGAACTTCTTTTCTCGTATTTTTTCTGCATTCATCCTAACTTATTGGTAGTTAAAAATGATTAATATTTTAATTTTATTGTTTTTGGTTGTTGTGTGCTAGCCATATTTGTGTTACGGGGCGTAGCATATTTTGCAATATAAAGGGTTTGCAGAAATTGAAATATCTCAACTGTCTGTCCTATCAACATGGGGTTAAAACCAATTTGTTTAGAAATGAACAGGCCGCAAGGTCGTATAATATATATTATGAATAATATTCATTGGTTTAATACGTATGTAACATATATACGCTCATAATTAATGTATAAAGATTTTTTTTTGACATTTTGTACTTGTAGTCAAATCTAGAACTCTAAATTTTTGGATTATATCATTATATAGTACTATTTTGGGCTGAATTTTATTTTTATCTAGTTCCGTACCAGATATTTAGCCTTGAAGAGTGCAGTTTTTGTAAATTTCCAAACTTTGAGAATTTTTAGAACAAAAGGGGTCCAAATTTGGTTTGTGAGCACAATTAGCTCCCAACTTTTGACACATAGTATAACCCTTTCTGCAAACACATCCTCGTAAAGACAGGACTTTTTTAAAACGATAATTAAGAAATTTTACATTATGGGAATGCATGTAGGTGTCAAATAAATCTTATAGGTCGTGTATAAATAAATTGGTTTTAACCCTATATTTCTAGGACAAATATGAGTTGAGATATTTTAGTTTAAGCAAACCCTTTATATTTCAAAATATGCATATATAGCCGTATAACATATATAGATGCTTCGCAAAAACTAAAAACAATAAAATTAAAATATTTTTCATTTTTAATTATTAAGAGGTTAGGGTGATTGAACAAAAAATATGAGAATTTTTAAAAATGGTCAAGCAACCAGTGCTAGATCTTTTCATATAGATTGACCCCAAAGGGTCCCACCCTATCCCGGAATCGTTTTGAGAGTTGTTTACTCTCTCTTCGATTGCACTCAACAAAGCAACGCGTGAAAATCTTCAAAGTTATTTTGAGATATATTTTAAAGTTGCAGTTTTAAAGTTAGTTAAGTTCTGGCAGTTACTAAAACCTTCTTTCCTAAGGCTTTCGTTCATATAAATATTTTTCTTTATCTTTATAATATGGCACATTATGACATTTTTTATTACATTTAGTCATTAACATTATAGGTTGGCTCCGGTATCATCGAACCAGAGCCATACCTGTAAAGTATGTATAAATTTGACGTGAAACTCGTTATCATAAATTCAGAAAGCAGCCAGAGAGAAGCTATAGAAGTCATGTACTCCCAATAGAGGAGGGTTAACGTCATATTTACGTGATGAAGTCGCAGAACTTAGTCACTATCTGGCAGAAATTCACCCAGTCCATTGAGAGTGAGTGCCAGTAGAATGCTCCGTTAGGTCTCACTAGCCACCGCTCTTCCCGGGTTCGTCCATCTCAGCAACCCTCAGCGGAAGACCGACACCCTAGTAAATTCCTGGAAAAGACTAAGATTACTTTAATTTCTTAATAGGTCATTGTTCCAAGGGGAATTGACGACATATTCCTTCTAATTCCTCAATCATGACCTCACGTGCATTATTCATAATCAGACAGTCTCAGAGGATGTGCTCCGGCGACTGCCTCACCCGAGGGAAAGTATATGATAGGTCCGTTGAATAGGTAAGACACAAGAAGAAAAATGAGAAGAAAGGATCAGTCTCCTTGAAAGATCTTCATGGGCATCGGCCAAAAGATTCGTACTATTGGAGACCATAGAAACTTTTATGTCAAATCATATTAATATTCCAATTTTCCGGAACCACAGAAAATTCACAGAAACTAATGGCATACTATAAATACAGTTGCAAGTAATTTTACATTAGGCAATTACACGCGGTAATTGCAAATGGGTGATAACGTTACTAAATTAGTGCAATTGGATAATAATTTGATTAGATCCCGTGATTAAGTGCTTAAGCAAATCATGTTGTGAAACGATGCTCTAATTATAAAATCAATTAAGAGTTTTGCTCTACTAAATTTATCTGGGCAAAGAATTACCCCTCTCAAACAATTTAACAATCAAATTTCATAATTTCGATAAACTTATAAAATACACGTACACATTTTTAAAAAAATGTTTTTACTTATTACGAATATGTACAAAAAATAAAAAATTCAACTAGGCTCATACCACGTATTCATAATTTTACTTGATTGAGAATATATAAAAAAAGTGATGTGTCAACATGTTTTTCAATATAACTCTTATCGTTTATGTTTTACATTTAGAATTTTTAATGTAAGCAAAATAAAGCAATAAGGCAGATATATTATTTTATTTTTGTATACTTGTTGACATTTCCATGCTTTAGAGATCTGATATTTTAATATGTATAATTCTTAACAATATTAATAACATATAAACTGCTTTTATTGAATTTAATATTTGTTTTATCGCAAAAAATATGCGGTACCTATTTTAAATAAATCTGTTTTACAAGCGCAGAATAATGCTAATATTTATTTAAATTTTCTGGTAAATAACACTTAAGTCCTTCGAATTTCCTACTTCGCAATAACATTGTACATGTATTTTCGAGTTACAGAGCCAATTTAAACCCAATGCTCATGTTATACTGAATTGAGGTTTGCACATAGCTTGTAGTTGTGTGCTTCGGAAGAATCCATATTTTACATTAACGACTTTAAAAGATAGCAAAATATCACTTGAAACCCCTAAATGCCAACCGACCAACAAGCACCCTACAAGAAAGTAGGTTCCATTTACATAAAAGTACTTAGTTTTCTTTCCTGTTTAAAGTTATTATCTGAATGAACGGAAAAGTGCAATTCGCAAACGGTAGAATTTATTTATGATATTATGTAAAACTTTTCGGTCACGGTATGTATTTTCGAAATTTACGAAGTTAAGATAGTATTTTAATGATAAAGTATAAAGTAAAGATAGTGCAGTTCCTGGAAACTAATAAAAACACAATAATCCACTTTTATAATAAGCCATAATTGACTTGCTTGAGGTCTAGTGTTTACGATACTCGCCTAGTGGTCGGGAGTTTGAGCCTCGTTCCGGGAGGCCATCAAGTTAGACTTATTTCCATAGCACAAGGGCTTAGCATTGTTTGAAAATATTAAGGATGTTGATATGACAATATGATATTCCGTGTACGCATTTCTATTTAAAAATATATATATTCTTCATTGCTTGCAAAGTTGACTACTACTTATCGTCAGGCTGTTTGTTTGCATGTTTATATTAATTGTTTGCACGAGTCAAAAAATAAATAAATAAGATTACAATAAAGTGTGTTAAAAATCAGAAAATCAGAAGAGTCAAAACGTGGTCTAACCTATACCAGACTGAGATAAAGGATGTCTTTGTGATTGCTAAAAAGCTTAAATGGCAAAATGCGGACCACGTTGCAAGACGCACAGATTACACCGGTCAACGCCAAAATCTTCTCGCTGAAAAAAGTAATTTCTTTGTGTATTTTGAGATAATAAATATGGATCGGATCTATGGTCCTAAATTATTCAGAACACACGATGATGCTTTTGGAAGAAATGTGTTTTGCTTTAGTATAAAATTGAGATGTTTTCAAAATACATACTTATTTATGTTATATAAAATACTCAGTTCAATATTATAAGCTTCTTAGTCTTATTAACATTTCGTAGCCTCGAGTCACAATAGTTACTTCTTCTGTATCACCAGCACAGTATCTGGCGCGTTAACACGAAATTAATATATTTTGGTGTTACTACGGTGTGGTGATAGATTTAAAATTATGTCGACGATGTACATGATTGATATCAATGACTTAAAGACTTTACCAGGAAATAAAAAATCAAAATTCAATACCCAATTATCTATCGCACTGCAACCAGCTGCCGATAATGAATTTTTGCTAGTACTGAAACTATCACTGTATTTCTAATGAAAATTGTAATCTAAAGACGTCTCACCAAAACCAACAATATGTAGCTTGGAGCACCAAAGATCTTCAGTTTAAGACAACGGAAAAGGTATAGCTAATAAATCAACATGTATTAACTGATCTGATTAGTAATCTAGAAATTTCAAAAACAAACGTTAATCTCCTCAAATCGCGTATTCAACATTTTGTTTAAACGAGTAAACTTTTTGTTTTACAGAATAAGAAAGACAGAAATTATAAATTTATTTTCGATGCGAAAAAAAATAGCCGACCAGTTAAATTCGTGTAAAAAGAATTTCGCAAGGCAGAAGAAATTATCGGAGCAATGAGTGTGATTGAGCGAAGATTGGCAAGTTAAATTATTTAATAGTTTACAATCATATTCTGATTAATGAGTACTGAAATAAAAATAAATTTTACGCACTGATTTTTCTTTGTGTAATAAAAAATAGTTTTTAGTAGATATAAAAACTCGAAATTGTTATCTTACTGTAAAATCATTTGGATTATTAATTTGCCGTTAGGCAATTTTCACCCGGGTAATTAGTTTATGGGATTAAAATGTAAAAGCAGGTTTAAAAAATAACGTGGTGGAAGTTTTATCACGGCGGATTAGCACAACAAAGTGACGCAGTACGACCTGTGAAAGTGTAGGCTCGGCAGCTGCATTTTAATCCGGCGATTATTTCATGTTCCCGGCATCTGTTGATTTGTATTGTAACAAACGAGCGCATTGATTGGATTGCATTCCACGGAAATATGACCGAGCCCAGTGGCGATTGTATGAATGGCGAGGGTATTCAATGTAATTATTTTGTGTCTTTTTATGAATATTTAAATAAAAGAGCGGGAAAACATGTGTGATATTAAAAAAAAAACCTTAATTACTAACCCCAATAATCAAGTAGATTTGTTCTGTGTGTGAAAGTGAGTTTTTACTTTTTTCTCTGGGTTTAATAGAGTTATAGTAACAGAGTTAAGATTTTATAATTTTAAAATATGAAGGTAGGTATGTTGCTGATTTGATATTTTAACGTTACTCTCGCTACTCATGTTAGGTATCTCATCTTTGTAGCCTAAATTCGCGACAGAAATAATCTGAGAGGATATTAGGATGAATCCGCTGCTCCTCAGCTAAGTTGGCGTGGACATGCGCGTGGAAAACGTAAGACTGCCTAAACATATTTTCTCATCAGTGTCAGAGAAAAGAAGATCTGTAGGAAGATACAGGACCTCGTGGAAAAAGGAAATGAAGAAACTCTGCGAAGAAAGTTGAAACTATCAGTTGCTCCAAGTAATGGACACAGCGCAGGACAGATAGCGGTGGAAGAGTGCTGTCCAAACGTTAGCCCCCCGACCCGATTAGGATAAAGGGGACGAAGAAGAAAAATATGTAAGTATACACTTTTATTTTTAATGTATTTTTTACATCAAATGTTAAAGCACGAAAATTATGAGAAATATCTCAAACTTTTTTCTATAGTGCCAATATAGTGCTTGAGTAGCTTGTTGGTGTAGTGGTCAAGACGTTGGCCTAGTGATCTAGTGGTAGAGGGTTCGCGCCTCGTTCCAGGACACCAGCAAGTTTTAGCTTAGTTTGAAAATAGCTATTTTTTTTTTTTTTAAATATATTAAATAAGTTTTTGAACAACTGTCATTTTGTTTCAAAATAGCGGATCAGCCTAATTAACAATAGGCACTAAATTATTTTTTTAGTAAAGTTTGATTTTAACCAGACAAGAACTATAATTTATCCCGTTACGGCTTAATAGTAGGCACACATATTAACTATACGATAATGTATCCACAGACCATCAAAATATAGTATCAATCAACAGTTTGACAATTGATATGGTTCAATGAATTGACACCAAATCGAGCATTGCTAATAAAAATATAATTATTAAAATTATACATTATAACTTTATATTTAACCACATGAGTTTTTAATATATTCGAACCGGTTCCGAAAAAAATATTTTTCTTCATCTGAGTGATAAAAAATTAAAACCCAACGTCAAATTATTGTTTTTTTATCTGTCGAATATATAATTTTATTAAAATAACTGAAAGTAATGTTTTTACAAAACATTATTAAATGTAAAAAACCCACATTTTTTATTAGGTGTGTTGTTTGATGTTATCGTCGTAGACGCATGATGACATATTTGGAGAACTCATATTACTATTGTTAAAACCACAATTGATCACGAAACAGCCACTAAAACTATCTGCAGGCTCTAGTAGCAAGCATTAATTGGGTATAGCTGGATAGATCGGTAATAAAATTACTTACTTATATATAGATATATTTTTATTATATATATTTTTTTATTTCCTTGATGATTCACCCATTCAAATAGATCGAAGCGTGCGAGGTAATATAGCCATTAATCCAAGAGCACTTTAATTAAAATTGTTATGAAAAATAAAGGCTTTTGAAAGGCAACAGTAACGTATCAAGTAAGTACATACATAAAATAACACTCATTTCTCGAATTGGAATACATTCGACAAGGTATTTATAATCACGACGATGCATAAAATAAAAGTTGATTGCATTGAAAAAAAGCTTATGAATTTAGAATATTTGTAGCAGTTATTTGAAACATGTACATTTTTTTTTAATTTTCACTAAGCCAAACTTTGTACTACACACACGTTATTCTGTCACTATTATGGTTTTGAGAGGTAGATCAGGTGATAAAATCTAACTTATAGTGCGGTGGTGTTTGGAAAGGGAGGAGGTTTCGATCATTAATATTTATTTAAACTTTATTAACATACATATTTTTATTATAACAGAGGTGAATATATTATAATATAACATGATAAACAAAATATACAATTATATTGCAATTAAATACTCGTAGTTTATTGTGTGGGATGAAGTAGACTACACAGCGTTGTCCTGGCTACTTTGCTACACTGAAGTCTGTGTTTTAGTAGCCAGTTTTTTTTCGTGCTGTTGTGGTGTTATTTAGATTTGACAGAAATAAAAATAGAGATAATTTTTTTCTTTTTGCCGACTATAATATTGTTTTTGCTGCTCCTCTCCAAACTAAAATAGCATAATTAATTAAAGAGTAACAGAGTACAAAGTACACCGACCTTAAGAGTTTGTAGTCAATTATACATTGTATTTATTTAAAAAAATAAATTAGTTTTCTTATATGTAGGTATATGTTAAATTTGAGGTTTTCACGGGTCGTGTATAATATTATAAATAATATTTCTTGGTTATCCCGCGTCTGTTGGGGTTTGAGAACGAACATAAACGTTTCAGGTAACTTTCATTATCCATCTTCAGGGGATGTCATATCAATGAAGTGACGATCTAAAATGATCGTGAGACACGTCTTCATAGTCCGACTGTTTATATTTACCTGAAATGTTGGGGCAATGGTCTTTATCAGAACCGACAGACGCGGTATAACCAAGAAACTTTCTCTCTGACATATACTTGTAAATACCATATTTCCTCGATTATAAGACGCATCCTCTATTTTTGTGTTCCAATAATAAAAAATATTTTAAATTAATTAAATTATTTTTTTAAATAATCATAAAAATTATTTCACCATCCAATATACAGAATTAAACTTCGTGCGTTCAGCAGTTTCAAGAGCAATTTCAATATTGAACCGCGTTGATTTGTAGGTATATTGACATTCCACGTGAACAAAAATTAGATGAAGATTCAACTAAAAGCTAAAATTAGTTTTTATATACATAGGTACATATGTAATGGATGTCCAGCGGAAAATTTTCAAGTTTAATATTAAATTTAAAAAAACTACAATTGATTCTCATATTTTATTTATACAAAATGGAGTTTAACGATGTGGATTTTACGTTTTATAAATAATATCGTTTAAATACCGTCCATTTCTCTCAAGATACTTTTGCAATCGAACTCTTAAATTTGCGAACACGCGAGAGCAAAGCGTTGGTTCAATGGCATCAACTTCACGGTGGATATTTTCTTGTGGGACCTAAATTATTCGAGGATTGTTGCTGTTAACTCTCGACTTAAGGTATTCATCCCCACAAAAAAAAGTTACACGGTATAAGGTTCGGTGACCGAGGTGCCCAGGGTTTGTCTTCGTACTTGCTGATTAATTTATTGGGAAACATTCCCTTCATTCCCATTGAAACTATAGCTGTATGTGGAGTAGCCTCGTCTTGCTGAAATTGTATTCTGTTGTTAATCCCGGGAAACAGCTGCAGTTGCAATGCCAAAATCTCGTCGATCATTCGGTAATATACGTCAGCTGTGACTGTCTCTCGCTGGTTAAAAAAATAAGGGCCAATTATACCTCGGGCAGAAATTGCACACTGCACTGTCGTTTTTGGACAATGATAACATTTTTGATGGCGTTTTTTTTGGGTTATCGAGGCACCAGTATCTCATGTTATGTTTATTAACATAGTCATCGATATGAAAATGTATTTCGTCAGTAAACAATATATTTCTAAGCGTTTGTGCTGTTCCAAAACGTTCCAGTATCGTTCTCGCTAAGGTTTCACGTACAAAATAGTCATTTTAGTTATACACGATTTGCAGTTTGTTTGGGTGAAACTTCTTCAAAATAACGTGCACTGTTAATTTTTTTTATTCTAGTAAAGGCACATATCTTCCTTATCGATTTAGATGGATTGCGCATAATTTCACATTGAACATGAATCGTTGATGGTCCCGGAGGAGTTTGGAGGATAACCATCATCCCTTCTTGTCTGAACTTTTGAACCCAACACCAGATAAGTTGCGTGCTCGGCGTATTACTTACTCGTCGAATATCAAAGTGAGTACAAAAAGCGCGACGCGCACGAAGCAAAGAATCACCGCACTTTAAATATTGTTCATTCACGAACGCGTGGTGCGCTCCTGACTAGTGACTCATTGCGACTGGTAAATCCGCAAATCACGCACGTCGAACAATACCCATCCCACTTACCTCACTCTGTTGGTTTACAAGCAATTACAATTTAAACTTGAATTTTTTTTTCTGGAGATCCTTTATAACCGTTAATAGACGAGTACTTCGATTTTATTTAACTTTATATTTATTTAACACAAATATTAACTTTATATTTATTTAAACAAATTAATTGTTTTTTGTATGCTACCTAAATTTCTGTGACTACGCAATGTATTTATATTACGTACAATTTGAATATTAATTTTGTTGTGACAATATTAAATTCCAATAAAATAAATAAAACAAAATTCATAAACGAAATAAGCGAATGTAATTACCTACAGTCGTACAGCAATTTATTATGGATAATTCTAAATATAAATATTATTAATTTATATAATGCTGTAGGCTTTTATCATTCATGGACCGATTTTATTAACTCAGTTTGTTATTTTAAATAAAAATATAGACTTTACCCCGCTGCTTTTATTTTGTTTTGTATTAATTCGTATTGGTAGCTAAATTAATTTAATTTTTTCATATTTTAAACATGGACTAGGTAAAATAAAAATATATCTTATCATAATTATAATTTAACGTGCTCCTTACTAGTTTTTTATTTCAACAATAGAGTTATGCACCCCCAAACAAGAAATATCTTGAAATAAGGGGTAGTTTTCAACATTTATATAAAACAAGATCGAGAATGGTAAAAACTATTATTGCTATTCTGATTAAATCTGTACATTCTAAGAAGTCAATATTCAATTGTTGTTTTATTGTTTGTTTAAACAATTACCACGAACAATCATACTTTTAATTAATCCGATAGTTATTCATTTTTTTGTCATTATTTTTTCTAATCATTGTAATTGAAAAACTTATTTTGTTTTCTTTGAATGTTTCAATAAAATTATTTGTAGCATTATTCGCATTACCGATCACGTAAAGACCATCCCATTTTAGTTTGTTTATGTCATAAATTATCTATTCGGAAATTATTTTAGTGAATGTATTTTTGGTTCTTACAGGGTTTTTTTTTATAGTTTTAACATTTATTAATAGATCATTAATTGTTGTATCCAGTATATATGGTTTTAGATGTAGACTATGGTCTGGTTTATACTATAAATGGTCTAAACATGTTTTATAAATTTTTTTGATTCGTGTATACGTATTAATGCACAACAAGAAACCGTGTTATATTTATTAATAGTTATAATAAAGTTTTGGTTAGTTTTTAAAATATACTCTTGAGGTTATTATATTTCACCAGACTTGGGTAAGGTTATAAATCTAAATCCAAGAAAAAATGAGTACAATGGTCAAATATAAATCTAGGACTTTCCCTTTCTGCTGTGGTCTCTCAACAGGGAATATATAGTCTCGCTACATCCTTATACATAAAGGTTAAGGATTGTCTAACAGTCTTATTCTTGGGCGTCCCAGGGGTCAAGTACCCGTCGGTGCTCCCTCATAGACCATGCGGAGTGACCTGGAGTCGTCACGTTAGTAAATATGTTCTGCACATCTTGCTGCTAAGACATTTATTTTTATTTCTAAAACTTCTATACAATGTTAAAATCTCTAAATAAATAATATAATTTTAAAACATAATTTTTAATACACATTAAATGTATCAATTAGAAAGATATACAGGAAAATTAAATTTATAGAAAAAATATTTTTGTTGCTACCGGGATTCGAACCTGGATCCTTTTCTATCCGGGAAAATGCGTTAACCGATAACACCACACGAGCAGAGTAGGTTGACAAATTTTCGAACTTATATGCTGCAGTTCTTTCAAATTGATACATCTATTATTCCAAATTTAAAAGCGTTGTTCTCTTTAATATAAATATTAATTCGCTTTTGTATATATTGTTCCAGTATATTCGTTAATTTCAATTTGTATTATTAATATAGGTACCTATTTGCTGTGAGAATAGAAAATTAATATTTGTTGACAGCAAATAAATAATTGAGATGTGGTTATACTGATGTATTTTATAGACCTCCTGGGTTGTTCACATTATCAATGAAGATGTATTCTATCAAATAAAGAAAAGCTTCTCAAAAATGAAGAATATGATCTCTTAGATCTCATGATCCAGAAATATATGGAAGGCAACAGAGGTATAGATAAAAAGAAGTTGAAAGTGGTTTAATATTAAAAATCCCAGTGATATTGAACATTTTGTGCAGGATAAATCATCTTTGTAAACCTTCAATAGAAGACGGCACACAAAGAAGAATAAGTTTTTTAATGTTGCTTTCATTATTATTTTTATTTAAAATCTTCAAGCGAACAGTCCCTTACCTACTGGGAATCAAGTTGTCCGTCTCTTGAATAATCCAGGACTAACGGGTATTTGGTGATGCAGCGTGGGATGAGAACTTAATTAAACGAAAAGGAAAGTTCTAGAGTTTATAGCAGAGCTAATATAAAATCTGCATTCATTCTTTTTACAAGTGTCTTTCTCAACTTTTGTTTCATTTTGTTTTAATTAAACAGATAATCAACAGGTCCCTCGATAAAGCAGACAGTTCGTAAAAGTTAACCAACAAAAAGCAAAGGTCAAACCATTGAATAGATAGCTCAAGATCAGGTGAAAATTCTAAAAAAACATAGAAATAGTAAATAAAATGATTTCTAACAATTGAAGAAAATATTAAGCGCACGACCTCCAAAAGGTCATTTATATTTTAACATGTGACATGTCACAGCCGTATTGTGTAGTAATGCGTGTAATAAAAAAAAATATTTTAACATTAGTCTTTTAACGTTTTTTTGGCAGGTAGGTAGGTAAGTAGGAATCTCTTCCATAATATTCTACCTATATCTGATTCTATTCAAAGTCGAATGCTAATCTTGGCAAACAGTAAGATTTTAATATTTGCAAAAACTTTGTGGTTAATAATAATAAATGCCAAACTTAATTAATTAACTTACCATCACGCCGTTTCCTCTATTTCTGGTGCCATCACCACTTGCGTCATATATCTTCTTTACCATTTTCTCCTTATTCATCCGTTCCATATGACCAAACCACCCATGTGATCCTTTCTTTATTTTATTCACTATACCAAGATCAGCTTTGGATTCTTTCCTTATTTCTTCATCCTTTATTCTGTCATAAATGGATTTGTCACACATACGCCTAAGCGATCTCATTTCTACTGCATTCAGTCTACTTTCGTTCTTCTTCTGCCAGATCCAGACCTCACTTCCATATATAAGTGCGGTACCAGGACTCCATTCTGTACTGCTAGTTTTTCCTCGGTTGACAAGTTCTCATTAGCCATAATTCCATTCAAAGTGCCGTTCACTTTGTTTCCTGCAGTCACCCTACTTTTGATATCTTTCTCAGCCTTTCCGTTTCCATCAAACATACTTCCCAAATACACAAACTCATCTACTTGTTCCAAACAAGTATCTAACTTAAATTGTGGAAATTGACTTAATGATATAAAAATTTTATTTTTTGAATAGAACTTGTAGATAAATTATGTTGGTTATTTATTTATATTGATTCTAAATTATTCCATTTAAGACCAACATACAATTCCAAAATTGTAAATTTGTAAAACAGACAATCCCAAAATTTTATCAAAAGTATGATTGGAAAATTCTGAAATACCATTACTATTTATACACCTTAAATGCTCTTTGACTCTTATGTTAAAATTTCGACCTGCTTCACCAATAAAGAAATCAGTAAAATCTTTACAACTAAGTTTATAAACACTAGAATTATTAAATTTATCATCTTTGGAGTTTATAGTAATTTTCTTGTATTATTATTTGTGTAAAATGCCGGTCTGATGTATATAGTGGTCGATGTTTAGATATTTGTTTCTAAATTTATTTATGAATAAAGTCCTGTGATACAATAATAATCAGTATAATGTTTTATCTGTGATGATTTTATAAGTGATCACTTTAGTGCCACTCACGTAATCAAAGAGCTTCGTGACTTTTTTTAAAATATGACTCGATTGGAACGAAAAATTAAACGTTGACTATATAATACAGATTAATGTAAAAGATACATCTTATTTACACAAAGGTTTAATTTTTGAAAAATAAATACTTTTATTGTTGCGTGAATGTGTAAATTTATCGGATTTATGTTTCGTTGGATATGTGTGTGTACCGTAGAATGCCCCTTGTCTAGCAAATAATGTTCCAAACCCCTCTCCTATATATACACTTCATATCATGTCTATTCATTTACTATTCTGTAATTGTATCCGTTATTAAGTGCTATTTAATTCGATATTGAAATTGGATAGTAATATATGAATGTTGACTAGATTACCGATCACCACATAAACCTTCAGTATACCACTAACAGCCAGGCTAACGATTTTTGATGTGAAAACATATTCGCGGTCTCCACAATATTTCTCGCATTAAATTATAACTGAATGGTAATGAAAATGCAAAATGGAAGCACTCACTTGCTATGAAAATATAAAATTAGTTCAATCTCTGGCATCGTTTTTTTTAATAGTGATACGTAAACTATACTAATTTTTATTTAAAAATAACAATTGCATTAGTTTGTGTAAAACCCCGTTTCAAAAACATGTAATACTTTTTAAAAATATTAATTTAACCAAATAGAACACATATAGAGAATATTTTCATGTACACCGTTTTTTTTTTTTTTTTGCGATATGTCATATATTTTTTATGTTTTCCGTTGCCGTGTATACGTGGTAGAAATAGGGTTAAGTATATTTATGTTCAGATAAAAAATGGTTTATTGGAACATACGAGTTTATGTAATGCTTTTATGAATATTTATTTTTAATAAATGGCTTTTGTAGTATAAGTTCGAAGTCATATATTTATAACAGTGGAAAAACCAACAAATGCATTCGATTAAGACAAATGTTAGTTAATAATAATACAAAAAAAAACCTAAAATACAGCATTAAATAATATGTAAAGATTTATAAGATATAAATACATAAACATAAATTTCTTAATTTAAAAAATTCAAACATTTCGTACATATTTTTTGTAGATACTGTGTGATTATTGCTAATTTCTAACGACAACCCCTCCCCGCTCACTGACCAATTAAAATGCTGAAAGGCATCAACACACTGTTAATATGTGCATATTACGTATGGTATTATTCACACTAATACAATTAGTTGGTGTAGTGTTTAAGACTCTGGCCAAGAGATCTAGTGGTCGGAGGTTCGCGCCTAATTCCAGGACACCAGCAAGTTAGTTCTATTTTCATAATATAAACGTTTAGCTTAGTTTGAAAATAGTGATAATATTGATGTGATATGTATTCCGTGTACGCATCTCTATTTAAAAAAAAAAAGTTATTTTTAAACGGAAAGCAGTACATATAGAAAGAATTTCATTAATTAATTACTATTTTAAAACTAATTAAGACACTTATGCTACACGTGTATATTAAAATATTATTAACTTTGTGATTTCCTGGAACGTGGCTCGAACTCTCGATAAACTTAGGCGAGTGTCTTAGACCAAAGAGTTTCGCATTGATACAGACAAGATGATGCGTGAATAAAAGTTATTTACAGGTATTTACATGGTTTATTCAGTACAGCTACATAATAGGCGATAATATATAACGGGAAATGATAAAGGTGAAACTGCGTATTGATACTTTTACTTGGCCGGAATGTGGCAGAAGAATAACGGAGCAGCGCGCGGCCGTCCTCTCTTGGCAACGCTAGCGGATTCACCATTTGCCATATTATAATAAATCACTCATCACTAGATCAGCTTTACAGCTTAACTTTATTTTATTTTGGATTAACGTAAGTTATTTATTAAGTTTCTGTATATTAAACGCGCTTTAAAAATCTCACATTAAGAATACTTGTAAGCACCGGGCTATTTTCGTTACAAAATTATGTAAATAAACATTTTCAACAGCACGATGAGGACTTTTATTTCCGAGATTTATACGCGGAGCGAACCCAGCGTAATAAAGTTAACCATATTTTTGAAATACCCATTTTCTTCTTCGTATGGAAAATTTTCTAATTTCACAAGAAACCATTTCGCTAAGAGATTTGAACTAAAGATTTGAAATAAAATATGAACGTGGCATAGAAATGCTGGGGAAAAAAGTGATTTATTGTATTACCAACACTTGTAACTGCAGGTAGGATAATGTGGTGAAAAAAAAATGTAAACCGACAAACTGCAATTTCGATGTGGTCATTAGTACCAGTATGTTGTTGTGTGTATGAAAATTCCATATTTTATATAGATAGGTAAATTGAATAGAACTTGACATATATTCAATTTATTTTAATTAATATTTTGTAAATAGTTTGTATTCATAAATCAGAAATTAATAATCAAACGTGTGTCTGAAACGCTTTATTTAATATATATAATTTTGGAAACTGATATATAATTTTATCTTGGAAATATCAATTTATAATTTATCATTATCAATTTCGTTTTTTTATTTTAAACAGAGAAGCATACACGGAATTCGTGCCACATAAATAGTCTTACTATTTTCAAACATAGCTAAATTCTTGGGTGATGACAATAGTATTTACTTGCTAGTCCCTGGATTAAGGCTTAAAACTCCGACCACTAGTTCACTAGGCGAGTATCTTAAACATTAGACCATCAAGCACGTAAAATACAAATTAGTCAAGATGTATTGCCTTTATGTTTAATACGTTTATTTTTTACGTAAATGTACGTGAAAAAACGTAAATATTAAAGAAATAAGGTAATAATTTGAAGCTGATCATAGCATAGTGAGTAATAATAAGAAAGATAGGTGGTTAGGTCATATGGAACGGATGAATGAGGAGAGAATGGAAATAAATAAATATGACGCATGTGTTGATGGCATCAGAAATAGAGGACTTCTGCGAAAGATTTGGCATGATCTAGTAAACCAAATACTGGAAGATAGTCCTGTTAGAAGCCACAATAAGCGGCGTACGTGTATGAGAAGTTGTATGAATGTGGATGAGGCGAGAATTGTATGTCAGGACAGAAGAGTGTGGTGTTCTATCCTCTCTGTTTATCCCCGTGAGGAAATGGCGTGATGGTAAGTGTGATAAATGCTGATTTACTACCAGATTCCCTTGGGGTTCTATCCACTGATTACTGTCTAATTACTTGGGTTCCAATTCCTTGTAAGTGAAACTCAGTCTTTCCAGATAACAATATTAAGTTTATTAATACACGTTATATAGTAAATATAAATGATACACTTCAGAGATAGACTAGTTATTCAGAAGAAGCTGTGATACAAGAGAGCTCTTCCCCTAGAGACGGCCTCTTATAAGGTTCGTCCTCCACCACTCATCTACTCACTTTCATGACACACACATGCACATTTACAAAGTGACAGTTCTTACAGTAAGTAAGTAAGAAATAAAATTTATTTGTTGCGCATCTATCTGACATATGGTTTCGGTCTGGACGACATTCACGTCCGTCTCTCATGATCGAAAACTATGCACTCTCGTCCTCTTGAGTATATTCCCCTACATTTCTTGGCATCCTGCATATCGTAAGGCTGTCACCAGAGAAATGCATGTTGCCTTTTCCCTCGTTCATTCCAACGGGTGGGGGATCTTTCATTTCCCCTGCATCCTTAAACATGGCCCACCATAACATGGTTCTCGAAGCTTTTTTCACATAATATACCTAAAAAATTAAACGAGAGTTAGGCAAAAAGTTGAGAATCTGTCCTTGATACGTCGTACTGTCTACAGTATGAACATTGTAAAATTTGAAATGTTTCTATTCTCAGTAAAAACATACTCTCCGCAGTGGGTGTCTTTCACAGGCCAGTTAATTAATAGATATGAAATAAAGTGTACACATATGAGAGAGGTTTGGAACGTTGGTAGCGGGATGAGGGATATTATAAAACATTATTTATGGATTGTTTACGACACATTTATGCAACAGTAAAAGTATTAACTTTTCGAAAATTAAATCTTTGTATAACCTTTCCTAAACCAAGCAGTAACATAGGTGTACCGCTTTAATTAAACCTGTAATATTTACGCTTAGAAATAATTAGTGTAAAATCAAGTATGTAACGTGAATCCTACAAAAATAAATATCGTTCAATTCAATCTGTTGTAAAATTAATACATTAACAAAAATACCACTTGAGGCAAGACGTAAAGGAACGAAAGTAGACTGAATGCAGTGGAAATGAGATCATTTAAGCATATATGTGGCAAATCTATTATATCTATATGGTAAAGAATGAAAAAAATGGAAAGAATCTAAAGCTGATGTTAGTATTTATCGCCATTTACTCATATACGGCTTCTTTTTTTTAAGTTTATCACCCTCAGATCATGATTCACTACAACACCTTTAAGTAATATCAACTTTCGTCCGTGTTCTTGATTACTGAATAAAACCTTATAATTTTATTCTTCCTAATCAGACTATTTTTTCAATTTTAATTCATTTGACCACACTAGCATCTTTATAGATATCATATATTTCTGTATTTTTATTACTGGGGCCACAAATTTTACAAAAAAAATGTTTTCTAAGATATTTAAGATCTTTTATCATGTTTCCAAGTTTACATCATTCGTATATGAGCACATTTCTTATGAGTGCTTTATATAGGGTAGACTTTATTATTTTTAAGAGTACAGTGAAACTCCGCAATTTATCCGTCTCTCTGCTTATACAACTAAGAGTAACATAATAGGATAGCTATAAGAATTGAACCCACGATTTTCATGCCATATTGTTATCCTAAATGTAGATAGAGAAATCAAAATTCTACATCTTGATGTTTTGATAAACATTCCCAATCACATCCTTTTTGACCCGTGCTATAAAAGTGATTTTAAATAGTGTCTATATAATAAACATTGCAAAAAATTAATAAAACTCTAAATAAAAGTAAAATGGTTTATTTATGCCATTAATGACCCTGATATGTGATAGTATGAAATTAAGGCCATATTGCAAGGCCATATTGACTGTACCAGCCAAATAGAACTAATATCTCTCCACATACCATCTAGATCGACCCGGCAGTCCGCACTCTTCCATATTCCTAGAAGTAGATCATTTTACATACAAAATTCATTCATTCACCGGCCACGAAACTACCATAACAGAAATTAACAGAAATTTACTTTTTCATCATTAGCCTTACTACGTTTAAATAGTTCTATTTATGAACCATCACAATATCAGGTTGCTACCTTACTCTCTATTTACTGGAAGAATAGTTGTAACCTCCCACCTTTTTTCTTTTTATTTATCTTCTGCACCTAAACATACTCATGTACCTAAACATTTCTGTGGATCTTCATAAATAGTATCACATGTTAAATATTTATTATGTTAGTTATATTTAGTTTACACTGTCAAAATCCCTTAATAAAATAAAATAAAAAATAATATACAAAGTTAAGACATTTCAAGACAATACCATAGTACATTTTTTTATGGTTGAGAAATTTGAAACATCGTGAAAAAGTAAAAAAGTCATGTGACGGATTGACATTGATGAGAGTAATCAATTTATTAAAAACTACCGCACAAGTACAGAGGTGCGTGGGTTATCAAATTGTGCGTGGGATGGTTAACAAAATCAAATTCCGTGATATGCGACAGTGATCCTCAGCGTAGCGAACAGTGCAAATTTGGCTTACTGTAAGTGTTGCGTACAAGCATAGATGCCGGAAAAATTTGGGATACGGAAGGAATAGGCACTCACCATAAACCGGATTCTGCAGACATCTTCAAAATGTGAACTATATACTGTTTATTCACTATTTCGTCAAAGGTTCCAAAACAAAGTACAGACGCGAAGTCTCAAATTAGTATAATATTATAATCCCTTCCATACACGTACAACCGCACTGGTTCAAGGTAGCCAATCGATTGATTGGGGTCAAAGCCGGGATGGGTCGGGAAGGGGGAAGGAGAGGCACAGTGCATTATTTTCGTTCAAAAATAAATATATTTATACACACATATGTATGCCAAACAGTAAGTACGTATGAAAGATTACTTATGTTGTGTTATTGCTTATTGCATGTAATGTTCATAATATTGCTTCAGTGTGTAACCGACCTTATTGTCGAGACGATGTAACGGATTGGGATTGGGAATGATTAACGTAGCGGGGTGTGATATACCATTGTTAATAAGTATATTGTGCATTATCATTATATATATATACTGTGAAATACGGCTACAGTGTGGTTAATATATTCCGGAACACGAATTCAATAAACTTCTGGAATATTCTGCTTTGCACACATGCGTATCAAAATAATTATATTCCTTTGATAATGGATATTAGGAACATCGCGCGGCCATTACTATATGGACAATGTTTAATTGTTTGCGGATCGGTAGCTTGTAATATTATATTCGCTAGTAGAAGTTTGTGATGAGATGCTCCTAGCGGTGAGTTTAGTTATCAATATAGGGCAGTAGTCCACCCAATTCCCGGCGTGGGGTGCAATATTTTAAGATAATTAAAATATTATTGACGTCAGGTAAATATTTTATTTATTTGACTTTTGAGTATGACTATAAAGAAAATTAACCACCTAAATAAATATTAAAGTAAAAGTATCTATAGAATTAATTATTAAGTAGCAGTAATTTGAAAAAATAATAATATTACGTCTTCGATGAATTTTGTCGCAACTTAGCAAAGTTGGAATAAAATGAGCAGCCCGCATAACTCGGAAGATGAAAAATCGTGGGACAGTGCAGTCATCCAGTGACATCCGTTGAATTGGTGATATCATAAAACTGTGTGGAAATAAATACGTGGCAGCGAATAGCAATGGATAGTGAATAGTTAGAGTATGTATGTACTTGAGGAGGCTTTCATGCAGCAGTGGATAAAAAACAGCTTAAAAAAGATACGTTTGTAATTTTTTTAATTAATATTATAATACAGGAAATATATGTCATTTTTATAAATTATTTAACTTTATTTATTAAAACGACTTAATTACTCGTTTCAAACATCAACCGTTGATGGAAAGCATAATTTACATATTCAGGATGTTAGTCATAATTAACAGGTAATCCGATACGCTAACGTTTTAAATGACTCGTTAATTGGTTTTAATAAACAATGTTAAATAATTTATAAAAATGGGTATAATAAAGCAAAAAGTATAATTTGCAAATATTAAAAATATTTGTAAATTGCAAACCGACAGTTGTCATTAAAAATAGGTTCTTAAATAATTTGTTGGCCTCTTAAAAAAGTATTGACCTACCGGCAAGTCATGAAAATCATGGTAAAAATTGATGGTATTTTTATTAGTTTTTAAATTTTCCGTACCGGCTTTCAGCAATTTCAGTCGTAAAATATCACGTAAGAAAATTGTCGCGTCTTCCGGTGGAGATAAATTCACCCAAGAATTCATTTCGGATCCTAAAATGGTGGCTGGACATGTGGCGTATACAGCCTTCACCACCACTCGCAAGCCATTGTTAGACTTGCCTCAACCCCCTTCCGTACACGGCTCTACGCCATTGACCGCTCGAAAGGCAGTAGCGTCCGAATGTGGTGTGTGGTGATATTATAGATTTTGATACAGTCGTATAACGATCGAGTGATTTTCAATCAGAGCATTTTCTGTAAATGGTTATTTTGTAACTTGGCGGTCGAAACCCTAGAATCGGAGGTATTTTAAAAATAAATTGACATAATTATAAACGAAACAACTGTGAAACAAACATTCGTCGTCCATCTTTCAAATAGGTGTATCTGAATTTATTCCAATGAAGTAATATTACATAAAAACTTATTTCGAAGTATGATTCTTACAAATGTACTGTCATTTGTTAAGTAATATTTATGGAATTAAATACCTTGCATAGTTTATAAATAAAAAATATGTGCTTATATTGTAATGCACGATTCATTCTATAAAAATAGTCTAAATATATTATAAATATGAACTAAATAGAAAGATATACATATAAAATCAATTTCATAGAAAAATATTGTTGTTGGGTCACCGGGATTCCAATCTGGATCTCATTCCTTGCATTAGCGCTCTTTCCTAAGCGGGAAAGGTGCTTGTTATAAATTATGACTATTATTTAATCTTGAGAGATGAAAAATATAGTAGATTTTCAGAAAATCCTAAAAAAAGGGAGGGATTTGTACTGGTGATAAATTATTTTATTACGTGATTTATCTCTATTTTTATTCCTTTCATAAATTAACATAGGTATTTTTTCCTAGAATATAAATATGTGTGTATTTTTAAAAAATATAAATTAAATGTATTAATTAGAAAGATATACATATAAAATTAATTTTATCGAAAAAAATTTTTGTTGCTATCGGGATTCGAACCTAGATCTCTTTCTGTCCCGGGAAAATGCATTAACCGATTATGCTACACCAACACAGTGCATTGACGACAAATTTGACAAGATGGTTTTCAAATAATGGAACGATAGATGTATCAATTTGAAAAGTGTAACACATAAATTCGAAAATTTGTCGCCAATACACTGTGTTGGTGTAGCATAATCGGTAAATTAATTTTTTCCGGATAGGAAGAGATCCAGGTTCAAATTCTGGTAGCAACAACAATATTTTTTGATAAAATTGATGTTATATGTATATCTTTCTAATTAATTTGTATTTAAAAAATTACCACAGACCTCTCTTAATAATTATAAAATCACATTAAGAATATGTTCTCATTAATAATAAATGTATATATTTTTTTGTATTAACTTTTAAATACAACTTAAAATAAAGACTAGAGTAGTAAAAATTATACTATAAAAGCGACTATAATGTAGTTTACGCCAACGATTATGATAACAATTTTCCGATATATGCCTATATAAAAAAACATATATTTCGTATTGGGTATGAAAATAAATAATATTAAAAATAAATAAAACTTCATATATTCAAGTTCATTTATAATGAAGTTTAAACAACTTTAATTTTTTAACAAATAACGTTGACAGCTTAATTTACGTTGTCCAACGCCCGTATAATCACCTGCTGACAGTGGTACATACATATTAAAAGGACAGAGCTATCTTATCTACTGTCGAGTTACTGAACATGGTAGAAACGAAGGGTCAAGAATAAGTAGAAGTGTCCAGAATAAGCGAACCACAAAACACCGCAATAAAATTTAAAAAAAAACATTTAATACTGAAACTTAAATATTGAAAATAAATATTTCCCGTCCATATTCATATAGACATATTTTAATTTTATTTATAACTTGGAAAATATTTCATAAAATAAACGATTCTAAATTAAATTCATGAATTGAGAAAAAATGTAAATAGTTCAAATCAAAATGCAATATTCGTATTAGATAATAATTTATTATCAAATAAAATCTATTATTCAGTATAAATATTAATTAGCCTTCATTACAATTCACAATCGTACAAAAAAAAATATTTTTTGAAATGGCATGATAATAGAAGATTTACAAATAAAATTCCACGTGTTTTAAAATTGATGGGAATTTGTGACCTTTTGTGTACCATAGAAAAAAAAATTAGTGAAAAAACAAGGATGATGTCAGCTGCTTTGCAGATTAAGATATCGATATTCATATTATGTAACACAAAGCTGAAACATGTTTCTGAGGAGAATACATTATTGTGATGTTACAATTTTTCAGAACATAGATCTGTGATATTTTTAATACAAATTAAATGTATTAATTAGAAAGATATTCATATAAAATCAATTTATCGAAAAAATATTGTTGATGCTAACGAGATTCAAAAATGGATTTCTGACTATCAAAGGAAATGCATTAACTAATTATGATACATCAACACAGTAAGTTGATGGTAAATTTCCCGGATAGAAGGAGTTCCAGGTTCAAATCCCGATAGCAACAACAATATTTTTTCCATAAATTGATTTTATATGAATATCATTCTAATTAATACATTTAATTTGTATTAAAAACATACGTTGTTTAATTAATAATATTAAAAACATTTAATTTCCGAAAAGGTTTCACTATTAAAATGAATGTTATATACATACTTTTGTGTGGGATAGCTTTCATCGTACGCTCTAGAAAATAACTTCCCGCATTGGCGCAGCATTTGCTGAATAAACGCAAGAGGGGGATGGCTCACCCCCTAAACCATCCCCATTCGGCCGTTTCTGATATTATCTTTATATTCCCACTGCTGTTCTGCGGGGTTGCCACTTATTTACAAAACATAATCCAACGTGCACCGGAAAACAGGAAATTTGTCACAGATGTAGGAGCAAAAGGCACTCGGCGTTGTGTAGTAAAAATGGAATAGGTTTTGGAGAGTTGCCTTTTATTGAGATACGGTCGGCCAATAGTCTCGCTTTAATAGTATTTATTTTTATTAAAAAATGAATGTAGTAACTAGTTTATGAAATCATTTTTTTTTACTTTTCGCAAAATCATATTTTCTATTAGTTCGAAAAATAATTTTCATTTACTAATATAGGATGAAACGTTTTATGTAAATATAAGATACCCTTGAGGTGAAATTTTTACATTAAATAGAACTGTATAAATTATCCAATGTTTTTAATATTACTATTCTTTATTAGATTATTAAATTTTTATGTGCCCTTCAAAAATTTATTCAGATAATTTTATATTCGTTAGTATACCAACCCTAATAAGTTTTTCATAAGTCTTAATTCATTACACGCAATAGTAATACAATTTTTATTTTTTGTATTGACTACCTTTTTTGTAGACATTGTTCTATATGTATCCCGAAAGATTGAAGTCAGATATAATATATCAAAAAATGCGTGCAAGGATATCATTTCAAGTACTTCATTTAGGTGTAAATATTTTATTCATACATAAAATTGTATGCATTTTTTTCGAATTTTATATTTTAACTATATTTAAAGTTTCGCTTAGAATACTATGTAAAAGATTTTTATTTATTTGATTCACTATAAAATCGCATATTTTATTGGTAAATATGTTTTTGGGTTTATCTCAGATTGACTTAAGACGCGATGGAGAAGAGGAATTCCCACCAATGATAATAGACCAATAATATAAGACTATTGTGTTCCTACCCAACCATATCTCTCCATATCATCATTCCGTCTGTTAAATTCTACATTAATATTGTTCTACATAAATCATTTCCTAGTACTACGGCACCCACTTGCATATACTTAAGGGTTATTCTTCTTCCTACATTTCCACTCCCTAATTGAAGCATACGGTCGCATAATACTTCTCCCCTACCAATTACATGACCCATATTTCCGCTAAGTACAACCTGTGTATAGACACGAGAAAATAAGAAAGAAAATTCTGAATAATCGATATGGTATAGGTATCTATAAGTACAATTCATTAAAACATCATTTTTAAATTAGATTTTTTTATTAGGAGAAGACATTCTTATTGTGAAGTTATAATTATTCAGAACATAGGTCTGTGATATTTTAAATAATTTTTATATTTTAATTTTTGATGGCCCTTTCAAATAATGGAACGATTAAATGTATTAATATCAAAAAGGTAATATATAGGTTCGAAAATTTCTCGCCAAAAATATTGTCGCTGTAGCATCGTTTGATAATACACCTTCCCCGGCTTGGAAAGAGATCCAGGTTCGAATCCCGGTGGTGCAACAACAATATTTTTCGATAAAATTGATTATACATGTATATCTTTCTAATTAATACATTATTTTTTTTTATTTAAAGAGAACGCAATCTTAGTGTGATGCTGCAATTTTTCATAATATCTGAATCCCGGTAGCAACAAAAATATTTTTTCGTTGAATTTATTTTATATGTATGTATATCTTTTTAAATGATAAATTCAATTTGTATAAAGAAGATTTTTTTAAATCAAAACACATTTTTGTTATGAAATTACAATTTCAGAACAGTTATGTGATATTTTTGTTACAAATTAAATAAACCTATAGGGATTGTATTGGATGGCGTGACTGATGTAATAAACTAAGGTAATGTATATCTCGATTGTTTACAGTGAGACTGAGAGCTCTAATCCTCCTCTGATTCTCACGCATGTAAATGAATGAAATTAATGTCATAGTGTATATTAATGTAATAGAGCGTGCGTATGAATATGCGCGTTGTTGTTGGGGCAAGAACATGTTGATAAGTGAAACAGAGCTTTCAATCGGTTGCATTTATTATCGAAAGATGAACAAATCAATTTACAATGTTTGAATATTAAATTTCAAGTTAAAGTCCATGACTAGCAAAGCTCACTGGGGGCGGTAACGAGCGATGCATCCCAGAAAATGGCCAGAGGAAAAATAAACGCTTCAGTTGGCGTCTCAGACCGGTTGCGTTGCGATGTATTGTCGTCTGAATTCTATCAGTACTCGGGGGCGTACAATAGTTGTAAAATATTCAGTTTGATAGCCAGGTCTATGAGGTGGGACAATGGCTTCCACAAATTAATTAAGAAATATGTATGAAAAAAAAAAAATTTTTGAAAAAATATTTAGATATCCTATCCGGGAAAATGAGTTATGCACTGTTTTATCGGTATACTTTTTCATTGATTTATTTAATTTGTATTAAAAAAATATTATTTCTTGTAATGATAAAATGCTCCATATTGATAGGTTAGTAATTTTTTTCTTATTATCTGGATAACACTTACTGCCCAGTGAGTCAAAACAAAACACGTCCAGCAGTGGTGGGTTACCCACCTCAAGTTTTCGGTTTTTCAACCGTTTTTTGGGAGGTTTTTTATAGATATTTAATTTTAAATATAATTTATTGAAATGGCATGTGCCATAATGTTTCTGCTAAAAAAATAATGTTGAAAATTAAAAAATATTACGAATAATGTACATATTCTAACGCATCAATAGACTCCCTACACAGCCAAAATACAAACATCCTCTGAGCATCTGATCTTCTCGTCAGTTGGCAATTGTATTACCAGCTGGTGTGTAATAGTGGTAATAAATAATTAAAATGTATCATTTATTTTTTTGTATATTTATATTTTTTGCACGTAAACAGGATGAAAATAATTTAAACAAAATATTTATAGAAGTGAAATAAATATATTATAAAAATTACATCTTTTTATATGAAACGCAATCAACAATAATAAGCAGAAGCAAATGCAATGGATAATTTTAAAAATAAGTATAATAATAGACAACTTATACTCAAAATAGATATATTATTGTTTGCGTTCTATGAATTCTAGTCAGTAAATTGTTTGCTATTGTCAGAATATAATTGTCAAAAATACAAATAACAATTGTCTCATGGCCAACCCGCTTCTAAACTGTGTCGGAACTGCCATGTAGTGTCATAAAACTTACAGGTAGGCGCAACGCCTCTCAAATAGTTATATTACTGGCATTGTCTAGGGGCCGCCAGACGAAAATAAGTCAAAACAAATACATGGACGAGTACCTGGTATCCTTTGTCTACCCGTCGTAAAAAATATGGTACAAATATTGACAATACATGTTTCGGTCAAGCACTGAGATTCAATCCCGTAAAAGCGTAAAAAATATGGTACAAATATTGACAATATATGTTTCGGTCAAGCACTGAGATTCAATCCCGTAAAAGCGTCCGTCTAAGGTCAGTTTTGAAGTGTTTTTTCACATTTTTATCAATAATTCATTTGAATCTCGTCTGATAACATTTATTTGTATCTCAAATTATTTGGAAATATTTAATAAAAGATTAAACGGAAGGAAAATAGCATTAAACAAATATTTGTAGCGTAATTCATATTTTAAAAAACACCCGGGTCAGATCTGACCCACCACCGCAGAGAATGTGTTAAATAACACCAAACCAGCATGAAAAACTACTTTAACACAGACTTATGTCTAATAAAGTAGCTAGGACAACGCTATATATATCAGAGGTGGAGTCTACTCCAGCTCACGCAATAAACTATGAGTATTTAATTGCAATATAATTGTATCTTATGCTTATCATGTTATATAATCATATATTTACCTCTGTTACAACAAAAACATGTATGTTAATAAAGTCTGTATAAATAAATAAATATTTTTACAAACACCCGGGTCCACCGCAAAGGATGTGATAAAAAAGGATTTTGGACAAAAATTTTATATGGCATTTTGTGTTCATAATGAACATCACCTCGATATAGGATCGTTCTACTGAGAGGTCATTATTTTTACTGTAAAAAAATATATAAAAAGAAGAATAAAAAATTTAACTTATGCACATTTCATTTATAACATCTCTATCAGCAGTTTTACATTCATATACATAAGTAGATCTACTGTTATTTCAGTCCGTTGTTTGCTGCCACCCATGTATTTACGGAGAACTTGATGAATTCATTAACCCAGTAAGTTTTTCGGTTATACACTTCTTAGATACCACTAGATGACTACATTAGTTCAATAATTGTCAAACAAGCACATGTGTCCATATGGTGTAACGTTGTAAATACGTTAGCAGTTAATTATTTAAATAATAATTCGTTTGGTATTCAATTTTTAAATTATGGCAACACTCCCGCGTGTGCGCAATTGTCTACGGTCAGGGGCCGGATCGGAAACGCATCGCGCGACGCCCAGAACGCTATCGGCAGCATTTACTTGTTAACGGACATAGAGGACGGCCAGAGTTTTTGGTGGCTGGCCACAATATGGCGGCGGCTTTGTCGGCTATCGAACGAGTTAATTTAAACTCGTAATTTAATAAGTCCATAATGGGATACTGGGTAAGAAAAATAATCACCATTACCTGTGCATCAATTTCTACTAATCTTATGATAAATCCTAATTTGTATTGTATTCATGTCTTCTGCAGAAATATTTTATTTTTCCCTGCCGGCCACGATCTACGGATAAGGGTAGTGGATGATCCGGGCCTATAAGTCAATTTATTCCAAATCAGTACGTGTCAACAATGGATTATAAGTGATAAGTTCGAAACGAGGAGGAAGCGCGTCCGAAACCCACCGTCATGTATTATTATTGTTCCATTTTTTCTGTCTGTGCTGGATTGTAAATCTACCATGATGGCGGTTCTACATCTTCAATTTTGGACATTCTGTACAGAATATATTTGTTTAGGATTACTCTAGTTGCATTTGTAATGATCGCTATAATCCTTGTAATAAACAACTGTGATTAATAATAACTTCTTCCTTAATAATAATTCCTGTCCATCCGAATTATACAAGTTGTCATAAATTTATCACAAGTGAAAAGAAAAGTCGTCGACAAGGTGCATTCCGAGTGCCGTATCCACAATTAGTATTTTCTCCGCTGATCTGGCCAGTACAGGATAGACCGCCAAGTTATACATCAACAATGGACGCACGAATTTTGTTGTTGATGTGCATGAATATTTTACTTCATAGAAAAATTTCTTCACACTTTTTATGCTTTATTTTTAAGCTTTTAGAAAACAGACGTGATCATATTGACACTTTTTTTTATAAAATGTGAAAAACATGATATATCTATGATGATTTATTTAAACCAATTAAAGTATAGTAATACAGTGTTTAAAATGGTTGTCCACTTTTTTTTTTTACTTTTTTTAAAAAAAAAAGAGAGATGCGTACACGGAATACATGTCACATCAATATTCTTACTATTTTCAAACTAAGCTAAACGCTTGTGCTATGAAAATAGGACTAACTTGCTGGTGTACTGGAACGAACGGCGCAAACCCCCGACCACTAGATCACTAGGCCAACGTCTTGACAAGCTATTCAACTTTGACAACTGATATTTGTTTAATTATATCAGTCAGAGTATTCAAATGTCATCTCAAGTGAATTAATACACTTACTGAATAATGTGCATGAATAATTTATCAGAATAAAATCTACAACAATTATTTGGTGTCCATGTGGACACGGGTGACTAATTCCAGCTATTGAATTGGGAACTAACGACTTAGGATTGCATAAAATGATTTTCAGTTTATTACAGCGGACGAGGGTTAACCCGACTCTTAATGTTTATATTTAAACACGTCCGTTGGGTTAAATTTTTGCGGTATTAAAGGATTTCTTTCTTGCAATAATAATTTAATTACAGGATACATTTGAATAATCTCAGCCATTTCTATCTTAAATCTTGAGAGACGGGTTTAACCGTCTCCTATTGGTGAATAGATTTTATTGCCCGCGGTGACCTTCACGCTCTTATTTCATGACAAACGAATTTCTCGTAAAATCGCTGAAATTTGGACTGAGGTAGAATTTCACAGAATTCAAAACACATTTTAAAATTGCTACTTGTGAGATGCCATTTTATATCAAGCTGCTATTTTAAGATACTCTTTGATAAATGGAAGACGTATGATGATACTCGTAGCAAAGGTAGCAATCTCCACTTTTTTGTCTTCTTATATAGCTTATACGCATTGCTCATTTGATATAAATTGATCTTTCAAAATCGACGTTGGTTGCAAAGTCTGTTGTTTTTACCCGCCGCCATTTACATTCCACTAATGGCGGTTTTTGCTGCTCAGAAATTTAAATGGTCGCCAGCATTGAAAGTAATTTATTTTTGAATGAAGGTATTGATTGTATTTATTATATTATCATTAATAATAAAAAGTGAAAAAGTATTTTTTTAAGATTCTTCCAGTTTTTTGTGTATATTTTCAAATGAAAAAATATAAAGATTGCTAAGACTACGATTGCTACGTTATAGTATTCATTCGTTCGATATGAGCAAATCACTTAAGCAATCCGTTTTTAATATTATTCACTATGTTAACTTTATCCTAATTTCTTCAATCTTTACTCTGTCATAAATGTATGTAATAATTAATAACGTGTAATGTAAATATCTCAACATAATTTTTTTTTCTTCAAACATGACGAACACAATTAATTCACCATAAAGTAATACAACTAACATTTTTTCATGCCAAAAGATATTTCTTTTAAATTGAGTCATGAAAATAGTTTGTAAAATGATTGCCTTATTTTTAAAATGATCATAAAAAATAGTTGTTATTGTTTAGAAAATTATATGATTTATTTTAATAGGAACTCACATGAATAATATTAACGAGTTTGTGGTTTTCGTAATTAGTGCCGAGGTATACCTATAAGTTCCAAAACATTTCAAATGCATATTATAAAATAATTTATTATATTTTATGTGTATTATTTTTAAGTTATTTAAAAAAATGCATCACTAGTGTGCAAATTTGTTATGGGCTTTGGTGACTTTGTGTTAATTAGTTATTATGGACTCGTAAGGGTCATTAACGTAGATCATGTAAGGGCGTACATGATATAACAAGATGTTGACTAGATGTAAATTTTTATTTTTTTTTATTTTATTTTATTAAGGGATTTTGACAGTGAAAACATATTGTAATAAACATAATAATTATTAACATGCAATACTAATAATGAAAATCCACAAGAAATATTAGGATACATAAGTATGTTTAGATGAAAGAAGGAGAAGGGTGGGGAGGTTGCAACTAATGTTGCGGTAAAGGGAGAGCAACATGAGTTTTTATAGGTATAGTGAATGGCCAAAGTTTAGATTGAGGTGGTTCATAAGAAGAACCCTTTAAGCGTAGTAAGGCTAATGCTGAACATGTCAATTTCTGTAAATTTCTCATTATGGTATTTGCATGACCGATGAATGAATGAATTTTGTATGTACATTTGGCGTAAACTAGGTGTTTACTAGAAAACAAAGCTAACATTTATATTACATATGCAATAATTACATATTAAAAATACATAAATGAAACTGGCCACAAAACCAACAATGTTAATATCCCTGAAATTTTATTTTATGATAAAATTTGGAGTTTTGAAGTTGAATTTTTTTTACTTTTAAAATTAGCAATATTAACTTTGTGGTTAAAATTCATATTTTTTATTTATTATTTTTGTTTTATTAACCACTTAATTGAGTTAAAATACATCTAAAATAGATTCTGGTAAAGAAACAATAATATATGTTTTTAGTTAGTTATGACATCCTGAAAAAGAAACTGGTATTTTTCGAAACCGGTAGATGTATTTAAACTCAATTAAATGGTTAATAAAACAAAGATAATAAATAAAAAATATGAATTTTTTTTGTAGATTCTTAATCATAATTCTTCTTCTTTCATGGCATTACATGACAGGGTGGGATTTGGCCTTCTCGACAAGTGCTCTCTACCGACCCTTATCCCTGGCCATTCTTTCCCAGTTCCCAGATCCTCCCATCCTGCTCTAGTCCTCTTCCACACAGACAGCCCACCTCTTCCTTGGCCTGCCTTTAGGTTGCTTCCACCAGGGTATCCACTCGGTCATGATCTTTGGTGTCCTTAATCATTATCACCATTAAATTGTGCTTTCATACTGTTAGATATACGCGTCCCCAAGGATTTCCAATTCTCTTTATTTGTTGTTTCGGATGTAAGTTTATAGAACTCCATAATTACACATATGAAAATAAAAAACTTGTATTTTAGTTCTACCAGTTTAATTTACATGAGATGCATTTTACCTTATAAGAGAATATTAATCTGATCATTTTAAATTCAACAACTTATATTTATATGAAATTTATTGAAAAGCGACAGCTCTATAATTTTAAGTACTTAGATAATAATTAGAATTTTCAGTTTTTACATTTTGACACGATTCTAAGAAATAATTCTGTTATCTACATTTTATAAATATTTTGCGCAATTTCAAATATCAATTAATACAGCATTAATTTAAAATTAATGTTTATTAATTAACGTCAATATAGACTATGGTGGGTTATACTATGGTGATGTATTCACTCGGTGAGTAATAATAAGCAGATTGATTTATTTGTCACATTTAATTGATGTCACATATTATAAACGCTGTCATCAAAATGTTATTTTACGTGCGTAATTATCTAGGTATCTCTGTACCGATTAACAAAAAATATTTTTAATTTCAAGAAAATACCAATATATGTGAAATATACTCTATTGTTCTTATTCTGTGGAAAAGCTTTAAAAAAAATATATCAATATATCTTGACACATAAAGTATACGCACGGTGATATAAAATAATATAAATTCTGTGTTGAGACGGGCATAGTTTACAAGCAATAGTACAAATAAATGAGTATTACAAGTAATAGACCGAATTAACATTTATTACCTGCGCATAAACCATGTGTGTGTGTGTGTGTTTAAAAAACAATTACAAAGTGGACTTTCAAATAAATTATTTTGTGACAACAATTATTAACACTTACTGCCCGGTGTGTCAAAACAAAACTCGTCCAGCGGTGGTGGGTCATTTTAGATCCATCTTGTTTTCAGTTTTTCAACCGTTTTGTGGGAGATTTTTTATAGATATTTAATTTCAAATATTATTTAATGAAATGGCATGATGTACCGTAAATTAAAAATTTAAAAATATTACGAATAATGTACATATTATGTATATAACCCTAACAGGTGGTGTTATAAAACTTACAGGTAGGCGCAGCACCCCTCAAATAGTTATATTACTGGTATTGTCTAGGGGCCGCCAGACAAATATAGTCAAAACAAATATATGGACGCATATCTGGTATCCTTTGTCTACCCGCTCAAAATGTTGACAATATATATTTCGGTGAAGCACTGAGATTCAATCTCATAAAAGCGAATGATTTTTGATCGTTTTTTCACATTCACATTCATTCACATCAATAAGTCATTTAAATCTGGTCTGATAACATTTATTTGTATCTCAAATTATTTGGAAATATTTAATAAAATTAAGGAAAACACATTCTTATTGTGAAGTTGTAATTATTCAGAACATAGGTCTGTGATATTTTAAATACTAAATTAATGTATTAATTATAAATATATACATATAAAATCAATTTTGTCGAAAAATATTGTTAATTCTGGTGTCTGCAGTCGGTTTACTCAAAGGTATTTGAGATTCTGTAAAAATAATGTAGATGGCTTTCAAATAATGGAACGACAAGTGTGTTAATTTGAAAAATGTAACATATAGGTTCGAAAATTTGTCAAGAAAAATACTGGCGTTATAGCACAAAGGTAGTGCACTTCCCCGGATTGGAAATAGAGATCCAGGTTCGAATCCCGGTGACGCAAAAACAATATTTTTTGACAAAATTGATTTTATATTTATATATTTATAATTAATACATTAATTTAGTATTTAAAATATCACAGACCTATGTTCTGAATAATTACAACTTCACAATAAGAATGTGTTTTCCTTAATATTATATGTTGTATCAATGTGTCCAAAATTTAATAAAAATGAATTGATAATTCTGGCGTCTGCAGTCGGTTTACTCAAAGGTATTTGAGATTCTGTAAAAATAATGTAGATGGCTTTCAAATAATGGAACGGCAGGTGTATTAATTTGAAAAATGTAACATATAGGTTCGAAAATTTGTCAAGAAAAATACTGGCGTTATAGCACAAAGGTTGTGCACTTCCCCAGATTGGAAATAGAGATCCAGGTTTGAATCCCGGTGACGCAAAAACAATATTTTTCGACAAAATTGATTTTATATGTATATATTTATAATTAATACATTAATTTAGTATTTATTTAATAAAAGATTAGCTAGAACGAAAACAGCATTAAACGAATATTTGTAGCGTAATTCATATTTTAATAAGCAACCGGGTCAAATCTGACCCACCACCGCAGAGGATGTGTTAAATATTTGAATCAATTATTACAGTTATACGGCTAATAGCTGTCATTAATATTATTGATGAATATTAGTCACAAAATAATAAATTTTTATTCAATAATATAATTTTATTCAATATAATAAGGTGGCTTACTTGAAGTACTTAAGTAAAAAATTCCTTTAACGTTGGGATTTGCTTTGGGTCCTAAAATTGCCGGTAAACTTCCATTCTCATAGCACTTGCGAGAATCAACCTGTAATATGTTGGCGCATTTTTTTCCGATAAACTTATTATCATTCAAAACAGATGAACACCAAAGTTCGACCGATCTTTCATGACTAGATATAATATTTGGAATAATAGGAAACTTCGTCGGTTGTACTCTTCCACCGTTCGGGTAGAAGTTAACATGACCTATAGGCATCATTATACCGAGAAAACCTCCGTTTGTATGAATAATCTGCACAAAATCTGCGTCATTTTTGTTGAGTGTTTTTTCGGGAGAAACGCCTATGTAGCACGGCCCCGCCGGATCTAATGCAATAATAGATGGCAGTTTTTTTCCGGACCTCTTCTTGAACTGCTTTCCTGTGAACGCCATAATATGTGCTCCTAAACTGTGGCCAATTATTTGCAAGGTTTTGAAATTGAAACCCATTTTTGTCATAGCAAATAATTGGTTGCCGAGGGCTCTCCCTATTTTGCGTACAGCAGTCACCGATCTAAAAAAATATCAACACATGCTGTATAGAATAATATATTCGATATTTCGATTATGTAGAGTACAATAGTGATGTGTTCAAAATACAGAGTGAATATTATGTTCCAGGCCGATTATGTTTGGCCGCCATTTCAATTAAAAAAATATTTGTCAATTTGAATATATTAATTATAGAGAATAGTTAATTACAATTTATTATAAAGTATATAATACTTCAATATTTAGTAAAATCATTAAAATTAATACAAATTAGACATTTGGAAAAAAATCATCATGAGCGACGAAACTTATTTTGAATTGGGTTTTGTTATTAGACAAAACAGCTACTATTGGGGCACTGAAAATCCTCAATTGACACACCAATAACTTTTACACTCACGTATAATGTGTGGTGCGCCATATGTGTCAACGGAATCATTGGGCCCTATTTTTTTCGGGATGCAAGAAACAATTGTGTTATGTGGTTTCAACAGGACGGTGCCATCTCACACACAGCCTAAGCTATACTTAAAATTTCGACGAATAAAACAACATTGACCTAATTCACGGTATTCACGAAATTGGTAACGCATTTCCCCGAATAAGAAAAGATCCAAGTTTGAATCCAGGTTGCAAACAAAATAATTTTCGATTTCGGTGATTTTTTTTCTGCACCTCTTTCAAATTGATTAATTTAATTTTTGTAAATATTACTTACGTGAAATAATTCATTGACAATAACGGGAATGAATTCAACATCAATACATTGGTATTATTCAAATACAAATACGAGTCGGTAACCAGGAATGATGGGTAAAGAGTGGCGTTTTGCAAGAAGCCGTGAGAGTACAAAATCGTCTTTCGGGATGAGTTGAAGTGTGGGTCTGTTAGTAAAAAACGAGCTTGTGGTAGAGTATAGGCGGTATATTTTTTTGCGGCCGTCATCACTAATACGTTAACCATTCCAAGTGATTTATCAGGCACTTCCATATTCTTGATATCCGAAGTACCTGCGAAAATGAAATTTTACTTCATTAAAATAATATAAATGAGAAAAATCTATGAAATAATCTCTATAGTTACCTATCATCCAATTTGTTCCAGAATAATATTATATAATAAACTTATGTACCGCTTCAAGATTTTAATGAACGCGCTGAATCTGAAACAAATGCGTATTGTATATTTCGCATTCTGTCAGAGCATCATAGGATATGGTATAGTGGGTTGGGGTGGAGCCGCCATCACAATACTCGACCTACTGATTAAAATGCAAAAAGCTTCAATAAGGATATTTCTTAATAAATCCTTTCAGCATAATTCAGAGCCGCTATTCCAAAAACTCAAGGTGCTAAATATCAGGAAATTATTTATAAAGACTATGCTTAAAGACATACATAAAAACAGAACCCGGTGCCTTATCACATATCCTAAGTATACTCGGGCAAAAACTCAAAGAAAACTAGCTGTTCCATTAATGAAAACCTCATCTGCTCAAAGACATGCATATTTTATAGGACCGCGGATATACAAATAAACTACCACAAAAGATAGCAACGGTATCGTATCCTAAATTCTGCGTGCTTATAAAGGAATGGCTTTTCAAAATTGGAAGTTATCTAGAAGAGATCCTCAAATGATCAAAGCTACTCATTTTATGTAATTCTTTTTGTTCTTAAATCCTACCTCGTACTTATCATGCTTGTTTCTTTTCTTTTACTTCTTACATGTTTTTAGTATGTATCAAAATTTTTACTTTGTTAATTTCACTTATTAACTACTTATTTCCTTTTTGTTTTTCTGTTTTTTTACATTTATATTTACGGAAAATCAAAATAACACAGTACTATGTTCTGAAAAAATTACATCTTCACAATAATAACGTGTTCTCCTTAATAAGAAAACATGTATTTATCGAAAAAATAATTTTGTTTGCTACCAGGTTCAAACCTAGACCTTTTCCTATCTGGGCAAATGCGTCAAGTTCTACTATATTAACCGATTACGTTTTCAAAAGTCTTGGACTTATATATATATATTTTTTTTTTAAACTTTTATTTTTCTGTATATCCATCGAGTTGAATAATTTATGTATTAAAACACTACTAAACTATATTCTGAAATTGCAACTTAACAATATAAAAGTGTTTCATAAAAAATAAATGTGTTTATTAAAATAGAATAGACATGAAATAAAGAGTACATGTAGGAGAGGGGTTTGGAACATTATTTGTGGGAACAAAAATCCGACAGTTTTTGACACATTTATGCAACAGTAAAAGTATTTACTCTTTGAAAGTTAAATCACTGAGTAAACATAACGTATTTTTTACATTATTGCATATTATATTGTCAGCGTTAAAAATTTTATTTCTATCGTGTCATATATTTAAAAAAATTCGCGGAGCTATTTGATTGCGTAAGTGGTATAAAAGTGATCACGTGTGTGACACGAAAATGAAAATATTTAAATTATATTTAAAATTTGTCACCATCACCGGCCTGTGCTCCACTGCCAGATAAAGTATCGCCAGTTCTCTATTTTAAGCATTTCTCATCGATCTTTTGCTCGCCACTTGTTGTTGCTCCACCGAGCTTGAAAACATATTTTACCAATACGAGCGTTTCCTTATTTCCACCGGTTAACATCTCTTCAACAAGTGTTGACAGATCATTGCCATTTGAGCATTTATATTTTTCGGGCGACGTTTTGTTTTTGGAAAATTTATACATTTGGTATACGATCTCTTACACTAAGTACAGCAATTTTCATTGCTCTTTTGGCTACTATAAGTCTGTGTCCGGTTGATTGATGGTTCATTAGTTGATGGACTCGGCTTCATTTGAAAGAATAGCTATTTGAAACTTGAACCCTTAGCACAAAAAACACACTACGTTTTCAAGATGCAGTGCTGGCATCACGTGCTGCTTACATCATTATATTACAGACGTGGAGACGAACGAATATATTCATTCGTCAGGAACTTATATTTTCTGAACGGTCATATAATCTCTCCAGGTACCGACTAGTTGACAACAATAATATACGTATGAATCCCTCAGCCGGCTTCCAGAACATACCTACAGTGAATGCTTCTCATCATAGACTCATCAACTTAACTTGTGTTCTGTAAATTGTGCATCGATTTTCAATAAACGCTCATCAACTATTAGTTATATATTATTTGTTGCACTTGGTCTAGTCACATCTACACTCATCCATACACCTCTGAACATAGTGGACAGCCTGGAGATATAGGGCCCTGGCTTCCACTTACCTATCTTTCTGACCAGTAATCATAAACACACTAACTCACCCCACACTCTTTACCTATAACTGGTTAAATGCGCATAAACATAACTCCTATAAAATGTTTATTTTGCGAGTTAAATAGATCTTCATGCAGATGAACCGATTGATGAACATATGTTAACAGTTAAAATAGTAATACGAATTTCCCTCTCTAGAAAGAAACAGTTTCTTAATTTTGTTAAACTAATATGTATCATTAAAAAATATAAAAAATAAGGTGTGTATCCTAAAACATAGGTACTATATTTATTTATATGAATTTTTAAAGAATATTGATTATGAGATTACTGTTCATTAATTTTTTACCAAGTTGCAATATCTATCTAGATATATAATATATGACAAATACACATATGAACATTGTTTCACTTCGTCGCTCTGAAAATTTATTGAAGTTAGGGATAATGTATTTAGTATTTTTTTAACCTTTTCTTCATATTTTTGAATATTTTCAACACTTACTTCATATTTGTTCAGTTGTAGAATTTAACATTTTGAAAACATCTTTATTAGAGAATGAGAAATGTTTTAAAAGTTCAAATTTGTGTTGCAGTTTCAATAAAGATATTATATTCAATAAAGATATTATATTTTGAAAAATATAATAGTATTGTGCGTTCTTGGACATATTAAAATATTTGTTTCTTATTATAATTTGTTTTATAAATAGCGAAAAAGCGTGTCTTGTTTCGAAACAAGAACCAATACATACACATACATTTCATTTCCGGTAATATGTTTTTTTTTTATCATTCATTTGAGACAATATTCTACATTTATTTTAATCATAATATTATTTTTATCTAAGAAATATATATATAATATTATAATTAAAAAACAATTGTGATCAAAAAGATAACATTTCAAAATTATGAGAATTACAATGTTAAATGATCTGAAATTATCGTAAAATGCGACATAGTAGCTTCTTCAACTATACTTTACAATTACTTTCAACCTAAGTGTAAAATATATTACGTGATGCACGATACCGAAGGTATCTAGATAATTTTTAATTGTTTTTGTAATTTCCACTCCGTTAACTTTTATGTCAGATAAAAGTACTGCGTGCATATGTTTTCGTAGGTTCTTGTATGTTCAAAATCACGTATAAAAATTGTGGTTCAAGATCATCTGAAACACGATTTTTAAAAAACTTGTAGAAAAGAGTGATCACTATGTAAATAACCCATTTTATTACGTATTACTGTTCAATATTACTGAGGCATGGTTGGACTAAATCCTAATAATCTTTACATTTTTGGTCTCCTCGAGATAAAATTGAATACAGATTTCAAAGGATTGAAAGGATAATATGTATGAAGTGAAAGGATTCCATATTCAGGGACCATTCGGTACCGAAACAGCCCAAAATAAACGTGGCGTAGAGATATTCCGCTGGCGCTAAATAAAAATTGGCGAAATTGTTCATCAAAATGTACCCCGAAAGAATAAGTAGTATTAAATTTTAAATAAAATAAATAAAAACCTGTATCATTTCTCTTAAATCTAGGAGTATTAAATTTTTTTAATTTTTGCGGTAATAGTCACATTATAAAATGTGAATAAATTTTTAATTACTATTTTTTATTTATTGATGTTTTTATTTGACATAATTTTTTTATACATCAGAAGAGAATATAAAATGATATAATAAATTTATTAATTTACTGTGTGGGACGCAGGAGGAATTGCTTTATATATCCGAAGATGTCCTGACTACTTTGCTAGACTACCGTATGTGTTAAAGTAGAAAGTTTTTTCCGTGTTGTTGCAGTGTTATTTAATTAAAATTAGTTTGATTTGACAAAGAAATATATAAAAAAGTATAGATAATTAAAAAGTGTAGTGAGTGTATTGAAAATGTAAAGTGAGTTATTATTGTGTCGTATTGTGATTAAACTGGGATGTTGAACAGCGATGATTCTGACTGATCTCTATCCAATTGAATCATGTATTGAGTCCATATATGTGTATTTTTTTAAATTACTCTACACAAAACATTTAGAATACTTTATGTAAATAATTTAAATAATGGAGAATGGGCATTTTGGTGTGAATCTGTCCTTTCTAACGAAAAATAACAACACGTTTTCATTTTTCGTTAGAATTGCGGTATTAAATTAACAGACACTCTTCTACAGTACAAATATCATGATCGTAAAAAACATGTATTGTTATTTATTAATTATTATTGTTATCTATGTCTTAAAAATATAAATATGATTTTTTTGAAGTGTTATTGTTTGTTCTATCTGATGGCAGTGCGAGCGGTGCTCTCGTGAGATGTTCCAAAGTTGTACCAGTGGAGTGTAAAACTGCAGTGAATAAAAAATATCAGACAGAATAGAGACATGTAGAATACCGACAAGATGTGACAGAAACAGTGCACATAACTTATTATTTTATCATAAATAAATACTATCACTATAATTTCCCTCTGTAAACTTATTTCTTAAATTATAAGTTATTAAAGAAATTTAAAATGAAAGCACATATATATAAATAAAATTAACTCACAAATTGGCATAACTCCAGATTTTAGTAATTGATTTATTTCATTCGAAGAACACCAAACTGGATATGCTATTGTTAAAAAAACACTCGAAACGTATAGAACATAGCTATGTTTATCCATTTTTAAGTTGGCGATTGAGTTGTATTACAATTTTGAGAACAGAATAATATAACTTATACACAAGTAGATTCAAATCAAAATGCTAATATTATTAACAAAATAAATTACTCTCTTCAGCTAATACATCGCACTGTATTCACTAAAATCAAATAAAGAAAAAACGTTTTGATTATCTTGATCGTGATCGCGTCATAAAAAATATTGTAGTTGCTTATGTTACATTTTAATGATATAATTATCTTCATATGTTTTAAATGTATGACGTATGTAAGAAGGGACGATGGTTAACAATACTCCTCCGGGACCATCAACGTCAGCAGCGACGCCAGATAAGAAAGATTGCAGCCTGTACTGGAATAAAAAAATCAACAGTGCACGTTATTTGAAAAAGAAACTACAGTTTAACCTATACACACTGAAAATCGTGCAACGAAATGACCATTCTATACGTGAAACTTTAGCTAGAACAATGCTGAAATGTTTTGGATTTGCACGAACGCTTAGAAACATATTATTTACTGATGAACCACATTTTCATATCAATGGCTATGTTAATAAATAGAACATTAAATACTGGTGCCCTAATAATCCAAGGGAACGCTTTGAAAAACGTTTGCATTGTTCAAAAACGGTAATGTGATGTGCAATTTCTGCCCGAGGGATAATTGACCATTATTTTTTTAACCAGCGAGAGACAGTCAATGCTGGCGTGTATTGTCGAATGATCGACGAGTTTTTGGTACCGCAACTGCAACTGTTTTATAGGTTCAATAACAGAACGCAATTTCAGCAAGGCGGGGCCACTCCACACATATATAGAGTTTCAGTGGAGAAGCTGAGGGAAATTTTTCTCAATAAATTAATCACCAAGTACGGAGATATACCCTGGGCACCTCGGTTACCGGACCTTACTCCGTGCAACTTTTTTTTGTGGAAATATCTTAAGTCGAAAGTTTACAGTAACAATCCTCGAATAATTCAGGCTTCACAAGAAAATATCCAGCGTGAAGTTGCTGCCATTAAACCAACGCTTTACTTTCGCGTGTTCGCAAATTTAGAGAGTATTTGCAAGAGTATTTTGAGAGAAATGATCGACATTTAAACGATATTGTTTATAAAACGTAAAATCCGCATCGTTAAACTCCATTTTGTATAAATAAAATATGAGAATAACATTGTAGTTTTTTTATTTATTTAATATTAAACTTGGAAATTCTCCCCTGGACACTATTTACATATAAAATCAGTTTTATCGAAAAATATTTTTGTATTAAAAATATCACAGACCTATGTTCTGAATAATTACAACTTCACAAAAATAATATGTTCTCCTTAATAATAATAATATAGAATAGGAAATAATATATTACAAGTCAATACCATTACCGTTCCAAAAATGTTCTATTATATAGATTAAATGGGGAAGTTAAGAGAAAGATGATGACACAAGTTAACCGGGAGATGAAAATAACTATTGACGAGATCATTTTTTAAAAAAACCTATGATCCGCAATGAACAAGCAAAAAATATATGGTCAAGGGTCTTTTCCTTGGCACCACACTACCGGGAATTCCATTAAATTCAATCTGAATAAGTGTGAGATTATCTCTAATTTTCATTCTAGAGACATTTGATATTTATCTTTGGAGACTTTCCTTTTGGAGAATCAGGGAGTACAGGATTAGTAGTGGATTGGGAGACAAAAATATAAATATGCGGTGTATTTTGAGGGTATTAGAACATAATAAAGGATATGATTATTAATTTCCTTAACCAATAATGTTTATATATCTTTTTGCTATCTTGATCTAATTCATTTTTTGTTTCTTCAAAATACAATAAATATATAATAAAGCTTGCTCTATTTTAATAGTAATAGCGCTAGATTTAGTTAGAAATACATGTTTAAAACTGATACATAATGCGTCTATTAAAAAAAATCTAAAATACTGTAAACTTAATTATTTAATGTTTAGTGATACTTAATGATCTGTGCATAATTATTAAAACCGTTTTATTTATAAACATATGCAAAATGGTGATAATTCTTCGTTGAGATAAGGGATTCTGTGTAGACGATTCCCGGAAGAAAATTCCCGTTATTTTTTGGTGTCTCGAGTTTCGGGAGTAAAAAAAAAATTACACGTGACGCGAGACTGATTTTTCTTGACATTATTAATTTTAAACATGTTAAGTTAATTGAATCGACTAGAAATGTATATAGAAATAAATCTATTATTCATCAAAAAAATATTTTAGTTTGCTGACCAGCAAGTTACGACTCAACGTGTGTCAAATCTCGAATATGGTTAGATGTAAGATTCTGAAGGGAAAAGTTTTGTCGGTTTGATCAAACAGGCCATTAGGTTTACTTATAAAATGTGATGTTAATATTTAAGATTAAATCGTGTCATCTTTAGATGAAATAAAATTTAAATGAGTTGAAATTATTTGAAAAAGTTATTAGAGGACTTCAGTTTGTCATCGTTTTGACCAAATATGTACGTTATTGTCTTCCGATGTATTTTTTTATAAATGATTTATTTTTAGTATATTTAAAAATAATGTTTCTGTTTTGTAATTTTTATTAATTATATTTGTTTTTTATAATCAATTTATAAATGTAAACCTAATTTCATTTAATAAAACTACTAATATGTATTTTACCAAATATTTTTATTCAATTTATACAAATATTATCCCTTATATCTACTGTACATAATGGTTATGAATATTTATTAAAATATACCTTTATATTTTTTAATTACATAAAATACAAAATTCCCGAGAATTCCCGGGATTTGAAAATTTTGACTCTCGAATCCCGAGAATTGAAAAAAATCGAGAATATAGAATTCCTAGATGGGATCATATATTCTCTCTGTGATTAATTTTAAGGTAACTAGAAAAGGGGTTTAAAAATATTTTTTTCATCTTTTAGAATTTTCTAATAATCGTCTATAACTGTAAAAGTTTGCCACACACAATTGTCCAAAGTTTCCCTTAATTAATTCGGGATTTAATTTTACGAAATGTAACAAGTTTGATGGGAAATTTCATTTAGAAAGTTTTAAAAAGTAGACTTCTATCGGTGTTGAAATTTCGTTCTGAATTCAAATGGAAGCCCACCAGAATTCGTGATACTACTATTTGCTGATGGCCAACGGATGAGTCGCCAAGGGTATTTATTTATGCATACAACGGATGAAAGTTCATGTACTAACGTATCAAAATAACTTGCTAAACTGTTACTTCGTATGGAACTCATTAAAATTCATTTTAAAAGTACGAGTTACATGATTTTACTATCTTTATGTAATTTTATTATTCTATATTGCTCATATCTAGAATGAAATACAACTTGCATCGAAGCTTGATATTAACATTGCAATATTCTGATTTTTTTGTATCCAGCTATAATATAGCTTTAAAATCAATAGTCGATTGTGATCCGATGATTCATTATTTGGATTTGAATCTGGATTGATTGATTATATTGGATTGATATAAATTATTTAACTTGGTGGGAATAAATCCCGTGGACTGTATCGATTTAAATTACTCTTTAGTTAACGCCAACCGAATTGGAACAAGAAAGAAATAATGGCAGATGGATCTGGCCTACTTTGATCTCAGTTCTGAGTTGAACGGTAACTCGAAGCTTCAGTTGACTCACACTTTTGTGGTGAAGAACGGAGATATAACTGCGTTTCAGGATGCTGTAGAAAACACCTTTTTTTTCGTTTTCTGGATTAAACCCACAGCGCTACTCTCGATCGTTAAAGAAACAAACGTATTGATATGTCCGTTTGAAATGCAATCTATCCCACGTCATCCGAAAACCCTATTAGTATTAGTTGCCCATAACGGAAAAGGTTTATTAAAATTTAGTATTTCGTATAGACTTGTGTCAACAGTTTTTTAACTACATGATGAATTAATACACCGACTGGTTTCGGAAAATACCGTTTCCTTCGTCAGGATGTCAAATTAACTCATAATTAATTAATAAACCTCGTTGGTGTATTAATTAGTTAAGCGGTTAAAAAACAAAGTTAAGTAATTTATATAAAAATTAATTTTAACCATAAAGCTAAATTTACAAATATTTAAAAAAATGTATTCATTTATGCATATTTGTTAATTTCAGAGACCGTGAAAATATTTCATAATTTCTAAAATTGAAAATACTTCATATTAAAAACGTTTATTAATTGTTTATTGACAAATTATTACAATATTTTATATGATAGATGAATAGCAATATTATATTCAAATAACTTATCTATAATAAATTAGATTACTAGTTTTTTCTGTAGAATGGAGTAGGTGTTATCTCTATTTAGCTTTATCCTGTTTACTGGGTATCAATGTTAAAGCAGTTTTCTTCACATTCCCACACTTATTTTTTCTACCTTATCTACTTTTTTATAATATCTTGTGGAATAAGATTGCTTCATGACAAAATATAATGTCCCTGCTGTAGATAATATCAGCCATCATCAATCCACTGCTAGGTGATGGCCTTAACATGGCTCTGTCACTCTCTTCGGTTTTCCATCAATCTTTACCATGTAACATGGTAAATATATAATATTACAAAACTTCATGTTATTATGAACTTCATATGTACTTTACTGCAAACTGACATTTCGCCAGATATATTTTTTTATAAAGATTACTATTTAATAATTCTTTTTGAAACAACATTTTGCTTCTTTTTGACATTTTAAAAATGTTAGTTTTGCAGACGTTCAAAATATTGAACTGACATTCAAATTGTAAGTTCACAATTAGAAAGTTATTTATCAATTTAATTTGAGTTACGGTTTACTTTGATGTAATGTGTCAGTTTCGTGTTCAATATTTGCAAAATTACTTTGTGGCCTCATTTTATTGTAATAATTATACAAAATACTTTGTTTAAACCACTATTTATTAATTATTCTACATATTTTGATACCTATGGTATCCTCTTCAGGAAACAATGTATACTGAAATTAAAAATACAAGTATAGATAAAAACAAAACTATAAAATGGTGAATAAGTAAGAACTGATATGAAAACAAATCTAAAAAGTGACTATTTGCAAAGAGGATTTGGTTATTTATAATATTAAAAATATTTGTTTTCATATTAGTTTTTACTTATTTAACATTTTTCAGTTTCGTTCTTATCTATGCTTGTATTTTTAATTTTAGTATAAATTGTTTTCTGAAAAAGATACCATAGGTATTGAAACATGTAGAATAATTAATAAATAGTGGTTTAAACAAAGTGTCAGTTTCTATTCAAATTTGCCTATAAAATGAATGATTATATACATATAAACTCGTATATATAAACAGATGAGTGAGTAAAGTTAAGAAAAATTACTTACATGGTTTGGTCATATGGAACGGATGAATGACGAGAAAATGGTATGAAAGATATATGATGGAAGCTTTGATGGCACCAGAAATAGGGGACGTCCGAAGAAGATTTGTAAATCAGATACTAGAAGATGGATCTGCTATAAGCCTCAATAATCTACGAGCTTGTATGAGAATATGTATGAATGTGGATGAGGCGAGAATTGTGTGTCAGGGCAGAAGAGTGTGGAGCTCTAACGACGAAACGGTGTGATGGTAAGTTAGTTAGATAGTTATGTAGATGAGACTGGCATCTTTTCTAGATTAGATCACGTTTTTTGTAGATCGTTTCAATTGCAATATTACATTGCAGCCGTTGCCCCAAAAAAATACGGCACAAGAAGATTTTGTGAAAATAGTTTTACTCGATTAAATAAATTCAATTTAACTTTTGGGATATTTAAGTCCTTTATTCATCGGTTTGTTAATAAACAAAGTTTATACAATTTTTTCATAGTGTATTGATACAATATTTGTAAGAAAATTGAGAGTAGGATGAAACGTCGCCTATCGTGCCGAGGAAAATATCGTGACGATATTTCACAATTTTTCGCATTGCTGTCATGTTATGGCACCAGGAAATGGTGGACGAAAACAAAATACATACGAACCCTTTGAATAAACAAATTGTTTTTACAAAAGCGACTCCAGACGACTCTTGCAGGACTTTAAAATAAACAAAAATAACAGAAGTAAAACAGTAGATGTAGTTGTACTTTTCTCTCACTTTATATTTCTGTAAATTTAATACAAAATTGTTTTACCCTATAGTGGTAATATTAGCTTAAGAATTTATTTTTTAATAGCTGGAATAAATTAATTATAGATATTTTACTATCTTCTTGTTTTTGTACTTATTTCTAGTAATGATAAAACCGTTTGTATAATTAGTAATTCATCGTAAAATGAGTGGTACACTAGAAAGTAAGCCTCCAATAACTAAATATTAGACAGCAATCATTTTTACAATCAGTAACATAATGCTTTGTTGTCATTGTTAATTTCATGATGTGTATTGAATATTTATTCTTTGAACATGAATACCTATTACAGTTACATTAATAGAGTAATATTACTACTTAAAATTATACAAGATGTTAGAATGCAAAATTACCCAAAATAATATTTTGTTCAAGGATACAAAAACACTTACTCGAAGTAAGGGACGGGGGGAAATAAACATCTGTATTGTTAGATGCGCGACGCGGCGTGGGAACGGCAATAAGGAATCTGGTGTACGTGACCGTAGTCACGTCGGCAAATGTATCATAAGGGATGCATCACCCTCATGCATCAGTCTTTCTCCCAATCCCAGCCGGGAAAGATCGCTCCATAAACACGATCTAGTTTTCAATTAGAAAACAAAATCAATATTGTGTCTGATATAATAAACAAACGTTTTGTGATTTGTGATTCCGAGGAAAATGTAAACTGTGCGCCTCGAGTTTAAGCTTAGACTGTGATGTTCTCTGTGTTTAATCGTTGAAGTTAAAGTATAAAAAGGGTCCCGGTGGATTTATACATAAAGAAAAGACGATTAACATAATTTGATGTAGTGAGAATAAATTGTAGCTATCAAAAGAGACGATATCATATACGGCACGCTCAAATTGTATAAGAACATCGCGTCCAGAGTCCCGGTTTGCCTGGATAATTGGGCATCGTCTGGTGGTCAACCAACTACAAACCTGAACCCCGTCACCCCACGCTGGCACCACAACTATTAGCCACACTTCACGTCCAGGTTCCAGGACCATCATCTACACCTGGAAGGCGTCTCCTAAGAGGTAATCCCTTATATTAGGGACCTGAATAATCAACATCAGACAAGAGTCGACACAGAAAATTTGGTAGTTAACTTTATGCTGGCATGATGGGCACATATATAATGTTAATTTAATTATGATTATTTTTGAATTGTCTTATTAATAAATAATTGGGTGAAATACTCATTTTCCACTTTTAATACATGCAAATCACAAAATAGATAGTAAACTTTATTGAAAACAATGGCATTTTGTAATTTTATTTCATAATCCTTTGACTTATTTATATATTGATAATATTTAAAAAGAACCAGTTAGGCTAGATGCCCCCCCCAGAACATGAAGCTGAGGCATAAAGAAGATATAACGTAACAATAGTTTTAGCAAAAGTATCAGTTGAATGAAAAAATATCTGCTGTTTTTAAGTGTTCTAAGCGTCGTTTAACGTACTCACTCACGTGTGCACTTACAAGTATATATTTTATATTCGCGATTATCAAAATTAAACATTACTCATAACTCTTTCCCTTTCCTTTCCCTAACCTGTCCCTAGGCACGAAGAAGAAAAGAAGAGTTCGCTGTAATCAACACTTCCGCACAAGCTCAATGTGTGCTTAGAACTGTATACGGGCTAATCTGTGGTCACTTCGATCCACTTTACTACCGCTAATGTTAATTAATAAATATATGTTTAATTCCACTAAAATATACAAACAATACTTTATGCGAGTATCAACAGTGCTTGTTACATATTCTGGGTCGCTTGTGCTATTGGTGGAAGAGAAGAATAACAATTGAATCAGCATCCAGCATAAGGCAGACCGAATAAGTAAGTGCCTTATTATCTTACAATATTTCCACCACTTAGTGAATGCAGTCATTTATTAGACAAAGCATATATTTTTTTGATTATGCAGTAAAATCATAATATTGTAAGTCTATTTTGTTTATGTATGTTTAAATTTTGATAATGAATAATTGTTATAATTTTTTATTTCACTAACCTAATCCAATAGTCCATTTTTTACGTTGAACCACCGTGTTCTGTCGGCAGAGGTCGTCTCAGTTACCCGGCTTTAAAAATTCCGGACTCTGCGTAATGAGTTTACGAGAAAAATAATAGGCGTATGCATTAATTCATGCGTTTTTTTTTCGAAAATTAAGGCTTTATTGTGAAAAAATGGTTATACACTCAATGTTCAAAGTATTGTCCATCGGAAGCTACAACATTTGCCCATCTTTCTGGCAGTTTGTGGATTCCATCCCAAAAGAACTTCTCCGGCTTGGTGGTGAAGAACGAATCAAGCCAATTTTTGATACCCTGTTCTGAAGTGAAGCGTATTCCGGTGAGGGCATTCTGCATTGATCTGAACAAGTAGTAATCAGAAGGTGCTATGTCTGGGCTATAAGGCGGGTGAGGTAGAACTTCCCACCCACTGTTCTCCAAATATTTTGAACCGGTCTTGAAACATGTGGCCGAGCGTTGTCATGATGGAAAATTATGTATTCGTGTCTGGTTGCATATTCTGGTCGTTTTTCCGCAATCGCTCTCTTCAAACGAATTAATTGTGTTTGGTAGAGGTCCCCTTTGATCATCTGACCCGATTTCAACAGCTCATAATACAACACATCCTTCTGATCCCACCAAATACAGAGCATTACCTTTTAAGTTGAAATCGCCACTTTTAAACCGTGCAAACCACTTCTGGCACGTTCTTTCAGCTAGAGCATGGTTACCATAAACCTCTAGTAAAATACGATGACTTTCGGTAGCACTTTTCTTCATGTTAAAGTAATGAAGAAGAACTCCCCGCAAAAACACTTTTTCTGGCACAAAGTTCGACATGTTCAAATGAATAGAAAAAAATGTTGTTTACACTTCAATCAAATGACATATACTGAAAAAGACGCGCAATGACAGTAGCTTTCAAATGAATATAGTCACGGATGAACACGGCGCGAAATAATACTAGTAACACCCTCTCTTAGAAAACCGCATGAATTAATGCAGGTTGGAAGACTTGGAAGTATTAAACTTTATTGACATATATGTTTTTGTTGTAACAGAGGTGAATATATTATAATTTAACATGATAAACATAAGATACGATTATATTGCAATTGATTATATACTTATAGTTTATTGTGTGGGATGGAATAGACTTTACTTCTGATATATATTGTCCTGGCTACTTTGCTAGACTGCCGTCTGTGTTAAAATAGCCAGTTTTTTTAAGATAAAGATTCGACAGGAATAAAAATAAAAAAAGTGAAAAAAATGTAGTGAGAGTATTGTAGAACTAGTGAATTATTAGTGTAGGTATTTTATAATGAATGTGTTAGAATATTGGATAGCGATGCTTCTGATTGATTTCTACCCAATTGGATCATATGTTGGGTCCATATTTATGTAATCTTATTAGAAGTAAACGATTTCCAGTTTGTGCTGAATGTGTTGTATAGTTTTGGAGCATATAGAATCTTTGATAAAATGTCATTGTTGCTCTCAGAACTGGCTTGTAGATATTTGTCGTTTGTCATGTGCTGTGTCCATGATTTATTGCTTGAGGTGAGTTGTTATTAGCATGTAAATATTGGACGAGTCTCAACATATTGATTTGTCTTATGTCTAGGGCATTGTACTCTTTAAATATAAGATCTTATGGATATCTAAAGATGTGAACTTACTTAATAAATACCTCTGATGATTGTACATGCCTTTGACTTAGCATTCTGAGAACTGGTAGTCTCTTATTAAATTAATTAATGATACTATCCCTGCCACGATAGATAGCTTACTAGCCAACAAATCATGATAACTTACGTAGTTCTTTACTTACTTAATATAACATGAAGCTTCAAATTGAAAGGTTTTGTGTATGTTATGCACATATGCTAGCAAACGTGTTTATTCGAATGGATCCATTTTTATATGTTAATTTTTTTACAAAATCAGGTGTACTTCTGATAGTAATAGACTAAATTTTATTGCACATATTGTGTGTAAAATATATTTCTGATTTCGATACAATATTTTTAAAATATCTATTTTTTTAGTAACAAATATACAAATTATGATAATAATAAAGATTTTTTTACATAAAATATGTTTTTATTTTTAAGATAAATTCAAAATTAAATTACTTTATAAGAAAATTATAATAACGATATATTAAGTAGTTTAGTTTATAATTTGTGGCGTGCTTGAAAATAAATAGACTAGAAAGCGATGAAAGATACGAGAAGATAAATTTAAAATCAAAATCATAAATGATGTAATATAATATATAGAACGATTGAAAACTGCGCTTAGTTGCATCTGAAAAATTAACGAATTAATCTGACGAAAGCATCGAGAATTGCCGTACATCAAACTGTATACAAACTCGATCATTCAAGTACGATCAAAGGAAGATATATCGAATGTGCCGAATTCAGATGATCCTAACAGGTTTACACAGGCGGATTAAGACTTATTAGTACATATACTCAACAGATTTTTGTTTTGACCCGCCGCTTACCCAGGATCGTTTATAATTAAAAGCTCTCACGTGTCCTGCTCATTCGCCGCCTAGTTGGCATTACTTATTTAAGTAAGTTGCATCGAAATTGTTGTTGACTTATTGGCGTAGACCTTTTCTTTCAAGTATCCACACAGAAAATAATCGGGAGCCTTTGAATCAGATGATCCGGGAGGCCAGTTGATATCACCACTTTTTGACATTATGCGGTCGGGAAAAATTTCTCGCAAAATTTAAAGCGTAGCTCGGGCTGTGTGTGAGATGGCATCGTCCTGTTGAAACCACATGTATTGCAAACCCAATCGACCTAATTCGGCCATCAATAAGTTTTCCAACATGTGACGAAAGCGATAACCATTAATGATTACAACGTTGTCATTTTTATTTAAATACAATGTTTTAATAACTTCAACACACACACATTGTAATCAACCACTCTCTACGACTATCAAATTCGAACTAACATTTATCTACCAAACAAAAATGGCGGCCAAATAAAATTAGCCTGGAACATAATATTCACCTTGTATAAAGAAATAAAAGATTTTTAAATCTTGACAAAAAAAATTGAAGTAGTTGAAATAATATTATTTATATTTTTTATTTATTATCTTAGTAAATAAATAATAAAATAATAAATAAAAAAAAATAAAAATGAATTTTAACCACTAAGTTAATGTTAAATAATATTAAATTGCAAAAGTAAGTACCTATATAGATGAACCCGAGAATGTACTTTAAGGCTGCTGGTGAAAATGCGTATATTTACAAGATATGTAATAAGTTCTTTAAATGTTAGTTGTACATTATTTAAGCTATTAACAAATCAAATTATTGATTTATTATATAAAATAAAATTATGTTTTTTAAAGTATTTCGTATGTTTCTACCTTTAAAAATGAAGGATTTCACCCTATCGAGTAACAAGTGCAAAAAATATGTGTAACTATCCCTGTCCAACCTTTCCAGTGTTTTGGAATGCTGAAGGTTCTCTGGTATTGACACTTCTTCTGTCACTAATTCCCTTTGGCGACGGTTCGTCAAAGGAATAAAAAGGAGCAATGTTCATTATAAAGTCCTTTGATCAATTTGTTTTTGTAACATTAATATTAGTAATTATTAGGCTAAATTATTCATTTAAAAAACTAATTAATAAGTGAATTGCATTATTTCGCAAAGAACAATTAATTTTCTTATAAAAAATAAATCATAAAAATATGTAAAAGTATGAACATTAAACAGAGATAATGTATTTCAAAATGGGACTTATTTCATACAACATATTTTGAATTAAAAGATTCAATGTAAATAAACGCCGTATCAACTGAAATCAATGCATATAACCCGGGAGAAGTGGCATCTTCACGACCTACACCGTTAGTGGCACGTACAGTTTTTCTATCGTGCTTTTTTCATTGGACATGCATGCATTTTGAAGAACTTTGAAGAAAATGATACAAAAATAAAATTTAATAAAAAAAAAAGAAATATATATTTTTTTAAAACAGTTTTTTAAAAAATAATAAGTAATGCAAATTACAAAAAAAAAAGTTTTTCTACTATTCGTTGAATTCTTCATGAGTGTGTCTTTCAAAACAAGTCCTTGTCACATTCGATGCACAGTGGTTTTTTTTTTACACAAATTACACCCTTTTTTGGTATATCGTTTTTTTTTTCGCGAGCAGAACGAATATAATATTACATACTCCATGAAGATTGTGTTAATTATCTAGGAACTGACTGATGTCACCAATTTTCTCTATTCACTGGCAATGATCTGACGGTAAATTACAAATGATGTCTACGAACGTGTAGTTTTATCAACTATGTACCCAGCTCCTTTCAAAAAAATCGACGCGGTTAACAAATTTCAGTGTTGCTTGCGAATATTATTTGTCCACTGATACCAGCAAAGTTAAAAAAGAAATAGGATACGGTAATTAGTTGAATACGAACCATTCATCTCATCAACTACACCAACGGCCCCTTTGGTCAAATTATAGAATGTCACCATTTCTTGTTTAGCCTTTTCCTTTGAATGCTCATTCGGTCCATCACTGTTGGAATCGATCGAGCTTCTTATTCTTCTTCCAGCCCTAATGCGATAGTGCTGACTACATCCTCCAAATCTGTTTTTTTTTTTACACAAAATAAATAGAGGGTCGTTGTTATTACAATATTAATTTGCAAAATAATATTTGATGTAAGTAAATTATTTAATATGTACACTTCTCTAAATTTGGTTGTCATATTTATGTAGTTAATATATCATTGTTATTGACATCCTTATTAAATTTTTACATTAAATTTTACACCTCACTAAAGAATTTAAAAAAATTAGGATACATCACTAAAAAGTGTATTTTGTGATGATGCAGTAAGGCATATATTTAATAAATTTAATTAATACTTTAAAAATAATAATTTGGTTCTGTCGTGGGCAATATTCAACATTATTTATTATTTGTATTAATTCTACAAGTGATATTGGATGTCTTAGATATGTGTTGCTGGAGGTGGATGATGAGTATCTCGTGGAATATTTATGTCCTCCAGGAACTGAGAACTGAGATTACAGAAAGACATTCGACAAATTGCAAACTGGATATGTTACCAGAAGGAACTATGAGAGTCTCAAAGAGTTCGCGATCACAGGTACAGTTAAGGAAAAGCGAGCAAGAGGATAGAGCAAGATGAATAGAGCAAATAATGGAGTTAATAGGATTCTCTTTAAACGCTGTCATCAACATGACTCAAGACCGGGAGGAATGAAAATGTATTGTGTAACAGGTGCCAGATTCTTCAGAGGATAACAATGCTCAGTAGTGAGCAGACGATAAAGAAGAAGATTAGATACAACAGTCTCACCCCGACCAATTATAACGTATTGTAAAATATGTATTTTTATTTGTTCACTTTGTTTTATTAACCACTTAATTGAGTTTAAATACATCTACCGGTTTCTAAAAATTCCATTTGAGATATTTGAACAATAGTGGTTTTCAGAATTTTCTAATCATTTGATAGCAAATGATCATGGTTTTGATAAAAAAAATGGGATTGTCAATTTTGCATATAAACGGTGTCGCTCACAAATTAAATAATTTGGAATCATTGGGGATAAACAAAGCGTGTAAAACTAATCAAAAAATTATAAGCCACCAACTAAATTTAACGAGTCCCATTCTAAAATTTTTACCTAAAAATTATTCGAGTAAATTTGTATTAGGTATAATTTGAGTTAGGTACTAAATTTATTTTTTAAATAATTGTTAATAGATTGTGGTAAAGAAAAAATAATATATGTTTTTATTTATTATCTTAGTTTTATTAACCACAATTGAGTTTAAAAAACATCTACCGGTTTCGGAAAACACTTTTCCTTCTCCAGGATGTCATAACTAACTAAAAATATAGTATTGTTTCTTCACCAGAATCTATTTTTAAATTTTTTTAAAAAACAATAATTATTTAAAAAAATAAATTTAGTACCTAACTCAAATTACTGCTCAATACAAATTTAGTCGAATAATTTTTAGGAAAAAATTTTAGAATAGGACTCGTAGTTAAATTTAGTTGGCTGTTTAGAATTTCCTGATTACTTTTACATGCTTTATTTATCTCCAACGATTCCAAATTATTTAATTTGTGACCTACACCGTTTATATGCAAAATTGACAATCCCAATTTTTTATCAAAACCATGACTATTTTCTATCAAATGATTAGCAAATTCTGAAAACCCACTATTGTTCAAACATCTCAAATGCTCCTTTACTTGTGGTTAATAAAACTAAGATAATAAATAAAAAATATGAATCTTAACCACCAAGTTAATATTGCTAATTTTAAAAGTATATACGTTTTTAGTTGGTGTTGACATCCTGAAGAAGAAAATGGTATTTTTCGAAATCAGTAGATGTATTTAAAGTCAATTAAGTGGTTAATAAAACAAAGTTAACAAATAAAAATATTTATTTTAACCACAAAGTTAATTTTGCTAATTTCAAAAGTATTATTGTAAAATAGACTGGTTAAAGTGAAAAACAATATATTTCATGAGGGTTGTATGATAAGTAATCGTGTTTAACAACAACGGCACCACTGACGCAAAATCTGCATACCATTTGTTCCGTTATATAATAAATAATTTTTTATTATCAATACATATACGTATTTTATGTACTTATAACAACAAAATTAGTGCTAAATAATTTTATTTTGGTCACCTTTTTGTCCTATCACCTAGCCCACTTTTCAGTCAATACTCATTCGCCTGACAGCTCGGTTGGTTGTTTCTATTGGTTTTGTGAAACCCATTGATATTTGCACTGGAATTGTCGTAACAGTTGTAATCATTCATTTTGCATAATAATTCAGATTGGTTGAACTTCTGGAGTAGAAAAGAGGCTGCGTCATCGTCAGGTGAGTCAAGCTTCTATCATTATCTCGTAGGTCAACACCCTAGTCCACTATTATCGAAAGATTTCCTCATATATCCCTATTTCAACCATCTATCCATACCCATTACCTCTCTTCCGATTCTATCCCTAAAGTGATCTGCGATTCGCGTCGGTCACATCACTGTTGAGGACCATCCTTCGAATGACGCCTGTTAAAATTTCAGACAGATTTATCAAGTAGTTTTGTTTTTACATGTTTATTGATGAAATATTTATAATAGCCTAATGAAAAGGTTAGAGCTGTATGGGTTTTCCTACAAGGGTAATCCAGTAATTAGAGATCTTATACACGTAGTTGCTGCTCAGGTCATTTTCTCTTCCCAATTTAAAGTTGGTAAATCTTCTTGTTTTCAACATGTTTTCTTAGTGTTCCGAGAGTCACGCGCCATAATACGTTTTTGTGAACGTTTTGCGACTTTAAAATGAACCGTACTTTACAAAATCCCGCTAACTGTAAGAAATGGAATGCGGTCAGCAGTAACAGTTTTGCAGCTATATCCTAGAGACGGCGATGATTTTCTTGATCAGACTCTTACTGATGATAGAACTTGCGTGCCTTATTTCACCCTAAAGAACTAGTTTCAGTCTCATGTCTACAGTTAACTGCGGTATCTCAATTCTCACTGTCCGATGCAACCTAACCAAGGAATTTTGGACTTTTCCGGGAGTTTTCGGTGTATGGGTATCTTGCTGGAAAACTTTGAGAAGGCCATGTGTTTAGAAAGAGGGTGAGGGACATCTGCCCTTTCCTTATTGCTCAAAAAAAAAAAAGGATTAATATCAGGGATGTGTGTCGTGTGTTAGGGACTTAGAAACCACAATTTGCTGTACCACTCAGTTTTCCTTGGGTGTATATTATATCTATTACTGTTGTAGATATTTGATTTATTTCTGTTTTACTGAATAAATGTATTTTTTCCTTACTATGCGGACAGTGAATGGTCTTTGCGTTAAAAGCGTTAAAAATGTCAACCTGGAGGTGAATGTAAATGACTGATATAGTAGCTTTTGCTCATATATCAGTCCTGGGTAGCGATGAGTTACCATTCACTGTCCGATGCAATCCAAGTATTGTTGGGAAGTTTTGAGTGGCAGTTTTTGAATTATTCACCCTATAGTTTGGACCTTTCTTCGAGCGATTTTCACCCTTTTAGAGGTGATAACAAATTGCAGCATGCACATAACTATGACTGGTTTAATGGACTGGCTGTTGACGAATACAATAACTAGAGGTTAAAGCTGTGAACAGATATAATAAATATTTGATATTTATTATATCTGTTCTATAACTGTGTTATATCTGTGATATAAATAGTATGATGGAATTAGATCCAAAAATAGATTAAGTACACACTGTATTTAAAAATAAAAACTGGAAAATAAAAATTTTCTCAGAATTTTTTTACGCGAAAGGTCTTTACTTTCTGGATTACCTTAAGTAGTCCATGTAATAAATGTATAAAAATATATATTATGTAAAAATATACACATAAGTGGTGAAATAAAACGAGGGTTTTGTATGCGTATTTTGCAAAGCGGTGTATATTAAAAAGTTAACAAGTTAGTATAAATGGTTGCAAAGCGAGTCGGAGCGCAGCTGATTATGTTCGTGTTGAATCGAGCAACGAGGCGAGACTGGTCGCGTTTCCTCCCATTAAAAACTTAGCTGGAAGTGCCAACGATAGTGGTTAGATTGAATCGCCGCCACCACACATGGCATAACAAATATATCAAATGATGACACCTACGCATATGATAGATATTTAATTTATTTTAATCTTCGTCTTAATTTATTTTTATTTTTGTAAGTAAAAAAAATAAGACGTTAAGATACTACACAAATGAAAAATATTTTTTCGTAACCAATGTATATATATATATACTTTTGACTAAGGCTACACAATCTTGCATATAAGGCATCACGTATATCCATTTGTCAATAAACATTCCGAATAAACATCTACACACCTGTTTCGAGAGTAACAACGAAATTCTTGCAACGTTTATATATGTTTTTAGCTCCAAAACTGTACAACACACTCAACACACACGTATAAAAAAATTACCCAAATACGGAGTCAAACAATTTTTTTTACATAATTTTTTTTTTTAAATTAAAAATAGAGCCACAAATCATCTTGATAGACGTTTGGCTGCAGGTATATTTATATTCATTTGTAATATTTAATAACTTCAAATGCATGAAAATTAATCAGTCACCGTTTCAACAATTTATATAATTATACAGGTTAGGCAGATTATTATCGATAAGCCATTTTTTAATAATTCATTCTAAATTGGGAGAAAGCGTGCTCTTTTGTAAAGACCCAGATAGTTTATATTTTATTGTAGGAAAAACAAATTCTATTGTCCTCGATCCATACTTATTGGTGATTTTTGGTATCGTTAGATTCAGATTTGCCACAACTCTTGTATATTTTCCGAAATGAGATGATTCAATTAGGTATAAATCAATCAGAAGCATCACTGTTCAATATTCCAGCTTAATTACAATAAAATACACTAATAATTCACTTTATATTTATAACACATTCTGTATAATTTTTTGTTGTCTTTATTTATTTTTTTATACAACTGTGTCGAATCATACTCTTTATTTTTAATTTAAAAAAATCTGTCTATTTTAACACATACGGTAGTCTAGCAAAGTAGCCAGAGTATCGAGTATATCAGAGTTGGATATCTACTGCATCCCATATAGTAAATTATTAAGTGTATTATATTATTGTGTGTTCACTTTAGATATACAAAAATATTGTGTCAAAAAAATTCAAATCGATTAAACTGGAGAGCGCTGAGCGTTCATTGTGAAGCAAAAACTATTTAGCAAAACTATTTGAAGCTTTTAAGCCCATTTTTTTTTCGGATAAACGAAATTGTAAATCAAGCTTGTTTTATTAAATAGCGATATTCTTACATACAATGAATCTTTACAAATCCTGGATATCGCCATTTCGGTCAAGCTCTGTGATAATACAGAGGATACTTTGAAGCTATGGTAAAGAGACGATACAAAGATTGGTTTTACTTTAATCCTAATCGTCAATTGACTATACAAATTGCAAATGTGCTAAGTTTGCCAGTGTATGAGCTAGAGCTCTGTACGGACTTTTGAGAAGACCTTTTGGAAAATTCTTCTTTTGGAGAGTTCTCTCTTCTCCCAATTTTGTCAGTCTATCTTATCTCATCGATCTCGTAGTGATTTTAAAATCATAATATGACTAAGAGTTATTACTTCTAAATATTAAAAAAAATAATATATATTATAATAGCTGAAGTACCCGACATTTCCGGGTTTTACCGGGTATTTTTTTTCCAAAATCAGACATAGACAGTAATTTTCCTCTTATTTTAAACGTCAAGTGTGCAAAATTTCATCAAGAAGTACTAAAATTCTGCCTTAAGGGGCGGGAAAGGGGGATGCGGATGGTTTTTCGAAATCTCATATAGACAGTGATCTTTCTCTTGTTTGAAGGTCAAGTGTGCAAAATTTCATCAAGCTCGGAATTAAACTGTAGATTTGTACAAAAAACAAACAAACAAACCAACATACACTTTTCTTTATATATATATGTAGATAGATATATTAAAAACAAATATTTTTAATGCCGTAATCCAGTTGTAACTAGCTAACTAACTGTTACTCTGTTTTACGGATGTAGGCAGATAGGATAGAGCGCCACACTCTTATGTACTGAGAGAATTCTCGCCTCAAACACATTCATATATCTACTTGTCCACTATTAAGGCTTCTAACAAGACCATCTTCCAGTATCTGGATTACTTGACCGTGCCAAGTCTTTCGCGGACGTCCTCTATTTCTGGTGCCATCAACACTTGCGTCATATATCTTTTTTATGATTCTTTCCTCGTTTATTCGTTGTATATAACCAAATTATAGTACGTCTTCATTTTTTCATTTTTTTACGTCTAAGTGGTCTTACTAGTTTACTTTTTTACCTCTTTTGCCAACTCCAGGCCTTCCTTCTACCAGTGTCGGTACCAGGACTATTGTGTATCGCTAGTTTTACCTCGGTTAACAAGTTTCTATTAGATAATATTCAATTCAATGCGCATCCAGTTTTAAAGGAGTTTTAACGTGTTTAGATCTAGAGTGACTTTAAGTCGGTTCAAAGCATGGAGTGAAAGAATTTCATAGGTAGAATAAAATAGCCGTAAATAAATATTATCAGTTTCAGTGTTGACGCACACGAGTAAGAAAATTCGTATTACTGTTCAGTAGAACTAATCATAAAACGTAGCCTTTCAAGCTCCCAGAATATCAATCAAATTGGAAATAAAATTAGAACTTTAACAAGAATTAAGGCTTTTAAAAGGAATGTTTCTAATTAGTTGTTGAAATTAGGAAGAGTAGATACTAAAAGTAAAATGCTTTATATAATGAAAAAATGCCTATACATTTTGTGTGTTTTGATCTTGAATATTTCCCTTTACCTTATTTGTGCTTACATTCTATATATTGTATTGTACATTGATATTTTTCTCTCTTTTATATATATAAATAAATATGTTCACGTTTACTTACCTTGTATGTTACGTATTATATTTGATTGTTTTTTGGTCTTTAATGAGTTTTAGTTTTGTGAAATGTAATTTGTTTACCAATTTACCTTAAAACAGGCTTGCCTAGTTGGGCAATGCATTTTAAAATGTGTGTAAAATTATATATATATATTTATTTTATTATTAATTAATATCTCCGTCGCAGGTCTCACATACCACTACACTGACAAATAATTCAAATAAGATGTGAAAATAACCATTTGTAGCTATCCAATACTAAGTATCAATGTAAGGTTGTTAAAAAGTACATCAGGAATTTTATTTTTAAATAAAGATGCGTACATGGAATACGTGACGCATTAGTATTATATAGTGATTATTTTAAAACTAAACTATAAATGTTTGTAAAAATAGTATGGTCTTGCGGAATGACGGCAGTGCGCTGGCGTGTGGCTGATATCCCCCCACCCCCTAGTGGTGGTTGTTTGCTTCTCCCCGGGAGATGTGGTCAGAACTATATCCGGATCACATGTTTTTAATCTGTGTTGTTGAAATTTCAAAAAAACTCAAATGTAAATACTAAATTAATGTATTAATTATAAATATATACATATAAAATCAATTTTGTCGAAAAATATTGTTTTAGCGTCACCGGGATTCGAACCTGGATCTTCATTTCCAATCCGGGGAAGTGCACTACCTTTGTGCTATAACGCCAGTATTTTTCTTGACAAATTTTCGTAACTATATGTTACATTTTTTCAAATTAATACACCTGTCTTTCCATTATTTGAAAGCCATCTACATTATTTTTACAGAATCTCAAATACCTTTGAGTAAACCGATTTGCAGACTTAACTTGAATTTAAAAGTATATTTATTTTTCAGTTTGGAAAAATGGCTAAATTTACGAACTTTTAAGCGTTCTATTCCACATCTAGGGCTAACATTTATAACTAAATTACGATAGCTGGTTCCCAGGTATCCGATTAACAATAAGCACGCATATGATATATAAACATCACTTACCTTTTCATTGTTGCTGTCTTTCTGGTCCGATGTTGTTGTTCTTTTAGCTGAGTTGTCTTCTTTAGATTTTCACCGACCGAAGCGTGCACTGATTTATTTATTTATTTGTTTATTTGGACCGCAGAACTGGTCGAAGCACGTGATGTAACTGAACCACCTGTTGTTTACGGTCTTCTTAGCTTTCCAAAAAAAGAGCGGAAATACTCACACACATGCATGTACATTATTATACACCTGGAAACCAAGTGGCGCCAATTGAAGTAACAACAACAAGTGGGAACATATGTCACATCAATATTTTTACTATTTTCAAATTTAGCTAAACGCTTGTGCTATGAAAATAGGACTAACTCATTGGTATTCTGGAATGAGACGCGAACCCCCAACATCTAAAACAGCAGGCCAACGTCCAACGGCCAATTCTACAATCACATATGCATATGTGATTAGTTTTTTAAATTTAAAAAAATTATTTTCAATTACACAATTTTCACACGTAAATCTTATTATATTGTGTCATGTTGAGACAAGCTTATATCAATAAATTATCAGAATTAAATTTATTTTTACCTGACACACTCCAGTTAGTTTTATTTCAACAGTAAAAGCGCTAGATTTACATTTAAGTACGTAATACAAACTGAATTCTACGAACATAACGCGTATCTTTAAAAAAATGAATTAGTTTTAAATTAGTTGTAATTTTTTTTTAATATTTAGTGATACATAATAATCTATACAAAATTTTTAAAACCGTTTTATTACTAAATACTTATAATAAAAAAATTGATCCTTCTTGGGACCAACAGACGCGAGATAACCAAGAAACTCTCTGTGACATATATTATATACAAATTTTAGTTATGATTGAACACGCGTTATTTATTCTAGTATTTACATTTGTCTTCGACCTATGTAGATTTGTAGTATTCATTTGGTTCAAAATTAGCCCCCTACGACCCCTTAAGTCTACATAGTCTGCGTCATTATAAATGTGACATCTTGGATTTTCTCAAGTGTAAGGGAATGGAATTAGGATCCGAAAATCTCGACATGTTTTTACCTTCTCAAAACTTTGGCGAGCTTCGTATAAAGTCCATAAACTTTTGTACTTAAAACTTAAGCGGGATATTTAAGATAGAATACTTTTATTTACACTCAAATAAATACAACATGTTTTTGGTAATGTTATCTCTGAAAAAACACTGTTCAGTTCAAATATTTTCTATCGCTCAATACAAATGTTGTATTTTTATCTCCTGATAAAACCCTATGCTGCGTGCGCCAATTTTATATATTTTGTCGTCTTGTATGATAAGCAATGTGACAATATACAGTATTTATTCCTAACTGACAATATTACAAATTATCTTAGATTTATATTCGGAGAGTGACGCGGAGCGAAAGAAAGCCATTTCGGTTGCAAGTTCTTCTCATATATGCTCTCCTGATAAGCATATCCATAGGAAAGTACACTGAGCTAATTGCTTTTTATGATATACATCAATGATCTATGTGATTTGAAAATTGAGGGTAAAATCATAACTTTTGCTGATGACACTGTATTAATATTCAAGGGAACAACATGGGAACATGTTTACCATATTACTGAAAAAAACCTACATATTATCAATAGTTGGTTGGATAAAAATGTATTAACGCTTAATGCAGCAAAAACAAAATTTATACCATTCTCCATTACAGAGGTAGGACAACCCAAACATTTAAATTATATTAAATTACACTTAAGTGGTTGTAAATATATAAATGGCTGTAATTGTCCTAGTATAGCAAGTTGTAAATCAATAAAGTATTTGGGAATAGTTATTGATAGGCACATGAGATGGGATGTTCATTTAGATGGATTAGCTAAAAGATTGCGAAAATAATCTATTTATTTAGAATACTTAGAAATATTTTGAATAAAAAGAAGATTAAAACTGTATACTATGCATTGTGCCAATCAATCTTGAGCTATGGTATTGATAGTTGGGGGAGTGCCTCTGGTGTACATATATATATCAAGTAAGCATTGCTCAGAAGGCTATACTCAGAGTAATACACCGCCGTGACTTTTCCTATCCTTCAGAGCCGCTTTTTAGGGAATTTCAAGTTTTGGATATAAGACAATTATATGTGCAGAATATATTAACTAACTTTCATAGGAAAAAAAGGACTCCATCTGTGAGGACTGAAAGATATTATCCCACAAGAGCAAACAAGCTTAAAATAGTTCCAAGAATGAAAACTAGTTTTGTGCAAAAGATTATTTATCTTTCAAGCTCCCAGAATATATAATCAAATTGAAAATAAAATTAGAAATTTAACTGACATTAAGACTTTTAAAAAGGATATTTCAAATTGGTTGTTGCTATTAAGAAGAGCAGATACAGAGAGTAAACTCTTTTATATGATGAAATAATTTGTATAACTACTTTTGTGCGTTTTGGTCTTGTAATTTACATCTACCTTATATCTGCTTACATTATTGCTATTATTTATTTTTCTCTTCTCTCTTTTTTATTCACTTTTTTATATTTTATATATATACATTTTTTATTATTATTATTTCTCTCTCCTTAAACATTTTCACATAATATGTTATGTATGTATTCAATCTTACTGTGTTTGCCTTTGATGAGTTTTGGTTTTATAAAATATTATGTATATATATATATAATTTGCCCAAAAACAGGCTTGTCTAGTTGGGCAATGTATTTAAATGTGTGTAAAGATATAAATATGATATATTTCTGTTAAAATCAAATAAAGTTCAAATAATAATCCGAGAGACAAACATAATTCTCGAGATATCTCCTAGCAGATTTACAATCTTACTCATAAAATGTACTTCTCATATGAATAGTTTCAATTGGTATCAAAATTATTCTTGTGTACAACATATAATATGTTTAAAGATAACAATTTAAATCAAGATACTGTTCCATTATATTAATATTATAACTTCGATACACATTATATTATAGTAACGTTCCCTTTATAATATTGATAAAATACTTTATTTTATTTTAATATGTATATATTTAAATATATGAAATTTAAATTTTTGGAGAACATGTACAATAAAAGTGATATTGTAGCAAAACGACATCCGATTGATTTATTGACTTTGGCTGTCAGATGAATAAATAATATTTTCTATTTGATCACTTAGGCGCATATGTGGCAGATCCATTTATGACAGAGTAAAGAATGAAGAAATAAGGAAAGAATGTGAAGATGATCTTAGTATAGTGAGTTAAGATTAAGAAATGATCACTTAGATGGTTTGGTCATATGGAATTGATGAATGAGTAGAGAATGGAAAGAAAGATATATGTATTTAATATATATTTATGGAAACAACTGGCTCGAGATAAAAGTATTAACCCTGATAGGATATCACAATTATTCTTAATAATTTGTGTTGAACATCTCACCTATCCGTTATATATTTTATTTAACTTATCATTAGTTACAGGCTGTTATCCTTATGTTTGGAAAAGTAGCTTTTTGACGCCGATTTTTAAAAAGGGTGAAAAAAGCGACATCTAAAATTATAGACCTATCCGTTTAAAATTTTCACTACCGAAATTTTATTGAATAAGATGATGTCCCTAATTAAATCATTACTAAATTATTATTATATTAAAATTACATAACCAAAGAGCTAGAAAAGAGATACCACGTAGATTAAATTTATACTGATTTCTCTAAAGCAATTGACAAGGTGTCACATTATATATTGATAGTACAGATAACTCCAGAGGCTGGATATTCATGGAAATTTATTGAAGTGGTTTCGTAGCTATCTTTTCTACATAAGACTTTCAGTAATAATTAATACCTCATTATCTGAGAAATTTATTGCTTTGAGTGGTGTTCCACGGGGTTCCCATCTTGGACCTATTATGTATATTCTTTTTATTAATAATATTGTCGATGTTTTAGATAATAAACAAATTTTAATTTTTGCTGACAACTCAGTCAGCAATCAGTGAATGGTGTGCATATAATACAAAGTAATTTGAATTCCTCATTTAAGTAGTGTTTCAATAATCACCTACATATTAATATTTCCAAGTGCTAATCTATTAGTTTTACAAATAAAAATTATCCTGTGAAATTTTTGTATTCTATCAGCGATGTTGACTTGGTATCAGTTAGAAAGATCAATGATCTGAGTGTAATATTTGACAGTAAACTATCATTAATTCCTCACATTGATTCGATAACTAACAAAAGTCTCAAAATGTTGGGATTTATTTTGCGGACTGCAAAAAACTTTTCAGACCTGCACACTTATAAAGTCCTCTACACATCTCTGATCAGACATCAGGTAGAATATAATTCAGTCATATGGTCTCTACACTTAACTGTACACTCGACGGCGGTTGAAAGAATCCAGATTAAGTTTCTAAGATTTATTAATTTTAAATTAAATATACGCTCTGAGGATATCAATTATGATTATCTCCTTAGCCGTCTGAAATTATTAAACTTATCTGTGAGACGTACGATAACCGATCTTATATTTTTATACAGTATCATCAATGGTAAGACAGATTGCCCCCAGATTTGTTGGTCTGCTTGACTTTGTCACGCACCATTGAAGTCATCGAGACACAATTCATTGTTTTATTACTGTGGTAATGTCAGAACTCATGCACTAGCTATCTCCGCAGTCCCCAAAATGCATTATTTGGGGAATGAGGAGATACTCGACATTTTTTCTGTTAATTTAATTCTTTGTAGTACTACACTATTACAATTTTTTATGGTGGATAAAATGCTTCTTCACATTTTATATTTATTTTAAATTTTTTGGTTATGTAATTTTTTTCTTTGTGTATTGCACTTTTGTTGTGATTTTCTATTATTTCACAAATTATGTTAATTCCTGAATAGGGAGTGTATAATAATAAATAAATAAATATTAAAGATATAAAAATATATATAAACGCAAAAAAATAGCATACAAATCAAACTTTTACACTACAATCTATTAGACGAATAACGAGACGACAGTGCGCCTGCTTAGCATGTGAGAGGTATGAGTTCGATACTCGGTGCCTCTAAAAAAAATTTGATTTAATAAAGGTTTTGGTTAAAATGTATAAAAGTTTACTCCTCGATCCTTCAGAATAACAAGGTTTCATCTGACACTGGCACTGTTTTGAGATAATGAGCTCAAATGTGTTGACTAAATTTCAACATATATTCATGTACACTTTGTTTTGAGTATGCAAATATGATCAGTTTTAGGGTTTTAACTTATTTTAAGTAATTATCAATGACCACCGTGAGATATAAATTAAAGATCTGGAAAAGTAATAAAATCAGTAGGAACCCTGTTACTCAAATACATGATTTTACACAACTAAATAGGTTCTATCGCCAAATGGAACCATGTTCACTTATTTAGTGTTAACAATATTTATCAGTAATTGCTTGTGTTAATAGTATTATGCTAAAGTAATAAAGAAATTAAATATAATATTTTAACATACTAAAATTATTTTTATAATTTTGAGAGAAATAAAATAAAAACCTTGTAAATTAACAATAATTATCTATAAACTGAAATAAATAACTCATGTAGTTTAAGCATTCAGCTCTTTTTATTTCCTTTCATATCCGTTGAATAGAGTTGGTGTCTATGGAAGAAATAAATAATAATGGATTTGGAAACTATTTCAAGCAATAACTCAAATTAACCAAAAATGTTAGTTAGAACCTAGTTATTCTAAGGAGTCGTCCTTGTATACATTACATTTACACTTCAATTTTACTTCTTCATTTCTTAACACTCGCTATAACAAATTACACTCTGGAGTCGCCAATTTGTTATAACCGTTGTACTGACAAACAACTAATGATCTAACAATAAATCTATAAGTTTAATTAATGTTTCTATAAATCAAAATAAAAATTCACAGACGTTTTACACATCTCTAGAGTCGAATGAATCACAAATTAATACTTTATTTATTAAAAAATGTAATGATTTAAGAATATCCAATTTCTTTATATATATATTTGTTAAAAATTTTAATTTAAAGAGGCGCATACACGGAATACTCTTTTCAAACAAACATCAATATTCTTACTATTTTTAAACAAACATTAATATTCTTACTATTTTAAAATAAAGCTTGTGCAATAAAAATAGGACTAACATGCTCATCTCCTGGACCGAGGCTCAAACCTCAGATCACTAGATCACTAGGCGAGTGTCTATAAGTAAACATTTTGATAATTTGAATTTTTTAATTTTTTTAAATTTATTTATATATATAAACATACATATTTTTGTTCTAACAGAGATGAATACATAATAAACATAAGACATAATTATACTCATAGTTTATTGTGTGGGATGGAGTAGTCTTCACCTCTGATATATACAGCGTTGTCCTGGCTACTTTGCTACACTGAAGTATGTGTTAAAGTAGCCAGTTTTTTTCGTGCTGTTGTGGTGTTATTTGGAATAAAAAGAGAATTACAAATTTGTATAAAAAAGTAAAAATACAATAAAAATATAATAATATATGTAGTGGGAGTGTTGTAGGACTAGTGAATTATTAGTGAAGGTATTGTATAAATTATATTAGAATGTTGGACAGCCATGCTTCTGATTCATCTCTACCTGATTGAATCATATATTGGGTCCATATTTGTGTAATCTTATTGGAATTATACGATTAGTGCTTCGTAATTACTGGTATACTAAACTAGATAGGTACTGTGTATATAACGTACCATGCGCACATTCCATAGAAGAGTAAGCAATATTTTTTTTCTGATTTACGTTTTATTTTTAAATTTTAAACTGAATAAGCTTCATAAAAAGCATATTCAAGTTAGTCCACTCCTGTGCGAGTGGAAGATATTATCTCTTTTTGACAGGATCGCTTCTAATTGATTATTCCCCATAGTAAACTGCAGTATACATTAACGTTAGCAATTGCTATATTTAATTTGCTATTCACAGTTCTTCATATTTTTAAAATTAAATAGTGGTTTAAACAATGTGTTTTATCTTATTATTTATATAATATGTGACCACAGAGTAATTTCTTTAATATTGTAGAAAACATTAAAAAATTGTTCATTTTTGTATTCGATCTATAAAATATACTTTTTCTGACTTATGACTCTTTTCTATGACGCTAATTCTATGAATCTGCGATATATATGAATGTTAAAAATATCAAAATTTTCTGTAATTTCATTTGCAGCAAGCAATAAAACATACCCCTCAACTATCAAAATAGCACCCAATAGCTTTCTACCCTTCTATAAAGAGCTCTCGTTCAAGCGGTTCGCATTTGTTTCCCGATCTGGTTCTGAAAACAAAAAGGACAAAAAACAAACGAGTGGCCGTCGACAAATGATGGCTGAGAAAAAAGAGCAACTTATCGCACAAAAAGTCCCGTAGGTCAGTTTCAGTCGTTCAGGGCGACCATGTTTTAAAACTGCTAATGGTTTTAAAACAAGCGCCTTAATTCTGTTTATTTTTATGTTTTAATTTAAATTAATGTTTATTTTTTAGTAGTGATGTAAAAACGTTTTTCAAGTTCCAACATGTTACGTGCTTCGTACAAATTTTTTTTTAATACTTGACAGTTTAATTCCCGAAATGCACATTTTAAAATATACGTATGAAACTGTGTACTGGTGGCCGCTGACGATTTCAATGTACACTATTTGTGCATCAACATGTGAACTGACTTCGATGGCTTACCAATTTCTGAAAGCCGGCCTTGAACTCATTTTCTGGAAAACGGTTGAGTATCTGAGTCATAATATTCTGATGATTATCAGTTATATTAGAAAATATTCATCCCTTTAGCTATTAACGTTGAAAGCGTCAGCCATTTTGAATTATGAATTCATCGTTATTCCTAGAAAGCTCACTTGAAAATAGTGTTGAGTAGTGTTTTTATTTATTTTATATGCTTGTTTAATACACACAAGAATATATACAACGTTGTGGCATTCGAAACTTAGATCAGCCCGACACCCATATACAGTGTTGTAGCAGTGTGATCTTCTATTTTTATACCTTTCCCAAGAGCCTACTGAAAACTGGTTCTGTCGATTTGAAATTTACGCACGTATTAGTTCAATCACGAATAGTCACGTGATTTCAATTCAGTTACTTAAGTATTACGGGTGACAAAGCGACGATTCCGGGAAATAACTTATCGTACCTCATACATACATATAATACCGAGAAATTAATTTTAGTATATATGCATATACATATCTACTCGAGATAATATTCTATCGTTTTTGCGTTTAAAGTATGTGAAAGCCATAGTACTGGTAGAAAAACGTAACATAAAAATTCTGGTTGTTTATATATATATATACATATATATAAACAAAAAAAATATAAATACTTAGATGCACTTTTAAAAGTGCATGCTTTTTTTATCAACTGAGACAAATTAAAATTATTCGGAGACATCTTGAGGCAGCTCGTCTACTTATAAATGCACTTGTGGTATTACGTGTGCACTATTGTAACAGCATCTATGCTGGCCTGCCGATGTTTCAGCTGGATATATTACAATCTATTCTAAATACGGCAGCACAGATAATATATGTAGTTTACAAATTTTCTCACATAACATCCATGCACTCACATAGAGCCATTTTATGTGCTAAGGAGACACATAACATTGCGCCCCTGTATTTTCAAGTGCTTTATATCCCAGACAATTTGAATGGTAGACTTAAAACTCTCTGATAAGCCTCTACTTCAGACACAAGAAGGATTGTAGAGCCGAACAATCGTTGCCAGAAGTCTAAATTTAGTGATTGGGCATTTGCAGTGGCAGGCCCAAAAGCGTGGAAATATTTGCTCTCCGTCATAAGAAACAGTACATCAGAGACTAAAAACACACCTCTTCAAAAAATCTTTCCCATAAGTTAATTTAATAATTTTTAATCTTAAAAACAAAGACAATGTAAGACTATAAACAGTTTATGTGTAAAACGCCCTTGAGGGGAAAGTTTTTACGAAAATGGCTCTATACAAATTATCCATTATTATTATTATTATTATTCTTATACAGAAACCCTTCTAATATTGATGCATAAAATATTGTGGTCCTGATGTTTTAAATGATAAAAATATTATATTATATTTGGAAAATTTTTAAATAATAGCATCTTTATGGTTTGGCATAAACCCGGAAGTGTAATTAAAATACCGTGACAAGAAGCACCAAATTTAGTACAGTTCATAAATAACTCGAAAAGCAATTTTTACGCCGAGCCAGATCTGATAATCCCCCATCTTGAATTATGACACCACATTGGATTTATTAAATAAATGGGCACTTTTTGAACTATAAAATTTATTTTGAACTCCTTGGTCATGAATATAACCACAAGCAAAGAGAAAACTTGTTTTTAATACGTTTTATCTGAAATTTTAAAGTGTTTCGAAAATAGCGGTTAATTTTAACACTCAGCATACCGTAATAGAAAGTACTGGCACGCAGCCATAATGTCAACTTGTGTTACCGTCAGGAATGTGTAATTTTGAAGCATTTTAAGTGAGAAAAAATTGTTTTACAAGTTTTAATGGTGGTAAAATATTTGTAGTCATATTTTTACTACTAATACTGATAAATATGATAATATAACGGAGCATTTATCATATGCAATCTAACGGTGGCAAGTATCGATCTTACTGAGCGGTAGACTTGTATTACTGCATGGCTACGAAAGGAATAACCTTATTGTTTTGATTATGAAGACAAAATGGCTGATCCGTACCGTAGTATAAAAGTGGAGAGTACTTAGACTAGGATAACTAGGACTAAAATCAATTAAAAAAAAATTAAAGTTCTAAAGTTTTAGTAAAATATGTTTTTATTTTAATTAAAAATTTGGTAGAAAACAATATCTTGAAAATACACTTTTCTTGTATTTTATTCAAAATATTAAACTTTCTCGTTTTGTAATGATAAAGCAATTTTATTAAACAATAACTGAGATATAGACAATTTAATTGTGATACAAACCGCAGAGCGATAGCGCGGGATTAATTTTACTCGTTTCCACAAAACTTTTGGGTGAAAGTGCTTTGACATGATTAGTTAAGTTTTAAAACAACAATTATTCGCTTAGATTTAATAATTTAGCAGAAATTAATTATAAAACATTTAATAACAAAAATAATCTTTCTATTTACAATTTTTTGAGATGTGGTGTTGGGAACGAATACTGCGTATGCTATCGATGGAGAGACAGAGAAATATCACTATTACATGCAGGAAAATAATACTTTCGTACGGTGTAGACAGCTTAAATAAATTATGTGTAGGGTGTTCTGCCGAAAAAATTCAAGATTAAGATGTTATTGCTCGTAAACCGAAGAAAGGGTGAGAAAAATCGAAGGGACATTGTTCGACGCGCGTGATTTGCGGATTTGGCATTCGCAATGAGTCACTGGTCGGGAAAGCACCGCGCGTTTGTGGTCGAGCAATATTTAAAATGCGGTGATTCATTGGTTCGTGCGCGTCGCGCTTTTTGGACACACTTTAATATTCAACGAGTAACATTTTGGAATAGCACGAACGCTTGAAAATATATTGTTTACTGACGAAGCACATTTTTATATTGATGGCTATGTTATTAAATAGAACATGAGATACTGGTGCCCTAACAACCCGAGAGGACGCCATCAAAAACGTTTGCATTGTTCAAAAACGACCGTGTGGTGTGCAATTTTCTATTTCTGTTGTGTTTATACCCGAGCGATTATTTTTAACCAGCGAGAGACAGTCGCCGCTGACGTGTATTGCCGAATGATAGGCAAAGTTTAGTACCGCAAATGCAGCTGTTTCCCGAGTTCAACAACAGAACACAAATTCAGCAAGAAGAGACCATTCCATATACAGCTAGAGTTTCAGTAGAGAAGCTGAGAGGAATTTTCCCCAATAAATTAATCAGCAAGTACGGAGACATACCCTGAGCACCCAAGTCATCGAACCTTACAACGTGCGATTTTTTCTTGTGGGAATACTTTAAATCGAGAGTTTATAATAATAATTCTTGAACAATTCGGGCTCTATAAGAATATATCCGCCATGAAGTTGCTGTCATTAAACCAACGCTTTGCTATAGAGTGTTCGCAAATTTAAGAGTCCGATTGTAAGAGTGTATTGAGGGAAATTGACGAAATTTAGAAAATATTGTTTATAAAATATAAAATCCGCATCGTTTAACTCCATTTTAAATAAATGAAATATGAGAGTAATATTATAGTTTTTTATTTAACATTAAACTTGAAAATTTCCCGCTGGACATCCTTTACGGAGAGAGAGATGTTGATCTTCAACAGATAAATAGATCAAGTCCGAGATACGATCAAAGTCTAACCTTTTGTCTATCTAAACAAGGCTCAGGATTGCGAAGAATGGAAGAAAAAAATTCACGGTGTTGAAACAGAATCGAGAACCACGAAGCCAGATAAGATCAAGTGAACTAGTTAAAAGGATATTGACTGAAAGAGGTTGTAAAAAAAAGTAGAAAGAAGCAGATCACGCTGTTGAAGCAGACTAGAGAATCACAATGTTCAATCATTAGTACATCGATTGAGAGAGAGATTCACAATATTTATAGCACTTTATAACCACTGGTTTTTTAGCGGATCACAATGGAGTCCTGGTACCGACACTGATATATGGAAGTGAGTCCTGGGGCTTGCAGAAGAGGAACGAAAGTATACTGAAAGCAGTGAAAATGAGATCACTAAGGCATATATGTGGCAGATCACGTAGGTGGTTTGGTCATATGGAACGGATGGATGAGGGAAGAATGGTAAGAAAGATATATTACGTAAGTGTTGATGGCAGCAGAAGGAGAAGACGTCTGTGGAAGACTTGGTACGACAAGGTAAACCAGATATTGGAAGATGGTCCTGTTAGAAGCCTCAATAATCGTCGAGCTTGTATGAGAAGATGTGTGAATGTGGATGAGGCGAGAATGGTGTGTCAGGAGAAAAGAGTGTGGCGCTCTATCCTTTCTGCCTACCCCCGCGAGGAAACGGCGTGATGATAAGTAAGTAAATAAGTACACATGTACATTTTATGTTATCATGGTGTTAGTTATAAATAAATATATTATTAAAAATATCATTTGAATATATTAATTAGAAAAATATACATATAAAATCAATTTTATCGAAAAATATTGTTGTTGCGCCACCGGGATGCGAACCTGGATTTTTTTCCAAACCGGAGAAGGTGCATTATCTAACTATGCTACAGCGACGATATTTTTAGCGACAAATTTTCAAATCTATGTGTTACCTTTTTGATATTAATATATGTAATCGTTCCATTTTTTGTATTGAAATTAGCAAAATTAACTTTGTGGTTAAAATTCATAGAAAATGGTCATGGTTATGATAAAAAATGGGTTATTAATTTAGCATATAAACTTTGCTGGTCATAAATTAATTGATTTGGAATCGTTGGAGTAAAACGTGTAAAACTAATCAAAAAAAATTATAAACAACCAACTAAACTTAACTACAAGTCCCGTTCTAAAATTTTTTCCTACAAATTATTCGACTAAATTGGTTTGGGTTAGGAACTAAATTTATTTTTTAAATAATTGTTTTTTTAAGAAAAATTGATTCTTGTAAAGAAACAATAATATATGTTTTTAGTTAGTATTTACATCCTGAAGAAGAAAATTGTATTTTTCTAAACTGGTAGATGTAGAGTGCAAACTCAATTAAGTGGTCAATAAAACAAAGTTAACAAATAAAAATAAAAATATATTAATCTTCAAGCTCCTGCTAGTTTTTCACGATTTAAAAATAAAATATGCATGTTGTTGAAATTGTAACTAGTATTTGCATCATAAAGGTACTTTATTTTTATTAAGGTAATTATTTTATTTTATCAAAATTACTTTTTAAAGAAAAATGTAATTTTAAGAGCTTTTGTATTAATGTATAAATAACTTCCGGTGTATTTATTTTGGCGTCTAAAAATAATACAATTTCTTCGTCATGTTATTACGTGATACTCAAGTTAATATAATTCATCAAAAACGTCGAGATAAAACACTGTTCAAAATTCGAATTAGACGAACTTACTCTTGGTAAATAATACATTTCTCTAGACTTCTGTACGGGATGAACGGCTTGTCGCCCTGGGGCACGGTGTAGGCAAAACAATGGACGCGCTACAGACTCAATAAAGTACTACAGTAATTGGATCCGAGGTTAGGTTAGGTTAGGAGGGAATTGCGAGGTAAAATCGAAATGGGAAAGCGCGGGAAGTGGCCGACAAGAGCAACAAAATGGCCAACGTTCAATCCATCGGTGGGAGTTTTTCTGCCTCCCTGTTTAAACCTAAAGATTCAACCGATTGCGTTTGAGTTGTGAAATAAAATACTTATATGTGAAGTTTAACACATGTTCTGCGGTGGTGGGTCAGATTTGACCGGGTTGTTAGTAAAAATATGATTTACGCTTCAAATATTCGTTTAATGCTGTTTTTTTTCTAGCTAATCTTTTATTAAATATTTCAAAATAATTTGAGATGCAAATAAATGTTATCGGACGAGATTTAAATGAGTTATTGATAAAAATGTGAAAAAACGCTCAAAAATCAGTCGCTTTTACGTTATTGTATATCAGAGCTTACAACGAGACACCGTAGACAAAGGATACCAGGTATACGTCCACGTATTTGTTTTGACTTATTTTTGTCTAACGCCCCTCAAATAATACCAGTAATATAACTATTTGAGACGTGTTGCACCTACCTGTAGGTTTTATGACACTACCTGTTCGGGTTCCAAAGAAAAGATTACATGCTAAGTGGATGTTTGTATTTTGGCTGTGTAGTGCGTCTGTTGATGCTTGAGAATATGTACATTATTCGTAATATTTTTTAGCAGAAACATTACGGCACATCATGCCATTTAATAAAATCATATTTAAAATGAAATATCTATAAAAAATCTCCCGCAAAAACGGTTGAAAAACTGAAAACTTGAGGTGGCTCTAAAATGACCCACACCGCGGGACGTGTTTTGTTATGATCCATCGGGCAGTAAGTATTAATAGCTGTTACGAATTCATAAAACATATTTTAGGCGCATATTTCGAATCGGCCACGACCCATGTTATTGATACCTTTACACGTTAAAATTCACACTCATACCTTTTCTAATTGTCATTTTGTCAGTGTGAATTTGTTCGATCGCGACATCGCGATAGTATTCGCAGTGTGGATTTGTTAGCTCCTGTGCACGAGCACTGTAATTTATGATATTGTATTTGATCATATAGTGTTTGTTTGTTTGTATGCTGAGGGTGAAGTTGTGATAACACTGTCTTCAATTGGAAGCAGAGATCGGCTCATTCCGCGTGCCGTTTGTGTGATCTCGGCGGCGACTGCAAGGGCGACGGAGGCGTCAGATATAAGGTAAAGCGAGCAGTCCTTCCGAATCTCGGTTCCCTGAGATCACTGGTCCTTCAACTAGAATTCGTACCCCTCATCCACCCTTATCACTGGTTTCCCTAATTTTCCTTCATTTCCCTAGCAACCCTAGACGAGCGACCCGGAGATCGTGCGATCGGTGCAGAATTTACGATTCCTTTTCAATAGTTTTTACTTAAAAGGTAAATATCGTGACGTAGGGCTGGTTCTGTGATCAGTGGTAATTTTTTACTGTAGTTAAAAAAATTAGTTTGTTATCGAAAGACCATTAAATAATAAATAAATTTTATCATTCAATATCGGATGGTAATGAGCGTATATCATTATTTAAAAATGGCGGACGGATGAGCGTTCGTCCTATGATTATCTCGCTATTTAATTTATATTACCCAAGATTTTTCACCAGCAAAGTGAAAGATTTTGAACGCAGAAGTGAATAAGCCATCGATAAAGCATAAAATCGTGCGTATTGCCAAATTTTGGTAAAATTCACAGGTATTTTTGATGATTATTTGCACGCCATACTATAAGCAGCATTAACCTTTGACTTACAAATATTTATTTACCAAGAACGATGGTAAATATATACTATAGTAAAAATTTACTACCATCAAAATTTACCACTGATCACAGAACCGGCATTTGATGAATTAAATCGATACTTTAACTGTGATTGTGAGAGCTGTGTTCGAACAATCACTGGTACACTAGAAACTAAACCTCCAACAGAACCTTAGTTAATAATCACATTTTTAATCGAACACCAATCACAGACAAAATAACGGTTACTTAGATCATAAATATATCACCAGACATTTTGTTTGAATTTTTTTTTATTATATAGGTTGGTGGTGGAATTAAACACGGGTTTTTGTAAAGTTTTATATTATGTTAGATATAGTATATAGAATTTATAACTAAAAAGAGTTTATGTCTATAATAGTCTTTAAAAATTTGTTACAAAAATTATATTTTATGGTGTACTAAAGTATAACAATAAACTTGAAACGCACGACCCAAGAAACTCAGTGACACAGTGATTAAAAATACTATCCTGAAATAATAAAAATAATAAAATATCAGTGGTTTCGTAAAAATAAATTTGCATTTCCACATTATTTATATTTTGCGAATCAGTAATTGAAACCTTAAAATTAAATATAAAATCTAATATTAGTAACATACAATATATATACATAAAAGTAGAATTAATTATATTTATAATTTTCACGCTTTAATGGTGTTATTTAAAAAATCATTTTTACATTATTATTAGTAGTTTAATTTTTTTTTTTTAAGTTTTTTAGTTCACATTCTGATTTTTTTTTTAAATTTTGTGTGTGTATTATTCAAGTCAGCACATGAGCTTTTTTTAACAGAGCACAACTGAATTTAATGTATTGGTTAAATTTGTACAGCATATTGAAGTAAACATACATGCTTATTATACTTGCTAGAAATATTTCCATAAAAAAATAACATAAGATATTATATTAAATATTAAAATTTTGATTATCTCCTTAGCCGTCTGAAATTATTAAAATTATCAGTGAGACGTATGATAACCGACCTCATATTTCTATACAGGATCATCAATGGTATAATAGACTGCCCCCAGATTGTTGATTTGCTTGACTTTCACGCATCATTGATGTCATCGAGTCACAAATAATTGTTCTATTACAGTGGTAATGTCAGAACATATGTATTACCTAACTCCGTAATCCCCAGATTGCATTCTTTGGGGAATGAATTTTTTTCGTTATGTATTGCACGTCTGATGAATTTTTAAATTATTTTTTTAAATAGGGCGTGTATAATAATAAAACATAAATAAATATTCATAATATTATGTTGTACATAAATTAGCTAGTACGAAATTACATTAAAAAGCAAAACAGAAAAAAAAAGCCTTTACTGTTAAACTTCGGAACAAAGAACTATTCGTAGGATTATATCGTTTCTACCTAAGGTTTTCACTATTTAAGGCTTTTACGTTTTGATGATTCATCCCTCGCTAAAATATGATTAACTCTTCCACCATTGCAAGTGACGTGGGGGCTATGATTAATGAATATACTTGGTATTTATATTGTGGTAGACTATAACGAGTCGTTGTTGCCGCAGATTATTTTTTGATTGGGTTTTATTGGTGGTGCCATATCGGTCATTTATCATACCTGAAGAGAATTTTAATTACTTCTTCATTAGTGATTATTATACAACCTTTTACGTATTTAAAAAAAAGGTTGTCAATTTATATTTTAATGTCAGTTTTGTATGTTGGGAATCACTAGAAGAGACAGAGAAAGAAACATGTGGGATAGAGCGCAGACCAAGGTGAAGAGTGTTATTATCACTGCCAAAAAGCTTGTATGCGATGTATTTCAAGATGTACAGTTAATCGACGGACAAAGAATATTCTTGAATGGTAACCGCGAGACAAAAAACGACCTAGTGGACGCCCTAAGTCTCGTTGAGTAGACGTATTATCGGAGCAATGTATGGTAGTGCAGATAGCATTCAGAAAAAGAAAACATTTCTATTGTTATATTTCATACAATAAAAATTTATTAAAATTTTATCTACGTAATTTTTAAAAACAATAGTAATTAAATTTTTCGCGTTTATTTTACGAAAATGTGGGTTTTTATTATTTATTTATATCAAAGTTAAACACTAGACGGGATTATTTTTTTAAATAATAACTAAAGTAAAACCTTTACACTAATTTAAAACTAATAAACTGAATATTATTTAAAAGAATTAAAATAATTTAAACATTAATTAAAATACCACAAACATTAAAAAAAATTCACTGCGTCAGAAAAAATTTTTAGTTACGAAAACATATATATACAGAGTACCTTTTCTTATAAATCTACAGTCAGTATTACGTAGGTCTATGTGTTTTTATGATATTATCAAAATGGTAGATTTATAAATTTGCGTAATTTCATATTCATTTAACATTACTTCATTTTAAATACTTTTAATTCGTTAAAAAAAAAACAATTTTTATAAATATATTGTATTTACTTACACATTTTAGGGATTCAATTATTATATCAAATTAAATTTTGATTTGAAAGCATATTTTTTTTAATATAATATTTTTATCGGTCTTATAAATGTGAATTTTTTACTGTTGTTTTGCATCATATCGCCGTCACGAGTCTATAAAAAACAGAGGCATAGTTTAATGTAGTATTGTTAAGCTACCGTAATAATTTTAATAGATCAATATATTATACTGATAAATTATGCACATTATAAATGAATGAAGAAGAAAATATATAAAATTGACAAAATAGCGATCACAAAAATATTCATTAACTTTATGAACCAGAGTTAACATGTCACTGATAAAATCTCAAGGACATTTTCTATTATAATTTTTTCTTAATTTCTTTTTTCAAGGACAGAATTATTACCAGCACATGAAGCTGGGACCTTTCTATTTCCGGTAAACTACTCTCCCACTTACGTCATCCTTATTAGCTCTGTCAGATTTATTGTAAATGTAGTAGTTCAGTGAAACGTATACAATAAATCGTACTTCATATATGTTGTATTTGAGTGGCTCGTTAGTGAGTGCTGTCATAGACTTCTGGATTTCTCGAAGGGAAATGCTCGCTGGACGGCTGCCCACGCATATTATTGTTGTCAATATCTGGTCAGTACCGGTGAGATTATATAGCTGACAGGAGCTTATAGTTTGCACTAAGATAGTTGCCGGGTGCATTTATGAACCTTCAGCGATATTGTTGGTTGTGGAAGAGATAAACCTTCATAGTTAGAATAATTATGAAGGATATATTCTGAAGAACCAGTTATTCAAAAAAACGTATAATATAATATATATTTATAATTTTTATTATATTTGTTTAGCTCTAATGCAACTTGATCAATGTATTGATACGTCAATAATAATACTTTAATCGGTCAACGACATTGTTTTAATCGGTCAATAATATTGTTTTAATCAGTCAATAATATTGTTTTAATCAGTCAATAACTTTGATTAAGTCATCTTGGATGATGTACCATGTCTTTCTTCCCAGAATACTTATAAAGCTGTCAAAGTTGTCGAGTTTACACAAGTTGTCTAGGTGTACAGAATCGATGGCCATTAACCCTTTGAGTGCCGGCGATTTGTAAGCCATTAGAACTCGGTAATTGCTAATTATGGTCGGGGCACGGTGTGCTAAGCGAAGTTGTCTCGAGGCGCACTGGCGCTAAAGTAAATTGAAAAATTATAGATTTTGATTAATTAAATGCGATTTATAATATATAAATTCTTTGTGTTGTAGTGTTTATTATAATTATTTGGTTTAATAAGTGATTGCAAGTCAGAGTGGTTTGAGAGAAATGCACGGCATTTAGACGATATTGTTTATAAAACGCATCGTTAAACTCCATTTTGTAAAAATAAAATATGAGAATATCATTGTGGTTTATTTATTTATTTAATATTAAACTTGAAAATTTTCCGCTGGACACTCAACTCTGTGGGTGCACAATGTATCGTGTTGTATTGTAGAGTCACTCGTAAGGATAGATAGAGAGAGATTTTTCTAATGTCGAGTTACATACACTTGGAAGAGTTTATTACATTTGTGTCAAGAAGAGAAAAACACGATGGAAGAAGTAAGAGTGTAGGAAAGAACAGATGTAGGTTGAATTTATATTCTAGGCCGATTTTGTTTGATTGGCATTTTGGTTTGGCAGATATTTATCAGTTTGCATGTGATAGTCTTTGAGAATAGTTGATAACATTTTATTATGGAGTATTCAACATCGTGTTGAAATCATTAAAACAAATACAAACCCGACTTTTGGAAAAAAATCATTAGGAGCGACGAAGTTCATTTCGACTTGGCGGGTTTTGTTAATAAACAAAATAGCCATTATTGAAATATTTGTACTGACACAAAGTTGTACAAAGAGAATGTATTGTGCGCTATGTGGGTCAGCAGAACCATTGGACCCTATTTCTTTCAGGATGCAAGAAGCAATGCTGTAAAAGCTTATTGGAGGCCGAATTGGGTCGATTTGACCTGTAACATATGTGGTTTCAACAGGACGGTACCACCTCACATACAGTCCGAGCTACGCTTGAGATTTTGATGAATGAAATAACGTCAGCCTGAATTGTGATATTCACTGTGTTCTACTTGGCTAATCAGATTAAATTAATTTTTCTCTCTAATTAACTAACTGTAAAAAGTACACAGTTCATAAAAATCAGCCAACAAAGGCATGAATATATAAAAATAAAGCAGAATATGAAGAAAAAGAAAATATTTTGATGCGAAGTATAAGAATTATTATTTCTGCCCCGAAATGATTTTTGTTAAACGTAAACGTAAACAGAAATTTCCAAGACAAGACAATAATTACTTTGACTTAATTATATATTAGAATAAACTTTCGGTTCATACTATTATGTCTATATTAGAATTTCTTGTTTTCTTATGTCAGAGTGAAATTTGAAAAAAAAAATTATGTTTTGAATACCAACTACAAACTAAGAAAATTAAATTGAGCTTTATTCTGCCTTAACAATGTGAAATTTTCCGCTATTAAATAGTAGTCATTTCAGTATCATTATTAAAAAAATATAATTAAATAGAAAATCTTTTTTCAAGTATAAAAATAAATTAAAAACACTGCAATTTGTACAATTTTCAAATATAAAGAAAATTAAATTTAACCAATGAAAATGATTAATGATTGATTTATGTACTAGGTGCATGGTACCTATGTTCTGCGATGTATAAGAATGGACGACTTTCGAAAGACGCTTTCAAATATGTGAGGTTAGTCTGGCTAGCTTGTGGCCAAATCCTTTGTTGATCAAATTCAAACTTATCGACATCACAAAGAAATTGAAAAGTATTTAAATTTTATATAACTAGTGGTCACAGCGTATTTTACCGAAATATGTAATTGTGAAGATGATTAAAATTACATTTTTTAAAAATACAAATTAAATAGAAAAATATACACACATATAAAATCAATTTTATCGAAAAATAATTTTGGTGCGCCACCGGGATTTGAACCTGGATCTCTTCCAATCCTGGAACGTGCATTATCAGATTATTCTATACCAATACAGTGGATTAACGACAAATTTTCTAACCTATATGTTACACTTTCCATGATTTATATTTACATTTATTTCTATTTAAAATATCACAGACATATGTTTTGAATAATTTGAACTTCACAATTAGGATGTGTTCCTTTGATAAGATTTTTTGTTTAAGTTAATTTTTAAATATTTTTATAATTAACTTTTCGAAGCGATAATTTGACAATAATTTGACTCCTTATTATTCTAAAAAAATTTTTAGTAGGCTTATAATATATAAAAAAAACTTTCGTAGTTCTATACGACTACTGTATAAATTGATTTTTAATATTTATATTGATCTTTAATATAGAGAGTAAAAAATGAGAAATAGAGGACGTCCGCGGAAGAATTGGCACGACCAGGTAAATCAGATACTGGAAGATGGTCCTGTTAGAAGCCTCAATAATCGTCGAGCTTGTATGAGACGTTGTATGAATGTAGATGAGGTGAGAATTGTGTCAGAACTGAAGACTGTGGCGCTCTATCCCCTCTGCCTACCCTAGTGGGAGAACGGCGTAATGCTAAGTAAGTATGTTGAATATATCTCCTTATTAGAAACATTACAGTGGTGCCAATAAAAAATAAAATCTATGTTCATATTTTTATTGTAGTATTTTTAGGTGGACGATCTATGACAATATAAATTGTACTATCGCGTATAATATAAAAAAATCTCAATTTTACAAATAAAATTTAATTTGGTAGCGAGGCCTTGTTATTTAAAAAAATATATATTATGTATAATTAAAAAATATTTTTTAATTATATATTATGTATAATTAAAAAATATTTTTTAATTTGATTTTGAATATCCGTAAATTATTAATATTTTTATAAGTAATTTTCTGTAATGTTTTAAAAAAATACAAATCATACAGAAATACATTACTTCTTTTCTTAACGTTGTGATTTTACCAAGAGCTATCGAGTGCCCACGTGACACTTCTATCTATCAAACGTTTAGTGACATTTGAATTTTTTTCATTTCAATTTTGCTATTTCATTTTCAAACATTAGCGAATGCTATTTTTTGAAATTCAACATTTAGCATTATGTTAAGATTGAAAGTTTGACTTCGTGGATAGTTAACCCTTGTCTACGGAAGACATTTTTTTAACTCTTAATAATATTTTATATACGGATTTTGCCCCCATGTGATTTTTTGGAGACAGTTCTCGGCTTTCGTATTGCCCGTATCTCGAGAGATTCGAAGATTTGAGAAAGTTTATGCGCGAGACAAAATAAAATTTGTAATTTATTTTGTCTCGCGCCGTATTCCGTTTGTTATTCAAACATCAGTATGTTGACTTTCCGTTCGTGTAACTAACGTAACTTTAAAAATGTCTGAAAATAAACGAGTTTGGATTATAATACAAATAACAGAGTTCATTCAATTGAGTAAGAATCATATCCACAACTCTAGAATACGCACTGTAAAACGTATAATGTACGACGAAGTGAATGCGGTATTTAAAACGACTGCGGTGGAAATTTTTAAAAAGATTCACAATCTTAGGTATCAAATGAATATAGTAAATTAAGGAAATTGAGAAAAGAAATTAATGACCTGGGTATAGCTGAATTGTCCTCCGATTCCCAGATTTTTTTTTGACAAATCATGATTTCAAAGACAACGTCAAAGTAAACCTTAAATAACTTATTACGTACATTTTCGAAAAACTAAATAATTGAAGACGTCACCCGAACAACGATGTACGACACATTTTAGGCTGTATTGAGTTAAGTATACAATATTATTATACGCCAAATTACGCACATTTTGTAGTAGTTCCAAATTCAGTAGTTCCAAATTCTACTACCTGATAGAGTTATGACATGTTGAAATATACCCTGCGTTAGAACAACGCTGTAAAGCATCCAAGATGGCGGGCTTGTCAGATGTGGTTCACTCACTGAGTGATGTACGGAGATTAAATAAACAAAGAAAAAGAAAAAATATTATGTCTAATTGCAGAGTCAGGAGAAAAATCATGAAAGCTGCTGGTTAACTACATATTTGAAAGAGATCAGTAGTCATTGGTATAAAGAAGACTCCAACTGATGTAAGTAGAACAACGCTGTACAGCACATTTTATTCATTGAACTCTGTCAAACATTATTTTAAAAGTACTTATTATATTGTTATTACATTTTTTGTTTTGTAAAAATCTACTAAACAATTGATAAGTATTCTTTGTTTTTTAAAAATAAATACAACTTTCATATCGATACCTTAATCTGCAAAGCAGCTAACTCCATTTATCTAAAATTTTCAGGAGTAAGAAAAAACCGTTTAATTTTGCAATTAAACGTATTAAAAAAATTCCAAAACACACATTGGAAGACTTTATATGTAAAAATAAGGTGACTGAAAATTTTTATTAATATTTTGATTTATCTCGTACTTATAGGGAATATTTGGAGTTATATACTTGTGTCAGGTAAACATTAAACAGGAATCAATGTAAGGTTTTTCAGCATCAGTAATTATTTATTATTTTAAAACACGTGTTTTAAATTTTTTGGGAATTTTTGGGATTTAGTGTACCATAGAATAATAAAAGAGGAAAATAATGGCATCAAAAACGGTTTTTTGACCATGGGTAGAGTTGGCTGCTTTGCAGATTAAGGTATCGTTATAATATAATCTGTTTTTATTTTCACCTTATGGAATAACGCTGTCAAGCACATGCCGTACACCATTGCTCTGCTGAAAAAAGTTTCGCATGTACCTCAATCCTCTAATTTTCATTATATATTACAATTTGATAAAAAGTATATTATTATTTTTAATGTATTAAAAACATATATCGAATACTATTTTTTCCCATCATGAAATAAAATAAACAATTTTTCTTAGTTCCTGTAAAATCATCTAAAAGTGTCGTATATAGATGTTTGGACGACGTCTTTAATTATTAAAAATTATATAGTGTATGCGTGTAAATGTATTATTTATATAACACTTTGCCTTCAGTCATAAAATATTGCTTGAATTTATCCCTAATCTCGTTACAATTTTCAGAAGCACTTGTAATTATCGTTGACTGGGGTTGCAAAACTGTTTTACGGGGATAATCTACTTCTTGCTGTACACCAGGGATTAAATCACTCTCTGAATTTTTTGACCAACCACCTAGAATTATGGCCTGTCAAAAGAAAATTGTGTAACACGCACACAGCGGATACAATATTTACGATTTTGTTTGGACCAAGTTCTAGCGGTTTTCTTAAAGCGCTAAATCTATTAGCTAATATTTCAAAAGCGTTGTCGACTACTCTTCTTGCTTGTGATAGTCTATAGTTAAATATGCGATACATTTATAGCTTATATCGAAATGGAAATGGCTGAAACAGGTACGCTTTCATTGGAAAGTAGCCATCAAAAAATCATCATCAAATAGCGTAGATTTATCTTCCTTAAAGTAACTTTTCATCAGAAATATTCATATTTTTATTTTATAAAGCTGTTGTCAATAAATAGGGTGTAAATCTATCATAAATTTCACCATTGCATGTAATATAATTATAAATATGAAATTGGCATCAATTAATGCCAGAAAAACAATACTATGAATTCATTTATAACTATAATTATAATTTCCTCTATTATGGCTTATAAAACCGCTTGTTTCCCGTTTAAAACCCCGGTACTAAGTGATATTCCATTTCTCCTTGTATAATCTTGCGTGCCCGCCAGTCTTAATTTAAATTAGGTATCTGAAATTATTATAACTAAAATTTATCACTAAATTAAATCTATGTATTTACAGAAGTTGGCGACAAAAATCTTGGAAATATTTGTATCAGTCTACATCAAGGAACAACCAGAAATAGGAAGAAACACGACCCACCTGAGAGTTGCCTCTCTAACTAAGTATCTGGATTTCTTCTTCCTTAGGAGCCACAAGTCTTCTGGCTTCAGAACACGTACTCCGGTGTTCAGCAATTCAAAATTTCAACTTTCATCTGGTTGAAAACCATATAGAATACTACAGAAAAAGGTTGTGTTCTGGGCATAGGGGAGGGGAAAACTGGTAAGTAACGAAAAGGTACCTTTCTATATGTCGCGTTCATATGCGCGCTAGGCGGCGATCAACGATCTATGGAATTTTGTTATAAAGATCGAACACCTTTAAATACTCTACCTTGAAAACGTCCTAAATGGTTCTGTAACATTCTGAAATTTTTGTTGTTGGGATCCGTACCAAATACACAAAAGAATGATAACTGTCACCTTAAATAAGAAAACAATTATTGTAATATATTTCAATGTGTAAATTTTTTTGTTGCATTTTATTAATTTCTATAAAGCACTTTAAGTACTATAAATATTAAAGTTTTTAAACATGTCTATGTTAACCGTAGCCTTAACTTTTTTGTGATAAAAGTACAAGGATTATTGAATTTAATAATGAACGTTTTAAGTAAAGTAATTGTTTAATGTTTACAATAAGTATTTGTTGACCCTAGAATTACCTATTTTGTGATATAAACACAAATGTTATTGAACGTAATGATGATCGCTTTAAGTAGAGTGATTATTTAATGTTTACCTACTAACATAATCATAATACAATGCCTACACTAATAATTCACTAGTTTTACAACACTCTCACTACACATATATATATATATATATATATATATATTTGTTAAAGATTATCGATTATTTGACATTAAACTCATCTAAATATCTGATATACACTTCATCGTGCATCATTTCGTTAGCACGGGTTATAAAATAATATCAATATAATAATATACCTTATTATTGTATTGAACAATTTTGAAATTTTTTATAAATATGTTTGAATATAGATAATATAGAACAATATATGAATTTTCTGTTCATTTAAGATAATAATATTGCATATCAAGAGTAATTGGCATAATAATTGAAATAATAATAAATAATTCAAATATTATTATTTGTCTAGTTTCTCGTGTATGTTTGCAAATATTTTACCAATCAAATTAGCTCAAATGTAACTTGGGTCTCATATCGCAACATTGCGGACACGTATTTTAATGAAGTGTTACTTAAACTACACTACTTAAGATATTTCTTAAACTTTATATAATCAAGGTCTTAGATTATTTATTGTATTTAAAAAAAGTTTAGTAATAAATGAACAAAGTAACCCCCGTCATTGGATTATTTAAAAACGAGATATAATTTTTCAATGTTTAGGTAATACAATTGATTTTTCTATCTTGTTTTGTTTAACAACTTATTGTTTCTCTCTTAACATAACATATTTTTATTCAACGGGTCCCCTAATAAAATCAAGGAATAGTGCGTTAGAAAATTTCGTAATATGCAGGTGTTCCATTAAAATGTATACATATGAGAAAGATGTTTCAAAATTTAGTGGAATTTTTATTTCCAGCACATCCCCCTACTATCGTGATATGAAGACCGTGACTGATGCATATCTTGCCTAATAGATGAATTTGTCGAAGATATAAAATTCAATATGTCCAAAATTCTCTATACCTTGCGCCAATGCACTTTTATTACGGAGACATGTAAAAGATAAGATTTATGGCGCAAACTTGATATAAATTAAAGAATTAAAGGATGCTGTTACGGTGCAATGCATCCGAATAAAAAATATTTGCCATTTGGGTTATGAAAAATGTCAAGTCTAGAATGGACAAGTTCGAACGTTTGGGATAATTAAAAAAGTCTACGTGTATTTTCTTTGATTTAAAAAAAAAAAAAAATCAATTTAGCTTAATCAATATTGTATTTATAATACTTTAACATGTGCATACATTTTTTTGGGATATACTTTACTATCACTTTGGTGTAATTTCTATTAACACTTTTAACAATCCTACAATTTTTGAGGTAGACACCGTTTTACTTTGTTTTTGGTTGGTGTGCGTGATGAAAAGGGTATGTTTACATTTTTTTGTATGATGAAAGATTTCTAATTTCCAAATTTAAATGGAAAATTTTCACAACTCATACAAAATTTGATCTAGTTTTATATTATTTATGATTAAGTTTTTTACGTTAATACTTTTCATTTTACCTTCCTTTCTTGCAAGACTTCCCGCTTTATTTTATATAATACGTTTTAGTTATTCCTTTTTTATATTTCTGATGAACATAGTGACTTAATTATATAAGTTAATCAACTGATCAAGCTGTCTTCCTGGCCGGCACGAGTCAGGGACGAAGCTAATTCCTGAATACAGTTAAATCGAATTACCGCAATCAAAGAGTTGAACAGTTAATTGGTTCCAGCGGAACATTTCAAAAGATCTCTTCAACCCCCGGCCAATAGGGTTGTGCTTGAACTCATCAAAAGTATTGGTCAAAAGTTCCCCCAATGCCAGAGACTTTATAACTTGCGTAGCTGGCTTTAAGAAGGGGGTGAAAACTAGAAAAGATGTTACGACTTACACGGCCTAAGGTCTTTGCGTTTTATTTATATGGGGGGCTGTTTTCTGTAGGAGTTTGTTATGTAATACAATACAATATAACGTATTATATATTGATATTGAGTTCTTTCAATTTCTTAAGTAAACGTGTTCTTAAATATATAAAAACCTTCCTTTTGTTAATTGACTGAAAATTTTTGAAATTATTTTTATATTTTAGTCTGATCGTGTTGGTTAAAATAAATATTTCTGTTTTGCCATACTACAAACATTACAAATATTTTTATTTTTAAAGTTAATAAGCAATCTTCTTTTAATGACGGTGTACTACGCTCAAGTCTAATCTACAATCGAATATGGAATAGTAGGTTAGGGATGCACTTCAAAAACTTACCTAAAACCTCTGTATCACCACAAAAAATATTATCATAAGTTATATTCAAATTATCAGTAAGAACAAGATCGAATATTCTTTTCAATAGCTCGATGTTACTAGACATTGTCCAAATATACGCTAAAAACATTATAAATTACATATTCATCAATAAAGACATCTGAATTTTCCATGGAAATGCCAAAAATAACAGAACAATTTAGCAATTCCTAAGATGTTCACCACATACAGGCAAAATAGTTTTGTTTTTACAGCCCGAATTGTAAAATTCTCTTCCTAAATATATAAAAAATATTGAGCAACATAGACAGTTCAAAGGTGCAAAAAAATTTTGGTTAAAAAACTCAGGACGAACGAATGTTCATAGTATGGTCACCCCTTCAATTTGAACACACGCAAAATCAAGGCTTCAGTCCTAACACCAGTGAGTGAGCAAACTATGCATGTGTGTGTGAATGTTTCACCAACCTGTAAAATCTTTATTAACTGAATTGTTTGCAATTGAATTGTAAATGTATTATGTAAACTTGTTGAAAACGAACTTGTATTATCTTTACAATTTTCAGGTAGGTATTGTCTTATATATTTGTTTTCTTCAAATATTACAGTATTTTCTTCTTTCTTTTATTATTCACAATTCTCATTTCTATTATTGTCTTATTTCTTTAATTATTCTCATTATTCTAAACTTATATTTGCTAAACCAATTATGTATAATATGATTATTGATTAACAATGTACAATGTTTGCCTCAGTACGGGCACAACCCGTACTGAGGCAAACATTATACCGAGGCAGATATTAAATTATTTACTAAATGTACATACAACATATGATATGAAATAAATAAGTAAATGTAATAAATAGTTAACCAACATTAATATTTTAATATTAACAATGACAGAGTAAAGGATTAAGAAATTAGAAGATAATGTAAAGCCGATCTTAGCATAGTGAATATAATTAAATAAGGATCACTAAGGTGGTTATGGAACGGACGAAAAATGAGAGAATATAAGAAACAAAAGAAAAAAAAGAAAGCAAGTGTTGATGAAACCAGATATAGAGGACGTCCGCGGATGACTTTGTACGACTAGATAAACCAATACTCTACTAGAATATGGTCCTGTAGTGATCCTGCATGCACCCCACAGCATGGCCGTGTAGGGACTCATCCAACAGTCATATTTCGCCGAAGCAAACTGACTAATAAGCAGATGCCAATACATCGTGACGGATGAGTCCACGGAGCTAGCCGACCACTTCTCTGCAGACCGCCTTTTCATCGACATCTCAAGCGAGCCACTCTAGTATTCAACTTCATACGCGTATTTAACTATATACTCATCGAACCTGCCTTTGTAATATATCCAGCAATAAACGCTAGTTTTTGTAAGTACTATTTTATTTAAATACCTTGCTCAAGATATAACATAAATAGTTACGCACGCACACCATATACACTGCGACATGCACTAACACGCGTGAGCATAGAAGATAGTTAGGGGCTTCAGTTTTACCATCCAATAAACCTTCTGATACGATCACACAATTAAGATTAACACAAGTCAATACTAGCAAACAACCACAACCCCTACAGTCATGTTAGAAGCCTTAATAATCGACAAGCTTGCATTAAATGATGTATGAATGTGGATGAAGAGAGAACTGTGTGTCAGGATACAAGAATGTAGCACTATATGCCAATCCCCGTGGAGAAACGGCGTGATGGCAAGTTAATTAATCAAGTAATGAAAATTTGTTTACCAGTCAGTTATTTAAGCTATTGAAGCACTTTTACATATTGTTTTACATATGATGTAAATATTTTTGTTTTTTTAACAATCTTTCAGCATCCTAAATCTGCAAAGGCGTATATTTGCCTGTGGCAACACCGAATAATAAACTTTGAGTACACAAAGTTTTTTTTTTCCATATCAGATAGCTCTGTTGGTTTTGCAAAAAGTTTTTGGATTTTCTAAAATAAACCACCAAACTTTATAAGAGTTATTCTAGTACCTGAAGGATATTGTTCAAACACTGTAGATATTCATTAATATTCATATATTCATAGAATTGCTTCATTCAAAATTTCATCAGGTAAACCTTAAATTTCTCTCGTGTCAGAACACGCAAAAGTCTCCTTAGTATCAGATGACTTCATTATTTAAATACCTCGCGTAACATCACTGTATGTTGTTACAAATATTGAAAGATTGATGGAGCATCGGCCATCTTCAATAATATACAGTGTTGTTGCAGAGAAACTCATATAAATTATGTTTATTGGTATTTTTATTAATTTTATTGGATTATGTAATACACCATTCGATGCCCAAGGAGATATACAACGTTTTGAATTTCAGAACTCAGATCTACCATAACCGATGCAGGGGTGGTCTAATTTAGATGTGACATTATTTAAGAAAATAATATTTAATTTATTTTAATTATATTTAATAATATTTAATATTCATTTTATTTATTTATTTAATTTATATTATTAATATTTATTTAATAATATTTCATATTATATAATATTTAAAAAAAATCAAAAAATTGACGAAGTCAAATTTATTCTACTAGTCTCTACCAGGAGGCTTATGGGTAATTTTTTTAAGACGACACATATTTTTATTTTTTTATTTTGTGTATATGAAGTGCACATTATTAAATTTAAAAAAATACGTGTTTTCCCGACAAAATTACAAAATTACTTTTTACTTATAAAATTAGGTTTTACTTAATAAATATTATTTTCTTAGCATAAATAAATTATTTAATTTAGCTAGTTTTAACTTTTTTTTCTTCACTAGTCACTTTGAATGTGCGTGATATATATAGATTTATTGAAAAATTTTAATTTTTTTTTTTTTAATGACAACACATTTTTAAATTACTATTTAAGAACATCGTTCGGTGGTATTTTTAATACAAATTAAATTAATCTATTAGAAAGATATCCAGAAAAAAATTATATATCAAAAAAATACTCGGTTGTCACCTGGATATGAACATAGAACTATTTCTACACGAATAGTTAAAATTAGTCAATTTCTACAGGAAAATTAGATTAATTAATTTTTTCCATTATTTTTACCACAAATATAAAGTATAATTTATTTTTCAATGATCTTAACAACGTTATACCTTATAAAACCATAATACGTGATTGAATAGATACGAGTATATTATTTTTTATTAAAACTATTTAATAATAAATATTTCGCAATAGAGTTATAATACATTAATATAAATATTCAAAATTATGAATTAATTATACAGTAGCAGTAAATAATCGTTAACCCACAAGAAATCCAAAGTACACAGTTAGTGGGAGGTTCTTCTTCTTGAGAATCAGGATGGTGGAGCCTCTATACTCTAAAGGATGTTGTAAAAGTTGCCACAAGTTCAACTTAGCAGGAATTAATGAGTCCCCTAAGGCCTACCACTGCGGACCATTCCATTCTTGGAAACTTCAGTAATATACAGAATAGACACACGTATATATTATGTTACAGGCAATGTAATAGTTTATAATGGAGGTGTTATAATCTATAATTCCGAGGGATTATGCTTACTGCCTACAAGATATAGGAAATATGTAAAACTCTACTATATTTATATATTTTTATTGGAAATAAAACAAATACAAGTTATAAAGTAATTGACATATAAAAATGGTGATAAATTATATAAATCCTAATATATTTTACGTGGACAAGAATACTCCATTTAGTACAGTTTGAAAATAGTAAGCATATTAATGTGAGATGTGTTCCGTATACCTACGCATCTCTATTTAAAAACAAAAATAACAAAATATTGGAGTAAATAAAAGTTAAAAGTAGGAAAAAAAAAATTAAACTATATAAAAAGTTATAAACACATTAACAAGAAAAAATCGGTTATCAATAAGAATCAGAAGTTTTAAGAACACTCTCCAAAACGGTATTAAATGGAGGGCACGCAAGATCAAGGGCTCTATATCATCGGCCAATTTTCAAAGACCGAGTAGTCCGAATTGCAGCCGGAAAATAGACCAAATATTGCATACTTCTTGACTAATATACTACATTATCAATAGAAAACCTAGAACCGAAGAAATAGCTAACTAAACAATATTCTGCATCGAATAATATAGTTAATTTGATTTTTAATATTGCTAATGAAACAAATTATAAATCAATGTCGGCGAACAAATCATTCTAAGTTCAGCACGATATCACTATAGCAAAGCATAATCAAAATATTAAGAACGGTGAAAGATTCACTTAAATCGCTTAAAGTTTTGTACACAGCTGTAGTTCGTAGCAATTTAGAATTCAACTGAACTATTTGGTCTCCATTCCGTAAAGTGCACGAATTAAAATTGGAAAGGGTTCAGAATATCAACTACAGACTGTGTATACCCGCTGAACAATTGAATTATGATAATGAGCACTCTTAATATAGCGAACTTAATATAAGAACTTTATGTGAATTATTATTTTTATTTAAAATAGTAAATGGCATACTAGAAGCCTCTAATTTAACTAAACTGATTGTATACCACGTTCCTGTGCGGAGTACCAGGTCATCGATGCTTTGCTATGTAAATTCATCATTTACTTATTTTTATAGGATTTTTTATCATTTACTTATTTTGCACCCACACAACGACTTCACAGGCTCGGGAACGATTTTGGTCTTGTAGTATTGGTAGTATTGTAGTATGGTATTCCTATATTCTGTTTAAATGTAAGAGTGATGTTTTTTATGCTGTTCTGAGTCATAGATACAACTGATTTTGATACTCAGCCATTCTGTGTCAAGCCTAAAATTTATTATTTTTATTAACCTTAGGGTTTGTTTTGCTTATTTTTTAATTTCTATTTTGTTCTATTCTATATTACATGCTTCTTGTGTAGCTGCTCATGTATTTTTTATTATGTTTTATACCAAATCTATTTTAAAAAAGCAATCCAGTTCTAGATTATTTATTTATTAATAAATAAATAATCTAGAACTGGATCGATTTTTAGGAATACTGAGATTTGTTTTGACATTGCAATTTATTAGCGATAAAAAGAGTTGATAATTTAACTGGTTTCGACAGATTTTGTACACGTTTAATGCATCAAATGCTGTTCGTCTGTTTTTTAAACATAAAATACTAAATATTATTTTACTCAACATTCAGGAAATGTAAAAAAATAGAATTACATTTATGAGTGAAAGATAAATTAAATTCTATGAAACTCAATGGTAAACATATTTGCATAAAAGGGACCGAGATACGGTTGGGGTTAAAACCAAGTGGTGTTGTAACCATAATTAACATGGTAATATAAGCTAATGAACATTTTCATTTAGTATCAATCTTAAACGACTCGTTTTAATTAAATTGGGTGTCAATATATTATACATAATTTTTTATTATTATAACGTTATAAGATGTGAAAATATCTATTATTTGTTGGAATTTATTAAACTAATACTATTTAATGTATTAGTTTACTACTATTCATGAGTTAATTTAACTTAATTTAAAAAGTTTCTGTAACCGAGTTTCACTGCATATTAAATACTCAATTACACACTTTGACTGTAACATACACAACAAAAAGAGTGTTAAGTACCTAACTTATTTCCTGCATGGTGCAAAATATTGTGAGGGACGGGGACGGGAATTAGGTTTTTTTGGTTCTTTTTAAGTCAGCAAATTTATATAACTGTTGTCAACGAAATAAAAAAATAAATATAAGATGACTTAAAAACTATATGATGGATATGAAAATATATGATTTTAAAAGTAGGAATGGGTTCAAAATAATAGATTATGATTTAAGATATAGATTTAGAGAATAATGTGTCTTTTTTATTTTGCGTAGGCCCTAAAAAGTAACAATGTATGCAAGATTTGATCCAGACAGGGTAACATAAGATGTCTGGGAGTAAGGTTAGATTAGGGTGGGGAGGATGATTTTATTTTTTTGTTAGGGTCCTAAAGAGTAACTATAAAAAAATTGTAACTGATGCCATTCAATATAATATTGTAGATATTTATTTCGGGGAGAAGAAGATGGGATGGCTGGAGGTAGAACAAAGGATATTTGTATTTTGCGCAAGGTTCTAAAGAGAAACTATTCAAAATTTGATTTAGGCCGGTCAATGTGATTCTATAAGGAAAAAACAGACAAACAAACAGATATTCTGTCATATATAATATTTATATCGACCTCTTAGAATAACAAGGTTCCAACTAATATTTTGGACTAATTTGAGTTATTGCTTTAAAAAGGTTCCAAATCCATTATTCTTTATATCTTGTATACACACTAAAGGAAATAGCAAGAGCTCAAACTCAACAGCATAAGTTATTTGTTACAATTTATTGGACATTATTGTTAATTTATAATGTTTTTTTTATTTCTCTTACAATTATTTAAAATAGTTTTTGTTGCATTATTTTGTCATTAAGAATTATTTTGTTTTTTTATAGTTGTCAATGAATCTACATGGTTGTCAGAATATATAATTATTGACCAATTTATATTAATTTCCTTTACTACTTTAGCTTAATTCTATTAAAACTGTTTTATTAAAGAAAAATACTTAAAAAGGTAATTAAAAAGTAATATTATTAACACTGAATAAGTGAATATGGTTCCATTTGACGATGGATTCCTTGTTCACTTATCTGAAATCACTTATTTCAGTATCAAGGTTCCTACTGATTTTATCACTTTCCTAGATCTTTTATTTATATCTCACAGTGGTCATTGATAATATTGATCATATTTGCACACTGAAAACAAAATATATATGAGTATATGTCGAAATACAATCATCTAAAACTTTTGAGCTCATTATCTCAAAAAAGTTGTCCCTTATTAGATATCAGATAGAACCTTGTTATTCTGAGGGGTCGATATAGCAATAATAAATATGGAGAAATAATAAGTTAGAATATTTTCACAAGTATAAAGGGTGGTATTGAATATAAATAAATACCTAGCACTGTGTGTAATGCTTTATATGTACACAAATTAGAAACCAAACTGATGTATTACATGAAAGTGAAGAGCCAATTTTCTTCGAAATACGAATAAAATTGATATAAAACTTATTGATTTTACATGTAATTTTTTCAAATACGAAAATAAACACCACTTTACTCAGAAAGGTTAAATTTGAATATTGATTCTGAATTTTACAACTTACCTTTGTATTTTTGAAATATTGAACCGAGTACCTTTTGTATAATAATAATATAAATTATCATGTTTATTATATATTAGTTATAAGCTCAAAATTACGAACCGTGAGTAAATCACTGATTTCTTTGAGTCACACTCACTATCAGCGATTGAACATATGGGAATATCGTGATTCGTGATTAATTTTTTCATTTTATTTATATTCGTTTGTGAACCGCGATTCGGCGCATGTGCATATAAAATGAAAATATTCATGAAGTAATAATATTTAATTCGTGATTAACGCCATCTAGTAGATTCTGTCAAAACTTTAAACACATGCCGAAATGCTGAGAATTTGACCCTAAAAATAAACTCTCTCTTTTTAAGAGTTTTCATATATGCAAGAATATGTTTGAATAGTATAAGTAAATATGCTCAAAATTATGTTTTTTTTTATTTTTTTTCGTGTATTGTGATATTATGCGGCATATGCGTATTAGTAATGAAACTGTGATCAAATTCACAGTTTTCAATCACTGATATTATTGAATATCAATCATAATCACACAAGTGAGTCAAGAGTAGCATTTTTTCTCATCAGTTGTGTATATAGTTTGTTTAGTATATGAAAATATATAAAGCTGAAAAAGAGTTAGAATAGTGACAAAATATATTGTTAGTGATAACCTTCGGGTATCTACTTATCCGAATTTATTTAACATTACAAAAATCCTTTTATGATTTAAAATGGAAGCTCAAAATATAACCTTACATCCTTTCATAAACATACTATATTTATCCCGATTTTTACGCTATGAAAGTTTTATTATTGTGTATTTAAAATCAATCTAAAATACCTTCTCACTTTTAAATATTTTTATTTTGGCGATCTGTCAATATAGGCGTTTTTTTTTTTGATTTCTACACCTCTATATATCTTACGCATTGCTTTAAATTTTGCCCACTGTTTTTAATACTTAAAGTAAAAACTTAATTCTTTTTTTTGGTGACTCAGTCTCATCCCGGCTGACTACCAAGTAGATCAAATTTCACGGCACAATAGATTATTTCCATAAATAGAAAGAGTAGTGATGTGACATATATTACGTCGTATATGTGGAAGCTGCGATTTAAATCTACACCGCCATCATCGCCTCTACCAGCTGATTGGTGACACAGGCGATATTTGGACCGGAGGGCCAGACACGCGCCGGCAAGAGTCGCGGGCAGTCTCACCTCGGCGCTCGACCCGACAAGAATCCCGTTCCGACTCCTTCCGCTACCCTTTATTCACCACTTTGTACATCGTAATGAACGACTTTACATAAACTTTCGTTTCATTTCAACATATGTAAATCGGTGAAATGTTTAAATATCCAAATTAATACATACGCATTGTTCCCTTGAATGCATTCGACTGCTTTTGTTTCCGGGTTTCCTATTAGATTTTTGACTGACCGAAATGCGTACTGATTATTAAGAGCTCTTTGCCGAACGTTGTACTGAATGCAATTGGTCATCCGCTGGTTGTGTTACCATGCGCCTTTATCTCCGAAAACGGCAACATTCACACACATAAACATGACCAATATCAACAACAAGAAATCCCAGGAGTGCCAATCGAAGAAAAAAAGGCGCGTAAACATACATTTTATTAAAAAACTGTGTTACATGACACATGTATCATAATGTATGTATAATATATGCGGAGGTTTATCGCCTTTACTTTTAGCATCATCGCAGGTTGATCCTGAACGCACCCTGAAGTACCTGTGGGTGAAATAAAACTTCTAGTGGCCGTAAACATACACAGTACCGACACCAAATAGCAATACCAATGCGGCCAGCAACCGTCTGAGAGGCTAACTCTCGAATTCAACTATTCGAGCTTAGCTTTATCATACAGCTTAACTACTCTATACTCGAAAACTGTGCCTAACTATAAACCAAGTGTTAATCGTAAGTACATTATTATTTTTATAACCTGCTCTGGCTCGACGGGCATTTATCGTCCATTCAAGATCCAATCATATTCCATTAAATCAATATCTGATGGTAGTCATCGAAGGTGCATGATCTTTATAAGCAGCATGCAACTTCACTTTGATTTCCTTACACGTCTTTTCATAAAAAAAAAAGAAATCAAATGACTGACAGTTATTGCTCTTTTTTCATGGATCAATACCATCAAAACATATGATAAATCAAATAAAAATTAAATGTATTAATTTGAATGATATACATAAAAAAACAATTTTATATAAAAATATTATTGTTGCAACGGATTCGCAACTGGATCTCTTCCAATCCGTAGAACGTGCATTAACTGATTATGTTACAGTACACAGTGCACTGATGGAAAATTTTTGAACCCATACGTTACACTTTTTAAATTGATACATCTATCGTTTCATTTTTTGAAAGCCATCTATTTTATTATTACGGAATCTCAAATACATTTGACTAATCCGATACGAGACGGCAGAATTAACAATTATTTTTTATTAAATTTTGGACATATTGATACAATTTATATATTATTAAGGAGAACACATACTTATTGTGAAGTTGTAAATATTCAGGTTCGAATCCCGGTAACAACAAAAATATTTTTTGATAATATTGATTTTATATGTATATTTTTCTAATTAATACATTTAATTTGTATTAAACATGTTACAGATCTATGTTCTGAATTATTCAACTTCACAAAAAGAATGTGTAATCCTTAATAATAAAATAAATTAGTCTAAAATTTTGACATGTATTGTTCAAAAAATAGTATACAGATTTTGCGTCAGTGACACCATCGGTCGATAAACACGGGTATTTATCATACATCCCTTATATATGTTGTCCACCACGGAACTTCAATAAAATTTTCCAAAGTTTTCAATTGTGCTATTTTAAAGGCTGTATTTCCACTTTCAACGTAGTTTTGTGACACATTTTCACAGGGAGCCCCTGAAAAATACACGTTAAAAGAATATTCCAAATAAGCAATACGATTTAATTGAAAGGATTCCTAAATAATATTGGTATAGTATAAAAAATATTTTCAGAAATAATGTTCTCTGAAAAATTACTATTTCACGTTTGGTGCCTTTATTTACTCAACAAGATTGAAAATTTACAAAAATAACGGTTCGGAATATGAATGGAGCAGAGTTCAAAAACTTTACTCAAACTCATTCATCTAATTTGAAATGCAGACTTTTTGCTGGCTGAGGCTTTTTTATATTTCAATTTACTGTAAAGGAAAAATTGGTCCTAGGTGAATTGAAAATATACCGACGCCCCGGTTTAATACATTTTTAAATTAGATTGAACCCCAAAGTGATAGTCGTAATTTCATAATAATATTTATGATTCATAAAATACATATTGCGCAGTTAAAATTGAATTAAATTTAAAAAAACAGTCATGATATCTGTGACCGACACAAGTCGCCGATCACAGATATACCGTTTGGAGGGCGATGGAATCGAAAGAGATCGCTCGATGTAAAATAGGAAATCGGAAATGAGGGAAGGATGGGATGAGAGTAAGGAAATTTTTTCGATAGCAGACCAGAAAGAACTCACGGAACCACAAGGACAGCTTGAGTCGAGCCTCCAAATATTCGTGATTCCAACTATTCGAATATCAAATAGTTAATGATAATATATTAGAATATATTTGTAAAATTTTTAAGAAAGGAATAATTTATTTCGGATAATAAATACAGAAATGTTTCTCTAAAAATGTAAGATTCGTGATTAATAACTTGCAGAACTCGAACTCTTCGTGGAGATAAAGAGGAGTTAGTATTCTCTCGATAACTGATAAAATTTTAGATATCTTTATATTACTTCATATCTCACACCCCACGTGCAAGTTTTTTTTTCATTATTTTGTGTATAACTTCTTGTTTGTCAGGTCAAGTATTTATGAATGCTAAATACTAAAGAATAATAGAAAGCAGACTTTATCCTTGACAAAACAGTGTATTGTAAGTTCTTGCTGTCATAAAACCATAAAGATAAACAGAAGACTTAAAAAAAAGGCAAATGCGAAAGATGTCCGACAAAGGCGTTTACATCTTTATTGTCAGACTTCCATATAACCGATGGCGGTACTTCTGGAGAAAAAAATTGTATACCTAAATGAATGAATGAATGCTTACATATGACTTCCAGGGTTCGTCAACCTTTGTTTCGTTTAGAAAAATATTAAAAATCTTATAATATAAATATGAGCGAGTACTTCACGAATACTTTTTAAAGTATTCGAATAACGAATACTAAAAAAAAACAGGCGAATATATTCGGGGTTCGAATATTCGAATATTCGGATTGGAGGCTCGACCTGCTCGATTCACCTGTTTGATGACGCCATCTCTATAATCCTCCGGAAATTTACGCAATGTACGAAACTGCTACGGTACAAAAAAATCTGATGAGTTTCAATATTCATAACACAAAAATCGCAGCGATGAACTTGTGATCCAACACGAATAATCACATAAGAACTCTTCATATTCTCGAATTTAATATCAACAAGTCGACCCAAGGAGCAATGTCTACTGATCGGAAGGGGTAGGAAAAAAACTAAAACTATATTTTACAATAACATCAAGATACTTGTTTACAAGTTACTTAGTTAATGATTTTTTTTGTTTGCGGGATCATTCGATGCCATTAACAATGGAATATAATTTAATTCAAATTCATTCTTCGGATCCAATTTATAGCCAAATGTGGTACAACTTCACCAATAACACGAGTTATATTGTATTTTAATTATTGTTGGTTTTGTACTAGCTGCATCTTGTAGCGGTGTAAGTCCAGATCTTTACGAAAAATACACCATGTGCTAAGCATACATGTTATGAACGTCGAGGAATTGATAACTTTGGATTATCCCTGACAATTTTATTTACAGTGGCAATATTGGCTCCACTCTGGGAATTTATTTATCTTACCGATGTTCCCACATTATATAAAGAATAATTGCTTTAAAACATTTCACAATTCGACGAATAGCTTGCTCAGATTAATGATTATATTGACCATAGAATCAATTTGCTGAATCGGCTGAGTAGACTGATTTTGATAATAAGTTTTAATAACTTGTAAACGTTATTCGACTGTGAAACACTCCATGGCAGACTATACTGAATGAAAATAGCAATAAGAGCTGTTAAAATATTAATACACATGGCTACTATTCTTATTCTATTTTATTACACTTATTGTATAATCCTATATTCATTTTAAACAAAGATAACTACAACTATTATTTTTTATACAATAAGCTGTGTATAACTTACTTTGATTAATTTAATGCCGACAGGTTTTGACACTACTGTATATTTGTAAACTATTAAAATATTGTTGTCGAAGATAAAGGTGTGACATCGTTTAAAAATTAATAAATAAAAACATTAAATACTAAGGGATCATAGTCAACATCGCTATTCAAAAATATTTGAATCGAAAATAAATAAAAATTGTGCGGTAAATACATCCTCTGATATTATTTCTTCTTCGGCGTGTAAATTCTTGTATTTTCTCTTAAAGCGTGTATTCAATATCGCACCACGTGACAAGCTTCCCTTAATTATCTTCCATTCAGCCCAAAACACGAGATCCGTCTTCATTAAGTGTAACATAGTGAAAAGGGCTCGCAAAATTATGGCGTTCTTGGGTCGCCCCTCCCCTTCCCCCCGCAACGGCCTGACAAATTAATTATGTCACCTTAGCTACAATGACGGAGACAAAATTGTACACGACATTAAGCTTTTTTGTTAATAAGATCATAAATAAGAAACACATTTTCTGATTCTAATTATAATTCTTGTTTATAAAAAAAATATACTGTATTATATGATTAAGTCATCCTATAAATAATGGGATTTTTTTCATTTACATGAACTGAATGTCGGAGGGAGTCAGGACAAACTACATGCATTAGGTAAAATTACAACCTTCTGTAAAAGCATGTAGTAACTTATTCTTCGTGGAAGTTTTGGGGAGTGCAGTTCAATTATAACAGTTGTTTTTTATTTTGCCATAATGGAAGTGAAAAAGGAGCATATTCGGGATTACTTTATTAGTTCAAAAATGGCAACAGCGCAGCGGAACATGCGAAGAATATTAATGCAGTATATGGGGATTGGGCAATAAGCGTAAGTCAATATAAACACTAGTTCCAGAAATTTCGAACCAGAAACTACAGCCTAGAAGACGAGTCTCATCCTGGAAAATCTATAAACCTCGACGAGGACATCTTGCAAACCCTGGTAGAACAAAATCTCATTGTAACTGTTGAGAAACTAGCAGAAAAGCTTGGATTTGGTCATTCAACCATTCATCGACACCTGCGTGCCATCTGAAAAGTCAGCAAATTGAGTCTATGGGTTCCTCACAAACTTTCAGTCTAATCGCGTGCAGAGAGTGAATGTATGATTTTTTTTGCTATCATGTTTCAAGAATTAATCATTTTTGGAAATGATGCGCCACCTACCATATTCGTCCGACATTGCCTCATCTGATTATCATTTATTCCGCAGTCTGCAAAATCGGATAAAATATGAATTCTGTAGACAAGGTCAAAATAGTACTATAGGAGAATATTTTATCACAGATAAGTGAATTTAGGAAGAGAGACCTTACAAGTCTACCATAAAGATGGAAGAGCACTGTAGACAATGAAGGAAAATACATTTTAGATAAAAAAGAACATTGTTTAACTTAATTTTGAAAAATAAAATTATTCTTTAAACAAAGATAATAAATAAAAATAAAATAAGTTTAAAAAAACGCATTATATTGTATTCCATCGATTATATGACGCCCTAAATAATAAGATGAACTCTTATTTTTAAGCAACAATAAAATATTATCTTAAAATTTTATTATAATGATTAAAATACCATAACCGCAAAAAGCAGTATATTATTTATGTACCTACTTTCGTCTGTAATATTACCATCAAAGCCTAAAATTTATTTCCGAGCTTTTCTGCATACATGAAAGGCGGCAATTTTATTCATCCTCAACGAGTTTATGTAGTGGTGACTATACCCCAACTACCTGCCGCGCCGCATCAGTTTACTCCATCCCCTCACGTACTAGCCGACACTCGAACTACCTCCCAGGGATTTTTGAAACGCCATTGATTGTAAGACGCACCCTTGAATTTAAAGACACCAAAACAGGAAAAAAAAAGTATCACAAATCAAAAAACACTAGAATATTCTATACCCGAATTAGTTATATAAAATAATACTGTTGAAGCTAAATGACAGTAGAAGCTTCTAGTATATCCCACACCTACCCCTATAGACTTGTTGTTAACCGGAAGCCATAATATGGTGAATATCAAATATTTCTAACTGAGATTAATTATATGTAATCGGGAATGACTAATGGTTTATAAATTGAAAAAAAACTGTATATTGTAAGTAATATATAAATTGTATTGTCTTCATCAGAAATCACTGTATAAAAATAAAATTCGCCATATCCAAGTATTACAAATGGTTTTCTCGTTAGTTCTATGTTATCCGCTGTAAAAAGATAATTCTATGAAGTGTTTAATTGTGTTCTTAGAATATTTGTTATTTACATGTATATATAAAGACTTTCTAAAATAAATAAATACGAGGATGTTTGTATTTTTATTTGAAACATTTGTTTTTCTATATATATACTCAATATGTTCATTTTTTTATAGTATAAGGGTTGTTTAATTTATTATGTGCGAATGAAAAGGGGTTTTATTTGTGCCGTAAACATAAACAAATTTCTTTAGGAAATTACATTTTGGACTACGTGATAAATAGTTATTTTTAGGTTTTTTTTTTCACTTCGTTTGGTTAAGTAAACGTTGTGGTAGTTTGCGTTATGGGTAAAATACGATTTCGGAGTAACACAGTTTGGTTAAATTCGGGTGATGCAAAATGTTTTATGAATGATGGATGGTGAAATGTGTGCTGTATTGTCTGCAGGGAGTGTTGCAGAAAACCACAAGTAGGTTTAGGGGTAATTTGAATAACACCCTTTAGGGCCGTTATGTTCACCTTTCCGATATATTTTTCATGGTGGCATTTCAATATTCCATCTATGAAAATAAAAATTCATCAATCGATCAGTTAAAACGATATTAAAGCTACGATAAATATATATATATATATATATATAGCGCCTAATTCCAAAACCTCCTAATTCCCTCCCAATTCTGTAATGTAGTTTTTTTTCTATATATATCGTTCTTGCAGCCATAGTAGATTTTAAATCAGGTTTTCATCAACAAGCGTTGTGATTGGCTGAGTTCATTTTACGGGGAATAGCAACTTATATTCAGCCGTCTGCTTTGGGGTATTTTGGAACGAACCCTGATTTTGAACATGCAAAATCAATGAATTTAAGTGGCTTTTACGAGAAACATTGTATTCTGCATGTAGCTGACAAATAAATCTACAAAACTGTACATTTATTTCTAATTATCCGAAATCCGTTTTAGATGGTTTTGGAACTAGGCGGTACATATATGTATGTAAGCCTACATATATTCTGCTTAAGGCAAGACCGCCTATTCTACTACTACATGTGCATCGGTGCCAATCACTTTGACTTTATTGTTATAAATATCGTTAGTATCGTTAAGGATATAAAACTCTAACAAAAAACCTAGACTACTGCTTCTTCCATTAGAACTCATAGATGCGTGATATAATTTTACACGATAATTATTACGTATTGACAAACTAATGGTCGTTGTTCGTGATTCAAATATACAATAGTAATAAGTTTAAAAGGGTAGATTTTCTGTTGGGTTTTAAACAAAGGCCTTTTTGTTGTTTAAAAATGTGCATTTATTTTCTAAACCCATTAATTGTCGCTCGTTAAAATAACTGTCATGAACGAGGAGGGTGGTTTTTTTGCGTAGGGCTTTAAAACTAATGATACACGTATGCAAATATTGGTACAGGTAGGGGGGGGGGGTGAAGACGAAGAGATAGAGTGGAGTGAATATATTTTATTCAGGGTCCTTGAATACAAATGAGCAAAATTTGGAAAGAGTAACTTACAAATTGACCAATTTAAACCAAAAGAAAATGGTTTTAATTAGTCAAAATATTGGCGTAGAATTAAATACAGAACAGGTAAACAGACATGTACTGGTGGAATAAGATCTCATGAACAGTATCAAACTGTTTAGTTAACGCAAACCCGAATTGGATTCAGAAAGGAATAATGGTAGATGTATCTGGTCTACCTTGATCTAAGGCCTGGGTTGGACAACAATTTTCACCTCCACTTGACTCGTACCTTTGTAGTGAAGAACGAAAATATCAGTGCACTTCATAAATGCTGGAGAAAACCGCATTTTTTCGTAGTCCAGATTTTTATGCACGGCGACATTTTCGTTCCACAAAAAGTACCTTTGACAGCTCTGCATCGAAATGCAATCTGTTCCACGTCGGTCGAAATCCTTATGTAATTAATTGGCCAGAGCGAGAAATTTATATTGAGGTTTATTGGAAAGACGGAATGCACAGGGAGTCTCGATTTGCATCAACATGTACATTAAATTGTATATATGTACCTAAATGCGTAGTGTTTTAATTTTTTGATTTCACACCTAAATGCGATAAATGATTTTATAACCATAGTCGGTCATTCATTATACGTATGTATTAATTTAAATAATATTACGAAAAATGAATTTAAACTTTTCTAGACACACGAAAAATCAAACAAACCCAACAAACATTGTTAAAAATGTAATACGTGTATGCCCGAAAACTCCCTTCGTGGCAATAAATCTGTTTACTCAACACGCATTTCAAATTGGCCCTAAATCCTATGATATTAAATTTTCGCCGAACAAAAATGTAGAAAAAATACATCATAATATTTTATCATACGAAAATATTCAATATTGTGTAATGTTGACTAGATATAAAGAATGATGTATAATCCATGCCATGAAAATATTTTTATGTGTTTTTGTTTTGATTAAAAAAATTTGAATCACTAAGAGGTATCTTTCCAATTTACTGTTTGGTTATGCACGTTATCATCTTCGTTCTCATCTTGTTAGTGTGAATTGTGATCTTGACGTCAGCAGACGTCAAAGATTTTTGTTCGATCTCGACATCGCGATAGCATTCACGGTGTGGACATTTCAGCTCCAGTGCACCAGTACTGTGTTTTGATCACATATTGTTTGTTTATTTTTCGGGTCGAATTCTCAGGATTTCGTGTTAAAAGTTTTAGCAGAATCTACTAGATGACGCTTATCACGAATTATAACATCATTCCTTCATAAATATTTTCGTTTCATATGTATATGCGCCGAATTACCGTTCACACTAAAAAATAATTAATGTAAAAAAATAATCACGAATCACGAATATAGATATTCAATCACTGATAGTGAGTTTGACTCAAAGATATCAATGATCGACTCACGGTTCGTGATTTTGAGCTTATTACTATTATTTATAATTAAATCAATGTAAGTATTAATTCAAGGACGGTCACTATGGAATTTGTGACGAGACAACCCGGGAATCTCATAGTTTATTGCTGTCTCGAGTTTACATTACAGACTTTTTTGTTCCCCAATTTAATGGCAATAACGTGGAAGAGCTATGATTTCAACAAGACGTCGCAACGTCTCGCACAGCGCACTCCACAATCAATTTATTTAAGGAGACATTGGATGAGAGCATAATTTCGCGTAATAGACCTGTGAATTGGCCTCTGCGATCATGTGATTTAACACCTTTAGATTATTTTCTACAGGGATATGTGAAGTAGCTAGTCTGCGCCGAGAATCTAGAGGCGATAGATGACTTGGTTTCCACAACATTCGTCGCGTTATTGTCAATATACGTCCCCAGTTGCTTTAAAAAGTAGTCGAAAATTGGATTTCCAGATTGCGCTTTATTTGAGCCAGCTGCGGCGCCCATATGCGCGAAATTATATTTTTACAGTAATTGCATAAAATTATCTTTCCAATAAAGCCAATACCATGACTGCTACCACGATTTTTATTATTTCATTTAAAATTATATATCTCTTAAAAAAACCGCTTATTAAAAAAAAAAATACCGGCTCAAGTCGACAAAGTGGCACACAAGAAAAAACAATATAAATACAAAAATCAAGAAAAGATGAATCTTATTATGCATTTTATAATAACTGATTATTCTTCTAATAAAAAATAAAAAAGGTGTTGAAAAGTCCCCCTTTGAAGTTTTTTATTTAATTCATCGAAAGGTACGGATAATATTATATTAAAAAATATAAAAAATGTAAATAATAAAAAAATAAAATACAATTCTCTTTTTCTGCCATTTTATGGGATAACTGTAGATGTGATTGTAAATTGAGCCTTCTGTATTACGTCATTGAAAAAAAGATCTCAATGAGATAAACCGTTCATATCAGATTTTTATAAATCCTTTCAGTAATATTTCTGAGGGGATTATCGGTATAATAATGTCACTCTTGATGGGGTAAGAAACGAAAATAAAAAGTCGTTTATGAAATTTAAAATTAAATTCTTAGAAATTATTTCCTGAATAATTTTAAAGACATCTTATTTCATGAATAAAATGTGCCTCAATGTTGAAATAATTATTAAGGATCCAAAATAGATTGTCCACGGTCTGTCTGAAGCACGAAGGGGAAGAGGTCAATCGACCAGATTGTAGACTTTACGGGTATTGCGGAGAAAGGTGGGAGAAAATCAAGCACTTCAACAGGTCATAACCCGGGGATCAATAAATTAGATAGATAATCTATTTTTCGAAAAAAATACGAGGGTGAGTCAAAAATTATCTATATTTTCGGCATGAAATATCTTCAAGGTTGTCATAATGCTTTCTGCGCATGCGCGCTTTGATACTACTACGGTCACGTGTGCAAAATTTTGTCTTTATCGTGTAATTTATCTTCCGGCTATTACAGTGTAAACATGTTCGCTCCGCTAACAGTTTGCATCAACGAGGAACAGTGAGCAGTGATCCGATTTTTCTGGTTTGACGGTATGAAAGGGACTGAAATTTATTGTATACTTTCATCACAATACAGGGACAATGTTTTATCACATAAACGTGTTTTTTTGTAGATTAATAAGTTTAAAAGTGGCCGGACGAGTATGATGCACGAGGGAGCAGGACGTTCATAAACCTCTATCATGAACGACACAAGTCAGCAAGATCGAGATATGGTTTGAGCGAATAGGCGAATTACCATCGGTGAGGTAGCGTCTTCTTTGAACAGCCGTAAAGTTTTGTGGAAATAAATTGTAGTACAAAAAATGTAGATAATATTTGATTTACCCTCGTATTTAGTTACTACCTGAATTCGAACCTGGAATTTTTATTCTCCGGGAAATGTGTTACCATTCCACCGATTACGTTTACGATGAATTTGGAACTTATGTATATTTTTTTAATTGGTCCACACGCGTTTGATTCCTTCAATTTGTGGTATGTGGTTGTGGAAAGCCTATTCTACGCAGTATGGCGAAGTCACCATTTAAAATGAGGAGAGATACTGTCAAACCGCCGTTGGAATCGGACTTCTATCAAGAATCGCCCCAGAAAGTTTATCCAGAGTACGTGAGAAATTTATGGAGAACTACCCAAACCATACAAAATCGGAGATTATCAAGCGGAGGACCAGCCAAAAAGCCAGTAAGTAGCCCAGGTTATTAGAGGTGATCTGTCATAACTGAGTAATATAATTCTATTATCCATAGAAAACCCGAGATCTCAATCAGCTATCGAAGGAAATAACTCGCACACATGTATTTTTCCATTTTTAAAGGCAATCAAGTCCCAAATTCCTGTGAACAATATACGCCAGGAGATGCCAGAACTGTATCAATTTTTTATTAAATTTGGATTAAATTTAATGCAATTTATATATTTTTAATAAAAACATTCTGAAATTACAACTTCACAACAAAAATATGTTTTACCAAAAAAGTAGAATAAATTATTGAATTTGGGAAGTGTTTTCTCTAAGGACCATAAAATGGAGAAAAATATTATGAGATCAAATAAAAACGCTCTGAATTCGGTTACCATCAATATAAATTAGTCGTAATGGAGTTTGGTGGCATGAAAACAAAACCGAGAATCGGCAAAAAAAATTGCAAAAGTACAACGAATATGATGGAAATACGACCAATAAACCTATCCTATATAGATGATTAAGTTAAACTCTTAACAATCCAGGATACTAGTGAGGAATGGACGTATGTGTGTCTGTTTTATGTACAACCCTACACCCTTAAGCCGGTACGGATAAAATATTACCTTAGTTACTATTTAGAATCTGGCGTAAAACATAACTCCTACACAAAATTATATTGTATACTTTATAACTATTCGTAACCCAAATATATACCAGCTTACCTTTTTATACAAAGTATGTAACGTGCCTTACATATTCTGGATTATAATCAAATAAAATACAAACTAATAATGAAACGTTCTACGGAATTATAATTATTTTTCTAACAAAAGCGACAGCCGGATTGGTTTATCGCGAAAGTTAAATTGCCAGCATTAAACATTCATAAAAATATATTCACGTTTGGAAAATGAAACGCATTTCACTCCAACACTTATTTATGGATTTATATTTCGGATAACTCCGAAATAGAGACTCGGATACATTAAGTTCCACACGGTATTTATGGATATATTCGCAAAGTTTTTTCAGCGAACGCGGAATTCAATATGCCGTAACACAATTTTGACGGGAAAATCCGTCAATGTGGAAATGTGGAAGGAAACTCGGCTAAGTGTGAGCGGAACTTTTTCGACCCACAAATTTTCGTGTAATGCCGACTTAATGTAAGGAGTTTACATACATGTCATAAAATACAACCTATCGGAAAGCGCGCCCTTGAAAAATGGATCTCGGGAAAGAGTCTGAAAAAGTCTTCGATGAAATTTGTCACTTTATCTATTTACAGGTGGTATTCTTTGGAGTATTATAAAACGTTGATATTTTCACAAAATGACTAATCTTTTGAAAATATTATTCACGATTTGTCGAGAGAGGAATTTTTTACTTTGAGAACTATATTTTTTTAGTTATACTCGATGGTACAATTAAAGTATGAAGTACATCATTTATAAAGACATTCAATCGCCTTCTTAAAATAATCACAACTAAGTCTAGATTATAAGTTGCATATGTAAAAATTTATTACTACTTTATTTATTTAAAAAAAATTCTACAATATAATTTATTTCCTTACAATAATGATTTATTTTTAATAGTCAATATGCAATATATTTGTTCATATAAGGATATTTTATTAGAATATTAATATACCAATTCAAAGGACATATTTAAAAACAGAATTAAATTTAAAAAAACCAAGTATGATATCAATTATTTTTATTTATTTGAAGGATAATTTGATGCCATTAACAATGGAACATAATTTCTTTCAAATGTGCATCACAACTACGTTTGATACAATGCATTTTTGGGTCTAATTTTTAGTCACACTTTTACATAAATCTGGTGCAATTTTACTAATACCACGAGTTATGTTGTTCTTTAATTGTTCAATTGTTATTGCTTTATCAGCATAATTAAGTGACTTTACATATTCTCACAGAACATGATCTAACGGAAAAATGTCACAAAATGGGGAGAAATTACGCCCAAGAACTTTTAAAGGTCCAAACTTAAAATTAAAACTGATACGACAGTATATTGAATTACCTAATTGCACCTTTACTCTTTATATATACATATTTTTTTTTATACATTGAACATTGGAAATTTTTACGTTTTAATTATATTTTTTAATAATTATGTAATTAATAATTATATTTACGTTTAAATTAATTTAATAATTATTTTTAGGTTTTAGTTATATATTATTTAATTGCATCTTGCTTTACTCTTTACATATACCATATATTATATCTTATACATCATTTACGTTAAGTATTTAACTAATCTAATGACATCTTGTTTAACTCCTTATAAATATATATAATATTGTACATTTATCATTGCACTTTGTTTATTACTATACCGGAAAAACATTGTCTACCATAATAAAGTAAAATACTAGTGTAGCAGGTAGTGTACCCAAATATATGTCTTACTTTTCTCAAATGTTTATCTGATTATAATATAACATATTGTACTAAGAATCAAATAAAAAACTATATATTATTATTAAAAATAATTGAATTCCTTTCCCGTCCTCACCAGTTTGTCGAGAGGCAGCCCTGTGTCGGAACGGTTCGAACACCACTATAAAAATCTGAGATCTGCATCTATACTTTGTGTCGTGGAACATTGACGAAATATTGCATGTGAAATATTATACAGTCCACTTTTGGAGGTGCCAGCAGAAGCGGATAGGTGATGAGTGCCATTTTCTTCCGTATCCTGATTTTTATAGCGTCTATGTTTGGGTATCTAACAACAAGTATTCTTGCTAACTTTGAACATGTTTCCAATAGAATCGACGCGAGTCTAGAAAAGGTCGTGATCACAGGGACAGTTGCAGGGAAGCGAGCAAGAGGACAGTAGACGGTCTTCTGAAACATAGATAGACCAAATAAACAAATTCACAGGGTTCTCTTAGAACGCTGGGATCAACATGGCTGAAGACCGGGAGGAATGGAGACGTATTATGCAACATGTAACATATACTGCAGGATACCACAACGTTCAGCATTGACCATGCGATGTAGAAGAAGAAAGGTATACCATTAATACAATATACAAGTTTATCCAAAATTATGAATTCAATTTCGTAACTTTACATTTCAAACTGCGAACGAGTGTCAAATATGTGAAAATATACCTTTGTAGGTAAAAATTCAATAATTGTGTGTTCTTTGACATGTATGAATATTGTTAACCTTTATCATACCATGATATAAAATACTCGTAAGCAGCCATGCTATCAACTCGTGTTACCGTAAAAAATTAGAATTCTATCAGCCGTTGAAAAAAAATGGCCATTAATTTACTATAAATATTAGGTATTAAATATAAAAAAATATGTATAATATTATAATTCGGAGCATTCATCATGTCCTGTATAGGAGGTTGCATTATATAATACAACCATCCTTTTTATCTATCTTTATTTAATTAGTGAGAAAAAGACACCATTATATTCGTATGTTTGTTATTCTTTTCGCTGCCAAATTAATATGTGATTTCTTTATGTCTTGTCATACATGGTATTTTTGTCAGCGTATTAATTTTATAACGGATTGCATTGAAAGATAGTTATTTTTGTAAGATTTGCCTTACACACTTGATTTTTCACTAGTAATTTCTAAGCGTAAATATTTTCGTTCAATTTAATTATAATATGAATTGAAATATTACAGGTTTAATAAGAGCGGTAGACCTATGTTACTGCATGGTTTGGGAAGGTTTAATAATATACTGGTCAAAATAAAAAATATATAAAATTGAAAAATATTGATTTTTAAGGCGTATTTTAGTATAATGTGTTGAAAACATTTTACAGATAAAGAATATTGCTTAAATTAATTAGATTTTTATTGTGAAATATATACTGATGCATAGGCATATGTGAGATATGGGAAATGAATGTCAAATTTAGACCATAGATGGCGATAGTGTAGTGATATCGAATATATATATATATATATATATATATATAAAGTTATCACTTAAGCTAGCCGAAGACAGGTTGTAAGCCCTGTAAATATCCATACATAAATATATTTTTATCAAATATAATAAAAAAATAGCACCGTCTCTACGAGATATCTATTGTTTGTAAATCCAGTAATACATCTAATCGGTAGCTGAACTCGTTCCACACCCGATGGGGTCAGCCACAGTTTTTGGTAGTGGTGGTAAAAGTGTAAAAGTCACAAGGCGTGAGATTAGGAGATCTCGGGAGTCAGAAATGAACATTTCACTCACAACTGATACGAAAGGTCGTTTGCGCAACTGTGAGCGATCTAGCGATTTGAAACTTTCTCCAATATCATTTGATATGTAGATCATTCACATGCAATGTAATCAACGTATAAGGAAATATAGCAACATGAAATTGAGTCCATCATTTTGAATAGCTCTGTACATTTTTAAATAAAAATATCAAATATAAATAGTCTGAATCCAAAATCAAATACTTTGCAAATATTATTATAGCGAGGGAGAAATAGAAACAAAGATTTCAACGGTGAAGTTCAGATGGGCGACAAATTACAGAGAAAGCTATTTGTTAATTATGCCAAACTACAATCTCCTTTAGGAATTTTTGTCTTGTCGGATCGTAGCAATATTTTAGATAATTGTAATCTATGATTTGTGTTTGTATTAAATTTTGTTATGTTCACTTATATATATATATATATATATATATATATATATATATATACAACTATTGTTTTAATGATTATTATGAGTAATATGTAAAATATTCACATTTATCCGATTTAAAAATCGCAAAAGTCTACATTGTGTACACTGAGTTGGCAGGAAAGGTTAAAAAAATAATTGAATTAGTCTATAATACAGTTTACGTAGGAGGAGTTTTAGAATTATTTAAAATTAATTAATTAAATAAAAACTTTTTTGTTATAGTGCATATTTATGCGAAGACTGTGAACTTAAAAAATACTTTGTAAGGGTTCAAATTGAATTTTTTCCTCTTTATCTTATTTTTAAAATGGCCGGTTTAAACAATGAAGACGATAAGATCAGAGACTCACAAAATAAGTGAAGACCATTAAAACTTAATGACCGGATGGAGTGAGTGACAATATTATTCACTATTACTTTTGACGGCTGTCTGAACTTTTAATTACAGGGTACCAGGGATGAAACGTGGAAAATACTCCCTCACCGCGGAAATTAACATTCCGGGGGCATCCGCCAATTTTCGCGCCAATTAGCATGAAATAGCTGTCTCGGACCACCATACGGAGACAATTCACGGAACTCAGGAGATAAGGGGAAGATTTTCCAAAATCTAGGGTTCGCAGCTCATTTTCAAGACTGGTGAATAAAATCAAAGCCTTTTCAAATAACATTCGGAGAAATTTTTATTTAGATTCGTGACAATAAATTTTTATCTTAGTCAATAAAGCATTAATGAGAGGTGACATCAATTTTTAAATGTCGATTTTTAGATATAAAAATAATGTTACGTAGAAAAGTTGTGATATTGTAAAAATACACTACGATGTTACATTAATTTTTCATTGTTTCAAAACCTCAAGTATCCTTAAGTTCTGGTATTAAAAATATACATGCGATGATGCAATTAAATGAAATATACAATTATTTGTTTCTTTTACGTCTACTACACTGTGGTATTAATTTAGTTTTATTTAACAAAATAGTTTCATTCTATATCTCTTTAATTTGAAAATTCGAAATTTTTATTGAGCACTCTGGTTCTAATCGACCGAATATAAATAAAAGTCTAGATTTGTAGGCAATTTTTCATTTGTACGAAAATTTTAAAGAAAACTGATAAATTACATCCAAATAAAATGTCAAATATTTTAGGAATTTTCCTTTGAAGAATTAAATTGACATGTAACTTTTTTTTTCTGAACTAGTAATGTGGAGAGCGGTTCCGAGTAACAGTCAGCATTGCTAAATGCACCTATTACCATGGGGTTCGTGTAACAGACTTTATTTCTTCTATCGATGTTAGCGCCAGTGCAGCAATATCTTCATAGTATCTAACATATATCACACTTTTATTTTGTCTTAATTAAAAAAATATGTATTCTGGTTCGATGAGAAGTTCAAATACAGGTTATATACTCGTACAGTTTTCGAGTGCTGCATTTTTGATGTGAATGGTTTATCTTCCCATTGAATCTCATTAGATACAGGTTGAATATTATATTCCAGATCGATTTTGGTTTTGAAAATGAAACAATTTTTTAACTTTGTTTTTACTTATCGATTATTTGGTTTATTACAATTATGTATGAAATATGACATTGGCTAAGCGGCTGCCTCAGGCAGCAGTACAAATGCGTGCTCTGTTAAACATATTTTTTATAACACTCTCGAACTTCAGCAATTCCATTTCGAATATTATCCTGTAGCATCGATATTGTAATTGGCTTATTGGCCAATTACAATACCGTTCCTTTCAAGTACCTCCATAGAAAATATTCGGGAGCCGTCAAATCAGGCGATCGAGAAGGCCAATCGATATTACCACTTTTTGACATTATGTGGTCAGGAAAGATTTCTTGCAAAATTTCAAGCGTAGCTCGAGCTGTGTATAAGGTGGAACCATCCTGTTGATCCCACATGTGTTGCAGGTTCAATCGACCCAATTCGGCTACCTATAAATTTTCCAAAATTTGACGATAGCGAACGCTATTAATGGTTATCGCATTGCCATTATTATTTAGATAATTCGACAAGCTGTTGAAGCATTAGATGCTATATAATTAATTGTCATAAACTACTCTCTACGAATACTAAATGCGAACTGACAAATATCTGCCAAACCGAAACGACGGCCAAATAAAATCGGTCTGGAAAAATATATTTACCTTATACTCCACAGATTTAATAATAATTTATAGAATTATTTATTTTAAAAGATTAGACACATCGTCAAAAAATAGACTTATTCTAAGTCTACAAAGAATACGTAAAGCAGTCACTTCGATATTCTGGAAAAAAAAATATTATAAAATTATACTTCAAATGTCAAAGGTAGAAATTCAATGGCTTTGTTCGTCAAATAACATTATCGATATGTGATGTTATGCCGCACGTGACGAATAGGCCATCCGAGTTCAGACATTTGAAGTGCCGCATGTTATTTTATCAAGTTTCTGGTGAAACTCCGAAATCATCCAATTAAAGACAATGTACCTACAGAGTTGAACCAGTGTTCGGGTGCACGGTACCAGTTCAGTAACTGGTGGTCATTAAATACCGCCTGTAATTTGAATGGCTCACTTGGGAACATCCCCAAGGGTGAGTTGGTCACGTGCCGTTCTGGTAAGGATTTTGAGAGATTTCGTTTATCATTCAAATAAATACATTTAAAAAATATTTTTATTAAGAAAGTTAAACACTTGAGCTTTATTTATCATTCATTTAGTTTTTTTAAAATGATTATTAACAGATTATTAAAAATAAAACAGGAAGAAAGTTAGCCACATCCATCTTTAATAACTTATATTTAAGATATTATTATCTTGACATTACTTGTTTAGAAACTGTTGACTTTCTATTGATCCCATTGTATTATTTTAAAATATTTCCTTATGTTTTAAGATTAAACATTTATATTGCGAAGTTAAAGTTTTTCAGAACATAGTTCTGTGGTATTATATTTTAATACAAAATAAATTAATCAGTTAGAAAGATCAAAAAGAAAGAAAGGTCAGATCAAAATAAGTTTATCCAAAAAAAAAATTTTATTGCTACCAAGATTTGAACCTGAATCCTTTTCTATCCGGGAAAATGTGTTAACAGATTATATTACACCGACATAGTAAGTTGACGATAAATTTTCTTATCTTATATATCCTGTAGTTCTGTAAAATCCAGGTTCAAATTCAATAATATTTATATTTCTTATTTATTATCTTAGTTTTATTAACCACTAATTCAGTTTAAAAAACATCTACCGGTTTCGGAAAATACCTTTTCCTTCTTCAGGATGTCATAACTAACTAAAAATAAAGCATTGTTTCTTCACCAGAATCTATTTTTTAATTTTTTAAAAAAACAACAATTATTTAAAAAAATAAATTTAGTACCTAACTCAAATTGCTGCTCAATACAAATTTAGTCGAATAATTTTTAGGAAAAAATTTTAGAATAAGACTCGTAGTTAAAATTAGTTAGCTGTTTAGAATTACCTGATTACTTTTACATGCTTTATTTATCTCCAACGATTCCAAATTATTTAATTTGTGACCTACACCGTTTATATGCAAAATTGACAATCCCAATTTTTTATCAAAACCATGACTATTTTCTATCAAATGATTAGAAAATTCTGAAAACCCACTATTGTTCAAACATCTCAAATGCTCCTTTACTCTTATATTAAAATTTCTACCCGTTTTACCAACATAAAATGCAGCACAATCCTTGCAACTAAGTTTATAGACGCCAGAATTGTTAAATTTATCATCTTTGTCTTTAGAATTTATGAGTAAATTTCCTATACTATTACTATTATTATATACTATACTATACTATTACTACTATTATTTGTGTAAAATGCCATTTTAAATGGTATTTTCCGAAACCGGTAGATCTTTTTTAAACTCAATTAGTGGTTAATAAAACTAAGATAATAAATAAAAAATATGAATTTTAACCACAATGTTAATATCGCTAATTTTAAAAGTACAAAAATATTTTCTCGATAAATTGTATATTCCCGTATATTTTTATAATTGATACATTTAATTTATATAACGATTAGTTTTATTCTTATAACAGCGGGATAATATTTTACAATGTTTTGAATGAATTCAACAAAAAAAAAATTTTTTTTACAACCGATTCGTATTACACTATTAAAATAATATGTAGTGCGGTATTTCAGGCTACCTACCTTCTTATACTTCTTACTTCATACTATTACTTATATAAAGCAGATGCAATATATAATAGTTAAATTCATACCTACATAAATATCATTGTATTCATTTATATTTTCATTTTGTCAGGCCAACGAACTCGGTTACTTGGAAACCCACTTGAGATAAGGGTCGGTGTTTAGGTTAACCAGCGGGTTCAATGAACTCATAAAAACGGTCGAGACTAAAATCTTCCCTTAAAACAAAAAATAATTATATTAACCAAGAACAAAGGATTATAGGTTATAAAAGGCCCGAAGTCATAGCTGATAAATCACTGCGTTTTGGGTATCGGTCATGAAAAATTCTTCTTAAATAAATTCATCGTTTTCTCTTGCATAGTTTATAAAGGATGCACTTCTTCTTTTAATTCGGCACTACGCTGGTGCGAGAAATATAATTCGCCTACTTATTTCATTCGATCCAAATCACTAACTCAGTTATTTTGATTCTAGTAACAAATTGCAAACACGAATATCTAAAAGTTGGCACAGGCCATTTATACCCAACAATTTTGATTTTAAATTTAAGATTACGAAACCACGAATGAAAATTATCCGTCATTTCTTTTTTTTTCTCGTGACTAACAAATGCTCAACCATACAGATGACATATATATATGCAAATAAACATGAAGATATTTTCCAAAACCATAAAATTTATAGACACAATGGGGTCCACGGGTTAGCTTGTTTTAAAATACTGCATTATTGCACGTGATGTCAAAATCGATTATTTTGCTTTACTACAGTGACCATGAATACTGAAGTTCAAAAATAAATTCATAGCAGAATAAAATCAATTTGCTTTATACAAATTCTGTCGTTGAGGTTGTTGTCACATAATTTAAAGATTCGTTTGTATACAATATTAATACACCCGATTGCTCGATATGGGTGGTAAGTTTTGTTTCTAACTTTAACGTAAAATAAAATAGTTTTCAGGATACGTTATAACATATTCGGGAAGAGGAACTTCAGGAACCGTATGCTGTCCCAGCGAAGAGGTCGCAGTAGGCGGGACAAGTAACGAGTCTTGTAATATGCGCAAAGTCTTCTGACACAAGCTAACTGAATCAAAACTGAGGGTGAAACAGATACATAATATTAAAACAGACCTGCAAAAGATAGATACGAGGGGCATTTTTTAAGTACCGGATTTTTTTTTAAAGAAACAAAATCATTTTTGCAACACTGAGGCTACGTACCTTAAACTACTGATCAATATAGTCACCATCATTATTAAGGTACTTATCATAACGAAGAACTAATTTATATATACCTTCGCTGTAGAACGACGCCGCTTGGAATGAAAACCATGTCTGTACTCCGTTTTTAAGTTCACCGTCATCATAAAAACGCTTACCACGAAGAAATTGCTTCAGATGAAGGTAAATGACTTAATTACCAAATCAGGTAGTTTCATGATTCGTGCATTCAAGAAACGAATCACGGACCGTATCTCACAGTCGGCGGGCTGATCTATTATCTTGGACATTTCAACATTGGATGGCCACACTATGTGAATATCTCTAACGTTGCATATGGCGAGTCAACAAATGAAGGAAACCATTGCGCATGCGCAATATCGCAACCGTAGCATTACACCAGGAATATCCGGCAACGATACTTACTTAATAAACGCGCCTCGTATGTGCCAAGCAGACTACCACAACGGGGATGTCAAAGGATGTTTGACATTCAATGATGACTATGGTCATGGACTTTCGAGGTTATTAAAGAAGAAAAAAAAGAAGGAATTTTTTGATGCCAACATGAAGTTCTTTATCATCGCTGACAGTAATCTCCGAAGAATAAAACAATTCAAAGAAAAGTAAAAGATCATATAGAAAATATTAGTACATATAGTATAAAAACACCCCATCGTTCTATTGACAAAGCTTTATATTGCAAAGCTTTGAACGAGTAGATACTAAATCTCAATAACGCATTTTCAAAAAATATTCTCAAAATTTGCATAAATAAATTTGAGACAATTTAAGATCAAATCCTAAGTTACCCCAGTCTAGACAACTTAAACGTGAAGGGATTCTGGTATTTAGATATATTTTAAAATACTGAAGACGTCAGTGGTAGGCAGTCATTCTTTTAAAGTACCACTCACTTTATTTTATGATTAAATAACAGATTCAACGAGGTTTTTTGTCCGACATTTTAATGTCTCATAAATTATTAAACAGGCCCGACAAACTTTAATGTAGATATTAAATTTATGATTAAATACTAAATTAATGTATTAATTATAAATATATACATATAAAATCAATTTTGTCGAAAAATATTGTTTTTGCGTCACCGGGATTCGAACCTGGATCTCTATTTCCAATCCGGGGAAGTACACTACCAATTGTGTTATAACGCCAGTATTTTTCGTGACAAATTTTCGAACCTATATATTTCATTTTTCAAATTAATACACCTGTCGTTCCATTATTTAAATATTATAACTTCACCATAAGAATGTGTTTTCCTTAATAAAATTTATGATTGATAATTTTAAATACTACTGCAATATTTAAAATAATGAAATAATGAAATATTGTAAAATTGGAAACAAGGTGTTTAAGACAGGGAGCTGTGGAAATCTTAAACTAAGCTGTAAAAATCGGAAGCCTTTATTAAACATTAGATGCAAATCGATAAAATATTAGAATTAAACGATTAGAATGAAAATAACAAGTTGTTTTATTTTCGCATAAGTGATTATGAAGTTTTTAAAACTTACCTCAGAAACAGTAAATAAGTCAAAATGTACTTTCTAATCATTTTACACAACAACAAAACTTTTGTACTTAAATTTAAATTAGGATTAACGCAGGACATCCGTTTTAGAATAGGTAAAATGCTACAACAAATGATTTTCATAAATCTAAATTAATTCGAAAAGGTAGATGATACCTGAAGGTTTTACTTTTACTATTAACGATATTACTTTTACTATTAACGATATTACTTTTACTATTAACGATATTACTTTTACTATTAACGATATTACTTTTACTATTAACGATATTACTTTTACTATTAACGTTATTTTGGCATTACATATACTAAATTATTTACAAAGATAATATTATTAACATATTCGCTAAAAATCATAATAATGTGATGGTGTAAAATCCAGAAGCAATACTAATTAATTTTATAATTTTTGTCACTAAAAAAATAGTTTGTTTCTCTATATCTATCTAAAAATATATCTTCAAAACAAAAAGGCCACAGACGTGTATGCACTTATTTTATATATCGAATTATATTTAAATGTAAATTTTACAAAATAATAATCAAATAAAAAAACTGACTTCATGACTTCAATTCATTTTCATAAAATAAAAATTCACCACAACTATCAGACTAGGAGCAAAACTAATGACCATGTAATTTTAAAAATTTCCAAATTAAGAGTAGAACAATGACATACATCATACATTGTTTCTAAACTGCTAATATCAATTAAATTAGCAGAAAATATAAATGTTTACAAAAAAATGTTATAAAATAGATTAAAGTTCTTCAAAATTATTAAACTATGTATTTAATATAACATTTTTATATATTGGTAATTTTAATATTGAATTATTATAGATGTATGTATATTTTTTTTATCTTTATTCATTTATTGTAAACAAATTCTTACATCTAGTTTATTTTCATCTTGTATTATATACATGTTGAAAGCCACCCCCATATTTAAAGATCTTTCTAATTTGGGGGTGCATAATTCTATTATTTATTTTTTTATTGTCAAATATATTAATAAATTATCTATAAAGTTATTTTGAGTCACAAATTTGAAAGTTTGATATTATCTTAATTATTATATGATTTTATCACATAAATGGTTCACCTGCACGATTTTCAACACTAGCGATTAAAATATTACTCTCAAGGCATATTTTTAAATAAAATAATCAATTAAACTTTTCTTATGCATTCATCACTTATCTTACACGTCGGTTGCTCATGACTAAGCATCATCACGATGCTCGATCATCTTCTTGTTCGGCTTTCGACGTGGTCCACCAAAACAAGTTTCTCCAAGCTATCTTTCCTTATAAGTCAACTTACCCTTATAGGTAAAAAATTAGTTCAATTCCGAAATCAATTCTTATGCACTAAAAGTAAAAATGTAATCCAATAACAGTTAGGTACCTACCGAAAATTTGTTGTAAATTTGGAAATATAATTTTTATTATTTAGTGGGATAAAATCTCGTGGACTGTATTGATTACAATAATGATTATTTGACGCAACTCAAAGTGGATTCTGGAAAGAAAATAATTGCAGATGGATCTGGCCTACCTTGTCCTTAAGTCCTGTGTTGGACGTCGTTTTCACCTCCAGTTGACTCGTAAGTTTTTAGTGAAGAACCAAGACATCACTGCATTTCCGGAGCTGTTCAGAATACTGCTTCTTCGTGATCCTAGCATTACGCACGGTGCTGCTTTCGGACGATAAAGAAAAAACACAGATCCTGACAGAGGGTAATCTGTCCCCCCGTCGGTAAAATCCCTAAGAATTTAGTTGGCCTGAGCGGGACAGGTATATATTAAGATTTATATTGAAAGGACAAAATGTACAGGGAGTAGGAATAGGACTTACATCAAGATCATTAGTGACGAGCTTTTATAGCTAGATATACAATATACAAATACCATAAATTTTAATAAAAACAGTTTGAAAAATGTGAATTTATATTTTACGTTTTGAAATAACTATATCTAGTTCTAAAAGCAGCATATTGCATTATTTTAAGAAAGCATTCGATCGATGTGATCAAAATACATTGAAATATTGAAGAAACAGTGTAATTAGTACAATTTCACACATGTCGAGAATCGCACGTTCTTATGAAACTGTCGCGGATATTCAGGTTCTAGAAATTTCCCAGATTTGACTCACGTCCTTGCAAATTACTGAAACATTCTGCTCGTGCATAATGTTTCAGGAAAATGCTTCAGTGAGATAAAATGCGAGATTAAATTTAGAGGCGCGCGATCTCAAAAACTGAATTTAAGACACGAACTACAAACGAAGCTGGAAGCATTTCAAATATTAGTAAAATCTTAAATAAAACGATACTGTTTTCTATAATTTAAAAATAAACAATATGTAATAATAAATCTTCTTCCCTTTATTCGACGTGAAAGAAAATCGGTGAAATAAAAATACCGGGTAAAGCATAGACATGGAATTTTTAACGAAATTTTTTCAGTTACTATTGTTTGCAAAAGAAAACTTTTCAACTGAAGCAAGCTTATTTATAATAGATTTCTGGTAACAGAAGTAACGTGAAAAATAGAAACCTGCAATTTCAAAATAAGAATGAAAATAGACTGAAATGCTGCTAAAATGATGTTGCCTAGATGTACGAGGCACTATTTTATCCAATGTAGAGAATTTTTAATATTGAACTTAACGACTTATAAAAATTAGACAAAATAAAATATTTGAGATGTGGATCTACAGACGAATACTCAAAATAAGCTGGATGTATTGTTATAAATAAATACATTATGGTTTTTTTTTTGAGAAAATTGATAATATTAACGTTGCTAGTTCTTTTAAATAGCTAAAAATTTTTGGAATGGTGTTCCAAGTTCATATCATTTCTTCTTTTGCAATCTTTTTAATTATATTCGATAATCTGTCATTTTCAATTATTTCTAATTCATTTCTTAAATTGAGTAATTATTATTTCCAGATCGAACTTAATTGGAGTTCAATCAATTGCATTTATTTATGTGTTAATTGTTAGATGCCAGTTAAATTGACGAACGTGCCATCTCTGGCACACGTGGTCTAGGTTTGCCACCCCTGTTCTAGACAGTCGATCTAAAGGCATATTTACATTAATGGATTCATGGATAACAGTAGTGAGTCGAACGCGCAGCGAGCTGTCATTACATTATATATCATATATTGTGCGCAGAACAGAAAGGCTAACTGGTGTACACCGATCATTAGAGCCAAATATCCGAGACGCGAGAGTTCATTCGTGTACATACAACTTAACAGTAAGTAAAGTATCATCTACATCGGTCCGTCATCTGAGTATTGCCGTTTATCAACAGTAGACCTTAAAACTATCACTAGAGAAGTTCCTCTTGGTCGGTCCAACGGGTGAAGCATCTTTATTTTCCTCTTTGTCTTACGAAGTGGCCCACTACAATGAACTCCAAGCTAGAAGACGTTCAAAAAATTGAAGGATTCACCTCAGACAAATGGTTGCGAGTCTGCCTTCGTTGTATAATTCCTGCAGAATGACGTTCGTGCTTATCGTTATCTATTGTATTCGCAACGTATGTCTTCAGCCCCACATCTCAAAGGTATTAATACGTCTTCTTTCCCTTGCTTTCAGGGTCCATGCATAGATTGTACAAATCTGACCTTTGATTTCTTGGAAATAACGCGGTCTTTCCATATTTTATCAAGTCTGGACATAGAACTTTTCGCAATAAGGTAAAGTATGTATATTGATTTTTGATGAATCATATTTCTATTATGAAGTTGCGATTTAAGAATATACATCATTGATAATTAAAACAAATTAGTTTACTTTTAAAATTAGCAAATTAAATTAGCAAAAATTAGGTTTTGATAAAAAATTTGGATCGTCAATTTTGCATATAAACGGTGTTGGTCACAAATTAAATAATTTTAAATCGTTGGAGATAAATAAAGCATGTAAAACTAATCAATAAATTATAAACAACCAACTAAATTTAACTACGAGTCCCATTCTAAAAATTTTTCCTAAAAATTATTCGACTAAATTTGTATTAGGCAACAATTTGAGTTAGGTAATAAATTTATTTTTTAAATAAGTGTTGTTTTTTTTAAAAATAGATTCTGATGAAGAAACAATGATATATATTTTTAGTAAGTTATGACATCTTGAAGAAAAAAATGGTATTTTTAGAAACAGGTAGATGTATTTAAACTCAATTCAATGGTTAATAAAACAAAGATAATAAATAAAAAATACAAATTACTGAGATTTAGTTGAGATAATTCTTAGTACTCAAACCCGTGTACACGACGTTGGATTTGTTAACGAAATTCGGCACATCAAGTAAATGTCAGCTAGAAACAAAATTACTTATTCTGAATAATTAAATTGTAAACATTTATTCCGTTTTAACTGCTGATAGAAAGATTAAAATTTAATGGAAAATAGTGGTCACTGAACTGACATTTGATGTATGATATACAACAAATGAGAAAAGAGGTGCAAATCTCTTAGGTTACAAAAAAAATAATCCGGAAATTTTGTACGCCTCACGATCATATCTGTGTACCTTGTGGCATTGCGGTATTAAAAAAAGTGGAATTTTTAATATAATACAAACTATACGAATGTGTACCAAGTTGACTATTAGGTACATATTACGAGCCAAGGCTGTTGAATTGCAAAAAAGTCACGTTCCGGGGGGTGCAGAGAATTCTCAAACACCCGGTAGGTCCTCCCAGTTTACTAATGTAAGGCTGTGACATGTTCTGTATTCCGAGAAGTTTGCTTAAGATCATAATACAGGGAATTCAAATATACGCATTTCTTAAATGTAATTCACACGACGGAAGCTGGTAGGAGACACTCCGCACGCGTGCCCAGCATTCGTATACATAAAATACCATCTTCCCAGCAACACATTTTCCTTTGTCAATGTTACATATAATAAAATTAAATTTGTATTCGGAATAATTATTTAAATAATCAGCAAGTAGCCTATCCGCTGTTTCAACATTGGTTAGATTGCACCAATTCACATTTTTAATCTTCTTCATTTGAATCTATAAACTGCGTCCAGTGTCAAATATAACATAGCAACATGCCTCTTGCGCTTTGTTTCAATTTGACTCATTATCTGATGAGGCGGAGTGACTAGAGATAGTGTATCTATATTTTGTGCTGTATTCTAAAGAGTAAACATGCAACATTGACAAGTCACATGCTTAGATCAGAATACATGCTTATTAGACATTCATGTTCAACATCATTTAATCAATTAGAATCAATATCATTTCTAAATATAAATAATTAATGTCTTATTTAAAAATACGACATACACAAATCTAAATTTTAAATGATTAATTTGGCGAAATGGTAACGCATTTTCCCGGAAATGTGATTTTCTGGGTTTGTATTCAGGTGGTGATCAAATATTTATTCGATACTTCATTTTTATATGTATATCGTTCTTATTGATAAATCTAATTTGTTTTGAATATTTATTATATATCCATGTGATATTACAAAAATCAAAATCATTAAATTCACTCTCAAAACGATATGAATAAAACATTCTTCCAACAGCCAAAAATTTTAACTTCTCCACATGGTACTAAATAATAGAGAGCCTAGAAATTATAGAAATCCAGATAAATCTGATTTCGATAAACAACATTAATCAATAATATTATATTCCTAAACACTTCACCCCTATTATCAATATATCCAGTAATTACCCCATCCTACCATACTTCACCAGTCCGTCTGAAATAACCATTACATGACTGTATTTAATTTCAATGTATTATTTACAACTGTCATGTACTAGTCTGCTTATTTCTCGACTAAAATGTATTAATTTTTTTTTTTTTTAATATATTTTAGTCATTCAATCAATGACCGTGCAAATATGCAATGACTTTAAACTAAGCGCACGACTTTAAACTATGCAGTCTTGACTTGCCTTCAAATTGACTAGTTAGAAAATCTCTACATGTGGTACATTTTTATTGAGCCGTTTATGAGAATGGTCCCAGAAGATCGCGCGGTCTGCACTTTGAGGCGGATTTTTTAACTTTCCAACACTTCTCATTCAAACTTCACAGAAACCGGCAAAAATCCAACACCTTATAAAATTGCACCACTTACGCGAAAAATTTTGATTCCGATACCATTTACATTTCTCAGGATAACAAAATAGAACCTTAGCTTCTACAAAATGCCACGTTACTGGATGGACGGTAGGTATTGCATCTATTTTTGCTGCACATTTTACTCCATCCGCGTGTTTCAACTAACTCGCGCAAAGTATGGTATTTTTTACCACTTTCTAAAAATTTATGTTTTATTTGTATGGGAAATTAAAATGTTCTGTTATGTAGATTTTGACTTTACTATATGCGGCATTTGTGTTTTCATTGCACTTTATTTTTACGGATGAAATTTTAGTATGCTGCACTTCGTCTGAAACTTTACAGTAATTGCAGTGAGCTTTTCGAATTCGAGGCCTTCTTGATTTTGAGCCTGATTCAAAATATAGGCATTTATTATTTACAATAACTCAATACAGATAAACATGCTAATTAATAAGATCTACAAGATATATTTTGGTACTCCGCGAAAACGTAAAAAAAATTAGGTTACAGATTTCCAAATTCATAAGGTGCACATTAAGCAAGCTTTAAAATAAATTGAAAATTAAATGTTAATAAAAATCAATGAAATTTAATTAATAAAATAAGATTCAAGTAATTCAAAAAACACAACTAACACTAGATTGAATGTACAGTAATGCAAGACTTGTAATTTACTCTAGAACCTTTATGTAATTTTACATGAAGGTTCCAGAGTCCTAAAATATACTGATCAAAAAGACTCCAACCGTTATTTCGTAATTCGTATCGAGAGCAGCGCTGATTTCTCTTGGTCTACTTCTACTAGTTATTAGTTATATTGTAAAGCCCAGGAGCCACGAAAATATACTTTTATATAAGTATACTCATTATGTAAGCATATTGTCAAAATTACAAATAATAAGTTCCATTGCATTATTTTAAAGAAAGCAAGCGATTTCGAAAGTATCAAAATTTAAAATCAAATAAAAGTGACAACTATGATAGAAGAAAGAAGAAAAAAGGGATGACCGAAGAAAATATCAAAAGGTTTCTATACTACTGTACCTTCGTCAGGATATATTTTATGTATACTTCTGATCCACAAAATAATTTATTCTAGGAAATTAAATATCGATCATGATGTAAGAGTTGTAACGTTGTAAGAGATGACAAAAAAAAATTCCTTCATAAATTCAATAAAATAATTAATTGTAGTTTAGGACGTTTTAGACCGATAACGATTTTTATAAAAATATGTCTGCATTATATTTATGTAATAAATTAAACAATAAATTTATAAATCAAATATATAAAAACATACCATATATTTAAACAAAATTTGCTAATTTAAAAATCATTATATTTAAATAGATATTCAAATTAAAGTCAGTTTTGATACGTTACTGGATGTTTAGAATTTTTTTTCAAATAAAAGTCAATTTCGATGTATAGCATGATATTTAAAAAAGTATATTTTCAAAGAAAAGTAAATTTTCATACAATATATGATATGCAGAAAATTAGATTTTCAAAGAAATGTCAATTTTTGTATATTACACTAAATCTTTTTATTATATTTTTGTTTAATTTATGTCGAAATGTAAGTGAATTTTATTACGTTGGTTTTGAACCGCATCAATTTTCAATGGTTTTACCGAATCCCTAAATTAAGATCCTGTTACAACTCTTTTCGCTCCTAGACGCTTCTTTGTCAAGAAATTCAATAGAAGGTCGACCATTCAATTAAGATAAAATGATAACAAATTAAACAAACATAATATATAATGATAATAAATTAAAAAAATTAGAGATGAAGCTATTTTTATTATAGTAAATGGAATTATATGGAAGTTTGTTTAGTCTACCTTTTTTCGGCTGGTTTAAGTGATCATTTTACACAAATATAACGTTCACCATTCTCACCCATTAACCAATCTCCATATCTATCAAATTTTTGGAAGTTGTATATACGTCACTATATGGAAACACTTCAAGTACAACTGAACCATCACCATCTATGGACTAAATTTGATATTAATTTTGCCTGAAACAGTATAGATGTCACTAATGAGAATCTAATTATAATTATTATTGTAATTTTAGCAATATTTGAAAATGTCCAAGAACATACAATTGCTGGATTTTTACTTACAAACGTATTGTTATTAAATAAATATCAAATATATCATAGAGAAAAATCTATTTGTATTATATTTAATGGAAAAAATATAGAAATATGAGATAATAATAATAAGCTGTCTTCGGCTGGCTTAAGTGATCACTTTATATAAATATAACGTTCACCATTCTCACCCCATCAATCTCCACATGTATCAAATTTTTGAAAGTTGTGTATTTGTTGACATGAGATATCTGACATTTATTTTATTTTTGAAATTATTTAAAACAATGTTCTTTATCTGTAAATGTTTTTAACACATTATACTATAAAATGAATTTTTCAATTTTTATATATTTTCTTATTTTGACCAGTATATTGTTAGCAATATTAAAAATCCAATAGTTGTGTATTCTTAGATATATTTAAATATTACTGGTAATAAAATTGTTTGGAGGCCGTCAGCACGAGGCGCCTCTAAGACGTTGCGGGCATAATGCATGCCTCCCAAAATATGTGGAACTCCAGGCCGCCGCTAAAACTTGGAGGATATTCTAAAAGCACATCATAAAATCCATTTTCATGAAATTGATACAACTATTTTCATGGGAAACTTTACCTTATGGACCATTTACTAGTCAAATATTGAAAGAAACCCCTTTTGTCGTAAATCTTTATTTAAGTCTACCCAAAGTATCAGCACTTTTCTGATACACGAGCATGCCTAGTATAGTGTAGCAATCCTAGTATAATATTGTTCTTTTTATGTTTTTACTTTTTAATATTTAACGTTTTATTACACTGACTTCTAGTTAAAATGTTTCCTCATCCTAAATAATATCCCCAGGTTTAAAAATATCAGCAATATTTGAATTGTCTAAGAACACACAATTACTAGATTTTTACCTACAAAGGCACTGTTAGTAAACAAATAATAGATATCTTATAGAGACGAAACTATTTTTATTATATTTAATTGAAAAATAAATATAATAGCATCATCTCTATGAGATATCTATTATTTGTTTAATAAAAGTATTTATTTTTTAATTATTATGAGTCATGTTGATTTTTTAAACTATTATATTCTATTACATTTTAAACTATCTTAAAATTATCCGTTATTTTTTTGGGCATCTTGCGTGAAGGAAATATAGCTTGGAGAAGCTTGTTGTGGGCCATGTCGAAGGACGGAGAGAAAGAGAAAAGGCAACAGGTACTTCTCTGGTGATAACCCTAAGATCTGCAGGATGCCGAGAAAAATGAAGGAGCGTAGTTTAGAGTGAGAGTTCATGAAAATCACGAACCTCAGTTATGATTTTATTTTTCGATAATTTTTTGCATCAAAAAAAAATTGTTTCTTCGATGTCTGAAATATCAAATAATGATTCTAATCGGCGCTGGTTCTCAGTGGTAAATATTATTTTTATATTCACATACAGTGTTGTCAATTTATTGTGAAATGTTTTGAAAAATAATTATAAATACAGGTGTCACTAATATATTTATGCGATTTCTCCTCATGGGTACACTGAGAGGATAGGAGAGAATCGGTAAATAGCTCATGTCTTATATGCATTTCTACATTTTTATTTCCATCACTACATAATGAGTATACAAAAAAGAGATTGCAAAATAATATACTTACCGTAGAAAAAATTATTTTGTATGACAATCAACGATCACTATCGATATAAAACTGTCGGATCAACTTCAAGAAAAATGCAATATAGATATGATATAATTAAATGAAAATATCACGTGAAATAAAAATATAGTTTTTTAAAAATAAATAAAGACAAAAAATACAGAATAGTAAACATGTCAGATGCGAAAAAACAATGGTGGTAGCGGAGCGAAATAAAGTAATATTTTGTTTTATACACGTAGCGATGCCAACGGAACCAAAAAAAATATAGAGTTGACAGGCATTGTTCAGTACACTATACAAATAAATAGAATCAAAACACATCAGGTGAGTCGCCGACTTTCAATACTTGCTATAACACGTTTTCAAAATTTCGAGAAAATCAAGCATTATTGCTGATTTAGAAAATTTATTGATTACTTTCATCTAAAATAAAATAAATATGTATTTACTTTAATTATTGTATTCATTTCAACCCAAATATGTTTTTCAGTACGATCAAAAAAAAACATTGCGTTATACCGGGTTTTGTTCAACCTAACATTATACTTAATATTGTTCGATAACAAAGCGTATTTTTAAAATCGAAAACACATTTTTAATGAAAAATAGTAATTCTGAATCTATTGATATATATAACATATTTGCAAAACTTAAATGAAGTACGTTTTATTATACACCTAACTTTGTGGTGAAAGGCTCTCAATAATGACAAAAAATGTATCATCTGGTATTGAATTAAATTATTATTAAAGGTAAAACCTAGGTAAAAAAATGATAAGTTCAAAGAATTTTTTTTTAAGTGACAAAGTTCCAGACGTTTATAGAATTATTTGATTCGAATTATGGGTGCATGTAACTAACACCCATAGGTCATTATTAAAAGTATGGTGAACAAACGGAGAGAAGTATATTTATGTAGTTACTAGTTTACAGTTAGCGGCTTTACCGGCGTACCACGTAACTTAGTAAATATTATGAAAAACTGTTCTAATGTATTTAAAAAATTTTCTGTCTGTCATACACCGCATACGAAGCGAGAAACTTTTAAAATTATTTTTAATTGACCATTTTTAAAGAGGCGCCATATTCAGGCATAGTTGTATTATCTTCGGGTTCTACTGAAAAAATTCCGTATTCCATTTATTTAGTGTTTGGGAGATAAGTGCGATATGGTAAAGTTAATAACAGTAATTGCGCATAAAGGAGACAAAACAGATACCGTACGATATACCGATGCGTGGTTTATATTAATGGTTTTAGAGGTCAGAATTAGAGATTCCAACAATTCGAATATCGAATAGTAAAACTAAAAATATTCGAATAGTTTCTAAAGTATGACAACAGTATGAAATTAATTTTAAATATATACGTAAGTTTATCAAAATTTATAAGAATATGAGCTGAATTACCATAAACTGTTTATTTATTGTTGTTTTAAAAATACATATTTAAAAAATGACAACGCATTGATCGTTTAGTATTTTAAATTTGTTTTTATCGTCGCTGCAATTGAAAATACCCGCTCAGTAGCGGTTGACGTTGGCGTAACTGTTAAAATTATATTTTAAATAGTAGGTCTAACGATTTTGTCCTTTCTTTGAAATTCTCCAAATATATAATATCTTTTTTTAGATTATTTAAACAATCATTTGTAGTATCTACGAGGGATAAAATGGTGTTTCTTAATTCAGTTTGCAATTCAGACGTCGATGAACTCTTCGAACAAACAACAGGTATCTCTTGCATGTCCGAATCAGAATCCTGAGAATTGTTTATTATTTCATCATATTATGAAGCACTTTTAATCATCAGCGCTGAGATATTTGGAATGATCACGCTGTTACGCAGGCGCGCACGAGTCACGTGCCCAAGCACGAGCGCGCCCGTGGAAGAAAGAGAGGGGGAGTCACGGGAGGGCAAGGAGTGTCAGTACACGCATCTGTGGCGGGAATACATATCATACCCAGGAAATAGTGACTAAAAGAAACCGATACAACATCTTCGTAGCTGCGCGCCTGACCTGATATTAACCTCGACATATTTTCTCCACCGTTACGGCTGCGCTTCGTCGCCCATCGACCGACGCCTTGACAACTTGGCCAGGAACCGGACCATCCATCCAGGAACGGCGCCATCTCCCCGGTGAGTCGCCTATGGATTTGAACCAGCATTCATTTTTTAGTGGCAACCGTTAGTCAAGATCCACCGGATTTTAGTTCAGGTTTAATTCATACCAAAAGTCTGTAATGGTCAACCCTTATATGTGTTAATTGTCTAGTATATAAGCTCAATTGTCTTTTGTTACTTTCGTCATTAAACATCGCCCAAGAGGCTTCTAAATATTACATGTTCGTTCTTTCATTGAACCTATCCTTTTGGTGGCCCTCGGGGCTGCGATGCCATCCTAACTTGACAACGAACAGAAGAAAACATTCATCGTAACAATTCTTAGAAATTAGTACGAATACTATTCAAATAGCTACACAAATATTCGAACATCGAATAGTAGAAAAAGGTAGAATATATTCGAATATCGAATATATATTTGAATATTCGAGTTGGATTTTCTAGCCAGAATGAAATTGAATTGTTGCAAATGAACAGAGTCAAAAATCAACAATTAAATAGATGAAAAATTCTGAATGATTATTTTTTAAGATGTGCCTAATGTTGGTTTTTTAAGATTAAAAACTCTAAGATATGTATTATATAATATGATACATTTTGATACATAAACACACATATATTGTAGTACTACTGTTTAAAACCGGTTATAGAACGGGCGCGAAAGATATGTAAGACGGTTTCTGAGAAAAAAAAATTAACTACCTGAAGTGCATCAGTATTAAAGTGTTTCAATTTGCATAAAATAATGGAACCTCTTTCCCCAATCTCTTAACCACCTATTTCAAATGATCATTTATTCTGAATCCCAGACAATGCCGGGCATGGACCGCTAGTTATATATCAGATTAATAAATAGCCAATTTTATATTTATTTCTACGATTTCATTCCATGAAATCGATTTTAACTAGAAGCACAGACTACCAAATAGATAGACATGAGCTAACGCAATTTCCCTTTTTCAATATTTTAAATTTGGTTTCACACGCATGATCACTTTGGTACCACTTACGTAATCAAATATCTTCGCGACTTTTTTTAAATATATGATTTGATTGGAGCAAAAATTTAAACGCTGACAATATCATATGCATGAATGTAAAAAATACGTTTTTTTTTACACAAATATTTCATTTTCGAAGAGTAAATACTTTTACTGTAGCATAAATGTGTCATAAACTATCGGATATATGTTTCAACTAATAATGTGTATAGCCCGCAACTAATATTCCAAATATCAATATTCTTCAATATGTATACTTTATTTCATGTCTATCGATTAGAGGTCAAATCGTGAAAACAACAATAAATGTATTTTACATATTTTTAAATTAATTTATAGGGTAATTTGTTTAATAGTTTAAGGGGGATTTCACTATTGATGTGGTTAACAATTTAAGGTTCTATTATTTTTCATCAAATTCAAATGGACAGTTATTCAAAATAGGCGAAATAATTTAAAGTGCACGGTGTCAGACTTTAATGTAATTATTATTTAATGTTTTAGATATTTTGAAAATGTAGACACGACAACCTTCACGTGACACGTAAAGGTGACACGGTCGGCTTAATCTGAAGTGCTTAAAACCTGTTCAGATTAATTTGTATATTTCAGGTTAATAATTAATTATTTAATTAATTGATCAACTAAATCGGGACTATAAAGCATCGAGACTAAAACGCTGAACACATTTGAGATGGTGTTAGAGAAAGGTGAAAATAATTAGCTGAACGCAAAAAATAAATGAAAAAAGTTATAAATATAAGAATTAATAGTATGAATATGAGAGGAGAGAAACATATTGTAAATATTATGAGATGTAACAGCTATCTAAAGAATATAATATACGGAAGAATTGACAGAGAGGAAGTCTGATACAGAAATATACAAAATATATAATGACAATGTTAAATATCGTCTCATGCTAGGATCTATCAAGTATTTTACGCAGAACGTACGTTGTTCCCACATGAGGCGATCCATTTCGACTAAATTTCCTAGGACCAAGCTCCCGCGCGTTGTCGCCCGCGTTCTCCTCCTGAAAGTGCAAAAACTTTTAGCCCGTCCTGTATATATGTCTCCATTCCTCCCAGTTCTGAGCCGTGTTAATCCCAGTGCTCAAAGAGAACCCTATTAATTCCTTTATTTGGTCAACCCATCTTGCAACATTTACTGTCCCCGTGATTGCGAGCGTACCCAGACTCGCATCGTTTCTTTGGCAACATTTCCACAGTATATGAGAATAAATTCTTCTGCTGCACGCTGCCGATTCTCTTTCAGCAAACCCCACATACACCTCCAGCACCACATCTTAAAAGCATCCAACTTATACCATTCCTTCTTTAGCATTTAAAACTTTTATTTTTAATGTAATGATTTTCTAAATATTTTTGAGTAATATCATTATGAAGCATATTTTAACCTATTAAATTTGATAGAATGATATATGAGGCGCGTTTTATAAGTAAGCATACCGATTTTTTTTTTTAAAAGAAACACAACATCATTTTTACAACACTTAACTTTCTTCGGAGGCTGTACACCTTAAACTATTTCTTAACATTGTCGCTATCATTATTAAGGCACTTGTCATAACGAAGCAACAATTTTTGTATAGTATTTTCGTAATAGACCGACGCTGCCTGGGATAAAAACCATGTCTGTACTCCGTCTTTGAGTGTGTTACGGTTGCATCTCACGTGTGACGTTCACGTATTACGAATATTATTTTCAGCGCGAATTTTAAATAATTATTTAACTTTATTTAAATATTGATGTACGGGCCGCGCGCCGGGCAATGCAAGCCTCCTCTCGCCCCGCTTCTAACAAGTATCCACGGTTGACGAATGGTCGCTACCCCCCTCTCCCACGCATTGTCGGGTGGGCTTTGCCTAGCCGAAACGAGTTTCTCTCGCTCCACGCCCGTCGAACGCACCGGATCTGCTCCGGGCCGCCGGGCAGCTCCATACCGACCGTCATTTTGCCTCGAGACGAAGCCGCCAGGGAGTTGCAATGTGCCCCAGGAAGGCATCCGATACACGAGGTAAGTTGCGGATATTCCTGCCGCATATAATGAAGAACCGAAGGCTGCCCACCACGAGATAACCGGACGCGGCTACGGAAACCACATGGCGAGCGAAGCTGCGGAGCCCGCGTCCGTGAACTGGACCAGGGGCGGGCACCAGATGCCGCTTGTCGCACGCGCCCGCGGCGGGCCACACGTGGCCGTGCAATCGGCCACAAATGTGAAAACAGATAAAAGTGAGTGGGAAAAACAAATGAACAGTTAGTGCGTCCGCATTTAATTAAGGTTAGATATAAGTAGCAATAAGAATTTTTCTTTTTTTTTCCATATTTCCATGTGTTGTAATATATGTGTGAATTTGTATATAAAAACTTGTGTTAATTTAATTTAACCTCCCGCCATATCCTTGCGACCGCCACAAATATTGATTGCGCAACGACCACAACGTTGCGTTCATATAAAGTTCATCATCGTCATCAAAAGGCTGGCCTTTGAAAATATGTAAATCACATGGTGTCAAATCAGTACAAAACAAGTCACACTAAGTGATGAATGACAGCTGGTATCGTGTTTTACGCATTCAAGAAACGAATCGCGGACCGTATCTCACAGTTGACCGGCTTATCTATTGTCTTAAATATTTCAACCACTCACTACAAAATGGCCACACTATGTGAATGTCTCTAACGTTCCATACGATGAGTCAACAGACGAAGAAAACCATTGCGTGTGTGCAACGTCGTAACCGCAGCGCTACACCGGAAATATCCGGTAACAGTACTTAATTAAAAAACGCACCGCGTATAAAAAATGTGAAATGTTTTTGGGTACCGTATTATTTGTACAAATAAAATATTAAATTCATATTTTTATGATATAATTTAGATTTAAATATCAAAGAAAAATATTTTTATTTGTTTTGTAAATAAATTTATCGTAAAAGCAGTATACACTTTTTAATATTATTAATATTTATCCTCTAACTGTATCTACACAAGAACACATATCAGTTAATAGAAATAAATAAAAAAAATATTAAAAATAGAAAATCGCACACTTTAATATAATAATTTCATACCTATCTCAACATGTTATCAGTTGTTGAAGATTAGATTTTTTTTTACTATACAAATGTTTTATTTTATATCCCATCGAAAGCTTTTTTCGAATATTTTTCTAGATAAGACAATTTTCTCACAAATATTTGTATGTCTGTGATATATTACGCAATTACATATTAAAGTGATTTACGCACAATTTGAACCTCAAAAGCTTCATACAATTTTACAGCGCGTTGTACTTTAGGATGTATGTAACATGAAGAAAGGGTCGTTTAGTTGTTTTGGTCACTAGGAGCGGTGAAGAGAGGATTAAAAAATTGAAGACGTATTTTTCTTGTTATTTTATAACTACATTGTGAATATTATGTATTAGACCGATTTTGTTTAAATACCATTTTTATTTGGCAGACATTTGTCAATTTGCATTTAGTGGTCGTAGAAGATAGTTGATTATAATTTATTACTGAGCATCTGAAGCCTCAATAACGTATTAAAGTTATCAAAACATTTTTTATAAATAATAATGGCAATGATTTTGACCAGTGACCAACCTTTAATGGTGATTGCTGTAGTCACATGTTGAAAAACTTATTGATGGCCAAATTATCTCAATTGAGCCTGTAACACATATTTCAATAAGACGGTACTACCTCATACACAGCCTGAGATAAATTTTGCGAGAAATTTTTCCCGGCCGCAAAATGTCAAAAAGTGGTGATATCGACTGGTCTCTTCGATCACCTGATTTGACGACTCCTGACTGTTTTCTGTAGAGTTACTTGAAAGGAAAGGTCTACGCTAATAAGCCAATAACAATTCTGATACTACAATCAATTTTATCGAAAAATATTGTTTTTGCGCCACCGGGATTCGATGATATTTTTAGCGACAAATTTTCGAACCTATATGTTACCTTTTTGATATACCTATCAGATTACTCAAAGGTATTTGAGATTTCCTAAAAATAAGGTAGATGGCTCTTTCAAATAATGGAACGATTAAATGTATTAACATCAAAAAGGTAACACACAGGTTCGAAAATTTGGCGCTAAAAATATCGTCGCTGTAGCATAGTTGGATAATGTACCTTCCCCGGTTTGGAAAGAGATCCAGGTTTGAATCCCGGCGGCGCAGCAGCAATATTTTTCGATAAAATTTATTTTATATGTATATTAATTTCTTATTAATATATTTAAAATATCGCAGACCTATGTTTTGAATAATTACAACTTCACAATAAGAATGTGTTCACCTAATAAAAACAAAATTATAAAAATCTGTTTCATTTCCTAGTTATTCAAAAACAATATCGACCTTGAACATAACATTTACCCTGTAATTACAATCAAGCCATTCCCCTGCAGAAATAGTAACAAAGCTTACAGTGCCACACTTTTATATCCTGATCAGCTGATTAACTTAATTATCAGCTGATTAACATTAGCAAATATTTTAATTCATTCGTTTCACATGACCAAATTTTAATGACACTTGCGTCCCTCTATTCATATAGAACATTAATAGGATTTTTTTTAGTTATTTACAATTCATTTTAAATTCATCCGCATAGATAATATATGGAGTTTCCAAATTCTCTCATATAACATCCCTTTTACATCAGTTATATTGGGTCCGATTCCTTGAAAGAGTTAAATTTAAATTGTTTGATATACAAGGTGACATACAACATGGTATACGTATCTTCAATAACTTTGTACCCCAGACAATTTAAATGGTAGACTTCAAACTCTCAGGTCAGCCTCCACATCAGCTGCAGGAAGGGTTGTAGAACTGACTAACCATTGCCAGAAGTCTAAATGTAGTGAACGGGCATTTGCGGTGGCAGACCCAAAAGCGTGGAACTCTTTGCCCTCCGTCACAAGAAACAGTGCATCAAAGACTTTATTTGAGAAGAAACTAAAAACGCACCTTTTCAAAAAGTCATTTCCATAAACGAAAAAAACATTTTTTAATTTTAAAAACAAAGATAATTGTAGAACTATAAACAGACAGCGCCCTTAAGGTGAAAGTTTTTACGAAAATATCGCTATACAAATTATCCATTATTATTATACCATCGATGCCCAAGAATATGTACAACGCACTTGCATTCATAATTTAGATCTACCTTGAAACGATATACAGTTGTGGCAGGTGTGTTCGTAATTGTTTATCAATACAATATTTTATTAAAATGAATTTATAAAATGTAATAACCATTTACTTAATAATTTAAGGCCGACTTTAAATTCATTATTATGTAAATTAGACTTAATATAGGTACATACTTATTAAGTAATTATATCTTCTCTACAGTACAGTTTGAATAGATTTAAATTGAATGAATAGAGTAATGGGAAGATAATTCATTTACCTTCTAAAGTACATGTATACTTGAATAGTGGATATAAATATCTAGAAAGTAGAAAACATATACTAGTACATCAAATTTATCTTAGAATATTGCGACGTTGTTTTCATTATTTACTAATTTATTTATTTACCAACACAGTTCTTATTCCTAGATTTTTCTTATCTCTTTGCTTTCCGAGATTAGTTAAATTATTTTATTGATTATTTGAGTTATCACTTTGTATGAATTAACACGTTTTGGGGTTTATTTGTGTGTGTTCGTTCAGATGGAGTGCGATGAATTGCCGAATGAAGGCTGCATATGGGGATATTTTGAGTGTGAGGGAACGGTTTCCCCTAGATCAACCGGTACACTCGTGCTCAGTACATTGTGAGGCGTATTGAATATTTGAAATATATGTAGGTATAATACGAACTACTAATTGTTGGCACTGAATTTATTGAAGAAAATTTATTTCAATAGTTGAGGCTCAAATATTTATATATATATATATATAAACGGTGATCTATGTATCGAACTTTGTATTGAGATTGAAAAAGCGACATTGTAAGCTGCCGCAGTGGAGGACATCGGTAGGTGAAATGAATACCTTGGCCAATGCGGGGAGTAGCTGAGTATTTACGGCTGATAGTAGATGATAATAGGGTACTTATATTTGCAAACATTTTTAAAAATAAGAGTTCAATTTCATGCCGATAATATCATTAATTATTTAAAGAAAGGGAAGGCGGAAAGGATCCACCCTTTTCTGGAACCCGTGGTTTAAATTTAAACCAATAAAAAATAGATTAGATAGATTTATTTTCAACGATACTCTCCGTATACGTATCCCTTTTTGCGCCATTTAGTAGGTAAAGCATGACACTTTTAAGAAATGGGCAGTAATACTTGGTACTAATGATCGACTTCTCAAATTTATTTTAGTTAAAAAAATTAAATACAACCATAAAATATAATTTCTCTGCGTAGGTCCATCAGTACATCTATGATGTATAGCAACATATAATAAACATATATTTGAAAATATAAAGCAAAATGAGAACTGATACCATTTCGTCACTTAAATGTGTGCGATTATCGCGTCAAAGTAAATTGTCACTTAATTATATTTAATGTTTGCAAAATCAACTTTGGGGTTATTTATTTTTATATATATTATTTAACTTTATTTTTTTGAACCGCTTTCGTTCATCAGGATGTCAAATTAATAATGTTCATATCTATTTATTACATATTTCCAGACATAATAAAAATTAACCAAGTACTTGTAAATAAGTACGGTGTATTTTTTCTATTCCACGTCAAATAAGAGTTTTGTATCTTAATACGTAGTTCCAGAATATATAAATTATCAAAACGTATTAACATTCATAAATATTAATTAAAAAATCATGATAAATTTACATCATATTTATTAAGAAATTTTTTCAAAAAATGTTTTAAAGCCCATCCTACGATTTATATGAAGAACCACGATTCGTATTTAAAAAACACCACTTTGTCTTCCCCGCTACGAAAAATAATGATATTACCTATTTGTTGTAAGACATTTTATAAAGAACAATTTCTTATTACTCACTGAAGAAATAAATAAAGTTATTATGAAATTTGTGTATAAACGTAGATGGATACCAAAATTTATATTGTGTTAGTGGTAAAAAGCCTCCATTGTTACTTTGAAGTCAAAATTATTTAAATACGTCTACCAGGAATTTACAGGTTCCTTCTGTATCTTCTCTAAACCTTTTTGAAGCAGTGCAGGATAATAAAAAACATTAGTCGTAAATATATTAAAGAATTTATTAAATAAATTAATTCTGTGATTTTAAATAAAAATAAATTGTACTTTTAAAATTAGCAATATTAAAATTCATATTTTTTATTTATTATCTTAGAAATAAATAAATAAATAAAAGATAATAAATAAATTTTTTTTTAAAAAATTGCTTTAAGCTCTAGAATTGAATCATTTTTTCTTGTATGGGAAAATATTTTTGCCAATTAGTTGGACGCATGGGAATGTTAATAGGGGAGTAAACAAAACGTTGGCGACGAATTATTAGTTTTTCCGAAAATAATTACCGATTTTAATATTTTATCATGAACGTTCATTACTACGAACTATTTATTTGTTTAATTTTGCTAGACAGTTAAGAATCTGCTATATTTATTTATTGAGTCAGATATTTAATTTGCATTGTTTTAATTCTTCAGTATTGAAATAGAAGAAAAAATTCGTGTAATTTTTTTTGTATTAATTTAATCATTCATCTCAAACAGTACGCAATGTTAACCAAGCTTGCCTTTTTTCAGGCAATTGCATAGAAATAATACAATTATATAGGAAATTGTCTTTTTCAAGCAATTACATAGAAAAATCGTTGAACGCATAATGTTTATAATCTCAAAAAAGACGAGCAGAAAATCTCAGCAACCTCTATATTTTTTTATTTGGAAAAAAAAACTGATAAAAGCTTGAAGAACATTATATTTTTAAGAACACATTTTTGTTGTGAAGTTTCATTTTAAAGACACAGGTCGTCAACAAAAAAAATATGTATCAACTAGAAATGTGTACAAACTTTATTAAATCTAAAATAGATTTATTCTGTATATCTTTCTAATTGATTAATTTAATTTATATTACAAAATATTTATTAATATAAATGAAAATCTCTATAATATTGTTTAAAATATAAAATAAATGCAATATCTTCTTACAAAAACAAGCTACTTCCCATACGACTGCCCATTTAAATTTCAGAGTAGCAAAAACTGCTATTGATCGAATCATGTCCAATAATAGATCACTGATTTTGAATGACCAGTTCACCAGTTATTAAATTAACACAATGTGTAAAATCCATATAAAATGAAATGTATTAAGTGTATGTATTAATAAAGTTTCTGACTTTGCAACTAGTACCTACCTTCATACTAAGTAAAACGATAAGTTTGGAGGTCTGTCGTCTCCACAATCATCATCACCGCTGACAACCCCTGAACACATCTTGCGCATACCTGGACGTAAAACAGAGCTCCTCACTCAAAAACACTCCCGGTACCGACGATAACATTTGCCAATAAGATTCGTTCACAGCCGTCTAGAAGTCCGGCTCCTGAGCGCCAATCATTTTGCTGCTTCATTATCAATCGAACATGTCAATGATGCGTGGTTATTGAGGCACTCATCATTCACACAGTTAAACGCCCTCACCAACTTTAAATATTAATTCACACAAAGCACATATTATCTCAAAATTTTCAATGCAATATAATTGATGATTCCGCCGATTCCGGAACCATCTTTCTTTTATAGTGTCGCCTTATCCCCATAACAGTTTCAACAAAAATGTGAAATTTCATTAGCAGTTTTAAAATTACAAACGATATCCATTGTTTTATTATACTAACAAACTAGTATTTAACATTTCACCTTTTATGTCGAGCAACAATGTTAAAAAATATACTGCCTAATGGATATTCCTGCGAAAAAAAATTAGTATGCTTAAAGAAAATACTGAAATTATTCAAGTTATAGTGCTGAATGAAAAGGATAAGCTGGACTGAAAGAATCACTAATGAGGATGTTTTGAGGAGAGAGTAAAAAAAATACTATTATATATATATAGTAGCATATATATAAATAAAACTATCAAAAATCAAATAGATATAACAGACTTTTAAACACAACGCGTACATTAAAAATATAATACGGGAAAATATTGAAGGGATAAGTCAGAGAGGAAGGCTTAGACAAAAATAAAATATTCAAATAATGTAAAATACAAATTAAATGTATTAATAATAAAGATATACATATAAAATCAATATTATCGAAAAATATTGTTGTTGGTACCGGGATTTGAACCTGGATCTCTTCCAAAACGGGAAACGTGCATTAACCGATTATGTTACAGCACACAGTACATTAACGACAAATTTTCGAACATATATATTATAATTTTGCGCAAGGCCAAAATAAGCAGTACAATCCCGACAACAGAGCACAGATGCGCAGAATAAAACTACAAAATTAAAAGATAAATAGTCTAAATAATGAAAAAAAAATCCTTTCATCGTTTTATATGATTTCGCAGGACTAGTTTTTAAATTTGGTAAGCGGGTTTTGAACTCTAATTAATACAAATGAGGACATTTATTCGTATTTTATATCCAATAAAAATTAAAACATAGGTTGGTACTTATAATATGAAAAAATCATGAATTATATAAACCAAAAATCTATACGAAATAATCAGCCAAAATAACATTTTTTTTTCATTTAATTAAATTTTCTATTTTGTTTAAAAAAAACTGTCTTTCTTTCCAAACTGATTTTTTCTGATTCTTTTAATACATGATATTTAAAATATTTTTAAAATGAAATATAATACAATTATAGGGACACCAATTTATCCAATGCAAGATGTAGATTACCAGCATTTTAAAAATTCGGCTTCAATGTTATTGTTAAATATCCGAGATAATATATTTATATCTTTGCTGCTATCTAAGTACTGTCTCTCCATAATCAGTTGTAAGAGATTATATTTTTCATTGCATAGAGCATGTCCGTAGTATTTTCTTCGTTAGATAGTTTTTTTTTTTATTATTTTGAAATTATTTCAATTTTTTATGATATATTAGTTACTTGAGTATTTCACAAAACTAAAACTACATATTTTTTGAATCACCTCTCCAAAAAAGAGACTTGCTCTTGTGCTTGGAGAGGAACTTGCATTATACTAATTTATATAAAGTTAAACATTACAAATGTATAATATTATTTATCTAATTGTGTGCTTCTGAAGTGTTTATTTAATTTCTTTTTTAGTTCTTTTGTATCCTATATCTCTTTAATTTTTGTAGGGAGGCCATTGTAGTTTTTTATATGAAATTTTGCTGATAGTGTTTGGTGTTATATTTAGAGATTTCAAAAATATTTTTAAATTTTAATGATAGTTTTCTTGACTTATTGAGATCCTTCTGCAACAATAATGTATATTGGTGATTACAAATATTAATAGATAGATGGAGTGTCGGCCATTTAGGATGATATATAGTATTGTTGCTGGTAATATCATTCATAAATAATGTATAATAGTATTATTATTTATTATATATAATTGTTTAATATATAATACAATTCGATACCTAATAAGATATACAACGCATATGCATTTATAACTTAGATCTGCGCGAAAATGATAAGGCAGTATTGGCAATGGTGTGGCCGCACTTTAAATACCTCCAGCTTGATAGTAACTTGTTTAACGTTCGGACCTTGACTCCATATAGCAGCATGGGAATGGCGTAGCTTTCATTGCCATTAAAATAATTTTAAATTATCAACCCTTAAAATTCATATATAAGTCACCCCATGCCAATGTCCTGGGGAGTTTCTTGATAATGACGTATTAGACAGTACAAAAAAAAAAAGCTTATATAAACGCCTTAGGGCATTCGGCGTAATATCCCAAATAGTTTAAAGGATTTCTTCGAATACAGGGAAAAAGTGTAGAAACTAATTTAGACTGAAAAGTTTTGTACATCCTAACTTAAGAGTCCTGCCGGCTTTGAAATATTCACGCCTAAAACTTTTTAATGCGATGTTAAGTAAAAAAAGTTTTTTAACTTTGTCGAGGACAAAACCAATACTCGGGAATTGTCTCACCGGCAGACCTTTTTATTATGTAAGGACTGAAATAAAAATAATTTCCATCTTTTATAGACAGGATCAGGGGTAGATTTATGATGCGTGGGCCTATCTCACTGGACGTTTTAGAGCCTCAACCTTAAGAAAGTTGTCCCCAAAATGATGATGTCGCAATACCACGTGAACTATGAATGGCAGCACAAATACAGGAAGGGTGGTTTGGATTAAACTATCAATGATAACAGCCGACTCGTACAAACACCGAGTGTACACAGCGTTATGGCAGCCGAGCACAATCGTATCTGCTAATATTTTTTGAGCTAAACAATATTTAAAAAATTATATATATATATATATCGCTTTTTCTGTTGCTTTTGATTTCACTTTCCCTTTCTCGGTGATTCGAGAGCCCTCTGGAAAGTGGAGCCCTTCATAATTGTAACTTTTGCAACTATAAATGCACCACTGGACACGATGAATATTTCGAGTCGTCTTCTTTACCAGAGAAAACCACCCAATCAAAATAAACTAATAGTAACAATCAATTATCTTATGATACTTTAAAAATTAGCAATATTAACTTTGTGGTTAAAATTCATATTTTTTATTTATTATCTTTGTTTTATTAATAACTGAATTGAGTTTAAATACATCTACCGGTTTCGAAAAATACCATTTTCTTCTTCAGAATGTCATAACTAACTAAAAACATATATTATTGTTTCTTCACCAGAATCTATTTTAAAAAAAATTACAATTATTTAAAAAATAAATTTAGTACCTAACTCAAATTGTTACTTAATACAAATTTAGTGATTTGGAATTGTTGGACGTAAATAAAGCGTGTAAAACTAATCAAAAAATCATAAACAACCAACTAAATTTAACTACAAGTCCCGTTTTAAAATTTTTTCCTAAAAATTATCGAGTAAATAAGTAATTTATAATTTAAATAATTGTTGTTTTGTTAAAAATAGATTCTGGTGAAGAAACAATGATATATGTTTTTAGTTAGTTATGACATCCTGAAGAAGAAAATGATATTTTTCTAAACTGGTAGATGTATTTAAGCTCAATTCAGTAGTTAATAAAACGAATGTAATTAATAAAAAAAATAATAATTATCTTATGAAAAATCAACATCAACATATGTATCACTTTATGTACGTAGCTCACACTTTTAATAATATAAGCTGTGTACTTTGAATAAAATAATGATATAATTGTCTGACATTTTATTGCTTTACTGGGTATGAAAAAATATTACTCCCTGGTTGTTTCATCTTTTTCAAAATGATCAACTGAAAATGTTCTCAAGTTTTCACGGCCGCTCATAATCTTCCAAGTGGAGATTTCTGGGCTATTCTGCCATGTGTATCCAATCTCTATAACTGATGTTATGGATTTAATTGCAGGGTTCATCATCAGGGCATCAGACATATCGACCCTGATAATAGATCCTGCGATGTGATCCGAAACGTCGGTCAGAGAGATCAAATATGCACTACAGAATAGCCTCATATAATATAATAGAGAACTCTACTAACCTACTTCTCATAAATTTATGGTAACCCTGCACGCGCCAATAGATATGACTGTGTAAGGACTCACCAATAAACTATATAGGGCCTAAACCAAAGCGAGCAATCAGAATACACAATGAGACAATATTCACCAGAGACAGACATTGCTCAAGCAACTAGTGATCATTCTTCCATAGACCGTCTTCAACATTCAACAGCACATCGAGTGAGCCGAGCCAATCCAGAGTTTAATGAGCAATTAACTGTATAATTCATCACATTAATAAACAAAATTTTGTTAGTGGTCTTTCATTTCGACACCTTGTGTTAGAATGCAAAATTACCCAAAACAATATTTTGTTCGAGGATACAAAAGTACTTAGTCGAAGTAAGGGACGAGCTTGCAATAAACATCGGTATTGTTAGATGCACGATGCGGCGTGGGAACGGCAATAAGAAATCTGGCGTACGTGACCATAGTCATGTCGGCAAATGTACCATAAGGGATGCATCACCCTCATGCGTCAGTCTTTTCCAAGTCCCAGCCGGGAGAGATCGCTCCATAAACACGATCTAGTTTGCAATTAGAAAATAAAATCAATATCGTCTCTGATATAATAAGCAAGCGTTTTGTAATTTGTGATCCCGTGGAAACTGTAAACTGTGCGCCTCGATTATAAAGCTTAAACTGTGTTGTTCTCTGTGTTTAATCGTTGACGTTAAAGTATAAAAAGGGTCCCGGTGGATCTATATATAAAGAAAAGATAATCAACATAATTTGGTGTAGTTAGAATAAATTGTCGCTATCAGGGGAGACGATATCATATACAGCACGCACAAATTGCATAAGCACATCGCGTCCAGAGTCCCGGTTTGCCTGAATAATTGGGCATCGTCTGGTGGTCAATCAACTACAAGCCTTAACTCCGTCACCCTACGCTGGCACCAAAACTATTGGCCACACTTCACGTCCAGGTTCCAGGACCATCATCTACGTGGAAGGCGTCTTCTAAGAGCTAATCTCTTACGTGAGGGACCTGAATAATCAACATCAAATAAGCGTCAACATAGATAATTTGAGAGATAACCTTATGCTGGCATGATGGACACTTAATTAATGTTAATTTAATTGTAATTATTTTTGAATTGTCTTATTAATAAGTGATTAGGTAAAATGCTCATTTTCCATTTCTAACTAATGCAAGTCACAAAATATAGATAATAAACTTTATTGTAAACAATGGCATTTTGCAATTTCATTTTATAACTATTTGTTATAAAATGAAATTGCAAATGTTATTATATATATTTAAAAAAAAAGAACCAGTTAGGCTATATGCCTCCCTCCTGAACATAAAGCCGAGGCAGAAAGAAGAAATAACGTAACACTTGCTGTAGTTACAAAAACAGACACCGCGACATACAAACAACACGCGTGAAACTTGAAGATATCAGGAGCTTCATTATCACAACAACGAAACCTTTCAACACAACTACATGTCAATCATATTTAAATAACAACAACATGTATACTGTCAACTCCTAATAATATCAGTCGAAATCGAAAAAAAAATTCAGTAATTACGTTTTTTTTTTAAATGAAAAGGACTAGTAATTGGTTATCAAAAAATCTGTCAATGATGCATTATCCTTCATTATATTCATTCTCCATCCTCCATCCTTAATGTTAGATCTAATCTAATATTCAACTTCTATCTAGATGCGGTAAACTTTCATAATAAAAAAACCCTAGAATATCGAAGAACACGTGCTGACCATATACTTATTTTTAATACTAATTGAATGTATTAATTATAAATACATTAAATTAGTATTTAAAACATCACAGACCTATGTTCTGAATAATTACAACTTCACAATAAGAATGTGTTCTCCTTAATAACATATGTTTAAGTTACTGCAAGATCATATTGGCTGTCCCAGCCAATTAGAATTAATATCCTCCCACATGCCATCTAGATCAACCCGGTATTCCTAGAAGTAGATTATTTTACATACAAAACCCATTCACTGCTCATGCAAATACAATAATGAGAAGTTAACAGAAATGAACTTTTTCAACATTAGCCTTTCTAAGCTTAAAGAGTTATTTTTACGAACTACCACAATCTTAATATTAACCAATCATTGTACTTATAAACATATCTTGGTCTACCTTTATCACAACAATAATTTCAAACTTTTCTCCTCTTTCCCACTTATTTTATCTTTTTAACAGCTACATTATGTGCCTGAACATTTTTGTTGGATTTTCACAATTTATTTATTTATTAGACTAATGATTTGCATGTTTTTGTTGTAACAGAGGTGAATATATAATATAAAAATATAATATGATAAGCATACGATACCATTATTTATTTATTTATTAATATACACGACATATTCAGCCAGTAACAGAATTTGTAAAATAACAGAAAATTATAACAGTAGTGCATGTTTTTACATAATCAAAATTAAACATAAATATAAAATGTGAAGTAGCAATTGCGTTAAGAATTATATTGCTATTTTTGATAATACTCTTAGTTTATTGTGTGGGATGGAGTAGAATCCACCTCTGATATATACAGCATTGTCCTGGCTACTTTGCAAGACTGCCGTCTGTGTTAAAGTAGACAGTTTTTTTCGTGCTGTTGTAATGTTATTTAGTTCAAGAAAGATAAAAATTCAACAGGAATAATATATATGTGTTATAAAGCTAGTGAATTATTAATGTAGGTATTTATTATGATTATGTTAAAATGTTGGACAGCGATGCTTTTGATTGATCTCTACCCAATTGAATCAAATATTTGGTCCATATTTGTGTAATCTTATTGGAAATGAACGATTTTTAGTTTGTGTTGAGTGTATTGTACAGTTTCGGAGCTAAAAATATGTAGAATCATTGATAAAATGTCTGGTGTGTAGATGTTCATTCTTTGTCTTGTGTTATTACTTGGGGTGAGTTTGTTGTTAGCATGCTAGTATCATGATTTATTACTTGAGGGTGAGTTTGTTGTTAGCACGGTAGTATCATGATTTATTACTTGAGGGTGAGTTTGTTGTTAGCATGCTAGTATCATGATTTATTACTTGAGGGTGAGTTTGCTGTTAGCATGCTAGTATCATGATTTATTACTTGAGGGTGAGTTTGTTGTTAGCATGCTAGTATCATGATTTATTACTTGAGGGTGAGTTTGTTGTTAGCATGCTAGTATCATGATTTATTACTTGAGGGTGAGTTTGCTGTTAGCATGCTAGTATCATGATTTATTACTTGAGGGTGAGTTTGTTGTTAGCATGCTAGTATCATGATTTATTACTTGAGGGTGAGTTTGTTGTTAGCATGCTAGTATCATATGTTATATATTTATTATGTTATTTCTATTATTTACACTGTCTAAATCCTTTAATAAATTAAATTAGAATTTATATATTTTTATTTATTATCTTTGTTTTATTAACCACTTAATTGAGTTAACTCAATTAAATAGTTAATAAAACAAAGATAATAAATAGAAAAATATGAATTTTAACCACAAAGTTAATATTGCTAATTTTAAAAGTAAATTAGAATTTATTTACAATTTCTACTCTCAAATTCTACAAATGTTTCGATGCCTCTGCAGCAGTAGCTTTGGCGGCTTTGTTCTCTTGATTAAACGCGAACAGAAGAAGGTGTCGAAAGAGCTCACTTCCGTCTACTTGACATCCCAATTTGAAGGCTTGTAATAAAATAAAATAATAAATATACCGTAAAAACTAACACAATATCTTGTAGGGGAGAAAATATTATTTTAAATTAAGTATAACCTTTTTATTCTTTTTTTAAAGAATAACACATTTTTATTGTGAAGTTGAAATTTTTCAGAACATAGGTCTATCGGAATTTACTAAAAGGTGTTTCGAGATTCCGTAAATATAAAGAAGACGACTTTCAAATAATGAACAACAGATGTATCAATTTGAGAATGTAACATATAAATTCGAAAATTTGTCAACTTACTATGTTGGTGTAGGATAATCGGTTAATGCGTTTCCCCGGATAGGAAGTGTATAATATTTTTTCGATAAATTGCCTATGTATTGTTTAAGCGCCTTGTTACTCCGATTGGGACCACTGGGTTTACTGGTTTATTATAATGTACATGTATGTGTGCGTGTGAGTATTGCCGACTTTTTTCTGAGAATGAAGAAGACGGTAAGCGATAGGCGGATCAATTACATACCGTGCTTCAATCAGTTCAGAAGTCCACATAAACCAATCGTCGGTCAGTCGGTCGAAATCTACCTAGCCAAAAGAACAACAATATCGGACCAGAAATACAGTAAGTACAATTAAAAGGTTAGTGCAGTGTTCATATATTATATGTGTTCTTATTGTCAATCGGAAACCTGGGAACCGACTATCGAAGGCATATACGTAAATATGTATGCCTTTCTAATTAATACATTGATGTTGTATTAAGTATAACCTTTACCAATTATTTGATTACTTTTAAAATTTGAACAGTTTCAGTTTTTGTATCTTAATTTCATCATTATTTTACTGCATGAATAATAAACAGACATTCGTTCGTCTCGCAATCTATGAAAAACGTAGCATATATCGCCAATACCACATCTCGAAGACGAATATCCTATCCTCAAATCTTTAACAATTTATCCATACATAATGGTATCCTCAAAAAATTTCAAAATGACATGTGTACAATTCAAAAATGTACGTTTTACATTAAGTTTGCGGAGAATCCTAAAAGCAATATTTTGTAACTTTTCCACACAAAAAAATAATATTTTATGTGCCATTTGTTTTATTTTCCTCGTTCGCAGAACACGATCACTGACATAAATATTTCATCACGGACATCTCAAAAGGCCGAAAAAAATGATGGAATCATTCCATTCTGAGGCTGAAGATAAAACAAAAAATCTTCCTGTAGATGATAAAAATGAATTGCTTAATACAGATGATATCCGTGAGTTATTGGTGGGCGAGGGGGGGCCGAGGGGAGAGCACGGGTAACGAGAAAGTCACGTGACGAGAATGTGTCAGTCGCCCACTGACATGGGATGGATGAGTTCTGGGGGGGGGGGGGGGGGGGTGGGGTGTATTCAGGATTCTCAGAGACAGGGTTGAAATTATTAAACCGTCCAGAAAGGGTTCACAGCTTAAATTAATTTCCTTTTTTTTTATTCAAAACTAGATAAAATCCTCAAAAATGACAGGAAATTAAAAAAAATAGTACCATAATGTATTTTTAAAAACAACGAAAATACAACATAATTTAACATTTTAAATTTATATTATCAATAGTAATTACACATTACATTATTGGGATGTCCTTGGATTGTACCGATATGTGTGTGTGAGCGTCACCACCCACGCGGGGCGGGTCGAATGCGTGTGTGTGAATGTGTATGTATGTTCGGGCGTAAATAGCGGTCACAAGCAGGGCGCTCCGTCTTTTGCTACTCTACCGTTGTCTCGTCTTAGTTGTATATCCTGTATAGTAATTGTATCTCACTGTAATAAAAAGTTGATTGTCACCACGAGTTCTACTCGGACCTTTAACAACATCAAAAAGTACAATGAAGACGTACTATATGTAAGTACGTAACTATTATTTTGTTACGTTTATAAATTTTGATAGTTCAAAAGAAAGCCAGTTTATGCTTATTTGTGTTAACTATATTTAAATTATTGTACAGATTTAACAGTCAAATATTAGTTAACACTAAAAAATGTGCGGTATGATTTCGTTGCTATCCAATACGGATGAACCCGGACGTGAGGAATGGCGGACGTCGAGGGGTACAAGATTATTAGACCACTATGTTTAAAAATTGAAAAAAAACTCCAAAACATTTAAATGTGTACTAAAAATAATCGCTGTACTTTCAGTTACCTACCTTAATACGAATTCATAGGTTTAAATTAAAACTTATATTATATTAAACACTTATCGATTACTTGGATAGGAATATTTTTATTTAATTAATTAAAAGATTTTAACAGTGTAGATAAACATAATAAACATATAATATTAATTTTAAAAATCCACAGAAATGTTCAGGCACATAACATAGCAATTTAAGAAGATAAAAAAAAAGGTGTCGAGAAAAGGAGAGAAGATTGAAACTATCGTTGTGGTGAAGGTAAATCAAGATGTCTGTAGGTAGAATGATTGGTTAAAATTGAAATTGTAGTGTTTCATAAAATAACTATTTTAGCGTAGTTAGGCTAATGTTAAAAAAATCAGTTTTTGTTAACTTCTCATTATGATATTTGCATGAACAGTGAATGAATAAGTTTTGTGTGTAAGATGTTCTACTTCTAGGAATATGGAAGAATATGGACTGCCGGGTCGATCTAGATAGTATGTGGAAGGATATTAATTCTAATTGGGTGGGACAGTTAATATGGCCTTGCAATAGTTTAAAGATAAGTATTTGGTCAGCACGTGTTCTTCGATATTCTAGGGTTTTCACTTTATGGAAGTTTGCTGCATCTAAATAGATGTTGAATGATAGATTAGATCTAACATTAAGATGTTGAATAAACCTATTTTGTATTCGTTCTAATCTCGCAATGTATGTTATCAGCCATGGGTTCCAAATTTGAGATGAATGCGTAATATAGTATTTTGAAGTAATGTTGATTTTTAATATGTTTGCAGGTTCGAAGAATGAATCCTAAAATTCTATACGACTTGGAGGTAATGTGGTCAATGTTGTTCGGAAATGAAGTTTAGTATCGTTTAGTAATGTCAAACAAGAAAGGAGGTCTTGCTGCACGTTATTGACGTGTGAGATCTGCGGTGAGCACGGTTCCAGGCACCTACAAAGCGGATGAACGTATCTGGTAGAACGAGATCAAACTACAGGGTAGAACGCAGCCAGCGGCTATCGCATTTCCCGCGCGGGCCGTCCACATTTTCTCCAGCGCCAGGCTTGACAACTATATTTGTTCCAAATTCCGCGTTCATTAACCATAGATATATAAATATGCTAAGTGTGTCCAGCCCTTTCGTGATAATGGGCAGAAATTATTTTATTTAAATGAAATGTAAATGAAAATTCTTCATGAAGGATGTCAAATTAACAAACCAAAATGTTTTTAAAAAAATCTATTTTTACAAATTTAAATAACAATGATAATTATTTATAAAATAAATTTAGTACTTATAACTTAAATTGTTACGATGATAAAAGATTACATTAAATTAAAATCGTTTAATCTTTTAAAATTACTCATTAAATGGTTATTATAAATAAAGTTAAATAATATTAAAATAAATTAACATAATAAACCACAAAGTTCAATTTGCTAATATTGAAATAATTATTTTATATTGAAGACCTTCGAGTCATTTTAGGACCTTGATTTTATACACTTTTATATTTGCGGATAATTGAACAATGCTATATTTTATATGTATTTTGTTGCTTATATATTTTTTTAGCGAATAAAATGTTTAAAAATATGTATAACCTTAGTGAATAAACATCATTATATAACAATTTTGTGCTAGCCCTATATCCTATCCCTCCACTCCTCCGCAATATTGGAGCTGAAATATATGCTGGGCACACGGGCGACCTACGTACAGTATGATTACAATGAATGAACCCAGCTTACAACAGGTTCTGTTTCAAGAATGTAGATGATTTTTAAAAAAAAATTTTTCATGTGAAATATAATTATTATTCAATAATTACAAATTTATAAATTGCGGAACGGATGACGTGTTTTAACTAGCAACTAATAATAATTAAACAAAACTTTAATTTTGTACACAAGAGAGGATTTTAATCATTCGAAAAATATTATATTAGCGAGTGAAATCTGTATCATAGTATTCGTATACCGTATATCGATCATATTCGTATACTGTTACCAAGTTTCAAGTCTTATGTTAATCCATTGTCCGTATTTTCCCCTTAAATGTTTGTAATTTCTTCTGTCTAACTTTTCAGAAAACATTTAGGTATCTATGGTTCTAAGTGACATATGTGCACAGGTGTCAAGCTCGCTGTCAAATCGAATGTCAGATACATAGGTTTGAGTTTTTGTATCTTTCTATCAATCTCAATGGGATCTTTGAGATCAAAATCTCAATATGTATACATAACATTAAGATTTATCTCATCGTGTCTCATTTGTAGACATAGTCAATTATAATAAATGTTTTTCCATATTAAGTCGACACGTACACGATTATCTATAAAATATAAAAATAATTCTCCGAGTTTAAATTCAGTTAAATTAAAGTTATCATTGTCTTAGATAGTGGAAGTAGATTAGGTTACTCATCTATTAGTTAGGTTTGTTCCTATTCATTTTTCAACAATTAGAAAGATGTCATATTATTCACATAACTGAAAACTTATCGTAGCAAACTGGTTCATAACCAAATGTCGAAGATTTTGTAATAATAAAACAAAGCTGTATGAATGTTAACGCTTGAAAATAAAGATGACGGGAAATCTATTTTATGTTACTCGGAACAGTTTGATTACATACTAAATACTCCATGGTATCTGTTGGTATGATTTTATAATGAGCACTCTTAATTTAACTAACTGGTCGTGTAGAAGAACATTAAGTGATTTATTATTTTTATTAAAAATAGTAAATGGCGTACTGGACGCTATTAATTTAACTGAACTGATGCGTTCCCGTGTGTAGTGCCAGGTCGTCGGCGCTGTTCCATGTAAATGCAACATGTACTAATTTTTATATGAATGCACACACAAAGGCTTCACAGGCTTAGGAACAATTTGGGTCTTGTAGATATATTCCGATGTTCAACGTTTAAATATAAAAGTGATGTTTTTGATGCTGTTCTGAGTCAAAAATATAATTTATTATGGTATTTAGCCATTCTGTGTTAAACCTAAATATAAAATATAATTTTTTTGTTTAAATTTCCATTTTTTTTTTATTATATTAATTCTATCAATTTATGTTTTATATATATTTCATGTTACTTGTGTAACATGAAATATATATAAATGTTTTTTTATAATTTTTTATAATAAAGACCTACAAGGATGTGAATTCAATATAAATAAATAAATAAAGTATTTTTTCTGTGCTATACCTGTAAGTATTATTGGCCTTCTTCCGTTTACGTGAGATGATGTAGGTGCAGCATCCATGTTTATGAAGGTAGCTGAGGCAGACAGCACTTTCCTTCTTCATGAGCGCCTGCCTCGCCTGGACGTGGTTATGGAGATTCAGACTTGCCTGCCACCTGAGCCACCCTATCGGCCTCCCTCGCTGGTTCCTGGAGGAACAGCGGGAGGTCTACGTCTAGATACATTCTTAATATAATTTGATGTGAAGCATAACATTATATTGTTGTAAAATTTCCTTACAGTTTTTCGAATCTATAATTTTTCAAATAAAATATTTATTTTCGTTTAAATATTTATAAATATAATATAAAGCCAGACAATAATGACGGAAAATAAATATTTTTACATACATGAAAATAAAAATTGTTTTATTTTTATTCTACTTGTTAATTTAATCGAGACGGGTTTCACCTTGTGAGGACATTATCAATCTAGTGGAGTGAAAACTACAAGTGATATATTTATGACTGAATTATAACTTTTAATCTTATCGTATATATTTTAAACAATAGATAATAGATGATAAACTAATTATTTTTTTGTAATTATTTAAAGCGATATTCTTTATCTGTAAAATGTTTTTAATACATTTTACTAGAATACGCTGTGTTCTTGGACATATTCAAATATTGCTTATATATTTTACTTTTCTTATATGTGCTTACATTCTATTTACACGTATTGTATCTCACATTAGTATTTTTATTATCTCAATATATATTTTCATTTTCATTTTCTATTTAATTGTGTTTTGCCTCGTATCCAATGACTTACATTGGTTTGTGAAATATGATTTGTTTGCAAATTGCCCTAACATAAATAAATAAATGTAACAAACTGTTTGTTTTGTTAGATGTACAATATATATTATATATGTCTAAGAAATAAATAAATAAATGAATAAATAAAAATTAAATAAATACATATATGTGATTATGGAGTTCTACAAACTTACCTCTGAAACAGGAAACATGTTTTCAAATTTACACAGAATTCTTGGTAGTCAACGTATCTTCTAGTATCGAATTTAATTATTATTGAACACACAGAAAGTAGCAAGATATGTACCTATTTAGGTTGGTGGATACACAAAGCTTGAATCATTCATTCATGTCCGGTGAACTGACAGAGTGTCCAATTATTTTATTCCATCACGCATGAACATGCTTTGCGTTATTAAAAGTGTGACTGACGTACGCATAGCGATACATATTTTAATATTAAGGATAACACATTTTTATTGTGAAATTGTAATTATTCAGAACAGACGGTCTGTGATGTTTTAAATACTATTGTTAGAATGCAAAATTACCCAAAACAATATTTTGTTTTTCAAGGATACAAAAACACTTACTCGAAGTAAGGGACGGAGGGCAATAAATATCTGTATTGTTAGACGCACGATGCGGCGAGGGAACGGCAATAAGAAATCTGGCGTACGTGACCATAGTCACGTCGGAAAATGTACCATAAGGGACGCATCACTTTATGCGGCAGTCTTCTCCAAGTCTCAGCCGGGAGAGATCGCTCCATAAACATGATCTAGTTTTCAATTAGAAAACAAAATCAATATCGTCTCTGATATAATAAGAAAGATTTTTGTAATTTGTGATTCCGGGGAAAATGTAAATTGTACGCCTCGAGTATAAATCATAAACTGTGTTGTTCTCTGTGTTTAATCGTTGATGTTATAGTATAAAAAGGATTCCGATGGATCTATATATAAAGAAAAGACGATCAACATAATTTGATGTACTGAGAATAAATTGTCGCTATCAGGGGAGACGATATCATACACGGCACGCACAAATTGCATAAGAACATCGCGTCCAGAGTCCCGCTTTGCCTGGATAATTGGGCATCGTCTAGTGGTCAATCAATTACAATTCTGAACTCCGTCACTCTACGCTGGCACCACAACTATTGGCCATACTTCACATCCAGGTTCTAGAACCACCATCTACACATGGAAGGCGTCTCCTAAGAGGTAATCCCTTACGTAAGAGACCTGAATAATCAACATCAGACAAGCATCAGCAAAGATAATTTGGTAGATAACTTTATACTGGCATGACGAGCATCTAATTAATAATATTATAATTGTAATTATTTTTGAATTGTCTCATCAATAAGTAATCTGTTAAAATGCTCATTTTCCACTTTTAATACATGCAAGTCATAAAATATAAATAATAAACTTTATTGTAAACAATGGCATTTTGTAATTTCATTTCATAACCATTTGACTTGATAATATTAAAAAAAATAAGCAGTTAGGCTAGATGCCTCCCCCCTGAACATGAAGCCGAGACAAAGAAAGAAGAAATAACGTAACACTAATTTACCGGTAGCGCAGAAACAATATTATTCGACAAAATTGATTTTATATGTATATATTTATAATTAATACATTAAATTAGTATTTAAAACATCACAGACCTATGTTCTGAATAATTACAACTTCACTATAAGAATGTGTTCTCCTTAATAATATAAGTTGTATCAATGTGTTCAAAATTTAATTAAAGCGAATTGATAATTCTGGCGTCTGCAGTCGGTTTATTCAAAGGTATTTGAGATTCCGTAAAAACAATGTAGATGGCTTTCAAACAATGGAACGGCACATGTATTAATTTGAAAAAAGTGTAACATAAAGGTTCTAAAATTTGTCATGAAAAATACTGGCGCTCTAACACAATTAGTAGTGTACTTCTCCGGATTGGAAATAGAGATCTAGGTTCGAATCCTGGTAGCGCAAAAACAATATTTTTTGACAAAATTAATTTTATATGTATATATTTATAATTAATACATTAAATTAATATTTAAAATATTTTAATATTGACCTTGTCGGTGTAGTTCTTTCATATGGGTTATTTCTACATCTTATCATACACATATATTATCCACATTTATATATAATAAGATCAAGATCTACAAGATGTAAGAATTTGTTTATAACTAAATAATAAAAAAATAATAATACTATGTGAAAAATAATAACAAAATATATAAAATGTTGAGAAATTGATCGGATTAGAACATGGGAAACGTGTCAAATGCATAATTAGTCCTATAAGCCATTTTAGAATCTCTTTTTGCTGAAAATTTTGTTGATTCTGACAGTTATTTAAAGTCTAGGAGCAATGTATGATGCATGTGTCCATCCTATTCCCAATTTGAACATTTTAAAAATAATATATTCATTATATATGCAATTTTCTTCATTAACCGTTTGAATGCTACGCGTCGCAAAAGCGCTGCGATCGTTTGTATCGGAAATTGCTTAGCACTTAAACGGTTAATCATTTTCTTTTGCAACTCTTACAAGACATTACATATTTGTTGAATTATTATTAGCACCAAATTAATACCCTCAACAATTCTAAATAAAATATTTTAATTTTTGGGCCACTCAACGATATGCTTAATTTTTTGTGATACTATACGGGTATGCGTGTCATCTTTAAAGGAAAAATAAGTTTGGTTTACCTGACGCGACCGAATAAAAATCAATAAATTATATACGACGTATATCAAAAAACGAAGGATTTACGAACGTTGGTATGACAGGAAATAAATTTACCGTTTTCTAGCCTTTCTATTTACCTACGTAAAAAATATCACGTTTGGATAATATCAAAAATGTTTAACATCTTTAAAAAGTCTTCTATATTTATAATATGTTATAAAGGGTGTCCAGCGGAAAATTTTCATGTTTAATATTAAATAAAATAAAAAACTACAATGTCATTCTCTTGCAATTGGACTCTTAAATTTGCGAACACGCAGAGCAAAGCGTCGGTTCAATGGTAGCAACTTCACGGCGGATATTTTCTTATACAGCCTTAATTGTTCGAAGATTGTTGCTGTAAATTCTCGACTTAAAATATCCACAAAAAAAAAAATCGCACGGTGTAAGATCCGATGACCGACGCGCCCAAGGTATGTCTCCGTACTTGCTGATTAATTCATTGGGAAAAATTCCTCTCAGCTTCTTCATTGAAACTCTAGCTGTGTGCGGAGTGGCCTCGGCTTGCTAAAATTGTGTTCTGTTGGTGAGCCCAGGAAACAGTTGCAGTTGCGGTACCAAAAACTTGTCGATCATTCGCCAATACACGTCAGCAGTAACTGTCTCTTGCTGATTAGAAAAATAAGGGCCAATTATCCCTCGGGCAGAATCACAACAGAAACAGAAAATTGCACGCCATACTGTCGTTTATGAACAATGCAAACATTTTCGATGGTATTCCCTCGGGTTGTTAGGGCACCTGTATCCCATGTTCTATTTATTAACATAGCCATCGATATAAAAATGTGCTTCGTCAGGAAACAATATGTTTCCAAGCGTTCGTGCTGTTCCAAGACGTTCTAGCATTGTTCTCGCTGAGATTTCACGTAAAGAATAGTCATTTTTGTTTAGAAACTGCACGATTTGCAGTTTGTATGGGTGAAACTATAGACTATTTTTCAAAATAACGTGCACTGTTGATTTTGTTGTTCCAGTACAGGCTGCAATTTTCCTTATCGATTTACATGGATTGCACATAATTTCACGTCAAACTTGAGCCACGTATTCTGGCGTCGCTGCTGACGTTGATGGTTCCGGAGGAGTTTGGTTAACCATTGTCCCTTATTGTCTGAACTTTTGAACCAAACATCACATAAGTTGTGTGCTCGGCCCATCACTTACTCGTCGAATATTAAAGTGAGTACAAAAAGCGCGACGCGCACGAACCAATAAATCACCGCACTTTAAATATTGCTCAACCCCCAATGCGCGGTGCCCTCCCGACCAGTGACTTATTTCGACTGGCAAATCCGCAAATCGCGCGCGTCGAACAATACCCCTTCCATTTTCCTCACCCTGATGGCTTACGAACAATTACAATTTAATTTTGATTTTTTTCCGCTGGACACTTTTTATCTACATTAGATGATAAAAAACGTCATATTTTTTTTAAATATTATAATTTTAGATAGATGGTGAAACTTTCTGAAAATTTCAATGCTCTTTTGTCAATCATGAACAGGAACCTTGGAACCATCATTGGGTATTTTTTTTCCAAATATCGGTTTTTTCTATGTAAAGAGTAGCTTGATGGTTTAGAAGACGCTTACCTGGTCGGGGATTCGAGCTTCGTTCCAGGAGACCACCACGTTAAAAAGTTAGTTAGTCACCTTACTTTAAAAATATTTATGTGACATGTATTTCGTGTATGCATATTGAAGATTAAGGATCGAAAAATAATACTAGAACGACTAAAAATGTCAAATTTGTTTGTTACGAATATTGGGATAAGTAAGGATGCGGTTAGGTTTGAATGTTATGAATATGGAAGTAATGTGTGAGCGCCTGATCCCCTTATATATTACACCCGAAACTCATGTGTTTTTTTTTTAAATATGATCGCGGAGTATATCTTTATGTGAGCGGCCAGAGAAGGTTGAATAAGAAAAACTACTTACAGTTAACAGAAGTTTATTGATGCTTGAACATAGTTACAGTTAGGAAAATATGCAGTAAAAAATCTACACCGAATAGCGTTTACTAGAGATCTTGTGGTCTTGTCGTTTGTTGGAGACCAGCCTCCGGACTTAGTACTGTATTAGCAGTGCTAATTGAGCCTCCAAATATTCGTGATTTCAACTATTCGAATATCGAATAGTTAATGAAAAAATATTCGAATATATTCGTAAAAATTTTAAGAAAGGAATAATTTACTTCGGATGATAAATATAGAAAGGTTTCAAATGTTTCTCCAAAAATGTAAGATTAGTGATTAATAACTTGCAGAACTTGAATTCTTCGTGGAGATAAAGAAGAGTCAGTGTTCTCTCGATAACTGACAAAATTTTAGATATGTTTATATCTAAAATTTTGTATCTCAATTTTGTATCTTCATATCTCACACCCCACGTGCAAGTTTTTTTTTCATTATTTTGTATATAACTTCTTGTTTGTCGGCTCAAGTATTTATGAAAGCTAAATACTAAAGAATAAAATAAAGCCGACTCCATCGTTGACAAAACAATGTATTACAAGTGCTTGTTGTCATAAAACCATAAAGATAAGCAGAAGACTTAAAAAAAAAGCAAATGCAAAAGATGTCCGACAAAGGCGTTTACATCTTTATTGTCCGATTTCCATACAGCCGATAGCGGTACTTCTGGAGAAAAAAATCGTATGAATGAATGCTTACATATGACTTCCAGGATTCGTAAACCCTTGTTTCGTTTAGAAAAATATTAAAAATCTTATAATATAAATATGAGCGAATACTTTAAAAAGTATTCGAATAAAGAATACTTAAAAATAGGCGAATATATTCGGGATTCAAATATTCGGATTGGAGGCTCTCTTCTATTGAAGGCTAATTTAACACACTTCGCTCAGTCAGTACCGGTATTTTTTTGGGCCTGATGAGAGCCAGGTTTTACACCCAAGTATTATGTAAGTAGAAAGCGATTAACCTCCATATAAATATACATGTGTATTATTTCTAAAAATATATATTTTATGTATGTCTTTCTAATTTATTTATTTTATTAATTTTATATACATATATATGTTGCGTTATGAGACTTTCTGGAATAGGTACTCCTATTGAAATCTACGTAAAAGACAAGTAAAATAATGAGAGATAATGATAGATACTCTACTGTCACCAGCTTAGATATTTATTAATACTGTTTTTATAGCGGAGATGAAAAATGTCATCTAAAATTTGATATATTATTTTGACCTCTTTATCAAGAATCATAACTTCAGAGAGAAAATTTTAATTTATATATAAATTAATTAACTTTTTTTTAACCACTTAATTAGTTGTTTAAATACACAATTTAAGTTAGGTACTAGATTTATTTTTAAATAATAATTATTTTAATGAATTATATTTAAAAAGTATTTTTAAAACATTAAATTATCATAATCTATAAGTATTATATGGTTTTAGTTAGTTAATTTTATATTCTGAGGAAGGAAATAGTATTTCCGAAACCTGTTGGTGTATTAAAATAACTCTTTAATTGGTTAAAAATAAAGTTCAATAATCTGTATAAAAACGAACATTAATCGCAAAGTTTAATTTCCAAATGTTGAAAATATAACATTTTAATTTTTGGAATTTTAAATGTAAAATTAAATTCGTTAAAAATCTTCAATTATTAAAATAAAATTCCGACCCCACCTAGTTCGTTACATCCAAAGTTTAATTTGAGAACGCAGTATTTCGAAAATATGGTTACTGTCTGCTGAAAAATATTTACCTCTGAAGAAATCCTCATTTAATAAATTCGACGAAATTGACATAACTGATAAATGTTTGCAGGGAGAGCTTATACTAGTAATAGAAAGATCCAGGGCTCATATCCTTTGAATATTTCAGTGTCATATTTTTAGTTTGGTTTAACTACCTGAATATAATATTACACGAAATTTTTTTTATCAGTTTAGTATTCGTGCAGATTTTTTTTTTTTAAATCTATGCTTACTAGCCCTAACTTAACCAAGCGAATCATTCAACAGATTTACGCTAATTTGTAAGTTACCTATATCATGTTGCCGCGATCTGACCTCTTGTCTTCCAATGCCAACCCAGATCAGAATCACGACCATCATCGCTATCGTATTGGTTGGTAATGTATTTTCTTTCATTTTATTTCTTTGACAATCAGAACATTTTGCTGGCTTCAGCGGTTTTTCTTTTCACAGAATCGCTGAAAAACTTGGTAACAGTTTGTAGATATATAGCATGGTAATCGGAACATTGAGACGGGTCTTTGGCTACACCTGTTGGAGGTCTATGGCTAGAGGCTTCTTCTTCTTCTTCTTCTTCTTCTACATCCGAATCTCAAAACGATTACATCAGTATTGGCCCAAACTCCGAGCTATAGATTTCGCTTTACAAATTTTTAGCATAGTCTAGTAACCTTTATTATAATAAATTGAGTGTCAATATGGAAGAAAGCATTTCAGTTCAATTGCTCCGCTCACTCAAATTAATATCTGCTATATCTTAGCACCCACGATATATATCGCAACGAATCCGAATGCATAAATGGTAAATCGACGTGGAGGCAGATTAGCATTCGCAATGTAATCCTTCTGATTTGAGATCTTTCATTCTTTTCTTTATAAAATTCACCCAGATATACCCTTTGATCGATAAAGTAAATTTTGCACAGTTTTTCTTTAGAACCCTGCGCAAAATACATGCACCGTCCCACATCACTGTGATATAAACATTTTAATTATTAAGGAAAACACATTCTTATTGTGAAGTTGTAATTATTCAGAACATAGGTCTGTGATATTTTAAATACTAAATTAATGTATTAATTATAAATATATACATATAAAATCAATTTTGTCGAAAAATATTGTTTTAGCGTCACCGGGATACGAACCTGGATCTTCATTTCCAATCCGGGGAAGTGCACTACCTTTGTGCTATAACGCCAGTATTTTTCTTGACAAATTATTGACAATCCCGGTGACGCTAAAACAATATTTTTCGACAAAATTGATTTTATATGTATATATTTATAATTAATACATTAATTTAGTATTTAAACATTTTAAATTGAATTTTTGCACAGTTACTCTTTAGGATCCTGCTCAAGAACTGCTTATCATCCCTTCTCACCTTAACAGATATAAATGTTTAATATGTTATTTTGAAGACCAAATTTAGTACAATTAATCTTAAAACAAAGGCACCATCTCCTCTCTTTGATATAAATCCGTTTCAAATTATTTTTGACATATACAGTGTGTAACAGACCTAGTTCACTATATTTTATGAGACATTTTATTTTACCTCATGAATATATAATGTTTAAGGAATACGTTCAAATTCTGCACCGTTATGGAAAATATTGTACGAAATTTTTACACAATCATAAACTTTAAGTCTACGTACTTCGAAATAAATATTTGTGAAATATATTCATTATTAATCTTTTCTTCAGACCCTAAATTTTCTAACAAAAAATAGTCTGGCCGCTCGAAATTCGATGACCTTTAATTGTTTGTATTCAATACTTATATAATATGGAATAATCTAAATATTCGCATAATTACGATTTTTTCAAATACTTATATCTGATATTAGGCACATATTCTACGAATATTTTCGATTCGTAATTTAGTCAGGTATATATTTATATATGTATATATATTTAATATTCATTAAATATTGTGGACTAAGTCTGTTTAAGCACTTTCTTATTCTTTTGACTGGCACCCCTAGTATTTTTGTTGTTTGCTATGATTGATTTATATGGTGTGAAGGTCGTCGCTTTCTGTGACCGGGGAATAACTATCAAAATACGGTGCCGGTACCGACAATTGCGGCTAGTAATTCTCGGTACGACCCAATACGTAGCTCTGGGAGTGCATTATTTCGGCCCGTCAGAATAATACCCGGAGATCGGGGAACAGGAAGAACAATGCCATTAAGACCATAAGCCCACAATACATCAGACCAACCCACGACGGGTAGAGAAATAGCAACTGCCAGTTCAGGTGATTTTTCATTCTGCATATGTTATCATATTTATTATCAATAGAAAAATTTGGAATAACAAGGTGTCGAAGAAATTCACTAAAAGAAAGTCTGTAACAGCTTGTATTTTAATAAAACACCCTGTTTATTTTTTACATATTCTCCTAGCGTATAATTCTACTAATCTTAGAAAGATTTTATTTTTCATTTTGTCTTTGAAAATGCGATTATTTTTGATTCCACTAATGATAGACTGTATCATAACCGGCTTAGTCCTAATCATCCGAAAACGAAAGCTGTTGAGCGTGATTACGACTCCGTCTCTCGCATAGCTCAGTTCCCGTACAACAATGTTCACAGTGGGCCAGTAGAATATTCCGAGCGGTATAATTGCCATTCCGATGCACGCTGCAACTGCATTTGAAAATTATCCCCGCCCAGGCGACATGTGCAAATTTGTTCAGATTGCATTAGGTACGCCGGTCTCGGTTTTGCAATTTGCTGCATTTGTAGGTGATTACGTGATAAATTAAAATTTTAAGGACTAACACCACACAACCGTACGGAACCAGCATTTTGTGATCAAACACACGTGTTAATGGCAAACTTAATTGTACGTAATTCGGTGTGAAAGTGGTGATTAGGATAAATAATCAACAAAACCATCATAATAACATCTGCGAGTCACTACTCGGCCTTACTAGGCTAAAATTTTCTGTTTACTATTTTAGCGACCTATTAAATCACATATTTATTTATATATTTGAAACCCTCCTGCAATAACACTGTATACAGATTTTACAAATATTGATAGATTGTCAGCGTTGGCCATTTTCGATGACTTACAATGTTGTTGCAGGTAAGATCACTTATATTATGTGTGTTATAGTATTTTTACTAATAAGTATAAAATAATAAGTACTAAATATTGTATAATTGTTTAATATACCATTCGATGCCTAATACCATATACAAAGTTGTAGCGTTCATAACTCAGATCTACACAAAAACGATATACAGTTTTGTTGCAGGGATGATCTCATTTATACGGTGCGATATATATTTAACAAAAATGTTATAAATACAATTATATCCTTGCAGACAGATTATTGAATAAGGATGGTGAAGATTATTTACATAAAATAACATAAAGATATTAAAAACATTTAACACGTAGAAAACTATCTAACTAACTTATCATCATGCCGTTTCCACATAGAGCACCACACTCTTCTGTCCTGACACACAGTTCTCACCTCATCCACATTCAAACATGTCATATAAGCTCGCCGATTATTAAGGCTTCTAACAGGTCCATCCTCCAGTGTTTGGTTGACCAGGTTGTGCCAAGTCTTTCGCGGACGTCCTCTATTTCTGGTGCCTTAAACACTTGCGTCATATATCTATCTTATCATCTCTCCTCATTCATCCGTTCCATATGACCAAACCATAGTATATTTTTAATATTTGGCGCAATGACTTTGCGGTTAGATATTTTAATAATAAATATAATAAGTAATTAATAAAATATATAACTATACGAGTTTATTATTATTAGAGTTAAAGTTGAGGTGATTGATATATTCATGTATAATCACAATTTTTTATTTATTTATTGGTATATATCATAATTTTGTATAATATTTATATTGATTATAAATAATCAAGTGATCAAGAGATGAAGCCTTATCTCAGGAGACTACCATTTTAGTAATTTGTATAGCCTATATTGAAAATAGTAAGAATATAGAAGGAACGTATATTCACCTGTTTTTTTTTACGACATATTTTTGAAAAATGTGATTGATTCTTATTTAACAAATAACAGATATCTCATAGAGACAAAACTATTTTTATTATATTTAATGGAAAATATATGTAAGTATTGCGTAATTACACGATTTAGGACCTATCTTCGGCTGGCTTAAGAGATCACTTTATATAAATATAACGTTCACCTTTCTCACCCATCAACCTCCATAGCTTTTATATTGTTGAAAGTTGTACATATGTTAATATGTGGACTTGCTTCGAGAATCACTACACCATCGCCATCTAAGGACCAAATTTGACAATTCATTTTTTCCTGAAACAGCATATACGTCATTATTATAAGAATCTAAATTTACAAAAATTATTTTAAGCAATATTATTTATCTGTAAAAATGATGTTTTTAACACATTATACTAGAATGCGCCTGAAAAATCAATATTTTTCTATTTTATATTTTATTTACTTATAGAATTCATTTATGACTTTCTGCAATGCGCATTTTCTTAGATATTACGCCGTATGACTATGCCGCGTGTGTCTGGCTGTATATTTGACCGACATGTGCGCCAATAAACCAGATGATAGATAGTATAAAGGTTTTCAAAACAACGGTGAATGAGGTCAGAGAGAAACCTTATGCATTATGGTAGTACACAGGGACGTGCAGTGCATACAAGCAAAAAAGCTGTGTATTACTAAAAATTCTGGGAAACAAATATAAATTAAATGATTGGATTAACATAAACATTAATATTATTTTACAATTAGTGACATCTGTGTACTAGTAGAGGTTTTAATTTCTTAGTTCTAAAAACTACCACTATAATTCACCGCTGTATGCATGGCGCTATTGTGAATTCGCCGCCTTGAGATATTCATAGTACTCTGTTCTATCTCTAAACTAGTGAATTACTCAAGTCATATAATAGACTATTTACTGAATGGAAAATTCCTTATAGTTGATTCGTTTTGTATGAAGAATAACATTATAAAAGCTTGATAAGTTTTTAAAATGTTGATTTCATGGCCGTTCTTTGCGTTCAAAGTGTATTTGGTGCTTGATTATTATTTCGTTTAGTTATTACGTTGAATGATTTTCAAACAATAGAAGAATCATCTTCAGTCATAAAAAGTGTTCTTAAAAACGTCCACACATTTTGTATATTGATTTTTATATGGGTAAGAAAATATTATTTTACGTTAAAACTTAAACTTTAAAAACACTATTAATAGTACTCTAAAAGTACAAATACATGGCAGGGTCGTATAAATGACGGAATTATTTTGTCTAAAGACGCCGGTTAAATGAAACTTCATAATTCTATCAACATATTATGTAGTGCATATATTATATATCAGTGCTCCATAACCGGTGTGCCGTGAACCGGATACAGGTGTGCCGTGGTCAAATTCAATGTATTTGACATTTTACAATTTTTCATTGTAAAATGCAACGCAGGTATCACATTAATTAATTATTATTTTATAATAATTATTAAGATTGCGTAAAAATAAATATGTTATAGTTTTATGTATGTACATTTTTCAAATAAAAAACAAAAATTTATTGTAAAATTTGTGTTTCAATTAAATACTTATATAATATAATTAAATGCCTTTGGTGTGCCTCGGAATTCTAAGAGGAATTTTGGTGTGTTGTAGGTGAGAAAAGGTTGCGGAGCGCTATTATATATGATCATATAATATCATTGGTAACAGTATAACCTAAATCAATACCCACGGCACGCCACTGGTTATATGTGCAACTAAAGCATACTAATAATTAGAACTGATAAAGACTGTGAGGTCCCGTCGAATTGTTCTCTACTTCTGGTGCCATCAACACTTACATCATATATCATTCTTACCATTCTATCCTCATTCATCCGTTTCATATGACCAAACCACCTAATTGATCCTTTCCTAATCGTACTGACTATACTAAGATCCGACTTATATTCCTTCCTTATTTCTTCATTCTTAACTGTCAAATGGAACTGCCACATATACATCTAAGTGATCTTATTTCTACTGCATTCAGTCTACTTTCGTTCTTCTTCTACCAGCTAATGTATCGATTTACCATAAACCCTGTATATAAATATATAATAATAATCTTACCATCACTATTTTTTTTTAAATGTCAATATCAATGTTAGAATTAGATATTTTTACTCACCAGAAAAAAATCGTCGGTAGACCTAAAATATCCAAAATCTTCGAACTCAATCCTTAACAGAAATATAAAGGACCTAATGAAAATCTACCGACATAGGTGTCAAGGAGTTATGTCACGACGTTCAGCCGTGACAATATCCTTTTCCTTATTTTGTCATACGTCAGGCAGTGATCTTTTGTTAACATGATATTTCACCCTACATGCAAATACTACGGACCCTATAAATATTTGTTTCTTTGACAAGTGTCAGCTTCTTATAACCCTCTTCTTCGAAGGGTTGACGAGATATTCTTTTAACAGGCGATTCAGTTGGAGGATTTGGGGGGGTACATCAAATTTTGGCAGGAAATATAAAAATGTGTACTGAATTATCAGGGACATATATTTTATATTAAATTCTCTTTCGTGATAACTGTAAAGAAAATTGTACGTTTTATAATCGCTAAAATTTATGAAATTCTTTATTTAAATCACTGCAAAATATGGATTTTTAAAAGTTAATCACGGACCGCTAAATACATAGATATGAACTAACGCTAATTTCTTATCCCGATATTTTCATTTTGGTATCACCCACATGATCACTTTGGTACCACTTACGAAATCAAATAGCTCCGCGACTTTTTTTAAAAATATGACTCAAATGGAATGAAAATTTAGACGCTGACAATATAATATACATTAATGTTAAAAATACACAATTTACACATGGATTTTATATTCGAAAAATAATACTTTTACTGTCGCAAAATTGTGTCACAAATTATCAGATTTCAACCAAGAATTTGTGTATAATGCCCCTCGTCCCGCAACTAATATTCCAAATTCTTCTCCTATATGTACTCTTTTATTCATGTCTATTAATTTACTGATCTATGGATTGAAAAAAATCTAAATTTTTGTTTTCGGTACTTGATAAATATTTCTGTAGTAATGTAAAAAAATTGTTGACAAGTAAAAGAAAACACTTTATATATATAAATGAAACTTAAATTTTTTTGAATAATATATTGGACAAGTTTTTTTTTTGTAACCACTGCCTATATATTTTTTATATAACTGCAAGGGAAATGTTTTCATAAAACATTATAAGATAAGTGAGTAGGGGATAATATGTATTGGATAATTTTAATGAAAGTATAAAATGGAATTTGTTTGAAATAATCGCATGATTATTTAACTAAAATCTTACACAATAATAATTAATAATACGGCAAAAAATTTGAAGTTATTTGTCTTCTGCGTTTAATACATCCGCACTCTTCGTTTTGTATTTTTTAAAATCATTTATTGAAATCTATGCCAAGGATTTAAATAAATAATCGGTAAGAAGTATAACGGAAACAAGCCTCCGTATACAATTCTGCAAATCATAACATTTGTTAGAAAAAAATTATTTTTTCGACACACTATTTTTTTAATTGCAAATAAAAGACAAAGTTTTAATATTTCGTTATTAATCATGATCTTAAGATAAAAATCTAAACATAAACAATACCTATTTTAGTAATTTATTTTATCACTTGAAAATAATGATTGTATCTTCATACAAGTATTACTTGCTTGAATAATAATTGTTGATGAGAAATTTGGAGGATAAAGTGTGTGACGAAATGGAAGATAAAGTATGTGTTTATGAAAGGGTTTATCAGAGGCTGGGGCCTCATATCTCCCAGCGTTTCAAGTGTTCGTTTTTCTCTTTCTCTCTCTCGTGCAGTCCTACTCGCACTCGTGAAAGTGCAGATCTTCTAGAACGTTCGATTCTTCCACAAAATCAGGACCTCACTTCAACTGCATAATTTTTCCCTTTCAATGCGTATCGCCGTCGGCGAAAACTCACGAAGATACGTGAAATCTTTCGGGCGAAGTCTAACTCGGTATCGACCTGAATGCAGTTTCTCATTTCATGTTTCAACACTGAAGCATTACAAACGTCAAGTTAGCATAAATATGTCCAAACCTGCGGTATATAAAAATAAAATAATTTGCTGTTACAATATTCTATTACATTACATTTTCTTGTACGATATCACTTTTTTTTTATCTTTCTTTAAAGATGCATATCGCGTAGAGGCCGTGTCAAGGTTTTTTCTCCTCCTCCTCTATCGAAACTTTTTACCGGGCTCTCAACCAGATGACTAGAATCTGCTAGCCATAACTGCACCCCGGAGGATTCACCAACTTTACCAGCTCACTCTCAATCTGTGAGAATACACCACCTTAATCACTTCAGCACCAGGTAAACTCTTTCTGTATCGTTCCGCGCACCTGCTCAGTACTGTGAACTTAATATAGCTTTACTACTCTCAAATCTACGCCGCCGAACCACTCCAAGAACTGTCTTATCCGTGTGCAAGTTGATGTATCGCATCATGAAAACTAAATTTATTTGTAACTACCCACCATCTACCGACATGTACTATAGTGTAATATGAATTTCAACATCCCCTTCTGTTTTTATTTTCTTACAACACCTTTGGGCATTGCTTGTGAATTAATTTCCTCGAACTAGTATTTCCGCGACTAAAAATTGCTAAGCGAGCGGTAAATATTAACTGTGCTAAATTCCTGCCGCTTTTTTGCATGTGCTTTTTTGGGATTTCTTGCCATGTGTCCTGCAAAGTGTTAATTTTAATTTCACGTACTATCATAAATGCATTTCATATCAAAAATAATTGTACACTAATCGTTAATAATTTAGCCCAAGTTTTGCTCCGATTGTGTATAACCTCCATCTCTGTATTGTGCCATCACGAAAGTGTAAAATTTCATTTTGTTTTATTGATTACACGTGTCTTTGTCACAGCATAAATTATCTTCTTTTTTTTTTTACATCCTCTGTTTTCCCATAATTTGTGTGAGTCAGAAATGGTTTTAATCGAGAAGAATTTTAACCAGAAATCTTAAGATAAGGTAAGTCAACCATTGCCTGACATTTTTTTCATTGATATTTAACCCATGTTTTAAATTATACTATAAAAGGGAAGAGCCCTCTACATGTAAGAGTATGATGATAGACTATAAGTAGGTTATAAGAAGATAAACTATATACGATTATTAAGGAGAATACATTCTTATTGTGAAGTTGTGATTATTCAGAACAAAGGTTTGTGATATTTTAAATACTAATTTAATTTAATTTAAGGTATTTAAGATTCCGTAAAAAGAATGTAGATGGCTTTCAAGTAATGGAACGACAGATGTATTAATTTGAAAAAGTGAAACACATAGGTTTGAAAATTTGTCATGAAAAGTACTGGCGCTATAACACAATTGGTAGTGTACTTCCCCGGATTGGAAATAGATATCCAGATTCAAATCCCGGTAGCGCAAAAACAATATGTTTCGACAAAATTGATTTTATATGTATATATTTATAATTAATACATTCAATTAGTATTTATATACGATTGACACGAGATTTACTCAACTCTGTTATATAAAGTTACCCAGTTACTTTAGCTACTTGTTGAGTCTTTGTACTCGACTTCTCGAGTTATATTGTCGAGGTATTTCAAAAAGTAAAAATGCGTAAATATGACGATAATTTATTAGCGGTAACAGTATAATAACAACCATGACTAACTTAGAGCTACAAGAGTGGTGCCGAAAGAAATATAAAAGAGGCCGCCCCCTCCTTATTATAGATGTTGGCCATATGCCAGCGGTCTGCACACTACATATTAATTACATATCATATATTACCTAATAATATCATATATTTATAATTACAAGAACATCAACCACTGAATGCAGATCTAGAGCTTGTGGTCGAGAAGACGGCAGGTAGTCTCATGAAGCTTATAAGTCGGAATCGGTGTCGAATCGAGCTGTTATACTCCTTTTTTTAAACTCCTTTCGTCTATTTTATAAAAGCTTAGATCTTTTGTAGCAGCAGCGGTTTAGTGAGCGATTTTCAGGATTTTCAGAGATGTTGTAATTGATTCCTGTCAGGTGAAATTAATTGATTTGGAGTTCTACAGATATTCACCAATTTTTTTTATTATTTTATTAATATTAAACATATAATACAATTTCAATAATCAGTGGATATGTATATATATATATATATTTTAACATTTGTTTCTTGTTTATGAGAGTAAGACTCGTGTATAAAGAAAGAATATATTCGAGTTAATTTATGTTTCAGTTAGTCTCTGTACATATTTTTTTTACTTCAGTTACAAATTTATGATAGTCCGTAATTTTTCTAATTGTGATGGGGAGATTGTTAAAAAATTTGATACCTCGATAAATATATTAATTTTGAGTTGCGGTATATTTTAGTTTCGGGGTATCAATTTGATCTTTACATCTTGTAGATCGGAATTCGCTTCTAAAATTTAATTGATTTTTAATTTTGAAAATTTGAATTATTGAATTAAAACAGTTGCACTGACTTTTATTAAAGAATTAAAAACGTACACGATGTTGACTTGATAAACTATGTAGTAATAATGACGTTATGGGTAGATTTGCTCTGTTTATATAGTGGTGAACAAACATATGATGACAAAACACTCTGGTACATATTTCGTAATTTAAATAATGAAATCATTAATGACCACTATCTGCCATTTGGGCTTCATACTTGGGTGTCCTAAGATACGAACGAGGTATTTGTTTACGTTTTGTTTAGACTGCGTTTTTAGAAAACGAATATTAACTATCAATTAGAAAAATATCAGAGGTTATTGCGATAACGGAACAAAGTGTTGTCCAACTAACAATATTTTATTGAATTACTGGATTACGAAATTTAAGAAGTTTAATAATAAAATTTTTATTGTGATTCATTTATGAAATGGATTTATAACAGAGCGCTGGGGAGAGACTGGGATCGTGGCGAGTAACTAAAAGGAACTGGTCGGCCTGGTTTCCGGGTGCAGATGTCGCCTGCGTTATTGGTCAACTGGGAGCCGCGATGATGACGGTGGATTTAAATTGCCGTCCCATATTATCATAATAAACGATTTTACAGAACTATGATTTAGGTAAATTTAAATCTAATTTAGCTAATACTTATATTAGATATATACCAACCTTTTTAATTCAAGATGATCCCTTTCAATATTTTTAATACACTGTGATTAAAATTTAATAAATATAATTGAAATTGAAAAAATAAATAATTTTACCTTCTAATAAATATTTGAACGAAGCGGTCAGACGGTTTCCAGACCAGTGACATTAATATAACACATTGTTTTGAATAATTTCATATTACTTATGTATTATAATTTCGAAAACAAGCAAAAGCATTACTATTCTAAATTTGTGTGCGAAGGAAATAAACTATGGTTTATCAAAACTATGAAATTCCATTATATAAACCGCACTTTAAATTTGCTTTACTGATGCCTTTGAAAATAACCTTTTAGTCAAATTAATGTTGATAAATTATTTTACGCGTATGACAGATATTTTAATTTGATTCGGGTTTCAACTAAAGTTTGTGACTCTTTTTTTAAATTTGGAAAATAGTATTCAGTATACTATTTTATTCTTTACTTACTCAAAATAAGAATAAGTAATCATTGCATTAACCATATATATGTTTAATATACAGTATACTTTTTCGCAGGAGTAATAACTCTCCTAACTCGACTATGGGAGATTTACATCTAGTAGAGTATGGTTGTACTATTATTTTTTGAGGTAACGCCTTAACAACGGTGCGCGTTATCAAGTCGAAACGTCGGCTAGGTTTATTCAGGGAAACTATCTATAAAAAACATATGTATATAAATCGATTCTCGAATTCTATGTAGTAATAAACGGTCTAAGAGAATATGATTTACTCTATAATATTCTCAAAGAATTTTATATAGCAATATATGTATAATAAAAAAATCCCTTCTGGCACTGACAGTAAGAATCGTGTAGATTTACAATTTGTGTAAAAGTGTAACCAGAGGTTGGTATGAATTTTTAAAGTTTTTAAATAGCCGCCATTTTGAAATAAAATGGTAGATCAACCTGGCTAACGAGAACTTACCAGGTCAATTTTTCAGAAGAGCGTGATTGAAATCTGATATGAACTATGTATGCAAGTTGTCTAGAAAATTCGTTTGATCCCATATTTTTTGCAGGGAATGATTTCTTCTGATCGTAATTGAAATAAATAAATTAACCAAGACCTTTCTTAATGACTTTCCAATGACCTTTCATTTCATACGAAATGATCCAGAAATAAAATAAATAGTTGCTTGAGCGTTTTTAAAAAACTTCATATTTTTTATGTTACTTATTGATGGTTCAAATGGCCATTATTTTAATTTTATTATTTTTGGTTTTTGTGTGGCGGCTATATTTTTTTTATTGGGCGTAAGATATCTCGCAATGTAAAGGGTTTTCGGAAACTGAAATATCTCAGCTCCTATGTGTCTTAATAACAAGCGATTAAAAGTAATTTGTACATAAAAAAACAGGTAACAAGATTTATTTTACACAATTTTATCTATATGCATTCTCACAAAGTGAAATTTCAACATTAATTCTGAGCTCCCGTTTAGGGTGATTGAACAACAAGCATGAAAAATTTTACAAATGGTCAAGCAACCAGTGTTTGATATGGAATGATCTAGAAGTAAAATGGTGGTGAGAACATAAAATATTCTACACAAAAACAATATTAAAAAATATATCTTGAATAATAAATCCAAATTAACCCAAGAAGAAAAAGGCGGAGTCGACAAATTGAGTTGCAAGGATTGTGACGCATTTTACATTGGACAGAGCGGAAGAAGAATAAGAAAAATATTGGAAAAACACTAGAAATCCACAGAAAAACTTCAGTCTAAACTCTGAAATTGCTGAGCACGCAAGAGTGAAGGGCCATTCATTTGATAACAGTAATTTACAACTCATACATAGTTGCGCCAATGTACAAAAATTAAGCATTTTAGAAAATTTAGAAATATGCAATAAGAAAAATAAAAATAACAATAAAAATATAATAAATATTCAAATACCACCCATTACATCTTCTCTCTTATTCATTTTAACTCCACCCCTACCCCCACCCTCGCCGCAGTTAACTCCAAACACACAATATATTATTGTCGAAAAGTGCTTTAAATTTTAGTTGATCTAAAATATTGATAGTGGGAAGATGTTCCCGAAAACGTTATTTATCATTTAACACAATGAAAAGTGTAGTGGAATAAAACAGAGTTTTGACTCAATTTACAAAATAAAATATTTACATCTCAGGACACTGAAATGTTAAATAGCAATGAAATATGTAAACTGATAGTAAAAATCTATTTTGATGCGGCGGTCAAGAAAACTCAACTGCGGGTGAAAACTATTGTATTTTTTAATAAAAACATTAAAAATTACGCCTATATATATATATATATAATATATTTCAAAAAAGAATTATTCTTCTGGATATCTTTGACTTTTGTTCCTTGAATTTAATTATTTTCACAAAGAGACAATCTAATCGCATAAAAAAGCTTTCTACGTAACACTTTTGAAATGTCCCTCGCGTTGTGCTTTGATGTGGTCAAATTATATGCTTTGTTACGAACCTTTCTGTCGTTTGTGACGGAGGGTCATTCATTAAGTTCACGGAACCTTCCAATTTGAGCCACCCTCCGCTGAAAAGCCTGCATTATCCAATGAAATCGCTGTAGTATCGTGCTGGTAACTGATTTCGTTTTATTTTAAATTTTGCGTGTTTTATTATTTTAAATTACACTCTTTAAATGGTAAATTTATTAAAAAAGATTGGATAATTTGCACACTCGAGACTTGACCTTTTTTTATGTGACACGCGTAAAAATAAAAATTATATCACCTAGCTAGAAAATGCGATCGGAACTGGGACATAGGATGTAAAAGTGTAAGTAAAATTCACGAATCACGATGTTTTCAAATACTTAATCACTCATCTCACAAACTGTGAGATGAGTGATTAAGTATTTGAAAACATCGTGATTCGTGAATTGATTTTTTTAACTTTCTGACAAATGGCACTATTAAATTTTTTTCACAAATTGATGTGCAAAATTTATGAAGAAATGACGTCATAATCATGCCCCTCATCTAGTAAATTCTGTTAAAAAAATTTATGCATGTTTGCTGGGAATTTGATCCGAAAAATATACTAATATTTTATATAAAAATTCCATTCTCTTCGTGGTGATATCTAAATAAAATTGTATTTATTGATTATGCAAGAATATGTTTTGAACGCAAATAAATATTTAAAATTACTATATATCTAATGTATCTCTAATTTTTAAATGTGCTCAACAATATACTTGTGTCATCCGTAAGTAGTTTATATTTTTCAATCACTCATATTCCGCAATCATAATCAAACAAACATGTGAGTGAATAGGTGTTTATTGGAGCTTTCAGTACTCACACCACAATATATCTTTCTGATACATATGCTAAACGCATACAGATGCATGTATCTACTAGGAATTGGGTGCGGAGAAAACTCAGGAATAAAAATAATTAAGTTAATCCTATTCCCATTGACATATAGTAGGTAGTGACTCATGCGACGAGCGGTGCATATGTAAGTATATTTAAAAAAAAATGAAAAATTTACATAGCTTATATGGTCAGCTATAAAGATTTGCAATATTTATAAATTCGTCTGAAGATATTACTGAAAAAAATAATTCTGAAGTTCTAAATGTTGGTTTGTTCAAACAAGAGGCTATGTTTCATTGTAAAATGTAATATTTTATCTTAAAGATAAATTAATGTAATATTTATAAACAAAAATTGAATGGAAAATTGTATGGGATTAAATTATTAGAAAATTTTTATTAGGGGACTTCAGTTGACTTTGGCCAAATATATGCGTGTTCGTCTTCCGATGTATTTCTTAATTAATTATTATTTTTTTGTATGTTTTTATTTATGCTTTTTTGTATTTCTTATTGATAACTTTGTTTTTGTATTCAATAAATACGTAAACTTAATATAATTTTAAAAAACACTACTACCACATTATAAAATAATAAATAGTTCATAAAATAGTCTTAATGTGTTAATAAAATTAATATTAACGTATGTTTTTGACACAGATAATATCCTTAATAGTTGATCATGCTTATGAATATTTATTAGAATATATTTTATTTTTAATTAAATAAAATTCCTAGTCTCGATTCCCGGGAATTGAAAACGTAGAGAATACAACATCCCTAATATCTACATTAACCAATGTAACCGCTCCAAAGTCTTGATACATTCATCAATTAATAATTTTTCATTGCCCATAGATATGTTGTTTTAATTTCTAGCTCTTTTGTAAAATATTTGTAATACGAAAATATGCTCGACCATTTCATTTACATAAATGTCATTCTTGGGTTTAAGGTGAAAATTTCTCAGAAAAAATCAAGTATCCGCTGTCGAATTGAATTCATCAGCTACGCTATAAACTACACAAAAGGAAAGACAAAGCTGCTGCTAGGCAGATAGTTAGCATTAGTTAATATAAATTTTAATTGTTTATTTTATATATTTAAAAATTCTTTTTAAAATGAGAAATCATAACAAATATATTTAATTGATAAATCTACACATTTTACGTAAGTCAAATTTTTTTAAGGATGACACTATTAAATGTTTAAGGAGAACACATTATTTTTGTGAAGATGCAATTTTATAGAACATATTTATTACAATTTTTTCCTTCTACAGCTCTGTGTACTAGCTTCCAATTTTGCCTTTAGCTAACTGATAATTGCGACTTAGGACTTAGGAATTTTTGATTCTAAATTATATTTATAATTATTAAAAAAAAAATATTTGGATTGATAAATTATCATTCTATCCTGTTTAATTTTTCACATAATATCTACCGGGTAGATGGATAACTATTATGTTGCTTATCTACGATATCTGTGATGTTGTGTACGTGTGTTTATCTCCAGATCAATATCTAAACAAGTTTACACTGTATTTTATCTCAAGTAAATCTTTGAGATTTGTCTCGTTTCACGCACAAGAGCCATAATAAACTGTTGTTCTTATGAAAATTATCTACTAAATATTAATTACTGTATCAATATTCCTTAGATTTTGATAAACTTATTGTAACTAGCAAATTTGCCCGGTTAGATAACAAATTTAATATTTAACGCTAAATAGTATTATGACAAAGGAACACAATGAACTTTTTCTCAGTATCCTTATACAGCTGACGTCAATCGTATGGAAACAAGTCGAATCTTTTATGTAAGTCTTCTAAATCTTTTGTGGAAGATATCTCTGAAAATTCGATTTTCGAAATAAATGAGTTTACCCCCGGTAAGTAACCTCTTACTCCCGATAATGTTTTTCTCAGCCACCGACATGACGTTTCCGTGGGCGAAACGAACCTACCATTATGAGTTTATTTATGTAAAACGGGTATAAAAAAGTATTACGTGGTTGTTGTAATCACGGTAGAACCACTTACTTATTGATCAAATTGTTGGGGGTTCGAGCATAGTTCAAGAGACCACCAAGTTTATCATATTTTCATACAGGCGCTTAGCTTTGTTTGAAAATATTGTAGTAAGTATTCCTTGTACGCATCTCTGTTTAAAATACATCGACTATATAAAGCACAATGGCAATATGTCATATATATGTAAAATTTTTCAAGAGGGTACATGTCATATTTACATTACTTATACCATAAATTACTGAAAGTGTAGATTAAAATTCAATTATAGAAATAGATACTCTACTTATCTATATTTATATATATATATATTTTTTAGAGATTGTGGTTTATGTTTTGTTATTTATATTGTAACATTTAAAGCAAACTATACAAAATTGTCTGTTCACTGTCTTAACTAAGTCTTAAGTCTAATTAATTACATTTTGAAAGAAAGGAAACACGTTGTGATTTGACATTATAATTAAATAAAATATTATTTTAGTTTTAAACCACTTTATTATGCACATATACTAAAGTCAACTAGTTTCAGTTGGACCCAACCTTCTTCAGGACAATATAGTATATAGACTCAGTAACCCAACCCAACCATCTTCAGTCAAAAAATCAACCAAAACGCACTGTAGGTAATTAGACGGAAATTATAACGAAAGTTTATTGTAACGAAATTATAACGAAAGTTTTTTTCGTTTTATTCCAGTATATACACTATATAAAAATAAAATAAATAAATATACATATATCCAAATCAATAAATACATTCAGTTGTAATATTATTTTATTTTAATTTAATTACGAATTTATATTAGGTGTATAGAAAGTATGTATTTATACACCTAATGTATGTTTTACATACATAAATACGCATATAAGAGATTATCTGATATCCTATTACCATATTTCAGTAAAAACAAAAAGAAAATCATGATTTCCTATTCACCAGAAACTAAAAGTATTTAAAATTATTTAGGTTTTAATCTAGTATACCGTCTTTAGTAAAGGTAACCACATAGTTATACTTTAATCATCTAATCTACGTCTATTTTTTTTTCATTAACCGGTAAATAACAGGTAAACTGGTAATGGAAATAATTATTTACCGTTTACCGGTAATTGCAATTTAACGGTAAATTGCAAACCCTAATTTGGATATCACGTGTAACTAGTATGACTTGAAAAAATATTTAAAAATGAATAAAGAAGAAAACTTAACTCATTTTACCATAAACGTGGATATATTATCATTAAAGTAGTTGATAGTATATTCGTATATGCATGTACAATAAACTTCTGTCAGTTAATTGTTTGAACACACATTTTTATAGTTTATTTTGATACATTATAATTTTAAGAATAAATAAAACACATAATATATTATTGTATCCTTTAATAAGGTAGTTTAGAAATGTGTAATGCGACAGCTGTTTCTCTTAGAAGCGCTTCCCCGCATACGTCACATACGTGATAAGGCTTCGAATAAGGTATCTGGTGAAGTCCTTGTCGTCGGTTGCTAAGGGTCTTGATACCCTTGTTACCCGGAGGTATCTCTGCTTGTTGTTTCTCGCACATTCCAAAAGCTTCCGTTCTTGCCAGGCATTACTAGAAAATGTTGATACTAAACATCTAATAAAAAACAATATTATATAATGCTTAGTTAAATAAATAAAAAAACTACCAATACTAGCTTCAAATAAGTTATCATACATAAGAAAAAAATAAAGACACTGTAAATGTCCGTATGGTTCTATAAGTCCAATTCTAAGATGACAAAAGTTAAGTATATGTATCAATAAATAATAATTAAAAAAACAAACGTTCTCGTAAAACAAATGTATACCGGTTTAAGTATATATTAAACTTAGATCATAATAGGTACAATTACAATACATTTGGGGCCATTTTCAAAATATCTAACCAGAAATTATTTTAATTTGATTAATATCTAACGACCATGCAAATTCATCACGAATTTTTGAATTTGAATTCATCATTCAAAACGAAATATCGCATATAAACCTTGCAAACCTTTAATAAAAAATAATATTCGGTTGTATGTACGAATAGCTAATTTATATTTGTGGTGGTAATCATGTTATTCAGAAAAAAACTGAACTTGCAACATAATTAGTCAATTCTACGTTGTATCTTCATAGAATATAATGAACAAATCCGTGAGCTAGAATGAGTGAAATGTCGTTGAAAATCCAAGAACTCTAATCTGTTACAATTCAGTGACATACCATATTTTCACCTCAGTGGGTATTAACCGTTCCCAAACTATGCAGTAACACAGGTCTACCCCTCTAATTAAATTTGTAATATTTTGGTAAATATACGAAATATACACTTCATATTTTAGATGATTTGAAGGAAAACATCTACGCTTAGAAATGACTAGTGAAAAATCAATTATGTAAGGCAAATCGTACAAAAATAATATTTTTTAATTATTTGTTGTAAAATTAATACGTTGACAAAAATGCAATTTGTGACAAGAAATCACACATTAATTTCACAGTGAAAACAATATACGAATATAATGGTATCTCTTTCTCACTAATTAAATGAAGATAGATAAAAAGGAAGGTTGTATTATACAATGCAACCTCTTTATAGAGAACTTGATGAATGCTCCGAATTATAATATTAGATATTTTTTTTATATTTAATGCTCAATACTTAAAGTAAATTTATGGCTTAAACTATTTTTTCACATTTTAAAGACTAATAGGACTCTAATTTCTTACGGTAACACGAGTTGACGGCATGGCTGCGTACGAGTGTTTTATATCATGGTATGGTAAAGGTTAATAGATAATAAGCAAAACTATCACGTCTGGGGAACAAAAACCCTTTGAGTGTATGAATAACTACCATTACATCCGTGTCACGTATGGTGTGGTTTTCGGACTATGTCATTGGACCGACTATTTTAAAAAAACATAAAAATAAATCACCTTTTATTATATGTCCCAAGTTTTCTTCATAAATAATCACATATACATATATCGGTGGTTACGTGGCAAAGGGTTGAATCGAAAATGTTGTTTTTTAATTCACCTTATTGCTGTATTTTTTTATACTTCTTTTTGACATACGTTAGGATCAGTTTTATCCTTACATAAGCGGGATAATCTTTTTCGTTTGTAAGATTAAAACAATGCTTTGAACCCAAAATATATATAAAAATTAAAACTAAAAAATAGCGTCTACAAAAATTACATTTGTGCAGAGAATCATTAATTAACTCGACAAAATTTAAAAAAAAACTGCAATTACATTTACATAAACAATAAGAAAAACACTTTGTTGTAAAACCACTATTTATAAACATCAATATATTGTGAAACCTATGGTTATATTGCATAAAAGATACGAAAAATGTAAGATAATAATTTATAAAATGGATTAAAGAATTAAATAAATAAATGTTAAAAAGAGTATTAATTTTAAATAATAGCCCATCTTGACACAGAATTATTCTATTGAGGGGTATTATTTAAAATATTAAAATATATAAAACGAAAAGAAAAAAAAAATACCAGTGTATAGAACTGGTTTCTCTTCTTTTTTACTTTGAGGCGAAGCCTTGACAATGGTACGTGCCACTGAACTGAAACGACGGCCTAGAAGAAACCATCTGGTATATAACGCCTCCCATTCATCTTTCCCCTAAAAAGGTAGGTCATCACCAAATTAATTTAATTTAATTTTCATTTTCACCTGTTTCTTTAAATTATAACACAAAAATATAAATTTATTGTTTCAGAGGTAAGTTTGTAGAACTCCATAATCACATATATGAAAATAAAAAAACTTGTTTTTTAGTTCTACTAGTTTAATTTACGTGAGACGCGATTCGTCTTATGAGGGCATTATTAATGTATTATTTTATTAACTTAAGTACTTAATATAATATAGCTGCCACTTTTTAATAGAAATCATATAAATAAAATGTGTTAAATTAAAACAGTTAGATACTGCTTTAGCGATTTTAGTGGTTAATGTTTGTGTGATGAATGGTTATTGATATGTGTGATCTGAATTGTCGAGCCACTCGGTTGGAGTGATCGACATTTATTGGTTATGCGATTCGTTTCAGGTTTTATGCACGGTGTGACTGAAGGCCCCAACTCTCATCCATGTCTCATACGTGTGGGTACTTATAAGTAAGTATCTTTGCTGTGTTTAGAGCAAGGTAGAACTTACCAAAGTTGGCATTTATTGCGGGGCGATTTAAAATTGTAGGTACTATAAGTATAAGGTTAATTGTGCGAATAAAGTCATATCTATGGGGTGCAAGTAGGATCATTATAATGCTCTCATAAGGCTAAACGCGTCTCACAGAAAATAAACGAGTAGAACTAAAAAACAAGTGTATTTTCATATAAAAATATAACTCAGATATGTGTAATTCCACACCAATTAAAAATACGTATTAATTTGAATGTAATTATTGTTTAAAGGCTTGACCAAAAATGCTAGCGTAACATGTTTTTATACGTACAGACACAAGACCTGCTTTCACTGCCGGAGAGCGGATCAATTATTATCGGCTCAGGATGTGAAGCGCGCGGAAAATCCGACCAGTTTTTCACGGGGATGTGCGATAAATCACGAGAAATCCACCGCGATCATATGTAATCCTCTCAAACACGAGACTCGGTGGCTACAAACACCCTGGCCAGAATCGGGAACAGCTTTCAGGGATGAGGCATGTGGATATTTAAAAATGCACGCCACTTCTGAAATTAGAACGGAATGCTTTTAGATACATTTCAATAGAAATACCAAGGGTCTAATTGTGAAACTTTCGAAAATTTTTACTGCAGTCTTGCTGTATTCCAGCTTTCAAATGTCTGACAATAGAGATGCACTTCTTTGTTTTCTATTTGAAAAAAGTTTGTTCACAAACAAAAAGTCGTAATTCGTACAGTATGTTTATATATAGATTATTTAACTTTATTTTTAACACACCAACCGGTTCCAGAAAATACCATTTCCTTCACCAGGATATCAAAATAACTAAAACCAAATATGTCACGTTATTCTAATGTTTTTAAAAATATTTTTTTTAAATAAAAATAAAAATTAATAACAATATATTTTTTTAAGTAGACCTACCTTACTCCCTATTTTTGCACATGTAGAAGTTGAGGTGTGTTGAAGTTATTCAAATAATAATTGACTCAAAATTATGTCAGAAGGTTATGATGCTGTGAGACGGCTGATCTTAACCTCTTCTTGACTCACTTGTGTTGGTTGTGTGCCGCAGTTTGGAGTGTATATTGTAACTAGAGAAAGGTATATAAGTGAAAAAGCACTTACAAGGTTTCGTTTATTGAGGTGGTGAATATTAATATAATTAAATGTGCGGTTGAACTTTGGAGAGGCTCGCTAGAGTTGTCGGTGCTAGGACAGTCTGCTGGAATCGGGAACAGCTTTCAGGGATGAGGCATGTGGATATTTAAAAATGCACGCCACTTCTGAAATTAGAACGGAATGCTTTTAGATACATTTCAATAGAAATACCAAGGGTCTAATTGTGAAACTTTCGAAAATTTTTACTGCAGTCTTGCTGTATTCCAGCTTTCAAATGTCTGACAATAGAGATGCACTTCTTTGTTTTCTATTTGAAAAAAGTTTGTTCACAAACAAAAAGTCGTAATTCGTACAGTATGTTTATATATAGATTATTTAACTTTATTTTTAACACACCAACCGGTTCCAGAAAATACCATTTCCTTCACCAGGATATCAAAATAACTAAAACCAAATATGTCACGTTATTCTAATGTTTTTAAAAATATTTTTTTTAAATAAAAATAAAAATTAATAACAATATATTTTTTTAAGTAGACCTACCTTACTCCCTATTTTTGCACATGTAGAAGTTGAGGTGTGTTGAAGTTATTCAAATAATAATTGACTCAAAATTATGTCAGAAGGTTATGATGCTGTGAGACGGCTGATCTTAACCTCTTCTTGACTCACTTGTGTTGGTTGTGTGCCGCAGTTTGGAGTGTATATTGTAACTAGAGAAAGGTATATAAGTGAAAAAGCACTTACAAGGTTTCGTTTATTGAGGTGGTGAATATTAATATAATTAAATGTGCGGTTGAACTTTGGAGAGGCTCGCTAGAGTTGTCGGTGCTAGGACAGTCTGCTGAGAAGTGAAGTTAGTTGCTTGTGCAGTACCCTTCTCTTATGCTAATTGTTTATTTGCGTCTGCTTATTGATCGCTCTGGTTCGGGCTCTAATGGTTGATAGGTGAGCCCTTACACGGCCATGCCTACTAATAATTCTAGGAATAACATACCACAGCGATATTATTGAAAATTATTGTAATTGTTTATTTATATATAAATATATATAATAGATAGTTTGTTAAACAAAAAGTATAAGAAATAGTTAATTATAATTAACTTAACACCCACCAATAATACTGTCCAACAATTTGAAATTTTTTTTGTAACTAGCATGAAAACACCTGATATGCATTTGGTAGTGGTGAATTCCAGATATATATTGTTTAAAAATATAGGTAATTTTTCAGTTCTGTATCAATCAACATTTTATTTTATGAACTATTTTGTTTGTGTTTGCAACACTTTTTTGCATTGGCAATACACATTTTTGTTGGGCCACAAATATGCGAAAAATTATAGTACAGTGAGTTCTAAAAACCATCTCATTACTGTTTAGTTAGCTGCCTGAAGGACATTCAGAGCTGTAGTAGAAGGCTTTCTAGGTAATAATTAATATTCTAACTATGTTGATTTAATAAAACAGCTATTTGATTGTTACTAGAAATGGGTGCAAGAATGTCACTTAAGATTCATTTTCTCTATTTGCTTCTTCATTTCTTCCGGAAAATTCTGGGGCGGTAAGCGACGAATCGGATGAGAGATTTATCAAGATATGGCTATTATAAAACACAGTTTCCAAAGGAAATGGAATCCTAGTGTGATGGCAGATTACTGCTGGTTCCTGCAAAGAGAAACTGACAAAGTTGAATATAAGGAATTAAAAACACCAGAATTTTTTTTAAATTCTGTTGTTGACTAGTAAAGACCAGTAAATATATTACTTCTTTTACTCCATAATTATTACAACTTTCATTAATCCTTTTGACAAATATATTTCTAGATATCAATCGCCGGTACGTTTTTAACATATGGAGTTTATACAAACAATAATAAGGCTGTAACATTAAAACTCGACGTGATACAACGTTGTCACACATAGAATATTTAAATATGTACGATAAACTTAGTACTAATCAGTCAATAGAATTCCAGTTACAAAATCATTGTTGGCCGGTGTAATTGATAGTGGGATGCAGTGGAGAAAAATTGTATTTTTAAATATTCATACTTCAAATTCAACTATAAAAAAATCCCAAATTCCATATAACCAGGTTTTTACACAAATAACTAATAAAATTATTATATATTAAATAATAAGATTAATAATAAGATTAATAATAAGATTAATAATAAGAATGATATGTAAAAAAATCGGGGGTTTATTAATTAATTTGCAATAATTGCAATCATTTGTGTATAGATAAAACTTGCAGAAATTTCGACATTAGAATTAAGGAGCACTTGAAATGTCTAAATAGCAACACCTATTCTGAATTTCTAATCATATTTTGGAAACAAACAATAATATTGTTATTAACAAAGGTTTAGAAATTTTACATATAAATACTAGTGGTTTACAGTTTGAAATTTTAGAAATAAGAAAAAATGTTAATACCTAATTAAATATTATAAATAACCAATTTTTTTTTGCAAATAATCACCTTTTAAATTTTTTTTCACAGTTACCCCCCTTATACTTTAATAGTTTCGTTTTTATCTATGGTTGCATTTTTAATTTTAGTTTATATATTGTTTCCTGAGGAAGATACCATAGGTTTCAAAACATATTGATGTTGATAAATAGTGGTTTTATACAAAGTGTTTTTCTTATTGTTTATGTAAATACATACAACTATTTATTCCTACGCGGAGAAGATGAACTTATTACTTTTTTCCTAATATCGCCGTCGTGTTGAAAGGCATGATGAAACCTCCGGACCGGAATTATTTTGAATGGCAGGGTATTAACAATTCCAGAGTAAACTTTTTGAGTTTAGACTTGTGGATGTACATGTGGGAGAATGGAACAGATGTCTGACCATATTTTGTGGAATTGTGAGATATTTAGAGATCCACGTGAAAGTATGATTGGTGATTTGACTGGATTTAAACACCGCCCATCCAGGAATGCAGACCTAGTTAGCAATGTAGTAACACGTTGGAGTTCCTTAAGTAAGTAGTTGGGTCGTCTTGCGTGAGTGGGTACCCCGCCCATGCGACTGCCTCTCACTCTCCATACCTCGTGTTTTGCAACTCCGTTAGTCTAGTGTAAGTGTGGCTCAATCCATTATGCATCTCGTCCACTATCCCTCTTTTAGTAATATTTTTGATGACATCTGCCATGAACTACTGCACCTTTATTTTTCATAAATTTTTCATCTATATATAAAATTATGTATCCTATGGATTTTTTTTATGAATAAAGACAGCACTTAAAAGATGCTGGAGGGTCTAAATTTTAAATTTAGCAAGAATTTTTAATAACTATATTAAATCTTTTTTTGTTTTATAAACTGCATATACTTGAATATTTTATTGAATTAAAATCGTGTATTTTTATTAGATTTGATGAGTGCGACCGACAGGGAAGCTCTAGCTTCTAAACTGGTTTCGGGAAAGGGCGAGTCCATCTCCCCTCCCCCTCCAGTTGTCTTTTTAAATTATTTATTGTGAAAAATATCACCAGAATGAATTCAACTGCAAACATTTATTCCGTTTTATCTGCGGCTGGGGAGATTCAGATTCTTAAAATGACGAACATAAATGGTCAATTGATTGACATTTGAGACATAAGACAGCGAATTTCTGAGACATATTCACGGGAACCACGAATAGAGAGATTGTATCGAGTCCTAAAAATATATTCAATGTACACGGGCCTTAACGGTGAATGAATGCGTTACATCTAGAGATTCCCTGGAGTTAGCTATGAGGGCGGTTCAGGAGCGGGTTTGTGGAGGTAGTCCTTGAATCTTCTAATATAGGTCACTATGTCGACCCCTTCCTACTAACATTTTGTTCTAATTTGAGTTATTGCGTGAAAAGGGTTCCAAATTCATATTTTTTTTTCCATACACACCAACTTTATTTAATGGATATTAAAGGAAATAGCAAGAGTTGAAAGTTCCAACAGAATCAGTTATTTATTTCAATTTATGGATTATTATTGTTAATTTACAGTGTTTTTTTTAATTTTAATTTCCCTCATTTCATAGTGGTCAATGAAAATAAGTTAAAACCTTAAAGCTGATCATATTTACTTACTCAAAATAAAAAAAACATATATGTTGAAATTCAATCAACAATTTTTATTTCATTATTTATAAACAGTGTCAGCGTCAGATGGATCTACGTTATTCGGAGGGGTCAAAAATATAAAGGGAAGGAAGTCGTAAATAAAAACGTACTTACGTCAATTCAGTGTATCTAAAAATTGCATTTACGAATTTCTAACACCATTCCAAGTTTGTTCGCAAAGAGGTTTATGATAGTTTGTCTTCAAATATTTTGTCAACAAACTTCTTTGCTCAAAATTTTCGCGCGTTTACCAGTCTTGCAGAAATTCTTTGAATATTTTCCAAGCTTAAGTTTACTGTAACTTTGCTTCCATTATATTTATATTATGGTAGGGTATTAAACTTTTGTTTTATTATATACTCACAAAATATTTTTTTATTTGATGAATATTTAAAAAGTTATTTGTAAATAAGAGTCTAATTTTTTGTATTTTTGTAGTAAGTTTGATTATAAATTATGTTATTTATCCATAAAATTTCTCTTAATATTCATATATGCGAAACGTTAACATTAATGTAATAAATCCTCAGATATGTCAGAATGGCCCTGAACTAAATACAAGTATTATTGCAATAGCATAATATTGACGATAAAATAGTTTTGATAGTTCTGATTTCTAGTAATAAAAGACGTCGCATTATTTTCGCTTTTGTAGTTAAAATGAGTAATTAGTTATTTTTAACATAATATTTTTTATTACTTAAGTATAAAAATGTTTAATAACATTCGAATTAAGCATTTAGAACTGTGGAAACCCAATGCGTCCACAATCATCATCACCTCCGATAGCCCCTGAATGTACCTTGCAAATATCTGGGCGTAAAACAGAGGTTCTAACAGTGAACGTTGACCCCCCGCTTACCCAGGACCGATTTATGAGCAAAATATCCTATGATCTGAGGTCCTATGAAATGATCAGGGTGTAATATTTGACAGTAAATTATCGTTCATTTCCCACATTGATTCGATAACTAATGCAGGTCTCAAATTCTTGCGATTTGTTTCGTGGATTGGAAAAAACTTTTCAGACCTGCACACTTATAGTCCTCTACACTTCTCTAATCAGACCTCAGGTTGAATATAATTCTTAGGAGAACACATTCTTATTGTGAAGTTGTAATTATTCATAACATAGGTCTGTGATATTTTAAATATGAATTAAATATATTAATTAGAAAGATATACATATAAAATTGTGAAGTTGTAACAATAATAATGTGTTCTCCTAATAATGAAGTTGTATCAATGTGTCCCAAATTTAATAAAAATGAATTGATAATTCTGGCGTTTGCTATCAGATTACTCAAAAGTACTTGATATTCTGTAAAAATAAGGTAGATGGCTCTTTCAAATAATGGAACGATTAAATGCATCAATATCAAAAAGGTTACATATGTCGCTGTAGCATAGTTCAATAATGCACCTTCCGCGGTTTAGAAAGAGATCCAGGTTCAAATCCTGGTGGCACAGCAGCAATATTTTTCGATAAAAGTGATTTTATATGTATATCTTTCTAATTAATATATTTAATTTATATTTTAATATAATACAGTCATATGATCGCCATACTTCATTGTTCAATCGACGGAGATTGAAAGAATGCAGAGAACATTTATAAAATTCATTAATTTTAAATTAAATATACGTTCTGAGGATATTAATTATGATATCTCCTTAGCCGTCTGAAATTGTTAAAATTATCAGTGAGACGTACGATGACCGACCTTATATTTTCATACAGAATTAACAATGGTATGATAAAATGCCCCCAGATTGATGATCTGCTTTCCCGCACCATTGAGGTCATCGAGATACAATGCATTGTTCTATTACAGTGATAATGTCAGAAGTCATGCATTAGCTAACTCCACAGTCCCCAGAATGCATTTTTTGGGGAATGAATATGCGGAGATGGTCGATGTTTTTGCTGTAAATTTAACACTTTATAGAACGACATTATTACAATTTTTTGTGTCTCAACTGACGGATAAATTATTTCCTTAACATTTTATTTTTAATTTTGATTATAAAAAAACATGCTGATATTTTATAATTTTTTCCATTGTTTATTGAACTTCTGACAAAATTTTCTATTTTATTACAAATTATGTTAATGCTTGAATAGGGTGTGTATAACAACAATAAATAAATATCGATCTTTCACATTCACCGCCAGGTTAGCATTTTTTTAATGGTACTTGGCAATAATTTTATGCTGCAGCGCCACATAGCGGCAATGCAACGCGGCACGGCAGTCAACTAATGACTTACTGTTCTTATAATACAGTAACATAGATTTATTCAATAAAACAACATAAATGCATACAACACAATAGATAAAATACAGAGACAAGAATAGAGGCACTGTAAGCAACAGCAAATTGTGGTTCCTAAGTTCCTCATATACCCCTTAACCTTCCCTGTACGAAGTACAACAAAATTACTAGCATTCCGAATAGGGGGACGAAAAGACCCCAAAAACATTTCTTTTCATAAAGATTTTTTTTAAACTAAAATGTGTTATGTGCATAGTAATAATTATTATACGCATCAATATTAATATATTGTTTATACGTATTGCTCGATTTTGAGGAACAGGGTGAGTATTGTTTTTTCGCTTGCACGCATTGATGCGAGGGCCTTCAATGTATTTACACGAGTGAAACAAAACATAAAACGCGATACGTATACACCCTACACGTTCTGATTCAGTAATTAATTGTAATATTTACATTTTTGTCGTAAATACTTATATATCTATCTATTTAAGATTACACCAAGTATGAGTTGAATTGCTCTATTATTTACTAAGTTATCTGAATAAATGTTGATTTTGAGTAGTAAAAATCCCTCGCTTCAAAAAGGCTAGGTTAAAAGGAAAAAAAACTTAAGAAAGAAATGGCTCTCACCCTCTCTCTAAACAGTTGTAAAATCCCTCCCAGTACCGACACCGCAATAACCGACATTATAAATCATACGCCAATTACATACGCCTGCAACCAAAGAAGAATGGCTTCTGAGTGCCACTCCTCTCGCTGCTGTCTTTCAGTTAAGTTTTCCAGCAAAAGCTCTTCTGCATAGACTTTTCATCATATTTTAACTATACTAATCAATCAACAATAAACCTGTATCAACCGTTAGTACTTTTATGCAACCTGCACTGGCCACACATACACAATACATCTCCGCGATCATTATTAAATGAATACGCTAGCATTGGGTAAAATCTAAGAGGTATTCAGCGCTCATAGCCTGTATATTTATACAACATGTGTAAATTCCACCTAATTTATTTTCCCTGAACTGGTGACTACAATTCACATCATAATTCTTATAGAACCAAAAGGTTACATAGAAATTAAATTAGTATTTCGAAAGAAATTTACACTTTACTGAAATGTTATTTCCTGTAAATTTAAGTTTTAGCCACAGTATTGGAATTTTATTTATTAGTGATGATTATTTTAATAAAAAACATTATTGTACTTACCCGATTAATGATTAACTAATAAAAAAAATTTAAAAAAGCCTGATTTAAATTTTTGATGCGGTTTTCAGTAAAGTATGTAACGACCCCGCTTCAGTTCATGGAACTGAAATACACGAGATCAGAGAAAAATGAAAAAAGAAACATTTTTAAATCTGCCAACACACGGACAGGTTATATTCATTCAGTAGCTCGTTTGGCAGAGCCGCTTTGGCTATTGATTGGTCAAATAACTGGCGCCTTTTTATATTTGCTTTTGACATGTACTGCTAGGAAGCATACTGCCACAATTCTTTCAATTATTTACTCATCATTATTAAACCGCTTTCATAATAAATATAGTTTAACTACTAATAACAATAATAATTTACTCTTTTTCAAGACATACTTTAACGTTGATTACATAATTAAATTGAACATTTTTCTTCAATAACATTCAATAGATACATACACAAGTATCTACGTGTCATATCAATATTATTTCCATGAAAATTTGACTAACTTGGAGGTCTTCTGGTACACACATTATTGACTATCGTGTTTAGTTATATATGTACCGTAAAAACGTAAGTAATCCTCACATATCAACGTACGATGGTGTATATTTTAGTTGATACTTACTCTGTAGCCAAGCCACAAACCACATTACTGTATTGTTATAATCTTTCGAAAGCCAACTTGAAAAATGCGTTTAGTTATGTCCTGTATTTTTTTCGTACGTCTTTATGAAGTAGAAAAACTTGACGTCTTTTAAATGTGGTTCACGTTTTTATAGATAGCGTACTTATACTTCTATTTTGGAATAAATGGATTCCAAGGTAGATTTTCCACGTTCTGTTAAAGATACTTTCTTTAATTTATAGCAAAGTGCGGAGAATCGACGCCAGGGTGAGCGACCTGTTAAGACTGAACGCGGCTTCTCTCCACGGAAGCCTGTACATTGGATGTAGATGCCATTTGCGTCGTTGGCGTTGGCTGTTGCAACAGCTCTCAAACTGCGAGCAGCAGAAAAAGGTGAACTTTTCAAATCGCTAAGGAGGTTAACAGATAACAATACGGAGAATGCTCAGTAATGAATGAACCTTATTGATAATCGCTCAAAATATTATATTATTTATATTTGTAGTAGACGACTTGCGGTTTTGCGAGATTCAAACTGAATTGGGAGGACTTTCAGTCAAACACAAGTATCTTTGTATTCAGCCAACCGGTGCACTAATCCTTCCCCTATTCACGAGGAAGGGTTGAGTATTGTATTGTTTAATGGACCCTTAAATTATTACCCTTGATATGGTTAACTTGTCACTAGAGAATTTTGCCGACATTAAATAATAGTTAAGATATAAATGGTTTTCAATTTTGTGAACGAATTCAGGGTCTAAGGTATTATGAAAAAATAAAACACTCGGCAATTATATGCTTAAAAGTGAAAATGCTATTCCTTTCTTGATCCATATTAAACTAATTTTTTGTTGCTATTTCGCGAGAAGAAAATATTTTTGGCTGCAAACAAATAAAGCCCAATTGCTTCAAATTGACTAAGGCTGTTATACAGTTTATTTAAAAATAATTTAATCATCTTCATCTTGATAGTTAAAATTATCAAACTGATTTAATATTTAATTGAAGATTATATAAATGCCCTTATTGTTTTTAACATAATTTTTCAATTCCACGTAAGAGATTATTTATGCAATAAACCTAAAGGAAATAAATAAATAAGTATTTATAATATAATAATGTTACTGATCAATAATTCAATATTATTTTATTAATTCTACTTAATTACTCAATGGCTAGTAAAGATAAATCGGCTTTACTGTATGGCCAATTGTGGCTGCCGTGCTGCTACAATCAGTATTATCATACTAAACTAACTAACTAACCGTTGCGACGTTTTACCTCTGGGGAAGGAAGAGAGGATAAGTCGCCACAATTTTCTATTCCGACATATACTATATATATTCATACATCTTCTCATGTAAGTTCGTCGATTATTCTATTATTTCTATCAGGACTATCTTACAGTATCTGGTTTACCCGGTCAAGCTAAGTAGGTACTCTGCGAACGTCCTTTATTTATGGTTCCATCAACAGTTGCGTGTATCATTTTTGCGCATATTGCTTTTAATATAAATAGCAGTGACATTGGTGTCCATGGCCAGCGTTTCCACAAATACTAATTTTTAAGTCGAGTAAGTTTTTTTATCAACGAAAAAAATGTGTTCTACCAGAGTAATGCAAATAAATACACATTTAAACATATTTTTCAGATGATCAAAAAAGCATTTTATTTTCCGTTTTGTTGACGTGACGTGACATGTAACTGTAACGCTGTTTAGCAATAGATTTAGTCGGCTCTCTGGTGACCAGCTAAAAATTTAATTCTGGAATCTGATTTTTAGTCATCATAGACATCTTAGCTCACTCAGCCGCGGCCTACTACAAGAAACATAAAGTTACGAGAAGCAAAGAAGAAGCCTTACTAAACCTGACTTATAATTATTGTCCCATTGCTAGGTTAGAAGGACTTTTGAACCTTTCAATGGAAATTTGCGTTGCCCTGCCTGCTAAATGAAACTTAAATACAGCCAGTGAAGTTCAGATATTGTTGTGTAGGTTAATGTGGTATACAAACCTGGAAATTTCCACTAAATTAACCGGAGGAGGATGAAGACCTGCTCTTCTAATGTTTACTTTATATTCCCGTGTCCCTGTTTTTCAAGTATAGCTGAGTACAGAATCTTACATTATTTATACTTATTTTCAGCTTCCAGTTGCAATACTGATTGCGTGCAGCAACGTCGACACAAATAATATTAATAGTTTCTATTGCAAAATATACTATCGAACAATATTAATTTAAATTTTTAAAGAGAACACGTTCTTATTGTGAACTTACAATTTTTCAGAACATAGATATGTGATATTTTTAATACAAATTAAATGTATTAATTAGAAAGGTACACATGTAAAATCAATTTATCAAAAAAAAAAATATTATTGCTACCGGGATTCGAACCTGGATCTCTTTCTATACGGGGAAAAGCATTAACCGATACATAGTATTACAAATAATGAAACTACACCAACATAGTATTACAAATAATGAAACTACAGATGTATCAATAAGAAAGTGCAACATATAAATTCAAAAATTTGTCGTCAGCTTACTGTGTTGGTGTAGCATTAAAAGCATGTAAAATTGAAATAATACATATTATATTAATTTAAATTTAAATTTCTTAGCAATATGTGTGTGGAAAAAAAAAATCATTTCCAAAACTTAATTTTTTTTATGATTCATTAAATGTATTGTACGTGTGGATTTAAACAAAGTATCTTACTTATCGATTTTCAGATAAGCAGAAAGGATAGAATATCACACTCTTCTGTCATGAATCACAACGTTCATCCAATCCCTACGCTTCTAAGAGGACCATTTTCAAAATCCGGTTCACATAGATATGAACAGAAGAACGAAACTGAACAATGCCGGCAAGGTGGTATCTTACTATCGGTTACTATTATTCGTAATAATAAATAGATGCGTGCATGTTGTTGCATTGGCCACATGCAACAACATGCACGCGTCAGTTAGTGCCCAGATCAGGTTGACACAACCTCTTCACTTCGTGTACGTCGCTCATAGCAACAGCAGTTTCCGAGTTCTTAGTTCGAGCGTTCGCAAAATTTTATCCATAATACCTGCCCGGTTGTTACATTCACAGATCTATACACAGTCCAAATTTTTTGTACGTTTTGCGATACGAGCATGAGGGTAGAGATTGATCTATGGGGCAACTGATAAACTTCTAATCGCTCCATCTGAGCTTAATATGCGACATATAATATCCTATCCTACATAATCTTCTGCTGAATATTTCGCATGAACAAACTACATATGCGACCATTTCTTATTAATAGTATAGTTAGTATGTTAAAAAAACATTTTACATAAGCTTTAAAATAATTTCAAAAAAATCTGATTCTCATAGTGATAACATATATATGTATATATAAATAAGGAAAAATGAATTATAAAATTTGATCCATAGACGGCGATGGTGTAGTGGTACTCGAAGCGAGTCCACATAGAACTTTCAAAAATTTGATAAATGTCGAGATTGGGGGGTGAGAATTGGTGAACGTTATATACATATATATATATATATATATAACGTGATCACTTAAGCCAGCCGAAGACAGATCATAAGCACTATAATTACCCCATACTTTCATATATTTTCTATTAAATATAATAAAAATTGCTGTCTCTACGAAATATGTGATATTTGTTTAATGACAGTGCCTTTGTAGGTAAAAATCCAGTAATACAAAGGATATAAATCCATTGCCCATTTTTTTCTTCTTTAGTCATTTATTATCACTACTAGGATTTACCACATATATGCCTGAGTAACTTTATTTATATAAATAAATTAACAACCCAATAAACCTGAGCAAATCAACTGCGCCCTTGTGGGTCAACTTCGTACATTCACTCTGAACAAATATTTGTACAGGTGCTTTGTTCGCCGGCAAAACTGAAATATTCTGAAAATCAGTGGCGCCTGTCATAAACTTTGGAAACTGCTGGAATTTCGTCGGATGTTCTGTTTGGAACTTAATGAGCTCCATTCTGTGAATCGTCTGTAAAAAGATTGTGTGGATGTATAGACCAAAAATATAATATATATATAATTGATGTCAATAATTGTGTAAATAACCGTGGTTATTGATAATATTCTTATGTATATTTGAATTCGAACTATAAATACTGCACAGTTAGGATCCAACTGAACAAATTTGAATTGGGCGATCTCTGGGCCGCGCGTCTCGTGAAATGGAAATACGACAATTCCTGTCGTAAATCGGAATCACTGTAGGGTAGGGAAATGAAGTAGGAAAACCTTGGTATGAGGTTGGTGAGGGGATCGGTATTCTATACGAAGTATCTTGGGAACCGAGATTCGGAAGGACTACTCATATTATCTTGTATATGATGCCTTCGTAGTCCCCGCAGTCGCCGTTGAGATCACAAAAATGGCACGCGGATGAGCCAATCCATTTGAATACGGCGATGTCACAAGTTCACCCACGGCACACAAACAATTCGTGATCGAAACACAATATCACAAAGTACAGTGCTGGTGCACTGGAGCTGAAAGTCCACACCGCGAATACTATGGCGATGTTGAAATCGAACAAATATCAGTCCAGTTGACATCTACAAGATAAGCATGAGGAAAGGTATGAATGGAAATTTGGATGCGGAAATGTGTCAATAATATGGGTTGCCGCCGATTCGAAAAGACGTGCCAAAAGCGTGTTTACGAATTCGGAACAATATTACTGAAAAATATAATTTACTTAATAATAGCACTCTCCTCCATAAAAACGGGTTTGGCCTCCAGTTAAACAGTTTAGAGGCCTTCGAGATAAAAAAAAACAGTGAATGCAATTCTTAATAACCAAATAAATGTATTCATTATCCCTATGTTAAGTATGTGTACTTTTAAATCAATTAAATATCCATCAAAATTGTACTTTCCCCTCCCTTGATGTTCTGTTTATTGTCTTAGTTTGTCTTCCTCTTTTCCACACATGTATTCTGTCTCTCTCTTTTACATGTAATTTTACATTCTGTCTCCCTCTTTATGTATGTATAAGTGCATCATTTGTATACTTATTGTTAGTTTTAAATACGCCCTGACAAAGCTTGAGATAAGCGAGACCGGTTGGCGTTTTATAAAATCCGTGATTTTATACAAAGTAATTGTGTTTTATTTAATATGAAAATACTAACTTACTTACTTACTTGCCATCAGTGAAGAAATTACTACATCACAAATAATCTCTGATTAGATTTTTAACATATTCATTACATATTTTATTGTATATTTTTTTAATCCTAAGAATAAAATAACATCTAAATGACACAAAAAAACTGACAAATTTAACATAGACAAAGTCTAGCAATGTAGTCAGGATAAAACTAAATATTTTAAATAATATTTAAAAATATTATTTAAAATAAATTAAAATGTTATTATATTTTTAGATAACACAATATTTATCATAATATAATCATAAAATTAATACAAATATAATCATAAAAAATATTGAAAATGTAAATTTCGCCATCTAAGAAAAGTTGTATGTAATAAGTATTTATGTAAAGGCATTTCTTAGTGTACATTTTTTCTTCTAATTTTGTGTTGTCACAACTTACCTTTTGTTGATCTGACCTAATTTTGTCCAGGTGGTATTTGGTGACGTAAGTCTAAAAACCTTATACACTGTTAAAAAAAACTACAACTTATTCGTTGTTAGAAAATATATCAAAGAATTATTTACCACTGAAAAAATTCATGATTTCTGATTATATAAAAATGTGTGCTATAGGGAACATCATGCCGATAAATATTCCTGTCCCGGCAAACAGCCTACGCCTCACCCACATCACGTACCTTCTTCTGTCTGACCTTTTGACCCAGCCCTCTTTTGAAATTTGAAATTCGGTACCTATATCTGATCGTCTGATCTAACCGCCAACATGGTCGCTTGCGAACAAGGAGAATACCATCATATTTTACAACACATTAAAATTAAAATAAATCACGTTTTAAACAAATAATAGATATCCCATAGAAACGAAATTATTTTTTATTATATTTAATGGTAAGATATGAAGTCTAGGTAATTACAAAATAAGTAAATATATAAAAAAATATTTTTCAGGCGTATTCTAGTGTGGGTTAAAAAAACATATTAAAGATAAAGAACCCTGCTTTAAATAATTTTAAAAAATAATTAAATTCTCATTGTAATATCTAGGCTGTTTCAGGGAAATGAATACCAAATTTAGTTCATAGATGGCGATGGTGTAGTTGTACTCTAACATATATACAACTTGCAAAAATCTGATAGATATGGAGATTGATTATTGGGTGAGAATGGTGAACGTTTATATAAAGTAATCACGTAAGCCAGGTTGTAAGCCCTTAATTACCCATACTTCCATATCTTTCCATTAAATATAACAGTGCCTTTGTAGGTGAAAGTTCAGTAATTCTATGTTCTTGGACATATTCAAATTAAATTTCTCCAAAAATACACGTCATTATAATCACATGACAAAAGATTATACTATTATATGACATATATATATACATTTGATAGGACAAAACTATGAAAAATATTGTATTTCAGGATGATCACCAACTACGTTTTTGAAATATTTGTAATTAGGGAATGAGAAAATTCTTTAAAATCACTTAAACTACGCGCTTGTATTTACTTAATTACAGTGTCGATGTTATTTTAGCATTCCCATACATACTCTAGTATGTTAGTGTGATCTCTAAGTTCATGCAAATATGATGCTGCGGTATATGCCAATTTACTGATAAAGTAGATGAACCTTGAATTAAGTCATTCTGTATTACTGATAACTTATTAATATTACTGATGACCTAATTCTATGAATTCTGAATTCTCTGAATTAAGTCATCATATAATATAACGGCGTACAGTCGTATATTAAAATGATATGTACTTAACTAGAATATTAGCGAAATAGATCGAAATAAAATATATATTGGATGATGAGTGAAGGAATGACTATTTATATAAGTTGAGTTCATATATTATATTTCATTTACCTCCAAGTGCATGTGATCAATGGTTGAAATAATAAAATGCGCAGATGATCCAATTCTTAACAAAAAAAAGCTATATGTTTCCTCGTAATGACTTTCACGTTTTGTGAAATGCTCCGGTCCCATATATTTTTTGGATATTCTCGTAATATCCGTCCGTAATATGGGCCACCCTGGCACCACTACATATTGCCTATTTACTTACTTACTTACCATCACGCCGTTTCTCCGTGGAGGTAGGCAGAGAGGATAGAGCGCCACACTCTTCTGTCCTGTCACACAATGCTCGCCAATTATTGGCTATTTAAAACCATTAATATCAGATAAACGTTTATAATGGCTTATTTCTTTGGTTATTTATTAACGTAGTTATGTGCGTACTAACATAGATTAGTCATTATATTATTGTGCGTTTATTATAAGTAACTAAACATTGTGTGCAGTAGCCAGCCATCTTAACGAGTTTAAGTGGCAGCAGCGTTCTGGAATGGTGAGGCATCCAATGTCATTTAAAATTAATTATGGATTGTTACATTGTGTACACCGTGATGCTTAAATATATAATATTTTGTTTCTTCTGCTTAAAGAATATCTATAAGGACTACAAGGTTTTCCAACCATACTATCTACTTACTATTTTCTAAGTAAACGGGGAAATATATTAATAAATTTAACTCTTGATTAATAAATAAAACTGCAACTTTACTTAGTTAGATTAGTAGGTATTTTTACCGAGTTAGTTAGATATTTATACTGATTTCTTCTTGACACGATCAAATAGTTGCATTTAAAATTCAATTAATAAAAATACATGTAATGTGTAATATTTCCCTATTTACTATAACTTAAATTACACATATTGACTATGTTTAATTTTGTTTTTATGCAATTCCTACTCCTTATATCGCCTGGCAGATCATTGAAAATCTTCATAGTACTTTACATCATTCATTTATGAGACTTAGTCTTCTTCCTGAATCACAGTCTCATCTTTTACGTTTGTATGATGTTCGTGCTTATGTTGATTTGACTTAATTTTTCTTATATGTTTTGCTGATATTTTTTTGGTGAGGATTTTAAAAATAATATTGAAATATTTTTTCTGTTTAAAGGCCTTTCAGCATTATACTGATCCGAGTATATCTATTTTTTCACAATATATACACTTGGATTAAAACTTTATTTTACAGTACTGATAGCAGACATGTTTTTCTTCATAAGTGAAAAATAAAATGCTGTTATTGTAGTTATATGATGAATAAAAATAAGATTTCTATACTATTTTACAGTCTCAGTATTAATGAATCTTTTATACCTACCCAATATTAGCAATATTTTAGTAACATATCTTGTATTTTTCAAGGAATTCAATTTAAATCTATTTAAACTCCTAAAAATTAAACGTTAATCATTTTCTTCAGATTTTAACCATCAATAATAATTGCTGCTGTATTTGCTGTTTATCTTATTGTGATGACCCTATTCGCGTCCATAGGAATGGCCGGGCAAGGGCTCACTTATCAACTATTGGGGCGACCAATGAACAGCAGCAAATAAAAACTAACTGCTCAAGCAACGAACTACCACTTCTTCGCAGGCCGTCCTAACACCAACATCGCTACTCAACAGTATCTTCAACGAGCCACTCCAGAGTTCAACCGCGTATTTAAAATTGTATTAATTCATTACTTCAATAAACGAAACCTTGTAAGGGCTCTTTCATTTATATACTCTGTTTAAGTTACAACAGACACCCTAAATATAACCAACACGTGTGAGACAAGAAGAAGTTAGGACCTTCTGTCTCACAGAATCTTAACCTTTTGAAACACAACATCGAGTCAATCATAGTTTAAATAACACACACGTTTACTCCTACATTGTTATATTTTTAAAATAAACAACACCGCAGTAAAAAGGATTTATTTAGTAAACAATTTTTTTATAGATAATGTTTACTAAATATTATAAATATTCCAAACCGAGGAAGATGTATTATCCATGGTTTGGAAAGAGATCCAGGTTTGAATCCCGGTAGCGCAACAACAATATTTTTCAATAAAATTGATTTATATATATATTTTTGTAATTAATACATTTAATTAGTATTAAAAATATCACTGCTCTATATTCTGAATAACTATAACTTCACAATAAGAATGTCTTCTCCTAAATAATAAATGTTCCCATTTATTTGTTAGGTGGATTTAAAATATTACGTTACCTTACAAAATTACTTGACCACGACATTATAATATATCACATGGAGACCAATCAATATTAGCCGTGGAAATGTTTTCCTAAAATCTTTGTTCTAACATATTTCAGACCGTCGACAATTTTGATCAATTTGCAAAATAATTCTAGCTCCCAATTTGTCAACTTTTTTTTCAATATTTTTTGCTTACCTACAAGTAAAAGGAAACCTTGAATTTAATGGTTAGTTAGTCGTGGATATTCTGTGTGGGTGTTACGGGTCATTTTGCGCCCTAAAGTAGGGTAGAATAAGATTTGAAAAGGGAGGGTCACGAAATGTGAGTATTTGTTCGGAGGGGTAATATCCATTGGCGTAGTGAAATAATAATTTGTCAATTGTTATACTAAATTTTGTCAAATTATTCATGATATGATGTGGATAGTTCCAATGGCTGCAATAAATTGTGTTTTGTGTATCTGCACCAGCAAAAATACTAAAATAATAGTCATATATGAAATAATTAATTTAATAATTTCCAAAATCAAAATATCGTTTAGGATGGTAGTATAATAATTGCGAGTTTTTGTTTTATGAATAATTCTATTCTTAATTTTTTTCATGTAAATGTAATTTCTACGTGTTATGATAGCATCATGTAAAGTGCATTTTTCGGTCTGGGTTTTGGTACCATCGATTTTATTATTAATTTTCTTTCAAATTGGAGTATTGAATTAAACATCGAAAATAAATAAAAAGCGTGCTTGTTGCTCTGGCGATTACGGTACTCGGATTATGATCCTGTGATCGATGGTTTGAGCCTCATTCCAGAAGAAGGCAAGTTTTTTTCTATTTTAAAAAAATAGGAGCATTTTTTTTTAGTGCGAGTTCAAATTGTTAATGAAGCTCTTAGTAAACTAAGCTATGTGGGCACTGTTGATGACATACGATGCAATGATGGTTTCCAAAGTGTTGTGCTGGAGAGGAGAATATTGAAAATGAATAAGGTCTTGGGCGTCCTTCTTCAGTTGATAATGTCCAAATTAAACATAACTACGAAAAATAATTAGAGAGTTTATACAAAAATTAGTCGTTTGTCATATAACAACTTATTATATGACAAACATATTATGAGTAGCTTATTGGTGTAGTGGTTAAGACGAAGTGATCTAGTGGTTGGGGGTTCGCGCCTGGCAAGTTAGTCCTATTTTCATAGCACAAGCGTTTAACTTAGTTTGAAAATGGTATGAATATTGAATTGACATGTATTCCGCGTATAAATCTCTTAAAAAAAAACTTGAAAAATAAGAAAAAAAATAAATTTAACCACCAATATGAATTAATTCAAAAAAGAATATTAAAATATTATATTAGAGTGAGGGGAGAATAAAGGAAGGATAAAATATAACAATACAAATTACATGTATTAATTTGAAAGGTATACATATAAAATAAATTTTATCGAAAAATATTGTTGTTGCTACCGGGATTCGAACCTGCATCTCTTCCAATCCGGGAAACGTGCATTAGCCGATTATGCTATAGCACCACGTGCATTAACGACTAATTTTCGAACCTACATGTTACACTTTTCAAATTAATACATCTATCGTTCCATTATTTGAAAGCCATATTCTTTATTTTTTTATTTATTTTTACGGAATCTCAAATACCTTTGATTAATCCGATAGAAGATGCCAAAATTAACAATTTATTTTTAATTCAATTTGGGATACATTGATAAAACTTACATATTATTAAGAAAAACACATTCTTATTGTGAAGTTGTAATTATTCGGAACATAGGTCTGTGATGTTTTTAATACAAATTAAATGTATTAATTAGAAAGATATACATATAAAATCAATTTTATCGAAAAATATTGTTTTTGATACCGGGATGCGAATCTGAATCTCTTCCAATCCGGAAAACGTACATTAACCGATTATGCTATAGCACCACTGTGCATTAACGATAAATTTTTGAACCTGTATATTACATTTTTCAAATTGATACATGTATCACTCAATTATTTGAAAGTCATCTTCTTTATTTTTTTTACGGAATCTCAAATACCTTTGGGTAATCCGATAGAAGATGCCAAAATTAACAATTTATTATTATAAAATTTTGGATATATTGATACAACTTATATTTTATATAGATTAATGCACGTTCCCCGGATTGGAAGAGATCTTGGTTCGAATCCCGTGGACACCAACAATATTTTTCGATAATATTCATTTTATATGTATATCTTTCTTTATTTAATTTTTATTTAAAAGAGATAATCATTTGAAGTAGAAATAAGTCGGACTAATGAATTACTGGAAGCCAAGACAAAAAAAAAATTAATGGGATTTCTCTTAATGAAATGGAACAACATATAAATAAAAATATATTTTCATCAAAACACTTCCCTGAATTTTCTAAAGGTACATGTGTGTGGCCAAAGTCAAGTTTGCGTCATCCTTTTGATATGTGACTACAAGACATTTAGGGGTTTGCATCTGTCAGCAGTGTGTTCGACTGTTAGGGTGGGTGGGAGGTTGGTAGCGAGCGGCCGAAGGGGTGAGCCGGGAGAGCGGGAATGAAGAATCGGAGAATATCGCACGCTCGATCAATGGTTGAATAGGGTGTGTGGAATGTGATAAGGGTGCCGAATTTTATGAAAAGAAAAAATGAACTATTTTATTTAATATTAAAATGGGGTTGTCGTATTTTATACTCCGGGCGCGGAAGACATTACATACGATATTGGAATATTTAAAATTTATTTTTAAATGATTATTAAGGAGAACACATTCTTATTGTGAAGTTGTAATTATTCAGAACATAGGTCTGTGATATTTAAATACTAATTAAATGTATTAATTAGAAAGATATACATATAAAATCAATTTTATTGAAAAATATTGTTGTTGCTACAGGGATTCGAACCTTGATCTCTTCCGATTATGCTACAGCACAAAGTTCATTGACAGTGAATTTTCGAACCTATATGTTACACTTTTCAAATTAATACATTTATCGTTCCATTATTTGAAAGCCATCTACTTTATTTTTACGGAATCTCAAATACCTTTGAGTAACCCGACAGGAGACCTCAGAATTAACAATTCATTTTTATTCAATTTTGAACACATTGATATATTAATAAGGGAAACACATTATTATTGTGATGTTGTAATTATTTAGAACATAGGTCTGTGATATTTTAAATACTAATTTAATGTGATAATTAGAAATGTATACATATAAAACCAATTTTATCGAAAATTATTGTTGTTGTTACAGAGATTCGAACCTGGATCTCTTCCAATCCGAGGAACGTGCATTAATCGATTTTTCTTCAGCACACATATTGGTTCAAATGCCGGTAGCGACGACAATATTTTTCGATAAACTTATATTTTACATGAATATCTTTCTAATTGATACATATAATTTGTGTTTATTTTTAATTATATTGAACTGAAAGGAGTTATATTGGTTTAAGCACTACATAAATTTTATTAGAAACACCACATAATGCAGAGGGTGTCTTAACGCAGTTTATAAATATGAATAATATGAGTATATATTAAATGAAATTATATGCATAGATATATATGTAAAACAAAATTATCAAATTCTGTAGAAATACATGGCGTCAAGTAATTATGGACAGATAATGGTGGAAGGCACTTGGAAAGGCCTTTATCCATTGCTGGATGCAAAAAAATGGCTGATAATCATGAATGATGATGATATATATGGATACTTCAAACTAAATTAACTCTATTAAATTTATATCATCTGAGTACAAAAATTCATTTTTAATTCCGTTTATACTGGAGCATCTGAAAAAAATAATAACACAATTATTGCACTGATGAAAAAATCCTACAGTTAACATAATTCAATTATTACAAAATATGTTATAAAAAATGCAAAAAATTATAACATACATTATCAAGTCAATAATTACATATATTTTACTTCATTATCAATTTAATACTTTTCATATTTGTTTATGGTTTTAATATTTAATATTTTTTCACTGTCGAAAATAACACTTAACACTTTTATTTTATTATATTATTATTATTAAAATATTTTGTGGATTTTTATTATTAGCATGTATTTTACAACATATCACCTACTATCAGACATAATAAAATTTTGGTATTTTTAACTGTAAGATCTCTCAATAAGTAAATAAATAAGTGAATAAACACTCCCAAGCATCAAAAAAAGGCGGAAAATACTTTGTCTAATAATGTATAATATTAATATTTTGTGAATACGGTGGACAGAATGCAAGATTAGCGGTAAGTACGTGCGAGTTTGTAAAATAATAATGAAAGACGATTCAATGTAGTGGATACGATGTCGCTCAGGCGTATTTGTGAGAATTTCATTAACAATAGAATGAATAATGAATAAAGTTATGAATGCGGGAAACAGCATGATGGTTAAGAAATTTTTAATTCATATACTCGTACCTATCTCACATGGGTAAGTTTTTTTCATTTATATATTTTTTAAATTAACATACGTTCACGTAAAAACATGTTACATTAATACGTACTCTGCGGTGGTGGATCAGATTTGACCAGGGTGTTTGTAAAAATATGAATTTCGCAACAAATTTTCGTTTAATGCTGTTTTCCTTCTAGTTAATCTTTTATTAAATACTTTCAAATAATTTGAGATATAAATAAATGTTATAAGACGAGATTCAAATGAGTTATTGATAAAAATGTGAAAAAGGCGTCGTATTTGTTTTGATTTATTTTCGTCTGGCGGCCCCAAGACAATGCCAGTAATATAATTATTTGAGGGGCGTTGCGCCTACTTGTAAGTTTTATGACACTACCTACTTGGGTTCCAACAAGAAGATCACATTCTCAGTGGATGTTTGTATTTTGGCTGTGTAGGGCGTCTGTTGATGCGTGAGAATATGTACATTTTTCGTAATATTATTTAATTTAATTTTTTTTTAATTACGACATATCATGCCATCTTATTCAGACATATTTAAAATGAAATATTTATAAAAAATCTCCCACAAGACGATTGAAAAACCGAAAACTTGAGGTGGGTCTAAAATGACTAACCACCGCGGGACGTGTTTTGTTTTGACCCTCCGGGCTGTAAGTGTTAATATTTATACTATTTTCAAAGTAAGCTAAACGGTTATCCTATGAAAATAGTACTAACTTGGTAGTATCTAGAGGTCGATAAAGTCACTTCAAAACCAGCTGAAATATATAGTAGCGATTAACAATATAAATGAAAGATGGGATTCTTCTGTTGAAATCAAATGTCGTTCTGAGCAAGTTCGTTCAATCTTTATCCGCATGAAGCAGATGATCCGCAGTCATGATTATGAATGCAAATTGTTAGATTCTATGGGTTTTAGATATTATTTTATGAAATGGAAACATGGATAAATAAGAAGGTGACTAAATAAATAATATGTAATTAAGGTGTGAATCTACACAAAAATTCTAAATGAATAGTTACGAATGAAAATATTTTGGTTTAGATAAATAAAGAAAAATAAGTACGTATTAAAAACAATAAAAATCTTGAAACTTCAATATAATGTCATAATGGAAGAAAATATTGTTGGAAGTCAGTGGCCTAGAAGAAGATAAACATTATGGCTGAAGAACCCATGACAATGGTTTGGCCAGTCTACTGTAGATCTTTTCTGGTTTACAGTAAGCATAGCCAACGTCCATTGAACGTTTAGAACACTACAAAAAGAATAATGGCAATGGACAAAAAAAAGCGGGAGACAATTACGGAGGCATTCATTCACCAGTGAATAGAAAACGGCTGATAATGACGATAATGTTATATGGAAATAATAATGTAATATTATACAAACGTTAAATGTGTAACCACAAATATGAAAAAAAAAGATTAGATTATATCGAAATTTTTTTCATTTTATTAACTCGTACAAAGAAGGCAAGCTTATTAGTTTGTATTATTGCTTATTATTGGGGATATTTAGAGTTAATTTTATAAAAAAAATTGTTTCTTATGATCGAGTATTTTTCTTAAATTAACAAATATTAGCGTGTTATTAAAGTTACACCATTGTTTATTTGATATTTACTAAAAAGATAATTCGGTATTAATTTTTTATATATTTAAAATCCACAGTATAAGTATATATACTCAATCGATTTTTTTTTAAATTAGTATTTTATCAAATTCAGGTATGAAACCATCATGACATGCCTCATAAATTATGTCATGAATATAAAATATACATCTTGTAACTGTCTGTTGTAACTGTTTTTTGTAAAGCCCTGATTTGTAAATTCATCGTGGGCTTTTTAACATCAGAAGCAACCCTTTCAAAATTTGTTTTATCCGATTTCCTGAAATATCTCCTTTCACGAGCGTTAACCGCCCAAGTGACCCGTTCTTTATCTTATTTCGTTAATATCCCGAAAATGCGAATTTGCTTATTTTTAAATCAATGATATTAAATTCACGAAATACATTTTACGCGACATTATTCGATATAAACGTGTTAAATTGTAATGTGGGTACTTTTTGTAGATTTCTTAAATATTCAATTTAATTACACTTGTTCTTGATTATATACGTTACATAATTCCAGTATGAATCCTGGTAAACTATAATATGTCAAAAATGGCTAAAATTTGGTTGTATCAAATTTGAACCATTTTCGACCTTGCAGACTCCATCTAACGAAACATAAAAGTGAAATTGGTTAATGCAACTTGTTCTACATAGTTCTGTGTGTAGTCTAAACATGGATCCTGAGAAGGAAGGAAAGGAACACGCTTGACGCCTTCGAGATGTTGTGTTGGCATCTGGATGGCAAAATGAATAAATTTATCTATAACTCAGGAACTCGCGAACTAATGAAAGGCTTACAATATGCAGGAAGACATATATATATTTAAATACATATGCGTACACAGCATACATATCACATCAATATTCTTACTATTTTCAAACTAAGATAAATGCTTGTACTATGAAAATAGTACTAATTTGCTGGTGTCCTGAAGGCGCGAACCCCCAACCACTATATACACTATATAATATAACCCGTATATTTGGGAAATTTCTTATATTAAATTAATAAGATCTGACTTAATCTGCTTGATTGAGAATAAAATTACAAATAATTTACATGAAATTCAAATCGCCTATCATCATATTAATTAAATATTATCATATTATAATTATTTTCCCTCGAGAGACGAACACACATTTAGAAGATCGTTGGTAAGGTAAAGAATTCTGGTTAGTATTGGCTCGTAGAATCCACATCTCATGTTCTCTACTGAACTAGTCGGTGGAGATGCGGATGTGGCTCTGTAGCTCACAATTAATGCATTTAATTTGTAATAAAATATCACAGAACTATGTTATAAAAAAAACTGACATTATTAAAATGTATTAAAATAACGCAATTTTAACATTAAAATTGGGATACATTCAATTTTAAGTAAAATCAGGGTAAAATTATTTTTTATGAATAATGAATTGTATAAATTATAGGTTTTAGTAATACAGATTGTAAATTTATAAATAAATCAGGTACTTAACACACAGCTAGCGTTTCCGAAAAACAAATTTTACATTTAAAATTTTTAATTATTTAAATGCCGTATAAAATGTACCGCTCTGGCAACACACGTGCACTACCGATGGCTAACTGTGACGCCTGGCAAAGATCTTATTATTAGTGTCACCTTCAAATTTATATTGGTAGTACTTGTAACTAAATCGGTTTGTTCCTTGGCAGATGAAAAAAATAATTTTTTTAAAGTCAGACGACTGTGCCTTGACTCAGTATGTAAATTATGTCGATATTATCGTATATATTATTTAATAAAAGTGTACACCATATATGAACGTTACGTTATTGGAGTAATGTATAATAAATCAGATGATTTTTCATTTTCTCTGGTATGTTCTCCAGCTTGTTCAACGCCCCGCCAATAGACATCATGAAAGAAGGAATAACTCATCATAAGAGCTATCATTTGTATTCGAAGATACGACAATGATTGCACATAGATGTAACTGGCATTGTTCCAGCTATTTGAAATGGTTCTTGACATCAAGAACATTCTGGAAAATTTAAAAGATTACATTTTACTTGCTCGACGAGTGGAAAATTCAATGATCTCAGCATTTTTGTTTCTTTGTTTTCATATTGCGTGTATTTTTACAATAACGTATGTTATTTACAAAGGTTAAAGGTGTGGTTGTCCTACATGCGCTCCACAGATATGGCCATATAAGGAAGCATCTGAAAGTTATATAGAGTCAAAATGAACTGCCAATACATCGTGATGGATAAGTCCTAGAAGTTAGCCGACCACTTCTCCACAAATCGTCCTTTTGTCAACATCTCAAGCGAGGCACTCCAGTCTTCAACTTCATACGCGAAATTAACTTTATATTTGTCGTACTTACCATTGTAAATCATCCCGCAATAAACGTCAACTTTTGTAAGTAATAATATAATAATAAATATAAATAATCATACACGCACATTCATGTACACTGCGACATGCACCTGCACGCGTGAGACTAGAACAGACTTAGAGTCTTCAGTCTCACCACGCACAAAACTTTCTGATACGATTACGCAATACTCACGAATCAATAATATTCAACAATCACAAAGCTCCTACATAGATAAAAAATAAATGTCAAAACACCACACTATCCTTCTATTAGATTCATCATTTATCATCACTATCAGATATTTTCCATCTACTGCCGAATGAAGGCCTCCTCAAGTGTCGCCCACTCTCCTGTGTCATTGTTATGTTTCCGCAGAATTTGACGACTTCGTCAGCAAGTTTGGGGCTTCTTAACTTCTCTCGGATACCACTGGATGACTGCATTCGTCTAATGATTATCCATCCTCGGAGTGATGTGGCCTGCCCATTACCGATTCGTTTTCTTAGCGCATTCAATTATATCAACTACTTTATTTTTTATCTTATTCACATATTTATTATCATGTATCTTCGTGTTAGAAAAAGTTCTTAATCCCTTTATAAATTCCTTTTAACGTATCTCAGATACATGCTTGGTTACCTACTTGCTCGCCAACTAGCGCGGCGTATTTCAGTGCTAATTTGGTCACCTTACTGAAAACAATTAAAACTGTTGTTTTTCGATTACGCGTCGATTCACCTACCTACCCCGAAAAATGTATGCAAAATGGCTGATAGTACCATAATTCAATTCGAGTGTCAAATTCCAGCATCGTCGAGAGATTACATAATTGATAGTAGAAAGAGAGGCGGGGTTTCAGTTGTTGAGTGGTTCTTTAGTACTGTGTCATCCTACCTCTTCATCCAACATTCTTTCTTACAATCCACTATGATTGTACTTAATACTTCGTGTGACACACAACACACTTCTCGTATTATCAATATTAAATTAATTATCGCATTTTGTACTTTGAAAACATAATTTAATAACACAAAGCATATGCATGCATATTTTAAACAAAATACTTTTATAATCTGGAACTGGCTATAAAAAAAAATTGTTCAAGTTTTCATTTTTATCAAATGATTTGCGTACCCAATATAGGTAGGTACCTACATCCCATGTGTTTACTAATAATTTAATGCAATACAAAAAGATAGTGTCACGTTACTTCTTCCTTCTACCTCGGCTTCATGTTCAGGGAGGAGGCATGTAGCCTAACTGGTTCTTTTTAAAATTATCCTCAAGTCAAGTGGTTATTAAATTAAATCACAAAATGCCATTGTTTATAATAAAATTTATTATGTGTGACTTGCATTAATTAACATTTGAACAAAAAAAAATCATTTTACCTAATTCTTATTAATAATACAATTCAAAAATGATTACAATCAATTTAACATTATTTATGTGCCCGTCACGCCAACATGAAGTTAACTATCAAATTTTCTGAATCGATTCTTGTGAGATGTTGACTATGCAGGTCCCTCATGTAAGGGATTACCTTTTGGAGATGGCTTCCATGTGTAGATGATGATCCTGAAAGTGTGGCCAATAGTTGTGGTGCCAGGGTAGAGTGACGGAGTTCAGGATTGATCACCAGACGATGTCCAATTATCCAGGCAAACCGGGACTCTGGACGCGGTGTTCTTAATTACAATTTTCGCGTGCCGTATATTGTCTCTTTTGATATAGATCCACCGGGACCCTTTTTATATTTCAATGTCAACGCTTAAACACAGAGAACATCACAGTCTAAGCTTTATACTCGAGGCGCACAATTTAAATTTACCCCGGAATTACAGATTACAAACGCTCGCTTGATGCGAGAGATGATGCTAATTTAGTTTTCTAACTGAAAACTAGATCGTATTTACGGAGCGATCTCTCCCGGCTGAGATTGGTAGAAAGACTGACGCATGAGGGTGATGCATCCCTTATGGTGCATTTGCCTACGTGACTAAACTCGTGTACGCCGGATTTTTTATTGGCGTTCCCACGCCGCGTCGTCCATCTAACAATACCGATGTTTATTGCTAGCTCGTCCTTTACTCCGACTAAGTGCTTTTGTATCCTTGAACAACAAAATATTGTTCTGGGTAATTTTGCATTTTAACAATAGGTATGAACAATTTTCTGTTAATTTGAAACTTTTTACATTTACATATTGACAAGTCGAGAGTGATGATATTTGAGAAGGAGGAAAGCAAAACAATGTGCAAAATACTTGTGTTTGTGTATTTGGGAGGAATGTTCGATAGAAACAGAACGACAGAGAAAGATATCGAAAGGAGGGTGACTGCAGGGAATAAAGAGAACGACGCATTGAATGGAACTATAGTTAATGGGAACATGTCAACTGAGGTAAGACTAGCGGTTCATAATAGATCCTAGTACCAACACTGATGTATGAAAGTGCTGAATTAGATCACTTACGCGTGTATGTGCCAGATTCATTTATGACATAGTAAAGAATGAAGAAATAAGGAAAGAATGTAAAACTGATCTTAGTATGGTGAGTAAGATTAATAAAGGATTTAGAAGTAGAGGACGTCCGCGGAAGACTTGATATGACCAGGTAAACCAAATATAGAAGGATGGCCCTGTTAGAAGCCTCAATAATTGACGAGCTTGTATGAGAAGATGTATGAATGTGGATGAGACGAGAATTGTGTGTCAGGATAGAAGAGAGTGGCACTATATCCTCTCTGCCTACCTCCGCGGGGAAACGGCGTGATGGTAAGTAAGTAAGTACACATGTACATATTCTCTACTTGTCACCTTTTTTAATTTTCTGTTTTTTTACTATTTCATTTGTTACCTTACCTCCTACTTATATCATAGGTAATAGAACCTAATGGCTACCTACCTCAGTTACCTACTTTAAATGTACCTAGCGAGGTAGGAAGCGGCCAGGCTTTATATAAATGGAATATAGTATTAATACTTGTTGTACTTCCTGGTGTATTGTTTACTTAAATAATGTTTATATTGATGCAAGCTTTAAGAGAATGTTGTTTTGTTATCGGTACTGTAAATAAATATACTATTTCAACGGTCTAACATATTTTAAGTCTTCTTGATCTTCAATAATCTTATGAAACTTGGAGTTCGTGACAGTCACAACAGAGCCCCATACAACACTATGGTCAAGTCCGCCGGGCACCCGCCAATGTCGTGCAAGTCTGTCTGAGCAATATATTTTTAAAAACGATAAAAAAAATCTGACATTAAGGGCATTGTTAAGGGTATTTAGTATCTTTATAGACGTCGACTAAGAAGACATTTGTTGGAAAATTCGTTTTCGTCCTCCGGTTTGCTCAATGTAAAGCATGAGATGTGTGGTCCTGATGCACAGAATTCACCATACCATCTTCCATCCACATCAGCAATCATTCTCAAGGAAAAATAATAGTATGTGTTTTAAATTTACAATATTATAATTAAATCAGTTTTGGTTAGAAAAGTTAAGCATGATGGGATCAGAAATGTATGAGTCTACCAGGTGAAATAATTGTAAAAAATAATATCACCACAGTGTGGTTACAAATAAAGATTTTTGACAAATCGTTTTCAACAAAAGTAGATTTTTATCAAATCATCTACACCAAAATAAGCAACAAACATTTAAAATCAGATGTGAGAATAAACATTATGATTTGCAACATTTTTAAAATTTCACAACTTAAATTTCCTTCACAACAATTTAGACATAAGAATCTTTACTCTTCAGGAGCAATCCACAGTTTGAGTTCAATTTTGATGTTCCGAGGAAATCTGAAGAATACTTTATGACTGTTCACACCTCCAACGTCATGAAGGTTGGATCACCTGCTTCCTGGCGTGGTTGCTGAAGTCGCGCAGAACCCTTGCGTCCTCATGTTGTAAAATAGATTAAATTGAGCAGAAGGGACCTAATCGTATTCGCATCATGCTTGGCTCATGAGAAATTCTTCACGAAGAAATTAGTATTGTCATTTAAATTTACTCATCATAGTAGTCGTGACAGGAATGGATGTTACACATTCTGCAAATATACAAATAAAATAACAAAAATTCTAGACTAAGATGGCACAGGATAACACAGATGCCTAATATTTTATAGTATTCTCACCCTTCCTTGTTTTTAACTTGAAATCTTATCTTTTTATAATAAATCCACGAGCAGCTTATCGCCCACGCTCTCGAGCCGTCCACCGATAATACCATAGATAAATTCCTTCCCGTGATGCAATGTTGCCATTTGCTAAATGTCAACATAAAATAATATCTCGTGACTGGTAGGTACCAGATATAACGTTATAGTATTCTCTGCTGAGATAGAATTATACACTTTTCAAATACAATATTGCATGTTTTTTTTTATAAATAATCTTTCAAAATAAAAATTGTGATAAAACAAGACAAAGCACAAGTTTCTATAGATTCAGTTAATACCACGGAAAAGTAATCCAAGTCTTTTATGCCAGATGTGGGAGTACAGAACTGGTTCTCCAACCTGCTGTTTTACTGTTTGTATTTGCATTGGAGCTTTTTAAAATTCGAGATTAACCATTGCCTTCTATCATACTTCTTCCATCGTGAAAGTGAGGTTGCTTATACGTGTATATGGCATTACTATCATTCGTTCGCCTCATCTTATACGTCACCTGAAGTAATTTTACTTTTAAGTTTTTTTTTACTTGTTTTAACCTTAACTTAGACTAAATATTTTACATACATATTATATCTATAATTAATGATAGAAAAATAATAACACATCATGTATAAAGTACAAAATTATATATATTTACAAGGTGTAAAAAAATGTAATTACGAGTATAATAAATAAATACTTGTATAATATTGCGACTAAAGAAGTTCTCCCGTTTACAGAGAAGTTTAACAACAATTATGACTAATTTTTAAAGGCAAATAGATCGGTAATTTTAATTTTTTCATTTTATCGATGGCACATCCAGCTTATCTAAGGCCGTTTGTATAAATAATAAAAAAAATCTTTCTATAAAACTTAGTAAAATGAAATTAATGACTTAATGCAATTCTTAAAATAATGGTTAAATACGTGTTAAGATTTGATTTAAAGCCATACATAATTTTGTTTAGATATCTTTTTATTTATCATTCGTTTCTTCTTATTTAATGCATTTCGTATTATTAATGCATTGTATATACGTATGTACTTGAAATTTTTTAAAGTTGAGAAGGAATAATTCAGGAAATATGTAAACCAATTTATGGGTAAACACGAGTGAGTGGGTCAGTCAGACACTGGTCGGTTAGAGACAGTTAGTCACCTGAAGACAGAAAAGTTTAACTCTCGAGAATAATTCTACCCCACCGTCAGCCATCGGACGGCTGGCGGCCAGCGCTCGAGATCGATCAGCATGGAAGGGAGACATGGAAACGACGTTGGAAAGGACTTAAAAGAAAAAGGACTTGGAAGGAAGACGTGAAGGAAACACTCGGAACAACAGGCGAAAGGAAGACTTAAAATAGAATAACTCGAGCGGAGGTGGAGGAAAACAGTGCAGAGGAGCTGGTGAACGAGACCGCCCACCAGGAGGACGGGATCGCAGAGCGGACTCGCAGCCACGGTCCCGCCCAGACCGCGTCGTCGGTCGCCATCCGCAGACATCGGTCGCCGAAGCCCGGACCGAATCGCCAGCTTAATTAAGGTAGACTAAGATTAATTTAAGATTAGAATTAAGTAGATCATAAGATAGATTGAGAATTTAGCCTAGGATCATTTTTTTTCTTCTCCTCTAACAAATTTAATAAAATTGTAAATATAGAATTAATCCTTGACTTATTGATTTTCATCCCCGCCTCCTTCTCAGTGACCAATGACGTATTGACGATACGATGATCGGGCAGTGAGGAAGACCCGACGCCGTATCAGGTATAATCGTAAAACTTTATTGAAAATAATGTTCAATGTGCAATGGTCCGCTGGAAAATTGTTATTATGCGAATAACCACTTAAATATGCAATAACGTCACAATTTATATTATTATTATTCTCGTAATGACTTCTTGTTATGAGCGTTACGGAACTCCCTGTCGCCAATCCTTGAAAACAAGCGTCTGAAGTCTTATTAGAAGCGCTAGAAAACAACATTTGAAAGACTGTGTTCACGATTTCACTTGATTAGATTAATAAAGGGTGCGACCATGTTGAATTGAATGTGCCTGGAATTTTTATTGAAGCCTCCTTTGAGAATTTAGAGAAACATTGTCACGTGTCGGAGGGAAGTGGAAGTGTCGACAACGCGAGAGGCGGAGCGCAGCTGAGGGGTGGATGTTTCAACATCGACGTGATAAATAAATGTATTTCACTTTGCTTCACTCTACGGCGTCGATATTGCTAGCAAAGGAATTTAAAAATAATACACTTAAAGTAATACCTACAAGAATGCACAATTTTTAGTAATCGATTTAGTAGTAATATATATATTTTTTAATAATTGTTTGTAATCTCAGTGCACTAAATAGATTCTTTATACACCTCGAAAAGATTTTAATATATAATATTTATAAATATTAATTAAAATAAGTTAATAACTTTAAAATTGTAGGTTTAAATATGAGATGCTGAAAACATATAAAGTTTTAATATATTTATCATTCACACGCAATCTGAATCATTATATTTAATTAAATCAGAATTGCACTAATTCCATTTATAATAATGGTTTTAGTGCTGATAATTCCAGCTAAACAATTACAATTGTAACTCCCTCGTAAAGTAGAACAAATTTACCCTTTAGTGCGACTATTTTCAACCCCAAAATTTACAACGACCCTTTTATAACGATAGTGATGCAGATTTGTCGACTAATCCGACCTGTTCAGAAATTCTAATGAGATTAATAAAAGCTATAGCAGTTGCCTTAACATCTGCCACTTAGGGCATAAAATTGCCCAAGTGACGTCATATTAGCTTTAATATACGACAATAAATACGAAGTTCAAAGTACTTGACTTTCATGTAATTTTCTTTAGATATTACTTACGTAATATATATTGTTCTTGGATTTAATTTTATGAATATTAATTTGTATTATTGCATTAAATTTGATTATTAATATATTAATAATTTTCTTTAAAATACCATTATTAAATAGATTTTTGATGACAAGTATAAATTAAATGTATATCTTTCTAATTAATACACAATATTTATTCAAAATATCACAGACCTATGTTCTGAACAATTATAAATTCACAACAAATATGAATTAAATATATTCATTTGAAAGATATACATATACAATCAATTTTATATAAAAATATTGTTATTGCACTACCGGGATTCAAACGTGGATCTCTTTCCAAACTTGGGAAGGTGCATTATCCAACTATGCTACAGTGACGATATTTTTAGCGACAAATTTTCGAACCTGTATGTTACATTTTTGGTATTAATACATTTAATCGTTACATTATTTGAAAGATTCCGTAAAAATAAGGTAGATGGCTGGACATTAAAACGTGAATTTATTATTTAATTATATTTCACATGTCTACACGACTCACGATGATATAATCCAAAATTAACAATAATTATAATTTAACTCCACTAATTAAAAACGTTAATTGCGACAGGTATTTGAATTGCTTATTGTCTCTTGGAATTCTCAGATCTAGTAAAATTAAAGCCATTTCATTATGAAACGGGTTTCCTGGAGAGTTTGAAGCTAGTTTAAAATAAAGCAGTGTAAATATTGGGCATTTTTTAAGTATTTATTTTATTTTAATTCATTTAATTTTTCAATTAATTTTTGCTTTTAATAATCTACTATTTTTTATACTATCCATAGTGCCAAACATTTAATGAGATCTTCAAATTTTAATAGAGGTTTAAAGAATTCTCGCTGGGATTAGACTATTTTTAGCTTTTGCTCGCGAGACCCACGAGTAGACCCAAAGTTGTTAATGCAAATTTCCGAATGACAAAGCGAAAGTGGAAAATAATGATGAGATAAAGCGTTATTGTGATCGCGTGATTGGTATTCAATTATAACGATGATCAGTAACTGAGATTTAACTGTTGGAGGTTTAACTTTTAGTGCAATGATTACGTTCGAGCCTCGATACATGAGACTATCGTGCCATAACATAAGCGTTTCCATTGTAAAGAGCTACCATTCCTCATGATAGAATTGTGATTTACATGAATTCCCGCCCTCTTGACTATGCTCCTCAACTTTTTTCGGCATCATACGAATCTTAGGGCTGTCGGCAAAGAACTGTCTGTTGCATTTTCCACTCGGTCTGTCCAACGAGTGAGGTATCTTCTTCTAACTCTCTGTCCTTCGATGTTCTAGTAATACCAATATCAGTGGTTTTCTTTGTTTGTTTCTTCTGTCATTGGGGATGAATGGCTAGCAGTGGTGCTCTGATGATCAGATTGTTATTATTTTGTTATATTTTTATCCTTTTTTCTGGGGAGTGTTTTTTTTCTTTTTTACCTCGGCTCCCTAACTACAGCTACATTTACCACGATGTCTCCCTACTCTGCTATGATTTATGCCTAAAAATTCTGATTCTGTCTATACATTGTTATATTTCCTCAAATGTTTGTGATGGCGGCTGTACGGTTCCGTTTTGTCACTTAAGTGACAGACGGAATAGCACAGCATATTAGCATTAAAAAAATGCCAACCTGGCGGCGAATAAGACCGACCATATAGGAGCTTTTGCTTGTAAATGGTCCTGGGTAAGCGGTGGATCCACCCTCATTGGCCTACGACGACAAGCTCCTCCAAGATATCTTCCCTTTTTGCGAGATGTAAAAATGTTTCGTAACGTATTAAATAAATAATAAAAAACATATTTTAAATATAAAATGATTAATTTATTTATCTTATAGGATTTTATTGAAAAAAGTTTATTTAAAAAAAAAATCTGACAAAAATACTTTGAAGAATATTCCAGAATACATAAATATAATTCCCACAATATCACGTTCTTGTGTTATGAAACAAGAAAGTATAAAAACTCTTCTCGAATTCCATAAAACATGTTTTGAGTAAGTCAGAGTAAGTAAACAATGCTTGGGGTGAGATTTGACAGATTGCTTTAGTAATAACCTTTTTATAAAAGCTCCATAAAAGAGTAATTTGAAATTTAAACACAAAGAGTATAAGACACGGGGCACGATAACTGTCGTTATAGTTTACTTTGGAAAGATTAATAAAAAATATTTGGGGTTCTACTATTGAAATTAAAGTCATTAAAAATGGTTTACAACATCTAGTTAAAAATACACTGCTTTTAATATCAATATAGGTATTTAAATATTACAGCATATTTGCATTGGTTAAAAAAATATATATATTTTTTTTTTTATGGAATACGCCTTATAAGATAATAATGAGACAGAGGATAGAACGTCACATTCTTTTGTCCTGGCTTACATGTAGCGCCTAATTTCTCTGAAACCCCCTAAAACGACTTTGTGTATTTTTGAGTTATAGATGAAAACGTATATTTTGAAAGCAAATATACAAAACGTTTGTATTTAAATACATCGGCATTTTTTAAAAAAACAATTCTGAATGTAATTTTTCTTCTGTATTTGTGTATTGTTCTGGCAACAATATCGTTGGCAATTAGATCATATGATCATCAACAAGCATTGTGATTGGCTGATTTCATTTTAAAGGAAATAACAACATATACTCTGCCTGCGGTACATTGGAACTAACCGTAAATTTAAACATGTAATATCAATGAATATTGCTTTTGCGAGAAACAATGTATTCTGCATGTAGCTGACAAAAAATTTACAACACTGCATATTTAACTCAAATTCCTTTTAGGAGGTTTTAGAATTAGGCGCTATATTATATCTCTCGCTTCACTTACTCTCCTACATCTTCTCATGCGTATTTGATTATTAAGGCTTCTAACAGGACCGCCTTCCAGTAGGTGCGTGGTTAACCTGGTCCTCCATTTCTGGTGCTATTAACGCTCGCTTATTTATCTTTCTTGTTATTAATTTATTCCACATGACTATACCATCTAAACGATCCTTTCTTAATCTAGTATATTATACTAAGATCCCAATTAAATATTTAATAATAATTTCAATTTTTTTTTAATTATTTACTCGAGCGTGAATGAATTTGCTACACAAACACCCGAGTGAACTCATTTATATTTCATCAATTTACTTTTTTTTATAAAATACTTTTGGTAATAGGGCCCCTTAATGCACCGCACCTCATTTTAATTTTCCATTAGCTCTCACTGTATTCCCACCAATCACCCTCTTTTCAATATCCACAAATATGTCAACTTTCCGTTCTTATCAAATATACTTCTCAAGTATACAAACTCTTTTACCTGTTCCAAACCTTCATCCCTTTCCCATTATTTTGCACTTGTATTACTTTATTTTCTCGAATATCATCATGTTTCGACTTGTTAACATTCATCCTAAAGGTAAATATTATTTTACACGCGTAAAACATTATTTTAAAGTGAAAAAACTAAAACGTAAAATAAACAACATATTTTAAAATAATACAATGCTAGAAAAGTTTCTACGAGGGATTGAATATATACACATTGTAAATTTTATTCTTTACATAAAACATTGAGTTTACAAGAGAACATTTACTTCGTAATAGAATTCAAAATTCAGAATATAAATAACCTATAGGAATCAAATTTTATAAATTCTGCAGATAGCAATGGCCTTTACTGAGAAGTGACTGATCGCAACCGAATTGACCGCTACGAGAATTAAGCCATCTTTTCATGGAAGATCTTTCCAAAAAAAAATTTTTTTTACGTTGAAAATATAATTTAATACTCAAAAGTGGGTTCAATGTACTACCACAGACCAGTAAATTAATAGACATGAAATAATGTGTAAGTATATATTGGAGAGGTGGAGAGGGTTTGGAACATTAGTTGCGGGACGAGGGGGATTGTACACAGATTATTTGTGGAAACATAAATCTGATGAGTTTATGACACATTTATGGAACAGTAAAAGTATTTACTTTTTTCAAAAAAAAAAATTGATTTTCATTGTGACACGTATGCTGTTTCAGGGAAATGAAATAACAAATTTAGTTCATAGATGTCGAAAGTTTTGTGGTACTCGAAGTGTTTCCACATATTAATATATATACAACTTATATAATATTATAAATATTTGATAGATATGGATATTAATTAATGAGTGAGAATGGTGAACGTTATATTTATATAAAGTGATCACTTAAGCCAGCCGACGACAGGTTGTAAACTATGTAATTACCCATACTTCCATATATTTCCATTAAAGATAAAATCTAATAAAAATAGGTTTGTTTCTATGAGATATTATTTATTTATTTACCCTTCAAAAATTAAATCTTTGTGTAAACAAGACGTATTTTTTACACGATACGGTGTAATATAATTCAGAAATTATATATAATTTATTTCGTGTATTTTCAAGTTCCTCACTGTATGATATCTACTTCAAAACTTTTTGCTGTTTTCAAGACCCAGGATTTCATTATATGACTGAGGTGGTAAAATTGATGAAAATATATTAAGTTAATTAATAAAACATTTTTTAAAGGGTGCATATTTTTGTTATGAAGTTACATTTTCAGAAGATAGTTTTATGGTATTTTAATAGAAATTAAATTAATCAACCACAAATATATACATAAAAAAATCTAATTTTATAGAGAGTTTATAATTAACCGCAATGTCAACAAATCGAAAGTGATGGTATTCGAGACGGAAGAAAGCAAGACAACATACAAAATACTTGTAGGTAATGAATGTTTGGAACAAGTAGATGAGTTTGTGTATATGGGAAGTGTGTTCAATAGAAACGGAAAGATAGAGAAATATATCGAAAGGAGAGGAATATATGACTGCAGGGAATAAAGTGAACAGCGCTTTGAATGGAATTATATTTAATGGGAACTTGTCAACTGAAGCAAGACTAGCGATTCACAATAGAGTCTTGGTGTCAACACTGACGTACGGAAGTGAAGCATGGAGATGATAGAAGAGGAACGAAATGAAATCCCTTAGGTGTATATGTGGCAGATCCCAGATCCATTTATGACATAGTGAAAATGAAGAAATTAGGAAAGAATGTAAAGGTGATCTTAGTATAGTGAGTAAAATTAAGAAAGGATCACTTAGTTGGTTTAGTCATATGAAACAGACGAATGAGGAGAAAATGGTAAGAAAGATAGCCCCAAAAGTAGAGGACGTCCGCGAAAGACTTGGCACGATCAAGTAAACCAGATACTAGAAGATTATCCTGTTAGAAGCCTCAATAATAAGAAGTTTATAAATGTGGATGAGGCGAGAATTGTGTATCAGAACGGAAGAGTGTGGCACTCTATACTATCTGCCTACCCCCGAGAGAAAACGGTGTGATGGTGAGTAAATAAGTAAATTTGATTGCTTTTTAAAAATGGAATAGTAGATGTATCAATTGGAGTCAGAATCTAAGCAGCGAAATGATGAACGCACTTCCCCGGATAGAACGACGTCAAGGTTTTGATTTTTTTTAATTTTTCGAGAAATCTACCTGTCGAATGTTTTCGATAGATTTTTTTCTGTACATCTTTCTAGTTGATTAATTAAATTTGTATTAATTAAATATTATTTACCTAAAATATAAAAAAATAGGAGATGCCAGATATACTTGACCGCCACTCTGGGTGCGAAATTGACTGTATAAATTATCGACTAACTGATTTAGAAAAAAATATATCGTCAGTGATTTCTCATTCACACATATATATTGAATGCATTGGTTTTTATAATCCGGAAAAATTAACCACCATGGAATAGAACGCGCGCCGCATCTCCGCTAGTGAGCAGGAAGGGAACGCAAAATACCGAATAATCAAATTAGCTCAGAAGTATAATGGTTCGAACCTCTGCTTATATATCTAATAATCAATTTGCGGTCGATTAAATGACCACAATTTAAATAAAGCAGTGATAATTGAAGTATTATCAGGTTGGGTCAACCTGGTCATGACCGTTACCGACATTATACTCAAAGACTGTGCTCCAGAGTCACCACAAACTTTGCAAAATGGAGACAAATAAAATTAAAGCAGCCACTAATGAGAATAATAAACTAAAGCAATAATAGATATTTCATAAATACGAAGTTATTTTGTTTTTTATTATTATTATTATGTATATATATATCCTGTCTTCGGCTGGCTTAAGTTTTCACTTTATATACATATAACATTCACCATTCTCACCTATCAATCGCCATATATACCAAATTGTTGAAAGTTGTATATATGTTAATATGTGGACTCACTTCGAGTACCACTGCACTATCGCCATCTGTGGATTAAATTTGATAATTTATTTCCCTGAAACAGCATATATGCCACAATGAGAATATAATTTTTTTTTTAATTATTAAAGCAATATTCTTTATCTGTAAAATGATTTTGACACATTATACTCAATATTTTTCAATTTTTATATATCTTTTTATTTTGACCAGTATATTATTAGCAATATTTGAATCTGTCTAAGAACCCACAATTACTGGATTTCTACTTACAAAGATACTGTTATTAGAGAAATAATATGTGAAAATCCAGTAATTGTGCATTCTTCGACATATTCAAATATTGAAAATAATAAACATTTAAAATAACATCAGTTAATATATTCTAAATATTTTCTATTAGGAAGCTAATTTATAAGTAATTATTTGATATTAACTAAATAAAATAATTGTTAATAATAAATTGTTAAATTGAAATAGGTACCACAACGTAAAATTGATGTATTTTATAAAACGTTCGAATATATACATATGTTAATACTTCATATTATATAAATCCTTAAGTAAGTGTACTATATGAAGTAAAAAAATGCCATTTATATTGCCTCCATAGAGACTGACTCTGAATTTAAAATCATGGAACTCTAGAAACAAAAATAAAACAATCTACCTCTCTTATGATTTTATATTGACACCATTATTAAACTAAAATAAAAACTATTACTATATTTCTAACGTTGTATTGAATATTTAAAAAATATTTCACAAAATTATTATTTTTACTTGATCCCTTATAATAGTGTGCTTTCAGGATGACCGCCAGCACCATGCGCCGTCTGCCGCGGAATTGTATTTCCATCCCCTAGTTTGGGGAATATCTGCACACCCCTATTGTAACAAAGTCAGTAGCGTAGCATCATCCCCCAGCAATGAAAAGGGGCGACTTCAACTCCTCTGTGAGTCACGCAAGTGTCTCATCAGGGGCGCTGCATGATAGATTTATCCAGACGGATGATTGAGAAATAATTAATCATTTTTATACATTTGTAAAAATATCCTTATTATATATTGCGTTTCTCCATCCATTATCAATAAATTATTGAACGTCTTAGTTGTAGTGTCATTTTCCAGTAAAAAAATATTCGCAAAAGTAGCAGTATGTCGAAAGAATTTTTACAATCTCAGGGTTAAGATTACTTAAATGTTTTATCATTTATATATTCAACACCAGTACGTTAACATACTCGTATATTCAATTTTAAATGAATTGTACATCGTACGAGACGACTGGCAAGTATATTGATATCTGTCATCTATTTTTATCTATGCTGTCTATGGCAAGGGAGAAATCTCACTTACCATATAATGAAGCACTTTCTAAGTCGAAATGTCAAAACGACGATTTTTGGTTATGTGTGCGACCTAAAATTTGTCAAAATGATCTAATAAAACCATTAATTCGATTGCGTATTTATTTAAATGCACATTACACTGACAAAATAGGATATTTGTGTTTATTATTGTCTATTCGCGATTCCAATGTCATCTAAATATAATTTTTATTCGTATTGGCAGCTAACTTGGAAAAGGTGGAATAATTTTAATTAGGTAGATCGATATTTTATTTACGTGTGGTTTATTTTGAGAAAAGCTGTATCATATGTTAATACCATAAAAAAGTGGACGGATGATAGCTTACTATCAATTAATACTGATAAAACATACTTTATACGATTTGCTATTCAACAGAAAGATAACACTGAAATTAATATTAAAATGTTCATAAATTGAAAAAAAAAATACTTTATCAAGTACTTAGGAATTATAATAGATAACAAACTCAAATGAAAATAACATAGTCTTACAAACAAAATAAGAAAAACTGCCTACATATTTTTAAGACTCAGAAATACCTTATCTCTTACAAATCTTAAAATAATATATTACGCGTTTGTACAGTCACATTTACAACAAGGTATTATTAGATGGGGAGGAGCATATAAAACTTTAATATCACAATTAGAAACCACTCAAAAAATAATTATATAAATTTATTCTAAAAAAAAAATTACTATCCATGTATCCATCTCGTCACAGATTTCAAAGTATCTAAAATAATAGACATGAAAACAAAATCAATAATCGAAATTTTCAAAATTAAAAATGAATTAAACCTCAGAAGCGAATTCCGATCTACAAGATTTAGAGAACAAATTGATATTACAAAACTAAAATATACCGCAACCCAAAATCACTGTATTTATCAAGGTATAAAATTTTTTAACAATCTTTCCATCACAATTAGAAAAAGACTACTATAAATTTGTATCTGAAGTCAAAAAATATGTATAAAAACTAACTGAAACATAAAATATACACTCTCTTATAAACTCCTTCCCTATACACGAGTCCTTACTCTCATAGAGAAAAAATGTTTAAAAAAAAAAATATATATTCTACTGATTATTTTTAAAATGAATTATATATTCTTGTATTAAAATAAAAATGAAATACAGATCGCATTGCGACCCTGGCCACGTAGCGGCCACTGTAACCGTGAAGGGACCACAATAGTCACCTGCAGGGCGTAGAGGTGAGCAATTTGTTAGTTATTATCATTATTATTATTAGTTATTACCATTACCAAAAAATTGTCTAAAATTTTATTCAATTTACGACTTTTAACTAGGTATTAAAGATTAACAGCTCTGTAAATAGTGTCTGGAGATACTACAGAATTCTACGACATGGTTGGAGATTTTAGTGTGGATGAATCAACAAAAATTGCAAGACTTTGCTGGTTGGGGAACTTGAATGGCATGGAAAACCTCCAAATAAATCACAGGGATGCTGGACAGTAGACAGGCCGAAGCTGAGGCAGCTTGATAGTGGAATATTGCGCTCTGAAGGTGGAAGAAAGGCCACAAATACAAGTAAACGGGAACAATTCTGCATACAGCCTGGACTTACTCTGGTTTGTAGAGCTTCTGATGATAATGGGTAGCTTGTTGGTCTAGTGGTTAAGACGTTGACCTAGTGATCTAGTGGTCGAGGTTTAAGCCTCGTTCCAGGAGACCAGCAAGCTTTGTTTGAAAACTGTAAGAATATTGATGTGACATGTATTCCATGTACAAATTTATATATTTTTTAATAAAAAAATATTAGTATTAATAATTTAATGCGAAAATCCCTCATTATAGTTATGCGTTAATATTAGACTGCGAACAGATATTTTCGTACTGTAAAGCGTTGAATATATAAAAAATAAAATAAATCCTCTTCGGTCCAGTGCAGCTCTGAAATCCGTCGTAAAAAAAATTCACCTTGGCCAACCTACGTATTAATCCATCGCGATGTAATTTATAATATATATCTGCTTTGAACAGCGACACCTACTTTGATCGATGACATCTATTGCATAATGCGGAAAGATTGTAAATGAATATTAATATTCATTATTATTTTTTGCTAATCTGTACCAATATTGGCAATAGTACTAACAATGGATGCATACGTAAGCGTAATTATAATATAGATATTATATTTATTCAATAATTTTAGAAATTAATAAAAAAATTGTGTAAAATTAAAAGATATTTTAATAAAATACTTTTCTAATTTTAATAATGTACATAATACAACTCAAAATTCTTATATATTTTATTTTATCTATAAATAGTGATTGCTTGTGGCGTGCTTTCATATTGTTTTGTAAACTTTCACGCTACAAAATATATTTATTAATGTAAAAATATGTTGATTGGTCAGGCCTGACTTATGTATACCTTGTATGCTTTTAAATTATAAATTGAACGCGCGTTTATGTACCTGACATGCAGAATTGCGTGTACAATCATTTCAACAAATTTAGGGCGTGATTTTTTATCGTAGCATAACTCTAAGGGTGGGTACGAAGTCAAAAACGGGGTGGCTAAATTAGGTTTGCAGTAAAAATGTTAATATTGCACTTTTGCAATTTAAAGTAGGCACTCGACAGGAGAACGCCTTTTATTCAAATAATGCTTATTTATGCAGAATATTGGATTTGACAGAAAAAATCTTTTGCAAAATTGAAATTGAAGAAGTGGTTTCGAGGTAACTTCGAGTAATCAGAAAAAAAATATTTAAATAAAAAATGGGAATCTGCATAGATAGCTTAATTAATAATATTCATGCGAAATGTTTTCAATAGTTCTATTAAAAATTATATAATTTTTTATTGGCATGTACTTTTAAAAGTTTAAAATTGTTATACAAAGAATGGCCAAAAACACATTGCACCGAACCCATTAAAAATAATTATCGACAAACAAATTACATTACTAACAACTACAAGTGGTCATTCAAGGTGAATCAAAAAATAAAATAAATAAAGATACGTCAAATCAAAAAATAAGAGAAATATATTTTTTATTTTAATATTAGAAAATATAATACATTTTTAGAATAATCAATAGAAAATGTATATATATATTTATTTTACTTCAGATGCAAATTTATAGTAGTATGTAATTTTTCTAATTGTGATAGGAAGATTGTTAAATAATTTGGGTTGCGGTATATTTAAGTTTTGGAATATCAATTTGGTTTTTAAATCCTGTAGATCGGAATTCTTTAAATTTAGAAAATTTGGATTATTGATTTTTTTTTGTTTATGTCCATTGTTTTTGGTACTTTGAAATCTGTGAAGAGTTGTTTACTTGGATATTCTTATTTTTTAGATAATTTTTATTATCATTTTTTTAATGATTTCTAATTGTGAAATTAAAGTTTTACAGCTCCTCCCCATCCAATAATACCGTGTTGCAAATGTGATTGTACGAACGCGTAATATATTGTTTTCAGATTTCTAGGTGATAAGATATTTCTGAGTCTTAAAAATATGTAGGGAGTTTTCTTTATTTTGTTTGTAAGATTAGTAATATGTTACTTTCTTTTTAGTTTGTTATCTATTATCATTCCTAGGTACTTGATACAGTATTTTTCTTTAATGGATGAACACTGGTCACAATCATATTTATGAGTACAGGCTTTGGTGTGAATTTTAATATTAATTTCAGTGTTATCTTTATGTTAAATAACAAATCGTAGAAAGTATATTTTATCAGTATTAACTGATAGTGGGTTATCATCCGTCCACTTTTTTAAGGTATTAACATCCTCATTTGCAGATATATTTATGACGGTTCAAGTTTTTTCGTTAATTATTAGTAATTTATTTCAATATTTTAGTATAGGTGCCTATATACTTAAACATTATTGTTGTGCCCTATCCGTTAAATGGACGTTAATTGTCATTGTCACTTTGTTTACTGCGGCCCGGTAAAACTCTACAGTAGACTGGCTAAACCATTACTTTAGGTTCTTCAGCCATGATGTTCTTCTTCCAGGGCCTCGACTTCAAGAAATCTTTCCTGCATTGTGAGGTGCAATATTTTGTATTTCTACGAATGTTTCATCACATGTCCGAGATATTGATGTTTTCGGATTTATATTCATTTAAGTATTTAGTTTTATTTATTTATCAGAACCTTAAAATCTTCATTCGAAACTCTATCCATCCAGCTTTTAGCATTATTCTGTAGGTCTACATCTCATATGCTTCACATTGCCTCATCACCTTATCAATGTTGAGAAAACATAACATCTGTCTATTCGAATTCATAATTTAATGTTGAGATCATGACTGCAGAACATTTTTTACATGCGTATAATGGTTGCATGAACTTTCTCAATGCGGAATTTGATTTCAACAGAAGGATCCCATATTTCATTTATATTAAAAATCTGGTACATAATACTTTTTATCTTCTCCAATTTCATTCCAGCAACTTTCATTGTTAACTGCAGATAGGACTACCAGCAGCGTTCTGGTTCTGATAGGTTCACTGAGCTGGAGATTACCTTCCACATTTCAACATCTTAAAGATTACACTTCAAAATCAAACGTGTAATAATAAAAACAGTTACATATATAATATTACGGACGTAAAAATTGGTGGAAGATAACAGAGAAGATGGCCCAAACATAAATATATTGACCAAATAATACCACAGCCAAACGTAGGTCTTTCTACCAGAAATTATCATCTGAACGAGCTATACTGACAAGAACATTCTATTTAAATACAAGAGAAAACGTTAAATTGACACTGTGAAATACGAATACGTGAACCGATTTTAAATATTATTCATTTGTTAAAAAAGGAAAATGACATTAGAAAAATATTGTTGTTGATACCGGGATACTGGATCTCTTCCAATCCGGGGAACGCGCATTAACCGATTATGCTACAGCACACAGTACAGTGACGATACATTTTCAAACCTACATGTTACACTTTTTCAAATGGATGCATTTATCGTTCCATTATTTGAAAGCCATCCACTATATTTTTACGGAATCGCATAATTACAACAATTAATTTTTATTAAATTTTGGACATATTGACCCGTCAGTAGCAACAATATTTTTTTGATAGAATTTAATTTATGTGTATACCTTTCTAATTAATACATTTAATTAGTATTTAAAACATCACAGACCTGTGTTGTGAATAAATTACAACTTCACAATTAGAATGTGTTCTCCTTAATAATAAATTCTCCTCTCAAAATCTGTATTATCTAATAAAGAAAGCGTTTTTATGATGTAAAGATGTTTTTCTCACGGTTGTGGTACGAAATGAATACAGCGACATTTTCGTATGTAAACACAATATCATTTTGAGATTTACATAACAAAGCCTTTGTACATATAATAAAATATTTTAATATAATAAATGTGTATTTCTTCAGTTGGTAGATAGACACAAATTGTAAAAGCCTTGTTTAGTATACAATAAGAATTATACTGTCGTGAGAGTTCTATGAAGCTAAAAAAATTACAAGATTAATGTTGGTTAAAAAGTAATCATAAATAGCAAGTTGTACTACATAATCTGCATGAGTTTGCGTTCATGAATTTTTATATAAAAATTTCTCCTAGTACGCAGAAATGAAGGTAGTTGAATAGATCCAACGCATACTTTTATAGGTGAATGTAAAAACTGCATTATATCACTAATATATTTCTGTTATCTGCTTTGATCGTGTTGTAGGTGGGAGAAAAAGATTTTAAAAACATATTTTTTTATGTAATACAAAAAAAAATGATGCAAATAATCAATTGAAAAAATCTATATATCGAAAATATATTTATTTACCACCTGGATATGAACCTGGAACCATTTCGCACATATCAGATATTCTGTTCTATTCTGACACACAACTCCTATCATATACATTCAAACATCTTCTTATACTCATATTAATGGTGGTTTAACTTTTCCTAGTCAAGGGTTACCTATCACCACATTCGTCATTTAACTTTCCAACAAATTTGGAAAATGTATTAAATAGTCTTTATAAATATACATTCATTTTTAATAAATCAACTTTATATTAAGATGAATTCCAAAAACCTTAAAGTAATATATTTTAGACGACGCTGTAATTTATATATGAAAAATCTTCGAAGTATTTTAGAAAATTAATAGTGATTTTTACTGTATATATTTCTAATTGATTAATTTTAATTCATAGCCTTAAGGCATTAGCGAGTTAATAAAAATCAAATCAAAACATTGCAAGCCGTGAACAAATTAAATATCTATTTAAGTTCAAAAATATTTTCAAACAGATATTTTCAGATCTTCGATCGCTGTTAGAGATTGTTACTAATTTACAGCGTAACTATATATGATTATTTACTTAATCATATAGACATTGAATATTTTTTTATTTATCCCCCTACCCTCCCAGTTCGAGTGTCGCCATGTCACCGTTTGATAGCTATTACATGTATTAAAAAAATTAACATTAATATCGAAACCGATCGACATCAGTATTGGTTTATATATATATATATTTTTTTTTTTAAATTGCAGACTTTGAAAACTGCAGAGTTTTATCTGTAGTTATTCTGTAGTCGTTGCCATTCTCTGGTTAAGGAACCAGCTTTCCATGAGAGTACCACTTGCTTCAGAGAGTTGGTGCTAAGCTCCAACTGTAGCTTAACGCCGGCAACTCGATGTCTCAGAAGCGGAACGAATCTATGTAAACGGCCTTCGGTAAACATTGTAGATGCGCTGCAATAACGCGCCAATCCGAACACTACTCGTGACAAATGTGGTGTGGTTCATGACCACCTTAATTATTTAATGCTGTTTATATGTATCCAAAAATATTAATTTACCCAGACTGAGGTGCGTATATTTTTATGTAAAAATTCACAAAGCAGCAATATAATCCCAAACACGTATATACAATAGTGAAACAAAAATGAAGTATGGGTTTATAACAGACTTTACCTGGGATTCAGATTAAATTATAATTTCATGGAAAGGGGGGGGGGGGGAGCGTCGAAGTGCGTCCTAAATAATAACGATGTAAGCAAAATTTGATCCTGGTAGGTGTGGGTTAAGTGTAATGTAGGGGGAGTGGTGTGTGGTGACTACATTTTTTTCAGGATCCTAGAGTGTAACTAAATACAAATTGGAGAGAAAGGCATACAATATAACAACCATATCCAGGAACGCGGAGTGTAAGCTGGGAAAGGCAGTTGTGCAGGCTCCAAAAGTATAATAATACAACATTTTAAACAAATAGCATTAAATATTTTATGCAGTGTTCTAAAATGTAACTATGCAAAATTTGGTCTAGATGAAATTAAAAATAAAAGACATTTACGTCAGTAAGAAGGAATGGGGTTATCAGCATGAGAGGGGTGAGAGAGGTGGTACGTGGTGAGTACGTTTTGCGCAGTCTCGCAAATTTGGTTTAGATTGGTCAAAGGGTACAGGATTGGCTAGAGAACAGATAAACATTCAGTTTTATATATATTACGAGTATATTATAAACATAATATATAAACAGTTGGAGGAATTTTTTATACTCATTATCATTTATATAAAATTAGGTTGTGTGTGAGTAACAATATTATTTATTTGTCTCTCGTAGTCACATAACTCATTTATTAAATGAACAAATTTATTATAGACACAATTTTCAGCGTGAAACGAGCTATTGTTAGAGAAAATGTGAAGTAATATTTCAATATTGTAAATATGCAATTAGTAAATTATGTTGAATTCACAAACCAAATGACATTTAACCGTAACCAAATACCACAAATTATCTAACCAAAACATCTGACAATAGCAGATTAATGTGAGGACAAAGGGACACCCATTTGAAGGGATGAAAAACGTAACAAATCCTAGGGGAGGCGGTGTGTTTTATTTATCGACCGTGCAACCCTTAAAGCCGCAAACGACTGTTATGGATGGCTGTTTGACTACTGTGAACATTGGATAAATTTATCAAAATCAGGCGAAAACTGTCTTAACTATAAACTATATTTGAAGACTCGCGAAACTTTCGGTACACTATCTTTAAAAGGTTTTTTTACTACAATATTTTTTTGAAACGGTAATATTTTAAAAATGTCAGTATCATATGTTATTATTTAACATTTAAAAAGCTTTATCTCATTAATATTAGTTTTCTCTCAGAATTATTTTTCTCAACAGTTCTTCGAATCAAATCTGAAATAACTCTAGTTTTTAAAATAATGGTTTCAGAGAATATTAATTTTATTATTACCGCAAGCATTATTGATATTATTTATAAAAAAATATATGGATGATATTAAACATTATTTTGTCTTAGATTTTGAATATGAGAGTAATATTTATAATCCGTATTGAATTAAAATCTGTCTTTAATATCACATCATTAGTTGGAACATTACAAGTTTCGATCAACCAAATCTTCCAGATTAATTTTTTTTTTATTATATAATATTTCTTTTAGAAATTTTGTGATCACTATTTGTGGACTTTTCAGAATTTATAATAATAGTTTCCTGGTAATTAAAACAAATTATATGAATCACTTAGAAAAATTATCTATCAATAATTAAATTAAATTATCTGTCAATAAGTAATGTTACTGTAGGATCTCAAACCAGAATTTTTATATTTCAGGTAGATAGCTTTAATCATTTGAGTTAAAGTAACACTACACTAGAAGCGGTTTATATATGTTCCAGTTAATTGTTTGGAAGCCCTGGCACCACCTAAAAGGTTCTACATAAAAGGTTTTTGAGAAATATTGTGATCAAAGATATCTACAAACTGTAAAAAAAATAGATACGTAACATATACAGAGATAATCTTATGACATTATTTAGTGTCGCTATAGCATTTAAGGGTCGCTAGAGGGTCTAAGTATTAAATCTTAATTGCTGATAACCACATCGAATTTCTTCTCCTTTTTCATTTTCCTTATACTTAAATATGTAATTGAATTAAAGTAGTGTATTTTTATTAGTTTTGATGAATGGGACCGACAAGGAAACCAAACCGGTGCCGGGAAACGGTGGGTCGTCCCCGCCCTCCTCCAGCTGTCTTTTTTTTTTTAAAGTGTTGCTATAGCTTAATATTAAAGTATTATATCTTGCGGCGCGAGCTATAATTCGGCTGCGCCAGTTGTTATATCTCTTCTTCAAAAAATATAGGTTAAAATGGTGACGTGAATAATACTAACAATCTTGTCTATTCCGATCACACTAGTACCTATAGTACTAGTATAGATTACAAAATATTCTTAGAACTATCTGCATTGATAGACGTGAAGCGAAGAGAAACCGTTGTCTTGCGGTCCGCGTTACTTATGCATTATCGCCTGACGTATCTCTCCATACGAACACATACATTCAGACCCGTTCGTCCCAAACGCGCGTGTACCTGTCATTCCGTCATCATTCCATAGACATCACATAAAGTTTAATAAATATAATATTACGGATTCGAATCTCAGTGGCGACTATATTTTATCAGTAGGTATTTTAGTACACAAGCTCACTCACAACCTCATACATAAACATTAAAGACGTGTAAATTATATGTTTATTTGTATTACTTTAAAACATTTTTATTTTATTTTTGTTTTTATATATTATATAATGTAAATATTTTAATTATGATTTACACATTATGATTTATATATGTTGTACACATTAAATGTAAGCAGTTTAAAATATTTAATTTTAAATAAATAAATAAATTTAAAAGTGTTTAAATTAATGTGTCATAGATTTAGGTTATGTTGTTACCAATGATATTTTACAATCATATATAATATATGTACTGTATATTGTACATATAGTTATAAACTATCGTTTAACTAACGTCTTTAGGCAAAATGAATCCGTCGTTTATACAGAATGAATATTGTGTTCCAGGCCAATTTTGTTTGGCTAGCATTTGTCAGTTCACATTTGGTAGTCGTAGAGAGTAGTTGATTACAACTTATTATGAAGCGTCAAACGTTTCATCAACGTGTTGAAGATATTAAAACATTATATCTAAAGAATAATGGCAATACTTATAATGGCAATGTAAAATTAAAGGTGATGGCTATTGTCACATGTTAGAAAACTTACAGGTGACCAAATTGGGATAATTGGGCCTGCAACACATGTGGTTTCAACTGGACGATTCAACTTCACACACAGCCCGAACTGCGCTTAAAATTTTGAGAGAATTTTTTTCCGGCCGTATAATGTTAAAAAGTGGTGATATCGATTGGCCTCCTCAATCACACGATTTGACGACTCCTGACTCTTTTCTGTGAGGGTACTTGAAAGGAAAAGTCTACCCCAAATAATTAACAACAATTCCGATGCTACAAGATAATATTAGAAATAAAATTGCTGAAATAATATTAAGAAAAATATGGTTAAAAGAGTACATATTGGACACGGTCACATGGCCGATGTCATATTTCATACATAATTGTAATAAACCACGAGTAATCGATAAATAAAAACTAAATTAAGAATATTTTGTGTTTAATTTCGAAATTATTCAAAAATAACATTGGAATGAACATAAAATTCACCCTTTACGATTCTAATTTTTATGTATTTATAATTTTTCAGTACTATTCATAGTATTTTTAAATTTTATGTTTGAACTTAAAATGTCCATGCAAAAAATATTCTTATTCATATGAAAATAAATATAAAAAATTTAGAAAGTTCAGAAAACTTTTTATGATTTAACTTAATTTTATGAATTGGTGTTTGAAAATCCTTCAACTAATAACTATAGCAACAACAATAGGAAACAGCTTGCTTTTTGTTTTTCCTAAATCAAAATCAAATCCATCATTCACCTCGAATGCAAATAACGATCATGAAAATAACTCGTTAACAACAGTAAGATAGTAAAATTCGCGAATTAGTAAAAGATAAAGTAGACACATCTATGATTTGCACGCAGCTGTAAACTAAGCTGAAAACCTTTTAAATGTTATTCAATTAAAAAAACAGCATAATTAAAAACTCCATATAAAATGGATGAGCCGAGATGAATTTTTGATTAAGTAAGTACCCAATTGTATTCCTTGAGTAGAACAATAGCTTAAAAACAGAAGATAGCAATTTTAATAGCTCAAAATTCACATAGAACGATAACTGCGCTACGTCTGCAGTGGCGGGTAATCATAGTTTTTGGATTTAAACTTTAATTTTTGTTACTTATAAATAGATGGCGCTAGCATAATTGTAATAAATCGTCCGTTTATAATATATGGATTATTTAATTTACATTTGTTCCCAGAATTTTCAGTAATGCGCAGCTTTTTTGCTTATTTGCACTGCAACTTCCTAGTTGTAGTCGTACTGTGGTATTTCTCAAAATTATAACAATCACCTGCAACAGAATCATTAATTAAACAATATGTAAGTCTTTAAAAACTTAATTTTGTTTGGGAATACGCTACGGTCTAAATCATAATAATTTATGAGATGTAATACCAAACATATTTTTGTATTATATCAAAGTGACTACTGATAAGATAGTATACACTTAAATAAGGTTTCATAAAAACTGCAGTAACCTAAGAATCTATAAAACTCTTCTTCCAAATTCACTCTTTATACTTTTAATTGAAATCTCCAACAAATGCCAAACGATGATGAGAATTTGACCTCTTTTAATACAGAAATAAATCTACATTTTCAGCTCTAATTTGGTAGCGCTCGGCTATTCCAAAACATGCTTTATTAATGCACGCCCCCATAGGGATTACGGGTTTCATCAGGGGTTACTCAAAGTCGTGAACTGAGGCTATTCAATAAATAAGTGATGCTCAAATGTATACAATTTGTGAGCAAATTGAGTATTATTATCAAAATTTTAGCAGTGATAGTAAATAAAAGACTAATTCGCCTTAATATACAACTAATACATATCGTTAATATATCACTGAACAGGTAACGGAAAAAAATAATGTATAGTGAATTGGTAATGGCCGTCACTTACTTCAGTATGTTTTTCGGCTAATTTCAAAGTTATACATATATGTAAACAAATGAATATATGAAAAAGGTTTGATGGTTTAATGTAACGCAAGTTTGTGTAGAATCGTTTATTGGATAAGGGATATCGTGGTGTATGAAGAATAAGCGGAGCGAGTTGGCGGCGCTCCGCCTCAGTCTCGCCCGGCGCTCGAGCCGCGAGACAGGCGGTGAGCTTTAAACGTTCGTCCCAATCGTAGCATCCCTTGGTGTACGAAGGCAAGTCAAAAATTATCAACACTTAGAAGATCTGTAATTTATTTATAGACTTTATGAAAGCCAAGCTCATCGTATATGATTTTATGGGCAGAATCATGACTGATGTGCAATAAAGACGCTACCTCACCGATGGTAACTCGCCTATGCCCTAGAACCTTCTCATCTCTCGAGTTTGGTAAATCTTGTCATCCATGGTGGAAGTTGACGGGCATCTGGCTCCCTGTATGCTAAGGTGTGTTATGGTGAAACTATAGATATTTTTGACTCGTCCTCCTAGATGTCATGTCACTGGTATCGTCAGTCAGCTAGAGACGGAAACGATAGCTGTGGAGTTGATTCGTCGCTTCCATATATACAACAAATTATCTCTTATTATGTACTATTAAATCTAACCTGCTTTTCCATACAAATATCAAGGAAATCAATCATATCAAAATTTTCAAGGATTTTATTTATCTCGGGTCTATAAATGCTAATGACAATGAAAGCTGTAAATCAGAAATTAAGCGATATAAATGTATGGTAAAAAATGCTATGTATATCTGGACTTGAAAATATATGGATGAACTGCAGTATATCTAAAACAAAGCTTGTTTTAAACAGCTTCTAATATGACCGATATTTCTATACGGTAAGGAATCAAATAGTAAAAAGGCAATGTAAAGGAAGATTGATGACTTTATGATATGGTATTGCATAACAGGGACAGTAAGAAGTACAAACTTCATCATTGCTCGAGGAGTGTCTTACAGTTTTTTGGACATCTTGCAAAAATATAGAAGAGACTGGAGAAACTTATTATGGAGGGCCACGTTGAAAAGCGAAGACCAGAAATAACCCATATCCGTTGAACCAACCGAGTGGAAACTAGTAAATATCTATTTGCCAGATTTGCGAGATACCGGCAAAAGTGTAGAAGTACAGTAAAAAAGGCAGAAGTTCATTTAAATCTTTATAAGGGATCGGTGAGGAAGAAGATAAAAGAAACTTGTAAACTTTTAAATTAAGTAAATTTTGTAAACTCATATAAAGTTGTCAAATACTAGAGCAATTTAAAATTAGAAATAATTTACCAAGCAACCATTTGATTTTTTGCTTGGTATTATTATTTTTTCGTCACTTAAATTGTGAAATGTAACCTTATGCCAAATAGGGAGGAATACCGTCTCCTGTTTCATATTCCTGGGGGAACTGAGATAAAGTAGCTATTAATAAATGTTCAAATCTGCAAAGAATTGCATTACTTCATGACTCACCAGGCATCTGACCCCAAAATTACAAGAATGAAGGGACTTCTGTTTTCAAAATACATAATTTACGAAAATAAAAACTATAGAACAAAAATCTTTTTTTTGCAGTTATTTGAATAATACTCCCACACTAGAATGATTCTGTATCGAGGTTGCTATTGTTTAAAGGTTATTCAAGTGTTTATTTATATTTCTAAGAATAATTGATGAATTTTTTATTATGTGTTTATTGTTAATATCATTTTTAACTTTTATTTGTCTCGTTCTTTAATTCATTTATAATCAGTTTCTTAAATATTATCCCATTTGTTTTTTTATTTATTTATTTGTCATATAATTATGTGGTGTAACATTTAATGGTTCCCAAATGTAGTTATTGTAGATCGTATTTTGTAGTTTTTATTTATGCTGTGTCTCGTGAGGTTTAACTGCTGTATGATTGGGTAATTTTCGGATTTTTATATTGGTAGATAAGTAAATGTTTCGCATATATTTGTAAAATTGTTGGAAATTCAAATTTATTGAATATTTTCTTTGAGCTTGTTATTTCTATTGTTTATATGAATTTCACAATAAATATATATAACGCAACATGTTAAAATATTCAAATATCTAGACATGCACCGTGACTACAACCACTTCTAAAATGGATATTAATTTATATAATATGCCTGACTATTAGATGTTATTTAATAATAGATCGTATAAATATGTAAAAGGGACTACATATTTTAAAGAAAATTAAACAAATTACTTACAAAGATATACAGCAAAAATCTGTTTATAAAAAAAAAATGTAATTACTACCGGGACTCGAATCCGTAACTTTTATTTATTTTGAATTAAAAATTATCTCATTTAAAGATTTACATAAGTTTAAATTCGTCGTAAAATTAAATGGTTAATATGTTATTGTATTAATATGGTATTGATATATATCGGTATTGTTGATAAATATCTCACTTCACTTGTGCTTATATACTCTTAAGAATATTTGCTTATACTTATATAAAATATTGGTATATTATATATAGTATATATTTTCAAGTACATTTGTAGTGTGTTTATTTACGTGTATATTTGTAAAATTTATTTAATGAAATGCCTAAGTATTTTAGATTGATTTTGAGAATAAAATATTATTATTTACATAAAAGAATTAAATATGTCAAAACTTTCAAGCATACACATTTTATTAAAATACTGGCTGCAATCTAGCAATTGAGTAGCTTGTTGGTGTAATGGTCAAGACGTTGGTGATCTAGTGATTGGGGGTTCGCGCCTCGTTCCAAGACACCAGCAAGTTAGTCCTATTTTCATAGCACAAGCACTTAGCTTAGTTTGAAAATAGTAAGAATATTAATGTGGCATGTATTCTGTGTACGCATCTCTATTTAAAAAAAAATAATAAAGATATCAGATTCTTTAAAAAAAAAGCCTTACATAATAATATTACGATTCTCCATCTTTTTCAGTGATATTCTGGAAGTCTTAGATGTAGTATTATTAGCTAAATAAAAAAATATTCACAAGAATAGCGAATAAGTCAAACGTGATTTTTATATCTCTAGGATGAGATTACTTAATATTTTCTCTTTTATATATTATAGAATTTTTAAAGTAAGTTAATATATATAACATAAGTAAATATATATTAAGTTAAAATTAAATGTTTTCATTAATGTGGCGAAAACCTACGAATCTTTACAAAAGAATTTCTGAAATGGAAAAAAACAATTTTTGGTTATGATTTTCAATAGCCGCGTAGCGAAGTGGCCACAACAGTCGCCCTCAAGACCTAGCAGCAAGCAATCGGCGATATAAATCGGTAATATAAAATTATAAATTATAAGTATAATATATTATTATGATCTTCCTATATAATTATGATCTTTCTCGTTAAATTTTAAGTATTGAAAAATGATGTCGCTATTTTGATAGCAATTCATTCAATAATGCAATATCTATCGTCGATGTTCGCAATACGTTGCATTAATTTGTAGGCAATTACATCCTTTCTTGTAAACGTCGCTAAACCTGTTATTGCCTGTATTCCCATTTGCTGCTGTGACGCAATAACGTGGTAATTTTCTTCCACTAAGCGCTATTGCATTTTGCATCGGATCTACCAAAACTACCCCTATTTCAAGGGTCTTTTGAGAACACACTTGGTTGATATGTCAGTAGGGTAACCAAAGTTTATTATTTTGATCCACGTGATCTTAAATTAGTAAGCGCGGAGTATATGACATAAGATTGAGTTTAATTGTGAATTTGAAAAAGCAAACGGTTAATTAATCTAGTATTTTTTGCGACGACTAAATTTATAATAATTTTCAGTTAATTGTATTAAAAATAATATAATCAGAATTTTTTTGTAACTTATCTGAAAATAATAACCTCGTGTATACATCAATATTGTGGATTTGTGCACAATAAGTATTTTCAAATAAAAAACAAAAAAAAAATAACAAGAAATTACTATAAAAACATCTTGTTGAAATTACTATAAAAACTCCGGTGGATCGAACGCCAGGGCATACGCCACCGGCTAGGCTCAGTCTGTGGGTATATGTGTATATGGTGTCGGAATCACTGGTTCGCATGGATGGAAATGGTCTCAAACAATAATAACACTAGATTCATTTCATTATTTATACGATAATAGTCTTTGACATCTTCTTTTTCTAGATTAACTTTCCTCTTAGTGAGAACATACAATGTTACCGATTTAGAACACATCCAATTATACCTAATTTGCCAAGTGGTAAAGTCACAACAAATACCAGGCTGCCATAGGATATTGCCGCAGCCTTGATCCAGGCCACTACGCTCCCGTACTAAAAGTGATATCCTCCAGGAGGTTACCCTGTTGCCATTTCGTCACTGTGGAGTTCATCGAGCCTATTCGTCTGCCATCGCTCGCATGCGACCTCTCCGCTGGATTAGATCAATTTTCAATCTCTGAACCCACCGCGGGAGAAAACCCTCGTTCGTGATCTTAGTCATCGCGCTTCCAGCCGTTCGTGCGGAAGTCCTTTCTCGTCAACAATTCCCACTCGCATGTCTCAAATTCAAATATCACAATATATTGCACTACAAAATAACTATCATGTCAATTAATATTATATTGTACAATTGAACATTTTTAAAATTTAAAGTAACCCCAGAATATTGTATGCGAAATAACGTAACTGAAATAATCTGGGAAGAAATTGATAAAAGTGGTTTTTGTATATTCGTACTAGCTTTACGTATCTACTTATGTATTATCTTTCATTAATTCATTCGCTTCCCATTCTACTTGATAATTTTGGTTGAAGTCTTTACAGGGCTGCTTTCTATTCTTGCAACAGTTTCCGAGGCGGACCAGATAATAAAAGTACAAAATGTAATTAATATAGGGTGAATATTATGTTGCAGGCTAATTTTAAACATTTTATTTAAATAATAATGAAAATGCTGTAACTATTAATGGTCATCGCTATCGTCACATTTTGGAAAACATTTTGATAGCCGAATTGCGGCGATTGGGTATGTAATACGTGTGGTTTCAATAGGACAGTGCCACCAAATTTTTCCCGGCCGCATAATGCCATGTGTGGTGATATCAACTGGTCTCTTCAATCATCCGATTTGATGACACCTAAATATTTTTGTAAGGGTACTTGAAAGAAAAGTCTACGCAAAGAATTCAACAATAATTCCAATGCCATAGGACACTACTCGAAATGAAATTGCTGAAACGACACACGAAGTGTGCGAGAAAGTGATGAAAAACATGGTTAAAAGAGTACGCATTAGTGTCTCTATCAGAGGCGGCCACTTGGCCAACGTCATATTTCATACATAATTGTAATAAACCAAGCAATTAATAAATAAAAACCAAATTTAAAAAAAATGTGTTTCATTTTCTAGTTATTCAAAAACAATATCGGTCTGGAACATAGTATTTACCCTGAACAAATGTTAATATTTTTAAGAAAAACTCTTCTATATCCTAATCTTATTCTTATCAGATCGGTCGTGGCTATTAGTCACTCAACAGGTGACCTTCAACTATACTTACACTGAGGTGAAAGGTCATTAGATCTTTCCAAGGTGTGAGTGGTCTAACTACGTGAGGGTTCTTCCATTCTACCTTGAATCATCAATTTTAATTTTGAAAAATCAATTAAGAGAATTCTTTTCGGTTCCAAATGAATCAAAAAACGATAAAAACAACGAATCACGGTGAAAAAATAATTATCAATCACACCTCGCAAAAGGCGGGAATAATGGTATGAAAAGTTAATGAATTACATTTGATGCACTGAAAAACTCGAAACCGATAGGTGGAGTTACAGAAAAGTTCCTGGCAATGTTTCAATTCAAAGATAGCACATGCATGCTTTTTGGTCTAGTGGTTAAGTGGTCGGGGATTTGAATCTCGTTCCAGGAGATCAGCAAGTTAGTCTTATTTTCATAGTACGTGTGTTTAGCTTAGTTTAAAAATAGTAAGAATATTATATTTGTGTTTGTTAACTTTGTTTTATTAACCACTTAATGAGTTTAAATACATCTACATCCTTCTTCAGGTTGTCAATACTAAATAAAAACATATAATAATAATATGACAATAATATATATTTTTAGTTAGTATTGAGATCTTGAAGTAGAAAATGGTATTTTTCGAAACCGGTAGATATATTTTAGTGGTTAATAAAACAAAGTTAACAAATAAAAATATGAATTTTAACCACAAAGCTAATTTTGCTAATTTCAAATGTAGTAAAAATATTGATGTGACATATATTCCATGTAATCATCTCTATTTTCTTTGAAAAAAAAAATCTAGTTACGCCGTTAATATACGAAATCGATTCTAACTTTTAAAATTGCCTTACTTCTTCAAGGATTTACACTAAATCTTGAGTTCACCGTAGTCTGCATTGTATAAAACTCTAGAATAACAAGAAAAATTCTTGTACATTATTCAATATTATAAATAATCATATGAGCTTACAAATTCAAATACTTTTTCTATCATAGAGCAGATTGTAAGGCATCATTTTAAAAAAAATATCATATTTTTTCACTTTTTTTTTTATGATAGTCTATTTCTATTTAATACGCGTATTTTTACTATATACGCGGCACATTATACTTGTCTAGACTTTCAGCTCTGATTTTCAAAAATACATGAGTATGTATGTGTATTATTTTGTGTGGCTGAGCTACAAACTTGTGGCGCATCAGAACCTATTGAATCGCAGTTGATTGCACACATTTACTCCAGTGAGCGACAAATACTGATCGCGTATTGTTATCTGATTGGATCGGATCAAGTGCGATAAGTGCATTTTATACGTTAATTTTATGCACCTCTCGGGCCACACTGCATTGCGATGGTCGACTCGGTTATCAGTTATGATGTGAGTAGCTATGAACTAACTTATAAAACATATACTGATAAAATGAAAAAGTACAATTAAGATTTTTAAAACTACATAGTACATAACGGAATATAGTATTTGTATAAAGATGATTACAGTAAATGCATATATACATATCGATTTAAAATAAATAAAATTCAGAACTTTCAAGTTACTTGAGGTGAAAGTTTTTTCGAAAATGGCGCTATACAAATTATCCATTATTATTATTATATGGAATCGTTTATATCATTCGTACAGATAGAAAAGGATTTTTAAAATATTATATAGTTCCAAATCAATTTAAAAAAACGTAAATTTATTCAATATATTCACTTAATTTCACATTACTATGTAATTTATGAAATGTACCTAGTAATAACATGTAGTAAAAAATAGGGTGTATTTAATATTCGTGTGTATATGCGAGTATTAGTATTGTGTGAGTGCTAGGTGTTAGTCTAAAACAATCTAATCCAATCCGATTCAATCTGAATAACCAATTATTATTTGTTTTTAAATATATATTTTGTAAAAAAAAATTAAATAAGGAGTTTGTAATATTTTGAAGAAAAAATTCACAATATGCCAATTTTTTTTAAATATACATAAAATTATGGGTTAATTTTTTTACTAACCTATTTTTTGGAGACAATTGAAAAACTCAGACCCCGTCCATTGAAATTGTCCGACAATAGATCCTAAAGGAACTTTTCTGGACCTATTCAGATCCAGCACATAGTTTTTTTTTATAAAAGCCACCGCTACCAGAGAGATAATAGCTTTCAGTTCAATTATATACTTTCTATGGTACTATATTAGCCTTACCATTTAACTTTAGAATTTATTTTATTTCCTGATAAGATCTTCTTATAGATATAAGTATTGCACTTATTTTTTGCCGAATTTTTAATCCGGTCAGTTCATCGAGTTGGAGCTCAGCCTCTTCCTTCCTGGCTTGATCAGATAACCAGAAAAATATTAAATCCCGTATCTCATTTAAGGCAAAATTATCAACAGAAGAGGCCCTGAAGGACAAAAGATATCTTGGCAAGAATCTGAGGCAAAACTAAAATGTCCACTAATAAAATAATGATCTCCTACATGATTGCTGATGTTCGATAATCGATCTAGTATTTTAATTGCTTTTTAAATGTGTTACAACGTTAAAGTGAAACTGTCACAGTTTAAATTTATTTAATCGTCCTAGATCACTGATCATCAGGATCATATTGACGATTGTAGGATTTTTGTGGAATATATTAATACGGTTTCAAATCAAATAAATCAATTAGAAAGATTAACAGAAAAAAAAATCTATAATCTATTTATCAATGTAAAATGTATTTGGTTAATAAAAACAATATCATTAAATAATTTATATAGCACTGTTTTCATAAAAATTTCACCTCAAGGGCGCTTTATAGGTCTGTTTAGTCCTAAAATATTTTTGTATTTAAGTTATATTATTAGGAGAACACATTCTTATTATGAAGTTGTAATTATTCAGAACATAGGTTTGTGATATTTTAAATATGAATTAAACATATTAATTAGAAAGATATGCATATAAAATAAATTTTATTGAAAAATAGTGTTGTTGCGCCACCGAGATTCGAACCTGGATCTCTTTCCGAACCGGGGAAGGTGCATTATCCGACTATGCTATAGCGACAAATTTTCGAACCTACATGTTAACCTTTTGGATATTAATACATTCAATCGTTCCATTATTTGAAACAGCCATCTACATTATTTTTACGGAATCTTAAATACCTTTGAGTAATCATACGCTAGTATTATCAATTCAATACCAGTAAGCAGACACCAGAATTTTCAATTCATTTTTAGTAAATTTTGGACACATTGATACAACTTATATATTATTAAGGAGAACACATTCTTATTGTGAAGTTGTAATTATTCAATACATAGGTCTGTGATATTTTAAATATGGATTAAATATATTATCAATATTTTTCGATAAATTGATTATATATATATATTTTTAAATAGTCTCGGATACATTGTTCCTTATGACGGAAGGAAGAGATTTCCACGTTTTTGGGCAAATATTCGTTCACTAAAGATTTCTGGCAACTGCTGGTCGATTATTTATTATTATTATACACGCTCTATTCAGGCATTAGCATAATTTGTAAAATAACATAAACTTTCATCAGAAATGTAATACACAAAGAAAAAAAATTACATAATGTGAACATGTTTATTCATAATCAAAATTTTTAAGAAATATAAAATGTTAAGGAAAGCAATTTATCCGTCACCACTGAGTTGAGACACAAAAAATTGTAAAAATTACTGCAAAAATGTCGACTACCTCCGCATATTCATTCCCCAAATAATGCAATCTGGGGACTGCGGATTTAGTTAATGCATGAGTTCTGACATTACCATTGTAATAGAACAATAAATTGTTTCTCTATGCCCTTAATTGTGCGTGAAAGTCAAGCAAATCAACAATCTGGAGGAAGTGTATCATACCATTGATGATCCTGTATAGAAATATAAGATCGGTCATCGTACATCTCACTGATAATTTTAACAATTTCAGACAGTTAAGAAGATAATCATAATTGATATCCCCAGAGCGTGTATTTAATTTAAAATTAATGAATCTTAAAAACTTTCTCTGGATTCTTTTAACCGCCGTCAAGTAAATAAAGTAGTAATGCGACCATGTGACCAAATTATTTTCTACCCGAGGTCTAGACTAGAGAAGTGTAAAGAACTTTATAAGTATTCAGGTCCAGGTATTTTCAAATTGATACATCTATCGTTCCATTATTTGAAAGTCATCTACTTTATTTTTACTGATCGGAAGAGATTCAGTATCGAATCCCGGTAGCAACAACAATATTTTTCAATAAAATTGATTTTATAGGTATATCTTTCTAATTAATACATTTAATTAGTATTTTAATAGTCTTTCATTTTTCATTCAAAAGTGTTTACTTTGAGTTATGCTATACCGCTCACATATGTATACACATACGTGCCGGCTTATATTTGGGGTTTTCATTTAATATATATTTGTAAAAACTAGGGACTGAGCACATTTTGGTGCCCCTATTTGCAGGGGTGGAATAATTAATAGGCTAGGGCTAAAATAATGGCGGTTCGAAACTGATTATACGCTTTGGTTCTTCCAATTTAGATTGTTGCAAGAATAACGGCTGATATATGCGATATTGACTCAACTTTGAAATGTATCGATTAGATTTCTCCGCCCTAATAAGCGGTATTAAATTTCTACTACGCAAATATTGTATATTATATGAAGTACAAATATAATATGGTTCGTGTTTTTGCTAGAGTAAATTAGGGTAAATACTTATAAGGTTAAACTATGAGAATTCAACAGCTTTGTACAAGCGTTTATTAAATATCTTAGTACCTCATATAATCTCATCAGCATCATATATGTCACGAGACTTCAAGTCGATGAATCAAATATACAGAAATAAATCTATGTATCGAATTAACACTTAGCTTATCTGGACCTCTCCGTATCCTGGGAAACGCGTTTACTATTTTGCTATAGCAATCGAATACATTTTCGACAAATTTTGAACTTATTTTATGTAATCTTTCCAGTTGATACATTTGTTATTTCAGTTTTAAAAGCAAACAACTTAATATTGTAATGAATCTCAAATACCTTTGAGTAAAACACGCTAGTATAATTTTTGATACAACATATATATTTTTAAGGAGATTTTGTCTTTACAACAATCATTTGTTCTCCTTAAAAATATCAAAAAAACTATTACATTTTACTAATTATTTTTATGAGTTCCTCTTGTATTTAATCATAGAAAAGAGTATCTTGCTATTTTAAGTATACAACTGATTTTTAATTTAAACATTTAAACATTATTTTTCAATTGTTTCACTTGCCGTACGACTACTAATAAATTGATTGAATCATTGGAAGTTATCAATGTATGTATGTTTGATTCGATTGGATTAGAATGTGAGTGATATACCGCCCCCATGTCGGCTTATCATTCGTGTCCGTATATATCGGTATTCACCATGACTGTGGCGTGAAAACAATGAAATAAATGGTACAACGTAAAAGCTATGACTTTGTTGAACTGTTGTTAAATAATGATTAAAAGAATTGACTCAGCGATGACTGTAAATTCAACGTTTTAAGAAATCATTGTTTATTTTGAGTAAAATTGAAATTTTTGAGAAAAATAAATTTTAAAGTAATACTTTGTATAAGGCTTCGATTTCTGACCAGTGCCTTAAAGTATTTTGTATATCCCGATAATTCGCAATTTATCAATTCCTATGTTCAAAGCGAATATGGCTATGGTTCCACTTTAAAAACAATGAAAGAAGTTAATTAATAAAAATAACGAATTCTCTCAAATTTCAATGCAATACAGCTATCTAGACAAATATTCACACTGTAGGAAAATATTACCAAAAAATTACAATAATATCGATGCTCCTAATGATCTCAAATTCTGATTTAAAAAGTTAACAAATTTGTGGACTCACGTGCAATACCACCAATTTATTTTAAAATTTTATATATATATATCTAAAAATATGTAATCATTTATTTTTACTGTGTCTTTTTATTTATTGTCTTGAAACGTAAACAATTTCATAACCATATTGAACTTTTATGAAGGTGTTCCAGTGTAGCATTTCTGATGAATTGTTATTTCTTTACAATTCATCCCTCTATAGCTGGTGAAATAAAATAGAGAAACTGGAAACAATAAAATACAAACCGACATAATAGGTTCCTTGACAAGGTTGTTAAATAGAGTAACACAGACATACTACCCTGTCGAACACGAAAGTAATCGGAGCATTAAATAAGCTACCCCTGTGGTAATAAATCAAACACATTACTCTACCCGCATCCCCAATATCGAGGAAACACGTGACTAATTTCCCAGCTATTGGGTAAGAATTGACCAATTCATTCATTTTAGAAAAAGATTAGAGGAAGCGTTATATATTATAAATATGTCTAAAGAAAATTACCTACCATTTTTGGTTGCTATCTTTCAGAAAGTTTCAGAAAAGCATGTACGATTTTATATTCAATTTGACTCTTATGCGTGTATGGGTAAATGTTACCAAATCGTCAATTTTTTGACATTAGTTGTAAAAGTTATTTCAATTGAGATTTCTTTTTAATTTTTCCGTTTAATTTTGACACATGTGACATAAATTATCTATGTTCTGCTGATAAATATGGTAGCCGCCAATCATAAATTAAGCGACACATAGGTTGTGAAGAAAAGTGCAATGTTAAATTACACTGTTTTTTTCTATTTAAAAAAAAGAGAGATGCGTGCATGGAATACGTGTCACATACGGAATTCGTACTATTTTCAAACTAAGCTAAACATTTGTGCAATGAAAATAGGACAAATTTGCTGGCCTCCTGGAACGAGGCGTGAACTTCCGACCACTAGATCACTAGACGAGTATCGTAACCACTAGACCGCAAGTATGTCGCAAGCAATTTTAATTATTATAATTGATTAAAATATAAGGGCCGCGGTTTATCGAAAATATATCACACTTATTAACGATAGACTGTTAACTATTATCCTCATTTTCAAGGCGTAGATATCGTACATGTTTGTGTATATTTTACCAGATAGTAACAAGCCATAGAGAAGGTTGATGTAGTTGACCACGTCAATGTACGGGTAGAAAAATAAAGATATGTCACCCGTTGGATGACCAAGTTACGCAGCAACACTTAACTGGTGACAGCTATCAGATCTGTATAATACGAGGCGCATTTTTTAAGTAAGTACCTGATTTTTTTTAAAGAAAAGCATTATTTTAACAATACTTTACTTTCACACCTTAAACTACCTCTCAATATAGTCGCCACCATAAGGCACTTATTATAATGGGGCATCAATTTTTATATACTTTCGTCATAGAACGACGCCATCTAGGATGAAAGCTATGTCTGTACTCTACATTTGAGTTCAAAATCGTCATTAAAACGCTTGCCACCAAGGAACCGCTTCAGATGAAGGAAAATATGGAAATCAATTGGCGCCAAATCAGGACAAAACAGGACACACTTAGCAATAAATGTCAGCTTGTTTCATATTTTGGGCATTCAAAAAACGAATTACGGATCGTCGGCGGGACCACAAGATGTCCACACTATGTGAATGCCTCTAACGTTGCATGTGGTGAGTCAACAGATTAAGAAAACCATTGCGCATGCAAAACATCGCAACCGCAGCGCTACACTAATAATATCCAGCAATTAAACATATTTAAAAAACACATCTCTTATTAAAAAATAAATAGTGCGCGATTTCATGAAGTCCTGTCTTCAGTTATTAGGAAGAATAAATATAAGAAATTGAGTGTAAGCGACTGCTCAGAGGATATACTGATATGGATATTCAGGTTCCAAATCCTGTTTCTGATCTCAATCTAGGTTTGCTGCACAGATTTGCGGTAATTTTATCACTAAAGCTCGGTTTCCACCAAAGGGACAAAACACGAAACACAAACAAATGAAAAATAAACAGTTCTGAAAACAAGTCTGTCCGAGGACAGAGTTTTTAGTAAACAAAACACTTTTCCATCTCAAGTCGACACTCAAAGGAAAACAAGTTTGTTCCTGCTGTTTAGTCTAATTAAAACACGTTTTAATGTGTGAGTTTGATTATCTGCGGCATTTGTACTCCACTCTTTATCTGTGAATTTGATTTTTATTATTAGTTTTTATTTATTTAATAATCTAATATAAGTTTATTTAATAAATAATATTTATTTAATAATCTAATATTATTTTATTTAATAATCAATTATTTAATTTTAAATACTAAATTAATGTATTAATTATAAATATATACATATAAAATCAATTTTGTCGAAAAATATTGTTTTAGCGTCACCGGGATTCGAACCTGGATCTTCATTTCCAATCCGGGGAAGTGCACTACCTTTGTGCTATAACGCCAGTATTTTTCTTGACAAATTTTCGAACCTATATGTTACATTTTTCAAATTAATACACCTGTCGTTCCATTATTTGAAAGCCATCTACATTATTTTTATAGAATCTCAAATACCTTTGAGTAAACCGACTTGCAGACGCCAGAATTATCAATTCATTTTTATTAAATTTTGGACACGTTGATACAACATATATTATTAAGGAAAACACATTCTTATTGTGAAGTTGTAATTATTCAGAACATAGGTCTGTGATATCTTGAAAGCAACAAAAATCTAAATTTTCCATTAAATCCAACATCGTATTATAAAGTATTTTTTATTTGATCACTAATTAAAAACCATAACTAATTATAAACAAATCGTCGTCGGTGAAGGACGCCATTGCGAGACTAAACAAAATAGAAAAAAGAGACAAACACTAGCAAACAAAGTTTTTGGAACAATCTCTCAGAACTGTTTTGAAGACAGCAAGTTTATTTGGTTTTTGAAAACAAAACTGTTTTTTTAAACAGTCTGTTTGATGGAAACCCAGTTTAAGATACAGATAGATGTAAAATCACAACGTATTCAACTTACACAATTAAATGTTAATGAGATCTCTCATTTAGTTGTTCTACTGAGCATCGTGGATCCCTAGTCGTCCGTTACAAGTTAATGTGGTAATAAATATAAATATTATATACTGTACAATACTACCAATATTAAAGTATAGATAGGTAGAGTCAATATGCACATACTTTTATTTTAGAGTATTGTTGTATTATAACTTGCATTGTCGGAGTTCGAATAGATTACATAGCGTAATTTAGATAAATATAATTGATATACCTTCATCAAAATGTTTGTAAATATAAAACAATAACTAAATTTTAAATAAAAGTTCATTTAATTTAACGTTTTACATGTTGAAAATTGTACAACAATTACTATTCGATAGAGAATGTTGAGAAATGTATTCAATAGGCAATGCTGAAAAATTTAGTATACGTCAGAGCATGCTGAAAAATTGTACAATGATCAATATTTGACGAAAAATGTTGAGAAATTGAAAGAAATATTTGATAGAGCACGTTGAGGAATTGCTTAAAAATTAATATTGGACAGTATTTATATTTGAAACAGAAATTATATTTTTAAATGTAAAGAAATTATGATAATAATGTTTATAAAATAAAACGTGTTCATTTAATTTAACAACACGATAAATCCAGCTTTTAAAATGAAATATGGTCTGATAATTCGACTTCATCCCTTTATGGCACGCGATTACTAAGGGTGAATATTTAATAAGGGATGTATTTTAACTGCCAATATAAACCCTTGTTCTTTCATATATACAATGAGGAATACATGTGTTACGCGGAGAGTTTTATAGCGCCCATTTATGTGCTAATATGTTTCGATTTAGACGTGGTATTTTTATACGAGCTTCAGCGGAACTGAGGGATACAGCCGATGTAGACATTTCAGCTGATAACGATTGTTTCAAAAATAATGTTTCCAAATGATATATTTATGAGTTTTTCGTTCCGTGATGTATTAGGATAAACCATATGATATTGATCGCTTTTGGTCAACTTTGTACCGTACTATGAAGGAAGCAATGAAATAACACATTTGCTTGCTTTCAATCAAAATAAGATTTATGGTTTTATTATATTTACTTGATAGCAAGGAAAATCGGGTTTTAATGGTGGGATGGAATGTGGGTAAATTTATTATTTTTTATATACTTTATATTGAAAAAGTTAAAAGTTATTGAGATTATGACCTGCGATACTGCGGAGTAGTGATCAATAAATGAAATACAATAAATATTCTACAGTAATCTCACAAATTACAAATATTTTTTTTTAAGTCACATTTAGTGTTATTCCTTCAGGACGTGCTTTCACAAACAATTAATATTTTGGGTTTTTTACGAATATGTGGGTTTTTATTATTCATTTACATCAGAAATTTTTAAGATTTAACTTTTTTAAATATATATAGTTATAATGTTATGGGTCGATGGATGAAGAGAGAAAATGTTCCTAAGAAGTAGAAGAAAAAATGAATATTTAATTTGACTTAAATATACATAGAAAACGTTGTCAGAATAAATAGTACGTGCATTGTATCAAGATAAGATAGTATTGGTAAACAGCTGAATGGTGTGATTAATGGTAGTTAATAAAGCAGTCCGTTTACGCTCAAATACGTCATAAAATCATTGCACCATCGGCTGTCGCACGGACTGTTGACTGTTCAAGTTGTCTAACCCATTAATGTTTTGAATAAATGTAGTGATAGTGATTGATGCGATCGATTTTAAGAATTGCACAGCTCTTTCTAGCAATCGAAGATAAATAGAATAATCGGAGCAATCAGTAGTGTTTTAAATTATTTTTACGGTGCGGTAATAAACAAATTATTTGTTGTCAAGACCAGACCAGTTTTCGAAAATATGAATGACGTTATAAAATAAATAAGAAAAGTAAATTAAATAAATTTACAGTGTATGCAAGGAAAGCGAGCTTATTACGAATGTCAACAAGTCAAAAGTGATGATTTTTGAGACGAAGGAAAGCAATACAACGTGCAAAATACTTATAGGTAATGAATGCTTGGAACAAGTAGACGATTTTGTATATTTGGTAAGTATGACTCAGAAAGATATTAAAAAGAGGGTGACTGCAGGGAATAAAGTGATCGGTGCATTAAATAAAATTATAGCTGACGGGAACATGTCAACCGAGGCAAGACTAGCTGTACACAATGAAGTCCTTGTACCGAGACTGATACATGGAAGTGAGGCTTGGAGCTGATCTATTTATGACAGAGTAAATAATGAAGAAATGAGGAAATAATGTAAAGCTAATCTTACTACAGCGAGAAAGATTAAGAATAGATCACTTGGGTGATTTGGTCGTACGGAATGAATGAATGAGGAGAGAATGGTAAAAAAATATATATATAACGCAATTGTTGATGGCACCAGAAGTAGAGGACGTCCGCAAAAAACTTGGTACGACCAAGTAAACCAGATACTGGAGGATGGTTCTGTTAGAAGTCTCAATAATCGGAGAGTTTGCATGATAAGATGTATGACTGTGTATGATACGAAACGGCGTGATGGTAAATTACTTAGTTATAAAATAAATATGAGACCACAATCGGTGGGATTTGTAGTAGATGAATCAGAAGGATTTGCTGCAGTATGTATGATGAATGCCTCAATAAGCACTCATCATTCACATGTCCGTTTGATATTGACCGCGGAGATGTATTGTGTGTTTGTGGCCAGAGTAGATTGAAGAAAATAAATTACTTACGGTTAACATAAGTTAATTGTTTATTGAGCATAATGACGCTCTAGAGCCGGCCTTTCTTGGTTGACGGCGCATATTATTGACTCATGTTGTTATCGGTACCGGGTGTATTTTGAGGCTGTCAAGAGCTCTGCTTCACGCCAAGGTATCTGCAAGGTACATTCAGGAGTCATCGGCAGTGGTGATGATTAAAGAGGCGATAAACCTTCATAATCCATGGAAAAATATACACAGGACAGATCTTTGCATAGACAACTGAACTCTATTTATATTTTTTTTTTTATTCAGTTGTCTGTCCGTGCAATTATCACTGAGTGCAGTATCCATGTGTTCACCAGTCCTGTGTGCAGTTGCCATGTGTTCAGTTATCTAGTTACCGTTTATAAAGCTATATTAATATGGACCATATTGATATGGATATGGAAATATATTATCGTCGCTGAATGTAGATCATCACGGAGAGATATTAAGAATACAGACTGCCGAAATGAGATATTTTAAGGAAGTAGTAGGAGTAACAGTAATGGACCGAGTGAGAAGTGCCGCGATGAGAGAGACCCTCGGAATCAAACCCCTACTTCAATGTATAGAAATATCTCATTAATTGAGGTAGTAATTGAGTGAGGTACATGTTTTACGAAAGCCGGAAAAACGACTACCTACCAGGTCGTATCATTTTTGTATTATTTTAATAATATTATCATCTGTGTGCCTTAGAAAATCTCTTAAAACAGAAAAAAATCTCCACAAAAATAATATTAATTACCCATAATGCGTATTAAATTCTAGAAATAAAATATTTATTTTTTATTAAATATAATCTTAATATATTTATTCTTAAAACTATCAAATTTACATTGATTTTATTATTCTTAAATGTTATATTTCTCCTTAAATGTTATCTTATTTGTACGTATTTTTGATACTTGACTTGGAAAATTAACGTAAATAAACCTCTTGAAAAACTTTGCCTGTATAATTTATATCTTAACATAAATTAGTCTTGTAAAACAATGTATAATTTATAAAAAACTTTAAGTAATTAAATTTAATAAATAAAATCTGGAAAGAAGGCAGCCGGTGGGTTCTCAGACTAAGTTGAGGTAAATAGTAACAAAAATTTTATGAAGGAATATTGGGCCTCGATTGGTTATCATGTATTGAAAAAGCTCAAGTAAGGAAAAGATGGAAGCGCCTTTTTGAGGTTTTGGTACGCTGATTCTCCTATAATAAAGGGATGAAAACAACGATCATACTATTATATCTTACTAATATAATAATATCATTCCCGGGCCCACCAAGGACTCTAAAAAAAAGAAAATCACAATTTATTTCGATATACGGGTCTGAGCATATTACTTAAATATTATAAAAGTATAAGTATGTAAATAAACAATCGAAGTTAAACCCTGATAGATAAGTCATAAATGTAATTTCTTATATCTATCATAATAATAGGACCAATAATTCTTATACATGTAATAGGTAATATCATCAACTCCACATTGGCATTCAATGTATGCCATCGACCCGTATTCATCCAGTTCTACACACGTATATATACTGAGACTTGATGAATATTACTATACCTACACTTAATAATACTCAACCAGTAATAAATCATAGTCACAGCACGATACAACGAGAAAACAGCCACGCACCAGAATCGAGAGCATCAACGATATTCTATCAACGTTTCTACGTGTTTTAGCTACGAAACTACACAATACACTCAACACTAACTGGAAACAGTTCACTAATAATAAAATAATTTAAATATGGATCCAATATATGATAAAATCAGGTAGAGATCTGTCGGAAGCAACACAATCTAATATTTTTAAATAAATTCATTATAAATACTACAATAAATTAATAATTCATATTTAGATTTTCAACACATTCCTTTTATATTTATAAATTATTTTAATAAAATCACATTATCTAAATAGCAAAAAAAATTACTTATTTAATTCAGACAAAATTCCAGTATAGTAGCGAGGACAAGATCAAAGGTGAAATACCTACTGCATCCAACTAAAAAAAATATATTTAATTAATAAGAACAGTCTTATTATGAAGTTGTCTAGCGCAACAGCAATATATTTTGATAAAATTAATTTCATATGTATATCTTTATTATTAATACATTTAATTAGTATCAAAATATATATATATTTTAAAAACTAAATGGCTATTAATTTGTAAGAAGTGTATTATATTATTACTATATGGTCAAATTTTATGTAATAAAAATACAAATATGTTAGTAAAGCTTAGCTTACCAAATATTATCTTGAATCAAAATGGTTTGAATAAATACACATATATTGAAGTTAGAACGAAACATATTAATTTGGTAAACTACATTTGTGCAAAAAAAAACTGTTGTCTTTTTGAGTTCAAGTGTTTACAGATATATTGCAGTATGCTATAAGATCTTGTTTCCAAGGGTGAAACGGAAAAGATTGGTTTATAATTCGTAATGGCAGACCTCAGTAATTCAGGACAAATAATGAAGACTTTAAATCTTGAGTTTGATACTTACAAAGTAAACAATACTCGTATACGCAGTACAAGACATGTAGTTGTATTGGAATTGGGTGTGAAATGAACAATATATGTGTATGTAGTACAATAAGTTTTGTTAAGTATTTAGATAAATGTAAAGGGAGCAATATTTGCTATGCATAACAAAAATATTTTGTTAAGTTTTAGAGTTAGGTCTAAAATTAACAATATATACGTACATACAGTACAATAGGCGTAGCTAAGTCTTGAAATAAATATTAAAGAAGCAATGTTAGATATGCAGAAAAATACATTTATCTAATATTCTATATATTTACGAGTATGTATGTTGTACTTGAGTAAGAAATATAAATAATATCGTGGCCAAGTCCAATAATGACTTTACCTTAAAACCCATAATGCTAAGTCAATACAACTCGTATCTCCCGTACCGTCTAGCAGTTGTCTAAACTGCCTCATAAATTCTCCGCAAGAAGTCTATCCATCGCTTTATCTCCCCCCGCTTACGCTAAGCCTCTTTATCATCCCCAAGTGTTATTTCTAAGCACGCGTCTTATGGGGCTTTTCCTGCTTAAGTCATTTTGATTCCGGACCAGATATTAGCCCTCCCGCACCATAAATTTAACAGTTCGACCACCAGAATTGCACAATTAAGATTTGATATATGATAACCACATTTTGAATACAAATAAAAATTATTAAAACATTTGAATGGATTGTGTAATAATTGATTGAATTCTTGTAATGCTTTAGATAATGCGGTTGCTATATTAATACACTAAAGTGACATTTTCGATAGCCAGAAAATAATTTTATATTTATTTTTAATTTTTTAATAAATGAAATTGATCAAATTAGAATACGGAAATAAAAAAATGCTCCGTGCATTATTTATTTATTTATATTGAAGACTTTTAAATATTTTTAGGATCTCTTTTTATACACGTTAGCATTCGCTGCAAAAAAAAATGTAGTCGGTTATACAGTCTATTAGCTATGTACGATGCATGTCTATATCATATTTCTATTCTAAACTTTTAAAGTTTTACATGCTCATTAGTTTTGTTTTTGTGGACGATTTTAATTTTGTTCTCTTTAAACAAATTTAAATTTTAAAATAGTTTTTAATATCTTTAAAAACGTCATTGGTTAGGAATCTCTTTTTTAGAATTTTTCTTAATATTGTGTTTCGAATTATAATTATAGATTTTAGATTTATTGGACATTTTTAGATTCATCGAATTTTTAATATCGCATCTGTAAAGATCTGTTCTCTGGGCTATCGCAAGGCTATTGAAGAAAACGGCTTAACAGTTCAATAGACAGGTATTTAAATTGCAAATAGAAACAGAATCTATATTAAAATGCATCTGTAGCGTTTCTTATACACCCAAGCATTCCACAAAGGCGTCGTTTTCGTGTGAACGAATAAACAAATAAATATATTCCCGTGAACTGCATCACTTGACTTCGAATGGAAAACGAATTCTAAGCACGTCGAGAGCTCAAAGAGACCCGACTATCCAATCAAATTCTCTTGATAGCATGTTATTTCGACAACCAATGCGGCACAAAGCGGAAAAAATATAGAGTCCCGTGTATTTGTTTTGTTTTTTTATTTTATTAACGTATAATATGTTCATTCAGCGGGTACCTCAGTGAATTTATTTTTCACAACAGTATTAAAAGAATAAACATTTTTTTATATATTTTTGATGTCTGTAGCGTTAACTTTAATTAAAAATTCTATATATATTTAACTTTGTACTAACGACAGTGAATTATTTTTAAGTCATCCGGTTTCGATACTCGTCAGGACTGGCATACAACTGAACTATTCCATAAAAAAAATATTATATATAAAACAACATTAATTACGAGGCGGAGGTGGAGTCTTCAGAGGAGTGAAAAGGTTGACAGCGAGACATTGAAATAAGGAATATATTAAATAGCGTTTTGTTTGTTAAGTTCAAATGGTTATTAATGTTGTTAGACTTAGTGATGAAGGATTTTTTAATTTCTAAATTATCCAATCTAAAGCCTTTATTATTAAGTTTTATTTTACAAAATTATGGCCTTTCTTTAAAAGGTGGTAGGGTAATTAGAATAAAATAACAATTAAGGTGCCTCAATAACAATAACTTCTCAGAATCGCACCGTAATTGATGTCATTTTATTATTATTCTATTTTTATAGAATAGTTCAGTTGTACGCTAGTCTTGACGAAGATACGTTAGTATCGCAACAGATTGACGTAAGAATAACTCACAGTCATTCGTATTTACAAAGTTAAACACAGATACAATTTTTAATTCTCCAATGTCTCCGAAGCATTTCATGGGTGCAAAATTCGTATCTCAGAGATTGTCTCGAGTCGAAAATCTCCTAAAAATCTATTCCGTGGACAAGGGTCATTACAGTAAACAACTTAATCATGTAATATCCTTACGACTAATTGAAAGAGAAAATATATTTTTATTTTTGATTAAAATATTATTTTTTGAAAGTAGACTAACATACATTTATTCGTATGTGGTGTATGAGGTTGGAATGAATTATTTAGGTTATGATACATTGCCGTGTTTTTATGTTTTACGGCTGACTTGGGACTACACGTTTTATCTCAGGGCTGATAGATCTGCGAACACTAGGAACACTGAATTTTGACAATGGTATATTGTTATGAACATTTTATATAATATTGCAACATTTTTTGATATTAAAACTCGTTAATAAATCATTATAAAATTTGGTCATATATATGAATTAATAAGATCAAACTTTGACTAGATTAGTAGATGAAATTTTACTTCCAAAACTAGAATTCATATACCATTATTTATTGGCTAGCTGCTGATTTTGTATAAATCAAACTATGTAACAATTGAGACCATCCCTGCAATAAACACCATATTGGTTTTTGGGCAGATCTGAGTTGTGAATGTCACAGCGTTGTATATCTTCTTAGGCATCGAATAGTATATTAAACTCTTTTTTCTCTGCAAAATACTGTATCCAAGACGGTCGATGCTTCATCTATATATCAATATTTGTAAAAACATACAATGTTATTTTTTATTTATTATCTTTGTTTTATTAACCACTTGAATTGAGTTTAAATACATCTACCGTTTTCGAAAAATACCATTTTCTTCTTCAGGATGTCATAACTAACCAAAAATATATAGCATTGTTTCTTCATCAGAATCTATTTTTATATATATATATATATTGATAGATATATGATAGTGAGTAATGTTTATCTTTCTCATGGACTTTTATTATTTTATTCTTTTACAGTTTTTTTTTAATTCCATTCGAAATAGCACATCCGAATATGAAATGGTATTGATTCGAAAACAATACTAGGTAGTGGGTTACATCCGCCTCTGTAAGTTAACAGGAGGGGAAACACTTTACGCAAAGTGCCTCAGCAATATACCGTCGCACTGAGCGGGTTAAACAATCCCTAAACATTTGCAATGGTCCAGTAATGTTTCGGCGTTTGTACAATACTCGGTCTGGTGCTTAACCCTTTACACGCGGGCTCGTAAATATTTTCTAATTCGCGGCATCTGCAACAGCTACGGTGTGTCACATAACGAATGAATAAATGTATAATACATCCAATTTGTGGATATCAACATATTAAAAATAACGTTGATAATTAAAAAAAAAAATTTCGTAGTATTATAAAATAATATCTTACCTATCGTCGTTAACAGATTATTAGTTTCTTAATTAGACCTTCGAACACGAAATACATATATCAATATTCTTACTGTTTTAAAACTAAGCTAAACGATTGTGCTATGAAAATAGGACTTACTTGATAGAATGGTACTCGAACCCCCAACTACTAGATCACTAGGCGAGTATCGTAACTACTAGAACACAATCACGTTATAATCAAATATTTTCCATCCGCTGCTGGGCGTAAGTCTCATTTTTGCTGCTACATATTGTATATACCGTAGAGTTTGATGATTTCGTTTGTGTTTTAGGATCATCAATATATTTCGATATATTATTGAGATCTTGAAGCATTTTTTTGTAATGCACAATAGTTATACTCATGTAAAAGTATCTACTTTAAATACAATAGAATAACTTGTTTATTAAAGAAATGTTTTCAGATTCATGGCTATTAAATATATTAACTTATGTACTTATCAAAAATATATTAACGTAAAACTATACCACATTTTCATGTTTTTTTTGTCTGTCTGCGTCCACTGTTGAACGTTGATTTCGTTTAGATTTTAGGGTGGTCTGCCGGCCTCTTATTGATTAATCTTTGGTAATACTGGATAACTGCAATTTTCTAATGATTGTCCGTCGTATTTCAAGCAATGTAGCCTGTCCATTTCTATTACATTTTTTAGCCTATTCATTTACTTATGTGTGTTCTGTTCTCTGTTCACTTATTCACTCATTTCTTCTGATTATAAACAAACCCAATATTCACATTCTATTTTTAATCTATATATTGTATGGGTATATTATAAATATATTTTTACTGGGTATGGTCAGTGGCCAATTGTAGATGACATTAAGAGAACAGCCGCGCAGAACGGGAGATAGTGGAAAGCTACGTGGAAGGCTTATTTATATCCAGTGTAAGCGCAAACAGGCTAAAGAGAAAGAAGAGGAGGTATAAATTCAAATTATTATATTTTTAATAGGTACGTTTGTGAATGTTTTTAATAGTCGTAAAACATTAAACATTACTTGAATAAATAATTATTCTGCTCGAGGTAGATTATAAAAAATTATAAATAATAAGATTAAATACTTTGTTTAAACCATAACGTGTTTCGATACATATGAAAAAAATATATACTAAAAGAAAAAATGCAAGCATAGATAAAAACAAAACTATAAAAGTATAAGTCGTCTGTAACTATTTAAGAACTACAGTGAAATCAAATTTAAAAGGTGACTATTTGCATAATTTTATTATTTATATTATATCTTATTATTTATATAATATGTGGCCACAAAGTGATTTTGGTAATATTGCAGAAGTAAAAATCTTCTGTACCCTATTAAAAATGCTTCGTAATACCATTGATGTATCGAAGTGTACTAGCCTAAAAAAAATAATTAAGATAAGACTAAAATCATAGCAAACGAACAAATTAACATAGATCTAATAAAGATATCAGACTACCAACATTGAGTTTGTACAAGAGTGTATTAATTGGGTAAAATAATACAACTAGAAAGACAGAATAAAAAGGGTAAATTTTAGAGACGAATTCAGCTGAGTTGAGCAATATTTGGAATCCTAGAGAATATCCTCAAAGCCGACATACCACTACCTCTAATATGTAAAGTCTACAATCAGTGTATACGTCCAGTACCTACATACATACCCCAGATGTGTACCCTTACTCAATACTAAAAAGTAACGGAGAAGACTCTACATGGAATATCCCTGAGAGATTTAAATCCTAACAAATTAGTGAGAGAACCAAATTAACAGACGTTAATTAAAAATCTGGATGGTCCGACATATTTGTAGAAGAGGTGATGGATGGTCGGAAAGGACGGTCTTCAAGTGGAAGTCTCGTATTGGTAGAAGAGCCAGCAGTCCTCAAGCTCGAAGCAACGAAAAGATTAGATGATACACGAGAAGGAGTATACGTAAAGAAAATTGGCGAATTATTGCGGAGGCCTATATCTAGCAGCGGAAAGATCTTTGAAACATTTTTATGTCCCGATGTAGGTAGATGATGTTTCTTGTGCGAAATAATATTATTTAACACATTTATATATAATACAATAATTTTGTCTTTAACTACCGAAAGTTTAATATAAGCGTCGGTTTCAAAATAGTCAATTTTATTCATAAGGTTAAATATAAAGTTAATGTATAATTTATTAAAATTAGTATGTAACCACACCGTGTTGCATTTAATATTTATTTAAAATATTTAATATATTATACATTAAATATTTCCGTGTAAACAAGGGGTTGGGTAAAACTGGATGTAGAAAGGGTAGAAGTAATTTAGTATATGACAGTAAGGGTAACGGGAGGGCTCAAAGGATCAATCAGATAGAAGCACGACCCACCTGAGAGATGCTTCTTTAAGTATCTGGATTTCTTCTTCATCGGAGCCATGAGTCTTCTGGGTTTAGAACACGTACTCCGTTGTTCCGCATGAAGTAATCTCGAACACACTTAGGTGATAGCGCGAGGTACCAAGCAAGCACCATGCACAATAGCAAGATAAAAATGCTAATCGGTACGCACTGTAGCGAGAAACTGATTACACACAATAGTTAGTCTGCCGAGCTCGATAGTAATAATAATGCGTTTGTTCCAGCGTGATCGGTTTTTTTTTAATGAAGAAATATAACGTTAATTTCACGCCAGTCTTACACACTTAGATCAACGCCAAAGGTTATACGTTAAAATTCAACTCAAAATTTCAACTTCAAATTGTTCAAAACCATAGATAACAAACCACTGAAAAGATCGTGCTCTGGGTAATATGTAGGTAATAGACAAGAAACATTATATCTACGTATGTTGTGTTCACACATGTGCATATGGCGACTGGGAATCTATGAATATGTTATAAAGATAAAACACATTCCTACCATTGTACCTACCTCATTACCGCATACATAGTTCCAACTCAGACGACGATACGTGTCAGTGCAATTATAAGGAACGTACTGACCAAATTAAATACTTAGGAATTATATTTTATCCTTATCTCAAATGGGATCATCATACACAACTCATTACAAATAAAATAAAAAAAACAATATATTGTTTTAGAAATATTAGAAATTTCCTTAATATAAAACTTCTTAAAATGGCGTACTATGCTATCTGTCAATAAATCATAGAGCATGGTATAATTGCTTGGGGTGGAGCGACTATGTCTGCAATTAATCCAATAATAGCAGCTCAAAAAATTACATTAAAAGTTATCCTCAAATCCCCAATCACAACGAGTACTGACGAATTTTTTAATAAATTCGATGTTTTTGATATTATACAAATATACGCTAATACAAACAGACATATTTTAAAACAACTAAAAACATAATTTCCACACGGACAAATACAAATAACTTACAAACCCCAAGAGCACATTTGGTCAAAGGAACTGCTAATATTTTGGACCTAAACTATTTAATAGAATGCTAAAAGACTTAAATCAACTGAATTGTCCCAAGAACATGAAACTATATATTAAAACTTGGATTCATAATATAGGTAGAGCCAGTATTGGTGCACTCACTTAAACATTTTGACTAATACCTATATTAATTATTGCTACAAAGTGATCCAAAAATTAAGTCCATTTTAAAATTGTTCTTCATATACACCTTTTATATAGTAATAAAAGTAATTCTATCTACTTGTAATTCTAATTAATTGAACAATTGCATGTAAACTATGCCCCTCTCGAGACAGAATTTCTCTAGTGAGACAGACACAGTCCATACAGATTTTTACGTAGTATTATATGGTTACTAATAAAATCAAATAATAAAATAAATAAATAAATATACACAGTTTGAATGATTATAACTTCAGTTTTTATTCACATATAATTAATATTTGAATTGCAAAATAATCTACATAAAATATTTAGCTTTTCCTCTTACCACAGATATTCAAAATTATTACCGTTCTGGTCTGATAACGGTGGGCTATCGATTCACAAACTTCAACAAATATTTCATTTCGTATTGTGGCCATTTATGCTCCATTGCGGCTTTTAATTCTTCCAGAGTCGTCGGTTTTTTTGCATAAGAAAAAGTCGAGTGACATCAGATCTGGGGAACGGGCAGGGTATTCTATGGTACCTCTTCGTCCAAGCCATCTGTTTGGAAGAGTCTCATCAAGACATGCTCTTACATTACGATGATAGTGTGGAGGTGCTCCGTCCTATCCGGATCATCTTCATTGATAGCATGTACCATTGTTGGAATGTAACTTTCCCATTTACAACGTCTTAAAATGCGATGGACACTTTATTTGCTGATGCCAATTTTACGACTTGTTTGTCTTACAGATTTTTTTAATGTTTCTCAATAACCTTCCAGTACTCTTTCTTGGCTGGTGAAGCTCCTTGACGTTCTTAGTCTTCCGAAAAGTTGTCCGTGAATATCTTGAACAGTTCTATTAATTTGAAACTTATCTTTTATCCAATTAATTGTAGGTCGCGTAGGTGGATCTGCTTGAAACTCTTTGCGATATTGTCTTTGTACTTCTGCAAAATTTTCATACTTCCAATAGCATTTTAAAATTAATTTTCTTGTTTTAAAAGTTAATCTTAGTTTAATCATTATTTTTAATTAATTAAACCTTGAAAAGGAAAAAAAGTCAGAAATTTTTGACCCGTTATGTAATGTATATATTTTTTGGGACATCTATTTTAAAAAATAAACAATCGACAGCTAAACTTATTAAGCAAAAAATTTAATATGATGGTAAATATTATTTAACGTCGCATGAAAATGTGTCCAAACTCTGGTATCAGTAGTGTCCGCGTTATTTGCTCGTGTTGCGCTGGCGTCGCCGCACAAAATAAACAGTCGGCTCCGAACGGTTCAGCAGGCTCGAGGGCCATTGACATGTTGGGATCATTAGGAGAGCGCACCCACTCCCTGCACCCCGGCAAATTGTGGAGTAGCGAGGACATCCAAATGTGACTGTTTGAATACGTATACACAGATTATAATATATATATATATATATATATATATATATAGTTCACAATATTTAAAGGATAGACAGATAAGTTTATTATTGTTCATTTTTAGGCAGATATTAATAGAAGTACTAAGCATTGCAGAAATTGGAGATCAGTGATGAAATAAAAGATTTTGTACGATCGTGCATTATGCAAAATTGTGCATATAAAAAGTTAGTAAGGCGAGATAAATGGTAGTAGGGCGAGTCGACGCGGTCGAGTCGGATAACTCGTATCTCGCGAGATTGGGCACGACTACTTTCGGCGGAAATCTGGCCATCGGGTCTAGATGTCGCCTGTATCGTCGGTCAGCAGCGTGGCAGTGGATTAGAATTACCGCTAATTATAAAAAAAAATTGTTTATAAGTACCTCGGTTATGATCATTAGCCAACCTCCTCTTGCATATTATTTTTAAATAGTGTGTTAAAATGCAAAATCACCCAAAACAATATTTTGGTGTTCAAGGTTGTAAAAGCACTTAGCTAAAGTAAGGGACGAACCAGCCATAAAAGTCGGTATTTTTAGACCCCCAAGGCGGCGTGGGAACGCCAATAAATCCGGCGTACACGATTTTCGGCACGTAGTGAAATGCACCATAAGGGATGCATCACCTTCATGTGGCAGTCTTTCCACCAAGCTCAACCGGGAGAGATCGCTCCGTAAATTCGATCTAATTTTCAGTTAGAAAACGAAATTGGGATCGTCTCTGTAATTTGTAATTACGGGGTAAATGTAAACTGTGCGCCTCGAGTTTAAGCTTAGACTATGATGTTCTCTGCGTTTAATCGTTTGTGTGAAAGCACTCAAGTTTCATGATCCGATCAAGTCAAGGTCCCGTAAAAAGCCAAGACAAATCATATACGGTACGCGCAAATTGTGATTGAGAAAATCGCGTCCAGAGTCCCGGTTTGCCTGGTTAATTGGACATCGTCTGGTGGTCAATCCCGAACTTCGTCACTCTACCCTGGCATCACATCTATTGGCGACAAATTACTTCAAGGACCATCATCAGCACGTGGAAGACATCACCGGAAAGGTAATCCCTTACGTGAGGGACCTGCAGTAAATATTAAACAAGAGTCACACACAAAATTTGGCAATTAACTTCATGTTGGCATGATGGGCTCACAAATAGTGCTAAATTAATACTCGTAGTTATCATTTTTTTAAATTTGTATTTTTAATAGTAATTGGTTAAATTGCTTTTTTTATTGTTCTAATTAATACATGCAAGTCACAGATATTAAACTTTATTATAAACCATGGATTTTTGTGATTTCATTTAATAACCCTTTGACTTGAGGATAATAATTTCAAAAGAACCAGTTAGGCTATATGCCTCCCCCCTGACCATGAAGCCGAGGCAGAAGGAAGAAATCATGTAACAAGTGACAGTATAATATATGAATAAATTTCTGACTTACTTATTGTTGGTCCTAAAGAATAAAGAAAATAAACTCATTTTTACACATGTTATTCTTGTATTTTACATATATAATTCAATAAAATATATATTATGAATGCAGAAATTAAACAAATATCTGTTATATTATTTTTAATTAAAATTTTATATCTTTAATAATTTTATAAATTATGTTGTGTATTAAAAATACTATTACATAGTTGGAATATATTACCAGTTTATGTTAATTACTATTATATTTCTACCCTCCAATCAAAAAGGGTAGTTAATTTGTGCCTATGTACAATAATTAATTATAAATTTCATCGTGAAAATATCAACCTGATAAATATTATAAATTCGTAACGTTTACGTAAAATTATATTAATTCAAAATTTTATTTACTTTATTAAAATATACTGATTAGGTACTGCTTTATGTATTTTTTATTATATAAAAGTCATTTGCGCCTTTGACAATATAATATTTTTAAACCCACATTACGTGTGTGCGAATAAAAATACAACGTTATAAAATATAAGATCGAGGTACACTAATTTATGTAAATTGTAATGAAAACTTTTGGTGGTGTTATTTTAAAATATGAAGAATGCAGGTACAGTTATTAACAGTAGAAAGACCTTGATTAGGTTCACCAAGACCTACCTACCAAGGAACGAAAGTAGACTGAATTCAGTGGAAATAAGATCACTTAGATGTATTTGTGGCAAATCTATTTATGACAGAGTAAAGAATGAAGAAATAAGGAAAGAATGTAAAGCTGGTGTTAGTATAGTGAGTAAGATTAAAAAGGATCACTTGGGTGGTTCGGTTATATAGAACGGATGAATGAGGAGAGAATGGTAAGAAATATATATGATGCAAGTGTTGATGGTACCAGAAATAGAGGACGTCTGCGGAAGAATTGGCATGACCAGGTAAACCAGATAATGGAGGATGGTTCTGTTAGAAGCCTTAACAATCGGCGAGTTTGTATGAGAAGATGTATGAATGTGGATGAGGCGAGAATTGTGTGTCAGGACAGAAGAGTGTGGCGCTCTATCCTCTCTGCCTACCCTCACGGGGAAACGGCGTGATGGTAAGTAAGTAAGACCTACCTTTGAAGCTGAAGTTGATAGTTGATAGTTGCCAGCTCCGCGGATAGAACACTTTGACTCAATGTATGCTTTTATGGTCAGGGTATCGAAATGAAAGGTTTATGTACATTTTGTACGGAATGACATATATTCATTTAAAAAGTTTTAAACAGAACAAAGACAATAGAGTTGAAATGTTGTGGTGGCGAAAAATAAGATAAAAAGATTACATAGGAAGATCACATATCGTAATTTATAAAATACAATATAAGGACTTGGTGCTTCTGCGTGTGCGGTATTGAAGCCGTCACATTATGCTTAACAAAAATAATATATCTTAACAGTAATATTTTTTTCTAGCTTCTCGTAATTGTTGACTGATTTATACAAGATTATGTCTACACATGGATACTGGGGAGACACCGAACAGATATTAAGATCATACTCGACCGAGTCTAATTATTTTAATAAATTGTAGCTTGCCTTACCAAGAAATGACGGAACGAAATTTTTGTTTAACTAGAGCTAGACGGGTATGGTTTTATTATGTGGGCAAGTTTGATCAGAACTTGCTTGATGTTAAGACCTTCGGTATATAAATAATCTTAATAATAAAATATTACGGAGAGGTAAAGTGACAAATAGTTATAGACAACTAAGATTAAAGATAGAAATGAAATGTATTACAAGACAAATAAAGTTTGATGAAGTAATTCGAGGTTATTATTATTATCTATACGGTGGTCGGGGATAACTTTACATTGTCAATTGAGTTTCAAACGGAGAAAACTGGAGGGATCACTTTCGGCGAAAGCGGGAATATTCAGAGTATAGATTTTGAAGAGTGGTAGGTTTATATAAATGCGGAATACTGGAGGGCGCACGATACCTTAGTTTTAAACGAGGAACATGGTGACGGCGTGTCTACTGACACGCGCAGCCTGGAGTCGTCAGGTGGGCAGAGGCGATCTTTCTAGATAAAGCTGATAGAAGGCGTAGAACATGACTTCTTGGTAGATGCGAAGTCTTCCGGAGCAGTTAGGCGATGGAGAAAGTAGTATAAAATGTATCTAGAATCTAGGTAATAATGGCGGTTTTCACAAGGAGAGGTCAAATTTGTTCAAACGAATGTAAAATTTTTTGATAATCTATTACGACAAAATTCTTATCAGGTTTTGCATATTACAAACGCGATAGTTTGAGGACACTACTTTGAGATTTTGGAAAAGTTCACTGTGACATGCCGAGTAAATTATTATCTCACATAGATATCAATATTTCAACTGTTAAAAATTATTCTCGAGATAGATCGTTCTACCGCGACTAATACATTTTACAAGAAATGACCGGAAAAGATCGAGAACCGATAAATTCTCGAACGTGCGCTTCTAGGTCGTATAGATGTTGAATTTTTTCTGCTGAGGAGACTAAGTGGGGGTCGCTTATATAGCCATTCTAGCAACGGCTATCAGCAAATTTGGAGAGAGGTAAAGACGAGAACTACAGAACACATTTGAAATATGAAAGATTAGGCAATGATCTCCGTGCAGCAGGAACTCGTGACGCGCCCATCCTGGTTTTGTTGGAACAGCACGTGTGCACCTGAATTAGAAAATAAAGTTATAATTCAGATTCTTTTAAAAAGTACTTCCTGTGTACGCGCGATGTTAACGGATTTTTCTGAAGAAATTTGCATGTAATATTAATATTTGCGCGGAGGCAATTTTGAAGATATTTAAAAATGGTTATAAAATTAATTAAAAATTAAACACGAGTATATTGACTGTGGCAAAATAATATACATGACAAAATTTAGTAACGCTGGACTGAAGATAATAACATGATGAAGATGAAAGAACTGCACCTCTAGAAACCACAGTATTAACAAATATCTCAACGTGTGTGCAGTACAACGCTTAATTTATTGAAAAACTTCAAATAGTCACATTGCACTACATGGTAATAGCTAATGTGAATTAATGACTTGTTCCGCACCGGCGTCCCGTGCCGGAAGAAATACTGCCGTAAAGCGGCCAAGTACGATTTTTCGTCCGGCGTTTCCTCGGGCCGCGGCCCGCGCGACTTTCGACTGCGTAGCTGTGCGGAACAACTTATAATTAATGAATTCTTGACAATCTTGTATTATCATTATTTTTTCAAGTCCAAAAATTTTAATCGAGTATTAATATACAAACATCATATCTTTTTAGCTATTATATCTAGTCACACAGGTTTATAGTCTAATTAATATGATTATTCAATAGTGTAATGTATAATGATAATTAAATCGTTATTTAAACCGTTATTATGACAGTGATTGTAACGATGATTGATAAATGATTATTCGTAATTCTTCGTACACTAGAAAATAAATCTTATTTTTATTTTTAACTTTATTTTATTAACCACTTATTGAGTTTAAATACATCTACCGATTTCGAAAAATACCATTTTCTTCTTCAAGATGTCAATACTAATCAAAATATGTTGTTTTTTTACCAGAATCTATTTTTAAAAAAACAATAATTATTTAAAAAATAAATTTAGTACCTAACTCAAATTGTTCCTTCAAACAAATTTACTAGATTTATTTACTAGATAAAAAAATTTAGAGTGAGACTCGTAGTTAAATTTAATTAGTTGTTTATAATTTTTTGATTAGTTTTACACGCTTTATTTATCTCCAACAATTCCAAATTATTTCATTTATGACCAACACCGTTTACATGCAAAATTGACAATCCTAATTTTTTATCAAAACCATGACCATTTTCTATCAAATAATTAGAAAATTCTAAAAACCCACTATTGTTCAACCATCTCAAATGCTCATTTACTCTTATATTTAAATTTCTACCTGTTTTACCAATATAAAATGCACAATCCTTCCAACTAAGTTTATAGACCCAGAATCGTTAAATTTATCATTTGTCTTTAGAATTTACAAGTAAATTTCTTACATTATTATTTGTATAAACCGGTAGACGTATTTAAACTCAATAAGTGGTTAATAAAACAAAGTTAATAAATAAAAATAATTTATTTTAATCACAAAGTTAATTTTGCTAATTTCAAAAGAATTAAATCTCAGTTACCCGACTAACTATCACACGGTTTCTCTACGTAAGTAGGCAGAGGGAACAGAGTGCTATATTTTTCGGCCCTGACATACAATTCTTGCCTCATCCACATTCATACATCTTATGTTGCGTTAATTATTGAGGCACTAACAAAACCATCTTCCAGAATATGATTTTTGTCTATTTCTGGTGCAATCAACACTTGCGTCACATATGTTTCTTACTATTTTCTCCTTATTTATCCATTCCATATGACCAAAGCAGCTAATCAATTATTTTTAAATCCTATTCACTATGCAATGATCAGTTCTCTATTAATTCTTTGTTATTTGGTTTTTCAATAATAGGTTATTGTTCTCATTTCCACTGCATTCAGTCTACTTTCGTTAGTTTCCAATCATCGTTAAATATCAATAACTAATGATCATCTCAAATATAATTACATAATGATTTACCATCACTACTAATGTCTATTCTAATACAAAAAAAAATTTAATGGTCGCTGTCCCACATTTCCGAACATGTTAGTTATTGGCTGAGTTATAATCCGCTTCCGTTGTCCTTGCGAACATAGTATACGTTACCATATAATGTTAAGTTTTTTGTATACTGGGTAAATTTATTCAAATAGTTCTACATCATAAAGAGGTGTCGGTTACCCCGTATAAGCTTACGCTATATTTTTTTGGGAAACTTTAAATGTTTTTTATAAAAATGAATTTCTCTAAGAGAGGAAGAAATTACCCTACAGCTAATGAGAAAATGCAAACTTTAAATTCATAAATATTATTATATTCCTAGAGAAATACTTAATACACGTAGAGAGATCCTTCCAAGTACGAACAAATTGTAAAGTGCAAATGAGGAAGTTTTTGAATAAATTATTTTAAATACAATGTTTAGTTTACAATAAAATAGCTGGTGCATAATGTATTTATGTTGAGTATCTATATCCATAAACTTTGTAGAACAGAACTGTGTTTCTTTATTATTCTAATATTATTTTCAAAATTGGAACAATCAGCTAATAGAGTTCCTTAAACGATCAAAGTTACTCATTTTATGTAATTCTTTCTGATTGTTTCTTTTATTTTACTACTTACATGACTTAAGTCAGTATCAAATTTTTACATTGTTCATTTTACTCACTTATTCTCTACGTATTTCCTTTTTGAATATTTATTTTTCTGTTTTTTACCATTTAATTTCATTTGTTACCTTAATTAATTTCAACAATATCTAGGTTATGGAACCTAATGGCTACCTACCTCAGAACAGGTACTTTATATGTACCTAGCGAGGTAGGAAGCGGTCAATAGGCTTGCATGTAAATGGAATGTAGTATTAATATATTTTACTTTCTGATGTATTAGTTACTTTAGGGATTTTTATATTGAAGCAAGCTTTAAAGGAATGTTTTTTTAAAAAACTATCGTAAAAATTATTGTATTTTTTCACAAAGTTTATTATGAAGATTTAAATATGTATTTTTAATAGTACCTACCCATTTTTTTTAGGCCTCTTATAAGATTATGCATTTAATGTATGTATTCAAATATAATATTACTATATATAAACAGGGTGGACCATAAGTTTTTGCACTGACCGAACTCTCGCGGGCTGTCGCCCACGTGTCCCTCCTTTGTGCGATTCAGAAGCTAAAAAATTACATTTTTTATCATTGGTATCTCTTTTATTGTTTCATATTTCATTCGTACTTATAATATTGCTACAACCTTTTGAAATGATTTGTCTATTTTATAAAGAGTTAAAATTCATATGTACGCTTGTTAAAAATAGTGTTCCACAGATTGCAAATTCGAATAATAGTAGTAGACACAGCTCATTTTTACGTTATTAAATATGTTTTAATTTTTTTGAAATAAACTTTTCTTTACTTCATATATGTTGAGTTATATACTTGTCATGAGTATAGTTTCGAAAGGTGCAGTCTTTTTATTAGTAAATTGCAAATAAATTAAATGGGGTTGAGTGATACATAGTAATACATAATGTTTAAGAAGAAAGGGATAGGTTTTGTGATTGTTATTGAGGTGACGTGTATAGTACAAAGGTAACTGTAATGTCAATTAACACTTACTGTCCGGTGGGTCAAAACAAAACACATCCGGTGGTGGTGGGTCATTTTAGACCCACTTCAAGTTTTCGGTTTTTCAACCGTTTTGTGAGAGATATTTTATAAATATTTCATTTTAAATATGATTTAATTATTTAATTAATTATTATTATTAATTATTAAAATTAAAGTTAAAAATTAAAAACTATTATGAGTAATGTATATATTCTCACGCATCAACAGATGCCCAACACGGCCAAAATACAAACATCCACTGAGCATGTGATCTTTTCGTCGGAACCCGAGCAGGTAGCGTCATAAAACTTACAGATAGGCGCAATGCCCCTCAAATAATTACATTACTAGCATAGGAGCCGTCAGACGAAAATAAGTAAAAACATATACATGGACGCATACCTGGTATCCTTTGTCTACCCGCTCAAAATATTGACAATATATGTTTCGGCGTAAGCGCTGAGATTCAATCCGACTGTCTTAGGTCAGTTTTTGAGCGTTTTTTCACATTTTTATCAATAACTTATTTGAATATCGTCCGATAACATTTATTTGTATCTCAAATTATTTGAAAATATTCAGTAAAAGATTAGCTAGAAGGAAAACAGCATTAAACGAATATTTGTAGCGTAATTCATATTTTTACAAACACCCGGGTCAAATCTGACCCACCACCGCAGAGTATGTGTTAATGATATTATATTCATAGAAACTTACTCTACATTAAAAATCACGAAACTATGAAAATGAAAATAATTAGATTATATGTATTTTATTAATTTTTTTTGTACTCCTTTAATTATAAATATGACTATTTCAAAATTTAATTTTTAATTAAATTATTTGAGCTCAGATATTTTATTTTGATATTGTCGATGAATATTTTATTGTTTATTCTAAAGGAAATTAATTTTATTAGAGATTAAACTCGTAATAAACAATATTATTGATTGAATCGGCGTTGAGTTTCATAATAATCATCAAAACGGATTGATATTAATAAAAAACTGTTACAACTCTACTTGTGTTTATTCCGGACATAATATTAGTACTTTTATTGAAAACACTTCATGTTGAAAAATACTGGCTTAAAATCCACTAAAATTTCTCCCTCCCGCGTATTTTAGATCCGCGTATTTTACCAACAATAACTTTGACACATTAATTCTTTATTCAAAGTCAAAAATAGATAACTTAGAAAGTAACGGGCTTTACAAAATTTCACGCAAAGATTGCAATCGGAAAATGTATCGGACAGACCATTGTAAATATCAACATTAAATTAAAAGAGCATCGTCGTTATCTAATTAGTAAAAACTTTTGCAAATTCGCGAACCACATCATGGAAAATAATCATTATTTTCATTCGTGTATAATTAAACTTTTGGACTGATCCGTAGTGGGTACTTACAATAGCTTATGCATCCCAGTCGGCTTCGGCAGGATCAATCTCAATTCGTTAATTTACTCTTATACAAAACGTTTAATTTACTGGGAGTGAATAATCAGGGGAAAGACAATAAGAGACGTAGCTGTGATCTTGTCCAGATGTTTTATCTGCTGCGATTGAACAGACACGCAATTCAATAAGACGGTAGACGTTAAGATTAGTTACAAGGTATATAGTAATTTCACAGTCCAAAACTAGGCAATATTTGAGCAAATTAAACGTATTAATTAGAAAGATATACATATAAAATCACTTGAAATTTTTTTGTTGTTGCTACCGGAATTCGAACCTGGATCCAGTAGCAACAACAATATGTTTTCGATTAATTGATTTTATATGTACATCTTTCTAATTAATAAGTTTAATTTGAATTTAAAATATCACAGACCTATGTTTTGTTAAATTGCAACTTTACAATAAGAATACATTATCCTTGAAAAAAAAATTATATATATATTACATTCTCCAACTCATCTCCTCTCCTTTCAATATTCTCGTTGCATCCACCCCTCTACCTTTCACCAATAACTCCACCCACTCCGCCTCCTTCTGTCATTATTTAAATACTGTATGTATTACCACCTAAGCCTTGTTTTCTATATTTGTGTGTATTTAGTTTAATACTTTACCGCAACTCAAGTAGTGCTAATAAACTCAAGTAGAATTATAAGAGAGTTTTATTCATATACCTCCATTTTGATAACCATTATAAATAAATTTAAATACGTATTATGTATTATTTATTTTAAATCGTATACTTAGTAAAATGTTTGTGGATCTATGATGAAGGGAAACTAAGCGGAATCTTTAAACCAAAGTCTGGAATACTATTTTCTCTGAGGTCTTTTTTGTGTTGAATTACGCGACTGTCTTACATTTTAAGCTTAAGACAAATTTATGGGTTTTTAAGGTTATTTAATAGCAGTGCATACAAATAGGCCTCATTTAGAGGAGCCGTAAGAAAGCCTTACCTGTGGTTTATTTGAGTCTTAGCTAAAATGGGTCCCAAGAATTTAGGAACGCAGACGCCCTATATCTTTTTTTATTGTTCCGTTTAATTCCCCCTCAGCTTAGCTTAAAGCTTACAAGGGTCCGTAATAAGAAAATAAAACCGAAAGAGGACAAGAAGTTTCATGTGAATTTCTTATGTGTTTTTGCAAATGTTTTTATTCCTGGACCACGTGCCTCAGGGAACGACGAGAACTTGTACACAATCTAACGCGAAAAGTATTATTATTGTCAAAAGTTTTCTAACACGTGAGACCCTCCCCCAGCTCTCCCTTCTGAAATAACATTGTATATCGATTTATACAAATGTTGATAAATAAACAAAGCGTCGGCCATCTTGGATGATATATAGTGTCGTTGCACGGAAGATCACTTTGAAATTGTGTGTAATAGTAGTATTTTTATTTATTTTATATTGTTGTTTAATACACCATTCTATGCCCAAGATGATATTTAAAGTATGTGTTGCAGGGGTGGTCTAATTTTTAACTTTGCTATTATGCCCAAAGTTCCATATAAGTTGCGTGCACGCCCGTGCAGTATACTACTTAAATTTATACGATGTATTTCTTTCTAAGTGATGCATTTAATTTATATTAAAGATATATTATTATTTGTCGGGATTATATTGCAGACACAGATGTATATGAGCACAATCTCTTGAAGTTTTCCGTGAAAGTTTAAAATATTTTATTGGTAAAGATAAGTATGCATATTTTAAATACGTAAAATTACGATCAAATGAAAATATTTTATTTATGCATATGTTATATTTATACCGGTTCTGAGGATTTTTACTTTGATCAATCTACTTTGCCTGGTGCACTCTAGACTCAATGTACTCTTTTAGAAAGAACTTTGTTTACGTGTCCAAAAAAATTCCATGCATTACTGTTACTGAGTTGTTTTATGTTATATTATATTATAAATATATAATTTATTAAAATTCATAATAATTATTAATATTTTTAATGATATTTAATATAAGTTATTATATTTTTTAAATTTATAAATACAGATCATCGGGAGGTATATTTCAAGAGGAGTCTCATCTAATTGAGGTTACTCTACGTCAATACTAACATAATGAAGAAAATAAAAATAAATATTGTTATTTATCAATATTTTATTAACATGTGTCTTAATTTAGAAAAAGTATTTTATTTTTTGTGACATTAAAGTTTCATTTCAATAATAAGACCCAAACGACTCTCGGAATTTTGTGCAAGTTCTTAATTTTATGAAAATTACTTTTTTTTATTAAATTCAATCAACCATTTCTTTGGCCTAATTTATTGATAGATACATTTAGTTTTAAAATAAATATCTAACATTTTCAAAATATTTTATTTAATTTGACGGTAAGGATAGTTATCATTTTTCTGTATGAAAAAAAAAGTGTTGACCTAATCGGTTCTCTCATATAAAGCATTGCATCGATTAAGATAAAATATTTTTTCCTAGAGTAATAAAGAGAAGACTGCTTTGTGAATAGAGGAAGGTTTGGTAAAACTGCTGACAGGTGGAATAAGAGAAAAAGGAAGATTCGCCATTGAATGGATGCTGCAATGCGCCATGTTAGAGAAATCGTCTTCTATATAAGAATTTCTGGGAAAATTCTTCAATGATTGCTGCAAAATTGAACGATTATATTAAATATTTAATACAGGGCATCTTCGAGTTTCAAATTAAACTACTTTTAATTACAGATATTTTTGAAACGTTCAATATATAATACTTACTCGTATATTAACATTATTTATAAGTATTGGACAATATTTTTATTCAACCCATATATTAAAAAACTTAATGCATTGAAGGAGAAAACAAAATATCAGGTTAACTGCAAAAGAGCTGCTGAGATACCACACAAATGCATTAATATTTCGTTTTATATACAGATGGACCAAAAGTAACTTTACTATTTAAAAATCAAAAAACTTTTTATATTTTTTAAATTTATCTTAAATGTGATACATTCTACATTACCAAGAGAGTTTAATTATTTATATTTAAAAAATAATGTATTATTAATGATACCATCGTAATCGACATAAATGCAAGCTTTATGAATTTACAATTAAATTAATCTTTATGCTTTGAAAAATAAAGTGTAAAAGATAAATAAAAAAAATAACAAAAATAAAAAAAGTTATTTTGTTATTAATACCGTACCAAAAAAATGATATACCTTCTATTTACGTATTGAACTAGTAATTTAAATCCATTCAAGAATCAGCACAAAAGACGTAGGGCACAAAAAGCTTTATAGTATTCCAATTCTTAAATTTGAGACTAGTTTGTTTTTAATTAAAAAGATGTATGTATCTTCAGAATAAAAGATTACAAATCAACTTAATTCATGTATTTAAAAATAAGTAAACATTTTATCCCAATGTACACAAGTAATGTTTCATCCCTACGTAATACATTGGGATATTATATATGAGATTATCAGTTTTAGACCAGCAGGTCTTCATAAGTACATAAGGCGGATATATAACATTTATTAAGGAAGTCATAAGCGTGATAATAGATTTGGGGCAGTATCAACCCCGCTTTAGAGAATATTAATCTTAATTTTATCGAATATTATCTACTATGTTAGATATATTCCTAGGGTGTAATAATCTTTTTACGTTATTTAATTTAAAACGTTATAGTTTTTCCTTGAAAACAAAATTAACTATATGAATCATTTAGAAGGATAAATAGAAAAAATAAATGTATCGAAAAATACAGTCAATATAAATATAGTACTAGCGCCATCTAGCAGGTTTACTAAAAAAAAACATTGTAATGTATAAAATAACTAACTTACCATCACGACGTTTCTCCGCGGGGGTAGGCAGAGAGGATAGAGCGCCACATTCTTCTGTCCTGACACACAGTTCTTGCCTCATCCACATTCATATATCTTCTCTTGCAAGCTCGCCGGCTTTTGTGACTTTTAACAGGACCATCTTCTAGTGTCTGCTTTACCTGGCCATGCCAAGTTTTCCGCGAACGTTCCTATTTCTGGTGCCATTAACATTTGCATCATATATTGCACATCTAGATCAATACTAAAACAACTCAAAAAACCAAGAATTTTTAGTTATTGTTGTATTCGGATACTCTGTCATATACGCAACTAAATTAGCCCCAGTTTTCGAATAGTTCCATTTTAGGATACATTTATGACCTACAATGTTATTTAGTTTCATAACTTTAGTAACAAAAAATTGAGAAAAATGTTTTTATTTTTTTGTCTACTGAAAAACGACTTTTTAAGTTGTCTTAGTTTTGATCTAGGTGTGCGATCACCTCAGTGATCCTTAAAAATACATAAATACATAATTAGATTTTGAAGTATTTAGAAACGAAATAATATATTTACTCTTTGTTTTTCCGTCGACCTTTAATAATTTTTTTAATTATTACTTTTTTTCTACATGACCCACAAACGCTTGTCTGCAGGATCAAATTTTCAATTAATTATACTCGTACATATTAAAATCATAACAATATAAACGAAAATATTTCTGAAAGTAAATTTTTTTAAATTTATTTTAAAAAATTTACAATTTTATGTATGAATTTACTTTTACTTATTTTTTTTGTATACCGCTGTACTTTTTCAATACGAGAATAGCTCTTGTATTTGGAGAGGGATTCAATATACTGATTCGATAACTATATATCTTAGTTATCTATGTAATATGTACATATTTCTTGATTATTTTAGTCAGGTATTCAACCGTAAATGTTGTGGAATAGGTTTGTGTATTACCTGCATTAAATATTGTTCATTGGTGAAAGAGTTTAATTATTGTTCACTGACCAAATAATTAAATATTTTATTTATATCGACTAAATCTAGACTTAATGCAGAATTTTAAAAAGTGTGGTAATACGATGGTGCCGGAGTTTTTTTGTAGAAATGACCACCAGGGCCGACAAGCTGACTACTCTGTCAACGGCTCCAGCAAGAGACAGTTGTTTGGCCCCTACAACGATTTAAATATCAAGCGTCTAACTTAACAGTACTGATGGATAACTTTTATCTCCAAACCTATCTAAATCCAAAATTTTATATTATAATTTTATCATCCTCTCGTAACTTTGGTTATTTTTTCATTGATCCTAATTATTTCAAATAGATATCATACTTCAATGTTTTACGATTACATTTAATATTTTCGTTTTTCCTCTATAATATTTTATTCTTCCGTTTTCTCTTTTAGTCTTATTTCAAAAGGTAAAATGCATCTCGAAAATTCTTCTACAACTTCTTTGAAACTGTTTCCGTACCTGAGGCTATTATACCTAATAAACTTTTGAAAGTGCATCCGAGATACCCACTTTGATAGTTCCTCAAACTATATACTTCCAAGTTATTCAACACCAATGTATCTTACATAGACTAATGTTTTTATCTAGGAGCTACTGAATAAACAAAATATTTTTTTAAGTGCATACAAGTAACATGATGGTAAGAAAACGACTGTTTATGTAAATACCTTCGATAGCTGGTTCCCAGGTTTTCGATTGACAATTAGAACACATATGATATAAGAACACTGCACAAACCTTTTTATTGTATTTGCTGTCTTTTTGGTCTGATGTTGTTGTTTTTTTAGCAGGGTTGATTTCGATCGACCGAAATTCGTATTGGTGGTTTATTTAGATCTCTGGACTTGTCGATGCACGGGATGTAATTAAACCGTCTATCGTTTACGTCTTCTTGGCTCTCCGAAAAAAGGCGGCAATACTCACATACACACATGTACATTACTATAAATCCGGAAACTCAGTGGCGCTCATCGAAGTAACAACGACTAACGTGAGAAAACATTATTTTTTATTTAAATTAAATCATCAAATAAAATCATGGTCAGAGTAATAAAAATCTCTAAAAAATATTTATTTTAATATTTATAAAATTAAGAAAGGTATGCGTGAGGAAAAAATGGCAAATTAAATAATTGCATGAGACGAGTATTATAGGCATGAAGAACAATAAGGCATCTTGGTTCTTGAACATTTCTGACGCATTTTTGGGTGAACATTTTCCAGGTCCATTTAGTACGAGAGAGACCTACACCATGACTGGGATACTTTTATTCCATCTCAAGGCATCAATCTTTCCAAATTATTCTCACGCTTTGCAATGCGGCCAATATTTTTGGAGAGCGTGAGACGGCTTAGAAGACATTGGTCGACTTTAAGTTTATGGAAGGTAATCACCCATCATCGTAATCACTCTCGTCATCTAGAAATCGCATAGCAAAATTGAACGTACCCAGCATGGCAGTACTAGCAACGCAACTCCCACCAGCCATATAGACGTAAGGTGCCGACAGCGTGTAGCAAACGTGGCCAGCTGCACCCGGATGCACTGCAAGTTACGAGCACTACTCTTCCTATTGACTTATGTTAAGGAACATTTTTAGAAGCCACTTCTAATCTTAGTTTGCACATCTAATACTAACTTCCACCATTGAATTACTTAACAATAATAAACTGAGTACATTCGTAAACAGTTAGGCATTGTATAAATTCATCATCCTCATCATTGTGAGTCCTACAACCCTAGCTTGGTTATAGGTACTACCAAAATACTAGAATTATACAAAAACACCTGTAAAAAACCCTAAGAATTAACATAAATAATGTTGTCTCTATCTCATTTACATATATTTGAAAAACCATCCTCTTCCATATATTATCTTTCATTAAAATATATTAGAGTTTGAACAAAATTGTTTCTTAGAATCATGCCAAAATATAAAAACCCCAAAATTTCCATTATTACTCTAAGTACTTACAATTATATAGCTGCCCCTTTTCAATAGATTTCATACAAATACAAGTGAACGAGTAGATCTAAAAAAACAAGGGTTTTTATTTTTATATGTGGAATTTATTCCATGTTGATGAAGTCCGCTTCGATGCCTGCCAACCCACTTTACATATTTCTCTTCTCCTATGCCTCTCAGGGTTATTAAACAAAATCTTATTTGCTGGTTCCTGGTCTTTAATGATGACTTAATCAGCATAGTTTACCAATTTTGGTTGACTGGACAACGCTGATATTGATATTATATAAAGTTTCCTTATAATAAAGAAAATTTGAAAAGGTAAAGAAAATAAAGATATAACAGGGTGGTGGTGACTTTTCTGTATTTCAATACTGATAAAATACAAAACGCGTAAAATAAAGGCAAAACACAAGTGAATGTTAAAAAATATTGATCCATTCTAAGAGATGTTTCAAACAAAGAACAAAGTTCAAAATCCTAACATTCCATTTCAACTTTTATGTTTGTTTTTCAATCCACTAGTTCAATTCATGTTACATCGAAACACGTGTGAAACAATAAATTGAAACTCCTTCGAGAATTCTTCTATTTGACGCTTTTAAAAATATATTGTCTGTTAGTCTGAAATACGTTTTTTAAAAACAAATGAAAACAAACAGTGAAATACGATAGACGCAGATATGGTGGTGCAAGTAATGAATAAATGATTAATTTATTCATCTATATATGTCTTTTTTTTAATTTTACGAAAAGTGCGACAAAAAAGTGACCAAACAAACCATGGTGATTACATTTTTTATTCACTCTCCATAAACGTCAAACGTACGTTTTGACAATTTTTAGAAATGCACATGTTCATAAAACTACAACACTCAAATGTAAGAAAATCAAAACACGTCCTTTAAGGACGCGCTTTCAAAAATAATTAAATTTTGGATTTTTTGGGAAAATATAGATTATTATTATTAATTAATATCAGAAGTTATACAATAGATTTAACTTTTTGTTAAATTATTACTTAGATAAAAAATTTACACTAATGTAAAACTAATAACCTGAATGTCCTTTGCCATAATTAGGAAAATAGAAGCATTTTAAGAAAGACCGCAACCATTAAATTTATTTTCGGTATGCCACAAAATTCCCTTAATATAGAAAATTCTTAGATATACGAAGTATATTTTATTATAATCTTGAACCAAAAAATACGGAGACAAATCTGCATTGAACCAAATTAGTAAAATATTAAAAATTAAAAGAGTTATAAACTATTCAATTTGCAGTACATACGATCAATTTTCCACGATTTCAAAACATTTTGTGTTAGTGAATACAAATTATTTTATATAATATATTATGCTAACTTATATGTTTTGAGGCTTCAGCAATTTACAATCAAGTTTTTTATTAAAAATGCAATAATTTCTTACTAAATAATATTCATATCGATCCTATTAATGTGTTTTTTAATCGGCGATTTAAAATAAAAAATAATAAAATTTATTTCCTCCTTTTATCCCCAGTAAACTATACACAACACACACACACACACGCACACACACGCACACACACACACACACACACACACACACACACACACACACACACACACACACACACACACACACACACACACACACACGCACACACGCACACACACACACACGCACGCACACACACACACACACACGCACGCACACACACACGCACGCACGCACGCACACACGCACGCACGCACGCACGCACGCACGCACGCACGTACGCACGCACGCACGCACGCACGCACACACGCACGCACACACACACGCACGCACACACACACACACACACACACACACACACACACATGCACGATGTATTTACATAACTTGAATGCTTACTGAATGCAAATATTTTTGCCATTAAAATGATAAATAATAAAAAGGTAAATACTTAATTTTTAATGATTTTTAAGAGAATTTAAGAAAGGCTTAAGACATTTTGGTAGTTTTACATATACATCTAAATATTTTTTTAGAATCTAAATTGGGATATTTTGTTCAAGCGATCGTAACTAATTTTTGTAAAAAAGTGACTTAATTGGTTTTAGCGAAATGTAGAATTAACCTTACTGTATCCAATAAAAATAATATACATAATGAATGTGGTTATGTCATTCACATTCATTATGTCAAAATATTGCGGAGTATGTGATTATAAAAAGGACCGACGAGTGGATGCTAGGACCCTATATCTCCCGGCTGTATTCTGTGTTCCGATGAGTAAGATAAGAGTAAGATAAAAATAACGCTGGTGTTGATGGCACCAGAAGTAAAGAACGTCCTCGAATGACTTGGCATGACCAGGTAAACCAGATAGTGGAGGATAGTCTTTTTAGAAGTCTCAATAATCGTCAAGCTTGTATGAGAAGATGTATGAATGTGGATGACGCGAGAATTGTGTCAGGATAGATGAGTATGGCGCTCTATCTTCTCTACCTACCCTCGCGGGGAAACTGCGTGATGGTAAGTAAATAAGTAAGTAAGTAAGTATGTGTGTGGAGGTCTATGACTAGAATAGATGAAACACTTAATAATTAACACATAGTTGATGTCGTTTATTAAATTTACCCAAGACCGTTTATAAGCAAAAGCTCCTATATGGTCCTTCTCATTCGCCGCCAGGTTGACATTTTTTAAATGCTAGTAGGCAGCTGCGCAATTCCGTCTGTTACTTAAGAAGCCGCACAGCCACCATCACAAACATCCTCATTGTTCCCAACCTTTTTATTTATTCAGTAAAATTAACAAATACATTTGAGGAAACATAACAATAAATGTATCTGTAATCGGGGAGCCAAGGGAAAAACACGCCCCCGAAAAAGGGAAAAAGACAAAATAAAATAATAATGATCTGACTTGTCATCAGACCACCACCACTGGCTATTTGTCCCTAATGACAGGAGAAACAAACAAAGAAAACCACTGATATTGGCATTACTAGTTAATACCCCTAAGTAATTCCTACCTAGAAACTCAAACTCTCACAAAGGTCCTGAACAATTTCAGATTCCTTTTGCAGCTGAGGAAATCGGAGTTCTGGATGGACGCCCGATCCACTCCCGCTAAACCTTCAAATATATCTTCTCTTGCATCCGTCAATATTTCGCATCGCCAGAGGAAGTGATTCGGCATTTGCTTCAACAGGCCACAGGCGCACCAAAGATTAGGCTTGAGTACCGAATCATAAAGTTTGGTATTTCAGTAAAGACAAGAAGCGTCTACTGGTTAGTTGCCTGGTCAAGAAGCCGGCCGCGAGAAAAGTTACTGATTATGGCGGGTTTCCATCGCGACTACGCCGTGAAAATTGAAACGAACTGGTTTATCAACCAAGTATCTGTAAAACGCGTTTATGAGATTCACAACAATCTGTTTTTTTTTCAAAACTGTAGATTGGTTGTTGTGTCTGTATAACTATGTTAAATTATTGTACTTCGTTAATTTTTTTTTATTCGCGTGTCATATCACGAATAAGGTTTCCGATTTTTCTGAGAAATATGCAAATTATCTTGCGAAAAATTCCTGTGGGAACTAAAGTATGCTTGAATAATTACGCATTTATTAAAAATCAGAAGGTGCAGTACGTCCGTCAAATTATTTTCCGAAGGAAAGTGGTTGTCCTTCTCGCTTCCTGCTCTTCACTAACCCTTATCTTCGAGGACGAGTTTTTACATTCCTAAGTTTCTATTAATTGAGTCACAGTTCAACATTATTTGTCCATTGCAGAAACTTTACTCCATCGAATTTTGAGAAGCTGCTGTGTGAAATTAAGATGTGTATTTTAAGACAAAATATGCATCCACGACTAAAATGATAATAGCTTTAATAATACGTTGGTTTTTAAAGAAACCTAGTCGTTAATTTTTATGAAAATTTGTGAATTACAGAATGAATATTGTACTTCAGGTCGATTTTGTTTGGCAGACATTTGTCAATTTGCATTTTGTAGTCGATTACAATTCATTACGAAGTTTATGCCTCAATAATGTATTCAAAGTCATTAAAACATTTTATCTAAATAATAATAGCAATGCTGTAACCATTAATGGTGATCGCTATCGTCACATGTTAGAAACTTATCAGTGGCTGAATTAAGTCAATTGGGCCTGCAATACGTGTGGTTTCAACAGTACGGTACCACCTCATACACTGCCTGAGCTACGCTGGAAATTATGTCAAAATTTTTCCCGGCCGCACGATATGTGGTAGTGGTGATATCGACTGGCTCCTCGATCACCTGATTTGACGGCTTCTGACTATTTTCAGTAGAGGTTCTTGAAATAAAAGGTCTACATCAATAAGCCAATAACAATTCCGATGCTACAGGATAATATTCGAAATGAAATTGCTGAAATAATACGCGAAATGTGCGAGAATATTATGAACAAAATGGTTAAAAGAGTACGCATTTGTGCCACTGCTGCTGCCACTTGACCGATGTCATATTCCATATATAATTGTTGTAAACCAAATAATCAATAAATAAAAAATTATAAAATTGTGTATCGTTTCCTAATTATTCAAAGACAACATCGGCCAAAAATATAATATTCATATTGTATATACGGTGGCCCAAATTGAATGCCGTATTTAAATTGTATATAAAACAAAGTTTTAATGATTTTTTGATTGTGTTTTATAAAATTATTAAAGTACAGACTTTCCGATTAAATATGAAAAAGTTTATCGAATAAATGGTAACCTCGGCTTCAGCTGCAGATCTTGGTGCGTTTTAGAAAATTTTCGATTAGAATTTCTCACATCCTATGATCAGTTTTATCGATTATTCGGGGTACACGTCTCTCGCGAATCACGCAAGGATTTTCAAAGTCCCAAATGCGAGAATTTTGTTTGTTTAAGAAACCGTCGAATTATAAATGCTCTATAAATCAACTGGCAATTTGTCGGCGTTATAAATGGTCAAAAGTAGTTTATTTTCTAATCGGATGAATCATAAAATATTACTGTCAAAATATCAGAGTTAGTAATCACAAAATAAAAAAAATTAAATTAAATTTAAACCCGGCTATCAATTTTGTCCACTTTTATAAATCACTAAGAACAAAATCTATCTATCGAAAATGTACGAATATATACCTACATAGTTACCGCTGCGACTCGAAATCGGATCTTGCTCTTGCCGGAAAAATGAGATCAAGTCTTGATGGTAACTATGTGTTTTTTTTATGGATAGATTTTTTCTGTTTAGCCTTCTAAGCGGTTCATCTAAATTGTTTTAAATTTGATTATTTTTCACAGTTAAATAAAGATACGTAGTCAAAATTAAAAAAAAAAATAACAGTGTAATACCAAAATTTTCGGGAAATAATTATTGAATATTTAATTGGTAACATAACATATTTTTAAAGAGAACACATTATTATTGTGATGTTAAAGTTTTTTTAGAACATAGTTCTATGATATTTTACCATAAATAAAATGTATCAATTAGAAAGATATACATATAAATAAAATCAATTGGTAATATAACTTTTTGGTTTATGTTTGAATATACCGTAATAAATTACGTAATCAGAATAAATTATAAATTTTGTTTTAGATTATACACGATTTATTATTAGACTACGTGATTCTAATTGCCAGATTGGTTTTATGAAGCGAAAATCTTAAATGTAATCAAAGTAAAAACATTGTATTTTATTTATATAAACTGATGTTACTTTATGTAAGCTATAGAGAGGAAATACAGAGTGTTTAAATATGAATTAAATATATTAATTAGAAAGATATACGTATAAAATTAATTTTATCGAAAAATATTGTTGTTGTACCACCGGGATTCCAACCTGGATCTCTTTTCAAACCGGAGAAGGTGTTTTATCCAAATATGCTACAGCGACGATATTTTTAGCGACAAATTTTCGAACCTATATGTTACCTTTTTAATATTAATACATTTAATCGTTCCATTATTTGAAAAAGCCATCTATTTTATTTTTAAGGAATCTTAAATACCTTTGAGTAATCTGATAGAAAACGCACCTTCCCCGGTTTAGAAAGAGATCCATGTTGGAATCCCAGTGGCGCAACTACAATATTTTTCAATAAAATTGATTTTAGATGTATATCTATCTAATTGATACATTTAATTAGTATTTAAAATATCACAGACTTATGTTATGAATAATTATAACTTCACAATAAGAATGTATTCTTCTAATATCAGTGTTTACTTTGAATTTTCAGAATGTTGTAAATATGTACACAAATTATACTATTTCAAATGTCTCGAGACAAATAACAACTGTATTCATATGGTTGATACATGACAAGTTTTTTATTAAAATTGATAATCATTGGTCATTTACTTCTAACGTTGAATCTGTATCAAGTATCTTCCAATTTAATATTTTTTACCACCACGCATTTTAGTAGACTATGATGATTTTATCAGTCCAACGGACTTTAGGGTAGTCTATTGGCTATCTTGACTTCCACTGGATAACTGCGTTTATCCAACGACTGTCCGTCCTACGAGTGACCTGACTTGCCCGTCGCCAGTTCCCTTTCTTATGAAGCAGGGTTTTATATTACAAATATATTGAATAAAAAATTTAAAAAGTATTAATTGCTAATTGTTCAGTGTTGACAGCATATACGTATTATTTTGCATTAGTCTGAATCGGTCAACATTTTTATGTGAGCATATAAAATGAAATATAATTATGCAGAAAATTATTTACACAACAGATATTCATTTTTGTAAATTAAAATTCAAATCCCATCGGGATTAATGTTATTATTACCTGATATATGTGATGAAATTTATAGAATAAAGAAATCACAAATTATTATTTTTTTATACTTTATGTAAATTAAGTATGAAAAATATATATCATTTTTGTTACATTTTGAAAGATTAAGAATATATTTTGTTTCAAAGGATTATAAATCAATGTTTAAAGGATCAATTTAATTTGAGGAAACATGAAAAGGTATATTTGATAACGCGAAAATATGTGCATATACATATGTGGCAAATCCATTTGTGATAGAGTTAAGAACGAATAAATTAAGAAAGAGTGTAAGACTGATTTAAGCATGTGGAATTTGATTAAAAAGTTAAATTTATGTGGTTTGGTAATGTGAAATGAATGAACGATAAGAAATTATATATGACGAGTGTTCATGACACTAAAAACAAAGAATATTCGCAGAAAACTTGGCATAACCAAATAAACCAGATACTGGAAGATTCTTCATTAATTGGCGAGCAAGCATGAGAAAAGTATATACGAAGCGAGAGTTGTATAACAGAGCAGAATGATGTGACGTTCTATTCTCTCTGTATTCTCCTAGGGTAAAGAGAAAAACCGTGTAATATTAAAGGGTGTTTTATTTAGAGGTTTGTTTTTCGAAATGGAAATAATTTTTCCAGCGATTACCAATTTGACAGCTGACAGATGATTTGTGCCCAGTTTGGTTTGCCATTACGCCATGAATACATTTCGAAATATATTTCTAAAATCGTGGTTCAGTTCGCTAAACTTACCATCCGTCTATTATACGATCGATATAATCGTCCATCTGAGCAAGTAATTCGAATAACCACGGATCGTTTTCGCAACACGCATAATACATATCCGCAGAGACGTCGTATAGTGCGCACTGAAGAAATTGTTGTATCTTCAAAAATAATGCCGGGCTGGATGTTAGAGTTAATGGAGAGCGCTATAGACCCATGATTACTGACTTTTTGGTTTCCTCAATTAAATGGCATCAATGTGAAAGATCATTGGTATCAATAAGACAGCGCAACATATCACACAGCGCGCGCGACAATCAATTTATTAATGAAAACATTCGATGAGCGCATAATTTCGCGTAATGGACCTGTGAATTGGCCTCTAAGATCATGAGATTTAACACCTTTGGATTATTTTCTGTTAGGATGTGTGAAGTTGATAGTCGACACCAATAAATCATAGACGATAGATGAATTGGAGGCAACATTCGTCGCGTTATTGCCGATATACGTCCACAGCTGCCCCAAAAAGTGGTCGAAAATTAGTATTCCAGATTTCACTTTATTTGAGCCAGTCGCGGCGCCCATATATGTAAAATCATATTTAAACACTATGGCATAAATTATTTTTCCAATAAAGCTAATACCATGGCCATTATTTTTCATATAAATATTCTATACTTCTAAAATAAACACCCTTTATAACAGTCAACGAATTATAGAGTTCTGTGAAAATATCCCTTTAAAAAAAGGTTACACAAAAGTTAATATTTTTCGATCTAGTTTAACATTTATATTTGCAAAAAATATAATTTATTGGATTCGTGCAATACAACTAAAACTATTCTTATAAAGTAAACTTTAACTAAAGATTTAACCAAACTTGGGCGTGAATTTGTTCATTTCACGGTTTGCGAACCTGAAAAGGTTTTCAGGGTTCAACTTCCATTAATTCCAGTTCCACTAATATAAACAATTTCGCGTATAAACACACCCATAAATACAAGCATTATTAAAAATTGATGGAATTATTTAATCAGGAAATATTATTTATTTTAAAAATATCTTTAGAAATATTCGGAATATAAACAGAGGGAAAATTGTTCAAATATTCTTCGTGTATTTTCTATTTTTAAATATTTGTAATATTATATTTTAAAAGGGTTTTTAGATAACAGAATGCTGAAAATAAGTACAATAAAAAAAAAAGCAATGAATAATTTTCGTTCCGCTCCAACCAAAATAATGAAATTAAAATTGTTTTATTATTTTATCTTATTTGGAAAATGTTGAAGGTTCGAGTTTATAAAATAAAATGCCTAGTAGAATTACTTATTTATATTATGGTGGTAGGTCGGTATCCGTGGAGAATGGACCAAACTTTCACTATGATGATTCATCACAAAATATATTTACATACATTAGTATTTTTTTTGTAATAAAATAAAAATATTCGATGGCGCAAGTAACTCACATTAAGATAAACAACAACAAAAAAACTCAGACGCAAAAGTACGATTTTATGACTGAAGTATATTATGCTGCTACTCGACCTTGAGAAAGGTGCATCCACAATGTTTGAAGTCTGAAATGATAAATCATTATTAATATATTCTTAAATACTAAATTAATGTATTAATTATAAATATATACATATAAAATCAATTTTGTCGAAAAATATTGTTTTTGCGTCACCGGGATTCGAACCTGGATCTCTATTTCCAATCCGGGGAAGTGCACTACCTTTGTGCTATAACGCCAGTATTTTTATTGACAAATTTTCGAACCTATATGTTACATTTTTCAAATTAATACACCTGTCGTTCCATTATTTGAAAGTCATCTATATTATTTTTACAGAATCTCAAATACCTTTGAGTAAACCGACTGCAGACGCCAGAATTATCAATTCATTTTTATTAAATTTTGGACACATTGATACAACATATAGTATTAAGGAAAACACATTCTTATTGTAAAGTTGTGATTATTCAGAACATAGGTCTATGTTCTGAATAATTACAACTTCACAATAAGAATGTGTTTTCCTTAATAATATATTCTTAATGTACCTAACGAAGAATTTTATTATGACACTTTTATACATCGCAAATATTAAGGAATATTTTTTTCGTGTAGATTTATAAGGCGATAACTTATAAATCTACACGGATAACCGAAATTCGGTTAGGAATTGCCTGCAGTGTCAATTTTTTAAATTTCTCATGTGACGTTAGCACTTGAGATTCGATTATCAGTTTAAGCATTACCGATAATTCTAGTAAATTAATCCAAATATATTTCCGATATATTGGTGTAATATATTATGTTTTAAGCCGCTATTTACGTATTAGTGTACCTTGCAGCCTCATAAGCAGAATTTGTCGTTGAACTGCCATCAGTCAATTCCTGCATCGTAGAAATGCGGCGGAATTAAATGGGTCTTCGTTTATTTAGCACAGATTTTACTTTTAAGTCTCACAAGCAAATATGTAAAGAACTTCTCTTGGTGAAAATATATTAAAGTGTTTGGTACCTGAAAAATGCGAAGATACGAGGCGCGTTTTATAAATAAATACCGTTGCCGGATATTCCCGGTGTAGCTATGCAGTCGCGATGTTGCAAATGCGTTTCCTTTATCTGTTGACTCACCACGTGCAATTTACATAGTTTGGCCATCTTGTAGTGAGCGGTTGAAATGTTCAAAACAATAGATCAGCCCGCCCACTGTGACATACGGTCCGTGATTCGTTTCTTGAATGCACAAAACATGAAACCAGCTGACATTCATCGCCAAGTGTGTAATGTGTATGGTGAAAGTGCAATGATTGGTGGAATGGAATCTGAAGCGGTTCCTCGGTGACAAGTGTTTTAAAGATAATGATGAACTCAAAGATGGAGTACAGACATAATTTTCATCAATCATTCAATGTATACAAAAACTGGTGCCCCCTTATAACAAATGCCCTAATAATTGTAGCGACTATTTTGAGAAATATTTTAAGGTGAGTAGCATCTGAAGAAAGTAAAGTGTTGTAAAAATGATGTTTCTTTTAAAAAAATTCCCGTACTTACTTAAAAAACCCGCCTCGTAGAATGTGCTAGGCTTCGCACCGACCTGCCATACATGAACTGATTCGCGCGACATATAGGTACCCTCATTCTTGCAAATACACCCCCTTCCTAGGATATAAACGTGTATTTTATTAAATTTAATGCCGTCCGTTTCGAATTTTGCTCAGTTACACTTTATGATATTAAAACAATTACAGTCAACACGCAATCTCCTGATTATCACACTCTCCCCGTGCTTAGATTAAATTTTACATACATCGTTACTCTGTAGAGTCTGTGTAAAATAAACGCACCCCATAACCCTCGCCGCTTCGTATAAATCAGAATCCCTGATAACCGAAAGCATTAAAACAACCTCTAGTAAAATAAATTAATTGTAAACTACATTTATTATCCACATAATTTAATAATAAGGTGTAGTAATAACTTATTATCATGCGATTTCCTTTAACACTTCTTTTGATTGGAGGATTCTTTGGTGGATTAGGAACATTTTTTAAATATATTATAAAATACAAAACTATATTGGTAACAAAATATTGTTGGGAAATATTGATATTTTATGGATATTGAAGCATATTGCAGTATTCAGTTCAATCTAAAACTTTAGTATATTTAGTTATTTGGAATTTTATCCCCAACACGAGCTTCTACCATCCGATTTATGTTCACTTTCCACCCTGGACACGGAGGTGCTTGAGTTATGGTTGTGGTCAGCGGAAATGTAAAAGTAGACCCTGAGTAATAGTTAAGGGATTTTTTTCTTAAAACATTTCAGAAAAAAGTTTCATTGTACGTAAAATATTCACTGTATTAAATTTAAAAAAATATTAAAATTATGGATTTTTAAAAAGATGTTTAATCATATTTCTTAATTGAAATATTTGAATTGTTAAATCGTAATTAAAATTTTTATAAATAAATTTTATTAAGGTTAAATGTTTATTATAAAATTACTATTCAAAAACACATTTGAATAAAAACAATATTTGAAACAAATTGGACAAATCAATTAAACAAAAAAGACCCATTTAAAAGGACTACAAAAATATGTCTAAAATTTGTCGGAATTTAATTATTTGACGTGGCACCCAGTTTATATTCCGTAGGTACCCAAATATTTTTCGAGATCGTTTTTTTTCCGCATATCTTTAATATATTGATTCATGCAATTCGTTTTTTGTTGTTTAAATATTTATACCTTAAACGTTATCTGATGATAAATATTTAATTCCATGAAATAGTCAGCCATGTATGTATTATATATAAATAGTTCAGTAGTCTTATTATGACGTTTCCAAGTTATTTTTTCATCCATTTTTATGACTGCAAACGAAAACTATTATAAATTGTTCGTAATTTAATATATATTGTATAAAAGTTGACCTGGTCAAACAAGACGGCGAATAAATGTTTCAGATAATTTTTTAACCAGCCATTCCATTAATTCCACAAACCGTGAACTATCGAGTCGTTCCATCCCATACGTTGTTAGTTAATACATGTGGTAGTGTACTTACCTCAAATTTACAAAATTCAAAAAATAAATTAATATATTTTTTATTCTAAAAAATATACAATTGCTATATGTCACTTCAGAAGGAGATACCATCGATGCTGCTTAAAAAAATAATGATTATCTATAAAAAAAAAATTATAGTTGTAGTTTCTTACATACCGTTGAGGAAAATCAGTGATAGTAAGTTGATGTAAAATATGTTATTACGATACTTTTAAAATTAGCAATATTAACTTTGTGGTTAAAATTTATATTTTTTATGTATTATCTTTGTTTTATTAACCACTTTAATTGAGTTTAAATACATCCACCGGTTTCGAAAAATACCATTTTCTTCAGTTTTTATATAAATCACAGATAAAACATAATGATAATAATGATAATTGGCTTAGGATTTTATTCATAAATAACTTTTCGAAACAAATATCTAAATACCTACAACGAAACATAAGACCGGCATTTTATACAAATAATAGTATAGGAAATTTACTCATAAATTCTAAAAACAATGACGATAAATTTAACAATTCTGGTGTCTATAAATTTAGTTGTAAGGATTGTGCTGCATTTTATATTGGTAAAACGGGTAGAAATTTTAATATAAGAGTAAGGGAGCATTTGAAATGTTTGAACAATAGTGGGTTTTCAGAATTTGCTCATCATTTGATAGAAAATAATCATGGTTTTGAAAAAAAATTAGGATTGTCAATTTTGCATATAAACGGTGTTGGTCACAAATTAAATAATTTGGAATCGTTAGAGATAAATAAAGCATGTAAAACTAATCAGGAAATTGTAAACAGCCAACTAAATTTAACTACGAGTCCTATTCTAAGTCCTATTCTACAATTTTTTCCTAAAAATTATTCGACTAAATTTGTATTGAGCAGCAATTTGAGTTAGGTACTGAATTTATTTTTTAAATAATTGTTTTTTTTTTTTTTAATTTTTCAAAAATTTTAAAAATAGATTCTGATGAAGAAACAATGCTATATATTTTTGGTTAGTTATGACATCCCGAAGAAGAAAATGGTATTTTTCGAAACCGGTAGATGTATTTAAACTCAATTCAAGTGGTTAATAAAACAAAGATAATAAATAAAAAATATGTTATTACGTATTACCAAAGATAGAGTGCCTACTGTCCTGTGTAGCAATCCAACAATAAAATTATATTATCAATATTACATGACGGCCGGTCGTTTGTGAAAATTTCTAACGACAAAGTGCGATTCGACAACATTGTTTACATTTTTAACAAATTCACAAATCACAACACCAACATTCTCGTAAACCTAGAAAAAATGCATTTGACATATGTTGTTTTTATAGTTTTTGATGCAATAATTATTTTACTGCTGTTAAAACAGTGTGAAATAAAAATGAAGAGTACCCCAAAAGATCCCATCATTGTTTACTCTCTTTTTGATTCAACTCAACAAAGCAACGCGTTCAATATTTACAAAATCTTAAAGCTTGTTTTTGAACTATATTTTTAGAGTAGATAGTTTAATTCTGGCAGTTAATTACTAAAACCTTAAGGCTTTATTGTTCAATATTACATTTTCATTATTTTATTATTACATTAAGTTATTAACGTCTTAATGCAATCATTAGTTGGCTCTTGCATTATCGTACCAGAACGTACATATTTGTACAATTTGACATGAGACTCGTTATCACATTAAATTCAGAAGGCAGCCATAGATTAGCTATAGAAATCATGCACCCCCAAAAAGGGAGTGTAGACATTAACATTTAAGTGTGAAATGCTAAAATTCAATAGTAATTTATTTTATATGGATAATTTTATGCAGTAAACATTTACGACGTAAGGAAAGACACACAATGGTATGATAGTTCCTCATTTCCCCTTTCCATGAGATTAATTCCATATATGAATCCAACTCCGGTCATTATGTTAATATTCTTTCGATCAGATTCTATCTTATCGTTAGTTCCAGTGATTTTTCAGCAAATATCATGGATCATCTTAATCAAAAGACATCAAAGTTAATGTTACGGAAACTTGATGATATCCTGAAGAAGGATTTGATTCGTTAGAATGATAAAATGCGCCGTTCTGTTGAACGATGGCGTCTTGGATAATGATATGGTTTAGTGTTTCAAATAATGGTTTGAGTTTGCAATATTTTCTGAGCCTGGTTGTAATAATAATATCCTTTTCGTAATGAAGAAATACTGCTCGCTTTTTTTCTTTCATAATTAATGGCCTAAACTTCGTTAAACATAATTTTAAAACAGGATTTTTCAAGTGTACAGATTATAATATTTTCGTACTAAATTTAATGATATTATATTTAGAACAAAATAATGATAACGATAAAAGTATATACTGACTTGCATAAAGAACTACAATTTTTTGACATAATATTTATAGGTAGGTACAAAAATATAATACGAGTCATTTTTTTCATGTACGATATAATTACGTTTGGAACAAGTGAGTAAAATCCCGTATGTATTACTTATACACTTCACTGGGAAAAAAAGGAAGAATGAATTTCATCTGTGCAATTTCTTTTTACTAAAATGTGTTAATAATTAATCATTTATATCCGAAGAAATAATACCTTGGATTTGATTTTATTTTAAATATTAACTTAGGTAAACTGTTCTATACTATCAATATAAAACTACTAAATTAATTAATTGGATGACCGCAACCATTAAATTAGTTTTCAGTGTGCAAAAAAACCTTATAATTATGGATACTTCAAACATGCATACAATCAGTTTTCTTTTAAGTCCAAATCCAAGATTAACAAGATAAATCTGAACTAAATATATTAACAAAACACAAATTAATCGTATTAATTAGAAGTATATTCATATAAAATCAATTTTATCGAAAAATATTGTTAAATACTAAATTAATGTATTAATTATAAATACATACATATAAAATCAATGTCCTGAATAATTACAACTTCACAATAAGAATGTGTTTTCTTTAATAAAAATATTGTTGTTGTTATCGGGATTCGAACCTGGATCTCTTCCAATCCAATTTTTCGAACCTATATGTTACACTTTTCAAAATAATACATCTATCGTTCCATTATTTGAAAGCCATCTACTTTATTTTTACGGAATTTCAAATACCTATATATATAAGTTCGAAAATTTATCGTCAATGGATTGTGTTGGTATAGCATAATCGGCTAAAGCATGTTCCCCGGATAAGAAGAGATACAGGTTCGAATCCCGGTAGCGACAACAATATTTTTCTACAAAATTGATTTTATATGTATATCTTTTTAATTAATACATTTAATTAGTATTTAGAATATAACAGACCTATGTTCTGAATAATTACAACTTCACAATAAGAATGTGTTCTCTTTAATAATTAACAAAATATTAAAAATCATTATACTTATAAACCAAATGTTAACTTTACATGACTTAACATTAATTATAATATATTATATTTACTTACACCTACGGACTCGACCACTATTTAAAATTAAGGTTTGAATAAAAAACTTAAACCTTTCTTACTACATAATATTTTAATTGGTCCTATACATTTTTTATTAATTTTTTACCTACTTGACTCGGCGATAGGATGCAAAGTTAATAATATATTTTATAATAGGTATTACGTCATAGACAATGTAAAAACTGCAAATATTTAAATAATTACATTATTGAATGAAACCCTTAAGGGTTCCACCCTATGAGGATTGTACACTCCCGCTTCGATTCCACTAAGCAAAGTATCGCTTTCATTAATTATCAAAATCTAAAATGCTTATTAGAAGATCATTTTAAAATAAGTTCTCGAATTTTTCTATTCCATCAGTTAGTTAAATTATACCTCGCAGGCGCCCCTTCACAGTTTTACAGTATTTTCTTTATTACATACCTTATGGATATACAATAGTTACGATAGGCAGAATTTTAAAGAATGACATTGCCAAGTTTCCAGGGATCGCGTGCCTTTTCGTCGATTGCCGTTCAAATGCATTTGCTGTTTCACTCAAAGTGAATAAAAGTATTGGCACCGATGCATCTTGGCAAATATTTGATGGGACATACGGCGGGTACTTGAATGGAAGCCGTAGAGAGAGGACTCTCGAGTGTGCGCAAGTGAGCAGTAAAAAAAAAAAAGAAAGTCAACATTGACAATTCAATGTCCCTGTTAGAAAACGAAAAATAAAATGGCCACGCTTTCGCAAACGCAGTAGATATAATACAATAGCATATTGCTAAATAATTAATTCAATAAAAAAATAATAGATATCTCATAGAGACTAAGCTATTATTAATGAAAAATATATAGAAATATAGGTAATTACAAGACTTACGACAAAAATAAAGAATATTGCTATAAATTAATTTTAAAAAAATTATAAGATTCTTATTATGACATATATGCTGTTTCAGGGAAAATGAATTATCAAATTTATTCCATAGATGGCGATGGTGTAGTGGTACTCGAAGCGAGTTTGCGTATTAACATATACACAACTTTAAAAAATTTGATAGATATGGAGAATGATGGGTGAGAATGGTGACCGTTATATTTATATAAAGTGATCACTTAATTCTAGCGGAAGACAGGTCGTAAGCGACGTAATTATCCATACTTCCATATTTTTTCCATAAAATATAAAAAGTAGCTTCGTCTTTATGAGATTTATATATTAATAATTTAATGACAATACCCTTGTAGGTGAAGATCTAGTAATTGTGTGTTCTTGGACATATTCAAATATTGCTATAAATTCACTAATTCTAAAAAAAATGTCTGTCCAGTAGATTATTTGATCGATAAATATTTTGGCAGTAATCAAGTAGAAATCTTCACTTCAACCAATTAGGAGCCGCAATAGTGTTGTAATAATCGTATTTAGTTTAATAGATTACCTACATATATACGTGTTAACACAATTGACGAATGAAATATGATTAATAATTATCTTTATTAAATGATGCATTATCTCGTACATGCTATTGGCGCCGGTGCTGCCCTGGGGTCGAATTTGGGACCCTACTGTACTGTAGTCTGTACAAATTCCTGCGCATAGACGGAAAAGGCTGCGAAATAATGGAGAGCTCCAGTCTCGGACTACCCTTGCCATTGGACCAAGCTTTACAAGAGTACGTGAGTGGTATTGTGTAATACCTACCTCCTACACATTAAAAAATTCCATGGCCAAACCCAAGAAATCATATCAAACGTCATCCTCGTAATGAGAGGCCGCCGATAATATGAATCTGGAAAAGGATGAAAATAGTGAGCTGGACTGTAAATAAGTAATAATAAACGGGGTTTTCTATGGATAGTGTAAGAAAAGAGGGCCATTAAAAATCAAAGGGACCGATGGATATAATACATTTAGTTTTATAAAAGCTGAAAGTGTTTGAAAATAAATATAATAAAGAAGATTAAACACAGACAAGTATAATAATTCTAGAAAAAGAATTGTTTTAAAATTTGATATTTGCTTATGAGATTTTTGATGCATTTCCGCGACGATTATGTCTTATTTACTTAATTTAGTGATTAAATAGAATACAAGTTGTACCTAAAAGTTGTTAAAAAATTGATAGGTAATACATTTGATATAAATTTGGGATTATATTAAGCGATCGCTCTCTAATTCGAGTATTACGGGAGAAGTGATAAGGGCTGAGCCCTCTTGTCTTCGATATATTCAATTAATTAATTAATAATACAATTAAACGAGGAAAATTGTGAAATTATTTTTTTAATTTCAGATATATTTTTTAACTTTGTATATAATTATATACATTAGCAAAAATAGGTACAGTATTTATAATTTTATTTTTTTTTACGTCATTTGTTATTTCTTTTTTTGTAGTTTTTTTTTTGTGGATATATATATATATATTGTTAGATATTTTATAAATTGTTCAATAGGGTCATATATAGGGTAAAGAAGTGAATTGGGGAGAAGATGGAGGGGATTGGATGAGATTGTGGCAGTTATAGTTTAGCTGAAGGGGGAGATGAAAAAGATAAGCGAACCATGTAAAATTAGCTAAATTTTACCACCAGTATTTATTAAGAATATTTCTAAAAATTTGGGATCATTAGGTAATTTTACCACATCTTTGATTGTCGTACTAATTTTATATATTTTTGAATCAGGTATCAGAATTAAAAAAAAATTTTTTTTTAAACAAAAGACAATTATTTGATGTTTAGTTTTTTACCGACCTGAAAAAAAAAATGACCGAAACCAGTTAGTTCTTCATAAAAATACCCAGGTGGTTAAATAATAAGTTTTAATTTGAAAATAATAATTTGACTTTTAAATAGTACCGGCAAAAAAGAGACATACGAGTATTAATTTTTTGTCAGCATCATTATTTCTCCAGGTCGCTGCAGAGAGTAAAAATCATTTTGATTATAAGATAAATTTGCTCTGAGAAAATATCAAAATATTTTTTCGGGCTTTAATTTAATTACTTTGTAAAAATACTTGATTACAGTCTATTTACTCTGATTAAATAATGCGCGAGAAAATTTAAATATCAAAGAAAACATCTCTGAGGAGACACGTAATTTTTTTATATTTGTAGAGGTTCACATTTTTTAGTTATTATTAATAAAAAATTATCAAATAAAACATAAATTATAATTTTTTTTTATTCCATTAAGTGCAATTTGAGTTCTATGGCAACTTTATAGGTCAGTTCAAATCAGTAAACCTTTTCGTGTAATCTATTTAACAGAGAAATTAAAGTCACGTTTAAAATATGAAAATTTTTTCACTTTTCACCAAAACCCTCCTCTCCCCAACCAATTTTTCATACCACCGATAGAATGTTTTACTAATTACGCAATAGTAACATAAGTAATTGTCGTCTGATTTCATTAATTTATTTTTACTTAATTGTATTTGTATTGGATTTTTATAATTATAAATCTATCAATAAAATTAAAAAATATAATGCATTATTGATATATTATAAAACACTATACATCCAGAAATAAACTTAAAAATGTACTTTAACAAAAGCAAAAATAAGATGTTCGAAAGGAATATTTTTATAGAGGGTTGAAATATGATCCCCATCATATAGAACCTCCACCGAGTGTAAGGCAATACCTGTTTGCAGGAGTGGCTATATCGAAGTGTTGATGCGATTTATTGGCTATGTGTGTATTGTATTGCACCTGTGCTTCGCTGAATGACTGTACAAATAGATAGGACACGCTGCACTTTGCAAAAGTAGGGAGGGTAATAGAAGTTGAAATGGGACGATGTAATTTATAACGGTAGAAGTGAAACAGCAACTGAGATTGCTGTTCGATGTTTTTTTTTATTATTTTATTTGACATTTTTACAATTTTTTATAACAAAAATTAAGTATTCTACATTTTTAAAATTGCATTGTTTTTCTTTCGCTTACTTCTCCCAAAAAGAGACCAACTCTTGTGCTTGGAGAGGGAGTTACACTTCAATAATTGTATATAATACCTTACATATTCTATTCATTGTCCATTTGTGAGCTTCTGAAGTGTTCTGTAATATTGTTTATTTTCGAATTATGTGTTTTTGAAGTGCTCATTTAGTTTCTTACAAATCTCTTTTATATATTTTATTTCTTTAATTTGTCTATAGAGGCAATTGAAATTTTTTATCCTTAAATATATAAAATTTTGCTGATAGTGTTTGGTGTTACATTTAGGGATTGTAATGTTATTTTTAAACCTTAATAATGTACTTGTTTCAAATTTTACAGTGTTATTTTTTTAATTAATTGATTAATTGAGATTTTTTGTAAATGTTTTCTTTTTGAGAACTGGGAATTTCGCAAAAAGTGTTTGTGTTGAAAAAGTTTATTTTTAAAAAAATATTATTTTGATGATATTTCTCTGTATTATTTTTACCGAGTTCATTATATTATTGTATGCTTCTCTCTACCCAATTATTCCATACTAGAGCAGTGAGTGAACAATAGCAAAATATACCTTTTAAAATTATTTATACATAAAATGTTCCTTAATCTTATGAATATATAAATACATTTTCTTATTATTTTCACTAATTCGCTAATGTTACTATGCTATTATTTGATTTATTTTTTGGACTTAAGTTAGTACATGAGTCGATACATGTAATTTTGTTACAGTTGTTTTAAGACTTTTGATTGAAAAGGGAATGTAATAGGTTTTTTCGGAGTTTAAAGAAAGTAAATTACTATCGAAACAGGATTTTAGTGTGTTCATGACGTTATTTGCATGTTCATTTGTAGTGTTCCAGTCTTGTCCGTCAACAATGATAGCAGTGTTGTCCTACCTACTGTTAATTTTTAAAAATTATACAGAGACTTGAAGTAGGTAACTAATTTAAAGATTACAACACACATATAAATTGTGTAACATAAAATAAAAAAGGTATAATAATCAAACTAAATACATTTTATTCAATTTTACACAAACATTTTTAGATTTTACATTACCTACTTTGAATTACAATTTATTAAAAAAAAATACGATTTCAAAAATTACAGAATAAATAGCAGATGTAGATATAAGAACCACCGCGGCCGGTGGTTCTAATATTGAATATAGTTTTTAATATTGAAAAATGATGTATATAAAATATAGTAGTCTAACATAAAACAATTTAACGCAAACAAATACCCTAATATAGGTAGATATTCTTAAAATCATTTTAATACTTAATAATTTAATTTACTCTACCCGAAATACACTGGCCTGGCGACATTTTATAATTCCGGGTATTAATTCCGGGCACTAGCAGCGATTTTAATTATTTTGTTGCTTTTAAATAATACATTAGAAACCAACATTTTGCGTCTACGATAAATATCTCATCACTGTAACCTCGTTGTTTTCTTATAGATGATAGATTTTTTATGCTTGCCAGTAAGAAGATTTGAAATTATAATTTATGAAACTGTAGATAGTGAGATTCTTATTATTATTTAGCCGTTCTTGAGAAGTCTACATGATAAACCATAATTAACAGATAGTAAATATTTATATATATTTTTTTGGCCAGCGTTTTACACAAACAACAATTTAGGAAAAAAATTAATAAACTAAAAAGATAAAAATAACAAATTAAGCCATTCGAGTATATATAAATTAACTTGCAAAATTGTCCCTCATTCTATATAGGTAAAACTGCTCGTAATATCGATATTCGTGTCAAAGAACATCTTAAATGTTTAATCAATAATGGTTTCTCAGAATTTGCCAACCGTACTATTGAAAAAGACAATTTTTTTGATAATACCGCAAGGGTCAATATCCTCCATAAAAACGGGTTTGACCTCCGGTTGGATAATTTAGAAGCCCTTGAAATAAAAAATTTTAAAAGATTTAATAATTATCTGAAACTCGGTATTTTAATTATTACTGATTTGAAAATATTTCTAACGTACATTTTGTATTTCCTATTTAAATCGTATTTAATTTTTTTCTTTAACGTAAATAGTATGTTGTAACTTTATTGCATTTATTTATACGGCCGATCAGATCTTGTACAAAAAACTATACTACGCTCGAATATTATTATTAAAATGGAATATTATCGTTATAAAATATATATATATATGTATATTATAACGTGTTCTTACATGGGTATATGTAAAAATTAATTTTATTATTATTATTTTGGTCTATGCATATAGCCGTATACACAGCGGCCGAATTGGATCCAACTTAGTGGTAACTCAATTTTCGTCCGGGTTAGCAGAGTCGAGTGCCTCTGATTCCTTTCCCGGAAAACTTTCTGCGAAAACTTGAGCAAAAGTCGTGGGGAAAACGGTACGCGACACGATTCAATAATATATCCCGCTCCGAACAAACATGCCTGTCTACATAATGAGACGACTTCAATAGCCTAGCGGTGGAGATTACTCTGGAGGCAAATATCACTCCTCCATTCGGTTTGTTTTCCCGAGCGCAGACTATGAGAACATGGGTATCAAATATATTTTATGAGAGTGGAGGCAGTGCGGGTCACATTTATTTGATAGATCTTCTTAGGGTAGCAAAACTCACCGAGTATATTATTATACTCTACAGATATAATTTGTGAAAAACTTACGATCATCCTTCCGTCCGTCCGTAGGTAATATAGCAATGTAAAATAAATAAAAAATTCTATAACGTGACAGTGTGCAGTTATTGTGCCAATTTTTTTATTATTTTTAATTATTTATTTAGATACACATAACATATAAGCGTTGACCAGCTAAAAAAAATACAATTTTTAAATATATTTTACACAGATTTTATAATGCATTGCCCAACTAGGGAAGCCTGTTTTAGGGCAAATTTTCCAAATAAATTATATTTTTTATTTATTATCTTAGTTTTATTAACCACAATTGAGTTTAAAAAACATCTACCGGTTTCGGAAAACACCTTTTCCTTCTTCAGGATGTCATAACTAACTAAAAATATAGCATTGCTTCTCCACCAGAATCTATTTTTAAATTTAAAAAAAAAAAAACAACAATTATTTAAAAAATAAATTTAGTACCTAACTCAAATTGCTGCTCAATACAAATTTAGCCGAATAATTTTTAGGAAAAAATTTTAGAATAGGACTCGTAGCTTAGAATTTCCTGATTACTTTTACATGCTTTATTTATCTCCAACGATTCCAAATTATTTAATTTGTGACTTACACCGTTTATATGCAAAATTGACAATTCCAATTTTTTATCAAAACCATGACTATTTTCTATCAAATGATTAGAAAATTCCGAAAACCCACTATTGTTCAAACATCTCAAATTTAGGGTAGAATTATTTTCCATTTCTAGTGTAAATTGTATTTTATTATTAAATGAATTAATTAAATTTAGAAATGTAGTTGACGTTGTGTCACAAATTAAATAATTTGGAATCGTTGGAGATAAATAAAGCATGTAAAAGTAATCAGGAAATTCTAAACAGCCAACTAAATTTGACTACGAGTCCTATTCTAAAATTTTTTCCTAAAAATTATTCGACTAAATTTGTATTGAGAAGCAATTTGAGTTAGGTACTAAATTTATTTTTTAAATAATTGTTGTTTTTTTTTTTTTTTTTAAATTTAAAAATAGATTCTGGTGGAGAAACAATGCTATATTTTTAGTTAGTTATGACATCCTGAAGAAGGAAAAGGTGTTTTCCGAAACCGGTAGATGTTTTTTAAACTCAATTGTGGTTAATAAAACTAAGATAATAAATATAAAATATGAATTTTAACCACCAAGTTAATATTGCTAATTTTAAAAGTAAATAAATTATTTTTACAAAACCAAATCATTAATCGAAGGCAAAACACAATCAAATAGAAAACTAAACATACAAGGCAAGAAAACGTGAAAATATATAAAATGAGAGAAAAAAATACCAAAGTGCAATTCAATATGTAAAATAATGTAAACACATACAAGGTAAAGGAAAATATAATGTCAGTATAATAAAATGCAGTTTTAAAAATTATTTCATAATATTGAACAGTTTACTCTCAGTATCTGCTCTACATTATTTCAACAACTAATTTGAAACATTCCTTTTAAAAGCTTTAATGTCTCTTAAAGTTCTTACATATATTATTTCCAATTTGATTGTACATTCTGGGAGCTTGAAAGGTGAATAATCTTTGACCAAAAGCAATTTTCGTTCTTGAAATGATTTTAAGGTTATTCGCTCTTGTGGAGAATGTCTTTTAGTCCTCACAGATAGAACTCTTATTTTCCTATGAAAACTAGTTAGTATATTCAACACATATTATTGTCTTATATCGAAAACCTGAAATTCAATGAAAAGTGGCTCTGAAGTATATGAAAATTCGCGGGGGTCTATTACATTATATTATAATATAAATAATATTATATTATAAATCAATTTGCTATTTTATGTACACTTGTATTTTTATAGATTTTAAAAACAAATATTAATTTTTCTTCTTCATTGACATATTATTTTTAATATAAATAATGTTAATGAAAACATGGTTTTGAGTCCCGGTGGCAGCTCTGTATATTTTACACGGAATATATACTCTATGCTTTGTACTACACACTTTGAGTTATACTTTTATCATTTATATAGTTTCGATATCATCATCATCATCATTATCATCATTTACTATATAAGTTAAGTAAGATAAATATATTTTAGTGCCGACTAATTCGAATTGATAAGCAATATGAGGAAAGCGGAGAAGTTTTTTAACCATTTAAGGTATAGAAAGTAGGGGGGAAGTATTGGGGAACCTGATGTTAAAAATAAGTGTTTTTTTTTTTAAATTAATCATATTATCATGTTGCACTATAAAAAAACTGCCATGAAAATGAATAATTAATGTAAATTTTAAAATAAAATAAATTTTAATGAAAAATATTGTTGTTGCTACCGGGATTCGAACCTGGATCTATTCCAATTCGGGGAACGTGCATTAACTGATTACGCTATACAAACACAGTGCATTACTTTTTACACTTTTCAAATTGATACTAATGAAGGTTTAACTCTTATCTGAGGTATATTTCTGCACTCTTATGTTAATTTGGTTAAGGTTTATTATTTAGTTTACTGAACTTATATTTAAAATATATAACTGTATAATATGAGGAAGTTTTTGATTGATGATTTGAATAACTATATTTTATAAATCACCCTTCAAGAGTGGATTGCTTTAATAAAATAATAATTATATTTGCTACTTACTGTTAATTATATTTGTTGGTACACAATTTATTTATCAAAAAATAAAATGTGCAATTAATGTTATATTTTGGAATGCGTTTGGCTTACTAAAATGTGTGATAGATTCCAATGTAAATTATTATCTATTTAAGTACCTGACGTAATATGTAGGTGGAAAGATTTACGTTATTTACTGTCGACTAAGAATAAAAGTGGCTGACGTATTTGAAAAGGATGAAAAAGTGACGGAATATGTGAACAGTGAGTTCTAGTTATATGGGTGTTTGAGGGGTAAGTTTATTCAGGATAGTTGTATTGAGCTTTCGAGTAGACACTGCAAATAAACTCAACGTTTTTTGATGCTCTGCAGTCGAATCAAGAAGCATGCCACTGATAATGGTGTTTTATTAGTGACATTTATGTATTTATTTTTAAGAGCTTTTGACAATGAATATTAATAGGCAAACAAGCAACTGGCGCACATATTGTATATTAGAATATTACATGTTTGAGTATGCATCATGTCTTGAATAGTCATTTTTCTATATTTTCAACTATCCAACGATCGTCGGTCGCCATGTGCGCGCAATATAAACGCGACATATAGAATGATTCCTATCCATTACCGATCTTTTTCTGTGATTGTGTTCAAGTTGAAGTTGAACCTTTAAACTGATAGTAATCGTTTGCCGGTGGTATGACAGGCTGTGAAAAATGTGTTAATTATCATTCTGCTTTATGGTACTGATATTATTTATGTGTTTCGGTTTCTCGCTACCGTACATCTTGCTATTGTGCATGGTGCTTGTTGTACAACACCTTTACACTATCACTAAAAGTTTATATTCAAGAGTGTTTCGTGCGTAACAACGGAATATATATCCTGGAGCCAGAAAACCTGTAAATCCAGTGGAAGAAAGTCCAGATACCAAAATGAACATTTCATATATGGGTCATATTTTCTGGTTCTGTGTGATTCTTCAGCCCGTCCTGTTCTCTAATCCTGTCCCTCTCCTAAATGCCTTTCGCTCTTCCTACATTCCGTATTTTCTCAATACATCATTATGGCTCTAAAATATGGCTCAACTTGTAGTGGTGAAGAGCCTTATAATTGGGGTTGCACACTAATCAATACAATGATATCGTATATGAATGGTGTTCTGCAATAATATTTAAACACTTGATTACCGGCATTGATGCAGCGTTGTTAAAGCGTGTGTTAAAATGTTCGTTTTAATTTTCCCTATACAGACATCACGATTTTTTAAATATAAAATCGTACACACATAGACAATAATAGTATTTAAAAATCATATCAACGAGTTTCTGAAGAGTTTTAAGGTCACACAGTTGCGAAAAGTGGATGAAACAGAGAACAGAAAATAACTTGACAAATATATATGGGTCAATAAAAATGAATTTCACATTATCGTTTTTAGACGTCCCTTGATAGTAATTCTGATTTAACGGTTATTTTAATGGTATAAAAACAGCCTCAGGAAAGATTGCTGAGTCAAGCGTGCGGATATAATGGCCAGCGTTTCCTTTAAAATAATTTGTTAATATTTAAAAATAAAATTTATTTTCTAAAGTGGTCTATTGCAGTACAACCTTATGTAACAAATTGACGTAATCGAAGACCAGACCTCTTCTTAAAATAATTTAAATACGTAATATTCTGACGATGACACATGTTCGCCACGTTTTATATCCAAAGAGCGAATGCCTATTCTGCAGTACGACGCCGCCAGGCGATAAATTATATAGATCTTCGTTGATATAATCTATCCCCATCAGACACTTCCACTTACGTGCTCTATAAAATGAACATCACCTATATTTATTTTAAATAATTCATCAATATATAACTATATGTGTCATTTTTCAATATATAAATTAGCAAATGTTATATTTATATTAATATTTAATGGAAAATATATAGAAGTATGGGTAATTACAGGGATTACGACCCACTTATGTGGAGTCCACATATTAACATATATACAATGATTGGTCCACCACACTACACCACTACACTATCGTTATACATAGATTAAATTAGAAAATTCATTTTCCCTGAAACAGCATATATATCACAATGAGAATCTTCTTTTTTTTTAAATTATTTAAAGCAATATTTTTATCTGTAAATTTTTTTTAACGTATACTAGAATACATCAATATTTTTCGATTTTTATATATTTTCTTATTTTCTGAAATATTGCAAATATTTATTTAGTTATACTCTCATTTTAAATAATAAACAAGTTTTCTTTATATCGCCATACCAAATGTATTAATTTCAGTCAATATTTATGGCACGAGAATGTGAGGATACAAGCCGGGCTGCTGAGATCGAGGAATACTCATGTCCCGACAGCCGGGGAACAATTAAGCATACTTTATCATGAATACTGTAGACAACATCTGCTTGTATCAAAATAATATAGTATTTCACTCACAGAGTAATATTGATTCTGAGAGTCTATTTAATTAAAAGTATTAAAAAAAGTGATACATAATGTATTTATTGTATTACTATTGAAATATTTTTCTTAATAACTTAAAATATGTATATTTAAATGTTGATCTAAATATTGAAATTAATAATTAAATCTCTTAGGATCTTATACACGACATAGTTAACCTAACCCTTCCTCCTGATACCAATGTGTATTATGTGAAATGTCAAGCGTTTCAAATATAACCCAGTTGCACTCTAGGACCCTGAGGATGATGTAATTACTTGACCTCATCCCCCAACCGCTTCCCCCTGCCTAGACCAAATTTTGCACACATCGTTCCGCTTAAGAAGTTTCTCAAAAAAAGACACCCCACACCTACATTTCCTAAATCTCTCTCCAAGTGTATTGTGACGTGATAAATCACACCTCAGTGGACGTCGCATTAGAAAATTAAAATGCGTGCGGTGGAATTATATTTGGCAATACAAAATTTCCGCACCAATTGAACGCGAGAGAGCGGTCCCCTGGCGGCAAGTGAGAGAAGCTTGACGCTGTCGGCCACTTCTGAGCGGGACGAGACTGAAGAGGCCAATACGTCTGGCTGGAAAAATAAGATTTAGAAAAGGAGAAGCTAGTGGATGGAAGCCGGGAGGATAGCCAGAACAATAGACCATACGGAAGTTGGAGGGAGATTTATCGACATTGCATTATGCTGGTTTATTCCTTCCTGTCTGATAGAATATCCGGCGCTTCACCAAGACTGAGATGTACGATCCGCCAAAGTAAGTAAACACTGCAATAATATCTTTAAAAAAAATCTAATCTATCAAAAATATTACGATTTTAGACCTTCTGTATGCAGAATTATTATCGTTAACGTTATTTGCATATTAAAATTGTTTTATCTATTAACTTTACCAAACACAGTTTAAATTAAAATATAATATTCATACATAAAATAAATGTCTGTAAGCACTATTGATTTTGTACATATGAAATTTTAGCAACGCTGTGAATTTTGCTGTTTTCAAAATGTTCGAATTGCGTAAAATTGAATTACGTTAAAATCCCACGTTCTACCGCGTGGGATTTACAGAAAACTATAAAAACATTAGGGAATGATATAATTTAAAGTTTCTCTCGCGTGGCTGAAGAAGAAAATAATTGAAAGAAAATAAAAGATCTCAGATGTCTATGGGAGAGTTGTAAAAAGTTCTGACGGTAAAAAAACTTAAGTTTCTCGTTTTCAAAGGATAACGAAGTTATTTCTAAGGGGATATAAAGTTTAACGTTTTCTTGTTAATAACGTTTTTGAAAAAGGTGATATGTTTACTTTCCTCCTTTATGTCAGTATTGCCATATAGTGGCCTCGATCAGATGAGACTCTACTCGTAATGTATCTCCACAAAATCCGGTCCTGTGTCACTGTGTCCTGTGTAGTGATATGTGCAGGTATTGGGGTATAATAGAGCCTTTCTGAGGGTTTTTTATTCTATTAACTATTGTAACTAACGTAACTAAAAATGGATAAAAATATTTTAACATAATGTTTAAAAAAATCGCATAAATTATAATTAATAACTAAATATATATTTTATTAAATTCAAATTAAATTTATTAATGATAGTAATGAAATTACAGCTAACAGGATCTTGTCAACTAAGGCAATATTAGCGGTTTGCAATGGAGTTCTGGTACCAACACTGATGTATGGAAGTGAGGTCTGGAACTGGCAGAAGAGGAATGAAAGTAGACTGAATGCAATAGAAATGAGATCTCTTAGACGTATATATGGCAGATCCATTTATGACAGAGTAAAGAATGAAAAAATAAGGAAAGAGTGCAAAGCTGAGCTTAGTGTAGTGAGTAAGATTAAGAAAGAATCACATGGGTGGTTTGGTCATATGGAACGGATGAATGAGGAGAGAATAATTAGAAAGATATATGACGCAAATGTTGATGGCACCAGTAGTAGAGGACGTCCGCGGAAGACTTGGCACGACCAGGTAAACCAGATACTGGAGGATGGTCTTGTTAGAAGCATTTATAATCGTAGAGCTTGTATGAGAATATGTATTTATTTATTTAATTCTTAACATAGTGCATACACAAGCACTCCTATACATGCTCTAATATAAACAAGATTAAATCTATTCAATTTCTCCTTCTTTTTTATGTTTTCTGGCATTTTATTAAAAAATTTCATCGCACTATACATCATCGATTTCTGAGATTGTGGCCTTTTTTCTGAATGGTAGTCTTATCCTTCCCACTTGTACGATGCTCGTGCTCATGTTGATTTGCATCAATTTTTCGTGTGAATTCCGCAGATATTTTCTTATTGAGGATTTTGTAAATAAATACCATTATATTAAAATATATTTTCTGCTTAAAGGTTCAGATCTTTCAGCATTGCACTGATTCGAGTATATCTATTTTGTATAAATATGGATGATGTGAGAATTGTGTCAGAATAGAAGAGTATGGCGCTCTATTCTCCCTCCCTACTTTCGCGAGGAAATGACGTAATGGTAAGTAAGTAAATACATATAAAGTCAATTTTATCAAAAAATATTGTTGTCGATACTGGGATTCGAACCTGAATCTCTTCATATCCGGGAAAATTGCATTAACCGGTTATGCTACATCAACATTGACGACAAATTTTCGAACATACATGTTACACTTTTCAAATTGACACATCCATCTTTCCATTATTTAAAATTGATTTTATATGTATATCTTTCATATCTCTTAATACATTTAATTAGTATTTTTTTAAATATCACAGACAATAAGAATGTGTTAATAAAATATTATTTTATTTAGAAAATATACAGTTAATCAATAATGAGTAAGCAGAGATAATAAAAGAATACGGAGGATCTTGGACGTAACCCTTAAAACTAACGTAACTGTTTCTACAATACATTCCTTTCTTTCCTCAATTATCATTTCATAATGTACATTTATTTATTTTTTAATTATACGCATATTTTTTTGTCTAGTACCTTGCAATTCACAAATAGTAACACTTAAGTTGGTATCACATTCTGTTTCTGAGGTTATAAAAATGATTGCATCTATGGTTCATTTTCAAAACCATCGACGAAGCTGTCAGACTAAAATATAGCTGTGTGCAATTCACTATAGTCAGAGGGTAACTATTTTTTATTGTTCAATTACTAGTGCGTAATCTACTATTACCTAGCTAATTTAATCTCGTGGTTAATAATCTTTACAGGAGACAAAACGTTTCCCTCTGGATTATATCTCTGGATTATGCCTCTGGATTATGGCTCTGGCTATGCCTCTGGTTGATGCCTTTGGTTTCTTGTGCATACTTCTGGTACATACCTTTAATTTATGATAGTTAACTTATCGCCCGTGAGTTAGTCGCCTCACTATAGGCGAAATTTTATATTTTGATGTGATCATTTACAACAAATTCTGTTACAAATCTGATCGCGTCAGCCTGGATGCTGCGGGCCAAATAGATATGGAGCAAAGATATTTGGATGTCAAGGAAGGACGTCGAACTCGCGCCCAACCCGACGAGATGAGGACTTTATTTTATTGTATTTTTTTTTATTTTTTATGTTTCATTCTGATTACACATCTCTCTCTTGCTCATCTCTTGCTCAAGTAAAAGAACCCGCGGATCTTATGTTCTACGAGAAGGACGCAGGTCTTTTACCCCCCAGGTATGTATACATGCAAGAACAATATGCAGTAACTGAATCATGCATACCCAAATAAGAATAATCTTGAATTATGAGGGTGTTTATCGACATTTATATAAAACACGATCTATAATAATACAATGTGAAATTTAATAACAAAATAATATTTTATAAATAATGTTGAGTAATTAATCTAATTAGAACATAAGAATAACATAAGCAAGATGTCAAATACATAATTATTTATATATATTGAAGATTTTTTATCTACTTTAGTTGATTTTGGCAATTCACTTATGTTACAGTGTAAAATAAGTAATGAAAATTAAAGTTATATAGTTAAAAAATTACATATACTTAAAAAAAAGAACAAAAATTAAATAAAACAAAATTGAATTTACGACAGAACTTTTTAGAAATGGTTTTACGCCTATATTATTGTACTTCAGTTAACAAAAGCCATTGCTAAATATTTCATATTTCTGCTTCAGTAAATCAGTAAGCAAAATTTCTGGTTCGAAAAGAATACACATTCATTTCTAAGGGCATTGACTAGGGAGATCTCGTAGAATATTGCCTCCAGCCATAACGGCGGCGTTATTGTTAGCCCGTTACGTTAACGAATAGCGCAACGGATTCGTTATGGGAATAGAAAGTAGGTGTTCATACTCTCCAGCATGCTGAGCCACTCATAATCATTTCCGGATACGTTCACAGAATTTATATGAATAACTGCACGAGAGTTTTATTTAAAAAAATCTTTTAATGAAAATTTATATATTTAGTGGATATGTGCACTAAATTATTTAACAATTTATATTAACCTGAAAACATCCGGAATTTTATTTACCAAAACTGTAGATATAATTTTTTTTATTTATAATTGTGGCTATAACCCAATTAAATAAACAAATCGTCTATATACCTAAACTATTCTACCGCCTGATGAGATTACCGAGTCTGACTACTTATTTAGCCAAGGGAATTACACGTGCTAGTTAAATACCTGTCCGGCCTAAAGTCCGGCCTTCCTGAACATGTATAAAATCTATATACACCTATCAATACATATGCAACCAGGAGATGAAAAAAGTTATTCTACATAACTATGCTGCTAACAGATCTATAATCGCATGTAATTTGCCCATTTTTCATTCTGTCGAAAGATTCATTCTACTTTCAATCCTCTTTTGCTAATTCCACGCTTCACTTCCGCTTTTTAGTGGTAGCATCAGGATTCCAATATACATCGCTAATTTTGCATCGGAGGATAATTACTGCATTCAAAACACCATTCATTATATTCCCTGCCTTTCATATGTACAATCTTACCTAACTTACATTTCCGTTTCAATCAATCACTTCCTAACTCTTCTACTTTTTCTAAACCTTCTCACCTACACCCATTTTCACTTTTATCTTCCTCGAATATAATTAATTTCTTAAAAGAAAATATACTTTATTTACACCACTATTTATTGATTATTCAACATGTTTCGATACCTATGGTATCTTCTTTAGGAAAAAATGTACACCGAATTAAAAATATACATGAGTATAATATATATATTTGTTTTCATCTTAGTTCCTACTTAGTTACCCACCACTTTATTGTTATGTTTTTATCTATGCTTATATTTTTAATTTCAGTATACATTGTTTCCTGAAGAAGATACCATAGGTATCGAAACGTGTTGAATACTCAATAAATAGTGGTTTAAATCAAGTATTTTTCCTAATACTTATATAATTAATTTTGACTTGGTAAATTTATTGACGACTTGATATAATTTCGACTTGATAAATTGTTAATTTATCACCAGATAAATATCATTCATGCATCATGCAAAACAGATATTTTTATTATATTATTTAACAGCTCATTATGTTATATATTGTTTTATAACATTTTTTTAATGTAAGTATGCAGTAATGTAAGTATACTTATATAATTAATTTTGACTTGGTAAATTTATTGACGACTTGATATAATTTCGACTTGATAAATTGTTAATTTATCACCAGATAAATATCATTCATGCATCATGCAAAACAGATATTTTTATTATATTATTTAACAGCTCATTATGTTATATATTGTTTTATAACATTTTTTTAATGTAAGTATGCAGTAATGTAAGTATACTTATATAATTAATTTTGACTTGGTAAATTTATTGACGACTTGATATAATTTCGACTTGATAAATTGTTAATTTATCACCAGATAAATATCATTCATGCATCATGCAAAACAGATATTTTTATTATATTATTTAACAGCTCATTATGTTATATATTGTTTGTTAACATTTTTTTAATGTAAGTATGCAGTGGAATAAATCAAATATTTTATTTCAATTTTCCTTAATTATTTCGCAACACTAAAATCTTTCTTTATAGCTGTGAATGGCTATTTACTGCAATACAAAATATATATGTATATCATGAAGTTCATTCCTGTCAATGACCCTTAATACAATATTTATATTTAAAGTGTTCGAATAACCTTAAAAGAAAATATGAAATATTACGTATTTAAATTATTTATAACAGAAATCGAACATTGTGGCTGCTATACGACGAAGTTTTGTACTCAACACACGGAAATTGATTTTAAAATACCATTTCATTGACGGATTCCTTTTCTTTTTGTAATCCACACTTCCGTCTATTATGTAACATTTCACTTTTGTACCTTTTAAAACTTTTGTCTGTAACATCAAAGGAGCTTTTTCTGATGAAAACAGCCCTTGACGCTTACAAATAGAAGTGTACCCTTCAGAACACAGGTTACGTCAGTTTGGAGCAAAAAACAAAGGTATTTCCCATTTCAAGAAAGGCTTTTATTAAGGCACACACACACATATAGCACACCAACACACGTAAAACACTGTGGCTGTAAAACATCGTATAAAGTTAAGCACATACCAAAACAAGGAATATGATATAATGGGCGAATAATCATTGTTTTCGGCATTAATTTTTTATATTTAAAATGCTTATCAAAAGCGGAAACGTGTACTTAGTAAAACCACTTCAATTCAACACAAAGTTTTAAAATATATTCATGAAATTTTTTTTCATATTACTGTTAAACTATAAATACTTGTGTGTTTAACACAAACTAGTGATTAGCTCAAAATGAGTCAATCACTGATATCTTTAAATCACAATCACCATCAGTGGAAATATTGTGATTCGTGATTTATTTATTTATATTTAGTTTTAAACCGTGATTCGACGCATGTGCATGAGTCAAAAATATTCATGAAGGAATGATGTTAAATTTCGTGATCAACGCCATCTAGTAGATTTTGTCAAAACGTTTTACGCATTAGACCCGAAAAATAAACTCACATTTTTTAAGGGTTTTAATTTACTTTGTGATGATATTAAATCAAACATACCTATATTCATTATTAATGTTAGTAAGTAATGCTATAATAATATAAATAAATAAGTTCCAAATTATGTTTTTTTATTTATTTATTTCGTGTATTGTGATATCGTGCGGCGCGTGCGCATTAGTTATGAACTGTGATAATAGTCAAAGTTTTTAATCACTGATATTAGGGATACTAATCACAATCACATCAGTAAGTCAAGATTAGCAGTTTTTTTCATCACTGCTAGGTAATGTATACGAATGCGTGATGTATTAAATTCTCAAATAAAATTTATTTAAATACTTATACATATTAACGTATTTACTATATATTACTATACTAATACGCATTAACAAAAAGTGCTAAAGTTAGAAAAATAAATACAAATATTAAAACAATATTTTGACAACGAATAAATAAATAAATATTTTGTCACAAGTAATATTGTTGTTTATTTATTTATTTAAATAGGATAATATTCGAACATATGTTTGTGGTATAAAATGCAACTAATCTTCTGGTTTACTGGAAAGATGATTAAATTCTTGATGTCTTGAGCACGCTGCTAAAACAATGAAGTATTTTCATGTTCTCTACTAGACTTTATTCTCTAATAAACAACTTATAAATATGAAGGTTTATCCAAGATCAGAAGCAAAAGCTCTTATATGGTCTTACTTATTCGCCGCTTGGTTGACATTTTTATAATGCTAATAGGCAGCTGTGCAACTTCGTCTCGCACAGTGTGATGAAACGGAGCCGAACAGCTGCCATCTCAAAAACCCTCACAGTACTCGACTTTATTTATCAAGATTTACAATTACATTAACGATAGAAAATAAACAAATAAATGGAAAGTAACAGTATAAAAAAAATTCAGAAATAAACCTGAATAATATGAGAAAATAACATGCAAAGTAAAAAACATAATAATATAAGATTGCAAAGGATTATACAATGTTAACATAGTGTCAATCATTTACTATGGCCAGGGAGCCGAAAAAGAGAAAGAACGCGTACCCGAGAAAGGGAAAGGGACAAAACAAAATAAGAACGATCTAACCAATGACAAGATAAAAGCAAAGAAAACAAAATAAGATAAACTAAAATATACAAGTAGTAATAAAATTAAGAAAATAAAGAGCAAAGTATGAAATAATGATAATAAGTCAAAGAAACTACTAAAAGATTATTAAAATAACCACTAGAAAATACTATGGATTTTGAATGTTCCAACATGTTCATAAAAAGGGTGAAAAATATTAATTAAGGAGAACGCATTCTTACTGTGAAGTTGTAATTATTCAGAACACAGGTCTGTGATATTTTAAATATTAATTAGAAAGATATACATATAAAATCAATTTTATCAAAAAATATTATTATTGCTACCGGAATTCGAACCTGGATCTCTTCCAATCCCGAGAACGTGCATTATCCGATTATGCTATACCAACACTGGGGATTGACGACAACTTTTCGAACTTATATGTAACACATTTCAAATTAATACATCTATCGTTCCATTATTTGAAAGCCATCTACTTCGTTTTTACGGAATCTCAAATACCTTTGAGTAAACCGATAACAGACAAAAACAAAATATATGGTTTTCAAATAATGAACGTTAGATATATTAATGTGAAAAATGTAACATATGGGTTCGAAAAAGTACTGTCGCTGTAGCATAGTTGGATAATGCACCTTCCCGGTTTTGAAATAGATCCAGATTCGAATCTCAGTGGCGCAACAATATTTTATAATAAAATTGATTTCATATGTATATCTTTTTAATTAATACATTTAATTAGTATTTTAAAATATTAATAAATGGTTGAATTTTAAATAATTGTTTTAAGTTAAAAACATCCTTCACAACAAAAATAATAACATTCATGGCACTACAGTCACGTAGTGTATCTTGACCGCCTCAAGGAAATCACTCCATTTATATCTGCTCTGAGCCATGTTTCGCATTTAATATACTGCAAGCGTATAAATTATTTGAGTTCCTTATTTAGAATTTTGTATAGCATATAAGTTGGAATTTCGTCAGATACCCGAAGAGGAGGTAAAAGTAGCACGTGTCTTAATTTAATTTTGCTGGAGGAGAAGATGGGAGAACTGAGTTTCAATATTAAAAGTAATGAAGAAGTCGTTCACTTTGAAAGTAAAGTCAAACATGGTTTTACCAATTTAATTTCAAATAGCGCACGCTGCGGTTCAAAATACACATTTTATTTTGATGTCGTTAAAAAGGTAATTTTGTAGATTTATACCATTAATATCGACAGCTCAATTTTAATTATATTTATTGAAATTAGCTTCTGTTATATAAATGTATTCAAAAATATACAGCAGCAGAATATAAAGGTAAAAATAATCTAGTAAAATATACAATAAACAAATAATATAATAAATCTTTAGTACAGACACTCGAAACAATACACTATTATTGTGAAGTTGTAATTATTCAGAACATAGGTCTGCAATATTATAAATACTAATTAATAGTATTAATTAGAAAGATATACATATAAAATCAATTTTATCGATAAATATCGTTAATATCACAGAACAGATCTATGTTCCGAATAGTTACAAAATCACAATAAGCATATGTTCTCCTTAATAATAATATAAGTTTTATCAATATGTCCAAAATTTAATAAAAATGAATTGTTCATTCTGGCTTACTCAAAGGTATTTGAGATTCCGTAAAAACAAAGGCTTTCAAATAATGGAACAACAGATGTCATAATTTGAAAAGTGTAACCTATAGGTTTGAAAATTTGTTGTCAAAAGTACTGTAGCGGTAGCGTAGTTGGATAATGCACCTTTTCCGGTTTGGAAGGAGATCCGGGTTCGAATTCCGATAGTGCAACAACAATATTTTTCGATGAAATTGATTTTATGTTATCTTTCTAATTAATATATTTAATTAGTACTTAATAATGATATTATTATTAATAATAATGAAAGTAGATAACTGGAAAGTTATTGTGGAACATCCAAAAATCTATAAGGCAAACGAGTCTTGCATCTTGGCTTGGCATCAGGAAATCAAGTCTCCATCGCATTTTAAGACGTTTTAAATGGAAAAGTTACATTCCAACAATGAATACCTTAAAAATAAAGTGTATAACTGAAAACCGACGACACTGGAATAATTAAAAGCCGCAGCTGAGCGTGGATGTATCACAACATGAAATGAAATGTTTGTTCAAGTTTGTGATTTAATAGCCCACCATTATCAGCAGTCTATTGACCAGAACGGTAATAATTTTGAACATCTGTGGTAAAAGGAAAATTTATACATTTTATGTAGATTATTTTGCAATTTAAATATTTAAGATATGTGAATAAGAACTGGAGTTATAATCATTTAAACTGGGTATACATTACAGTTACGGCTATTATCGTATCTGTTGCTATTCTATAAATGTAAATAATAATACTTTTTCCCAACATCGGACTCCAAATTAGTCATTCAGTCATCAGTTGTTCAAATTATTTTGGACAACCGATGACTTTAGGTTTTAAAAATGAAGTGTCAAAATAAACCTTACGAAGGCACAACCAACTGCCTAAAAAATGATAGTGAAAATACCTAGTAGTAGTTTTTGATGAAAATTTAAAATAAGATAAACATATTGTATTTTGAAAAAGATATGTAAGTTTATATCAGAAACATCGTAAGTCGAAAATTCATAACAAGTACGTGCCGTAGACTCCGAATTATCCGGGATAGATGGTGAAAAAAAATCCGAAAGTATTGGAAAAATACTACTGTCCAAAAATCATCAATAATTTTATATATTTGTTATTATAGTCTGATATTGAGTAGTTGTTAATCTAGTCTTAGTGGTTAAGTGGCTGATCTAGTGATCTTGTGATTGAGGGTTCGAACCTCGTTCCAGGAGACTAACAAGTTTAAGTTTAAGCAAAATAGTGAGAATATTGTTGTGACATGTATTCTGTGTGCTCATCTCTATTTTTTTTAATGATTTAAAAAAAAACTAAATCCTAATCATTCAAACAAAAAAATCGAATATGAAGTATATCTATTTATGACAGCGTAAATAATTAAAAATAACAGAAGGTAATGTAACATTAATATTTATTTATTTAAAGGTAATTATATAATATAATGTAAAAATATCTTTGGACTGTGCCAGTCTCACTAGAGAAAGTCTGTGCTGAGATGGGCATAGTTCACAAGCAATTATACAAATAAATTAACATAGTTATTAGGATTAAAAAAAGATTGCTTAAATGGCTCGATTTAAAAGAATCTAATAAGAAAGTTTGTGGTTTGGTTACGTCACAACGAATGAGGAGAAATCGTCATACGATGTTGACACGAGAAATAAAGAATATCCGTGGAAGACTTGGGTAAATCACGCAACGTGTTCTGTTAGAAGACAATCGATGCAAGAGTTATATGGAAGGACAAAAGGTGTGACGGTAAGTTAAACATATAAATAAAGTTGACATGATAAATCTTTAAAAGCAAATAAGATTAATAAATTATTATTTATTTTCATCAACGCCCTTGTGGGCGTACATAAGAATATATTTTTATTTAATTTAAATATAACAGTACATTTTTAAATGACATTTAAATATAACATAAAAAAATAAAAACTAAGTATAATTTCCATATAAATATTTCTTCAGCTCAAGTATGCTCCTGCAACAAAAAATGTCAACGAAATTCAACTAGTTACCAAGCCGATGCATCCGCGATATTAGCGAGCTAACAACATATTTATTTATATGTGTACCTACAAAAAATACTTTATGTTGTTGAGTTGGTACTTTATACGAAACCATTTATGTCAACTCAGGGCAGTCGAACATGCTATTAATCATTTAATATAGATATACTATATCGTTCACATCTCTTCTCCAGGTAAATTTTTTCTAATGAAGAAGACTCATTAAATAATCGTAATTTATATTTTTTATCGGAATATGCAATTTAAAATTGATAAATCTTAAAAATTAATGTTTCACTCTTACGATTTTTATAATATGTGACCCATAGTAGGAAGACCATAGAGTGGAGTTAAATTCCAGCGTACTTCTCACAATAAATGTATTTAAAGTTGTTAGAGAGCGAAGCGAGTTAAAGTTTTTAGCTGTCCTTAACACAAATACTAAGGATTTCGTCGCCTTGTTGCAAATTTGGTTGTAATGTTGAATAAAATACAATGTTTCGTCAAAGAGCACACCCAAATCGCGAATAACTGCGACTCTACTACTTAGATCAATATTGCTAATGCTGCATTGAAAAGGGGGTTGATTTTTACTTCTATTGAAACTTGTTTTACATTTTTTTACATTGAGATATAGTTTGTTTGCACAGCACTACATATAAAATAAATTTAGGTTATTTTGCAAAGTAATACAATAATTTATGTTAAAAATTACAAAGATATGCAGAAAAAAAATCTACGTATCTAAAGAATATTTGGTTACCATCGGATCATATATTTTCTTTGCCGGGAAATTAGTCTTTCTAATTGATTAATTTAATTAATTTAAAATATATGAAATAGCAAATTTATAATTAAAAAATATTTAAAAATAATTCCCCAACAATTATATTTTATGTAATCAAAAATAAAAATTATACAAATTAATTTAACAGCTCGAATAGCATAGGATTTTTTGTATTTGTTTTATTCAAAGTACTCACTAATGTAAGTAAATTACTCAACGCAGTGCGTATTATTCAAAGTAATTACCGCAGCGTCAGAAAGTAATTGCCTCATGCTGTTTCTTAAATAATTTTAATTAGTTTTTTTTAAACACAAAAAGACAATCACTCTATTCAAGTAAAAAAGTTATGTTTTTGTTATAACTCTTCATTTAATTTAAGTATTTCGTTAAATAAAGATCTTATGTAAATAACATGTAACTAGTGTTTAAAATCTGAAGACAGTTGCGAATAACGTACATAAGACAATTTCTGTCGAAAACTGAAATCTTATAAATATAATCCTAAAGCACTCTAATGTTAGTTTATCACTAATGAATATTAAATAAAAAATTTATAGGTTATAGAACTGTCATATGTATACAATCTGTTTTTATAAATAATATACGAGTATGTTATAAATGTGTAATTTTTAATGAAAACACTCAATATTGTTAATATGCTATATTAAAACATAAAAAAAATTAAATAATTTAATTAGAAAAATATACAAAAAAGAATCAATCTATATTAAATACTATCGGGACGCTACCCTGTAATTTTTTGCCAATCATATTATTCCGCTATATTAATCATATATGTACGATTACGACAAATTTGAAAAAAAATTAAGTTTTTTATAAATGGTACTTTTACTATAACACTTTTTAAGTGTTTATAAAATAATTTTTAAAAATAATTATGTATAGAGGATGAAATGTAAGACAATATTTGTATTATTTTGTCAGTTCCGTGAAGAAATAACGATATTCCGGTTTAAACTCGAAACACTACGAGATTGTGGATGGTTTTGGGGATAAAAATTATAAATACTACAATGGATCAAGAATGATTGCAAATGTGAGGAGGGTTCGACTCACCTTTGAATATTCTGCAATATTTATATCGTTGCCACAAATAACCGATAATGATGATACAATATTAATGTCTCGTACATGTTCACAGCGAAGTCTAAACAATGCACAGCACATGAAAAGGTCATTCATTCGTTGATGTTCATAAATTAGGTGCACTGACGAAAGTACTTCACGTTTGACAGAAAACGTAAATATCACATGAGACGTTCGAACATGTACATAGCCAATAATATTGCCATTGTTGACAAAATACAATAACTTGAAAGATTAATCTCGAAACACCTCATGCGTCGCGTCAAAAATTCAACCGATAAGTTGATAGTGGAAAATGGGGAAAGGGAGCGGAGGTACATGTAACAGTATTAACCTGCTTGTGGTCTAGTAGTAACAATACTCGCCTAGTGATCGGGGGTTCGAGCCTTGATCTAGGAAGTCATCAAGTTAGTTTTATTTTCATAGCATAAGCATCTAGCTTAGCTTTAAAATAGTAGGAATATTGATGTGACACGTATAACGTCTACGAATCTCTGTTTTATTTAAAAAAAAACATTGCCACTAAATCTTGCAGAATATTTACGCACGCATAAATTGTGTTAATGTGCTCAAAAGCTAAACGATTTATAAGTAGTGTATTTAGTAAAAAATCTAACGTAAAGATAATTTGAAACCAAACATAAAATAAACATTCGTAATTTTAATGGTAAGTGGTAATACAAAAATATATATTCTTTTTAAAATGTTTCTTTGTAATAAAAACACAATTTTATTGTTAAGTTGGAATTTTAGAACGTAATTCTATGATATTTAAAACAAAATAGATTAATCATTTCGGAAGTTATACAGAAAAAATATGAACAGAAAAACAGATATTTCTGTATATCTATCTAAAGGATTTTTGTATGTGGTTTTTTTGGATCTATTTGTATGTGTGTGTGCATGTGTGTGCGTGTGCGCGTGTGCGCGTGTGCGCGTGTGCGCGTGTGCGCGTGTGTGCGTGTGTGTTAACAGTATCTATGCTGGCATACTAATATTTCAGCTGGATAGATTACAATACATTCTAAATGCGGCATCATGGATTATATATGGAGTTTCCAAATTCTCTCATATAACACCTCTTTTACATCCGCTACATTGGCTCTGATTCCCTGAAAGAGCTGAATTTAAATTGTGCAGGTTGATGTATAAGGTAAAACATAATATGGCGCTTATGTATCTTCAAGAGCTTTGTATCCCAGACAATTCAAATGGTAGACGTCAAACTCTCAGGTCAGTTTAAGAGTTGTACCGTTTCTAGAAGTCTAAATTTAGTGAACAGGCATTTGCGTGGAACTCTTTACCCTCCGTCAAAGGAAACAGTGCATGGGAGACTTTGTTTAAGAAGAAACATAAAACCCACATTTTCAAAAAATTATTTACATAAGTGAAATTAACAATTTTTAATTTTAAAAACAAATATAACTATAAACAGTTTATACGTAAAGCGCCCTTGAAATGAAAGTTTTTTTTTCAAATTATCCAATATTATTATTATTATTATTATTATTATTATTATCATTATTATTATTATTACTATTATTAAATAATAATAATAATTATTATTATTATTATGAATGCCAATTTCAACACTCATCGTCAATGTATGTTTTATTATTTATTATTAGAAATATGGAAAATATATATATTAAGATAAATTTCTGACCCCTGCATTTGTGTAAAAGAAGATGGTTGGTTATCTATTTGTGTATCAAAGTTTTGGACAATCTTCAATAGAAACGATAAAATGGTGGATTTAAAGCGACTAACGAGCTAACGTCTATTTTGTTTGTCTCCAATTAAAATGGCTACCCCGACTTCCGTTAGATCTCTCTCACTGTCCGATACCCGAGAGGAGGCTTAGCGAAAGGCTCCGATGTAAAGCCTTCAATCAGGACTCAGAAATTAAGTCGTTTAAATTCATCGTATTTTATCCCTGACCTATTTAAAAATAAATTTCATATTTATTAATTTTACATTTTTTTCACATTCATAAAACGGCGTTGTTAAAAACATTTTTTGAAATTTGATTTTACAGTAAAATTGTAATATCTATTGGAAAAGTTTATTGGTTTTATTCTCGGAAAATTAATTTAAAATAAACCTAAACCTGAGAAATTTAAATTCACAGGAGAATATTTATTTTATAACTGTCACATTGATGTTTTTTTGCAAATTCGTGGACCAATCAAGAATTTTTTTCAGAAATATATAGACATAGTTAAATGTAAAATTTTATTTATTTAAATATGAAATTTTCTATATTACAGTTTTTTACTGTTTATTATAAGAATGTATAGGGTATAATATATTGTGGTATTGTATCTCACTTACGGGATGCTGTAAATTTTTATCCTTGAAAGTTTTATTTTTATTAAAAAAATCAATTTTTATTATGTATCTAGCAAACGAAAGCTAGTTTAAGTGAAATATATGAAAATCGGTTTTCAACATGAGCACATTGAATAATAGGAAAAATCTAATTGTGTATAACACAATACGGTAAAGCACAGATTGCATTCCATGACTGTATTAAAATAATACACAATGTATATAGTTTTCCAAGAATTCCACTGAAATATTCGTTATCACAGTAATCAAACTGAGATTTCATCAAAACTGAGGTTAACCACCAAATATTTGGCTATTTTTCATAAAAGCCACTGGTATTTCAATAACTTTTTACTTGGAATACAAATCACCTAGGCGCCGCAATTGGTATAATGTGTGGGATGGCTGCCGTAAGTGCTTAATCAACCTGTTAGACTCAGTGCAAAACTATTATAACAAACTTTTATAAAAATTTAATTAATCAACTAGAAATATATTTACACCTAATAAAAATTCAAGTGAATACAGATAATATAACATGTATTGCGAGAAACCTAAACACGAGAAAAAAGGAAAATTGCCGCTGCCTAAAAAATAATAACTTCTTTGAATTTTCTAACCATATCATTGAAACAAATCACTCTTTCAATAGTACTTGGTACCTTATAAAAAATTAATAATGAGCAATTTGGAAACCGTTGAAATATAAAAGAATTTACATTCAGAAAAAATACTAATTACCAACATAACATTCCCTTTATTATCCATATAGCCGTTAACGACCGTACTTCCTTCCTCTTTTCATGCCCCACCTGAATAGATTACAATGATGTATTTAGTTTAGTTATTACCTGGTGATGAGAAGGACTACACCTCTCGAAACTGGCAGTGAAAATAATCGAACTTATGTGTACTACAAAGTTATTATTGTGAAAATTAAAATAATTATGTTACACCACAAAATAATCACCAAGTCAATTAATGATATGAATATGTACGGAATCGCAAATCCTTTACACACAACAAATTCAAATTTATAATTTTGCAATAAAGTATTAAATCTCAATATATTAAAACAATTAGAAATCAACAAGAATTTAAATAATAATATTATCAATGAACAAATAATATCTACAATTCTCCTTTATTAAATATGTTTAACTCTACATGAATAGGTTTATGTTTATACAAACAAAAAAAACATTATATTACATAAAATTAGCAATATTAACTATGTGGTTAAAATTCATATTTTTTATTTATTATCTTTGTTTTATTAACCACTTGAATTGAGTTTAAATACATCTACCGGTTTCGAAAAATACCATTTTCTTCTTCAGGATGTCATAAATAACCAAAAATATAAAGCATTGTTTCTTCATCAGAATCTATTTTTAAAATTTTTAAAAAATTAAAAAAAAAATTTAGTACCTAACTCAAATTGCTGCTCAATACAAATTTAGTCGAATAATTTTTAGGAAAAAAATTTAGAATAGGACTCGTAGTTAAATTTAGTTGGCTGTTTATAATTTCCTGATAAGTTTTACATGCTTTATTTATCTCCAACGACTCCAAATTATTTAATTTGTGACCAACACCGTTTATATGCAAAATTGACAATCCCAATTTTTTATCAAAACCATGATTATTTTCTATCAAATGATTAGAAAATTCTGAAAACCCACTATTGTTCAAACATCTCAAATGCTCCCTCACTCTTATATTAAAACTTCTACCCGTTTTACCAATATAAAATGCAGCACAATCCTTTCAACTAAGTTTATAGACGCCAGAATTGTTAAATTTATCATCTTTGTCTTTAGAATTTATGAGTAAATTTCTTATACTATTATTTGTATAAAATGCCAGTCTAATGTTTCGTGATAGGTGTTTAGATATTTGTTTCGAAAAGTTATTTATGTATAAAATCCTACGCCAATTATCATTATTATCATTATGTTTTATCTGTGATTTATATAAAAACTGATTATTATATTCTTTTAATTTATTTTTTAAAATAGTGTCTATCAAACCTGTATTATACCCATTATTAACTGCTATTTTTTTAATTGTATTCAATTCAATATTGAAATTGGATGTTGACATAGGAATATTGACTAAACTATGTATCATGGTATTTTGAAAATGGTATTTTTCGAAACCGGTGGATGTATTTCAACTCAATTCAAGTGGTTAATAAAAAAAAGATAATAAATAAAAAATAAAATATACATATTATATTGTTTGTCTTAACATGAGTTTGTATTATTTATTTATTTATTCTTAATAAAGTGCATACATAAGTATTGTTATATATGCTCTAATATAAACAAAATCAAAATCGTTTCTTTTACTACAACTTATCTTTCACATATTTGCTTAATTTCATTTTGAATTTATATAGTTTTTCATCCTTTCTTATGTTTTTAGGCATTTCATTAAAAATTTTCATCGCACTACACATCATCGATTTCTGAGATTTAGCCTTCTTCCTGAATGGCAGTCTCAGTCTATCTTTTCCTCTGGTGTAATGTTCGTGCTCGTGTCAATTTGCATCAATTTTTCGGATAAATTCTGCAGAATAAATACATTGAAATATAAATACATTGAATATTTAAAATATATAATATGAACTCCACCAAAATTATTTCACGTTTAAAATATTTTGGATCAATACAATACCATACATATATTTCCACTTAACATTTTTAGGTCACAGCCACACTGCACGTTCAACCTAATTATTTTTAACACAATGCATTCTCGTAAATTCCTGTTCTTTCAGTTGCGGTGGAATTATTGCCCCGTTTACATTCTTTGACAGAGCGTAATATATATTATATTACTGGCAGTCTAGCCGAGCGCTACGTGTGAAAATCTACATAATTCATTATAAACCAAGAATATATCATTGTATACAATTTTTTGATTGAATTACCACGTATTTTATTTAAATTTAAATCAATTTTATTTGATCACTTATTTAAGTTGACATTTTTTTGTTCCATATAAATTTGTCATATACAAATTGTTATAGTAATACACCCATATAAAGACTTCACAGGCTTGGGAACGATTTTGATCTTGAATATATATTCCAATGTTCAAAATTTAATGGTAAAAGTGAAGTTTTTATACTATTCTGAGTCAAAGGTATAATTGATTTTGAAACTAAGCCATTCTGTGTTAAAACTATATTTTTATTTTTTCCGTGCTAAATATTATTTTTTATTTCTTTATACACTAATTAAATGAATTAATTAAAAAAATATAAATATAAAATCAAAATTCTCGAAAAACAGTGTTGTTGCTACCGGAATTCGAACATGGATATCCTCCAATTTGGGAAAAATACATTAAACGATTATGCTACACACACACAGTGCATTTACGACAAATTTTCGAACTTATATGTTACACTTTTCAAATTGATACATCTACCGTTCCATCATTTGAAAGCTATCTACTATATTTTTACGGAATCTCAAAATACCTTTGAGTAATCCGATAAGAGTATCAATGTGTCCAAAATTTAATAAAAAATAATTATTATTTCTAGCGTCTCCTATCCGATTTTTCAAATGTATTTTTAGTCAATTGACATATTATATCAATTAATGGAACGATAGATGTATAAATTTGAAAAGTTTAACATACAAGTTCGAAATTTTGCTGTCAATGCACTTTGTTGGTGTAGTATAATCGGTTAATGCATTTCCCCCCGATATGAGTACATCCAGGTTCGAATTCCTGCAGCAATAACAATATTTTTCGATAAAATTGATTTTATATGTATATATTCTTAGTTAAAACATTTAATTTATGTTTAAAAAATATCACAAATATCAATAACTTCACAATAAGAATGTGTTCTTAAAAAAAATTTTGTTTGTTTTACTTATATTTCAGTTGTTTTTAAAATCTATTTACATTCAATCAATTTCTTTATACATATATATATATATTCCATGGTATTTGTATAGCTGCATATGTTTTTTTATAATTAATTTTGTAAAAACTCATATGGTGTAAATTCAATGTATTATAAATATATAGATGTCATTTCATTGCCTATCTACGGCGACTACATAGTTGGTAATAAATAATTGAAATATTCCAACATTATAACATATATACAACTTCCAAAAATTTGATAGATGTGGTAGGATGGGTAAATAGGTGAACTTTACATTGTGTAAAGTGATTACTTAACCCACCCGATGACAGGTCGTAGGCCCTGTAATGCACAAGATTTCCATACTTCTATAACGTGAGACATCTATATTTTAATGACAATCCTTCAGGGAATATATTCCAGTAATTGGTTCTTACAGAGATTTGGACATACTAAAAAATATTGTTAATATAAATAAATAAAAAAATAATATTTCTACTGTTGTAATCAGTGGCATAACTACAAAAATTGGGCTTGAATACAAAATGCATATGTATTATGTATAGATAATATGTAAGAATATTAAGTAACGTGCGGTTTTAAATATTTCGAATAAAATTTAACTTTTATAATATTTATATGTTCATGAAAATACTCAAACTGAGTTTTTATGTATTTTTATACACTCACTAATTAAAAACATCCTTCCTTCATTTTACAGCCATGATCTGCTCCCTAATCCAACAGATCAGCGGTAAACCACTGTACGCTTATACATAAACAAATGTTTTCACGTGTCTTTGTAATACATTTTAAAATTTATAATTCCATTTTGTTGCGGTGGAATTTATAAATGATTAGTCCATATCAACGCTGAGAATAGTATCAATACAAAAAGTACTACAGGACGCGGACCTTTTGGGCCTTTGTCCAATGTAGGCTCTGATGCGCCGCATTGGCGTAGTTACGCCACTGGTTGTAATATGCAAAGTATTAAAAATATTTTTTTACGTTATCCTATTTGAGTGACGCGAATAAAACAAGTGAGATACGAGCAAATGAAGCATTTATCAAATATTAATTTTTGCAGCATTTTACTCGGCTATCATATTCACACAAGAAGCAGAAAAATTAAGTATCTGAAGCCCTCTGAGCATTGTTACAACTTTTAGGTCTGCACACATTTCATTTCTTTGTATCCTATTGTATTTAGCAAAAGCTTCACGTGTTTCTTTCCTCCATATACGTTTTTTTCGCACAGATCGCATGAACAGCTAAATTGAACTCAACGAGTCAATATAGTCTCCACTATATTAAATTAAGAAGGTTTGATTGATGAAGACGCTCAGATTTTATTTTCGAAAGATTGAAGTCATAAATCAGATCGTTTAATCTAGACTAATTTATCAGCTTGAACTTAAACGTGAACGTGCCAGGCGCGCTGTCAACATCGAAGGGGTAATTATATTGACTCAAGACTTCTATTTTTATTAACAAAAATAAGAAGGTAATGAAGAAGTTTATAAACAGTATCACGATATTAAAATAAGTATTTATAAATTCAATGAATAAAAATATATTTTATTAAATATCATAATTTTTGTTAAACTGCCGATCTTTTTCTGAAAAACTATGTATTACATATATTTGTATTCAGTACCTAGTAATAAATCATTTAAAGGAAGAATTTTGGAGTTGACCGGTCTAATCAAACATAACCTGGCTCTACAACCCTGTATGACCCCTGACCTTGACCCTTATATTAAGATAGATACCTCCTGGTTTGATTTTCCGTCAGTAAGTATTATGAACTTGAGATAATTAAAGACCTTGGCGATTTCAAAGTTTGGAAAGATATGCATCAGGGAAATTTATTGTTTTTTCATTGACATTATCATTATCTCAAGATACAATTACCTGCTTTCTTCTTCAACGCGACAAAGTAGTGCAGGCATTTTCATTCTTCCGATATAGCGATTAAAGTCCAGCCATCCACGTATCTAAGATTAGAAATCTTTCTACCTCCAATCTGATGTTATCGCCAAGTATGTTAAAAAGGTCTGAAGACAATGTACTTCTTTGTCTGACTCCTTTACGGATTTTCAACTGTTACAGAAAATGGAATTAAATTTAACTATAGCTGTATTATCCATGAGATGCACACGGTGTTCCGGGACTCATATCATACAATCCACATGCATTTTCATTTCGCGCAGTCAAATGCTTTCTTGTAGTCGATGAAGTATAACACGACTAGCCATTGGAACTCTGGTTTTCTTCCCTAGCTGGCGGATATTAAGTATTATAACTATTCATCACTTTAACTAAAACTATTTTATCCATGTAAGGCGTAAAAGATAACAATTTATATTTTGTTTAACTGGATTCTTGACTAAGCATCTAGGAAAAATATTTAGTTTATAAATATAAAAATATTTTTATATTTTCTTAAACATAAAGCCAAATTCTTAGAAATTATTTTGAAATAATATCTCTAAAATTGAATGTATATTATGCAATGACAAAAAACTTTAATAATAAAATGACTCGTATATTTCTCGATAAAACGCTAAAATAATATTTCATATAGCCACAAAAAGTATAATGAATACTTAGTGAAAAAAAAGTTCGTTAAAAAATATTTATTCAGGTTAAATTAACCTTTAAAATATTTCAATATCTTTTTTTACTATTTAATTTGATGTTTTCCGCTTAAAATAATTGTTCTTAAGTTGCGTGTATTTTTCTCGTGATATTTCTTTTTGTATTTTACTCTTCGTTTATTTTATATAATAAAGTATTATTATTTTAGCAATAATATGCTTTTTGTGGGTGTAAATCCAGTACTTGTGTGTTCTTGGATATATTAAAGTATTACTGATAATATACTAGTCAAAATAAGAAAATATATAAAAATTAAAACATGATTTTTCAAGCGTATTCTAGTATAATGTGCAATAAAATATTTTACAGATAAAGAATATTGCTTTAAATACTTTCAAAAATAATTTTATTCTCATTGTGATATCTATGCTGTTTCAAGGAAATTAATATCAAATTTAGTCCATAGATGGCGACAGTGTAGATGTACTCGAAGTGTTTTCATATAACATATTAACATATATACAATATTAACATATATACAATATTAACATATGTAGAATTTCCATAAATTTGATAGATATGGAGATTGATTAATGGGTGAGAATGGTGCACGTTATATTTACAAAAAGTGATCACTTAAACTAGCCGAAGATAGGTAGTAAGCCACGTAATTACCCATATTCCATATCTTTCCATTAAAATATAATAAAAAATAGCTTTGTCTCTATGAGGTGTCAACTATTTGTTTATTATTATTTTATTTTTCCTAGTCACCCTCATCACTTACTTCACTATTTTAGATATTAATAAATATTTTACATTTAATTTACTTTATTATTATAGGTAAAAAGGTAGTTATTTATATAAATTATTATTTAGTAAAACGATTAGAATAAATGAGCGCTTCTTTTTAATACACAGTTATACTAAAAATAAAGTGAACAGAGCTCTAAATGGAATTATAGCAAATGGGAACTTGTCAACCGAGGCAAGACTAGCGATTCACAAAAGACTCCTGGTACCGATGTATAGAAGTGAGGACTGGAGCTGGCAGAAGAGAAACGAAAGTAGACCGAATGCACTGGAAATGAGATCATAACAGAGGGAACAGAAAATGTCTTTGAAGAATTCTTGGATTATTTTTACTCTACAGGCGTAAATAAGCTCGCCATAGAATCAAGTGGATCTTAGTTTGATTAATCCTTCCAAAACCATGAAGTAACATAGGTCTACCGCACCAATTAAAACCGTAATATTTCGGTTAATATACACAACATAAAAATAATATTTTAGTTAATTCTAAGGAAAATATTTATGTTTAGAATTGACTTGTAAAAAACCAATTGCTTAAAGTGAATCCTACAAACATAATTATTTTTCAATTAAGTTAGTTGTAAAATTAATATGCTGGAAAAAATACCATTTATGGTAAGACAATAAAAATAATAACAAAAATACGAATATATGATTTCTCTTTCTCACTAATTTATTGAAGAGAGATAAGAAAAAAGGTAGTTTTGTATACCTTCGATGAATGCTTCGATTTATATTAGGATATTGGTCCAATTTTCGTAATTAATTCTCTATATTTAGAGTAAGTTTATGGTATTAATATTTTTTTTGCCATGTAAATTAATAAAAGCTTTCTTCACAATTAAAATGTTAAAAATTTCTTACTGTAACACAAGTTGACAGCATGGCTGCATATGGGTATTTTATATCACGGTATGATAAAGGTTAATAAAGTTTATTTACTCTATTTTTACTCTATTTGAATTTGAAAGTTAAAATCGACAATGAATTTTATAACGTTTATGTTAATTATTGTACTAATTAATTATTCTGAATATTTAGATTTTATTTTGGTAATATAAAAAATTAGGTATATTATTAATTCGTAGTCTACATTCATAATCTTCCATATAGGGTTGATGTGTCGTTGCTCATAAGGCTTCTAGACCCAAGGTAGGTGAGGGTCTGGTATCGGCCACGTCTTCCATTAACTGTCAGGTAAAGTGGGACTACTCGAGAAGGGCTGTCACAATCAGACTGCGGAGGTGTCTCAATACCGGGGCCGTCATCACACAACGTTAATAAAGCACACATAAAGTCTGGCTTACAAGGAAACAATTTATATCATTATTAATTAATATTTTTGATATTCAGTATATGTTTCGACAAGGAAAAATTCGTGGTTGGTTTTCATGAGGTTTTTTTAAACAACACAGGATTTTGATTCTGTGAATATTTGTAATCAATTAATTTTCTAGAAACATTATATTAAAGTATACCGGTATATATATATTATATATAAGAAGGAACATATATGCATGTAATCTTTGGGGAGGTAAAAAATTTTATGGGCACAGTAAAGGGCTTACTATGGATATATTTTCACAGAAAATTATTATAGCGGAGGGTGGAGGGAGAGGACATCAAAATATATCTCTAGGGTTATTAAAGATAAAAAAAAATAACCTGTACAACCCTAGTAGCTAGTTATTAGCTTCCTCTTAATAAATCCGACAAGGCAAATGTCATAAAGGTTATTAATATCTAAAACAAGCGGTTCACAATGTAGTCCTGATACCGACACTGATGTATGGAAGTGAGGCCTTGAGCTGGCAGAAGAGAAATGAAAGTAGAATCTCTGATCTTAGTATACTCAGTAAGATTAAGAAAGGATGGTTTGGTCATATGGAACGGATGAATGAGGAGAGAATGGTAAGAAAGATATATGACGCAAGTGTTAATGGCACCAGAAGTAGAGGACGTCCGCGGAAGACTTGGCGCGATCAGGTAAACCAGATACTGGAGAATGGTCCTATTAGAAGCCTCAATAATCGTCGAGCTTGTATTAGAAGATGTATGAATGTGGATGAGGCGAGAATTGTATGTCACGACAGAAGAGTGTGGCACTCCATCTTCTCTGCCTACTCCCGCTGAGAAACAGCGTAATAGTAAGTAAATAAGTAAGTTATTAATTTATTTCAACGCTAATTACACAATAACTGGTATAATGCTGGCTACAGTCCAGATACAATTTTTTTTTCTTAATATTTTTTGTGAAATAAATAATCTTAGATTTGGGTTTTTTGAGGAGCATGTGAGTAGTATGTTTCATGCAATCTACCATCTGTCTAAATCATTCTTCAAACTTCTGTGGGCCTGAATCATGAACTTGATTTATTTCAATATGTTATTAGTTTATTAATATTTAATATATACAATAATTTAGCCGCCATATCACCCAGAAGCATGCAATCACCGTTTGCTTTGTATGTGTCTTTTATAATTTATTTATTTTCGTTTGTGTTGATGAATAATAAAGAACAGCTTAACCTATAAATCATATATTTTATATTAAGTAATGTTTTAAATATTTACAGAATAAACATTATTAAGGAGAAGAAATTCTTATTGTGAAGTTATAATTATTCGAAACATAGGTATGTGATATTTGAAATACTAATTTAATGTATTAATTAGAAAGATATAAATATAAAATCAATTTCATCGAAAAATATTATTGTTGCGTCAAAGTTGATTTATTTTCTCTGACTTATGACTGAAGTAGTTATACATGTAATAATTATATTTTGTGTGTGTGAACTTTTTACTTTTTATTAACTTTTTAAAAATAATTTTTTTTTTGTATTTATTATTAATTTCCTTGGTTTTCTTTTTCACAGCGTATTTATTTCATAACCTTTAATGTATAACTTAATATGTTTTATCTTCATGGCGAATCAGGTTAAAAAAAAAAACCTGAATATTTGTGTCACTGTAAAAAACATGTTTATTAAAATTTCAGAAAACATGATATTTTATTATTATCACTAGTAAATATACGAGTACATAAGCCAGATATATGTTCACAGTTAGATTTTTAAGCAGATTCACTCTAAGAAAACTATTTTATTGATTAGTATATAAATACTATGTTAAAAAATGCTCTAACTTGCATTTTTTTTGTCCCAAATGAATGATTAGAATTATCAGGTATAATACCTGCTTAAGCAATCGAGTCTCACCCGGGCGACACTAAATCCCGGCGAGTTTTACAGCTGCTGGCTTAACTAACGGCGGGGGTGGAACTAGCGCTACCTCTAACACACGCGGGATGAGTAGGGCTGTCCAAAAAGCCTCGCGGGATTTAATATTAAAAAATAATAATTTTTAAAATATTTTACATTGAATTCTCACCATAACAAGAAAAAAATATATAATTTGTAAATTTGTTTGATATTAATAATAAAGTTTTTGTATGATTTGAATTCTCTTTTCCAAGTTATTAATCAATATTTTGTAGCTTAATTAAAAATTCATTCATGTTTACTTAGGGGCTTAATGTACATGTTGGAAGAATTCCAAATTAGTTATTTTTTTACAGTAAAAGTGCTTTATTTACTTAACAAATACTAAAAATATATATATAACAGTTATTACGTGTAAACTCATTGATTATAAGTAATATTTTAACTATATACACATTATTATCTATAAATAATATAATTGACAACAATAAAAAAAAACATATTTTTGTAGAGTAAGTAACTTAAAATAATGAGTAAGATTAAGAAAAGATGACTTAGGTGGTTTGGTCATAGAGAACGGATGAATGAGCAGAAAATGGTAAGATAGATATATGACGCAAGTGTTCATAGCATCAGAAGTAGAGGATGTCCGCGGAAGACTTGGCAAGACCAGGTAAACCAGATACTAGAGGATGGTCCTGTTAGAAGTCTCAATAATTAGTGAGCTTCTATGATAAGATGTAGGAATGTGGATGAGGCGTGAATTGGGTGACAAAACAGAAGGGTGTGACGCTCTGTCCTCTCTTCCCGGAAAAGCGGCGTGATGGTAAGTAAGTTAGTAAGTAACTTCAATATACTCCAAAAAAGTAAATTCCAAATTAATTAAAAAAAATATTAATATATGTAAGTTAAAAAACAAATGTAAAAAAAATTAAACAAAAATTCATGCATTTGATAAAAGGATTTCGCAAATATATTTTTTGTCTGAACCTCTCTGGGGTCATTGTCCCATACATTTGAAAGGAACTTTTGTGTCACGTCAACCCAAACTACCACGCAATCTCTCCCAAGTGCCACCGTATACGTACAACGTAGTTACCACCGTATTTACGTGGAATAAAGTTTTTAATCCTTTCGGTGCTGAATTTATTTCCGCAAATACATTACTTTTACCCCATTCGGAAGACAGTAAAACAGATCACCTTTTATTACAGTCACTCAATTGTCAAAGTTTCAACCCTATAAAGTGTTCTTCAATGTTACATTATTTTTATATGAATTCTTATTGTCCGTGTCAACAGATGACATTTTTATGAAATTTTTGCTTCGAGATAAGGTTTATAATAATTATATCAATACGTTTATTCCAGAGTGATCGTTTTTTTTTATGAAGACCTGATAAAGATAATTCATATTAGTACATTTAAGTAACAAAATAATATTTTAAAGACCTGATAAAGATAATTCATATTAATACATTTAAGTAACAAAATAATATTTATGTTATGAAAAGAAAAGAAAAAAAGATTAAAAAGTTCACACACACACACACATATATATATATATATATATATATATATATATATATATATATATATATATATACACATAAATAAAATATAATTACTACATTTAAGTCATGGCTATTACTGTATCTGTAGCTATTCTGTAATCGTTACTATTCTCTCGTCAGGGAACCAGCTTTCCATGAGAGCACCGTATCGTGAGATTCTTTGTATACAACTCTCGGGTTTAGTCGTTCACTAAGCCTCAAAGTTTAGCAGCTGTTTATAAATTATATTTATTTAACATTTCAGCACGAATAATTGTAAATATCTATGGATTTAGGTGACGTTTGTGCGCACTTGCATATACAAATTTCAAATCGAAATCTGTGTGTATCTCTTTCTACCTATCTAAGTTTATCTCTACACGTATATATGGTACTTAGATTTATCTCAACCGAATTTCTAAGATTTATTTCATCGTCATTTATTTGTCTCATTCCATGGAAACGGGCCATTATGATTTTGATAGTGATAAATAATTATTAAAAAACGATTTGTGTTACAATTTGTTTTAATCAACACTTGTGAAAAGGGAGTGCTTAGTCGAAATTTAAATAATTAGGTACCGGCATAATTTTTTTATTATTTTAATATTAGAAAATATAAAAGATTTTTAGAATATTCAGTAGGATATATATATATTTGAGTTTGTTATCTATTATGATTCCTAGGTACTAGATACAGTATTAACATTACTAAAAAACACAAATACTATTTTAGAATATAATTAATAATTTTACTGCCCTCATGATGAAATATTCACTAAAATAATTTAACTATGAATATAATTTAATAATTTATCATTTTTTAATTAAGAAATTTCTTAAATACACCCTAATACGAATGCCAGAAAGATGATAACTTAGTATGTTTGGTATAAAATAAGCTTACATTGAATCTATCCAAAACAGAACTACTATGGACAGCAATATCTAGAAGGCAATACTTAATACAGGAATTAATGTTTGCAAATGCTAAATCTGCAGTTAAGTTGTCGGGCGTGCACATTGATTCAGATCTTTCAATGAATACACAAATCAGCAAAACTGTCAGTTCACGCTTTTATCAACTGAGAGATAAAAAGCATCTTTCATCTTCCTTCTGATGCAGCCCGTCTACTTATAAATGCATTTGTGATGTCACGTGTCGACTATTGTAACAGTATCTATCCTGGCCTGCCAATATTTCACTAGGTTACACTACAATCCAATCTCAACGCGGCAGCATGGATAATATATAGTTTCTAAATTCTCTCGCACAACATACTTTTTGCACGAGCTGCGTTGGCTTCGGTTCCCTGAAAGAGTTGAATTTAAATTGTGCTGGTTGATGTATAAAGTAACACAACATAGCGCCTTTGTATCTTCAAGAGCTTTGTATTTCAGAAAAAATTGAATGATAGACATCAAACTCTCAGGTTAGCCTTTACTTTAGCTGCAGATATGGTTGGTTTAAACCGACCAGTCATTGCCAGAAGTCTAAGTTTGGTGAACGGACATTTTACGGTGGCAGACCCAAAAGCGTGGAATTCTTCTCCCTCCGTCATGAGAAACAGTGCATCAGAGACATTATTAAAGAAGATACAAAATACACACATTTTCTAAGTATCATTTCTATGGTGATTTTACGAGTATCACCAGATTTCCTTGGGGTTCTATCCTTTCTTTATACTTTCGAGTTACTTGGGTTAAATCCTTATAATAATAACTCAGTGTCTAATTGTAACAATTACACTTTATTTATAATAAGTATTTACAGTATTTAACAATTATATAACTCAGAGATAGACTATCAACTATTGAGAAGTGGCACTGGAAAGAGACCCGTTCCCCCAGAGACGGCCTCTTATAAAAATTGCCCCACACCACTCATCTGACGCACTCTCCTGACACACACATACACACAATTATCAAGTGACAGTTCTCACAATTTCCATTACAATTTTTAATACAAAGATAACGTAGCATCTTTGAGATTAAATTTTTTACGAAAATTGCGCTATAAAAATTATCGAATTTTAATATTATTTATGGGCCGTCGTAGACCAACAGTAACAAAATTTTATGAAGATAAATCAGGCATTAATTAATCATCATGTACTGAAACAACATTGGATAGGAAAATATAGAAGCTCCTTGTCAAGCGTTTGGAATCCCGACTTTTCATAGACAAGTTAATAAAAAATGATGACCAACAAAGAAATTTTATTCTTCATTTTTTAGTTTGGATATTCATATACTTATTGATAAGTACGTTGGTATGACGCATGTGCAAAGGTGTATATTAAAAGTAAACACGATTGTGATCTTATAAATCATTTCTTCTATTTTATCTGCTGTATAAGACACTTTATCCTTGTCTTTATTATACACAACACGCGAGTAATATATTTTTTTAAATTCTTCTCGAATTCAGCGTGTTGCGGTTTGCAAGGGTTAAACCCAAGGTAGGCACTAGATCAAAACCAACCTTACGTCGGCACGGGAAGGCCGTGTTTTTTTACGACCATGGTGGTGGATAAAAAGGCTCTGCTGAATTATTGTGGCGTTTAAATTTTAAAATATTCAAGATTTTTTTATATACTCGAAAATTTTGTGAAAGACTTCATTACTTTGATATTTTAGATAATTTAATTTTTTTTTTTCGCTAGTGATTGAAAAAATCTCTGTAATAAAAATATTTTTAGGGACATGGGTTGTTTTCAAGTTATAAATGTCAGGTTTTGCTAATATTTGTTAAGTTTTTTATATTTTTCGAGATATGGAATATATTCTGTTGAATGAGATTTACGAAGCGCTTCAATATGTGAGACTCCTGTAACAACAATGTATATCAGTTTTTACTCGTTTGCTATATTGACTAATATACAGCGTTGTTGCAAGGAAGATCACTTAGAAATTGTGTATTATAATAATTATGTTTATTTTATATGGTTGTTTATACTAGAATATTAATTTTTTTAAATGAAAATTAATTTAAATATTAGAAGCGATTTCCGATCTACAAGATTTAGAGACCAAATTGATATTCCAAAACTTAAATATAATGCAACCCAAAACCATTATATTTATCTAGGCATCAAATTCTTTAATAATGTCCCCATTACAATTATAAATTATAAATTTGTATCTAAAATCAAAAAATATGTATAAGGATTTGTAGACACATATACTCTCTTATATACTCCTTTAAACACTCTGAGTCTCTGACTCTCATAGAGAAGAAAAAAATGTAAAAAGAAACATACATATAATTACTGATTATGTTTAAAAAAGTATTATATCTCATTATATATTCTAAAAAAATTTAAAAAATACAACTTTCCGGCATTCTTAACCAAGATCTGCCAAAACCAATACTGGGGTCTCATATGTCAGTCCATCATTCGTGAATAAAATAATTTAATATTCACCATGTTTTGGTAGTTGGGAATATATATTTGTATAGTGATGAGGCGTGAACACAGACACACAGAAACACTTACTCGAGATACACTGAATTTATGAACCAAAGGTTTACAATAGATTGCGCGAGTATCAATATTTAGTAGGAGAAAAGCAAAATACAAGATCCAAGCGAAATCTTAAGTAGATAATTGCCCGTTTAGCAGAGAATGCGACCCGCTGATGGCACTAGCTGTGTCTGCTATGTCATCACACTTACCGTGGCTAGTTGCAAATAGGGAAGATTGAATGATAAAACAGAAAAAATAGAACCAACCATTGAACCTTTACATTATTCACTTATATAAAAGAAAAATATTTAGCATTAATTTCTGTTATTATATATTTATATTTTTATATGTAAAATTCCCCATCGAATAATAGATTTTCGAAGATCTAATTATTGAGAGATTTCCTTTCAATAAACTTCGTAATAAATTCATCAAAATTAATAATTTCACAAAACAATAATTCGTGTAAAATCACAAGTTCGACAATAAATCTTAATTTGTAAAATAATCATCTTCTTCCTGAAGATGAATGGAGTGAAATTTAATTATTCATTCGGCTTAAACAGCAACAAGCAACGCCATCTCTCGTACAAAGTTTACACTCCGTGGAGATAAATCACAGATTCCTGGACCGCTTATTTACTGCTCGGACGCCAGGAATTTTGTTCATTACTTTAAGCAGGATTGCATGTACAAGAAGAACGACGGTCCATATAGCGTACACATTACATTGTATCATGAATGTTTAAGTAATGAATTTATTCAAGTGTATTATTTAAAACACATTAAATTAATCACTTAGAAAGATGTATAGAAAAAATCTATGTTTCGAAAAAATATTTAGTCACCACCTAGCCTCGGACCCAGAACTTTCTCTTACGTTGAGAATGCATTACTATTACACAATGTTAACTATTTAATTGATATAAATCCTTGAGATAAAATAAAATAATTGTAAAAAAATACAAATTTTACATAAAATATTGATATTTTAATTATTATAATTTAAAAATTAATATAATATTATATATATATATTTCTTTTTGGTATAAAAAAATGTCAGCACCGTATTGATATTTTTTTAATATTTTATTCTGTATAATTTACATGTAGGTATACTGAACTTATATATAAATTGATTAAATTGAATAAAATCACTTTGTATGAAACCACGAACTTTATTAAACGCCAACCGGTTTCGAATAGCTCAAGCTTCGTCAGGATGTATTTAAAACTAACAATATATACACAAATAGTGCACTTATATATACATAAATAGGGAGATAGAATATAAAACTACGCGTGAAAGAAAGATATATAATACATATTCAGTTAAATAAATAGAACATCAATTTTTATGTTCCGTCTAACTGTATATATAATCTATCTCTCACGTTTGCGTATAATTTTATATTCTGTCTCATTTGACCAATTCACCAAGTTGTAAAACAATTTTTGGGGATACGTATTGTAATAAATTTTACAAAATATTTTTTTATTTAGTATATATGTACTCTATTTTTAATTGTTCAGAGTCAATAATCATTTTAATTAATTATAATATAATTACAATTTTATTATTTTGACATTGGAGCCCAAGGACCCTTATACATTTGGGAGCCCTGGTCCGTTGCTCCTTTAGTCAATCCTGGCTAGATTACTATGTTATATAATGACAATGCTATATAGTGACTATGACTATTATAATGTATGATATAAAATACAAAACGATATGCACATTATTTATTTTTACCATCGGTAATGAGTTTTTGTATTTTTAAATTCATTAAATATATAATGTATAACAAATTTCGTATATTTGGATAATTTCATAGCTCTCAGATACCGTTTTGCTTACTCTCTACTCCTCTCTACTCAGAGGATGCACCTGCACGATTTATGGAAAGGTATGTGGTTTAAAAATATGGCTTATGGACCATACGATATCACATAAAACATGTCAGACAGGGTTATCCTAAGTAAAGCGCCGCCCTTAATCATATTTTAAAATACCACTTTTACTATTTTTAATATCCTTAACCTATCCCTGCAAATATGTATTGTTTAAAAGCATGTTGTATTTTAAAATTGTATTTATCCTCCAAGGTAAAAAATAAAATGCTGTCGCCCTTTGACGATTTTTTACAACATAGTTTTATAGGCCATACACGTTAATATTATGCAAAAAAAAACTATTGTATTGTTTTCGCACAATTCTGAGAAACAGACCCTTAAAGTATCCTTTAAAATTTATTTTCTGCTGTTACATGTAATTCTAATATTTTTATTTATAAATACGTACCTTTATTTCGCCGCTGATTTTCCGCCCCTTAACCTTCCCTAGCCATGCTGTAAAAAAGGTCTACTGCTCAAATTAAACCTGTATATATTCGTAAATACACGCAACATATTTTAACCATAAAAAAATCATTTAAGCTTAGAAATTACTAATGATTTATAGGATTAACTTTATAACCAATTATGTTCAAGTAATTATTTTTCAATTCAATGCTATGTAAAATTGCTACGTTGGAAAAAATGGTATTTGCAGTAAGACAGAAGAAGATCAAAAATTAGTTTCACAGTAAAAAGAATAACAAGTATACGAATATAATTATGTATCTTTCTCACTAATTAAATGAAGAATAATAAGAAGAAATGTCGTATTGTATAGAACTAGTGTTAATAAATGGTACGAAATATATATATTTTTTCAATTTTATTGCTCGACATTCACAGTAAATGTACGCCATTTAAACTCGTAAAAATGCTAAAAATCTATAAATAATTAACACATGGTAGTTTACGGATATTTTCTATCGCGGTATGGTAAAGGTTAAGCACAGCCTTATTTGCCTGCGTCCATCTATCTAATTTAACATAGATTTATTTTATTATAAACTTGCATGTTTTTTTGTTCGATTAAAAGTTGCGTAAAAGACGGCGTAGTCGCCTCATGCCCGTATTCCAACGTAAAAAATGCAGTATGCAGTAAAGCTGGTCCAACAACTTAAAGGTTGTATTATTATAAAACTGGCAATAGATGTCATTCAAAAAGAGAAAAAATAACTATAAAATAACATTTTGGTTATACATTTTAATAATTAATTCAAAATAACTTTGTAAATAGCCTTTTATTATTTATTTCCTTTCTTGTTAAATTTGAAACTGTTTCATGATATTAAACTTACAAATGTCGTCAGAAAGTATAATATTCATATTATTTTATTTTTAAGAACAACTCTGGGCAACAGATGTCGCTAACAATGAGCAGTCTCGGCTGTATTTCTTTTGTTTTACACTCCAGGTATTATTGTGTCACAAAATCAGAGTAAATATTTTTACCTTTACCATTTCAGTTCCTAATATTGAAAATCGTATTTTACAGAATACACTTTTACATTCTACAAAATCTTTTAAGATGTTTGTGATTTGCAAATTCTTTTGTGCTTGAATTATTCGAGATTTGAAAAAGTCCATTACAAAAAATGTGTGGTTTTTCTAAGAAAATATTTTTATCAAGAACGAAAAAATCGTTTTCTTCCGAATAGACGTTTGATTTTATTTTAAATAAAAATATAGCTATTTAAAATGTAAGTAATTTTTTGGAGGAAAAATTCTTAGAATTTGATAAATGTATTGCTAGAAAGTTTAATACTATTATTTTGAAGGGGTACGGTTTAAAAGTTAGTTAACATACATTTTTTACGGCAATGTGGTTCCATTTGTATAAGTATACATGGAGAAATAAGGGTACGTAGGTATGGGATAGGTTAGTGCCTTTTGTCAATAAGCAACACACTTTCGGTGTTTTAGTTATCATTATACGTAAAATATTACAAACCAGCCTTTAAACCGTTTTAAGATGCGATGGTCAGATAACGTCGGGCAAGATGTTAGGCAAAGTTAGAAAAAAAAAATTCAACACTTGATGCAATCGACGGAAGAAGACGAATAAAAATTAAAAAACCTTTTGAATAACTCTAAATGCACGATAATAAAGTGTAGGATAAATAAAAGCCATAACTGGAGTTTCTACTTTAACTGAACGAATGATTTTTATAAAGCTGAATTAATTTGTAAAGCTTGTAAGGTTTAAGTATTTAGGTATCGTAGGTCCGAAGGTTATTACTTTAAAAATATGTTATCACTACTATTAATATTTTAACGCCATACATTATTAAACATAATAAACATGATTTATATTAACAATATTTGAATATGTCTAAGAACATACAATTACAAGATTTTCACCTACAAAGGCACTGTTATTAGATATCTTATAGTGACGACGCTATTTTTTATTATATTTAATGGAAATATATGGAAGTATAATTAGTGGGTGAGAATGGTGAACGTTATATTTATATAAAGTGATCACTTAAGTCAGCCTAAGGCGGGTCGTAAGCCCCATTCTACCTTATATGGTTCTTTTTCAAATCATCGAGCAGAGCAGTCAAACTTGCGCGATTCAAATGCTGCGACCAGCGTTTCTAATATGTAACTACGGACGATCCAGTGTAACTAAAGGGTAAATATTTTCATGTTATTCTATCACTAGCGCATAATTTACTATAATTTGTTAATCTAATCGCATGGTGAATAATCTTTACAGGAAACGAAACATTTCCCTTTAGCCTTTGGTTACTTTAGTTTCGGTGTCATCATTACCATGACCTACTTTACATCTGATCTTCTAAAATTCTGCGTAAGGATCCTATTTCGTCAGCCACGATAAATATGAGGATCAACCACGATAAAGGGCCAAAGAGATGGGATGCTCGAACGGGCATGGACCGGAGTGATGCCATCTATTGTAACATCTGGTTGTTATCTGCCTGCATGAAGAACGTCGAACTTGCGCCTATCCAGACGAAATGAGGATTTGTCAAGGGGAATTGCATTCAGATTTTAGTCGTCTCTATGTTCGTTTTATGATTAGATGCCATTTTCATGACGAATAACACCTTTTTATCATCTCCTGGTAATATTTATAATTTTTTTCCAGTTTAGAATGAAGGCAGAACGTGACAAAATAAGGTGGATATATGTTTCTGAGGTGAAGAATCCGCAGATCTTGTGTTCACCCCTGGATAGCCGATGATAGGGTAGGACGCCGGTTTTTACTCCCATAACGTACAAATAATAAATTAATTAAATTTGACGAGCCTCCTGGAGCCACAGACACGGTGTACTTGCCTACCTGAAGAGACATGCTAACCTTACATGAATGATTTCCACAAAACAGGTATTGGTGGAAAAGTTGGCAGTAGGAAGTCCTAAATGTAGAAGGTATTCAAAGATATAGATGCAAAGGCTAAATAATAATAATAATAATAAATTATAACACATTATAGTTGCGCTGTTTTAGATTTGTTGTTTTAACATAATTGCAAATCACTTAAGATTAGGGATTTATATTCCCAAATGTGAAAATACTACATTCAAATATTACATATGTATATTATCGTAGCAACACTCCGGAATAATCCCGTCTTAAATAACTCACCAGAATATATGTGAGATCTTATCTTATAATTTGAATAACAAACTTATTGTGAGTCACTACCAACGCGTGTAACTGTATTAGATTATAGGCATGTTTTCATTATTAAACCATACGGAATGCGACATAGAATAAAGTATGTTAGATTACAGGCATGTTATCATTATTAATCTATACAGAGCATGTCATTAAATAAAATTAATTAGATTACAGGCATATTCTCATTATTAATCCATACGGAACATAGTATAAAACAAAATTCATCAGATCATAGGCATGTTCTCATTATGAATCCATACGAAACATGGCATAAAACAAAATTTATCAGATCATAGGCATGTTCTCATTATTAATCCATACGGAAAATGGCATAAAACAGAATTCATCAGATCATAGGCATGTTCTCATTATTAATCCATACATAACATGGCATAAAACAAAATTCATCCGATCGTAGGCGTGTCTCATTATTAAACCCCACGGAACATGGCACATAATAAAATGTTTGATTATGGGCAATTTTCAATTAGAGAAATCGATGTAGAATTATCAATTATTACTGTAAAAAATAAAGAAGAGGAAGTACAATGTAGAAAATTAAGTTAAATTAAGGAAAATCGATTGGAAGATATGAAACAATGACAGAGCAAACGACTCGTAGCTGAGATAGAAGATCAGGTAGATATGAGTAGTGAAAAATATTATGTATATTTATCTGTATTTATAAATATCATCTATATTTCAAAAAATGAATGTATATCTGTCGATTAATAAACTATAAGCTACATTTTATACAGACACTCTTTAAGAACCTTGCGCAAAACAAAGGCGACCTCCCCTCTCTCACCACGACATAAATGTGTGTAGTATTGAATAAAATCTGTTTCAAATTTTACTAAGTTAGACTCAAGGATCCTGAGGGAAGTAACATCACCCTACTGCACCCTCCTGTCATCGAACTATCCCAAATTTTGCATATGTCGTTACTCTTTACGAACTGCGTAAAACAAAGGCACTCCCCCACCATTCTATAACCCCCTCCATGAATCCCGAGCGACGCCAGGCAAAGTTAGCTGGAATACAATCATAAATGATAAAAAAATATATAATAAATTAATTAATAACGCGTTCTAAGAATAAATAATAACCAAATTTTGTTCTGTTACATTATATGGCGTACACTATACGTGAAAGTAAAACAAATAATATTTGCAGATATTTGTTTTCTGATAATATTTTCGATTTTGTTAGGTGTACCAAGTAGAGTACCTCAATTTTATAGTGGTACAGATAGCACGTACAGTACAATAAAGCACGCGTTGAATTGGAGTAATTTCGTTTTGATAGAGTAGGTACTTATACACTAACCGTGCGGTTTCCAGGTTGATGAATACTTGCCCTAGCCATTTCCATACGAATGTCTGGTTTCTATGGGATCTTTGTGATCGGTGAACTTGGCTCCTTCATTTCTCAAACTTAGTTACAATGGGATCACATTGTATATATTATCAGAAAGGTGTCAATACTTTAGACAGTTGTGTTGTGCATTAATGATTAAAATATATTGTTTCTGACGTGTGTACTTACATAATAGATAGTTAAAAGAGTGAAATAACGTGTGACATAAAACCGAAATATTTACAGAAAACGTGATGTCCTTGGATTGTATCGATGTGTGTGTGTGTGTGTGTGTGTGTGTGTGTGTGTGCGCGCGCGTGTGTGCGTGTGTGTGTGACCGTGTGTGTGAATGCGCGTGTGTGTGAATGCGCGTGTGTGTGAATGCGCATGTATGCGCAGATATAAATATTGGTCACACACGGGGCGCGGGCCTCTTTTCTACGCTACGGTTGTTTCGTTATTGGTTTTACATCTTGTGTATCAATTGTATCTTACTGTAAAAAATAGTTAATTGTCACTAAGAGTTTTACTCAAACCATCAACAGTACCGAAGTGTACCAAGAATACGTACTAATGAGCAAATACGTAACATTTAAGTTTTTTGTGCTATATTTCTAAACAATACAACGATTTGCATCTTGAATTCCAATTAATCATTCCAACAAACTTGTTTGAATAATAAAAGCATAAGTTTATTTGAAAATTCTTGTTATTTTTAATCTCATACCTTGGATTCCTTTAAAAAAAATAGCTTCTCACTGAAAAGTAAAAAAAATATTTACTGTAGGAAATATTACAAGTAATGACAAAGCAGTCAGTAATGAGTTCAACCATTATTGTATCTCAGTAGATGAAAATTTGGCTAAAAAAATAACATCGGATTGTAAATGAAAATTAAAAACCGATTCACTTAACCCTGCAGCCGTAACATGTTACCCCGATAAACGAATATGAAATTGAAATATTGATCCAAAGTTTAAAACTAAATACATCTCATGGTATAGATTTAATCTCATCGTTTGTGAAAAAAATATGACAGAACAATTTAATTAATGTCCAAATTTCTGATTCCCAAGCTTTAATCTAATCATTTTTTCAGCATTTTTTATATTTTGTTATTCATTTTCACATTCTATTATCATAGATCTTGATCTTGTTTTATATAAAAGTAGATAGCCACCCCCATAATTCATTATTATTCTTATTTGGGGGTGTATAACTCTATTGTTGTCGAATGTATATATATATAAATCAATAAATAAAAACATTCGTTTATATTTTCAAGTTGAATTAATATATAGTTATAGAATTTTGTAAATGTCTTTACGATAAAAATTGATAATTTAAATTCAATTTAAAAAAATCAAGAGCGTTTGGGTAAGCATTCTTACACATTTAATTAATTTTAATCTTATTGTATATTTTTTTGTTGCTATGTTTTTATTTGATAAGTTATGTATTTAAATAAATTAAATAACAGATTTTTTTTTTAAATTGCAAATTTATTTATATGTATATATGTATATATATATATATATATATATTTTTTTTTTTTTTTTTTTGTTCTAATAGAGGTGAATACATAATAAACATAAGACATAATTATACTCATAGTTTATTGGTTTATTGTGTGGGATGGAGTAGACTTCACCTCTGATATTTACAGCGTTGTCCTGGCTACTTTGTTAGACTGAATTCTGTGTTAAAGAAGCCAGTTTTTTTTCCGTGCTGTTGTGGGGTTATTTAAGTCATCGACAGGAATAAAATGAGAATTACAAATATGTATAAAAAAGTAAAAATAAAATAAAAATATATGTAGTTGGAATGTTGTAGGACTAGTGAATTATTAGTGATGGTATTGAATAAATTATATTATAATGTTAGATAGCCATGCTTCTGATTCATCTCTACCTGATTGAATCACATATTGGGTCGATATTTGTGTAATATTATTGGAATTAAACAATTTCCAGTTAGTACTGAGTGTGTTGTATAGTTTCGGAGCTAAGAACATGTAGAATCTTTGATAAAATGTCGTTGTTGCTCTCGGAACTAGTGTGTAGATGTTTGTTGTTTGTCTTTTGTTGTATCCATGATTTATTGCTTGAGGAGAGATGTTATTAGCATGGAAATATTGGACGAGTCTCAACATAAAGATTTGTCTTATACCTAGGACATTGTACTGTTTGACTATAAGATCTAATGGATATCTAAAGGAACGATCAATTATTACCTTGAGAATTGTTTTTTGTGCTTTTTTAGCCGACTCCAATATTGTTTTGCTGCTCCTCACCAAATTAAAATAGCATAATTAATTAAGGAGTAGCACAGTGAAAAGTACACCGATCTTTAGAGTTTGTAATCAACTATACATCGTATTCCTTTAAAAAAGTAAATTAGTTTTCTTATGTATTTAGCTAGGTTCGATATGTGTTCGATGTGTGATTATAATCAAACAATAAGTAATCGAAATAAAAAAACCCAAAGAATGTTTTACTTTTAAATGATGAGTTTTTCAGCACATTCCCACTACCATCGTGATAAGGGAATATGTTTTGATGAATATCCTGCCCGACAGATGAATTAGTCGAAGATATATTATTCTATATTTTCCCGACTTCGAGCCATTGCACTACTTTTATGGGGACTCATAAACTATATGGTTTATGGTGCAAAAGTGATATAAATTAAATAATTAAAGACAGTTATTAAAGGTGCAATGCATCAAAATATTAAATGTTTCCACTTTAGGTAATCAAAAATGCGCATTACTGAATTCAAACGTTCAAACGTTAGCGATAATTTATAAAATCTACTTTTATCTTCATTGATATTGAATTTATAACCCTTCAAAGATGTAGAGTGCGTAGATATTTATGGGTCGTCCTTATATTACTTTTTACTTTTGAAATTAGCAAAATTAACTTTGTTAATATATTTTTATACATATTTTCTCAACTTCAACATCATTATTTAAATTTATTAAGTATTTATTATCAGCTGATAGTTCATATCTATTGTTCTACACATCATTGAATTTTGAGATTCACCCCATTTCCTAAATGTTACCCTTATTAAATTTTCATGTAAATAAGATATTAGTCTAGAACAAAGTACCAATTTCTCTAATCTTCTGTTAATTAATGTAACCGTTTTAAAAAAATGTACAGTTATATAAAAAACTTCTTCTTAAAAATTATTTAACAAATTTAATTAATTAATTATTATTAAGGAAAACACATTCTTATTGTGAAGTTGTAATTATTCAGAACATAGGTCTGTGATATTTTAAATACTAAATTAATGTATATATTTATAATTAATACATTAATTTAGTATTTAAAATATCACAGACTTATGTTCTGAATAATTACAACTTCACAATAAGAATGTGTTTTCCTTAATAATATATGTTGTATTAACGTGTCCAAAATTTAATAAAAATGAATTGATAATTCTGGCGTCTGCAAATCGATTTACTCAAAGGTTTTTGAGATTCTGTAAAAATAATGTAGATGGCTTTCAAATAATGGAACGACAGGTGTATTAATTTGAAAAATGTAACATATAGTTTCGAAAATTTGTCAAGAAAAATACTGGCGTTATAGCACAAAGGTAGTGCACTTCCCCGGATTGGAAATGAAGATCCAGGTTCGTATCCCGGTGACGCTAAAACAATATTTTTCGACAAAATTAATTTTATATGTATATATTTATAATTAATACATTAATTTAGTATTTAAAATTATTTATTCAATATATTTCACAAAAAAAAAGTGTTAACACAAATATGTTTAAATTTTTTACTTTTAACTACAGAGTTTTAATACACAAAGAGTTGGAGAGTGTCCAGTGTCTACTTCTAAGTAGATATTCGACAAGCCTTTGTTATGGAAAGAAGTTTCTCCTCTAATTGGGAAAACGTGTCACCACACCCGTCGGACTGGAAAACTGTGGAAACAAAATGTGGAAAATTTGAAAGAAAATGCATGTTTGACTTGAAATTTTGTTTTTGTTCCATTTTCAATACCGATAATGAGATACGAATAAAAACTATCACCGTTAGTTATTTCATGAATAACATTATAAAAACTTTATGGATTATGTTCAATAATAAACAGAATATTTAATAAAAAATATATTACAGGTCATTGTTAGGGACACGAATACAAGAGAAGCTAAATAAACCTATTTATAATGTGCTACATTATTAAATTACTAAAATAAAATATACGCATTAGCAAAAAAAAGTTGACAATGAATTTTCGTATTGCAGGATAGAAATTAGATTCATTGGATACCTGGGTTGCAGTATAAATGAAACATGGGATCCTTCTGTTTAAAGCATATGCCGCATTGAGCAAGCTCGTGCAACATTTGTCTGCATGAAAAATATGTTATTCTGTCTTGATCTCAATCTTAGATTGCGAATTTGAATGGTCAGATGGTGTGTATTCTCGGTATTATTTTATGGAATAGAAGCATGAATACCTACAAAAGAAGCAACAAGGTAAGTTGTAAAATTTGAGATGTGGATGTACAAGAGAATAGTTTAAATAAGTTGGAAGGACAGAGTGACGAAATAAAATGTTATGATTCAGATGAATTAAGTAAAAATAAGTATTAAAAATAATGAATATTCCGAAACTTCAATATCTCGGACGTGTGATGAAATAGTCGGGGCTCTGGAAGAAGGAGAGCATCGTGATTAATGAGGGAATCAGTTTATAAGAAAAAACTCCTATATAGACGCTTTTTATTTACCGCAGGTTGGCATTTTTTTATGCTAAACAGGCGACCGTGCAAGAAGATCAGCGTATAATAATCCAAGCAACGACGCACGGCCGCCAACCAAAACACCCCTCATTTCACGTATGACCCCATATAAAAATATTTATTGCGTAAATATACAATGCACGGAATAATAATACAACAATGAAACAGTAATAACGCACAAAAGCCGGGAAGCTGGGGGACAGAGGGACAACTGGTGGAGTATGCAAAAATACCCCCAACGAGAAACAAGACGGGCACAAAAAGAAGACTTGAAGTTGATCATGACTGATGATGATGATGATGATGATGAATCCGAGCCAATGGTTTGCCCAGTCTGCTGTGCTGGTTTTTCGAGCCGCAGAAAGCAAAATGATGAAGGCCAACATAGTTTAACGTTTGTTGAACCGAAAAGGCTCGAGACAAAGATAGTCACTAGAATAGTAGCGGACATTAAACAGTGAAATTGCCAGATATGTTTTGAATGGTGAATTTAATTTTCATGATAACATTGTTAGGTGCATCAGAGTGTTGCAAAGTGGATTGCCCTAAGCAAGCTCAAACTGAGAGTTTAATTCCCACTTAGACAGAGCTTATTTAGTTTCCTTCTCCTCGAAATGAAATAAATGTGTTTCCTTAGAATATTGAAATTAATTAATTAACTGGCTGAAGATTATTTAGTTTATTTATTTTTTAATAATTGAAAATATTAATAAATAAAAATATCGTTTTCATTGAAAATGCATTTTATTGTAAAGTTGCATTTCATTAGAGAGATATACAAAAAAAAAATCTATCAATTAATCAAATAAATATTTTAACATAAATTAAAATTATTAATTAAAAGATATACATACAGATAAACTCAATTTATCTAAAAAATATTTAAGCTACCACCGGAATTGGATTTGATGGATTTAATTTGTAATATCATAGAAATATGTTCTGAACAAATTACAACTTCACAAAAAAAAAAATGTGTTCACTTTAAAATAAATACATATTTAAACACATAATAAATATTTCATAAAGACGAAGCTCTTTTTTATCAATGGAAAAATATGGAAATATGAGTAATTACAGGGCTTACGACCTGTCTTCGGCTGGCTTAAGTGATCACTTTACACAATGTAACGTTCACCATTCCACCCAATCAACCTCCATGTTTATCAAATTTTGTTAAAGTTGTATATATGTTAATATATGGATACTACTACACTATCGCCATCTATGGACTAAATTAGATATTCGTTTTCTCTGAAACAGCATACATGTCACAGTGAGAATTTAATTATTTTGTTTTTAAATTATTTAAAGCAATATTCTTTATCTGTAAAATGAACTAGAATACGCCTGAAAAATTATACATATTCAAATATTGTAAATAAATATTTGATTACAACTGGGATACGGAACCCGGAACTTTTCTTGCCAGAGAAATACTTTACTATTAAACAACGTTAATCATTTAAGTTTACGAATTAAAAAATATATTTTAGTGAAACCTGGATGCATACATCAACAACGACACAGAAGTTTCAAATAACGTAACGAGATGTGGAAATATGCTTGTTGGGTTAACTAGATGATATTCGAAACGCAATCAACAAAAAGTTGTTTAAAAATGTTAAGAATGCGAAAAAGTTGAAATTGAAGTGGGCAGTGTGTGTAATCAGAATAATGTATTATAATTGGATGGACCAGAAAAGAAATGGAGTAGAAAGGGATTACAAGACAGATGACAATATTTGAAAACATTCCCGAAAGACCGTATTAAAAAAATCACAGATCTATGTTCTGAATAATTACAACTTTACAATATGAATGTGTTCTCCTTAGTAATATAATATATATCCTCGAACGGGAGTTAGTCTGCTTACTTTAATGCAAGGTCTCAATTAAACTAGTGTGTTCACTTATTGATGCTGACGATTTATATACTGCTATTTCTGTAATCCGTAGAGTGCGCTGTCATTTCGTTGGCAATTCTCTCATACGTTCACTTTCAAATATACACTGGTGCCATTTCATTGACGGCTTTAATACCGTTAGGCGTCTGTCTTCTCTTGAATTTTAAGCCAGAAATGGCGATTGCATAAAAGAGCATTAATATGGCAATATCCCCCCTCACTTCATATCAGCCGGGCTGCATCATTGATGATATGATGTATCCCTGGACCTTTCGTGTATGCTTGCTATTGAATTACACCCAACTGCAACAAAGAGAATCGATAACGTTTCTAGGAGTAGATATAACTCTTATTGACGCTAATGATTTATTAATTATATATATATATATATATTATGTATTCAAAATCATTTTGAATTTTCATAATAGATAAAAATTATACATTTGAGACATATCTTTAAACTAAAGTTCAAAGTACGTCAGACGATGGGCGCCAGAAACGAACGGTTGACGTGGTAATGAACACCAGTTGCACGTTTAGTTCGCGTTTGTTCCCATATTTTTCTTTTAGTATTCCAATATTATTGAAACATCACAAACAAAAAACAAACACTTTAAATTATTTCCTAGATACCTATATAAAATACTAATCACACTTACAGCATATTGCAATAATTCAATTTTTTCTAATACATAACTGACAGTTGATTTCTTTATTTATTCTTTTAAAAAATGTATTTTCGAAAACAAAAGGTCATCTACACGTTCAAATGAATTTGACACTTCTTTTCTTAGATTTTAGATAGACTTCTTAGATAGATTTTTTCTGTATATCTTTCTATCTTACATTTTTTTATATGTTAAATTAAATCAAATGAAATAACTAAGATAATTACTTCTAAACGCCGATTTATAGGCACGTTTCTTTCATAACTTGCATCAATATAAAAATCATTAGTACAAATATTATATTACATTTCATTTACATGTAAACCTATTGGCCACTTCCTACCTCGCTAGGTACTTATAAAGTACTTGTTCTGAAGTAGGTAACCATAAGGTTCCATAAGTTAGAATATAAGTTGAAAGTAAGGTAACAAATTAAATTAAATGGTAAAAAACATAAATATCAAAAATCAAAAGTAGAAATAATAAGTAAATTGAACAAAGTAAATTTTTTTGATACATACTAAAAATATGTAAGAAGTAAAAGAAAAACGTGATAAGTTCGAAGTAGGATATAAGGACAAAAATAATTACATAAAATGAGTAGCTTTGATCATTTAAGGAACTTGAACACACAGAATTGAGGATACGATACTGTTGCCATCTCTTGTGGTAGATTATTGTTTATCCTATAAAACATGCATTCTAATGTGAATACAAATACGATTGTGTCAGAAAAATATTTTTTTAATTTGTACTGAGTAATTTTTGATCATTCTAAAGTACCTACTCGTTTTATAATCTTTTTTTTCTGACGATATGCATCCAGTGTCGAATATAGATCTCTCTTTTTTTGTTTTCCTTAGCATCCATTCCACTTGCCTGACTATCCACGACTATCCTGACTATTGCACGCCTTAGGACGGGTAAAAAATTAGTTAAAAACAAAATAATTTAATTAATACTAAAATTGTGGGTTGATTTAATAATTAATTCACAGGTATCCATATATTTCATATTCTCTGTGAAAACCCAATCCATATTTGTCATTTTATTTTCTCAATTACGTTTAAACTGCATCACATATTCAAAACCATTTGAGATTTCTCAGTAGCGAGTAGATTAGGGTCAATTAGCAAAGCAAATTAATATTTATACTGGAGACCAACACTCTCAGTCCGGTAATTCTTTATAGAAATTTCGTTTTAGCTCCCAGACCCTGGGACGGACCTTTGATACGCATCTTATATTTATACCTACTCTTATAATGTTGTTAAAACAATATGCTCAATTATCTTGTTGTAATATGTAGGTGATTCAATAAACTCTGATGTTAGAACAGGAAGAAGTTTGACCCTCACAACAAGCCGGATTGTGCTGGCGTCTCCAAGGATATGGACTGTATACTGTTTTACTCACTATTTTTTCAAGATTCTGACACAGTATAGACACGAAGTCTCGAGATTGTATAATATTTTAAATTGTTCATGTAACTTTAACAAATGAATAAAAACAAATAATTTTAAAGTAAATTACTTATTAATTTTCAGGTACCCGCGAAACCTTATACATAAAATTGAGCACATTTGTGAGAGGGTCGCCCTTAACGACTTACGAGATATTAAATGTAACCGAGATATGTTCCCGGGACTTACTCCGGGGATCTTTTGGGATTTTCCTTGACAAACGTCCGCCATAACATCGAGATGTACGGCCTTATAAATACCCGCAAAAGCCTATTCGAAAAAGTCTAGTGTTACCCTCGCTTTCAATACTAGCGACAGTTCAAGGAATATCATCATTCACTTTCATTTGTAGTGTCGTAAATACGACGCACATTATTTAATCAGCTTATTCGGACAAAGAGATCTCGGATTCTATCCTCTGTCCTTTTTCCTTTTGTCCAGGAATACTGGCAAGTAAATCCTATGTTTACTTCTGTGTTAAAAGATGATTAAAAACATTATTATTTTTTAATGTAAAAATGTTTTTTCAGCGGGTGAGCAATAGTGATGGTTAAGTCGTTATTTAAACCAATAATTTAAGCAGTTACTTAAGCTCTTATTTAACCAGTTATCTAAACCGTTATCTAATAAGTTATATAAATCGTTATTTTACCAGTTATATAAAGCGTTATTTTACCAGTTATTTAATCATTAAAGAGAACGCATTCTTATTGTGAAGTTGTAATTATTCAGAACATAGGTATATGATGTTTTAAATACTAATTAAATATATTAATTATAAAGATATACATATAAAATAAATTTAATCGAAAAATATTGTTGTTGCGCTATCGGGATTCAAACCAGGATTTAATTTTCAATCCGGGGTATACCAACTAATATATAATACTATTTATAATGGAACGATAGATGTATTAATTTAAAAAGGTGTAACATATAGGTTCGAAAATTTGTTATCAAAAATACTGTCGCTGTAACATAGTTGGTAATGTACCGTCCCCGGATTGAAAAAGAGATCCAGGTTCGAATCCCGATAGCGCAACAACAATATTTTTCGATAATATTGATTTTATATTTATATCTTTATAACTATTACATTTAATAAATATTTAGTTATTTAATCAACTTTATAAAATCTTATCTTACTAGTTAAATAACCAGTTATTTAAATCAAATATTGTGTTCAATTATTACGGAGGTTAGTTAATTATTATTCGTAATTCTTCGAGCAATAACTGGTACACTAGAAAGTAAATCTGCAATAGTTACATGCGAATAATCAGTTGCTTAACATCGTTACAAATAAAGTTCACAATCACGGTTAAAATACCAATTTAGCTCAAAACTAATTTTCACCTTTGTCGGTATCGGTATACTATGACAAAAACTTTTTTGAAATCAAAAAGATTTTTCTAACAATGAGTATCGATTCCAGATCGATACTCGTCGTCAGAAAGATCTATACAATATCATAAATCAATTTCCCGTCATTGGTGAAGAATTTATTTATTTATACATACATATATATAATAAATTACAATACATATAAAAATTTGTTTGGACTGTGCCCGTCTCACTAGAAAAATTTTGTGTCGAGACGGGCATAGTTTACAAGCAATTGTTCAATTGGTTAAAATTACAAGTAGAAAGATTTATTAACATATAAAAGGTGTATATGAAGAACAATTTTAAGGTGGACTTAATTTTTGGATCACTTTATAGCAATAATTAATATAGGTATGAGTCAATATTTTTGGGTGAGTGCACCAATACTGGCTCTACCCATATTACGAATCCAAGTTTTAATATAAAGTTTCATGTTCTTGTGACAATTCAATTGATTTAAGTCTTTTAGCATTCTATTAAACAGTTTAGGTCCAAAATATTTGTAGTTCCTTTGACCAAATGTAGTATGTGCTCTTTGGGTTTGAAGGTTATTTGTATTTGACCGTGTGGAAATTATGTTTTGTGTTGTTTTCATTATTTCTAGAAATTTATATTGTGTATGTGATTTTACTCTTTATCAATCATAATTTGAACAAATTAACGATCAAAACATGCAATGCACATTAACAACTTAATCCTAACGTTTATCTAAAATATTTTTTGCTCGAATACCTTGTATGCACGCAGTATTGCATTACTAAATTGCATTTGCAGCGGAAATGCAATTCTCCGATATAAACGTTCACCGTTCGTGCGGTATTGGGACTGGTATTTAAGAGCAATGATGCACCGCTGCGCCCCGGTTCACCCGCTACAAATAGCGCATGTATTTCCGAAACACCCGGTTGTTACTGAATTCTTTATCGATCAAAAGTGATCAAAATACCTATTATGTATAAATCTAAAACATAAATAATATATTAAAACTTCTAACATATTCTAAAACATTATCGGTCTTTACAAAAATAGACCCAAGGCGGAATAACCCACAACTTTTACTTCTTTATGAACTTGTACTGTAATGTATTAATAAAGATCAAACCTAATAGCCCAAAGAAATACTCAACAGCAACTAAATGTTGCTTCGTAATTATAATCGGGATGTTTTGCCGCCGGAGACTGGTACGATAAGGGGATAGGCCGTTCCCTTCATCTTCTACTTCTATTCCTTCATCGCCGTAGTCTTCATATAGTCGCCATGTGCTCGATTCCAGCAACTGGCTCTTGAAGACACAAAAATATTATCAGATGACTGTATCAATCTATGCATCTTTTTGACATAATAAATACAATATTCATTCACAGATTATCCAACTCGATATTTAATCTTTGTTCATCTCAGATCAGAGGATGTCGATAAAAGTTGGTATTTTCCAGTTGTGTAGATACATATTGATAGATTTAATAATGATCCTGATAGATAGACCTAGTATGACATTTATGTACAAATTAGAAACATTTTAGACAATTAGGAGAATAACATGTTAACCTTTCCACTACGATGATGTAAATTGAGTTAACATTGGCTCTAATTATGTGAATATCTCTGTAAATATACTAAATACAATGTTCATATTTTAGGTATTCCTCCGTAATATATTTATGTATTGGATAAAATAATTATAATATATTAGTATTTACCATACGCAACAATAAAAAATATTTTCTCAAAGAACCCGACGTGAATTATCTTTTATTATGATTATCTTACGTGTAATACGGAATGCGCAGCGCGCGAGCACCAATCGTCACTTAGTGCCAGAGCGTGCGCCGGCCGAGTTAGATGTGTCTTATGCTGTCGTTTGTGATGATCGATGTTTTTTCTAGAGAGGAATGAACAGCATATTTAAAACTACCGCACACAAATACAAAAGTGCGTGGGTTCCAAGGTCAACGAATATTGGTGTCGGTAATCACGGGACATTCCGTTCGGACGACTATTAACCATGAATAAATATGGACTGTGCCTGTCATGAAGAATACATCCGTTAGATGAAATGTACGTTAGTATTGAAGCTATTCGATGAGCAATTATTTAATGCGGTTTACACAATATAAGTTATTTTTTGAACTAATAATTACGTCTAACTAAAAAGTTATATAAATGTTGACGTTAGTAACAGAGCTTTTGTTCATTCATGGAGTGTTTAAGAATTATAAAAAAATGACATAGATTTTTTCAACCAGCACTCATCAGCAAATATTACAACTCATCACAAACCTGGTATCCAATTTTGGCTTATATTTACAAAATTGTAACTATTAGGTATGTCTTTAACAATTTATTTTACAATTTAACAATATAGTATATATTTATTTTTTTAATAAAATTGTAATCCTTTTTCAACGTTTTATTCTCTTTTTATGTGTCATGATAATTATAATTATATTTTATTATTTTTTATCGAAATTGAATGTTGAAATAATGCATACGTATGGTATAGCAAGCAAACTCCATACAAAGGGCGAATATTTTATACCTACCTACCTTATTTTATACCTTTAACCTTTGTACAATACATAATTTTATTATAAAATTCACGGAGAACTAAAAAACGTCATTTATTTGCGATACATGATTGGTGCATTTCATTGCATAGTGTTATAGGATCATGTTTATTATGTCATATGGCGCCAGCTATCGGCGCAGGTGCTGCCCTAGGGTTGCAACAGGAACCCTACTGTACTGTAATCTGTACAAAGCCCTGTGCATAGACAAAAAGGGATGTAAAATAATGGAGAGCTCTAATCTTCTCGGACCATCCTTGACACTGGACCAAACTTTCCATTATTCCAAGGGTACGTGTGGGTAGTACAGTGCAATACCACCTATACCTTAAATAATACCACGCACAGGTATCTGCCGTGACCATCCTGAGAAACCATCGGAGACGTCATCCTCGTAAGGAGGGACCGCCGAAAATTATTCGACTGCGCTGATTGATATACCTCTATGCAGAAACAAAATGTTTTTAGTTCTTCGTTGGAAGACGTGAAGCAAAGATGCCGTTCTCTCGCGTCTATACTTAAACATTCTCACCTGACGTACCTCTCCATACAAGTCCCGAATGGGCGTGCGCCTGTCATTCCGACCTCATTCCATTGACGTCACATTTTTGAAGTCAAACTTCTTTAGATAGCTACGGTACAGTAACTTCAATTTGTAATTAGTCGGTCATTTAACTGATAAAAACATGTTTTGGCTATCACATCTGTTCAACGAAATACAATGTGTAATAATGAAAAAAGGATTTTATAAATGCGTAGTTCAATTTTCTTCATAGATTTGTTTTTTCCCGGGTCCTGTTTTCTGGCATGGATAATTAAATGTAGATTTGTGAAGGGTTTGACGACATGTATGAGAAATATTTTCTAAATTATTTTTAAATTAGTGAAAAAATAAATGGGTACTACGTGTAATTTTATTTACATTATCCCGACTCCCGAGCCATAACACAAGCGTTTCCATCCACGTCGGTCTTTGACTGAGATCGTGATTTCCATGAATTCACACCCTCTTGACTTTTATCCGGCATCTCCACTTTTATCCGGCATCTTGCAGATCTTACGGCTGTTATCAGAGAAGTGGCCGTCGTTTTTTTCATATAGTCAGTTCAATGGTGGGGTGTCTACATTTTCTTCTTTGTCTTGATGACCCACCACAACAATATTCTCCAAGATATCTTCTCTTCTCGCAAGATACCTATAAAAGTTGAAGGATTCATTTCAAAAAAATCGTTAAGCAAGATATTATCTCACATTCCATTGAATAATATGTGTTTATACAAGGGCTGGGAAAACGGAATGTAAAGGAGGTGATAGGAATTTGGTATAGGGCAATAAAGGCTCAAAGACCAACCAGGAAGCACGACTTACCTAGATTGCTTAGCTGTACTCACAGCTCTCCTGAACTTCAGAAGACTTTTTCGATGATTAGCACGAAGCACTGTGTATCATCTAATAGTGATTATAAACCTTTGGCACGCACTGCGATAAACTTAAACAGTAATTGTACAATCAGATCAGTGTAACGAGCACATAGCAGAACGTTGACACTTTCTAACAGTTCACAGTCATAGACATCACAAAGAAAATTCGTACTCTAAGGTAAGAGAGGAGAGGAGGACAGATAGTAAACATAAAGGAGCATCCGCACACGGTCATGGCGACCGGCGATCTGGTCCTGTCATAAATACTGAACAATGTACTGAACAATACTTCACTTACTTATGTTAATTTTACTTTTCTTTTTCCATCCATCTCAATCTTACACGTCTTCCTTACATTGTTCTTTAATATTTATTATTTTCTATATTAACTACTTAAAACACTATTTCTATTATATTCAAACTATCATTTCAAATGTCACAAGTATACGTGTACAAGTGTACTGGCTTACAGAGAACTTTGTACACTGAATGTTTTAAGTTTTCGACAGTTTAAGTTTACACTGCATTGTAAGCAAGCAGCAAGTCACTGCAGATATTTTCTAAGAAGGCTATTCGTAAGACTGTCTAGAAGTAATAGATGCAACTGTGTTGAATTTTCTTTACTATTCTGACGCGTGTATCTGATCCAGCTCTGCCTGATGAATTTTATCAATATTACTCGTACATGCATAGAATATTAATTGTATGATATTTTTTTATTATAATCGTTATACTGTGTACAATAACAATAACAATAATATAATCGAATAACATATTTATTAGAAATAAATTGCATTATAAAATATTTTTTGTTGTTGTTGATATAATGTAGTATAAGTAGATATCATCACTAATAATTAAATTATATGGTAAGTCAAACCCTGGCTATTTTGCTTAAATCAGTGTTAAAATAGATCATTTTTATCGTGTTGTTTTTTCATCTAAATTCATAAAATATATGCATTACAAACTTATTTTCATAAAATACAAATTAAATTAATCAACTAGAAAAATATACAGATTTTTTTTTTCGAAAAAATATTTTTGTTTCTACTGAAATTCAAATCTGAACCATTTTTAGATTAGAAAATTATCTAAATTTAATAGAAATGGATTGATTTAATTCTGGCGTCTCTGTATATATGTATTTTGCGTCTGCTATTTGTGAATCGTCGTACTGTAAAGTTGATTGCTTTTAAAAATCTAATAACAAATGTATCCTTTTCAAAGTGTTATAGAAAGGATTTGTTGATATGGCGAAACTAAATAAGGCATTTCCCATAAGGTAGAAAAATGCCGTCAACATAGTAAGTTATATTATGTTGACGTGGCGTGGTGAGGTGGTCAACGGACTTACTCGGATAGGAAGGGTTCCTGGTTCGAGTCCGGTTCCCAACAAAAATATTTTGTTGATACATTGATTTTATCTGTATATTTTTCTAATTGATTCATTTAACTTGTATTAAAAATACAAGAGAAATTTGTTTTGAAAAACTACAACAATAATGTGTTCTCTTTAAAAGTGATATGAAAATTACGAAATACTTTTTACATCTGTTATATTTTAAAAATATATTTTAAATTTTCATAAATAATACCACAATATAAATAAGGTCATGGGTATGTGTTGATTAAAAATAGGGTCATAGGTAAGTGTTACTGTAAAAATAAATTATTTTTTGTGTCATTTAAGTTCTTTCATTTTATAGATATCCAGCTGGTAACTTGCTAATTTATATATAGATAACCTTTCTGTAGCACAGTAGATATGTTCCTACAAAATACTGTGTTATGTGAACCCGTATTATATGAGAGACATAGCCAGTATATAAAGGGAAGTTAGGTTCCGAAAACTTATTAAAAACATTTTTTTTAAATGTTATGTATGTACCTACACTCGAAAGCTACATTCTTATCTTTTAGTTTATCAACCTTAACCTTTATTGATTCGAGGAGAGTTATGAGTTGGAACCATTATTTTAATAATTTTGTCTAATCTTATAATTTATGCTTTCTGTAAGAGGATGTGCATTGAAACGATTATTTCGTATCATCTAATTTATTGATTTATTTACCCGGTACAGAACCCCGATTTAAGTTATCTTCTATATTATTCAATGGGAGAAATATCTCCAGAATTATCTTTAGTAACACTTAAATAAAAGGGATAAGTGAAACAGTACAGAAAATAAGTTATTTTATTATTTGTTTTTCTTGTAATCTTTATTGTTAAACACTTATTGACATATCTATTAATATATTACCAATGTCCATTCTTTTCATAAAATATCCATGACAATAAAAAAATATTCCGAGTAATGAAGTTATGTTAGCGATAAGGGAGGAAGGCTCTTCCTCATTTGACTTTTTGTGTTTTTTTATGAAAAAGTAACCTAACTTCGTTTGCCTTTTCCTATTTTGTTTTGATAACAAGATATCACATCAATGACACTTCGTGTTGCCTTAGAACTTCTATCAAAATTGGGATCATTTTGAATAAATTGATCCATAATTTCCGTTATAGTGGCTAAACTAAAATCGTTCTCGCTCTTTCCATTAGAATTGATCAATTTAATGGCATATTGCGCTCAACTTCATCATTAATCCAGATGGAAAGTGTTTTTCCATTTCCTCAATAACGTTGCTTCTGGAACGGGTAATTTTGGTTGCTGAAGTCCTTGTGAAGTTGTTATAATTGCTGATTATACAATTTTTTCAATATTTTTTAGAATTGTTCATATTGCCGTTCATCTGCATCTAATAATCTAAGTATTTGCATTTTAGTTTCCAGCGAAATGCTTTTTCTTGTCGCTTTATTATTCTTTTTTTACAATCACCCGTTTTAGGAACTAAAGATTGACACATTTATCACAATAATAAAGTTTACATGCTATGGTTACACAAAAACGTTGATGACCGATAATAAATTAACTATGATGCAGCAAACGAGTGTTTGTATTAAAACGCACCGCGAGATACCACGCGAGTGTTAAAACAATGAAACCGTGTACAATTTCAGGGAATCCCAATTTTACCGCGTAATAACTGAAACAGCGTTAAGCGGGGCCTTACTATACATACATAAATCCTTGTTGTAAGTAAACGTACTGTACGAGGGTTTCTGGAAATTTCTGATCATGTTGGATCGAAACCGTGTTGTTAGATATCGTGTTATAGGAGATTTACCTATAGAAATACCGCTTTGAGATGGTGATTTTCAGCTCGACCATTCAATTCTAGTTCAAGTGTAAGTTTGTTTGATCCATGTATTTACTTTGATTTTGAAATGCTAAATGGTGCACATTTATGTGTGTCCATTCAACTATAAATAGTTCGAGAGCATTGTGAGATTTTGTGAGGTGCAAACCTTGAAAATCCATCGTTAATTTGGAGACCTCGATCGAGGAAATACTGCAGTGCGGAATAGATCTCAGGCCAGAGTCAAAATGAGACAGAATACTTCGAATTGATGGCATTTTATTTATTCACAGTTCACTTAAAATTACCGCAATTAATATTTATTATTTTTTTATTTAAATTTCTATTTTATATCTGGCTTCTACTACGCATCATTACGTATTTGTGAAATACAACTTAAGTATGAACATTTTCTGTTTTTTATGAAAACTAAGCATCGATGAGGTGGCATTAAAGATCCCACCTACTCCCATGGTATATAATTTAAAATAAACTACTATAAATAACTATACATATACCTTGAAATTTTTCAGCTGGTAAACTTTTCCGTGGGTGATTTACACTTTTTAAAAATATATATGTAAGGCATCCATAAAGCTTAATTTACAATACATTTTCTTATCACATTTTTTTGATCTTAATATCCTCTATTAATTTCACCATCATATTATACATTTATCAATTTTCCATACACAAATACAAACTTCAAATTATTTTTTTTTATATATGTTTTTTTTTACTTCTTTTGTTAAATAAAGTAATTTTGCATCAATATAAACATTTTTTCATAATAAATACATCAGAAAATACAATGAGTTGAAATATTATTTGTAGGCATGCCTTTTAGTCGCATCCTATCTCTCAAGGTGTACATAGAATAGGTACTTGTTCTGAAGTAGTTAACTATTAGATTCCATTAGTTATTTATTATCGTTTTTAATATACCCGAAAACTAATACGTGAATAAGTAAAAGTCAAGAACTAATTAAAACATAATTAATAGTAAAAATAGAAAGGATACAAGTAGATAATAAGTAAAAATAACCAAGAAAAAATTTAAGTATATACTAAATACATGTAAGAAGTAAGGAAATGAGGAAATAATAATAGAATAGGAGTATATTAAAGAAACGGAGTAAAAGTTATAACAGGGTAGAAGCAGATAAAAATCTAATTATCCGATTGCACATCGTCGCTATTGGATATTTTGTCCTTTAAAGTCCTTTAAATCTTTAAAAATACCAAAGTATTCTTAAAAAACCCTCTAGATAGTAGTACATATTAGCAAATAATATATATTAATGTTCGTTTACAATCTCTTCGCATTATGCAATATGTCACCCATGTTTTTTTTTCAGTTCACTATATCCTTTGTGTTTGTGCTTTTAATAACATTATGACTATAATCATAACAATTTAAGATAGATCTAGGTGTACATATTACTACCATATTGTTTTTACTTACTGGAAAAAAAAACAAAGTACACTACGTAGTGCATTGTTAAAGCAATATAATAAAGGATTTCCGCATTGAAATATAGATTCTGTGGACGCCATGGCCGCGTAACGGTCACCACTAGCCGCGTAGCGGCCACTGCTGGCCAAGAGTCGCTCGCGGGACCTAGCAGTACGCAATTGGCAATAGCCTATTGCTTTTCTGCTAGTAGATAATAATATTTTAGTATGCATTTTTATTTATATAGTATGTTTATAATTTGGTTAAGTAAGTTATCAGAAAATATGGACCTGTATATCTAGCCATTCAGCAACCGGTCACTTTGTTAGATAAATGTTTCCTCTGTTCGTTGTCAAGTTGGGATGGCATCGCAGCCCCGAGAGCCACCAAAAGGATAGGTTCAATGAAAGAACGAACAGATAATATTCAGAAGCCTCTTGGGCGATGTTTAATGACGAAAGTAACAAAAGACAATTGAGCTTATATACTAGATAATTAACCCATATAAGGGTTGATCATTACACACTTTTGGTATGAATTAAACCTGAACTAAAATCCGGTAGATCTTGACTAACGGTTACCACTAAAAAAGTAATGCTGGTTCAAATCCATAAGCGACTCACCGGGGAGATGGCGCCGTTCCTGGATGGATGGTCCGGTCCCTGGCCAAGTTGTCAAGGCGACGGTCGATGGGAGACGAAGCGCAGCCGTAGCGGTGGAGAAAATATGTCGAGGTTAATATCAAGTCAGACGTGCAGCTACGAAGGTGTTGTATCGGTTTCTTTTAGTCACTCTCTCCTGGGAGGGATGCGTATTCCCGCCGCAGATGCGCGTACCCACACTCCTTGCCCTCCCGTGACTGCCCCTCTCATTCTTTCTTTCTTTCCACGGGCGCACTCGTGCTTGGGCACGTAACTCGTGCGCGCCTGCATAACAGCGTGATCATTCCAAATATCTCAGTGCTGATGATAAAAACTGCTTCATAACAACTTAATATATTTAGATTTATTATTTGATTATGTAAATAATACAATAAGTAATTACATAAACTTGTGTTTTCAAAAATGTTCAATTTGACGCTTGTAAATCCTAATTTATGAAAGTGTAAACGCCGCTCGTGTTTTGAAATTCTCATTCGAATTGAAAAGAAATATTTTAAAGCGAGATATCTGGAAAATTCATCGTTACCGAGCGGTGGCTGACGTGCTACCGAGATGTTTTTTATAATCTTTTCTCCAGACCACCTGGGCTAATTTCTATAATCTTCCCATACATCTCCGCCGGCACTCGGTTTTAATGGACTGCCCATTATTTTTTGTGGCGTGGCAACACCGTAATCCCACGCGGCTGCGCATTTTCGTCTCGGACATCTCTTTCTTTTTAGTTACTGTCGGTATTTTTTGTTTGTTTTGTTTTCTTTACTACATACGAGGACAAATTGGAAAGTTTCCGGAATGATAATGATAACAAAATGAGTCTGATTCAAGTTGTATTATATTTTTCAACATAATCCATTCGTAGCTCAACATGCTTGGTCCAGCATTTCTTCAGCTTCCTGATTTCCTCCCGGAAGTGACCTAAATATTATTTCATCTAGGATTTTTTTAATTTACGAATAGGTAAAAGTCCGAGGTAATTAAATCAGATCCCCTTTTTTCTTTACAACAATCTTTATTATTGAATATATATGTAAATGACCTAAAAATAAAAAGAAAAGCTCTAGCGGAGAACCAAACCCCCATCTCCCGCCTGAGGCAGGGATATTTACCACCACACTACCTAGAAATTAAACAGCTTGAGCTATTGATACAAAGTTCATTTTAACCCTTCCCTAAACCATGCAGTGGTCTATCAAGCTAATCAAACACGTAATATTTCCGTAAATTCATGGAATATAATATTAATATTTTACCTAAACGTAGACATTTTTGCTTGGAAATGACTGAAGAAAAACCAATTAGGTAAAGCGAATTTTCAATTTTATCCGATACAAAATCAATGCGTTGAATATCAATTGCGATACAAAACACTATTTGAAGTAAAACAGAAAGAGGTTACATATTAATTTCACAGCATAACAAATAGATTTAAATTATTATTAGGAGCACATTCTTATTGTGAAGATATAATTATTCAGAACACAGGTCTGTGATATTTTAAATACTAATTAAATGTATTAATTATAAAGATATACATATGAAATCAATTTCATCGAAAAATATTGTTGTTGCGTTAAAGCTGATGACTTTCTAATAATGTAACGATAGATGTATTAATTTGAAAAAGTGTAACACGTAAGTTCGAAAATTTGTCGTCAAAAATAATGTCGCTGTAGCATAGTTGGATAATGCACCTTCCCCGGTTAGGAAAGAGATCCAGATTAGAATCTCGGTAAAATTGAAATTGATTTTGTATGTATATCTTTCTAATTAATATATTTAATTAGTATTTAAAATATTAATACTATATTTATGTCTCTAATTAAATGAATAATGATAAAGTTAAGGTTGTACTAGACGTGACTTGATGAATCTTCTGAATTTTATTAAACGATCAATCGTAATTATTATAGAAAATACACGATATTAAATATCTTAAAGCCATCGAAGCTAATAATAGTATCTCTCTTCATTTAAAATGCTAAAAAAACTAAAAATTTGATGTTAAGAATGTTAACATAACAACTGTTATTTTAGATTGTTAACTTTGTTTTATTAACCACTTAATGAATTAAATACATGTACCAATTTCGAAAAATATCATTTTCTTCTTCAAGATGTCATTAACTAATCAAAAACATATTTTATATTGTTTCTTTAATGTTATCTATTTAAAAAAAATAATTATTACATAAAAAATTAATTTAGAACCTAACTTAAATTGTTATTTGATGATTCAAAAGTATTAGAATAATTTAATACTTTTGAATCATCAAATAATTAATTTTAGAATGGGATTTGTGGTTAAATTTAGTTGTTTTTGAAATGTACAAGGTGTCCCCGTAAGATAAATTCTGTAATAAAATATTGGATGGGATTAATAAAAAAATACAGTCCTAGAAAATTCATTTCTAAAAAATTATGTTATCTAAATGTGATTTGTTCTTTCACTGGCACTTCTGAACGGGAGAAAAACTTTCTGAGAACTACTCGGCACATATTCTCCGTGGTCGCTGCTACTTCTTCTCGGATATTTTCTTTTAATTGTTCCAGAGAGGAAGGATTGTTACTATATATATATATATCTTTGATTTAAGATAGTTCCATAGGAAAAAGTCCATTGGTGTCAAGTTGGGGCTACATGGAGGCCAGTTTATTTCACTTCGTCGCGATATCAATTTTCCAGGAAAAATTTCACAAACAACTGGTAAGGACACGCTCCATAGCGACTGAATTATTAAGGACGCAGCTAGCGATTGGCACGCCCCTCTCCGGCTCGGTGTGTTGATGCGGTGAATGAACCAAAATGAAAAAGACTTTTGGACCACATTGTACTATTATAAATATATGGTCTAGAAATTTATTAAATCAATGTAGGAAGCGTGTTTTTATTCAATTCCAATACTACAACGTGCTTATATTATTCAAATCGGCGCAAAATATTTTGCTTATACGGAAAATTAATTTATATTTGAGTAAAGATAATGAATAAGTGTATAGAAAGAGGAACATGTTTTGAATACTAATAGTCTAATAATTTTAACCATGTTATTTGTTTGCTTTAGACTGATACAAAATAATTAAAATACACATAAAATAATTACATTTACATTGTATAATACGCCACACTGTTTTAAAATATTCAAATATTTTTGTAGACTAAATAAATGTTGGAAGAAAATCTCGCAAAAATCCTGTAATCGTTTCATTTCTGTGTTATAACATTATTATTTATTTATTTATTTAGTTAGTATGTGTTTTAATTATATTATATATGCTGATAATAAACTAAATAAAAATCAAAAATATATTATAAAAAACTGTTTTTTTTTTATAATTAGACCGATATGAAAGTGTAATTAATAATATGATATTAATTATTATTAAGGAAAAGAGATTATTATTATGAAGTTGCAAATTTTCAGAACATAGCTCTTTGGTATTTTTAATACAAATTAAATGTCTCAATTAGAAAGACTTATATCCCGGTGGCAAAAAAATATTTTTTCGATAAATTGTTTTATATAACTGTATATGTAATATATGTTCTGAAAAACTGCAAACTTTCTCAATAATATAGTGTTCTCATTAAAAAGAATAATATTTTAGTCTCATATAGATCCCGGTGACGCTAAAACAATATTTTTCGACAAAATTGATTTTATATGTATATATTTATAATTAATACATTAATTTAGTATTTAAAATATCACAGACCTATGTTCTGAATAATTACAACTTCACAATAAGAATGTGTTTTCCTTAATAATATATGTTGTATCAACGTGTCCAAAATTTAATAAAAATGAATTGATAATTCTGGCGTCTGCAAATCGGTTTACTCAAAGGTTTTTGAGATTCTGTAAAAATAATGTAGATGGCTTTCAAATAATGGAACGACAGGTGTATTAATTTGAAAAATGTAACATATAGTTTCGAAAATTTGTCAAGAAAAATACTGGCGTTATAGCACAAAGGTAGTGCACTTCCCCGGATTGGAAATGAAGATCCAGGTTCGTATCTCGGTGACGCTAAAACAATATTTTTCGACAAAATTGATTTTATATGTATATATTTATAATTAATACATTAATTTAGTATTCATATAGATTCTTTTAAAGACTAAACTTATTTTTTCAAATCAAAAGATTATGAGTCTGTTAAGGACTCTGTCAACAAGCCTTCCAACTGATATAAAAACAAAGCTTTGTTTCACGTTTCATTGATTTTTCCAAGATTAAAATTTTCTTTTTCAATTAAAAATTTAAGACAGGTGAACTGCGAACAAAGCAAAATTAATTATATTTTTTTGCGCCATATTATTTACTTAATATTCAATCACTTATTAATTTATAATAACAACAATACTTCACCAAGTATGTATATTCTTAGATTAAATAATACATGTTATTTATACTTTTAAAATTAGCAATATTAACTTGGTGGTTAAGATTCATATTTTTTATTTATTATCTTAGTTTAATAACCACAATTGAGTTTAAAAAACATCTACCGGTTTCGGAAAACACCTTTTCCTTCTTCAGGATATGTCAAAACTAACTAAAAATATAGCATTGTTTTTCTATTTATCCAGAATCTATTTTTAAATTTAAAAAAAAAAAAAAAAAAACAACAATTATTTAAAAAATAAATTTAGTACCTAACTCAAATTGCTTCTCAATACAAATTTAGTCGAATAATTTTTAGGAAAAAATTTTAGAATAGGACTCGTAGTTAAATTTAGTTGGCTGTTTAGAATTTTTAGTTTGTTTTTTAAACTCAATTGTGGTTATTAAACTAAGATAATAAATAAAAAACATGTTATTTAATTTATTTATTTGTTTTTTCATTTTGTTAGTACATATAATTAAAATTATAACAATTACAAATATTCAAAATTAATATTTTATAAATTGAGTCAAAACGCTGTTTCATTCCACTACGCTTAGTGATGCTTTCGGGAACGTCTTCTCATTATCAATATTAAAGTTTAACTAAAATTAAAACACTTTCATACAGTAATATATGGTGTGTTTGGAGTTAACAGAAGTGGCGGCGGGGATGTGGGTGGAGTTAATAACGGGCGGTATTTGAATATTTATTGTTATTTTTATTATTATATGTTTCTAAATTTTCTAAAATGTCTAATTTTTATCCATTGGCGCAACTATGTGTGAGTTGTAAATTACTATTATCAAATGAATGGCCCTCCATTCTTGCGTGCTCGGCCATTTTAGAGTTTTAACAGAGTTTTCACTCAATTTATAAAATATAATCAATATAATCAAAATATAATCAAAATATATCAAAAACATAATAATTTCGTATTAAATAATATTTATATCGATCATATTAATGTATGTTTTTATTTATTTTATTTATATTTATAATAGTATTTGAATTCACGTAATGAAATTAATATGTGTTTTGTTTTTTGCTTTTAAATTTTAAATTGTTCTGGTATGTATATGCTGTTATATTCATTTTTAAGTATTTCATTGTAAATGTACTGTAGTATCACATATATAGACTGCGGTGGGTAGTTGCACTATATAACCGCACATAATGAGCGTTTGTGAAAGGTTTAATGACTCCCTTTTGAATTATAATATATACCATATTTTTTATGTATTGTGTCATTTAATAGAAAATGCTCTATATATTATAAAAATAAAAATATAATATATGTATTAAGTCTGAAAGCCACCCTACTCCTTTCGGCTTATTTCTACGGAGTTACAACGTAATCTAAGGTTGTATTAATTAAACAATCAAAATTTTCTAAAACAAAACATGATCTGATTTCACTCTTAGATTTAGGTGTATGACAATAATATGATTGTTTGAAGGTTTTTGGTAGAAATTTGTGGAATTCCGTGATTATTTGATTCACTACTACAATGGTTCATAGACTTTTGTCAATTCTACTAACAGCAGAATATTATATTAAAGAAAAAGAAACAACTATTAACATAGCAAAAAACAACAGCCACAAGAGAAAACCATCAAAACTATTATTAACAAGAAGAAAATACAAACATCAATATAAACATACTTATATCACAAAATACCAAAAGTCAACGATAAAAGAAAGCCATGGAGGAGAATAATGTAAATAAGAAAACTCACAACAGATTTATTAAATTCCTGAAAAAAAAAAAATTTAACCCTATCTTCTATACAGAAAACAATATTTAAAAAAATATTTTGAATAATAAATCAAAAATACACAAGAAGAAAAAAGCGGAGTCTACAAGTTGAGTTGCAAAGATTTTGACGAATTTTATATTGGACAAAGCGGAAGAAGAATAAGGAAAATATTGGAAGAACATAAGAAAGCTATAAAAAACTTCAATCTGTACTCCGAAATGGCTGAACACGCAAGAATTGAGGGCCATTTAATGATGGTAAACCGTTACGTGACTGTATGATTGTATCGATGATTGATAACTGAGATTTAACGATGATTGGTAACTAAGATTTAACTGGCAGAGATTTATTTTCTAGTGTACTAGACATTGCTCGAAGAATTACGTTAATAAGTTATAAATCATCGTTATAATCGAACAAAATCACAGTCACGATTTCCACAAAGTTTCAACAAAAACCTTTTATCATACTATTTATGATGACAAATAAATAATATCCTAACATATTTCACATGGACAAAAAACGACACGAAAAAAATCATAGTTTCTATTATGTAAAAAAGAAATTAATATAAAAACAAAAACAAGGAAAAAATATTTACATGTTGCATCGAAAAATATTGTATCAGGTTTTTAAATATCGGTAATGAAACCGTAAATTTATCAATGTACAAATCATTGTAACTCGACACATTATCATTAGAGAAGAACGTAACCCAGAATTTATTGATTTGTTGGAATTTGTAGAACGGAGAGGTTACGATCGTAAACCTCGCGATGCGATGTAAACTTTTATAAATGACAAAGAGGAGTTGACAATTAAAATGGTATCGACAGATTTTTTACAAGTTTAAAGTAAAGGATGTCCAGCGGAATATTTTCAAGTTTCATATTAAATGAAATAAGAAACTACAATTTTATTCTCATATTTTATTTATACAAAATGGAGTTTAACGATGCGTATTTTATAAGTTATAAACAATGTTGTCTAAATGCCGTCCATTTCTCTCACGATACTCTTGCAATCGGGCTTAAATTTGCGAACGTTCGAGAGCAAAGCGATGGTTCAATGGCAGCAACTTCATGGCGAATATTTTCTTGTAGGGTCTGAATTGTTCGATAATTGTTGCTGTAAACTCTTGACTTAAGGTATCCTCATAAAAAAAAGTCGCACGATGTAAGGTCCAGTGACCGAGGTGCCCAGAATATATTTCCGTACTTGCTGATTAATTTATTGGGAAAAATTCCCCGTTAGTTTCTCTATTAAAACTCTAGCTGTGTGGGAGTGGCCCCATCTTGCTGAAATTGTATTCTGTTACTGAACCCGTAAAACAGCTGCAGTTGCGGTATCAAAAACTTGTTAATCATATGATAATACACGTCAGCAGTGACTGTCTCTCGCTGGTTAAAAAATGAGGGCCAATTATCCCTCGGGCAGAAACTGCACACCCCACTGTCGTTTTGGACAATGTGAACGTTTTTGATGGCGTTTCTTGGGTTATCGGGGCACCAGTTTCTTATGTTCTATTTATTAACAGTAAAAAAGTATAATCAGTAAACAATATGTTTCCAAGCATTCATGTTGACTGTTCTAAAACGTTCCAGCACCATTTTCGCTAAGGTTTCACGTAAAAACTAGTCATTTTCGTTGAGAAACTGCACGATTTGCAATTTTGAATGGGTGAAACTGTAGTTTTTGTTTTAAAATAACGTGCACTCTTGATTTTTTTATTCTAGTACAAACTGCAATCTTCCTTATTGATTTACGCAGATTGCTCATGTTCTGGCGTCGCTGCTGACCTTAATGGTCCCAAAAGACTTTGGATAACCATTGTCCCTTCTTGTCTGAACTTTTGAACCCAACACCAGATAAGTTGCCCATCGACTATTAAAGTGAATTCAAAAAGCACAACGCGCACGAACCAATGAATCACCGCACTTTAAATATTGCTCAACCGCGAACACGCGATGCGCACCCGACCAATTGCGACTGGCAAATCCGCAAATCACGCGCATCGAACAATACCCCTCCCACTTACCTTACCTTGATGGTTAACGAGCAATTATAATTTAATCTTGAAATTTTTCCGCTGGACACCTTTTATCAACTACTATTCGTCTATTTTTGAAGCTTAAAATAATAAATTTGTTCAGTGAATAGTGCCTTCGGGGTAATTGAAATCTATAGTAAATATTTAAAAAGAGTTACATGTTCTCCCTCTCTCTGTCTCAAAGTAAGGTCATTTTAAAAATATTAAATACATGCTTTAAAATCTGGTTTATTTAAGCTTCTATTTATCCTGTACCTATTACAATCTAAATATTAAATAAATATTTTTTACTAACTTTAGTTACCTAATACTGCCCGGGAAATTGTTAATTTTCTAAGAAGGGTCCAAAAGCAAATAATCTCGTTGAAGTTTATCCGATACATTTTTGTTTACGTTAGCTTTAATAACTTCTTTGTTACTGGCCCAAAATATTACAAACAATATTTATCATAATATGTAATTTTAAAATTGAAAACGGTATTAAATGTGGAGTTGAAGTTATATTTAATGAATTACATGTAAATTAATTTTACCGTTTGCATTAAAATTTTAAACATATATTCAGGTATTATTTCTGTTTACAAAAGTTTTATTAGGACTATTTAATTAAACAAAATATTGTATTTACTTATTGGTATTTACATTCTGAGTTCGATAAGTTTCAGAGCAAATATTTATATGTGTACGTATATTTTTTATACGTGTGTACATAAACCAATAGTATATATATATATATATATATATTTATTTATTTATTTTGCAAATGTTCTCAGTTTCAAGAGACATGATAACGTTTATATTTTAAATTTTTTGATTAATATAAATAACTGATTATCCTGTAAACTAACTATAAATTTAAAGAAAATTTACCAAATATCATCAAACAAAAATCTAGTCATAAAAAAAAGTAACGTCATCGAGATTCAATCTCAGAACTTTCAATTGCCATTAGAAAGTTTTATTAATTAAGCTGCAATGATCATACAGAAAGTCATCAAATTTCATATATAATACATACGTTTCTAAGAGAGATTACAATTTTTTTTTCTTTTAGAAGCGATCAACTTTTTAATTTAAATGTTTTTCAAAAACCTTTGAGTAGAAAATGCTTGGAGGTACAGAGACATTCAGTCCATTTCATTAACAGGAAACATAAATGAAGTTATATTTATTTGTAATGCTTCGATTATTCAGAATATAATTCGGCGATTAATTGAAATTTAAAAAAAATTACAAAAAATGTATAACTGTAGAATTATGTTAAATTCATGAATTTCTCACTAATGGTATACTCGTTTATAAATATAATAAATTTCTATGAACAATGCTCAAGTTATAAAAACAGTTATATATGCATATTAAATATTATGTAGAATGGTTATAATGTGTATAATGTTGGCAAGCAGAATACATTATAATTACCTTGTTAACTTATAATATTCACCACTGGGTACAATAATACCCAATTTTCAATTACGAAATAATATGTTTTAGGGGTTTATACTTTAGAACGTATAAGCAAATATAGTTAAATAATTAAATAAATACTTATTTTCAATTACACTCTCTGAACCATTCGTTGGCGTAGTTAATTACGTGAAACATTAAACTAGTATTATACTATTCACATAAATTTACTTATACTAGACATATCCGTGGACACCGTACGTTCTTTAATTAAATTATTTTTAAAGATATGTTTAAAAATAATATTTTTGCTTCAACTTCTTCAGTTGTTTGTGAGTGTAGCCCTATTCTTAAAAAAATAAATATTACACTATTCTATGTAGTGATATTTAAATTTACGCGCCGAGGTCTGGGTAGCCTACTTTTCCGACTTATGATGATGATTGACCCTCTAAATGGACGAATCAGAGACGAGATTCTAATTCTGGCGGATAGCTGAGCAAAACGTAATTTTTGGTTGGAACGTTCGAAGATAGACGCATCTGTGGAGCCGCGCTCCGCAGGAATATGGCGGAGATTAAGAGTAAGATCATTGCGGTGTAGCCATGCGCGATATGGCTCAGATAACTGAGCCGGTTCACTCGCTCAATCATCAAATTGAACCGGTTTAATGAGCCGGTTCAATTTGAGCTGATTCATTTACATTTTACATTAATATTTAAAAAAAAAACAACAAAGAAAATCTGTATTAATCAAAAATTAACATTCTTAAAAATAAAAATGCTTTGGAAGACTATACTAAATAGATACAGCAATATTATTTTTTGTTGTAGACGTTTCAGTCGTTTAGTGACCTCATTATTATTTTTTTAAATAACGTTATATTGGCTTTGAGAACGTAAGTAGTAAGTAATTAAATCAAATATTTTGCTAATAATTCACTTTCAAAAATGGTTTGTTTTATAACCGAACACCCTGATAACAATAAGTTAACTCTGTGATGCGTTGTCTTAACAATTTTATTTGGGATCGTTTTTAAGTGTCAACTTTTATAAATCATAGAGCGATCCGTGCTGGCTATCGGTCCACGGGTCGATTTTCGACTGATCGGCCAGTGAGCCGGTGATCCGTTGATCCGTTGAACCGTTGAACCGGCTCAACGAAAAGATCCAGCTCATTGAGCCAGTTCGTTCGCGTTCTGCCGCGGTGTACCCAGAGTTGGATGGTTCGGGTCCATCGGCGAGTTGAGGAGAGACCCCGCCGCAAGAGGCCTGCGAGCGATATCCGATAGATGGGCGTTATGGACAAAGTTGAGATGAGAAGATGTCTGGTCTATCTCCTCATCCGGCCTTAATATCAACTCCCTAAATAGAAGAAATAAATAAAAGTGACTTCCCTCAGAGGAAAGTTGACCTGAAGAAGGAAGATCTAAAGAACATTTTTCGTGGATCCAATGTCGGGATTAATTGTATTTTGTAAATAAATGCATAATGTGAAAATAAAAATGCTTTTGAATCAATTATCAACCTTTTCGAGGTAGCAGGCGATACCAGAGCACACACACACACACACACTTGAGGACCCAGAGTAGCGGCCCTTATGGCTTCCTAACTTCTAGGTCATAAAGGCACCGTAACAATATATTACAAGTACGTATTTAAAACATGTGCAATATACTGGTCACCCAAAAAAAATTAAAACGTTAAGATAAAACAGATAGTGTTAAGTGTCCTTAATAGTAAGAGATATTGTTAAGTGTTAAGTGTCCTAGTAAGAGATAGTGTTAAGTATTAAGTGTCCTAGTAAGAGATAGTGTCCTAGTAAATTGTCTAAATTAATTATTTTTTTGTGACAGAAAAGACATGACATTCATAAATCCATGCTTAAACTGTATTGAGTGAACAAATTTTTCCTCTTATCAATTTACTTTGTTGATTTATCAAGAAGGCACAAATTATTATTTATTTACTTACGCGTCTAGTTTTCCATAATTTCATTCACATCTCCTTAATTATGAATACAGCACATTAAAAAAAAATTACATTACAACAAAAAATGTTTTACTTACCATCACGCCGTTTCTCCGTAGGGGTAGGCAGAGAAAATAGAGCGCTAAAGGGCTATTTTGATATTAGTATGCCATTCTACGTAGGTACTCAGTACATATTTAATTATAATGATTACCATTCAAAAATTCTAATGTAAAACTTTTCCGAAAGCAAGTATCAAATCACATTACGGTCGCGGCGTACACCGGGACAGAACGCTGAAGGGTAGTTTTCATTAGAAGTGGTTCTCCTCGTAAAATCTACATATTTTCACCGAAATTACATCAACCCTTGTGAAAATAAAATTGAATTAATACGACGCGGGTAACACTCGCTAATTTGGCGGAAATTTTGGGATAACACTGTCATTGGGTGCGAAAAGTTTCGAGGTAATTTTTTTGTTTGAGTTTCTTGTTTGAATTTGAAATTAAGTTTTCCCGGTGAGGGTATGGCCGAAACATGTTTTATATAAATCCGTATATAAAAAAATCTTCAGAAGTGGTTATCATCTAAGTATTCTTAAGTAAATCTATTTTACCTAGTTCTATTTATTTCATAAAACATAGACAATCAATAACGTTTTACATAGAAATAAATGAGTTAATACATTAAAATATAATTTTATAAATATATTTATTTAAAAAAAAAATAGAGATGCATACATGGAATACGTGTCACATCAATATTCTTACTACTTTCAAACTAAGATAATTGCTTGTGCAATGAAAATAGGACTAACTTGATAGCCTCCTGGAACGAAGCTCGAATCCTCGACCACTAGATCCCTAGGTGAGTATCGTAATTTGTGTGTGCTGGTGTGGACTATTGTAACAGCATTAATGCTGGCCTGCCAATGTTTCAGCTGAATAGATAACAATCCATTTTAAATGCAGCAGCCCGGATAACATACGATGTTTCCAAACTCTCTCATATAAGATCACTTTTATATAAGCTACATTGTCTCCGGTTCCCTGGAAGAGTTGAATTTAAATACAAAGCGAAACATAACATGGCGTCTCTGTATCCCAGACAATTTGAATGGTAGACGACAGACTTTCAGGTCAGCCTCTACTTCAGCCGTAGAAAGGGTTGTAGAACCGACCAACCTTTGCCAGAAGACTAAATTTAGTGAACAGGCATTTGCGGTGGCAGGTGCAAAAGCGTAGAACTCTTGGCCCACTGTCATAAGAAACATTATTATGGCAGAATAAAAAATTGTCTAATCACGAAATTATTGCCTCGAAATGTTAAGAACAAATAAATATTTAGATCAAATATATTTTTTACAGAAATAATTATAATAAACCTAAAAAAATCATCTATAAACCCTTGTCAGAATAAGGAAATCGTGAATTTAAATAAAAAAATATATTTATATTTATATAACATTCCTTTTACATCAGGTAAATTGGCTCCGGTTTCATGAAAGAACTGAATTTAAATTGTGCTGGTTGATGTACAAGGTGACACATAACATGGCGCTTCAGAATCTTCAAGAGCTTTGTATCCTAAACTATTTGAATAGTAGACGTCAAATTCTTAGGTCAGCCTTTATTTCAGCCGCAAGAAGGGTTATAAAACCGACCAACCGTTGCCAGAAGTCTAAATTTAGTGAATGGGTATTTGCGGTGGCAGGCCCAAAAACGTGGAACTCTTTGCCCTACGTCATATGAAACAGTGCATCAGAGACTTTATTTAAGAATAAACTGAAAACGCACCTTTAAAAATAATCATTTTCATAAGTTCAAATAACAATTTTTAATTTTGAAAACAAAGATAATGTGGAACTATAAACATTTTATTGTAAAGCGCTCTTAAGGTGAAAGTTTTTACGAAAATGGCGCTATATCTATAAATTTTCCAATATTATTATTATTACTAGACCGTTTATTTAATCGCATATTTTAAGAGTTACAATATTAATCTAGACTATTTATCTCTTCTACTTATTTACTAGAAATATATCTCATTTATTCTATTATAGGCTTAGTTTAAAATCTAAATTGTATCTCGCAATATACATTTACCATAGAGCCATTCACAGTATTCGCTTGTGAACGCCGAACACTGTCAAGTGTTACGTTTTACGATATCGTATACCTTGGAAGTCGTGCACCTTGTAACCGTACGATAGATTTAAATTATATCGTTTCGTCGCCGAGATTATGCATTATGATATATATATTTTTTTAAACTTTGTTAGTGAATTTATAACCATAAAACTGTGCAATTTGTAAGTAGTGTATCTTCACAATGTACTTCTGTATGTTTTTGTTGGACTATTTGACATTGGTCGATCTTTATGATATATGGATCGCCGATCGCCGTCTTGCGCGCACGTGAACGAGTAGATATAATTATTGTCTATTACCTATCCACTACCTCCTCTTCATATAACCGAAAACGACCTATTTTTGTGGTGTGTTCTCTATGGTTCTGCAGTTGAAATTGAATCTTCGAACTGTCAAGATAGCATTTACCATTCGGGTACGTTGACTGCTGTGAATTATCATCCTACTGTGTCGGGCTGTAATTTGTTTGTGTGTAATCGGTTTCTCGCTACGTTGCGAACCAATTTAGTGCAGTAAATCATGATATTGTGTAATGTGTTGTTTGAAACTTTCGCGCTATCACCAAAAGTATATATCCAAGTGTACATCGTGCTGACCAGCGTTGTGCATGTCTTGGAGCTAGAAGATCTGTGAATCCAGTGGAATAAGTCCAGATACCTAAAGGAGCGTTTCATAGGTGGGTCATGTTTTCTAGTTGTAGGTGGTCCTTCAGTCCCCCCTGTTCTCTTTTCCTGTCTCTCTACCGAATTTCATCCACCCTTTCTGCATCCTTTATTTCCCCACTCCCCTCGTGTCAAACAGACACTATTTTTTAAAATTTTATTTATTATAATAAAAAAAAAAATAATCTCCGTAAAAAAAACTGGCTGTTGTCGGAAAGTGTGTTTTTATTTTAGCAACACGAGTGGTAATACTCAATTAATCATAAAAATTTATTATGATATAATATTTAAATGTACACTTTGTTTTATTATCAATACACAGTCCATACCAATTGTAGTATCTATAGGCTGCGGCGGGTAGTATCATTATAGTAAACACATCATATAGGGATTTTTAATCAAACCATATTTCTTTATATATTATGTCATTGAACTGTTAATGGTCTGTATATTAAAAAATAAAACATAAAATCTACGAAAAATGTTGAAGTTCTAACTAAAAAACTAACTTACCATCATACTGTTTTCCCGATAGGATAGGCAAAGAGGATAAAGTGCAATACTCTTATATCCTGACACATAATTCTCGCCTCATCCATATTCATATATTTTCTCATATAAGCTCGCCAATTGTTAGGGCTTCTAATAGAACCATCCTCAAGTATCTGGTATACCTGGTGGTACCAAGTTTTCTGCAAACGTCCCCTATTTTTGGTGCCATCAACACTTGCTATGAAACAAGAATTACAAAATAAAACAATTTTCAGTAAAAAATTTAATAAAAAAGTGTAAGAGTTTGTTTAACCAGTTAAAAGGATGAATTAATAAACGATACTGCATATTTCTATGCTGAAACATTAACAAATCAGTTTTTTTTGTGTATCTACCACCAAAGACTATTGACTATCTTGAGGAAAATGATATTAGGGTACGTTTGAATATATATGTAAATTTTACACATTCTTGGTTATTCTGCATCACTGGAGATAGATTCTCGTGGAAACTGTATCATCTGCTGTTGTAATCGATGCCGATATCATGCGAGATCCTTATACGTTAGCAACATCAGCAGGACTACTCTATCGGGGGACCTGATTCCTTCGACGCGAAATAATCGAGAAAATTACGCTGCAAATTATATAAATTTAATGTGTACTATCATTGCTTTGCAGCACTATTGTATATTTACACTGAGCGAGCAATAGTGAATGCAAAAACAACTAATTTTACAGATAAGCACAATTATTCAACAATTTCTTATGTTATTGCATTCTTCTATTGTTTCTTATTCAATTTTACGTCGATTTTCATTATTTATTTTATTATCAATTATTATGTATATATGATGCACTTGTCTAGTGATGGAAAAGGTTCAGGCTTCGTCCTTATTAACACAGGCGATTTGCAAATTTTTTAAATAATAAAAATGCTTATCGATGTGAAATGTATTTCGTGTATGCATTTCCATCTTTTAATTTAAAAAAAAATTATAGAATTGAATTATATTTTATATTTTCTACTATAATACTTTTATTTTAATCTCTTTAATAAAATATATTAATTAATATACAATATTTTTGTTCAGACGATTCTTAGAAAACTGTTAAATTATTTTACCACAAAACAACACCAGCAGATTTTGAAAAAAATATATTTACATTTCAAATTAACAAACATAAAAAATGATATAAGTAAATAATAGTTTTAAAAGTACAAATATAAAAATGGTCGTTATAAAAGAAAGTAACTAAGAGAAAGTGGGAATGGGGGGTTGTTAGATTAATACTTAGAATTATATTATGATATCTGTCACCGAGAGAAGCGGGGATTGTTTCATTAATCTCTTGACAGTACCGAGACCACGGTGAGACATATGTGTGTGTGAGCATGTTATATGTGTTGTACATGCGATTTATTATGTTATTTTTGCAGGAATTAGTTTAAAGGTTAGTAAGACATAAACACACAATGGATATAAATCGTAAATTTATATTGAAATATAAGATTTTTTGTTTTGGACGAGTTTTAGTCAATCACTAACCATATACGGGTAACTACTTGTAATTAAAATATAACTAACAATTTAGAAAAGTTTTAGCCACTTGCTACGAAATATTGCATACAAAATTTACGTATCTAATAATTACATTTGTGTACATACTTAATGTTACAATTTTATTTTAAAAGTCACGTAAGACACTGAAAAATTTGCATTTGTGATATTATGTAAAAAAAGCAATTTGAAACGACATATTTAATATTATTTTCAATCTGTTTGAGGGCGAGGCTAATATCATTATTATAGACACGAAATTTAAAAAAATATAAAATAGAATATAACTATGAAGAAAATATCAATAAAATAGATTTTAACACTTATCGGTATCTTCGTATTACAATAATAACTGATACAATGAAAAGAAATGTATTTAAATATCTCTGAGAGCAAACAAAACTACTTTAGTTAAAAATTTGATCGAATATTATATTATATGAATATTATAACATATTTATTTCATCAAGTGTGCAAAACAATTGCTTTTATTGTTAAAAAAATTCAAGCTTTATTTGCATGATTCAGACGAATATTTATGATAAAATTAATTCACTATTGTTTGATAAAGCTCTTATCTACTAATGTTACGTGAATACTTACGTTACTTTATAATAAAAACTGTGTCATTACTTCAATACCGATATGCTTCAATATATTTGTGGATTTTTGTAATTAATCGTATATGCTATAAGTTATGTTAGGGTTTAATGAAATTTATACTATTAAAATCCCTTAATTTATTAAATAAATAAATAATTATATATTTTTTTTACATCAATAATGAGTTTCTCAGTATTTTTATCAGATTCATAGGTAGTTAATATTCTTAATAATAATAACATATGTTACCTTACTAAAATCCATATTTATTGTGAATTATATTGTCTGTTTCAGTTCGCGTGTAGCGATATAGACAGCAACTTTTCGGCTTGTGAGACACGGATTACTTTATTTTGGGAAGAGAATCAAAAAATGTAATCGTATTAATTAAGATTACTCGTTTTATATCTACATAAGCTAATAATATTTAGCACAGTGCATATTATTGATTTTTGTCGATGAAAAATACTACTAAGATAAAGGTTATAAAAATGATTATATTTATGATAATCCTCGGATGATAAAAATCATTAAGCCATTGAAAAGAAACAATTACAAAATATTGATTATTGTCAGAATGAAAAATCATGAAACACTTCACGCTAGGCTTGAAGCTAAATAAGTATAGTAAGTTGTCACATGATCTACCTCAGGTTGTTGAACTTGTAACAATGATGAAGATGATAATGACGATGTCTTGATGCACATTCTTGCTACACTTCACAACCACTAGGGATGTAGAGAAACAATAATTACAGCTGTCACCTCGAGTACTCGTATTGATTTGAAAGGTTTTGTATATGGCAACAATAATAACAGGTAAAAAATATTCGATATTTGACTGAAAGCAGTAAATATATTAATACCGATTTATTGCTATAAATTAATTATATTGGGCATGAATTAAAAGTTAATTATAGTCATAGAACAGAATGACATGGTGACTCTAGTTTGCAGCCAGTGGAAGTCTATCGCCTACACTCACCGTCACTGCCTGGCAAAATGTGTGCGAAATGAAACTTCCACAATGGTCGAGAAGGGCGCCACTCTTTTATCAACAGCTCCAGAAATCGCCTCCAAAGACTATTTGTATGGGTTAACTACAATATACAAAGTGCCAACAGTAAGTACTTTCCATTTCATAACTTGCATGCAGTCTGCCATATATATATGCAGTACATTTCACGGGTTTCAAATGAGCACGAGAGTGGTGGATGTAATATTTGGGGCATCTACTACTCTTGCATAAATCACATCTCATTATTTAAAATAAAACTTGCAAAACCCTTCTTACTTAAATTTACATACACCCACACGCACGCTCGAACAATCTCCAAATTGCAAACCCGACGTTTTATTAAATCACGTAATAATAACTAACTAACTTATCATCACGCCGTATGCAGAGAGGATAGAGTGCCACACAATTTCGACTTGACACACAATTCTCGCCTCATCCATTTTTATATATCTTCTCATACAAGCTCGTTGATTATTAAGGGCCAAATACAGTATCTGGTTTACCTGGTCATGCTAAGTCTTACGCGGACGCCCTCTATATCCGTTCTATATCCGTTCCATATGACCAAACTACTTAAGTGATCATTTCTCAATCTTACTCACCATACTAAGATCAGTTTTACATCCTTTTTTAATTCTTTACTCTATCATAAGCGGATTTGCCACGTATACGCCTAAGTGATCTCATTTTCACTGCTTTCAGTCGACTTTCGTTCGTTCATCTTTTATTCCTCTAAAAACAAAAATATTTTTTTCAGGTGTCCATTTCAGTTTTGTCTAAAGTTTTTCTAGAAATATTTTAAATTTTATTGTGATACCCTTTAATTAATTTCCCAGTATTTTAATTAAAGCGCTCGGCATGAAAATATTTCACTTGTTCCATTTTACAATATTCCCAAAAAATCATTTATTTTCCTTCTTGCCTATAATTTTTTTAAAAGGATCAATTATAAAATATAAGTAGGCATTCTTCACAGGCATTTTTAGTTGCTACCACCAAGTACGTACTAATCTAAATTAGCCCTAATTAACAAAACACTTTGTATTTTACCCCCCATGTTTTTTGATATCCACTTCAGCTTTGAATTCTTAATTGTTAATTAACTTCAAAACATTTTCCTTCCAAGTTAACGGTTATAGTTATACCCCTCGTTAAAGAATACGATTTCTTGGTTTGTAGGAACGTTTGCCTAACTACGAGACGCCTTTCCAATTACTCACAATTCCCCGCCATCGTATCAAGAGTTTAAAAAAACAGTTCTCTTCCCATTTGTTATACCGACGCTTGTAACACAATTTCAAGGCAGAAATTAAATAAAAAAATAAAAAATTATGTTAAATGAAAAAATATTAAAGTTCATCGTAATGTGGTCAGTTTTAAATTATATATACTTGGTTGGTTTACATTCTGCAGGGACTGTTCATCAGGGACAGATTTTCAACCATTTAGTTAAGATAAATTCTTCAATTTTTTTAGTCATTTTTCGAGAAGGGTAGAAGCTTGTTGAGAAGTATCAAAGCAATTATTGAAGAATGTAAGAAAAATGCAAGGGGTGTTTTTTTAAAAGTATAAAATATAACAATTAAATTAAATATATAAAAATCGTAGTAATGGTCTTGTTATTGTCTTTATTGAAAATATAATTTTATGCCATTGGTATTTAAATTTGATTTCGCGTATATGGGTCCTACGGTTGGCTCGAATAAAGCGTTATCTAGAAGTTTTGACCACTTTTTGGAGCAGCTTGGGCCGTATATCGGCAGTAATGGGCCGAAGGTTGGCTTCCAAGTCATCTATCATCTCTGTTTTATCGGCGTAGACTAGCGACTTCATATAATAAAATATAATAATAATAATCATAACCACAGAAAATAATCAAATAATCCAAAGGTGATAAATCACACGATCTTGGACGCTAATTCACAGGTCCATTACGCGAAATTATGCACTCATCGACTGTTTTTTACAATAAATTGATTGTGGCGTGCGCTGCGCACTGTCTTGTTGAAACCACAGCTTTTCCACATTAATGCCATTCAATTGGGGATCGAAAAGGTCAGTAATCATGGATCTATAGCGCTCTCCACTGACTGTAATTTTCTGTACGACGTCACTGCGGATGCTTATTATCAATTAGAGTACGCATGGTGCGTAAATCCATGGTTATCCGAATTACTTGCTCAGATGATGACACGATTATGTCGACCATGAAATGGACGTAGCGCACGGTACATTTCACGAACTGAACCACGATTTTCGAAATAAATTTGCACAATTTGCAAGCTTTGTTCTGACGTAAGTCTATTCATGGTGCAATAGATAACCAAAATGAGCACAAATAAACTGTCAGCTGTCAATTTGGTTGTTGCTGGAAAAAAGTGTTGCCAATTCTAAAAACAAACCTAAAAAGAAAACATTATTTATGAGATTGAGATGAGGGAGAAAAGGAAAATTAAATATAGATAACCTCAATGAGTAATTTTCTTTCTTTAACGTATGTGTATTTAAAACAATTTTTAATATAATATAAACAGTTAAATAATGATGGAATGTAGGATAATATCTCTTTTAAGTATTTTCGAATCGTTCAATTATTTTAGACATCTCGCGATAATTAATATTTATACATCAAATAAATATATGTCCCAAACAAAGAAGAAATGCAACAATTCTCAGTGTTGCAAAATATATATTTGAGAATAATATTCAGAAAAATAAGCACATTGGAATCAGTGAATGTTAAACTTTAAGCAAAAAAATATATTTCAATGTTATGGTATTTGTTTATAAAATCCTAAAATTGATGCAAATCGACATGAGTACAAACATTATGCAAGAGGAAAAGAGAGACTGCCATTCAGGAAGAAGGCTAAATCACAGAAATCGATGATGTACAGTGAGATGAAGATTTTTAGTGAAATCCCAGAAACCATAAAAAAGGAAGAGACACTAGATAGATTCAAAATAAAACTAAGCAAACAGGTACGTAAAAGAGAAGTACTAGTAAAAATAAACACTTTTGATCTTATTTATACAAGAGCATATATAAAAATTCTTATGTATGCATTATATTTGTTTTATTTACATTATACTTTAACGTTCATGTATCAATGGGGCTATTTACAGAGAGCGTAAGCGACTTAACTCTCGATGACCTTGTAAATAAATTAATAAAAATAAAAAAGAACAGAAAAACGTAATTTCAAATAAAATTTAAATAAGACATCAATTTTATTTTTCCAAGTCTGGCATTCTGACAGCTCAATTATGTTAACCACAATGACAAAAATGATTTGAGATTGTGTAAAAATACTGAAACGTTCTATTAACTTATGTAGACATTTAAATATTGCTAATAATATACTGATCAAAATAAGAAAATACATAAAAATTGAAAGATTGATTTTTCAGGCGTATTCTATAATAGTATAATGTGTTAAAAAACATTTTACAGATAAAATATATTGCTCAAATAATTAAAAAAATAGTTAAATTCTCATTATGACATCTATGCTGTTTCAGGGAAAATTAATATCAAATTAAGTCCATAAATAGCGGTAGTGTACATGTATTCGAAATGTTTCCACTTATACACATATACAACTTCCAAAAATTTGATAGATATGGAGATTGATTAATAGGTAAGAATGGTGAACGTTATATTGATATAAAGTGATCACTTATATGAATATATATAAATATAAGCCAGCCGAAGACAGGTCGTAAGCCCTGTAATTACCCATTAGATATAATATAATAATAAAAGCTTCGTCTCTATGAGATATCTTTTATTTGTTTATTTATTGGTCATTCTTATCCCCTTATCAGAAAGCCTTCATATCTAGAAAAAATGTATTTAATATTTTTTTGTTTTGTTTTAATTATCCACCTATAGTGTGATAAATAAAATAAAACAAAAAAAAATGTTTAATTCATTATTTAGGATTTCTTTAGTATGTGCGCGCATTAGTATATTTTTCAGGTATGTATTAATGAAATTAATAAATAATTAATTCTGTTGTAATTTTTTATGCAGGAATTAATTTAATGGATATGTAATACGTTTTATAATTAATTTTATTTCAATTATAATCATTATTTTTTTACTTTATTTTCGCCGTCATTTAAGTATTTATTTTCGCATACATTTAAGTAATTAAAAATTTGCTTTGTAGTAATCTGTAAACACTCCGTGTAGGAGAAAGAAATAATATAGGTATATAGAAAAAGGAATATCTAACAATTAAATAAATAATAAGCCATTACTACCAAATATGTTCCAAATTATTCAAACATAAATATTTAATTACCAATTACGCTCATAATTTATAATATTTTTTACGAATAAGTGAACACTTTTTTAATCGACTGGTTTAAAAAAAATACTATTAATTTATAATATGATAATAAATTAATTATTAATATACGGTACTTAAAAGCTAGAATAACACATTTGCTGATAACTTATAATGGCATCTATCGAAACATTTATTATTAAAAAAATATTATTCGTAGTCGCTAGATGTCAGGTTTGTACATTTTCCTGGCTCTGGCAGGCTAATTCCGTAAACTTATCTTAACGTAAGATCATTGTACTATGTATGACTTTTTAACTTTTCTATCCAACATGTGCTACGTTTATAATCTCTCCACATGTCCTCTGTCCAACATGCATTGTGTTCATCTTCATATGTTTTCTGAAGTAACACTATTTGTGACATAACGTTTTATCAAATGATCTTTTAAATAATACATCCATCTAGCGTAGTGTAGCGTTCATCTTTACTTCATGTGTTATCTGAATTAACCAATTCACCATGTATGTCATTCATCGTTATATGGTGTCTTTGGTCCCTAGAGGATAGGAAGCTATAGGAGCCGCCACTGATCTAGCTCAGTCTGGGTCTTTAAGTGTGTATGTGTGCTCTGATATCGCATGTTACCTGAAATGGGATGATAATGAATTCAAGGGCAAACTCTGCTGCGACACATTACATATTTTATTCACAATAACATAATTTATCCCGATATTGAATTAACGTAAACTGTATTTTGCATCTTCTTTCTTGGGGTCAACATTCCTCCGAGGGAGGTCACATAGGTTACTCATTTAGCACATTATTAACCGAGGCTACCGTGGGGCACCGAAGCCGAGATGCCTCACGCTCGTGCTAGAGTTCATCCCTTGCTCCAGGAGATCGTCCAGACGCTATCCCGCTAAAGCCATGTCCAGGTCGCCCATTCGTTCGGCTATCATACGCATGCCCCCACTTTTCTCGTTGCAGCGGAGCCTTTTCTCGTCCCGCGGGTGGACTAGGTCCTATATAACTCTGGGTCCACCGCGGTAACATCACTCTTAACCTCCTATATCTCCCGCCGCCCCATTCCTCACGGAAGCGGCACACTCTTCCTCTCTCAACGTCCTCTCCGAAAAGTGACGTCTCGCTCAGCTGTCCGCCAGAGTTAAAATTTCATCCCTGATTCTTCTATTTATACAGTCAATTATCATAAGTTGGTAAAGCAGGCTACCCATACCTTGGCGCGCAAATTCAAACATCACATTATGCTCTCTAAAATAATCAATTTTTAATGTAAGATTCATATGTTTTCTAAAATGATCAATAAAATATGCATTGCATTCATACTCATTTCTTTATAAAATAATAATCAATTTATTACCATTTCGACGGTCGCACCAGGTCAAATTGCTCAGAGGTGATTCACCCGCCCATCACATTTGCCTGACCCTCGACTGCTGGTAGCTATTCAGTGATGATAAAAAAAATGAATTCATCTTTTAATTTTAAGGTCGGCTAGGGACCATTTCTTTAAAAATGCGAACAATGCCTCTTTGTGGTAAAGAATAATAATTCACCGCGCACAAAAACACCTTCTCTATTTAAAGTAAGACACAAAACTTTGAATCACTTCAGCTTCCAGGGTTGTTTTAATTCAGCGATAATTTACGCCACCCTCCCCTATTGTGTGGGAGGAAACCGGAAGTACGTTTGTATCTTTGTCTTTCTCGGGTACCCGCTTCCGCCAAGGGTCTTGCCGTCCACGCTTCAGACATCGGCGCGTCGGCAGGGTGATCTTCATTAGGGCGTGCGAGGTAATTGAATATTTCAGAGGTTGACATTTTGCTAAGCCCTTATTGCGGCTCAACCTCTGAACAACACTAAGTTATGAATATCTATTTTGGTGACATATATAAATTTGAGAAAGGGAAGTATAAATTAATCTTTTGAATCTGACATTTTGAGGTTTTACATAATGAAATATGCTTACATTCTAGTCAACAGCTTCTCAAGCAAATAGTATGCTCTCGGAGTGTTTATTGATAAATCGAGAGATGAATTATACTAATACATCGTAATAAACTTCTAATATAGTAGTATTTACGCAAGTCAAATGTTACCCCGTGATATCATTTGTTCCAATAATTGAGTCACGATGTATATCCGTCCCTGTCTGACTAACCTTTTACCTGATCGCATTCGGCGGACGGCGGAGGAGCGCAAATTCGAGTGTTAAAGAGGCAACACGCATGGTTCATCACCCCTGGCGCTACAACTCAATATGATTAGATTTCAAAAATATATTACTCGGCGTCCTAATTTTTTGTGTTTGCTGGAACAGGCTTTATTATATTCAAATATTAGTTTTTCTCATTGACTGACCATATTATGGACCTTACAATATCAAATGTTAAAAACAACGTTGTTTGTCGCATGCTGCTTCAAAACTCGAGAACGGCCATACTTATTTCGATGCAATTTTTTTCAATACGTTAAAATTATATATAATTACGATACGACAATAGTAAAACTTAAAGTAACTACATCGTTTAGTGTATAAAAATATTATATTAGCTATAACTGCTAGTTCTCTTAAGGTCAGTCATGGCCCGGAGTTGCTCGTCATGAACTCCGACGGGACGTTTAATTCGGTGCTCATCTTTCATTGATAAATTCCCCGAACAAAACTTTCTAAACCACTAACGACTTGTTCGAGGTTTAAGACACTCACCATAAGTTGAGCAAAAATTGTTAGTCGCAGCACTTGTATTATTTTCTTTTTTATTCTTACAACAAACAATATCGCGAATGAAATTTCCTCTCGGCCATTGGTAATTTTTTTAAAGGGTTGTTATACGATTGAAGTTGAAAAAAAACTGGCTACATCACATAAAATGAGCCTCATTTAAAAGCAATGACAACAGATAGGTTTCAATATAAACAACCATTTATATCATTTATAAACAAATATTCAAAATATACAAAATATTTTTGAGTATATAATACATATTGTGAATATATGTATTATATGCCATTCCAATTTTATATAATACAAATTCTTTTCTACACCCGAGCAATGCCGAAAATTCTGCCAATAATATAATGTATTTTAAATCATAATGAAACCTTATAATAATATTGCAAAATATTAATAATTTAATTTATTGATACGATATTAAAAATAATAGTTTTTTAACATAAAAATATAATAAGTTAGTAGGTTAGTAAGTTATAGTATATATAAAAATACTATAACTTACTAACTTACCAACATGCTGTTTCTCCGCAATGGTCGGCATAGAGGATTGAGCGCCACACTCTTCTGTCTTGACACAAAATTCTTGGCTCATCCACATTCATACATCTTTTAAGGTTTCTAAAAGGACTATCTACCAGTTTTTGATTTACCTAGTCGTGCCCAGTCTTCCGCGTATGTCCTCTATTTTTGGTGCCATCAACACTTGCGTCATATATCTTTCTTAACATTCTCTCCTCATTCATCCATTCCATACGACCAAACCACTTTCATTATCTCCTTATTTTTTTATTCAGTCTACTTTCGTTCTTCTTATACTAACTCCAGGTCTCACTTTCATACATCAGTGTCGGTACCAGGACTCCATTGTATACCGCTAATCTTGGCTCGGTTGTTAAAAGTTTAAATATACAAAGCGCTCTTTTCACTTCATCGTTCTAAAATTATCACAGTCGTTATAATTTAATTAATTAATTTTGTTCAAACTGCCTCCGTTGAATTCAGTATTGTGTAAACTTTCATTAAGGAAATTCAACCAACTTTTATTTTCCAAAAAGACAAAGCATATAGTATTACTATTCAAAATGGGACCCTAGTGTCATTGTCTGGAGTTTTTGGATTTCCGAAGCAAGTTGAATAGAATTGTTTCAAAAACATATTTGAAAATAAGCGATTTACAAGTACCATTACGAAAACAAAGTTCGAAATTGCCCAAGCTTCGCTGCTGAATTTAATATGAAATCTGCATAAATGGGTAATATGTCGCATTAACAATGTCGTCAAGAAATCTGTCCCGGAACATTATATTTATGATCTTTGAAAATTGTTTAACTATAGTTACGGCCGTTGTATAACCACCCTTTCTTTGCATGTGCATTTTGTATTAATTTGAAACACTAACAAGGGTAAATAAACTAAAATAAATAAAAATCAAATGCATTGAAATTATTGTAATTAATTTAAATTAGAAATAAAATGAAAACATAGGTGTCCCAATAAGAACACAGGCTAACAATTTTTGTTAAAATGCTATTTTCGAAAAGTACTAATATTTATATTTTATTATTAAGGTGAACACATTATTATTATAAAGTTGTAATTATTCAAAATATAGACCTGCGATATTTTAATGTACGTTCCCCGAATTGGGAGACATCAAGGTTTGAATCCCGGTAGCAGCAACAATAGCAACAAACAATTGATTTTATATGTGTATCTAATTAATTTATTTTGTATTTATAGTTTAATATAAAATACATAGATTTCAATGAAGTGTTGAACACAATATACGATAAATGTCCTTCACGACTATTGGCACATTCGGCTACTTTTTTTTTTGGTCGATAATATGTCGAATCTTCTCCTTAAGCTCTGGAAATGTTGTCGGTTTAGAAATATCCTAGGCGTAAGACAAATCTATATTTTGAGACATTTCCAATATTTCCAAGCTAACAACAACTCACCCCAAGCAATAAATTATGGTTACAACACAAGATAACGAACGAACATCTACACACTATTTTTGAGAGCAACAACAATATTTTATCAACGTTTCTACATGTTTTTAGCTCCGAAACCATACAACACACTCAACACTAACTGGAAATCATTCACTTCCAATAAAATTACACAAATATGGACCCAATATATGATTCAATTGGGTAGAGATCAATCAGAAACATCGATGTCTAATATTCGAACATAATCACAATATAATATCTACACTAATAATTCACTTTAGTTTTACAACACTCTCTGTAAAGAAAGCGTAGATTCTGCGCCGATAGGATCTACCGTAACGAATTGTGTGATCTTCGAGTCGCGCGTCCTGCGGATTGAATTACGACGATTCCGGTCGTAAATCGGAATCGCCGAAAGGGGGTGGTAAAGAAGAAAGGATGGAAGGGATTTGGATTAACGGGGCTAAGGATCGATGATAAGAGGGAATCCAGTCGAAGGACCAATGGATCTCGGGGAATCGGGAATCTGAAGGACTGCTCGCTTTACCTCGTGTATGACGCCTTTGTTACTCCTGCAGTCGCAGCCGAGATCACACAAACAACACGCAGGCGGGCAGATCTCCACTTCCTAATGAAGACGGTGATATCACTCACTTCACCCGCCGGTCACACAATAATCACTGTGTACAAATTACAGGATCACAATACAGTACTGGTGCACTGAAGTTGAATAAATCCACACCACTAATGTAATCGCGGTGTCGCAACCGAACAAGTATCGCGTCGCGTTAACGTCTGCTGACGTCAAGATCACTATTCATACTAATCAAGCAGTAGGGAAAAAGGATGGGTGGGAATATAAACGTGGAAAGGTGTCAATAATATAGGTCGCGACCGATTCTTAAGAAGCGCTAAAAATGTGTTCTATAAACACTTTCATTACATTTTTTTTCTCTATTTTATTTTTATTATGCGTATATATTATTATATATAACAAATATATGCAGTGGCGTCATATATATCAGATTTGAGGTCCTCACTCTCACTTTTCTGATGTCTCTGTACAGCGCATCAAATAGCGCATCCTAACAGATGACGTATAAATCTATAAATAAATTCACTATTTACGGGGTATAGCCAACAAATCATAATCAAAGCAAATAAATACTCATCACCACATACTCGTTGTTTGGGACATATATTTATTCTTAAACGACAATAATGTACTGTGCCTTCCCCCTCCCCTCCTCTCCTCACCCTGCACGCGGCGCCAGTCAAACAACGACCTTGAAGCAGTGTAGTTATGCGTGAATCGAAGAATAGTATTAAATTGAGACGTCGTGTCTAATACAGTGCATTCTAAAGGACTAAGACCCCTGAACGAAGAAAGTGATATAGTTTACAGTCGACCTTGGAGGTGTCAGAAGAACTGGATTGTGGTGAGTGCAAACCTCCTTCCGAATATTCTGTTTCTTCCGGCATCTATGCTTTTACGCAACACTGGTGATCCGCAACGTAATTTTAACCAGTTCCCAAAACGCGTTGCACTTTCTACTGAAATTATACGTCTTCAGATTATCCAACAAAAAAATCATTATTATGTTGCGATAGTATAATATTCACTGTATTGCAGGTAGTTGTACTCTATTAGTGCGGCTCAATGACTCCACAGCCCAAAATCAGCACAAAACAGTGGTTTGTGGTACATGCGTCAGCTTTTCAAGAATCTTTCGAGGATTTTTTGCACCCCAAATTTGACATATTTGTTTGTTGAAAGTGCGTTTTATCGCTAAAGATGATTCAAAAAATTGTTCACTTGGTTCTCAATCCCCCAATTGACAAATATTTATTCATGAGCAATTTAATGACAATTAATTACAATGTATTTGTACGACAACTGCGAAATAAAAAGATAAAATGAAAATGGCACGCAATTCAAATCTCGCACTCTCGTTGGGACGCTCTTTATATATTATCTATAACGGAATTTAAAAATTTATAGATTTGTATCCAGGTGGTAAACAAATATTTCTTCTTTTAAAATTAGCAATATTTCTTCTTTTAAAATTAGCAATATTAACTTTGTGGTTAAAATTCATATTTTTTATTTTATTTCTTTGTTTTATTAACCACTGAATTGAGTTTAAATACATCTACCGGTTTCGAAAAATACCATTTTCTTCTTCAGGATGTCATAACTAAATAAAAACATATACTATTGTTTCTTCACCAGAATCTATTTAAAAAAATAAAAAACAACAAATTAGTACCTAAATTATTATTTTTTTTAAATAATTGTTGTTTTTTTAAAAAAAAATAGATTCTGGTGAAGAAATAATAATAAATGTTTTTAGTTAATTATGACATCCTGAAGAAGAAAATAGTATTTTTCGAAACCGGTAGATGTATTTAAACTCGATTCAGTGGTTAATAAAACAAAGATAATAAATAAAAAATATTAATATTTCTTCGGTAGGTAGTTTTTTCTGTATACTTTTCTAATCGATTCATATTATTTGTTATGAAATCTAAATACTTAAAATATATTCAGAACATATTATAAAAGGATATAAGTATTGACATTTACAGCTCGTAATGCAAAACAAAAATAAATGTGAATAAACATGTCGAGGTTAAAAACCTTTGACAGATGTTCAGTGAAAAATAATATTACGTCGCTGCTTTCAAAAAAATTATTGTTATTAAATTATCGTCGTCCTTCATTTGGAGATGTCAAAACAAGAAGAATTAGTTTTAATGTGAATTACGAAAATTACCATTTAATACATAATAAAATATATCTTCTTCAAGTTACGGTACGCTAATATATTCTGCACAAGATATATTACAGGTCGATTTTTTTGTCATGTCACTTCAATAATGTGTTGTGTACCGAAACATGTCAATATGTGCGTAAGCACAATCTAAGTGAGAAAAAATAAAGATATATGACTGTAATCGTTAGACACTTAACGGTTGTATATGCCGCGCGCAGTGCATTATTCACATTTAATCAAAATATATTTTCTTCACCTACAAAGGTTATTATTTATTATTTCATTCTTATCCATAAAATCAAACATTAAACAAATCTACGTACTATTATATCGAAATAATAAAAAAACTAACAACATATTCGTCAGTGGTCGACTGTACAGTGCAATGAGTAAGAAATCGACCTGTAGATCATCGGCATTCTGGACCAGTTGAGTCATTTTCTGAGATTACGTAGCTAGAATAACATATTTTTACTCAATTCCACCGCTTTCTAGATTTGTCTAATAAGTTGTAAAATGTCATATTTCTCATAGCGCATAATATATTCGATATGCAGATCGCTTAATCGTTTTTATTATCGTAATTTGATTTATTCACTTCCCAAACTACCGGATATTGTTATGCGTGGTATCGAAAAACTGCTAGAACAATCTAACAAAAATTACAGACAATGACTCAATCATAAATAATGCAAGGTAATATATCATTTCTTAGTTTAGGTTGTTAAATGTAATATTAATTTAAACACTATGGAGTCATGCACCAAACTATATAATACTGTAGGCTTACACACAATTTTATATAAATTTTACAATTTAAGGAATTAATTTATCAATATAGATATTATAAAATCGAAATATTAAGAACATTACCTTTTTCCCGTACCTTATCTGTTCAACAATCATGTTGAAAAACTGGCTAAACCAATGCCCTAGGGTTTTTTTCAATTTTTCAGGTCTCCGAATTTCAGCAATTTTCTCTGTATTGTAAGGTACAAGATCTCATACTTTCCTAGATGTCTAATCATTTCGAAAAATACAAGACACGTGACTAAAAAGATTGCTAAAAAATCTCATTTCTGGGAAGGATCAGAAGATTCATTAATGCCGAGTCTTCTAAAATAATATACAACTCTGTTATTATTATTAAGGAAAACACATTCTTATTGTGAAGTTGTAATTATTCAGAACATAGGTCTGTAATATTTTAAATACTAAATTAATGTATTAATTATAAATATATACATATAAAATCAATTTTGTCCGGATTGGAAATGAAGATCCAGGTTCGAATCCCGGTGACGCTAAAACAATATTTTTCGACAAAATTGATTTTATATGTATATATTTATAATTAATACATTAATTTAGTATTCTGTTATTATTCTTCACATCAACTACTGCAGCAGCATTTTGTTTTAGGCTAATGAAGAAGAAATGCAATAATTGTCAGTATTGCAAAATATAACTTTGAGAATAATACTCAGACAAAATATATGTATTTGGATCAGAGTAATGCTGAAATATCTAAATATGATAACTTGTAAGCATAAAATACATTTCAATGTTATACTATTTATTTATAAAATCCACACTAAGAAAACATTGTCAGAAATTATACGAAAAATCGATGCAAATCAACATGAGCACGAACATCATACAATAGAAAAAGATATACTTAGACTGCCATTTAGGACGAAGGCTAAATCTTAAGGCTAAAATGAAGATTTTTAATGAAATGCCAGAAAACATAAGAAAGGAGGAGAAACTACGTTGAATCAAAAAGAAACTAAGCAAATATATAAAAGATGAGTTCTAGTAAAAAGAAACGATTTTGATGAAAAAGCGTATATAAATACATTTATGTGTGCACTATATTAAGAATAAATAAATAAAAAATAATACTTTTAAATAATACTACGAGTCCCATTAAAAACTTTTTCCTAAAAAATATTCGGCTAAATTTGTATTAAGTAACAATTTGAGTTAGGTACTAAATTTATTTTTAAATAATTGTTTTTTTAAAAATAAATTCTGGTAAAGAAAAAATAATATATGTTTTTAGTTAGTTATAACATCCTGAAGAAGAAAATGGTATATTTCAAAACCGGTAGATATATTTAAACTCAATTAAGTGATTAATAAAATAAAGATAATAAATAAAAAATAAAAAAATAAAAAATATGTCCAAGATATTGAAGTATTCGGATTTTTGTACATTAAATATTTATTATTCTTTATTCATTCGAACTATATCATCTTCATTCATAACTCTATCAATCCTGCTTATTTTATTTATTCTTCTGTATATCTAGATCTTAAATGTTTCAAGTCGCCTTATTATTTATTCGGTAAGTATCCATGCTTACATTCCATAAAATAATACCGAAAAAATATAGCATCTGACCATTCGCATTTGTAATCTAAGATTGAGATCATAACTGTAGAATATGTTTTTTATACGAATAAACATTGCACGAGCTTACTTATTGCGGTATATGATTTCAACAGAAGGATCCCATCTTTAATTTATATTGCAACCAAGGTATACAATACTTCGTATGTTCTCTAATTTTTTTCAAACAATATAAAGACTTTCAAACTTAGCTGTATTCTGTTTACTAATAAACATACTGTTACTATGCGTTATGGTTTCTGCGGGTAGAACGCCAGGGCAACGTCACCGACTAGACATTGGTTGACATGAAAATGTGGGTTTGGCTGGAGTTGAGTCCTGCGCATTTACCTTCAGCTGACGATCTTTCTTTCACATGTGCTAAATTTATTTCAGTGTTGTGTAATTTGGACTAGGCATCAAAGCTAATTAATGGAAGAGGTAATTTACAACAAGATTGCTTAATACAAAATAAATATCAGGTAATCGATCTCTACATTCTGGCATCTGTTCACAAATACAACTTGACAAGGAGTAGAACAATAATCATCCCGAGACATCGTTGAATTGATTCCTGTGGCAAGCCTCTCGGATAGAACACAAGGCAAATCATCACCATAGATTGATCCCACCTCTACGGGGGTGAACTGTGAACTGTCGGTGCAACTAAGTTAAAATGATGGTCACATAACCTCGAAATCCATGCGCCGTAACTACTGTACACGTAGGATTGTGGCCGTCACGCTGGATGTGCCGAAGATTCCTCCATCCCAAATGGAGACTGCCTTCCCTCGCACATCCCAGCTACCCGTGACGACAACTCCAGATATGAACCGGTTGTTCTTAGCCCGGGGCTCGAAAAAGGGAATTGTCAAGAGAGTACAATGCAAATTATATACTACAATATTCTACAATAAAGGATAGACTAGTATCAACAAGATCTAAATCTTACCCTGATATTCTTTCGATCGTGCACGAATGTCCACGGCGCGTCTCGCAGAGCTCAAGTGGCGCTGTCAGCCGTTATATTGTTTACCTCTCATTAACGTGGCGAGTTGTAAAAATTACAGCTTGTGGGATTACATTATATTATAACAAATCAAGTTCTAACTAGAAGGTTAAACTTTTAACTTTACTTTAAATTTCACTTTTTAACATTATACACTTTTTAAATACGATTGTACCCAAATTCGAACGCCTTCGCCCTATATTATAAAATATGATATCAATTTAATGTTTATCATAATGTTTTAAATTTTTATAATGAAGTGCCTAACAGTCCACTATTATAATGAGCCGCGAAAGTCTCCGGAATTCTATCTCCAAGTCCTGTCGCTTTGGATACTGAAACTGAATTAAAATACAAATTCACTACAGTCTGATTTAACACAAGTGACCCATGTACTTTCACTAAAAATATAAGGGTTATTCAACTTCACTTCTGGTTATTTTAATTAAGTGTTTTTTGTCAACTTTCACTAACGGAAATGTCATAATATGTCACTTTGTGATCTGTTATTTATGTTTATAAACTTTAATAATCTCTCAATGAAATTTTGATTTCAGAGATTCGCTAAAAGTGCGCGTATACTGAATGCGTTATTCTAATTTGCGCGTAAAATATACGAAGTGATGATTCATTAATTTATGTTTGCTCGCGGAATTGGATTCAATACATATTTGTGTTTACAGAGATTATAATCTTATTGGCAGTTCATTGTGAACACGGCACGTTGAATGTTACCTGTGATATCTTTCGTTCCAATACTTCCATCACGATGCATATCGGTCTACGTCTGGCTGAACTTTCATCTAGGCACATTGGGCGGACGGAGAGGAGTGCAAATTTAGAGTCAAAGGTTAACACGCGTGATTCCGTCGAGATAGGGTATCACTGTGCATTAACGTTATCCGGACCGGGAAATCGAATTTGCTAGCATCTGACCCCCTCTGGAGTGTAGTTTTTCTTCCTTTAGTGCGAGTCGAAGGACGTGCAAAAAATGGTCCAGCTCATGAGCTTATGATCAAGGTAGAACCAGATTTCTTTCGTACTAATGCCTTCCTTTATCCAAATTGGGTTGCGTCATAAAACAGAAGAGATACAGTCCACCACAGAATCTATTTCTCACCAGTCTATGATGATGATTATTATGAGTTTAGAAAATAGCTTTAAATTAGAGTTCTAATAATATTTAATACATGTTCGATACTTTTTTATTTATAGTTACAAATATAAAAGGTCTATCATAACGTGTGGGATCAAAAGTTTATTAAATAAAAAATAAAAAAAATATCTTAAGTACGCACTTGTGAGATAACAAATTTAGTAAATATTCACCAAAATAGCACTGAAATGAAGCGGTAATACAGAATTTTAGGTGGTGAGGCATTGTTATATGAAATTTACAACAATTTCTGTGTAAAGTTTGATGAGTACAAGGTACACCAAGACATATGCGAAGTAGAATTATCACACGACAAGACTGATTGGCTGAATGGCGTATGCAATTCCTCAAAGTATTTAGTTGGGTTAGGTTAGAATACAAATACAAAAAAGTATTTTTAGTGAAAAATAATAAATACTAAATTAATGTATTAATTATAAATATATACATATAAAATCAATTTTGTTGAAAAATATTGTTTTTGCGTCACCGGGATTCTGTAAAAATAATGTAGATGGCTTTCAAATAATGGAACGACAGGTGTATTAATTTGAAAAATGTAACATATAGTTTCGAAAATTTGTCAAGAAAAATACTGGCGTTATAGCACAAAGGTAGTGCACTTCCCCGGATTGGAAATAGAGATCCAGGTTCGAATCCCGGTGACGCAAAAACAATATTTTTCGACAAAATTGATTTTATATGTATATATTTATAATTAATACATTAATTTAGTATTTAAAATATCACAGACCTATGTTCTGAATAATTACAACTTCACAATAAGAATGTGTTTTTTTTTTTCTTAATAATGAAAAATAATAACTTGTAATTAAGTAACAAGATGAAAATATCTAGTTAACGCTATAGTCTCACATTCAATATTTTTGGAAAACGAAAGAATTTTTATGTTTGCATATTTTCATTAAACTTAGTAAGCAGTTAGAAAATGGATCACTGTTCGTTGTTCCTCCTTGGTGTAAACTGCTAACGGAGCGGAATATCATACATATACTCATACGCAATACTCATGCGCATACTCTGTAATAGCCGGAAGGTAAATAATGCGGTCAGGATCAAATTTTGCACACGTAACCGCAGTTGTACCAACTATAAGCACATCCGCAGAAAGCAGTATGACAATTTTGAAGTTGTGTTATTACTAAAGTGTAGGAAATTTTTGACTTGCCCTCGTACATTTATAAAATTATCTGCTTCATTAAATATATGTATTTTTTAAATGCGACATGACTCTTCTATCGGAAACCCGACTAGAGCTAGAAGAATTTATTTCCCCCAGCAATCTGCCGACCACTGAATTATTATTCATAAATCGTAATCAATCTTGTTGCCTTGTTATCCAAAAGTTTCGCCAAGACTTCGCGGTTTTCTAGATGTTGGGAAAATAATATCTCCTTTAATATAAATGTACAGGCATTCATTTTGGGAATGGCTAATAAATTAATACAAACTTTCTTAGAATTCAAAACATTTATTTAATTAGAATTAAATTTCATAATTCATAAATAGTTTTCGCAGAGAATTTGTACAAATTTCAATGTTGATTAGAATGTGGAGAAAAACGTATCAAATTATTTAGTCTATTTATTAATTGGACGGGGTTTTATGATTTTAGCTGTTTACAAATACTAACCACATAAGTTAATCGCAATTTAACATTCCACTATTGTCTAAAAATATTTTATTATAATACTCGTAGCTACAAATCTTACAGTAATAAGTAATCAATAAATTTAAAAAACAGGAAACGGAGAATTTTTTAAGACTTATTAGCAAAATCAACGACAGTATATTGTCCGCTGCTAAGCCCTGTGGATGGCTACGCGGTTAACGGTGGCCGCTGCGCGACCACGATAAATATTTCTCGAATTGATAAAGCAAGAAAATAATTTGTGCCTTAATCCTTGTAATTAATTGTGTTAAATTCAATGAAAAATAAATTATTAGGAGAACACATTCTTATTGTGAAGCTGTAATTATTCAGAATATAGGTCTGTGATATTTTAAATATGAATTAAATATATTAATTAGAAAGATATACACATAAAATCAATTTTATCGGAAAGTATTGTTGTTGCGCCACCGGAATTCGTACCTGGATCTTTTTCTAAATCGGGGAAGGTGCATTATAATAGAACGATTAAATGTATTAATAACAAAAAGGTAACTTATGGGTTCGAAAATTTGTAGTATAGTTGGATAACGCACTTTCCCGGTTTGGAAAGAGATCCAATTCGAATCCCAGTGATGCAACAACAATATTTTTCGATAAAAATAAATTTTATATGTATATCTTTCTAATTAATATATTTAATTTATATTTAGTATAATAAATTAATTGTAAAGATATTATATAGAAAAAAATCTTATTTTTCATCTTTTTTATCTAAATCGGGTTAAGATCCTAATTATTGGACAGCACTCTTCCATCGCTCTCTGTCCTGCACTATGTCGATTACTTAGAACCACTGAACACGGTGAACCCGGTGCTGCTCCAAATAGAAAATTCTCAGCTAAATTGGTTTGAACATATCTTCCACACTAAACGAAAGACCACCTAAATAGATTTCCTCATCAGTGCTAGATGGAAAAAGGGAAGACATTGGGTGAGCCAGAAGAACATGTACGTAAAAGGCAATTGGAGACAGAAGTTGCAGTTTTTTAATATTTTAATACAAACGAAATACATCAGTTAGAAAGATATACTCGTACATACAGATAAAATAAATTTATCGAAAAAATATTTTAGCAGCCTCCGGGATTTGAATCAGGAACTCTCGCTATCAACAAAATTTGTCGTCAATTTACTAGGCTGACAAGGTGTATTTGGTCAGCGAGCTTCCCCGGATAGGACGAGTTCCTGGCTCAAATTCCGGTGGCATCTTAAATATTTTTTGATAAGTTGATTTTATCTATATGTATATCTTTCTATGAGGGATTTAAATTGTATCGTTGTATATTAATTGTTTCAAATATCATATAGAACTGTGTTATGAAATAATACAATACTTAACTTAACAATACAATGTATTTTCATCATCATAATTTTCATCCCGTTATCATAGGAGGGTTTCATCAAGGGTCTCATCATCCCATCTTCCCCTATCTTAATATCAATAAGATACATCTTACCAATAAGATTCATTTCGCCAATTTAAGCTACCTCACTCAAGATTTTTAGACTTATAAAAATCAGGGTTCCATGTCGAGGATTTCCCTTATCTCGGTACTTTTCAGTCGGTCCGATAATGCTACCCCCTTAAGATAACATCACCTTGATAAAATGAGTCTATACACAACTTAACTCGGATTTCTTTAAAATCGCATTTTAAAGATAACGTAAAAGATCACTAGCAGATCCGATTGTCGTTTATATGTGATTTAAGACAAAAATAATAATATTCAAGAAAAAATTATAGTAATGTTCAAGTAAAAACCTACATAAAATAATATACTAACATAAAGTTATTATTAAAACAATTTTTATTACGCCACAATAGAGTTATGAACCCTCAAATATAAATGATCTTTAATTATGAACATGTCTCTGACATTTATATAAAAAATGATCAAAATCTATAATAGTACAATATAAAATTTAATAACAAAATAATAATAATTTACTGGGAGTAGAACAAATGTCCAATTAAGACCTTTTAACATGCCTATTAATTTTAATGCTAGATTAAATGAATTTTCATTTTTTCTTTTTGAAATAAATAAAAAAACAGTTTGTTTATATGAGAATGATAAAAACAGGAAAATCTTTAAAATCTTGTTAGGTTGAGTATATTTTTAGAATTATTTTTTATTATTATTCTTTGAGTTGAAAGTCAAGCTATATGATTAGATATCATATATGTATTTACATATTATAACATAATGCTATTCCCCGCACCTTCTGGTGGTCAGAAAAGAAAGTCTCCAAAAGAACAGTTTGAAATATTTCTAGAACGAGAATTGGGCATTACCAGATAGCCTCTATTTGTTCAGATTGAACTTGATAGATTCCCCAATGTGAAAGTGTGGTGCCGAGGAGGAAACCCTTGACATTAACTTTTTTGCCAGTCCATGGCGGATCAGGGTTTTTATTTTTACAGTAGTATCGTTAACCTTTACCATACCATGATATAAAATACATGTACGCAACCATGCTGTGAACTCATGTTACCGTCAGAGATTAGAGTTATATTAGTCTTGAAAATGTGAAAACATGGTTTTGAAAAAATGATTAATGCCATACTTTAAGTATTGAGCATTAAATATTTAAAAAAATATGTAATATTATATTCGGAGTATTCATCAAGTTCTGTATAAGGAGGTTGCATTGTATAATACAACCTTACTTTTTATCTATCTTAATTTAATTAGTGAGATAGAGACACCATTATATTCGTATGTTTGTTATTATTTTCACTGTGAAATTAATGTGTGATTTCTTTTTGTCTTTTATTTTTGTATTAATTTTACAATGAAATGAATTAAAAATAATTATTTTTGTAGGATTCGCCTTGCATAGTTGATTTTTCACTGGTCATTTCTAAGCGTAAATATTTTCCTTCGAACTAACTAAAATATGAAGTGTATGTTGCGTATATTTACCGAAATATTACAGATGTCATTAAAGCGGTAGACCTGTGTTACTGCATGGTTTGGGAAGGGTTAATGGTGGTTTTCAGCTCTCGGTTAGCTTGTGTTATCTTCTTTCCCTTAACTCGCCACGTTTAATCTATATAATAGCAAATTTTTTGAACGACAATGGTATTGACTTGTAATATAGTATTTCCTATATTATTGTACTTACTTTTTTCGATAAAACAAAGTTTTTAACTTGATTAATGGCATAGATCACTATTGAAGGGTAGATTGCTTATTTAAAAGAAGAAGACGAATGTAATGCGAAACAGTTTACCATAGTATGACCAACTTAAACCATTAACGGAGACAAATAGTCATCTTTCTCAACACATTGTCGTTTTATATACGTAATATAATATGTATTGTATGGCGAAGATTGTTTATCGGGTATTGTTGACAATAACTTTCTAAAGTTAACATCAACCGGCCATGGTTATTAATGGCGCGATTTGTTGGGAAACGTTATTGCTTATCCACTTCGGAACAGTTCTGTAATTAGAATATTTAGATTATTTAGAGCGCAGTAGCTGTTAGTAGTAGTTAAGTAAGTTAATTATTATTTTTGATATTTATCAAAATCACGTTGTATTTATAATAATACAAAATTCACAAGTCCTGTCCTAAAAATCATTTCGATTAATTTTGGATCATTAAGTCAATTTTCACATTTTTTATCATAAAAATGACTTAAGTATGAAGTTGTAATTATTCAGAACATAGGCTTGCGACATTTTTAATACTAATTAAATGTATTAATTAGAAAGATATACATATAAAATCAATTTTATCGAAAAATATTGTTGATGCGCCACTGGGATTCGAACCTGGATCTCTTTCCAAATAGGGGAAGGTGCATTATCTAACTATGCTACAGTGACGATATTTTTAGCGACAAATTTGAGATTCCATAAAAATAAGGCGATGGTTCTTTCAAATAATGCAACTACTAAATGTATTAATATCAAAATGGTAACATATAGGTTTGAAAATAGGCGCAACAACAATATTTTTCGATGAAATTAATTTTATATGTATATCTTTCTAATTAATAAATTTAATTCATATTTAAAATAACTATTACTAAATAAATTTTCAAATATTTTTTACATTTTAAATTTAAAAAGTTGTAGTTAGTTTTTTAACACCTTGATAAGGGAAAATATATTTTCCGAAACTATTAGGTGAATAATCTTAGTTGTTAAACACAAAGATAAAGAATTATTTATATATTGAATATTTTAGTATCTACTCGGAATATATGTCATATCAATATTATTATCATTTTTAAAACCACGCTAAGCCCCCGTACTGTTAAATAAATGTACGACTAACACGGTTGTCTCATGAGTTAATGATCGAATCTTCAACTACTTGGTCATAAGGTAAATTTAAATATAATGTATTATAGAATTACCCTTTTTTACATTTGTTAACAGCTTTCATTTGTTTTCTTTCCTGGCCATGGGCAATATTTCGAAAAATAATTATATTATTTTTCAGATAATGTTATAAAGCATAAAATATAAACAAGGTAGCCAACGGGCACTGCGCACCTTGAAATTTTATACGTTTAATTGTGTTTGTAATCATATTAGAAAATAATGTTATTGCGTACCTTGTTATGACTACATTTTAATGAAATTATTTTTTTTTTTTTAATAGAAAAATTGTTTTTTTATCATCTACAACAAAATTTAATCAAATGTATCTCCGGTATTATATTCTGAATTTTCGAATAGTAAGAATTTGCTAATATAACACACATGCATACAAATAATTTAAGCATCATAAAATAGATGGTATCGTTCGTACAATAATATTACTGTTAGAATTTATTTATCAATTAATTTCATTATAACAACAGTACGCATATTTATGATCTGCAGAGTTAAAAACTAATATATTTTTCTAAGAAAAATAAATTATTATTGTGAAGTTGATGTGTTTCAGAACACAGTTCTGTGATATTTTATTACAAATTAAAATTAATCAACTAGTAACATAAATACAGTCGAACTCGGTTACAACGAGTACGAAAAGACCAGCTAAATTTGCTCATTATAACTGTTATTCGTTATATACTTGTTATTACAAAAAATGTTTACTATCCAATAAAATTAAAAGCAAGTAAAATACATATGAAAAATTAAAAATCTATAATTGTATGAACAAACAAATTTAAAGTACTACAGTAATCTACATAAATCACATTATTTCCTAAGAAAATGCAAACTCTGCTGTTTTATCTTTTTATTATTTTTTTCTAAGAATTCACAAACCTGAAAGGAATCGTAAACAATAAGAAACCTCGTCGGCAGACGCTGCTTTCGATTTTATGACTTCTTAAGAATTAGGGTTTTAGACCGTGTAGTGTATTTTGTTAATTTGTTAACAATATTTTTGTACGTTATATCAGTGAAGCGAGCTCACTATAACAGTGAAGAGTTGTATGAGAACAGACGTGAATCAAAATAATAATAAGTGTTTCCTCATTATAACCGTAATCTCACTATAACCGTACTCGATATAATTGGCTCGACTGTATATCGACAAAATATTTTAGTTGCTACCGGAATTCGAATCTGGACCTTTTTCTATCCAGAAAAATGCATTATACAATTTTGCCTCACCAACTGTATTGGTTGACTACAAATTTTTGAACTTATATACTGCAGCTCTTTCAAATTGATACATCTGTTATCCAATTTTTAAAAACCGCCTTTATATTACCTTAAATAATAATATGTACACCCTAACAAATATGTAAAGTTTATCCAAATTTAATAAAAAATAATATGCTAAAATTTTTTTTTTAGAATGTTTCAGACTCGGTATAGATGTGAAAGATGTTTTTAAAAATATCATACCATTTAGTATTTAAGCATCTTAGCGATGACTATGACATTCTTCACCTCGATCTGCGCTCCCAACATAAATATTTTATTTTCTTTCTCTTTTGATGATTTCTATTAAGGTTCTTTTCTTACTGCACTGTATTATTTGGAGTTAATTTAGAATCCAAAATCCAAATTTCACTTCCACTTTAGAAGGATATTACAGGAAAAACTAAAGTATGCTGAAGTGTATATAGTAGATTTAATACAGTCATGAAACGTGTCACTGCGTCTCGAGAAAAGAGTCTTTAGTCGGTTTATTCTTACAATCATTACGTATAGTAGGTAGTTCTTGCATTGAAATTAAAGTATTACGGAAAGATATCACGCAATTGGTCGATTTGTAGTTGTATTCTTTTAGTGAAATGTGGTAGAACAAGTGCGTATCGGCCGGTTGAATTTTAGACATTTCGGAAAGAATTTATTGTTTAACTCGTTTATTTTTCAAAAATGTTAAAATTTTTATATATTTCACGCCGTTATACATGTGATATTTTAATAAAATGTGATAAAATTTTAAATACTAATTAAATGTATTAATTATAAAGATGTACATATAAAATGAATTTTATCGAAAAATATTGTTGTTGTGCTACCGAGATTCGAACCTGAATCGACAAATTCTTGAAGACAAATTTTCGAACCTATATATTACACTTTTTCAAATTAATACAACTGTCGTTCCATTATTTGAAAGTCATCTACATTGTTTTTACGGAATCTAAATACCTTTGAGTAAACCGATAGCAGGCGCCAGAATTAACAGTTATTTTTTATTAAATTTTCGGACACATTGATACAACTTATATATTATTAAGGAGAACACGTTACTATTGTGAAGTTGTAATTATTCAGAACATATATAGGTCTGTGATATTTTTAATTATATCTTTATAATTAATACATTTAATTAGTATTTAAAATATCACAAATCTATGTTCTGAATAATTATAACTTCACAATAATAATGCTTTCTTAATAATGATAATATTTAATAATATGTAATTTAAGATGAGCGCGATTACGGCGTATTGCGCAATATTTTTTCAAATTGTTTCTATTTAACTCAACGTTTTGTCTAAGAAATAACACAGTGGTAAATTGTATTTAATCATCACATAATATTTAAAAAAGTATGTTCAATGAACTAAATTGAAAATAAAAATTGTTACCTACAAGACAACGACATCTATTGATGACCTTTATAAGCCGCAGAGCTGCTTATTGATTGTCGCGTTCATCTGCCGTAAAAATGTAAGTTTTTTTAACTATATAAATTTATGTCAATTAATAATTGTTAAAAATATTAATAATAACTAAATATTTTTTAATTAAGAAATAAATCATTTAAAATTAAATAATGTATCTGACGACAGTGTTCTTTGAATAGTAGGTTTTTTAAATTGTTTACTATAAATAATATTTTTCTTCCCTAGCATTGAAGAAATATATTTTAAAAATTTGTGAATGTAAAAAATACACAGTTTATTGAAGAATATCTAAATATTTATATTTAAAGAGAGCCAACGTTGTACTTTTAGTGGTCCTAACGTCTAAAAAAATTATTTTAATATATCACAGAGAAACAAATGTACTAGAGCTTCTATTTGCAAAAATCTATATTGATTCTATGCGGGAAAAAATACGTAACTACACATAAATTTATCGTTTGTCGCTGTCTTATACAGAAAGTTGCTTTGAAACGCACACTATTGCGATATACATCTTTATGTCGTTCATCGTAAAGAATTGCGTTTCACCTATCTATCGAATTTATTACAGTTTAAAAGGAATATTTACACGAAGAGGAGCTTCCAAGTATGCTTTAAGTTATTTAGCTACGTTATTTTAAATAAAGTTTTTAAATATAAATATGCCTGCGTTGCGGTGTACATTTTATCCAGGGGATATTATATATATTTTTATAAATGTAAGTATATGGTACATAAGTAAATAGTATATAGACCTCTCAGAAAAACAAGGTTTCATCTGACACTGACATCACTTTGAGATAATGAGGTCAAAAGTGTTGATTGAATTTCAACATATATTCATGTATATTTTGTTTGAGTATGCAAATATGATCAGTTTTAAGGTCACTTTAGGTAACTTACGTTTTAAGGTTACTTATTTTCAGTATTATCAATGACCACTGTGAGATGAGAAAATAATGATAAAAAAAAAAAATTATTAATTAATAATAACGACCCATAAATTGAAATAAATAATTGACGCAGTTGGAACTTTCAGCTCTTGCTATTTCTTTAATATCCGTTAAATAGAGTTGGTGTGTATGGAAGAAATAAAGAATAATGCATTTGGAATCCATTTCACCCAATAACTCAAATTAGCCCAAAATGTTAGTTGGAACCTTGTTATTTTAAAGGGTCGACATATTAATGTCCCGAGACTTCGGCCTAGATTCCAATCTAACCTAAAAGAGACCCCAGTTCCATATAATTTACTACATATATTTTAACTAGGAAATACAAGGAACTGAATAATTGGTTTTAGAGTATTCCAAGTTCAGTTTCTAAACCTAAAAAGTATTACTCGTGTTCCTCCGTGTAGAGTTTTCGGGGCTATTTTTCTGTGTTTCTGACCATCCTGGCTAATTTTTCTGTTGATAGAAGAGGTCACATGGAAAAATAGCCCAGAAACTCAATACAGAAAAAACTGAAAATCTATCAATAAAGATTCAAGGTAAAAACCATTATTTCTTTGTAACAAATAATGTATATACTTGTAGATAAAAAATACATTACAGAATACATACACATACATACAGAAAATACATATATCCACCGTCGGCTCTGTTCGTCTAGAACTCGTGATGAGTTATAGTTTTTGATACATTATCAATAAAAAAAATCAAATTACTTTCACGAATAACGTGAAGAAACTAAAAATATTTCAACAATATTTGAGTAAGTCCAAGAATCCAATATTACTGGATTTTTATCTCCAAAAGTATTGTTATTAAACAAATCATAGATATCTCATCATAAAGACGAAGCTATTTATATTAAATTATATGGGAATATATAGAAGTGTAATGTGTTAATAATTTATTAATATGGTCATGGTTTTGATAAAAAATTGGTATTGTCAATTTTCCATATAAACGGTGTTAGTTACAAATTAAATAATTTGGAATCGTTGAAGATATATAAAGCATATAAAACTAATTAAAAAATTATAAATAACCAACTAAATTTAACTACGAGTCCCATTCTAAAATTTTTTCCTAAAAATTATTCGACTAAATTTGTATTAACAATTTGAGTTAGGTACTAAATTTATTTTTTAAATAATTGTTTTTTTTTAAATAGATTCTGGTAAAGAAACAATAATATATGTTTTTAGTTAGTTATGACATCCTGAAGAAGAAAATGGTATTTTTCGAAACCGGTAGATGTATTTAAACTCGATTAAGTGGTTAATAAAACATAAATAATAAATAAAAAATATGAAATTTTTACCACAAAGTTAATATTGCTAATTTTAAAACGAATATAGATTCCATATTTTCTAAGAAATAAGATTCTCATTAGTGATATCTATGCTGTTTCAAGCAAATGAATATCAAATTTCAGACCATAGATAGCGACAGCAATGTTGTAGTTAAATTTGTGGTTATAAATAGACTGGTGAACGTTAAATTGTATAAAGTGATCACTTAAACCAGCCGAAAACATGTCGTCAACCCTATAATTACCCATACTTTAATGTATTTCCATATAATACAATATAAATAGCTTCGTCTTCATAATGAGTTATCTATAATTTGTTTAAAAATATTTCAGCTAGAAGACACGTATATAGAATACACCCTTTCTTATTATTGTATTGTGCAGGTGCTTGAGACAATTATTCAGGTGGGTCTCGTTTATTTTCTGTGCAAATTTTACGAATAAGGTTGGGTTATAAAGGAGAAATATTTATACATAATATATTAACTCATCTCTTGAAATTAGGTTATACGCTTAGTACAGATAAAACTGACTAAACATTTCATCCATCATCATAATACCAGAACCGCTTATCACATTAACATTCCAAAACTCGAGCACGCAAAATTTGAATGTTACATCGCGTTCTCGACACCAAACAATCCACAAAACCTGTAATCGTCGCTCATGACAGCAATATCGATACCATTAAAATCTTCATCTTATTTCAATGTATCGTTATCATTTTAAGACTAATATTTATTTTAGTTTTATATTATCAATGACATTTAAAATAACATATACATAATATGACTACCCACAGTAGCCTATAGTGGGTATACATTTTATATTTTTTATGTACTATCTTTGTTTTATTAACCACTTAATTGAGTTTAAATACATCTACCGGTTTCGAAAAATACCATTTTCTTCTTCAGGATGTCATAACTAACTAAAAATATATTTTATTATTTCTTTACCAGAATATATGTTTTTTTTAAAAAAAAAAAAAACAACAATCATTTAAAAAATAAATTTAGTACCTAACTTAAATTGTTACTTAATACAAATTTAGTCGAATAATTTTTAGGAAAAAATTTTAGAATGGGAAATATACAATGAAAAGTACACAGAAGAGCGTCTGCTGGAGATCTTTACTGAAGGCAACAGCGAAAGAGTGGCGCTCAGGAGCCGGCCTTCATTGGTTGCGGGCGCATGTTATTGACATATGATTTATTTATTGTGACATCGGTACCGTGCATGTCTTTGCGACTGTTTGGAGCCTTTGTTTACGCACTAGTAAATGTGAGATGCGTTCCGGTGTCATCGGCGATAATAATTATTGTGGGGGCGATAGATCCCTAAACTGTTAATGATGATATCCATTTTAGTATTAATTATTTCTAACAATGTGAGAAGCTATACAATGTCGTCTGCCCAATTTGCGAACAAAGTTGTGAAGTCTACGTATCGTGTCGTATTTTTGAATTGATGAATATAAAATTGTTCAATTTAACATCATTTATGAAATGAGACATCCGTACCAAATAACGATCAAGATATTCATTATTTCGAACATGGACAGATGTGACGTATACAGATGAATATTATATTCCAGGCCGATTTTATTTAGCCACCATTTTAGTTTGGCAAATATTTGTCAGTTCATATTTATTAATCATAGAGAGTAGTTGATTACAATTTATTATGGAGTATTTATTGCCTCAATAACGTGTTAAAGTTATTTAAAGATTTTATCTAAATAATAATGTCAATTCTGTAACCATTAATGGTGATCCCTATCATCCCTTGGTAGCCTAATTAAATCAATTAAGTTTGCAACATATGTGGTTTCAACAGGACAGTGCCATCTCACACACAGCGTGAGTTACGCTTGAAATTATACGATAAATTTTTCCCGGCCGCACAATATCAAAAAGTGATAATATCGACTAGGTTTCTCAATCACCTGATTTAACGAATCTCAACTATTTTGAAAGAAAAGATCTACGCTAATATGCCAATAACAATTCCGGTGGTACCGGACAATATTAGAAATGAAATTGCTGAAATAACACGTGACGTGTACGAGAATGTTATTCAAAACATGGTTAAAATACACACATTCGTGCCGCTGCTAGAGAAATCTATTTGGCTAATATCATATTCCATACATAATTGTAATAAGCCAAATAATTGATAAATATAAACTAAATTAACAAAATATTTTACATTTATTAGTTATGTCGAAACAATATTGGCATGGAACATAATATTCACCTGTATAAAATAGATTTTCGTCTCATAATTGACAGTTTATTATGTAGCGAAACTACAATATTATGTTAATACGGCATTGTCAAACAGATGAAAAATTATGGTTATTGATATTTGAGATAAAATTTATGTTATTAATTAAAGCAGCTGTAATCACGCACCAAGCAACTGCGGCTTCCATTAAAACAAGATTAACTTAACGGCCTTCGTATTCGATCCCTTGATCATTGTGCTCCTATGAATCATGCTTCATTGAGCACTAATACTGAAATTGTCGAATATCTGATGTGGGAGAGAAAATTCTTCCTCATTAATGTGTTTATTAATATTGAATTGACGGGACAATGTACAAAGCAATATTGTTAATTGAATTGTCGTGTTACGAGAGATACTTAGATTAGATTATAAAATAACACTTAAATTCTATGGAAAAATACAACTCATTTCACAGTTATAATCTTATATTTATATATTTTAAAATATCCGTCGTTATTTGTCTATGCAAGCGATGCCTTGCGAGGTGAAAAATTCTAAGGGTTATTGTAAAGAGCTTCAGGGTGGAGAGTGTGGTGGGGTAGACTGTAGGGGTAGTGCGGTGAGGCAGTGCGGTGGGGTATAGGGGTGTATATGGTAGATGTGAAAAGGGGGGTTTAATACGCATACAATCTAGTTTAAGATAAAAATTGCCATTTTAATTGGACTGCTAAATTCCGTATTAAATAATTCCCAATTACAATTTTTTTATGTTGGATAAGAAGGTGAAGTAAGTGGACAAATTGTTTTCACGATTTGCTGCTTGTCACTGCTTTCATGGTTTGGTATAACCTTTGATGGAGAAGAACATGAATTTGCACGATAGATTCAGAAATGTAGTATTAGAGAAGAATTTCGTGAACAAAAAGATACGCAAACGAGTGCTTAGTGAACAAGTGGTAGTAAGAATATTGTGATGTTTTCCATGCTCGTTCTTTAATATGTTGTCACAATACGAAATATTGGTTGCAAAATAATGTGACGTGAGTACTTAATTTATAAAGTAAATACCCTGGTTGTGTATTTATAAAGTAAATATCCTGGTTGCGATCGGTGAAATCGCTCAGCAGTAGTCTGGATGTTGGCCGTGGGGCTAGCGACGGCCTCATCTTATCGGGGAGCGCTTGCTGGTCTAGGTACATTATTCTACTGGCGGCTTCGAGCTGGTGTGGTGTGGTCGAGACGGCGGGGGTCTAGGGCCACCGTCCCATTAATCCGCGTACCCTTTGTAAATACTGTAAGGATGGAGATCTCCAATCAAACCAACAATTGCTGGAGGAAAAGGCCAACGCCATTGAGCGTTACTGGGACGAAACGAGATGGAAATACTTGAAGGATAAATCCAATTAATTTATTAATTTTTCAAACATTTATTTTCTAGTATTTCGAATCCTAACTGTATCGTATAAATTTCTCTTGTTACAGGAAATAGTCAAATTTCCCTTCATTCTTTCTTCTTCTTTCTTTTGTCTTATTATTTTTTATTGACTTCAACTTCTTTAATTATTTCTGGACTACTTATCATTGTCTGCCTGGGAGAAGAAGAGATGCGCACGGACCGCCTCGAGAAGTGAATTGGCCAATTGTGCTGGGCACTCAGAACGGCGATGGCTGCCATTCCCAGGATTTTGTATTGGAATTGCTCATGAAGTTTTATGTGATGGATTTAATGGCAGACGCAGGATGATTCACCCTACAGTCCAAAGTCGACGTATTTTTTTCATGTAATATTATTATTGTCACTGTCTTTATTTCACATCAAGTCTGTTCTAACAGTTGATGCAATATTTGATTATTTGGAGATTAGATAATAGCTCTGTATTTATGAATATTTTTTTAATTTGGAATTAATTTAATGTCGAATCATTTTCCTTCATTTTTCTGTTATTCTTTTTCATTGTAATAAAATTTAACTTATTATTTGTTACATCTCTTTTATTCTGAAATGTCACCTTGCATATTTTGCTACATTTACCACATCCAGTATTTTATTTTAGTAAAGATTTTTTCTCCACATTCGGTTTATCTCAACATTATAGTAAGTAGGTAACATCTGTTTCACGTACTTACTCTCATGGTCACTACTGATTCTGGTCAGTGGAGGATAGTCCGCCAGTTGACGCCTCACAATGTTTTCAACATATAATTACCTTTAAGCAAAATTCCTAGTCAGGTATCAAAAAGATAATATTATCTGCAAAGTGCAATCTTCATGTCTACATATTTGAATGTGATGTAAATAAAATAAAAATATCACCTAAGATAAACAAACAATTTAAATACAATATACTGTATAATAAATTATGATATCTATTTGAGAATAAAAAATATTTTAGAGTAGATGTTATAACGAAGCAATCACAGAATCCTTTGTTTAAGTAATCTTAATGTTGGAGGTTCTGTGATGGAATTAATCTGCATTGTGATATTAGAGCTCTATCAGATTGTTGACCTTTCGAGGTCAGACGAAAGACCTTGTTGAGTCTCTTGTACTCGTCTGTGGTACAGATATAATTACGTTTTACACCTAATTAATTTCGTTTGTGAAAGATTAAATTGCTTACCACTCGGATGGTTCTTCGGATAACTGCTTTATCACTCAAATTCATATTAAATTATACAAAGATTGAAAATGTGATAAATTAACAACATTAAAATAACATTTTCAGACGTTTTCGCAATCAAAATATTTATTGCTTCCATTACTTTTTAAATAATGACTTATGCGTCTCATGGCCCGTGTCTACGGAATGAGATAAGATTAGATATATCTCAGAGATTTAGATGAGATAAATTTCGATAACGTGTATTTTGATCTGAATAAATAATAAAGTCAGAGATCAATTTTGTATTAGTAGGAAGTGACAAAAACTCAAACCCGTGTAGGAATATAATATAATATAGGAATAAAAGAATATAATATAGGTTTCGAGATTCGACATGTGTGTTCATACTTTACCTATATGATGAACATTATGATCCATGCCGATGTAGTTCTTAAATAACTAGGAAATGAAAGGCAATTTTTCAATATGGTCTATATTTATCAATTACTTGGTTTATTACAATAATTATGTATAGAATATCACATCGGCTAAATGGACGCCTCTGGCAGTGGCACAAATGCGTGCAACAATATTTTTCATAACATTCTCGAACACTTCACGTGTTATTTCACCAATTTCATTACGAATACTGTTCTGTAACATCTAAATTATTGTTGGCTTATTGGCGTAGATTTCTATTTTAAGTATCCCCATAGTAAATAGTCGAGAGCCGTCAAATCAGATGACCGAGGAGGCCAGTCGATATCACCACTTTTTGGCATTGTGCCGCCGTGAATTTTTTTTCTTAATTTTTCAAGCGTTGCTCCGTCTGTGTGTGAGGTGGCACTGTTATGTTGAAACTGCATGTATAGCAAGCCTTATTGGCCTAATCCAGCAATTAATAAGTTTTTCAACGTGTGACGATAGCGATCACCATTAATGGTTAATGGATTCCTATTTTTATTTATATAAAATATTTTGATGATTTCAACATGTTATTGAGGCGTTAGCCACTCATAATCAATTATATTTAACTACTCTCTATGTCTACCAAATACAAACTGATAATTATATGCCAAATCAAAATGGCGGCCAAAAAAAATCGGCCTGGAACATAATATTCACCCATTATACCCATAGATACCTGCAAGTATTTATTTGGAAAAGTTCAATAAATAGAAGGCTATAAGTTATAACACAATCGGTAGTGTACTTCTCGGGATTGGAAATAGAGATCCAGGTTCGAATCCCGGTGATTCAAAAACAATATTTTTCGACAAAATTGATTTTATATGTATATATTTATAATTAATACGTTAATTTAGTATTTAAAATAGAAGGCATTTAATAACAAACGTGTATTCCATTTTAACTGCTGCCTTGAAGATTTTCACTCATCCACCGATGAACGGAACACAAATGATAAAGGACTGACGTTTAATGTACAATAAGCATGAAACGAGGAACAAGACAGCGAATATCTGATATACGGTGCACCTATACACAAATATTATTACAGAAAAATCAGTAATTTAGAGATTATACCGACTCTAAATCTCTTATAAGTCTAATTCGTGAACGCGGGCCATTATGTCAAGTCGTAATCTGTCTCATCGGTTTATATGCTATATGGAAGGATACATAATGAAAGTATCCAGGAATTTCAGAAATATGAGTAAAATACCGTATCGTCACTTTCGAGTAACGTTTCGTAATTGAACAATGGTATTTCACCAGTGCCGTACGAATAATATTAATTTATTACCAATTATTTTATACAAGCTTAGTGAAAAGACTTTATTTTAAGCTACCTAAAATATAATTGGGATAAATCACATAATAGAAAATTTTAATTACTTAATTACAATTAGTACTACGGACTGAAAAAGGATAGCTGAAGATAAATCGTAGTCGTTAAACTGACTTGAGAAGGTCAGGGCATATACTAGGCTGTTGAACTATTGGTGATGGTAAAGACAATTAGTGCTTTAATAATTATTTGTAAACATCGATTATGTGTGTTATATGTACAGTTCACATGGACAGAATAGTGAAATTTTATGACATTTATTTTTAATTTCATTTCTTGGAATACGGTTGCTTATCGTTATGATTTGTAAAGGTTGATATCTATCACATTAAATAATATCATGATTATGATAGCTGCAAATTTCTAGTTACCAAGATTATAGAAGTAATTAAGTGTGTCAAAAGATAAAAATATATTTATTGGATAAGGAATCATGAAATAAAATTTTAAGAACACTTAACGATTAATCGGTAGATTGCAGAATAATAAATGCAATTTTGTAAATAAATCAACGACAATATTATAATATTTTTTAAATTTTTTTATTAGACAAATAATTAGATGTCGTGTATTTTTTACACAATCAGATATAACTATTATTATTTTTTTACATCTCTATGAGAGTCGGAGGCTCGTGTATAGATAACAATTTTTATGTATCTTCTAGGTATCTATTTACGTATTTTAATAAAAATTTATAGTAATCTGTTTTCTGAATGATTAATTATTGATGAATTTAATGCCAAGAAAAATAAAGTGGTTTTAAGTTGCAGTACAGTTAAGTGTTGAAATGTCAATCGTATCTCCGGTATCTCGTAGATCGGAAATCGCTTCTAATATTTAATTTGTTTTTAGTTTAAAAATTTTAATTATTGATTTTTTTTATATATATATCTATTACTTTTGTTACTTTGAATTCTGTAAAAAGTTAGGCACCAGAATAGTAATTTTTTTTAGAATTATTTTTATCTTTTTTTTTTGAGTAATTTATAATTATGATATAAAGTTTTGTTTGCACCTCCTCATCCAATAATATCATATAGCAAACATGACTGAACAAAAGAGTAATGTATTATTTTTAGTTTTGTAGATAATACGTTTTTTCGAGTCTATACGAGTCTTAAAAATATGTAGGCAGTTTTCCTTATTTTGTTTGTAAGATTAATAATATGCACTTTTCATTTGAGTTTGTTATTATTATTATATAAACACAACGTGACAATAATTTTAATTTTATTAATTTACGTCAAATCTTACTATTACTAACACGCAAATATCTGAATTGTTCAACTTTATGTTAACAACATAATTATCAGTTCTTATGTATATATATATAACTATCCTGGTTTGGTTAAGACAATTGTATTTGGAATGAATAAAGTATATCAACTTTTACTTAAAGTCCGCTCCGATGATATCCATTTATTATGGCATTATATTCCGGGTTGAGCATTGACCGCTTCACGGAGATCCCTTGACTCCTCTCTATTCTAGACTTTCTTTCATCACCAATGTTGATATAAGGAGCAGGAACCGGCCCCTGAGTTCGGTCGACTTTGAAATTTGAGGTATTTGACCGCAAAATTCTGGCGTCAAAAATAATGTTTATAATTTCGGTTTACGAGCCTTAAGATGAGATTAACATCGTTAAATTTATTCAAATCATCTGTCTTACGTAGAAGAGCATTTATTCAGATTGAACATAATAGACTCGCCAATGTGTGAGTGTGGTGCCGAGGAGGAAACCCTTGATCATGTCATTTTTGCCTATCCATTGTGGATCACAGGTTTTTTTTTACAATAATCTTGTCAATAGTAATTTTCAACTCCCGATTAACTTGTGTCATCTTATTTCTCATCTTGTGTCATCTCGTGTATGTTATGTTTAGAATTTGTCATTTTAATGAAATTTCAAAGATCACTATATTAATTTGTTAATTGACTTTGATTTTCTAATTAGAAAAACTGTGTTATGAAAAATAATAATTCTCAGGAATGTGTAAAAGTCAAAATCGTTAAAAAAATATTTTTTTAAATCTCGACTTCAATCATGCGTGAAAAAACGTATATATATATATATATATATATATATTTTTTTTTTTTTAGTAATATTTTTAATAGTTACTTTAGTGGCAGCCCTGGTAATCCAGTGGGCATATACTGGGTTTTCATTCTCATACTGAGGGATTAGAGAAGAGAAATAATAGATATTTTTAATTTTCTCAAGTCTGGGTGATTTTATAATGTATTTCACTATAGTAATTGAGCTTCGTAGCCTGTTGTAATGTTAATAATATATATTTTGAAAGTATTACTTTAATATAAGTATGTATTCACTACTGCAATTCCAATTATATATCATTATTGACTATTGAGATATTTTTTGTAACGTTGCGTAATTAAATAAATTAATACAATTATTTTTTCGTAGAAACCAATCACTTTGCGGTTTGATATATTAAATAAAATAAAATAATAATCACTTTGTATGAAACCATGAAATTTATTATACGTCAACTGGTTTCGCTTATCATAAGCCTCATCAGGACGTATTTTTGAAACTGATCATAAATACAAAAATAGTGCACTTGTATAAAGAGGGAGATAAAGTATAAAATTACATGTGAAAGAGAGAGACAAAATACATATATCGCTAAATAGAAAATGAAGCGGGACAGAAAATAAAATTATAAGCGAAAGACAAACCATGAATGTAACCATCTATTTAAAAATTGAATTTATTTTGCCATTGTATTTCGCTAAAATTAAATATACAGATAGACGGAACATTAAGGGATGGGAAAATACAGTGTTGATGGATATTAAATTGATTTTAAAGGAAACATACCTAACATGAGGCAAATGGATAAATGAATTTAATTATTAAGAATTGGCGCACCACTATTTGCCTTTTTTATTTCAAGGGCTTAATTTCGTGGTTTCATAAGAAGTGATTGTTATATTATTTAATGTAATACAATTATTTTTGAGGACCAATTTCGGCGAAATGTTTTCACAGGGAATTGTTTCCATAAATGTAATGCACCCACCCTTTCGCAGCAGCGAATTGAAAGGCAGTTCAGCACGTATCTCTAATTTAATTAAGGTGGCAATGTCGGCAAAGTGTAGGTACTGCCGTTATACCGACAGTCCTGCAGGTGTCGCCCTAATCGTCCTTGGTATAATTAGTTCCGTTCCTGTGTAGGTATCATTAGTACCACACGTGCATGAACAGATTGACACGTGCACGGGAAACTCATGCAATTACTAGGTGACTCAGCTTTTTCATACAATTACTAGGTGACTCAGCTTTTTCATACAATTAATGACGTTGTTTTTTCTATTTTGTAAGATTGTAGAAAAGGGTCAGTTAGATTTAAGAAAGAAGCTATTATTACCTGCATCATATAAGCATGAAGTTTATATTCCAACTAGGGATATTTTGTTGTACAACTATGTTTTATTGAAGACATGTGCAAAATATACAAAATAACGTGTTCAAGAAGATGCATTGAAACGAGCAGACTTTCAGTTCTTTCTCGTTTGAACTTCAGATACGATCTAACCACTGAAAGGTCTTGCTACAAATTATATACATAATTATGTAGATAACGCTTTTCTGGGATTCATTAATAATAAGTAGATATACTTAATTTCGGTTCCGTACCAGGAAAACAAATTACCTAATAAACTAATAAAGATAATAATAAAATGTGTTCATATATTCATAAGATTAAGAAAAATTATAAGTATAAATAACTTTAAAAATCTATATTTTGCTATTATCAACTCACCACTCCAGTATAGAATAATTGGGTGGGGAGGAGCATAAAATAACATAATCACTTCGGTAAAAACAATACAGAGAACAATTATAAAAGTAATATTTTACAAAATATCAACTTATATTTTGTACTAGCTAGCACTTCTTACAAAATTCCCAGTTCCTAAAATGGAAAACATTTACAAAAAAATCTCAATTACTCAAAGAAAAATAATACTGTTAAACTTGAAATAGGTACATCATTGAGATTTAAAAATAATTTTAATATCTCTAAATGCAAATCCAAATACCATCAGTAAAATTTAATATACTTAGGAATACAAAAATTCTATATCCGCCAAGCATTCAATTAAATTATAAATAATATTATAGATGACAAATTTGTAATATTTAACTCTATATAAATTATTGCAGTGTAAGTCCTCTCCAAGTACAAGAGCTAGTCTCTTTTTTAGGTCACGTTGACAAAAAGACGAGCATTAGGAAATATGTGGATAGGAATTTGGATGCGGAAATGTGTCAATAACATGGGTCACAGCTAAATCGAAAGACGTGCCAAAAGTGTGTTTTAAGAATTCGAAATAGTAGGTATATACTGCTTAAGTCCTTTTTTTCTGCACACAATGCTGTTTGGACAAGATAAATATTTGTTTACAATGTGCTATAAATAAATATATAAAAACAATATTTTCTCTGCATTTTTTTTTTTTGATTAAAAACATGCAATGCGCCAAAAGGGTATTTTAATTTGAAAATTTGTCGTTAATGTACTATGTGCTGTAATATAATCGGTTAATGCACGTTCCCGGGATTGGAAAAAATTCAGGTTCAAACACAGGTAGCAACAACAATATTTTTCGATAAAATTGATTCTATATGTATATCATTCTAATTAATACATTTAATTTGTATTTTACAGTTTTCTATTTATATTTTATGTTTCATATTTATATTTCAAAATTACACTTAAATAATAAAAAAAAAAGTACCATAATCAGGTATTTTTGTACATCGTTCATCAAAATGTTAACTTGTGCGAGTTTAATCATTGTTCTGACAGTTATATAATATCTGGATGACTGATTGAATTCAATTATAGCGCGAACATGCCGCCTATTTTAACAAAGTGCTGTTGATTCACAAATGCATTTTCATCTCTTGTTTATTATTAAGATGTACTTATTTATGATATGAAATATATTTTTTAATTCAAATAATTAAAATAATAAATAAATAATTAAGATTTTAAAAAGTTGTATAATTCTTGAATCAAATAAATCATTAGAAGCGAATAACAATTTTTCGATTTAAGATTCTATGTGCATATTTAGATTATTCATTTTCAATGGTACTGGCATATTAATAAATATATTTACATGTATATTGTTGAAAAGTTCTGTGTTCTTTTACTTACTTCACTAAAATTAATATAGTCATAATGTTCCTAATTAATTTCGGTATGTAATCATCAAATACACACAATCACTATCTATAAATAAATGGAAAAAAAACATTATTAAAGAGAACACATTCTTACTGTGAAGTTGTAATTATTCAGAACATAGGTCTGTCATATTTTGTTAAATGCAAATTAAATGTATTTATTAAAAAAGATATACAGATAAATATTGTTGTTGCTACCGGGATTCAAACCTGGATCTCTTCCTATCCGGGGAAAATATATTAACCGATTATGTTACATCAACACAGTGCATTGACGACAAATTTTTGAACATATATGTTACACTTTTTAAAATGATACATTTACCGTTTCATTACTTGGAAGTATTCATCTTCATTTATACGGAATTTCAAATACCTTTAGTCTCAGTTAGAGCCCCTTAACAGTTCCCATCTAGACACCGAGCGAGCGATATCTGTATCCAGATTTTGGGCTTTCGCGGAGAAAAGCCGTCCTGCCCTAGTCTGGCCCAGTCGCTTGCCAACGACACTTCTTCCGTTTGGCCACAGCGAGTCACCGGTTTGCTCCTCTAACTCTTCATATTCCGTGCACCGCTATATATAATATTTTTATGGATTATGAAGATATAATCACCAAAATCTGAAGAAAACTAAGAACTTCGACCTCATTTACAAGCCACGTAATTAGTACCTTTCTCCACCATAATATCTACAATCATTCTGTAACCTCGGATTTTATATTGTGCTTGTCTATGGAGCATAACACATGGCAATAGTAACGAAAAAAAATGTTAACATCATCTATTGTATTTTGCATGAATAGAAGATTGAATCTCCTCATGTTTATCGACCTCCTCTGTGTATCCCGATGGCATATAGAATAGATATTATAACTTTAATTGTAAATATTTTATACTGATCTATGGTATCACCTTCTATATATTTAAAGTTTAATTTTACTATAGACAAAGTCAAAAAATCATTGTTTAATGTGATAATCCACTTTTTGTATTCTTTATTTAAAATTCTAAATTTTATAGAATTTCATGGAGAAAATCTTACTATTTTTTCTCTTGAATATATTTAAGAGTCTTACTATTTTATCTCTTAAATAAATGTATATATATATATATATATATGTATATATTTCATTTAAGCTTTAATCATGATTTCGTTTTGAGATTTTCTTTTAATTTTTTAAATTTGTTAAGTAAAATACAGATTTTTTTAATAAAAAATATTTCTAATACAAATTGAATGTTAATTGAAAACATATACAGATAAAATCAATTTAACGAAAAAATATTTTGTGCCACCGGGATTTGTCTAAAAAAAAATTTTTTTTTCAATGAATTGATTTTATCTGTATGTCTTTCTAATGGATACATTTAATTTTTATTTTAAATATGACAGTACTATGTTTTGAAAAACTGCAACTTCACAATAATAATGTGTTCTTCTTAAAAAATGTATTATATGTACTTCAACATTCAACCGACATTTTAAATTTAGTTGTATTATCGATTTACATATAAAATATTTTTTCTGTATCAAAAATAAACTATTTACTTAGTATTTATTTTCCAGGAACGCAACTTTCTGACTTCTTAAGAATTTTTAAAGATTATTGATTTGTAAATTGATGTCATTTACCCTGTTTATTGTACACCTAGTGGATGAAGCCTTCAGCGATAAACTGTCACCATTAAACATCGTAAACAAGATCGACTCGGTACTGAAAATACATTAGATATGACATGTTATTACAAATATATTGTTATTGCGATTAACGTTTCCATCATTGTTATGGTCGTGGATGTAAAAGATTATCTTAAATAAGTTGTTAAAATAAATTCTACTTTGGCATAATGACATATTATATGTATATACAATTTTACATAGTTATACCCGGTGTAGCATCAGTATCATATCTATCATCATCAACATTAGCATCTAACCATCAGCATCATAACTAAACTTACTAACTAACCATCACACCGTTTGCCTGCAAGAGTTAATATGGCGCCACACTATTGTGTCCTGACGTACGACTCTCGCTTTATCCACTTTACCTTAACATACCCATACATACATGTGATACGAGTAACTCGTGTGATGACAAATATGAGTTTTTAGGACACGCTAAAACTATTCAGTATCTAGGGATTACTATTGATGACAAACTTAGAAGACTCTATCGATATGTTAACTGTTAAACTTAATAAACTTATGTACTGCTTCAAGATTTTAAGGAATGTCCTGAATCTGTAATATAATTCGCACTATGTCAGAGCATCATAGTATATGGTATAGTAGGATAGGGTGGAGCCGCTATCACAATACTCGACCCTCTGATTAAAATGCAAAAGCCATAATGAAAATAATTGGCAATAAATCATTTCAGCATGAATGAAAGACACTATTTCAAAAACTTAAGGTGCTAGATATCAGACAATTATTCAAAGACTCTGCTTAGAGACATAAATGAAAACAGAACCCTGCGCCTTATCACATATTCTAAATGTACTCAAGCAAAAACTCAAAGAAAACTAGCTGTCCTGTTAATGAAATATATATATAAATATTTGCTCGAAGTCATGCATGTTTTATAGAACCGCGGATGTAAAATAAGCTACCACAAGCGATGGCAATGATGTTGTATTCTAAATTCTGCGTGCTTAAAAATTAATGGCTTTTCAAATTGGAAGATTTCCTTTAATGATCTTTCTTGATAATTCTTTTTATCCTTACATCCTACTTCGTATTTAACATGTTTTATTTGCTCCCTGCTTGTTTCTATAATTTTACTTTTTACATAGACTGGTCTTGTTTATATTATGTGATTTAATTGTTCTGAGTATTATAAGTGTTTTGCATTTTTCAGACCTCTCCTATCCATCTGAAACAGGCATTCCGACACCAATCTTTATCAACCCACAGACTGAGTCTAGCTGGTGGCGTAGTGCGCTGGCATTCTATCCACCGGTGACAGCGCACGACGTAACATAGTATTGATTTATTCATGAAAATAATAATATCCGTACATCCTTTTAGATGATAATAGATTTTTCATACACTAATTCATAATTCATAAATAAACTCAAAACTCTAGAGTCAAAATCGCAAGCTTTCATATTTATTGCGAAAGCAAGGTATTTGGCACATACCACCAAATATGTAGTCATGAACTAACGCAATTTTCTTGTACCAATATTTTCATTATGGTATCACCCACGTGATCACTTTGGTACCACTTACGTAATCAAATAGCTCCGTGACTTTTTTTTTTAAATATGTCACAATTGGAACAAAAATTTAAATGTTGACAAAATAATATCCATTAATGTAAAAAATATATCTTTTTAGACAAAGATTTATTTTTCAGAGTAAATACTTTTACCGTTGCATAAATATGTCATAAACTATCGGATTTATGTTTCCACAAATAATGTGTGTAGAATGTCTCTCGTCTTCTAACTAATGCTTCAAACCCCTCTCCTATATGTATTCGTGTCTAGTAATTTACTGGTCTGTGGTATTTGGAATACATTAGATAATTTTTTCCAGACACATGTTATTTGTTTCTAGAATAAATTCAAATCGCTAACCAGCTGTGAGAATTTAAATCACAAATTTTGGAAGTATTAAGTATATTTATCAGATACATTCCCAATAATTTGTTTTACAAAGAGCCGATTTGACTCCCACATTGTAAAACTTTTCACATGTTAAGCGTACGGCACTCAGGTGTTACCCTTTGTAAACTGACTAAAGCGTGGGTTAACCCCTTATTTTACAGTCCCAGAAAGCCTTTTATATGTTGAAATCGAAAAAGAATTATATTCAAAAAACGCATACCCAGTAAGCACGAACCATTGTTACCTTCATCTACAAAATTTAATAAAATCCCGACTGCTATTCAGAAATATTTAGTCAAAGTTTTAGTGTATACAACGGTTTTCAAACTTGCTTATATATACTTCCGAAACATGGGTATTGACTAAAAATAACGGTTGTGCAGTGAACGTTTATAAAAGGTAAATTTAGAGACGTACCTTTGAATTTAAAGTTAACTGCATTAAAATAGAATTTATTGCTATGTGCGTGAACTGAGATTGAAAGCGGCTTATAAAGCTGCCTTTCAGGCGACGTCTATAGATAGAGTGATCGTATTCGGCCCGCTCTCCAGCTGCCGTGTTTGTATTATTACATGCTATCTGAATTTGAACTATAAATTCGAATCGATACTATCTAAATGAACGAATTGCACGATCTCCGGGTCGCACATCCCGCGGAAAGGAATACGACAATTCCAGTTGTAAACAGAATCACCGCAAGGTATGGGACGGAAATATGGAAACCTTCCTACAGGATGAGGTTGGTGAGAGGATAAGAGTTATATTCTAAGGACCAGTGATCTCGGGAAGCGGGATTCGGAAGGACTGCTCGCCTAAGTTTGTATATGACGTCTCCGTAATCCTCGTAATCGCCGACGATGGCACGCGGATGAGCCGATCTCTGAACCCAATTTTTTTATTTTTTTTTATTTATTACATAAATATGCATTTTAATTCTAACTTTTTTGCCAAGCTGCATGGCAGTTTTACGGCAAGGATTGCATTTTATCTAAACTTTTTTTTTTAAATAAAAATATTACAAGGATAAAAAAAAATTGATGTTGGATGGAATACTTAAAAATATGTTAAGAATATAAATATATAAATAAATATGTATAAATAAAAAAAATCAATCTTTCGAAAAGATAAATAATTTTTACATGGTGTAACAGAATACAGTGATATTCCAAGTTCACCCGCGGCACACAAGCAACAAACAATACGAGATGAAAACACAATATCACAAAATACAGTGCTGGTGCACTGGAGTTGAAATGTCAACACTGCGAATGCTACCGCGATGTCAAGATTGAACAAATATCGGTCAAGTTAAAGTCTGCTCAGGTCACAATTCACACTGACAAGACGAACATTAGGAAATATATGAATGGGAATATGGATACGGAATTGTGTCAATAACAACGGTCGCGACTGAATCAAAAAGATGCGTCAAAAAGGCGTTTACGAATTCGGTACACTATTAGTGCCCTACCTCTTTGTGGCTGGTGGGAGTTGCGTTGCAAGCATCATCTTGTTGGGTGTATTCAGCTTTGCTGTCCGATTTATAAATAATGAGAGTGGAGGTAATAGGTTCTCATAATTTGTAGGTACAAGAAGTTAAATGTCGCGAAGCTTATTAAAGACTTTGGTGGTTGGAATACTTAAAGAGGTTTACCAAACAGCGATCTCCGCGCAATCAACACAAATTCCACAGAGTTTCGAGCTTGGGAAGACCAAAGCTAAGATAGAGCGACAATATTTTCAAAGACATATATTTCTTAGAAATCCAAGACTGAAGAGAAACGACTCGTTAAAGGGATCAATGGAAGAAAATTCTTGAGAAAACTATGAACTTCCAGGAATTGTAGAGCCAATAGTCATGATGATCAGCATATCAACTCCGTTGAGTTGATTTATGTCTCCTGCAAATAAGGATGGTTATATCGTAACTTTTTGAGGCAAAGCTTGATAATGGCACATGTTACCGTGCTGGAACGTTGGTAACCATCGACAAAATAATGCGATTTAACCTAGAAGAGAGACCAGTTCCATATACCAGTTACTCGCGGAATTAAACATAAATATGTCATTTCTAGGATAGATTGCATTTTTTGTAGATGTTTTTCTTTAGGCCGACGTTTCAGCACGGAAACACGTTCCATTGTCAAGGCTTTACCCCAGAAGTAACGGCATAATCGTTTAATTGTTAAATTAAACGTGTATATGTATTATATATACGCTAGAGTACACGGTTGACAATAATTAAGTAATATATTCGTAATTATTATTTTTACTGCCAATATATAGAAAACAATGTAATAATACATACAATAATACTTTGGGGTAACTCAGGCGGAAACCCCGTACTCAAACGGGCGGATTAATATATTCATTTTATATCATGTACAACTTACAACGGTTCGAAAAACAACAGTCGAAAAGACGAGTTCACAGAGCATTTGAAATATTCGACAGATATAAAACTTATTCAATCTTTTACGTGAATCTGGATACTTTCTGTTAGGTTATTGATCCATCTTTGGTGCCCCGTACTATAATACATACCTGCCAACAAATTTAGTGGCTAAAAACGTTACTTTTTTATTATTTTTAAAAATATGTTTTGTTGTGCCATTGTGTCTCTGCACTTAGATGAACTGTAGATGGCCATCGATCATGTTTATATGAGCACCTGCGCAATATATTATTTTTTTAATAATATACTAGCATGCCCGCACAGCTACCGCACGGTAGCAGACGTATCCTGCAGAGACGCAGTACTCTGTTTTCAATCTCACCCAACAAAAAAAAAAACACTTTTCTCGGTATCCCAGAATTGGAAGAAACAGAACCGACGTACATAGCCAACAACCTAAGGGGTGGTGAAGAAATTGTGCAGGAGCTACACAGACTCACCCCGTGCACCTAAAAAAAATACCACTTCTCGGTATCCCAGAATTGTAAAAAATAGACCCGACGTACACAACTAACAACCCAAAAGGTCAAAGGCCTGTTGATCTTTGAGAAGCGTTAGGTAAGATTACTAACCACGTAAAAAAAACACCACTATTCTCGGCATCCTAAAATTGTAAAAAACAGGGCTGACATATACAACCATCAACCCATCTCTCCAGGTTTTAATAAAAACAAACATTTTGTTAATACTCATTGATAAAACCATAAAAAGTGATTTGACAGAAAAAGAAGAAGAAAAATAAAAAAGAAGAATAATAATCCATCATTCATGGAGCTTGTATGAGAAGATGTATGAATGTGGTTGAGGCGAGAATTATGTGTCAGGACAGAAGAGTGTGGCGCTCTATCCTCTCTGCCTACCCCGGAAACGGCGTGATGGTAAGTAAGTTACGGGTTTATCTATCACCAGAACTGTTCTATTTAAATATTGAATAACAGACGCGTAAAAGAACAAACTCCTTCGACCGGTCTGTAGTAAGACAGGCATATTTAAGTCACGTGTACAACTGCGAAATAATAATTAATTCAATTACGCTTTTAAAAAATCATCATTGTGTCATTCTAGACATAACCTATAAAAATCCAAAAAAACGTACAGAAAATTTTTCTAAGTATAATGTATGATTTCACCATAATAAACCAAATTCCGGAGTGAAATCATCAATTTTATCTTGTGCGGAAAAATAAATATAGAGAAAAATGTACATGTCAAAAAATGTCAATGAACATATTTAAATAAAAATACTCTTTTTAATTCGGATTCGTCACATATTTCCCTTCGCGGTGGTCTAATGAACCGTTACCTGTATTATTACAATTTTTTTTGAATCCGCTTAATAATGCATAGAGTGTAGAAACAATTTTCAAATGTTTCATTTCTCATGTGAAAATTGACATTTTTGATTAAAATGAAATAATATTGAAACATAATTTAATAAAAATACTATTTTTAATTCGTATCGGGTATATATTATCCTTCAGGGTGCATGGACACGAAGATACCTCCATGAATATGATCTTTTTAATAGACTGCTTCATACCGAATAGTGTACAGAGAACGTTTTCAAATCAAAAAATGTACATTTTCCCATGTGAAAATCGACATTTTTCATAAATCGCAAAGTTTGTCATTATTTCGCCTGTCAAATATGGAAAAAACCGCATTCATTTGTTTTCTCCGGCGGTCGTGAGATTTCACTTTTCCGGGGTTATTTGTATCAGTTTTTTCGCATTTTCGGCGCATCTAGGTAGGTCCGTACATTTTTCAAAAAAAAAAATACGCGTTTTTTAGATTTTTAAGGTGAATTTTAAACGATAGAAGCTAACAAATACGAAAATAAATTATATTCCATTGTGATGTATGCACAGATGTAATAAAATTATATTTTGGTCGTAAACTCGCAGAGAAAATCTCAAAAATACGAAATTTCACTAAATCAGGTTTCATAAGAAAATTAGAAAACGAAGAATTTAAAAAAAAGTGTGTAACGATACTGCCTATCGGTGGCAATTGCCAAGAAATATTAAAATGATTTTAGCTCTTAAACTTGCAGACTTATAAGCGAATGAAAAAAAAGTTAGGCTAAATAAAAAGTTAATTTTTCCAAAAATCACCAAACTAAAAGAGTTGTAACAAATAGAGGAGAAGAAGAAGAATGAAAAGAAAAAGATGTAAAGACTCAGTCAATCTTCGGACGTCTGGGAAAAATATCAGAATGCGGATAGAACGCCTAATAAGCGAGATAAAATCGGTTACATATAAACATATAAACATCGCGAAATAGGGCTTATTATTTTAATATATATAGATTTTTTAATATTTATGTACCTACTCCAATCTGCTTTTTTCTTCTCGAGAGTTCAGAATTTTCAATTTAAATGCAATCTATCATCAAGTACAAAAACGACGATCCATATAATCCACCTTTGGATATGCAATCCGCCACTTTAGTCACTCGCAGGAGAAACAACAGTAAATACATGCAACATAAAAAATATTAGCGCTTAGGAATGACTAGTGAAAAACCAATTATGAAAAGGGAATCGTACAAAAACAAATATTTTTTCCATTCGTTGTAACATTAATACGTTGGTAAAAATACAAATTGTGATATGAAAGACAGAGGTCACTCAATATTTTCACAGTGGAAAGAACAACAAACATACAAATATAATTGTCTCTTTCTCACTCATTAAATGAAGAGAGATAAGAAGGAAGGACACATTGTATAGAACTAAATGAATGCTCTAAATTTTGTTATTAAACAATTTTCTCAAAATTGAATGGTCAATATTTAAAGTAAATTCATGCCATTAAAGCTATTTAAACTAATAAAAACGTTTTTTCTAACTGTTATTTACGGTAACACGAGTTGATAGCATGGCTGCGTTCGGGTATTTTATATCATGGTATGGTAAAGGTAACAGTTGGTATATGCTTGCCAATTTAATTTGATGCGATTGGGTTGAGAAATCACCTTTTATATAAGTAAAAAGATTTCAAATTAACTTAATCAACTAGAAAGATATACAGACAAAACTTTATATCTAAAAACAAACCAATTACTACCGGGATAATATTGTATAATATCCCGATACCAACAAGTTTTTTTTTGTGTATCATTTTAGTTGCTTCATTTTATGTATACTAAAATAACACAGAACTATGAAAATATATCATTGCCAATGTGTGGCTTCTAATAAATAAATAAGATGACAGTGATAAAAAAAAACAAGTAACAATAATTAAGCTAGCTCTAGAAATACTCATTAAATAATGGCGGATGATTTATAATTTTTATAACTATATTTATTTTAAGAAATCTATGTAAATATAATCGCAAAATAATTTTCGTTGCTTGAAGAGATAACAGCAGAGTTTGTTTTTCTTTTGTTACTGTGCAAATTAATGTTTATGTTATGCGACACGAACGGATCGACAGATGGACATGTAGAAATAATATAATATGTAGGATTCTAATTAACTTCATTCAAAATATTTGTTGAGGAATAATAAATATTCGAATACTAATTTTAATGTATTAATTATAAATATATACATATAAAATCATTTTGTCAAAAAATTTTTTTTGCGCTACCGGAATTCGAACATGGATCTCTATTTCCAATCCGGGGAAATACACTAACAATTGTGTTATAGCGCCAGTATTTTTCATGTCAAATTTTTGAACCCATATGTTACACTTTTTAAAATTAATACGTCTGTCGTTCCATTATTTGTTTTACGGTATCTCAAATACCTTTGAGTAAACCGACTGCAGACGCCAGAATTATCGATTCATTTTTATTAAATTTTTTGGACACATTGATACAACTTATATTATTAATGAGAACACATTCTTATTGTGAAGTTGTAATTAATCAGAACATTGGTCTGTGATGTTTTTAAATACTAATTTTAATGTATTAATTATAAATATATACATAAAAACAAGTGCAAAAACAATATTTTTCGACAAAATTGATTTTATATGTTTATAATTAATACATTAAAATTAGTATTTAAAAACATTACAGACCGAGTTTCTAAATAATTATAACTTCACAATGAGAATGTGTTTCCCTAATAATAAATAATCGCGTTGTTTTATAGCAAGCATATTTTATTTATACGCAGAAAACGAGTATTTTTGTATTAAAACCTTGGGTAAAGAACGTTGTTGGGTTGAAAAAATGTGATTAAAATATTATAATTTATCATTATTGGATATTAATTTTTTTTGAACACACAACGGTTTCTCTACAGTTTTATAATGAATTATTTTTTTCTGGAAGCATAAATTCAATAGAAAGATGAACCTTACGTTAGAAAAGACAAACAAACTGTCAAGAATATGGATCGATGGGAATATGAAACTATTAAAAAGACATTGTTGATATATATTTTTTGTGTAATTCTATACTTTTGTGTATTATATATTTGACCGTGGAAAATATTAATACGTATATAGAGGTGTACGTATATAAACATGTATACAGTAATTTTAAATATTACGATAATTAATAATATACCTATTACTAAATAGTCGATTTAGTAATTATTTTTCTCTTCAGTTAACCACTTATTTTATTACTGAATACGGTACGTGTCCAAATTTTTTGCAAATGTAATGTTTTCCGACAGAATAGATATTTAAAAAAAAGTATTGGTTGGATAGTAAATTGAAAAAAAATTGTTACACGTTTGTTTTGATATTTATGGAAAGCGGTTAATTACTCTGACGTGATATTTAATTTAATTCGGCATCATAAATTGTGCAAGAATAAAAATAATTGCGTTTGTGATAAATAATAACACAAGAAAATGAATGCAAGTGCAGTGTGAAACTTTAGGTTTGGTTAGATTAGGATGGTTAGGTTAAGTTAGATAGGTTGGATTAGTTAGTTAGGTAAAAATGTTCAAATTTAGATAGCTCAACCACAGCGACTATAAGTTATTAGAAGGCTTTGAGGGAGGAAAGGCAAAAGGCGAAATCTCTAAAATGTAAAAACTAACTCTCATAGATTACGAATGCGAATGGTCAGATGCTAAGTGTTCTCAGTATTATTTTATGGGATGGAAGCGTTGACACTGAATAAATCATGAGTACACTTGAAGCATTTGAGATGTGGATGTAGAAGAATGCTTAAAACAAGGTGAATAGATAGAATAATGAATAAAAATGTTGTAAATAAATATTTGAATACGTCCAAGAAACACAATTACTCGATTTTCACCTAAAAAATCACTGTTATTAAACAATTTATAGATATCTCACAGAGACGAAGCTATTTATATTACATTTAATGAAAAGATATAGAAGTATGGGTAATTACAGGGCTTACGACCTGTCTTCGGCTGGATTAGGTGATCACTTTATTCAAATGTAACATTCACCATTCTCACCCATTAATCAATCTCTATATCTATTAAATTTTTGAAAGTTGTGTATATGTTACTATATGGAAACACTTCGAGTATATAGTACAACCACGAAACTTCGACTTCGAGTATATACTACAAAAAGTCTCTCTTGCGGTCTTGGTGTGTGCGATTGCAGTTGTCTTCACTTAGTGACGGATTGAATAACTGTTTAATTATTCATTGACGTATAAAACATTAGACTTAATTTATTTATTTATTTACACCCTATTTCTAATCGTTTTCCTAGTCGTTTTGATTCGTCGATATTACATTTAAAAAAATAATTAATTCAGTTATTAACTCCTTAATACCATCGTAGGTTGGTTTCGGTATCATCGTACCAGAGCCATACCTGTACAATTTGACGTGAGACTCGTTATCATATTAAATTCAGAATGCAGCCAGAGTAAAGCAATAGAAATCATGTACCCCTCAAAAGGGGAGGGTAGATGTCACATTTATGTGTTACAGTTGCAGAACTCGGTCACAGTCCTGTCACAGAAATTCACCATTTTCAGGTCGCAAGAAGTGCGAGGGAGAGCTAGTAGATTGCTCTATTAGGTCACTCTTGCCACTGTCTTTCTCGGTATTTTATATCTCAGCAACCCCCAGCGGGAGATCTACACCCTAATAAATACGGAAATGTCAGAGATTCCTTTTATTTCTTAATAGGTCATCGTTCCGAGGTATTCAATAATCTATTCCTTCTAATCCCGCAATAATGATCTCACATGCATCATTTATAATCAAACAGTCCCAGAGGATATACTCCGGCGTCTGCTACACCTAAGCTGAATACCTTTAGACCCAATGTTAACTTTGAAGGAAATAAATGCTACTGAAGAAAAAACTGAGTTAGAGGATGAATATTATTTCTAGGCTGATTTTGTTTGCTTGCTATTTCGTTTTGGCAAATATTTGTTAATTTGCATTTAGTGTTTGTAATTAGTAAGTTAATTACAATTTATTATAAAGCATTCAGTGTTTCAATAACGTCTTAAAATTATTAAAACATTTTATCTAAATAATAATGTAAATGCTAAAACCATTAATGGCAATCACTATCGTCACATGTTTGAAAACTTCTTAGTAGTTGAATTGCATTTATTGGACCTACAACATATGTAATTTCAACAATATTATGCCATTTTATACTCATCTTGAACTAAACATAAATTTTTGCTACAGGAAAATATTCTAATTACATTGCTGAAATATTACGTAAGGTGTGCGAGAATTTTATGAAAAATATATTTAAAATATCACGCATTTATGCCGCAACTACAGGCGATTACTTGTCTTATGTTATAATTTATTCATAATTGTAATAAACAAAATAATTTATAAATAAAAATTAAACAAAAAAAAAATATTTTTCTTTCTAGTTATTCAAAAACAACATCGACCTGGAATATAATATTCATTCTGTACTTATTTTATTTTATTACATCCGTGATGATGAGTGTACATCTAACCTTCTGGAGCGGTGGGATAAAATACCTGAGTCATTTCCTACCTTGCTGGCAGATATCTAATCAGCATCACTATACATCTCTGGTTGATGACAGGAACAACCCTTTAAGTTTCCAATTACGGCGTCGATCACGGGTCGTCCGACGCCGGCGTCCCGCGAGGCAGACATTAAAAAAGTTTGGAGCATCGATTGAATCTGTAATATCCCACAAGTTGTTTGTGCGCTGTATCGGCCGCAAAGTTGCCCGGCGCCGGTATGTATTGCCCAGGAAATAACACAAGTTGCGGCCCGCCGCCGTGCATACCGATCGATCCCCTGAATCGGATCATGTGTGGCGAATTAGGTGGTCATGTAGTACTGCTCAATCCGGGCGTCGCGACGCAAGTGCTGGTCTTTTTGCTTGGTTTTGTAATTCTCTCGCGTTCCGATCTGCACGTGTTTCCCGAATATATATTTTCTTTCTCTCAGTTGATTTTCCCCAATATCTTATTCAGAGAAATTTCGTCTTGTAAAAGAATATGAACGAAGAAAAATGTATTATTTTACAGTACCTACTTAACCTTTCCTACACAATGATAGAAAATTATTTAGCTGCACTGTCAACTTACGTTTCCATTCTATCGCGAAACAAGATTTACTTTTCTGGTGCTGTGTTATATATCGACAGCTCAAAATAACAAGGTTCCATCTGACACTGTTTTGAGATAATGAGCTCAAAAGTATTGATTGAATTTCAACATATATTCGTATATATTTTGTTTTGAGTATGCAAATATGATTAGTTTTAAGGTCTTAACTTATTTTCAATAATATCAATGACCACTGTGAGTTGAAGCAAATTAAAAATAATACTTTACAAATTAGCAAAATTAACTGTGGTTAAAATTCCTATTTTTATTTGTTAACTTTGTTTTATAAACCACTTATTGAGTTTAAATACATCTAGCGGTTTCGAAAAATACCATTTTTTTCTTCAAGATGTCAATATTAACTAAAAACATATATTATTGTTTCTTTACCAGAATCTTTTTTTAAAAAAAAAATATTTAAAAAATAAATTTAGTACCTAACACAAATTGTTACTTAATATAAATTTACTCGAATAATTTTTAGGAAAAAAAATGTATATAAATTAAAGTAAATAAAAATCCATAAACTGAAATAAATAGCTTAGCGGTTGGAACTTTTAGCTCTTGCTATTTCCTTTAATATCCGTTAAATAGAGTTGGTGTGTATGGAAGAAATAAAGAATTATGCACTTGGAACCCTTTTCACGCAATAATTTAAAATAGCTCAAAATGTTAGTTGAAACCTTATTATTCTAAGGAATCGATATGCGATGTTTGAACTGATCATTTGAATAATATGTCTCATCACCGCAATATCCGAAATAAGGCTGCCTTCGCCCACGTGAGCCAGATACCGGAGCATATCATCTAGGCATGCTAATCCTCTAGGAACCTGGATCTGTTCCGGGACTTCATCAAGATTTTGGTGTCCAGGTGGGTGAAGACATGCCATGTCCCAGATGTGTTATATGGGTAATTCTTTCAACAGATGTGTTCATGCTTCGAGTAGACCTCTTTCTTTTTTTGTTTTTATTTTGTCTTGCATGCCGTAAGGGTGCGTGTTTTCTCAGCTCTCTCTCACTCAGCTCTCTGGTCATCCTAAATGTGCCAGTTTGAGACCTGGAACATTATTAAATTCTCAAATACATAAAACACATCGTGACTTGATATTACAATTAAACATTTAGTTTTAAACCACTTCATTACGTACAAACACTAATGTCAAGTAATTTCGGTTGGACCCAAATTTTTTTAGGACAATATATGCCCTGAATAAGGTAGCGTCCAACTGAAACTAGTTGACATTAGTCTTTATAATTAAAACTGTTTATTAATAAAGTGGTTTAAAACTAAATATTCTATTATTTAGTTATTTTTATTTGTAGCGCAGAGTGACAAATGTGTTTTTAATAATAACATATTAATTCATGTTTTTCTGCACTAAATATATTTTAATAATACAATAAATCAATTTTTAGAAAGACAGTGAGGGGTTTATTTTATTTGGTAGACACGCATGGCCGCCCTGTCGCCCATGTAGCATAGCGGTAGGGCATGGATCCTTTTAACATAAAAAAAATGTCAACCTGGCAGTGAATGATAAAGACCAATACAGGAGTATTAGCTTATGGTAAGTGGAGGGTCACCTCTCAGTGCCGGTATCGTTGTATACATATGTTAGTGTCACCCTACCCACCAAGCTTATTCAAACCAATAATTTTTTTTACATCACATATTCAATAACAGATATGAAACAGGCGTTCGTAAAATACATCTGAGTTTCCATCTTATAACATTTAATTATTATATTCTAATACTATCAAGCTCTTAGAAAAAATACACATCTTACTTCAGCACACACGTGCACATAAACATATTTCGTATTATATATCGACATAAATGTTAACAACTTTTTTATTATTGTTAAATCTTCACCATTTTTGTATCCTTATCCTAGGAATGTTGAGGGGCCAAAGATGCAAAGAGTATACATTTTAGTAATATTTTTTCAAATTTTCGCAAGGCCTGTCGAAGCCAACTTAATTAAGATTTTTCTGTACTCAGTACGCCGAGGATCTGTTGAAAAATGTTTTATTATATTAAGATCACATACTATTTGAAATATTCTTATCTGGTTGTCAGTATAATATTCGTAAAATACATATCTCCCTGCATACCTATATTTATTTTGTCTACGTTTATTTATTAATCCACATTATTTAATATATTTTAATGAAAATTTTCTCCAATACGCTTCGTTGTTATACGTAAAAATATTTTACAGTTTGTTTTCTAAATAGGTAGTTAGAAAAAAAAAATCGAATTAAGAGCATAAAAGAAAATGATTTTTTTAATTAAGAGCTTTCTACGAGTATCTCTGAACTTTTTCTTTTATATTATAAGTTTCCTATTTCTGGACTACCAAGTCCATCGATCATCTAAGTACTAGATATCTTTTGACACATGTGTTTCGTATGCACCGGGTAGTATAGATCACATTACTGTATTTTATAGATAAATTAATAGCTGGGTTCATAACTTTGTTAGTAAAGGTGAAACGCATCTCATCGTGCATTAAATTATTAGTGACTCTGGCGAGGCCAAAATGCAATAAATGTATGTACATTAAATCTAATTTACATATGTCTTCTCTCTCTGTTACAGTATATCTATATATAATTCAATATTCTTTAACAATTCTAAACAAAATAAAATATATGGATATTTTTAATGAATTTACATTTTTTATTATATTAAATAAAATAACAGTTACTTTGCATGAAACCATGAAATTTATTATACGTCAACTGGTTTCGCTTATCTAAAGCTTCATAAAGCTTATTTAAAACTGATCATAAATATAAAAAAAAGTGCACTTAATCTATATAAAGAGGGAGATATAATATAAAATTACATGTGAAAGAGAGAGACAGAATACATATATGTTTAAATAAAACATCAAGGGAGACAGAATATAAAATTATATGCAAAAGAGAGCGATAGAATACATATACAGATAGGCGGAACATTAAGGGAGGGGAAAATACAGTGTTGATGGATATTAAATTGATTTCAAAGGAAATATATCTAATATCGGGCTAATGGTTAAATTTAATTGATTATTATGAATTGACATACCACTATTTATTGTCTTTTTTATTTCGAGGTCTTCTAAATTGTCCAACTGGAGGCCAAACATGTTTTTATGAAGGATATTGTCGCCTATGGTATTAAAAATAAACTTTTTTTTTAAGTGCACTCTTTTTGTATTTATGATCAGTTTTAAATATGTCCTGATGAAGCTTGAGATAAGCGAAACCGGTTGGCGTATAATAAATTTCGTGGTTTCATACAAAGTGATTATTATTTTATTTTATTTAATATGTCAAACCACAAAGTGATTGTTAATTTTTAGGACTCATTCACCACCCTCGGATATCTTGTGTACATCGTTACACTTTAAGGCCTGCACAAAACAATGGCACCCCTCTACCTCTTAACCTGTTATAAGAGTGATTGCACATATTTTGTGCCTTTCATCGACTTTAAATATGTTGTCATGAGTTCTCAATTCAGATACAGTCAAAATAAATTCTTGTGTTTCGTAGTTTTATTCACCTTTGTTCTGTTTACTTTTCTAGTGTGTATTAAAGTAGTCAGTATTTTTTGGTGCTGTTTCGATATGATGTAATTTTAATTAAGTAAATTATTCATTAATTATTCTTTATATAATGAATATTCGCTTCGCGCTTCGATTTTCTTCTTATTTATCGTTAAATCAGTCTCCTCAGACATTGATTCACACTGTGTAATCGGTAGTATGTGCGAAACAGCCGCCGAAAAATACATAAGAATCGTTGTTTTTGTAAAACTGTTTTACGCAGAACGGGCATTACATTGCGACTAAATTTAAGACCAAGCTCTCGCGCGCTGTCGCTTGCGTGCCCCTCCTTTGCGCAGTTCCCGCTCAGAAATGGTTTAAAAAGTTCAAAAACTTATGCCCCACCCTGTATTTATATTAAGGTTAACTAGGAATATTAGACAGCATTTTCTAATATTGTTGACGGCTTATAATACACGTATAAATTAATTATATATTTTTCTTCCTTAGTGGCCTTATGGGTTTCAGAAGGTCATGACCGCAGTTACTACGTCATCCATTGAGATCGCATTGTGGTCCAGACTGAAGGGCACTCGCCTACATCTTACGGATCCGTCTTGACATTATCAGACTATTTACGTCTCATCTTGACTTTGCTTGCTTGTTTATATGTCTATGTGTGTAAGTATTTCATGGGACTTTACTTTTGCTGTCCACTATAACCTCCTTGTTTTTTTCATACTCATACCGTTCTCTAAATTTAAAGTTTTTTAATCTCCTTTAATTCCTTCACAACTAGTGTTAGCACCATTTAATGTACTCATACACGCACATTGTCTATGCGCGATTATCAAAAAATAAATCTAATATCTCCTTCTCTTTCTTTTCCTAACCTGTCCCTTTGGGTACGAGGAAGAAGAAAATAGGTCGCTGCAATCAACAATCTCGAACTGCCGCTAGCCCAGTGTGTGCTTAGAACAGTATACGGGCTAATCTGCCGTCGTTTCAATCCGCTATATTACCGCTAATATTAATTAATAAATACATATTTATTCCGCAAATACATAAAAACAATTCTTATTACGCGACTGTTAACAGTAGTGTTTACATATTCTGGGCCGCATGTCTTGTGGTTGGAAAGGAGAGAAAATTGATCCAGCATCAGGCAGACCGAAGAAGTAAGTGCCTTTTATCTTCTAATATTTCCACCACAAGTTATGGTCCTTCTATACACGGATTCCTAAGTCCTTCTATCCGCAATACCGAAGTTTTTTTCATATATAATATTAATTCTACCATATTTTACGGCCGCTATTGTATAATATTTAAGATTATATACATTTTTAAAAACCTTATATCGTCAATTTGTGCCAATAATGTCAGACCGCCGCGCCGTCGGTCTCCGCATCAATGCTCACACGGTTTGACTGACAGCTGCATTGTGAGTCTGCAAGTGTGAGTTGCATACAGGGCTAACAGCTCAAACGCTAAAAACAAAATAACTTTTAAATAAATGTTATTAATTAATTTCGTGAAAAATATTTTTGTTATCAAATTTTAATTAAATAAAGTACCCGCTATTTTAGTTCTTATTTCATACGCCATAACGCTTACAATTATATATTTTGTATTGAAGTATTTTATTCACTTACCAGTTAGTAGGTTACAAACGCGGCTTACTTAAGTTTATCTAAATCTAATACGTGACATTTTAAAAATATTTAAGCCTAGATCTAATACAAGTAAAACGTCTGCAGATTTGGAATTAAAGAATAGAATTTCAATATTAACCGCTATAAAACAAAGTTTATTTAGAATTATTCAATCTTTTGTATGATTTGAGTATACACGTAGAGGATAAAATACAAATAAATCTATTTCTCATACGCAAACTTGTAAGTTTGATATTTTTAACCGTAAACTGCTTGCTTTGGAGTTGATGAGTATTGATGATTCGTCTAATAAATGGGTTTTATTCTACAAAAATTTTAACGCCCTAATCCATGAAAACCCTCATTGTCAGATGCTGAAAAAGTACAATATTTAATTGGAAAACTTTCAAAAAAAGCGCTTTCAGTATGCGCCGACATACCGCCTATTGCAAATAATTATTAGATACTTTGGAATGCACTCATAGAGAAATACCAAGATAAGTGTACCCTAGCTGCTTTATACATATAACAAATTATTTATTTTAAGGGTAGTCAATCTCCCTGACTAAACGTTTTAGATACGTTCCACGAACAGTTCTATACTGCACACTCTGCTTTGAATCAACTCGAGATAGATGATTTAGCTGATTTCATATTAACTCATCTCGCCTTATCAAAACTCGACAAATAAACCATCGCGCTTTTCGAAAAATCACAACGTAATGAGAATATACCTACTTTTGGATCCTTGATTACACATTTATAAAGGAACAAAATAAAATTTACACGCTTCGCAACACTGGATCTTCTCAAATAAAATAACAAGCAAATACTTCAAATTACAATAAAAATCCAACTTATAATCTATCCAACGCTTCACAAAATAATACAAAATGTGAGTTTTGCAAAAATGATAGTGTTCACCCCCTGTACAAATGTGAATTGTTTCTCATTATGAATCCTTATCATAGGAACGATTTTGTGAGAAATCATAATCTGTGTATTAACTGTCTAAGCTTTCATAAAATAAACAATTGCAAGTCTCAAAATAGATGTGCTATTTGCCAACTTCTGGATTTATCGAGAATCAAACCCGATCTCTCTAATGCACATCCACGCATCTTATCTGACAACGTTAATGCGTCACCTCACCCCTCGCCAACGCTGCCGCGCCAAACCCCTGAATCGAAACCGGTGAATTCAAACTCCCCGCTTTCAACGCAAAACAATGTTGCTTTTACTGCTATGCGTCCACACATTTATAACGAGTCAATTGTCTCCTTAACTAGATGTTCATTATCTCCTTAACTAGATGTTCATTGTCTCCTTAACTAGATGTGCATTGTCTCCTTAAGTAGATGTTCATTGTCTCCTTAACTAGACCAATTCAATAGCGATATCGATAAAACGATAAAAAAATCTTTTTAATTATCACACAAATTACAATATTTAATAACAATAATATAATCCGGTAGCAACTAAATATTTTACGATAAATTTTTTTTTCTGTATATATTTCTAATTGATTCATTGAATTTGTATTAAAATACCACATAACTATGTTCTGAAAAAGCAACTTAAATTCTATTAAAGTCCAAATTAAATAAAAATTGATTAATTTATTTAATTCTGGCATCTTCTAACGGATTTAACTGAACGGTATTTGAAATCCTTACTTACTTACCATCACGCCGTTTCTCCGCGAGGGTAGGCAGATATGATAGAGCGCCACACTCTTCTGTCCTGACACACAATTCTCACCTCATCTACATTCATATATCTTCTCATACACTGCGACTCATCATATCGACTGCGCTTCTGACAGGACCATCCTCCGGTATCTGGTTTATTTGGTCGTGCCAAGTCTTCCGCGGACGTCCTCTTTCTTTTGATGCCATCAACACTTGTCATATATCTTTATTACCATTCTCTCCTCATTTTTCCGTTCCATATGACCAAACCACCTAAATGATCCTTTCTTAATCTTACCCACTATACTAAGATCAGCTTTACATTTTTTCCTTATTTCTTTATTCTTTACTTCATCATAAATTCATGTATAATCTGCTTTGGTTCCTCTTCTGCTAGCTCCAGGCCTTATTTCCGTACATCAGTATCAGTACCGAGACCACTAGTCTTGCCTCAGTTAACAAGTTCCCATTCGCTATAATTCCATTCAAAGCGCTGTTCACTTTATTCCCTGCAGTCACCCTCTTTTTGATATCTTTCTCTGTCTTTCCATTTCTATCGAATATACTTCCCAAATACAAAAATTTTAAATTTGACTATTTCAGACTCAATATTTCTCGATAAAGTTCTCAACTGCTACAGCGGAGAAGAATGCGCTTCTCCGAATATCCAGTAACAACTAAATATTTTTTTGATAGATAGATTTTTTTCTGTATATCTATTTAATCGATCCATTTAATTTGTACAAAAAAAAATTCACTTTGGTCTATCAATAGAACATAAAAACAAAATAGAAAAAAATACGGTAGTATGATACAGAATTTTTACAATTAACAATAAATAGCAGTGCGATAGTTAAGAAATATATATTTGTATTGATCTGGTATTATTGTCAGAGCGCCTGGGGGTCTTATTGAAGAGCTACATCAGACTATCTCCAGCTTTCGACGTAGAATTCCTGCGCTGAGGGGGCATAATTCCCAGGGCGTGTTTATGAATTGATACAATTCTCAACCTACAGGATCATATCTCTCACAACTCTTAATTAGTATTATTATTATTATTGGAGTGATTCAGTCCTCAAGCTATAGACCCATAATTCACATAGATTATATTTAACTCATAGGATATGGAAACTATTGCTACCGCCAAGGGAATAAAATGAACTGCCGCGAGTACTGTATGTAGGGAAGATTGGGGATGTTCGGGACAGTTTTAGTAAAACGTAAAATGAAAACTATTTAAAATCCATAATAATATGACGTTTCCCCGTCTAATTCTATGACTTTTTGGACGTCTAGAACGTAGTGGATGTATTGGATTCATATGGCTATATAGTGCTCGATTAAACAGCCAGGTCTGTGAAACGCGAGCATAGCAAAACGTACGTGTTTTTAATATCTCTAGAATAAGATAAATTAAGTGTTGTCTCTTTCATATATTCAATAATAGTACGTAAACGAAGCGTACATTGTAAATCAAAACTTTGCGAAAGCGTACAAATTTTGAGCTGTCATCTCTCTTCTCTATGGTAATCTCGCGTTGTATCAGAGAAGCCGTGAGTAAAATCGTACGATTTTTTTCTATGGTCGCACTGTCAAAGAACGATGCGACGTTGACAGTTGTAATATTTACGAATTGATACGTAATAATAACAATCTTACATTAATTATAGGGAGGATTGTTGTGTTTATTATTGTCTATCCGTGAACAAAGGTGGAATAATTATAATTTCATGGGGATTTTATTTACGTATGGTTTGTTTTGGGGAAAACTCTATCATTAAATTAAAATATAGATTCTATTGAGTTCACAGCTGTCATCAATGGCCGCGTAATTACATGATTGGTAAACCAAAAACTTACACAAATATACTTAATAATTCATGTTAAGTAATTAAGATTATTAATTACTTATAAGTCATTTTATTGGAATATTCATATTGTCTTATTCCTCCCCACAATATGGTGGATTGGAATAGCTGTATAAAAAATGATACATATGTGTATAAAATATTTAGTTAACTAAACAAAATCGATCTATTTTTATTTTCAAAGCTAATATTTATTTATTTATTTGAGTACAACCATGTTGTATTGGCAACACAAAAATCACATCATTTGGTGCTGCCAAATAACAATTTTTCTGTATTAGAAATACAATTTTTTGGATTTCAATACTCTTAACATACGAAAAATCATTAACTTTATTTCGTTTTTACTACTTAATTCATGTAGAATTTAAGAGAATTAATATTTTTTTCATATCATTTTTCATACGCCAAACCTCCATCATTATAATTTACCGTAAATCAATCAGTCATTGTAGTTTACCTTAAAAATTATTTAAAAAATCTTTAGGTTAATCAGTAATTATTTCACCTCAAATTTACTTTTTATGCACAAAAACCATAAGTAATATTAATTTTTGCTTAATTTACAAAACGTCTAATAAAAAGTTATAAATGACACAAAATTTGAAGTTGAATCCTATCTCATTATTTATATGTCCCATACCTCCACACTCTCTCTTCCTTTTAAATATGTATATAATATAATTAATTATCATCGTCTTTTAAAGGGTTGTTTTATCATGACTCAGCTGTTCTCAAGTCATGTCAAGTGCCACCAAGGCACCTTGCAAGTGTCAAACATGGGAATTGCTGACGCAAACTCATTGACTGTTAATATTTCTCTCACGTTTTTAAAAATTGAAGACATCATTCCAAAAACGACACTTGTTAAAAAAACTGATTTTTCAGGGTGGCCTAAAAACTACAAAACCGTCTCCGCATTTTTTATATGTGAAATTAGAACGTATACTCTAACATATTCTTAAATATTTACAAACTTATTTATATAAAAAAAATTCCAGATTACATGACAAGTGCTGTTTTTGCAAAAAATTTCAATATTGGCCTAGTGAAAACTTCTTTAGAATAAGAAAAATAAAACCACATTTTTATAATGATTCAAGTTCTTATTTATAAAATATTTTAAGTATGTTAAGTATTGATCAATTTAACTATGTTAAGTAACGACGTTAAGTATTGATCAATTTAACTAATTAAACCATACATTGTATCTCATCCCCACCCCTGTATCAGACTGATCAATTGATGTACTCTTGCGACCTGACTATTCACCGATAGAGTTTCATAGAAAGGTAAACTTTGTCTTTTAAGAAAAGGCTTTTAGAAAGGTAAACTTTGTATTTTTTTTAATCGTTCATTTTATGTATGTTAATGGGTAAACTTCCAAAATAAGATGGTTTAAATTCAAGTTCAGTTGGAAGTACTTTTTTGTCACAGGTAATACATGGCCTCCAAGCGCTGTTAAGGTGATCGCGCACTCCAAACAATGGAGTTTCTGAGTCTGTCCTATACATGATGAAATTTTTCAAAACCACAGCAGGGTGATTTTAAGAAATTAGAATCGGTAGCCAACATGTTTCTGTCAACATTCCCTAATTTGAACGGCAAAGAACAAGAAGTGATGATGATGATCCATTCAGCTGGTGTTGCAGCAGTTTCAGTGTTATTCGTTAGGCAGATATCAATGTCCTCTTATGTGATATTTAAAGGTGATCTTTTTTAATTTGACTGACAATTTAATTTCAAACAAAAACTGCCTACGTTAAATGAACATGTGTTGTTCTTGGGGAAATCTGACGTGACAAGTGCTGTTTTTGTCAGAATCATACGATGGCTTTCTTCGCTTTGTGGCTTTGTTGCAAAAATGACGAAACGTGGAGGACGGCGCCATCTAACGGCACACATTAAAATCTAATTATATATATATATAATACATTGAAGAAGTACTTTTCATTTAAATTAATTAGGTACGTGAAAAAAATAATACAAATATTTATTTTAATGTCACTTGTTATCTGGGATTAATTAATATGTTAAATCAAATCAAGTTTCAAAGTTAACTAGTTATCGATTAGAGTAGGCAGGTGGCTGTAAATTCAAATAATATATTAAATTATAAATCTAAAATAATCAAGTTACTTATGTACATTATAGAGTATGAAATAATATTAAGAACACATTATGATTGTAAGTTTGCAGTATTTTCAGAATATATTTTTGTGCTATTGTAATACAAATTAAATGTATAATATACCAATAGAAAAATTCTTATACTAATAATATACTATAATATATATCTATAATATAAAAATTATAATATACCAAAGAATATGATTGTTTTTATAATATTTTTGTTAATGTTATATGTAGTTAAATAAATATATGTATCTGAGTTGGAAAGTAACGTTTTGGTATGGTTAAGGCTCTCTAATATGAAATGATAAGCCATAAGCCATAAGCCATATTTTTATCATCATCACCATCAATCTACTTTTTACTCAATTTACGTCGAAGTTTTATTTTAAAAGAGAACGAACTTCCTTTTAAATTCGATTAAACAAACTTCCGTTTCCGGGGCGACTCGGATCAATTTAACGCCTGATGGACCTCGTCAGTATCATTAACCTCCATTCTGAAAGTTCTGTATTGACTTTGACGAGCGTTACCTTTTTATTCATTCCGGATAAAGGCTCCGGGGGTTTATTGATTTTTAATTGTGCTCTAGTTGCGCTCGCTTACGTTATAGACCATACAAAAGTTCAAAGTACCTGCAAACTTTAGTCAATATGAATAATAAATACTTGAAATTGTATTTATATTTAACTTTATTTAAACCACTGTATTTTTTTTACTTCAACCGGATTCGATACAAACGTATTTTACTGCTATTAATTGTATTGTTTTTAATTCCGCTTGAAAATTATCATTTGACATTGGTATATTTAGTAGACGATGGATCATTGAGTGAAAGGAAAAGTTGTGAACGATGGGATGATTAAGGTCTCAGCATATATGCTTGTCCGTGGGCGCGATAATATCTTGTTTTTCCACCGAGACTACCACACTGAAAATCACCGATTTATTTGCGAAATTTTCTTGCTTTATAAAGTACTCAGGTAAATCGGTTAGAGACGATAAGTAAATCGGTTAGAGACGATTTTTTTGGTTAATGTCTCCCGGCATACGGCGGCTTGGTCGTCAATGGTGACGGTGTTAATTGGCTGAATACTTAGGTGAAAGGTTAACCAATCATAAATAGTTTGTTCCAGATTTGAATATCGTTTGATATCTCTTCCCACTCCACGACATGAGAGTTTTTATTAATTGATTGGTTGGTTTGAGTTTTTATTTTATTTTGTTTTTTATACACTATGTGTTATTTTTGATGATGATAATCTAAAATGTTTTTCTATAAAACATATTGGAATAGTATATAAATAAAATAAACTAAATTTAATATAATAAATAGTATGATATATTAATACATTTTAAATGTACCATATTCAGAAAAAAACAATTTATCGAAAAAATATTTTAATTACCACCGTGATCCGAAACTGGATCTTTTTCTATCTAGAAAAAAACGTTACCAGTTACACCACGCAAACCGAATAAGTTGACAAATTTTTGAAACTTAGCAAAAACAGCTCTTTCAAATGAATACATCTGTTATTCCATTTTTAAAAAGATATCACATTTATATTGCGATAAATCTCAAATACCTTTGAGTAATATACGCCAAAAAATAAATTGATACACTGTTTTTATTAAATTCGTATAAACTTATGATACAACTTGTATATTTTGTATACACATTATTATGACCATATCCTATAATGTTCTGAAATAGTATTATATTTTTTATAGTGAGTCTAAAGATCTGATTGGACACTGATACATCATTGTAATGAGGCTCATGTTGAACGTTCATCACATTCCGAAACAATTTGGCTCCGGTTTTTCAAATTCCCTTCTCATTTCCTTCACTCATGCTTATATCTTTCACGTGTGATGTTGAGAGATGTAACTTTGTGCACATTTACAGCGCTATTATACTCCGAAGGGTAAATTATTCAGCATGCAATTAATTGTAACACAACTTTTCTGAACCTAATCAAAAACTATGTTTGTTTACCGTTAGCAAAGTAAGCGGCTAAATTACCGAAGTTGGGACAGGTTAGTTAAAATATTTCCCCCATCCATGCCATAAATTATTGTCTCGTGAAAGTTGGGAGACACTTCACGCCAAAGTTGAACTAAAAACTCTCCCATTCACTTGGATTATACCATACCCAATGCATTATTATTTTTACCTTTATTAAAAACGACCAGTTTGAAGATTATAGTTTTAATGTAATGTAATGGATGTAACTGATCTATGCTAAGATTTTTTGGATATTGTGTCGAGTATTACACGTTATTGTTGACTGCTGATTTGTTTTTAAAAAATTTTTAAAAAACTTGGTTGCTAAGAGTTTTTGCACATACGTAAAAATTGTGTCAATTTCCCTTGAAATACGTATCATATGGATTTTTAACCTGTTTGCTTGAAAACGTTTATCTAAAACTAAATGTCTGTTTGTTTTATATAAACCTGCACCCTTTGACCGACCTAAAAACCTTAATAAATAGTTAATCTTTAGGAGCATGCGTAAAACATGCCAACCCCTCCATCTCCCCTTTCCTCTGTAATCCCATCCCTTTCACCATACAAATTTTGTTCAGTTGTATTCTAGGATCCTGATGAAAATATAGTTATCCCATCTTACACTCCCTCTATCTGGATGATATTTTGCTTATATCGTTATTTATGGTAAAACAGAGAACAAAACCTCCCTTCAACCTGTATTTTAAATTATAACTAAATCCCGGGCAACGCCGGGTACTAACCGCTAGTGGTTATACAGCCTGGCCCAAAATTGAGAACATCTCGTAACACATTAGTAATTTCAAAACATAATGTAGTTAATTATAATTCTTTATGTAATATTTTCTTCACAATATTTAGCTAATCAGAAATCATTAAAACACCCCATATTGCATTATCTACTGGGTTTAATATCTAGGCTGTTTGATGGTCACATACCTGGCTCGAAGAAATTAACATTCTCACGACGAAGAAAGCTGATTGTATATCTGGCTGTGTAAGATGTAGCTCCGTCCAGCTGTAATGCACAGTTATGCTGTAATGTCTAGCTATACTCAGGCATTGTTTGAAAAGTCTTTGATCATTTTCTTAGCAACCCAAACGTTTTTCATTTTGTAAATTATGATGAGAATACGGTCTTCTGCGGTGATTTTTGTCATTCTAGGCAACAATTTGAAAAAAACAAATATAAACGATGGGAAAATTAATAATCAAAGACGGCGACCGGAAATTGTCGAAATAAAACCTAACACAGTTAAATAGGTAAGTAAGTAAATTAGTAAACTATTTAAGCTATTGTTGATATAGATAAACTAATTTTGTTGTAATTATATCACATTTTACGAAATGTTTTCACATTTTTTTGTGCCACCTTGTATATATAAATCCTAATGCTTTTCTATATTTGTCACATGGGGACATTGAACGAAATATTGATACATTCCATTGAAGAATAAATTCCTTTGTAATGAACATTTTGCTCTGAAAGTATATTTTTTTAAAAATAGTAAATAAAAATGTGTATTGTCAGAAATTAGTAAATTGAAACATTGCAATATTCATGTACTATGTATGATTTATAAATTAAAAAGTCATATTCTATCTCGGTTGTAAATCATTTATTTCATGTTAAGATCTACTTTATCTTTAAATTACTTTTTTTTTAAAATTACGATTTATTTAAGATTTAAGCTGTTAATAATCAAACTGTAACAGAGGTGTCCATAATTGTATTTTTTTATATTATTGAATTATTAAAATATTTTAGTAACGATTCATACTAAATATCGTCGACATGAATATAAACATGGATAAAATGTATATTTTTTGTTATACTTTATTGCTTTATTGTATGTTGTTTTATCAACTTTAAAAATTAATAAAATTCAATAACGGAAAACATAGATGAAAAGTATTAAACAGTATTTAAAAATATATTCATCACCATGAAAATAATAACTTAATATTAAAAATTAAAACAACCCCAAAATATCAATTTCTTTAACTTAAAAATTCATCTCTGTTAAAAGGGTCCAGACTAAGCAGAGAACATTGTATCGGATTCTGTTACTTCCATTTTAAAATTTTCATCATAGCTTCCGGTGGCTTAGTTCGCCGCTCACGCACAGATGTCGTTAGCAGGCCTTTCGCGGCAAACTCTCCGCCAAGCTTTCAGCGCAATTCTTTTCCGAGTCCCCTGTTTATAATTTATTTATTTCTCTGACAAAATACGGATAAGGGTTGAACACACCTTGCAGGTCTTCTGATATTGTTTACTAATTTATTTTAAGGAAAAAGGGTCAACTTTCTGCGCCTTAATGTATCAACGCGCAATATACCATACATATTTATTTGAACATATGTAGTACCTAATTCCAAAACTCCCTAAAACGTCTTTGTGTTTTTAAGTTATGGATGAAAACTTATATTTTGAAAGAAAATCTACAAATGTTTATTTATACATCAGAATTTTTTAAAGAGAAAATTCTGTAATTTAAATTTGTTTTTCTGTAGGTATATATCATTCTAACAGTCATACTGGATTTTAGATCACATGATCATCAACAAGTATTGTGATTGCCTGATTTGATTTTAACCCTTCCGAAACCATACAGTAATACAGGTCTACCGCCCCTATTAAAACTGTAATATTTCGGTTAATATATGCAACATAAAATTCACATTTTAGTTAATTGTAAGAAAAATGTTTGTGCTTAGAAATGATTAGTGAAAAACCAGTTGTGTAAATCGAATCTTACAAAAATAGTTATTTTTCAATTTAGTTAGTTGTAAAATTAATATGTTGGGAAAAATACCATTTGTGGTAAGATTAATAGAGATGGTACATTAATTTCACAACAAAAATAATGACAAACATGCGAATATATGATCTCTTTTTCTCAAGAGTTAAATGAAGAAAGATAAGAAAAAAAGCAGTATTGTATAAAACTTAATGAATTTTCTAAATTATATTAGGATATTGATCCCATTTTCGTAATTGATGCTACTCAATATTCAGAGTAAATTTTTAGGATTAATAATTTTAAAGCCATTTACACTAATAAAATCTTTCTTCACATTTAAAATATTATAAATTTCTTACGGTAACACGAGTTGACAGCATGGCTACATATGCGTATTTTGTATCACGGTATGGTAAAGGTTAAGGGGAATAGCAACTTATTCTATGTCTGCTATGTGATATTTTGAATTTACCCCTTATTTTGAACATACAATATCAAGTGCCTTTTGTGAGAAACAATATGTACCGCATGCACCTGACAAATCTACAAAACTGTATATTTAACTCTAATTATCCCAAATCCGTTTTAGGAAGTTTTGGTATTAGGAATAACATACTTGTATATTATTTAACATTATATTATAAATCAAATATCTAAAAAAATAATATTACGTTTAAAATCAGCTTCAGATTACGGGCCTGATATAATTGTATATATATATATATATATATGTCATCATCATTCGAAGTTCGTTCTCTTATGACTGAGGATCACGATATCTTTTAATGGGATCCTGCACATTTTAGGGGTATCACAATATAAATGCCTGTTACCTTTTCCACTTGGTGAGAGGATTCATTCTCTTCGTCCTTCGACATGGCCCATCATAACAAGCTTCACCAAGCTTTCTTTACTTTTTACAAGATGCCCAATAAATTAAACGAATCGTGTCAGACAAATGGTTGAGAGTGTCATTGATGTTTAATTCCTATAGAATGGAGACATTCGTGTGTCTCGCCGTCCACGGTATGCACAATATGTCTTTCCAGCACCACATCTCAAAGGCATCAATCCGTATTTTCTCCCTAACCTTCAGGGTCGATGACTCCACACCAAATAAAAATATAAAATGCACCAGCCAGTACAAGTCTGGCTTTAGTAGTTTAGAAAATTCCGTGGTCTTTTCACATTTTATCAAGTCTGGACATATAACTTTTCTGAAATTGAATTTTTATTTTAAATACTAAATTAATGTATTAATTATAAATATATACATATATATTTATAATTAATACATTAATTTAATAATAATAAATAATATATACATATATATTTATAATTAATACACTAATTTAATATTTAAAATATCACAGACCTATGTTCTGAATAATTACAACTTCACAATAAGAATGTGTTTTCCTTAATAAATTTTTATTTAATTTTGTTTAAACTACTGTATTATATTTACATCAACCGGTTTCAATACTAATGTATCTTCGTCAGGACGTAAGCCAGTCGTGACATTAGTATCTAAACCGGTTGACGTTTACATAACACAGTACATTAAATAAAGATAAACACGAATATATATTTTTTTAAAGAGAACACATTATTATTGTGAAGTTCCAGTTTTCAGAACATACGTTTGTGATATTTAATACACATAAAATGTATTAATTACAAAGACATACATTTAATTTGTATAAAATACATTTTAAAATTATGTTAACGTTACAGACATCAATAAATTATCTTTTCGCCAATTTATATGCCGTTTGATTTTTCGCTTGCATCTATCACCGTCAGTAATTACGAACTCTAGACATTTTCATGCTTTAGGAGAACATTTATTCATGAAAACTGATTATGTCGATCAATGATTATTAGGTTTATTTTTTCCTTTTTTATCTCAAATTTTAGTTAGTACAATTTTCTATTTTTCTTTACAATGCGACCGAGTATTGTAGCCATCACTTCTTCTGATGTAGTGATCTGATAAATTTTTCTGCCTTAAATTTTTACTCTACAATTCCAGTTCACATGAATATTCTCCAAATATGTTAAAGGTCTGGAGACAAAATCATTATTGTCTTAAGACCTTTTCGCACTTTAAGCTTTTTGGAGGAGATGTAAATTAATTTAAATGAGGCGGTGCTAGCCATGTATAGATTACGAGTTCTGGGACTCCCACTTCACGAAGTACTTTTCACATGCATAAAATGTTTCTAATGTCTTTCTAATAATTTTGTATTTAAATATCACAGACAGAATGTTTTGAATACTTACAACTTCACAATAAGAATGTGTTCTCTTTAAAAGTGAGTACAATTTTCTCTCTAAATACAATATATACAAAATATTAAGCATTACAAAAAATTCAAAGGCGCAATAAAATCCTGGTTATAAAACTCAGATCGAGCATATGTTCATAGCATCGTCACCCCTTCAACACAAACGCACGCAGAGTCAACGTGTGTTCTACAATAAATGTATGTGTGAAGTGAACATGGCAAGACCTCAGCCTTAACATCAGTGAGTGAGCAGCCTGTGCGTGTGTGTGTGTGTTTCACTCACCTGAATTATCTGTTATTAACTTAATACACTGGCATTTGAACATGTATTATTTAAACTGTGGGTGTTATCTTCACAAATTTCTGGTATTGTCTTCCCTTAGGTATTCCCTTAATACTAAAATTAACAATGTTGGAAACGCCGAAGATAATATCTTTACATATCATTTTTGTAAAACATTAATGTTGGGAAAAAACAAAATGTTAAGTGTTTAACTATCACTAGCACAACATATCTTAGTTGTATTGTTAATCACCTAATATATAATACCCAACTTTGTAACAAAATATGTACATAAGCTCACTATACTGTCCTTTATTTTATCGATTGATAAACGATCGTTTCATTTTTTGTAAAAATGAAATGTAGATCAAAAAATCGTGTTTGATTTATTATGTTGATTAATTATTACGTTCGATCACTGACTGTTGACCATTAGGTGTTAGTGAAAAGTTAATACATAATTGAATCATTAATTTAAGCTTCCAACGATGTTATGTAAATTAAAACGACCGCAACACGTGTACAATATACATATAATGTATGATATACATATACCTACACAAAGGTTGTATAATTACTTAATGAAGAAAATTGATATAACCTGCCCGATACAGACGTGTGGTCTTCAAACATATTCGCTAATTACTATATCTTCTTAATTAATATCTGATCAGCTGCCGATCGCTTTCTAATTAACAAATCAGTCTCGACTCATCTGATTAGGATACGACTGTTGATGAACGCCTTCATCATTGCCAACGTACTTCAGCAGGCAGCAGACTTCAAAGCGGGATTGAGTGCCAGGGTTTCTGATTGTGATGAAACACAATTACTGAAATGGGACTTCACAGGTCGGTGTACTAATACCGTTAAAAACCTATTTCCTTTAACCCGTTAAAGATTCAATGTTCAATTTAAAATATTAAGGAGAACACATTATTTGTGAAATTGTAATTTATTCAGAATATAATTCTGTAACATTTTGCTACTAAATTATATGCATCAATTAGAAAGATATACATACAGATAAACTCAACTTATTAACTTGAAAAAAAAATTGATAGAAAGAGATTCTGGTTCATATTCCGGTAGCAGCAAAAATTTTTTTTTGATAAATTGAGTTTATCTGCATATGTATCTTTATAAACGATGCATTTAATTTGTATTAAAATATAAATTGTTGTTATTGAGTTTTATTTATTTACCGTACTCATACAGTTATACTGTGAATAGGGCTTGCATTACCGGTTTACCGGTAAATCAAACAAAACGTACCACTGGTAATTACCGGAAAATATTTACCGCTAATCATAGATAGATACAGGTATATTATGACGAAAGTTTATTGTAAATATTTTTATTCCAGTATATATATACAAATAAAAATATTATAAAATAAATAAATATACATACATATTTTATAAAATAAATATGTTTTAATTACGAATTTATATTAAGTGTACATATATATGTACTCATACATCTAATGTAGGTTTTACATACATCAATAAGTTAATGAATATTTTTTATTTATTATCTTAGTTTTATTAACCACAATTGAGTTTAAAAAACATCTACCGGTTTCGGAAAACACTTTTCCTTCTTCAGGATGTCATAACTAACTAAAAATATACTATTGTTTCTTCACCAGAATCTATTTTTAAATTTTTTAAAAAACAACAATTATTTAAAAAAATAAATTTAGTACCTAACTCAAATTACTGCTCAATACAAATTTAGTCGAATAATTTTTAGGAAAAAATTTTAGAATAGGACTCGTAGTGAAATTTAGTTGGCTGTTTAGAATTTCCTGATTACTTTTACTTGCTTTATTTATCTCCAACGATTCCAAATTATTTAATTTGTGACCTACACCGTTTATATGCAAAATTGACAATCCCAATTTTTTATCAAAACCATGACTATTTTCTATCAAATGATTAGAAAATTCTGAAAACCCACTATTGTTCAAACATCTCAAATGCTCCTTTACTCTTATATTAAATTTTCTACCCGTTTTACCAATATAAAATGCAGCACAATCCTTGCAACTAAGTTTATAGACTAGATAGTTTATGTTTAGATATTTGTTTCGAAAAGTTATATATATTAATAATAGTTAATATAATAATCAGTTTTTATATAAATCACAGATAAAACATAATGATAATAATGATAATTGGCGTAGGATTTTATACATAAATAACTTTTCGAAACAAATATCTAAACACCTACCACGAGACATTAGACCAGCATTTTACACAAATAATAGTATAGGAAATTTACTCATAAATTCTATAGACAAAGATGATAAATTTAACAATTCTGGCGTCTATAAACTTAGTTGCAAGGATTGTGCTGCATTTTATATTGGTAAAACGGGTAGAAATTTTAATATAAGAGTAAAGGAGCATTTGAGATGTTTGAACAATAGTGGGTTTTCAGAATTTGCTAATCATTTAATAGAAAATAGTCATGGTTTTGATAAAAAATTGGGATTGTCAATTTTGCTTATAAACGGTGTAGGTCACAAATTAAATAATTTGGGATCGTTGGAGATAAATAAAGCATGTAAAAGTAATCAGGAAATTCTAAACAGCCAACTAAATTTCACTACGAGTCCTATTCTAAAATTTTTTCCTAAAAATTATTCGACTAAATTTGTATTGAGCAGTAATTTGAGTTAGGTACTAAATTTATTTTTTTAAATAATTGTTGTTTTTTAAAAAATTTAAAAATAGATTCTGGTGAAGAAACAATAGTATATTTTTAGTTAGTTATGACATCCTGAAGAAGGAAAAGTGTTTTCCGAAACCGGTAGATGTTTTTTAAACTCAATTGTGGTTAATAAAACTAAGATAATAAATAAAAAAAATATGAATCTTAACCACCAAGTTAATATTGCTAATTTTAAAAGTAGTTAATGAATAAACTAATAAGTTAATAATATTAACTCCTCACATACAGATAAACCAAATATTATACAGACGTAATTCAAATTAATCAAGTTCTATGTGGCATATACATAAGTGATTTTCTGATCTCCCATTAGTATATCTCAGTAAAAACAAAAAGGACGTCATACACATATGTATGTATTTATATGACATTTTTTTACCTGAAACGTATTTGAAATTATTAGGTTTTAATCTAGGATATAGTTTTTAGTAAAGGTAGCCACATACAGTTATACTTTAATCGTTTAATCTAAGTCTATTTTTTTAATTTACCTGTAAATAACCGGTAAACCGGTAATGAGAAGAATTATTACCGTTTATCGGTAATTGCAATTTGACGGTAAATTGTAAAACCTAATTATGAGCTATATCTCAATATACCTACTGATCTTCCTATCAGTATTTTGTCAATACTGACATTAAGATAGAAAAAATGAGATTATATACTCAAATTATCCTAGAAAGTAATACAAATTAAATGTATTAATAAGAGAGAAATGCAGATAAAATCAATTTATCGAATAAATATTTTTGTTGCCACCCAGACTCGAACCAGGAGGCCTTCCGGGGAAGTGCGCTGACTTGTTTCACCACGTCAACATTGCAAGTTAACGACAGATTTTTGAACCTATATGTTGCACTTTGAAATTTACATCTGTACAAAGCAATCTATTTTATATTTGCGGAAAATCTCAAACACCTTTGAGTATAGTCCGATAGGAGATGCCAGGATTAATTTTATTTATATTTAATTTCATTAAATAACGGAATAACAGATGTATCAATTTTAAAATAAAACATATAAGTATATTACAAATACAGAATTATCTCGTAGCACGTCATAAAATCGGGCAAGGAGGAAATAGCATAGAATGCCACACACGTCACAATAATATTCTATTTTTTTGCCAAAAATGCACCACTTTATATAACCCTAACCTCAATTACACCGAAACACGACAAGAATTCGATGTATAATAAATTTGATATAGTGTTTAACGTATGCTTCTCTAAGTGCCATAAAATAGGAATATGAAAATGAGCAACGAGGTTGTGAAATATGCCCAGAGGAGCGGAATGTCATAAAACTAGTGTTTAATGACTGTTTACATTAACTTTTTGTACTCCAGCTTGAAGGATATACGGCTACTTTGTAACGGCATACTTAATAACAAAGACCAGCGATTTTATCCTCATGAAACTATAAAACGACCCTTAACCTCGCATCCCGGAACATGGTTCACCGCCATCCTTAAAATGGCGCATCATTTGGCTGATAAAGGTGACAACGTTTTTAGTGCCCCATGTCATAATAATAAACGTTGTCAGTTAAGGTCAGCAGCTCTTCGATTGTGATGGGAAACTAACCTGTCACTCTGTTAAATTAACTAACTATATAAAGCTAGAGTTCCTCGGTAAAGTTTAACAGTACCCTGTTCCATAAATTATGAATGAAATACTAAATTTGATCACTTTGTTGGTTTATTGCCGAAATTAAACAAATTATTAGTCTTAAATACAAATAAAATGTATTAATTATAAATATATATATACATATAAAATCAATAATATCGAAAAATATTGTTGTTGCAACCTGGATTCGAACCTTGATTTATTCCAATCTGGGGAACGTGCATTATTCGATTATTACCAACACAGTGGATTGACGACAAATTTTCGAACCTATATATTACTTTGTTTTTATGAAATCTCAAATACCTTTGAGTAAACCGATAGGAGACGCCAGAATTAACAATTCATTTTTATTTTATTTTGGACACATTGATACTATATATAATTAAAGAGAATACATTCTTATTGTGATATTTTATTTGTGACATAGGTCTGTTATATACCTGTGTTCTGAATAATTACAACATCACAATGTCAACTATGTACTTCATTGTCAACTATGACATTTTCTACACCATTATTATTTATTTTACATTGTTAATTATTATATATATTTTTTACTATTGTCTAACATTTTTGATAAATTAATGTTTTTTTTGTTATTATAACATTTTTTACGTAATCTTAAAAACAAAAAATCTTTCTAGACGTTTGTCTGCAGGTCAATATTTTCACTTAACATAAAATGTATATATTTTTAAACAATAATAAAAGTATAACATGTTTTTAATCCACAAAACGAAAATTTTGTGTCATAATTCAACATTAAATTTAATATTTACTTAATTTACCATCACGCCGTTTCTCTGCAGAGGGATAAAATACTATATTCAACATTTATGATACATCACTCTTGCCTCATCCACTTTCATACACCTTCTCATGTAGAGTATGGCCACTGTAAGAATGCGGTTAGGATTTCTGCCACGCGCATCCGGCTGACTAGGATAAAGAGGTCTGATTGAATAAAATTTAACAAGCGATTTAAATTAATGGCGATTGGCGTCATATTAGACTCTTCTTCATGCCAGGTCTTTCACGGGCGCCCACTGTTGTCCTGACGTCTTCAACACCCGCCCAACATAGTTTCTTTATCAGTCTCTCCTTGTTCATACATTCCACGAGCCCAAACCATATCAGTGAACCTTTTTTTAATATTTAAAGTAGGCTATGAGGTATTTTTTTTATTTTCGCCTTAATATTTAAAGTAAGTATACAAGTATATAAGTGTCCCGGTAATTTATTACTATGATAGATGAGTTTCATATTCTATTCTATATTCCAATATTTACGCAAAAAGGCCGTAAAATGGGTTAGCAAATTAAGTTTGTTACTACTCACGTAGCTCTATAGTACAGGATAACGTAAGTTAATAAATATGAATATTTTGAATATTGACAGGTTTTCAATATTGATATTGCGTATTTTCTCAATCCACTTGAATACCCTTACTAATATTAGACCAATATGAATGTCAAACCCTTGTGTAATTTAAGTTATAATTTGAATTACATATTATGTAATGCGAATCCATGTTCTTGATTCGGGGTTGCCAAACTTAGTTTATAATCTAACATAAATATACCATAGTTAGTTGAACTACTCCGGCTGTGTACAATTTACGTATATAATTATTATTTTGTCGATTTCCAGTTTGTTTACGGAAATTGTTGAGTTTTGCTTGACAATTTTCTTTAAAATTAAATTGAAAATTTAAAAAAAATGACTGTACTTAATGTAATTATGACTCTACTGTAATTACACAATGTTGGGCAATTAAAGAGGCCTTGGACACATGCGTACTACGGAACGTCGATAAGGCTGTTATATTCTCCAACTCGTAAGCAGCTCTTGAATCCTTCTCTGCTAATATGAAAGTTTGACTAGACAATGAGATAATCATTAAGGAAAACACATTCTTATTGTGAAGTTGTAATTATTCAGAACATAGGTCTGTGATATTTTAAATACTAAATTAATGTATTAATTATAAATATATACATTCATTAAGTATTTAATCACAGACCTACGTTCTGAATAATTACAACTTCACAATAAGAATGTGTTTTCCTTAATAATATATGTTGTATCAATGTGTCCAAAAATTTAATAAAAATGAATTGATAATTCTGGCGTCTGCAGTCGGTTTACTCAAAGGTATTTGAGATTCTGTAAAAATAATGTAGATGGCTTTCAAATAATGGAACGACAGATGTATTAATTTGAAAAAATGTAACATATAGGTTCGAAAATTTGTCATGAAAAATAGTGGCGTTATAACACAATTGGTAGTGTACTTCCTCGGATTGGAAATAGAGATCCAGGTTCGTATCCCGGTGACGCAAAAACAATATTTTTCGACAAAATTGATTTTATATCTATATATTTATAATTAATACATTAATTTAGTATTTAAAATGAGATAATCTGTTCCATCAGAAGATGTTTATTTAATTTGGATAGCAACAATAAACAGGTGTCATTCGATAGGATTCGTGCAAATAAGGGAATTCATGGAAATGAATGTGCCGATAAACTGGCCAAGAAGGCCACACTTTTCGGAGTTTCCCTCATCAATTAATTCAATATCTCGATGTATGACAGATTTAATATGGTAAAAAAAAGTACAAATTCTATCTGGACTGCACAATGGATGAATCCAAATAATCATAAGTTTAATCGACTTAAAATAATTCAAAGGTCTATTCCTCGCTCTCCCTGGTTCTCCAAAAGGAAAGTCTCCAAAAGAACAATATCAAATATCTCTAGAATGAGAATTGGTATTGCCAGGTAGCTTCACATTTATTCAGATTGACCTTAATAGATTTTCCAATGTGTGAATGTGGTGCCAAGGAGGAAACCCTTGACCATATCTTTTTTGCTTGTCCGTTGCGGATTACAGGTTTTTTTACAGTAATCTCGTCAATGGTAATTTTCAACTCCCGGTTAACTTGTATCATCTTCTTTTCCTTAACTTGCCACATTTAATCTATATAATAGCAAATTTTTTGAATGACAATGGTATTGACTTGTAATACAATATTTCCTATTCTATAATATTATTGTACTGTTTTTGCTTACTAACATATATACAACTTTAAAAAAAAATTGTTACATATCGAGATTGAGGATTGAAAATTGTTGAACGTTATATAAATATAGCCAGCCGAAGATAGGTCGTGAGCCCTGTAATCACTCCATACTTTCATATATTTTCCATTAAATATAATAAAAAATATCTTTGCCTTTATGAGATATCTGATATATATTTAATTATTTTTATAGCATTTTTTATTGTAAATGTGCATTATATAAATTAAAAAGATATCCAATATAGTTACCTAACAAATGATATAAAATAAAGAGAAAGAATTACTGCCAGTGACGTCAGGACGCCTGACTATACACACCGACGTCTGCATCGTTGCGGTTTATGCGCCGTAACGAAAGCTATTTATTGGAATGCATTTCCCGATCGCCTTTATTTCTTTAAAGGCAATATCGTATATCACTTTAACATTTAAGATAAATAACAAACTTTCTTAAAGCAATCATTTTACATAGGAAACGAAATCTACTTTACCGAGAATGTTCTTCAACATTTTATTTGAAAATGAAATAAAATATTACATTTGATATTTATTAAATTCCAACATTTTTATAACGGTCTGCTATCGATAAGCTCAAAAAGAAATAAAAATACCAAATTATAAATAAAAACACTAAAATTTGACTGGTCACAAGATTTGCCCCGGAGGTGGACTACTTTTTCAATACCCTCAGGCCATCAGACACCAGGAGTTGGGTATTAGACAGACGAATATTACGTTAGGAAAATGGTAAAATAGATGGGACACAGGCATGATGGGGAGATGGACTCACTCCTTACTCTCCCGAGTGGCTGTGAGAGAGAAAGGTCGGAGGTGTCCTCCGGCGTTTAATTATTATACGGTGCTTATGGTCTCGGGCCATAGCGAGTTTTGTGTCAAATTATTTCATCTGGGACTCGCCCAAGATCCGTGGTGCGTTTGTGATCGTGTGAGACAGACGCTGGAGCACATATTCTGGGTGTATGATATTGTAAGAGACACCAGAAACAAAATAAATTTCGGAATTTTCCGGGATTCGTGGGTGTGTGGGTATCTCGCTGGGAGATTTTGAGACGGTCAGGTGTTTAGAAAAAAATATGTGGGCCATTCACCTTTACCCTTATTGCTCAAAAAAAATAAACCGTATGTTTAATATCTGCCGGTCCTGGCTTCCCGCTGGAAGGAACCTTTTTTTTTTTTTTGTATTGTCTTATTCTTTTCTTCTTTATGAGGAACTTGAGAACTGGCTGTCCCTCTCAGTACCTCTATTATTGTGTCTACATTTTATTTATTGTGTTATGTGCACTTATGTTGTTTTATTGAATAAATATTTTTAACTGTACTGTACAGAAAGTGAATAGTCCATGGTTGATATGTTGATCTGTGTTGCATTGCGGCATAGCGTGGTTGTCAAGTAGCGTTAAAAAAGCCAACCTGGCGATGAATGTGGAGAACCGATATGGGTAAGCGGTGGATCACTATTTATTGGTAATAAGACTTATTATCTAAAAATAATATATTAAAACATGCAACTGGAAGAAGGCTGATGCAATAACCGAGGGAAAAAAGGAGGAAGATCAGTCCCTCAAAACTACCCTGCCTAGCGAATGCAAACGTGGAAATGTTTGGGGTTCGAGAATAGGGCTCCTCAGTTACACCCAAACTCACAATCGATAAACCATGGTAGACTTCAACCACGTAACAAAGGGCTGCCGAAGAAGTATCCCAGTAATTCTCCATGGTGCTGAAACATGAGCTCTGACAAAGCGAGAACGCAAAATAAGATGCTCTGAAAATATGGTGATGGTAACTTATGCTTCAAGTTCTAATGTATTTAAGGCATACCATAAGAGACGAGGATACGTTTACATGAATATATCGTTGGTTAAGAGCTAAAAATGGCTACCTGCATCATTCTGAGATAAATCAAAATAAAATATTTAGCGTTTTGTACTTATGATTAAATATATCACCATTTATAAATATAATATAAAATATTCATAAGATATGGTCATTATTTATATTTATTTTATAATTACGTGACTATTTTAACGATATAAGTCTGTAGTAATTTTTAACGAAAATACAATTTTGTTGTGATGTTGTAATTTCGAAACACATTCTGCAATAAATACAAATTAATTTTTTTAATTATAATTAAAGTTTCGGGTTTGTATTTAGGTAGCACGTAAAATAGTTTTTCGATAAAAACATATTTTTTTGTATATCTTCCTAATTGATTAATTTAATTCCTGAATAATTAGCCAATATATTAAAATAATCATTGAAAATCTAATATATCCAAATTGCTATTTTTCCAATAAAAAAGGACATTTAAAAGTTCTTTGCCATTAAAAATTCAATTTGGCAAAACGACGATTTTATGAAATATGTGGATATAAGATACAAGGAAATATTTTAAAATTGGTGTTCCTAGGGAGAGTGCAAGGAACCAAGAGTCACTAATATCGTGAATTAACCTGGTTAGAGCTTTGACATCGAGCACGGTCTTGAAGTGCACAAGAAATGACGCGGAATGGATATGATACAGCTAAAAATATTGTCGCTGTAGCATAGTTGGATAATGCACCTTCCCCAGTTAGGAAAGAGATCCAGATTCGAATCCCGGTGGCGCAACAACAATATTTTTCGATAAAATTGATTTAATATGTATAATTTTCTAATTAATAAATTTGAAATTCAACTTGTTACCAAGCCGTTGCATCCGAATTATTGGCAAGTTAATAGGATCATTATTAATATGTGTACCTACAGAGAACACTCCATGTTCTATAAAATTATTATAATAAACCTAAATTATGACGTCAATTCATGTTAATGTTTTTTTGTTATCCATTCATACTTTTTTTTGGATAAAATATATTTTTAGCTATCATAAGGTTCCTTTTTGTATGATACATAATTAATTGCATTATTTTTAATGTCTATTTTGTTTGTTTTTTTAAAAACATTATTTTGTTAAATTTTTCTATAGCCTTCTATATACTTCATTATGTAAAAATCTTGAATACTTTTCATTATTTAACTTTTAATTTTGTTTATAAAATAGAATATTATATTTTGTTTTGATATAATTTTGCAAGTTATTTAAATATAAAGAATCAAATATAATTTTCAGTATATAGAATCAATCTTTCTGTGGATATAAAACTATCTTCAGTCACTGTTGAATCGTATCGCTTCGAATGTTGACACATTCAACATAAGCGAAAATCAGCTTAAGGTTCTTCAAATACGCTCAAGGATCTTGTGTTCTTGGGAATTGTTTGGTGTATTGGCTTAAACCTGTTGAAACCTAATAATATTTCCATATATAATATTGACTATTTTATTAGGTTAGTAGATGTATGTTATAATTAGAGGGATTAGCAGTGATAATGATGAGTCGCCTCCATACTTCGGTCCATCAATTGTGTTCAGGATTATATAATACTCAAGCTGAGTTGAACAGAGAGGGAAGAAATTGAGACGATGGCTTAAGAAAGTACTCGCATGAGAATATAACTGGTTTATTCAATACAGCGCGCGATTATAATTTGTAGAAAATGTTGTACAGCTGGAGATCGGTAGATAAGTGGTGAGCCTGCGCAGACTAGCATTTCGTGTGATCAGCGGTTGATCGTCACCCTATCGAGTCAATGTATAGTGCTGGTTTGGTATTGCTTCGATAGATGTCACTCTGTGTCCGCTTCATTTTAAATAGTGAAGTATTAATTAATAATAATAATAATAATTAAGTACTTAAATAAAAAACTTGTGCTGTAGGTTCGATTTAAATATTGTAAATAATCTTTGGCCAAAGAATCAGGCAGACTTTGTTGTGTGTGAAAGTGCGTTTTTTTTCTCAGAGTCGAGTAATGATAGAATTTAATAGTCAAAACCAGATTGTGGATCAAACTAGTTAACATTAATTAGAACTAAATTTTTTTTTTGTACATAAATGTATGATTATTTAATTTGTTATTGATATTTAAATTGAAATTACATATATACATAATGTAAACGATCTCCTAAATACGATATATTTTTCTAGATAGGAAAGTGGTAGGTCAGATAATTTGTATTATTCAATATTGATTTATACATATATATATTTTAACAAAATTGAATTAATTTAATAGATATCTTTTTCATAAAAAAAAATTTAACTTATTCAACACAATATAAATAAGATTATTAACAATCGAGGCTTAAATTACAATGTAATTTTAGATTGATAAATTGAGATATCGCCATTGTTTTACAAATTACATTGAAAATACTATGTCAGTGTAATGAAAATGAGATCAAATACCAAATAAAAAATTTCATACTGTTTAAAAACACATCTTGATAAATTGAGCAGTTAAATTGAAAAAAAAATCAATTTATTATTTTTAATGTATCATTTCTGATTTTGAATTTATCTGTCATCTTTCGAACCCTTTGCAACGCCGATATAAAACATAATGGTCATAAATGCCGCACGAAATCAAATAACTCATTCAAACTAACGTAAATGCGCCAGAATAAAACGTATTAATGTTTTGATATCAGTATATATGGCCCGTTAAATTACGGGGTGTGTCAAGAAAAACGTCATAATTTATTTAAGATTTTTTTCACCACCTCGCCGAGTGATTTATTCACGCACGCTTACCGTCGTGATATAATCAAATATTTACTCGGAGCGTTGGTGTATGATGTATGGGTAGAGAAAATCGAGAATCCACCGCTGGTAGGGGATGTAGCCCGAGTCGAGGATTCTTGTTTACCGCTGTTTATTGTGCGGCGAGCTACGAGCCACAGGGGTTAGTACGCTTTATTGTTGTGTATGTTAGTTCATTAAAATTGTCTTGATTTTTAGTGAAAGAAAAACTTAATATTATTAAATACTGATTAAATGTTTTAATTAGTGAGATGTACATATAAAATCAATTTTGAAAAAATGTCAAAATATTGTTGTTGCACTACCGGGATGAATTTCTTTCCAAACCGGAGAAGGTGCATTATCCAACTATGCTACAGCGACAGTACTTTTGATGACAAATTCGTCCTATTATCTCGGTTGCCCAACAACAATATTTTTCGCTAAAATTGATTCTATATGTATATCTTTCTAATTGATACATTTAAAATATGACTGACCTATGTTCTGAATAATTACAACTTCACAATAAGAATACGTTCTCCTTAAAAAATATTAATTATTATTTTTTTAACATATTATTCTCCGGTTGGAATTTCAAAACAGAGTTCTGTTTTATTTTTAATATGAATTAAATTAATCAATTAAAAATATATTAATCGAAAAAATATTTGGTTGCCACCGGGATTCGAACTTGGACGTTTTCCTATCCAGGGAAATGTGTTACCATTATATTGCTTTTAAGTATGTAAAAGTAAATGTTTCGATTATAAAAATATACATATGCTAGCAGATAAGCAAGCTTCGCCGATTGCTAACTGCTAGACCCTGCGGGCGACCAATATTGACCGCTACGCGGACGTTGGTGACGGCTACGTGGTCAGGGTGGAATCAGTATTTTAATGCGAAAATCTCTTATTATGTTGCTTTAACAATAATGCATCATGTATTATTATTATATTGCGTTAGGTGAAATAGACCACAATAGCCTTCCGAAGGTCCTAGCAGCAAAAAACAATCGGCTGTCGCTAATCGCTTTATGCTGCTTTCGCCAATTGCTTTTCTGTTAGTGCATTCTATATTTATTTATTTATTAGACTTTATTGACTTACATATTTTTATTGTAATAAAAGTGAATATACAATAAAATATTATATGATAAACATAATATACAATTATATTGCAATTAAATACTTGTAATTTATTGTGTGGGATGGAGTAGACTTCACCTCTGATATATATACAGCATTGTCCTGGCTACTTTGCTAGACTGTAGTCGGTATTAAAGTAGTCAGTTTTTTTCGTACTAATGCGGTGTTATTTAATTCAAGAAAGATAAAGATTCAACCGGAATAAAAATAAAAATACAGAAGAAAAAAACAAGAAAATACGTAGTGGGAGTGTTGTAGAACTAGTGAATTATTAGTGTGGGCACTGTATAATGATTATGCTAGAACATTGGATAGCCATGCTTCTGATTGATCTCTACCCAGTTGAATCATATATTGGGTCCATATTTGTGTAATCTTATTGGAAGTGAATGATTTTTAGTTGGTGCTGAGTGTGCTGTACAGTTTCGGAGCTAAGAACATGTAGAATCTATGATAAAATGTCGTTGTTGCTCTCGGAACTGGCGTGTAAATGTTCGTTGTTTGTCTTGTGTTATGTCCGTGATTTATTGCTTGGAGTGAGTTGTTGTTAGCATCGAAATATTGGACGAGTCTTAACATATAGATTTGTTTTACGGGTATTGTACTCTTTAAACATAAGATCTGACAGATATCTAAAGGGGCAACCATTTATTACCTTAAAAAATGTTTTTTGTGCTCTTTTAACTGACTCTAACATTGTTTTTGCTGTTCTTCCTTAAACTTAAATATGATTATTAATTAAGGAGTAGCAGAGTGCAAAGTAAACCGATCTTAAGTATATTGCTCTCCCTGAAATTGTACAAACGTGAAAATATGAACATAACATTCATGTCACATTTGACTGCGACATAGATAAGTAAAATAACCGTAGAATGCAGCGCGATATGACCATAAGATATAGATGAGAAGACAGTAGTCTCACAAATCTGGCCGTCTAAGCAAATACTTTACAACTTACCGAAACAAAATACAATAAGTCGCCACTGACGCCATATCCAGAAAGTCATAGATGGGGAAGGGTAATATATATATATTGTAAGATCTAAATGTGTCGTACATGTAGTTGGTTTCTGTAGTGGAATGGTAATACGTTTCTCCGGATAGGAAGAGGTCCAGGTTCGATAGGTTCTCATCCTGCTTCAGTCCTTTTCCACACCGTCAGCCCATCTTTCCCTTGGTCTGTCTTGGTATGTACTTACTAATAATCGATAACAAATAGAATCTTATGATTATATTAATTACGTTTTGATAAATAACTAGTATATGTCCATATTTTTTTTTAGTATTTTCAAAAACTGCTATTTTATTTTCTTCTATATGGGTTAAGCACCACGTTTCGTAACCATAAGTGCTAATTATTTTTTATAATTTAGGAGCTTGCTTCCACTACTTGTTTTTGTAGTACTTTGCACTATTGCCATATATTTACAATAATTAATTTTGAAAAAAATAAATCTTATCATTACTCTAGCGGGATACTCTTTTGAAATGTTATAAATTATTATTAAATATTAATCTAATTTATTTATCAAAAAAATTCTTTTTTTTTTTCTTATATCCTTTTGTCACAATATTATCGATCTATTAATTGTACTCTATTAAACTATCCATATATTAATATAATATCTATTAAACTACCCATATATTAATATATTAATCCATAGTAAATAATTGAGTTCACCCCTGCAATAATAATGTATATCGTTTTTGGAAAGATCTGGGTTATAAATGTCACAACGTTGTAAATCTTGTAGCGTGTCGAATGGTAGATATATTGAATAACCATTTAAAATAAATAAAAATACTATTACATACATATAATTTCTAAGTAATCTTACCTGCAAAAACAGTGTATGTTGTTCAAGATAGCTGACACTCCATCTATCCATCAATATTTGTAAAAACCGATATACAGTGTTGTTTCAGGGAGGATCTCAATTATCCATATTATGTTTATTTTATGCAAGTAAAACCTGGAGTATATCGATGAAGAATGCTGAGATGTTAATGCCTAGACACATAATGATATTAAGTTCTGAATAATTACAACTTCACAATAAGAATCTCTATATAATAAGAATTCACAATAAGTGATCTCCTTAATAATGATATAAAAGGTTTAGTTTTATTTATTAAAAATATTGTAAAATCAACTCCTCTTTCAATACAGCATTAACAATATTGATCTAAGTATAGTCGCAGTTATGTGAGATTTAGGTGTACTTTTCGATGAATAATTTTCATTTATGCAACATTACAACGAAATTTGCAACAATGCGACAAAATCCTAAGGATTTGTGTTAAGGACAGCTAAAAACTTTAACTCGATCTGCTCTCTAACAACTTTAAATACATTGTTACGATTAATGTTTCCTTCTGTTCGTTGTCAAGTTGGGATGGCATCACAGCTCCGAGGGCCACCAAAAGGATAGGTTCAATGAAAGAACGAACAAATAATATTTAGAAGCCTCTTGGGCGATGTTTAATGACGAAAGTAACAAAAAATAATTGAGCTTATATACTAGACAATTAACACATATAAGGGTTGACCATTACAGACTTTTTATATGAATTAAACCTGAACTAAAATCCGGTGGATCTTAACTAACGGTTGCCACTAAAAAGGAATGCTGGTTCAAATCCATAGGCGACTTACCGGGGAGATGGCGCCGTTCCTGGATGGATGGTCCGGTCCCTGACCAAGTTGTCAAGGCAACGATCGATGGGAGACGAAGCGCAGCCGTAGCGGTGGAGAAAATATGTCGAGGTTAATATCAGGTCCAGCGCGCAGCTACGAAGATGTTGTATCGGTTTCTTTTAGTCACTATCTCCTGGGAGGGATACGTATTCCCGCCGCAGATGCGTGTACCCACACTCCTTGCCCTCCCATGACTGCCCCTCTCTTTCTTCCACGGGCGCGCTCTTGCTTAGGCACGTGACTCGTGCGCGCCTGCGTAACAGCGTGATCATTCCAGATATCTCAGCGCTGATGATTAAAACTGCTTCATCTATTGTAAGAAGTACGCTGGAATTTAACTCCACTCAGTGGTCTCCCTACTATGGCTCACATATTATAAAAATCGAAAGAGTGCAACGTAAATTACGATTTTTTTAATGAGTCTACTCTATTTGAAAGAATTAGCGTGGAGAAGAGATGTGAGCTATATAGTATTTCAATTTAAAATTATCAATAGGATGTTGGACTGCCCCGAGTTAGCACAAATGGTTTTGTATAAAATACCAACTGAAAGGAGAAAATCAAGAAAAAAAGATCAGCTTTAAATGTTTTTCATATTTCTTCATTCTTTATTCGGTCATGAATGGATCTGCCGTATATACGCCTAAGTGATCTCATTACCAATGCATTCAGTCTACTTTTGTTTCTCTTCTGCCAGCTCCAGGCCTCACTTCCATACATTAGTGTCGATACCAGGACTTCATTGTTAACCGCTAGTCTTACCTTAGTTGATAAGTTTCCATTAGCTATAATTCCATTCAAAGCGCCGTTCATTTTATTCCCTACATTCACCCTCCTTTCGATATCTTTCTTTATCTTTCCATTTCTATCAAACATACTTCCCAAATACGCAAACGCATCTACCTGTTTCAAATATTTATTACCTACAAGTATTTTGCATGTTGTTTTGCTTTCCTCTTTCTCAAATACCATCACTTTTGACTTGTTGATATCCATAATAAGGTCGCTGTTCTTTCTTACATAGTATATTCTACTCACTAGCCTCTGTAAATCTTCTTCATTATTCGCCATTAGATAAACAGCATACAATCAAATCGCCCATTTTCGCTGCTACATTCATATATCCCAGTTCTTTCACACAATTATTCATATACACGTTGAACAGTCATGGAGACATTACACAACCCTGCTTGACACTCATTGTAATGTCAAACCATGGTGTGAATGATCCATTGATCCTTACACATTATCGAGTAAGTCGAGCATTCTTCACATACAGTCTCTTTTGATCCTGATTCTTCATATTTCCCAATACCTGCAACTTCTATGTCTCATCCTCCATGGTTCTTTCCAATTCCCTCCTTCTTTCTAATATCTTTTAAGTAGTATACATTATTCTTTTTCTTTTACGTTTTCTGGTTTTTTCGCTTGTATCATTTTTCGTAAAATATTGCATTATTAATATATACTAGCATTTTATTTGTCATAAGACACAATGGTCGGATAAGATATTGGATGTGATAAAATAAGAAGAAGAAAAAACCGTGGAATTTTATCTATCACAACAATTTTTTAAATTGAAAATTGTTTTAAAATTATTTAAAATAATTAGTTAAATTGTTATATTTTGAGAAGATTATGCTGAGGTACAGCGTCACATGAAAGAGTCTGCATTTATTATAATAAATGTTATCAGCATCGTCATCCACGTCGGTCCCTCATGACTGAGGATCGCAAACTTCATGAACTGTGCCTCATCATTATCGGCACTTTTATCGGCATCCTGCAGACCTTAGGACCTTTTCCACTTGATCGGACCAACGGGTAGGGATCTTCCTCTTGCTATTCGTCATTCAATGTGGCCCATCACAACTAGCTCTTCTAAACTATCTTTCTTTCTCGCAAGATGCTTAATATATAGAGGGATTCATCACAAGCATTTGTCTCCAACACCACATCTCAAAGGCGTCATTTCATCTTCTCTCCCTTGCTTTCAGGGTTCATGAGATTATAAAAATAGATATATAAAAATGCTCGCAGTTAATCCGATATTAATCCTATATCGTTGTGCAATAAAGTATATAAAAAAAAAATGTAATAGAGGACAAATTTTCAGGGATTGAGGTATGACAAATTGCTCGTAATGAAATTTTCCGAATCACTTTTCTAAGATTCTGTCTGAAACATATTTTCAGGTAGCTTGACAGCCTAACATTTATTTAATTCACACTTAAAGCAATAAAACAGGCGATAACGCCTCAGGAATTTTCACCTGAGGGACAAGATGGCGCTTCCCGCTTCCCGCCAACTCGGTTTCCAATTTCGAACGCGGTGTTCTTATTACAAATTCAAATAAGGTAACCCGGACAGTGTTCAACAGATGGCGTGCCGTGTTATAACGTATATGGCGGCGGATTCCGTTGCTAAGCAAATAGGTTGGTGGAATGTAGCGCCGCATTTCTGCTGCAAACGGAAGCGGAACTACTTCCCTTGAGAATTTCAAAGGGATTTTTTTATTATCGTTCTACGAACGATTTTCAGTCAAGATTTTAAAATTTTCCATTTCAAATCCTGATATAATCTGCCTATTCATAGAAAGCTGTCACTATTGTGACACATTTAACATTATTATTGTGAAGTTGCAGTTTTTCAGAACATCTGTGTTATAAAGTAGATTGCTTTCAAATAATGGAATAACAAGGTTATTAGATCAGTGCACTTGCACGGATAGAAAGGCTTCAACAATTTTTTTTCTTCGATAAATTGATTTTATTTGTACATTTTTTTTATTGATACACTTAATTTGTATTACATTTTAACATTTTTAATTATTACACGTGCTGACCTAATACTTATCTTCAAACTACTGTAAGGCCACATTGATTGTCTCAGCCAATTGGAGTTAATATCTCTCCATGTGCCATCTAGATCAACCCGGCAATCCGTACTCTTCCACATTCCCAGAAGTAGAACATCTTACATACAAAATTCATTCATTCACCGGTCATGCAAATACCATAATGAGAAATTTACAGAAATTGTCTTGATCAACATTAGATTCACTAAGCTCAAAGGGTTCTTCTTATGAACCGCCACAATCTAAACTTTGGCAATTCACTATACCTATAAAAACTCATGTTGCCAACCCTTCTCCTTCTTTTATCTAAACATACTTTGTATCCAAATATTTTTTGTGGATTTTCTTTATTAGTATCGCATGTTAAATAATTATTATGTTTATTAAAATAAGTTTTCAATGTCAAAATCTCTTAATAAAAAAAAATTTAATTAAATTTAAAAAAATATATATGTATATTTTTTAAATAGAGATCCATTCACGGAGTATATATGACATTAATATTATTAATATTTTAAATCTAAGCTTGTACCGTGAATATAGGACTAATTTGCTGGTAGCAAAGGTATCCATTATCTCTTTCTTTTCGAGGTCTATTATTGTAATTTTGTTTATTTATTATTTGGCAAATAACCAGAATTGCGGACATTACTCAAAGAGGTGCAAGTTGAGATGACATCTTTGCCGAAGAATGAACAATTACTGAGGGAGGAAAGAAAGTGTTGGAGTGGTCAATCACCACCTTGGCAATCGGACCTTATAAGGCGGGTAGATAGATGCGCAGAATGAGAGACAGAGATATTAGGGGATGCATATATCCAGTAAGGGATGAACAGGGCCTGATGTTGATGTTGATTACTCGTTTGTTTTATCATAATTTTTCATGAAGCCTTGCGTAGTTTTCTCATTATTGATAAATAATTTTTTTAAATACTAGTTGTGGCTATTTATTTTTGCTAGTGTTATTAAGTTAATAAAATTTATTCAAAATCATTTCATTAATTAATTTCTTAAAAAAAACATGGTTCAAAAGGGTGGTTAATTTCAATTTGAAGCTTCAAAATGATATTCTAAATTACCTTTTTCAGTACTTACAAGCTTCCACTATTATCTTTACTGACTACCCGCTATTCAGCTCGGATCTAGCGTCCGCATAATTAAGGTTAATTGTTTTTAATCATGATAAACTGAATTAGAAGGAAGGCGTTATAGAAAATAAGCGAAAGTTATGAAGATAACGTCACATTATTTGACATGATTTTAAAGATGAAAGAAATCTTTCAATGAAAGATAATATTTAAGATTCAAGGATGTTACTTAGGCAAACAAAGGTTTTAAAATTTTGAGAAAAATATATTGATATAAATATATATAAAGTTATAAATTTCTATCCTGATTATATTTTATTAAAAATCATTATTTCGTACTGTATACATTATTAAACCAAGAACGAGAGGTCCAATTTAAGCGGCCTAATCAACCGGTTGAAATTATTTAATATCGAATGCATTTATTGAGTGAGTACCCCGGGTAAAATAGCGCGTTTAAAAATTCGTAACAATTTGTATGCTTGTGTTTTAAAAACATATCTGAAATCAAAAATTTTTGAAGGCAATGAGTATCGTTCCTGTTACCTCTTGCGTACTACACCAGTGCTCAACCAACTTAACTAAGACATAATTAACTGCATATTAACTGCTAGATATGACAAGCAGTTGATTGTCATACGACTCAATATATGTTTGCTGTATGTTGTTATAATGGCTGAACGGGCACAAGGAAATTATATTCGCTTAATATATCCGAATAATCCTATAACAAATATAGCTGCGATCACGCCTGATGTAAGACTATATAATAAATTCACGAAACGTATTTTTAAAAACACATATTCTTCGGTCTAAAATATTAGTATTTGTATAAAAGATTATCTTCAACAGTATTTATAATTAATTTTTATGTAATGGTAGATATTAACTATGACTAGTATTTGCGCATAAGCATATATTTTATTAACTTTAAAAAAATATATTTTTAATTTTAATTTTTTTTATTTATTAATATTTTCCTTGGTTTTCTTTTTCATAGCATTATATTTATTTCATAACCGTTAATGTATAACATAATATGTATTAACTTTATGGCGAATTGGGTTAAAAAAAATCTGATCACGCTGGAATAAACACATTATTATTATTATTATTATTATTATTATTATATAACGCTGATTTTTTTTAGAATTTAATACATTGTTTAACATTTTTAATACTGTAATATTTATACATTCTTAACATCAAATATAAATATTAATTAAAAATAATATATTATAATTGTAAGTTGTAGTTTTTCAGAATATAGTTTTGTGGTATTTTATTACAAATTAAATGTTTCAATTAGAAAGATATACAGGAAAATTCATTTATAGAAAACATATTTTGAGGCATTTGAGATTTTCGTAATTACAAGGTAAAAGCTTTTAAAATTAGAGTAACAGATGTATAAATTTGAAAGAACTACAGCATATACGTTAGAAAATTTGTTGCCAACTTACTATGTTGGTGTAGTGTAATCGGTTAATATATTTACCCATATAGGAAAGTATCTAGGTTCGAATCCCGGTAGAAAACAAAAATATTTTTTCGATATTATATATTAGTATATTCAATTTGTATTAATACTTAATTTTATTAAAAGAATTTTATAATATCTCAATATTAAGAAAGAGGTGAACAAATTTATATTTTCAAATTTTATTAGTACCTACTCGTCAGTAGAGCTGCATTTATAAATATATTTTTCGAATCAGAAATACATAAATATTTTATGATATATGTAACGCGTTTTTTAGTACCATCTAGAAAGTTTATTTCTATGTAGATGTTTATACTTTTAGATTAAATGTGGTGCATTTTGTGTGTTTATATCACAGATGGAAGTTTGAAATATAGAGTCGACTTACAAACTCTCAGGATTAAGTGTTGCTAACTCCAGTATGCAGTGAACTTTGGGGAAATCGTAATACGTACTCAGTTGAAGCTGCACAAATTGGAAGATAAAATATTTGGACAGGGCGTGATCAAAACTACAGGGTATTCAGTCGTTTAACGGACCGTTCAAAAATTGGAAAAAATATATTCATAGACAAATAAATTTATACAATCTGGTAAATATTACATAATAGCTAGAAGATACTTGTCAATCGAGCAAAACCTAGCAGTACAGAATAGAGTCCTGGTACCGATACTGATGTATGTGAGGCCTGAAGCCGGTAGAAGAGGAATGAAAGTAGACTTACAATATTTTGCCAATTGCATTTTACAAAAATTATTATAATTCTATTTGATTAATTAAATTATTATATTATATTATATCTACCAACTTGTGTCCGCCTAATCTAGTGACTTCATTTAGAACCGAGAAGATTTATTTAACATACCTACGTAATATAATAATTAGTTAGCTGATTTTGGGTTAGGTTAAATTAGGGTGGGTGAGATTAGATTGGGTTGGGAAAGGTTAAATGAAATATTTTAGCTGTCGGGATTATTACCCAATTTTTCAAACGGAGATACTACTTTTTGAAAGTATGATAAATTTATTTATACGCAGGTACACTTGATGAGAATAAAAAAATATTCTTAAAATAAAATTTTGGAACAACTTTTTTTTTTATATAATTTTTTATCAAGTTGTTGAATTAAATACTGTTGCACTATTATTTTTGCTTACGTTGTGTTCAGAGGAAGACATTTTGTGTCATGCTGGTTTAGTCCACTAACGATACTTGGTTGAAATTTGAGTTTTTTTTCTATGCAGAGTTATCTGGATGTGTTATCTCCGACCTTCAAAGTAGTTGAAAAATCTCGGAAAAATGTACCATATTACTATACATAGAAGATTTTCAACAGTGGTGAATGATAATATACATTATATAGTTTTTTTTTATAAACTGTACAGCTTTTTTTTTCAAATTCCACTAATTAATTGATAATCTGTATATCTTTATTTACTATTTTATTTTTAAGACATATACATAAAATCAATTTTATCGAGAAATTTTGTTGTTTCTATAGGGATACGAAAATGGATCTCTTGTTATCCGGGAAATTGCATTATTCAATTATGCTACGGCAACACAGTGTATTGATGGTAAATTTTAAAACTTATATGATGCACTTTTAAGTTAATACATCTATCGTTCCACTATTTGAAAGCCATCTTTTTTATTTTTACAGAATCTCAAATACCTTTGAGTAATCTGATAGGAGACGCCAGAATTAATAATCCCGGTAGCAACAACAATATTTTTTGATAAATACATTGAATTTGTATTTTTAAAAATTTCACATAATTACTACTTCACAATAAGAATGTATTCTCCTTAATAACTAATTAAATGAATTAATATGAAAGATGTATAGAAAAAAATGTATCTATTGAAAAAGTATTTATTTGCTACCGGGATAGGAGAAGGTCAATACAGATAGCAATTAAATATTTTTTCAATAGATAGTTTTTTCCGTACATCTTTATAATTGATTAATTTAATTTGTGTAGTATATTATACAAGAAAATTATTAGAATTATTAGAACTGTTAGAATTATTAGAAAATTATTAGAATTATTAGAAAATTATTAGAACTGAAAGTTACATAATATAACAAATTATTTAAAAAAAATGTTTTTAAATACACCCTATATTTAATTAATTATATTTGAAGGCAATAATTGATGAATGTACTATGTTACAAATACAAAGCTTACAGTAAATTCAATAAAAAGTTATTCTTCTTGCATTTTATATAGCACCTTTATCCCCTAAAGATCTGATTGTCATCTGGTATATACATTTTTCATCTATTATATATGTACTTACGTAGCTAAAAAAAGAAGATAGGTGTTGTGAAAGAATGTCACATTACATCTTTATTTTTTATTTTTTTAAATTATGGTGTAAATCACAATGTCGGTTAAACATACAGATAATATTTCCTTGCCCATATTGCCTGATCATTCTGTTGTGAGCTGGACACAGTGGGCACTCGATCAACTTCAAACGATAGAGTGTAACACAACAGCGCGCGTAATAGCAAGCGCCCCGCTGCACGAGTTACTTCTCAATCAGACTTCAGCCCTACAACAGCTTTTAATCTAATTCTCCACCTCGTTCGTAAAATGTCAACGCCCATTTAATTAACTTATAATATATAAGAATTTATTGAATAAATTAAGTGGGTGAGAAGATACTTACTTTTATTCACGCTATGCCACTTTTTCAATTTATTTTATTATTTACACACATATATCACTTCGGTGGTTTGGTCATATGGAAAGGATGAATGAGGAGAGAATAGTAAGAAAGATATATGACGCAAGTGTTGATGGAACCAGAAATAGAGGACGTCCGCGGAAGACTTGGCACGACCAGGTAAACCAGATAATGGAGGATGGTTCTGTTAGAAGCCTCAACAATCGGCGAGCTTGTATGACAAGATGTATGAATGTGGATGAGGCGAGAATTGTATGTCAGGACAGAAGAGTGTGGCGCTCTATCCTCTCTGCCTACCCCCACGGGGAAACGGCGTGATGGTAAGTAAGTAAGTAAGTAAGTAAGTAAGTAAGTAACAAGATGAATATTGAAATATCCGAACACGAATGATGGTCCGAAATACGGATGCGACTTATCATGATCATTGAATATGCTTCTAAATCTCACCTGACAACTTAACGTATTTCATAGTTTTTGGTATAAAATTGTATTTTCTGGATGTGAAAAAATATGACAGCACACTAATAAATACTTAAAATTCATTAAAAGTTTAACATATTTTTAGTCACCCGATGGACAAATATGGCTGCCTGGATCCAACATGGCGGGCCTAACTCCCCGCCATATATTTTGTACAGTAAATTTTTAGCACCAATATTTGCTAAAGTCAAGTGGGTGTAATTTTAAGGATGTTATCCTTGGACTGGTGTTTATATACTGAATTCAGGAGCAGTGTTTACGTAAATGACTTTATATTTAAATGAGATTCAAAAATCTACACATTCTTGTGCCGCGTACGTAATATTAATCACCGTGTATAAATATTATAGTACCTTAGTTATATAAATAGACAATTTCTCAGTTATTACAATTGAGTTGAAATATGCAACACTAAGTTAGCTCACAACCAAAGTTCCCCCTAATTTTTTACTCGGTGCTTTGAATAAAATATTTCTACACTGCAATTTTAATATTTTTTATTAGGAGAATGCATTATTATTGTGAAGTTGTAATTATTCAGAACACAGGTCTGTGATATTTTAAATATAATAATAATAACAAAATTTAATAAAAATGAATTGATTATTCTGGCGTCTGCTATCAGATTACTCAAACGTATTTGATATTCCGTAAAAATAAGGTAGATGGGTCTTTAAAATAATAGAACGATTAAATGTATTAGGTAATATCAAAAAGGTAACATGCAGGTTAGAAAATTTGTCGCTAAAAATATCGTCGCTGTAGCACAGTTGGATAATGCATCTTCCCCGGTTTAGAAAGAGATCCAGGTTCGAATCCCGGTGGCGCAACAACAATATTTTTCCATGAAATTTATTTTATATGTATATCTTTCTAATTAATATATTTAATTCATATTTTAATATTTTTTATCGCGCATTGCAACTCTAAAACGAACTGAATGTTTTGAGAGCGAATAATTTTCAGCTTGACAATACAATAAACAATAGATTTTATTGAGTTCCGAAACCCTAGAATATTTTAAAATGAAGTCCTAAATACATGGTTACTACACATTGATATATATATATATATATTTATATATACTTGACTGAACACCGTAGTAATATGTACTTATATATATATATATATATATATATATATATATATATACATATTGCTACGGTGTTCAGTCAAGTTACCCATATTAAAAATTTGATAACACTTTATAACTCGTAAACCTATGTAAATATTGTCAACTTTTCAAAAGAGAGCAACGAATTTTATTTAAATTTGAAATATAATAATCTAACAAAATTTTAAAAGATATATAAATGGTATTTTAACTTTCAAATATACTGAAAAGTAATATATTATGATTTGTAGTCATGAAATACTTTTTAGATTATTTCACTTCTTGTAGTTCTTGGAAAAATATTTTTTGCGCCACTTTAATTCTGAGTATATCTGTATACTTATTTCAAGCGAATTTTTTATATAAATAATAAGAAAGAAAAAAAATTGTTTGTATTTAATTTGTTTGTTTTCACAAATTAATCTTGCAAATATTAAAGATGTGATTTTTTTATAGATAAAAATAATTTATATGGTTTTTGTATCATAAATCTTTCGTAAAAATATATAACGGTGTTTTCATTAATTATTTTATCAGAACGATGCGCAGAGTATTTTGTGTAGTGCGCGGTGAAAGTTTATGAGCTGCTCTGAGTGAATACAGCTCATAACAACAGCAAAGCTTATTTTGTTTAAAATTGTGCACTTTCGTTTTGTAAGTCATGAATTTTAAAAACATCCTTAAATTATCACATACATATTTTAATTATACTTATAAACCTTGTTTATGCATTTTTCATAATCTTTATCTGCCTACAACCATCAATTTTTCTATAAGGATTTATCTTAATGTCTCCCAATCCTCTATTTCTGTGCACTGCATGCTGTTACTTCCTGAAATCCTTTTCATGTTATTGCTGCAGTGAGCTGGGGAACGACCTACATTTTGGCTATCACTGAGGCGTCTTTTCAGTATTTTAGGGTTGTTATGGTGGATGTCTGTCTATTTAATGGTAAAAAAAACATATAAAAGGAGTATACAAAAATTGTGTATGTATGTAGAATATATTTTGTCTCCTTAACTAGGCCGAAGTTTATGGATAAAGGAGGAAGGCTCATCCATTACACCCAACAGTTAAATCTAAACAATAACCAATGGATCAATTTTAAAAGATATACCAGAATAGGAAAATATCCAGGATCGAATCCTGATAGTACCAAAAATTTTTTTTCGATAATCAGATATTTTTTGTTAGGAGAACACATTCTTATTGTGAAGTTGTAATTATTATTACAAAAAACTATCAGATTACTCAAAGGTATCGGGTAGATGGGTCTTTCAAATACTGTAACGATTAAATGTATTAATATCAAAAAGGTAACATATAGGTTCGAAAATTTTTCGCTAAAAATATTGTCGCTGAAGCATAGTTGGATAAAGCACCTTCCATGCTTTGGAAGTGATCCAGGTTCGAATCCCGGTGGCGCAAAAACAATATTTTTTGATAAAATTGATTTTATATGTATATCTTTCTAATTAATATTTTTAATTTATACTAAATAATAACAAATTTAAATTCAATTACTGACCAATTATAAAATTGAGTAACCAAAAATATATTTCTATATATATGCCTACGTTTAAAATACGAAGAAGTAAAGAAAATAGTAAAATAAAAAGAAATAGATAAAATAAATAAAAATGTAGAAAATTTTTGTTCATGTAAGCATTTTCTTAAATCTTTGTCCAGTTTATTTTTTGCCAATACTCTATAACCAGTTTTTGAGATAAAATTTTAATTTCGGTGTCAGAAACACGTGGGAAAAATATATGAATTAATTCAATTTACTTATTAATTTTAACTTTATTTAAATATTTTAAATGTTCTCTTGCAATCTTAACATCTTCTGCTTATACTAGAAATATCTTAGAAGTATTTTTATTCACACCGTCCAGAGTAATATTCACTCTTAATTGATTCAGTTGCTTGTTTAAACCAATTCCAAAAGAGTGGCTTTATAATTCAGTGTGTTATTTTGACACGACTTCTAACCCTTTTTGAGACTACCTCTGACCCTTTCCCATGCAGTGATCCCCTGCCAAAGGGTCTTGTCCCTTGTCCATAACAACAAAGCTTTGTTAGAAATGTTTTGTGTGCATAAATAACGTAGGATCTCAAAGATCACTCTTTCTCCTAAATATTTGACCTATTTACTTAGGGTTTTTATAACACCTGTCTAAATAAATTCCTTGTCAAATACAACACTTATCAATTTGATTTGATGAGCATATATGTTTATCGTAGTCGGTATATCTAATTAAATATTTAATAAATAGCTTATACAATAGTGAAGTTATCTCTCAAAGCGAAAACGTATTAATGTAAAAGTATTTTAATGTTAAGATGGGCGACTAATTTTGTTTCATAGACTGCGCACAAGTCTTTAAAATTCCATAAAATAAAATTAATTTATTTATGTGTTACTGAACTTATTATAAATGTGTATTGGATATAGTATGTAGTTGAAAATGAAAAGTTTGATGACGTTAAAATTTGACAAAGCGTCTGGAAATATTGCACTCTGTCACCGTTACTACTTAATTTGTTTTTTAAATTGAGTTGAAACATTAACTTTTATTATATCCAACGTTAGAACTTTAGAACGTTTCCGGGAACATTTTCCCATTATCAATAATACAATTCAACTAGTTGAAGTCAGTAAAAGATGAATGAAGCGAATTTACCCTAAAACATCAGAATTATACACTCTACATTATTTTTAAATAGCCTAAACATAGAAAATTAGCGAAATATTAAAATAAAGTGACTAAAACAATATTTAGCGATCTGCAACCTTTAAGGCTTTTTGACGACTGATTGGGTCGAGTTTGCGCACGTAACAGGGTAGAGAGACTAAGTAATGGTTGTAGAAGAGTGTCCGTAATTATTCAGTGACCCGCCGTCTATAATTACTCACAGTCTCCTACACATACATATTTATGTATTAGTTTATAGATCTAACAATGTTAATCTTTGATAATTTGATATAAATTGATGACAGATATAAAATATGGTCAAAAAAAAGATACAATAAAATTTTATTACAAGACACAATTATAAAATAACATGAAGTTTTAAAATCTTCTAGTGGGAATCTTTTAATATTATATATTTTCTGTGATTTTATACATTATGGAAGCTTATACTCTCAATTACCTGCGTTTAAAAAATATAGAGGCCATCGAAATGAAGAATGTACAGGCTGATGTTCAAATTCTCCTACTGACCGAGTGAATGATGAAGAAATTCTATGAAGGATAAGTAAAAGTCTTGAAGTTATACTTACAATGAAGAGAAGAAAAAAGAAATCATGAGAGAAATAAATACAACAGATTGCGACTTTAATAAAGGGGAAACTTTATAAAAAGAGATGTCGGGGTGAAGACAGAATTACTGGATAAAAAAAATAATTTAGTGGTTCAGGGTTAGGGTGTAATTCCATTTAGTGATGGTAAATTATTATGTGACTGTGATTGAGACAATGATTAGCAATTGAGATTTAACGAAGATTGATAACTAAGACTTAACTATTGACTATTAACAATCATCTTTACGATCAAACACAAACATAATCATAATATTGGTTTTAATAACGATTTTATTATCATTACTTTCTACTATATCGTATTATTTCATACCTCAGTATTCAAAGTAAAAATTGTCACGATGACTATCAACCTTCGTTAGGGGATGGTAGATGAGAAAAAAATATATTTTCGTAGAAAGCAGTCACTTTGTGGTTTGACATATTAAATAAAATAACAATAACTTTGTATGAAACCACGAAATTTATTGTACGTCGACCGGTTTCGCTTATCTCAAGCTTCATCAGGACTGGTCATAAATACAAGAAGATTATTAAGGAAAACACATTCTTATTGTGAAGTTGTAATTATTCAGAACATAGGTCTGTGATATTTTAAATACTAAATTAATGTATTAATTATAAATATATACATATAAAATCCATTTTGTCGAAAAATATTGTTTTTGCGTCACCGGGATTCGAACCTGGAACTCTATTTCCAATCCGGGGAAGTACACTACCATTGTGCTATAACGCCAGTATTTTTCTGGACAAATTTTCGAACCTATATGTTACATTTTTCAAACTAATACACCTGTCGTTCCATTATTTGAAAGCCATCTACATTATTTTTACAGAATCTCAAATACCTTTGAGTAAACCGACTGCAGACGCCAAAATTATCAATTCATTTTTATTAAATTTTGGACACATTGATACAACATATATTATTAAGGAAAATACAACAACATATAGGTTCAAAAATTTGTCAAGAAAAATACTGGCGTTATAGCACAATGGTAGTGCACTTCCCCGGATTGGAAATAGAGTTCCAGGTTCGAATCCCGGTGACGCAAAAACAATATTTTTCGACAAAATTGATTTTATATGTATATATTTATAATTAATACATTAATTTAGTATTTAAAATACAAGAAGAGTTCACTTATATATATATACATAAAGAGGGAGATAGAATATAAAATTACATGTGAAAGAGTGTTTAAACATTTAGGTTGTTCTTTGATACGAATATTGACATTATATTCTATATAGGCAAAACTGCTTGTATCAAAGAACATCTTAAATATTTAAACAGTAATGGTTTCTCAGAATTTTTCAACCATATTATTGAAATAGACCATTCTTTTGATAATACCACAGGAGTTAATATTCTCCATAAAAATGGGTTTGGCCTCTGGTTGAAATAAAAAAGGCAATAAGTATTGGTACGCTAATTCTTAATATTCAAATCAATTTATCCATTAGCCCCATATTAGGTATGTTTCCTTTAAAATCAGCTTAATATCCATCAACACTGTATTTTCCCATTTTTTAATATCCCATTTATCCGTATATGTATTCTGTCTCTTTCTTTCGCATATAGTTTTATTCTGTCTCCCTTGATGTTCAGTTTAACTATATATGTATTCTGTCACTCTCTTTCACATGCAATTTGATATTACCTCTTTATGTATGTATAAGTGCACTTCTTCTTGATGAAGCTTGAGATATGTGAAACCGGTCGACGTAGAATAAATTTAGTAGTTTCATGGAAAGTTATTGTTATTTTATTTAATATAAAAATATATTTTAAATATTTTTCCAAAAATGGTAATTTTTACACCGAAGACATTTGATTACTTGTATGAATTATAAAATAAATTGAAGAAGGTGTAAAAAATTTCATTCTTAGGATACAGTATAAACGAAAGGACAGATGGGATCCTTTCAATGACGTGAAATACCGTATTAAGCGAGCCCCTCGCAAACCGAGAAAATAGTACTAAAAAGGCACTCTGTAACTATAAACTTAGCAAAACTTCGAATACGTTCGATGTTAAGTGTTCTTAGTATTCTAAGGTACACTGAATGGAAGGTGGATGCATACTGGAGTAATTTTAAGACAAATTGACGTCTTTCAGATAAGAATCTACAGAAGAATACTCAAAATTATCTAAATTAGCAGAATCAAAAACTAATATGTTTTAAAACGGGTGAATAAAATACATAAAAGTTTCTACCAAAATAATTTGTATGCTACAAACGCATGTATGTATGTAATATTACTTATCTACCTGTCCCCCCTCTTTCTTATACCTCAGAGCACGACTTATTTTATGTGATGTGTGTTGTTTATAATTTTGAATCAGTTGACAAGTTAACGTCCTGTTGTCGAGTGGATAGATTAGTTAAAGAATTTACATTTAATTAAACTGTTTGCCTTATTATTGTGCACGGTGTTTGTTGTCCTCACTTCACGCTATCAACAAAGTGTGCGTTAGAGAGATTTCGTGCGTAACGATGAAGTAAGAAGACCTGCAAGCAAGATGAGTGTTAACACTGGCAGGTAGGTTGCGTTCTCCTTTATTCATTGAGCCTCATTCTCCTTTCCTGTCTCAAACTCCTTCCATCCATCTCAGAGCCCATACATTATCCTTTGCACTAATATATATGGTCCTTCGGCCGGAGGGTGCACACAATTAAAACCCGAAAATTCGTAATATTACAATGACCCGGAAAAGTATCAGATCCGATATCTCATAATTCGAGGATAGATTGCTGGACGGCGTTTCTCTGGAAGATGATTAAGCTCTTCTTATAGATCCTCAAATGATAATGGTTTGGACAGACAGTGGTGCAGCTTTTTCGGTTGGCTGTCAACAAAACAATTACACACAACGTGATAGTAAATATCCGGTAACCGGTTATGGCTTGAAAAGAAGATGAATGATTTATGAAGTTGTTGATGTGTCAATACAAAATTGAGCGCGAAGCAAGCTTTGAATTTTAAACTGGATTTTCACCTAGAAAGGCAATGTTATTAAACTAATAATAGATATCTCATAGACAAAGCTATTTTTTATTAATGGAAAAATATGGAAGTATGGGTTGATATAGAGATTGATTGAGTTGAATGGTGATTGTTACATTGTGTAAAGTGATCAATTAAGCCAGTCGAAGTTGTAAGCCCTGTAATTACGCATACTTTAATATTTATCCATTAATAAAAAGTAGCTTCGTCTCTGAGATACCTATTATTTTAAATACTAATTAAAATGTATTAATTAGAAAAATACACAAATAAAATCAATTTTATCGAAAAATATTGTTGTTGCGTTAAAAGAATTCGAACCTGTTTCTTTTCCAAACTGAGGAAGGTGAATTATCCAACTAGTCTACAACAACATTATTTTTGATAAAATGTTTAATTAAATTTTCTAACCTATATGTTACACTTTACCAAATATAACATCGCTGTAGCATAGTTGAATAATGCATCTTCCCCGATTTGGAAAAAGATCCAGGTTCGAATCCCGGTGGCGCAACAACAATATTTTTCGATAAAATTGATTTTATATGTATATTTTTCTAACTAATACATTTGAATTAGTATTTAAAATATAACAGACCTATATATTCTTAATAGTTAAGACTTTATAATAAGAATGTGTTCTTTTAATAATATATATTATTTATTTAAAATATATTAGATTACCATTTACATATTTTACTCGAAAAAGATCTAAAAAAACTACCCTTATCAAGAAAACCATCGACAAAATGATCATTTGTCTTCCTAGCTTATACGATCTTTCAGAAAAAGACAAATTTACTGCATTTTAATACCTTTTAACTTCAAAATCCGTTTCATTAATACAAAAAGTACATCAAGCCCAACCTTACATAATTTATTCAAAACACAATTACAATACTGATTCGTTGCAGAGTTACTTCAGCCACCCCAAACCAATAACCCTTAAGCCCGTAAAAAAGACAATTGAACTCGTAGTTAATTACTTTAAGGCTTTCGAATTAAAAAAAAAAAAAAACAAAGGCAATCTCTGAAATTAACAATTAATTTCCCTATCACGGAAGGTTTTCCCCATTGTAAAGGATTTGTTTCTCCCTTTCTCATTTATTTTATATCCTTATTCTTTCTCTTCTTCACTTCTTTTTGTCGCTCTTACTTTATAATCACGTGATAGTTGGTTGCTCAGCCACTAATGTTGCCGTGTCACGTTTCTGAGTTGGAGACTTCAATAATTTTAACCTTATTTCAGTAAATCCTACACGAGATTGGTAATCATATTTTTGCATAATGCTCTAATGCTGCGTCAATATATAGAACATAATCACTTATCGAATAATTTACTTTGATATCTACAAATATAAAGAAAATTATAACTAACTAACTAACTTATCATCACGCCGTTTCCCCGCGGATGAGGCAGAGAGGATAGCGCATCACACTATTCTGTCCTAACATATAGTTCTCACCTCATCCACATTCATAGAAGCTCGCCGATTATTGAGGCTTCTAACAGAACCATTCTCCAGTTTCTAGTATTCCTTGTCGTGCCAAGTCTTCCGCGGACGTTTTAATTTCTGATGCCAGGAATACTTGCGTCATATATCTATCTTACCATTTTTTCCTCATTCATCCGTTCCATATGACCAAACCACCTAAGTGATCCAATCTTAATATTAGTATACAGGTTTACAGGTTTTCAGGTTTATATTCTTTCTGCAAGCTTTAGGCATCACTTATATATATTAGTGTCAGTACCAGGACTCCATTGTGTTCCGCTAGTCTTCCCTCGGTTGACAAGCACCCATTAAATATTATTACTTTCAAAGCACTGTTCAATTTGTTCCCCGCTGTCAGTCTCCTTTTGATATCTTTTTTAGCCTTTCCGTTTCTATTACATACTTCCCAAATACCATTATTTTCTCATTTATTCGTTCCATATGATCAAACCACCTTAGTGAAACTTTCTTAATCTTACTATACTAAGATCATTTTTACATTATTTCCTTATTTCTTCATTCTTTACTCTGTCATAGGTGGATCTGCCACACACGCCCATGCGATCTCATTTCTACTATATTCTGTCCACTTTTGTTCCTCTTCTGCCAGCTCTAGATTGCTTTCTACTGAAAAAAAATAGAAATATATATTTAATCATATTTATAAATAGTATAGTTACCAACCTTATTTAATATCGCAAAATAATTTGTACTTAGTTTTATATCTCATTTTGAAAAAAAAAGGATTAGGATTACCGAAATACAGAGAAATTCTAACATGTTTATTTATGTCTGACAGATAGGATGAACTGATTTGAGACCCAACACAAACTACAAAGAATTAAAATTAATATTTACATTTATAAATAAAACAAATGTAAAATTTTTCTTATGTATTTTAATTATTATGTATGTATATAAGAAATTAATATTTAAAGGTGGCCATTGACAAAATTTCTATACTTTGTAAACATTATATATAATTTTTATTTCCTACGTTTTCTTTTTGCTATGTTTTATTTTTTAGTTTGTATTTAATGATTTAACTTATATAATGAACTTACATTATCATTATTTATTTTTCGTTTTCATCTTACTTTAAGTATTATTGTAATATATTTTGTATAGAGTAAAAGGTTTAATTGGCGGAGTTAATTTTAAAATAAATAAATAATTACAAAGTTTGGTCTATGTAATAATAACGGAAAATAAATTATGTTCCCGTTGCTACAAAAATACGAAATATGAATATTTCAATGCCCCTTCTTCCATTTAAATTTTTAAATTGGGAAACCTGTATCACATTTGAAAAATCTAAACTAATCCGTTTCTCTAAATATACAAAACAAAAATAAAGTTAAACACCATCTACAACATTGTTACCGTACATTAGGGACTTTGTAGAATATTTGTGCACATTTCTGTTTATATTATTAAATATTAATGTTTCATTTAACAATTATACAATTATGTGACCCGAATGCACTAACATAATGAAGCTAGTTGAGAACGCGTTATAGATATTTATATAATATGTAAATAAAAGCTCCGATTTTGAATTCTCATTAAACTTGTCGTGCACCACGACAAGAAAATCTTATGCAACGACCGCGGTTTTGTGACTAAAGCGCTTATGACTAGGCCACTCAGAGACAGAGACAGGCAGTTGCTTAATGATGTGGTCATATCCACTAAGAGCTATCTAATAGGAAAAATAAGCATATATTTAATCTCGAAATATAATTTAAAATCTTGATAGTATTTTTTTATTTTATTTTTCAAAATCAAACACATTAACATTAATATAAGAATATATATTTATTTTCAATGAAAACACATTTTTATTGCGAAGTTGGAAATTTTTAGAACATAATTGTGTGATATTTTTAACACAAATTAAAATAATTGATATACAGAAAAAAATACTGATTTAATTGATGACATGTTTACACTCCAATAGCCGGAAGGCAAGGGACGCGATCGGGATCAAATGAATTTGCACACATGATCACAGTCGTACCAACTCTAAGCACGCACGCGCAAAAGGTAGTAAGACAACTTTAAAGGTGCGGTATGGTGAAAGTGTAGATAATTTTTGACTCGCCCTCGTAGTATGAAATGGGAAATAAATAAATGTAATTAAATAAGATGTTTCTGGTTTAATGTTTTTTTTTTATATAATTGTAACCAGAAAAAATCTAAAATACGAGAAATATCTCATTTTCTTTAAAATTATTATACATGACAACTATTTAGAATGTATGATTGATTAGTCTGAAAAAATACTAAATAAAGTGCACATTTTTGAGAAATTTTATTATATTAAAAAAAGTATAATTTTATTGGCCATAATTCCTAAAAAAAATATTTATAGATTAAGATATGTAGATATATATCACAATATCGACGTTCATGGGAGTCCCATAATTGCCGTTAGTTTTCAGAATTCTTTATTTAATTTACGGTAGACAGCTCTCTCAACTTGCTTCAATTTCCGGTGTCTGTTTTCTTCGTCTTCTTTGACTTCTTTTCTCCCGAAAGACAGTATACTATATTTTTCACCTTGTTTGTCTAAATATTTTAATTCAATGTCTTGATTCTATAGTCCAAATGAGTAAAGTTGTTCTAAGAGATAGATGAAATCCATTAATGGCATAAATCTTATGATAAATGTTAGTTTTTTTTTTTAAATAGAGATGCGTACACGGAATACATGTCACATTAATATTCTTACTATTTTCAAACTAAGCTAAACGTTTGTGCTATGAAAATAGTATTAACTTTGCTGGAGTCCTGGAACGAGGCCCGAACCACCGACCACTAGATCACTAGGCCAGCGTCTTGACCACTACACCAACAAGCTACTTGTATTAATAATGTGTTTATTCCAGCGTAATCGTTTTTTTTTTATAAATATTCGATTCGACATAAAGATAATACGTTTAAGTTACGTCAATGTTTAAGTTAGCGTGCATTGCTCAAATATATTTTGAATACAAAGCGCAATATAAAGTTATTAACAAAGCACGTCCGGCGGTGGTGGGTCATTTTAGACCCACCTAAAGTCTTTTCAACCGTTTTGTGGGAATTTTTTTATAGATTTTAAATATGATTTAATGAAATGCCATGATGTTCTGCTAAAAAAATAAAGTTAAAAGTTAAAAAAATATTAAGGATAATGTACATATTCTCGCGCATCAATAGACGTCCTATACAGCCAAAATACATATATCCACTGAGCATGTGATCTTCTCATCGGAACCCGAGCAGATAGTGTCATAATACTTACAGGTAGGCGCAACGCCCCTCATATAATTGTATTACTGGCATTGTCTAGGGCCCACCAGACGAAAATAAGTGAAAACAAGTACATGGACGCATACCTGGTATCCTTTGTCCGCTCAAAATGTTGACAATATATGTTTCGGCGTAAGAGCTGAGATTCAATCCGACTGTCTTATGTCAGTTTTAGAGATTTTTTTCACATTTTTATCAATAATTCATTTGAATCTCGTCTGATAACATTTATTAGTACCTCAAATTATTAGCATTAAACGAATATTTGTAGCGTAATTCATATTTTTACAAACACCCGGGTCAAATCTTACCCACCATCGCAAAGTACGTGTAAATATTTTCAAATTGTACTTTGTGGTTTATTATAATCACTTTTTATAGATTATTTAATTTTGTTAATGAAATAATGTTTTCCGAAACCGATTGATGCTTTAAATTATGCATTAAGTGGTTTTAATAAATAAATGTAATTAATGTATAAAAATTAATATAAAATTGATTGCTTTTAAAAATGGAATAATAGATGTATCAATTATAAAAATCTGCAGAATAAAAGTTCAAAAATTTGTTGAAACCCATTTCCCCGGATAGATAATAGTCCAGGTTCAAATCCTGGTAGCAAATATTTACTTGATAAATAGATTTTTTTTTATATTTTTCTAATAGATTTATTTATTTTAAATATTTATGTTTTTATTAAATGAAAGTTGTTCGGAACGTATTCAAACTACAAGTTACTGGAAAGTTATGATTAAATTAAACTTTGTAAAGATATTAACAGTATTTAAAAATAAGCTGAATACTTAACATACAGGATACGGCAAAAATTATATGTGATATAAAAAATATTTTAAATATAGTGTAAGTTACTACTTTAAATTGTCAGTTTTTTTGTAAGCTTCGGAACCTCCTTATATTCTCGGAAGGCATCTGTGATGTCTTTAGTGAAGTATTCTCTCACTGCTTACACCCGCCACTGTAGCTAAAGTTGAAGAGCAGTTCGTAAAGTCAACAATGAATCTGTGTGTTGATGTCGGATCCGTTGCAGTCTGGCGAGAATCGATTTACTGGTCAAAGGAAGTCTTCGCAAATGGTCTCGTGTGGTCTTTTCACAGCTTATAGGTTGATTTCAATATGTATCAAATACCGCAATACTATAGCCGATTTTGTGATTTTTAAAAACTGACAACGCATTTGTAATACATATAATACAAATAACGAATATCTTGAATATTATGCCATTATTATTTATTAGTGATGTAATTTGAAGATTTTCATGAATATGTTATCTCACTGAAGTGAAACATATTTTTATCGGGACCAATATGAAGCTTTCACGCTGGTAAAACTGGTTTGTCATGACGAAAATGCGTCACGCAAGTTATTATTGTGCATATTCACTGCTAACTCTGTTCGCACTATTTCATTTGTCTGTACTCTTGTCATCTCTATTGTTATACCCCCGTGTCCACTAATATTCACATAAAGTCATTTAATTAATGTATGATTCATCTCAAAAAATGAAGGTAAAATAAACCATGTTCAGCATTATATTCTACAATGTATGTATTTTAAATGAATATTATATAAGGTAATTTATGTTTGTAATGTTTAACTTAATAAAGGCTATTTTTTTAAGAGGTATAGTACTTTAAAATAAATAAAACACGAAAATCGTGGTAATGGCCATTGTATTGTCTTTATTGGAAGGATAATTTTATGCCATTAGTGTTTAAATATGATTTCGTACATATGGGCGCTGTGGCTGGCTCGAAAAAAGCGCAATCTGGAAGTCCAATTTTTGACCACTTTTTAGAGCAGCTGAGGCCGTATATCAGTAATAACGTGACGAATGTTGGCTTTCAATTCGTCTATCGTCTCTGGTTTATCGGCGTAGGCTAGCCAATTCACATATCTCACAGAAAATAATCCAAATATGTTAAATCACACAATTTTGGAGGCCAATTCACAGGTCCATTATGCGAAATTATGCGCTCATCGAATGTTTCCTTCAATAAATTGATTGTGGCGCGTACTGTGTAGCATGTTGCGTCATCTTGTTGAAACCACAGCTCTTCTACGTTAATGCCATTGAACTGGGGAACGAAAAAGTTAGTAATCGTAGATTTATAGCACTCTTCATTGACTGGAACGTTCTGGCCGACATCATTTTTGATAACACGACAGCTTCTTCGGTGTACACTTTACGACGTCTCTGCGTAGGCGTATTAACAATATAATTTCTCTCACTATAAGTAGTATTGTTTATAACTTCTTCTTTTTTTATGTTATGTTAAACAATGTAATAATTTTTTTAATGTACTAACTTTAATTTTAAATAAATAAATATAATCGATATAAGTTTATCTAATATTTATATAACTGTCTCTGAAACCCGAGCGTAATGAGAAATACTAATATTAATCTAAATTCATTTACCTCCAATATTTGTTTTCTTGATTTAGTTGCTGCGCTGCTACATAACTATTTTTATATTAATTCAATGTATCGCACAATATATTTACTATTAATTAATTTGCACAGACTACAAAAAGACTTATTGTAGAAAGATGTCAGGTAATTTCATTTCACCTTGTTCAATGTATCATAATATATTTGTTCACATATTATATTTGTTCGACGAATAAAATAAATTAAAAATAATTTTCAATTTTGCATATAAACGGTGTAGGTCACAAATTAAATAATTTGGAATCGTTGGAGATAAATAAAGCATGTAAAAGTAATCAGGAAATTCTAAACAGCCAACTAAATTTAACTACGAGTCCTATTCTAAAATTTTTTCCTAAAAATTATTCGAATAAATTTGTATTGAGCAGTAATTTGAGTTACGTACTAAATTTATTTTTTTAAATAATTTTATTTTTTTAAATAATTGTTGTTTTTTAAAAAATTTAAAAAAAGATTCTGGTGAAGAAACAATACTATATTTTTAGTTAGTTATGACATCCTGAAGAAGGAAAAGTGTTTTACGAAACCGGTAGATGTTTTTTAAACTCAATTGTGGTTAATAAAACTAAGATAATAAATAAAAAATATGAATCATAACCACCAAGTTCATATTGCTAATTTTAAAAGTAATAAAAATAATGTGTAAAATGTGAACATATTATACTTTGAAACGAGAGCTTACTCGCTAAGGGTGGAATATCCTAAACAGAAAAACCTTGGTCCTTCAGATTTTAGATCAATACGCGTAAAATTCATTATATTCCGAACTACACTTGAAAATAGGCAGCAATGGTGAAAACTACAATATTTCCAATGAAACGCAAACACATGATGGTGACTGTAAAAATTAATATATTAATTATAGTATTCTCAAATGTATAAACTATTATATTTTAACTATAAAATCACATATTAATATAATAATTTAGATAGAAGAATCAAAGCGATAATGAAATAAAAATAACTACATTTGAGTACGTACTCATTGTCTACTTTAAATTCAAAGTTACCAAATCTATTTAATATTCTAAAATAAAATTAAAATCATTCCTAGATTCTAAAATAGCGTACAGCGTTATTAACCAAAATAAAATACCTTTAATAATACTGTTCCTAAAATTCAGACAATGATAGGCACAAGATAAGTTTAATTTTGTTCAAGGGTTTAACATTTGAACAAGCCATACTGTCATTCGAAGAATTTCCAATTAAATTTAATTTCTTCCCAAGTTTTTCTCCAATGGTTCCATCACGCTAATGTCCGCTGTTTTACCGTTTCATTAATTTGAATAGATATTGTTAATTATGTAATGGAAAATTTACACGAATCCCGTATTTTTAATATTTTTATGAATACCATATTGTTTATTTTTTATGATATTATCCTATCTTATACGTGACTCGATTCTTTTGATAACGGTTCAAAGGTTTTACAACGAAATAACTTTCCATTGAATATATTCATATTTTTTTAACATATGCATTACGGATTTACTAAAACGTTTTATCTTATCATTTTAGGGGTATTATCTGTTAGTTATTAAACTAAATTAGATATTTCACTAGAATAAAATAACTCATACAAATACGAAAATTCAACGAAAATGTAGATAATTAGTAATTAATTATTTTGGCAAGAGAATGTTTCGGGATCGAGTCCCATGTGTTTTCGATAGATAGTTTTTTTATGTGAATTTTTTGATTATATATTACTTGCTCCATCTATTTTAGTGAGACTTTTATTTATTTATTAATAAAAGCTATCTTATATTTATATCAGTGATTCATCTGTTTACTATGTTATAAAAATACACATTTAATACAGTGTATTTATAGTCTATGACGGTCCACTCCCATTTTTATGATGCGCATTAATTACATAGATATGTACATGAATGGTTCGCAGTTAAACTAAAAATCCCCGATAGGATCTTAAAAGGCCATTGAGTTAATCAATTTTAATTGGATCACTACCAAATACGTCACAGATGTTTTTGGTTTCCGCAGTCAAGTCAGTGTCAGAGTTTCTATACCAAATGCATTTTCTAAGTAATGACCGCTTTGAGGTCTGCTGTGGGTCTTTTTAATCAATCAATATTTTAGTCAATCATTCATCATCAGACCTTATATTTAAAGAGTACAATGTCCTTGATATACGACAAATCTTTATGTTGAGACTCGTTCAATATTTACATACTAACAACAACTCTCCCCAAGCAATAAATCATGGACACAACACTAGACAAACAACAAACATCTACACACCAGTTCCGAGAGCAACAACGACATTTTATCAAAGATTCTACATGTTCCTAGCTTCGAAACTATACAATACACTCAGTACCAACTGGAAATCGTACAATTCCTATAAGGTTACACAAATATGGACCTAATATATGATTCAATCAGGTAGAGATGAATCAGAAGCATGGATATCCAACAATTTAATATATTGTATACAATTATTTTACTAATAACTCACTAATCCTTCAACACTCCCACTCCACATATTTTTATTTTATTCTTACTTTTTTATTCATATTTGATTTATCTTTTTATTCCAAACAACAGCACGAAAAAAAAAACTGTCTACTTTAACACAGACTTTAGTCTAGCAAAGTAACCAGGACAACGCTGTATATATCAGAGGTGAAGTCTACTCCATCCACACAATAAACTATGTATTATGTATGTTTATTATGTATCCACCTCTGTTAGTACAAAAATATAGATGTCAAAATATATATAAATAAATAAATAAATAAAGTCAACCCTAGTTCTACGTCCAGACTTGACAATATATGGATAGACCGCGGTATTTCCAAGACTATGCAAGTCAGGCTTGTACAGTCTCTGGTGCATTCTATATTTGTATATGATGTGGAACCATGGACCCTGAAGGCAAGGGAGAGAAGATTAATTGATATCTTTGAGATGAGGTGTTGGAGACACATGTTGCGCATTTTTCGCAATGTCTCCATTCTGTAGGAGTTAAACATCATGAACAGACTCTCGACCATTTACCTGAGACGAATTCTTATAATTATTGGGCAGCTTGCAAGTACGCAAGATAGCTTGAAGAAACTTATTGTGGTGAGCCACGTCAATGGACGAAAGTGAAGATTATTCATATTTTATAACTGTTCTAAGGTTTTTGGTGAAATGGTGCAATTCCATGATTATTTTGTAAATTGAGTTAAAACATTGTTTTATTCGCATGAATGGAGGCCCATTTATTTGACAATAGTAATTTACAACTTATACATAGTTGCGCCAAAGGACAAAATTTAGATATTCTAGAAAAATTATAAATATTTAATAATAAAAATAACAATGAAAACATAATAAATATTCAAATACCACCCATTACATCCTTTTTCTATCCATTTTAACTCCACCCCCACCCCCACCTGTGCCAACTCTAACCATATATCCCTACTCTGCGCAAGCAGATGCTTTTTAGAGAAGTAGTAGAACTAAAAAAAACTTATTATTGTATTGTTTAATTGTAATTACAACAGATTAATAAATAAAACAATAAAAAGTATTACTGTCTGAAAGTGTGTTTTAATTTTAGTTGAATTATAATATTGATAATGGGAATATGTCACATCAATATTCTTCCTATTTTCAAGCTAAGTTAAATATTTATGCTATGAAAATAGAACTAACTTGATTGCTTCCTGGAACGAAGCTCAAGCCACTGACCACTAAAACAGAGGCGAATATCGTAACCCCGCACGTAGCTCCAACCATGTGGAAAAGGTAACAGGGACTTATTTGCTGATAGCCTTAAGATCTACAAAATACCTAGAAAAGTATAAGAGCATAGTGAAGAGGGCGGCAGTTCATGCAGATCACGATTCTCAATCATGAGAGACTGACGTTGATAATGATGTTTAAAGATATCTATTGCGTAATTAATATTTTTAAATACATCCGGGTCGGGTATGATCCTTCACCAGGAAGTACGGGTTCACAATTTATTCTCCAGTATTTTCCAATCAAAAAATCAATTGCTTACTCCAATCTCTGAGATGCCAACATGATGCCGCGCCAAACGCCCGGATCGAGAACGGGACTTTAATAGTTCCGTAGAAGCGGTCGCCAACTTGGAGCGATCGAAGCGTCGCATCGTACCAAGCACGACTTTAAAACAAACAAATACAATAAAAAATCATGAACGGCAGTGAGTACTTGTTAGTGAAATAGTAAAACTATTGTCATCGATTTGGGAACGCAATCGTAAATATGAATTATTAAACTGTGTTCTATTAATAACATTTTAGATTAATACGGATTTGAAATAAAACTAATTAGTAGGTTCCGAAAATGCGTGAAATAGTCTTCTACGTTGGACTGGCTTATCGGCTGTCTTACCTCAGTCACGTGGTAACCAAATAACTGCACACATGATAAATGAACATTGACAACTGCGCACAGTGAAAAGTGCAAACATGAACAACTGCACACAAAGTTATAGAATGATTTTTTTTTAAAATATAGATAGGTATCGACAATTAAAATCATTACATTTTTTAAAAATACATAATATACTTATAATTTAATACATAATATACTTATAGTTATCTCACGATAGCTTACACCCCTTTAATATAGGTTATGTTTTACATTAAGTAACACGTGGCTTTATACCTATATAATATATGGGCTTGTATATGTAACGTAATTAACCACCATACACTAGTAAATAGCATGTAGGCAGGAATTCTGCCTTTATAAGAAGCCGATATATATTTTATAACCAGTTCTCCCAAATAAATCCATCGTGAAACAACTTGAGTTTTATTGACGGACTTTTATTAATACACAACCTTTCTACATTAGTCAGTTATAATATCCAGAAGACCGAAAAAACCAGCTCCTGAGAAAGAATACGAAAACGAGGAAACACAGTATTTATTCTGTTCATAATGCGAATGTTTAACTCGAATTCAATGTGACCATCGAAGATTGATGGATACAAAATACCAAATTGGAAATATAATATTTTTTTCTGCACGTAACTATAAGTGAGCTAAAATATATTGGGTCCATATCTGTATAACATAGTATTATTGGAAGTGATCGATTTCCAGTTAGTGCTGAGTGCATTGTATAGTTTTGGAGCTAAGAACATATAGAATCTTTGATAAAATGTCTTTGTTGCTCTTGGAACTGGCATGTAGATGTTCGTTGTTTGTCTTGTGTTGTGTTCATGATTTATTGCTTGGGTTGAGTTGTTAGCATGGAAATATTGTACGAGTCTCAATATATAGATTTGTTTTATGTTTAGTACTCTTGTACTCTTTAAATATAAAATCTGATGGATTTATAAAGAAACAACCATTTATTACCCTTAGAATTGTCTCTTGTGCTCTTTCAGCTGACTCTAATATTGTTTTTCTGCTCCTCCCCAAACTAAAATAGCATAATTAATTAAGGAGTATTAGAGTGCAAAGTACACCGACCTTAGTTGTTGTAAAAAACATTTCTTATGCGTTTAGCTAGGTTCGATATATGTTCTTTCCAGTTAAGATGATCATTGATCAGTACTCCCAGATGTAGAATAATTTTAACTCGTGTCAATTTTTCACATTGGCATGAGGAAGCCGTGTTCTTGTTTGTTTTGAAGTCATGTATGATAAATGTACAATTTCGATGTAGCGATGTTTTTTCGTTAATATTAATATTTTGATTTTTTCGTGTTAAGTGTTATGTGTTAAATGTGTGTTTATTTTATCCAATTATATCATTAAACTTCTGTATTATATACACATAGAGATATTTACATATTCGTGTTGATAATTTCTTTTAATTATTCAATGTTTGAAAAGAACAACTAAGTTGGCGACAGATGCTTGAAACACACAGTAGTGCAGTGCGCGCGCATTATTCATCTACTCGTGTATTTACCTACAAATTGGTACACGATGTTTTAAAAGTCTCATTCAAATTTTCTTACAACTTTGTTTAAGGTCCAGTTGTTTGATCAGTAGTAACATTTTACTATAGTTAAAAAGTTACTAAAGTAAATATTTTGCGAAAACGGGATGATTGATCATTAGTAAAAAAATATTTACATCTCGAAAGTACATCCCGTAGAAACTCATTATACTCTACATGTAAAAATAGTAAAGATAGTAAAAATGAGAATTGATAGTTAAATATGGTGGACTTTTCACAGCAGTTTCAAAAGATATCTGACACATTGATACTTTGAAAATTATGGTATACGACAATTAATCATTCAACATCTCGCTATTTAAGTTATGAGAGTTCGTCCGATGATGATCTCGTTGTTTAATATATAATACGAAAAAAATTCACCCTCAAAGTGACAGATTTTGAATGTCTAGGCGAAAAAATCCATAGATATGGATAGAATAAAGCATATTTTTGATTATTTGTCACGCCTATAGACATTTACATCTATGCTTTGACAGTAGTAAATTTTATGTATGAATAACCCACAAAGAATTTTTACTACGAGCGTTAGTAAAAAGTTACTATAGTAAAAAATTACTACTTATCACACAACCGGCCCTAAGTACCGGAGCGTTTCTGAAACCACACAGGGTACTTATATGAGAGCAGTTTATAAGCGAGCATGCATAACATATTATGTATTTTTATCATTAATTAATGTTATGTACTTCCGTGATCACTACCTTCCAAGTTGTATACCTAACCGAAGATTGTTGATAGTCCAATGAGAAACTCTTTATATACCAATTATAATCTTTATTACAATAATAATACTGTTATGGTACAAAGAATACAACTATTAACGGAGACAAACAGTAGAGAAAAGAGGCCACGCTAGGTGCCCGTTATCCTTTTAAGCACGCCACACACACGCACACACACATTCACAACCGACACTACTGGCGCACTCACACACATACATCAACATAATCTCAAAGACATCACACTTAAAACTTGAATGCGATTTTTTTAAATATTGAGGTGAATACATTTTTCATAGTTCTATGGTATTTTAAAACAAATTAAATGAATTAACTAGAAATATATACAGAAAAAAGCCGCGCGAACCATGTGCGCATTTGAGGTGAAAATGTGTATGAAGGAATGTCGTTGTAATTCATGATCAGAGCCATCAAATAGATTTTTCCAAAGCGTTTTACGCATATTTGCTGAGAATTTGACATGAAAAATAAACAAACTTTTTTTTAAACGTTTTTATTCTCTTTATGATGATATTAAATTAGATTTATGATAATTATTTTTTTCAGGATATGTTTTTTACGCAAATAAAATTTCAATAGTAAAATAAATACTTACAAAATGATGTCAATATACTGTTTTCAATGAGTGTATTATCGAATACCAATCACAATTGTGCCAGTGAGTCAAGAGTAAAATTTTTTCTCGTTACTAGTAGGCATCCTTGCCTTACTCTCTTCTGAATGTAGTAATATTATTTACTTTATTTTAGCACTTCTATCACTGTAAAGGTTTTTTAAGAATTCAATCATGTATGATAGGACTCCCATATCCTTAAAATTTATGCATAGTTTCGTCCATTTAACAATATAAACAAATAATTATTTATAATTTATTTTACAGAAATGCTACAATGCATGCACTATACGGCTCAGTTAGAAAATAAAACCCTGCACTCAATTCCGGAGCGAGACCTAATTCACGCGGCATAATATCCCGTAAAACTAGCGCCAGAGATTTCCTGTCGAAACTAGTCACCACACCAGCGCGCCTCGCAAGTTATCATTTCTATTAAGCCCCCTAAAGTTTCACACGCCTAAAGTTTGACAGCGCCGCCAAGAAAGCGCCTACGTCCTGCGGAACTTGTGTTGCCTGGAACGGATTTATACCCCCGCGCTCCCAGGGGAGAAGAGGATGAAAGGATGAAAACGAACAAAGTACGCGGTGAACTATAAAAAGAAGACAAACGGAAAACTGGGAAAGAGGAAAACAACAGTTTTTTTCCCGGCGAAGCTGCTAGGTTTTGTTCGCTTAAATACTAGGGGTGAATTGAATACCCTTTCTTAACATCTGATGTAATAAAGGCGACCGGAAAATCTTTGAATGACATAGCTAGGAAAGTTCTGATGAATGAATTACTTTACGTCACACACTAACATGGCTACTCGCATACACAAAACGGCAGTAATTCGCAACTTCAGATAAGTACTGCATTATAATACATTTTTTTTAATTTTAACTTTTTGACACAGTTAACACGTAATAACAACACATTTTCCTGGCAAGAGAAATATCCGGGTCTGATTCAGGTAGTTTTTTTTAAATTCTTCTACGAAAAATATAACAATATACATGAGAATACCCAGTTTATTTGGCGTTAAAGCACACTCAAATAAAATGTGAGCACTTGTCAGGCCTTTCACATAGATAATAAAGTAAATAAATTGAACTTGGTTAAAATTGGTTTGACAATTCTTGCTTACTTACTTACTTACCGTCATGTCGTTTCCCCGTGAGGGTAGGCAGAGAGGATAGAACGCCACACTCTTCTGTCCTGACACACAATTCTCGCCTCATCCACATTCATACATCTTCTCATACAAGCTCGCCGATTGTTGAGGCTTCTAACAGAACCGTCCTCCATTATCTGGTTTACCTGGTAGTGTCAAGTCTTCCGCGGACGTTCTCTATTTCTGATGCCATCAATACTTGCATCATATATCATTCTTACCATTCTCTCCTCATTCATTCGTTCCATATGACCGAACCACCTTAGTGATCCTTTTTTAATCTTACTCACTATACTAACATCAGCTTTACATTCTTTCCTTATTTATTCATTCTTTACTCTGTTATAAATAGATTTTCCACAAATAATTGACAATTCTAGGCGAAATTATTTTAAATTTAGTGTCACCTATACGGTGTTACAAAATTAAGTAATTATCGTCTCTCATTTTACAGGGAGACATAGGAACCACTTTACGGTGAAAATCGCAACTGCATCCTTGAGATATGCGCATCTTGTATGCATTTGTATTTTGTATGCACTCAGAGCCTGTCCGCATAATGGAATATTTAAATAAGTTAAACAAGATACACGTAGATGGTGGAACGTAAGTCGTGGGACGATGTCAACGTAAAAAAGAGAAGGAACGTGATGCGAAGAAATTCAGGTGACTTATTTATGCCATACATTACATTACGCGAGCTGTCTGGAGTTGTGAAATAAAATTGTGATTTATAAGCAAATGTGTCGTCCACTTTTTGCAATGTACATTGTAATGTGTGCATTTGCATTTTTTATTCACCTTAAAAATCAAATCGACATCTGTGTCTATCGCTGTCCAACATTCCAACATAATCACAATACAATACCTGCACTAATAATTTACTTTAGATTTACAACACATTCACTTAATTTTTTTTATTGTCTCTTTTTTTTCTTATATATTAGATGAATCTTACTTTTTCAATTAAATAATACCATAATAGCACGTAAAATAAATGGCTACTTTAACGGACGGCTTTTCTCTGGAAGATGGTGAACTTCTTACTGAGGATTTACGACAATGGTTTGGATAGACAGTGGTGCAGCTTTTTTGGTCAACTTGCAACAAAAATATTAAAATCAATATGATGTTAATGTCCTCTAATCGATAATGGCTTGAAAAGAAGAAAAATATTCATACATTTTTATTAAAACTTTATTTCATATGCCCTTCAATTAAAATAATTAAAGTAGTCTGGTGGAAATATGAGGAAGAAAAGAAGGAATTTGCTCTTTCTTTTTAATTTTGTTTATTAAATAACACTGCATTGGCACGAAAAAAAACTGTCCACTTTAACACAGACGGTCTAGTAAAGTAGCCAGAGGTGGATACCTACTGCAACCCACACAGAGAACTAATAAGTGTATATATAATTGTATGTTCACTTCTGATGTACAAAAAAAAATGTAAATAAAGGTTTATCGTATTCTTATCATTGTGTAAATTTGAAAGAAAACTGTTGCATTAATTACAACGGAATGAAGTTTTGTTCTGAAGGTAAATTTTACTAATAGAAAAACTATCGAACTCAAAATCAAAAGTAATTATTTTAATTATTTCTTTAATTACTTACTTTAAACAGAAATTTTAAAATTTATTTTTGAAATATTATAAACTTTATAAAACCCGAAGTTTACAATGTCCGACAATGTGTAACTTTTAAAGATAGTTAATTAAACAATTAACTATCCTATAAAAGACCATCCAGGATCCATTGAAAATCATACTTAAATAGTTTTAGTATAGTAACTTTTCATTTTTCGATCTTCTTTATCTGTTGATCTGCATCCAGTGATAAATATATTTACCTACCTTTTATGATATCAACAGCTTCATGTCTTTTTCTTTTCTTACAATTCTGTCCAACAATTTACCATAAGTGAATTTACATCGCCCCTTCAACAATACTGTATATTGGTTTTGAGCAGATTTGAGATCCGAATGCCACAATGTTGTATACCTTCTTGGGCATCATGTTATATTAAACAATCATACAAAATAAATAAAAAATACTATTAACACAATTCGTGTAAAATGGTAACGTAAGCAATTACGATAAAATTAATCGCGACATCAACTATTAATTGAAAGTACCTACTAAGATTTTAACTTACTTTTATTTTAGCTCTTGCTTAGAACGGTCGAGTTTACTCGTCAGTGTAGAGCGGGATTTAGGATAAAATGCCCTTGTGAATGAGTAATGATATTTACTCAAAAGGTCGGGAGTATAAAAGTCCTCCTTGGGATTATTTGACGCGGGTTCTCCCAGAAAATAATTCGTATGTATAATTCTTCCTGGTACCACAAAACTCATAGAGCTGTAAACAAATTAAGATTAAGAAATTTTAATCTCTACATGGATAATATTGAACCTCCGACATTATCCCCACAACCTGATACGTTGAAATTTCTTTGTACGAGAAAAATAACTATTTACTAAAAACAGCATTACGTATACATACATATATATCACACGATAGATAAATTAGCCGTAAAACAAAAAAAAAGAAATTGTAATAAAATTTCAATTTATTTATAGACATGAAAGAAATTTGATTAATCATCTGCAACAGCCTAAAAAAATTTAAATCATAAAATATTAAAATGTCGTATTTAAAAAAATATTAAATTTATATATTGTGGGTGTAAAGGACCTGCGTCCTTTCCTTTCACCGACTAATCAGTGTAGAACACGAGATCCATAGGTTATTTTACTTGAACAACACCTACTCACCTTATTTTTGTTACATTCGGCCTTCATCCTAAACTGGAAACAATTTAATAAGTAACACCTGGAGGCGATACATAAAATATATTATTCATTAGAAAAAGAAAGACATGTAATCAGAATGAAATATAATAAATAAAAAAAATCAGAAGATCATAATATAAAATGTCGTCTACAGTGAGGCGACAAACTTATGGGCGATATCCATAGGTAGAAGTTAAAGGTCATAAACGAGAGGCATACACTAGAAGTATGCACTAGAAATACGCACCAGAAACCAAAGACATAATGCAAAGGAAAACATCTTGTTTCCCTCTAGTTATAGTGAATCACACACAGCTACATTTTAGTCTGACAGCTTTCTCGATGGTTTTGAAAATGAACCATAGATGCAACCGTTTTTATAACCCCAGAAACCGAATGTGATACCAACTTAAGGGTAACTGTTTGTGAATTGCAAGGTACTTGACAAAAAAATAAGTGCAATTTTGTACGTGGCCCAAATTTATAACTTCCCAACGTATTTAGATATTATTGTCATGTATCAGTATTGAAAATCACTGTCAAAAATTAGACGCTCTAGAAATATCAGATTACTCTCAAATTTGTATATTTATACATGTAAATAATATATATTTTTAAGGAAAACACATTTTTGTTTAGAAGTTGCTATTTCAAAACAAAGTTATGTGATATTTTAAATATAAATTAAATGAGTCAACTAGAAAGATAAACAGAAAAAATCTATTTATCGACAAGAGATTAGATTCCCGATAGCAACGAAATATTTTTTCTAAATAGTTACTTTTCAGTTGATTAATTTACTATGTATTAATTAATATATACACTAAACATTTTACGTTATTAATTTACTTTTAACAAATCATAAAAAATATATTTTCAATATTTGAAGCAAGCACATCGTGGCTTATTTTAATTATTAAAAGATTATTAACTTTTTTTATCCTGATGAAGGAAAAAGTTTTTTTCCGAAAGCGGTTGAACATAAATAACTCGCAGTGGTTTATTAAACAAAAGTGAATAAACAAATGAATTATTTATAAAATACGTCTTATCATGAAATTCCAACTATAAAACATGTATAGTCAAAAATTCGACGTGAAAGTGAAAATGGTATCATAGTGCAACAGGTATCAATTAATTTTACCGGCATGAGAATGTTTCAGGTTCGAATCTCCGTGGTAAGCACTTTTTTTATGGATAGATAGATTTTTCTGTATAATTTTCTTAGTGATTCATCTAATTTATATTAACAAAAATATATGGTAGAATAATCACTTCAGTTTGATGTCATAAACTATAGCACTGCAATTGTTTCTGATTTTAGAATGTCAAACGATGGTGTTTTGTTTTTAATCTATCATGACGACTGACTCCAAAAATGAAACAAACAAGTACATATTTTTTTATTCACGAATACTTCATTTGGTATGGAAATCAAAGTAAACACATAAATAAATAAATAAAGGTAAATTTTATATGAAGTCAGATAAGAATGAACAATATTTAAACAGAAACTTCTGTGGACTGCGTAATGGATTTTCAATACATTACAAAAATACAGTCTTGCGCTTGTGCTAGTCAAAAGATGTTTTATAAATCCGGTGGCTCAAAAACCCCCGAACCGCCTGTCCTAGCCATCAACCCATCTATAACATAAAGCAGCTTCCACACAACACATGGTTTCAGGTTAACATTGTTCGTCTTTCCTTAGGGAATTCATAAATGCTTTATCGTTCATATGAAGAGGCGGAACAATAAATACGAACAATCCACCCAGTTTATAAGAAGATGTGTTGAAGGCCTATTTTGCTATAAAATAAACAAAAATAATGTTGAATATTTTAATATTACTCATCATCACACATTACATCATCATCATTCGTTTTATATTTTCTGCTGAACGAATACCACCCTAAGTATTTTCTATTTTCCATATCCATTACTATTTGATGTAGTTATGTCGCAGAATTTCAAAATTGTGTGAGTCTAGTTGGTTTTAGGGTAGCGTTTTGACCTCTCCTTTCGAGTACCACTGAATGACTGCTTTTTTCCGGATGACTGTCCATTTCCATTTCATTTCTTGGCGTGTTCTACTATATCAACTAATTTTGTCTGTATTCTTACCAATTTTTTTTTCCTGACTCTTTGGGATATGCCCAATATATATTTTTTATGCCATTTTATGTTACGTGATTTTATGTTTAATCAGTACAGAGTGAATATTATGTTTTTCGCCCGCCATTTTGATTTGGCTGACATTAGTAAGTTCGCAAGTAGAGCATCTAACGCCTCAATAACGAGTTGAAGTCATTCAAACATTTTACCTAAATAATAATAATAGAAATGTTGTAACCATTAATGTATCGTCGCATATTCGAAAACGTATTCGTAGGAAAATTGGGAACATTGAGCCTGCAACTCATGTGGTTTCAACAGGACGGTGCCACCGTCACACACAGCCCGAGCTACGCTTAAAATTTTGCGATAATTTTTTCCTGGCCGCATAATATAAAAGTGGTGATATCAACTGGCCTCCTCGATCACCTAATTTGAGGACTTTTAACTATTTTCTCTTGTTTCTGCTGAAGTACTTGAAAAGTAAGATCTACGCCAATAAGTCAATAATAATTCAGTTGTTACTATTCAAAATTAAATTGCTAAAATAACACGCTAAGTGTGCGAGAATGTTATGAGAAATATGATTAAAAGAGCACGCATTTGTGACGCTGCCATTGGCGAACACATGGCCAATGTCATATTTCATAAATAATTGTAATAAACCAAATACATAATTGATAAATGAAAATCATATAGTGTGAAAAAAATGTGAAGTAGCAATTTATCTGTCACCATTGAGTTGAGACACAAAAAATTATAATAGTATAGTCATATAAAGAATTAAGTTAACAGCAAAAATGTCGATTACCTCCTAATATTCATTTCCCAAAGAATGCACTCTGGGGACTGCGGAGTTAGCTAATGCATGAGTTCTGACATTACCACTGTAATAAAACAATGAATTGCATCTCGATTCTAGTAACTCAAAAACAGCATCGGCTTGGAACATAATATTCACCGCGTATTTATTACGCTGAAAGACTTCTTTCTTTCTAATATTTTTCGAATAAATATTCATACTCATTCACAAGGGCCTTTTATCCTAAATTCTGCTCTAAACTAACGTGTAAACTCGACAGTTCGAAGCAAAAGTCAAAATGAAAGTGAGTTAAAATCTTAGTAGGTAGATACTTAATATTATTAGCTGGTGTCGCGATTAACTGTGTCGTAATTGCTAACGTTACCTTTTTATACGAATTGTGTTAATTTTTCTTCATTTTGTGTGATTGTTTAGTATAACACGCGATGCCCAATAAGATTTATAACATTATTGTATTTGGAACTCAAATCTGCTCAAAACCGATGTACAATATTGTTGCAGGGGTGCTGTAAATTCACTTGTGGCAAATTTGAACAAAATTATAAGAAAAGAAAAAAGACATGGAGATGTGGATGCCATAAAAGGTTGGTAAATATATTTATCACTGGACGCAGATCAGTAGAAAAAGAAGATCAAAAATGGAAAGTTATTTTAGTATGATTTTAAATGGATCCTGGATGCTCCTTTATAAGATATATCAAAGTGTTTTGGCGATATATACATTTTAAATAGATTGATATTTATTAACGCCTTTGGGGTGAGATGTTGCCATCGTATAATGGTAATAAACGTATATGTTCATGCAGGAAAATAATTATTTCATTATTTGGACAATTGCTAAAGTAGATGAAGATAGCCAGAAGAAATTGGTGATCACTGGGAATTAACAAGAACGAAGGGGTAGAAGTCGATCGAATACAACGAGTCTGAAACATGACCAGAAACTCGCAACACATCGCACTAAACAATGTCCAAGTTCGCGAAATGTGGATGCAAGCGGTTTACGCAGTATGAGTGCATAGTCTCACAGAGAGAGAGAGAGAGAGAGAGAGAGACTTTTGAACTAAATTAAATTGCACTCACAAATGTTAATAGATTAATTTTAATATCATTAATACGGTGAAATTTATTAGAATAGTACCCCGAGAGTTCAAGTAATGTTGTTCCTTAGAGGCGCATCATAATATTAGAAGTACCGAACGAATTTGCATGTAAATTTAATACGAAAGTGTACTAGAGGAGCCATGCCATATTAATGTTGAAGCTCGCTGTGTAGAGGAGAGCATTCTGAAATTCTTATCCTAACAGAATATTCATCAAAAACTCAACCTTGATAATAATATATCATTTTACCTGTTATAAAACAGTTAACTCTTAGTGTAAACAGTTAAAGTTTTACAATCTGTGTCAACATCACTAGCTGTATATGTATCTTATTATAAACTACGCATTTATTGTATTAATTTTAATCAGTGGCTTGCAGTAGGTATAAATTTAGGTTATGCTGTTACCAATGATATTATGCAATCATATATAATATATGTGTTTTCGTTTAACCAACGTCTTTAGACATAATAAATCAGTCATTTATACGACCCTACCATGTATTTATTTGTAATATTAGAGTACTATTAATATTATTTTTAATGTTTAAGTTTTAAATAAATAAATAATATCTTTGAAATAAATAATACCTCCTTACCCATATACAAAATATATGGACGTTTTTAAGAACATTTTCTATGACTGAACATGATTAATTTTATTTTGAAAATCCTTCATTAAAGTAGATAATTATTTTTATTGAATTTTAACGTAGGAAATAGCTAATATGCCAATTGCCTTTTTGTTTTTCCCAAATCAAAAACAAATTCATGCACCAAATGCACCTCGAACGCAAAGAACGGTCATGAAATCAATACTTTAAAAACAGTAAGATATTTACGAATTAGTAAATGAAGAAGAGGACACTACATTAGCACGTAGTTGTAAGCGTTTCTAATGTCATTATGTTAAAAAACAGCATAGGTAACGACTCCATACAAAACGGATCAACCGAAAGAAAATTTCAATTCAGCAAATAGCCAATTATGTGACTTGAGTAATTCACACGGAGAATGCACAAGAGCGCCATGGATACAGCGGTGAGTTGTCGTGGTAGTTTTTAGAACTAAGCAATTAAAGTCTCTACTGGTACACAGATGGCTCTTATTGTAAAATAATGTTTTTGTTTATGTTAATCAAACTATTTAATTTATATTTGTTTCCCAGAATTTTGAGTAATGCACAGCTTTTCACTTGTATGCACTGCACGCCCCTGAATATAATATATATGTTTTAATGAAAGCAAACTTTTGTTGTGAAGTTGCGATTTCAAAACATTCTGTGGTATTTTTATTACAAAAATTAAATGAATCAATTTGGTAGGTATACAAAAAAAATCTATTTATCGTAAAAATATTTTGGCGAAATGTTAACGCGTTTCCCTGGATAGGAAAAATTTCGGGTTCGTACCCCGATATTAGCCGTCAATACCATAAAGACGATAACAATAAAGGAAAATTAAGAATTTTTGTGATTGTATACAATCTGCACGCACCTTGTACATACGCAATTCTAGGTGCAAAACGAGGCTCTCATCAACCTCAAAAACACGCTTGGTACTGACTTCCAAAAGACAACCACCCGAGGAGCCAATACTTAGTCATCAATTCTCTTGTAGCCGTTTTTCTAACTAGTTTGCTAACAAATCCGTAACCATGTTTAAAGCATTAATAAACATCAATTTATTGTATGTAGTATATTATTGTTCATTCTGCTCTGGCCACACACTCGCACATGTACACTTACATACTCGCACGCATACTTTGCATTATAATTCAAACGAACATGTGACTGAATGGGTGAAATATAATGGGGCACGCCGAAACACATGGTTCTGATCCATCGACATTTTGATAAATACACACATTAAAAACTACATGTAATTAAAATACAATAACAATGAGAGGTGATTCAGGACCGTTTTATGAGTGAATGCTCTCATATCGGTCCTTCGTATTTGCCGCTAGGTTGGGATTTATTTAATGTTAAAGGGCAATCTGTCTCGCAGCCATGCTACAGGGGCAAGAGGACGGCGATATATGGCTACCAGACAAAATACACCCCTTTATGTCCTCCGTCAAGAAATTTCTTAATTATCTAACACTATAACATATGATAAGTAGAGATTTACAAATTAAATTAACAATCAATAAGTACACATATGTCATTGTATTCAACAAATATAAATGATGTGCCGGATTAAATATCAAAAATAATATAATTTTAATTGTTATACGCGATAACCGCACACTTTCATGTGAACGATCTTGTATATTTTATGTCGCTATGCGACATGGATGGTCGGGCGAACGGCCATTAGGAAATTATATGCAAATGTTCTACATAAATGATTCCCTTATGACAGTTGGTGGTGCAATTAGTCTAGTGGTAAGACCAAGCCGATGAAGGTTCAATTTAGGTGATGCATTAAGGCTCTGCATTAGTGTGCGGCTGACATCTCACAGTTGTGGTTAGGTACTTTCCTGGCAGGTAAGTTCAGGACTGTGTGTATATGTACTAGATGGTTTCCTAGAGGAAACCTACGCCGACGGTTCGACACAGTAATAAATGTTTGAAGGATATATAAATCATTAGGAGAAAACATTCTTATTGTGAAGTTGTAATTATTCAGAACATAAGTCTATGATATTTTAAATATGAATTAAATATATTAATTAGAAAGATATACATATAAAATAAATTTTATTGAAAAATATTATTGTTGCGCCATCGGGATTCGAACCTGGAACTCTTTTCATCCTTTATATAATTTTTCAATAAAATTGATTTTACATCTATATCTTTCTAATTAATACATTTAATTTATATTTGATATATAAATCTCCCATAGTTGAGGTAATTTTAGTCCGAAGTCAACCTATCAGTAACCGACTCTGTAACTTTCTTCATATGCTTGTTATATACTTTTTACTTCATATTATCACTTATTATTATATGTTACTATTACTACCTACTTAATTTACGGCATATTAAAGTAGATGCAATTTATAGAAGTTAAATTCATACCTAAATATTATTATTGTATTCGTTTCTGTTTTTACTTTGAGTAACAAGTATGTGTTTAGGCTAACCAGTGGATTCAAAAAAACTGTTGGGACTAAAATCTTCCCTTAAAACAAAAAATGTTTATATTTTCCAAGAACAAAGGATTGTAGATTATAAAAGGCCCGAAGCCATAGCCCATGTGTTTTGGGTATCAGTCATAGGAAGTTCTTCTTAAATAAATTCATTAATTTCTCTTGCATAGTGTATAAAGGATGCACTCCTCCTTTAAATTCGGCACTACGCTGGTGTGAGAATTATAATTTGCTAGTTGCGCCATCTGTGTCGAATCTCATTGTCATGAGTTGATTTATTAAGATCATTATTATACTTCTAACTGCACTGACACCGGCGCCATCTAAGAGTTTATTCATTAAGCGCTTTGTTCTTAACCTATTTTCTTTAAATATCTGTAATTTTTGAAGACTTATCGGTATGAATTGGTGTTGAGTCCTGTAAAGTACATGACATTAGTATACATATAATATATATGGCCTTGTCTCAATCACATATACCTAATATATCTTATAAAATGGAAAAAAAATATAGAAATACATTTATTCTGGAGAACATAATGTGAATTGTGTCTTTTATAATGTGTGAATTATTAACTTCGCGGTTAAAAATTTTAGAAAGTATTACAGGTTATTTATTTCCAAGAAGTTTGCAGTATAAAATATTTATAATAGCATTAACTTTGTGGTTAGTCAAAATTATTAATTAAAATTAATAAATAGCTTTCCATTAATCTCAAAGTTCTCATATTTCACTTTTTAAGCATGTAATTAAATATGATGAATTTCATTTTTTTTTTGTTTACTGTAACGTAGCCGCGACATTATATTGTCTTTTATACCGACTGTGCCACGACTATAATCTTACAGATTCCCTAAAGGTTCGGTGAGATGTTGGTAGTAGAAATAGGAGTCCAATGTCAAAATAGTAAACAATTTATTAATACCGTACTCCCTACAACAATATAATATACACACAATAAAATATGTTATTTTGAAGACCAAAGTGTATTAAAAGAGAGCGCAACTGCGATTCCAGCATATTTTAATGCCTCTCGGCTCCCCACTCCACGCGCCTATGGGAGAAGGATGTGGGAGTGTTATCTGTCACCAAGCTTCCACACACACATACATAAAGGATGTTATTTTTAGAGGTTTGTTTTTCGAATTGGCAACACATTTTCCAGCGACAGCTAATTCGACAGCTAACAACTGATTTGTGCTCAGTTTGGTTTACCATTTCACTATAAAAAGACTAACGCCAGAATAATGCTTGCAAATTTTATTAATTTATTTAAAAAATCATGGTTCAGTTCTCAAAATTTACCATGCGCTACGTACGTCCATTTTCGTCGACATAATCGTCCATCCGAACAAGTAATTCAAATAACCATGGATCGTTTTCGCACCACGCATAGCACCACGCATACTCTAATTGATAATACGCATTCGCAAAGATGTCATGCAGTGTGTACCAAAGAAACTGTTATTTCTTCAAAAATGATGCCGGCCAGAACGTTACAGGCAATAGAGAGCGCTATAGATCCATGATTACTGACATTTTTATTCCCCAGTTAAATGTGGAAAAGCTGTGGTTTCAACAAGAAAGCTCAACATGCCACATAGCGCGCGCCTCAATCAATTTATTGAAGGAAACATTCAATGAGCGCATAATTTCGCGTAATGAATGACTTTCACTAAAATGACTTTCAAAACCTGCCATATTATTTTCTCACTGAAAAACATAGTTGGATTCAAATTAATATAATAATTTTTTTAAATATTTACATAATTATTTTATTTTAGATGAAAGTAATTAATAAATTTTCTAAAAAAGTAATAAAGCCTGTCATTTAAGTGATATTCTCGATATTATGAAAATTTGTTATAGCTGGTATGGAAACTCAGCGACTCGTTTAGTTAAATATGTAGCGAAGCTCATGTCATTTTAATAAATCGTATTTTTAGAGATTTCAGTTATTACACATTTCTCCACACAGTCTCCATCTCTTAATTTGAGTAGTTTGTTGGTGTAACGGTTTGGACGCTGGACTAGTGATCTAGTGGTCGGGGGTTCGCGCCTTGTTCCAGGAAACCAGCAAGTAATTATCGTTAGAATTATTTTACTGTGTGTTCCAGTACATGTAATATGTAGCATACAACGTTAATATCGTATCTTGAATATATCAAGCGAGTTTCTTACATTCTCAGGATCCATTTTTTACACACAGAACGATGGAAAACACAAGTGTCCACAGACACTTGTGTAAGAATGTTGATGTGATACGTATTCCGTATTCATATCTCGATTTAAAAAAAAATTAAACGCAAATCTCGTACTTCTCTGGATATCTCATCACAGGTTCGAACTATTGAAGTTTTCGGATTTTTATTGATTCAAATATTTATTTTTGCGGATTCGCATGAAGGTTGCACGAACAATTATTATTAACCTACAATTAATGTGGAAGGACTCGAAGGTATACTTAAATACTGTGAATAATAATTTAATAAAACGCAGTACGTTATTGCTTCCGTATCGTTAGATCTTCAAGACGTAGGTATATGTTTTTTCAGCCAAATATTTGACTATACTAACTCAATAGATTTTGAAATAAGATAATAATATATCGTAGGCTTTTCCTCTCCGCTATCAGGCCATAAATATTTAATATTTACATTCAATGTTTCCTTCGCAGACGCGAAAAAATCTATACAGAATGTGAAAGTGGCTAGGGTCTCCACACAAGGGGAGAAAAATGATATTTTATGCCTGCAAAAATAAACATCGATCATCAAATTTTTCATTCCATTACGTTTTACAAATGGTTGAACGTTTGAAAAAATAAAATGGCTTCTTCAAAAACTAATCTATTAATAGATTATTTTTTTATACCTATACTAATCTGAACACACTGCTCATTAAAAATAATATAAATTCGAACTATAAATTAGGATCGATAGAATCAAAATGAATTAGAACTTAATAAACACGTGTTGATCTTGTTCGTGAAATAATCTTCTGATTTCTAATGTTCACTTGTCAGAAGTGCCAAACAAATAAACAATCAAATACATATACGTCTAGTTAAGGTCAAATTAATATATGATATATGTATATATATGATGCAAGGTCAAATTAACTAGACGTATATGTATTTGATTGTTTGTTTGGCACTTCTGACAAGTGAACATTAGAAATCAGAAGATTATTTCACGAACAAGATCAACACGTGTTTATTATGTGCTCGTCTCAACACACTATTACCTAATACATTACGCTTAAATACCATATTTATTTATTTATTTGTAACTATATAATATAATGTAAAAAATATGTTTAGACTCTGCCCGTCTCACTAGAGAAATTCTGTGTCGAGACGGATATAGTTTACAAGCAATTGTACAATGAATTAGTATTACAAGTAGTAGATATAATTAACATTAATTAAATTATATATAGGTGTATACAAAATACAATTTTTAAGTGGACTTTTGGCTTGTAAAATATCCCTGTTGCCGGACCATCTCCGCAGGTTGTTCTCCGTCTCGTTGCGGGACACCTACTACTTCTAAAGAGTCAGATTTGGCGTTCTGCTCCATTTCAGCAAGCCTAATTTCGAAGTTTTTGATAATTTTATTTTTTTCATTTAATTCTCTTCTAAGCCCTTCAACTTCTGTTGTCACCTTTGTAATAGTATCCAATTTCTTGTTGATACCATCATACGGTTGACCAATGAAGTGAATATGCTTGCATCTACTTCGGTATTGTTCATCTAATATATGATAAATAAACTAATTTATTATATATATATTTTTAATAATTTTTATGCCTCTTTTATGATTAAATTAATTTTAAAAAATTAACTTTGTATTTATCACATTGTTCATTTTGACATAGACTGGTTTTTCGATATCACTATTATTTTTCAACATATAACGTGTGGACTCTTATGACCAGAGCTGAGAGCTCCTGATATTCTCACAGTGAGTTCAAAGGTCCAGCGGAAGATGAGGTAGCGTCTCGACAAGATTATCGAGTAGGTGAAGCATTCTTCAGATTCAATCTCTTTTAACTCTGGTTCTTCAGATTTTCTGATACCCATCGCTTCCATACTGATCCTCCTAAATCGTCTCCAATTTCCTCCTTCCTTCTTATATATGTCAATGTTTAATTATTTGTTTGAATACAACTATACCTGATTGATACTATCAACGATCATAGTTAATTTATTTTTGTATTTTGTTCGTTTGAATTATTATACTCGCGTATTATTTAATGATTTTATTGTTTGTTATTATTTCACAAACAAGGTCAACGATTTCTCGCAGTGCGTGCCGAAACGATTATTGTACATCCCTAATGCTAATCATCGAAGAAGTATCCTGAAGTTCAGGAGAGTTGTGAATATTCCAAGATAATCCAGGTAAGTCGTGTTCTTCCTGTCCTGTCTCTCTCCCAAATTCCTATCACCCTTCCTACATCCCATTTCACCACCCCCTCGTGTAAACAATAATATTCCTGAACGGATATCTTCCATAGCTTAAAATTGTCAAAGACTTTGAATAAATATCTCGTATATTAAAACAACCAAGGTCAGACTTGTGAAGTCTCTGGTTATTCTAGAGTGTTCTAAATGGTTTTAAGTTAATTATTATGTTGTTAAAAAAGACTTTCATACTTTCTCGTATACTCAATATTTCTGTATGGTGTGAAATCATGGACTCTGAAAGAAAAAGAAAAGAAAAGGAATGAATATTTTTGAGCTCTTTAACATCAGGGAACGATTTTCTAAAACAATATCTTAAATTTTTTGGACTCTTGTTTGTATTACACTATTCTGGTACGATGCTTTAAAGAACAACTAATAGTAGCTGCGCTTACCATAGACAGCGAGACCCACGAATGTCTCTATTCTGCAACAACTGAACATTATGGACAAACTTTCAAATATTTGACTAAGATGAATCCTTAAAGTTTTTAGACATCTTGCAAAATTATAAGATAGCTTGGAAAATTCTTTTGTAGTGGACCACGTCGAAGGGCGAGAAGGAAAGAAGAAAACCATGTAGACCGTCTGTAGCATAGTTGAATAATGCACCTTCTCCGGTTAGGAAAATAATCCAGGTTCGAATCCCTGTGGCGCAACAATGTTTTTCGATAAAATTGATTTTATATAAATATTTATATTTCTAATAAATATATTTAAAATATCACAGACCTGTGTTCTGAATAATTACAACTTCACAATAAGAATGTGTTCTCCTAAAATATATCAATTATAAATTAGTGTCTTGCTTGACATTGTTTACTATTAGTGAAAATGTACTTATAATAAAAAATATATTGAGAGAAAAAATTCAATTTTTTTTAATAATTAATTTTGACTCGCAACTGGAATATCGACAAACTTAATAAAGTAATGAATCTGATTTATCATATTCTTTGATATAAAGTATCTCTTAAAAAATGAAATGGTGCCAAAAACTTATAGTGCAGGTAGGTGCTCCGCGTGTCATACATGTATTTAAATATAACATATATATCTTTTAAATTGATGAAACTTGAACAATTTAAAAATATATAATTGAAAACATTTTTTTTAAATATTAAAAATGTGATGATTATTGACATCTAGCGGCAAAATGTAAAATGATTTTTATAGTCCTGTTTTATTACCTTTTTTATTCTAGAATACTTTTATACGTATGGCGCTTTCATATTGGTAGTTTTTTACGGTTTAATAAATAATATTACGATTTTTTTAAATGTATAATAAAACTAAAGGATTGACCTTAAGAATAATTTTAAAAATATGTAACACTTTTATTTAAAGTAAAATATTTATTTACAACGGAAATATTGAATTTAGATTCCAATTTATGGGGCAATATATTGAGGGTCAAATCGAAAGCTAAAAATCAAAAGATATTACAGTAGTAATTATGTATAAATAGCACATATTTATCAAATGAAAAATTCTTGAGAACAGTAAAAAAAACCAACGAGGTATATAAAAAGGTCTATGAATGTTAGATGTGATATAGTATGATGATATTATATCTGTCTCCTCTGCCTATCCCCTCGGTAATGTGGCATGTTTGTGTGTGCATGTATATATTTTTGTGTACTTAAAAAATAAGATACAAATTTCGTTTGTAAATTCAGTATCGTAATATTTTTCTTAATAATTATAACCGATCTGCATGCTTTCCATTTATGCTGGGATAATCTACGCAAGATTATTTTGACAGAATTAAGGGAAAAATGAAAATTTTAACAATGTTTTGATAATATGGAAATTTTAACGACATTGCTTTTGGAAAAACGTTAAAAGGAAAAAATTTAAATATCTATATATTTAACTGCTAAGTAAATTTATTTCTTGTAAAAAATAACTCCGTTGTAAAGAAATAATTAATTATTTCACTTAACTTTATTTTTTCCTTGTAGAGATAGGCAGAGAAGCAGTCATACGTTTTCTTATAATAAAAATATTTTTTTAATATTTAACACAAAAGCCTTGTGGTTATTTATTTTTATAATAAATGATTCGTTAACATTGTTTTTAACGATTGTGAGTTAATTATTATTTCAATGTCGGTAAATCGACGTTTATTTTTATAACACCATTACTTTTATAGCTTGCATCAATATAAAAATCCTTAGTTCAAATATTTTAATATATTTCATTTACATGCACGTCTGTTGGCCGCTTCTTACCTCGCTAAGTAAATATAAAGTACCTGTTCTGAGATAGGTAGCCATAAGGTTCCATAAGCTAGAATATAAGTTGAAAGTAAGGTAACAAATTAAATTAAATGATAAAAAACAGAAAAATCAAAAGGATACAAGTAGAGATAATATGTAAATTGAACATTGTAAGTTTTTTTAAATACTAATTTAATGTATTAATTATAAATATATTCATATAAAATCAATTTTGTCGAAAAATATTGTTTTTGCGCTACCGGAATACGAACCTGGATCTCTATTTCCAATCAGATTGATGTCATATGTATATATTTATAATCAATACATTAAATTAGTATTTAAAACATCACAGACCTATGTTCTGAATAATTACAACTTCAAATAAGAATGTGTTCTCCTTAATCAGTTTTTTTGATACAGACTAAAGATATATGAGAAATAAAAGAAAATAAACAAGCACGAAGCAAACAAAACATGACAGGTACAAGGTAGGATGTAAAAACAAAAAGAATTGCATAAAATGAGTAGCTTTGATCTTTTAAGGAGCTCTTCCAGCTGACTTCTTGTAATTTTGAAAAGCCATTCCTTTATAAGCGCATAGAATTGAGGATATAATTCCATTGCTATCTCTTGTCATCTTCTAGCTTATTGTATATCTGCGGTCTTATCAAACATGCATGTCTTTGAGAAAATTTTAGAGAGGTTTTCATTAACGGGACATCTAGTTTTCTTTGAGTTTTTGCTCGAATACACTTAGAATGTGAGATAAGATGAAGGATTCTGTTTTCATCTTTAACCTTTATCATACCGTGATATAAAATACCCGTACGCAGCCACGCTGTCAACTCGCGTTACCGTAAGATATTTAGAGTTCTTTTGGCCTTTCAGTCGTGAAAAAAATGTTTTTTTAGCTTAAGTGATTTTAAAATTGTTAAACGCCATACTAAATATTGAACATTAAATGTGAAAAAAAGGATTAATATAATATTATAATTCGGAAAATCCATCAAGTCCTATACAACCCTCATTTAATAAGTGTAAAGGTACATAATTGAATTCATTTTCTTGTTATTCTATTCACTGTGAAATTAATGTATATTCTCTTTCTGTCTTACCACAAGTGATATTTATGCCAACGTATTAATTTTACAAAGATGAAATAATTATTTTTGTAAGATTCGTTTTTCATAATTGGTTTTTCGCTATTTATTTCTAAGCGTAAATATTTTCCTTGGGATTAACTAAAATATGAATATTATGTTGTGTGTATTTACCGATATATTGCGGCGGTAGACCTGTGTTGCTACATGGTTTGGGAAGGGTTAAGCAGAGTGTTTATGAATAATTGCCTAATATATAGCACCTTGAGTTTTTGGAATAGCGGCTTTGATTCATGGTGAAAGTATTTATTGAGAATTATTCTCATTATAACGAATAGGTTTAAGGTGTCCTAGAGACTCACATTTTCCAGTACTCGTTTTATTATAAAATAAATTATATTCACTAATCGGTTTCGAAAAATACATTTTTCTTGGTCAAGTATTATATCACCCTGGTTGAGAAGAAGGTGAAGGTTTATAATAAGGTTTTAATTTTAATTTTGTTCCAGAATTTTACCATACAATTATACTTTCATTTTTTATATATAATATATATCTGAAAATATATAATATATATATAATATCACCCTGGTTGAGAAGAAGGTGAAGGTTTATAAGAAGGTTTTAATTTTAATTTTGTTCCAGAATTTTACCATACAATTATACTTTCATTTTTTATAAAAAGTACATTTTTTATAAAAAGTACTGAAATAAATATTTTCAGATATTTATTTCAGTACTTTTTAGTACATTAATTTACCTTTACTTAAGTATTAGTAAATATAAATAAAATAATTACGATGCCAAGTATGACTAGGTTGGTTTCAAATAATTTTCCCTTGTTATATAAATCTATTATTTTTTTCAAGAAATATTTCAATTAATTACATTTTTTCCAATTCCAGAAGTAAAAAAAATTACCGTAAAATGTGTCCAGACATTTATTTCCATTTACTGCTGAAAATTTTTTAACTAAAAAATTAAACCGCCTCGAAAAGAAAATTTAAAAATTGGTAAAATAGCTGTATTATTAAAAATTTACAATAACTTTTTTACTTTGATATTTTTTTTGACTCATTTCAAATAATTAATATACACAATATTAATTTTTGTAGTATTAAAATATTTTTACTGAATTAGAGTAATCATGAGATAACCCTAAAACCTGCTGAATTAATGAAATCATCCAATTCTGCGAAAATACATGGCAGCAAATAATAATGTATAGAGTAAAGTGGAAATAAAAATTTAAAACGGCTGAAAATGATGATGATGTTACATGAAAAAATAATTTGTCTATAACGAATTGAAGATCGTGATCTCCATGCTATCTTCCCTTCTTGCAAGATGCCGAAAAAATTGAAGGATTTATCTCAGCTAAATAGTTGATGTTCAGTTCCTGTAGAATGGAGACATTCGTGAGTCTCACCGCCTGTGGTATGCGTAACTACTAATAGTTGTTGTTTAAAGCATGGTGCCAGAATAGTGTAGCATGAACAAGCTTGGTATCTAAGAGTAGAATGGCAGTGCAAGTAAGAATGTTTGTAATTTCATGTAATGATATTTGTAAGCTTTCCTGTAAAATATATATCTAAACGTAAGCAGTATTGTGCAGTCATGAACTAAATTTAAATTACCGAATGAGAATGAAATGTGTTCCCTGGTATTTTATATACAATGAATTCATGGACATTGAAACAACCCTAAAGCGATTTTGTACATGTGCCCATTATTTTGAAAATGGTCTAAGTCTATAAATTTAAAAAAAATATGTTTATCAATTATTTCGCATCACATTGTTTAAACACATACTCTGCGGTGGTGGGTCAGATTGATTCGGGTGTTTGTAAAAATATGAATTACGCTACAAATATTCGTTTAATGTTGTTTTCCTTTTAGCTAAATTCAATATTTTAAAATAATTTGAGATCCTAAAAGTTATCGGACGAGATTCAAATGAGTTATTGATAAAAATGTGAAAAAAAGCTCAAAAACTGACCTAAAACATTTTGAGCGGGTAGACAAAGGATACCAGGTATGCGTCCATGTATTTATTTTGACTTATTTTCGTCTGGCGGCCCATATACAATGCCAGTAATATAATTATTTGAAAGGCATTGCGCCTACCTGTAAGTTATGACACTACCTGCTCGGGTTCCGATGAGAAGATCACATGCTCAGTGGATGTTTGTATTTTGGCTGAGTAGGGCATCTGTTGATGCGTGAGAATATGTACATTATTCGTAATATTTTTTTAAATTTTTTTAATAGAAACATTACAGCACATCATGTCATTTCATTAAATCATGTTAAAATGAAATATCTTTAAAAAATCTCCCACAAAACGGTTGAAAAATTGAATACTTGAAGTGGGTCTAAAATGACCCACCACCGCCGGACGTGTTTTATTTTTTTGACTCACGGGGCTGTAAGTCTTAAAATAAATATAATATGATGCAAATTATAACAATTGTGAAAAAATGTATTTAGTGTATTGTTACAACTTTCAACATATTTCACTAGTGTTTATTTTTGTAATAGAATAAGTCATTTTAACCTTAATTTTTTTATTTCTTAATAAGCTATATACAACATTTATATGTCAAAATAAATTATAAATCTAGCAGACTAAATAATTTTTGAAACATTGTGTTGTGTAATATTTTTTAATCAATTCAAACGCAAACCTTTAAATATCTCGAAACGAAATAAACATGACTTGACTACTTTCATAATAATGAACACACATAGATCTACAGACGACTTATGAAAATAACGTGGATTTATGGGATCACTATTGACAATATAATGATTCGGTTGCGAAAGAAAAAATATTGATATTATATTTTTAACATTTGCAAATTGAACTTTGTGATTAATTCAATTTACAACTACTTATTTTTTTTTAAATTTAATTTACAAAATACTTAAGTATGAATTCATTTTAATATATATGTAATTTTAATTTATTTTAAACCACTTAATGAGTTATTTCAATACACCAATCGGTATATAAATAGAAATTGATAAAATATACATATACGGCCTTAAAAAAAATTCAAAAATTAGCAAAACAAACTATACAAATTAATAATTAGACAAAATACTTTATTTAAACCATTATTTATTGATTATTCTACATGTTTCGATACCTATGGTGTCTTCTTCAGGAAATAATGTATACTGAAATTAAAAAATACAAACATTAATAAAAACAAAAACTATAAAGTGGTGAATAAGTAAGAACAAATATGATAACAAATTTAAAAGGTGACTATTTGCAAAGAGCATTTGGTTATTTATAATATTTAGCTTGCTAATACCGCTTTTTCTTATTACTAAAATTTCAAATTTATCTAATTGTAAACCCCTAGTATTTGTATGTATAATTTCTAAATACTTGTTAATATCTAAATAATGGTTTGTTTCCATAACGTGATTGGAAAATATTGAAGAAGTATAAAAATTAAGGTTCAAGATAGAAAAATGATAAAATTATAGGTTTAACACAGAATGGCTGAGTATCAAAATCAATTGTTTATTTGACTCAGAACAGCATTAAGCAAGAAAGTTGTAAGTTATTTGCTACTTTTTTTTTCTCCACCTATACCTTTATACTCATATCTGTGTTATTTCTTATAAATAAATAAAATACACCAGTCATGGACTAGAAAAAGAAGAAGAAGATGGAAATGAATAAAATCATTGCCACAATACGTATGAAATTAATGAGAAATGCCTCTGGCGCACATATCAAATTCCATATACAGCACTGTCAGTATCGCATTATATACCCGTATTCGATTATATTCCAAGTGTTTGTTTTATCAATCCAATTAAACATTCAGTAATGTGATGTGGAATTTTGGCGCAGGGTAGATAGCTAGATGTACGGGATGCTGTGATTAGATTTAGATCCTGTGCGGTAGGCACTTGCTGAAATTGCGTCGCTTCCCAATCAGTACCCTGAGTACAGAATAATCAGGAAATTGCATACTTATTTATTTATTTAATCCGAGGCGATGGTACCGGTGTTGGAGAAGGCTAATGTTGTGACGTGGTGCTTGTGTGAGTAGGTTTACTCAAAATGGACCTGCGAATGTCCCATACCAAAATGTAAATGTGTTATCAAGATGGAACAAAACAAGCGCAAAAAAGTTTTAGACATTTAATAGTAAATAGACAAAAACTGTTTTAGACATTTAATAGTAAATAGGCAAAAACTGTTTTAGATATTTAATAGTAAATAGTTACTTATTTACCATCACGCCGTTTTCCCGTGAGGGTAGAGCGGATAGCAGAGAGAATAGAGCGTTTCACTCTTCTGTCCTTACATACAATTCTCGCCTCATCCACATTTATAGATATTCTCATACAACCTCGTCGATTATTGAGGTTTTATACAAGACCATCCTCCAGTATTTGGTTTGCCTGGTAGTTCCAAGTCTTCCGCAGACGTTTTCTACTTCTGATGTCATCAAAACTTGCGTCGTATATCTTTTTTACCATTTTCTCCTCATTCATCCGGTTCACATGACCAAACCACTTAAGTGATCATTTCTTAATCTTACTCACTATACTAAGATCAGTATTATATTCTTTCCTTATTTCTTTATTCTTTATTCAGCCATAAATGGATCTGCCATATATACGCCTAAGTGATCTCCTTTCCACTGCATTCAGTCGACTTTCGTTTTTCTTATGCTATAATAAGATATATAAATTTACAGCAGTTGAATAACTGGATGACGACTAATTCAAGAGACATGCATTAGTTATAAATTCAATTCAATACTTTAACTAGAAACTTAGCCTTATCGTAATCGAATATACTATATTCACACATTATCGTTTGTAGACACAATTTAGTGTATGAGATTAAAAAATAATAATAAGCTTTACAGCCTTATGAAAATTGAAAAAAAATTAAGGGTTTGATTAAAAAAATATTTTAGAAAAATGTAGAAACCGAATGTAGTAGCCATAAATATAATTCTGCAAACTGATTTTGATGTTTCATCGCTCTAAATAATAATGTTTCCTTTAATTCCAAATAGCCGATCAAAAAACAATAAAAACACACATTAATAGGATCGATATAAATATTATTTAGTAAAAAACTTAATTTTAAATAGTAGCTGAAGCCTTAATGTATGTAAGTAAATATAATATATGTTTTTAATAATTAGTATTCAATGCACAAAGTATTTTAAAAACGTCTTCAATTGATCACATATGTAGGTACTGCAAATTAAATGGTTTATAACTAATTTGGTTCAATATAGATTTGACTCCGTAATCTTGGCTTCAAGATTATAATAATTTATATAATAACATTACATTTATTACATTACATTCATATTTTGATTGTTATTATAAAACACGATTTGTTACTTATGATGTATACAGATTTAAAAGTGATGTAAATATGTATTTTGCCAACGTAATGAAAGAAAGTTTGACATTTGACAGATGATGGTTTGTTTCGAAATACTAGAACAGAACATTACACAAACGTTTAAACTTAAACAATAATGTAACTTTGGTTCTTCACGATACGTACATAAAATACATATATTAATATGGGCAACCGGGGCCGACAGACAGCTTCCTGTCAAAATATTTAACTTTAAATTTAGTTAAGCTTTTGTTTGAATTGGTCAGAAGTAGGTAGTTACTTGAATTTCTGATAAAATATTTTAAATTTTTAAAAGTTAATAAAGTTATAAATACAAATAAAATGTATTAATTATAAATATATACATATAAAATCAATTTTATCGAAATATATTGTCGATGCGCTATTTGAGATTATAGATTGCTTTCAAATAATGGTACAATCGATGTATTAATTTGAAAAGTGTAACATATAGGTTAGAAAAATTATCATCAAAAGTACAATCGCTGTAGCATAGTTGGATAATGGACCTTCTCCGGTTTGGAAAGAGATCTAACTAGCGCGACAATAATACTTTTCGATAAAATTAATTTTATATGTATATCTTTATAATTAATACACTTAATTTGTATTTTTTATTTATTATCTTAGTTTTATTAACCACAATTGAGTTTAAAAAACATCTACCGGTTTCGGAAAACACTTAAACCACCAAGTTAATATTGTTAATTTTAAAAGTACACTTAATTTGTATTTAAAATATCATAGACCTATGTTCTGAATAATTACAACTTAATAATAAGAATGTGTTCTCCTTAATAATAATAAAGTTATATTATATTTCGTTTCAGGTCACCGGGTAGTAATATAAATACATTTGGATATTAAACAAACAAACAAATCGATTTTGTGTTTATTTTGTTTGAATGTTGCTCATCTCCATAAACAAATTTAAATAAATGTAATGTACGAGTATGTTTATATTATATATGACTGGTACTGCGTATTCTGTATGTTGATTTTCAGCTACCAGTACAACCCTTACATGGATCCTACAATATCCCTTCGTAGATGATTTGATAGGTATTGATAAACGTTTTAATCAGAATTGTACTCTACTAAAATCGTATTATATTTTTATGTTTAAGAATCATATTTTTATGAAACGTTATTATTATATTATTGATAGAATCGGCGCTAACTTTGTTGAGTTTCATCATAATGGATGGATATAAATGAAACAATGTTATAACTCTACTTGAGTTTTTTAGCACTACTCGAGTTTAGAGAGAAACAGTAACTCTCATCGACAGGTGAAGTAATAAACTTCAACATTTTATAAATATACTGGTGGTTGTATTTCTGAAGATTCTTGATACGTAAGAAATACAATAAAATTGTTAATTGAAATAATTATGGTTGCAGTGGCTACATCAATAATTTTGAAGATAATATAATTTTTAAAATTTACAGGCGTGAAACAATAAAATTTAAATGAATGATATCATCATTCAAATTATCTTATAGCATAAAAACGCAGAAATCTACGTGATTTACATAAATATATTAAATATTTTGACTTATAAAACGTTCGTAACACTTACAGTAGAATATTTCTTAATTTTTTTGTAACATTATAATTTCACATGAAGTAAAAAAATAAACCAAACATAACCGACCATGATGTTTGCATCAAGGAGTACATAGAACCATGGGATTGAAAAGTGTCCATGACAATTGATCGTTTTGCTGTGGGGACGTCGATTCAAATTCACCGCCATTGTAACCTTTCCCAGCTGATCAACGACACGAATGACATCTACATCCAGAGTTTAGGCTTCCGCGGAGAGAAGCCGCGCTCAGTCTAGCCTGATCGCGCCCCCGGAAACATCGATACAGATACAGATCTTTTTATATATATTTTTTTTCTTTTACTTTTCATGGACAATATTTACGACCCATTACCTGAAAACACAACCGCTGATGAATGATGTTAAAGAGCTTGAATCTTTGAGACGGTATTATGCCCTAGATATTCGAAAGATAAACAAGGAGGCTGCAATAGGTGGGACATGTAGAGCATGCAGCGCGCACAGAGTTTTAACCTTAATAGGGGAGATTTTAAAATAAATATGCTTTTGATAAAGTATTTAAATCTTTGTACCTATAGTAAAAATAAGACTAGCTCCGTAGTTTCTTGAGACAGGACTTGAACTTTCGGCCTTGATCGAATAAGCAATTTATTAATTTGTATAATTATTATTAGGAGAACACATTCTTATTGTGAAGTTGTAATTATTCAGAACATAGATCTGTGATATTTTAAATATTTAATTTAATTTAATTTGAGATTCCCTAAAAATAAGGTAGATGGCTCTTTCAAATAGTGGAACGATTAAATGTATTAATATCAAAAAGGTAACATATAGGTTCGAAAATTTGTCGCTAAAAATATCGTCGCTGTAGCATAGTTGGATAATGCACCTTCCCTAGCTTGGAAAGAGATCCAGGTTCGAATCCCGGTGGCGCAACAACAATATTTTTCGATAAAATTGATTTTATATGTTTTTTATCTTTCTAATTAATATATTTTTAATTCACATTTATTGTATAATTATTATTCTCAATTGAATGGCTGTATGACCAAGGTTGCCTTGATCAGAGATACCCTAGTTAACTAACTTATCATGACGCCTTTTCGCCGCGGGGGTAGCCAGAGAGGATAGAGCGCCACACTCTTCTGTCTTGATACACAGTTTTTGACAAATCCACGTTCATACATCTTCTCATACAATCTCACCTATTATTGAGGTTTCTAGCATCCTTAATTCTAATCCTTTAGTATCTGGTTTACCTGGTCATTCTTCCTTTATTTCTAGTGCTATCAACACTTGCATCATGTATTTTTTTTATTATTCTCACCTCATTCATTCGTTAACCTTATTCACTATACTAAGATCAGTTTTACATTCATTCCTTATTTCTTAATTCTTTACTCTGTTATAAATGGATCTGCCATACATACGCCTAAGCGATCTCATTTCCACTGCATTCAGTCTACTTTCGTTCCTCTTCTGCTAGCTTCAGGCCTCACTTTCAGTATCAGAATTCATTATCAGTACCAGAACTTCACTGTGTACCGTTAGTTTGCCTCAGTCGACAAGTTCTCATTAGCTATAATTCCATTCAAAGCGCAGTTCACTTTGTTACCTGCAGTCAAAACCCAAAAAAATTTCCGTCGTCACTCGTAGAACAAAGATCTGATCCATGCATCCTCTTCCACCCACAAAGGCCCCTTGCATGTCCCATACTTTTTCTTTCGTCATCGTTCTTGCTCTTTCTATTAAAATTCTTCCGTATAGTTCGCTAACCGAGCTTAGTAGACTAATTGACTTATAGTTGCCACATTCCATTGCGATCATTTGCCTTTGTAGAGAGGCATAATAATAGCTCTCATCTAACTAGAAATAATAGAATAGAATATATTGAACAAGTATTCACATTGCGATTGTTTGAAATTTTTACAAAATCATGTTTAAGCTTTAAGTCTATATTTGCGTAATTTATACATTACTTATCTATGTATTTGCTTCAGGCCCTAAATAATTTAACAATATAGTCTAGCCGCTCAAAACTTGATGACTTTTATTTTTTTATATTCAATATATAATTTAGAATCAATAATACGTTTCAATTAATTGGCATAATCGTATAAATATGATTTTTTTTACATAGACATAGTTGAGATTGAGCACATATTCCTTGAACATTTTCGACTCGTAATTTAGTCAGGTATTTACCCATAAAACGTTGTAGACTAGGTCTGTTACATCATGTATAAGTTATCGCGCAAATAACAAATAATATTAACTTTTAAAATATATTATTTTAAGGAAATATTTTTCACTAGTGTATGTATTATCAAAATTAAAAATTTATTCATTGATCCACAAGGACATAAAAGTGTTTTTAGAATGAAGATGAGATGGCTTGACATTGTGGTAATAGAATACTATGTTTTGGGGTTGATCATCGTCTTAATGTTCGCTAGCTGTATATCTATATCCAGTTCTGCGCATCCACCTACTATCCTCTTACCGCCTTACGTCGTCCGACTATCAAGCTGGTGGGTAACCTACTCTTTTCCCATTCAGGGTCTCCACTTCAAGGTTTTCTTCTCCAGCGATCGTCCAATCTCCGACCCATTAACATTTCAGCTTGCACACCGGTTGAGTAAGGTTGGCGACTCTAATGCTATGCCGGAAGGTAAATTTCAAGGAAATTTCGACACTATTCATAGTTGGAAGAGCGCACAAGTTGGAGACATTAGTTTCATATATGTAGAGAGAGAAGAAAGATACCAAATTTGTATCATAACATGATCAATATTTGAATGAATATTGAATTATAGAATACTTTGTATTATTCGTAAGACTTTATCTTGTGTATAAGTAATAAACAAATAATTAAATATTATTTGCACGAACTAGATCTTCGAATCAAAAGTTTTCCTTTAATTAATTTCTTAAGCAAGCTTTAAGTTGTTCTTAAGAACCTTTTAATATCTTGCATACTTAGTTAAATGTTCTTTTAGAGCACTTATGTCGTTTCAGGAAGTCTGCACTCTCAAAGGAAAACTTCAAAAACAAAATATTTATAATTTCCTTACAACTCACTGTTTCCTTTATTAATTATGAATCGTTGCGGTTAATACTAAAACACAATTTAAAAACTCAACAAAACTATACAAGTATCTTTTGTTATTACTAGCTATATAAGCATAGTTTCACCCACTCCCTCTCTTAGTTGGACGTTTTTGAAAGGAAATATTGTCGCCTGTCTCTTACTTAAAATAATGAACTTTTTAATACGTTTAATGAGCCAAGCATCTTAAAGTTTATGAGAATATAATGATTTTGATGGTTGGGCATTGTAGAGAGAGTGACTGAACAGCAACGTCACTGCTGGATACCAGACCAACCGGATTCAGGAGCTTGGGAAGGTCCAAACTAAGAAGAAGCGACAAAACTGAAATATGAAAGGCAACACTGGAGAGAATCGATGTAAAACAAATGTCAATGTAAGATAACTTCCAAGGTTGCCTAGGAATTATAGACAGTAGTAATGATTACTATTTCACTAATTAAATTAATAAACATTGGATTATCAAAAAAAGCAAAGTAGTTTATTGGTCTAGTGGATAAGATGCGGGCCTAGTGATTTAGTAGTTCGCACCTCATTCCAGAAGACCAACAAGTTTAGCTTAGTTTGAAAATAGTAATATTATAATAAAAATGTGGCATGTATTTAATGTACCTAAGCATCTCTATTTTTTAATTTAAAAGATAATAATATATTAGTGTTGATTTTAAAATTGTTCCCTCTCTCTCCATGTGACCCCTATCCTTTCCTCACATCTCCTAGCAAATACTCTGTCTCCCTCTGATATGCTGCCTCTCTCTCCTTTTAATTATTTAACATTCTACGTATGTAATGTCTGCATTTAGGTCAGTCTGTATTATACTATCTTGTTCTGAAGAAGGTTGGGTCTAACCAAAACTAGTTAACATTTGTGTATGTATATTAATAAAGTTATTTAAAACGAAAAATCCTAATATTTAAATATATTTTGAACATCTATAATTTGAGATGTTAAGTCCAAATGTTTAAAATAAATAAAAAATATTAAGGCAAACACACTCTTATTGTGAAGTTGTAATTATTCAGAACATAGGTCTGTGATATTTTAAATACTAAATTAATGTATTAATTATAAATATATTAGCGTCACCGGGATAAAAATAATATTTTTCGACAAAATTGATTTTATATGTATATATTTATAATTAATACATTAATTTAGTATTTAAAATAAAAAATACATTATATGATCAACATTTTTATCTCGGTATCAAGGGTATCATCTCATTTTTAATTATGAGCATCGTCCGTTGATATAAAAAATTTATTCTTCACAAATAAATATTTTGAAGATAATGAAACTTTTCCACTTCGGAGTCAACAAATATAAAAACTCTTTGACATGAAGAAAGCGGAAAGAAAAAGTTGTTTATAATGAGTCTCTTTATTTTAAGGCTGTATTTTATAATACGACAGCGTAAAATAAAAGTCTTTAAATAAATAAAGTTTATGCTACATAAAGCAGCTGTTTCACTAAGAAATATCGATTTGTTTTACATTTTCTTGGGGTGGATTCACAATGGTTAATATTGTGACCGACGCCAGTTGCCGACGACAAGTGGTGTATTATGAGGGAATGGAAGAAAGACCTTCGATTGCGGACCAGAATGGACTCACGGAACCAAAGAACAGCTCGACTCACCTGATTGATGACGCTGTCAAAAATTCCTGGATGCTGTTATCAATAATTCTTAGAGTGATGGTTACATTTCTCAAAAGGAATTCATAGTATGTTTTCTTTGTCTCAACAGATGCGTAATAGATAGACAAGGATAGACACAAAATTTTTCGCAAGAAATTGTTTGTCCATTAGACTTAGCCAATCATTTCTGTTCTTGATGTTGATGTAAACATATTAAAATTAATAATAAGACAAAATATTTTGTTTAAACCACTATTTATTAATTATTCTAAATTTTTCGATACCAATTGTATCTTTTTCAGGAAACAATGAATTCTGAAATTAAAAAATACATGCATAGACAAAAACAAAACTGTAAAATGATGAATAAGTAAGAACTAATATGAAAACAAATTATTTATGATATTAAACATGCTATTAACACTTTGTTTATTTCTAAAATTTCAATTTTAACTAACTGTAAACCCCTAGATTTGTATGTATAATTTCCAAAATCTTGTTAAATCAAAAGAGTGGTTTGTTTCTAAAAGGTGATTGGAAAATTCTGAATAGTTATTCCTCTCAAATGCTCCTTAATTCTAATATCAAAATTTATGTAATAATTCGTATATAAAAATAATTGCAATCATTGCAAATTAATTTGTAGACCCCCAATTTTGTTTTTAAATATCGTCTTTATCCTTGTTATTTAATATTAATGTTAAAGCAATTCTGAAAATATTGAAGAAATATTAAAATTATCTTATTTGAAATTTGTAAATGGCACAATTGGTTCAAGTAGCCACCGATGTTTTAACTCATCAGTCTTAACTCAACCAAACGGATATATCGGAACAATTTATTTTTATATTCATAATGTTGCATATTTTCATCCAATAATTAACAAAAATAGATTGAAGAATTCAAAACATATTTAACAAATCAATACTATGGTATTGTAATGATATTGACTTATTTTTTATTTTCAAAGTACTCTAGCCTTAAAACAAAATTGCTACGAACTAAACGGTTTAATTTATTTATGCTATTTTTCAATACGATTACGTATCATAAATAAATAAATGACTAGCTTTGTGTCGAATATCTTTTATTCGTAGGTAAATTTAAAAAAAAAGTTACACAACGTTAGAGTGAAGTATTAATTTGATTTAAAATATGAATTATGTGGATACAGGATTTACCTTTTTTTTGTTAGTACATTTTTTAAATAGACGGACGGTTATATTACAAAAAGTTCTGATGCCATCTCGTAGATTCTACATATAAAAACTAGAAAATTTGTAATTGAAATGGCACCAGAAATAGAGAAGATCAGGTAAACCAGATAATGGCAGATGGTCCTGTGAGAAGCCTTTACAATCGACGTGCTTGTATAATAAGATGTATAAATATGTATGAGGCGAGAATTATGTGTCAGGACAGAATAGTGTGGTGTCCTATTCTCTCTGCCTCCCCCCGCGGAAAACGACATGATGGTAATTTAGTTAGTTATTAAGAAGATGGTAGCATCTAAAAGGGAAAAAACAGATATCTAGCAACCGTGTGTAGATAAAATTTAACAACTTCTGTTTAGGTTATCGTATCTTAATCGGTTAAGGTAATTAAAGTTCCAGGATCAGGTCCCGGTGATGACAGATTTAACTGAAAGTAGTTTTAATATTTCCAATGGAGAGTAAAAATCATATAAATACAATATAAACAATATTTATTGTAAATCTGTAATAAAAAAGGAGGAAATAGATATTCAAAACAGTCAGTTAAAAAATCAGAAATTGTAACGTGATATTATGATTTGACGTCTGATTCCGAATCTACCTTAAGTTCTCCGAGAGGGTGAGCTAATATAAAGTACACAATACAGAGAAAAAACCTCCCCGACAATTTGAAGAGAATTTCATATTCCCTTTGGCTGTGCCTCGAGGAAAATCACCTAACTGAAAAATCAACGAAGAGTGAAGCAACTTCTCGTGTAAATGCCAAACAAAACAAACACTTATTTAATGCTTGCTCTAGGCCTAGTTCTAGGTAACGTTGAAACGTGGATTTGATCCATTTTGCCTGGAAGTTGGAGGCTTTTCGTGAGATTTATATGAAAAAAGGAGGAATATACTCTCGTTCTGAGACCAGTTGTCAATATCTATATGCAGTGGCGTAGCAACAAATTACTGAACCCCAGAGAAAGCACGTATACAGGGTCCTCACCTCGCTGTACTTTATTTTTAATTGAAAGTAATTAGAGTTGAAAATTTGTATCCTATGTTTATACAGTGTGGCCCAAAAAAGTAAGAATATTTCGTAAAATGTGATATAATTACATCAAAATTAGTTGAACTATATCAACAATAGTTTAAATAGTAAAGTAATTAACTTACTTACCTATTTACCTATATTACGTTTTATTTTGATAATTTCAGGTCTCCATATTTGATTATTAATTTTCCCATTGTTAACATTTGGTTTTTTCAAATTGTTGCCCAGAATATCAAAAATCACTGCAGGAGACCGTATTCTTACCAAAAATTTGCGAATTTAAAAACGTTGGGATGCTAGGAAAATGATCAAATAGTTTCAAAACAAATTCTGGAGTATAGCTACACATTACAACATAACTGAACATTACAGCAGGACGGAGCTCCATCTCACATAGCCAGAAATACAATTAACTTTCTTCGTCGTGAGAATGTTAATTTCATCAAGACAGGCATGTGGCCACCGAACAGTCCAGATTTAAATCCAGTAGATTATGCAATATGGGGTGTTTTAAAGATTTTCGATTAGCTAAATATTGTGCAAAACAAAATGCATTAAGAATTATAATTGATTATATTATGTTTTGAAATAATTCATGTGTTACTAGATGTTTTAACTTTTTTTGGGCCACCCTTTATATAGTTTTCGATTTTTTTTTTTATTAATAAGATCAGACCTTTAAATAGTTAATATAATTATTTATTCGAAACAAAGTTATAAAAACTATGTCTTAGTTGGTGAAATTGCTGAAATTTTTTAATTGATTCCGAGCTTCTCTGATGGCCGGGCCCCCCAACGGCTGCCCAGGCTGTTTAGGCGACATACACGCCACTGCATGTATGCGAAATAGTGACAGTGTTGACGGATTTTCACTTCTCCATATGTGCCAGTTTTCATGATTTCTAGAGTTTCTGTCTGCTGTCTGCTGTGACAAATAAATATTTATTTATCGTGAAAACATTTTTTTTTATGTGCACTTACATCACATGAAGTGATAGGACACACAACGTGTAAATAACAAAACTACCAAAAGTATTCGACATAATGAAAATGGGCAGGCCAAATCGCTCAGAGATTTTATTTTAAGGCTCCTGAATTAAAGAACATATTTCTTTGAAGCTGCAAATAAATGATAGTTTTATTTTATTAACTGACGGAAAGAAACGGTTCATAAATGACTTCCAGCCGTTTCTCTCCGCTTATCAGAGTAAATAAATGCCGCGCCTTGTTTGGCGATAAGCATTGCATGCAGCGTACCTCTGAAAACCATTTAAATACGCCCAACACATTCATCCCCGCATTTTCACCGTCTCAATTGAAGTAAATTTTATTTTTCTGTAGTTTATTTTGCTGAGTACAACCTGTGTAGAGTTATTGCAAATCTATGACCATATGATGACGCATCTGATACTGAACAAAATATTTTCCAGTAATGTTTTTTTCTAATGTTTGTTTGTTTACAGTAGCGATTAACGATTGTTTCGTCCATTCTCTTATTTCAATACTAAAGGAATAATAAGAGGCCTTCATTTAGTAGTGAATAGAAAACGGCCGATACGATCAATGTGATACTTGAAAAGAATCCTTTACGTATATTGTATTTCATTTAATTATTTTTTTTTGTTGTTGATTAAACACAGTTAATTATTATGTAAAGAGCCATTCTTGCTATAAAACTGTTCTGCAGTTTGGCAAATATTGAAATTTAAAATATATTATACATACTATAAAGTTGGTAAAATAAATTAGTACACGACAAGACTGATTGACTGAAAGGTAAATGCCCAAAGTATTTTAAACATTGAGTTAGGTTAGGTTAAAAAGATATTTAAGTTGCAAATAATATAACAGAGTAACAATAAGTAAATATCTAGTAAACACTTTAAGATTAAATATGGTCTAAAATACGATGAAAATTGACCTTTTTTGGGAACAAAAGTATTTTTTGTAGGCATATTTTCCTACAAATAACTCTAAGCCGTTTGAATTCCTGCACATAAGGGATTTCATGTAAATAAATGTGCTGATAAACTGGACAAGGAGGCCACTCTTTCTGGAGTTTTCCCTGATCAATTCCATATCTCGATGTACGACAGACTTAATATGGTAAAAAAAACGTACGAATTCTATTTAGACTACACAATGGATGGATCCTAACAATCATAAGGATAATCGGCTTTAAATAATTCAAAGCTCTATTCCCCATACTTCCTGATTCTCCAAAAATAAAGTCTCCAAAAGAACAATATCAAATATCTCTATTTAATAATTATATAATGAGAATTAGGTATTGCCAGGTAGTCTCACATTTATCTAGATTTAACTTAATAGATTCCCCAATGTGTGGTGCCGAAGAAAAAACCCTTGACCGTATCTTTTTGTCTGTCCATTGCGGGGTTTTTTTACAGTAATATCGTCACTAGTAATTTTCAATTCCCGGTTAACTTGTGTCATCTTCTTTCCCTTAACTCGCCACATTTAATCTATATAATAGCAAATTAATAATAGCATATTATATATAATAGCATATTAATAATTGAACGACAATGATATAAACTTGTAATATAATATTTTAAATTTTTAACTAGATTAATAGCACAAATTGCTCTTGAAGGGTAAATTGCCTATTTAGAAGAAGAAAAATAATATTAAGCCGTTAAACATAAGCCTTATACGAATATAATTAGGTACCATAAACACCATTATTTCACTTTAAAGATAGCTGGCTGGTTGGCAAAGTGTTAAAACTTCCTATGTTTTCCCTGAACCCGATAAAAGAGTGGGTAAGTAGGTACTGCTAGACTTATCATTGAACATAATAAATTTTCCAATTCCTTGAAAATATCACAGTTTGAAAGTTGAGGGGGTGACATGGGGTGAATTTTCATTCCTTCATTGATTTTTTATTCGTATATAATATTTTAGACCTAGATAATATTATGGTTTTATTATCCATTATTTTTATTATCCGTATAAACAACTAAACCAAATAAAATACAATAAAGACGTCTTTGTTACCAAGGCTTGGTAAAACTTTGTGTTAATTAAGAACATAATTAACGGAAAAGTTTATTTACTTTTTGTTTATTTTTCATAGCCAATAGTTTTGACAAAGGGTAATGTTGTCTTACTTAAATACAAAGTAATTTAATATAAAAGTTTAAATTAGGGTAAATCACCAGATGTTTCATAATTTATTTTATTTCGAGAAAATTAAATAATTTGTTAATCTTTTTAACATTTGAAGCAAATACATTGTGGTTAATTTTTAATACTTAATACTTTAATAACATTAGTTTATTTTATTATTTTTATTTCAAATTAATTACATACACATATATATATACATTATAAATTTATTTTTTGTCAAACTGTATGACAGTTTTATGGAAAAGATTGCCTTTTACGTAGTTATTATTAAGGTTTTATAAACAATATTTATTTTATTTTTATAAATGAAATATAACAAGGGAAAAAAATAGATATGATCTTAATGAAATAAAAATATGCATTATCCTACACCGAATTGGAATATTAATATAATATACAGTCATTTCCATTTAGAGTAGTGGGACACGCTTATAAATCATGTTATAATAAAGTTAAAAGAATTTAGATGATTTAAATACTAATTTAATGTATTAATTATAAATATATATATATATATAATCAATTTTGTCGAAAAATATTGTTTTTGCGCTACCGGGATTCGAACCTGGATCTCTATTTCCAATCCGGGAAAGAACATTACCAATTGTGTTATAGCGCCAGTATTTTTCATGACAAATTTTCGAACCTATGTATTACACTTTTTCAAATTAATACATCTATCGTTCCATTATTTGAAAGCCATCTACATTATTTTTACAGAATCTCAAATACCTTTGAGTAAACCGATTGCAGACGCCAGAATTATCAATTCATTTTTATTAAATTTTAGATACATTGGATACAACTTATATTATTAAGCAGAACTTATATTATTGTGAAGTTGTAATTATTCAGAACATAGGACTGTGATATGTGTTTTAAATACTAGTCATAAATCAATTTTGTCGAAAAATATTGTTTTTGCGCTACCGGGATTCGAACCTGGATCACTATTTCCAATCCGGGAAAGGTGCATTACCAAATATGTATCAGCGCCAGTACCTTTCGTGACAAATTTTTGAACCTATATGTTACCTTCCCCGGATTAGAAATAGAGATCCAGGTTCAAATTTAGGTAGCGCAAAAACAATATTTTTCGATAATATTGATTTTGCATGTATATCTTTACATTAATAAATAAATACATTAAATTACTATATAAAATTAATCAATGTTAATTTTGTATATGTTCTGTTTAGAATGTGTTATTTTATTGAAATTTCAAAGATCACTATATTAATTTGTTAATTGACTTTGATTTTCTAATTAGAGGATCTCTATTTACAACTTCACAGTACGAATGTGTCCTTAAGAAATTAAATGAATTACTTAAAAAGATAGAAAAAAATTTTTTTTTTCGAAAAAATACACAATTTGTAACATAACTAGTTTACTATATTTCATGGGAAACCTGAATATAATGTATTATAACAATGAGACAAAAAATTAAACAATAATATGTTATTTTACATTATATTTTATGGTAGTCACCGGGGTCTCATATTTAAAAAAAAATGTTTAATAAGTCTTTACTGATTTTGTTAATAATATTGGCACAACACATTCTTTCGCTCTCTCACCATACACATTATTCACAATCGCTAGTCTCATGGTTCGACCTGACGATCTGGTTGAATAGGTATGATGAGAATCAATATTTACATACTTTTAAAATTAACAATATTAACTTTGTGGTTAAAATTCATATTTTTTATTTATTATCTTTGTTTTGTTAACCACTGAATTGAGTTTAAATACATCTAACGGTCTTATTCTAAAAATTTTTCCTAAAAATTATTCGACTAAATTCGTATTGAGCAGCAATTTGAGTTAGGTACTAAATTTATTTTTTAAATAATTGTTATTTTTTGTTTTTTTTTTTTTTTTAATTTTTTAAAAATAGATTCTGGTGAAGAAACAATGCTATATTTTTAGTTAGTTATGACATCCTGAAGAAGAAAATGGTATTTTTTGAAACCGGTAGATGTATTTAAACTCAATTCAAAAACAAAGATAATAAATAAAAAATACAATATTTCTATTATTTATCAACTTTTCGAATATGATAGTATAAGTTACTTTTATATCAACTGGTAAGATTTTGCATATTGTCATACAATATTACATATTGTATATATTATACACGTTTTGCTATCTATTATTAGGTTTATTTTTTTTAATATTGACTATATTATTTTATTAATTTGTTTATTAACATCTACACACTAGTTCTGAGAACAACAACGACATTTTATCAACGTTTCCATATGTCAATAGCTCCGAAACTGCACACTCAACACTAACTGGAAATCGAACTTCCAATAAGATTATACAAATATGGATCCAATATATGATTCAATTGGGTAGAGATCAATCAGAAGCCTCGCTGTTCAATATTCCAATATAATCACAATACAATACCTACACTATTAATTCACTTTAGTTTTATAACACCTTCATTACATTTATTTTTTCTATTTTTTTATTTTTTATTCCTGTCAAATCTTTATCTTTCTAATTTGAATTAAATAACACCACAACAGTACGAAAAAACTAGCTAATTTAACACAGACAGCAATCTAGCAAAGTAGTCAGGACGATGCGATATATATCAGAGGTGGAGTCTACTCCATCCCACATAATAAACTACGAGTATTATACTTAATTGCAATATAATTGTAACGTATGTTTATCATGTTATATTATAATATTTTATATTCACCTTTGTTACAATATGTATGTCAATAAAATCTAATAAATAGTTTTATTTTCGGAAAAATACATTTTCTTTAATCATGATGAAAAACAAACAAAAACAATTATGTATCAGAATGTTTTGAACACGCCTTATAGTATATAATATGACAGTGGTTTATAAAATAAAATAACGTTAATAAACTATTAAATAATTGCTAATTGATTCCGAACTCTGTATGTTTCATATAATTATTTGTTTTTCAACTCTACAATGCATTATGATGCAAATTCGCACCATGTTGATTTATCTATAAAACATACTAAAGTGTTCTTGGTGAGAAAACTTTATCACAAAATTATTTTTAATCATTTTTTAAATGTAATAGCTGTTGTTAGTGTCCAATAAATGGTTAACATACACATTTGAAAAGTCCTTGTGGTGACCTTTCACGTGCCCCACAGACATAACTGTGTAAGGGTTCACTGATCAACCATACAGTGCCGAAACTCGAGCCAGCAATAAGTAGACATTCATTCGTGACGGACACTGCCCACGCAGCTAGCGACATTTCTCCGCAGACCGTTCTCTTATCGACATCTTCTTCCATTCACCACTCGAGCGAGCCACTGCAGAGTTTAATGCGCATTTAACTGTACAATTATTTACACCAATAAACGCCAATCCTAGTAAGTGCTTTTTCAATAAAAAAAAATGCTCTTATTATAACAAAAGATACCTTACACTGCGACATACAAACAACACGTGTGAGACTAGAATATGTTAGGAGCTTCAGTCTCACAGCAACAAAAATCACTTTCTGATAAATCACATCAAACACAACTTCTACACTGATAACTCCTAAATCCTCAAACATATCATTTATTGTCCCAAACTTCTGTCCGACCACAACTTGAACACGCTTCTAGCATCTGGAATCCTTATCATAATACATCCGTTAATAAATTGAAAAATGTTCAAAAGAAGTTATTGCGAATTCTAAACTATATATTAAAATTACTCCGGCAGTGTATTATAGATTTACTAAGAAATATAATATTTAATGTTTAAAAAATAGACGAATAGCAGTTGACACTTTAAACTTGTACAAAATCTGGCAAAACCAGTTTAACTGTCCACCCCTTTTGTCATGAATAAATTTTGATTTCCTATCGCAAGTGTCACGATCACAACCTCTCTTCAGCATTTCTATAGGTAAAACCAATTCTGTATTACGCTTGCCTTTAGTAAGAATGTGCCCAGCTTACAATAAAAACCAATTTAACATCAAAGCATATAAAAAAAAGCCGCAGAAAGGGGGGGACCAATCCTTTTCCGAAACTGTTTTAAGAGTGGTTACCCTATTGCCAGTTTCTCTCGACAAAGCAAAATGCACTCTAATGAATTTTGTCTAATTTAATTATTTAGCTTAATGCTAATCACTTATTTATACCTCTATACTAGAACTCAGTGATTTTTTGATACTATTTATTAGAATAGTGTTTACATATACACACACATATATAAATATATATAACTCATTAATTATTAAGTTTACGTGTACTTTGTATTACTCAATATATATATATATGATATATTGTATATATATAATATATATATATATATTATATATATACAATATATATATATATATATATATATATATATATATATATATATATATATATAATTTTGAGTAATACAAAGTACACGTAAACTTAATAAAGTGGATACGTATATTAAATACGATAACAATGATCGTTTATCCAAATATAGAAGAAAATAAAGGAACAGGATGTTAATTATGGTTATAGAAGTAACAACAAATATATGATTTCGATAAATTAGATTTTCTTGTATACATTACATAGTATTTAATTTATATTAATAATAATGTTTTCTTAAAAATTATAATATTACTATCATTGGTAACTTCTGCACGTTTTATCCATGAATTAGTACCACTAGGACAATAAGGATATATTTGGATCCAATCTATTGAGATACAAATATAAAAAAAACAAATTAATTTCATTAAATACCGGACAAATTAATTTGGATATGTAGAAACGCATTTTTTATCAAAGAGTTCGTTTTTTATCTTTTTGCATAGTGAATAATTAATTATTTAAAAACATTTTCAAAGCATTCCTTATACACGCCAATGTTTTCAGTTCACTGGCTAAAGTAATTTTCTTTTATCTACGCTAAAATAAAATAAAACTGATATGGGTCTATTTCCATGCTAAGTCTTCGTTTTTAGGATGAGCAAACTGCTGATGTTTCAAAGTTTTATTACGGTTCGATATAATTCATTCACTTGTTCAATTAAAGTTAACTATCTCAGGTAGACAGATATATATATACAGTATGAAGCGAGAATTAGATTGGATGGAAAAGTCGAAGTTTGCTTGTTACTCGGTTTACACTTTTTTGGTTGATCGAAGGCTCAATCTCAGCACCCGGCAGTCTTAAATTAATTATATTCTGATTAAAATGGTAATGATAAATGTAGGTATATGCGCATTCGCGGTTTGGTATCATAGCATCCACAAAAAAATACAGCGCGCACACAATTTCTAACAAGGTTTCTTCTTCATGCGCCGCCTTCTGTATAAGGTTTCGGTACCATGTTGCTGTATGTTGCTTTATCCTATATAAGATCACCAACATTTTGAATGAGACACTTTTAAAGGTTATACAGCCAACATAAATTTCATTTTACCAACGCTTTTTCTACCTTCTATCTTCCCCTGCAATAATATATTGTAAAATAATATGTCCGAAGTTTGCAGCTTTCCTCAATAGTTCTCTTGAGTAATTCAGTTAATTTATGTAATTATTTTTTGTCTTTACATCCTACCTCGTACTTATGTTTTTTTTTGCTCTCTACTTGTTTCCTTTCTTTAACTTCTTACAAGTCTTTAGTCTATCGAAATATTTACTTTGTTAATTTTACTTATTCTCTACTTTTCTCCTTTGTAATTTTTATGTTTTTTTACCATTTAATTTAATTGGTTACCTTACTTCGATCATAGAATCTAGCTTATTAAACTTAATGGTTACCTAGCTCAGAACAGCTATATGTACATAGCGAGATAGGAAGCGGCCAATATGCTTGCATGTAAATGGAATGTAGTATTAATAATAGTATTTTCTGGTGTATTGGTTACTTTAATGATTTTTAAATTGATGCAAGCTTTAAAGGAATCTTGTTTTAAAATTACAAAATACAAAAAATAATGACAAAAATGAAAATGTATGCATCTTAATACATTATTAGTATTGTGATCAACCCAGATTCTCCCCGTAGCCTTGTACTGATATGATAATGTTTTTATTATTTTTTCCCCCAGTGTAGAAATAATAGAACTGGTCCCTAAAATTGCATAAAAATTTTTAATATTTAATCAAATATCTGCTAGAAATCAAATATTTTTTCGATAAATAATTATTTTTTGTATATCTTTCTGATTAATATGTTTATTTAGTATTTTTATATTATCAACTAATCTAACAAATTACCCGCTTATCATTTTTAAAGTTGATAATACATTAAATTAAATAATATAATATTTAGTTTTAAACAACTTTATTATGTACATACACTAATATCAACTAGTTTCGGTTGGGCCCAACCTTCTTCGAGATAATATAGTATGTACTAACCTAAGTACAGATAATTATATCGAAGGTTAAGAGAAAAGAGCAGCAGCATATCAGAGTGGGACAGAGTACCAGCTAAGGGGTGGGTGAGAATGGTAGGGAACTCGTTTAAAATCAGACTATTGGATACATTTATTTGGTTATTTAATATCTGACTATTATTCATATTAATTGATTTATTAATCTCTAATGCTTCTAAATTAGCCATTATGTGTTTTCTTTCTTTGAAAATAAAAATAAAAAATAAAAATACATTAGCAATATTAGAATATATCCAAGAACACACAATTACAGAATTTTCACTTACAAATGCACTGTTATTAAACAAATAACAGATAAAGAATATTACTTTAAATAATTAAAAAAAATAATTAGATTCTTATTGTGACATCTATGCATTTTCAGGGAAATTAATATCTAATTTAGTTCATAGATGGCGATAGTATAGTTGTACTCGAAGTGTTTTTACATATTAACATTTATGCAACTTCCAAAAATTGGATATATGTAGATGGGTTAAAATGGTGAATATTACTACAAAGTGATCACTCAAACCAGCCGAAAACAGGTAGTAAGATCTGTAATTACCCATACGTCCATAAATATCCATTAAATTTAATAAAAAATATCTTCGTCCTTATGAGATATCTATTATTTGTTTATAATACATAATTTATAAATGATAGGCATCTACGTGGTGCTTAATATTGGCATTATAAAAGTGTAGATGCCTGATAAATATTCGATAGGAATAAAAATAAAAATATAAAAAAATAAATGTATCGAGAGTGTTGAACTAGTAATAGTGCATGCACTGTATAACGACTATATTATAATGTTGGATAACAATGCTTCTGATTAAACTCTACCCAATTGGATCATATATTGGGTTCACATTTGTGTAATCTTATTGGAAGTGAACGATTACCAATTGATACTGAGCGTGTTGTACAGTTTGGGAACTAAGAACATGTAGAATCTTTGATAAAATGCCGTTGTCGCTCTCAGAACTGGCGTGTAGATGTTCGCTGTTTGTCTTTTATTGTATTCATGATTTATTGCTTGGGATACCTGGGAGAGACAAATGAAAATATGTTTAACGTAAACTAATGGAATCTAATCAAAAAGTAAAAGAATTAATATTATAACAAAATACAATTCAAATTAACAATCCTAATTTCGTTGGGTTGGGCGCGAGTTTGACGTTCTTCAATGCAGGTTTGTGACAAGATAAAAATAGGATTTGTACAAAGAATTGTAGAAAAATACTATGTAGATTCAGTCTACATTCAATGTAGTAATATATTTCGAAGGGAAACGTCTCGTTTTATGAAAAGATTGTTAATCATGTGATTAGATTAAAACAAATTATACTAAATTATCCACTAGTGAGTGAATAGTATAAAAATATTTTTCCTTCGGTTACATGTCGGATATTATATCGTATACATCTTGGATAATTTGACAGCTCTGAGCGATAAATTGAAAATAAACCATAGACGGTGATCGTTTTTATAATCTTTAAAATAAAGCGCGTTGCCAACATGAGCGCGTTGTTAAACTAATGAAAGGGTAATTTCGAACGTGAAATCTGTTTGTAACGTTACAATGTTAATTATATAATGGTGAACTGAAGTTACGTACATACGTTGTACGCATTATTTATGTATAATAAGATATCTGCGTGGTAGTACTCCTATCCGTGGATCATTTAAATGTTCTGCTTCAAGAAGCAGTAAATGTGAAGTTTTTATTTATATTTAAATGGCATAAAACTGATATAGAATATTAAAATATTGTAGTTTTTCTGAGCGGGTGTTGAAAATAATTTTCTAAGCTCCATTCTCCATCTATATCTATTTATATCATAAAACGTATTCTTTTGAAGCCTTTCTATATTACCATTCAATCGCTTTACTCTATGTTTGTAATTCTACGTAACCAAACAGAGCAACACCAATACAATTTAACGGTTATTTGAAAGGTTACCAATATCTCCTACGCTATACATATTAAACCTATCCCAGATGCTATTTATTGAAGAATAAGGGTGAATAGACGATAGGATATAACATTTTCTCTTAAGATAAAGTCAAAGCGTTTTGTAAGATAGCCAAGAGTAACGGGTTCGATTCGCAATACGTTTAAAATAAAATACAAATTTTGTGTAAAACGAATGCAAATATTATGGACAGCTCACAGAACAAACTACCTGATTTTACAAAAAGTATATATTGAGCAACGTCTATCTTTGAACAGTCCACTGCTTTCTTCAGAAACTGGTGATACAAGAGAGAGTCAAAGGAACGCGTTTCGGTGGAAGATTTCCGACTAGATGAATGATCAGAAGCCTGCAATTAATGACTTACTTCAGAAAGCTGTCAGAAATGCTGCAGATTATTACAAATGGCGCCGAATAGTTTTAATTGTGGTATCATCACTATCATGGCGAGCACAACTGCTCTACTATAAGCATATGGAAGCGGTGATTCACCGTCGCCGATTCCACTTGGCCGACAACATGGGCGACATCTGCATCTGGACGAGACTTCTGGCTAGAGTCCCGGCTAGAGATTCGACCGCGCCGACTAGTTCGGCTATTTATATATCGCTAAAAATAGCGGTATATAAACCATTTTATACGAATTGCATAATGTAAGTACAATTGAAAAAAATGAAAATAATAAAAGCGCATTTCCTGCATTGTTCGTGATGATTGATCATAAAAGAGCGGAGCGGCAAGTTCTAGTCAGGCCTCGAGTGCAGATGTCGCCCATGTCGTCGGTCAGCTGGCAGCGTAGATGAATATTAATCATTGCTCCCCACAAGAATAATAAAGGGGATTTAATTTTAATATACAAAAAAGAGAGACAATTTTATCTTATTATCTCGTAATGTCAACCTACTATCAAGAAAAAATCGTATTTACAATGTGAGCATTAAGCCATTAGGGCTATATAGATGTGAAATCTAGAACCTCACAGAGAAGTAATTAAAGACTATCCAAGATTCAGAATCAAATATGGCTCATCCCTACAATGAGCTCGTCCAAATATCTAAGCAGTATTGAGGTCGAACAGATTAAGATAGGTAGAATGTGACATCTCCAGAGCTCTCCATAGAGTCTACGATCGTCATCAAAAACTCAGCCCCTAAGACGTACAAGAATAAAATGGGTGCACAGTATTCGGAAAGACGCAACTAGACTACAAAATCCTCTTTGGAAGAATGCAAGGCAAATAAATCTAGAGGTTTGTTGTGCAGTCGGCATTGGTCAGCAATATTAAAAGTATTTATTGTAAATTATTAATATATTACGAACTCGGGTTCTAGAGCATTCCTCGGCTCGCTTCGGCTATTTTGTGGCCACATCTGTAACCAGATTGTGTTGAAGAAAAAGAACCTGATCATGGAGCCCAAGTCTTGAAGGACATTGTGGCTGCAGCTAGGAATCTAAACTTGAAAGTGCAAAAAGAAGATGTTGAGAAGTCAATAAAGAAGCATGAAGTGCAGCTAACCACAGAAGAACTGAAGGAGATGCACAGACATAAAGATTTACTCGGAGAAGGGAGAAGAGAACAACATATTTTTATTTATTTATTTACACCCTATCCCGAATTGTTTCGATTCGTTTTAATTTTATTTATTTCTATTACAATTAGTTATTAACATCTTAATACCATCATAGGTTGGCTCCGGTATCATCGTACCAGAGTCGTGACTATGCAATTTGACGTAAGACTCGTTATCATATTACATTCAGAAGGCAGCTAAGAGATGCTATAGAAATCAAGTACCCCCAAAAGAGGAGGTCACAGGAGGTAAATGGTAGAACTTGGTCACCCTGTCCAAGTCACAATATGTGCAAAAGAGAGCCAGTAGAATGTTTCGTTGGGTCTCTCTAGCCACTGCTCTTACTGGCATCGTCTATCCCAGCAACCCTCTGCGGGAGACCCACACCCTAATGAATACTCAGAAATGTCCGAGATTTATTTCGTTTCTTAATATGTCATAGTTCCGAGGGATCCGAGAACACAAGTGGTTCAATGTCCTCACCTACATTCGATGATATTCTACTGGAATAGAAAAGCTTCACTACGCAAGGTTTTAGCGTGGCACCCTTACAGCTGAAGTGATTAGTAGATGGGGGACAAATTTGACAACATAATATTTTACAAATTTAGGAGTTCCCTTAAATAAGAGATAAGAAATCAACATTAAATGAATTTCTCAGCGTTAAAAAGAAAGAAAATAAGCAGAAAAAGTTGAAGAACCTAAAACTTCTCAGCGTGAAGAAGTAATCTTACAAAAAATGTATAAAGTTTCTAATTGGTGGACTTTTTTCTCTAGGGTCCGATACCAATTAAATGTATTTCCTATGGGAAACAATAGAAAATCGCGTTTCGTATAACGAACTTTTCATACCATTAAACGAATTGTGAAACGAATTAAGTTCGTGATACAAGGCTTCACAATAATTACATACATGAGACATTTCTACCTCTGTATTTGTTATAGTTACATTTAGTTACATTTATACAATTCGAAAATAAGACAGTAAAGTCTTTACACCGTATATAGGATAGAAGATTGAACTAACCGATATTGATACACTCGAGATATCGCTAATAGGAAAGTGCATTTTAATATGTCATATCTAACTTATATTTTACTTTATTACTTATGTATATTTATCAAAGTAATTTATTCTATTACTGCAGCGTTTTCTTCAATACATTATCTTAACGTGTATTTTCAAAATAAAGTATACTAATACATAGATAAAACATAGATTTAAGATGTTAAATAACCATTTAGAGTACAAAAAGTTATAAATAAAATAATACTCAAAATGCTAATGCGAACAAAGTTCAGACAATTTTATAAACATACATAAAAAATTTACCAATTTATAAAAATTCCAAAAACTATCCGAAAACCTAATATTTTAAGCCCGCAAGACAGTAAAAATGAAAATTTCAAAATACAGTCTTCATAAACTACTACACAGAGCCATCAAATAAACTGCCCCTGAAAATAAAAGAAACAACAAATTAAAAATCTGATTAAAGAATTAAGCAATAATACGACAAAAAGGTAATTAACACTACATAAAAAATATAAAAATAATGAAGGCATACAATTTATTACTAATATGAAAAAACACTTTTTTTTTAAACAATAGACCTACTGGTCACAGTATCATCCTTGTAATGAAGAATAACAAATGAATGTTGTTAAAATTTAAAAAGATAAAAAGAGAAAAACTCATATCGATACATTTCGTGAAATATAAAATTACTAATCGTTACTTTATATAATTAGAAAGTTTACGAAAATATTTATTTTTAAAATCCTCACTATAAAAATATCATAATTGAAATATAAAAACTAACATGAGCACGAACATCAAGAGGAAGAGATAGAATGAGGCTAAATCAGAAAGAAGGCCAAATCACAGAAATCAATGAAGTACGATGCGATGAACGTTTTCAATGAAGTGCTGGATTATACAAAGAAGAAGGAGAAATTACGTAAATTAAAAAATTTTATTGTGAAGTTGTAATTATTTGGAACATAGGTCTGTGGTGTTTTTAATTCAAATTAAATGTATTAATTAGAAAGATATACACATAAAATCAATTTTACTAAAAAATATTGTTGTTGACACCAGAATTCGAACCGGAACTCCTCCAATCCGGAAAATGCTTTGTCAACAAATTTTCAAACTTGTACGTTACACTTTTCAAATGAATACATCTATCGTTCCATTATTTGATTCCAGATTGGAAGAAATCCAAGTTCGAATCCCGGTAGCAACAACAATGTTTTTCGGTAAAATTGATTTTATGTGTATATCTTTTTAATTCATACATTTAATTAGTATTCAAAATTAAATTAACTTAAATACTAAATTAATATATTAATTATAAATATATACATATAAAATCAGTTTTGTCGAAAAATATTGTTTTTGCGTCACCGGGATACGAACCTGGATCTCCATTTCCAATCCGGGGAAGTGCACTACCATTGTATCCCGGTGACGCAAAAACAATATTTTTCGACAAAATTGATTTTATATGTATATATTTATAATTAATACATTCATTTAGTATTTAAAATATCACAGACCTACGTTCTTAATAATTACAACTTCACAATAAGAATGTGTTTTCTTTAATAAATTAACTTAATACGTAAAATATAAGATATAGTAAAAAAAAACAATGATCTTGTTTATATTAGAGTCATTTATCATATAATAAATGACTAATATAAATATAACCGAATTATGTTATGAATATGTATACATGTCATGTCAGAATCAAGTACCATCAAATTTTGGCGAAATAAGATTATCTCTAGTGCATTAAATGACAAAAAAACGGATATCTTTGAACTTTTCCGAAATTGATATATATTATACTGACGAGTATCTCCTGTGTATCTTGTAGGAGGACTCACCTAATATAAAATTGATCAAAAATCTATAAATCTATTAAGTAAATCTCGATTCCACAATACTATACATAAATTTCCAGAGTATAGCCCTAGCCGTCGATTCGGTCCTCTATGTCCGACCAAAGTAAGCAATTTAAATGGAAATTACTAGTCGTATTTCTTAAGCCCGGTTTTAAGATAATAGTTCAGTTTTTTTTTAATTAATACAAATTAAATGTATTAATTAGAAAGATATACAATCAATTTATCGATAAAATATTATTGTCGCTACCGGTATTTGAACCTGGATCGTTTCGTATCCGGGGAAATGCGTTAACCGATTATGCTACATCAACGAATTTGACAAGTTTTTTGAACTTTTTTAAATAAATTGATTTAATGTGTAGTATATGTTTCTAATTAATGTATTTAATTTGTATTAAAAATATCACACACATATGTTCTAAAAAATTACGTCACAATGAGAATGTGTTCTATACAATAAAATAATATATATAATAAAATATATAATAATATAAATAAATCTATACATAATAAATATTTATATATAATAAAAATAAAAATAAATTTTTTTACTGCGTATTTTCAAATGTAAGTAACATTTAAAAAAAATATATTTAAACAAAATAGATAAATCACTTAGAAAGATACATAAAAACAACTATATGTAGAAAAAAATGTAGTCACTACCGGGACTCGAATCTAGAACATTATATTGCTGGTTTAGCTTACCGATTGATTGTCTTTACTGAGCTATAATGACCCTACAGAGTGTCGTCAAATTTCGTGTACATATGTAATTTATTTTATTTTTATTTTTTTTATTTTATTTTTTTGGAGAAACAAACAGTGTAACAATAATAACTGATAATTACATAATATATAAAAATAACACCAGTGAAGTTTCTTCGGAAATTAAATACATAGTACATAATAAATTAAAAAATAGTAAATAGTACATAATTAAATACATAGTACATAATAAACTAAAAAATAGCAGACTGATAAACAAAAATGCTTTTACATAAAAGTAAACATAATAAACTAAAAACTAGTATATATTAATAAAAAAATAATAATATTAATAAACTAAAAGAAGAAAAACAAAAAAAATAAAAGAGTGATTTTAAACTGAATATACGAAGAGGAAAGGGTAAGGAGGGGAGGGAAATGGGATGCAATATATACAGTTTATGTTAATAGTTATTGAAAAGTTGGCGTAGTTTAAATTTAAAAGGAAGCAATTTATCGTTGTTACATTTACATTTACAATACATTTCCAACGGGAAAAATAGATGTCTCACGTAAAAACATTCTATAGGATTATTATAGCTCAACGCTGTCTACCGGCATATGTATCAAGAGTTCTGTATTCGAGTCTCGGTGGTAACTATATTTTTTTGATAGGTGGATTTTTACTAGAAGTAGTCAATTATCTAATTTGTTTTAACTATTAATAAATATTATGCAAAATCGCAACAAGCAAGAATAAAATATAATTTGTGGTATTTCACTGCAGATTAGGATCTCTAAGGTCTTTATAAATTAAAGAAAAATAATAATATAAATATAAATAAATTTTGTTATTTAAATTCACGATTTCCTTATCCTGAAAAGAGTGCATAGATGATTTTTTTAAGTGTATTATTATAATTTTTGTAAAAAATATGTTTGTTTATTTATTCATTCTTGACATTTGAGGCAATAATTTTGTGCTTAGTCAATTTCTTATTCTGCAATAATAATGTTTCTTATGACGGAGGGTAAAGAGTTCCACGCTTTTGTGCTAAATGCAAATTCACTAAATTTAGACGTCTGGCAACTGTTGGTCGATTCTACAACCCTTCCTGGGTCTGACCTGAGAATTTAACGTCTAGTATTCAAGTAGTTTAGAATATAAAGGTCTTGAATATTCAGATGCGATATGTTATCGCCTTGTACATCAACCAGCACAATTTAAATTCAACTCTTTTATGGAACCGGAGCCAATGTACCTCGTATAAAAGGAATGTTATATGAAAGAGTTTGTTAGTATTAGAAATTATTAGTACTCGTTGGTTAAAAAATCATTAGTATCATAAGTAACGTGAAGGTTGTGGAAAGCGAGGCCTTATTTTATTTTTATTTTATTCGGAAAACATACAGTTATCAGTAAATACGAAAATCATAATAAAAGGTAAACAATAATTAAACCGGTTACATTTTTTTTAGACGATATAATATAATTTATACAGTGAGTACAATTTAAAATTTAAAAAGGATTTATAATTCAGAAAAATATGTGGGAAACAGTAGAGAATAAAAATATTAACAGAGAGAAAAAACTTATAAAAAAGAAAATAAGAATTAATGGCCCAAACCAGCACTGAAGTGCTATATCCTGATACACATATAATTATAACCACAACTTAAGTATGTTCTAAATATTATATTATACACAAGAAGAAGAAGAACTTTACATCGGTCTTGCAAAATACTAGTCATCCCAAAACGCTTTTAAAAAACCGTGTCCCCGCCTCTTTGATCCCCCCTCTTCCGGTCGCCTCCTCCACACGTAATTCTCAGGAGATCAGCCAATCAAGAATCGCAGTCCGGACACGACTCCCGACCAAACAAAACAACTCGCTGGAGTTCAGCAGTTGAGAGTTATCTGTGGACAAAGAGAATGAATGGCAATTGGTACCAGTCTTATTCAAATAATACGGAGTTTACGCAAAAATAAGATTTCCTTTGAACCATTATTACATTAAGAATGGTTTCTTAAGTACTTATCGTAATTATATTTATAAATTAAATTTCGAATGAAATTATTATGGCTTATATAATATTATTTTTTGACAGAAATATTTTTTTCTTATGGACTTAGAAAATGAAACGATCGGTAAAATGTCGGGTGCGGGAATTGATTTCTTGACCATTGTATTTGTTAAAAATATATCCTGCTCATCTAAAAGGATATTTTCTTGTCGCTGTAGCTGTCTCGATCGACTTCTACTTTGTGCCAGGTCTTTTAGTTAATTTACTCCACTCTTGTAACTAGCTTACGATAATTCTTTGACCGTCTTCCTTTTATTGCTTATATTTTCCTTTTATCAATATGGTTACAAATGTGTAGTGCCGTAGAATACATTTTCCGCATATGTTAACTATCGTTTTGAGAATACATTTATTTACCTGCATTTCTTCTAATATGTTCTCATTTCGCTTTCACGCATTATTTGTCTCCTTTCTTAGGCTCTATCTAGCACATTCATTTTTTTTTTGCTAGTGTGAATTAGCTATAACATTAAAAATAAACAGGCAACTATAAAGATTAGCAATATTTGAATATGTCCAAGAACACACAATTACTGGATTTTTACCTACAAAGGCACTGTTATTAAACGAGTATCAAATATCTCAAGTAGAAAAAGCTATTACTTTAAAATAATATTTTAAAAAATGAGATTCTCACAGTGATAACATATATGTAGTAAAAGGGGGGGGGGAATGAATTATCAAATTTGGTCCATAGATTGTGATGGTGTAGTGGTACTCAAAGCGAGTCCACATACTAACATATACAACTTTCAAAAATTTGATAAATGTGGAGATTGAGGGGTGAGAATTGGTGAATATATATATATAAAGTGATCACTTAAGCCAGTCGAAAACAGGTCATAAGCCCTGTAATTACCCCATACTTCCATATATTTTCCATTAAATATAATAAAAAATTGCTTTGTCTCTATGAGATATCTGATATTTGTTTTACTATAAAGATGTTTGTTTATTTTTAATACTACGGCAATTATCTTACTATTTTGTTTAACATGACATCCATTACTATGTTAATATGTGTGCGTGGTGCGCCAGAGTTTGACAGATTATGGACACGTGTGTGAATGTCAGCCGTGTGCTGTGCATGAGATACTCGGTGGGGGAAACTTGGAAACGTTATAAGTCATGCAGATAAGAGCAGCGACCTCCTTTTCTTCGGGTCTTCATCTATTGCAGTTATTGTACCTATTTATGTACCTATTATTATTGTATTATACAGTGAATTGCTGTATAGCAGTCCGAGTTGCCTTACTAGATATTCCGACCTAATATCAAATACCTCTATAAGGTATTTGATATTCTATAAAAATAAGGTAGATGGCTCTTTCAAATAATAGAAGATTAAATGTATTAATATCAAAAAAGGTAACATACAGGTTCGAAAATGTGCCGCTAAAAATATCGTCGCTGTTGCATAGTTAGATAATGCACCTTGCCCGGTTTGGAAAGAGATCCAGGTTCGAATCTATACACATAAAATCAACTGTATCAAAAAGTATTGTTGTTGCGCCACCGAGATTCGAACCTGGATCTCTTTCCAAACCGGGGAAAATGCATTATCCAACTATGCTTCAGCGAAGAATACTTTTGGCGACAAATTTTCGAATATATATATATATATATATATATATATAATATAATTAATTCATATTTAAACTATTAAACATGTTTTATAAAAATATAAAAAATTATAAAAGTATAATAAAAACAATAGTTACAATAATAAAATCATTAAGACTATAAATACATAGTTTTGAACATGGTAACTAAAATATACACGAACACATTAGTCATAAAAACGTAAACAATGAAAATGTAGACGCATAGTGTAAAAGCTTAAAAACTTATTCATCAGTCACCTCATAATATGCGTCAAGAGTAACTCCGAACGCTCTCAGTCTATCTCTATTAGTTATCTGGCAGTTCACCCAAAAATAAAAAATAGTGATAGCTGATATTCTTCTAGTATTAAACTTTTTTACCACATTCAGATTAACTGGGTTTTTAATTTTTAATTTATCTATGTTTCATATAGAATAGATATTTTTAAATTAACATATTAAAAAATAATGTATTATTAATGACCCCTATTTAAATCTTCGTAAATGCAAGCTTTATGTATAAACAAATAAAAATCCATGTTATGAGAAATATCACGTAAAAGATAAATTAAGAATAAAAATAAGAAAAATTAATTAAATTAATAATAATAAACAGATTCGCCCATTTGAAAGTTTTGGTTTAAACCATTAACCGCCGGTATCAGTTATCGTGGTTCAATATTAGATGATTTGAATATGTGTTTTAAAACTGCATCCTTAAGAAATCATATCAAAAAATATTAAAAATCTTTTGTTTTGGACAATTTAAGGTGTTGCGTTTTTGCAACGTCAGTGAAATATGGGGTAAATAATAAACGTATGAAACAAATCAAGTACAGATTTTAATGTGTTTATTTTTTATGATTTTAGTACACTATTAACAACTGGGCTTCTATACTAAGTTATGAAATACATTATTGACTTATGGAGATTTATAAATGTAGATATAGTTATATAAATCTTATATGTAACTAGTCAATAACAATATAAATAATGCTGTACATTCATTTTTCCTTTGTGGAAGATTTCATTACATTTATCGTGCTATGTAATAATGTGGAAAGTTTACATGTAAATTATGTTTGTGGATGACATACCCTGCGTCTTTTTCTTTTTTAAATTCTTAAAAAAAAATAATGCTTGGACTCTGAATTGCTGATATTATTGATATCTAATCGATCAACTTAGTAGCCACTTCAGATATTCGCTATTGATGACTTCATGAATGTTTCAACGTGATTTTTAAATTTAAGACACATATTTTCTTCAGGATAAATACTTCGAAATAAGTTTAATTAATGACGGAGATTCACAGTACATAAGTTGTAGAATATGGCTCACGATAATTTTTTTCTACAAACTTTCATTTTATAATTCGAAATAAAGTTATAAGCCAAGTCAACTTTTAAAAATATTATATTGGGTAAAATCGTTGGATTAATTGACATGTATGTAACTTTTTTACAATTTTAATATCTAGATCCATTTATAATTGGCTTATCTTATTACAATCTGATATCACTTACTACAGGCTTGTCATTCCATCAAACAACTATAATTTTACTTTTATTTTCAAATATATAATCGAATTCGATATGTTTGTCTACTCATATACGACCTTACAAATAAATTCACCATCTTGAGATCAATACACTTCACGAGCTATCCTCTGATATTCGGAATATAATAATAATTATATAAATGTTCTCATATTTTCACTTGTAAATGATATGGGTGCCTTGTTTTTTGAATATATAAACAATTCATTATTCTTTAAAAATCTCTACGATGAAGTTAGCAACCTCTTGTGGAATAAAAAAATCACATTAGTTCATTCTATCAAGCAAAAAATCGTTATATTTACGTTCATTGATGACATTCATGCACCAAATAATGCAATAGGTTTTACTCCCGCATTTCGCTGACGTTGCGTTAGAGCAACGACCAAGTAATTCGTACGATATTCGTGTTTTCCGATTTATCAATATTTGAAAAGGTTGCTTATTATTTAAAATTATATACTTCTATATAAGAAATAATGCAAACATATTTAAAAGACTTACAACTTTTTTTAAATATAATGTGTTAAAAAATATCCGAGTGTCGGATTTCAGCCGTCTTTGAAAGCACCTGAATTGTAACCAAAAGTAATATATTTATACCTGTATAGGTTTATGGGTAGATTAAGCCTTTCATCATATGCATCTAAACTAATATCGGAACCTTACCGAATTCTTAGAATATGAGCCGGCCAACTGACCGTTGCGTTTTTGCAACGTCAGCGTAAAATGGGTTAAGAAGTTAAAATAGTGCTCTGACCCTCATTGCCCGACGTTATCGGTCGTGAACGTAGGTATACATAGTACAAAAATAAGATAAATGACTTTAATTTGCTTTCTTCTCTAAACTACGTAATAAAGATGTATGCCTTTACCTTTGGCTGTAATAAAGTCAGGTTTCTCACGCTAAATTCACAGAAAAAAAGTTTGGATGGGTTGATTATCCAACGTCTCACATACTCGTACATCCAAATTATTTTTGAGTGGTATTTATTGCGTCAGCATTTTAAAACTTTTTTGATTAGTAAAAAATAAATGTAAAATTTTGTAAATAGATGGTCAGTCATTGTATTAGAAAACAAACATGCCCGTGTAAAGCGGACCGTGCATAATAACGAGGAACCTTACAAGATATTTTTTTATTAAGGAGAATACATTCTCATTGTAAAGTTGTAATTATTCACAACACAGGTCTGCGATATTTTGAATACGAATTAAATGTATTAATTAATTCTAGAATCTCCTATCGGATTACTCAAAGGTAATTGAGATTTCGTAAATATAAAGAAAATGGCTTTCAAATAATGGATTTTCAAATAATTGTGTAGACATCATTTACGACATATTTACTTTACGACCTGATCATTAAGCGAGGACTGGCTGTATTTCAAATCAAATTGTAAATATTACTGCTTGTTTAATATCATAATAAACAGGTACACTGTTTAAAATTACACTTTGCAGCAATAAATAATAATTGATAAGACACATTCAAGAATTTTCTTTTTCTATCTTGAATTCCAACATCAGAAAATATCAGTAATGTAATAATTCTCCAACTTTATCGTAAAATTGACTAGAAAATTAATCCAATAAACTTTCATCGGAACTGTTTTATAATAAAACCTGTTGAACGCAGCATCGCGACCAGATTTATTTGGCTTATTAATTTATTTTTACGTGATTTTTATGCCTTATATTAATTTTAAAATTTATTTGCACAAAGTTTTTTTTTGCTCTCGCTTTGATTTAGTCACAGGGTTATCTTCTGTATTTTTTACAATTTAGTTCATACTTTTTGTAAGTGAATTTTTTTTCCATCTTGTGTATTTACATATCATTATTTTTAGTTTATTTAAAAGAATTCAGCCAAGAATTATTTTTACGCATTTTTTTTGTTATAAGATTTGCTCATATAAGAGTAGGCTGTAAAATTCGCAGCTTTGTAAAATTACACTAGCCGGATTCAAATTATTTGTGTTGACCCTAATTTGAATCTTTACATTTCTACTAGCAATTTTTTTTTATATACTTTTGAGAAGTAATTGAGTTTTGTGTTTAGTAGAGATGTTAAAGATCTTACCTACATTAATGTAAGACACTTGAATTAGAAATCATACCTGAAAATCTTTCTAATTAGTGTATGTCGGAGTTCGAACTATAGGGTGCGTTACATACGAGTTTTAACAGTTTATGCGAATTTAACCAGTTATAATAAAGATGTGTGGGTGCTGGGGTGCTATATTTCCCAGCTATTCACTATTTTCAGATGATTAAGATATCGATGAGTGTGTGTATGTAGATCTAGAGCAGGTGGAACAGGATCAAACGTACATTACTTTGAAAACCTGCATAGGGGGCATTGTTGGTTTGTCCTCCCCGCACTTGCAATTTTTCCAATCACCTGCATCTCTGTTACTATACCGCGTACTGCGTGTATCGTTTTTTTTCCTCACTATGGGAGTGTTCTTGATGGCTCGGTTCCTTAATGGCAACCTTGACTCAATGTAATAATATTTATTCTGTATATTTTAATAATGATATTGAAGCTGTATAATAACATCTACTCTATATATTTTAGTTAATTTCGTTCTATTGGTTAATAATAATAATCATGGATAATTTTTAAAGCGCCATTTTCATAAAAACTTTCACCTCAAGGGCATTTTACACATAAACTGTTCATAGTTCTACAATTATCTTTGTTTTTAATATTAAAATTTGTTATTTTCACTTATGGAAATGACTTTTTAAAAAGGTGCGTGTTTAGCTTATTCTTAAATAAAGTCTCTGATGCACTGTTTTTTATGACGGAATGCAGAGTTCCACGCTTTTGGACCTGCCGTTCACTAAATTTAGACTTCTGGCAACGGTTGGTCGGTTTTACAACCCTCTCTGCTGCTAAAGCAGAAGTTGACCTAAGAGTTTGAAGTCTACCATTCAAATTATCTGAGATACAAATTTCTTGAAGATACAGAGGCGCCGTGTTGCGTGTCGCCTTTTACATCAACTAGCACAATTTAAATTCTACTCTTTCAGGGAATCGGAGCCAATGTAGCTGATATAAAAGGGATGTATTATGAAAGAAATGCATTATTCGTGCAGCTGCATTTAAAATTGATTGAATCTATTCAGCTGAAACATTGGCAAGCCAGCATGCATGCTGTTACAATAGTCCACACGTGACACCACAAATGCATATGGTTGTACACCAAAGATTTTTTCATAATTTATATTTATGACTTCTACGTTTATAAGGTAATATTACTTTATATTTATGTATTTTAAAGAGAACACATTATTATTTGTGAAGTTGTAATTTTTTCTGAACTATTTCTATGATATTCATCAAAAGTTTTTTTTCGATAAATTGAGATTGACTCTATATATTATATATATTTTTAATTGGTGCATTAAATTTGTATTAATTTATATGTATGTGTTTATGTAATCTGAATATGTACTTTATGAGTTTGTATTGATATCGAATGAAGACAACATTAAAATTACATAAAATTATCGTTTTCTATACCTACTTTAAGATATTATTTGCAAATTTTGATTTGAAATCGCGTTTTTATTAGGTTTGATGAGTGGGACTGACAAGGGAGTCCTCCTTATTCAACTGTCATTTAAATAAATAAATATACCTCCTCAAGGGCATTGCAATAGCCGGGTACTTGCCATTTACTTTCAATTTATAGCTATTTGCCTATTTTATCTGATATGGCACCTTAAACATTTCCTTAAACTATCAATGTCATGGTTGTAATTCCAATCTTAATGATTTTCTGTTAATATTAATTTTTTATTTATATTGCCAACAGATTATACAGGTATATATTATGAATATATTAATTGCAGGTGAACACATTGGTAATTAAAAATAATTTCACATAGAATTATTATTGATCCAACTTTCACATAACCTGATTTATGTATTGTACACTGTGTTATTGTGAATAACGTATGAACAAGTCCGCAATACTTATTCTATTAGTGCTGAGAGCTTCTGACATGTAGTGAGTCTAAAGTTTTAGTAGAAGCTGATGCAGCGTTTCAATGAGGCCAACGGGTAGGTCGACTCTCTTTGAATCTAGTCCTTTCCTAATACGTACCGCCCCAAATCTACCCTCTGACGTCTTTATCATTTCCCTCCTCCATCCTTCTAATATTTTTCATATATTATATTATTTTTGTACTACGGATACGTTCGAGTACAAAAATTCGTTCAAAAACAGCAAAAAGTGAAGTCGTGTTAAAAAATGCTCATGAATAAATAAACGAAACAATGAACGTGTAAAGGAAATTTGTTTGTGATTAATTCATGTTCCGCGGCAAAGTAATTTTGTTCCCAACAATGTTATCTTGTGTTTTCTCTCAAATTTGTCTGTAGCGATCCATTGCACACAAATGAGCTCTGTACCGAGTTGCGTCCTGGAGATGATTTCCATATAAAGTGCTCACCGACACAGTCATACTTGTGAATCATCCTTTGTGATGGAAATACTAGAAAAACCTATTCTATTATTGTCTTCTTCTGTCTGTTCTGTTATTTTAATTGACTGATACTGTGTTGCTTTAACAGCATTGCTTTGAAAACATAAATCTACTCGTTTTCTCGTGCGTTGCAATGATGCAACATTCATGCAATGAATCTGTGAGCGTGCATATCTTATCAATTTATTTATTTATTCAAATCACCAGTGAGACAGCACTGAGTCCTATTGTCTGCAAAAATTCACTTTCACTTATTTGCGAACTTGTTGAAATCTGAACAAATGAATATTTAAATTCGCCTCACTCTATCTTTAAATCAAAAAATATTTGTAAAAATCGGTAAAGTTATTATATTGGGCGTATGCATTAATTCATGCGTTTTTTTTTTTCGAAAATTAAGGTTTTATTGTGAAAAAATGGTTATACACTTAATGATCAAAGTATTGTCCATCGGAAGCTACAACATTTGCCCATCTTTCTGGCAGTTTGTGGATTCCATCCCAAAAGAACTTCTCCGGCTTGGTGGTGAAGAACGAATCAAGCCAATTTTTGATACCCTGTTCTGAAGTGAAGCGTATTCCGGTGAGGGCATTCTGCATTGATCTGAACAAGTAGTAATCAGAAGGGGCTATGTCTGGGCTATAAGGCGGGTGAGGTAGAACTTCCCACCCACTGTTCTCCAAATAGTTTTGAACCGGTCTTGAAACATGTGGCCGAGCGTTGTCATGATGGAAAATTATGGATTCGTGTCTGGTTGCATATTCTGGTCGTTTTTCCGCAATCGCTCTCTTCAAACGAATTAATTGTGTTCGGTAGAGGTCCCCTTTGATCGTCTGACCCGATTTCAACAGCTCATAATACAACACACCCTTCTGATCCCACCAAATACAAGTACAAGTCTTCTAAGTTGAAATCGCCACTTCTAAACCGTGCAAACCACTTCTGGCACGTTCTTTCAGCTAGAGCATGGTTACCATAAACCTCTACTAAAATACGATGACTTTCGGTAGCACTTTTCTTCATGTTAAAGTAATGAAGAAGAACTCCCCGCAAAAACACTTTTTCTGGCACAAAGTTCGACATGTTCAAATGAATAGAAAAAAATGTTGTTTACACTTCAATCAAATGACATATACTGAAAAAGACGCGCAATGACAGTAGCTTTCAAATGAATATAGTCACGGATGAACACGGCGCGAAATAATACTAGTAACGCCCTCTCTTAGAAAACCGCATGAATTAATGCATACTCCTATTACGTTTATCATTTCGACCCCTCAGAATAACAAGGTTCTATCTGACAATGACATTGTTTTGAGATAATGAGCTCAAAAGTGTTGATTGAATTTCAACATATATTCATGTATATTTTATTTTGAGTATGTAAATATGATCAGTTTTAAGATATTAACTTATTTTCAATATTATCAATGACCATTGTGTGATGAGGGAAATAAAAAATAAATCAAAACATTGTAAATTATCAATAAATTGAAATAAATAACTGATGCAGTTGGAACTTTCAGCTCTTGCTATTTCCTTAAATATCCATTAAATAGAGTTGGTAGGTATCGAAGAAATAAAGAACAATGCATTTGGAACCCATTTCACACAATAACTCAAATAAGCCCAAAATGTTAATTGGAACCTTGGAATTCTAAGGGTTCGATTTTTCAACAGTGAAAGATTCCACACAATTTGTTAATATATCGTCTGTTGTAAAATCAAATATTTCGAGATACGCCTCTTTGAAAGATGGGCGACGAATTTTGCAATTTTCGATAAAACAAATAATGGCCAATTTTATGACGTAATTGAAGACATTAAAAAGCATAAAAGGTGTACATCTCCATTAAAACCTTTCAGTGTTGGTGGCCATTTTAAATAATTTGTCATATATTTAACGCAAGACATCAGCATTATTTTTTTCGGTTTTACGGTGTAATATTTTGTGTGGATTTGATTATTATGGCTAAATACTGAAATAATTTATTTTCTTTCTACATAAATCCTTCCGTTGATATCTAATTAATCATATTTTAACGTCAATAGTGTGCATAATTTGATATTACCTAATTTGATGAAACTTGAAAAATTGGACACAAAGCTGGCAATGCCTCTTGTTTTTATATGCATTTCTGACTAGAATTATTATAATTGTCTTTATTTGCTAGAAATGAGAAAAATTCAACAACATATGCGCACATTAAAAATAAATTCATAGTCAACTATAGGTATATGATTAATTTTTTTTTAGAAGTTTGTTTTTCGAATCGGCAACACTTTTTCCAGCGACAGCTGATAGGTGATTTGTACTCAGTGTGGTTTGCCATTTTATTATGAATAGACTTACGCCAGAACAACGCTTGCAAATTGTGGAAATTTATTCGAAAACGTTTACGAAACTTACCGTGCGCTACGTCCATTTTACGATCGACATAATCGTCCATCCGAACAAGTAATTCGAATAACCATGGATCGCTTCGCACCACGCATATTCTAATAATACGCATCCGCAGATACGTCTGAAGAAGCTGTTAATGGAGAGCGATAAAGATCCATCATTACTGAGTTTTTCATTCTCCAATTGAATGGAATTAATGTGGAAGAGCTGTGGTTTCAACAAGACGACACAACATGCCACACAGCATCAATTTATTGAAGGAAACATTCGATTAGTGCACAATTTCCCGTAACGGACCTGTGAATTGGCCTCGAAGATCGTGTGACTTAACATCTTTTGATTATTTTCTGTGAAGATATGTGAAGTTACTAATCTACGCCAATAAACCAGAATCAACAGATGACTTGGAAGCCAATATATGTCGCGTAATTGTCGATATACGGCCAAGCTGCTCTAAAAAATGGTAGAAAATTGGACTTTAAGATTGGGCTTTATTCGACCCAGCCGGGGCACCTATATGCGTGCAATTATATTTAAATACTAATGGCATAAAACTATATTTCCAATGATGCCAATATCATGGCCGTTACCACAATTTTTTATGTTTTTCATTTCATTTTGAAGTTCTATACCTCTAAAAAAAACAACCTTAATAAAGATGACCTTCTACTGTTTCGATACCCTTCAAAGATGATTTAACATAATAATAGATCTTCTAATATTTTCAGGTTGAATTTATTTGTTGAGTGTTAAAATTGTCTGCCCACTACTACTTCATTTTCTCAGCAAACTATCGGGCAAACTACCTTACTCGAAGGACAGTCAGTCATTCGATATACACAAATATTCAGTAATACAGGGAATCAATTAGCCGATAGGTTGCCCTAAAACCTGCTAGGCTTATGAAATTAAACTTCGCGGAAATACGCGGCAGCGAATAGCAATGAACTTAAAGAAGCCTTCATCCAGTAGTTGACAGATCGATGAATAAAAATTTAATAATAACTCTAATGCAGCATCAATTTAAAAAGTAAAATTCCTACTGGTTAGAAAAAAAAAGTCTTAGAAACAGTAACCCACAAAAAATTATTGTAATATTTCCAATACTTGCCTGTCACGATATCGCAAGTTGTCACGATAATATAAAAGCAGAGATTTAGAAAAAGGGAATAGGATTGATTAAATCTGTATTTAAATAAATGAAATCTAGCTGGAAACAGATGCTTTTATGCCTATAAGCGACTGCTAGGGTTTAAATTATTGAGTTGAAGCAAACTGACAATATGCACATAAATAAAACTGTAATAAGACATGTGGTTACTTATGGTTGTTAAGGAGAACACATTCTTATTGTGAAGTTGTAATTATTCAGAACATAGGTCTGTGATGTTTTAAATACTAGTTTAATGTATTAATTATAAATATATACATTAAATTACTTATGGTTGTGATACGTGTTACGTAACCCAAAATTAATAAAGTAAACGCGCATTTTTTCAACGCAAAATGCTAATAACAAAACACATTCACGTACACTTGAAAATGAACTTACAAAACAAAAATAAACAACAAAGATGGGTACAGTTTCGAATGAAGGTGTTATTATTCGGATGAATAAAGAAAAATAAGTATTAAAACGATAAAAATACAAAAAAATTGCGAAAGTCTAACATCTGCTCGCATGGTACCAACTTCCAACATACAACAAAACAACGCGCTGCAACCGCCCAGTGAGCCGGGCGACTGCGATGCTATTTCTCTCGCGTTAGCCTTCCAGGTGAGCTTTTTAACAAATGCTTCACTTGTAGAATTTTACTGCTTATACTTGTATTTGTAACTATCTTTAAAGCATCAATTTACATCGATCTGTTGTAAGTAGTATTTTATTTCTCATATATAATTTAATTATATATGAGAATTATAATTTAATTAAGTTATAATTTAAAGGAGGATCTGAGTGTACGAGCGAAACATTAAAGTGACATTCATCTATTCAAGTTGAAAAACATTATTTTGATTTATCGAACTCATCCACTAAACGTTACATAACTTCAATATCTCTAATATGTGATGAGAAGTATGAGATCTTGCACCACATAATGCAGGGAAAGATTGCTGGAAATGGAAGAAGAACATCATGGCTAACCTAGGATCGTTTATAAGCAAAACCTCCAGTGATGGGAAAAAATGCTACTCTTGACTCACTGATGTGATTATGGTTGATAATTGATAATATGAGTCATTGAAAACTGTGACTGTGATCACTCTTTCATTACTAATACGCATGCGCCGTACGATATCACAAAACATGAAATAAATTTTTAAAAAAACATAATTTTGAGCGTATTTATTTATGTTATTCAAATTTATTTTGCGTAAAAAATATATTCTAGCATATATAATTAAAATGAATATAATTTGACGTCATCACAAATATAGTGAATACCCTTAAACAATGTGTGATTATTTTTGGGTCAAATTCTCAACATTTCAGTTCAATTTGAAATAGTTACAATTGCGTTTAAGTAAAATCTGCGAGATCACGAATTATAACGTCATTCGTTCATGAATATTTTCGTTTCATAATAATAACGGTTCACAAACAAATATAAATAAAATAAAAAAATGAATTACGAATCCCAATATTCCCAGATATTCAATCACTGATAATGAGTGTGACTCAAAGATATCAGTGATTGATTCACGGTTTGTGATTTTGAGCTCATCACTAAAAAAACTCTTATATCGACTCTTCTCATTCAACGCCACGTTGGCATTTTTTTTTTTGCTAAACAGGAGACCGTGCAACGCAGCTGAGCGCGTAAGCGTCCAAGCAACGACGCCCGAACGACCAACCAAAACATCCCTCATGACCCCATATACAATGCACGTAAAATATTAATAATAATTCAAAAAATATACAGTAATAGCACACAATTACCGGGGGACAGAGGGGCAACAAGGGGAGTATATAAAACACTTCCTCACGGGAAACAATATGAGCACGAAAAAAAAACACGTGAGCTTGAATATCTACCCGAGCACCACTGCCGGCAGATATTACCCGGGAAAAAGTACACCAAGTTAAGTGAAAAATATGTAGTATCATGATTCTATTGAGAACACCATGGCTAAAAAACCTAAAGCAAGAGTTTTGTCAGTCTATTGTAGAGCTTTTCCGGGCCACAGTAAACAAAGTGACAATCGCCATCACGATAGCCAACGTAAATGCAACGGATAAGCCACAAGAAGAAGAAGAAAATCAAAATGTTTAAATTTCAATGTTGGTACTGAAAATTAATTATATATCTATATGCATTGCGTGGTTTTTTTTAAAGGTGTCTATTCTAGGAATTAAAAAAAATCAAATAATATTTTGAGTGAATAATGTAAACGTGGTTGTTTAGAATTTTTTTGCTGTCGATAATGATAACGGGAATATCATTAAATTGTTAATATTGCATAGAGAACGATTGAGAAAGAGAGTCAGCCGATTGTGCGGCTGCCTCTCATAATATCATTAAATTAATATTTTAAGTTGTTTTGACAGAAACAAGAAAAGATAAAGACTTTCTTTATAATTCAAATGTTTAGATCCCTTGTCAAAAAACAACACTTCGCTAACAAAACTTTGAGATCTGTAAAGTACGGTGACAGTCCGCAAATTATAATGTTTCACAAATTACATTTGCGCGATTATGTTGTCGTCTCTAGAATAATAGGTGCTTTGTTATTCAGAAATGTTACTTATTAAAATGTTGAAGTTTCGTTTATGTAAATTTTTGAAAGCCTTCGGACTGATGAATGTAAAAATTATATTAATTTTGATTACAAAAATATTAAGTTAGACTTATGTCTATATCATTATTTAAGAATATAATATTTAGTGCGAGTTTCAATAATTTAGATTTGTATTTCAATAAATTAAAATGTTAAAATAAAATTTTGTAAAATATGTAACTATCTAAGAATGATGGAATTGTGTTCTTAATGTCTTCTCAATAGATGAATCAATTAAATGGAAGAATAGTAAAATATAAAGCACTGTCAGGAAGTATTTTTATTTATTAAAACTTATCGCTTAAAAAGATACAAGGAACAAATTTATCATTGAAGAAAAACATATTTGCTAAGGAATTTAATTCCAGAACTTTATATTGCCGGTAAAATGCTGAATTACCAATTAAACTATGGCAACCTTATTGAAATCGTAAAATTTTATATTTTTATGTTAATGTTTATTATGAGACATCTAAGTATGTTTTTAGTGAGACATTTAGGAATGTTATTAGTGAGACATCTAGATACATAGATAATTAAATATTTTTAGTGAGACATATGTCTCAATGAAAAATATCGACCTATATTCTCACGATTTTATATTTTTTCCGGGTGGTAACGACCATGTTTTACCTAATTCTAAATCTTTGAGTAGAACCCACTAGGTGGCGCCGGGATTTCCAGTACATTTTATTAATAAATAATTAAATGCAGATAACAAAATTTTTAATATAAATACATTTTATTTTATAAGTTACGATTTTTCAAAATCTAATACGTAACAGTTAAAACAAATCTCGTGATATTATATAATGTTACTTCACTATTGCTTAAACTATCTATTAGATATATTGAGTGGCTGTTAGTGTAATGGACAAGACACTCGCTTGGTTATCCAGTGGTCTGGGGTTCATGATTCATTCCTGGAGGCCAGCAAGTTAGTCATACTTTTGTGGAGGTCTATCGCCTCTGCAACCAGCAATACTGCCGACAGATCCTGAACCAGTGTACCTGGGTGCAAATATACCTAGTATTGAACTGCAAACCAAAGACATTAATCATTTACTTCTCTCTCGCCCGGCTTCTAGAACACACCTCCAGTGAACGCTTCTCGTTATAAACTTTATCTTTGTTTTCACCTTAACTTGTGTTCTGTAAATTATGCATGTATTTTCAATAAACGCCCATCAACTGTAAGTTACTTTTTTTACTCTAGCACATCTACATAAAAACACTCCGTGATATTTTCCTCGTCTGAACATAGTGGAGAGCTGGAAGATATAGGTCCTCAGCATTCATTCATCATTCCTTCTGATCATTAGTCATAACCAAACTAACTCATCCCACACTATTTACCTGTAACTGGTTAATTTCAGATAAACAGTCAACTTGTATATTGATAACTTCTCTATGCTTTCATAACACATGTGCTTATAAAATATTACGAATAATTGATGTAACATATATTCCGTGTATGCATCTGAATTTAAAAAAAATAAGTTCTGGTGACAACTACAATTTTTCGATATTTTTTTTGTGAATCTTGCTGTGAAGTGATTTTTTATATTTGTTTTAATTGTCAAATAACTATTTTAATTTCATCTTTATTTTATTTTTTTATTAGCGAAAGATACAGTTAATCGATAAAACACAAAAATCATAATGAAAGTGTAACGATAACTTAACCAATTATATTTTTTTAAGAGTAATAAACTTTCTTCTCTTATGCAGAAATACATAAAATAACAGTAAAGAGAAGTGAGATGAAATCTTAAAAATAAGAATATAAAAATATAAACAGAAAAGGGGAACAAGAGGGTAATGAGAAAGGAAAATTGGATAAGGAATAAAATCTGTACGATAAAAATAAAATGAAAGTAATTATGGTTTGTTCTGACTTATGTTCTGAAAAAATCTTAATTTCAAAAATAAAATGTAATTTCATTGAAATTAATAAAAGCATTTCTACAACATGGCTTACATAAATATGTTTATAGTAAAATATTTTTTCTCTAAATTTGTTCGTATGTCGAAGAACGACATTAATGTAGAAAGCGGAGCATTAAAAAAATGAAACGTCAAATAAATCTTGTCCATCTATTCGAATGTCCGATTCGCCGCCCGGGGGTTTCCAGGGTCGTATTTCAAATTACAGCGCGCAGCTTCATGGTCCATTACGGCCGCTCCAGGATTACTGCAAGATTCTCTCCGCTGTTCTTCACATGGAACTGCCCAAGTGTCCAGAAATGGTCATTTTATTCCCCTCCGAATGAACCTGGACGCGGACGGGGATGATGGGGAATGACGGGGGACGGCAGCTCTTCCCGGAGTTGTAAGTGGGTTTAAAATTGAATTTATTCTTACGATGGTCGAAGTTCATAGCCATCACTTCTTTTAACTAAAGAATTGCAGTGACTTTAATTCAGTTGGTTTATATTTTTTTCTAATACTTATTATAAGAATTTATTATTTTGTGAATCTCATTCAAAGACATATTAAAGGCTAAAACGTATGTCGACCGTGAACTGTCAATATCTCCTAACTCCGATTTTTATGAGTAGTCTTTTCATCTTGTAGCTAGTATTGAAATACATCAAGTGACAATAGGTTAAAAATAAGAGTTCACCTTAGCTCCTAATTTTTAAATATTTTTTACGGAAATATCTATTACCAATGATCATTAACCATAGAAAGATGAAAAGGTTTTTATTTTATTTTGTAATATCTACAGTTATGTAGATATAACACAACTCTACAGATTACAAATACGAAGGAAGGGTAAACCTTTTATTTGTAATAAAATATTATATATGATATATTACATTCATGCAAACTATCCTCCATTTAAGATCACAGAACTATGAAAAATAAAATAAACAAAAGATGATTAGCTTGTGGATAATACGATAATAGATTCACGATAGAACTTTTTGTCTAGATGCATTAAAACGTTCGATGCAAAGTGTTAAAACGTCTGGTAACCAAGTGTTTCAACCCTTATCACGGGACACCACCTATCTATTGTTTATCGCATAAACACTTACCTTATTTTGAAAAATAATAAAACATTCACGTGATGTTTATCTTACCATATGGATTATGTACAAAATCCCGTCGGTATAATATATACAACAATACAACGCGCCCTCAGTCGCCCTGAGGGTCGGCCCTGGCGACTCACTTCTCCCTCGGCCGCATTCCAGATGAGTGTATTAACTAATTATTCACATTGTAAAACATTTAATACTTATACATGTATCCGTAACTGTGTGTTAAGCATCAATTAACATCGATCGAAGTAATCTCGCATTGTTCATCCTACTCTGGCCACACATTCGCACACTCACTCACACACACACATACGCACACTTGCATTATAATTCAAAAGAATTATTAAGCACCCGGTATAAATTTATTTGGAAGAATCTGACGATCACACATAACCGTCTGATATCTCAAACCTATTTTATAGACATATTATATAACGGGTGAATATTATGTTCCAGGTCGATGTTATTTTTAAATAACTAGAAAGGGAAATATAATTGTTTTATTTATATATTTTTTATCAATTTTTTTTTTTCTATTACAATTATATATAAAATATAATATTGGTCAAATAGCTGCCTCTGATAGCAGCACAAATGAGTACTTTTTTAACCATATTTTTATTTCTCGAACACTTAGCGTATTATTTCAGCAATTTCATTTATAATATTGTCTTGTGGCATCGAAATCATTGTTGGCTTATTGATGTAGATCTTTCTTTTCAAGTACTTTCACAAAAATATGTTGGAAGTCGTCAAATCAGGTGATCGAGAAGGCCAGTCGTTATTACCACATTATGCGGTCGGGAAAAATTTCTCGCAAAATTTCAACCGTAGCTCAAGCTGTGGCACCGTCCTGTTGAAACCATCTGTGTTGCAGACCCAATCCGCCTAATTCGGCTACCAAGAAGATTTCCAACATGTGACTATGGCGTTTTTTATTAATAGCACATACGCAACATGGAGTAAATCTGCCTGGGTATAAAGGTCGTTGGTGTATCAATTAAAGATTTTTCGTGCCCCAATAACGACACCTGTCAAATCGAAATAACCTCCATCGCTCATGATGATTTTTTTCCAAATTTCAGAATCATCCATATTAAATTACAAAATATGTGCTGTTTCATGTTATTAATAGACGTCAGATGTTCCATAATAAATTGTTATCATTATTAGTATTACTCTCTAGGACTACCGCATGCGAACTGACAAAATAGTGGTTAAACAAAGTCGACCTGGAACATAATATTCACCCTGTACTAAATCATTTCATTCCCCATATATTTTGCACTGTTACAGAAAATATTATCGTATTAAGCTTGATGTCTACGTACTTCGAAATAAATATTTGCGAAATTGTTCCATTATTAATGAATAACTTTACTTCAGAACCTAAATCACCTACCATAAAATAGTCTAGCCGCTCGAAATTCGATGAACTTTAAGTTTTTGTATTCAATATATAATTATAAATTAATTAAATGTTTTATTTAATCGAAATAATCGCATAATTACGATATTTTTTGAATTGCTTATATCTCTGACATGATTGAGATTGAGCACATATCATTCGAAAATTTTCGACTCGAAATTTAGTCAGGTAAATATTATGAACTAGGTCCGTTATTTTCAAATACCCCTGTATTTGAAAATAACGTCAGTGCCGTAAGTAATTATAATAAATTATAATAAAAAGAAGATACGACACACTCACGATCTGACCCAAGTTTGTCTCTCCTGTTGTTCAATACTATTTGATCATAACATTATAGCCGACATATTCAACCTTTATGAAACTTATCAAAGGCCACACAAACACTTTTATTTCATCGTCAGGAGCGGACTTAGTCTTTACGATTACTAAAAGAACCAACATTTTTGACATTTCGTTCATACTGAACTGACTCGATAATAAATTGCTGACGAAAACTGCCCAAATAATCGATACCCAGCATACCTCCCGTGTATTGGGATCTTTTGAGTTCTCCAACTGGGTTGGAAAATAACAAATTGGTTTGCGGCTATTTCTGAGAATCTTTTGTGAAAAATACAATATGTATCTACGTACATATATACTTTTCTTTTTCATATTATATATAATATTTCTTTTAAAATTAGCAATATTAACTTGGTGGTTAAGATTCATATTTTTTATTTATTATCTTAGTTTTATATTTAAATTTTAAACAGCCAACTAAATTTAACTACGAGTCCTATTCTAAAATTTTTTCCTAAAAATTATTCGACAAAATTTTTATTGAGCAGTAATTTGAGTTAGGTACTAAATTTATTTTTTTAAATAATTGTTGTTTTTTAAAAAATTTTAAAATAGAGTCTGGTGAAGAAACAATACTATATTTTTAGTTAGTTATGACATCCTGAAGAAGGAAAAGTGTTTTCCGAAACCGGTAGATGTTTTTTAAACTCAATTGTGGTTAATAAAACTAAGATAATAAATAAAAAATATATAATATTTCATCAAACATGTGCGAACATATTTAAAACAAATCAATTCCCAACCCCGCTCTCATACCATCACTCCTCCATGTAGTCGATTTAGTTTATGTCTAAGTTTAATACTTAAGATGATGCAATAAGCATTGAAAACGTTTTAATTTTAATTTTTAATTATAGTGTGAAGTAAACGTCGTTGTGTTTTATTAGATTAATTATATAATTTTTCTAAAAGTTTTTTTTTTTTAATTTTTAGCAAATCATAATATCTCATATAGTTTTTTTAAAAATATTATTTGAAAAAAATTATTTAATAATAGAAACCTAATAAACTGAATATTATTTGTAATAATTAAGACAATATCGGCATTCATTGAAAGACCGCGACCATTAAATTCTTCTTCAGTGTGCCAGAAAAACCTCTGGTTACGGAAAATTTATATGTACGGGTATATTATTTATATATAGAGGTAAATTTATACATAGAGTTTGTGTTTTTTTATTAGTTCAAAGTTTTTATTAGTTCAAGTTTTTATTACAAAGATAATGGTTAATTAAGAAATTAATAAATTGTCAAAAATTAGTTGTGTTGCCGTTAAATCGTTAAATTATCACGACATTATTTCATTTTTGATGGTTTTAAAATGTTACAAATTCATATAAACAAGTAATTTTAACATATATACGTATTTCATTATAGTCTGTAGGGTTTCAACTACTATTCAAAATTAATTTTTGTATCAAAAACGTGATAATTTCCAAATAAATAATATTTTTTATAAGTTTTATGAATGTGTATTTTTATTAGTTCTTTTGCATACTCGATTCGGGGATATGGGTTTCCTTTTTTTGCCATTTTCAGTAAGACTGATGAATAATAAATAAGTTCAATAAACTGAACCGTATCAAGGTCACAATGCGACAAAATTTTAACACCTTGTACGAGATGTCCCAAAAGTTTGCTTCAAAATAATGGATGGGTTTAATAAAAAAAGGTTTATTTTGCATTTAAAAACAGTCCCTGAGAATTTATTGCTTAAAAATTATGTTTTCTAAATATGATCCGTTATTTCTCTAGCAACAAATTTGCGAGAACTGTCCGGCACGTATTCTCCGTGATTGTTGCAATTTCTTCTCAAATATTTTATTTTAATTGATCCAGAGAGGGAAGATTGTTACTGTATATCTTTGATTTAAGGTAGCCCCATAGGAAACAGTTTATTGGCGTCAAGTAGGGGCTACGTGGAGGGCAATTTATGTCACCTCGTCGGGATATCAATTTTCCAGGGAAAATTTCATGATCAACTGGTAAAGACACGCGGCAAGCGATCAGAATACTCCCCGCCTCTCTCTCGCTCATTGTGTTTGTGCAGCGAATGAATCAAAATGAAAACGACTTTTGAATATTTTGTCTTATAACATCTACGAAAACTTATTTTGTCTATCCTCGATTTACCGATAGTGTAGGCGATCATTATTTCATTTGCTGCAGCTCGAAATATAGCCAAAAGTTATTTTCCATTTTTTTTATTTATATTTTACATAATAGCAAACGTACAAATATAATACTATCTGGATCCAAATAATCATAAGGGTAATCGGCTTAAAATAATTCAAAGATCTATTCCTCGCACTTTCTGGTTCTTCAAAAGAACAATATCAAATATCTCCAGAATGAGAATTGGGCACTGCCAGGTAGCCTCACATTTATTAAGATTGAACTTAATAAATTCCCCAATGTGTGAGTGTGGTGCCGAGAAGGAAACCCTTGACCATATCTTTTTTGCCTGTCCATTGCGGATAACACCTTTTTTTAAATAGTAATCTTAGCTTATTTTCTTTCCCTTAACTTGCCACATTTAATCTATATAATATCAAATTTTTTGAACGACAATGGTATTGACTTGTAATGTAATATTTACTGTTCTATAATATTATTGTATTTTTTTCTATAAAATAAAATTTTAACTTGATTAATGGCACAAATTACTATTGAAAAAAAAAAAAAAAAAATTCTTTCCTCTTATATGTTTATATTGACATATAGTGGCCTAAATCAGATGAGACTCGGCTAGTAACGCTCCTCCACAAGTATTGGTCCAGGGTTTCTCCAACCAGATGCAGCATTCTTCTAGGTCTTCCGCTGTAGCACTCTTCTAGGTCTTCATTGGCCCAAAGTAGTTCCCAGAATAATCTCCCTTTCTACTGGCTGTGGCTGAAGAATATAATGAGTGGTTTGATTTATAACAGGATTGAAGCAACAAAGAACTGGAATGTATGAATGTATGAATGTAGGAGCAAACATGGGCGCTTTGATTGTATGCCGTTTATTATACGCCGATGATGCAGTACTAATAGCGAATAATGAACAAGAACTACAGAGTCTAGTGAGTAGAATGTACGATGTATGCAAGGAAAGCGACCTCATGATGAATGTTAACAAGTCGAAAATGATGGTATTCGATAAGGAGAAAGGCAAGACACTGTGCTAAATACTTGTAGGTAATGAATGTTTGGAACAAGTAAATGAGTTTGTGTATTTGGGAAGTATGTTTGATAGAAACGGAAATGTTGAGACCAGATTAACCAGATAATGGAGGATGGTTCTGTTAGAAGCCTCAACAATCGGCGAGCTTGTGTGAATGTGGATAAGTCTAGAATCAGGACAGACGAGTGTGACGCTCTATCCTCTCTGCCTACGGCATGATTGTAAGTTAGTTAGTTTAAGTAAATTCTGTCCATGTATACGTATCATCCTTTTTCAGCAACACATTTCGAAGACGACTATTTTCGGCTTGGCACTACTGCGAACTGTCTAAGTTTCGAAGATTAGAATGACAAGAATTTGAATCAACATAAGTTTGACTGTCACTATCTTTAGATATTCTCTAAAATTAGCATGAAAAACAATATATTGTAAATGAACGCCATTTTAAACATAACGAATGAGAAATTCATGTGTAGTACAGACCACCAAATTAATATACATGTACTAACGCAAATTCCTTGTCCAAAATTTTCATTTTAGTACCACCCACGTGATCAAAGAGCTTCGTGACTATTTTTAAAAATATGACTCGATTTGAACGAAAATTTAAACACTGACAATAAAATATGCATTGATGCAAAAAATATGTTTTATTTACACAAATATTTAATTTTCTAAGAATACATACTGTCGACGCAAGTCAAGTACTCCATGTACATACCGTCAATTCAATAAATCTGTCCTTTTCTGGTCAACTAATATCTATGAATTTTGACCAAGATAGAACTGATTGTATTTTAACGCGGACATGTCAACACATTTTTTTTAATCGAAAGTGTCGCGTCGTGTTCGAACCAAAAAATAACGATACAGTATCCTAAAGTACAGTGATATCTCTGTTCATCCATAAAAGTGCGAGTCAACCGGATGTGTAAATTTCCGTCCAACCAAGAACTGAGATCAAAGTAGGGCAGATCCATCTGCCATTATTCCTTTCTTTCTTCAATTTGGATTGCGTCAACTAAATAGTCATTTAAATCGATACAGTTCACGGTATCTATTCCCACTACTTACTTTTACTGTTGAATAAATGTGTTTTATATTTATATTTCGTTAGATATATATGTTAAGAATGCACTTCGCTCCACAAATAATGTTCCAAACCCCTCTCCTAAATATACACTTCAAATTGTGTATATTCATTTACTAGCTTGTGATTTGTAGGTAAAAGAAATCCCCACGCTTTGTAAAATATCTCAGTTTGCCCAGATTCATTGTGGAATATAGATGTAGCTCAACATTTATTTATTTTAAAATGAACGTATTTGTTCTTTCAGCTGTCCATAGGATTCGCAACATAATATGTTGCCACTATCACATACGACTCCCGTCTATCGTCTTGCACATTTGTCACCATGGTATAATGTCTCAGATTTATACAAAAATATCGAAAATATTAATTTTCTGACATTCTTTATCCCAATGAACCTGGTGATGTTTTTGTCATGCAATTTATTTATAATTGATCAGATCGTGGAATTTTTCGTTATTTTTTAAACCAAATTAATAGTATATTCGTTCGTAAATAATGCATATTTCAGAGACAATCGCTATGACGTATTACACAAAAGTTACCATTAGTCTTCATTCACCTATTTTTAAGATGCTGTGGTGTACGAGATTTATGAAAATTTGATTATCATTTTTTTTTTGAACAGCAAATAGTTTTTATTATTTTTTATTAGTAACTATATAATACTATATAAAAATCTGTTTGGATTGTGCCTGTCTCACTAGAAAAAATTTGTGTCGAGACGGGCATAGTTTACAAGCAATTGTTTAATTAATTAGAATTACAAGTATATAGAATTACATTTATTATATTTATTATAAAATGTGTATATGAAGAACAATTGTAAAATAGACATAATTTTTGGATCACTTTGTAGCAATAATTAATATAGTTATGAGTAAACACTAAATTAATGTATCCCGTATCCCGGTGACGCAAAAACAATATTTTTCGACAAAATTGATTTTATATGTATATATTTATAATTAATACATTAATTTAGTATTTAAAATATCACAGACCTATGTTCTGAATAATTACAACTTCACAATAAGAATGTGTTTTCCTTAATAATTAATAGTTATGAGTGAATATGTTTAGGTGAGTGCACCAATACTGGCTCTACCCATATTACGAATCCAAGTTTTAATATAAAGTTTCATGTTCTTGGGACAATTCAATTAATTTAAGTCTTTTAGCATTCTATTAAATAGTTTAGGTCCAAAATATTTGTAGTTCCTTTGACTAAATTTAGTATGTGCTCTTGGGGTTTGTAGTTTATTTGTATTTGTACGTGTGGAAGTTATGTTTTGAGTTGTTTTAAAATGTGTCTGTTTGTATTTATATATATGTATTTGAATAGTATTAGCGTATATTTATCTAATATCAAAGACATCGAATTTATTAAAAATTTCGTCAGTGCTCGTTGTGATTTGAGATTTGAGGATAACTTTTAATATAATTTTTTGAGCTGCAATACAATAATCAAAAATAAATAAAATTGCTTATATTCATTTTCACTTGTTTGTATAATTTAAGCAGTTTCCCCGATTTCGGAATAAACTTTGTTCCTCCGAATTTATTTTATTTTGTTGTCGTGAAAACAAAATGTTGTAGTAAAATCAGTCGTGTACGACCATCCCCTATTTCGTCAATATGTGTAAATCTCTTTAAGTTTTTGAAAAGTGTGAAACTTTTCCCAAGTTTTCACATACACATCCACACGCATAGACACACGTGCAAAATATATTATAGATCCAGCTCCACAGGTTTATTTACATTTAAAAACTTTTTTCATTCCTTCTCTCCCAGGCGTTATTTTTTTCAATTTTCTTTATATGTTCTACTGAATTGAGATCTTTTATTACGGTTATTCCCATAAATAACGTTAAAGGTTGTGTAAAATAATATTGGAGTCTATGTATCTAGTACTGATCAAATGTCGAAAAGATAATTGTTTTTTTTTTTAGTATTGAAAACTTCTTCATCGTATTTCTAACTATTTCTCACCCAAACTTCGTCATCTTAAGACAAGACTATTTTATTTATTCAGATTCTCCGCCGGTTTATTTACTATTTTATCTGGAATAGAAGAATGGCGAAGTAAATAAGAAGAATGTTGAAGTAATTACTTTAATAAATAAGAGGGACCAAGTTTTACTTTCTCTAATTGAGTAACTTGTCGGTCAAGTGGTTAAGACGCTGACCTAGTGATCTAGTGGTCGGGGGTTCACGCCTCATTCCAGAAGACTAGCAAGTATTTTCATAGCACAAGCGTTTAGTTTAGTTTGAAAATAGTAAAAATATTTATGTGAAATGATTTCACTAAAAACATATACGAGTATATAGGTATATATAATAATGTAAAAAATTCAAACAAAACAATTTATTTTCATTGTAATAATAATAATAAAAATTTAATCGTCATACCGTTTTTGTCAATAATTTATCTTGATTAATAAAAATACCCAGGCCACAAAATATTTAAAGTCTATTTGTTTTATCGGTATTTTATTATTTAGTGTTTAAAATATCACAGACCTATGTTCTGAGTAATTACATCTTCACTATAAGAATGTATTCTCTTTATTAATTAATTGTACTTCGTAAAAAAGGTAATGTCCGTAAAAATAATAATACTTAATTATCAATAATGATAATTAAGTATTAGAATCATATCGAAGTTTTGATCAATATTAATAATAAAATTACGGTAATATTTTTTCAATACATTTTGTATTGCACAGATATTTCTCCGCCGAGCAGGCGCCGTATTAATTGATGTGATAACATACGTGGTAATAGTTTCAAGGTGTAGTCATCGGCGCGGCGTCAAAAAACCCGTGGGATAGATTTAGGAAAACAAAAACGTCTTAGAAGAACGTCTCAAGCTGCGGGCTGTCGCCGCTTTACGTATGTACTTGCAAAATGACTATGTATTGTAATGAATTTGAATAAAAACAGGAGTTTTAGGAAAAATAAATAGAATCAATCTATGTAAAATCTATTCATCTTCTTCTTCTTGTGTCCTATCAATTCAATAGACGTTGGCTATCATCACTTTGTTTATCGCGGCCCGAAAAAGCTCGACAGTAGACTGGATAAACTATTGTTCAAAATATATTTGGTAACCATTAGCATACGAACCCGGAATATTCTGGTATAAAACCGAATGCGTTCTCATTAACAGGTTTTCATTGTTTTAAAGATATATTTTTCCTTTTGTAACCGAATGAACAGATTGTTATTTGTATCGCACAGAAATTACTCGCCGAGGAGGCACTATATTAATTGATACGATAAGACACGTGTTAATAATTTCAAGGTGTAGTCATCGGCGCGGCGCCGTGGGATAGATTTGGGAAAACAAAGACATCTTAGAATAACGTCTCAAGCGGCAGGTTGTCGCCAATTTACGTACTTGCGAAATGATTATGTATTATTATGAATTTGAATAAAAACAGGAGTATTCTGGTGTGGCAGACATTCTCCATTATGTCGCCGTAATGTGCTTATATTGAACATCTTTTATGTTTCATTACTTTTGACCTCATTCTCATTATCATCATCGTCAGTTGAGAGAAGCTGAGATCGGCGAACCACCCTTGTTTTCTTGTTTCCTGTACGGAACACATTTTATTGATTAGGGTCGGTTATGTTACGCATATTACGTATTGATATTTTATTATGAAAATTGATTATTACGTACTGATGACAAGTTTTGATTATTACAAATGCTGATAATATTTATAAGTATAAAAATACAAACGCAATAAATTTTAACTAAAAATTTTAAGGAAAAATTTGTTATTTTAAGATTTGTCAACATCTGTTTAAAAGTAAAACGTAACATAAACAAAACTTTTTTTAAATACAAGCAATTTTATATTTCATATTTTGTTATGAAATAAATTAAATTAATATTATATATAATATTCCTGAATATTAAAAAACTGGTAATGTATCGATACACAATGTAACACTTCCCCGACAAAAACGTTCTCATAGAATTTGTGAAACAAAGGGAACATAGTAAGAACGTAAGGGAAATTAATGGAATCTGAGACAGCAACATGTATGTGCAGGTTAGGTACTAGCAAACTATGTATATCTATTAAAAATATAGGAAATTTTCGAAAGAACGGAGTCAAAGGGGGGAGAAACGTTAAAAGAACTTGTCTTACCTTGATGAAATTTCTCCTATTGACATCCATTCGTATTTTGATCTCAAACAAATTTTATAAAATGATTTACAATTGAAAATGAACGGGTCAACCATCCAATTTTAGGATACAAGAATTCACGCATTAGCCTATAAACTCAATGTATACTTCTAATTATATATGTATTGAAAAAAATGTGAAAAATGTGATCGTTTTAGACATGATAAAGGTTACTGATAAAAAAAAATTGTCAATTGCAACAGAGCAAACATAGTATGTTTTCAATCAATACAAAACATGCAGAGAAAATTTTGTTTTTAAATATTTATTTAAAGCATCTTGTAAACAAATATTTATTTTTATCCAAACAGTATTATGTGCAGAGAAAAAGGACGTAAGCAATATATACCTACTGTTCCGAATTCGTAAAATACATTTTTGGCGCGTCTTTCAATTCAGCCCCGACCACTGTTATTAACACATTTTCGCGTCCAAATTCCCATCCATATATTTTCTAATGCTCGTCTTTCAGTGTGAAATATAACCTTGATGCCACCAGACATCAAATTGACTGGTATTTGTACGATCTCGACATTACGATAGCATTCGCGGTGTGTACCTTTCAGCTCCAGTGCACCAGCACTGTATTTTGTGATATTATGTTTTGATCACGTATTGCTTATTGTTTGTGTGCCGTGGGTGAACTTGTGATATTGCCACATTCGATTGGGATTGGAGATCGGCTCATTCGCGTACCATAGTGTGATCTCGGTGACGACTGCAGGGATTACGGAGGCGTCATATACAACATAAGGCGAGCAGTCCTTCCGAATTCCAGTTCCCCAAAATTCACTGGTCCTTCAACTAAAACCCCAATCCCCTCCCGACCTCATCCTTTACCAAGGTTTCCCTACTTCCCTCCAATATTTTGCGGTGATTCCGATTTACGATTGGAATTATTATATGGAATTATGGACTCTGGGATTGCGCATTTCGTTCATTTAGATCCTATCGATCTGAATTTACAATTAGAATTCACCTGCCTTCACAGATTCTCAGAAATCACAGTTTCATCCGTTGACATACACCATAAGATGTTTTTTAAAAATCATGGTAATGTGTAAAATCATGAAACAAAAGGATAATTTTTTATATTATCATCATTATCAGCCATTTTTTAGACTGCTGGAAGATGGCCTCTCCAAGTATCTAACATTTTTCTCGATCCATTATTATTGGCTGCCAGGTATTTCCGCAGAATTAAAGGATTTCGTCAATTCAGTGGCTTTTTCATTCCCCGAGAGTTGCATTTTGGATGACTGCATTGGTCCAACGATTGTCATTGTACGTTGTAGCCTGCCATTGCCATTTTTATTTAGCATATTCTCACCATTGTCTATTCTCTAATCTACATGTTTATTTTCCTGTCTCTTCGTGTGATGTCTAATATACATCTGTCTTGTCTCTTTGCCATACTCAAAATTTTTGGACAAACAATAGTTTTTGGCAATTCCAATTTATAAATATATTTATATATCAATTTGTTCATTAATTAAGTGACTTTAACTTTTTATTTTCATTATTAATATGGATACGTTGTAAATGAGTAGTTATTGATTTATCGTATGAAATTTATGACGTTCCACTGACTTAAGCCAAGTGTGTTCTAATTTTTCTATAAATATGTACATAAATTTAAACATAATGCCATGTGACGTTCATACAGTCGTTGAGATTTTTATAAATATCTCGTTTTTTTTAATTTACATTATAATACGCGGATAGTTAAATAGTAAGTTCGGAAAATATAAATCTGTAGAATTATTTTCCACCAATTAAAAAAAGCTGAAACATGGGTTATTAATGGCCGCCGTTAATTGGTTTCAGGAATAATTACCAATATCAAAATAACATTTCTAAAATAATCTTCACAAGAAAGCGAATTAATAAACTTCTTCCTCGATATTAAAATTAAATTTGTTAATTTAAAATTTACAAATTATTTTACGTCCAGCTACTTTCCGCCTGAATAAACTCGGAAACGTTTATAAAATATTTATGTAATAGTACTAAGTTTTTATTTTCTTTTTACGGTAGAATAGAAAAAAATAGTATCACATATATAATACATAAGGAGGTCTCTTTCAGACTCTCGTCGGATTTTTTGTGATTTTGACATTTTTTTTTCTAAAAATGTGATTTGATTGATTGCGCTAAATATCTCATCACTGTAATTACCTTCGTAGAAAATTTATTACTTTTATTTTTGAATTTTCAACCAATAATTAATTTAATCATTTAATCAATATTAACAATATTATAATTAATATTATTTGTCAACCGAGGCCCGACTACGTGCAAAATGGAATCTTGGTACTGACACTGATGTATGGAAGTGAGGCCTGGAGCTGGCAGAAAAGGAACGAAAGTGGACTGAATGCAGTGGAAATGAGATCACTTAGGCATATTTGTGGTAAATCTATTTATGACAGAGTAAAGAATGAAGAAATAAGGAAATAATGTAAAGCTGATGTTAGTATAGTGAGTAAGATTAAGAAATGATCACTTAGGTGGTTTGGTCATATGGAACGGATGAATGAGGAGAGAATGGTAAGAAAGATATATGACGCAAGTATTGATGGCACCAGAAATAGAGGACGTCCGCGGAAGACTTGGCACGGCCAGGTAAACCAGATAATGGAGGATGGTTCTGTTAAAAGCCTCAAAAATCGGCGAGCTTGTATGAGAAGATGTATGAATGTGGATGAGGTGAGAATTGTGTCAGGACAAAATAGTGTGGCGCTCCATCCTCTCTGCCTACCCCCGCAGGGAAACGGCGTGATGGTAAGTAAGTAAGTAAGTAATATTACAACATTAGTATTGAACTGGGGGTCGTTTGACCCGATATATATAAGCTTAGCGTATATAAATGGTGTAACAGACCTGGTGCACAGTAGTTTATTGGTGGATACCTTACTAAATTATGAGTTGAAAATATCTAAGACATATGAGTCTAATATCAACCATACCAGAGATATAAGCATTTAAAAAAATTGTAATTATACGATTATTTCGATTAATTAATACATTTTAATAATTCCAAATTGTATATTGAATACAAAAATTCTAAAGTTATCGAATTTCGAGCATCTCGATGATTTTTTGTTATATGTTTTAGGACCTAAAGAAAAGATACAGATTAATACTTAGATTCTACCAAATATTTACTTAGAATTACTTCAAGCTTAACATGATTTTGTAAAAATTTTAAACAATAATATTTTCTGTAACAGTGCAGAATTTGAACATATTCCTTAAAAATTTTCGAACCGTAATTTAGCCAGGTATTCACTCATGAAACATTATGGACTAGGTCTATTACACCCTGTATATCGCGTATCGCCACACCCGATATTTATATAAAATACAAAAAACACTTAAATGCGACACGAGACGTCGTATATATGAGTATGTATGGAAATCTATTGCCTCCACTCTCATCACAACTATCCGGCGAAGATAAACACCCGGCAGGTACCAACGGTGCGCGAAACGAAGCTTTCATCAGCTATAAAGACTCTCACTACCGATGTCATTGGTAATACTATTGCGGCCAGCGGCGGTTGGGAAGGCCATCTCACGTGCGCCACTCTACATATTTGTTAACTCTGTGACTACAATAATCCAAGTGTCAACTGTAAGTAGTTTATTTATCATAACCTGAAACCTGCCATACTCATACGCAATACATTCCGCGATTTTATAACGCACACGAGAGTAGTGGATGGAATAATAGGGCATTCATTACCCTCACAATAATCATTTCACATAACCTGAAAAATACTTCTGATTGGAGAACCCGACGCACACTTAAACCCAAATGTGCTTTAGAATATCCATATATATATAACTTTTCGAATAAATATAAGATATTTAAATGCAAAGATTCTAAGAGCACAGTAAAGGAGTATATTATATTTTTATGACAAAAAACATACGAGAGACGTTAATTTTTAGACGGTTCTCAAGTATTCTAGAAGTTACTAGGTATTTCAGAAAGTTCTCTGATAAAAACCTAAGAACGCCAGAAAAACTCAGAAGATATACAGAGTGTAACAGACCTAGTCAAAACAATTTTATATATGAATACTTGATTAAATTATGAGTCGAAAATGCTCAAAGAATATGTGTAAATTATGCACCGTTACAAAAAATATTTTTGTTTAAAATTTTTACAAAATTATGTTAAGCTCCGAAATAAATATTTTGCGTAATTTATCCATTACTAATCTATACCGTTAACAAAAAATAGTCTGGCAACTCTAAATTTGATGACCTTTAATTTTTTGTATTGAATATATTATTTGGAATCAATAAAATATTTTAATTATTCTAAATAATCGTAAAATTACGATTTTTTTGAAATTGTCAAATATTTTATTTGATTGAGATTAGTCAGACTATCTTTGAACATTTTCAACTAATTTAATCAGGTATCCACCCTTAAAACATTGTGGACTTTGTGTGTTTTGTTGCTCTTACTAAATATAACCAGATTTTGATCAAATTAATTTATTATAAAGGAGAACACATTCTTATTGTGAAGCTGTAATTATTCAGAACATAGGACTGTGATATTTTAAATACTAATTAAATCTATTCATTAGAAAGATATACTTTATTAAGGGGAACACATTCTTATTGTGAAGTTGTAATTATTCAGAACATAGTTCTGTTTTTGCGTCACCGAGGAATCCCGGTGACGCAAAAACAATATTTTTCAACAAAAATGATTTTTTATACATATATGTATATATTTATAATTAATACATTAATTTAGTAATTATAAAGATATAGAAAAATATCGTTGTTGTGCTACCGGAATTCGAACCTGGATCTCTTTTCCAATCTGAGGAAGGTGCATTTAATTAGTATTTTTAATTAATTAACATCCAAATATGATAAATATTCGCCTTTCATTACAAACATTTTCTTAAAAAAACACGAAATATTACTTATCTTACAATACCAAATTCTGAAACTTTCTGAGTGAGAGATGAGTACCGAAGGAAATACATAACCAAGAGATAAAATGTTCTTATGATTAGACGTCTCTGCTGGGGCAGCCTAGTGACACGTGGCTGTGATATATATCCGTCCCTTTCTGACATTTATCTTCTAACAAGGGCTGTGATTCTCTGATATGATATTCTTACAAGGGCAGTGATAAAGATATCCACTCCAGAACATCCCTATACTTTTGCAAACTTATATTTTATCATAGAAATAATTAAAGGATCCGCTGCAAGACTATTGAATATCAATGTAATGTGATTTTTAAATATCTGCATTTAAACATTTAAATTGGTTTAAATAATTTTTTTTTTTTTATAAAGTATAAATATAATAGTACTGTTACTAATATATTTTTTATAAATAAAATGTTACATTATATAACCAATAAAAAAAATTATCATGCATTTTAGCCGTGTGTCACTTTAGAAAAAGTAATTTTTCTCGGGACTGTGAGCGATATTGAATATTTTAGAAATGAAGGAAGTTACAAAAAAAATTATGACACTCAACGATCTTGCAGTAGACCCTTCAATTACTTGTGCACTTTTCATATGTTAGTAAATTTAATAACACTTTAATAATAGCAAATATATTTAATTTATATTTGGGTACACAAAGCAAACAAAAAAGACTTATTCATAAAAGCATTCATCTTTCAAAATACTGTATTCTTCTTAGTATTTGTACTAGTTAGGTTAACCTTTTTTTAAGTTGCCAAAACAAAATACACATCTAATTGGGTCAAGACACGCTCTGCCACTAAAGTGACGATCAGCATCCGGTACCCCGCGCTCCACGCACTGCGCCTTCCGCGCCACATTTTTTATTGTTATTGTTACGTATGGTAAATACTAATGAATAAATATTGTAATTATTTTATCCAATACATAGATATATTACAGAATAATATATAAAATATGAACTCTCTATTAAATATATTTACATAATTAGAGGCAATGTCAACTCAGTTTACACCATCGGAGAAGAAAGGTTAAACACTATACAAAAGCCTTTTGTGTATTTTAAGAGTAGCGTTTGCCAATAAACAGAGCCTTATCACACAGGGTAGCTAATGAGAGAAACAAAAACAAAATCTCTTCTTCCGACATGAGATCACTTTTCCATTCATATCTCTGCAATACTAAGGTTATATTATAATATTAATTGTAACAAATTGTTAATAACTCAAATTAATTATTATTATTGTATTCGCTTCAAAGACCCACGAACTCATTGAAATATATATATTAAGGGTTGTAATATTAATATTAATGCTAAGGTAATGAAAGGGTTCCTACGTATGATTATACACCAGAGAAACATGGGGTAGTAAAAAATAAGCCGAGATTGCTCGATTTTACTGAAAATTCTTTTTATTTTCTTATTTATATTAAAATTTTTATGATTTCAATTAAATGAGAGATTTATGAACAAATTATACTTCTACTTAAAATTATATTTGTACATGTTCATATTCAATTCAACGAAAGAAAAAATAAAAGTAGTATAATTTTTCGAAGTCGATTGACTTTAATTCAAAATAAATTAATGGAGACAATATCACGTTAAATGATCAAATTAATCCCAAAAATATTTAAAAATTGGCATAGACTGATGTAAGTGGTGGAAGTGGATAATATGATAAACTTATTTTCGTCTGAATGGACGTGGTTTTTAGCCGTATGAGAAAATTATGTATACGTTAATTTATATACAAGCAAAGAAATTTTTTTATTAATGTAATGAAACTAGGATAGATCTTCTTAATTCTGCCGAGAGAAAGTTAAAAATTACACCACGGAAACTATACGGTACCACGGTAAAGCAGAGCTACTATGGCCAGCTACAACTAGAAGGCAGCACTTAGTGCTGGCTGTGTGATCAGTATGTTACTAAAGTTACATTTTACTCTGCGGTATTCTATAATAAAAACGAGAATCTATTGTTTAATATTGCAGACTTTTGACAGCTGTTCCGAAAGTCATCCGACACACTGATACTTTGAATGTTGCAGTAAATAACAATTAATCATTTAATATTCCGCTATTTTCGTGACGAGAGTTCATCCTATGATGATCTCGTTGTTTAATATACATGATTACAGATAAAATGAAAAAAAATTCACCACCAAAATGACAGATATCGAAAGCCTATGCGAAAAAATTCATAGATAATGCATACAATAAAGCATATTTCATGCTTATTTGTCACGCTTATACACGTCTCCATCTATGCTTTGACAATAGTAAATTGTGTGTATCAACAACTAGAAAAGGATATTTACTACGGGCGTTAGTAAAAAGTTACTATTAATGACATAACCAGCCCTTAATACAGGAATCAATGTCTACGAATACTAAATAAGTTGTTGAGCGTGCATATTGACATCTTTTAACTATCACTGGATGCTTTCATCAACTGAGATAGAATAAAAGTATTCAAGTATAGTACAGCCCGTCTGTGCTGGCCTGCCAATATTTCAGTTGAATAGATTACAATATATTATAAATGCGGCAGCACAGATAGTGTATGGAGTTTCTAAATTCTCTCATATTACATCAATTTTGCACGAGCTACGAGTTCAGTTCCCTGAAAGAGTTGAATTTAAATTGTGCTGGTTGATGTACAAGACGACAGATAATATGACGCTTCTGTATCTTCAAGAGCTTTTGTATCCCAGACAATTTGAATAGTTAACGTCAAACTCTTAGGTCAGTCTCTACTTCAGCCGCAGGAAGGGTTGTAGAGTCAACCAGCTGTTACCAGGAGTCTAAGTTTAGTATACGAGCATTTTCGGTGGAAGGCCAAGAACATGTAATTCTCTATCCTCCGTCATAAGAAACGTACATAAGGAACCTTATTAAACCTTAAAAACGCACTTTTTCAAAAGACATTTCAAATAACAAAGATAGTTCAAATAACTTGTGACCAATGTTCATCAATTGAAGAAAAAGACTATATCAAGTACCTTGGAATCATAATAGATAACAATCTCAAATGGAAATAACGTATTACTAATCTCACAAACAAAATAAGGAAAACTGCCTACATATTTTTTAGACTCAGAAACATGTTATCACTTACATATCTGAAAATAATATATTACGCGTTTGTACAGTCACATTTTCAATACGGTATTATTGGATGGGGAAGTGTTTATAAAACTTCAATGTCACAATTAGAAATCACTCAAAAAATGATAATAAAAATTATTCTAAAAAAAAAGGCTATCCAAACATACAACTTTTCACAGATTTTAAAGTACCAAAAATAGTAGACATATACAAAAAAAATCAGTAATTCAAATTTTAAAAATTAAAAATCAATTTAATTTTAAAAGCGTATTCCGATCTACAAGATATAGAGATCAAATTGATATCCCAAAACTAAAATATACCGCAACTCAAAATTAATATATTTATCAAGGTATCAAATTTTTTAACAATCTCCCCATCACAATTAGAAAAATTACGGACTATCATAAATTTGTAACTGACGTAAAAAAAATATGTACACAGACTAACTGAAACATAAATTGACTCGAATATACTCCTCTATACACGAGTCTTACTCTCATAGAGAAGAAATAAATTTTAAAATATATATGTATGTATATATCCACTAATTATTGAAATTGTATTTGAATAGAAATAAAAACCAATTTTAATTTTTTTTTAAATATATGAAACTATAAACATTTTTTGTTTAACCTTTACCATACCATGATATAAAATACCCGAATGCAGCCATGCTGTCAACTCGTGTTACCATAAATAACAGTTAGAAAAAATGTTTTTATTAGCTTAAATGGCTTTAATGGCATAAATTTAATACATACAATTTTGAAAATGTGATTAATAACATAATTTAAAGCATTCATTAAGTCCTATACAATGTGTCCTTCCTTCTTATCTCTCTTCATTTAATTAGTGAGAAAGAGACAGTTATATTTGTATGTTTTTTGTTCTTTTCACTGTGAAAATAGTGTGTGATCTCTGTCTTTCATATCACAAATTGTATATTTACTAACGTATTAATTTTACAACGGATTGAATAGAAAAAAAATTTATTTTTGTACGATTCCCTTTTCATAATTGGATTTTTACTGGTCATTTCTAAGCACTAATATTTTCTTTAGGATTATCTAAAATATGGATTTTATGTTGCATGTATTTACAGAAATATTACAGGTTTAATTATGATGATAGACCTGTGTTCCTCCATGGTTTGGGAAGGGTTAAAGTGCCTTTGAAGTGATTGTTTTTTTACAAAAATTGCTTTACAAAAATTATTAAATATTATTATTACTATTACATTGAAATAAGCTGTGCAAAAATTTTTGCGAAATAAATCGAAATACAACATGAGTCTCGTAATATTCTTATCTCAATTATGATAATATTTTTAAGGAGAACACAGTTTTGTAGTGAATTTGCATTTTAAGAACATAGTATTTTAATACAAATTAAATAAAAAATATTTTTTTATATTCTTCTTTTTATTTTTAATTAAAAACTAGACCCACAAGACGGCTTGCTAGATGTTTGTCTATAGTTATATTTATATCAATTTTATTACATTTCATATAATTTAAACATAAAAAATAATCATATTTTTTATTTATTATCTCTGGTTTATTAACTACTGAATTGAGTTTAAATACATCTACCGGTTTCGAAAAATACCATTTTCTTCTTCAGGATCTCATAACTAACCAAAAATATATAGCATTGTTTCTTCATCAGAATCTATTTTTAAAATTAAAAAAAAAACAATTATTTAAAAAATAAATTTAGTACTTAACTCAAATTGCTGCTCAATACAAATTTAGTCGAATAATTTTTAGGAAAAAATTTTAGAATAGGACAAAGTTAATATTGCTAATTTTAAAAGTAAAAAATAATCAGTCACAGTTTAAACAATTCATTTCATGCTTACAGGTAAGACAGGTTATTATCGGATAAGCCAATTTTTCCAAATAGCATCAAAATATGTCGAAAATGTATTTGATTACTGTAGCGAAATGCAGTCAAGAAGAGTTCCAGGTTCGAATCTCGGTAGCAACTAAATATTTTTTCGATAACAAAATTTTGAATGTATATCTTTCTAGATAATTTATTTAATTCTTATTATTATCATATTATTAAGATTTTACCATTCTGTCTTATAAATATTTTCGTCAAAACTATAGTTACGTACCTACTGCTTATATTTTGTACTAATGGAATGCGCCCGGTAACCACGTACGTTCTCGTCGAATGTATTAAAAAAAATTTTTTAATACAATATTATAATTTGATGGTGTACGATTGAAACTATTTCACTTATATTCTAATCGTAAAAATAATAGCAAAGGAATTATAATAATTGACTTGAGTCGATTACCATAGACTGAAAACTAAGATTATACAAATTGGCAGCAGCTAAATTACATACGTTTTCGGAATATTTAAATAAATTATATATTTTAATTAAAATCAATGCCAAAATTTGTATTACTTTTTATCAAACTAAGATTCACTATTTTTGTTTTGAAGATAGGATAAGATGGATAAATTTTTTAATATTATTAGAAAAATTTATTTATAAGTATGTTCAAAAATATTGCTAATATCACAAAGATAAATTCATCAATCCTTACAAAAAAATCAATTTATAAAGAAAAATATAACCACAGAGACTCGAGCTCGAATCTTTTTCCATGAGAATACGTTACCAATATACCACGTTAACCATTTAACTTTAGAACTAATTGAGATTTTATATATTAACTCTTAAGTGAAACTTATATAATTCCCAATTAAAATTATAATTAAATATCAAAGACGTATGTTCTAAAAATAAGATTGCATTCAAATATATATAAATACCTACATAACATTACGAAAAGAGATCAAAATTCATCTCTTAATTTAACAATAAAAAGCTTTAAATATTTTTCAGTACGTTGAACTTTAATGCAAGGATTATAGCTTACAAATACGTTTATTCCAAATATGTATTTTTTTTGATGTGTAAAAATCTTAACTCGTTTCCCTCTCTAGAAATGTTATAATACTATTAAAAAGTTAACCATGGTGAATACATATTTTATTTAGTACTCATAATCCAGAAAAAAAAAGTTTTTATGCTTTTTAAAAATTCTCATGTTGAAAAAGCCTCATGACTAGTATATTCAAAAATTATTTTAGTAAATACAGAAGTTATATACCTCTTAGTAGATAGGTAAATAACTTATTTATTTAGTTATATAAAATTTGATAATGAGAACTTATTCTTAAGAAGAAGTAGAAGAAAGATTAATAAAAATAAAGAGAATGAAAAAAATAATAAACGTATAGAAATACGTTGAGAGAAATATTAAAAAACAGTTTTCTTTTTAAGATGAAAGAAAAATGAAATAAGAGGAGTTATTGTTTATATAATATATTTTGATTTAATGCGATAACTGAGGTGTTGAAAAGATGTGGCTTGAGATACAGGGAGGCTCGGTAAAAATGTAAATTTTGTTTGATCAGTACTACATGAAACACAAAACTCCATGACAGCTGCACACAAGACAGGTCCATGCAAGACAACTGTACAGTCAGCTTATTTTGCCGTGATTTTGTATAAAGCGGGGTGTAATTTAACCTATTCCCCACAAACCTTACGAAAAATTATATTACTCGTCTATTTATAACTATTACTACAATATTTACAGTAATTTGTGCAGTTCTCTATATTTCTCACTGAAACACAAAACGCCATAGCCACAGGTATCAAATACGTGTAAATAAGTAAAATTAGTTATCAAACAAGAAAGTCGATGTAAAGAAAAAAATATACTATAAAATATTTCTGAACGTAAATATATAATATGAATATGTTAGTAGCAATTTGCAAGATCCATTACTGCACGGTGAGCGTCACCCTAAAGCCTCCGGGGGTTGTTAATTTTCCTGACTACCTACATGTTTGGTCCTTAAATCACTTGCTAACATTCTAGTGACATCATAAGTTACTGCCTCCTAACCTAGGGCAATGCGGTCTAGTTACGGTGTTGCTTAGGGGTAGTTTGTACGTTGGGATTTAAATATTTGCTCCGTGGACATTCTGACAAATCCTTACTTTATGAATACACTGGGGAACACGAATTTTCTAACGAGAAATGTCTTGTACTGGTTTACAACGATAATCACGGTATTAATTTTGAATAAGGTGCAAGAATTTCGCTTAAGGGTATTTATTTAGGCTTCTATGAAAGTTATATTAATATAATAAATACATAAATTTATACGGAACGCTCTGAACTCTAATAGCACATTATTGTCGTCAATAATTTTGACAATTCTATATTTCGCATTATTTTAACTTTTGCAGGGGCGACAATTCAAATTCACTGCTATCGTCGCCAACTCTGCCAACCGACAAAATAATCAAATTTTGCGGAAATACGTGACAGTGACAGAAACACTTGGGGAGGCCTTCGTCCAGAAGTGATTATTATTAATTTACTTATCATCTTGTGAATCATCATAGGGTATGCAGATAAAATAGAATTTCTCACTATTCAGTATCGACTCTTGCCTCGTGCATAATTACCTCACTCGGCAGCCTCATTTTTACTGCACAAACTGCAAACTTTGCCAGCTTCAGGAATCACTTGCATTGTTTAGTGTTGGCACCAGACAACCAATAAGTAGACATTCAAAATATTTTTCTACACATTTCATTCCATTTTTTTAAACGTTTACAATCATCTTCTAGATAGAGTTAAAAGGTGGCACTTTTAAACAGATTTTTAATGAATTTTTCGTAGAGAGAAAAATAAATATTTGATTCTATTGCTGAAAGGTATAATTTTTAATTGAATTTCCAATGTTTTTATGGGATTTATCAGGCCTTTACTTTTTAATGGCAAAACGGAATTGTGTCATTATTTTTGTTAATATTAAATTCAATATATTTATATTCAACCCAATTAAATATTCAAGACAAACAATTGACTAAAATACAACGTAACATTTTCTTTGAATTTTTTGTCGGATCGTAGGTACTTCCAATTAATTTAAAAAAAAAAACAAAATTTTATTATACAAATCCCTTTTAGTGTTGTATGTGAATTGAACTCAAGCATAAATCTAATTACTTGTTAAATCTCGTCAATTTAAATTATTAATTTTCCCCTAATTGTATGAAATTATGCGTATAATTGGGAAGAGTAATATGTAGATGGTATGAGCGAGTAGATGATGATAAAGAATGTATATGAATCGAATGTTGAAAGCTGTGTTGAATGTTGAAAGAATGAATAGACGATCGTGTTTAAGAAAAGTGGTAAGATCTGTCGCGTTCTATCCTATTAGGCTACCTAAATATAATATTATACATGATGTTAAGCTAATTTTTTTGATAATAATATTTTAATGTTATATCGACTCCATAGAAAATAGACAGGCCACGTAGCAGCCACCACACAGCCACCGAGTAGTCAAAACAGTAAGGCTTATCAGCATTTGGTGAAAGCCGATTGTTTTCTATTAGTATTGATAAAATAATAGTAAAATACCCGTCGTGGCAGAGCAGCGGAACGGAAGATGCGTGGTCGGTGGACGATCGGGTAACACAGTGGCGGCAGCATTCTGCCGCCGGCTAGGTATTGAATGCAGATGTCGCTGGTGTCAATGCCGTTGTCGCCCACATTTCCAAGAATACGAAGCTTTTTTCTTGTCCTAATATTTTTCAACATATATAAATATAATACAATAATATATATAACATTTATAAATACAACAATATTATGAAATATCTGTACAAGTAAATATCACGTTAAAATAAAACATGTATGTATTAGCTTGTTGGTAAATAAAATCTAAGTTTAAAAATATGTTTTATACCAAAAATTTTGAATTTATGGAATCAAATTTATACCTATTAATTTAGCATTTTAAATAATGTTATACAAAAATGAGATACATACATAATATATTATAAATATAAACAACGACATCTTGTTTAAACTATTAGGTCAATAATAATAATACAAAATTTATGGCCCATTTTACCTTCAAATTTATACATATTTTTAGAGAAAATAAACTATATTAATATTGGTATGCCTGTAAAATAAAGCTCAGGCGGATTAGATTCCACGAATTCTTCAAAAGCATTTTTGGCAGCTTCTCTTTTATTAATATTTTTTGCCGTAAATATTTATCGAGGTGCTTGAAAAGATAAAAGTTTTCATGGAGAAAGATGGGTCCTCATCAGTTAATTAATGCTAGTAGTTTATCGTTATTTCTCACATCAAGTTCTCAATTCGCGGCTTTCAACAACTATATTCTCTTCGTTTTTATTCAACTTACATCCCTAAATTCTTAACTTAATAAATAAAACAATTAGTCAATTGTCAAATAAAACATCTACCGGTTTTGAAAAATACCATTTTCTTCTTCAGGACGTCATAACTAACATATATTATTGTATTAAGTAACAATTTGAGTTAGGTATTAAATTTATTTTTTAAATAATTGTTGTTTTTTTTTAAATAGATTCTGATAAATAAACAATAATATATGTTTTTAGTTAGTTATAACACCCTGAAGAATAAAATGGTATTTTTCAAAACTGGTAGATGTATTTAAACTCAATTAAGTGATTAATAAAACAATGATAAAAAAAAAGAATTTTAACCACAAAGTTAATATTGCTAATTTTAAAAGTATATATATATATTTCTTATCTATCTGTTATATACGTAAAGACATGATGTTTAGAATTACTGAGAAAATTTGTCTGGTTATATGTAATCTGTCAGTGATGGGGCGAGCGCCATATAAAATGCACTGGAGTAGGCATCGTTTATTTTTCAAGCATGTTCACAGTCGATCGATACGCCAAAAAGATATTGAATAAATCATGGTTAAAATAATAAATCGTCCATTTCACCAAAAAGTTTTTCATCGCTGTCAAAATAACCCGTTTCTCAATTCTACCTCTATTAGTGAAATAAAGATGGATTTCGTACAAAATTTCTTGTGTTTTTTTTTTCATCGTGTTAATTAAATATTTTTTTATTCATTACCATTTAAGATTTATGAGCATCACTCTCAACTACAAAATTTCACTAAAAAGCTTTTTTATTTAATAAATATTTTTAAAAATATATCATTATTACCCGATCAATAAACCACCCTAATATGTGTTTCAATTTTAATACTATTCTATCTAAAGTAAGTATTTTTGAAAAACTGGACACAATTAATTAGTTTGCGCTCAGCTGAACCAGTGCCCTAGGCTAGAAATTCCGGTAAATTTTAGATTTTCACTACATGCCAGTCATATAGGAAAATTCGGCAGCTCTTTGGCCAGATTCAAAGTTCTAAACTTGTTACATGCGACGTTGCTTGCGCCTTTGGGAAATTACGATCCTTTTAAGCCGAGCCAACTAGCAACAGACGAAAGGGATTGTGGTCAGAAGGTCGTTGAAGGAGCGCGTGCTGCCTAGTGATGAGCTAAATCGTTATTTAGAATGTTATTGTACGATTGGTCACCGAATAATAAATAATTAAGTACCTATCATTGTAACAATCAAACACAGATCTCAAAATCACAGTAAAAATTACGTTGAAAAATTGAGTAATTTAATCAATAACCAATATGGATAAACTATCTATCGTGGATACTACAGGCGACGTGCTTATTAGACCTGTGGTTAGGACATTCACCCATTGATCCAGTGGTTGCGGCTTAGAGACGCATTCCAGGAGACTAGAAAATTAGTTCTATTTTCATAGCACGAGCTTTTAACTTAGTTTGAAAATAGTAAGAATATTGAACGGCACACGTCGCAATAATTGGTGTATTCAAATTTTAACTTTTAATTTAATTGACTCATATACTGCTTGCACTTGGCTAAAGTCAATATCGCGAATAAACTATCCTTACTGAAGAATCAAGCCCCTTTTTTGTCTCCCTTGAACATTTTGACAAATGGTTCTTCCGCGGTATTGGACTTACACCGACATATATTCCGTGTATACGTCACTATTTTTTTATATAATAAAATCATATATCATTTTAAAATCTATATTATTGTTATTTGTATTACATTAAAATCATAAAAATTAGTACATGACTAATCAATGTATGCATAAAACTAACTAATCAATGTATGTATGTAAGATTTTATCAAAATTATCACCTACGATAGCGTTTTTTCGTAGATAATTTATTTGAAGAAACCTAGACCGCCGTTTCGGTACGGTAACACGTTCCATTGTCAAGGCGTTGCCTCAAAAAACTACGGTACGACAGTACTTTTTGCCGACTTTCAGTAACTCATGACATTGTAAAATCTCCTACGGTTGATTTCCATCTCTCACGTAGAAGTACGTTTATATCATAACTTAGGTAAGACAAAGCCTTGACAATGGTGTGTGTTACCGAACTCAAACGTTAACATATGCTTAAACGATGAGATAAATGTAACTAAAACTTATAGGTGGGTGTTTCAAATTAGTAAAACAGGTCAGAAATTAAATAAAGTCAAATATCAAGTAGTCGAGCGATTACGTCAACCTCTTTTTATGAATTCTCCCGAATCAGACTGCCCGGAGAAGCGTTCACAACCCCTCTCCTGTCATCTCATCCCTCGACCCGCTGTCCTCTCATCCCGGCCGGCCGCCCTAGAAATATCGCGGAATTCGTATTTTTTTATCAGTTTATTATATGTGGATCATCACAAACTGTCCACAAAAAAACGCTATTTAATCTAGAAAATACCCTAGTTGCATATATTATTATGTATGTTCATGCATATAATTAAATATCTGCCTATTCTCTATACAATTTACATTTTTTAATTATTTTAAACGCCACTCAAATTTTGTTGAGTAGCGTTTTGGGATCCTGAGAAAAATATAGTCACACTCCACTCCCACATACATCTCGCCAACCCTCTGCCTGGACCTTAATTACATCGTTTTTTATAAGGTGTGAGTAAAACAAAAGCATATCGTTTCACCCTTCCCCTAAATCCCTGACAACGTCGGGTAGGATACATTTATTACTAATATCTACTAGTTCTAGTAAATGTATCATTTTATTAGATAACACTCTGAGAACGAAAGATAAAAACATCCACACCTTTGAGATATTCTGTTGGCATTGAATGCTGCATGCACCATGAATTAGAATTAAACTGAAGAGAATCATTCTGCAACATGTAAAAAAACTTATCCCATAATTTTACCCAAATTACGGGAAAAGTTTTCTTAAATTTTGCTAAATCAGATGGAAGTAGCATGGAGAAATTGATGACCACTTGTAATTAACAAGAAAGAAAAGTGGGACGTTGATCCCTAACAAATTGAACAGACCGGAGCAAAGAGTGGAGACAGTTTGCGCTATAGAAATAGACTCACATAACACAAATACACAAAATGACGCCCAGACATTAGAACATCAATATAGAGAGAGATACTAGATAATGTATAATATATATTTGCTACAATAATTTTACAAGTATTGTGCACGGGCGTTTAATTCCTTCGACTGGCACCCCTAGGATTTTTTTTTGGTGTGGTATGATTATCTGTGAAGGTCGCTGCTTTTAGCAACTGGCGCCAATTGCGGTTAATATTTCACCCGAAGAGGATCTCCCAACAATCGGCGTTCCGGGAGTGAATTATTTCTATTAGTAGAAATAATACGCGAAAGCTGGGCCGGCGCATCTAACAATACATCAGAGACCGACATACTATCAGCGGAGGAATACAGAAACAGTAAATCCAGGTTGTATTGATGGTAATATTATTGATAGGTTGCTTTTGTAAGGAGAAACGCATATCAAGTAAACTAAACGAGTAGAATAAAAAAATAAATGTTTTTTTTTCACGTATGTGACTACTTTTATATTTATAATAATTTAAAAATATATTTTTTTAAATCTTTACCTTCCCGTTATGTAAATTGCAAATTATGGTAGCTATCCACTTTACGACGGTATTAAAATCAAAGTTAAATTTTATGATTTTTCATTCAAAATCATAAACTCTTATCTAAACAGAATCACCATTATTAAATAGGCCCACGTGACGTCTTACGTCTTAAAGCATTTTAAGAGTTTACGATAAAATGATTATGTTATGAAATGGCAGCTTTACATACCAGCGATATACTTTAAGAGGGCATATTAAAATTTAATGTTTTTTATAACCCCAACACAGCATTTTCTAAGAATCTTAAAAAAATTCAAATTACGTAAAAATAATTGACGTTTTATATTAAAAATATTTTATAATTTTTTTGCCGTAAAACAACGAGTAGTGCGTGTACGTCTATACATTAAATAATTGTTTTGAAATCATCAATGGTTAATTTAAACTGAGAATATGTTTTATGGTATCGTTTTAAAATGTGACATGAGCACAGACTATCAAATATATAAACATGAATTTTACTCTTACATAAATGTATTATAGACATGTTTGTTTCCACAAATAATGTGTTTAGAATGACTCGCGTCCCGCAACTAATGTTTCGAACCCCAATCATGTATATATATATACATTTTATTTCATGTCTATTCATTTACTGGTCTGTGGATATGAGGTAGGATTAAGATAACTTTTTAATTTTTCTTGTGAAAGTATATTGAAAAAAAAGTATTTACAGGTAATTAATAATTTGCAAATAAAGTTCAATGTACAGAGTACAACCCTTTTCTGTGGTGTGTTGTCTATGGTTTTGGACTAGTTGACAAATTATTGTCTTACTGTGTGGGGTTGATAGTTGAACTAGGGTAGTCAATGTCCTGCTATCGAGCTCGTCATACTTCTATGAAAAAAAGGGAAATAGAATATAGTTTTTATGGCTTTTAAAATAACAGGCAAATGGATTAATACATGTATAAAATATTTTATCAATATACCGACAGCAATTAAAATACAATTTTAACTTTTCATTAGTTGCACAATATACGATGTATGTATACTGAATTACAACTGGAAGCTGGGTGGTACGGTGTATGTGTATTATCAGGGGCGTGCAGTGCATACAAACAAAAAAACTGTGCATTACTATAAATTCTGGGAAACAAATATAAATTAAATAATCTGTACCATTTACGGATTTAGTACAATTAGAACTATCTGTGTACCAGTAGAAACTTTAATGAGTTAGTTATAGAAACTACCACGACAACCCACCGCTACTGCTGTAGAGCTAGAAGCTACAATCGATGCATTGTAGCTATTCACATTACTATCTTCTACTTTTAAGCTAGTGAATTACTCAAGTCATACAATTGGTTATTTACTGAATTGAAATCGAAATCCGTTTTGTATGGAGTCGTTACTTATGCTGTTTTTAACAGAATAAAATTAGAAAAGCTTACAACTGCGTGCAAATCATTGAAGTGTCTACTTCTTCTTTTACTAATTCGCGAATTTTACTATCTTACTGTTTTTAACATGCTGAATTCATAGTCGTTCCTTACGTTTGAGGTGTATTTAGTGCATGAATTTACATTTGATTTGGGAAAAACAAAAGGCAATTGGCAGAACTATTTCCTATGTTAACCTTTAATATAAATAATTTCAAACAATAAAATAATCATGTTCAGTCATAAAAAGTGTTCTTAAAAAAGATTTTTTATATGGATTAGAAGGTATTATTTTACGTTAAAACTTAAACATTAAAATTATAAATAACCAAATCCTATTTGCAAATAGTCACCTTATAAATTTGTTTTCATATTAGTTTTTACTCATTCACCATTCTATAGTTTTCTTTTTATCTATATTTTTTTTCTAAAACCATTTTTTCACTCTTTCCATTACATCCATTAACGCATGGAAGATGTAATGAAAAGTGCCTGTATTGAACCTCATTTTAAATCGTAAAATTAAATCAATCAATTAGTCAAAATACTCCAAGTTTAATTAAACCAATGTGTTAGGGATTAGGGTACATTGCAACATGTTACAACTTACCCCCGTGACCCTGTTGCAAGTAACCCCGGCACCTCAAAATGAATTGTAACCTCAAAATTCTATATTTATTTTAAGAATACATTTTTTTAATATATATTCAGGCATAGAAATCATTCAAACATATAATTGGAGTATATAAAAATAACAGAAAATATTAACCGTTTTTATAGAAAATCACTTCAATTCATTATAAATACTCTTTACGCAACTGCTTCTGTTAAATGTAATATATAGTACTGAATTTATCCAAAATTATGTACGGTATTATCATCTATCGGCAAATAAGTCAATTTCATTGAAATCACCTATGGCGACAATTTCAAATTTTTGTTCCAACGTATCTCCGTTGCATTTAGTCTCGTCTTTCCCTACGTGTTTTTGTGTATACTCTGATGCTTACTACGTGGTACATTATTCCTTTGTAAAAATCTATTCTACAAACATCCTGAAGCTATGCTGAGCCCTCAAAGGATATGTATTATAAATCTCTACTTTACAGTAGACCAATATGCACGATGTTTAAGGAAGCAGAGATTTACAATCTTTGTGAAATAAAGTTTTATAATGTACACAAAAAATGGTTGTAATGTTACATTTTGGTATTTATAATACTTATTAAATTAATCAACTAGGATATTACAGAAAATATCTAAATATCGAAAATATATTTTAAATATGAATTTAATATATTAATTAGAAAGATATACATATAAAATCAATTATATCGAAAAGTATTGCTGTTGCGTCACCGGGATTCAAACCTGGATCTCTTCCCAAACCGGGAAAGATGCGTTATCCAACTGAATTAAATGTATCAATGTGTCCAACATTTAATAAAAATGAATTAATAATTCTGGCGTCTGTTATTATATTACTCAAAGGTATTTGAGATTCTGTAGAAATTAGGTAGATGGCTCTTTCAAATAATGGAACAATTAAATATATTAATATCAAAAAAGGTAACATATAGGTTTGAAAAATTGTCGCTAAAAATATTGTCGCTGTAGCATAGTTGGATAATTCACTTTCCCCGGTTTGAAAAGAGATCCAGGTTCGAATCAGGGTGACGCAACAACAATATTTTTCGATAAAATTGATTTTATATGTATATCTTTCTAATTAATATATTTAATTCAAATTTAAAATATCACAGACTTATGTTCTGAATAATTACAACTTCACAATAAGAATGTATTCTACCAATGAAAATATATTTGTAACAATTTATTTATTCTTTATAGAAATTAAATTTGCATTAATGTATAAGAAAATAATTAAATATTACGTTAATATTTAAATAATACACGTTTAGCGTAGAATTTAGTAATGTCTTGTTGAAGTGTACCTAAAATAATAAATTTAATGCAATTAATTAAATATTTTTAAGATACTTAAATTTGTGGTAACTCTGTTATCCTGCATGGTAATGGAAAGGTTAATTTAATATTGACGCACTGCGATGTTTAATATCCTCTGCATAGTTAGTGACGGATATATTGGAGTCGGAGCACAGTTCTGCCCGAGGTAGCCAACTGTAAATATGCTAACACTTGATATTGATTAACTGTTCCGCTGGGATACATAAAACATTAGGTTACGAAGAACTCGTGAAAGATTCTACCTGTACATTTTTCAAACCAGCAATGACAGATACTTTAAACATATATATGTACATATGTGGTATATGATACGTCAATGAATTCGAGTACCCTTTTATATGCTCTAAATATGCTTTTTATGTGAAATACAGATGATAAATATGTTTTTATAGTTGCTTTAAAATGAGCTACATAAATACATGTTTGAATATAAAGAAAAACATATATAAATAAAATAAATAGCTGAGCCATATTTTACAGAACAAAAAATAATATAAAATAATGCATAAAATATGAAAATATGTCGCACGACTTCTACAACCAATGCTATCAAAAAATGTGACATAGTTTTAAACGAAGCAGCGTATTGCGTCAAAAACCTGGCATATAATTTAATTATGCATTACACTGTTAAGCGTATATCAACTAAGAATAATATAAGAATAAAAACTTAAAATTGAGCTTGTTACATAAAGAATACAAATTATTTTATTAATTATTTACTACTTTAGATATCCATTAGATCTTATATTTAAAGAGTACAATGCCCTAGACATAAGACAAATCTATATATTGAAACTCGTCCAATATTTATATGCTAACAACAACTCGCCCCGAGCAATAAATCATGGACACAACAATAGACAAACAACGAACATCTACACGCCAGTTCCGAGAGCAAAAACGACATTATATCAAAGATTCTACATGTTCTTAGCTCTAAAACTGTATAACACACTCAGCACCGACTGGAAATCGTTCAATTCCAGAAAGATCACACAATTATGGACCCGATATATAATCCAATTGGGTAGCGATCAATCAGAAGAATTGCTATTCAACATTCTAACATAATCATTATACAGGGTCTACAATAATAATTTACTACTTCTACAACACTAATTACATTTTAATTTTTTTATTCCTGTCGAATCTTTATCTTTCTTGAATTAAATAATACCACAACAGCACAGATAAAACTGGCTACATTAACACAAACGGCAGTCGAGCAAAGTACCCAGAAAAACGCTGTATATATCAGAGGTGGAGTCTACTCCATCCCGCACAATTAACTAAGAGTATATTTATGTTTATCACGTTATATTATAATATATTCACCTCTGTTATTTTGAGAACCGACGAGTATTGAAAGAGAACGCAAGTGCACTTCCAGCGTCTTTTAACGCTTCCTGACTCCCCACTCCGCGTGCCCATTCACACCGGTCAGTTACTTACTTATCATCACGCCGTTTCCTCGCGAAGGTAGGCAGAGAGCATAGAGCGCCACACTTTTCTGTCCTGACACACAATTCTCGCCTTATCCACATTCATACATCTTCTCATACAAGCTCGACCATTATTGAGGTTTCTAACAGGACCATCCTCCAGTATCTGGTATACCTGTTCGTGTCAAACCTTTCACGGATGTCCTTTACTTCTGGTGCCATCAACAATTGCATCATATATATTTTTTACCATTCTCTCCTCATTCATCCGTTTCATATAACCAAACCACCTAAGTGATCCTTTCTTAATCTTACTCACTATACTAAGATCATTTTTACATTCTTTCCTTATTTCATAAGTTTTACTCTGTCGTAATGGATCTACCACATATACGTCTAAGTGATCTCATTTCTACTGTATTCTGTTTACTTTCATTTCTCTTCTGTCAGCTTCAGGCCTTACTTTCATACATCAGTGTCGGTACCAGGACTCCATTGTGAACCGCTAGTCTTGCCTTAGTTGATAAGTTCCCATTAGCTATAATTCCCTTTCACCAATTCATTTTATTCCCTGCAGTCAACCTTTTTTCCATATCTTTCTTGTTTTGATTATATATTGGTACATATGTATGTATACACAGAGTACACCATAGGCAATTGTCCAAACCTTTATTATCGAATCCTATTATTATAGAATTAGGATATACGGAACTATCATAGTCCCAGTTCTCAAATAATGTCATTTTAGAATACAGTTATGATCTAAAATGTTATTTAATTTCGTAACTTTAGTAACAAAAAATGGAGAAAAATGATTTTATTTTTTTGTCTACTTAAGAATTATTTTTGAGTTTTCTTAGTTTTGATCTAGATGTGCGATATCTTGGATAGTTGTAAGCCACGAGTTTTTGTTTTGCAATAATATTAATTAATTAATACAATTTTACACTTTTTTATCTCATTATTGTAACACTTCTTTTTTTTATTGTTTAGTATGTTTTAAGATATTTTATATCAATTTAACTTTTATATACAAAACTACGGTTGAATGTAATGTTTGCTTTTAATTTGATCTGCCCAGAGGTGGAACTAAATGATTTAGCACCCAGAATTGTAAAAAAATGTGTCCTTACGTATTACAAAAATATATTTTGTAACGATTTAGATAGATATATATATATATATACAAGTATGTACCTGTAAAAATTGTTAAAAACATTGATGACCAAATGTGCGTATCTAAGATACAAAAATATTTAAGAACTAAGTTAATAACTAGTATCGCATTAAGCTATAAAAATAAATAAATTTCTTGAAGTTTTCAAAAATTTTATTTATGCTATCCACGTGTTTTAAAGTTTAAGAGGATAATTATGCATGAATTGCTTAAACTATCCAAACGCTCATATAAATTTCTTCTTGAACTATCTCATATCTTGCTATTTAAAAAGCTTATAATGATATATTAGAAAAATATAAAACTAATTTTGTCTTTTAAGACCTATTTTTTATTTATTTTCTTTGTTTTATTAACCACTGAATTGAGTTTAAATATAATACATCTACCAGTTTCGAAAAATACAATTTTCTTATTCAGGATGTCATAACTAACTAAAAACATATTTCATTGTTTTTTCACCAGAATCTATTTTTAAAATCTATTTTTTTTTTTTAAATAATTATTTAAAAAATAAATTTAGATACTAAATTTTTTTTAAAATAGATTTTAAAAATAGATTCTGGTAAATAAACGATGATATATGTTTTTAGTTAGTTATGACATCCTGAAGAAGAAAATTGTATTTTTCGAAACCGGTAGATGTATTTAAACTCAATTCAGTGGTTAATAAAACAAAGATAATAAATAATAAATATGAATTTTAACCACAAAGTTAATATTGCTAATTTTAAAAGGATCTATTTCTAAACCAAACTCATGGATTCTATTTATTGCAAAAAGATTTCCAGTCCAGTACTAGCTATAATGATATGATGTCATCAATCAGATGTAGATTAACGATCTTCTTTCCAATAATTGTAAAACCATCCTACCACTCTTCAGTAAATATTGAATAGCAATGGCAAGCGGATTGTTAATATATGTGTGGCGGATAGATAGCGACACCTACAGCCCGTGCGGCAAATCTAGGTTAGCCGCAATTCTAGAGACAGAAGCAGTTGTGGCAAGCAGCCCATAGAGGTCACCCACCGCGGTGGCCTCAACCGATTGGTTTGAGTAGAACGGGCGAGGAGTGGGAGGAATAGTGTGAAGGAAACGAGCGACATTCTACTCTCGTGGCTTCTGCCGCTTGGTGTGTGTGCAAATACTCTATTTTTTTACTGTGTTGATCTGTACTTGCTTACATAGAACTTAAAACCTATCTGACGTTGTATTTTGTACAACCAAGAGCAAATCAATAATCAAGGCAAGACCCGAGGTATGATTATTCACAGTTTCTGATGTCAGTTTTAACTAAAATTCATATTGATATTAATATATATTTTCGTAAATAACAGTCACTTTGTGGTTTGACATATTAAATTAAATAAAACATAATCATTTTCTATAAAACTACGAATTTTATTAATTATCGCCGACCGATTTCGCTAAACTCAAGTGCCGTCAAAGCGGTGAATTTTTAATAACCAAATAAATTTCTCTTCATTAGCCTCATATTAGGTATGTTTTCTTTTAAATCAATTAAATATTCATCAACATTGTACTTTACCCTGCCTTGATGTTCTGTCTATAGTCTTAGTTTGTCTCCCTCTTTTCCATAAATGTATATGTATTCTGTCTCTCTCTTTCCCGTGTAATTTTATATTATATCTCCCTCTTTATATGTAAATAAGTGCACTATTTTTGTATTTATTATTAGTTTTAAATACACTCTGACGAATCTTGAGCTAGTCGAAAGCGGTTGGCGTTTAATGAAGCTCATGGTTTTATATAAATGTATTGTTTTATTTAATCTAAAATTAATATAATTGGAGTCAAATGTCTGGTCAACCCGAGTCTCTACCGTCAATTAGTAACTGCCCCGTGACCAGTCATATATGTCTTGTTAGAAGTATAATCTATTTCATAAAAACAAAATATAATACAAAATAATATAAACTATATTATTCCTTTAGTTATCTCGATCATCTAATATTGAAAAACTTGAACCATTTTAATAATAAGAAACATTGTGTCCCTTTTTGTGCGGGGGAAGGATAAATAATTAAAATGAAACGTCTCTGATACGTGTCCACAATGGCACGATCAGCTCGTACTCGGTTGGATAAATCGATATGGTGGCCACTGCTATCTTTAGTACGATCGTTAAACTTTGTTACGTATCGATAAAGAAATTCCGCCCGATTTGACCTACTTCAAGCGAAGGCGGCTGTGATTGAAGCCTCAATGGGGTTTTCCTTATAAAAGCTCGATAATTTAGCGTTTCATACGCGGTTTGAGTGCACTCATTAAACTTTCGGTTAAAAATGGGTTTTTTCGTACAAATCTTTCATAATATTTCATGTTGAGTTTTCTGAGCTATTCTACCATGTCTCCAATATCTATGGCTGGTGATAAACCCATTTTAGGATGTATCATTAGGGCTGATATCAAAAAGCGACATTCCCTGCTGATTTGATTGTCAAAGGGGGGAGGAATAAGGGAAAAGCCTTCTTATCTCCGCCATATGAGGTAACTATTTTATACATACGTATGAGGTATTGTTTTTTGGGGGACCCTATTCGGGAAATATGATAAAAATGTTTATTTTATTTATTTTGGATATTTTAAATTTTGCATATAATTATATAAAGTTGTAGCAAAAATATTTTTTTAAAGTTTAATATTTTTTTTACAAAATGGTAGTTTTTTGTAATCTTTTTATAAAATTTGTTCAATAGAGTGTTCTGCAACGGAGTGTTGTTCAATAGGTTGTTCAACTAATATATAGGATAAATAAGTGAAATGGAGCGAAGATGAAGGGGATCGGATGAGGTAGTTGATGATAGGGTTTGCGATGAAAATTAATTTAGAATAAAATTTTGAAGAAAAATCGTGTACATGTCGTTTGAGTGTCTGCTAATGATTTTGTTTCTGACGAACCAGGGTAAGTTGATGATTTTTCTGGGTAAGTAATTAGATTTGTTTTCTAAAATGTTCATGTTACTTGTGAGTATAATATGGATGATTGCTTTGTGTAAGAGTAATTTGTTTTTTTAAGGATAGTGAACTGTAGGAATTTAAGTGGAAGTATATCTAGTTGTAAAAGATTTGGGCGATGTCGCAAATGTGTTGGTATTATGTTAAGTACATACATACAATACCATGTCAAAATGTCTAATTTTATTTAAATTTCAAAATTTAATAAAAATAAATTATCAATTAATTATGGCGTCTCCTATCGGATTTTACTCAAAGGTGTTTTGAGATTCCGTAAATATAAAGAAGATGGCTTTCAAATCATGAAACGATAGATGTACCAATTTGAAAGTGCAACATAAAAGTTTGAACTTACTATGTTGGTGTAGCATAATCGGTTAATGCATTTCCCCGGATAGGTAGAGAGTGATGTTCGAATCCAGGTAGCAACAATAATATTTTTTCAATAAATTGATTTTTTGTGTATATCTTTCTAATTAATACATTAATTTGTATTAAAAATATTACATACCTATGTTCTGAAAAATAAATTATTATTAATTATTAACTAAAATATTATTTTAAAGCCAATATAATATTATAGAAAGAATTTATGAATTGAGTATTAATAATAGAAGTTGTCCGTGAAATATCTTGAAATACTCGGTATTGTAACGTATTTTCGTAAAAAACTTTAATTTTAAAAACAATTAACTACGGAGGAAGGAATCTTCGTAATCTAGAACGGAAAATTACTAGAATTAGAACTACGCGATGGCAAGTTTGTTAGTTGCGTACAATATTAATATTATGTTTTCTTTTCTGTCTGTTAAATTAAATTATTATATATTAAATAAAATAACAATCACTTTGTATGAAACCACGAAATTTATTATACGTCAACCGGTTTCGCTTATCTCAATTTTCATCAGGACGTATTTAAAAATAAAAACAATGTTAAAACGGGTTCGTAACATCGGTTGTGAGACTGATAGTTACCGATATAAATCCGATAGTTTATGACACATTTATGCAACAGTAAAAGTATTTATTCTTCGAAAATTATATCTTTATGTGAACAAAACGTATTTTTTTTATATTAACCCTTTAGAGGGCGTAAGCCGAAAACGGTAGGTGTATCAACCACCTGCACTTTGGTCGATAATTTATTTGCTGTGCATATTATTGTCATCTTCCTAAGCTCTAATCGTTTCTGAGAATATTATTTGGCTTCTAAATAAACCACCAACCTCAAGTTGGCTCTATGATATATAATATCGACTGATATCGACTATCGTGACCTGCCACGTCTGTGGATGTAATCACATTTTTGAAGTTGAATTTTGTAAGTTTGGAAACGATTTACAAGCAAAAGTATGTGTGTATTTATTAGAAATGATTGTCCTAAATGGTCAGTGGTCGATAAATCGGCCACCTGAATGTCATATTTTTTCAGTTACCGAGTAATATTTTATAATTTTAATTTTAAATTATTTATTCAAATAATACACAAATTTTATAAGAGTTGTTAAATCTTTGAATTTAAGTAATAAAGTATTAGCCCTGTAAAGGGTTAATGCATATTATATGGATAGCTATTAAATTTTTGTTCCAATCGAGTCATATATTTAAAAAAAGTCGCGGAGCTATTTGATTGCGTATATGATACGAAATTGATCACGTATGTGACAGAAAAATTAAAATATTGAAACAATGAATTTCTAATGGTCGTGTCTGTATATTTGGTACATTCTGAAAAAACTCATCAACTTTACCACAAGTGTACGTCTTTTAAAGTATGTAAGACATACATAAACCGAGTTTATTGCGTTTTACCTTTATTGTTTGAAGGCACAAATCATTTGTTTCAGAATTGAAACCTTGGAAATTGCGTGAGGTCCCTGGAGGACCCCAGGTAAGTATCGTAACCAAAGGTGAGTCGCAATCCAAGGGGTTAAGCTGCGAAACTTTGAGCTTGAGCGCGTTTGTAATAAGCTTTTACGATAAAGGTCAGACTGGGGCGGAACTTTGTCTTGTGAGACAGCAGTCGTCTAATGGCCGATTCTTTCAAAAAGATATTACAAAAATCATGAATGCTTCAAAACTTAAAATGTATTTTTATTATTATATCACAATAAAATGGATCATTATTTTAAGAATTATTTATCCATAATTTTTTATAGAAACAAGATTTTTATAACTCATTGAAATACTAATGTAGGCTGTAGGGCTGTACTATTTAAGTTACTTTGGAGATTTGTACCTATCTTTTGCATCAAAATAATAAATACCCTTTTTTACATAAAAATAAATAAATACATAAAATTTTTGAAGATTCTAATAATGTTGATGAGATATGAACGTTTCTTAAAAGAGCTTTTAATTTAAAAATAATAAGATATTAAAATATTATAAATATGCCCTTGCTCGGAACTGTTATGGGAATGGTTACTCTCGTGCCAGTTCCTCTCGACAAAACAAAACAATGCGGGTCTGTTGTAACCATATATTAAATGCGCTATACAATAATTTTTTGGCTCAATGTTAAATGTATATTTCTCCTCTATACTAGCTTTTGGCGGCTTTTTGGTGGAATTTATTTTTAAAAAAAGAGTACAGCATAGTAAAAGTTAATAACAAAACATTTGGTTAAAGTTGAAAGCATTTTAAGACATTAATTAGTAATATATTAGGTATGATGAAACATCATTCAGTAACATATTAGGTATATTTAGTATTTAAAATATCACAGACCTATGTTCTGAATAATTACAATTTCACAATAAGAATGTGTTTTCCTTAATAATATATGTTGTATCAATGTGTCCAAAATTTAATAAAAATGAATTGATAATTCTGGCGTCTGCAGTCGGTTTACTCAGAGGTATTTGAGATTCTGTAAAAATAATGTAGATGGCTTTAAAATAATGTAACGACAGGTGTATTAATTTGAAAAATGTAACATATAGGTTCGAAAATTTGTCAAGAAAAATACTGGCGTTATAGCACAATGGTAGTGCACTTCCCCGGATTGGAAATAGAGATCCAGGTTCGAATCCCGGTGACGCAAAAACAATATTTTTCGTCAAAATTGATTTTATATGTATATATTTATAATTAATACATTAATTTAGTATTTAACATACAAGGTATTGAAAATATATAAATCGACCCTTTAAAATATCAAGGTAACATTTTGGGCTAATTAGAGTTATTGTATGAAAAGGGTTTCAAATGCATTATTTTTTATTTCTTCCATACACATCAACTTTATTTAAGGGATAATAAATGAATTAGCAAGATCTGAAAGTACCAACTGCATTAGTTATTTATTTAAATTTATAGATCATTATTGTTAATTTACCATGTTTAATTTTATTTTTAATTTCCTTCATCTCACAGTGGTCATTAATAATACTGATAATAAGTTAATATCTTAAAACTGATCATATTTACATACTCAAAACAAAATATACATGAATATATGTTGAAATTCAATCAACACTTTTAAGGTCATTATCTCAAAACAGTGTGTGTGTCAGATGTAACCTTATTATTCTGAGGGGTCAATATATTAAAATACAATGAGCAAAATCTAGGGCGACGTTTCGAAAATGGTGACACGTGCCATTGTCAAGGCGTTGTCTCAAAAAATTACGCTACAACCGTACTTTTTTGCAGGAGATATAAATCTACTTTTAAAATTAGCAATATTAACTTGGTGGTTAAGATTCATATTTTTTTTATTTATTATCTTAGTTTAATAACCACAATTGAGTTTAAAAAACATCTACCGGTTTCGGAAAACACCTTTTCCTTCTTTAGGATATGTCAAAACTAACTAAAAATATAGCATTGTTTTTCTATTTATCCAGAATCTATTTTTAAATTTTTTTTAAAAATTTTTAAAAAAAAAACAACAATTATTTAAAAAGTAAATTTAGTACCTAACTCAAATTGCTGCTCAATACAAATTTAGTCGAATAATTTTACTTTTTAAATAATTGTTGTTATTTTTAAAAATTTTTTTAAAAAAATTTAAAAATAGATTCTGGATAAATAGAAAAACAATGCTATATTTTTAGTTAGTTTTGACATATCCTGAAGAAGGAAAAGGTGTTTTCCGAAACCGGTAGATGTTTTTTAAACTCAATTGTGGTTACTAAACTAAGATAATAAATAAAAAAAATAAAAAAAAAGATATAAATCTTTCACAGCTATACAAACCATATACAAAGAACGTGATCTCGCCCAGAAAATACATCAGTTACATATACTAGTGCTCGTGGAAACCAAATTAAACATAAGTAGGTAGTAACTTATTATATGGACTGACGTTACACTATAGTACTCGCCCCGGTAGCTAAAATGGTTATTCTACAAAAGCTACCAGTCTTTAAAATTAAAAATTTATGTCTGCGGCGTGAATTTTTTAAATCTGTAGAAAGAGACCGTTAAACGGAGATTGAATTGTTTCCAAGCCTGTAAGGAGAGCCAATGCTATTTGGCGACACGATGGGTTGTCTATCATCGATCCTGGCAGAAGATTAATTCCTATCAGGGTCTTCTTCATTGTGCGATGGGCACGTGACCCAAAACAAGACTATTGTCTGGCTGGGTAAAGTATTTTGGTCCTTCCCCCCATGATCCTTATGCTGCTATATGGAAGATTATGTGGCCCTGTCTATAGATGCTGTACTCTGATGTCACTGCTGCGATTGGAGTCTGGCGCACTGATTTCGGTATCTTGGTGCAGCAATGGAGGATGAAGATACAATTATGTAAAATGAAACGGAAGATTATGTCATTTGCAAGTTGTCCACGTTTTCTTTGTATCGTAAATGTAAAGTAGGATACGAAATTGGTCACAATTTATAGTTGTTGCTAACTAAAGATTAAGTTTTCAATTTTGTTCAATTGACAATCAAGTTTTTATTTACTATGAAAAATCACCTTTATCATTTTTTAACTTCTAATTATTCTTCTTTTGCCTCGAGGGATGAATGCAGATTTGGAGAATCATTGGAAAGGTAAGGAGTTCTGAAAGGTTTGACTCGGTGAGATTCATACGTCATGCTTGCCACTGAACTGAACTTGGAGGTGTAGAGCCCCCGGCTCCGTAACTCACAAGGCTTGACAAGGATTATGTAATAACATTTATTATCAAACATTTGTAGTCACGAAAATTATATGTAGCCATTATTGAGTGGAAAGAGACCGCCTATATGTCAAACACACACGCCATAGTAAGGCTGTAGGAAATATACCGCCAACTTTCCTGCATGAAAGTCTTCTCATTATCCTATCATCTCATCTTCTGACTTCTCTGTGATGGATGCAACCATAAACTTCCCTTGACGTATTTATTCTGAACGATATCAGTCTTGTCTTCTGTATCTGAGTATTTTGACATCGCTGGTGCTCATTTTTGTTTATGGACCTTCTTCATTCAGGCAGGTTGTATGGCTTGTCTACATTATATACACGGCCTTTAATTTATAACGGTATTATTCGGTTATATAGAATGTCTTTTTAAGTTTTATAAAGAATGTCTTAAGAAATAACATATTATTAAAACTGTGTAACAAAATTTATTAATGTTTATGTAAGTCATTTCATAGCTACAAGAATATTACAAAGGGTTTGTAATATAAATATAATATTTACATTATTTTATCTTGAGGGAAAATTCCGCAAATATTATAAACGCATTTTTTAGCGCTATCCAGATTACGTAGGTTTTTGTCTTTAATATATAGATACGAGTAGAAACAATTTAGCTACATTACTAAATCTTTTGAAGGATTTCTTTCATTAGCTTTAACAGCATTCAAAGCATTTATTATTTATTAGACGGCATCGAATAAGATTATATCATAGATATATTTGTTAGAAAAAACCTCTACGAAGTAGAATATAACCGGAATGCTTAAAAAATGACTACCTATTCTAATTTATTTTTTGACTAATTTAGTAACTGAATAGAATCAGATTATTTTTAGAAATTAATCTTTTATGTTATATCAATTTTATTTCTGATAGATTGATGCAGCTTTAGCTTAGTATACCAGATAATGTTAATATAATTACACTGACCATTAAAATGTTTTAAAAAATATTAAAATTTTTACTTACGTATTATGGTCTAGCATAGATTATGATGTTATAAAATGAAAATATGTAATTTCTAGTAGCTTTTTAAGACATTATATCATGTACAATTTTTTTTCTTCAACTCTTTGGAGACCTATTTAGTAAGGTTATTTCTAGTGTATTTGATCGTGTACGTAACATCTTATTTTTATGTTTGTACATGAGTTGAAAAAATAAAAATTGTAAACAAAAAAACTTCAACCTTAAAATTAAAAATATATATATATATATATATTGATATCTTAGTTTAAAATTGTAATAAGTTTGTGTATACATGAATAATATGGTTTTACTTTTATTTTGTATAGTAAAATTTAATGGATTTTTAATTAACATTGGGTTGGTTATATTTTTTATAACTAAGTAAATATATTTTATGTACATACTCTTATTTTATATTGTATTAATCAGTTTGAAAATAGGAAGAATATTGATGTGACACAATTTACGTGTACGTTGTCTAAATTTATTAATATAATACATATTTTAATAAGGATATTGTAAACGATAGGCGATTTTAAATAATATCATTTTTAAATGTATCTATATTCTGAACAATTACATCTTCACAATAATAATGTGTTCTTCTTAATAATTTCATTTTTATTTATTTTTATATTTAACTATAAAAAACTAACCATAATTAAGGGAAATCATTTAAGTATATTAATATTTATAACATTAACTTATTTAAAAAATAAACTAACAGCTGTTAGCTAAATAATTTTTTTTATTTGTTTCAAACAATTTTATGTAATAGAATGTGTCATGGACACGTTTGTTTTACCTTGCTTTGCGACACAGGCGAACGAAAATTATTATAATTACGATATGTGTATATGTAATTTCTAATTTTTATTTTCTTAGCTTTAACAACTACTAATAAGTAATGATTCTCTTATTTTAATCATCAATTATTTTTCTTATGTATACATTGAGAATATTAAAAAAAACTTTAGCTATTAAGGAGAACACATTCTTATTGTGAAGTTGTAATTATTCAGAATATAGGTCTGTGATGTTTTAAATACTAATTAAATTTTCATTGATAACTCAACGTGTTAACATATTTCGAGGCTGATGGCTAATGGAAACATATTGAGTTATTAATAAATAGTAGTAAAAACAATGTGTTTTCTGATTATTAATATAAATTGTTGTCACAAAATAATTTGACAATTATTCAACAAAGACTTTATTCGTAGTATCGGTATTTTTTAGTTTGAATACCTAAAATAAATTTCCGGTGAAATTACATTTGATAGCACATTTATAGATCGGGATCAGGCCGACACTGTACGCTAGATGTTGAGCTGTTGGATACTGTAGGAAGTGGTACCTGGATAATCTGCGCTCATACCTGTATGGCATAAGATAGATACAATGCTCACGCTAGCTGACATACCGCTGGAGAAAATTTGCTCAAAGCAGGAAACGATGCACAACGCGCTTATAATATTGTCTGATAAAATACGGCGTTCATTACTGTTGTATTATCTCATGATAAAACTCTATACCGCCTGCTCCAATTTGTTATGGCTTGTCGGTTCTGATAATGATCCACCAGATGCCTCCTTGTTGGGGTTGAATGTGGTGGCGAGAATAATACGATATTTGTACAATATGGCAATTTATAGTATTTATTCCCGTATAACAATATTACGAATTATCTTAAATCTATATTCGGAGAGTGACAAGGAATGAAAAAAGGGTGATCATTTTTATACATACTCCCCTGACAGGCGTCTTCTTGCTCACTACACACGTACACACATTTTACACGAATGCGCAGGCGCCTGTCACTCGATCATCAATTCACAGACATGACAATTTTTTTATATTAATAATATACCACTTTTAAAATTAGCAATTAATTTGGTGGTTAAGATTCATATTTTTTTTTTATTATCTTAGTTTTATTAACCACAATTGAGTTTAAAAAACATCTACCGGTTTTGGAAAACACTTTTCCTTCTTCAGGATGTCATAACTAACTAAAAATATAGTATTGTTTCTTCACCAGAATCTATTTTTAAAAATTTTTTAAAAAACAATTATTTAAAAAAATAAATTTAGTACCTAACTCAAATTACTGCTCAATACAAATTTAGTCGAATAATTTTTAGGAAAAATTTTAGAATAGGACTCGTAGTTAAATTTAGTTGGCTGTTTAGAATTTCCTGATTACTTTTACATGCTTTATTTATCTCCAACGATTCCAAATTATTTAATTTGTGACCTACACCGTTGGAATCGTTGAAGCTTTATTTTCCTTCTCAAAGCTTTATTTTCCAGTACTGATAATTGTTGCATTTATTCTCTATATAGGAAGTTAAACCGGTAAGAAGAAACTCTATTAAAATTTTATGTACAGGGTTGTTTTTTATGTAAATAATTATTTTAATATCTGTATCGCAATGTATGATAGACTTAATATGGTAAAAAACTTACGAATTGTATTTGGACTGCACAATGGATGGATCCAAATAATCATAAGTGTAATCGGCTTAAAATAATTTAAAAATCTATCCCCCGCGCCTTCTGGTTCTCCAAAACAACTGGAAAAAACACGCGGCAAGCGATCGGCATACTCCCCGCCCTTCTCTCGCTCGTTGTGTTGGTGCAGCGAATGAACCAAAATGAAAAAGACTTTTGGAGACACTGTATTATAACATCTATAAAAATTTATTTTGTCTATCCTTGATTTACCGATAGTGTAGGCGATCCTTATTTTGTTTGCTGCAGCTCGAAATGTAGCTAAAAGTTATTTTTTTTATTTATATTTTACATAATAGCAAATGTACAAATTTTCTCTAGATCCAAATAATCATAAGGGTAATCGGCTTAAAATAATTCTAAGATCTATTCCCCGCACTTTCTGGTTCTTCAAAAAAACAATATCAAATATTTCTAGAATTAGAATTGGGCATTTCCAGGTAACCTCACATTTACTCAGATTGGACTTAATAGATTCCCCAATGTGTGAATGTGGTGCCGAGGAGGAAACCCTTGACCAAATCTTTTTTTCCTATCCATTGCGGATCACAGGTTATTTTTACAGTAAACTTGTCAATGGCAATTTTCAACTCCCGGTTAACTTGTGTCACCTTCTTTATCTAAACTCGCCACATTTAATCTATATAATAGAAAATTTTTTGAACGACAATGGTATTGACTTTTAATTCAATATTTCCTATTCTATAATATTATTGGACTTTTTTCTATAAAATAAAGTTTTAACTTGATTAATGGCACAAATCATTCTTGAAGGGTAGATTATTTATTTAATAGAAGAATAATTATTTTAATATCTGTGCTGAGGAAAATTTTACTTTTTAAGACTTATTACACATATTATTCTGTATAATGTACAAAATACCGATTTTTTATATTTGACGTTCCATATTAAATTTTAAACTAATTAATGTAAATTAAATTAATTAGCTAGAAAAATATACAGAAAAAATCATTTAATAGACATGGCCGGATTAGGGCTTACCTATCAACCATTAGGGCACGCACCAGAGTGACCAATAAACATCAGTAAATAAATACCAGAGACGGTTACTGCCAAGCAACTATCGATAACTTCTCCGCAGACCGTCCAAACACCAACATCGCTGCTCTAAATTTCAACCTCGCATTTAAATTGTATTATTAGGAGAACACATTCTTATTGTGAAGTTGTATGATTAAAAGTATTAATTAGAAACATATACATATAAAATCTATTTTAACGAAAAATATTGTTGTTGCGCCACCGGGATATGTAGCATAGTTGGATAATGCACCTTCTCCTGTTTGGAAAGAGATTCAGGTTCGAATTACGGTGGCGCAATAACATTATTTTTCGATAAAATTGATTTTATATGTATGTCTTTCTAATAAATACATTTAAATAATATTTAAATATATTTATTAGATTAATAATTAATTCACCACCTCAACAAACGAGACATTGCAAGTGCTTTTTCATTTATATGCCCTGCTCTAGTTACAACAGACACCCTACACTGCGACGTACAACAAACACGCGTGAGATAAGAATAAGCTAGGATCTTGACACAATCTTAAGTCAATCACATATATTTGAATAACTTCAACACACACCTCAACTCCTACAAAATTAAAAAATAAATTTATTAATTAATTTTACCGCAGGGGCAGGTAGAGAGGATAGAACACCACACTCTTCTGTCGTGGAACACGAGTCATGCCTCGTCCACGTTCATACGTCTTCTCATGCGCGTTCTTCAGTCGTTGAAGCTCTGAACGAGACGGTTCAAATAATACCATTTACATGTAAATATTAAAAAATATTGTAACATTTACATATTATAATATTTTTAAAGTTTAAATAAGTTATCACTCAGCCGTGTTGCTTTTAGAATAAACAGATACAATAAAATTCACACTTTTTAAATGAATGGGCACCGCTAGATTTTCTGTTTACTACCTAAAAATAGGTTATATATTACAGCTATTAAAAAAGCTGCAATCATTTTTTTTATGAAAAATAATATGTACTTACTTACTTACTTACCATCACGCCGTTTCCCCGTGGGGGTAGGCAGAGAGGATAGAGCGCCACACTCTTCTGTCCTGACACACAATTCTTGCCTCATCCACATTCATACATATTGTCATACAAGCTCGCCGATTGTTGAGGCTTCTAACAGAACCATCCTCCATTATCTGGTTTATCTGGTCGTGCCAAGTCTTTCGCGGACGTCCTCTATTTCTGGTTCCATCAACACTTGCGTCATATATCTTTCTTACCATTCTCTCCTCATTCATCCTTTCCATATGACCAAACCACCTAAGTGATCCTTTCTTAATCTTACTCACTATACTAACATCAGCTTTACATTCTTTCCTTAAAAATAATATGTACATCTGCCTAATCTGAGTGATCATGCCTTTTTTGGAAGTGTCGTATATTTTGAATTAATTTATTCAAGAGCAGAATATAAATGAGGTATTTCAAAAAATTGTTGATCGATAAGATAATCGCATATTAGGAATAACACTATATTATTTAGAATAGCAATAACAAAATTTTGACTCTATGACAATAAAATGTATATTTTTTCGAAAATGAGTATCAATGAATCTTTAAATTGATTGAAATTTATAGAAATATGACGAACAAATCAAATGAACTGAACATACGAACTAAATAAGCTGAACATAATAAAGACCGTGCTGACCAAATAAAATAAACAGGGACACAGTTTTTTTGTAATCAGTAATCCGAGGCAAAGCAAATAAAATCTGTATCGGCGCGCAGGGGTTTTATTGTTCACAAAAAAGTTCATGTTTGTCAGTCGCATGGTTTGGCGTTTTCACCCTTTTTTAATAAACTTTGTAAAAATATCGGGGCGCTTGTAAAATGGCTCAACGTATGAGACGTGCGAACGATTTGTTATCTGTATGTCCTGTTCATAATATTTATGTAATTTATTAAACTAGATGATAGTTCAATTAGCCATTAGTAACCTGGGACTTAGATTAAATTAAAATTTTAAATGAGGTGTAAGGTGAGTGTTCCTTTATTTGGTGCAGGACCTAAATAGTAATGATGTATGCAAAATCACTATAAGTGATAGGACCTCAAAGTTCAGGCCTGAAAAGATGTGTTCCATAATCATTTCAGAGCAAGACAACCCTTGATAATGGGTAATCAACAGACGTGAAATATCCATGAAACTTCACTTCTAACAAATTTATAAACCCTAAATTTATTATATTCTCGTATATACTCTACTGGAATTAATTATTGCATCACATTTTTATTTTTAAGTAAGATGCTATTTTAGTATTGATAATTGTCACAGTTAAAGGATATTTTTTTTATAATGTTAACAGATTTATGTTTGTCGCAACACTATACTAAAGTTGTAACTTTCTACTGTAATTCAGTTTATATTTGATGTTTTGCGAAGAAGGTCGTGTTTTTTGTCGTTTGATATAATTGTAACAGCTTTGAAATATGAGAAGAGGGGTAGAATTAACACCCTCAGAGAAAAGAATTAATGCATTATCAAAAGAAGAATTATCTAGTTGTGAAATAGCTAGCAGAGTTAACTTTAATCAGTCCATTATAGTCAGATTCTTCAAGAAATTTTGAGTGAAGAGAAAAGGGCGTTAAAGGTGCACAAGAATTTTGTCATCATTCTTAGTAGAATTTGTTTTAAAAATCGAAGAATGACATCAAATTAATTGAAAATGAAATGGGAAGAATCATCAAAAGAAGCAGATAGTAATAGAACTGTACAAAATCGATTATCTGAAGCTGGCTTGAATCCAAGGAGACCAAAGAAAAAACCTCTAAAGACAAAAAAATAAAGTATGCACGTTTAGAATTTATTTACGTGCCTTCTTACTTCGATTGGCAACACTGGATTTCCTTATTTATAGTAATGTACATGTGTGTATGTGAGTATTGCCGCCTTTTTTCGGAGAGCTAAATAGACGGTAAACGACAGGCGGTTCAATTATATCTCAAACTTCGACCAGTCCAGAAGTCTAAATAAACCACCAGTGCACACTTCGGTCGGTCGAAATCTACCCAGCTAAAAGAACAACAATATCGGACCTCAAAGGTCATCGGACAAAAACATCAAATACAATAAATGGTTAGTGCAGCATTCATATATCATATGTGTCCTTATTATTAACCGGAATCCTGGGAACCAGCTACTGAAGACTATATCGAGACATAAACAGAATCGACTGAGACAATGTGAAAGAAGGTAATTTTTTCCGATGAGTCCAAATACAATTTGGAAGGAAATGATGGTAAGCGGTTTGTGAGGCGTCGAATGGGAGAATATTTTTTACCAAAATATCTCAATGTAACTATTAAGCATCCAGAAAGTCAAATGATCTGGGGATGCATTTCGGTGCGTGGAGTTGGAAGATTATAATAATTAAGATAATTAAAGGCACAGTAAATGCAGAAAAGTATTGTACCACACTAAAAGAAAATTTGTTACTCACAACCAGTGAGCAGTTTTCCGCAATTGAAAACTGCATTTATCAAGACGATTCAGCTCCATATCATAGAGCAAATTTATCAAAAGAAATACGAAAATAATTAAAACCATTTCAATACTTGTCATTTTTATTATGTGATGCAATAGTTATTTCCGGTAGTATATATGTTACAGACAAATTGTAAACTTCGAAAATATATACATTAACTAGTCAATGTACGCATGAACTATGAGTTTTAGTTACATTTAGTATATACAAAATAATTTATGAACACTGTAACTAGTTGTTGTATGCATTCACTATCGGTATCTATCAAAGTATTCACAATCTCCACCTAACGTACTGCACAACTAAGTTGCCATATTAAAAAAATGCAATGTGTTTACGTATTTTTGGGAAAAAATCTAACATAAAAACCAATATAAAATATATTTTTTAATAAAAATAAGCCTACGAACAGAATAATGTTATCGTTCTTTAACACGTGTAATTGTTTCGTGTGACAACATTGTAATTATTAGCAATATTTTACATTGGCAATATTATTACCGGGTGTAGAGTGCGTGCGTATTATTATTGTTATCCTACCTAACCTTAAAGTTTCAACTTAAATCACATTTCTTTTCTGTTATTCAAGTATAAGGTATGTAAAAATACAATGCGCTTACAATTACGATTACAATTTATTTGATTAATTCGTTGTATAATGATCGTTCGAATTTTTAATGTGTGATAGAGTAATTGTACACTCGCTCGTATTTGATTAGTTGCCAAACACGCTCGTCCGACAGATCTTGTTTGTTCACGATATGACCAGCTCGCGTCGGCGAGTTCATACACTCACTATTTAAATCATATATTATATATCTAGTGAAAGTATACACAAACTGCAGCGATGTAAGCTGTAACTAAAACTTATAATTAGTGCATACATTGACTAATTAATGTATACATTATTAATTATTGAACACTTTAATCGTAACATATATATAAATATAGTGGGTCGACCAGGAAGAGGGAGGTAAAGTCAAATGAAAAATAATTTTAAAATATTTCAATGAAAAGAAAAAAAATAAATCAACTCTATCAACCGTTACTAACTTCAACATAAAAGCAGCAATACAACTTAACTAATGCAAAATCTGCCAAGAAAATTGACAAAATAATAAATGTGAAAGAAAAAAATAAATATTGATTGTTTCACAGAAATAGATAATTTTTCACAAAAAGTCTAATAATTTGACAACGAGCTGTAATATACAGATCCAAATGGATTAAATGCGAATAAATACGAATGTACTCAACTGTTTCTATTTTCCTTTGAAAATTCAATTTATTCGCTAAAAAATATTTACCTCTAAAATAAATAGTACGGAAAATATTTTATAAAAATTAATATGAGATTAACTATACAATATGCACGATAATAAGTAAATTTGAATGGTACCAAAATGCTTTTATGTTTTATTTATCTCTAGAAAATGTTTACCGCGTATCCTCGATAAATTTCAATACACAGTTCAAATATTGAATTATCACTGTGATTCAGTTTTCCGATTTAGTTTTTTTTTTTAATACATTTCAACGAATGTAAATATACATTTTCCAATCACAAACATGAGAAATTAAAATTAATATTTGTAAATATTACACAACATAGTGTACATAATTTATTACACGAGGGTAATCCAAAAAGTAAAGTCTTTTTAGCTTTAAATTAAGAAAATATTTCATTGTAGGTACGGTTTAATATTAGCTTAATATAAATATCTGCATTCAAGCATATCATAAAGTCTTGCTATTGTAGTTTTTCACCCCTAACCCATTTAAGATCATCAGCATCGTCATTTTTGTCCCATTATTCTAGGTGTGTCTGGGGTCCAAAGTCTCGTGAAGACGCTTTCATCTTGTTGACCAATCAAGAAGCAATATATCTTTGTGGAGGTCTATCTAGAGGAAATAGAGCTCCTGTCAACCTCAAACACATGACCAGTACCGACGCCAACATATGGTAATAACATACGTCCGCAGCCGTTCGGGAGGCCGGCTGCTGAGCGCCACTCCGCTTGCCTTCCAGTTAAGATCTCCAGCAAACGCTCCTTTGTGTAGACTTTTTTTATATATTTCTAAACTACCACTGTGCTCAATCAACAATTAACTTCTGTCAATAAATAATTTATTTTGTCTTCAGTCTTGCTCTAATCCAGCTATATTTTGACATATACCCATATGTTTCTCATAATATAAATATAATCGTCAAGTTATAAAGAACAAAAAATAAAACAAAAACAGTTTGTATAAGAATGAATTTATTACATATTTATTTAATAAAAATAACTAAAAAGATATTATTTTTTTTTTTATGAAATTTGTCTACATCTATTATTTTACATTATTAACTTTGTTTTATTAAAAACTTAATGAATTAAATACATCTACCGGTTTCGAAAAATATCATTTTCTTCTTCGGGATGTCATTAATTAATCAAAAACATTTGTTAAATTGTTTCTTTAACATACTCTATTTTTAAAAAAAAAAAATTATTTAAAAAATAAATTTAGTATCAAAATTAAATTATTACTTCATGATACAAAATTATTAGAATAATTAAAAATTACAATGGGACTTGTGGTTAAATATAATTGGTTGTTTATAATATTTTGGTTAGTTTTACACGCTTTATTTATTTTCAATGATTCAAAATTATTCAATTTAAGACCAACATTGTTTATATGTAAAATAAACAATCCCAAATTTGTATCAAAATTATTAATATTTTCTAACAAATGATTAGAAAATTCTCAAAAACCATTATTATTCAAACATCTCAAAAGCTCATTAACCCTTATGTTAAAATTTCGACCTATTTTGCTAATATAGAAAGTAGCACAATCCTTACAGCTAAGTTAATAGACACCGGAATTGTTACTCTGTCGGTGTAGTGTAATCGGTTAACCCATTTCCCCGAATAGGAAAGGATAAATATATTTTCGATAAATAAAATTTTCCTGTATATGTATCTTTCTAATTGATACATTTAATTTGTATTATAAATAAATATATGTTGTGAATATCTTTGTATTTTATTATAATAATGCTATTAAATCAATAATGACTACACACTTTATACGCTTTATCGTAAAACATTAAATCTCTGCATGTTCACAACATGCAAATTATTTTAAATAACTTTAAACGTATTATTTACGTAATAACAGGTTATTTCTCCCTAATAACTGCTATTCTTGGAAACAACGTGTTTGAAATACATTTCCAAACACAAGGTTTTCAAACTTAAATTGTTACCCATTTATGTTTGCTGAATTGAGTCATAACAATAAGAAAATATAGTTGCGGATATAGGTAGGTAACCAAGTTTCCATATAGTGTAATAAATCATATTTTGCTCTATAGAAATTGTAAAAATAACACCGTATCATAGTAATGGTGAACATTACGCACATTGCATGCTTATATACCGATACCTTTTGTAAGAAACGAGTATAAAAGGAATTATTGAAAAGCCGAGGTAAGCGTAATCGATTGTTGAAAGAATGAATAAATGATCGATAAAAAGATAGTCATAAAGATGTAATATATGGTGAGTGTGGATGGCAGAAACTGGGTGCAAATTCTAAAGCCTGATAAATTAGAACAAATTCTGAAGAACGGCAATGCCAAGAGCATTAAAAATATAATAAAGCGAAAAAGAGACAGTTATTATTTGAACGAAATAAACAATTTCATTGAGGTTTGGAATCTCGATAATTTATTTTTAAAAAAGCAACTGTAAAAAAATGGAATTTAAATTAATACTAACCTTTTAACGCTTTCTTTGTAGGCAAATTTGAAAATTAAGTGATACATAATATTGGATTGAAGTGCCAGTTTCCTTTGAAAAATGATTTAATCTAACATGTAATCATTAGGAGAACACATTTTTATTGTTTATATTCAGAACATAGATCTGTGATAATTTTAAATACTAATTAAAATGTATTAATTAGAAAGATATATATATAAAATCAATTTTATCGAAAAATAATATCACTGAAGCATAGTAGGATAAGGCACCTTCCGCGTTATGGAAAGAGATTCACGTTCGAATACCGGTGGTGCAACAATAATATTTTTCGATAAAATTATTTTATACGTATATCTTTCTAATTAATACATTTAATTAGTATTATATGTAATCATTTGGACGTGAACAAATAATAATAATGTTTTATAATAAAATATTGTTAATTATTGACACTTTAGAAGTTTGAGTACATATTTTATCATATCAATCAATTGTGAGATTCAAAATGCGGAATACAAAGTATCAATTTCAAGCGATGATTCTATAAAATTTACCTCAAATATTGGTACACGGTACTGAGATTTATCTCAACTAAATCTCATCTCTCGATCCATGGTTACGGGCCATTAAAGTAATTCAGATCAGTACACACTGCTTTTAAATAATGTTCAGGCAGGGGAGGATAGTCCACATCACCATATTGTCATAATTTACAACATTAAAATTTCAATGGTAAACTTAAACACGCAATTGCATTCCTATACGAAGGAATTTCTGCGTGTGTAAGAATCAATGGAGCACTAACACCATGGTTTGACATTACAAAGGGTGTCAAGCAGGGTTGTGTAATGTCTCCATGGCTGTTCAACTTGTATATGGATAAATGTGTGAACGAACTGGAATGTATGAATGTTTGATTGTATGCTGTTTATTGTACGCCGATGATGCAGTACTAATGGCGAATAATGAACAAGAACTACAGAATCTGGTGGGTAGAATGTACGATGTATGCAAGGAAAACGACCTCATGATGAACAAGTCGAAAGTGATGGTATTCGAGAAGGAGGATAGCAAAACACCGTGCTAAATACTTGTAGGTAATGAATGTTTGGAACAAGTAGATGAGTTTGTATATTTGGGAAGTATGTTTGATAGAAACGGAAAGGCTGAGAATGATATCGAAAAGAAGGTGACTGCAGGGAATAAAGTGAACGGCGTTTTGAATTGAATTATATCTAACGGTAATTTGTCAACCGATGCAAGACTAGCGATGCACATGGAGTCCTGGTACCGACACTAATGTATGTATGGAAGTGAGGCCTGGAGCTGGCAGAAGACGAACGAAAGTAGACTGAATGCAGTGGAAATGAGATCACTTAGGCGTATATGTGGAAAATATATTTATGACAGAGTAAATAATGAAGAAATAAGGAAAGAATGTAAAGCTGATGTTAGTATAGTGAGTCAGATTAAGAAATGATCACTTAGGTGGTTTGGTCATATGGAACGGATGAATGAGGAGAGAATGGTAAGAAAGATATACGACGCAAGTGTTGATGGAACCAGAAATAGAGAACGTCCGCGGAATACTTGGCACGACCAGATAAATCAGATAATGGAGGATGGTTTGTTAGAATCCTGAGTTTGTATGAGAAGATGTATGAATGTGGATGAGAATTGTGTATCAGGACAGAAGAGTGTGGTGCTCTATCCTCTCTGCCTACCCCCGCGGGGGAACGGCGTGATGGTAAGTAAGTAAATTGTTATGTTTTCGCGTCTCAAATGATGATGATATTTACAGAGGGGATAAGAAAATTATAATATTATTATTAAATAAAAATATATAAGGTACGATTTCAAAATTTATGGAAATCGTTTTTATATACTTATAGAGATTATAGAAATATATTATTCTGGGGAATAACACTAACCTCGTGATTCCGGATCTTTAATAGAATTATACAAAAATAAATAATAAATCAACTGTCAAGATAAATGAAAACTGGGAAGGTGCAGAATGCGCTACTCTATTGTGGCAGTCCCTGAGTAGTTCCATTCTACTCCCTCCCTCACCCCTGTGCTCTGGTTCCAGATGTGCATAGTCTACAGTGTGAATTTTTTATCTATAAATTTTTATTCGAAAATTAATAATTAAACGTTATAATTGTTTTCTTATATTTATTAAATTTAATATGGACCAAAGAAATAGATTAAGAAAAATCTTATAAAGGCATATATTTAGAATATAGATTTACTGGCCGTGATTCCCTTTGGTGGGAGCCTGGCCCACGGGTCTAGATGTCGCCTGTGTCGTCGATCAGCTGGTAGTGGCAATAACTGCGGTGGATTTTAATCACAGCACCTATATGAAAGGGAAAGCGAATAAAGGGGTTGAAATGTCGTGCTCGAAGAAAATAATGTAAATTAACGATAGCAAACAGACGATGAAAAGTCTCCAGCGTAGCACAGTCGTTACCACAATATTAGAAGTAAGATATGAGGAAATATAAAAAGAGGACGGCCGAGAATAACATTAGTGGTTGCTGAAGTAGAGCAAATTCAGAAGCCAGCATGAAACAAAATACCTGGCACTGAATAGAAATCGATATTGTGAACTACAGCGACAAAGGAATGTCCTTTAAAAAAAAGTATTATTTTCTCCGTTGTCCCGACAAATGCGCGCAAGACGACTGCTCACCGATAATAGCGCGCGAGACAAAAGTATCGTAATGAGGATATTTATTACTATATATTTCAATTTAATAATTATTTTAAATATTAAACATACTCATTACATGGAAAAAATCATAAAAACAATCGTTCGGAATTAAAGCCGATTTTTTAATCTAACTAAAAAATTAAATTAAATGAAAAAAAAAGTTTTTTTATTAGGTTAGTGAAATTTAAATCTCTTGAGTATGTCTTAATTTTTCATTAAAATTTTTGGTTAAAAGATCGGTCGGAATGAAAGACAGTTTTTTAAATCAATCTATAAAATTAAATTAAAAGAAAAAAAAGTTATTTTTGTTAGATTAGTGAAATTTAAACTGATAAATGACCTCCACGACAATCGAATACGAACTAATGCAAAACCACCAATTAAGTAAGGGATAAAGGTCATATTTTTATATAAAATAATAATTAATTCAATAAAATAAATCCATGAATGGTTGAAACCTGACGTGGCCTACCGCAACAAGCTTCTTCAAGCTAAAATTTGATGAATTCGTCTCAAGCAAATGGTTGAACGTCTGACTTTGACGTTCAGCTTCTGCATAATGAAGACATTTGAATCATATGTGTGTACGTATATTTTTAATTTTTAAAAACAATCAAAAAATTATTGAATTACATCGTATAGGTATGAAAAGTAGCAAAACTAGTTGCTTGACATAGTTATGCAGAATACAGTTGAGCCAGTAATTTGGAACTTCTGCAAACTCAAAACATCATTAATGTTAGAACATAATTATTAACTAGAATCATACAAAAACACACGTAAGAATTTATAAGAATAATATTATCTTTACTTCATTTACATAAAATTGTATATCATATATTACCTTTCATTAAATATTAGTGTTTGATGAGAATTGTTTCTTAAAATCGTGCTAAAATATAAAAACCTCGAAATTTTCATTATTACCTAAGCCTCAACCTCAATAGATTTCATTTAAATATAGGTTAGTGAATTTAAAATGTTTAAATTGATAACGCCCTTTTAAGATGAAACGTGCCTCTCGGAGATTAAACTTTATATTTTTATTCATGTATGTTGACAATAATCGATTTGTATTTTGTTTATTAATAATATTAGGACATTTTTTACAATTAATATATATATCTAGCATCACATCTTAAAGATATTAATCCATTTTATCCCTCTTACCTTCATGATTCCACGCCATATATAAATACTGAATGCATCCAAAACTGCACGCGACCAGAAATTATTAAAGTCCTTGACAATTTTAAGATCTGAAAGAGTATCTAAAATTATCATACTTTCTCCCACAGTTGAGTTTTATATTTCCCGTTAACAAGTTCAGTTGTACCGTAACTTTTGAGGCAGAGTCTTGATTATGGCACGTGTTCCCGTGCCAAAATATCGGCCTAGAGGAAACCGCCTAGAAAAACGCGATCTAACCTATAAAATATACTAGTTCCATAGACTAGTGCTCGTAAAAACTGTATAATAAACATATGTTAAAATTATACTAATTCATTGATGAGATGATCAAATATTTATTTTAATTTATTTTAATTGTATTTAAGTTGTATTCGCGCCTTTATGGGCTTTTACAAAATTAATTATATAAAAAAAGATGTGCAGCTACATAAGTAGTATGGAATATATATAAAACAGAAATTGATCAAATTGATTTAAAAGAAGGGAAAAAAATAGAAAGTTAAGCAAAAAAAAATGTAGGTTTAACACAGAATAATTGAGTACCAAAATCAATTACACCTTTGACTCAGAACAGCATCAAAAACATCACTGTTATATTTAAACAATTGACATCGGAATATATCTACAAGACCACAATCGTTCCCAAGTCTTTGTGTGGGTGTAGTTCTATAAAAAAATGTATAAGATGCATTCATGTGGAACAACAGCGCCGAAGACCTAGTACTCTGCGTGGGAATGTGGTATACAATTAGTTCAGTTAAATTAAGGGTATCGGGTATGCTATTTACTATTTTAAATAAAAATAATAAATCACTTAAAAGTTGTTCTATACACGTTAGTTTGATTAAAAGTGCTTATTGAAAAATCACAATTCATTTCTTCAACGGGTAACATAGTTTAAAGTTAATAAACCTTATCAATTTATGTTGAACCCTTCTTAATTTTAATACGTGTACTTTATTGAACGGAGACAAAATTGTTTAGTTGTTTTCTAAATTGCTACGAACCATATCCGTGAATAAAATTTTAAACGATTTAAATGAATTGATATCTTTCACCGTTCTTAATACAAAACAAGATATTTCATGGTTTTATTCGTAATTTCATTATAGACTATAGAATAGCTACATATACAATAATTGCTGTGACTGAAATGTAGTATCTATATTTTGTTTGTATTTATATATATGGGTGAACTTTTTATTTATTTATCCATGTTTTAGCTTTTCTTTTCATAACATTAAAAATATTTCGTAACTTAAATGTGTTATATAATAAATACTAAATTAATGTATTAATTATAAATATATACATATAAAATCAATTTTGTCGAAAAATATTGTTTTTGCGTCACCGGGATTCGAACCTGGATCTCTATTTCCAATCCGGGGAAGTGCACTACCTTTGTGCTATAACGCCAGTATTTTTCTTGACAATTTTTCGAACCTACATGTTACATTTTTCAAATATACACCTGTCGTTCCATTATTTGAAAGCCATCTACATTATTTTTTCAGAATCTCAAATACCTTTGAGTAAACCGACTGCAGACGCCAGAATTAGTGCACTTCCCCGGATTGGAAATAGAGATCCAGGTTCGAATCCCGGTGACGCAAAAACAATATTTTTCGACAAAATTGATTTTATATGTATATATTTATAATTAATACATTAATTTCGTATTTAAAATATCACAGACCTATGTTCTGAATAATTACAACTTCACAATAAGAATGTGTTTTCCTTAATAATGTTATATAATATATATCATCTTTATGGCAAATCGGGTCTTCATAAAAAATAAACGTTATTATTATTATTATTAATTTGTGGAATTAATGAATTTAGTTTTATAATAAGTGAATTTACTAGAGAATGATATAAAATGTCGTGATATTAATTTTTTTACCTTTTTCCTTCAAAACTCATCTTCATATAAAAAATGGATACTTGGAAGAATCGAATATTCCAGATTCTTTTCGAAAATGTTAACATTCAATTTTAATAACGACGACACGCATTAAATAAAAATATCGGTTTCGCGTGCCGGGGAATCCAAAGAGGCTTTTAAACTTATCCTCCAACCCTTTCAATAGGCTTTTTATATGAATATTCCATCCCCTCTCCGCCCAGACATTCACCTTCGGAGCTTACCGAGCTCGTCGTCAACCGACGCTCGAGTCACGTATCAAGAGGAAGAAGACGATGAAAGTAATTTTAAGGCTTCGGAAAATAATATGTTTTTCCTTTCACCCTTGGGAGAATGGAAGGGAAGCCAAGAAGACCTTTGAAGGGATGAAACTCGGAATCGTGTTTGGCGAAATGCGAGAATTCCTTTCTTTCACGGTGTATTGTTTCGCAGATAAGTGCAATTCTTTGACATAAAATAAATTAATATTAAAAATGTACATACAATTTATTACAAAAATGCAATGATATAATTATTTTTTTTGTAAATTATATTTTAATATTATTTACTTTCAAGGGTAGCAAACATGCAAATATATCATGTTATTATTTAAGTATTATTTTGGAATGTTTTTAGTATTGTTTAAAAGAACTCCATATTAGAATGTTTGTGAAATTCTAGATAGGTACCATGTCTTTATTAGGTTTGTGTTTGGGACATATATTTATTCTTGAATGAAGGTAGTGTTCTGTGTCCTCCATCTCCTCTCTCTTTCCTCACCCGGCACGCCACCACGTCAGTAAAACGCCAACCTTGAAGCAATATATTTATGCGTAATATATCATTATATTAACACTTTTTATATTTATCTTTTTTTTTTTTATTTAGACACATAGGATTTGTGTACAATTATTCACTAAATGGTATAGTACAAATTAAAATAAATTAGATATATCAGTTAGAAAGAGATACAGAAAAAATATTGAAAAATAATTAATTAGCACTGGGACATAAATCTGACACTTTTCTTAGCCGAAAAAATACGTCACTATTACACTACATTATCCATTTTAAGTTTAAAACAAATTTGAGACTTATACGAGTATGTCCTATTTATCTATTTTTCAAATTTATCAACTTTATATATATTTGCAGTGAATCTCAATAACTTTTACATAATAAACACTAGATGACGGCGAGATATTTTTATTTAAAATGGAAAATTTTCGATATATGAATTATTTCTTATAAGTACTAAAGTGATTTAAATTGAGCACTTATTTTTGCAATCACTTATTCTTAAAATATTATATAATAATTCAACTAGTATTTCATGTTCACATATCTAAATAGGTTACGCAAAAAAACAATTGTAATACGTACCGAACGGTCCTTGTTAAAGTCTAAAATTTTCATTTAATAAATGTTCAAAAGTAGGGAATACCCTTCAGTGCGACAAAACTTATTCCAACATTTCGAACTATTGTGCAGATACGAAGCACTATATTAAAAATCGAGATTATTTTGTCAGGTGGAATTATTTTCCTCGACAAAAGGCCCTCGGTAATATAAAAGATTTTCAGAAAGATCTTGGAAACAGCGTCATTTATTTATAGAGGATGAGGGTTTTCCTTTTAATTCCGGAAAATTTCAAAAAGGAAATGAATACTTACCCAAAGTAACTTGTCTTTGGGAGAATAACTCCAGATGTCTACGGTGATAATTTACGATGCGTATTCTTCTTCATAACTCTTTATTACTTTGAAATTAAGAACTATCTCCAAGACTTCTGAAGACAGCTTTGTACAGTTAACGTAGTTATAAATTAGCGAGGAATTAGTATGTAATTTTGTTTGCGATATTAAATAAAAATTCTACAAAAAGCTTTTCAAATTTACGAATTACGTATTATACAAATTAAAGTATTTTCAGACGATAAAATCAATGAATAATACGCATCTCTCTCTTTAATCTGAGAATCCGCAACATAATCATGATCATGGTTCTCAATTCTGCTTCTACAGGTCAAATTGCTTGCTTCCACTCTTTGCGATTTTGACCTTTGTAGTGCGACGTGTAGCTAAGCTTCCGTCATGTCTCTGACTTGGCAGGTATGTCCGTTTTTTGGAGATCGAACTCTCATCCAATTACCAATTTTTCCATCTCTTGTAGCAGCATGCCCAAAGTGTGAAATAAGTTTCCCCGCGGGGGTAGGCAGAGAGAATAGAACTTTTGCTTCATCTGTATTCATACATTCATAATACATTAGTGGATATTGCGATTTCTTAAAAAAATTTGATTTTCGATCGTTTCACAGTCTATGTAATAGTATATGCAGCATGCGACGCCAACACCACATATCGTAGGCCGGAAGTTCAACGCTAAGCATATATCTGCCGGCCTAAAAAGACGTATCTCACGACAATTTTAGAGAGACGCTTCACCGATAAGGTACCCCCTGAAAAGGGTAATAAGATTTATTCGAAACGTTGGAACAACTATGGTCCTTCTCAGGATCAACTACTATTATTTAATTTTTTTTTAAATTAACGACTGCAAATAAGTATTTTTTTTTAAATATAGATAAATTTGAAAAATATAGAATAAAAACAATAAATACATGATAAAAGTTAAATCATTAAAAACATGGTATAAATAATACACACAATAAAAAAAAGTAGGAAATAAAAAATATATAAAGTTTACAAAGTATGGAAATTTTGTCAAGCACCACCTTTAAAAATATATTTATTATATATACATACATAATAATTAAATATATGTATATCAGAAAAATTCCACAAATTTTCATTTATAAATGTAAATATTATTTAGATTATGTTGATCTCAAATCAGTCCGTGTGATCTGTTAGTCGTAAACGAACATGGCATTTTAAAATTATAATAATCATTTCTGTAATACCTTCTAATATATTGGGTTAGAACCAGACCATCTACATAAAGAGAAGGAATGAATTTTACTGTTGCAAATTCATACAAATACCCAAAAATATACTTTTATTTTTTATTATGAAAGTGTGAATATTATAGGAAAAAAGTGAATAATTTAGTTTTTATTATGTAATCGATAAACCGGATACTAAAAATATTATTATAACTTCTACGTATAACATATTCAGAGGGCCCTTTCATTTTGCATCGGGATCCAATTTTTCTAGTTACGCCACTGGCGAAAGCTGACGCAACGTCTATATATCAACGATATCAAGCATTCCTCATATCTCGTTCCCTTTGACTCTAGATTTTAGATTATTTCCTGATACTTATCACTATTAAATCTTATCCTTTAAAATCTTTTCCACTTCGTTTCATCCTGGTAAGTATCTTAACATTATTGTAAATGAACCTACGAGTATTTGACCTTTCCTATTTACCTACAACTACATGGGGAGCATTTCGACGTTAGTGGGATTTAAACTAAACTTTTCCATTACCTACGTATCTTCGAACTGTCAAACATGCCAATGTTAAGTGCTACGATACAAGAGTTGCTGAATAAATGATACTTTGAACAATTACATACCGAGTCTTCGATCTCTTAAGTGTCATTCTAGACCTCACTTGGAGACCTTTTACATAATATATTTTGTCACAGAAAGTTCTGTCACGACAACGCGTGCGCCCAAAATATCTCATCACTTTAAAAATTCATTTTGAAATTTATACAATACATGAATATATGTGACCGCAATGGTATGCAAAACATTGGCAAGAGACGTTGAAAATATGAAGTATGTTGGAAGTAACTAACGAAACCAAGAACAAAAGTATATTTTTAGATTTCATTTTACGTGAACTGACAATTGAATTCGTAGAATGCTCGTTGTGCTCATATGGCAACATGGAAATTATAATATTTTAGAAGTACCTACAAACCATTACGTAATAAATCGATACGTATATAGCTTCAATTTTTGGCGAACCAAACCTGGATATAGTTTCAGGACAATGATTCAGCACACAGAGCCATTGTTGTGAAGGAGTTTTTTAAGGACCAATTCTATTTTCTTTTATTCTCCAAGATCAAGAATAATATGAAGGGTCATCATTGGTTGGAGGTGGAACGCATTATGACGCATTATGACGCATACTCCAAACATCACCGAGGAAATAAATTTCAGTTCTGATTTCTGCAATGAAAATAATATTAGACAAAATACATTGTTTAAATTTAGTATATTTTTGAAGCGAGTCGTGTACCAGATACCAAATTAGTAAGAATAGTAAAAACTGTAATAAAAAATAAACATTCTATGAAATTAATTTTCAGAACTTACTTACTGACCAAACACGTCGCATTAAATCGATGGCTTTGTAACAAAAAAAATCTATGTACAAATTATCAACTTTTTAGGAGAGTGGTGTACAAGTTATGTCTCTACAATCAACAACGCCGCCGATGGCCCCTGAATGCAATTTTCGAATATCTGGGTGTAAAATTAGCCTCGCATCAGCCGAAAAAACAGGTGCCAATACAACACGCCGCAATCGCCCAGGGAGCTAACCCTAGCTCGTCACGTTACTTCTCTTGCATCTGCCTTCCCAGCGAGATAGGTAGAAACGCTTCTCGTTGTAGACTTCTTATTACATATACTTCCTACTGTAACTGTGTTCAAACTCGTGACAACTGTTAGTGTTCTTCATTCTTCATATTACTCTTTTATAATTATTTCACATACACACACTCCGCGTTATTAAGTCAAATGAACATGTGAGCGCCGGGTGATATCTCGCTCATATTTTGATTTAATACACTCATAAATATCAATTCCTCAAAAAGTTATTTTTTCGTGAATATACGCATATAAAATTTTCGTGAATATACGTTAAAAATCAATACACTAATTATATTTTCGTGAATTGATTTTTAACTAACTAAAAGTACTAAATACTTTTAAACGTATCACATCTTATTTGTGACTCAACAGTGCAGTTTTTAGCGATAGAATAGCGAAACACCGCGATTCTGTTCTCGGGAGATTTATTTAAATGAATTAATGCATATTTTGTTGAACCGGAAGAATATATATTATATAGAAGAGAAGAAAAAGTATACTAAATGTTGTGAAGATTAGATTATTTAGGCATATATATTATGTAGCAAATTCGTTTATGATATAGTAAAAAATTGAGAAATTTGGAGAGGATGTAAGGCTGATCTGATCATAGTGAATAGGATTACAAAATGATCGCTTAGGTGGTTTGGTCATATAAAACGGATGAATGAGGAAGGAATAGTAAGAAAGATATATGACATCAGCATCATCATGAAATAGAGGACGTCCGCGAACGACTTGGCACGACCAGGTAACCGGATACTGGAAAATGGTCCCGTTAGAAACCTCAATTATCAACGAGCTTGCTTGAAAAGATGAATGAATGATGATAAGCCGAGAATCGTGTGTCAGAATAGAAGAATAGAAGAGTGTGCCGCTCTATCCCCTTTACCTAATCCCGCGGGGAAATGACCTAAGTTAGTTAGAAAAATATATTTTGTTCAGAAACCATATTTTATACATGACTATTTTATTTACTTTGTTTATAAGCTTTATTAACAACATCATAAACAATAATATGTATAGTTTCTAAATTCTCTCGCATAACGTCTCTTTTATATGAGCTACATTGGCTCCGGTTCCCTGGAAGAGTTAAATTAATAATATGCTAGTAGATGTACAAGACGACACACAACATGGCGCCTCTGTATCTTTAAGAGCTTTGTATCTCAGACAATTTGAATGCCAGACGTTTTGAGACGTTTTGACGTTGAGAGAGTTTGAACTCTCAGATCAGCTTCTACTACAGCTGCAGAAAGGGTTGTAAAACCGACCAACCGTTGCCAGAAGTCTATATTTAGTGAACGGGCATTTGCAAAAGTGCGTAAATTTTTGCTCCGTCATGAGAAACAGTGCATTAGGGAAAATAACCATTTTTAATTTAAAAAAAAACGATAATGTAGGACTATAAACAATTTATGCGTGGAGCGCCCTCGAGGTGTAAGATTTTACGAAAATAGTGCAATACAAATTGTTCAATATTATTATTATTATCAACAAAAGTCTGTTCTTGTTATTATTGCAGCTTGACAATAGTTTGATTAATAATTTGATTACACAAATATGTTTTACAGTTCCACCTGCATATTATTTTCAGTATAACATATTCGTGCGAATAATCCTCAGAATTTTTTAAATTAAAATGTTAAATCTTCGTTCGCCATTGATTTCATAGTCATAAATCGACCCAACAACGCAATACCCTCACGCGATCACGCTGAGTCCACGCGATGGAATATCTGTCTTCAAAATATTCCAATAATTTTGTACATGGTCTTTCGTCACACCGCAACGTCTAATATTAGAGACCCGTTTAAAATTCCAAACACAACACGCGTAGGTGCAGTGGTTAAGGCACCCGCCTTTGCCTCCCCCGTTCGGGGATCTATTCAGCTAAAGGTCAAACTTATAAGGTACAAAATATATATCTTATTTTTAATTTTATTTTTTTAAAGTAGAGATGCGTTCAGGGATTATGTGTCACATCATCTTAGGTTGACGTATGTGTTGTCTAGTCCAGCCGAGGTAGCTGGCACTCGAGTAGAAACACAGCATCGTAAAGATACTACATTTTCAAACTAAGCTAAACGCTTGTGTTATTAAAATAGTACTAACTTGATGTCATCTTGGAACGAGACTCGAACTAGACCACAAGCACTTCTAAATGCACTCGTAGGTTTTCACGATGATAAAAGTAGAATTATAACGTCGAAATTCTACTGTTTTATATAATTGTAGACGAATTACCCGGCGTTGTCCGAAGAAGCTAAGTGAAGAAGCTCCATTAAGGGGGATGAGGGTAGTTTTTTTTCGAAATAAGATGTAGACAGTAATTTTCCTCTTATTTTGATCGTCGAGTGTGCAAAATTTGTACTGAGTTTGTTGAGTGTGCAAGAAGTACAAAAATTCTACTTTTAGGGATGGAAAAACAAATAAACAGATAATCTTCTTTACATATATATTTTAGTTTATCCGTGTACATATATATCAATGACTTAATAACACAAAAATTAATTATTGATTTAAGTATACAGATTTATTCAGAATAAACGGTCCTACCTAATGATAGTCAACCGTTATGTGACTGATTGTAACGATGACTGGTAATTGAGATTTAATTTAAGTCCTTGTTTCCATATATATATATATATATATATATATATATATATATATATATATATATATATATATATGTATTTTTTTTTTTACTACATATTACTTATATATATATATATATATATATATATATATATATATATATAAGTAATATGTAGTAAAAAAAAAAGTATTGATTATTTATATTTATTTATTTCTTCAATATTTCCAGAATAATTTTGTAGCAACATATTATATAAAGAATAAAAAAAAAACACTTTGTTTATATACGTAAAAATTGCAAAATTTTGATAAATAAATGAAGGAGTATTTGAGATGTCTAAATAGCAATAACTATTCTGAATTTTACAACCGGCTTTTAGAATCAAATCATTATTTTGATATTAATAAGAGTTTAGAAATCTTACGTACAAATGCCATGAGTTAACAGTTACATAAATTATAAATTTAAGAACATTATAAATAACCAATTTTTTTTTTGCGAAAGTTACCTTTTAAATTTGGTTTCACAGTAGTTTATTATTAGTTACCCATCACTCATGTTTATAGTATTGTTTTTTGTATGTGTTTGTATTTTTAATTTTAGTATACATTTTATCATGAAAAAGGGACCATTAGTATTGAAACATGTTGATTTATCAATAAATAGTGGTTTAAATAAAGTGTTTTTTCTTATTATTTATATTGCGTAATCTATTCGCGACTCTTGTAGATTCAATAATGCAATGCCAATTGTTTTTTAGATATAATATTATCCCTACTTATATAAGTTTATTTATTCGAAATGGAAGATTTCGTCTTATCTACGTGGTCCAGACGGCAAGCTCAAACGTATTGCATAATATGTAGAATTTTCAGAACGATATAACTACACGGTGCCTCTAAAAGATATTGCCTTTTCAAAATACTTTTGATCTTTATTTATATTATTTTAAATACATATGTGTATACATCATACAAAATAATTATAACAAATGACCGAATTGCACAAGGTTTTTCATGTAATCAAATGTAGTCAAACTTTTTAAGCAGAATAAATTTGTGAAACTGGATCACGCACTTCCCCAGATAGGAAAGGTCCAGGTTCTAATCCCATTAGCGACTGAAATATTTTTTTGATAAATTGATTTATTTTGTGTATCTTTCAAATTGATTAATTTATTTTCTATTTTACAAAATTACTTTTAGGATTGATAATAATGAAGGTTATAAAAACATAAAAACGTTTTAAAAATATATTTTAAAGAATTAAAAAGACAAAAACATAAATACGAGTACGAGAACTTGAAAAAAATAGCTCAACATTGACCATTTATTTTACAAAAAGTATAAAATAATGCTTTATGTACCTGTTTCTGATTAGGTGTAAATAATTTTATTTGGAAAACACATTCTTATTGTGAAGTTGTAATTATTCAGAATATAGGTCTGTGATACTTTAAATATGAATTAAATGTATTAATTAGAAAGATATACAAATATAATCAATTTTATCGTATATACGTTGGGAAATTTGTCGCTTAAAATATTGTCGCTGTAGCATAGTTCGATAATCCACCTTCCCCGATTAGGAAAGAGATCCAGGTTCGAATCACGGAGGCGCAACAACAATATTTTTCGATAAAATTGATTTTATATGTATATCTTTCTAATTAATATATTTTATTCGTATGTATATAATATTTATTAAATATAAATAATGTTTCCGCCTAATTTAAATAAGAAATTTATAATTATCTTGTAATATAATAAGGCTTAAAGTGACAGTACATTACTTTTTATATCAAGGGTGATAAGATAAACAAGTTGTTTTTGGCTGTGTCTTTCTTAGTCTTCAAAATTTTAACCTGAAGTTACTTTTATTTATGTACAAATTTATTTATTCTTTTAAATTTTTTTATTTATCATATATTTAAGTACATTTCGTATTTTAATATCTGCCTCACTGGGCGTCGCCCGTGGTGAGACAAATATTTAACATTTTTATTCGACAATCCTATAATACATACTTGGTTTATCAACCATAACTTTAGAATAAGTAAAATGAAAAATAGGGAAAAAATAAAAAGTAAAATTTAACAAAATATGCTGCAATATTTGATATTGAGAAATTTATAACGTACTTGAAATTTGTAAGGATAATACACTTTTTAACAAGTTTTAACTAATTTTAATATTTATGAACCTGTAACATTTATTAATTAAGACTACGTTTTATAAATAAAATTTTCATCACCCATTGTTGAATAAAGATCTCCCTATAGTTCTGATTCTCTTTGATCTTTCGCACAATTTTTGCCATATCACTTCCAATGCTCCAATGATTTCGTTAATCCATTAAGACTTTCAGCAACCTCTGGGTCGTTTTTATCTAGTGGATATTATTCAAGATTATTCCATCCATCGCATCTTAGACAGTGATGCTGTGTTGTGTAGACTGTGCTATGACTCACGATAAAAATGTTATTTATAATAAATTTATTTACTTATTCAAAAAACAAAACTTCTTTTGAACCACACTGCGTCAGTTGTCACAAAACAGCAACGTTACTTTTGAAGTACCCACGCTTCTTGCTCGCATAAATATATGGCTTAGCAAGAAGTTATCTACTTGAATTAGAAAGTGCTTTCTTATTAAAGTTAAAGCTTGTCACTATCATATATATTATAATGAGCCAAGCTCTCGTCTCCTTCTCACATCCTATATGCCTTAATTTAAGTTTTAGCATTTAAATACCTTTAAAAGTTAGGCTGACGTTGATATTCTAGCTTATGAGAACGTTGATTACTTTATCGTTGATCTAAAATATTGTATGTGAATTGTTTTTATGGAATTAAATAGAGTTATACACTAAATTAATTAAACAATATTTTATATTTTCATGTGAAATAAGTAAGCATCTTCTTATATTGTATTGTTTTTTTTTTTTGTGTGCGGTTTTGGTGCCACCTATAGATGGCCCAGCAAAGCGCGATATCCGAGATGCAAACCTGAATACCCCCCACGTGAGACGGAGCTAATGGTGGCAGCCGAGAGGTTATCTCGTAAGCATTCCTGGGGTGACAGCGTGATTTCTATGGAGTCACCGACCATGTTTTGTAGGCAAAGCAGTCGTCTTTTTCTCAAATTACGTCGTGAAATTTTTACAATACTTCCGCTATAACCTATTTTATAATGGTGACATTTACGTGATTTGAACACGCAGCTTTCCGATTTGACCAATTTCTTTGACCGATTACACAACCGTCCCCCCCAGGACTCTCCGTATCAAATGGCAGTCTCCCAACTGTGAGTGCTCTTAAATTATTGATAACACATGCTACCCATTTAGGTATTCTTAATTTAAAATCTGATGATTTTGTTGGTAAGATATTTGGTTGTTGGAAAGGGTTAACAAGCTTAGCATTTGTGCGGATTCGCCATCGGTGTTTATTCCTAACTAGTCCGGATAATGATGTTTTCGAATACTAAGATAGCCTTTAACCCTTTCCAAACCACGCAGTAACATAGGTCTACCGCTCTGATTAAATCTGTAATGTTTTCGTAAATATACGCAATATACACTTATTATTTTAGTTAATTTGAAAGAAAATATTTACTCTTAGAAATGACTAGTGAAAAATCAATTTTAAAGGCGAATCCTACAAAAATAATTATTTTAAATTCATTCTGTTATAAAATTAATACGTTGACAAAAATACCATTTGTGGCAAGACAGAAAGAAATCACACATTAATTTCATAGTGAAAAGAATAACAAACATACAAATATAATTATTATCACTAATTAAATGAAGATAGATAAAAAGGAAGGTTATATTATACCAAACAACCTCCTATGCAAAACTTGATGAATGCTCCGAATTATAATATTACGTATTTTTTTAATATTTAATGGTCAATACTTAAAGTAAACTTTTTTCACATTTTAAAGGCTAATAGAACTCTAATTTCTTACAGTAACATGAGTTGACTGCATGCGATTATTTTATATCACGGTATGGTAAAGGTTGACATAAAAAAAAAATTACATATGAATAGTTTTCCATGAAAATCATCACAGAAAAACAGAAAAAAAATTACACAGAAATAACGTAACTGGTATACGACCAGATATGCATTATCAAAATAATATAAATGTTTTTTTACTAATACATATAAATCACTTTAATTATAATCAACACATAAAACTCCGTTATGTCCATATCGTTCATATCGCACAGCAACACAAAACAAACCTATATTATTAAATAACTGACAGCATGTCAACATAAAACTAACGAAATCTTCCGTCAATTCTACCACATTAAAGTGTATCTATATTAAAGTGTATTGTGAAACAATGTAAATTATTTTGCTATTGTATTTTTGTTGTAAAATTACTCATTTCCCTTCATTATTCATGAAATGTTTCTAGCTATTTAACCAATTCTTTATTTAATAAAACATATTGTTAATCTAAGTCTGAATATTTCATCTCTTCGAATATTTAAAATAAAAGTTTATTCAAATGAATGGACGAATACTTGTGAAATTAGTTAAAAGTATTAAGCGAAATTAATTTAATGATTTTCTTGTATCAGACATATCGCTTTCTGATCATCAATCATGTTGAAATTTATGTGATCAAAGGTTCATCATTCAATCGTATCACGACGGGGTCACCAGTGTAGGGGGTGGGGTGTGTGTGTTTGTTGAAGTTATTCAAATTATGATTGACTCGAGATTATGTCAGAAGGTTATGATGCTATGATACAGAAGCTGCTTATTTTTTTCTTACGCGTGTTAGTTGTATGTAATACAATTTTAATGCACGGTTAAACTCTGAAGTGGCTCGGTAAAGATGCTGTTAAATGGCGATGTTGGTGATATGACGGTCTGCGGAGAAGTGGTCACGAGTTGCTTGGCAGTATTCGTCTCTGGTACATATGGTTTATTTATTTTTGGTCTGCTTATTGGTCGCTTTGGTTCGAGTTCTATATTGTTGATAGATGAGCCCTTACACGGCCATGTCTATGGGCGCGTGTAGGGCCACCACAAGCTTAAAAATGTTTGTCAGTTACAACGACTTACATCTGAATAAATTGTGATTCATGATTATTGTCTGAAAATATTGCTGTATGGTACGTCATTTATATTCTGTTTTTTTTTTGCGACAAATATTGAAAGTTCAAAATATTAAAAACAAAGGAGTATTTGAAAAATGAATTTTCTTTATGCATACTTGAGAATTCATTTATATAAATATATCATAATTAAATTATTAATAATATTCTCATGTTTCACTGCCATTCAGAATCTTCTAAGTAATTTTATGGGTTATTCTAATATGTGCGTACAACCTCTCTAACCAGCGTTTAATTATCAAGGCTATGACGATAGTCTTGATAATTTAAAGTACGATAAAGATCTTCAATGAAATGGTAGATGACATAGGAAAAAGGGAGAAATTATATTAATCCAAAATTAACTCATTAAATATGTGCAAGATTAATAAGAGATAAGTCGTAAAAGTAAAATATAGATATTTAATTTATAAGAGCATATATATATATACTTATTTATGCAATATTTCAAGAATTAATTTATAAATATAATAAAATACCATGAACGTGTGACTGTCACGGAACTCTGTACCGACTTGGGTAAATCTTAAGAGATATTTTACAATACACATGTTTATAATTTTTTTGTCACCAGTTTTAATAATTTATCATACTCGTATTAAAAAAAATTGTGATCATTCAAATTGACACATTTCTTCTATTGCCGTACCCATCAACTTTCCTAACTGCCACGTCCTAGAACGGGTAAAATGCTAGTACTACTAATAATCATAACTGGTTGCAAATACCTCGCGGCCCATCCGTTATTCGATTCCTGTTTAAATAACGACTTCATAAATCAACTTTACAACGCTTTATGAAGAAAAACTATCGACAATTTTTCTTCATTAAATTTTACGTAAAAGTAGGTAGTTGATACTATAAATTTTTATTTGCCACCACATCTAAGAATTTATATATTGTTTATGCAAAAATATGCAGAATGCTCTAGTTCTTTCTATACTTAATACAAATACCTACTGTATTTTATTTACTTATTATCAATTGCATATACAATAATACAATTCAATACAATTAACATAAAAATAACAATTTTCTGAAAAAATCAAAAAAATAAAATTAATAACAGATTTTTAAAATCACCTAGGCAAGTTGGCAAAAAAACCTTTTTCATAAACTGATATAATTCATTGAATTAGTTATATTTAATTTATATTTATTATACTTTAGTTATATTTTTTAGATACCATTACTTTACGTTAAGATCGTAAACAACATTTAAAAAAAGTATTTGCAATTAATCTTACTTACTACTGTTATATAATTGAGACTTCCAACGGTAAAAAATAGATGTCTCTGGATTAGTGAAATCTAACGACAATATACAGTATATTAATAGTGTTAACATTTGTGCTGTATACTGGCAATACGAAGTTTTGTGTTTAAGTTCCAGTGGTGACTATATTTTTCAATAAATAGCTTTTTTATCAAATTTGGTTTGGTAAATAATACAAATTATTTCTATATTGATATAATCACTTTACTACACAACAACCTGTATTAGAGTAGACGTCTTTTTCGTCAGCAAAGGATTCTAATTAGCACAACAAAATATTATTAAATGTCATTTTTTATATTGAAATATAAAAAATTGGCAAATTGGTATGTTAGATGTTCGCATGTAAAATCCTCGTGGGTGTGTCGAAAAATGGATATGCGTGCCGACTTAGAAATCAGACGATCTTTCATTAACGACTAACAATAGATCCTCCCATTGATATACGCCGTTATTGTGTCTAACGGCCGTTGGTTCTGACAGATAACAACTTTATGATGAGTCCCGAATAACGGAGGCGTTATTACACCAAATCGTTTGGTTAAACATACAGAATTTGACCTAATTTCATTTGAAAAGACCATTCGTTGCACTTATCATATTTACTGTTTCTTCTAAATTATCATCATTATTATCCTCATTTCTTATCCTTTGCTGGATGAAAGCCTCCCATATTTCTCTATACATTTGTAGGGGCTATGGTTGATGAATATTATTGACTAGTGAGGATATTAATTGTGTGATCGTATCGGGAGGTTTTACGCACGGTGGGTTTGAAGCACCTAATGCTATTCTAGTCTCACACGTGTCGTAGTGTGTATGAATGTGCATGAATGATTACTTATGCTGTCTCTAGATCAAGGTATTTATATAAAAGGGAGCTTACAATTTCAGATACAATATGAGCATAAAGTTGAAGACGAGTGGCTCGCTTGAAATGTCGACGAAAGAACGGTCTGCAGAGAAATAGTCGGCTAGCTCTTAGAACTCGTCCATGACAGTGTATTAGCATCTGCGTATTGGTATGTTCATTTCGACCCAATATGGCTGTCAGGCGACCCTACACGGCCATGTCTGTGGAGTACACATATTTACTGTTATTCGCTACCGCATATTTCCGGTGATTGATGATTTCGTCAGTTCAGCTTGTTTTAGGGTGGCTCGCTGACCTCTTAATTTCCATTGCGTACCACTGTATAATTACAATTTCATATCCCTTTGATCACGAATTTCTCCAGACTTTCGTCGTTTTTTTTCTGGAAACATGTCAAAAGTAAGTCCAAACTTCTTCTGCATATAATAAAGAAAGAAAAGAAAGATCCATATTCTATGCTGGACGCAGATTGGTAGAAAAAGATTTATTTTATAAATATTTAAATGCACAATAATGAAACATTTGTCAGATGTACAAAATTTTATAGTACACTCGCATAAAATATATTTACAAATTTCAGTTCACAGTGCTAATAATATTATAAATACTAAATTAATATATTAATTATAAATATATACATATAAAATCAATTTTGTCGAAAAATATTGTTTTTGCGTCACCGGGATTCGAACCTGGATCTCTATTTCCAATCCGGGGAAGTGCACTACCATTGTGCTATAACGCCAGTATTTTTCTTGACAAATTTTCGAACTTATATGTTACATTTTTCAAATTAATACACCTGTCGTTCCATTATTTGAAAGCCATCTACATTATTTTTACAGAATCTCAAATACCTTTGAGTAAACCGACTGCAGACGCCAGAATTATCAATTCATTTTTATTAAATTTTGGACACATTGATACAACATATATTATTAAAGAAAACACATTCTTATTGTGAAAAATATTGTTTTTCGACAAAATTGATTTTATATGTATATATTTATAATTAATACATTAATTTAGTATTTAAAATATCACAGACCTATGTTCTGAATAATTACAACTTCACAATAAGAATGTGTTTTCCTTAATAATATTAAGTTTTAAACACCGGAATTAAATTGAATTGTATGGAAATTAAGTCATTCGTTTTTCTATAACCTTCAAAACAAAAAGATTACATATGGATATAATTTGTATTTCAAAGGAAACTTCACTACAACGAAATCAATCAAGCTTCTTTCAAATTTTCTCACAAAGAAAGAAACATTAGACACAAAAGTGGACTTTTTTATATGAAATTGTGAAAATAGGCATATTTTTTAAAAGCAATAACACTTCATTTTACTAATTTAATTTGTAGATTAAGTTAACCCGATTCTAGTGAAAAATGTATGTAGCAAATTTTTAGATTAACAAACATAATCTGGAGATAAACTCTGAGGTCGCCGCTGATTTGTAATACTTACCCGTGTACATGGCGTTTGATTTGACAGCGAGACTCGATACACGCGCACAAATACGACCATAGACTATTACTATTTATTCTTAAAAGTTAGAAAAATAGAGGGTATTAAATTTAAAATATTTATTCTGTTTTAATTGATGCAGTAAGGATAAAAAAATTCTCAACGGAAGAAGTAAATATCAACAAATCGACTGACATTTCACGTTTGCAAGGCAAATGGTGAATTTTTTCAAAAATTCCTATGGAAACTTAATCTCTGTGCCAGAGATTGACTCGTGGTAAAATTTTTATCAGTAGATAGTAGATCAGTATTTCACAAGTTGTATACCTCACCGAAGATTGTTGGTAGTCCAATAAGAAACTCTATTATAATCTTTATTACAATAATAATACTGTTATGGTACAATGTTATACACCTATTCACGGAGACAAACGGCTGAGTAAGGGAACGTGCTCGGCCCGCGTCATTTTTTTAAGCCCGCCACACACACATACACATACATCTACAACCGGCGGTGCTGGCGCGCTGACACACACACATTCATACAACCTCAAGGATATCACAATTATTATTTCACATAGATGATTTTTGATAAATATCAAAATAATAATAATATTGAAATTAGAAAAACACATTCTTATTGTGAAGTTGTTGAATCAGAACATAGGTCTGTATATTTACATTTTTTGATAAAATTGATTTTATATGTATATCTTTCTAATTCATATTTAAAATACCACAGACCTATGTTCTGAATAATTACAACTTCACAATAAGAATGTGTCCTCCTAATAATAAAGTTGTAACAATGTGTTCAAAATTAAATAAAAATGAATTAATAATTCTGGCGTCTGCTATCAGATTACTCACAAGTATTTAAGATTCTGTAAAAATAAGGTAGATGGCTTTTTCAAATAATGGAACGATTTAATGTATTAATATCAAAAAGGTAACATAGGTTCGAAAAATTCGTCGCTAAAAGTATTGTCGCTGTAGCATAGTTAGATAATGCACCTTTCTTGGTTAGGAAAGAGATCCAGGTTCGAATCTCGATTAGCGCAACAGCAATATTTTTCTATAAAATTGATTTTATATGTATACCTTTCCAATTAATATATTTAATTCATATTTATAATACTAAAAAACTAAAATTCGGTTTCGCAGTGAATGTATTATTTTGTTTTTATAATTAAACTTTCTGTTTTAATAATTTTACAATAATACATTATTATGGGGCTTATTTTAATCCTTATTATGAATTGGCTTTATTTTATTTAGTATCGTTTCGCGTTTTGTATTTGTTTTCTTGTATATTTTACATCGATTGAAGATTAGAAATAGTGTTGATCTATCTTATTAATCTTTAGTTTCGTTTTTAAGTTCTTTTAGAAAATTATTCCTCCGTGAAGAAATTTCTTTTTCTTCTTTTAACATGGCTTTTTTATCTTTAAAGCTCGTTATCTATTTGAACGCTTGTAAGATTGTTGTTAGGCAACGAGCAAGCAAAGGTTTTGTAGAGAAATATCTGATCCATTTCTACCATTGAAACTATTTAATATTACAACACTATTTTGAGGCAACTCACTTTCTCGGCGTCAGAACAGCCAATATTTACAGCATAATAAAATCGTTAATATTGTTGTAAACATATAACAATGCATTCTCTGGAGAAATTTAATTTGAATTGTGATTTGATTAATGATTTTATTTGCATGTTTATTCTATGAATGATTACAAAATGCCTTCTTATCTAGTCAACATCTCTGTTAATTTGATTATTAGAGGAGCTATCAGAACACACGTATATCTGTGTCTGGAAGGTTTTAAGAATAGTATATCTATTATAGTCATAAATATATATGATAATAATTTGTCTCAATGTCTCATTTGACCACGATTGCAATATTTTTGATGAACATTCAATTAGTTCGGTCTAAAATAATAACTTATATTCTTAAATTCGTAATTTTAGTAAAAAAATAAATTTTACTCACACGCGAAAAATATTGACTAAACTATGAGCGACGTTAGCCTTAATGCTGGACCATGCAATGAGATCCGAAACGTCGACCAAAGAGGTTAGAGACACAAGGCAGAATAGCTAAGAAAATTATGTTGAAGGTTCTAAACGGCTGTGAACTGCCGTTGTGTACATCACTGGCGTTTCTGACGTAATATGATTAAGTTTTATTTCATCATATACATTCTAAAATTAGAACCAGTAGTATGGATAGTAACAATTATAATGCCTTAAAAAATAAAATAATACGTTTTCGTTTAAAAAAATATCAGTTATTAAAAAAAGTTATGTTCTTTTTCTACTTAAATATATGTTTAATCTTAAAATGTACAACAAATAATTAATCAAACGTACTGCATTAACAAAATACATTTATTTATAATATGAACTCAATATTTGTTTATTATTAGTAGATATAATGAGATATAATACATTTTTAAACATAATCAGAAATTAAATATATATTTACTTTTACATTTTTTTCTTCTCAATGAGAGTCGAGACTCATGTATAGAGAAGGAGTATATTAAAGAGTATATAATTGATGTGACTGCTAATCTAAATAGATATTTTTTGATTTCAGATATAAATTTATAATTGTCTGTAATTTTTTAAATTGTGAGGGGGAGATTATTAGAGAATATGATGCCTTGATAAATGTAGTGGTTTTGGGTTGTGGTATATTTAAGTTTAGGAATATCAATTTGGTATTTAAATCTTGTAAATCGCAAGTTCTTTATAATATTAAATTTATTTTTAATTTAAAAAGTTGGATTGTTGAATTTTTTTTTATTATTTATTCTTTTTATTATTTAGTCTATTATTTTTGGTAATTTGAATTCTGTAAAGAGTTGAACACTTGGATAGTCATTTGTTTTTAGAATTATTTTTATCATAATTTATTGAGTTATTTCTAATTGTGATTATGAAGTTTTATATACTCCTCCCCATTCAATAATACTGTATTGCAAGTATGACTGAACAAAAGCGTAATATATTATTTTTAGATCTGTAAGTGATAAGATGTTTTGATGAGTCTTAAAAATATGTAGGCAGTTTTCCTTATTTTATTAGTAAGATTAATAATATGTTCTTTCCATTTAACTTTGTTAACTATTATTATTCATATATACTTGCTAAAGTATTTTTCTTCAATTGATCATTTTATTTTGTCACTCTATATTGCATACAGTTCATTTCAAATTAAGCAAGTTAACCACAAAAACGTCATTATGGCATAATTGTTCCAGTGGCATCAAACAATGGTTCATAATTATAAACAACGAACTAAATTTAACTACCCATTCTAAAAATTTTTCCTAAATTATTCAAGTAAATTTGTATTAAGTAACAATTTGAGTTAGGTACTAAATTTATTTTTTAGATAATTTTTTTTTTAATAGATTCTGGTAAAAAAAACCATAATATATGTTTTACTGATATCCGAAAAAGAAAATTGTATTTTTCAAAACCGGTAGATGTATTTAAGTTCAATTAAGTGGTTAATAAAACAAACTTAACAAATAAAAATACGAATTTTAACAACAAAGTTAATTTTGCTAATTTCAAAAGTATTATGTTTGATTACAATGTTGTTTAATATCAGATATGGGTCCATCTCATTCGTTTGATCAATTTTTATGTTTAAATTATACCATTGATGTTCGGATATGAAACATGAAACTAGCCTAAAAAATAATGAAAGTAGACCAAATGCAGTTTTGGGAAGGATTAGAAGATTCATTAATACCGAGTCTTTTAAAGTTATAGAAAATTCTATAATTGTTTCTCATATTAACTATTGTACATGCTGCTGAAGTATTTTATTTTTGGCTAGTGAAGAAGATATTTAATAACTATCAGTACTGCGATACCATAGAATAATATTGAGAAGAAATAGATTTACTAGGATCAATATAAAGCTAAAGAAATTCAGTATTATGACCTTCAAACGAATAATTTATTTTTGATATTTTTAGTAAAAACATGTCGGCTAAATTTATTATAAAAATTTATTCAAATCAGCATAAATATGGGCATGATACAAGTGGAAGAGATGGCATGAGTTAGTCATAAATTTTAGAAATCTATGGTGAACATTACAATGAAGATTTATAAAGAAATACCAGAGGGTGTAATAAAAAAGATAAATATTTAAATTTAAAATAATATTTTAATAATATCTGCTGTGTAAATTCTTAATTATAAAAATGGTTATATATTGTTTGTATATTAAAGTATACATGTGTATTTATGTAACGAATCCATTTGTGACAAAGAAAGGAATGAACAGAATAATGAATGTAAAATTGATATCAATATAGTAAACAGGAGTAAAAAATAGTTTCATATAGTGATGTGGAACGAATGAATGAGGAGATAATTGTAAGAAACACGCAAGAATTCATGGTACTAGTAATAAAAGACATCCACAGAAGACTTGACGTAACCAGATAATGGAACACGGTCCCGTAGAAGGTTCCACCAGCCTCGAATATACTCTAAAGAATGTGGTATTCTAACTTCACTGCCTGTCTCCGCAGAAAAACGGCAGACTGAATCCGCGATATCAGATAACAAAGAAGATTGAAAGGAATTGAGAGAAGCACATATCCTCCACGAAACTGACGATAAAGATACGTGAATTGATAGGTAACTCCCTAATTGTTGCACATTCCTACATCATTTAAACATTTCTTCTCCAATACAGCATATTAACGGATTTAGAAATAGGTCTCTTCTAGACAATATAAAGTTTTAAAAAAAAATGTAATAATAGATGTATCAATTTTAAAGAGCTGCAGTATATAAGTTTGAAAATTTGTCGTCACTTTCTCGGTTAGTGTGGTGTAACAAGTAAAACGCATTTCCTCGGATAGAAAAAGATCCAGGTTTGAATTCCGGTAACAACTAAAATATTTTTTCGATAATTTTTTTTTTCTGTTTATTTTCTAGTTGATACATTTGATTTTTGATTTTTTTTAATAGTGAATAATTTATTAAAGTAAAAAAAAGTTAATATCTAGTAACATTTACTATTTTTTTGTATGTATATTTTCAAAAAATTTGGTAAGCAGTTAAACACAAGCCGTTTTAATATAGTATGAACATGAATGTGACACGTACTCCATGTAAGCGTCTCTATTTTTTTTTATCTTAGAAAAAAATTATACCTACTTTCAATAAACATTTTAATGTTTTTACAAATTAATTATTCCTTTAAACAATATTCACAATCCAAATTCTTTCATAAATCGTAATAGAATTGTACAATTTCTGAATGCTATTTCAGGAATTTTAATATTTCACGCTATTTCAAGAATTCTTAGACTTCTCTATTTTGTTTCAAGAAATACGAGTCGAGATGTAGATTTATAATTTGGATAACAAAGACATTTTAAATTGCGCGGAGAATTCTCTGGCTGTTGTAGGGAATATATCGGAATAAGCGCGGTGATAAATGAACATCGCTATATTTTTCGCATTCAGGTCATTCCATGTTCCAAGTTTTGATACGAAACAATTTTTTTAGCTTTTGTCATTACTGAGACATTAGGGTATGAACACCACCTGACTATATTTTTTATATTTTTTTGTGAGATCTCTCCACAAACAATGAAAAATTAATCTACAATATCAATTCAAAGGTGTCTTGTTACTGAAAATTTAATGTTGACATACTTCAATGTTTCTAAGGGTGGATTACCGAGAATCCATCCAGCTTAAAAATAAAGAATACATAAAGCCACATCTACATCATTTCCTGTGTGCTGCATTTAACGAAAAAAATATGTACCTGCTGGGCAAACATGAGACTAATTCCCACGTTATTTCGTATATAAAAATACGTGTCTTAATATATGATATAAGGGCCTGTGTATGTCATATCCACCATATACACTGGTAGATAGAACGTAGGCAGGAATTCTACTTATATACGACGCCGGTAAATATTTTGATAACCAGTTCTCTTGAATAAATCAAACGTGAAACAATTTGTGTTTTTATTGACAGAGTTTTTATTAATACACAACCTTACCTATCTCTAGATAAATTATTATCCATATATTAAATTATCTAGAAGAAGAAATAGTCTTTATTTTGTGCATTTATTATTTTATTTTTATTAATCTTAACATCCGTTTATATGTCATTGGTGATCGTTTTCATAGTGAGAGTTGAAATAAAACTTGTGATTTTTATGATCGGCGAGCAATCGGATAATATTAAGGGCCGGCTGCTTTCCGCTACAGCCTGTGTTCTGAATGCAAATGTCGCTGAAAGCGATATCGGTTGGGGGCGGTGAAATTAAATCACCATCTCCACACGTTTATATACGTAATCACACAGTTCCTGGAGAAACGGAGGGTTCTAAGGGAACAGTGAAGAGCTAAGTAAGAGTATATTTTCACCACGGACGATGGGGGATGGTCGTTGGTGCGGAGAGCTAAGGAGTAGCGATATCAAAACCGGGTGTCGTTAAAATAATCAACAGGGTAAACACAAAATTATTTATATTTTAAAATTATTAATTATTTAAGATGTTCTTATGTATCGACTTGTATTGCAAAATGTTTAATTGCTAGCAGATGTTATTCTACAAATTATTCATACCACATGCTATTATATTTATATACATTTATACTTGATTAAATCAGAATACAACCTTAATAATATAACATACTACGTGTTCATAACCGCGCGGAATCGCCCAGTTTAAAATGATTGTGTTGTACGTAGAACTCACTCAACATCTCGTTTTCCAGAATATACCAGAATTTACCTACATAAATGTTTCAAACTCCCGAAAACTTATACGTCTCATTCGCGAAACGCCTAATTCGAATTTGAGGTAAACGTAGAAGAATTAATAATATTTATCTTATAATTATAAATAATTTTATTTATTTCTCTAGGCACATATAACATATAAGCATTGTATATCTACAAAAAAAGACAGTTTGCTGCACATATTTTACACAGATTTTTAAATGCATTGCCCAATCAAATATAATACGTAACATACAAGGCAAGTAAACGTGAAAATATAAAAAATATATAAAAAGGAGAGAAAAAATACCAAAGTGCAATACAATATGTAAAAAAATGTATGTAAATATAAGGTAAAGGGAAATAAGCAAGATCATAACACACAAAATGCTGTTATAAGAATTATATCATATGAATTATTTCATTATATCATATAAAACATTTTACTATCAGCATCTGCTCATCCTAATTTCAATAACAAATTTGAAACATCTCTTTTAAAAGCGGGACGGTCCCGTATCTTAGTCACGCAAATTAATTGTTCAATAAATCTATTTATATTGTTGATAAAGTTATATATTTCCCATATGAGTTTTCTTCTTCTTCGTTGCCAAAATTAACATTTTACAAATAAACACTCGATGACATTGTTTCTTCTGATGAGCTAGTATAAATATTTTTCAATATTCAATGATTGACAATAACATTTTTGAGGTAATGTATTTCTTGGATAATGAGATGTTTTTTAAGAGTCAATATAATCAGTAAATAGAAGCACAGATATATATTGCGATAAATCGATAAATCGATAAATGTTCAGTCAAAATATTACTTTTCGATCACGCAAACCGATTTTCATTTTTAACAAAAACATTTATTGTCTTCCGGTTTAATGTGGAAAATGTACTGGATGGAAGATGTTTATTTTAAAAAAATGTGGCGAATTTTTTGATAGATGAGGGCAGGGAATCGATTGACCAAGATACGGTCTTTTCTCTTATGTCCAGCTTTTAATCAGTCAGGCACCGTCCACGTTGGGGAAAGAAAATCCTGAAGGCAAGCTTTACACTGGTTGCACAAGTACTGGCCATCATCAAGCTTGATAGAGCGACAACATTAAAAGGGTGGCGAGCAAGTAATGGATAAGAAGGGTTGTAGATTTTTAAAAAAAGATCCTTAGGGGAACCTTTGACCTATAATGAAGAGAGCTGATAATGACGAAAATGATGAAATTATTATAGAGGTTATGAACACATTCTTATTGTGAAGTTGTAATTATTCAGAACATAGGTCTGTGATATTTAAAATACTAATTAAATGTATTAATACATATATAATCAATTTTATCTAAAAATATTGTTGTTGTTACCGGGATTTGAATCTGGATCTCTTCCTATCCAGGAAAAATTCATTAACCGATTATGCTACACCAACACGATGACCAATTTTTAAACTTGTATGTTACACTTTCAAATTGGTACATCTATCGTTCCATTGTTTATTTTTCAATTAATACATTTAATTAGTATTATTATAGAGAATTTAATTAATTATAAATAAATTAATTATGACTGATTTGAGCCAACAAAAATAAATAAATACGTTCAAAGGAAGCAAATAATACACATAGTATGATACTTCGCCCCTTACATAAGAAATTCCCTGCGAAGATATATTAAGATTCGTATGTTAAATTTTCATTTCTGGGAAAATTACATTTGCTCATTGAATTTGATTTGACTATCTGCATGAATTGAAATAATATTGAATCATCTTATTTCTTTATATCAAACATTATTTTCAATATTAGGTTTTATCTAGAGTAAAATTCGTATTTTTATAAAAACTTCGATATTCTAGATGGAATAAAATATTTTGTGATGAGGGTATTATTATTTGAATGTACATATGTGCCGGTTCCCACGAAGTCATAAAAATTCTTACATTTGATTAACTTGTGGAAGAAAAATGAAGAAGAATTCTTAAATTTAATCGAAAAATCACCTCTTGTTATTCAGTGACTGGAAACCAACTTGAGTAGTATTTATGATTTTTGAATTCAAAGCTGAAATCGACTTTACGGTTTTCTACTTCTGATCGAAATATCAGAATTATGCAAAAGGTATTATCACATTCTAAAGCAACGTATAAGTAATGTACAATAAGTATATTTATTCCTGTGAATTGTCCCAACAGACTTGAAAAGTTTACGAAAATTTCTTGATTTTTCGATACGGTATCAGGAACAGTTGCTTTCGTTATAAAATATTTAGGTTGTTAAAAAAAAGTAATTAAATTGTGCTGATTAAATTAACTTATCATTCATGTAGAATCGAGTGGTATATTGGCCGAAGGCCGTATACATGGATTCGTTCCGCTTCTGTAACATCGAATTGGAGCTCAGCACCAACTCTCTGATGCAAGCGGCGCTCTCATGGAAAGATCAGAGAATAGCAGCGCCTACAGAATAGCTACATATACAATGGGCGTGACTGAAGTAGTTATATATGTAATATTTATATTTTGTGTGTATATTTGTGTAAAATTTTTACTTTTTATTAACTTTTTTTTTATTTATTAATATTTTCCTTGGTTTTCTTTTTCATAGCATTATATTTATTTCATAACCCTAATGTATAACTTAACATGTATTAACTTTATGGCGAATCGGGTTAAATAAAATACCTGATCACGCTAGAATAAACACATTATTATTATGTTTGTTATCAACCTCTTAAACCGGAGTTTTAGATCAGTTACAAGTATCAGTCAATTGTTGATTGTTGACCCAAAGTCTGAAAGGGTTGTGAACGGATTACACAAGAACTTTATTCACCTAGACAACGGACTGATATCTATTTTTCGCTATTATCATTTCGATCGAATTTAACAAACTTAACAATGATTTGACAATTGGAACAATTTTTAAAGCGAACTTAAACTAAATCTGAGAGATCAAACCGAATGTGCATCTAAAAGCAACATTTGTTAACAATATTTGAATATATCCAAAATCCAAGAACACACAATTACTGGATTTTCACCTTCAAAGGCACTATTATTTAACAAATAATAGTTATTTCATAGATACAAAGCTGTTTTTTATTAATGGAAAAATATAGAAATATGGGTAATTACAGGGCCTACGACCTGTCTTCGGCTGGCTTAAGTGATCACTTTACACAGTGTAACGTTCACCATTCGACTCAATCAAATTGAAAAATAAAAGATTTTTTCTATTTGATTGGGTGTAATAGTGAACGTATTTTTCCATTAATAAAAACTGTTGTTAATATTGAAATCCAATCGCGGACCAGAGAATACAATTTCAAAAATAATCGAAACGAATGAGAAAAATATTATTTTTTATTATATGTAAGTACCTAGGAATAAACTATAAGTACTAAACATATGGGTTAAACATGTCGTAACAATCCAGGTATTTTGAAATATTTCACGACATAAATAAACGTAGATATATTAACTTACCTTATATACTTTTTTAACCATTAAGTAACCACCCTTCTAGAATTTATGGATACAGAATATCTGAGAAACCGGTTTCTTTTCCGGACATTTTGTATGAAATATCATTTCAATTAATCATCCATTGGACTACTTAATCTTTATGTGATGTGGTAATTAGGTTTTGTCGTATATTTAAGTCGATATTTTTCCTTATCCAAGAAATATATTTTCTTTATCCATTTTATATATTATTTTCTCATACTTAACTTCATTAATGTTTTTACAATCATTTTTGTTTACTCTATTTAAATAAAAGTTGTCAATTATAACACATAAAAAGTTATAAAACATTTATATTATTCAATAAATTTTAGCCATATAGGATTTTATTAAGGATAACACATATTGTGATATTTTAAATACAAATTAAATGTATTATAAATATTGTTGTTACTACTGAAATTCGAACCTGAATCTCTTCCAATCCGAATAACGTGCGTTCACCGATTATGCGTTCTATCGTTCCATTATTTGAAAGTCATCTTCTTTATTTTTACGGAATATCAAATACATATTGAGTAATCCGATAAGAGACGCCAGAATTAATAAATATGAATAATATAATTATTAATTTTAATAGTGTAACATGTAGGTTCGAAAATTTGTCGTCAATGCACTGTCTTGCAATAGTATAATCAGTTAATGCACGTTCCCCGGATTGGCAGAAATCCAGGTTCGAATCCCGATAGCAACAACATTTTTTTTCGATAAAATTGATTATAAAATCAATTTATAAGTAAGATATACATATAAATGTATATCTTACTTATAAATTCACTCACCATGCTCTGCGCTCTAAATGAAGTAAACAATTATGAATATATCAATAAAATAGAATTTAATAAGAAAATTATTAGCAATAATAAATAATAAAGAACTTAAGATATTGGTATGCTGCAATTTTCATAGTGCTTGAATCCTCGCCAGTGCAGTGTAAGCTTGTCATACGGGAACAGAGGTTCGGTTCCTAACCTATTTTTATTTTCTTTATTTTAGTGAATTTATGATTTTTTTTCAAACCGTGAAAACATGTTATATACAAGCGTAGACTTAGCACTTGTTAAATATGACTCACTGCGATTGTATCGGAAGGTTTTGTGGATATGACTATCTTCTAGTCTCAGTGTATGATTGTGGTGTGCGTGTGTGATTATTTATGTTTTGTCTAGAGCAAGGCATTCAAATGAAAGACCACTTATAATAGCTGGCGTTTATTACTGGATAAATTATACAATAGCGGGATCATCGTGTATATACTTAAATACGCGTAGGTAGTTGAATACTGGAGTGGCTCGTTCGAGATGTGGATGAAAGGACGGTCTACAGAGAAGTGGTCGGCTAACATATGGCTATATGGCTGTTGGGTGAGTTCCTACATGGCCATGTCAGTGGGGCGCGTGCAGGATTACGACACAAGGACGATATGATACATGTGTTTGAAACAAATAACTTTTTTTTTAATGTACAGAGGTTTGTAGAAAAATGTTTTTTTATCTATTAATGATTTTAAGTTAAAAATAGTTATGTTTACGAGGATATCAACTGATTTGCTTTTCATTATATTACTATAATGCTTTTTTGCTAAATAAAATAATAATACGGCAAATACATAGTGAAAATATAAATTTTCATCATTCTTATCGTAATAATTTCATTATTTTTATTAGTTAACTTTGTTTTATTAATTGAATTAAACAACATTTACCAGTTTCAAAAAACATCATTTTCTTCTTCAGGATGTCAAAAACTAATAAAAAAAAATATGTTATTGTATCTTTAACAGAATCTATTTTTAAAAAACAATAATTATTTTAAAAATAAATTTAGTACCTAACTCAAATTGTTACTTGATGGTACAAAATCACTAGAATAATTTATAAGAAAAAATGTTAGATTTAGTGAATAATAAAACTAAGTTAACAAATAAAAATAATGGATTTTGACCACAAAGTAAATTTTGCCAATTTTAAAAATATAAATATTTTTAGGATATGAATAAATTTCTCAACAAACGCCCCCTACATAAATAGATGCCACAAACAAAAAATATATTAGCCAAAACCCAGCCAATAAAAGTTTTCATTTAGCCCATAGCAGCGAGGAAAATTACCATCGCATTCAGTCGGATCTTCCACTACATTTGGTAATTTGAACTTTCTCCAACCCCCGCGCTGAATGTTATTCAGATACTCCCTAATGTATGAAAACTCACCCTTACACGACCAGCGCTAAACAGTCGACTTCTGATCAGAATGATCTTTAGTTTCATTTTTTTATAATTTGTATCACTGTCGCATTTGAGTTATTTTTCAAAATCAATACGAGATGAATAATAATAATTCAATATTTTGACTAGATATTTTTTAATGATATCCAAATATAAATAATTGAAAGCAATTAAACGAAAGTACCCGAAACTCAATGAAAACGAGGTTATTTTTTTCTTCTTCTTCTTTTTCCGGTACCTTATCTGCTTAACGAACATTGGGTGCCATAACGCCACTTTATTTACTGTAACCCGGAAAACAGTTAACTTGGCAAATCATTTCCTCTAGTTCTTTAGTCATGATGTTTTCTCCCTTCCAGGACTCCATCGAGTATCATCACATGTCCAAGATATAAAGTGTTTGAACAAGAGGTTGTGGCTGAAAGACCAACCAAAACCAAGAAAAATTACGACCCACCTGAGAATTTCTTCTTTAGGTATCTGGATGTTCTTTACTGGAGCCACAGGTTTTTTGACTTCAGAATACGTACTCCGTTGTTCCGCACTAAGTACTATTAGACATACATTTCCATGATGGCACGAAGTGTGACACAACAAACACAACAGCAAGATGTTCAGATTTCGGCACGCATAGTGAAAAACCGATCACATGAACATTACACTATCAGCCCCACTCAGCTGGACAATAATTCACAAACCAACAATTCATTCCCACATGGCAGGAAGAACTTGGGGGCAGTCAACGCACTTCGATCAACTCCGAAGGTCGAACGTTAACTCTCAATTTATCATTCCCACATGGCAGGAAGATAACTAACTAAAGATAATACATCTGTCTTTCCATTATTTGAAAGTGATCTTTATATTTACAAAATCTCCAACTCTTTTGAGTAATTCGATAGGAGATGTATCAATTTGAAAGTGCAACCTATAAGTTTTAAAATTTGTCGTCATCTCACTGGGTTGATGTAAAATAATCGGTTAATGCATTTCTCCAGATAGGAAGAGATTCAGATTCAAATTGCAGTAGTTACAACAATGTTTTTTCAATAAATTGATTTTATATGTAAGTTTTTCTAATTTATACATTTAATTTGTATAAAAATATCTACACCTGTTCTGTAAAATTGCAACTTCAAAATAAAAATATGTTCACCATAAAAATAAATGTATTAAATTTGAATGGACCCTCAACAGCCTTAGATAGATTATACATATTTTACAAAAGGTAAGATATGAATACAACATTTTAATAGACTCTTATTAAATTGCAACATTTGGTTGGGCGTAGCGACATAGGTAATAAATATATCTATTAAAAACGTTAAAAATTCAGATAAATTTAAATCGAATATTGACCCGAGGCACAAACCAGCAAGTTTCTGTGAACTTTTGAACTTTCAACTAGCTTTCCCGAGCTTGATTATGAAACTCATGTTTTACAAGGAAAGTTTAACGGGACCTTAAGTCTCTGCAGCATAAATAATAACAATCCAGAAACAGCAATATTTCAACACTTTTCCACCTGAAAACCAAAAATAAATTCAAACTCGAATCGGTTAAAAATGTATTAGGTAGTAATAATAATCTAAATGGGCACACTTATACTTGAAAATCGTGATCGATGCGTTCAAGTATTTTTTATTGGTGGAATAATTCTAAAATAGGTTATCTATTTTATTCGTAGTACTGATGTACGTATTGTACTAGTTATTTTAAATCGATAGCTTAAGGTTTTTCATTCAGCTTATGTAATCTTACACAGATCATTCGCTGATATTCATACCGAATGATTAATACTAAGGTCCGATGGCGTGATCAGTACTAACTCATTACTATGGTAAAAAATTTACTAAAGAAACAAATTTTTACAAAACGGATTGTTTGTTGGTAAAAAAATATTTACTTCTCGAAAGTATATCCAGCAGTCAACTAATTTTACTCTCAGATATCCGATAGTAAAATAAATATGGCGGACTCTTCACAGCTGTTTTAAAAGTTATCTGTCATATTAATACTTCGAAAGTTACAGTATACTATAATTGATCATTCAGTATCCCGTTATTTTAGTGATGAGAGTTCATCCGATGATAATTTCGTTGTCGTAATCCGAAAAAAATTCGCCATCGAAGTGACAAGTCTCGAACACAGGTACACACTGAGAGGCAAAGATGATAGAAAAATGAATTACCAAAGCTGGTACATAGATGGCGTTGGTGTAGTAGTACTCAAAGCGAGTCCACATACTAACATATATACAATTTTCAAAAATTTGATACATGTTGAGAGTGAGAATTTACAAGCATTATAAAATTATCACTTAAGCCAGTCGAAGACGGGTCGTAAGCCCTGTAATTACCCCATACTTCCATATATTTTTCATTAAATATAATAAAAAATATCTTTGTCTCTAGGAAATGAATATTTGTTTAATCTCATTTTATTTTGACGCATAATATGGACAAAGAATTGGAAGAATCTTTTATTCACTATTATAGTTAAGGATATCTATGGTTGGAACTGTTACTTTTGAGATAAATCCTTAAAAATTGCTCTTATCACAGTGCTGAAACGTCAACCTCAATTTCCTCAAGGATGCTTACCTATAAACCTTCTTACCAAGAAGAGATATCAGTTTCAAAAGAAATATAATTTCCATATTATTATAGATTGTGAAACATGGACTTTCAACAATAGATATGTTTCAAAGACGATGTACGTTGGCTATCACATGAAGAGACAGAAGAAGGAACATGTAAATAAGAGAGCATACGAAGAATAGTTAATATTATATTATTGAATACGCCAAACAAATTAAATGCATCAAAGGACGGATAACCGTTAAATGAATGCAGTCATCCATTGTTAACCGAGGAGAATCAAAATATAGAGAGGCCGTCAAATAAACCACTGTGCTGACGAAATTCTACAAAAATACAGCGAATAATAATAAAATGAGAAAATTGGGAGATACTTGGGGAGGCCTTCATCCAGCAGTGGATAAAAAACGTCTGATAATGATGAAAGATTTTTTAGCCGAATATTATATCCTATTTATCCTAATCTGGTTTGTTCTTTTAATGGTGGCTTGGACAGTACTTTTCCACCGCTCTCTATCTTGGTGCCACTGATGGTTCCACCTTTCTTTTCATAGTCTCTCCATTTTGTCTTTTCCGTGTTCTTCTGGGTCGGCCAGTATGTTCCCTTTTTCCCTCTGGCACTGATGAAAAAAATCTGTTTAGGCAGTCTTTCGTTTTTCACGTAGAGGATATGTCCAAACCAACTAAGCTGAGATTTTTCTATTTGGAACAGCAGCGGATTTATCGCAAAATCCACTGTGATGATATCGTTCCTAATTTTATATCTTAACATCACTCTTGTTAGTCCTCGTAGGAATGTCGTCTCTGCAACCTGGATTCTTGACTGATTCCTCTCCATCCAAAGGTTAGGGTGGGGACGTAAACTGACATGAAAATAGCTAGTTTTGTCTTATTGTTGAGCTCTGCTTTCAATATTACTGAGCTTCTCAGAGATTATGGGACACTGCTCGCCGAGCCTATCCTTTTATCAATCCTATTATTCTATAGAACGCCAGGGTCCGAGCTCAACGCCACCGGTATAGCTTCAATCGATATCGTTACATATTTCTGGATCTTCGCCGGGTAATGTCCATGGACCGCTACAAGTGAGTTTCTTTTGTCTGCAAGGGAGGGTGAATGCACAATGACAACAACTTTTGTTCACATTATAAGCTATAATTACAATTATCTTTATAACTACCCACGCTTCTCGCACTAGACATACACAGTTTTTCTATTTTTTCACGTCCATATTTCATTCGTTCATCTATCTCTTGTGGTACTATTTCTTTTCTTGATGCCCAACATCTTGTACAGGTCCGAGACTCGCCTTCCTTTTTGTCCATCTTCTTCTCCACATTTTGGTCAGCACAGCTTTCTCAGAGATTCCCTAAAAAGTGACAGCTCGTAATATTGATTTGCCATAAATCTAATATAATCTATATAGCCATAAGGCTAATGGGACTACAGTGGGCCCCACATATAACGTGATATTTCTCCTCTTATTGTTTAGGTGGGCTTACACACGGGGACGTATACATCCAAAGTGACATCATATGTATATAATTCTAATAATCAATTATTTATTTAATAATTACACAAATTGCTTTGTTTAAACCACTATTTATTGATTATTCTGCATATTATTATGCAGAATAATCAATAAAATATATTACCTATGGTATCTTCTTCAGAAAACAATTTATACTGAAATTACAAAATACGAGCACGGATAAAAAAAAAATGTGGTAAATAATTGAGAACTATTAATAATATGAAAATAAATTTAAAAAGCGACTATTTGGAGAAAGTATTTGGTTATTAATAATATTTAACATAAAATTTCAAATTGATCTAACTGTAAACCTCTAGTATTTGTACGTATAACTTCTAAACCTTTGTTAATATCAAAAGAATGGTTTGTTTACTGATCATAATCAGATTATTAAAATATGTGACAAACCAAAAGATGTACGCAGACAATAAAAAAAAAGCAATTAAACAAGGAATTCTTTTTTTTTTCTATCTGAAATATTTTAAATGTGCAAAAAATATTTTTCAATTTATTCTTCAGGCAGGTCGCAATTCGGGTTTATTCCGTAAAGATGTGAGGGTGTTAAGAATTCCAATATGCCCGACTTATATTGAAAATGTTTACGCATAAAAACATTCCCATAATGAGAAAGCCTGTGATTTGTTTCGGAATAGTTCCTTCAAATTCCTATGGGAAAGTTGCACGAAGTTAAATGAAACAGTTAGCAGAGTTTGATGCTGTTTTAATTAACTTCGCCACCATGCATAATATGCCGTGATGTTTACAAAGAATAATTTTCAGTAGACTTAGCAGTCAAGAATTTAAATTTTCTACTATTGGCTGAACTGAAAACGTCATTGATAAAGTTCTACGTATGTTAAATTGTATTTTAAGTAAGTACTAGAGATGATATTTGATACAAAAATTTGTAGATCATCAAAAAATGTATCAGCCATTTCATTAATCTATGTACGAGTATTGAAATCTACCATTAATGCATTTATAGTAAGTTATTTATTTTAATCTACGTTTATTTTTATAACAACATTCCTTTTATAGCTTGAATTAATGTATAAATATTTAGTACAAGTATTATAAAACATGTATTTTACATGCGATCCTGTTGGAAATGTAGACATATGATGACAGACCTTATATTTCTATACAGGATCATCAATAGTATGAAAGACTGCCCCCAGATTGTTGATCTGCTTGACTTTCACACACCATTGAGGTCATCAAGACACAATTCATTGTTCTATTACAGTAGTAATGTCAGAACTCATGCATTAGTTAACTCCGCAGTCAGCAGATTGCATTATTTGTGGAATGAATATGCGAAGGTAGTCTACATTTTTCCTGTAAATTTAACTCTTGATAAGACTACGATATTACAATTTTTAGTATCTCAACTCAATAGTGACGAATAAATTGCTTTATTTCACATTTAATATTTATTTTTATTTTTCAATTTTGATTACGAAAAAACATGCTGACACTATATTTTTTTTTCTTTGTGTATTGCACTTTTGATAAAATTTTCTATTATTTTACAAATTATGTTACTGCTTGAATAGAATGTGTATAATAATAATACATAAATAAATAAATACTAAAATTAAAAATGCAAGCATAGATAAAAACAAAACTATAAAAGTATCAGTGGTGGGTATAAATTAGAAACTACTATGAAAACAATTTTAAAATGTGACTATTTGCAAAAAGGATTTAGTTATTTATAAAATTTATCTTGCCATTAACACTTTTTCTAATTTTTAAAATTTCAAAGTAATCTAACAGTAAACCCCTAGTATTTGTATGTATAATTTCTAAACCCTAGTTAATGTCGAAAGAAGAATAGAGTGAGAGAGAATGATAATGCCCTTATAAGGCGACTCAAGTAAATTAAACGAGTAGAATAAAAAAACAAGTGTTTTATTTTCACATATATGTATGATCTTCTGGGTACATAATGCTTTGAAATTTTTTATTATATTAAATAATAATAAAATTACGAATTTATTTTTTAATTGACCTTTTGTCTACTTATCTTTCACTGTATTATGCCCAAATTTTGGCTGCTCATTAGTAAATTCACTGAAGCATCGCTAATATCCTAAATAAACCAATTTCCTCCCTTCCAAGTTCCAGATACTTTTGAAATTCCCTGTGTTAACTTATTTAAGCAGTTACGTGATGAATTCAATATTAACCCGTAACACAATTTTTGTGTATTATACGGGGTGATTTTTAAAAAAACGTAGTTATTTATGGAGATACAGTTCACTATGCTTTTTACTTATTGACGTCTATCATGGTTATCAATTGTGAGTCCGAGTGTGGCTGAGGAGCCTTATTCTTGAACCGCATCCCATTCCACATGTTGTGCACGTGTATCCGCTGGGCGGAGCGGTTCCGAGTGACGGATCTTCCTTCCTTTTATTTCTCTTTCTCTTTTTTTCAGTAATTATTTCAGCCTTCTTCCGTTTTAAATACATTTTGGCGCCATTATCCTCGGTCATGAGGCGCAGTATCCCAGTATACAGAATCTATTCTACATGTGCTCGAAATCGCCTTCAGGGTATCTTTAAATCTTTTCTTTTTCTGATTTCTACAATTGACTATAATTTCTAGTGATAAACATTCCAATTATTTTACAGTCACAATTACTAACCATTATTGAAAATTGATAATAACTCGAATTGCTGGTGATTCTCGTAATTCGGTGAACAATCATTGAAATATTAGAAACTAAATTATATAGTTTCAATATCAAAGATAGGCACATGTAATTATTGCAATTGAATATCATTCACTCGAGTGATACATAAATAACTGTGTATCTCTTCAATATTTTCCTGATTCTCTAATCCTCTCTCCCTTTCGATTCTAATTTGGGGATGGTTCGGATTATTTCGAGAGAGTTTGTATGGTGGTAATATGTGTAGAAGCGTATAAGGGATGCGTGTTGGTAAGGTTCAAGGGCATTGGTTGGGCGGTGAATTGGTGCTGGGTGCGTGTTCGGGGGGGGGGAGGGGAGGGGGTTGAAGTGGTACGGGGGGTACTACCCTTGAATCGCCGGGCATATCAACTAGTTATATTATTTTATCATGCCAGAAATATTACCTTAGTTAAAAGACAAAAACCAAATACAAATCGCCCAATGTGTGAGTGTGGTGCCGAGGAGGAAACCCTTGAGCATATCTTTTTTACTTGTCCATTGCGATCACAAGTTTTTTTTACAGTAATCAATAGTAATTTTCGAATCCCGGTTAACTAGTGTTTATTTTTTTTCGCCGCATTTAATCTATTTAATAGCAATGTTTGATGAACGACAATGTTTGATGAACGACTTGTCATATAATATTTTCTATTCTATAATATTATTGTACTTTTTTCTATAAAATAAAGTTTTAACTTGATTAATGACACAAATCAATCCTGAAGGGTGGATTACTTATTTAAAAGAAGAAATACAAATCGAATAAATATTTTTACTTGTGCTTGGCTTCCAATAACTTGGCTTAGATCTAGGATCGACGTCTTGATGGTCAAGTGAGCATCTTACATTTATATGATGACTTAAAAATGGGGACTAATTTGGTAGTCTCCCTGAACATCGATTGAACCCGACCAATGTCAATGTCAGGTCATATTTATTTGTCACAAATTTGACAAAAACTTTATCTTTTGAAATTAATTTGAGTGAAAACATTAAAGATTGAAATCAAATCCAAATAAGAATGTAATTCAAGATTTATTTTGACGGATAAAAAAAGCGAAAAAATTATACGTCGAGTTCCGTCCGCTTCATATTAAACATTTTTGATGAATGTTTGCGCCGTCCGGTTTGGAGTGAGCTTGTCGCCGGAGCCTTAATGATACAACATTGCCCGCCATGAATGGGTCATCTCGGAAGCAGTGCCCGGGGCTGACACATATCTTTTTTCCTAAAGGGGTAGGGGATGATTACTCAGGCAGGAGAAATATTTTTATCAGGGTTTATTACTCGGAATTCTTACGAAAAATAAATGTATATGTTATATTTTAGAATTTGATATTTATTATTTAATGCTGAAAATCATCATGATTATCATTATATCTCAAGGGCGTGCTTTAAAAAATAATTAATATTTTCGCGTTTTTACGAAAATGTGTTTTTTTATTATTCATTTATATCAGAAGTTATACACTACATTTTACTTTTTTTTAAACTATTGCTTAGATAAAATTTTTACACTAACGTAAAAATAATAAAATTAATGTTATTTGTCATAATTAAGAAAATACAATCATTGTAAGAAAGACCGCGAATATTAAATTTATTTTCAGCGAGGCACACAATTGTCCGAATATAGAAAATTCTTGCATATACGAAATATAATCTACAGACAAATCTTTATTAAACCAAATTATCAAAATTTTAAATTATATTATTTAATAAATAAATTTAAATTATAATTAGAAGTATGGTACTTATGACCTGTCTTCCATATATTTCTATTAAAAAAATAGGTTCGTCTCTATGAGATATCTCTTGTTTGTTTAATAACACTGCCTTAATGGGTGAAAATCCAGTAATTGTGTGTTCTTGGACATATTCAAATATGGCTGATTTTGTTATTATTTACACATTGGATGAATTGATGGGCAGCACCACGACTGGTGTTCAAAGAAGACGTTACCCCACCTATGGTAACTCGCCTATCTGCTAGAACCATCTCTCGAACTTGCTGAATATTGTTATCCGTGGTGGAGTTTGACAGGCGTCCTACTACCTTATACTCGTTCGGTCATTTTTAAAATTCTCAATCTATAAAAAAACACTTTTACGTAATAAACGATTGCTCCCGTATTGTGATAAAAATCTACGATGAATTTCAACCCCTTTCACACCCTCCGACCAGAAAAATCAGATCATTGCTCGTTGTTCCTCCTTTATCCAAACTGCTAGCGGACGCAAAACGGAGCGGACATGTTTATACTGTAATAACCGAAAAAAAAATGACGCGATCGGGATCTAATTTAGCATACGTGACCGCAGTCGTACCATGCGCAGAAGGCAGTATGACAACCTTGAAGGTGAATGGTGAATAGAACATATAAATAAAATGAAATGGCAGTGGGCAGGTCACATCGCTTGGTAGACGGACAATCGTTGGACGATTGTAATCATTCAGTTGTACTCTAGGAGGATCAAGAGTCTGACAGGCCACCTTAAAGCTCGCTGAACTGGCGAATTCATGCAGAAATACATAGCAACGAATATCAATGGACATAGAAAAGTGGGAGAAATTGGAGAGACCTTCATCCAGCACTAGTTAAAAAACGGCTGCATTGTATCTACTAACAGTAATTGTTCAACATTAAGGCTTACTAAATGCTAATTTTCGTTGATGAACTTAAACACATATTTTAATACAGTGACATCCTAAGGAAGTTTTGTCAATAGATACATTCCAACAGTAACTAAAAGTTATGTTCTTAGGTACGTGAATTTCGGACTAAGTTCTGGGTTCGACTTCAAGGGATGAATTTACATCTCCCATAAGGCAGCACGTAACCGAAGTACATAGATATGGTTCGAACATTTCTTGGAAGAATAATATTTTTCGTACTACGGGAAGAAGGACGTTAGCGGTTCGCTGGTTATAACTTTATAACACTCCCTCGCGTTACTTATTACTTTCAAATATTTTTTTTTTATTCTTACAATTTTATAATAAAATTGATAAAATAGAAATTTTACAGTACTTATATAATTTTACCTCATTAAAAATTATAAAATAAACATTCAATAAATTTAGGCTCTAAATGACAATGAAAGTCTTTATATTGCTTAAAATAAATTGGAAAAGATACAAAGTTTTATTTATATGCCTGGGTTGCAATATAAATGAAATATGGGATCCTTCTGTTCAAATCAAATATCGCATAGAGTAAGCTCGTCCAACCTTTATCCGCACGATAAAAATGTTCTTCACCTTGGATTGGTCAGATGCTATATGTTCTTGATTTTATTTTATGGAATGGAAGCATAGACACTTACCAAAAAAATGATAACGAGACTTAAAGCATTTGAGATGTGGATCTACAGAATAATGCTTAAAATAAGCTGGATGAAAAGTGTTACAAATGAAAATGTTATGGTTTGGATGAATAAAGAAAAATAAGTATTTAAAATAATAAAAATCCGAAAACTTCAATATCTCGGACTAATAAGACATCCTGAGAAGTATGAGATCTTCCACTTCATAATGCAGGGAAAGATTGCTGGAAGTCTAGGCCCTGGACGAAGGAGAACGTCATGGCTGAAAGACCTGAAGCAGTGGTTTGGCCAATCTACTGTAGAGCTTTTCCGGGCCACAGTTAACAATGTCAGGAAAGCCTATGTTCAATTAATATATAAGATATTAGAAGAATGAGAATAGTCATTCTCACGTATAATATAGTGTCCAGTGGGAATTTTTTTTAACCAGAGTCACTTCTGTCACTTCTGAGATTTATTGCCGTATGATTGATGAATTTTTGGTGCCGCAATTGCTAATGTTTCCCGGATACAACAACATAACGTAGTTTCAATAAGACGGGGTAACTCCACATACTGCTAGGGTCTTGATGGAGAAGCTGAGGACAATTTTACCGAAATAATTAATAACCAAGTACGGAGACATCCCTGGCCACCTCGGGCAACAGATTTAATGCCTTGTGATTTTTTCTTATGGGGATACCTATTATCTAAAGTGTACAGTAATAATTCTCGAACAATACAGGCCCTATAAGAAAATATCCGGCGTAAAATTACTGCCATAAAACCAGATTTTTTTTAAACGTATTTGCGAACATTAGTGTTCGGTTAAAATAGTGCATTGCAAGAAGTGAAAACACATCCTCAAAAAGTAAATTCCGCAGATTTCTATTATTATTAGACTTCATTGACTTTAAAATTCATGCACTTGTGTATTATGTAACGTATTACCTCCTATTTGTCTATTTGTATTTGTGATCTGTCAAAATACAATGCCGTAAATTCTTCTAATAACTTAGACATTTTCAACGATAAATTGCTTCCCTTCAAAATTAAAATACGGCATATTTTCAATAACTATTAACATAAATTGTATATACTGCATGCCATTTTCCTCCCTTCCTTACCCTTTCCACTTTATTCGTTCAGTTTAAAAACACTATTTTGTTTCTTTTTCAGTTTTTTTTTAATATTGACTATTTTTTATTTTATTATGTATATGTTTATTTTAATGTAAAAGTCTTTTTATTTATCACTCTGCTTGAATATACTATATTTAAATTTATTATGTACTAGTTATTTAATTCCGAAGAAACTTCACTGCTCTTATTTTTATGTATTATGTTATTATCATTTATTATTTTTACACTGTTTGTTCCTCTAAAAATAAAAATATATAATGTTTGTACATTGTACCATAATGTTATACTTGAACTATCTATCTGGGTCATTAATGACCTGTTGTAATTATTATCATGTTATTGTCAGTGTGGCGACCCCTTATAATTATTGCATGTGTATTATATATCGATCAATTTGATAATTCAACTCATTATTTTTAAAGAAGATTCATTTGTATCAGTCGAACTATTGAGAATGCTACTGATAATAAGGCTTTTGTACTGATCGATGTGGGTACTTACTACTGCGCAGAGATCTCAGTCGGATTCGGCAAATCAGTCACAATTTGTAAAATCGACTCTCTTACTCAAAAGGTTTGAAATCGGAAGTGATCATCAGGGATATGGTAATGCAAAACATATTTTTACTTTCGGTTTCTAAAGGCATATAGTAAGAGTACGTTAGTATTTCATTTTAGATACAAAGTATTTAAATTGTATTTTCATAATACACTATTTAAGCTGTTAAATAAAGCAATCATGTCACGAGAGAAGAATTCTCGGATTCCTGGTTCCACGTTGACGCCGAGATCAAACTCTGCCGGCCGTCATGTGAAGCTCCGGGGAACCCTCTCTAGGTAGCTCGGGCAAACTCGTTATAAATCAGTCTGTGGCATGCAACCATGCATCTGATAATCGACGTCAGGTGGCACTGTATGTTCGCCTTAGGCTCATAAGTGTGAATTGTTATGAAACTAGATCATTAAGAATGTTGAGGATGAAGGATGGACAAAAAAGGACATGACTTTGTTGCAACACTAGATCCAGTTGATGACGATTTAAATTCGAAATAATTAAATAAATATTATAAGCAATGAAACCTTAGACCTTCGTTGGAGAAACGTGCAATCGGTGCGATCGATAAACGCGTACTGTCGCGTATCACTGAACCATGAGTACAGTACCATATACATTACAATATATCGTGACTGACGACAGGTATGATAACTCATCCGTAACAAAATTTCGTTTAATTTGTCGGTTTTGATGATTTGGTGCATCCTATTGATCTTAATTGTATGTCCAGACTTGAAAAATATGAAGAAACCGCGGTATTTCCAAAATAACGAAGATCAGGCTTATGCATACAGTCTCTGGTGCATTCAATATTTGTATATGGTATGTAATCATTGACTCTGAAGGTAAGGGAGATAAGGGAGATAAAATGCTGAAGACACATGTTGCGCATACTATGGACAGCGAGACGCACGGATGTCCTCATTCTTCAGAAACTGCTAATCAAGGACTATCTTAACTATTTACCTGAGATGAATCCTTTAATTTTTCGGCCATCTTGCGTGAAGGTGGGAGGTAGCTTGGAGAAACTTGTTATGGTGGACCACGTCGAAGAACGAAGAGGAATAGGAAGATCCCTCACTCATTGGACTAACCTTAAGCTCTTTTTTTTGGAGGAGGGGGACTCACCTTTTCCCGGAACCGGTTTAGAGGCTAGGCCTTCCTCGTCGAACAAAAAAGAGAAGAAATTCAATGTTATTATTATTACTTATTAGCAATTTTCGGAAAATTTAAACCATCCAGCATTCATATGTGCTGTATTTATTCATAAAAAACATATAACATAAATCTATAGAATACATAGTTTTACATATAGATGGAAAATTAAGGTGCAGTAGTTCAAGACAGACTATCAGAGATCCAGTCATCAAAAATACTCCCAAAAGAGGAACAGTGGACGAAACACAAAATTGACTGAGTCACACTTACACGGTTAGACTAACGGAGTTGTAAAAAATGAGGTATGAAGAGTGAGAGGTAGACGCGTACCCACCCACGCAGGCCGGCCTAACTATTTACCTAAGAAGTTCCAACGTGTCATCCACACCCGATTAAATACCTTATACAAAACAAGATACGTCCCATTACTAATTATGTCTGCGTACCAAAGCTCTATAGGATATCGATAAAAGTGGAAGATTGCGATCCTCAGTCATGAGAGACCGACGTGGATGATAGCGCGTCCTAGAATGTTTCACATCAAAAATATATTTACATATTAAAACACAATATTTCTGGCTTTTAATAGTTTTCAGTGGTACTGAAGTTCATTTATACCCCGTGATTATTTGGATAACGTTCACCTCAAAACGTCCAAGTTTTCGGCATGTTTGATCGCAGCACGCTACAATAAATTAACGCAAAAAACATTTTCATGCAAAGTGTTGCCAACAAAACCACGGGAAATGCCGCCAATTTCGCGCCGAGGGAACAAATCCGCGTTATGAAAAAATATTATTCCCATATTTCTCGCGCCCTACTAGCTGGCTGAAACTTATGGTGTTGCCAGGGTACTAAATAGCACCAAACCGCAGCGCTCCTGATTTATCGGCCTGGCAGCACTGTCATAAAATCAAATATTTATCGCGAGTGAAAAACGAAAATTTTAGATATGTTTATTGGATCGGGCGCCGCGAAACATATATTATGAATATAGCGAAAATGTTCTTATTCTGGAGTTGAAAGTTATTCCGTGAGGAATTTAGTTGTACTGAGCCGCTAATACAAAACATTAAGACCTGGCGTGCTAGTATGAAACAGTCAAATATCAACCAACGTCTTTATTATAAAAAACATTATATAATTAAGTACTCTGATTTAAGGTTTAGAAATTTGATCACAATAATTTATGTCATTTTTTTAGTTTTCAACGGTAAATTCTCAATTCATCGGTAAAAATATATTTTTCACAAACATCATAAAAATACTATATTCTCGATAATAGCCAAAATATTTTATGTTATCGCGGGGACATATAACTCTCGCCTCATTCACATTCATACATTCTCGTAAAAGCTCTTCGCTTATTTAGGCTTCTGACAGGATCATCTTCTAGTATCTCGTTTACCTGGTCATGCCAAGTTTTCATGAATATCCTCTATTTCAGGTGCCATCAACGGTTACATCATACCATTAACAAATATACAACTCTAAAAAAACTGATAGATATGGAGATTAATTAATGGGTGAGAATGGTGAAAGTTATATTTATATAAAGTGATCACTTAAGCCAACCGATGATTGGTCGTAAGCCATACTTCCATATATTTCCATTAAATATAATAAAATAAAAAAATAGCTTCGTCTCTATGAGATATCTACTATTTGTTTAATAACAGTGCCTTTGTAAATAAAAATTCAGTAATTGTGTATTCTTGGACATATTAAAATATTGCTAAAGTGAATCTTTTCAATTTTATTGATTAATATTATTTCATTCCGAACTCATAAAATGATTAAATATTGAACACACCTATGTATTATTATATTGAAATACATAAAATATATATTATAATAGCAACAGATTTGTCAGTGTTATGAGTAAAAAAATCAACCTGTACATATTAATATTCCACTAATATATTAATTTGCGGTCGTACTACACTAAAACGAGAGTTTTGAATATGTCAATCTTTTCTGACTGTATTTTCACCTCCATTAATATAATGTATTATGAACAAATTTCATTTTTCCAGCTTATCAAGAAAGTAGGTACCCTAGAGATTTCATAATATGTATACAGAAAGATACAGATTAAGCTTTGTATTTATACTGAAATTACTGCGTAGGAATAACGAGATGATTATCTTCAATATAAAATTAAATAATGTAAGAATATCCTCAAAGCAAAATATATTTTCGAGAACATTATTTTCTGAAATTAGAATTTCCTGTAATTATTTCTCGATTAAAAAATAATAGAATAATGTTGTCGTCAATAGAAAATACCCACATCTTTTTTCGCATGGTAAAAAATATTTAGATTCTATCTTTGCAAGAACGTCAGGGTTGCCAAAAAAAAAAACGGTAAATCGAAATATTAAAATAATTTTAGCGGCATGCACTTAATCGTCTTCTCTGTAGAATACACATTTCCTTAAAACTTATTTTGATATTCATTTGATTATCCCATGTCTTAAATACTCTTTTTTATTTATCTTGTTTTTTAAATATAATACACCCAAAAGCACACCAGACAGATTAAATCATCGATAACAGATAAATGAAACGAAATCTTATTATGGAAGTGACATTGCACCTCTCAACAATTACGCCGATCGCACGTTCGTCCAACTGAGTGACCAATAACCAAATATTTCATCTCTATTAATATTCCTATTTGTGATACGATTTAACTAAAAAAAATTTTATTATCCCTTATCGTTGCTACCAAGATAATGCCGTATTAATTTATCAGTACAGCCCCTCAACATTATCATATATATCTAGTTTAATTCATGTATAATGCAAAATATAAACGATTTAATTATTTGACTCTATAAATTGATAAAAAGCGGTTTAATCATTTTCGATTTGTTCCCATTCAGCAGATTTAGCTGTGCTAATTCTATTTCGAATACATAGTTCATATCTTTATTTCTTGGGCTTCACCATGTATTGCTACATTTGAGAGAAAATAATTCACGATTAAAATATCATAAGGCTCAAGTAAGAGTTTCTGACTAGAGATAGATTATTTTAATAAACAAAATACCTTATATTTAAAATTAAAAAAAAACTCCACTGAATCAAAAGCAATATTTGTTCAGCATTTTCTTTTAATCAGGGATAAAATATTTTCAATTACCTGTGTCAGTATCCTTAATTGGTTTCTTCTTAAACAACGTTATCATCGTACCAATCAATTTGACCACAAGGTTATTTATTTCAATTCTAATTGCTTTCATTAGACGCACAAGAGGTATTTGTGATCTCCAGCTTGTTTTGAAATCTGCGAGAAACGAATAATAACGTTATACCAAAATTAGACGAAACGTTATTGATGACAACCTTGTTTTTTACAGTGAGAAGATTGTACTTATGGCATCTGTATATTTAATAGGCACGGACAAAACATACATTTTTGATAAGGGTCGACAGTGTAGGAGTGCCGAAATGATGTTCGAGTTTTCAATAAAGTTTTTTCATTTATTTCTTTTTCTCTTGATTTCCTGTTTTTTCTTTTTATTTTTGCGTTCAAGAGAGGAATTTAAAGATACAATACAAAGTCAAGTAAAAAATTGTATAATATATAAATAAATTATAATTTATTAAGGAGAACAAATTTTCAATATTAAGTTGTAATCATTCAGAACATAGGTCTGTGATATATGTGTATTAGAGATTCTGTAAAAACAAAGTACATGGCTTTCAAATAATGATGTATTAATTTGAAATGTGCGAAACATGGGTTCGAAAATTCTGCTGTAGCATAGTTTGTTAATGCACCTTCCCTGAATTGTAAAGAAATCCAGGTTTGAATCTCGGTAGTAACAACAATATGTTTCGATAAAATTGATTTTATATGTATATATTTCTAATTAATACATTATATTAGTAATTAAATTATAATTTGGTCGTATGCAGAAAATTTCTGAAAAAAGGTAGATAAACAAAGCGAGAAGAATAAAAAGACGGATAAGAGAAGCCATAAAATGGTGGTAAACAGACCTGTGTCTACAGCGTTCATAAGAAAAGCAGATAAAAAGCGAACAATATATATCAACACTGAAATGTGTGGGCTGCTCGTTAAGCTCGACTGCAAAAGTTCTGCTCGCAGTTCATTAATAAAAATTTTTTAAGTCAAACAAATATTCGAAACAGATATATGTTCAACTACACCATGAGTTACACTAGCTCACTTATATGTATGTGCTTACAGCATGCCTTATATTTTCTCTCGTGTCCCCGGGCGGCTTTAGGCGGCTGTGAAGCCTTTTACGTGGCTTTGATGCTCGTCCTATAATCAGACTTATATATTTATTAAATTAATAAAATAATTGTGATGTCAATACGGGTGAGTACGGATGACAGGCGAATACGCGTATGGGACGAAAAGGTTCATGTGTATATGTGGGTATGGAGTGGTACGTCAGGGAAAATGTTTAAGTATGACTGACCGCGGGAGAACTCTCTTTCGCTTTACATCTTCCAACGCGGATAGAACTCAGAACTTATTGTAATCTGTAATATTGTGAACAAACACCAAATTATTACCTGTATTGTATACGTCACTATGATTATTAATATTCATCGAAGGAGAGTCATAACAACTGGCGCAGCGGAATATAGATGGCGTCACAGGCCACAACAGTAATCCTAAATGAATCTTATATGTAGACTTTTGTGAGCTTTTTTGCAGTGTATTTCTAAACTCTCTAGCCGATGAATCAAATTTCATTGCGGGTTCCTCTGAGAAAATCAAAATATATATATTTTCAAAAATATTGTGGTTAGATGTACATATTTTACTGTGAACATATTATAGAATAAACTTTCTAATTAACCATATATATTTATTTGAACTAAGCTGTTAATACTATAATAATAACTACTTTAATATGGATTTTTACGAAACCGATTGATTTAAAAAACTTCATGTGGTTAAGCTGATACTATAATTTTATTAAAATATCTTAATAAAAAATATAATAAAATAATTTTATTATTTACAGAAAAGTTTTAATGTTTGAATATGTTATACATTAATTATACCTAAAAACTAATAGCTGAATTTCAAATGAAGAATAATGCTTCAATATTTTATTAGACCACACAGTTATGGAATAAGTACTCGTATTACAAATTAAAGAATAGCGACTCCAGTTATATTTCGTAATCCCAATTGTTTCGAAACTTATATGTCATTTGTAGCGCCTAATTCCAAAACTCCCTAAAATGACTTTATGTGTTTGTGAATAATGGATGAAAGCATATATTTTGAAAGCAAATGTACAGAATGTTTGTTATTACATCTGAATTTTTTAAAGAAACAATTCTGTAATGAAAATTTTTTTCTGTATTTATTATTCTGGCAGCCATACTGGATTTTAGATCACGTGTTCATCAATAAGCGTTGTGCTTAGATGATTTCATTTTAGGGGGAATCGCAATATATACTCTGTCTGCTTTGAGGTATTTTGGAACTAACCCTGATTTTGAACATGGAATATCAATTTTAAGTTAATTTAATTAAGTAGTTGACAAAAAAATCGATAAACCCGCATATTTAACCCAAATTATCCGATATCCATTTTAAGGGTTTTGGAATTAGGCGCTACAATCATACGTACATTTTCATTTATCGACAGCAAATTTAATTTAACAATTTTATGATAAGTAATTAAATAAAATATTATTTATAATTTAGTATAACAAATTTATAAAAAGTAATTAGATTTATTGAAAAGAATATACAGAAAGAAATATATATGATGTAGGTGTTGATATCACCACACAAAGAGGAAGTCCTCGAAAGAATCGGCATAACCAGGTAAACCAGATAATGGAGAATAGTTATGTTAACAATCGGCGAGCGTCTATGAAAAGATGTTTAAATGTGGATGAGGTGAGAATTGTATGTCAGGACAGAGGAGTGTGGCACTCTATCCTCTTTGCATACCCCCGCGCAGAAATGGCATGATGGTAAGTAAGTAAGTAACATTATTAAATACAAATTAAATGTACTTATTAATTAGAAAGATATACATTTAAAATCAATTTTATCGAAAAATATTGTTGTTGCTACCGGGATTCAAAACTGGATCCTTGCCTTGGATACTTGCCACATCTATTGTTACATTGATACATCTATTGTTCCATTATTTGAAAGCCATATTTTTAGATAAAATTGATTTTATATGTATATATTTCTAATTAATACACTTAATTTGTATTTTTTTAAATATCACAGACCTGCGATCTGAACAGTTAAAACTTCACAATATGAATTTGTTCTCCTAAGAACATTACTAATTTTGTTAAGTAATGGTCAAAATATATTTCTAATTATTATGCTATGGAGCTGACCATCAACTTTTGAATACTTGTTTATGGAAAAATTCTACCTATTACAGAAGGTCTCAAGATGCAATTTCTTTATTTGATCATAACTAGGAGACCTTGAAACCACCCTCCGTTTAAACTATTGTGTGGTAACTAATAATAACTAGACGATTACATCCGTAGTTATTATTAGATTTAGATCAAACTTTTTTAAGCATATCTTCTAAATATCTCACCTAAGTTCGTTAACCAGCCTAATTTGTCTCCTTATTTCAAAATGACAGCTATTGAAAAAATTTTAAAAAATCCTAGAGAACTGTTATTTTTCTCTACGACCTAACATTCACATAAATACACCTGATTTATTGGAAGAGATTTTTTTTATTACAATAGATAAATAAAGTAGGTTCCATGCGTGAAAATTAAGTATTTATCTACTTGAAGCAAATGTTGTACATTATCATTTGTAAATTAATTAATAATTATTTCAACAATAATACAACTTGAATTACGTAATTAATTCCAGTTGGTTGATTTAAATAAGCAAAATGGAATAAATATTTCCCATGATAATACACGTAAGAAAGTACATAATATAATTACAATAATTATTATTTCAGTTGCCAAATTACACGATTTTCCACTTCACGTAGAAATTCTCTGTCAAATCAAGTCTTCCCATCAAATCCGTAACATTATTACGTCACATGGAAAATACAAATAAGCCGCACGCATTGTAGTCTTAATATTATCTCTTTAATTTAGATATTTCACAGCATTTGAATTGGCTTATAAATTTTGAAAACACCTCTAAGAAATATTGCAACGTTTTATTTTAGAATTAGTGATTTTCAATTCAACCACAAAAATATTTTGTACATTAATTTTCACATTATTGGTTTATTTCAGATCAAGTATCAGAATAAACTTATCCAATTTGTTGTAATAATATTATTTTTTATTTATTATCTTTGTTTTATTAACCACTGAATTGAGTTTAAATACATCTACCGGTTTTGAAAAACACTATTTTCTTCTTCAGAATGTCATAACTAACTAGAAATATATATATCATTGTTTCTTCACCACAATATATTTTTAAAAAAACAACAATTGATAAAAAAATAAATTTAGTACCTAACTCAAGTTGTTGCTTAATACAAATTTAGTCGAATAATTTTTAGGAAAAAAATTTAGAATGGGACTCGTAGTTAAATTTAGTTGGTTATTTATAATTTCTTGATTAGTTTTACATGCTTTATTTATCTCCAACGATTCCCAATTATTTAATTTGTTAATAATTGTTGTTTTTTTTAAAAATAGATTCTGGTGAAGAAACAATTATATATTTTTTTAGTTAGTTATGACATCCTGAAGAAGAAAATTGTATTTTTCGAAATCAGTAGATGTATTTAAACTCAATTCAGTGGTTAATTAAACAAAGATAATAAATAGAAAACATGAATTTTAACCACAAAGTTAATATTGCTAATTTTAAAAGTAATAATATTACACTACTCTATATAATGTGGTAATGTTCAAATCACTCTTCAAGAGTGAATTGCTTATAATTGAGTATAAAAAGAAGAAGAATCATTATAAAAATAAAATTTCATAAATTTGTTTTCATTTTTTATTTATTTATATGTAAAATTTTACAATAAAAGTCAATAACTGTCAATCCAGACACAAATATATCAGAAGATTCATCAGTACCGAGTCTTGTAAAAAAATATACAACTCTGTTATTATTCCTCACATCAACTACTGCAGCAGCATTTTCTTTTTGGCTAATCAAGAAGAATCGCAATAATTGTCAGTATTGCAAAATAAAGCTTTGAGAATAATACTCAGAAAAAATAGATATATTCGGATCAGTGCACTGTTGAAAAATCTGAATATGATGACCTTTAAGCAGAAAATACATTTAAATATATTGGTATTTATTTATTTATTAAATCCTCAATAATATAATATCGGCGGAATTTATACGAAAAATTTATGCAAATTAACATGAGCACGAGTATTGTACAAGAGGAAAAGGGATAGACTAATACTGTTATTCAGGAAGAAGGCCGAATCTTAGAAATCGATGATGTATGGTGCGATGAAAATTTTTAATTTAATGCCATAAAACATAAGAAAGAAGGATAAACTGAATAGATTTAAAGTGAAACTGACCAGATATGTAAAAGATAAGTTTAAGTAAAAGAAAATACTTTAATCTTGTTTATATTAGAGCATATATAGAAGTGCTTATGTATGCACTATGCCTGGTACCTACAGAGATTCATTTAACAATAAATCGAGTAGGATGAGTTCTAGAAGCTAGCGATGGCCAGACAGACACTTTTCCACAGTTTGTCCTTTCAGAAACACCTCAAGAAAGTATCTCCAGTTACAAACAATATTTGAAAAAAATTGTTGTACTTTCAATTGTGAAATTACCCACAATTATCGCATACTTTTGTAAATCTTATTAAAAACCTTAATCTAGTCACAGCATATATAATATGCTCACTCCTACATATACACCGCGACATACATCGTAACGCGTGGGAATGGAAGAGAGATAGGTCCTTCAGTATCACCATGTACAAAACCCTTTGATCCAAATTACATATCCATTAAACGTCAACCATTCCATCTGAGTGACTCGACAACTTATAGATCACACATTTCGACTCACATTACGAGATAATCATCGCTCATACAGCCTAATTAACCGTTTCCGGCACAAAGTTAATCGATGAATTAAAAAAAAACTTTTTTAATATTGTTTTTAGTTTTTAGTGAATGGACCTGAACGATCTTTTAGTGACGTCCGTGGCTGGCTAGTTTTCTACCTATAAAAGAGTTTGGCGTAGGTATGTAGTCCACGTAATTCGAAACATAAACCACCAGCACCACATCGCTAATGCATATATCTTCTTTCTCTCTTGTTGTTCAATATTCTTCTTGAACATGTAAATCATTGAGGGTATCATCAATTAACAACGCAAGGATCAAAATTTGTGAATCCAAAGTAAAAAATGCAATTACAAGATTCAATTTTGATGATACCGGGATCCTTTTTAGGATTAACAAATACTTCGTAAATTTAAATGAATCAACTTGAAAGATATACAGAAAAAAATAATTTTTCGAAAAAATATTTTAGTTGCTACCGGGATTCGAACCTGGATCTTTCCTATCCAGGGAAATGCGTTATACAGTTTCGCCACACCAACGTGTAAGTTGACGACAATTTTTCGAATCCATTCGTTGCAGTTTTTTCAAATTGATACATCTGTTAAAAGCTATCAACTTCATATTGCGACAAATCTCAAATACCTTCGTGTAATATACGCCTTGTTGCTCATTAATTTTACACGTTGTTATGTAATGGCTGGTGGATCGAACGCCAGCGCATTACGCCATCGGTTAGACTAAGTGCATGAGTGTGTCTGGTGTAAAGTGTCAAAATTACTGTCAGATGGATGGGAATGGTCTTAAACAAATGAAACACTTGGTTTACGCACGAAACATATTGTTGACGTAAGTCGAGTACCTATTCCCTGTGCATTTGTCCTTCCAATATAAACCTTAATATATACCTTAATATACCTGTCCCGCTCTAGCGAACCAATGACTTGGGGATTTCGTCGATGGGGGGACAGATTAACACCTTCTGACACCGAACTGTCAAGATTTGTAACGCTCGGACCAAGACGAATCTGTACGGTGATATCTCGGCTCTTCGCAAAAAATATGCTAGTCAACTACAAGTGAAAACGACGTCCAACCCAGGACTTTAGAGCAAGGTAGACCAGATCCCTCTATCATTATTTTACTTACTAAATCCACTTCGAGTTGCATCAATTATTATTATTATAACCAATACAGTCCATGGGATCTTATCCCACCACACATATTACAGTTTATTCACAATTACAACAAATGGCCGTCAACAAATTTGCACGATTTGAGTCTCATCTTCTGTTTTGACCAAAAGCACTTCTAAACAACGTTCGCCAATTCTCAGAGTGACAGGGAAATACTTCACAGAGTTTTCAATTTTACTAATATTTTACTCACTGTAGTCGCGTTGTAGTGGCGATCATTTTCAAGTCGACATTCCTGACCCAAAATTTCATCTCGCATCTGATGACATCAAAGGCACGCTATCTTATATGGGGGCAAGTTGGAAGACCTGGACTCGTTCACCCGGCTGACAACCGGAAATCTCCTCACAGATCCCACCAGGTGATCCTTCCTTGACGCGGGTGAATTGAGGTCCAGATATCTCCCGAATTCCACGCTTCTAACAATGCCCTGTTGCGATAATCTTTTCTCCATTTCTCCGGCGAAACGTCGTCCGGCGCTCGTTCCGTCCACTCTTCAGCCCCCGCGGAAGTCTCCCCTCTTATGCTCGCCTCCTATCTCTTTCCACCTGCCCCCCCACGGATTGGTAAGTAGCGCTCAGTCTCCCGCGCAATTTTGAAATGTTACTATGTATAAAATATATAACGTATACGATGAACGTGACTCACGAATGTCTCCATTCTGCATGAACTAAACATCAAGGATAGGCTGCAATGTTAAAGTAATATAGTAAAGGATTTCCGAATTAAAATATAGATTCTACGGTTACAAAGCGGCCATCATTGGCCACGTAGCGACCATTATCGGCCGAGAAGTCGCCTCAATAGCCACCCGCATGGCCGAGCAGTAAACTATCTGTGAGGGCCGATTACTTTTATGCTTAGTCTTATAATAATAAAAGGCTTTAAAATATTAGTTCATTTTTAGGTGACATGAATGCTACCTTTCTTTCATAATTAAATACTAATTAAATGTATTAATTAGATAGATATACACATAAAATAAATTTTATCGTTTCTTCAGGGATTCAAACCTGGATTTCTTTCCAATCCGGGGAAGGTGCATTAACCAACTATGCTACAACAGATAGTACTTTTGACAACAAATTTTTGAACGCATATATTACACTTTTCAAATTAACATATCTATCGTTCCATTATTTGAAAGCCATCTACTTTATTTTTACGGAATCTCAAATATATAGTCTGATAGGAGACGCCAGAATTAACAATTGTTTTTTTATTAAATTTTGGATACATTGATGCAATTTATGAGAAGAACACATTCTTATTGTGAAGTTGTAATTATTCAGAACATAGGTCTGTGATATTTTAAATACTAATTAAATGTATTAATTAGAAAAATATACATGTTAAATCAATTTTATCGAAAAATATTGTTGTTGCTATCGGTATTCGAACCTGGATATATTTCCAATCTGGGGATAGAGTATTAACTAACTATGCTACAGCGGACAGTATTTTTGATTATTTGTTTATATATTTTATGGCAACAGAAGATATTTCAAGCATAAAATAAAATATTTCAAGTACCTCGAAAGATTCAGAGTTACCTTAAACAAATCTGAATGTTGTTATTTATACTCTAGTATTATTTATCGCGCGCTTGAGAATTGAGTACAATATTGAAAGCACTGTACCATCGTCCGGCCGGTAGTAAACCAGAAAACACCTTTGCCGTGAGCTCCATCTTCATCCATGGATAACCTTAGCAATTTAGCTGCGTGTAGATTTTCATCTTGTACCTTTTGATAATCATTTTTCGGAAGAGTGATGCTGGGTAGGAGGAACAATCTGTTTTTCTCACATAATCCCATGCGTAATATAGTACGATGTTTTCTTTGAGTAAGAGAGGTAAATATGAAAAATATTTTCAGGAGCCTGCTGTAAGATGTGTGTATGAAAAATAGCAAAACTTATTCAAAAAAAATGTTTTCATATTTTGTTTTATACAGATCTTATTGTACATTTAGTGTTTGCAAATTAAACTGTTGTAATAGTGTATAATATAATGCATAATTTGTATAGCGACAACTTTCACATCAAGGGCGCTCTACGCATAACTTCTTTGTAGTCCCACAATTAACTTTGTTTTTAAAATAAAAAAATGTTATTTTCTTTGACTTTTTGAAAAGTTGCGTTTTTAGTGTCTTCTTAAATAAAGTCTCTAATGCAGCGTTTCTTATGACGGGGGGCAAAAAATTTAACGCTTTTGGACCTGCTACCGCAAATGCCGGTTCACCAATTCATTCAGTTGGTCGGTTCTACAACCCTTCCAGCGGCTGAAGTAAAGGCTGACCTGAGGATTTGACGTTTACCATTCAAATCATCTAGGATACAAAACTATTAAAGATACAGAGGCGCCATGTTATGTATCGTCTTGTACATCAACCAGCAAAACTTAAATTCATCTCTTTCAAGGAATCAGAGGAATCAACGTTGCTTATGTAAAAGGGATGTTATTTGAGAGAATTTATAATTTAGAAACTCTATATATTATCAGTGCAGCCGCATTTAGAATGAATTGTAATCTATCCAGCTGAAACATTGGCAGACCAGCAAAGATGTTACAAGTCCACACGTGACACCACAAATGCATTTATAAGTAGAAGGGCTAGCTCAAGAGGAAGATGTCTCCAAATACTTTTAATCTATCTCAGTTGATAAAAGCATATACTGATAACCTTACTGCCGTCTGTGTTAAAGTAGCCAGGACAATGCAGCATATATCATACATGGAATCTACTCCATCCCACACAATAAACTACGAGTATTATACTTAATTGCAATATAATTTTATCATGTTATATTATAATATATTCACCTCTGTTGCAACCAAAACATACATGTCAATAAAGTCTAGTAAATAAATTCATCGAAGATCTGAACCAATGTGCACGCCCAACAACTTAACTGCAGATTTTTCATTCGCGGACATTGTTTCCTGTATTAAGTTTTGCCTTCAAGACATATGCGTATATATATATTTATATATTTATATATATATATATATATATATATATATATATATATATATATATATATATATATATATATATATATATATATATATATATATATATATACATATGCGTGTGATTAGATCAAACAATACAAGAGGAAGACAGAATCAAGAGAGCCAAACAATGAGACGTATTCAGTTGAGTTGGGCAACACTTGGAAAACTAGAGCAAACAGAAAACTAGTAGAAATCCAAAATTCCACAATTTCTAATTATTTAACTAAATGTGTGCTCTCAATATTTGCGACAACTAGTTTTATATGAGACCATGACGTGGACTCTCAATGGCCTAAAACCATGACGTGGACGTTAATGTTGTGAATTTAAAGATACCCAAAGAGCAATGGAAAGAACAATGCTTGGAATATCTCTGAAAGTGTGTCGCAACTAAAGCTCCGCGGACTTTTGGTCCAACGACTATACGTCCGTGATAAAAAATATAGCTGACCTAAATCAAATTACAAAATATGTACTTAGGTACACCAAATTTTGATCAAGACAATTATTTATTTATTATTTATTACAAATTTTAATTATTTTGTTATCGCTGGTTCTCAGAGTAAACTCATTAAATACCAAATACATTAAATCAACTTTAAAATTCTATTAAGATACAAATTAAATGTATTAATTAGAAAGATATATGTACACATAAAATCAATTTTATCGAAAAATATTGTTATTGCTACCGGGATTCGAATCTGGATCTCTTTCTAGTTTAAGGATGGTGCATTAACCAACTATGCTACAGCAAACAGTACTTTTGATGACAAATTCTCGAACCCATATGTTACACTTTTCAAATGAATACATATATTGTACCATTATTTGAAGGCATCAATTTTATTTTTGCGGAATCTCAAATACTTTTGAGCAGTTCAATAAGAGACGCCAGAATTAACAAATTCATACTGTCTGCTGTTTCATAGTTGGTTAATGCACCTTACCGGGATTGGAAAGAGATCCAGGTTCGAATCCCGGTGCAACAACAATATTCTTCGATAAAATTGATTTTATATGTATATCTTTCTAATTAATACATTTAATTTATATTTAAAGAAATATCACAGACCTATATTCTAAATAATTGTAACTTCACAATAAGAATGTGTTCCCCTTAATAATTATATTAAGATGTTTTTATTTATACAAATAATTTAAGTCTTTCCCTTGAAATATATTAAGTACATGATGAGTAGCACGAACCGACCTTATTTAAGTTTAAACTTTTTTTAAATTCAACGTCGTACATAAATAGGACGGTTTTAATCTCGCCGATTTCTATCTTACTATATTTTAGATATAAAAAAAAAGATTCGAGTACAGCACCAACATCACCACTAGCATAGAACATAACTGCATAACGTCGACCAGCTCAACATAAATATTACTCGAGAAAATTCTTTAATATTCAGCCAGTAAATTGTGCAATTCTGTTGCAGTCCTCGCAACAACAGGAAGCTGTTTAAAACCTAGTGCACGGGATGGCATTTTTATCTCGCATACTCGTTTCCTGAGAATTTACGATAAAACGAGTATGCAAGATAACCGGCTGCCTTAATCATGAAATATCTTAGTATCCGACTAAAACCCCACTATCTGTTAATTTTTTGAGTCCAATGAGAGCGACCGGGCAAATAAATTTAATACCTCACAGAAAACAATAAAAAAATGTAAAATAAATAACAGTTTTTAAACATAATATTAATCAGTATCATTCAATAATTTAATTATTAAAATATATTTAAATATGATAAGAACCTACCTAAAGAATGGGATGAATGACATTTCATATGTATAAAGAATTTACCACCGTACCACCAGATTCCCTTGGGTTCTTTCCTTGCTTTGTTCTCTCGAGTTGCCTTGGAGTGAAACTCAGTAAATATGTGAAATAGTATAAGTATATAACTCAGATATTACTATTGCAAATGAACGAAGGAAAAGAGACCCGTTTCCCCAGTGACAGCCTCTAATAACCCATGACCCCCACCACTCATCTGACACACACGCATGCAAAAGTGACAGTTCTCACACTTACCTATTATAAAATCTGGTCAAATCATTTCACACGTTATACGTTGCGGTATGGTGAATTTGGTGATAGGTCAAATCTGAATAAACCATATTATAAAAATATATATATTTGTCCTTAATATAGTGCATATATATATAAATATAATTTTTACTAAAACTTATCTTGCACATATTTGCTTAGTTTAATTTTGAATCTACGTAGATTCTCCTCCTTTCTTATATCTTTTGGCATTTCAATTGAAAATCTTTAACGCACTGTGCATCACTGATTTCTGAGATTTAACCGTCTTCCTGATTGGCAGTCTCAGTCTATCTTTTCCATTTGTATGATTTATGCTCATGTTGATTTTCATCAATTTTTTTCGTAAATTATGCCAATATTTTTTAGTAAGGACTTAAAAATAAAAATGATAACATTGAAATATATGTTCTGCTTAAAAGTTATCATATTGAGATCTTTCAGCATTGTACTGATCCGAGTGTATATATTTTGTCTCTGTATTATTCTCAAAGCTTTGTTTTACAGTACTGATAATCGATACATTTGTTCTTTATTAGTCAAAAATAAAATGCTGTTGCAGTATTTTATGTATGGAATAATAATAATAATAATATGTGTATACGAATTTATATCAGTGTGATTAAAGGACAGAAGCACACTAACGGCTGAGCTGTAGTAGCCTCAAGATTGATATCAAATCAAATATTAATACCTTAAGAGGAATGCCCTTTAAAAATACTTATATACTATCCGGTATAAAGGATGCCTTGATGATAGTACTAAACATAGTCCATAGTTTAAGTATTTCACTACATGATAAGTTCGTTATCCCACTGATTTCATATACCAATCAAACACGAAGTTATTGGATATCTACTGACAAAGTTAAAATTACTTGGGCATCTAGCGAAATGGAAGGACAAGAGATGATTTAAAAATCTGACTTAACGGAAATGTCAAACCGAAAGGTAAAATTTGATCACGACGATGGTCCGCCAAATGTACCAATAACGTAACAGGAAACCAGCAACTTAAGTTTTGTTATTAAGGAAAACACATTCTTATTGCGAAGCAGTAATTATTCAAAACACAGATCATTCTCAGCTGATGATGACGGGATTGCATTTCTCTAAAACAAAGTTCGGTTTACTAAAAACAATAAAAAAATTGTTGCACAACAAAGTAACTGTCAAGTCAATAAATGGTATTATTATGAAAACTGCAAATTGCAAGTGCTAAAAAATATCTTCGGCAACGCCTTCCTTTAGTGAGGGCGTTTGGAACCTACTATAACCCTCAGAACTAAGTGGATTGTTTAGTTCGCCTTTTTTTGCTATTTCCTGTTATAATTAATCTAATGCGCTCCCCGGAACGCGCGCCCGCCACAGCGGTCCGGGTTAGTTTTTCAGTGCCAAAAACCTTCACACTGCTAAAATATTTACTCGCAGTTTTCACCCCTACAGAGGTTTTTTTTTACTATGGAAACGGCAAAAAGTTCTACGCCTGCTTAGATCTGACGATGTATTATTTATCAGATTGTTTTTACTGTAATGAGATTTTCCCTAATACCTTTAACAGGCCTGTTTCTTAGTCTCAAAGGTAATATTATATTAAAAACTGTTTAAACATAGTTTATACGAAACTTTTAATATATACTTTGTTACTCTATCTTACACAATCGCATTAACATAATATTTCCTTAAAAACATTTACCTTATAACTGTAAATGTAAAAAACTTTAAAACTTACCTTTACATAATAATAACTTATATTATTTATAATATTTACATCAATAAATATGTACTCCTCAAAATACAAAAAAAATAAGTTAATACTTTTCTACTTTTACGTATTAAGGAAAGCGCCCGTGAAAAACAAATCAGTAACGCAAATATTCTATATATTGCAAATCCAAATAAAATAGGCGCAGGTCGTTCAGACGTAACAAAATACAATGCATATTACATTCTTATGGACTGATTTTGTATTTAAGGTCACAAAACCATGAAAACAAAAATAATAGATTTTATCACTATGCATATATGTTTTAAAAATATACATTGCATACTTTATATTTTATCTTTTATCTTACAAAACAATTAATTATATATTTGCACATGAGTCAGTTCTAATTATAATAATAATACATATAGAATAAATATAGATATTTAGATCACATGCACGAATATGTTTATTAAAATATTGTATTTTTATATTTACACATACGTAAAATATAGACACGTCAATTTTAATATTGTGTGACAGATATAAATGATCTATTAGACTAACGTATAAATTAACTTAATTATTTTATGCTTAATTGACGTATTTAGCTTTTCTGGGGAACAAGTCAACTGAGGCAAGACTTCATAATGGAGTTCTGGTACCGATACTGATGTATGGAAGTGAGGCCTAGAGCTGGCTGAAGAGGAACGAAAGTAATCTCTCGTGAGACAGGCACAGTCCAAACATACTTTCACATTGTATTATATAGTTACAAATAAATAAATAAATTTAAATGGTACTAAACTGGTATAGTTACAAATAAATAAATAAATTTAAATGGTACTAAAGATGGAGCATCTTCTATATTTAAGTCTGCATACTTCTATCTATGTTCTATATTTATTTAAGTATTCTGTGTAATTTTGAATTTTTTTACAGCATTCAATTAATATTATATTCAAATTTTCAAATTATTACCTTAATAATATTTACCTTATATTTAACATATAGTTGACATCAGTGTACATTTTTACATACTATATGAGTGTTGACGAGTGATAAATTATGATTCACGCATGTAGTGGTTTGATGATCAAATTCTTACTGTAACACATCGAATATCTGTATAAAATATTAATAACAAACTAATTAATTAATATATTAACTCCCCAACTTATTAATAATATCGGACCCCATCGCCGTCCCTGGTGACAAATTGTATTTCCGCCTATATTTATAATGCACGCATTGTTGGTGAATTCATTTCTCATTTCCCATTATGATTCCAGAATTAATGAATATTAATTTGTAAATATCTGATGGAGCTATTTGCATATGTGGAGGACTCAGGCTTATACGTGATCAAGTCTGATCTCTCTCAGAAATAATGTATTTGCACATACAATAAATATAATTTATTCTTCTTCCTTTCTTCGTGTCAGTATTGACTAATAATGGCTACAATCAGATAAGACACAGCTCGTAATAGGTGCATACGTCTCTGGACTCCAGTCTCTCTAGCCAGTTGTAATGCATACATCTTTATACTACTCTTTCAGTTCTAAGATTTCATCCGTATCCGTCCCTCATGACCGAGGATTCAGATTTACATGAACTCTCGTTCTCTTAACTAAGCTCCAACACTTTTATTGACATCCTGCAGACTTTAGGACTATCACCAGAGAAGTGCCTGTTGTCTTCTTTACTTGATCTGTCCAACGAGTGAGGGATCTTTATCTTTGTCCTTCGACGTGATCTACCACAATACGCTTATTCAATCCATCTTCCCTTCTTGCAAGGTGTCCAAAAAATTTATTTACTTTTTTTAGCATACGTTTAAAATAAAGATAATTACTTTACTAGACGTTAGAATCCATTCCGAAGCAATTAACTGTACAGTTCTTATTGTATATGTGTATAAGTTGTATATTGTTAACGTTAGATCAAAAGTTATAAAAAAGACTTTTAGCTATATTATAGTTGGAGACAATAATGTGACGTAGCTAGATTAACACAAATGACAAATATCTTTTATTTTATTTTCTACCCACATCAAGCAGTAACTTTGTATTATTTTTGGTTTAAATACATTAATAAATTTTGACCCTTTGAGATCTAGTGGTAATTTATTAAATATTCGCAGTGCACAAAATAAGAGAGATCATTGACCAAATGTTGTGTTCATTTTAAAGTATTCATCTCAGGCAAATTGTTAAAAATCTATCCTTAATATTTCATTCCTGCAAAATTGAAGCAATCGTACGTCTTGCCGTCTATGTCATGCGCAACATGTGCCTCCAGCACATCTCAAAAGCATCAATCCATCTTCTCTCACTTATTTAATTATTTTATTACTTAATGCCAAGTACATTGTAATCACAAATAATTGTCCTTACGTTGGTATCGCAATCTGTTTTGAAGGTTATAAGAACGGTCACCATCTATGGCTCTTTTTCAATCATCGAGTAGAGCTGTCAAAATGCGCGGTTCATTGCTGCGTCCAGCGGAACTAAGATGTAACCGTGAGCAATCCAACATAACTAAAGGGTAAATACTTTTATGTTACTCAATCACTAGTACATAATTTACTATAATTTGTTAATATAATAGTATAGTGAATAATATTTACAGGAAACGAGATGTTTCCCTTTAGTTACTTCCGCCTTTGGTTATTTTTTCTACATCGGTTTCGGTGACATTATTACCACGGGCTACTTTACATATAATCTTCTACAATTCTGCATACGGATCCTATTGCATCGGCCTGGATACTGAGGATCAACTACGATTATGGGCTAAGGAGATGGGATGTTCGGACGAGCATGGACCGGAGTGACGCTATCTATTGTAACATCTGGTTGTCACCTGCCTGCATGAATAATGTCAAACTCGCGCCCAACCCGACGAAATTAGGATTTATTAAAGAAAATTTGAATAGGATTTTAATTTCATTTATGTTTTTTATCATTAAATGCATGTTACAATCAATAACAGCTTTTCATTCATCTCCTCAATGGATTATTTATAATTATTTCCCAGTTTAGGATGAAGGTAGAATGTGACAGACTAAGGTAGATAAGAGCTTCTGAGGTGAAAAACACGCGAAACTTGTGTTCACCACTGACTAGCTGATGAGAAGGTAGAACGCCAACCTTCACTCTCACAAAATATAAAATGTACAGAGACTGCAAGCCTGATCTTCGTTATCTTAAAAATACCGCGGTTATTCCATATTTTGTTTAATTTCTGGTTCGCAACTATGCCATTTATGCTAAGAGAATTTATTTTTCTAGCCTGTCATATTGACGCATAATGTGTTCAATAAATTGGAACAATCTTTTATTAACTACCGTAAACAGAGCTTTCTGTCTTATTTTTTGCGTTATCTTATTGTTAAGACTTTTGCGAGTCGTGCTATTTCCGGGATACGTAATATCCTTCTCCGAGAGGACATTTTGAAGGTATACAAGTATTTTACGATTTTCGCTATTACTGACTGTCCAAGTCTTTATTACATACATATAGATTGAGAAGACAAAATTGGAAATCATCATGATTTTGATATATTTTTTCATAGTAATTTTAACATATTGTATACGTCATCGAATTCTCTGCCCACTGTCACCGTATTTTGAACCATGTTTAATAAATTTTCCAATTAATAATATCATTCCAAAATGTTGTTAAAATTAACGCAAGTTAAATATATTTCTCATAACAATACACAAAAAAAATTTATCGATAAAATATAGTTAATTGATTGAATTTTCAATAATTATATAGTAATCTAATTGCCGACATCTACTATTTATTTTATTTTATTCTAAAAGAAAGAGTTATACCTACTACTACAATACTAATCCCTTAGAATAATAAAGTTCCAACTAACATTTTGGGCTAATTTGAGTTATTGGGTTCCAAGTGCATTATTCTTTATGTCTTCCATACACACCATCTCTATTTGACGGATATTAAAGAAAATATCAATAATCATCAGTTATTTATTTAAATTTATGGATCATTATTGTTAATTTACAAGGTTTTTATTTATTTTTAATTTCCCTCATCTCACAGTGATATTACTGAAAATAAGTTAACACCTTAAAACTGATCATATTTGCATACTCAAAACAAAATATACATAAATATAAGTTGAAATTCAATCAACACTTTTGAGCTCATCTCAAAATAGTGTCAGTGTCAGATGGAACCTTATTTATTTATTTTATTTATTTATTAATTTATTAACGCCCTTATGGGCTTTTACAAAATAGGTTTGATATAAAACATAATAAAAAACACATGAGTAGCTACACAAGTAGCATGGAATATATATATAAAAATAGAATAGAAATTAAAAAATAAGCAATACAAACTATAAAAAATAAAGATTCAAGACAGAAAAAATGGGAAATTTTAGGTTTGATATAGAATGGCTGAGTATCAAAATCAGTTGTATCTTTGACTCAGAACAGCATCAAAAACATTACTCTTATATTTAAACATTGAATATCGGAATATTTCTACAAGATCAAAATTGTTCCCAAGCCGGTGAAGTCTTTGTGTGGGTGCATTCTTATAAAAATTAGTAAATTATGAATTTACATGGAAAGTCACGCACTGACGACCTAGTACTCCGCGCAGGAACGTGGTATACGATCATTTCAGATTCTGAGTTCGTTATTCTGAGGGGTCGATATGATAACCATTTATTTCCAATAAACTAGATCTAGTCTAGGGTATTTCGCAACTAATGGCTCACTTCAGGAGACTGATAGGAATGCTGCAGATGGTACCGGATAGTTTTGATTATGGTGTCGTTATTATCATGAAATAATAATATTTAACAATATAACACAAAAATAACTTTTGTGTCGCATTTTCATCTCCATGAACGAATATTAATCTCATCAAAATTTTAAGTGGATCTCAGCAAATACAAAAAAATACACGTATGTTTTACATTCACATTACTTTAACAGACGACACGGTGTTAGTTAGTCAGAGATTTATCGCATTTGATAATAATAGTTTAATTATCCTGACACATCATTATGATGCTGAGCCCCCTCATGATAATGAACATCCATCACACTCCATCATCAGGAGGACCCTCCATTGTGATGCTAAGTATGCTCGCTCGTTGGTCGGACTTTAGGGTAGGCTATGTCAGGCGGAACATCCGATTGGAGCCTTTGAACGCTTCCGGTGTGTCTGTACTAGACTTCCGGCCTGGTAGCCCACTCGACGTTTGTATTGAAAGTCGACAAATCAACAAATAATTGTTATCGTTTGACATAATTTAATTTATGGGTTTTATACTAAATATTACGAGCAATCATTTATTATTTTTAGAGTTATCTATTGAAAAGTTATCACATCAGATTTCACAAAGATTTAAAGAGACTACTTTTCTGCCACCAGGAATTAAAAAACTTAAAAATAAATTTACTTTCTTACCATCATGCCGTTTCTCCGCGGGGGTAGATACAGAGGATAGAGCGCCACACTCTTCTGTCCTGACACACAATTCTCGCCTCATCCACATTCATACATCTTCTCATAAAAGCTCGACGATTATTGAGGCTTCTAATAGGACCATCCTCCAGTATCTGGTTTACCTGGTCGTGTCAAGACTTCAGCGGACGTTCTCTACTTCTGGTGCCGTCAACACTTGCGTTATATATCTTTCTTAAAATTCTCTCCTTATCCATCCGTTTCATATGACCAAACCATCTAAGCGATACTTTCTTAATCTTACTCACTACACTAAGATCAGCTTTATATTCTTTCCTTATTTTTTCATTCTTTACTTTGTCGTAAATGGATCTCCATATATACATTGCATTCAGTCTACTTTCGTTCCGCTTCTGCAGCTCCAGGCCTTACTTCCATACATCAGTGTTGGTAACAGGACAACATTATGAACAACTAGTATTGCCTTAGTTGAGAAGTTCCCATTAGCTATTCTATTCAAAACGCCGTTTACTTTATTTCCTGCAGTCACCTTCCTTTCTCTCTATTTCCATTTCTATCGCACATATTTCCCAAATACACAAACTCATCTACTTGTTCCAAAAATTCATTACCTACAAGTATTTAGCACGTTGTTTTGATTTCCTCCTTCTCGAATACCATCACTTTCGACTTGTTGACATTCATAACAAGGTTGCTTTCCTTGCATGTATCGTACATTCTACTCACTATCTTCTGTAATTCTTGTTGCTTATTCGCCATTAATACTGCATCACAATAAACAGCACACAATCAAATTGCCCATTTTCACTCCTACATTCATGTATTTCACATAATTATTCATATACACGTTGAACAGTCATGGAGACATTACATAACACTGCTTGACATCAAAAATAAAAAATGTAAAAATAAATTTAAACTAATTAATAATTTTAAAAACACGAGCCCTTAAATTAAATTTTTATTATAAATTAGGGCGCCAATGATATCTAACGCAATATATAAAACATGTACAGAAAAGTTTTAAATATATTATTGGCAATTTATACTGATACATCTACTAATCCAATTGATACATCTACTATTCCAATTTTAAAAGCAATCAATTTTATATTACGGTGAATCTCAAATACCTTTGAGTAAAACCCGATAGGAGATACCAGATTTCAATAAATTTAATTAATTAAAGTGGAGAACGCGCCTCCCCGAATAGGAAGAGCTGGACCTCTTCATATCCGGAGAAGTTCGAATCCCTGTAGCAAGTAAATATTTTTTCGATAGATATATTAATTTTATTTATATTAATAATTTAACTCATTAATCGTAGAGATATATTATGTTTTTTGGAAGCTGATAAAACTGAAAATTTATTTTTGATTAAAGGGTAAAAAGTTAAACATCATAATATATTATATATATATATACCTACTTTATAATAAAATAATATATGAATATTACATATAATTATATTTTTAATTTTATTTTTAATATTATTAAGGAATTTTAACAGCGTAAATAAAGATACCTAAATAACATAATAAATTTTTTACATATTACTAATAATGAATATCCACAAAAATGTTTAGCCACATAAGCAGAAGATAAAAAAAAGAAGAAGAAAAAAGGTGAGAGAAAGGGTGGGGAGGTTGCAACTGTTGTTGGGGTAAAGTGAGAGTAATATGTGTTTGTAGGTAGAATGATTGGTCAAAATTGAGATTGTTGTGGTTCATAAAAAAAATTCTTTAAGCGTAGTAAGGCTAATGTTGAAAAGTTAATTTCTGTTCGTTTCTCATTACGGTATTTGCATGAACGGTAAATTATTGAATTTTGTATGTAAGATGTTTTACTTCTAGGAATGTGGAAAACTGCGGACTGCCAGGTCGATATAGATGATGTATAGAAGTATAGTAATTATAATTAGCTGGGACAGTCAATATAGCCTTGCAGTAGTTTAAGAAGAAGTATTAATAATTACACAAAATACTTTATTTAAACCACTATTTATTAATTATTCTACGTGTTTTGATCTTATGGTATCATCTTCAAGAAATAATGTACACTGAAATTAAAAATGCAAGCATAGATAAAAACACAACAATAAAATGGTGAATAAGTAAGAACTAATATGAAAACCAATTTAAAAAGTGACTATTTGCGAAGAGGATTTGGTTATTTATAATATTAAGCTTGCAAATATTGAAGAAATAAAGATAAGTATTTGGTCTGCATGTGTTTTTCGATATTCTATGGTTTTCATGTTGTGGAAGTACAATATATGTATATATAATATCCATATATTACGTTATTATAAAGTGGGTATGTTGATGTTTTTCGTTAAGGTAGGTACATTAATTTAAACAAAAAATAATTAAATCATTCCATTAAAACTTTTTTTTAATAATTTTATCAAATGTTAACATTATTTCTTTATTGAATTATCCCATTTGATAAAAAAATATTATAAGTTAAGCACAACAACGTTATAAATGCGTACTTTTTCGTTCCCAAATCAATTACAATGGGATGTTATTATTGTACTGAGTCCTTACATATTGATATCCTACAATAACAGTTATTATATTATAACAGTGGTATTACGGTTACGTGATGTGTGTTATCGCGTAACAATCATATTCACGGATGATTTACATTACGGGAAACAAAAGACGGTCTATAAAGCACGTCCAATAGAATGAACACAGGATGATTGTAAAAAGATATTGACCAAAAAACTTTTAAATAAAATGCCAACATGGTTATTTTAAATTTTTACTTAACTAAATGTTATACAGCACACATGTTGAGTTATGTTCTCACTACTATAGTTTTGAGAGGTGCAGTCCATATCACTATCTTATAATCAGTGAGTAGTTTGTTTGTCTAGTGGGTAAGATACTCGCCTAGTGATCCTGTAGTCGGAGGTTCGAGCCACATTCCAAGAGTCCATGTTAGTCTTGTCATACTTTGAAAAATTAACTTATTTTGAAAATAATTAAAATATCCATTTAAATTTTGTGTACGCATCTCTACTTGAAAAAATTAAACTGTGGATTCTATCATTTGAAAAAGGAAATGTATCGTTATGAAAGTTAACTTAATTTACTGATTTATTACAAAAAAATTACGAGACAAGGAAGCTTAGAACAACTAAGCTACGAAGTCAACCTTGGATTTTAAAGATCCAATGATCCAACAAAATAACTGAATAATAATTACTTTTCAGTAGGGAAATATTATATGAATATATAATTTTTCTGTGTAGTCTGTACTGCCAATTGATGTCTCCGAAACGAGAAATGATATGTCCAGGAAATTTATGTTGTAATAACTCAATTATTACCTGGCTTGTATGGTACGTGCCCCATCTTACTAAATATAGAGATTGTAAATGTATTATCACAGTTATAATGCGCTACTCAATCGTGTATAGACTCCTTGCTGTTAATTATATTGTATTTATTTGACAGATGTCATTGACAAACAAGACGTTTCTAATTCTGATAGATAAAAAAATAGAACGATACTTAATAAAATAACGGATGAGTTTAGAATTAATTTAGACCAAATTTATTTGTGTACGTGATGGCTCGATTAATATTAAGGAAATAAAAGGATTAGGAGAACACATTCTTATTGTGAAATTGTAATTATTCAAAACATAAGTCTGTGATATTTTAAATATGAATTAAATATATTAATTAGAAAAAAGATAACATATAGGTTCAAAAATTTATCGCTAAAAATATTATCGCTGTAGCATAGTTGGATAATGCACCTTCCTAGATTAGAAAGAGATCCAGATTCGAATTCCGGTGGTGCAACAACAATATTTTTGCAATTTCCGGTGGTGCAATAATAAAAAATATATAAAATTGATTTTATGTGTATATCTTTCTAATTGATATATTTAATTCATATTTAAAATAAAAGAAAATTACCTTTATACATTAAGGTTACCCTGTGTTTCAAATTCAGTAAATTCGCTATTGTTGTTATTATTTATGAGATATTCTTTTATCCAATCAATCAATTACTGCCAACTTCCAGTAGTCGTTTAACACATTATGATATGATTGCGTTAGTCTATTATGAATTCTGAGTTATTGTAATACCTGGCAAGGGTGAAAAAAACATAATTTCTGTACTTGAAGTGCTTAATATTTTTAATTTGTTGTGACTTTCAAGAAAGACCTAATCAATTTTCATATTTTAAAAAATATTTTAAAACTTATGTTTGGTTTAGTAAAAAATATAATTGATTTTATATTGATTAAAGAGATGTTTCGATAAACAGATTTTTTTCATTTCAATTTAGTTTTGTGGAGGTCTGTCGTCTCCACAATCAACAACACCGCTTACTGCCTCTGAATGCAACCTGCATATACCTAGGTATAAAACGAGACGCTCATCAGCCGTACAAGCACTTCTGGTACCGACCTCAATAAACAAAAAAATATGCGCCGGCAGCAGTCTGGAGACCGGTCCGTGCATATCAATTCTCTCATGGCTGTCTGGTTTCGCTAGCTTTGGCTACAAACATGCACAAACTCACACACAGACGCATATACGCTGCGTTAAGTGAAATATAATGCGGGACTCGTTTACTCACGCTGAAGCAGATCCTTCGGATCTATCAATATTATGAAATAATACACACAAAAGCATCTTAATCAAAACCCCAAAGTGGTAACACAAATTAATCCCCATATTCAAATATTTTGGAATTATGAACCATCCACTAAATTTATACTACTATTTACAGTTTAATCAGATCATTCGTTCCATAATCCTAAAACAACAAAACTGTATATCAAAATGTTATACAATACGTATTAATTTATTTTTTAATTCATCGTAGTGTGTTGTACCAGCAAGGAAAAATTTCAATATAAAGACTTGGCGGTTTGAAGTAATTAAGTTTATTGAGTTTAAGTGTACAAATCGTGAGAGCCTCTGGCTATCGCTTATATTGATAACGTACCAGGTGGTAAAAATGTGAAAATATGAGAATGTAAGAGCATTCCCACGCAATAAATTTGAGTGGCAAATATTAAGTGAAGTTTCAATACTAGTCCGTTTACAGAGGATATCAAGGTACAATAATGATTAGTTGTGTAATTTTAAATAATAGCTTTGTATAACATTAGTCAAAACATTAACAATAGATAACAATACAATGTAAGATTCGTGGAAGGAAGACCCCAGCATAAAGAAGTTAAATAATTGACTCGTGAGAAGGAAGAGCAGGTGACACATAACAGTAGTTAACAATAACACTTATGAAAGTCTTTGCAAGGTTCTCGTCTTCGTTATCATGATAATAAAATTACCATGATACCAACGTCATTAAATTGTCTATCATGTCAGAGAACACGATTATGGGTCCAGTCTAGATCTTCAAGCTTGAGTAAAAGAAGCAGCTGCGGGTTGACTTCAGTGTTCTGTTTTCTCTTATAAATAATAGTTTTGATGTTCTGCTTAAAAGTGTGGGCTATGCCTATTATTACCCTCTAGTAAGGTTTAAATTCTGTAGCTTGTTTTTTAGTATTGCTCTAAGGGCGTGTTTTCAAAAATAATTAATATTTTTGCATTTTTTACGATAATGTGGGTTTTTATCAGAAGATATAAATGAATAATAAAAACCCACATTATCAGAAGATATAAATGAAGATATGAATGAAATTTATACAATAGATTTTACTTATTTTTTTATTGCTTTGATCAAACCTTTACATTTATGTAAAACTAATTAACTGAATGGTATTTGTAATAATTAAGAAAATACAAGCGTTATAAGAAAGACTACGACCATTAAATTTATTTTCCACATTTCACAAAATTGCCTTAATATCGAAAATTCTTACATATATAAAATATATTTTCTTATAATCTTGAAACCAAGATTTCTGAGAGAATTCTGCATTGTAAATATGAAATATTAATTATTTTTGAAAGGGAAGCCTTAATGTTGGTGTTTTGAGTGTTTACTTTCAGAGTTTTATCATTAAAACGTTTTAAGGTCTCTTTATGAACATTTACTCTGAGATAGCTGCAGATATTCCGATCACGCGGCCAAAACAATGATATTTGTTTCGTTATTTTGAACTTATTGAGCACAATACGCTTATCTCACTATTATATTTATTATGGTTCTTTTTTTGAAGCATCTAAATACAACACTTATCGACCTAATGGATATTGTACTTCTTCATCGATGTTTATTTGCCGAAAAACATCAAACTACGTAAAGATAGTTGAAAAATTAATATGAAATTATATATTTTTTATTTATTATCGTTGTTTTATTAACCACTGAATTGAGTTTAAATACATCTACCAGTTTCGAAAAATACTATTTTCTTCTTCAGGATGTCATAACTAACTAAAAACATATATCATTGTGTCTACACCAGAATCTATTTTTTAAAAAAACAACAATTATTTAAAAAATAAATTTAGTACCTAACTCAAATTGTAGCTTAATACAAATTTAGTCGAATAATTTTTAGGAAAAAATTTTAGAATGGGACTCGTAGTTAAATTTAGTTGGTTGTTTATAATTTTTTGATTAGTTTTACATGCTTTATTTATCTCCAACGATTCCAAATTATTTAATTTGTGACCAACACCGTTTATATGCAAAATTGACAATCCCAATTTTTTATCAAAACCGTGACCATTTTCTATCAAATGATTAGCAAATTCTGAAAACCCACTATTGTTCAAACATCTCAAATGCTCCCTTACTCTTATATTAAAATTTCTACCCGTTTTACCGATATAAAATGCAGCACAATCCTTGCAACTAAGTTTATAGACACCAGAATTGTTAAATTTATCATCTTTGTCTTTAGAATTTATGAGTAAATTTCCTATATGAATTTATGAGTAAATTATGTGCATAAAATGCCGGTCTATTGTTTCGTGGTAAGTGTTTAGGTATTTATTTCGAAAAGTTATTTATATATAAAATCCTACGTCAATTATCATTATTATCATTATGTTTTATATGTGATTTATATAAAAATTGATTATTATATTCTTTTAATAATTTTTTTTAAATAGTGTCTACCAAACTTGTATTATACCCGCTATTAACTGCTATTTTTTTAATTGTATTCAATTCAACATTGAAATTGGATGTTGAAATAGGAATATTAACTAAACGATGTATCATGGAGTGGAACCCTGAATGTTTGTGTGATAATGGATGATTAGATTCATTGTGTATGATAGTATCTGTAAAAGTTGGTTTTCTAAAAATTTAATATTGCTAATTTTAAAAGTATTAATATGAAATTACCTAATATTTCATAAAATAAATATATTTTAATTTTCTTGTTTAGAAGCCTCATGAGGTTGGGAAGTCCGTGATCGCAGTAACTTCAGAGCGCTATCATTCTCTTAATTTCGCCGTTATGTTCCAGTCTACTGATCACTTGCCTTACTTGCCTAATTTTGATTATGTTGACTTGTATACGAGGGCTCAACGCATGTTACCGGATTCATCTCAGCTGCTACCTTCACCTTCCTCAAGATATCCGGAGCATCACATTATTTCCGAAATATTAAGATACTTAATTTGCACTTTTATACAGATTATCACGCATAGGGTTGTATATCTTACGCAACATTTTATTTTTGAATAGATGCTTTCTTGCTCTACAGTGAGAGACCGAGATCTCAACCGTAAATAGCGATCGGTTGAATACAGTTTATTATTTAAATTCTATGACTACAACCTCAATACCAATTAAAAATTATTAGGATGAATACATATTAAATAACTAACATGAAAAATTTTTTTTTTCTACCGGGATAAAATATTACGATGAATTTTAAATATCTTTCAGTAATATATAAGCTGGGAGACACCATGATTAAATCAATAAATTTATTAAAATTTGATAAACTTTGATACAACTTAATATATTTTTAAGGAAAACACATTATTTGTGATGTTGTAATTTCAGAAAATAATTCTGTGGTACTTTAATAAAAATTAAATTATTTAATATTAATAATTAATTTATAAAGATATAAAGATAAAATCTATTATTTAATCTTATATTTTAATTTCCACTGAAATTTTAATCTGGACCTTTTTCTATCCGGAAAAATGTGTTAAGCGAGAACTGTAGGGCGAACATTATGTTCCAGACCTATGTTGTTTTTAAATAAATAAGAAATAAAATATATTTTAAAAATTTAATTTTAATTTATCAATTGCTTTGTTTATTACAATTATGTATGTAGTATGATATTGGAGAAGTATCCGCCTTCCATGAATTGTTGGTGGCTTATTGGAGTAAACCTTTTATTTCAAGTATCTTTACAGAAAATAGTCAGAAGTCGTCAAATCGGTTGATCGAGGTCGCAAAATTTCAATCGTAGCTCGGACTGTGTGTGCGGTGGTACATTCCTGCTGAAACTACTTGTATTGCAGGCCCAATCGATCCAATTCGACAACCAATAAATTTTCAAACTAGTGACGATAGCGATTACCATTAATGGTTACAGCATTGCCATTATTATTTAGACAAAAAAATTAATAACTTTAACATACTATTGAAGCATTAGATACTCCACAATAAATTGTAATTAATAGTTTTTTACGATTACCAAATTCAAACTGACAAATATTTTTCAAACCAAAATGGCGGTCAAACAAAATCGGCCTGGAACATAATATTCACGTTCTGAAATTAACACAACTTCATAACAAAAAGTTGTTCTTCTTTAAAATAATTAATATAAAACAACATATATAATTATGACTGAAATAAATATTACATTAATGATGAATTAAATGTTGGTACCTTTTGTCTTAATGTTATTGATTTAGCTTTGCGGATTAATGGAGAAATGTTCGGAATGGCTAAACAGCATTGCCAATGTTCCACCACCCTTGCCTATTCCTTTATAGAATACCATAGTTAATTATTAGTTGCTACATTCAATTGGATTGCATATTGTTATTGATATACATTGAAATGCATCCAATCGAAAATGGGATTATAATAGTACATTTTCACAAGTCAATACATAATCAAACAAATCAATATGTTGCTACTTAGCTACTAATTTTTATGGGAGTAACAATATTTAATAAATATATTTTTTTAATCACATGCTTTATAACCGATTTTTCGATGCGAGACCATTCAAAAATGAACATGCGTACTATAAAATTACAGAAAATAAGTTAAAATAATAATAAAAGGTTAAAAAATATGAAATATAAATGCTCACTAGTCAACGTATTAAATATTGGAAAGATTACAGATTATAATTGCAAAATTTGTCGAAAATATATTCGATTGGTACAGCAAAAATGGTAAACGCACTTCCCCGAATAGAAAGAGGTTCTGGTTTGAATCCCGGTAGCAACTAAATACTTTTTCAATAGATAGATTTTTTCTGTATTTCTGTGCTCTAGTTGATTAATTTAATTTGTATTTATTTATTCTATTCTACATAGATTTGAAATAGGGAATACATTTTATGAACGAGATGGATAGTCAGTGAACTATTGCCTTGATGGCGTTTAATAGAAGGTTACAGTGGAGGTGCCATCCTCTCCGCGGCGTGCTAGGCGTCATTGTATTTTTCTGTCATCGCTAGATGTCGTGGTATATCCATTATAGCAAAAAAAAAAAAACTTATTTAAGTAAAAATATTTTAAAAGCATAATATCGCGGACTTAATATTTTGATGTACATATGTTAAAAAATAACAATGAAAATTCAACACACGCGAGCTTTCCGGTTGGATGCTTCGGCTGAATACTTTTCATTCTAGATATAATAAAATGATGTCCATGTATCCGAAGCTCATCTTTGTACTATGAATAATTTCATGCTTCTGGCTGTAAATAGATATTATTATACATACAATTGATATTGTATGTATATAATATTATTTTTCTATTTATTGCTACATTATTAGTTTGAGTCATAAATAACTTCCGTTTTTTTTAAACATTTATTTTTCGACAAAAAAAAAAATATAAATTAATCTAAAATATATTCTCCATTATTTGTTCCCATCTTGTTTTTAATTTATCGATTCCTTCCCTGTAAAATTTGGCTGGTTTGGACTGGAAGAAGACTCGGAAAGTCTCATTTATTGCTTGGTCAGAATTAAAATTTTTCCCATTTAAAAAATTCTGTAAGAAGCAGAAAAGGTAAAAAACTATTGGAACAAGGTCCGGTGAGCATACTGAATGAGGTAAAACGGACCAGCCAAAAACGATTTTTTTTTTGAGTCACCCTTGCTGTATGCGTATGTTGTTGCGTTCACTGAGATTATTGGGAACCCATATTCCCAATTTACTGACATTCTTCAATTTTTTAAGATGACGGCAAATAGTTGATTGCAACGTATTGAGCTTTTCTGCTCACTGTTTTGTAGTTTGACGTAAATTTTGTTCCAATATTGTCTTCAAAATGTCGTCATCGAAGTCTGAAGGCCAACCCGCCTTTGGTTCGTCTTTCAAGATCACGTCTCCAGAACAAAATTTGACAAACCAATTTCTAACTATATGATCGGTTACCACTCCTTTACCGTACACACTGCATATTTTTGAGCTGTAGCTGCAGCACTATTACTTTGTTTAAATTCCCAAGGTATCACATGGAGAAAGTGTATTTTATGATTCTTCATTTTTAACGAAAATTTTTTTTTAATGTAACGTACACAACACAAGATTGTCATTTAAAGACTAACCAAACTTTTAACTGTGTAAAGAAAACAAATATTCCTTATCTGGGTAACTTATTGTATGCGAAAACAACAATAGTAAGTACTATCTACTTGGGCGGAAGTTATTTATGACTCAACCTAATATTTGTAGAAGATGGAAATGAAACGCTAGTAATTTCCAGTAATCTTAACATTCGAAAAAATAATTAATTTATGTAGTTGTGCAAGGTGTGTATTAATTATAAATATTAAAAAAATAATCCTTTCCTGCGCTGAGTGCAGATAACAGGATAAGCTGGCGGATCAGGCTAATCTCAGATTAGATTAATCTTTTTTTTTTAATTGATCGAAATCTAACTAGATCTACTTGAATTATCGTATAAAACCTCTATATATCTCATGATATTTTTATTGTACATAAGTAAGTACATTAGATATAACACACATAATTAAAAATATGGGTCGAAAATATTCAACTGCATGTACCTAATCTCAACCATGTCAGAGATATAAGTATTTTAAAATATTGGAATTGTGCACTTGTTTGGATTAATTGAAATATTGTATTTATTTATTGTTATTGTGTTTAGTTTGTAGAACTCCACGTTTATTTTTTATGAAATTTAAAAAATCTAATTTTAATAAATATTATTATTGAGCTGTGCTAGTTACAGCTGTTTCAGCTGTTTCCGCGAATTAAAAAAAATGTAGATTCCAAATTTGCAGCCCATTTTTTGAAAAAAAACCGTATCAGGCTTGCTTAGTAATAATGAGTCAATACCTTTGCATATAGAAACTAAAGGTGTTAGATTAAATTTGCTTGAATAATTAAAAATTGACAAAAGTACGAAATCACTTAAAAAATATTTCAGCTAATTAAATACAGAAACGGGGAAAATTGACAATTAAGCATATGATAAAATTGTATAGCAATAAAGCAATTAGCAAACATAAATATTATGTTCAAAACGGGGAACTTTTTTAATGACAAGTGAATCTGAGAAAAATAATCTTTATGTACATTGGCTTCACCGAAACCATCTAATTACCCACATAGGAAGGGGTTGTAATTAAAATCACTTAAATAAGTCGATTGTACCAGGTTTATTCACAGTTTTAAAATGGCCCAATTAAATACGCTGAAATAGCTGTAACATACAAATAATTCTTTACACAAACTAGCAGAACTCAATAATAATATTTTTTAAATTTGATTTTTATATTTTATTAAAAATAAAACTCAATCGAACTTCGAGCGGGCAGACTATTTTTGTAACATGGTTTAGGGCCTAAAATAATGACATATAATAATAATGGGTCAATTTCGCAAATATTTATTTCGAAGTATTTACCAACTTACAAGCGAGTTTTCTAAAATGTCATACAATAATATTTTCTGTGACGTGTTGTACATAGGTAATTTTTGTAATTTAGTTTGATATTACAACACCGTGTATGTGTAAACTTTTAACGAAGGGTGGTTTTGATTTCTCTGGCTAACATTGAAGAAGTATTACTGTAGAAATCTACCTAATAACCCCACTAAGGGAGAAATTCTAGCGGTGATAAGCTAACTATAATTAATACAAACAAATTCACGTTATGTATAATTTACTTATGAGTCCTCTTTTATCAACACACTTCGGTTTCACCTGGTAAACAAAATATTCGTAACACACTGTCTTGCAGACTACAAATTTGCTTTTATACATTTCTACCGGCGCCTATAAGCGCATCGTGAAACGAGCGGAAAATAGTGGAACTGATTTTCTTAAAGTCGCGGCATGAAAGCGACTGTAAATCAACCCATAAAAGGTTGTCCGCGAATTCTACAAATAAAAAAAAAACCTCCGTCTGTTGAAAACTGAACCCATTTTTCCAGATTTGGTAACAGATTTTTATTTAAAGAATCTGATTTTTCGAGTGAGATTTTCTAAGAATCCTTTTGCAGTTGAAATTTTGACAACCTAACTTTTAACAATGGACCTCTCGGAGGACCGGAGTTTTTAGAGTTTATCTTCATCAAAAAAGATAAATATTTATATTCACCTAAAATATTTATCATATTGTACTTATAATATGATTTATTTTTGAAAAACTGATTTTAGACAAATCAGATTCACAGAAAAAATCTATTCATCAAAAAAATATAATCATCACTGATCCTGGAACATGTTACGAAATTTCTTCCTTCGCCTCGGCTTCATGGTCAGGGGGGAGGCATATAGCCTAAATGGTTCTTTTTTAAAAAAAGATTATCAAGTCAATTGGTTATGAAAAGAAATCACAAAAAAATTATATTTATAATAAAGTTTATTGTATTTGTGACTTGCATGTATTAATTAAAACAATAAAACACATTTTACCTACTTATTATTAATAATACAAATTTAAAAAAATGATAACCATTAATTCAACACTATCTGCGAGCCCATCATGCCAACATGAAGTTAATTGCCAAATTTTGTGTGTGACTCTTGTTTAATATTTACTGCAGGTCCCTCACGTAAGGGATTACCTTTCCGGTGATGTCTTCCACGTGCTGATGATGGTCCTTGAAGTAATTTGTCGCCAATAGATGTGATGCCAGGGTAGAGTGACGAAGTTCGGGATTGACCACCAGACTATGTCCAATTAACCAGGCAAACCGGGACTCTGGACGCGATTTTCTCAATCACAATTTGCGCGTACCGTATATGATTTGTCTTGGCCTTTTACGGGACCTTGACTTGATCGGATCATGAAACTTGAGTGCTTTCACACAAACGATTAAACGCAGAGAACATCATAGTCTAAGCTTAAACTCGAGGCGCACAGTTTACATTTACCCCGTAATTACAAATTACAGAGACGATCCTAATTTCGTTTTCTAACTGAAAATTAGATCGCATTTACGGAGCGATCTCTCCCGGTTGAGCTTGGTGGAAAGACTGCCACATGAAGGTGATGCATCCCTTATGGTGCATTTCACTACGTGCCGAAAATCGTGTACGCCGGATTTATTGGCGTTCCCACGCCGCCTTGGGGGTCTAAAAATACCGACTTTTATGGCTGGTTCGTCCCTTACTTTAGCTAAGTGCTTTTACAACCTTGAACACCAAAATATTGTTTTGGATGATTTTGCATTTTAACAAACATTATATTGCCTATGTAAAGTTATAACCGATTAAGCTATGATGATCTAAACAAAAGTCACCAAATTTTATTAACATTAAATATAAACTGGTAGCTTAAAGTTCCGGGTTCGAGTCTCGGGATGACTATATTTTATCGAAAGTTAGATTTTTTCTATGTTATTTTTCTAAAATTTGTTTTAAATATCACGGAACTATATTATGAAAAATCATAACAATACAAAGTAAATGTGATTTCACTAAAAATTAATACAATTATTATCTTTTATATTTATTATCTTTGTTTATTATCATATCATATCATATTTTCTTCTTCAGGATGTTATAACTAACTAAAAACATATATTATTGTTTCTTCACCAGAATCTATTTAAAAAAAAAAACAACAATTATTCAGTGGTTAATAAAACAAAGATAATAAATAAAAAATATTAATTTTAACCACAAGTTAATATTGCTGATTTTAAAAGTACAATTATTATCATTTATTTAATCTCAAGAGACTGGCCCGACATATTTTAATTATTTTATTATATGATTTTGTGGTAATAAAACCAAATTAAACTATTACACTGATTAAAAAGGCAAATATTTGAAAAGGGATTTTACCCAAATTACTAACAATTATTATAATGTGACATTTCTATTCTAAAATAATATATACGGATTAATAATATATCGATTGTATAATAGAAATGTATAATTATTGTGTCGCAATATACGAAAGTTTGACATTTTAAAAATATCCTTTAACAATATTTATAACATTTCTATTAATAATATATGAAATAATGCGTGTTTGATTTGAGTAGATAGTATTTAATTTTTCTTGTCATTATTTCACATTTACTTTTCTTCTAGTTTATGCGTATTTTCTTGCCATAAATAAAAATAAATATTTTAAAATCCTTACAAAAAATAAAAAAACAAATTAGATAAATCACACAGAATCTATTTAAAAAACATATTTACCAACGGAATATTAACCCGGACTTTCATTAGAGATAATTATATTTTTCTGTCTATCTTTCTTAGTAATATCTAATATGTTTTCATTACCAAGAAATTACGTATGTTCAAAACTCGCTAATGGTTTCATTTAAAAATTATTTTAACCTTGCTTATCATCTTTTAATATAAGAAAAGACAATTGATTTATTGTATTGAACATATATATTCTTTTATAAATATAATTTATTTTTTTTATTCGATGCAGTAAAATTCGAGTATCTGCAAAAGAAATGGATGCGGCTAGTCAAACGGAAACACTACATGTATGATATTACATGTAGTGTTATGATAGTATGATATTACATACAGTACTAATAATTAATGAAAAAACTTGGACTGACGCTAATACATCTGCAAATGAGGATGTAATCGTTTACCGTTGGGTGGTTCTCCCTGCCATGTGGGAACGAATTATTGGCTTGTGAAGTATCGTCTTGCTGTGTGGGTCTAATAGTGTACTGTTTATGCTACCGTGCGTACTGATTAGTGTATATACTAAAATGTATTGTATTAATTCTAATAATATATAAAGATCCAGTAAATACTGGTAATTAAAATAAGAATTTACTCTTTATCTTTTATTGAAGATGGTTCGATTTATTGTATCCTTTTTATATTGCTTAATTATGCGATTTTATTTCTCAAGGATTAAGCCCTTTAGAAAAATAAAATTTACGAGGTATTTTAAATCTCTTCGTTAATTAGGACCAAGAATAGGTACAGTAGCAATTTATTTAAAGATTTATTATGTAATAGCCTAAACTATAAAGACACGTTCGTTTAAAAGAATCACATAATTGATAACGGTATTATTAAATAAATTAATACTTACATGTATACTAATACCATTGTGTGAAATATGTACTTTTTAAAATAATTAGCGAGTGCAATATATAAAAGAGTTTTTTTGGGAGGTTTGTTTTTCGAAATGACAACACTTTATCCAGCGACAGCCAATTTGATAGCTGACAGCTGATTTGTGCTCAGTTTGGTTTACCATTTTACAATGAATCTGGCTTACGCCAGAATAACGCTTGCAAATTGTGCAAATTTATTTCGAAAATCGTAGTTTAGTTCGCGAAACTAACCGTATGTTTCGTTGGTTTCATTTTATGCTCGACATAATCGTTTATTCGAGAAGTTATTCGAATAATCATGGATCGTTTTTGCACCGCGCATACTCTAATTGATAATACGCACCCCCAGAGACGTCGTACAATCCGTACCGATGAAGCTGTTGCTGCAGTGGAGCGTAGTATCGAGGAGGATCCGAATAAGTCGATTCGCCATCGAGAGCTCTATAGATCCATGATTACTATCTTTAAGGTATTAATGTAGAAGAGCTGTAGTTTCAACAATATGGTGCAACATGCCACGCAGCGTACGGTATAAACAATTTATTGAAGGAAACATACTATCAGCGTATAATTTTGCGTAATGGACCTGTGAATTGGCCTCCAAAATCGTGTGATTTAACACCTTTAGATTATTTTCTATAGGAATATGTGAAGTCGCTAGACTACACCGATAAATTAAAGATATTAGATGACTTGGAAGCCAACATTTGTCGCGTTATTTCCGATATACGTCCCCAGCTACTCCAAAAAGTGGTCGAAAGTTGAACTTCTAGATTGCGCTTTATTCGAGCCAGCCGCGGCGCCATCATATTTAAACACTAATAGCATAAAATTATCTTTCCAATAAAGCTAATACGATTTGTACGTGTTTTATTTTATTTTAAAGTTCTATACTTCAAAAAAAAACCTTTTAATAGATGAATTTAATTAAAAGATTTTATGTTATTGAAGACTACCAAGTTAGTACTTTTTTAGATAACTAATTGCATAATGTATATTCGTTACAAATAAAAGACTGAATGAGAAATTTATACATTTTATTAAAACTTTAGGTGCTTATCAGAAGATTGTATGGGTGGATGCTGGGGACCTATCTCTCCCAGCGCTCCACGTGTTTGTTTGAGGATGGTCGTGGAGTGTGAGAAATATATGTGATGGCAGACCAGAGTAGGTTATGAGAAGAGAAACTACTTACGGTTGATACGAGATTTATTCAATATTGTTATACAAAGTTATGCGCAAGAAGCTACTGAAGGCTGATCTAGAGCTTATGATCAGAAAGATGGTAGGTAGATGAGTGAAACTCACAAGTCCGTCCTCCCGATGGTTGCCAGTTGAAGAGGTATGTCGCCTGACATCGGTACTGGGAGTCTGGTTTTACGACCAGATAACTGTGAGGCGTATGTCAAAATGTTATTTTGTCCTTTTTGTTAAGAAGTCACATTTTTTCTATAATAGTATCCCATTGCAGGGTTCATCAACAAAGCTGTCACCTGATCATTGAGTGAGAATTTTGTCATTATCCAAGTAAGTGGGTCGAATTAATGTTAACGTATAATGTTTACAGTATAATTTTAACAAGACATGCTGTTTATAATATACATACAAATTTAAAATATATATTTGCCATTCAAGAATATAATATCTAAAATAAAGTGTTTTAAATATAATGCATGAAATTATTTGAGTTTTTCGTTTCGTATAATTGAATGAATCTATAAATACGTAAATAAAGTGATTTCAGATATTACTTTTCTGCTATCTAGGGGAATAGAATAAAAATTAAAGGTTTTGAGAAAATGTTTTCATTATTCAAAATATTGACGAAAAAAAAGAAAATTATAGGATAATGGGTCTCAAATAACAATATATAAAGTAATTAGACCTAAAGGTTGATAGGTTAAAAGGTTGTTAATGTTTTTAGTAAAAATAAACAATAAATAACTACATTATATACATATGAATATAAATAAAAGAATCTTAGAACTCTACTTGAGTTTACTTGCACTACTCGAAGTTCGAGATAAACTGTAACTCTAATCGTCAGGTATAAAGTATTAAACAAAATACATACAAATATAGAAAACAAGGCTTCGGTGGTAGACATACAAGTAATAAGGTACCGACAGAAGGAGGCGAAAAGGGTGGCGTTACGGTGGAAGGTGGAGGGGTGAAAAATAGTAGTAAATAGTAATGCTTTTTAACCGGAAATTAATAATTTTTTTTAAACAATGTAAAATATTTTACATATTCATGAGTGTGTGTGTACCTTGGTATTATTTTGTTTTTTATAAAATAAAATACAGCAGCAATAAAATGCGTTACTACCTAAATCATACCTATATCAAAACCTAGAACCTTTTCTATCTTATGTGTCTTCTTTCTTTGGTTTTTCTCTGTTATTCTGACTGAGGTGCGTCCGTGAGCATCATTCTAATTCTGGTTTGAATAATATTTTTCTCACAAAAGAAAATATTCAAACACGTTTCGTTGGAAACTAAACGTCACAACCTATGAAAATTAAAATGTTACCTGTAATACAACGTGATGCTTAGTGGAATACTTAGACAAAGTACTTTTTTTTTGTTAATTAACTCTGTCTTTCTTTGCTCGCTTCGTGATTCACGTCTATTAAGGAAATGCAGGCAGAGGATTAATGTCTGAACATAATATTCTTAGTGAGGAAGAGAAAATGTGAGAAAATGAAATTAACGATGTATCCCTTGAAAGTATATTAATGTAATATGTTGTCCTACAAGTTCGTGCAAACAGTACTTTATTTATGTTTGTAGATTGTATTGATCGTATGTTAATTAACTTAATCATTTAATAGTGAATAGGATAAAAAAAAGGATTGCTTGGGTGGTTGGTCATATGAGATTTGTTCGATCTTTATAATTATCCAACGATCGCCGGTCGCCGTGTGCGAGCAATATGAACGCGACTTAGAATGGTTCCTGTCCATTACTTACTCATTACCCCCTTCCCCTATACCAGAATACTATATTTTTCTGTAGTTGTGTTTTCAGTTGTAGTTGAACCTTTGAATTGACAGTTATCATTTGCTGGTGGTAGGATAGGCGGTGAAATCGTTAACTATCGTCTTGTTGTGTGGGGTTGATATTGTTTATGTGTTTCGTTTCTCGCTACCGTGCGTGCTGAATCCTAAACATCTATCTATTGTGCATTACGCTTATTGTATCATACGTTGCACCATCACCGAAGTGTATGAATAAGAGTTTTTCATGTGGAACAACGGTGTACATGTCCTAAATCCAGAAGATATGTACAAGAAGATACCAGTGGGTCGTGTTTTCTGGTTATGGGTGGTCCTTCAGCCCCTCTGTTCCCTATTCCTCTCCCAAATTTCTTTCATTTTTCTACATCTCGTTTTTCCCAATCCCTCGTTCAGACAGAATTGATGAATGAGGAGAGAATAGTAAGAAATGTATAAAACGCAAGTGTTGATGACATCAGAAATTGAAAACTTCTGCGGAAAACCAGGTAAACCAGATACCGGAAGATGATCCTGTTGAAAGCTTCAGCAATCAACGAGCTTGTATGATAAGATGTATGAATATTGATGAGGCGAAAATTGTGTTTTAGGATAAAATAATGTGGCGCTCTATCCTCTCTACCTACTTCCACGGAGAATCGGTATGACGGTAAATTAGTTAATTACGTAGATATAATTTGATAATTTAAGTTTTTTTTTTGTTACCTATCTATTATATAAGATATATTATGTAAATAAATTTACATAAAAAATTTGACATATCAATTCACAGTATAATACTATCAAAAAATTTTAATGTGAATTGATGACTCGGTAATAGAATACTTAATTCAGAAAAACAATCAATGATTTTCATATCATTTTCTTATAAGAACGGCCTTAGCTAACCTAGCATAACCGCTGCGCAACCACGGCCGGTTTATACCTACGTAAAATTTATTTTTTAATACAAATTAAACTAAGCGACTAGAAAAATGAATCTATAGAAAAAATCTATTTATGGGTAATCGTCACCGAAATCGTTGAAACATTAAATGGTATATTATTAGTTAGAAAGATACAAATTATAACATGCAAATCATATCATTTTTATTAGATAAAAATTTCTCTCAGTTGTGCAACACTGCAGAAAGGCTGAGAATGATATCGAAAGGAGGGTGACTGCAGGAAATAAAGTGTGCGGCGCTTTGAATGGAATTATACCTAACGGGAATTTGTCAACTGAGGCAAGACTAGCGGTGCACAATGGAATCCTGGTACCGACACTGATGTATGGAAGTGAGGCCTGGAGCTGGCAGAAAAGGAACGAAAGTAGACCGAATTCAGTAGGAATAAGATCACTTAGGCGTATTTGTGGCAAATCTATTTATGACAGAGTAAAAAATGAAGTAATAAGAAAAAAATGTAAAGTTGATGTTAGTACAGGGAGTAAGATAAAGAAAGGATCACTTAGGTGGTTTGGTCATGTGAAACGGATGAATGAGGAGAGAATGGTAAGAAAGATATATGACGCAAGTGTTAATGGCACCAGAAATAGAGGATGTCCACGGAAGACTTGGCACGACCAGGTAAACCAGATAATGTAGGATGGTTCTGTTAGAAGCCTCAACAATCTGCGAGCTTGTATGAGAAGATGTTTGAATGTGGATGAGGCGAGAATTGTGTGTCAGGACAGAAGAGTGTGGCGCTCTATACTCTCTGTTTACCCCCGCGGAGAAACGGCGTGATGGTAAGTAAGTATGTTCAGCTTATTTCGATGTATGCGCGTGATAACAGTATATACAATGAGAATAAATATAATGGCCAGCATAAACATATAAACAGACATGCAATTAAATATATGTACCTGCATTCCATCGACCATAAAAATTGTTTTATTTTGTTAATGTATTTTTTATAATTAACTTTATTAAATATAAAAGTCGGAGTTGGTCCGTTATTCGCTTCTTCATTAGTTTCTTGATTCCACGTCTACAAAAAAACTATAAAGCAAACTAATTTTCGAGCCGATTCAGCAACTATTCCTCACCGTTGAACGTCAGTCCACGAAGAGCGTTTGAAATTGAGCGGAACAGGTAAAAATCAGACAGCGAAATAAAACGGTTTGAAATCAATTTTTAGAAAAAAAAATAACAAACCATATACATTCTAGTATTTAAATAGTAAAAAAAAATTAATAATAATAAACTATATATAATACATTTTAGTATTTAAATAGAAAAAAAAATTTAAAATACCAGCCATGTATATTTTAAAAGACATCCACAGTGCAGCCGCATTATAGTATTCCATTATTCAAATTTCTGATACTAAAAATATAACTTAAGTATAAAAATATCACATATTCACATAATACGTATATTATTCACAAAAGGACATTAAGTTGTATACATATCTAATAATGGCTATTATTTCATATACTTACTAACTTACCATCATGCTGTTTCCCAGCGTTAGAGCGCCATACTCTTCTATCCTGACATACAAACTTGCTGATTGTTGAGGCTTTTAACAGAATCATCCTACATTATCTGGTTTATCTAGTCATGCCGAGTTTTCCGCGGACGTCAACTATTTCTGGTGCCATCAATACTCGCGTCGTATATCTTTCTTACTATTCTCTCCTCATTCATCCGTTCTATATGATCAAACCTCCTACGTGATCCTTTCTTAATCTTACTCACTATGTTAACATCAGCTTTACATTATTTCCTAATTTCTTTATTCTTTACTCTGTCATAAATATATTTGCCACATATACGCCTAAATGATCTCATTTCCACTGCATTCAGTCTACTTTTGTTCTTCTTCTGCCAGCCTCAGGCCTCACTTTCATAGCTCAGTGTCGATACAGGGACTCCATTGTGCACTGCTAGTCTTGCTTCGGTTGATAAATTCCTGTTAGATATAATTCCAATCAAAGCGCCGTTCACTTTATTACCTGCAGTCACCCTCCTTTCGATGTCATTCTAAGCCTTTACGTTTCTATAAAACATTCTTTCCAAGTACACAAACTCATCTACTTGTTCCAAACATAATTACCTATAAGTATTTTGCACGGTGTAATATAATATATATGTTCACAATATAATGGTTCGTGTCTCTCGGAGATTCAGTGCGAAGGGACCTTTTACACCCGGATTAGAATGACAGATTCAGCAACTCTCAGAGATCAAAGTCATATTGAGAGATTACCGTGAATACGGGTCAAATATTAAGATGTGAAAGTTAAATTCAATAGCTGCAAAAATGGTAACCATGACATCAATGACACATCATTTCTAATTGAAATTCAATTTAATCTTGTGTTCATTAATTATTTCCCTTAAAATTTCAGCACGTCAGTGGTTTTCCCGATAAATCTAATCGAAGAATTTATTACTGTGATAAACGAATACGCTAAGAAATGCTGACATTTGGTAAAATCCAACGTCATAGATATTCCTAGATTTCTAGGTTTAGACTGCTAACGACTCTGTGAGCGGCCCCAGACGATCGTGTTTAATTACCAGCGATTATCTAGGATTGTATTATAAGTACTTAGAGTATGAATTACAAAAGTAAGACAATTAAATCGTTAGATATGTACATTCCAGCACGATACCATTTACATAAAAGTAGTATAGAATAATAGTTTTTTATCTCAAATAATATTTTCAAGTTTGTGATTATATTGATTTATATCAATGATATTTCCTGGTATGACTGCATCATTTTTAATGACTTCTGAATATTTAATTGATGTACATAATGAGAATACTGAAGACCTGTATTTTTACTGAATTAGCTGTTAATCTCTTCGATTTGATGTGCTTGTTGGTCTAGTGATAAAACGCTTACCTAGAATTAAATGGTTGCGGATTCGAGTCTCGTCCTAAGAAACCAAATACGTAATAAATAAATCTTTTTTTTTTTTTCAAAGGTACGAAAGTAGAGTTGTCCAAAAATGTGATAACCACACACAATTAAAAAAAAATTTTTCTTTGAAATTTGGAGTTAGAAATATACAAAAGTAATAATTGAATCAAATTGCTGGTTTACTAACATAAAAAAATCTGTAAGGATTCATTAAAATACATCGAAATAGGTAAAAAAAACTTACTGTTCGTATAAATTTTTTTAAATTTGTAAAGCTAAAACTAAAAATATAATTTGCAACTGCTCTTAAAAATGACACTTTAAACATTTGAACTAAACACGATCAATATACATTTAAATTTCAATAAGTGTGACAGCGGGTCTCTTCAAAAATGTAAAAAATCATTTTGAAAATTTATCAGCAAAGCATAAGACAAATGAGTCTTCACTCGGGGATGACGGATTTAGGGTGTTATGAGAATTTGAAAATTTTTGAGGGATTATTCCTTGTATTAGTTTCGTGTTGAGAAATTTCTCGAAGAAAGGTCGACACGGGTTGAGCGTAATGAATATATATTGTTTTTTTGTAATATCCTGAACGTTACAGGATTCAGGTATTTTTTAATAAATCGTACATTCTGGAACCGGGAAATATGAAGTAAGGGCGGCTATACATATTCTTGCGTAGATTTCTGAGAATTATACAGAGCAGAATGTTTTTATTTTTGATACCTTCTCATGTGAAATATTATAAGCTTTTTTATGCCACGTAATTTTACACGAATATATAAAACTAATCTCCGCGTGCTCCAGCCGGTAAAATATAATAATATATTACAAACATTGGAAAGTAGATTGGGTACAGTGGAAATGAGATCGTTAAACAAAATGTATATGAAGATTGTGCGAATAATCAAATATAAAGTGAAAATACTAGAATATAAAAAAATATGCACGAGTGAAAATCACCTAGGGAACTATTTCACGTTATATGTGGTTGTAAACTGAATTAAAAATATTATTACATAGATAGATACATAAATTTAATTTTGTTTTATTTCAAATACATTGTAAAGAGCTAATAAATTAATTGACAAAATGAAGTGTTTGTATAAGAGACGGGTTTGAAACATTAGTTGCGGGAAGAGGGGTATTCTAGATACATTATTGGTGGAAACTTAAATCTAATTATGACAGATTTATGCAACAGTAAAAGTATTTTTTAGATGAATACATATTATATTTTAAATATGAATTATATATTAATTAGAAAGATATACATATAAAATCAATTTTATCAAAAAATATTGTTGTTGCGCCACCGGGATTCGAACCTGGATCTCTTTCCAAACCGGGGAAGGTGGACAAATTTTCGAACCTATATGTTACCTTTTTTTGATATTAATACATTTAATTTGTCGCTAAAAATATCGTCGCTGTAGCATAGTTGGATAATGCACCTTACCCGGTTAGGAAAAAGATTCAGGCGCTACAACAATATTTTTCGATAAAATTGATTTTATATGTATATCTTTCTAATTAATATATTTAATTAGTATATAAAATATCACAGACCTATATTCTGAATAATTAAAACTTCACAATAAGAATGTGTTCTCCTAACATGTTATATAGTCAGCATTCAATCATTCCAATAAAGTCATATTTAAAAAAAAATTACTGAACTCATTTATTGCGTAAGCGTTACCAAAGTTATCACGTGGGTGACGCCATAATTATAATATTGGAACAAGGAATTTACGTTAGTTCTTGTCTATATATTTGGCGGTCTGTGGTAAACTGTCAATTAATAATCCATCTCAAAAATAGGAATCTCCAAAATTTCTATCGTTATGAACAATATTAATTAGATGCCTCGTACGTGTATTGTACTGTTACAATTTATTATTTTCTTATATTATTGTTGCCCATATCGGTGTATAGTTTTTCCGGCAGGCTTTCATCGGATACTAGCACTTGATGGATATTTTAAGATGTAATGAATCAGTTAGAATTATTTATAAATTTATAGTGTATGCATCGCTGTTACCGGCGCGTAGCGTTGTATAATAATAAATTATTGTGTAAATTAAATAATAATTACAGTTTTAAGTTTTTTAAGAGGACTGCTGGAGGTGGGGGGGGGGGGGCACCCTTCCCGGAACCGGTTTAGAAGCTAAGACTTCCTTATCGGTCCCACTTGTCAAAGCTAATAAAAATACGTGACTTTAATTTAATAACATATTTAAGTAATTATCGAAAAGATTTTAAAATTTTAACCCTCTAGCATCCCTTAAGTGCTGCTATCTTTATTCATAAAAATCATATAACATAAACCCATAGTGCATAGTTTTACATATAGATGGAAAATTAAGGTGCAGTAGTTTAAGGCAGACACTCAGGGATCCATTCATCAAGAAATACTCTCAAAAGAGAGACAGTGGACGAGACACTAAATGGATTAAGTCACACTTACACAGACAGACCAGTAGAGTTGCAAAACACGAGATATGAAGAGTCAGAGGTAGGCGCATAGGTAGAATCCCACCCACGCAGGTCGGTCTAACTACCCACCTAAGGAGTTCCAACGAGTCACACATACCCTAATAAATCCATTATATAAAACAAGATTCCTCCCATTACTAATTAGGTCTGCATTCCTGGGCGGGCGGTGTCTAAATCCAGTCAAACCACCAATCATAAGTTCACGTGCATATCTAAGTATCTCATAATTCCACAAAATATGGTCAGGCGTCTGTTCCACTCTCTCACATGTACACCACGGGACATTAACTAGTCTAAACTCAAAGAGTTCACTCCGAAATTGTCCATGCCCCATAATCATCTGCCATCCACAATGCTATGGATTATGATGCAGTGTATGTGGAAATATCATCGTCGGTCCCTCGTGAGAATCGTAACTTCTACTTTTATCGGCATCTTGCATATCTGAGGCCTGTCACCAGCCTCTTTTCCACTTGGTCAGTCAACGGGGTGGGGGATTTTTGTCTTCCTATCCGTCCTTTGATGTGGCTCACTACATCAAGCTCCAGCAAGTGGAAATGTAATATATATTTTGTAAATTGAGCTAAAACACTGTTTTATTCCACTATATTTTATTGTATTAAACGTTAGAACGTTTTCGAGAACATCTTCCCATTATCAATAATATAATTTAACTGAAGTTAAAAACATTTTCAGACAGTAATTACGGGTGTGTTTGGAGTTTAGTGGAGGGGAGTGGAAAATATTCTATCGTTTAATATAATAAAATATAGTGGAATAAAACAGCATTTTTACTTAATTTACAAAATAATTATGGAATTCCACAAAGTTTCACCAAAAACCTTTGAATAGTAAAATATACATTTTTTGAGACAGTCTTGAAAATAGGACGTGTCGTCTTGCTGAAACATCGGCCTACGTTTACTCAAGGAAGTCATCCAAAAACGCGATCTAACGCAGAAGAGATATTAGGTATATATAAACAAACACACTCCATTGCTACCATTTTCTCACAAACGACTCGAATCCCTGACCGTAACTAACTAAAAATCAATCCCGCCCCGCGACCTTGATTCGCGTTCATCCATTACGATAACGTGAAGCAGTGTGCGCTCGAGAACTCAAGTAGGCTAAGTAGCCATTTGCGAGGTGTCAGAAAATACGAAACGCGAACTGGAATTCAAAAAGTAAGCTCCCCGGGGCCATCATCAATCATAAATATTTCTGTCCTGTTTGGACTGTGACAGATACGACTGCTTGTATGAAATGGGTATTAAATTATGGACGAAAAAAAAGTTAATCGAATCGAAAAATAACCAAGCTTTGCTTTCAAGCCTTATTTGAGGGTCTGATTAGCTCTAGTGTGTCTAGTGGGACCTTTCTGAATATGGAAAAAAATTTCAATTTATTAAATCAAAGAGAATTCTTTTCTATATACGACGTGTGCCATTACTACCTTTATCCGTTCTTTCAACTGCTTGTTGCGCATCTTTTAACCATTCATACAGTAAACAACGTTAAAGTTTTTAAGTTAAGATGTGATTCTTAACACAAATCAGTAATTAATAGACATGAAATTAAGTGTACATATAGGAGAGGGGTTTGGAATATTAGCTGCGAGACGAGATGTATTCTACACACATTCTCGTTGGAAACATAAATCGGATAGTTTATGACACATTTATGCAACAGTAAAAGTATTTACACTTCGAAAAGTGATCACGTGGGTGACACCAAATTTAAAATATTGGAACGAAGAATTTGGGTCTATATATTTGGTAGTCTCCGTGTCTTGATTTTTCTCTCGAATACCATCACTTTCGACATGTTAACATTCATAATAAAGTCGCTTTCCTTGCATACATCGTACATTCAGATAAATGACTAGAACCTTAAACGTGGTCCAAAAGCAAAATAGAAGACCGCAATGCTCAGTTATGAGCACATCGACCGAGAGAGATATATATATAAGAGACTAACTATAAAGCAAGGGAATGAAAAGAAGATAATTTATTTCAGACTTGTTAATCATAATTCCTACACCGCATAGAATAAAAAAAATATATACATTTTTTAAATATGTTTGAACATCGGATCCTAGATCAGAAAGCCAACTCAACACTAAACTACAAGGCTAGCCTCCGTTAAAGTAATACGAGTAAGTAACGTATTTCGATTACATTTTTTATTATAATCATACGTACTGATACTAGGTAATGCACTATATAGGTATTGTTTCATTCGACATCAACTGTGAAATAAATACATTGAATTATATTTAATAACATGTTATTTGAAACTATGAAAATCCTTCAAACTTTTCTACCAGTTTATTGAAATTACAGCTTTTATAATAATAATGTATACTTTGGCTAAAATATTTTATTGCCCTGAAACAGGCAATCGGCAGAATTAAAAATTACCTTCGAAAAGTTTCTGGAAATTTTCCAGAAGTTTTGAAATCGTATTTGTTTATTCAAAAAAAATATTTTCTTTTATAATTGTGCACGGTGATTATTATGTCTACCCAACTTATAAATTAAATAATAATTTTAAACCATGTTTATTAAATCTCAGTCTTGAGTATTTAAAATTTTATATTATTAAATATTATTTTATCTTATAATTTTTAACAAATATTACAATAATTTAAATATGAATTGAATATATTAGAAAGATATAAATTCACGTTATATGTGTTGTAAACTGAATTAAAAATATTATTACACAATTGTCACATAAATTTAATTTTGTTTTATTTCAAATAATTTCATAAAATGAAAAGTGTTTGTATAAGAGAGAGGTTTAAAACATTAATTGCGGGATAAGGGGTATTCTACACATATTCTTGATGTAAATTTAAATCCGATTGATTATGCAATAGTAAAAGTATTTTTTAGATGAATATATATTATATTTTAAATATGAATTTAATATATTAATTAGAAAGATATACATATAAAATCAATTTTATCGAAAAATATTGTTGTTGCGCGACCGGGATTCGAAACTGGATCTCTTTCCAAACCGGGGAAGGTGCATTATCCAACTATGTTACATGTGTAACATAAATGTGTTCGAAATTTGATTGTCAATGTACTGTGTGCTGTAGCATAATCGGTTAATGCACGCTCCTCAAGGACAATATTTTTCGATAAAAATTGATTTTATATGTATATCTTTATAATTAATATATTTAATTCATATTTAAATTATCACAGACCTATATTGTTAATAATTTCAACTTCACAATAATAATGTGTTCCTTATTTACAAAAACTGTTTTCTTTTATATAAAAAAATAATTATAATTTTAAATATTTGTCATTTCTTTGGCCATTTATTTGTTTGTGTGATAATTATATTTTGGGTTGTTTTAAAATGTGTATTTTTGTTTTTATACATGTAATTAAGAGTACTATTAGCATATATTTGTCTTATATTAAAAACATCGAATTTAATAAAAATTTCATCAGTGCTCGTTGTGATTGGGGTTTTAAGGATTTTTTTTTAATCGATTTATTCCATTAATCGCCCATTCAAGCAATTCGAGAATACTAGTAATATTTTACGTTTTCTTGTACTACGGTGATAAATAAATCCGTGTTAAGTGACAAAAATACTATTTATTAATTAAAAATAAAAATAATTGTATACATATTTACATGTTATTATATAATAATATTTATATCCGTTACGTAAACAGTCCTTTCTTTCCGTGACGTCAAACTCCTCTTTATGACCTTATTATTAACTCAGTCTTTTGCATGATTCCTGTATTTATTGTTTGTAATTTGTTACTGAAGAGAAATATGATATTAATATTTCATTGACATTTAGGGAAAATAATGTATTTATTTTGGAAATTGAAATAATTTATTTATTTATTAGTAAGATATTTAATATTCGTCTACTGAAAATACGCCATTCTTCAAAATACCGCAGAATTTTTAATGATTTTTTTCTTCTTTTTTTCCTTCATCTTCTCGTACCTTATTCGTTCAATGAACATTAGATATCATGATGGCTATCAACAAATTAGTAAGAAATGCAGATCTGCTTGTAGTATAGTTAATAAAAATATTAAAGGATCGCTAAAATGGCTTTAAGCGTGTGGAACGTAAGAGTGATGTGGAGATAATAAAGAAAACAGATATACGAGGCGAGTGTTGAAGGCGATGGGAACAGATGACATCGCGGATCAACAATTTAAATAGTATTTTTTAAATTTTTTTATTTATTATCTTTGTTTTATTAACCACTGAATTGAGTTTAAATACATCTACCGGTTTCGAAAAATACCATTTTCTTCTTCAGGATGTCATAACTAACTAAAAACATATATCATTGTGTCTACACCAGAATCTATTTTTAAAAAATATTTTTAAAAAAAACAACAATTATTTAAAAAATAAATTTAGTACCTAACTCAAATTGTAGCTTAATACAAATTTAGTCAAATAATTTTTAGGAAAAAATTTTAGAATAGGACTCGTAGTTAAATTATTCGACAAAATTTGTATTGAACAGTAATTTGAGTTAGGTACTGAATTTATTTTTTTAAATAATTGTTGTTTTTTAAAAAATTTAAAAATAGATTCTGGTGAAGAAACAATACTATATTTTTAGTTAGTTATGACATCCTGAAGAAGGAAAAGTGTTTTCCGAAACCGTTAGATGTTTTTTAAACTCAATTGTGGTTAATAAAACTAAGATAATAAATAAAAAAATAATAATAATTATAAAATTATTATAATAGAAATTTTCTATATTTATTATAAGAATATAGTCATTATTATTAGTACATAATATAATGATTAGTAGTACACTGATCAGTATAAAAACAAAACTTTTATCAGTACAATTAAAAATATAATATTAAAACGTAATAACGGTCTAACCATATCTAGCTCCTAACCTAACCCAAAAAATATACTAACTAAAAATGTACAATAATTTTGTAATTTATTAGCAAATCACATGTCACTATGCGACTAAGGTAAACTCAAAACTCAACATTAAAAACAACAATACATTTTCATTATTTAAATTTTTTTATTTGTTTTTGAAACGAATATAATATAACGATAATATTTAAATAAATTATAATACTTTTTTTTTTAAATTAGTTGTATTATATTATTTTGAGAACAATTTGGAGTGATCAATATCAAAATAATGTTGATTTCTTTTATAAATGGAATAATTTGAAAGATTACACAATATATATTACAAATATATTTGATTGCTATATCGAAATGGTGAACATACTTTCCCGGATAGGAAGAGGTTCGAATTCCGGTAGCAACTAAATATTTTTTCATTAAATTAAAGATATCTCATAGAGACGATGTTATTATATTAAATAGGAAGTATGGTTATTACATGGCTTATGACCTGTCTTCAGCTGGCTCAGTGATCATTTTACACAATGTAACGTTCACCATTCTACCCACAATCATCCTCCGCATGTATACAATTTTTGAATGTTACATATACGTTATCATGTAGAAACCTTTCAAGTATTTTACTACAACTTCGCTGTCACCATCTATGGTTTGAAATTTGATATTATTTTCCCTGAAACATTGATGTCACTAATGAAAATATTATTTATTACCCATACTTCCATACTTCCCATATAATATAATAATAAATAAATTCGTTTCTATGAGATATCTATAACTTGTCTTAATAACAATGCCTTTTGAGCTAAAAATCCAGTAATTTTGTGTTCTTACAAAAATTTGGACATATTGTAAATATTTTTCGATCAATTGATATTTTCTGTATATTTTACTAATTGAATCATTTAATTTTTATTATTTATTAGTTTTATTTATTCAGCATAATTATATCATTAAGTTGATGTATAATTGTACGATGTTTATAAAAAAAGTATATTGTAACATAACTAAAAACGGAGACAAACCTAAAAAATATTATGCATAATTATCATTTGGGGGCGTAGCCGTCATCAACGTCAATTACTGCTTCTCATTTGCTTGGAAGACGGTAGATTCCGCGGGCAAAGAAGCACTGATTTTTTGAGGTAATCTTGACATCGTTCATCGTCTTGCCAATATCGTCATAAACTTTGCCAACCTGCTGATTTTTCAGACAGCGGTTGACGTGGTAGTCCATCAAATCAAATAAAAATCAAATTCCATCTCTTGCTAGCGATGGATTAGATCACACGGCGTTTAACATGAGAGGAAGCGTTGTCAAGGTGAAAAACAATTTGTCTTTTCAGCTGAAAGGCAGTATAAAGGTAATCAAGCTGGGCTAGGTGTTCGTCAATGTTGATATTGTACTTCTTTTGGACTTATCTGTCTGGGATTCGCTATTCCTGATGGTCATCATTGTCATTCCAGTCAAATTCAAAAATCAACACATTAACATATTGCAAAGAAAGGGCCGATAATTATATAACGCCTCAACAACTTGTTAAAGTCATTAAAACATTTTAACTGAACGGTTCCAACTCACACAAAGCTCGAGCTACGCTTGAAATTTTACGAGATTTTTTTCCCGGCCGCATAATGTCAAAAAGTGGTGATATTGATTGGCCTTCTCGATGACCTGATTTGATGGCTTTTGACTTTTTTCTGTGGAGGTAATAACAATTACAATGCTACAGGGCAATATTTGAAATGAAATTGCTGAAACAACTCGCGAAGTGTGCGAGAAAGTTATGAAAAATATGGTTAAAAGAGCACGCATTTGTGCCGCTCCCAGAGGCGGTCATTTGGCCAATATCATATTTTATACGTAATTAGGCAATTAATTAATGAAAATTTAATTTTAAAAAAAATTTAAAATTTTTAGTTATTTAAAAACAATATCAGCCTGGAACATAATATTCACCCTGTAGCAGTATTCAGTATCCTCGATTACTTTAAAGGTAGCCAAATATGCATTTAGTGCAAGCTCTTTTAGAACCTAAAATGATTATCCCTGCTAAAAGTACGTGCGGAAAAAGTTTCACTAAATAATAGTTCCCTCCGTCTGCAAAAAGCTCCCAGATAATTATTTGAAATGCAGTAGGCAACGAAACTTCCTCACTATAAAAAGCGGTTCGTGTGAAGATAGTATTCAGAAGTACAATCACTACGCTGCCGATAGCAACTGTTAATTCAATTGCGAACTGAAATTGCTACGAAAAAAATTAAATTTGCATTGTGATCACATACTACGATGTACATATTATTATTGGGCGTATGCATTAATTCATACGTTTTTTTTTTTTGAAAATTAAGGCTTTATTGTGAAAAAATGGTTATACACTCAATGATCAAAGTATTGTCCATCGGAAGCTACAACATTTGCCCATCTTTCTGGCAGTTTGTGGATTCCATCCCAAAAGAACTTCTCCGGCTTGGTGGTGAAGAACGAATCAAGCCAATTTTTGATACCCTGTTCTGAAGTGAAGCGTATTCCGGTGAGGGCATTCTGCATTGATCTGAACAAGTAGTAATCAGAAGGGGCTATGTCTGGGCTATCAGGCGAGTGAGGTAGAACTTCCCACCCACTGTTCTCCAAATAGTTTTGAACCGGTCTTGAAACATGTGGCCGAGCGTTGTCATGATGGAAAATTATGGATTCGTGTCTGGTTGCATATTCTGGTCGTTTTTCCGCAATCGCTCTCTTCAAACGAATTAATTGTTTTCGGTAGAGGTCCCCTTTGATCGTCTGACCCGATCTTCATCTTCAAACCTTTTTGGCTGTCCGGGTCGTTCATTGTCTTCTAAGTTGAAATCGCCACTTCTAAACCGTGCAAACCACTTCTGGCACGTTCTTTCAGCTAGAGCATGGTTATCATAAACCTCTACTAAAATACGATGACTTTCGGTAGCACTTTTCTTCATGTTAAAGTAATGAAGAAGAACTCCCCGCAAAAACACTTTTTCTGGCACAAAGTTCGACATGTTCAAATGAATAGAAAAAAATGTTGTTTACACTTCAATCAAATGACATATACTGAAAAAGACGCGCAATGACAGTAGCTTTCAAATGAATATAGTCACGGATGAACACGGCGCGAAATAATACTAGTAACGCCTTCTCTTAGAAAACCGCATGAATTAATGCATACTCCTATTATATATGTATATATATAATATTTTTTGAGAGTTTTTTAAATATTTAATTTCCAATTACAATTTATATTTTAAACTTTCAGATCGCTTCGTGTTTAAAGATACCATAAGGTCTCCTAGAATTGTAGAATGTCTCATTGTTTAAAATATAATCTTCTTATTTTTTTCTATTCTGTCTTAACGAACGTTATCTATCATGTAAGTGATAATTATTTATTTTATATGTTGCCACAAAGTAATTTTGTTAGTAATTTGATGAGAGTAATAATTCTAAAAAGGTATTTTTTTTATTTTCTGCAATCTAAAATGTATTAGTTGGATTATGAGCTTTCCGAACCATTGTCTTATATTCTATTATTATTTATTATTAATTTTTTCATAAATATTTTAATATGATGTAATGCCTTTACAATTTGTTTTTCTCTTCTGTATACTTTATTATTATTTATATTTTTAGGATAAGCCTATTATTATTTTTTGTATATTTATGTTAATGGTACACTATACTTTATTGTACAAAAGTGATAAATTCTGTGAAAAAAGTGTGGAGATTTTAATAATATTTTAATAAATTTTAATAATAAATAAGCGATATTAACAAAACTTTATGAATAAATGTTGATTATTTTTATGGTTACGCTTTACTTCGTACATACAAAACACCTATGTTGTTCGACAACTAAATATATCCTATAACATTATTCAAATGTTACTTATTAGTATATTGTAAATTAATTTCATTACACATGATTAATTGCGCTAATTTTTTTAAACATTTTTAATTCTCGAATCAGTAGTAAAAACTTAAATAAATTATGTAATTAAATTTATGTATAATATTAAGTTTTTGTGAATGTGATCTTAAAAACTAATTTATTAAATAGGTATGCAAAAGGTAGTATTGCTACAATTATAACACTAGTGTTCTGTTACTTTTATTGCATTTAAACTGGTTAAAACAATTAGATATAAGTAATTTGGTCGTTACCAATATGCTATCATAATTTACAAAATATTAATTGTTGTACGAAGTCGCTAAGTAACTTAAGAAATACAATTGAAATTATATTAATATTAAATAATAAACATATTTGCTATCTAAAGTAACAATTCACAGTAACGAAGTATGTACCAGAGCTAGTTTTGATTATAGCTTATTTACCTGATTATTTTTAAATTATGAATCCATAGTTTACATTTTAATAGGTTTTATAGTTATTATATACCTGTTCAAAATATTTATTTTTTAAAAAATATATAAAATTCATTACACATATAAAGTGTTGATTCACGGTATTGTTTATTTTATTTTTTATATGACTGCTTTATAAGGATATGCAAACTCATTCCTATGATAACACGAAAGTATTAATTATTCTAAAACTATACGTCTTTCATCCCACACTATTTGATTTGATTATAAATGTGCGATATATGATTTATTTTATTTATCTGAGAACTATATTTTAAGTAATCACAACATTACAAATAAAATTTTTCCTAAATTGATTTCCCTAAATTAAAATTGTATTAAAAAAATATACATTTGAAAAAAATCTTTTATAGTTTTCTCAACAGTGAGTTGAAAAAAATCTACATTTTAAACACTCCTAGGAAAAATATAGCACCTCAGATAACAGTAGAGTGGTTAAAAAAGGGAAAAATAGATGATAAAGACCTTGACACGTGTCTGCGCGACAGCTTCTAGAAATTGCAAAGGAACTCATGGCGGATAATACAGCACCCCAGGGAGCAATCAAGCAGTAAATACCGCCCCGGTGTGACTAGGCTGGACGCGGTGACGTCATCAGTTTATTATTAAGAAAAATTATATATTTTGAGTCAAACTTTTTTAAAATGAAAATTGTATATTTTAAGCCGAACGCTGTGTAATTATTTGACCCAAGTTGATTGTCAGTTGTTAGCCATATTTTAAGATTTCAAACAAACCAAACACGTTGTAGCTTGACATTATAATTAAATAATAGAATGTTAAGTTTTAAACCACTTTAATATGTGCATGCCCATAATCTATTCGAACAAGAAAATCTTGAATTTTATTCCAATGAAGTAATATTACATAAAAACATTTTAACGAAACCACTCTTATTTCGATGTGTCATTCTTACAAATGACAGTAATATTTTTGCAATAATACACCTTACACCGTCTTTAAATCAAAAAATATCCATAGAAATATATACCGGGTGTAACAGACCTAGTCCAAAATACTTTATTGGTTACTTTATTTATACCTGACTAAAATACGAGTTGAAAATGTTCAAGGAATATGTACAAATCTGCACTGTTAAAGAAAATATTATTGTTTGAATTTTTTTACAAAATCGTGTTAAAATTTAAGTCTACGTACTTTGAAATAAATATTTACAAAATTATTATATCTATATATTTGCTTCAGGCCCTAAATCATTTACCAAAAAATAGTCTAGCTGACCTTTAATTTTATATATTCAATATATTATTTTAAATCAATAAAATATTTTAATTAATGAATAATAATCGCATAATTGCGATTTTTTTTAATGCTTATATATGTACATTTTCATGATATGATGTATGCTTAAATACTTATATGCTTAAATGCTTGACACGGTTGAGATTAGGCACATATCCCTTGCACATTTTCGACTCGTAATTTAGTCAGGTATTCACCCATAAAGTATTGTGAACTAGGCCTGTTACACTCTGTATATAAATATCCGTATTATCATCATCATTTTTCACATGTGAAAAATTTCACACAAGTTGTTAATATATCGTCTGATGCAAAATCAACAAAATCGAAATACGCCTCTTTGAAAGATGGACGACGAATTTATCAAACGGGCCATGCAGGTCCAAGACTAATTGCATAAACTATATTTTTAATATTTTTCTTGCATCCCTGTCTGTAGTCAATCATCTTCAATCTAAAACCTTTTACCTTTTTTCACCCATCTTATTTTAGGATGATCTTAAAGACTCCCTCGAAAACCTTTTGGAGAGTCTAGAGTCCTATTATTACAACGTGGCTGGCTGTCCTTATTTTGTTTTGTTTTAAAATCTTGTAAAAGTTTTGAGTTTAGCGAACACATCTTTGGTTATTAACTGCGATTGGTGAAAGTACTCTGTTGATATTTTCTTTTCAATATTATTGGATGCCCTTTTTGTGGTTTCTCGTGAAGGCCTAATATTTCGTATCTATATAATTTATATTGATGGGTTTAATACATTTATAAAAAATATAAAATAAAGCTCTATTTTAAATAAACATTAATATTATTAATACTGTTATAAAATTTCAGGTTACTCAAAGAGCTTAACTTGGGAGAATATTCTTTTGAAGCGCAACTAAAAATTATTTCAAATTTTGGTTCGAGATGGTGTGGTATTTGTCCAATCACCGACCATGGTCTAGGTAAGAAAATTTATTTGCAATAAAAATTATATGTATCAATTAGAGAGATATACAGATAAAATTAATTTATCGAAAAAATATTTTTATATATATTTTTTATTTATTATCTTTGTTTTATTAACCACTTTTTTAATAAGAGTTTAAATACATCTACCGGTTTTGAAAAATACCATTTTCTTCTTTAGGATGTCATAACTAACTAAAAACATATATTATTGTCTCTTTACCAGAATCTATTAAAAAAAAACAACAATTATTTAAAAAATAAATTTAGTACCTAACTCAAATTGTTACTTAATACAAATTTAGTCCAATAATTTTTAGGAAAAAATTTTAGAATGGGACTTGTAGTAAAATTTAGTTGGTTGTTTATAATTTTTTAATTATTTTTACATGCTTTATTTATCTCCAACGATTCCAAATTATTTAATTTGTGACCAACACTAAAAAATATTTAGTTGCCACCAGAATTCGAACCAGGAACCCTAATGTGTCGTTAGTTTACTATGTTAACATGGTGCAATTCCCCAGATAGGAAGGATCCCTGATTCGAATCTCGGTAGAAACAAAATATTTTATCGATAAATTGATTTTATATGTATATCTTTATAATTGAAACATTTAATTTGTATTAAAAATATCACGGAAGTACGTTCTGAAAAACTGCATCTTCACAATAATAATGTGTTCTCCTTAAAAAAAATATGTATATATATATTTGTATAAATTTAATATATATAATATTATGGGTATAATAATATTTGATGCCTACCTAATATTATAAATTATACGCCTAGTTAAACTTAACTATTCTGACAGTAAACTTTACATTACGATGAATAATATTATATATCCTTGACCTGCATACAAAGCGTTATTTTTTAAGTGTGATTAATTTGATTGAATTTTCAATAATAAGTTTGGCAGATTTGTGTTTTATTTACGTCTATAATGTTTAATAAGGAGGTAGGGCAGTATGTCAGAAATGATATTTTGTAGTATATTGAAAAAAAATCCAGATAATCATGCTTTTTGAATTTTTTCAAAATGTGCAATACTTTTGGAGATATTGGCGTTCAAAAACGAACAGATTATCAATATCCACCGTATGACGTTACATATCTCATACGTACCGACCAGTACTAACAATATTAGTACTATAGTATCGAGTACCAACTTGTCGACTGGGAAGATGTGACATCACACAATAAAACGGTATAAACTGATCATTTTTAAAACACGTAACATTGAATATCTGTAACTCTACCATATTTTAAGATACCGAAAAAATTCTTTCAGTTTTGTAAACGAGATTGTTTAAAGAGTTTAACGTCATTGAGGTTGAAAAATAATATTTGTTTATCTCATCTGTCTACAGATAATATTGTCTTACACAATATGTTATTTTTATTTATTATCTTAGTTTTATTAACCACAATTGAGTTTAAAAAACATCTACCGGTTTCGGAAAATACCTTTCCCTTCTTCAGGATGTCATAACTAACTAAATATTTTTTTTTTTTTTTTAAATAATTGTTGTTTTTTCAAAAAATTTAAAAATAGATTCTGGTGAAGAAACAATGCTATATTTTTAGTTAGTTATGACATCCTGAAGAAGGGAAAGGTATTTTCCGAAACCGGTAGATGTTTTTTAAACTCAATTGTGGTTAATAAAACTAAGATAATAAATAAAGAATATGAATTTTAACCACCAAGTTAATATTGCTAATTTTAAAAGTATATTATGTAATTTAGTTTGGTCATCGTCATCGGCTATCCCTCGTATACGAGGAAGACTGTACTTGAAGATTTTGGTAACTGAAGAGTCTAATCCAGGATCCACTTAATCTAGGATATAGAAAGACAGTATTTGAAGCTTTTTTTTCAGTTTTGACTGCCTGACAGCGAGTTGAAAAAGAGGAATACGTCGTGAGTAAAAGAAAGAGAGAAATACATCGTAATTATAAAAAATAATATCAATAGGTCCGCCATGTTCAGGATTAATTTTTAATTATGTTGATTTGCACTTATAACATACCATATATATAATATAATTATTTTTACTTTTAGCAAAAAAAGTTCTTTCAATTTTAATAATCTTGATGATGTTATATTGCATCATGTTGGGACCTATTTATTACGTTTATATAAACACCACCAGTGTTGATGAAAAAACTAAAGCGTCTTGCTTATTTTTTAACGGCCTGTTGGTGATAATCAAAGCAACATGGATGCTAACTTGCAGGTAATAATATAAGATATTTAATTGAATAAAACTTGCCGAATTAACCAGCCTTTCTCGCAGCTATTATCATTTTTTTAATCAATATAAATTTTTGATATTATTTTTAAATAATCAGCTATCTGCAGGTATTTTACAAATTAATATAATTTTAAAAATATTTGAATACGTCCAAGAACACACAATTACTGGATTTTCACCTACAAAAGCACTGATATTAAACAAATAATAGATATCTTATAGAGACAAAGCTATTTTTTATTATATTTAATGAAAAATATGTAGAAATATGGATAATTACAGGGCTAACGACCTGTCTTCGGCTGGCTTAAGTGATCACTTTATATAAATATAACGTTCACCATTCTCAGCCATCAAACTCCATATCTATCAAATTTTGATAGTTGTATATATGTTAATATATGGACTAACTTTGAATACCACTACACTATCGCCATCTATGAACTAAATTTGATAATTCATTTCCCTGAAACAGCATATATGGAATCTAATTATTTTTCAAATATATTTATTAATTTTTATCAGCCGAACATAAGCCCTGTAATTACCCATACTTCCATATATTTTTCATGTAATTTAATAAAAAATAGCTACATCTGTACGGTATATCTATTATTTGTTTAATATATTTTTATAGCTGACAAGTTAAAAAAACAATATTTTTATAATTTCTGCTCTTAAGTAATATTAAAAATAAAATATCTAGTAAGTATTCTTAGTACTCATATAGACACATGTAAACATTGCGTGTGTGTGTTATGTGAAGGATGGAATGAAATTTTGTTATATTTACTTTTATCATAGTAAAATTTTATTTGCTTAGCCTTGTACTTTGTGTTGGTAGGTACTAGATATTTTTATTATTTATTTATTAAAATAATTAGGTAGATACGGTTCAGGTACTGAATTTTCAAAATTGTGAGTAATGTGGCGTTTTTAATGTGCCAAGTATTAAAACATTAGTTTGATGTTTACGAGTACTGAATAAAACGTAATGATAATTGATTTGGTCACTTTTTATTACATATTTTTCTAATTGTTCAAGAACGATTTTTTTAGCAGGGGAGTGGGAAATTACATCTGTTTTAAAAATATTATTGTCCACATATAATATTTACGATGTAACTAAATATTCAGTAGTGTAAAATGTAAACTTTCTTAGTGCCTACCATGATTACGTCACGAATATGGGTATTTACTTCCTATGTGTTCCTCCAGGCGGAAAATCGTATCGTCTGTCTAATACCGTTAACTTATTTATGTGTATTTGAATATTCGCGTAGATAATTATATTTGCTTCAGACATTTCATTTCAAATCTGTAACGTAATTGAAACTTCCGAAACGAGGAGCTCAATTCTCGAGTAAGTAGTTAATAAATAAATATGAACCAAATTTATGGAATCCTGAATTCGAGAAGAGTTTAGAATTTTAGAGTTTTATTGATCGTCTACGGATAAGTTCTAATAAAACAATTATTTGTATACTAGCTTGTATTCTAATCTGATCAAAAAATTAAGTTAAAATAGTATTTTAGTATACATTTTTTCCTAAAAATTATTCGACTAAATTTGTATTAAGTAACAATTTGAGATAGGTGCTAAATTTATTTTTTAAATAATTGTTGTCTTTTTAAAAATGGATTCTGGTAAAGAAACAATAATGTATGTTTTTAGTTAGTTATGATATCCTGAAGAAGAAAATGGTATTTTTCGAAACCAGTAGATGTATTTAAACTCAATTAAGTGGTTAATAAAACAAAGATAACAAATAAAAATATGAATTTTAACCACAGAGTTAATATTACTAATTTTAAAAGTAAAATAGTATCCTTCAGAGCAGCTCTAGGCATTGTTAGGTTATTTCTTCTTTCTGCCTCGGCTTCATGTTCAGGGGGGAGGCATCTAGCCTAACTAGTTCTTTTTTAAAATATTATAAATATCAATTCAAATGGTTATGAAATGAAATTACAAAATGATATTGTTTACAATAAAGTTTATTATCTATATTTTGTGACTTGCATGTATTAAAAGTGGAAAGTGAGCATTTTACCTGATTACTTATTAATGAGACAATTCAAAAATAATTACAATTAAATTAACATTAATTAGGTGCCCATCATGCCAGCATAACGTTATCTACCAAATTGTCTATGTTGATGTTTGTCTGATGTTGATTATTCAGGTCCCTCACGTAATGGATTACCTCTTAGGAGACGCCTTCCACGTGTAGATGATGGTCCTGGATCCTGGACGTGAAGTGGCCAGATGCTCGTGGTGCCAGCGTAGGGTGATGGAGTTCAGGCTTGTAGTTGATTGACCACCAGACGATGCCCAATTATCCAGGCAAACCGGGACTCTGAACGCGATGTGCTTATGCAATTTGTGCGTGCCGTGTATGATATCGTCTCCCCTGATAGCGACAAATTATTCTCACTACATCAAATTATGTTGATCGTCTTTTCTTTATATATAGATCCACCGGGACCCCTTTTTATATTTTTACATCAACGATTAAACACAGAAAACATCACAGTCTAAGCTTAAACTCGAGGCGCACAGTTTAAATTTTCCCCAGAATTACAAATTACAAAACGTTTGCTTATTATATCAGAGACGATATTGATTTTATTTGCTTATGGAGCGATCTCTCCCGGCTGGGATTTGGAGAAAGACTGACGCATGAGGGTGATGCATCCCTTATGCATTTGCCGACATGACTATGGTCACGTCCGCCAGATTCCTTATAGCCGTTCCCACGTTATCGTGCGTCTAACAATACTAATGTTTATTGCCCTGTCCCTTACTTCGACTAAGTGCTTTTGTATCCTTGAACAAAATATTGTTTTGGGTTATTTGCATTTTGCATTTTGCAACAATATAAATGTTGAAACGTATAATAAATTGTTGTTAAATAATATATTTAAAAGTCTCAACACGAGGCGATATATTTCTGATCTGATGTTTCTGTACAGGATTGTTAATATTCTGGTCGACAGCATACTGATCTCTAAAGTAAGGTTTCACGCAAGTACCAGATCATTAATGAAACATGAAACATTTAGACTAGATGCCTACCACAGCAATATTGCGTTCTTTAATCCGATTGTATATACTAATGTGTAAATTTTATAATGACATTAACAAAATTAATGAGTTGGACATATTCTTCAATTCATAACTAAGCTACACAAAACTTTTTGTGTTGTGTATATTGGTGCTGAAAATGTATTTTCAATTATATTTATGTTTCTGCATATAATTATGTTTTTTTTTGTAAAATTTTATGATTTCATATATTTCTCATTTTAATTTGTTCAGATATATTATTCTGTGTTATCTAAATTGTATGTCCATTACAAAGGGTGTTTTTTTAGAGGTGTTAAAATTTTTAAAATAAAATAAAGCACATAAAAATCGTAGTAATGGCCATGGTATTGGCTTTATTGGAAAGAAAATTTTATAACATTAGTGTTTAAATATGACGTCGCGCATATGAGCACCGCAGCTGGCTCGAATAAAGCGAAATCTGGAGGTACATTTTTCGACCACTCTTTTCACACAATTTCTTCTGCAGCGAGAGAATCCAGAAAGCGTTCCCCCTCGCAGTCAGTGTGCACTTGGTTTTATTTCAGTTACAAACAATACATTTGATTCATTTATATTTTCCCACCATTTCAGCGACCGGGAAGAGACGTATTTCATAAAAAAAATGACAGTCATTGTTTACCTAAATACATGTGACGTTTTTTTGGCGGCCCGCCGATAATTATATTTTTAAATTACTGCTTCGTGTCCTTCAATATGTCATCACATCAATTAATTGTCGTCACTATGGCGACCTCTCAATCCTGTGCAATATATCTTATATAGTATTTTAAATAATGAACAAATGAAGAATATGACTTTTTTTTCGCAGAAATAAGCTTTCTAAAATATTAGCATTGGCAAGAGATGATCTGAAATCAATACAGCCAGGCTCACTGGAGTATCACATAATGGAAAAAAATATGAAACGGGCAAAGTACATTTCCATAATTTATATAAGCATTATAAATATATCTTGCTTCTGTCTCTATCTGGATCCCATCATCAGGTTAAAACAGTTTATGCCAGAGTTGTCTTTGACTCTTCCAGGTAAATATTTTAAACCCTAAACGCTAAACGATTAATCCGCGATATGCAAAGTTTCAGAGATTATTCTTAATATTTTTTTTGTACTGTTTCAAAAATGTTATATTATATTTATTACGTAAGTAAAAATAATGCGATATTTGTTATTATTTGAAATCAAAATTACATAAATTAGGGATAATAATCTGTTTTTGGAGCGATAAATATTCTTAGATCTTCGATATTTTAGATTATTATATATGTATACTCACGTCACAAAGTCTTTGGTCCGTATCACACGCGGTAGCACGTTTTAAGGGAATGAGAATAGAGGGAGATTGTCTTAAAAATAATCCGATATTCACTCATATTATTTGATCAAAGAAATGATTGTTTCTCTCGAGACTGACCAACAGTGTACAAAAAACCTTATGACCTAGTGGTCGGGGGGAGTCCATTTTAGTTGGTCATCAAGTTAGTTCTATTTTCATAGCACAAGCGTTTAGCTGTGTTTGAAAATAGTAAGAATATTGATTTCACATGTATTGTACATTTCACATGTATACAAAAAATTGTCGTGCAACCCGATTGTCTGGTTGAATAGTTACTTGTATCTTGGGTATTGTAGGGTGTATCCATGAATGTACCGACAAAAAAACCAATATATTTTCAGAAAAGCAAGAGAATTGAGTATTGAGTCACGTATTTTTATAAACTATATAATGATTTACCTTATGTCACACAAAATAAAGTGATATCATTAAAAATTAAATACAACATTAAAAAATTTAAAACAACTCACAATCTTAGTTTTGAATTTTTATTTTGTATGCATCTATTCCTTTTATTTTAAAATTTATAAATAAAGATCAGCGACCATGCTCTGTATGCCCATAAGTATATATTTAATATATCAAGACTTGATTTTGGCAAGTGTTACTTTGCCGAAATGTCGGCCTAGGTTTTTCCAAGTGAACCATCTACAGTGAATTAACCTAGAATACATGCCAGTTCCACACACTAGTACTTGCGAAAACCATAAATAAAATTAATGAAATTGCAGTTTAATGATAATATTTTGGGCAACATAATATTAAAGAAATGTAGCGTCTTACCGCTACACTGGGTTGTCCTGTGTTGTAATATTATGCAGTTTACGCCTGATGCCTTGCGTATACCACACACGGCACAATAGCGCAGAAAATTCTATACAGATGATTTTTTATGGCTGTGAAAAACTAAGAATATTTTTTATTTTAAAACGATACATTGATAAAGAAAAAAATATATAATTCAATTATAAAATTATTTTAACTTTATAAATTCACTTTTTTTAACGATTAACGTATTATACTAATGTAAAGTAGGTAAAACTAAAAAAGTTTATAAATTCATTGAGCATCGAAGCCTCCTTCGGGACCTGATAAATGTATCTACTTTAGTATCTGCATTATTTATATTTACAATCTGACAATGTTACTATAAAAAAAAATGTTTTTATCATTTTAGGTTTTCATCCAAAGGAACAGTTCCCCAACTATGAAATCACATATGTCATAATACTAATTTCTATACTTTATGCGTGGATTTATATAATCATTAATAGCGTTTTATTTCTAACACTGACAACTCACGCTAAGGCGGAAATATTATGGTTGAAAACGTGTTTAGAACTCACAGACTTTGAACAAATAGATGCCATCATTTACTACCTTACGATTAAACAAATACAAAGACCATTAAATAAGACCAAACATAAAATGACAAAAAAAGATAAAGTCGATTTAAAGATGTATTACATAGTGCAAAAGCACGTAGACATAATGAAATACATGAAATTGGTCAAAAATATTTATTCTACCTCGCTAGGAGGGCAATTTTTGGCTGTTCTCTGTTGTTTGGGTTCTATTTTGATTCAAGCCAAAACCTCAAGCTTGGCACTTAATCTTGGGATGACGCTGAATGCTTTTGGAGACATTGTTTTTTACTGTCATTTCGGTGAAGATCTGATGGCGGCTGGAAAAGACCTCATGATAAGCGGGTGGAACCATCTTCCGAAAGAGTCGAGACTTTCTCCAATTTTGTTTGGAAATGCTATGAAGAGAACCCTCTGTCTGGATGCTGGAGGTGTTTACACTCTGTCTCATGAATCTCTGATGGTTATCATTCAGAAAGCATATACAATTTATAACGTTTTCGGGAAAAAGTGAAATTTATAAATGTTATTAGATATCCACGGCCGCTCACAATCTTCTGTATAAAGTTTCCTGGGCTAATCTGTCAAGTATATCTGACATTTCTGGCCGATGTTTTGGATCCCATTGCAGGATCCATCATCGGGTTTGCAAAAACCTGCCGAAAATCTTAGAAAAGCCCATGAGTCATCACGCACATCTGGTTAAAGAAGTAATTGAATTATATAAACACCCAGTAAATATTAATGGGGATGACGGCCTAAATTTATAAATCTCTTGGTATCCGGCCCTTCAAAGCCAAAAAAGTCGATGAGTTTGCACTAATAGTGATCCGACAGTAAATGGAACTAACACATAACACAGCAATATTCATTTCACGCTACACCTGTTTTGGACACACTTCTTCAAGCCAGTACTTTATCACAACACCGACAGTCACACATCATATCAGTCCTGATGATGGGCCTTGCAATGGTATCACAAACGTTGGTCAGAAAGGTCAGATATACACGACAGATTAGTCCGAAAATCTGTACATAGAAGTGAAATCTACCCATCAAGTAATAATTTATAAATATTTTCACTTTTGGAAGAATAACATATAGTAGCTCATGATTTGAGATTTTTATTAAAAATATAACCACAATAATATTGCAAATATTTATTATAATATTATTCTTGGATAACGATAACTTACCACTAGTAAGGTAGATCAGCAAAAGGATAATGTCGGTAAAAATCAAGTAAAAGCGACCCTTACTCAACTTTTATTTACCGTTTTAACCCCTCAGAATAACAAGGTTCCATCTAACAATGACACTATTTTGATGATAATAAACTCAAAAATGTTGATTGAATTTCAACATATATTCATCTATATTTTACTTTGAGTATGCAAATACAATCAGTTTTAAGGTCTTAAGTTATTTTCGGTATTATTTATGACCACTTTGAGATGAGAAAAATTAAAAATAATAATAAAAAAATGTAAATTAACAATAATAATACATAAATATAAATAAATAACTGATACAGTTGGAATTTTCAGCTTTACTATTTCCTTTAAAATCCATTAAATAGAGTTAGTGTGTATCGAAGAAATAAATAATAATCCATTTGGAACCCTTTTCACATAATAACTCAAATCAGCCCAAAATGTTAGTTCGAACCTTGTTATTTTAAGAAGTCGATTGCCAATTTTTCGGAGAAAATTTTTTTCTTAATAATTAGTAACACCATCAATAACTGTCGATAGTCCTGTTTGCTTCCAGAACTTGTCGCCATTTTCTTCTGTTTGTGGTATTTCTATTCCACATATTTACTCCCAAAGCACGATAGTCCACTAGTATATCAGCAAGCCTTCTCACCCTATCATCAATAATTATTACTTATACAAATTTGAGTCAAATTTCCGAGATAAGTCTCAATCATACGGGCCATAAAAATACTTTTCCATGAGCTAGTTCAGTCAATTATTAAACACAGAATAATAGGTTAAAGAATATTATACGGAATAAAACTTTGTAGAAACACATCTATTAACAAGACCAGATAGTTTTTACGCAACCTTTAATTCAAGATGAAAATAAAAAGAAGCGTTGTTGAAAGAAATAATGTAGCCCTTATGTTATTGGGTAATTCCTGAGCAATGAGGCTGTACAATGCATTAAGCAGATTAATTATTCATGGATTGTAAAAATAAACGAGATATAAAAAGACGCACCACAGTCGAAGGGCATCGTTAAACTACCCCTTTAAACCACTTTGCATTAAGAGCCTACCCAGCTCGCACGCTTTATAACCTTAAATGGTAATCGATCTTTTAATACAATAATAATTTATATTGAAGAGAACACATTATTATTGTGATATTGCTGTTTTTTAAACATAGTTCTGTGGTATTTTAATACAAATTAAATGTATCAATTATATAAATAGGTTAACACATTTCCCCGGATTGGAAAGGATCCAGTTTCGAATCTCGGTAGCAACAAAAATATTCTTAAGGAAAACACATTCTTATTGTGAAGTTGTAATTATTCAGAACATATGTCTGTGATATTTTAAATACTAAATTAATGTATTAATTATAAATATATACATATAAAATCAATTTTGTCGAAAAATATTGTAACATATAGGTTCGTAAATTTGTCAAGAAAAATACTGGCGTTATAGCACAAAGGTAGTGCACTTCCCCGGATTGGAAATAGAGATCCAGGTTCGAATCCCGGTGACGTAAAAACAATATTTTTCGACAAAATTGATTTTATATGTATATATTTATAATTAATACATTAATTTAGTATTTACAAAAATATTCTTTCGATAAAATTGAATTTTCCTGTATATATTTCTGATTGATACTTTTTATTTGTCTTAATAATTTATGCACTCATATTTGTAATCAAACATTACGCATATTCTAGGTATGTCTGCACAATTTATAAATTAAATTGTATTTTACGCACGAAGATAAATTGTTTTTATTTTCATTTTTACGTGTATTAGAGACACACATAGATATAAAAAACTTATCCTATCTACGTCCTACATTCAATTTTTTAATTAAAAAATTGTGATTATATCACACATTTAAACATACATGTTTTGGATTTAAGAATAAGTATTTGAACTAGTGATGCAATTACTGTTATATATTCCTCTCCATATAGCCCTTGAATAAACTTTTCCTATTTTAATAAATACTGTGTTGCTTATTCATTATACACAGTATGAAGCTCAACTAAATTCATTTTTTAAAACCGGCACAAAGACATGCGTCACAATTTTCCTTTCAAAAACTTCCAACGCACACTCATTATTTTTAGTTAGTACCTATTCCGAAAATGTATATAATCACTAATCAAATAAACGTTTTGTATACTAAAATTATCACAGAGACTAAAACATACCCTTACTCAAACGACACATACAAAATAAATTTTATTCAAAATTAGTTTCCATCCCAAACCTTTCCATAAACTCCCTCGGCCTGTATGATCTTTCATCCGATCCCCATCATCTTCATCCCATTTCACTTATTTACTCTGTTCTTCAGCCTATTGAACAAAAATTATAAAAATATTCTATTATAACTTTCACTAAAAATATAAAAATTTGTAAAAAATTCAACAAAATCAAACAAAAAAATATTTAACAAGATTTAAAAATTTATATATATCATAAAAAGAACTTTACCAATTTTTGCTACTACTTTATATAATTATACACGAAGATAAAATTACCTGATCTTAAAAAAAAAACAATTTCACCATGTTCCGCGAATAGGGTCCCCCAAAAAATCTTATATCATTGTTGTTACCTCATATGTCGGAGACAAGACGGCTCAGCCCTTGTCCCTCCCCCATTTAACAATCGAATAAGAGTATACTAAATTTTTTTGTATTTTTGGACAACACAGTTAGGATTAAATTTTTTAAATGAATTATTTATTGACGCTTCACAAACTCATAAATAGTATTTCGAGAAAATTTTTATTACCTGAATCCATTCGCAAATATTCCTTTGACATCATTTATGATTTTTAAAATATGTAAATAATAAAAAAAGTGTATCAAACTCCGCGGAAATGAGGTCGAGCGGGCGCAAATAATGGAGTAAAAAAAAATTATACGTGAACGCAAAACAGTTCTAGTATTTAAAATGTATAAATAGTTATTTTCTAGTATTTAAAATGTTATATTTTTATACTGTATTTTATGTTTTATGTTCCTGCAAAGAAAATAGTTTATTTAAAATGTTACATTCTGCATATACCATAAACAAGTGTGAAACAGGTGTGAATGTATTTTTTTTAAATAACATACCTACCACAGTATTCTAAAAAAAGTGTATTTATGTCAATCTTACAATCCTTACATGAGTTAGTAAAACCTGTACTCTAAATATTTTGCTAATTTAGAAGCTCCAGATCCAGATAAATAAAGAATTAAAATAAATTAATAGAAGAAGAATCATGAAAAAAGACAAATGTAAAGTATCCAAAAGACTAAATGCTCGATGAATCAAAAAAAATATCGGAGATATGATAATGGCAGGACAAAGGCTGGCGGAGTGCAAAGATACAGGAGTCCTCTTACGCAGTGAACTGACAACATCCGATGATGATGATGATTGTGATGAATTGCGTCAGTATTCTGCGGACTGCGCAAGTCTGTTGATCTTATGATCCTCCTTATTATGTTACTCTTTATAAAGGACAACTGGAGGGAGGGAGGAGCACCCTTTCTAGGGAAAGTTTAGTATCTAAGGCTTCCTTGTCGGTATCATTCATCAAAGCTAATAAAAATACGTGATTTTGACATATTCAAGTTTACGCAGTATATAAAACGAAAAAAATAAGAAATTCAATGTAGTTATTAGCAACTTTCGCATAATTTAATATTTCGACTCTCCAGCGTCCCTTAATTACCTACTGTATTTATTCATAAAAGAAACATATAACAAAAGTTCATAGGATACATAGTTTTACACATAGATGGAAAATTGATAGAAAATTAAGGTGCAGTAGTTCAAGGCAGACACTTAGGGATCCATTGATCAAAAAACACTCCCAAAAGAGGGACAGTGGACGAGACACAAAATATATTAAGTCATATTGAAACGGACAGACTAACGGAATTGCAAAACACGAGTTATGGAAGTGAGAGGTAGGCGCGTAGGTGTTCAACGAGCTTCAACGAGTCACACATGCATGAATAAATTTCTTATATAAAACAAGATTTGTCCCATTACTAATTATTTTGTTACTCTGTCGTGTAAAATAATACTCGCTGGTCAGGTTTATAGTACAAATAAAATACAATAAGGTAAAAATTAAGCTAATATAAAATCTCGAAGAAATCCCAAAAGTAAGAGACCGCTCCCGCGATTGCTCTCGCTTATGAACCTTCCATATACCCCCACTCACAGACTTCACTGCCCGGCACACACATATACGCATATATACACACACATTCAACTGACGGACCTCACGATGATGATATATACAATTAAAAGAAATGACGCATTAGCACACCTTCGCCAGCAATCCTGTACACGGATAACTTCGTGAAAGGGTCTCGTACATCTCACAAAAGAATCTCGCAGAAATGATCTTGTATTGTGACGTCATCAAAATTGAATATTATAACAAAAAAATATATGTAACAGCCGCAGAATGTATCGTAAACGCTCCGACCGTTGAATGATATACGACACACGTTTTCACCAAATGTTTTCGTGATTTTAAAACATGAAAAGGTTTTCACGCGAAAATGGTTTGGTGGAGCCATTTGATCAAAATTGTACTCATTCCCTGAAAAGGCTTTTATGTGGTGTTTCCTTCTTGTAAACGGAATGATGGATGTATTTGAAATTTGTCAATGTAAACTGAAACCTTCCTCTTTGGGATATGGCCGTCTATAGATATATGACAATTTGCTTAGAAGCGGAAAACTTTTTCCATATATGCTAAAAATTAAAGGTAAAAGATTCGTTAAAGAAAATTTTAAACAAGTGTTTAAAATACGTCCCGGAAAGGAGCGAAAGATGTATATATAATAAAATTGAAATAATTACCTACAGCGGCATTCATTTAAAATTTCAAACAATACCTGTTTGTTTTCTATTTAAAAAAATATACCTTCTAAAGATAAGGGTTACTTCTTCACCTGCTTCTTCTTCATCAGCCATTCATTACCTATCTTATGCGGTGAATCACAAATACCTTTGAGTAAAACCCAATATAAAGTTGATTGCTATTAAAAATGGTATAACAGACGTATGAATTGGAAATATTACAGAATATATATTCAAAATTTGTCAAAAATGTATTTAATTGCTGTAACGAAATAGTGAACGCGCTCTCCTTATTAGGAAGTGGTCCAGGTTCGAATCCCGGTAGTAACTAAAAAACTTTTCGATATTTACATTTTTTCTGTATTTTATTTGTATATGTTTTGAAAATATGACTTCATAATAAAAATATGTGTTCTCCTTAAAAAAACAAATGGTTCGTATTTTAAAAATGGCGTACATACTTTATTGATTGAGGCAGCGCCTTCAATAATAATTTAAATTATCGCGTTTTTTAAGAAAATGTGGGTTTTTATTATTCATTTACATCAAAAGTTATACACTAGTTTTGACTTATTCACAATATTTCATTAGCAGCAAATTTCATAAATTAAATGTTTTTTTACTGATTTTAAGGGAAAACAACGTTTTTTACCAAAATGCCAACGTGGCGTTTTAAATCGATAATATTAAACAAAATAATAAATTTAAGCTGTCATAATAATTTTAAATTTAGAACATTGATTTAAGAAATCGTATAAATATATGTGAGTACTTTGTCTAATTTTAAAACATATTCATATATATGAATTAGGTACTTCAAAAAATTATTTAATTTTCGATAGATTAATTGAAATGACAACACTCATTCCATAATAATAATACTAAAAAGTTGGATAAGACATGGATAAGCCTCTAGACGCGAGTTATGTTTGAATGCGATAAAATCAACAATTTTATTGTCGTCTCTTTTTTTTCTCACATGATTTAGGCAACAAATAACGTCATTAATAATTTTTCTGGAACTTATAAGAATTTAACTATTAACCTCGTCATGAAAGCACATTTAATTCGTGTATAATTTTTCGAATTTCAAAGTATAAAAATGTAAGTTTCCCCTTAACTTATTAATTTATTCCTAATCTAGTACGCGCGTAAGTATATATATAAACATTTAAATACAAATATTTTATTTTTTTAAATTTAACTATAACTTATCTTGCATACATTCACTAAATTTGATTTTGAAGCTTTATATCATATCTTCTCCTTTTTTATATCATCTGGTATTTCATTGAAAATCTTCATCGCACTGTACATCATCTGAATGGCAGTCTCTTCTCCTTGTATGATACTCGAGTTCGAATTGATTTGTCTCATTTTTTTTATAAAGTCTTCCGATGTTTGCGTAGTAAACATTTTATAAAAAAATACTATAACATTATAATCTATTTTACGTTCAAATATCGTCATATTTAAATTGCACAGCGGCAGAGTTGCCTATCTGCGAAGTGATCAAGGAGATACGAAGTATTGAAAAGATGACTAAATTTGATTTTTTTATTTAAGAAAATATATATACATTCTTTAGTCTTTATTATGAGCTAAAAAAATATATAGCCGCCCACAGGTGCTAGCAGCAAGCAATCGGCGACAGTAGATTGCTTATCTGCTAGTAATTATATAGTGCTTCCATATATCTCTGCACATAAATAAAGCTGATACAAAACAATTCATTTTAGCGTATTACTGAATGTAACTTAAAATAGGACATTTTTCACTTGGGACACTCTGCCGCAGTGCGACTCGTTTAGTTCGAGTATATCTATTTTTTCTCAATATTATTCTCATTTTAGCTTTTTTAAGTACAAATTCAGCTTTTTTTAAGTACAAATAATTATTGCATTTCTTCTTTATTAGCCATAAATTAAATCCTGATGTTATATCATATATATTAAAATAATAGACCCTATTTCGCGATGTTTATATGTTTATATGTAACCGATTTTGTCACACACGTTTTGGTTAATATCTCGCTTATTAGGCGTTCTATCCGCATTCTGATATTTTTCTCAGACGTCCGAAGGTTGACTGAGTCTTTACATCTTTTTCTTTTTATTCTTCTTTTTCTCCTCTATTTGTTACAACTGTTTTAGTTTGGTGATTTTTGGAAATTTTAACTTTTTAATTAGCCTAACTTTTTTTTCATTCGCTTATAACTCTGCGAGTTTAAGAGCTAAAATCATTTTAATATTTTTTGGCAATTGCCACCGATGAGTAGTATCGTTACACACTTTTTTTTAAATTCTTCGTCTTCTAATTTTCTTATGAAACCTGATTTAGTGAAATTTCGTATTTTTCAGCTTTTCTCTGCGAATTTACGACCAAAATATAATTTTATTACATCTGTGCATACATCACAATGGAATATAATTTATTTTCGTATTTGTTAGCTTCTATCGTTTAAAATTCACCTTTAAAATCTAAAAAACGCGTAATTTTTATATGAAAAATCGACGTACCTACCTACATACAAATGAAAGAAAATGAAAAAAAAGAAAAACCTTGATATTTTCTTAATAAACGCAACACTTCATATTTTCAAGCAGCAACCGTGGGCTGTAATTGGTCAATACCCTCATTGGTTACATTTCATACATGGCTGCCTGAAAATTAAATAAACAGCTGTTTTACCTGTCATTATTGCAGTGCGTAATTTTCGCGCAATTTTTTTTTTGACGTTTCAAATGTATGACTTTATTTCGACTCGGCATTGTAATAAACAGCTGTTGATTTTCGCGCATTTTTTTATGTCAGGTATCGACATCCAGATTTCACAGCTTGCAATAGTCATAGATATTTTATATTTTCCCGCACAAGATAAAATTGATGTTTTCACTCCGGAATTCGGTTAATTGTGGTGAAATACATACAATTTTTCTATACGTTTTTTTCGATTTTTATAGGTTAGGTCTAGAATGACACAATGATGATTTTTTAAATGCGTCATTGAATTAATTATTATTTCGCAGTTGTACACGTGACTTAAGTACGTCTGCCTTACTACAGACCGGTCGAAGGAGTTAGTTCTTTTACGCGTCTGTTATTCAATATTTAAATTGAATACTTCTGGTGATAGATAAACCTGTAACTTACTTACTTACCTATCATCGCGCCGTTTCCTCGCGGGGGTAGGCAGAGGATAGAGCGCCATACTCTTCTGTCCTGACACATAATTCTCGCTCATCCACATTCATACATCTTCTCATACAAGCTCGATGAGTGATGGATTATTATTCTTCTCTTTTATTTTTCTTCTTCTTTTCCTTTCAAATCACTTTTTATGATTTTATCAATGAGTATTAACAAAATGTTTGTTTTTTTTAAAACCTGGAATGATGGGTTGGTTGTGTATATCGGCTCTGTTTTTTACAATTTTAGGATGCCGAGAATAGTGGTATTTTTTTACGTGGTAAGTAATCTAACCTAACCTTTCTCAAAGATCAACACGCCTTTGACCATCTCGGGTTGTTAGTTGTGTACGTCGGCTCTGTCGCTTTTGAAAAATCGACGTACCTACCTACATACGAATAAAATGTAGAACATTTTTTTCAGACTTATTAATCAAACGCAACCGTCTATATTTCAAGCGATAATCGAAGATTCTTATTGGAGGAGCTCTGATTCGTTGATTTAAAAAATGGCCGCCTGAAAACTGTGAATGATCAGCTGTTTTACCTGTGCCATAATTTTAGCGCGCTTTTTTGACGTTTTAAATTTTCACAAAATGGTCGCTGAATAAACATCTGTTTTATGTCATTCAATTTAACCTTAAGCTATGACTTTGACGTTTCTGGTCAGCCATGTTTTTTTTGAGCCATGAAATGAATTCGATAGAGGTTAGTAAGATGTCGAAATGATTTTTGGGAAACGTGTAAAAATTGTACACGTGGTTAATAGGAATTTGGTTAATTATGGTGAAGTCATACATTATACTTAGAAAAATTTTCTGTACGTTTTTTTGGATTTTTATAGGTTATGTCTAGAATGACACAATGATGATTTTTTAAAAGCGTAATTGAATTAATTATTATTTCGCAGTTGTACACGTGACTTAAATATGCCTGTCTTACTACAGACCGGTCGAAGGAGTTAGTTCTTTTACGCGTCTGTTATTCAATATTTAAATAGAACAGTTCTGGTGATAGATAAACCCGTAACTTACTTACCATCACACCGTTTCCGGGGTAGGCAGAGAGGATAGAGCGCCACACTCTTCTGTCCTGACACATAATTCTCGCCTCAACCACATTCATACATCTTCTCATACAAGCTCCATGAATGATGGATTATTATTCTTCTTTTTTATTTTTCTTCTTCTTTTTCTGTCAAATCACTTTTTATGGTTTTATCAATGAGTATTAACAAAATGTTTGTTTTTATTAAAACCTGGAGAGATGGGTTGATGGTTGTATATGTCAGCCCTGTTTTTTACAATTTTAGGATGCCGAGAATAGTGGTGTTTTTTTTTTACGTGGTTAGTAATCTTACCTAACGCTTCTCAAAGATCAACAGGCCTTTGACCCTTTTGGGTTGTTAGTTGTGTACGTCGGGTCTATTTTTTACAATTTTGGGATACCGAGAAGTGGTATTTTTTTTAGGTGCACGGGGTGAGTCTGTGTAGCTCCTGCATAATTTCTTCACCACCCCTTAGGTTGTTGGCTATGTACGTCGGTTCTGTTTCTTCCAATTCTGGGATACCGAGAAAAGTGTTTTTTTTTTTGTTGGGTGAGATTGAAAACAGAGTACTGCGTCTCTGCAGGATACGTCTGCTACCGTGCGGTAGCTGTGCGGGCATGCTAGTCATTATATTATTATGATATGATTACACATCACGTGATGTAAATTATAATGACACAGTAAATACGGAATCTGAGGATAGGACCAGAGATGCCGCCACCGATCTAGCTCAGTCTGGGTTCTGTAAGTGTGTGGGTTTTCGTGTGTCGCTTGCTACCAAGGTGGAAATGGCTTTAAGAACAAACACTCAAGTGACACATTACGCTACTGATTACATGGAACAACAAACTCCGACATTGTAAGCATGATAATAGTCTTTATAATCTTCTTTTTACGGTTAAACTTTCCTCTTAGTGAGGACACACAATATTACCAATTTAACCCACATCGATTTACACTCGGCTTGCAAAGGGATGAACTCACAATAAATGCCTGGCTGCCATGGGGTGTTGTTGCGGCCATAGTCCGATTCGCCATGCTCCCATACCAGAATTGATTCATTATTCCAGCAGGTTATCCTGACGCTATTTCGTCACTATGGAGTCCGTCGAGCCCTTTGTAGAGGAGTCTCCTCTAATCCAGCGGATAGATCAGGCCCATTTTTAATCTTTGAATCTACCGCAGGAACTCCAGCTTTCGTCTATACGCCGTCGCCATTCTCCTCCGGAGAGCGGCGCCATTGACCCGCTACTTCCCCTCCGAGCGTCCTCTCCCCCAAAACTGACGTCTTTCTCAGCTCCCCGCCAGAGTCGGATTCTCGTTCCTGATTCGTCATTTTAAATCACTGGCCGTGTCATAGGTCGGTAAAACAGGCTGCCCAGGCCTCGGCGCGCAGATTCAAACATCATATTACATACGTACGCACAGTATTGCACTGCTATATTATAAATTATTTAATACAGCTATAGAAATCACACGTTTCACGAAGTTGCCATGAATAATATAGATAGATATATTGGTATCAGGAATAATTTATTCCGAAGGAAGACATATCCAGAACATAGTAACATTATTGTAAGACATGGAGACATTATAAATAGATTATCAATACAACAATTATTGTCGTGTGGATGGCTTTGATAAATGGATATAAGGATTTAACATAAATCTACTATATTCAAGGTTATATACGAAATTTCAACAATTCAGAGAAACAAGAATTTTATTAAATTCTCGTGGACATTCAAAGGCTTTATCATCAACTTTATTGATTTCTTACGATGTATTTAGTACAAACATGTCCATTATTCGCAAAAATCTCGTTTATTTCATGTCCTGGTAAAGAAAATACATGGCGAGTATTGAAGACAACAGGAGCAATTGGTGCCCGCGAAAGACCTGGCGTGACAAAAGAGTGTGGCTGTCCTCTCTCCCTATCTATGTAGAGAAACGCCGTGATGGTTAGATAGTTAATTTCAGTTGGATTCTAGATCATTTTATTTGAATAAGAATATAAGGCATAAATATAATATACCTACTTTTACTTATATAATATACGAGTATAGTATCGATATATATGTCTAAAAATTATTACCTATTAAGTAAGCATGTATAAATTATTCATATAATTAATCAGACATTCATTGGATATTTTAAATTTCTTGATCATGTCACTGATTTACATGAAACAACATAGTATCCATATTAACGAAATATCTCGTTAAAAATCATAAACTGAATTACATCTGAGTATATGGATAAATATATAACATGATTTAATATCATACATGTTGCATCTATGTATATAAAGTTTATATAGTGTTTGTGTGTGGGTAAGTTCTCGCATCAGTTCATTAAACAAACACGAGGAACGTTCTGGTTAGCGAGGACGCGATGCCAGTTGACATTTTTATAACTAATACATACGTCAATCTATAAGTATTGTGAGATTTAAAATACGTAATAAATTCTTCTTCACAAAGTTTCTTATAGGTCCATAGCCAAGATTACATAAATAAATCTGCATTTATGAAATTAACAAAATATAAAAAATAATAGAGTAATAAACGTTAAATTTTCATGACATTATTTCGTTTTTTGGTGGTTTTTAATTACTTTGTAATATAAAAAAATAAAATTTAAATTTAAAGAGGCCTTTCAAGAGTAATATGTATTCACTGATTACATTTTATTTTTATTTAGTAGGGAATTATTATTTTTAACACAAATTAAAATGAATCAACTAGAAAGATAATATAAAAAAAAAATTAAATATCGAAAAAATATTTTGCTGCTACCGGGATTCGAACATTGACCTTTTCTTATCCGATGTAACTATAGCAATCGAATACATTGTACAAATAATAAGGTAAAATCTTTATTCAAAATATGTTTCGATATCTATGTGTATCTTATTCAGGAAACAACGTATACTAAAATATCAAATTTTATTATAAATTTTAAAGTCGTTTTTGCAAATAGTCACCTTTTAAAATTGTTTTCACAGTAGTTCTTAATTAGTTACCTGCAACTTATACTTTTATAGGCTTATTTTCATCTATGCTTGAATTTTGTAATTTTAGTATACATTTCCAGAAGAAGATACCATATGTATCGAAACATGTTGATCTATCAATAAATAGTGGTTTAAATAAAGTGTTTCATTTTATTATTTATATAATATATAATGTTATATATTATATAATGTTGCTAATATTGAAGATGTGAATACATTATCGACAAATTTTGAACTTATATTCTGTAATCCCGATAGCACATACATATTTTTTTTGATATGTAGATTTTTTTCTATATATATTTCTAGTTAATTTCTAATTAATTTGTATTAATATCGGCCCTATGAATATGTTCAGTGAATACAAATCTCTGTCCTAATGTTATTTCGTAATTTTTATTTTTGTTGTGTCTCGTGTGATTAAACTTTTAATTGTTTGGGTAGTTTTGAGAATTTTTATATTATAGATTTGTATATATATTTTGAGATCATTCAAATTGGTATTTGGAGTATTCGGGCAAATACTACATACAAAATGTAAAAATTATACTTCGTTAAGAATTTATATGAATACTGTAATTTTTTTAATGTTAAAAACTAAAGTTAGCGCATTATTCCATTTTTAGAATATGTTAATATGTACTACAAGTGACTCTTGAAGAATTCTACCTGATCTAATTTGATTCTTCTTCCCAGGTATCTGTTAAAGAATCTAATTTGTCTGGAGCAGGAATAAGTCTCGAATTTGTTTCGAAACTTTTGAACGAGGAGACGAGCACCACTCATTCTTAACCAGCTGTTAAGATAAAGTATTACACACAAAATTGAAGAATGCTGGGCCCAGGGGATGAGAAATTGGGAATGGTTATATCGATGCCAACATAGCAGACTGTTAATAATTGAAGCATGTACTTCGATCTCATTAAAATACATAAACAAATTGGTATTCTTAGTGTTATTTGATTATTAATTATTGATACGGTTCCATTTTCAAATGAATATGCACAAATAATGATGAAACAACTCGACCTCGTTAGCGTGGTTTTCTCTCTCTTTCTCTTTTTTAAAAATATAACTCTTTATGTTGCAAGATTATACACAATAAAAGATGTAGTATTAGCCAATCTCACAATCTTTGGCTTTACCTATACATGCGAACAAACATTCCCTTCCATGAATAAAATAAAAAATTAGCAAATAACCAAAGATAATGTACAATTATGCTTAAAATTGAACAAGTAGTTACTTGCCATACATAGCATGCAAAGTCACGGTTTTAACTTGTAATTTTTACAAAGCTCAAAAAGTATTTTATTAGTAAAAGTAACGTATAGGTTCGAAAATTTGTCGCTAAAAATATTGTCGCAGTAGCATAGTTGGATAATGCATCTTCCCCGGTTAGGAAAGAGATCCAGGTTCGAACCCCGGTGGCGCAACAACAGTATTTTTTGATAAAATTGATTTTATATGTATATCTTTCTAATTAATATATTTAATTCATATTTAAAATATCACAGACCTATGTTCTGAATAATTACAACTTCACAATAAGAATGTGTTCTCCTAATATTTATTAGTGTTTAATTATTAAAGTTTTCTTGTTTTATAAGTTGTGCACTGAGCCACTCAAGCTTATAACTTCTATATAGGTATTATATTAAGTAGCTTACATTTGTATTATGAATTTTAGTATCTAATAAAAAATCATGATTTTATCTCGTTTTTTTTTATCATTTAAATATAGGTATATAGTTATAGTGGAAATATATGTTGCGGTTCTATGAAAATGTTGAAATTCTGTATACATAATAAATTTATTTATTTATTAACTTACGCTCTTATGGCCTTTTACGTATATATAAATTTTAATAAAGTAAAGATACAAAATTAATGATTTTATATTGTATTCTATTTTGTGTGTGATATTACTATTCTATTCCACATTTGTTCTCAGATATTTAAACTGCTAACCGACTTAAAGGCTTAGTTTTCTACGGTGAAGGATGATAATGGTGATGACGTTTGTCTTCTGCACATTCTCAGGTACTTTATTTTAGTTATGTTAAAATATAGAGCTATATTTTTGTATATTTTTTGCTGTCTATGTAAATCGGACTACACACAAGAAAATCTATACGAGCTGTAGTATATTTCATCACGCAGAATTACTCACGTTAGATAGAGCTACTCATGTTAGCCTGTCTCACGGAAGATAAAATAATTAACGACATGTTTCAGTGTTCATCTCGTAATTCTATGCGAACGAGTTTCAACCGTAAGGAGTTGCAATGGGGTAAAAAATATTCAAAAAAACTTAATTCTTTCATAAATTTTTAATATTTCATTACTTAATGGTTATTTTTTATTTCTCTGATGCCAATCGCAATATTACATTTTATTTATAATTAAAAAAATATTTGTTTACATTTTGAGGGTATGTGTCTACGAATGAAACGTTCATATTCGATATTAATATTTTTCGCTTGTAATTTCTGTGCATTTAGGCTATTTAGTTATTGGTTATACACGTAGTGAATGTAATAATAGTTACTGGTTTAAATATGTTTATATTTTTAATGTAAATGATCCAAAAAATATATCAAATAGATAATATTTACTATATTTCACTGTAGTCATATCTCTTTTATCTAATAGAAAAAGTGTAAGATGTATGTAAACTAGAACAGGGTAATATACGACTTTTAAAAAATTATTTGAATAGATGTGATGTAGATGACTAGATGAAAGAAGAAGAGAACTACATAAAAGTAGTGAAACAATACAGAAAAAACTATTTTGTTAAGCAGCAATTTGAAGCAAATTTATAGTTTTAAATATGAAATCACTCAATTTCGTTATGGAATAATTTTTCAACTAACATTAAGCACAGACACATTTATTCTTACAAAACGATAACAGCTTTGTTAAACTAAATATTGCTTGTATATAGATTTAAATTACTTGATGGCTAGTTTAGTGACGAACATGAGATGTGGATCCTACGAGACAAAAATTTACCAGAATTTCTTACCTCGCCAATGATCTCCCTCATCTGCGTTCGTCCCTCGTGGCAAAATAATTATAACATAATGATATTTAAATAATATGAAGATGGATTGTACTAGTGAAAGAAGTTACATTACATGAACCATTTTTTTATATAAGAAAATACCACCAAAAATCACCATTATTCGGGTGATGGTTAGCAAAAGGATTGTGCGAAGATGACCAACTCTATGCTGGAAAAAATACTAGGACAACAATAATTGGATTGAACATTGTTGCTCGGCGACTGATGGCGAGAAATGGTTGGTAGTTTGACACCAACAACATACCGGACAAAAGTAATAAACATGACTTGGACTCGGGACGTTCTTACTCCACATTGAACTCGATCTTTTAGCTTCCCTGTCACCGCGCACTGAATTGTAAAGAATTGGCTTACAGGCCTGGATCATCCACTACCCTTATCGGTACATCGTGACCAGCGATCGGACGCCCCATCTATATGCCGCTTGCTACATCGTTCAGTATTGGTATCAGAGTTCTGCAATCCCGGGTTCAAGAGAAAATAAAAAATTTCCATCGTTAAATTATAAATTTCAAATTTATGTCGCTCTGCAATTTGTAAAGTCGGCCATTTTGCGACTGCTGAAACCGCATACAAGGCAGATCAGTCCCCGACAGCGACAACCGACCGCGTATGTGCGGGTGTTGCTACCATCATAATTTTTTTTTTTCAATAGCCTTTAAGTTTTAAATGATATTAAGTACTAACGTTTAAAATTATGGTACCGGATTTTATAACGTTACACTATATTTTAATATATCTAACTACTCTTATCATACAAAATGACCAAGTCTTTCTAAAACACTGTATTTTGGTGATATGTACTACTAACACGTTGAAAGGATCACTTGTGTGAGTTAATAAAAATTACAAATATATTAATTTCCATGTTGTACTGCAATATATGGGGTACTTAATCGCTGTTAATAAAATAAATCATTTTACTAAAATACCAACAGAAAGAGGGTTAAGCTGTCACTATTTATAAGTCCTACATTATGATAGCTAGAGTGTCAACACTCCCCTCCTGTCGTTAAGTTTTTTTTAGTTTACTTAAATAACTGTTGAAATATCTACATGTAAAAAAAACATATAAATTTTCACATAACGACCGTGTCGGAAAAATTGTATTAATGTCTTTACAGTTGCTTTTAGTACCCACATACTTTATTACTTCACTGTATTTGCTTATCAGTATTCAACAAATATAAATTTTGCGTGTATTGAATGTTCTAAATTATGTATGACTGATTACTGTGTAACTTATTTATTAACATTCGTGTGTATTCGTTTCTACTGTCGTGTATAATTTATTTTTAGAATATTTTTTCCAAAAGTGATCATTTCCGAATATGATTCGCTGTGTGGGATTTGAATCTTATATGCATACTAGTCAGTAGACACATTTAAATCCATCTAATTAACAATAATTTGATTATAATAACTTATATTTTTAAATTAATTATATAGGTACATACTTTCATTTATTTTTTTTACTTAGAACGGATTCCGCCCCTGTTGCTTTGTTCCTTTGTTTCTAAATTTCTATCAGTTTATGTTTATTTCTCCACATAATTAGACTCATAGATATATATATAGATATCTAGTGTAATATTGATTATGTATGAATGAATTATATGTTTATAAAAACTTATAAGTAATAAATCACACATATGAAACTAGAATATATTTTACAGATAGTTTAACTAATACAATATAAATCGTGTACTCGTATACTTCTACGTTATGGTTGTATAAAATATTATATAGTGTTTACGTACCATCAGACAATTATCTACAATTATATTCAGATAATGTATAACGTATTTTTCTACGATAGATATCAAGTCAATTAAAAAATCGCTCTCACTCAATAATTATTTTATAGATACAGGGTGAATATTATGTTTCAGGCCGATTTTGTTTGGTCGCCATTTTGCATGGAGCATCTAACGCCGACGATATTGAAGCGCACCTGTTTTACAGCTGGATATTGATGACTCTGACTTTTGAAAAAAAATTGTCATGAGTTGACATGCTTTATTAAAAAACAAAATATTTTTTATTGGGGGACTGAAAATTCTCAACTAATAAACCTTTACACTTACGTAGAACTACTGTATGGGCCAGCGAAATCATTAGGCCTTATTTATTTTAGGATGCAAGAGGTAATGTGCAAAAATTAATGGTGATCGCTATCGTCACATGTCGGTGGCCGAATCGTATCAATTTGGCCTGCAACATATGTGGTTTCAACATGACGGTGCCATCTCACACACAGACTAGCTACGCTTAAATTTTACGAAAAATCAACACATCGGCCTGGAACACAATACTCACTCTGTATTTGAACATTGATTCCTTAGAAAATCGATACATATTTAGATAATGTCTAATAATCTGAAGTATTATTCCAGACATACATTCTGCCTTGAGAAAATTTTTTACATAGTAGAGTAGTCATGAAACTTATATAAATAAATAAACTATTATATATGAAGGGTCGACCGTTGAATGTCAAAAAAAAATTTTTTTAGTTAAGAATTCCATTTGATAGTTTAGTTTGTTAGATCAACTTTGTTTATTTCTAAAATATTCAATATCGCTCACAGACCCGAAAAAAATAACATTTTCTAAAAGCGACACACGACTAGAATGCATGATAATATTTTTTTTATTGGTTATATAATATAACATTTTATATATTTTTTTATTAGTACTATCATATGTATACTTTATAAAAAAAAAACTTTAATTTACTTCTCAAACCTGTTTTTTGCAACTCTTTAAAACCTTTAAATGCAGACATCTCAAAACTACTTTACATGGACATTCAACGGTCTTGCAGTGGATCCTTCACACATATATATATATATATATATATATATATTTTAAGGTATTAATGTTAATTGGACAGTGGTAGATCCTTATCGTCATCAAAACGTATTGTCATATATTTAGAATAGTCATCTTCAGATCGTGTCAGCAAAAAATGTATTTCGCCTATCAATCAATCGAGTTTTTGATAATTTTCCCTCGATAGGAAAGGTAGCACACGGTAATAACTAAATATTCTTTCGATAGATTTTTTCTATATTCCAATTGATTAATTTAATTTGTATTATCTTAATTTTCACATTCATTAAATCAAAAATATCACATAACTATGCTCCGAAATTGCTACTTCGCTAATAGAAAGCAGGCGTGCAAGGCGTCGGCCAAAAAGGGAATAGCTACTCTGAGAGGCGTCTTTGCCTATTCTGATTCTGAAGCTCATACCAGCGCAAGTGTTTCGTGTGGTGGTGCCATCTATCGGTTAAACTGTCACTAATTATTTTTTAGTTTTTTTATTTTGATCAATTATTTTTCAAGCACATACCGAATACACGATACAAACGAAAAATACATAAAGGATTATGTGTTTAGCTGTACATTTTCAAAACTGAAAACTACCGTTTTGTCGTTGTAAATATTGAAAGATGTTGTTTCAGAAAATAAACGACATACATATTTACATTATACAAACATGTAATAATAAATGTATGACACCGCTGGGAGGTACTCCAGCTGTTGGCAAAGTTTCAACGCTGAAGGGAAGAGAACCGGGAACGCCGAGCGCTGATATGCTGTCAAGTTTCTAAAACCATTTCGTGATATTTATGGCCAGTTCTCGGTATCGCGGCGGCGCGCGGCTGAACTGAAGAGAACAGCTTCGAGCTGTGGGGCTAATTCACCGGAAATGTTATTACTGCCAGCGTCATAATTCAATTAACATTTGAGCTATAAAAAACATAAGGTACTATAATTTTCTTTCGACGCACCAAGTTGGAAAAAACGAGGGGTTACTGAGATACTAAAAAAATGTTCATTCATTGTCTTGCCTATTTTACATATTTTTATTTTATTACATCTATAATAAATTCTTAATTTTAAAAAAATGCTTAACTTGTCTCAGTCACATGTAGCATATCATCCCTGCATATAATATGTTTTTTCCCTGTGCTCTGTCCTCTGCTCATGTGTTCTTGGAATAACAAGGTATTAATTACATATACTATAACAATATATAATAGATGCTACCGGCCACTAGATATTATTTTGAGTTGACATTTAGCAAATGGCGATATTGCACCGCGGGAAGGAATTTCTCTATGACAATTATTCCGTTAACGGCTCGAGAGCGTGTGTAATAAGCTACTCGTGAAATTACTATCACAAAAATGTGATTTCATGTTTAGAAAAGGAAGGGTGAGAATAATATAAAATATTAGGTATCTGTGTTGTAAAAATACCTTCCTGTTACCTGATTCCGATTTACGATCGGAATCGTCGTAATCTAATCCGCGGGATGCGCGACCCGGAGATCGCGCAATTCGTTTGGTAGATCTTATCGGCGAAGGATTTACGTTTTATTTACACCACTCTTTAAAGATTTTGAGTTAAGTATGTACAAATATAAAGAAAATTTTTGTTTATAAGACTAGTCTATTGAAATTAGACAAATATTGCTGAATTTCTTATAAAAACGCATATAACATTTGCTTGTAAGTTCAATCGCAGATATGTCCAATAAATAATTAATTCAAACCCAGACAAATATGTTTTCAGCCAATAAGATAACGGTATTTGGTAATGTAATCTGTGATTACTGGTCATGTTCAATATGATCCCAAATGCGACTGTTGTGGTTCAATGATTCTTTGCGTTTTACTCGAAAACAGGTAAAGTGGGCATGTCTACTATTCATAATGGACCTCACGTATATAAAAATATTTAAAGTATGCACTATATTAAGAATAAATAAATAAATACTAAGCCTGCATATAATATATGGTTTTCAGATATAATGCTCTTAGAATAACAGGGTTTTATGATATTTACTGAGATATCGAGCTTCAAGCTTTAAATATAATTTATTCGATTTCCTCAACGGAGTTCGTCGTCCATGAGGTGAAATTTTTACAAAAATTTTAGAACAATAATTTAAACAGATTCCTGATTTTGATATATGTTATTGTAATTCATACATTTTATTTGTTCTAAAAATATTAGAAGCTTTAGTAAATATGCTGTATAACCGCGACTTGCGACAATTTTAAGATATCTCAGTCGTATGTTGTTTGTTTATAGACCGATTTTAACAGTAAATGTTTAAGATTATGGGTGTTAGTCACAGACTAGTAAATGAATAGGCACGAAATAAAGTGTAGATACAGGAGAGGGGTTTGGAACATTATAATTCTTACATTTAATTTGTTCTGAAAATATTAGAAGCGCTAATAAATACGCTGTAAAACCGTTTTATTTGCGACAGTTTTGAGACATCTCAGTCGTATCTTGTTTGTTTATAGACCGATTTTAACAGTAAATGTTTAAGATTATGGGTGCTAGTCACAGACTAGTAAATGAATAGGCATGAAATAAAGTGTAGATACAGGAGAGGGGTTTGGAACATTAGTTGCGGGACAAGAAGCATCTTTGTGAAAACATAAATTCGATAGTTTATGACACATTTATGCAACAATAAAAGTGTTTACTCTTCGAAAATTCAATTTTTCTGTAAACAAGACGTATTTTTTATAATAATGCATATTATAGGTATATACGGCGTTTAAATTTTCGTTCCAATCGAGTCATATATTTAAAAAAAGTTGCGGAGCCATTTGATTGCGTAAGTGGTACCAAAGTGATCACGTGGGTGAAGTATTTAAAGAAGGAATTTGCGTTTGTTCATGTTTATATAATTGGTAGTCTGGGGTGCTACTTTTTTAATACCTTATATTTCTAATAAGTTAATACAATTAAAATTTTAAAATTTTACTTACTTTCCTATTACTTGAGATAAAGGTGATTTTACTATGAAAAGAAAAGTTTTTCCATTAACAATACTCGGTTGTTCATGTTTCATTTTTTTTTTCAATAAGGGTATCATTTATATTATTTTCTTCAAAATTAATTATTCAGATGATACCCTGTTGTTTTAAAAATCGATATAATATTCTAATTAATATAATGATTGATTTATACTATTATTCATAGAAGTCATCAGAATTATTTGTACATGACAATCTGGCACAGCTAAAAATGTTCGCTTAACATCCAAGTCTCTCCAAGCACAAGAGCTAGTCTGTTCTTTGGAGAGGTAAGCGATTCACAAAAATATGTAACTTTGGTTTTGTAACAGATTCAAGTAACTCATATATAAGTGTAAAAATAAAAATAAAAAAAAGCATACGATTTATCAAAATATTTTCGATAACAGCGAAATTTATACTCTATTATTAACTTAGTATTTGTGACAGATTTCACAGGAGTACCCGCTGAATATGTTAAATGCTATGTTAAAATTCTATTAACATTATTGAAAATACATTTATGTAGTTTTATTGATTTATAAACGTAAATAATTGCATTTGAAATTCAACGCAATTTCCTATCGAATATTTATTCAATGATAGGGATTTAAATGAAACGTTTTAATGAGAATTTGCGATGCGTGACCTGTGATTGGGAATAAACATAGTTAATCACCGAAGTAATAAACTATACAAAATTCTCATCAGGCTAGTGTGCTAGCTATGGTTCAGGGTACTGCTGAAATCTACCAAAAAATATTTAAACTAATCATCAAAAGATGATGCACAGATTGTGGCATAAAGAACCCCTCAATTTTGAATTGAAAAAAAAAACAAATCAAAAAAGGTATTTGGGAGTTAGTTAGGTCCGATTACTCAACTCAGGGATTCTGTAAAAATAAGGTAGATGGCTCTTTCAAATAATGGAACGATTAAATGTATTAATATCAAAAAGGTAACATATAGGTTCGAAAATTTGTCGCTAAAAATATTGTCGCTGTAGCATAGTTGAATAATGCACCTTCTCCGGTTTGGAAAGAGATCCACGTTTGAATCCGGGTGGCGCAATATCAATATTTTTTGATAAAATTGATTTTATATGTATATCTTTCAAATTAATATATGTAATTCATATTTAAATTATATTAAATTTTCAATAATTCTTAATGTCTAAAAAGAGTATTCTTCTTTAAATTTTCACTTCCCTGGGTACGTTAGAAATCATCACAGCTATTTGAACTTTAGAGGCGATTGCTTCATTGTAATTGTAAACTGCAATGAAGTTAGTCACTCAACTAAGAGATAAGAAATAAGTTTTTCTTGCGCTGGTTTTCTCATGAATGTTCCTCTATAGTACCTGTTATTTGTTTTACTTCATATTTTTAACATCATAACGTGCTTAAGACGAGATCTTCTTTATCTTAAAACAAGAAGATTTTCAATATCCTTCTATTTTTTTGTAGTAACTCTGTGTGCATTCGTAAATTTAAAATTAAGTCCCTATTTCAAAGAAGATCTCGCATTTTGAGAAAACAGTTTCACTCGACCATTTTTCTTGTGAGTGCGTTTTTTTATTCATCATTAATTTTAACTCTATAACCGACAGTGAGTCTTAACCTCCCTTATAGCAAAATTATATATTTTTTTCCTTTATATAATTATTATGAATAGCGACATATCCAAAACTTAATATCCTTAAGTGCACGGAGTATTTTTTTTTTTTAGGAAATCACATTTTTGTTGCAATTTCAGAGCATATTTCTGTGATATTTTTAATACAAATTAAGTGAATCAATTCGAAAGATTTATTTTATCTCATATAAAATATTATTTATTTTATCTCATAATTTCTGATTCAATATTATAATTAATAATTTCTAACTTATTTTCCTTTTAATATCCCAGGCTATATGTACTCATCTATCTAAGACAATATATTTTATGTTATTTAGTGATTTTCTCCATTTTATATTAAGTATTGTTTATTTTATTCCAATTTTTATTTACATTTTTGTGTAAGCTCTAAACATATATCGGTACTCGATTACACGAATAATGTTTTGCATCAACCAGCATCTACTTAAATTCCCAGCATGGCAAAATTGTAGAATATTATTGAACCGCGCATAGATTAATAAAACTATTCAAAACAAGTCTTAAAAATATATTACAATGCATTCAATACATTAAAATGTTCATAAAATAGTAATTGACTGCTTACTTTTTAAATTGAGACACTTGGAACGCAATTAAAACTTTACCGGTCATAAAAGTAAATTTTCACGAGAACTCCAATTACGAACTTCAAATGTAATATTGCCTTTTTCTTTGTCAAATAGTTTTATTACCGCTACAAACGCGATGACGTGCTATTACCGAAATTCGAACACTGTGGCCGAACATTTTAGTTTCCGATCACCGTTTGGAAAGTCGATTTAGGAAACATGTTGTCAATATTTTTAATTGGAATGGTAAGGATCTCAGTCTAATAGTAAAGCGTTGGTTAAGTTTGATTTTGTTATAGCAGATAATTAATGTAGAAATCTTTTTTTTTTAAGATGATCAAATCCATTAAATTTTTTATGCTTAAAAAAGGTTTTAAGTTTAATTATATTTTTATTTTTAATATTTAACGCAAAATTTACATTATTATTTAGGCATATTAATATTAAATTATTTGTTTTTAACTACTTTTATGAGTTCATTTAATACACCAACCGGCCTAGGAAAAGATTATACTACTTTCCATATTGATAAAACAGTGCATTTAAGATGTTTAAGCAATCATGGTTTTTCATAAATATTTTTTTGAAAATGATAAAACTTTTGATAAAAAATTTGGGATTATCTGTCTTACATATAGACAATGTTAATCTTAAATTTAATCATTTATAATCATTATAAATAAGTAAAGCGTGTATAAATAAACAAAATATTATAAATAACCGTATAAATTTAACCACAAGTCCATTACTTAAAAACATATATATTGTAATTTTTAATGTTTTATAAAAACAATTCCAATAATTTTGGTTCATTGTGTAAATTTTCACATCTTTCACCATCGTAACGATTTAAGTACTAGATTTATTTTATAAATATGCAATTAAAAACATTTGAATAATTATTATCATGTGGTTTAAGTTTATATATTTGATACCCTGATGAAGGTTCGAATCCCGGTGGCACAACAACAATATTTTTCGATAAAATTGATTTTATGTGTATATTTTTCTAATTAATATATTTAATTCATATTTAAAATATCACAGACCTTTATTCTGAATAATTACAACTTCACAGTAAGAATGTGTTCTCCTAATGAAAAGGTATTTTCCGAAACCGGTTGGTGTATTAAAATAACTCATAAAAGTAGTTAAAAGCAAATTAATAAACACTTTAATATGAAAATATCATTTAAATGTAACAATTACAAAATTAAGAAATATAACAAAAATCTCTTAAAAAAATTATAAAATGGGAATCATAAAAGAAAAGTATATATATAAAGAATAATAGTTAATTAAGCAGTCCAATCATTCAGAATTAAGTTCCAATGCCAGAGAAACATAAATAATATAATATATTATTTAATGCGTCAAACTTTAGGTTGACTAATTTGACTGGAATCGAACCCTTGACCTTTATTTCTATAGGTACGTGAATATGAACCTACCGTTTCACCAAGGAAATATTTTTATATACTTTTTTTTATCCTAAATAAAAACATGTCTACAGAATTAATTTGAGAATGAATTATTTGAAGTACGAGTATATTTTATGACGAAGACAAATATTTTTCTTCAGCGATGTGTCAATTATAATGATTAATTATCACAAACCATCTCAGCTCAGGACAAAGAATAGTAGTCTGGAATACTAATTTTAACATTTATTTTGTTTAGCAATACTGAATACTATTTCATAAATTAAAAATATTACATATATGATTATGTAAATAGATTGAGAGAACTGATTACTATTGAATATTGCAAATTATTGTTTTTTACAACAAAATATATGTTTAATACACGTTTATTGAAAAATAGTCAAAATTTTGGAATGTACGATGAAATTGATAAAACTTAAAATCTTTCCTACTTCGTGTCAGTATTGATATATAGTGGCATCAATCAGATGAGACTTGGCTCGTAAAGCACTTCCACAAGTCCCGGTCTCGGGTCACCCTCACAGCTGACTCCAGCTCCATCTCCAGCCAGATGCAACGTATCTATCTACCGTTGTGGTACTATAATAGATCTTCTTCAGCCCAAAGTTGTATCCAGGATAATCTTCATTTCTAGACTAGTCATTAGTGATGAGAAAAAACGCTACTCATAACTCACCGGTGTGATTGAGATTGATATGCAATAATATTAGTGATTATGACTGTGATCACAGTTTATTAGCATGCGCTGCACGATATCACAATACACGAAATAAATAAAAAACATACTTATATTATTCAAACTTAATTTGCGTAAAAAATATATAATTAATATATATGTAATCTAATTTAATATCATTACGAAGAGAATGTGAGTTTATTTTTCGGATCTAATTCTCAGCATTTCGGGCCAAATGCGTAAAACGATTTTGCAGAAACTACTAGATGGGGCTTATCACGAATTATAACGTCATTCCTTCATGAATATTTTCGTTTTATATACACATGCGCTAAATCACGGTTTACAACCAAATATAAATACAATAAAAAAATTAATCATGAATCACGATATTCCCAGATATTCAATCACTGGTAGTGAGTGTGACTTAAAAATATCAGTGATTGACTCACGGTTCGTGATTTTGCAGCCATAAAATTAGAAGAATCATTTTGTTCACTGTTGTAGACAGGGCTTGCTGTGGTTAGATTTGTTACAGGATTTAGGCATTCGTGCGTCGCGCTATCCACAAAATATGCAACATCCTTCTCCAGTTTCATTTCCATTTCAAATGTTTATTTTTTGTCGCTATCTCCGCTGCATATACGAAGATTTGAAAGATGGTATGAATCAACATAATTTTAAAACAAATTAAATGTATTCCGAATACCTTTAAGTAATATACGCTAGGAGACCCTTATTCGATTTTGGATAAACTTTAATACAACTTATATATTTTTTTAAAAGAGAACATATTATTATTGTGAAGTTGTAGTTTATTCAGAGTATATTTCTATGGTATTTTAATACAAATTCAAAGATGATAGTTATTATAGTATCAATTTGGAATAGTTGTATCATATAAGTTCACAAATTTGTCGTCAATTCACTAGGTTGACATTGTATAATGGTCAACGCACTTCCCTGGATTCCTGGTACGAATCCTGGTGGCAGCTAAAATATTTTTTTGATAAATTGATTTTACCTGTATGTATAAATTTAGAATTGATACATTTAATCCATATTTTTGTTAGTTGTTTTATAGAAAATTTAGTTAATTGTATGCGTATTCGTATTTTCTGCTCACTTTACCAGTGTTTGTGATCAACTCGCCCAAAATAAATTGGTTCATGAACTATCTCACATCCTGCTATTTGAAAAGTTTGTTGTAATACATGATGGTAGTTTCTCGTTATTATTATATATTTATAGGATATTACATGTTAGATTTTCACATAGATATAGAATTGATATTTCTACTCAGTTGCTAGCTCGGCGGAGATTGAGTGAGATGTTATTATCTATAAGGATCTGTGAGTAATATCAATCAAATAAGGGTTCTCCAATGAAAATAATTATTATTGACAAACAGGCAAATTAATTTAACAGTAATGAAATATTCTTAATTAATATGAGATGGCATGATTCATACACTATGAGAACAAATATATACGTCTTATAATAGTCGGCAAATTATGTGAATTCTAGAGAATTGTTTTTATCAAATAATATGGTTAAAATACTTGTGTAATGTATGGTTGGTACTTGTGAAATTTAAGCAAGAAATCTGTAGATGCGGGAAGAGACCTGGTGGCGGATGCCAACCAAGAAATTCAGGAATTCAAGGCGCAGAGATAAGTGTTAGATGCGAGCATAAGTCTCTTACATGAAAATATGTAGCTAGGCGGAAAGTCTGGATATAGTATTTCACAGTGAATTTCGAACACGTGCATTTATGATGCAACGAGGCGTCCGGATTACGACGTGATGGAGGGATGTTATATCGAGTGCTGCATAAAATGTTGACACACTGATGTTTGGAACATATATTTATTTATTCTTGAACGAAAATAATGTACTGTGCCTTCTTCTTCGCTCCCTCTCTTCACCCGGCACGCCGCCACCAGTCGAAAGGCGACCTTGAAATGGTGCGGTAGTTCGTGAATCGAAGAACAGGATTCAATTGAGACTTCGCGTCTATACAGTGCATTCTAAAAGACCCTTAACGAAGAAAATGATAAATTTACAGTCCACCTTGGAGGTGTCTGAAGAACTGGATTGTGGTGAGTGCAAACCTCCTTCCGAATGTCCTGTTTCTTCCGGCATCTATACTTTTACAACTATATTTTTATGATAATACAACTATATTATTATGATAATTACAACTTTATTTTTATGATAATACAACTATATTATTATGATAATTACAACTATATTTTTATGATAATACTCGGCGTATGATGAGAAGCAGAATTGTCCCGATAATTTGTGTGCTTTCTTTTACGATGTTTCTGTTCGAACACAAGGTAATGTTAGGTGAACAAAAAGTAACTTATTAACTTCAATACAATGCATTTAACAAATGGATCGGAGTATTTACATCAATGATCATTCGGATATATGGTGGATAACGACAGATTACTTAATATACCGTAACTCTTTCAATATTCGAGTCGGACCGTTGTGAAATGAACCGCCGGAGACTGTTGACGAATTGGGGTCCCGGATCTGTCTGAAGGGACATTTCGTTCGGGAGAGCGCTTCTATGCAATTCCGTAAGATTAAGTACTGTAAATAAAAATAGACTCACAACTTACGTTAGCACGATCCACAACCAGGAATAATCACATCTTACTCAAGATGTAAAAAAGGTGTCGACTATGGATTTTAAACTTTTACATAGACTATGAATGAAAGTACTAAATAAATTGTAATTAAGAATAAGAAAGGGCTTTTTGATTCTATCCTTTCTATTGTATATAGATGATGAAGTGTTAGTAGCTAATTACTATTACCTATTAGATTCACTGAGCTGATTGTTAGTGTTTGGTGACTAGGATGTCCGATGTATGCACAAGAGTCAACTGAGAGAAACGTTTGAGAGAATAAAAGAGTGACCAAGTATGATATACTGGTAAATAATGAACGCCAAGAACAAATAAATGAGTTTGCATATTTGGAAATTAATTATACTATTATATTACGGTTATTATCATTTATATTAACCAGGAACGGCAAGGTTTAGAATACATATTGTGAAGCTAATGATTATTTGAATGCAACTATCGCCAATAGGAATTTGTCACATCAAGCAAGACTTATCTAATAAAGGACAGCTAGAAAGGGACGGGAGGATATGATTATCGTCAGAATGTTATTAAAAACATAAATACGAAGGATATAGTGAACTAAAATAAATTTTAAGTGAATACGATATTCTGTGTAAAACAACTATTTTCAATTTATAAAGGGACAGCTGGGGGGGGGATACCCACCCTTTCACGGGACCAGTTTAGAAGCTAGGGCTTCCTTGTCGGTCCCTCTCATCAAAGCTAATCAAAATACGCGACTTTAATTCAATAACATATTCAAGTTTATGTAAAACGAGAAAAGGTACAAAATTCAATGTGATTTTTAGCAAATATCGCAAAAATTTTAATAGTTAGACCCTCCAGCGTTCCTTTAGTAAAAATCATATAACATAAAAACAATAAAACATAGTTTTACATACAGATAGAAAATGTATGAAAAATTAAGGTGCAGCAATTTGCAAGCAAGACTAGCGGTGTATACTGGAGTTTTGACGCAAACACTAATGTATGGAAATGAATCCTGGATTTGCCAAAAAAAGAACGAAAGTAAACAGACGGAATGCGATTGAAATGCGGTCACTTAGGATTATGTGTGGAAAATATTTGTATGAAATAGTGAAGAATTAACAAATTATCAGCGATTATGAATGGGTCGCTGAGATGATTTGGTCATGTGAAACGTGTGATTGAAGAGAGAATAATAAAAAAAATATGAGGCAACTGTTAAATGCAACAGGAATAGAATGCATCCGTGAAAGAATGAATACTGGAAAACGGTCCTGTTTAAAACCTCAATAACTAAAGAGCGTGCATGAAAAGATGTATGAAGGTGGACGAGACAAAAGTAAATGCAAGGTCACATGGACGAGGCAAGAATGGTTTGACATTCTCTCCTCTCTGAGAAATGACGTCATGGTAAGTTAGTTAGTTATTTATATATAATAATGAAAAATTCTAACTATTTATTTTATATATTCATTGATTTTATTTTTAATTACATCCTCATTCAACTGGTTGTTGTATCCTTGTAGATTATGCTACAATGATATATCAGCACCTACCACATTAAATGAAATGGAAAACCTACGACACGTTTATACAACAGCCAAACCATCTGTACTGCTGAGGCATGTTTGAAAAAACATGGAAAACATTGAGACATGTTGAAAAACAACACTGAAATGGTAAATAAGATCGGTAAAAAAACAAAGAATTATATAATATAAAGGAAGATAAAAAAAAACGTTTCGTAAATGTAATTTATTATCACTATGATGTCGTATCTGGATAAATCGAAAGTTCAGAATTTTTTTTAAATAATCGAATATTTAATATTTCGTTAATTTATTTTTAATATTCAGATTATTAAAATAACACTTATTATTATTATTAATTAGTATTATTATACATGATATATTCAGGCATAAAGAGAATTTGTAAATTAATAGAAAATTTCATCAGAAGTGCAATACACAAAGAAAAATATTATATGCCAGATTTTTTTTTCATAATCAAAATTAAAAATAAAAATATATATAAAATGTGAAATAAAGCAATGTATTCGTTACCACTGAGTTGAGACATAAAAAATTGTAATAATGTAGTCTTATCAAGAGTTAAATTTACAGCAAAAATGTCGACTACCTTCGCATATTCATTTCCCAAAGAATGCAATTTGGGGACTGCGGAGTTGACTAATGCATGAGTTCTGACATTACTACTGTAATAGAACAATGAATTATGTCTCGATGACCTCAATGGTGTGTGAAAGTCAAGCATATCAACAATCTGGGGGCAGTCTATCATACCATTGATGATCCTGTATAGAAATATAAGGTCCGTCATCATATGTCTCCCTAATAATTTAAAAAATTTCATCCTCAGAGTGCATATTTTATTTTAAATTAATGAATCTTAGAACATTTTTCTGGACCATATGACCTAATTATATTCTAGCAGAGGTCTGACTAAAAAAGTGCCGAGGATTTTATAAGTGTGCAGGCCTGAAAAGTTTTTTGCAATCCGCAAAACATTTTAGGACCTTTATTAGTTATCAAATCAATGTGAGGAATGAATTGTAATTTACTGTCAAATATTACACCCAGATCATTGATCTCCATAACTGATACCAAGTCAACGTCGCTGATAGAGTACGAAAATTTTACAGGATATTTTTTTTTTGTTAAACTAATAGATTGGCACTTGGAGATATTATGATGTAGGTGATAATTGGAAAAGTATTTAAATAAGTAATTTAAATTACTTTGTATTATCATGCAATTAGACACATTATTCACTGATCTGAATATCTTCAAGTCTTCGAAATAAAATAGAATTTGTACATTATCAAAAACATTGGAAATATCATTAATAAAAAAGAAAAAGAATAAACAATATATGCCCAAGATGGGAACCCTGTGGAACACCACTCGAAGCAATGAATTCATCAGTTAATGAGGAGTCAAAACTTATAACCCTGATAGATAGTTCTACAATTATATTACAATTAAAGTACAACTATCTATTAATTAGCAGAAAAAAGTTGTAATATTGATATATAACGTGAGGCCGACACGCCACCCTAAAACCCGATGGACTGACAAAATCATCAAATAATAGAGGAGCAGGCCTTCAACCAGTAGTAGAGAGTAAATGACTGATAATGATGATTATGAAGAATAATACTGATTAGGTTTTTCAAAAAAACATTTTTGCAAGTCAGTAGAAATAAATTATTATAAATACTAAATTAATGTATTAATTATAAATATATACATATAAAATCAGTTTTGTCAAAAAATATTGTTTTTGCGTCACCGGGATTCGAACCTGGATCTCTATTTCCAATCCGGGAAAGTGCACTACCTTTGTGCTATAACGCCAGTATTTTTCTTGACAAATTTTTGAACCTATATGTTACATTTTTCAAATTAATACACCTGTCGTTCCATTATTTGAAAGCCATCTACATTATTTTTACAGAATCTCAAATACCTTTGAGTAAACTGACTGCAGACGCCAGAATTATCAATTCATTTTTATTAAATTTTTGGACACATTGATACAACATATATTTTTAAGGAAAACACATTCTTATTGTGAAATTGTAATTATTCAGAATATAGGTCTGTGATATTTTAAATAATTTTTAATTTTTTTTTTTTTTTTTTAAATATCACAGACATATGTTCTGAATAATTACAACTTCACAATAAGAATGTGTTTTCCTTAATAATAAATTATTAAACTTAAATTATTTGTGTCCCATCTAACTCAATTTTTGCGAAAAAGTGCATATATTATTAATTATTTTTATTTGTTAACTTTGTTTTATTAACCAGTTAAAAGACATCTACCGGTTTCAAAAATACAATTTTCTTCTACAGGATGTCAATACTAATCAAAATATGTTGCTACTTTACGAGAATATATTTTTAAAAAACAATAATTATTGAAAAAGTAAATTTAGTACCTAACTCAAATCGTTACTTAATACAAATTTACTCCATAATTTTTTTTTAGAATACGACTCGTAGATAAATTTAATTGTTGGTTTATCAATGTGTCCAAATCAAATCAATGCGTCCAAAATTTAATAAAAATTAATTAATAATTCTGGCGTCTGCTATCAGATTACTCAAAGGTATTTAAGATTCCGTAAAAATAAGGTAGATGATTTTTTCAAATAATGGAACGATTAAATCTATTAATATCAAAAAGGTAACATATAGGTTCGAAAATTTGTCGCTAAAAATATCGTCGTAGTTGTATTATTGGATAATGTACCTTTCCCGGTTTGGAAAGAGATCCAGGTTCGAATCCCGGTGTCGCAACAACAATATTTTTCGATAAAATTGATTTTATATGTATATCTTTCTAATTAAGATAGATACATATATTTGGTACATACATTGGTTCCGAACTACAGCTTTTTGAAGGATCGAGCTGATTTATATAGATTAAACCTAAAATCCACGCGCGACGATGTTAGCACTCAGAGCTCGTTGGGAAAAGTGACCGTTGGAAATCGGCGTCTCTGGTTTGAACGGAAGCGAACGGCTGGAACAATTAGATGTTCGCGCGCAGTTTAATGATTTACAACGATAGGTACTCAGATTTTAAAATAGACATGGAGTGGTATCAATTAAATAAACGTTAATTTTTATATGATTGAAATTTTAAATATTGAGAAAAAAACATTAATTATTGTGGGAAAGTTGTAATACTGACGAATGTGATTACCAGTAATCTATTTTCACTACTTGTCTTATATAAATATAATATAAAAATAATATAAAAATCAACATCTAAAAATAACATTAATGCACAAGACACTCGACACTACTAGAATACATTTCATCAGAATATCTTTACTAGCAAAAGGCGGTTGGTTTTAAAACGAGCTTAGAAGATTCTCATCGTGTTAAAATAAGCAGTGTGTCGACGAGACTGTTAAAAAACATAGGTAAAAGGATTTTTTGTTCCCGTGTCAAGATTTTGACAGTCATCCTTCAACAACCCGTTCGTGACTTGCCGGAACCATAAATATAACATTTTTAAACAAACAAGGAACTAATACAAATTTACGAAGAAAAACATACTTTTTAATAAAAGAGGAGTGTTGTATTTAATGCGAAATGTATCGTGTTAATTATACTAGTCAACAACAAAATCCTCCCGTTGAAAGAAAAATGACATTATGTATTTTAAGATGCAGAGTACATATTACGCGTTTATTCAGTCACATTTGAAATACGGTATTATTGGATGGGGAGTTGCATATTAAACTTCAATATCACAATTAAAAAATCACTAAAAAAATGATAATAAAAAGTATTATAAAAAAAAAGATTATCCAAGTACACATACAATTTTTCTACAAATAGTAGATATATACAAAAAAAATTCAATAATTCAAATTTTCAAAATTAAAAATCAATTAAATTTTAGAAGCGAATTTCGATCTACAAGATATAGAGATCAAATTGATATCCCAAAACTAAAATATACCGCAACTCAACATCAATTTATTTATCGAGACTTCAAATTTTTTAACAATCTCCCCATCACAATTAGAAAAATTACGGACTATCATAAATTTGTAACTGAAGTAAAAAAATATGTACACAGACTAACTGAAACTTAAATTAACTAATATATACTCCTTCTCTATACACGAATCTTACTCTCATAGAGAAGAAACAAATGTTAAAATGTATATATATATATATCCACTGGTTATTCAAATTGTATTATATTTTTTATACTAATAAAAAAAAAAATTAAAAATATCTAGGGTCCGAAATTGTCCAGAACACAGTTTTTGGGAAAATACTCAATTGTTTGTTAGCAAAAACTGAAATGTACTTAGTTTTTTATCTTTTATTTCTAAGAACTTATTTCCAAACTTTATCATTGTCATTCAAAACCTTGTTACTTTTTCATTTTATGTTAATTCACTGTTTGATTTAAATTGATGTCATTAAAATTCAAAAGCCCTATTTCCGATTTTAATCAGTCGATCGATGTCGCCAGCGCGCCTTGAGCACCGCAGCTGATTCATAATAAATCAGTCTAGATTAAACGATCTGATTCGCATACGAAGATATGTATAAAAAATAATTAATTATAGTAAAAATATATTTGAAAGGCTATTAGAAATAAATGTAAAAATAATGAAATTCCACATCGCAGCTAAACAATAGTATCATTATTTCAACAGCCAGTTTACATCGCGTTTCACCTCTTTCTAGTACTGATGACTCACTGATGAGTATAGATTTGAATTTGATTCAAATGGTTAGGTCCTTTCTAAGTGCCCAGAAACCAGAGGCCAAAATCAAAAACGATCTAAAAGGAGATTATTTATTATTTTTTAATACAATTAAAAAAAATAGCTGTTAATAACGGGTATAATACAGGTTTGATAGACACTATTTTAAAAAATAAATTAAAAGAATATAATAATCATTTTTTATATAAATCAAATATAAAACTTAATGATAATAATCATTATTGCCGTAGGATTTTATACATAAATAACTTTTCGAATCAAATATCTAAACACCACTAACATTAAACCGGCATTTTATACCAATAATAATATAGGAAATTTACTCATGAATTCTAAAGACAAAGATGATAAATTTAACAATTCTGGTGTCTATAAACTTAATTGCAAGGATTGTGCTGCATTTTATATTGGTAAAACGGGTAGAAATTTTAGAATAAGAGGAAAGGAGCATTTGAAATCTTTGAACAATAAACAAAATAAATGTTCAAACATCTCAAATGCTCCTTTACTCTTATACTAAAATTTCTACCCGTTTTACCAATATAAAGTGGGTTTTCAGAATTTTCTAATCATTTGATAGAAAATGGTCATGGTTTTCATAAAAAATTCTGATTGTAAATTTTGCATATAAACGGGGCTGGTCACAAATTAAATAATTTGGAATCGTTGGAGATAAATAAAGCATGTAAAACTGATCAAAAAATTATAAACAACCAACTAATTTTAACTACGAGTCCCATTCTAAATTTTTACCTAAAAATTAGTCGATTAAGTATTAAGTATAAGATTTAAATAACAATTTGAGTTAGGTACTAAATTTATTTTTTAAATAATTGTTTTTTTTTTAAATAGATTCTGGCAAAGACACAATAATATATGTTTTTAGTTAGTATTGACATCCTGAAGAAGAAAATGGTATTTCTCGAAACCGGTAGACGTATTTAATCAATTAAGTGGTTAATAAAACAAAGTTAACAAATAAAATACAGATTATTTATTTACTAAAATTAAAATATCGCATTTTATAGTTTAATCCACTCAATTGTTATCAATCAACACATTTATATGTGTTGCAATAAATTAAAACAGAAAATTATTATCAAAATAAGTGTATCATATTTCTAAAACTGCCTATACAAAATACACAAACATCTGTATGTATCAAGCCCATATTGGCTTAGTAACAAAGTTTTAATGAAACTCCTCGTCGCCTTGATAAAATAGCTCACCTGTTTCTCGGGATAAAACTTCAGAGACATTTTAAAATAATCTTGTACACTTTGAAGCGATAATGGGGAGCGTGTACGGACATAAATGAACAGATTTGTGTATCAAAAGAGACACTTGTATATTTTTTGTCCTTCTTTTAATCCGCGTCGAGCTTAAAAGCTGTCGGAATGTATACAGTATATACTTGTAGGACTGGATTTTTACAAAGATGTTTCAACTGTGTTCCAAAACACGAAAATATATATTTTTAATATTATATTTTGATTTACACAGAGAGTTAGATTATAAATCATCGACTTTGACATTTACCCAAGAGTAAAAATATTTTTATATTTATATACGAATTTAATATTTAACTTTATTTTTATTCTAGGCAGAAAAGAAAAATAGACATTGTTTTAAAATATTTGACATAAAATTAATATTTAGTGATATTGTTTTATATTGTATTATTTTTACATGTATAAAACATCTTGTAACTTTTCTAGTTCTTGGCTAAAATATTCATGTGTATGCTGTTTAAGTGAATGCTATTTCATGTCATTAAAACAAATTAAATTATTCAATTAGAAAGATATACAAAAAAATATATTAATCGAATAAATATTTGGTTGCTACCAGCATTTGATCTTCTTTTATCCGTTACATGCGATAACTAAATTTGATATATCAACCAATTAAGTTTTCGAAAAAATTTTAACTGATGTTCTGTAATTCTTTGTAATTGATACATGTATTATTCAATTTTTAACTTTATATTTGATGTATTCCAAATACCTTTTAGTAATACATAATTTTAAAACTCATGGAATTTTAAAATGACTCAATAATTGGTTATTATAAACAAAGTTATTAGCTATTTTAGTTTGGGGAGGAGCAGCAAAAACAATATTAGAGTAGGCAAAAAGAGCACAAAAAACATTTCTTAATGGTCGTCCCTTTAGATATCCTTCAGATCTCATATTTAAAGAATACAATGCCCTAGACATATTTATGTTGAGACTCCTCCAATTTTTCCATGCTAACAACAACTCACCCCAAGCAATAAATCATGGACACAACACAAGACAAACAACGAACTTCTATACGCCAGTTCCGAGAACAACTTCTTAAACACACTCAGTACCAACTGAAAATCGTTCAACTCCAATAGAATTACACAAATATGGACCCAACATATGATCCAATCGGACAAAGAACAATCAGAAGCATGGCTATCCAATATTCTATCATAATTATTATACAATGCCTACACTAATAATTCACTAGTTCTACAATACCCCCACTGCATTTTTATTTAAAATTATTATTATTATATTTTTTTTGTATCTTTATTTTTATTTCTGTCGAATCTTTATTAAATAATACCCCAACAGCATGAAAACAGACTACTTTAATACAGACTTAGTCTTGCAAAGTAGCCAGGACAACGCTGTATGTATCAGAGGTAAAGTGTACTCCATTCCACACAATAAAATACGAGTATTTAATTGCAATATAATTGTATCTTATGTTAATCATGTTATTTTATAATATATTTACCTCTGTTGCAACAAAAATATAAGCCACAAAGTTATATTTGCATATATTAAAAATAAAATAATTTTATATTTTCTGTACATCTTAATAGCTGATTAATTTAATTTGTATTAAAAATACCTTATTTTATATAATAAAATACATTTTCGCTTAACAAAAGAGAACAAAGGTCAACTCTTATGAACGCAAAGCATGCGTTCATTGTATTTTTATTATTATATTTCTCAATTCCTCACCTGATAGACTTATGTTATCTGCCATAACAATAAATACATCAACAATGCCCTTAGAAACATTCATCTGCAAGAATCGCCTACAAAATGTAAATGTCTTACAACAATATCAGGTATATATCGGTAACGCAGTGGAAAAATAAAAAGATTTAAATTTATTTCGAATTCATTTTTTTAATATGGTGTAATAATATCCGCGTTTTTATTATTTATATTAATTAAATTAAGTTTTCCCATAAAAATATAAAATTTCCATGTATTTTATGTAATTACTGTTGTACAACGCTAGTGAATCCAGTAATTGGCATAAAACGTTACCAATAGTCACATGATTGCTTAAAAACTACTACCTGTGAATTGCTTTCCAATGGGGCCTTGGTATAACTCATTATTAATATTAATGTTTAATTAACAGACTACAACTTAGTAAACGTCAACTGCTGATTGGACTGATTATAATTTTCCATTTAATTAATATATTTTCCATTTAATTAATATATTCTTCAATGTCTATAATATTTAGGGTTCAACAGTTGTCCATATTTTCAATAAAATTTTTGTATTGTCAAATGCTTCAATTGCCTTCTAGATTTCACGACAGTTCAGAATCGTCTCAATATAGTTATTTGGGCTATTCTAAAGTCGTTTTAGACCTCTCTAGCTCACGTTTCAGGTTCCATTGCAGGCTCCGTCATCAGGACTGATGTTGCTAATGCAACATTTTTATCAATATTCTAAATCAGAGGTAAAGTGGAGTAAAATAATGGTAAATAAATCTGGTCACCTACAATTGATATACGAGTATGTATGATAATAAGACCAAATATAATAAATAAATTATTGAAACAATGAGTTTCAGTAAGAATGTATATTAATACGTAAAAAGAAAAATATGTGACTGAATAAGACACCATGTTGTGTGTAAGACTTGCATTTACGTAAATTTATCAACTTTTTTCTCGCCAAAAAATTCAGAAAAAAAAACTTGAATACACGCATGCCTCTAAGGTGGGTAGAGAACGGCACCTACAGTTTGAACACCGAAGTTCAAAGCAGCGCGACTCAATGATGCACTAGCGAGCTTCGGCGCACACCCGATAGATGGAGAAACAAGTTTCCTTGCAACCGTATATTTCTTACATTAATTATTTTGACGGTAAATTATCAGACTTTTTGTACCAAGCTTACCTACGAAATAAACCACGAGACAAAAATTCAAGCTATATGTCGCCGTTTGCCGACCAACCAACAATAATTACTAAACTTTGCTTTATACCTCTCCATTGCAGTGCTCTTCTAATACTGTGCTTTGAAAATTTCATTTATAATTATTAGTGATAATTCTTAGATTATCATCAGATTCCTTTAGGGTTCTATCCTCTGATTACTGTCTTATTACTTGAGTTCCGATTCCTTGTAAGTGAAATTCATTCTTTTCAGGTAACAAAATTATATGTTTATTACAACACGTTATACAGTAAATATAAATTATACATTCAGAGATAGACTAGTTATTCAGGAGAAGTTGTAATGGAAGAGAGTTATTCCCTCAGAGACGGCCTCTTATAAGGTACATCTCTAACTACTCATCTACTCACTTTCATGATACACACACACACACACACACACACATACATTTACAAACTGACAGTTCTCACATTATTATTTTTAGAGTTGTATCGCTCTTACGGCGCAGTATTGGCGCTGCGGTGCACATTGCGTGATATGCGCATCAACTTTGCGCAACAATTTATCGTCTTTATGATATCTCGCGCTTATTCTGCTTACATACAGAATTTGCGCACCTCGTCTCGAATATTCAAGCAATAACTTATTATTTTTTTACTTAATAAATGATAATGTAAACACGTTTCTAAACTTTTATATGCCTTGGAAAGTGAAAAAAGCCTATGATATTGGCTTTACAGCGGTGGTCTGAAACGCAATCTGCCACACGAGCGAGGTAGATACGCCTATACCGGTTAAACGAAAATTTACTGAGAGTATCATAATTTTTCAATTGTTATTTTACCGGTGTGCTGAAGTGTAATCCCTTTTTGTGTGAATCTTTATATTGTGAACATAGTAAAATAATATTTTTACCAAAAATTTAAAATATTTTGGAATCTTTGCGGTATCAGCAGGAAGCTTAAGTAAGATTTTTAATGTTAATTAATTTTCCGAACATCCGTGCTGCCTTTTTTAAAAATGGTCTGTTCATTTTGTTTATTTAATTCCTCAACAAAGAAAACTCTTGTTTGTTTATCCTTTTCTTAATCAGCATTTCTCGGTAACTTTTAATATAATAATATTTTATTTTGCTTTTTCAGGCATTTATTTATAAATAAACCTTTTAACCTTGCTAAGTTGCGATGGTCAGATAGCATCAGTTAAGATGTTAAGCAAAAAGTGAAGCAAAGCGCTAGAGACAGGATGCGGATCGGCAAAAGAATATGGATAAAATGTGAAAATTTATTTAGAATCATTTTAACCTTTTAACTGCCAACTCTATTTGAAATGGAAAACACCGCATAGGGTAAGCCTGGGCTTTAAGGGTTTTTACTTATCTATCAAGACCTGTCATTCACAGATGGCAAAATGATTTAAAAACATAAAATAAATGTATTAATTAGAAAGATATACACATAAATTCAATTTTATCGATAAATATTGTTGTAGCTAACTGAATTTGAATCTAGATCTCTTTCAATCCGGGGAACGTGCATTAACCGATTATTCTATAGCACCACAGTTCATTGACACAATTTTTTGAACCTATGTGCTACAAACCGCGCGTTTCGATTTCATCTTCACCATCTTCCACCGTTTAACTTGGAATATCTATTCCACTGGCTAAAGAAGATCAAATAAAGTGGTCGACAAACACCTAAAGTACGCGGGATGTGTTTCAAATACCTCTATAAATGGTATAAAGTGGAAATAAATTTTATAATTTCTCAAAATCAGCAATATATTTATGTTTTTTTTTTGCATTTCCTGTAGTATTGATACAAACACAATATCTTCAAAATATCTATTGAAGCATTTAGATTCTAATTTTAAATGTTTTTCGTGATTTATTGTTTTTTTTTTAAATCCGTTATAGAGTGGTTTGGAATTAAATGAATCATTTATTTAATTAGTTAATAATGGGTGATAAATTAACAAATAAATTCCTCTAAATAAGTAAATAATCTAATAGTTTACGATGTCTCGTACTTAGCTATTTGTGATAGAGTTGATAATTATAGAATTGTAATAAATAACTTCATAACATAGATAAGACGACAATGTTATAAGATTATTACACATATAGCAAAATAATAAACTACAGGTTTAGGAAGTATTATTTATTAGAATTCATATAAAGTATATGAAATTGTTCCCTTTTATTCTGTAGTGTATTTAAAGCATCAAAATAAACTCAATCCTGAGTGCTTAAAGAAATATGTCAGTTGAGATAATAAATACCGACGACATGTGTATGTGTGTAATACGTGTACAGCAGTCGTTCCTTTTATAGACCGAGCAGAGGGGGTAATATGTCAAACTATTTTCAAACGGACCAGGTTTCATGGGCAGTCATTTTTAGGACGACAGACGAAGTTAAAAGTATCATTGTTTATTAGTTATGTATGATAGTTTATTATTTATGTATGATAGTATTCAACTTGTTTTAATCTGATTATATTATTTATTATTCATGTATATATATATATATATAGTATTGTAGGTAAGATCAGTGTGTAACTGTATTTTCATTTATTTTATACGATTTAATATACCATTTTATCAGTGGCGTGCAGTAGGCTTAAACTTAGGTTATGCTGTTACCGACGACGTTTACGGAAACCGGATGCGGTTGTTTCGGCTGCATATATACTCGTATATACCATTTAATAAAAAATATGTTATTTTCTCACGTGCTAATGGGCTTTAACTATTATTTAAAATAGTGTTGTGTCAAAAACATGATAACCTGTCATTTAAATAACAGTTTATATAATATGAGACTACCCCTAAAACATCACTGTACATCGGTTTTTGGCAGATCTGAGTTATGAATGCCACAAGATTATACATCTTTTTGGGCATAAAATGCAGAGGCGTGCACTGCATACAAGCAAAAACTCTGTGTATAACTAAAGATTCTGGACAATGTATATATATATATATATATATATATATATATAAAAGTCGTTAACATGATAATATGTATAAATGTGGATGAGGCAAAAATTTTGTGTCAGGATAGAAGTGTTCTTCTTGTTTTCCTCTGCTTGGAAACGGCGTGAAGGTAAATTAGTTAGTTATTTAAGATATAATATATATTATTATCACAAAGGTTTATTAACTGATAACATGATTAATATAATTGTCTAACAGTCTTAAGTATTTAATAATGTTAGTTACAAAATGAATGAACTGAGACATTTCTCGTGTCAATTCAGGATTATAACTAGTAAGTACCTAACTTCTTACTATGTTTAGTTTCATTCTCCTCTGTGACATCCAAGCATGTGCTTTAGTTTAAAACTTCATCCCCTTAACTTAGTTGTAGTATGATCCTGTCTACTTCATTTTATTTATTTTTCTGTATTCCTTTATTTTGTATTACTCCATCTAAGTTATTTCAACGCGGTTTGGTTTTATTGTCCGTCTCTGTGACATCTGGCCATATTTTAGATTAATTTCTTAATCTTATTAATATCGTAGCAAATTATTTAGTTTTTGTTACTTACTATGTAATTTTTTTTTAAAATAAAAATTAATTTTTCCGCCACGTCCATTAAACTGTCTCGTGACTAATATTCGTTCACTGAGTCTAATATGAGTCACGAAAGTCATCAAGATGTAATCACGTAATCGACATCTGCCACTAGCTCTGTTTCTATCCTTTTACTAATCTGTAATAAGCGCTTGACACAGGCGATTGTGACTAAATCACGTTACGCGTGTTATCGTGTCTTCGGTATTGTGAACTGATTTGACAAAAAAACTTTTAATAAAAAATAATAGTATTGTCACAAAAGTCATTCATATACAGCAAAGAAGTATAGTGAAGTGGACACAGAGTGACATCTAGCGACAGCACCATATGATGTCAGTGGCGCGCGCGGCATGCCACGAAATGTGGATCCAACCACTTATTTGCCGAACTCCGTCAGTACAATATCTTTCCACAGATAAATGAGCAAACCTTAAATTAAGTGAAATCAATTAAGTATTTTTTTGTCTATGTCTCACCTCTATCTCAATTCCTCGCACTCTTCACTATTAAACCAAGTTGACTATTGCATCAGAAGCAGTTTATCATTCAGTGTTGTTAATTCTTATGATTATAATCTACATCGATAGAAGTTTCACTATGTACACACATGTCCACTACAATTTTTTTTCTTCTTAAATAACTACAAACTACGTATCAGTTTAATGAAGACGCTCTCATATATTCATTTATGAATTAAATTTTAATTAGCCACGGTGTATTAATTACAATAGATATTCAAGATCATCGTAACATAATTTTGAATTACCGAAAATATATCTTAACACGTTTTACATAAATACTGATTTCGTCTTATATTGCGAACGCCATTGTGGACATCGTCCAGGATGAGTCTTGAATGCTTGCAAGTCTCAATTTATCACTCTCAGAGCAAGACAGTCTATTAGGTCAAACTAAACAAATATTTTGCACAAAGATTCCATTTGTTTCTACCAACAAAAATTTACAACGGTCTAAATGCAAAAGTGAAAGATTGCAACCGTAGTCTTGCATATTTTTCACAAAAAGTGCAGTTCTGGCTCCACGAAATGGGGAGAAATTACGCCTAAGTACTTTTTAAGGTCCAAACCTGAGAATAAAACTGCTACAACAGTATACTGAATTACCTAATTGAATCTCTTATTTAACTGTTTATATATATTTTTTTTGTACATTGATCATTGCACTTACTGCTTACTGTTATACCGGAGGAACACTGTCTGTTATAGTACAGTAAATTACTAGTGTAGCAGGCAGAATACTCAAATATATGTCTTACTTTCTTACTGAGACGTTTTATTTACTTTGCCAAATTTTATATGCATACCCTCGATACTTTTGTCTGATATTTGAAATATTACGCAACACTCATAGTAATGAACTAGGTGAAAATGTATACTTAATGAATATTAATTTGGAAGGGTAATACGTCAGACCGTTAGACGTTATTTATTAATGTAAGTACATAATACATGTCAAAAGCGAACCTACTAAATGTATTATTATTATTATTATTAATAAATATATTATTATTAAACCATTTCAACTTTAGCTCAACCATTCTCTAGCTTGCTTACTTACTTACTTACTTACTTACTTACCATCACGCCGTTTCCCCGTGGGGGTAGGCAGAGAGGATAGAGCGCCACACTCTTCTATCCTGACGCACAATTCTCGCCTCATCCACATTCATACATCTTCTCATCCACGCTCGCCGATTGTTGACGCTTTTAACAGAACCATCCTCCATTATCTGGTTTACCTGGTCGTGCCAAGTCTTCCGCGGACGTCCTCTATTTCTAGTGCCATCAACACTTGCATCATATATCTTTCTTACCATTCTCTCCTCATTCATCCGTTTCATATGACCGAACCATCTAAGTGATCCTTTTTTAATCTTACTCACTATACTAACACCAGCTTTACATTCTTTCCTTATTTCTTCATTATTTACTTTGTCACAAATAGATTTGCCACAAATATGTCTAAGTGATCTCAATTCCACTGCACTCAGTCTACTTTCGTTCCTTTTCTGCCAGCTCCAGGCTTCACTTCCATACATCAGTGTCGGTACCAGGATTCCATTGTGCACCGCTAGTCTTGCCTCGGTTGACAAATTCCCGTAAGATATAATTCCATTCAAAGCGCAGTTCACTTTATTTCCTGCAGTAACCGTCCTTTCGATATCATTCTCAGCCTTTCCGTTTCTATCAAACATACTTAGCCTAGCTTGCTGCCCTTGTTGATAACAACAAAACCCTAATGTTAATAGTAATGTTTAAATTTTAATTGATTTATCTACACTAGTATTTCTATAATTAGCATCTCCATAACTGGCATCACCTTAACCGGCATTTCAATACACGTTGTAGAGCATTACATTATATCTTGGTCTCCATACACCAGTATCATTTACGAGGCCATAAAACCTACAGATAATTTTTCTTTCAAAAATGTCGAGAATCCTTTCATCATGTTACATTTGTAATACATGTTAAGTTAATTGTGATTCACAGAAACCCATTTAGCAACAAAAAGTAAAATCGTAGAAACAGCGGCGCAGGAAGCGGCTAAAGGAAACCGCTAACTAAAATCGTTAATAGTTAGCGGGCGTTAACTCTGTCGTTAACCATTAAGTGTCAGTCGTTACGCGGTGGCGCCGGTAACCCTTTGCGTGCCAACCTCTGACAAAGAGGGTCAAATTACTTAACGTCAATTGATTCAGAATCCTGCTAAAATCGTTTATCGCTCCTTATATTTCAAATGTTCATTTATATTAAAAATTAAATTCGTAAAAATTTTACTTAAATGTAACGAAAATCAAATTGATTCAAATATCAAATTATTTCGACAATTTAAACAAATTAGAAAGACGTATAGAAAAAATCTATTATTCGAAAAAGTAAAGAAAAAGTATTGGGTGTGCACCGGGATACTAACGGGAATTTTATCTTGCCGGGAGAATGCGTTATTATTACGCCATGTTGACCATTTAAATTTACAACAAATTTTAGACATACATGTTCGTTATCTTGTCTAATAAACATAACCGAACTTTTAACTGAATTAAAGTAGATTTGTTAATATAATTACTTAAAATATATTTTGTTAAAACTACACAAATAAATAGTTTTATAATTTAAATATAATTACCTACTAATGACAGTAACATTTTCAAATTAAAATCAAATCAATGCTTACTTAAATATATCGTTTAGAAATTGAAAAAAAATTTAATTGGCAATCACTTGTAGAGCTGTTTTAACACTAAACTTGAAAGTCCCTCATGACTGGGGATTGCAATAACCATGAACACACGCATTCATAATTTTTTCTCAAAATTCAAGGGGTTACTTATGAAACGTCACCTGACAGCTGAATGCTTTCACACAATTCCAAATCGAGGTGTTAAATGCTCACTTCAACATTCCAAAATGTAAAACAGTGGCGCAATTAAAAACTTAAAAATGTATTTATTTAACACGTTCTTACCGTTTGTTTTCTGCCCTTCTCACTAGATTAGTTATTTATTACATATCATATCTGAATGACTGGGCTTCGTCCGTGCTGAGGTAGACATTTTACATTGTTAATCAACAATCATAATATACATAGTTGGTTCAGCAAATATAAATTTAGAAATATTAAAAAAAGAAGGGAAATAAAAATTGTAAATAACAAAATAAAGAAGGAAATTATGCAATATTTGAACAGGAAAAATATATAAAACAATACACGTTCGTTTTTAACGTTTTAATAAAAATTCAAATATTAGAGTATTCAGTTAATAACAGATATTCGTTGTCGGTGAAACACACACGCACACGCTACTCACTCACTGGTGTTAGGGCTGAGGTCTTGCCGTGCTCACTCTCACACATACATTTATTGTAAAACACATTGACTACGTGTGATCATATCGAAGGGGTGACTATTCTATGAATATATGCTCGATCTGAATTTTTTAACCAGGATTTTATTGCGCCTTTGAACTGTCTGTGATGCTCATTTATTTAGGGAGAGTATTATACAATTTGAATGCTACAAAAACATAACTTTTCGTATGTGGTGCACAACCTAGGAATTGCTAAATTTTTTTTTTTTTTAAAATGGGTACATTGAATACATGTCACATCGATATTCTTACTATTTTCAAACTTAGCTAAAATTGATAGATGTGGAGATTGATGGGATTAGATATTTATATATAGTGATCACTTAACCTTGCACAAATCACTCTTGAAGAGTGGATTGCCTATTTAAAAGAAGAAGAAGAAGAAAGATCACTTAAGTCAGCCGAAGACAGATCGTAAGCCCTTTAATTGCCCCATATTTCTATATATTTTCCATTAAATATAATAAAAATAGCCTCGTCTCTATGAGATATCTAATATTTATTTAATATTTAACTTGTATTAAAAATATGATATATATCTAAATTATTTTAGTTGAGCAAGTTAGCCTCAATACAAAACAAATAAATCAAATATATAAGAATATAAAATTCTAAAAGGTTTTATCAAATAAATAGTAAGAATTAAATGTGTTTTTAGTCATTTACCTGTGCCAACATTTAAAAAAAATCGTCGATATTTAGTTTAGTGCGATAGTCTGCTCCTTAACCCGGCATCATATTAGCAAAGTATCACTATTCACATTGATAATATTTTTACGTAATATGTGTGAGAAATAATTTTCTATACATACATTTTAAAGTTATTAAATCATGCTGGGAAAAGTATCGATACCAAATATGGTAGGGCACGAACATTTTGGTCCCCTGTCTAACGTGAACCCTAATAAACTGCTTAGTTACGCCATTGGATACAAATATTCTTTCCAGAAATATATTTGAGAATTTTTCGGGGTCCAAATTAAATTCGCGTATTTTAAAAGGTCCAATATTTGTCGAGCAGTTACAAAATAATTACTAGACTTGAAAGTATTAATTATAAGTTATATTTGAGACTGTTACTCCCTCGTCTTTCCGTGTTTCGTATAACAACAAAGATTTTTAATTATTGTTCATAGGGGCGAGTGAAGGGAATACCGGGTCGTCATGGTAACCGTTGCGTGAATTATGAAGGCAATGTTGACACTAATTTACGCCTCCGCCTATTTCAGAGGCGGACTTTTGTGTTCTCGTTTTGTTTATTCTCTCAGGGAATCGCCACGCGGCGTAAACTTGTTCGAGAGTGTCAGCACTCGTTAAATACCCCTTGAAAGCCGCGAACCTTACAGAAACACATACATACATATATAGATATTATAAATAAATCGCAAGTTTCTGACGTTAATTAAAATTCATTGCAGAGGGACGCAAAGGTAATGGAACAACCTACCGCTGTTCATTTATTTAATTAATTATAGGTTAGTATCATTTATTATTTTAATTAAAAATACATTTTAACTGTGATGTTGCAATAAACACATACTATGCGGTGGTGAGTCAGATTTGACCCCGGTGTTTGTAAAAATATGAATTACGCCGTTTTCCGTCTTATATAAAATCATTTTTATCGAAAAATATTGTTATTGCGCTACCGTGATTGGAACCTGGATCTCTTTCCAAACCGGGGAAGGTGCATTATCCAACTGTGCTACAGCGACAATATTTTTAGCGACAAATTTTCGAACCTATGTGTTACCTTTTTGACATGAATACATTTAATCGTTCCATTATTTGAAAGAGCCATCTACCTTATTTTTAAGGAATCTCAAAATAATTTTTTTCGATAAAATTGATTTTATATGTATATCTTTCTAATTAATATATTAAATTCTTATTTAAAATATCACAGACCTATGTTCTGAATAATTACAACTTTACAATAAGAATGTGTTCTCCTAATAATAAAGTTGTATCAATGTGTCCAAAATTTCATAATATTATATTGTATATATTTTTTTTTTTTGAAAGACTGGTAAGATTTTCAAGTAAAAATAGTTGCAGATATTTGTATTTCCAGTTAGATATGTCAATAAAGATTGTTTTCTCATTCTCAAAAAAATACGAGATAAGATTCTCAAAAAATAACAAAAATGTTTTCAGCAAATCATCATTATTTTACTATTTACCTACCATCTAAAAATGATGAAGGTCTTTCTCTACGGGCACTGTAATGCTGGAAGCTGTATGATAAAGATATTACCTTACGTATGCAGGAGGAATACCTCAACCGGGATAAGCTACATAGCCCGAGTAATGTGGGAGATTATTTTCCCAAGCTCGGCACGAAAGCCTCCGTAAGTTTTGCGGTAAAACCTCTTTTTTCTTGGAAAACCCAACCAACGACAAAGTTGCAAATTAACTTTAAAGCCAACTGCACTTCTCCATAAAAGTTAAAAAATTTATTTACATATATAACAAATTTAGTCTTAAATAATGTCGTTGATGTGATAACATGGTGTAGTTATATTTTAAAATACAAACATTATTTTCTGTAGTTAAAAAAGTTATTCTTTTTTTAATGTTAAATGAAATAAACTTGTATTCAATTAGAATGTGTTTAATTGAATACAAAAAAATTAAAAAGCATGTTTGGTAATTATATTAACTCTATCCACTTTAAGAAAAGTGAAATGTAAAATCTGAGAGAAAGAATGTCTTAAAAAACTTAAAAAATACAAACATTTGAACTTGTTCCATGAGATTTCACAGACGTTGGCTGAATATTACAATAGAAACTAATTCTTTATGAAGAAAATACTTTTTGAAAAATTACTTATATTAAATAGACAAAATACAGCAACGATTATCCTGTATACTGTCGTTTCTTGCAACTGGAGGTTCTTACGAACATCTCAAGTTTTCAGTTATAATATCTTTAATAATTATTATTATAATATCAACTATTTTGTAAGCCTTAATAGAAATATGTCAGACAATAATTATCTTCGTTCTCCAAGGTTATATTAATGTAAGTCCAAATGAAAATATTGCTTTTATTTCTTCATTAATTCAGTTTATATTTACATAGTTACGTTCATATTAATTTAGTTAAATCAATAAATACAGATTAGAGATCGCTATAACTAGCAAAACACCCAGCAGGGCAACGTTTTATATAGTTCAGTAAATTGTTCCAACACATTATCATCTTCATAGTTGGTAGGATCATTAACGTTAATGCTTGCATCGTCCTCCATCATTGCGAGTTGGTTGACTTACGAGTGGACTAACGCTCCACACTACACGATCATTCCATCATATCTAGATATTCGTCATTCTCGGTAATCACCATCACAATGAGCGCGTAAAGTACACTTTATAGTTTAGCCGTCGTATTGAATGAAATGTGCTGCACGTATGACTTTTATTTCCTATTTCCGCAATATTTTTCTTTACTGCTCACCTTCCTGCTGTTGAATCGTGATGATATACAGCACCGCATCGAAATTAATTTAACGGTAGTCAACAGACAGATATTATATTTTATGTGTGTGAAAATTACTCCACAAGGTTCGGGAAAATTATTTTTTCGTACTATGGTATGGAATGTATAATGACGGAGGCTAAAGGTCGATCTTCAACAAAATTGATAGTTTTATGAGTGGAAGCCTCCATATCAATCCTTCACATATGTTGCCTGGTTTGCATTTTATTTATTACAATTTAAAATCGTTCACTGTCCCCAGATAAAAATTGATTATACGTATTTATTGAATAGTATATTACGGGTTTAAAAAATAATAAGACCACAAAATGTGCGAATGGGTAATTTTAAAAAATTCAGAGAAAAATTATCGTACAATAAATAAATAATATGTATCGTGTGTAATCTTTCATAAACCTGAAATCACCGATGGTATAAAATATTATTTGATAAATAATATTACCATTGTAACGAGGGTTCCCTGAGGTTTATGTCGGTACAGAGGTCGGACATTCTTCGGACACAACGACAATTTTGTATCAAAATTGCGTAAACAAAACCTAAACGTAGAGTGCAATATATTTGAAAATACATGAAACGCTATTTTTCATGTGCATCGACAAATAGTATAGCGTTTCCTTTGATGTAAGTAGGGTTTCATTTTAAAGTATTTAAAAAACTTTTTTGTATACTACTTTCTATTTATAAAGAAAAATTGTATTAGTATGAGTAATACCATACGTTATATGTATACTGTTAAAGTATATTGATGCCGCTTAGCATTTAATTGATAAGGAGACGGGGGTTATTAGTTTCTTAAATTAGAAAAGTTTATGTTTATATCTGTTATTTTTTTTAATGTAGGTATTAGTATTTATATATAATTACCACCATTTGTTTTGTCAAACCCATTTGTTAGATTTTTCATTGTTATAAATGTGTAACTACGTCCTTGCACTATAATATATTGAGCGCCACACTCCTCTATTCTGACATACAATTCGCCTCATCTACATCTTTTCATACAAACTCGCCGATTATTGAAGTTTCTAACAGAATCGTCCTCCGTCCTCTAGTCGTGCCAGGTCTTCCGCGGATGTCCTTTATTGCTGGTGCCATCAACACTTGCGTCATATATATTTCTTAACATTCTCTCCTTATTCATCCGTTCCATATGATCAAACCACCAAAGTGATCTTTTTTTAATCTTACTCACTATACTAACATCAGCTTTACATTCTTTCCTTATTTCTTCATTATTTACCCTGTCATAAACATATTTGCCACATATACGCCAAAGTGATCTCATTTCCACTGCATTCAGTGTGCTTTTGTTCCTCTTCTGCCAGCTCCAGGCCTCACTTCCGTACATCAGTGTCGGTACCAAGACTCCATGTGCATCGCTAGTCTTGCCTCGGTTGACAAATTTCCGTTTGATATAATTCAATTCAAAGCACCTTTAACTTTATTCTCTGCAGTCACCCTCCTTTCGATATCATTCTCAGCCTTTCCGTTTCTATCAAACATATTTCCCAAATACACAAATTCATCCACTTGTTCCAAACATTCATTACCTTCAAGTATTTAGCATGGTGTCTTGCTTTCCTCCTTCTTGAATACCATCACTTTCGACTTGTTAACATTCATTATGAGGTCGCTTACCTTGCATACATCGTACATTCTACTCACTAGACTCTGTAGTTCTTACATGTTCCAATAAACTATTTTTTACAATAAAAACGTCTTAATTTAATTTATGGTTTACCATTGGTTGCAACTAAATATTTTTTGTTTCATATAATAATTTTTTTCTGTATATCTTTCAATATAATCGATTCATTAAATTTGTATTAAAATACCTCAGAACTATGTTCATAAAATGCAACATCACAACAACAAATATAAGTGTTATTTTCAAACATAATTCAATAAATCTGAATCAAGGTAATACTTTATCTTATATTCATATCAATTATCGGTGTAACTAAATGATAATATTGCTTCGATAGTTAAGACCGAGTTCGTTCGAGTAGTGATTGTGAGTTTTGGTTAAAAAAATAAGAAGTTGATTTATAGACATATTTATTAAAAATTTTATGTAAACATTTCGAATGACTTGCCGGTAGGGAAAACGGCAGGAATCTATGAAATGAAATATCTTTTTTTACATACGTATACTGAAAATATTAACCGTTTTATATAGTTATAAAAAAAAAAATAGTTTCACCCAAATTGATACGAAGGCGGTGTTTGTCGATGGCATAATTTTAACTAACTCGAGAAACTCGCCAACGTCTGAATAAATATTATAAAAAGACAATTTATTTTTTCGAAAGTTTGAGGATCTTCCCGGCAGCCCGAGGAGACAGATCCGAGGTTTCATTAGTTTACCAAGTTTTTTCTTGAAAAGTTTCCAAATTTTTATTACATTTCAGTTGGATTTTCTTTGCTGATTTATTTGATGAGTGAGCAAAGCAAGTGGCGAAATTACGAAGAAGTTGATGTTAATTTGTCAGTTCCGATAATTTATATAACTTTTACAAACACGCTTTGATGAGCAGGATTGCCATATTTTTGGTGAAATTGCTATGGCGTATCGAAAATCTTATGATTGTGGTGTCAAATTGTCATAAAAGTACATGTAGACAGGTGTGAGAACTGTCACGTTGTAAATGTATGCGTGTGTATGTGTGTCATGAAAGTGATTAGATGAGTGGTGAGGAGCGAACCTTATAAGGAGCTGTCTCTGGGGAAATAGGTCTCTTCCATCACAGCTTCTTCTGAATAACAAGTCTATCTCGGACGTATATAATTTATATTTACTGTAACAACTCGTTGTAATAATCTTATAATTGTTACCCAGACATACTGAGTTTTATATTACAAGGAATTGGGACCCAAGTAATTAGACAGTAATCAGAGGATAAAAATCCAAGGGAATCTGGTGGTAATTAAAGAAATTGTAACAATAATATACATAATGACGAATTTTTGCGTCAGATCCTATTATTATATTAATTTATGTTTTGATAAACTTTATTATGTACACATTCTTAAAATGAATTTTAAATATTGGTATTTAAGTTTACTTAAGAAATAGTTCAACTTTGTTAGCTAGTACTAATATTTATTTTTAAATATTTGTTAACGGACATTTGAAGATCTTAATTGTCTTCCTTTGCGGTGTAATGGTAGTATTTCTGGAAGGTTGGGGTTCATAAACGGGGAGATTTGTAATTTAATTTATTTTTTCGAATCAGAAAAATATATTCTACGCAGAGATGTCATGTTTTGTGTATCTAAGATATTTAACGCGTTGTACATTTATATTTATTTTTGTTAAGTTAACAGACGATACAGCGTAATATGGAAAGTATGCTGAAATCACTAGAAGAGTTAAAAAAATTAACCACATAACTGAGGTGTACTGATAAAACGTGCAAATGGCAATGGACGAGTTATATTTCTAAATGCAGAGATAAACGATCGACAAATGGATTATTGATTGGTATTCACGAAACACAAAAATAATCTAGAAAATCCTCAAAGTATCGATGGATAGACAAAATTAGCGAAGCATGCATGACAGTTTGGTGAAGGACCGAAAACAGTGGAAGAGTTGTGGGGAGGCCTTCATCGAGCAGGATCTATAATTACTTCAATATCTACTAAATTTTCAATTATATCTCAAAACTAACTTCTAACTAAATACTGAAAATTCTCCGATGATGTAAACTGAGTTAACATTGTCTCTATATATCTCTGTAAATATACTAAATACAGAGTGCATATTTTAGGTATTCATTTGTAATATATTTATGTATTGAATAAAATAATTACAATATATGAGTATATACTATACGCAACAATAAAAATGTTTTTTCGAAGAACCTGACGTGAATTTGTCAACATGCGTATGTGTACATACGGAGTTGTTGCGGACGCCATAATTCTTGGAGTGCGGGGTGCCTGATGCCGATCGTCACTTAGTGGCAAAGCGTGAGCCGGATGAATTGGACATTTCTTATGCTATCATCATTCGTGAAGTTTTAGATAATAATTGATATGAATACTCACTTATATATATGTCAACTATTATCTTAATGAATAATATATGTTATAAATGTGAAATATTTATTAAGAAAAATACATTCTTATTGTGAAGTTGTAATATTCAGAACACAGGTCTGTGATATTTTAAATATTAAATTAATGTATTAATTATAAATATATACATATAAAATAAATTTTGTCGAAAAATATTGTTTTTGCGTCACCGGGATTCAAACCTGGATCTCTATTTCCAATCCGGGGAAGTACACTACCAATTGTGTTATAACGACAGTATTTTTCATGACAAATTTTCGAACCTATATGTTACACTATTTCAAATTAATACACCTTTTGTTTCATTATTTGAAAGCCATCTACATTATTTTTACAAAATCTCAAATACCTTTGAGTAAACCGACTGCAGACGCCAGAATTATCAGTCGGTAGATGGCTTTCAAATAATGGAACGACAGGTGTATTAATTTGAAAAAGTGTAACATATAGGTTCAAAAATTTGTCATGAAAAATACTGGCGTTATAACACAATCGGTAGTGTATTTCCCTGGATTGGAAATAGAGGTCTAGGTTCGAATCCCGATGACACGAAAACAATATTTTTCGACAAAATTGATTTTATATGTATATATTTATAATGAATACATTAATTTAGTATTTGAAATATTTATATTTATATTTATTCGATTTAAAAATATCAAAAGTCTACATGTACACTGAGTTTACAGTACTGGAATGCATGTTTTTATTTTAGCACCATAAGTGAAAGGTTAATGTAAGTATTGCGTAAAAACATATATGTCAGAAGAAAACAGAATATACGGAAGTTCTTCAGACACCTCCAAGGTGGACTGTAAATTTATCACTATTTTCGTTTAGGGTCCTTTAGAATATACTGTATAGACGTGACGTCTCAATTGAATAATATTTTTCGATTCACGAATTACCGCAGCGCTTCAAGGTCGCCGTTCGTCTGAACGGCGGTATGCCGGGTGAGGAGTGGGCGAAGTCACAGTACATTACTTTCGTTCAAGAATAAGTAAGTAATTAACAAATAAATATACGTCCCAAACAGTAAGTAATTAATAAAAAAAAGTAATTTTTAAATATACACATCTCACTAGAATACATATCATTATATGTACTCCACATTAAATAATGCAAAATATTCTCATTATAAGTACTTGTTCACTTATCGAGGTAAAATGAAGTAAAATATTATTTTCCTCATAATTATTATTATAATTCACTTCAATGTGTCCATTTTCATCACAAAACACGTGTTTTGAATCACAAATTTCTTCAAATAAAGTTTCCGCTAAGCCGCATGTCTCAACGCATTTTTCGTATCCGCCATTCTGGACGAACAAAACAGTCAAAGTAAGATACCAAATAAAATTATTTATATTTGATTCGTAGCAGGATTTTGAAAATGGATCAGATAAGATAAGAGGTAGTTTGTGTCAAACGCGTTCCAATCATTAGGCAAATTTGAAAGCAATTTATTTTAAAATTCTGCAATCAGTATCTGTAATGAATATTTTAATAATATTATTGGTTATATTATTAAACTTCGTATGTCTTACATATTAATATTATTAAACTTAGTATGTCTTACATATTAATATTATTAAACTTAGTATGTCTTACAATGTATATCGCTGAAAGATCGTTAATAGTTCACATTTTTGCTATTAGCATCTACCGAATTTATTTACATAGATATAGAAAAATTATTTTTTCGTTTATGGTGGAAACTTAAACCATAGTCTTCTCCGTTCTGATTCTAATCTTCATAATTCTGATTTTTAGCTACAAAACAATTTTTTTATTGTACATTTAAAATCATTCAATAGTTCATTTTAATTTTTTCGTTCAGTATTGAAAAAATCCCACCCTTTTTCACAGTCTTTGTACAACTCTCTATTTCTAGCACATTGCTTTCAATTTTTCCCAACTACTTGCCTAATAATATCTGATCATCTCGTAAGAAGGACTTGTATTGTTTTTTTTTAACATGTGTAACATAAATATTTTTAGATATATATTATACGCGCCCAAATAATTGTCCTTGTGATGTGACAGAGCTCTTCAAATAATGGGTAGGAATATCAATATTTTAATATCAGAGTATATCCGATAAAGGACAGAAAACGGTTAATGAAATTGAATGTAATGTAAAACTTAACAATAAATTCAGTAAAGGATATTAAATAAGTCAATAAGTTTTTTTATTTTAAAATATTATCTTAATAATTTTATACCAAGTATTTTGATTGTAAAATATGTGTACATATAATAGAATTAAATAAAAGTGTCCCAATAAGAACGCCTTTTTAAATTAAACATATTATTGATGTTATTTTAATTTCTTTGTAATGTACAAATGTTCTGATTATATATAGAATGACATCTCAGACAAATGAGTACAGCGGCTCTCCTTGCAAACACTTGCTCTTAGATGAAATTTAAGATAACATCCTTACATAATTGAGATGTTAGTGTGTCAATAACACGTTGGATCTCCGCCTTAAGTTATCTGATTATTTGTGGCTTATTGGCTTACATATGTGACTTCAAAAATCACAACAAAAAAAGTCACCCGTTGTCAAATCACAATCTTGGTGTTTAAAGTAAAATTTTCATTCTCTTGCTGATGTTCAATCAACCACTTAACAAATTAACAAAATAAAACGTAATCTGATTTCAGACTGCAATAATGATTTATCTAAACATGATTTATAAGTTTTCCTTGTATGCACGATTTCTAATCGTGCATACAAGGAAAACTTATAAATCATGTTTAGACCATATATATGGTGTAAACCAGACAACAATCTACATCTGAAACCATTTAAACTGGATACAAAAATTATTGATCATTTCCCTATAGGTCTATTAATAGATCTTAAAGCTACAAAAAAACAATGAAGCCTGTTCATTGTTTACTAAAATACGTTAACTAAAATAAATTCCGAAAAGTCCAAACTTTTTAACATATTATTTCTCGAACTGTCGTGAATTTTTTTACAATATACCTTTATGTCACAATTGGAGTATATATTTAGGTTATTATGATAACCTGTATAATAAATGTAAATAAAATACACTTCACAACATTATTATGTGCAATCAATTAATAATATACAATATAATTTGGAAGCTGCTAGAACACAGGGATCTACCTAGTTCGGTATATTATTAGAAACGTATAACAAGAACTTTTAAGAAAAAATAATTGTTGTTTTTTTTTTAAATAGATTCTGTATATATATAACGTTCATCATTCTCACCCATTAATCAATCTCCATATCTATCAAATTTTCTAAAGTTGTATATATGTTAATATGTGGAAACACTTCGAGTACCACTACTCTATCGCCATCTATGGACTAAATTTGATAATTCATTTCCCTTTATATCTATTTATTAATTTAATTGTCTGATAATTTTTTGCAGTTTTGTTCAATTATTTATTATAAAATCAGATTGTTAAACAAAAATTACAACATTGTTATATTACCCATTATTATTCAAAACTTTATCCCATCTTTCAACCAGCTTATCGTTGCACTTTCTATAAAAATAGGTTGGTCAGGCAATGGTTATCGAGCCAATTTATAAGGTCATCGTCGTTTTTGAACGTAACCCCATGCATTTGATTGAAGAGCGACCGAAAAAGGTAATTATCTGACGGAGCCAGGTCGGAAACCTTCGATATAATAGTAGTCAAATATGACTACAATTATATCGAATAGTATCATTTGTCACTTAAAAAAATTAGCTTTAAAATGCCATTTAAACAAACTGCCAAGGTATATTTAATTGTATTTGGGGATGCTTATAAAATTCCTAAACCTTTTTGTAGGCTATTTCCGAGAAGGAGGGATATCTTGTAAATAAAAAAGCTCGCCTGTAGCAGCAATATCTCGGATTCAGCGCCATTTAAGTAATAATATCGTACAACAGGCAATTTCCGCCGTTTGGTGTAGGTACTAGTAATAAACTCTCTGCTAGTTATACTCGTTAAGTATCTGAGGAGCCGAGTTCACCACACATTAATCTTAATCTTAATAAAATGATTTGAAACACACTTTGCAGTATTTATGAATGAATACCTGATACGGATTAATACATAATATAATCCCGACATATTCGCTATTAATATTTCTCGTGAGTGGTTTCGGGATAGATTAAAATTCGAATCATTACTCTATCTATAGCTTCAAGAACATTATTCATAATAATAAAATTGTTTTACATCAAAAATATTATTATTCAATTTTACAGTATTATTTTACAGTAATTTTTATTCAATGTTTCTTTACTAGTCATACATAACTTGTATTTGTTTTTTATTTGTTATTTTTTATAAATGAAACATTAATATAGAAACAAGCGCTAATGAGCAAGAAAACAGAGTGAATATTATGTTCCAGGTCGATGTTATTTTTCAATAAATAAAAAATGAAACACAATATTTTATTTTGTTTTTTTTTTTATCATTTAAATAGTTTATTACAATTATGTATAAATGCATATTTTTTGTAATATTCTCGCACACTTTGTTTGCGATTTCATTTCAAATATTATCTTATGGCATCGGAATTGTTATTGGCTTATTGGCGTAGAACTTTTCTTTCATGTACCCTCACAGAAAATAGTTGAGAGCCGTCAAATCAAGTCAAGTCAAGCGTAGCTCGGACTGTGTATAAGGTGGCACCATCCTGTTAAAACCGCAAATGTTGCAGGTCCAACCAACCCGATTTGGCCACCAAGAATTTCTCCAACATATGGCGATAGCGATCACCATTAATGGTAACAGCATTACCATTATTATTTAGATAAAATATTTTAATGACTTTAAAACAGTTATATACTCAATAATTAATTGTAATTAATTACTTTGTACGATTACCAAATGCAAACTGACAAATATTTGCCGAACCGAAATGGTGGCCAAACAAAATCGGCCCGAAACAATATATTCACCTGTATAACAAATATAGTCTGTACTTTAATGTTAATTTAATATAAAATTCATATATTTGTTCAATAATATCATCAACAAAGAATAAGGAGAGAATTTAAAGCTGATCTTAGCATAGTGAGTAAGATTAAAAAGGATCACTTAGGTGGTTTGGTCACATGTAACTTATAGAGGGGGAGGACCCACCCTTTCTCGGTTTAGAAGCTAGGACACTCTTGTCGGTCCAATTGATCAAAGCTAATAAAAATACGCGACTTTAATTCAATAAAATCTTCAAAGTAATTTATGCCGTGTATGAAAAAAAATATTAAAAGAGATTATTAGCAATTTTCGCAAATGTTAAAATTTTGACATTTTCAGCGTCCCTTAAGTGCTGTATTTATCAATATAAAACTAATAAACTTATATTAGATAGTAGACATAAAAAATAAACATAAATATCATATTACATAAAAACAAGTAAAAGAGAAAAATATACTCAGCAATATAGATGTTATTACAAAAGATCCAGTATATAACAGAAAGGTACATAAGTCATCACTTATGTGGTTTGGTCATATGGAACGGATAAAGAGGAACGGAAGAAGACTGAATACAGTGTAAATGAGATCACTTAAGCATCTATATGGCAGATCTATTTATAACAGAGAAAAGAATAAAGAAATGAGGACAAAATGTAAACCTGATCTTAGTATAGTGTGTAATATTAAGAACCGATCACTTAGGTGGTTTGGTCATATAGAACAGATGAATGAGGAGAGAATGATAAAAAAATATATATGACGAAAGTGTTGATGGCACCAGAAGTTGACGATGCCCGTGGAAGACTTGGCACTACCAAGTAAACCAGAAACTGGAAGATGGCTCTGTTAGAATCCTCAATAATTATATCAGAAGATGCATGAATGTGGATGAGGTGAGATTTGTATGTCAGGACAGAGAAATGTGGTACACTATCCTCTTAGTATTAGTTATTTATAACATCAATCTTAATAAATTATGAAAAAGAGCACAATTTTTCTAAATTTTAACTAAGCTTTACGTTATCGAGTCTTGCACTCCAGTTTATACTGCCCGGGATAAGCACCCGTCACAAAATGTACAAGAGTTAATGTGGATGAAGGAATAACTTAAGCAATTCATTTACCCCCGCTAAGATGTTTCATTTTAAAATCGTCAAAATATTTTTTTTTTGTGTGCATGTGTGTGTACATAAATGATATATATTATCATAAATAATCCACATACACATAGTAGGAGCATTCCAAGCGATGCTAGCAAACCAGGTTTCACTTCGGTAATCTTCTGCTCATCTGGAATCATCTGCTGTGAAGTTACAATGAGCGCCGCCATGCTGCATTGCTCTTGCCACTTCTCAAAATAACTTCATCTCTTATACTATAACTGGACTACAAAACTAGAGTTTATATCTGAACTCAATTAATTAACAAATATTATTTTAAGGTAATTTAGGGTATAAAGTTTAATAGTTTACTAACTTTTTTTTAAAAACCCCTGTGAGTTATTTATATTTACTAACTGGTTTCGGAAAATACCTTTCTCTACCAGCAAAAATTTAAATTAAATTATAAAATAATTTTAAAAATATATCTAGAATCTAACTTAAATTATTTAATGTTTAAAATATGAAATGTTGTTTTTAAATATAGATATCTCCAGAACAAAGTCTCATCATGTGTACACGGTATTGAGATGTGCATATCTCAACTAAATCTCCGAGATTGTCTCCTTCCGTGGGCACGGACCTAAAAAATAAATACTTTGGCAGCATGTTTTATATGTGATATAGTTAATTTAGCGGGAATCTTCCATGAAAAATTAAAGAAGGTTAATTTTTAAGAATTTTGATTGCCACATCTACTGTTCAATACTACTTTCACTATTCCATGATATCACAGTATTAGTATTCTTGATTAAACCCTTTCGTTAAGTACAAACCGTTTCGATAAGTATTGACTATTGATTCTCGTATGCTGATATTAGTATATATGAATGGTGTTGGTGTTTAAAGAGGATCTTAATTACTGAGCTCTACTGCGAACGTAGTATACACATACACTGACAATGCTTATTAATTATTCTATGATTCTGTGATCTACCTTCGATATTTTTGAGACGTTCTATTTATTTTAAAGTTCTTCTCCTTGCAAGTAAAAAAATCTTGGCAGAACGTTTTTTTTCTTATCCATAATCTTAAACTACAGGTGTGATGTGATGTCAGTTTCGTTTTCTAGCTAAAATCAATGGTTTTATTACCTCTTGAAAGCAGTAGAGTAACGTAAGACTCTGCTCACTTTTCTTATCTGCCACTCAATTTCCTATTTTTTCTTACGTCTTTCGTGAACTGCACCATTCTCAAGGGTTCTTATATTAACAGACTCGCTCTATGCAAAAAAGGATACACTCGTATTCTGGTGTATTCAATATGCAATTATTTTTTTCTGGAAATGTTCCATAGCAGAATATTGGCTACCTAATTTTTAAGTTGTCATGTTAAAATACTTAATAACTTATATGTGTTTGAAAGGGTGGAAAAAGAGACAAGTATAAAAAGAGAGGGTGAGATTGAATATATCTAATTCAAAGAAAATGTGAAATTTCAACATCAACGCCCCCTATCTGCAGACGTGAATAATATTTTGCATTATTAATATCGAATTAAGTCATTGCATCGGACATAGTTATATGGTATTTAACAATTCGTAGATTAATTGTTTATTGCTTGAATTTTTATCATTAAAAATGTCAATTTAATACAAATAGAACTTTAGATTTGCGTATAACGCTTCTTCCTTTATTGGAAAATTTAAAAAAAAACTTTTTATTTCTATTTAAATTCAAATTACATAGATATGTAACATTTTGTTCTGAAGGTACATTTTTTTTTACTTTAAATGACTGACTTGACATCAAATGTTAGAAATTACAAAAATTTAATTTGTTTCTGAATTTAATTTTTTAACTTCTATTTAATATAATATCTTTGTGCCTACAGAATACGTATATTTTACATGTACTGTAGCAACTTTTTATATTATATAAATATTATAAACTACCAAGTTTAATAAGTTTGACAATCTTTAATAGAATAGTAAAAACATTATTGCTTCAGGCACCTAGTTTTCCGGAATTTTTTTTCAAATGAAAATCATTATTTCAATTAAAGTATATTAAAATTAAGACTGTAGGCTTTCACTCATCCTAAGACGGGCGTGCTGTATTAATCCCGAATTGTTAGCTACGAAAGTTATGTTATTTAAATTTGAAATAATTTTAGAGTAAATATTCATTTTTAATCTTCTACTTCTACTGATTTGCGTTTAGTGTTTACTAAAGTTCTCTGTATCGTTCTACAGCTCCTTGCGTTCTGCTTTTAATTTTGCAAGAAACTTTCAATTTTGAGGTTTTAGGCCTGGTAAAAAGTATAAAATGCGAAATTCACAAATTGAAAAAAATTGGCTTTACGAAATCTTTAATGAGAATATAATTATTTTAGAACACGGTTATTTTTAAACAATTTATGGAATAATATTAATAAAATTAACGTTTAAATACTTCTGATTTTTTTATAATACACATTTATTCATTTGCATAAATATACATAATATTATTACTATATTGGCCACCAAAACACGTGTTATTATTTCCCTGACGGAAGAACCAACCCCGGTCTTCATCGAGACAGGCAAGAATATGAAAATTACAAGTCTCTTAAGCTCTTTATTAATTCTAGTAAGTTTAACAATTTTTTTAAATTAAATTAATGTTGTATTTGAATTTGATTCTAAGAATGAATATTAAGTTCCGTAAGACAATTTGACAGACTTTTGGGTAGTAAAACATTTAGCTCGCTTGGGATGTCAGAGGTAACATGATCGATACTTATTTGTCGTATTGTATTATTTATAGATTAAATAATAATATACATAAAGTAATTAAGAATTTAGTATTAAAATATTTTTTAATACTAAATTCTTAATTACTTTAGGTAACTACTATTATAACTAATTAAATTTAGTATTTAAATTCGATTTTAGAAATGATCAATGCAAATTGATTTAAATCAACATAAAAAATTTGTAAGACAACTCGACACCACAGTCTATTACGGAATTATCAAGATAGTAGAGCTCTTGCTTAGCACATTAAAAGTAGCGGGATCGATTCTTGAAACCTCTCATATTTTGATTTCAAAACATTTTGAAGATGGCTGGTATAGATCTCGGTACGGGTGGAAATAAAAACTATTTTTTTTTATTTTCGTCGTGACAATTTTATGTTTTAAAAATGGCGAACATAGTTTTTTTTAATCTTTTTAATTATATGATGAATATACAATAAATTATTAAAAAATGTGAGTAAGGTTCAAAAGAAATTTGACGAAATGTTTATTATTGAAAACCCGTCACGCGACAGGCACTCGAGCAACTCAAATAATCTTAAATCAGTATGTAAGTACAATTGTATATGGTTACACTTAACGTATTTTAGAGTTTTGTAATAGCTTTTTAAATTGTTCTCTGTGCCGTAAATAATAAATAAACTTAAAATAATTGCTGTAGGTACCTTCACTTTTATTATTAGGGAGAAAGGTTTTTTAAGTCTTCCTTTGTTTTCTTTTACTGTGGCGAAAAATAGAGCCTCACGACGCGCGTCGACCGCAGGGGCGGGGCATAAATATGTCTCGACTTAATTATTTTTTTCATAATTCTTACGGTAATTTGAACGGTTAACTTTAATTAAGAGCGAAAATGTTCTGTTATATCTTATTAAATCTGGAGAGACTACAGAGAAAATTATGTATTACATAAAATAAAGAAGAAATTCAAACAAAAATGAAAGGAAGATACAAAAAGGCAGATTATTATAATTCTGATTAGATGATATTATAATTCTGTGTTTCTACTCTATCCACAGCAATAAGGTTACGTGACACAATCGTTCCATATTACATATTGACCCCTCAGAATAACAATGTTCCATCTGACAATGATACTATTTTGAGATTTAATATTTCAACATATATTAATGTATATTTTGAGTTTGCAAATATCAAATCAGTTTAAGGTCTTAACATATTTTCATTATATCAATGACCACTGTGAGATAGAAATAGAAGATCTGAGAAAGCGATAAAATCATTTGAAACTTTGTTACTCAAATAAGTGATTTCAGGTAAATGTTTTCTAGCCGTCAAATGGAATCAAGTTCACTTATTTAGTGTTAATAGTATTCATCAGTATTAATTACCTTTCTGATGTACTTTTCTTCAATAAAACAGTATTAATAGTATTACGCTAAATAAATAAAGGAATTAAACAAATTGGTCAATAATTGTTTATTCTGAAAACCAAGTAGAATCATTGATGACTATATATATAAATTACATGATAAAAAATATGTAAACTAAAACTTTGCTTAATAATTGTAAGAGATACAAAAAAAAAATCCTTGTAAATTAACAGTAATATTTCATAAATTTTCCTTTAATATTCTTTGAATAGAGTTGGTGTGTACAGAAGAAATAAAGAATAATGCAACCCTTTTCACGTAATAACTCAAATTAGCCCAAAATTTCAGTTGGAACCTTATTATTCTAGTATTCGCAAAAAATATATAGAAGACAGTTTAAAATTAAAAAATGCAACAAAATATTAAACTCAATTAAATATTTATTCATGGATATTTCCGTAACACCTTAAAGCTTCCAGCGATACGCCGATTATTTCATTGATATGAGTACAATATTTGATCAGTATTTTATTGTTCGTTTGAAAAATATGTCACCTTGTAAATAACTTCAAAAACCGTTTCTAAAAAAATCCTTCATTGTATTATAGATAGATAATTATAATTTAATATACTAAATTTACTGTTTGGAACAAGTAGATAGGTATGTGTATTTGGAAAGTATGTTTGATAGAAACGGAAAGGCCGAGAATGATATCGAAAGGAGGGAAATAAAGTACACGGCGCTTTGAATGGAATTATATCTAACGGGAATTTGTCAACCGAGGCAAGACTAGCGGGGCACAATGGAGTCCTGGTACCGACACTGATGTATGGAAATGAGGCCTGGAGCTGGCAGAAGAGGAACGAAAGTGGTCTGAATGCAGTGGAAATGAGATCACTTAGGCGTATATGTGGAAAATCTATTTATGACAGAGTGAAGAATGAAGAAATAAGGAAAGAATGTAAAGCTGGTGTTAGTATAGTGAGTAAGATTAAGAAAGGATCACTTAGGTGGTTTGGTCATATGGAACGGATGAATGAAGAGAGAATGGTAAGAAAAATATACGACGCAAGTGTTGATGGTACCAGAAATAGAGGACGTCCGCGGAAGACATGGCACGACCAGGTAAACCAGATAATGGAGGATGGTTCTATTAAAAGCCTCAACTTGTTTGAGAAAATGTATAAATGTGAATGAGGCGAGAATCGTGTGTCAGGACAGAGGAGTTAGGCGCTCTATCCTCTCTGCCTACCCTCGCGGGGAAACAGCGTGATGGTAAGTAAGTAAGTAATAATTGTGTCAGAAATATCACTTTTTTTATTTAAAATGACGTACTGACAGTAAAAAATTAACGTGTTTGTTTTATTTGAAAAAAATATACCATCAATATAAATAGGTCACGTCACTAATTCATACATTTGAAATGGAAATCGACTTTTCACTCCGATGTACTTACATGCGATGCACTCCAGGTTTATGAGTTTTCTTTCAAATGTCTCTGCGCCCGACACACAAACAAAGATATTGGGATATATATATATATACATACATAACATTCAAAACGTAAAATACATATAGTACACGAATAATTTTATATTTTTTTAAATAATTATTGTCGCTTAAAAAATCATTTTTTGACAGCTGACAATTATGTGAAAGTGTGTGGTTATTATGTTAACAATTTCTATAATTTATTGTGCCAAAAACGGGAGTAACCTTTACGATGTTGTATATTTGTACCTTTGTAATGCGGTGCTACCGACACATTTTCGAGAACCGGCCAAGGCGGAGTAGGCTAGGTATGGGGGCCACCGGTTCTGACGTTACCGGCTACGAATTGTATGGTAATTTCGTAAATGGTAAAAAAATAATTAAAAAAATATATATTTAGCCAAGACACAAACCGCTTTGTTTACAATATTACATAATCTGTCGCCAGAAGGAGTCAAAGTTAGTAAGTTGCATGTGTTCGATTGAACCGATTGCTTTTTAGTAGTTATCATTTAAACAGCCGTTATATGTATGAGTGTACCACTTAAAATATTATTTATAACGTTTGTTATCAGAAGCATTAAAAGTAATGTTATTTCTAGATGTATAAAATAATTAACAAATATTTGTAATTAATTTACCAAAAATACTTAAAAGTATTCGTAATAGCACAGCCCTGCTTTAACAGGCGCTGTTTTGTACAGCGCCTGTACGTATCCTCTATACATTTTCGAATAAATGTGTCATAAGGACGTGCGAAAGCGTTTTTAGTGATTTTTTTAGGGTTGGATGCTCTCTTCTCATCGTTTCGCGGGATTGCGAATAAAGTTTCTTTAAAACCCACAGATTGTCGGAAATATAAAATCTCCATGCATATAACGACTTGGGTTTAAGTGGCTGTTCGGTTACAAAGTAAAGAACGTAATATCTCTTAAAATATAAAACCGGAGACACATTAAGATAAAAACATTGTTTTATTTTTACAAAGACTTTATTATAAGGCATAATTATTATTTCTGGGAGCACTGGAGTGCTTTTAGAATTGAGTTGATTGGTATTATAAAGTGAAGATCTGTATGATGGACTAAAAAATAAACAATCTAGAATAATTGTGACATTTTTTAAACCATTCGTCCTTAAATAGAGAAATATTTTCCCCAGATAGGGAGAGATTCACGTTCAAACCCCGGTAGTTACTTTTTTTTTTAAAAAACACTTAGCTAAATACTTGTTCTAAATGGTGTCTTGGCCTTGTGGTGAGTGTTTTATATGTATTTTTAATATGTTTTATATGATAGGTATTATATATACATAAGCAGTATTTTCTTTTCTTTATTCAAATTATTACTTTTCTATTTTCTGATACTATAATGTGTTATTTAATCATGTTTTGTTTTTGTCATAAAGGCTGTCCAGCGGAAAAAATTCAAGATTAAATTGTAATTGCTCGTAAACCATCGAGGTGAGGTAAGTGTGAGATATATTGTTCAAAGCACGTGATTTGCTGATTTGCTGATTTGCTAGTCACAATGAGTCACTGGTCGGGAGCGCACCGCGCGTTCTCGGCTGACCAATATTTAATGTGTAAGTGATGGGCCGAGCGCTCAACTTATCTGGTGTTGGGTTCAAAAGTTTAGACAAGAAGGGACAATGGTTAACCAAACTCCTCCGGGACCATCAACGTCAGCAGCGACGCCAGAACATGTGGCTCAAGTTTGACGTGAAATTATACGCAATGATGATAAGGAAGATTGCAGCCTGTACTGGAATAAAAAAATCAACAATGCACATTATTTTGAAAAATAAACTACAGTTTCACCGATACAAACTGCATATCGTGCAGTTTCGCAACGAAAATGACTATTATTTACGTGAAACCTTAGCGAAAACGATGCAGGAACGTTTTGGAACAGCACAAACACTTGGAAACATATTTTACTGACGAAACACATTTTTATATCGATGGCTATGTTAATAAACTGAACATGAGATACAGGTGCCTCGACAATCCAAGGAAATGACATCAAAAACGTTTGTATTGTCCAAAAACAACAGTGCGGTGTGTAGTTTCTGCCCGAAGGATGATTTTTTTAACCAGCGAGAGACAGTCACTGCTGATGTCTATTACCAAATGATCGATGAGTTTTGGTACCGCAACTGCAACTGTTTCCCGGGTTCAACAACAGAACATAATTTCAGCAATACTGGGCCACTCCACACATAGCTAGAGTTGCAATGGAGAAGCTGAAGGAAATTTTTACCAAAAAATTAATCAGCAAGTATGGAGACGTACCCTGGGCACCTCGGTCATCGGACCTTACACCGTGCAACTTTTTTTTGTGGGGATACCTTAAGTCGAGAGATTACTTTGTTATACTCGACTGCACGGTATCGCCCTGTCACTGTGTGCGGGGCGTTATCGAACAGCGGCCTTTGCAGCATAAAAAAATGTCAACCAGGCGCGACGTAAGAGTAGGATCGAAATATATACCTTGAGCTTATTTAACGGTCCTAGAAATATGGTGAGTTCGCTCTCATTGACGCTACGGTCCATCCAGTTATATAGCCGACTGGACTTTCTTCAAGTTTTCTTGTCTCAATTTTCTAAAAACTACATCTTTTTATGTGTGTCCGTCAGACTCATTCTTGGGAGGCTTACAAAAATTCTCTTAACAATCTTTTGAAAGGAATTAGAATTCTTGCTTCTGATATGGTAGCCTACCCATATCAGTTTCTATAATTGTCACTATTTTGGGTTGTTTAAAGTTCCAGTAAAGCTTTAATGAGTTTTGAAATACGCAAATAACCCATTTTGTTTCTTCCATAGTTATTTATTTGAACATATTGTATTTGATGGCGTTTCTATATTAACTGCCTAAGTTATGTGGTGATAGTGAAGTGGTAATATGAAAATTTATATAATATCAAAACATCAGTTTAAACAGGTCGCTTCTTCAACGGTGGATTAAAAAGCTTTAAAAATTGAACTAAGTAATCTGTTTAATCTATTCAAGAAGATATAAAAATAGGGAGTAATATGTTGAAAGGCTACAGAAATTTTGAAACAGGATAAATTTTTACAAGCATTTTTAATAATATTTGTATAAAAAATTTTATGATCCTCTTCTAAGTGAAAAACTTCAGTCGATTTCGTAGAAGAGTTCGTTAAGTTAAGCTAAAAGAAATTTACCCTTATAAATCATATTTTAAATTTATTTTTGTATTAAATCATCATATCTAAATATAACTACATATTTTTACAACGTAACATTTTGCTCGAAGAATTAATACGTCTTTCTAAATATGAAAAGTTCAAAATAAACGGGGAGTGCTCTCTTACACCGACACAGGGTTTTTACAAACTATTTTTCAGTTCAACCTTTCGAAGACTGAATTCAGTAAGGCTACAAATGTAAAATATTTCGAAAATTTTAGAAAAATATTATACATATGAGGATATAGATGTCTCACAAAGACGAAGCTATTATTTTTACATAGGAAGTATGGAAGTCTTGAGCATTACAGAGCTTACGACCTGTCATCGGCTGGCTTAAGTGTAACACAATGTAACGTTCACCTATTTACCCATGCAACCACATATATCAACATTTTACAAGTTGTATATATGCTATCATGTTGAAACATTTCAATTATTTATTACCAACAATGCTTTCGTCATTTATGTTTTTTTTTGTGTCTGAATCTGAGATTATTTTTTTTTAAAGTATTAGGCTGTACCCTTTATGTGCATATATGAAATTCAATCGAATTATTAACATATATACTAAAATACGTCTGAAAAGACAGCATTTTTCAATTTTTTAACTTCATTTTTAGACGAGTATATTTTTTACAATATTTTGAGTATTTCACAAAAATTTTTTATTGATTTTTCTCATTTTTGTGTTTGTTTTTAAAAAATATGTTACATGAATCAGATAAATGCATCACATACACCGCCCCTTTTTCCCCTAAGAACACATTTTTTTAAATATCTAATACGTATTACAATTTAAATTTAAATTTAATAATTTTGCTAAGTATTAAGTAAATACTTAAAAAATATTTAATATAAAGTAAAAATAGCTATCGCTACTAATGAACGACCTAAAATAGGTTTATCCGGTTGGACGGACCTTATTAAAACTGCTTGAGCCGCGTAAGTCTGTTTTTTCGACTATTATCCGCCTATCTACGTCTTGGTCTTCCCCTTATTCTCGATCCTGTTGGATTGTGTATGAAGGCTTAAATATAAATAAATATATTTTTTAATTAGTCATTAAAATACATGGCACATCAATATTGTTACTATTTTCAAACTAAGTTATATGATAATTATATCATTAGGCCAACATCTTAACCACTGCACCAACAAGCTACTCATGTATGATTTGTGCGTGTTGCGGTAGTCATATATTTATAATTCATTGAATGTTAAAATATTTAAAGTCTTCCTGTAATTGAAGAATTTAGCTGAAAAACATTATGTGTAGCTTCCGCTACATGTTACTTGTGTAAGTTCTTGCGGAAACCAACAGATGTTGTTGCTATGTTACTTTACGCAGCTGGAATCGTGTTGCGTTTATTGTTACATTCGCACACCGGTTTGTTACAATTTTGTTTATGAAACTCTGGATTCTAAACTATGCTATTCTTTTTTCCTTGTTTAATATACCTATTGATATTTCGTCACATTAAGTGTAACTGAATGATTTAACCATAATGAAGAATGAGTTTGACAGAATAACGGTCTATGTTACTTGCAAGCAAAATTGTTTCAATAATTTAGCGAAGACTTTTATTGCGTCACCTTTAAAGTTTAAAAAAAAACACATAGACCGTTATTCGGCCGAACTGTGATTGTGAAACTTGTTTAGCAATTCCGGTTCCCTCCTCACCCGGATGCCGAGGTGGTGGCTACGCTACTGACTCCTCCACAATATATGTTTTTCTTACTTCTATATTTTTTTCCAGTTGGTGACTACAAATATGCCATGAGCGCGTTAACACGCTAAACTTTGTATGTTACTCTAAGAAATGAACGTGTTAACACGCACTTTTGGGCCTTGCAAATTGAAGTCATATTTTAAAATCATTTTGCCATCTATGGAAGACAGGTCCCAGCTTTCGATAGATAAGTCAAGACCCTTAAAGCCTAGTTTTACCATATGTGGTGTCTTCCATTTCAAACAGTTAAAAGGTTAAATAAAACCCAGAAAAAAATTCTCCTACATTATTATTATTATTAGAGTTCACCCGCAACCTTTTATCAAATGATTCAAAATTTTCTAAAGCAACTTCTAACATTATATTTTTAAGGCATATGATAAAATATAAATTCTACGTTAAAAATGTTTATAATTCTAAATCACCTGAAATCAAGAATACAATTTTTGCCGTATTTTACCGGAGGTGCGACATGGACGTGTACACGAGAACGTTGTAACAGTATGGGTATTCGCCCGATTGATGGATTGGTATTACTTAGAAAAAACAGAGCACTGAGCTTCAATAACTTAAATGTGTTGGGGTAAAACGTGCAACATTCATTTCACATTACACGGTAGATAGAGAATATACTCTCGGGAAAATTATGCATTAGGATAAAGAGTAGACTTTATGTCGTAAATAAGTATATAAAGGTATTTTATATAATAAGAAAATATCCTATATTATATTATATTATGTCTAAAATATGTTAAATGGTGGTGTATTGTCAGGAAAGTAGCTTGTCATCAAATGTAACGGAATCGTATTTAAACAATTAATAAATATATCATAGAGACGAAGCTATTTTTAAAAATTATATTTATAATGGAAATATATGTAAGTATGGGTAATTACATGGCTTACAACCTGTCTTTGGCTATCTTAAGTGATCACTTTATATAAATATAACGTTCACCATTCTCACCCATTAATCAATCTCTATATCTATCAAATTTAAAAAAATTGTATATATGTTAATATGTGAACTCACTTAGAGTACTACTACACTATTGCCGTCTATGGACTAAATTTGATAATTCATTTCCTGAAACAGCATATATGTCGCAATGAGAATGTCATTATTTTTTTGAAATTATTTAAAGCAATATTCTTTTTCTTAAAAATGTGCATTCGTATTTCTTAGGTAAATGTAAACTATTCTTTATTATTATTTATTGTTTGTTTAATAGTTTAATAACACATTATAATTGTGAAGTTACAGTTTTTCAGAACATAGTTATGTGATATTTAAATACAAATTAAATGTATCAATTAGAATTATATTTATTTGTTAGACTTTATTGACATATATGTTTTTTGTTGCAACAGAGGTGAATATAAAATATAATAATAATACATGATAAACATAAGATACAATTGTATTGCTATTAAGTATAATACTCGTAGTTTATTGTGTGGAATGGAGTAGATTCCACCCCTGATATGTACAGTATTATCCTGGCTACTTAGCTAGATTGCCGTCTGTGTTAAAGTAGCCAGTTTTTTTCGTGCTGTTGTGGTATTATTTAATTCAAATTATAAAGATAAAGATTCAACAGGAATATAAAAAATTAATAAAAATAATAATAGAGAAAAAAAATGTAGTGAGAGTGTTGTAAAACTAAAGTGAATTATTAGTGTAGGTATTGTATTGTTATTATGTCGAAATGTTTGGCAGCAATGCTTCTCATTGATCTCTACCCAATTGAATCATATATTGGGTCCATATTTGTGTAATCTTATTGAAAGTGGACGATTTCCAGTTGGTGTTGAGTACGTTGTATAGTTTTGGATCTAAAAACATGTAAAATCATTGTTTTTTACTCTCGGAACTGGTGTGTAGATGTTCGTTCGTTGCCTTTTATTGTGACCATGATTTATTGCTTGTACGTACATATAAAATCAATTTATCGAAAAAAATATTTTGTTGACACCATGATATGTTCTCCTTAAAATACTATATATTGTTATTTATCAACGATATATATCGTTCAAAATTATAATCTGGTGCCACATGTGTTGCGAGTATGGTAAATTACGTTAATATTTTAAGAATATGTGTAATGTATAATTGGGTATTTATTAACGTTATTTGCTTTAATCAAGTTGAACAGTGGTAAACCACTTCCATTTTTTTAATAAATTATATTTTCATCATTAGAAATACCGGCCGTTATCTACGAAAAGCAATCGGTTTCGTCGATTATTTTAGTATAGGAGATATACAATATATCATTTCGGTCAACTATCTTAAGTCAGCTTCAATATTCCAGTACTGTAATTATATTTATCTTTGATATTTTTATTTCGTCATCACGTGGTGTGTAAATTTGCAGAGAAAATTGCATAAAAACAAAACTACTTTAGTGACTTTGTGACTTTTAGATAATGTAGATTCGAAAAAGTTTTTTTGTATAATTGGCAACAATTTTTCCAGCGATAGCCAATTTGATAGCTGACAGCTGATTTGTGCTCAGTTTAGTTTGCTATTTCAACGTGAATAGACTTACACCAGAACAACGCTTGCAAATTTATTTCAAAAATCGTGCACTTGTTTCTCATTTTCAATACGAAACTTTATTCAGAGATGAGGCTTGTTTTTGGTAGAATGACTATGTCAACAAGCAAAATTGTCGCATTGGAATAAATGAGTGATACCGTTACATCCACAAAAAGTCACTATATGGTGTGTTTTATGGGCTGGTGGAATTATTGGTCCATATTTCTTCATAAATGATGCCGGCCAGAAAGTTACAGTCAATGGAGAGCGCTATAGATCAATGATTAGTGAATTTTTTGTTCTCCAATTGAATGGCATTAATGTGGAACAGCTGTGATTTCAACAAGATGATGCAACATGCCACACAGCGCGCGCCACAATCAATTTATTGAAGGGAACATTTGATTTTCACCTAATGGAACTGTGAATTAGCCTCCAAGATCGCAATACCTTTGAATTATTTTCTGTGAAGATATGTGAAATCACTCGTCAACCAGAGATGATAGACGACTTGAAAGCCAACATTTGTCACGTTATTGCCGATATACGGCCCCAGCTGCTGCAAAAAGTGGTTGAGATTTGGACTTCCAGTTTGCGCTTTATTTGAGCCAGCTATAGTGGCCATATACGCTAAATCATATTTAAACACTAATGGCATAAAATTATCTTTCTAATAAATCCAAAACCATGGCGATTACTACGATTTTTATGTGTTTTATTTCATTTTAAAGTTCTATACCTCTAAAAAAAACACCCTTTATTTATTATGTACCAGAAGGATGCGTACAGTGAGAAACGAGGCCCTATACCTCTTCAAATTCTCCATTATGTATATGAAATGTTACCAATATTTGTATGAGTAGAGTAATTGCGTTTATTTACAGAAAAATAATTATTGAAATGAAACTGTTTGTTACATTATATAAAGTTCAGATAAACAGAATACACTGGAAGCGATGCTTAGGCGGTGCTTAGGTGGTACTTAGGCGGTGTTTATAAGGTACTTAGTTAGATCAAAAATGCGTTTTTTTCGTGTAAAGATTTAGATTAGATTCCACGCAATTTTTAAGATCAATTAAATGTCTCTCATTCCATCGTGACTCAGGTCCGCAATGGTGCTTTGTTAAAAACTCCATTTCAATCCTTTGCAGACTGCGAATATCATTCGCATTGGTTCATTCCCACACAATATTCTTAATACACTTCTATTGTAAACTTATGTAACATAAAAGTTCACACTTATTTATTTAATTTAATTAGTATATTATTCTATTTTTAGTTATTTTATTATTCACAATATCCTAGGAAAGGCCAACCACTAAGTACAATAGAATTACAAATAGCTTAGTTTCTTAAATACAGACAGAACAATATAAAATCGGTAAACTTCTAAAAAAGTTAACGATATTATATATGATCCTCTATTTCTCTATTAGATAGACGAAGTGAATTAAAATAAACAGGAACGTAATGGTAATAACGTATACACCAAAAAACGCATATATAAATAATGCTCATATGACAACAGGAATTTGCCAGGGCATTTGTTTCGGTGAATTTGTCACGACACGTTTGCGGGACACGTGTCTTGATACGTCATGACACGTGACCCGCAACAACTCGAAGTGAGTTGCTGTGGTGCCTCGTGAGATACGATCAGAAAGACATATATATATATATATAACATGGGCAGTTTCCCGTTAGGGAGCGGTATACCAATACCCGCAGTGTATTCTTTCGTACTCGTATATACAGAATGAGTATTATGTTCCAGGTCGATATTGTTTTCAAATAACTAAATAATTAAACATATTTTTTTAATTTAATATTTATTTATCAAAAACACAATTTATTACAATTATGTTAAAAATATAAAATTGGCCAAAATAAAAGGCTGCATCTGGCATCTACTTAAATGCGTGCTCTTTTTACCTGCGCACTGGAATGAGGCAGGGCGGGTGCATGTCGCCAATCCTTTTCAATATGTGCATGGACGAATTAAGCTAATGACTATCCAATGCAAAAATTGGGTGCCACATGAGCGGGACAAATGTGAACCACATTAGTTATGTCGATGTTATGGTTATACTAGCGCCATCTATAAAAAGGATAAAAAGCTTTTACAGATATGTGAAACATATGCCAATGAACATAATATTTTGTACAATACCAGCAAATCGGCCATAAAGGCATTCAAATATGGAAAAGGGCCAGATAATATCCCTCCCATGTGGCTGGACGGGACGAAATTGAGCGTTCAAAATAAGTTCAATACCTTGGCCATATATTCAATGAAGATGGACAAGACCTTGATGACATGGAACGACAGGGGAGACAGTTGACCGTTCTTGATAATATGCTGTCATGGCATTTCTACCGATGCAGTAAGGAGGTGAAGAGGATCCTATTTAAATCGTTCTTCACCAGCATGTAAACCTACGAGTTCTGGTCGAAATACAAGCAAGTGACGTACAACCGTCTCTAAAATCAGTACAACAACTCATAGGCAATTCTGTTCGGATTGGCGCGTTATTGTAGCGCCGATATTTGGCGAAGGTCGTATACATGGATTCGTTCCATTTCTAAGACATCGAGTTGCGGGCGTAAAGCTGCGACTAGAGCGCCTCAAAGCATGGAAGTAAATACAATATATTATTTAAATGTGTTTTAAAAACTTCTAAAGTTAATCATATGTACTTTATATTGAATGGTTTATAATTCTATTAATTTTTAATATATTGCTAATTTAGTTCAATGCAAATTTGTCTCCGTAATCTTGGTTTCAAGATTATAAGAAAATATATTCCGTGTATGCAAAAATTTTAGGCAATTTTGTGGCGCGCGGAAAATTAATTTAATTATCGCGTTCTATCTTATTTTCGTTATATTTTCATAATTATGACTGGAGCGCCGCTTGCACCAACTCTTTGGTGCAAGCAGCGCTCTCATGGAAATCTGGTTCCCTGACCAAAGAATGGCAACGACTACAAAATAGCTACAGATATAATAATAGCCATGACTGAAGTGTTGTATATAGGTATATTTTGTTTATATTTAAGTATATGTGTAAACTTTTAATTTTTTTAATTATTTTTTTTTTTGCTTTTTTTTTATAATATAAATATTATTTTGTTATTAAAATGAATTATATAATATAAATTATCTTTATGGCGAATCGGGTCTTCATAAAAAAAAACTATCACGCTGGAATAAACGCATTATAATAATTATTATTAACCATATATTGCATAACATTATAGCACACTTCGTATGTTATTTTAGCAATTTTATTTCAAATATTGTCTTATAGCATCGTAATTGTTGTTGGATTATTAGCATAGACCTTTTCTTTAAAGTACCCCAACAGAAAATGGTCGAGAGCCGTCAAATCAGGTGATCAAGGAGGCCAGTCAAAATCACCACTTTTTGACATTATGCTATCGGGAAAAATATCTCGCAAAATTTCAAGTGTAGCTCGGGCTGTGTAAACTACATGTCTCACAGGCCCAATTAACTCAATTTGGTCACCAACAAGTTTTCACCATCTGATCACCATTAATGGTCACGTCATTGCCATTATTATTTAGATAAAATGTTGTTGAGACATAAAATGCTTTGTAATAAATGTAATCAAATAACCCTTTACGACTTTTAAATGCAAGCTGATAAATATCTTGCAACCCAAAATGACAGCCAAACAAAATCGGCCAGGAATATAATATTCACCCTGTACTCGCTGTAGCACAGGACTCGAATAGAGAATCTATTACAATACACGGAATCATAACTCAAAAAGCACGTGACTTGTCTATTATTATATCGATGTTTTGGCTGAGTCGGTGTACTCGCCTACAATGTAAATCCTTTCCCGAATTGGGTGCGCAATTCGTGCTTTTTCGCAATTTTCCAAATTTTACCCAGTGATATTTCTCCTTAGAAAATCACAAATAGATTTTCAATTTCTTTATAAATTTTCAGTTGACACATTTATTTCTACGGCAAATATTTTTTCATTTATGATTTTTCAACATTCAGCTTTACCACAGAGGCAAAAAAAAGAGGTTCTTTGGAGATGGAACAAAGGCTTGCCAACGTTCGCAGTTTAAATAATGTAGAGAGAGCCAGAAAAGGATTTTATATCACCCGCGTAATGGTAAAAAAATACTGTCAGGAAGTATAACTAAGCATTTTTTTTCTTTAAATATTTTATTCAATAATACATAATAATAAATTCTAAAATAACGCGTTTTGTTTTTTTTTCAGTATGAGATCAGAACGTAGCCTAAAGCTGTTTCTTAGATGAAAGAATATTCTATGAAGGTTTTGGTTACGGTGTGTATTTACAGGCATTGATATACACAAAAATGGATAAAGGTCGATCTGTATCATTTAGTTTAATATTCCCTTCATTCAAAATGTATTGCCACAAATTTATTTATATTTTTATTTATTACTGTTTAATATTAATAAATTGTGTTAATTTGTAATTAACTTTGTAAGGATTTAAAGACTTTGCCTTATTTTGTGTGTCACTAGTATGGGGTGAGTGGTGTTTGTAGGTTATTAATATCAAAAGGACTTGTTTAAAATGAGTCTGAGGGCCCTAATCCCTCTCAGATCTCACGCGTATATGTAAATGTCGTAGTTTATATAAATGTTGCGGAATATGCGTGTGAGTATAGGTGTTGGTGTTTGCTAGAGCAGGTTGATAAAATAAAATAGGACTTACAACCGATTGACATTACATAGGATTCCAAGAAAGGGATAATTGCTTCAGCTGGCTTCTCGAACCGATTGCGTTGCGATGTATTGTCGTCTATATTTTTAGTTGGTATTGGACGAACTTGAATTGCTGTAGAGCGCCTGGCTAAACGGCCAGGTATTGTGCAGCGCATTCAGCACATAGGCCTTAGCTGCCTCAGGAAATTCATCCATTTCACTATTGCTATGCAGTAGTTTTCCAATCATCAACTTTGAGAAATAAGTCCTTTTGGAAACAATTTTGCCAACTTTTTATGAACAAGTACAACTGGTACAGACTGGTACAAGTATGTTAGTATAACAGTTACAGATTTAGCGATGAGATAAACCTTTATTTTGACTATAATCGTATGATCGGTGATCGATTGAAATGATTATTATTAGTTCCCGTAATTATTCATAATTCCGCGAGCAATTACTAATACGGTACGACATATGTGAGCCTACAATCATTAAATTATATATACAGTTATCGTTATAATTGAACACCAATCGCAATAACGGTGTACCTCATCATTAATCACGATGTAATGTACCAATCCGCATAATGATTAAAAATAATATTAAGTAGATGCATTTTTGTTGTGAAATTGCATTTTCAGAACATTGTTCTGTGGTATTAATACAAATTAAATGAATACTACCGGGAAAATATTTAGATAGATTTTTTATTTCTATCTTTCTAGTTGATTAATATAATTTATATTAAAATATGATTAAATGCCTTATCGAGGGTCTTCCCAAAACACTACCGCTACATGTTCTCGTATAGGTGGCGATTTAATGACTAATCTATGTTAGTACTGCTGCTATATGTTAGTATTCGTCAAGATGGCAATACTCATATACGATCCATTCTACGTAATGTATCGTAAGTGAAAAATGACATTTTAATCATGTATTTAATACTTAATTACGTGGCAGAATAAAAAAATATTTATTTTGTACTTTATGATGTAGATACTAATAAAAATAATATTTAAATAATTAGTCATTTAAAAATCTATTAAATACACGCAAAATAGTAAAATCATTAAAAATGAAATTTTTGTCAAAATGTCCTTGGAATGGTGGGAAGGTGTGTGTACGGGTGTATGTATGCCGCACCGCCGGTGCGGGCATGTGTGGCTATAAAGACGGCGCGCAGGCGTGCGCGCGTCTCTATTATCTGCGGTTCATCGGCTTAATAGTTTGACCTATACTAGTCATATACCTTGTACTAAATTGCAGCTTATTGTAATAAAAGATTAATTGTTATAAAGTCTATTTTTTGGACCTTCACATTACGAGGTTACATTACATTAAATACGTATGTAAAGTCAAATACGTAACACTTACGATACGTTACGTAGGAGGGGTCGATATGTTAGTATGATTTTTTTTATATACATACGTCCGTAATATTTGATATCAAATATTTTTTTTATGTTACTAAATACAAAATGTATACCTTTATCATGCAATTCACCAAGATCACGTCATACTGGTGTCGAATATCTCAGTAGAAGTGTGTTATGATCGTACTATGTGTACATTTTATTCCAGATTGATCCATCGCCTCGTATTTCATATCTCGCTGCTCCCATTTTTCCATCTACATTCAGTTTCATTCTTTTGTTAGCAACACGACGATAATAAAACTTTATTTTGTAGCCAAACTATTGCTCTTCGAGAACACAGTGCCGGAGAATTGAACGGAGAGAATGAATAAGGTGATTCAGAAGAATTCTTCACGTAGGAGAATTTCACTGTTAAAGTACAGTTTACGGCGCTCGGTGCAACAATGTACCGACACACAACCGCTGCTGCACTAACAATATATTACAGGGTATTTTTAAGATTTATTTGGTTCACTCGAACACAAATGACCTCTTTACGAAACGGATATTTTATTTTCTGCTTACCATGCAGAACAATAAATTGACCATGTATTTTGAATTTCCTTGTGCACATTGTATTTCTTTTATTATTAACAATAAATGTTGGCATTTTGTCGACGAAAAACATACTAACTAAGGAAACAATTACTTTTATAGGAAACAAATAATAAACATCTCATGGAAACGAAGCCATTTTTTATTATATTTAACCTTTACCATACCATGACATAAAATACCCGAACGCAGCCATGCTGTCAACTCGTGTTACCATAAATAACAGTTAGAAAAAAGGTTTTTATTAGCTTAAATGGCTTTAATGGCATGAATTTTATACATACAATTTTGAAAATGTGATTAATAACATAATTTAAAACATTCATTAAGTCCTTTACAATGTGTCCTTCCTTCTTATCTCTCTTCGTTTAATTAGTGAGAAAGAGACAATTATATTTGTATATTTGTTGATATTTTCACTGTGAAAATAGTGTGTGATCTCTGTCTTTCATATCACAAATAGTATTTTTACCAACGTATTAACTTTACAACGGATTAAATGAAAAAAAAATGTTTTTGTACGATTCCCTTTTCGTAATTGGTTTGTCGCTAGTAATTCCTAAGCGCTAATATTTTCTTTAGGATTATCTAAAATATAAATTTTATATTGCATATATTTACCGAAATATTACAGATTTAATTATGATGGTAGACTTGTGTTACAGCATGGTTCAGGAAGGGTTAATATATGGAAGTATTGGTAATTACACGGCTTACGACCTGTCTTCGGGTAGCTTAAGTGATCACTTTACATAGATATAACGTTCACCATTCTCACCCATTAATCAACATCCATATCTATAAAATATTTAAATGTTGCATATATGTTAATATGTGGACTCGTTATAGACTAAATTTCATAATTCATTTTCCTGAAACAGCATATGTATCACAACGAGAATCAAATTTTTTTTTTTAATTATTTAAAGCAATATTTTTTATCTGTAAAATGTTTGTAACGCATTATACTAGAATACGCCTGAAAAATCAATATTTTTAGATTTTATATATTTTTTAATTTTGACCAGTATATAAAAAATGGCTTCGTCTCTATGAGATATGTATTATTTGTTAAACAGTGCCTTTGTGGGTGAAAGTCCAGTAGTTGTGTGTTCTTGGACATATTCAAATATTACTTTTATATGAATTTCAGTTTAAGAAAAATACTTTTTACTTTTGTCTTCATATTATTTTTGACATATTGTGTCAATTATATGAGGTTCGACTCATAATGCACCTCCATAAGTTTCGGTCCTGAATCGTAGATAAGGCTCTCTGTAATTGTATTTGTTGCAAGTATTCGTGCTTTCCAAGAAATGTATAACATCCTTCTCCAGCAATACATTTCTAAGGTACCTGTTCGATCTATGTGACTAATATCGCTGGTCGCTGTGTGCGTTTATATGCTTCATTAGGTTAACTATACCTCTTCCTCCCTTTACCTTCACCACAGAGCATGATTTTTTTGTGTGATCTATTATTCATGAACTGTCAAAAAGTGTCGTAGCAATCTCGTCTCATTGATTTGAATTATTATTGTGTTTCGGTTTCTAGCAGTGCGTACCGAAGATTTACAATCACTGTTAAGTGATACACAGTGCTTCGTAATAATTATGGAAGAAATTTCAGGACAGCTATGAGTACAGCAAGAAAATTCAGGTAAGTCGTGCTTCCTGGTTGGTCTTAGAGCTCTTATTGTTTTGTCCCCATCCCTTGTGTAAACAGTACTTATTTTACGCTTGTCGCTATGGCGAACTATCCAATTCTCCACCGCATATGTGAAGACGTAACGCATTCATCATAGTAACACTCTTGCAGTTCTAAGATTGTGCCAGAACAATTTTCTTTTCAAGCTTGTTACTTTGACGTATAATGTGGCCAATGAATTGGAATAATATTTTGTTCACATTTTTTTTTAAGGACAGCTGGAGGGAGTGGTCTCCTTCTCTCTGGACCGGTTTAGAAGCTAAGGCTCCCTTGTCGGTCCCACTCATCAAAGCTAATAAAAATACACGACTTTAATTCAATAACATATTTAAGTATATGTAAAATGAAAAAAGGGAAAAAATTCAATGAGATTATTAGCAATTATTTCAAATATTTTTAAATATACACCCTCCAGCATTCCTCCGTTGTTTTTCTTCATAAAAATCATACAACATTAATCCATAGAACTAGTTTCACATACAGATGGAAAATTAAGGTGCAATAGTTCAAGGCAGACACTCAGGGATCCAATCATCAAAAAACACTCCCAAAAGAGAGACAGTAGACGAGACACAAAAAGGATTCAGTCACACTTACACGGATAGACTAACGAAATTGCAAAACACGAGGTACGGAGAGTGAGAGTTAGGCGCATAGGTTGAGTACCACCCACGGAGACCGTCCTAACTACCTACCTGAGGAGCTTCAACGAGTCACCCATACCCGAATAAATTTCTTATATAAAACAAGATTCTTCTAATCACTAATCAGGTCTGCATTCCTGGGCGAGCGGTGTCTAGATCCAGTCAAACTATCAATCATACGTTCACGTGCATCTCTAAGTACATCACAAGTCCACAAAATATGGTCAGGCGTCTGTTTCACTCTCCCACATGTACACTACGGGGCATCCATAAGCACTTCCTGAGCCATTTTAAGGTTCCTACTTGCTCAGGTCTCCAGGATTTTTTAGGTCAGCCGGGAGGATACCTGATATAACGGGCAGGGTTACCGTGGATATAATATTTTGTTCACTGTTGTAGATTAAATCGTTCGTGCATCGTGTTACCACGGTTTGTTTAACGCCCTTCTCCAGCAAGTTATTAATTAAAATACATAGTATCTACGTATAAGATTTTTTCTAAGATTAGTTATCAGTGGGATTCATTTATGCTTATAAATAGTAAGATAACAATTTAACAGTAATTCTAATCCTTAAATTAATTTTAAAAATGTTATAATGTATAATATTTTACAATTTAAATTTTATTCAGATTTCTTACTTTAGGGGGAAATATATTAAGTGTATGTAGATATGTGAGAGCATTTATGTATCAGGAGGTTGTGTGTATGAGCGCCTGGTACCACTAAATATATTTTCATCCAGTACTCACGTGTTCTTTTGATTATGATCGCGAAGTGTGTGTGTATGTGTGTGTCTAGAGAAAGTTGAACAAAAAAAACTACTTAAAATTGAGAAGTTTATTGTGGCTTGATTACAGTCACAATTAGAAAAATACGCAATAAGAAGTCTACACCGAGGAAGGTGGCCGTGAGAGAAGGGCCGGCTCCCCTGAGGCTGCGGATAAATAATATTGGCATATATTAAGGACGGTACCGGCGTACTTTTGCGGCTGATGAGCGCCTTGTTTACACCCAGTTATCTGCAAGGTGCATTCAGTGGCCGTCGGCGATGTTACTGATTGTAGAGGCGATAAATCTGCCCAAATGATTTTGGAACATATTCTATTAGCATCCTGTCACCAAACTAGTTGTTTGAAATCAGCTGTTCTTCTTCTTTTTTTAAATAGGCAATGCACCCTTCAAGGGTGATTTTTGCCGTTAATCAAGTAAAAAACTATTTTTTTAGAAAAAATACAATAATATTATAGAATAGGAAATATTATATTTCAAGTCAATACCATTGTCGTTCAAAAAATTTGCTATTATATAGATTAAATGTGGTGAGTTAAGGAAAAGAAGATGACACAAGTTAACCGGAAATTGAAAATTACTAGTGACGAGATTACTATATAAAAAACCTGTGATCCGCAATGGACAGGCAAAAAAGGTATGGTCAAGAGTTTCCTCTTCAGCACCACACTGGGGAATCTATTAAGTTCAATATGAATAAATGTGAGGCTACCTGTCAATGCCCAATTCTCATTCTAAAGATATTTGATATTGTTATTTTGAAGATTTTCTTTTTGGAAAACCACGGAGTGCGGGGAATAGATATTTTTGAAATCAGCTCGAATCATTAAAAATATTCAGCTTTCTGTGATCTTTAAATTACTATCCATAAATCATACTCCAGCAATAGCAATTTTAACATTTTCTTATTTATTCATTTAATCGTGGTGCATTACTGTACATGCATACATAGATCGTTTCAATTTACATACGTCATGAACCTATAATATGCATAGTGTAATATCCTAGTAATTACTTTGCTACCGAGTGTGTGGTGTATGCAATCGTACAATACCTAGCCAAATTATCACTCACTATAAAAAATCATACCTATGGGTATTTCTGGGAAATGGAAACTGGGAAAGATATTAAATTTTTTCTTCCACATTTATTATTCTGTCAACTTTCATATTTTTGCACGTCAGCAGAAGTTTAGTATCACAGATGGTAGAGAAAATTTTTTTTTTTTCATTGTAGTATTTATAAATTTACGTGAAAGTGGAAAAAAAAATATCGCAAATATTGTTAAAATAAATTGATTGATTCTGAGAAATAAATGATTTGTTTTACATTGAGTGTAATAATTTAGCAAGGAACTAAGTATATGGTCTGAATATATTTAGATAAATTCGTGTGTACGGGAGATACGTGAGGTCGACTTGTTGAAGTCGTGTAATTTATAAAGGTGCTTATGGTACGATTTATAGGCGAATTTATAGCGGCATTAGTTTTTTTTTTAAATATTTGGAAAAATGTGTATATCTCAAAGAACGAGCAGGAGAATTTGTATCACTATATAAATACAATTTTTTTTCCTACAGAATAATACGCTCTTTATTACTTAGGCGGTTTTGTTTGTTTGTTGACGATATTGTTAATAGATGGGATCCAAAAATACTAAATTATTATACGGGATGACTCACAAAAATGTTTGTTGGGCTTAAATTTTAGTGAGCTAAATATATGTTATTTATTTATACTGAATTCTACTTTAATCATCCTTTTCATTTTTCTCTCGATGGAAGTAGTCATGATCATGGAACTGAGGCTATTCGTGAATGAAGGGGGTCCTTCTCAAGGGGGTGAGAAAATACAGGATATATAAAGGGTGGAAGGATTTTGAGAGAGGTATAGGAATACGGTACAGGGGGGCTGAAGGATAAACCAGAATCAGGAAAAAACACGACCCACCTGAGAAATGCTCTTTTACATATCTGAATTTTCTTCACTGAAGCCACAAGTCTTCTAGCTTCAGAACACGTACTCCGTTGTTCCGCACGAAATACTTTTGTTCATATACTTTGATAATGTCGCGACGTGTCATGCATCAAGCACCATGCACAATAGCAAGATATACAGATTTTGAAACGCATAGTAGCAAGAAAATCGATGACATACAGTACACTCTTCGTCAATGTATCATTCCCACGCGGCAGGAAGATAATTCACAAAATTTTCACAGCCTACCGTACCGCTAGTAAACGATAACTATCAGTTCAAACTTCAATTTTCAACTGGTTCAAACCATAGAGAACACCACAGAAAAAGGTTGTGTTCTGGGTACATGGAGGTAATTGGTAGGTAATGGTCAAGAACCATTCTATATGTCGAGAGGTGTTGTAAAAAATGTAGTATCTTAACACCGAATAAAATTTTTCAAATGAGCTCGCTTCAAAATACCTGTCTCATGTGTGCACACGTTTTTACATCATCTAGGTATAATTTTAATACCATTTTAATAAATGATCACTGTTCCGAATTCATAAAACACATATGGCGCGTCTTGCGAATTGACCGCGATCCGTGTTATTGACACCTTTCCGCGTCCAAATTATACACACCCACAACCTTTCCTTTATGCTTGTCTTTGGTGTGAATAGTAATCCTAACATCAGCAGATGTCAACGTGACGGATACTCGTTCGATCGCGACACCGCGATAGCATTCGCGATGTACGATGCAGGATTTACGATGCACTATCTACAACCTTTAGTGGATCTTAGACTCAACAATAATTTTTCTCCATTGATTTCACCTAAGAGCCATTTATTCATATCGTAGATTTCTAAGATTAATATAGTGTAGTTTGTTGGTGTAGTGGTCAAGACGTTGGCCTAGTGATCTAGTGGTCGGGGGTTCGCGCCTCGTTCCAGGACACCAGCAAGTTAGTCCTATTTTCATAGCACAAGCATTTAGCTTAGTTTGAAAATAGTAAGAATATTGATGTGACATGTATTCCGTGTACGCATCTCTATTTTTTTTTTTAAATAAAAAAATAAAATAAAATAAATCTTAGCTCTGGACTTCCCGAGCTCCTGTATCTTGTTGATTATGTATTCAGTGATTACTATTAGGTCATCCTCTCTACATGGTATGTATACCGTAATTTTCTTATTGTAACCTTGAAATGCTTATCTTATTATATTTACAAAGTATAGAGCTTATTGTAGTAGCACCTACGCCAATATTCATTTCCTAAACCCGGTCCAAAGATACGCCTTAAAAAATGTTCCTTTTAACAACATTAAGTACACACCCATTCTTGGTAGTTAACCATTTCAAATTACATATTAATTTATTAGACTCTATTGACATACATGTTTTTGTTGTATAGGTGAATATATTATAATATAGCATGATAAACATAAGATTCAATTATATTGCAATTAAGTATAATACTCAAAGTTTATTATGCGGGATGGAGTAGACTCCATCTCTGATATGTAGAGCATTGTTCTGGCTACTTTGGTAGACTGCCGTTTGTGTTAAAGTAGCCAGTTTCATACTGTTGTGGTGTAGTTTAATACAAGAAAGATAAAAATTCGACTTCAATAAAAATGGCGTCAAAGAAAATCAAAAAATGTCGTGAGAGTGTTGTAAAACTAGTGAATTATTAGTGTAGGTATTGTATTGTGATTATATTAGAATATTGGATAGCGATACTTCTGATTAATTGCATTGCACCCATTTGAATCATATATTGGGTCCATATTTGTGTAATTTTATTGGAAGTGAACGATTTCCAGTTGGTATTGAGTTGTACAGTTTCGGAGCTAAGTACATGTAGAATCTTTCATAAAATATCGTTGTTGCTCTTGGAACTAGTGTGTAGATGTTCGTTGTTTGTCTTGTATTGTGTCCATGATTTAATGTGTGGGGTGAGTTGTTATTGGCATGGAAATTTTGAATGAATCTCAATTTATAAATTTGTATTATATCTATGACATTATGCTTTTTAAATATAATATCTGATGGATATCTAAAGAGACGACCATTCATTATCCTAAGAATTGTCTTTTGTGCTTTTTTAACTGACTCTAAGATTGTTTTTGCTGCTCTTTTTCTAAATAATTTAGCATAATTAATTAAGGAGTACCAGAGTGGAAAGTACACCGATCTTAGAGTTAATAGTTAATTATACATTGTATTCCTTTAAAAAGTTATTAGTTTTTTTATGAGTTTAGCTAGGTTCGATATATGTTCATTCCAGTTAAGATAATTATCGATCAGTACTACCAGAAGACGAATAATTTTAACTCGTGTCAATTTTTCACATTGAAATGAGAAAGTCGTGTTCTCATTTGTTTTGCAGTCATGTACGATGAGTGTAGGATTTTGATGTAGCGATATTCTTTCGTTAATACAAAACATACATATTTTGATTTTTTTGTTTTAAGTGATAGAAGATTCGTATCAAATCATTTTTTCGTCTTATCCAAACCATCCTGTGTACGAGTAACGGTTGAACGGTTTTCTTATTATTTTATTTATTAATTATAAAGAAGTTACACTTGCCTATAATATTAAATTTCACGGAATTTAAATCAATCCCAGATTTACTAATACGAAGCGTTTAAATTATACTTTTATATTATGTGAGTATACATCTACCATCAGGGGGTGCGAAAATTTTCACACCCTGTCGCGTTAAAGGAAGATTAGTTTTCATATTGTACATCTCGCAAAACAAAGAAGAAAAGATAAGTATCAAACAAATTTAAATAATGGTCCAGAAAGTACATAGTAAGAGAAGTAGTACATGCGCAACGTATAATTTGGTAGTCAATGACGTGAAGTATTATTGGGTGATTACGCGTAGCTAAGCTGAATTTTAATCCTGATTAAATAAACTCAACTAATATAGAAACTTTCCACCGGACAAACTAAATTTAACACCTATTTCGAAAAAGCTTTTTCAATTATAAAACAAATAAAATATGTACACACGTTTTAATAATTTATCATGTGTCTAGAAATAAAAAATTGTTTTAAAATGCCAATCGAATACAGGAATGAATAATTAATAAGGTTGTCCCTTTTCACCTCATGTAAATAAAATTGTATAGCTGTGCCCCATTACAATTATAAATATAAGTTGTTGATTGTTAAGGAGAACACATTCTTATTGTCAAGTAGTAGTTGTTCAGAACATAGACCTGTCCTATTTTAAATACAAATTAAATGTATTAATTAGACAGATATACATATAAAATCAATTTTATCGAAAAATATTGTTTTTGTTACCGGGATACAAACCTGGATCTTCACCAATGCGGATTCCAATCAATTCTTATTATTTATTCTGGCGTCTCCTATCGTATTACTCAAAGGTAAAAATAAATAAATTGACTTTCAAATAATGGAATGATAGAAGTATCAATTTAAAAAGTGTTACATATAGGTTCTAAAATTTGTCGTCAGTGCACTGTGTTAGTATATCATAGTCGGTTAATGCACGTTCCGCGGATTGGAAGAGATCCAGGTTAGAATCCCGGTAACAACAACAATATTTTTCGATAAAATTGATTTTATATGTACATCTTTCTAATTGATACATTTAATTTTGACGTGACAACGTCTTATAAATCGATTAACGCCCGCTGCACGCACGAAAAAACATGACTCATTGTCCCGTTTGTCGCGTTACGCCGAAGGCAAGCGTTGTCCCGTTGTCGCGTTACGCCGAAGGCAAGCGTTCAAAGTAATAAACATATTTGAATTAATGAGTGCGAATAAAATGTATCAATAAAAAATTGTAGATTTCATTTCACTCCTTCTTCGTATCCATACAAAATAATGATAATTCAATAAAAATTATTTCATTTTATTCATAAAAGTATGCAATCATTTCATCAATGTTTTCTTATGACGTTGTCACGTTAAACTATCGTCCGTAAACCGACTTTACAGACAACCAATTTTTTTATTTACAAGTATTGAGTTAAATTGATAACTCCCTTGCAAAGCAAAACGCATCTCAAGTAAATTAAATGAATAGAATCAAAAAACAATTGTTTTATTACATATATGCGAATATAGAAACTTTAAATTTTTAAAAAACTATGAAAATAATCAAAAGTACCCAATCATATATATTTTTTCTGTTATAATAATATTCATAATATAAAAATCTCGATGGATAACAGAGACTATATCAAAGGATGTATGCTAATTTCTAGAAGAAAAAGATAAATATAACGATTTGATTCACATATATTTTAAAACCGCTTAAATGATTTAAAATACATCACATCTTGAGAACCAAAGAGGTTCTGTCTAAAATATCTGTTTTTCAGTATGGGCGTTTTAAGAGGTGAAAATTATTTTATATATATAATCATTATTTAAGTAAATCAATATAAAATATGTGTAAAATCAGTGTATCGTGCTATTTTTTTTAATTAGTTTTTTAATTTAACGCGCAAGTGAATGACAAATTTGGTATAGTGTCACTTTTGTATTCTGTGTGCATTTGTAAAAAAAAATCGCAGTCGTAAAACTCGCTTCGAATTTATAAAAATGATAAATATAGCTCATGAATTTAGAATATGACGATGTTGAATGGTGATAAAAATTTTGTGAACAAAACAAACTCGTAGAGGAGGCAAATTTTTAATGTCCTCTTAATTTAACAATTAAATCTCATTGGTCAACCGCGTTAATGAATGTTATAATGATTTAATGTATTGATTATTTCTAAGTTGTTTTTTTTTCAATGATTTTTGTGTAACTGGGTTGAGGCATATTTTGTTTGAAACTCATCGCACATTTTATTTAATTTTCAAAATATTTTGTGAAAAAAAGGTTTGTTTTATTTAAAATAAAAAAATTTAATATTACATGTATTGTGCTGTTATTTCTTTAAATAATTGTATGGTTACTGTAGTTTTTTGTATTAATTGCTAATGGTACCACTGGAAATTGAGATAATGTAAGTGTAATAGTATAAGTATATAAACAATATAAATAAATAATGTAATACGTTTGACTTTTTAATGAAAATTGCAACCGGTAAGTCGACAAGAGTGAAAAATATGATTGGGTTACCTCTGTCTAAACCCACAATTTATCACATGTCATATTATATCACTTATGAAATCCAATGTAAATAATAAATGATAAGGGTTTTGACAGAGTATTCTAGTTTTGAAATCATTGTCGAATGACAAAATTGTGACAAAGATGTCAAAGTATCTGAGATATGGCAAAAGAAACTTGCACACTTCAAATGTCAAACTAAGTTTGACATTCAAACAATAGACTAGTGTCAAATAAATTCTCGGGTTTTCAAGACTTTTCAGAATCTTCTATTTTCAGCCATCTTAAGGGAGCCATGTGGGGTGAACAGAATTTATGTTACGTCATGCAGCGGGTCCCGAACCGATGACAGATGTCATCAGACGATGAGGGAACCCAGAAAATCTCGTGGAGGAAAATTTAAAAAATCAAAATAATTCTTTGACATATAACAGGGAGAGACATACCTATCATATAAAATATTTATGTTTAAATCATAAGTACATGGAAAATTTCAATTACTGTAAGGGAAATATATGTAAAGAGGTAATTCAATTCTGGTGGTTTATAAAATAATTTTTTGACAAAAATAAAACTCTAGCTAGTAAAAAGTGAGACGGTTGTATCTACGTTATTTCGAATTAAACCTGAACTGGCTTATCTGCTAAGTTTATTGGCCAGCCTGATTCGGGGCTATTTGAAAACTTTTTAAAATTTGTAACTCCGTAAAAAAACTTAGTTTCATACATTGACGAAGTATGTTGCGATCTGGTTCCGGCGGATCGAACGCCACCGGCTAGACAGTGGTTGACATGAACGTGTGGGTTCGGCTGGAATGATTCCTGCTCACTTACCTACAGCTGGATCGGACATCCATCCAAAACCCCGATCTGCTCAGTTGCAATAGGAATTTGGAGTTTTTCAGGATCTCTGTCTGAGTCAGGGGCTCTATCCGGGACCACCAAAGCTTTAGTGTTTTCTAGTGTTTATTTGAGATGAGAACTACCGGCAGTGGTGCTTCGAAGACTGGTAAGATCGTTTTTCTTTTTCCCTTTCTCGGGGGTGTGTTCCTTCTCCCCCTCGGCTCCCTGACCAAAGTAAAGTACTGACACTGTTGACTCTGCATTGCTATTCTAATATTATTTTGTTGCTTACTTTGTGTTATTTTCTCATCTTATTTATGTTAATTTCTCAAATACTTATGTTCCGTTCCTTTCCATTTATTTGTTTATTTTATTTCATTAATGTTATTTGTAATGTAAATCATAATAAATAAAGGTCGGGGACTGTGAAGGCACCATCTTGTCACGTGTGTGATATGAAGGTTGCACATCTACCTAGTATCATTAAAATAATTCCAATCAGGCAGCGAATGAGTACCATATAGGAGCTTTTGCTTATAAACGGTCCTGGGTAAGCGGCGTGTACACCCTCACCTTCAGTTGACGACCTTTCTCTTTCTCCTGTGGTAAATTTATTGTGTTATGTAATTTAGTCAGGAAATCTCACCTCAATAATAAAATAGGTTAATTTAACTAGACTCGTTTAATACAAAGAAATATCACGATCACTCTATTTTGGCATCATGTACCAATAATAAATACTGATGCATAGTTGATTCAATTGCTGCGGCAAACTTCTCGAATATGAAGTAATACAAATGTTCACCATAAGAATAATTCTATAGTCGCTTCCAGTTAATAATAATAATAATAGTTTATATGATTCATAGTAGTGTTTTATATTATAATCAAATAAACATTTCAGCAAAGTAAGACATATATTTTGGTACCCTGTCTGCTACACTAGTATTTTACTGTATTATAGCAGATAGTGCTTTTCCGGTATAGTAGTAAACAGAGTGTAATATTCAATGTACAAAATATATATATATATATTTATATATAAAGAGTTATACAAAATATAATTCGATTAGATTAATACATTGTAAAACGTAAAGTAAATGCATTGTTGAAAATACAAAATATATATATATATATGTATGTGTAAAGAGTAAAACAAGATGCAATTAGATACATGTAATTACAACGTAAAACTTGAAGTAAATGTAATGTTCAATGTACAAAAAAACAGACGCAATTAGATAGCGCATTAAAAATATATATACATAAAGAGTAAAATAAAATTCAATTAGATAATTCAATATATAAATACTGTTATAGCAGTTTTAATATCATATTTTGATATATAAAAGTTGACTTTACAATTAGACAAAAATATTCACATAACCTTAAATTTCATGCGCCTTAACTAGCGCACACGTTTGATCCTTCAAGTACAGGATCGCGATCGTCACGCTGGATGTTGCCTGATGATCGATAGCCAGGGTGTATCTTCAACTGCTCTCCCAGATCATCGTCCACCCCAGTTGCGTCGTGACACCGGCATAAAATTACCGGGTCATCTACCCCGTGGCCCGAAAAAGGAAATTGTAATTTCCTGATATTCCTACCGATTGAGTGCGTAATGGATTTGCCCGCGCGGACGGCCGAACACCGACCGCGCCCTTCGGGCTCGCCTCTTGAAGAAAAAGTTCCCCCCCCATTTACTGCGTGGTCTCATTCACCGACACAAATAGATCTACTTACGTTCGGGGCAGTATTGTCCGCCGAATAAACGCGGTGGGTAATTTAAAAAGATCCCAACTTGAGGAAATAAATTCTTACATAGCAATATCTATTGCTGTTGCTGGAGTTAGAAGGAAGTTTTTAATATTAATAAAGGTGATACATTACTATTTTACCCTTCATAGTTTTGCTCATTGTTTGAATGCTGTATGTCCAAAAAATTATTTAACATTTACATTTGATACTGAATTTTTTAATTGTAATGCTTTAATACGTTAAAAAATATAAAAAATATAATAAATGTTCTAAAACTCGTCATGTGGTAAATTGGAAATTTTTAAAACTATTTTACTCTTCACATCAATTGCAAATTTTATCTATGAATTAATTTATAAAATAATAATGGTAACTAAATAACCATTTGTGTTCTATCAGCTACAAAATATAGATAACATTATTAAAAAATAATAATTATAAATGTATGGAGATTTATTTTTATAAATAATAGGAAGTACATAAAAGAAATAAATATTTTATTTAATATATAATATTTACCACAAGCAGGTTATTTTTTCTTTAAAATAACTTGTTAGTAGAAGCAATGATAATTGTGATAACTTTTGTAGTACCACCAGTGATCCCTCGGTGTTCTATTCTCTATTTACTGTCGAGTTACTTGGGTTCAGTTCCTTGTAATAATAACTCCGTGGCCAGGTAATAATTATACGTTTATTATAAGAAGTTTTTACAGTTATTTATAATTATACAATTCAGAGAACTGGCGAAGTAAAAGAGACCTGTTTCCCCAGAGACGGCCTCTTATAATCATTGTCCCCCACCACTCATCTACTCACTCTCCTGACACACTCACATACACGTCCAAACTGACAGTTTTCACAATAATAAATTAACTTTTTAAAATTATTTTGTAACTTTCACAGAACATATTGTTTCTTGATATTTACCAGTAAGTAAAAACACTAACCCATGTCATTGAAAAAAAGGACAGTAAAAATATTTTTGAAAATAAATTATACACCTCGGATTCCAGGTTAAATTTCTGAATTCAATGATTCCGAATTTAAATCCAGGTAGCAGCTCATTTATTCTCAGCTCAATCTAGGGTAACATATTTTTTTTTCTACCAAACTAAACTAAGCAAACTGTGCTCCACGGATTATAATGTTGGATAAATAAAAAGAAGAGTCGCAAAATGTTCATGGTCCTTTTAGGGTGTAAAAGATAAGATCGGGACAACCACGAGCAAGATAGATAACTTCAGTTAGTCGCAAACTTCAAGGTTTGAACGTGGTCAGCCCAAAACAGAACAATTTGAAGTAAAATGTTTAGAGTAGCCGACTCCAGATTAATGGGATAAGATGAAGACAAAGAAGAATACAAAATATCCAACAATTGCTTTGATCACTAGTATATATTATATTTATGGAAAGACATTTTAATAGAAAGATGTGTACGTGTGCACGAATGATATATAAAAATGTGTTATATGAGTTTGTGTGGTCAGACTAGAGCAGGCTGGAGTCGAGAAAGACTATTTATAATTGACAGAAGATTAGATTGAAAAATAAAGTTACGCGCAAGAAAGTTAACGGAGCTTGTAATTGGGAAGACGGCCATGATTAGAATGGAGCTCAGGAGTCGACTTCCCGGGTGGCTGCCGACGCATGTTATTGTCGTTGGTACTAGGTGTATTTTTGACGTTGTCAGGATCTTTGTTTTACGCCTAGGTACGTTCAAGTCGGAGGTGTTTATGATTATGTAGGTGATAGATCTCTACATATTATTTTTAATGATTATTGTTGAAAGTAAAAAGGTTCTAGCATTCACTACTTAACAATCAATATTAACTTCCTTGAGCAATACGTTATGATTTGTTTTAACTACCAAAAAAATGTTACTGAAAAAATTCATGATTTTAATAATTATTTGTTGAAAAATTTACGGTAAGAAGTGATGTAAATTTTACGCTTAAGCACCGTTGAAAATTGTTGGGCTTTGTCAAATGGTTATTTTAGTTCATTTTTATCATAAATATAAACTCTGAGATAGCCGCAAAAAATATATTAAGTGATCTTATATTATTACTTGAAAGCAAATACGAAATAAACAGTCAAAGTATTCTGTAAAAAATGTAAGTTGTACGCTTTTACGAGAAAATTAGTAAAAGTACATTGTTTAAAAGACTGTAAACCTGAAAGGGATTATTTTTTTTTGCAAATTTGCCGCAAAGTTTTTTCATTATTTCAGAAATCTGGTCACGTAAAAACACTTGATAAACCTTTTCCACTAGGCAGCATCATTTCTGATAAGTAAAAGTTAAGGGTTAAGATTAACCGTAATCTCTTAGCTAAGAGTGTGCTTTCTTGCGGATATTTGTCGGAAACTTTCGCTACCAGAGCTTAGTGTATTGCCACAACAAGGGCACGAAGATAGCTAAAAGTGGATATTGATAAAGTTTGTGGATTGGCGAGCAATGTTCGCGCGCCACTGTAGTGTGCAACGTAACGCCTGTATACAAAACTGTTTGAACCGGAGGCGGAGAAGAACATAAGAGACTTTGTGGACGATACATTGGGTTCATTTGACGGCTCGTCGCGCAATTTTGTCGAGGTTTCTCGAAAAAGTAGGCCAACTCTTAAGTATTTTTACATGTCACCAAATCGAAATAATAAAATTTTATATATTTGAACCGTTAACTGTCTGTAATAACTTTTTGGTTAAACATTTTAACTGATGTAACCAAAATAATCTATCACCGTTAATTGACTTCAAAATACTATTCTGAGTAGAAAAAAAAAAAAAATTTTATTGTACAAGTCGTCAAAAATGGCGGAAAATTAATTTTTAAAGAGAAAACATTCTTATTGTGATGTTGTAATTATTCAGAACGTAGGTCTGTGATGTTTTTAATAAATTCAAATTAAATGTATTAATTAGAAATATGTACACATAAAATCAATTTTATCAAAAAATATTGTTGTTTTCTTTTTCGATTCGAACCTGAATCTCTTCCAATCCAAAATAAAAAAGATGGCTTTCAAATAATGGAACGATAGATGTATTTATTTGAAAAGCGTAACATATAGGTTCAAAAATTTGGAGTTCATTCACTGTGGTACTGTAGCATAATCGGTTAATGCACGTTTCCCGGATTGGAAGGGATCCAGGTTCCAATCTCGGTAGTAGCAACAATATTTTTCGATAAAATTTATTTTATATGTATATTGTTCTAATTATAATATCATATCTTTAATTTATTTTGAAAATCAATGAAAATACAATAATTTCATTGTTTATCAATTCCTCTATAAAAAACATTATTCTATCCATAATTTTTAACAGTTAAAAATTATTGAAGTACTTTCTCATTTAGTATGTCGATCAGCGATGTTTCATATTTCTTCCGTAATTTTTTTTGTATGAATGTGTTTTTGTGTTCAATATATACATAAACCTAATTTAATTTTTAAAAACTACTACCACATAATGAAATAATAAATATTTTATTATTAAGGAAAACACATTCTTTTTTTGAAGTTATAATTATTCAAAACATGGGTCTGTGATTTTTTAATACAAATTATATGTATTCATTAGAAAGATATACATGTAAAATCAATTTTATCAAAAAATATCGTTGTTGCTACGACCTGGATCGAACGTTCCCCGGATTGGAAGAGATCAAGGTTCGAATCCCGGTAGCAACAACTACCTTTCTTATTAATACACTTAATTTGTATTAATAAATGTTTTATTTAACAGTCTATATTTGTTTTTAAAATTAATATTAACGTATTTTTATTTAGATAAATATTACATCATATCTGGATATGGATATTTATTAAAATTTATTTTACTTTTTAATTATATAAAGTTCTTTGCCTTGATTCTCGGGACTTGAAAATGTTGACTCTTGAAATGAATTGAAAAAAGTCGAGAATACAGAATCTCTACACATAAATAGTACAAATGATTGGTATATAAATTTCCAGTGGTCGTATAAATAATACTGGCCAATATGTTTTCGCACGCGGTGACTCTGATGTATCAATATTTTTATTCCTGTTGAATATATAAAGGTAGTTTCAGATACATACCAACTAGAGCCTCCAATCCGAATATTCGAACCCCTAATATATTCACCTGTTTTTAAGTATTCGTTATTCGAATTCTTTAAAAAGTATTCGTAAAGTATTCGCTTATATTTATATTATAAGATTTTTAATATTTTTTTAAACGAAACAAAGGTTTACGAACCCTGGAAGTCATATGCAAGCATTCATTCATTCATTCAGGTATACGATTTTTTCTCCAGAAGTACCGTTATCGGCTATATGGAAGTCGGACAATAAAGATGTAAACGCCTTTATCGGACATCTTTTGCATTTTCTTTTTTTTTTAAGTCTTCTGCTTATCTTTATGGTTTTATGATGACAAGTACTTATAATACATTGTTTTGTCAACGATGGAGTTGGCTTTCTAATATTCTTTAGTATTTAGCTTTCATAAATACTTGAGCCGACAACAAGAAGTTATATACAAAATAATGAAAAAAAAACTTGCACGCGGGGTGTGAGATATGAACTAATATAAACATATATTTTTGTTCTAGAAACAGCAGAGTCCTTCAACGTCGGAGATTGCCCTGTATTGCTAAAACTATCTTCAGCTACGTTGCCCGTAAATTTAAATGTGAATTTAACCGCTCGCAAAATTGGCACTAGCTGGAGGAGCGGCATTTTATTCCTTGGAATGGAGGCATTAAGATGTTATCTGCTATGACGACGAAAATTAAATATCATTCAAGTTTCGCTTTGGACTAATAAAATGTTTACTTGATACAAAACACTACGGAGTTCTACACAGAAAGCGTATATTTTGCTTTTTAATAATCTTCCTGAAAATTGCGATTGTCATGTCAAACGTCATGACAATACGTTATCAAGTATGATTTAACTGATAAAAAATGTTACTTTCAATCATAATGTCGACAGATTATTTTTTTTTTATAATAGTATTTATTAATATTGTTGAATATTGCTTCGAATGGAATTATAGCTAATGAGAACTTGTCAACTGAGGCAAGACTAGCGGTTCACAATGGAGTCTCGGTACCGACACTGATGCATAGACGTGAGGTCTGGAGCGCGCAGAAGAGGAACAAAAGTAGACTGACTGCAGTGGAAATAAGATCACTTAGGCGTATATATGGCAAATCTATTTATGATAGAGTAAAGAATGAATAGTTTAAGAAAGAATGTAAAACTGATCTTAGTATAGTGAGTAAGGTAAAGAAAGGATCACTTAAGTGGTTTAGTCATATGAAACGGATTAATGAGGAGAGAATGGCAAGGGTTCATGGCAGCAGAAGTAGAGGACGTCCGTGGAAGACTTGGCACCACCAGGTAAACCAGATCGTAATCGTAAAGATGTATCAGATATTTTTAAACGTCAAGGTATGCAGGAAACGAGAAGCTAGTATTTATATTATTATATAATTAATATATAATAGAAAAAATATTTGGCTTAAAAAAGAAAACAAAAAAGTAAGGGATTGTTAATCATTTTTAAAGTACATGGTGAATATTATGTTGTTTTTGAATACCTAAGAAAATGAAACACAATTTTTAAATTTAGTTTTTAGATATCAATTATTTGATTTACTAAATTATGTACATAATATGACATCGGCTATGTGGCCACCTCTGGTACAAAATGCGTCCTCTTTTAACCATATCTTTAATAAAATTCTCGCACATGTTGCGTCTTATTTCAGCAATTTCATTTCGAATTTTGTTCTATAGTTTCGAAATTGTTGTTGACTTATTGGCGTAGACCTTTTCTTTTAAGTACCATCACAGAAAATAATCAGCAGCCGTCAAATCAGGTGGTCGAGGAGGTCAGTCGATATCACAACTTTTTGACAATATGCGGCCAGGGAAAATTTCTCGTGAACTGTGGTGTGTAAGGTGGCAGCGTCCTGTTGAAACCACATATGTTGTAGGCCCAATCGGCCCATTTCGACTACTAATAAGTTTTCTAACATGTGACGATAGCGATCACCATTAATGGTTACAGTATTGCTATTATTATTTACATAAAATGTTTTAATGACGCCAACACGTTGTGGATGCGTTAACCCTTCCTAAACCATGAAATAACTATGGTCTACCATGCAACCTATAATATTTCGGTATTTACACGCTACATCAAATTTATATATTATTTAGCACTAAGGAAATCATTAGCGCTTAGAAATTACTAACGAAAAATCAATTATAAAAAGGGAATCCTAGAAAAATAATTCAATCCGTTATAATATTGATACGTTGATAAAAAAACATTACAAAATTTAACTAATTTGTATATTGAATTGTTTTTATTGTGTTTTCTGATCTATTCTACTGAAATATTAAGTCAAGTTGCAGTATCTATCAGTTGTAATGTTGTAGATAATTCAGTGATTGTTAGTTTGCATTTAGTAGTCGTAGAAAGTAGTTGATTATAATTTATTATTGAGCATTTAACCTTTACCATACCGGGATATAAAATATCCATACGCATCCATGCTGTCAACTCGTGTTACCGTAAAAAAATTGAATTTTTTATCATTCTAAATGTGAAAAAAGGGTTTTATTAGCTTAAATATTAGTCTAAATATTGACCATTAAATGTGTAAAAGGATTACATATAATAATTGTTAGGTTATTTTTCTCTGCCTCGGCTTCATGTTCAGGGGGGAGGCATCTAGCCTAACTGGTTCTTTTTTTAAATATTATCAAGTCAAAGGGTTATTAAATGAAATTACAAAATGCCATTGTTTACAATAAAGTTTATTATTTGTGACTTGCATGTATTAAAAGTTGAAAAAAAGCATTTTACCTAATTAATTATTAATAAGACAATTCAAAAATAATTACAATTAAATTAACATTATATATGTGCCCATCATGCTAGCATAAAGTTAACTAATAAATTTTCTTTGTTGATGCTTGTCTGATGTTGATTATTCAGGTCCCTCACGTAAACGATTACCTTTTAGAAGACGCCTGCCACGTGTAGATGATGGTTTTGGAATCGGGGGGTGAAATGTGGCCAATAGTTCTGGTGGCTGGGTAGGTTGACGGAGTTCAGGATTGACTACCAGACGATGTCCAATTATCTAGGCAAACCGGGACTCTGGTCGCGATGTGCTTATGCAATTTGTGCGTGCCGTATATGATCTCGTCTCTTTTGATAGCGACAAGTTATTCTCACTACATCAACGATTAAACACAGAGAACATCACAGTCTAAGCTTAAACTCGAGGCGCACAACTTAAATTTCCCCCGAAATCACAAATTACAAACGCTTGCTTAATATCAGAGACGATATTAATTTTGTTTTCTAATTGAAAACTAGATCATGTTTATGGAGCGATCTCTCCCGGCTGGGATTGGGAGAAAGACTGACGCATGAGAGTGATGCATCCCTTATGGTGCATTTGCCTACGTGATTAAATTCACGTACGCTGGACTTCTTATTGCCGTTCCCACGCCGCATCGTGCATCTAACAATACCAACGTTTATTACCCTGTCCCTTACTTCGACTAAGTGCTTTTGTATTCTTGAAAAACAAAATATTGTTTTGGATAATTTTGTATTCTAACATAATATATGTAATTTGAAGCATCAAGTTCTATACAATGCGACCTTTCGTCTTATCTCTCTTTATTCAATTAGTGAAAAAAATATATATTCATATTCGTATTTTTGCCAACATACTAATATTGCAACGGATTGAATTTATTGAATTATTTTAGTACTTTAAGATCAAAAATGACAAACCCTTACTTTTTTGTTTTCTTTTTTAACCTTAACTTATCGTGTAGCGCCAAATATTTTTTCTATTATATATTAATTATATAATAATATTAATTCTAGCTTCTCGTTTCCTGCATATCTTGACATTTAAAAATATCTGATATGTAGTACATCTTTTATCACATATTTTATCATTTTTCGTTTAAAATATCTAAGCAAGCGAAATGTATTTTATAAATAAAATATATGTTTATTAAAATACCATAGAACTATCTACTGAAAAAATTTCAACTTCACAATAATAATATTTTCTCCTAATATGGCTAAGAAAACATGCCACTACAATAATTTAACTGATTTTCAGGAAACAAGTGTCCCGTGGTCGCTCGATAACAGAATCCCGATAATTAATTACGTTTTTGTAGTTCGTATATTTATTGTTGTCAGTATTATTTCTTAGATTTTTGTTAAATGAAATTCTTATTTCACTTAAAGTAAACTATATTCTAGTACACTTCTCTATTTTTCTTTCTTCTTTCGTTCTTCTGAAAAACTGTCTTCCGCTTTCTTTTATGATACTTTTCCTGTATGAAATGGTATCTTTAACTGGTCCAACTTATCAGATGAAGGGGTGGAGATCTCAGTATATCGCAGTCGAGGCAAATGGAAACTTCCCTTATCAGATCGCAATTTGAGGGGATTTTGATGCTTACAGTGATGGAAAATAATTTTTAAGATCAACTATAGAGTTTTATTGACTATATAAATCAGTTTTGAAATTCAGATGAGGTTTAGTTAGATATTATAATAATAGAAGATATTTTTCTAGTATTTTGGGTTTGCGAATAAAATAAAACATCTATATAATTTTTAAAAAATCTAAAACTTAATTTATGTTACCGAAAACAAAAGACTGGAATGAATCCGATATGTCGTGAGCAATAGCTACCTGCCTGAATAGTGTAACAGAATGATTAATTGTAGTAATAAAACTAAACGAAAGGCCAAGACAGAAATATATTATATAAACCAAACTTGATATCTTACACATAAATTTTTTTCTTTAATAAATAAATAATTTTAATATTTGGGTATATCACTGATATGTTGTGTAAATGGGCGGATATTAATCAAAAATGATGTTTCTGTAAAATAATTTCATTAAGTATTAAGGCATCTATCTTCACAGATGAGAGTCTATCGAAACAGTCAGGGTAACTAATAATTGGTCAATATATCAATGTATATAATCCCTATAGCTTAGTGTAGCGTACCATTGTACTTTACGTATTTATGTAAATTATAGGGGGCGTTTTGGTGGTGATAATGAAATGCGCTATTTATATAGAATCGTTTATTAAGTAAGCGATAGAAAAAAAATACGGAGCGTGAGGTATGAAGAATAAGAAGAGCGAGACGATGGCGCTCGATCTCAGTTCCATCCGGCGTTCGAGCGAACTTGTCGTCAGGGCGAGCGATCGAGCCGGAGTGAGCGCGGCTTCTTTCCGCGGAAACCTGGATATCGGATGCACATGTCGCTCACGTCATTGGTCGGTTGGTAGCGACGATGCTAGCGATAGATTTGAATCGCCGCCTTCATAGATTTTATATACTATTTACAATTTTTAGATATCGGTACAAATAAAAAGTAAAAAAAAACACGTGGTAAAAGTGAGTAATACAAAAATAATGAGGCGTAATTATGCAGAAAACAGCTGAGAAAAAAATTTGGAACTACTGTATCCGTAATATATCATTAGCGATATAACACAATTATTAATTTAAATCATACAAAAACACCTGTAAAATAATACTAAAAATTAATATGAATAATATTGTCTATCTCATTTACATAAAATTGTATATCTATCCTCTTTTAATATATTAAACTTCATTCAAATGTCATTTTGAACAGAATTGTTTCTTAAAATCGTGCCAAAATATAAAAACTCAAAATTCTCATTATTACCAAAAATACTTAACATTATATAGCTGCCCATTTTCAATAGATTTCATATAAATACAAGTTTTTGAATTTAAAATTGTTAGATCGCTAATGCCCTCATAAGTGTTTTTATTTTCATATCTGTGAATACATTCTGTTTTAAAAAATCACAATATTTGTAACCTTTATAGAATTATGGCTTGATGTTAATACAGTCAGCGTGTGTATTAATTGCTTGATAATAATGTATTATTTCAACTCGTACATCGTACCTTTATATCCATAGGAACAAATCGCTTGCAATTAATAAATCTCTTACTGAATCCATTCCCATGAATACAAAATTAACTGAAACGTTGCTTTAGGTAGCTTTACGCAAGACCTCGAAGCGGACAAAACATTCAAAGTTTCTCCAATTTCAAACTCTTCGTGCGTCTATACGGCGTTTACCTTGGTTTAACTACCAAACTAGGTTTAACAATACCAGTTAAACAAACAGAAGGAGAAGAGTGGGGGGAATAGTTCCGGGAAGTAAACTCCATTCATAAAGGTTCACGGCGCAGTAAATATCCAGTTAACTAAGAAAGCTCGAGCTTGCATCTTCATTAGTACTCATTCATTATGACCCGATCCTGGAAGAAAGCCTCGTTCCCCTTAGCATATCTGATTACTTCTCCGTGGAAATTTTAGTCTATGATGCAAGAAATGTACTTACTACCATTTTAAATGATTTCGAAAATTCAGGAGTTGTTTTAAAAAATACTGTGTATTCATGTGAAAATTAAATACTTGTTTTTTATTCTACTCGTTTAATTTATATGATACTCTGTGCCGCATAGGATCGCGCTTTGTAGGCTCACGACATTTCGCCCTGAAAAGGACCTTTTGCCGGCACAGAGGCTCCACTTTTTACCACTGGAAAGCGGCTGCCACTGCGCTCTGCAGCCACGGATGGAGTGGGCCCCGTCGGCGCTAGGCTTCGCCCTCTTGAGCTGCGGCCCAGAACAGGAGGCAACTTGAAAAGTAAAAACGAGTTTTGTTTAATAATTAGATATATATTATAATTTGTAAAAACTGAAATAAAGAGAGTATATTATATCACCTCAATGATTATTAAAGGCTAAAAATGGTATAAAGTTAGAGTTATAATAAAAAATCCCCGGGCAATCTCTCCAGCTTCAAATATATAAGGCATCGCGGGTAAGATTAGGAACAATAAAATAAAACACTCGCGATGCCTTTAGGTTAAGGTTTTATATTTTTAAAACAGTGAAAACAAAGCAAAATTTCATATCTGCCGGCCAGGGGGCTACGACCCTCAAATGGCCGAGAATAGGGCTTATCGTTGCTAGGCGACGATTGCGATGGGCCGCATGGGGGCGGAGCGAGGTTTGTAAACTCGTTTGTAAAAAAGAAAAGTAGCTAACTGCAATTACATTATTTTGATATATATCGAAATTAAGTTTTTTTTGTTCGCTTTAATTTACTTTAATATGCTTAAAATTAAATATATCGTAATTTTTTAGGGAATTTATAAACACAACATTAAATTTTCATAAGAAATTTTTACTTATTTATAATAACTATTCTAACACTTTTTTAATAATTTCACTATACTCTCTGTGTTCATTTAAAATGTTAAAATAATCGTAGGAAATTGAATAAAGGGATGTTATAAAATATACTATTCCATTATAAATTCAGTTTTGCGAAAATTTCAACCACAGGCGATTTTACCTTTTTGACTGAAGGTGCATTTTTTGATTTTAATTATCAGTAATTTGAAAATTAGAGTTGTAAAGCAGTAATATTTCTGATATGAAGCTTTTTTTTAGTAAATAAATTCTTCCGTTCATTACGATCGTTTTTCAAAGATAAATCGTCACGTCACTGTTACTGAAATTTGAGAAAAAGTATTAGCAAATCATTGGTACAATTTGAAACCTTGCTCTAATCGAATCAGTATTCTTTCAAATTTATATATGCCACACAGAAACATTAGAAAATTGGAATATTATGACCACTGACTGGAAATTCTACGTTACGTCACACTTTTCGAATAATGTCAAACTTCACGAATGGTACTCGTTGCGAGAATTTTATGAGAACATTGTTATTACAGTATTTTGGATTCATAGCAATGAAAACTATACTTTAAATTTTGCAAATTCACTTTGTGGCACCATTTTATAAATAAAATAATAAAATACGTACACTTGAATAACTTAGAAATATTATAAATTTGAAGAAGTGTTAATAAAAATTTAAATATTATAAATAATCACTTCAATTTTGTAAATAACTCTCTCTTAAACCTGTTTCCATTATAGTTATTCGGTGCCCACGTAATTTGTAACCTCACCCCTTTTTAACCCCCTCAGACTATAATTAACAAATCTACCTTTCTATACTTGTAAATTAGTTTTAGTACATTTCTTGTCCTGAGGAAGGGAGTATTGATCACGTAACAAAAATGAATCATGGTAAAAACAAAATATTTTATATATGCAAACTATATTTCATTTAATATTTTATTATTTATTCAACAACATCTATCTCTTTACATCGTATGGCTGTTTGCCTACCTGGCCTACAGGCATTGCGCATCTATCTATACATTACCCGCTTACCTTCATATTGGACTTCTCCTCGGTTTTGATCCTATTGACTTTTGCATGCTACAGGACTCGCTCACTCTCGCAACATGTCCCACCCAATGCAGCCTCCTTGCTTTCACCTTCCTCAGGAAACCTATAGTGGTATTGCGGTTGTGCTGTTTAATGTACAAGGCGACACATAACATGGCGCCTCTGTATCTTCAAGAAATCTGCATCCCTGATAATTTGAATAATATACGTCACACTCTACTCAGTAACAGGAAGGGTTGTAGAACCTACCATCCGTTATTAGAACATTAAGTAAAGCGAGAAGCTCTTACTTAGCCCTCCGTCATAAGGAAAATTTATATCATACTAAAAACGCACTTTCTCTAAAAATCATATTCATAAGTTTAAATAACATTTATTTATTTTAAATGCAATTATACAGTTCTACAGAACTAAACAGTTTATTTGTAAAGCGCCCTTGACGTAGTTTTTTTTATGAAAATAGCGCTATAAAAATTATCCAATGTTATTATTATTAATAATACAAATTAAATTAATCAACTGTAAAGATATACAGAAAAAGTATATCTATTGAAAAAATATTTAACTGCTGCTAATTTAATGTTAACTGTCGAACCTGGTTCTCTTCCTATCCGGGGAAGCGCGGTATCCATTTTCACTATAGCAATCAAATATATTCAGTAATATTTCCAATTGATACACTATTCCATTTAAAAAAAAATCAACTTTATATTACGAAAATGGAGAACGCACTTCTTCGGATAGAAAGAGGTTCAGGTTCGAGTCCCGGTAGCAAATAAACATTTTTTCGGTATATCTTTTCAGTTGATTAATTTAATTTGTATTAAAATACTACAGAACTATGTTCTGAAAATGCAACAAAAATGTGTTATCCTTAATTATTATTTACGCAAGTTTCAAGTTTTTTAACCTTCTCCGTTCTTAGATTAGGTTATCATGTATTGGACCATAAATCATACACCGCTCTTGCCTAATTCATTTTCATACATGAGTGGTCTTTCAGACAGATTCGGAATGTAGGAATACTATTTGTCATATATATTATTTACATTATAGCCAAGCACCAATAAATTAAATTTATTTACTATCATTAAAAGTAACCATTCTATAAAATTTACTCTACATCTTAATGATCCGTTCTCCAAATTTTTTAATTTTTTCCCTTAGCAGTTTTGTAACTTAAACAAATTAAGTTGGGATAAACAACCAGAAGAATTATGGCAACAATGAATCTCGGGGAGTATTTTTTTTTGCGTCCAGCTTAGCGAGCAGAGGCTGTAAGGATATTAATCACGAAGAACGCTGCAGAGAAAAAGGATTTCCCACCAAAAAAAAATCCATCTTATAGAGAAGAGAATGCATTGTATATGCAAAATTAAGTATACCTATTTATAGTAACACGAGAATTTTTTTTAAACTATTAGAATTTTAAATAATTTTAATAGTAATCACGTTGATTTTATACGAAAATTACAAAATAAATAGTTAATACATTTAAAAGATTATATAAAAATAATTTAAGCGTATACTCAATACATGATCCAATTGGGTAAATATCAATCGGAAACAGTTCTGTCTAATTCTGTTCTGTCTAATGAAATTATCTTTGAAATTCGAATTTTGCTAACTTTTTTGAGATGCATTGGAGACAATTCTTAACGTTTATAGTCCCCGTATATACACCATGTCTCAGAGATTCACCGTCTCGTGTCTTACTTAATTCTCGTTTTCACGCACGTCAAACGTCAAATATCATATATATATCTAACAATTAATTCAGAATAGATAGTTGTGAAGATTAATGGTGGTTTCAGGTAACGTTCATTTGCACATAGGGGCGTGCACTCTATACAATCAAAAAAGCTATACAAAACAATAATTTCTGCGATTAAATCTAAATTAAATATTTATTTGATGAATTATGTATTAAGTGTGTAGATCCACGCGCAAATAATTCAAAGTTCTCATGTGTATGTATTGACTAGAACCATCTAGCTAGTGGAAAAATTTATAATTGACAAATAAAGTAGTTTTTCGCAATATTTTCCCCAAATATATATGAACTAAACGCAGCTCTCACACCGCGCGGTGTTCTAAATGCACGTCTTCGCTAGAACAGACATGTTGAAAAACGCGTATTATAAAGTGTGCATTTAAAGCGGACTAGAGTGTATGCGTTTCAATACACTATAAACGTGAAATATTTTATGTTCATAAATATTTTAAGTCCTTCACTTAACAAGTTGAAAAATTTTACAAGAATTCTAGGAATTTTATTATTATTTAGTAAGTCAATTTTTTCTGCCAGGATGTGTGGTGGGATAAGATCCCGTGGACTGTAATCTAAAATGGTTTTAAATATTTGACCCAACCCGAAATGGAAGTCTGAAGGAAACTGAGGCAAATGGATATGGCCTACCTTGCTTCAAAGTCCTGGGTTGGGCGTCGATTGCACCTCCGGTTGACGAGCGCGTATATTATGCCGAAACGAGATCTCTATAACGGCACTTCCGAAACGGATTCACTTCCTCTGCGCGGTCCAAGCGATGCGTACGGCGTGAGGATAGGGCGGTAGGAAGAAGCACGAAAAAAACTTAATGCTTCAAGGTCGAAGCACAATCGGAGAGTGGTCCCGGGCGGCAAAATGTGAGGTAATCGGCCAGAGCGGGACAGATATAAAATGATTGGATGGACGAAAGAGGACAAGGAATGAGTATTCGACTTGCGTCAACAATGTGTTTGTAATAGAAGTGGTAAAAGTCTGCCGTATCAGGTAATAAAGTGGTTAATATCAATTGGAAGTCAGCAGCATGCAGCACGGCCACCGCAACTGCCACCACGTGAACCAATTGAAAAGTATCCACTTCACAAAATGTCACTAAACACAAAAAGGTTACGAATGTCAATAACAATAATAAACTGAGTACTTTCTTATTTTTTAGTATTTATAGACATTTTTTAAACCATATATTAAATACAATAATAACTTTTTCTGTATAGGTACATGTATAATACTTTTATTTTTCCAAATTAAGTATTTTAACGTCAACTACAGACGGCCCTCGAAGTACAGTGGGCTTCGGGTTTGATTTTCAGTGAGGACACAATACATCCACAGGGTAAATATTATGTTCCAGGCCGTTGTTGATTTTTAATAACTAGGAAATAAACCACAATTTTTTAATTTTGTTTTTATTTATTGATTACCTAGTTTATTATAATTATGTATGGCCTCTGGCAGCTTATGCCGTACTTTTTAACCATATTTTTCATAACATTCTTTTAGCAATTTCATTTAGAATATTTTCCTGTAGCATTGGAATTGTTATTGGCTTATTGGCGTAAACCTTTTCTTCCAAATACCCCCGCAGAAAATAGTCGGGTGACGTCAAATCAGGTGATCGAGGAGATCAGTCGACATTACGACTTTTTGACATTATGCCGCCCGGAAAAATTTCTCACAAAATTTTAAGCAGAGCTCGGGCTATGTATAAGGTTGTATTGTCCTGTTGAAACTACATGTGTTGCAGGTCAATTCAATCCGAACACCGAGAAGTTTTCCAACATGTGACAATAGCGATCACCATGAATGGTTACAGTATTGCCATTATTATTTAGATAAAATTATACTTCCAACATTGATGCATTAGATACTTCTAATAAATTGTAATCAACTATTCTTTACGATTACCAAATGTGAATTAACAAATATTTACCAAACTAAAATGGCGATCAAACAAAATCGGCCTGGAATATAATGTTCATATTTTCTCAAGATTGGGTTTTCTTATGATGCATTTCACTATAGCAATTTTGAAGTATATAATAAAAATCAGACATATACAATTTTTATGATTTTTGAGTTAAATATGAACATATAAAAGGTGCCCACTGAAAGACTGAAGGGTTTAAAAAAGTCACAACTTATACGTTTGTAATCTTTATTATTTTTACTTTTGAAATTAGAAAAATAAACTTTGTGGTTAAAATTCATATTTTTATTTGTTAACTTTGTTTTATTAACCACTTATTGAGTTTAAATACATCTACCGGTTTCGAAAAATACCAATTTCTTTTTCAGAATGTCAATAATAACTAAAAACATATATTATTGTCTCTATAGTTAGTATGGCCGGTAGATGTATTTAAACTCAATAGGTGATTATTAAAACAAAGTTAACAGATAAAAATATTTATTACTTTTATTTTTTGTAAGTTAAAGAATGTTCTTTAACTTACAATACAAGTTACTCTCTACAACTCTACAACTTACAAATATGCTATTTTGGAGATTAAAATGGCAGTGTATGATATACAGATACGAGTGGAACTCATTGATTTTTTATATTTCAGTGAAAGATCAAATAAATCTTTCGTACGGTCATGTAAAATGTAGTAGAAAAAGAGCATCTTTTTCTGAGCAGGAAAATAGTGAATATAAAGGAAAATAGTCATTTAAGGGATGCTGTTTTTCATGCATAATAAAGAAAATTGCAAATTAAATATCATTCCAGAATAAGGTCATCAGGCTCGCACTGAAGGCCTCAAGGTGGATCAGGATACCACAGCTCCATCACGACTCAAGCATTCCCCCAGTAAGAGAGTTCATAAAACAACTTTCCAGGCATTTTTATGTTGATCTCCCAAAGCACCAATACCCTACCATTAATTATTTATCAACCTACGACATTAGACATCGTTCGCGAATAAAACGTCCAAAATCAATACTATTATCTCCTGCCTAAAATTTTTCTTAATAGTTTAAATAATTAAAACACCACAATTTTAAATCGGTCCTTAGTGGCAACTATAGATGAAGGAGCAAGGGGCTCTTTGAGCCCGGTACTCCGTAAGACCATATAACAAAGTCCAAAAAAAAATTTAATAATAAAAAATTTAAAAACCCTGTGTTTGAATAGTTATTTTAATTTTATATCATTCAGTCATTCATTGGCCACCCTATATAAATATTAATATTATACAAGACTTGTTCATCTAAATTAAACAAATATCACCGAATTTCGTATAAAGCATAATTCAAACTTAGACAAATCTGTTTTCAGCCAATAAAACGGAAGTATTTGGTCGTGTGGTTTGTGGTTTCGGATCATTTTCAATATGATTCCAAATATAACAGTAGTGGTACAATAGTTTTTTACATTTTACTCGAAAACAGGTAAACATTGCCTCATATCCTGTTGTAGTGTTAAAAATTTATAATAAAATATAATAAAAATATTCTAATTGATATTGTGACATGGTAAATATTTGTACGTCATCCATAAAAATATTTAAATTGATATTTTAAGATCCATCAAAATTGACTTGATTGTTAAAAAAATATATATTTAAATAAAAATATTAAACACGGGGTAAAGTAGGCGAGAGATCAAATCCAACGCCCATATAGATTATATGATAATCTCGATAATAACAATGTTTTAGTTATATATTATTTTATTTTAAATTTAATTTTTATTTAATTTTACTTTATTTTTCTTTCTCGATTTTTGTACTATATTTGTATTTTCACACTTTCCAATAAAATACCTACTTCTTATTACACAATTTTTGTTCACAGTAACGCACAACAACTTTGAAAAAAATATCCTTCGTAGATATGTTTTTGTTAGGGTTGCTATCTATCGATTTAAATATTTTATTTCCCAGTATTAAAACATGAATAGTTTAATTTATTAAAAAGGTTGGTATAAGGTAGTGCAAATAAAATAACAGATAGTTAGTAAACACTTTTTAATTTAAAAAATATACATGTTCATTATTCATACACTTATTCCTATGAATAATCTTACACAATTTACATTTTTGCATTATATATACTTACGCTACTGATTATTTTTTATAACAAGTAAGGTTACATATTCTATCAACAATGATATATTTTTAAATATATATGAATGAATATTTTATAAAATTATATTATAACATCTAATGATATTTTTAAAACACATATCAGACAAGTTATTTAAATAAGTATAAAATCTTTGAAAGTGTTAATGTGTAGGCAATTAATTGTTATTACATTATTTTTAAAAAAATTAAGAGACCAATAAATAAAAAATATTGTCTTTTTTATTGTATGTAAATAAAGAAAATGTAGTATTGTAATATAAAATATAAATTTCCGAATCGTGTGTATCTTAACAATGCGAGAGGGAATTAAAAAAAGGGTTAAACATTTTGTTGAAAATCAATTTTAACCTCTTTTTGAAAATAAAGGGTTGGAAAAATGCTGCGGCCTTCGCTCATATATCATCCCCTAATAATAGCCTTTCACTTTTATACCAGGGTTACAAATGGCCTATGTCGAGTAACATCTGCAAAAAGTGAAAATAATGTATCGCTTGCCATTTTTTGTTATTTTTTTTTTATTCTCAATATTAAAACGAATCAGTTTGCAATTCTGTTGAAACGTTTGCATATAATATATAACATATTTTTCATGCGGATTATTATTTAATTTATAATGTTTGAATTATTGCGTTTATCGATCAAAAATTTCTTGAATTATATGTAGGCTATTCTTAGTAAATCATATGTAACAACTACATATTATGTAATTGCATATAATCATCCTATATTTTTTTTAGCATAGGTATAAATAGTATAGACCGCTTCAGGTTTCTTAAGTAACAAAACATTCATTTCTCTGATATTTACACTTCTATTAGTCTCTTTTACACAGCACTGGCGTACACATGACTCATAAATAAAATAAAAGCAGAAGAACAGGTTGAAATAGGAATGGTAAGACACAAAAAATCAAAAAATTACAGATGACTCAACGATAAACATGCATGAATTCATACGTTAAGAATTTTCATTTTCGAATCGCATATGAAGTATTCAAAGTTGATGTGCATATGAATACCAAGCTTTATGGAGTCACACATATGCGGTATGAAGTTCTTCAAATAACGGAACACATCTGTATGATCGTCAGTTTCTCGGATGATATCTGATAAATCTACAAAGTAAGAGCGTAAACTGAATATAAATTTTATTTGTGTCACTTTTATAACCATGGTATCATAACCTGAATAACTGATAACCTTTTATTCATCACATATATTATTATTCTTGAGCTTACTATTTATTAATTGATGGTTCTAGTTGCAGTTTCAGCAACCACCATACTTTTTAAATTTTGAAAAACTAACAGGAACTTGAAAAACAATATATGTTTTAACGCACTTATTATTATAAACTATAACCTGTTTAAAAACATGAAATATATTTTTTTAAAAACAATATAGTTTCCACACTGATGGCCATTTAATTTTCAAAGCAGCCAAGTGAAGAATGGCGGCGAATAAAAGCTACTGATTTTGACTAACACCGATTTCAAATGAACAGTTTACATAAAAAAGAGAGAAAATATTAAGATAAATTATATGAGAAAAAACTGCATTAAAATATAGAAAAAAAAAAAAATTTCTGACTTTGCAACCTGAACCTTATATTTCATTCGAGAAATCTTAGTTAGACCTCTTTTCAACTGCATTCAATCTGCTGCCGTTCCTCCTCTGCTATTTTCGGATATCACTGGCAAACGATAATGTAATTAATAATGAATCATTATAGATAGTACCTACAGAGTACAAAACACAATAGCTACAGCGTTATATATAATACTGATCGATCTTTTGAAAGTACTTAGTAAACCCGGCCTAAAGATTTATGGATGCGTCAGTTATCCGGGTTTTCCATTCCTTGGTATTTTTAAGTTCTTAAGTTCCATTTTAAATTGGATTGAATAAATTCCATTGAAATCCATTCAATTTTCTGGAATATAAATTGTGTTCATTTTAGATTATTTCATTTCACCCGATAAGTAAGCAATACAAAAAAACTTTTCACTTTTCCTAATCTCACTCGATTTACAATAAACTATAAAACTCTTTTACAATACAAAACTTGTTTATTTCACTTGAAATGTAAGAATTACCTACAGCATTATTTAGATTATTTTTATTTACAGTTTAACAAGTAGAGATTTTAATATCTAATTGACGATATCTTCTTGCGACTTTGATGCACCATATATTAAGTAAAATTGTTATTAATAGTATTAATTTTGTTTATATATAAATCACTTTTTAAAAGTATTTATCTAATCACAATTAATTATTATTTATACTCACTTATAAAAAAGCGTTAATTATTATATTTAAAAATGCCTTTTTAGTACTTGAATTTCATATAAATCGATTTACGGTTCAACCAAATATAGCTTTAGTATGTCTCATCATCAAACAATAATCGTTGTGATATATATTTTTATTCATTTCTTGTACTTAAGAAAATAAAAAATATGTAATTTATTTCACATCAATATCTATACTTATGTACGTGACGTTCATATAGTGAATGTAAGTCATTGTAAAATTTCTCATGCATACCTTATTATAAAGTCCTTTTTCAACTAAGGATCAAGCTACGACAAGGATAAATCTGGTGATGAGTCATTGGCAGGTATACTATTTAAAAAAATCTAAACCGATAATAAAAATTCATGTTATTATTATTTTAAACTAAATAATTATTGATACAGATATTTTATTAGTATTGGTTTCATCAGTTGATTAGTACAAATTAAAAAAATATTTAAATGTTAAATTTTATAGTTTAATAAAAATATTAATTGATAGCAACTAATAGTAAATATTTTTAAATAAAAATATTATATTTCAACATTTAATACAATATTCGAGTCAGTTTATTTGATATTTAAAATATCACGTGTCCTTTGTTAATGAACGACTATGAATTTGGAAGTCAGCAGTGCAGGCAGGCTGGCCATTAGGACACCGAAAATGGTTGGAGTTTGACCGGATACGCAGCCGTTGACGTCCGTTGAAGATTTTTTGACTTCCTGCCGGTCCTTCGTTGCCAGAGGACACTGGACTATCAGGCCAGCATCTACGCCGCTGCGGGTTTGATTCTCGAATGACGGACATGCCGCATCTGAAAAAATCTGTATATTAATCCTTGCAATAATGTTTATTTAGTCTTGCGTCATACTATATATATATCCGTCAATTGTTTGATATCAATAGACGCTTCAACTTAGGACTTGTCCGTGAACCGTGGTATGTTTGCGCTGGAGCAGATCTTCTTCGTGATTATGAATGATGCACGTGAGATGATTATGATTGCGGGATTAGAAGAAATAGATCATCGGATCCCCCGAAACGATGACCTATTAAGAAATGAAAGGAATCTCGGATATTTCCAGGTATTTATTAGGGTGTGAGTCTCCCGTTGGGGATTACTGGGATGGACAATATCGGGAAGAGCAGTGACTAGAGAGACCTAACGGAGCATTTTACTGGCTCTCTTTTGCATATCTTGCGATCTGGACAGGGTGAATTTCTGCCGGACTGTGACCGAGTTCTACGACTGCAACACATAAATGTGACGTCTACCCTCCACTTTTTGGGTTAAATGATTTCTATAGTTTCTCTCTGGCTGCCCTCTGAATTTAATGTGATAACGATTCTCACGTCAAATTGTACAGGTATGGCTCTAGTACGGTGATATCGGAGCCAACCTGTGAAGATGTTAATAACTGAATGCAATAAAAAAATTATTTAAAAAATGTAACATTGACGAATCGAAACGAGAGTAAACTCTAAAAACGATTCCGGGATAGGGTGTAAATAAATATCAACAGGCATGATGACATGACAACAAACAATCGACCAAAATTACGTTGGTTCACACTCTTCAATTTCACCCTTTTCAATCTTCATATATGCAGCAGAGACATGGACAGAGACAGCGACAAGCAATGTCCTCTTTAAGTTTAGATCACGGTGTGTGCATAAAAAAAACTGTTGTTTAATTTTAACGTCGAATGCTATTATTTGTACGCTGGGGGAGAAAATAAAAAATATATTACCGTACCAATATAAAGCTTCTGACCATATTACGAATGAAGAGGCATACATAAGTCAAAAGAAATATCAAGGAAAGCTGTATACTTCATACATCTTTTCCGCAATAAAAAATATTATATTTTACTAATCATTATGCAGAGGAAGATAGAAGGCAGTAATAAGGGCGGACCCATAGCTTACTCAAGACCGATGCAATAAGTTAAAGACTCCTATCTTAGTCTTACCCAATTGCCCTCGCCGCCTAGTTGCCATTATTTAATACTACTAGGCAACTGTTCGATAGCGCCTCACATATTGACAGGGCAAAACCGTACACCTTCCAAAACAAAATTTGCCCTCATTGACTCATTTTATTTGTAAATAATATTTTCGATAATATAATACAATACAAATAACTAGAAATAAAATAAAATACAATCCGAAGTTGTTTAGGGTCTTTGATGGGGGGATAGAAGATCCTCCAGAGGACTTCTGAGTAGTTTCATCATTATTGGTTATTCTTATTTTTTATCTTCTGTCCAAATATGATCTGCGATGTACTGTTCTTGTGGCTTAAATCTGCTGGCAGTGGTGCGTGGAGGATGAGTCTCCTATGTGTTTATATTTTGTGCCGTCTCGTTTACTTTCCCTCTGCTCACGGCCTTGATAGAAGGCAATAGAGGCTACGTAACCTCAGAAAGGGACTCAGTATCCAAAATGTTATTATATAGGATAAATCAACACACTGCAATATGATTGCCAACCTTCGATAGAAGGCGGTATGTGAAAAAGAAGTATTGTTAAAAATTGTACAAGCGCTATATTTTGTATTTGCGCTATGATGCCAAATCCCGCACACTTTAGAAGGAATATTAGCGATAAGTTTAAAATAATGCCTGCCAACAGCACGTAGCAAGAATACGATAATCATGTAAGAATCTATTTTTTCTACTAATAAGTCAATGTGGCAGCCTAGGAAAGGAAATTTTCTAGAACAAAACTTTAGAATGAAGAAGACCTTAAAGAGTGCCACAATAGTGAATGAATATATCGTTTTTATTTTTAAGGAGAACACATTTTTATTGTGAAGTTAGAATTTTTTAGAACATAGGTCTGTGATATTTTTAATGAAAATAAAATGTGTTAATTAGAAAGATATACATATAAAATTAATTTAAGGAAGAAATATTGCTGTTGCTATCGGGATTTGTTCCTGGATCTATTCATATCCTATAAAGAAGATGTGTTTCAAATAATGGAATGATATAGATGCATCAATTTGAAAATGTAACATATAATTTCGAAAATTTGTTAACTCACTGTGTTGGTGTAACATAATCGGTTAATGCATTTCCTCGCATAAGAAGAGATCCAAGTTCGAACCCAGGTAGCAACATCAATATTTTTTTCGATAAATTGATTTTATAAGTATATACTGATTTATCAAAACACTTTTTAACTTTTTTTCACTATTTATTATATACCAATACCGGTTTCAACCTATTACGGCCATCTTCAGACTGGTACATTTTTCTTTTAAGCTAGGATATTTATACAATTCAATACAAAGGTGTTTTTTGGTGAGTATATAATTTTTAAGTTGGTGCTAATTTGACTCGAATGTAGGAATTTTCCGTTATATTGATAAAATGCAAAATTACCCAAAACAATATTTTGTTCAAGGGTACAAAAGCACTTAGTCGGAGTAAGGGACGAGCTTGCAATAAACATGGGTATTGTTAGATGGACGGTGCGGCGTGGGAACGCCAATAAAAAATCCAACGAACGTGATTTTAGTCACGTAGGCAAATGCACCATAAAGGATGCATCACTCTCATGCGTCAGTCTTTCTACCAATCTCAGCCGGGAGAGATCGCTCCGTAAATAGGATCTAGTTTTCAATTAGAAAACAAAATTAGTATCGTCTCTAGCATCAAGCGAGCGTTTGTAATCTGTAATTTCGGGGTAAATTTAAATTGTGCGCCTCGAGTATAAAGCTTAGACTGTGATGTTCTCTGTGTTTAATCGTTGACATTGAAATATAAAAAGGGTCCCGGTGGATCTATATCAAAAGAGACAACATCAAAAACGGCACGCGAAAATCGTAATTAAGAACATCGCGTCCAGAGTCCCGGTTTGCCTGGATAATTGGACATCGTCTGGTGGTTAATCCTAAACTCCGTCACTTTACCCTGGCACCACAACTATTGGCGACACTTCACTGCCCGGACCATCATCTACACGTGGAAGGTCTCCTGAAAGGTAATCCCTTACGTGAAGAACCTGCATAGTCAATATCACACAAGAATCGATACAGAAAATTTGCTAGTTAACTTCATGTTGGCATGATGGGCACATAAATAATATTAAATTGATAGTAATCATTTTTGAATTGTATTTTTAATAAGAATTAGGTAAAATGCTTTTTTTTGTTCTACTTTTAATACATGCCAGTCCCAAACAATAAACTTTATTGTAAACATTGGCACTTTGTGATTTCATTTAATAACCATTTGACTTGATGATAATTTTAAAAAGAACCAGTTGAGCTATATGCCTCCCCCCTGAACATGAAGCCGAGGCAAAAGGAAGAAGTAACGTAACAATATGTTGTTAAGTACTATTATATGTATAACTTTCTAATTAATACATTTAATTAGTATTAACGATATATTGTTGATTGTTTAGCTGGTAGATTGGTCGGTTGTCTAGTTGGAAAGACCCAAGACCGTGATTTGTGGAGATGCCTTACGATCCGTAGGCATCTTGTTTGTTTGAGGCCACGTTTTGTGAATACATGACATGAAGGGTAAAAGGATAATCTATCAATAATGATGGAAGAAAATGTCACCGAAACGAAACTATTATTAAACGTAAAACGTTACAGATAAAACAAATTTGCTTCTATTATATTTAAAGAAATCTTTTTTTAAAAGGTTTACCGTTGGCATAAACCATAAACCAACTGAAGCGCTATCTACCTTATAAATAAAATTATTAACATTTATTAAGCGCTTTAAAAAATAATTAAAATTATTCGGTAGTGAATTATACGTAACATCAAATTAAAAAAATAATATTATATTATATTTTTAAATAAAATTATATTGATCATATAATGATATTATTTATACGACGGTACTTGTAAGCTGTTGGGAAATATTAGCTTTAAATACCCCCCGATATGCTGAAAACACCGTGCTCATTATCAAATCAGAAGAAGTGGCATATGGAACTTGAGATAAATATAACCAAATCCAACTTCATGATAGTCTATTTGGGTTAAAGATCGTTCAAAACCACATTTATCTTGAATCCTGTATAACCGATAATAATTAAAGAATCATAATGTCAAAAAATGCGCAAAGTATTAAGGCGAGACTAATTTTTTTTATGTCTTAATTTTATAAAAAAAAACATGGATTCGTTATTTCAACAAACACCAATATTTTACAAAAATGTTCCTCTATTGAATAAATAATGTATCATGCTATTATTACAATCACTGAAAATGATTGATTGGTAGGTTACATTGTTTTGGCATTTTTGATAGCCTTTTATTCCCAGTCCTTCAAAAACGTTGAAAACTTTTGTTGGGGCGTATTGATCATTTTTCCGAAACATGAAATATTATTCCTTATTTATGAATTGTATTTTTAAATCCTAAGAGCGATATCTTTAAAGCGTTATTAATATAATATTAACAAAAATTGCAGGATTTGAATTTGAAATTAAAAGATGAATTGGAATGGTAGGATCAGCGATGACCGGTTTGATGAATAGATAAAGAAATTAGTCTATCTTAAAAATAACCAAAATCAAGATACAAAGTGGGTGATATTTCTGGTAATCTACTGACCACTAGATGGAATGGAAACATAAACGAATGCTACGTATTCTGTGAGCAGCAAGACGCACTTTACTCTGTAGTACTTAAGTATTGCCGAAAGACAACATGCAAGAAAAACTTTGGACATGTTGCCAAAAGAAATGATGAGAGTCTGTTCAAGCTCATGAGACAGTTGAATAAAAACATGCAAAAGAGCAGTGTTTTTAAAAATGGATAGACTAATAAAGAAATTAACAGACTCTTTTGCTCCGATCAACGTGGCTCAAAACCGGAAAGAATGGAGACATCAGAAAACTACAACATTTAACATTGAGTAAACAATGACGCGGAAATAATATATTTGTTTGCGCGCCTTTGTTCCTTCGACTTTTTATTGTTGATATTGGTCATGTTTATGTGTGTGAATATTGCCGCTTTTTCACAGATTAGGGCGCTCGGTAACACGATCAGCGGAGCGCAATTGCATTCAGTACATCGTCTAGTGCTCTCAATAATCCGAGTGACGAGAGTGCGCATTTCGGTCGGTCGGGAATCTACCCAGAAGAATAAGAATAACAACATCGGACCAGCAACGACGCCAGAGAACCACCACTGTCAATCAAAGATCAGTGGTAGTATTTATATTCTTATTATAAATAGAAAACCCGGAACAATAGCTGTCGAAGGCATTCGCGGGAACATAATTTCATAGCACTATGTTATGAGCAGTTATACTATAATTATTTCTTGGGTTTTTATCATGTTTAAGCTTTTTAATACTATCTTAATCTTCACAAATCATTATGCCTGGTTCTAGGTTATGTCTCCATTCTGCAGCAACTATAAATCAACAATAGTCTCTCAACGATTTGCTTATGATGAATCTTTCAGTTTTTTTAAACATCTTGCGAAAAGAGAAGATATGCAGCGCCTTATTTCAAAATTCCCTGAAAAGGTTTTCGGATAACTTGAGTTAAATATGCTGTTTCGTAGATTTTTCACACATCGTTTCTCGCAAAAGACACAGAGTATAAGTTGCTATTCCCTCTAAAATTAAATTATCCAATCACAACGCTTATTGATGATCACGTGATCGAAAATTCAGTATGGCTGGTAAAACGACGTATACGGAAAAAAAATTACATTAAAAGCTGATGTAAAAAACAAACATTTTGTACATTTACCTTCAAAATATACGGTTTCATCCATAACTTATTTTAAAGGGTTTTGGAATTAGGCGCTACATATCTTGGAGAAGCTTGTTGTGGTATACCACATAGAAGGATGGAAAGGAATAAGTAGATCTCTTACCTGTTGGACAAGTGGTAAAAGTAACTGGTAATTATCTGGTGATGCTAAGTCATAATCTAAAAGCTTATGATTTGTATTGTTTCCAAAATCTAATACAAATAAATTATTTATTAATTCTGGAGTCTCTTATCAGATTTACTTAGGTGTTTGAGTTAACGTAAATATAAAGAAGATGCCTTTCAAATAATGGAACGTAAAAGTATTAATTTGAAAGTGCAATATAAAAGTTCGAAAATTTGTCGTCAACTTACTATGTAGGTGTAGCATAATCGATTAATGCATTTTCCTGGAAAGGAAAAGATCCCGGTAGCGATAAAAATATTTTTTCAATAAATTGATTTTATATGTTTATATTTCTAATTTATACATTTAATTTGTATTAAAAATATTTTTAATTAATTTCAAACGAATTTTTATTTGCTTTCTCATAATGAAAATTATAAAATAAAAAATGTGAAGTAAAGCAATGTATCCATCACCATTGAGTTGAGATATAAAAAATTGCAATAATGTAGTCCAATAAAGAATTAAATTTATAGCAAAACTGTCAACTACCTCCGCATATTCATTCCCTAAATAATGCAATCCGGGGGTTGTAGAGTTAGCTAATGCATGTGTTCTGACATTACCACTGTAATAGAATAATTAATTGCGTCTCGATGACCTCAATAATGCATGAAAGTCAAGCAGACCAATAATCTGGGAGCGGTCTATCATACTATTGATGATCCTATATAAAAATATAAGGTCGGTCACCATACGTATCACTGATAATTTTAACAATTTCAGACGGCTAAGGAGATAATCATAATTGATATCCTCAGAGCGTATATTTAATTTAAAAATAATGAATCTTAAAAACTTTTCCTGGATTCTTTTAACCGGCGTCGAGTGAACAGTGTAGTGAGGCGACCAAAAAAATATATAGCGTCAAATAGTTGAATATTTTTAATAACAATTTTCTTCAAATCTTTCGTATTCTTTACATTAGAGCGATAAAAAAATAAGATTTATGTCTTTTAAATTTAATAAATTAAAATTTATGTAATTTTCTTATATTTATATCACATTTTTATAATGGTTTTTTAAATTTTTTGTCAGAAAAACTAATATAATAGTTTGTAAACTAGAAAAACACTCTTTACGTAAAAAACGAATATTTTTGGAAATGGTTAAGAGCATTGCTATAAACAGAAATTTTACTATTTACTTATTATCCTTCTTCTGATCATCATAGTCATCTGATCTGTCTGGAATTTCGTGCACAATACGTCTCCATTTTTCCTGGTCTTGAGCTATGTTGATTTCATAGCGTTTAAAAATAACTGACAATAGTGTAGTGGCACTCGAAGTGTTTCCACATATTAAAATAAACATAACTTTCAAAAATTTGATACATATGGAGATTCATTAATAGGTGAGAATGGTGAATATTATATTTATATCACTCAATCATATTGACGACATGTCGTTAGCCCTGTAATTACGCATAATTCCATATAATTCTATTAGGTATTATAAAAAATAATTTCGTCTCAATAAGATATATATTATGTATTTGTCAAATAAGTATTTTCGTAAATGTAGTAAGTAACAAAAAACAAATAACAAGCAATATCTAATTTCGACAATGATTAATCTCATTTCTGAAACTTTAAATTTGTATGCATAATTCCTATATTTAAGGTTGATGGCTAAGTTTTTTTTTACTACCTTCTGTCGTAAATTTTTCTCCATTATTCTTTCTGCCAGGGTACTCTCTTTGACTCTGTATATAGTTTAAATTTCAGAAAAAAAAGATGCTCCATACAATCGTACATTGCAAGATAAACGAAAATTTTTAATTTTTTAAGAACTCTGTTCAGTAAAAAAGCTATTTGTAACATTCAAGAAAATAATTCTCACGTACTTTGAACATATTGACAGAAGAGATGAAGACAGCTAGAATAAATTAGTGATTATTCGGAATTTTTAAATATGAAAATTGAAGGGTTTATTTTCAACAAATTGAATGTTCGAAAAATGCCTCGCACTGAACAAGGCCCAGGATCGCAAGAAATTCAGTCAAGCAGTTCGTGCTGTTAAAGCCGACTAAAAAACCACAATCCTCTGAAATGAGCACATCTACTGTAGATATACAGAAAGAGAGAGAAAGAGGGTTGTAAGATTCTAATGTATGTTAAGGTTCTAAGTGGTGTGTAATTCGGTGCAACTATTAATCTTTAGTTTGCATTTAAAATTATGAAAGAAGTATTGGCTACAGTATAACTTGTGAATTTTCATGAGAATTTTTGTGTATCTGAGTGACCAGGTGAAATCGCCATCTTGAGATACATAAATATGCTTCAAGTCAATGAATGCCTTACCGTCATGTACGTGCACCGTAACGTTGGCGGACCGAGCGTTGGAGGGCATGCATGCGTACGGGCCTCCGTGTGGCGCCGCGGCGGCGGGCAACGTCAGCTCGCTGGCGTAGCCACCGGGCGCCGGGGCGCTGGGCGTCGTCACGCGTACACCGGCGTCGTAGTTGATCATGCGGCCTCCATGGTACCTGTTGAATGAGGAAAAAAGTGTGCGGGTGAATAGGTATATAAATCATTTTCATTCAGTGAATAAGTATTATGCCCGCTTGGGGTCGTGAAGTGTTAGTGCGGAATAAATTTTTAGAAATAAGATTTTTTTTAATTCTTATTAGTTTCAGAAATAAATATTTTGGTACGTGCTATTTTATTACAGTTCATATTAAAACACCCCCTGATATTATTTAAAGTCTGTAAGTAACAATTACTAGTAGTTTTAATAGCAAAGATGTACAGAAAAACATCTATTGAAAAAATATTTGTTTAAATAAAATAACTTTGTATGAAACCATGAAATTTATTATACATCAACCGGTTTCGTTTATCTAAAGTTTTATTAAGACGTATTTAAAACTGATCATAAATACAACAAAAATTGTACTTATATATACATAAAGAGGGAAATAGAATATAAAATTACACGTGAAAGAGAGAGACAAAATACATATATGGTTAAATTAACATCAAGGGAAACAGAATATAAAATTATATACAAAAGAGAGAGACAGAATACATATACAGATAAACAAAACGTAAATGAATGGGAAAATATAGCGATGATGGATATTAAATTGATTTTAAAGGAAACATACCTAATAGGGGGCTAATGAATAAATTAATTTTATTGTTAAGAATTGGCGTATTTTTTTATTTCAAGAGCTTCTAAATTATCCAACCGAAGGCCAAACCCGTCTTACGGAGGATATTGACCGCTATGGTATTATTAAAAGAATGATCTTTTTCAATAATATGGTTGGAAAATTCTGAGAAACCATTACTGTTTAAACATTTGAGATATTATTTGACACGAATATTGACATTACGACCAGTTTTGCCAAGTCCTCCACTTCAGTCTCAAACTGCAACTTTACAACTGAACAGTGATTTTATTTACCTCAGATTGATAATAAGTAAGAATCTTAATACATAATTTGGTAACAGTGCCGAAGTAAAGCAATAATTGAGCAGATCTACTTCACAGGTGTTCTAATTTTTAAATGCATTATGCTGTATACCTAAGTAGGCGTCAATTATGTACCAATATTATTGAAATAATAATATTTTTTCAGCTACACATTTGCTGAGAAAATTTATTATCATTCTAATTCAGAGTACACAAGATTACAGAGTACAGAAAAATTAGTTAACAAAATATTTAGCTATGTTCAAATATTACATTTACTTATGGTTTTCGTACGTCCTTTGGTGAGCTTTCTCGCTAGTACTTATATAATATAATAATATTATATAACTCGGATATTCTTATGAAACATTTACCAAAATAATGGTATTCAAAGTTAAGACACTAACAAAAGCCAGAGGTCAGTCGTAATTCACTGAAACGTGAACGGATAATAAACCATGTATAATAAAACATACGCAGGGCTATTCTGTATCAAGATTTAAATTTATATATCATATATCTGTGACTGTTAAAATGACACCGACTAGTTTTAGATTCCAAGACAGTATAGAACTTTAAGAAATGTTAAATCGCCTATTTTTAGATTTGTGAGTAGTATTTCTGGAAAATATTCGACCACGATGCGTTCCAAAATTTTGAGTGCGGTAGTCATATAAATATGATCTTCTTTGTCTTTGTATTACTCTCGGCATGAATTATCTTGATTTTTTCAATTCTTGGATTTTCTTGCGCATTACAGGAGTAGGCTTTCATAAAAATTATAATCAGGTCGGTCCATTGTGTTGGTGATTTTTCACGCTTCTTTGAGATCATTAATTATTTCAAAACTTTGTTTATTCAATTATTACTTTGATTAATTAGATAATTTAGTTAAAACTTTGATTATTAATAATTAACTCATATTTTTATTGTTAGATACTGATTTATTTATATTATATTTACGCTCTGATGTATTTTTACAAAATTATTTACACAAAAGTTACAAAAGAATACACTATAGTAAGTAGAATACAGTAAAAGTGCGCAAGTCATATCAGAATATATATTATAACATTATATCTGGTACCTACCGATCACGAGATGTTATTTGAGTTGACATTTACCAAATGGCAACATTGCACCGCGGAAAGAAATTTCTCTATGGTATTTTTCAGTGGACGGATGAAGAGCGGGAAAGCAGGAAATGTGATTTCATATTTAAACAAGGACATCTCTTCCTTACTTGACGGCAGAGAGGTTATATTTAGAGCAAAATACCATTTCCTCGTTAAGGATTTCTTACGAACTAAGCAGGACGAAGACACAATTAGGTCCCCTCTGCTCAATTTACTCTCCATCTTAACCTATTTTACAACAAAAGAGGACGCAAGGGTTCTGCGCGACTTAGAAAGGCAGCAGATTACCCAGCCGAAAAACTAGACGAAAACGGTAGATTCTCCTGAAGAGCGAAGATTCTGGGGTTTGAATTGTTGTAAAGTAATTTTTGATGTGAAGTTTTGAATATCTAGCGTATCATAAGGTTTATTCTCACATTTAATTCTAAATGCTAATTTGTTAATTTTGGTATTAACGATTTGATAAAAATCTATTATTTTTTTTTGAAAAAAGATTTGTCAAAACTCTTTATTAGTAATCACATTTAATTGATATGTTTTTTTACTATATTTTTACCTGGTAAACTTATACGATTTCATATCTCAGCACGTTAAACTTTAAGTAGCTTTTGTAAGAAAAACTATTAATTATAATATTGTAAATTTAAAACTTATTCTATCATTTTTCCCTGAGAATGACTGCTGATGTGATGGAAGGCGACATGGTGAATTCTGTGCATCAGAATCACACACCGCATGCTTTATACTGAGCGAACCAGAGGACGAGCAAAATACGTCACAATATACATAAAAAGAAAATAATAAAATAATTTTGAAAATATACAGAAACAAAAAAAAAATGGAAGTACAAAATATTAACTTGAATAGAAGTATATATGCAAAAAAAATAAAAATTGTCTCCTTTAGTACAGACTTCGGTCTGTTAAGGAGACAGTGAACATCTCTTACATTATGAATTATAAATTTGGTTTTATTTGTATATGTATAACAATATTTGTATGTATAATGCATTAATAAATTAATAATAATAATAACTTTTAGACACATCACCAAAATATTTGCGAACTCGGAGATGTATAGTTAAGGACAGATCGTAATTAAATTTATTAGTATCTTATTAGGAGAACACATTCTTATTGTGAAGTCGTAATTATTCAGAACATAGGTCTGTAATATTTTTAATGTATTAATTAGAAAGATATACGTATAAAATGTATCCAAAAAATTATAAATAATGAATTGTTAATTCTGGCGTATTTGAAATTCTATAAAAATAAAGTAGACAGCTTTCAAATAATGGAACGATAGATCTATTAATATGAAAAAGTGTAATATATAGGTTCGAAAATTTGTCGTCAAAAATAGTATCGCTGTAGCATAGTTGGATAATGCACCATCCCCAGTTTGGAAAGAGATTCAGGTTCGAATTTCGATAGCGCAACAACAATGTTTTTTGAAAAAATGGATTTTATATGTATACCCTTCTAATTAATATATTTAATTATTATTTATTAAAATCTATTATTTTTTTATCTGCCAGTTCTCTCCAAGTAGCACCATAGAGAGATATCGGGAGATAAAGGTTTTGACCAGATTCATTTTTATTTTCCTAGTTATTTTACAGTCTAGATCTTCTAGAGACAAGCTTCACATTTATAGGTTGTGACGTTATAAATTTGGGCCACGTACAACTTATTTTTTTGTCAAGTATCTTGCAATTCACAAATAGTTACCCTCAAGTTGGTATCACATTCGGTTTCTGAGGTTATAAAAACGGTTGCATCTATGATTCATTTTCAAAACCATTGACGAAGCTTTCAGACTAAAATGTAGCTGTGTGCGATTCACCAGAGGGTAAGTATTTTTTATTGTTTAATCACTAGTGCATAATCTACTATTAACTTATTAATATAATCGCATGGTAAATAATCTTTACAGGAAACGATAAGTTTCCCTCTGGCTTTGCCTCTGGTTTATGCCTTTGGTTTTTAGTCCACATTTCTGGCGCAAACTTCTGGTCCATGCCTTTCGATATCGCCCGTAAGTTAGTCACCTCACTGTAGGCGACATTTTCTATTATGATGATTAATCTTCAACAAATTCCGTTATGAATCCGATCGCATTGATCTGGATACTGCGAGCCAAACATAATGTGGAGCCAAGACACCTGGTTGTCAAGGAGGGACGTCAAACTCGCACCCAACCCGACGAGATGAGGATTCTTCATGGGGAATTTATTTTATTGTATTTCTTTAATTTATTATGTTTCATTCTGATTAGATGTCTTTTTGTTTCTAATGCATAACATATTTTATTTATCGCCTCCAGGTGTTACTATAATTTTTTTCCAATTTAGGATGAAGGCAGAATGTGACAAAAATAAGGTGGGTAGGTGTTGTTGAAGTAAAAGAACCCGCGGATCTCGTGTTCTTCACTGACTAGCCGGTAAAAGAGAAGGACGCAGGTCTTTTACCCCCACAAGGTACATTAAGTATTATTATTATTACTACTAAGAACTTTATGTCAACTAAATTTGAGTGAAACTTTCTACATGGCATCAAGATTTTTAGTCCATTTTTATAACTAAAATATTTTTAAATAATTGTTTTACGTTCGTAATTATTTTATTACAGTTAGTTCAAAGTGCTTTTCAGATCCATGGCCGACCACGCAATTATCTTCTAGGCCTATCTTGAGCTGTGGTTTTCCAATAGGGAATTTGAAGCCCCACTGCGTTCTTCTAAATATTGTCTTCCCGTTTTATACGTATGTCTTATCTGACGATCTCAATCTCATTCTTGCCTCCCAGAGGCCGAGTTCGTCACACAGTCACATCTGACAACATCTCCTGCCTATTTTAATCTTTTTGATTTGTTAAAAGACCTTAATTCGCTCAGCGTTTGTGTGGATTTGCCATTGACATCTTTAACTGACCCAAGTATTCTCGGAAGAATTTTATCTCGGAATATTTTGTGTTGCAATCGCACCTTATATGGCAAAAAACACAGCAATAAGAAAAGGGACGAACTCCACCTCTCATGGGTCTCCCAATCACCTCCGGATATAGTGGACTGTATATGGGAATCATCACTATTTTGCCAATAGTCGAACACATTGTACTCACAAAGTTACCGAGATTGATAACAGCATTTTGACTGTTCTGATTCAGGTTCACCTGACCGGTAGCTAACGGCGTATGAGGAAAGGAAAGAGAGGTGGGAGACACTGAACATTATTTCGTTCAAAGTATTATAATAATAAGTACAAGTCCTGAACGCTTTTATAACTTTTAATTGCTTCCCCGAAGGTTTTCAGGTTCCATATTGCACTGTTGGCTTTACAATCTCATTCTATATTTGTTTTTCTTGACACTAACTTAAATTCGAACAGACTTTGACAGCTAAAAAAGCCGAATTCATATTTTAAGATGATAAATACAATTTTATTAATGATATTTTTCCATAATAATTAAACCAAGATAATTCTAGGTATCTGTGAAAAAATATAAAAGACGAAATATATGTTTACATTATTAAAAATATATATACACATATATATAGAAAACACTTTGTTTATACCACTTTTTATTGATAAATCAACATGTTTCAATACCAATGGTCTCTTTTTCAAGATACAATGTATACTAATATTAAAAATGCAAGCATAGACAAAAACAAATACAATAAATATAAGTGGCAGGTAACTAATTAGGAACCAATGTGAAAACAAATTTAAAATGCGACTCTTTTTTTAATTCCTGGGACTCGAGAGTCAAAATTTTATTTAGTAAAAAAGACAAAGATATTTTAATAAATATTAATATGTATGATGTACAGTAGCACCAAAAAATACTGTTTGATGAAATACTTATTGATTCATAATGTGGTAGTGGTTTTTAAAAATAAAATAAAGTTTACAAATATATTGGATACAAAAATATACACATCTATAAAAAATACAGAACGGTAATAATTTATAAATTCAAAAAAATATATAAAAAAGTAACAACAATTAATAAAGCATTTCATCCTTTCCAAAATTTGTTTAAAAAAATGACATGAATTAATTTTTTTATATCACATTTTACAAGGAAATATAATACCATGTTTTAGCAAAACCGAGAAAACCATTTACTTGTGATTTTTTTTTATCAGTAGTAAATAATATGTCTGTGTACTAATTTCTCCTTAATGCAAACTTTTATGGCCGACCATTATAAACTATGGAAACGTTCAATTTTTTTATTATATATATTCTTACTCATGCACCGCTCGTCGCTGGGTCACTACTTTCTGTATGACAACTTGTTTTAAATGAGATTAATACATCTTTTTTAAAATTAATAACATCAATAAAAATGAGTCTCTCAAGTCTAGGGTTATTTTTTTTAAATTCCGAGATTCGAGACAGCAAAAAATAATGGAATTACCGGGTTGTCTCGACATAAAATCCCTAATCACAACGCCCATGTGAATAGTAGTATAGAGCTCTATAGTTCATAAACTTTCGAGTCCCATGAGACTTCTAATGAATAATAAAAATAAAAATATGTTTTATTTAAAGTACCTCCCCAGCTCCAACATAAACTGTTAGAAAGCTCAATATTTTTTTCAATGGTTAGTAAGAGAATTGTAAGTATTCCTGACAAAGCTTTTTGGTGTAATTATAAATCTATTTAAAGTGAGTGCTTTCAAACAATGATTGCAAGCACTTAGGCCTTTTTCTTTTAAACTTTTAATAGCACTAATAGCTTTTCCCAGAAGGCCTGTTTATATATTACATTTAAATTTTGTAGAACCTTTTCAATACTTATTCATTAAAATAGTTTATTTTTGTATTTTAATAACATGAAAAAAAAATTAAATGCTTAAAATAGGTACATTTCTTAATTTGATTTCAAAATAAATATTTGTTTCCACTTTAAAAAAATGTGAAATTATAAAAGAAAAGTATCCTACATTCCTGCAACATTTATCTTTTTTTTTATAACTGTGATCACGTGTTAATATGTACATAATAGATTTACATATACCCATCTATAAGCTAAAGTAAAGTATCTGTCATAATGTACTCTTTTTATTTTCAAATAAATTAATTACATATATGTAATATTTAAAGCATTTAATTAGTTTGGATAGCTATTTATTCTTAGTATAAGTTTTGAAGAATGCAATTCAGTTTTAACAGATATTTTTTCAAAGTTATGACGGAAGTAATAAAATAACATACACATATTTTATTTATGAGTTCAATAAAAGCAACAATGTAAGGGAAAGTGGGAGGAATATTATTGCAGTATATGGGGATCGGACAATGAGCGTAAGCCAGTGTCAACGATGGTTCCAGAAATTTCGACCCGGAAACTACAGCCTAGAATACGAGCCTCTTTTTGTAAAATCTGAAAGGCTCATCGAGAAAGTTCTGCAAGCCATGGTGGAACAAAATCCCATTGTAACTAGCAGAGAAGCTTGGATTTGGTTATTCAACTATCCATCGACACCTGCGTGCCATTGGAAAAGTCAGCGAATCGGGTCAATGGATTCCTCACAAATTTCAGAGTCTAATCGCGTGCAGAGAGTGAATGGTGCTCTTCTTTGCTGTCACGTCTCAGAAATGAACCTTTTTTGGAAACGATGGCCTACCTACCATATTACCTAGAATAGTTTGTCAAAGTTTATATTTCTAATTAAATGTATTAATTATAAATATGTACATGTAAAATCTGTTTACTCGCTTTTATACTTCGATAGGTAGGCCTGATATAAAATTTTGAATATGTGTGGATTTAAAAACAGAAAACAAAAGCGAAGCTGCTTCTGGGAAGAGAGTTATTGTGATTCGGAAGGACTTTTACGGCGGCGATAATAAAAACATTTAGTATTATATATTTTCGTATTATCGGTTATGTGAAAGTTTTCGGTAGCTGACCAGAATATTTAAGGACCATCAGACTAGAAGGAGAGTGACATCGGCGTCAACCAGCACAGGTTTACAAAGGTTTGTGTAATTTGAATTTACATAGATTGAATTATTGTATTCATCATTACCAATAGAAAACTCAGAACTAGCTATCGAAGTATTTACGGCAACAAAATCAATTTTATCGAATAATATTGTTGTTGCGTTACCGTAATATGAACCTGGAACTATGTTTTGAATATTTACTTCACAATAAAAATGTGTTCTCCTTAATAGCTTATATTTCTGACTTTCTAATTCTGTTATTTATTACTTTTATAATTATGTTTAATTGATAAATTTATTAAAAGTATAAAATTTTTACTGACTAAATTATGTAAAAAATGCGTAATTGACTTTTTGATCCGTGTCATTCGCCGTAACAATGTTTACTAGCCAACGGTTAACGATCATGGATATAAAAAAATTTTGTGCCGTGATTTTGTTTTCAGTTAAAGTTTTTATGTTCGGTTAATATTCCAGTAAATTAATATTCAATCAGAACTTCCATATTTGGCGACGTCGCTCCACGATAATTTGTCAAAATCATCACAGTAAAAATTTGAAATATTATATTACTAAAAACGTAGTAGAATAGGTCTTGTTCAATCGAAGTTTCCACATTCTCTTTGTCATCTGTTTCCCTTATGTGTTCAGGGCCTAAGCCGCTGTGTTCCGCCAAAAAAGCTCTTGCTTTAGGTAATAACGTCCGTCATGTGAGGTGACAGAAAACCTTTGACATTTCAGAAAAACTACACAATGTATATTGTTGCCAAAGTTTTGAGGTTTTCTTGAAGGTTTTGTATTTTTTTTAAATATACGCAAATACATGAGTTCCTACAAAATGTTTGTAATATAATCAATAAAAAATCTGTTTATTTACAATAAATAAGGATAAAAATAGATATTATCAAAAATGATAATAATAACTAAGATAACAGGAACTAGTGGAAACTTAATTACGTTGTTTAACTTTCGCAATGTATAATAGTTATTGCACAATTCTGTATTTATTACAATATGTAAACGCAATAGTCATTTAAGATATATTATAATATCAAAAATATGTAGACATTTACAGTGCGTATTGTTTATTTGTATATGTCTTCACGTGTATTAATTATAGTTTAATCAGCTATCCCTATTTATTTGCGAAACCAGACTTTTAATATAGTGCACGCACCATGCTCTCATCAACTTCAAAACACGCCTGGTACCGACCCCCAACAATTAACAATAATGTGCGCCGCAACAGCCCAAGGAGCCGGGTCTAGTTTATTAACCAACACTTTTCGTTGAAGAACTTTCGCTGCTTGTACTAGTATCCGTATCCGTCTTTCCAGCATCAATAAACATCGTCTACTGTAAGTAGTTTTTTATTGTTCATCCTGCTATGGTCACACACTCGCTACGCACACACCCGCACGCACATTCCGCATTATAATTCAAATAGACGTGTGAGTGAATGAGTAAAATGTAATTGGGCATTAATTTCTCACACTAAAGCCCTTCTGATCTATTAACATTTTGACAAATATACATTCTGATCCCCAAAATAAAATATCAATCATTATATCAGTAACCAGCCATTTTTTTAAGGTTTAAGTTATTTCTAAAAGCCTTGCAAATCTACATATTATTTCTCCTATCCTCTGTTAAACACATTATGCTTAAAACACCAATTACATATGTAGCGACCGGAATTCAAATCCACCGCCTTCTCAGTCGGTATCGACGCTAGCGACAGCGCTGCCGGCTGCTGCGACAAACCTGGCTCGAAATTCACCGCTAAGGAGTCTCTCCAGTTTCATCGTTCTACAACGGCGGTCTTGCCGGCCTGGGAGCGCCGAGCGAGACCGCCAAATTGCTTCACATCATTTCATTTCGTAATACACACGCACCTTAAACATCATTCATTCATTCATTTCATTCTATGTCTTTCTTGTTTTTATCATACTGTCACAATAAACCGCCATACGCCAAAACCATATCTTTCATTTAGCCACCGTCCTAACCCTCAAACATATATTTTAATTAAGGTTATAAATACACAAAACAAAGCTTTCATTGTATTATATGTGTATGCATCACAGACCAGTAAACGAATAGACATGAAACAAAGTGTTCATATAGGAGAGGGAACATTTAGCAGACGGAACGAGGGGTATTCTACACACATTATTTGTGGAAACATAAATCCAATAGTTTATGACACATTTATGCAACAGTAAAAGTATTTACTCTTCGAAAATTAAATCTTTGTATAAATAAGACATATTTTTTATATTAATGCATAGTATATTGTCAGCGTTTATATTTTCGTTCCCATTGAGTCATATGTTTAAAAAAAGTTGCGGAACTATTTGATTGCGTAAGTGGTACTAAAGTGATCACGTGGGTGACACCAACAAAAAAATATTGGAACAAGAAATTTGCGTTAGTTCATGTCTATATATTTGGTGGTCTGTGCTAAAACCTTGTTTAAATTCGTTAAAATTAGTAGTAAAGGACGAATTTTCTACATGAATGCATATTATATTATATTGTTATATATATTTTTTTTAAATAGCGGAGATATTTTATTGTGTAAGTGGTACCAAAGCAATTACGTGAGTGGCACCAACATAAAAGTAATTTGTTAGATCATGTGTATATATTTTGTAGTCTGATAAATGTAAATCTGTTAGTCATATAAAAAATGTTATTCTACTTTTAAAATTAGCAATATTAACTTTGTGGTTAAAATTCATATTTTTTTATTTATTATCTTTGTTTAATTAACCACTGAATTGAGTTTAAATATATCTACCGGTTTCGAAAAATACTATTTTCTTCTTCGGGATGTCATAACTAACTAAAAATATATATTATTGTTTCTTCACCAGAATCTATTTTTTAAAAAAACAACAATTATTTAAAAAATAAATTTAGCACCTAACTCAAATTGTTACTTAATACAAATTTAGTCCAATAATTTTTAGGAAAAAATTTTAGAATGGGACTCGTAGTTAAATTTAGTTGGTTGTTTATAATTTTTTGATTAGTTTTACATGCTTTATTTATCTCCAACGATTCCAAATTTGTGACCAACACCGTTTACATGCAAAATTGACAATTGAAATTTTTTATCAAAACCATGACCATTTTCTATCAAATGATTAGAAAATTCTAAAAACCCACTATTGTTCAAACATCTCAAATGCTCTTTTACTCTTATATTAAAATTTCTACCCATTTTACCAATATAAAATGCAGCACAATCCTTGCAACTAAGTTTATAGACACCAGAATTGATAAATTTATCTTCTTTGTCTTTACAATTCATAAGTAAATTTCCTATACTATTATTTGTATAAAATGTCGGTCTAATGTTTAGTGGTAGGTGTTTAGATATTTGTTTCGAAAAGTTATTTATGTTATTCATTTCATTTAAAAGAGTGTCAACGTCTTTAATGTAAAAAAAATTTACTAGCCAAGAATATCAGAAATATCCCTTGTATTTATTTATTTATTTAATTTGAAAACCGAGAAAAGGCGAATCCCTTGTATACAAAAGTAGAACTATGATCAATATGGAATAATCGACGCTACCGTATCAATCTGTTGGAAAAGAAAATCTGCGACACAACTAAATATTCCGACTTTAGCACGGAATATTAATTTGTTTAAGATTACCAAGTCCTTTTATTATTTTATTCCAGTACATAATTCAAAGAAATGCTTGTATAATTTGAACACTTTAGATCAGTATTTTAAAAATATTTATATTAGGGAGTATTTATAATTTAATATTAAAGTAATTAAGTTGTCAGTATTTAAATTACAATGTTGTTAAAATAAAATGTTAGTGATAAAAACCAAATTTAACCTAACTTAAAACTAACTCTAAATTAACTTAACCAATAAAAGTACAGACCACTTATCAAAATGTTTCTAACAAATATTAAATTCGAGGCTGATAATAATTATTCAATCTGATAAAAATATTTTTAAATACAGACTATTTATTTTTTTAAATACTTACAATCTATTAATAAAAATACATATCATATAAATAGAAATAGTTAAAAATTGCTTTTAATATTTATTTATTTATATATTGACATACATTTTTTTTTAACAGAAGTGGATACATAATAAACGTAAGAAATTCTCATAGTTTATAGTGTAGGATGGAGTAGACTTCACCTATGATATATACAGCGTTGTCCTGGCTATTTTGCTAGACTGAAGTCTGTGTTAAAGTAGTCAGTTTTTTTTTTCGTGCTGTTGTGGTATTATTTATCAACAGGAATAAAAAAATAATTATAAATATGTATAAAAAAGTTAAAATAAAAATATATGTAGTGGGAGTGTTGTAGGACTAGTGAATTATTAGTGAAGGTATTGTATGAATTACATTAGAATGTTGGATATCCATGCTTCTGATTCATCTCAACCTGATTGAATCATATATTGAGTCCATATTTGTGTAATCTTATTGGAATTATACGATTTCCAGTTGGTACTGAGTGTATTGTGCAGTTTTGGAGCTAATAACATGTAGAATCTTTGATAAAATGTCATTGTTGCTCTCGGAACTGGTGTGTAGATGTTTGTTGTTTGTCTTGTGTTGTGTCCATGATTTATTGCTTGAGGAGAGTTGTTGTTAGTATGGAAATATTGAACGAGTCTCAACATAAATATTTGTCTTATATCTAGGATATTGTACTCTTTAAATATAAGATCTGATGGATATCTAAAGGGACGAATATAGAAGTACTAAATTATTATCACATTTGTTTCTTGTTAAAAGGGTTATAATTCTTAATATTTCCTACAAACTTAACATTGTGGTTTTTATTCATTTTAATATAAATTATTTAATACTTTGTTTTTAACCACCTTAAAGTTAAATTAGTTTTGAGTTAAATTTAATACACCAAATACACGGTGTTTATAAACTTAGCTGTAAAGATTGTAATGGTTTCTATATTCGCAAAACAGGTCGAAAGTAAACAAAATTTAAAAAAATTTAAGTCAAATAGCATTTAATAGTTTTTCAGAATTTTCCAATCATTTATTAGAAAATGGTGATACTTTTGATAAAATTTGGTATTTGGTGTATTGTTTTTTACATATAAACAATGTTTGTCCTAAATTAAATAATCATAATAATATATAATAATAATAATAATAAGAAGAAGAAGAATAATAATAAGAATCATTAAAAATTAGTGAAGCATGTAAAATTCACCAAAATAATATAAACTACCAACTAAATTTAACCACAAATCGTAAACTAAAAAATTTTTATATAAAAATTCCTATAAATTTTGTATAATTTAGATTTTTAAATATTTTTTTAATATTAGAACAACGACATATATGGTTTTGGTTAATTCATTTGATATCCTGATGAAGGAAAGTTTTTAATAATTTATATTAAAAAGGATTATAATTGTTTATTAAGAAAATAATTACTTGTATAACCTAAAATCTAAAATATTACATACAAATATTTAATCATAATAATAATTGTTTGAAGCAATAACCATACACTTTCATGTGATTAAATTATTAGAAAAACATTCACAATAATACATAAAATAAATAAAAAAATTTCCGACATAACCACGTGTCTATAATTTAATTGTAAGATTTTATTTTATTAATTTATTTGAGTAGTTAATTGTTACTATTTTTCTTTTTTACTGAAAATGTTATGAAACTCTTTTTAAGAACCAAAACAGTAAATATATATTACCCCATATATTTTACTACTTTTTAATGGGACCCTACAATAAGCAATCGGACATTTAGGTAGTTAAGGGTAAAACGGGCGCGTCAAATGTCTGGGAATAAAAATGTAAAAAACGCGTATAGATTTCTAAAAAGTTTATTTTATTTTTTTTATAAATTGTCATGTCGCTTTTGTGAGCTAAATGTTTAAATCGTCTATGAATAAATTAAGAAATATTATGTTTAAAGATCATTTATTATCTTATTTAAGTACTGTTGTTGAATTCTTAAAAATTAAATTAAAATGTATATAAAATATTTGAACTACTGTTACTGATTTATTCGATTATTTTTAAATTATGTATGATTGTGTATTTTATTTGTTGTGAATGTAACTTCTATCATTTGTTTTTTTTAATTAACAGCCATTTATTTAAAAGATATTTTTTAAAAGCCTTCTACGAAATAAGTAAATTATTATGAATAAAATTTATACAAGTTTCATATTAAAAACCAGCTGGTTTCAGAAAAAAAGTAGTAATAATGTTTTTTTTTTAACTCTGATGAAGGAATAGGATTTTATAGAATCCGGTTAATACAAAGCTCGTGTGGTTAATTACAATAAAAATTGTTTATTTTTTATTAAAAATATATAATTATTTGTATTTGGAATGTTTTTTTAAATATTATGAAACAATATTAAATATGTAACTGAAAAAACACATATTTCTTCAGAGAAATCTACGTTACCACCGAAGTTAAAAGTATGAATCTTTTACCAACTAACTTACCTCTACATAGATAATCTTCATCAGATTTTGTTTCATGTATTACGGATTTGGGAGAGAAGTTTATTCCTGTGCCTTTTGTCAGTAAGTTAACATATTTTCAATACAAATTAAATGTATTAATTAGAAAGATATACATATAAAATCAAATTTATAGAAAATATTGTTGTTGCTACCGGTATTCGAACCTGAATCTCTTCTTATTCATGGAACATACATTAACTTATATGTTACACTTTTCAAATAAATACATCCATCGTTCCATTATTTGAAAGCCATCCACTTAATTTTTACGGAATCTCAAATACCTTTTGAGTAATCCGAAGGGATCCAGCTTCGAATCCCTGTAGCAACAACAATATTTTTTGATAAAATTGATTTTATATGTATATCTTTCTAATTAATATATTTAAGTTGTATCAAAAATATCTCAGACCTATATTCTGAATAATTACAACCTCACAATAAGAATGTGTTCTCCTTAATAAAATATTTTCATTAAATCATTAAGAAACGATATGTTCTAAAAGACAATAACATTATTTAGGAGAACACATTATTGTGAAGTTGTAATTATTTAGAACAGACGGTCTGTGATATTTTAAATATGAATTAAATATATTAATTATAAAAATATACATATAAAATCAATTTTATCGAAAAATATTGTTGTTGCGCCACCGGGATTCGAACCTTTCTAATTAATATATTTAATTCATATTTACAATAACATTACTACTACTAATAATCTAATAAAATTTTCAGTAATATTTAATAAATTTAATTAGTATTTTAAATAATAGTAAATTATCATGATATATCATTCATTCAAAGATTTGAAAATTTTGTAATGATTTTTCTCCTCTTATCTTAAGAGGGTTGGGGGTTGGTCGCCTAAAATCTTGGCGCTACTTCATTACTTGCTGGCCAATCAAGACAAAACCTATCTTCATTTAGTCTGTTACTGTTTATGCCGGCTTATTATGGAGCCACCAATTGGCCGCTTTCTCTCCGGAGTTGCCATGAAGTTACATTTTGGTGGTCGTTCGTCTGACATTCACAAAATGTGTCCAAACCTTAATTGAGATTTTTCTATGTGTAAATTCTCCAAAATTCTCCCTCACTCGGTCCCATAAAGTTACTTCTGCTACATTTCTGAGATAACTCATTTTATAATGAGCCTATACACAGTTTTAAAATAACTAATATATATCTTAACGTTTAACTAATAACACTAATTAATCAAAATTACTGCACAACTCAACATAATTCTGACATATAGATTAGGTAAGTGCAGCTTTAACATTTTTGACTCATATTTTCAGTACAAAGCGCGGTTTTTAAGTAAGTACCGTTGCCGGATATTCCCGGTGTAGCGCTGCGGTTGCGATGTTGCGCACGCGCAATGGTTTTATTCATCTGTTGACTTAGCACATGCAACGTTAGAGGCCATTAGAGACATAGGGTGGCCATTTTGTTGTGAGTGGTTGAAATGTTTAAATGTTCAATGATCATATGGTCCGTGATTCGTTTCTTAAATGCACGAAACATGAAACCAGCTGACATTCATCGCCAAGAGGGTCCTGTTTTGTCCTGATTTGACGTCACGTGATTTCCATATTTTCCTTCATTCGAAGCAGTTCCTTGGTGGCAAGCGTTTTGATGATGTTGGTAAACTCAAAGACGGAGTACAGACAATTTTCATTCCAAGCGGCTTCGTTCTATGACAAAGGTATACAAAAATGACAAGTGCCTTAATAATGGTGCCGGTTATGTTGAGATGTAGTTTAAGGTGTGTACCATCCGACTAAAGTAAAATGTTGTAAATATGAAGATGTGTTTCTTTGAAAAAAAATCTGGTACTTAATTAAAAAACGCTAATTATTTTTTTTTTTGAGCATTATAACCAACTTTTGATTTTGAAATCACTTGGCTAAACAACAAACTATCTCGGATGACAATTAATGAATCATTGAAATTTCATCACACATGTTATAATATATTGTTACGGGGCGTTTGGACCCTAGAGGATAAGAAGCCGAGTGTGTGTGTGTGTGAGCTCTGGTGTCACCTGCTACCTCGGGTGCGATGATAATTAATTCAAAGTCATTCTGATTTTCACATTACACATTTATTTACAAAACGAAATTAGTCCTGACATTGGATGCTCGAAAAATGTTCTTTAGATTTTCATTCTTTAGATCAACTTTCTTCTGAGGGAAGTCTTTTTTATTTATTTCTTCTATTTACGGAGTTTATGTATTGCAAACATCAGCCAACGCAGCCGTGGAGTGCCGTTGCAGCTGAGGATCCGGGCCATCACACGCTCGTTCCAGGATTTATCTCTTGCTCCAGGAGATAGACCGGACACCATCTCGTCTCAACCTTGTCCATAACACCCATTCATCGGCCATCGTTCGTATGCTGCCTACTTACTCATTGCAGCGGGGTCTTTACTCAACCCACGGGTTGACTAGGACCATCCATCTCTTAATCTTCTTACTTACTCTCACTCGTAATCTTCGCCTCCTCTCGTCGCCATATTCTTTCATAGCGCGGCTCCACCGACGCGCCTATTTTTCAAGCGTCTTCACCAAAAGTGAAGTGTTTTGTTCAATTGCCCGCCAGAGTTGGGTTCTCGTCCTTGATTCATCCATTTAGACGGCCCATTATCATAAGTCGGCAAAGTAGGTTTCCCAGACATCGGCATGCAAATTCAAAGATCACAACATATATAATAGTTTTTTTTACTGTTTATATTTTTTAGCATAATAAGAACAAGGAATACTGGCTACTTTGACACAGGCAAAAGTCCAGCAAAGTAGTCAGCACAATTCAAAATTACTAGTCATGTACGTTGACCACAGATATCATTTAAGCTTTTCTGAAAAATAATATTCTCGCAATTGCATCGCGATTTGTAAAATACCAATCTATTTTCCTTAAACTAAACGAGCTGCTTGCACAACGATCTCGCTGGGAGTCAGGCGCGGTCATCAAAGAAGTGGACGACGAGACATCGCCTTAATTCTGCAGACCTTAATCGGATCGTGTCCAAGGACGCGTGACCTGCCATATTAATGTTGCATTCACAATTATATCTACATTATATTCTGCCTAGTTTATTTGACGTCGGGCCACTTTCACACCGGAAAAACATCACATAAAAATAATTATAATATTGTATTATAAAAGTAAACCATTTTCATTGTATCATTACTATTTTTCGCACTATAAAATGTATGTAAAATACCATTCGATAACTTAACTTTGACAATACACAAGAAACACATTTAAAGTAGTCATATTATTTGAAAGATAAAGTACTCGTATTTATGACAAAGAAAACATTGAATTTGATCACCATTTCAGTAGTTTAAGTATAAAATTCAACCGAATAAAACATCTTAGACCACTCCTGCAACAACACTGTATATCGCATTTAATCAGATCTGAATTATGAATGCCACAACGTTGTATACATTCTTAGGCATCGAATGGTATATTGAATAATCATATAAAATACATGCAACAACATAATCTTACATGCAACAATATTATAAATCATCCAAGATGGCCAACACGTCAATCAATCTATCAACATTTGTAAAAAAATAATGTACAGTGTTTTTGCAGGGAAGGCATCAACTATTTAACCAGTTAAGAGCATCTTAATTAATATCATACCAGAAAACATACGATGGGGGTTCCGTTGCCTCTCTGAGTCGGCACACGAGTCTCAATTCTGAACCACTCCTCACATGGATGTCCGGAGCACCTTCCACTTCCGCATAGGCATCTATAAATACAAAAAAAAAACCTTTATCAATGTTTAATATCAGATACTCATATTTATTTTACCATTTTTTTTTATTTCAGGTGAACAAATAACGTTTATCGCTCTTCATTTGTGAGCAACTACCACTGGTAATCAGCAGACGCCAGCGTACGTATCAGAACGCAGCACGCAGCTGCCGCGCTCTCTGTGCATTCTAAATATGTGTTGTAACCTTGCTCTAATAAATTCAGTGAAACATGTAAGTACTTTATTTATATTAAATAATTATAGGGGTTGTTGTTGTTAAATATGATTGATTGTGATTTATCAGAAGTTTTTCTGGATGTGAGATTGAAACCCCTAACATCTTCTAGTCTCACGCGTGTTAGTGCATCTCGCAGTGTATATGGTGTGCGTGTGTAAGTATTAATGTTTTATTTAGAGCGAGGTATAGAAATGAGAAAGCGCTTACAAAGGTTGGCGTTTATTGATGGATGAATTATACAGATGCGGTATACAGTTAAATGCGCGTGTGTGCCGACTTGCTGATGAAAGGACGGCTTGTTGAAAAGTGGTCGCTAGATTCTAGGGCAGTATCCGTCACGATGTATGGTGTTTGCTGATTGGTTGGTTGAGTTTCGGTCCTATATGGTTGTTAAATGAGTCTCTATACGGCCATGTTTGTGGGACGCGTGCATAGTCACCGCATCATTACTATCGTTACTATCTGCCAATTCTCACACATAACAAAATTAGATCTCGCAAAAGAGGTCGAACAGATGTGGTCACGCGCCCATTGCAATTTCGTCAGCCGGCTGACATAGACAGCACTAACGCTCGTTCTACAATGATGTTTTAGAATAAAATTTACAAATATACATACGTCCAGGATTTGTTGAAAATAATCCCAATGAAAGGAATTGACACCTCTCTCATCTCTATTAGTTGAAGGAATTGTAGAGAAGAGGGTTAATGGGGGTAGTTTACCAAGTTTACTACACAGCGACAGATGGAATACAGCGGGAGATGCTGATTCAGTTGAATATATTGATCAATAATGTTAACTTGTATTCATCATTATAACTAAATTACCGACAACAGATATCTGTCGGAAGAAATAAGTAGCAATGTACCTATACTTTTTAATATCTCTAAAATTTATTATGCTACACTTTGGGTCATATCCCCCCACTAATCCTTTCTGGAATACGGCTATCCAGAATGATTTCTAGTATCGACTAGAAGAGAGCTAACAAAACTTTAATGTGGAAAATTCTGAATGGAAAACAAATAAAACAGGATTATGTAACGAGAAGGAAAAAATATGGTCGAAATGAGCTTAAAATATTAAATGAGGAATGGGTTGCTGAGTTGGTTTAGCCGAATGGATTGAATTTTCAATGAAATTGTTGCGTGGGAGATATAATACGTGGTATTATACACCATATCATAATAATACAGGATTTTATGGTGTGTTATCTGTTTATTTTCTAAAGTACGCCAAATAACACTTTTCATATTCGTGTATGAGGATATTGTATTAATTTTTTGGCTATTCAAAGTATTATACACAGTTTATCCCAATTTTTTTTCATTTCAGTTAATTCGCTGCACCAACGCAATAAGCGGGAGAGGGGTGAGGGGTATGCCGATCGCTAACCGCGTCCTTGAGAATTCAGTAGATATGGAACGTCTCCTTACCAGTTGTTCGTGAAATTTTCCTTAGAAAATTGATATCCCGTCGAGGTGACATGTAGCACGGACTTGACACCAAAGAATTTTTTCCTATGGGACTACCCTAAATCAAAAATGTTCAGTAACAATCATCCCTCTCTGGACCAATAAAAAGAAAATATTCAAGAAGAAATGGCAGCGATTATGGAGAACACGTGACGCGCAGTTCTCAGAAATGTTGCCTCCCGTTTAGAAGAGTCCCAGCAAAATAACTGATAACATTTAAAAAACATAATGTTTACGAAATAAATTCCCATGAACTGTACTTAAATTTAAAATAAACATTTTTTTATTAAATCCATCCAATATTTTATTATAGAATTTTTATTACGAAAAAAACTTTTGGGACAGCTGTATAAGAAATATTTATTTAGAAAGGTAGCACATCTTGAAATAATTTTGATTAATAAATATACGTATTATTGCACATTATATTAGAGCAATGTAATATTTTAAAATAAATTTGTTATATTACAAATAATAATATAATTCGTTCTTATTCTGAAATATAATATTTTAATAACTTATTGGCACTTGCCTATTATACGGCTACCTTTCAAGGAAAATTTAACAATTATTAGGCATATATAATACTATAAATATTATATTATCATATCATATCATGAAGTCGCAGATAATAGAACACGATTTTTATCGCCAAGGGTTTTGTCCGAACACTAACTAGGGTGCACCGATTTACATTTCAAATAGTATGTATAGTGGTTCCATATTAAAGGCAGAAATATTATATATACTAATTTAATGTATTAATTATAAATATATACATATAATTAACATATTAAATTAGTATTTAAAAACATCACAGACCTATGTTCTGAATAATTACAACTTCACAATCAGAATGTATTCTCCTTAATAAGAAATATTATAATCTAGTTGTAACTGGTTTAATTATTTTTATATATGTTTTAAGTTAAATTTAGTGAAAAATAGTTTATATTCTTTGATATTAATTTGTTTATTTATTTTAAAATTTCGAATTAAAAAAATGCATACAAAATGAATGCAGCCCTGTACTAAATATATATCTGACCTATTGTTAGAACCTTTTCTCGAAACAATATTCTCTACGATCTATTTGTGTGACAGGACGAAACCAATCGTGTAAAATCTGGCTTCGACCTAGTGACATTGCGGTCTTCCACTGCTGCCATATTCCCTTCAGAGCCAATGTGTTACACTAATTAATATACGAATATGTATTTCACTGAAACACGATGGATAAATTACTTATATTGTTTATCTATGAGCCAATGGAATAGTAATTGCTGAAAGAAATAATAGTTTTACGTATAAATTAAATTAAGGAATTCGTACCATACAAAATATTTACTTACACCCAATCCTGAATCCTGAAAGGGGAGGGTAGATGTGACATTTATGTGTTTCAGTCGCGGAACTCGGTCACAGTCCGGCAGAAATTCACCCTGTCCAGGTCGCAAGAGTGCGAGGGAGAGCTAGTAGAATGCCCCGTTAGGTCTCTCTAGCCACTGCTCTTCCAAACATCGCCCATCCCAGCAACCCCCAGCGAGAGACTCACACCTTAATAAAATCCCGGAAATGTCCAAGATTTCTTTCATTTCTTAATAGGTCATCGTTCCGGGGGATCCGCAAAATAACGTAATATATATTAATTTTTTTCAGTCATTTTGCCTATCATATAGTATCCTTGATATCATGTGATGTTAGTAAATACAGACGCCAAACAATCACATAAGAATCGTTATTTTCGTAAAACTGTTTTACGCAGAACGCTTAATGCTCCCCCGTGAAGTTATCCATTGCCACTAAATTTCTATATACTAAAATCACGCGCGCTGTCACCCGCGCGCCCCTCATTCGCGCGATTCCAACGCAAAAGCGTGCAAAAACTTATTGCCAACCCTGTATAATACAATTCGATTGAGTGAATAATGTATGTAGGTATGTAAATATGCTTATCAAGCTAATCAAATACATAATTGCGTTTGTCCTTCTTTCACAAATTTCAACCTTTTTATAATCTTCCATCACTTATATACATCTTCATATTCTTCAACGGCTCTATAGGACTCGAAAGTGCATGACATATATCCATTAACATCACTTCCATGGTTAGGTCTACCGGACATCTTTATGTATTCGTATCGGTATTGTAAACACTTTAATCATTAAATTTTCCGACCAAAACAGCAAGCTTACATATTTTACAAGATTTCATTTTTAATGTAATTAATGAAATTTTAAAACTCGTTCAATTATTTCTGTCTTTATTTGTAAAAACTTTTTCATATGCTATTGACATTTAAATAATATAAAATGTATTGATATTTAGCTTTAGTTTTTATTACTCAGATACAGGTAACGATTTTTTTCGAAACCGGTTGATTTAACTTATATGGTTAATTCAATATTTCTTTATAGTTTTTGATATAAGTACTTATTATTAGTATTGTAAGAATATTTGAAGTGCCATTTAATTTGCAAGGCTCCAATCGTAATAATAAAATCTTCTATCGATATTTGGGTCAATTGTTGAAAAAATAAATAAAAAAAACTCAATACTACAGAGTCTTGGAAAAGTAATATTATTTACTTTTTCTGCTTTTCTTCAAGAGCATTATTTATTACTTTTAAATAGCTAGTCGTATGTGTGTGTGTGTGTGGGTTGGACGCAGGACACACACACATACATACAAGTGGTCACATACCAGCGAAGAGTATAGTTAGGGGTGATAAAACTTGTCTACGCCCGTGTGAAAGTCGCAAGCTTGCCTATTATCTGCCAAAAGTTTAATTTCTCGGAAGACAAATGAAATCATAAAATTTTAAAACTTGCATTTTTAATAATATAAGAAAATAAAGGAACTTTATAGTAGGTACAACGTAGAAGTATAAAAATATAATAAAATAATTTTAATAGGTATTTAATTTCAACATTATATTTATGACAGATACACATAGACGGCACATATTTTTTTACAAATAATTGTTATTACAAATATAACAAAACATGAAGCGAAAAACTACAAGAAATATACACCCAGACATATAAATGTAAGCAATTATCATGAACATTAAACGGCAAAGGTTATGAAAATTACATTTATAAAATAACTACTAATAATATTCACATTAAAAATATAATTGAGACTACCCCGACAACAACACTGTATATCACTGTATTGGGCAGATCTGAGTTATGAATGCCACAACATTGTATATCTTCTTGGTTATCGAATGGTACATTAAACAACTCTATAAAATGATTAAAAATACTATTATCGACAATTTTTAAGTAAGTTTTCCTGTAACAACATTGTATATCATCCAAAATAGCCGATGCTCCGTCTATCTATCAACATTTGTAAACACTGATATACATTGTTGTTGCATGGGAGGCAGTTTACTTTTTTAATGTAATAATTAAAAAAGATCCAAGTATTTTCTAAGGTAGATAGTCTTTAAAAATTGAGCGAAAATACTTTCGTATAACTCTTATAGTTATGTTTAAACATCACATATTCGTATTATGTACAATTCATTGGGATATTATACAATTTAATTTGTAAGAAAACAATTTCGTAACATTTGGTGAACGTTATTTAAATAGGTAATAGGTATGTTTTATTTTATTTATTTATTTTAATTAAATTTTTAAGATTTGTATTTGTATTTTATTTGATCGTGTATTTTAAATTTTCGAATATGTGAATCTCTAATAAGTGTAAAAACGTAATATGTGTACTGAATAAAATATATAGTTACCATAGTAATAAGTATGACATATGTACATAGTAAAATTTTCGTCACATATTATTCTAATATGAAATTATTTGCGCTGTATACAAATCAAAAAACGCGAAAATATAAATCATGCTATGTATATCATTGCAGAGAAAGCTGGCAGAAATAGTTTTACAAGACAAAACACCGTGTTACGTTCATTATATTGTAGGTTTTTACAACTAGAGATGGCGTATTTATTTAAAATGTACTTATAGAAGGTTGGCACAAAACAGTAAGTTGGATGCACGATTGAAATTAAAACGATTAGAAAGTAAATTACGTAAATAATTTTAAATACTGGAGTTGCTTGCGTGAGGTGTTTTGTCGAATTAGCGGTCTGTGAAAAAGGACTAGGACTCGTCCGTCACGATGTATTGACACTTGCTATTGGTCGGTGAGTTTCGGCACCATATAGCTGTAGAGTGTTAATTTTAGGTACCCAGGTCTGTGAGGCATGAGCAGGCCTCCACAATATGATAGTGTTTTTGGATTTTTATGATTTTTTTAAATCTTATGAAGATATTTTTTGGATTCTCTCGTGGAGTTTGTAATCTTGTAAGAGACAGTTGAGGTAAAGCGAGTTTCCATTAAGACGGATAGACCAAATAAAGGAGTTAATAGGATCCTCTTGAAACGTTACGATCAACATGCCTCAAGACCGGGAGGAATGAAGACGTAATATGTACATATCAAATTGAACACACGATGAAGAAGAAAAATGAAAGGAAGAAGGTTAGCAGTGGATGAATAGAAATTAGATACTTTTCATTTCGCTCTACATAAAATATAAATACAATTCCCTTCAGATTTGGTTTTTTGGTTAACTTTGTGTTACCCAAGAGAGCTTCCATTTCAGATAAGATTCGTCCACTTCGCAAGAATTCTGCGTTAATTTGATTTTAATCCTTTTGAATTTCATTTTAATTGGGTATTTTACCGGAATAAGTACACATTTCGCTGAATCTATGCTTGGTAACCATACAAATAATTTTCGAAGGGTAAATTTTTGAAAGATATGACGTCGTTTCCATTTCAGAATATTCCATTTTATCCCTCTCGGGAAATCCAAGTTATGGCAATCTACCCACATGAAAATATTTAGCGGTCAGCAGATTCAAATCTATTGGAAATATTTACCAAAATAATAATAATGCCACCTCATGGCAACCTTATCTGTGTAAAGCCTTACAGTGTATCTTGTCTCATTACAAGAAAAGAGAAATTCAAATCGCATAATACAATTAATTTGTAAGTATTGGATGTATTTTTTTATGAATTTTTTAGTAATAAACTAAAACTTACGACTGGAAGACATTTTATCTTTATCTATTTATTATACACAGTATGATATGATACAGTATTATGTACACGTAATGTACATTAGTATTTATTTTATTGTACATAGTATGATATATATTACAGTTCCATTCTAGAAGGAAACCCCTATGGAACCCACCCTATCCCGGATCGTTAAGGGAGTTGTGCACCATCGCTTAAATTCCACCCAGCAAAGCGACACATGCATTATATATCAAAATCTTCAAAGCTTAAAAAGAAGCTTTAAAAAGAAGTAATTTCCATCAGTTAATTTAATTATACCTTGTAGCTTTCTTTTACAGTTTACAGTATTTTTTTAAATTAAATCATTTTTGGATATACAATTTCCGAGTACAGAATAGTTGCAATGGACATGAACAATTGAGTTGCATTGTATTTTAGTATAAAACAGTGCAAATTCTATTAATGATAGGTGTATATAATATCTCTTTCTCTCTCTCTCACACATTATTCATTATATTTTCACACAAAATTTTAATAATATACCTTTATCTTTAAATCTTTGGATGGACCATTAATAATATAACTCTTTGATAAGTGTGTAAGGGCACCGATCTCTAACAGTGTTTAGGTTGGGTATCGTAATATTATATTTTATAATATTTTATAATTTTAATAATATAATATATTCTTTTTAAAAAAACTTAACTTCAAATAAAATTTAAATATTTTTATTTTATTATTAAATATTATTCGGTTTCAGAGTGACCACTCTACGTCAAGACAGAATAAAACAAATCCTATATATTAAATATTGACATTATTTTCTTTAGCCCCGTATTAGGTATGTTTCCTTTTAAATCAATTTAATATCCATCACATATATATAAGATATAATCACATCTAAAATGCCTCCAGTTTTTTAATGGTGACTTCTTTTTATATCCAGAACCTTGACTCGACAGAGCATCACGGGTACAACGTAGCATTGAATTGCCCTCTAGCGGGTGCTCAGATTTATCTAACAACTAATATAGTTATTCTAAATGTTATATTTAAATTACGTTATGTGACCTTTTAGGTTTTATTTTTAATGAATCACTTTTGTTTTATCATCAAAAGGGTATGTTTTTTTTAGTTATGCCCTGACAAAAACACAGATCTGATACTGGTCGGTATTAAATAATGAAAACCAAATAGACATATTTGTTTTAATTATTAAAATGTCAAACCATTACATCACTTTCAAATATTAAATTATATTTGAGTTTTATTTCCATTTTATCTAAGCACGTATACTATACATTTTATACATAATAGAATAATAAGATTTTAATTAAAATTATAATACGTTAAATATGTGTGATGTCCTTGAGATCATATATACGTGTGTGTGTCAGAGGGCCGCAACTCCGGGGCGGAATATATATATATATATATGTGTGATGGGATAAAAGAGGCGATGCGCGCCAGGCGCGCTCTCTTCTGCGTTAGCGTTAGACTTTGATTCTAGTTATATACCTTGTACCATCATTGTATTATTCTTGTAATAAATATTTAATGGTCACATAATTGTTTCTTTTGGATCTTCAACAATCAACTACGAGGTGTACAACTGAGACGAACTATTTACGCAAGTACATAATAATAAGTCTCATGTTCTTTAACACTCCTTTCTGAAACGGGACACAACATAACGCCAAAAATCTTATTTTCAGAACTATGTACAAAATATTAATTATATTGAGCTGGTATTCATTGTAATCCTCATAAATATCCTAAAGAACGCAACGCGCAAAAAAAAAAAACAAAAATCTATAGTAAAACAGGAAAAAGTAGAGAAAATTATGTTTTTCCATAGACATGATGTACGGCGACATGATATGAGTCGCGTCTTAGATCTCTTCGCTAACTTAGGACATGCACGTGCGCGGTGTGTTCGCGAACGCGGCACGTCCGGCTGCGTTATTCTGTTCGCATAGCTCCCGACAGCCGGTTGCTTACAAGTGAGGACATTTCTAAATACCACAGTTTTTTATAAAATGATGACAAATTTAGTAGTATTTCGTTTTGTTCGCATTGTATAAGAAATTTAATTAAAAGTATGACAGAATATGTTCAAACCATTATACTTCATTAAAACGCAAATTTGAATGGGGTCACTTTGTACCCCGCTCCGGCTCTCGATCCTATTTTCGATCTTCCGGTACCCGAAGGTTAAAGAATTACCTATTAATAAAAAATCTTATGATAGTTTAAAAAAAATGCATTTACTAGCAGAAGCACATGTAGGAAATAGTTATTATTTGAAGGGGTTTTAAATAAAAATTAATTGTATTAATTAGTAAGATGTACATATAAAATGAATTTTATCAAAAAATATTGTTGTTGGTACCGGGATTCGAACCTGGATCTCTTCCATTCCGGGGAACGTGCATTAATCGATTATGCTTCAGCACACAGTACATTGACGACAAATTTTCGAACTATTATTTGAAAGCCGTCTACTTTATTTTTACGGAATCTCAAATACCTTTGAGTAATTCGAAGAGATTTAAGTTCGAATCCCGGTAACAACAACATTATTTTTCGATTAAATTGATTTTATATGTATAGCTTTCTAATTAATACATTTAATTTTTATTTAAAATATCACAGACCTATGTTCTGAATAAATTCACAATAAAAATGTGTTCTCCTTAATGAAAGTGTTTTAAAATTAAAATCGATTAACTAAATAAATATTATAATACCTACATAATACGTACAATTCGTACAGACAAAAGCTTAAGTTATTTTCTTATGATTTTTATATACGTAGTGTAATATTTTAAACTTATTATTTTTTATCTCAATTTTATTTTGATTTATTTTCATAACTTTGATTAAATTAAGTCTTTTGAAAATATAATTAAGAAATATTTTCACCTGTATTTTTTTCAAATTGACATGCACTGTCTTTGTGATCTAGTGGTTGGAGGTTTGAGCCTCGTTTCAGGAGACCAGCGTCATAGTTTTACAGTACAAGCGTTTATAGCTTAGTTTGAACATATTGAGAATGTGCCACGTGTACGTTTTTTTTAAAGGAAGGAAGGAAATAAAAACACATATTAACGTTTGTGATATATTTTCGACTCCACGAACGAGTTTTAGTCGTGTGAAAATTTCATATTTCAGCGAAGAAATTACACTTCAAAAATAACGTTTCTACTGGAATTGAACGTCTTTTCGTCTGAGAATTACACACCTGGGAGAACTACTAAAAATACAATCAAGTTGGTGCGGAATTCCGGATACGATATATTTGCTGTATCGGCATTCACTAAACAGAAATATTAATATCAAAAATAATTGATTCGATCTGCCAGATTCGGAAAATTCAATTTTTCGTCATTTTTGATATTGTTTGCTTTTTTGCCTGCACGGGACAGTGAATTCAGACCGTATCGTCAATAATTTTGCGCGCCGAGAGAAAAATAAAAAGTGCCAAATTGAAACTCAAGAATTTTTATTATTTTAAACTATTATAAGACGTTTCCTCGATTTACTCTTTATATATTACAGTGAAAAACTCACGAACAAAAAATGGTCACCAACAAACTAAAATTGCATAGATGAGTTGGAGTAGTGACAAAACTGGATAGAGTGTGAAATGACGGCTCAGACGGTATTGTCACGTAATATAGAGACCAGTTGATCATATCATCAAAACAGGGCTGTTCGATATTATATTCTACACCTCAGAACACGACTTTTCTGTATGCATTATCTATAACTGTCAAAAAGAGTGGATGTCTTGTTATATACTCGTCACAAATTGAACTTAAAACATATTGTAAAGTTAATTCTTGCTAGTGTGTATTCGGTTTCTCGCGTGTGCGTACCAAAACCGCTATTGTGTACCACAGTGGTTCATGCTGATCATCAAATAAGTTTTTTGGAGGAAAAAAATAAGAGAAAAAATCCAGTTTAGTCGTGTTTATCTTATTTATTGTCTTATTTTTTTCACAAAATTCCTACGATCCTTAATATAATCAGTTTTTCCACTCTACCCTGTAAACACAGGGCTAAGATAAAATACTAGAAGAAGACAACGTGGAAAACCTCTAGACCTGGTGGTTAAAGATCAAAGTCAGGAGACCGTTTAGAGTAGAGTATTCTAGCCCTTTCAAGAAGAGCCAACTCGCGATCATACTTGTCTTTTCAATTTCGATGTATGTATCAAGGGCTTGGATAGTCCAATAATGAAAAGTGTTAAATAGACGCCATCAAAATGTATTACTGAAGAAGGACGCACGAATTCTTCAATCCTGCAATAAATCTAATCACTGCAAGCCTTATCTACAACAGTGAATAAAAGGTTCTTCAAATTCTTTGACCACATTATGTGTCAAAATAAAAGCCTAGAAAAGAAGGTTATTCTGAACACAACCTTGGGCCAAAGAAGACCTGGAAGAGTGCTTCAACGGTGTATAGATACGCTGCATCTAGCTGGAGAGACCCTTGACTTGTGGATGTGCATTACAAGCCGAGTCATGAAGGAGAAAAGAAAAAAATAGAGAACGTGAAATCAAATTTATAAATATAATATATGTTTACACATTTTTAAAACGTAAAAAAAACACGTAAAAATTAAATATCAAATATATATGATTTATCATAATTTAGTAGTAAAAAAATATGTTCAGTCCACGCTAAAGTGCAATTCAAAACCAGAAATATATAATAGTTAATTTGTTCATACATTATAACTACAAAGTTCAAATAACATAGACGGTGGTAATATTGAATTAGCTTTAGCTCCTTAGATCTTAGAAACCCTCGGTACATAGCCTTGAGCTTAGTTAAATATTCCATCCACCTGAATGCACAAATCAAGGCTACTGTTTTGAGATAGCTTGAGGTATTGAAATAACTTAAGGCAAACGCAGCATTTCCATTCTAATATATAATATATATACAGGGTGTCTCAGAGACAGTAGTTTCTCTGAGCATATGGTTAGAGGACATCACTAGCAACCCATTGAGTTGCAAATCCGAAATTCAACGATTTAGAAATTATTCGAAATCTAGTAATTTTCAGCAAAAAAGTTCAAGCATAATCACAGAATATCACGAGTATTTATGACACAACGCTCATTTATGTAAAAACAGGATGCAAATTTCTTAAACTTCCATACCGTTGAATTTCGGATAAGTCTATGTGAACGCTCAATAGGTTGCTAATGGTGTCCCCAAACCATTGGTTTCTTTTATACTGCTGTATATTGTACACCCTGTATGTTCCGTACAGGAAACAAGAATGTAGACAAAGGTGGTTCACGAATCTCGGCTTCTCTCAACCGGCGATGATGATGATGATTATGAGGTCGAAAGAAAATGAAACGCGAAAGATGTTAAATATGGGTACACTACAGCGACACGGCACAATCGAGAATGGCTTCCCGCCTGCAGAATACTCTCCTTTTATTTAGATACATAACAATACATTCAGTCATATTTGCAAGCACCTACTCAGCGACAGGCCGCCGCTATGACGTTTTATTAAGACGTCTTTGTTTTTTCTGAAATCTATCCCGTGGGTTTTTTGGCGCCTCGCCGATGATCACACCTTAAAACTATTGACATGCATCTTATCATATCGATTATATGGCGTCTCTGCTGCGACTTAGCGATTTTGCGCGATACATTGTACATATAAGTAAATCTACATATTTGGGGTAAAAATTAAAAGGTTATAGGTGTTTATAATTATGATTGATGTTTGTGAACACATGTTGTGTGTGAATCAGAAGGGTATCCCAATAATCACCCATCACTCATGTGTCACGTGGTTGATGATCACGGAGTGCATTATGTACATGTGTGACCAGAGCAGGTTAAGAAATTAAAATTACTTACATTTGTCATTTGATTTATTATTTTAGATTTAGAGAACTAGTTAAGCTGTACAGTAAAATCCCTGTACGCGAAGAGTTACAGAGGCGGTACTTGGAGCAGCGCTCTGGAAGCGAGCGGCGAAAAGAGTGAAGCCCGTTCTTCTATTACGAGATGGCTACTGATCGCATGGCTATTGTTGCCTGGCATCGGTATCGGGTGTGTTTATGGCTGTTAGGAATTATATTTCAGGTACCGGTATATGCAAGATGCATTCAGAATTGTTAATGGTGATGATGACAGTGGAGGCGTTAGACCTTCAGTCATATACATCGCGGAGGACAATTATGCAACTACACTGAATGAATTAAATAATGGCTGTAGAAAAATAAATAAAAACTATATCTAAACAAAACTAAATTCATAAACATTGGAAATAAAAGAATACTTATAACACCAGCTTATCATAGATGAATTCAAAATTGAACTTTTCGCAAAATATAAGACACGTGACTAAAAATATTTCTAAAAAAATCTCACCTTTGAGAAGGATCAAAAGATTAATCAGAATATAAGATGTAAAATAGTATACAACTCGGTTATTAATCCTCTCATAAACCACTGCGGCATCATTTTAATTTTTAGATAACGAAGAAGAAATGCAACATTTATCAGTACTGCAAAATAAAGCTTTGAAAATAATACTCAGAAAAAATATCAGTGTAATACTGAAAGATCTCAATACAATGACCATTAAGCAGAAAATATATTTCAATGATGTGATATTTCTTTTTAAAATCCTCACAGATCCTAGCAGAAAAATTAATGCAAATCAACATGAGCACAAACATCGTACAAGAGAAAAAGATAGACAGACTGCCATTCAGAAAGAAGGCTAAATTTCAGAAATCGATAATTCTGTTAGTTTTTGTAATAGGTTATTTTTCTTTTAAATCAATATCTTCTAGCGTCTAATTTGCCAGCCTAATCTTAAAATTATCTCCACCCTTCCGCTGTTTCGATTCGACCTTTATCCGTATTGTTCCGATTCAAATGAGACCCAAATTAATGAAAGCACAAAACACGAATAACATTATTTAACAATTACACGTCCCCAATGTTGAGAGTGTTTGGTTAAATAACATATTCTGCTGTTTCGAAGCTCAAGAAGGGATAAACACACTTTTACCTCAGGATTTACAGTGTGATTGCAAAAGTCGTGTGCAAAAATATATGAATACGTAAATATCATCCTGTTCTTTATTTATGATTGATTCACGGATCGCCGATCGCCGTGCGCGTATTTGATGCTCCATTATGTACACTTTACCTATCTGTATCCCCCCCACCCTATACCTGAGAGCACGATTTTTCTTTGTGGTTTCTTTGAACTGTCATGAAGTGTAAAAATCTTGCTGTATTCTCGCTACAATGATATCTTATTGTACAGTTACTGTTGCTATTATGTGTTTCGGTTTCTCGCGGTGCATGCCGAAACTACTGTTGTGTTCACAGTGCTTCTTGTTAATCGCCGAAGAAGTTTCCTAAAGTTCATGAAAGCTATGACTACAGCAGAGAAAATCCAGGTAAGTCGTGCTTCCTGGTTGGTCCTTGAGTTTTTATTATTTTGTCTCTATACCAAATTCCCACCACACACCCTTTATTCCGTTTCACCACCCTCTTGTGTAAACACATACTATTATTGTAAAATGTAAATTTTGTCATACAAACTCATACATTATTTATTATTAGACTTGTTCCTTGACCTAGAAATAATTTAATATTATAATAAATCACAATTAAATAAATCTCAGTACCTATACGGTGGAGTATAGAAGCCGAGAGTCGTTTCCAAAGAATCTTATGGGAGCGTAATCTCTTTGTCTCGAGTCAAAAATCTCTTCAAAACATCGTCTAGGGATTACAAACCATTACAGCACTTTTAAATAGTTTCATTCAAACAATATTATTTTTATTTTCTTATTCATATCAGTATTGATATATGTGATGTCCTAATGGACATCACATAATGGACATGATTTAATAATCATGTAAATATATGTTTATATGTCCGCAAGAGCGCGACGTGAGATTGACAGATGTGCGTGTGTGTGTGTGCGTTTGTAGCGGAGGCGATATAAGGCGCCGCGCCCTTGACTGCGACCTCTTATCCAGGGGTATTTTTCGAGTAAATACTTGTTTTTAGTGTAACTATTGTATTAGTCTATGTATCTATTATTATTGTAATAAACCGAGAATTGTTGTGTAGCAGACCGAGTTTAATTACTTCACAACCCGGCCAAGTTACACGAGAAACACAAAGCAAAGATCTTTTAGAAATCTATCAAAACATACAATGATCTCAATCAGACGAGACTCAGCTCGTAATGTACCTCCACAAGGTCAGCCCTCAAAGCTGACTCCACCGACTGACTCCAGCTGACTCCGCCCTCACAGCTGACTCCAGGATATTTCCAGTTAGATGCAATGCATCTATCCACCGCTGTGGTACTCTACTAGGTATCTTCGTCGGCCTAAAGTTTTACTCAGAATAATCTACTTTTCTAGACTGTCACTTTCAAGCATACTTCGACCGAAGAATTGAAAAAAATCTTTTGTTCACGGTTGTAGACTTAGTACTTAGTACTTAGCTGTAGTTAAATGTTGCAAAATTGTGAAATTCGTGCAACCATGGGATACGTAACATTTATAAGTAACGTAATAAAATAAAATTAGTATTAATAAAAACTGCAATATCGTAAAATGAATTACGTAAATAAATTTAGAAATAATAAAATAAAATATTTAATGAACTGTCAACCGTTTTAAAGAAATTTCACACACTCTACCAATTATATAGACATGAACTAACGTGAATTTTTTGTATCAATATTTTCAATTTAGTGTTACTCAAGTAATCATTTTAGTACCACTTACGCAATCAAATAGCTCAGCGACTTTTTTTAAATATACGACTTGATTGGAACTAAAATTAAAACGCTGATAATGTATATTATTGTAAAAAATATGTCATGTTTACAAAAAGGTTCAAATACTTTCACTATTTCAAATAGTGTGTATGATGAGAGAATAAAATAAAGTATAAAGTCAAGAATAATTAACAAAACCAATAAAGACCTATAAAACATTTTAAAATGATGCGACCTCAGTGACCTCCTTAAAATACAAAATAAAAGAACATATTCTTATACAATTTTTTATTTCCTTGTTATATTATATTTAAGTATCTACCCATAAAATACTGTGGACTAGGTCTGTTATACTCTGTAAAAATTGTTTATCTTTTCGGAAGATTGATTTTTCTTTATATATATTTGTATATATTTAATTATTTATGTCCTTCTAAGTAATTCATCTAACTTCTCGTTATCAAACTTCTTTCCCCTTGTTATATTTTATTTATAGAAAAAAAATGTTTATCTATGTGCAAGGCAATAAAAAATAATTAAATAATAAAAATGTGTCATAAACTATCAGATTTATGTTTTTACAAAGAATGTATGTAGAATGACTCTTGTTTCGCAACTAATGTTCCAAAACCCTCTCCTATATGTACACTTTATTTCAAGTCTATTCATTTACAGGTATGTGAATTCCATAGAAATCGCAGATCAATCTTAAACTCTTATTTTTCTCTGAAAACACCTTCATATAAATAAAACATTACCTTCATTTCAGAAACACCGTGTACATTAATTGTAAAATAAATACAATTAAGGTGGTTCAAAATGTATGTAGCCACACTAATACCCACGTACATTACACTAATACCCCAAAATACAGTCACGTGCACAAACATCGGGTCGGCCCACGCGAAGATCCATTATATTTGTTTGTTTTCATTAATTAACATGGTTAGTTCGTCTAAGAATTACCACTTTAGAAATCTTGTCAAGATGGGACATCTGCTTTCAAAATACGGAATGTCCTGAGACTCAAATTTTTAAAATTATTCCTTTGGCAAAGATTATTCCAGGGTAAAAAATTTCTAGCATAGCATTCGAACCTGCTACCTTATATACAACCGACTATATCCCTTTCTAAATTCCTACAGTTCACTATCCTTACAAAAAAAATTACTCTTGTTCAAAGCAATCATACGTCCTATACTCACATACGCGAGCCTCATCTAGAATTCATTATATCCGTATTATTGGCGAGTTAATAGCATCATAATGTGTACCTACAAAAAACACTTCAGGTTGTCTCGATTGAGTTGGTACTTTATACGGAACTATTTGTATCAACTCAGGGCAGTCCAACATGCTATTGATCATTTTACATAGAAATACTATATCGCTCACATCTCTTCTCCAGGCTAATTTTTTCAAATGAAGTAGACCCGTATTAAATAATCGTAACTTATATTTTCTATCGGAATATGCAATTTTAAATTTATAAATCGCTCACATCTCTTCTCTTTCGATTTGTATAAAAGGTGAGCCATAGTAGGGAGATTACAGAGTCGAGTTAAATTATGTTTTGTATGAAAGGTCTTTCTACCGATTTTATTTTCGACACATAGTGTGGTCATGCCTGTGTAGAGGTTTCACTCATTTTTGTTACTATTTAGTATGACATAAGTGACGCACTAGTATAATATTCTACTCTTTTCGTGTATAAGAAATAAACTCGTTAATGACAAAGTCAGAGGCAAAGCCCAGAGGCAAAGTCAGAGGGAAACGTCTTGTCTCATGTAAAGATTATTTACCATGCGATTAGATTAACAAGTTAATAGTAGATTATGCACTAGTGATTGAACAATAAAAAATACTTACCCTCTGGCTATAGTGAATCGCACACAGCTACATTTTAGTCTGACAGTTTCGTCGATGGTTTTTAAAAAGAACAATAGATGCAACCGTTTATATAAGCTCAGACACAGAGTGTGATGACAACTTAAGGGTAATTATTTGTGAATGTCAAGGTGCTTGACAAAAATTAAGTGACGGGGCAATTTCGTACGTGGCCCAAATTTATAATGTCACAATAAATATAAAAACAAAAGTACAAATAACAGATTAAAGTAACACTTAAATAAAGGATAACATAAGTAGAAATAAATAAACATATGTGACTTTTGTCGGGGAGTAGAGAAATATTATGGCTGAAGTACCAAGGCAATAGTTTGAGCACTTCACTGTAGAGCTTTTCCGGGCCGCAGAGAAAAAAGTTACATAACCGACCAACGTCCGTTGAACGGATAAGGCATGAGAAGAAAAATAAGAGATGGTAATTAACGACTCACCGTGAACTCTTAGTTCCAACAGGATAGAAGCGGGCGGATGTGACGCCAGCTGGCACTCATACAGGCCGCGGTCCGCGCGCTGCACTCGGCGCACAACCAGTGGCCACGCGGCGGGCACGTGGCGCGCGTGCTGCACCACGAACCGCGTGTCGTGCGAGTACGTGCTGCCGCCAACCGTGAGCAGGTGGTGGTCGCGCTTGCGTATCCAAGTTACCTACAAAATAAAAGTTCATTTTTGTTAATATGAGGTCATTAACCTTTCCGTTGTAGTGCCAACAAACACGTGAATATTTCGAAGGAAAGAATAAACTATTAATAATAATGATCATATCGCATATGTTATATTAACCACTCCTGTTTCCTATCCAATCTACTCTATCATCGATACTACATACACATATACACGACATTAATTATTTTCATTATAGGTGTGAATTTAAATTCCGTTTTTAAGTAAAAAAAAATATATATAAATTTATATTTTTTTTATTTATTATCTTAGTTTTATTAACCACAATTGAGTTTAAAAAACATCTACCGGTTTCGGAAAACACCTTTTCCTTCTTCAAGATGTCATAACTAACTAAAAATATAGCATTGTTTTTCTATTTATCCAGAATCTATTTTTAATTTTTTTAAAAAAACAACAATTATTTAAAAAATAAATTTAGTACCTAACTCAAATTGGTGCTCAATACAAATTTAGTCGAATAATTTTTGGGAAAAAATTTTAGAATAGGACTCGTAGTTAAATTCAGTTGGCTGTTTAGAATTTCCTGATTACTTTTACATGCTTTATTTATCTCCAACTATTCCAAATTATTTAATTTGTGACCTACACCGTTTATATGCAAAATTGACAATCCCAATTTTTTATCAAAACCATGACTATTTTCTATCAAATGATTAGCAAATTCTGAAAACCCACTATTGTTCAAACATCTCAAATGCTCCTTTACTCTTATATTAAAATTTCTACCCGTTTTACCAATATAAAATGCAGGACAATCCTTGCAACTAAGTTTATAGACGCCAGAATTGTTAAATTTATCATCTTTGTCTTTAGAATTTATGAGTAAATTTCCTATACTATTATTTGTGTAAAATGCTGGTCTAATGTCTCGTGGTAGGTGTTTAGATATTTGTTTCGAAAAGTTATTTATGTATAAAATCCTACGCCAATTATCATTATTATCATTATGTTTTATGTGTGATTTATATAAAAATTGATTATTATATTCTTTTAATTTATTTTTTTAAATAGTGTCTATCAAATATGTATTATACCCGTTATTAACTGCTATTTTTTTAATTGTATTCAATTCAATATTGAAATTGGATGTTAACATAGGAATATTGACTAAACGATGTATCATGGAGTGGAACCCTGAATGTTTATGTGATAATGGATGATTAGATTCATAAAAATTATTCGACTAAATTTGTATTGAGCAGCAATTTGAGTTAGGTACTAAATTTATTTTTTAAATAATCGTTGTTTTTTTAAAAAATTTAAAAATAGATTCTGGATAAATAGAAAAACAATGCTATATTTTTAGTTAGTTATGACATTCTGAAGAAGGAAAAGGTGTTTTCCGAAACCGGTAGATGTTTTTTAAACTCAGTTGTGGTTAATAAAACTAAGATAATAAATAAAAAATATGAATTTTAACCACCAAGTTAATATTGCTAATTTTAAAAGTATATATAAATTTATTTGATATCAATACTTTTATTTAAAAACTGTTGAATTATTATAAAAATTGAAAAATATAGATTTTTTAGGCATATTTTACTATAATATGTTAAAATACATTTTACAGGTGAAAAATATTGCTTTCAAATAATTTCAAATTCAGATTCTTATAATGATGACATATATGCTGTTTAAAAAAGTAAAAATGAATTATCAAGTTTGCTTCATAGATAGTGATGGTGTAATGGTACTCGAAACGAGTCTACATACTTAAATATATACAACTTTCAAAAATTTGATATATGTGAAGATTGAAGGGTGTGAATTGGTAAATGTTATATATGTATCAAGTGATCACTTAAACCAGCCGAAGATAGGTCATAAGACCCGTAATTACCCATTCTTCCATATATTTTTCCTTAAATATAATAAAAAATACCTTTGTCTCCTTGAGATATCTGATATTTGTTAAAATTTATTGCTAAAGGATAATTAACATATTATTTTGAAAGTTTAAGGAAATAGTTTTTCGATGAAAAACAGTAATGACATTCTACTGACTATATTACTAAATGACCTGTGTAAGGGAATTATTATTTATCTATTCTAATAACTTAGAGCATGCAAGAAATTCAAGAAAATAATTTTTCAATTCTGTAAAATTAGTTTTTTCAATTTATATGTGAAGTCAAGAAATTTAAAAAAAATTGTTTTTCAATTCATTCGCGTCGCATTGTTTTAAATTATTAATAAAATATGACGCAAATTGTAAGAATTCTCACCTCATCCACATTCATACATCTTCTCATACAAGCTCGCCGATTACTGCGGTTTCTAACTGGACCATCTTCCAGTATCTTGTTTATCTGATCATGCCACGTCTTTCGCCGACGTCCTCTATTTCTGGCGCCATCAACATTTGCGTCATATATCTTTCTTACTATTCTCTCCTTATTTATCCGTACCATGTGACCAAACCATCTAAGTGATCCTTTCTTAATCTTTGTACTAACATCAGATTTACATTATTTCCTTATTTCTTTATTCTTTACTCTGTCATAAATGTATTTGCTACATATGCGGCTAAGTGATCTCATTTTCACTGCATTCAGTCTAGTTGCATCCCTCTTATGCCATTTCCAGGACACACTTATATACAACAGTGTCGGTACTTGTATTCCATTATGAACTGCTATTACGTTCAAGCTCATTACATTAATTCCGGTGATTTCATAGTGCGATCGATGATTCGTTTTTTAAACTCAAAGAGCTGCAGAAGTTTGGGTAGGAGCCACAGGACCATCTTCCATACAGCCCGAACTTGGTGCCACCAGAATTTCATTTTTTCTCAAAATTAGATGATATTTTAGGCAGAAAACAACTAGTTCAACGATCAGGCGATACATTTACTCAAGCTTAAATATCAACGGAAATTATATTAAAAAGAAGTATAAGAAATATTTTCTATGTGATAATAAAAATTTTGTGTCACAATAATGTGTGAGTTTACGACAAAATAATTATTACGTTAATAATGGCTCTCGTGTGTTGCTCGCTTTACCTTAGTAAAATAAAATAAATACAAGTCTGATTTATATTTAAAGTTAGAAAATTGTAAGAGTCAATTGTTCTGAATTCGTAAGCACACTTTTGGGTCGTCTTTTCGATTAAGCTGCGACCGCTGTTATTGACACATTCCGCATCCAAATTCTCATCCATACATTTCCTCGCGCTCGTCTTTTCAGTATGAATGTTGTGTGAACCTTGACGCCAGCAGACGTCAACTTAACTGATATTAATTCGATCTCGATATCGCGATAGCGTTCGCGGAGTGGACCTTTCAGCTCCAGTGCACCTGCACTTTATGTTATGATATTGTGTTTTGATCACGTATTGTTTGTTGTTTGTGTGCCGTGGGTGAACTTGTAACATCGCCATATTCAATTGGGATCGGAGATCGGCTCATCCGCGTAGCATTTTGTGTGATCTCGACGGCGACTGCAGGGATTACGGAAACGTCATATACAAGGTAAGACGAGCAGTTTTTCCGAATCCCGGTTCCCAAGATCACTGGTCCTTCGACTAAAGCCCTTATCCCCTCACCGACCTCATCCTGTACCACGTTTCCCTACTTCCCTCCCATGCCTTGCCGTGATTTTGATTTACGACCGGAATTATCGTATTTGATATCAATCCGGATTTACAGCTTGAATTCAGTTAAAAGTATGTACCTATGAATATTTGTATTAATAAAATTATTTTTATTTCGCTACTAAGAAAATAACTTCACTTTGAAAAAGATTGAAAATATAAACCTGATTCGTATACTTAAATCCCTTAACTTTTATAAAAGAAAATACAATATTAACCATTAATTTATTTTCACAAATAGAAATAATTTTTGTAAAATTGTAATGTCAGGAACATTCCTGATAGCATCTACCTGAGATGTTAAAATGTTTTTTTTTTTTTGGTTTGTCACAAAGGCAATGGACCGGAGCAGAGGGTCAGAAAAATACAATTATTTCAAAGAACTCTATAGTTAATATTTTCAAAGAATACTCGAGACCTAAAAAATTGAGCAGGGCAAGTTACTTTGTACACAATATGTCATTATCCTGTAACTCTTATAAAACTTGGGTTGTTCGATAAAAAAAAACATTTTCGTGTTCTTTGTTGAAAATGTTGATAACGTTTAGTAAAATAGTAAGGGGAAAAACTGTATTAAATTTGTATAATAATGTTTTTTTTATAGTCTGAGAAATATTAGTTAGTTTCATAAATAATGGCCAAGGTTAATTTTATATAATCTTAAATATTTTTGCTAGGAAATATTTACGATATTTTGAGTATGACCAAATCTTTGAAGGAACTAATTACTGGATTTTATCCCCTGGGGGGATTGTCATCAAGATTAAGATGTCTCACAGAGGCAAAGCTATTATTTTTATATGAGAAGTATGGAAGTCTTGGACATTACAGGGCTTACGACCTGTCATGCTAGCCGATGACTCTGTGAGACATTTTAATCTTTAGGAAATATTTATTCCTTAGATTTTGAATGACATTTAAGAATCTGTTATATTTTTTATTTGTGCTAAGCGTTTAATTTGCATTATTCTTCAGAAATGGAGTTGAAAAAAACGAATTTCATTTATTTGCACAAATTTAAAATTAGGCAATATGCATTTCAAACAGCATGCAATATTAACAAAGCATAAATTAACCTTTACCATACCATGACATAAAATACCCAAACGCAGCCATGCTGTCAACTCGTGTTACCGTAAATAACAGTTAGAAAAAGTGTTTTTATTAGCTTAAATGGCTTTAATGGCACGAATTTACTCTAAATATTGAGCATTTAATTTAAAAAAATGATAAATAACATAATTTAGAGCATTCATTAAGTCCTATATGATGTGTCTTATCCTTACCTTCTTATCTCTCTTCATTTAATTAGTGAGAAAGAGACATTTATATTTGTATGTTTGTTATTCTTTTCACTGTGAAAATAGTATATGATCTCTGTCTTTCATAACACAAATTATATTTTTACCAACGTATTAACTTGACAACGGATTGAATGGAAAAAAATAATTGTTTTTGTACGATTCCTTTTTCATAATTGGTTTTTCACTAGTCATTCCTAAGCGCTAATATTTTCTTTAAGATTATCTAAAATATGAATTTTATGTTGCATGTATTTACCGAATATTACACGTTTAATTATGATGGTAGACCTGTATTACAGCATGGTTTAGAAAGGGTTAAAAGAATCACTTTTGAACGAATAGTGCGGCGTTGATTCAAAAAGTAAGTTTTAAAATAAACGAATTTAGAATTTCAATGGAAGAAAATACTTTATCCTTTCACGAACTTCGATAACTATTTACAGGAAAATAATAATAATAACAGAAAAGCAGCCGAAAACCTTAAAATAATTTTTGGATTCTAATCTAAGATTTATTCTGCAGACATAAATAACCTTGTAATTCGTTGACAAAAAACGCGCAGAAATAAATGGGTTTAACTTTGAATAAAAAAGTTTATTTATGTTTAATTAAATTTGAAGGTTAAATCCATTATTTTTGTAATAATATAAACATCTTACAATTAATATAAATAAAGTAAACTTAAATGCCAAATACTAAAACCAAAATAGAAAAAAGACAATATTGTTACGAAATTAAACAATAAGTGTTGTGTATTGTATCGCTTTGGGGCTACAAAACGTTTAAGAGTGTTGATAAAAATTAGTTGTTTGTGTAATTATTATTGTTCTTAGTATTGGTATAAAGATTTTCTCTCATTATTTTGTGCTATAACTATACAACTCGATGAGTATATTTTCAGTGTATAGATTTGTTACACATCTATAACATCAGCTGGATAAACTACAATCCACTCTAAACGCAGCAGCACGGGTAATATATGGAGTTTTTAAATTCTCTCATATAACATCCCTTTTACGCGAGCTACATTGGCTCCGATTTGCTGAATGAGGTTAATTTAAATTTTGCTGGTATATGTACAAGGCGACACATAGCATGGCGCCTCTGTATCTTCAAGAGCTTTATATCCCAAACAATTTAAATATTAGACGTCAACCTCTCAGGTCAGCCTCTACCTCAGTCGCAGTAAGGGTTGTAGAACCGTTCAGCCGTTGCCAGAATTCTAAGTTTAGTGAACGGGTATTTCCGGTGGCAAAGGCGTGGAACTCTTTGCCCTCCCTTAAGAGTGACTTAAAATGTATCTTTTCAAAAAATCATTTCCATGAGTTCAAATAACAATTTTTAATTTAAATACAAAGATAACGTTGTACTATAAACTATGTATGTGTAAAGTGTCCTTCAGATGATATTTTTTTTATGAAAATGGCGCTATAAAAATTTTCCAATATTTTTATTTTATATTTTATATTTTTGTTGTATTCTTCAAAAGGTGATTTGATGAACACCTAGATAAAATACCAATAATAATGCGAAAATTCACCTTTTGCGCTCTCCTTTGCGACACTTCGCGCAACATTTCATGCTGTAGAGGCTCGACTTCAATCTCGATAATTGGAGACGAAGTCTCCCGCGAGCCACCACGTTACCACATAAGTTATAACTCTTCAACTACTCCCTCTTCTGAGACAGACCTGCCGGCCAATAGCTGGTCTATCATCAGATTCTTCGACAAATTCAGCGCGCCTCCATGTCGAAATTCTAAAGTTTTACTTCTTCTGTAATTGCAGAATTACTTTGTGGCAACGTATTATATTAATAATAATAAGAAAATACTTAAGCAATATGTTAATATGTCCAAGAACACACAATAATACACAAAATGAGTTCACATACTAACATATATACAACTTTTTAAATATTTGATAAATGTGGAGATTGAAGGGTGAGAATTGGTGAACGTTATATATATATAAAGTTATCACATGAGCTAGCCGAAGACAGGTCGTAAACCCTGTGATTACCCCATACTTCCATATATTTTCCATTAAATATAATAAAAAAATAACTTCGTCTCTATGAGATGTCTGATATTTATTTAACATTTAATTTGTTTTAAAAATATGATGTATACCTAAATATTTTATAAATTTGAGTAAGTAGTAGTAATACAAAACTTTGTGTCTATGAGATATCGAATATTTGTTTAGAAAACACTTTGTTTATAGCACTGTTTATTGATAAATCAACGTGTTTCAAGACCATGATTTCTTTTCAGGATACAATGTATACTAAAATTAAAAATGCAAGCATAGATAAAAACAAAACTATAAATATAAGTGGTGGGTAACTAATTAGGAACTAATGTGAAAACAAATTTAACAGGTGACTGTTTGCAAAAAAGATTTGGTTATTTATAATGTTTAATTTGCTATTAACACTTATTATTATTTCTGAGTGGTTCAGCGACTATCCACAATCATTATCGTCACTTTCTCGACCTTGTCATCGGTTGCCGATGTGCTGGGACGTCCAGTGCGCTCGTCATTGTCAACATCTTTATAGCCCTCAAAGAAACGCTTGTACCACTCGTAAATGTTTATTTTATTTATAGAGGACTCATCAAAATCAAAATTTTCAATACGATGCTACACTTTATTTCATTTTAAAAGCAAAATTTGACTCAAACTCTTCGTTTCATTTTTTTCCATGAGTAAAAAATCGCCGAGCACACCAAAATACGTGTAAACTTTTACAGTTAATAATAAAGTAAGCATCTAATATGGTTAGTAATATCAAGACACTTCAGATACAAGTATACCAATACAACAATAACAAAAATTGTGACAATGGGACTTATACATTAAATCTCGTATATTACACCAGTATTCTTATGCGACCCCGCCAGTTTCATAATATGCCAGATGTTCATCGATCAGCAGTCCCAAACGTCGGATAACTTCGACTCGCGTCAATTTTTCACATTGACATGAGTCAATCATTTTCTCATTTGTATTACAATTATAGACGATTGATGGCTTAGGTTATTTTGTCATTACAAAAGCACAGACATTTAGTGTTTTTTTTAAATATATAGCAATAAGACTGACCTTTTTCCCTATGGAATACTGTACATTTTAATTGAAATGTTACTGAGTTTTTCATTTAAATGCTCGGCTGTGGTGTTTACATTGTATTTAATTTATTACGTAAAGAATATTCAGCCAATATTCTGTAAATGTGATAATATCAAACTGTATATTGAAGTAATACTTCAAGTTGACGAAATTACACTTATACTACGGACGTTTTAGTATTTATTAATTATATATTTAATTTTAGTTAATAATTTTATGGTTTCCGACTTTATTCGTTTTAATTGGGATTAATTCTTCGAGTAACGACTTCAATTAACGACTTCATTAATACTTTTAAAACCTATTTATTATATTTATATTACGTGAATATACATATTCAGCATTTCAAACGAAATTTGGCTTGTGTATGTGTTTCTGTGTAATTAGAAATTGTTGACATAAACTAAACATACGAATTCAGCAGTCTGTTCCGTTAATGATATAGTGTGATTGTGTTGATGAATCTATGAGTATATATTTATAGTGAGTTCAACATAAATTGAATATTATAAGTATAATAAAATAGTATTTAGTGTGTCGCTATTTTTTTTAATTATCTCGTCGTAGTATTTAGTGTGTCGCTCTTTTTTTAATTATCTCGTCGTAGTATTTAGTGTGTCGCTATTTTTTTAAATTAGCTCGTCGTAGTATTTAATGTGTCGCTATTTTTTTAATTAGCTCGTCGTAGTATTTAGTGTGTCGCTATTTTTTTAAATTAGCTCGTCGTAGTATTTAATGTGTCGCTATTTTTTTAATTAGCTCGTCGTAGTATTTAGTGTGTCGCTATTTTTTTAATTAGCTCGTTTTAGTATTTAGTGTGTCGCTATTTTTTTAATTAGATCGTCGTAGTATTAACCGCATTCGAGAGCTGCATCGTGGCATTTATTCATTTGACTCTCATTAGTCGATCATTTATCGTTGCTTGCATTGAATTTTACGTATTATTTTAATTTACTTTTTATTATTCAGTTAAGTGCTAGGTTATTATTGTCATCTGTAATTAGTGCAGTTAATGCAGTTTTACATTGTTTGTTTTGCCAACACTGCGGTGGTCGGTAACAGACTCCCTTCATATTTGTCGACTTTGGTTCATTTGTTTACTTCCGGTCCGCCATACTCTGCTGCGGTGATATTGGTTTAACACTCTGATACATTTTCAATTATGGCTGCCGGCTACTCATTTTACGAAAGTTTGCTTTGTTTGTGATAGCACCACAATAAAAAGGATAACAACAACTAAAAATACGTTGGTTCTCTCTTTCTTTCCAATATGCATGTGTGCAGCGAAGATTTGGACAGTTCGCCATAATGACAAGCCTAAAACAAATACCTTCGAAATGTATTATATTACTGGAGAAGGTTGTTATATATCTCGTCAACAGTATGACGCATGAATAACTCAATCCGGCAAAAAATCCAACCACAGCAAGCTTTGTCTACAACAGTTAAGAAAAGATTCTTCCAATCCTATTCAAATATAAGAAAGTGAAATATAAAAAAAGTTAATATTCTAGGTACAATTTTGATCCAAACAAGACCTGGAAGAGTGTTACAACGGTGTACATATATTTAAGTTGAGTCATAAGTACTGTGGTATTTTTCAATGAAAGCAAAGGTTTATTTTTTTAAACAAATTTTATTAAATAATTATATTACATAATTTTCATTATTGCTCATGACTGTCTCCCATCTGTCAATTAATTTGTTTATCCAATCGGAATAAAAATTCACCCGTTTTGAATGCGTACAATTGCGTTTTCACCTCCTGTGTTCTTTTAGGTTTTTTTCTATCTAAATAATTTAGTAGAGATAAAAAAATGTGAAAATCAGGAGAATAGGGTGGATGTTTTAAAACATCCTAGTTGAGCTCCTTCAATTTGATCTACATCATCATTGCACACGCGTGCGGCACCCACACGTCGTACTTGGAAACCAGGACAGTACGACGCAAATGTCTCACAACGGTTGTTTGTCTGATATCCATCTTCAATGCGATGTCCTTAGTATTTTGACGAAGATCAGCTTTGATTATGGTTAAAAGACCCGTTCTTCATCAGCTACTTATAAATTACCAGATCTGAACTTAGCAAACCAATGTTGACTGGTTCGAACATTGATAGCACCCCTACAGTGCACGTCACAAATGTTTTTGGTTCCTACTGTTGCATTATGACCTTTATTAAATTCAAAAAGTAAACAGTGTTAGATATGCATTTTTTTTCTTACGTTTTCCGTCCAACCACTGGCTGTGAACTAATGAATTTGTTAGAAGAAATCCTACTTTTTTTAACAAAAAAAAAAAAAATTAACACAGATGTTAAAAAAAAAATTCTATGTTAAAATATGATGGTACTTACGGCTCAACCTAATAGGTAGGACTGACTCCGGAGTCAGCTGTGAGGGTGGCTAAGGACCGGGAGTTTTGGATGTGCATTACGATTCGAGTCTCATCTGAATCGACGTGAAGGAGAAAATAAAAAGATAGTTTCCTTAATGAAACCGACGTTTCGGCACGGCAACACGTGCGCAATTTTATTAACGTTTACAAGCCATATCATCAGCCACTACCTGCTTCGCTAGATACATATAAAATTATATTTTCGTAGTAAGTTATCACTTTGTGGTTTGACATATTATGTTAAATAAAAAAACAATCACTTTATATGAAACCACGAAATTTATTATACGTCAACCGGTTTCGCTTATCTCAAGCTTCATCAGGACGTATTTAAAACTGGTCATAAATACGTAACAAAACTATCCATCGCCATTATCAAAATTGTCCGTTAGCCTCACATTAGGTATGTTACCTTTAAAATCAATTTAATATGCATCGACACTGTATTTCCTCCCTCTTAATGTTCCGTCTATCTGTATATGTATTCTGTCTCTCTCTTTAATATGCAATTTTATATTATGTCTCACTTGATGTTCTATTTAACTATATATGTATTCTATCTCTCTTTCACATGCAATTTTATATTTTATCTCCCTCTTTATGTATTTATATAAATATATATATATATATATATATATATATATATATATATATATATATATATATATATATATATACACACACGGGCACTCTTTTTGTATTTATGATCAGTTTTAAATACGTCCTGATGAAGCTTGAGATAAGTGAAACTGGTTAATGTATAATAAAGTTCGTGGTTTCATACAAAGTGATTGCCATTTTATTTAATACATATAAAATTATTATTATATTAAGATTCTTGAATCAAATTATAAATTTTTATTCATTATTCGCTTGTGGTTATTTTCATATAAAAAATGTAAGACTGTCTCTTTAATAATTGAACATTGATTTTAAAGAGAATTTCCAAATATATTTGTTGAAAAAGGTAAACACATAACCACAATAAATGCTGTTGTATAAATATGTATTAGTTTTATAGAGAGGGTAATAATATGAAAGTGACTTGTATATATTTTCTCATATTTACATATGTCCCTCAATAGTTCCCTAGGTGGTACATTATGCTCGAGGGGTTGAAAACTCATGAGGGTATATTCAACGCCGCGTTTGCCGTGGGTTATGTACCTATCAGTGGCGTGCAGTAGATATAGATTTAGGTAATGCTGTTACTAATGATATTATATAATATATATGTAATACAATATATGTACTTTCGTTTAACCAACGTTTTTATACAAAATACCATGTATTTATTTATAATTATAGAGGACATTTAATAGTGTTTTTAATGTTTAAGTTTTAACGTAAAATAATACCTTCTTACCCATATAAAAAATGTATGGACATTTTTAAGAATACTTTAGATGACCGAAAATGATTCATTTATTGTTTGAAAATCCTTCACGTAAAAACTAAAGAAAATAATAAAGAAATAGGTTCTGCCAATAGCTTTTTATTTTTCTCAAATCAAAAACCAATCCATGCACCAAATTTATAGAACAATCATAAAATCAACACGTTAAAAACATTAAGATAATAAAATTCACGAATTCGCGAATAGACACTTCAATGATTTGCACGCAGTTGTAACCCTCTCTAATGTTATTCTGTTAAAAAACAGCATAGCATAAAAAACAGATCAACTGAAAGGAATTTTTAATTCAGTAAATAGCCTTTTATATGACTTGAGTAATTCACTAGCTTAAAACCAGAATAAAGTAATGCAAATAGCTTGATGCGGTAAATACAAAAGAGCGTCATGGGTACAGAGGTGAGTTGTCGTGATAGTTTTTAGAAGTAATCGATTAAAGTATCTACTGGTACACATATGACGCTAATTGTAAAATAATGTTTTCGTTTATGTTAATGCAATTATTTCATTTATATTTGTTTCCCAGAATTGTTAATAATGCACAGCTCTTTTACTCGTATGCACTGCATACCTTTGGTACCTACATTTACCAATTTGACAATAACGATAATAAAATACAACAATATATCTGTTCTTTTAAATATTTCTTTTAAATTTACACGTCAAAACATTATTTATTTAACACAATCACAAATCACAATTATTTTTGTGACTATGTGCTCGCCTCCTTAGCGCTTGCTTTGGCGTTTCTCGCTCCGCTTACCTGAGTGCGATACGAAAAATTTATCACACATAATATAATAAAAGTGTATATTTGTATGTCTTTAACACCGATATCGTCCTCAACCTCGGTCAGACTGCAAAGGCATGTTAAGATAAAAATCTGTAATCATCTGAAATTAACTCTAATATACTTTTTTTTATTCTAGCAGTTCTATTACTATTAGCAGCTTATTCTAGCGCTTGTCCGGTTATCGAACGTTAGCGATCATATTGGGATCATTATTTTGTTTGCAGCAGCATCAAACAGTTGAACTTCCTGAACCATTGCCAGGTTGTCCTTCGTCTTTTAATGCCTCTTTTACTATCTTGCCTTGAATTACGAGACGCAGGATCTATCATTTTTCGTTTCCGTGTATTTTTTTTATCTTTAAGATTTATTTTTCCTTTCGCAAACAGATCATCACATTTCTTATATAACCTTGTCAATCCAGCTTATTTTTTAGAAACCGTCTATAGATCTACATTTCAAATGCTTTTAGTCGCTTTAGCATTGTTTCAGTGAATCTTCATGATTCCATTCCATATAAAACTATATGAAATACGTAAGAAGTATTATTGAACAGACAGAAATATTACGAATAAACGTAAACATTACCATCTGTCATCTCAATATATTTTTATTCTATGGTCATCTCGCGTCGTATTTTACAGTGCACCTGTAGATAAAAAAAAATAAAGTGCGATGCGTACGCGAGACGAGAATACTTACCGGTCGTAAAAATTCGTACGATTTCGCTAGTGTACATCTTTTCTTACTCGTAGTAAAGACAATGTAAACTTAATTTCAAATTGAATATATATGAACGCACTGTTATTGAATAAATCAAAGATAAAATATTTAAGTGAGATATTAAAAATACGTTCGAGATATAAATCTAATAACATATCCAGATAAAAGTCATAGATAACAGATAGGGAAGGGCATGGATGTGAAAGAATGCAACTCAGGCTTACTCTGTTCGTCATTGAATTCCCATGTAAGGTTTCCAATTTTGTTTAATATGTACTTCAATTATACTATTCATCTACGCTTTTTAATCTTCTTTCGACAATATATTATATATGTATATATATATAAAGCCCGTCATATTTTTCTTTTGATATATATAAGCAGACATACAGAAATTCAAAAATTTCATAATTATGTACAATATAAACATGTATTTATTGTATTGTATTGCAAATAAAATACAATACAATAAATAATGATAGAAAAAACAATAAACAAGTCACTCAGTCCGTGTTTTCAAAGCACAGCTTGTATTATCAAAGCTTGGCTTAGTTTAAATATAGTAAAATTACGAATATTTGTGAAACATTATTTATCCCCTCTGTCCCACAAGGCAATATATTTTGGTGACGTGTATATATGTGGGTGTGTCATATCTACCGCTATGCGAAATTCTACCAATTTCGGTCAAGAAACTCGGAGCATTAATCCAAATTTTCCAGATTTTCAAACAAATTTTCCCTTGGTACCTTTCGAAAATCTCTCGGCAAAACAATGCCCTCGAGTTGAAAAACTTTCCCCACTTTACCTAACCAAACCGTGTTATTTATGGCCCTTTTTGCGGGCCCGGACTGTGGTAATTAATCTAACGCCGCTTGCTAGGTGCCAGAGGACAAAGGGGCCACAGACACCCCGTCTCACGAGTACGGTCACGCAAAAATGACGTGTATAGTGTTCTTTACGAAAGGCAGTTTTCGGGTGGTGATAAATAAATTGCGTTTTTATTAAGCTTTTTTTTTACTTCATGAGGTTGAAATTAAACGTGTTGTGACATTATTATGTAATTAATGGAGGGAGTGGAGATTGATTTTAGATTTCTTACAGGGTAATAGGTCTATCAACAGGCTGTATTTTAGCTGCCAAAACTGAAGTGTATAATTCTTATTAGAAAAAAATCACATAAAGTAAACATTTTAAATCTGGATGGATATAAATGAAACGACGTTATAACTCAACTTGAATTTATTAACACCACTCGAGTTTCGAGAGAAACAGTAACTCTCATCGACAGGTAAAGTATTAAACTAACTACACACAAATATAGGAGAAAAGACTTTATGACATTGTTTCATTTATCCATTATGATGAAATTCTACAAAGTTAACGCCGATTCTATCTGTAATAATTATAATTATAATTAATAATAATAATTTTAAATCTGCAATACGCGTAGGATGGATCACATAAGTTCATTCAGCATCTGTGATGTAAAGAACTTAATGGTAAATTTTGGACTGACATCTCTTCTAGAAATTACGTTTTAGTAGATGATGTTTCACACGTGCCATTATTAAGGCGTTGCCTCAAAAATATAAATTTGACTATGGGAGATTTATATCTCCTGCAAAAAAGTACGGTGTAAAAAATATAACTCTTTAGTATTTACGAGGAAAACAACGTGCAAAATTTTTATGTGCATTGCATATGTAGAGCAAGAGTTTTTATACGAGTATTTGGAAGTAACTGTTTGTAGTATGGAAAAACCAAGAAAGATATCAAAAAAAGGGCGACTGCAAGGAATAAAGTGAACGGCATTTTTAATGAAATAATATCATTGAAGAGAACACATTCTTATTATGAAGTTGTAATTATTCTGAACGTAGGTCTGTGATATTTTATTATTTTTTTCAAATAATAATACATTTATTAGATTCACTTTTTACATATATTATGTACTTACATTGATAAATAATGTCTAACGGTCTGAAGTATTACTCTTCCAAATTAATATTCATTAAGTATACATTTTCACCAGGTTAATAACTATGAGTGTTGCGTAATATTTCAAATATCAGACAAATGTACCGAGGGTATGCATATAAAATTTGGCAAATTAAATACAACATATCAGTAAGAAAGTAAAACATCTTTGGGTAGCTTGCCTGCTACACTAGTAATTTACTGTATTATAGTAGACAGTATTTATCCGGTATAACAGTAAGCAAAGCGCAATGATCAATGTACAAAAAATATATATGAAAACAGTTAAACAAAGATGCAATTAGGTAATTCAATATACTGCTGTAGCAGTTTTATTCTCAGGTTTGGACCTTTAAAAGTTCTTGGGCATAATTTCTCCCCATTTCGTGGAGCCAAAACAGCACTTTTCGTGAAAAATATGCAAGACTATGGTTGCAATTTTTCACTTTTGCATTTAGACCGTTGTATATTTTTAGTGCTAGAAACAAATGGAATCTTTGTGCAAAAGTTTTGTTTAATTTTGGCACAAAATAGTGACAGTTAGCCTGTGTTAAGTAAGGGTTGCGTAATTTGGTGGTAATATTGTTTATCTTGGTAAAAGTGTTTTAGTATACCAAGAATATACAGTTAACGAATATCTAGGACGTGACATTCTTTGAAGAGTTCACTTGAAGGAGAGCGAATTAAATGTATTCTTTCAAATAATGAAACGATAGATGTATCAATTTTTAACGTATAACTAGATATTCGAAAATTTAATTAGTTGTTACTATTTAGTTGATATTGTTAATAAATGAACTGTTAATACACATAATAATAAAAATATATATTTTTTATTCATAGTACAGCGTGTTATATTGTTATAATCTAATAAAATTGCAGCAAAGTAAGACATATATTCGGGTACCTTGCCTACTACACTAGTATCTTACTGTATTATAGCAGACAGTGCCTTTTCAGTATAGTTATAAACAAAATGTAATGTTAAATGTACAAATTAATATATATATAAAGTGTAAATCAAAATCCGATTAAATAGTATGTAATTGCATTATTCAATATATAAAAATATATAATTTTATATTTATACACATATATATAGATTAAAACAAGATGCAATTGGATAACATATAAATATGTACGTAAAATTTAAAGTAAATTCAATATTCAAGGTATAAAACATCCACACACACACACACACACACACATATATATGTATATATTTATATATATATGTGTGTGTGTGTGTGTGTGTGGATGTTTTATATTCACATATATGCCCTTTATATATATATATATATATATATATATAAAGGGTAAAACAAGATGCATTTAGGTAGCATATAAAATACAATCATCTAAATAGATAGTATCTAAAATACAATAGAAACAGAATGTACATAATACATAAAAATGAAAAAGTAACAGTATTCCCTCAAGTGTTATATGGTTTATCATAACATACTTAATATATGTATTGTTTCATTAATTTACTGAATAACGAATTATTTCCTGAAATAACTGGTTATCTACATTAACAGTTATAATATATTATAATGAGTGAGTACCGGCGGCGATGCTAGTTACCCACTTTTTGCCCGGAATAATATTCGTGAAATATTACGGTAAAGTTTCGCCCCTCTGTTTCTGTATGACGAAGTTTTTTTGTAACTTTATAATAGTGGTTATAATTAACACGTTTCACCGCGACTGATGAAGCACTTTCATAGGGAGAAATCGTATTTTTCGTCGAATTTTAATTCTAATTTTTAATTGAGTGCTAAGAAAAATTTTATACTGAAATAATATGATACTGTTAACAGTATGAGGGCCATTTTTAAAATGCGAATCATTTTGTCGTAAATTTATGACATCTCATAGAGACGAAGCTATTTTTTATTATATTTAATGGAAAATGTATGTAAGTATGGGTAATTACAGGGCTTACGACCTGTCTTCGGCTGGCTTAAGTGATCACTTTATATGAATATAACGTTCACCATTCTCACCCGTCAAACTCCATATCCATCAAATTTTTGCAAATTGTACATACGTTAATATGTTGACTCACTTCGAGTACCACTTCACTAACACAATTAGATTCTCAATGTGACATATATGCTGTTTCGGGGAAATGAATTATCAAATTAAATCCACCATCTATGGACTAAGTTTGATAATCCACATTAATATATATATATATATATATATATATATATACAACTTTTAAACATTTGATAGATGTGGAGATAGGTGGGTGAGAATGGTGAACGTAATATTTATATAAAGTGATCATTTAAAGCCAGCCAAAGACAACTCGCAAGACTTATAACTACCCATATTTCTATATATTTTCCATTAAATATAATAAAAAATAGCTCCGTCTCTATGAGATAACTAATATTTGTTTAATAACAGTTCCTTTGTAGGTGAAAATCCAGTAATTATGTGTTCTTGGACATATTCAAATATTGCTAATTATTTATTGTAACGCAAAAAATCTTCTAATTACAATAAAAATGTGTTAAGCTATGTATGGAGAGCTATCGCCTCCATTCTCATCATGACCACCACCCAGCGATACTGAACTTACCCAGCAAATACCAGTGCGTGAAACGCAACTCCTATCAGCCTTAAAAAGTTTCAGTACCGACGGCTGCAACAACACTAATGCGGCCAGCGGCGCTCGGTAAGGCCAATTCACTCTTATTTTATTTTTTATGTATTTAATATTAATGTACATACGCGTAAATTGGAAATATAAAATGTTATTTTTAAATCTATATCTATCACATAGTATTAATAAACATTAGTTTTTATTAAGAAATAATTATGTAAACACATGAAATAAATTTTTAAAACAAAATTGTTAGGCAACAATAGAGTTATGCACCCTTAAACAAGAATGATCTTGAATTATGGTAGTGGTTTCGATATTTATATAAAAACATGATCAAGATATATAATAATACAATATGAAATATTTTATAATACAGAAGAGAAATTGATTAAATAAAAACATAGGATTAAAAAAAATTCCAACACATTATATATTTAAATTGAAGACCTGTAAGCCATTTTAGGATACCTTTTTATATACACTAATTTTTTCTACTAATTTAATATCTTCCCCGTTAATACTAAAGCATTTTTTCATTCCAGAGTTCTTCAACGACCTTGAAAATCCTTTCGTTGAAGAAGTCTGTCTGCCGCCTATTTATTGAAGTAGTTGCTTCAGTTTTGCGGGTACCGTTATTGATCTGCGTGCGTTTATCGTTAGAATATTCCTTTAATTTAGAGAAAATATGGTGTCAGGTTCAGGCTTTCACCCAAACATTTGCAGCTCTTCTGTTACCTGGCAATCGGCGAGATTAATGATAAAGATGATTAATAAAATTCTGATGAATGATATAAATCTCTGCGTGATTTAAAATCCCTTAATTTTCAACGCGGAATACCTAAACAACGTCATCGTACGTTACTGTTACAACCTAATGTGAAATGACCACCCGCTATCACCTCATCGTATGACAACTCAAGTCTTACACAAATTCTAATTTTAATTCTAAATTCAAAGTGTTGTCGTATTTTAGTTACTAAAATGATCGTTCTAAACTTACATCAGATACGCCAAGTAGTTTACGTTATTTATCTATTATATTAGTACCCTTTTTTGTGGTACCTGTAATACCATGATTTGACAGGTGTTGCTCAAAATTGTAAATAAATAATTTAAAAAAACTAATTTTGTAAATTTTTCTATGTAACTATGTAACAAGTGAACCAGTTTATGCATGTACTGTATTGTACGAATATTAAATAAATAAGTATATATAGATAAAAAATCATCGTCTACCTCATGTTTTTTTTTATTGTAAATTAAATGAGAAGAAGCTGATTTTAACAACATTCCTCGAGGGGAAAAAAATATAACTTGATCTGCATTTCAAAGAGACTCCGGCTTAAATACAAAGCGAGGAACTGACAAGATATTACATTACCGAGACATACAATTTAAAAACAAAACGGCAAAACAAAACAATGTATGCATACCTATCTGTGATGTTGAGGCGTATCCTCTTATATATTCTTAACTCCTTTAGACCTAGCGCATTAAGTTTGGTTGCAAACCCACATGCTTACAAGCTTGATCCATATAAAAAATCTGTTTTTACTTGAACTCAAATACCTGTTGATGCAAGTCGAGTACCAACTCCCTGTGTATTTTGTTCTTTCAATATAAACCTTGATCTACCCTTCCCACTCTGGCTAACTAGTCACCTAGGAATTGCCTTCCAACACCGAATCGTCAAGATCTGTGTTCTTTTTTTAACGTCCGAAAGTAGCGCCATGCGTAACGCTAAGACCACGAAGAGGCGGTGTTCTAAAAATCTCCAGAAATGCAGTGATATCTCGATTCTTTACTAAAAAGTGCGAGTCAACTGGAGGTGAAAACTTGACGTCCAATCCAAGATCGAGATCAAAGTAGGTCAGATCCATTCGCCAATATTCCTCTATTGAATCCAATTCGGATTGCGTCAACTAACCATTAATTTAATCGATACAGTCCACGGGATTTTATCCCACCAATACTTATACAGTGGAACCTCTATATTTGTCAGCCCCTATATTCGTCTGGTTCGATATTCGTCACACTTTGATAACTGACAAATATTTCCATATTCGTTAATATTTTCTATATTTGTCACGTCCACCGCCCGGCAATGTTGTCTAACTGAGCCAAAACGCAGAATATGGTCGAAAAGTGGCACTCAAATATTTCCATAGTCAACCAAAACATAAATGGATTCAATAATAATGTGATTGACTACTTCATAAACATTTTAAAAACCAGGCAACATTGGGGAAGTTCTTTGGTAAATGTAGTGCTACTGAATTATCAGTAAACTAAAATATCACTAGAATTAGAGTTACCTGATGTTTAAATTGTCTCCTAAAATTAGTAACTTTTCTTCTCTTCCACTTCTACCATCATGTCTCCTCAGTTCAATAAAGGTAAAGTTTTGACATAAAATGTATTTGTGTACTATTTTTGGGGGCTGGGAAATGAATTAATTTAATTTTAGTTATATGTTATGAGAAAAACTGTTTCTCAATTCGTCAAGCCCTCAGGAACGGGTAAATGATGAATATAGAGGCTCCGCTGTACATACATTTTGTAAGACTTTTTGCTTTTTCCATTTATGGTGTGAAATATTAAGAAAAATGACATGCGATACAACAGGGCAATTCCGAAACCGAAACTATTGAAATTTAGTTAAAAAAATGTATTCTTAAAATAAACAAGATAAATCAAATTTATTTAAAACATCTAGATGTAAACCGAAACTTTTTATTACCAGTGTAATTTTCCAATTACGTCATTGTATTATATAGATTTTCATTTTATTTTGATATGTCTTACTTTTTAGTGAGATATGTAGGTATGTATATATTTATAATTACTTTTCCGCTAGACGGCGTGAGATCTTTCAGTACATTTCTATTAAACAGAACAAGTAACACAACAATAATGTATTAATTTTAAATAAAATCACATTTTCATTTACAGAACAACATTGATGAATCAAAAAATATTTATGAAACACTGTATATTTCTTTTAGTTAGATTTTTTTAACATTGTATATAACACACATTTGATGTGTAATTTTACATTTAAAATATAGTTTATACTTTCAAAATTTTATAATATTGCAATTTATATTAATTATAGACAAATCACATATCGTATATCCTTTTTAAAAAAAGAGATTATTTCTCGTGTTAAAAGGGTCGCATTGTAATTTCAACAGTAGGTTCAGAAAAATCTTACAATTAAAATCTGATTCCATTTGCAATTAATTTTAGTTTCATAACAAAATTCACAATAGATTTTTAATCATACATTTCATGCAACATACATTATGAATAATTGTTTTACCATAATATAATCTTTAAGATAAGTTTTGTACGTAATATAAATTGTTCAAAAATAAACAGTTGGTGTATTTTTTATATACGTGTGTGTCAAAAGTAATAGCAAATTGATAATATTTTAGGAGATAAATACATTAAGAATTTCAAATTATACGTCAATTTACCGTTATATATTTATATATTCCATGTTACCAGTATAGCTACTGATATACTTTTTATATATCTCTACAATTTTGTGAAAGCCCATAAGGGCGTAAATTAATAAAATTAATTCATAATAAACACCCCGATCGTAAGAATAAATAAGAATAAATTCAAGTTCAAGTCAACTCTCCGCTGAAAAGGACGAATTTATTCTCATCATGGGTGTGAATTGACCAATTTTGAAGCACCATCGTAAGAATTGTGAAACAATGAATAGCTCACTTTTAGAAGAGTTAATACGGAGCCGCCGCGTAGGAGATTTTTCTAAAGGCATTTTTCTCCTTCATGATTACGCACGCCCTCATACGGCTGCTGCAACTCTTGATACCATTCGGAGATTGAGATTTTAGATCATACAGCATCTCTCATACAATCTTCTGATTATCATGAGTTTGGATCTCTGAATGGCGCTTTAAAAGGATGAACATTTGGCCTTAATAACTAGGTCAAAGAAACGCTGCAATTGTAGATCAAGGCATATCTAAAAAGATGTTTTTCTAATGTATTAAAGAGGTTGATGCAATGATATTACAAAATTTTCTAAATAAAATCGTTTGTATCTCTAGTTGAATTAAATATCTCAAAATATTCAATTTTATGTAACTTTTTGAAAAGACCTGATATATACTGCTTTTTAATGCTACCGGATACAATTTCTAATAAAAAAAAACATTAAAATAAATTAATTCAGGTCTGAAGTATGAAGTCTGAAGGGGTTATGGAATGACGCAATTCCTTCTAACTTGCGTAAACTTTCCAATAAAATACGGGAAGACGCAGCGTATCCACTCTTCCTGGAATTGAAGAATAAAAAGGGGTTATCAACAAGATGTATCACCGCCTTCTGCATAGTCAAGCAGGATTTCCATGTGCTCAGGAGCCCGATCCCAAAGTATCTATATAATAGGTTGTGATTTGTCCCAAGTCCGGCAGTTGCGTTTTATTATGGTACCCGTGACTATCTATCTTCTGGCGTTGAAAGGTTCTAGGCATTTTTAACAATAGCAAATGGTATAGGTAAATAACTACCGATTACTTAAAATGTTGAGGTTGAATGTGAAAAATAATGTTGGTCGCAACCGGAATTGTGTCGTTGTGTATTATGCAAATCGGTGTGTATAAAAAGCTAGCAGACAAGTATAAATGGCAGTGGAGCAAATCGAAACGAGACTAGTCAGCCAGGTCCCCGGGTGCAGATGTCGCCTGTGTCGTCAGCCAGCTTCGAGTATCGAACACAATGTTTTTTTCGATATAATATTTTATATCTGTTCTCACTTTTTATTGCACTTAGTTTCTGATACGAGATCTCGTATATATTATATTACGGCAAAAAAGTTTATGAATATTATATTTTTAACTGTAGGATATTGGTATGTCAAGATTTAAACTGTCGTTGTTGTGAACAAAATTTGTTCCTAAATTTCACTAACTATAGCAGCATTTAAATTTTAAGTCACTTATTGGAATAAAAATTAGTTAACAATTACAAAAGAATGCGTAAATATAATTTTGAATAAGAACACTCCATAAGGAACTGAACCCAAGAGCCTTGGATCTAATATCTATCACTATACCATTAGCTTAGTCACTAAAATCCTACTGACCTACTGAAAATTATAGCAGTTAATGTAATTAGGCTCCAGTAAAAGTTAAATAATTCTGAATGATAACACTTCTGAATTAAACACGGAAGCTTAGAGGTACTAAAAATTCAATAACCTACATTAGCAGCATTTATGGTAGCTAATTAAATTGTCTACAGTTAAAGTTAAAACATTAAAGTAATTTATTGTGATACAAATTAGTTAAATATTTCATAAGATAATCTATTTTCATTAACTTTTGTAGATCTTAATAAATGCTAAATCG